>OX940881.1:26065000-31065000 GCA_954870665.1 Stratiomys singularior | reverse complement strand
TTAGCTTTTTGAATGGAGATAGAGCATCATTTTCGCTTTACGATGTCCCATAAATATTTCAGGTTTGAAGAATGACGACTTAAAACACAGACCTTGAGTTTGCTCCAAAAGTTTTGGTTAGGGTTTAAGTCAGAAGACTGCTTCTAAAACATCGGATTTATTATTCCTCAATCATCTTTACGTAAACTTTGCTGAACGCTTGGAGTCGTTGTTCTACTAGAATCGCCACTTGAGTGGCATTCATTTTCTCTTTTAACAATGTCATCTCTGCCGAAAATTAACTTATAGCACGCCCTAAAAAATAACTCCATAACATAAACATAACGTTTTGGGGACTGTGTATTTGTCCTTTCCATTATGTGCATGTACGAATGTTTTGTCATTTATTCCGAACAGATTAAACCAGGTTCAGATTGGCCCAAGCATATGGCTCAATAATTTTGAGATCATAGCGTTGCTGCCGATTTTTGCCTGAGGATCTTTCGACAATAAGAAAAGTATGGTATTGTTTTTACGCTGAATTTCAACTTGAAATCTTCGGTTATCTTCACTATATCTCCCTATTTGACTTGCTATTTGTTCCCTGGAAAACTTCTAATTAATATTCTTTCACCTAATTTCTCATCTCTTGTCAGCTTCACAAAATTTACTTATAAACTTATAACGAACAACAGCGGTCCCTTTTATTTAAATTTATAATCTTTCTTATTTCGAGAAAAAAATAACATGGAGATCAATTTGGCGTAAAACAAAATTCCCTGCTTAAAATAATTAAATATCATGTACAGTTGCCCTGATAATTAAAGGACGGTTGCTCTATTTTGGCCACCGTCGTACAAAACCATAGAAAACTCAACCCTGACTAACATTAATCAAATTAAGGTGCACGTTAGTATTGAACAAATTAGAGGAAATAAAAAATTCGAATCAGAGCAAAAGTAAATTCACGTTGAAGATAAATGAGAGGTCGATAAGAAAATAAAATCCGTTCCTGAGTAACTACAATTTTGACAATGCAGACAACTTAAGAGAGATGTTGGTCTATCTCGATAAAACTAGCAGTTCTAAAGGAGAACTGGAATGCATCCGGCAAATAATGCATATTCTGTCACAAAGAACTGAATCAAAAATTAAACCCTTCATTTTTTCTGATATTCCCCTCAGACAATCGACAATGAAACAAAGTAACCTCGGGCCATCACTCCGAATTTTGTTTCCAATCTTTTTGCCATTTTGTTTCCAATGTTATTACCATTTTGATTCTAATCTGTTTGCCTGTTTTGTCCTTTTCGTTTCCAATCAATTGGCATTTAATTAAAAATTGTATAAATTTCCAAAATGTATTTCCATCAAGCCTAACAATAATTGTTTTAAGGAAATATTTCGGCTTTTCTGAGCAATTTACCTCTCATACCAAGTAGCCAACATTTGCATTTATTCAAATTTAATTGATATTCAATAAGTTCTAACGCTTGATTTGTTTAACCAACGGGATATTTTCTATAACAGCCATTTGGGAGCTAGTTTCCTATCAGAGGTTCATGTCTAAGCAATTGCTTTCAAATATTTTGTTTTCTATTGTTTGCATCATCTGTAGTCTATGCTTTTTAGTCTTATATGATGTTACATATCGTTTAATTTTTATGTTGTTTATGATTTATTTCCTTTAAGCAATTTTTTTGGAATGTGTTTTTATTGAATATATATTTTCTTAACTTATTTACTTTTTTACTTTATTTTGACATTTCTATCATCTTTCAAATTTATATCTGCTATTTATTTTCATAATTATTAAATTGTCTCGCGATATTACTAGATGCAACTACTCAGTGGTCATGGATATTTTTAGTTTTACCTGCACAAGATTAGAAAGTCAGCGAATGTTGTTCGCTTGCCCTGCCCGAGGACCAGATGGCGTCTGTCACACCTACTTCGCAAGGGGAAGATGGTCTCCGTTTGTATGTCTGCAGGAAAATAGACTTTACAGAAAATATAAAGGAAAAAAATCTAAAAAGAACAGAGAATAAAAAATCTTAAAGAATGGACTTCGTGTCACATTACGTGCAGTCGGCTCTTGATCCAAAAAAGGGCAGCATGGTTCGGAGACCAAGGATGACTAGTCCTAAGTCCCAAAAAATTTCCAGGCTAGGTGTGATAAATGTTTTGTCGGTAGTCTTGTTGTAACTGCGAGTACAACACTCAGAGCGTAAATAGCCTTCACTTCATTCCTTCTTCCTTCCTTCTATTCTGGCTTTTGTTCCCTAGAGACAAGTGTTGCGCTGATTTTTGTCGTTTACGGCATTCGGTTTCCATCTCCTGCTTTCATATATAACAAAATTTTCCATTAATTTCGAAATGATGTACTTTCTCCATATTCCTTTAATTCCAGTTGCTACTCTCCAGTATCATGAAATATATTTACTGACTTACATTATCGGTATAAATGGAATCGTCTATTTTGTGTCGTTTATAATCGCAATATAATTATTTGAGACGTTTTACATTGCGAGCTGATAATTAGTTATAGTAGAATTCCAATTACTTATATATTTCAATGATAAACCTTTTCCGTTTTTTCTTTGTAGTGAATTGATACATTCGCACCTTGAGTTCAGCTCATCCAGAAGTAAATTTATCTTGCACTAACTAATATTGACGAGAATATTGCTCCTTTTGTGCCCTTTTTTGATCGATAAATTATTATCGATCGCCATGTCGAGGCTTTGCTTCCAAGAGAATGGACAACAACCGTTACCATCTTATGACGTAATTTGCCTGTTTATGACGACAAGCAGACATCTACTTTCAGCTTCCAAAGATTTTACCAAAGAATTGAATTTCGTACTCATTTTATTGCCTATGTACCACACTACTTACTAACCAATATAATACTACTATTCTACAGCGTTCTACAGCGTAGACCGCGTGATCACAATGCGAATCCTTTCTATCGATTTGCATTTCTCCTTCTCGTTCATAATTTTTGTTATTTATTCCACACTCTGAATTGAAATAAACATTCTGGCGAGTAATTACAATATACTGTCTCCTTTTTTCCTAAATAAAAGTCTGATACTTTCGGCAATGATATCTTACTTTCTGTTTGAAATTAAATGAAATTGTAATACAACTCAAAACCGTACAATAAATTTGTGCACTTCCTATGTCATACATCAACATTAGAAAAACGAAATAGGAAATTGCTCCCAATTTGATGTAATAGGTTTTATGGATGAAAACGAATAGATGTACAATGCTTAAAAATTCCTAAAATGTCTATCATGAGCTTAAATTCAAAAACATTTGAATTTCGGAACAAATAAATTAAGTGTCAACAAAATGCTATAAATCATAAATACGTACAGACAAATAAGACGCTCTCACGGCTAAAATCTAAAACCAAAAGGTCTTGGGACCTCGATTCGTTTGAAAAACGACTTCAAACAAGTGTAGCAAAATACTCTACATGGTCAACGGTGCCTATTTAATTTTCGGATTCTTTATAAAATTGATATACTTGCATTAAATGCCACACCATCGACAAATCAACTGCTTTTCTTTCGCAAAACGAAAAGTAACATGACCATGTGGCCCTGGTGAAGCGGAAACTAAATTAATATGATGAACGGCGATGTACTATTCCATAAGGTGTGTCCTGAAATTAGTCGATTCTCGTTTATAACTCCGCTCCAGATCATTCGAACAACCTTTTCTCCTTTATCTCCTTTTTTAATGTTCATTTGATTTTCAGGGACTCGTCACGATAATACAAATCATCAGAACCACACTTAAACAAGTTTGACAAAGTAGATAACGTCGCAAGACTTCAGCTAAATTGAAAATCCTGCTAAAAGGACATCGATTTGACGACGCAGATACTAAACAGATGAATGTTGCAAGTGCACGAAAGGGCATTTCAAAAACAGACTTCCAGAACAGCGTCCGGATTTGAAAGGATGGGAGAGTGTTTTCAGTCGAATGTAGATTCAAAGTAATCATTTCTTCAATCAATCAAAGTAATCGAGTCTTCATTTTGATTGATTGATTGATAATTTATGATACTAAATACTTTCTTGTTGAATACGCTGCCCTGATTTGACGAATATTTTTGTTTGAGAAATTCTTTCAATATTCGCTCAGCCTGCATGGGATGATAGGATTCTACCTTTCGTTTTGGCAATGAAAACCTATTTGACACCTGCAGGTCATGTCACAAAAATTGATAAACTGGCTCAACTTTGTCTAGTTCAGAGAGGAAGAACTTAAATTAGAGATGGTCCAAGAAAAAATGTAGCTCTAGACGAAGGAAATCCTGCATAAAGTTTGGCTCTTTCGAAGTAATACGTTTTTAGTGTCGTTAAATCGACCGGGTATTATATTAACGTCCATTTTATCCAACAATTTTTTAAAGTACATTCCTTGCGATAAAAGTTAATCCGTATTTGTATCAGATAAAAGGTTGCATCCCTTCGACTATAATCCATAATCCCATTCAGAAATTTCTTCTTTCGGCTGTGTATATAATATAACAGCCATTGGTAGCGTTTGAGTCGTATTTTAAACAGCATCGATGCAAGGACCTTTCACTTCATAGATATTTGACTTGTAATTTGTTATCACACTGAATTCATTTAAAAAAATTGTATGGATATTACTATGAGAGCCATGTTCAGTCTGACTAACTCCAGTGATCATTAGCTTTTAAGAAGTTTTGTAACGAATTGTTTTTAACGAATTGTTGAAATGAATTGTTTGAAGATAAAAATATATTCTGAACGCTCTCCCGGGATGTTTAGCGCTTCGAGTATTAGTATTTGGTTTTTCGTGCTTCAAGGAAAATTCTATTTTATATAAATAGAAAACAATTCATACTGAAGAATGGAGCAACTTACCCCGGAAATAAATACTTGTCTAAAAACAATTTAAAGTAGCACTTTGGTTGACTCAAGAAAAGAAAAATTTAATCGAAGCGCTAAACATGGGATTGGGATAAAAAACGGATATTCATGGGCTTAATATGGTAACGAAACAGTTATAATAATAAAAAAATTCATTTTAGAAAGCGAAATATATTTTCGTATTCTAGCTTTGCGCGTAGCCTAGGTCACTTCGTGCTCGTTATTTCGTGAATGATCCCTTCCCTTCAGCTTGACAAGGAGTTCGATCTGAAGTCGAAACGACTCCATAAAACAGTTAAAATATCAAGGCTCTCTACGGGGTTGCAAGGCGAAAAGAGATTGCTTGGCCACAGGAAAATAACCGACTTTGGAATGTGTTCTGAAAGACTGTGGACGCGAATGATAATCTTCTTTGCAAGTGGTACAAGTTCTGTAGAAGATTCAGCTTTATGTTATTAAAGCATTCATTAATGCCGCAGACATCTAGCAAGGTTCTTAGCTTTTGAACTCAGGACACCTTGTTATATTCGTTCAGCGTGAAAACTCGGAAATATTTTATCAAAGCTAAATATGATACTGACCAAATTGCGTCTATTCCCTTTTGACTTGAAATGAGATGCATGCGCGAAAGCGTCATGAGAGTAGGGTTTGAAATGAAAGTTCTAAATACATTGACGAACAATCTCTAATGCCCCATTTTTACTTTACAATGTTATTTTTATTTTAGTCGATTATTTTTACAAATACTGAAAAATAACACACAATTGTTGAGTATGTCGGCACGATTTTAAGTAACGAGAATGTAATTAGGAGCTGGAATCCGCTAACACAGCAATACACTTACTTGGTGTGCTGTGAGAAACCATTGACGAGAATTACGTGCTCTTTGCTGTAGTTAGCACACCATTTACGGGCGAATATTTTTCAACAAAGCGCTCAAATTGAAGTTGATCAAAAATTTAAAATCATATTGCCTGGTCTATATTATCATTTATTGCATTCACAGCTTGCTTTTCTATAGATACTGAATGACTTGGACAGTTTGGTTCAATTGTGTTTAAATCTTTGGTATTGTTTTTGAAGGAATACCAAATGAAATTCCTTTCTTTTAACTTTTGAATGCTTTAAGCTTTGAGCTCCATTATTGAATTTTGTAGTGACTGTCGATTACTAATGTGCGACTTTTTTCCATCTGCTCAGTTGATCTGTGCTGAATGCTAAGCCAGCTTTCAGAAGTATCAAATAGCGAAAGTTATTTAAAACATTTTTGTTAATTTATAGCATTAATATAATTTTTTTTTAAACATTTTTTTTTGGAAATTTTTTCAAACTAAACTGATTGCAGTCAAACTCAAAATAATTTATAATTTGTGCAATAAATGCTTATTTAAAAAAATTGGAAAATTCACAAGTCATTGCAATCGTAGTAACAATAAGTGTGATTCTAACTTCGATGCATTTTCCGCAATTGTATGAATGTTTATTTTAAAAAAATATATATTTGTGATTTGACACATCGGCAGAAACGAAGAATGTAGAAAACAAAATACCATCACAATGGATTTTTCAATATAAAAATTAAAACAAAAAGTATCAAATTTTTATAAATATACAACCCGAAAATATTTCGAAAAACTATCATAAAACTTAGGAAAAATAGAATAGCAACTGAACATATAATCCAAACAATTAAAATTAAAGTAAAATCGAAAACCAAATTACCAGCTCTACAATAAATTAAATTAAAATAATTTGGAATTGTTCATAAGCAACATAAAATTTTTCTACATTTCGATGTCACCTTGTCAAGAAAATAAAACAATGTAAAAAAAATTAATTGTCATTGCAACAAATTAATGATATTTGAAAAATACAAAAAAAAATCGTTATAGAAAACGATATTTAACTTGGACAGAAAAATGCAAAATATTATATTATAAGCCTGTAATCTAGTAAAGTAACAATTTTTAATAACCAGCAAAACAAAAAAAAACACAAAAATAAAAAACAAATAAAATATACATTGTATTAAAGTTTAAAACGAAAGTGAAATGTAGTACCTTACTTTTTTTCCTTAATGGTCACATTTTATTTGCCTATGACATGTAAATGTAAAGTGAAACAAGTGCGCTAAACTCTTTGTAATAGTAAAGTTTAATGAATACAAAAAAAAACAAAATGTTACATACAAAAAATCACGCGAATACGTACGTGAATAAATATACTTTACAATAAATTGAATAAACGAATGAAAACATGGTGTTTATTATCCTTTGTGACCAAAATAACAATGAAATGATACTAATTAGTAGAGTATAAATTTGTAACACAAAGCTAATGTATAAGTAAATAATCACAAAAATATAAAATAATGATAAAAAAATTATATGAAAAATAATATGATTATGAAAACAAACTTATTTTTAATTAATTCTTTTTAAGAAGAATAAAAGAAATATGATTGCAAATTGAAGAGTGTAGTTTTTAACACATCAAGTATGAATATCAACTGAATATAATCACATTACATTACATTCGTCAGATGACTACAAAATTTATATAACCGTAGAGTAAAAATTTTCAATGCGCAAAATTGGTAGGATACAATATATGAGTGTAGTGTTAGATTGTGACGTCCCAACTAAACCTTTCTTTCGGTCGTTAAAGTTAAAAATGACAATTTAATTTACAACCACCAGATATTTCAATCAAAGTCATCAAATCAGTATCAGTATACGAAATTGTTCACATTAACTACTCTGCGACTATTCAATACTATATAAGGCTGGTTTGGTGTCGTTTTTTTTTGTTTAGACTTTGCATTCCGTTTTGGTCTTGTTAAGTTGCAGTCAGACCTGCCTTGCATTTTAGTGTATAGGTAATAAGATTTCTTCAGTGGATCCAGAGTCCCCAGATAAGAACTTTTATCAGCAGTGGGCCGGCCCATCTCCCTTCATAGGGTAAAAGATAGAAGTTAACATTTTGTTTGTTCGGAATTGTGATGTTGCCGGCGTTAATTTTCTTTTTGTTGGACGTACTAGTTTTGCTGGGATGCAAAATTTAGCATAAAATCACAGCGCTGGTCAAGGATTTCCGTGAATAGTTGGTAAGTGGTCGATCTTCTCGTTTTAAAGCTACCTTGAAATTTTACTACAATATTTTCAGTTGAAAAAGAATTTTTACGTTACAGCAGCTTAGCAAATATTGGGGCAATAATTTTTTAAGGCAATAGTTTTTTATGTTTCGAATTAAATAAATATATTTTTTTTTAAATTTTAGCCACTCATTTGTTTAAACTTAATCTAATATATAATCACCATTATTTTCATTCTTTCATTCTTTCATTCTGGAAGTTACTGTATCCCTCTCGTGTATAAATCTTCTCCCTTACTCTCGAAAAAGTTTACTAGTGCTGAACGAAGATCTTCGTGTTCCCTGTTGTATTTCCCTCCTTGTAGGTTGTTTTGCAGTGACGGAAACAAGTTATAAACCGTTGGAGCAAGATCCGGCGAATATGTTGCATGTGGCAAGAGTTTCCGGCCGATCTCCGTTAATTTGCGGTGGGTACCAGCAGCTCATATTGTATTGTCAGGTCCCATATTGTTGTGGTGAAAGATACCTTTGCGACAATTGACAAATGCAGAGTGCTTATCAATTCCTGCTGAAACTTCAAATGCTGGCAGTAAAAGTCCACGTTCAATGTTTGATTTCGTTCCAGGTGCTCCCAGTAAATTACTCTTCGCGAATCCCGGGAAACAGACTTTTCGTGGATGCAAGCCTGGTTTCGACGTAGAAACTGGTTATTCACTTCTTTTGCAAACATTCAGGGGGTTGCTCCACGTTATTGTACAGGATTCACTGTTCATCTCCAGTAACAATTCTTCGTGAAAGATGAAAAACGTAGTAGGCCATTTTGTCTTCCTTGTTGTTTTCTTTACGAAAGTTCGTGGAGTAGCCAAACATCCAACTTTACGACATGTCCAACCGCATGGATTCCTTTCTGTATAGTAGTTCTGTGGACCTGGAACCTCCCTGATTATTCTGGAAAAGTCATCTATCACTTCCTTCTATGATATGAACCATCTGTCACTTCCATGGGCTGTCCTGATCGAGACTAACCTTCAAACTATTATTCTCCATGACGAAAGCGCTGGTATCACCGTTTATATGCTCGTTCTGTTAGACGTTTTCACCATAAATTCTGTTTATATTCCGATGCGCGTTGTCCAAGATCAAACTCGTATAGTAAACGGTGCTTAATATACACTTAATCAGCTAGAATGTTTATATTACCACTTTCGCTTCAAAACCAAAATGAAAATGAAACAGTGGTTAGTTTTTATAGTCGCGATAATGAGATTTGAAAATGCAAAAATGCTACCAGCCATCGAAATGGGTTCAACGATTTGGACTTCTATTTTCAAATAGGATTTATAATGGATCGGCATCATTATGTGTCACTATGTGTCTTCAGTGGTCAAGGGTATTTTCAGTCTTACCTGTATAAGATGGGAAAGACACCATCCCCAACTTGTGTGTTCTGCCCGGGAATGACGGATGACGCCTGCCACACGTTCTTTACGTGTAATAGATTCACAAGACTCCGTTCGCATCTCTCGGAGAAAATTTGCGTAATTTCCCAAGAAAATTTAACGGGAAAAATGATGAAATCAAAGGACAATTGGAACTGTGTACCGCATTACGTACGGACAGTACTCATTATAAAGAAGGACATAATGGATCGCTTGGCGAGGGAAGGAACATCTCTGTAACGCAATATTATAGTTACTAATCGCAATTCCTTCCTATCCATCCGTGGAGAAAGAGAGATTTCCCTTAGCCTGAAGACATCGCTAAGCGATGATTAATGAGGCCTAGTCCGAAGTAATATGACAAACAGTTCCAGGCTAGGTTCTCGGTGTGACAGGGGAGGTGTTTAGTTGGTAGTCTGGTAGCGGGGGAGTCCGACACTCAGGGCGTAAATAGCCTTCACCTCCCAAAAAAAAAAAATTCATTATGTGTCACATACTGTCTTTCCCAGATGTTTTGAATCCGTTTATGGAAAGCATTTCGGGTACAACTGCCACGAGATATTATAGTATCTGCTTGAATTCCAACAACACGTGGTGCTTTAGTTTTATCCTGGCTGTTGAACGCATTTGATACCAAGAAAAATTAATATTACTCATTGACGGTATCTGATTTCATTATAAGCGTTATTCAAAATCGATTGCCCGTCTCTCCTTGATTCTATTGTCTTCAGAGACGAGGTTGTCTTTCTCATCCACACATAATTTAGATCTGCACTGATATCCTTGTCTCAAGCTTTCCACGAGTCTATACCACGTTTCTAGTGTTTTTGCTCGGGATATTCCTATCAATAATTTTTTTATGTCATTGAATTTGTAAACGATATTAGCCCCCTCCATCGTACCTTGATATTCAATGTAGAACCAGTTAATACGCCTGCATACCATATTGTTTCTTCCTCCAAGCGTTTGACGTCCGAATCCACTTCCAAACTTTGTTCCTTAGTTTTGTTCCAGGTCTTTTAATTTTCATTTGTAGTATGGAGACCAACTTAGTAATGAGAACCCTAAAAAACACTCCACTGTATAAAAATAAATAAAAAATCTACAGGAACTTAACTCAGCGCAGCGGAAAATACCATTTTCGACTGTAAATCTGAGAGTAAGATGTCAATCAGATTAAAGTGCACCAGAAACTGAAGTATACGATGCGAATCATACTTTATATAAAATATCATACTCAATATGGAAAAGACGTGAATCGAATGTTCTGTTTGTGTTTAAAATTTGATTGATCTAGCGATTTGCAAATCATAACCTACGAGTTAGATTTCGACAATGAACTAGTCAGCGACACGATGAACATTTAGAGGAAAATACTGCGATAACACTAAGACTACGTTGGACAAAGAAAGTAGTAGTGACGAAACAAATAGCGATGATGAGCCTCATTCAGGATACATTACAGTGATTGATATGTGATATTGATACCCAGTGATATTGATACCCAAATGCAATCAGAATATGGTGAATTTGTATGGTCGACCCATTACAGACAAAGGGTCGTTTGAACAGTGCAAACGTGATAAAACTTACACCAGGCATTACCAGGTATGCTTCTAGTCGCATAAGCACATTCAGAAGTGATTTTGACATATTTATAAATAAACGCATATCATCTATAATTTGGAAACAAACAGACAGATCTGCACTCCTCAGAAATGAACGCAATGCGCTAGATGAAATGGAGTTGGATGCATACCTAGGTCTTCTTATATTTGCTGGAGTGTTCAACGATGAAAGTTTAGAAACCTTATGGAAACTAAATGGCTCAAGAAAATTTCTTGGTAAACGTTCGGATTGAAAAATAAGAAGAGAGAGTGATTAATTGGCAGGCGTGAGGTATATATGGGTGACGCAGTTGCTAATCTTTTATAACCCAAATAAAAATATTACAATCGACAGACAGTTCAGATGTCCAAGTTCTTATCTACAATACATGGAAAGTAAGCCAAGTAAATATGGAATTCAATTTTGGGTTTTATGTGACAGTCAAACAGGATACGTTGGTTCCATTTAGTGTTATACTGCTGGGTTCCCCAGGAAAGTACTCCGGAAGAAATCAAAGAATGCGTCTAAATTTGGATTTGACAGAAGGCTTTCAGAGCTATAATCTCCCATGTGAAAGTTTTTATACATCTTATGAATTAGCTGAAAAACTTTTTAATTGTAAACTTACAATTCTCGGAACCTTACGAAAAAATCAACGATAGACACTCACAGATCTTTTAAATACAAATAAACCAGTGTTTTCATGCTTTCGTATTCGATTCAATAACGGTTATTGTCTCATACATTCCGCACAGGAACAAAAACATTATTTTGTTAACCACCAAACACAACATTGAAATACATGATTCAGAGAAGAAGAAACGTAAAATAATGAAAAACAACAACAAAAGATGCTGTTGATTTAATAGACAAAGTGGTGTCGGCCTATAGTTGCAAAAGAATGAATAGAAGGTAGGCATATTTCTTAATATTATTGATATTTCATGTTTCAATGCTTTCATACTATACTGTGGCATCCTTCCAGACTTGAAACTTAACAGAACAATACAAAGACGCCTATTTTTAGAAATAGTTAGCCATAGAATTAGTAAATGATCACATCGAGCGTAAGAAAACTCTTCCTCGGACAAACGCATTACAGGAATTAGTATAACGAATGCAGTCAGGTAGTTCCTAGGAAACGAGTACTTCTACCGCTAATAAGAGGAGAAGGTGTATCGTATGTGCGTTTTCAAAAGATGTAAAAACTTCTAAAATCCATAAAAAATGTAGAAAACATTTATGTCTGAAACAATTCGTATTGTCAAGAGAATAAATAATGTGATCGGGTATTGTGTCTCTATTTTTATTTAATAAAAACATTCTGCATAAATGTTGCAATTAATTTAATCCAATTGTTTCATATTCATAGAGTTGGGTCAAACTGACCCGAAGGCTTTAAGTGCACACAGTATTTCAGGAGTCGAGGAATGTTAATAAATCTAGCTAGAAAGCACTACGAAAGCTAGTTTTCATTAAACTTGTACTTGCATCTGCTTCACTCCGTTCGTCAATTTTTTTCCATTCCACCTTCATTCCTATCATCTCAAACATTTTGTATGCATCCTAATGGATAATTGCTGAACCTCTCCCTGTATAGGATACGAACTCTTTTGACGAAAGTTAGCCTGGAATGATTACAGGCTGAAATGAGACGTATTCGGTAACCAAAGTCGCCAAGATCTATTCTCACCTTACCTATACCTTTGCATTTATATTGTAATACGGATTGACAGGTATGTCGAAAAATTGAACCAGCCCGAAATAAGTTTCATACATTGAAATGTAAACTTGTAGTCAAGGAAATGCTGTTTTATGTTTTTATTTTTCGGGTCACCTAATCATATCTTCCTTTCAAGCATTGGTAAAGTAAATTTCTCTTCATTTTGTTTTGAACAATAGTTCCAATTGTTCCATTGTGACCTGACCTTAGATTAGAATCATGTTTAGTATTGTTTTCATCACTACTTTTTACAGTTACCACCACCTGTGGCGCAAGAAGATTTGGATTATAGCTTTGCCCACTACAAAATCCAGACAACTCAATAAACAATAAATATCAGTCGACAGTTGAATGAAGTGCTCAAAAAACATCTATCCTAGTTTGAATAAATTGAAAATGCTTTTTTCAATTAGGAGAGCTAGCGGAAAATACGATGCGCACGCACTGTTGTTTTTGACGAGTGAGATATCTCCATATCCATAAATGATTCGCTAAAGGCTGGCCAGGTGGAGCGGCTAAACGACGAGCGCGCACCTACAAGGGGTGTGGAGAGTTAAACAAGCATGGGTCGGACTAAATGAATGAAGAAAGTGAATCGCTACTTGCATTCTTCAACTTAAGGACGTGATTGACAGCCCCAAATTTTCAAAGGTGTTATATATTAGTGCAAGGCCAGAGGACACCGCAGTGCCGCTACGATGGGCATGACATTTTTGCATTGCCTCTCTACTTTTAAAATGACCCAAGCAGTCACCAGCGCTGTTTAATTTGCAAGTTGACAATATGAATCCTTGATAACATTGAACCTGAACCTCTTCCGAATTATAGTTGCGCCCAATGACACCTATCCATTTTTTTTGCGTAAAAGTAACCACACTTTGTCCAGTTCAGGAGTTGGAAACACCAAATACAACACTTGTGAAAACTGAAACACAGGTGGGTAGGCAAAGAACAACATACAAGGGCGTAAACTTATAAGACTGCTTATAAGTGCAAATTTGTAATATTTTATATTTTTCGAACCATAAAATGTTTTCAATAGATGTTTACTTGACAGTGAAATAACTAATTAGTTCCACTTTGTGTGGGTTGTTGCTGCTGCGGTTGTTGTTGTTGTGGCTGTGGTGGCGGCTGCTGCGGAGGTGGCTGTTGGGCATTCAATTGAGCTGCAGTCTGCGGTGATTCCTCATCTTCATCGTACAAATCATCGAAATTGTTGAAAAAATCGGAGTGGACATGCTTTTCATTTGTGGCCAAATCCATGAGCAAGCCAGAAGAACCGCCAGCCTGTAAATAATTCGATCAATTTTAAATGAATATTATTCATCGCGTATTCATCATCAATAAAATTTTCACCTCTTCCAAATCCATAAACCCAGCCCCCTCGGGGAACATTTCGTCAGCGACAATTGTTGGTTTCATGTCTAATCTATCGGCAGAATCCGTTTTGACGATTGCACAATATAGTCTTCTCTCGAAAACTAATCCAAAGAGCGCCCTTTTTGCTTATGAACGTGTTATTATCCAGATGAAAGACCTGCCACAAACGCGTGCAACTATTGTTTGTACACAAAGACAGCAGCCAATGATACCGGTGGGACAATGACAGTTCCGATTTGACATTTCGAACAATTGCGTAGTTGATGGCAGCAAGTTCTGTGTTCGACAGACGTTAGTGTTGCAATCACGGAGAAGGTTTTTAAATAAAAATAGTAATTGTACAATTTTCTACACAACTTTCTATTTCCGGGGAAATAAATGAACCTGTTTTAATATGGATATTTATGGCAAGAGTTTGGTTGCTAAATCACATTTGAATATTCGAATACAGATAATTCTTCCTACTGTTACGCCGCCATCTAGCACTGACTTTGGCAGACAATGCACATGTTCGAAAATGGCCATCGTATAGAATTCAGATGTGTCCGTCGTAAAACCCGAAACGCGAATAAAAATAGAATGAAGAGTGTTCTAAATTTTTCTGGCGTTGTGTAGTACGGAGTGTAATATCAATTTCCAAATAAAGAGCTAGATAAATGCATGACTTTACCGGTAATTCGGAACGAGCTAAAGTGTTGGCGTCTTGAGTTATGACCCAAAAGGGAAGTCCGGGAATGTCGATCCGATATTGAGTTGAATTTGTCGCGATGTGACGTAAAAACGCCTCAGCTACTTGTGAAAAACGAGAATTGCCTGCACCCTGTGTTAAGTGCCGTATTTGCAATTGAAAATGTCAGTGTCGCTCGAAAGAATGAACCGCGAGTTATTGTGCAAAAATTGTATTGCTTTGAATAATCGATGAATGAAAAATCACTTGGCAGTTCGTGGAGTTTTTTTGGGCAATTTGCATGACCCTTCCGTGTGCCTCGAAATGCCTCCGGATAGGCGGCGTGTGTACTAGTCAGAATAAATTCAATTAAAATTCTCTCCGGTCATGCAAGTAGAAAAAAGATACAATCTTTGATACAAAAAGAAACAAATTACTTGCGGCAAAATAACAAAAAAGTTGGTTTCGATCAAAGATACAGGCACACCGACGTGCACTGGACAGACCACCACATAAACATTGATATCCGTGCACAAGCCAAAGTGACATTTCCTCACGAACACACCCACGTTGGACCCCAAACCAGCCCCAAACCTGCTCGCACACATTCAAGACGTGCGATTCGCTCGCTCACTCTCGCCCGCCTTCATCTGATTACTATTCGAACATAAACAATGACAAAGGATTGGCTACGGCCCGCGAACAATTGTCTCGTAGAGTTCAGCGAAAACTTTCCCGTGACGTAAAGAAAGTCCCAAGAAGTTTTTCGAGAATGCAGATAGG
This sequence comes from Stratiomys singularior, assembly GCA_954870665.1. Taxonomy (NCBI): domain Eukaryota; kingdom Metazoa; phylum Arthropoda; class Insecta; order Diptera; family Stratiomyidae; genus Stratiomys; species Stratiomys singularior. The sequence goes on along the minus strand of OX940881.1, from coordinate 31,049,409 downwards.
AAGCGAACGCCGCGTTCGATTGGGATGAATTTATGCGTGTTTGCGCCTCAACCCGAGCAGAAAGCAGAAAAATCTCAGCGACAGGAAGGGCTCCGCGGCCACTGAGCAAATCTAGTTGTTGGGACTGAGCAGCGAATTTGGGTTCCGTCGTCACCTACATCTGTTAGAAAGAGGATAAATAAAAACAACGAGTTGTTCGCCTCAGCAACCCACAAGTCACGATTTATGGACAGCCTTGTAGCCGGGAGAATGTGGGATTGCTACGGTTTGTGCGAGTGATCAGCGCTCGCTTTGTGTTGTGGCCCATTACCGCTTGCAAAGTACTTGCAAGAAGCGATTTGTAAATAAGACAGAAAGAACGTTTGGATAGATCTCGTCGTACAATTTGCTCCACCAAACCTAGTTGAACGGCCCAGCGGACTCACGCCAACCATTCAGACGATTCCGATTTATCATTAGTTGTCTTGGGGAGAATCTCCACTGCTGGATTGTTGTTTGCAGGCTTTCAAGGGCTGATTTTATCTACCACACGTCGTACACACACGTTGATCGTCGAGTTTCTTTTCCGACGCGCCTGTTTCCTGTCCGAATCTGAACCTCTGGTGTAATCCTTAAGTAGACGTCCGTGGACCTCGCGATGAATGGCACACGCGTTGCATGATACTATGTAAGTACTTCTCGACATATTTTTGTTAAAATAAAAAAGATCAACACTGGCCACTCAAAACCCAGTTAAGCTTATTTGGGAAACTGCAAACCTTGTAGGTCCTCCATTTTCTGCTCTTAGTATCTTCCCTTCTTCAATGTTGGCTATGAGAATACACATTCAATAAAACGAATTGTACCAGCATTCCCTACTGGCTTGCATGTAAATAAATAAAACCAAATATAAAATAAAAAATAAAACCGCAAGGGACTTTTCTTATCAGAGAGAGATTGCATCCAGGTTTGCTAAAAATGTGTTGTTCAGAGGTATTTGGAGTTTGTATTGTTGCGAACGCAACAATCTCTAATTGAAATCCGCTCTAGATTTTCTCTAATTTTTAATTATAATTTTTTTTTAATTTGGATCGAGTTTTGTAAATGCAAGTTTTTCACGTTAGTTAGTTAAATCGCCGACGAAAATCAAAAGGCATAAAAATTCAAGGCATACGTTTGCGACTTTGTAAACCCCGGACACAATCGTTCGAGAGTATTTGGAGTTAGCATCGCTTAGATTCAACCAACACTTATATAGGGCGTTTTTTAGAGGTATAGACTGTTAAATTGGCAACGTTTTCTAATGCTGCTTAGGATGGGACAGCTGTCATGCGTTTTGCAGTTAATTTGGTTTGCCATTTTTCCATAAATGAATTGACGTCTGAGCAACGTCCGGAAATTGTGAAGATTTGTTTTGAAAAAAAAACGGTTCTATTCGAGGAACTCATCATTGATAGACAATATCGACCATCAGGACAATTAATTCGATTGACCATGAATCGTTTCCGCATGACCTTAACTCGCCATCCATCCAGATGTCCTACAGTGCGTAATGGAGAAACCATAGCCGACGAAGACCCAACTGGGTCCATTCGACATCGTGCTCAACAATTAAACCTTGCCAGTTCACATTATGGAAGATTTTACGGAAGGATCTTGGTTTGTGGGCTTTAAAATCCAACTCGTGCAGAAACAGAAGCCAAAAGATCACCGGCACGGTGTAAATTCGATTTATGGGTCAAAGAATAAATTGCTGCAGATCCCGAATCTCATGAGAAAATTTTGTTTAGCGATGAGGTTTATTTCTGGTTGAATGGCAATAAACAAAACTGCCACTTTTGGAGTGATGAGCAAAAACTGTGAAATCCGGCGAAAGCCACTGCTTTGCGTGCTTTATTGGTCCGTATATCTTTAAAAGTGCTGTAATGGTGACCGATTTAGAGTCAGGATCAATGACTTTTTCGTTACGGAATTCGCCGTAATGCAAGGAACCTCTGGTTTCAACAAGATGACTCGACATGCCACACAGTTCGTGTCGAAGTTGGTTGAAAGTGTCGAAAATTGGACCTCTCGTTTGGAGTTCATCCGCGCTAGTCGCAGCACTCATATGCCCGAAATAATATTCAAATAAAAATGGCACGGAATTATATTTTCAATGAAACCAATTTAATGGTAATCGAAGCAATTTATCTATATTTTATTTCATTTTAAAGGTCTATACCATGAAAAAAACACCATATTTACTTATATCATAGACGAGCTCAAACCAAAGTAGGTGTCTGAACTTTGCATCATTGCAAACACAACGGGTTCGTTTTTTGAATTTTATTTCGGAAAATCTGACTTAAAACTTGTCAATTTCGTTAGCATATTTGAATTTTTTGCACTGTAAAAGATTTCCATTTCAATTTGATCTTCTACTACAAAGAAAATGTGAAAAAAATTGACAGCGGTGTGTTTGCAACGGTGCAAACTTCAGAGATCTACAGAAAAAGAAATAATTTTAGGTATCAAATGTTTTCAAACACGAGCCCGTTTGTCCTTTAACTCAAAACTCCGGCCGATTCCGACAGTATTTTTTTGTGGTTGTGGGGTAAAAGCTTTTTACACCCTGAGTGTCGGACTCTCAGTGGCACACAGCAACTGAACTACCGACTAAACACCTCCCCTATCACACCGAGAACCTAGCGTGGAACTGTTTGTCACATTGTCACATGCAAAATGCCCTGGTGAATTAACCCCAACCTGATTGTTGGGGAGAAGCCCGCATGAGGTCGCGGCTCACTCACACGTTGGAGTGTATATCCTCACCCCGAGTTTATTTTTGTTATATCGTCCATCATGTTTTTTGGTTGGGTAGTTTTAGTTACTCGGTCACGCGTCTGGATAACGGGCAACCTCGCAGTGTTTGGAGCAATTTAAGCGAGATTCGCAGGAATTTTTGCGTCGAGTTGTCACCGCTGATGAAACCTGGATTCATCATTACACACCAGAAATTAAGCAGCAGTCAAAACAATGGATTTCTCCCAGTGATTTTGCTCTAAAGAAGGCGAAGGTGGTCTCATCGGCCGGAAAGGTCATGGGGGACGATTTTTTGGGATGCAAACGGCGCCATCGTCATGAATTTTTATTAGAAAAAAGAAGAACAATCACTGGGCAATGCTACTGTGAGTTGTTGGACGGCTTCAACAAAAAATTCAAGGAGACACGGCCGCATTTATCGAAAAATAAGGTGCTGTCTTACCATAATAACGCAGCAGCCCATTTGTCCGGAGTTATCTAAATGCTAAATAGCATCAATTGCATTACAAATTGCAGCCGCACTCCCCGTATACACCGGATCTGGTTCCCTGCAACTTTTTCTTGTTCTCTAACATGAAAAAATGGTTCGCGGGGAAAAATTTAGGTCAAACGAGGAAGTCATCGCCGAGACAGAGGCGCATTTTGGAGAGTTCGACAAATCCTATTTTTTGGAGGGGTTAAAAAATGGCAAGAACGTTGGAAGAAGTGTATCTTTCTAAAAGGGGTCTATGTTGAAAAATAAAAAATAATTTTTTGAAAAAATTGTGTCTTCATTTCTTACACCGGTACTTATTGAATCGCCCTCGTACTGTGTTCACGAATCAGCCGGCATAGAATCCACTAAACGTTCACAGCTTTCTTTTGAAATCAGGTGCCTCTCTTTTTTTAATGCTGTCCACAATTCGTTCTTATTTCTGGTCCTACGTACATGAACCTTAATTTGCTCCCAAGAGTTCTCAGCAGGATTACTGCCTGGTGACTGCACCGTCCAATCGAGAATCGAAATTTTTTTGTGCCGCAACCAATTTTTCACTATTGTTGGAGAGTGTTTAGGATCATTATCGTTTTGAAATGTCCATTAGAGTGGCATGTCTTCCTCGGCAAATGGTAGCATTATGCCCTTTAGTATGTCCAAATAAATTCTTCTTTTATTTTTTTTTTGGTCATAATCCCTTCAATCAACTGAATCAGGCCTATACCATTCCAAGAAAATGCTGCCCACAGCATTCTTTACCTCTGCCATGCTAAACGGTCTTTTTTATATATTTTTTTTACTTAAGAGAGACACTTTTCTTGGTAATCGGGCTGGTCAGTCTGCTTCCAATAATCTACGACTCACGTTCTACCATTCACGTTAGCATCTGTTTCCCATAAAATCACGACCGAAGACGCGAAAGAGTTCCTTTTACAAATGCGCATAATTGGATAACAACGTTTCTCCTTCGTGACGTTATGGAACATCCCCAAAGAGCAGTGAGAAATTTCTGCAATATATCAAAGAGAGTACCCGTCGTCCCTTAGGCGTTGAATTTCGATTCTTCTCTCTGGGAAACAGTGCATTTTGCGGCCCATGCTTGAACAAAAAATAAATCTGATAATTTGAACTTATTCGAAGAGTTTTCACTAAACTTACTAAAGTAAACTTACAAAAGAAACTAAATTTTCCTTTGACTATCAACTTGAATTTGACATGAGTATACTATTCATTAATTAACCGCTGTTGTCTTACATGGCCTCACTGACCCACAAAATTATTTAAGAGCCGAAAGCAACTCCCGTGTCTTCGCAAATCGCAGATTCTTGTTACGTTTTCAATTAGCGGCACGATCTAAACAATGTTCTTCTCTGTCGCTTCGATCTGCCACCACTGGATTATGCCAATAGGAACAATCGTATGGCGAAAATTTCACTTTACCCAAAAGTTAAAAATATTTTTTCATATATTGTGTCAAGTATTAAAATTATGCATAGACCAGGAGTTGAAACCAAACTGCAAACTATTCCCAGACGAGTCACAATATCGAAACGTCGTTGGTTTCTGTTCTGGAAATTTTTTTTCCTACGCAGCTATTGGGTGGTTGCATTGAAAGTGTCGGTTTAGGGATGACTCATCTGTATACCTCTTTATTCAAGAACGTCAGGTGAAAAGGGATGCCGGCGGCCATTATAAAAGGTCGAATGTGATTCAAATGTATTAAGTCTTTTTGAAAATATTAAAGTGTAAAGATGGTCAGTGAAACTGTAAAAGTAAGGTGTGCTCTCTACTTTTTTCAAATTATGGACAAATGCAGCAATGGCTGCCCGCAGGATATGTAACACATTGATTGTGACGATATCTTGTCAGAACGTACAGCTCAAAGATGGTTTGCCCAATTCCGAATCGGTCGCACCACGATCATCCTGGAGCGATGTTTCGGATAAATGACACGGAGCTTCTTGCCAACATAGAGGACAATCTCCGCCAAACTTTGCATGAATTAAGCGTAAAGTTCGACGTTCACAGAATCACCATTAGTCGACATCTTCGACGTCTGGAAAAGAAACAACGGTTTGATCAGTGCGTTCCTTATCAACTTCCGACAACAACAAAAGGCAGCGTATAGGGATCTGTACTTCGCTCTTGTTGCGCAACGAACGGGAGGCGTTTTTGAATCGAGTGATTACGTGCGATGAAAAGTGGATTATGTATGACAATAGCCGACGCACGTATCAGTTGTTATCCCCAGATGACCCCCCTGGAACTATCCCAAGGCCAAGCCTCCATCAGCGGAAGATCTTGTTGTGTGTATGGTGGCATCACAAAGGCACACAGGTATGGTGGCATCTAGTCGATATTGTAAATGTTTTGACACTTTACTGCCTTCCGCTTATATTTTACCGTCTGCTGTTCTAATGGTGCCAGTCCTCAACTGAACCTCTTTCACAAGGGGACAGTGGTTCAGTTTCCTGTGGATGTAGTGGGCAACGATACGACAATTTAATGTTGCTATACGGATCCTTGGATTCAGGTAGCTTTGGTGATAATTCTTGGGCAATCTCACTGTGCCAATTTATTACAAATCATGAGTAAGGTTTTCCTTACAGCATCATGTATTGAATTCGATGCCAGGCGTTTCTTAACCAAGAAACTTTCTTTGATTTGTTTACGATCTGGCGAAACACCAAATCTTTAGTCTTCTGGTGGTCGCGAATCTGTACCAAGGAAAACGTTGTCTGAACTTATCGGAGTGATACAATGGATTCCTGATCGAAAGACCATTAGAAACAAAGTGTCTAAAGTTTTCACCAATTTTTTCTCTATTATTCAGATTTTCGTGAAATTTATTCGCATTTTTTTGCATTTTCCTAGGTTTTTATTCCAGTTTAATGTTACACAAGTACTGTTACAATTTGACAGCGTTGCGTTTGCAACGATGCAAACTTCACGTACACTTCACTGTCTCACAATGCCTACTAAATAGCAAACTTGCTTGAAGATTTCGGTCACAAAAGTTTTACGTTGATCGGAATGTTATTGCATGGGAATTTCAAACGGACTGTTCGGCTTGTTAACGTAAATGTCTGTACAAATTTTCTTTTGATTGGATATTGCACCTCCATTAGACCTCCTGCTGAAATTTTCGATCATTTCTTACATTTACTCCTTTCCTAATTCTTTCCTTAAAAACGGCCCAGCTAAATCTATCGCTATTATTCCCAATAGGGCTCTGACATTATCCAGTTGCATTTAAGGTATAAGTTTGCTGTCACATACATACCATACATACATTGATTGCTTTCATCTCGCCACTATTCAATTCCAAAGAGCTTCACCGAACCTATATTTTCGTTATGGAACTCCACTACCAAACTACTGCCTATTAGGATTCTTTCGTTTGATCTAACGATTTCCTTCAATTCTGGATCATTTTTCTGGTCTAATTGGTTAAACGTTTCACTCCGTTTTTCCTCTAGTGAAGCACTTAAGAGAAAGTTCAAATCCAGTCCACTGTTGACAGCTCTTGAACAATGTTTGAACAATATTGAGATATATTCCGCGTTTCCTAGCTATTATCACTACCCACGGTTGGTGGGTAAAATTATTATGCGTTTTCATTCCTGATATTGTTTACTTGATATTATTGTAATTTTTGTTGCCGCTTTCTTTTATTCTCCCAGAATTTTATATTAATTTTTTTCTGGATTTTGAAAATCAATGAATGCAATTCTTCTTCTAGAATTCGAGAATTTCCACTTAGTTTTTCTTCGTTCAGTGTCCGAGCCCATTCCCTAGGTCCTTTGATCTCTCGCGATGGCTCCACTGTTCCTGTTCGGACTTCGTAGTCGTTAGTTTTATCTCTTTTCACTTCGAATGCCGTGTACAATCGTTCCACTATTGTTCCTAGAGTCTGTAGATCAAGCATAAAGAGATTCTTCTTTATTTGCCCGACTTTTAAACTTTATATCCGCGAAATTTTATGGATTGGTATCGAGGCGCCATTCCACTTCTGACACCATTCTATTTTTGCGTCAGACTTGCACCGCTGTATTACGCCCCCAGTTACTGCCACCCATTTGCTAATGTTGATGAAATTCATTCAACCTCTGACATCAATCGTAAAATTAACTTTTACTTCACGTTATCACCAAAAACTCCTAATAACTTGCTTCAACAATGTTTTAAAAACAATTCAGCAAACTGGCTTCTATTTATATCATTTATCATTCTTCCTGAAGCGTTTTACATTGTGTTTCACGAAATTACATTTCCGCAAGTTGCTACTTCTTCTTGAAGCGTTTGACCATGCTGTCAACATATACAGTCTTAATTGAAAATATTTTGACGCGTCTAAATAATTTTAGATCGTAGAAAATGGGTATGTTAAGATACGTGATCTTAAAGTTGTGTTAAGACCGAATATAATGTAATGTTCTCTGTTATTCATGGTGTACGGTTGTGCTGCTTTTTAAATTAGAATTTTGTATTTACAATAATCTATATAAAATGATACAAATGCTTATATGCTTATATACATGCAAAAGTGAACAACACCACACTAGAAATAGTTGAACGTTATGTATACTTTGGTCAGCTAATACACAAATCCGGTTCACTACTACCAGAAATCAATCGACGAATTAAGATGGCATGGAGTGCTTTCGTGAAGAACTCGATTATATTCAAGTCAAAAATGGAGATGTATTTGAAAGAGAAAACCTTCGACTAATGTATGCTACCAGTCTTGCAATATGGCAGTGAAACATGGGCGCTAATAACAGGGATAACGAGGAAATTCCAGGTTGTCCAAAGACCCATGGAAAGATGCTCTTTGATTATGAAGATGGAAACGGATCGCAAGAGACTATCGTGGTACGAGAAAAGACCCAAGTAACAGACGTGATAAATAGAGCGAAATCCTTGAAATGGCGATATGCCGGTCACTTGGCGAGAATGACGGTCGGCAAATGGACCACAAGAATAACGCAATGGTACCCAAGAGGAATCAAACGACAGAGAGGACGCCCAAAGATTTGATGGGACTATGATATCAAGAAAATAGCCGGCATATATTGGATGAGAATAGCTGAAAACAGGCAGACTTGGAAAGCAATAAGGAGTCAATATGTAAGAGAGGCTGCACCAAAGCTCAGAAATATGGTTGAACAAGCTGAATGTGATGCTGATGATTTACAATAATCTTAAACACTCAAATGAAATATTGAAATATTGATTGCAAAATATCTTTTAAGAGTAAAGAGTTTAGATAAATAACTTCATAAATTTTTTTAACTTATGCGAACGAATGAAATTAATTTTTCTATTATTTTCTCAGCTGAATTACCCTATTTTGCAATGGACTGTGATGTATCACCGGACCGTGGATCCGATCATACCATCCTTCTGGCCACTCACGAAATTGTCTCGTCCGACGACTATCAATCATCACCGGATTCAATTCATCATCACCATCGCAACCACCATCATCAAATCCACAACTATTCCTTACACCCGCAAAGCGTATCAAACGATGACGATGACGACGACGATGTTATATTCGATATTGATCAACCGCCACCTCTATTGCAAGTTGAAGAGGATCGTGATCCTTTAGCGTTGGACGATCCTGCCGAAGAAGAGCTACTGCGCCTTCAAAGTCCACCAAAATTAGATTTACATCCCCCATTGAGTATACTAAAACAACAACATGTTCCTCGTATTAATGCTAGAACATTGGCATTGGTTACAAACGAAAAGGTGGCACCACAATCGAATGAAAAAAGTGAGAAATCGATGCAACAACCTGCTATGAGGCCGCGAAAAGCAGCTTCCACAATGCGAGAAGTGTTAGCATCCCTGCCAGGCTTCAGTGTCAAGCCTCGTCGTCGCTCGAATAAAAAAATGTCTACAGCAGCACAAATAGAGCAAACGAAAAACGGAAAAATCGACTTGGAAACCCCCGATTCTATCTTGGTTAGCACAAATCTTCGAGCACTGTTAAACAAACAGACTTTTTCTCTTCTACCTCCATTATTTCAAAAGAGTTTAATTCAATTATTACCTAGTGTGGATCGACCAAGCATAATGGAAGGAGATTCGTGTCAAATACGGCTGAACGCATCCGCCCTGAACAATGAATTTTTCGCAAGAGCATGCTTAGATTGGCGTGAGCGTTTAGCAGGGGGTGAATTAACGCCCGAAAATCAAAATAAGTTAAAAACAGAGGCTGAGCGAGAAATGAGTAAACTTGATCCATGGAAGTTGAAGCATTTCGAACCAATTTGGGGTGATAAAAGTTATAGATCTAAGAAAATAAGTAGTGATAATAGTAGTGATGATCGGCCGACAATAGTGAAAGCCGATGTAGCACATACACAATCGACGATGTCGACGACAATCAATCCCTTTGAAACTGTAAAAACATTAACCTCGGAATCCATGCCAGCTCCTCCTCCCACACCAGAAACGCCTTTATCGCAAGGTTCGTCAGGATCCTCAATAGTAGCCGAATGTTCTGATGTGCCGTCATCGTCGACACAGAGAAGCCTTAGTCCCTGCAGACCTGTGATGACCACATCCTCATTCTCGAACTCGTCCCCCGATACCAATGTGGCAGAGATTACAATTTCAAGTTCTAATTCTTCGTCTAGTTCTGTCGAAATTGTAGAAGAATACCAGCAGACAGAGGATCATCACAAAAATTTGATTGATGAACCCAGTACCATAGAAAATGCTGGAGCGTCTTTTCAGATGACCGAAGCAAATAGTGCAATAGAACAGGAATGTTTAGGGGGCAGAAATTCGCCGATCGATATGATCATTACATCCTCGCCAAAACCAGTAGAGTCGGAAGTTGAAGAAATAGAAATTTCGGGCGAAATGGCGGACGTTGAGGAACCCATTTTGGCAAAGTATCAATCTCATGTTGAAGATCTGAAATATCTGCATGACAATGGGAATGTTATGTACGAAATTGAGGTTGATATGGTGGATACAAATACAAGTCAAAGCGACGACAATTCACAAGGACCCAGAAGAGCTGAAAAACGGGTTTCGAGCCCCGAGGAACGCGAAAGTAAACAACTAAAATTAAGTGAAAGTGTGGTGGAATGGGAGGATGTAGAGAATAATCAACAAGGTGATAATGCGTGTAATATAGTAGATGAGGTAAGCAATTTTATTCAATTGTCGAATTGAATTAATTCCAATACATTTCAGTTAATTCCGGATGGTGAAATTCCAATGACCGCCGCTGAAATGGAAGTGTTTAGTACGTTTACAGGGAACTCGAATTCCAATTCGTTAAGTGATTGTAGCAATCAAAGTATCTCAGAAGTGATAGTAGAAGATGTGAAACTGGTAACACCACCTGACATCGAAGATGGCAGTGTAAATGACCCTGACGAAAATATAATGATTGACGAAGTGTCGCTGCCACCGTCGCCACTTTTAGAAAGTATAGTTTATACAGATGATCAAAGCTCTCATTCACTATCGGAAATGCCAAAAAGTGATGAAGATAATGAAGTCGTGGTAAGTGGAGCTTTGGAGGAGACTGCGTTAGATTTGTCGCCTGTTTTACAAGAAGAAGAAACTCAAGGAGATTATTCAAACTCTAATCCAGAACGATACATCGAAATAGATCCGACTCCCATAGACCTAGATGACAATGTACCCATGTCGTTCGATTCTCAGTCACAAAAACTTCAAATTAGTGAAATTATTCATAGCTCAGCGCCAAACATTTGCGCAACTCCGATTTCTGATTCTTCTTATTTACATTCGCTTCAACGGCCTCTTGCATCACGTAGTCCAGCTATTTATCGGCTGGCATTATCACCTTCAACACAACTAAAGGTTATATCGAAAACAAATGTCGAGAACGTAACAGACTTGTCAAAAACACAGCATACAATTCTCAAGTTTCCAGTCGGTAACACTGTTCCCACCGTTTCGACAATCGCCTCCACTTCAAGCCAATCACTTGCTCAAAACGCTAGCGCTAGCGCAAATGGGCGAGGACGTCGGTCAACGAGCACTTTACCACCGGGAGCAGTGAATCTCGAACGTAGCTATCAGATTTGCCAAGCTGTAATTCAGAATAGTCCGAACCGACATCAACTGAAAGCACAATTAAAGCCTCCTCCATTTATCGTCAATTCAAGTAGTAACAGTAGTGGTAGCAATTTAGGAGCAACAGGCAATACAATTATTTCCACGCCGGCAATGCGTAAAGAGTTTCCAATATCAAACAATCCACCGGTCGTTTATAAGGTACAATCATTTGATTCAGATGTGTTTATCGATTTAAGCAACATTTATTTAACATTATTACAGGTCATCACCGCCCCTAGATTAGGATTTCCACGCAAGAAAATTGTTCATCGGCAGTTCTCGTCGCCGACAATAGTACGACATGTATACACGACCGAGACTACGAATCCATCGAATTCTAATTCATCTACGGTACCACACTTACCACTGAGAATTCAACATGCACAGCAACAACCTCAACAGCAACAACAAACACCACACAATCAAACTACAGTATCGTTATCAACATCCCAACAACAACAATTCGGTCAATATCTCCTGATACAACGCACGAATCTAGCAACGAGCAGTGATAATCAAACTCCTAGAGCGAGCAGTGCACCTCCGGCACAGAGCCAAGTATGTTATGAAAGATAGCTGGCTGAGTGTTTGAAGTGTTTTGAATACATATATGTGACTGATGCTTCTTTTTTGTTCAGCAGCTACAAGGAATAAATGGATTGCTGAACAGTAGTAGTAGTAGCATAAGAACACGTCCAGCTTCCGTTGATACTGAACTGGAAGCAGATGATGACTCTGTGCAGAATATTTATGTAATTGCTAACAATCCCAGTGCAAGTGCAACAGCAACAGCGACGAAAACAACAAATTACGGTAAGAGTTATTATACGAGATGAATTTTTCCCGTTTTGAAAAATGGACTTTGTTTTGAATTTATTGTTGGTATTGTCATTCCCGTTTTGCTGACGAATCTCGAAAAATTTAGGACTGCATGTTTGCCTACTTAACATTTATTTGATGGACAAACTGCAGTGATCATTCCATGTGATCTTGTCATTTAGGAAAGGAGACGGAAATCCGCCTGCACATTGCCCATCCTTTTAAAACGACTTTGAAATTTTGAAACAGGCAGAACGGGATTTTATTTAGAGATTAAAGCATTTATTCTCCTTATTGCTATCACTTAGTTTTAGGCTAGTTTTTGGATGGAGGAACTGAAATTGTGGATCAAAGGTTCTGCGTTGTTAAGAACATTTTTGAACAAAAATTGTCTTTATTAATGTACCTGTTGTTTAGCGATACTTTACGTACGATACCACTGTGTCGCCGGCTGTTGAACAACACTTTACATACGACACGATAGTGGTGTTGCAGAACAGCATATTAAAGAAAGTTTCAATCAAGTTTATATTAGTATTATTAGTATTAATGACATATTGCCATTCTGCAGGTAGTTCCCAACCAAGTCCCGTAGGTTTTATTCGATTTATCAAAGCATGTCTAGTCTCGCATTGTCATGCAAGAACACAACTTTATTCCTGTTTGCCAGTTCTGTTCGCTTTTCTTTGATTACTTTTGTCAAGCGGTCGGGTTGGGAGCAATAAAAAGGCGAGTAAACTTTTCCACCCAGGTAGAGAAGTTCAAAAAACACCTTTCCAGTTTCACCAGATACTCAACAAAGTCTATTTATCGTCAATTCAAATTTGAAAGTCGTTTTCAACATGTTCTTGCAGCGGTTTTGCATTTCTATAATAATGTCGTAGAGTGTGTTGCTTTAGATATTCCACTCATTTTCAAATCAAGGCTGAAACGCCATCTTTCAATCCTTGCAAACATGTGTTCGTTTGACATACACGAATACCGTAACGTTATCGTGTTGTTTCAAGGATACCTTAATAATCTTACAACAAAAAATCACGTATACTTTCTGCATGACCAAACATCCGATTTTATCTGAATCAATCCTCATATGTTTTCACATACAGTATTAATTTTCCTTTTGGACATGGACATTTATACCGATTTTGAAAAAGTTGCGCTTTTAGTTCAGCTTGGATTCTTGGATTCTCACCACCTTATAATGCATCTTTGATCTTGAATTTCGGCAGCTCTTTTTCGATTTCTAATGGACCAAAAACGACTCTTTTTTAAGAATTTTCCATCCCAGCGTCTTTCAGGCGATATATTGCTTCCACTTCGGTTTGAATGTAGTTTTTGATGTTTTCCATGATGGTTTTTAATTTGCGTATCTTGTTTGACAGTCAATATCATTTTTTCGACAACACATGTCCAATGCGCTTGCGTTACAAAACGTGTATTTTCGGGGGCTCAGGATAAGAGAATACAACGCTTTTTTAAAACTGAAAATTTTCTAAACTTTTCCTACGCATTTGCAATCGAATCTCCCACGCATTCTAAAGAAAAATGACGTACAGACGATTTTGAAGCAAACAACAACCCAAACATCACATTTGTGACTGCTTTGTCTATTAGTCACGTTAATTTTATTTTCTATATTAAATGCTAAACACACCTGATTATGTAATATGATTATATAATTGTAAAAAGAGACAGTGCAGATTTGCTCCTTAAAATGCGAATCAGCTTCAATTCTTCGAATGAAGCGTTTCGATAACGAAGGAACACAGCCTTTCCGTTTGTGATCTGTCAATTGCACATTGTATGGGAACACGTGCACATCATCCTTCAAGATTCTCCGCACAGTGGTACTAGTGATATTTAATTGCTGAGCTTGGCGGCGATATGAGACATTTCTATTTAAGGCTACAATCTTCCTAACAGCTCCAATATTTTCGTCAGAACGATCTAAGTCATTATATTGTTATGTTTTCACTCAATAATGATGCCTTTCATGATTGTTACGTTGCTTCCGCTGATGTAATGATTTTCTGCGAGTTGTGTGAGCGAACTCCTGGCCGAATAGAATGCATCAAAGGATGAGATAAAAACTCAAGTCATCCCTAGGGGTAATAAGTGTGTGCATAAGTGTTCGGCAGAAACGCTTTAATTTAGATTGTGTGATATCTGAGAAAGTATCTAACTGAATTTTTCAAGTGAATATTCCAAATCGTAATTATAATTAAAATTATAATTAGATAAACATTTCGCTTTGGAAGCTAAGTACTATCAAGGGTTCGAAGCCAAACACTTTAAATTCATATTAAGAAGATTTTTTTAAAAAGTACTGATAAAAAAGGTGGTATTTAATCTGCGTTCTTTGGGAAAAAGCTTTATCATTGTAGCGGATAATAGCCTGATGAAACATGAATTAGATCGGGACTGGAATAGTTTTGGCACCTGATATTACTGCGCTAGTTCTTGTTACTGAGTAGATTTTGCCTAGTATTACAGAAGACATTTATGTTCAAACTCACACAATCAAGGGGAAGGACAGCAGGCTGATACCTTTTTTATAATTCAATCTTGAAAAACTAAGACCTAAAGCAAATAGCCTACTTTCTTGTGAGCAAATTGAAAACTCAGGCATTATAAGCTTTTTTTTGTTTGGTAAAAAGTTAACTATCCGGGAGAAATCTAAATTACATGTATGTTGCCTGTTCGAAAAATCAGGAAACCTGTAAACATTGAAAAATTGAAAAAAATAAAAAGTTGCTCTGAAAAATCTTTTTATAGCGAGGAAATTGTTGAAAAATGGTTTTGACATTGTTTGGCTATTAACTAAAAACAAATCACATTCAATCCGCGTCTAAATGCTAATATTTCGTAAGACCATTCTTTAGCTTTAATAAGCACATATTTTTGCCATCACATTGTTGAGGCACTTGTTAATCATTTTTCATGACCTTTATTTTTGCCACTGTTCTCCCATACATTACTGATGTTTTCTCATATATTACAAATATTAATATAAATACAGTGAGATAAGTAGAGACATAAATTTCGGATTTGAACAGACTCCATATATTTTCAGAAGGGATTCAGGTAGGGATTCACGTAGACGTCGTAGACAAAGTCTGGGTTATGCACTCTAGTGCATAATGAAATCATAGCAACTGAGTCCATTCGACATCGTGTCTAACAATTAATTCTGTGCCCATCCACATAATAAAAGATTTTATGGAAGGATTTTGGTTTGCGGGCTTACAAATTCCAACTCGTGCAGGAATTGAAGCCGAACAACCGCCTGGAACGGCGTAAATTCGTTGTATGGACCCAAGAACAAATTGGTGCAGCTCATATGTGGTTGAATAGCTAGGCCACAAAACAAAATTGTCGCATGTGGAGTGATGAACAACCACAGGGAGTTGTCCAAATACCGTTACATCAAAAGAAAGTCACCGTTTAGTGTGCTTTATGAGCCGGTGGATTCGTTGTTGTATATGTTTTACAAAATTCTGCTGGGAATAATATGACAATCAATGGTGACAACTATAGAGCCATGAGAAATGACTTTCTCAATAAACGGAATCAACTCGTCGTAATGTAGGGATCTCTGATTTTAACTGGATGTCGCGACATGCCATACAGTTCGTGCCACCCTCGACTAATTGAAAGAAGTCTTTGATGCGCTCATAACATCTTGTTTCGAGTCCCGACTATTTCTTGTGGCATTCGTCAAAGTCATATCTCTCTTCTACGCCGACAAGCCCGAGATATTTGACCATTTGGAAGACAACATTGGTTGCGTTATCGGCGAAATACGGCCCAAATTATTGGTTAGAGTAGTCGAAAATTGGACATCTCGTTTTGATGCCTCCGTGCCAGTCGTGGCGCTCACAAGCCCTATGTCATATTCAAATTAAAATGACATGGAATTATCGTTCCAATAAAACTGTGGCATTTCATGGCAATCGAAACAATATAACAACATATTCTAACATATCCATATTGATCCATTTTTATCTCAACAGCTTTAGCACAGCTCAGTAGCTGTGGCGAATAGAAATCTATTTTATCGCTAGTTAGATCCTTACCTTGAGATACAGGTGAAAAATTAGTTCCTATCATAAGATTGTGGACATTGCCTCCGGTAGTTTTCATTGAACATGCTTCTAAACTTTTCTTTATCGATTGCTCCGATTCTAAGCTGGATTAAATAAAATACATTATACGAAAATATTTTATATTTTTAAAAATCGCAATATCGTCGTGTTCACTCTCATAACGAACTATTTTCAAATTTGAATTCCTTCCATGCGTCAGTAATGCGTAAGTGCAAACATGAATTTGTACTTGAATAAGTTGCAAAATTAGACCCATGTACGAGATTGAATCAAATATGAACCGGAGAATTCTTTTAAAAAGTAAAGGGGTAAACGTTTCCTCGATTATTTAAACACTTTTCTAGCCTGATCGAGAGATTTTCAATTCCAGCATCAACGGAATAAACTGATCGTATCAGTTGCCAATTGCAGACCAACGCTTCTATACCTTTATCGTCCTCAAGGTGATGACCTCCCAGGCCTTGTGGCCCAAATATGTGGTATATAAATGTAATATGGTGATAAATCAGATTATTTTCTATCAGGCATTAAATTCGTTATCAATAAAATTGGAATGTTTAAGTCATTCAAAATGCTCAGTGAGTCAATATCAAACTCTGGGTTTAAGTTTCATGTCGACAAGCGCATTTATTCTGTGTCCAGTTTTGTGTGTATTTAATAATCCTCAATTATCTCTATAATGCGAGAATCCAGAATTAACTTTTCCACTGTCCGTTTGTATCCTTTGTTTTGTACTACAGTGTAATACAGTGGTATCTCGATATACGAGTGCCCTAATGTACGAGTGTTTTGAGATACGACCCGCCGAGTGAGCGATATTTTGCTTTGAGATGAGGGCAGGATTTGATATACGAGGAATCGCACTTTACACCGCTTCATTTTACGGCTTCTAACTCTCCCACCTCAGACCAGACCTCAGTCTGTGTGCTTGGTTCGCACGTTTGCGAAGCGTTTTTGATAAGTTTGGTTCGCGTTTTTTTGTTTTATCACATCATTTTTATAACCATGGGTCCGAAGAAGAAGATAATGCCTTTTGAATTAAAGTGTGAAATCATAGAAAAACATGAGCAAGGTGTGTGAATAATTGACTTGGCGAGGATGTACGGGCGTAGCACACCAATGATATACACTGTGCTTAAATACAAGGCGTTAGCGCCCTAGCTAAGGGTGGTACAATAATTTCCAAGCTCCGGACCTCAAAACATCATATGTGAGAAGGCACGAGCGATTGACGGTGATTTACTGAAGCAAATCTCGCAAACTCGGGAGTTTGTGGAAAACATACTTCCACGCACCGAAAGACTCGTTTAAAGTCAGTCGGTTTAATGACTTTAGGAAAAGAACCGGCATTCACTCAGGCAGTCATCAGGCAGTCATCAGGCATTGTGAGCCAGCAAGTTCGAATGTGAAGGCTGAGATTTACATCAAAACATTTTCCGAACTGATAGACGCCAAAGGATACATCCCCCAGCAAGTCTCCAACTGTGACAAGACAGGGCTTTTCTGGAAAAAGGTGCCGAATAGGACTTACATAACTGCAGAGGAGAACACGATACCAGGTCACAAACCTATGGAAGATAGATTAACTCTAGCACTTTGCGCCAATGCGATTGGCGATTGCAAAATCAAGCCTCTGCTAGTTTACCATTCGGAAAACCCCAGAGCATTTAAGTCACATAAGATTTAAAAATACTGCGAATTATGTGGAGGGCAAATCCGATGGCGTGGGCCACCAGGAAACTCTTTGTCGGGTGAATAAACCTGATGTTTGGCGCTTCTGTTAAAAAATATCTACAGGAAAACAACCTACCCATGCAAGCCCTTCACCTCCTTCGACAATGCCCTTGCTCACCCACCAAATCTCAAAGATGATTTACTCGAAGAGTTCAGGTTTATAATGGTTCTCTACCTACCATTCAACACCAATCCTATCGTGCAGCCCATGGATCAACAGGTAATTTCTAATTTTAAGAAGCTGTACACCAAGCACATTTTTCGGCGCTGCTTTGAGGTGACGGAGAACCCAAACCTTACCTTTCGAGAGACTGGAAGGACAACTTCATCGAAAGGAACATCGTGATATGTCTAAGAATTATTGATCAGCCCTGGCTGGGTGTTACAACGAGGACCTTATCCTCTACATGGAAGAAGCTATGGCCTGAGGCTGTAGCTGGAAAGGCCTTCGAAGGATTGGATTATTTCTCTGGGAAAATCCATAGGTCTAGAGGTGGATGAGAGAGATGTGAACGAACTCATCGAGGAACAGTCTCAGGAGCTGACAACCGAGGAGATACATGATCTACATTCACAGCAGCATACGGTGGTTCAACAAAAAATTAGTTTTGAAGAGGGGCCAGAGATGAAGGAGGTTATCTCTACAAGAGATATAAAGGTGATCTTGGGAATGTGGGAGAAAGTTGCAGAGTTGTTGGATAAAAATCACCCCGAATAAGTTGCAACTGGGCGTGCATCGGCTTTGGTAAACAAAACTTGCCTAACACATTTCCGCAATATCCTGAAAGGGAGGAAGAAGCATACGTCCTTGCAGAGCTTTTTTTAAACGATCAGCAGGTGAAAATGAGCAAAACGTGCCGAAAAAAGCGAAGACCAATGACAAAATTAAGCGCTTCCGTAAGCACTTCATTTTTTCTTTTATTATGTGTTTATAGAACATATATTTGTTATTTATAAACAAACGTTTCTTCTAGTAAATGCATTTTTCTTATTTAAAAACACTTAACAAAAACGACTGAGGTGGTTTTTTAAGAGCTGGAATGTATTAATGGCATTTCAATTAATTTCAATGGGCAAAATTGCTTTGAGATACGAGCGATTTGACATACTAGCAACGTTACGGAACGAAATTGTCCAGGTTTGACTCGTTTGTCTAGGTTCCACTGTATTTCGTTTCCAAACATATACATATGAACATATGCCTTAATGATTCTGGTTAAATCGTGGTAGTGAAATGATGAAAATCATGATCGTGTGTTTATTTTTTATAACAGCGTCAAAAAAATACAAATTCACCATGTTTTAACAAATCAAAGTTTGCCTGCAAAATGTGAATGATTTGACTAATTTATAATTTTTTATTTAACATTTAGGTCTGTGCTTCAGCAACGATCTATCGAGTACAACTTCTAATCATCAGCATCCACACTCACCCCATAATCATCCGAACCATCATAACCACAATCCATCACTCAACAAACGAGTTACCGGCGAAAATACTCCACCAAATTGTCCTTGCTCCCTTAATGCAATGGTTGTATGTCAACAGTGCGGCGCGTATTGTCAAGATGATTGTATCGGTTCATCGAAACTATGTGTGGCGTGCACAATTAGATGAATCTTTTGAAATTAAACCTTTTTCACCACCAATTCGTAAAGAGAATAACAAATTAATTTCCATAACCGCACTAGACATGAATGCCTTTTCATTTGTTTATTTATATTAAACCGAATAAGAAAGCAGATAAAACATATATATATATATATATATATATATATATATATATATATATATACAAATAATTGCAAACAAAAAAGGAAAAAAGAATAAACCCAAACAATAAACTGACTAAAATAATTTACTTCAAATCATTTCCGCATGTGAACATGATTTGAATTAAGGAACAAAGTTGTGAAATATTTATAAGTAATCAATGAATTTCAAGAATAAATATAGAAGTTGAGCAAGGAAAAAAAATCTATACAATGATTAAGTCTGACATTTAATTAATGTTCAAGTCTTTTATAAAAAGTATTCGAGACTATAAAAAATAAACAAAAATTGAAAAAAAGAGATCTACGACTCTACACAAAAAGTAAGCATACTATTATTCAATTGGAAATTTTTACATGCATATTATAAATAAATCTCTTGTAACACAAATTTTAATTTTTTGCATATAAGATGAACTTTTACGAAATCTATTTTGCACTAATTCATGTTCAGTTAGCCCTTAAAAAAGTAAAGTTATCTGTGTAAATATTACGTAAGAACTAGCTTTAGAAATTGAATATAAGGACATAGTGTTATTGGAATATATCTAATAAATATGAAGTATAGAAATTAGTCGTCTAAGAAACTAAAGTAAAAATAAAACAAATTAAACCTGTACATATTTACTCACTTAACAAAAGGAAAAAGAAAAACATTAAAGGAATGGAATTATTTGGAAAAGATTAGAAAAGCGAGTTAACAACTCTAGAATCGACCATTTCAAAACTTTGCTAGATAAATTCATCTTTAATTAATTTTATTTTCTACGAGCAATTTTTTTAATATGTAATATTTTTTAACCATTATTTTATGAATTGGAAAAAAAGTGATTGATTAATGAAAGTGTTGAGAAATGAAAAAAATAAAAGAGATGATTATTTAAACGAAACAATGGTAAACCAACACAAATTAAAATAATAAATTAGAAAACAAGAAAACTGCTGTTATTTAGACTTCAAATACAAAATTTCAAAAAACCAACAAAATAAAAGCATATTCCGATCAATGTACATTTGAAAAAGCAAAAATGAACAAATTCATTGGCGATTTTCAAAAGTATTTAAGAAATTGAATAAAAGAGAAAATATAAAACAACGCAAGTATTTTATTTCGTATGACAGCTGCTCTCCAATGGAAAATACCAATCTATTATTTGATTTAATTACAAACAATAAAAAATGTAAAGCGACTTGCCTACATCTTCCTTACACCTAAGAATTTTCTGTTAGGTTTCTATTTTTTCTCTGTGTTTTTCTCAGAGTTCGGAGATCGAGTATGACATTTTGCAGCATCTTACCAGACGCCCAATGAGCCGATATCATCCCTCCAATGCAGGCTCGAGGAACCGGAAGAAGCTGTCTCGAGCACTGTAGATGGGATTCCTGTTGATGGCGACTTCAATGCCAAGTCTGTTGAATGGGGAATGCCTCATCCCGATTTCAGCTGAAAACGAATCGTTAGAATGGCAGCTAGGACTAGATTTGTCATTGTGAGCGTTGCCAACACTCCAACCTTTCGGCGGATTGGCAGAGTGAGAATTATCCCGGATAAGACGTTTGCATCGAAGTCCTTTTTGCCCATAGTAGAGAAATGAACGGAATTGGAGGACTATTAAGTGAGCGATCACCGGTAGATTGCACTCGAAATTGATGAGCGTTTTTTTAGACGAGCAGCTAGCCGGCCATCGCCCATATGCTGGAATGGAGGTGTTGGAGTCCGCCGGAGTAATTTTGAGGGGTGACGGAGACTAGAGGTGTATCAGCTGAAAATGTGGCGAATTCCACGATGAGTTATCACGTCTGCGGGTGAATTGTCTATGCCCCGCCGACGACCAAGACAAGAAAAGTGAATTGAATGGTAGAGAAAGTTTTATGAATCGGGAAGTATGGCATCCTCCAATATTGATAGATCGGCTTGGAAACTCCTTCATAAGTTGATCAATGAGCTCGGCTGGCAAAGTCTCGTTAACATCTGCAACAGGAACCCATGGCGCCTCGGTTATAAGTTTGTTATGCGGGAGCTCCCAGCCTCATGCACACCCTGCGAACGTAAAACAAAAAAAAGGACGAGGTTCCCCAGGCACATTTCCCTGTTTACTGCGCTTGTCCTGACGTCCCCTGTATGTAAGGGCCGATTAATTGCCCCCTCTTCTGTGCAAATGAGCTAGATATGGCTTTGATGTAACTTCAAAGCGTGAAACGCTCTGAGATAAAACGGATTTCCAATGAAAGTGCTGAAGTAGGTTCACAATCAGTGTCCTAACATGCAGCTTAGGGTATTCAACGGCTGCTTGATTTCCCGAAATGCTGGAAGTAGACTAGGCTGGTCCTGCTTAACAATGGAATGGGAAACCTGGAGTTCTCCACTGCATCAGAGAGAGCCTTGGAAGTGCAATCCGAATACTTTATTCTCTAAGCAGTACGGCCTCAGGACAGGACATTACACGAATAGAAGTAGTGAAGCCTACAATAATCAATTAAGGTGTATAGTTTTACTTTTGATGCTCGATGTAAGGAATGCCTTCAATTACGCTAGGAAGATAGTTGCTGTCAGTGCACTGGTCTATTTCAGGGTTGCAATGGAATGCAATTTTGAAACTGGAGCTACCAAATAAGCCGCGCTTGGTTGGCTATGAAGATGGCGTAGTTGCATTATTCATGGTACAAGCGAT
This sequence comes from Stratiomys singularior, assembly GCA_954870665.1. Lineage (NCBI taxonomy): Eukaryota > Metazoa > Arthropoda > Insecta > Diptera > Stratiomyidae > Stratiomys > Stratiomys singularior. The sequence continues at coordinate 31,026,931 of OX940881.1, read as the reverse complement.
TGTACAGCGTACAGTGAACCAAAGTTGGGTCGCCCCTGGTTTCAATCTAGCGTTGAGTAAACTGAAGTCGTCATGCTGACCTAAAGGTGCATTCATTCCTCTAGTGATTTTTTTTTTGTTTGGGAGGTGAAGGCTATTTACGCCCTCAGACACCTCAAACACCTCCCCTGTCACACCGAGAGCCTAGCCTGGAACTGTTTGTCACATTACTTCGGACTAGGCCTCATTAATCATCGCTAGGCCTCATTAATCATCGCATCGGTGCCTTCAGGCTAAGGAATATCTCTCTTTCTCCACGGATGGATAGGAAGGAATTGCGATTAGAGAGAATTGCGTTACAGAGATCTCCTCTCCCTTGCCAAGCTATCCACCATGCCCTTCTTTGTAATAAGTACTGTCCGTACGTAATGCGACACACAGTTCCAATTGTCCTTTGATTGCATTATTTTTCCCGTTACATTTTCTGGTGAAAGTACGCCAATTTTCTTCGAGAGATGCGAACGGAGTCTTGTGAATCTATTACATGTAAAGAACGTATGACAGGCGTCATCCGTCATCCCCGCGCAGAACACGCAAGTTGGGGATGATGTTTTTCCCATCTTATACAGGTAAGACTGAAAATACTCGTGACCACTGAGTAGTTGCGTCAGATAATAATCAGTCTCACCATGTATTCTGTAGAACCACGGCCTCAAGTCACTTATCAGCCGTGCGGTCCACCTGCCTCGCGTTTCGTTTTCCCATGTTTGCTTGCCACAAGGTTAGGGCTCCTCTCCGTTCCTCTCGGCTGATGGTTTCTCTCGCCGACTCCCCCCTACGTAGGTATACACGTTTCCGTTTCCGTAACTTAATAGGAACCACCCTCAAGATTACCAGCACTGCAGGTTCAGAGACAGTGCGGTATGCAGCCGTTATCCGCAAAGTTCCTTGCCTCTGCACCTGTGCCAGACACCTTCGGTGCGTCTCTTTACTAAGAGCGTCAGCCCAAACCTCGGAGCCCTACAAGAGCACTGACTCCATTGCACTCATCAGTAGACGTCTTTTGCTCGAGGTTGGCCCCTTGTTGGCCATAATGCGATTGAGCGCCGATACTCGCACGGAAGCCTTATCCGCTGACGCTCGGACCTGCTCGAAAACACTCATCTTCGAGTCAATCATCAAGCCAAGGTATCTGATTGATTCATTTGACTCGGTGATCATTTCCCCCACCCGAATGGGCATAACACGAGGGATCCGCTTCTTGGTGAGGACGACAACCTGGGTCTTTTCCAGCGCTAGGCTAAGCCCACGGTCTGTCATCCACTCGCTCACTCGGCGTATTACCACACCCAGTTTGAGCTGCGTCTGTCCGACAGTACGTCCGGCGACTAGTACTGCTACGTCATCTGCGTAGCCAACTAGGCGTGGCTCCCCCGGTAACTGCAGCCTCAAAAGCTCAGCGTACGAGACATTCCAGAGGTCCGGGCCCAGAACGGAACTTTGCGCCACCCCTGATGTCAAATCAATTCTTCGCCGGCCTCCCAATGTGTCATAGATGAGTTTCCGGTTTTTGAGGTAGTCCGTCAATATCCGCATCATATACCTAGGCACCCTAAAATATTCCAGATCACCAAAAATATCTGTCCATCTAGCAGAGTTGAAGGCATTTCTCACATCTAGTGTTATGAGCAGTACTATTCGTCTCGAGTAGTGATTGTGGGCTTCTGCCTGCTGGACCGCGCTCACTACCTCTGCTATTGCACCGATCGTGGATCGACCAGCCCTGAAGCCGTACTGCCGAGGAGACAGATCCCTGGCAGTTCGAATGGCTTCTCCGAGTCTTTCTCTAATGAGCCTCTCGAGCACCTTCCCAGCGGCGTTCAGCATACATAGGGGCCGATATGAAGATGGTTACTCCGCGTTCCCCTTCCCCTTGTGGATCAGCACGAGCCTCGCCTCTTTCCAGCAATTTGGAAACGCACCCTGCTGCAAATAGGCATTGAAAGTGATGAGCAGCTTGTCAGGACAAAGTTGATGTGCAAGCTGTATCACTTCCGCTGGTATACCGTCTGGCCCTGTTGCCTTTTTCGTTTTTTAAGCTTTTACCGCATCATCCAGCTCGATGGCGGTAAAAAGTGGGCATTCTCCAGGACATTCGACATCTGCATCATCGGGACAAATAGGATGCATAGGGAAGAGCGCTCGAACAATCTCGTCCATTTTTTCCGTTTCAAAGACACAGGGCCTCCTTGCAGCTCCTAATTTCCGAATGGCAAGCTTGTAACCCAGCTCCCACGGGTCTCTGTCCATGTCCTCAACTAGGTTACGTCAGCAGCGAGCCTTGCGATAATTTAGTGATTATTGAGTCGAAGTAATCTCTGCTCATTCTTTTCATCCGTCATCTCTCCATCTTGTCCATATGATAGATTCTCATATCTACATAAATAGAACTTAGCCATCTCGTTTGCTTCTTCAATATCGCTGCAGAAATGATTTCGAAATTTCCTGGTCTACCTTCTTACAGCTCTTTTAACGCGTTTCAGATTTTGTTTGATGTCATACCAATTTGTACTACTGTTTGTAATGCGGAATAGTCTGAAGTGAGTGTTTGTTTTTGGTCTTTTGCAATAAGTTTTACCATTTGTTCTATTCACTGATCCCATAACTTACCTTCTTTCGTATGATCGTTGTGGGTGGACCCATTTTTCCGAAACTATCAACCAGTGTACTTATTGCTTCTTTTTACAAAAGTTTTTTCGATCTGGTTGGATGTGCATGAAGTAAATTTAGGCTTCTTCTTCAAAATCCTGTCAATCCGCATTCTGCGGATTGCGGCAGACCAATGGGGTCTTCTCACACAAAAGGTACTCCATTTTGCATATAGTCCCGAACGAAAATTCTGGCGCCACTGTCCTCATTTTGTAGCAGATCGGCGTACTCGTAGTTTGAAATTTGACTCCTGTATGTGAAGTCCGGGAAATCTTGCAAATGCTGTTTTAACTTTGTACTCCAAACTTTCCAGTTCTTGCTAAATATTAACCGATTGTTCGTTCAAATTTAAAACTTCTACTTTATTTGAATCACATTTTTTAAAATGGTATGTGCTGAATGAGATTAGACTAGACTGATAAAAATCAAGAGTTTTCTTTTCTTTTTTTGTCTCATAGTTGTTAAAACAACTCATGTGTAATGTTGCTTGTCATTTTGGTTGTTCTTCCTTGCAATTTATCTGGATTAATAAATCAAATCTTCCGAGCTTCTTCTTGGGCTGTCATACCCTAAGCCATATTAAAAGTTTTACTTGTTCATTTATTTTGTAGTCAAAAACTTAACAAAAACTTAAAACAGCCCACTTCTGACACGAATATGACTTGCTTTTCTATGGAGTCTACTAAGAAGTTTAGTATTGATTGAGACACGGTGTACAGCTTTGATTCATCCAATTATAAACTAGTTGTTTTCACTTTTCACTGTAGGTATGTTACTAACGGAAAGGACTTTGTAGACGTTTCGTCTGATTTCAGCACTCTTGAGGTTTCTCTTTTTTATATTTACGTTATTACTTTGTGTTTATGATGTACAATAAAACTCAGGTGCAGATCACACAGAGGTCTCTCCGTTTATCTCTTTTCTAAAACTGTGGTGCTTCCTGCTTGCCAAACACAAGACTTTAAACTTCTAGAACACATATGACTGAGTCTTCGATCCATTATTGAAGTGAGTTAAGAAAGAGATTGTGACATGTCCCCTTTGCATGAATGGAATAGAATTTTTGTTTGTACTACTAATCGATTGAAACAATACATTGTGATAGAACAAATAAACATTGTCTATTTTACAATCAATAAGTACCAGCGGATTAAGATTTAATTATCGAGGGAACGGTTCCTTTTCATGCTGGTAGTGACAGCACTACAAAGCAGGACATATCTTCCTTTCTTTCCTTTCAACACTTCATCTGTCAACCTAAAAATTTGACCTAGAACTGATTAACATACTACTTTAAGCAATGAGTTGACTTCAGTAAGTTTTAGGAATTATTTCCAGTGCAAAGGACGAAAAGCGAACGAATGCTAGAAACCATTAGAGACTCAAGTATGCCTTTTTTATTAAATGAAACCTAGAAATGAGTTAAGTTAGTTAGCTTCTTAAGTGTTTACTCGATTAAGCATAGAAATCGCATCCCGTCCTTCTAATGCGAAAAGGAAAAAGAAATTCACAACCCTTCAATAGGAATAAAAGCCACGAAAGGTCTCAGTCACCGGCCAACAAATTGATAACTTCTTTATAAACCAACAATTGTATATGTTCACGGAGCATCAAATGCGTCTTCTCAATAAAGGATTGCATTTTTCCATTCCCAGCGAACCAAACGTTTAACAACTCCACATTGAACTAGAAGCTGATATCAATACGTTTTCAAAGAATTTGTCTTTCACAGGGGAAGAATAGGAATGCGTCATAGACACTGTAGTAGATACCAACGAAGAGAACGAACAAATAGGAGGACCAGAACAATACATATGGTTTATTATGTCAATGCCGACAAAAGAAACGCACCCGTAACTTTGGATAAAGAAGACTACGACACAAAACTCAGGAAAGATCCCTTTCTGTACCTTATCAAACGAGTGGACAAAATTATGAAAGAGTGCTTATCAGTCATTGGAGAAAACAAACTGCAAAAACAAAACAAACTTCTCCCGAGGCTTAAGGAACTGCCCAAAACATGATATCAGGATATCACATGATATCAGAAATTTCACCAATAATAATAAATACTTAGTTCAATAGATTACAAGAAAGGGAAAAATTTCGAATCTCAGTCAGCGACAAACAGCAAAGAATTTACCCAAAGTCTATAAACAATTGGACAAATTAAAGAGGCCAAATCCATAATCTCATCTGATGTCAAGCAGTATTTCGTAGCATCCTGGTCAAGAAAGCCATCCACCATATGGAAGAATACCTATTCCAATAACAGAAAGAACCACAATGGATGAAAAAGTCAAACAGTACATCCGACTCACTTAATTTTGTATGGAAGAGAACTTCCATACTTCTTCCAACTTCAGCTTTAGCGGAGGGTACTACAAACGATTAAAACATGTACCGATGGGTAACCCTCTTTTTCCTTTATCAGCGAAAAAATGGGTAAGCTAGGATCGTATGGTTAAGCTAGGATCGTATGTAGCAGCTAAAGCCCTTATGACACGATTTTGGAAACGGTATGAGGACGAAATATTTGCCATAGTAAAAAGAAAAGATTTGGCTTGAACTCTTGTGAAACTCAATAGACTTTATAAGGACATTATAAGGACAGCTGCATCTACGAAATCGAAAAGGAAGGAAGACTACTGTTTTTGGCAATTCCGATGAAAAGAACACAGAGAACTTGGGAATAAGAGATCTATAGGGAACTAAAGGACGTCATAAGGCTTCTTCCTAGCGCCTCAAAGCATTGCTATCAACACAAGCGTGCATCCATACTTGTATCGTCCACACAGGAAAAAGAAACCAGACAAATTTGGAGACCTCAAAATTAAATGGATATCCAGTCAAACAACCTTTAACACGATAAAAAAAACGGATGTACACAACAACAACGAAGTACGCTGGCTAACCTTACTGCGCAGGAGTCACTCATTAAAAGAAAACCAGTTTGCTATAACGAGCTTTCTCTTTCGTTGACAAAAAAATTAAGAGGCATTGCTTGCAAGTAGTTTTTAACAGCAGAGACAATGAACTAAGAATTCTATTAGGGTCAACTATGGACTCAATTTCGGAAATGGCAAAGTCCGTAATATAAAAAATCACGTGCTCTGATTGTAACAGGATGTATAATGGACAAATAAATAGGAGTATGGAGACACGCAGAAATATTAAGGAACACCTAAGGGAAGCGAAGGTTGTGAAACGTAGAAACACGATAGGCTTTAGGTCAAAATTGTCGGAGCATATCAAATTGAAAAATTATGTCAGTTCCAGAGAGAATACAGAAGTGGTAAGCCTCATCAGAGACACAAGAAAATTAGACGTGACCTGAAGCATAGAGATTTACAAATCTTCAAGGGCCTTTTTGCTTTATAAAGATCAAGACAACGATTTTTGTTCTCTTTTTAGGTTTGTAAGGAAAAATTAACAACTGTCATCGACACCAAAATTTCTACTTCCGGTAGCCCATCAACTTCTAGAAATTCAACTAACGAAGCGACTACAATCACTTCCCAAAACACGGAAGACCAGGTTCAAATCACTACAGAATGCAAACACCTACGAGCTTAAAAAGGACGATATGCGATTTCTTTGCTCAGTCTGTGCGGGTGTGCGCCTCAGTGAGGTTGATATTTGTACAAGTAACAAATAAATAGTGGAATTTTAAGGGAAACTGCTCGATTTCATTAAATAATAATTGTTTCATTTCACTCAAAAATAGATCTTTCATTTATGAAATTCGGTTTTTATTGTAAGAACAGCCGAAACGTCATGTGCTTCCAACTAGATTGCCCCGAAAGATTTTTTTTTTTCATTACAGATACCACTGCGCTGCGCGTCCTATCTCTTGCCTGAAAAAAATACAAAGCCGGCATCATATTTTATGATATAGTAGCACAGGATATGCAATCAGAAAACCGTGATCGCAATCATGCGCTAGCATAAATAAGATTTATTAAATTTAGTAGGGCAGAAATGAGCTTCATCATGCCGTTGATTACGCCCCGACCGCTGATCCTGCAGATCGATTCATTTAGAATTTAACCACTATGATGTCATTTCTCAGAAAATATACTTTTTGATCTATCTAGGAAGAGGAGAGCTTTATATCACCAGCTATGCTATCGCCAGCACAATCAACTTCGCTCTACTACCCGTTTTTATCACAGATCATGGCTCCATGATTCAGATATATATATTGTAGCGCAGACCGTGAAGCGTTCATCATATCACCTTCAAGTTAATGTGGTTCCTCTTTATAACCCTGAAATCCTGAAAACCCAGCTGAGAGTCGATGTATCCTTCAAGTTCGGGATTGTTTGCTGACGCGGGACATAACCCACAAAGACAAAGTTTAATTTATAGAAATAAATTAAATTAAAAATGTATACCATTCGTTATAAAAATATAAAAAACAAAAATAAAACAAAGGCAACTGCTGAAAAAAAAATAATTTTAAATATAACATACACATGTGATACAAAAGCGTGCCAATTTATAAGTGACTACAGTGTAAAAAAATAACTAATTAATTTACTGTTAATTCTGTGTTAATACTGCCAAGAAACAAACAGTGTCTTTTTTCAATTCTGTTATCATTAAAAAATTTATTTCACTTCAGTTCAAAGCGAGCTAAGAACTGGACCTAAATCCTTAGACCGATATTATGACAACCAAACAGACTCACCAGTTCAGTTGGGTTCATTGTAATAAGTGCTTTGTATCCTTATTACACAGGCAACAACAATTGTTTCTCACCAATTGTTTGCACATTTTCTGCGGACCGTGCATTGAAAAAGGTAAATTTTTAATTTATGTCACGTTTCATTTTTGCCATACATTCATTCATATTTTTAATTGATTCCAATACAGATGAAGTATCCAATGCTCCTCGGTGTCCTGTCTGTAAGATTATCATAAAATTGCAGCCAATCAATAATAAAATGTCGGAACAATGCAGATTGTTGTTTCATCCGCGTCCATGGGAAGTTCCGAAACATTGGATTGAAATAGCGAAATTTCAAAAGAAACAAAGGAAGCATATTAGTCGTGCTTTTGCCCTCAGTGTGAGACTTGATTTATTTATATTATTTTTGAAGATTGCAGGATTTACGTGTGAAATTTTTTAAGGATGCTACACTACCTCAAGCTGAGATGATGTTGGCACAATTGAAAAATGACGTTAAGGCAGTGATCAAAAAACGAGAAGAATTTCGACGTGAGAGAGCTATAATCGAGGAGCATATACATAGATTTAAGGAAGAATATAAAAGGAGACGCATGATGTATAAGAGCTATTAGATGTGAATTTATGAAGTTTGAAAGTAAAGTCACATTTTCTTTAAATGCTAAAGAAATATCCGAATTATATTCCATATTTCCACTCAAGTGCTGTGGACTAAATTTATTATAATCTTTACTTTAAACCATTATCAGGAACATCAGCTGTGTTTTGCTTATCTTTCTATCTTAAGTAAGAAATGCAAAATCACGCTATAACCCTTTATCTGAAATTTAATTTTTTATAAACGAAAGAAATAATAATTTAATAAATGCAGAATACGCACCTTTGACGCTAAAGCAGGCCATATGCGTCCCTTAGAATTATTAGTGGAACATATAAAGCTCATTCACCTTTCAATCAAGTTTATTCTACTGAAAGAATATTGAAAAGTTTGAAAAGGAAACTAGTTTTGCATAACCATATATATATTTTTTATTTGCAAAAGTTTTTTCGACTTCGAATTATTATGAAGGAATTATTAAATAATTTAATTTGTATTTATCACGAATTTATTGAAACTTAATAAATCTATAATCACCATTATTATCTATGAATTCTCCCCAACGTTCTTGAAGTTTTCCTATCCCCCTCCTATAGACATCGTCCCCATTATCTTCGAAAAAGTTTGCTAGTCCTTGGCGAAGACTGTCTTCAGTGGTGTATTACCTTCTCTGCAGTTAGTTGTCCTGGGACCAATGAAGCAAAATCAGGAGGATATGGTGGTTGGCATGAAGGATTAAAGCTAATTTCCGTTATTTTGCGTTGGGTAATTACAGCTGTGTGCGGTTTCACGTTGCCGTGAAAAACTACTCAAACTGTACTGAGAGTACAGTTCCACATTTAAAGTTTGATTTCGTTCCAGATGCTCCCAATAAATGACTCAATATGCATGCAAGTCTGGGTTTGGGCAAACCTCGTATTCAAACTGAGCAGCGACTCACGTTATTGCACAGGACCCAATTTTTTATGCAATTATCATTCGTCAGAAAAATCAGTAGAGACGCCTTGTAGAGACTTTGTCCGATTGATATTTAGGGTTTTGCTTTTCGTTGAACTAGGTCCCTTGCTCAATCGATATGTCGTCAGCAAACACAACGATATTCTGGTTTCAAGACGGGCTATCTTTTCTTTTTGTAGAGACGGTAATGTTGGGAACATCGTAAAGGAATCGTTTGAGGAATCTGTTTGAGGAAAAATTATATTCGGCCCGGTTCAGCAGGCGATAAAATTAGAAAATATGAGCTTAAATTCCGTCAGTCTAAACGGCATCATATTTTTTTTTTTCGTAATTAAATGTGGATTGCTTTAGGCGATATTTGAGATCAGCAGAGTCTTTCCTGTAGAGGTGTTTCGGACGGTAAGATAGTGAACAACTATTTACGTCATTTTCCGTCTCTAAGGGAACTCTTTGGTTTAGTATCGCTCTCATTTGTCTGCTGTCATGGCGCTGTCATTGCCTTTGCATACTTATTTTAGCAGCTTGAACGTTATATCCGAATGAGAGCTTGCCTGTTAATTTATTTCGCCAGTCGAATGTTTTTTATTTGGATATTTCCATGTTTTCGAATACATTCAAAAGCCGTCCTTTATATTCGACATACAGCACTGTTTTAACGTGAGTTGGTACACATTTGTTGAAAATTATTTGATCGGCAAAGTTGGACACAATTGCGTCCGAAAATCTTTTAAAAATCGTCACGTAATCTTTGTCTAATTTCACGTCCTTGTTGACCAATGTAGCTATATTGGTGTGCACAAGTTATTCTTTCAACACAGGATGTATATGCGCACAGACGAAAAAAAAACCCAGCCGGTTTTTTGGTTATATTTTTCTCAATTAGCTCATTGGTGTGTCTCAAAAATTTATATTTATATATATCAAATTGTCCCAATTTGTCCCAAACTGCTACGTTCGCACATTTGTAGGTTACTTTTCTGGTGTATGCCAATGGTGTGCATGTTTTCTTGTTGCTTTCTTTTTCTTTTCTGCGTTTTTTGGCTGTTTTGAAGTTCCTTTCTTTTATGTATCTTTTATTTAACTCTTTGTCTAGACTTCATCAGTTAGAGGTAACCGGTTTTGATTAGCTGCCTTATTGATGCGTTTTTATGCTGTTAGGGGTGGTCAGACGAATTGTGTATTATCGTGTCTACGGCTGCGTCAATCAAATTTGATGTCTTTGAATTTGATTCCTTTTCTGCTCCATTGTTAACTTTAGGGTTTTTGTGTTATTTTTTGAGGTATTCCAGAATTTACTAGGCTGACTTACTTTTGAATGTCTCGTTGATTTTGTTATTTACTTATTCTATTTACAGGATGTAAAATCACTTCAACATATTTTGTAAACTCTGTTCAGTCAACGTATGATTAGAAATCAAACTTTCTTGAACAGAGGATAGCGCTCGTTAGTTTTTTGTAGGCTTGCTTACAATATTTCTAGGAGGTTTCTAAAGTTCCCTCCTATAAATCCTGATCCATTGAGTATTTTCCTGCGGCTTCCATTAATTTTTAATATTAAGTTTAGTATGAAAGAATTGTCCATGTGGTTTAGGTTTGTTTTTTTTTTTCAGCAGAAAGATGATTGTTGTATCGGATTCTCCTTGATTCTTTTCTAAGTATTTGGACAGAGTACTGTACTGTGTCATTACTGAGTAGTTGGACTGGATGGAAGGATTCGGTTGAATTGGAAATTAATATTTTTTTTTTGCATTAGACGCTTGGCCATTTTTCATTGAGGCAAATGGATACCAGCTTTTATGCCACTTAAGATGTTGAGGTTCAGCTCCATCAGCGCAATTACTCTTTTTTGTGTTAATTTGCTATCATTTGTGGCCAATGTCTACAATTTTTCATTAAAGCACCGTCTTGTCACGTTTGTAATATTAGCAAGGATTTTTGTTTGAAGCGTGCATTGGGAACGGTTTTCCTGTGCTGATACGCTCTATGACCTTGCTACATACGTTATTTTTGCAATTTATTATTTTTTTGTGTCGATGGACACTTGGTTTTTTTTCAGTAATAATACTTGTCCGTTTTACGTGTCTATGGATTGTCCGTGTATTTTTTAAAGAAGCGATTTTTCCCTACAATCTTTTCAATCTTTTGAGCATTTTCTAAATCGGTTTTCGGTGTCGAACATACCGAAGCTTCAGAAGGACATTGTCCTTCATTATCTGTTTCACATTCTTATATATGAAATTGGGTTCCACTCTTCTGAGGTTAGAAATTACGGATCGTGTCTGGCAAATCATAGACAGTAACATGATTCACAACCATTTTTTATTTCCTGGCGCTCAGGCGAATGATTCTAATTTGGTTGTAGAAATCTTTCCTTTAATGATAGTTTTAGTTGTCATAGCATTGTACATTTTAATTTTCACAGTATAGCAAAACACAAATATTAGGGGCGATCATGACGTTTTTTAAGCAAGTTGTCCAGGGTTTGTTTCTTCACATGCCAAAGGCAAATGAAGATTTCTACACTGGATTGGGGGTTGTTTTCGAACGCGAATCTTTTTCCTGAGCCATAGTGTTTTGGTTCGCTAGAATATGCGAATTCAGTTGTTTAGCGTACTTCACCCTCTAACGCTCTACCTTTCTCATCGACAGAGAAATTGAGATCTGTTTTATTAACATAACGTCTCAAAATATCCGAATAATTTTGATTTTCAATTAAGGTCGACGAAGACAGAGGATAAACTCGATTATATTTGTTCGCTCCTTATTTGGAGCAGTCTGTGTTTGGAAGTACTGATAGTATGAAGTGATGAGCCAGACTTTGTATTATAAAAAACAAGGAAGTAACTGCAGCTCCATAGGCTCCATCTCAAAGACCAGCGAAGCCCTACGGCGGCAATATTGACATTGAAACTCTTAATGTATCACTATAAATGAAGTTGATAGAAATGGTAGAGCTCCGTGAATCTACGAATCATCGAGATTTATCGATAGCCTATTCCGCTAAGTTCACCTTTGGACAATTGAGGGTACAATTTTTGGACTATAAAGTCAATGAAATTGACACAAACTTTCACAACACAAACAAAAACAAATTTTCACAACAAAAGATAGAAAAGTTGTATCGCCTATTCCTTGGAATGTTACAGACAAGTTTCTTCCTTCCTTATAAAAGAGAAATCAGCAATAATGAAATTGAGTGTACCCAGTCTTGAGACGCCCTCAATATCATTTAGCGGTAGGTTTTGAAATCAATGATTAGAGTACAGTGAATGGGTCAGAATCTTGCTTGGAATCAAGGCATACATATACTATACATATACTATTTCTTCGATTATTCAGTTCACGCAAGAGTTTTTCATGTACTGCGGTTGTCCTTTGCAGCATAGAATAGACAGTTGCACGGTTCTTAGTCTAGCTAGGGTCCATCTCTAGCTCGTGGCTTCAGAGTATTAAAGTGAAATAGATTTGCATTAAGGATGCTCGATTTCGGATTCGAAAAAATAAAAGGCAGTTAAATTTGATTTGCTGCTATTCTTTATTCGTTTATTTTTATAATTCATATCTTTTAATGATTACATATGTTGGTATGAGTTATGTCTTCCTCATATGTAAGTGTATATGCATATTAAAATGTTACCTGAAAAGCGCACCTAAGTCTACTGTTCAATTTGGTACGATAACAACAAAATTTTTTATTATTAAAAATAGATCAACTCATCAAAAAAATGACTAAATTTTTTTCTGCGTTTTGTTCTTACTTCACCGCCCGAAATGCAAAAAATTTACAAAAAAAATCATTAAAAATATTTGTTTTCTTCTAGTCTTTTCGTTTCCAAACAAACTTGCAATGTTTTAATTTTCTCATTTGCCAGTTTCGCTTTGTCTTGATTATCTCGTCATATCGCTATTATCAATTAAGAACGATGTTTCATCTTATTTCGCTTATATTTACTTCGATACAATAAAAACCATACGAATATTTAAAGTAAGCCCAATAAATCCGCTCGAAATTTCTAAATTATACATTTCTAATATCGTTTGTAAACGCCAAATTCAGAAAAAATGCATGCGAAATTGATTAAACATCTGGATAAGTTATGCGCTATGAAAGAAACAAAAGCAAATGTAATTATGATAGTTCCAATTTGTAAGGATTCAACCGTAATGATCGCATTCAAAATCTGATCTCCAACTAAACATTACAATAGAACACGATCCTATCAATATCTGTTATAACATAATGAAGATAATTGCATATATTATATATATATTAAACAATAATTTCATGAGAAACAATTGACAATATCCTGACAAATAGTTTGCACTTCAGCCATACCGCCGATCCCTGTTTCACCGCATACCAATGTTTTCGTGATGCATGGTATTTCTCGAAGGCCCCAGGTTTTCAATTTGGTAGTGTGCTCTACGGTGACAGGATGCTCATACATACGCGTGTTCATGGCTGGACAAAATAAAAGTGGCTTGGATAAATCCCAGGCACGTGCTGTGCATAAGAGTAAATTATCACATAGTCCCTGAAATGGTAGAAAAAATTAAATGAGTTTATCGCGGCGGAAAAGTTATTTTCCAGTAGGTTTTATGTTTTACTTGGTGTATAATTAGAAATGAGCTGATAAGAATATTCCAAAAAGCTCTATATTATATAAAATTAGCAGCGCGTATTTGCTGAGGCTTTATAAACTTTTATATTGTAACGCCTGAGTAAATGTTCGTGACAATGCAAACTGAAATTACGATTCAAACGAAAGATACTTGGAATATTCCAAACAAATAACCCTAACAGATAAACCCTAATGGATCACAAAATAGATGACAGCTACTATTTTCGTGTTGTATAAGGATAGAGATGGGGCTGAATAAGTGATGAGACCCAATTGACGACATTCATCAATATGCCCCATCATTTTTTTGCCCTTAAACCTGTACGAGTAACAATAGAGGAACCTCTTTCAGAAAAGTCGTTTTTCCTTTTTAATATTGTAAGTCGATTTAAAACCAAATAATTCGACAAAATTCGACTGATGAGTGCAATTGAGTCAGTGCTCTTGTATGGCTCCGAGGTTTGGGCTGACGCTCTTAGTAAAGAGACGCACCGAAGGCGTCTGGCACAGGTGTAGAGGCAAGGAGCTTTGCGGATAGCCGCTGCATATCGCACTGTCTCTGAACCTGCAGTGCTGGTAATCTCGAGGGTGGTTCCTATTAAGTTACTTGCTGACGAACGAAAATGTGTATACTTACGGAAGGGGGAGTCGGCGAGAGAAACCGTCAGCCGAGAGGAACGGAGAAGAACCCTAACCTTGTGGCAACAAACATGGGAAAACGAAACGCGAGGCAGGTGGACCGCACGGCTGATAAGTGACTTGGGGCCGTGGTTCTACAGAATGCATGGTGAGACTGATTATTATCTGACGCAACTACTCAGTGGTCACCGGTCTTTCAGTTCAGTCTTACCTGTATAAGATGGGAAAAACACCATCCCCAACTTGCGTGTTCTACCCGGGGATGACGGATGACGCCTGCCATACGTTCTTTGCGTGTAATAGATTCACAAGACTCCGTTCGCATCTCTCAGAGGAAATTGGTGTAATTTCCCAAGAAAATGTAACGGGAAAAATGATGCAATCAAAGGACAATTGGAACTGTGTGTCGCATTACGTACGGACAGTACTTATTATAAAGAAGGGCATGATGGATCGCTTGGCGAGGGAGGGGACATCTCTGTAACGCAATATGATAGTAACTAATCGCAATTCCTTCCTATCAATTCGGTGAAAAAAGAGAGATTTCCCTTAGCCTGAAGACATCGCTAAGCGATGATTAATGAGGCTTAGTCCGAAGTAATGTGACAAACAGTTCCAGGCTGGGTTCTCGGTGTGACAGGGGAGGTGTTTAGTCGGTAGTTCGGTAGCGGGGGAGTCCGACACTGAGGGCGTAAATAGCCTTCACCTCCCAAACAAAAAAAAAAAAAAAACAATTCGACGATACATTTCTGATAAACACTTGTTGATATATCCTTGAGCATGAGCAATTCACATATCGACTAAATCGCTGCAATTCTCCGTCGCAGGGAGGTTAAGGCATGATTGTGGCGTTCTTTCTAGCCAAAAAATTACCAGAAACCATGTATACGCAAGTGCATTATTTAGGAGGTGCACAACTGATGTACTGATGCACATTCGAGGAGTTGTTTGATGCGCTCAGATCTACTGAACTCTATGAAGTACCGAGCAAATAGAGAACAAAACGTAGTCAACATGTGGTCGAATTTGCTTTTTTAGGAACTCCAATTGGGAAGTTTGGGCTTTGGATTCGACGACATATTCATGTATTCATAATTCGTTACTAGCTGTGATTGTTTTAGACAAACCAGGACTATCATTCAATAGCTTCTGTGCGGTGCTCATGCAACAGATCTTCTGGTCAAAAGCAAGCAGTTTCGGAAAAAACTGTGATAAACGATGTTTCGTGACCAAAAATTGGTTAAAATTAAATGCTGCAAGCGCTGCGAGGGTGAATTCATCTGTAATTTCACTAATAGTGATTCGATGTTTTTTCAGCAAAACTGTCTTCACTTTTTCAACATTTTCATCAGATGTTGAGGTCCTAGGTCGCCCAGAATTAGTTTTAAGATTAACATCTTCTCGACCTTCTAGAAAGAGCTTATACCTCTTATAAATAATTTTATTACCCCGAGTGCAACTACCAAATATCACTGTCAACATTCTAAGTAATCAGGAGAACTTAATGTAATTTTTTACACGACATGTGACTTGATTCTCTTATCCGCATTTTTCGACAACAGAAAACCGCCCTCCGGACACCCAGCAACTTCAAAACATTGTATTAACACACACAAACGAAAAGAGCTACAGAGCGCGACATATAAGATTTGGTATTTGAATCTGCTATAAAAAAATTAATATTTTTCAATGTTATGAGTTTATGGCAAATATTGAACCCTTCCATTAAGGCATGATAGACAACATCATTCAAATGATTGCCGTGGCTAGCTTTACGATCCGATCAATCCGATTTTTCAGTAAATTTTCGATTGTTTGGACTTCTATTGGGCCAATGGCAACTTCAACGCCATGTTTCAAGTCTTCAGTTGCCTTTGGATGGTTAGCGTAACACTCGCTTTACAAATTGATCCACAAACTGCGTTTTTAGCACATTCTTTTTTGTATTTTTTTGTAAAATTCTTATAGTTTAAGTAGTAACTCATCACTTTGGAAATAAGTTTCAAATTTTTCCCAACTTGGTTCAAGCGCAAAGCGATCTATTTCATAAACGTCAAAATACATAAAATTAACTTTCAGTCACATCGGAAGCGCCATTAAACCGTCAACCTCACAATAACTTATAGTTCCAAGTACATAGAGCTACTCCAAAAAACTGACTCACTAGCCAAAGAAGGCATACTAAAAACAAATCCCCTACACACCTACAAGGACCTGGATGATGTCCTTAATGAAATACATGAAATAATATATGACAAGTGGTTAGATAACACAGACAAGCTACTAAAAAATTTCAAACCTAGCCCATGGAGGAAAGCCCCACATCTAAGACACCTCACCAAACCCTGGTTCCACAACAAAAATATAAACCCCATTGTTATAAAATCAATAAATAGAGCTATGGTAAACCGAACATACAACAGGGAAAGACTATTTAAGATTAAAAAAGCGCCCTCGGAGGAATGCCATCACTGCAATGAGACAGATACACCGAGCCACAAAACTTTCAGATGCACCAGATATGAAGCTTTCAGAGCCAATTTCAATTTCTTTACTAAATATAATAACATAGAAAATTTATTATGCAAAAACGATGAGTTTTTGCTAGAACAACTATGCAGCTTCCTTGATTCCACAAATATCATCCTTTAAATACAAAGTCCGTATAAACCTAGGAAAATCCTAATTAACCACTCCCACCTTTACCTAATTTCCTACCCCCCGTGTTCCAACGGGTAAAATATCACAATAAATAAGCGAATACGCTGGCCAGTGCCTAGAGAGCCAGGGCCAATTTTTGGTTTTTCGAAAACGGAAGGAAAAAAAAAAAAAAAAATAGTTCCAAGTACAAATGTTAGATGGCCCACCCTATATTTTATCTTTCCCTTAACAATTATTTAAACAAATCGGTCGGTATTTTGTGTATAACTCAACAAAATGCAAAAAGTTTTCTCGGGAGCTTGGATAATTGGCATTTGTCTTTTCTCTGTGGCCACAAAAGGCTACATTACACGCTGAAAGTGTCTTTCAGCTGTCGACAGCTGAAAGTTGATACGTTAGCCAAGAATCGAGGTGAATTTTCAATGTCTCGCATCTTACTGGGGTATCTACAATATAATTGCAGCCGTCATTGCCTCCCATCCAAAAATTTTCTATTTTTTTCTGGTGTCTGATTTGCGAATAATCAACATGGTTCACAATACGCCTTCTGAAGTTTTAAAGAATAGGATACCTATACTGTCATACTGTAACGATTAGTTACGTTGAATTCACTTTCCTGTCCACTCAAGCACTGTCCACTTCATCAATAAAGTCATCATTCTTGAAATACTGAAGTACTGACTGATTTTAGGTTTCTCTTTTACTTTTTCGCTTTCACTTAGATGTTTTCTAGAAATCGAAAACTTTCTAACTAACTAACTTTAAAACTTTTTGAATCTAACCTTCTTTTTTTTCAAATATACTTATTTTTCCTCTTTTTGCAGGTTCAATAAAACAAAAATTACAGAAACACAAATGACTAATTGTTATAACAGTCAAACGAAGAATGTACAGTTGAGCTCTTTGTAATTAAAAAAAAAAAATCCGGGATTCCCCTAACACCGAATGTTGTGAGCCCACCGTGGCGGAAGGGGGCCGCATGAGTAAAGTAGAGCAACCAACGGATGCGTTGTAAATTTATTGACATCCTTTTGCTTTGGATGTAATAATTATTTTGAATTTGTCTTTGGACTTTAGTTGTGTTTAACTCTTAATTGATTTTAAGTATTTAAGATACGAGTGCGGTCTAGAAGGCCACAAAAATGATGATTATTGAGTTTTTTCTCTGTTAGATATAGCAATGAAACATTTTTATATCAAATTGTCATATGTTTAAAGCATAGAAATTTTTTTAAGGATATTGCATTTTTCGTTTTTTTATAGATGGCGCTGGTGATAAGTGGCACAAAAAAGTGTGCTGCAGGCTAACCGCAGAATTTGCCCCACTGAAACAAAAAATCCCAACGGGGGTTTAAAGGGAGATAGTCTTACGGAACAATTTACTGCCCTTAGTCAAAAATTACAACAAAAAAAAAAGCGAAAAAATTAAAAATAAATACTCTTTTTTATCTTTTTTTGGTTACCAAACTTTTGTGATTTTTTTATTCCAAAATATGGTAATATGGAGTCCTTAACAAACGAAATGCAGCAAGCTTCATTCAAATTGACCGAGTAGATACGGAGAATAAGTTGCGACTAATTAATATAATGTAATTTCGAAAAAAAAACGCGTTTAAAGTTTCGGTACATGTTCGGTACAAATTTTGTTAGTTACAAATGGTTGATTTGTATTAGTAATTGTTTTTAATTTCCCCGGGTCATATAACAAAATTCATCGCCAACCTGCAGTCCTTGTTGCTGGGCCTCCGTTCTGGCTCAGCGTCCGTCTTTCGCAGTGCTCTTAGTAGCCTCCTCAGTCATCAAGGTTTTCTTCTGATCTTTTCCTTCGGCGTATTTGTGAGGCAATCCTTATAGTGCCGCCCATAACTTCTGACATCTCAAAAGTGTCATACGACCCACGCTGGATATTCACAATCATATTTGAACACCTTCAGTTACTTCTTTAGCAAAAAAGGTGAGCTTGGGAGCTATTGGCCAGATTGTTTTATTAAAACACCCATAATTATTATTATTATCACTATTATTATAAGAGTTAGTAACTCCTTATTAGTTACATGCTTAAAAACTGGTTTCAAAAATTCTGGAACTTCCGCATTTAGTTTTGTCCTTTTGAGCCTTCAGATATTTACACCATTCTTCGCTGCAGTATTGGTGTTGTGGTATATCATCAGTTGATAGGTAGTGATGATACCATGCCCAAATTTAATTTCCCACATTTTCGAGAGAATCTGGATGTCTCTGTACTGCTGTACTGCTTAAGGGCATTTGTTGAATTACAGCACCAGTCAAATCTTGAGTTTTTAAGTGGTGGTGGCTCGTCAATCTTCTTCTTTTTTTCTTGTTGTTTTTTCTCGTTTTTTTTTATCTAATTCAGCTTGTTTTTGAATCTTATTCTTTCTTTTTTCAGGCCTTTGCAATTTTTTTCTTTCGGTCAGTGTCTTTTTGAGTCAGTGTCTTTTTGATTTTTTCTTTCGGTCAGTGTCTTTTTGACCTCTTTGTGATGATAAAATCCTCGCTTTCAAAATGCAATCGTTCTTTTTTACATTCAGGTGGTCGCACGGTTTTGCTTGTGAAGGATTGCTCAAGGTATTGGAATCAATGTGCGTACTTTGCATTGTTTGAGATTGATAGAAGTTTTAAATATATTTTTTAATCCCTGGAGCATCCATATCCCCGGGAGCGACCTTCATAACTAGCTGAGCAGTTTTCCTTAAGTTCACTTTCGTACCAAATATGGAAATCAACACGATTAAATATTGTTTTTTTCATGAGACAGCATGCTTTGCAGGTTTTGGAAGGTACAAAGGTGTCTAAATCTTTATTTAGATATTTTCCTATCATTGTTGAAACACCGTGTAATGTGCTTAAGCCACGCTTAGACCAAGCGTTGTCTCTCGAAACTGCTAACGTGTCGTCTTAAAAGTTCTTTTCTCTTGTTTCTTTCCTTTTTTCCTTACCAGCTTTTTTCAAGCACACATTAGCAGCTGCTTTTTTTTGCGATATTCAAATTTTCTAGAATGTGTATTTTATGTTGATTCATTAAAACCTTCTCGTAAATCCATCAAAGGAAAGAAAAGATCTGAATCGTTTCGACCAATCCTTAGTAATCACAAAATAAACATAAATCCTTTGATTAATTCTAAATCCGTTATCCACAAACACAAGAATTTAGGGTTTTATCACCACAATCACATGGAATGTTTATTTTAAATCCGGAGCCATTAACGCGAGTTTGAGTCAACTCGATACCTTTGTAACATGTTTTACATTTATTCCAGGGCTATTCTATTTTTCTCAACATTTTTCGATAAATACAACTCCGAAGAATGTGTGTTTAAAATTTCAGATCAATATCTCTTTTCGTTTTGATTCTATACACATATTTTGGTGCAATCCTACCATGCCGTTTCTATATATCCCGAGCGCTATTCTTGTTCGACCGGTTTTGAACATCTGCTGTGTTATATAACGGTATATACGCACAAATAATGTTTTTTTTTTCAAAGTAAATCCTCACTATATACGCAATTTATCCGTATTTCGTCAGTATACCAGTATGTTTTGACCTGTGAACATCATTTAACGTATAAGATCGAGCCATGCTTACTTTTCGCAAAGGCAAAAGCAATTCGTGTAAATTAATATGCAGCTACGCCGGGAATCAGTTTCATTCTTTAGAAAATGTAGAAAAACTCAGCACTTTTTCCAATAAATTAAGAAATAACCGCCAGAGTACTTCCGAAGAAGTTAGAATTGTAAAACCGAAAAATAAACAAAGGATGCGCAGTTCATTGAGGATGCTGAAGGAACCTACTACATGCCTGGATTCGCCGATTGAAGGTAAAATGAAAAATTTTCTTTCTCTCGGTAAAAGTTTTAAAAAACTAAAAAATTCTGTAAAAGTAAAAGTTTTAAAAAACTTACTTTTTTTTAAAACGCGTTTTTTTCAAAATTTGGTGCTATTTTGGGTCACGTTGTAGCGATGAGAAAAAACTAATCGATGGAATCTTTTCAAATTTTGCACAGATAATATTTATTAACTAATTTAAGAGTGCAATAGCCTAAATTCAGAATAATTTATTCTATTTTGTTAATTTGGGGCACGATTTTCAATCCAAAAAATTTATGTACTTTTTTTTTTAATTGCGACAAATATATATTTCAGGAGTAACTGAAGATGGGAACAACTTACTCCCGAAATATATACTTGTGGCAATTAAAAAAAACATAGCATTTTAAATGGAAAAGCAAAAAATAAAATCTAATCTAGAAGTGCTAAACACAGGAAAACACACACAGTATCCTAAAAAATTAAGTACCTTATGTATCAATTCTTGTCAAATTGTGATGTTTTTTTTTTGTTCTATTGATTACAGATCACTTGGAGGACCTTCTTACTACAAAGCCCAAGTTGGATTCAGCGACTTGACACGCTGCATCAACGGGCAATTTTGTTTAAATTTTTTTTTGTATAAGAAAAATATATAATTTTCCTGTCAATAAATAATAAATGTTGCGGCAAATCAAAAAATTTTTATTTGCTCTAAAGTCTAATCATCATAGAAATCATATAGCAAAGTTTCGCATTAAGGAAAAATCTCTAAGTGCTCGAAATTTTAAATTAGCGCGGCGCCGATCACTACTCTATGAGAGCAATTCGCGCCAATTTTAAGTATAAAACATACTGTGCACGTGTTCTGTTAGTTGAACGTTAGTTCAAAACGGAAATAAACTTAGTGATGAAGTATATAAGGCCATTAAATGGATTTACAAAGAACGGAGCAATGACGATCTACTGACACTATGTGGGTGTCGCTAGGCGGCTATACTCAAAATAGCAATGAATTAATGAATTCGGTGACATGGGCATTGACACCAAAATTTGTTAGCGGTGGTAAAAAAAATATTATATATAGCCACTAATATCGCTATATGTATTTATAATGACGGCTTTGCATCATTAATGCATATATTATGTACGATGGACTTGAAAATTTGCAAAAATTTGTAAAATATGTACCATGCATTCGACGCCACACGCATTGCTAGGGCAGAGAAATACATCTTCGATGAGGCGAAATAGGCGAGGATTGATGCGAAATCGATTAGAAAGGAAAGAGGAGGTGGAGAATCTGGAAGGCCAATTATATGGTGCAGGCTTTGCAGACTAGAGGGAAAACAAATTTATCCATGATTTTTCAACAACTTAAAGTTTGAACGCGTTTACCTCGGAAAAACGTTTTTACAACTTGCCGGACTCCTTTCTCAAACAATTTTTGTTCGATTTACTCGAAACTTTTATAGCAAATTTAAAACAAGTGTCTGCTGTTTTTTTTCTAAAGTGCATGTTTCTATTTTTTCGTGTTTTTAACAGTTTTTCTTTAAAACAACGCCATTTTGTCAAAAATAATTTTTTGAAAAAATCCTACGTACTTCTCTGGCTGTTATTATGCTTTATCGACAATTTTTTGTTTGATAACCATATCCTTAAAATTTCAGGAGAAACCGGTCCGGTCCGCGAAGCCATGTAAAAATAGGTGCTTCTGACGAAATGCTGGGGAGCCTAAATTTTGTTTTTTAAAGTTTTGAAAAAATTCAAGGAGGATGTCAAACACATGTAAAATAAAGATCCTTTTACCAAATTTCGATATATTGTTTGGATTTTGAGAAAAAAATTTCCAAAAAATGACTGTTTTTTGCCTCCACAGTGGTGTTCCCCCTTAAGCATACAACCCCGAAAAAACCAGAGGAAACGCGAGTATACAATAAATATAACAGTTATCAACTTTCACGTCAAAATTAGTTTTTATTGATTATTTTTGAGCAGAAGTACTTATCAAGGACGTACTTTGCTCAGCAGTATCCTGGTTTCTTTGAAAATTGCGAGATCTTTACACTTTTTTTCACCGATGGTCTTACATGTTTTTCACTTTTTCCGTACGATTTCGTTCACATTTTGACACAAATATTTTCGACTACAACCGAAAAAAGAATTAAAAGAAGATTCTATTGTAAAGAATAGTGATTGTATAAGAGAAAGGAGAATAAAGTTTTGTGGGATAAGATCCTTAGAAGCGCTCGGCGCCGGCGATAGTGTAACGCGTGTAAACTTAGGCTGCAATATAATGCTAAACATTTTTCTCTATAAAATTTTAGGAGATGATTCTGTATACTTTGCAAATCGAAAAATGAGAAAAACCATTCGATCTTTTGAAATTTCTAGACCGTACTAGTACGCTATAGAGAATTTATGTTTACTAAATTTTGTTAAACATTTTGGATTAATTCTGAGCTTGCGGTCTCTAGCGGCGGCGACCTCTCGCGTTGATGGCCCGTGATTTTTGGTCAGCCATGTCAGCTTATAGTTACGTTTAATGTTTAACACAAAGTTTGAATACTCAAGATCACTGTCATCATTTTGGACTAATAGCATGAAACAATTCATGGAATATGTATGATGAACCGAGTGAGCAAGCGATAATAGGTGAATGATGTTTCTTGCTTTTCACTATTACATTATTGTGCAAAATTAGCTCTGCGGTAATATAAACTTTATATGATTCAATATGCACACGTAGTGTATGGATCATCATATCTTTATCTTATGATTTGTTTGCACTTTTATTTTTGGAACTCGATTTAACCGTCTTGACAATCGTGAATGCGGAACTCGCAAGTCTTCTTTTGTTTTAATTTTTTAGCCAAAAAGCTTAACTCAAACTAAAAATTTCGGATATAAGTGTAGCTATTTTACAAATGTTTGCCTTCGATCTGAAAGAGTGTTGATAAACTGCTAATAAGCATATTTCAAAATTTTAATTCGGTTATATATAAACATGGAGAAATTATCAGATAGAGACTGGAATTTATGTTAATTTTTGATGCTAAGCATATTTATTTTTGCTCAAGCATCAAGTTTCCCATACTAAGGTAGCGACTGTAAATGGAAATTCATGAAATGTAAACAACAAGAACGAACTGGATTATTGTTCCCTTTTAAAGCCAAACCGCTCTCAAGGTTGAACAGTTTCTCTTGATTCAATAAATCTAAAGAATTTGCCAAATATAGCCAAGTGTATTCTGAAACGTATGTAAAATGGGATCTTTCACCTGTTCTAGCTCTGTTCTAACTATAATTCACAAGCAAATTGTTTTGTTTTGCCGGAAGATGACGTTGCTAACTAATAAAAACTTAGCTAATATTCAAATAGGATATTGTTCAAAAGATATTCGAAGAACGCAACTGCTCCGTATATAAATCACTGTTCAAGCCCACATGATGTGAGTCAACTGAGTAGCTGCAGGAATCGTCATTCTCCTCGTAATACTATGCTGGCTTTGTCGTTGTGTTTCATGCTTATTTTACTAATTAAGTCAATTAGGCAAATCGACATACAGACTCGTCTGAAAGCATTTGCCACGTGCAGAAAATATTGATCCTCAGTTGTTTAGTAAAATTGCAATAAAAGCAAATTGCAAGCTCTAGTTCAGTCAAGTTTTAAATACGTAAATTTGATTGATATTTAAAACATTCTCGCATAGTTACTTTGTCGTTCTTTTGATTTTATCCTCTTGAAGTTCAGCTAACAATTAGACACGCGACTGTTGCGCATTAATCATCAACAATAGCCACTTTTTCTTTGGTCGTTTCTTCACAAGATTGCGCACTTTCTTCTTCGGCGAAAATACTTTGAACTTAAGTATCTACTCCATATGATAAAGTTAGCATTCGTTTGAAATTGTGCATGCACAGACCTGATCTTGAGTGCTATAGATATGTGCAAGCAATAGATACATTTATACTTTTATACCTTTAAGACACATTTATAAGCAATAAGTATGGCGGGTAAATAAACGAGCCACGAACATTTTCCACGCCAAAGATTCTCTGCTAATCTTCTCAGTTGCATTTTTTTTTCTTCTGGAGGTGAATGCATGCAACATCAGCCAGTTGTTTCTTTTGCGAACTGTTTTTAATTGATGATAAGCAAAAGCGTGATTATTTTTAATATTGTAATGAGTAGGTGTGAACTGGAATGCTAAATACGCTGATTTGATGATTATTTCACACCCATGTGTGTGGCTGGCAAAAGCGCGACAACACCGTTTTCTAAAGTCGCTGGTTAGTGCAAATTTTTGTGTTACGTGCTCATGTAAAATACTTGGGCGAAAATATTATTTGGGTGGCTTGGCTATATCTTACCGTTGCCATTTTGGCAAGAGAGTTCGCGTCTAGAGGGGCAATGACCATTAAATCAGCCCATTTTCCTAATTCAATGTGTAGCACCGGGTCGCCACGCTTGTCCCACATTTTCCATTCATCTTCATCTGTGAAAATCTGAATGCCAAGCGGTATGTCCTTCGAGTCGAAAAAGTGCTTAGCACGTTCAGTAACGATAATTTTCATCTGAAATGATAAGAATACAAATGAAAATTTTCTATTCGATGGGAAATTGGGTTGTTAGTCAGAAAATTTAATTAAAATTTGGTGTATTTTTATATGACATAATAATTTCCAATGGTCTTTATGACGAATTTTACCTTTTTATACCTAATATCAGATGACATAATAATTTCTAATCGACTTGTTCAGTAACTTAAGATATATTTATTTAAATTAGCAGCTTTCTAAATTTTCAATTGGCGGGTGGAACTGAACGTCTAATAATTTGAGAACTTTTAAGACAGTATTTGCAGCCGTAAAGCCCTTGAAAAAGAAAGAAAATCGAGATATATTATGTCGATCAATAGGAATTATGCACTATCAAATATCCATAAAAGGCCAGAACCAACGTAACAGACGTAACATTTATATGCAAATTTTAAAAGTAAAATAAGGCTTTTCAACAAATTAATAAAAAAATTATTTGAAAGTTACATTATTCCTTACGAAACGTAGGATTTGTTTTATTCATATATTATTTTGAATACTTTAAACCTATGTAACTTATTAAAGACAAAACAAGTCTTATAAAGCTAAGTAACTTATAAAGACAAGTCGTTATGATTGTCAAAAAATCAAATGTTTTGTTTCATGTTTGGAAAGAATATATATATATAGAAATATCATATTAAAATTTTATAAACATAAGAGCAGTCTAACTGCATTTTTGGGTAACCTTCTCTTTATCATCCGAGCGGGCTAATCCGCTCCGCACGCATCGGCACCGACTACTTGGCTTTGTTAAGCTAGAACAGCTGTTACATTTTATATTATTAGTATTCTCATTTCTATCGGAACTGAATTATTTACATGTCAATTAAGAAGTAGGAGGTATCTAAAACCAGTGTACAGCACCCTCTCAATATCAGTCTAGTATGATATATTGATGAAACAACATCTCTGCTTGTGATTTCTATAATGGACAAGAAGGTCTCACAATAAAAATCTCTATGGAGACAACAAGATACGAAACCTAAATAAGAGACAGAAAATTCCACGAAGTCCGTGTAAAGTACCTCGAGGCAGACACAGGTCATGCCAGTACATCGGCAAAGAAGCTACGAAAATCGAAAGGTTTTTTGACTTTTGAAGTACACGTTGATCAAAGGGCAGGGTACAGTTTGATTCATTTTTCCTGTTGTTTTCAACGTTACAGCTGTACGTTAAGTGTAAAGTGTGTGATAAAGATGTTTCCTTCTCGAAATTTGGACAATTGCGACCCAAAGTATACTGATTCGTGTCCGTTAATTGCGACTGGATACGAGATCAATTGACATATGTTGTATGTCATGCGTGTGATTGGTTTTGAATTGAGTGGTATCATCATTGTTTTGGTCTCATGGAACATGGAAGTGATTTTTTTTTCGTCTGTTTATTATAAAGTTATCGATTCGATCGCTATTGCTGTGAAAATATATGTTCAATCTATTGAGGCTCAAGGCTGTTGAGGAAGAAAAACTCTTGAATGCTCAGCTCGGAGAACCCAAAGACGCTTTCACAGTTTTAGGTGACGGTTGTTGGGAAAGAAGAGGGCAGATGTCTTTTATTGGCATAGTGGTTTTAATCTATCAAAACAGTAAAAAAGGTTGCGAATGCCGTTCTTAAATCAAGCAACTGCAAAGAGTATGAACAAAAAAAGCAACAATGTGTACTGACGAGTTTTAACCGTGGTATGAGGAACATAAAGAAAACTGTAGTGCTAACTACTCAGGTAGTGCTAGCTAAATGGAGGTTAACGGCATATGTGAAATGTTTCGGCAAACTTTAGTAAAGTTTAAAGTGCGACATGGATATTATATATGTGATTGTGATCCCCAAACTTTCAAGGTGTTGCTCGATACTGCCCCGTATGGTGATTAATTTTTTGTGAAAAAGGTAGGTTGCGTCTTACATGTTGCCAAAAGAATTGTTAGGCGTGCTAATGAAGCTAGTAAAGGACGTATGCAGGCAAAAAAGCTGCTAAGAAAAATCATGAAAATCCAAGAAAAAAGGGCAGATAAAAAGTTTTAGAAGAAGACCACCGCCGTAAAAAAGTTTCCATTGTAAAAACTCAACAGTTGATGATCAAACTTATGAAAGAGCTTGCGATTATCTATGATTTATCTATCCGAAGACACCCCGATTTTGTTGAAGAAAAGCGCAGAGATCTGGTTATGTTAATTATCATAAAATTTCAACCAATAAAAATCAACAGAATGCAAACTGTTCTGAATTCCGGTGCAAATATAAGAAAGCTGCAGGAGATAATATAGAATTCAAACATCCTCCAGCACTTGCTGACAATGTGCAACAATTTTTGGCATCAATCTACTAAGATTTGACTAGGCAAGAACTGCTTGAAAGATGCCTCGGAGGGAACACGCAGAATAACAACGAATCTGGCAACAATTGCGTTTGGTCGATGGCTTCTAAACACATGTGCAAAGGAAAGAAATGGTTGAGATTGCTTGTCAGACAGCTGCTTGCATATATAACGAAGGTTATCGACCAGTTTTGTAGATTTTTGAAGTTATGGGTGGCAATACCGATCGCAGTACAGTTTGTCGCTGATCGTGATAGATACCGCATACGAGTTGCTAACCGACGCAACACTGATGCCTTTAGGGAAGCCAGAACAAACCGCAGGAACGCTTTTACTTTTGTAGGGATTCTATGCTTGATGGTATGCCTTGCAGGGCTTTTAGAGGAGACGTGCGAGTAGCGAGAACCAGTATGTCATCTGCCTATAAGATTGTGTGGATAGGGGATTGGCGATATGGTTCGAGTCGTGTGGCCTACTGTTTGTCGATTGAATTAGAGTTGTAATGTCGGTAAGATTGATGTTAAAGAAATGAAGGCCATGTATTGATCCCTGGGGAACACCAGAATGTATGTAATTAGTTCTGGAGTAGACACATACAATTTTTGGTCTAAATAGTTAGCTATAATGCGCATCAGCGCGGTCGGACAGCGAGTCTTTGTTTGTATAAGAAGGCTTTGGCCAACACGGAGTCGAAAGGTTTATCTAGATCGAATGAAGAGGCCACAGTTATTTTTTTTTCTTTAGACCGGATTAGATGTAATCGTGTAAGAGGAAGACCACTTGTTCTGTAGACATATTTTCTTTAAATCCAAACGGTTGCGCTGGTATTAGGAATTAGCGAAGACTTTGAAGGTGAGCAGGAGGATTTTTTTCCAAGATTATATTTAGGTTTGACAGCAGGGATATAACTCGGAACAATTTTAAGTCGCCAGTTGTCTCTTTTTTGAGCGTGGGAGAAGTGAAGCTGTTTTCCACGCTCAGGGGAAGTACACACTGCTAATTCGTCAGGTCCTGAATACAGCTCGGCAGGGTTTGAAGTGAATCGTCTATTTCATGGCTGTTGCATATTCGATGGTTCGGGAATTTTCTTTCAACGTGGTCGGAAAGCTGTTCGTAAACGATTTTTCAGTCTACACCCTGGTTATAATTGATAGAAAATCTGATCAAGTATTTAGTTTCTTCTTTTGGTTATTCTTTGGTTTGTCCTTTGTTTACAGTTTTTCGTTATGGAAAGATTGCTTGGGTTTTGGCTGAATTTGAATCCTCCGTTCGTAGGGATATGAAATGCTGTGATTTGATAGGGTGCATTGTGCGTTTCGACTTGTCAAAAGTACAGTTTCTTTTAGGGTAATGGAAACCAACACCAAATTTCACTATTTATTTAAACATAGAGGGCGATTTTTTGGAAAATTAATAAATGGAAAACGAACTTGTAAAGGTAGAAAACCATCGAGGAAACGAAGATTATGTAATGATGACCTGGTCTAGGACGAATTTTTATGGTTTAGTTAAGTTGAAACGAAAAAATTGGAAGATTAAACGTGTTAACTTGAAAACGTGTACAAAATATAAAATTGTGCCAAAAAGTCATAGAGTGAAATTTCAATCGAGTTTACCCAGATCAGGGAAACACAAACAGCAATTGCAACTAAAATTAATGGCATATAGTAATAACCGGCTACGCGAAAATTTCAGAGTTAACATTGAGGTCCTGTAATTTGCACTTTAAGCTGGCAAATCAGGAATGTAGTGACCAACCGAAGAATGGCTAAATAAAATACAGAGGTCGTTTGAATGTGTGAATGATAGAAAAAGCAAAATTTTGAACAAAAAACTCGGAAAACTACGAAATAAGTGGAACAAAACACCTAGAAGAACGGTAGATACAATAGATGACTTTGTGGTGAATTGGTCATCTGATCCGTTTACGGATGAGTTAGGACTTATGAAAAAGGCATGGTCTGGACTGGAAGCTAGGTTTGCCAGGAAGGAAAACAAGCCATCAAGGAAGAAACTATAGGAAAGCTGTGAGTACTGGGACTCCAACAGTGAGGAACAACGGAAGGATGATCGGAAAGGAACCAAAGCGGAAGCCGGTATTCTAACTAAAAGCCCACAAAGGAAACAAGGTAGTTAAAATGGATAAAATGAAATATGAGGAATTGGATTGTCGGAGGAGACGACCCTAACTGGTTTTTTTTTCCTCGAAACATTCTAACGTTCCCTGTCACTTGCTTCGTTTCGCCGCTGCGCCATCTTCAGTGTGTTGTTCCGAAAATAATTTTATCACCGTCGGAGGAAAAAATTCAGCGAGACAGCTCACACTGACTGCCAAAAAGCAATCCTAAGTAAAATCGAGCTAAGGGTAACTAATCCAGCATTTCCTCGGGTCAATTGGCTTCCAAAAATTCATAAATTCCACTGTCTCCCCTTTTAATTGAAATTTTCATGGGATGGGTGGAAAAACAGATTGCAGAGGAGCACGTTCTTCAAAAGGGTATGGAGGCGATATGTAGATCATGTATTCGCTATAGTAATAGAAAATAGAGTAGATCCTCAAAGGGAGATAAACAATCTACACAAGAATATCACCACAAAAATTTAAAATTTTTAAAATGGTATACAGACTAAGCACGCTCAAAGATAAGAAGCAGAGGGAAGAAAAATACGCCAGGTATACAATCAGCTGTCAAAAATACCAGAAAAATACGTTGAAAATACAAGGTCACCCGCGAAAACCAGATAAACATGAAAATCAAAGAAGCACAGAAGTTGAAACCGAGAAAAGCATCTAGTGATGCCGACAAGTAAGCCGTCGTTTAACATATAATAGACTATTAAACATAAAAACTGGACGAAAACATGCTAAAATCGTTAAACTTAAGGATCAACGAAGATGTCGGTAGTAACCGATACCGACATCTTTGTGCGACACTTGTGAAGCAGAATAAAGAAGAGATCGATCGGACCCTTTTCTCTGCGCATCCCGCTCCTTTTGATTCTTCATCCGGGAAGTATCTACTGAAATCGCCACTGTTAAACGTGGTAAAAGTGAACGTAGCGGTTCAGACCATGAATAAATGGAAGATCGTTACTCAAAACGCTGGCATCTCAACATTTATATACTCCCATTCTGAGTTTCTCCTTAGTTATGTATTTCATTACTATTATTTTAAAGTCATACAAGGTTTTCCCTTAAAACCATTTCAAGATTAACCTTTTGTTGTCGCAACCAAGCGGCAAAGCTGCTGACATTTGTAGAATGATTGTCTTCGACAACTCCAGTATTTGCTTTACTATATCTTTCCGAATTGCATTGGGTTTTGAACCGGTAGCAGAGAACTTTATGAGCAACAAGTAAGAAGGAGACACCTACTAGCTATTGTTTACGCATCACTTACATACTGTCTTGGTAAGGTGCGGCCTGGTCTACCATTGTCTTGTGCTGCGAAATCAAAATACGGCACAGTAGACTGAATAGATGCCGGCTGATTCAAATACGACAAGTCGAAGTAATATTTGGTATTTTACATTGCATTTTGATAGGTGTCCAAAGTTTGCAACGTTGCAAACGCACTTTTTCAATGTTTTTTGGATTGTTTGATTTGAATTTGTGGTAAATATTATTCGCATATTTGAGTATTTTGCACTCTACTGGGTTTTCATTTTAATTTGATTATCAACTTAAAAGATATAGTTTTCGTTTTGCGTCCATTTGGGGGCGTTTTAGCACCACAATTTCTTCGCTCCATAGTTTTTATGTTTATTCACTTGAAGAGTACCACCTTGATCAAAATGTTCCCGGAATCGCCACCGTGTGCCCCTCTGAGTCACCCGGTTTGAGTTATCTTGTTTTTAGGTTGTCACATCTGTCATTAACATTCAATGAAATTTTCAGCTTAATAGCCTGACATTTATAAAAGTGACGCCGTATCGAGTACATCTGCGATTGTGCGTGTTTTCGATATTCCACAATTTTAGAAAAGAATTGAATATGCAACAACGAGTTTATAATAAATTTTGCGTTCAAAACGGTTTAAATGGTGCAATGACATTGCAAATGTTGGAAAAGTGTTTCGGCAACGATACTCTGAAGAAAAGTCGTTTATCAGTGGGACGACCGTTTCAGAAGTGGCCACGAGTCCGTGAACGATGATGAACGCAGTGGCAGGCAATTCACATAGAAAACTGATGAAAACTTCAACAAAATCAAAGAATGGATGACCTTAGACCGCACATTGACCATTAGAGAGATGGCAGAGAAGTTTGACATTGCTTTTGGATCCGTTCAAAACATCTTGGTTTATGATTTGGGCCTCAGACGTGTCGCTGCAAAGCTGGTGCCGAAAGACCTGAATTTCATGCAAAAAAGGGACCGCGTTGATGTCGCAAAAGACATCATTTCCAAAGCTGATTCAGCAAAGATTAATCAAACGGATCATTACTGGCGACGAGATGTGGATTTAACAGTATGAAACGCGAGTAAATGGCGTGCACTGCATGAGTCGCGGCCGAAAAAACACGTCGTTTTCAGTCAAAAAAGAAGGCTATGCTCACAGTTGTCATGGATTACAAGAGAGTTTTTTTAAAAAGACGGGATTTGTGGGCAAACAACTCTTGGATCTATCTAATGCTATCGCTATCCGTGAACTTTGGTTTAAAACGAAACAAATATTGAACATTGAAGAACCACCGAATTCACCTGAT
Organism: Stratiomys singularior; assembly: GCA_954870665.1. Classification (NCBI taxonomy): domain Eukaryota; kingdom Metazoa; phylum Arthropoda; class Insecta; order Diptera; family Stratiomyidae; genus Stratiomys; species Stratiomys singularior. The sequence continues at coordinate 30,994,621 of OX940881.1, read as the reverse complement.
TTGACTTTGTGCGACTTTTTCCTATTCGGTCGTCTCAAGAAACCGCTCCGCGGAACGCGTAACAGCACCTGAGATAAGATCATGGAAAAGATGTTTCTGATACCCATTCCGCTATCTAAATATAAAAAATGTCTCGAGGATTGAACCAAGCGCTGGTATAAGTTCGTAGCAGTCAATGGGAAGTACTTTGAAGGGGCCAACATCGGTTTTGATGTATTGAATGAATTTTTAATTTCCTTAATAAATTCCGGGAACTTTTGATCAAGGTGGTATATCTGACTTTCATTAGTTCGAATCTAATTAATTACAATTTGATTTAATTGAAACCTCTTTTGCTGGACATCAGAAGAAAAGTTTTTCAGACGTTCGGCAACATATGGATGTCAAATATGGGCAACTTGTCTCTTTCAACCAATACAAAACTGCTTATCTAGGATTGGCTACCATGACCATATTGACCGGTGGGCAAGTAAAACGGGGGAAGTGACGCGAAACCCTCTTTCATTAATTCGAAACATTCATTCGCTCCCTCTCTGGACGATAGTCAGCAGTTCATATTCTCGAACCTCGCAACGTTAGAGGGGAATCGTTAGACTAATTTGGCGGCAAATGATTTGCGAGACGAAGAACGAGTTCATTTAAGATTTTTGATGGCCATGATTTGGCCAACAAGCAACTCTCGGCTTCTTTCTAAAGATGCTGAAATGCAGAAGTGAAAAAGGAATGCAGAAATGCAAAAGTAGGTCAAGGATGTACATTGCTAGTATTAAGGATGTGCGAAGGTATTGCTATATTGGTTGCCAAATTTTAAAATAAAAAAATAGTGTTTTTTTTTTAAATCTCTGCGACCTGTCTCCGGAGCGCGGAACCATCGTATTGCGTGAAGAACTCCGGCGAAGAATCTGCAGTCAGCTCTCTGTCTGTGTTGCTGGTTCAGTGAGCGCTATTTAGCGAGCGACCAACTCGCTACTATTTCAGAGCATTCGATACAAACTAAAAACGCGTTGACCCGGCATAGTGGACCAATCTTCAATTTGAAAGAAGAAAAAATCCAAACAGCGCATAAGCTTATCACGAACGCAGTCAAAAAGAACGACTTTTATTCTTTCTGGAAAAAATTTCATCACACCCCGAAATTATGAAAGATTGTGGTGATGCATCAATTACATTGATTTCAAGAAAATATTTGGTGACCCTCCAAGGTTGACGTGATTCACAGCTGTGTTGAAAAAGTGCCATGGTTGCGAACAAGAAACAGTGGTGAGTCAAACTTAGAAGTTGGTGCTTAAATCCGAGTCGTGATAAATGTTAAACAGATGTTGCATGAGTTTTGGGAAGGAGTTGCGCCAAACTGAGCATTTAATCTGTTCATATGCTACGACTAGTAATCTTCAAACAAACTTCGCAACATTGTATGCAAAGTAAAGATAACCGAAGCTCTTTGAATTACGTTGTGCTCGTTATTCAATAAAAAGTAATCCGTGCAACGTTGTTAAATAAATCAGCCCTTATTACTGTCAATTGCGCGCGCAATTCTTGCCCGCTTGAGCACCGCTGGCTGGATTGCTGGTAACGCTTTCAATTCCACGCCGCAATTGCAAGACGCGAGATATATGTCGCGAGATTCAAGTTGAATTTATGAATGTGATGCGCACTTGTAACTTGCTCCCCTCTAAGCTAAAGTACTTACCACAAATTTATAAGGTGAATCGCTATCTAGGAGTAATTTGATGAGCGCGGGCAACTTGATTGTGGCCACACTTCCGGTGCATCCGATGATTATGTTTTTTGTGGGTCTACTCATCGTTGATCGTTTTGACGGGACTGCGGCTGAGACGGGCGACGATGCTGAGTAATTGACTTTTGGGTGAAGGTTGCTGATGCGGAGGAACCGGCGTTCTGAGAGCGTGTTGTTCGCGTCCAATTATGTTGGATGATACAGATGACTAATCGACAGTTGCTGACCCGCTTGCCGGTACCACTGGCAACCTGTCCGCACGACACTAACAAGGAATCGGATGGGAATGGTCAAATCCTGGAATATGTGCGCTGATCGCAAGTCGCGAACAATTCACTGTTCACTTTGGGGAGGGCACGTGGACGTAGAACCCAGTGCAAACATGAAACGAAAACCGCACAAAAGGCAGAAAGTCCAAGTCGTGGGTGAGTCTGGGCTTGGCGGCCGGGGCGCGATTGCAACGATTGCTGCAAGTTTTCTTTCTCTGGTTCTGGTTTAATGAGTCGGAATCGGAATTCATGCACAGACAACAGACACCAATGTGAGTGTGGAGACAACGCGGACGAGATTCCGTGCAGTACGGAAAATGCGCGACCGACGAGAAAGACAAACAGAGCTGATAAACCGGCGGCCGAGAGGAAGGCGGACGCGTACACACGGAAGCGGCACTAAATTCAATTGACGGGTGCACGCGCTGGTCTTTTCATTGAGTAAATCTGTTGTACGGCACTGGCCTGTTTGCACTTTTAACACTCGGTTGTAAGTTCTGCGGCGTCTGGTGCTGGCGTAGACGGCGGTGGTTGCTGCTCACGGGACACTTCTTTTGCTACTGAGGTTTCTCGGCGTTTTTGACGCTGGCTGTTGTTGTCTCAGTTTGAAAACCCAGTTTCGACCACTCTTCTTTGGCCATCAATTCATTGTCCATACGACACTGCAGATAACTTTTCGCTTGTTCGCGGCACTTGGAATTGTTGTCGTTATTCTTCCGCAAACACGTCATGTACTGAAGCATCAGTTTTCGACAAATATTCTCATGGTCGAGAGGGAAACTGCCTTTTTCTGGAGGTGTCGGTGTGAACTTTTTCTGGCCAAACGTTAGCGATGCCATAACCTGAAATCCATTGAGAAAACATTACAACTTGCAAAACGAATTGTAAGACGCAAATAGAAGTGGAAGTTGAGTGATTAGGTAACGATACTGCGGAAGTTTCGGGGATTTTTTCAGGATGAGTCGGCAATGATGTGAAGGATCTTACCTGTCAGTCCAACATTTGACAGTGACAAAACTGAAGGATTATAGTTCGGCTGTCTTCGTGAGCGAGGACCCGGCGCGATTCCTTTCGTACTTCGACGAAAACGAAAAGATTTCAACAGGTTAAGGAATGACGTCGAAGTTGTAGGAAATTGTCGCAATGTTGACATATAAATAAGGGGAAATTGAACACAAGGTCAGTTTCGCTACTTAAGAGACATCTGCTTGTGATTAAATAAAGGAATATAAGCTTAATTTCGACGTTAAACCGAAATTAGGAATTGATTTCAATTTACAATGAGTAGTAACGATCGCACATGTACACGATACAATCAATTAGCAGAATCGGCAACATTATGAATTATATTCTGTCAACTGCATTCATTGCGCTCTATTTTGACTATAGTTACTAATATTTTATGAGTAAAATTTATTGTGATGTTCAAAAACTGAAGTGTATAATTTCGTTTGAAACATTATCCGATCAAAACGAATATATCATTTCCCTCAGTTACCATGAAATTGATTGGCGTGAAGTTATTGATAAAAGTGTCTCACAGTTCTTGATGAAAGTGTCTCACAGCGTTCGAAATGTTAGTAATGAGTCTGAATTTTTAACCTGGTCTGTGAGAAAACAAAGTTGAATGGTTTCACCTCCGCAAAGAAACGTAGCAAGTTGTCAAACCGTTTCACCCGGTGGGAATGGTTAACGGGCATCAAGCCATCTGTCGCTTAGAGCAGTCGCTTCGTCGCTTTCATTGAGTTAAACACAATCCAATTATGTTTGTTATTCACTAAAAGCGAAAGTTATTGACAATGAATTTCCCGCATGGCATGTTTTATCGCGTCGAATGTTCAGGAAAGGCAAAGAGAAAGACGAAGACGATCACTGCTTCATCCCGAAAGTGATCGCTCCAGACAGCTGCATAAGGGATCCCTTCTTATTTCACTTGATAAATTTCGAGGGATAGCTCAGCGGAAGATTGCTTCAAGATGAGTTGAACAATTCCTCTGTCTTTTGGTACTTGATTCAATTTGTAATTCACAATGGGTTTGATTTTATTTTTCGCATAAAGTATGTTGCTACGATACTGCCTTTTATTGGAGTTTCATTCTTTGGCCTTCTTTCGAATAACATTGGCTTTTCACCGACGGTAGGAGAGATCGTATCCAACCTGAGAAGCAATGCGATGCTATGAACCTAATCAAGGTATTGTACATGAGCAACTTTATACTGATACGCATTTGCTTAACAGTAGTGGTGCCAGCGCTGAGGTGCCTTGGTTCCTTTCAAAATGGTTGAATTTGAAGTGGTAGTGGAGTAGAACGGCACGGAAGTGGGTTTGATGTGAGATTTAGGAGATAGGATCTCTACTCTCTGATACCGTCCATTTAGTGGAGTCAATTTCGATTTTCAAGGCAAGAGGAAAGGTTTCCATTCATTTATGAAGTGGTTTGTGATTGTATTGAGGGTTTTAAATATGGAAAAACCTCTTTAGCTGATAGTTTGAGATTTCATCTAGTAGAGCAGACTTTTTATAGTTCAATGCGCTTAGTGGCAGGCGGTGTGGGCAATTCAACAATTATTAGGGTGCCTGTGCCCTTGTCATTTCGGAATATTTTGTATTGTGGACGTGAAGTTCATTTCTTAATTAACAAGTGCGTTTCCCTGATGAGGACGAAACCTAATGAGCTCCGTTCCAGCATACGTTGTGGTGCTAGGCTCCTATCAGCTCTTTTTAGCGTTTAACCGGTATTTACCGGTAGAAATTTTAATTTACTGCCCTCCACTAACCTAGAGACAGAAGTTGTAGAATTCAGTTTTTTTCTCCCTTAAGGTATATGCTTTAGGTCGCCCAGAATTCATAATCAGAGGTGAAAACTACATCCCAAACATTTTCACAGTTTTATGGGTAATAAGATTCAGGGGATATTCACCCTCGCAATGTTGTTTCTGGCATTCCTGGAAATTAGGAATTTTCCTGTGAGATAAAGATCTTTCCATCACAGAGGGATTGAACAGCCATCGGTCGACTTAGTGGCTGAGAATTTCAAGGTTACAAGACGGTCTGATTTCTGTTTTCCGTTGCTTGCTTTTGATGAATTGGATATCTAACTTTGACGCGTTCCGGGCAATTGGAAAAATTGGCTGGATAGCTTACACACAGAACGCAGTATAGAATAAGGTTGAGAAATCTGTTGTGGTGTCCTTATGCGGGTTGAACATTTTTTTTCTGAGGCTAGGCGTCCCGAAAGATGTTTCCCGAAGGCAACGTACCTTTCACTGTACTTAAAACGCTGTCATTTATAACATTATGTGAGGCCTAGATTTTGAGGGTTTTCCGATGTCACCCTGCGAAACAGGATATATGCGATGTATAGATAGGTCTGCTTCTGAAATGAGCGATACCTTGAAAGGCTAAACGTGCTCATGTCACGAATTGTGGGGGTTGTGCGCTCTTGAACGTGATGTTTTATATCCTCCAGGGCCTCTACCTGTGAAAAAAGAGAGCTCTGAAAATAGAGAGCTGAGACTCTACAGTATCAATTTTGCTTCGAGCAACAAGTGTGACCATTTTCTGTTCCTGTATGATTTAAAGAGTCTGTAAGTAAGCTTGTATTTTTATTGGTGTTGTTTATATTTTGTTTGGCCATACATAAGAGTCTACTCGTCACCATCTTTAAACTTACTGCACTGTTTTTGATGACATCTTGAATTTTGTTTACTTTCATAGTTATACGATCGAACGATATTTTAATATCAGCCAAGCTTGAAGATGAATTGGAGTTCCTTTCCTATTTGTTCTACCTACTTCGATAAGAGTGCTTTATTCGGTTGTACTTTCATTTACAGTAATGTTTTCGATGCCTGCTCATTGGACATTTTCTAGACGTTTGGTTGGTCAAACGATCGTATCGCGTGTCCAACTTCATTCACTGTTCGGTTGCCACTCCTTTTTTTGGTAGATGAAATCAAAGATGTATTAACGTCAGTCTCAGCAACGGTAGCATTCACTGATATTCACTGTGATTATTACTTCTCTGCGTCCTCGCCTTACTAATGAATTATTATCTTCCTTAAGATGCTGCTTAGTTATTACTTAGATTCGTTAATTCTTATAGTTTTTGTTTTGCCTTTTATAATTAAAAACAAATATCGGAAATTTTGAAGATCTGTCATTATGACAGCTTAGGGTTAGGGTAAGAGGTTCGTGCCCAAAGTGAATCTGTGTTTTTTTTTCACGGTCCAAACAAGGCTTTTCTATTACTTTGATAGCTTTATGATTGATTTTTTTCTGTTTTTTATTTAGTAAATAAACTTTCTCTACTCTCCATAGGTACTTCTATCAAATACTTAAAATAATTTTAAAAACGAATGAAGCCTTAAGTATTTTCACTTGTCTGCCTCAACAACTTCCACAGTTTCATATGAAACGTTATTATTTGAGTCCTTTCGGTAGTCTGAATGCCCGTATATTCGCCTTCTGGCTTCGTAGCATTGGATGGTGTCGCCAGGTGCAAATGAGTTAGATCTTGGTACTCTAGGAGCGTCGCTGAAAATGGCGTAGAGCTAATAATTAAAAGTTAAACAAACCATAAAACGTGCCCTAAAGTTGCCACTTTGCGTTCGTACTCTTATATATAATTTATGCACTGCATCGCCGCCATCCTCACTCCTTTTCTCCTGCCAAGACCCGATTGAGGCTTTGACTTTGCCGTTGATACTTTGCTGCGACATATGTACGAAGTTGGAAATTATGGAAGAGAAAGTTCTCTCTTCTTTTTATATTCACTATCGCCAGGCAAATTAGTATCCTTCGGCAGTAAAGTGGTGAAATAATTTGAAAGGCGGAGAATAAGTTTCGTGAAATTTTCAACGTGCTAATAACATGCTGCTTCGTATATGACAGTCTGAATTTAATGATAACGATGAATTATTTAGTTAGGTGAAAGTTTTTTGTGATATGTTCGGGCATGTGAAGTGTTTCATTCGCAATGAGTAAGAAGTTTTGCGAAATCGAAGGGAATTCTCGACTGGTATCCTTCATATGATGTCATATGAAAGTTTTTCCATGGCATAATTCTCGTTATTTTTGACTTTAAACGAAAACCCATTTTTTTATATACATATAAAGAGGAAAAACACAGTTATTTCAGTGACTTATGGAATAAGTTCCTGTGGAATATGATCGTTTTGATTTATATTTATCCTTTATCGTTTATTCTATAGTAACAGAGACTTCTTATAAAATCTTAAAAACAAAAATATATTTAAAATTCAAAAAAAACACCACCATATAACATTTTCATAAACAAAAATTGATTAAATAAACAGGACTTAACTATATCGAAGTTAGTCCTTGTTTTGTTTGAATACGTGGAAATATGATTCAAACTTGAAAAATGCCCAACCACGGGGCTAACATATGTTGGGCAAAAGAGCATATGATGTGAAAACAATTGCCAGAAACATCAAGAGATGCTCCAAAATGAGCCAGATTGATATGTACAGTGACAAGCGTACATAAAAATCGGCAAAATTCGTCAAAACCAACAAGGTTTTTTTTTTGACTCGTGGTTCTTCGGTCGAAATTGGCCCTGGCACACTAGGCACAGGCCAGCGTTGTCGCTTTTTGTTCTGGTCTGTCTTATAAAACCAACAACGTTGAAAACAACCTAAGACCCAAACTTGACAGTTCGAATGTTTGCGACAACAGCACCAAATATAAACTGACATGTATTGTCTGTGACGTGATATATTAGGTGTGTGCAAAAGTTTTTTTTTTTCAGTTTCGAATTGAATAATTGTTCTTCTAATAAATTTATTTAAATTTAATGTCATATATAATCGCCATTATTGTCTATGAGTTGTCTCCACCGTTCTGGAAGTAGCTGTGTTCTTCTCCTGGAAAAATCTTTCCAATTACTTTCGAAGAAGTTTGCTAGTCCTGTACGAAGATCCTATTCGGTGTTATATTCCATCCTCTGCAGGTAGTTATATTCTGTTCTCTGCAGGTAGTTGTTCAAGGATCGAAACAAGTAATAATCCGTGTGAGCAAGGTCGGGAGAATTGGGTTTGTTGGGTATAAGTGTGAACCTATTTTCAATTGCTCTGGGAAACTGCAGCTGTATTCTCGTATTAACGTGGTGAAAGAGGACTCTGTGACAATGGACTAATGAATTCAACTTATCATATTTTGCTTTTTGGAACCGCTCCGATTGCTGACACGACAAGTCCGCATTTCATGTTTAGTTTCGTTTCAGATTTGCTGACATTATAAGTCCACATTGAACGTTTGATTTCGTTCTAGAAGCTTCCATTTAATGACTCCTCGAGATTTCTACCGAACAGACATTAAGGTTTTCCGTGGATGCAAGCCTGGTTTTGAAGTGAATGCTGGTGATTCACCTCTCTTGCAATTATCCGGCGACTGTACAGGGCTCATTTTCTGTTTTCAGTAGCCATCCACCTTGGAAAACTTTTATTCGTTTTCCGACCAAGATGGCAAACAAACCAGCTGTTTTGTTTTCGTTGTTTGTTGATGAAAATTAATTGATCGAGGACTACTCAGGCAACCAGTATTTTTTTACAAACCCTAACGCATGGAATCTTCTCACTGTAGTGGTTTTGTGGACCTAGAATATCTCTGATAATACTGCGATGGTCATTATATTACTTTTTTGTATAATTCCCAATAGATCATCATCTGTCAACTTCTCTGGCCCTCTTAATTGTGACTGATCTTTAAACGATCATTCTTCACTTCGAAATCACTGTTGAAATGCTTGTCCTGCTAGCGTGTTTCCTCCGTGAATGCTGCTTATATTCCAAAGAACTTCAGCTGCGAGGTGTCCAAGTCATATTCGTACAGTAAACAATAATGTGCACTTTATCAGCTACCGTGTTTAGCTTAACTAAACTGCAAATGCAGCGGTGATTTTTTCTTACAGTCGAGGCATAGAAATTTCCATAATGCGTCATGCGGCCGAAATTGTCAACTAGTGAATCGGTTAGACACAGTGGTGAGCACCTACTTGCTGAATTGAATGTGAAAAAGTGTGTTTGCTCAAATAGAAAATAGGAACCGCTGAAATGTTAAGCGAGACAAATCGCAGGATCCATATCCGTTCATCAAAGATGTAAAAAATGGAGTGTTTGAGCTCGAAGACCTCTTGGATCGAGTTTGCCACTACAGGAGACTCTGGAAAAAGTTGGAAGAAGAACATCCAGATCAAACGGTGCACGTTAAAGTCACCCAACCTTTCCTTCCTAGTATCAAGAGGACTGCTGCTAGCCCTCTCGAGAGCGAACAGGAGAAAAGGCGTAAAGAGAACGTTGAGCCAGAAAAAGAAACGCCACAAAGAAAAGACGCCTTCCAACTCGTGTTATCTAAGGCGGCAAAAAAATCTGCAAAACGCGAACATAGACTTAGCCAAAAAACAGTGCCTGTTCAAACAACGACAAAGACCGTGGACAAACCAGCAAGAAAAAAGCGAAGAGTCCTCGGGGACGCCATTCTTGTGAAGCCCACTGACGGAAGAAGCTATTCTGACGTTCTACGCGATATCCGCAAGAAAGTCAAGCCGGAGGAAACAGGGACGATTATTAAAACTCTACGATCGACGAGGTCCGGAGGGCTACTCGTCGAGTTTGGGCAAAAGCCACCGTCTCTACCTTGGAGCTAAGAGCTTCCTTGGAAGTAAGGGACCTGGACTGCATCGCCGATCCGGCTGAGGTCGAAGAAGCCATTTAAAAAGAGTTCCCTGGAATAACTGTATTAAAAGTAAAGCTTTCTCCAGAGAATCGCCGAGGGCAAAGGCTGGCCATACTGGAAGTAACGGAGAAAGATGCTACACAACTCCTGGCCAAAGGAAAAATAAAAATCGGCTGGGTGGTGTGCAGAATTCGCCGCCGCGCCATCCCAGTACGATGCTACAGGTGCCTTGGATACGGGCACACTACTTCGAACTGCAAGGGCCCTGACCATAGTATGCTTTGCTTTAAGTGTGGAGCGCCTGGGCATAAGAAAAAAGAGTGCGTTGAGACTCCGCGCTGTTTACTATGTAATCATCTTAACTCTCAACCGACAGAGCACCTTCACGTTGCAGGAACAGGCGCGTGCCCAATCTTTAGAGAGGCACTAGCAAAAGTAAAAGCAGCTCTAAGGTGATGATCAGGGCCCTTCAAATTAACTTGCACCGTAGCATCAATGCACAAGATTTGTTAGAGCAGTTCACCAGAGAAAAGGGAGCCGATCTGCTGCTGCTGAGCGAACAACATCGAAATAAGGCCTCACCAGCCTGGTTCTCCGATGACTCCCATACTGTTGCCGTTTGGGTTCGTGGCAGCATGCGACTCCAGATCCAAGGTCACGGCCGAGGAGACGGTTTTGTGTGGATTCGGTGCCCGGGTGTAACGACCGGGATGACGCCGAATGAGTCAATGCCATCTATTCAAAATAGACTGGACGCGCTAGAGGATGCTGTTCTGAACACAGATGGCAAAATACTCGTAGCAGGAGACATCAACGCCAGAGCCGTTGAGTGGGGCATGTCTCAAACAGATTCCAGAGGACAACGCATTCTGGACATGTCGGCGAGGACTGGGTTGGTGGTTTTAAATACCAGTAATGTACCGACCTTCTGGCGCTGGGGCTGCGAAGGAACAATCCCAGATGTGACATTCGCCTCGGAGTCCCTCGCTTCGACGACGTTGAACTGGAGAGTACTCGAGGATTATTCAGTGAGTGACCATCAATACATCGCGTTTGAGATCGGCGATACCACTCCTCGCTCGTCTCAACGATCTTTCACTCCCGGGTGGAATATCGGAAAAATGGACGTGGAGACTTTCGCCAATGTGATTCTAAAAGGCGGAACGACATCGGGATGCCCTTCGGGGAACGGAAGGGCTGGAGTCGAGGGAATGGTGGAGTCAACGATGAACCTTATCACTTCTGCCTGTAGCTCATCTATGCCTCGACGGAGGCCTCGACACGACAGGCCTGCTGTACATTGGTGGTCAAAAGATATCGCAGACAAACGAGGCGAGTATCACAGACTTCGACGTGCAGCTCAGCGCTCGAGAAACGTAGAGGAAGCATCCAATAGGACAGCAGCATACAGGTCAGCGAGGAAAGAACTCCGAAGACTCATCAATGAGAGTAAGGCACGCTGCTGGCGAGAACTTGTGGACGATGTGAACAGGGATCCATGGGGGCTCGGCTACAAGGTAGTGTGGCGCAAGCTCGGTACCTCACGGAAGCATTGTTTACTTCAAGCAGATAAGATGGACGGCATAGTGCAGGCGCTTTTTCCAACTCACCCTGTCCGTGTTGATGCTGCCCACGAGGTCGACTCAGGCGAATGTCCATCGTTCACTAAAAATGAGCTGGGGGATGCGGTGCTTTCTATGAAAGCTCGAAAGGCACCAGGACCAGATGGCATTCCATCCGAGGTGCTACAAATGGTTTTCCACGTTTGTCCTGACTTGCTACTCAATGTCTTCAACGCTTGCCTGAGAGAAGGTGTATTCCCATCTCGCTGGAAGATGGAGAGGCTCGTATTGATCAACAAGGGGAAAAGGGGCCCCGGGCTGCCTTCTACATACCGTCCGCTTTGTATGCTGGACACAGCCGGGAAAGTGTTCGAAAAGCTCATTAAGGGAACACTCACTGACGCAATTCGTGCTGCAGGAGACCTTTCTCCTCGGCAGTATGGCTTTAGAGCAGGGCGATCCACTTCCGATGCCATCATGGAAGTGTTGCGTGCAGTCCGTCGAGCCGAAGCACACAAAACTGAAAAACGAGTTGTCTTGCTAGTGACGCTTGACGTCAGAAATGCCTTCAACTCCGCCAGATGGTCGTATATTCTTGGCACATTGGAACATTTTTCCGATTGCCAGGGTATCTGATGCGGATTTTGAGGGATTATTTAAAGGACTGCAGACTGCTCTATGACACACAAGATGGGCGACGCAGTATGGAGATAACGTCTGGTGTAGCGCAAGGCTCCATACTGGGACCAGACTTGTGGAACGCCACACATGACGGACTATTGAGGCTTGAGCTGCCAGATGAGTCGCGCTTGGTCGGCTCTGCAGATGATAAAGCAGCACTGGTCGCCGGACGCACAGTCGAACATGCGCAGCGCAGACTGGGAGTGCTAATGCGTCAAGTGAGGGAATGGATGACCACCCGCGGGTTCAGTTTGGCACTAGAGAAAACCGAGGTGGTCATTCTCACGAAGAAAAGAATTCCCAAGGTAATTCTTTTGCGGATCGGAGATGCGACTGTTGAGTCTAAAGTGGCAATAAAATATTTGGGACTATTGATCGATTCGAAAATGAGCTTTTCGGAACAGATCAGGGCAACGGCGAAAAAGGCCGCGATAGGCGTCTCAGCTTTGAGTCGACTAATGTGCAACATCGGTGGACCCACACCGAGCAAACGCCGACTTCTTATGAGTGCTGTACAGTCAGTGCTACTGTACGGCTCTGAGGTTTGAGCCGGAGCTCTCAGTAAGGAGCTGTACCGAAAGCGCTTGGCCCAGGTACAGAGACGAGGAGCTTTGCGGGTTGCGTCTGCATACCGCACTGTCTCTGAGTCGGCGGTGTTGGTGATCGCGGGAGTGATACCCATCGCCCTCCTTGCTAGAGAACGACGGAGAATTTATGACCGTAAAGTGGAGGTCTCAAGATATGCTGTCAACCGAGAAGAGAGGCGGCGCACAATACTCGAGTGGCAACAGTCATGGAAAGGCGACTCCAATGGCCGTTGGACTGCCCGACTTATAGGGGACGTGGGATCGTGGCTAAATCGAAGGCACGGTGAGACTGATTATTACCTTACCCAGCTTCTTAGCGGGCATGGGTATTTTCAGTCTTACTTGCACAAGATTGGTAAATCACGGTCCCCAGACTGCATTTTCTGCCCAGGGGAAAGGGACGACGCATGTCACACCTTCTTCAACTGTGGGAGTTGTGGGAGGTGATGGGAGAGCTTTCTCCAGACAATCTGGTCGGAGAAATGCTGAAAAGTTTCGACAAATGGACCTGCGTGGCACATTACTCTCGGGCAATACTTATTGCCAAAAAATATACGATAGATAACCTTGGGCGCGGGGTCTAGGGAGGTCTCCTTTCCAGCAGTGTGTGTGTGCAACACTATTAACTTGCTCATGGCGGCAAAACGGACATCTAATTGCATATGACATCAGAACGTCACAAATAGCGTTGATTGCTGTTAGCACAAGCCAATGTGATCAGAGAAGTGATCTGAATAATTGAATTGACACATGAAGAGTCCAGGCTGCGAAGGTAAAATTCAGCATTAGAAACAAACAGGCTGCATTTTGCGTTGAAAATGCGAAAAATAAGACGATGCTATGGCTCTTATCTTATAGACGAAATTGTAAACGGATGGTGAAGTAGATTAAAATTGAAATCGTGTTTGCAATGGAAGTGAGCAGTGCCATCAACATCTTTATCGAATAGCTCGAAGATCGAGTTAAGCCATTTTCGATCTACAAATGTCATCAACGAAATCGAGAAAGTTGCAGCTGGAGATGGAACAGTTTCAATGCAAAGAGTGCTGCATATTTTCTCTTTGCAGCAATTCAATGTTGTTCACTATACGCATATTTTCTGAATTTTTCGTTGCACAAAAAACAATGAAATAAGTCGTTTGGTTTTGATATAATCAAGAAAGAGCTTCATCCAAAGCTATCAAAAATCCAAATCATTTATTTCATACTTTTTGAAAAGGTATTCAACTTGAAAAAAATTTATGTCTTCACAGAGGAGTTGATATACCCATTTGATATATTTCTTTAAAACAAAAAAAAGTCATCGTATAAAACAATAAATTTATTCACCACAATCCTAAATATCCTATGAAAAGAATTTCTTTTTTTTTCACTTGGCTAATTTCCATAACGATTGAAAGTCCTGAAAAACGGATTTGTCCAATAAATAATTCATAATAGATGACATTCACATTCATTCGACGTACACAAACTCAGTCTACATACGAGTATACCTACTCCGTGGCAGTTGGCATGTCAGTGTGTGCATTAGTAAAATGTGTTGGTGGTTGGGAATGTACGAAAGATAAATAAAAGAGAAGCGAGGAGGTGGCTATTGCAGGACTGTGTAGTACTAAAGTTCATCTGCCTATAGCAAAAATTCTATGAAGATCATCAAATATTTGAAAAGAATTTGAATAAATGGATTTATTAGTAATATTTCAAATATGCTGAACCGAAAACAAATGCCATCTGAACGTTTTTTTGGAGTTTCATTCGATCTGCTGATAGAAACATAGATTTAGGCATGGTTTTTCTAACGAAAATAGAGGAAAATAAGACCAAGGTATCATTTACGAACAATCAAACAGCGGTATCATAGGGTAAATATATACAGCTCTGGCACATAGTACACACTCCTTATCTAAGGGTATTCGACCAGAAGAATGGAATTACATTTGGATCGGTAAATTTCCTATTACTTTTTCGTAAAACAAAAACATATTCTCAAAGTTTTCGCGTGAAACTACAATACAAACAAAAATCAACTTGTGCTATTTCTATCTCTGTCTCAGAGTAGTGGCCCAAGAGTGCTTTTGCTGGATTAAGGTATGCAGCGGCGTTATGATATAGCCGTCCTTCGTTTATGCAATCTATGGCGATGCAGCAAATTCTTATTCTATTTATTCTTTTCTGTTGGAAACTACCACAAAAATGGTCTTGGAAATATTTTGTACGATTAATTAAATGTCTGCAAAGTCAGCAACGGAAACAAACGACCTGATAATAATAATACAATCATAATTCTAGAAAATCGCTATGAAGCGGCACAACAAATTCAAGATATGTTTATCTATCCGGAGAATATCTACTAGAGAGTACAGCTCTTCTTTGAAATCTTAACAATACTCATCTCAGCGTCGTTAATAGTGACATTTCGCTAATGTTTGATTTTAAAGTGAAGCCTGTGAGCATCCTGAAGGAACTTTATGCACAACGAAAATCTTGGTTATTTTTTAATCCTGTAAAGAAATTTGGTTTTACTTGTACATCCATGTACAAGTAGCATATTAATCATCGCATTAAAAGTTATCCTTATATAAATCGGAATTGAGGCGCTCTCCAATGCTCCTGGTATAAACTCTTTAAATATCCGCTTAACGTTAGATTGCTACGTAAATTGGCTTAGGAAGCTTTAATCCAGAATTATACGAGCTCTCTATTTGGTATATGGATGATTTTCGTGTTCGCCGTCAGCTGGCTTGGGAAACCCGAATCCAGGCAAAACACTGCGATGATCTTTCAACAGTTAGATGAAAACTCGTTGAGTTCTGATCTTACTCTGACGTTCATATACAAATTTATCTTCTTGTATCCTGACTTAACCTAAGGAATTCTCCTTATGTGGGATTTGAAACCATGAAATCATAAAAGTTCTACACATTCGTTTATCGCATGGTAAGTACATTTTTGCCAAAACAAACATATCCTTCAACCCTAAGTAACAATGCATTTGAACATCTAAATGCATTGCCTACATAAATATATTTCTTCTTACGCGCAAACAAACAAATGTTTCTTTTAACCCTAATTCAACGAACACTACATACATTGCCCACCCAATGAAGAGTAGCCACTTATCCGAAACAAACATCTACACAAATTAACTTTTCTCATGCGATCTTATTCTAAGAAACACAAAATCATTTTATTTATACTGAATATAGCACAAACAGACCGAATAACTATACAGACAGCTTGTGAAACCCGTTTTTGACCGTGCGAAAATCTAGTCCTTACGAATATTTAGCTAACGGATGTCTCTCAGCGGACGGAAAAGATATCTTATATACCAGACGACCACTAGACGTAGAATACCAGACAGCCAAATTGCACAAAGCCAGCTTAACATTTTCTAAAAAAACACCTTTATATTATAGTGTTAAGGATTTTCGAAAGTTTTTCAAAAAAATTTTCGAATTTTAATTTTCTATCTTATTGTTCAGTCTGTATTTTGCGACGAATACAGGTAAAGTCACCAGTTTTTCGGAATTTATTGAGTACTCCTCCCTACACTCACTTGTGTAGTGAGGACTGTCAAGCTTCCACCAGCCGTTATGATATGATCTTGCGTTTCAGCAGATGAATGTGGCTGCTATATGTGGTCAACGGGACAAGAAATACTTTACAGTACTTTAAGGTCATTGAATGCATATTAATTCCATATTTCAATTTTTTTGGTATGCAGTGAAACCAGCCTTGCCGTTATGTTGACTGGCGCTCGATGCCATAGTGTCCTGTACGTGAGAAATATATTTGATGGCAAGAAGTTCAAGAAAGAAATATCATGATTATTCTTCATATTTTGACAAATTTGTTTTTTCTCACATATATGACATGCATATCTCTTTTGCAAATGCTGCATGTGTGCCGAGAACATTTTGCGTTATCAGATCCTTTCACACTGCATAGTATACGTTTGCGCAATTTTGTGCCAAGTAATTTTCCACGGTTGAATTTTTTGGCCTGATGTGGTAGGTGGTTCTATATAATTTTTGGCTCAACCATTCAATCACGATGGCTTCCAGTATTTGTGAAGGTTGGATTCAATTGTTGTTGATCACGTTAGCGAAATTCTCTTGAGAAGATTGCAGACCACCTTCTTCCAGTATTTCAGGGTTCTCCTGTGATTAAGATACTCATAGAGCATTTTATCTGTTTGAGAGCAACCATGTTGTCACCTATCATTTTTGGTTTTTCCGCCACTGGTTTATATAATTTCTTACTTTTTCTTATTGCTTCCTCACCTGTGGTGCTTATGGTTGAAATTGAAATCATTTGATGCGTTTTAGTCTTCTTCTCTCGATACGTGTAGATTAACATATCCGTGACCTTATAAATACATTAAACTTTTAAATATTTTGTTTCACCAACAATAGTACTTTTTCTCTTTTTTGTTTTTTTTTTTCAAGTCTTCTCTGTATACATCCTTGAATCATTCAAAACAGCTGAAAACTATATTACTTTTAAATATTATGTTGGAAGGTATATATCTGCCATGCAATGGGTATTTTTTCATAAATATCATTTCTGAGAATTGTACATAAAAGTTCCGAAACTAATTAAAGCATATAATTTGCATATAATCTAATATATAACGAAAATGATATTAATATTGTCATTTTCCCTAAACTCCGTCCACCATCGGTTTTGAACTAGACACACTTTTTATTTGCATGTTAAAATTATCATGAAATTGGTCGATGAATCATACACTTTACTTAGTAAACTCTAATAAAAAATGTGAGAAACGCTTATGTTTACTATTGCCAACTCTCACTAAGTATTCTCATTGATGACATTTACAACAGAATTATTGATTATAAAAGTATTTTAATTAGCTTAGTGTAGATTTAATATTAACTGAAGATTGTTTTTTTCCCTGGATCATTCGGTTGCATCAAATTGATCAGATGACAAAACCTGTCAAAACTGTATTGAACGATTTTCACGTGGAGTTAACATTTGCGTTCAGTCGATTCTCCGTTATCCTAACTATTAGGGGTGCCTTATTTATCATAATTTATTAATTTTATGATGGGATAATTTTTGTGAGTGTTTGAACACTCCATGCCATGGAAACAAAATATGTGCCTAATTCATAGCAATCAAATATTATAATGTTTGTTACTCTGAACTATGCTGAGCAAACAGGCTAATCGTTGTGAAAATTTTGGGTTTTGGTGATCTTATACCTCTATTGTCCAGAAACAATACTGCGAGACGGCGATACGGAGCACGATACGAATCATCCAAGTTACAATTTCTCACGTCAAACGTCAAATTAAGCATGCATGCTATGTGAATGGATTCTTTTGAAAACCATAGAATTTAACACTTGTAATTAATGCTAATAATACTAAAATATGTATGGTAATTTGTTTGCTTGTGTGTTACGAAACTTCAAAAAAAATGACAAATGATATATGCCAAAGTATATCGTTGCGAGCTATTTCCGATTTTCCTGATTTTTCTTGCCTTGCATCGACACATGGCAATCGTTGGCATATACGAGCACATTTAACGAGACAAGTTGACATTTACGGTGAGACTAACGTCGCCCTCTTGCATCTTGGCCTGAATGGTTAACGCTACGGTCTTACGAGTTATTTGTACCGGACACAGATTACATTTAATTGTTATTAATGAAGAGCGAAGGAACTTCAAAACATATTTTTCACATGTTTTTGTCATTTTAGAAGGGAGTTTTCAGAGACAAAAGAAGTTCCTGGAAAAAATTTTGTATTCCTAATTGATTTGATCAGAGACTCTATATCACTTCTTTCAACATCAACGGTTTGGAGTGTCCTTGTAGAATCATAAGCATAGGTCTAAGAGTTTCTGTAAAATGATTGAAAGCCATTGCTTTTGAAACTTAATTTATGATCTCCTTGATTTATGGCTCTAATAACATTATATTTGCGATGTCAGCGAAGCTCAATAAATACGAAGACTTTACTGGTGGGAAGTTTTATCCAAAAAAGGTAGAATTTATTCATCACTAAATCTCACCATTCACCTACATACAAATCAAATCCTGTCATATGTATGAAATACTATGTATTGATTGAGCTAAAAGGTTTTCCATAAATCGAACACTAACGAATCACAAATCATGTACGTGTTTGTATGATGGTTTGGCTTTTAGGCATGGATTTATCGACCAAAACATACCTTAAAATTGACTCCCTCCCCACCTTGATCCTTTCAAATTCACTTTTAAATTCTCTGCTCGCAACGTTCCAATGAAAACAAAATATTTTCCAACGGCACATTGTCAACTACTGAATATATTCCACTAATGCCAAAAATAAATTTAACATACGACGGAATTCTACAAGGATAACCTTTCCTCTATCAGTTTTGGTTGGTCAAGTATCATCGGTTCACATAGTTCTACGTGTCCTATGCACTCTCTGCCTAGACTATAGTGGTAAGACCGAAGGCAGTCACAAAGCGTAAATACGAGAATTGCGAAAACAAATATTTTTGCATGGTTCAGCTCAAAAGGCAAAAAAGGATACACTTTAATAGAGGAAGGATGAATTGCATTTTTTGTTCGTTGGCAAAAATTTTTGCCTACATTATGATTGCTCATATGGTATCTTTGGTCAATATTTGTAACAGGAGGAAGGAGTTAGACGCGATTCTCATGCTTTTCAGAGAAAGGTTTGCTGAAGGGATTAAATTGTCTACATCTGGGATTTTAATTGAATCGTTGAAATTTTCGTTGCATCGGTGTGGAGCCACTTGGTCGTAGTTACAAATTAGATTTCCCGAAATTAGTGGAAAATTGGCATGCATTTGGTATGGGAGTGAGTAAGTACTTTTAAAGTGGAGCAAGGCTAGGCCAACTCGAATAGCTGTTGGAATGGAAACTTTGTAGTATTCGTTAGCGTTTTTAAAGAACGAATAAAATTGAAGGATTGATTTAATTGATAAGTTGGAAGTTATGGTCGTGGTTTGGTTAGAAATTGAGTAACAATAGCAATGAGATTGAAACGATTTCTTTTGTATTAAAATGAATACAATCGATTCATTACAACTATGCAAAATCTTTCTTCTCCATCGTTTAAGGCTGTTGTGTCGGAAATCCAAGGATCTTCCAAGAAATCGCATCTAGGATTTTGCTGGAATTTTTTTAAGCCAATTTATGAAACATGAGGACTACTCAGAAAGACATAAGCTTATCTCCTTAAAAATCAGACAAAAGTTGTATATTCGATTACAGATGAGTCCTATATCTAGAGTATATATATATGAGTCTTACATATATGAGTCTTATATATATGAGTCTTAAATAAATCAGCTTTACGAATGTCTGACATATACTATTTCGACTCTTATGCCTGGGACAGACGACGCCGTTTGAACTAGTTCTTAACATAATAATGACATGGATGTCAGAATAACGTTTCCATTTTCTGAACGTCATTTTCCGAACGTCATTATGACGTCAAGAACTAGTTTAGAAGGCGTCGTCTTTCCCAGGCATTAGATTGAGTTGATGATATTTCTTGCTAGATCAATCCAGCCAGTGTTGTTTCCTGGTAATTTATTCCTTATATTAAGATAAATTGGTCCGAGTGAGTAGTTATTCATTGGTTGGTTACAGTTTCCTTGAGTCCTCTCCTGTAGCCTTGGATAGTTGATGATCAGGATAAGTTTTACGGGCTGATATCTTCTTGGTTTGTTATTATTGGTTTCACTACTTCTGTATTGTTGGCCACATTAGTGTCCGTGAGGTGTCCATTGATTATCGTTTGATGTTCGCTAGTTGGTTGATATCTAGGTTTACACAATTTATCAAGCCATTTTTCGTTGGTCTAGCAAATCATTTTGCAGTCAGAATATTTCTCGCCATTATATTTTGGTGCTGTTGAAGTTAGAGAAAGTCATTGATCATGGCTCTATAGCGGTCACTATTGACTGTAAATTACTCCCAGCAGCGTTTTTGATAAAATATGGATCAATGATTCCATCAGCTCATAAAGCGCACCAAACAGTGACTTTCTCCGACTTTCTGTACTTGGGCTTCATTCCAAATTTTTTGAAATGAAGCCCAAGTACAGCAAGTCAGTTTGTTTATTGTGTTGTAAGCTTCATCGCTACAAATATTTTCAAATGAAATTTGGGATGTGAACCAATTTGTTCTTCGGCTCATACATCGAATTCACGGCATGCCCAGTGTTCGTTCCTCTTCAAATCTTGCACGAGTTGGAATTCGTAAGCCCGAAAATCAAGATCTTTCGGTAAAATATTCTATAATATGGATTGACTCTCGTTTTATTGTTGAGCACGATGTCGAAAAGACTCACTTGGCTGTTCGTAGATACTACGGTCTACAGCTACTGCGGTTTCTTTATTACGCACTGTAAAACGTCTGGATGGATGCATATTATCAGTGAGAGTCAACGTGGTGCGGAAACGATTTATGTTTAATCGAATTAGTTGTTCTGATGGACAATTGTGTCGTCCATGTAATTTTAGGAGTACGGGATGAATTTTTCAAACAGAATGGTTTTTTCGAAATCATTCCGAACAATTTGCAGACGTTGCTCAGGCGTTAACGAATTCATAAAACGCATAACAACTGACACATCATTCGTAAGATTAAAAAGTGTTGCCAACTTAATGTTCTATTCCTCTAAAAACATCCTTTCATGTGTGTCTATGTAGTTGTCACTCAGTGCTACTTTCTTAAAAAAGTACTAGACAAAAAAATAAAAAAAGGACATGAAAAAAATCATATAATGCGTATATGATGCTGGGATTTTAATTAATGATTTCTCTCCTTGTTGATCTCTTCTAAACTTTTCAATGCATTGATCGAATCTGTTGAAATGTTAACTTTCTTACTGTCTTTAATGGAACTGTCTGTTAGCGCCATAGGATATAGTTCTGCACTTAATGGTGACACTGTGCTTCTTATATCATAAAATTCCGAAAAATTAAGCTTATATCCTAATCCTGTGCCTGTATCATTTTTAGTTGTGTCTGTGGAGTGGACTTCTTCATTTTGTATTAGTCGGATTGCTGGTGTGTGTACGGAATTTCAAATTAAGTTCTCCTGGTTCCGCTGCTTTTTGAATAGTTTGGTACACTCTTTTGTGGTGATTGTAACAGCCGGGTTTTATTTTGACTTCTCTAAATGGAATTATTTTCAAAGAATGGTGCTAGTTTTTGTATTAAAAATGATTGTAGCTGTTCAGATCTTTTTTGCGCAAGTACTTAGTTACTGATTGATTTGTCTCTAACTAGCTTTTCCAGTACGTTTTTTATGATTAACTATTGAATATTTACAAAACTAACCTTCTGTCGAGGTTCAACCTCAAGTTTTTGACATCGTCGACCAGTTTGACGTTCTTGTTGTTTACTGTAGCTGATTTATACGTTCTTTTTTAAAGTGATTTGAATTTTTGTGAGGTAATTTGCTCTATTTTGCTTTGGTAAAGCTTGATCCTCCATTTATTGGTCCAGTCAAATACTATAGCCAGACACTCTTGGATCACTTTATCAGCCATTTTGGGGTTTGTGTGTGTGAAGATAAGTACCATAACATTTCCACACCCCATTTTTTTAATCTCGTTATCTTGTCAGGAAATCTGCTGTGTGTAGGGAGTAGGGTCCGGGTCCTAGCACGCTTTCTCGGGGGAACTCCCACATAAATTGGTTAGTTTATGCTGTAGCAGTTGTTATAGGTTGCTTGAAATTTCCTTTCAAAGATAGATGGGAGTAACTATGTCATTTAACTAGCAATCCTTTGTGATTGGCTTTGTTAGATGCTTCCGGTTTTTCATTGAATAGCCCTAAGCAATTATTTTTGTTTTCAATGTCGCCTTTGATGTTTATGAGGATTTTTTGATAATATGCTGGTACTATGCTGACTTCTGTAACCAAATTGAAGTTCCTTATGCTATCTTGATAAGTTTGGAGTTTGTCAAACAACAGTTTTTCCAAGAGTTTTAAAAGTATGGAAAGTAGCCTAGAGCTTTGTAGGACATCTTCTCGAATTTATCTTTTCTCAGTTTTGGGATAAAAATCTTGTTCCCACTTTCCATTGCTTTGTATTAAGGCAGTAATTAACGAGGACGATGACATTTTATAGAAACAAACTTTGACTCTCCCACTTCAAGGCAATTCCTGTGATGTTTTGGTGGCATGGTAATCGTGCTAAGGTTAGGATGATGGGTTTCATTTTAGACGTTTGTTTTTCTCTTCTAAGAGTGATATAAGTGTTCTTTTCTTGAATGTTTTGCGAAAAATTTTCCACGGTCTGCTGGCTAGTAATCCACAAATTGCTTGAGCCGAGGATATGTGAATTCAGCATTTTAGGTTTTTCGATGTGTTTGGGTACCTTTCAGACGGAATAATTTGCTTCTGGATGTGGGGGAGTCCTGCGGTGAAGTCATCTATGCTATGGTTTCTTTTGATATCCAGTTTATTCTTCAGATTAGTTTTATTGGTTTAGTTCAGTTTTTAACCAGTCGTTATTTTTATTGTTATCAGTGTCTTTTGCTCTTCTTGTGTTTTGCAACAGCTCTAGAACGGTAGGGCTGTTCGATACTTTTTGATTCGGTGTATATCAGGAGTGGAGTGTTCTGCATAATTGTAAATGGTATCATTAGGTTAATATGTTCCATTTTGTTAATATTATCCATTGGTTTTTCTTAAAAAGGTCCTGATATGTGAACCAATAAGTTTTCCCGTTTTTTAGTTTGCGTGTAATATTTATGATAGTTGTTACATTGTCTGGTTATCATGATGAACTATATTTATGATAGTTGTTACATGGTGTGAACGGAGGTCTATGGTCTTGTCCATCCTAGAGAGGTGGGAATGAATGCCTTTCGTTAGACTAGAGTCTATAATGTATGGTGTTTTTGCGTCACTCTGATGGCCGATATGTTGGATTAACCAGAGATTTTTAGTATGAGCCAATTACAAAGTCAATAATGTATTGGAACGTTCTGAACCTTGCTGTGCAAGTAGTGATCACTTCCAACTTCTAAACAAGATATTGTAAAAACAAGTTTGCAAGTTTCAATTACCAGCTTTAATACTTGCTGCGAAGCCTGTGAAATTGAAAACCTTCACTGGATGCATTTATTACATATGCCATTTTCTTCTATTCATCTATGCTTTTTCGATGACACCAATTTTCTTCGTTAAAATGAAATTACGAAGATCTAATCTTTTCATTGACTCGATCAACAAAAATCCAAAATCAATAGGTTTTGCTATTCAAGTCACGTCTATGTGAATTTAATTTTGAAGAGTTTGGGCACTCATAATGTTACTAACCAAGACTAATGTGAAAACGGTAAATCTGCTACTCTTACTGTTAGGCCGAATTTTTCGTGCACAGAAGCCGTTCCTCCCGTATATGTTCGTACTAAATATATCCTTTTCTTTTTTTCAACCGTTAGCGTTAAGTTTTCCTCAGCGATAGCCCAAGAGGCTTTGATTTTGCAGAATCATTTTGCGAAGATGATTTCAATTACGATTGTCATATTCCAGTTCGTTCTTATTGAACGATTTTCGGGAAAACAGACAGCTTACATTTGACAGATAGTTAACGCCTCAATTTCGACGGCATTCTGATGTACTTCTGGATTGTTTATGGTGAAGTGAAAAGTGTCAGCCTATCGAAATCCTTGGATGCGTCCTGGCTGGTCCGATTTCTGAATCTGATTTGGTTGGTGTAGACTGTTTCAAATGATCATTTTCACATGAAATATAAACCGCACTCCTTTTGAAGCGTGACTCTGAATCAACGGTAATAGATTGAAGAGTCTTCATTGTTTGGCCCTTTGTTTGCTCCCGCTAATTCTGTAGGAACATTGCAGCGGTGACATAAAACTGAGTTTTGAACATATCCGAAACGGTTTTGTTACTATTTGGTCTGCTTAAGTCGTTATTAATATTTCTGGTACACTTAAGTTCTCTATTTTGTTTCCATTGTACCCCGTGTTGTTCCTTTTTTGGTTCCCTTTCTCCTTTAAGTTTAATTATTTCTTCAAAGACGTTTGTGCTGCAGTACCTAATAATTTATCCTGTTTTGAAATATGTTGAATGTTTGTGCTCCTCTGACTTGATAAGTTTATTGTTAGACGTTTGCTTCTTATCTTTGCTACTCATGTTTGTTGAACCCCACTCTATCCTTGTCTCAATGTCGGCTAATTGTTTTTGCAAATGCTTTCATATCGTTTGATTCTAAATTGAGCTGCAATAATAGAGCGCAATCGTTAGGTATTTTTGCATCAGTACTTTCCGGAACATCGCTCTATATACCGAAAAATTTGACTGGGTCAGGATCAATTTCTTTATTCGGTTCATTTCCTTGCTTAGTTTTTTTTTTAAATTTAAGGCATTGATTTTTCATTGCAAATTGAAACCTCTGCTTCACGTTTTCATGCTGTATCCGATACTAGGTTTGGTACTCTAGGGGCACTTTTTTTATTTTAAATTAGGGCGAGGGTGCCGTATATGAGAGAACATTTTGTTTTTTGCTGATTTCTCGAAAAATATCAGAGTTAGGATAACAAGAAAATGTGATAATAAATTATATTCAATGTATAATTCAATACTCCAGTCGAATCTTTAAAATAAATGGCAAAAAATAATAAAATCGTTTTTCTGTCTACGAAAGGAGTAATCCTAATATGGGATACTTGGGGTTCCTAAATTGTTCCTAAAACGAGATACTTCTCGTTTTAAGGAACCCAAATTTTGAATTAATTAAATGAGAATAAAATTTCTTGTACGCTTTAGTAACAATCAATCTTTATTATTTGATAAAAATAACAGATTTTTTCTAATGTCTAACGTTTATCAAAGGATAGTCTTACTTATTCAATTTTGATTAACCGTTTTTTTTTAAATTAACCATAATTCATTGGATGATCTTTGGTCAAAGTTACGTAAAAGAAATAAAAATTACTATAAAATTATAAAAAAAAACATTAATATTAGTTCTTATCTTGACATAAAGAATACAAAAAGCCACTTCCAATGGATAATCCACAGCCTCATAAGTCCATTTAAAGCAATCTTGGTTTCGCGCCCATTTTTCTTCTCTAAAATCCTCCGAGAATTTCCCCTGACAGTATGGATACTCAACATAGTTCGATTCATCATCACTGCTACTGTCGGACAGCTCTGTATCAACTTCAGATGAGTTGCGTCCAGAATGTGTCAAATGCCTTTTCTTAGAAATCTTTCTGAAATTAATCCTTTTATATGATTCATTTTTGCTACTTTCGATGTTTTATTTTGGGCTGCCTTAGCTTCTGTTTCTCTTTTCTCATTGATTGAAACGAAAAGGTTTTGTTTATTGGATGGTGAGGATATAACACTTGCCTTTCCACAGCATGTTGGGCAATATGTTGCGGCAATCTTACCCTACTGAAAGTAGGGTGATTAGGAGATACTAACTTTTTGTTCTTTTCGGGCGTTGTTCCAAGTACAGGAAGGGGGGTTTCATTTAGTTATCTATCAATTAAGATCTTATTAATTAAGACATTAATTGTATTAGGAGGTGTATTGGTGTTTCAGATCTTATCTGATTGCTCAGCTTCACTTTCATTGGTGTTGTTATAGATGGCGTAATCTGAGAAAATCTTGGGTTTAACAGGAAAGAGACCCGTTTTTCGGAAACCATTGACAAAATTAGCCATAGTTGCTGATTTTGGTAAGCTTTTCCAAACAATATGCATACACTTATGTTGGTCAGCACACGTCCAGGATTATTGTGTAGCCAGTTTTCTATTCATTGGGCGTAGTATGTTTTTAATGGTCGCATAAAAACCACATCCTTTGGCTGCATTTTATGATTACAATGCGGTAGTAGGCAAATAATTATCACATTTTTGTCTGCAGCCATACCGATGACGTCAATATTTAGTGTATGTGTATCGTGTCCATCTAGTATCAAGACGATTGGCTCTTCAGCAGTTGGTTTCATGAATTTTATAAAATGATCAAACCATTTAGTGAACAAATGGGTTTGTATCCATCCAGATGGGTGACAGTCTACAATATGGGCATCATCCATTAAATCTTGCGCCATATTTTTTCCCGGAAAAATAATCATAGGAGTAACATACATACCGCGTGCATTCGTAGAGCTGCCTTCTGTGACCAATTTTCGTCTTTCTAGTGATGATAAGGCTGCAACCTGTCTTTTACCTCTAGCACTTACCACTTTGGAATGTTTGTGTTGGACTATGGCTTTTCCAGGCTCATCAGCGTTGAATAATCTGTGTGGTGAAAAGATTATTTCTGCCATTGATTTCACAAAAATTGATTTCACAAAAAATGATTTCACAACGTCTGGATTGAATCCTTTTATTCTTGCAGAAGAAGCAGCTTGTAGCGTCCTGTGTGACAATTCCGGATGCCTCTTTATGAAACTGCGAAGCCCTTTTTTATCAGCAGAAGCATTTGATTGTACTGAATGGATGTTTAATATGGTTTTTAATAGCCAGCTGAAATGCCATGTATTTTATGTCCTTGAATCGTAGTTCATAAAACCGTTTGTCCATTTATAAATTATATTCTTTTAGTTGAGTTTCTAAAGCCTCGGACGTCTGCCTAACTAATCAACTAACTTCGAAGAGTCACCTTCTTCTTTAACGTAATGTTCCAGGGTCCTTTTTGGAACGCCATACGCTTTCGATGCTTTTAAATAACCTATTTGTTTGTTCCTGATAGCATGATTGTACTTAAATGTAATGATTTGACATACCTTAAAGTGCACGCGATAAAGATGCGTTTGTATCGTTTGGTCTTGAAAACTTCCTGAGGGCTACTAGCACATGTGTAAACATGATCAAATGAGTAATCAAACGAGACTATCCCCATTCTCAGCACGTGGACAAACTTTTAAATAGCCCACTATCTCATATTATGAAATTATCATTTATTAGGCAACTTTACCCTACTAATTTATGTGGACAAAAGATTTGCAAACTAAACTTATCACAATATCTTTTTCATCATTTCTTACCACTTTAATAAGCACTGACCGTTTTTTTACTGCTGAAAGATCTGTGTTCTACTTTCTGTCGCCACATTCAATTTATCTCTAGCAATTAATTACCCTTGGCTGCAGAGATTCATGAGAACCATCCGATTCCGTGTAAAGAGCAGAATTGAACGCTTGTCAAGAAAAATGAGCAATCAATACAACATCAATTTGCAATCTAAAGAAGTTTAGAGAATCCAAATCCAATCCAAAGAAGAATTGGGCATAGGCTCAAGCTGACAGAGGACCTAGTAGTGAACATGGTTATGCATTTTAATTGTATCGTAATGAAGGTTAGATTCATGTTGAAATCGTCTACCATTAATACTAATGTGCAGAATAAACGATGCATGATAAATGAAACAAAAAACTAGTCAAAGACTAAATCAATGACTAGCAACTATTTTGTTCTTCAATTAGACTATATCAAATTTGAGCACACTAATTTGAAAAATGATTTAAAGAACATTGTTTATCATCAATAATATGCTGTTAACGACTAACGAAATTCAAAATACATGAGCGAAAAATTCAATTGATATGAATCAGTTTGATTTATTGCCCTTGATGATGTGAAAAAAAACGTAGGAGATGCATACAATTAAATGATTGAATACAGAAATTATTACCTGTGGAAAGGACATTCCAACTAAATTTTTATTGAGAAAAAAAAAATTTAGCAGAAATAAATGCAATTCGTTTAAATCACTATTGATTGACAACTGAGACCGGACAACATTTTATATGGAACATCAAAAAGCGGGAAAATCTTCTTGCTAGAGACAATGTGCAGTATGTTGCGTGTTTATAATAAACTTATAATCGATTACAACAAGTGGGAAAGCGTTACTTAGACGCCATCGATTAAACAAATTTTGTTCTGGAATCAACAAGTGGTTGGAATTAATTTCTCTGAATAAACATAAGCGCCACCTAGAGCTCAATCGTGCCAAGTTGCGTAAAAATAGGGGTTAGCCCACGAAATTCCCATACAAAGAGCTGTCATACGGCACGCACACACCACCAATGTTGACATATTTTGACATTTCTTGGCACGTCCGAAACGCGATTTCCGTGTGCACTGTTGTATGCTGAAGTTTCGTACCTGGCTTTCGATTATTTTTGGTTTCCATTCGTTTATTTTTTAAGTTATTCATTTGATTTTTTTTAAGTAGACTTTAAATTATCGTTGACATTCCGTCCGGTTGTGACAAATATACCGTACAAGTTTTATTTTAATCGGAAATTATCGCGGCAAGATCAAGTTCGTTTTAATCTTCACCTTTTTGTGTACAACTGTGACGAGTGATTCAGTCAAGGTGGTTTGGTGCTAAATTTACCGGTGAAAACGTGAGGAAATCGCGGAAACTGCATAACGTGCGTGAAAATAGTGACAACGCATTCCTACTCCCAGTGCGTATGTTGATAAATAATTGGGAGTTTTAGTGTTTCGGATAAAGTTCATGATTCAGTGCCTGAACAGTTGTGCCTTACGCTCGTAGCGCTCCGTTCATTGCACCCAATTGGAAGTTGCACGTCGCACCGGCTGGCGTAAGAAGTCAATTAGTAAAACGGATTAAAGATTCCGCCCGTCCATGTAAGTATGTTTTACGTAGTGGGCCAGAACTCATCCGTTGTAGCTCTCTGCGGAACAGGTAACCATCGATTGTTCTTATCTAGCAAAGAGGGGCGTTGTGCGCCAGTGCTTATCTAGACTTTGTTGTATTTATTGCGATTTGCCTTGGCTCTATTTGTTTACATGTCCCCACAGCCCATATGCAGACACACTACTCAGCAGCTCCGTGCTCCCGCGCCGTGCTCAATAGTCCCATACTAAAGGAGCAACATTGCACGCACATCGCCATAGATCCAGTGCATGGTCATTGAATCGGATTCCAGTGTTTAGTTCTGCTAGTGCGGATTACCTGGAAGTTAATGCTGCGATGCTGCTATGACTCGGGACGGTGTGGAGCCCCGAAGCCCCGCGGAGAACCCGCCGAATGCGTTCGACACTGAATGCGTGAGTCAGCGGAGCCGCGAGACTCATCGTTAGGCACAGAACAGGTAGTAAGCAGGTGAGGGGCAGGGCCCTGACTGTGTATCCATAGAAATAATCAATCTGCACCTAGACTTTGTGTATATGTCGTAATTACAGTTCGTTGGGACTCAATCTTGGCACAATTCAAACCAACAAGAGCAACGTTAACCATTTGTTGCTGGTGTTGAGGGGCCCTCTGTGGGTTAATTTGCCATGTGTGGAGCAAAGACCATTGTTTTCGCCACTTGCACACATTTCCCAGTCTTCTATGGCTGGCGAACCCACCACGGCTGCCCCGGCCGTTTGCACCTTTTGCATACCATATTTCGTTAGAATATCGTACCCAAAGAGTTCTTCACTTTTCGCCGATAAAAGCTCGCGGTAACTGTAAAAAATTGATTCTTTTATGGTTAGTAGCAGAAGAAATTCTAATGGTATTTGTATGTACGATCTGGAAACGAGCTCGGCCAAAGAATCTGAACTTGATCGTGATCATGACCGAAAGATTTCTAGTTTCCTTCTTTCGGCCTCCCCAAAGTCATGCTTAGTGATTCCCATATGCGGCAAAAATAGTTTGCATTCAATGGGTGCTGTGTGGATCGTTTCTTTTTTTTTAACGAATTCAAATTTGTTTTCGTTTGGCATGACTCGATTTTTCATTGTTTCAGTAAGAACGACACCAAAAAAGTGATAATAGAAAACAAAAAATTTATCTAACCGAAAAATTGTTATCTTTGAAGATTTCTTATCATGTGATCTCACTCGCATTTATTCCCTTGTTTCCTCTGAAAACTAGACGCGAGTTAAGTCCAAAATCAGAGTCGATTATATGCTTTATAATGTTTTCATTGAGAAAAGAAATATTCCTATACTCTCATCGTCGAAATGAAATGTATTATATCATTTCAATTCGATTCAATGCGTTTTATTGATTCTATCGGTCTTAAAAAATTAAAAGGACATCAGTAAATATTAAAATAAATAAATTCATCAAAAAATTTGGCGATGAAAATTTAAGATTTTAAATTTTTTAAATAAAAAAAAATTAAATTGTAAGAAAAATTTTGGTTCTCTGGCTCTTGCCCAGTGGAGACCTAAATCTAAGAGTTCCAAGGGGCCTACAGTCGCAATTTTTTTCACTAATTATTTCAGTTTTAAGTCCTCAGCGTATCATCTCAATCGATAAAAAATTCCCGAAGATAGTGAAATCGCCACTGGATTCCCCACTCCTGCTCTGCGTAGAGAAGGGTTCTGGAACTCTTCACTAGTCGGTGTGTGAAGTTTACATCTTGCAAATGCAACGGTTTATCATTTGTTCAAATTCTTAATTTTCTTTTGAATAATTTAACAGAAATTTTTGTAAATTATGCTTGGTAACTTGAATTATTTGCACAGAAATAATTTTTGGTTGCAGTTCAATCATCGCTGAAAGTCAAAAAGTGTAAAATATCAAGACCGTTGCATTTGCAACGATGCAAACTTCAGACACCTTCACTGGTAGGCTGCCTAAAAGATCAGCTCAAGGTGCCCCGAAAATCATCCAACGCTGCGAACTTAAACTAATTCCTATCGATAGCTGGGCTTACATATAACTATCACCAGGTTCAACAACCTAGCAGTGAAGTAGAAACCTTCAGAAGAGCATTCTTCCAATTAATTTCAACGATCTACCCCCGGGTAGCATCGGTATAGCAAGCAATTAAAAATCGAAAATGGTTCTATTATTCTTGGCCAACCTCTGTGATTATAACAAGATCGAAAATCACCTGAAAGCTCAAAAGGTGACCTATTTCTAGGTCTACAACTAGAACTAGATCTTGGGCCGGTTAAACTTATATTGACAAGGCTGCATGACATGTCGTGCGAAGAACTTAAAAAGCTTCTAAACGCAGAACATAACGAAACTAAGGAAATACGACAATTTATAGTTCTCAATAAAACTCAATAAAATCAAAGCCGTCATGCATACAATCGTGAGACGGAGCTATTAGTGCCAGAAAATATTTGTCCCGGTAAAAGGCATGAGTCCAGGCATTGTTACCTACCCGCAAGATGCTCCGTATTTTGCAGTGGACACAATTACTCAAAGTGTAATCTCACAGACAAAGAAAGAAACAAAATTATCTGTTGCAATTGCAATGGCGATCACTTTGCCAATGATCTAGAATGTTGGAGCAGGAAAGAGCATTCACCAATCTAGGCCGAACTCAACAATAGGGGCAAAATCAAAAAGCTCCTCACAAATTTCCCCAAAAGAGCACCATAGACTTCAGCCTTGCAGACGTAAACTTCCCTGCGTGGCCTAATCCACCAACCAACTCGAAAGCACTACACATGTCAAATGATTTAAACATGTTAAAGACCAAGGCAAATACAGTAACAACCTACGGAGGAAAGGAAATATTTTATTTATTTAACTGACATACAGCATGGCTATAAGAAGCAGCCAAGCTGTTGCTGTGTCGTTTGCAGAAGACTTCTCTCAAAACGAATTTCTTCAAATCGCGCAGAAGCTTATTCCGAAAGCAGATAGGCCGAACTAAATACAATAATTATTATGCCCATTAAGTTTTTAACTGCCATCAACTGTTTTTAACCATTTACCATTAAACTGCGCTGTGTCACGCGCAAACTCGACGTCAATGAGCAAAAGAATTAAATGTGTCGCAGGAAACGATCAACAGACCTCTACGAGCAATGGGAAAACCAGTTAACTCAGGAAACAAGTCCCATGCGATTTGATTAAACGTCAACTAGAAAATCGCAAAGTCACTTTTGAAATGCTGCGTCGGAGCCACGAAAGGAAATCATTTTCGCATCGAATTCTGACGGGTGACGAAAAAAATGGATTTATTTTGAAAAGCCGGAACAGAAAAAAATCGTGGTTTTCAACTGGCGAAGCCGGTCCTTCAACGCCAAGACCAAATCGCTGCGGCAAGAAGACCATGATCTGTGTCTGGTAGGACCTGAGTGGTATTGTTTACTATGAACTCTTGAAATCCGGCGATATCGTTAATACACAGCGCTATCGTCAACAAATGGTAAATTTAATCTGCGCATGAATCGACAAACGACCGGAATGGTCTAGAAGACATGGCGAG
The DNA here is from genome assembly GCA_954870665.1 of Stratiomys singularior. NCBI lineage: Eukaryota > Metazoa > Arthropoda > Insecta > Diptera > Stratiomyidae > Stratiomys > Stratiomys singularior. The sequence continues at coordinate 30,961,879 of OX940881.1, read as the reverse complement.
TTGATTTTGTTACACAACAACGCGCCGCCCTACACAGTAAAATCAGCGAAATCGCTTGGACGCAACGTCCTTCTGCACCCGCCGTCCCCAGACTTGGTGCTATTTGACTATAACCTCTTCGCATCAATGGGCAATGCTGTTCTGCTACAGCATTTCAGCGAAAGTGGCTCGACGAATGATTTGCCGCGTTTTTCTGGCATGACATTCATAACTTACCTGAAAGATGGGCGAAATGTGTAGAAGCCAATGGCCAGTATTTTGAATAATTTTTTTTCCATTCAATCTACGATTTATTTTTAAAACCAAAAAAATAAAAAACGGAAAAAACTCATATATACACCTGGTATATTGACTTGTTCATCTTTTTGACGGATTTTGACAATTGACATTTCTGTCACTGCCAACTTCCGAAGCACTCGTGTATTTCGAAATAGATCGGTATGTTTTGATTCCGACGGTATCCTGTATATAGAACATGTTTTAAGATGAACCACGGAAAGTAAATATTATATCCTCCGGATTTGAACTCAAGGATTGTCTTTTTCGTTCGAGGTACTCTGTTTCAAAGTTTATGGAAATTTTAATTTGCCTTTTCTTTTCGATATTTGTTCAGGCTTTTTTGTACTGGAAAGTATGTTTTTTTCTGCTTGAGAGTAACTTTTTTCGATCTACTCGACCGTTGAAATTGTGTTCCCAGAACATAAGGCGGGCAGTCTCCGCACTGCTGTATTTAACTAGTCCTTAATATATGTAATTAGTTTTCGAGCAGATAAATTTGGGGTTCACCCAATTAATTTTGATTCAAAATTGATTTTGCGTGCAATAAATCGTTCGTCTGACGAAATGAAAATCTTGCTGGGCGCGCTACTGCCTTTATCATGAATGCGATTTTCGCGAAAAAAGCATTCATTGAGGCTATGAACTCTGGTGGGAGACAAATTAATTATTCGTGCAATTCTTCGTTTGGATTGACTGTTCTTGATTTATTACCAATTGATTTATAACCAATTGTCGTGCGAAAACCACTTCTTGACACTTACACCGACAATATGACACTAAATATTAGCTACAACTGGTTGTGAGTTTCGCAACAAAAGTATAGGGAAAAAATGCCCTTATAGAGTGCGACGCGTTCGTTCTACAGAAGAGACAAGCACCCGCATGAAGGTGTCTGAAGTTTGCATCGGTCGAAACGAAACGCTTTCAGATTTTTTCATTACTTCTTTTTAAGTAAGTGGTTAATATGAAATGAAAACCTAGTACAGTGCGAACATTCAAATGTGCGGATAAAATTTATCAAAATTGTAAGTCAAATTACCTTAAAAAACGTTCGAAAGGTGGAAAAATTAAAAGCCATTATGTTTGCAACAATGCAAACTTTTGACACTTGTGCATGAAGTAAACTGTGGGCAGCGTTTCTTCTGCACACTTGGTTTTTGTCCGGACTTGTGTCGAAATTTATTTTTGAATACTTTTTTTTAGGTAAACTGTTCTCAAGTTTGAAGAAGTCCTGTTTGAAATAAGCTGTGAGCGACTTTATATTTGCGAATGTCAAATAAATATTAGATAAGGCAAAGCACAAAGTATTTATATTTACGGTATGGTAAGGCTATTTTCGGTTAGAGTGTGAAACTCCCATATGCGTAATGAAGTCGAAATGTTTAACGTGGACACCTGCCGTGTGGGCTTAATTCCACGGTCTCCATAGACGGGGTTGAAATAATGCGTCAACCAACGCCCCCAGCAAGATGTGGTACCAGTTCCTACCCTAATACAGGATACCTGAGACGCAACTTCCCATATGCGTAATGCTAACACCTTCAGCTGACTAAAGTTTGTCCAAGATGGGACCCGAGTGTGCTTTCATTAGAGAGCAGAAGGCAGAAGATGATTACTGGAAAAAAATCTTGGATTCTTCTTTATGGCACTAACCAAGAGTGGATAAAATGCGAATAAAACTCTTGTTATGCGAATAAGGCATAATAAAGGAACATGTCCTCCTTAAGAGCTGAAGTGTCTCAATTGTCCGGAACGATGATAGCAATCGTTTTTGGGATACGGAAGGTATCCATTTGAAACATAGTGTGTATGCATACCAGGAATATACAACGCTTCTTTAATAGATCGATTGAAAGGTAAAATAAAGAGAAAACGGGAGGGAAACCAGCAGGAGGTCTGCAAGTTAAAGCTACCTTGCATACGAGTCACGAGTCTTCACTTTACACCAAATGTTAGATGAAGAAGAAGAAAGTCCAAGGCAAGGTCCCAAAGATAAAGAAGGAACTCAGTGAAAAATTAGCCAGGAAATATTCAAATCTATCAAAGCCGAGGGAAGTTATACTGAAAAGGCAAAATTGTTCCATTTCAACTCCTTTTCAATTCACAAACTTTTCGACTTACCTTCGTAGTTCACATTATCATGATATAACTGCAGAAACGGAGGAAACTTGATCTCTTCAGGTGCAAACAATGAAATTAAATTAAACAACGAATGTCTATGATTGTATAATATGGCACTTAAAATTCTGATCAATGGTTCGAGCATGCACTTTTTACTTAATTTCATATTTCATCATTCCACCGTAGATAGTTTTTCCGCTTTTTAAAAAATAATTTTCTCATTGTGCCGAGTAAAGCTTCTTCCATTGTCTGTCCTTCCACTTGAGTCATTTTTCCCAGTCGCATTATCCAATGGTTGGCTTTGCTGCTACTGCTGATATTACCACGACTACCGATGCTACAGCTCTGCTGCTGCTGCTTCTGCTGCATTAAAAACGCATTTATCATCAAAGTGCAATTGACATAACCGGCACTCAGCTGTGCTGTTCTCATATGGCCGGAACCAAATCATTCTTCCATTATATTTCCTTCCTTTTCAAGATACTTAAAAATATCTTAAAAATAAGAAAAATACACGGATATATTTGCTGTTGCCTGAGCTGCCTCTCACAACTACTGCAAGTGGTGTCGGTGCTAGTGCCTTCATGATCCTGCTTGTATTATTGGGCCATCTAGTCCAGGCTGGCATGGCGGGCAGAGCTCCTGGTGTTGTTTTGCTTTGGTCCTTGTTGGTGGCGGCATTTTGAAGACAAACGACGAAGCAAAAGGAGAAGAAGAAGAAGAAGAAAGATAAAAGCTTCTTGGTTCGTGTTCATCGATGCACATAAATGAAATGGCGGCGAGTAAAATAAATAATGAAATATGAACAATCGACGACGACCCATTTTCATTGCATTGCTGCCATTGCTGGTTTCACTTCATGTCCATAATACCGTAGGTAATCTGCTCCTTTGGGGCTTTTCTCTATAAGATCCTGCCGTTGCCATTTCCCTGTGCCCTGTAGTAGATTGAAAACAGACGAGTTTTGAGCACTTGAATAGAATGATTTCAACTTCCAATTGCCCCAAGATTTTCTTTGCGCCTTTTCGCTTTCTTTTTATCATGATGGAAAATAAGAAATTTTTAACGCTTCGTAAGAGATTGATAAAGCTGAGGACTTGATTTTTTAAGTCGAATTTAAGTTGGAAATTATGTGTAGGGATATAATACATGATTGAAAGGAATGAAAGGACCACCTGGTTTTTTTGGTTGCCTTTTGCATATATGTCATCCAAACTAGATGTTGCCGAAGAATGACATGCTCATATTTAGGTAGTATTCTTTTCTTGTTTTCTTGTTTTGTCATTCATTAGAATAATGATATTTAATGGTAACGTGTTTCTCGGCCACACTTGCTTTCAAGCGAGCATTCACAAAATTTAATATACCCGAGGAAAAATTAAAAATAAAATTAAATAAAAATTAAAAATTTATGTATGTATTAGTTGCACAGACATGATTTAAAGGATTTTTTTTTCAAGTTTGACGCTTGATTGTGTTGAAAATTTTTAGAAGTTAATTTTTCAAAGTATTGACAATCGCTAGCCACCACTTTTTCCCGTCTTTCTATAACATGCGGATTCCTCTTCAAAAGAACGACTCAACTTTTGAGGCTATGCATGAATCGATCCAATTTTGGAGTTCTTCAATAAAGCGGATGTGCTGTTCCTCAAAGGCACGCGTCATCGACGAAAACAAATAGTAGTCGAAAGGTGCAATGTCCGGGCTATACGGTGGGTGGTTTCAAATGTTTCAAAGTATGTTTTAAATGGCCTCGCAATATGTGGTCGAATATTGTCAAGCTGAAGAATAAATTTATCCGTGCGACCCGTATGAGTTTTTGCGCTTGGGATTATCGTAATGAACCCACTTTTCATCTCCAGTTACAACACGATGCAAAAATCCCTTTCTTTTCATTTGCAAGTTTCATTTCTTTTCATACGGCACCCAATATCTCCTACCTTCAGGATCAATCCCATGGTTTTTAAGCGAATAGATATGGTTTGTTGAGTCAATTCCAATGGTTCTGCGAGTTGTTCTTGCGTTTGCCACGAGTCTTCATTCAATAGAGCCTACAATTCGACATCCTCAAACTTTTCTGGTCGTCCCTCGCGCTTTTTGTCATCGGTATTAAAGTCACCACTTCTAAAACGTCAAAACCAGTACTCACAAGTAGAATTCGATAGAGCAAGATCTCCATAGGCTTCCTGCAGCACACGACGACTTTTAGCTGCAGATTTCTTCAAATGAAAGCAAAGCAGTAGTGCTTCCCGCAAATTGTGTTTTTTGGTACAAAAGTTGATATACGGAGCACAGAAAAAACTATGTTGTTTACACGTCAGAGAAATTACGCATACTGAAAAAGAAACCTTAATCATGAGGCTTCAAAACGAAGTTGGTTGCAATATTGTCCGATTTGATTTAATGTCAGTGCAATCTCTTGAAAATCCTTTTAAACTATTTTGTACAGGTGATAATTATTGAGGACAACATACTCAAGTAATATCCTTTTTTTTACTTCACAGATTTTCATATCGCAATCAACATATCGTCTAAAAATGCCTTCGCAGCCAGTGATTGAAGGCGGGAACGCCAATGAAATTAAAGTTAAAACAGCATACAACGGCGAAGTTATGATCACATATATCGAAGAGAACATCACGTTTGAACAACTTTGTCGTGAAATTCGTGGAATTTGTCGATTTTCTCCCGATCAGGTAAGAGTGTGATTGCTTTTCTACTAAAGCTTTTTCAGTGCAGTGGTAGCGGTGGGAACTGAGTCATCTCTTAAAAATGTTCACCATGCGATACTCGAGATAACTCTTGATTGCTTCATCTGAAATCAGAAAAGGGACTTCTGAGTACATAGTTTAATCAAGCATTCAAACGAAGGAATCAGCCTAAGTTTGTTCAAAAGTTAGTGAAAATGCAATCGAAGAAACTTTTGATTGCAAAAAGATTGCACAATTTTTAATCTTTGCATAATTTTAGTTTTATATTTTTTTTAAAAAGTTCCAAAAATTCCTTCGTTCAGAAAGCTTATGCAAAATTGGTCCGAAGGTTTTTGGACAAATTTTGACTACCGACTTTGAAAATTTTTCTTTAGAAAAATCGGAGTAAAGTTTGATACATGAATAAAATAGAATTCTCTCCTCTTATTGGGCTAAAAAGCTACGGGATTTTTAATGAAAACAAGCGTTTTTTAGGCAAAGTTATATTTATACCTGAACATAGTTGTCTTCGAGGATGATAGACTTGGTATAGGGATTATTCAACATTTCGTTGCCCTTTCTGTAATACGAAACGTCCATGTCTTCGAAATATGCTTCGGTTTCCGCGATGATTTCCTCATTCGATCCGATTCTCTATCCCTGGAGCCACGGCTTGAGGTTTGGGAACAGATAATAGTCCCTGAGGGTCACGTGTGGGGAATACGTTGGACGATCAACAAATTCGAATCGTAAATGGACCAATTTGGCCATCGTTTCGAGGACGTGTGTGACGATGCGTTATCAAGGTGGTAAAGAACTTTTTTCTTCGCCATATGGGGGTTTCTTTCTCTTTATTTCGTCGTTCAGTGTTTTCAATTACGCTGCGAAGTACTCATCTTTGACTTTTCTTCCCTTCTGCACATAATCAATGAAGACTATGCCATAGGCATCCCACAAAACGGAGACCATAACCATCCCGGCCGCGCGTTGGCTTTTTTGCCGTTTAGGCCGCTTTGGCTTTGCAGCCACTCTGCAGACTGCCTATTGGACTCAGGTGTATAGTTATGGACCCATGATTCCATTTTTCACCCATCGTCATAAAACGTCAAAAAAGGCCGCTTAATTATGCTGCAACAACGCCAAACCAGGTATTGAATAAACGCGCTGCTGTTTTGACGACGGCCCGCAGATGCGGCACTCATTGCGCCGATAGCTTTTTCATCTGCAAAATATCGTGTATAATGTATCCTGCCCGTTCTTTTGAGACACCTACGGCCTCACCTAACTTCATTATACGATAATTTACGACGATTCAATTCTCTTGCTGTGCGATTTCTGCATTCGTAGCCTCTTTTGGCTGTCGAGAGCAAGGTGCGTCTTCGGTGCTTTATGACCCATTTTAAATTCACTCAACCACCGATAAACTGTTGCTCTCGAAAGAGCAGATGTGAGAGAACATTCCTGCAACCATTGCAATGACTGCAATGATTGTTCAATTTTTTTTTTTAGCAAAATGAATAAAAAGCTAAATTCCCTTTGTTAAAAATTCCAGCAGCAACATTCGCTTCTACCCCGATGACTACAGCACCAGCATGAAAGATTTTGGCGGTATTCTGCAAACTAGTTGATTATAACTTTCGTTTTTGTTTTGTGTTAATCTGCCATCACAACGCTCCAAAAGAATATTGTTACTCGAATCTATGTATGCAGGCCTCTTGGCTTCCAAAACGTCAGCTGTCAGTGGACTATAATCATGCTGGAGAACAATGATTATACTCTGAAGACTCATCGTGTGCTTGGCAGGAACTGTTCGCTCACAATATTCAATTTTCAAACGAAAATTTGGAGTAACCTTCATTGTGGATAGGAAGTTCAAATCACATGTTATTGACTTTAAAGCAGTCAATAAACGGCAGTCAATAAATTATTAAACTAAAAGAGTGAATTCGATGAAGACCAGCTCTCTGCAAAAGTTCGACATCGAAAGGCTCCAATGGTATATGTGGTCAAAAATTTTGATAAAGATCCTCGAAAACAAGCTAGCTCCCATCCAATCAGATATCTCTCCACCAGACCAACCAAGACCTGTATGAAATTTTCGACGTCTTACTATAATTAACTTCAAAACACGTCACCAAATTAGGAGTTGCAGTAAACACTAGCAAAAAGTTTTTTGTTTTATTCGGAACAACAATCTTTGGTACATTGATTTGGAGAATATTTCCTCTAAGTTGTAGTATCAGAAAACAAAAACAAAAAAACATTTTCAAGCCCTTTTCTCCCTTTTGTTTTGAGGTTCACTTATATTATTGTTTTTTGTTTTCATTCACAGGAATTTACTATGAAGTGGGTAGATGAAGAGAGTGATCCATGCATCCTTTCTACTCAATTGGAACTCGATGAAGCGATTCGTTTGTACGAGTTGAATCGAGACTCGGAGCTCGTAATACACGGTAAGTACTGAATTGATCTAAATGTAAGAAAATGCTAGAGGAGTAAATAAAGGAGAATTAGTCGATCATGTGCTCAGTGGAGGTCTCGACTAAGTCAATCAAAAATACGAGGGCGATATAAATACTTTGCCTACAAAAGAAAAGCAAAAATTTCAGAAAAGTGGCGATGAATTTGATGCATAGTCTTGACTTGACCTGAGAGCTCCGACTTTTTTGCTCCAACTCATTTGAAAAATACGTTTTCCAAAGTAGCATGGCTGTGATGACCTGCTCATTTGATTCAAATTTCTGTCCGGCGAGTGAGTTTTCAAGTTTAAAAACAGAAACAAGTCGCACAGGACCAAATCTGGAGCATACGTAGGATGGAGTAGTAAATCGTAAGCCGATTCTACCAATTTAGCCATGGCGACGGCGCAGGTGTGAGTTGTCATGATGGAGAAGCACTTTTTACTTCGCCAAATGGAGCTTTTTTTCTGTTATTCGGTGTCGGATCGGCATGGTTGAGCCGTACTAAACACTAAAATAGTATTAGGTGTACAACTTTGCTTCCGCCGTTTTTTCCGAAATTCGAGGCTTCATTGTAAAAAACTGGCTATAAATTTATGATTCAAAATATTGTCCATCGCTGGCCACTACTTTCTCCTATCTTTCGGCCAGCGTACAAATCCCGCGTTGGGAAAACTGATCATCTTTTGAAGCGATCCACGAATCGATCCAATTTTTTACTTCTTCATAAGACCGGAAGGCGCTGGTCAGCCAGGCCGTGTGCCATTGTTCGAAACAAGTGATAGTCCGAGGGAGGAAGGTCTAAAGAATACGGCGGGTGGGGGTAGGACCTCCCATTTCAACGTTTCCAAGTATGTCTTGACCACTTTCGCAACATGGGGTCGATGATTGTCATGCTGTAAAATCACTTTATCATGTCTTTGGTTGTATTGCAGCCGTTTGTCTTTCAATGCTCGGCTCAAACGCATTAATTGCGGTCGATAACGATCGCCTGTGATTGTTTCAGTCGGTCTTAACAACTCATAATACACCACCCCGAGCTGGTCCCACCAAAATACTGAGCATGACCTTGGAACCGTGAGTAATCGGTTTGGCCGATTTCGGTTTCGACGTGAAAGCATGGCCGGGATGTCCCCCTGATTTTCTGCGCTTGGGATTATCGTAATGAACCCATTTTTCGTCCCCAGTCACAATGCGATGCAGAAATCCCTTTCGTCTTTGCCTTGCAAGCAGCTGTTCACAAGAAAACAAACGCCGTTCATCATTTCTCGGCTTCAATTCGTACGGCACCCAATTTCCTTGTTTCTAAATCATTCCCATGACTTTCAGGCGTTTTGAACAAGCTTGTTGCGTCACTCCCAATGATCCTGCCAATTTTTGTTGCGTTTAACACGAGTCTTGATCAAGTAATGCCTTCAATTCTGCATCTTCAAAAACCTTCTCTCTTCCACCGCCATGCTGGTCTTCGACGTCAAAATCACCGTTCTTGAAGCATTGAAACCACTCTCGGCACGTTCTTTCACTAACAGCGGACTCGCCATAGGTATTTGAGAGCATTCGATGAGCCTCAGCCGCAGATTTCTTCATATTAAAGCAGAAAATGAAAACCTCCCGCAAATGACGAGAATTCGGCTCGTAAGCTGACATGTTTAATCGAGAATAACTTTATGATGCAGACACAAATCGACTTATATTTCGATTGCGTTATGTTTACAAATACCTAAGCTTATTGTATGACATCAACCATCTATTTGTTTCGAATACCACTTACCGGTATAGCCATCTATTGCGAAACAGCGGAAGCAAAGTTGTACACCTAATATCTGTAAGGACATCTGTCTTCCAACGGTGAAAACTTATCCCCATACCCAATACAATATCATTACAACGTATTTATTTGATTGGAACGAACACATCCACGCTACACTTGCATTAAAAAAAAAACCGATTTCCTTTTTCTTATGCTTAATCATATTCTTTGTCAAAAATGTAATATGTTTTTAACTCAAGTGTTGATATTAGTCAAAATGCTGTTCAAATGAAGTGCAATCACTTATTTTCAGTTATTTAAATAATTTTATTTGAGCAAGATAGTTATTTTTGAGTAACTCAGCATATTGTACTGAAGAAATCATGCTGAAAAGTAGGGATAAACTCACCACTATATGGGGTAATCAATTTTTTTAATTTATTTGTTGTATCCCATAATTATCTCACAGTACTTGTCATCTAAAAGTTTAAATTTAAAGTAATAAAATAAAGTAAAGTTGCTTAAAATTAAAGTAATCTTACCGCGGTATCGTCTTGAAATATCACTGTCTCCATATGCTTTGTTAAAGGTTCGATGGTAGATAAAATGCCCTTTTCAATGATGTCCATGTACGCTGCTGAGTTCACTTTCATAGTGCTATCATAGTGCATATCATAGTGCTTTCCAGCAATATGATTTGTCCATTACCATGACTTGTAATCGCTCCGCATACCGTAAAATACTGTGAATGCTTAACAGTACGCTGGACGCATTCATCACTGTATCTGTCATTTCTCCTACGCCGCACCACCTGAGCCCGAACCAATGAGATTGATTCTGCTTTGACCAGAGAAAACACTACTAGCCCAATAATATTCTGACCAATTTCCCTCTCCTTACACCATTTTGCCGAACAGAACGCATTTTCGCTGTAAGAAGTGAATTTTTCGCTGCTCGTCAGGCATTCAAATTGTTGTCTTTCAGAAGGCCTTACGGTTATGAACTTTCCTTAACTCTGCAGCAATTTCTGTGGCATACCGAACGTCTGTCTGCATAAAAATGGTTGAATAAAGATGATAGGTCTTCACGTTCGTTGGTTTTCCTTGGGCGCCCGCTGTTGGATTCACGCAATAAACTTCCCGTTCTCAACTATTTTGTATAAAATCTTTTCACTGATGACTCTTTGCACTTGATTTGTTTTTAGATGTATCAAGATTTGACGTATTTGCTTTTTATTGACAATCAAATCAATTTGCTGTTTTTCCGTCAACACCATCGTTTCCACTACACATCCACTTTCTTCACTGAACGATCTTCTCAGAATGATGCAATCGATTGCAATATAGCCCTTTTTCGTGAACAAATACAAAACCAACTTAAGAAGTCCTGTTATATAGCGCTTCTTTTCGATTGTTGGTAATTCGAAAACAGGAGAACTTGCATAGTCTTGCAAAGTCTGTGCTGAAACGGCGATGTATACATGTGTTTGCAATTCGTAAACGTGCGAATCCTTAATATTTCATCAGCTTCATTTGCCCTTGATTTCCCTTTGCCTTCCATGTATTCTTGTTAAAAAATAGCAGTTAAACTCATATTAATCTTCCCTAGAGGTAACCGGATGGACTAATTTGAAATTTCTTTTGAAAGGGTCGCACTACTTACTTTGTCAGCAACAATTTAATGGTTTTCAGACCCCAACATTCAAATCGACCAAACGTCCTTAACTCGAAAATGGTCCCTGTGTGCTATAAATACAATCAACAAATGAAAATGTTAACGCTCCTGTTCGCAATTACTTTAATTACCCGAATATGACGTAAAGTCCAACAAAGCGTAGGCATTATAAAAGTAAGTTCAAAAGGCATTAGCATTCTTTTACGCCTTTCCAAACCAACCGACACATTATTCAAACCCCATTCTTATTCTGCCAATCTTAATATTTTCTTCTTGGGCATCATGTTCCTGCTTCCATTTACAAATGTTTCTGACGGAAAATAATATTCCATCTCTCCAACCCGCTGAAGTCTAGCGAAACAAATGAAAATTCTGTTTGTATTTTGTAATGAAAGACCCGGGTGAAATATTCGAATGAAAAAGGATCCAAAAACGAAACATTTATGCTCAATGATGAATGGTTAGAAAAATTTGACCCGACTTCATTTTAGTGAAGAGATTCAGAGGGAGCTGCAGAGAGGGAGAGAGAGAGAAGAGGCACACAAGAAGAAAACTGAAAATGTTTCCTTAGAAAAAAGTATTTTGCTATCTCCTTCAATTAATTTACATTTTCAGTTTTTACACTTTTTATGGTCATTTCATTTGATGATGACGGCGGCGGTTATGAGAAAAGGCCGCGGACAACCAGGACTTGGCAGATGAGAAAGGCCAGGAAGGAAGTTGCAAAAGCATAAATGAAGTCACTGCCTCCTATCTCGTTTCTTCTGATTGCCTCCGTAATGAAGGTTGATTGTACCTTAGGGTGATGGTTTGGAAAATGTAACAACTACATCTAGGCATGTTGTATTGAATAAAGTCAACATAACGCAGTGTACAAGAAAATTCCTATGTACATAAGTTTGACTGTCTCGAGAGTGAACATTTTTCCTATGACCGTCATTATTGCTCAGAGAAGATGATTTTCCATCGTTCGGTAGCTAAAGCGCCATTTCCAAGGAGCGTTTTTTGCTGATGTGCCCATACTGGTGGCATGGTAACATCATCATCATCATCATCATCATCAGTAACCAACCTAGTCTTTAGAGTAATTAGTAAAGAAGGGAGGCGACAGAAACGGAAGTTATCATTGCAGACGCGTTGATCACTTAATTGAATTACATTTAAGTCAAATTGCTGGCAAAATACAGTTGATTGGTTTAATGGAGTAAAACAGATTCACATGGTTCATTTGGTTCTAAATCATCAATGTTTGGCTTTTTAATACAAAGAAAGCTGGTGGTAGGTATTCGGAGAACAGGACTTTGATTTGTGTTGATGAAATTCAGTAATCCAACAAGTTGTCAATTTAGGATTATTTTAATCAGTAAAAACGTTTTTGTTTTTTTTTAAAAGTGCTGTCAAAAACCTGATTCAACCCATCATCATTTTTTCAGTAGATTCCTTAAATATTAGTCACTGTAAATAGAGACCTCGACCCGTTTACCAGTTCAGAAATAACTTCTAGAATTCAGCTTTCGGTATGCAGCTTAGCTCTTTTTTAAGAAACCCATTTTTTTCATCGCTTTCTTCGTTTCGAAATCGATACCTACCTATAAAAGTAAGTTTTAGTGTTTTCCAGGATTTTAATTTAACTTCTGCTGGCGAGATTAGTTCCTACGTCAGACGCACTATTTTTTTCCAGATCGTACTGAACTTCATTTGCATAGTTCAGTTCGATTGAGTGATGTCATTCAATAATTTCAGAACATTCTTGCCCCTAGCTCATTTGATTCCGCAACGCCCAAATTAATTGCCAAATGTATTGCCAAAAAATTAGGTACGCAACTAAGTTCTCGCTGTTTTTTTATGAAATTGCCATCTTATTGTAAAATAATGGTTAAAAACGAATCATTCAAAATATTGCCCATCGTTAGCGTAAACTTTTTTCCGTCTTTCTGGCAGAGCTCGAATACCGTCACGGTAGAATGGTTCGTCTTTTGAGGCTATCCACGAATCAAGCCATTTTGAGATGTCTTTTGAGATGCAAAACCTTCGCAGCGTGAATATTCGACCGAGCCGACGACGTAGAAGCATGGCCGGGCAGTCCCGTGATTTTCTTCTCTTTGGGTTGCTATAATGAATCCATTTTTAATCACCCTTAACGATGCGATGAAGAAAACCCTTCCTTTTCTGCCGCTGGAGCAGTTGTTCACAAACGAAAAATTCATAAGGAACCCAAGTTCCTTGTTTCTGATGAGCTTTCCGATGAGCTTCAGCCACCGTTTTCTTTGAATGAAAAAAGAAAAGCATCACTTACTTAAATGACGACTATTTGGCAAAAAAATTCGACATTTTTACACAACCTAAAGTATATGACACAAAAACAAAATCACTTATGTGTCGAAGCGGTTTGTTTACCATATGTCTAAGCTTGGTCAATGACAATTTGGTTATGTCACAATCGGCTAGCACTTACTACTGGAGCCATCTCTTGAAAAACAGCGGGAACTTAGTTGCGCACCTAATAATAAAATGAATTCTAACGACTTTATTTTTCAACTGTAATTTTTTCAATCGGAATTCGCGGAAGAAAATGACAGACGATGTAGGAAGTGGGAAAGGAGGGTACAATTGCAGCTTTTGGACTACCTAATGTCCAGATACCGTAACCAACTTTCGTTGAGAACATTTCGGTCGAGCGTTAAACGTACTGTTGGGTAAGTTGGTCTATTTCAGTTTGTTTCAGTTTATTTTGACGTGAGTGTCATTTGATGATTTTCGGAGCTTGACCTATCAAATGAACTCCGCTTGATCGGCTGTGCTGTAACGGACGATCGATTCTGTGTTCAGTACAGCGTTTGGAAGAACTTAAGTCCTCATACTGACCAAGAAGTGTATGCTTGCCGTTCAAGAAAAACGCCAGCTCTTGGGTGAAGTTAATCTAGTGCTCTTGTACGGCTCCGGAATTTGGGTTGGAGGTCTTCGTAACGGGTTGTAAAGAAAGTGTTTAACACAGGGAGGAGGGAAGACTGTTGCGAATCAGATCATATGCAAAGGCGAAGATCATTGCGAAATGGCAGCTGCATAGGTTTCTGCCTTTGAGACGACAGCGTTTGTTATAGCGAGAATGGTTTCCATAGTGCTTTTTGTTGAAGAACGAAAAGCGAGCGTCTCACTTAGGGCAGCGTGGTAGAGAGAGACGGTTAATTGATATTAGGAAAGGAGGACCTTATCATTGTGGCTGGAGAACTGGGTTAGCTAAATGTGAGAGAGGTGAACCAGAAACTTATCGGTGACTTGTGACCTTGGTTTGTTAGAGGGCATAGTGAGACTAATAATAACCAGACACGACTGGTAAGCGTATACATGACCGCTTCCTAATTGCTTGTTTCGCCCAAGGACGACAGATGATGTCAACCAAACCTTCTACACATGCAGAAGGCCATCTTGGCACCGATCAAAACTTCTTTCAAAATGGTCGATAAAGGCGATTTCTCTAAAGAAAGGTAACTGGGAAAGTTGTTGCAATTTGGAGAAAATCGGAACTGCTTTTCGCATTACGCGGGGCGGTTCTATTCATAAAGAATTCATATTTGATCGCTTCTCGACATGGGGAAAAATGTCTTCTTAAAAGCTTCCAAAAAAAGTTCTTAAAAGCCGATGACGCCCTTTGGCGACAATAAAGACGTCAAACCTACAGAAACGTGACATGAGGGGTAAATTCTTAATGTGACAGATGAAGTGTTTAGTTGGTATTCCAGTTGATTAAAGCCACTAGGAGTCCGTTACCTTGGCATACTCGCGCGCCTCAATATTTTCCTGATTTAACAATGCTGCATCAACGGGCAATATTCTGGTTTGATCATCGATTGGTAGATCGGAAATGTCGATATTACGCCAAGGACATTGACCGAAGTAACACCGACACGTATATATGTAGTATTCCTGGTTTATGTTAAATGATTCTATACAGCAGTAGCAACGTGATGTTGCAGCGAAAATCGTAGAATTTCTGCAAATAGGAGTTTGTTTTATTTGTGATATAATCGCGGGTGCCAGACATTTTTAAATGCTCTCGCGACTTGGAGTTATAATCTAAGGCATACTCATTGTCACATGAGGTTACTTTGAGTTGATTCACTATTGTATCCTTTTGCTCAGTTGTGATTTGTTTTCTGCTAATTCCGAACTGATGACGCTGTTTGGGTGGGATCTGCCCTCCGATACTCTGCTTGTTTCCGAGTTAAGTTTGATTTGAACATGAGCTGCGCCGCATTGCATCTTCGTTTCTGAAAATGTCAAGTCAATGTTTTCAATTTAGTTAATGTTTTGATAGGGTCAACGCAGTAATCTTCCGTTTTAATAACCATTCGGATGCGTTTTATCCTTTTAAGTTCGAGTGTTTATTAACTAATTTTTTTCTTAGTCTAACCATTTTACTATTCGGGAATACGAAAGTTCTTCAACAAGTTCCACTTTTCTTGCACCTTGTATCCTGTTGTTTAGGATGAAAATTGAGGAATTATTTGCACAGAATAGAAGTTTTAGTCCGTCAATCAACTTTTCACTATTAATCAGTCTTAGGTATATTGGCGAGGGCTAACACGTAATTTTCGGCCCAGAGTACACAGTTTTAATAATGATGCGGTGGGATTGCTTCTCAAGTATAGAGAAATAATTTTCTTCGGTTTGGTTGTTAATTGAACTATCAATTCCTTTGCCCAGAGAGATACGTTGTTTTTATGACGTATTCCCAGGATTTAAATCTTTTCCCTCAATTTACTGGTGGTGTGTATGCTTTGTAAATGATTCAAACTCATGCAGTAAAAGAAAGAAATAGAAAGAAATAAAGAAAAAAAGAAAAATAGAAAAAAGGATTAAAAGTAAAACAAAGAGTAACAGTAAAAAAAGAAGAAGAAAAAAGCAAAAAAAAAAGAAAAAGGAAGCAAAAACGAAAAAAAGAAGAAAAAAACATTCGTCAGATTTTGCAGAGGAGAACCTCGCTTTTTCTAATGGAAATGAGGACCGATTATTCCTTATTACGCGATAGCCGGCCGAAATCGAGTATTTTCAATAGCCATTGCATTGCAATGGCCATTGTCATAGTGATGTATCTGTTAACATTCTCTTCTACAGGGATCAGAATTGGCTGCTAGAGGAGGACCTCGCAAATTTTCAAAGAAATAGCCGCCAACTAGCCGCCAACACTGCAGTGTAAGGTACATTCACCTTGTGATTTCGTCATTTTGATTTCATGTGTACTCATCAGAATTCGCTACTAAAGCAGGACTTCGCCAACACTATAGTATTAGACGAACTCAAGGACATTGGTCATATTTTCGTGTCCCTAAGAATGATAGTGATCAGAATTTACTGTTACAAGAAGATCTCGCTTTTTCTCATAGAAAAAGGGACCTAGATTATTTCTTGTTCTTTAATAGGTTCCAACACAGTAGTATTATAACTAGAAAAAGTATAGTATAGTATTTTAATATTAGGTGTATAAATATGAAATGCGGATTTTACTTACAGATGGCATAACCATTACATATGGTTTGTGTCAGGGATAACTAATATGGCATTTTGGAAGGCAAACATCTGTCAACAAATTCCAGTATGTCAAAGGTTTTGATTGTACAAACAACATAGTTTTTTTTCGCTCCAAAAATTACGTGCCAGAAAACGAGGTTTTGCGGGGAATAACCTTAATACCTAATAACCTTCTTTCATTTGAAGAAAACGGCAGCAGAAACGTATCGATTGTTAGTGGAAGCATATGGTGAACATGCCCCAAGCCAAGACACTTATGAACAATGGTTTAAAAGATTTAAAAGTGGCGATTTCGAAGTCAGCAACAAAGACCGTGGAAAACCACCAAAAAAAATCGAAGATACAGATTTGCAAGCATTATTGGATGAAGACAACATACAAACTGCAAAACTTACTCAGGCAGCCATTTCACAACGTTTAAAAGCCATGGGAAAGATCCAAAAAGCTGGGAAATGGGTGCCGTATCAATTAAAAGAAAGAGACATCGAAAGGTGAAAAACCATTTGTTAAAATTTTGCTTGCCAGACAGAAAAGAAAAGGTTTTTTGCATCGGATTGTTACTGGTGATGAAAAGTGGATTTATTTCGACAATTCAAAGCGGAAAAAATCATGAATTTCATGAATCATGAATCAGAATTTCACCAAAGACATGATAAAGTCATTTTTCAACATGACAATGCTCGGCCGCATTTTGCAATACCTGTCCAGAACTACTTGGGAAATATTAATTGGGAAGTTCTGCGCCACCCGCCGTATTCACAAGACTTGGCTGCTTCTGAATACTACTTGTTTCGATCGATGCAGCACGGAGTTTCCGAACAGCACTTCCATTCTTACGAAGAAGTTAAAAATTGGCTTGATGAGTGGTTAGCCTCAAAAAATGAGAAGTGGTACTGGGACGCAATCCATCAATTGACAGAGAGATGGGAAAAAGTCGTGGCTAAGGATGGCCAATACTTTGATTATCGAAATCATTCGTTCTGTTATTCGAATAAATGCAATTTTTAAGCAGAAAAAATCCGCATTTGATATTTATACACCTATTAAAAATCTTTGCCTCTTTGTTTCTTCATTTTTTGCTAGAACCGATGTGTCTATTTTACGTGCTTACACTTTGTCCTGATTGTTTCGACTTTATGCTCTCCTGCATCATGGAATTCACTCAGCCGATTTCTAGCACATTCTTGAGATTCACATTAGCATTGCCGGATGCAAATTTTCACGATGTTCTACTACTTTCTTTCGATGCATCAAGCTAATAATTCGATGCATCGTATTCAAAATTGAATGAGATATATGTTATTAAGACCTAACTAATCGCGGCGTTTTGTATTTGTTCTCTACGCTAAAAAATCAAAAAATAAATCAATTTTTTTTTTCATAATTGCGGTTTTAAGGGTATATATATAATTTATAATTTACGGTCAAAAATATGAATCAATTAAGCCCTTGTGTCGATACTACAGTTCCCCGTTGGGATAATACTTTAAATGCCCGCCCAATGCAATCCGAGTATTTCCTCCTTGATTATTGGACGCGACTGCATAAATGCTAATTTCATACTAATAACTATCCTAGACACGTTTAGATTATAGCTCCGCATGAAAGACTTCCTGATTTTACCAATAAGTTTTTAAATTTAAGCTCCCTTCTCTGAAATCTGTAATGGGCAACTATTTTACAAGAGCTTTAGAATCCTTTCACATAAAAGACTTCCTAAAAAGCTGTCGCTTTTATCTCGCAATCATTATTCGAGTCCTTTTTTGCAAGGCTCTTATCAGAGTACATTGTTGATAGTCGTACTGAAAGATGATTTTTGCATAAATCCACCATCATTCAAAAGAAATATTACCCAGAATGACCTCCTTGAAATTGTGTTGAAAACATGTAGTACAAAAGTGGATGATGGTGATGACGAGAAGTGCGACAACAACAAGGACAACCAGCACCAACACCAACGATAGTAGACTACAAACGACATCGAAGTTAGCCATTGTGACAATAATAATGCAAATGACAGCGCTAACCAATGCTGCTTGAAATTTGCATATTTTAGTCTTTTGGCAGTCAAGTTAGTCAGTTAGTCATTGAGTCTCGTTGCAACAATGAAATTCAATTCATGTTCTTGTCTGATGGAAATCATAGTGTTGGTTGCTGGTGTGTCCTTGTCATTGTCGGCGAATTGTAATAGACGTCTCGTCTCATTATCATCACCATCATTGTTGGTCGTCTTGTTCAGGGTTGGAGTTGTACTTTGGCTATTGACGTTTGGGGGTGATCCTATAGTCGTCATTTTCGTCATAATCATGGTCATTATTGTTGTAGCCAAAGCAAAGTTAGTTGAAAGTTTCAATGAATAAAATATATTAACGTCAATTTTAGGTTTCTATCTACCAATGTTAGGTTGCTCAGATCATGAGTGCTAAACTTCGGTGAATGACTTGATAAATTTAAAATTGCTGATGTCCTTATTCCAAGTAGTCCGAAATTGAGTTCTAAATAGAATTATTCTTTGAACTTTCGGAATTATCTGTTGTGAGAGGGATTTGAAATAACCGGATTGAAAATGGAAAATGGGTCAACATTTGAATTGAGTTGCATGAAAAATCATTTCTGAAAACTTTCAAATTATTTTGCGAAGATACGTGAAAGATTTTCTTATGTAATTTATTTTTTCGTCCGGATGTAGATGAGATGCTGTAATGGGGTTAATTCTGACATTTTAGGTCTTTGTGCATAAGGTCCTGGACGAATTTTCTTATGATTGTGATATTGGATTCATAATTTTTGTGTTAGATTGCATGTATACCTCGCTAGGCTGGGACCTTCGGGCTTATAATCAACAAACCAGCCCAACATCTTTTTAACAGGATGAGATTCAAACTTCAGTCAAAAAGGAAAAACCAATCCGAAGGAAAGGCCAATCTGAAGTTTAATCTATAGTTCGAAAATAATAAAGTGAACGCAGTATGATAAGGAAAAGTCAGCAGAAAGCAACACATGGTTTGGTTTGATCGTTATTAAAAATGTTTCCCCAATTCCCAAAACACTTACGAAGTTCTTGGTTCAATTAGCCCAAAACAAGTCAAAAGTAATAACAATATTTCGATACTTTGCTACGCTATAAATGTATTAGGTTTTACATTTTTTGACTATAGATACTTCAGTAACTGCAACGTTATTCATCCTGATTGACTTTTTCGGCACTTTCTCCGGTGCGTGGTTTATCTTTTGCTTGTCATCTTTTACTTGACTTGATTTACTTGATCTCAGCTTTTCAATAGGTGTCAGCAATAACTCTTGCACGCTTTTATTTCCTCGTCTTTCGCCCGCAAGGAAACCAGTGCGCACGACCAAACATGGCTTCCAAGTCACAGATAAACTGCTAAAATCATCGGGGAGTACCGATGTACCAAATAATGAGAGCTTTGCAAGATAGAGAGCTTGTAAATAAAATTATGTCGTTGAGTAGAGGGATCGCGATGACAACCTTCCTGACTCTAACCGATTGTGAGGATCATTTCTTGTATCTCTTGCATCATGTATGTCGCTCCTTCATCTTTCATGTTCTATCTCCAACAAGTTTTGCACATAAAAACCAATGCATCTGCAAACTTCAATTTCAATGTCGTTACCTTGATAGACTAAGGTCCCTATTGGCTCAGTTTGCCAATTTGTTGGATAGCCTACGTCTATGTTGGGGTTAGTTAGTTTCCAAGACGATTACGATTTAAAGCTGATAGTTTCTTCCTTTGAGATGACTCCCGAACTTACGCTGAGTCTTCGCCGGCTTTGTACACTGTTTTAACAATTATTTTGGCATTTAATGTACTGCTCACTTTATTTTAAGTTGGTGGGCAGAATGTGTCAAGACTATTCATTTGAAAAAATGGCTTTAAGCACAGAACGTTTAAATATTGCAAAAATCATCGCAATACAATGTTTAGAAAAAATAGAGGGAGAGAAATTAAGGAATTTAAGTGTATATGTTGCTATCCCAACCTGATAAATTTGATATACAGGCAAATTTATTAAAGGACTTATTATTATGACTTAAGTGCTGCAGAAACTGTTGCCGTATAAATGTTCATCGATTCGAAGAAGTATTTTCTTTGTTGACCTGTACATTTTATTATTTAAAAATATATGAAAGTATTAAATAAAATATGAAATTCGAGCGTCGATGACAAAGGAGGGCACATCAATGAGATACGATATATCGCTCGGATTTCAATTCGCATCGGCATTAGATTTACTACGAAGGGAGACTCGTATCGCTCCTTAGAAGTTCTTTCGAAAGTTTTCCGTAAAACTATAAGTACTTTGCAGAAACAGAAAATGAATGGAAGAATAGCGGAATTGACGTGATGTGGGATTTCCTCATATTTTGGGTGCTGTGGATGGAACATTCGAAATAAAGCACCTGAAAGATTGAGCCGCTTATAGAGAACAAATACGGAGAATGAAAGCTTCATATGATGGCGATTCTGAAAAAAAACGATCTGTAGGAATATGCCAGTGCAGAAATCGTAAAACCCCTAACCGCGGAAAAATATGTAGATTGAGTCATTAACAACGGCAAAGCGCAAGCAGACCTCATACTTCACAAGAAAGGGAAAGAGCCGAAAATGTTTGCGCGTTTGGAATCAGCCAAAACGATGTGGGACAAGCCCCAAGAAAAGTACGGGCCGAATGGAGCCACAAGATACTTGATGTTGATAAAAAAAGGAGTATCGATGAGAATGCATGAAGGTGATACGTCACCGAGTTCTGTCACCGAAAAAAGGTGTATCGATGAGAATTCATGAAGGTGACATGTCACCAAGTTCTGTGACACCGCAGCCAAGCTGAGCAACATAGGTTTAAACATTCCCGATTAAATGTTAGTAACGATTTTGCTGCACAGCCTGCCTGAATCATAAGCAATGTTCAAAGAGTCAATAGATTTGCAAAAGTTTTTGCCAACGTTAGAAGCGCTGAAGGCCACATTATATGGTGGCGTCCAGGGAGCAAAATTAGACAAGCAGACTGTTCTGTCTCAAGATCGATTGTATTTGAGAAAATTGGAGGATGAATATCGAAGGTCGAGTAATCAAAATATCAGATCCAAAAAGACTGACATACGCCAAGGCCCGCGAACCAAAATCAAGTGTCATAGGTTCGAGAAGGAAGGGCAAATAGCGCGGGAATTCAGAGCAAGACACCGGACAAAAGCAAAAACAAGCATTTGGAAATCTAAGCACAGCGAAGCATCTATAGGCCAGCAAAATACGATAGAAGGCACAGCCAAAGAAGCTACATATACCATGTCAAACAATGAGTTGTGTTTTGACAGTGGGAGCACGTGTCACATGTGTCATCAGAAGAACCAGTTTAGGAAATTCACACACACGAATGCTGAGCTAAAGTTACCAAGTCACGAAAGTACACCGATCACGGGAACGGGAAACGTTAAGGCGATTTTTGACACCTTTGGTGATACTGAAAAAACTTTGAGAAGGTATTATGTGTGTCGGATTCGCATACTAACCTGCTTTCGCAAAAATACTACCACGGCAAATTTCGATTCATAGATATAGGAATAAATACCAAGGTCTTTAGATAGCACCATTATTAAAAAAATTGTACAGAGCCTGAAAGCATAAAATGTTTGCTTCAACTGAAATTTTCTTATAAAAACGGAGGTGTTATGCTTAATATTTTAATTTTCTACGTTTCGTGTGTTCATTTACCTTTTTGGTCAACACTTTTGTTGTATGCGTTGTCAAAATTGACCGAACCTCTTGCATGGCCTCTGAAGGAACTGATTTTGGGAGCTTTGTAGTTGCAACCCAATGCTAATACCAAATGTTATCGTAAAGGATTTTTTCTATTGCAGTTTTATATTTTTTGGCTATGCAATTCTTTATCGTTGAATTTTCCGGGAAGTTGCAAGGAACATCTGATGTAGAATGTTTTCACTGTAGAGTAAACACTTTTACGGGAGAAACTTCCTGTTGTATTTCCAAGTACTTACCTTGCTGAAATATTTCGAGCTTTTTCGATGTGTACTTTGCTAACTTTTAACAATCCTATGTCTTTGAAGTAAAATAAATGGGATTCGTAAACACCGGCTCCTAATTTCTTTCACTCTTCGGTTCTTTTTTGGTCCTGCACATATCTACATCTCAGTGCCTTCAACTTTCTCTTGACTGCGTTTACTGTTGTCATCTTCAGGTCGATTCGTTTAGAATATTACAAAATCATATTCCAATAATTCCAGTAATTTACTATATTGTCTCGCTCTTTGGAATTTTATACTCCCTATTTTGCTTTGTGTCAGATGTCAAATAATTTTCATGAAAAATGCTAGCTCAACATAGTTTCTAAAAAGGTACTGCCAGAGCTGTCTTGTCACCAGCAATGAAATGACTTTCAAGTCTAAACGAGACATTTTCCAGACAGAACGTTTAGTATGGCAGCACAAAAAGCTGCTAGAGTCTCTAGATTATCCTACTTATCTGACTCAGATTTGTCCGAGTTGTTGACCAGATGTAACCTTCCTAGGCTTTCTTTTGATTTAGCGGATCCTGATATTGAAAATATCATTAAACGAGTCATCCCTTTTTTTGGGTGATGTCTCATTCATGTGCAATAAATGTCTTTTTTAATTTATCCCAGATACTTAATCGTTTGGAAATCGTCGCGATTTTCTTCTGAAATTATAAGTTATAATTGCTCCAAGATTTGCTAATCGAAAATTGCATGGCATCCCAATTATTGTAAACGAATGCCAGACAAAACAAAGTTGTAACTATGTGAATATCCTCTTCTCAATTTCTCAATTCTCAAACTGGGAATAAATTGTGGCCTGGCCTGGTTTCAAATTTTTTGAATTACTTTCTCAAACTCAAACCATAATTATGCACTAAATCTACTCATAATGTTTACAGGCATACACATACACTGAACATCCTTATAAGAATGTACACGTTAGTCTTCACGAAATATATTGACTTATTTATTTCATCAAACTTTTCTGTATTTAATGTGTTTAACCTAACTTCTCAACTTTAAGTCTCATAACTAAACACCACATTTCTACTTTGACAGAATTATGTTTGATTTTGGCTATTCCATTAAAACCTGGTTAACAATTCTGTCCCCGTAACGATTCTAGAAACTAAAAGCTAAGATAAACATAAAACATAAAAATGTTTTAAAGCAAACTCTCAAAAAACCCAAACTTTATATAAATACACACAAATTCCCACAGAATCGCGTCCAAATCTTCCAATGTTTCGTCATCTTGATATGGCTACAAAGTACCGGCTCAGTCCGACCTTAATCGGAGTATCCGCATATCCTCGTCAGATCGCAAACATGCATACTACAAAACTATACTCGCTCCATATATATTCCCGCATAGGTTTCCGCAATTTAGAGGAAACAAGCTGATAGCAACCTATTTACAGCCATAACACCTGCCCAGAATGAAAATACGCTACTTGGCAGTATCTGAACGTAAATGTCCTTATTCCTTTCGCTTCGGAAACGACCTTACTATCATGTTAAGTATGAAAGAGATATTCGCGAAGTAGCAAAGCGAGATCCTACCTGACCGTTGTTACCTGCCTGAATATCTTGATAGTAGGATAGAGAACTACAACTAACGTGTGTGAAGCATAGAGCCGCTAGTATTCTGCGAATATATTCATATCATAACGCGATATGTGTTGTATCGAAATGAATGGATGATTTGACATCAAATGGGCTGATAGGTGTTGCCAACTGGCTTGAAAATTCTTGAATGAAAATGTGAAATCTGATAGTTTTTAATTTCTGGTTTTCCTAAAATGGAAGCTCAACAGCTAACAGTCCTTGATATTCAGTACATCCAGTTGCTGCTATGCAGTAATTACTGTTTCACGTACTCCGGAATCAAGTTCGCTTATAACTTTACTGTTCGCACCTTGCAAATGGGATTCCTTTGCTTTGTTGTTGCTTGCCTGCCGAGATCCGGATGATCGGAAACCTTCACCAAAACGATTTCTATTTTGTTCACGTAGTGCCAATCCACAGCATTCTGAGAACGCTCTCCCTCTCATTTGCCACATTCAGTCGTTCCCACGGGTACTTTTCTGAACGAGTACTTTTCCCACTTCCCACCGGAAGCGATGGAATGAACTTCCATCTTTCTTTACCATATGGCATCTCACTTATTCGAGTTTCCTTTTTTTAAAAGAAGAAATAGAATTTTTTTATGGAAATCGCACATACATGACAAGATAGAAGGAATAAGTAGTTCGTCCACCACCATCGTTACTAGGTTTTTTTTTGTGGCGCAAGAAGAGGATTTTCTATTCTGTGTATTTTTCGTGTGTGAAACGTTTTATCGTACTCAATTGTTGGTCGTTCAATTTGAAAGTAGACCTTGGAGAGTTTGTGGATAAAGTGAAATAACATTGGAGAGGAAAAAAACTTTTTCATATGATTTTTGACTAGTCATTGTATGTCCTTGTGCATAGAGTTCTCAAGTTTTGTACCATATTTTCTTTCCGACGCTGCTCTGGTGCACGGTTAGGTGCTAATATTGTTGCCAACATTCATATGGAAGGACTGTGTATTGACTTTGAATTTGCATAAATATTAGCTTGCCGCTGGATGTTCACTGGCTGAATTTTTCACATTTTCCCATTAGTGTATCATTTTGGGGACTACCATAAGGTTTGAGCTTGGGAATAACCTAGGGCAGATGGTCTCCTAAAGGTCCCATCAAAACCGTCGACGTTAAGATGTGGTTGAAGGTAAATCTTCAGTGTGACATGTTTGGGTTGGACTCTAAATTAAATAAATTTTATTCATTAATTAAAGTAGCCTACGTTTTACAATAAACTTATGAATCTCAAGTCATAAATGTCTGTAAACATACGTTTATTACTGATATTGGTAATATTTGAAATTGAGTCATGTGTTACGGGAAGCATTCTTTTTTCATGTTTCAAATCTCTAACTTTTTATTTCGTCCCGAAAAATATTGAACAAAGTAATATGCCTGTAAGTTCTAGCCTCGATTGAACCATTAGTACGAAGAATGCTTCCAAATTTCTGGAAATTGTGATTTGATAAAACTACGTAAAAATTATAGGCAATGCCATTGGTACCAGACAAGTCTTGACATGTTTATGTAACTCTCTAGTGCAATGTTGTTCAGTATGATTTCGTCGCGCAACTGATATAGACGCGTTTTCAAAGCACTATTTTCGTAACCATAAAAGACGCTGCAAAATCTCAAAGAGCAATATTTTTTTTTGTGGAAAGACGGTGTGAAAACATCAGAAATTATTCAACGTCTGCAAAATGTATTTTGTGAATTTGCATAATCCAAAAATACAGATATTTGTAGGATCCAACTGCGTCCAATTGAAATAATATTTACGCTTCAATAAAGAGTCCCGAGTACGGGACCTGTCAAAAATCAAATTGAAGCAAAATGAAAATAAGAGACAAATATCATTCAATTTTTTAATTTTTTAAAGAACAATCGATGGTATTACATGTAAAAAAAATATTTTTTTAAGTGTCCTCTTCGGTTTCGCTGGACTGAATGCAGTCTTGACTTTCAAATTCGAGAGACGTTATCACATATATTGCAAAGTAAATTTCCAATTTTGTATTGTATGTTTTGTCTCGGATCCCAAATCGTTTTTGGCTCATCTATCTACAACAAGGATTTCAAATCCTCCCTAACCAAATTTCTAATGATGTGAACCCACGATCATGGCGACCAGTTGACATAACCGTTTCTTGAAATAATTCATGTCGTACGATTTTTTGCCTAAAAAATTTTTGCACACTAAATTGTCAACTTTTCCATGACCACTTGTCAAACAGTACTGATCATAAAGGTTCAAGTATGGATAAGACTTTCTAATTAGTGTTACCATTGTTGTGTTACCATAGTCATATCATAGATATTATAAACTGGATTTTACGTTAATTTCATTTTATTTTTCATTATCATTAAATGTCACAAATGAGCAACGTTTAAATAATGTTGTACGTATTGAAATTTTCAAAGCATTCGTTTCTGAGATAGTTTTTCTCTATAGTAACCCATAAACTCACTTTTCGTATTAAGTTGTTAATTTCCTTCATTTATAGAAACTATCCGTTTCGAGTCGAAGTCCTCATTAATTATTTGATTAATGGTCAAAATATTCCAATACAATATTTATAATCTGCTTGTGAAACTAAACTACGTGAAACAATTTTTCTCAGAACAATGCTTCCTTAAAGCTCATTTTCATATCAGTTAAACTGCAATCGCATTCACAATTTTCATACTGAAAAAATATCCTTGTTGTATGCACAAAAAGCAAAAAACCAATCGGACACAAGCCCTGCACATTCTCTGAGCCTTTTGTTGGCAATCCTTCATGGCAGGAAGTTAAGCCAACCTTGAAAATTTTGTTGACTACTCTCCAGTTTGTGCTAGCACTTTTACGAAAACCAAAAGCTTGGCGCCTCATAATTATTTTAAAATTATAGTCATGTGGCATCCACCATTTTATTTCGTTTTACTACATCACAAACACATGCACTACAGTTGCATAGTGCAGAACATTGTGCATAAAGTCAGGACTTTTGGCTTTTGCTGCTTCATCTGTGGTCAATGTGGAAGCATCATTTTCGTTTAACCACACTCCTGCTGTTACTACCGCTAGCGCCATTGCGGAAAGAGAAAATTTGGCAGATACTTTTCTATTCTCTATTTGATGTTTTACAGTTATACATTAAGAATATATTTAGTATGTATTATGTATAAGGGTAGAACAGTTTCAGGTTTCGTTTGATAGGGTGGATTAGCAAGAAGGTGAAATGGGGCGGAGAAGACGGAATGATACATATGTTACGAAGAAAGATATTTCATTATGTTTGCCAACATTTAAGTCCTTCGAACTTGCATGGAAACGAAACGAACGAGAAAATAAAGTTCAAGGAGAAATAAATTCGTGTCGTGGCCAAATCTTATCGAAACTTAATGCATTTTGGCAAGAAATCATGAAAGTTAATTTACTGATTTTCTGGAATGTTCTTGATTCTATATGGCAAAGTATGTTTTTTGACTTTTGATAATTAAATTTTCGGGTGAATGTAATAAATATTTGCAGTAAGGATCAACTTTTACTCAGTAAAATTAAGTAGGTTTATATGCATGTCTGGTATAAGGGTCAGGTAGATGTAAGTTTCAGCATGTTTTCGATTCGTACACGGTGTTAGATGTTGACGATCCGCGCTTTCCATCTTCCGCTTAGCCCACCCTCTAAGGATTGTTCACAGAGCACCAACATCAGCCTTAGAGACTACGTCCAAGTTCTACTCGCTTTTTTGGATGTAGTATTTAAAAACCTCTGGCAAACAAGTCGCATATAATAACTAGTGCCATCGTTTCAGATACTGTTCGGTACACAGAAACAATTATCTTCAGAAGGAAGTAAATCAGTGTATTTGTCGCATTAGCTTCAATTGTCGCCTTGACATTGCACCAATGTCCTTGGAGAGGAATTTTTAATGCTAAAAGCACCAAATGTCACAAGGAGCTGTATCAGAACTAAATGGATGCTGGGAAAGCTGAACAAATTGATTCTCTGTCAAATATTCCTAGACAAACCACTGTGAATGCCCTGGCGCATTATCGTGTAATAACAAACAATCTATTCGATGACTGTTTTCTGCTTATTGCATCAAGCAATTGTATCAATCCTTCAACGTTGTATCAATTATTGGTCGGTTGACCTTTCGGCGCATAGTCCTGATGCATAACACCTGCATAATCGAAGAAAACAGTCAATATCATTTCAACTTTGCACCAACTTTGATGAGTTCTTTTTGGCTTTGGCGATTCAGAATGCTTCCACTGTGAATGCTGTCGCTTTGTTTCTGGATCAAAGACATAGATTTAGGATTCTTCACAAGAAATAATCTTCTTGGATCATTTTCGTCATTAAAAATTATGTCAAGTTGTCCTGATTGATTACAACCCGTGGATTCTTCTGTGCCGCTGCTAGCAATTAGAATGAATTTCGCACATACGTGACTCATTCTTAAGACCTCAAACACAAATAAAAGTGCTTGGCTTTCGCTTTCTAGTTCGCTCACAAAAAACAGACGATCTCTTTTAATAGCAACTCGCATACGATCGAATTGTCCTGATGTAAAGGCCGAAATACAATCCCGCGAGACTGCGATACGAGAGCGCGACGAGAGTCTCGCAGCAAATGTCAAGCAGTTTTCGTAACATGCGTTTGTATACGACATCGTACAATGATTGCGATGCGTCGATGCGAGGCGAGAAATATTCGAGAAATCGAAAATTCTTCGCAACGAGGTGCGTTGACGTTTGTCAGATGCTTGATGGCGCTTAAATGAAATTTGAAATTCAAACGCCTTAATTGCTTTTTAAGTACTAGGGTTGTTCTGAACGAATTTTGAATGAAAATTTCGTGCATCCTTGTTGAGGCTATTATTTGTCAAACGAAGGAAAATTTCAAATTCAAAACATTAAAAAAAATCAAAAGCAATTGCAAGCACATTTGTCATATGAGCATTATTCTTGCATTGTAAATTCAATGCGTTGCGCCGCGAAGTGCGAGAATCGCATCGCCGTCACGCAGTATTGTATCTGGGCCTTTTTTGTGGTAGGGAGGAGAAGGCTGTTTACGCCCTGAGTGTGGGACTCCCAGACGTAAAATGCTTTTGGACTACCCACTAAACATTTCCCCTGTCAACCTGAGAACCTAGCCTAGGCCTTTCTTGTGCTCGAATGGTGACTAGAGCGAGAATCACTGCCAACTGACGTGCTTTGTTCATTTATTTTTGCTTTGTTCATACATTTGTATTCAGATGTCTTTTCCATCTTATCAATTGTTTCCAAACTTGTTGGGAATTTGTCGATCAACTTTTTCTAACGTTTTTAGTAATAAAAAAATCCGTCAAATACGAAAAATTCTATGTAAATACATACACGCTGTGTGCGAACTAAAGCGTCTCGAAAGAAATCGCGGCGTCGAGGTAGTGCGAGAAGAGTACTGATATTAATACTCCGTAGAGGGCGCTCGAACTTTGCGGCGCGGAAGTTTAAAGATAGGCTTAATACATTTGGGACAAACCTCACATATATATATTAATTAGAAAATTTCTCCAAGTTGCTGGATGGTCCATCATTCTGCAAAGTATCTGAGAGAAGTATGTGTAATCAACTCAGTGGAAGAGAGGGAATATTTTTTTTGTAAAGCGAGATCAACTCAGTTAAAACGTTAGATATTAGTCATAAATAATAACCGTAATGATATATTAGAATAAGTTTAAATAAATGAGTCAGAAAAAAGCGGAGTTCTATCATTTAAACACATGATGTTTGATACGTTTGCTCGTTTGAAGTTTCATGATAAGAAGTATACCCGCACTTAATCCTAGATTAAAAACAACATGCCATCCATCGCTACGAATGCAAATAAATCTCTTTCACTCGTTTACGTTCAAAACATTACCTATGCCATGAAAACCATTTTAGGTTCCCACATCGTTTAATTATTCTGGTTTCATTATCCTATTACATACAAAACTTTATTACAATTCATTCATTCACATGATATGATTTCATC
This sequence comes from Stratiomys singularior, assembly GCA_954870665.1. NCBI lineage: Eukaryota > Metazoa > Arthropoda > Insecta > Diptera > Stratiomyidae > Stratiomys > Stratiomys singularior. The sequence continues at coordinate 30,931,731 of OX940881.1, read as the reverse complement.
ACCGTTTTATCCCGTCTTATATCCCTTGCGTTCTTTCCTTGTTCCCATTCACCTTTAAGGATCTTCCTCACATGCTTTTTATTAACACTTTCGCTTGGATTTCTCTCTGGATTTTATTAATTCACTAAGTTGTGCTTCGGTATGATAAGTGAAAGCAACGAAAGGTGTATAGTATTGCTGAAGAATGAGATGAAAAAGAAAACTTTTGCAATTTAATCCTTACAGGTGGATATTGGGGGCTTTGTGTATTGAAAACATGTAGTAGAAAGATTTTGAATGGATTAAGTTACGGATATAATCGAGTTTTATCATGAATTATAATTTGTATTGGTAATGTCTAATGAATGATTTAGTGATAGAATCAACATGGACCTAAATAAAAGGAATAGTAATGAATTTTTAGACATTTGTTTGACGTTTGTGAAGTACTATGTTGAAATACAGTAGGGAAATCGATAGTTAACGATAGGTAACACACATTTCTTCAGACGATTTCTAAGACACAAGTATTTACAATGGATTTGTAGAGAACTGAATAGATATTGCCTGCCATAATTTTTAACATCCTTAATATTATATAATAGATATCTTTTGATTCTAGATTCTCCCAAGCTGTCTTCCCTTTCCACTTCTGTGTCGTCTGTATGCTCTGAATTAGTAAATGTCGTATAAGTTCCATGAATAGTGTGTCCTTTTGAGTCCGGATGTTTTGAATCGTTTTGAATTGCTCATATATGATATGGAAAATCGTATTCCCTCTGACCAGACTTATTCCTGACCGAACTGAGGAGGGTTTGTCCAATGCTTGAGACTGGTGAAATGAAATTTATTACTGAAGTTTTTTTGGTCGCTTCAACTATATTAACAGGGGTCTGATTGTAAATTATTGTTACTTTTTCGGATGAAAGCAAGCAGATCAAGAAATTTTTATGGTTGCTTGTGTTCCAAACATCTGGAGCACGTATTTCGAACCAGGTGCTATAGACTGATATTGAAGATTGTTAAATTCAAAAATATTTTTGATTACCTAAATCGAATCAAGTGACGTACTTTGCATTATCCTGAAAACAGTTTTAACGTCAAAAATTCGCTCAAATCAGTACAGTCAGTTGCTCACTGTCTAGCAAAACAGTCAAGAGCAACAAATTTTACTACATAAAACGACGACTAGAACCAGAAAACATTCAAGAAAACTAGCCAAAAGGATACTTTTCTGGAAACTTTTGCAATATGCTCACTAGGCTATAAAAAACGTAAAACAAAACTCAATACACGAACAAAGGATTATACCGTAGAATGTAGTACCTTGTGTTCTGAAAAGAATTTCTCTCGGTAAAATCTCGGTAGTGTAGTGAAAATCTAAGTGAATTCCTGTGCAATTTTGTTCGGAGTAAAAACAATATAAAACTTCGAATGGTGTAGAATTTAGAGTGCTCACCCTCTGCGCAACAGATGCCAAGCTCGAACCTCCATGAGATAGGACAGCGATATTTCAATTACTGTGGTGTGGTGCTGTTGTAATATTAGCCCGTTTTCCTGTAAAAGGTATCCTCGAGAAAATTAGTGAAGCCAAGTGATTCTGACCAGATCACGTTGGCGGTTCCAACACGCCTCGGTCCATATTTTTTTTTATTTTTGTCCATAATTTTTTTTGGAAGGTTATTTACGCCTTGATGATCGGACTTCCAGTTGCAACCGGACCGCCGACTAAACATCTCTGTCATACCGTAAACCTAGCCCGAAACTGTTTGTAACATTTTTCGGACTAGGCTTCTTTGGTCTTGCCTAAAGCCGCATTGTGATTAGGGGAATATGCTTTCGGCAGGGATGGATGTGAAGATGTCAATCCATGATGTCCTTTTGTATAAGAAAACTCGTTTGCACTGTTCATTTGTTCGACTATTCCTATCATCTTAAGATGCCAACATCTTTCTCGTAATTTTTTTCGACGAGAGGAGCCCTATTTTCTTGAACATTTTTAAATGGAACCTGTACTATCTTACGCATGGGAGGAATGTTTGACAGACGTAATCTGTGGACTGATCTATAATGAACTATTACAGACCAATCTATAGACCGGGAACGTAGTCCTCTTAGATAAGTTATCACTGGCGTAGTATTTATTCCCGCTTTTGTTACCAGCTCTCGTCTTCGACTGATATGACTTTCGAATGGTCGAAAAGGAGGTAATGTGAATGAAACGGGCGTGATGTTTGAAGAGAATTAGATGTGAAATGGATGCAAGTTTCAATTTCGGGAAAAGGAATAAGTCACAAAGGCTCGAACCAGGTGAATAGGCGGGTTGGCGATCAATAGAAATGCATTTTGATGTCAAATACTATGTCCGAATGTGAGGTTCTTGGTGCAAATCTTCCGCATGTCAAACCATCAGTTAAAATTTAATGTAAGGTGAAAGTGTTTAAATTTAACGGTTCATTCATCCTTTTTGTTGTTCAATGACGGTCAGATCTCACATGAGTTCTCACTCATTCAATGTTGCTGTCAGTTTTTAAGCTGATGATCGCCATGAGCGAGGTTGATCTTAAACCTGTTTTCGGCATTCCAAAAATGATTTGGGCCCCCGGAAAAGTTGTGCATTTACCATGCAATGTTCGTGTTAGGCCACGAACAAACCAAATACAACAATTAGATATGGCCGTATGGTCTTAAGTTTCAGACCGTCACCTTTTCTTCAATATGTACGTTTAATTTACCCAAAATTGGGGCTGTGTTACAGTGATGACAACTCAATGCCACTCTAATGTCTAATGAGACAGATGACGCCATTTGGACTAGTTGTTGGCCTCATAATAACGTCAACTTTGAAAAATTTAAGAAATTCTTCTGATGGTGACATCATTATGACATCAAGAACTAGTTCAAATGGCGTCGTCTATCACAGGCATAAGAGTTAGCATTGTTTGCAGATGACTAACGTAGCTGTAACTTTCAATATATTCATGAATGAAGAAGTCCAATGTTGTCAAATCGTCCATTTTGTCATGTCACGTCAAATAATCTTGACAGATGTTGCTCAAGTATAAGTTACTCGTCCCCGCAAATTTTATCTTCAACCGAAGTAATCTTCGCAAAACTCTCTAGTGCACTCCATTCACTTTAGCTTCTCTTCCGTAGTTATTTCCGAAAAATTACAATCGTAAGATTGGAATTAAAAAAAAAAACGTTAGAATCTCCTAAATTGTTACTAATTTGCAGGTCCTTTGAAATCATCAAAGCACTAGTGTTTTTGAAAAAATCTTTTGCAAAAAGAAATCCATTTTTTATATTTTCGAAAATTCTGCCGAAAGGTCCATCGATTGTGACTTTTTCTTAAGTTTATTGGACATGCATAATGTGGCCAATAGTAAAATTCCACTGAAGTGTTGTCCTGCTGAACCAGATATCTTCATTGCGGTGATAATTTGAGTTGTTCGGATGATTTTAATAATTTTCTCTCTTTGTACAAAGTCAATAATTTAAAATTTTTTCATTACACGTACACAGTTTTAATTACATACACATGTATCAGCAGTACATAGTCCTTGCAAAAACTATCGTAGCCTCACGCATCGTAGCATCGCTTAAACATTAACTTTCGTAACAAACTTCAACTATAACCTATCATTCATTACCTGCATAGCATGCTTTGGGCTTCTTTCTGTGTTTATCAAGATAAATGTCAACATTTGTATCTAAATGTTAAACGTCAAAATTTGACAGCTACAAACAAATTACCAGCTTTTAAATATACTACGCCAATAAATTATGAATTTGTCATAATAAGAAAACTAGCCAAAAGAGACAATTTATATTTCATAGCTGGTTTTTCAGATATGAGTCTATTTTACTCATGTATGTCAATGCTTGTACTAAATGTGAGAGTATAATTTTCAACAGTCTCTTTAATATATCTCTTTAAATATACTACGCCAATAAATTATGAATTTGTCATAATAAGAAAACTAGCCAAAAGAGACAATTTATATTTCATAGCTGGTTTTTCAGATATGAGTCTATTTTACTCATGTATGTCAATGCTTGTACTAAATGTGAGAGTATAATTTTCAACAGTCTCTTGTTATTGCTTGATATGTTTGTTATGAAAGAGTTTAACAGTATTATATGTGCCCTTTCTATTTTTATCGTCACTTTCGGACGATTCTACTTATGAAACGGAAACCTGTAACTCAAACTTCAAGGTTCTATCACTCTCCGCTCATAGGAAACCTATCCGCTCACTAAATCTGGTAAATATTTCAAACAACTCATTGTTGAGTCTCATTCGCCAGTGGTATTTGTCTAGTTTTTATATTTTTCTTTTGAAGACCCTCGTTTCTAAAACACAATGCCAGCGGTATTTGATATTTTCATAAACGGAGACACGGTCTAATTGAGTACATATCAGAGTTGCGCCAATACCAGGGTCACCTTCTTGAGCCTTATTTCAAAACTAGCAGGCTTGAATTAAACGTTAAGTTTGTGAACATGTCTTTTGATTTTGACAGTTTCTCTCCGTATCTCGTCAATTATGCATCGTGGTTTACAAAGTTGTCACATGTTCTTTTTTGGTTTTATGTCTGTCTTGGCAACGAAACTTCGTCGTTCCCCCTTTGGTTTTTTTTATAGTTCATATACGCGTTTTGCCGGTGTGTTGTCTTCTGTGTTTTTTTTTCGTTGTTTGCCTATATTTTTCGTTCACGAACGTCATTTTTTTAGGCAACTGTATTTTGTTGCAATTTGACCACACCTGTTGAGCAGAATATCTCTGGTGCACACAGAAAGCTTTCATTGACATTTTACTGCATGAGTTGATCAATTTCAACTTAAACAAAAAAAGGTCCTACGCATCTCAGTAGCACATTTTTCAACGCTTTTTGTTACGTGGTTGATTTTGGGTTGTGTTGCTGAGTTCAACACAGTTTTTACCGCGAGTAGCGCAAGTTTTACTGGAACTCGGTTTTTCAACATGAAGGACATTATATATTTTGGTCATTCCTGAAGTATCTGTTCTTGGATTTGACAAAATAATCCAAACATGGGAGTTTCGATCCCACTGACAATCTTTTTTCGAGCTTTTCTGAAATTTTGACAATACCTAGCGTCTTTTTGTTTCTCTGACATCATCTCCCATCTTTATCATCACTGGTATTGCTCATTCAACATCTCTATCGTAAAACGCCCAGTGCAGTTTTGATTCTCCATCATTTACTATGGTTTTCTCATCTTTTTCTTTATTGAGAGTTGTTTTTGAAAACAAAATGTTGGTTATGCTTGTCCTTTGTTGTTGATCGGCTTTTCGGTTCACTCTAGGACTCGTCGTGTTCTGCAGCTGAAGTCTTTCTAATTTTTCGGTCTGTCTCTGTAAAATCGGCTACCAACTTATTTTTAAACTTCCTTAACATTTCAAATCTAAAGAGAAAGTGTACAAGTAATGATTGATATCAATGATCCCTTATCGGTAGTATATTCAAATGAGGATTTAAGAAGAAAAACTTGTAGAGATTAGATTGTGGTTAACATATTTATGGATGAATTTAAATGGCGAGTATGTCGAAATTATAACAAAATAATGCATGCAACGTGAGTTCGCTCGCCATTTGTGATTGATGTCAGTTAACCTCCTTTTAGTCGTCCTGTCCCCTCAATCAGTCACAGATTGGCTATTCGCCTTCTTGACTTAATCGTTCAAAATCTATTAATGAGCAAAGAGCTACCACTAGGAAATGGCAAAAGAACTGGTTGGTCACTGTGTGCGTCCTAATTTAAAGGTATAAGTCTCCAATTATTCAGATGTTTTGGTATTTGCAAGCAAACCTTGTTGAAGATGGAACACAATGACGAAGGTGAGGAGAGATACGCATTAATATGCCCTTATACGTTGTAGTCATATAGAATGACTCATAAATACTATTACAGCGGATCAAAGATTCTCACATACTGTTTAGCTCAGAAACCTAACCATAATGATCTTTTCGCTCACCTTCGTCTTTTTATTTACAAGCTCTTTATCTTTCAAAGCTCGCTTTATTTGCTACATGGAGTATTCAAATATATTTGTTTTTGATATTCTTCCTAACTGTGAGCGTTTTTTATTCGTTACGCTATCATTTCAAGGCATTCCAAGATAGAACTTTTAAATGAAATTATATTTGAAAATTGTATTGAACGTGTTTCACAGCACCTTCCGCTTTGTATCTTGTTCTCATCTGCATCGAATACCTATATCGTATAGATTATCGCTACGTATATCCATGTCGAAGGCCAATTTGAGACGAGCTTAATAATTGCACAACAAGTAATGCCTAGTAAGGAATGGAGGACGTTTAGCACGCAGAGATTGTATTCGGATCTTCAGCGACCCATGAAAATTTATTATCAGACTTATAATAAAAAACGGTCCATTTAGAAGCATGTGTCCAGTATTCCTAAATTGTATGGTCAAAACTATCGGCAACATATTACGCTAAAACATTTGCCATATAGATTTTTTGAGGAAATGCTGTTTGCTTTTTCATTTTTCTACCCTCTTCATTTACGTTTCCTTTATTTTATATCCCTGATAAAAGCGCTATAAGTTCTCTATGTTCTACTGGCTGAGCAACCATCACGTATTCAATGCACAACAAAAGACTCTTCTGGGCTTTCTTCAACATTATCCTTACCAGCGATTGGTATGCACTGTTCTGCATATGATACAATAAAATCTTCTCATACATATGAACATTTGCGAGATGAAAACCGCAACTACATTTCTTTTCGCACCTGAAAAAAAGGATGAATATTACAACAACACATTTCATATGAACTGAAGAGCATCAAAGAGATGCATTACGATACCATGCAAAGTACTCTAAAAAATTAATTTCGCTTTGCGTATGTTTGCGATTTCTAGGGAGATCCATTAAAATATTTTCTCTGTTTTCGCATACCAGTGTATGCCTCCCTATCATTTAGCTTTTTCGGTTGTGTCTAGTCAGTGTCAGACTTCCCTCAGTCTCTTTTAACTACCATCGTCACAGCGTTTCATTGCAGGTGAATTTAATTTTCAACACCAAATTTCCCGAAACGATTTCAATCAACAACACAAAAAAATTCATAATTCCAAAATGAAAAGTCGTGTACACACACTTAAGTTTGCTGTAGGGCATTAGAAAAATTTGTAAATGATTTTGCGTGAGTTGGGGTAGATTGACGTAGGATGCGTTTATGAGACGGATCCACCATTGCAGGAATGGTTGTTAGTGAAAAAAAATTTAAGCGCATGAAAGAAAATAAATATAAAGGTATTTGAGCGTTCGTTGTCCTTTGAGTGGCAGAATTTAAGCTCATATAACTCTGAAGGGGAGTGTTTGATTCTTGAATGTTTTGAAGGAAAACGTAAGCTCATTCGCTTGCAGCCCTTAAGCATGCAAAAGTGACAAACCAAGCACAATGAAATTGTGGGGACAGTAGTTACAGTCCACTGGGCAACAGTTGACAGCAGCATAAGGATCTTACAGGACCCGGTTACATCTCGTTGGCTAAGCTGAACCCTGCGTATTGGAGACTTGGTCGTGATGGCCCCAAAATCAAAGTGCACATGCATAATATTTACAAGAAATCAGCGACTGGTGGTAAAGAGTCGATTCATATGACTTAAATGGCTGATTTTTAACATAATTACACTCTTATTCAAAAATCATTCGAGACTTATCAAACAATGAGCACAGACAAAACAGACAAGAAAAATCAATTTTCTGTACGATATAGTGGGCTCGATCATGATCTACGAAAGATGAATGCAATGTCTTTTCGAAAACTGTCAGAAATAGGTGCCGAACGGCATTTGTAAAAATGCACTGCATCAATTAGTGTGGGAAAAGACAATTTATCACTACAAAAAATAGTGACATACGAAAATAACTGAAAAAATGAAAAATGAGTGCGCCATAAATCTCAAGAGTCGAAAATGACATCAATTGACTGGGTTAAGAAGTCGCGAACACTATCCGCTGTGAACCGAAACGAATTTGACAGCTGTTAGTGTCAGTGCTGCTGTCTTGTCAGTTAGCAAATGACCGCTGCTCGTCAGTTTTTTCCACAAACGTTGAAAGTTGCCAGATCCTGGATAGGGCAAACATTGTTTATTATAAAAAAAAACCAAGTCTGTTAAAAATGACAATTTTGACAGTTCGGGTTAGCTTAGGAGGATTTAAACGTACAGTAAAAGCTCCTTATTCGCGCTTCCTTTATTCGCGTTTTCACTATTCGCGGATTAAAAAAATGCGACCCAATGTCTATATTCGCGACTAAAAAATTTTTTATTCGCGGATCTAATAAGTACATACATAATAATAAAATTATTCCAATAGGTATCCAATCCAATATCCTTGTCAAATGGACTAATAAAAAAGTAAAATAGATCTTATTACAAGTGTAATAGTACAAAAGATTTTGTTTTATAGACACGACACGATCCAGCCAACTTGCTGACGCGCCTGCCGTTCGGTCAAGACTAGCCTGCCATCAATCTTACATTTTCATATATCCTTGCATGCCTAAGCATTCTACTTTTATTTACACAGATGCACTATTTCATGCGATGGTTTATTAGTTCAGGATATAAAAGCAACATTACTGGAAAAGGTAAACAATATACATTTCTACTTATCCCATAAGCGAGCATATTTGACAGTCATCTAATCTTTTACAACAACCATGCAATTAGAACGCATTCACACCATTTGCATACCACTGTGATTGATCCATTTGCCGACCATCTGCATAAACATTCAATGCTACCTAGGCATGCCGAACCGCGCCAGCAAGAAGACACATGTCTTGTTTTATATTGTTTATAACATTATCATTACATTCAGAGCCAGGCTTTTGCTCATGTAACACAAGTTTGCCTAAAGTACATGATACCGCCGAGGACTTTGACACAAGCCGCCTTCGCCGCGATCGGTGTGAGATTGTAAACAAACAGACTGAAAACAACCTTATAACTCAATGAATAAAGTATATTTTCAAATGTTGTTGTTCCGTTTATAGTAAATGCCGCTTTGCGTGTTTTATTGTTTCGTTTTTCGCATTCGTTACAAAAATTGTGATCGAGTAACACGTCTCTACTGCAATCTTCCTAGTTTATAATGTCGACTAGAAAAAATGAGAAACGAGTTTCGACACGAAAAAAATCCGTGTTACCGCTTAAAGTGAAAATAGAAATGCTTGATCGTTTACGCCTTGGAGAGTCATTTGCATCCATATCACGCTCATTCAATGTCAACGAATCAACTGTACGATCGATAAAAAAAACCGAAGATAAAATAAGGTCGTCTGTAGCTTCAACTTCACTGTCAGCGAAAATTGTTCGTGATCCAGCAATAGAAAAAATGGAAGTGGCGTTGTCATTATGGATCGAAGACCGCAACCAAAAAAGGGTGCCCCTAAGTGGCCCAATGATCCGGGAGAAGGCAAAGCGTCTCTACGTTCATTTTAAAGAACCTGATGGTAGTTTTAGTGGTGAATGTACAGATGGAGGATTTCAAGCATCGGAAGGTTGGTTCAATAAATTTAAGGTGAGACAATCATTGCATAACATCAAAATCATTGGAGAAACAGCATCTGCAGACACTGCTGCAGCCGGACGATATCCAGAAGAATTTGCAAACCTAGTAGCTGATGGAGGATACAAACCTGAGCAAGTATTTAATGCAGACGAAACTGCACTGTTTTGGAAGAGAATGCCAAACAAAACATTCATTTCTAAAAGCGAAAAGTCTGCTCCTGGATTTAAGGCAGCAAAGGATAGAATTACACTGCTGCTATGTATCTGGAGATTGTGTCATTAAGCCACTGATGCTTTACAGATCGCTTAATCCTCGGGCTTTAAAAAATCAAAACAAGGACAACCTGCCAGTGTTTTGGCGTGCTAATAAGAAAGCGTGGGTTACAAGCGCAATTTTTTGTGACTGGTTCCGAAATTGTTTTGTTTCTGAAGTCGAAACTTATTTAAAAAAACAGAATTTAGACTTTAAAGCGCTCCTAGTTTTGGACAATGCACCAGGTCATCCTCGCGAACTTGAAACTATGCATCCAAATATAAAAGTGACATTTTTACCTCCGAACACGACGGCTTTGCTTCAACCTATGGACCAAGGAATAATCCAGGCCTTTAAGCTCTATTACATTAGACGAACCTTCAGAATAATATTGGATAATATGGAATGTAATCCTGATAGGAATGTTATGGAATGCTGGAAGAAATTTGACATAGCAAAATGCATCGCAAACATAAAAGAATCGTTGGAAGAACTGAAGCCACACACATTGAAGTCATGCTGGAAAAAACTGTGGCCTGCTCTGACTGCGGAAAATGTCGAAGAATCTATGCAAGCTCAAATTTTGACAGCAAACATAGCCGAAATCGCGAATGGAATAGGACGAGATGGGTTCGAACAGATAGAATCAAGTGACATTCAGGAATTGCTTGAATCGCAAGATGAGGATTTGACTGAAACCGACTTGGAGGAAATGTTAAATTCACAGCCCATTGAAGAAGAGGCTTCAACAAGCACTGGAAAAGTGACATTTAATTTGAAAAATCTTAGTGCAGGTTTAAGAATGGCAAATGAGCTTTGCGATTTCTTTATGGGCATTGATCCGTCTATGGAACGAAGTCTTATTTTTAAGCGGCAAATTGCTAATGCGACTGCTGTGTATCAGTCTGAATTGAAGGAGCTTTTGAAAACAGCCAAGCAAGAAAAAATTACAAAATTCTTCAAACCATTGCCTAAGCCTTAAGATAATTAATTAAAATGTTCAAAAACTTTTATTAAATTCATTTTTTATATATATTTTATTTTTATTTTGTCACCTAGGAACGTATCCCCTATAATCTCATATAAATTACCATTCCGTATTCGCGGTTTCTGTATTCGCGGCATATTTATGGAACATATACCCCGCGAATAAAGAGCTTTTACTGTATTAAAACATAGCCCTCACTTCTCTCTTTGCGGCTTTAGGGTCTCCGAAAGCTGTAATGGACGAACGGTCTTTCAGGCTGCTTGTCTTTATGAATTTTGTACCCAACTTGTTAGAGACGCGTTCTAAATTTTTGACCGAAATGGAGTCCAGAAATTTTTTGCTTATTGGCAATAAATAAATATTTTAGCATACTATGAACAAGGGCAGTGAACTTCTACGATAATTTTATCGGTGTCTAAAGTTTGCAGCTCGGTGTCTAAAGCGACAGTCTCGAAACTTAATTTTTTCAATTTTTTTTAGACAATTGAACTGATATCGTTTGCAAATTTTTCGCTCACAATTTCGGCTTTGTGACACTCTGCTGGCTTTGAATTTTCGTCTAATGTACGCCAAAAGTCAAAAAGTGGATAAATTCAAGAAAGTCTCCTTTGTAATAATGCAAACTTCAGACAATTTTACGGCTTCAATCATAAGGGAACCCAAAATGGTTCGTATACGATAGCCTCTTTATATATGTAATTATTTGAATACGGTCTAGTCAAGCGAAATATTGTGAGCAGAAAAAAAGCAGAAAAACGTTTCCGCAGTTTTTCTTTACAGTTAGCTTCAAGCTCGCCTATCTCTGCTAACATAAATCGTATTGAAGCGATTTTCATACAAGTTGACAGTTGGTATTTTAAACTTAATTTGTTGAAAAAACCTGTTGTAACATTTCGAAAATGAGTGAAAATAGGAAAGAATTCAAGTCCAATTTTGGATGTGTATTTCAAGAAAACCAAAAACTCGGCGCTCCAAAAAATCGGGCACTTTTTAATGATATTGCTGTCAAAGAGTGAAAAAAATAGATTATAAGTTCGTTCGTTCCCGCTTCGGGAATTTCCATTTCAAAGATGCACCACATGTTGTTCAGTATATTTTCAAAAAATATGATTCAACCAAGAAACATGACAAGGCAAATACCATACAACTGCTGAAGACATTGCTGTTGATATAAACGTTGACCGCAAAACCGCTTAGGTATATTTGCATAAGTAAGGATCGAAAAAAAACTTGACGTTCACCAAACACGAAAAAAGTTGATGTTATGGACAGAAGTATCATCTGCAAAATTTTCTGAAACGGAAAAGAATCGATCTATTCCGTGTGAAATTAAGCCCGTTATAACGGACAGTGAAGAAACGATAACTATTCGATAGTAGCGTACAAAAGAGTGCCAAACCCGGATCGAGGATTGACGCCGAGTAAAATAATGCTGTTTGCTTCATAGGAATCGAGTATTATGAAGTGTTGTAAGCGGGGTTGACTATCCGTTTTCAGCTGCGTCTTTAGCCAGTTGGAATGCAGCAAGCACGTCAAAAAAGTAGCCAGTCAGCATTTATTAAAAAAAAGGTTTTGTCTTCCACATTACCATTGAAGGATCACTAACAGTTTTGACGACTCAGTACCAATGCAGATATGCTGTATAGTGAATTTTGATGCATCAACCCAAAAGCCGTGTCTACCATTTGTTTAGGTCCTTACAAAAAACACTCAGCTGTACAAAATGAGGCTCTAGAGACCCTGTCAAAATCACTTTTCTCTATGTTCCGCTGAATAAACTTAAAAGGAATTAAATTGTTTTGAAAACATTTGGCAACAAAACATCAGAAGCTTCAAAAGCTCTAGCTAAGTGTAAACTAAGCAACAGAAGGACACAAGAGGTAAATTGAAACGACGCTGTTTGAAGCACAATACGAATACGAGACCTCTAGGAAGAGAATCATCATTGATTCTTCAATTTTTCCTTCTAGCTGATTAGCAACAAGGGTTGGTAATTTTCTGGGGCAGTTTTGGGAACGGAAATTTTAAGCAAAATTTATTATTCCATTCTTGATGATATTAATAACACGGATTTGACAATACTGTACTTAATGACTTTTGAACCCACAAATTACGATCATAGGTGCTATTTTCACCAATGAATACTGCATATTGCATTTTTTGCACCAATATATGTACGTTAAAATTTTAAAACAATACTATTTTTCCTAACAAAAACGCAAATAAATTTAATTTTTTTAAAACATATATATATTTCGGAGGTAAGAGTTCCTCCTTCTTCAGTGTTTGTTCTTTTTATGTAAATGACAGTATATGAGCTTTAAGCTCCCTCTCAATGTAAGCTTGCTACTTACGCACTGTGTTTCTTAAATGACATGATATATCTTAGCACCATCCAGAAGAATGGGGTCCATAGCTGCCATTTATTAAAAATTCATCATTTCATGATTAAAAATTCATCAGTTCTTGCAATATAGCTTTTGTCATTACTGCAACCAGCTCTAAATTGACATCTATTGTTGCAAATGCTTGCGGCCTAATGATGTCAGGAAAAGTCCAGACGCCATTTTGCTGCTCAGAAAAATTAAATTACCGTATGCAAAATCTTCGTTATCCATTCTTGTATCCAAAAGGATAATTAACATGAAGTTTATGAAGCTATGAAAATGCAAGACCACTGTTAACGCCATATCAGCATTGGAAATAAATAATGGAGGTCAAAACCTGGAGATTCGACTAAGGACCAACTTCTAAGGTTAACTTAGTTCTGGCATGATGGGGACCAACGAAGTTAAATAGTAAAAAATCGACTACAACGACGGACAACTTTTTACGGTCAAATTAGTTCGGAGAAGATGCTGGGACTACCACATCGCTGCCAAATATTCCTGGAACAAACGACACTGTCAGCCAATATATATTGCTTGATTTTTGAATTTGATGATTTTTTTTAAAGTCGAAAACAAAACGAGTCCGACCAAATAATTAGGCCACGAATAGTCTTGTTCCAAGGGTTATGCTGATACAGCAAAAATGTGCTGGCCCAATTACCGTCTACTCGTCTAAATGTCATCTTCTTTTGACACAAGAGGTAAAATGCTTTGAAATCGCAATCGGAAGTTAAGTCTTGGTTAAAACAGGAACGTCTGACTTAAAAACAACGATAACAAAATGCATGGGCGAAGAAGAAAATACCCAACCTACAAAAAACCAGACTAATAAATGTTTCATGGTCAAGCGCTAGAAAATGTTGACAAAAAAAGGCACAAAACCTATGAAAACGACAGTTAATCACATAACTCGTAAGTACGGCGTTCTTCTCAATTCTGGCAGTTATTAAGACCACTAAACCACATACAGAACAACAAAATGTCAAATTCGCTATCATAAGATCAGAGTTCCTTACATCCTCAAATAAACATATCGTAGGGTCCTATTGCGCATAATATCCATAGGGTCGTAAGATGCATTGTAGGAGTAAAAGTTGAAAAAGATTACTGTCAATTAAGGTATAAACACGACCGGTTAGACGAGCTAGAGGTCATGAATGCATGTGAAATTACGGAAGCTGAAATGAGTTGATTCCTTTGCTGAAACGACAAGGAATGAATAACTAAAAAGGTATGAGTAAATAAGGGTGAAGGGTAACTTTTTGACTCTCATAATATAGGGATCAAGTATCAGATATCTCAGTCATCATGGCCTAGTCATGTCCTTTAGTCTCTTTCCTCATTTGAGAGAAAAGCAACAAGCCAGAAAGAACCGGATCATGACTGTAGCGAGAATGCAGCAATAATTCACTTTTATTTTTCACAAAACTTCGCGTGTGTTTCCGCAACAGCAATCTATAAACTGACGTTTTCGTTGAATAAGGTCTATCTGCCGTTAGTTGTAGATTCAAATGTCGGTGAGAATTCCAAATGTCACGAAAATTTTGCATATTTTACAACTTGGTCCTGCACAACGAGAAGTGTTGTAGCTAGTCTACTTCAGTTTTCATTTTCAATCTCTTGGGGGCCTTCAAAGAGTTTGTGGAACTTGATATCTTCTAAAGTGTCAAATCATGTTCTTCATAAGCGTATTGAGTCATACTATGTCTCTTGGTTGCTTTTGAAAATTTTTACACAATACATCATCGAATAAGGCTGCTGCATGTCCAATGTTCGGAGACATCATTTTTCAAAATATTGTGTACATACAAATATTTTTGGATCCTTGTACTATACTTTACAAGCCCCGAGCGCTCTTGGTTGTAAAATATCTGAACAAAATATTGTTGTAAAATATGTGTAATTCGGTTAATGCGTCTGGTTGACTCTCTAAGCGTTAATTAAGGTTCAAAAAACATTAATTGAGGTTCAACAAATTCAAATTGAAACGCCACCCATCGTAACCTTACAAACGGATGAGATTCTCAAAACAAAGACAGACAAAAAGTAACACAAAACACAAAAACACACAAAAAGTTTATTCTATACCTACCTTCAAAAAATTAATTTTTCAACAATCCATGCAACGATTTTAATAAAATATTCGGAACAGTTCCACCATTTACTTCCCGAATGCAATAGATAAAGTGCAGTGAAAAAATGCTAAAGTTAATTTTGCAACCGCAGAAAATTTTCTCTAGTGTTAATTTCCTTGCAACCCTTTTCTCTCGCCACTTTTCCATACTTCTATTACCAGCTCACGAAAAATGGGGACGCAGGAAATGACTACTGATTCGTAAACGGCATTTAGATGGTATTTTGAAAAACTATCTGCAAAACTATAATTTAATTTACTTCCGCTGAAAGGAAGTTGTACATGTGCAAAATATTACAAATGTAATAGAAACCGTACACCCGTCCTTTGGCTATGAGTCATCCTTGCTAAGGACGAAGGAATGCACTCATTCGGCATAGGAAAGAAGTTGAAGCGAACCAATTTCGATCCATACAACTAGGCTTGCTTTATTTCTTTTTTTTGGATTTTTTTGCAAACAAGAGGAACTCAACTAGGTATCGGAGTTTTTTCGCATGTACATACGAAACTTGCAGTCGCAGTGCTTGGAAGTAATTAAAGGTAGATACCATAGTTGGTACACCTTGCATTTGAACAAGCAAAAATTCTATTTGTCCATTCTACGCTCTGTGATGTCCTTGAACGTGCTCTATTGGGCATGTTGTGTGCATACCTATATACCTGTTAACTTGCTGATGACAAAAATATTATATTTTTATACCAGTAATGGCAAATCGATGGTCCTTTTTACGTAGTTAATGTGTAAATACCGTCAAAGATGATATTGGCTGCTTCACGTTACCTGTTTGTTTAGATGGTATCAGTGACAATTATTTTGTCCTCAGAATGCAATGAATGAAACGGACGTATTCCTGCCCTAGCCTAGTGATGAAAACAATAAACCTTTCGTTAGAAGTTTTTATAATGTCAATAAAACGTCCTTTGCCTACCGTCTCAGACTTCGAGGAAATAAAAAAAAAAATGTCCCGTTTCAATCCCTTATTCCAAAGAAATCTTCAACAACCGTTGACAGATTTACTCAGTAGTCCTGTACTTCTGTGTCTCACATTGTGCCACATTCTGCATATTGTTAACTTCTTAACTTGAGGTTAAGTAGCTCAATTTGACGTCCGTGTTTGGGAAAGTAGTCAAAACTGTCGTTTTTCCAAAAACTTCACAACAATATTTAGCAATGTGACCGCCGCTTAAAAAAAGTGTTGTCAACCGTGCCTAGCGTTTGGCGACTTCATTTGAGTATGATCAAAATCTAAATACGAAGCTCTTACGAACCGGATCTTTTATCATTAGCATTAGTGAAGAAGAATCGTAGCATTGGTAAACCGAACGGTTACGGCATCGGAACGGTAACGGTACGTAAATCCTCGTGTTATTTTGCAAAGCTTAAGACATTCCAACGAGTCTTATGTGTGCAAAATTTCTTTACATTTAACTCATGGTTGGTTGTGAAATCGTATGAAAAACTATCGGTACCCAAGACAGACTTTAGGGATTCACTCAACCTAAGTCCAAATAAAACACGTTGGATACAATGTAATAAAATATATTTATTAGCTAGAAACAATCGCGTCTATAAAATATGGCGGTTCACT
Organism: Stratiomys singularior; assembly: GCA_954870665.1. Taxonomy (NCBI): domain Eukaryota; kingdom Metazoa; phylum Arthropoda; class Insecta; order Diptera; family Stratiomyidae; genus Stratiomys; species Stratiomys singularior. The sequence goes on along the minus strand of OX940881.1, from coordinate 30,914,827 downwards.
AGCGAGAGAGATTATAGGATTAACTGTCAAAAATTAATATCCTGCCGATCCTCACTTCGTTTCATATTCGATGGTTTGAGTGGCAGTGTCGCCACAGTACTCCCTCCTGGATACATTGGTCGTCTGACAACTTAGCAAATGTTAACAATTGAATACTAAACATTGCTAAATGTCACATTTCGTTGTTTTATTTTCGGACCGGCATACGTTCTGGGAATTTGTTTTTGCTGATCTGAAGACGGCTGCATAACTGGATCCGCAGTGGATTCGAAATATGCAGGTTTGATTCTTTCGGTGCTGATGTTAACATATTCTCCTTTTATTTCCAGCTCGAAGACATTTCCGGAAGTTCGTTTAATGACTTTGTAGGGGCCTTCATATGGATGCTCCAAAGGCTTCCTTACTCGGTCGACACGAACGAAAACATGCGAGCAAGTTGAAAGGTCTTTGTGGACAAAAACCTTGCGTTTGTCATGTCGTGATGCTGGAGTTGCTTGTATGTACTTCATATGCTCACGGAATTTTTGCACGAAAAGTTTGGGATCAGGTGGCATGTCTTCCTTGAAGAAGAATTCTCCTGGCATACGGAGTGTTGTCCCATAGGCGAGCTCTGACGATGTTGCACCAATGTCGTCCTTGATACTGGTGCGAATCCCAATAAGACGGTGGGAAGAATGTCGACCCACTCGTAGGTGTTATGGCACATTATCGCTGCTTTTAACGACCGATGCCATCGTTCGATCGTTCCGTTCGCTGCAGGATGATAAGCTGTGGTTCGTATTTTCTTGTAGCCCACTAAATGAGTTAGTGATTGGAAGATTAGTGATTCGAACTGTGATCCCTGGTCTGATGTCAAAACAGCAGGAGCTCCAAAACGCGATATCCAGTTCGCGTAAAAGGCAGTGGCGATCTCATCCGCAGTAATCGTTTTGATGGGAATCGCTTCAGGCCATCTCGTAAAGCGATCGATGATGGTCAGTACGTATTGGAATCCTTTTGATGGATTCAAGGGTCCAACTATGTCGATATGGATGTGATTAAACCTTGCGTCAGGCATTTGAATATGACCTTGTAGAGGTTTTGAATGTCGTCCGGTTTTACTCCGCTGACACGCGAGACATGATCTGGACCATTCGAGGATGTCTTTTGATATGCAGGGCCAAACATACTTCCGGCTGATTATTTTGTTTGTGGTTCGTCCCCCAGGATGAGACAGGCTGTGTGTCATTTCGAATATTTTCCGTCTGAAAATCTTTGGGATGTATGGACGGATTTCCGCAGTTAATACGTCGCAATATACAGTTGTATCCGAGTCGTCGATGCGAAGTTTACGCAATTTCAACGATGTTTCCCCTCGAAGTAACTGCTTCAGCTCGTCATCGTCTTTTTGAGCTGCCGCTAAGTCTTGGCTGGTGGTGGAGACTGGCATAGTGATTGAGCTGATCCGTGACAATGCGTCTGCTGTGATATTCTCGTTTCCCGCTATGAAAACTAAAGTTGTCGAAAATTGGCTTATGTAATCCAATTGACGCAACTGTCGTGGTGATGCCTTGTCAGCTTTTTGTTTGAAAGCAAATGTGATGGGCTTGTGATCAGTTTTGATTATAAGTGGACGTCCTTCTACCATGTGCCGGAAGAATTTTACTGCACTATAGGTTGCCTGCAGTTCGCGATCATACGTGCTGTATTTGCATTGCGCTTCCGTAAACTTCTTTGAGTAAAATCCTAGAGGCTCCCTAATATTGTTGGTAAACTGCTCCCATTGCTGTATCTGACGCATCAGTTTTGATCGCAAGCGGTGCGTTTTCAACTGGATGACTTAGCAAGGTTGCATTAGCAATTTGCTTCTTGCACTCTTCAAAAGCTTTATGCGCTTGTTGATTCCATTCAATCAGGCGCTTATCCTTCTTTCTTGCACCAACGAGAAATTTATGAAGAGGCGCTTGAATAGCAGCTGCGTTTTTCAGTGATTTTCGATAGAAATTAATTGCTCCCAGGAATCTGCGCAGTTCCATAATAGTTGACGGCTTCTTAAAGTTGAGGATCGTTTCAACTCTTCCTGGAAGAGGTCTGATGCCTTGTTGTTCGATGAGATAGCCAAGGTACTCGATCGTTGGTTTTCCAAACGTACATTTTCCTACGTTTATAGACAATCCATATTCACGCAGTCTATTTAAAATGACTTTTAAATGTTCGCGGTGCTCTTCATGTGTGTTGGAAGCAACGAGGATGTCATCAATGTACGCGTAGCAAAAGTTCAGGCCTCGTAGAGCGTAATCAATGTAGCGTTGAAAGGTCTGAGCCGCGTTACACAAGCCGAACGTCATCACTTTGAATTCGTACAGCCCGAATGGTGTTATTACGGCCGTCTTCGGGATATCTTCTGGAGCCACGGGAATTTGGTTGTATGCTCGCATTAAATCCAGCGTTGAAAATACGGTGCACCCACTCAGTTTGTGAGCAAAGTCACTACTAAGATGAGCGATCGGGTATTTGTCCGGAACAGTGATCGCATTCAAACGCCGATAATCTCCACATGGCCTCCATTGGCCGGTTTTCTTCGGGACAAGATGCAATGGACTTGCCCACGGACTGCATGATGGCTGACAAATTCCTTGTTGAAGCATGAAGTCGAATTCTGCTTTTGCTGACGAAGCTTTTCGGGAGTTAGGCGTCTTGCCTTTTCGGCGACTGGAGGTCCTTTTGTCAATATATAGTGGTAAATGCCATGAGCCATCACTTTTCTCGTATCTGAAGGAACAGTTAAATCGACATATTCCTTCAGTAGATCGTGGACTCCATGTTTTCTTTAATTGTCATGATCGTCACATGGGCTTCATTTGTGTGTTTAGTGTTGGCTGCTAATTTTGTTTCGCCATCCACCAACCTTTTCCGACGTAAGTCAACTATTAGGCCAAAATGTTGCAATAAGTCTGCTCCGATTATTGGTTGCTTTACATCCGCAACTACAAATCTCCAGGCAAATGGTCTTCGCAGTCCGAGGTCAAGCGTCATCACCTTCTGGCCGTATGTTTTGATCGGTGTGTTGTTGGCTGCGTACAATTCCAATTTTCCTGGAGTGCTCAGAATTTTGTCCCGTGGCAGGACTGAAATATCGGCCCCAGTATCAATAAGGAAACGCGTTCCGCTTTTTCGATCAAGGATAATTAGTCGGCGATTACTGAATCGAAGTTGGTCGTCCTCGGCCGCCGTTATTCGGGACGACAAATTTAGTTTTCCGACGTCGTTTCGGAATTCTTCCACTGGCAGGGTGGTTTGCAGTTTCTGGCTAGTTTGCCAAAGCGCGTGTGGAAAAAGCAAAACTTTCCTCTAGACCGCGATCTTCTTTGGTTCGATCAGCTGCGCGTTTTAGAACACGATCGATTTTGCGTCCGGAATTCTAATCTTTCAAGACGGTCTAAGATCTGGGATAACACTTCGTTTCTTACCGTTGACTCTGGTTGTTGACGGACTGTTGAGACTCCAGGTGAATTTTGCAACTCCAACATTAAGTCTGCCATCTTTGCCAGTTTATCTACATCGGGCTCGCTTGCTATGGCCAAAACGACTCGTATGTTTTCAGGAAGTTGCTCCAACAACAGCGACCGGAGCATCGCGTCCGTTACCTGCTCTCCTCCCGTATTGCGCAGATCCTGCAAGTAATGTGATGGCTTCTTACCTTCTAGATTTTGGCCTTGAAATATCCGCCTCAATTTCGACTATGGATTCTGCGAATGCCATCAATATCCGGTGCTTTAAGGCTTCGTATTTATTTTCCAACGGTGGATTCCTGGCGATAGAAATGACGTGAGACAAAATCTCCGGTTCCGCATACTGGATGACGTACTTGAATTTTGTCTCGTCTTGCGTAATCTGATGTGTATGAAAGGTGGCTTCCACCTGCTCGAACCAAAATTCGGGATCCGGTCTGTAAAATGCCGGGAATTTCGTAATTCGCGACGCTTCTACGAACAGGTTCGCGGATGTTGAAGGTCGTGGCGCGATCGGTGGTAACACACTTGGAACTTTACTTGTTTTTGGAGTGTCCATAACATTATCAGACCCGGTAGCCATTTTCGGAAGTTCGTTGGCGTCACTTCCCGGATTGGTATTTTCACTATATAAATGTTTTGAATAACAAGGGGATCAACTTCCACAAGAGGATCAGGTCGGGGTCACCAATTTAGGGATTCACTCAACCTAAGTCCAAATAAAACACGTTGGATACAATGTAATAAAATATATTTATTAGCTAGAAACAATCGCGTCTATAAAATATGGCGGTTCACTAGCGAGAGAGATTATAGGATTAACTGTCAAAAATTAATATCCTGCCGATCCTTACTTCGTTTCATATTCGATGGTTTGAGTGGCAGTGTCGCCACAAGGCAACAAAGTGAATTCAGGAACGCCATCTCTTGGCGTTTCCTGAATCTTTGAACTTTGCCATGTAGCTTTTCCTGAATATTTGAGCCGTAGACACAAACCCCAATATTCTAGGCACAAATAAAGAAGAATCAAAAGACTCAATTTGATACGGTGATTGGAAAATAACTCAAAAATTTATTGCGTCAGATCAGGATAGCCTTTTCAAGATTCGGGATCGTGAGTGAATGAAACTGGTTGAGTCAGATCAGCGAATATCCTCCAAACGAACACCAATCCTCGCACGAAAGGGACAGCATAGCCCTCATGTTCTGCTCCAGCGGTTTTTCTTGAAATTCCGCAGGATATTTTAAGCTCCACCAGCTGCTCCCGTCCGGGACTTGGTGATCGAGTTGCAGATAGGCAACAATTTAAAGAAAACGAGAGAATAATGAAAAAGTCAATTTCGTGCCTTTTTCTAGCTTCGATTTCAGGACCCTCCACACGAACAATAACTGTTATCGGTGTGTCTACCAAGGAGACGCAGCGTTCTTTACTTACGCTTAACATAACTTCATACTGATTATATAATTTTTACAATTCTAAGGAATGTTTCTCGGTCCCATCGAAGCTAGTTAGACTTCACACACCAGAACTACCTATCTTTTCCGATTTATGCCGCTAATATGAAGGCTACATATTCTTCGGATCCTATATATCAGCCATCTCCCGCCCCTATCACCCAGCACCAAGGAAGACCCTGCAATGCTGATTTATCCTTTTCGTCTAGTATTTTTGCGGATAGTACACGCACGTGCATCTAATTTTTGACTCAAATCTTTGCAATAGCCGCTAGATCTCCATTACAGGAAGGAAATCTCGATTACAGGAAATAAAACAAGCTATTTCCGTTTGGTTCCTATGTGGGAAACCAGGACGAATATTGATTCATATTCCACACTCCCCAATATATTTTTTGTGTTGCGTCATGCAAACAATCTGACAAAGTTGACAGGTCTTCCTTGCTCCAGACATTATAACATGAGCTTTTTTCGTCGGCAACATCAGCCTTTTTTTGCCGCATTTGTTGATAGTATGACTAGCAGTTCTGCCGTACGTTCTTCTTATCGTTCGTGCGTTCCGCCTAGACTATGCCTTGGGATGGTTTGTCAATCTTTTCATTATACGCTTCATTCATGAAACCTTGTTACCTTCATACTATTGTGGTCTGCACCTACGACTATATTTCCTTCCTTTGCGATGTATAATGTCAATTTCATGCTGCTTCATCTTTATGACCCAGTCGGACCAATTTCTCCAGAGAATCCTTAAGAGTGATCAACTTGATCTGCTAATTGTAGTCGGTTATCACTTTAAACAAAGAGCGGGCGGAGCTTCTCGACAGTAGGGTCGAAAGAGAGATCCTTATTGCGAGATATTCCTTGTGGCAAACAAGGAATCACTACAAGGCACTATGCGGCTTCCAAGCCCGCATCCGCCTGAATGGCAATCTGAAGTGTATATTGAAGTCATGTCAGGATTGTAGTAGCTAAAAGTCAAAGTTGCGGTCTTAGGAAAGTGTTTTCAAAACTGTTCAATGGAAAACAACAGAGGAAATTGTAAACTGTAACTATTGGAAAAACATTCAAATCATAATTTTTCAATTTGAGTAACACGTTATTTTCTTTGCATTAATTTTTTATCCTTTTTAAATTAGTAGTAAGGAATAATAAGGAATATGACCGACTGAAAAAAATGGCCTTTTTTTAAGTGGGTGATGTTTTAACGAGAGATAATACTGCAAAGAAGGTGTAAGGCCAGGACGACTATCAATTAGGATGAATTCTGACTCTTTCCGATTAGAGCGTTGCTGTGCAATTTGTTGCTGATAGACTCATTTGGGAAAATGCTCAAATTGACGGTTGTAACGAAGTATTCTAAATGTAAACCATCCTAGAAGTGCTGACACCTCATTTTAAGCTGAGGAGAAACATATCCTGCACATTGAATATCCTTTATTTCTTCGTAAGGGAAAGAGAGTTAATGACTTAATGACCGGAGTTAATGACTCGTGGTTCTACGAGTTCCACTCCGACCAAGAATCGCCGAAAGACAATCCAGGAACGACGGAATTTCAAAAAGACCAATCTCGCCGCGCTTCTCGCTTTTTACGAAGCATTAAGATGAAATTTTTTGACACATAGAAGAATTTTAAAAGCTGGTCCAGATGAACTTTCAATTTCTACTGAAAATGAGCCAAGGAGAACAAATAAAGGTATTCGTAAGCTAAGCTAACATTAGTTTGACAGCTTCATAATTTTACATTGGGATAGAAGAATTATGATGACAAAGTCAAAAATCAGTCGAAAATATAGATTTGTAAAGTTCGATGATCTGAGAAGAACGAAGAAAGAGGTAAATTACCAGATCTATGCACAAGTTTTTTTCCATTTTTTCTTTTGGTAAAAAATACGTAATTTTCTAGTGAAAAAATAAATTGTTTTATCCAAAATACTAGCCAGCGGCTTCTACACATTTCGCCCATAATTAATGAATACCATGGCAGTGAAACTGCTTGTCTTTTGCGGATTCGTCGACAAAAACATTTTGCCTTGTCTCTTGGCCCATTCAAAGCATTGTTGGATTGATGCGTGATTTAAATTTATCATTTGTTGACGTTCGTGTTGTGTATTAGCGGTTTCGCCACCGGGTGTCAAAAGTTCATAATTCACTCAACCCACCCTGGTCCCACCAGACACAGCATGGTCTTCTTGCCGAAGCGATTTGGCGTTGGTGTTGAAGGACTGGCGTCTCTAGGTTAAAGCCACGATTTTTCCCGCTTCGTTTGTTTTTCAAACCCGTCACATTTTGACGCAAGAAAGGTTTTTCCTTTCGTAGTGTCGAATCATCATTTCACAAATGACTTTGCAATTTTCCACTTTACGTTCATTCTAACCGGGTCGGACCCATTTACTGAGTTTTTTCATGCTACCCATTGCTAGGAAACGTATGCTGATAATTGTGACACATTTAATGCGTAATAATTCTTCCAATAACTCCTGCGATTTCTCCTCTGTGCATTTCTGTGTCTACACTTAAGCACTTACTGTCTTTCAGATTGAAATTTCCGCTTTTGAATTGTCGAAAACATGTCTCACATGTTCTCATTGATTAAGCTTGTCCACCATATGTTTTACCAGCAAACGATGACTTTCAGCAGCCTTTTTCTCTTGGTTGAACAAGAAAAGCAATGCGTGCCGCAAATACTCCTTTTCAGGCAAAAAGTCGAGATGGTTGATCAACATGATAAAGCAAACACACTAGTTTGGATGTGCTCAACTTGTGTGTGTTTGTAGCTAAATGTCATACGATCGAAATGACGTATGTGTGAAATTAAGCTGCTGCGTAGTTTTCGTTGGCGCCATCTCTTAGTAAAACCGGAAAAGCTTATGCATTAACCTGGTATATCGGGAAGTGGGTAGTCGCGCTTGCATATTTATACCAACTTATTAGGAAAAGAGTCAACCATACCTATGAAGGATTATGCACGGTTGTTGTACCTGTTCAGCGAGAATGTCTTTTAGAAGAATTCTCATTTCAAAAACGCCAAATTTTTTCATCTGTCAAAGGAATGCCGCTACATCGTTTTTCAAATTCAAAATTCGGACAGTGATGGCCAAATTCATGGAATGAAATCACATTAAAATTCCCCACAAGCATCTTTTTTATGTGTCCTTTTTATTCTTATATCTAAAATTGCTCATAAATATCCTTTTTTATTTCTAAGCTGGGTACGATCGGCTTCGATTCATTAAAATCTACTGCAGTTTACGACAAGCGTAAAGCTCTTCCGTCGCATGATTGTCTACTTGGTTATTTTTTGTGGAAATCCTTCACGAAGGCTGATTTAGTGATGAAAAAAATTAACATCAAATTGCATTGACAGTAAAAGGAAGCTTCCAATTTAAATTTGTTGCTTTATTACATTCTAAGGATTGTTCGAACCAACGTCGCAATACTCTGACTGACTAGGCTTTTGACAAATTTTTGTAAGATTGCATTTCCGGCGGTCCTTTTGACTATTTGATGTCAAAAATTAAATGTCAAGAAAGGAAAATTTCCAGGAAGTAGATGAAACATGACACGTAATGTTAAAGATATTACTTTGAAATTTTTGGTTTAAAATTCAGCTAAGAATCCTATTTTTAAACATTCTAAATGAACAGTCTGAGTTTAGGTGGCCTCAATTGATTGCGGCTTAATCTGGAATAAACTACGCTTAAAATCAATCAATTTTGAAAACCACTCCTGATCCCAGACTAATTAATCCAATTAAAATTTTAGAAGTCACAGCTTGATTACATTCGATTCAGATTGGCTCAGGACTCAACTAAAATGAAACCCCGACTAACCACGAGAATGTCCAGTTGTTACCCTTAATTCCTTTTATTTCTATTCTGCTTCTTTTGCTTTACTAGCTCTCCCATCCTTTTCTGCTTTTCCGAAATGTAACTAGAAACGCCAAAATTAGCGTCAACTAACGAACAGACGGCCTTTAACATGTATAGAAGAAAAAAAATTAACCTTCGCTACCATTCCACCGAGTCCTTTTTCCACGTTGCCTAGTTAGTGAGCGTTGTATACCAAACTTTTCTGGCAACGAAACTAGTAAAGTTTTCCCGGAGAAAAATGTTGTTAAAAGAAAAGGAATTGGATGGAAGAAAAGCGAAAATTGCCACAGTTTAACCGCGTGCAAGGGAAAATCTCCATTAAAACTGCAAAGAGAGACGACCACTACTTGGAAACCAGATGAAAAACAGCAAGGCGAAATGTATTTGGAGGAAATTGGGGGGCGATATATGGAAGGAAAAGTTTAGCTGTAGGGGATGAGTGTGTGATGGCGTTGGTATGGTGGTGAAACTTTTGCAATAATAATTTATGATAGTTGCAGGATTGCTTTAGATTTTTATGGCATCTGGAGGATAGGAAATGCATTTGATGGGAAAATCTGGAGTAATTACGATTTTAACGATAAATACTTACAGACCTACCCAAAATTAATTACTTCCTATATAACGTGTCCTATGAACCCTTCGTTTACGTTGAACACTATTGAAATGATTTTCAAACCCTAGGAACCTAAGACCTGAAATATTCGTTATCAACCGATAATATACACAGCATACTTCGTCCCTGAAGTTGATATATACGATCATACAAATTGAAATTTCTACGTATATTTCATTTCTTTGTGAAAAATGATTAAAAAACGTTAAACGTTAAAATGAAGACGAATAATAGTAACACAAAACACGATAACCAGATTTTCAAAGAAGTTAATCATGAAAAATATTCTCTGTGGCATTAACTTGAGCTACTTTGGTTCATGTTTGTTCTGCTTTTTTGCTATTTGAAAGACGAATGGATAAATCCTTCTTTAGATAAGGAGGAGCTTTATTCGCATGTAAGAAAAATGCACCGGTCGTTTATAACGATTTGTTGACATAAAATTACCGCAATCCATAGGACACAGTATACTCGTATGCCTGCATTCCGGATTTATAACGTGATTGTTACATGTGTGTTAATGTATCCTTTGAGATTGTTGCGCAGTATGTAGAGCCAATTGATAGAACATGCAATGCATGTAAGTCTTATGAGAAAATATCGTGATGAATGATGACAGATCTTCAGGAACAGTACTAATCCTTGCTACTAGAATAATTGATGAGTTGTTCGTTTTTCATTTGTACAGGACTTTGTGACGAGATTGGTGGGTACGTCAAATTGAGTTGGGTATTAATTACTCAAAACGAAGTGTTTTTAAAACACATCCGCTATTCGTTCGTATTTAATTTTTAATTTTATCGACCAGGAATATGTTAAACGCCTATAAATTATGATAAAACCACTGATATTGTACTAACTACATTTTCCGCGTTATTAAAAATCTGCATTTAAATCCTTCAGCGAAGTTTTTGTCTAAGATGTATCACCATTACATCTTACAAGCGCCAAAAATTAACCCAACCGAGTCGACGCCACTCATTTCTTCGTTTCAAATTCGAACATGAATTTTGCTAAGTTGATGAAAAGCTAATACCATCTTCACGCAGGAGGAAGTTAGAAGCAAGTCTCAATACCGATAGCGACGTGATGCAAATATATGATGAAAGCCCAAGGCCTTCCTTAGGCCAGGCAGTAGGAAGTTACATATTTTCGCTGTTTTAGAACAGTTCCGATCCTTGCACCTTTGTTAAGTGTTGATACAATTTTGAGCGGATGTTCCAGACTTTTCAAACTTAATCACACATTTCCTACGTTTGCCAAACAATGTGACAGAAATCTTTGCGCAAATCAGCACCCTTCAACGCGAAGACATCTATGTTCAAAGTATATCTGAACGATTTCAATTTTGTAAAGCACTTACAAGCCATGGTAATAGGCACGACACGCGTTGTAAGCACACAATTGCGGTTGGTCTAAAAATAGTTTTTAATTATTTTTGCTTAACAGTTTAATATGTGATATCAACAATTGACACTCACTTTATATGGAGCTTTATTCACTTTGGGGCTTTATATTATTTATTGTAAAGTTTTAAAAGTCTAAAGATAAATTGTACTGCCCGGACTTGCCAAATATTCCCTATGACGAACAGGCGGGGTTCGAGATATTGGATGGGTCACGCTCGATCGACTATTTTGACAATATTGGTGGACGCTCAGTTAGGCATGCGCAACACAGGTATGCGTAACACAGGTATGCGTATGAGAGTATGTTTATGCGCCGAGGGTTGGGCTGAATGCTCGTGGGCTTACGGTGACACTGAAAAAAAACCGACTTAATTATCCTGACAAAAAAACCGAGTGAGGCATATTCATACTGCGGAAGCGTTGGTCAAATCAAACCCAGTAATGAAAAACTTGCACTCAAAGATGAGTTTTCGAAAGCAAATCAGAGCAACAGCTGACAAGGCTTCTGCGCGTAACAGCAACCACTCGGTTTTTAGCCACCATATGGAGTCTAATGCATTAGGGAGACGACTGCGATTCTCTTTCGCTTTATGGTTTAGAAATATGGATTAGCACTCTGAACAAATAGTTAAAAAGACAGCGGTTGACATGTATGATGACATTGCTTCTGAATCTTTGGAGGAGCTTTGTGAATCCCATGGGCAAATCGAATGGTCTCCGGAACTGCGGTATTGGTGATTATAGGGGTAACCCTTGTTAACTTCTTTCAAAAGACAACAGAAAAAGAAGACAATCCTTCCTCATTGATTGGCAATAGTCCTAGAAGCGAAAAGGACGATGGACTGCACATCTGATCCCTGAGATTGACCTGAGACTGACCTGAGGTTGTTTCCAAACCGATAGCATGGGGCGGATCTTCCGCAAACATAAGTTAGAAGAGGAATGCTTACAACGGTTGCGAAATGGAATCGAGTGGCAAATTGTGCTCAAGATGTCTTGAAAGTTAAAAAAAGCATACTGAAGGGTCAGCAGACCTCGGAGATGGAGAGATTTGTTTTCTAGCGCTTCCTATTCCCCTTTCCCTTGCCTCTTGCAAAGTGTTTTCATAATCTGAAGGTATCAAAGGAACACCAGGCCTAGCCCGAATTAATCTGTCAAACTGACAGGGAAATGTTTAGTGGAGGCCAAACGCATTGCGCTTCTGGAAATCCCACATTGATAGCACAAATAGCCTTCATCTCCCTACCATCACAAAGTAGGTCTCAGCAACCCTAAGACCTGTGAAATATGTCTTCATAATGGCTAAAATGATTTGATTTCAAAATCGTATGTACTGCGATTTGTTTTCAATGAAGCAATTAAAGAAATCTTTTTCATCTTGAAGTTAGTAAAAATTAGGATTTATTTTTGAAAACGCGTACACTAGTTATCATTAAGCTAGATCTCAACAGACGAATGGCTGCGTTTAAATTTAAAACGCTTCAAAATTCAACGCTCCGAACGTTTAGGCAAGACCGCTAAAGATGAAGGTATAGCGCTGATTTAAAAACAAAAACGTTACAAAGTACTGGCAGCATATTGTTAGAATGCAAGCAGTCAGGATTGCGATTCAGTTATCAAAAGGCAAGTTTTTCAAGCAGGCCTGGGAGGTAACGAAATCCTTTCTTCGGCGACTAAACAGGATAAAGAGATCAGCAGCGGTTATGCCAGAGCGTTGAATGGGGTGCTCGGGTGAAACATTTGACATAAAAATGGTGGAAAAATATGTTGTGGATGGACAAAGATGCATTTGAGGTATTCAGATCAGCAAAAAAAAGATGTTAAATCAATTTTAAACTTAATCCGTTTCAATCAGTTTCGTCTAGTTTCTTTTTCATATTTCGACATCCAGTAAAAATTGAAAGTTCTCATTGAAACTTCTTGTGTGATTTAAAGGTAAAAACATAAGAAGGATATCAATCCTGCCAATTTTTTATTTATGGTAAATAAACAGAATGATTAAAAGGATGTTCAATTTTTATCGAACATCTGACATAGAAATTGAATACCTTCCTAAACTGAAATGAAAACTAAACTGAAAAAATTGAAGCAACTATGTGCAGCGTTTTATTGGAGCTATTGGTTATTTTGAGGTTGGAAGGTTTAATGACATTTCCAATGTGACAGAAAGCTAGCTTTATATTTGAAATTCATGAGATCAGCTGCTTTTCGCTTGAACATAGATGGGAAATATTAAAAACTTTTTTTTTTAAACTTGTGAGTGTTCTTCTCATAATGTAAGAAATTTATGAAAAACAATTTAAATAAAGTTCCAAAAACGCAGTTTGTGAATCAATTTTTGAAGCGAGTTCGTGACACAGGATTGTTATTCCATAAAACAACCCGTGCACCTACTCGTCCAGTACATTCAACCAGAATCCTCAATGCAGCTTCTCAGTGTGTGTGTGAACAACCATCAACATCAACTCATATCAACTCATGTCACGCACTTATTTGAGGAGAATTTTGCATAAAGATCTCGGGATGAATGCGTTCAACTTCAATTAGTGCTAGAGCTTAAGATGGATGATAATCCGATGCGTTTTCGGTTTGCTCAATGGACCGAAGACCGCTTGACCGAATCTGAGCATTTTTATCGAAAAATCATCTTTTCAGGTGCACCTCATTTCCACCTCGGAGGAAACGTCAATTAGGGAAGGTGACGTATCTGGGGCTCAGAAAATCACAATGTTATCGTGGAAAAATCAATGCATCCGCAAAGATTGACTGTCTGGTACGGAGTTTTTGTCTGACGGCATTCTTGTGCCAGTTTTCTTCGAAAATATGCTAAGAAACGCTACATGCTAAGTCTTTGATTCCCAAAATTGAAGGGGTTGACAGACGTCATTTGATTTCATCAGGACGAGGCAACGTGTCGCACAGCCAACGTAACAATTGATCATTTCCGCACAGAGCCATCACTGAAAATATTAAAAAAAACGTTAAGGACAACTTAAAACACAAAATCAAAGTTGCCATTGACGAAAAAGAGACCCAAACCATCGAAAATGTACTGAAAAATTAGACAGATTGGCAGGTGGCAGATGTTGTCATCCATTCCTAAATGGAAAAGTTCAACCTTTCTAATGAACTCAAAACTTCGAACAACAGCATTTGTTTTTTTTATAGACGATTCAAAATCAATCGAATTTCAAATAAGTGGTCCGCATTGCGCAACGAACAAGGATAGCTACAAAATTGCATTCTATATATCCTTTACATGGCTTCTGTCCAGATTGGCATATTTTATAAACGTTTATACATCATTTCGAACATGGTAGGTTTTGAAAGCAAATCCGTCGGAAAAGGGAAGTTTTTAACATATGTTTCAGATGATGATGAAAAAACGTTTGAATTTATGCTGAATAAAAATTGTTTATGTTTTATTCAGATGTAACTGGTAAAAATCTTCCAATTATACGAAAAGTTTATTCTTCATGAGAACCTCTAAAATTTTTTTTCATAAATTCTACTTGTTCGCTTATTTGCTATTCATCCTTTTTTCATATTTCCGGGTGACAAAGCAGGTATACAAATTCAATAAACGAAGAAGTTATCCTAGCAAATATCATACAGGGCAGGCGACTGAAAAAACATGACACGTTCCTTTCGCGGAATATTCAGTTTGTGAGGGAATAAAGAAAAAAAAAATCAAAAAACTGACTGAACTTCTGTGAAAATCAAAATAAGGTACGAGAAAGACAAAAACTTCTTATGTTTTTTTGTTTACGTAGGTCTGATTTGAAAGTTCTCATCGCATTATTCTTTAGCTTATTTTGGTTTCCGTTTCAGACAACAGAAAAAAAATATTATAGAGACAAATTGATGGGCATGCTTGTTCCTCAGTAATAAATTACAGCATAATCTTTGGTTAAAAAGACAATATCAGAGCTATTGGCATGTTTATTTAGCCAGGAAAGTCCTTAGGTCGACTAGCTTTCATCACTTATCCATAGTGGCTGTTTTTCTACCCACCGATTTAATTGGGATGTCGTTGCAGACAGATGGTTTTTACTGCTCTCTGGGAAAAGTTACAATAATATCTTCACAGGAATTCTCCAAGCGTAACCATCGACTAAGGCAATCAATCAATGAAGCCCTCAAATTACGGTAGTGACGTGCCAAGTATCGTAGCAAGGATATCACCGAAAAATCTGTCGTCTTAATTAAGAACAAAATGTTTCATCTACATGTAGTAAATTTCCCGTTGTCTTCCTACAAATACACTCATACATATGTATTAACATTCGTGCGTATCTCATTTAGCTTCATCTAGAATACAAAACCGCAGGAATGAGCAGCATCCATTTGGTAGGACCATATTTCAATGATTCTAACAGTAGGTGCGGCTAATAACGATGACGTCAAAGAAACCGATATGTTTACCACATCATTAAACATATAACTTTTACTTGTGCATAGTCCTTTATTTATATGGAGAACGGTTGTAATTAAGCAAGGATTCATACTGTGTGTGAATCAATAGTATGCCCGTGAAACATCTTTCGCACAGAGCGCAGATACTTCACCTGCTGTCAGAACTAGAGGCACGTGCTTTTGTATAATTAAGGGTACGAGTAACAGCATTTTGCGAAAAGGAAAACAATCCCGAAACAGCGGAAATTAGGAAGGGGGTAGTAGTAAACAATAACCGTCGTAAAATAATCAGATCTTCATAGGAAGGAGAAAAGATGGTGAAGCCATGATGCAAGCACTTCCTTTGACACTTAGCGCTAAACTTTCTATTTGTGCAGAACGGGTACATATCTTAAGAATAAACTTTGATATACGACTACGTTCCTATTGTTGACGTCCATTGTACTGTTCGTCGCTCCCTTATTCTCACTCCTGCCTTCGTATCCATAACCATCACAATCTTTTGATGGTGATCATTAATTTGTTGGAAAATTAAATGCTATGTAGTGGGTCATTCGTTATCATGACCCAATAAACCCCGAGATGGGTTAAAATAGTTTACACGCGATGGTAAAGCAATCAGGACTCAGGATAAAATAGAATGGGTTTAGTTGATAGAGAATGTGTTTTTCACGGGGCTCGGTCTGTAGTGTGATGCGAGATAGAGCCGATGTGTGGGAATAGGATCAATGCAATCAGAGAATGTGTGAGGTGTAGAGTTGAGTAATTGTAAAGGATGTGCTTATAAAAGGTCAATGAGAAACGTTAAATTAATGATCGGATAATGTTGGATTATAAGGTTGTGCTTATGGTCAGTTTGCCGTGTGAAATTTAGATTAGGAAATGTTAAACGCATCAGGGTAGATTATGAGTGTGAACAAGATTATTGTGCCATATTGTCCTTTACAAATAGCTTTTGTTGACTATTATTAAAGTGCAAGTCAATTTTCTTTGAAATTAGTACGAAGATATGATGACGAAATCGCATATCATGCCGCGATGATGGTAAAGATGAAGAGATTGTTAACGCTTTCATTTTGGCCAAGCCATTTATAAACAGAATTTTTTTAGAAGTCTGAGCATTGAAATGAAATAAAATACGGATAAATTTTTTGTTAATTTGATTTGATTGCTTTTTTCGAAAATATAACCAATAATCGGGGCCGTATCTCGCCAATAACGCGGCAAATTTTGGCTTCCAAATGGTCGAGCAATTAGGCCTTGTCAGCGTAGACGAATAATTTGACGTATCTCTACTAGAAATAGTCTAGCGGTGTTACATCACAAGATCTTACAGGCCAGTTCACAGGTCTAACAGGAGAAATTATTCGCTCATTAAATGGTATTTTCAATAAGTCGATGGTTGTACTAGCTTTATCGCATGTCGCGCCATACTGTTGGAACTAGAGATACCCAGCATTACGGTGCGTCAATTTCGGAACTGCAAAGTCATTGATCATGGCTCCACAGCGTACACTGTTGACTGTGATGTTATTCCCAGCAGCATTTTCAAGGACATATGAACCAATATTTCAAACAGTTACTTTTTCTCGATGCAGCTTAAGTTTCTGCACGATTTGGATTATGTAAGCGAACAAACGGAGTTTATCTTTCTTAAGCTCTTACATAATGTGAATGCACACAAGTATGACTGTTGAGAATGATTTGGAATGGACTCACTTAGGTCTTCATCGATACTACGCTCTACAGCTGCTATGATTTCTTCAAGAAGCATTGTGCGATGTCAGGATAGATGCGTATTGCGAGTTAGTGTAAACGTGGTGCGGAAACAATTCATGGTTAATCGAATCAATTATTCAGACGAACGATGACCTTGCCCATAAAATTGACGCGTGAAGAGTTTCCCAAACAGAACTTTTTTTTTCAAAATAAATCTGCCCAATTTGCACATGTTGCTCAGGCGTCAACTTATTCAAGATAAAACGGCAAACCAAACTAATCATAAAACCCATGAGAGCTGTAAGATCATACGTAGTATAAAAAACGTGTTGCCAACTTAAAGTACCCTTACATAAAAGCCACAAATTCAAAACAAATGACTTGCAATATCTTCATAATGTGTGGTACAAAATTTTATTTTAGATAAGAAAAGAGACAAGCAGGCAGTTTTATCAAAAGATAAAGTAAACATAGATCCACATTTTAAGCCTAGCTAGAAAACGGCTGCATAACGTTCATTTATGTGTCATAATTATTTGATACTAAAAAAGTTTATTCTATCCTGCCTTTTGCATCCTTTGGTATTCATCGTTCTCTCGTATGTCAATAGTTTCTTCTGAAATATTTGAATGACAGCATCGGGCAGTTATTTCTCAAAGAATTCTCCAATTACTATCCGCACTTTTACGTTTGATTCTCAAAACGTCACAAAATAAATGTATGACAACCAAAATATTTACGCGGTCTGTAAAGTCATAGTAATTCGAGTCTTACGGTTGCTGAAGTTTCTAGCGATTTGTTATTCAATTGTGAAGGTGCATGTAGCATAAATTCCAAATTTTTCTATATTCGTGTAAGGTAGATTCGAAGGGTCTTGGCTTCCTCTTCGAAGCAGGATCGTCAAGAGGTTTGCCAAACTTTCGGGTCAATTCATTCAAAATAAAGGTAATTTTTTGAAATTAATAGTGATTTCCTTTAGAATATTGACGTATCCCGTGCTCCAGAATTCACAAATGTTGATCATAGATTGCAAAGGAAGAGCAAGCTTTACTCAGTGGAAACTAAAACAAGTCTGTCAGCTGGAAAAATTCTTGCTACTGTCCTGCTCGATTAGAAAGAAGTATTAATTTATCAATGTCAGCTCCTGGGTAACTTAGAACACGTGATCAAAAACAAAATCGCAAGCAGTTAGTTACATTTTATTTAACGTAAGTTATGCCAGAATTGTTTTTAGAAAACTATATATTCCTCTGTACAGCTCACTCCCTCTGTGATTTCTGTTTGTTTAGGCACAGCGTTACTAGTACCAAGCTATAATACAGATAAGCGACTTCCGATCTGTAAAATTTATTCCATGTCAATAAGTTCCAATTGTCAAACCAAACGTCCAACTATAAGTCGTCGATTCTACATGTTTCTTAGTTTGATGTTTGTAATTGTTTCTTAATAATTGTAAATACACTCTTACAGTCTTATTTACTCTTAAGAACTCCGTGTTTAAGAAGGGATGGAATCCTACCACAAGTATAGGGATGGAAATACTGTTACTGTAGTCTGTTTCCTTGTATTGTTAAAACACGCGAACAGAGCACACTACTGAAACACGTATATTACGAGGGGAACGACTGAGTTCAAAAAACAATTTTGGTGGGATTAATATTCAATAAGAAACTACAAGGGACAAGAATTTGTTGAAATGAAACCTCCTTGTTCTATACCAATCATTATAATCCATGGCGCGACAGTCCAAGCCAGGCCTTGTCCTCCAGAATTAACCTCGTTCAATCTTCACGATTTTGCGACCTCGTTCTCGACTTGATCACTTATAACAAACACCGGCTATCGATGTTTATCATGTCTTCCCATCGAATCCTTGGTCTTCCTTGTAGACACACAGATACACGTACTCTACAAATATCTAAAACTGCTCTATAAAAATCAAAAGAAGTAGCGTACCATAACCATAGGATCTCAATTGAGCAATACGGATCAAATCAAACAACTCCTTAAAATAAAAAATTTCGGACTTTTTCCTGTCTGCACAAAAGGACACCTACCAGCTTGCGTAAATGACAGACCTATAAATAAGGGCACTTGGAACGGACAAAACTCAAAACGGGACATCACATCAAACGAAGCAGAGAAAAAGACGTTTTTACAAATCTCATGAGTTTCTTCTTCTTATTTTTCTATTGAGATTTAGCACGGTTCCCCTGATTTAGGGCATACAGCCCGTTTTGCAGACTAGATACGATCGCGAAAGGTCTCAAGAAACTCATAGAAGGCAGAAACTAAGCACTTTCACTCCCATATTTTCCACAGCAAGGATCTGCAAGCTGTGTCTCTTGGAGCAAATCAGGACAATTAGAATGCTAATAAATTGTAGCATGGGTTAGTCCATTGGCCGACTGATTCCCAAATTTGGTAGACCACCTTCAGAAAATGATCCTTGATGTATTATGTTGCTGCAGATGAAATGGCCGACTTAGTAATAAATTTTTAAACTGCTGTAACTTTTTATAAAGACAATTTATTTAATTAAAATAGGTCCCAATAGATGAAACACACAGTATACCAATAGACACAACATAGAAGTCCGAGTTTTTGGTTCGAAGAAACTCCTGGAAGGCATTTTTGACAGCAGCTTCACTATTAAATCTTTTTCCTGGCAAATATGATCCAAATGTTTAAAGAAATGGTAATCTGTTGGTGAGAGGAACGCGTTTGTCAAGCTTTTTCACTTTTCCAAGTTGTTGCAAATGGCGGCAAATTGTCGAATTATGAACACCTAATTTCTTGGCAAGATCCCTTATAATTTGGCGGAGGCTGGACTCCACTAATACACGCAGCTCGTCGTTATCGATTGTCCTGGGTGTCCACGTGGCTCAATTTCAAGGTCCATATCTGCGGATCGAAATGTTACGAACCATCGCCGTGTAATTCGTTCGCTAACTGTATCAGGCCAAAGGCGTTGTTGATATTCCTCGTTGCTTCCGTTACGTTGTGCTCTAATTTAAATTGAAAAGTAAAAGTAGCCGTTTTTTATTCACTTCCTTGTTCACTTTCTCTTTTTGTTCTTACGATTACTATGAAGTGCAAAAGAGAAATGACTCCCTAAACCATGGTAGCAGTATTTATACTTCAATATTTCATATCATACATACAATACACTAAAATTTTAGCCAACTTTATGTCATTGCTGAATCGGCCATTTCATCTGCAGCAACCTAATAGTTCCATAAAGAGCGAATGACTGAACTGAGGCTCTCAGCAAGGCAAAGTAGTGTAGAACTATCAGTTCCGGGCAACTTCGGGTAAACCTATACTATCTTCGCCGTAAAATTTTCCAAATCATGCTTGAAAGAATCTTCAAATTGTAAAAACTTTTAATCCTTAACCTTGTTGCTCATGATGGTTTAACTTTTTCTACTGATTTTAGTATCAATAAATTAGAACGTTGATCCAATGTGGCTTTCCTCTTCCACGTCGTGATACAGTCAACTTCTTTATTAAAAAATGATTTATGCATTCCGCGGTTTACAATTGACGTCCGGAGATGAAACAAAGAGTTTAGTTTGTGTCTTAAGGCATGTTTTTTATGATTTTTGGGTCTTTTTGAGCTTTTCATCTTTGCACTTAGTGAATGATACTTTAAGCTTGAAAAATGGGAGGGGGGTTGGATGGAGGAGTGTAATTATGCGTTCGAAAACCTTTTGGAAAGTGAATACGACACAGTAATTTTTATTATGACAAGCAAGTCCATAATCGATCACGTGATAGGATCTACTTTTTTATAGGCTTCAGCCGTGTGATTTCGATACCAGAAGTGCACAAAATCGTGATTTGATTAAGTCCCGGTTGAATTTAAATGTCAAAGTTAAATCTGAATGGCATTTCAGCACCAGATCTTGTTTTGAACTCCAAACCACATGCGTAGATGGCCAGTGTTGCAACCAGTACATCCTACGGGCTAAACTGACAGTTAAATGTAAGGAACTTTGCGCAATGAAGGGAACTGAAAACCAACTACATAAAAATTAGAATTGGAAAATTGGAAATATTTTATTGCAACCACACTATCTACTATGTATGTCTGTCATAAACAGAGTTAGATAAATTCGATCTCTTGTCATTGACTCTCAAATCCAAATCATATTATCATGTTGCCTTGGGCTGTTCAAATATTTTTGGACGGTGATAAACATTGCAAATAGTTTATTTAACATAAAAGCCTATAGCGTATCTGAATTTAGAGTGATCGCGGCTTCCAAGCGCAATGAAAATCGGTCAAAATCCAGATCTTCAAGACTATCTCAGAGGTCTATGAACGGCTTAGACCGTTTTGCTTTAGCTTATTTACCACAAAGTTTGGTCTTTATGTTTCTAGTTAAAGTTCTAATTGCTTTACACCACAAATGTGCCATTCCGCTAGGATGCATTGATAGCGTTATTAGCATTTAAAGTCTTCTAATTAACATGCTTCAATGTTTTCATGTTTCGGGAAAGTCTAAATCAACAAATGATATAGTGTACAAAGTTTCCCCGATATCGCAGTTGAATAAGTTCGGTCAAACCGAGAAAAATGCAAATGTACTTGTGCTGGTATCAATCTAATACTAAGTCGAAAGTATCTTTATTTATTTACTTCTACAATTTCTCAACAAATTCACGAAACCGATTAGAGTTCTTACGCGGAATAAACGGTCATATCTGCATTTTTTTCGGGGTCGTATTGTTGCGATGATAAGAAAATGATAATAATCTTTTCTTGATAGTTGAATTCGTATTCGATATAGAAGTTTTCGCTTTGTTGCTATCATTAGTTTAAGATATCTCAAAGCCTGTCAAGAGTTCCCTAAGTAGAACACTTCTTCAGCTGCTTCAGCATATTTAAATTTAAAATGCTTAGAGAACTGTTTTTACATCGACTAATAAATTGCACGTGATTTGTTTAATTCAGTAAACAAAAAATAATCCTAAGTTAGTGTAAATACGTGAGGTGATATGAAATATTATATGAGTGAATAAATAATTCGATAAAATGAGCGATGATGTAAATGCTTGTGAAATCTTTGTTGGAATGAGTTTTGGTTTCTTTAGCTTTGTCAAATTGGTGGTTTATTCTCATGCATGATCTAGTAGTGAATGAAAAACTATTTCATATATTTAAGTTTTCGAGGCTCAACCATTTTAGGGAAAGCAATTCCACGGGTTCAAAACAGTGCGTCAAAAAATGAGTCTGTTTCGATTTGAAAAGTGGATTGCTCTCAAAGTATCATACACATTGGAAAGCATAAGTTACCCGGATAGAAACAAACCTGAAAATGAAAATGGTAAGTTAATAAAACATAATCACAAGGAGTACACTGCCAACATATTCCTTGCTTTCTTCCAAGAGTTCTGTATTCAAGCTACAGAGATTCCAGCAATTGGAAACCCCGAAAAGTGAGTTTTCTGGAGGTTTTTGCTTTAAGCGAAAGGAAAGGTGATAAAAATAATACCTAGATTAGTTTTTCAGAAATGGAGTTTTTTTTCCCTTGAGTTCTTAATGAATTGAAGGTTTTTGTGCCTGAAGAACTGAATTTGCCGCTATGAGAAAAGTAATAACATTGACTATTCATTTTCTTTCAAAGTATTTCCCTAGGGCAGCTATGCACCGGCAAAAACGTTGTTCCCACCCTTGGTAGCAGCACTAGAAGTTGTTCACTGGTATCGCTTCCAATTGGCCGGTCACAGTCTTTTGAATTTTCTCCAAAGTTCCAAAATGACGTCCTTTAAGGACATGTTTCAGTTTCGGGAGAAGCAAAACGTCTTGAGGTCACAAATCGGATCAATAGTAACGTTGTAGAAAGGCAAAAATCTTCGGGTATGCCCAAATCGTCACTTAATATTTGCGGTGCCGTGCAAGTGTTTAAATTTAACAGTTCACATATCCCTCCTCCTATTAATAGGAGGGATAAGTGAATTTAACTCCTATTAATAATAGGAGGGATAAGTGAACTGTTTGCGCTCACACTTTCAACGTTTCCTTCAGTTTTTGAAGTCTAAGGTCTCCCTGAACAAGATTGATTTTCAAGGTTGAAACTTGAGTTGTTGATAAGCAATGTTCCCCAAAGGGCTGTTTCAACTTTACAATACTCACATACGTGGATTCACCATTTTTATCACAAAACGTGTTTGCAAAACGTTGCTCTGAATTGCGATGCTCCATTTTTGTAGCACATAACCCCAACACAGCAGAAACAAAACCAGCAGTGCGCTGTCTGAAAAATGTGTTAGCTATACGAAGTTGGATCGTGGAATGAGAAATTTGAAGGGATAAACCAATCGGCCTAGGTAGACGCAACATTGCCACATTGCTCGCAGTGTTGCCAGTCTCTTTACTTTTCTTTCACATCTGGTTTGCGATTTAACATGTAAAAAAATACTTTCTATTAAAATATTCTTATATTGGTGATCTAAATATATTTTTATGCCATTTCTATTTCAAAATATAAATAAAAGGCTAAATGACACCAAGTATAAATATTTATTTAAAAATAGAACCAACTCGAAGTCTAATGATTTTGTGTTGTGTTGTATTTTTCCAAACATATATTTTCAGATAAAGGGCGTAGTTTTCACTGCAAGGTGTGTTTTTTTTATTAAAAAAAAAAACATTTTTAACAAACGCGGAACCGTTTGTAGAGTATTTGTATGAGTCTGTTGCTAAAATATATATCCTGAAAATGTGCCCAATTTTTCGCATTTCAATTTGGCGCATAAATACTAGAGGAACGCTAACGGTAATTCCCTAAATTAATCCTAAATCAATTTTTCATTATTTTGGGTTAAGCCTATATACATCTTTCTCATCTTTCAATCATCTTTGTGCTAACCGATGCTAGCTTTATAGTATTTTGGTCTCTCCTTTTTAAGAATGAGGGAATATAGGTTTTTGGGCAGCAGCAGTTTTCTGTTCTACCACAGAGTCCAAACCACATTTGTTGTTGAAATAAATTGAAACCATTTTCTTGAAACGAATGACTACCAAATTTCCATGTATAGTACGTACCCTTTTTCAAACTTGGTTTCGCCACTTCTAGGGCCCCACTCTCAGACGACGGTTGATCAGTTTCCGGTATTCAAAACGAATGCAATACCCTGATGTATACTTGCAAATTCCAAAGATATCTTTTCCAAATCACACTCGTTTCGATGAATTGAACTGAATATATTTCAGAGGTTCTACGAACTTTATGAGAGTCTCGTATGAAATTGCGCTCAATAAATATAAAGATTGTATTGGTCAGATGATCAATCCAATTTTTGATCTTCTTAAATCTATCATTTTTTTCGTTGTTTGTAAAGTGAAGAAATCTTGAGATATCAAAAAACAAAACATAGGCATGGTGGTTACGATGATTGAAGTATTTATAATACTTAATTTTTTCTTTTTGTGGTGTAGGGTTCCACATTCTGCAAAGATTCACATGTCACATGTGGAATTCATATGTCATTTTGTATACATTCACATAGGTAGTGTAAAATTCTGTGCACTGGCACCGAACGAACCAATAAGATCATTTCAGGCAAAGCTCAATTGTTTGGAGGACGCTCGAATACAGAGGACTAAATTCGAGCACACTTTCATGCCGAAGTTATTGATCCAAAGGTGACACAAATCTCGGAGACTCCCACTTTCCGCGGTGGTAAATTTTCGGCGCGACATTCGGATCGGAATGCCACTTCCCAAAGAAATACAATTGGAGAATTCTAGAAAACGATAAGGCCGCCAGTGGTCATCAGTGCATAGCATTCAGGATCCACGATAACGTTCGAATACACTCCTAGGAACATTGACGTAGAGAATCGAAGACATATATCACAGTTCGGATCTTTATCGGCGATCATAGGACAGGCTGCTAAAAACATGAAATCTACAAGGAGTACCATTAAAGCTACGAGTGCTCTACGTAAGCGATGCGGACAGGATGAACGAGATGGTACGGGCTCTGTTTCCTCCACATTGACTCCGTACTGACGCTGCCCACAGGGTAAGAACAGCATACTCTCAACTTTTCGCGAAGAAAAAAACTGAAACCATCAGTTCTTTCCATAGAGTCGAATATAGTTTGAGGAAAAGGCGATATCCCAGCCGAGGTATTGTAATCTGCTCAGTACCTTACATGCTTGCTTTCGAAGAATTTCTCGTGAGCAATGAAAGAAAGAAAGTTTCGTTCTGACAAACAAGGGAAAGGGAAATACCGGGTACTGGTACGACCAACCAGGAGAGTTATTGACAAATTCGTTAAGGGAAGGCTTACTCAGGTTATCTATATCGCTGGGGATCTTTCTATATGGCAGTACAGTTTCAGAGGAAAGCTCTCCACTATAGTTGCAGTTTCGGAGGTGGTGACTCCAGGTCAGTAGGCAGAGGCACGCAGTCGGTTTAACCGACGGCTAGTCCTCTTAGTGACGCTGAACATTGCATTAATGCGTTCAAATCCGCTTTATGAACGAATACTTTGAATGCCCTGCAAAACTTATTCCAAATACCAGAACATCTGCTACTTAAAGTATCGCTGTCTCATCTAAGTCTAGATTAAAGGAGGATGTTAATCACATCAGGTGTGTCCCAAGGCTCCATCCTCGTTGCAGACATCTCGAAAATCTCCTACAACGGACGAATCAAGCTAGAATTGCCAAAGGAGTCGTGACTAATCGGCTACTGGGATGATATTGCAGAATCGTTCGCTGGACGCACAGCCACTGAAGCACGATTAAGGCAAAGTGAGCTAACGCACCGGGAATAAAGCTGGATGACTACTCATGGATTTCACCTAGCACTAGAGGAAACTGAAGTAATCATCCTGACAAAGAAGGGAAGACACGATGAGTATCGGGAATCAGTAGAGTTGATTCTATCAGTTAAGTTCTAGGGCTTCCTGATAGACTCTAAGCTGATTTCCTTGGAGCGAATGGAGGTAGCAGCAGATGAAGCCGTGGCAGGAGTAGCATCCACGTCGAGGCGGGCGGGTGGTGATGCGAGTCAGTCGTTCACAGTAACCCCGCCCAATTAAGCAGATGATGAGTCTCGCTCGTCAAAGGTAACCAGAGCGTTTAGAATATTTTGAAGATCATGATAAATGCCTGTGTATGTGAAAGCAGCGTGGCCACTTTTTCTTGACTATTAAGGACAAGATGGGTTGTTCATGATGTTTATGTCATGGGGTTGTAAAAGATGTATGCGGTCGGGAGGAAAGCAGACGATAATCAATGTGTTCTCTCGTAATTTATTTATTAGAGGAAAATTTTCAGAGTACGTTGCGTGTCGACCTAACAAAAGTAGTATAGGATCGCTCTTATTGGGTTTGACGTTTGCGATGAAGTGATTTAACCATTGAACAAAAATATTACTAAATATTAAAAATATCCCATCCACTGGGAATTCTCTCATCCTTTCAAAACGAGAATGAGGGATTTTTCCTTCGGCAAAGTCATGTTCTCAGTTTGAAAAGCAAAATATCGAAAATCCCTGTTGTCTGAATAATTGGTCTTCAAGTTCTTTTATATGCTAACAAATTAAAGTTTCTTGCTCCGCTGTAAAAACATTTTGAAACAACGAACACCTTATTGAAGGTATCTTCAATTCTATCAATTCTTCAGAACTTCTTAACTACTTCTTCCAACGCCGATTCTGGAACCCTCGCTAATACTTCAGAAAAGGCATTTTTCATTGATTCCTCGCTCCATTCCTTTTTCCAATTTCAATTGATAATTTTTCAAAACCAGATGCCATCCGTAATTCTGGGTAGCTTGGGTCCGCCGGGCCTTGCTTTGTGGTCCGAGCGGAGAACGAGCTGAAGATGGCTGTATGCAGCCGAAACGCGTCCTCGAGAACCACAAAGCAAGGCCCGGCGGACCCAAGCTACCCAGAGTTAATTTTGGCCTGCGGCAACACTAAAACGAACTCCATCCGTAATTGTTCAAAAAATGCTCCTATAACCGTATATCCTCCTGTAAAATTATATCATTAGGTCATCGTTTTATAAAATACCAATTCTCCTTGCCTCTATTTGTGAAATTATGATACAATTATCAAATTTGTCCAATTTTTTCATGAAACCAGCGTTATTACTTTTTTCCGGATTATCATTTTCATAATATGTGCACAAAAGTCATTCACTTTTTGTTGAAAACCCCTCCCAGATGGCTGAACCCAATAAAAAATGTTCGCGGGATTTTAAAAAAACTTAAAAAGAAAAATTCCTTGTCCCGATTTTAGTCCACATACCTGAATTTTGACTTATCTGTCCTACATAAGACTTATGTAATAAATAAAGGTTGTTTTTTTAAGGCATAGAACTTTTTATAAAACTTAGACTTTTTTAGACATAAAAAAATAAAATACGGATACCTTGTTTCGATTGCCATGAGTTTGGTTTTCTTGGAAAGATAATTCTGTTATTTATATTTGCATATGGAAGTCCGAACGAGATGTCCAATTTCGGACTACTCTAACCAATGATTGCGCCTATATCTCGCCAATAACACGGAGAATGTTACTTGATAAACGGTGAAGCATCTCGGGCTCATCGGCGTAGACGAGTGATGTGATAATACCAGTGAGAGTAAACTTGGTGCGAAAACATAGTTAATCAAATGAATTGTCTGAAAACTGACAGATGATTTCGTCGGCGATAAAATGGAAGCTTCTTTTCAATAAATCTGCACAATTTGCAGACGTTGCTCAGATGTCAACCTATTAACGATAGAATGCCAAACCAAATTAACCATATAACACATAACAGCTGTCACAATATAAGTAGCATTAAAAAGTGTTGTCAACATTAAGTTCTATACCTCTCAAAAAACATCTATTACATATTTGACAATATATTATAATTATGCGTTTTTCCTTATAAAATGATGAATAATTTGTAAAATCAAGCCCAGTGCAGAACCTTAAGTTCACTTCAATAATTATTTTCATAAGACGTAGGAACGTTCCATTTCAAAGGATCATATATGATTTTAGAATAATAATGAAATAAAAACCTCTCCATGTGAATTTTAGCTGGCGACTGCATAGAAAATTCAGACGAGAATTCATTTGAAAATGATGTCTGGTTGACTTCAGCATGTTTTTTATGTCGTTTTAGGAAAATAAGTCGTTGGCCCATACCATATTTTGAAGATTAACACTCAACTCCCGTTTTCTCCCAAAATTTATGCTAGATCATATCAGAAGCAGCCTTAAATAAAATGCCAAGTACAATTTCTGATTACTAATCCTGACTCATCCAGTGTAACCCTGCGAAGTTTTTATTAAATTCGAAATCTGAAAATTTGATGAAACGCATCCTTCAAATGTAATTATGCATAAAATATTATTTTATCTACCAACTTTTTTACAGCTTATTGCGAAAAATCTCATTTTATGCCATATATCATCTGCATCGTTAACGTAGCATTTGTTTGTATTTTACTCTTCGCAAATGTCGTTATTGCCGAGCCTGTTGGGAGAAACATATTATCAAATTAGGATTAAATGCCGGATGAAGATTTAATGTAGAACTCATTTTGCCCATGCCCGATGTGGAATTGTATGGCAATTTTGATGTCACATCATTGTCAAGGGACGCGCCAAAGAGACGAGCTGTAGAAAAACAAAAGGGACCTAGGACCACACAGCAAAATAATCTGAGAAAAAAAATTTTTGTTTTGATGACATATACATACAGAAACGTCATAAATTGACTATAAAGCAACAATTTATGGAACATACGAACGAAAGTATGAACATTCTCGTAATTTATGAGTGTTTCGAGTAGGGTGTGGAGATATAAAAAAAATAATCTCTTAAATTTTCTCACAGATTTTTGCCATTATTATTCCTGCATGAATTCCTATTCCTGGTATTCCTATATGAAAACGCTCGTTTTTCAACACTTAACTTCAAGTCCATATGTGCACGTTTCTAATCCTAACTACATTTGTTCTATCTTTCCAGGTGAGTCATCAACTTTTTGTGACGTAGCAGACCGAATATTTTTTCGTTTCCACTGCAACTTATCGCAGTAAGTTGAATTTTCCTTACAAATTAAAATTTAATCGAGTCACACACGTATACGCGCTTATACCGTTATAGAGTGTGTGCAAAATTAACCGGTAAGTCTTTTGGACTATGACGTGTGGGGATATTTTGTCGACTTGAAATTGCTTTAATATTTAATTTTCTCATTTAACCATGTTACATGGTGAAATGAGTAAGTAAGTTGCCGAGTTAGGGTCAGTCAGTTGGGAATGGAAATTTTGAGAATTTAATTAAATGCACGACACGAAGAAAATTTCTCAATACCTGCTTGAGAGAATGCTAATGAAAAACGTTATTAGTGATTTTAAAATGAATTTTCTCCAGAAATAAGAAATTTGACAATCATGTTCAACATGATAACTTTGATAAAAAAGGTTGACTGGAGTCAACCCAAAAGCAGATCACGAAAATTTGATAGTTATAAATTTATTAACATTTTCAACATGTGATGGAGGAACTATCGCAAATTCTTGCCAATTGAGAAAAGACAGAAAACGCGTAGATACATACAGAGAATTTCCCTTTTTTTACGTTAAAATATTCTGCGGAATTTCCCAGAGAAGGCAAAAGGCTTTGCAGTTAATTAGCTACACTATATCTGACAGAAACTTACTTCACCTTCAGGGAGAAATACTTCAAAGTAAAGTCTATATTAGAAATGGGTAATCCTTCATCCCTCTCCTCCTCTCCCTTAACGATCTATTTTTGGACGTACTAGAAGAGGATCTAGAATAACACAAATTCCTTTACGGTTTTTTTGAGTACGTTATGTAGAGAAAATCTAATACTTAATAATAACGGGTGATTTATTTTGAAGTTTGATTCTCAATAGGCTTTTTTGACAGATCACGCGTGACTTCTGTCAAACTGCAATGTAATTTTTATTCAGTATTGTTTGACAAACAATCATGGAAAGACTTACACCGTAACAAAGTATACATGTTGTAAAGCGGTGTTACGAAAATCTGTGAGAAATTTAAATCATGCCCTTAGAGCGAATTATGGTGTGAAGCGCGACGTACCGAAACCACTATAGCCAATTTGAATTGGACCGATTGGAATACATCCAGCACGGAGTGAAGAGAATATAGCGGTTGTAGCCGAGAGTTTGGCTTAAAATCGTGTCGAATCGATGTGATGTCGTTCTCAATAGCTTGGTTTGCCGTATGTAACAACTTAGTGTATTTTACCTACAGATCTCGTTTTAAGGTACAGTGAGTTCAATTCGTGCAAGAATTAAAGGCGTGAGACTTAGGTCTTAGAGGTGTTTTTGGTGAATGGGTTCTGAATCAGCTAAATGAAAATCCGCTGTTTTATCGCGAAAATTTGTTCAATAATGACGCACCGTTTCCATTGAGCCAAAAATCTCAATGGAAACGATAATAAACAGAACTGCCGTATTTTGGCTGATGTACAACCTGAAGAGCTTCAACAGCTACCACTAGCGCTACATAAATGCACAGTTTGGTATGGTTTATGGGCCGGTGGAATAATCAGTCCATATTTCTTTAAAAAGGAGTCCAATGAGGTGTAACCGTCAACGACGGCCGTACGAACCATACCAACGGATTTTTTGTTACCTGTAATTGAAACCTAGGGTATCGGTGAACTTTGGTTACAAATAAACGGATCTACTTCGCATACAGCGAGAGAAACAATGAACTTATTGAGAAATCATTTCTGATGTGAACCTGAATACACTTTTTGGACCATTAAAGTGGCCGCGTTGACCGTGTGATATCACACCTTCAGATTATCTTCTTTGCCGTTGAACAAAATCTCTGATCTTTAGGGATAAGCCAGCTTCAATGGACTCTTTGAAAGCCAACATTACTCGTGTCATTCGCGAGATACCATTCGTTATGATGGAACGCATCGTCCAAAATTGCATCATCAGGATGAAACATTCCCGGCCAACATTTAAACGAGATAATCTTTAAAGAGTAAATGTCATAGACTGTTCTTTCGACTAACAAAAAAAATTTGGCTTTAAAGTTAACTTTATGCGTTTTGTTTGAAATTAAAGATCCAAACCCATTATGAATCACTCTTTGTAAACAAAATCCTTACAAAAATTGTATTTAAAGAAGAAGACATCGAAAAATGAAGTATTTTATATATCAAGATATGAAGTAGAACGTGTTTCAAACACGAAATATATCGGAAGCCAACACAAACACAATGAACACAACCAGCGTGTTCTAAACATAGAGTAGCAACTACGAACAAACTCCTGAGCCAACGATATCCACATCCAATTTATTTTTATATTTGGTATTTGCAAGCAAAACCTTCTACAAATCGATAATGTGCATTAAAATTCTCCTTTATTTTGCATTCATACATAATTACTCACTTATACTAGTACGCTGTATGAATTATTCTCATATACATTGAGGCTTTGAAAGCTAGTCATCGTCATCTCTTCACTCGCCTCTGTCGTTTAATTTCAAAGCTCTCTATTTTGCAAAGCTCACTTTATTTGCAACATAGGATGTCCGCGTCTCTTCCTTCGGACTGTTAGCGCATTTTAGGGGTTACTCATATTTATCCGTGCCTTTCGCAGTTCGAACTGCACTGGATTTCGAGTTTTTCCTCATTTGCCTCACTATTTTTCCGACTTCGGCAACCGACATAACGCGAGGACGGCCGGAGCGCGGTATAGTCAGAGCGATCACAAAATGGCGAGCTGACCCTCTTATAAACAGAAACATAAAGTCAAGTATGACCTGAATGAGTGAGACTTAAATCCATCATCTGCTTCGCAAAGTGTGAGTACTGGTACTACTATATCATCCGGAACACGCTTTTGAGTTATACTGAACTTAAATTCAAAATTTCATATAAATCAGGTTTTTTCTCCTCTAACGATTTTATTTATCCACTGAACTTAGCCTTCTCTCGCTCAACATTTCACCATTCATTCAAACATACTTTAATTTTTAAAAAACTGGGTCTCGACTAATTTACCCAAAATATGTTGACGTCTTAAACGTCATTCTTCACTTTCGTTTCATAATTATTTGTTCGGCTGCAGCGAACGTTACCTTATGCAGAGTGAACTAAATTTGATATTACCATTCATCAAGGACTTATCAGCCGAAAAGAGACTTAAAATCTAACACCAAGATTCGGATCCAAAATCTGGTGATCGGGAGACAAGTGCTAAACGACTAGTTCGTGACGGGCTGTTGTTCGTAGAACTCTATGGTTTAGAGCTGCACTGTATAAAAGGAAACAAATGATTTTTGTGAGTGTGTGCGGGAGGGGTGGAGGATTAGACCGC
This sequence comes from Stratiomys singularior, assembly GCA_954870665.1. Lineage (NCBI taxonomy): Eukaryota > Metazoa > Arthropoda > Insecta > Diptera > Stratiomyidae > Stratiomys > Stratiomys singularior. The sequence goes on along the minus strand of OX940881.1, from coordinate 30,882,486 downwards.
GAATTGACATGGGCAATTCAAGATTTATTATTCGTTTTCATTGGTCTTATTGAAGACTGTCGTACCAACAGGGCGGCCACAATTGTGTTCTTAAGCACAGCAAATTTTGTCTACCTTGTCTACGGGGTCTATTTTGAACTATCTAGGGGGCCCTAAACCTAGTATAGGTAACCTTATTTTAGTTTAGACCGAAGCATAAATAAGCAACAAATCCCACAAAGGACAACCTGCTGATCTTTCGTCCGTTTTTAGTGTAGTTTTCGACTAGTATAAGTAAAGTTAATGATTTATTTGTTGTTTCAAGTATTCGGATCCTTTATTTGGCTTATTGGGAACCTTGTTATCGGTTTCGAAAATAAAAGATACGAATATCCTTTATTTCGGTTAGTCAACATGCTTCTGCAATGAATGAGCAAAAAAGGGTATCAACAAAATTGAAAATATTTAGCAAATAACACTAACCATGAAATCTTCATTAGTAGCTCGCCAAAAGTCCATTGTCCTTAAAATTTAAAACAAGTTAATGTTATTTTCCTTAAGGACATAGGCAAAAGCAATACACACATACACAATCCTAAAGCTGTAAAACATTTTTGCGAAGGTAAAAACATGTAAGCTGAATGCTTAAACAAAAAGTAACCAGCGTTGCTGATTGTTTTCTATTATTGATTTTGCTGTTGCTTTTCCAAAGTGGTTTAAATTTTCTGTCTGTTTTTGTAGTTTCGTCGTATGCAATGTTAGCAGGGGATGGAATTAGGTCGGAAATGCAGACAGAACAATAATGAAAGTATGTACCCTTAAAGGTACTTGATGGGGTACTCTTTTCGCAATAGTTTGCTGTTTTCAAGCTTGCTCAAGTGTAAGCTTATTGAAAGCAAAATAGTATGTTAGCTGGTTAAGTTGAAAGGGCAATTGTATCAGAAGAATCCATTGGAATTTCCACGGACTTCCGGTCAAGGTGAAATCGTTTTTGCGAGGATTAAAGAAGTTACAGATAGTTAATTTGCATAAGACAGTGGCTAATGTTTAACTGTTTCCTTGAATTTGTAGAAAGCTTGATCGTTATCTCACAAAAGCTTAATTCATTAGGTCAGAATTGAATCTATTCAGAATTACGAATCGATTCACGGTTATACATTGTCTACAGTTGAACAAGGTCCTTGTTCATTTTACGAAGGACAAAATGTCAGCAGTATGCATAAGCTTTCCGTCTGTTTTTCACAATGACTCGGTAATAAATGTCCTTGAACAAGGACTCGGTAATACATAAATATGGTATTTTTTGATTTTAATTCGGGTCATGCCAGAATATCATTGTAACAATACAATAATCTCATTTGAATTCCGAATTCTATCCCTGTGATCTTGGAATTTGAAAATTTTACGTCCTTCATAGAAGAGGCTGTGCCAGGCAGCAATTGGTACAAAGCACCATCTTTTTATTCTGTACTTCGAGGTTTCAAAGTGTTTTGTTCATAACATTGTTGAATCCAGTCTTGTTTGCATGTAACCACCATGAGGATTTCATTTAATCATGTCTTTTTTGTTCTTCAGATGTATGCAATACGGTTCGACCAGATTTTTTCTAATGTGTGTTGACTGGAGATTTTTCCTAGTCCCTTTAGCACCGAAGCGAATGTTAGCACTAAACCAGTACCAAGATACCATACAACCGAGTTGAACTGATCTACCAGGCCAAGATAAAAAAAAGTTGGTGGACAGAAGGCAATTTTAAGTTGTAGTGCAGCAGAATTCGGATTCTTTGAACCTGAAGTGACCAGTAGACGAATTCTTAAAAGAAAGAAGTGACGTGTCATGATCTGAAAAACCTTTTATTATAATTATTCTCGAAGGGTCCATTTTTGGAAAAAAAAAAACATCAGCCCTTAGCTTTCCGTGCATGCATGGTATCATTTCCTGAACAAATCAAGGAGACTCCTTGGCTCTGTCATCGTCAAGTGTTTCTCAGTACTCCCCAGCAATATGCGGCCTTTGTTAGCGACGATGTTCTGGAAGGAAATAATCTCTACTTTCTACTTCATCCCCACAAGTTCGGCAGATTGCTTTCGTTCTCAAAAGAGACAAAAAAGTGCATCTTCCTGTCGTTCAAAGCCGTATGAATTGCTTTTTAGTCTGTCTAGATTCTTTTTGCTGTTGTTAGTGTTACTCTGGTCAAAACCATGCTAGTTGCATTTCTATCGGTTGATCCCACGTTGCCAGATCATCTGCTCTTTCATTTCCCTCAACACCAAGTTAGATTTGCACTTATTCTAGTTGCTGCGGCTTTGAGGGCCATTCACAGGCCTGCACTAGTTCATCCAACAAAAAAAAAACATTGTTTGATATTGGGTAGTTTTTTCAATAAAGTTTTTAATTTTTATTTCAACATTAAAGAATACAGTCACGCCATTCAAAGTATGCAAAATTTGAAGCTATGACCTTCTCCCATCTTTCTGGTAGTAGATGGATTCCTCGGCGGAAAAAACCCCCATCCTTCGATTCGATCCAGTCAACGAAGCATTTTTTGATGCCTTGATAAGAAATAAATCGTTGTCCAGTGAACAAATGAAAATCCGAAAAAGCGATGCCTGGGAAATACAGTGGGTGGGGCAAGATTTCGCAAATCAAACCTTCCAAATATTTTTTGACGATTTTGGCTACGTGTAACCTTGCATTGTTATGCAGCAAAATCAACATTACAACTGAAATTGCAATTCTGGCCGTTTTTCCTTCAGAGCTCGATTCATACGGATGAGTAACCGTCAGTACACATCACCACTGATTGTTTCAGATGGTTTCTGGAGTTCGTAATAGATGACGCCACTGTGATCTCACCAGATGCACAAAATGACCCTGGAAGCGTGAATATTTCGTTTTGGCGTCGATGGATCTGATACATCTGGCATTACACAATGTTTTGGTCGCTTAAGGTTGTCGTAGTACATCCATTGCTCATCCTCTGTCACATTTCGATGCATTAAACCCCTCATTTTTGTCGTTGAAGAAGCATCTGGCACGTCACCAAACTCTCTCTCTCAGTTGCTGCGGCACCCAAGTCTCAACTTTTTGGATCAATCCATAGTGTTCAAGCGCAATTCTTCTAGGACTGCTGCGACAATTTTTCTAGGCTTCGCATTGAATCCTCATCCAACGATTCCCGTAGTTGTGAATTTTGAAACTTTTTCGGTGCCCTTTCACGATCTAAATCAGTCACGTCAAAATCATCATTTTTAAAACGCCGAAATCAATCTCCTCTGCAAGTCGCCTCAGATGGAGCATAATCACCGTAAACATCGAGCATTATAAGATTAGTTTCCGCAGCACTTTTCCTGAGAATGAATTAATGAACTAAGAATTCCCGCCAATGCAGCTTTTTCGGTATGAATATTTTCAACATGAGAACAAAAACGGACGACTACTGCGTTCGTGAGCCTTCGCATACAACTTCCAATTCCAAAAACGCTACCACAGCAGACACTGTAATAGTATCTGTAAGGACACCTGTTTACCAAGGGCGGAAACTTATTCGCATACCCAATACATTATACGAACAACATTTGCAGTGCGTTGAAAAGTCCGTCATCTTCATGTTTTTCCTTAAATTATTAAAATTCAAGTGTTAAAGTTCAATGATAGAAAAATGGACCTACACAGTTTTCGCTTCCGAAAAATCGCGTAAGTTCTTTAACTTGATTCGCTGCTTTAGCCACATCTAGAAAAGGCTTTTCCTGTGTCATTTTCGAATAGGCATCTTTATCACCGAATGCATCGTTACCACCTTAATTGCTCTTGCCGGTTAGGTTAGTTATGATATCCGCGACAGTAAGCTCATGGCATACCGCAAAATCTTAATCTACATTAAGGAAGCCCTAAAAGCAAATGACAGGACCTGACATAATACTCTACCAGCCGTCAACCAAAAATACAGCTTCAAACGCAGTTTGCTGAACACATTAACACGGTTTCTTGAAACAGCTCTTCATTGCTCCTTATGGTACGTTGTCCTGCAACAATATCCAATGGCGGCAAGTTCAGATATCCAATGGAGGGCAAGTTCTGATATGCGGGATATTTCTGGTCAGATATCTCTCTATTTCGAATCTGTTAGCTCAGTTCGCCTCTTCTATGTTGTCTCTTTCATCAGTGGTTGATCCTTTCGCGGAATCTCTAGTGAACTGCATTCATGTTTCATGTTCTGTCTGCTTAACCCTTTGAAGTCGATTTGCAAATTGACTCCCTGAACCTGAACATTAGCCTCGTCCTGAAGGTCGCAGTCAGTGATTGATTTTATTGCTCCTCAGCAGCATGTATTCAAAAAAGTTCTTCTACTACACTGAATCTGAAAGACTACAGATCGTTTTGCTAGGGATTTGGCTAAATAATTCAAGTCGATGCAATCTTTGTTGATTAACGAAAGCCATGAATGCTGTGAATCATTTATATATAGGCTTTAAATTAAAGTGATATGGAAGTTCTTGTGCTCCTTACCTATGGAAATCGTTATACTACCCCTACTATACTACAATCTCCACGCCGATTCTATCGACATCTGGTTTCTCTCAAGGATCTGTACTTGGTCCACTTCTTGGTCCAATACTGGATACTCCTGTTGGAATCAATCAAAGATAGATTCGGAGCAGGATATTGCCAGTCGGAATTTCCAATTAAAGACCACGGCAGGTGGCCCGAAATTGGTGAAGATTCAAAAGGGCTTAAGTACCGTTAACATATCCAATTACCACTGTCGTTATGTAGTTATTTCTTTGTTACACTTAAATTCCGGGTTGTTGTCCATCTCACTTGTTTTTAAATCTGTTCCAAATCAGAAAAGCAAAGGATAGGTGATGACGAAAACCATCCTTTATTATTCGATACTTGCGGAGAACTTAAAGTTAATTATACATTTAGAAATTTGGGTATCAGGCCAAACGTTTGCTATTAAACTAGTTTTCTACAATTATTGGCACGCTTTGTGAATGCAAGCTGACCATCATCTCCTTTGGAGCAAAATTTCAAAATTTCTATTCTGTTGTTTGCCCCGAAGGAGCCTTGGTCTGAAAGGAGTTGAAATTTTCACATGTTAGTCGTAATTAAGAATTGGGTCTCCAGAAGTAGAATTTTGTCAGAAACGGTTTGTTAACACATTGGTCAACATCCTAACCTGAAAGCTATTGGAGACCTCGTTTAGGGCCGGGCTTGCCTCTCGCTTTTTTTTCATTCTATTTTTATTTCTCGGTATCCACTTATTGTGTAGTTTTATTTCTAAATAAGAAAACTACAAGGGAAAAATCAAGGGAAGATTTCAGTCATAAAATATTTTCAGGAAGCATTTTTCGTAATCTGGAATGCTTTATCGGAAATTATCTGCCGAACGCGCCTCCTGACCTATTCTACTACTTAGCTGGCAGCAAATAATGATATCCCTAGGCTCTAATCTGAAATTGAAAATTGTTTTAGTTCGAGACGTGAATAGAGTTACACCTTGCCAAACGAAATTCGTAATTTTGTTCAAATTCTTAATTGATTTTTGTTCCGGCTTTGGCTTTGATAATTAATTGGACACACTATTCCCTTCTTCAATGCGAATTCATATTCCTTTCAACCTGAATAATTGTCCTCAGGACAATTATTTATGACACAAACGTTCGAAATTCGTTACCAGGTCTTCTAACTGAGCATATCAGACTGCCAACATTTCCGAATAAAAGTCCTGTCATTTAAAAACATACAGCTGCGCTACACTTGTCACTAGCAGTTTTACAGGAGAGTCCATAAATTTGAAAACCTACACACGAATCCTTGTCGGTTATGTATTGCAAACGCCATTGGCATATCCCCAACATAGCGGAGAAATAATACTTGTTTGAAAGGAACATGCGTAGTTCAGCTGTGCGCATTCACGCTAAAAGTCATGGTGACGACATTGACTCACCGTGGAGGATACTCTGTGGAATAAAGTCTTTGTAATCAAGACAAGTAAATTAGTAAACTTTCATCGATTATCCTTTTTTGAATTAAATGAATTGATTCCTACAAGCAAAAAATTTGGTTGCACAATGTCTCATTTATGCTTGCTAGTAATAAAATCGCAGAGAGAGTCTGTAAACTGCTCTCACCTTTCATACGTGCCACATAATAGCTACAGCCTGGATTTGCCAGGATACTCATTCACTCTCACGAACACATAAATACCGGCTTCGTGTATCCCTTCTTTTGTTGGTCGTATGACTTAGCAATGAAATACTGGAGAATCCCTTGTAAAATTTCAGCAGTAGTCGTCGGGGACTTTAGTGATATCCAGCTCTTCTGAGCTTTCGTATCCTTTTTTCCATATTAGTTATGAAATGTTGGGAAAATTTCCAAGCATCACACTTCAAGTATAGTTCATCCAGCATAACTCGCACACGCCGAGATATTTTTCATTCGTTGAAAATCGTTCCGCTAGTCACATCAAGTTGGAGAAAAGGATACGCGTAGTGTTTATTAGAATGCGGTTTCCAGTCTGAAGGTGTTATATTGTGTGTTGCATTCGTCGTTTTGACGTTGGTCTCCGGGCAAAGTGTCGCCTATTTTACAAAACCTCTTTCATTTACATCCATCTGTCAGTGCGTGGTTTTCCATATCGAAGCTAGTTTTATCAAAACACGGCTTTCAGTTCCTTCAGTGCTACTCCCCAGTGGTTAACGTTCGCTAAAGTCAAGTGAAAATAGCTGCAAAGACGTCACCGCGAGTGAAGTATGTTGTCAAAATTGTTTGCGAAACTTTGCGTTGTATATCGTAGCTGTGCGTATATGCGAAGCGATTGCCCCGGTTTAGATAGTGCCTTATATTGACGTGGCTTCATAAAGAATGATCCTGCATAGAAAGGACACAAGTCGTAGCGAACATGTGCTGCGCCAGAAAGTCTATGGCAAACAACCCTTCATCGTGGTATACCCGCGTTGCAAAGTGATGGCCAAACGGGTACAGCTGTGGGTATCGAATTAAAATGTCCTTGACTTGGCTGTAGCTAAGCAAGGCTCACTTTGCTAATTTGCTGCTTGATAATTCATAAGAATGAGCGTCCCCAAAATCTAGTGTAATAGTCATAGAATAGTAACTAGGGTTCGTGGTGTCGGACGTAAGATAGTGTGCCGTAGTGGTTTCGTTGCGAGTGCGTTGGCGATGGTGAATTCCCCACGTTATAATATCCGAAAATTGGGCTAATTTCGGTCACGCGGCCTGTCTACATGACGAAGGATTCCTTTCCACTGTGCACATAGACAAAAGCACTCTATTTACTCCGGGTCCATATCAGTGAGTAAATACGAAACGAAGGGAACGAACATATTAGTCGTAGCAGCCGCGTCGCCAGGTCGCCAGAACATACGGGGCTTTGCCTGAATGAAGCTAATATTAGATCCTTTGAAGGGTCTCAGCGATTCTCTTCAGCCACGGGTTTTTCGCTCGTTCGTATTTGGCTTACCCTCACTTGCTACTGTAGCTCGATTACTTACCATATGAACACATATACGTTCTGTCAATATTTTGTCCTCGCAAACGGTGTCGCCGGCTCGATTGACTGATAGCTGACTTAAGTTGCGGCTGGTGTATCGTCAATTCTCAAGATTCTGTGGTTCGCTGGTTTACTTCAGTTGTCATCGGAGCACAATTGAGTGACATTCCCATATCTTCGCCCGTATGTCTACGTTCGTCGTATCTCTCTGCAGAGTGAGAGATTTGTCCTTGGCTACATTGCTCTCGAATTTTTGTTTTGTGGGTTTTTGGAACGCCCGGGTCGGGTGGGTTCAATAACAAATTCACGCTTAACCGGAGCGAGACGATATACTCTGATTCATGCCCGGGACAACCAGCAGCGATGTCCTAGCTTTGTTGAGGGAGTTGCTTGCTGTTCGGGCTCGAGATCTGGCTCCTGTTTTCGTTGTAATTCTCTGATTTTAGTCTTGGTGTGTTTTCAAGAACGATATAGTAGGATTGACCTTGTTGTATGTTACAAGGCGGATTATGATGGTGACGATTTTGAATCACATTTTCTAAGATATTGGTGTGTTTGTCTTTTTCGTTTCGCTTGGTTGGCTGGTTGGTCGGTCATATCAGTCGACTTAGACAACTGGCTTTGTATGCTTTTTGTACGAGTTGAATTGTTGGCATCCTTCTTCCTTATTTATTGTTCTTGTTGTTGATGGGGTCTGTCGAGATTGTACAGGCGATTTTGTCGTTTCGTTTCGTTTTTTATGTCTCTCCATATTTGCTTTGTGCGGAGGTTAACTTTTAATTGGAGAGCAAAATTTATGAGGCATTTCTGGGTAAATTGTTTCGGTTCAGAAATTTCATTGAAAGATTAGGTCCGAAACGGGAGAACTAGTGGTAATTAAAGGGGGGAGCTCTTAAATGTTTTACTGTTGGAAATATTTGTTAATCAAATTAAGATCCTTGTTGAAAATTAGGAGACTTTTCTGTAGAGTTGAGGAATAAAATTATTGTTTCAAGAATGCAAGAATGTGATCTTATCACAAATGTATACCAGAATTAATTACTCAATTTCGAGCATGACATCCTAGTTAATTTATATCGCCATAATAACTAAAATCTATATTTCATTGCCTTGTGTGCGTCACAGCTTTATACGGATCTTGTTTATCGTTTCTATGTCCTCTTCGTAACATACTCCACGGACTAAATTAGCCTCAGGATAATTAGTAAACAAGTGAACCTTGGACGGTGAAAGAGTTTAAGAACATGAGAGTATCCTGCGGGAAAATATAGCGAAGAATTAACATTTCTGCAAGAAAACACAGGACAACAAATCGTTCAGGTATCTTCAGCAGGAAAGATTTGTTTCGCCTTATTCATCAGATGCATGCTCCGGAGACAATTTTATGCTATCAAAATTGAGTGAAATCTGTTGCTGTTGATTTTTTTTTTATTTTCAATTAAAAAAAGACGGAATTTAAAGCTATTGGCTTTTATAGAAAGCTCGCTTATTGCTACCGCCTCAGTATGACATTATCTCATCTGTCATTTTAGTTTATGAAACATGATTTTATGAATTCCTTTCGGTGTAAAAACCTTCAAAAATTTTGTTTTCAATCAATAACGATCATTTTACGCCAATGAATCAATACAAATCAATACGTCATTTTGACCAATTGTTACATCTCTGCATTTTTTATTCTTCTTGAATTGAAGTCTGACCGTGGCATGTCGTGATTTATGTTTCTCTACATTCTGCTTGATTAAATATTTCGGATCATCTAGGTTCTTCCGTTTTTCAAAAAAGAATCCTTGAAAACTTCTCACCTAATTCCACTGTTTGTATCATGTCTCCCGAGCGGAACACGGTTCCAGCTGCTTTTTTCTGCTCTTTGATAGTATTCCAGCATGTCTTCGTGATGTTTAAAGAAGTCAGGACTCAGAGTCCTTATACACAACATGGCAAGGAAAATCTTAATCAAAAATTATCCTTTGTCCTTATATGTTTGCCCTTATCTGCGGGAATCCGGTCTTGTGTGTAATGATATTTTTTGAGTATATCTCAAAACTCGAATATATCTAAACTCATTGTTTCCAGTGTTTTGACAGTTTTCTTCGGTTTTTCTAGTTTTGTTTTTTTGTTACTTAATTTCACGTTGTTCAAGCATACGTGTGCCTGTGGCGGATCTGAAATGACTTTGTTTTCATTCATGCAATCATTGCACTTCAGATTTATTGATTTCCGAGTTACTGAGAGTTCTGGGTGAGTGAAAGACATAGGTTTACACTGAGATTTGGAGTTTTCAATTAGTATTTGTATTTACTTGGGTTATAAACTCTGAGTTTGAATTGTTCCTCATCATGTGTTTTAAGGTATCCTTTACAATGATCGCACTTTGACTTGAAAATATGTTCGAATTTTCGACAACAGTTCTGGAACAGGTGGTGAAATCGCTGCATTCGTTTCCAATCGTCATTATGTCGTCGAAATAATTCTTTTTCAGCACATCCTACGAGCGTTATAACAGAACGGAATATGTTGTCACCGACCGACAAAGCTTTGAAATGTTTCATTTTTGCCAGAAAGGTTAGAAAATGACCTGCACGTTTAGGGGATTGGGTCATTGTGGGGGCTGACCAATTCTCAGCTTAACGACGCTTCCTGGCTTACCTTAATCTGGCCTTGAGAAAGAACCTGTCGATAAGCCTGAAGCCATGTTTCCAAGATTGCAAAAGAACTAACTTTGAAGCAGAACGAGGAAAATGCGCTTTCAAAGGATCTTCCAAATTACAACTCCTCCGAAATGCGAAAAGCGGTTTGTTTGGCTACACAGATAGTGTGCAGGCTTCTCGTCGTATTAGGCTGATGTTGCTTCAAGTTGTAATTATTGTCCTGGGACTTGTCTGGCAACTGAAAAATTCCCGGGAGGACTTTATAGGTCTACAGGGCTTCTTACTGTCACAGAGCACTCCACGCCATTGTGTAAGGAAAACCCTTGAATATTTCATTTACTGCCATTCAGGTAGCATTTACATCAACAGTTTTCTGTTGAAATTTTTTTTTACAATATATTGCGAATTATTCATTGGCTCACTGAATTTCCTCGCGGCTATTCATATGGAATTTCAAATTTCGAACTGAACCTTACCGGCTTACGACACAGGAAGTGTTAACGTTTAATGCGATTCCCTTTGGAATTTTGTGTTTCAAATTTTAAATAGTATCTAGGTCAAAATTTAGTTAACTATTCAACGACTTGACATTTTGAAGTCTATAATGTCATTTATCTGTCTGTCATTTATCTATTTAATGTCTGTCAGTTGTCAATATAAGTTTGTATTCTCAAAGTTTTTTGTTGATATGTCCAAACCAATCACACACAACTACAAACCGACCCCAGACAAAATATGAGAAATGGAACATGTGAAGTTCTTTGGATGCGTTTGTAAAAATCGTTTGTTATCCTGTTCATATTCCATCAATTGGAATTTCTGACGAATCACTGGTGACGTGAGTAGCCTGACATTATCTTGATAAAAGATGTTTTTCTTTTTGCCTCTCGTTGTGGATTGTCAATTTCAACGGGTCTAGCTGTTCACAGTAGAAAGCTGAATTGAGTGTCAAATCAAAGACAAGCTGTCACGATTTTGTTCCCAAAATTCAAATGTAGTTTTTCTTACCGCTTGGTCATGGCCTGGGAAGCTTCCCGATCATTGACTATGACCGTTTTGTTATTGTATAGAATCTACATCCCATCAGGTATTTTTGTTTGTTATTCGTTCAGGAAAACGTGGTTCTTCTTTGACAGTTTATGTGGTCTTCACGAGGATTTTGCTCAATCCAGCCCACTTACACCGGTTCAGGATCGTTCGTTGATAAATGATTACCTGATGACCTAGTGAGCCTGTAGACACCGACAATATTCGGACTACGGCAAAATTTTTACGTCTCCAGAACCGCGTTAAAGGTTTGTAAACCATTGTTTGGTATCACACCAATTGATATAGTCTTAAGCCGATGAATTTTACAAATCATCATTGTTGCTTGCTACGCATTTGTTCTCTGAATCAAGAGAAAAAGTAAAAAAAATGCCATACCGACACGGCGCAAGCAAACTCTGGCCTCGTGGCTAGTTTTCTTTTCCCGGCCAAATCGGCTTTCTGCTTGATTGCGTCAGGACGTCTGGTTCTGTCATCTAATACACATTCACGTGGTGTAGCCACGATTCGTCGAATTGAGTCTGCAAAACGGAAATACAGATTTCAAAGTCGCAGACGGCTTTGAAATGTAATTTGTTTGTTGATATTAAATAAATGACAAATGAACAGGCAACATTTTAGGCTGCTTGAATTACACGTACGTTACCGAATCCATGAAGTTATGGTGAAATTAGATCGTTAATCTTTAATCCGTTATAACTTGAAACTGAATTGATTAACAGCACAATTGTCTGATAGCGTTTGTTGGATGCTCTCTGAACTTTTCATGTCACCATGAGAATGCACACTGAAATGTGCTGAGTAATCTGTGTGATTTATACAACTAGAGACATCTACCGCAAATCACAAATTATTAAAATTATTGGTTGTCAATAATTTTTTAGCCAAAAGAATATAAGCTTATTCCGCTGCACTTGTCGGATAAGTATTGCGTATTAAGCGTTTGATTATTTAATTAGAAATTTGGAAATGTCCCGAAAAATGTATGATAAAGCCAGAACTCTTCTAATTGAAGAGGCGCTTCAACATTTTTCAAAACTCCTTTCAAATCGTAGAATGCCTGGCATGTTATCATGTTTCGTGTATATACAACTCACGCGCATTCATTAGTAATATGAACATCAAGTAGAACATTTTTGTATTTTATTGAAAAATTTTCGTTTGCAATTACTCCAATTTCATTCGTTTTTATGCACAAGCACCAAAACGTAAAAGACCACAGTCCTATAGTCCTTTTCCAGTACTATCCCAAGATTTCATGAAAATTTCCATGAATGTACGATATAAAACAAAATGAATTTATATGCTGCGATATCCTTTTTCGTTGGTTTCATATATTCAACGTCCGCAGTAATTTCATATTCATATTTATTGAAGGACTGACTGCAAGTATTTTGCGTTTTTGTCGACTGCTACCTTAATAAACCACAAAATTCTCGCGATTCACAGATTGAGCGTGGTAAAGTGAAGCACAAAAAGAAAAAAGAAAACACCAAGTCAGTTAACATAAGGTAACGTGTATATGTTGAAGATTTATGCTTCACGGGAGGTTATTATATCGTTGGAATATTTTCGGCCAAAGGTAGAAATAAATCAAACATGAGCGTAATTGTAAATATATAAGAGCTCATAAATTTCTTGCATTAATTAATCAAAGTTGTCATCGTATGAAAAACAGAATATGTTCATATATTTAATGTCTTCGTCGTATGTGCCATATTTCTCAATGGGAGTGGACAGTTTTTTGACAGAATTTTTGACATTTTCTTTCTATTCTCGTAATGGTGCTCGTAAGATGGCGAGCCGTCAAACTGACTTTACTGGTCCTAAAAAGTCAAACTATGTGGTCTTATTTTCAACTATTATGTGTAGCTTTCATACGTTCTTTGAATAAAGGTTATAAATATTTGAGGAAGTCTGCAACATTTATTCCAGTCTCAGTTTAACTTTACTGAATTCAAAGCTTCCAATAGCGCTTTTAATCTGACACATAAGACTTCTTTGTATGTTTTCGTCCCGACGAAATTTTCTGGGAAAATACATTAATGCCATAATGCTATTTTATACATATTTAAGTTCATAATCAAAATGAAAAACAAGGGACCACTTCGTTAAACTTCTGATAAATTCTCTTTAAGAATTCTACCTTGAAAACTTCCTCATCCATTTCATTTCATATGCAACGAAAATTTTAAATTTCAAAAATCACATCCTAGTAGCAAAGGTAGCCTGATCAAATATGCTTGTTCTGTTTCTTTCCCGTCCTACCAACCCGCAGCCACTGCCATGAAAATATACTTCTTTCCATTTTCTCCGTCGGCATCTGTTCACCTAGAAACAAGTCTCACACAATATTGACACCTACGGTTATGAAGTTTGTCTCTGGTATTTGCAAATTCATGTACTCACAAATATCGTGCACTGAGAGATGTGGCAAGAATAAGAGTGGAATGGATGCGTTTTGAGAAGGGGTGATGCAGGTTGAATGGTGAAATATGAAAAGCGGAAGAGAGACAATATTGAGTAGGTGTATTTTCAGAATAATATGGAATATATTCTAAAGGACAAGGTGACAATCGAAAGAGTATTTTATTTTAGAATATGTTGGAGCGAGAATGATTGCATGCGACTGGAGTTGCAGGGCGTACATACGTTGAAAAGGACTTAGGTAACTGATGGGACACGTGTTTTTAACTTATTAGGAATATAAGGCTATGATAAATGGCAAGGACATTTATTGAAAGAAGTGGGAAGTGGGTTTTAGAATTGATAAATTATGTTGATTGCATCTGAAAATGGGTTCGTGTATTTGTAAAATGCGTGAAAATATATAGATGTTGCATTAAAGTCAAGTTGAAAAACTGCTGAGGTAACTTATTTCATTAAATTTTCCTTTCAAAAAACGATTTTTTGACACATCCATCGATTTTAAACCTGCTGGAATTTTTGGGTTTGATGAAAAAGGAAAAAAGGCTTTTTTCATTCTAACCAGTGTGACGCACGAAGAATCTCTGGACTCTCGTGATTCCTCTTTCAACGTCACGTTGACGCTAGTATTTGCCAAGGTGTTCGTTGAAAAATTTGCTGAAGATGTTAGACGACTACGATGGGGGTTTTTTGCCTCATCTTGGGTGTATGCGTTGGTTTTCCAATGTCCTTGATGGGAACTTGGCCACGTCCATGCCATCGAATCCAAAGTAAGCAAGCGGGGTAAAGAGACCTTCATACAGTCACATCTGTACCCGATCCAAGCGACAATGATTGCCAGATCGAGGAAATGCTTCGTCACTCGCAAAGTCTATTCAATTGTCGTGCATTTGTCTCATCGTTGTGCTTTGTCTTCAACGCCGATTTCAACGAAATTAGAAGTCAAATTGACAACCTTGTCAAACCAACTTGTGGAAATGACCTTGCTATCTATTCGCTAGAGCCGCGATCGCGGTGTGCCATTCTTTCAGCGTCTGGGAGAGGTAGATTGGAGCGGACTCTTCCAGCTTTGTTGATTTGGCGATTTCTTAACATTTCATACAATTGCAACGAAGGACAATAGTTGTCTAAAAAAACAACGTGCCCTCCCTTTTCTTTATTTTTTTTCATTTTGATTTGACAATTTTTTCACTCACAAGAGACTTTACCGGAAATCGGCAAAAGCATTCAGGTGGTCAAATCCACTAAATTTCTCACTGGGCAGTGTTTTCTCTACTGAATGTTGGATAAATAGTAGAATCTACCATACTGGGTGACACGCTTTGCTTTTTTGGCGACCGTTGTGTATGCAGGTCCAATATATTTGACAAGAATTTTCACGTAATATTTAACTTTAAGTTTCTTCAACTTTTTTTAGATAACAGAAATATGCGAAAAACGTACAAAAGGCAAGACGCTTAGTGATTGAAAATTCTAGTCAAAGACCCCTGATCAAATTTACAAAATTGTTAGTTAAAGATGTCTTGCACACAAGTATGCGCTCTCGACTGAATTTTTGATGTTCGCACGTGGTCGATTGTTCACGCTGTCAAGCGTAGGTGACAACACAAGAATATCCCAGAAAACATAAAACAATTAAGTGCAAAAAGAAGGGTAAGATCAATATCCGAAATTTGACATCATGAACAAAATAGTTAATACAAATTTTGCTTTGGGTTGACATCAAGCTCCTTCAACTAGTGCTCCAATTGATCGTTTTCTTTGAACCCAAATTGTCCGGTCAACGACCAAGATGTGAAAAATAGCTCGTCTAAATCTCAACTAGTTTCTGCACAAGCAATGGGATTTCTTTCAAATCATGAAGATATAACAAAACGTTCTTCGAACGCTGATTGATAAACGCAAAACTAACCATATTCAATCGAATGAAAAATATGCGTTGGCAAACACTTCACCTATTTGACAGACAATGAATTCTGACATTTATAATAAGACCTGTCAAATATCCCGCTGCATATGTGAGACATGCACATTCAGTTACACTCCTCATGCATTTCCTTCCTAGTAAAAAATTAAACTTTCTGTTTCTCATCTCTGTTATGCTGAGATGTCGATGATCAATTACGTTCAGAGATATATTCAGCGATCCTGTACGTTAAGGGAGAAAACTCCTCCTTTAAAATGTTTTCAATTTTTTCCCACACTCAATTTGCGCTTCGCGATGATGAGTTCGACTGCAAATTAATTAACACATAAACGAATTCAATCCATTATATTTTATTGGTGAACGTTTTATTTTCCAGGCAATTTTCAGCGATGAAAATCCTATTAAAATGTCTTCTAGGATTATATTTCGTGGCTCTCTCTCGTCAATGCAATCCCATTTATATTTGATTACTTTCTTTGCTTTGTCCGCATTGTCGGCTCCCGATTCAAAAGCAATTACAAGATTAAAAGAAATTGCATGTTTTTAACGGTTGGAAGTTAATAAACTAATACGGTTATGATCAATGCTGACTGTATTCATGGATCTGTGTTCCATTAATTTGCAGGAACGTGCTTTGTTATACCAGCATATAAAGATGAAAAAAACCCGGAAGGATAATGAAATTGAAATGAATACTTCAAAAAAGTTCTGCTTCTCGATCCTTCAATTTTTCTAACCATTACAATGAAAATTATCAGAACAAAAGGGTACTTTCCTAAAACCATCCTTATTTTCAAACCAAATTGAGGGATTATATTTTCGAACCTCCTCCTTTATGGGTAATGTTCAATTTGTTTCTACCTTCATTTTGGGCTTAAATGAAAATGAATATTTTCGTAGAATTGTTTACGTTGAATTCATCAAAAAATAATTTATTTTTGTATTTTTTTTTTTGTAATTTAATGTCCTTCATAAATTCGTATCATGCATAACATTCCTTGGATAAATACCATCAAAGTTTGATTGGTTAGCAAGTAAGAGCTTGTGCACGTGTAAAAATATTGAAAAATTTATTTGGAAATAATGAAATTTATGAATGAAATGAAATTTATGAATAAAAAGCTTCAGGCATGTAGGATTCTCATGAATTAAATAGTTTGACGGTGTGAATGTTTGATTAAGGCTATAAAGATACTAAACATTTTTAAACATTCGTTCAGAAGACATTTATCTACCAGAGCCTCATAACGTTCACTTAAATGAGAAATTATGCGTTCACCAACTACTTCTAAAGACATTGATCATGACTTTGTAGCGGTCACTATTGACTGTAATGAAATTGTCAGAAGAATTTTTAAAGATGTATGAATCAATGATCCCACCAGTCCATAAAACACACCAAACACTGACATTCTCTGCATGCAACTGTGATTGGACAACCGCCTATGGTTGTTCATCATTCCAAATGCAGCAGATTTGTTTGTTGGCGTAACCATTCAAGCAGAAATGGTCCTCGTCGCTGAACAATTCTTAACAATTTATCGCTGAAATTAGGAATCTGGAGCAATTTGCTTTTGGGCCCTTAGACCGAGTCCCCGCCGTGCCCGGTAGTCGATGAGTTCAACTCCTGCACAAGTTGGATTTTGTAAGCCTGCATACCAAAATGCTTTCGTAAAATCTTCCATAATGTGGATAGACAGATTTAATTATTGAGTACAATTTCGAATGGACTCACTTGGATCTTCATCGATACCACGCTCTACAGCTACAGTTGGTTTCTTCGTTATGTACGATACGATGTCTGGATGAATGCGTACTGTCAATGAGAGTTAATGTGGTGCATAAACAATCCACGGTTAATCGAATAATAATTGTTCTGTAGAGGGGCTATATCGACCAATAAATTAATGCAGTGCGTAATGAGTTTCTCGAACGAAACCATTTTTTCTTCAAAATAAATTACACAATTTGCAGACGTTGGTCAGGCGTCAAACTATACATGATACAATGGCTAATCTAACTAGCCATAAAACAGATGACAACTGTCGCAGCATACGTAGCATTAAAAAGTGTTGCCGACTTAATTTTCTATACCTCTAAAACAACCCTTTATTTGCCTTCTCCAGTCTTGGCGGATAATTTCTGTAGTAATTTTTAATTAATATTTTTATAGTTTTTATTATCATATACGATTAAATACTATTTGCGAGTTAGAAACCGATAGGTATTCTGTATTTAAATAAATCAATTTTCTCGCATACAAAATCGGCAGAATAAATTATATGCACTTAGAAAATTTAAAAGTTAAATCGTTGGCTGACATAACCACAAAAACTCTCCGAGAGATGTGCTCGTTCGATTTGTTCAAATATTCTCTTGAAACTTCTTCAAACCATATCCGTTTGGTCAAAAATCCACTCCGATGATTTCAAGGAAATACTTGTGGAAAGCTTATTTTTCTGAATTAGCATTCTCATATGAGCACAAACATTTTAAGGATTTACGCGAGGACAATAACGTGGTAGTGACAGCGATGTTATTTCTAAACTTTCTTTGTATACTACAAACGATGATATAAATAGCGAATAGAAAAAATTTAATATTGCAGTGGAAATGTTTGATCCCTCACAAAGTGAGCACGCTGGCATGGAGGATGGGCATCCTGGAAGATAGCATCTGAGTTTCCACTCTAAAGTTTCTTCAAAGTCGAAATGACACCTCTCTCGATGATTTTTCCATACTTTATAGCTTGGAGGATAAGTTGCGTTCCAACAATCTTCGAAGTAATTATTCCTGTAGGAACAATACACTCATCTAAACATTCGTCGAACTTTAGCTGTTATGTTACGCCCCATAAGGGTAAATTTTGAAACATCTGAAAATATAATTCTTTACAAATTCTGAACTGCCCAATTAGTTCCTGCAATATATTATATAATATGTTTCAGCGCTAGTTGCAAGCGCTGCGTCCTCATTCTTTTTGTAAGGATAGGGCTCGTGAACGTCCTCCGTGAAGAAGTGTAAATTTCCTTGAGGTTTCTCCTAGTTTTTGACGTTAATTTGAATGTGTCTCACAATGTTAGAAAGGTGAAATAAGGTTTGCCATCACCATCAATTTTTCGCGCTAAGCTTTTTCTACAGGAATAATGTTTCAAAAATGCCATCACTTATACAATTTCTCGATTTGACATTTCAGTCACCTCTTCTAACGCCACAAATCTCGCGTTTGGTTAAACGTATAACATCCTGGCTCGCATAAGGCATATTTTAATAATTTACCCACTTCACCTTAGATAGTAAATGAAGACCGTATTGTCATATTGACAATGTTACTTAAACCTTGTGGTTTATTCAATTTTCAAAGGTGGCTATTTTTTACACTTGATGTAGTTGCCAGGGAAGTGGTTCTACATTTTATCAAAACAGTGTGTTTAAACTGTGTAAATAATGTGTTGGAGACTTCCTCGAGCCTCCCTTCATATCTCCACACTGGTGTAACATCCTTCAAAGTAGTCCCATTTTGATTGAACAGCATGCTCCCCAAGACGTTTAATGAGCTCGGAGTATGCGTCGCATTAGTTTCAACCATCCCTTTTTCATCGAACTAATATCCTCTGAGGTACAAATTTTAACTGTAGGAGAATTCAAAAGTCACAAGTCATTATATCGGGACTATACGGAGGCTTGAGAACTTAAGCGATATGATGCTTTGTTATGCAGTGTCGTGATCAACCAACCACTCTCCGCTTGACAGCAAAAATTTGACCATTTGCTTCTTACTGCATCAAGCGATTTTTTCAAAACTTGACCATCGTATCCTTAAGTGGCAATTTGATATCTCGGAGCATATTCGTGCTTTACAGCGCCTTAAGAACCAAAGAGAAGTGTCAACACTGTCTTGAGTTTCCTCCGAGTTTGACGTGTTTTGCTACCACAGTGATAACTGTCTTGTTTTTCTGGATCATAGCTGTGAGTCCACAATTCATCGTCAGTAATAACCTTCCAGGAGTACATTTCCGTCATAATAAACCATTTCAGGGTTGTCCAAATACGTTCTGTTTCACTCATTTAACCTGTTAAGTCGATAGCAATTTCGGGATGAATTTCGCACGCACGCGAGTTATTCTCGAATCCTCTGATGAAGTTCTCCAATTAAAAAATATAATTATTATTTCAAGATCACTTTTTAGTTCGCGTATAGTCGACTGGAGATTTCATTCAATGGCAAGTTGTACTCGTTAGACGTTAATGGTTGCTATTGCGCTTGAAGACGGGCCAGAACGAGAACCGCTACTTACTGACGTGCGGCCATCTTGAAAACGCTTGTGTTTTCATTCTTGCTATGGATATACACTCCTCACCAAATGTTTTATTGAAATATCAATTGTTTCCAAGCTATTCTTACCCAGATTATAGCAAAACTTGGTGCAAATTCGTTGATCAAATTTTGCTGTTATTTTAAGAAAATATAAATCCAACAAGAAAGAAATTGACGTAACTTATTATACATCATGCGGGAACTGTTGCGCCTCATGTTGACCTGCGGCATTGACGAAGCTCATGAAAAGTTGAAGCTTCTAATGCTATCCGGTAGACAGCGATACAACGTTGTGATGCGGGGATCCAAGTATAGGCTCGATACTAGACTTTAAGGCAAACCTCGTATACAGTGAAATTTTTCGTGCTACCAGGATTCTTCGAAATAAACTCAGAATATCTTTTGTCATTATATTACAATCCCTTAAAAAATTTGAGATGAGGATTATGCGTTGTTGTTTCTTTCCAAATGTGAGCTATTCAACAATTTCCTTAGTAATTTTCTAATTTTTATATGCAACAGAATCATTCTTGCAATCATAATATTACTCGATGTTAGCTGCTTTTTCGTCTGTCATAGACGATTATTGCCTGCAATAGCCAATAAAATGCTTTTTAGACACAAATTTTTCCAGCACAAATGTTCCAAAGTATCAGTGCCTGCCAGTGCGTTGCCTCACTGCACAATGTAGCTACCTTTAGCGTTAACACTCTCGAGCAACTTCTTTCAGACAGAGATAGAAACAACGCAACAAGATTTTTATTTGTAGTGCAGCTTTACGCAAGTGATCTATTGGGAGTAATTTATTGGGAAGAAAAAAACAGCAGCAAAATGGAAGTTATTTTGCTATAAGGTGAAACGCATACTGAGAACTGTCAAAAAGAAACCATTTTTGACATTGACTAAAGTGAAAGAATTATTTAATTTAGACATTTATAAAGTATGGTCCAACCAGAATACAGGAAGTAAATTGTAAATAAAACAAAAAGTTTTCTGAGAGTTATCTTAATATTTTTTATTTTATATAACGATCTATGCCAATTAGATGCGAAACAAAATATCGACCAAATCCTTCCAAGGTTCAATGTCGTTAATGTGCCGAATTATCCCATCCTTTAGCTCTTGAATTGTTCTTTGCTTATTGCGCACATTTTTTCTTGCAAATACCCCCAAAGTATGAAGTCCAACGGTGTCACGGCCATTGAATTTCTCACGCAAAAGAACCATTGTTTCGTTGGCGGTGTGGCAAGTGGCATCATCCTATTGGAACCACATATCGTCCATATCCTCAATTTCGGGCCACAAAAAGTCCGTTACCATCTCGAGATAGCGAACACCATTCACTATAACTGCTTGATCAACCTCATTTTCAATCATTCTTTGTAGATGCATCAGTTTTTCAACAATCACTCGCGGATTCTTAGAAGGTTTTCTTTGTAAAGTCACCATTCACATCTGTCTGTTCAACGAACCATTCGGTGTATTGACGACGCTTGAAATGGTCAATAGGCTTCAGCTCTTGAGTTATTTGAGCCTTGAAAGCGTGTAAATTCAAATCTTTATTCAAAATTCGCATCAGTGATGTTCGTGAGATGTTCGTTTTTTGGGCACGACGGCTCTTCTGCCACACTACCACGAATAACAGCAAGATGTTTTCACATTTCATACAAACCCGGTTTGCTGAAATTTTCGCATAATTATCCTGATTGTGGACGCATTTGGACAATTATGTTTACCAAAACTATCACAAAGTGCACGAAATGCATTTTGATTTGAACGGCCATTTTTGTAAAAGGCTTCAACAATCTTAACGCGCTGCTCAATTGTGTACCTCTCCATGGTTGGATTTATCGAAGACTGAAACAAAGAAATATCAATTAAAATTGGGCAAAAAACTTGACATTAAGGTGTGGCTCACAATTAACATCGTGCATTCTGGTAGGACCACCCTTTATATCCATAAAGAATTCAATTTATACATTTCTATAATACTTTCACATTAAGTCACTTCATCGGTTAGAAAAGCCTTCGTAGGCACTCTTTGTTCATTTTGTGTTCATCAATATTTTTTAAACTCAAGTCACAATCGTTTTAAATTTGCAATAAAGCGCGAAAATGCGCCTCTACTTAAATGGCGTAATGTTATGTGGACTGATGAGGCGAAAGTTGCTTTTTTTGGAAGTCCTGGTCGCAGGCGGTACATCAGAAGACCACCAAATGCTTCTTATAATCCCTATTACACAATAAAGACTGTAGAGCATGGTTGTGCCAAGATTAATGTGGGCATTTTCCTATTGTAGCACCGATTAAATATTTTGGATAAAAAAGAGAAAATGATTGCTAAACTTTATACACAAATTATGGAAAGCATTATGCTTCCTTACGCTGAATGAAATATGCTTTTGAGATGGATCTCACAACAGGACAACGGTCCAAAACATACCAGGAAGTTAGCTACAGCTTGGTTTGTGTGAAATTGGGTACAAGTTCTGGGTTGGCCAGCCCAATTTCTGACTTGTGTTTCATTGAAAATCTTTGAATTATTGTCTAAGATCTATTTTTTGACCCTTTTTGAGCCCGGAGCCGGAAGAGTTTAGCAGAATTGTGGTGCGTAGTACAAAGTAGATACCAGGAAAATACCAGTTTGACGTTGACAGCGCTTGGTGGATTCAATCTCCCGACACTTCGCCGTTTGTTGCAAAGAAAGGATACACCATTGACTGTTAAAAGAGCGGATAGTAGCTTATGTAAAGCCCAAAGTTAACGATGTTTTTTCCATTTTATTGTCATATTTACCGGGGACTGCTAGTTTTGCTAGTTTCTTTTTTTAACTTAGCTAAAGTTTTTCCACCGTTTCCTTTACTTTAATATTGTCGAAAACCGTTAAGTCAATCATAACTTATTTTAATTTTTAGACTTTATTCGCTCAAATCAACATGTTTAGAATAATAGCTGAATAAAGAAATCACAATGGTGTATTAAAGTATTAAGGTTATATTAAAGTATTAGTATTTTAAACATGTTCCACTGCTCTTATTTTCCTCACATATTACATCTGCTTGCCTTGGAATGTGTTAAAAAAGAGCAGTTTAGCATTTCACCACCTCGTCATTCTGCAGTGAAAATTATGTACTATCTCATTTTGCTCTCATTCCCGCAGACCTTCAAAGAGTATGAAAAAATTCAATTTGCTCCCACGTAAACATATTCTGCTCATAATATCCTTTCCTCTATTTACTTAAAATTTCTTAACTCTATTGCTGGAGTAAAGAATATAAACGAAATTTTCCTGCTGCTTGTTTACACAGATAAAATATTTCTTTTATCTTTTCTTCATCATCTCCATTTTCTCTCCTTCCATTGTTTTTCAATTTTACACATTTAAAAAACGCTACATGCATTCGCTTATTCTATGCCCGCATTCCTTTATCTTGGATTTTATTCAACCAAATTTTATTATACATGCACCTATAAACAGTTTTCTTTTTTCTTATTCATCCTTGGGGAAATGTTTAACGAGAACGCGAAATAAGGACGAAAGCGAGTTTAAGTCTTTGCATGTCTATCGGATTTTTTTTTTTTTTTTTTTTTTTGAAACATTACAACAGGACATACGAAATAACAAGTAAGACGTAGTACAATGAAAAGTGAGGCGCGTGTGAGGAGGTGAAAGAGCCTTAAGGGATTTTATGCCATCAGATAATAGAGTAGAAAGGATCTTCTATTCCTTAAGACTGTGTATAACATTTGGCGAATAGAAAAGTTTCAGTAAAAAGAACAAATATAAAGCGCGTGAAACTGCTGCGTAGGTAAAATTATTGACACACGGATCAAAAGTAGGATAAAAAGTTGTTTTTACGCGATAAATTGTCAATTTTCAATGTTGAAAATGAGACGAGGGCGTTCGGCTGTAAAATCTTTTAAGAACGTTCAAAAAGAAAAACAAAATTTATACGGATATTGCTGGATTATCGAATGTAGATTACGCAGTTGATGAAATGTGTAAAAATAATCATTACAGAGTGTACTCAATGTATTCATAAAGCTGTTTGAATACGACGCTTCCAAGTGTCCTTTTTGCTCTTTGATGCTCAGAAGGTTTTATTTATGGGAAAGCAAATTATCTCAAAGACAAATCAAATATCTCATGCATATCATGATTCTCTGAAAATTGACAGACCAAGCCACCTACTTTCTAACTAAGTCCTTCCTGTCAACATCATTTCTCATTTGTTGACCTGATGTGTGTAAACATTTAAGACCACTTGAATTGAAGCTTGTTAAAAGTTAATAATCCGCAATAGTTTCGGTCGAACATATGTAATTTCTCTGAAAGGGAATGAAACACCATTCACCACCGCCCACAATGCTGAATGACTTGAATAGGTCATCCTTACAAAGCGTGTCTCTGCAAACTATATCATATGCTTCAAGACTGTGTAAACCGCACGAAATTATTCAGAAGGAAAAGCATAACTCTAAAAGGACCACGTATTTAAGCGAAGATGTGCGGTTAAATGGGGAAGTAAAACAACTGTTGTATGTGCCCTCGGGTAGACCCAAAGCCCTAATTTTCGCAACAAGCTCCACTCGTTTTCGTGTAGGAAACTGTTTCACTGTGCACAATGTAGTTCGGGTGGATTTCGTGATAGTCACATCTGAATATCACTATCCCAGTCCCATCAGAATAGACGTGAATAGGTGAGTGGATGTCCTAGTCCATGTCCTTATCTCAGAAGGCAAGTGGCAAAAAGTAATTATCAGTGAACAAAAACGATGATAATGAGTTTCATTTTAGGGACGTAAAAAAAGGAAAAAGATTTCACAAGTTTGGATGAAAAGTAGTTTCATTTAGTATGGCTTTAAGGGAATTAAGCCTGTGAAAGAAAGTAATTTGCTATAATCGTAACGCAGATCGTTTTTCCGTTTAGCCGCAGATGAACTTAATTTTTATTCAGAAGAGAACCGCAAAGAGTAAATTTCCTTGTTCAAGAGTGCTTCATCCTGTAGAACTCAATAAACTTTGCCTAAAGCTTAAATCTTCTGCGTGTTCATTACCTTTACTCTTTCCTTCCACCTCGTACTCGTTCATTTCTTTAGGGACACAAAAAACGGGAAAAAAGCAGGAAAAACAATGTTTTACCTTCATCCTCACCCGATTTTGGTGGTACGTACAAGGAAGTTGCATTTTAAATGATTCTGAAATGGTTCCCTACACTAAACATAGAATGATACGAACTGCAGGCAGAATAGAAGCAACAGCAAATATCTCCACAAGGAACTCATCAGCTTAAGCAAATAGCGGAAGTTAAAAGAATCTTCGCATACAATGCAGATACATTCATCTATATATATATATATATATATATATATATACATGTCCTTGCATGTATTTTGTCTTTGCTTAAACTGCCGGAATCAAATGTAGGGAATCGCTCCGCATATGTGCGCTGATTTTTTTCTCACGGGGAGTAGTACAAAGGCCTACAAGAGCTGGTCAAAAGTACTTCAGAATAAAAATTGTGTTCTTTCAGATCGCATAGCAGAAAGGACGTCTTCAGCCCAACTGAAAATTCAGTCACGTGTTAAAAAGTTTTCGGTTTTTTCATTCGCCGGGTGAAAAGTTTAAGTGTGCAAGGAAGTTTTGTTGGCAAGCAGTGAAGTGATAAAAGTTTATTTAATATTTTAAGTAACCAGGCTTCAAATCTGATTGTGAAAGTAAACTGAGCAACAAAAAGACATGGCTTGGGGCTACTGGAGTGCTACAACTGTGGATCGTGGTCGTTCGCCACGTAGAAATACACAATGCGTTGCAATGCCAGTAAATACGGTCCCGCAAGCAGAACCACCACCACCAGTGGCCACATGTTACAGTCCAACGTGTCGCAGCCGATGCACTAGTCCATGCCACAGTCCATGTCCTGACAGTCCGTGCCAGTCGGTTAGCCCACCTTTGCCAGCGCCTCCATCGTTAGTTCAATGTGCCCAAATGCAACAGCCACCACAACCGAATCAATCAATGTGTCCTCAAGAGGATTATTCCCGTCGCGCCTCACTAGATCGACTGGATAGTCCACAGGTAATATTAGTTCTAGTTTAACCGTCATGAAAATTATGGACGAAATGGTTTCAGTATTCATCTCTTCATATAATCCTTAATAGTTTGCTCATACTCTAGATTTCCATCATCATTTTAGAGCTTTTCGTTTTCGACTGATTATTCTTCTACTCTCTAATCTTGATCGAATTAACATATACATAAATAACTAAACAAAAGAAAAGCATATAGTAACATAGCCTGAAAAACTGCATTTTATACAAGAAACGAAATAAAGGATCATTGTTAGGCTTGTCCTGGTGACTAGGAAAAACCATGAAGCAATGTAGTAAGTTTTGTCAGCTTTTGTTTTCTTAAAAAACTTAATTTTAAAATTTTATCAAAAATGGAAGAAAAGTGGAATTATCAGGTTAAAGCTAAAAATAAGGATCAATATAGGAGCGGTAATTCGACAATTGTTCCAAAAGAAAAGCACTGTTGGTTGTCATACTATAAATAGTTATTTAAAAAGATGGAAGTAGTTAAAGGTTATTCCCCGTCTTTTCGCGTTTAGTGTCCTGTTTTTATTGAGCATACGTATCTGTCGCGTTACTCATCTTCCCTGCTTCAGAAAACGCACTCCCCGCAAGTGTTCCCTCAACCTGTCAAATTGGCGCTGAACTCAGATACAAATTGAACTCAGATACTGTACAAAAAAGGTTGCAGACTCGTTTGTTAATGTATATTTCGGAAAACTTGCTAATTGAAACTCTGATGTAAGGCCGCGCCTAAAGATAAATGAAAAACGCTCCACCTTGTAGCAATTCTCCATACAATTCACAAATTTTTCGCCAAAAGCTTTTCTGCAAAAAGTTTTTAATTAGTACCCTGTGCTGACACTAGTATCCGTTGGAACTGGATTTACGACAATTACGTCCTGTTGATATTATACAAAGCTTACAATTTCTTTTACTTTTGGCTATTGACGTCTGCGATACTTTTGCGAATATTTTGAAACTCAGTTCAGCAACTCCTTAACATGTTACTAACTACATGATACTACACGAACACTTCTTTTATCCTGGCATGACTTTTCATCATTTTTTCATCGTAAAATTTGTCCATGCGAATATATCTTAATTGTTTTCTTGTTGGAATCCAAATTGAAAGATTTTTCTCAACGTAATCTCAATTTTTTTGCATTTTCCTCCAATTCCTTCCCTGAATTTCACTTATTCAGCATTCGACAGTAACGTGTCAATAGACTTGAGCGTACACACTGACGTTTTGTTCACCTGTCGACGATACATACGACGCACACCATATATGCTTTTAACATAGCATCAATACATACAGCGCTAACACTCTTGGGCGACTTCCCTCACACAGAGTTAAAAAACGCACTGTCAGGGATAGAAAAAGCACAGCCAAGATAGATTTTATATTTTTTTTTCAAATGAAATTCCACTTGCCGTGGTGGGATACCGTTAGATTAGCTGTTTGTTCAAGGTAAAAGCGCTGTACGCGCCAGGTTGTCTAAGATCTGCATCTTCGCAAACATAATGGTGAATTTGTGAATTGAAAACATAATAATTTGAATTTTTTTTTGGATAGTTTGACTTAAATTTTTATAAATGATGTTTACTCATTTGAATGATTTTCTCTCTACTAATTTTTTATTGTAGCCCAACCATCGACATGAGTCAATAAGTGAAAAATACCGATACCCTTTCATTTACCACAATACAAACTTAAGACACTTTTTCTGGCAATAGTGGTAGTCACAGCAATAATATGATTAAACTAGTAGTAAAGGAAAATAGAACTTCGACTAAGCGACTTTTGGTTGGAGAGCTGTCCCCGTATTTTGATTATGTAGAAAACTTTTTGTCAAGGAGCAAATGGCGTTTGGATAAATTTATTTCAAAATAAATTTTCAAGATAAATTCCTTTGGTACAATTTCGTTTGGTACTCTACCACACATACCTTACATTAACGACTATGTACTCTGGTCCGAAAAAATCGAAATACATCCAACAGAAGCAAAACTACACAGATCCTGATTTTAAGCAGTAAATGTAAAATGAAATCACATTGCTTTGATTGCGACTGTAAAAAGTTGACAGACATTCCAAAAATGGTTAATGATCTGGTTAATTGATTGATTGAAATGACAGTATCGTCTCAACAACATACTATAGCGTAACAATCAATATGAGTTAAAAAAAACTTGCTATACTCTGAAGAGCGACCATTATAATTGTCAAGCTATAATGGCCAATAAATGTCAACTTGACATCAACATTAATAATTGAAGTGTCCTTATCTCCTACCGCATTCGAATCTGAACCATGTTGCGCAGAAGACAAGTGTCTGAACAACTTTGTAGGTTTCAGTTTTTTTTATCTTGACCATCTAATCAAATTAGACCCAAACCAAGTTAAAGAAACAAAATTTTTCAAGCATTTAAAACAGGTTTCCTTTGAGCCAATACAAGATTGACATTCTAGACCTCATGCGGGATAGCCTTTAAATCCATGACCAAATTTCCTTTTCCTGTCTTAATCGACTCATGGCATGTATTCCGTGTATTCCGAGTTTCGGAAACAGGTAAAAGTCACGCAAAATCAGGCGAGTATGGTGGACGAGCGATGACATTTGTTTCTGTTTACCCGAAAATTCAGTCACAACCAGCTTAGAATGTGGTTCAAACCAGTCACGCGTCATCTTCACGAAAGACCAAAGAATTTCCTTTTCTTTCAGCCGTTTATAGCAGATTGCTTCACTGTTTGATCCTCTAAAACGAATAGGAGTTAAATCACGGAACCAACGTAAACAAAGCAATTCGAATAGATCCAGATTCCGTCGATTTTCGATCGTTTAAGATTTTTGTTAGTCTAGCTTTTTGGCACGCAATCGGCGTGCAAATTCATAGAGTGTCATATTCATAGAAAAACATTTTGTGACCAATATGAATGTATTTGATAAATGTAGCGTTTTCGGTTTCGTTGGTATACATCTCCTTTCCGACCCCTGCCTGACGTTTTTTGAGAGAACCAATCCAGGTCTGTCATAAGGTACATTCTTAGGTCATATGTCAGGCGGCGACGTACTTTATACCCAAAAAATCAACCACATTATGTCCAGTCGTTCAGTAACAGATGCTGAAAGTCTTTTCGATGTTTCTGATGCTAACCCAACGATTTTCGAGATCAATAGCCGTCACTCTTTCGATGTTAGCAACGGTTAATAGATGGCTCATATGAGGCAAGTTGTCCACAAGCTCTTTATCCTTACAACATGCTTTATGACAACCAAATACATGCAATCTCAGTAAAATAAATCCTCCAAAACGCTTCTGCAAGATTTTCAATGTTTCCATTGGATTGGATTGTATTCTATTTCTTTATTGCATATTGTGTTACGACTCTATATTGCAAAAACAATTTCTAGCAAACTCATTGTTCAGTGTTTCTCCATAGTAAAAACCATCAAACAAATTTTTCGCATCGTAAACTAATGACTAGCGGATCCAGACTAACGAACGTAACCCGTTCAAAATAGAACAAAACAAAATTTACCGAAGTGTTCTCTAGGTACAGTTTGAGTGAATTTTTCCGAATTAAATTTAATCAAATGTTGCATACTTTGTATGTCATGAACTTTGACTTGAGTGTTTACTATCAATCGTTGACAAGATTGAAAACTAACCGGAATGCTCTAACGTGTCTGATTCCTAAGATAACTTACTTTGTCACTCGATAATCACAGTGGTTCATAACAATAATCGGCCATGTAATAATAGTGGAAAAATATGGTTTTCTTTGAAATTCGTTTTGCTTATAAAACGGTGAATGAAAAGTATTGGCGCTCCCTTAATTTTATTATGAAACTACAAGGAAGTCATATATGAGTGAAACAATATAGCAACAGTATTTAGAAAAAATTCCATACATAAACAAATGTTAAAATCAAAAATTAAAATATCGTAGCTCCTGATAGACAAAACTATTTTGAAGTTGAATAACTCTTTGTTTCTGATAGGAATATAACATAAAGTTAGAATTCATAAAGGAGAACGTGAACCTGGTAAATATTCTTGAATTAAGTTAAACAACGACTTTGCCCGCTTACTCAATTTACTTTAATTATACAAATATATAATTTAGGGCGTTGCCTGACTAATTTGATAATCTCTTTTTTGTAGTTCTCTTTTGGTTTTCTTTTATATATTACGTATATCTATATGATTTTTTTTTAATTCTAAGTTGTTATATGATTGATGAATTTATAAATATTTTGAAAGTGTAAAAAATTGTGTTCAATGTTCAAACAAATTAAAAAAAATTTTATTTGTGTTATTTATGTCTTTCCATGTTTCACCAATTATCTCTGATTCCGAAATAAAAAGTCCTTATGTTAAGAAAAAAAAAATGTTTCAAAAATAATATTTAGTCGAAGCTTTGGATCCTTCTAATGCAAAATCAAAACTCAGCGAGAGCAAACTGAACATTTTAATGCTTGTATTGAAATTTAGTGTAAGTACGAGCGGAGAGAGCAGAAAAATCGAGTACAAGGTCCTACGCTTCCTTCTCACTGTTCGGCGCCTCTCGCAGTCCACAAATAGCCTGGTTGTAATTTGCCACAACTGTCGTGCCAAACTTTGACACCTTTCATCAAATTTTTGGCAGACTTTTTCCCAAAGTTACTCATATCACATTGTCGTCCAAGTCCAAGCTCAGGAGACCTTAACATCTAGTCAGGACTAGAGGGCCAACCTCTCTTTGAAGCTAGAATTCTTTAGACCCCCAAGGATATGCAACAGTGCAATACTGAGGACAGACAAAAAATATTAATAGTTGCGTATTCACCCAGTTCAAACCAGTTCTGATCACCCTAATGATAGGTTTCCCACTGCCCTTCCTTAATTCATCCCGAAAGCTGTCAATGGGTTGAAGTCAAGTGGCTGTGGAGGGGTTTCTAACATGTGAAAAGTGTTGTAAACAATTCACTAATGAACGATAAAGCCGTACATTCCCGCCCAAGACCCCCTCCACAACTACGTTTGACTATACTTTCCAAGTGTTACGGGTGTAATTACATCTTCGTTTTTTGCGACAATGAAACTATGCCGGAGTACTCCGGACCTTGCAGTGTTTGAAATACCCAATTATGTCAGGTTTATCAACATATGTCAGGTTGCAATACTGCCGGTGACACTCATACTTGAATCTGTTTTTGTGATGTTTATTTGCCTACTTGGCTGTTAAATATACCTTCGCAAGAATAATCAATTTACTGTGATACTGATCACATTACCTTCTCGTGTTCTTTTGGTCTACAAATGAGGTGGCTCTAACACACCTCACGGCCTAAATTTAACAGTGAACAAGCGCGCCATTAGACCCAACTGTCATCATATTTAGATTGCTCCCATCAAAAAATAGGGTCCTACCCTTGGAACCAGTATCGTTGTGCCCGTATAAATTGGTGAAATAAAGTCTTATTAATTGTTGCAATATAGGGTTTTTTCTGTGGCACTACTATTTTATGTCCTGCTTGATAAAGTACTTGCAGTTTCTGCAGGAACACTTTAGTATTTTTTCCCTGAATTTCTCTACTACATGTGAAATTTTCCTTTATTTAAATTTAAATACATGGATTTGACTTTTGTTAATCTTCATGACAAACAGACTAGCAATTTCTTTCACAATGCACGCATTTTCCATTGATTGAAATTCTGTTGATTTAAATCTCAAATAATGTTTCCAAGCGTTAAGGTTGTGAGAATTTGTTGCATATCAAAGATAGAGTACGGTTTTGTTATTTATAGATCTCGTCAAAATTTAGATAACTGGTAGCTTTCAATTCAATTTTGAATCTCTTAGTTCAAAAATTTGAAATATTTATACAAATACGCAAATACACACACAATTGCGACGGTCGGTCGCCAATTGTTCCGTTTTATTCTGCCTTTATATTTTTCTTGATGAATGCATTGATATTTCAACCGTGTTGGTTAGACTCATACAAAGGAAAACTCAGTAAGCATATTCCTATACTTTTTTCAATCGATTTTCTGAATATAACGGAAACCAAGGGTGGCCATCGGTGTTAATTTTCTATGTTCTGGTTTGCTTACCAATTCCCTTAACATCCTTAAAAAAGCCACTATTTGGCTGTGGAAAAGCTATGTTTTCTTTCTAGTGCCTAATAGCACTACAGATCTTTCCAAGGTCTGACTTTTCTACAAGTGAAAATGATTATATAAATATATTAATCGAATTTTGGAATTTTCAAAGTCCGGGCTATGATACACTATTCTCACCCATAATATCCGACTTTTAACTGACGATGAAACTTCTATTTCACTGAAAAACATATTTCCAGACAACGATTGTATTGTCCGCATCGACAGCCTTAAGTCCTTTATATTCGCTGAGTCGATAAGCAGAAAATCGAATAGCCGAATAGTATGCAATGCAAATGGCACAGCATACCTGAAAACAGTGCTAGCACTCTCGGGTGACTTGCTCAGCCAAACATAGAAAATGCACAAATAGATTTATATTCTTGCTGGCGTTTTACAGAAAAGCTTTCAGAGGGATGTTCATGCTCTCCGCATAAATGAAAAAAAAATAAATATATAATTCCACTTATTAAGGTCGAATACGGTTATATCGAGAGTTTGTTCGAGTTTCACTTAAAAAGCTGACAGTCCGGGAAGTGTACCAAATAAAGTGAGGTTTGCAATATAGAGAGCTTTTAAATTAAACGACCATGGCAAGCAGTAAATAAAGTGAGCTTTGCAAGAAAGAGAGCTTCTAAATTTTAAAAAGGTGAGTGGGGAAAATGCGATAGCTAGCGAGCTAACTCCATTTTTCCGTTGTAATAGTGTGAGTCGAATGTGAGTCGGTATATATGAATACAAAATTTAACAAATTGCTAATGCGTATCTCTTCGCACCATCGTCTTTATGTTCTATCTGCATCGAATTTTACTTGCAAATATCAAGGCATCTGGGAAATTGGTGTTTGGTTGGAAGTTTGTTTCAAAATTTAGCACTTGTTTGGGGCTACAGCTATCGTGTGAAGTGCTTACGCTCTGTGTTTATGGTCTTATTCTATCGATCCCCTCCGCTCTTACAATATCCCTAAGCACATGTCTTGGAAAATTTTTATCCAGAGCTGTGTCAGAGGCGTTATCGCGGTAGCTTAGCATGTTCTGGGACAGATTTGTGTACTAGTAACATTGCGCTCATGTATATGGAATTAGCATTTGAAATCTTTCAAAATCCATAAAAACGTTTCGAGAGCAAGTTGAGCTTTGGCTATATTTTCACGTTTCTACCCTTTATCCTTACCAGCTCTGAAAATTTGCGCCGAGATTTACTAAGCGCTAAATTTAATTGAGGAAAATATTCTAAATAACATTTTTCCACAATTTTTTTCCCAACTCATTAGTATGTTGTCCTATTTATTTTCGCTCTCACAATTACTTCAGCATGTACGAAGGAACAGGATAATATTATGATGTCATCTGTTTAGGCTTCAGTTAGGCGTGATGTTTGATTTATTGCGTGGTTTGTCTTCGGTATCGAAAAAATTAGTCTCCGTCTGGTACACTCGAAATTTGGGATAAATGATATGGCAGTCACTCAAGTTCGGTCCAATCTTTATATCAAAAACATTACATTGCATGCAGTTGGTTTTAAATCTAGAGATCTGGTATTTTTGTTGATATAGTCATTCAGACTGAACACATTACTCATGTTTGCAATCTCGCAATCAATTTCGTTAAGGGATAATTCCTGGGAGTACTACATTCTACTCAATATGTCCGTCTAGGATGTTAAATTTGAAATTTTAGTAAGGTGTAATTGATTAAAATTGAAAACTAACAACTGTCCGCAAAAAGAATTCTTCTACTTCGGCTGTGATCCCGCGATACGATTTATTATCTTGTCTGGTCGGTCCCGACAGGATACAACATATATGTGCCCAATTACATAACAGTGTTTGGTGAATTCTAGATTTTGCAAAGTCAGGGTCGCCAGTTTTGAATTTAGATAGAATTGAAAATAATGTTTAGAGTCACAGTTTTCGAGTCACCTCGAAACTCAAAAAAGCTAGCAGTAGGTCTTATCTTGGAGGACTATCCTTTTGAATATTGCAATGCATAAATTTTTTTAAAGGAAATTCACAGTATTGCAGTTGAATGCAGAATTACTGCACAGTGAATGTATTGCAGTTGCATGCATCAACTGGATTGTTTGTGTGTGGAGCTTGTGCTTTCTCG
This sequence comes from Stratiomys singularior, assembly GCA_954870665.1. Classification (NCBI taxonomy): domain Eukaryota; kingdom Metazoa; phylum Arthropoda; class Insecta; order Diptera; family Stratiomyidae; genus Stratiomys; species Stratiomys singularior. The sequence continues at coordinate 30,848,285 of OX940881.1, read as the reverse complement.
ATGTGTGTTCTCTTTCTAAGTCTTTTCGTTTGAAGTTGTATAGCTATTCACATATAACGTGAAAGCAGTATCTGAGGGAAGTGATTAAAGTTCCTTAAAAAATCTTGCACGTTTTCCAATGAAAATTTACGTCCACACATTATATTTGTTGTGTTTGGTGTTGTGAATTCTGTACGATTAGTTGCCAACTGCTATAACTATGTACAGTACATAACGAAAACTACTATAAATTTACTACAAATATTCAAAAGTTCGCTGGGATATTCACAAAATAATTTCCGGTTTTTTATCTTAAATATGAACTCAATTAAATATGATCTCCCTGCAAAATCTACATTGATTTTTGGGTAAATTTTTCATAGGAAATGGGAACTTGGTAAGTTGTCCCTGCTACGTCATGAATTCACTGGAATCGAATTTTCAGTATCGATACCTTACCTTTAAATTTAATTTGAGAAAGCAAAATTAGTGCTTTCAACTTATTTAAACGTAGCTTATGGCTGATATTCAGCACCCTCTCGATGTAACGAGGAAGATTTGAAAAGAATAAAGTAGTTCGCAGGTTTTCTAAGAAAATATTTGCTTTTTGTAGAGCATGCAAACAACAACAATAATTTTGGGAGAGAATCTCGTAAGAGTTCTCGCTAGTCCTACATGTATTCCGTATTGCCTTCTCTAGAAATTCGTTCTCGAAATGTGATTGAGTCCTTTTTTATGTTAATAAACTTCTTTATTTTTTCTTATTGAAAAAGGGTATTTCAGACTGGTTCGCGAATGTGATAGTTATATGAATTACTCGATAATTCAACGCATACATTTCCCATTGATTGCCCTGTTACCAAAAGGATACTTTTTCTGACTAAATATATCCGCCATCATTTATGATATTGCAACAACTGCTCCTACACGGAGCTCAACAAAATAAGTTGTTGCGGCCTTCAATGTATTTAAAAAGTTTTCCATTTGTCACGCTCACACGTTTCGTTCTCATTATTGTTCGGTTTCATGATCCTTGGATAATATTATATGACGATACCAATGAAACTGAACGATATTGTAGAAAATACTTGCGAAAAGGTCAAAGATTGTTCAAGTGAAAGATAGAAAATTCGCAACAAAATAAGAATTTCTAAAAATATGATACCTAAAGGTCTAGGTAACATCCAGATAAAGGATATCAGATGAAATGATATTTTCAAGGAAATAGAAAGACTACACTCCAAATTCCCGGAAAACATAGCCTCCATCATCGTACACGACACGGCTCTCCTTGAATATGCTTCATGTACAATGACATCCTTGCTAGCATCGCCATCGTCGCCTGGTTCGGATTTTTGTCATCCATCCCACACTCTATTCAAATAACTTGAAAAATTCCAATACAGAAAGATTGCTTTCATTTAAGCCAGACCGAGGAAATCGGTGTGCAGGAACAAAAGGACATGAGAAAAGAGGAGATGGTGAAAGAGAAATGGTGAGCAAGAAGTCGGAGAGATAAGTGAAAGGGCTGATACCAAGAATAATACACTTGATTCACATAAAAAGGAAATACTGTGACGAAATGCTTGTCGTGTATAACATCTATCTATTACTTCCATGTCATGGTGGTTGCGATTAATCTATTCTGCGGGTCCTTGTCATTTCCACTGTTCGTCCCTCTTGCAGAGCCTTAGTATAACGCCAACACCAGGACAACACGAAGCTGGAGTGCGAGAACCGATGGCAGCGTAAGAGAAATCACATGAATAGATGGTTGGATGGATGAGTGACACGAAGATTTTAGTTGGTTTCTATCTGTTTTCCAGATACAAATCATCCACTTTGTTCGATCGCGTCGCACCAAAAATGTCCTGACTGGGAGCGGCACGGAGAGATTTCAACAGAAGGAATTTTTCGTCTACCTAGAAGATGGCTGAAAAACAGCAGAAGGAAGCCACAAAATAGAAGGAAATAGTTGTGAACGTTTGTGATAACACGGCCACATGCCTCGGCATTGACTTAACTGAGTTGAGAATATACCTATGTGTCCTTGTCTCCTATATTGACTTATGCAAGCATTGTAGAGCAGTAGCTTTCGTCTTGGGTGTTTCTCAACGTTTCTTCTAAGCTAGCTATCTTGCTTGCTAGTGTTGTAATACCACAGCAAGTGGAAATAGTTTTGCCGAAAGTCATTTCGGATGGAAGCGAACTGCTCAATTGGAAAATTGGGAAAATGAATACATTCATGGGCATGAGATTGTGTAATGCGATATAAGATGGTAGTACACCTTAAAATGTGTAGCAAAGATTAAGACTTTGTTGGGTATGATAATAGAGATTGTCATGTTAAGTCGCTCCTTTAGCAGTTTTACAGCAATGATTGTTATCATAGCAAAACGAATGCATACATACGAATAAACAAAGAAAAATTGTCTTAACGCAGGGCCGAAAAAGAAGGAAACTAAATTTTCTTAGGTCCATTCTGCCTACTTAGTGATTCGTTACGCAGCCCAAAGTGGAATTTTCCCATCCAAATCCCGAAAACTTTAATCAGCATCAAAACTTAAATTACAAGCCAATTAAAAACAAAGAAGCAATCCTCAATGGATTAAATTCAATTTACCGTCAATCTCCTAGCCCACACAAATGCATTTGGATTTCCTTTTCATTTAAAATAACTCATACCCGCCCTGAATTAACGAAAACTTTTCGAAACTTTTAGCTTTCGACCTTTTCATAAACAAAAGGATCTTTCCTTATTTTATTTTTTCGCTTTCTTCGTTTCTCATTTTATATCCTGCCGGAATACTTAAATGCCAAAAGAGCATGAAGGTAAAACAAAAAATAAATAAAAATAAATAAAACGGTGGAGAGAAAAAAATACGAAACGGATCTTTGGATATGCGTATAAATTTTCCTGGTTGGTACAAATGTATTTCCTACTTTCGGTTTTTTCTTCCTTTTCATGAATAATTTATGATGATTGTTTTGCTTATTTTAATTGGCCATTAAATTAAATTCGAAGCCAATTTAGATTGTTCTTTCTTCAGTTGTCGAGTGGTGTATATGCATGCTGCTGGTGACCTTTAGTGTTCTCGCAAGTTTTTATTAGGGATAGCTTAGGATCATTAAAATGATGGTTTTATTGTTTTTCCGAGTGCATGTTGAGAAATTTACGTGAACTCGAAATGACGTCAGGCAAAGAAAAACCTGAAATGAATCCACATTATTCTCACTCAATCCAAAATATTTCATGCAACCGATTAAATGCTAAAATCTAAATAATTACTGAACATGAATTTCTATCAGGATAATGCAGTGGCGGATCAAGGGCTAATGTTTTGGGGGCGGGGGGCGACTCTTAATCATGATAATAATAATAACAATGATAATGACATTTTGGCATTATTGTTTTTATTATTATTGTTATTGTTATTTTTGTTATTATTTTTTAAATAATTTTTTCAGGTTTTCCAAGAAATAAAAACACAAAAATACGTGACAAAAATATTTATTCATCATCAGAACTTTTGAAATGTAGAAATTCCACTCGGTGATTTTTATGACATCTCGCAAATCTATCAATTACTTCATCCGGATCAACATTGATATCCCAATGTATATTAAGAAGCGCTAACCCTGCAAGCCTATCTTCGCCCATGGTTGATCGCAACCATGTTTTCAACCTTCTCAGGGTTGAAAACGTTCTTTCAGCTGATGCTACGGATATCGGCATTGTGACGAGAATTTTTAAGAGACAGGATAGATGAGGATATATCACGCTATCGCAAAAGTCTAACAAATCAACGACTGATCGCGGTTCGCAAATTTGCTCTCTACTCCACTTCAGACGCCATAATTCGAGTTCAACCTTAATGTTTCTTCTTGACATTTCAACTGGCTCATTGAATAGGTTTGTATATTTTTTTGCTATATCTGAAAATTTACCATCAGTTTTATCAGAATCGCAAGTTAGGAACAAAGTATTGAGATTGTATGATTGGAGGGTTTCTTGGGAAAACCCGCTCCTGAGCTCCTCAAAAACATTTTCTAGCAGTGGTATATAAACTGACTGGCTGTAATAATCGCATTTGTCATTCGTTGGGTAATTTTCGCGGTTTATTTGCCTTCTAGCCCTACGAGGAATCGTTATTTCAGTTTCCAGATCATTTTCAGCAATCACGCATATTTCCTGGAACAAGTCTTTGAATTTTTGATTACATATTTTCCGTTTATTATCTAAAATATTTGCATTGCCATTAAATATTTCTTGGGCGCATTTAATATCCACGTCGGGTTTTTGGAAATATCTACTGAGAGAGTGGGTTGTTTCAAGGACATCGGCAAGACAGACCATGGAAACTAAAAACTGGGAATCGCATAAGGCAGTGCAAAGCATTCTAGCTGCAGAAGCCTTGCGAGAATCTTGTCACGTAGAAATTTTCTTCAACAATGACACGATTTTACCTAACGATGTCCGAAATTCAATAACGGTATCATGCCGTTCGAAACATCGGGTCTTCAAACAGAGTTTAACCATTATTCGGCCCAACTTTTCTGACAATTCTGTGGTCGTTTTAGCAGAAGAACTAATGAAACTTATGGCTTTTTTCATTGTTTCAATAGCATTTCTAACAGATTGAACTCGAGAAGATTGAGCAATAGCTAAATTTGTTTTTTTAAATTTTTTTTTAAATTTAATTTTGTTTTTTTTTTTTTAAATTTGTATGATTATAGCACGGACAAGGAACACTATTCACGGCAGTTTTTTGAATTGTTGCAGCTGCCCCACGCAATTAGGACACCATAACAGCGCAACCACCAGTCGATATCCGAATGCAATCTTTTATATCTAAATCGGCTCGGTATATTTATATCTAAATCGGTTAATTTCGGCTCTAATTTCATTATTATCGTCGTTATTATTCCTTATCATACTTTAAACATCCAAAAATTTCAAGAAATCTTCATGAACATTATTTTGATATATTGGTAAGTCTGAAAAGTATTGAGCCTTTTTTTCTTCTCATTTTTCTTTTAATTTAAAATGGATTTTATTTAAGTGCATATTGTCCATTATTATCTATAACCTTTTGCCATTTTTTCGGTAGAGCCATTATTCCATCTGAGTAGAACTTCTGTGGTTTATCGGCGAAAAACTTGTCCAAGTGATTTTCACAGTTCCTTTTTGAAATGAATTTCTTTTCATCAAGGAAGTTTTGCAGAGACTGAAACAAATGGTAGTCTGATGGTGCAAGGTCTAGACTATACGGTGGTCGCATCAAAACTTCCCAGCCAAGCTCTGTAATTTTTGCCGAATCATCAAAGATGTATGTATCACCAAGATGTAAGACAACGCCCTTTCTATCAATGGTAAATTCTGGCCGGTTTTTTTGCATTGCTTTTTGCAATCTGGTTAATCGTTGAGAGTACATTGCCGAATTTAGTGTTTGGCCAGGTTCTAGCACCTCATGATAAACAATTTCCTTCCAATCCCACCATACACACAGCATAACCTTATTTGGAGTCAATCCTGGCTTTTAAGTCGTTTGTGATGATTCACCTTTTTTTGACCATGATTTTTTTTTTGAACGACATTCTCGTATCTTACCCATTTTTCATCGCCCGTAATGATTTGCTTCAAAAATGGCTCAAGTTCGTTGCGTTTTATTAGCATTTTGCAAATGGAAATTCGGTCGATCAAATTTTTTGTGTTAATTCATACGGCATCCAAACGTCATCTTACGCAAATGGTTCAAAACTGTTTAGTGATGGATATTCGGTTCCTTAGCACTTACATGGCTTCTTATGTGTCGGTCTTCTTCAATTTTTGTGTAAGATTTAATTGACTTTTTGGTTTGTTTGGTCGACCTGAGCGAGGGTATCTTTGACATTAAAATTTCCCGAACGAAAGCGAGTGAACCATCTCTTGGCTTTGACTTTTGATAAAGTATCTTGACTGTAGACATCACAAATTTTTTCACGAAAATGCGATGCATTCTCACGTTGATCGTAGTGATATTGTAAATTATAACGAATTTTTTCCAGAAACTTCACTCATTTTTAAATGTATTCAACTTTTGACACGAATGACGAAATACAAAACTGTCTATATGAAAATTGTAGACTGGAATGTCACCTTTCAAACACACGTCAGTTTGAATCAATCTGATTAGTATTGCCCGATATATGACAACGAACACCATCTAATGACAAATAAGCCTCAATACTTTTTAGACTATCCAATATATACCTTAAAACTAGAGTTGACGATATCGGTTGTTTCGTTGAACATAACATTATAATATTTCGCTTCCTGGATCCTTCAAATTATGGTTTTAGTCACTTCCTGGCCGCAATTTTCTATCAACTGATTTTGAGTTGTCTTAGGATGTCCATAAATGTTGTCGTAAAATATTATCGCCACTCTGACCGCGAAATCTCAACAATTCTCTCAAGTTTCCCTCGTTTGTGACTGGACTTCCACCCTAATTAAAAGCACCATCGTCCCGATCTCCACGAAAGGCAATGTATTGCAGACCCAAGATAATTAGTTCCACTATTGGTAGAAGCCGGGAACGATTCTCGAGACTTTGTTTCATTCGAGCACTATCAAGTTTATTAATCATTGAATTTTCCTTGTACTCTTGGATCTTCAAAAAATTTGTTGCATCTTGCACGGCATTTCTATGGTAGACACTATTTTCATGAGTATCGAGGACGCTTTTTTTGCCAGTATGTTTCGCGAAAGTTATCACTGGAACACTAACCAAACGCCCCAATGTAACATTCTTTTGAAAACCACCTTCTCCATGAGGTACAAAAAACGGACAATGTTTGCGAAATATCCCTGTAAAATATCAGAAAGCACGAGCCACGATTTGATTCCTGAATGTTTATGACTTGCATATCTGCTTCCCGTCCGTCCTTGTTTATTATGTGGTGAATTTGGAAATTTATAATTGCTCGGTGGTTTCCAATGGTTCAAAATTATATTTCTCTTCGTCAAGTCATCTATTTGTTCGCCGATATAATTGCCAATATCGAGCTGGGGCGTCGCAGACTTTGAACTGTGATTTTTGCCGATTATCTCTTTGTAATAGTGGCATGAAGGGTCTACGTTTTCCAAATTTTACGACGCTATCTCAACAGCTTTCGACACTTTTATTGGTTTATTCATCAACACAAATAAATGAGAACATCAGAATACCACAAAAGATAAATGATAAAGTAGAGCGAAGTCTATTGCACCTGATTTACGACGCCTACAATAGTCCCTCTAAAAGCGTGTCCATAAGCGGCACATAGACAATGGACCGTCTGCTTTTTGAATAGAACCTTATCAGTTGTCGGGAAGTTTGGTTTTTCGTATTAAAACTCTAAATTATTGAGTTGGAGATGCAGTGTAATAACTTTTCTCTAGTATATTTGAAGAAATTTCGGGTGAGATGGGCGGAGCGGTTACCGCATAGCTGAAAAAACTCAAAAAAAAACCCCCGGACTTGTATTGAAAAATAATTTGGGGAGGGGAGGGGTGTGCTTCTACCCCTCACGCCCCCCCTCCCACACACACACTGGGATAATGTGAATTTCACCGTGAGGTAGGGGAAAACCCTTAAAAAATGTCTGAGATATTATACTTTGATTGTGGTAGTCCCAAGCGTGCCCTTGACTACCCTATTACATGATTTGTGATATTTTTGATAAACTGTCAAGAGATCATCGTGTTGCTTTCATACGTGCGAGGGTCGGGCATAATGACAACTATAGAGCCATATCGAGTCGTGATCCGTATATTCTAATATCCATCAGTTTGCTATAGTACTCATATAACTGTGTCGATGATAACTAATCCCTTTGTATTTATGGTATAATTTGGATTTGAAAATGTCACAAGAATAAAACAACATAAACACATGTCAGACATGATGACGTAGATATGTCATTTTTTTCGACAAGCCCCAAATATAAACGTGCAATTAATCGACGATCCTGGAGTAAAGAATCAATGCGTAAAGCTATTGACACCGTGCCAAATAATGAAATGGGTTGGCTGAAAGTATCAAAATCATTTTGAGTTCTCAAGCAACGCTTCGAAGGCATGCTATGGTGCGAATAAATCTTTGAAGTCACGCTCAAAAGATCTCGGATCTTGGAAAGCCTTTGCGCGAAAAATTTCCGCCTGATGTGGAAAGGCAGTTAGTTCAAAATTTGAAGGTAATTAAATCTTGACTACTAGGATCGACTAGGACATCAATACAAGCGTTTGCATTGGAAATGGTTGGAAGCTATGAGTTGTTCCATTGCTTTTGACGACAAAATCAAAAGGCAGGACAGCAATATCTCGAACCTGAAGGTGGACCTCGAAGGTGAACCTGAAACAACATTGAAAGGTCGCGCTCTAACGTTGAATTGGCCTCAAGTTTGGGAACTTTTTTGAGATTTATGGAAACTTGTTAGGAGTCTGTGAATTTTCAGCTAGATCGCATATACAATGCAGGCGTGTCTGGTCTCTCCATTGTAGAGAAGCTGCAAAATAATACCCACCGCGGGTAGAAATCAAGTTGAAGTTTTAAGCATTACTGAGCGTGGTTCAAAGAAACTATTGTTTGTTGTGTTAATGCTGTTGGGACGTATCTTCTATCGATGAAGTTTTTTTAAGCTAAAACATAAAAAATCAATTGGTTGACAAAGTTATTATTGGCATTCTGGGCGTGGCACAGCATTGAGGATAAATGAACTCGGACCAAATGTCCTTATATCGTCTCGATTGCGACCTTGACAGTAAATTCATCATAATTTAAAAATAACTAATCAATGGTACTATTCAACGAGACTTTTGCCAGTTGCTAATTGTTCTCTGTAAGCGGTACAAAAACAGGCCACCATAAAAGGTCTCCAAAGAAGAACAATGGCAGGGTCCTTAAAAAAATCAAAAATGAAATGGTGGACAAAGCTTCTTTTCGTACTTTTGGCGTAGCACAATAAACAGGGTGGTTGAAAACGGGCATTTGAAACGGATTAATTTTCAAAACAATGTTAAATGATTGATTGAAGATAAGGTCATTTTAATGCTAGACAGGGAACCTAGCCATAAAGGAATTGGAGCTCCGGACTACATGTATGATTCCGCGGAGAAAACAAACTTACCCTTGCTTAAAACTCTTAACGAAGGTTATTAACAAACAACTATTCTTGGTGAAATTCCTGAAATGCGAAAAGCAGACGTAACAATTTAACTGCAAAGGTGTTTTGTGTAGAAGGCAGTGAAGAAGTAAGCTTACCCAGTGACTATCAAAAAAGAGGACTGTCCGTGCATATATTTTAATGGTTATTTTTCGATCTAACCCTGTAGAGGACTCGTTACAGTGCTCCAATCGTTTGCATTGAACTATTTTTTCTTGCGTTAATATTCCAAAAAGGATGCGTTTCATTGTTGAACCTTGCCAGTATTTCTTCAAGTTTGCAAATATCTGTGTCACTTTGTACGTACTTCCTCAAATCCGAGCCCATTTGCTACAGTTTCGAAAACAATAGTTTCCTGAATTCGTTTAAGCTATTCCCCACTGATGACATCGGACCTTCTTCACGCAAAATTTTGGGCGGCGATCAGGCACTGTTGGAGAAATTCACTGCTGAGCCACTACCAGTTGAAGAAGTTTGACACCAGAATTTAACTATAGATGATGATCGCAATCAGTTTAGACACTGGAAGATCGGATCAGCAGCGCCAATTTCTTCATGTAATAGTTGACGAAGTTTGTCAACACACAAAATCTTGGTTTCATGCAGCGATGTTTTTTCTAGAACCTCAAATATGTCCATTTTTGTGCCTACGAACTATGATATGCAGAGGGCATTGGTTTTCTGCTATCATTTGATAAAAACTGGTGCAGAATCTTACGGAACATACTCTTGACAAAATTCAGTGCTTTGAGTGTTTTAAAAAATTTCAAAATGGCGATTTAGATGTGAGAAACAAAAGTCGTAGTAAACCACCGAAAATTTTGAACACAAGGAATTGCGAGCCTTATTGGACGAAGACAACCAAATCAAATCAACAACAATCAAATGTGACGCAGAAAGCAGTATATCTTCGTCTGGAAGCATTTTCTTTCCATCTTGTCTTTTTCATCTTCGTCTCCTGGAAAACATTTAGAAATTGTGGAAATGGGTCCCGCATTAACTGAATGAAAAGCAAGAAATAAAAAAATAACACTTCTGAAATGCTGCTCGCTATACATAAAAGAAAATCTCTTCTTCACCGAAAAGTGACAGGGGATGAAAAGTGGATTTATTTTCAGAATCCTAAGCATTGTAAATCATGGGTGAATCCAGGTGAACCATGAATGTACACTGCAAAACCAAATCTTTTTGGAATGAAGACAAAGCTCTGCATTTGGTGGGATCAAAAGGGTGTTATATATTATGTGCTACTAAAACCTGTTGAAACCATTAAAACTGGTACCGACATCAAATGGTCGATTTGAATTGAGGAATATGTGAAAAACGACCGGAATATGCAAAAACGCAACCTAACATATACACACATAATTCTACACCAGGTATGTTTCCCCGTATGGAACCAGAAACGAGATAACAACGACCGATAGGCCGACTGTCAAATTTTTAGTCCTGTATCTTGCCACTAGGTGTGAAAAACTGATGAGCTTGGTTCAAAAGTTCATAGTTCTAGACAGAAAACCAAATTTGCTTTTCAGACTTTTTATTATCCTTTGCCTGACTCTTGGAGTCTCAAATTTTTTTTTTAATTACAAAATACAAGTTATTGGCAGCTGTATTTGTTTGAAAAAGTGTTCTTAGTTCATTTCTATTTCATAAAGCTTCAATTGTTCTAACAAGGTGATAACAAATGGGCTATGTTGGTAGGAGATATTCCTGACATACCAACAACAACTGCGCTCCATTACATTGTACTGGCTGCTATTAAAAAATTATGACAACTAAAACAATATTTTATAATCTTCCCATTGCTTGATTTAATTGTTGGAAAATGAATTTCAACGATATTTCTTTACCTGCAGGCTGAATAAATAGATTCATTACAACAAGTAGCCACTAGGAAATTCACTGATTACGCCAGTATAGTTTCTATGCTGAAACTCATTTCGCGAGACAATGTCTAATCAAATTCAATTAATCAATTCAATTATGGTACGGAATAGTTGGCTGCATACCTTCATCTATCCAGAAAGTGTTTAATACCGCGCTTATGTCTCAAATCAAAAAATAGTTCTTGTATCATAAACTAACGTTTCAATGAACTCGAGAGCATACAAAGGATCCGATTCCCGGCCAGACTAGACAGCTCACTTAAAAAAATTTCTTCAGTTCGTTCTGAAATCAGCTCGGTATACAGAAAACGTATATTTTAATTTGTTTAAAAGCAAAAAAATACTCAGAAGCCCAAATGTTTGGAAAAACAAGGAGCGAAAGACGTGACTTTGTTAAAGCCATTTAACAGCCTGGTCTCATCCTCCCCGTCAAACACATAGCTTGGCGTTTTGTGTCTTCGTCGTTCCCACGAAGAGTTGTTTGCATTTGTCTTATTCTAAATCCATACCATCCCTATCATACATTGCTATCACTCCCAAGTATTAGCAGGGAAGGCTTGTTTGACAACAGAACCAATATCCACATTTATATGCAAGAAATATGTGTTTTTTTTCGCTTTCCTTGAACTAAATTGGGATATATGAGCGGTGTTTTCTAGAAATAACTTTTTCTGCTTGCTGAACGCCACTGTCCCAGGTTTTTACCTAAATATTTCCAATGCGTCCTTCATGTTTCACTGTTTTTTCACACGTTTTTCTTCTTTCGCGTCTCGCTTAAATGCATAGGGATGTGTTTTCTCCTCATCAATTTCGTCTACCATCAACCGAGCTTGCACCCTCCTCCGTCCTCTCATCCAATCTTGGTTTGACAGAAACGCGAAAAGCAATTTAAAAGATTAGTTTTACCTTAAAGCCAAACGAACAGTTGGCTAGATATATAAAAAAATACAGTTGAAAAGGATATGCTAAAGCAATTCTCCAAGAACGTCAATCTAACTGTATGTGTGCCTGTATCTCAGAATTTATCCTATCGCGGATGGAATACTAATGGCATTTGGTCACAGGGTGATCTATTTGAAGTAGTCTTTTATTTATGTTCTAAAGAAATTTTGTATTCTCGGCTTTTTTCGCTGCTTTGTTTCCTTGCAATGTTTTGCTATTTGCAATGTTTTCGTTATTCATTTGTTTGAACAAATTAAAGACTTTCACTTGTCTCCTCAGTCCTTTCTAATCCAAAGAGGGCTCTTATTCTTCTTCTTCGCGATATTCTTATTTGAACTCTTACTTTCCCTCTCCTACTCTCCCTGCATATCCTTTTGTGCTTTCTTAGCTTATTTTAGCTTATTCATGAGATTGTTCAATTGAAATTATTTTCCTACTCGTGAATTCAAAACGAAGCTTGACTAATTTGTGTTTGTAATTTACGCCTGTTCAAAGCCGAAGGAGGAGAGAGTAATGAGTTCTTATACGATGTGTCGAGAGATATATAACATATATACTATTTCTTAAAGAATTGCGTCTGAGGGCTGACAACCTAATTAATGAGAAGGAAGCAAAAATTAATGTTTGACTTCGAACTTGCTTGCCGAAGAAATTATGTACGTTGTTCAGTTTAATGGTTTTGCGCTCGAAAAGGCAAAAATCTGCAGGATTTTGGCATTTTGATTTTCGGTTGAAAGATAAACTTTCTCTTGCTGTTGGTCGAGGGTGGTTCTTCATATGCTTAGAGGGAAAGTGCTTTTCTATGGTATAATTTTTGTTTGCTTTAATAATTTGTTATTTTTCAATAAACCAAACTCAAGAAAAGTAAACGAAGCAACATCAAAGTTAAAATTTTAAGGTTTATTATGTTAGGGTGGTCGTGACGCTACAGCCATTTCCAGGTCATAGCCTCCTGATTCTGGGGCTTCCAAATGTCTCGGTCCATCGACTACAGCCTCGCATTATAAACTATGAATAGCGCATAAATTTCTCGTCAATCGAGCTTACCAAGTGATACGCAGGCTTCCTTGTCAGATATTTTGAATAAGGGTAAACAGCAGTAGCGCCAGGTCAGACCCCTGTTCCTGTCTTACCTTTGTACTAATGGCGTCAGTCAGCTAGTTATTCCTTTCTAAATTGTGCAGTTGTTGATGATTAACTTTGACGACATCATTAATTATGGTATCTTGATAAGAGGGGCTACTTCAGCTGTGAAAGGGCGGTCTTTGGACTGTTCTAGCATCTAGCATCCAGCGTCCCTTTGGTCTAGCATTCGCATCGAAATGAGCGACCTTACGTTCTAAAGGGTTAGCAAACATTTAATGTTTTGAACAAATTAGTAATATGTCTCGCTATTGTTCTTTGATACTGGCTTCCTTGTGCTGGAAAAGTGTTAAAATAGATTGTGACAACCCTGCGAACTCATTTTTTGCTTCTGGGTATATTGAATAGGTTGGTGCATGGGGTTTTGAACTGCATCGTCATCATAATCAATAGATTCTTTTGGAGTTACATAATTTCCCGGCTTTTTTGTTATTATTTATCTATTATTTTGATGTCGGAAGACGTTTCGTCTAACAATGGCGGTGCCTACAAGGCTCAGAAGAAGATTTGACGGTCTTTGTTGCTATTGAAGCGCTATCAGAATTGAGAAGATGCTCCAAATTGCTAGTTTATCTCTCTGTGATATTTTTAACGACAGATAAACTTGCATATTGTTGTCCTGGTCTGATATCTATACCTTAAGCCCCCAATATTTTGTTTGGTATGTTTTTGTCAATAGTTTTTCATGTTTTTTCTAAATTTTTATGTTTCTTATCTCTAAATATCTAATTTGATACTCTACTGATACTAATGATACTAATACTAATACTGATACTAATTTGAAACTTGTGAAATTAAAAGTGTTTTCGAAAATCCTATTTTCGTCCTGATATTCGTGTTAACTAAACTGATACTCATCTAAAGCTTCCTTTTGACTGCATCCTGGCGTTTATCATCGAACCAATTATTATTTTCTCTTTATCTCTATTTCCTCTTCTTCCACCAGTTGGTTTTCTGAAACTAACTTCGTTCTTTCTTACTTGAAATTTTCTTATTGCCGGCTTTCATAAGCTTTCCGCCAAGGGGAAGAACATTTTCAATAACAGTTTTCTTTTTCTATAAAGACGTTTTCTACAGTGTGACAATCAAAAATGGTACTAAGCCGTGTTGGAATTGTTCTTGTTGTTTAGATCAAGCACTTCCATTCATATTTCATTACAGGACCTCCAATTTCGTTGTCTAGGACAAGTGAGATTGAACGTAATTATGAAAGTCTGACCGAACTCTTTAGGAACTGATACCGTCGGGAGCTTCTCTTTACCGAACTTTTGTGAGGAGCTGGTTTTTCTATCAAACGCCTTTGAAAAACAGGAAGAAATTTTGCGCCCACCGAATAGTTGTCCAAAACAGAGCTCGCTCCGCGAAATTTAGAGGAATCCAGTAATCTCAAGGACTTTCATTGCTGAATAAGTACATGATAAATTTGATCAATAGTTACTATCTGGTGGTTCCCGCGAGTTTTTCTGGACTCGCCAATTTAGGAAGTAGTTCAAGTTTTACTTATCATTCCGCTAGATGCAAAATCGATCAGCGTTTGTCAAGTTAAGGCAGATGTCATTGCAATGATTGGAAAGACGACAACCATGCTCAGCTTAATCAACTCTCTTCCCTGAAAATCCTGAGAACCCGGAAATCGTTCCACTGGAACGCGCTGGTTGGAAAATTTGTCAGGCGAAGCCCAACACAATTTATTGGAAATTGGCTTTAAATTTAGCCGGACAGAAACTTCAATTCATCTTGCAGTGGAAATTGTGAACACTTTCTTTTTTAAGCATCAAATTTTGCAACTAATAAGATGTTTCCAACTAATTCTAAAAACGAATCGCTATTTACATCCCTTATTGTTCTAACGATTTCTATTTCCGAGTCAAAGACTTGGATCATATGATACAGTACAGGTTGACAACTTTTGATGACTTGAATTCATTGTTATCAAAACTATGTCCACAAAAAATAACTACGAAACATGAATTCGAAAGATCCTTGCAAACACTTCTCACTGTGGCTTCCTGGATGCCCGCGTGATTACATCCCGATAATCTTGCACTAATTTCGAGGTGTCGTGTACAATCTTCTGTCAATATTTTGGTAGAGGTTCTTGAGGATCATTCGGAAACAGTAAAGATCATTACATGATAGCCGTCATTAGAGGCTCGAGATTCGTAATCGTACTACGAAGGCTGTAGGCATGGGATCTGTTCAGGTTCAGATTGCAATGACCGATACCAGTACAAAACTGATTTTTTGCAGCTGTATTAGTGTTCTTTTGAACGTTATTATTTACGTCTTCAGTCTTGGCTTTTCTTGCATTTCCAAATGCTGGCGGCAAAGGAGACTTTAAGATTAAGTGGTTTGTTGCTACTGTATGTGGGATTTATCCTGGATAAGTAGTTCTCCAATTTCAACATCATAAGCCTATAGCTGGTCTTGGAAATACTCTTCCAGTCTTCAATAGTCAACTAAAGTAACAACTCTTGATAAGCTTGCCTATCTCCTTCGCAGTAAAGTTAAGGTAAGTAAGGTCTTATCTTGCAGTAAGGTCTTAACTTTGCTGTAGGCTCAACAGCTATTTCAAAACCATAATGATTTGGTGTCCGGAGTGGCAGGCGTAGACACTGTTTGGTATTTCAGCTCATATCTTGCTCATGTTTCGAAAGAAATATGCTGCTGTAATATGCAGTGGCGATGCTATACTTTAGCTTCGGTCTGACATGACATTTATATGAGTTAAGTGCCAGTGTAGGGCTCAAGGAGTTACTAGATCTGCCTACATATTTGATAATATTGCCGGAATTTCGAACTGCTGTGCTATGGGCCTCAAATTCTTTGAAGGAATCGATTCTGTTGATTCCTCTGCCTAGGTATTTGATGTTATTTGGGTTAATTGGGGTGTTCCTTAGATGTACCTATTGCTTCAGATATGTAGAGCTGCCTTGTAGTCCAAGTCAATGGCCTGTACCTTTTCGAGGTATATGTGTAGTTTAAAATCTATATTAATTCGAATGAATTTATCCACTTTGTTTTGTGGCATATTAAGTCAAGCTGAGTTTCTTCAACTAGTATCAGAAAATCGTCTACATACTGCAGGATACCGGTATTTCAATCGGCTATCGCATGTGTTTTGAAATACCATTTGTGAGCTTCGTTCTAGCCTTGTCTAGATATAAGACTCTGTATAAACTCGGTATAGAATATAGAGCGAGCGAACATACATGCCGAGAAGGTCAAGTTTTTGCAGGATTTCTCTAAGATGACTCTGATCTTAGAGATTTTTTATGTTCCTCGACAGGAGTATTCTAGAGTTTTCTTTTAGGAGTGCTGTCTCAGGTACTCGATTCCTTCGAGGTTTCCGTAAGGCTCCTTCAGCGGATGACGAACCACAACAAAATCAAATACAAAGAAAAAACAACCAAATTCAGACGAATAAAAAGTTCAGTGTCTTTACTAACCAACGAGACATGCGCAGATTAGTGCGAAACAAATAAGCAATATGCACGCTGGAACGCCCTGTAAGACGTGAGGAAATCTCAAAACGAGGCACAGAACAGTTCGATTGTACTGGCCTGCCAGAAGAAAGGATTCCCCATATGAAAGGCAGGAAGCCTGGTAAAGAAGATCAATGCTTGCTACAATGTTCGGAAGAACAGAACTAAGGAAAAAAGTGAAAATATATTAGAACTAAAAGAGCTCTTAAACCTCAACAAGCAGTACCGACGCAAATGGCTAAAGGCGGGGGAAGAACAACAGGATAAGACCTAGGTATAAACGCAAGTGACTCCCTCGGAGCAGACGGTACTGACGAAGGATGGCTACCTGGTGTTGGCAGCGAAGGCCACTAAAAAAGCCACTCGCAAAAATGACAATGACAAGCTAGTCTCTGAGGGAATTATGACGAAACCACGAAAAAGAAAAAAACTGCGGGATACGCCGCGCCGCATAGACCTAAGGTATAGCTCGCTGGTTAAACCGACGGAAGATAGAGCGTACACAGACGTTTTCTGGAAACCCGAGGAGCTGTCAAACCCTCAAAAAGCTATTAGAATAGTTTGGCTTCCTCGATCCGGTGGCCTCGTTGCAGAGTTTCGCCATGAGGCAACAAATATTGACTCATTCAATGACGCAGCTTAAAAGGCTTTAGGAGAAGATGCAATTTTGCAATGCGCAATGCAATGATGCAATGATGCAATGACGCAATGCGATTTTAGGAGAAGATGCAATGGTGGCTTGACGTTAAAGTAATGTCAGAATAAACCGTCCCTTATTGCTTTGCGTTATTGGCTGCGTTACTGACATGACTGACGTTTTAGAGTCCTACGAAAGGGTTTTCCCTGAATTAAGTCGGATCAAAATAAGACTTACCCCTGAAAATAATAGAGGAGAGCGCATGGCGTAGACAAATTGCCCGAGAAACAAGTCGAAAAACTTCTCAATATTAGTAAGATAAAAAAAGGCACAGAGTAGCTCCTCTTCGTTGTTTCAAAGGTCTAAGCGATGGCCATGTCGAATGTGCGAGCGATGGCTCAGAATGTGTTTCTTTTCTGAAGTACTTCCAACGCCTTGCTCTTTGGGTGGGCTAAAAAAGTCGTTAAAACACCAGGAAAAGTGATACATGACTGAAGCTTTCGTGCTTCAAACAGGCAATCATCGCTGAAACAATTCACTATAAACAATGATGTGGGCTTCATTTATGCACCTAGATCATTCCTCCAAATCCATATTTTTTTTTCAAATTTTATCGCCGATTCATTCAGAAGTCTTGATCTTGATATATTCTACTTGCCACCGATTTTTGCATTTATCCTCCATGTCGTCCATCGATTTATTCGAATAAAACTCCGCATAAATTTCCCAATCCATTGTCATTAAATAGCTTGTTGGCGATGCATATGATGTGGGCTGGAGAGTCGCGTAAGTGGAGACAATTCAATTCGAGGCCATTATATTTTCCTGGGAGAAATAAAAACCTAACGAGAACTGACATGATACACGGGACAGGGGAAAATCGAAAATAAAGCATTCGAAATGGGAAAAAAAGGATTTGAAAACGAAAAAGGTCGGACAACCATCCTCATATGCGACTTGTATAGATGAACTCGCAAAAAAGATTACAACTCCAGTCCATATTGGGTTCTATCCCATTTTTCCTGATTTTATTGCTACCTTAGAGCCAGTGCAAAGGGAACATCTATCCTTCGATTGTCGCAAGCATTGCCTGAAACTCCGCTTTGAAGATATCCTCCAACCTTTTCCGTTTATAACGTCCATTACGTTAAATCGATGCGGTGTGATCCTTTTTTATGATGTTAATGTACGTAGGATTCGGCGAAAGGAACGAATCGAAAAGAGGTTGATGGCTCATGGAAAATGTTTAAAATAAATCAAATTTCTATGCTATTTCTCATCCGTGACGCTTTTAATGTGTTGTCTGCATTAACTTCTGATTCTGAGCACGAATTTGCAGGTGATAAGAATGCAGATGGTACCGATCAAGAACATAAAAAGTTCATTATTACGAGAGCAATTCTTCAAGGATAAATGGAGCGTATGTCGTTCTAAATGATTTATTATAACAAACGCCTCATTTATTATTCGAAATCGAAATATATTCTAAGTAAGGTAATATGGGTTGGGGGCGTACGTTATGCCTGTAACGCTACGTTCCACTTGAGCAAGGATTAAGTTTTCAATTCCAATGAGTGTTGCGGGTAATCATAGAAATCATCCTGACGCTAGCGGCTTAAATTTCAATCCATAAAAAAACTGGTTACTCATAGAGCAAATCCCATTAAATTTTCTTCGGAAATTTGTTTGTTTTTGCTTTGTTGGAAAGCTATAACTTCTTGAGAAAACATTTAAAAGCGATTGTGAGTAGCATACACGCATAAATTGCACATCTCAACCTCATGTTAACTCCCACCCATGCACTTGAACATCCCAACGTGTTTCAGGGTTGCGAAAACATTCAAGGATTTCGAAAGGTCTACGCCGTAAGGTTTTTCCTTGAAGTTGAAAAGCGTACACCAGCTTTCAGTCTACCTTTGTGTGTGTGCGTGTTAGCATAATACAAGCGCCTTGGCAACCCCATTTTCAATTTTCCTTTCTCCCTCCATCGTATTTGCTGAAAAGAATCGTTTCACAGGAAAAAGGTCTCCACGTGATGTGGATGATGATTTTTTTTTGTTTTTTTTTTTCAAGTTTCTTTCTATCTTTTTATTGTACGAATAGTACCAAGTTTTGCCATTACTTCCCAAGTGTACACGGAAAGAAAGGGTTTTGTGTACGTGTTTCAGCTTAAAGTGTTGGTGTTATTTTTGGATTTGTCATTAGAATGCATTTTTATAAGGAGTTGCTCTAGAGGAAAATTGTGATAGCCTAGACAACAGCCATGGTAAAAAAAGAAAACAGTAAATACAACGCCATTGATGGTGAATTGTTTAAAAGCAGTGCATTGCTTCGTAAATAATATCCGAGACCATTAAACGAAGAGTACAACTTCATAGTTACCATAACCAAAGGATGCTTAGCAGAAGATATGCTATGCACGCATCTTGAAGCGTAGTAGGTCAGTACAGGCTTGTAAGGTTACTTCGAGTGCAAGAATGCTTGGAGGAATCATTAGTCGTTTGTTTCGAGAGTAGCTGCCTTAATATTACAATGTACTAGTGTAAGTATGTCAACAGTACAAGATGAGCCAATTTAGATTACTAGTGCTAAAATACCAACTGTCCTACAATCTTCAGTTATCATTAAAAAAAATATATGTTTCTCTCAAGTCTTGCTGTCTACTTGCTTTTCTCGTCAAGCACTCAATATACAAGTATAGTTCAACTCGTCGAAAAATCAGAAACAAGACTGACAGCCTCTTACAATTTGTTTACTTTCAGCAAATTTTTATCCTTCACAAAGTTTTTCGTTTATTCAAGATAGAGACTCGAACTTTCCTGAGTATTTCTCCGCAATTGAAATCTTTAAAAATTCTGGTGTCTCCAATGTTATCCTTTGACGGTCTGTAATTGCTGTTTTGAATCAGAGCGTTAACTTAGCGTTTAAATGTAATCATACTAACAAGAGAAAACCTCATTTCTTATATCAAAGCCCAAGATTGCAATGTGCACTCAATAGGAAATTTTGAAACGCAAAGCTCGTCAATTACACTGTTTGAATGTCACCTCACTATTGGAATTGTGACAAATAACATGCAAAGAAATGGCTTGGAGAACGCTAAGAAACTCCAAAAAGCTTTTCCAAAATTGCTCCAAGTTTCTTCGCTGAAGTTTTTGGTAATTTTGTTTCTTCTGTGTTTCCACCGCAATACAAGTTTGTTTTCCTTCTACGATCTCTATAAACTGGCCTTAAATGGCTCCCCTTTCATTCATTTTCAATTATTTTCAAAAGTGTATCGAGCGATTAAAAAAATGATGTGTTCTGTGCCAATGCTACGCCGAAACTGATCGATCAAGGCTATACACAGTTGTTGGAACGGTTTATTGAAGTGTATGAGGGTTCACTATTTCGTTCAAGCACACGAAAAAGCCTACGCTGCACCACACCAATGAGTAGATTCAGCGCGCCCTGCATATTTGCTTGGGCTTACGACTGTGACTTTTCAGCGGTTTCAAATTTCGAAATATCTTTTATTAGTTATCTTTACTTGTTTAAAACGTAATTAATGAAAAAATAAATCAATATTTAGAATCTGACACGCTAGACAACTGCCTTAAAACAATGGAAAACTATATTACTGCAAACGAAATGTTCCTTAAATTCTTCTAATTAGCATAGAACCAAGACATGTAACTAATGTTAGAATTGTCTTCATCCTTTCTGTTTCAATACTTCGAAATTATTTCGAAAATAATGTTTGTTCGTATGGTTTTTAATACGTTGAGCCCGGCGCCAAATTTGCTGTCCTTTCCGTTCAGCCGGCAGCCGGCGAGAGATACAATGTTGTATGCTATCGCCAAGAGATAACTTTAGTACTAAGGAAGATTATTTTTGATCACCTTTCATTGAGACTACTTTTATTTCTTAACTTTAATACTCTCGGTCCCACGGACCGACGCCAGCCAAACGACAATTCTAGTGCCGGTTCCCAGGGACCGACGCTGGCCACACGGAAAGTTCGCTGTCGGTCCCCAGGGACCGGCGCCGGGCCCAACGTGTTAAGGCGAAATAGGCTGGGGACCACAGAAATATATTTGACATTTCGCTATGTTTTACAGGACGTGAGTTTTAGGAACGATGCCATTTGGCATCATTAGGAAGTAGTGTTATAAACAAAAAGGGATCTCCATTTTGACTCGGAAAGACATTTTGGTTGTTTATTGATGAATTTTATTGAATGAATGCAATTTGAAGTTTCGATTCTGTTCTGTCCAACGTGCTTCTTCTTAGTTTCTTCAACCTCGTGGTGCAAAGCTCAAGCCATTCTGTATTACCATCTTTGTGGTGCTACTCAGGTTCTATTACCTTGTGGTGCTACACCAAGAAACAACCGTCTTTCAGTATCATCGGTCCGAAAAGGGGTGTTAATATCTTTTTCTTCGCCATGTAACGGATTATATCGTCATCTATGAAGCAGCGAAAGTTTAGTAGGGAAGTGAAAATTGCCAATTCGTACTCATCTATAGGATCAACGAAAAATTTGGCATCGATGTTGCTAATATTTACTTTTCGCCAATTTACCTCTCTTTTTGGTTCTGTATAGCTTGGTAAAGGCCCCGCATTTTTTGTCTCTTCCTCGTCCGTAGCTCGTTTAGATTACAAATCGCGAACCGCTGTTATGAAATTATGAAATTTGCAAACTTGAAGGTAAGTTTCGGGTAACTATCTGCTTCAGCTATTTCCTGTGGCGAATCATCCAGTTCTTCCGGTGAAAAACCAAATTCTTAGACTTGCACGCTAACGACATTAAGAACTTCTTCGTACTAACCTTTGTCTGGGCCATTGAACTCATTACCTGAGAAATCTCCATTCGATTCAAAGAGATAGTCCTGATATGTTACACTACGGGTTTCAATGCAACAAACCTGCGTTCTCAGCTTAAATTTCAAGGAAATTTGATAAAAACACAAAATATGTTGGCTCTTATATGTTTTCAGGATGACAATATTCAAGTATAACGATAAATAGTAATTTGTAACCGCGGTCAGAACGGGGCTAAATTTCACAAAAATCGTGCATATATTCTTCGAATTTTACTTATTATAAGGAAAATGAAAAATTTATGCATAGACCCACTCATAGAGTTTGAAACAGCAAAGCTAAATTTTCCCCAAAAAGGTCGGAAACTTATCAACCCTTACATGAAGTTATTAAAAATTTTAGCCCCTTGTCCCAAAGATACTATATGGCATGAAGCACTTTTTCCCTAAAGCATTGAAATATTATGACTATATTAGACTAGTTGCTTAGCAATATTGATAAAGAGGAATAAGTCTACATGAAAATGCATTCGGGTCCTTTGAAACAGCATGCTACACAAAAATTTGTTTAATGAAAAGAAAGAGGTATTTTATCTTACTTCTGTATCACCAATTGGTTCTTTGCAAGCAAATTACAACAGCCCGAAAAAATAAAAATAAAGGATAAACTTAGTAGGCAAAATCAATTAAAAATCGAATTTGAACAGCGAACATTATTTGAATTATTTGAATAAAGCGAGCTTAATTATTTGAAGACATTTGAAGAACTCTGGGACACTATTCAGTTTATGCTTTTGCGAATCGTATCCTGTGAATGTTATATGTATTGAGTATAGTGAATATACGTAACTCACGCAGCTGTTTTCATTGTTGCTTTGAACCATAAGTTAACAACAAACAAGTGCGCACATTTCGAACAAATTCCCAATCTAACGGTGTTTGAATCGAATTCTGTAGTTAAAAAATATTTCTAAGTAAGTCTTCCTGATGATAGGACAACAAGCTGGCGCGGAAAAAAGTGTGTCAGTGACTGACACCGACCTTTCCGTTCAGGCCGCGTCAGTCACCGGTGACTGACAGTATACCTGATACTAATACGATACCTGCGCGCTCAGCCTGACGGGGAAGTCGCTATTAAACCACAAGATTATTTTCACATATATTTACGCTCCACGTGGTTACGTCATTCAATTTAAAAGCTCTCTATCTTGCAAAGCTCGCTTTATTTTCTATGTGTGCTATTCATAACTCGGTCGCTGTGATGACCCGCCAAGGTGTGAACTCTTTCAACGATTGTTTTTTTGGGGGCCCAACGAAATTTCATCGTTCTTCGTCTGTATCCTTGTATAGATCCTACGCGTTTCTCTTGCGTACCCTCTTCGGTGTACGTTTTCGTCTATTTTAAGATGTTATCTCTACTTTAAATAAGCGCGGTTGTTGTTTTCTTTTGTTTTCCCACATTTGCCAGCATCCGACATTGCTTTGAATTAAACATTAGTTAGCACTTTGGTCGCTCCTTTAGTTAAGACTTACGTGCCCGCTCAAGACTTGCTAGCGTAGCCAAAATAATTAAAAATTAAAAAGACATCTGGTTTTCTTTAAAATACTCCGTATCAAAATCACCCTACAATCAGGACTAGAGATGAAGTCCTAGTTCCGATAATAATTTTTTTTGATTTTTGAAAAAAATTTACGTGAATTGAAAAAAAACTTGTAAAGGAAAATCGAAGCAATAAAATTACACTTATGGTTTTCTGAGAATCAGGTTTGGAAATAAATTGTGAAAAAACTTAGGACGGCTCAAGCGGAGTCATATTATTAGTGCTTCGTGCTTTATTTTGGAAGGATTCGGAAGTTCGGTGTAAGCAAAACTTAGACAGATTGGGGAAAAGGAGACCGTGTGCCTGCAATGCTCAATATTTGGAATCTGATCTGATCGGTTTCGCTCTGAAATTCTCAAATTCAGATCTCTTCCTCTTTAGTAAGTTGTAGTCAGTAGAGTCTTTAGGCAATTTCGACTGCAAAGTATTCATTAAACGCAATCGCATAAATCTTTCAAATCAAAGATTCCTGGCAAATTTACTCCATAAGACGAAATATCTTCAAAAGATTTATTTATCTGAAAGTTTCACCACTAGCATTACCATCCGGCTAAACGCGATCAATTATTTGAAACTCGATGACGATGCTCAAAAGTCGGTTAATTTTTTCGCGTCCATCGCATGTTTAATTAATAGTTTACAAAGCCGCATTGAAAGCTGAACAAACAATGTTTAAATGTGAGCTAACAATGTGATACTTTGCGTAATACATAAATAAGGGTGCGCTCCCGATTTCGGCCACATGTTTCCCCCACTATAAATCATGCTTAATAGAGATGCCGACTTGCTAAAATCATTTCCCATTTCCCTTGTTGAATTTTAATCTGTTTGCAATACATTATCGGCTCGTGACAGTGCCTTAATAACGAGGTCATATTTCAAACCAATTTCTCTGTTTTACCCCGAATCTACACAATTCACAAGAAGGCGAGTCATTCCATTTAATGAAGAACGAGATGACTCTACACAGCCTGGCCCGCAACCGTGCGAAAAGTTTAATCACCAAATACAGTGTATATCATAATTATCCGCAAAATTTAGCCGAACAATCTAATTAGATGAATGCTAATTCTAAACGATTAGCTGGATGAATTACTAGCGCCTTGCAGCGTCCTTCCTCCCAAACTCCTTCGCCGCATCCCCGGGGAATATTAATCACTTCGAATTGTATCTGTGTCTTTGACCTACATCCATATATAAACACTTTGCATGGCATGCATATTTATCTTCGACGGAAGTATCTATTGCTCAGCCAACTTGGAATATCTTAGCATTATGCCATGGTCATTATGCTCTATCAAAATAACATCAATTTAACAAATCCTGTAATCTCACTACGGTCGTCATTATCTTGATCCGGTGGATAGCGAAGCGAATTTTCCGATGTCCTCTTGCTCAGATACTTTTTCTACGCCTGACGTTGTTGGCTGTCTCGGTGAAGGCTTCTCCGGCCGCTGTCTCGTTCGTCCCATCGATTCATCCTTGATTCCTTTCGATTTCTCGAATTACATACAAACGGCATTGAGCAATCCTCGTCATCAATTTGGTATCAATTTGAATAAACCCTGACCGGTAGTGTACATTATTGTGTTGGTGGCATATATCTACGAGACGAAGACGATACCGATAGCTTATTGAGGATGAGCGCTAACCGGAAAGAATAGCGGCCAGATCGAAAAGGATTCGCTTTGAGGCAAAAGTAATCATTGAGCGATAGCATCTATTGTTGTTGTTTTTATGGCTGGAACTGTCCTTGACGCCTTTTGTTGTGTTTGCGTGGATCGGCGATAGTTTATCCGTGTTTTATGGCTGAGTGAAAGATTCGATTACACGGAACAGATAGATAAATAATAGTTTCAGAAGGATCCATAAATAAACAGCACGTGAAATCTCTCGTTGTCGGAAATGTATACATCGTGTCGGATGTATAAAAAAATTTTACGTCGGTTATCAAACAGGACTCTGACATACAGGACGAAAAATCTGAAAGCTTTTTAATCCAGACCGTTTATTTTAAGCCGCGTAAATTTATTGTTTGTCGATTTCAGTATGAATAGTTTAGTGAAATCTGGAAATTCGGATGCAGGTATTTGAAGGCAAATGTTAGCAGCTTTAGGGAGGATAACTAAGTTTCGTAGCATGCAGTTTTTCAGGGATTAAATGCATAAAAACTGAATTAAACACACATCCAAGCTCGCACTTGGCGGCTGGATAACTCTTTCGTAAATCTGTACTTTATTTTTGAATAAATGTGTCATTACTGAGTTTTGTCACGAAGAACATTTCATAGAGCATTTCGTCCATAATTAATAACATAGATTTCGGGCCTGAGCTCGGGTGCTACAAACTCTAATTTAGTCCTACGATTTTGGCATACAGGCGCATCAGCTGTCCGACATTTTGTGTCGTGGTGCAACGGTTTCATCAATTCAATCTGCGAGCAACACGCTTACCCGAGGAACCTCATTACGCGGGAGCGTCATGGCAGGTGGGGTGGACACAGGTGACTACGACGTACCTCATCCCCATCCCTATACACATCACTATATGCAAACAACTGCATCGATTACACCCCCACATTCAGCGATGAGTCTGGTGGGCTCACGACCCGGATCGGCCGGCGGTTCAGGACATGGGTCGGGGTCAGGCTCGAGTCCTGGGGGTTGTGTTAGTGGCAGCGGTAGCGGGATGGGCCGCAGCGGAGGACGTAGCAGTGGGGGTGGCGGCACAGGTAGCTGTGATGATAGTGGCGGCGGAGGTGGTGGAAGTAGTGGAGGACGAAACAGTGTTCTAGGCGATATGATGAGTGGATCCATTGGTCTAGGTGGAATTAGTTACCAGGAGTGCATACACTATGAACGACTGCCGATACCGGTGCCTATACCCACAGTTCCGCCACCACCTCCGCTGCACTCCGAGGAGGAAATTGAACCAGCTTATGCTACAGGTATTGTATTTCATTACATTCCACATGATAGTTTTTATTTAATAGGATTTGATTGCGAGGACGTTTGACGTCATTTTTCCATATGCTCGGCCGTGCTGTTGCGAAGAAAATGAGCAGAGGAAATTGAATTTATATTGAAATGCTATTGGCTATTTTTTCTTGATTTCAATTTCACAGTTGATTACATTGCATGGGAGACGTGTATTGATTAGAGTCAATATTTCTTTGATTGGTTTTTTCTTTTTTTGAAAATGGTAATGATCATGCAAAGCAGTTCGAATTTTTGTGTAGTTTATTTGCAGGATTCTGTGTATTTTTATTTTTTTTGGAATATATTTTGTGTAGTTTACTTTTGCAGGATTTTGTGACAACAAAAAAGGCGGAAATTAGTCCAACCAAACATTTAAGTTTTTATTTATTTATTCTTATTGTGCTGGGGTCCACTTGCTAGAATTTAGCATAGGCCAGAACTCGGCCCTTAGCTCCCCATGTGTAGTAATATTGTTTACAGATGGTCCATACTGTCGTCCTACAGAAGCCAAGGAGTTCCCCCAGCCCTGTGGTCGCCAAGTGTTCCAATTCTGTTGTCCCGGTACACCTCAGCCAAGTAAGGCGTTTGTTGGCCAGACTTCTAGGCAGTCTAGGAGGAAGTTTTCTGTATTTTCTTCCTCCTCGCCGCAAGCTTAGCAGGTGTCATCCGTTTGGATTCCTATTCGTTTGGCGTGTTGACCTTGAAGATTATGGCCCGTTAGTACAGCCACCAATGTTCTAACGCCATTTTGATTTTGCCCTAGGAATTGTTTTGTGCTCATTTGACTAGGGTGAGGCCAAAGAGCTCGTTTCTCTCTACACCGCTGTGTCCAGGGGCCCATGTCAGTTTTTCATTTACTTGGGTTGTTGCGGTTTTGAGAGCCTGTCATCCGTGGTGAAACTTTGTGAAACCAATTGTGAAACTACACGGTTAGAGGCAAGCGCCTACAGTGCTTCCTTACTGTCCGAGAGTATTTGTATACTTCCATTAAGGTTGTTTGTTGCCGCTTCTATAGCCGCTTTTATTGCAAACACTTCCGTCTGGAAAACTGTGGTATGGCTCTCCAGTTTATAACTCCGGTTGAGTTACGGGTGATCTGGGAAAAAGATTCCGGCGCCGCTTCCCTCATTCGTTTTGGAACCACCGGTGTAGATCATGATCTCACTTCCAGATGTGAAATCTTGCACCGTTTTCCACGCTTCTCTGGTCGGAATGTTGATCTTGTATGGAATTGTTGTGTCCAATATTGGTTGAATTCTATCCAGCTCCCTTTTACTTGACGAGGCCATTCTCTCCATTTTTTCAAAATGCATACGTGCCCCGTTTGAGTGTGGTAAGATAACCCATATGTAGATTTTAATCTGATGCTTGAAAGTGATGCCTCTTTGATGATGAATTTGTCGAGTGGCATTAGATTAAGTATTATCTCCATTGCAGCAGTTGGCGTAGTCCTAATGGCACCTGTGATGCCAAGGCAGGCCGTTCGCTGGATTTTCTCTAGCTCTTTTGCAATGGTTTTCTTTTGTAGTGTCTGCCACCAAACCAATGCCCCGTAGGTGGTTATAGGCCTCACTACTGTTGTGTAGATCCAATGGGCAATTTTGGGTTTTATTCCCCAGGTTTTCCCACTAGTCTTTTCATTGTGAAGAGCGCCGCTGTAGCTCTCCGTCTGACTGCTCCTATGTGTGGAGTTCAAGTTAGCTTACTATCCAAGGTTACTCCTAAGTATTTCACCTTGTTTACTAAACTGATATGTTTTCCGTCAATGGTCGGGGGTGTAAATGTCTCCGGTTTACGGCGCTTTGTCTAAAGCATAAGCTGCGTTTTGTCGGCACTGATGCGCATTGAGATGCATATGAGAGTGCGGTCTGCATCAATTCCAACATGGTTTCCGGGAACTTTCCACTTATCAGTATAACGATATCGTCAGCGTACGCTCTCGTTTTGAAACCCTTCCCTTTATTTCTACAAATATTTGGCTAACTGTGAGTACCCAGGCAAGTGGTGATACTATGTCGCCTTGTGGTGTACTCCTGTTTGTACATTTATTCAAGGTTACGCCGTTTTTTCGGCTGTAATCTTCCGGTAAGGAGTCACGTTGTTTAATTGTTCTGTCACTTCGTCCGTTGAGCCCGGAAAGTGTTAGTTTAGTAGGAGCTTGAGACGTTCTATGCTATTTGTTGTCCACGATTCCTCCTGCTTTTGGAGCATCGTGTCCACATGTGGTTCTCTTTTCGGAGCCCTGCTTAGCCTAGATGTCTCGTTTCCTCTCTCAATATTGCTGCAAAAAAGATTCCAAGATTTCCTTTTCTCTCTTCTTACAGCTGTTTTAAAAATTTTCAGATTTTGCTTATAGTCCTCTAAATCCGTACCTCGGTTTGTGAGGCGAGCTATTCTGAATAATCTTTGAGTATTTTTCCTGATCTCTTCCAGTTCTTTGTTCCACCAGCTTACCTTTTTTTGTTTGACGGTAGTGGTTGGACACATTTCACTGAAACTATCGACCAGTATACTTGTGATGTATCTCACTTCGATGTCGATGTCCTTTCGACTTCTCAGTGGGTTTGACTGGTGTGAACCTATACATCTTTTAGTTGCGTTGATGTAGCCGTCCCAATCCGATTTCCTAGGATTGCAGAAGACCAATGGGGTCTTCTCGCCTTTTCTCACTTGAACGGTGATCCATTGGTGGTCCGAGAGGCTATGTGAGTCACATACTCTCCAGCCGTACAGGTCCTCCAATATCTCTGTTGTGATTAGCGTGACGCCAATCACTTCCGCTCTATTTTTTGTTATAAAGGTCGATGTGTTACCCTTATTTTCTAAGTTGAGGTTAGTAGTTATTAAGTAATTGACTAACTGCTCACCTCTTTCGTTGCACTTGGTGCTTCCCCAGAGTTCGTGTTGCGCGTTCGCATCGCATCCGACGATGGCCCGCTTCCCCCGTATATGCTCCGATAGGGTGCGGAATTCGGTGGTCGGCATCGGAGCGTCAAACGGTAGGTGTGCCGAGGCCAGCGTTACCTGCCCGTCCCTTCCGTCGAACATTGCTGATGTAAGGTATATGTTGCTGAACTGCGTTAGAAAAATTAAATTAATTTCCTTCCGACATATAATGCAGCCACGGATTTTATTTATTTATTTATTTTGCACTGATTCCAAGTATCTTTCCATTAAGTTGGTAAGGCTCTTGTATCAGTGCTATGTCGGTGTTCCCATCTGCTAGATGTTTAAGCAGGTTGGCTTTTGCCGCCCTGCTGTGGGGCAGATTTGCTTGGGTCAAATTGGTCTTTTCGCTTTTGCTCCAAGGGCTCGGTCGCCTTTGCTTTGGCAGTCACCTGGGTGAAGCCAAAACTCAATCGTCCGTTTTTGTCCCTTAGATTGTTGACGATGCATAACCGCGGTACCTCCTTTATGGGGACGACTCTAAACTCCTCGTTCAGGGTGGTGTTTACCTTGGCAACTGCAGTCTTTAGATATTCTAGAGACTGCTCGTCGCTACAGGTTACAGTCAGATGGCCTGCTGTCGGTTTCATTCCTCTGAATGTTGGGATTTTTCCTGGTTTGCTGCGTTACTGCTCGAAGAAGTCCTTCTTCATGGCGGTTTGCAGCTTCGCGAGTTGGTCCTCTTGAATCCTACCAGTCTCATTGAGGTAGTCTATCACCGCTACCGTTAGTGCATCGGTTGCGGTGTCCCAATAGGATTTCCTCCCTAGAGTTTGGGGTTCGGGGCTTACCCTCCGTTCCTTTTTATCAGTGCCTTGATTGCTGTCATCCGAACTCATCCCCTTAGGTCCGGTTTTACCATTTTCCTTTGCGGTTGGTGGTACAGCTTCCTTGGCAGCAGCAGCCAGTTTCCCAGATTTCTCTTGGTTGGCTCCTGCTTTTTGACTGGTGCCAGGGTTCGTTGGGAAGCTCTTCTCCCTGATTGTGTTTTGACGCTCCAGTTTCGTTTACGTATTTCTTCTTAGTACTTCTTTTTGTTCTACTTCCATATTTTTTAAAATTTTGGTTACCTCTTTGCTTCACTTCTCGCCCTTTGCCTACCTGCTAAGTTGGATCCGAAGGTCTCCTGCAGTGTAGCCGCTGGGTTCATTGGAGTTAATGAGTCTTCTCGCCACATCAAGGCGGGTAACCGTGAGGGGGAAATAATATAATACTTTAATACTTTAGTTAAACTCATACTTTAGTGAAACACTCAAAAATTTATTGAATTTCCCGCTGCAAAATTAAACTGTTGCGCTTATAGAAATAAATCGAAAGCGTCATCACGGATAAACAGCGAAAGCATAAGGTAGCACGAACACTTCAACAAACTCTTGATCTAAGAGAACTCAATCAAAAGAAGCAGAATTTTTTTTGTATAAAGAAATACAAAGATTGTATTGATTGTATTTAGATTAAGGAAGTCCAGTGGTCTAGCGCGCGTAAATGTATTTTCCAAATTTTTTCGAAATCGAAAATAATGAAAAAAAAAAAACGATTATTAATATATGTAAATTTAACTTTCAGTACTAATACCAAAACAAATCTTTTTTATTACCTGTACAAAAACGTTTAAAGAATATTTTTCAAGTTTGACGCTTTATTGTGTTAAAGTTTGTTTCAAATTCATTTTTCAAAATATTGTCCATCGGTAGCCACTACTTTTTCCCATCTTTCTGGTAACAAACGGATTCCTCTCCGAAAGAACGACTCTTCTTTTGAGGCTATTCACGAATCGTTCCAATTTTGCAGTTCTTGAAAAAGTTCTAATGAACCCATTTTTCATCACCAGTTGCAGTACGATGCAAAAATCCCTTTTCTTTTTGCCGTTGGAGCAACTGTTCACAAGTGAAAAAAGAGTCTTTCTACGTCTCTCGGCTTCAATTCATATGGCATCAAATATCTTACCTTCCGGATCAGTCTCATGGCTGACAAGCGAACAGATATGGCCTATTGAGTCACTTCCAATGCGTCTATGAGTTATTCTTGCGTTTGGCACGAGTCTTCATCCAATAGAGCCTCCCACTCGGCATTCTCAAATTTATTATAAATATATTTATTTTAAACTACCACTTTTAAAGCGTCGAAACCAGTATTCACAAGTGGAATTCGATGTAGTATGATCTTCATAGGCTTTATGTAGCGCATTACGACTTTCAGCTTCAGATATCTTCAAATGAAAGCAAAGAAGTAATCCATTTCGCAAATTGTGTTTTGTTGGCACAAAAGTTGACATATTCGGAGCATAAAAAAAACTATTTTGTATACGCTTCAGAAAAATGACGCATACTAAAAAAGAAAGCCTTATGATGAGACTTCGCAATGAAGTTTGTTGCAATATTGTTTGATTCGATTTAAATTCAGTCGCGCTATCTCTTTAAAATCCTTTAAAACTTTTTTTACAGGTATTTTGAATACTTACTTACTTACTTTTGAATACTACTTTGCTAAAGATGACAACCTCGAAAAAATTCACCTGGGTGGCTTTGGCGATTTCAGTTCTTTGAGTTATTTGAAAAATAACAATAAAATAGATTATACCTCTGTTTTGGGTGTCGTCGTTGAACCAAAATAAGTGAAATAACTATTTTTGAGTAAATAGTGTGCGTATAAAATTTGGGCACCAGAAATATGATCATTTTCATTGCTTTTGTTGAATTAAAAGCTAATAAAATGGGGGTTATTTTTATCGAATTCAATGATTCGATAAAAGTGTAATTTTCACTCGTAGAACTGTAGATTTTTTTTGCTTTCGCGTTTCGGTCTTCACCATTTTCCTTTTTTTTTGTCGTGTGTGTTCCCATGAAACTTCCTTTTACGCGGCTTATTGCGGCGCCCGAAGTGTTCACAATCACATTTCGGATGGGAAGGCATTTCTCACTCTCCATTTTGAATGCAATCGTGACGTCTAAATTAAAACTGAATGACGCTCGCTCTATCTATCGCTCGCTCGACGCTCGCTCTATCTAACGCTCGCTCGACGCTCGCTCTATCTCAGAGCGAGCGTCGCCTTATACTCCTTAGGGCCAGCTCTTTTGTGTACATTTCTTGCCGTTATTTTAAAAGAAAGACGGTTCCATACGTCAGTAGGATACGTCAGTAGATAAAATGTTACCATCTCAGGTCTCAGATATCTTAGATAGATCTCTTAACGACATGCAATCGAGCCGGTAACAAATACTCGATGAGCGCTCGATTGTTTACTCATAAAATCTAAACAAGTATGAATTTTGATTTGAAATTACGAAAGGATATTCTTATGCAGTTTAGCTAACAACTGATGCAAGAAAAAAGTGTTGATTTTCTATGTCCGGTAAAGTGATGATGGCTCTGCTGTGTACTGATGGTCAGCGGAAATCGCTGAACAGCGAAGAGAATGTGTGACATCCGTCGCAAAGACCAACGAACGGAGGATCGATATGAATCATACTCCCGAACGATGGCCTACAGGTCGGCTAGAAAGTTTTCCGAAGGTTTAACAATAATGGAAGCAAGGTTTGCTGCTAGTCAAACCTCATTGAGGATATGAATAGGGAATCGTGGGGCCTAGGTTAGAAGCGTGTTATGCGGAAGACCACAGCCTCATGAAATACCTGTGCGCTTGAGGCGGCAAAATAGGTTGCTTGGTAACTTTTTCCTGTGTGTCTCGTTCGTTTCGCTGTTTTAAGCGACAAATCAGAAAAATCAGTTAAGGAATGGATGTGACATAATGTGACAAAGACGCCGCAAGGTTCCGTCCTTTTCTCAGACTTTTTTTTTATTCGTACGACGAACTTGCAAGAATGCAACTACCAGAGGAATTGTGCCTGATCACGTGTGTTGATCAATGTCGTCGGGCACAGCGTCGACCACAGTTAGTGGATTTAATCTGCATTTGGAGAAAAGATGGTCGAGTCAAAGGAATCAATAAAATACACATAAGCCCAGAGGCAAACCGGTATAAGGACTGCAGGTGTACTGTTTCTAAGCTGGTGCTCTTGGTTTTCACGAGTGTGGTCCACATAGTGCTACTCATAGAATGAGTGATGGAGGACCCCGGCTTTTTTGGTAGATATTCTGCATAGACGAAGCGCGAGGCAGGTGGACTGCACAACTCATCAGTGACTGGGGGCCGTGGTTTTGTAGAAAGCATGGTGAAACTGATTATTTGCTAACGCAACAGCTCAGTGGAAACCAGTTTACCAGTATAATATGGGCAATTCACCGTCCCCAGTTTGCTTGTTTTGCATGAGAATGATAGATTACGCCTGCAACACATTCGCACGCGAAAGATAGTCCAGGCTCCGTTTGCATTTCTCTAAGATAGATTCAACGAGATCTTTTCAGAATATACCCAACGGGAAAGATGATGACATCTAAAATCAATTGGAGTTGTATGTCGCATTATAGGTGACGAATTAGGAAGGGCCTCGTGGATAGGTTGTCATTGTGGACAGAAGGGGGGTCTCTCTGACAGTAATCCTTTGATCTTCAATCCATTCCTGCTGATAAAGGGATTCCGCGCCACTAGCTTGGACTAAAGAGGCCTAACCCGAATTAATGTGGCGAACAGTTCCTGGCTAGGTTTTCTAAGTATCTAGATTTTTGTTTTCATGTCCAATTGTTAAAGTTATGAAGATTGAGAGTTTTACAATAATTGAGCCTACTTAAAGTTCTTTTGACAGTCGAAGCCAGCTATTGCAAGTTTATCCCTTCTTAGGTTTACTCTTCACCTCTATTTGCCATAACTAGGTTACGCTGTCTTCATGCTTCAGGCAAATTCCCAAAGGATTAAGGTTTTACAGAGTTTTTTCTAATTCACTTGCTTTCTCGCATTTCTATTTTGATTCGATTTTGTCAACTATTGAGTGCAAGGTTAGAGGAACTTTTTGCCATTCCGTTGAGTCGAAGCTATATTGGTATCGAGTGATGTATGATCATAAATTTTCTTAATGGAATAGAAAAAAACGTATCTACGACATATCGTTTTCACGTCTATAATATTAGCAATCCAACGAGCTCTGAATGTTTTTTTACTGCATATCACAGTGAATTTGATCCTGATTCACATGCCCTAAATAATGTTCCATCCGGAGGTTTCTTGTTATATTTACCATGCTCAAATATTTGTGCAATGTTTTCGATACATCCGATGAAACAATATTCAATTCTTTCTATCCTCTCGGCGGAGCTCAGCTACGTTCTTCCTAGTTGTTGCTGTACCTTAAGGTACTCTAACTTGAGCTTCACATTCTCTGCAGCTTTTCTATTCTATACTTACATTTGTTAACATTTTGTCGTCGCATGCATTCTGCTTTTCAATTTTACACTGGAATAACATAATGCTTCGGTCTTGTCGCGTCATTGAATCGTTTGTTTGCATTTGCTTCAGTGTCCTGGCGAATATCAAGGATACCTCGGTAGAAAATAGGAAAAACAAAACAACGCAGAAAATTTCAAACGAAATTGAATTTTTGTGGAAGTTAAATAAATTGAACAGAACTTATTTTATTTTCCAGATAATTTGTGGACATTACAGGAACTTATTGATTGAATTTCGTTGAAATAGAAAATGAAATTTGGTCGCAAGACGTTTTTGAGTATTTGGTGTTTTGTGTGTTTTTAGCCTTTGAAATATCACGTAAATATTTGTGAAAGAATTTTCCTTTGAACATAATTATTCGTCGAATAAATAGGAACGTAAATAAAGTGCTTTCGTCGGAAAATAATTTACATGAAACCAAGTGCTCAAAAAATGAGTCCCTGATGTAGAACCGCACCTTTAATTCATGTAATTTTAGCAACTTTAACTCCTTTGTCTTTCCCCAACGGTTATCTAAACGATAGCCTTATTAATTATCCTTTCAAATTACGCAAACCATTGATCTGTTTCCCCAATTATCGGTTTTTACTCAACTGCAGGAACTTTGCATATGAACCTGCATACCAAATAAATAAAGTTTTCATTGGTAACACAATCCCGCAAGCATTTTAATAATTAACACTATTTGCATAGGGGTTTAATTATCATTGTACACGCGCGTGTGTGTAAATTTCCATTTAGGTCTCAATGGAGTCCTTGTGTCACACGCCCCACGCTGCATCTCATTTTAAGAATGGAAATGAGTGAAAATGCTATAATATGAACAAGCCTGCATGATTCAACGGTTTCATTGTTATACTATTTTAGTGTATGCAAAATGTTTCCACGATGGATAGTTAAATTGGAAAATGAAATCCAACTCCTTTGAATTCCAACAATGCCGCTGGATATAAATTCATTTCGACATGTTTATTTAGTTTATTTATTGTAAGTGGCACAATTAATCATGAATTAATATACAGAAACTTTCCCATTCAAATCAAAACGTTTCTATTGGAATAATGAAACAATCAAGTCATCTATAACTCCGGGATTGAGTTTTTCAAAAAACCCACTTGAATTTTACTCAGTTTAATAAGTTGGTAGCACTGGAATGTGCTGTGATGATGAGGTTTAGCGCGATATAGACAAGAGACATAAAAATCAGTCGATCAATTGACAAATCGAACTCAGCGGTGCCATGTTTTTACGACGGATACGATACTACGTCTTCTTCGTATCTCTGCAGCCCCTGTCGGGCCTTCGCTTCCAGCAGCAAGTGCCTCCAATTGTCTCGGCCCAATGACCACGTCGTCCAATTTTCAAATCCGAGCAGCGAAGAACTGTCTTCCTCAATTGAGTCAGACCAGCGTTTCCTCGGTCTCCCTTCTGGCCTTCGCCCTTCAGCTCTCTTCACGAATACCTTTCTGTGTAGCCGTTGTTCATCCAGACGATCCACATGGCCAGCCTTCCGAAGTCTCAAAATCGGTAAGACCTCCAGTTCGTCAAAAATTTCAGGTACCCGTCTAGCATCGTTCCAATTATCCGCCTCAGGATCCCTCGCTCATAGGTTTGCAATATATTTTCAGATGCTTGGGTTAGGGTTGCATGTTTCACACCCACAGCATAACACAGGTCTTATCACAGATTTGTGTGATTGGAGCTTTTTTTTCCTGGGCGTGCAGGTGGTCTTCATCATTGTTATAACTAAATAAAACGTTATATTCGCGAGCTGTACTCTTCGGTGTATTTCGTCTCTTTCATTAGCTGTTCTCGTTTGGCACCTAGATACACAAATTCGCCCCCTTTTTCAGTACTGTATTCGATCACTTTCATATTTTGGGTATTTTAGGTAAATTTTCTCGACTGCGTTATTTATTTCTCATTGATTGGAAGTCCTACTAGTTTTGCTTCACTGTCGAGTTCCAGGAAAAGTTTTTTGACAGTTCGTCTGTAACAAAATGTTGCTGTCATCCACTTGGGCTACCACTTGGCTTAATTTGTATAATAGTTGGCCTCATGTATCTATAGGTAGTTTTCTTGTGACATATTCCGGAGCCAAATTGAAAAACTAAGGGGCTAGCACATCTCCCTGCTTTAATCCAGTATTTGTGTCAAAGACGTTTATGAGTTGATTATTGATGCGCACATGTGAGGTTGTCAATGTCATTGGCATTTTGGTAAGACAGATTAATTGGGCTGGGATGCTAAAGCAAAGCAATTTTTAATACAGTACGTTACGATCGATTCTGTCGTATCCTTGTTTAAACTCAATGAACATTTGTCAAACGTCTTACCAAACATTGAAATGCCACAAATACAATTTTCGCACGGGAAGTTTCTCATTTATTTTTATAAGACCAAGGATTTAAATACTATATTAAGGAAAAATTGCCGTGACCTGTTAGAATTCATCAGTGCCTTCATGGAAGAAGTAAGTATTGCCACTGAGTTAAAATCTTGCATCTGGCCATATTCAACTCATGAAACCACAACGCTTGCCGCTCCTTCTACATTGCGGTCCTGTCAGTTTTATCTTAGAATACACTAGTTTTTCCATCCTTACGTTATTCGTACAATTACATATTCAAACGTCCGAATCAGGAGGTAAGATTGACAACGCTGACCGATGCTCAGTTTTCGAAACCATATAGATCGGCAAAATCAAAATTCAATATTTGTGGTTCTGACGATAACAGCCTGGGTTAACTCAAAGATCGAGCTGATCTTATATAAGAATGATAGATAGAATGAAGATACTTTGATTACTTGAACTCGAACTTGAGTTAAAGCACTCAAAAGCTGAGCTTCGAATCGAATTACCGTTTTATCAAGAAATTTACCCTAAATTTAAGCCGGGAATCGTTCAGTCGTACCTCATTTGAAGTTGCCTGTATCAGTGGAGCAAGTTGAACTTTAATGAAAATCTTTGGTCATTATTGGACGAATATCTTCTTAAACACAAAATCCTCTCACATAAATGATTCCGAAAATGCCTTGACAAACGAAACAAAAACACGCACGGGATTTTCCGATGTTAACTGAATAATTGTCACATAATCTAAACGCGGAAATTAACCAAATAGCGAAACGTCATGGACAATGAGACTTTAAAAATTATTTGGCAGTCATGCGAACAGTTGTGTTTTATACATAAATAATGCCTTATATAAACTTTCAAATATACTTTTAACCAAAATTTTCTTTTTCTTGTGTGAATTTTCCTTTATACATTATAATAACGTATATTTTAAAATTAGACTAGACTACAAACTGTACACAATGTTATCAAACCTTGAAAATCACAGAATATAACGTCGTAGCATGTAATTATAGGAGAATACAAAAGGAAACCGAGAAGGTTTTTGAATGACAGGTTTCCGCTTTTCACAGAGATGGAATTAGAGGAAGCATTCATGTCCAGAAAAGACAGAAAGGTTCCAGGCTCCAACGGAATTGCAACTAAGGTTCTGCAGATGATCTTGCTAGTTTGCCCTGATCTGCTCCTGATCGCCTTTAACGTATGCCTGCGTTAAGGGTTGGCTCTTGAACAACTCCTCAGGGAAAACTCACCGATGAAATTTATCCTGCTATCTCATCGAAGACAGTTCATTGTGGCTCGGGTTTCAAAATTGGAAGACGCGGTCAAAAAACCAAGACAGTTAGAGGCGCTTGTTGCAGGAAGCGAAGGCCTGAGAGGGGCTGCAGCGCTAACAAGTAGAAGGAGAGAGAGCTCGATGGGATCGAGTGCATCTGAGACTGATTTCTACTGCTACCTGCTGAGCGGGCATGGATGTTTTCTGTTTTAATTGCACAAGATTGGTAGATGACAATATCCTAATTGTATGCATTGTTCACGGGTGGTAGACGCAAAAAATATTTGTGTTAAATCTATTTACCTTGCAAAAGATGGAGCTAGTAGTGTGTGAACCTCTTCAGCGAATTTAGAGAGCTATTTTCCGAAACTGGAGCGTCAGGAGGCGTCAGCAATGAAGAATTTCTTCGTTCCCGCTTGATCTCCATAATCTGCAGGCACGTGTAGCCATAGGAACACGAACCGTAATGCGAAATAATGTCTCGAATGGTTTTAGGCTAAGTTCTCTGGTTGACAAGAGTACGGGTAGTCCAGAAGCTTTACACGTATAGGAACCCCACACTCAGTGTCTCACACACTTCGTCTCCCTGCCAAAAGAAAAGGATTCTGATGTTATTTTTGTTAAAGTCGTGACTTCGCTGACACGCTAACACACACTACAAAAACAAAGCCGCGATTAATTTCACATGAGTTCTAAATTAGCGGTCACGAGTTCATGACCTGGTGTCTTTCACACTCGTACTATTAAATTTTGACCGAACGGAATGAATATTACCGGTCTTGCTTTCTTTTCCACCACTCATTGCGAAAAACGAAAACTGATAAACAAACCGATGTTTGAAATGGAATAGATTTTTAGTATCTGTCACACTCTTAGGTATGTAACTGATATTAACTAACTGTTTGATTTCGTTAACTTCTCAATGTATATCTCTCTCTATTTCTCTCTGTTTTTTTTTCTATACCTATAACAGTTAAAAATCATAATAGTTTTGTAATCCATCTCGCTGTGTAATGAATAAAGTGCTCCGAACAGCTCGCCTTGTAATGGCTAGCCACGTAATAAGATAACGGTTTCAGGCAACGGTATATGAAGGAAACGAGGCTTCTCATCACTGTTCTGTGAAAATACTCCAGAAAGTTTTTCGATGCGATAATTATGAGCAGTTTTTGTGGTAGATGTAATCTATTGAAGATCAAAAAAGAAACTGATCAAGCAGCGGAAGAAACGACTTCGAATATTGTGAAAATCATTTTGGAACACGTTGCACACAGGTTTGGAAATAAATTTATACAAAAAATTGATTTTCTTTAGAAAACACGATGTTTCAAAACAAAACACGGGGTGACTGTTGTAATAAATCCCCGGACCAGCACCCAAGTTACCAAGAAGGTCAAAAATATTTTTGTTTTGTCCCAGGAACAATGATATTAAGACAATGGTTTCAATGCTTAAGCCGTAATACTGCTATATGTAAGGAACACGGGAAACTTTTGTGCCAAAATTGTATTGATTTAGCGAACGATTTATCTTGGTCTGAAAGCAGTAAAGGACTGATTGGACCTTTTTTTCGTTTAGCCCAATAAGCGTAATTTTATTTGAAATTACGAAATTGAAGAAATGAAATAATAAAAATGTAAATATACATTTGCTCACATAAAAAAGCAACCATCCTTTGATTTTCCTTTTAGGTAAGACTCTTAGTTGATTTTTTTTATTCGAGTAGTGTTGAAAGTTTTGAAATTTTCGGAATATTTTGATTCGATTATTAATACAAAGATCAAATAAACTATGGTTCAGTTTATTCTATGATATACATTCACAGAATAGAAAAACATTTTATGGCCTATGTGCACTCCCACATAAGAGATTTTTAAGAGCTATAAGTCTCTAAATCGTAGTTTTAATCATGTTTCCGTATTCAATTCAGTTTAAAATTAATTGGATTCATTTCCCCGGGCCCAAAACATGCAAATCAAACTTACGAATCGTGTTGAACACTTCAATTGACCTACTTACATCGTCTTTTCCACGTCCCCAAATATTTTTATCGTTAATTTTTATTTCACTTTCAAACACATCAAATCTGATGATCAAAGAGTCGAATACCACTTAACATGCTCTAGTAACGAATACCATCAGCCTCGAAAGTTTTTTTTTATTTTCTGGAAAAAAGTCAAACGACGGAGTTAATGCAGCCTTCAAAGGTGCTGTACGTACTTAGTATGTTCCAATAAAACTCTCCTCAAACTCAAAATCAATATTTCCTTTGAAGTTAGCTCGTGATGTAATCGGATTTCAGTCCTAACTTTTATTGGATCACATATGCTGCTTTTGTGTGAACAAATTAATTTTAAATCGAATAAATATATTCAAATAATTTCTTAAGGACAATTGTGGGAAATTTTCCCTTTATGCGATCTTTCACCATTCGTATCACGCGGTACGTTCCTGTTCATTGCAAATAAAGAAACAAATATTACATAATAACATATGAAATACAACACATCCTGACTTGAGCCCGTTAACATACATAGAATGTGAGTCCCATACACTATTTCATCGGTGTATTGCTTTGTTCGTGTGTTTTGCCATTTCTGGTATCCTACATTTCTCGGTTTGAATATTCATTTCCCACTTGACACATTAGCATGTACTCAGATACAGATATTGCATGTAATGCTGTTAATACCCTTTCTATCCTTCTACACACACTCATGGTTCGTACTAACATATTACGTGGAAAAATTTTTCGCTCCAATTCGTTTAAGGTCATGATATAGTTGGATTTGTTTTTAGAGTTTTGGGTATCTATCCGTCTGTGAATTAGTCATCCGCTTCCGGGCTTAGAATTCTTTGAATTTGAAATGAATTTAACATATGAAAATTGATTAAATGATCAAAAAATGATAAACAATGTAACTAGGCGCAAAGGAAAACCGGAGGATCTTACTAAACTTAAACGCGTCATTGGATGGGAAACGCAGAAAGCAGAAGACCTTCATTCTGGGGCTCTGTACTTCCGACCAAAGACGATCCTAATGGGCTGCCATAAAAGAAAGCACCGTAGAAAACTCGAAGAAGTAGTCGCAAAGTTAACTACTTCGTAGGGAGTAGCATAGCTTGCGAAGTAGAGAAAGGACATCCCAAGAACACATGCACAAACCCTAAAAAGTGATTGGTGGCCAATAGAGGTTCTACTCAAATCTCAGGAAGTCTCGAACAGAGGCCTCTGTACGAGGCAATGCAAAGTCCTTAAAGAATGCGCTGAACAGAAATCTTGAATAACTAACCGTTGGCCTTAATTCATTATGAACTGAAACGCCTCCTTGAGCTATAGCTGAAGCAGAGTAACTAGACTTGTGGTGAAGAAAATGAAGTTAACCTTCATGGCTTTGACAGATGCGAAGCAAGTTGCTTCTCATGCGGCTATTGCTATGGTGCCTGGTAGTCCCGCAGCGTAAGAACCTGGTGGGGCTTTTGTTTTAGATGACTAGTAGGGAAATCATCTTCCCAAATTGGTCACACTGGAGCCTACTCTGCCCGTAACAGCCGGCCGGGAGTCCGTCTGTCCTGTAGCGGCTGTTCAGAGCCTGCTGCGTGCGGGACCAATGTCGGGGAGCGTGTCTCCACCAAAACCTCGGCGTTGTAGCTTCCTCCGTTGACCACTATTGTTGGAAGTGGTGCCCCCGTGCGGCGGGTGCAATGGGGATTACCTCCGCGACTGTTACCAAGGCGAAGATCAATTCCGTGATTGTAACAAGGGGACTGTGACTTCTGCAGCGACAACGGAACTCTAAACTAACGTGGTAAAAATCCGGAATCAAGCAATCCTAGGATGGTAGGGTCATGCTTTTCAGATCACCCTGCCTGATTCGCTGGCAATTTCAGTTCTAAACATACGCGCGGCGGATCCTACGTAAGATCCCGCGGCATAGTTATCGTGTCAGCCTTTTTTTACAGGAAATGCGGAACACACTCTACGAATGGAAAGACAAAGTCTTATAGCAAATTGTGAGGACCAAAATATGCCACTCTTGATTGAACGCGATGCTAATACCCATTATAAGGTTCGACGGCGCGCCGATATAAATCAAGTAGATATTAAACTATGAGAGCACACAATGAATTCGAATATTTTTATCTACACTGTAGAGGGCACACATACTTTTATCGCAAGAATACATAAAAAGGTACTTCATACTGCAAACAGTTGAATGACTCTTGATTCTTTGGTTAAAAGATATTGAAGATGGCTGATTGAAGTTCCCTCTTGGGACATTTAAATCCTGAGGTACGACTTTGAAGTGCTGGGGATGGATCCCATCACCACTAGACGCCACTAATAAACACCGAGTGGGAATTGTAAAACACCACATTGCGAGAAAATCTAAAGTATGTTTCCGTCACAATGAGCCTTAAAAACACTCTTAAACTCGAGTATGTTGCCAATAAACTCAAATGAAGGTCTTTCTGAATGCTTTTGAAGAAAGCTATCCTGAAAACGTTATAAGCGGACGCAGAATCAATTTGGTGGAATGCAAGACTTACCAATCCTGCAGTGGAGGTACAGAAATTGTACAATAAGGCAAAGACTTCTTACGCACTATGGGTAAGGCGTGGAAAGGGAAAAAGGTATCAGTTTAAGATCTTTTTCCAAAAATTTTTTTGAGGGTCTGAAGACAAAAACGCGTGTGAAGAGAAAAACGCCTCAGTATCAGATCTTTTTCCGAAGAATATTTGAGGACAGATGTGATTGTTAGAGTAGTGGAAGGAAGCGAGGATCATCCATACGGAGAAGGCATAAGATAGACTTTAAACCCATTCGATTCGTGAAAAGCACCAGGAGTTGATGGGTTATATCTCGTTTGGAAGGGATTGGATTTGCTAGTATATCATTTGAAACGCCTCTTTAGTCTGGCGTTGGGAAGTGTACCAAACCCATTGAGGTAGGCTAAAGCAGTATACAGACCCAAACACATCCTATGTTTGACGAAACTACATTTATGCTATATCGTTCGTACTTTTTATTGGCTAAGTGGTCGAGAAGTCGTCGCACGGATTTCCGGAAATCGATTTGTTTATTTCTTGGTTAAACCAAATCGTGGTTCTCGAGTTTGACTACAGTTCATCGAACCTTCACTCGCCTTCAGTTCTTCGGTGGCCGAATAAAAGGTATAGTGCCATCTACGCATAGTGAAGAAAAACTGTGACTTCTTGGGTAACGATCACGCCCCAGCTGACACTTTTTGAATACATATTGTGTGACCTAGTAATGCATTATTAAGCATTTAGCCAACGACGTGAGATTTACTGAGTCTTGAATTTATGACAGGAAACGACGATTTGTTGTCAAATGATAAAATAGTTTCCAATTGTCGCTGAACCCACCTAAAACCAGGGGACGCCATTCGTATCTTGGCGGCAGCGAAAAAAGAAACAAAGAGTCTCGCAAACCCTTTGGAAGCTTGAACATTTTTTATTTACTCAAAAGATGCTCGGAAGTCATTGTACAGTATATCAATGAAGAAACCTGTCGAAGATCAGAAGCAAACGTTGAAAATCGTTCTACAGTTTGTAAAAACACCGATGTAGTTGGTCTGAAAACTGTCATCTACTTGTTATATATTGCTGGTCTGGTAAAGAGCAGCCATCAAATTTAAAAATTCTGAAACCCAGGGTTCGGGTATAATTGGTGCCGCGCTGTTATGCCAGAACGTCGATTTCAATAAAGTTTGCAAAACCTTCGGTTTGACCACGACACTCGTAATGCAAGACGAGCAAAACACGTTTTAGCCTATAAAAAATCTGTCAGATGCATTTTTGCAAATTGCAAGAGGTATTATTTGCCATCCACTAATTGAACGATCGAAGAATCGGATTTCGAATCCATTTTAGGGTGACAGTTTACACTGGTAATGAGCCGGATAAATGTTACGTAACCTGTGAGAACTGGTTCATGTCTATGAAGATTGTACAAGAGATGCGGGAAAGACCAGCGACTCTTATACGATCAGCTGCTACCGGCACTCAGCGATACGGCTGCGCAAATGTCAAAAAATAAGGTTTCTTTTTCTTTCATTCGATAAACTGTTGTGTATTGTGCGAACTCCGGATTTGACAGGATCATTGAACTCACTTTTGTCACAATTGCGCAAATTAAATACGTCTTTACATCTCTGATTGTCATTAAGATTTTATTCTTTTTATAATTCTAACAATTAAAACTCATTTTCCCAAAAATAATTAATGTTTACCATGGCTTGCCTGAATTCGAGAAATACACCCCACTTTCAGCTGCTTGAATAATTTAACTTTTTGGAGCCCATGCCAAAATTTATACGTTCTGTTGAAGTTGAAGTTGAAGTTGAAGTCATAGTATATA
Source organism: Stratiomys singularior (assembly GCA_954870665.1). Lineage (NCBI taxonomy): Eukaryota > Metazoa > Arthropoda > Insecta > Diptera > Stratiomyidae > Stratiomys > Stratiomys singularior. The sequence continues at coordinate 30,803,336 of OX940881.1, read as the reverse complement.
CTTCAAACCCTAAAACCATAGAGTAAGAGAGCTAGGGATTTATAGCATAAGTTCGTTTGTTTCGTTTTTCAGATAATTTTTTGATTTTTCTCAACATCTATTTAAAACTTTGGACTTTGACAACTGCTGGACCATGTAGTAGACACTTTGAAAATTAAGACAGAAGTTTTTGTCATTTTTCCTCAAAAAGTCTCGAAACCACGATCGTTCCTTGAAGGACTCAGTCACACATTTTCAAATTTATTGTGCACACGCCGAAAATAATGGAGGACTATACAGTCCTAGCAACTAATAAGAATAAAATAAAAATCTAACCCGAACAATTTTTTTTATAGGTAAAAATGTCTTTTTTAATAGTTTCTAACTTACCCCTCAGAATCAATCCTACTTTTAAGCCCACGCCAAGGGCTGGTTGTTACACCATCCGGCGTAAAAAATTACAAGGAAAAAACAAATATGATGTCAGAAAAGTGATGTCAGCGTAATAATTTGACACATACGCCATTTCGATCGCCCGACACAATAAATTTGAGTTCGCCGAAACTAACGTATTTGCTTTATCGTGTTGATCAATCGTATCGACTTTTATCCCTGAAAGAGAACATTTGCGACACACATTGCGTTTCCTATTTATCCAAAAGAAAACTTGAAAGTCTTCGTTAGCTGATAAAAACATATGCTGGACGCTGCTCCAACGCTCCTCCAATTAGGACATGTGAGACATGGTTTCGGCAATTCAAATGTGGTAATTTGAATAAAAAGGACTGTAAGCTCTCTGGTAGACCACACAAAAGTGAGGATTAGTAGAAACATTTGATGTGCGAGCAATAGGTAACATCGCTAAACTCGGTAATGGGTCCAACACGATTTAAATGAACGTCAAATAGAAAATCGCAAAGTCACTTGTGAAACAATGCTTCGGCGCCACGAAAGAAAATCATTTTTGCATCGAATTGTGACGGGTGACTAAATTTTTTTTTTAAAGCAGAAATAATCGTGGCTTTCACCTAGCGAAGTTGTTCCTTCAAAACCAAGGCCAAATCGCTTCGACAAGAGAGCATGCTCTGTTTCGGATGGACCAGAGTGGTATTGTGTATTATGAGCTTTTGGAGCCGAGCGAAACTGTTAGTTCTCAACGGAATCGTCAGCAAATGATAAATTTAAGTCGCGCATTGATCTAAAAACGACCGGAATGGAGCTGAAGACATGGAAAAGTGATTTTGTTACACGTCAACGGGACATCGTTCTGCACCCGCCGTACTCCCCAGATTTGGCTCCATCTTCGCACCAAGGGGGCACGCGCTCGCAGAGCAGCACTTAAGCGGTTCCGAAGAAGTTGGAAAGTGGCACGACGAATGGTTTGCTGTAAAAGACAAGCAGTTTTTCTGGCACGATATTCATAAATTACCTGGCAGATGGGCGAAATGTGTAGAAGTCGATAGTCAGTAAAATAAAAAAAAATTATTCCTTTGAAAATTACGTACTTTTTTACCAAAAAAAGCCGATAAAAACTTATGCATACACCTGTTAGCGTTCACTGATAAGAAGTTGTTACTGCTGTATTAACGAATCCCTCTCACCACCAGCCCCCAGGCTACCCTACATGTCCCTTTAATCGAGTTATTTTGCAATTTATTATGGTAATTTGTTGCTGAGGAAACCAGTACATACATTTTCACGCTTTTGTGATGTGCCTGTATAAACCTTAATTGTTGAACAGGTAAAGATATCTGGACCAGCCTTTACCAGACCAGCAATTTTACACGGGTAAAAATGCACCCAGGAAATATTCGTTGATTTTTTTTTAATTCCATCGAATGATTTCTGAATTCAATTTAATTTGAATAGAGATTTTTGTTGGAACTTCATTATTTTTTTTAATATCCTGGTACACAGTTTGCTATAGTTGAACGTAATTAATATAACTAAGTGTTTTTTTTTTTCGTAAGCACGTACTTGAAATTTCCACGTTCGAATCTCATTTGCTAATTAATTACACTCAAAATTTTATAAGTGAATTAAACTGATTAAGATAACTTTGTTCTGAGTATTTGCTGTTTTCGCCCATATTTGAACGAAGTAGAGAATTTTTCATTAAGTTCCGATCATTTCCTCCTTCTTTACAGGTATGTACATCTCATTACTAACCCGCATCACTGAAATGCATCAATCCTCCATTCAGAGTAAGTACACGTTTCACACAGAATGTATGTGAATTCCGCAAATGCGTCCTTTGATTGCAACTTAAGTCTATGTAGTCATGCAAGTCTATTTGCAGGACTCAACATTATCCATCGCATTTAAAATTCGACCGTATACCAACCACTGTACGAGTAAAAGCTATTGATTTTCCATAAAGCTTTTACTAGTAGTACAGTTTTCATTGATGCTATATTGCTTGCAAGCCACATATTTAGCAATGTAAAGATTTGCGTATGGTAAGAGTGCATACGACGCACACATGGAATTTAACTAGGCCATATTCCGAAATGACGTGTAAATAGTCGTACGTCGGCAACCATAAATGCTTTCATTGATTTTAATAGTAATAAAATACACAACATTTTCCTCCATCTTCGGCTCCACTCCCAATATTTATCGAGTTTATGTTCGTGCAAGGCCTGAAGAAAGTTTGTATGAAGGTTCGTTCGGAAAACCCCCCGATTGCATAATGTGTGTGTGTCGAGTTCTCATTTTATTTCCTTGTAATCATTTGTATGTGGGAGTGAATATTGTTTCTACTAAAAACGCTCTATTATCTTTGCCTACCATTGAATAAGAAGATTTCCTTATCGATTTTCATATGTCTGGGGTGGCATTAGTGAGAATAATAAATGCTTTTACCTGTTAAGCACACTGGAAAGGTCTTTCACTCGTTGTTGGAGCAATATTAATTCGAGTTCTAATCTGAACGCGAATATATTGAAAGAAATAATGCAAGACATTCCCGAGCTGTGGTGGAAGGCTCGCATATATTGTTTGGTTCTGTTGGATTCCTTCGTTTGATATGCGATTCTGGGTAATGATTATTGTAATGAGCATTTACTGCTCAGTTTAGTCATTGTCCTCATTACTACAAATGACTTTGTGTCACGACTGGGACTTTATTTGCCAGATGCTCTTATTCTGCTAACATAACCTTTTGTTAAGTGGCACAAAGGAAATGAATATAAACAAGTCTTTTGCTGAAATTCAAAGTTATTTAACGGGAGCATCATACATATATTAGAAAGGTTCTTCATTTGAAAAGCTGGGAATAAATTTGTCTCGCATACAATATACTGCCAAGTGGTAGCTAACAAGATCATAGGAAGGTCACTGAAAGACAATTTTCGAAATCAATAGTAGGCGTTAATAAAGCACCCGTTTTTTGACTTTTTTCACGCTGTAATCAAATTACGAGTCTAGGACATGAAGTCCGAGGGCGATGACACTGAACTTTTCCCTAAATGTCTACTGCTCGGCAATTGAGAGTCCACTTGACTGCTGATAGATTAGCTCTGTTCAGCGAGGTATGCGAACGTTAGGCAGACTTCCAGCGGACTTTTGCTCCGATACCAGGCATTATTAATTCCGATTTTTCGTACACGCCATTTCAAATTGAACTCCGAAATTGTTTAGTTCCCAAAACGAATTGCAGTCGCACATCTGTCATTCAAAAGCATTGCCGGGCCTGACAACAAAGTACGTTGTTTAACCCTTTTGCTACCAGAGCCACAGGAGAAAAATTGCCACCACAGTCCAGACGTCTTATTATTTAAATATGATACCTATTTTCATTTATTTTTGTGGGATGGATCTATAACGTTCCAACCAAGTAAAATTAGCAATTTCGGAAACTGACTCACATAAGTGCCACTGGACTGTAGATAGATAATTCGTTTGGCAGCTCTGTCGTCACGCACAATCTTGATCAAAAAGTTCCCCAAATTTATTCAGGAAATTAACAATGCAAGATTGACATCAAAATCGATATTGAACCCTTCAAAGTACCTCCCATTGACTGCAATGAACTTATTTCATTTATTATAACATTTTTTATAGTCGTTTTTATAGTTTTTGTGGTCCATGCAAACTGTTTGCATCGCCTTCTTTTTCGACTGAAAACGACGTGGTTTTTTCGGCTCATTCGATGCATACCAATTACTCGCTTGATGTCTAGATTGCATGTCATACTCATAAATCAACGTCTTGTTTTCATTAATTATCCGTTTGATGAATTCTGAGTCCGGTTTTGCCTCGGAAATCATGTCTTTTTCTACGTCAACGAAATGCATGTCCGAATTTCAGTTCTTTCGGCACCAGCATTGCAGCGACACGTCTGATGCTCAAATCATTTACCAAAATGTATTGAACGGATTCAAAATCAATGTCCGACTCCTCTGCCATCTCTCGAATGGTTGATTTGCGGTCTACAGTAATCCGTTCTTGGATTTTGTTGATGTTTGCGTCTGTTTTCGATGTCGATCGCCCGCCACTGCGTTCATGATCGGCAAGAATAAGTCACAGGGAGCCAGATTGAGTGAACACGAGAAATGCGGCAGCACATTTTAAAGAAATTCATGCAGTTGGGCGGTGACAACTCCGGGTGAATGTGCTGATGCGTTAACATGGTTAAAAGCACCTTCTTTTTCGCCAAACGCGGCCTGTAAAATGGAGACACGCCTTAATTTTTTTGTCGAAGCGGTCCAATAACTCACTGTAGCATTGTCCAGTATACGTTCCTTCTTTTTCTTAAAAAATCCAAGAGGATCACGTCGTTTGCATCCCAAAAAATTGTCGCCATGATCTCTCCGGCTTATAGGACCGCCTTCGTTGGAGCAGATTCATCAGGAGAAATCCATTGTTTTGATGGTTGCTGAGTTCTCGGTGTATTATGATGAATCCAGGTTTCATCAACGGTAACAACTCGACGCAAATCTCCTTCGGTTCTCGCTTAAATTGCCCAAACACTGCTTCGAAGTTAACAGCCACATCCGCTTGTTATCCACCGCGAGCAAACGCGGCACACATCGGGCCGACAATTTTTTCATCGCATTTTCTCCTATCTAATCCTGCTCTCTTTCCATCTTAGCGAAAATCATGAAGCACGTTTTCCTCGGCTGCCCAATCCGAACTAACTTATCAATCTATCTGAAATTTGTTTTATCGTGGTTTGACAGATAGCATCAGACGATGATAGTACCAACTTCCCTCAGAAACACCATCTGTCGTCAAACACTAGTACTTATTGAGTAGCACTCGTATTGCTTCGAAAAGATTTCCGGGCATTATTTTTCCAAATAAAGGGTGGTGACAAAGAACATTTGCGCTCAAATATGGATTGCAATTAAGCATACGGATATTTTCCATCATAATGCACATGCCAAACAACTTCATTAATTCATCTGTTGTCACATCTGTCCACTTTTTGAAATTAGGAACATATGCAGTTGTCCCCAACACTTCAGCGTCGATATCTTTCCACTGAATAAATTTTTCAAACAACGCGACATTAAATAATTGTAAAAATGCATCCAAAAAAGTACTCTCGACCGATGAATTTGCTTTCAATCCATCTTGACCAGAGAAATTGTGTAACACGGGTCTACATCTGCTTGTGACCAATCCTGACATCATGGTATCTACATGTAGTAATTTAACTGGATCAGACACTTATATCTTAAAATTCGGTGAAATTATTATCAGTTGGTTCATTCACTTCACAAATGATCTCTTCAATATCTTCATGAGTCGAGTGAATAACGCGGGTTCTCTTCATGGGTAACTTGTTGCGAATATTATTCATTATGAGGACACAAAAGGTATCCTTATTGAAAATTCAGGATTCAAATTCTATTTTACTATTGAATATAATGTATGCATACAAAATCAAATAAAAATTTCGATATTTCTTCGTCATATACAAATTCTATAACTTTGTTCAATGTTCAAAGATCAATCCAACTGCTACTAAACAACTAAAAGTGAATTTCATCCTTGAACAAGAACATGTTAGCAAAAGGGTTAAACATCAATTGAAATCACTGTACAACGAAAAATCCGTGAAACTCTACAAAGTCTATGGCACCGCGAACCCGCATCCACTCTCACCTGAAAAAAAAGGAAGACTGCCTTAGGAAGACGATATTTCCCACTGTTGTAAATCCGTATTCTTGTGAACCTTTTCAATATTCGTAATGCTTATAAAACAAAACTTTAAAACCATGTTTTAAATGTCAACCAAAATTTTAAACCATGCATTGTAAAATATAAACTTAACTACAAAACGGAGCCTTAGAAAGCGCGAATAAGAAATAAATTTATAACTTATGTCCTTTATACCAAACTGTACGGATTGTAGACTCAATCAAAAAATTGCACATACAGCAGTCATAATAGGGAATAGCATCCGTGCTTTTTTAAATCAAGGAAGACAATTTGATTTCGTTTTTATTTTATAATTAATTATAGGTAATTCTTACAAATGCAAGGAACAAACATTTCCGTTTACTTCATGTTCTCACAAATATTTTCATTCATGCATCAGATGTCATTATATCTACATCAAAAAATAGCACATACGCAGATAACTAATCTCGTATCCACATAAAGAAAAATTAACGGAACTGAAGTTTCGACGCAGGTTTACGCTCCATTATGCCTTAATGATAGTTGCAGTTCCAAAGTTCTCGTAAAAGTGTTAAGTAGTTTTATCCGAGCAGAACATGTGAAAATGGCGGAAACAAAGAAAAAGGTTCCTGTTGAAGTAAGAAAACTAATTGTTAAATTCAAAGAGGAAGATAAAAGTTATGCAGATATTGGAAAAGTCGTAGGACGATCACGTGCATCCATTCAAAGTGCAATAAAAAAGCTATGAAACTAATAACAGTTGCGATATTGTTCTGAGAAGAGATCGTAAAAAAATGCTGAGTGAATGCTTGGGAAGCCGAATTGATCTTTGATTTTCAAAAGCGCTGACTATTCTTTTTTATGACTGCGGTATGTGTAATTTTTTGAACAACTGAAAGTCTAACAGTCAAAGGTTAAAGAGTTTATCAATCGGGGTCTGAAAAACATCGCGCCAATGGTTAGATGTGCTCTCTAGAGCGATAGATAAATACCAGTGTTGACTTTTTTACGAATATAAATGTCTATATTGTTTTTAAAATAAACTTTTATTTGTAATATGATAAATTTAATTGGTTTTTAAAAAGTTGGATGTGGCACTGTGGCACAATCTGGAAAGCACTGCACACTGGGGAAAAAAATAAGAAAGATGATCAAAGCGACTAATAATACAAGAAAAATTAGAAAATTTTGCCGTGTTCTGCTAAAACAATTTAGAAACCTCTTAAATTTAAATATAACCGCGAAACGCAAGGAAGGAAGCGAGAGATGTGGCCATTACGGCGGCTATTCCGTTGTGCAAGACGTGCCCTTTCTGTTGACGACCCAGTTCAAAGCACAACCAGATGTGACAGCTACCGTTCAAACTGTTAACGAAAGATTGAGAGACGTGCTTAAAAGCCTGAACCGCGAAAGAAGTCCCTTTTCTTAGTAGAAGACACATTACGCAAAGTCTACAGTTTGCCAAAAAAAACATTTGAATTGGGAGTCCGAGGTGGGAAGGAACATTTTATGGTCTGATGAGTCCAAAATTGTTTTACATGGTGTCAAAAGATCCCACAGCTACGTAAAGTGCTCACTAAGGTGCGAGATTGACCCTGTGTAAACTATGAAAACAGTAAAGCACGGCGGTTACAGCAATATGGTGTGATGCAGCTTTTCATTCTGTGCTGTAGGTCCAATATATTGGATCAAAACAACCATAGACCAAAGTATTAGGTTCACCAAATAACCTGCACGTCAATGTCCAACCACTTGAAAGGTTCCAGGAGCAATTTTACGAGGCCACGCCTCAAAGATATTTTTCTTAATTTAGACAAAACGAAGCAAATTAAGAGGAACCACGGAACGTTCTCAGGGAAAAAAAATAGTTTTCTTAAGATCCTGCGACACAATATATACTTGCGGCCACTTCACAAGTCTTCTTCATCAAATCAATGCACACCTTCAAAACGCTATCAGACTTGCGGTTGCGGTTCTTAAGGACGGATTCCATGCACTCAACCCCTATGAAAAACGCAGCGACATATGCGAGTCAGCACAGCACTCAGCTTTGTATAGCACCACAATTTTGAGGAACCAATGTGGAGTCACCACTTTCAGCAGTTCTCACCATCCAAGATCAGTCAGTCTTGCAGGACACAGGAAAGGTTTCTGAAGTTTGCATCGTTGCAAATGCAACAACCCGATTTTTTCACTTTTTGACTGATTTTGGGGTAATTTGACGTAAAATGTCGGTCAATTTTATTCGCATATTTGAATATTTTGCATTTATTTATGTTTACATTTCCCTTGGACCATCTACTTAAAGGAAATAATTGAAAAATTTGACAGTGCTGCGTTAGCAACGATGCAAACTTTAGACAACTTTACGGAGAGTAGGCGGTTGCAGACTGGATATTTGCTGTCATCTCGCGAGTGCGTACCTTCTGTAACGGAATCTTCGTGCCTGAAAAACTGTCATCTGATACGTTTTACAAAGCTGCTACAGACTTCACAATTTCATACGGTTCCGATTAACGCATAAGCAGGTTTAATTCAAGCCTCGCCAGCTATCAAACGTCACCGCGCTCACCTCCTCCCGGTATTTCTTCCACACAAACTCATGTATCATATACACGAAACCACTCAGTACACCCCCAACTAGTAACTGTCGCCAGTAGCGGAAATTGCTCTCACCACACGCCTGCCTATCGGATGCGTTCCGACAACAAGTTTCTTTTTTCAGATGCGTACCCCAAGACACGTGTCATTTGCGTCTCGACTATAGGCTCAGCTTTTTGGTCTTCTTCCAGTTTTAAGCACCTGTGTCTAAAGGGGCTGACACAGTACACCAGCCTTCTTGTATAATATACCATTTTGTATGCACTTACTATGTTTTTTAAGGACATTTTAGGCCATCAGTTAAAATGATGAATGTAATAAAATAATCCTGTGCCACGTTTTGAGGTATATTCTTTGTTCTTTTATTCAAATGTCGCAAAAACTTATGAAATCAATATCAACACACTGAAACAGACACGTTATTACCGAATAAAAACGCATGCATGACGAAAGTCAAAAACAAAATTCGAGCTGCATAGAAATTTCTGAAGCAAGATTTGAAAAAAGTATAGGCCGTTAGTGAGCAGCATCAAGGCTTAAATTCACGGAAACAAACAAAATGTTAAATTTTGTAAGCAAGTGTAATGTATTAGTGTCCATTTCTGTGAAATCTATCCATTTGAGTGGGACCCGGTGAACATTTCTTACTTGCCGTAAGCCTATAAGAATTTCTTTGATTGTGTTAGCGATCTACTTATTAATGAGTGTTATCATCATGACGGTTTGCTTATGAATAAATGTGGTTAACATGGCGGAGATATCGCCACAAACAAAATCAACTTTCGGCAGTTTTCGTAGCTAGCTACAGCAACGTAGTGTCCACAAAATCCCAGCGCCTCTGTCCTCTCTCAGTTGAAACTAGCTATGATGGAATTAAAGTAGCCATACAAAGTTAACTGCAAGCTTGACGTTTCGTTACGAAATGTAAACAGTACAAAAATTTTTCGTTATTAACCCTTCGCATACACTTAGTATTGTTTCAAACAATTTGTTTCAGCAATATATTTGACTGATAAGGGATTGATATTCGGTAATTTTGTAATTTATTAGGAACGTTTTTCGGTTTCGTAAGAGTTGGAAAACCCCGCAAACAATGAAAGAATGTTTTTTTCACTCTCTTTTCCCCAGTATTTAATCGGCTTTTCTGTGGCACACAGAGGAGAAATAAAAACTGAAACATGAACGCATCGATACTCTTCCGACATGGGAACGATCCCAGTTTGAGTTCTATGGTAACGCCAATCCCAACGTCCTTTTTCCAATGTCCTTGGATACAAAAATCGTCACAAAGCTTCACAGAAATAAGCTATACCAGCAAGACCGTCCCATGTGAAAACTTCACTGTGCTTATTTCATTATTTTCGCAGGTGAACTTTGAATGCGTTACCACCAGTAGCACTTTCACACTTGTACGTCCATTTTAACATGCAAGTGTAGATTCCCTTTAACTGGTATGTTGGTCAGCATATTTGCCTCGTGACCCATCCTCCATCAACCAAGCATTAATAACGTAACCCCTACTATGAACACGTAGTTTTTCTGTTGCTTCAAATTAATCCAATAGTACTCCTGGAACCTCTGCAACCACTTGTATCTATTCCATCGCTATCAGTGGGTGCTGAACTGTGTTTTGTTACTAGACGTTGTCTGTAATACTGTCCAGTACGTCCAGCATATGTTTCCTTCGCGAACGCACGGTTTCAACCCTACTTTCATTACCGTGTCTAGTGGTGGTAATTTGTGATTGCGGAATGTTTTTGTTTTTCAAATTTCTTATCGCCTGTTTCGCTTTCTCCTCTTGAGTTTAAGTGCCATCGTAATCGATAAAATCATGAAAGCATCATCGTTAGATGCGAGAAAATGGTGATTGCATGAGATTGTTAAGTGGATGGATGAAATTGATGCAGAATGTGGTGGTATGCAGAACCAGAGAATGTAGGTGCGGTGTAATGAAAAGGATAATATGCTCCTGCATGAAATGTCCGGTTGTGTCTACATTGACGAATTCATTAGTTCAATGTGATTTTCAGATGCAGTTGCTATGTAAATATCAGGAAGATGTTTGCACTAGCTTTAATTTACGGTGAATGTGAGTTTTAGTCCTGTAACAAACACATATACGTCCATCTACCAGGTTCAGCTATTGCTCATCATCAATTTAAAAAAATTGTTTGCAAGAACCTCATAATTGATGTGGGTGTGGATCTGAATCTTCTTCTTTAAGATTTCGTCCTCATATCTAATTTGATTGCTGAGTTGTTGGAATATTGCCGAAAATATTACATTGGCAGCTATAAGCCAGCCATTCCCGGTCATTTTTCGAAGTCGTAATCCCGAAAATTGTCATTCCTTTCATCCAAATCATGATATGTATAGATTGCATTATTCATGTACCAGCGCTACCATACATAAATACATATGACGTGTGTTAGAAAAGTACTGAGATTGGCAACACAGCGGACGACCTGACAACGATGTGTCTACCGGCCTGTGCGGCACCGGTTTGTTCTTCCCTTCTACCTTCTCAATTCGAGTTACAACTCCGTACAACTAACACGTTATTTTTGGTAGCGCCATCAGTGAACTTCTGTTTTTGTTGTCTGTTACGAAAAATAGCGTCGGAATTGAGAGCAACATTGTACAATCAAGGTTTGTGTTAAGCTTGGTGAATATGCGCGTTTGACTTTTGGTAAGTTGGAGTAGGCCTATCGGGAGCAATGCTTATGAAGAGCACAAGCACTAATCATTTTTGGAAAACTGGGAACACCTTGAAAGTCAACCATGGGAGACATGTAATTTCAGAATCTGACGCAAATGTTGAGCATGTGAGGCCTTTTATGAGATCAAACTGTTGTTTAATAGTAAAAATGATGAGTGTGATGTTATATTCTAACACTTTTACCGTAAATTAAATTTTATAAGACAATCTGGGCCCAAAATCTTGGAAGGCAAAGGAAAAGAAATGTGTGTGTTAATTTTCTTGAGAGGAAAAAGCAAGATGTATGTGGTGCAAGTGATGAAACCTGGATATTTGAGTATGTTCCTGAAATAAAGCGAAAAATAAGACTGTTCGAATTCTTGCTTTGAGCAAGTAGAAAAAGGCAGGGCATTGTTTGTCTAGACTGCGAAAAATCTAAATGTCTGAACATTAGCTTTCAAAATATGCATAGACTTCCTACAGAACCTGTTATTTGAAGTCCTTTTTTCTTTCTGTTCTGTGACGATAATCAGCATTGATCATGGCAAAGATGTCTGCACCATTTGTGTCACGGCCGTATGGGTCCTGACTGGGGTTATCGTATGGAAACGGGCAACTATTTTCTTATTTATCAAAGCAACAAGTGCCATTATTTTTGTGAGTGCTACTGGGTATGGTGAAAATTTTCCAGCCTGAATTAGCCATCATGTCAGCAGGATTGTGTTTTTTTTTCGGTATTCAATTAAAAAATGTTTAATACTTTTCCTGTAAATTTCCATGTCGATCGATGTTTAAGCATTCGTTTGCCAGTCGCTTGACAGTGTCATGTCGCTTGACAATGTCATGGCGGTAACATAAGAAAGAAAAATTTGCTAAATATACTGTCGCTAATATTTCCTTAACATTTAAGTAAAGGAAGAAGTCGTTTCAAAACTTGGCAGCTCTTCTTTATCGTATTCAACTGTCAAGCAGATGTTTTCAGAATGTCAAATTTTTTTTCGATTCCCCGTTGAGGTGTTAAGGTTCAAACTTCCTCAATGATCACGGAATCAATAGTGGATCATGGAATCGTGGATCAAATACGCAGGGAATCATGAAAGCAAGCGAGATAGAAAAGCGCAATGGTAATACCAATGCGTAAGTAAATATTCATGTACAGTGTATATACATACACTGCCAACACTTCAGACAACCTCTTGATTTAACGGTATTTAATCAAAAAAGGTGGAATTTTAATAAGTTTGATTAGTGTGCTCTCTTTTTTGCGTGAAACAAGACTACCTCTCTCAATGCTCTTTTCGTACAAGGGCAATACAAATATAAATCTTCTTGTGTGTTTTCTATCTCTGTCTGGTCGGAAGTCGGAAGAAAATGTTCGTACTAGCTTCTCATAGTATACCATAGTTCAATACCAACTGAACGTGAGCGAAACATTTTGAAACGAAGAAAAATTGACTTGGAAAACTGCTATGTTCGCGAGTAACAGCACTTCACAAAAGTCCCCGGGAAATTATGCGCAAATTTATAACTGCGGATGTAGTTTGAGTGCACCGTTACACGTCCGAAACGAAACAGCAATCAAAAGAACCAACTAGGCGCCATCAAAGGCAAAAGCAACTTTTTAACGCACAGCTTTATAACAACTATTTTTTGGGATGCAAAAAATATCATCTTCAGAAGGGGAAAACCATTACTAGGTGATATTATGCAAGGCTGTTGCAGCGTGTTAAGATTCGAGCTTATCCAGAGAATTGTTTTCTGTTTCATGTTGTTAGAAGTCGTTTGTCTACATTGAGATCCGGACAAGGAAAATCTCAACCGCAATTTTCTATCTGCTTTGAAATTAAAAATTATGTGAATATAAAGAAGTTGTTCATAAAAGTTTTGTTGATTTGACAAAAAATTAGATTTGACATATTGTCAAATTCTAACCATTCTCCCATTTTCACCGTTGAAAAAATCTGACGAATGTTAAGATGGTACTGTAAATAAAAACACGCTGATAACCTGATTGAAAGTTTTGACAGTAGGTGAGACCGCACTGAGACATTGCTGTCATGCCCAAGATAGATCACTCGAGCATTGTGGGTAGTTATAAACGTTTCAGCGTGTTATGGTATTGTGTTGGATCCCTCTTTGCCATTGAGTGTCGACTGATGCTATGCAGTTCCTAATTGGAGATTGTCCCTAAAGGACTAGCGTTTGCTAGTTGACGGATTACTTCAACTCCGTCTATAAAGACTGTGGAATTAGGCATTGCGGTAAGTGTTTACATACAACACGACGACTTTACCTGCCTTAAACATCATCACATAGTATTTGACATGAATAAGGTACTTTAAAAAAAATTTAGACCTGGTCTTTGCGTTTCTACTTTACCTATCATATACCAATGATACCACATGAAACATATCCTGTACATTTTTAATTTTATGTTTGATGTTGATTATTTCGTATGTTTGTATAAAGCGTTTTAATGAATGCAGAATTATTAGTAAATGTTAAGTTTGAATATACTCTCCTCCACCACTAAATAGACTCAAAAAAGAAGAGAATAATGAAAACAGTTTGAAACCAACAAAAGGAAGCGTTTATCGTTTCATTCTCCGCGTGAGGCGTATAGACGTAAATGATTTTCTAGAAGCAGACACCAAGCATAATCCTTGAAATGAACTACAATTTCATAGTAGTATGCTTAACGACCTGTCCCAGATAGACGTCAATTAATCAAATCCGTACCATGACGGCCTAATGGACAGTTTATGAATAATAATATGAACGACGGGCCGGAGTTGGAACTAAGTGAGTTTACTTTCTAACAACAGCTGAAGCATATAGTCCATGTAAAAGTTTTACGACTAACATGAAGAGATTACAATGCAAAGGAAGAGTTGCCTGGACCTTAGGTTTCATGAGAGAGCATCTTCGCGATATATCCTGCTCGTAAGGAATGTCAGAGTTCAGAGAGAAAGAGAAGAAGAGAGCGAAAGGTGAACAGAGATGAGATAGTAATTAAAGATTTATCTTGCTCTCGTTTTTGTAAATAATGCAAGGATCCATTGAATCCTCAGGGCTTTATTAAAATGTGCCTAATATGTCATCTGTATTATTCACGAATCTACACGCAATCTCGCCTGAATTCGTTATTCAACCATGACAACACCTCTCCCATGCGCATCTCACACTCAAATTCGCTACAATGAGCCCATCCTTGGCACGCTATAGTATATCTCTCTGTCGGGTTTCCTGAATTCATCAATGATAGACGAACACGGACTGGGCTGAACTTCTTTTCACTGCACAATAGCACTGAAATATTACAATACTCTATAATATTATCCTGTGTAACTGAGTCGTTTTTGTGCTTCTTGTTGAAGTGTATTTGAGAATTTATGAACCGTCAAGATAAATTATCCTTCATTTCGACTAGAATCTGTCCCAAAGGCATGCCAAGGTTTCCAAGGCTGAGTAGAGATACCCGAAGTGAGTCGGTTCTAGAGTAGTGTTAGGTATCATGCTCTCTCACTCACGACAGACGTTTGCTGCACATATATTTCACTCAACAACGATGGATTACATAAAGTTTTCCCACAGAATTTCGTTTTAAATAGGTAGAGGAGACATAATAAAAAGCAAACGGCAATGAAAATCATACAAGCACATGAAGAGAATGAGTACGAAAGAGTAGAAGAGGATCAAGGAGAATCAGACATGAAGACCGTAAAACAAGTGTACATATAATAGCAATCATTATGCTGATTTGGAAACTTTACAAAACATGTCTGGTAGATGAATCAAGAGAAAGTATAGCTGTTTAGATGATTCTGGAATAATAAATTTTTTTCAGGGCTTAAATAGGATAATGACGAAGAAGATATTCACAGGAAATGAGAGCTTCATGCTTTTATGCACCAGCATTAACAACGAAATTGCCGAAATTCCTCTAATGGTACTCATAAATGGTTGATAATAAAGGAGAATGATATTATTTCTGTGAATAAAGTGGGTAAGCTTTGTGAAGGTGAAGTTCATTCGCTTTAAGGATCTTAACTCATGCGAAAAATTTTTGACTAAGCAACGTGAATTCTCTAATTGTAGATCGGAAATTAGAAAATTCAGCGGTTAAGAACTAATTTCCATAAATTTTTTCCTAATACTTAAAATTTTTGAAATTTGTTACTGTGAAGCGAATCAAAATAATTCTGGTAGTTCAAAATTCAATCTCAAACAATCAGGATTTATGTATTTCGGTAAAACTGTCAGACACTTTCTCCGAAAAAAACCACAGATAATTCCTGGAATATTCGAAAATTTTCAGTTCCATCACTTGGGCGTTTGTTCATTGCAATTACTACCAGTCTAAAATTAATGACTTATATAAATATAAAATGCATGTCCTCTGAAGTTTTCATTTGTGGTTTTAATATTTGGCATTATTAAAACCACAAATAAATAAACAATAAACTTCCAAAATTCTTCCCGTGTTTCTTTCCCAAGGATTTCTTGCTACTACATGGTCTCCATTACATTTATGAACTGCTACTGTACATTTTCTGCCGTTTTTGTAATCATGTCAAGGAAATATAAGACATTCTGAAGTCAAGAGTTTCCTATTGTATTAACTACAAACATGCAATGTTTAAACCATTTAATATCAATATAAACAGACTGTAAGACATACTTACACTTAAAGGTAACAAAGTTCAGTCAAATTTATCTGAAGGTTGGGAAGATACCGATTACTTTTGTTGTCTGGCAAAACTGCAGCAAAGCGGTACGATTCAAAACCAGTCATACTTTGGAGGGGTATCAGAAAGGAACAGATATGAAAATTCCATGTAGCAAGTAAAGCGAGCTTTGCAAGACAACGAGCTTAAAATAACACAAAGCTGGTGAGTGAAGAGATCAAGATGACTAGCTTTTTGAGTTTAAATGTGAGTGAGAATAGTTCTCTTGGTTTAGTTTTAAACGTGACTCATTGTGACTCATAACTTGTGACTCTAGAATTTAAAAAAATATTAATGCATTTCTTTCCGCGACTTCGTCTTAATGTCCTGTTTCTATAATACCATTAGATTGGGAGTAGGTTCGTAGCAATATCAAGTAGAAAAACGGGTTTTAATGACAGGCGTTTACCTTGCATGTATTGTGTTACCTTATGAGCAAAATGAGTAATTGAAGTCATTGAAGATTTCCTAAATTACCCACGCTCAGCTTAGCTGCTCAGCTCACAATTATTCGTTCTTTTCATAGTTTTCTAGCAAAAAAACTTGTTTATTTTCATTTCCCACAAATTTTTTTGTTGGAAGCTGTCGCCAATTTCGACCGATCTCATCAGCACTATACAACTGAACGTGCGAAAAGCCTAGCTTATTGCTTTTGGCAGTCAGATTCCTGACGAAGTTTGAAACTTCTTTTTCGTCCGCAGATAATTTCTCCCCGGTCATCTTTAAAAATCGTCTGCCGTACTGTTTATCGAAATTTTCAGGCCTGTGTTCGTTAGTGCGACAATCATCTTGATTCAAAATTTCACGATAAAAAATTTTACTTTCTCTTTAAGAATATCTCCAGAAATTTGAACTGTTTGAACTAAGTATATAGAGCTTCCTCAACTTGGGGATGTTTCTTCTTAAGGTTTTAGATAGTGTTCTATTTTGTCTATTTTTTTCACTTCATACTATTTCATACTATTCATAAATAGTAGGTCGTCCAATGGCATAAACTTTATGAAATAACTGTGAAATAACTTTTATTACGGTCATACTGCTTTGTAATCTCCCAATTTTCAGGAAGAGTTGGTGTCTCATGAGAACGTTTTTCAAGTCCGGTTCTGCTCGCCATCAAACATTTCAAAAATATTCAACACTCAATTAGATTTCAGGTGCACTGTCATAAGAAATGGTTATTTCTAAAGTTGGCCCAGTCCAAACTTGATTGATTGTGTCCTTAAGCGATCTCATAATCAATTTTTAATTGAGAAAGCAAATCATATTATTGAAATATGTTCTCCACCGAAACTTGTTTTGACTCCAAGTTATGAGTCCAAGTTTTATTAGCAGCAAATATTCAACCCATGATTCTATTTGCTCTCCAAAGCGGCCGAAAAAACTCACGGTAACATCCAACGCGCTCGAATATTCAAAGTGGAGTAAGTCGAGTATTGTCAGAACCGATGTTTGGTGCAGACCATTCCAATCAATTCTGTAACTTGTTTCTTCTTTAGTCGGCCATCGTACAACACAAGTTTCCCTTTTTTTTTCAATTGCCTCTTGGTCAGTAAACTCAACTCTCCATTCCGAAGATGGTCGTCAATTGAATGCCTTCTTTCCTTGAAGATAGAGTCAAATATATATCAACTATTCTTTGACTGAAAGCGAAACTACAGTGAAATCTAAACATCCTCTTGTTTGGCAAAGAACTTATATAATGGTGTAATATTTCCTCCTCATTAGTAAGTTACGACAGTGTTCATTTGTTTGATCCTTAATAACTGACAATCACAACCAGATTAGGTAAATTCTTATCATATATATTTACTTACAATGATTTGTCCAATGAATGCATGTCCGGATGACTACCTCATTCCAAGCGAACCGTACCCGATTTTGCCGTTCTAGATTTTGTCTCGCCTGATTTTGACCTCCCACAGTAATTTGAAGGTACTCTTTTGTCAAAAGTCTGCATGACAGAAAAAAGAGCTCAAAAATACACACCGAAAAATATATTCTTTTGAAAAGAATGTCAAAATTCAAAACGGTTGCAATTACTAAAATGTAGATGTAGAGTTTAAAAATTTCAAAAACCCGAATTCTATGGCTCAGGGGGGGGGGGTATACAAAGGGGTATCTTAAAAAAAGCGAACTAATGTTGTGGTGGTACGAGTTTTCGTAGTACCATTTTTTGGCGCTAGGGTCATTGAGAGACACCAGTCTTCAATCAGTAAGCCAAGCTCTGTCGCTGAAGAAGGTTCCATTGAGTATGTGTGAATTTTTCAGTGACAGTTTGCCGCTTTAACAATGGCTGATGCTCGTGCACAGTCAATAAAATTTTACCTCATGCTCGTAAAAACTGGCACAGAAACTCTTGAAATGTGAAAAAAGGCTTAAAAAGATTATGCTATTCGGAAAACTCAAGTGTTTAAGTTCCGAAAACGGTGAAATTTCAATTGACGATGGACCTCGCTCTGGTCGTCCGCCTGGACCCGAACAGTTGAAAATGTTGAAAAAAATTGCGAAATCATCTTGGAAGGCCGACGCGGATTATTAAAGAAATTGTTTAGTGATCTTGAGTGGCGTACAATGCAGTTTTCCAAATTTAGAGGATGAATCGCGTGTCTACCAAATTTCCCAGCACGGAACCACTAGGAGAAAGGACAACTAGTAAATATTAATGATAAATACAGTGTGTTAAGCATAAGCGTCTACCGCATGTTGGTTTGTGAGGCAGGCCGAAAAGTTTATTAATTAGGGTTCAGCAAATCTCCGTCCTTTGTTCTTTCGAGGATAATGGAAGTCTCTGTGCATCTTTCAGGGCGTAATAACACGTTTCGAAGCCAAATGTCTATCGTAAAGTCAGTTAACGGTCATGAAAAAGTCGAAGACATATGTTCAAAAGGGGTTAAAGTTATTTCAGTTGTCAAATAATCTCCATGATCTTCTACATTGTGATTCTCAAGAAACCTCTGTAAAAAGGATGAAAAAGTGGTTGTGACATTTTTGCGGAACTCCGAACAGTCGTTCCGTAAAGAACTGGCAAAATTGAAACAACAAGGACTAAATGTATGGGATGTTGCCAATCGAGTGCATTTAGTGAAAAATAATTTAAAATGGCGGAGCACATTGAAGAAACTGTGGCGTCACAATTTGCTTGTTCCCGAATTCCGAATATAATATGCAATCCCAGATTATAGATCATCTTTTCCGAACGTAATATTTTACCCCAAATGCCAGATTTGTTTGTGATTTTCCGTTTTTCCTTTGAAAAATAATCATTTTCGTGTTCCAATGCATATCTTGTACTTAGCGTACCCTCAATCCTTAAATGCGGGGTATACTTTTCCCAGTCCAAGAAGAATATTATTGTCGCATATTACATATAAATAGCAATGGCAGAAGCGAAGGCAGTTCTTCATTCTGAGTAAGCATTTCATCTCTCGCATCTATTCCAGTGTCGTTATAGTGCGTTTGTATAGGTAAACATGTTTGAAATTAAAATCAAAATTTTTTTTTAAATTATTGACTAAGGTTGCTATAAACCATTGCTGTCAAAAAAATACGGCCCCATAAATCTCGTTTGGGCACATGAAAGTATCAATTGTAGTTGGAGTCTTATAGCCTTTACACGAAGAAGCGTCTGTTCAGGCTTTTTGAATCATTTGACAGGCATGATGTTCTACACAAAACGAGTTCGCTCAAATAATAGGCAAATTTCGAAGCAAGAAGTATATTTGTCTGCTTTTTAAAGAAAGGTTTGTGTGGGTTGCTCTTCTTTTCTAACAACTTCAGAGTGTCGAACGTTATTTCTTCAGAAAAAATGCCAAATTTTGTTCAAATCAAAAATCATTTTGGCTACATTTTTTCAGAAGGGCAACGATTGCAATCCTAGGAGCAGACTCTGCACTGACTGAAGACAATAAACTGACATCGACTCATTTAATTGGCCTCACAATCACCTCACGCCTCACTCACGCCTAGAGAAAGTAGATAAAGAGAGGCCCTACGCTCTCATTTCTGTCCGAAATCACCAAAAGTAACGCATGTTAACTCAAATTCACCAACACTTACTTAGAAATAATCAGAGGAGTGTAAATGAATGGCCGAAAATTTGATCAACTGCGCTATTGTCGCAAGCATTACAATATTTGCTTGCTGTAATTCAAGCATATGTTTTGTTTTGTTCGCATTTTACTATCTAAATATTCTTAAACAAAGTTTTGTTCATAAATCAATAAAGTTACGAAATAATATCATCACATTAAGTGCCCCATTATTAACAAATTTTCGCTGCCCATGGACACAGGAGAATCGACTTAACGGGAATGTTAACTCCACACGAACATAATTTCCCGAAGAATTAATTCCATACAATTTTCACAGCTGATCGACTTTGGATTTAACTTGCTCGAGGCGAATGAACATGGGGAAATAGCAATCTGAACCTGATCTCAAGGCTACACTATGCTTATCAAATGTCTACAAATCTACAATTCCGTTGTGAATGTCATTAATGAGCATATCCATATGCTCCATATGCTTCATGAGAATTAGAAATGGACAGTTCAAGCGTTTGGGCATTATCAATTAACGTTGACTGATTCAAGTGCAGGATTCAACATTCAAGTAATATGTGTCCATTCCTTAACGGAAATTGCTTTTCTAACTGTCAAATTTAAAACCGAAGTTAGCCGCAAATTTCAGAAAATGTAAACGGTATATTATTTTAACATTTAATGAATGTAAATGTTTTTGTTTCCCTAATTATATGCTGTAATTGGTAAGTTAATTTGTATGTGAAATTGTCTGTAGTAATATTGATGGATAATTGTCAATTTAAAGGCTGATATATGCTCTTCAACAAAGCACGTAAAATTTGTGCATTTTTCAGTTGTTATTAGTAATTTATGAATGTTGTTTTCGAATTTAGTTATGATTGGATAGGACATCAATAATGTTAAGTAAATGTGCTACTAATTGCTCGAAAAACTAAAATTTCGATACAATTTCGGATATCATGCTGCATATGGCACAAATTACAGGAACGAATGAAGCCATTTGAACAGCTGAGGAGGGCAAAACAAGATAAGTTTAAAACTTCGGACACTCACGTACGTACATGTACACGGAAAGGGCCTCTCTATATCTTTTACCTCTATGGCGTGCATCAAGTCGAAGCGCTTAGGAAGACGTCACTTTACCTTGAAGCATAGCGTAACAAGAGCCAACGGCTTAAGAAACGCTGGCCCTACGAATAAACTCCCGATTAAACTGTATTTGACTCAAATTTCGAACGGTATTGGACTACAATATACATTTTAGCATAGTAAATTTGCCATCGCGATATCTCCACGCGCCTACATCGGTTAGTTTTCAAGCTCTCTGTATTGTAAAACTCGCTTTATTGCTACCTGGGGTATTCGTAGCTCGTTGTTTACGATGCCAATTGGAAGTGTGGTGTAAATGTTTCGTGCTTTCAAACAGCCCTTTCGAGAAATTCAATGCTTTTGGAGAGCATTACACCTGGAATAAATCGAAAATTTGGTAGATAGAATGTCTCAGAGCAGTCAAGCTATCATCAAAGCTGGTGGCGATTGGATTCATTATTAACATAATTGCGTATACCTTCAAAACAATCCAAATGTATTATATGCAAGAGAAAAGTTTTTAAATGACTTTTTTTTTATGAATAACACCGTACATGCTCTTATTCAATACTCTGTACAATGCTATATAAAAAATATGATTTTCAAGTTAAAGATTAGCCAGTGAAACTGTAAACCAAGATCCTTAAAATGTCGCTTTTGTAGAAATTCAATAAAAATCATTGCTTTGGACCCACTGTCACTATGGATATGTTCCCTACCATGTTTAAGAACGTGTGGTTCTGGAAATAACACATTTTCAAAAAGATTGACTGAGAACTGTAGTATAAGAAAGATACAAGTGAAAAGATATATCAGGCCAAGCTATACCGCAAATGCTGATCTCATGAAAAATAGAAATTCAGATATTTTGCTGATGATGTCAAGAGATTTCTATTGAATCCTTGAAATGTTTCTAAACTATTTAAATCACCTAAATGTTTCGTTCTCAGCAAAATTGTGGACAGTGAATGGTTGTAAAAGGATCTTTCCACAATTTAGCCGTCCGTGCTGAAGCTGATTAATTTTTATCATTTCATTTTCATGCACAACAAATTCGATATCTCCAGGACTGTAATAAGTTCATCTTTGACTTTATAGTCAGACATCTTTCCCTTTTCAAAGATGTTGCTATCTTAATTTTGCAGTTCACCTTTCTTTTGACGCAACCAGGCAGAAAGTTATTCCTGCTGTTAGTTCTCAATGCTGTACGAAAGGATTTCTTTGCGAATTCTTCGCTCTGAATCTTATTTCAATTTTATCTGGAAAATCTTTTTTTTTGCCGAAATAAATACAACATACAATGGGTGGTACGCGGGGAAATAGAGAAAGATTTATTGTGCTCAAATAGACGTTGATTGTAAAATGCGTGAATAAATCTGTGCATCTGTTGAGATTTTTGCTTATCTCAAGGGCCCACGTGGGGCGCTGATTCGGCAAAGTAGATATCTTAGCTGAAATTCATTCGTTTGTATTCGAGCTGGATGTATGCTATGTAATTTAAAGCAGAATCCTGGAAATGAGTTAGTAGAATGCCTCCGGAGTACCCGGGAATCCCAGTTATGCGATTTCTCGTTTGAGCTGATGGAATGAATGGAATGACTGTGTAATGAAAATCGAGCTTTAATGGTGTGAAGTTATTAAGTTTCAAAGTAACGTATCTTCAATAGCAGCCTCATCCTATCTGGAGATCGCTACTTTCCATTGAGCTACAACGAACGCGCCATCTTTGAAAATAGAAATCACCATCGACGAAAGTGGCCTCACATCTCTCCTTTCCTCTTTGAATTGTATTATAAAAGCCGGAGCAAACAAAAGGATTCATTGGAAGCAAATCTTCTTGATGTAGCGATACGTTCCATCGCATCCGTACTTGAGTATCAAGTCAACGAAAAGATAAGGGTGTTAGGCTCGTTGGGAAAAATTTTCAACAGCAAACGACTCTACAGGAAGTTTCCTTTATTGCCTGCGCTAGGCTGCAGGCTTGTTGGATTCATTGCTATTTTTCCATATTTTATAGATCTACTTTTCTCAGTTGCCTGCTCATACATACCCATGACTTTACTCCTTTCACGTCTTCATCCTTGCTCGTGTGAAAAAGTGAAATTATCTTTCGAGAAAGCAATTCTTTGATTCCCATCACAAAATACTCGACGGAGCACTTGGAGAGGGCGCTCCGATGCCAAGAGGAATGTTGATGCCTTTTCCGCTCCTTAAATGTAGGAGTTTTAACCTTTTGCCTTTACTATTAAAGATATATGCAAGGATATCGACAGGATTCATCGCTTTCACATAAGGACGGGAGAATATGAAAATAAAATTGAATGGAACCAACGGATATATGAATGTATTATAAATTGGAGCTCGTGTAAAGCTATCGCGCTTTGCTGTCGGGGGAAACATTTATGCTACTAAGAGGTTTCAAGATACATTGGAGGGTTTTTTATGTTACAATTCCAAGTTGCGTGGAGTTTTTCATTTGGACGGAGTAAGATGTTATGGGCGATGTCCGCCCCGCATGAAGCGCAAAAAGTTAGCAAAAAAAAGATGTCGAATGGTTAATATTTTTGGCTGTAGGCGAAAGATTTGCTCAGTATCAACACGGACAGATTGTATTAAGGATTTGCGTAGTTGATATGGCTTCTAAAATTTAACGACTGCCGGCCAAGTAGGCGAAGTAATCATTATCTACTAAACGCGTAGGAAAAATCTGAGGCAATTGTAAGTGACTTCGTAACATGTAGGCTGGCAAACAATTGAAAAAGCATTTCTATATTGCAAATGGCGAACGTTTGTGCTTTCACATAATAAAATGTAAAATTTATGCAAATGTTGTCAATGCAAGCACTTTAAGAAGCAACAAAATAAAGTCAATCTAACGTCGCATACATGTTAGCTCATTCCACATCCATTATTTGGAGAGGATATGACTTCGGAGAGTAATATTCTCTCCGAAGCTCACCACAAAAAGCGTGGAGTATACTGAATATAAAAATGAATTTTTCAAAACACAAAATTAAAGTACTTTATTTTCAACTGATTTGTCCATTCAATAAGAGGTTTTCTCCAAAAAGTAACGAACCTGCATATACGAATCTCTACACTGATGTTATTCTCTTTCAACCGATGCATGCTTTAAACTAATCCCCACATAATTAAAAAAAGCGCTCGCAGCGGTGTATCCACTGCTCAAGCAGTCTTAGAAGCCATTTATTGGAATTGCCTTCAGTACATTCGTCACATTTGTTTCAACCGTCTCTTTGTCGAAAGGACATCGGCTTTCAGTGGCATTGTCAACATGAGCAAGAAGCAAAAGTCGCAACAAGCTATGTGGCAACTATGCGAAGACCAGCGAATCTGCATGATATGAGGCTTTTTCAAATATTGGTGCACTAGGTCAATTAAAGCGCTGGCGTATTGACCTGGTGAAGCACCCAATCGCTGTCTGACCAAAAATGTGGCAATTTCCTTATTACTGCACCAAGCAATCTTGTCAATACTTCAATTTAATATTCTTTAGTCTTTCTTTGATGTCATGAAAAATTCGCAGAGCACAACACTAAACAATCAACATCGGTCAACCAGTCAACCAATCGGTCATCAGTCAACCGATTAGACGTTATTTTTTCATCTTGGCGATTCAGAATACTTCTACTGTAAAGACTGTCATTTTATTTTCAATCAAAGTCGTATAACTATGACTCCTCGCTAGGAATAATCTACTTGCGTATATTTTCGTCATTAAAACCCGTATCCATTTTAGGATACGGGTTACTACGGTTAACAATTTAAGAATGAATTTCAAATCCTTTAAATATCGAATCTCGGTTAAAATTCTCGAAACTGAAGTGTCTTTTTAAGACGTTAATGCTAAAGTTCGCTTGTGAGGCAACTATGTTATGTAGCCCATAAACGACTAACTTGGTTGTCAACTTCATGTCAACCTCGTTGCCAATTTGTCATGTTTGAGGAGATCTTGCACGTGTGTAGACAGTCTGACGGCTGTAGTAAACGGTTAGTACGACGATTGATGTGAGATCAAATCGTTGTCATTTTCGGTTGGCATCATGTTGGCAACCTTGTCAAAACGTTTGAGGGGAAATTGACATGATTGTTTACAACCTCAGTAGGGAATTGTCGTTTCGTAGTCAATGTAGGATCGCTTTTCTGCTTTTTTAGGGATTTTTGTATTTATAGCCTGATAATTTAACGTTTATTTGCGCTCGCATTAATATGCAGCCTTATGTAGATAATAAAAGAACCGTCTTAAGAGATTTCGGTATATAACTTACCACAATGAGTTTCTCTTGGCAGCCGAATATGCGTGTTTTCACCGGACGTGATGGTATATATTTGAACTCCGCAAGAATTTCACTTTGGTTATTCCAATCATAATCAATTGATGTCGATCCCCAAGTAGCTCGAAGGCAGAGGAGGGAACCAACTATCAGCTGTCATGTTATACCTTGTCCCTAGTTTTACAGCTGCATAAAACATGCGTAGAAAAAAATCGCATTGGGAATTTTTCCCTTTTCCAAAATCGACTATCCCGTGTCGCCACTCCCAACAGTTTCATTCTTTTAAGATAATTATTGCCCAAATTGCTGGGTAATATTTCAAACGGGCACCTTTGCTGAGGCTTTTTTGGAAAAAAAATTTCGGCCGGATTCCCATTCGTTAAGAAAAGAAAATTGCATTCGAAATTTCAACAAAACGAAAAACGACCGGCCCGTAACGCCACTTCTTCACCCTCAAATCAAAATCAGCACAAGTGTTTTACCAACACTCCTCAAGTTTGTGTGTGAGTGGTATATTTTTGGATAGGACAAATAATTGTTCCCGTCCAACGTTGTTGCAAAATCCTACAATATTTACGTGACTTGTTTCCTCGCTTCGAGTTACTTTTAAATGGGAACACATTTTGGCGCATCCACATTGAGCGGGAAAACAAGGTTATCTCTAGTTGTAGCGGGCTAACTACTGGGGAAAATAAATAAGTTTTTCTTACTACCAACTTGGTTACAGACACGGACACTCAACTGAGCAGCAGTTGTACCGAGTAACTCTATGCAATAAAGTTGTCATGGAGCATAGGTAATCTGTAATAACTTTTTAAAGAATTTCTGTAAGGATATAAAAACTGCATTCGATATACTACAGTAAAGAACAAGTAGCTTCTCATAATACCTTACTACAATTACGTGAACTTTCTTGAAGAATTGAGCATGCTTTGCCGAAATCCGGAAAGCTACATTGCTGCTGGAATTCCTCAAGGTGCTTGTCTGGGTTCATTGTTGCTTATTTGTCAGATATGTTTTAAAAAAACACATGCACATGAGCTAATTTTGTGGGCAGTATATGCTCTTGCATGGCTTAAGTAAATTACAACGAAAAAATCTTGAATCTAGAAATATAACCTTGACCAACGTTTTATTATCGAAAAACAAAAGGCATAGAAGTTTTTGGTAACGATTGACATTGAGGATATGAGCAACTTACTTCTAAAAATCGTACGTGTCAAGATTAAAAAGTATAAGTGTTTTCTTTGTAAAAACCAAAATAAAGGAAGTGGCTAAAAGAAAACATTTTTAAGATATTTTGTAAGAATAAGCCTAAAGTTAAACAGACAATTCATTTTTGACATTTAGGTGTAATATTGCTGTCTGCTTGATTTCCCAATGAATGCGCTCTAAGTTTTCAGCATGTGCAACAACCTTGCAGTGAAAATTGCTGGCTATAATTTTTTGATAGTTGCTAAAAAAGGTGTTTCCCTTGTTTATTTACTTACTTTACTTGTTTATTTATTTATGTTTCCCTTGTTATAATAAATTATTGTTCTTAAGTCACTGCCCGAAAAAGTTAATAGAAGAAATTTATTGCACAAGTTTTGGTATATCGACGGAAATTCATTGGAATCAGATCACTAATTTCGGATTTATTAGCACAGAAAATCTCAAAAGAAAGGTTAAGGGGAAATCGGTTTAGTTTTAAGGAAAGGAATAATTACGTTTCATTATTGATCCGAACAAGAATGTATACGACATCCGTGTTTTCCTTCTTCAATTGTGTTTGGAAGCATAAAATGTATCTTCCAAAAAATTTAACTTCACTGAAACTTTTCGTTCAGATGTTACGTTAAACCGAACGTACTGAATAATGTTTTATACTACACATGTAACGCCAACACATTATGGATCCGTTTTCATTTTTTACGGCAAAAATCTTATTGATTTCAACAAAGCAATATTACTCAGAATTTCACATGTATCGGTGATATATCGTTGAAAATATTAAATTACATTTAATTTTCCCTTGGCAATTCTGTTGTTATTTTCTTCGGTATGGCATAAGGCTTTCATCCTATATCTTCATCAAATTAATTCAATTTTATCCTTGTTTGTAGTTCAAACATTCTCAAAAGACATATATACAAAAGGAACCGGAAAGTTTGGTGGTATCGTCAAAAGAAAACATTATTACTTCCTACATTTTCTGATTTATTGAAAGATAAAAGGAAAAAATGCAATATTCGTACATTTAAGTAATTTCATGAAATGAAATTGGTATGTTGATTGAACGTGAAGATAAATTTTGTATTAAATCAATATTTCTTATTGTCTCACATATGTATATGTTTGGTGATCATAAATATAATGCATATCTGTTATGAATTTGAAAGGATATCTTCCATGTTTTCAGTTAAATTGGAATAAAAAAGCAATAAGTCCAGTAATTTAATAATTCGCAAAATGTTTCACACTGTTTTTCTTTTTTTCAGGTAAGTTACAATCTCCTTAACCATCTATATGGCAAGGTTTTGTAAGTAGAGAAATTATTTATTTCAATAGAGCTTTATTTGCTTCCGTTTACAAGTAATTCCATTTATCGAGACTCAGATGCATAAATTATTGTCATTCTTCAGTCAATGAATCATTAATTATAGACAAACTATACACATTGATTTTACACTATGAAGCCATTTACTTAGTTATATATAATATCTGTAATAATATTTGTTATTTTATTGTAAGTTATTAAAGATAAAGATGGCAACACTTGTTTTCGGCGACAGCTCATTTGACAGCAGACAGTTTATGTTTGTCTAGTTAAATTTTTCATTTCGCAATGATTGACAGACTTCAGTGAGAAAGCTCATTTATGGCTGAATTGCTATGTCAAAAAGTAGCGTAGTCGTATTTGAAAAGAAAATAATCCAAAAGCCAATGAGTGTCCTCTATGAGCCGATGGAATCATTTGATCGTATGTCTTCAAAAATGATACTGGTGAATGCCTCACAGTAAACGAATTCTGGTATACAGACAAATATTCATGATATACGCTTTCCCCTCATTTGAATTATATTGAAAACAACTATATGTCGTTCCAAAAGGCGAAAGACGTACGGGCTTTTCAAATTCGAACATCAAGGGTATAAAGCTATCTTTAGTGTCAAAGACGCGTGAATCTAAAGCTTTTCCATTTTCGTGTTTAAATTCAACATTGTATGTTTCGAAACTAACCGCGCTACAGTTTTTTCGGGTTTCGGCCGAAACCCGTTTTCTACTAAATTTGTTTTACGGAGCCAGTACCCCTGTTCTTTTATGGTCTCACGATTCTCGCGACACCAATCTTCTTGAAAATTGGCCAACTCCTAATGGGGGCTGTGCATGTGATTCGACTCTATGGGGCAGAATTATGGGGCGATGCTTTCAGTATTGACTTACACCGAAAGCGGTTGCGAAAGCCGCTCCGCGAATCGGATGCACATATCGAACAGTCTCCGGAACAGAAGTGCTGGTAATCGCAGGGGTGATACCCTTCGCCCTTCTTTTAAGAAAGCGCAGAAGCCAAGACAACAGAGAAGAGGTAACCAAGTCAAAGAGAGAGAGAAAACGTTTTCTCGGCGATTGACAACAGTCCTGGGGGATAGACACAAAGAAAAGGTAAATTTGACGCCCAATTATTGACCTGAGGTCGTGGCTCAATCGAGTGCATGGTGACGCTGATTCCTACTTGATTCAGCTCTTTCGCGGAGATGGATGTTTTCGGTCCAGGCTAGGCTCTCAGGTTGACGAGGGAGGTTTTTAGTGGGAAATCCAGAAGTTGTGCGTCTGGAAGTCCTACACTCATGACGTAAACAGCCTTAACCCCAGCCATTCCCAACATTCTGACCCTCGATTTGGCACTAGTTTTTCATCAAGTGTCTTCGTAATTACATCTTGTTCGTAGTTGCGGTTTCGCTGGTGTTTTTCCCATCCTGTTCCAACTCTGCCTACGAAGCACTGTTGTTGCAAAGTCAATAGGTAATGATAATCCAACGAATCTGATTCTATCTCACTCGAATTGTTCAAATCTTGGTCGGTTTCGTTGCTATTACTGCGTTCAAACAAGTTTCGTTTCGTGTTCGTTTTATTCTTGGAATCGGACACCTCTGACGCGGCCAAAATTCGCTCTAGGTAGAAAGCAAGTTATATTTTTGTAAACCAAAAAAGCGTTAAAAATACTGCGGCCTCATAAATACGAGGGCGGTGCAATAAGTACCCCTGTAGGATGACACAGGGCGTTCCTTAGGGAAGTTGATATAATTATCGTGTGCTGCCATCTATCAGACGACGATGAAACAAATTTCAGACTGATTGATAGGTTAGTTTGGATTTGGAAATCATTCGAGTAAGACGTGTTTCGTGAATTTCGCTAAGATGGAAAAAGAGCAGTATCTTTCGTTAATTCGTCTTATTTTGGATGGCAAAACTGTCGACCGTAACGGATATTAATATTTTATATGATAAGTAAGCGACGCAAAAATTTTCGGCCCGATGGGTGGCGGTGGAAAACAAGCGGATGCGGCTGTTGACTTCGAAGCAGTGTTTAGAGCAATTTAAGCGACATTCGAAGGAATTCTTGCATCGAGTTATCACTGTTGATGAAACCTGGATTCATCATTACACACCAGAAACGAAGCCAAAATCAAAACAATAGAATTCTTCCGGTGAATCGGGTCCAAAGATGGCGAAGATAGTCTCATCGGCCGGAAAGGTCATGGCGACGATTTTTTTGGGATGCGAACGGCGTCATCCTAATAATTTTTTTTTAAGTGAACAGAAAAACGATCACTGGACAATGCTACAGTGAGTTATTGGAACGCTTTGACAAAATGTGAAGCAGACACGGTCTGATTTGGCGAAAAAGAAGGTGATGTTTCTCCATGATAATGCACCAGAACATTTATCCTGAGTTAAGCCTGCCGAACTGCATCAACTGCGTTACGAATTGCTGCCACACCCCCGGTATTCACCCCATCTGGCTCCGACTTCTTCTTACTGCCTAACATGAAGAAATGTCTCGCAGGAAAAAATTCCTCTAACGAGGAAGCCATCGCCGACACAGGGTCGTATTTTGGAGAGTTCGACACACCTTTTTTGGAGGCGTTTAAAAAAAATGACAGGAACGTTTGGAGAAGACTATCTTTCTAAATGGGGACTATGTTGAAAAAAACACCAATTTTTTGAAATATGGCGTCTTCATTTCAAATATGGATACTTATTGAACCGCCCTCGTAAATGCGTGCCACGAAAATATGATGACGTCGGTTCACACGTTCATGCAGGAATATTGAGGTACACGTGGAATGTAACTTCAGCTTCACAAGCATTCATGTGTGCATGTGTGATAATTGAACGAAATAAAATATGACTGCTTAAAATCTTGCTGGGTCAATATGACCCATAACAAAACCATTAGCGCCGGGTTAAGAAAGGAGACTTGAAAAGTAAAGATCGGAATGGAAGGTAGCCGCGACCATCTGTACAGTCAAACGACTAAGGCGGCATACAATATATCCCAGGCTTTCAGTCAAAGTCAAACTGTCATTTTGCACTGGTAAAAAATTTATGTTTATTAGTATCATTCAAAGGAACAGTTCTATGATTGGATGCTATATATCCTTCCTAAAGCGTTTTCATATCCTTTCAAATTGTGTGCCTGCAAGAGTCCGAAAAAAGTCCACAGTAATTCCTTGTTTACAAGTTGCTTGATTTCATGTATATGTTACCGTGAAAGACCGAAATTGGAGAATATCCGGTGAATTTCACCGGTGAATGTCAACACATACCAAATACGCCGGTAATTTAATGGAATATCCTATTATGTTGTACATTCGGACACTCACCGGTGCATGTCAAAAATCGCAGACATGCTCTGATCGAAATCCAAAGGAGAGAAGTCGGAAAAGAAGCGATTGGTTCTCTCCCATCAAATCCTAAATTCTGGTGGCAGTCAATTAGCGTTGTCAGTTTTAGGCAAGCTTTGATGATGCGAGCAACGTTTTCTTATTTTTTTCCGATATCGTGATTTATAATGAATGGGCACTGTAGTAAATTGTGATATTTTAGTTGAACAGTTATATGCATTAATTGCGGGTTAACGAGAAGACTAATTTTTTTTTGAAGAAATATACTTTACTCTAAAATGACTTCTAAAGTGGTTTCTGCTACAACTAAGTGCAGCACACCTTTGAATTACAGACGATTAAAACGTTTTGTTTTGAAACTAATTGTGAAGAAACGTTAATTGTACTGTTAAAATCAAGGGAATCGAATATTAAGTATTGCGTGTATTCATAAAGTATTGTTCAGTATACTTTATAAAACTTCACCAAAATAGGCCATGGAGGGAGAGCACGCAGGCTTGTATCAAGATGTATCAAGACTATTCAACCAAGTTTGTGCAATTACAACATTTAAAAACTAAAAAAGCTGAAGATGTGGCGCATCACATTGTTTCAATATTTTTAGCATTTTGTGCATTAGCGATATTATAATCAGATGATGGTAAAGGATTCAGTAATCAAGTCATATCGGAAATATGCGCTCTATGGAAAAATGTTAAGAAAGTTGATGGAAAGTCTCGTAACCGTCGAACACAAAGGTTAGTTGATAGGCCCAATCAGAACATACAGAATATGGTAACTGCATGCATTCAAATAAGGTGTCCGAAGTTTGCATCCTTGCAAACGCATCAGTCTCGTTTTTGGTTTTTGCATAATTCGATTGAAATTTTTGTTACTTCTTTTCGTAATTTTGACATTTATGGCTCTTTTCTAGTTTTTTATTTCAGTCAAATCTTCGATTGACATAAAAAAATGTAAAAATTCTAAGACTTTGCGTTTGTAACGATGTTAATTTCAGACACCTTAATAACAGACAATCTGAACAGTGCAAGTACATCTAATCATCATAAATCGGCCAGTATTTTGGAAAAGGTTTTGAAAAACCGCGCTAACATGAAGCGAACTGTGGTCTTAGGGGTTATGGGTTTGCTTTAATCTCCTGCGAATGCCTCAAACGTACTTCTAAACTTCCTTTTTACCCGGAAAACATTCATTCGTAAATTGCATTCAAGCTAGTGGAGGCCAGATGCTGGCTGGCCAATCCATACGGCCACAGTAATATCCTGTCTCGTCTGTCAGAGGAAGTGTCTCGTCTCGTATCGGAAGTGTCTCCGTCTCTGCTCATTTCAACTCATTTGAAACATACACTCGATATACACAAGTTTGAACTATTTTTTGGGTTTTTACTATTTGAGTTTTGTCGAAGACTGGACTGCAATGAAAATCAGCAGAGTGCAAATAATCCGAAATAGCAATCACAATTTATAGAAATGTCAGTCAAATTGTCCAAGGAACAAATTCATGAAGTGAAAAAAAACCTTCAAACTTCTCTCAAAGCTATGAGGATATATTATTATACATTGTGTAGGTGCTTGTCTTAAATGTGTTCACTTTTGCGATATTTGACGACAATTTCATTGGAATAAAAAACAAGTAGAGTGTCGAAATCGGTCTCATTGATGTCTCAGTAAGACTATTAGAGTCAAAATCACGTAAACAAATCACAAAAAAAATTAATTTGAACATTTAAAAATGTTCAAAAGTTCAAAAAAGAATCGCTACTGTTGCAATTGCAATGATGGAAACTTCAGATAGCTTTGTTGTTTATCCTTTGTTCTATATGTTAAAAACACTACACACCACGAAGGAATATGTCAAAGTCCTTGTGAACCCATGTTTGAGGTTAAAACAAAAAGAGGTATAGCGTCGTTTTTCCTGCGTCGCGAACAAATCTTACACATTGAACTGTTGAACGCTTCGAAGAAACTTTTAATAATTCTGGAAAAAAATTGACAAACGTTGACATTCATTGATTCAAGTCAACACTCTTCGATTCCGGTCTTTCACGGTAACATATCCACAAAACGAAATTTTCTGAAAAGTTTCAGCTGCGCTCCATAAATTAAAAGATACAGATCGATTATACCATAAATGTCCGATAAAATCTTTGCGTTCGAAAAATAATTACTAATTCGCCTTAACTTATCATCTGATCCACTTTATTTCGGATACGCATCAGCTTGGACTATTTTCTTTCCAATTTCTCCTGAAGATTCTTAATTTGAGTGAAAGTGCGTAATTCACATCTCATTTGTTTGCAATGTTCCTTAAACTCTGGCTAGTTAATATTTTTTCACAAAAGAGAGTTACTTATCACATGTTCCTGTAAATCCATTATTATATTTGTTATCTTTACTGGCATTGTTGCGGTCGTCATTATTATTGTCGAAGTGATAATCAGAACTGCTTAAGCAATAGATAAGGGGCGCAAACTCAAAATCTAATCAACCCCAAGATTAATTGAATGTATACATATTGCACTTGTTATTAAAGGCTGATAAGGCAGACCGGCTTTCACGTTCGCCATCCTGTGCCTGTAGTATGACGCTATAGGAAGTTGTTCAGGTGTCGGTGGAAAATTTAAAGATATTTCCATTGAAAATTCAAAGAGGAAAGCATTAAACGTTCGAGTGCAGTACATCAGTCGATATCGTTCGTTTAGAAATGGGGAAGTTATGATTTATATGCAGGAATGGTTTCATATTATTTTTCGGACGAAAGTGAATTCAGTGTTGGTGTATACAAATACAGTGTAAAAACCTTAAACCTTGAAGGTTATCGCATTGTTTTGTGTCCTTGAATTGAGCGCGAAGGTGGATACAATGTTTGTTGGTTAATGTGCAAATTAATTAATTGTGTTACGTCACATATCCTTTGGGCATATGTTTCAGATGTTCCGGTATAATTTGCGATAAATGGTGATAATGAGTGAAAATTTTCAGGAGAAAATTAGAGGAAAGTAAAAGTTGAAAAGTGCGAGGTCGTAGGTGAATGTGCAATACTGCATATATGCACGCTGAGTAAAAATCTGTCCAACATCATGTGGAACGGAATATGTGAAGCTGCGTACCTTTACGGAGCACCATCTATTCCACTCTATATTGGGGGTGGAAGTCAGTAAATATACTTTGTTACTTTCTTGGATCTATTATATAATGTTTCTACGAAAAGAGTTTTATGGGCTCATTCATTTTTATCGACATTTCTTGAAGCAAGTATCAATATAATCAACGTTTGAAGTTTTATAGAAAATTTCACCTTGGATATCTTGTTGATTTATTGCGTCGATTCTTTTTGTGTTAATAATTTATCTCATGGATAAAATGGAAGTTTATAGTCACTTCATAAGGAACAAGGAATCTAATAATTTATTTGTTTTGCTTCAAGCATTTTACACTGTAGTTGTCAGACGCATATATTATTACTTGTTCCGGGGGTCAAATATTGTGCTGTGAATTTAATTTGAATTTAACTCCCCGTACACGCTTCAGCCGTTACAAATTTTCAATCCTGTCATCGTAGAGAAGTCTAATAGTGTCTCGTTCCATGTGTTAGAACGAGCCATAAGTAACTCAGCATGACAAGCTTTTGTTTTCGCTGTACACAGATAAATACCAGGCCTCAGTTCGTTTTTTGTCAACTGATTTATGTGATACAGGTTACGTTAATTTTTTAAAAACATCTGAAATGGAGCGTTAAAAAGTAAGTATTGGTCAAATAACGCTTTGAGAATTAAAACAAGGCAATATTACTAAGCAAACAGCTTAAAAAATATGCAAAGTTTTTGTATAATAGCCGGGTAATTGATAGGCAGAAATTGGTTGTCAATCTGAGTACGCATCCTGGAATCGGTTGACACGTTCATTTGGGCTAGGCCTCCCTATTGTACGCCTTCCAACTCATTCGGGTTGTAGGAATTCTCTCTCTCGCGGCAGAGGCGTAGGTCCTGCCCCCTTGAACACCTTCAGCCGATCAAATATGCCTTTTTTGTTCTCAGGATTCCCTGAGCAAAATGCACCATCTTATTCTATTTGTTGACCAATTTCATCACTTTTTCGATTAGGCTATCCGGACGGAGCCCTCCTACTTTTTGTCGAAATCACTGTGCTGTTTTCCCCATCTTCCGCGTGAAAAAAAGTTATGACAGGCGTCATCTTTCTCTCCATTTTAGAATATGCAATCTGCAGACCGTGACTTATCAATCCAATATCAATATTAGTGCATCGTCTACATGGCAAGTGATTGATAATCTGTTACCCTTTTTTCTTCGGAGGTAAATTCTTTTACGGTCTCTTGCAAGGAGAGCGATGGCTTTCATATATGCGATTACCTAAAACATAGACACAATGACTGTCAGGTACGCTGCTGCAATCTACAGTGCTCCTCATCACTGCAGCTACGCCAGCTGTTTCGAAGCAGCTTTTTCTTAAAATTTCGCTTCATATCGCTGCTTCAGAAAGAAGATTAGGTTGTATGACACTCATCAAAAATCACCCATTTGTTGGACTTGATCCCCCATAATCGGACATTATTTTACTGATTGCCGAGACTCCTGTCTGCTTATCGGCCGTTTCGTTGATTTGCTCCGATAACTCAGCTTGTAGTCTATTAGCAAGCCCAGGTACTTAACTGATGGTATGGATTATGTTAAAGTATAATAGCACAAATAATTCCTTCTTAAGGGATCCTCTTCTTTGTTCAGGATGACCACCCCAGCTTTCTCTAGCACTAGGCTAAAGCTATAAGTAGTTATCCAGCTGCCTACCCAGTGCATTAACGTATTTAGTCTTTATTGCGCTTGCTCGATTCTGTGTCCAGCGACCAGTGCTGCAACATCATACCCATAGCCGATCAGTCGCAGCCCTTACGGAAGTTCAAGTCTGAACGGTTCGTCGTAGATGATGTACTAGCATCTTCCGTAGACATTACGCATTGTCCTAGATCAGACTTATATCCTTCGGGTAATCCCCAAGTCTCCGCATCAGATATTCTGGTACTCGCAATGAGTTTTCTAGGACTTCCAGGATATTTGCCCATCTGACTCAATTCAATGCATTCCTGATGCCCAGTGCCACTAGGACGACTACCCACCGGATAGATCAACTGCGTGTTGGATCGTGGTCACCACGTTCACAACTGCATCTGTAGTTTTGTGCAGGTGGGTATAGAGTGGGAATTTTACTGGTCTTTCTCTGTGGGCAGCATAAAGACGGTCGGAATTCGCAGAGAAGGGAGCCATTACTCTCTCGGCTATCTTGTCCGCTTCGTGATAACTTACGTAACGAACTTGCAGCCCAGGCCCCACAGGTTTCTATTCACGTCTTCGCTGAGGTTCTGACACCAGACCTTACATCTGTTGATCAGTCCGCGAAAATATTTCGTGGCCAACCAATATACTGCTTTTTTAGTGCATGTCCCACCCTGACTTCGTGCCCGTTGAGCTCCTCGTCGGAATCTCCAACACTGCCTTATTTGTTCGGCGATTCGTTCGGCGAAGGTTGACCAGTAGTACACCATTACCGTTAGTAGTTCACCATTTCCTGAGTAGCCAGCCCTCTGATCTCCGCAGAAAAACCAATCTATTGTGTGTGTCCTATAAGAGTGTCGACGAAAATCTTCACGTCCATCTTTCCAGTATTCCAGCCGAAGGCAGAATTTGAGTGTGTGAGAGCGGGGGAGCATTGTCGCGGATCTGCAATCATCAGTCATCTGCTGATCACTGCCGGATAATCCTCTAATGCTTTCCCATTGTATGTCTTTGAAAAAATGGACTCCGAGACGAATGCCATATCCAGGATGGGACCCACGTAGCCTTAGTGGCGGAACGTGGGAGTGTTAGCAGTGTTCACAAAGACTAGTTCCTGGCTGGTTGCCACCTCCAGCATTCTGTTCCCCTCCTATAAGAAAATGACTCTTTGTGCTGAGACTGCGTCCTCCACAGAGTTGAGGTTCGTCTAAAAAGATATTTGTTTGTCTGCTGTCAAGTAATAACTGAGGAATGTTATATTAAGACAACGAACCCACACAAAATCATCTCTGACCCACAGTTCCGAATTCTCAGATGCATCCTGTTTCGAACCCAGATTCGAACTTCTGTCGTCCGATAGCAAATACCAGATTCATCAGCGTACCATGCAGATTTATGTAGGGCGGGTTCCATATCGCGAATTGCTCGAGGAGGTCTAGGGAGTTTGAGCTCCGAGGTAAATTTATTTGCAGGACACAGGTCATTGCAGCGCCTGTTTTCCTGGAAACAGTCCTGGACTATATTTTAGGGCTTCACGTTTGTAATCAGCGTTCTCTCAGAGAATGCAACACGTTGTATTCCTCTTCCATGGATTCTATTCTTTTATGCCCTACGTTGCCGCACTTATAGCACAAGGAGCTCCCAGGAAATATGACTTTAAAAGACAAACCGAGCGCGGGCCATCGTTCCGACTTGGACGACAATCCTTTAAAGGCAATATTGGAACAAAGTTGGTGTTAATCAACGAGAGGTTCAGTAGAGTCGCTGAATACGAATAAGGATTAATTGTTAACGTACACCAGAAGGATTTGGAAAAAGTCTGCAAAGTTGGAATTCTGCCAGGTTAGAATCTTAATAAACGTAATAAAAAAGATCGCATTAAGTACAGAGTTTTGAGCACAGACTCATAACCGTAGCGCAGAGAAAGAAAATGAAAGTATAGTAGATCCCTAAGGAATAATACGTAAAAATGTCAAGACCGTCAAAATGCACAAAAAGTCGATTAAAAAAAACCAACTGCGGTAGTGTAAAAGGAATTCGATAAATCTCTTTGGAAAGAAATTGATTCAGCTTGGGATGTCACAAATAGCTGAAAAGTAAGCTGAGTTCTTTAGCTCCACTGCTAAAAAGGAAAACCAAAACACTTCTACAAAATTCAACCATATGCTGAGAGGCAGGCCCTGGCGTTGGTATACTCTGTATCTGACAGTGGAGCCATTTTTTTTCGGGGTGTCATAAAACCTTGGAAGACATGTCGCGTCATCGCCAGTGCTACAGTCGTGTGAAAAGTTTCCAATCTTAACATGAAAATTGCAGCGCCATTGTAGAAAGCTTAAATAAAAATTATTTATTATATTTTTATTGGAATTCATTATATTCGGTGTAATCAATTCCCTACGTTTACCTTTGCGAAGTGTATTTTTTTGAGATATATAATTTTGGAATGAAATAAAATCCGGATAAACTGTTTTGATTGCTAGGAATAGGATTAATTGGTAAGATAATTCTTTGCCATTAATATTTGAATATGATTCTAAGCATATGAGCGTTACGAATGGCACCGAGAAAGTCTAAACGAGAGATCCAAATTTTAACTACTCTAACCAATATTGTGGGCCGTATAGCGGGAAAGTTGTTTTCCAATCGGTCAAATCTCTCGGGCTTGACAGCTTAGACGAATGATTTGACGTTTCCTCACAAGTGATAGTCCAGCGGTCTTAAATCACAAGCTCTTTTAGGCCAATTCAGGGGTGAAAAGGATCGTCACACTGCCAGGGATCTTTTTCATTCAACATGGCTCTATAGCGGTCACCATTGACTGTAATGTTATTCCTATTGACGAACCATCATTGATATCTCTACGGTCAAAATTGTTGGGTAAAGTAAAACGCCGAAATAATTTTGAAACCAACGCTCGTTGATAAAGACATATACTGGAACCATAAAAAAGGAAATTACATCATTTATTCTGACGCAAACTTAGTAAATAATGCATTTAGTAGGAAATTGTTACTATAAAATGCATTATTCAGTGAGCGCTTTATAGTGAAGAAGTAATGCAGGTCAATAACCATAGATGCCATATGTGAAACTCGAATGGTGTTGTTCCTGGTATCTTCCTGTTTCTTCCTCCGTAGCTGGATGTTTTAAGATTTTCATATGACTCCTATATGTTTTTCTTTTGCTCCTTGAATGCTCCATAATTCATTTTGCTGGCCGCATGTTGATGGAACAAACAGAATTTGTAGAGTCCCACATTCTGCTTTAAAATGAAGTGCGGAATGTCCAGTTGTCGTCGTTAGCGATTTGTAAGACTGGTGAAATTTGTTTTACAAAATGAATATTACTTTGTTAAGAGCTTTTCATCGGACAAAACTGCTCTAATAAATTCTCCGCTCCTTCCAAAGTTGATGTGTACATTTGCAACTATAAATCCTTCTCAGTCAATTAACTTGAAGAATTTCATTATTTCTTCTCCAAATATATAAATTAAATTTTCCACCTAAGAAATACGATATGAATCTACTACGTGAAAGAAAAGCAGACAATTTCTACTGTGAATCATAAGGATCAACATCCCTATCCATCCCTTAACATATTTGAGAACCAAAACTGCAAATAAAGACAAAAAATGGTGGAATCCAGTAATGTGATGAAAAAATAAAACAGTGCACAACTTTTGAAACAAATGAAAAAAGTGTGTAGACAAACAAATGGACCGATGACGCAGCCAGAGAATAGAGAATGAAATCTTGTTGGAAGAAAGTTAAATCTAATGAAATGTTCTTTTCCTCTCGAGAAGAGACTCCGGCTCTCCCTCTCACGAAGTTTGTGAGTTCGTTCTTTCACTAGTTCTCTGCTCTCCAATGGTAGTTCTTGTTAGTTCGCCAACGTTCAAGTGGCGAAGGAAAAGTTCTTGACAGAAATAGAACGAGTATGAATTTGAAATTCATCCTGAATTGAGTCCCTTGTGAATATTTTGCTTGTTTGTTAGATTTCTAGTTCGCCCGGCGGCTGGTGTATTGATCGCCAACAAAGGTTGTATACAGTTGCTGAAAGTTGGTTTGATGAAGTTTTCTCCCGCGCTGTGGCAACCGATGATATATGTAATGCATTTAAAGCAGGACACGGTCAGTGGGGAAATTGCTTTGTCATGGCCTGTTTCTGTCAAATAAGTTTTTAAGATATTGATTTGAAATTTAAATAACTTCACTTAGGGAACTAGAGCATAGTATTTACTTAGTCACGCCTTGTTGAGTTCAGAAAACTGTGCCCGCGTGGGGGCTGGGGGAGGGGGATTTTGAGATTTATCAAACGCAAAAAACATCAATTTAGAATTTCTTGTTAGCCCGGGACGCATGCTATGGCACCCCACTACTTGGTTTGTGTGTGTACACCAGCGAATAGATGCTGGTGTTCATTTGCAACCTTCATCAATCACGGCATTACAGAAACTGTCCACGTACCTTGATAGGAAAAAGTCAAATTACTGGAGCTACAAAACGTGTCTTCATCACACGTCATGTGTGTGCGTATCAAGCACAAAGCATGTCTTATTCCTTATCTAACGAGCCAAGTTATTTGATCCTATTACGTACTACGCATAAAGCCTATTCGGAATAGCATCAACAATGCAGACGTGGCTCCAATAAAGCCCCCTCGTCACATGCTATTCATCTTGCGGTTGATCCTCATCTGGGGTATTGTCGCGTAAAGCCAATAATACGTGATTCCTAACGACATTCACCGTAGACCCACAACACCTTTAAGAAATTAAACATACTTCCAACTTGTGTAGAAGATATCTGAAAGTTGTCTAACTCGGATTGCGTCTTAAAGTTATAACCGCCTATCACCTCAAAACTATTTGATGTCAACCACTTGTCCTTTAGCATCTTGAAAATCCTTTTCAAGCTTCAACTGTCTTAAAAAGCAATTTAGTTAGACTAACCCGAAAATGAGATGTTCCCATAAATTCCTGCAGAGCTCGAGGGCCTGCGACAATCACATTGTCGAAGAATAAATGGATGAATGCGCTGTCGTCCTGCTAGTCCTGCCAATCGTTGTCGACGTGCGGATACGTTTGGTTATCAGATAGCCTCCTATACCAATAATAGGCTTAACACAATTATGTCCCGTAAATGTTCCGAATGCCTATCGTCGCTCTCATTCATTC
Organism: Stratiomys singularior; assembly: GCA_954870665.1. Taxonomy (NCBI): domain Eukaryota; kingdom Metazoa; phylum Arthropoda; class Insecta; order Diptera; family Stratiomyidae; genus Stratiomys; species Stratiomys singularior. Next base: position 30,761,919 of record OX940881.1, on the reverse strand, counting down.
TATAAATAGTAATTTCATTTTTCCAACACCTAAAAATAGGGAAACAAAGACAGAGAAGGAGAGAGTGTTTGGTCAGGAATGTACTAATATGTGTGATGTCGCTATCGAGTTTCAGTAAATTGGAATTGATGGGTGTTTTGAAAGTTTTATGGGGGTGCTATTAAAAGACGGGAAAAGCTTAAAAATATCCAGATAAGGACACTTTATATTCGGTTTTATGGCGGATTTCATTTGAAATAGATGTTCAAAATCGTGATGATGTTTTCAGTTTTCCACTTGTCTACCAAAAATTTATTTTGACAGTCCGGAAGGTAGCGTTGTCAACGAAATTTTTAAATTATTTAATAAAAGTTTGGGAAGTGATATTTTCGCAATGATTTAATTTTGTTAATTGATCGAACCCGGTGGCCCATAGCCTTAAATTTAGTGAGCACATTAGGTTCTTAGTCTTTTTATAATTTGTTAGTTTCTTATAGTCAATAGTTTATATAGTTCTGTTACTATAGTCGTTCTTTATAGAATACTGGAAAGATTGACTTGGAGAAGATTGTCCAGTCCCTCATAAGACGCCCAAAACAGTCTTTTCACTCTACAATGACACACTCTACAATGAGCACCCTCAAATCTGCTTGTAGGTCATTTTTGCCTCGCCATAGATCTAGACACAGTAAGCTTCTGTCGGTGTACAGCTGGTCAACTGAAACAACGAAGGGAGTCTAAAAAGCTTCGGCAAGAAGCTTAACGGGCACAAAGCCAGGATGCACCACAATGGCATTATATCGTTCGAGCAAGAAAAGATTTCGCGGATTGATCTACAGAGGTAAGGCCTCGCTGTTGGCAAAACCTCATGAAAAATGTGAACAGGAACTTTAAGGTAGTTATTGCAGAAGTTCATTATCCTGCAGGTGTCTTGCGTACATAAGGTGGACAAGATGAAGGAGATAGTACTGGCTCTTTTCCTCACATATTCCGTTTATATTGAAGCTGCCCATGGGGAACCGTGGTATACTGACCACTCGAGGTAAGAGAGGTTAACCACTCGAGGTCACGAGGTAAGAAATGGAATTAGTATTTCTCCACGACCAGACGGTATTCCGCCCGAGGTATTGCAATTGGCCTGTCACTTTTGGCCTGATTTGCTACTTAGTATCTTAGTGCTTGCTTGCGAGCAGGAGTTTTCCGCTGAGCAACGAAATAAGTAAGACCTCGTACTGATTAGCAAGGAGAAGGGAAATCCTGGATCGACGTAAGCATAATACCTGTTATGCAGCCAGAAAAGTGCTCCAAAAACTCACAAGAGGAAGAGTCTCTGACGTTATCTAAGTCGCTTGATACCTTTCTCCGCTGTTTCAAAGCAATCACTAGAGATGCTGTTGCGGAAGTGGCGACTGCGGTCCAAAAGACAGAGGCGCAATCCTAAAAATTCTGAAAATAATAATTCGGACACTATCAGTTAAGAATCTGATTTTGCTGATAGACTCTTAGTTGATTTTCTTGGAGCAAATCAGGGCAACGGTAGATATGGTTAGGAGTCTTTCGGATCAAACGAGTTATGACCAATGTTTGGGAAAAATGTCCAATAAAAAGACGAAGCTTGACGATTGTCGTACAATCTACGCTTTTATATGCAGCAGAGATATAGAGCGTAGCTCTCAATAAGGAGCTGCACCCAATGCCCCTGCCGCAGTTGCAGGGATGAAGAGCACTGCGGATCGCATCAGCATACCGAACAGTCTCTGAGCGAGCGGTGTTGGTAATCGCAAGGATGATACTCATCACCCTCCTTGGAAGAGAGCGTAAAAGAATCTACCTCTGAAAACATGACGATAATAAAGAATAAATCGCTCGCGATTGGTAAGGAATCAATCGAACAAATCGACAAGTAGCAATAATCTTCTAACATGAGGCAAAAAGAAGACAGACTACGTGGTTCGTCAACTGTTTGAAATCTTCAATTCTATAAAAGCACGGTGAGACTGACTCTTACCAAAACACCTAACATTCAATTTAATATTCCAGCAGCAATACACGAAGTGTATGAGAAAAGTAGTGAGACTGGCCACACTGCTGGCAAGGTGGTATACACCAGTCTGTGCTGGACCGGTTTGTTTATCACTTCTACTCTCTCAGTCCAAGTTTCAACTCTGTGCAGGAACGCATCATTTTTGACAGCGCCATTAGTTAACTTGGGCTTTTGCTGCGTGCTTCAAAAATGGAGCGTAAGAATATCGAGCAACTTAGTGCAATCAAGGTTTATGTTTCAATTGGTGAATCCGCGAGAGTTACTTTTGAAAAGTTGAAACAGGGCTATAGAGAACATTGTTTATAAAGGGCACAGAATATGGTCTTGCAAAAATCATTTTTGGAAGCCTGGGAACATGTTGATAACCATCATCTTCTACTTCAAGACTGACAGTGACGTTGCACATGTGATGGCTCCATGAGATCGGACGGTCTGAGGCCTGAGTGAGATCAAACGGTGGTAACTCCAACAGTAAGGATGTTTTGCGATCTGTTGAATCTAAACACTTCTGCCGTACATCAAATTTAACAGACGATTTAAACATGTGAGAGATATCTGCACAATCCTCAATCAGTCAAATCACCATCAGTGAATTTTCGATTTTTCTTTTCCCGAAATTGTAAAATGTCGTAAATTGACGTATAAACTTCAAGACACGGAATATCCAGCCCGCGAAATTAGAAGCCATACCAGTCTTAAAACTTCCAGCGCTATTACCAAAAGCGGAAACAACGTTTTCGCCGATTTATTGCTGCCCAGGGGAAGCACTTTGAAATATTGAAAAAAATAAAAACTTTAGTAAATGAAAAATCAATTTTATGACACGCCTGGTAATTTCAATCAAAAATTTAAGAGCTTCGAAGAGAGCCGCCAAACGTTCACGTTTAAACTTCCATTAAGGTTTCAGTATGTCCGCCCAAGAATCTGACGAGGTATACACTCCGAATTAAATTTTGATAAGTCGGAGGAGATTTGGTTGAATCCCTTCGAATCCTTTGAAATTTTCCGAATCCCTTGAAGGGGTATCTTCCCCTTATATATTATAAAGAAGAAATGATTATAGGAAAAGCTAAATCACTTTTTGATCAGATCGAAGTTGGAACCCAGACTGAAAATATTTGGACCGCCCTGAATGGTTCATCAATCAGAAGAATTTCAACTGTCAAAACTTCAATCGCTGAAATTAAATTGACAGCACCAAATCAAATAAATATGCGACGTGCGTGAGACCAAAGAGATTCTAATTTTACTGAAGATATTGAAATTTCCAAACACTGTTTGTCAATAGAGTCCTAACTACCGTGAATGATCATAGTAATATGTCACTGGATCTCAGGCTAGTATTTGGTTCAGGCGTACATTAAATTAATTCTTGTTTCTCTCCAGAAGAACAGCTCATATTTTTGGCTAATGACTAACGGTACTGTTCTCTTTCTCACTCCTTGGAAGCAATGATCAAAAGCTTCTCAAACGATTGGCATTGTGTTTTGAATAATGTCACTGTATCACTGATCACTAACCGTCCTCGTATCCTAAATGATCGCACCTAGCGATCAATACTCTAAAAAGAGAGCGGTAACTCGAAAATAGGTGCGCAAAAATGTTTCACCAACTACGAGAAACTCCGGACGTTGATGTGTCAATAAGGAGCGTAAATAATGCCTTGGTATCAGCTGCTTACCACAGTCATACAGCTACGGAAAAATATTCTTAGTGAGAACGGATCGAATCGAAAAAGTGTCTGAACTTTGCTCAAATGTACGAAAAATCCAAATCTATTTAATTCCGCCAGAATGTTTTGAAGGGAAAAAAACGCAATAATGGAGAATGAAAATTTATGCCAAACCGACATTGGAAATGTTGTGTAAGAGCCGTCATAATTGAAAGTTGTTATAGAAATATTACAGAAATATTTTGGTTCTTAGTGTAAAGCATGAAAAGAGTGGGAGAGAAATGAACAATTTCAAATTTTAACCGCGATGAAGTGCGTAGTGGAGAGAATACTCGTCATTGATACGCAAATAACACACCGAAAAACAGTGGCTCAAAAAAAAAGTCGGATACTCATAGTAGTAAAGATACCCATTTGGGCTTGAGAAATTAGTAAACGATAGAAGAATTCATCTGAGAAAAAAAACAAATTTATAATCACTCTATTATGAACATACGAAAAATTCTATTTTTATCTATAATTTTAACTTATGAAAAATAAGTACATTGAGTACAGAACTCGATTTTGTGATTATTAAATAATAAGCTGAAATGCAACCAAAATGTATGTCAAAAAAGAACTCAGACGTTTATCTTTTTCTGTGATATTAAATAATCATTTTATGTTTTTAATATTTATCTGGCAATCCTTTATTTTTCAATTCGATTTTCAAACTTATAGACCGATCCGACAAGTTTTTTTGCAAAAAGAAGGCCAATTTTTGCTCATTCTGCTTAAAGAATTACTTTCAAGTTTTCTATATTTTTATTCTTTATTTCAACATGATTTTTTCAATAAGCCAATTAATGCTCAAAACATTAATATCAGGAAATTGTGGTGGTGTTTCCAATATATGCGGCCCGGTTTACAGGAGCCACAAAGGCACATTGAGTACTTTGAGTTTTGGATCGCTATCCTTGTAATATAAGATGTTATCTTTCAATCCGAATTTTTCGAATTGTGAAATGATTTGTTTGGCCCTGAATTCGATCGATTGCAGAAGGTCTACCTGGTAAAAATACCATAAATAATCACAACTTTAACGACCATAAATTTGATACGTCCTTATTTTTATAAATTTTGGCTATTTTGAGTGCCTTTTTGCTATTGTTCTTACTGACGATTGGGTTTTAAGGGTTACTCTATCATGTAGATTCCGTTCTCTTAGAAATAACCTTATTGTTTCATTATGTTAGGGAAATAGAGATGCAGAAATAACTTGAGAGTACTTAATTTCAAATTTTTATGAATTTGTTTGACAATCCATGGGTTAATTGTATTTGAAAACACGCTACGTTTGACAAATTTTCATTTATTTTCCAGTGAACTGGGTGATTTAGATCGCTTCACCATACAATGAGCAGTATCGTGTGGTCTATTCATGGTTTCCTTCACAGTACGGATCGATAAGGCTTCTTCCTAATGTTTGAAAAATGAGTGCCCTTGCTTCTATGCATTTAACGTGGTCAAAATTTTTTAGAACCAAGTCTTTCCATTTTCTCACAGTTTCACCCGCCAGAAGGTTAAAAAAATACACTTTTTCGCCCACTTATAAAATTTAAGGTTTCAATTTATTTCGTTAAGATGCCAAGAACTGCCATCCATACAAACCTTAGGAAACCTCGTTTTAAGCTCAAGAAGAAAGAGAGTTCCACAAAGTTCTATTTCGGCACGAATTCGGGTTACATTTTTATCAAGAAAAAAAATTTTTTTTCTGTAATACATCCTTCTATCGTTTATTTCCTTTTTTAGGGTGAATGTAAAGTGCAACTGAGTATTTGTATTGCAGACACCAGTCGAGTATCGCCTATTAACCCAGTAGCATATCGTTGGATTGCTTTTGACAAGCGGTTTCGCCCTTCAATCCTCGGCTTTCAACCCAATACCATATCCTTGGACTGTTTTTGACTAGCGTGTTCGCAAAAGATGTCGGCTGACTTCAGAGTTAACAAAGATGTTGGCAATGAATTTATTATTGAGTTATGTGGCAAGTAACCTTTGGAATCAATGCCGGGAAAACTAAATTTCATTATAACGGCACAAGGATATTCTATCAAATGTCAAAAAAGTCTAAAAAATGATAATTTTTGCTATTTCGTAGGACCGGCCGGAATCACTAATACCACAATTTTTGTGTTTTGATTTTTTGAATAGATTATTTTTCTTAATGATAAGGCTGTAGATTACAGGGCGCAATCAACTGAAATCTTTTCAGCTCAATGTATGAAAATGCTCAACATAAAATAGGTGGTAATACATAGACAAATCCATTTTTTAGCTTAAACGATTTACGAAATCGCTCCTTAGGGTGTAGAATCCGTTTACGCAAGGGAACCCGTTGTTAATAAGTCACTTGTAGAGGAATCCCACTTTTAATATTAAAATTTGTGTAAAAAAATTCGAACTCTTCTAACTATGGAACCTTCCATAACGAATTTCTCGGCCTACTTTAATAGAAGAATAAGGAACACGTTGATGAAAAAATTTAGTGACTCACCAGAGAACTGAAGAACAAAAGTGTTGAAAATGAAATATGCTGTATTTATGCGTAGCTTTATTATAAGGCTTGCATTATATAAGCCTAGTTTCGCAGTTTTAATTACCTTTGCCTAGCAGAAAGAAAAAGTTGAATAAACAAATATACACTAATTAATCATTAATTCATTCCTTTTTTATTTTGTGGAAGGAGGAAGATACAAATAAGCTGTTTTTGCACTAAAAACATTTCAATTAATCTTCGAAATGAAAATGTTGACATGCTTTGGTGCACATCACGAGAACCATCCATCGTATTCTGGTTGGTAAAAACTCGTAAAAACGCAAACATTTAATTAGCAAAACACGCCTCAACTTCATCAAAGCTGATTGGTATCATCAATCTCCTGGGAGCGCATTTCGATTGTATCAACATATTTCGCTATTGTGTCGACACTGCCCATTTCAAGTGTAAAAAATTAATCGATTCCTTTTACACTCTCCGCTCCTTCGGCACTCTACCAATCTAACTCTTTGTCACTTGTCAACACTTTATTGTTCGCCTCATTGAAAATTGACCTCCTCCTAGCAATTCCCCAGTTTCATTTCAAACACGTTACCTTAAACATCATCACACATACTCAGTGTGTGTGTGTGTGCAAGGACAAGCGCGATTGAAAACCCTACACAGGATCCACCACATCCGACGCGAATGATTTTTTTGTTGCATTGTTTGTACGATGCAACAAATATTTATCAATGACAAAACCACTTGGGGAGGAATATCAGTTGAAATAAATAAAACTAAAAAACTTGCAGGACATGTTGGAAAAAAGTTGCACACTTTTCACGAAAAGTGAGCTCCAACCCCCCACATTGCAATGGTCAAATCATCGCATTCATTAGCTCTGCTCGCAAGAATGTTTGTTGCAACATCATATCAACAACAATCACCACCAAACAGCGCCCGAAGAGAGCTGGTAACGCGTCGCGGGATAATGTATCTTTTGTTTTTCCTTCCTTCTGTACATCCGTATCGCGATTGCTATTGAATAACAAAAAAAGTTGGGCTTACACGACGAACAATGTGTATGTACGCGTTTCCGAACGTGTTTTTGTTTGTTTGATTTATTACTTTAAATTTTCGCACAACAAGGATCGAGGAAAATATGTTTTCGTCCTGCGGAGATAGGGTTCATTTATGTCCTGTAAAAGCTTTCATAGCACTTTTGAATCGAATGCGAAATGAAAGGAAGTAACGCTGAAACGGCAATGAATATTCTTGAATGCTTCCAAAAGTCCTCCACATGACTGTCCTGCTTTTGTTCCTGCAGCATATCCTCAATGGTAATTTTATCAGTAGGTTAGCTTACGTTAGTTAAAAAAACGCGGTTACTAACGGTAGCACTTGTGGAAATTCGAAGAATATTTGCAGTCAAATTTCAATAGCGGATGTTCACAATGAATATTTCAAATAGTTGTAAAACTTCCTTATTCTCAACATTGTTTTGTTTTTTGGCTTGAGCAGAGTTTATTATCGCTTCCTTGTACGTTTAGGTATGAATTTCTAATATCCGGTTCTTGTTTAGTTCTCAAACGGAAGGAATTCATAACAATATTTGCAGAGCGTGTAATTTCGAAGGATAGTTCCCTTCGAAAATGTTTCGAATTTTTCCTGCTCGAATTTCGCGGAAATCGTTATTAGAAATATTTGTGTTACTGAACTGAAATCGGTATCTCAGAAAAGTCCCTGTTTCAAGAAGGTTGAAATATTCACTTCTAACAAATTTATTTTCATGCAAGTTTATCGATTCTATAGAATCCATCCTTCTAAAGTAAGCAGAGCAGTAAATTCAATGGGGATAAAGATCCAGTAACTGGATCTTAAACTAACACTAAACTTTAGAAGTTCATACTCAGATATTTACTCAAACTTTTTTGAGTATTTTTTGAGCTTTTGAAATACATAGGTGTCACTTTTAACAGTAATACATACTTCGCTTGATTAAAGGAAACTGATTCTCATCAGCAGAAGAAATCATTTACTGTTCTTGTCGAAATATTGTTCATTGCTTTACACGAAATTCGATTGTTCCTTGCTAATTAGTAGCCTTCGAAAAACTCAAATTATTACTTCAACTTTGGCTAGTTTAATTCGTGTGAGATTAGATTTGTTCCTTTTCAGCGTACGCATTAATCAACATTATCACTTATTATGTCAAATGTCATGCGTAATCGTGCTTTAAGCTCAGCTTTCGATCCCTTTGTCAATAGATCAATAAGCGAAAGCTGCTTCATCAGTCAATCAACTTGTAAACTTTTAAAGTTTTTTGAATTATCTGTCGACAGGGACAGTTCTGACCGAAAGTATTTTATTCGCTCACTGTCTTAATGAGTTGCAAGTGTACGTCGTTGCATATTTTGAAATGTTTAATACATTCAGGAGTTCGAAAAATGTTCTTTATTGCTCGGTCCTGGCATGACTGTAGTACTCATGTGCTATATAATTGTCTAAAAGACCTTATCATTTGGTTGAATATTCAAATTATTTTTTGGACTGAACAAAATCAATTCTCAAGGCTTGATTCTCTGCGACAGTTTCCGAATCTTGTGCCCTTTAAAACTATTCTGGAACGATCCTGTTCGGTTGATATACTAACGAATACACTACTACTAATTTATATTGAAAATAATTGAAACTTAAATAACTATGACCACATCAATATAAAACAACATATCGCATGAAAACCCTCGCCTCAATTTCGAATATTTAAATATAATATAATGGTAGTATAGTTTATATAGTAAATGTTATCTGTGTCACTTTATTCACTTTCTTTGCCCGACAGAAAAAGTTACAACATAATGGACGACGTTTGAACCTCTACAAAACATAAAAATATACAAACAAACAACATTTGACGGTACGAATCATGAGTGAACAGATAAGCTCTCAGTCGGACATAATTTTTTGAGCCGCGCAAATAGTTAAAAAAAAAGAAAGGACACACTGCCCAATGACAACACACAAAAGGGCACAGGTTCCAATCAAGGGACCTCCCTTAAAATAGAAAAATCGCGGCTCTTTCCTACCCGTACTACCCTGTAATTCTACCTGGATAAAAGGACCCCTGCATGCTCAAGTGTAGCGTGGTATATGCACATTCTGCATGAATGTTATCAACGTGTCAGCAAAATTACGATGTTACTCCTGATGGTAGCACTCAGTCGGGACCGCCTTCCTTCGTCGCAGTACAGAACGAGTCCCTCTCAAGTATGCGACTACGGTCAGATATTTAGACATACTGATTGATAACAAACTGGTATGTGGCATCATTTCAGAGACCTGAAGAAGAGAGGCGCCTCTCGCTGCTTGTATCGAGGCTGAAGCGTATATGTCTAAAGGAGTTGGGTGTGAGGCGATATTATCTTCGAAGCATAAACGAGGGTATTCGTTGCCTTTCCGGCGTCTTGGTCACCGGTGCTCTTCGAGTCCGTAGACAGAGGCCATGCAGGTCCTGATGGTGGCCGCACCGCGTGATTTGGAGACTATCCGTTAAGAACTAATCTTCAGACTACGGAGGCGACTCTCAGTTACGTGGCTTGAATGACTCAGGGGCATAGATCCGGTAAAGATGAATGTGTTGAAGTGCATGTGACGTATGTCTTGGCTCATGATGTGACGAAAAATCTCGGACTTCCACTTCGGTTAGGGCGTGGAATTCCTACTGATACCTTACGTTTTATATCTACCCCCGTGAATTGTCTATAGAGAGTGTGTGTCCTCTAGGTCAGAGGGACATAAAGGAAACATGGTCACAATGTTTTCGGCATATTCTGAACTACGCAGTACGTGTCGTTTGGTATCACTCTCTTGTCCGGAACATATGTGTGACTCTATTTTGGATGCTGCGCGATTCTCCTACGCACGCCTTTAACAAACGGATGCAGATTCTTGCATTGTGGGCAAATTACGATGTTATTTTTTCTTTTTTGACTGCATACTTTCCATTCTTTTTCTATGTGATCATTGTCAAGCTGTTTATTTGCAGGAAGCCCGAATAAAAATAAAGCACCAGCATTAATTCAACCCATGGGGTCGCCGCTCCCACGTATTTCAGGTGGGGCCACCATCGTCGGATGCAGGGTATAAAATGGTAGCCGTTCTCAGATTAGAAGATGGCGCAACTTGGTCAGAGGTTTGATGTGAACCACGATTGAGAGGGATCCTATGAATGGTTACTCTTATCTCCCACAATGTGAGGAGCCTATCCTAGCTGAAACGTAAGGATTGTGGCAAGATAGTACTATAGATATCAGTAACAGTTGTATCTTCGGTATCTTGTACTGTGGTAGGAACCGGTACCCCATCTTGATAGGGGAGGGGGCGACTGTCGACGCATTATTTCAACCCTGTTTAAGGAAGCCGTGGAATGAGGGCTTAACAGCAGGTGTCCACGTAAGCACATCAGCTTCATGTACTTAGCTTATACTAAGAGGAGATTTAAGACACCTGGAACATTAAACTTCTCAAATGTTGCGACAAACACGATTAACCTTTGTTAGTCTGTATATTATTCATTGTACAATAGAAATCCATGACGCAAAAAATAGTCGACTTTAGAACCTGGACTATCTTTTTAACAAAGCAGGTTGGAATTTAATTAATCCATTTTTATTGACACTGACATGCGCTAAACTGAAATTTTGGATTTTGTGAGCTGCAAAACCTCAGCAACTTTGTGCTGATTCGTCCCGGAATATAGTGGCTGTTGCCAGTAATCCTTTCGTCGATTTCACATGCACTTTAAAATCATGTATCTAGTTCTTTCTTCTGTCAGCGTCCCAAGAACATAAGTAGTTTCAACACAATCGAAAAAGGATAAAAACATTCAACATTCAGAAATGAAATAAATTCTACGTGACCTTACACGAGTTCCAATTGATGTTGGCGTCACTGAAACCTTTATTCAGAATGTCTTGTAACCAAATCTTCGTTAAATGTCCGAAGGACCATTATTAAGGGGTATGTTCGCTCGCACACATGAGCGCCTACAAAAAGCTTACTCCTTATGTGAGTTCGTCAGACTTCAATGTCTTTTCTTTATATGAAAAATTCCCTTGGTCTAATCTGATGCTGGAAGACCTCTGAAAGAATGAAGAGAATGGTCAGTATAATAAAGACGCTGAGCGGGTTCTAACCATTTCGGCGCTGTTAAGATTTGTGAATTTTGAAGGTTTATAATCATTTATACTTTCCTTACTAAATAAATTCATGTTCCTCAAAATTTAATGTATTATTTTTTGGGGCAACACTTGTATCTATCATTTAGATTCTGTATCTCTACTGGGTTTGATTGTCTTTAATTGTTACGCGGCTTATTTAACTCGTTCTTCAAATTATATCTTGCGAAAGTGAGACAAGGTGCCTACGGACGATACTGGTGACAATTTTTTTTGCATTTCACGGCCCTAAGAAGTCTCCACATATCCTTACAAACGTTACGTAATGAAAAATGCTTAGGGTACTAGTTATGAAAATCCATAGATTACTAACAGTGGTGAATAGGATACAAAGAGTTTTATCTAAATGATAGATAGAATGAAGCCTTTTATCTTTTTTTTTTAGTTTCTCGAGTTATCTCAACCTCTAATCGACGAGTATGAAAATCGATAGCTACACGTAGATACAGGAGTCTCTCACACGATTTCTCAGAAGGCCGCAGAAATGTACCCAGAAACACAAATACGCTCAACTGCAATACAAGTAATTGAATTCCACCGAATCGACCATTACCATGTTTACAGTCAAATTCCTTGGGACATGTTTCATTTAAGTACATCAAAGTAAACTAATTCGCGTAACTCTCGCGAAGTACCTTCACAAGCCGTTCAAAATTCCACGAGCACTTTCGCAGCAAATGTTTTTTTCCTTTTTTCCCTAAATCAGTTTATTCAATGAACTGTCTCTGTTTGAATGTCGCGCGATAAAAATCCTAATGTGAAAAGGAAATATTAAACGAATTTATTCGGAATACCAGCAATGGAGATGAAAAACCCAATCACGGCAAGTTAAATGAAAAAAAGGAAACTAGGGGAAAAATTGGAAAAATCTGGTCGGATAGCAAATAGGCCTTGCTACACAGGATGAAAGAGAAATGTGTGATCAAGTGGAAAATTCAAAAAGCATTTCTAGTATACTACGGGGAGAAAAAGAGAGAGAGAGGAGCTTTGATAGAAGCAAAGTATAAATAAACATTTGAAAACGTAGAAGACACTCTTACAAATGCCGAATGGTGTGGAAGTTATCTCTGGTTGAGAAATTGAATTGCAAGGACGTGGTGAATTGATCGTTTGAATTCTAATTTGTATGGGATAATAAAAGTTATGAGCGCAAAAAAAGGGAACGCGATACGATGTGGAATTTTATATTAACCATAATATGTTTTATTTTTACTTTGACTTTTAGAATGTTTTGAAATTCTGGAAAAAAATATTTTTGTTATTAGAGTAATAAAAATGGGAAGTAACTACGTTGGGCATCAAATGAACCTGCAAAACCACCAACAAATTTTGATTAAAATAATTTATTTAAATTAATTTTTAATAATTTTCACGAAACGCAAAACTGACGAGCCAAATACTCAGGGATCAAATCAAATCCTAAGACCTTCTTTTTCATGGAGTGTTTTATTTTTTGTTGGTGGTCTTTTATTGGATTCAAATATCTCTAATACATGCGAGTATCTGCATCTGTTAGTGAAAAAACTCTTGGTCTATCTTCATACAATTTACACCGGAGTCTAATCTTTTTTTATTTTCCAAGTTTCATTCTCCCATTTTTCAAGTTTCCGCAATTTATTCGGAACTGCCTGGATAGTTTCTGTGATGTTAGTTAATATATTTGCATGGAAAAATAATTTGATGCGAAGAGTTAAACAAGTTTCTTTATTAAAGTAAGGGCATTAGGTTTTTGGGATTTGGCTGTGTATAAATTTTGCAAACCTGGGTACGAGATAAAAGATTTAGTTAAAGTCATTCAAATTCAATGGTCTCCACTGTTTCCTCGAACACAGATTTTGCTGCCTAAGTTCACTTACGAGGTGTGACAATTAAGTGATGAGACTGATTTTATTGCCGCGCTTGTGGTAAACCTCCGTCCTTGAAATTCCCTTCCCCGGCTTCCTTCCCCTCTCCATTGATATATTTACCATCGCTCTAGCTTGTTTAGTTCGCCTGCTGTGTCGTGTTGAGTAGACGTGTGTTGCTGGTGCTCGTCACGAAAATATAGAAACGAAATCAAGAGCAACGCGTCACGATAAAACTTTGCGCCAGATTGGGCGAAACAGCTTCGGAAACGTACGCTAGAATTGTAAAAGTGCATGGTGAAATTGCATTCAGTCGTGCCAAGTGTAAGGAGGGGCGTGAAAGCGTGGCACACGAGGCGCGGAGTGAGAGACCAGTCGAGATGCGGACTGATGGGAATGCACAGCGTGTCCGCGCCCCAATCCATGAAGATCGGCGATTAACAGTTCGAATGTTGGCCTCGGAACTAGGGATGAACCGTGCAACAGTCAGACAGATTTTAACCGACGATTTTGGGATGAAAAAGTTGTGGGCGAAGATGGTTCCAAAGAACCTTTCTCCGGAACAAAAGCAGCATCGAATAACCGTCGCAGAATACTGTTTGGAACAAGCGGAAATCGATCACACGCTGCTTGATCGAGTTATAACAGGCGATAAGAGCTGGTTTTTCCAATACGACCCGGAAACCAAACGCCAAAGCTCACAATGGTTTTCTCCGCACGCTCCCACCCTAAAAAGCTCGCATGGGCAAGTCGAAGGTGAAAACGATGATTATTGCCTTTTTTGATAGCCGTGGAATCGTCCACAAAGAATTTGTTCTATCGGGGCAAACCGTAAATCAAGTCTACCGTCGCCAAATACTCGAAACATGGCGAAAACGAGTCAGCAGGGTTCGCCCAGACATCGCTCGTAACTGGATCCTACATCGCGACAACGCCCCGTGTCTCACTGCCCGCAAAGGGATCACCGTGTTGCAACAGCCGCCTTACTCACGCGATGTGTCACCCCGTGGCTTTTATTGTGTTCCCTAGAACAAAATCGGTGATCAAAGGAACCCATTTTGAGTCGATTACGGACATCCAGGCGACCGTGACGAGGGTACTCGCGGACATCCCAGTCGAAGCGTTCCAGAAATGCTACGAAGCATGGAAAACGCGCTGGAATTGTTGTATAGCTTTGAAGGGGATGGCAGAGTTGTAGAATAATATTTTTTGCACCCTCTAGATGATCAAACCCGCTTTTAAACGTATCCCTTTACTTGCAATAGATGCAATTAATCAACTACTTTAGTAAGTTCTTCCTTTGTGATGTTCACGGTATCGATTATTTGATCAGCAACTAACGGTCTTTGTGCTAAGGTATTTTCTTGCTCCTAGATCAAAACTGTCTTGCATTCCTTGTCTGTTCCCTTGTATTGTGCGCATACACATTCCGACAGTGTCCCATCTTCGTTGTTGAGTTTTTGGTCTCAAGTGTCCTTATAAATAGGTCCGTTGTTTATAGAAGCAGATTGGGTCCTTTTATGCAGGTATGATTCGTTCTAACGCTGGTAGGAAAGGTCCTATATTTTTCTATTTTGATGGACTTCCTTGATTTCTTCTTCGTTTGCTGGCATTACGTGGTTTTTTTTTAAGTTAAAAGTGGTATCGAACTTTAAAATGAAATAAAATACAGATAAGTAGTTTTCGGGCATGTGAGCGCCACGACCGGTGCGAGGGAAGCCCAAGCAAAAGGTCAATTTTTCGACTCCTATAATCAATAATTGGGGCCGTATCTAGCCAATAATGCTGCAATTGGTCAAGAGTCTCGAGCTTGTCGGAGTAGATGAATGATTTAATCACAATCACAGACCAAAACAAGAAATTATGCACTCATCGAATGCTTCTTCCAATAAGTCGATTTTCGCACGAGTTGTATGGCATGTCGTATCATTTTGTTGAGGACCAGTGGTCCTCTGCATTACGGTGAGTCAATTCCAGAACGAGAAATTAAATGATTCTGGCTATATAGCGGTCACGATCGTCTGTAGTGTTAATCCCAGCAGTATTTTGGAAGATATATGGACCAATGATTCCACCGGCCCATAGAGTACACCAAACAGTGACTTTCTTTGGATACAGCGCTTTTTGGACAATCGTCTGTGGTTACTCATCACTCCAAATGCAGCAGTTTTGGTTACTATTACGAATGAACCAGATAATTGACAGCTGCATGACATCTGTCAGACTATATGTAGCATTAAAAAGTGTTGCCAACTTAAAGTTATTAAAGTTTCTGTTTTCCTTACGTTAGTTGGTAATATATTTGTATTTAATCATGCGTTATTTTTTGCTGTTGGGGTAGTGGAACGAGTTTCTTATTATCATGACCGTAGGGTCTCTATGTATCTTATACTCGAATTTGTTTGATATGTTTTTGTTCTTTAGAGTTATTTCATTCTCAAGCTAGATGTTAGTTCCTTCATGAAGTCTTGCTTTAGATTTTGCATGACGCTTTTAGAAGGACCGCTGATGTTGGGCTTTTCTACTCCTTTTGTTCTCATTAAATATTGTTGTTGAACCTGAAGCAATTTTGTTATGATGTTATTTTCAGGGCGTTTGTGACTGTATAGGAAAGTTTCTATCCTTATTCTTTTAAAGTAGTACCCATTACTGGGATTAATTGACACAAATCTTTAATATCTTTCCAAATTTATCGAACGATACCAGATTAATGTTTTTTGTTGACTTGTTGCTGTTTAATTTGTGAATTAGCTCTAGGATGTTGGATATCTTGGATTCGGTTGAGAGTTGGAGTATGTTTCTTAGAACTTCTGCTAAGTGCTTGCCTTGTTTATATCCTGGCACTGGTTTGTGATTGACGCTGGGCCTTATCGGAATGCTTGGTTTGGGTAGTGTTGCTAGCACAATTAGTGGTGGAGCCGAGAGCTCATCGATTTGGGTCTTTTATTTTCGATGCCTGCTTTGTTGCTTCCTTGATCCTAGTTTGATACTCGTTCGTGCGATTTTCCTGCATTTCATTACCCTGATGAGGTTTTTCGTTTTTGTAATTATATTTCCTTGCTGATAAGTCCTGCTGAGTTTTCCTTGTCTGGTTTGTTACAATCTTCTTCGTTTTCAGTTTCTTCTTAAGGCTTTTCAAGTGTTTTTGCTCCCTTGATTTGTTGCTATTAGGAATTGGTTTCCTTTTCAATAATTTGTTTCCTTTTTGGTCTGGGAACGCTGATATTGCCTCTCCAGCGTCCACAATGGTCTCTTCGATTTCTTTTTACTTGTTGAACTTGTGGAAGTTTTGCTTGAGCCCTTTGTTTGATGACGAATCGAGGAATGAATAATGCGTGACAAATGGTATGGAATTCCTATTTTTCGCTTCTTTTCATAAAATATTTTCCTTCTTGTTTCATCTCGGTCAGTTTGTTTAGTTGTTCAGCTCTCAGTTTCATCTCGGTCAGTTTGTTTAGTTGTTGTTTAAGGTTTTGTATTCAGGTTGCATGGTTCGGTTCGTGTCTACATTGTTTCGATCTGAATTTCCATTAGAATGTTGGTTGGCATTGCGTTCTGCCAAGTTCAGGTGAGTGGTATTCAACTCATCAAGGAGTTCATTTGCCTGTAATGGAAATGATGCTAAAGCTGATTCTGATCCCTGAAAAAAAATCCAGCAGGAGTGGCTGACAAAAATGAAATAGGAGCTGAAGGAAACCTTGGAGAATGAGATAGACTTCGCTTGAAATGACACAAATGATTCCAGGATCAGCCGGACCCCAAGCAACTCCTACATAGAAATATAAATAGTGTGAAAACTCTTGTGACATTGCTTACAGGCCTCAAGATTCGACTGAGCATCAAAACAGGCGATAAATACCGCGACCACGGAGAGGATGAAGAAGAATCCAATTCGTAATAGCTTCATGTTGCTCTGGCAGACGTGGAGAGCAGCAAGGTGGGAGCACTTTCGCTTTTCTTTGCCCTTCTGATAGGCAAAAGGATGGCCCATATGAAAAACGGCCAACCGAGACGGATGCCTACATCAGGCCTCAGAAACAGTGATAATAAGAATAAATTGCTCATGTCAAACCAGGGTTTTGTAATCTTTAGCACTTTTAGATGCACACACTCAGGAAAATAAAGTTTGTCAAAGCTAAATTCATAATAATAACAAATGCTGTCTATCAAATCGACTGTTTTGATGCCGTTGATGAATTTATCGTCGCCTTGCTGACCGTTTTTTGCTGTCAAAATTCCTGTTGCGACCCGTAAAGGTTTCATATTCAACTAAGCAAACAATTAGTAAAAAAAAGTGACTCCATTGGTCCTAAAAGATATTGCTCTGGTACACAAGTTTTTTTTCTTTCTCTTCCATAAAACGCTGCTGATTCTAACATAACAACCACGCCAGCATCACACTTATTGCTATTTATTTTCAAAAGACCCTTGCAATTGAGCTTATTCTCCATGTTCTGCCTGCATTCCATCCATCTTCGTTTTAATAACATCCTGTTAACATATGACATTAGCTACGACGAAAAATTCAAAAATACAACCCTCATAATTTGTCATAAGCACTAAATTTTCATTTCCCTTCCAAGTGCAAAAGAAGAAAAGAAAATCTCTTGACATTCACGAACAAATGCACTTTTCTCTTCACGATTTCATGCACGTTTTCCGCGCGAAATTACCATTTTTCGTGGAAAAGAAAATGCATCGCGTTCTTCTGTTCTTTTACGTGATGAATATTATAATGCACGAATATGCACCCGTCTTATGGATTGCATTCATCCGTATGTAGAGAGAGAGAAAGATAAGAGGACGAGTGGAAACTCAAGTTGATGCATTTGAAGCACATTTTCCAACATCTCTCATGATTTTCCGGGGATTTATATTGACGCTTTTAGCAAATTTTGATGTTATCGAAAAGACGGATATCTCGTTTCAAATAGCTTTGCCAAACATGTTCGCCTGAAATGTTTGAGCTGAACCGAAATTGAAGTATGCACTTCATCATAAAATCGTTTTAGCCATGGAAAACCTATTCATCAAGATCCTGTCAGCATTTTAATATATATGTGGCCATTGTGTATGATGTTGAGTGAAGCAAAATGTATGAATAGAAAGACGTTGTTGGTGCAACTGGGCGATGTTTGGCTCCTATAATCTTCAATTTAACCAGGAATTTCTGATAGGAACTAAATTCTCGTTGACGTAGTTCAGTGTTCAGAGTTAATTTTAGTTTTTGGCATACGTGTGCTAGGACATGACCGATAGTTGCTGTTGATTCTTTTCAAGGAACCACTGCAGCAGTGATTTATTATGAATAAACGTATTTTAACTATGAATCATAACTCTTCCATCATTAGAGAGCTTTCCCACCATCCAGACAGGCACCCCACTTCATGTGTAAAGGATCAACGAAATACACCAGATACAAAACTCTTAGCAACGTATTGTTGGCATTGCGCAAAAATTTCCTCGTAACGTGTTCCTGAAAACCTGTCCGAATTGTAATTGAAACCTATTACAATGGTTAAAACGAAATTCATGGCTACGGTTTCCCGAAAGGAATGTAACTAAGTGCAATGTTTTATCGCACGGCATGTTCTGAGCTCCTTCGCCGCAGGCGTCCATTTACATATACTTCGCCGAGTGATACGAAACATGATGGTTGGTTGCTGGCGATATATGAATTCAGCATCCAACACACTGATATCACGAATATTGATGCTTGCAGGATTTCGAAGGATATAGCTAGCAATTTTAAAATTACGAATAGCTTCCAGCCACCGTCATGCACACTTCGCTACTTAGATCTCTGCTTTGTAATTAGGATCGAAACATGGTGTCGTATTTTCAATTTAGAATTTTCCATTCCCTAATTCCTCTGTCGGAATATTGGATGATCGCTTATAATATACATAAATTTTATAGGAATCCTTTTCCGATAACGCACTTTATTTTAAGCGTGTTTTTGATAGTTATTTGTGTTGTTTTTGAAATATTAGAACTATAGCATGCACTTAAAAGCTCTTGATGAAATAATCTCCCACAGGTTACCGAATTAAATTCTTTGACTTGTTTACAGATGTTAAAAAGGAAGATCCGGAGTGTAGTTATCCAAATAATGTAAATGATTTCATTTCCTCGTGTCCCAGAACTTATGAGTTGTAAAACATTATAAAACTACTTACATTCCTACATTCGATAGCACATGAGCCTGATTCGCGGTCTCAGCTTAAGGTACTATTTCGAATCAGAAATTTCGAAATTATCATTTTGCTTTTCTATTTCTTATAACTTCGAAACTGACGCCGGTAAGTATTTAAGTGAAAAGTCGAAAACTGTGTTCACTCAGACGATTAAAAGCCAGCACCACTTCGTTTCGCTCGCAGCTGCCTGCCGAATATCGTCGTTTCTGTATTCCCTCTCTGTATAATACCGGTTTTATTCTATTATAAAATTTCCGACACTCTTCGTTTGTTCTCAGTGTCTTTTTGGACGTCAATAAGTATATTTGTATGTCGGAAAAGTGCCTCGCTACTTAAGACGCCGACAAAAATCAAAGCCAAAACAAACATACCACGAAAAAGTCTAAAGAATTTGGCGGTAATCAGCAAATTGCCGAACATGTAAATCATTTAAAAGTTCATCTGCGTTGTTAAAATCTAACTCGCATCCTCGTTTTTACAACTGTTTTAACCGCGCTGTCGAGCGTGCCAAAGTGTAAAATGTAGCAAAGATGTAAAGTTCAATAGAAAACATTCTCGTGGACGTTCAGGATGTATAACGGTAGAGTGTGGCGAAAAACGGTTAAATTTGAACCGTTATGTGGCTCATCAGCGTTGGTCGTAATCGTATAGAAGTTTATATTTCGATTTTTGATTAAAACGGATTTAAAATAAAATTTTAACAAATAGACTTATGACATTGTTTTAGAAATCTTGAAAGTTGTATCAAAGCTGTTGCCAATTTGTATATAAAAAAGTTAGACAGGAAACAAAAACGTGTAAATGGTTTCAAACAAACCTTTAAAAAAAACGTTTCAAACAAACCTTCATGCTGCACAACATAATAAGACTTTTACACCGACAATCTAAGTAGAGATAAAAGTGTTTTTAGCTTTAATTATATTGATATGAATAGAAATAATACCTAGATTATTGTTCATTAGAGGTGGTGCGTTCCAGTATTTCAAGCCCTATGCCTCGAATTCGTTTTGATTGGTTGCTCGGTAACTTCCATTTGAATGACAATTATTGTCAGTCTGGTCAAAGTCAACCAAGCTATGAAAGGGTTTAAGGTAATAAAGTAGGACTTCGACAAATTATCCAAAACATTTTCGGCATTTTACGAGCCAGAACAATTTATATTTATCGACGAATCAATGATAAAATTTAAGGGTATATTATATTTGCGAATATACATGACAAAAAAGCCAATCAAATGGATATAGCCAATCAAAAGGGTTGTGGTTTGCATGGATAAATATCAGATTACACTGGTAAAGTTAAAATTTTGTAGAAAAGAAACTAGGAGACGGTAGTGAGTGATGACAGAGCTAACAAGGGATTTGGTCAACAAACAGTCTATTTACTTTTTTTACGATTATTTTACAACGCTACCACTTGACCACATTTAAGGATGCAAAAAATTCGATATATATGCTCGTGGAACTATCGGAAAAGGTATTTCGAAAAAGTTCAAACCTGATAACAAGGTAAAACGCGCCAGGTGTGACTGGAGAATAACAGGTGATGGTATATAGTGTGTAAAATGGGTGCCTGAAAGGTTAGTATCCTTAGCCAGGAATATTAGGAATTCTCATGTTATAGTGAGCGTTGAACGAAAAAAAGAGCAAAAAGGAAACTATTGCATATCCTTTATCATTGAAAAATTATAACTAGCATATGGGGTTTGTTGATGAGGGATATGCTTAAAAATTTTTACGAAATTTACAGATACATAAAACGAGGAAGACAGTAAATATGTAATGTATGAAAACAGAAGTCTGGCATTTGTGGCATTTTATTGGCGCCACTATCGTTAAGCTTCGGCCTTTGTGTCCATCGATAAAGTGAAATTTTTATAATTTCGCATCTTTCTGTCAACCTTAAATTTCTATATCTGTAAAATCACGACCATGTGAAACTGTTTTATTTTTGGATAGAGAGGTGAAGGCTATTTACGCCTTGAGTGTCGGACTCCCAGTGGACCTACTGGACTACCGACTAAACACCTCCCCTGTCAACCGGAGCGGCTAGCCTGGAACCGTTTGACACATTACTTTGGGCTAGGCCTCCCAATTTTACGCCTTTTGGCGCCTTCGGGTTACAGGGATACCTTCTCCAGTTGGATGGGAAAGATGAGGAGGATTGCTAGAGAAGGAAACCCTCCATCCTCGACGCCTCCAGCCGATCAAGTATGCCTTTTTTCATTACTAAGATTACCCGAGCGTAATGTGCCACTTGATTCCATTTGTCAAATGATTTCAGCATCTCTTCGATTAGGCTATCTGGATGGAGTTCTCCCACTTTTTCGGCAAGATCACCGCGCTCTTTGTCCCATCTTCTGCATTATTAGAAAGTATGACATGGCGTCATCCTTCACACCAATGCAGAATATGCAATCTGGAGACCGTGACTTTCCTATCTTGTGCAGGTAAGACTGACAACAAGCGTGTCCGCTCAGTAGCTGGGTCAGGTAGAAGTTAGTCTCACCATGCGTTCGACTGAGCCACGATCTCAAGTCTTTGATGAGCCGCGCGGTCCATCTTCCTTTTAGCTCACGTTCCCATGATTGTTGCCATTTATCGAGGGTGCATCGTCTTTCGTCGCGAGCAACTTTTTCTTTATTACCCTCGTGCCTTCGGAAGTAGACTCTATTGCGCTCTCTAGCAAGGAGAAGGATGGGTATCACCCCTGCAATTACCAACACCACTGGCTCAGAGACGGTATGCTGATGCAATCCGCAGTGCTCCTCGTCTATGCACCTGTGCCAGCCGTTTTCGGTGCAGTTCCTTGTTGAGAGCTTCACTCCATATCTCTGCTCCATAAAGAAGCGTAGATTGCACTACACTCATTAGCAGACGCCTTTTTGTTGGACTTGGTCCCCCATGATTGGCATTAGTCGACTAATTGCCGAGACCCCTGCTGCGGCCTTGTTTGTCGTTGCCTTAATTTGCTCCGAGAAACTAAGTTTACAGTCTATCAGCAAGCCCAGATACTTGACTGATAGTTTCGACTCTACTAATGCATCCCCGACTCGGACCATTCTTACTCTAGGGATCCTCTTCTTGGTGAGGATAACCACTTCGGTTTTCTCTAACGCTAGGTTAAGCCCGTGAGTGGTCATCCAGCTCCCCACCCGGCGCATTAGTATATTCAGCCTTAATTGCGCTTGATTGACCGTGCGCCCAACCATTAGTGCCGCAACGTCATTTGCATAGCCGATCAGTCGCGACTCTTCCGGCAGTTCAAGGCTGAGCAGTCCGTCGTAGGAGACGTTCCACAAGTCCGGATTATTACCTTTACGGATGATTACCTTCAGGTAATTTCGGACGATTCGCATCAGATATTCTGGAACTTGGAAAGAGTTTTCCAGGGCTTCCAGAATATCTAGCATCCATCTAGCGGAGTTGAAAGCGTTCTTTATGTCCAGCGTCACGGGTAGTCCCGACAATTGGATAGACTGCGTGCCTCCGCCTGTTGGACCGCACTTACCACTTCCGCGACTGTATCTATAGTGAAACGTCCCGTTCTGAATCCACACTACCTTGGAGAAAGATCCCCAGTGGTGTGGATAACGTTAGCGAGTCTTCTCTTTATCAGTTTCTCGAGCACTTTCCCGGCCGTGTCTAGCATGCATAACGGTCGGTATGCTGAAGGCGACTCGGGATTTCCTTTCCCCTTGCTGATCAGCACGAGTCTTCCAACGCTCAGGGAAAACGCCTTCTCGCAAGCAGGCATTAAACGTACTGAGCAGCAAGTCAGGAATACTGTCTGGGCCCGGAGACTTCTTCGCCTTAATGGAGAGAACTGCTAGTTCCAGTTCGTTTCTCGTGAAGAGTGGACAGTCTGATGTTGTTTCCCTAATGGCGGCATCAACGCGAACGGGCCGTCCGCTTTTACCGATGACTACTCTTTAAAGGTATTTATTTATTTGCTAACGAAGAAATCATAAGTGATGGATAAATTGACAGAATTCAAAACATATGTAGAAAACCAAGTAGATTGCAAAATCTACTTGTCTTGAATTCATCAACAAGAATATCTCTGATATTTTAAAAAGTAATGAAAGTATACATCAAACAACAATACCTTACACTACGCATTAAAATGGAGCTGCCCAGAGAGAACCCAGAGAGAAGGAAGAAGTGGTATCCAAAAGCAAAGAAAGCTATTTTCACTGGTTATTGTAGTAATAACAAAGGTTGCATGTTTCTTATTCCTACTTCTGAATTGTTTATGAAAAGCAAAGATGGAGTTTTGCTTTAATCCTTTTATAAGAAACTTTGTTCTAGTGAATTTGACAGAATCAAAGAACAACTCCAAAAGCGGAGAGTTCCTTCATACAAGCCCAGAATCATTCTCCACGGTGACTCGTTTAGATGAGTCTGAATTTGATTATTCGCCAAATAGCAGTGTATAATACCAAATACTAAACAAAAAACTTGAAGAACTGCCACCGTCAAATACTACACTAAGATCAAGAAACAAACAATTACGGTCTAAGACAGAAGATTTTCTAGAATACTTCTGACTTACAATGATGCAACCACATCAGTGGATTCTGAGAAGTGGAAAATGTCAATGTGTGGAAAATCGAAATCTCATAGTGAAAACAAGACCCAGACATTGGTTGACAACACATCCAATAAACAAGTAGTAGTAAACAGTAGTCAGTAGTAGTAAACAGTAGTAGGTAGTAAGCGAGCTTCTATGCAATTACTCATGTGTTTCTCCAAATTTAGCAGTTCTACTTATCCACGTATTTTATAATATCCAATGAACGTTGCGTCTCCTTCGATCGTCATATCCTTACCTACAAAATCGACAAAGTATGATCATATTCAGTGTCAATTGAGAGCATTCTATAGACTCCTGTCAAGACCTTAAACTATGCTATCAACGTTTGGAATTCATTAGAAGTAGTTCATTTTCTTGATACTTCAGGATGAGAAAAGATAGCTTGGGTGCCATCCAAATGATCTTCATTGACAATCAGAAGATTTTTTTCGAATATGACACCAAAATTGGATCCTTAAAACTCAACATAATCAGAAATCCTCTCAATAAATATATCCAAAGAAAACATTAAAATTATAGTCTTTACACTTATTTCAAATTGAATAACGCTATAGCACACTAATATTCACTACGTATAAATCATAATTAGAATTTCGGATAGTTATTGGTTCATCCATTAGCGAATGACTATGAAATTCATTGTTTCATTGTGATAAATGTTAACATAACACTAACATAAATTTGAACGAACATTTTATCTTTTGCTCGATAGCGAGCACACCACTTTTCCTTTGGGGGAGTGTCAGGATTAAATAAACTTGCCATATATTTACGGTTGGGTGACAGGAAATGGAAAATTCTATGGCTAAAATATCCTAATATCGATATCAGCTACGTCAATTAATGTCTATTTTAGAAATGGATCAGATTTTGTCGCTTTATTTTTGGGTTGTATACAAGTATAAATAACAAATTTCGGTATATTTCGAGTTGAATAGAAAATGAGATACTTTTGCGAAAAGACTTCCATTAGTGGTGATTTATCTCCGTGGAAGCGGAAGATAATTTGAATTGATACGAACAAAGGACAAAGCATTTTGAAAATGAAAATAATAGAATTGTATACGTATGTATAGGTAATTTGATATGAAATAATTTATTGATCAGTGTTTTTTTTAATTGTTACAGTATTTCCGAATGTACCATCAGCGCCTGGATTGTCGTGTGTGGGAGAAGATCGTAAGTATTTATTATAATTTATGAATAAAATTTAGCATATATATATTATATATAACGTATTTATAATATATATATAAGCATATATAATATAATATATTTATAAACATCATCTATTTGTTATAATTTATAAATATTAACTTAGTATGGATTTATACTAAGTTAATATTTGTTAATTCACTTAGGCTCGGGATCGGACTTAATAAAAGGCCTCATAGGCAACACCTTTCATGATACTAATGATCTACTCATGTTACACGAGGGACAAAATGGTGGCTCTCATTAAATCTTCATTGCATAAATGTGATTTCGGCACTACAGAAATTGCGATTTTCTGCACTTTTTGGTAACTCAAACCTCAAAGAAGTTACCTGAACACGTTTTGGGATCCGTTTAGGTGAAATTACGGTGCCGTTGATGCACTCCTGTCCATGAATTCATAAGTATTTTGCGGCCACTTTGACGTTTCACTCATGAATACAATCAACACGTGAACAAAACACCGAACCTTCATAAGCATATTTGATTTATTCACTGAACTTCACGTTGTCTCAAAATAACAAAATAAGCTAATGATGTCTTCAAAAAGTTGAAACATGTCCTTAGCAACATTCCAGATCAGCGGATATAGAACACTATATGACTTCCGTCTGATAAAGCAACAAAAACAAACTAAACTTTCACTTCAAAATTTGTCATGCCACCAGTTTGTCACATAATGACACTTAGTGCAGGTTTATAGGGTGGTCCAATTGAACTGCAACTTTCCAACACGTTGTGCTTTTTATTTTTCAACAAATTTTCTCGAATTAAAGCAAAAAATGTCGTCCGAAATCCAAAGTTTGTGAACCAATTCATGTTTTCAATGTGACCGCCTTTGTCCCGGACTATGGCTTTTAAACTTTCGAAGAAAGACTTGCACGCTGCACGAATGTGACCGGCTAGAATCTTGGCCCGTTCATGGAGAAGCTCTGCCTTAAGTGTATCAACATTGCTTTATTTTAATTTCCGACCTTTGTCTGCAAAATGCTCCGAATGGAGAGAAGTCCAGTGAATTCGCAGCCATGGAGGCCATCGTGCGGCTGAAATGAAGAATGGAACGTTTTCACGAAGTCATCCCTTGTTGACGCGAGCTTTGTGCGACGGTGCAGAGTCTGGTTGGAACATCCACTCTCTCGTAAAGAAACGTTTTGTTGTCCAAGGTTTCAGAGCACCTTCCAGTATTCGTTCGCGGTAACCATTGGCTTCACCTTGATTCCACGGTCGGAAAACAACTGAGGAGAGCGGCCACCGCAGCCTAAACCACGACAAACGGCCATCCGAATGTTCAAATCATCGTATGGCCTTTCTGTTAGGTAATCATGATTATTCTGCTTATTCACGAACTGCCCAATTGGAAAAGTTTTCTCATCACAAAAGACGATGTTGACCAAATAACCAGCTGCGTGCAAGCTTAACAACTCCTTAGCTCGATCAAGCTTTACTTTTTTCTGAGCAACGGTGAGATCTCGCCTTTTTTGGAATTTGTAAGGCCTTACTTTAAGCTCGTTATTCAATATTCGCTGTATCGTTGTTGATATATTCAACTCAAGAGCCATTTGTCTGGCGCTTCGACGCGAATTTCGATGAAAACGAGCCTTCACCTTCCAAACCACATCAGACTTTAATACTGTCTCTCAGCGATCACGACTGCAGTGTTTTGCACGCTGCCACTAAAACGGTAACGTTCTCAAGTCTGAAACAGGAAAGATATATTCACATTGATATGTTCGAGTGCTCTCACGATAGCCTGTTGCGGCTCTCCGGCCAAATACAACAAAATAACACTTATACGCTTTAAGTCCAATGCGGATAAATTTTTTCGACTCAGTTGAGATGTTAATCGTTTCGTGTGGTTATAAGAAATTGAAATGAAAAGTTAAATGAAATTGTCTCTTTTCTTTTGTTCAGCATAACATGAGCGTTGCCTGCGGCGTTGAACTTAGCAGTACTCATAAAGTTTCAATTCAATTGGGCTGCATTGGCATTCAATTGGCCCACTTTTTTCGTGAAAACAAGACGTTATCTCGATAGTATAGACTTTTTCCCGATATGGTTCTCGCGCAGCCTTATAAATCAGGAATTTTTCTCGAACTCTACATATGGTTTTTTGTGTATTTGTGTCATTGGAGACAGGTCTTTTATTACTCACTGTGCTGCTGTGACGAAAATTATTTTACTTTCTACTTCAATGCCTGTCACGCGTAGTTTATCCAAACTTGAATCTCGTATTTCTATATTCATATCTCCTATTTTACACAATTTACAATTTATCTTTAAAATTGTTTCGACCTATCAAGTATCCAAGGATCGATTGGCTTCTCTTGAATTTATAATTTCTCAGGCTCAATTTTACGTTGACTATTTTATTTATATTTTCATATCTATATATAGCGCATCCCCATCAGGACCCAATGCCTGCAATGTTGTAGCTCTTTATATGTTTACATAAGCACAATATTTAAGTGACTAAAATCATTCTTCATCTGGCAGTGACATTCGTATAACAAAACGTGCCCTCTTTTTGAGAGCCAATGCGCGAGAGCGGGTTGATGATGCTCATCCATTAACTGTCCAATCAGATCTTGTTTTCTTATGAGATACCTTGTTTTGTTACTTATTTTTAATGGTCCTTACTTGTATGTGACCCTCATCAGGCACCTGAGCTTAAATTTAGAAACTAAACAATGTCATGTCCTTGCATCACATTTCTCTTATTCCATACAACTGTAATTTGATCCTTAGTTTTACTGGCATTCAACTATCATTCAACTAATAACAATTTTTGTTCTGATGCCATCAACAAAATTGATTTGCCAAATGCAAAATGAGTATGATCGAGTAACTCCTTTGAAATCTGAACTTTGCAGTAGGCATGATGTAACATTTTCGAAGATACTGACTTCAGAACTGAAATGCAGATCTACTGAAAACTAGATTTGTCACTGTCTTAAATACTTTACTGATTTTTGATAGATATTTCACACAGGATGACATCCAGTCCTTTCAGATTTCATGATAATCAGGACGACTTTGGCCCTAGATGAACTATAGGAAGTGTGAGTGGTCCAGTGTATTGTTCAATACCACACAGTCTTCCCAAATAGCAATGTTTGTTGCAGATCATACATTGGGGTTTTAATTGATACTAGATGTCCTTTTTGTGTTCATTGCTCTAAACACGTAAACCAGTTCTGCCTATGAGACGAAGTGATCATCAACATAAGGTAAATAGACACGTTAAAAATTCAAGCATTCAGGGTGTGAGACTGATTGACGTGTCTGACTTTCACTAAGTTGATACTCCCTATGTTTAGTCCTTTCTCTGCCTGTAGATTTACTGCTGAACGAACTGCACGGAGGCTTCGCGTTTCTCAACTTAGTTTCTTCGTGTGCTTCTTTAGGACCTGATTATAGGACCCAAATTTTAGAAAATTTACGACAAAGCTTCACGCGATAATTGATTTTTTATGGTGCTTGTGCGAAATTACCCGAGAAGGATGTCGAACCTCTAGAAGTAGGTGCTTCATGGTCAATCCGAAATAGTGTTACTCCTCCATGTGATTCCTGAAATCATTCGTGTGTCAAATATGCTATGTGTTAGTTTTTGGAGACCTGGTGTTATTTTCTTTGACATCAGACCTTCTACCGTGTTCATGCTGGAACCGTCTAACAAGGCAGTATCCAAGATTTATGTTTTTATTTTCTTGAATCAATGTCAGTTAAAGACAAGGAAACAAAAAATGCATGCAGTGTAGGCAGCCATTCTCTGCGCACTTCTAGCTATTTATTGTCCTATTAAGGACCTCTGGGTAACCTCTTCAGATATACTTCGAATTCAACCTGTCCGCCATTGTTACGAAAACTCATGATAGGAAGACATCAGTACAGCAGTCTGCCATTCCTCTTCTTTTTTCATTACAAACTGTATATTTGTACCATCTTGATTGCGTGCTTAATGTTGTCCTGTTCAGCAACAGCAAATGGATTATCTGCGTGTATAAAACATACCTTCGATTCTGATTCCATGAAAATATTGGTTATCAGTGCAGCTAAGGATTTTATCCATTGCTCCTTCTCATTCTGTAAAATTTACTTCTAGTTCTATATTTGTGTAGGATTTTTCGAAAATTCTCCTCATGTCGAGGTTCTGCCTAGCTTGAAGCGGTTCTAAACCGGTTTTCGACGTCTAACAGAAAGCGATACTCCTGTAGAGGAGCCTTGGTCGTACAATCTGGTTAAAAATGATGATCCTTTTTTTTAATTTAGATTATTTGATTTATTTAGAAAGAGTAGGGATGTAAGGATTCCAAAAACTAGTCTTTTTGTTTTTATGTGTTCTGTTCAAGAACGTCGGTTTTTACTAGTGTTTTCCTCTCCTAGTGTACATGTGCTAGTTTTATTGTTAAGATTTGTGTAATGCGAAAGAAGGGAGAAAAGTTTGTTGTAGGATCATTCTTGTGATTAGAATGGTCTGAGTTTGATTGATTATCACCTTCCATTTGCGAAAGTATCTCAAAAAATAATGTAAATAGATTGTTGCAGCTTTGAAGTGAGTTCTGGTTGTCTTGATGTATAGTATATACAGGTATGATCGGCCAATAGGGATGATTTGACGTTTGTAGGTAATTGTGGAAGATCCGTCATGAAGATGTTATATAGTATGGGGTCAGTGAGAATTCTTGTGGGGCTCTAGCCTTGATTAGCCGCAGGCTCGAAACGTGGCTGTCGATTCTGACATGGAAGGTTCCACCTTGATGGAAAAGTCTATCGTTTCGTCCGGTTTTTCGAATGTGTTTGTTTTTCCCTGTTCGTGTAGTCATATTTTTTAAATAGATAGATTGTGTCCTTTACTGATGTATTCGGGATCAAAGACTTTTCATCGTTATTACAGATTCATTTTCACCAATGTACTTTCCATTTTTGAATCTTCCGCTGATAAGTGTTGGAAGTTGATGAGCTTGAATCTGTAATGATCTCTCAGTTGGTACCATGTTTTTCTATACATTTTGCGCTGCTATTCGACTTAATTTGTTTACAGATTTTCAGTTTTTGGCTGTTGCTGTGAATTTCTTAATTGATATTTTTCATTTATGTCATGTTTTTATTTTCAAATCAACCCTTAAATATTTTTGTGCAGCTCGAACTTCTTTGTTTTTGGCTTTCGCCATTTATGCGTATTTTTTCGTTAATGACGTGGGTGTTTCAATGTGTTAAAATTGATTTTATAAGATTTTGCGACATGATTGGTTCAAGGAGAAGGTGTTTAAATGATCCCAATAATTTTTGCTACATGCGTAGAAAATATGTGATAAAAGAGTTCAGGAAAGCTGTATCATAGTATGTTAAAGATTTCTGTTTTGTATTCTTTGGAATTTCCTTGCATAAAAATGACAATTCTTAGGCTCTCGATTGTATTTGTAAGTCGTGTGCTGAAGATTTAAAATTATGAATACTCGACAAAGGATGTACTATAGATCGCCAACCATTTGGTGATTAGAATTAGATTAGAATATAGATCACCAAACATTTGGCGAGTACCACTAAATCATGTTGATGAAGATCACTTTTTAGTGTAAAAATTAAAGGTATAAACTCTTAAAATCGGGCTTAATTGCAATACGTAGCAACGACTTTTGTTCAACGTCCAGTGGAGATAGCTAAGGGATGGACATTTCGATAGCTACAACTACGTCTCATCCCTTCAAACAAGGCAAACAAGCAAGTAATTGCATCAAACGACAGAAAATAATTCTCAGAAAATGTGTTAAGTGACCTTGTAAGAGATTTGAATCTTTCTAATACGGTTCAGAACGGTTGCCAACCAGATTGAAAAAAAAATTCCTTTTTCCAGGCACTTTTTACACTTCCAGATCCTCCAAGTGATAAAACTACTAAAAATTAACAAACTCAAAATCAACCACACATAATGTCCTGGCAAACTCCAAGCTGTGACTGTGTTTAAAATTATTTGCAGCTCCAAACACCGTTCTCAACGATTTTTAACCCTGAACTTGGTACGGTTTGAAGAAAGTGACAGGTAGATAATTGAAACGGTTTTCTGAGGTAACCCAAACAAAATGTTGAGGAATGTAAATTTATTTCCCAGAACTATTTTGAAAAAATAATAGTCTGGAGTGTATAATTTTACGCAGTATTAAACGGTAAATAGAAAAACTATTTGTTGAAGCACTCGATAAGAAGGAGAATGCAAAACGTTCCCACAGCTCACCGTGGAAAAGATTAAAGTCGATATTTTTGACCCAAAATCTGAAAACTCTGAAATCCTGTTTCAATTGCATTGGAAACATGTTCCGGGTCATGAATGGCAACTGATTAGATGTCTTTGAAAAGATAGTTCCTGATTTTGTGAAACAATTATTATATTTTAGCTTTTATTTTATTTTAGAAGCACTGGTTCGTTTACTCAAGCTTGGGGGTCGACTCAAATACGCTGTAAGCCATCCTTTTCCTTTCCTATTGTTCACAAAAGGAGTGCATTTTGGGTTATCGATCAGAAATGTTTGAACAGTATCGAGTACATCATACGGTTTTCTTGGTAACCTCTTGCGGCACAATTTAATTAGGCATACCTTAATAGAGTTCGCTTCCTGACTTCTTAAATAAGGAGTTGTCTGTCTATAACTTATGTTGCTGTTGCAGTAATCAGCCACTTCATTATTTTCAGGACTGTACGGTGACCGGTATGGCGGCCTATAACTTAACCTTACCCTATATTACTTCGGACTTCGCTTGAGGTCGGTTCCATGGAGTTTCGCTTATGACGGAGTGTATTGTTTTCAATGAATTCATTACGCTCTCATGGAGGAAAATGTGAGCACTACTTTTTTAACACTATGTTGAACTCGCTTCCTAGACAATTCTGAACATGGTTCTATATCACTAGGTCTTCCGAATAAGAATTATGCTAGCATCCTGCATTTTTGAAATATCGATGCGTTTCGTATTTAATGAATCTTATTTAATAATCATACTATTTAATATTCAATATTCTTATTCATATTTAAAGAATTGCATGTAAAAGGTTAATTTTTTTGGCAATTCCCACAGAATTTATAAATTGAAATTCTAAATTTAAGCCAAAATAACTTATCTTATGCTTTAAATCCTTTAATATTGAATACCTCGATTTTAAGTCGGAAACGACTCCTTAAGAGTTATATCTTTCCTTCTACTTCCACCTAAGTTTTAATATATCTACTAGAGCATATCCTTTCGCGCTTACATAATCATTTCAACTCTTCCGTTCTCACGTCATTGTTGAAATAACACATGACGAAGGAAACATTCTCACGTTAAATCGTGTACGCTACTGTAATTAGTCTATTTCACCTTTAACACCATCTCATACGAATTCGTGAGTAGATACATGGGTACCATACTAGCGCTAATGAGTACATACCATAGCTGGTATATGAACGATAAATGGAAAAATATTCGCAAATGTTAACATAGTATTTTCATCCTCGTAGTGTAGGATAAGTGGAAGCATTCGAGGTGTTAACGACAAGGTTAGCTGAGCATGACCATGTAGGAAAAACGCTTACATATATTGTGTCAAGATGAAATATATGTAATTACGAGTGGGTTGAAGGATATCTTAGGTAGAAAAGCAACGCAAGGAAAATGATTTAATTAGGAGAAAGCTTTTGAAGATGGACATGAAAAGTTAGTATTTGTGTTAATCGGAAGCATCTCTTTCATCCCTTTATTAAATTTAAACGATTTTAGCAGAATAAAAAGTGCAGTCATCATGATATTAGCAAGAACGATTATTTTACTTGTTCTTTTACCTTGACATTAAACGCATTGTTGTGTCCTTGCACCTTCACAACATCGCATTTTCTTCAATGACTGAATTATTGTTGTCGGAACATTTGAAATCAAATGTTATGAATCGCTGCAAATGACTGACATCCAAGTAATTTTAGACGATCCAGTGCCATTGGTGTCATGTCCACGTCATATATAGCAAATCATTTTATTGCAAATGTCCACTTTGGCCCAAATACAACATCCTGTCTAGTGTCTGTACGTCCTCCTTTCCATGTCAGTGGTCACGACAAATCGAATAGACAACGTTTGATTTTATGCTGTGCATCATCCGCCTACCGTGTACAGACATTGGACACATAACTTTTCATTTTAGAGTAAGGACATCTGTATTTCGTTCATAATTTTTCGCTTATCGTTGTCCTCGACGCTACTATTCCAATTCGAAAGCTATCTCGGATTTTAGGTCGGTTAGATTCGCTTCAATATAAGTTCATTTTGTACGGAAGCTATAGAACAAGCTTATACTTAAACCAAGCCAACCTTGTAGTTCATGTGTATCCTCCACAGTCTCCTCATTGTTGGCCTACAAGCATCCGTTTCCGTCGGTATATTTTATGAGTGATAAGAAACGCTCCTGGGAGCGGATGTCGCGTTTGAATATATGTTTTGCTGGCGTTGGCACACAGGCAGGAAGCGAGCAAACAGGCAGGATTGCTAGCTAGCGCAGCAGGCTGGTAAGATAGGCTCCCAGGGATTGCACATAAAATTATTTAATGCGACACTGAGATTTTGTATTATCTCAGCGGGAATTTTTTTAATACAACCATGGACGAATGACAGCGCTGCTTCACAGACCGAAAATGTTTGTGAAATAAATATGAGACAGGCTGTCATGTAGGTCCGATGAGAACGACAAAAGGTGAGCTGGTCCCTTTTTGGAGGATATTGTATGCTAGCTGTTATAAATTGAATTCTATGAATAACATCTTATTATCCTTGGTCATCATAGATTATAAAGTTGTAGTATGTTATGGCAGAGTAATCTCTTATGCGAATGTTTGCTCGAATAGGATTGGAAAAGACTTAAGATTTATGCCTGTTTAGCTTCCATTTTTTCCAAGTAGTCAGTGACTGTATATCGATAAGCCTACAGTTTAGCATAGTCGAATTTTTAGTTCCCTTTTAAAGAAGTCAATTTCAAATTTTTGTTTTTTAATTTATGTCTTAGTTGGCTTGCAATAGTTTAAGATTTATATTTAGATTCCAATTCAGGAGTGGGACGAGACGTTTTTACTCTACGCCTCAGTGTCAAGAGAGATAAATTAATTTGCATATGCTTTTGTCAATGCAGTTTGGAGTGCTTATATGCAATGCTTTACTAGTTATGCATCTATGTAGTAAAAATCAACCTCTGGGAGTAGCTGTCATCCAAGAAGTTGTGAAGTTTCCTATTAAGGCTGAATGTTGCTAGTTTTGTATTTCCCTTATCTCCAAAAACTTATGACTAAAGTGCCGTGGTACGTTGTACGTACACGCCGCTGTGGCGTGTTGCCACAGAAGCAAATACCGGTCCCAATTTTTTATCAGTTTTAAAGCCTAAGGTACAGGTCGGTCCTTTATTCTTTGAGGTGAAGCTCTGCCCCGTTGGTCACTCCTCTCTCCTCAGAATGGTGATCCTGAAAGGGATCTCCGTGTCAACTAGTGGGCTAGTTGTAGCAGGGATACCAAATGTTTCCATTCTCTATGTACGTTTGATAATCTGAAGGTGGCCCAATCGAGGGTTATAAGTATTCCCTTCCTGAGTTTTAATCTGATGTTCGCTAATGATGCCTATTTCGAAAAGGGAAAGTTGATGTTTATTCCTTTTGTAAATTTGTATGTTGACCTTAAGAAATGGGTAATACCCAGGTAGACCCTTTTTTGCTGAATCGTGTCTACTTTCTTAAGTGGTTGTCTTTTGTAGTGCAAACCGCTAATACATCACCCTATTCGTTGTTATTGGTATCACTTCTGTGATGTATTTCCTACAGTTTTTACTTGTCCGTGTAGCCCAAAACTCTTTTCATGAAATATATTCTGCGGTTAACCTATTCCTGACTTCTCACTATTGAAGAGTTTTGTTTGCTGCCAGAGTTAATCTTAAAGATTTCATGTTGATAACTGAACCTAGTTGTTTGCCTTCTTTAGTTGGAAGATTCTAGCAATCTTCTAAGTCTAACTGTCTTCACATTCTAACAAATACAGCTGTTTCATGACTTCAAGTCTTCGGGCAAATAGATATGTTATGCCTCCTTATCGCTATTGTGCCAGCAGATAGATAGAGAATGCGGCTTTTTCTATTCCACGCATAATTCTTACTATTTGTCATCATCCAGCATTAAGTGAAAGACTGTAAGCTCAAACTAGCACCTTCAAAAGCTGAGGATGTCATGCTCAATGCACACAGCATCCCCAAGACCATCCAATTCCAAGCAGAATCAGTGATAATCGAGTCAAAGGGATCATTGTTCAATTGTTCAAGAACTCGGCTTGACTATTGTCTACAAAATGAGTTTTCTACTGTCAGATCAGGATAACAGCGGGTGTAGCACCTCCAAAGGTGTTGGCGTCACTCATTTCATTATCATGTCTTGGAGATTGACTTCCAGTCAAAGATGCTATCCTACGGTGGAGTCAACGCGCTTGTTTTGCCTTCAAGCTTAGACATACTCTCTTATTAAAAAGTTATACCAAAGCAGTCAGACGTAGGTAAAGAGCATCGCGCTGGAGAGATTCTGCTCGTCAAATTGTCTTTTAATTCTGTGGGAAGAGGGAGGGAAGAGAAAACTCACTTTACCACTAATCCCTGCCTCTCAATCTTTTCTCGCTGAAAGAGATGAAATAATGGGTTATGAAATAATGAAACGTCAGTTGATGGGAAGTCTCGCTTTACTTATTACAAGTCTTCAAATTGAATGTGCGTTTGTTCGTACAAATGATACTCAAAAGTGGTGAACTTGTCAAAATATAAAATAAAAGAAAGGATACCAATATATCTCAGCGAGGGAATAAATTCTAATATTGCAAAAAGAAAATAAATCATTCAATGAAATAAGGAATATAGTTTGACGAAGTAAATTTTTTGTATGAAATGTTAAAGAAAAAATTTGAAAACTGAGAATTTAGAAAATATGTCTCGTAGAGGACGACATCAAAAATTAACAAGGCATGAGAAACGCAAAATCATGATTATAATTTAAAAGGATGCAAAGAATATTCGACAATAATAGCAGCACAAATCGAAAGCCAAATAAAGAAAGGAAGTCCGACAAGAACTCTTTGAAGGGTCAGGAAGCGTTATGAATATTATGACCGAGTATGACGTAGGAAATCATTTATAAACAAAACTAATTAAAAAAAAGATTGAAACTCGCTGATTCAATCTTTTCGGATTGGATTTTGTCAAATTGGGACTTTCGAAACCATGTGATTTTCTCATATTATAAAAAATCAATATTTTTGATTCAGATGGACGTATTAGAGTATGGAAGAAACAGAATGAAGAATATTTACCGAAGAATTTGCAAAATACAGTAAACCACGGTAGTGAAGGAGTAATGATATGGGATTGTAACGCTTTGAATGGAGTAGGGGAGTTGAAATTTATCGAGACTACCATGGATAAAATGATATCTGGAAATCTTGAAAAACAATGGGAAAATATCGGTCTTGATCCTAAATTGGGTCATAATTTCTATATCCAATACAACGACCATTCGAAACATACATCCGAAGTTGTTTGTCAGTGGACGATGTTGAATCTTCGGTACCTTCTGCAAACTTCACCCAAAAGCCCTGATGTCAATTCTTATGCATATTCATTGCATAAACAAGAAAGGAACAGCAGAAATCATATTAAGACATTAAGTCCAAATCACAACTCAATCCAGCAAAACTCGAAGAATAGATTCATATTTTACTCAAAAACTGTTGTCTTTTATGAAAAATCGATTACAGGAGATCGTTCTTCTCAAAGGGTAGCCTACAATATTATTATTATCTCTTATTGTCTATTATCTATTATCTGATTATTATCTTTTATACAACAACGTATGCAAAACAAAACTCAGGTATAATGTTTAACAAATTTAGTCCCCTGGAATTCAATAGCTATCAAATAAATTTTGTAATATTTTCATTTAGTTTTCAATACTGGCATAACATTTCAAGCTAAATTAAACATAAACATAATAAAAGCTAATATTGTGTACACAATTTTGAGGGTTTATTCTTTAAATATTACTTAGAATCAAAAATACGGAAGAATCCTCGCATAATTTCGGTGAATTTGACGACTCAAAACTTGTATTGCGACAAACGTTCAGTTCCCAGGAACACTGTCAACTTACGATTTTATTATAGCAATTTTGTTCTATCTTCATTGGTAAACTTAAATGCTCTATAAAACTAGGAAATCAGTAGCAAAATTATGACCTTCTCTGATGCATCAAGGGAAGATTGACAGCCGGAAGCGAACTTAAAGCTATTAGTTCATGGGAAGAAGTGTTTCAAGTCGATAACTTTATTTGGCGTTTGACCTGAAAGCTTGATTCTCTTTTTTCCAGATCCTTGATATTCAATGTTAATATACGAAGCGTGGTATCTTTTTTCAGCACTGTCACAAACCTTGAGTGTAAACTGTCCGTAGATCGTTATTCAAAGTTATCCCGAGAGCCGGTTTTCTTTGGATAGAATGTTTTCTGTGAATTGGCACCTCAAAACAATCAATGCTTCTCGCTTTTCAGATCATTTATGCCTTCTGTTTTAAGGTTTTATTTTTATTAAGAGAAAGAGACAGAGGCTTTGTTGGGAATCTTTCTGAGGAACTCAAAGGTGCTCGAAAAATCCTTAAATAGCTCCTTAAAAAGCTGTTGTCATGTCGGAAGTCTTTTTTTCAAAACTCTTTTCTCAAAAATATATCCTAAGCATATTTAAGCTAACTATGGGTTCACCATGTTTAACCCAGTTCCATATTTTTGTATCCAGAACTCGATCTTCAGTCTCTGGTAGTTTTTGCGGGGTAAAATATTGATCTTTGAATTTAATTAGTTAAAATTCCACAAATTTCATTTTTATTTCAACTTTAATATGTTGCCCTTTTGTGATTTATGCAAGGTCGTGAAAATCCAATTGTTGTTTTTCTCTAAATTTTCGATCCAAATTCATATCAGCAGGGTAACATTTTTCCTAAGTTCCTCTTTCCATTATAAATATTTGTTTGACCCAAGCTAGTCCCACATTAATCATACAGAATCAAATTTATTTCATCAACCTCATCTTGTTTCCTGGTCAGCATCACCCTTGCTCATTCTTATTTCATCAAGTCAAGGCTCGTTTGTTATAAACCGAAACGTAGAACCGTTGTAAGAAAAACAACAACAACGGAAAAGTTAATTTTTTCTTTCCAACCGCGATTTTATGAAAAACTGCAATATAAAGAGGCAATATTCAAGCGGAACAATCTTAAGACGTTTGCTACAAGACGTGCCTCTTATATTGCATTGCACTTGGGACGAGTAGCGAAAAGAAAATTAAGGAAAAAGGACATCGTTAAAACTTTTTTTGCACCGTTCTATTTTCTTCTCGGATTTCTGTTTGCTAATGCGGTTTTTCTGTTATTTCTCCTGTCCTCGACAATTTAAAGCCGTAACTAACTTTAACCAAAGGACACAAAACGTAAGCCGTTTGTGTAGAAACATGTGAAAAAGTGCCTGGCGTCTTTTTAAATATCACCAAGGCAATCATCAATCTTTTTAATTGATGAGTGTCAACAAAAATTACATGGGATCGCATCCTTTTTGTGTGTAACCAATAACGTGTCAACTGTGCTAATAAATCGTTCTGCAAGGTTGAACAAATGGATCTCGAAATTTTGAGGAAATTACATGTGTAGTAAAACGTGTTTATATATTCCGGAGACATATTGGTTTGAGAATTTGTTGTGTTCCCAGAAGGAAGTGTTTCTGTTCCCTTTAGAATATATTTCGTGTCGCCCATTTGTTGACCTTTAACAAAATTTACTGAATGAGTACGATTAATCCTAATTTTCATAGAATTTGGCCATTATTTGGCTCGGGTGAAACAATAAATGTTTGATATTCATAAATAAAAGTTCTAAATTGGTGCAACAAACCATGTCAACAGTTCCCATAAAATTAAAGTAATATTTCAAAAATTTTGATTAATATCAACAAAAAAACAGGAAATTTAAAAAAGTCAGTAACTTACACATTCGTCCATATAAATTTGAACAGGACCAAAATAGG
The DNA here is from genome assembly GCA_954870665.1 of Stratiomys singularior. Taxonomy (NCBI): domain Eukaryota; kingdom Metazoa; phylum Arthropoda; class Insecta; order Diptera; family Stratiomyidae; genus Stratiomys; species Stratiomys singularior. The sequence continues at coordinate 30,722,512 of OX940881.1, read as the reverse complement.
AACAGCGAAAATTGCATGACATTCAAAAGTCTCAGATCACTTCCACGCCGCTGTCTAGCTCGAGCTCGTTTTGCTTATCTTTTTATCGGCAAGCATTTATCTTGATTTCATTGGATCCACCTATATCTCTTTCCGCTTTTATGTCGTGACTTTCTGGTAAACTTTTTGAGGCATCATTATCTTTTCTATTACTTTTCTCTGTACTCTTTTTCCCTCCGGTTTTTCACTCTTTCAGAATATGTGTTTTTTTATTCAACGAAGTTGGTTTAACGATAAAAATGAACTTTTTATGAAATTTTTAAAAGCTAATCCTTGTAATCTGCTGTAATAAAGCAGCAAAGGATTAAGTTTAGGCTTTAGGAGAGAAATGGAACAAGTATCGTGGGTACCACCACAAGCTCTTGAGCTTCTGTATCTAAACGCTACCAAACGAGACATATCATGTTAGACGACGAATGTCGATGGCTATGTAGAAAATGAGCTTATTGCAATGAAGAGTATTTAAGTCTTCCAGGACATTATCAAAGAGTTTTTCCGTAAATGGCTTAAGTAGAATTAAGATGAGAACGAGAGATTTAAAAGAGCGTAAAAAGGACAATTAGATTAGACGTTTTCATAAAGTTATGTGGTATATAAAAACTGATGTAAAACGTGGGCACGGGAAAAAATCGTCATGAAAACGATATTCGGGGTGAATTTGATGAAGTGCCTACTCCTGTTTTGCATGTCTTAACTATTTAATTTTATTTATCAGCGCAACAAGTTGAGCATTTTCAAAAATGTAAATTTAGCTACGTAATTTAGTTGTAAATATGAAATTTAGACATGTCCATCAAGGGTATGATATGCAAAACATTGCCTGGCATATCAAGACCCGATGACGATAGCAAAAAAGTCTTGGAAAAGACACAAATCGCAAAATCACTATCAGTGTGGTCGTGGCCAAATACTGTCAAAAATTTGCAAATTAAATCTTTGACAATACAATTTGTTCCGAACATAGATACGACAGTGATTCAAGAAGTACCCAACTCAACAGAGAAAACACAAATAATTTAAAAACAAATATATTTATTGTTTAACTATTTATCCTGTCAGCTCTACATACTTATCCCAACGATGCTCAATAAGTCCGATACCCTTTTCATTTAAAAAAAAACTGCCTTGCTCCTTATAATAGCCATTGCCTGCCAACAGCGCTTCTTCATCGTCAGAAAATCTTCAGGAAAAGGCTCAGTAATGCCTTTTTTTCGCGAACAGAAAATAATTCAATGAACGTAAATCTCGCGAATAAAATGCATAAGGTAACAATTCAAACTTTAGTTCAATAATTTTGACCATTGCAATAAGGGCTTTGTGAGGTGCATTGTCACGATGAAACAATACTTTCTTTGTAGCCAAATGCGGCTGCTTTTGCTTGATTTCTTCGCCCAAACGTTATAAAAAGTTCGTATTATACACGCCGTTGTTAGTTTTCCTTCTTTGAAGATAGTCAATGAAAATTATTTCATGTGCATCACAAAATACCAACACCTTTGCCTTGCATGCGTATGGAACGGTCTTCCACTCCTTTTGAGACGGTTTTCCCTTTTCAGTCCATTGTTTTGATTGTTATTTTGTCTCAGGTGTGAAGTCATCCACCCAGGTTTGATTTCTGTTTATAAAACGGTGCAAAAAATCTGTTTTGTTACTGTAAAACATCGCTAAACACGGAATTTAAACATCTCCACGACATTGTTTTCGCCCCACTGTCAGGAAACCATCTCTATGGCAAGGCCAAGTACTTATAGAACCACCCTCGTGAAAGGAAATAAGCGGAACGTAATAATTGAACGCTCGTCGATTCGGAGGCGTTCCATTTGAGCTAGTGATAGATTCCACCAAATTGGGGTGGCCAAACCTGGTAACCCCAAGATTTTGATCTTTGTGGTGAAGAACGATATTCTGAGTTCTGAATGAGTTAGTAGTTTTGATTATTTTTTGTTTTTCAGGTGAGGGACGTTGGGCAGTTATTGGTTACTGTTTTGAAAATGGAAAAGCGGACTTGTTTATTTTTAACGGTGAGAATCGGATGTAACTTCGGAATTGTTTAGGATGGGGTGAGCATTTCCTTATATTGTGGTGGATTACATTTTTTGAAATTTTACTGCAGCTTCAAGCGGTTGAAGTAGGATGTTGAAGGAAGAAAGATAGTTATTTAGGCAAAAAATAGCTCGAGGGTGTTTTGAGAAGCAGGATGGACAATAATGTCATCGGTATATAAGATGGTGAGGGATGGGTTTAGGCATATCGGCGGTATATATGTAGAACAGGAGGATAAAAAAAATAGAACCTTGTGGAATGCCGGATGAGTTTGAAAAGCGACTAAACAGAGTGTCGCAAATTTTGACTGGGGATGTTCGTTCGGCAAGGAACGATTGGGTTATGTTACATAAGTGAGCATGAAAGCGGAAACATGAACATTCTGTGGTTTAGACCGTTTTGCCAAACAGTGTCAAAGGTGGTAGGTACGTGGTAGGTGAGTTGTTATGTAGGTCAGAATATATGTTCGTTTTAAGGACGACGAGAGTTTGATGAACTGAATGCAGGGGAGATTGCAAAATGAAAATATAGGACGATTTCATTTGAAGCCAAGTATTTGTCTATAAAGTCTTTGATTATGATTTCGATGATCTTTCAAAGGCAGGACCGTAGAGATGTCTTGCGGGAACTGTTTTGTAGCAACGGATTTTCACGTTTTTTAAGGATTCAGGTTTAGGTTAAGGTTTTTTAAGCAGTCAGGAATGCCAGGAGCTCTACAGCTAGATCATTTTGAAGGATTAAAAGGTGTTGAAGGATTGAAAGTTGTTTAGCAGTGGCATGAAGATGAGCTGATGCTGCAAAAAGATTCCCAATGCTTTCCAGTTGGTGTTGGAGTAGTCAAGGATGGTTAGGGGTGAGGTCAATCGTTAAGATGGAAATTCAATAGAAGGCCGTCGTGGTCGCTAATGCAGAGGGTGGTTTCTAGGAAGGGCACAATGATTGTATTATTTATTTTAGAGGTATCGAGCTGTGGGTGACTAAACTAGTCATGACTAACGGATGTAAACTTTTTCTATGATGATTGGGGAGCGGGTGAAAGCTATTGAAAAGTTGGTCTAGTTGAGGTTTGCCAAGTAGTTGACTACAAACATAAATAGAGGAAAGATAGAGGATACAAATTTGAAGTCTCATCTATTCCAGTAGAGGGTTTCAATAGGAGCTGAATTTGACACTTGCAGGAGGATTTGGGAGGATAACATTTTCTATGAAATGATAATCGTGGTAACACCGCTATAAGTTTATTATTGGCAATCAGTTCCATAAATTGGAAAATTTGGAAAAGAGGGGCGGTTTCTAGCTTGTAATTTGGTTTTGCAGAGGAACAAAATATCAGCATTCATGTATTTAATGTTAAGCAATTATGTTAATCGTGTTATTATGCTTGTTGACGAAGGCAAAGAGCTGGTTGGTCAGTGAAGAGACTTCACTGATAAGAGAAGAGAGAGAAATGGGACTAATTCACTTTCAAAGATGAAAAATGTGTCAGAACGGGTTACTCATGCTCAGGAGATACGATAGGCGGGGACGTAGTAGTGCTAATCATTTTTGCGGTACGCGCATATTGGGCCTATGTTTTTTTTTGGGGGGGGGGGGGGAGGGAGCTTAGAGCGGTAATTGCGGTAGGAGACGCAATTGCGGGGTATTCTGGCGGGATATTCTGAGGAACCGCTGTTGACACATTTGGGATTTCGTCCTGCGTCTAAGGGCAGTTGCCGGATGCATGCGACAGGCTGCACTAACATACCTGAAAGCGAGATGGCGGTTATTGGCAACTTACCCTAATTTTTGGCAGTTTTTATACTGACGAATCATTTGGTTTTTTTATTTTCGAGCGGATATTCTTTTGAAATATCCTGTTAAAGTTCGGCTCGAAACGTGATGAGCCATCGGCTTAGGCTTAGGTTTTTAATGAAAGGCGTGTTCTTTCAGTCCGAATGGGTGAAAGTTTAAAAGTTTGAATTAGTTAGACATTTTTTTAACTGACTCGAAGGCTTCTTTTAAGTTTAAGAATACTTAGATCGTCAGATAAATATTGTTAAGAGGTATTTTTGAATATATTTGATTTGATGTTGGTCCTCATTACCGAGTGCAATTTGGTTTTCTTTTTGGCTTACCTTTGTTTTAATTCGCTTTAGCTCTGCTGCTCGATGACTGGGGGTGAGTGTGTCCTATTATATTGTTTGCGATTACCGCCCTGTTCAGGTTGCTGTTGTTGATTTGATGTCGCATCGAAGTTATAGATTTTCGATGGTTGAGGAGACGTCATGATGTTTTTTTTTCTTTCACACTTAGAGAAATCAAAGGCTCCAAATCTGAATATATTATGTACTCTATATGCTTGCACAACGCATAATACGAATACGTTAAATCTACGACCCATCTCATTAAATGTACATACTAATGTGTTAAATTTCTATATATACTATGTTTCTATGTTACGAATGTAAACAGTTTAAATACTTCAAACACGTTTTGTTAGATTAAGCAACAAAAATGCGCATGTTTGATGTCCTTGTCTAAGAGAAATAAGTTGGGAACCTCTTTGTTAAGATAGTCCTGAATTATACAAAGGGCGCATTGAGCGATTTTTCATATTAAATAAAGTTCCGTTAACTCAAGAACGACAATCACTAATAAAATTGAAAACAATAAAGTGATTTATTTAACTACAACTTAAAAATATTAAATTAATCTAAGAATTATTAAAATAAATTTAATTAAATCATACAATTACAATAAACCCTTGCCTTAAAGGATCATCTTTAATTTTCTTCAACTCGTAATCCCTATCCCTAGTATAAACATCATCTTTTATCTAAGATCACGTCTTGTCCACTCATCTAATGAACAAAACAAAACAAAAAAGCAAAAGCTAGGATAGCATAGTATGCACATGTTGCAAGGATAACAGAAAGAAATGATGCTGTAGAGTATTTCTTGACTTTATTCTGATGCTACGTACAATCAAAATATCCCGGCGAGAACAAATCATTCGTTGTGTCTGACTTGATGCTTGCTTTTGCACTTCATCCATTTCCATGGAGGTCATAAAGGCTCCAACGTGTCACTCCGTCTGTTTATTCTGCATTATTTCTGAATATAAACATGCGAAACGATATTGTTATTTGAAAAAAGTATGTTGACATTTTTCGAATTCTGAACTTTTAAAAAAAATGCATTGTGCGCAACATTAACGTTGACATCAGCCTCTTGTGAGTATCATATTCTCGCTTTTCTTTGAAATGTCTTGAAGACAATAATTGAAAAGATGCAAAAAGGAAAGAATATAGTGAGAATGGTGACAGCGCTCTGGGAAGCGTTAAGCATATTCAAAAGTTTATTTCTCGCAGGCTTTACAGTTTTCTTAACTAATACCATCAACGTCTTTATTTAAAACCACCTTTGTGTCCTCTTTACGAAAGGGGAAAACCACGGCCTCGTAAATTACAGGCTTGCAAAGGAAAACCTCTAAGTCAATTAGTAGAAGGAAAATCTTAAAATCGTACACACAAAGGTCCGAATAATCAGAGCGGCTCCTTGCAATTTGAATCCCCACATTAGAATGTAAGTTTGTCAGCATGAGACTCAAGTAATTACAATTCAAAAGTCCACATTGTATGTATATCCGAAATTAAGTCCTTTCTTGTCTGTACAAACTCTAGGGAAGATGGATATCCAAAACTATTTTGGATTGCATTGTAAATTAACACAAAAGCTCAGAAATCATTTATAACAACTGTGAAGTTTTCTTCTCTTCTGACTGCATCCTTTTAAGTGCACGAAATATTTTTCTTTTGTTTCCTATTCTTGTTTCGTCCTTCCTGTTGTTGTTTTATTTTTCAGCTTCTGATGTGACTTTATAAAACTATGCTCGTTTAGATAGAGATAATAGCGCGAACAAAAGAACAGTTTTAAGCAATACGTAGGAAACCCAAGAAAAGAAAAAAAAAACAAGAGCAATGTTAAAAAGATTTTGGACAGCAATTCAGTCAGAAGGGAAGGATCTTTGTTTTTTTTCGAATCGGAATAATAAGTAAGCGGATCCCGAGTGAGATTTAGTGGATTGAGTGTGCTATGAAATTGCTTATCTCAGCAGTTATCGTTGCTTTCTTCACTTATTTAAGAATAAACAACGTCCGTCGGTTGCATTTCAGGCGCTCTCGCATTTTGTTTACTTTGCTTCTTGGAATAATTATGTTTCCTGTAATGTTGAGTCATTTATTCTGCCAGCGGATGGTTGTGTACTATGATTTGAATTGTTGGCAAAAAATGGCCATTTCAGAATACATTCTGTGCATTGTGAACTTTTATTCTAATTAATTTTTCATGTCAGAGCTGAAAGTGCATTGAACGAAGTAACTGCTGGTAAGATTTAATTTATGAGTGGAATTGCTTCGAAGTCCTTATAGACACACGATATCAAATGTGCAAAACTACATTGTCTTCGATTTGCTTTACATCGCTATTAAATTTTTCTTAATTTATAACAGAAATGTGTCATGTCCTTCAAATGCATTACATTAATAAACTATGTCTGAAGCAAAAAAGATAAGAGCTTCCGAAATAAAAGTAAGGATCAATAAAATAAATTTTTAACGTTTGATAATGAAAAGAAAAGTAATCATTAGACATTGGTTGTAGGTTTAAAAATAAGTTTCGAGCCCCTCTTCCAGTTCCCAGCTACCTACTGTTTATTTGTTTTTATTTGTTGTTGAGGTTCCAAAATTAGATGATTTTGTTTTTACATGGATACTGTTCTGCAATGTAACACAAGGAATTTTGCAGCATTTTGCAGCTTCATGGAGTGAAATCACCCCCGTTATTATTTGGTTTTAAGGCTTTCTCTACTTCTATTGACACATAAATTGTATTTTATTTAGAAAGCTCGAAATTGAATCCATCAATTTTCCTTTAATGTTAGTTCCGAGCCCCAGGTTCGTGCTACATTTGAACCAGTTTTGAGCCCCCCTTCCCCTTATTTTAATATGTAAACTAATTCAAATTTATGTAAAATTTATATTTCAAATCTCCTTTATTCCTCATTACTTTAACGCGAACAAATGTAAATGCAAAATCAGGTTATAAAAGCAATATTTTAAAACATTGTGCGCCGCTTTCCTAACAAATTTTGCGAATTTTTCGCTTCGAAATTACACTTTTTTTAATAAACGTTAAAAGAAAATAAATAATAAAAAAAAAGACCGAGAAAATCACAAATGAAATGACGCAGCATAATATAAATACCCTTCGCTCCTTCCTTTTAATACAACAAATCCCTTTATTTTAATCCTTATCCTGCAATGTCTGCAAGGATCAATTGTTCTAAAAAAGACCAATATTGATGACGCGAATGATTTCTCGAGTGTGGAACACTAGTGAATAAATAAATTGGAAATCAATCCTTGTTTTAGTGACTATCGCGAGGACTAGTATATTTTTTCCGCCGAAAAATAACGAAATCCCGTGAAGTGGGAGACTGGTTTTTGAGGTTAGAAAATCGGCATGGAATTGGAAAATTTAATTTCGGTCAACATGATCTTAACTCGCACGACAGGCACACATGTCATTAACAGCATAATAAAAATTCAGAGTTATTGGCTGAATAGTTTTTTTAGCGTGTTCGCCAACTTAAGAAACGTGATTTCGAGAAATTGACGTTTAAAGTTCGGTCCTTTTGTATTTCTCCACTTTTTTCTATAGAATATTTGTGTTAAATATGTAATCTATAATATATAATCTAACTATATATCCAAGTATATGATTCAATACGAGTGGGGAGCCGAAAATGAGGAAATACGTTGGAGAGTTCAGAAATGCACTTAGCAACTAGCTTAACATTTTTATATTGCCCTAAAACCTTTTGTATTGTATTCTAGATTGTATCTAGAATCAAGATCAGTAAAAGAAGATTTCGTATTTCTAAAATTTCTTGACCTTACTGCCCTCTCAAAAGGATTTTGTCTGGAGCAAGAATCTAGATATTTATTCAAAGATATTTTAATATCAAGTTTTCTTCTCGAAAATTCCTTTATTCCATTCGTTTTGATTCACGCAACAATTTTTCTTCTTCGTTTCTGCTGTTTATTTGTTTTTTTTCCTTCCCTGGAAAAAAAAAAGTTTTTCTTATGAAAAAGCATTTCATAAAAGCCCTCTGCACCTTCGAAAGGTAATCATATTGGATAGATACATATCAAGATTGGAACTGATAATAAACTTTCATTTGTTTATAACTTAAATACAACGAGTACAGTCCGCGCAAAAAAGATAGCACAATTAAAAATATCTCATTATTTCCTAAACTACTAGACGCAGGTCTGTAATATGTTCTACGAACCAAGCAGATCAACTAAAATACACATTCTTACCTGAAAATCATTAGGTTAATAATAAAGGTTGAGGCTTTTGAGCGAATTTTATGATTTCTAGCCGCGCAAAAAATATAGCACACCTCGAGGGAATAATTAAAAAAACAAACAAAGATACGATAATATAGCCTTTATTTAATTGCTAATACTGAGTCCTACCTCCACTATTTTTAAGTACGTCGTACGTCATTTTTGGAAGGCTTTGTATAATTTTTTAATGTATTGTCGCGGAATTTCGCCCCAACATAGAATTATTGCTGTTTTCAGCTCATCCACTGTTGCATACTGCTTTCCTTCGGCGTAAACTAGTCGAGCCAGCTGCCCCCCAGCAATTTTCGATGATGTTGAGATCGGGTGATCGTGCCTGCCAATCGAGAATTTCGATATCTTTCCCTTGGAAAAAAGATTTCACCTTTCTGGCGGTATAGAGAGACGCATTATCTTGTTGAAAAATCGGCGGAGTATCTGCGATAGCCATTAGACCGTCAGATATCTGTTGTTCCAGTAACTGTACATATCGATCAGAGTTCATTTTGCCGCTGATTATCGCTAATTCCGACCGACCGTTAAACCCGATAGCACCCCAAATCATCACCTCCACCATGCTACCGCTTGCTTAAAATTATTTCCTCATTACGGATGTCGTGAAAATAATATCTTCAGCCATCTGGACCATCTAAATTAAATTTTTATTCGTCCGAAAATATCACTGGCCTCCACTTTTTTTTCCATTGAATATGGCTCGTGCATAACGCTAAACGCTTCTCCTTGTGAAGAGGAGTTAACGGTGGTTTTCGCTTTAGCTTTCGGGGTTGAATAAGTGGCGACTTTTGAATCACGTACTATATGTTCCGTATCTCCGTTTTAACGCCAGCTCGTCTGCCAATTTTCCTTGCAGTGAGAGCAGAATTGTAAGCCTCCCGCAAAATTTGACGCTTTTCTCGTGGTGATATCACTTGTGGTCGACCTGGTGACTTCTTTTTCCCGTAATTCTCCGGATCCGCAATCAAATTCATCACTACCTTTCGGCTTCTGCCAATGATTCATGAAATTTCCGCAAAACTTTTTTTTGTCGCCGTAATTTCAAAATTATACTAATTTCAGAGTGATTCAGCATCTTACCTCGTCCCATTTTGGAAAAGACTGAAACCCTTTGTTATGTTTTGTTTCACTAGTCTGCCTGAACGTCTATAATTTGATGTTTACTAGTTGAAAGTGGAAAGTGAACTGGCCTGATGGAAAAACTACGCTAATTTAAGAGGAAAGCAGTATGTGCTATCTTTTTTGCGCACCAAAAAATCATTAAATTTGCGCTAAAATATCAATCTTTCAGAAAACCTCAAACTAGCTCAAAACCCTGTTTTTAGGTCAAAATGTGTATTTTTGTGTACGTGTCTAATTTGTAAAACATATTACTGACCAGCACCCAGTAGTTTAGGAAATAATGAAAAATTTTCAGTTGTGCTATCTTTTTTGCGCGGACTGTACGAGTATTTAATCTATGTTCGCCATAAATTGAGTTTTTGCAATTGTCGTATGTTGAATTCGGCATCCTTTTTATTTCGTATGTTCGAAATCTAACATTTGGAATTGGAACTACAGGTTATCATGAGGTTGTAAGGTGTAATGACATTTCAAATGTGACAGAAAGTTAGTTTTATGTTTGACAGTTATTAAATTTGTAGCTTGTCGCTTGAACAAGTTGAGGAATTATTGAAAGCTTATTTTCAAAGTGGGAAATCCTGTAAGAAAATCACGAAGAAAAATTTTCAAAAATTAATGTGCTGAAAACGCAGTTTGTTGATCAATTTGTGAAGGAAGTTCTTGAAACTGGATCGTTGTAGGATAACATCTGGTCTACGTACTCACTCAGTGCGCTCAATCGAAAACATTGCTAATGTTATCAGAGTAAACGTGAAACAACATCAACTTGTTATCTTTTTCAAGAATTGAACATTTCATGAGCTTCTTTGAAAAGAATTTTGTATAAAGCTCTCGTTATGAATGTGTACAAAGTTCAATAAGTGGAACAGCTGAACCCGTTTGCCCATCCGAAGCGTTTTCATTTTGCTCAATGGACCGAAGACCGACTGATGGAAGATGAGCATTTTTACCGAAAACACATGATTTTAGATGCAGCTCATTTCTACCTCGGCGGATACGTCAATATGCAAATGTACCGTATCTAGGGCTCAAAAAATTCAAACTTTATCGTGGAGAAACCAATCAAAAAGGATGATAAAGATGACATATTGTATCAACAGGACGGCGCGACATGCCACACAGCCAACGTGACAATCGATCTTTTGATCACTGTTTTCGAACATCGCATACTCAGCCGAAATGTTAATGCCAATTGATCACCTCGAAGCTGCGATTCAACTCTTTTGGGCTTTTTTTGGAGTTGTTAAAGACAAGTTTTACGCCAACCATCAAGAGACTATTGACGGCTTGAAATACGAATTCGAGGTTTCGATTGAAGAAATAGAGGCCCAAACAAGCAAAAATGAACTGAAAAATTGGACCGATTGAACGGGGTATTGTAAGACCAGTCGATGCCGTCATTTTAATGACTGTCTTCCATTCCAAACTAGAAAGATTCAATCTTTTACAAAATACTCATAACTTTCAAAAAAAATATTCATTAGTGTTTCTTTTATAGCCGATTCAAATTCCAAATCTTGAATGGCCCACTATATACCTACCATAAGTGAAGGCAGCCTACAATAACTGGAACCTTTGCACCCTGTCCAGAATAATGTTCCTACCACTGTCCTTTCAGCAATTATACTTCAAATCGTCTCGTATCTTAGATGTTTCTTCGGGGATTTTTAAAATCGATCCTCGCGTAGGCGAAAAGTTTACTATCCTAAGCGAAAGCTTAGGATAATAACGATTGTGATATGAATTCTTTTATTGATCTTATCAATTTGCGATGCAAGGATGTTAAGTTGAATGCGATGATTTATAAGGTATTCTAAATAAAAATAATTTATTACATAACCATAGTCGGTGCAATTGTTTCAAAAAATAAATCTGCAGTCTAGAGTTCTGAATCAGAGAATCAATGAAACGATCACTATAACTTTATATAATTTTTCATCGTTTTCAACATTTCTGACCTCCTTCTCTCATCAAACCTAACACATATCTCACCACAATTATCCGTCTTAAATCATGGCTCTGATAGGTAATAAGTAATGCTTGCTTTAAGCAATTGTGAATCATTCAAATCTCAGTGAAATTAAATAGAATGACACGTTCACCGAATTTATTTGACTACAATTGAAAGATTATAAAGTGGACTATTTGATTATATTAGTTATATCCTGAATATCATGCATATTTTGCGAAATTGAAGAAATATTTTTGAATCGATCAATCTTCCGAAATAAAGAAGAACATAAATCCATCCCCAATCGACGGAATCCGTGTCGTGGTATATTTGTAGTAAATACCATTAAACCTTTTAACAATTTATTTTGTCAAAACTGAATGATGTGTCTACCCGTTCTATTGTCTTTGAACACAGGTTCAATTCAATTTTACTATCTCCTCCTACGTACATTTTCCCAAAATCCTTTCTACGGTTTTTGTACTATACGTAGGCAGGCGGAATGTATGTTTGCAACAAACAATGCTTGATAGGGGTTAAACTTTGGGTATTTTGGGGCTTTTTTCTCTCAATTCGGATAGTATCATATAACAATGAAAAAGTCCCCTCTACCCCTGTCTTGTTTGTTGTGTTTTCACCATCAATTATTATTAATTACGGTCTCATGTTGTTTTCTTTTTTCTTATTCCTCTCCTTGCAGGCAGTATATACAGACGTGGAGCACGAAGATGGCGAAAATTGTATCGTATCAATGGACATATATTCCAAGCGAAGAGATTTAATCGGGTGAGTTTGGTTGTTTTTTAACAATTTATTTAATTTTATGGTTTGATGCAGGGTTGAAAAAAATGTATGTGGGTAAAGGTTAATGTTACAATGACCACAACAATTTTACTAATGATGCGATTAAATTGGGAACAGTTGTATAAGTTTTTGCAATATTTTGTTGAATGGAGTGGTTTACAGGCTTTTTTTTCATTCGGGTAGCAAATTTTACAACTGAAAACGCTTTGCAATTCATTTTGATGAAATGTTGTTTTGTTTTTTATTATGTTCAATATTAATACACAAATACGATTGATTTGTTCGTTCAAAACAGATGCCGTTGATTATTCACACTAAGTTTGATTTTGAATCTGTTTTATAATGAATAAGACATGTTGTGTTCCAAAAAGCTGTATTCCCTTTTACCACTTCCAATTTCCAAAAACCATCAAAGGAATTAACTAACCACCATAAAAACGGGCCATCCCTGCATTCTGAAACTGCTGAGTTAGGGTCACTGGATATATTCGAGCCAGTACTGGACATGACGATGCCATACAGGACTAAGATACCAACGAAGGAAGCATGTGAAACGATGCAGGACTCAATATGCCGAAGTGCAATCGTGATCTGTTCCAGAGTCCAAAACGGAATCAAGTTGCGATGTGGGAGACAGTGGGAAGGAAATGGAATCAGAACGGTAATCTTTTTCCGAAAATATCTACAACTAAACCTAAGATACAAACTTGAGTATCATGCATGCTTGAATCTCCCAGTCAGAAACTTTTGTAGTTATGCTACCCCCGAGGGTAACATCACAGAAAGATATACTCTCGGACTTCAAGTTGGCACTGCAGACACTAGCCTCTAACCGCGTGGGTCAAGATTGTAGGCAGACCCAGCAACAGAAAACCTACTAAATGTGAAATGAGAGGAGTAGATGGAAATCAGAAAGCGGTTGGTTAAGCAAGAGCTGGATCACACGGTCAAAATGGAATGAGAATATACAATCAAAGTGGTACTAACGAACGTAAAATGGAATCGAGATCTAGGAAACATCTAAGAAATAACAAAAATGGCGGAAGAACAAAAATGGCTATATGAACGGGATACAATGTTCAGGAAGCTTTAGAAACAACTTGGTACAGTTGATAACGATCAAAGTGAAAAATTTCATTAAGATTTGAAGGCAATGAAGATTTGGTATCGAGGTAGATGGAATGTTCATATGGTGTATGCCAAAAGATGTCCGCAGATTAAACACAATCGCTAATTGTATTATCAATGGATGGATGCGGTTGATGGATTGACATTGCTGGAGCCGTCACATATAATGTAACCGAGGTCATAAACCGAGAAGGGCTGTCGCGCCACGAAAATGATGACGGTACTGATTCAAACCAGCATCAACAATCAGCAGGTGAAAGCTCAGAAACTGAATGCAATTTCACGATGGTCATCTTAAAAACACCTTTTAACCTAAAGAATGAGAATGCAGCGCTCAGAATGGAAATTAGAACAACAAAATTTGACAGTGGAAGAATGGAGACGAATCGTTTTTTCAAAGTAGCCTATATTTAGCCTAATGAGATCTCGACGAACCGCAAAAGATGCAAGGACTGATGTATTCACAATTCAACATTCATCTGGTATTGTAATATGGCGATAATACAGCGTACTGAGTTACAGAACGACTTGCTCTCCGAGTGTTGTAAAACACCGCACAATTTTTGACGGTTATGTCATATTGGAGTCTCTGTGCAGTAATATTCCCGATGCCTTTTTTCATGGTGATGAAACTCCGTCTCTTCGGGGTAGCTCGTCAACAGTTCGAAATTTCGGCTGCAATGCGATATTGCTAAAGATCGCGGAGTTTTCATTGTGTGGGTAAACGAATACATAAGATAAGAAGTAGCATAACTACCTTGTCCAATTTACACTTCTAACATCAATCCTGTTGTGAATGTTTGGGTTCATTTGGCTAGAAGAATGAAGGACAACAAATTTTCCAAAGCTATTTAATTATTGTTAATAATTTTTAAAGGATTTTATAGGATGGTAAGTGTGCGAGAAAATGCAAGCAGGACATTCGCAAAATTTGTACAAATCCATCCCTAGGAAGGATTCAGTTGACATAAAAGCGAAGCAATACCATATCATACTAAAAAACTATATTTTTTATAATTTATAATTTGCTAAATATAAAAAAATACACAATATAAATTGGGGAGTATATTGCTCTTAATGGAATTCGGAAGAAACTATGATATAAATGAAATGAATATATAAAAATTAAAAATATGGGCCCTTCAATTAAACATTCATTCCACCATGCGCTGAGCGATGGAATTGAAAAATGGAAACTTGTGAATTTTTTTTGTCATTGAATGTACGAGGAAGGTTTCCAAAGTTCTGGGAATTGTGCTGAATTAAACTACGTAGAACTTTAAGGCAATGTCATTGGTCCGTGACATGTCTTACCATGTTTATACAAATACCCAGTGCTATATTTTTCAGTCTGATGCAGGTGTTCGACTGATAAAGATGCATTTCAAAGTACTGTTTTTTTACTCATGAAAGACGCAGCAAAATCTTAAAGAGCAAAAATTTTCTTTTTGTCGAAAGCAGGTGTGAAAACACAAGAAATTATTCAGCATCTGCAAAGAGTTTTTGGTGATTCCGCAGCATGCAAACGTACTATTTATGGTTGGATCGATCGTTTTAAAACCGGTTGAAAATCACTAGAAGACGATTCACGCAGTGGAGCGCCAAAGCACATCGTTGAATGAAAGATGCATCACTGCTGTTAAAAACCTACTGAACGAGAACAGGCGAAAGATGCTTCGTCAAATTAGTCCGATTCTGGAGATTAGTACACGACATGCCATCTTGCATGATTCGCTGGCCGTTTCCAAGGTTTCGTCGTGTTGGGTGCCAAGGCTTTTGGGAGCAGAACAGAAACTCAATAGGTCTATCACTTATCATCATCTCAAGAGTTGTTAGCTCACTACGGTGGTGGATTTTGGCAACGAATAATCCTGAGACCTGCATCCTTGTTTCCCAGATTTGAAGAAACTCTTACTCGTGGTCGATTTGTAAGGTTAACTGACGTAAGTTTGCTATCAACAAGTGGATTGAGGAGACACCGAAAATGTTCTTTGAGGACGGCTTAAAAAATGGTTTACTTTTGCGATGCATGTACCAATTAACGGGAGATTATGCTGCAGAACTAAATAGCAATATAAACAAACTAAACACAATAATTAAAAATTCTAGCGAACAATTCCCAGAACTTCTGAAACATCTAGCGTATGTATATCACTACACAGTTGTTTATTTTGGTTTATTAAAATTCGGCATACAAGATCTAATCTAGTACAAAATTTTATATGTATTTTTTGTACTTAGTCATTTCTAATTTGTTTAAAAATCCAAGGAAACGTTTCCATCTCATGAACATCAAAGCAGACTTTGCAAAGCTATTCTTAACTTGTAAACAAAACTCTGACTTCAAACGTTGCAAAAACTAAAAATAAAGTGCTCATCAAATCAAATATCCACTTAAGGTTATTGTTTTTATAATTTCAATTACTTTTCAGTATTGCAGTTTGCGCAAATCAAAGATTCTCTATGTTGGAACCATTTCTAATTAATGAAAAGTACCCGTGCTTGAATTAAATTCTAAGCTTTAGATCTCATCTGCAGTGAAATTATTTGAATTCTGTTAAATCTTGCAAATTTCATCAGCTGCACCATTTCATATTTGAAGTCAGCGAAATAAAAAGAAAAAACGAAATTTAAATCCTTATCTCCTATCTTTACTTCTAAGTGAATCTGCAGAATTCTAACAGCCAGCGTGAAGGTAACTATTTTGGCATAAAGTGAACATCTATAAAAATCCTCTAAAAAGGATGGTTTAAGCACTATGAATACTAATTGCATAAATAAGTCTGAAGCTAGGAAGAACGGACAGACTCGTATCCTACGAACGTTTGCTGCTCTTCGTCGCATATGAGAAGTCTTTCTACTGTGACTGCATATGTAGTAATATGTTGACCCCCAAGAGCAAACATGAACTAAGTTAATTATAAGAGCATACATGGAATACATTTGGAAATGAAGTCGTATGCATCTTATCTCCACTTCTGCCAAGGATAAGTCGAAAAATAACTGAAAAGATAGTAAATCGTCAGACTAGACAGAATCAGGAAAAATTTTGCAGTGATACCAATTAAATTTTTGTGAAAATATGATTAAAGACTTTTTTATCCAGAAGGATGGATTTTTAGAGACTTCATTATGAAGGGTTTGATATTTTTACTGTAAAATGTAGATTGGAAAGAGCTAAATTTGAATCATTTTGAAGAATTGTGTGTATGAATTCATCAATTCTTATTAGATTATTCATGAAAGCTTAGAAGAAATATCCTGGAGTTAAATTTGTGAATGATATGTTGTAAATAAACTGGGATAATTGCATTTGATAGTAAAATAACAAAGTTTCTGGGAGTTTTTACGCTATCCAAGTCTTTTGTGTTTCTTCAGGTGATATGAAAAAGCGTTCACTAGGGCATTGATCAGCGTATGGCAAATTATCATTCACTGAGAATGAATTGGAAATGCACACAGGAAGAGCTTTATACAATTTCGCTAGCTTTGATCTCACATGCACATGCTTTCATGCACATTTGCACACATTGAAGTCCACATTTTGAGCAGCACATACAAATTTCACGGAAAAGGGCACGCCGAGTTCTAAATGTCAAGGAAACATCAATGGAAGCTGCAAAATTTCAATTTTAATCAAACTCATGGCCTAAAGATGAACAACCCTTAAACGAACTTATGGCACATAACACTTTTTAATACCTCTACAAGGTAATACCTGATCCTAGGCGACAATAATCTGTAAAGAATAAAGAACTTTGCGTATTTTGTGTCTCCGTGCGTTTTTTCAATTCATCCTTATATGCACTATCAGTTTTTTTAAATGTCAAAAGAAATACATAGCGGGGAATGGCAATCCTTACTCCATCAGTTCCGTAGAATCAATATAATCATACTCTGAATAATGGAGTAATTAGCCATTACGGTTAAGTTTTCACACATATGTTCTTTGCTTGACTGAGAAAAATCACCTTAATTTTTGGAAAAAAAAAATAGTCAATACCCAAAGTGGAAGACAGGAGAGTTAGTGCCATACCGTGAAAATATGTGGCTTTTGCCTGACAATATTTTGACAAGTTATATTCCAAATTTATCAAGATTTAGATTTGAGAAAAGGATATTAATGATGAAAAATCCGCAAAAATTACGAGCGGTCTCTATGATCCTAGCAAAGGCTCAAACCAACGAATACGAAAGTTAAAATTCAAGCAATTCATTTCTGCGGAGATTAAGTATTATAAAATCTGTTGGACATTATATACTGCAGTCAGCTAAGGGTGCAGATCACCCATGTTAACAAAAGCATCATGTCAGTAAAAGGAGGTACACTCATATTTTCCCTTTAAGGACATCTTATAATTTGATCTTTCTATTGAATGATTCTGTCGTCCTCTGAAGTCTCTACGTTTTACAAATCACATAGTAGTGCTGTTCGATTTTCCATAGTAGTGTCTTTGTCGGTTTTAATTTCTTTTTGAATTTCTCTTTCTTTTTTTCTCTATTTCTCTATTTCCTTATTGCCTTGGTTTTAAGGAAGTTTGGAGGATTTGCTTTTGTTTATCTGGGTCGTTTTGTTCAGTGCAGTAATATCGTAAAGCGGTGTCGGCGTTATAACTTACTTGTAGAATAGAAGCTTTTTTTGTTGTTTGAGTGACGTTCGTTCTAGAGGATGTCTCAGGATTTGAAAGTGCCATGCATTGTCCTCCAATTTTTTTTATATCTTCCGTCTACTTTAGTTGTTCGCCAAATAGAAGCCCCAGGCAGTTCGCTGTTGGTTTCCATGATATCATAGTCCTTGATTGGATTATTTTCCTTCTTCGGAAGATAGGTTGCGTTTTGTTATCGTTAATATATGACGACATCTGATTGTCTGGTTGATTAAACGATCAGTCAGTTTTGTTATGAGCATATAAAGCTGTTTCTTCATCATTTGGCAAATGCGGCTTATCCGCTATATAGAGGCTACAGAGAATCGGAGACATGAGTGATCCTTGCGGAACTCCAGCAAGGTCAGAAAAATGATTGTGCATTTTGACATGAAACCTTCTGCCATGTAAGGATGAGCAGATAATTTGAGTGATAGATAGTAGAGTTTTCCGCAATTTTTTGAGTCTGTCACTCTTCTGTTTCGTCATAACTGGAAAACAGCATTAATGGTGCGTATAATGTACAATATTTTCTGGAGGCTGTCGTAACATGTCTTCATGCCATAGTGTGTGGTGTGACAAATCTCTGTCCTTAGATTTTGCAGGCAACTGATGGTTATTGATTTTAGATATACGCCCGCGTATTTGGTTTTTTGAAATGGTTTGCTTCCTTTCGCAATCTAGAGTCAACTGTGTTCCTAGATATTCTCCGAATTTGGTTTCCCCTTCTTATCAGAAGTTCAATTTGCTGATGAAGCTCACAAGAGTTATAAACCGATATCTGAAGTGTGAATTATATCCTCTTTTGCCTGTCGCGAAACTTCTTCGTGTTCTCCGCAAAATTCTCACGTACTGTATTTTTTCAGTTTATTTTTTTTCTGCTTCCACTCAGAAGCAGATATGAGAGTTTGATCTGCATCAAACCTGATATGATTATGACCCATAACACCTAGCGTTAGTTACTCTTTCTATATCTTCACCCGTTGTGCCCGTTGGTTTAATAGGATCCCCAGATATTCTACGCAGCATTTTATCCACAATCTAGCCTTCCTTTAAAGCATCGTGTGCATATGTGGTTTTCTTGTAGAGCCCTAGTTCGCCTAGCTGTCTCAGCTACTCTCTCAATGTTACTGCAGAAGTAATTTCAAAATTTCACTTTCTCTCTTCTGACAGACCTTATGAAGTTTACCAAAAATTCCATGCTTCAAAAATTCCTTCACAATCCATGTTTTCGATTTGTGAGGCACAGTATTCCGAATAAACTTTGAGTTTTTTTCTGATCGCTTTCAGTTTTTTAGTTCACCAGTTTACCTTCTTTTGTTTGATAACAGTGCATTTCGGTGTGCGGTGCAGCCAATTTCCTAGTTCCTCTTCGTTGTGTGTCGCTGTTTCGCTGGTACCAGACTTCATTAGGAAGATTTTCTCCCTTGAGACGAGAAACACCGTCTTCCCAAAGAATGCGGTAGCTGCCATTATGCTTGTCCTGCTGCAGTCGCACATTAAGTGTATGCACAGCACCCTCAGCGTACATTTCTGGCCCAATAGTCCGATTCTGCAGATGCTTGATGTCGTAATGTCGGTCACCCTGTCCCCGGCGATTACTACCAGTCGTAACACGGGTAATTTGGTTACTTTTTTATACAACGCCTCCATATTTATTTTTGGGTTATGTTTTCGCTTCGCTTCTCGCCTTCTGCTTATCAGCTGTGTTGAACTCTATGAGCCTAGGAAAGATTTCCTATAGTGTAACCTCTGGGTTCAGAGCCCCGTGTGATTACTTTACGGGCCCAATCGAAAATTTAGTATAAAAACATTTTTGTCTTCTCCAGGATTGTTACTATTATTAAAAATATTACTTTTATTACTTAGCATTACGATTCATTTTCCACCAACTACCTACCTTCAATTGATACAAATTATTAATGATCAGAAAATTGTTTTCAAAATTTTTGTTTTACTTACAACATTTCAACTTCAGATCTAATCATTCAATCAGTAATCTAGTTGATAAGATAAGGATAATTCGATCAATAAAAGTTTTCCAAAGGTACTGGAATGAATATAATTTTCTTTATAAATTTATAGCTTTACGATTTTGAGTTAATTTACATGCATCCTTGATAAATTTTAAGATAAATAGATAAGGAAGGAGATGAATAAACTCTAATAAATTAATTTTTGTCTATTTCAGCGAGCCTTTTGTGCCTATTGTCAAGACCGTATTTGGGGACTTGGACGTCAGGGATTCAAGTGCATTCAATGTAAACTTCTAGTGCACAAGAAATGCCATAAACTAGTGCAAAAACCCTGTACTAATGAGCATGTAGAACCGGTAGTGAAAGAACGTGAAGAACTTAATGGTGAAGCACCACCAGAAATTCTTCCTCCTGCACCCGACTATCCTCCAGAATTATCAGAACCATGTGATCAGGTGGCCGTTGAAGCGCCCCACGTAGAGGAGCATTTAGAGCCTGGAGCTCAACGTCAATACTCGCTAGATGATTTCGAATTGATTCGGGTGATTGGTCGGGGCAGTTATGCTAAAGTTCTTATGGTCGAGTTGAAAAAAACTCGAAGAATCTATGCGATGAAGGTGATAAAGAAAGCATTAGTTACTGATGACGAGGATATCGATTGGGTGCAAACGGAAAAGCATGTCTTCGAAACAGCATCAAATCACCCGTTCTTGGTTGGATTGCATTCATGCTTCCAAACGCCATCAAGGCTATTTTTTGTTATTGAGTTCGTACGTGGTGGTGACCTGATGTTCCATATGCAGCGACAACGACGTCTCCCCGAAGAGCACGCTCGCTTCTATGCAGCTGAAATTAGTTTGGCCTTGAATTTCCTCCATGAGAAAGGAATCATATATCGTGATTTGAAATTGGACAACGTATTGCTGGATCACGAAGGTCATATCAAGTTGACGGATTACGGAATGTGTAAAGAGGGAATACGTCCTGGTGACACGACATCGACATTTTGTGGAACTCCTAACTATATTGCTCCTGAAATTTTACGTGGCGAGGACTATGGCTTTTCGGTGGACTGGTGGGCATTGGGTGTACTTTTATATGAAATGTTGGCTGGGCGCAGTCCGTTCGACATAGCTGGTGCAGCTGATAATCCTGATCAGGTTAGTTTTCCGTTAATCAATTTACTTTTGCACCGAAGTTCATGTTTCGTTAATTTCATTTTAGAATACGGAAGATTATCTATTCCAAGTTATATTGGAAAAAACTATTAGGATACCGCGTTCACTAAGCGTTAAGGCTGCTCAAGTACTTAAAGGTTTCCTAAACAAGAATCCTGCTGATCGTCTGGGATGTAATCGTGAGTCGGCCTTTATGGATATAGTCAATCACCCGTTCTTCAAATCGATTGATTGGGAAATTGTAAGTATACTCGTTCTCTGACACGATTAAACTTCAGACTTTATTCATTTTATTTAGTTTATTGAAATATATAAAACAAGGTTAGTTCAATGTTTCATTCAAATGTATTAAGAATCCATGCTCCTGCTCCCATCCAACAGCCTATGTACTAAGAAACAACAAAAGAAATTATAAACATCATACAACGTTAAATCCTTATGGAATGAATTCAAAATTGTAATCTTCTATAAATCAAAACTTGTCTCATAGGAACAATTCAAGTTCAGATAATATCCTACCTATAATCCCTATTAAACTTGATGACTTAAAATAGAAAATGGATCTTTTGCACTCTTTTAAAATTTTGCTAAAATTGAACTTATTGTGCTGTACATGTATATGAAATGGGTTAGCTTGCACAAAGGGAAGTTCAACCGCCTTATGTTCCGACTTTTGATCCCGGCGATCCGGATTTTGCATCAAATTTTGATCCACAATTTACCAGAGAACCGGCTGAATTAACGCCTGATGATCCGTAAGTGGGCGGACGAATGGTTTTGTTTGGAACAAATTATTATTATTTTTTATTCTTAGGCTTTTTTCTAGTTCAAATATTTTTAGCAAAGCTACAAATTCAGTAAGGAATGTTTAGTAAATCAGTTTAAAAAAATTGGTTTCATAGTTTGATATTATATATATTTACATCTGAGATATATTTATTTAATCTTCATTTCTCACATGTAAATTCGAATTTTGTTTTAACAGCAGTTCGGCGTTCAATGCTTTTGAATTTTTTAAAATCTCTAGTAAATTTATATTTCGGTAGCTTTTGCATTTCAAAGAACTCAAATGTAGTATAGATACACTACAAAGCAGCTGGGAAGTCACCTGAATAACGGTAAATTAGAGTTCATTGTTGAGAAGATTATAAACAATTGTTTCATATGCACATGGTCATACTTTCATGTTTTCGGCTAATAAAACGATATAAAATAATATAAATCATATAAATATGAATATATATATATTTCAATTGTACAGAGGACGAATTTTCAATCGCCTTTCTGAAACAGAAATAATGCAATGTTCATTAATACATAACATAACAAAACCAATTTATTATACTGCTCTTATTACCTGCATGGCTTTTTCCAAACCGGATATATGAAAATAATTCAACTGTGTGACTTAGCTTCAAGTAAATGAATATTTTTAATTACTTGCTAATCCAGTATGTCAGGGTTTGGGAATAATGTAAAGTGTATTCTTTCCATGTTCTGTTTTTGTGGATCTCGATGCTTTTTTCTTAATGCAGTTTCGTAAAATCCTTTGTAATGTATATAATTTACGCGTCATCTGTGTCAATCCTATGGTTCTCCGTCATTATGGTTCCACTATTTTTTGTGAATATTACGCTAGCTTTCCTGATTACCTCCCTTGCGTGCTCAGAAACTTCCCTGATTGCTTTCCAAGGTGTAAAGTCACCCGTTCGTTCATCCATACTTTCAACTGCTCGATATACTTTTTATTGCAATCCTTGCTGTATATATTTGTATCCTCCACTTACATTCATTTTATTCGCACTGTCCTTTGTTCCATGTTTATTCTCCACATACTTATTTTCGCAACTTCGTTGGATCTCATGTGTCTTCTGTATATCTCTTAATTTTCGCTTGTAAGGTTTGTGTTTTTTTGTGTTATCTTCCGCTGATTTTTTTTGTTTGTTTGATTTATTGTTTATGTGGTCCGTGCAACCGTTTATCTTCTCTGTATAACTTACCCGTGATATAATTTTGCGTTTTAATTCATTCCTAATTTGGTAATTTTCTGCGTAAATATCCTGTGAGCTAAACGATTGATCGCTGCCATCATGTGTTGACCGCTGTTATCAGATCTGCCCGGATAGTTTTCGTCGATTTTCGATAAAATTCTACTTTTCTGATGTCCTTCCATCCATCATATCTATCCAGTAAATCACAGAACTGTACAAGATCTGAATACAGCGCACACGAAGCTACAATTTACATAAGAGGTGGAAAAAGTTGGGAACCTAAAACGTGTTTTAGTTTATTTTAATTATTGTTTTGTGAAATTTTTCTGCATTCAGAACTATTTAATTTTTCAGTGCTACTACCACATCTGACTCCATTCGACGCGATTCAGGACCTCCAAACCAAATAGTTTTGCCCTACCGGCAAAACAATTTGCATTGATATTCTATCTAGATTTCAGATATTTCTACCTTGCATTCAGCGAACATGATTTATGAATTTATTTGAATTTCGGCGATAAACAAAATTTTTTAAATTTCAATGGAGAGGTGATGGTTTTGAAGTTGACTGCTCCCATTAGTAAAAGGGAATGCTATGCTATGGAAGATTATTTTAAAAACCAAGATGACAAAAAAGGGCTAGTTATGATTAGGTCTCTCGCCAATTTCGCCCAGTTTTCATTCGGAGAAGTACTCCTTTTGTATCAGTGTGACCCAGAAATGTGAAAACTGATCTAGAAATTCCAAGAAACTTTCTCGGAAACATTGCTACTGTAAGTGAGAATGTCAATTAAATCATGCGAGCATCGGCATCGTTCATAAACATTTCAAACTTTGTGATTCCCTACGCAGTGAATTAGGGGAACAGAATAAAGAAAAACGAATAAATAAATAGAACTAAATAAACTTAACCTGGATAAGGTTGCGGAGCTCGAATCAAGCCCCGACAATTAGTCAATAGAAGATTCAGCGGAGTAACGTTAGTGCCGATTTTTCCAAACAATTCATTTTCATCGAAAAGGACAATTTTCATCTCAATCGGCTCGTCAACAAACAAGTTGGTCTGATCTGGGCCCCAGAAAATCCACACGTAGTTCATGAGAAACAAATGTATCCGTAACAAGCAGCTGTCCGAGTCAAGTGTTGATGAGGTGGTATAATGTGGCCTTACCTTTAACAAAAAGGCAGAAAATGCAGTGAATGTGAGTGGCAGAAATTTTTGGCCACAACTGGAAAGTTTGGATCCAGACAGCACGTGGTTTAAGCACGATTGCCACAGTACGCGAGGAATAAAAGATTTTCAAATTTTCGGTATAAACCGGCTACCAAGAACATTCGTGGGATATCTCTTTTCGGAGATTTGATAATCCTAGCATTATTCGAATAAACCGCAGACAAGGCCCGAGCTCAAGACTGTAATCCGGTGCATCGTTGTTTCATCAGTAATTTTTTGATCAAAAAAAAAAAAATACCTGTCATCAGAGCTACACGGACAATCCTACGGACACTTTATTGCAAACCCAATTGGAAATGTCTTAAAAAAGAATAAAATATCACAATTTGCTCAAAAAATATACACTTTGCTTTGAAAGTGGGGCCCTACGCTTTTATTTGGGTGCCCTGTCTAATGAATGACGGAGGCGGAATTTTAGTAGACAAAATACGAGTTTGGATGATTTGGAGCATAAACTCGCAGTAGCGTTTACATCAAGCAACTACAATATAATACGTGCACTTTATTCTGAAGGATGCTTTTGGTTTCAAGTTCAGAAATTTATAGTCAGCACAAAAAGCGAAAATGATTTATTGGTTTATTTATTTATTGACAACCGATTGGTTGTCGTGGAAGTCGGGTTCCTGAATAATTTATTAAATTTTTAATGCATTGAAATAGCGCCTTGAAACTTTTTAAACTGTTTCCAAAAAACTCTAGTTATACTAATATTCGCCATCTACTGCGAGTATTTTAGATTGCAGAGGAGTGATTCCATGGAAAATCGACCACTTCTCAGATGATTTTTGAAATCACCTTTTTGAAGTTTCTAAATATTTTGCTATCCAAAAGGGGTGGGTGAGTGGGTATTACCGAAAATGAAACACTTTTGAAAAATGTTTCAAATTTTTTCGGTTTCTGTGGATCCTTGGTCCGTGTTGCAGTCAAAATCATACAGAATATTTTAATTAACGTGCCACCTTCAAATATGGCTTGTTGAGAAGGATAGAGTATGGGAAATATTTGCTTCAACACTCCTAGCAAATAAGTGGAGCTTGTACGTTAAAAGATTCAAAAAAGTAAAAATTTTGAAATCGTGCATGTAAGAAGTTTATATGACTGTTGACAATTTATAAAAAAATCTAGGAAATGAAGGTTTGCATTTTGACACATTCTCGTATAAAGGCCTCGCTAATGATCCTTTTAACCTTTTTTGGCGAGAAATATTCTCATACAATTTTTTTTAGATTTCCCAAGCCTTACCCTTCCAATAATATCCAATTTATTTGAAGGCTGTCCCTTTAAAAGAAGATCTTTTACAATTTTTGAATGGAACACGAATAGTCGTTTATCCAAAACTTCAGCTGTCCATATTTCCACAAATACACCATATTTTTCAAATATAACTTATTTTCTCTTGAATTACCCAGAGACAATTGAATTAATGATATTTGAACACTGACGAGAAGCCGGGGATCGACATCGGTCATAAAATAATGGTGTCATCTTGAAGAACTCAATTTGTCTTGGGAATATTTATTCATTCCATTCTGATTACTTCGTTTACCAAGAATAACACAGTGAAAAAAGTAGAAATTTAATATTTCTTGTTTCATCTTTTTCTACCTGAATGATCTCGAGATTTTTCTTGCTGTGTTGTCTTTATGCTATGCGTAGATTAAATGAAAGCCGGGTTAAAGGGCGGTTTCAGGGTGGCCTTATTCCTTTAATTTTTCACTGCAATATGACACCATAAAGCTCTTTGTTAACCCTAGAGACCCACTGTTCTGAAAATGGTACACAGTAACCTATGTAGACGATATTGTGCGGGCGTCTTGCCAAAATTAAACATTATTTCTAAACTTTTTTTATATGTCAAACAATTATCTTACACGTAATTTATTACACTCAATTATTAAAATTGTTTCTCCGCGGAGTCTCTGCCTAGAAACGCTACGACGCATGTGCGCTTCTTTTTCCAATATTTTGGGTGCCACCCGACAACAATGTCTAGGGCACTGTACTCTGTCAAATGAAAGTCGTGATTGTGGCATTTATTGGGATGCCACACCACAACGATATTTGTGGCGCTACAATATCAATATTTATATAAATATAAAAAACAGTCTAAGAACAAAAAAACATGGATGGAAACAAAGCTGTATCATTCTATTTTATTTGGAAAAACTGATTTGACTTTGATAGAAGCAAAAAACCGTCAAAAACCCCGAAAAACTGAAAGCATATATTTCGAAAAGTCACTGAAAGTAGAAGGGGTGAAATTTTGCTGATAGTTTTTCATACAGTATTTTCGGTAAAAAATGGAAACAATCTACCTTGCAATATGAAGTTTTCCTCAACTTTTCCCGGTACTTTGATACATTAAGTACTCAAAATCATATGATGAACATTATCATTTATTTCGGGAGCTTCTCACTTCCTATATACGCCTTCAACGTTCGTCCTGCTTTCTCTCTCTCTCTCCTTTTGAAATCAGTTTCACCCAGAGACAAGTTGCAAGTAACCGAAAATTCTAAGCATGAACGGGTATGTAAATCATTTTTTCTACACCCAGGTCCCATCTGAGTTGCTTGGCAAACCAAAATATAGGAGTTTCCACTTCTCCAGATAAGAATCAGTCGTCTGTTTCAGCTGACGATGAAAATGAGACCATGGAATAGATATTAGAGAGTATTCTAATGCCTTTTGTGATACTAACTATTGTCTTATCTAGTCATAATATATCAGGCTTAATCTAAGCCTCTCCTACCAAAAAAGGATAAACTACCAGCAGACTATCAAGACATTTGCAGCGATATTAGTATGTATCCGGGTACATTCGATTTTGTGAGACGAGTGAATGTAACAAGCAATAACTTCACGTAAAATTTTCTAATTTGTTTGAAAACTTAAGAATTCAAATTCAAATTCTTAACAATTCAATTTTAAAAATGATGTGTTTTTGAATCTTGAATCAGCAACAAACGAGGTCAGATTGAAAGTAATCGAAAAGAAATACCAATTATTTGCCGAGACTGCACAACAACCGCGAATCATACAATGTCAAAACTTTCGTGCTTTTCGAAAAAACTCGTCACGAATGACTGCAAAGAAGAGGCAAAGAAGTTAAATGGTAGCTGCACAGAAATATTACAAACATTAAATGTTCATGTTACAGCATATATTTGAACAGTCCTTACAATGAAGTCATAGAAAGACATCGAATTAACGATTTTCAACCCTTCTCAAAACAAAGACATTACCACAACCACATTTCAGGACTAGTAAAAGGCGAGAAGGATTATACTCGCAAAATGACATCCAGGAGTTCTATGACGAACGTGACGATCTAATGGCAATAACCTTTTCTATACTTCACAAATTGCAGAGGCCTCCCCATTTTGAGCGACAGGCCTACATGGTGATAAGACTGACAAAAAAACCGTGAAAAGTTGAGAAAGCACCAAGGATATTGCTATCTCTTAGAAAGCAAATCGCTGTTGAGATTTTCCAACTAGAAATTGTGTTATGTATCTTAGAGGCCATGGCTTGATCTAGGCTATTGCGCCACTGATGATGTAGAACTAGTTATCCAAACTGTAGGTCATTTAGTTGCGAGAAGCCGAAGGGAAAAATTTTCAAGTTTTGTTTCTTTGCACATGTATCATATTACTTGCATTTTCAATAGAAATCATCAAAATCAGTCGTTGTTACGCAGCGAAAAATTTTTTTTGGCTCAACCAGAATTTGAACCCGGAAGCAAAGCGGGAACCATAAATATTCATCGATGTCTTTCCAAAAAAGAGTGTATAATGTACACCTTTCAAGAATCGAAAATGTATTATTTTAAATTTCAAGCAACTTCAAGCTAGAAAATTTATGATATAATATTTCAAAAAGCTTAAAAGACAAATATTGAAGTGATTGTGCGTCGGCTGAACACAGAATATACACAAGCTGCACTTGAGGTCCATTTTTGCTGAGATCGAATTATCTTAGTTTGTATCAGAGACTCGAAATGATTGTTGTTGTATCTAATATTTATTCTCAACGTTTGTTATACCTGATTAATTTTTTTCTTTTTACTATTTACGAAATTCAGCAGATTGACTCAAGGCAAAAAATCACCGGGGTCAACTGGGACTGATCCAAAGCAAGAATCATACGCTATACAGTTCAATCGCACGTATATGTAGGTAGCATTGTCATATGTGGATTCTTTCTGTAGAAATCTACCATGTGTGACTGTCAAATGACTGTCAAAACAAATGTTGAAGAAAGAATTTGTTGCTTGTTGATAGGAAATGATTATTTGTCCAAACTGTAATCCCTCGGAGGACTGATTTTGTATGTGCCTGTTCGATTATTAATAACCCGTTATGCAATGGAAATATTTTTCTAAAATAATTTAAAAGACTCAACCAGGATGTGAACCAGGCACTTCTCGTACACAATGTGTACTCCTAGAAAGAGAATCTAAGAAAGAGTCAGAAACCTATGTCGTTCGCGCAACTTTCGCAGACAAGAACTATGTGGAGCATGTGATTGCAATTTAATAAAGTTTAAATTTCTCAATTTTTCTTAATAACGGTTTCAAAAAGAAGATGTATGCATCCAATGCAAAGAAACCACAAGTCATAACCGTTATCTAACCTCTTAATGTTTAGATTATAAAATTTATGCATAGGAAAAAGTGGAGATACTAATTTTTTTCCCATTGATTGGACTCGATAATTTTAATGTTATACTCAATGAACATTAGTAATCCAGAGCCATTTAGCCTTCCCACAGTAAAAAGTCCATGGGCTCAACCGGGATTTGAACCCGGGACCTCTCGCACCCAAAGCGAGAATTAGTTTTTAAGTTTTAAAACCATACCCCTAGACCATTGAGCCGTATTTGACAATTACAATATCATTCGTGCATTTATTGGGT
Source organism: Stratiomys singularior (assembly GCA_954870665.1). Lineage (NCBI taxonomy): Eukaryota > Metazoa > Arthropoda > Insecta > Diptera > Stratiomyidae > Stratiomys > Stratiomys singularior. Next base: position 30,693,079 of record OX940881.1, on the reverse strand, counting down.
ATGTATTGTTTCATGTATAAATTTTTAAATTTTTGTCGTCAGACGTCTTCATTCAATACCGAATAACCACCAGTATCCTAACCGTTATGCGACCTCTCGGTGTTTAGATTTGCAGATATGTGAGCAACATGTGAAGATTAGAGGAACTTACTTTTAGCCCATTCATTGGATCAAATAATTTTGATGTTTCACCTAATATGTCACCTATGTTCACCTAATAATAATTGAACCTCTTCACAACAAAATGTTACCGGGCTCAACCGGGATTTGAACCCGGGACCTCTCGCACCCAAAGCGAGAATCATACCCCTAGACCATTGAGCCGCATGTAAAGATAATAGTGTCATTTATGTGAGATTTTGACAAGGTGTGTCATGTGAAAACGTCAAATTACTTGTGAAACAGATTTCCGACAGAAGATGTCTTCGTTGAATACCACGTCCTAACCGTTATATCACCTATCGTTGCTTAGCTTTTGAGATCCCTGTGCAAAAATGAAGAATGGAGAAGGAAACAATGTGTTCATTGTCTTCATTCCATGCCTGAGAATCGTTGCACCTTTTCGAATTAAAAAGCTACCGGGCTCAACCGGGATTTGAACCCGGGACCTCTCGCACCCAAAGCGAGAATCATACCCCTAGACCATTGAGCCGTATGTGCAGATAACAGCATCATTCCGGCACTTTTTGAGTACGTAGTATATCATGTGTAAACTTTTCACTTTTTTTCAGTTTCGCTTTCAAAAAGAAGATGTGTTCATTCAATATCAAGTAATCACTAGTCCTAACCGTTAGGCCACCTCCCGATACTTAGATATTGAGATCTATGAGCAACAAATAAAGAGTGGAGGTATTAATTTTTGCCAAATTGATTGGGTCAAGCTGTTTACATTTTTCGCCCGATGCCCCAGTGTCATTGGACCTTCTCACAGTAAAAAGTTTCTGGGCTCAACCGGGATTTGAACCCGGGACCTCTCGCACCCAAAGCGAGAATCATACCCCTAGACCATTGAGCCACACATGAGTATATCAGTACCATTTTTGTGTCATGCAGACGAAGTGTTTTTATGAAAATTTTAAATTATTTCTTTCTTATTGCGAACATCGAAAATAAAATGTCTTTATTCAACACCAAGTAACCAACAGAGCTAACCTTGATGACACCTCTCGGTGCTTAGATTTGAAGATCTATGAGCAACATATGAAGAGTGGAGAAAGTTTCACTCAGTGCGCCAGAGCCATTTAACCGTCCCACAATAAAAAGTCAACGGGCTAAACCGGGATTTGAACCCGGGACCTCTCGCACCCAAAGCGAGAATCATACCCCTAGACCATTGAGCCGCATGTGAAGATAACAGTGATTTTTGTGTGTGATGCAGACGATGTGTATCATGTGAAAATTTTAAATTTTATTTTATATAAATTCCAACAGAAAATGTGTTCATTCACAACAACGTCCTAACGGTCATAATCCCTGTCGTTGCTTAGATTTTGAGACATGTGAACAATGCATGAAGTGTGGAGCAAGTTACTATTTGTCCATTGATTATATCAAATGTTTTTCATGTCTTACCCAATGTCCGAGGGTCATTGAACCTTCTCGAAGTAAAAAGTTACCGGGCTCAACCGGGATTTGAACCCGGGACCTCTCGCACCCAAAGCGAGAATCATACCCCTAGACCATTGAGCCTTCATATACCTCCGATGGTCTTTATATTTTTATTTTTGATTAAAACTAGGTCAACTTGTACATTATCAGTCACTTTCTTCATGCTAACGTCTTCGTTTTCTATTAGCAATAAAAGATATAAGCAAAGGTAAACTTGTTTTCACTCCCATCAGCAGTTTATCGTAGTACAATGATCAGCGACCACTCACAACATAGCAGGCATGCCTACCTGGTTTCAAATTGGAATTTAATGTACGTGCGGGAAAGCTCCATATGACTATACATATGATATATTATAATATGTATTTATCGCGTGCATAAATTGAAAGGTTTTGCAGTTTGAATTAGAAGATGTTGCCAGTGAAGGTGTAATATTGATTAGTTTGTTGGAAATGCCGATGATGGCTTCCTCATCTTCGTTTTAGTTGTAAATTTTGGAGCTCACGTCTCAAGTTCATTCATGATACGTGATAAGTGCTGTCTGATTGCATTGTAATCATTTGTAAGATTAGATACAGACTTATAATATGGAAAAATTTCAGGTATTCGCAGACACACTCGTGACTACAATCTTGCAACTTGAACATTACCAAAGTAAATACAGAAAGATATGTGCAATGAATACATACTGATAAATTCGTTGCTAATGCTCGGAGTGAATGCAAGCAATAAATTCAGATTTTATTCCGATTACTATGCGAATTTCTAACAATAATTCCCTATGAAATTCTTTTTCCAGTGTTGAGTTGAAATTTTGCAGCTTTAAATTTTTTTCAGCCAGGTAGGCCATTTTGATCTTCAGGAAAGAAATGAAGTAGCATAGAAATATTATTTTTTAAAACAACTTAAAAATTTGAGAGGAGTGTGGGAGACCACGAAAGTAAAGTAAATAGTCATTTGTCCTCTTAGATCCATCCACCTGGACTTCATGATCGCCATCCAAAATCAGATATTTATTTATATTTTTGTACATTTTAAATTTACTTATGAATTCAAATTTTTTAGAAATATCTTTGAAAAATTTTAATATTTTTACCGCTCATATACATACAAACATACGTTTTATTGAGTTTTATACTTTACGTTTCGAAATTGTGTTTTCATGTATTTTTAGCTAGAGCAAAAGCAAGTTACACCTCCGTTTAAGCCTCGTTTAGACTCAGATCGGGATTTGGCTAATTTCCCGCCCGAATTCACCGAAGAGGCTGTCCAATTGACACCTGATGATGAGTAAGTAGCTTATATGTGATGGCAATAGGCAACAAATTTTTCATATAGCGAATGCGGTCCTTTTTTTCCTTAGCATAATATTTTTGCATGCTGTAATATTAAAAAAAAATTTTTTTGAATTTGGTTTTTGTATAAATGAAATGCTGTATGTGAAAACAAATATTTTTAATGTTTTTATTAATAAAAAAAATTATTCGTTCTCTTTCACAGCCGGGTGATTGATAGAATCGATCAGTCCGAGTTCGAAGGCTTTGAATATGTGAATCCACTCTTAATGTCATTGGAAGACTGCGTCTGACATCACGAGACTTGTCAGCTGCATCCATACAATATGCAGGTTAGATATATTTAAGTTTTTTTTTGCAGTTGATGGCACATTTTTTTAACATTGCAACATTTTCAACATTTATCACTACGCTTATGCATTTCTTCCTATCTTTGACTCTGTATCGTAGCCAAATTCAAATAGTCAATGCTTTTTATTTGCACGAAGGTTTTTCGATAGGTTTTCGGGAACCGAAAGGGGTTTTCAATTTTTAGAGATCAATTTCATACATAAAACACAGAATGATAAACTATCATGTGAGAACCCGGGTATTTGCAATAAGGGGGTTATATGCTTTATACGCCCAAATACTGGCCTATTTTCGAGAATTTATCACAAGCTCCCTTGCGTGAATTAAGTGCATTTTTCAAATACGCTGTCAAAATATTTGTAATTGCTTCCATCTTCATAAAATCGTTTTGCTAAAAATAAAGAAAAACCGAACGATCACTATCGAAAATCGATTACGCAAGCTAAATAAAAACATAAAATTAAAAGGAAGGTTTTTCTTTATTTCTATCAAAGTATTTGAAAATTTTTTTAAATTGAATTATTTTTATTATATTTTTCCAAACAACGGCTTTCTCACAGCCATCTAAAAAATGTGACAATGATCCTGAAGCGAAAATTGGTTTAAAACAAAAAATTAAAAAGTGGAAAGTAACAAGTTTTTATTTATTAGGATAGTGACTATCGTATGAAGCAAAATTTTCGAGTTATATATAATGACGTCTAAATTTTTTTTTCAAAATTCGAGTTTTTTTTGTCTTTAGGGTTCACAAAAATTGAAAAATTTTGATACTTTCGTGGTTCGCAGGATAACTATACATGTATACAATAAATGGTTTAAATTTGAAAAATGTAGTTTTGTAGTAGTTATGTACGGTAGATGGGGAAGCAATTCGTAGCGCGATTCGAACAATTTGGCCATGGCTACGGCGGAGGTGTCGACGTGGAACAGCACTTTTTTCTTCGCAAAACGGGGCCGCTTTTTCTTCAATTCGACGTTGAATCGGCCCAATAAGTGAGGATAGTAGCACCCCGTGATTTTTCTACCTTTCTCGAGGTAATCTATGTGGATCACGCCTTGTGAATCCCAGAAAACGGGATTCATCGGCTGGAAAAGTCATCACCTTTCCGGCCGATCGAACAGTGTTCGTCTTCGGAGCACGTTCGCCGGGTGAAATGCACTGTCTCGACTCTTCCTTGGTCTCTGATGGTACAAGTGATTCCATGTTTTGTCGACGGTTACGAAACGACGCAAGAACTCCATTGAATTGCGCTGAAACAGCGCCAAACACGTCGCCAACGTGGTCTCACAGTTGCGCTTGTTTTCCGGTGTGAGCAAACGCGGCACCCATCGCGCCGACAGCTTTCTCATGCTCAGTTCTTCGTATAGAATATGATGCACCGTTCCTTCTGCGATGCCTACAGTCTCAGTTATCTCGCGAACCTTCAATCGACGGTCTGTCAACAGGAGATAGTGGTTTTTTTAACGTTTTCCTTCGTGGCAGCCGTTTTCGGGGCACCTGGGCGTGGCTCATCAAAAACCGATGTGCGGCAACGAACAAACTCATTGAACCAATTCTTGACGATCGGCATCGAAGGAAAAGAGTCATCGTACACAGCATCTAAGTGAACTTTGATATCGCTGCGCGTTTTCCCTTCCAAAAGCAAGAATCTAATCACCGAAAGATATTGTTATTTTTCCATTTTTATACAACTGACCGACACGCACGCTTAAATTACTTAATTAATTCCCTGAAAAGCACAATGAATTCCCTGAAAGACATACACAAAATCAGAGATCGAACATGTTCTGATCCAACAACGTTGAGACATTAAGACTCAAAGTTTATGTGTTGGCTAAATGAGATCGCAATTTTTTGGCTTGCTTCTTGTAACTTAGTTCAGGAGTATCTCTTCTTCTCCGTTACATCGTAGAAATATCCTGATGGAATCAATATCATGGTGAATCACAGCTCCATCACTATGAGGAAAAAAGTCCAGAAGGGAATGGAGGAAATGTATTTTCAGAGATATGTTGCATCCGAGTTGCTGATATGTTTGCAGAAATACTTGTTCAATATCTATAGTTATTATAAGTTTTTGCCCAAAAATCCCTTAATAACTCCTTTAAGAGCACCCCATGCTTTGTTTTTTTTTCCTTCAAAAACTCTGTCAAACTCTGACTCCTTCATAAATAGACGAATTTTTGGTCCAAAGAAAACGCCTTCTTTAACATCTGCGTCACTTAACGTAGAAAAATTGGTCTCTCATTGACTGGGAGGCTTGTTCTTCTTGATTCATTTGACTCATTCCTGATAAAATTTTTCATCAGACCCAGCTTTATGGGCAAGGGAGGAAGCAGAACGCCTTTTGGGTCCACGAGGTCCTAAAAGAACAGCAATGGCTTTTAGATCATCACAGATTTTCCACCTATGTTTAGTACAACTGATAGACTCGAGGAGGGCTTTCATATTTGCATAACTCTCCTTCATATGAACTGCATGGCCAACAGGAATAGAAAGAAGCAGGTTGCTATTGAGAAGTAAAACAGCTTTCAACTAAGCTTGGAGGAGTCTATGAAAAGCCTCCACTCTGTTGGATTGTGATTACAATTTAGTCATCATATCATCATACCATCCACGTCGCAGCAAGCAACAAGATTTCCTTTTCTTCTCAAAACATGGAAGCAAGTCTCGATGACGTTTTCTGTAATATGAGACCTTGACATCCGGTTGAGCCTAGAAGCTCTGCCTTTTCCTAGGACAAATCAAGACCTTGAACGAGATCACTTTATTCCGCTTGTGTCAGTTTGTGCGACTTATCTTCTCTTATCTTAAAATCAGGGTCATGCGATGTGGAAAGTGTGGCAAGTTCTTCCTCTTCCGCACTATCCTCATTTACTAGTTCCGATTTATAATTTTGAGGAAGTGTTGGAACTAGTAGAGCGTCCAAATGTTGGATGGGTCTAAGAGCAGACGGAAGATTAAGGTTTTCAACTGTTCTTATTTTCTTCATTGACAACCCCGTCCTTATGGGTGGATTGAAGCAGAAATAAGCTTCTAAGAAATAAGCCTAGGCTTACGCCAAACCATAGGAACAGCGAAAGTCATACATCGTTTTTTGTTTCTCAGCCAATCTTTTAGAGTAACAGAGCAAGAATTACAACGTATATGTTGAGCCCATGACTTATCCTGGTCGCCTGCATCCACACCAAAATAATGCTGATAGGCTGTTTTCACAAGAGACGTCAAGTTGCGTTTCTGTGATGAAAGTGTTATTTCACCGCAAATGTAACAAAAAATGTTCACTAAATTTACACACTTGCGTGGCATATTGATTTAACAAGTTCAAAACTTCCATAACATTAAAAAGGTCCATATCCTACACTTTTAGAACACCAAGAAATCCAAAAATCAGCCCTAACTACAACATAAACTATGAGCAAGAACTGCAACAATAAACAACTTGATGTATATAAACTAAAAATTGATGAGCTGATGAGTTATCAGTTGACTGGTATGCCAAATCTTTAACACAGAATTTACCCGAAACTGAAAATTTGTACTTTAGAAAATAATAAGTCAATTGTTCTTAGAAACAAGACCTAATCGGTCCTTTTTATGGTTATTTTTGGACTCAGCAGGGGAAAATACATAAGAATTAGCTATTTTTGAGCCCTAAACAGTTTCCTTGTTAGGCAGTGTTATTGGATAGTATCAAGGTGGCTTGGAAAACGATTGATAGACCGATTGTTTAGTGTTAAGTAGATGCTTGAGAACTGCTGGGAGTTCAACATAGGCGTTTACCAGATTTTCAACAAGTATACGACAGTATTGGTGGGAATGTACTGTACAAAATAATGCTTTGCTTTGGTTAAATGACTATGACGTCGACAACCTCCCTGGCTCGTATCAAAGATCACCTCAGTGACGTCTTTGACACAAATACCGGATAAAAATCAGGGTAATGGGCTGGCACCTTACCTATAAAATTTGACTCTGGAATGGGAGGCTCTTGTTGCAGGAAGCAAAGGCCCGAGAAGCGTTGTAGTGCTAATCAAAGCACCCAAAAATCCATACGTTTCCTACACCGTCCATTTTTGGAACTGTTTGCCAGGATTTTCGCTGTTTTAGTTTACTTAAATTAAGTTTTCTATTGGTTGGTACATTGCATAATAACATCTTAAATTTCGGTTGTAATTATTTTCGAAACTTTCAGGCCATTGGACAGTCGAGCTTCTATGTTTTCCTGCCTTATGGCTTTCCTGCCTCGACTTTCTGGCGTTTTGTTTCAACTGGCAATAATATACCCTTTTCTTTTTTGACAACGTATGAAAACCAACTTACAATATCAAAATGATGGCAGTGATAATAATGTACCAAAAAATTAAAACCATAAGCACAAAGCAGCCAGAGCACTCCCAGGCAGCTTCTGGCGAAAAGAGATAGAGGAAGTAATATTAAATTTATAGATATACTGCGTCTCCACTTGAGGGTTTTTTTGTTACTCTCGTTAAAAGAAATAATGAATATCGAATTAGACTTTAACGAAAACATAAATAAAATTCTGCTCATTTTACGTGCTTTCAACGTATTTACCATAGCGTTATCACTAACAAGTGTTAACACCAAGGATCGCCAAACGTACGTTATTCGACTCCAGTTTTCCTAATCCATTGGCATTTGTAAACTAAATCTTTGGAGAACAGGACTGAAAGTCAAAGTTGTAGAGAGATGCGCATTAAAAATCTCTAACATTTTGTATTCATACAATATATCTTACCTATACTTTTATACCAGAAAAATTATTCTCAGCAAACATTTAAGCTCTAAAAGACAGTCGTTGCGATATCTCCACTTTTCTTTGCTGTTTCATTTACAAGCTCTCTATATTGTAAAGCTCGCTATATTGGCTGGATGGAGTATTTACATTTCTCTCCTTGAGATGCTTCTCCGAACTTTTTTCCTCCTCCGAACGCTTTTTAGTACTTACGCAATGGTCTTGAGATCTGGTTTCCTGTAAAGGCGAGACCAAGCGACTTGGGGTGCTATTCTCCAACCAAGAATTTCGCAATTTGTTGTTTTTCGAAAAGGTTTTGTACTGAGTGTGGTTGGTACGGAATCACAAACCATGGACTTTCTGGATTTTTATTGTGAGCACCACGACCGGCTGAAGATGGTGATGGACAAGGATGGACGATTGTTGGTCAATAGGAAAGTCACAATATGAACACAATGCAAGTCCATGGTGGGTGACCAGAAGCTCCATTCGTAAAGGTAGAACGTTGTTATTTATCTAGGACATAAAGTTAGATGGGAGATTCTTAATCATCCATGACATAATCTGGACCTGCCTGTCAAGCGATCATCACTGATTTTTTCTGAAACGAATTCTATCGCTAGTGGAAAGTTGTCATAAAACGGAGTCCTGGGAGATTGTCGTCGGAGATTTTTGGCACTTCGCAGGAAGAAGGCCACTAAAAATTCGACAAGGTTCAAAAGACCAAAAGACGTTGTAAAACCGTCTGAGTGATGGAATTAAATAATAAAAAGGGAATAGCCGCTTATTGTAATAATTAGAAATATGTCAAAATTATGTTTGAAACAACTAATATAATAGGAAATTCGTTTCAATAAATCTAATATATTTTAGCAGAAATATTTGAGTTCATGTATGCATAACAACTAGCACAGAACAAGGAGATTTATCAAAATTTATTGTTTAACTATTAAATCGGGTTCGATAATGGATTTTATAGTTATCCTGAGAGTCTGGGTTTCTATGTAAAGTTGAAGCACTTCTACTGTAGGTTGTAGTTTCGTTCTGGGTGATTGGAATAAACTTAAATTCGACTATTTTATTTTACTGAAATTAAAAATATTTTACGTATTATTTCAGCTTTACGGTGACGATTCAAGTGACTATGACTCTGTAGCTGACGACCTTAGCTTAATGCAGTTACCTCCTCCACCATCTAAAAGTCTACTTCAGCACATGTTTTGCCTTCCATTGAATTAAACACACACTTTAAAAATATTTAAATTTAATAGAAACAGATATTAAAAATTAAAAAAAGCTAACACATAGCAGAGAGAGAGGAAGAAATTAAGAGAGAAACCAATGAATAACAAAAACAGAGTTTTTCAAAATATTTTGAAAACTAGCTTAAAAAAAACAAAACAAATTATGTCACAAACCTCCACAGATTCTCTGCCCTTGCGTCCACAGAACTAATTCTTTTGGATTTGCGGTCAAACAAAAAGATGTCAAAAATGCTGTAATTTTTTATTTTCGAATCAAATATTTTGATAGAATTCCAAGTTCAATTGAAAAATGAGAATGAAGACATACACTACCTAAAGTATGAAATATTATTGAAAACATTCCACTGAGAAGTATTCGAATTGGTTAGAATAATTGGAACAACTATTTAAATTTGTAAATTATGCTTAAAATAAAATGAAAACAAAAAGAAACACGAAACTGAGTGAATTAATTGTAGTTCTACGAAAATTTAGTGAATATCATACGTTTGAATGTGGGCTGAATAAATTTAACTTCATGGATTTCAAGTTTATGTAAATGTTAACGCGACAGCGAATGAAACGAATATGGAAAGTAAATAGTTATGGAAAAAAGTGTTTGAAATTAAGATTGTATTATAATAAATTATTTCAAGCTTGAAATCGTCCAATTGGCAGTGTTAAAGTATTATTTAAAATGGCGAAAAGAAATTTTTATGGCTTTTGTGATTATTACTATCTGTTTAAAAAACTTATATCAACTCTACAAATATTGATTTGATCGGTTGCGAATATGTTAACGAGTTTTTGGTTGGCATGATTGAAATTTCATTGTAACGAACTTGCATATTGTTGAAATTTTAACCACATTACAATATCCTTTGACAATTTGGCAGTGAAATTAAATTTAAATTTTCTCTAAAGGAAATAATTAATTTAATTTAATCAATGCATTACTTTTGCCATTACTTTCAAAACCAGTAATTTAGGTGCAAATGAAAAAATATATTAAAGGATGTCTACCCGGCCCATGCACATTATGAAACCTTGCAAAGTGATTGAAAAACCAACAAAGCATGTGGCATTTTTGGAAAAACCCATTTTAAATATTGTCTGCTCAGCCAAGTGAATTAGCACTCCCCAGAGAACGCTTCGGAATCTCATAATATATTGCAACATTCATGAAATTTTCACTTTTCACTCTTTGCACCTGCATGGAATTCAACCGAATGTTCTTCGCTGCTGCATTTTATCGCTCCATTACATCATTTTCACCTCATTTCAAAGGGAACGATTAATTTAATAACGATTATTTTACACGTTTTCAGAGACTACCAGTCACATATTGGTGATATCGTTTCGGTACTTCTTTTTATGGTGTGAAATGAAAATATTTGCGCGTCATAGTCTGATTTGGACAATGCAGACCATATGGATACGCTCGTTAATAGTTTCAATCTTACCGATAATTGTTAGCAGATTTAAAATATTGTCTATCAAAAAATAAAATAACTAAATCTTTCATTGGTATAATTTCATTGCCTGCCATATTCCTAAATCATTTTGGGCAGTTTCTATCCAAATTTCTAACAATATGCATTCAATAGTTCACACAATTTATCGCCAAGTAATTTGTCACTTAACTGCTAATTTTTTCAGCTATAAAAGCTTAGAAAAATCAAACAATTAAAGGCTCAAAACACGTTGAACGAAGAAAAAAAAAACTACGTTAGTTACTATAAATTTTTAGAATGCGAAAAAGAATCCAAACACGATGATTATAAATATTAAAACTCTACAAATATTGTAATTAAAAGACAAAATCAAGAAAAAATAATGAAACTAACAAAAAAATTGCACTGATTCGCTGTTAGAAAATGTTCGTAGTAAAATTTTCTTAGAAAATATATTCAAACACATACATACACAAAATCCTTTCCTTGCTGAGCAAAAAGAAAAACGAAACATACGAAAAGCGTAACTCAAGATTAGATTGAACTCAACTTATAACTACTAACGCAAACCGCCGCGGCAAAAACAACAAAAACAAACAAAAATCGTGAACTTAAAGTGTGAAAACTGACCACACAATAATGTTAACAATATTAAACATTTTAAACACGTTTCCTTTTTATAAGTTCTAGGTTAGCGTAAATTTCAAAATGAAACCAGGACAAGTGGTGACTTAAACTACGTCCATTACCGCACTAGAAACATAATAATGGCTAAAAAAGTATTTAATAGACATATGAATGAAAGAAAAGACATTTAATTGGTGAACCGATGTATCGTATAAAATTTATTGTATTTACTATCGACGTTAAGTTTTAGAAGACACTATCCTATTGAAACAATGCGGCTAAACATTCCGAGACTTAATTTTAAACGTTATCGTATGTGTATACTTTATACAAATATAACTTACTTTTTCCGTACCAATCTGAACTAACACTGTATTAAAAGTAAAAGTATTACTAAAATCGAAATATCTAAAGACTTAAAATAAAAACATTCTCTGTGAAATTCTAACTGATTTTCCAATTGTAATAATATTACGTGTAAAACGAAGTGAAAAAAAATAAGAAAATTAAAATGAGAACATATTCAGAAACCTTGTTATGTGCTGTCTGTTATAGACATATAAATCTAATTGTCGTTCAAAACTGTTTTCTAGATTATCATTGTACTTTATTACGTATATTTTGTCTAATTTTAATCATTAAATAAGAACTATGAAAGCATTCCAATTAAATGTTGAGTTTTGAAATCTTTAAAATATGTTTATACATTTTAAAGCAAACTAAACTAAATCAAAAGAAAAACACAAAAAAAAAAAAATATATTAAAGTAACGAAAACTGAAAATCACAAAAATATTCAAATACACGCGATAGTACTTAAGTATTACATTTTTTTTTTCGTTTGCATTCGAACAATGAGTAAATAAATACTAGGAAAGCAAAGAGGTAACAACTATTATAGTTTGGTCATATGTCACATTGAATGAATAAATAAATAAATAAATAAAATAGTTTAGTCAAGGCACCTCAATTATATATTCTTTCAACACCTTCTTATTTAATTTAGAGCGTAAACTGTTCTCGATAGACTTGGAAAAGATTTGAAATTACTAACAACCGTTGTTTTCATTGCAAATATAAATCTTAACTTTTGATTGATTACGTATGCTATTGTAATAATTTAAAATATTTTAACATTCCATTGATTGTATTGTAGTTCCAATTATGATTTAAGTTCTATGTTTCCAAACTGGATCTTTTTTTTTCTATTTAAATGCGATGAAATAAATAAAGTTTAAAAATAAAATCACGCCTCGTTCTTTATTGGGGTAAGGTTTAATGGGTTGTTGAGAACTTTGGGTCATATTATAACTGAACATACACATCCAACACAACAAGGGCAAAATCGCATACGAAAGCCCAACAGCACTACCGTTAGGGCTTAATTCAAATGAAATTTCAAATTCAAATTATTTTTAATTGGGTGATTTTTAACAGTATTTACAATCACTATTTACGAAGTTTTCTTATCCTCATACTTAGCCTACGGGCTTTGCCTAATGGATATTATGTTATATTAAATAGACCTAACTTTATATTACAATTTAGAATTATTAATGCTAACACTTACACCCTAAGTGTGACCTTAGTTATTTCTATGTTGTTTTTTTTAAATGTATTTAAGGGGTATTATTTTATGTACACAATGCGTTATTTACAGTTACACGATTTTTTTCTTTTAACTCTTATTAAAAATATTAAATATAATAACTTTTCCTAACCGTTAGCTGCCTCCAACGCCCGACTATCTGCCGCGTTCCTAATTGTGGCGGTCTAATGCTCCACCAAACGTTTGGTCGCTCGCTCGATCAACCTCTTAGCATTGAGATTGATCGGTTCCACCGCTGCATCTCGGTAAAATAGTCGGTTGGGGTAGGGCCGTCCGTCCTCCCTTTTGTACAAGCCAGTTCCAGCCCGAAGGATTTTTCGCTCCAATAACCCTATCTTGCTCCACTTGTATGCTGTTGTTGTTCTTGCCACATCTGAATCGCATACATGAGTATAGGCCTGATCAGTTCTTTGTAGGCAAGTATTCTGACCCGTTTGTTGGTCGCTGACTGTTTCCTGAAAAGAGACATAAGAAAATGGTATGCATAAATGGTTTCCTTCCAAACGGAGTCTACGTGGGCACTAAAGGTGTTTTTCATATCGTAAATCACCCCCAGATACTTCGCTTCCTTGGAGCAGTGCACCGTTTAACTTTACCCTGGTGGTTTGCCCTGGTTTTTGATGTGGGTCCTTGAACACAATCAGCTCGCTTTTCTTAGCGTTAACTCTTATCCCCTACTTTCTATTAACGAGTCCAGGTACCTTTGGAGTCTCATTCGCGCAAAGCGCAGAATGTGCTCAGATGATCACGTCAATAAGTCGTCAGCGAAGAGATTCACGGCGATTCCAGGTTGAAATTCATCTCTGATACCGGGAATATCAGACGTAAATATATTAAAGAGAAAGGGGTCTAGAATAGACCCTTGAGGGACCCCTGTACGATACCAAAGGGTTCGGAGCTACCTCCACCAGACACCGCAAAGGCAGTACGTCCCTTCATGAAACTGCCTACTATTTTTTTAACACTCATCGGGAAGCCAAAATTGAATGAGTTTGTAGATAAATCCGTCGATCCAAACCGAATCAAAGGCTTTTTCTACATCAATGAGGCACGCTGCGACGTCCTTTGCCAATTTCTTTTTACACTGGCTTGAAAAACAGCCAACGCGTCTACTGAGTGAGTGAGCTCTATTAAAGCCAAATTATCTTTCCGGTACAATTTCTGCTTTTCAGAGAACTGTGTGATGCCTTGAAGGATTACTCTTTCCAGTAAATTTCCTACGTTGGACAGAAGAGAAATCGGACGAGTATCGACTACGTCAGTACTGTCAGACTTTTTCGGAATGACAAATATTTTAGCGCATTTCCGTTGCTGAGGGAAGTAGCGAATGTTTATGCAATTGTCCAGAAGGATTGCGAGAAAAACAAATAAGTATGGGGAATTTTTTTTATAAAAAAAATTTGAAATTCCATCAGCCCCAGCTAATTTTTTGGAATTTTGCTCAAGTGCGGGCATCCTGAGTCTCTCAGGGGTCACAAACAGGGTACTGCCAGGAGCGTCTGACGGATTCGAATCGGAAAATCTAGCCAAGCGCAGGTTCTTATGGTCCCTGTTAAACGTTGATATACTTCTATTAAGCAACGAATTGAAAGCAGAGTTCTCACTTGCCTTCTCCCCTTGAAGAACTTTCGCAAAATTATTTGCGATGGAGTCAGCAACAGCTTTGTCATCCATCAGCATGGATCCGTTATAAGTGAGAATGGCCAATTATTTTGTTAATTTGAAGAAACATCCAGGCACCGGGTCTGATGTTTGCTAGGGTCTGTTCGAATCTTTCATTGGCGAAATCAGATGTTCTTCTCGAAATCATTCTATTAAGGGAGAGTATGAGAAGGTGTACCCTCTGGTACTCCCGGCAACTTGAATGTAGTTACATTCAAGTTGCGGTGGTATATTCTTGAGAGTAGTTTTCTTAGGGTGCTACGTTTGCGTTGAAGCACCAAAATGTCCTGTGATAAATCTCTATAAAGATAATTCCTGGAGTAGTTTTTTATGGAGACCTTTTAGATGACCGTATTAAGGGTTGAATTTAAGCAAGCGACTCCCTCTTCGATTACGGTGGTTGTGAGATTTTTCGTTCTGCTGATTGAAATATCTTCAAGTTTTCCACTCTAGTCAGCACTAACAGCTTCCCAGTCGATACGCTTATATGGGATGAAGAATTGCGGTTCTGCAACCTCTAACTTTACACCCTTTTTCATTCTTATGGTCAGCTCTACCAAAAGATGGTCAAACTCGGCGTTGATGACACCACGTTCAAAACTCCTCCAGCTTTGGGAGATATTTACCAGGTTGGCAGACACAATGAAAAAAACGATGGGTGACGAGCTTCTTCGAAAGGTGGGCTCGTTCGGCGTAATCAAAATGAGATCCATATTTGCTTGCAGCCAGTTGAACAAAGTCGTTTCATATTCATTAGATGCGTGATTACCCCAAGAAGGATGTCTTGCGTTGAAATCACCCCCTATCGCGAAGTAATCAAAATTTTCACACAAAGTGGATACTGTTTCGAAGTCTTCAGTGAGATCCCCTCGCGAATATCCGTGTTTAACGTATATTCCTACAAATGCAAATGTATACCCTCCCAGAACTGAGCTTAAAATCATGACTTCACACTTGGAAGACAGTGTTTTTGAATTTTGAGATGCTTTTTCAAAGCAATAGCTACTCCAAGGATTGCATCTGAGTCGTAATTCCTTGTGAGCTTATATTTCCTCAAGTGAACTATGTGTTTATTTTTCAGTCTTATTTCTGAAATGAATCTGAACCTGAAATCTGTTCTATGCATGTCTTTGCGTATTAGAGTGAACAGGTCACACCCGAAGAATTGATGACAGTCGTTATTCAAGACAGAAATTTCTGTCTTCTTGCTGCTGTTGTCTAATATTCGTTTTAGCTTGCCGTACAGGCTGAGCTGCAGTTGGCTTGGCTGCACCTCTTGCTATATTAGTGAATGAGAATCCTCTTTTTTCTTTAGGAGATTACTTCTCCTCTCCTCAGCCTTCCTGGCCATAGGACAGCCCTTGAAACTCGCGGGGTGGCCTTGAAAATGTGCCTCAACAAAATATTTTACGAACTTTTAAGAAATATTTCACGAAATATTATATATAGATTCAGAAATGCTTGCTTGTTGGTTACATTAAATTAAGACAATCTGCAATAATTATTTCTAACCTTCAAAAGGATAAAATAAACTCAATTGTCCAGCATAAACGCAGGACACTGTTAAAATGCAAATGCTTGTTGCACTGTGGTCCACATATCTCGACCTGTATAGCAGGATTATTCATATATGATAGTAGAAAACAATGGATACAAGAAAGACCTGGTGAACAAGATAAGAAAGCAACTTCAAAACACCTAAGAAACACAGAAAAGAAGAACAAAGCGACAAGCAAGCTTGAACAACATTAACATATACGAGAAAATCAACATACAATTCGGCGATGTTGTTTTAACAAATACAACATCGACATGGCTTTCAAAACAAGGAGCGATTTCGGACAATCACTACGAGCAAACATAAACGAAGAGGACCCGCTGGACAAACAGAGTGTTTATAAATTAACCTGTACATACCAACGGAGCTACATCGGTCGATCAAGACGTAAAATAAGGACAAGATTTCGAAAGCACATAAAGCACTACAATGAATTGGTATGGGAACTGGACGCCACAACTGAGTCCAACTTTGCAAGCCACAAGATTAACAGGAAATCTATACCAACTCGTGTCAAGGAAACGTTGAAGGTATTACATGTACAACATAAAGGTTGACTGTTCAACGCACTGGAAAAAATAAATTTGACAGACGCAACGACATTTGACGAGAAACAAGCAAAAGACATTTGACGAACGCATCATAAACGAAGAAATAAGCACTTATTTTGATATAATATTCGAGCCGCTAAAACTGCTCTACAAAAATCAAAAGAAACTCGAGACCAAATAATAAAACCCCCTCAAAAGTAAAAAAAAAATCGCGGACACTTTCCTATCTGCACAAAAGGGCATCTACCTGATTACTTAAGGCAGTAGTCTGCTTTAGAAGCCGAGAAAAAAACGTTTTTCCAGCAATTTTTTTGAAAGGGAAGGAAATGATTGCGGTAAACGAACTTTTGAGACGATAGTATCTCATATTTAAGCTTTAAAAAACAATTTTTATTATTAAAAAATATTGACATTTTTCGAAGTTGTACGCATTTTTCTGGGGCAGCTGGAGTCTGCACATGTCAATCGGCGCGGGTGAAGGAGGTCATGCGATGCATCTGAAAGAGTTGAACCAAATTTTTTTTTAATTTATATAAGTTTCTTTTCTATATGAACTAAAAAAATACCGAAGAAGTTATGAAATTCCTAATTTTATCTAAGTTTGAAAAAAAAATTCACTTTTTTGAAAAATAAAATTCACTTCAAGTTGCAAAGCAAGTAGTTTAAATAATACTTTTGTCCAACTTTTTTAGTTCAAATAGAAGATAATTTAATACTAAAGCTAGATAATTTTGATTTTTTTCGATCGGACATATATTGTTTTTGCTATTGCCGGCGCAGTTTTCTAAGACTTGTGAAAATGAAAACTCGAGAAAACGCGCTTCAAAGTTTTCGGTATGAAAAAATATAAGTTTTTGGATACTTACACTAATTAGATGTTAATCAGCTATCCCCGGGCCATACAATAACCCTTCCTCTTCTTCAAAAAACTCGTTTTGGCGGAGGCTTTCGGATCTTCGAGCTGTACGAGCCTCCTTGCTGCAAAATGATGCGCGCTGATTCTCCCGCGTTATGCGCTCAGCATCGACGGTGTCAGCAAAATTTTTGCACTGCTGCCCGATGATGATATTGAGGAGCTGCATGGTTGAAAGCACAGCTGAATAGCCCCCGTTGAAAATGCCTGTAGCCATAGTTGCTGCTATTTCGACGATTTTATAGCCGGAATTCAAGTGTTTCGGATTTAGGCGCCACACAATTGAATTGAACGCTTCGTTTGAATTTTGAGTGTGTCCGCCTAAGCACCGCGTCAATAAATCGTCATTTGACAGATCTTCGTAAATTGGACGAATGTGCTTGTCTACATTTTCATTGATCAATGTTGCCGGGTGTTTAAAAGATGCCAGATTATTCGCCGCTTGAGCCTTGCGCCATTCGCACCAACTCTCCGCGCCTTCTGGACAATTTTCATGTCGAGGATTTTCATCGGTGGAACAGTAGTGGTCTAATGTTGCCATAATTGCTCTCTTCATACCTTCTACTGAGTTCATATTTCGACGAATTGCCAGACCGTAGTAAATCGTCAATTTCTTTATGACACTCTCCGTTAGCCCCTTCTTTCCTCCAAGTTTCTCAGTTTTTATTTTATTCCGTAAACGTGTACCCATACGCTTTTGCACGTGTCCAACACACTCATTTTTCGTCACTGTACACTCGTCCCCGTAAGGATTGCTATTTAAGATTCCAGTAAAAGTTTTGGAGTCGCCATCGCCGATATAATTACTGTACATAATTCCAAATTTTTCGAAGGATCTCGAAAACATCTCTGTTATAGAATCTACCTCCATCTTCCCTGCCAAACCTGTATGATTTGAGGAGCATGAGTCTTTATGATTCTCATACCACTCCTAAAATGCATCTTCGTCCAAAGTATTTTTATTTATGGCACACGAATGACAATAACCACTTTTTACAATGAGATCGATTACTTTGCCACTGTAGTATCCGATGAGCGTTGTTACACCGTACAAGGAAGTATAACCGCGCTTTTTCCATGATCCATCGCCCGAAACCTTCAAATGATTCGCAGGTCTTCCATGTTCAACGTTTTTTTCTTTTTCTTCCTTGACGGCTTTTTCGCAGGTGCTCTCGAACATTGTCTTCGACGCTGCGTACAGATGCTGAACGATTTGTTGATAAGTAGATTTTGCAAAACCTGCAGACATATCCATAAGGCCGCAGAAAACGTTTATCCCTTCTCGTCCGATACCAAGGAGCCTCATAACAAAAACAATTCGTCGGTTGATTTCGTAGCCGGTATTTATCAATGGTCCTGACTGGATTTCGCGTCCACCACACATACACTGGACAACAATTTTAAATCCTAGGCCTCGATGACCGCTTTCTGCAAACGTTAATTTTTGGTTGCATGATCTGCAAATTACGATTTCCGAAATGGCGAGAAAAACCGATACGAATTCAATAATGCGGTAGCAGTGCGATGAATGAATAATGACATCATCGCTGCTTGCTGTCTTCAACTTGTTCGCACTGCGGCTCGTGTGTAAGTCTCCATCGTCCGATGATACTCTGGTAAAACGATTGCCGTGAAATTTTCGCTTTCGCGGTTCCGCAGCACGCCGGCTGTTACAATGATCACCTTTCGGGTAGCTTGACATTTTGATATGCGCTCGGCAAAATCAAAAATGAAACTGAAAGCTAACGCTACAAATAGCAGTGTAGAAGCCGATGCCGAGAGCTATAGTTTACCGTTATATTGTATACCGTTATCCCTACGACTACTCAACACAGACCTTCTAGAAACTCCAAATAATATTTCAAATGACGGTTGGACCCTTTCAGGTATATACGAGTATAGTCAATCAATAGAATACATGAAGGGGCGGAGCACGCACGAATTAAGGTTTCTTTACGAATAACCGAAAAAAATAAAAGATTCTTTTCTAAAAGAAAGTACTTTATTTGTCGTACATCATTACTTACTAACTTACAACTGAATATCTTAACTTTAAATTCTTTCCTCTTATATACTTTTTTCTAATTATATCCTTTTTCACACATTTTAGGACCCTTACCGCCATAAAGACGTTTCAAATAAAATTCAGAAAGGATATTATATTGCTTTATTGCATTTTATTCCTTTCTGAATCTTATATTATCATGTACTTGCAGTATTTCAAATATTTTTAACAGATCATTTGGGAAAACATCATATAGACATCACAAGAAAGATTCGGAAAAGGTTATTTTATTGCTTTATTGCATTATGTTCTTTTCCGAATCTTATGCTATGGATGCAATATGTGTTAAGGATAGGAATTATCCATAACTCACGCTCGGGTCTGCCCGAGCATTCGCACCTGCTCGACGCTCGGCCACTAAAACTGCTCTAGCTTCGAAAATATGTCGAATTGGCCTCTGAAATTTTGAAGACATATTCTTGGATAGTTTTGGAATAGATTTAAGACAAAAAAAAATAATCGATTTTTCGAAGCCTGTAAAGCAGACTACTGCCTTAAAGGACGGACCTATAATAAAGGACACTTAAAACCGACAAAACGCAGACAGAACATCGCGAAAAGGTGTCTGCGGACGAAACAAAGGAAGTGACAGGGAACGACGAAATGTTACGAGGACACAAAAAAATATCCTAATTTTATTCTTATCGGTATGACATCATACTCTTATAATAGATAATAATTTCAACGATGTAAGGAAGGTTTGGTTTTTGGCATTTTTGACAATAGACCAATAAAGAGGTGGAATTTTTTTTAACCCATCGGACCTCTTAATGAAAGACTAAACTACGAAAATATGTTATTTAAGAAGTATAAAACTGTAAGTTGGCAACACTTTTTAATGCTACAAATGCTGTGATTTGCGTTACGGCCGAAATACAATAGTGCGAGATTGCGATACGTGAGTCCGACGAGAGTTTCGCAGCAAATGTCAAGCACTTTTTGTAACATGCATTTGTATGCGACATCGTACAATGATTGCGATGCGTCAACGCGAGGCGGAAAATATTCGGAAAAACGAAAATTTCTTGCAACGAGGTGCGTGACGTTTGTCAGATGCAATATGGCGCTTAAATAAAATAAAAAATTCAAACTCGTTAATTAGTTTTAAGTACTAGGGTTATTCTGAATGAATTTTGAATGAAAATTTCGTTAATCCTTGTAGGGGCTATTATTTCCTAGACGAAGGAAAAATCCAAATTCAAAACTTTTAAAAAATCAAAACCAATTTCATTTGGAACGTCACCTATTTGAAATTTGTCATATGAACATTATTGTTCCTCGCATCGGGTGCATTGTAAATTGAATGCGTTGCGTGACGAAGAGCGAAAATCGCATTGCACTCAGGCATCGCCGTCACGCAGTATTGTATTCCGGCCTTTATCCGTTTAATGGTTAGTTTAGTTTGCGATTTTAGCATGAATAGGTTGACACCTGAGCATTATCTTCAAATTGTAGAGAATTATTTCGAAAAAATTCAGTCCTGTTCGAGAAACTCATCGCATACCCCATTAATTTTCTGGCCCACATAACATTTTACGGAAGAATCTTAGTTTGCGGGCTAATAAAATCATACTCATGGAGCAATTGAAGCCCGATGGCCACTAAGTACAGCGTAGATTCAGTGTTTGGGCGCATGAACTAATCGCTGTGGATCCCGAATTTCAACGATGAATTCCTGGTTGAATGCCTACGTCAACAAACAAAACTGGCGCATTTAGAGTGATGAGCAACCACAGGTGGTTGTCCAAACATCCTTACATCCGAAGAAAGCACTGGTGTGTTTTATGTTTTTATGTCTTCAAAAACGCTGTTGGGAATAACATTACAGTCAATGGTGATCGCTATAGACTCATTATCAATGATTTTCTCATTTCGGAATTGATTAGCCATAATGTAGGAGACTTCAACAAGGTGCCGCGACATGCCATACAGCTCGTGCGACCATCGACTTGCTAAAAAAAGCATTTGTTGAGGGCATACTTTCTCGCTATGGACATGTGAACTGGCGTGCAAAATCTTGTCATTTACCAGTGCTGGACTATTTCTTGTGGGGACACGTCAAATCAATGTCAACAGTCGAACGTCAAATCAATCATCTACACTGACAAGGCCGAGGCGCGTGACAATTCGGAAGACGATATTCGTCGCGTTGTTCGCAAGATATGGCCCAAATTTTTGTTTTAATTAAAATTAGATTATTAAGGCACTAAAAACAGCTGAAAATGTGTTACTTTTAAAATAAATCTGTCTTGTAATCAAAAACAATTCATCAAAATAATTTCTGAAAATTACATATTAAGGTTTCAAGTAATCAAGTCATGTGATCCGCAAAACGAAAACATGTTTGTTCATGAAATGCAAAAATAATTCTAATCTTCTTTAAATAACTTTAAATAACTTTAACTTTAATCTTCTTAAAATAATAATCTTCGGCCACCTTCGGTTTTAAATTTGACAGTCAGTTAATATTATACTTAGATAAGGAATTTCTTTAGAGAGCTGATCACACTTTTTGTTTGAACGTTGAAATTGTCATGAAATCGGCCACTTAATCATGCACATTACTTAAACAACGTGAATTAAGTATATCAAAAAAAGCGTATTAAGTGTAGAAACATTCACATTAAAGACATTAACAATGGAATTATTGATTTGAACATATTAGATCAGCTAAACGTAAACTTGAAACTTGATCAACTGAAGACTGCATTTTTCCCATTTGCATAATGTTGCAGCAAATCAAATCCGAAGTCTGTCAAAATTGTATGGAAGGGGTGGGGCTTAATTCTTCGCGAAATGATGTTCGTATGGAGATAAAGTTTCCGTTAAATTGATTCTGCTGTATCCATGGGCGGCAGAAATTTGTTGATGATGGGCACTTAATGTTATGACAGTTTTATGGGATATGCGTAATGTATTAGTATTCGTATACTCCATGCGAATCGAAAAAAAAAACATGTGCTTTAATCAAAGCAAGGAAATAGTGTCATTTAAGTTCTTTCGTTCGATCAAAAGTTCTTTGTTGTGGCGTTCTTCTGATCTTTGAACCAGCTGAGGATGGCTGCATATAGTCGAAACGCATCCTCATCAACAAGGAAGCTAGGCCCGGCGGAACCAAGCAACAACAAAGAAATATTGTAATGTTTGTTACCAGAGTTCAGATCACGAAACTTTTGCCCATTAATTTATACTACCTATGGATATTTTGATGCAAACAATGTTGGGATTGCGGGCAAAATGTGGATTCAGCGCCTCTCTTTATCAGACGCCCCTATGGAAATAACAGCACGAATGTTTTCCTCAGATGAATGAATATGTCAACTATGTTATTAACGAAAAGATCTGTTAGTTTTGTGATTTGAACTTAAACTTTGAAAATATAATTCGACAATTTGGCAGTGTTGTTCGAGGCAATTGTAAAAATTGGAAATCTTTTATGAAACGAAAAAAAACTCTTTTTTGTCGATTACAAAGAAATTAGAATCACTATAACTACAGATACGCTACACTATTTGAACGTGTGCGATGTACAGTCAGAAAGAAAATGAGGCGAATATTGACGGAGGCGGTACTCATACTCCACGGAAAAGGATCCAAATACAACACGACATCTGCGGGCCTGATGCATAAAGAGAGCTGCTCATAATCCTGGAACATCTTCTCTATGGGTGTCGTTTAGCTAAAAGGGATCCAAAAAAATGTATCAAATTTGCGAGAACGTGATTTTTCAATCTATGCCGACGATGGTGACGAAACATGCTTTCTAAGACATAAATAAATTGATAAAAAAATATAATAAATGTGATAGAGTTAAGCATAAATATACTGGAAAGGCAAACAATTATTTTGCCTTTTATTTCTTGCACTTTTTCACTGTGTTTTGCGGTCTGCGTGACCCACCCTCGTAAGTTAATCTTTACAAATTGTTTTCCTATCAATTCATGGTTTAGCTAATTATTCGGATTACTTAATTATCTGTTATGCAATGGGCTATACTAGACTATAGCACTTGCTAAGACATGTGTCTCACATATATCAAAAATATATAAAAGTTTAATAAAATCATTAAACGTGAACTGCATGCAAACTCTACTGCGCCATCATAATTAAATTTTAACCAGGAGCAGGAGGTGATGAAACAGGAAGAGTAGATTGTGGCACCATGTCATGCAAGACATAATTTTCGATTAAAAATTAATAATAAATTTATTAATAGTCGAGCTGAAACGAGCCGTTGTGTTTGATGCGAAAATGTAAATTTCCTCGATGGATTTTCGCTGATATGCCCGGCAAAGGCATCAATGAAAATGTTATCCTGACCCGTTGGGACAATAGCTCCATTTTTCTTTCTTTTTATTTTTGCAGGTGAATTCATTTTAATGTTGTTGCATGCGAGTAAATTCGAATAAATGTTATTGTTCGTTGGTTTGTTACAGATATTTGTTATGATATCCGCACGGAATGAGATTCACATCATATTAATAGCTTTAATTTACAGATAAACGTAAATGGAAAAGTTCGCATGGATGGTAATTGCATTTCGCATTGTTTTTATATATTTGAGGTAATTAAAGATTTTTCTGTTTGAACAAATCGGTCCAATCGGTGAAATGAATTTGATTGAAGGAATGATAATTGTTCTGAAAGGATTGGTAAATATGATTTGACCATTTTAAGATGAGGAGTCTAGGTTTTATAATTAACGAAGGGCAGGCTTCTTTAGGCTCTTAGGACAAAAATATGATATTATACTTTCAAAAATATTTTTCAGCAACAATTTTTTCGTTTAAACTATGAAAAAAATATGAAAAGCCTTTCAAAATTTATGTTTATTGTTAAGATGAATTTCTACTGCCTACAAAACTTCAACAGGATAATAATGTCAGGGGAAAAGTTATAGAAGGTCGTTCAATTTTGTCCTGACCTGCTCCTCAGCCCGTTCGACGCATTCCTATGTGAAGGGGTGAATTCCAAAGAGCTGAAAGGTGGCGAGGCTTGTGCTGTTTATCAAGAGGAAAAGCAATACAAGCCAGCTGCTTACCATCCACTGTGTATGCTAGCCACAGCCAGAGAAGTTTTAGAAAAAGTGATCAGGGGAAAATTAATACATACTAATTCAAAACATGTTACCAGAGACTAATATTTAGTTGGGGAAAAAGTAATTTCGTTTTTTTGTATGTTTTTCAAAGTTCATTTATTAATGTAAATTTTAAACATCAATCAATGATAAATGTGCCGTTTTGATCGATGTTCTTTTGCCACTTTTCTAGTAAAACCATAATTCCGTCACCGTAGAATTTCTGAGGTTTTTGGACGAAAAACTGAAATAAGTGATTTCCACAAGCCTCTTTTGAAACCAGCTTTACACCATCAAGAGGGTCTTGCAGAGACGGGAACAAATGATACTCCTACGGGATAAGGTCAGGGCTATACGTTGGATGCATCAAAACTTTCCAGCCAAACTCTCTCAGCTTTTGACGAGTCACTAAAGATATGTGCGGTCTAGGATTGTCGTGATTGAAGATAACGCCTTTCCTATTGATCAATGCTGGCCGATTTTTTTCAATCGCCTGCTTCAATCGCATTAATTGTTGACAGTAGACAGTTTAATTAATAGTTTGGCCAGGTTCGCGCAGTTCATGATGCACAATACCCTTCCAATCCCACCAAACACTCAGAATCACCTTCCGTGGCGTTAATACGAGCTTCGCTACTATTTATGAAGTTTCTCCGGGCTTCAACCACGATCACTTTCGCACATTATTCTCGTACGTGATCCACTTTTCATAACCCGTAATAATTTTGTTTCAAAAATGGCTTGATTTTGTTTCGTTTCAGCAGTGATTCACAAATGAAAACTTGGACCATTAAATTTTTCAATGTTCATTCATGTGGAACTCAAGTATCGAACTTCTTTTGGTATCCAAGCTTATGTAAATGGTTCAAAACTGTTTTATGGTCGATTTTAAGTTTCACAGCAATGTCACGAGATGAAATAGGTCGGTCTACCTCGATTTCGTTGAGAATTTGATCGACTTTTTCAACGGTTGGCCGACCAGGGCGTGCTTCATCTTTAAGATCGAAGTTTCCGGAACGAAATCGAGCAAACCAATTTTGACACTGGCATTTACTTAAGCAGTCATCACCATAAACATAACACAAATTTCGATAAGCCTAAAGGTAACGAAAGTGACCTTCTGGAATCTCCAATAATTTGAAAAAATGCAATAATTTTTAAATAAGTAAACAAATGACGTTAATTTGCACTCTAAAATGTTATACAGACTCGAAACTTCTAAACATGCTATAGTATGACTTCACTGAGTAATCATTACTAGAGACATACAACTCTAACACCATCTATTAGGAAGAAGCGAAATTATTTTTTCTCTAACTCAATATATGCTACAGACCAGGTTTTCCTAACATCAATGCAATCGCGGAAGTGGTGAGTGCGATCCGTCGTGCGAAAGCACACAGCAGTTCCACACGATAGGTCGTCCTGCTGGTTGCTCGTAATGTCAGAAATGCATTTATTAACTGCGCCAGATTGTTGTTGAAAATCGTTTTCATGTTCCAATAGTTCCGATGCAAATTCTGACTTTCTGATGGACCGCAACCTACTCTACGACCCGAAGGAAGGTAGCCGAAAGACGATACTTACTTTAGGTGTCGCTCAGGGCGGCAACCTCATTCCGAACCAAAGGAACATCTCCTCTAACGGACGCTGTGGCTTGATCTGCCGGATGAGTCAAGCTTGAATTGTTACGCGAAGAACATCGCGGCGCTAGTTGCTGGACACACAGTCGACCATGCACAACGCAGACTTAATTTGATAGTGCGGTGAGTAAGAGACTGGATGACTGGTCACGGACTCAGACTGACACTGGAGAAAAAAATGAAGTGGTTATCTTGGCAAAAAACAGAATCCCAAGAGTCAGGCCTGCCAGTGTTGGGGAAGCGATGGTTGAATTGGAATTAACAATGAAAAACCTACGCGTACTAATAGATAATGATGAGCTTTTTTTTCCAACAAATCAGCACGTGGAACCGCACAAAATTGGGCCCTAATGAGCACTGTGCAGTCAATTCTACTCTATTGGTCAGGACTGTGAGTTAGCGGTCTCAACAAAGAGTTACACCGAAAGCGATTCTCTCAGGTGCAGAGAAAAGGAGAGCTCCGAATTGCATGCGTAGTCGGAATATACAAACTGAACCAATACTCATTCATCCAGACTTCCATAAGCCATTCACTGTAACAACCGATGCTTCAAAATATGCACTCTGTGCGGTGCTATCACAAGACCATAAGCCAATAGCATTCGCATCAAGAACATTGAACAAACATGAGATAAATTACTCAACTATCGACAAAGAACTATTAGCAATTGTTTGGTCCCTTAAACGTTTTCGGCTTTATCTATTTAACAACCGATTTACACTTGTAACTGACCATAAACCACTACCCTATTTAGACAAATGTAACGAAGAAAATAGTAAACTACGACGTTGGCGCTTGAGAATAAATAAATATGACTTTAATATTCAACATTTCAAGGGAAAAGAAAATGTTGTTGCAAATGCCGTATTTCGTGTCCAACTCGTTCACATGGGAAATGAGCAAGCAAACCAATTTGAACCCGAAAATAATAATGGTTCCATGATTTCAACACAGCATTCATATCAACAAGATAACCAGTATCATCTCTTTATAACAGAAAAGCCTATTAACCACTTTAGGAAACAAATTTTTTTTAAAACAAGGTAAAATCGACAAAGATAATATAATAAAATAAAGAAAAAATACGTCATCTTCAATTCCAAGAAATTACAACAACAAAAAATTCTTATATATTCTCAAAAATCATACACTTCAAAAAGGCACTACAGCAATCAATTTTCCAAATAAAGACGTTCCTCTTACTTGCTCAATCAGAAAATAGTAAATATAAACTATCGAACCCCAAAATGTGCATAGTGTCAGCATCAAAAATACTACATAATTGTACAGAAACTTCTATTAAAGAAGAAATTGAAAGGATACATAAAAAATCAAACCATCAAGTTATAGATAAAACGTATGAATCTTTGAAAAATAAGTATTAGTTACCAAAACTGCGAAAACTATTCTCTTTGTATATCAGCGATCGCGATATTTGCAAGCGTTCCATGTACGAACATAATCCAACCAAACTACCATTCAAGAAACCCGAATGCCCAAACGAAGTGCGGCATACTTACCATCTTTATATTTGGTTCAAAGATAAGAATCATCCACACATATCTGTCATTGTCAAATTCCGCTGTTTGCCGCATCAAAAGTCGGCACTGGGATACAATTAACCATGCTTTGCTAGAGACGTTCAATATGATTGGATTTCCTCGACATAACATCACAGACAACGAAAGCTCGTTTAATTCACCTAAAACAATCGACTGGCTTATAAGTCATAATGTCTCAATTCATTTGATATCTCCTTATTAGTATACAGGAAATGCAGATGTTCAAGTTGCACATAGAACTCTAAACGAGAACTTACGCACATTTCTTATTCGGCAAGTCGAAGAAGATAAAAACTTCCTTGAATTAAATCCCCCCCAAAGAATGTGTCCATTTTTATAACGCAACAGTGCATTCTGCCCACAAGAAAAATACAGGAAGCGCGTTTCTTCAACAAACACCGACTCCAAATCCTGAGATCCATGCGAAATTACTCCAAATTCAAAATAGAAACAACGAATATCACAATAGGACTCGCAAAGAAGAATCAGAAGAATCTCATGACGAAAATCGTAGTTAAAAATACATCCACAACGCTTCCGGAATGTCACGCGTTCTATAAATGTGACTCCTAATACCCTTACCGAAAATAATAACCTCAGTACAATGGATGGAAATATATCGTACTCTCCGTATCCCTCTCGACTGCACTCTTCTCGAAAATAGGGCAAATAACATAAACATTCTTGAAAACAAAATCAAAACAAGGTCTGTCTCATAAATTCCCGGACTGGTCAAGAATACAGAAAACTGGTGGTGGCATCTTTTAAATCTTTCCTGCATTTCATTTAATATCCATCATAGCCGTTGTGTCAAAATTTCGTGACATTTGGTTGTATAGAACCCAAGTTATTGCGCTCTAAGTGACAGAAGTTTTGTATCGTCGGTCGAAAAATGAATTTTGAACAAAGAGCGAATATTATATTCTATTTTAAACTCAGTAAAACAGCGGCCCAGACACATCAAATGACGCAAAATGCATATGGTGGTGAGTGTTTATCCCGTACCTCTATCTTGGAGAGGTTTATACGTATCTCAATCTTCGAGAGGTTTATATGGATGACGCCGAACGCTTTGGCCGTCCAAAATCAGTTGTGAACGAAATGAACGTTGAACTTGTGCGTGAATTTACTAAAGCCTGTGATGTATTTTCAAAAAAAAATAATTATATTATAATATAAATAATTAATAATAATAATAATAATATAATTATCGCAACCGATAGGTCACACTTGCAACGAAAAAAAGGAACAAGGTTAAATAGTCAGGGTTATTTGAAAATACAAAGGCCGCATAATGGCGGCCGAAGGAAGTAACTTTTAACCGACTAGCTCACCGCGCAGGCGCGGGGGTTTTAGGACATTATTTAAGCCCTGATCTTTCCATTTCCTTATACTTTCATATTAGACAAAATGAATAACTAAATAGAAATGGTCAAATAAGAGTAAATAAATATATATGTTTAATTTACATGAATTGTGCTGCGTGCTGTGCACATCTGCTTGATTTCGGGATTTTACTTGCTTCAGCTGCACTGATTCTGACCACCTCTGCTTCCTACAACACGAATCTCTACCGTCGCTTGATTTCGGGGCTTCAATGAATTCTCCTGAGCTACCTCTGACCATCTCTGCTGCCTCCAACACTAATTTCCACCTCAGCTTGGTTTCAGGACTTCAATGAATTCCGCTGCGCTGCGTCCTGACCATCTCTGCTGCCTGCTTACTATCTTCTTGGCCTCGTTCTTAATCAAAATGTTCTCTTAGGCTTTGTAAATCAAAGATTTTGCGACTCGAGGACTTCTGGGGCTAAACACTTCAAACAGTTGCTAATACTTATTGATTCTCTTTATCATCCTCAATACTTTAGTCACAATTTCTATCCTTTATTATCCATTCTTAAGTAACGAAAACAACATTTTATTCATTGGCGGTATAAGATAATTGGTTTTAATCCTAACAAGAATATTTCTTTAAATAACTTAACTCTAACAGTCTTTACTTATTCTAGAGTTTTATTTGTTGCTTGTATTTATTTTAAAAATTGCAATTTATAATCAATTGTTATGTGAAATTGGAAGGGAAGCCAAACAAAACCTCCCCAAACTGATTTCCGTGATGAAGAAATAAATAAATAAATAAATTCTATTTACAAAACAATTTTCCTTCAATGAGGACTTAGTGGATGGGTGTTTGGGGTGTATTGAGATGTGGAGTATGATTTGTTGTACCAGGATATTCGTTTCGCTTGGTCAAAGATTCTTCCTTGATCAGCGATTAGGCGGAGGGATTGAGGTATTTGGTGGCGATCAGTCAACTGGAGTGTGAGGTCAGAGTCTGTGTTCATGATTTGTATGATGAGAGGGTTTGGATGATAGGTCACTTTTTCAAGGAACCGTAGGAGTTGGTCCATGAGGATTGCGTCTATTCTTCGGATTTGCGCTGTGTCATAAAGGGTTTGGTTTGATATGTGCTTCTGGGGGTCGTCTTCCTGTTTGAAGATTCCGCAGCAGTGGCGGAGAATTTGTCTCTCTTTGAGGCGAATCTTCTCCATCTGAGATGAGGGTAGATCACACCAAAAGGCAAAACCAAAGGTGATTAGTGGTCGGATGAGGGATTTATAGGAGCATAGGAGCATAGGAGCTTCACCTTTTTGGGGAGCGCGGTGCGTACGTGCATGAGAGTGAACAGGGCTTTAAACGCGTAAGTGGCTTTTTGTAGGACCGTTGTAATGCGGATGTTTGGGGAGAGTTTTTGATTGATAAGGATGCCCAGGTAGGTTACTTATGGTTTGATGGGGATTTTCTCTCCGTTTAGGAGTAATTGGACTTTGGTTGAATCCGATCGGACTTTTTTGGTTAGTCGAGATTTGCCGTGTATGACTATAGTCTCGCACTTGGAGGGGTTAGGGATCAGCTTCCATTTAATGAAGTAATTGTAGATGGTGTTGAGGTAGTGATTCATGCATTGCTGGTATTCAGGAATGCTCAATGCTGAGTGATATATGATAATATCGTCGGCATACTGCAAAATGTGGATAGGCGATAGCGACTGTGGGGGAGTTGGAATATCGTTAGTATAAATGGAAAAGAGGGTGGCTGAGATGACTGAACGTTGTGGGATTCCTGCTGGCATTGATAACCAGGGAGAGCGAGCGTTCGGGAGTTTTACTTGGAATTTCCTGTCAGTGAGGAAGGACGAGATTAGTTTGCTGAGGTGCGGGTGGAAGTTGAAGATGCTGACAAGTTTGGTAACGAGGCCGTTTTGCCATACGGAATCGAAGGCTTTCTGGATGTCTATGAGGCAGGCAACTGTGGAGAGGTTATTGTTTGCACTTATCTGGATGTGCGTTTTCAGGGTAAGTAGTGCATGGTCTACTGAATGCGAGGGTCGGTTGGCGAACTGGAAGTTTGGGATTATGTTGAAGTAAGAGCAGTGTTAATCGATGATCGTTTTGATAACGGTTTCAAAGATCTTGCTTGTTGTGGAGAGCAGCGAAACGGGTCGGAAGCTAGATGTCTCTAGTGGATTTTTGCCTTTTTTAAGGATCGGTGTGATTGTGGCGTTTCGCCAGGCAAGCGGGAAGTATGCATTGAGGATGCAGTGGTTGAATAGTCTGGAGAGAAATGGGCTGATTGTTTTAGCGGACTTCTTGAGGAAAATGATTGAGATTTGGTCGGGATCTGTTGATTTTTTGTTTTTGCGAGAGCGTTGTTATGTATGTTATGGATTTGTATCCATTTTTAAGTCACAATTTCTATCCTTCTTATAGCGATATGTTCACAACAAACAAATGAATCATATCAATGGAAAATTTCTTCCCAAAAGCGTTTCAAAAAAATTTTTTTTTCTAGTGAGATTTTTTTCTGAGACTTATTTCTGACATTTTTTTATTGAGACTTTTTTATTTTTTATTTGTTTGTTAAATATTACTTAATACCGAAATCTAATTATAAATGTTTTTATTTCAATTTTATTCTTAGTTCTATTTTATATCGTATGATTTTCTTTTAACTTAAAAATATGAGTATAAATGAAAAAATTAACAAAAAATTTACTTTTATTTTCAAAATGTATTGTTATTGTATTCATTTAATCATTTATTTATTTTATTTTGTTTGTTTTTATGACGCCTACACAACGGAATACGTAACAAGCGAAACGAGTCAAACATTTTGGATGATTCGTTCCTCACAAGCTGACCGATGACCAAAAATTGCTCCGCATTCAACATTGCAAATACTTGATCAAGAAAGACAAAAAGGACCCAAATCACGGAAAATCCATTGATACGGGAGACGAGACGTGGTGTTCTCACGATGATCCCGAAACCAAGCGACAAAGTGCCGAATGGCAACATCTGGATGACCCCAAACCCAAAAAATCGCGTTTGGAGAAGTTAAAAGTCAAATCAATGTTGATTTCGTTTTACGATCCCCGATTGTCCACGAAGAGTTCATTCCGCAAGGATAAATGGTTAATGTTGTGTTTTATCAAGGTTTTATAAAGCGTCAGCATTCGCAAATACGTCGTGTTCGGCCAGAATATTGTGAAGGTGGAAGTTGGCGTTTGCTAAATGCTAATGCGCCGGCTTTTTGATTTAAAAAAAAAATGGCTTTCTTTCCATCAACCACTCGCCGTATTCGTCTGATTTGACACCATGTGTCTTTGTTCGGTTCGAAAAGTTACATTTGGCCATGAAAGGAAAGCATTATGCAAACATTGAAGACATCCCAAAAGTCCACGACTGCCATTCTAATCATGATATCAACGAATGACTTAAAAAAATCTTTTGACAGGCTTATAGACCGTGCAATGCGGCGAAGAGAGGCCAACGGGAACTACTTTGAATATTATATATCCGTTTCGACGAAATCATTCGTAGTTTTCTTTATTCTTGACCAGACTGCGAACTTATGAGACACACCTTGTAGGACTCGAATCGCAACTACTCTAGAAACTAGGATCGTATGAAGCAAACACATGAGTTTTTCCATAGATCCTTTAATATTGCTTAATCATTTTTGTGCCTTCATAAATCAAAAAAAATGGTTGCTCCTTTTTAAGTACAAGTCTCAGGAAAAATAATGCATAAAAAACTGTGAGTTGGCACCTGACGAGAAGCGGCAGGGACGCGTGTTCGAAACCATCTTGAGCTCTTTCCACCTTTCTCAATATAAAAAACATAATTAAGAATTTGTACATATTCAATTAATATATTAGTATTAACTGAATGCAATCCTAAAATTGCGTCATCCTGTTTACAATTTTAGAATGTAAGTATAAATCGAGGACGATTTTACAATAGGGGATGGAGGAGTTTCATTACTATCTTTGGTAAGATATTTAATACAAAACATGTGAATTAGGGTATTATTGAATTAGGGTATAAAATTCGGACCCATTCGGTACATCAAAAAATAACTTGCACATTTAGGAATACCATTTATGTCTTTTAATTGAAAGCGAAGGAAAAAACGTTTTATGACGATTGTCCCGCGATATTTGAAAAACGTTTTACGATTATAGAAAATCCTATGTTTTTCCTGGATGTGCTCGCATAAATAATAAGCATGGAAGAAAAAGCATTTCAGGCGAATTATAGAAAGTAGTAAGTTAGTAGATGTTAGATAATTCATGAAGAAAGTAAGTGATAACAAAAGGAATTTTATGTAAAAAATGAAAAAAAATAAACACATAATATTTTTAAAAACCGTGTTTATAATTTAGAAGACCTTTTGATGGAAAAGGCAATAATTTAGTTAAATTGGTAACTAAAAAGTGCCCCAAGCTCAAGATCCATACAGGATATAATTTTGGAGGAACGGCTGGAAATTGAAACCTCACCTTGCGACAACCTTGTGCAAAGTATACCAAGTGGCTTTCAGACCGTTAGGATGAAGAAAGAGAAGAAGGCTAAACCTTAAACACGATGGTTTCTTTCTATATATGAGGCAAAGCATATAGTATTTTCATGTGTCAAGTGTGAGTGACTGTATCTCGTTTCCCATTATGTTTCGAAAATTCATATAAGGCATTCCACCCTGAAAATATGTTAAATTCTCTCCATTTCAGTACGTTTTGTTTATCACAACTGCAGATGCACGATATGGTGATATGTTCGGGAGCACTTGAAATTTGATTATTACCTGAAATATTTAACTTAACGACATTTAAATTTAATCGTGGTTAAGTAAGACATTTTATTAAACTTCGGTATACAACGCGAGGTTATTTTAACCCCAAGACTTTTAAAATGCGTCAATTTTATGTAAATCACAACCAAATGTATTGAAATTTACACTAGCTGGAGATCCTGTGCGTTCTATTCAATACATGCACAGAACAGAAACACTATTTTATGGAGTAAATCTAACTCCACGTTGTATGGGTAAAGAGTTTTTTTCACGATGTATGCTGAAGGTTAATTTAAATTTAAGCTTTAATGTTTAAATTTAAATACTACTGATATTAGCAGTAATAAAAAGCAAACGAAAGTATCCACATAAAACAATAAATATTTATATATATTTTTTTTTCTTTAAGTAAAAAACCGATTTAAGTTTTTAGACCATCAAACGCCCAATCAGATAGTAAATGTAATTTCAATCGGATAGTAAATGCAAGTCTAACATTAAACAAGGATCAAATTAAAATTAGGTAAAATTCATTGCTTCCACTTCTTTTCCATTAACTGTTAAAGTGTGAACCATTGATTCCCGTTTACTTCCGCTGGCTCGTGCGTGCACAATGAATTTGATTCCATCTTCAATGAATTCGGTATCTGTTCCACCATCTACAAATTCACCCTAAGATAAAAAAGTATACATATATACCACCGTATAAAACAATAACTCTTTATTATGTTTAATTTTTTGCAATGTGATAAAATACACATTTTAAAGATTTTTTTTAATTTAAAAAA
Organism: Stratiomys singularior; assembly: GCA_954870665.1. Lineage (NCBI taxonomy): Eukaryota > Metazoa > Arthropoda > Insecta > Diptera > Stratiomyidae > Stratiomys > Stratiomys singularior. The sequence continues at coordinate 30,658,181 of OX940881.1, read as the reverse complement.
TTGACATTTACACATTTTATATTGACATAAACACATTTTAAATTTAAAAATGTTATGATATCTAAAGCTTCATATTTTGACTGAAATATGGGAGCGACAGTTTAAAATAAATAATTATTAGTAAAGTCAACGTATCTTCCAGTAGAGAAGCCAGTAAGGTGCTAAAAAATTTGATGATATGGAATAATTCGTAATAATTTTTTCATGTTTTGCTTCAGCCGTTTCTGCAAACTTGCCTTTGGTGGTAAGAACTGGACGAAATTAGTAGGTCGTGGACATCTTATAATAGCTTTGATTTTTCGGTAGCGAGCTGAAGGCTACTGTGCTCTGAGCGAGGGACTCTCAGATGCACAATGCTTCTGGACTAACCTCTAAACGCCTCCCCTGTCTTTCTCAGAACCTGGCCTCGAACTATTTGACATATTACTTCCGGCTAGGCCTCGCGTTACTATGCCTACAGGTGCCTTTGAATCATGGGACTCCATTCTCATGATGATAGGAAGGGAAGGACGCTCATGAAAAGACATCCCTCCATCTCCGACACCTCTTAACGCTCCAGTATGGCTCTTTTACTTGACAAGACTACTCGAGCATAAAATTTCACGCAAATCAATTTGTCTATCATTGGAAGCATCATTACGATTCTTAGAAGAGCTCTCCGATTTTGCTGTAGGGATCATGACACTGCTTCCTCCATCTGTTGTACTCAGGCACTGAGTGACACGTCCACCTTCTCTATGCAACGCATGCTGTTGGGAGATCGCCACCTTTCAATCATGTGGACGTCAAAACATCCATGCCCGTTGCTGACCTAGGTTGAATAGAAATCAGTCTCGCCATGCACTGGATTCAGCAACGGCTTCATGTCGGACATCGGATGTGCAGTGAGAGTGTTGTCTCTCTTCACTGGCACCCTGTTCCCTGTTTTCGTCGGCGCCGGTAAATATATATTAACATATCCATGATATGCTTAGTAATTTGTATATTTAACTTGATTGACATAATACCAGAAGCTTGACCACATGATACATTCTCAATTGAAAACGCGAGTTTGCGGACAAATTCTTTGCCTTTTCTGGGAGGCATAAGATTTCCGCTTTTAATTAAAGGTTTTTTTGGGGAATTTGGGAGCGAGGCTTCTAAAATGCCCTCAAATACTTATTACAAGATGACACTGACAAAACGTGAAATGACAGGTAACAATAGGTACTAGAATTAACGTCAAACTTCGAAAATGGTTACTTTACTATGGTGGCGGAAGGTTGTCAAAGTTGCATTCAACAAAATTTGTGAAAGTACTCGTATCAAATACTATCTCGTAAAATAAGGACATTGAGATTGAATCAACAATTCATTTAATCATTTATTTATATTATTTTGTTTGTTTTTATGACGCCTACACAATGGAATACGTAACAAGCGAAATGAGTCAAACATTTTTGGACGATTCGTTCCTCACAAGCTGACCAATGACCAAAAATTGCTCCGCATTCAACATTGCAAAGACTTGATTAAGGAAGACCCAAATCACCGAAAACCCATTGATACGGGAGACGAGACGTGGTGTTTTCACGATGATCCCGAAACCAAGCGACAAAGTGCCGAATGGCAGCATCTGGATGACCCCAAACCCAAAAAATCGCGTTTGGAGAAGTCAAAAGTCAAATCAATGTTGATTTCGTTTTACGATCCCCGATTGTCCACGAAGAGTTCATTCCGCAAGGATAAATGGTTAATGTTGTGTTTTATTAAGGTTTTATAAAGCGTCTGCCTTCGCGAATACGTCGTGTTCGGTCAGAATATTGTGATGGTAGAAGTTGGCGTTTGTTAAATGATAATGCGCCGGCTCGTCGTTCAATGCTTGTGATCGATTTTTTTGAAAAAATGGCTTTCTTTCCATCAACCACTCGCCGTATTCGCCTGATTTGACACCATGTGTCTTTTTTCGGTTCGAAAAGTTACATTTGGCCATGAAAGGAAAGCATTATGCGAACATTGAAGACATCCCAAAAGTCGACGACATCCCAAAACGCAACAAGCCGTCTTAAAATTTCTCTAAACTTCTTTGATAATTTGGGAACACGTAAATTAACGACAGTCGGAACGGTTTGATCAAAAGTTAAAGGTTAAGATAATTTCTATGTACAGTAGAGACTCACTGTGAAAAAAAGCTTTATTAGGATCCAAAGCACCGAAAATCATAGGATATTCCCGATCATGTTTATCATAACCATCGGGACGGAGCCGATTATATATTTTCAAAAACATTTTAATCGGAAACCCTTCATCACTCTTCGTTTGCGCTAATATCACTTCCACTGAAAATCAATAGCACTGGTGCCTCGGACATAGTTGGATTGATCAATACTAGTAAGGACACAGAACATCTTTTAATTAGAAGTTTCTGAAATTCGTATCATTGCAAATGCTCCGGTCTCTAATTTTTCACTCTTTTGAATGTTTTTTGGATAATTTAACTTTAAGTTGCTGCAAATGTTATTCAAATTGTTGAATTTTTTGTACTCAAATAGATTTTCATTTCATTTCAATCACTTTACAAAATCAAACAGTAAAAATTTTTACAGCGTCGTGTTTGCCATGATGCGAGCTTCAGAAACCTTAAATTAGCAGGAAAAAGGATTTGAGCAATGGTTAAAAATTAATAATTTGCGAAAAGTTCTAAATTTTATTTTACTAAAAGCCATCATCCCCTACTAATATTCCATTTTAAGTATTTTTCGTCAATATGTCACAGAAAACAAACCTCTCAGGGATACACTACATTTGATCGTCTTATTAGGAAAACTGTTGCATATTTTCATAAAAGGCAGCTTATTCTGCTTCACGCTATACCCCTACATGGGTATTTCACATTGAATACACTAATAATTACATATCCTTTTAACAACCAACCATTAATGGACGGTTTACTGAGTTAGGGTACCCGCTGTTACATTATACTAACGGTAAATGTAATCTGATTGCAGATACAATACAACGTAAAGGTCCTTACGCAAGCATTTATGAATAGAAGCCTTATAGGTAGTAATAGCACATCAATTTGAACCTCTATGGCTGAAGATAACAATCTTCACACATGTTCCTTCCAACAAAACGATCGAACGTGCAGTTTCGTATGCGTTCCATATCGAATGGTGTCTACTTCCAAGCAAAATCATTAACAATAAAATCAAAGAACATAAACATCGATAAACCTTTAATTTGTATGTATTGGCAGCAGACATAATTTCCACAACAAATAGTAGCCATTGCGTATAGAACAATATCTACCAATTCGGCCTAGGTAACATGCATGCTAGTGGGAAGAAACAAGGGACTAATCTTCCAAGTTAAATTACACACATCCAATCACTTACCACTTCCTCTCGTAATGCCCCATTCAAGAATATATTCAAGGAGTCTCGTTCTATGTGCCAAGTAGTCAGTTATTTGTCCAATTACCACACGACGAGGACAAGTAGCATTTGGAAGATTGCAGATCCCGAGTCCAGATTCAGATCCAAGCAAAGATAGGAAATAGGGCACAGGACGACAGAGAGTATTACAAAGTCTAATTAATCTCGAAAGCGCATTGATAACAAAATCGAACGTGCACTCACCAAGGACTATTCTGTACTCCTTTCCGTCGTCACTCGTAACGAGCCATGTCCTCAGAGCTAGTGCTTGATGCTCGGTGAACTGTTCAAAAGGACGTCCATCAACCAACAGCTGATAATAGTACTTGAAGCCAGGTGCCGGATCAACCTGAGCAATTTCAATTTTCATTAGTCAAGATATCAGGCGTGTTCAAATGGTTCTTGAAGGAAATTGCTACTCTATTCTGCCTGCACAGATGGACATGTTACTATCTTACCCTGATGATGCATCGCAGTCCTTCCAACGTAAAAAAGTCCTCGCCCACCAATTTGAACATCCATTCTCGTCGGAGCACCTCCTAGAGATGATTAAAGTTTTGCTTAATGATTTGGAAGAAAGAAATCGAAAGGAATTCGAGGAAGGACGCACAGGTATTTTATTTTTACTTTCACTTATTTCAAGATAAGGAAATTTGAAATGAACATTCTAAGTACAATATTATTGCAATCTAGTCCAAATCATTTTGCTTCTAAAATCCTTTTCATTCCTGTCCCGCATTCAATGTTGGAAGCGGCTTTCGGTTTAGATTAGATATTATCCTGTGTAGTGCTTATCGAACAATTAATCCTTTCGACTTACCTTTCCATCCACCCAAATGACACGTTTTCCGCTTGTCGTTCCATGTTCAAACTCGATTTGATGCAATTTTCCATGCAATGGTACACGCCATTCTGCTACTACTTCACGGCGCTCGTAACGCTTTGCTTCTGTATCATCGGCAGGATCTGGCAGAGGAGCTGAGAGAATATTATCTAGTCCTATGTTAGGTGAAAGCCACGACATCACGAATTAAGTCTGAGCTAGGTCTCAACCACTTGGTGCCGTTGGTATTTCGTCCGTACTCTGTTTCGTGACGAAAATCACGACCATTACCAGTGAGGCGGTGTCCTAAAGGATAAAGTTTTGTTAGTAATTGTGGTTTAGAAATTTCAGTTTTTAATTTCTGTCTGGTACGTGATCAGCAAATTCCTGAAGTATTCTAGATTGCAGGGATCCGGCTTCGTAGTAAATGGCCTATGTGCTGCTTAGTATTCTGAACAGTTGAAAATTGAATGAATAAATGCAATCAAACCGGAATATTTTTAAATTGTAGACATTTGATTGGACATACGGCAATTCAACTGCCTCTAGATAGTAAAAAATGCACTGGGACTATAGGCAGTAATGTCCTTTAAAAACAAATCCTCCTATTTGCAAGATGCACTCTTCTACACGGGATTATTTCCAAAAATAGCCACATTATACAGTGAATGATTGAAGCAGGAATAATAGATATACATCCCAATATCTGATATATTTTCTTTATCTTCATTTTAGAAAGACTAATTTGACCAAATGAAATAAAGAGTCCATCCGGAAATATAGTTGAATGGCCTCTCTGCGCTATTGAAGCGCGCTGAGCAACGGGAATTGTTGACAAAGGAGGACTAACAAAGCGAATAATACCCGAGCCAGTTGCTTCCGGGGTGTTGTACAGTGCACGTGACCGTCAGTTTCGACCTATGTTGAAGTGCCGCATCGGAAATTGAAGATGTTTCGTTGCTAAGAGCAGCTTTACGCAATAAAATGTTGTGTTTTATTTTTTTACGCTATGAAAGGCTTCTAACAACGATGTTTAATTGTAAAATATTGTTTATTACCAACACAAGAAAGAGAATATGCTCAATTTAAACATCGTGCACCAAGTCGATAATAATCGTTTTCTTCGACTCGACGCGGTATTCTCACTATGTTCACTCGGAACTCTAACGGTAAATAGTCAATTTTACATGGAAGGCTGCAAAGTAGAGTGACCGCTTGAGGAAGAAAATCACGAAGGCTCTCTCAACTTCTTATTTTCGAGAATAAGGAGGTACCTTAAGGGTCTTTCCGGGTGCCAGACTTACGACGAGGTACTGACAAAAGATCCCCGGAGACGCCTTCTAGAACGCTGGAGTAGTCTACTTCGAAACATCATAACCACATGATTATAACTTCAATCAAGTTTTTTCTTAAACTCATTTAATTTTCTCATGAGAAAAATCAGATTGGTTCCGCCAGTATAAATTGTTTGTTTTGAGTTTTTTCATTAGCTTTAATCAAATTAAAGAAAAAAACTATAAAAGGTTTTTCAAGGGTTTCTTCAAACAATAGAGACTTGTTCGACTGTGATTTTGCATCTTATGGTGTAAGTTGAAATGAATTACTATCTACACAAGGATTCGCATTGCGTAAAATCTGCTATCAACTTAAATTCACTGATTTCAAAGTAAGTAGCAAATATTTTTGTTCATAATGAGATCTTGCTTCGGACTAAGATGATTTTCAATGAGGTGTTGCGTGGGAATATGAAGCTATTAGCTACAATTCAAAGCCTACATAGAAATTAAAAAGTGGTGCAAAGTGCGGACCAACTTTTCCTCTAACATTTTCTGTGTATTTGAGCATTTTCCATCAAGCACTCTCCGTGTATTAGAGGTTTTCCTCTAATACACTAATACACTTCTCGTAACACGGTTGTGTCCTTGCTTAACTATCCTTTGTATCTTTAACGGCTTATCTTATGTTTGTCAAAACAGTCCTGTTGAATTCACTGCAACCTAGGTGTTCTTTCCCTACAAGTATTGATCTGACCCAATAAATGATAACTACATTCTTTATTAGATGAAACGAACATAAAGTGAGTAAGGTGAATCAAAATTGAGTCAATCATAACATTAGAGAGTGCTCTACATAATACTACATACTACTTACATACTACTTACGAGCTTTCATTTTATCAATTTCCCCAGGTACCATATTCGAACAGGTTATGGCATCCCTTTTTTATATATCATACTTAATATACTAGCTCATGTGAAACTTTTTGAGCATACTCCAGAGAAATAGTCTGGTGCCTACACAGCAACTTAGTCTACCATTCTTGCATCAAGCACTGTTTAAATATCAAAGAACAAAACGCGTTCAGATTCACCCTCAAATTATCAGAATGGTACAGCCCTTGAAGCTGTAGATGTATCCTCAGCATATTTTCAATTAAATTGGCAGCTGCAATAGATAAGAAAATAACTTTATTTAAAAGGCGTTTTACCAGAGCAAACATTTACACAGACCTCCACTTATTAAAGCTTACTGGTCTTCTAGACAATCCTCTTTCGACTCTAAGCCCTTTATTGGCACTTTTCTGTCGAAATACTCAATATTGACATATACTTCCATTAAGTGTTGGAGTTAAAAGAGGAGTACCCCAGGAAAACCGAACAGTCAAAAAAATCCTTACCACAATTTATCTTTCCTAACCAACACGTGACGCTCACCACCAGCTTCCGCGGCAATCTTTATCATAAATTTTAGCCAAAGCTTGTTGATGTCACTCTTATTATCGCAGAGGCATTGCAGGACTTACAGAACAGGAAAGTAACAATTAGAACCAGGCTCTCGAATCAATCGTGGATTACTCTTGAAGTTATGAAAGGCGACTTCATGGATTTATCGCAATGATAGGTATGTTTTTATCCGTAAACGCACAACGATATCCCCATGACTACAAGGAAGTTAAATATATCACAGAAATTCTAATCGCAAGCTTGAGAGAAGCATGTTCTAGTAATGACAAGCGGAGATCGAAAACGCGCAGGAAGTATATTCAACGTGACCCGACTCAGAAACTAAGCTATGAATTGGGATGATTATGGGAGGACCAGGACACTATAAAGTTAGTTGTGAGAAGAGAGAAGAGACGAGAATAGAGAAATACTCATGGATTTCCCATCCCAGGAACATCCTAGTACCTTATGACACAGTACAATTCGGACCCAGAGATATAACATTTATGAATTTTAATTGGTTTTAAATAGTGTAATAATTTGGTTTGCCCAGGAGTCTGCTGGGAAAGTCTTGTAATTCATCTAAACCAACAATTGAAGTGCAATCGATGTAACCGATGCTCTTATTACCAAGGGTCTGTCTAAAGGAAATCAGAAATGGTGAAAATGGCTATAGGTCATTCATACTTTTGTCAGTTGCAAATCGCCTGAAACCGACGAATAATATCCAGTCATCCAAATGCAATTTATTATAAGATTGATAAAAACAGAAAGCTGACGTTATTTCTATTATTAAGCGGCTTGGGCAAACGGATTTGAACATTTATGGTGATCTATTACAGTTAAACCTATGCACAAAACGTCGAAAAGCGGTAATAAAGGTTTTTTAGAGCTACAGAATTTTTAGCTGGCAACTAGCTTTTTTAGTACCATGTGTAATGTGACAGCTGTCATGTATTTTATGGTTTATTTTGAGTTTGACCAGTTTGACACCTGCGAAACGTCCGCAAATTGTACAAATTTATCGCGAAAAAAAAAGAAAAAAGAAAAAATTTATCGGTTCTGATCGAGAAATTCATCTCCCTCAATTTAATCGCCGACATAATCGTCTGTCAGAACAATTCAGTCAATTAACCATGGATTGTTTTCACACCACTATGTTAAGTCTCAATGATAATTTGCATCCATCCAGACGTCGTATTGTGCGTCATGAAGAAACCGTAACAGCTGTAGAGTGTAGTATCGATGTAGATACAAGATAACATAGATACGATAACATCGTGCTCAACAATTAAACCTGTGTCCATCCAGATTATGGAAGATTTTACGGAAGGATCTTGATTTGCAGACTTACCAAATTTTGTACAGGAATTGAAGCCAAACGACCACCGGGCATTGGGCGTAGATTAGGTGTTTGTATCCAAGAAAAAATTTCTGCAGATCCCGAATTTCGTCAAAAGCTATGGATTTTGTTAAATAATGAGGCTAACTTCTGGTTGAATAGCTACGTCAGCAAACAATACTTGTCGCATTTGCAGTGATGAGCACCCACAGGTGGTTGTCCAAACACCGATATAGCTGGAGAAAGTCACCGTTTGGCATGTTTTGTGGGCCAGTGGAATCATTTTTCGATGTGACTTCAAAAATACTTCTGGGAATAACATTACTGTCAATTGTGACCACTATGGAGCAATGATCTCTCAATTCCGTCAGTTGTCAATTCCAGAGTTTTCTTGTTCTGGAATTGACTCACCGTAATGCAGGGGATCTCTGGTTTCAGCAGGATGGCGCGAAACTCTAAACAGCTCGTGTAACCATCCACATATTGAAAGAGGCATTTGATGAGCACATAGTTTCTCGTTTTGGACTTGTGAACATGATCTTTTGTTTCAACACCGCTTGACTTATTCTTGTAAAGACACGTCAAACGTCTACGTGAGCAAATCTGACTTGCTTGATAATTTCGAAGACAACATTAACCATGTTATTGGCAAGATACGGCCCCAGTTATTGGTTAGAGTAGTCGGAAATTGGATCTCTTGTTCGGACTTGCTTCGCGACAGCCTTATTACCACACTACATTGGAACGCAAGCAAATAGTTCAGTTTAGAAAATGTATCAATCAGGAGTAACCTCTGAGTCTACGTGGACTAACTATGCAGAAGAATAATCAGTAAGTGAATCACAGCATTAGAGAGGCTAATAAGTATGGATCGGCTGTGTGGTAGTGGATGTAACCGAAAAATGCGTTAAAAAAGAAATTTTAAGAAAATCTGTAGGCATTACCAGTTCTCCCCATAGACACTATACAGAGTATGTAACCAAAATTAAACGTTTCCTAATGACAATTTTGCCTAACTGACAGAAACACCCTTGCAGAGATATTGCTAGCAAATTGCTGATTAAAACTTGCACAGCGAAGAAACAAACTTCCTCAAATGCGTTGCTTTCAGATTCAGAAATATAAGAGGATATAGTCCTGCGAAGGTACATTGAGACAAACATCACCCAACCAACAATGGAAACCAAGGATCCCTTCCAAGGCCAATCTTAGATATAAGGAATAGTAACAAATTGTTTAAGTTCAAATCGTGTCAAAAGGCTCAAAGAGGATGAGAAAGAGCATGAAATCACAAGGTGATTTCACCGATGACTCACATATAAATGAGGGTACTGCATCCGAACTAAACTTCCGAACTAAAGTCAACTGAAGCTAATTATTTAAGCTCAGAAAACTAGCAATTGCTCAAAAATATTGGAAAATAAAATAGAAAATTACAAAAATAAAAAATAAAACAAATTCTCACATACAATTAATTTGACCGAGATAGTCATGGTGATTTCTTCGCTTACCCACGTCATTTAATTTCTACGCTCTGTGAAAGTTCTATAAAGAGCCATCTGTATGGGTTATTTGTATCTCTTTCTTAGTTATGACCTTTCAGATTGTTAGCGCTTATCAGTAGTTACGCTGTGAATCGAAGTGGATTACTTATGTGGGTATAAGTGGTCAAAATAGAAATTCGACCAAAATAAACGGAACATAATTGGATTAGTGAATTTTCTCTCATTTTTGCGTAGAACAAGAATCTCTGCTATCTTTGTCTGAGAGAAGCTACCTGGGAATGCTGATGCTTTATCTTCTTACGCCATGGCATTGTAAACAAGCGGCAATTGTCGGTATTATACTGGGTCAATATCCTTACGGACATTATTGACATTTGTTGAGTTGAGCAGCTTGGTTCGTTGTTAATGAGTGGGGATAATCAGATATTTTTCGTTTGTTTTTAAGGAACAATTTGCTTTGATTTTCTTTTGACCTTATGGCTGCTATATTTTTATACGGGAATCAAAGGAGAAACTTCTTTTAAACCACATTTGTTTCAAACAAAAATGAGATACTTTTTATACTACTCAAATGATTTTGTCTCGAGAAAGTCATAAATGACGCCATAAGTCTCGAGAAAAACAATTATCTCCGGGAAAGCTTTTTATTCTTGCCTGCTGAAATCAAGAGCCTGGTTTATCTTGGATCTTAGGGGCTGTTTAACGCCAAAAGCGTATATCATAAACACAATAGCCTTTACCGAGTCAAAAGGCTTATCTGAGTCTTGAAATCAGCGAAATTACATGAGAAAATTTGCAAGATGTCTCAAAGAATTTCAGAAACAGATTTAAAACTTTTCCTTTCTAGTTTCATACACACAAATATTGTGCTTAATAAATATTCTACTAACTTTTATTTTGCTGCTAATTATTACTATTTCGGTTTTCGTAATTTGTTTTAGAGTTTGCGTCAAGTTCTACAATGAAGTTGCCAGAGTCCTTTGATCATCTTTTTATATTCTGAGGAGCAATTCCTGTTGCGCAGTTGAAAATTATTAACTGGCTATTACATGACTAAGGAAATAGGAATGAGTAAAATCTGCACACGCTTGTTTCAATCGCGTTTCTGGTGCAGTCTACAGTAGTTGGCTTAACTGAAGAGGAACTATAGTGAGTCCGTGGACATAAAGAGTACCCAAAAATGAACGACCAAAGAGATGCAAAAAGTTTTCATAAAAAGAACTCAATTAAAACACATCTAGCAAAAAAAATCAGGTTAAAACGGCACCTATTACACTGGTGCTGGTACTGGAGTAGCCTTGTGTGACGGGAATAACTTCAGGACAAAGCAGCTCTTTGGGTTCTCCAAACAATACGCATTTAAAACCTTTCGAAAGAACGAATCCTTATCAGCGTACTAGCAATGTGCATGTTATGCTTATTTTTTGCAAGATGAAAAAACAGGAAATAGTAGCCTTGATGTATGAACATAATTAAATAGCTCACAGCTTTCACATTTCTCGAATGAGGAGTATCAGGAACTCTTCAGATATAACGCAACCACTTGAATATTTAATGAATTAAAGAAAGAGAATCATGTTTAATGTGTCACTTATTCCAGTCGACTTTTATTATCCCAATGCCTAGGGAACATAATTGAATTATTTACCTGTCTTAATAGAAAAATTTGATCTCCTTGAGTCACTTCCTAACGCGTCCTCTTCTAGTCCTTCCTGCCAATCCCCAAAGCTCAAACGCAGCATTACAAAAATGTCGTCCCACTGAAACTCTCTCATTCTGGTAGACCCAACTAAATCAAAGAAGTGTCTTATAAAACTAACACCCTACGTAATATCTTACCAAATGTTTACTTATTACTCGTAACCAGTCTGGTACCAAGCACAAACTAAATATTTCACTTTTTTGGTGGAAATTAGTATTCCATAAAACCATTCACATAATATTAATAAACTACCTATATGAGAGAATGTCACGCTACATTCAAATTAAACGCCAAAGGAGAATATTTTCAAATATCAAAGAAATGTACCAAGGAGCTACGTATCCGAAGTTAATAAAAATGCTAATCAAGTCTCACCTTTAAAGGTGTGTTAAGCGGGGATACCAAATAAGCCTCTTGTCCACACGAAACTTTCAAGTCCTTTACTTACAGAGCTTCGAGGAAAAACGAACAACAAGGTTCCTGTTCACTCGACTAGTGACCGTGAATAGAATGTTTGAGTTCCTTAATCACTGCTTTTAGAAAACGTTATGTATGCAAAGGAAATTGGAATGGCTTTTTAGATCTAATGAAAACTCTGGCATACAGTGGATGGTATTAATATCGAAACGGCAAGTTAGACTGTTCTGCACAAGTATTTCTCACTAGCAGATTTCATTTCGCAAAAAGGCAACTACTAACCCTTAATCTCAAAGCAAAATGTACATTTTAACTCAGTTCAAAAGAAAATCGTTAAACTTATTTGGTCTCTTTCACTGGCCATCTAATTTTTCGGCCTTCTAAGCATACTTGTCCTAACTTAATCCACTTATCATTGTTACCCATGATCAAATTCTTGGCCCCACTCTTGTGATAATTCCCTGCTTTATATTTTTCATCATTGTCTACCATATCTATGGTAATGGATTGACCAAAACAAAATATTACATTGACCACCATTACATATAATATCGAAAACGTGTACATGACATGAAAGTCCACAACACAAAACCAGCATATTAAAAATCAATGCAATAAGCAAAACATTACGAACGTAAACCATCAAGGACGTTGCATAGGCAATTTCTTTGAACGAGCAACAATTTTTATTCACCTTCCTACATCCTTGTATGCAATCCGGAACAAACAAGGTCACGATACAAACTTAATTCAGCAGTGGTTCATTAGAGAAAGTCCTTTATGATTAACCGCATTCCGAAAACCTGCTATTCGGCGCGAAACGTGAAAGGATGGTACGCTAGGAACTTTAGTTTCGGAGTTATTGGTCTGCGACTTTGCTAGGTTTTGGTATGGCCTAAAATTCATTGGATTGTACGATGAATTAGCCAAGGCATATACCACATAGCTTATACTTTTGGCTGCAAATTCCAGCTAGTAGTGGGATTCTGGTATTGGTAAGACAGGACGTTTCGCTTTCTGGTTAAACAGACTGGACAAAAACCTTTTAATTTTATAGTAGTATACTCTTGTTCAACCACAACAGAAATACTCTCATTCGTGTTGTCACTTGTTTTATTATTTAGACAACGTGAACACAGCAGCAAAGTATTCATGTTGTCGATAATTAAATCTACCATTTTTTTTTATAATTATATACATAAAATAATTACTTGATTATTAATGTTTTGATAATTATTTGTTTTTTTTTTTAAATTATATGCATAAAAAAATTATTTGATTACCTTTAAATAATTTCGATCAGTACCGTATCAAATAATGTTGTGCTTTGATATTATTTGTTACCAATGTCGTTGATAGCCTCCCATGTCCGCATCAATAACCAACTCACCGACGCCTTTGACACAAATACTGGACTGAAGCAGGGAGATGGGCTGGCCCCCATACTTTTCAATTAAGCTCCGGAATAAGACACTAGTGCATGGCGCAGTCGAAAAATAGACAAACACACAAAATATCACAGTTGGCGAACACATTATTGAAAATTTTAACAGATTTGTGTATCTAGTTGCCAAAATAACAAGAACCGCCAATGAAAGGGACGAAATACGCCGAAGAGCTCCGTTGACGAAGACAATGCATTGCCGCTTGGATTTGAAAATTAGAGAATGCGGTTAATGTACCAAGACAGTTGGAGACGCTTGTTGCAGGAAGCGAAGGCCCGAGAGGGTTTGTGGTGCTACGAAGAAGATAGTAATGTCATACTGGCAATGGGTGCAGGATAATGGAATACTACGTCCACCCGAAATTATTTCACCAAGAGTTCGTTTACCTTTCCATCCTTAGGCTCCCTTAAAACTTAGTAACGGATTTGACAGATGCTTGATTTAGGACCAAATTTTCTGGAACCAAATGATGATGGGATAAAAATTCAATTATCAGCTGATATCAGGTCGTCGCGGACAGGGCCGTCTTAAACTAGGCTGGGGCCCTGGGGCACACAAGAATTTGGGGCTCTTTTGGAAAGTAAAAAAGCGAATTATAATAACATTTTTTTACTAATAAGTATGAGTATGACCATTTATTATAGGTAATCAAATATAGTATGATATAATATGTCACTAATGATATTGGAATGCTGCTGGTTTTTTGGTGACGATTACGATAACGGTTTCTTTCGGGATTTCTGTTGAGCAAAATCTTCTATTATATCCTCAAAGTCAATTTTTTGAAGGATATCACTTTCTATGCACATAATTGACAAATTACTCAGTCGTTCTTGTAACATTGTTGTTCGCAATTCATTTTTTATTCTCTTAAGCTGCGAAAATGACCGCTCTCCACTACAATTAGTAACCATTAGGCAAAGGAATATTCTTGTAGCAATTTCTACGTTTGGGAAAGTTTCCTCCAATTTATCTGATTTTATTAGGTTATGTAAGGTTGAGATATTTAAATCCACTGATTGCTTTGCTATGTTTTTAAAATATTGGCTTAAATGAAAACATTCTGTTTTGAGCTCATCTGCATTAATGTCTTCATGATAAAACTCTGCGAATTCTTTGCATTTTTTGGTCAACTCATCAGATTCGATTGTTGTTAACTGACAAAGAAAACTAAATCGACCATCAATTTCTTGGTATGCTGCCGAACGTTTGTTTAAATGCGTATTTAATGTGTCAATTATGGGAATGAAAGTATCTACACGAAACTTTTCCTTGCCTCTCAACTGTGCAAGTTAATAAACACTTAAGAGGGTTGAGTAAAAAAAATCATTTATTTTAATTTACAAATCTTAGTTTAACATTTTTGAAATCCCGCAATGAACTGATTTGAGCTGTTGAAGTTTAGAAGCTTTTATAATGCTGATTTGTTGAATTGCATTTTCCTGAATGTGGGAAAATGCATTCGTTGAACGTCTGTCCGTCTCCGTGGGAATTGCTGATACGATGGTTTTCGTAGACATTACTGGAATTAGATGTCTGGCTATTTTCCGTGGGAATCGCTGAGTCGATGCTTTTCGTAAAAACTGCTAGGATTGTTGTTTTGGTGTTGTATATGGAAGATCGCTGTTAAGTCCTCCCCACTTAAGATCGATTGTCCTCAATCGTTAAAAATACGGTAAGTCATTGAACGTAAGTCGTCTTGCTGCCGGGATGTTGTTACAGCTTTGAGAAAAGTCAGGTATTGTTGCTATTGATGTTTGATGATTGATGTTTGGTCCTGCTTCGGCTATGATGATTTTATTTGATTTGAAGTTGGCAATGATTTTCAAGGTAACATATACTATGGCAAAAAAAGATAATGTTAGAATAGTTCCATATGATGTAATCTTTTGTATATAATTTTCTGATTCGAATTGCTTTATGGTTTTAGTGTTGTTTATGAGGATCTCGCTCATATTGTGCGATGTGAGAATATTTTTCTGCATCTGCATAAGGGGTGTTTGTTGCAGGATGGCGGGCAGGACTTCGAGTGTTGATACTTCCTTGGATACGAACGTTCTTCCATCGACCTTGATGGTGGTGTTTTGGAATTTTACGACGAATGTCCCATCGAGGTTATGCATGGAACCTTCAACTTCCATTACTCCGGTAAATTGGTTCAAGAGTATCACTCCTATTGCTATTTCTTCGACTGATGGTAGATGTTCATTGCTTTTTGTTCGACAGGTAGCGTTGAGACTTTTCAGCAGGTGAGGAATACAATGTGATTTGCTTATATCTAATACATCGTTTTGGTTACAAATTATTAAATTGTTGGATGGTTTACATTTTCCTGATAAGGCAAATATTTGATCATTTAATTTAATAATCTTTTCGAATGGAATATCGTACATCAAATTTTGTTTCTTTATAGGTTTTATCAATATTGTTTCAAATAGTTGGTTTGTTGTTATCGGGATATTGACAATATACAGAATACATTTGTTATTCGTTATAATTTTAATTTCGGACACGCCTAGGGCCTCTTCCACTGTTGTATATGGCAACGCTTCTTTACTTAATAAGTTAGTGGCTATTTGAATCTCTTCTTTCGATAATACAATAGAATTTACAATGCCTGCTTTGGCCCAATGGATTGCATAAATGAGATTTGTAAGATCGTCTTTTATAAACTTTAGTCTAAATTGTAAATCTAAAATCAAGTTATTTTTTATATCATCTTTGGATTTTATCATTTCCTGGATTGTATTTGCTATTTTTGTTATGTTGCTAATTCTTTCATTGTATAATTTGTTTATTATGACCTGTCTATTATTGTTTTCTAAGACGTCTGACATTTTGTGCTTAATTGTGACGAAATCCTCGCGGTCCGGAGTACCGGCTATCCATTTCCACGCAGTCCCGATAAAGTCAAAAGATCTTTTTATTTGGCGTGGTTTCAGATTACTAATCATCTCAATGATCTGTTGCGCTTCGTGATCTAGGTAGTGGGAAAGGGGATGATGGCGAGTTGCAGGGAGATTCAGAAATGCGTTTATGTCTTCTATCAGCCTTGAATATTTTTCAAGATCGACTATGTGGATTAGCTTAAAGTTTCCCTCTCGTATTTTTGCGTGCCCCAGATTGAAGGTGGCGATGTAAGAGTTGGAGAAGTCCAGAATTTGGATGTTCGCTGCAGTGGCGTGAAGAAGCCATCTGAAAGAAAGGACCTTTTTAGCTCTTGATTCTATCTTTGTGTATGACTTTGCCTCCTTCAGTTACTATAGTGGTATTTTTATTTTCCCTTACGGTTTCCTGTCGATATCGGGGGGTTAGTTTAGAACCTAGACGTTTGTTTTGTTTTACATATACTACTTCTCCTACCTCATAGCTTTTAAGTGGTTTTCTTTTCTTGTTATGGTGTTCTAAATCTTTTTGTTGTTTTTGTTTTAGCTTTTCAATGTTAGTTTGCCTAACTCTTTCAAATTCCTCGGGTTCAATGTTGGGACTTCTGCCAAAATATAGCTCTACTGGTTTTCGACCTGTGCTGGAGTGGATCGAGTGATTATATTCGTTCACGGCTCTATCTAGGAGTTCTTGGAAGGATCGAGATGGGTCATCTTTTCTGAGACATCGCATAAGTTCGCTCAATGTGGAGTGCCAACGTTCGATTTGGCCGTTGACAGTACTTTTGTAAGCGGGGGTTTTGAAAATTTTTATTTGAAGGTCGTCTTCCATTAAGGATGTAAGAGATATAGAGGTAAGAGCGCCCTCGTTATCAATTACGACATTTTCGGGTACACAGAAAAAGTAGAGGATGTCCAAAAGGGGTTGTTTTATATCTTCTACTGATTTGGATAGGATTATTTTTGCTTGTGCAAACTTCGTGAATTTGTCTATTGCAGTTAGAACCAACTTCTTCTCAGTGGAAAACAGGTCGATATGAACTGTGTGGCCAGGATACTTGGGTATAGGAGTTTCGTTCAGGATTGGCTTATTCGGATGTCTATCGTATTTACTAACTTTGCAGGTCGTGCAGCGTTTAAGTAGCCTTTTGATTTTGAAGGACATACGTGGGAAGTAAAAATGTGCAAGGAGTTGAAGGCGGTTCTCTTCCGCATTGCGGTGAGCTCTGCGATGAGTTGCCAATATTTTCTCTTCTTGCTCCACATCATCTCTAAGATCTTCGACCGACTTCCGCGCGAACCTTATCCTGTAATCCCGAAAGTGGTGAGGATAAAGTTCTTGTATTTTACCCATGGTTTCCTCATTCGTCATGATGCCGTTAATTGTATTGGGGTTCAGATATCTTTTGAGGATATCTATGAGGTTAGTGTTGGTGTATTGGGGCTTTATTATAATATGTCTATTGTATTTATCAAACGGATGGATTATTTGGTAGCTGTCTTCTTGGTCAATTTTGAGAATAATTTGGTTGCGAAAAACATTGATAGGAGTTTCTACCGTAGGTATAAGGTTATGGGAAGAGCTTTCGTCACTGTGTTGAGTTGGGGTTAGAGAATTTATTACTGAAGGTTGGGGAGGTCTTGATAGGGAGTCGGCGACGACGTTTTCTTTGCCAGGCTTGTATTTGAGCTCGTAGTTGTACTCTTCGAGGATCGCTTTCCACCGTTTCATTTTACTGTTGGTGTTTTTATTACTTAATGCATAAGTTAGTGGTTGATGGTCTGTGTATATAACCACCTTGCGTGATCCGTACAGGTAACTTCTCAAAGAGTTTAAAGCCCAAATTATTGCCAGCATTTCTTTTTCATTAGCGGCGTAATGTTCTTGCGTTTTGTCAAGAGTACTGGATAGAAATGTTATTGGCCTGTTATTTTGTGAAAGGACGGCACCGACAGCATGTGTGGAAGCGTCGGTGGTGAGCTCGAAAGGTTTGCTGAAATCCGGGTGAACTAGTACCACTTCGCTTGAAATAAGTGAGTTTTTCAGCTTGTTGAATGATTTTAGAGCATTCTCATCCATGTGTATGAGTTTATTTCTCGAAAGATGTTTGGACACACGTCCATCCTCCCCTCTTAAGAGAGATGTCAAGGGTTTTGCTATTTTGGCGTAGTCGCGAATAAAGCGACGATAATACCCTGACATCCCGAGAAATGAGCGTAAATCCTTCAGTGTTCTGGGCAGTGGAAAATTAGCAATGGCTTGAACCTTTTTTGGGTTGGTTTTTATACCATCTTTCCCAATGACGTAACCCAAAAATTCGATTTCTTCGTGCAAGAATTCGCATTTGTCCAGTTGAATTTTTAGGTTTGCCGCTTCTAGGATCTGAAAAATTCTTTCAAGGTTCTTGAAATGTTCTGCTTCATTTTTGCCAAAGATAATTATATCGTCTATATAAATGTAGCAACTTTTGCCTATTTCTTCTCGAAGGATGTCGTCTAACGCTCTTTGAAAAATTGAGGGTGCGTTTTTTAAGCCAAACGGAAGTCGAGTGTATTCGAATTTGCCGTTATTGATAGAAAACGCAGTCTTTTCAATATCCGATTCCTTAAGAGGAATCTGATGAAAGCCGCTTTTAAGATCAATAATGGAAAATACTTCATTTTTTCCCAAATTAGACAGAACCTCGTTAATTTCGGGAATGGGATACCGATCAGGAATGGTAATTGAATTTAATTTTCGGTAGTCTACTACCATGCGGTACTTCTTTTCTCCTGAAGCATCTTCCTTCTTTGGGACAATCCAAACCGGAGAATTGTAGGGAGATCGAGATGGCCTTATAATCCCGTCGTTGAGTAGTTTTCTTACTTGTTCTTCGATTTCACTTTTTAGAGCCATGGGATAGGCGTAGGACTTCGAATATACGGGGTCGTTGGATGTAGTTCGAATTTCTCCTTTCACTCTGGTAGTGAAAGTTAGACGTTCGTCAGGATCTGTGAGAAGATGGGGGAATTTATTAATTAGTTTCATTAATTTACTTGAAGAATCTTTGCTTAAATGAGACGTTCGAATGTTAATGTTGTTCACTGACTCGGAAAAATGCTGTTTCAGAGGAATACGAAGCCCTGTGTTTATTGTCATGTAGCTCTGCTTGGTATGTATTACGGCATTGAGTTCTTTCAAGGTATCGTTGCCAATGATACCATCAAACGAAATAAGACTGGGTAGTATGAAGAACTTTTGTGTTTGGGTAGAAGGTCCGAAAGGATTTATATAAGCATAATGTGTAATTTTAATGCATCCTGCGACGGATTTGGCATAAAATTCTTTGTCGTTGCGGAGAGGATACTTTATATGACGTGGCTGAATGTAATTATTGTTAGATCCGGTATCTATAAGGAATTTTAATAGCTCTCCACTTCTGATTTTGAGTTGAAAATACGGGAGTGAAGAGCGTTTCAGCCTAAAAAATAGATGTCATCGAGATGTTCGGTATTGTCCGTTGTTGGATTATCCGTTTCATTGCCGTTTTCAGTCTGCGGAGTATTAGTTTGGTTTATTTGAGAAGGGTCAGTCAGTTCGGTCGGAAAGGGTTGTGTATCGTCCTGTCCTAGGTACTCTAGGAAACCTTCCTCGTCGTTAAGTCCAGGGTTTCCGAATACTTCGCCATAAGCTTCCGGCGTTATATTATTATTCTGGGTCGTAAAGTACGTACGCTGGAATTTATTTGGGAATTGTGGTGCCGGTTGCTGCCTTTTGTGGCCAAATCCGTATTCGATTCGTGGTCTATTGATATAATTTGCGTTACGAGAACGCAAGCTTCTGTCGACATCCATTGGTTCGGGTCTATTTGGTTTTGGGGGCAGTGGTTGAGGATTTTGAACAAATACAGGTGGTTGGTTGTAAAATCGTGGAGTTTGGAATGCCTGAGGGTTATTCACTAATTCCGGGTAAAATTGTCGTCTTGGAGCAGGTACAGGAGCCGGTGGGTGATTATTTGAATAAAGCCTTCTCGGAGGTATCGGTGGAGCGTTTTGAGGATGTGGCCTATTTGTGCGAACATGTGAATTGTGCGCGTGTTGCGTCCTGTAGTCGATGTTTTGGAGCTTCAGGCACAAGTGCAGGGCCTGCGGTAAGTCGACAGGCTCTTTCATGCTAAGAAGTCTCGAAAGGTCACCTCTAAGTCCTCGAACGAAGGTATCTAGAGCTTTGTCTCTATATGCCTGCGTCATGATGTTGAGTGCTTCTTGGCCCATATCCATCGATCCAAGTTTGTTCAAGATTAGTGAGAGATGATTGTACACCGTTTGGTAAAACTCGGGAATTGTATTTGATCCTTGAACCAGAGTAGTCATCTGGTACTCTAGGGTTCCCAGATCACGCTTATCAGCGTAATGGAGTGTCAAGCACTTCGAAATTTTTTCCCAGTTTAACGGCGTATTGTAAGATTCTAGGGCAATATCGGCGTGCCCTATGATCTTATTACGAATCACAGACAGGATTCCATAATATTTCGGCGTACCCCGTAGATGACCGTAGATCTTCAAAATTCGGTCGACGGATTTCTTCCAGGAGCTAAACTCTCCTGGGTTGCCGGAAAAGTCTCTCAGACTTTTAACGACATCTGGTATCTTGTCCATGTCGGCAAGATTATTGTCGTTATTTATACTAATCGGTATATCAACGTCATTGTTTATGTCGGAAGCTGGATTCATAATTGATTGGAACATTTGTCTACCTTGCGCTTGCAGCGTTGTGGCGACAATCTGTGCGATGATATTTCTGATATCTTCGCCAATCACTAGATTGTTAGACCCGGATGGCTGGGTGACCGGTTGAGGTTGGGGCTGTATGGGTGCATTCTGTGAACCGATTTCTAGACGCGGGGGTCTAAGAAGGTTGTTTGGATTTGCCATAATGAATCACGAAAGGAGCCACCAGATCAATAGGTAGGTTTATATTCCACAAAACGCGTATGAGAATTTTCGTCACAAAAATCACAATATTTTCACTAAAATACGCAAAATATGCACATAAAATCAGAGCACACTTATATATAAAATATATGCATCAATAAATCAAAAAATCTTATGTATATAATATATATATACAAAATGTGTATCAATAAAATTTTTCTGAGGATACTTAAATTTACTCAAGTCAATCCAGTATTTTGTACAGCAATTATTTTCGATAAAGAACTAGAACACTTCAAATATGTTTGTAATAGTACGACTTTTTGATAAAATTCAATAATATTTCAAATAAGTTTTCAATGTTTTCGATAAATAATTTAATGAGCCATTTCTTGAAATTACTTTACTTTTAAGTTGCCACTTCGTGAATATTAACAATTATTTTATTAAGAAAACAACAGTGGAAGAAGACTTACAAAATTATTGTCAGTTTGATCATCCTTTTGTTTCTGTTGAGTTCCTCCTGGGCTGCTAACGCACTCGGTTGGCTCTGGTATCCTTTTTTGCTCCCCCTTGGTTCTTGGATGGAGCTACTGAGGGGCCTTTCCCGAATTCCGCGTGGTCTTCAAAATTTGATTATTTTGGTAGGCACCTGGTTTAAATGCACTTATTCCAACTTAGGGCAGAGTCACTATGATTAAGCACTGATTATCCCGTCGATTGGACTTGTGGACCATTGGTCAGCCTCAACGCAATGTTCGACCTACTAGGCTTAATTATCTATCGATAATTTGGTCATCCACTTGTACCACGCACGCGAAGCAGCCCCACGTTGGGCGCCAGTTAATAAACACTTAAGAGGGTTGAGTAAAAAAAATCATTTATTTTAATTTACAAATCTTAGTTTAACATTTTTGAAATCCCGCAATGAACTGATTTGAGCTGTTGAAGTTTAGAAGCTTTTATAATGCTGATTTGTTGAATTGCATTTTCCTGAATGTGGGAAAATGCATTCGTTGAACGTCTGTCCGTCTCCGTGGGAATTGCTGATACGATGGTTTTCGTAGACATTACTGGAATTAGATGTCTGGCTATTTTCCGTGGGAATCGCTGAGTCGATGCTTTTCGTAAAAACTGCTAGGATTGTTGTTTTGGTGTTGTATATGGAAGATCGCTGTTAAGTTGCAGTCTCTGATGATCCTTCAAAAAAAGTGATGCGTGTGCTGCGAAATTTTTTTCTTTCAAATGTATCTTTGTAGTCAGCGTATGGATTTTTTTCTTTAGCGGCCGTTTCGTACTGATCAAAATTATTGCGTGCGGTATTGACATAACTGATTAGAGATTCGTAGAGTTTCGTTACAACGTCCATGGTCATAGTGCTATTCTGTAAACTTAGACTTGTTTTATTCATAACTCCCAAAAGATCATTCCATATTTCCGTTAAAAGAGCAGTCTCGAATTTTCCCATTTTTTGTGCTAGGCTTTGGGCTTCCCTTCTAGTGTCTCCTGGTTGATTGATGTCACTCGCGATAGAAGACAATGCTTCAGAAATATTTAAATTACCATTTTGCAAAGCATTAATAGCATTAGCGCGTGCAGACCACCTAGTCAGGATTACCAGATTGGTCGGTTCAAAATTCAGGACATTTGAAAGAGCTACAAAAAAAAAGGAGAGATCTAGAAGCTTATGATATCAGATTATTATATTATTTGAAATGAGCCAGGGGTCGAAAGAAAAAAGGCTACTATTGCAACAAGTTTGTTCATTTATTTTTGCACATTTTAATTAATCTAATTTAATGACTAATTTAAATAGCCATTCATGAGTCAGGTTAATTAACAATATTTATAAGAGTCACGAATGTTATGAATGATTTTTGAATTTTCGGGCTGAAGAAGATATTTGTAAAATTGTTTACAGTCCATCTCGGTAAAATTGAATATAATCATCAAGATGTCGCGAATTGTTTTTATCAAGAGTCGGTTGCGTTCATCAGTCCATTGGGATTTTATCAACGAAAAAATTCTTTCGCAATTGGCATTGTGCCCGGGAATGGAAAAAAAAATTCAGCTATTTTCTAAATTTCAGAAAAAGCATCGCTCTTTGAATCGTTTGCGTGAAAGAATTGGCACATCTTGTCGTTACAAGATTCTCTGAAATAAAGGTCGTTATTTTCCTGCTTCTTTTGAATGTATCTCACAAGATTCATAGCCTGGTCAAAAAGTTTTGATTCATCAAAAACCACTCCTTTCTCTTGCAAATACAGCACGGACTTCTCAATGCAATCGAAGGTGAATGGAATATCGCGTTGAAAATCTATCCACTTGAATATCTGGAATGAGTTGGAAAATTTTTTATAACTGTTCAACAAAAATTTAATGAATGTAAAAAAAATTAAATACTCGAAATTCAGCAAGAGAGGCCGTCCATTTCAGCAGATACTCCTCCGTCTCCACATAAACCATCAAAACTCTTGCTGTGAAATCGTCACATTCTCTGTCCTTCTTTTCTGAGCGCAATTTCGAAAGAATTGACTTGACGCCAAGTGGAAGAAATTTCGCTTCAATCCGATCCCTCACCGCTTGAGCTAAATCATCCACGATGTTCAAAATTTCAATGACGCTGCTATTCTTTTTCTGTGACTTCTTCACATTATCGTCGAAAACTGACATTAATGAATGCACAAATAAAAGATAGCATTCTGCGAAATCATGTCTGAAAAACGCTTCAAGGACCGCTGGTGGTTTTTCTTGAGAAAGAAAGTAAGCCTTCAAAGCAGGGAACATTTGTAGAATACGATGTACAACTGGCAGTAAACTCAGCCACCGGGTCTTGCTGTGATACAAAATCTCTCTGAAAGACACTTCAACAAATTCGCAAAACTCTTTCAACTCTTCTGTGCAAACAGTATAAATAGAAAAATACTGATAAATTTTGAAGGCCAAAGTGTCTATATCAAATAACACAAATCTTCCAAGACCATGTTGAACGCTGTTGTGAAGAATGTGCGCCGAACATCCAACTCCGAGGACACTGGAATTGATGTTCTCCTTCAAAAGAGCATGGATATTATTTTCTCCTCTCCGATGCAGACCCCCAAAATTCGAGTTGGTATTGTCAGCAGAAAAAGCCGTCAATTTTTTTTCAATCTTGAGCTGGCGAAGTGTATCTTCAAGAAGGGTCGCAATAGTGGCTGCTTTTTCATTTGTTGTCTCTTGCAGATCTAGCATTTTAACTTGAATTCCATGCTTCGTGTAATCAAAGTATTGTACGACTATAGTAAATAGTTTATGATGTCCATGATTACTGCCATCCGTGCTTATTCCGATGAAGGGAACTTTCTGGAGATCCTGGTTGATAATGTCTTGTACGTGAGGTGAAATGACTTTGCATACGATGGCTTCAGTCTTCGTTCTGGCACACGATATTTTTGTTGCGATTGACGAATCATGAAAGATTTCACGTAACAAAGCAGCTGTGCAATCTTGAGAAAGAAAACTGTGATGGTGCCTCACAGTATGGTATGCTAGAGCTCCTTCAGCAGCGCATATTTTCTTATCCAATGGAGTGAATTTTGGTATAAGAAAATTAGACATCGATTTTGACGTGGATGCTGCTTGGATAGACTTGCGGTGTTTATCACTTTTGACATGATTCTCTAAATCGTTGGTCCCTATTCAAAACAAAAAAAAAACAATACTTATTACAGTTCTATTTTCCGAACTTCATGATTTTTCGAGTTAAGGGGGAAATCCCGTGCACCAGATCAAAAAAATCATTTTTTAAATTTTTGTCTTAAACGAAAGCTCGATATCTAAAAAACATGTAATGTACGTCCTAGACCCGTAACTTGGCGCCTAAACACCGAAATAAAATCAATATATCGCCCTCATAAATCAAAATATTAATGTCGTCGGAGTCAACCATAAATTTTTGTCATATTGCAAAAGTAGCCTAATCAACCAAAAAAGTTTCGGAAAGACAATCCTTTTTTTTTCATCTCCAAAAACATCTCCAAATAGACCCTTATTTCGGGTCTGTTACGCAGGATTCCCCCCGTAAGACTTCAAATATTCGAACAATTTTTTAGAAAATTATTTTAAGTTTCAAACATTTATTCGTCAAACAAGAAAACACTCAGAAAAGAAATTCCATAGTTCAAATGCAATTAACTTACACATCTAAAATTTAACCTTGAAATTACAAGTTTAACTTAATATCATCACTGGAGAACATTTTTGAATGATAGATATCATAAACGAAAGGCTTAGTATTTATTCGATAAAAAATCTCATATTATTCAATTTTGGAATATTCATTCAATCATATTTTTTGGGTAAAATATTGGTTACTTAATTGTGCAAATTCTGCTCATAATCATGGCAAAAAACAAAGGGAAAATTATCCATATTGTCAATCATTAGTTGTAACTTTCAATAAAAAATATAAAAAATTGTAAAAATGAATTTTATTTTTACACTCTTATAGAATTACGAATACTTTTGGCCTGGTACCAATTCAGGAAATCCATACAACGCAGAAAAATCATTACAAATACCAAACTATAGGTATCAATTGTTTAAAATTATGTTACTGCAAACATGCATGTATGTTGGGCATGTACATATTATATATAGAAAGAATGCAAGTTCGAGGTCAGAGAAAGAAGTGGCAAAAAGGAACAAAGCCTTTTCAGAATAAAAAAATAGAATTTGAAAGTAAAAATAAAGATGAAGAATTGTAAAAAAAAGCTGGCACAAACCACCACTAGCAACCGAAATACTCGTGACACACAAATTGCAATAAGCTCTTGTATTGTCTGATGACACTTTACTGAAGCAAGTAAATTTCTTTGCAAGCTCGTCGCTGAACGTACTTTTTCGTTTCGGCATGTTAAAAAAATACAAATGTATATTTGTATTTCACATGCCTTGACGTCTCAAGAAAACAATGCTAATGATTAAATACTTCTGTGAAAGGACGTTAAAATGACAGCTCGACAGCTGACAAGACAACAGCGAACAATGGAAACCATCGACATGTATAAATGGACTGCTAGCGTGGGCTGCGCCTGCGCGACAATCACGCTTGTGGAAAGAGAAGGAGAGATGCATATATATTATATACCAATATACGTTCCTGTCAAACCAATGAGAATTCGCCTATGGGATATCGTCCTCTCTTCATTGCGGGATGGATGCGCAGTAGCACAATAGTAGTCCATTTCTATATTACGGTTTTCGATGCATTTCGATGATGAAAACATAATAATATTGTACCTACCTTAATGAATTTTGGCGGCGCTAATATTTGAAACAAATCGAGGCTTTCACTGTCACACGCGTTTGAATTGAATGAAATCACGAAAGATGTGGTAGTATTGCAGCACGTTTCTAGTTTACAACAAAAAAAATTTTTTTCTTTAGAAAAAAATCAGGTTTTTCGGAATCGGGGACATTTTGATGATTTTCGAAAAAAAATCCGGGACTCCGGGACGGACGCCCGAATCCGGGACGTCTGGTAACCCTGCACCTAGTTTCCGAAAGAGACTTCAGGACTCTATTTGCACCTAAATGATCTGTCAAAATTTTCCATCGTTTTGTCGAAGCCGAGAAAAAATTGAACAATTTTTGTACAAGTTGAAAAATGTTACTGCTTCAGTAACGCACTCAACAGCCTGAACACCCACTAAATTTAGCGAATATGCTGCACATGGAACGTAAATCGCAAATTCGCAAACTTCTTTTATTCTTGACTGAACACCAGTGTACTTTCCAGACATATTTGATGCATTGTCGTAGCTCTGTCCGCGACAATCTTTTATAGGAATATCAAGGCTTTCAAAAAAGTTTAAAATGGTATCTGCTATATGTTGCGCATTATGTTCATCCATTGGCAAAAATTGCAAAAATCTCTCAATAGGCTGTCCGTCTTTTACGTATCTAACTATGAAAATCAGTGGGTCAATGGGTGGGTCATGGCTAATAGAGTAGTACTTTGCTGATTTAAGTTCTTTAACAATGGTTTTCAATACTTGCTGTCCCATTCAATTATTAAATTCATTACAAATATTTGCCGATAAATATGATGTACTTCCTTTTCCACGATTTCCCTAGTTTTGTATGTGATCAGCAAGAAAAGGATAAAATTCACTAATCAGTTCTAAGCATCCCAAATAATTCCCATTATTTTGCCATATACCTCTTGAAGCCAAAAATTTCACGACTGCAACAATTCTCCTGAGCACATTCTTCCAATAGTTAATTTCTATATTATATTGGGACAGCAACTCAGTATCAATTCGTCCAGTAGTTTTCATTCTTGCAACATAATTCATCATAAATTCCCTGTGCTGTAAACTGTTCTCATGCTCTATCAATAAGTTACTTATATGCTTCCAATCTTCATATCCATCAGGAGAACTTAAGTTATGTCCAGTACCAGTAGTGGTTTTAAATAGACGGCAGCAATAACAGTATATAGATTTCTTTGCTGGTGAATAAAGGAGCCATTTTCTTTCTAAAGACTCACCGTTCGTCAATTTACGAATAAAAATATTTTTAGTCAAGTATCTAGTTTTCGTTTTACCATTTGCATCTGGAAAACTTGTAGAAGTTTCAGAGAAGTCACTTTTATTATTTTGGAAAAACTCTGGTCCTTTTTGAATCCAAATATCATGGACTTCGTCCGGTAAAATCTCGTCACAGTAAGTACCAGGGTCGGGAGACACTGATACATTCTCTAAGCTTGCAGTTATTAATTCACAGTAGCTTTAAGACACTTGACCTCTTTTTCCTGGTGACATTCAGAGGTACTTTTGTCTTGTGGTGATGAGAATGAATAATCCTTCGGCTTATTTGTTTCTTCAACCGTAAAAAACGAAGTGAGCTTTGGAAGTTTTTCCGTTATTCCTTTTTGAGCTACAACTTTTTTTCTTTTTTGTGAACAACTTAAATATGTTCTTATCGACATAATGAAATAATGTTTACACGAACAAATCGAAACTTCTGTTTATCTTACTCAATTTTAGATATCAAACGAAACAAAATAACGCCACTCACTCTTATCGGACTGATAGTTTAATACATCATTCGGGGATTCCCCCAACCATAGACAATGTTGACATTTATGTAAGGCCTTGTTTAGACGGTGCAGCTTGACTTAGGAATCGTAGGGATTGCGTGAGTGATCGCCAGATGGTGTACTTAGTAAATTAGGTAGGACATGTTCGGAAATATTATTAATTAGTACAGTAGGAATAGGCGCAGTCATCGATATAATGGCGTAGTATATGCCTTGTAAATACCTTCTGATAAGATTACTGATTTGTGAAAAAAGTGTAATGTGCCCGACAAAAATGTTCTGAGAATAAATGTGTGAGAGAAATTGTCGGTATTTCGGGGCCCCCCTGAGATTGGGGGCCCTGGGCACGGGCCCCGTGTGCCCTTATGGTAAAGACGGTACTGGCCGCGGAGATGATGAGTTAATTTCTTATTAAAATATTCACGCAATTATTGTCCTGAGCATAATTTTGTTGATCGTTTACAAAATTAATTAAATAATTCACATTTAAAAAATCTCATTGAAATTTCAATAAACGAATTGTAAGGGATTCCTTGAAGAAAAATTAGGATTCTAAGGGAATTATGAGTTTTCTGTATATAACATAGCCCTCCACATAGCTCCACACAAGCTTTATTGGGTTCGAATAAAGCGATTGCTGTGGCGTTTCGAGCAAATATGGGCAATTAAAGCTAGCTTCGAACATTATAGGCCTTGTTTTTGTGATCGCTATATTGATCGAAGTAAAAATCGTCTGCTACTCTTTATTTTCAACGTTTTGAATGATATTCGATCTCAAAATTTTCAAATAGTATTTCCTGTCCATTATCTCCTCTATAATGTGAAAATTTCCAAGTCCAGACTTCGATATTGCCCCCCATCCTATTACCGACTCTAAGCCGTGTTTAACAGTCGGTTTCAGATTTCTTTCGCAAAGATCTTCATTACACTTTATGCACGCATATGAACGTCCATCTGACAGGAAAAAATTAAACTAGCTTTTGTCCGTAAATATTACTTTATTCCAAAATATTTAATCTTGGAAAAAAACTAAAATTAATATAAAATTAAATTAAACAAATTAATATAAAATAATTTGCGAAAGCTAACGGTTGTTTTTTTCTTTGGCCTTCCTTAGAAATCTTTCTATTGCTTTCTATTTACTGTTTCAGCAATAAATTTTGCTGCACTAAAGTGTGGCTGGTTCTTGATTTGCCTTAAAAGCCATCGTTTGTCGCAATCCGAAAATATATTTCATTTGCTCGGTTTTTGTTTATTGACAAAGCTATCTGCATCTTTGATTATATTAAATACGAGTACTGTACATCAATGTTGGTTCACAATTTATTTCGAACAGAATTTCCTGCTTTGTGATGGGCCAACATTTATTCTCTAATTTTTGTTGAGGTTTGAGTACCGCGTTATGCCATCACTGATATTCTGTTTAAGTACCTGCTGACTTGATCGAAAAATCACTTGAAATGAGCAAGATTCAGTGACAAATTGAAGTGACAAATTAAAAAACTACTGGATGTTTACCGTTACCTACAGCAAAATATATCAGGGTTACCATGTGTTCCATTATTACTTTTACTTTGAATATGAGACTTTTCAAAGTTGTTTATTAATTTTTTACCTTTGTATAAACGACTAGATTTGATCTATGGTTTTTAATAAGCTAATAATATGAAAATTTAAATTCTATATCTATTTCATTTATCACATTTATAAGTTCCTACAAAATAAATAACGGTCCCAGTATAACTTTAAGCCACTGTATGTAAAATTGTGGAAAATGATTTTTTATTACTAGTTCTTTCCAACTAATTGGCGGATGTATGTCTACTAGCATAGCATTAGAAAGTAACTCATTTTGCAACTAATTTTCGGGATTTATGCGTTATGTATTATGTGTTTTTCACCTTGTTTTTCAAACAGAAAATGTATTGGGCCGTGAAGTCTGAATAATAACTAAATCATAAGTATGTTGTAATGTCCCTATTCGTCCGTAAATCACTCAAATTTCGATAAGACGTCAGAAATTATGGTGCACGTTGCAATATTTCAGGCATGAATAGAAACGAACATTTGTATATCCGATGATGAAAAAATCTGCTGGATTTAATTATATACAAGGATATGGCATCTACATTGTCTTATACCTCTATCATACCTCTATGCGTGGTACATGTACCACGCCCATCGCCCCCTTGTCGATATATCGATAAAATTGAGCGTACTGGTCTAGTTGGTAATGAGTCAAACTCTATGCGTCGTCAAACCAGCAGAAAACTGGAGGATATAAAAAGTGTAAGCCAGAGATAAAGTGAACACTCGTATGCTCCTGTTTCATATTATTTGCAGGAACTCGGTTTTTCTCAGGGGGCCACGTGGATATTTTCTATCTTTATATTAAATCTTCAGTTGAAGACCTATAAGGTTCATAAAATTGAAGTACTCAAATTACATTCGATACCTTTTAGGGAAGTTCAAGTTGTTTCTCACAACAATTGTTGCTATCAAAACATTACGTATATTTGCCTTACAACATATCTTCGCCAATTGAATTACACTACGTATTTTTTTATACTATTGCAAATCTGTCAATGGCGAAACGTTCAGCTGTAAGCCAAATTGTCTTTGACTAAGATTTCATCGCTGATCGAGTTAGTGTGCACTCCCCTAGTAATTTTGCTAGCATTTTTGCAACCATGTCAATTTTTAGTGCAGCAGTGGTATCTTCTAACGTTACCTACCGAATATGGTTTCACGTAGTCAAGCATTGACCATATCTTGGAGCAAGTTAAAGTCAAGAAAAAGCTAGTAGAACAGTTGCAACCCTTGAGCTAGAGCACTGTGTGATCCACGAGCCCTCATAGCCCTCGTAGACTGAATTTCCTTCTTCAGTTTCGACTGCATGAAAGGTTATTATTCTGCCAAACTTTTATCGTGGATGGCCTTGACACGAATAAATGTCCTGGTCAAGTCAATGCTATCTCAATTTTATGGTCAGCTACAAGTGAGGGGTACAGCCTCTGGGTATAAAATTTCTACATGATTGACTTAGAACTCAGGCCCTACAGATTACTTTTCACGTCATTCCAGAGGTCTCAGCATTGGGTAGTAGTATGTTAAAGCATATTGTAGCAAATTGGCATACTGCTAATCATTTTCTTTACTCTGCGGCCATGAGTTTCTGGTTATCGCTTATGATATTTCTCTCCGCGAGTCAACGATTCGTTTATAGCCCCAGTGCATGAGTTTCGGACAAACAAGAGGGAATTAGAAGCAGACGTACTGATATTCATGGTTGATGTAAGCAAGTCTTAGCCTGTTAGCATTCCTCATCTCAGACTCATACTCTCCAAAGAGAATGGTGTCTTTTCACGAGTTTTTTTTAAGATATCCTCCAACAAACATCCGCCCAATATTCCATAAAAGAGGACATCATCCCCATCCCCTATCATTCCCCATCGAAGAGGGCAAGAGTGTGAATATAAAATGCGGGAAAGCTCAAGTATTAGCCTCAAGTGAAATCTTCTAAAGATCACTCACTGAATAAACCTCCAGCACTACCCACTTTTTCCTTCGTACGGGAACCCAAAGTTAATATCTCATCTGGTATATTCCTTCCACAATCCGGTGTATTGCTAGTGTTGATCAGAACAAATATTGTTTTGGATGTTACCCCGAGTATTTTGGTAGGGGTACTCATTCTCCAGACAAATCTCCATGCGCAAGAGCAACTAACCTTGTTGAGAAAGAGGATAACCGATCGTTCGATATTCAGCACACACAATAAAATTGGGTTCATGAAAACCGAAGCCAAAAAATCCATGAATGATTAATGTAATGATTCTGCTCTCAGAAATGAGCCCTGTTCCCGGCGAAGATGACAAAAGTTACAGATTTTCCAAGTCAAGATGCTAACAACTTCCTGTCGCAATGGTATTCGGTCAGCAGCAACATACGCCTCGCAAATTGGTTAAGCCGGAATGAAGGCATTCATGCTGTCATGCAAGTTCTCCTGTAGGATCGGCACATTGCATTATTGTTTAAACAATGCTTTAGGTTTAGACCTAGACATGTTTGATTTCGTCAGGTGGTAAATGAGGATCGTTTTAGAGGATACGGTGTACATCTTGTTTATGTTGCACTCAAGTGGCTTTAATCAAGCCATGTGCAACATTGTGCAATATGACCAACCCCAAGCAAATTAGAGAAGCAGGAAAAAACTATTGTTCATCATATCCTGTGAATCACCTTGCATATTATATTATTTTGTTCTAATGAAGAGTTGTTTAGCTTCTCTTTTAGAGAACTCAATGGAAACCAGGCATGATGGGATTCCTTTTAAGGCCATTCAAACTAGGGAGGTTCCTACATCATGATGACTTCCTCCACATAAACCAAGTTGATCACCCAGTTGGTTTCACGTTTTTAAGGATGATCATAGGTTCCAGTGTTCTGCACTTCGTCTTCTCCATCTCATTCAGGATTTTTTGGACAACATCTACTAATGGGTTGCTGGATCGATGATCCAGTCGATAAACCTTTAATTACAGTTTGGGTGTCATCTGAAATCTTGGAATGTCCTTGATTTCTTCGAGATACATCTGTAAAGAAATGGGAATCCATTAGCATGGCTAATAGGAGGACGAGGATTGCCAGCCTAAGGTACTACACCGCGGTTTTAATTTGTCTTCAACGCCATTTCAGGTTCTTCTTTCCTTAGTTTTTCGTTGTTTAAAAAGCGTCTTGAGTTGAGTTTCTGATAACACATTCTGCTTGGGCAACTTCTTCGTTTATCTTCATTACAATTTTCTGTAATCGCTTCGGTTTAAGATTGTTTCAAATAAGATTAACATCTTCCTTTTCTCCGTGCTGTAACACTTTTCTCTTGCAGTAACTAGAACTAAATATTTTCCAGTCTAAAATGAATGCAAAATGTCTTAATCGTTACAACAAACCGTTTATTTTCTCTTACAATCAAAAAAATATCGCGAGCGGCATGCGACACCGTATTTTAAATCTTACACAGTCGTCATTGTAGAAGAGTCTGCAGCTATACTCTGGGGTGGTAGTGCATCCTTGATAGTCAGAAAAAGAAACGCCATATTGTGCCACAGGGAGCAAATTGTGCATTCGGAATCTATCGTTCGTTTATTGCTCTTTTGACTGAGTTGGAGTTTGATTATTTCAGGTCTGATCATTTTGATTTGACGATCAATATCTTTGATTAAATTCTGAACAAATTCTTCGGAATATTTGGACGCAGTGTGACGAACGTTATATGATTCAAGACCCTTGATGAGGTTTTGGACAATTGCTGGAGTAGCTTTTGCGAAGCCAACTGTGTAATGCTGTAAGAGGAAATTAAGCAATGAAGAAAAAGTTTCCAATTTATTTTCCAGCCATAATAACTTACTCCATATGTCAAGAAGAAGAAAACAATTATGCGCTCCATGCTGATATGATATGTGAACCCTTTGATAGTTTATGCACTGGTTTGTCGCTGGTATTTATACTTATACTTAGGTAGAACGATTATCTTTGGAATAATTTGAATTCCTGGTGATAATATCCACAAGTTTAACCTAGTTTTCGAGGCATAAACATTCTTCTGTTATTCACAGCTGTATTCAGTAAATAAATGCCAAACTTCATTGGTATACAGGCATAGAAATTTAAAAAGTAGTTTTTCAAAACCCGAAGTTGAATCTACAACATCAGCAATTAAGTGCGTTTTTAAGTTCCCGTTGTGAATTGTGATCCTTGCGCTGAGTGAAAAATGTTGATAATTCGAAAAATTTCTATCCTGAAAAACAAAAAGGATTGGTAAATGTAAATGAACCATGCCGATATTTTTATGCAGTACAACGAATATCAAAAGAAAATTATTGAATATTGATCAAAATAGTTTTTTTTTCAGTTTTGTTTTATTTAAAATATTCACTGAAGATTTTAGAAGAAAACATAAAGAAGAAAAATAGTGAAATCAGATAATAGAAAGCAAAAAGAATTTGACAGTAAAACAGAATTCATACAAATTTGACACAAAAGGAATCTCGTGAACTGAACGTGGTACTAAACTTATTACCCTCGCAAAAATTTGATTTTATAAGCCAAATCGTGGGCAGAGAAAACAGAGAAAAAATTGACTGACTTAGCTCTCACAAATATATCCTTTGATAAACTTATATAAAGGTTTAACAATATGTTTCATCCTGGACAACATATTTGATCCTGACGTCGTTATATTGATTGGCTACTAGCCAGAACGTGAGCTATGAGCCCAGATGTAATACTTGAAAATAAAGGAGGCCCAAATAGAAGATGCAGGATATGTTTTGGAATCAAACGAACAATTGTTTGATTGTTAATAGTAATCCAAACAAGTTTTATACGATAGCAAAACAGACAAATGAAAATCATGCATAGAATACCATGTCTTGCAAATGGCAATTTTAGGTTGACAGAACTTGCGAACCTTCGTTTTCTATTCAAAATTTTCTACTACATTTTCGCGGGATCGGGAATTTATTCCAGCATTGAAAACTTTGATATTCAATTGGGATTTGGACTCGTTACCGCATATTTAGTACCACAAACACATCCCTAGGTAATTAGTCCTACAGTGTTGAATGGGAAGAGCTTCGTGTCTCATAAATGCAAAATAAAGCAACCAAAGAACTTAGATTGGTTCACTCATCGCCACAATCCATACTAAACTATCATTCATGAAAACAACATTTTTTTTAAATCAACATTTTTATTTGACTGAAAAAAATCTCAGAAGTCTTAATTCTAACAAGGATTTCGATGAAAATTACTTAACTCTAACAGTTTTTACTTATTCTAGAGTCCTACATCTTGATTAAACTAACATTATGATTTGCAAACTGTCATTCATTCTCAGTGCGCAGACATTTATTGAATCAATTTTGGGATATCAAATACAATATATTCGCTTTTTGACGTACTAAGAGGCAAAAAACGAGTATCTGCGGTCAAATGATTTTTTTACGAAAGTCTGCATCATATTTGATGTTTTGCAGGACCCCATTAGATGATTATCGATGCCCATAAGGCTCCTGCAGCTTTTGAGAAAATTGGACAATTTACACATGCAATCTCCTCACAAAATCTGAAGCATTGGAACCTACACCACTCAACTTCATGAGCATGGCGGAAAACTGATGTATCTGAACACATTCTAGCAGTTCAGTTCAAGTTCAAGTTCAATAATTTATTGGGTGAATTGTTTTGTTATATACAATTATTTACAATTAGTCTTAACCTATCACTTAACCTACGGGTTTTGCCTAATTACTGTACCCAGAGTTCAATACTAACTAGAATTTATTCGTTCCTTAAATTAAGTTGATATATTAAAAGTCCTTCTTAATTGGGGTAGGGCCGTCCATCCTCCCGTTTATAAAGACCAGTGCAAGCTCGAAGGATTCTGCGATCCAGTAATCCTATCTTGCTCCATTTGTACGTCGCTGTAGCCTGCCAGATCAGCACCGCATACATTAGTATGGGCCTGATAAGCGACTTGTACGCTAGTAATTTCACCCACTTGATGGTTGATGACTGTTTCCTGAAAAGAGGTAAAAGGAGATGGTATGCGCATCTAATTTGCTTCAATACCGCGTCTACGTGGGCACTAAAGTTGTTGTTCCTATCATAAATTACCCCCACATACTTATTTTGCTTCGAGCAGTGCACCACCTGCCCGTTCAGCTTTATTCCGGTGTCACAGATACTCCTCGTGCGACGTCAAAATTTTTGATGTGGGTCCTTGAAAACAATCAGCTCGCTTTTCTTGACGTTAACCCCCATCCCCCACTTTTCATAGTATGAAGTTAACGAGTCCAGGTACCTTTGGAGTCTCAACCTTACGAAGCGGAGATTGTGCTCATATGACCACGCCAATAAGTCGTCAGTGAAGAGATTTACCTCGATTCCAGGTTGAAATTCATCCCTGATCCCTGGGATGTCGGACGTAAATATATTGAAGAGAACGGGTCCAAGAATGGACCCCTGTGGGACCCCCGAATTAATGATAAAGGGTTCAGAGCTAGCTCCATCAGACACCGCAAAGGTAGTTCGTACCCTCATGAAGCTGCCTATAATTTTTATGACATTCACCGGAAAGCCCAGTTGGATAAGTTTGTAGATAAGTCCGTCGATCCAAACCGAATCAAAGGCTTCTTCTACGTCGATGAGACATGCTGCAACAATCTTTTTTTCCTGCCAGTTCCATTTTATACTGGCTTGGAAAACAGCCAATGCGTCTATCGTTGAGTGACCTCTTTTGAAGCCGAATTGTCTTTCCGGTACAGTTCCTGCCCCTTCAGAGAACTGTGTGATGCTTTGGAGGATAACTCTCTCAAGTAACTTTCCCACATTAGACTAGAGAGATATTGGGCGAGTGTCGACTACTTCTACGCTATTGGATTGCTTCAGAATGGTAAATATTTTTGTGCATTTCCATTACTTTGGGAAGTAGCAAATGTTTTTGCAGTTATTTAGAAGGATTGCGAGGAGAACAAAATACGCGTGGGGATTTTTTTTTAAGAAAAAATTTGAAATTCCATCAGCCCCAGCCGGATTTTTTGGAATTTTACTCAAGTGCAAGCATGCCGAGACTTTCAGCGGTCACAAACAGGGTACTGCCAATAGGTTCGTCAGAGGGATTCACATCTGAAAATCTAGTCAAGCACAGGTTTTGTGGTATTTGAAATTGGTCTTTGGAATTAAAGTCCTTGAAGGAATTAAAGTCCTTGAAGGACTGTCGCAAAGTGATTTGCGATGCAGTCAGCAACGGCCTTTTCATCCATAAGCATGGATCCGTTATAAGTGAGGACTCCTGGCAGGCGCTTCCGGCCAGTTATTTTATTAATTTGGGGGAATATAGAAGCACCTGGTCGAATGTTTGCTAGGGTCTGTTCGAATCTCTTATTGGCACATTCAGATGTTCTTCTCGAAATCATTCTATTAAGGGACATTATTAAAAGGTATACCCGCTGATACTCCCAGTTAACCATATTCAGATTGCAATGGTATATCCTTGAAAGCAGTTTCCCGAGGGTGCTACGTCTACGATGTAGCTTCAGGATGTCTTCTGGTAAGTCTCTATAAAGATTATTTCTGGAGGATTTTTTTATGGATATCTTTGAAATGACCGTAGCAAGGGTCGAGTTCCAACAAGCAATCCTTCTTCAATCTCGGTGGGTGAGAGGTTTCGCGATCTGTTGATCGAGATGTATTCAGTCCTTCTACTCAAGTCAACGTTAACAGCTTCCTTGTCTATGCGCTTGTATGGGATAAAGAGCTGTGGGTCTGCTACTTCCAGCTTTACACCCTTTTTCACTCTTAAAGCGAGTTCTACCAAATGATGGTCAGATTCAGCATCAAGAAGTCCACATTCAAAATTCCTCCAGCTGTGAGAGATATTCACCAGATTAGCAGACACAATGAAGAAATCGATCGTTGACGATCTCCCACGTTGACCGTGGGCTCGTTCGGTGCAATCAATATGAGATCCATTTGCTTGCATCCAACCCATTCTAGCATTTGTTGAAATTTGTAAATTTGTAAATTTGATTTGTAAATGTCAGAAGTTTTAAGTAGATCAACTTTTCCATTTTCACTTACAACATTGTAAGTAATTTATACCCTTGCTAAGCTAACTCAGCGAAGACTCATGGGTGCGGAAGCTCTGATCAAATTTGTCGAATATCTCGAAAGTGAATTAATATTTAGAATGATGGAAAGAGCTCAAGCTGGTTTCGAACACGCATCCCTGCCGCTTCTCGTCAGGTGCCAACTCACAGGCCGGGACGCATCGATTGGCACTACCAGCTTAGGTGGATGTCGACTGGTTATTTACTAGTTATGAATATTGCTCTACAGCTTTGAACTTCTCCTATTACTTACACACCTAGATTTGCTATACTCCCACGTAGTTAAGCGCGCTAGTAGAAATATATGTATATAATGAAGTAGTGAGAGAGCTCGCTCATCTAGAGATAGATACTTAAGAGAGAGCACACTAGTGCTATCTCACTTTTCTACATTATGATAGATCTAAGAGTCTATAGACAGTCAATACAGTAATATCACGCCACGAAGATGCGTAATTTCGCATCTGTGAATATATTTGGATTTCTAATAATAATAAAAGTATTATTTAATTATTATTTAATTAATACAATGCTTTACTTTACTTTAACCATGCAACCTCCGCCTTTTCCAACAGTTCTTTCTTCTACTGCACCGATATTTTTGGCTGCATGTCTCGAGTGACGCTTTTTTGGTGCATTCATATCAAAATGAAAAATTTTTTTTTTTCGTTTAAATGACAATTACAACCCTCAGCAGGTGCCTGAGCATGATGAAAATTGGCATAACTTCTAAGCACCGTAACTATGATTGAAACGAAATTTCTCAATAAATGTTAACAAAGACGTTTAATTTCTTCATTTCATAGCCAGGAACAAAGTCATAGTACTATGACCTTAACAGTCATGACGTACATGACGTCTCAAAGAGTTTCGATCAATCCACCGTGTCTTCCATCTTATGATCTCGAGTAGTAATTCACTATGTTCCTTATTTGAGTTCAACCATTGCTTCCTGTTTCATTCTACGGAACTTCGTCAATCAGCCTTACCAGTGAATATTCTCGAAAGGATCCGTTCGTTATCTATCCATTGTCTGGAAAACTGTGGTATACTTTTACTTCTTGTTTTAGATTTTGATTTAAATTTCTGATGGTGAGCTCTGTACAGTTTTCCACAGTTCCTTGCATCATATATTGAACATTTGATCTGTGCGTCCACTACTGGTTGGCGATATTGCCTGCAACTCGTACCTTGAGCCCTCGTATGTGACACTTCCAACAGTCTCGATTCATCAATTGCGTTCTTTGCAATAATTATAAAATCCGAGTAGTCATATGGTATCCTCGTCAATCGAAACTGACCAGCGTTTCCTGAGTTACACTACTGGCATGGGTTCCTCAGCTTAATCTGCAAATAACTTCGTAATTATCCACTCAGTATACCGTCTATACAGATTCTCTTTCTTTATTTAAATTAATTAAATTCGTATGCGGATGTTTTCATCAGGGTTCACATCTCACAATCGTGGTATAACATAGACTTTATCACCGCTTGACTCTCATGTGCCCCTTATGTCAAACTGTCACTAAGAACTGGCAAAACTGATAGGAACACATTAAATGCGAGATCAGTGTTTAGTGTGCTATAATAAACATTTATTTGTCCAAATAACATAGGGCACTATTTGACAGCTATCCAACGTTAAGCTGTGTGAAAATTTCCTCTCTTATTTCTCTTTATTCCTCTCTTATTTCTTTGGATACTTTGAATTAGGAACCTGAGCTGTAATTTGCATATTTCTGAAGAAAGTACATGCTTTGTTACGAGAATTGAATTTATCGGCAAAATAACATTTAAAAAAATGGAGTCAGCTTTTTCGAGTGCGTTAATTCGAAAATTTAGTTTCTTTAGTTGAGAGATTTTCCCCAATTTTGATTGGGGTCACTGATTGAATCGTTGAATATGTTTGAACAGCCCAGGCTCTAAAAGATGTTCTGGTTCGAGCTTAACTCACGCAGCTCATATCTTTGAATTCATCAGAAATTAGTTTAGATGTGGAAGAAAGCGATGAAAATGGACTTTTCAACAGTACTAATGGCTTTTGTTGGCACGGAGTCAATCCATTTTGAGTACATAAAATAGACTATGCAGTATGTAAATCAGTATGCTTCGAAAGAAATTGCTCAAATAGCGACACCTTATACCTGGAAAACCGCTCAATCGAATCAATGCATTGTGTCAATAGTGTAAGTTCATACAGTGCTAACACACTCGGATGGCCTCTCTTAGACAGAGATAGAAAAAGCAAAGAAGAGAAAATTAAGTAGTCCCAATAAAGTTCCACTTATTTTGGTCGAATACTCTAGATAAGGAGTTCGTTGGAAGTATTGCTTTGACGTGACTTTAGAGCGGTTCGATGTGATACATCAAACACATGAGAAAGGTCTATAAGGCAAGTCGTTCTAAAAAGACGGTGCTACTCTGTTTACAGGATGATGAGTTTTTGCTACGGAAATCAGAAGGATATATGGTGTTGAAGAAAGGTGATATTGACAGACCATTAAGATCCCCAGTTTTCACGCAACCTTCAATCACATAGAGAGGACAAAACATACAAAATAAAATTAGACTAATATTGCCTGCAGGGCTGGAAATTGTGGCAAAAATGTCCAAAAATTCTGTTGCTCGATCACTTATTAGGATCAGGTCCAATAATGTTATGTTGATTTTATGTAGAACGGATAATGTTTAAAGGAATATTTAAAAAGCAAGCTGAATTAGAAACTAAAGCACTTTAAAGTTTGTTGAGAAAGGTCCAAATGTTTTGAAAGTTCTATCGGTCACTCAGTAATGTACCACCAACTTTTATTTAAATTGCATTAAAAATGTTTTGCTACCCTAAGCTCGAGAGCAATGAAATAGAAAAGAAAAAGCAAAACTTGTACTGTATTCTACGGATTATTTCTTTAGAGATAATTATAACACTGCGTAACCATTTGAAACCACTCATGTCCTCGAAGGGCATAACGGAGGAAGACGAGACGACTATCCAGCAAGCTCATGCAAAGTAAAGATGACGAATGTAGAGATCCCTATTGCTGCCTTTCGGAACTTAAGTATATTATGAGGAAAACTTTTGCGATATAACTATATATAATCGAGTCAATGTAGACCAATATAAATTTCTAGAGAATTTTATTGCTCATCTCCCCGCATCTTCAAATATATGTTCTTAGTGAACCCAATTATTATATTAAATACCAATTCCCCAAGGAGTATATCGATAAGCGTTTCCACATCTTAAAATGTACTGGCATATTCATGTTTCCTGAGAGATCAAAGACAGCGATATATAAGATTTATACGTACATAATCTGATAAATTAACCTAAAACAACGAATGTCTGTGCCTTATTTAGTATCAAAACAAAAAAAAAACTGGTGAAAAACTGATGAAGTTTCCTAACACTCATGGAAATTATCTCTGAAGTCCTGACAAAATGAAATTATCTCAACATGGAAATTCAAAGGAAAGGGTACAAAAATGCAACCAGTAGGATATCAAGTACTTTTTTTTTTGGTTGAAAAGTGAAGGCTGTTTAGGGCCTTATTATTGCAATGTCAGACTGTGAACTAGTAAGCCTTAGAATTTAGGTTGGACTCGTTTGCAATTTAACGTTGGGAAAAGCCACGCTTAGAGGTGCCTTCGGAATACAAATGTGCTTTAGCGGGGGGAAAAGAGGGGGGATAGAATGCTAGAAAAGAAATCGCTCATGCTCGACGTCACTTTTCTCGCCTGAAGGCCCTGCCTGAAGATTAGCAGATTATTTGGCCAACTCAAATTTTCAATCGTTCTAAGTAAGTATGCATCTGAAAAACTTTCTCGAAGAAGCATTTAAATAACATGGTAGATGTCACCGCGCTGTTTATCAGATTTCTTGCAGTCAAAACATTAATGGCAAGCATGACCTATGATTCTTGTTTTTATAAGAATGGATTCGTCTACCTCGCTTAAGAGCTAGCTCAAGTAAAAATCAGTCTCACCATTCACTCGTTGACTCACGACTTCAGGTGAATAATCAGGTGACGACGATCATATCTTTATGTCGCGTTCCAAGAACTTGTTGTGAATACTGAGAGAGCATGGTCTTCCTCACTTGGCGGTCTATATGCTCCCAGACGTTGAGCCAAACTCACTGAATCTCCGATAACTTTACATGAAGTCTCGTTGATTAACGTGGACACCTGCCTTCACGGCTTAATCCTACGGTCTGCATAGACGGGGTTGAAATAATGTGTGAACCACCACCCCTACGATCTGAAACAAGTTTCAGTCCTAAGTCCCAATTTATTTAAGCAATCTGGATTTCCGAACACAACTGGTGAGTGCTCTCCGCCACTCTCAAGCCTTCGAAACCACAACCACCACGTTTCAGCCAGGACAGGCTCCTCCTGTCATTTTCGATTTCCACACTGTCCACCCCATCAACATAGTTGATGTTGCAATGCAAGCTTCTCGACCTGCTAACAAGATTTATACTCACTTCGTCTACCTGTAATAACACTCAGTTCGTTACATTTAGTGTTCCAAGTCGTCTGTCAGTCCTGCAAATACACAACAAATATCGACTTTTACAAACATTGTCCACCATTTAAACTATTTCCCCGATTTCATCAATTCTTTCATCACTACATTCTTCCGGCGAATCCAACAATTTTCTTCAACATATCATCAATTGCACTTCAGTCAACATCCAGTCCATCAATATTAAAGTACACTCCTTACTTGCATCTAGAGTCAGGTCTATTCATCAGTCATTATAGTCATCGATTCATTTCGGCAGCTATCATCCATCGGTTCAGCTTCACACAGATATTGTACACCCCGGATTCCCAACATTTGGAATCCCTAACGCCATCGGTAATCATTAGATCGACCTCTCTTCAGCGACATAGACAACCTCAAATCCACATTTTTCGTCAGTAACATCGAGTCCTCGTTCCATCGGTACTTTCCATCATAAAGCGGCTAGGTTGCTACACTTTCCCTCGGTACACCACGGGCCGAGCGGGAAAACCCGTAAGCGACGTCTTCGGTACGACGTCTAGCTATAGTCAATTCCTCTTCAACTGCCTTCATCACTTTGTCTTCCGTCCCTACTCTTCTCCCTTCATACAACGTTTCCAACTTTAAATCTTCTGACTTTTACAAACATATATCTTTCTTTCGTACGTCTGTCGTCACTTCTTTTTACAAAAATTTCACCCAACAAGAGACCAAATGCATACAACGTCTCACTCCACTTCAAGTCCAACTTTCGGCTTCATTTCGGCCTTGCTTGACATCAAACGCCACTGACACCTCCCCTCCCCATTTACACGGGCTTGGGACCGTCATGAGAAAGAACCGAGGTTC
Source organism: Stratiomys singularior (assembly GCA_954870665.1). NCBI lineage: Eukaryota > Metazoa > Arthropoda > Insecta > Diptera > Stratiomyidae > Stratiomys > Stratiomys singularior. The sequence goes on along the minus strand of OX940881.1, from coordinate 30,614,899 downwards.
TATCCCCAAGGCTGGGTTCCGATAACTTTACAACTGATATGGCAGAGTCCAAAATAATTCATCATTTAAGATATTATTTTATTCAAAAAAATAACCGGCCGTTGTACTAGCCTCTGTCGTTGATGTAGAAGACGAAGCCATCGTCGAAGTAGTAGTAGTAGTTGGCGTATTATAAATTGTAGGAGTAGTAGATAGCATTATAGATGTACTAGATGAAATTGTGAGTGTAGAACTTTTTGTCGTTGTTGAAGCACGTGACGTCGGGCTGGATGTACTGGTTTTGAGGGCATATGTGGTCTTTTTCCTACTTGGTAGTACCTCTTTGATTTTTTGGAATAGTTCTTTCATGTTATTCCAGAGATTGCAAATATTACATGCTCCATTTCCGCTTTGTAAGTTCCTAGGACTCTTATGATTGGAATACTTTAAAGCTATTCCCTCAATCTTTTTTTCTACATCAAACTCTTTTAATATCTTTTCAATTTTGACTGAATCCTCTTCAAAGTTAAAATTTATTCTGGCATCATCGTTTTTTGTTCCACCAAGTTCCTATAAGCGAAAAGTTTGAAGATTCGAATATAATAAATAAGTTCTGTCCTTTCGAATGGAGGAGCACTTACCGTGGATATGAGCAAAAGTAATACTATTGAAAATAGAGCACTCATGGTGAATACGAGTATATGACGTGCAATACACAACTGTTGCATGCGTCAGGGTGTTTTTGTATTTATAATGATCTTGAACGTGAATTGTTGAAATGATTCCTTAAAAGAAATTTGAGAGTACGAACATTACTACGTCAACTTCCTTATCTAGAAAATTCTTTCAAACGTTATTTTATGGAATTCTAGGTTTAACGATGTTCCTGCAATAAACAAAAAGAGAATGACAAGTGGAATGCGTAAATGAACTGAATTTATCAGTGTTTCCGGAATAGTTTAGGTTCTGCAGTGAATTTGAACTTCAAATTGACTTGAGCTTCTTATATTAATAAGCTATGAATCGGTTTGAACATGCTTCCCACAATGGGATAACATTCATACAAGTGAATATGTTATTAATAGAAGATAAAGGAGCTAGTCGATTCTTCCCAGTTTTTAGCCTCTCTGGAACGCTCAATGATTAGTGGAAAATCAGTGTAGCTATATAAAGTCTTTGTGAAAAAATCAGTTATCCATTTACTGGGTTTTCTACAGGGACTCGATGCTTGTCCATTTGGTTGATAGGTACCATAGGTTCGCCGCACTTACGTGGTCAATGAAAACCTCTAGGTTAACGAAAATTGCACCAAAAATTGCCAAAAAAAGATTATCATGATTAAACCAAAGCGTGTGCACGACCATGACAAACTTTAGCATCGACGTCACAAAACATTACCAGACTTATTTAGCCAAAGTGAAAGGTGGAGGTGCTCCACCGTATCCATTTCATCTGGTTACGAGTAGATTTGGCCAAAATCGGTTGTTACTACACCAAGTCCTTATGCAAACTGATGTATACAGGAAGATCTCTGCAGCCTCGAAAGAACCTCAGTTTTCACCTCTTTTTTGTTTCGGTTGGGGCGACAATTTCAACGTGTAGGATATTCAGTCTATCTGCAATTTGCCTGAGATCTGACTTGAAAAAGAAACTATAATTGCATAAGATCAGTTTTCTTCACATTAGCTTCCCAACTCGTCCGTTTCCCGCAGTGCCAGGTGCCTGGGTCGATTATCCTTTTCAGACAGACAGTCTGCATTAGTGTTTGACATTTTTTTCGTCTTTGATTTGATATTACGAGATAGTAGTGTCCAAATACTCGACTAACTAAACAAGAATATAGTGTATTGTAAAATACGTACTAAAAGGATACACTTCTTTGATTCAGGTTCCTTTCAAGTTCGACTTTTTATCTTGCTATAGTTTGTATCACATGTGACAGGTTAAAAACTGTTTCAATTGCTTATTTGTCTCTTTGAGGTTTTGGTTGATCAGTCACAACACATTGAACAGACGCGCAGTCCAGCTGCTTCGCATTCTGTTCAATACAAAACAAAACAGTTTGACATTTACTGCGAGACTCTGGTCGCGTTCCCATGTCGCAGTAAGGTATCTGAACGGTTCCAGGCTAGGCGCTCCGGTTGACAGGGGAGGTGTTTAGCCGTTAGTCCAATAGGTCCACTGGGAGTCCGACACTCCGGGCGTAAATAGCCTTCACCTCCCTACTATTGTATTGTATCTGGGCCTTCACGAGAAACAGTGGCTCGAACTGTCTCTTTGAAGAAAGTAAGATATTGTCGCGAAATTAAGTAAGTGGCTATTAGTCAAACTGAAAGTTAACTCTTTTCTTCACGGTTTGTTCATTGAACATCAGCGAAAGTAGCCACAAAGTCGTCTGAAACTGACGGTTCTCATGCAAATGATATTTGGGTTGACATTGAGATTGCCACTTCATGGGCACCGCAATAATGTCCCCCTTATGAGATAAGTAGGCCGCAAAAACACTAAGAAATGAGTTACGCCTATGCTTCTACGAACTCAATGCTACCTCAACCAGCTCGTGATTTATTTCATGTGCTTATCAACCCCCTTTAAAGTCAACGACAAATATGCTGTATTCTCTGTGTCATCAGAGCAAGATTCATCATCGAAGGGAGATTCTTCCCTCACCAGCTGATTATGTAATCGAGTATTACTACATTTTTTGCTAATTCAATTAACTTGATAAACTTCCAGATGTAAAAGGAAACTTATTTTCTTTGACTGATGCTAGAGCAAGAATGCATCAAGTTATGGTAAGAAACATCCATTAACATTAACAGTGATAACCAACGATTCTGAACATATTCTAACCAAATCACTGAATACCAGCCTGTTGTTACTTCTTTTTTATATGAATTGATATAGATTGCGTTTGTTTCTAACTCATTTTATCATAATATCAAGTTTAGACTGACGTCCTCCCTGCAGACATTGTAATACACTTAAAAGCCAGGCATAAATAGGGAAGTCAATTGAAAAGAAAATATATCAGAGGTATGGAAACAGGACTGCTTCAGTACTGTGATTAGAGAATTGACGGGTAATTTGTGCAACTTATCGAACGCCTAAAGAGCATAAAACCAGGCCTAGTATGATAAAAGAAATCAATGTTCCTGGAAAAATTTAATCGTTTGATAAGGTAATTATTAACGAAGAGCAAATGAAGACACTTGAAGCAGAGGCTGACATTTCTGCAGAAGGCTTCCATTGCCAACTAGACGTTCAGAGAAAAGAAACCAACTCAACTTACTTCCGAATCGTTCTGCAAAAACTTTTCAAACAAAAGCAAGACAATCCCTTCTCTCTCATTTTATACAACCCGAACGACCCCGACCTAATTTCATTAAGTAAATCAATAATTATTCATCCGTTTAGCACTGTTGTATCATCTTACTCTAACACTAAACACTAAAAAGATCTTGTGATCCCGATTATACCCAATAAAGTCCTTAAACTCTTTACATCCTAGCCCTTTTTTTATAATATGTAACAATTGACTATGCAACAGGTACTATCCTGTTCAATGGCAACTGGTAAAAAAACCATACTAATAGATAAGATCAACAAAGACTTCGCTCCTTCAAGCTTCCGACCCATCTCGATGCTTTTAACTTCAGAAACATCTTTGCAAAAGTTTGGCTCCAGAAGTTAGCGAGACACTGTGCGAAAATCTTGCAATTTCTTGACTTCATAAATATTTCGCGGCTTAATTTTAGAAACGTTCCAACAGCAACCTGTGCTCTCAACCTAGAAAAACTTTCAGCAGTGATTGGCATGAAGGTCTTTTAAATAAATTAATCCAGCTGGGGTTCCCCGATGAAGTAGTTAGAATCGCCACAAGGTTTTTCTATATCCGGTACTTCTATGTCTCTATTCAACAAAAAAAATCACCGAAGCAAACCGTAGCATTTGGTGTGGCGCAAGGTTCAGTGACCGGACCATTCTTGTTTAATATGAACAGGACAGATCCGTAGAGCGACACCAAAATTATCTTATTTGAGGATGACACTTCAATTTTTTCCGCAAAAATAAACTCTTCAAGTGCCGTTGAGTCAATTGAGCCGTTGAGTCAAAAATTACACTGTGACTACAAAAATACTTCATTAAATATAGTTTGAAAATAAATGCTCAGGAAACCTAATTATCTTTGTACAAAAATCCTTACAAGCATTTTGGACACAATTTTAATCGGCAAAAGTGCAAAAAACCGGCTTCAAAAATAGGAGAAACGACCACCCATCCTTCCCTCAATGTAAAGTAACTGAGGGTGTGTGGGTGAATGATTATTTCATAAAGGACCCTCTATAAAACCTTCAATGAAACAATCAGGTTTAATCATTACTTTCGAAACAGCACCAAAAAACCAACAGAGCATTTTCTCGTATTCGTTGGTACTCTGTAATCAAATGGGATTAACCACCAGCGTGTTATTTCTCTATGAAACACTGATCCTACTCATTATCACCTATACTGCGACAATTGGGTGGGCATGTACTAAGGAAGCTATGGAGGAAGCCACAAAGATTAGGCGAAAATGCAAAGAATGAACAGTACCCCAGCAGAAGAAAAACCTTGGCGTTAAAGTACTAAAATACTCATTTCGAGCATCCAAACAATCCGATGCAGAAAATATCCGGTGCAAGGTGCAACCTTTTATCGAAGGTAATTTCTCAGGCCAACCAGAACCATCAACCAAGAAGCACATGATATATTTGATGAGCTGTTTAAAAACAAGCGTCATCCTGAAATTCTTCGTGCATAACTAAATTACCAACACATAAAATGATGCTAAGAAAGGCAATATGCTTGGCCAATAAGATAATTACAAGACCCATTAAAATATAAACGAGCCTTTTGCTTCTGAGGGCTTAAAAAGCGTAGTGGAGGTAACCGGAGCATCGGAAGGGGTTGGAGGGATTCCTCTAGATAACTCTAAGCGAAACTGACGCCTCGACCGGTTTCTATAGTTGTCGTCGAATTGAACGAAAGAGAAGTTCTTTCTTCAGTTGTGCAATCCATCGTAGTAAAGTTTTTAACGAAGAAAAATTCGGGATCAATTACGCGCACGCTCTGAAACCAATGCACTTTAGTGTCTTCGAATGAAAGCCTGGTGTACCGAATTCAAATAAGGGGGTGGAAAAGTGGAAAACGTGAGTCACCGAGGACGCTCCAGCTCCAGCTCCAGCATTACGCGTCACAGCATTGCAGCTGCTCGCGAGCTCATTGAAAGGAATCGTCGCGCTTCTGTAGTAGAAATCAATCAAGGAACCCTGAATCAATGTTGAAAGTGTACACACTATGTCCATCTTGAAGATCGTCGAGGTGGATTCCACGTATACTTATCCAAGAATACAAAAGTGCGAGTGTTGAAGTTTGTCACGGGTTCAACACTACCGTCCCGAAGCAAAAAGGATCATCAAAAGCCGAAACACGCCTGTCAGTCGGGAAGGTTATGTGAACGGATTTTTGGGACTCTCAAGGCGTTTGAGTGATTTATTTTTTTAACTGATAGTCGCTCAAAAAACGCTGCCTATTTTTTGCTTACTTGACCAGGTTTAAGCCACGTATCAGTCAAAAAGACTTCGTCAACGCACCCGAGATACCTTGCTTCTGCTTGACTATTCCAGACAGCACACTGCAACCCTAAGAACCCAAAGATTGGCTGAATTGCAATGGACTGCGCGAAAAAACTCACTGCCACTTACACTTACTCACACCATGTGATTTCCATATGCTTGGGCCTCTCAAGTATGTACTTGGAGGAGAGCCTTTTCCAAACAATCAACAGCTTGAACTATTGATGGTTCATGGTGATAGATAGTGATTCGAGGGATACCCGTCCGAAGTCATTCTTCAAAGCGGCATGAAAAACCTTCCTGTTCTATAAGATTGCTAAGGCGTTACTTTTCTAAATTTATTTTTCGAAAAGGCTCGCATACATTACAATGCCCTCATATTTCTTGACGTTTATGCTTAGTATGTTAAGTATTCATTTAGGCTTAAGATAAGTCCTGACAGTGCGTGATGCAAGCACAAAATTATAAATGCAGCCGCTGATCATCAGTAAAAATGCGACAGAAAATTTAGCTATGTACTATCAGGTAAGAGAAAGTGGACCTACCTAGGATAATCGCTTTGATAAAGTAAAATTGTAAAAGAAAGCAATAATTAAGTCTATAATGTGTTTATATTGTAAGGTTCCAATAACCATTCAGTAACTTATTCATGGTTATGATACCAATCATCATAAAATTGATTGAATTGAAAATTGATCGAAACAGAGCTCCTTTTGTACGATAAAGCATCCGTGCAAAAGGCACAGGATCCGGTGGCTGCTGTATAAGAAATTAACGTGGATGTATTCAACTCGGAGATAACTTCATTAAATGATAATTACCTATTCCATAAAAGAAGTTCGTCGAAGGAATGAAGTCTTTGTCTCATTGAGAGATGATGAACTCAATTTTGGCCATATTTTAAAAATAGAAACAAAATATTTTCATCTATTTGATAAATCTTATTCTTTGAATACAATTACGGATGATTGCTTCCAATTCACCCTTAATTCCGCGAGCCTTCTTCCACCAACGTTTGCTATCTAGCTTGCATTTAGAAATGATTTCCTGAATTTCACTACTTTCCTGATTGAGCAATAAATTGTGCTAATTGAGCTTATTTCAGTGAAATAACTTTGTAATTATCCCATTCAGCAATTATCTCCAACGCCCCGCAGCCATCAATCATCGCATGTTTACACTTTCACTTTCCCGTATCGAGTCAACAAGGTAGTTTGTAACTAAGGTTCCATTCTCACCATATAATCATTTGTGCAACAAGTTAAGTCATTGGACTAGATGCAACCATCCTACTATCAGTTACTCTGTTTAGTCTAATTTTCTTGAAGGAAGTCTGTCGACAATGCGTAATATTCGGAACGTGAGTCAATGGAGCTGTACCCATGCATAAAATTAGACTTAAATTAATACGTTTAAGTGCTAACTATACGTTACGCAGGGTAAGCACATGCATAACGAATTGCACAACTTTCTACAAACCTTTTAATTTAAAATACATTTATTTGAATATTATAATAAATGTATGCAGATATTCGAAACCGGGCACATTCCTTTGTTTTATTCTAAAGCGTGCGTAAAAGTTGTGTATGATGCGTAGAGCAAACGCCATGCGAAATTGGATGCCGCTTCGGTTGCATTGTTGGAACACACATATGTAATTTCATATATTGAGCCCATGTCAAAGAATATATTGTAATTTGACATTTTCAAATTATTATGAAATTGTAATATTACCGGTACAAAAAAAGCCTTAAAGGGTTTTTTCAAATTAGACGCTGTATTGTGTTAAAATTTGTTACAAATTCATTTTTCAAAGTATTGTCCATAGCTAGCCACTACTTTTTCCCATCTCTCTGGTAACATACGGATTCCTTATCGAAAGAACGATGAAGTGAAGTATTTCAAGGTATTTTTTGACTGACCTTACAAAATGTGGTCGTGCGTTGTCATGCTGAAGAATAACTTTATCGTGTCTTTGCTCATATTGTGGCCATTTTTGTTTCGGCTCGGATAAAACGCAGCAGTTTTAGTCGGTAGAGTTGCCCTGTGAAGTTTTTAATAGCTCGTAGTACACCATGCCCAATTGGTCCCACCAAATACAGAGCATGACCTTGCCAAATAATATTCGGCTTTGGCGAATATTATGAATATTCGGCTTCGGCGTATGGCCGGGTTATCGTAATAAACCCATTTTTCATCCCCAGTTGCAACACGATGCACAAATCCTTTTCTTTTTTGCCGTTTGAGCAGCTATTCACAAGTGAAAAAACGTCGCTCATCGTCTCTCGGTTTCAATTCATACGACACCCAATATCCTACCTTCTGGATCATTCCCATGGCTTTTAAGCGAACAGATATTGCTTTTTTAGTCGCTTTCAATGCTTTTGTGTGTTGTTCTTGCGTTTGGCACGATTCTTCATCCAATAGAGCCTCCAATTCGGCATCCTCAACATTTTCTGAACGTCATTCGCGCTCATTATCTTCGGTATTAAATTCAACACTTCTAAAACGTCGAAACTAGTACGAAACAATGCAGAATTCGATAGAGCATGACCTCCATAGGCTTCCTGCAGCACACAACGACTTTGCGCTGCAGATTTCTTCAAATTAAAGCCAAGAAATAATTCCGCAGTAAGATGTCCTTCAAATTGTGTGTTGTTGGCACAAAAGTTGACATATTCGGAACACAGAAAAACTTTGTTGTTTACTATACTTTCAGAGAAATGACACATACTGGAAAAGAAAACCTGATTATTAGGCTTCTAAATGAAGTTGGTTGCAATATTGTCCGATTCGATTCAATGTCAGAAACGCCATCTCTTGAAAATCCTTTAAAACTTTTTTGTACAGGTAATATATCTCAGGAATGTATATGAATCTGAAATCGATAAAAAAATTTAATTTATATTGGTAACTTTTGAAACTAAAAGCTTTATTTTTGATATATATATTACTAAAAATAAATTAATTGTATATAAATTGTGTTATCATCAAATCGGTATCATCCGAAAGATCATTTATTACTTTTCTCATTTTGAATATCATTTCGGGCATTTGAGCGCCATGGCTTTTGTCGCTAGAGTCCAAATGAGACGTCTAATTTTCTGATCTAACCTATAATTGGGTACCTCACTCGCCCATGACGTGTAGAATGTAAAGTTTCAAATGGTGAAGCGCTTTGGGCTTGTCGGTCTGGAAGATTGATATGACATTTCATGACAGTAAAAAGTCTAGCGGTTCTATTATTTTCAATTTTCCATTCCGAAATGCTAAGCCAATTTCGCCTATGTTTGAGAAGTGTTATGAAACTTATTTTAAAATTGCCATTAAAAATCAAGACGAACCATGGGTGAAGAAAGTGTGTTGCTTAAAATGTTATAAATATTTGACGGGTTGGTACAAGGCTGATATTAAACAGATGCCTTTTGGTGTACCAATGCAGTGGCGTGAGCCCAAATATCACGCGATTGTTACTTTTGTTTGACAACTGTGGAAGGTTTTTCAAATAATCAAAACATTCAGTGAAATATGCTACTGCGTCATCAGCGTCAATGCCGCTACCACATTCTCCAGACATTCCAGTACCGAAAAGATTTTGTAGTTCATCAAGTTTATCGTGGTCTATTGAAGAAAAAGACGAAGCAGGCCCGTCTTATAGCGGAGAGGTACTTGTAGATGAAAAAATAAAGAACTAAATTTGATTAGGCAATCAGAACTAAATGACCTTGTTAGAGATTTAGTTTTCACCAAGGCTAGAGATTAAAACAACGGAATCTATTGCTAACCGGAGTTAACATTACAACTTACAAAAAATGTCATATTCCTTTAACTAACTTTTATTCAAAAAAATATGGACTAGTGGTCTGCAATAATATTGATGGATTAATATCAGACTACATCAAAAGAGTGAAGATTGTTCATTGACGGATCCAAACGAAGTTTGAAGGCTGTTTTACTCCATAACGGTAATATGCATCAATTTATGCCTGTAGGATACTGCGCTCACTCAAAAGACACGATATTTTATAACAAATTCAGGAAAAGGTCAACTATGAAGAACACAAATGGCACGTACACAGTATTTCGGAAAAATTCCCGAACTTATTTTGCAGCGCTTGTACGAGTGGCGCCACCTCTTGGACGATACCGGTACTATGTTGCTACATCCCTCTAGAGTGTCTGAGAATTTATTCACCAGTATCCGTTCATTAGTTGCCGAGATAGACATGCTTGAGTGAACGTGTGTTGAGTACCCCGGTGCAAGCTCTACGATGGATGAGAAATTTGAACATCGTGCCGCAATGAAATTCTGCTATAAACTTAAAAAAAAACTTTCGCGGAAACGAAAAAAATGATTGACTTGGCTTACGGTGAAGGTGTAGTGTCGCGTACAACTGTTTACACGTGGTTCAGTCGATTCAAGAAGGGTAGAGAGTCGTTAGAAAATGACTTTGGCTCCAAAGCCTGATACACAAAGAATTTGTGCCCCCAAAGACCACCATGAATGAAGCGTATTACGTAGAGGTGCTAAAACGTCTGAAGCGCCGGATGAATCGCATCAGACCCGAGTACAAGGAACCGGGATCGTGGAGTTTGCTGGATGACAATGCGCCTGCTCATTCTTCGAACATTGTGAAGCGTTATGTCGCCAATAATCAGATCCCACGCATCAATCACGCCCCATACTCGCCAGATCTGGCTCCAGCCAGCTTTTTTCTATTTTCCAAGCTAAAAATGGCCTTGAAAGGACGATTTTTGAAAATGCACCGAACATTCAAGCGGCTTGCACCGAGCGTCTCACAGCGATAACTTCAGAGAAGTACCAGATAGCCTTCGAATCACTCATGGAGCGCTCAAATGAGTATATATCTAGGGAAGGGGACTGTATTGAAAGTTAACTGGAATAAATTTCTTTAGATGTAATTTGCGATTTTTTATTTCAAAAGTTCGGGAACTTTTCCGTCATACTGTGTATGTGCAGATTTAAAGGTTGTGGCTTTAATTTTAGGATTGCAAACCGGCTATACGAAATATTGTTGTTTTCTCTGTGAATCGGATAGCACTCTGCTATCACATCTGCTAACACATCATAAAACAAAACTGGCCTTGAAGAGCGGGTTTTGTGCTTGGTGTGATGTTAAAAATGTTAAAAAATGTTAAAATGTTAAAAACAAACCATTAGCACCATCTGAAAAAATCATTTAACCGCCATTACATATCAAACTTGATTTGATAAAGAATTTTCCTAAGAGCACTCCCCATAGACGGACGTGGATTTTATTTCCTGAAACAAAATATCATATGCTAAGTGAGGAAAAAATTAAAAAATGTATTCTCGTCGGTACTGACATAATAATAATTGGTCAATTATCCTGCTTTTTCATCGAGCCTCAGACCTGTTGAAAAAATGCAAGATTGGCTTTTGACGACGTCACAAAAAATGTTCTCGGCAGTCACAAATCACCGGATTTCCATGAAAAATTAATCGGATGCTTATCAGAAACTATGATGCAATATGTCGTTGAAAATTCATTTTTTAACTCTGCCATTTAAGTTTCTTTCCCGATAACATGGGCTCAGTAAGTGATGAACACAGTGAAAGATTTCATCAAGAAATTTCAGAATACGAGAAGCGTTACCAGGATAGATGAGGGCCAGCTACGCTTGCAGACTTCCGTTGGAGCCTCCAGAGGGATACCGCCACTACTGACTATAAGAGAAAAGTCCATAGTTCGAAAAATTTTTTTATGTAGAATAACAATTCATGCAGGTAATTTTAAGTAAAATTGACAAATGCGTTTCACTATTAAACTTGACGTGATAAAACTATTTTAGTTCGATATTTCACATAATTTTAAGATGGCAAAACATAATTACATACTGTGAACCCAGTGAAAAAAAAATTTTTTTTACTTTGTTGCATAGTGTTATAGGCCTGTTATCATCTGATTGAAATTAATGCTTTTCAGGTTTTCGCCATCATTTATGAATGTATTTTTTGTGTTAGAATTGAAATTAACAACAATTTAAAACAATTAAAATTAAGTTAGAAGATTAAAATATGTATTCGATGTACTTTATAAGCTCTCCGTTCTCTATTTCTGTCTTCATTTTCTTCAAAATAATCGGAGCTTCAATCACTTTTTTAACGAACTCAATAAGATGTATTTCCTTAAGGTTTTTTCTAATTAATAAGGTGAAGTCCCGAAAAAGACTGATCATATGATAAGGGATGTCATAAGTTCTTTGGGCGCTCACGAACAGTCAAATACATGGAAATAGCCTCGTCAATATTATCGTATGCCTCTATTAGTCGGTCGTATAGTGTATTTGTATGTAAGACCTTAATGCCTTGTTTCTGTTTAATGCCATGTTTATTTAGTATAATCAATATCGTCTAAAGCTAGTCCTGTATATTTGGTTCTTCGTTTCTACGATTTCCTTCCATTTTCACCTGTTAAATTTGTCACTGTTTTTCGTACTTGTTTGTATTTATTTATATTATAAAAATGTATATTTATATTACAATATTTAATGCAGAACATTAGTTGCTCACCTACGAATCGCCCAATTGCGACCCAAAGGCGAACCGCAACGTATTATTTACGTTAATATAATATACAATACAGCGAGAACACTTCGAATAAACTCTCTAACGAACGGAATTAAACGAAATAAGTTGAATATTATTCGTATTGGTAAACGTTTGCTTTTTATTCCGTTTAAAAAGTAGACCTATCTCAAAGCTTTTCAGTAAAAACGAGTAATAATTCTACGATTGGTTGTTCTATCTCTTTCTGTCAGAAGCCACCCGGGAGTATTCTTGCTATTTTGTCTTAACGTGACGTTTTGTGACAATCCTTTAACTCGAACTGTGAAGTTATTCTTATAGTTTTATGACCTTCCTAAAGAAAAGTGCTACCCTTCACTGTATCCTTCCTATCTCATTGAAATGTACTGAGTTCGTCTTGGCTTATTGAATACAATCTTGTTCCCGTTCTTATCTCACTTTGTAGAACATTTATGCGTGACATTTGGATATTGCATAAGATTATTTAAAATATTCTGACTGCCACAACATGTATACATAGAACATAGTTCATGGCGCCAACCCATTCATTCTGAACTTCTGCTTGTCCTTCATCTTGCATACATGCATAAACCAAATGATCGTCGCATGCATGCATATCATATTACTGACGCTAATTCATTATCTCTGCATGTCCTTCTTTGATTGTAAACGGATTCACCAGATTACGGAAAACTCAATTAGCCTTTTGTCTAGGCAGTATGAACTCAGCTGGATTAATTATCCTCGTTCACCCGTCTAATGGGGTTGTGGCGTTGTGGGCGGGCAACATTTTGCGTACGTCTTGGAGACTCAAAATCCAGGCCAACTAGAAAATCGATAGAGCAACAACAGCACAAACAATAACCAGAGATGAACTTATTCTTCTCAAGGACGATGAATGTTGTGCGAATGAATCGAAACGAAGTCTGTCGGCGCCTTATGTAGTTTAGGTACGAGAAAGTTTCAACGTGCTCAAGGATACGTTTTTCATGTGGGTGGAGACGATTCGTTTAAAAAAAGTTTTATTTATTTTTGCTCGGTGGTCCAATGGGGGATACCGAAATAAATTGTATTTTTGTGTAAAAAAGGAAATGTAAACTTTCTGACATTTACTTTGGACTGAAGAGAAGTATTCAACAATTACGTTGAAAACAAAATTCCAGTGTGAACGCTACAAAGCTTAAGTGGAATGTTTGGTTCATGATAATTGCTTAAATTCAACACACCTGATTCAAGGATGTTGCATACACATCACGAATCACAGCATGATCCACTGTACAGCAAACAAATTCAATTGAGCTACGTGCCTGGTAGTTACCAAGAAACCTTACATTTTCGAACTAATGAACATTTTTTTCACATTTTTTTTTCTTTCAAAATTATATTCTGTGGCCTTTTTATTTCAAGGGAAAGGATGGCATAGTTGTTAAATTAAACTAAAATATTCAATCGAAAACAATCTTATGGCGCGAGATGCAATCAATATTCATCCTATCTTTGATGATTTCCGCCAATATACCTATCCTCACTTCGTGCCCTAGATGTCTAGCTTAGGAAACACAAATGAAAGTATGACTACCACTAGTGGTGCTTAGATCCTAGTCCTGATGAGTACATCGCTCACCAAACCATCTAGATACTGATTTTCGCCTGAAAATTTAGGGCGTACTGGTCTGCAAATCCTATAAGACTTCCAAAAGATAGTTGTGATCAGGGTTCTTACATGTCACAGAGGTGTCAAAATAGTCGATAAATGGAAGTAGTTGCGCTATTATCGTTGTTGGGGACACGTTCTAGGCTTGTTCGATTAAAAGTCCTTAGAGGCATTGCACTCGCGTCTAGCTTAGTAACAAGATCGGACATCCTGTCATACCAACGTTATTCGCTTCCAACAACTTGGCAGCATCGTCAATAAAAAATTAGGTGACTTTCTTCAGTACAACGAGTTTTAGTTTCAACTCATGTTTGAAATCACGTTTTTTGGGAGATCATCAGCAAATTAAGCACCAAACCCAGACGCTTACGAACTAATGTCCAAATGAATGCTATTATTTATGTCATTTTGGCAGGTAATTATTAGCGTAAAGAGCAAACATTGTTCTCTTAAAGCCACTAAGAAAATTTTATCAAGATCTCTAGTTCTTTTCCTAATCAATTTTCGTCTCTTCCCAATTGGTATCGTTCTTTTCTACTTACTATAAGTGCATAACAGTTCTATTATACTTCAAGGGGTTGTAGTAATAATATCAGTAACAGTTTAAAGTGAGTCTAGACCATTCCCAGGATAAATCTGGAATCAAGTCATAGCATATTGCGATTGGAGCAACTTCTACCAACCACAGAATAGATCTTCCAACATGAACATCTGCTGATCCAGATGCACTAAAATATCTTGTCTGTTCTCTTACTCTTTTAAACTGATTTTACTAGTTTTAAGTCATGGTATGGAAAGTCAGTGAAGATAACATAACTTGGCAAACACCTTCTTCACTATTTTCTACTGAAGAACCGAAATTGCAGCCTGGCAATATATGGTTGCATTCGTTCTTCGTTTCAGAGATTTGCTGGAAGCGCACAAGTAACACTACAGGATGCTACTACTAAGCGTGTAACGAAAGAAGTCCTTCTTGTGTTTCGTTATTGTTGCTTGGGCGTCAGACCTATTAACTGGAGTATAGGGTATATGGAGTTAGTGCGATATCGCACTTTGACTCCCTCTTATCTGTGAGCGTTATATGCCCACTCATGATATCGCGGGCTGTTTCAAATTGTTACGGACTCTAGACTTGACTGTATTATTTGGCGGATATTTGAATATATGGAGTTGTCTTTATTTTGAAGGTGGCTTAAGTACGCCAAGGTACTGTTTTTGTGGTTGTCAATTGTGTCAGAAAGCTTCAGTGCATTGTCCCTTACGTATTTTTCTACCGTTTCTATTTTGATGTCATTGTATATGTCTGTATTTCTGATGTACCATGGCGTTCCCAAGATTCTTCTTTTAACTCGGTTCTGGAAGGACTGGAGCGTTATTTTGTTGGTCTTTGTAGTCTGGTAGAAAGTTGAACTACTGTACAGTATTGTCGGGGGTATGATCTGTTTATATATCAGCACCCTGTTTTTCAAGCTGAGTTTCTTGGATTTGAGAAGTGGGTAGAGTTTGGATAGGAAACCTATGCAGTGTCCTCGTTTGTTTTGTATGTGTCTTCTCCAGGTAAGTCTGTCGTCCAGAGTAAGTCCAAGGTATTTAGCCGTACTTTTCAATTGTATGGGCTCATTGTTGAATGAGATTGTCTGTGGGGTTTGTCGTATCTTCCATCCGCAAAAATATTCCAATATAGTGTTTGTTGAGCGTTGCAATTTTCAAGACATGACTTTTGCTTGTCGACTAGTAGTGAAAGTACAGTTGTCATCAGCATACATTGGCATATTTACTGCTGGGGGCAGGTCGGGAAGGTCTGCTGTGTATATGTTATAGAGGACTGGTGAGATGGGTGATCCTTGAGGAACTCCAGCTTAAATGGAACGCAGGGTTGATATATGGTTGTCGATTTTGACACGGAATATTCTGCCCTCCAAGAATGAGCCTATGATTTGGATGAGCTGTTGAGGCGGGTTGAGTTTATGCATTTTGAATATAAGTCCCGCATGCCAGACTTTATCAAAGGCATCGGCTGCGTCAAACATAACCAGCCCTGTTGATCTTCTGCGTTCTAGACCTGTTCTAATATGTTGGACCACCCTTACGAGCTGGAGTTCAGTAGAATGATTGGCTTTGAAGCCAAATTTTTCTTCCGGTATGATATTTCCATCATATAATGCCACGTTGAGGCGATGCAGTATCACCCTTTCTGCAATTTTTACGGTTGATGATAGGAGGCTAATTGGCCTCCAGTTTCTCAACTGCTTTAGCTTTTCCTGTGCTGTCGTATTGCATCCGGTTTGGGTCATGGATTGGTGGTGTTTGCGCTTTTTTTGCAGTCGGAAATATTTCGACACTCTCCTAAAGGCATCGGAACCTGGGTCAAAACGTTGTAGTAAGCTCTCCAATTAGTCATTTCTAAATTCGTTTATCTTGTCACGTATTTCGTTTTTTAGCTGGGTGGCTTTCACTTTTAATCTAGGATCACCTGTTAACCTAGCTCTTCTCCGAACTTTATACCTCCACCTTATTAGTTTGTTAATGTTTTGTGGAAATTCGTAGGTATTCGTTTCCCTTCTCGGAGTTGTGGTCGTGTTGTCCATTTTTGCTTGCGTGATTTTGTTTGTTAGAGATTCCATGGTTTTCTGTATGTCTTCGGCCGCTTCAGGTGTTTGATGTGTTTCTTTGGCCAATGCGACTTGGAAAGCTTTCCAATATGTATTTTTTCTCTCTCATTTCCTATTCGAAAGAGAACCGGCTTATGGTCTGACGACAGTTCGTCGAGGACTTCTAGGTGAACTTCATTTACGAAATTACGTGACATAGCGATGTCTATTGCGGGACCATGTGTTTTCCAGTAATGGGTTGGTTCATTGGTAATGTGCAGGGTTAATTGATTATCTGTGATGCACTTGTTTAGCCCGACCCCGGCTTTGTTGCTTCTCACAGCTCGCCATAGGCGATGTTTGGCTTTAAGGTCTCCAGATATCAGTGCCTCAAAGTCATTGGCATGGAAGTAGTTTCCATTTCTGTGGGGATTAAATGTGGATGAAATACTTTTGTTGACGCGCACATGTTTATAGATTTTTTGAAGCCTAAGTTCTACCAGTTTTGACTTGAATAGAGTCGCATGGTGTTCAATCGCTTTCTGCGGCAACACGATTCGCCTAAACGCCTAAAAACTTGGAATCAAGTTTAATCTATATTGTATTTCCCATTTTGTTCTATGACCTTTTGCTATCCCTTTGACAACCTGAAAATTCCATGTATAAAATATGATCCTTTTCGGCTGACAACTGAGTTAACAGCGTCATCATGATTGAAAATTTTACTACGAAGAAAAAGTTGTCCAGGGATCGAAGTAAGTGGACATCCATGGTCAAGTGGTCAAGCCTGGCTCTCTACAATGTAATCTGGACACACAGAAGTTTGCGGTGGGAACATCGATCCTCCTAATGAAACCAAACAGCAAGAAGTTAGCTCTGAAATACATCTTCATTAAAACTCGCTGATGCTCTCGCATCGGTCTAAACCTCCTGCTATATCGCTCGGACAGATATAGAAAAAGCACAAATAGATTTAGGATTGTATTGTAATTTAACGAGCAAACTTTGATAGGAGTAATCTTCATTTACGCAAAAAGCAGGGTAAATTTACTAATTCAGATAAAACTCCCTTCGAATACCGTTGGATTGGGAGTTTTTTCAAAATAATAGCACTGTTTGTAGTTTCGCTACACCCACTGTCTAGCAGGAAATTCCACTCATCTGCATGTGGGTTTTTGCTTAAGCCTCCGTACTCGCATCCCCATTTTTACAAATTGCCTGGAGTTTCTTAGCGCAACAAGTGGCACTTTTAACCTGCTTTAAAACGAAGATGACAATAGGCTACCATATACTTAATGAACTTTTTTCAGATAAAAAGCCAGCTTGTTCGAGCCTTAATCTCCCTATATTCTGCACTGGTTGCTGCAGAGTTATCGCCGGTCTCTGGATCGGATTTCGTCGTTGTGACCTCTATATCCGATTGATGGGATCACCATCATAACGCATCACAAGCACATTTAGGACTTCTGTTGAATTCAACTGTCTCTCGACGGAAAAAGTTGGAGGAAATCCAAAATTTTAACGCAAAATAAAAGTTTACATTTAAAACAATGGTCTGTTTGTAAAGCGGTTTCAAACTGAGTTTTATACAGGCGTCCAATCCGGTCTCCGCTAAATACTGCGTTTGCTATTCACGGTTAGATATGGTCGGCTGACTTTATTGGGATGCAATCATTTTTCTTTCTGAGTAATTTTGTATTTTCTTTTTTTATTCTTTATGCCATGTCCGGTGTCCGTTCGGATTCAATTCCTACAGGAGTTGGATTTTGTAAGTCCGCGAACCAAGATCCTTGAAATCTTCCATAATTTGCATGGGTACCGGTTTAATTGTGGAGCACGATGTGGAATGGACTCACTTGGTTCTTAGTCGATACTATCTCCACAGCTGCTATGGTTTCTTTGACGTCTGTATGGATGCGTATTATCAGTGAGTAGTCGCGGCGCAGAAACGATCAATTCATAATAAAAAAACAAACCAAACTAATATAAAACGTGACAGATAAAACGCATGACAGATGCCAAACCATACGCAGCATTAAAAAGTGTTGCCAACTTAAAGCTCTATGTATCTAAAAAAAAACATACTTTTTTCTGAAACCTGGAACGAACAGATAAGTGTTGTTCACTTTTTTCGTACGGTGAGATTGTAAGGACCGGAAGGTTCCGATATGCATCATGATCGTTTTCTTTGTCCATCAATGAAAAAGCAACTCGCAAAATTATAATACTCGGACGCGTTACAACCGTAATAAATAAGTGATATCGCTTTATGAATTTATTTTTATTTTCACAAACCTCTTGTTTTTATTTCTGTTATTTTCAAATTTTAAGCCCTTTTATAGTTCCATAGCTTGGGCTAGTGTCCCAAGCGTTTATGCGTGTCAATATGGGATAAAGTACCAATCAACCGATATCACATTTCTAACTCCACTCTTAGGTCTGCTAATATGATGCCAAATAACGTAGATAATGAGTCCTAACGTTACAATGTTAACTGGAAATTTATATTCTTATGTTTTGCCATATTCATTTTTAACATCATTTATTTCTAAAAATATTCTTTTAAGACAGTTTTATTATTTATCAGGCTAGAATGTACCCGAAGTCTTGGATTCTGGCTGTGACTTCCATCTTAAGCTTCCTGAATCTAAAATGCTAGCGGCAAATTGTTGAGACAACTAACAGGACGATGATCTTATAGGATTCAGCAGGTATCGAAGAATAAACGTTTAGTATAGTATACTCATAGCCCTATACAATTTCAGGATATCACGATTCTGTCACACCATAACCAATAATGTCCAAAATGAAAATGCTAGCAATGCTGAGCGTATATAGGCTTGGACTTACATGAAACATGCACAGATACTTCAGTAAAATACCATTTATTAACTTTTAATTTAACTTTTTGCTGAGTTTATGGACACGTGTGTTTATTCTCTCTTTAGAAAAACCTGATCTCGGTAATATCAAACAAGAACAATTGTACTCCACTGCCAAACAACGAAAGTTGGGAACAAGTCCTTAATATGATTCTTTATTCGCTAAAACATGTCCAATCAATAATCTGTCAATTTTGCCCTTTAGTACGAGTTATATAATCACGAACATTTTGACAGCACTTGAACTGAAACCCGGCAGAGCATAGTATAGACACTTCGCTTTATGCGTATTAGAATCCTTCCTGCTCTCAAAAAAGAAGACAAATGTCATTGAGAAATATCAACTGTGTCAATTTTCACATGAATACATCCAATGCTTGTGTATAAAGGATGTGGACACATTTGAAAGGGAAAAAATTTGCACACGAGTTGTATTCAATGGTTTGTATCAAGGACTTTCAATCCGCATGACATAAAAATGGGTCAAAATCACAAATGGAAGCCATAGTGGGTAATGGGTGATATGTTGCTGACATTTATCCGGATCTAGTAGGCTCTTTAGAATGTCGTGAGTCAAGTATACATGTCAAAAGTTACAGTAATTGTAGATGAGATTTCGCACAATGTCTATATTTAAAAAATGATCCTCTTCCTTCTGCAGTTGACTTATTTTGTGTTTACATGCAGTTGTTCTTGTAGAAACTTAATTCAGCTTAAATAGCGTGTGTGAAATAAGGTTACCATGTGAAACATCGGAATCGAAAGAGATAGTTCTGTTGATGGTGCCTTCACTTCCTTGGATTTTTACCAAAGAAGTAATGGGCACGCAATTCTATTTAATATTGATATATAAAGATAGAGTCCTGAGTCCTTACAGTTGACCTTAATATGTGAATACATTAAATGGTAGTTAGCTTCATTTTATGAATTGTTGTTTAAATTAAAACTTAAGATTAAATTTCAGTGGAAATATCCTTTCGAACAATTACGGACTTTGACTGAATGTAAAGCAGTGAAAAAATTCCAACTTCACCTGTTGCCTGTGACTTACAGCCATTACTCAGTTGTGGACATGATGAAACCGATTACTAATTGACTCAGCTGCTCAGAGGGCATGGGTATTTTACGTCCTTGCCGTACAAGAAGGGAAAGACGCAGTCCTTGTGCTTGTTCAGTCCCGAAAGCGTAGGCGACGGTTACTAAACAAACAAACAAGCGCTCTATCCTGTTGAATGTGACTAATGAATCGTGTTCCATCTCCATCCATCTCTTGACTAACGAATGTGTTTGGCGTTTTATCTATTATGCTCAGGTGATTCTTCTTCTGAAGATAAGACTCTTGGAACACTGGTTAACGCTTAGAGACTAGGAGTAACTTTAAGAGTGATCTTTTCCCCCTCCGTACCCTCCGGCAGAATAGACTCCTCTGATCCAAGGCACCAGGCGGCGAGGAAATAGAGGGTTGGTCGTTGAGTTTTCACGTCGACAGAGGAGTTCTTTGTCCAGGTCAGCCTAGTAGCCTTCACCTGGTAGGCGTCCCTCACATATGGTGTAAATTGCCGTCATCACCTAACCGGAAAAAAACTAAACTAAAACCTGAACAAAAGAGATATATATGCAGACATGGTGTTTAGCAATTCTGAAAAATTAAACTCAAATCGGATGAATTACCATTTTAAGTAAATAACTTTAAAAAACAGAAACGAAGATGCAAGTAAATAGGTTTTTTTAATTAATTAGTTTTTTTTATTAATTACTTATAGTTTTATAAGAAATAAAATTGTTTTTTATTTAACTGGTATCTTCCTGTTGTTCTCCCTTCCGTTAAACAGATATCCTGACATGAGATTTGAACAAAACACGTTCTATGAATGCAATGCAATATATGTTGTTCTGGAAAAAGCATCATCACCAAGGTAAAAATCCATTAAAGAATGTTATTTTTAGAGGTCAAGCACTTTAAAATGAAATAAAATACGGATAAATTGTTTTGATTGTCATGTATTACCATTTGTTGAAAAGACTTTTTTACTTAAGTTTGATTTCGAGGGTATGAGCGCCATGATTGGCGCACAAGAAGTCCACATGAAAGGTCCAACTCTTGGTTACGCTAACCAATCATTGGGACCGTATCTCGCCAATAATACGTCGAATTTCGTCTTCCAAATGGTCAAGCATCTCAAGCTTGTCGGTGTAGACATTTATTTTGACGTTTCCTAACAAGAATCAGTCCAGCAATGTTAAATCGCAAGATCTTCCAAACCAGCTGACAGATTCAAAACAAGAAACTATGCGAGCAAATCAAATGCTTCTTTCAACAAGTCTATGCTTGCACGAGCTATATGGCATGTCGCATCATCTTGTTGAAACCACAGGTCTCCTGCATTATGACGATTCATTTTCGGAACGAGAAAATCATTAGTCATGGCTCTATAGGGGTCACCATTAACTGTAATGTTATTTCCAACAGCATTTTTCAAAACATATGGATTAATGATTCCACCGGCTAGTAAAGCACACCAAACAGTGACTTGCTCCGGATGTAACGATTTGCACATGCGCCTGTGGCCGCGTATGACACCAAATGGGGCAGTTTTGTTTATTGCATTACATTTTGTTAATTGTGTCTAAAGCAAATTTTCATATGAAGTTCGAGATCTGCAGCAATTTGGTCTTCAGCCCATACACTGAAGCTACGCTGAGCCCGATGGTCGTTTGATTTCCTGAACGAGTTGAATTTCGTTAATTTCGATAATGTGGATGGGTGCAGGTTTCATTGTTGCGCACGATGTCAAATTGACCCACTTGGGTTTCCATCAGCGCTGCACTCTGCAGCTGCTTTGGTTTCTTCATAACGCCGTATTCGACTTCTGGATGGATGCGCATTATCAGTGAGAGTAAATTGATGGATCGCACGATGAGTTTCTCTAACAGAACCCTTTATTTCGAAATAAATCTGCACAATTTGCAAGCGTCGCTCAACCATCAAACTCATCATGATGAAATGTCAAACCACAAGACGTATGACAGCGGTCACACCATAAGTAACACTCAAAAGTGTTACCAACGTAAAGATCGATATCTCTGGAAAAACAATCCTTACATGAGTCACCTAACATGGTTATATTCTCGATTGAATTTGGAATTGACAATGAAAGCTTCTCAAACGAAAAAAATGATCTGTAGCATACAGAAATGTTTTCTGAATTGACTGATGAAACCAATTGTCCAAGCATATGTCTTATATCGATTTTTTAAGATTTACAGAGGAGATTCTTTTCAAATATAAAGGAAAAACCTCAAAATCTCAATTTGGAATTCATAAAAAAAATCTGCATGAGTCCAGTGACTGGTTTGGAACAACAATATTTTCATGCAAATAGGTACCTCTTAGATGAGATATGTCAAAACCAAGGTGATATTCAAAAGAAAATCTAAAAAAATCAATAAACGTTTGGTACATGCAATACGGCAGTTGCGTCAAAATTAGACAACCCATTGTTACCCACTTTTTACACTGTTATTGAAGATGAGTGTGCTCTGGCTTTGTTCTATCTAGACAGTTTTTGCGTTGGTTAATGCAATTTGATTTCTTACTGAGAGAAGTCAGCAAAGATGTCAGTCAGAAAAGTTTTTAAACGGGGCTATTGTATCTCATTATTAATGATTAGCTTCCAATACCGCTCGTAAAGAATATTGTCTTATTGGACAACCTGGCTTCACTTAATGCGTCCCCCAAATAATACAAAAGTATTATTTGGGGGACAAAAAAAAAACAGTGGTAGAAACTTTATTGAATTTATAAATACGCCTGGGAATGAAGCCAAAAAACTTTTGATTCTCTTTTAAAAATATTAGTTTTTTTATTATTTTCTCGAAATGTAGAACAAAACATGCATTGGGTTAACTCTGAGATTTTGCTTGTTTATGAGCAAAAACAAGTAGTGTGATAGCATTCTTTGGGAGTCAAACAAGTATGAATTATCAACAGAAATTGATGACTTTTTATTTAATAGAATTTTTAATTTTTTAATCATAAATTTATTTTTATTTAAATTTAAAATCTATATTAAGTTCCTGAAGTTGAAACGGTTAATTTATAGTTCAGCCTCCTTGTTTGCACTGAACACCATAAAAAGTGAGGAATAGAATCGAATCAAAAAGGAGGACAATTCATGTCTTCGTCACCACAACAAAATGGCGACTCGTTCTGCATTTTCTACCACGATGTTTTTGTTCAAATTCAGCGACTCCCGACTAGCGAATTGTCTCCAAACGCTCGATCTGCTTCAACCTTCTTTCCAATGCCTAATCCGCGTTAGAAGTTACGTCACTTGAAACTGTGAGAGAAAAGCGGCAGCAACCGAAAAGAGCTATCAGACGAATACTTCCATTAGTAGAGCATAAGATGATTCACACGATGTGCTGTAAGGATATAGTTGAAATTTGTAATCAAGGTGAAAATAGCTAAATATTGTTACGCGAATTAGATGCGTGGCCTTCTTATTATCACGCGTGTTAAGAGCGCGAGCCTTCACAATAAATCTTTGTCAAGTAAAACGAATAATTGCTTAATTAAAATTAATAATAAATATGACCTCACTTTATTTCACTTATTCTGTGACCAACTCACCACTACCAGGTACTTTTTTACCACTGTTTTGAACGCGGATGAATCATCGCTTGTTCGCATTATTGACTAATTCCTTGTTCAACAGTATGCAGGCACTTTTATATTACCATCAGCACTCGAAAACCTTGCATACTTTCAATCAATCTTGCTCACAAAATGAAGAATAGATAGTTCACTTAATTACATTTAAAGCTTTTTAACATTCATTCTGCCCATGGCACAGGTAAGTACCGGGAGATTCCAATGTGGATATTGAAGTTCGTGACATTATCACTTACTTTGTTACTCGATCATTGCAGTGACTCGCAACCTGTGCCAAGAGGGAATAATAACTAATCATAATGAAATGTAGTACAGCACCCGTCTCATAGCTTCGATTCAAGGAATTATTTGTTTTGAAAATAAAAAATAATCGATAACGATTTTGTTAATTTTTATAAATCTATACGAAGTTTTGACAACATTGAGATTGGGATGAAATTAGCGCATTCGATAATACGATTTCAGTGGTTATTTGTCTAACATGGTTTTGTATGCTGCAATATTAAAACAATTTATCACAATGAATTTTTATCACCAACCACAACCAAAACTATTTGTTTCATTTTATTTAAACACATCTTTATTTGAATATAATCAATTTTGTATGCTTCAATACTTCACATATATAAAGTTTATTATCATTATATCTGAACATTGTTCATTGTGTCTATATACCGGGAGTTGTTGCTTAAGAATATCTTCCAGGTGGAGTACGCAAAAACTTCTACATGGATACAATTTATCAAAAACATTTTAAATATCGAATTGTGTCTAGGGAAAAGGGATGGGAACAATGTAATTTTCATTGATAACCTGCGGGAAAATATGAAAGAAAAACTAACTCAATATTTTCTATACATAGAATGTTATTAACTATTAGAAATTCGCAGAGGGTTCTGTTCTCGAGTATCTGTTAGAATAATGAGAATTTACTATTTGATTTTCTTTTGCTTTTTTTTGATTTATAAATTTTTGATTATAATATTATTATAAAAAGCTATAAAAAGCTACATAGCTTTCAAAATGGACAGTCAGATTAGAGGTATAACAATGAATACTTTAATTCCAGTTTTTCATTTAGTTGCAAAGATAAAGATTGTTAATTTCAATCGAATTCTTTACTAATATCGGACATGGTAAAGATTGTAAAAATTACTTTGATTGCTGTATTAAAAATGTATAATGCATTGGTTTGATGTATATCAAGTTAAACAATAGTACAGAGAATGCCAGAGATGAGAATACTGTTTATATTTAATACCTCAATTGAGTGTGTATTGGAATGTTTACGGGGAAATTTTATTTCAACTACATTTACGTTAAGATCTTACATATTGCAAATTACAAAAATAGTTTCATCTCTCTCAATCGTCATTTGTTCATTTACTATTTATTTCCTCTATTTCATATTTCGTCCCTATAATATTTTTAGTATTCTTTTTAACTTGCCTTTATCGGACTCCATTCGACCTATCCATTTCTGCTTTTCGTTATTTACGGATGTATCAAAAATAAAATTATTAACACTTGTACGCAACTTAATTTTACAAGAGATATTTCAGTGTGCTTTTGCATTTCAGATACAAATTTTTAGCACTTTGTTGATTGCATATGCCATAACAATAGCATCCAATTAAAATTTAGCGTATTTAAACGTAATTGTGTCGCTTTGCAAAAAGATATGAGTCTGGATGTTATTAATTAAATCGATTTAACTATGAACAATAATTTGAAAAGTTTACGACTGCGCAATGACTTACGCTCGATGCTGAACATGTGCATTTTGAGTTATATTTAGTTGTGGCAGGATCGTTAAAGGACATAGAGCACCAATGTCTAGATTTTGGTGACGTCAAGCAGATTTCCATAAGTATTATTTATAATCAAAATTAGTCATTGGAGTAAAAATTATGTTCACACCCCACATTTTGCTTAAAATTCGCGTGATTTTTCGTAATTAAAATCGTTTATAATTTTTTTTGTTACCATAACTATATGTTAATGTTTATTATTTATATCCACAATAAACTAAACTGGTCCAAAGCAGGGTCATCAAATGACAATAGTTTCCCTTCCTAATGTATCACATATGATACATGACGCAACTTTGATGCCAACCATACTAAGTTCATGCATCATGTATGACCAGATTTATGGGTTATTTTGAAAGCAGCTGGTCTACTGTTGTATTCATGAAAACATACTCTTAAAATCAACTATTAATTTGCTCATATTCGATACATGGACTTGATATGATTAGGACAAAAATTGCGCAATCTATCATATGTGAAACATTGTACAGAGAACCTGATAATAAGAGCTCCATGTACGTTTCCTATCATTAATCCGAATTGATGTTTCTTTTGCTTTTAAACTTATTTTTAGTTTCCCTTATTTTTTCTGCTTAAAAATTTTTAAATTTGAAAACTTGTCATTGTCGTAATTCACCTCTCAACAATGGCAACTCCAGAAAAACTACGCACTTCAGAGATAAAATACACTGCAATTCACCTCACAGGTGTAGCAATCCCAACAGAATTGCACACCGAAAAAAGAGACACGCGGTGAGGGAAAAAAGAGAAGCCGAGAGTGTTCGGACTGCTAACCGTGCTGTTGACGAAATCACGGGTGTTTTCTTTGGTGCCTGCGTTAAAGCTAGTCAACATCATGTTAAATCCGGTATATTTCATTTGCAATTTCTTGCGCTGGTCACTGTCCTTAGAACATTTATTATTTACAGATGAAAATAAAAAAAAATGGAAAACGCTGCGCCAACGGGCCGAAATACGGTTCAGTTTAGTGCATGGATGTTTTACGGTACTTGAATGCAATTCTCTGTATGCATCTTTTCCTCATATTCGAATCAAATTGGAGGGTAATGATTAAAACAAAACGCTATATAAAATTGATAATCAAGTTTGGTTCGTTGCGATATTGTTGGTATCTGAAATTGATGAAAGAAAAAGAATTGTGTTCGTGATTTGATGAATTTTGGTTATTAACGCGTTTTTAATTCTTTATCACCCTGAGTCATTGCTTCGAGACTTCCTTCAATGTTCCGGCTGCATTCAGGACGGCAAAATCCAATTTACATATGAACGCACAAACAAGGATGGAAAAAAATCAAAAACAAAGAAAAAAGGGCCTACAAATTAAGCATTTTCGTATTGAATTGAATCGTAATATATCAAATTACATATATTATTTTTAAATTGAATATCAGTGACAGAGTTTCAGTGCTCATCGTCTCCGTTGCATCAATCCTAGCAGGATTTTCGCAAACGGTGGAATGAATAAGAAAATTCATGTTGCGTGCAATGAATGAGAATAATGAACATAATAATAAAAAAAATGTGAATTATAAATAAGGCTAAGGGTTTCAACAGGAATATATTATGTAAAATTTATTTATTATTGATAATTTAAGTGTAGAGCTGTGTCTCTATCATATGTTTAGTTTAACGATTTGTGAATTCGGAATTTAAGATTTAGAGATGATTCCACCGATCCTCAAATGAATTTAGGTCAATTATTATTATAGTAGAAAATAAATTAGTATAATAAATACAAAGGTAAAAGCCATGACCTTCCCTTCCACTGATCGGATTCCTTTCAGGATGACGTTGAGGGGGGGGGGGGGGGGGGGGTAAGAGCGTCGTAGTTTACAGCATCGGGTGTTTCGTCCGTTCGGGTTCGCGATGCCGTAGCTTTTGTAGTTTGCTTTTGGGCTTCGCGATATTTTAGTTACGGATGCGTAATGGATACTAACAACGATTTTAACTGAGTAGTATTTAATTTGAAAAAGACTGAAAGTAAAGTAAGGTTATAGTGAAAGTTCACTAGTGGTCCGACCCACGTCCGCATAACTCGCCGAACGTATCTACTCCGCCAGCAGCTCCCAAATCAGTTAACTTTCAAGTGCCCCAGGAGTTGACCCAATGGTTCAGTTCGTTGCCATGCTCCTAGGACTTCATGTCCGGATGTCGGTGCGAGTTATCGACGCAACGTGAGGACTTCGGCGTTGAAAATCATCACAACTTGCTTACTCTTTAACTGAATTAAACATTTACCAGATGGAATCAAGGACCTAATATTTTCCCTTATGTTAAAGTTTCTTTATTGAAAGATCTTTCTTCACTGAAATTTTTAGGACAAGCTGAGGAATGACATGAGGAATAGCAAAAATACCTTCTACGCGGAGATTAATATGTTTTGAGAGGCTTCAAAAAACAGAGATCAAAGAAAAAATCCACCCCCTGATAGCTATTGAAAAATAGAACTGCTTACTGATCCAGAGTCTGCAATGACATACTGGAGACACTAATTAGTATTCACTTCTTAGGCTGTGAAAAAGCGAAATTTGCCAGTTGTTTATTGGGAGGTGAATAAAGCTCCGCACCCCGTGGTACCTCATTACAAGGTACAGAATGCGATGAACTATTCAACTTTTTGAATCATAAAGAATCATACACAGCCTAGTGGAGCCATGGGCATAATTTAATTTAATAATAGCGTAAGTACGTTCAGGGCTAACACTTCGAAATAACTCCCGATCAAACAGAATTAACCCAAATCGAATAGAGTTATATTAGAATCGGTAAAAAGAGGATTTCCGTCTTAGAGCTTTTGGGTAAAAGCGCTCTACACGTATAAGTCTATCATTGCTTTTTCTATCTCTGTCTCAGAGGCGTCATCCGAGACTACTAGTGCGATATGTTTACTAGCGCATAGCTACGCTGTGGCGCTGACTTCAAAGATACTACAGGCTCAGAGTTTGGAGTTGGTTATTAATTAAGGCTTGTGATAA
Source organism: Stratiomys singularior (assembly GCA_954870665.1). Classification (NCBI taxonomy): domain Eukaryota; kingdom Metazoa; phylum Arthropoda; class Insecta; order Diptera; family Stratiomyidae; genus Stratiomys; species Stratiomys singularior. The sequence goes on along the minus strand of OX940881.1, from coordinate 30,586,122 downwards.
GGCTTTAATGCAATTTACGCCCCAAACATTTCCACTTAATTCGAATAACATGCTCTATTAATCTATAGAATACTATACAAACTACAGAAAGAATATTTCCAATTTACATAAGGAAAATCATTAATCAGAGACAGCTACATATAAAGAACAAAGGAAACAGGAATCCACATTGCCCTAGCGTAAGTACTTAAAAGCGCTAACAAAACAAATAAACCCGAAGCTGCCAGCATTCAACTTCAATCTTCCGGATGCTTCAGATTTTGTTAGCAAAACTTATTGAAAAATAGAAAATAAGGTAGAAAAATTAAGATGCAGTGTGATATGCATTAACATTCTCCTAAATGACTCATATAAACTGTTACACCGGAAAAATTATTTTCACATACGCGTGAGTCTAGAAAGCCAGTCATAGCGATCATTGAAACCACCTGCGTCGTTTGATTTAAAAGCGCTCTGTCTTCTAAAGCTTGCTTTATTTACTGCAATGGGTTTTTGTATCCCTATCTTTCTTAACTGTTTTAAAAGATGCGTCATGGAGAGAGGCGGGCTAGACGGGTTACCCGGTGACGCCGGCCACACGAGAGACCAGGCCCTGGCTCATACGAGGTCTGGCTATTAAATAACGAGACTGCGCGCCTAGAGGGCGCCGTAGTGGAGTGGGGAAAAACGAGTAATGGGTAAGGTGTCTAGATATCTTGTCTATGCAAAAACACGTTCTCGTGACTATTATTGTATTTGTGCAGTAGCGGTTGGAACCGAACGTGTTTTTTCTCGTGCCGAAAACCATGTGACGAAAAACATGAGTAACGTATCAATCTTAAATTTCTCGTTAAATTGAAAAAAAACCCCGACTGAGTACTATAAATTGTTGCAAGAGGCCTATGGGGACAATTCTCTATCGCGTGCGCGTGTTTTTGAGTGGTGTAAGTGCTTCAGTGAGGGCCGAGAGAGCACTGAAAATGACCAACGCCCAGGTCGCTCTGTCACTGTTTTAACTCCGGAAACAGTGACCAAAATCAACCAAATTGTGCATGCAGATCTTCGAATGAGCATCCGGATGATTACCGAGGTTGTAAACGCCGATAAAGAAACGGTTAGACAAATTTCACACGATGAATTACACATGAAAAAAGTCTGTGCGAAGTTGGTGCCAAAAAACGTGTCTCCTGACCAAAAGCTCTTGCGTCAACAGGTCTGCTCAGATTTCCTTGAAACGTTAAAAAAACATTCCGGACTGATTAAAAACATTATTACTTGCGACGAAACGTGGATTTTTCAATACGATGTTGAAACAAAGCGGCAATCGATGATTGAATTGGTTCCAGAGGGTCAGACTGTCAACCAGACTTACTATTTGTCAGTTTTGGCAACACTGCTAGAACGAGTTCGTAAGAAACGGCCCGAGTTGTGAAAGAACAACTCGTGGATTTTGCACCAGGATAACGCACCTGCACATAAGGCGCTATCTGTGAAGCAGTATTTGGCCGGTAAGCGCACTCCAGTACTCGTACTCGCTAGATTTGGCACCGTGCGACTTTTTTTGTTTCCGAAGATAAAATCTGCTTTGAAAGGGAGCCGATGGAAGCGGTAAAGCAAAAAACGGCAGAGCTCCGAAAGGCCCTCACCAAAAAAGGCTTCCAGCACTGCTTCGATCAATGGAAAAAACGTATCGAAAGGTGTGTGGCGAGGAAAGGGGAGTATATTGAAGGGGAGCATTCGAATGTAGAATAACTATTATAATAAAACCCTTTTTCGTAACCAGTCTCGTTATTTAATAGCCAGACCTCGTATAACGAGCCGGTGTTGTTTTTTTTCACACTCAAATCCACTCCAAAGAAATTTTAAAGAAGTTCGTGTAGTGCTAGAAAATCCTGCTGCTACTTTAATATATTTATAAGTCTACTATAAGTATAAGTTTATAAGTATACTAATTTTTTATATGTTCCGGACATATAAAAATAGGTCTAAGACATTGGTATGCACAATCGTAGTGAAAAATGGGAAACATCATCTTCTAAACTCTGAACAAAAAAGAAGCTGGCAACGATTTCGCAATTTTGCATTTTTGCTGCATGTGGTGCTGATGAAGGTTATGAAGAAGATTTTTTAAAGAGTGAGTATTAGTATTTTAATACATTATTAAAATGCGTTAATTTAAGAGGAGATATTCCTTAGCATATGATACCCAACTATTTTCTAACATAGTCATTCTCCTTACTTTTCGAACATCCCTGTATATATTAGGAGTATTATACAAAAAAGTGAGATAGGTGGATAAAATAAATAGAAATTATTTAAAGACAGCTATGGGCTCAGCTCATATTTAAAATGACATATAACAATTTGCGCTTCGCGCTATATCGCATAAGTAGTATCTATGCATATAAGGCCACACTACTTTAGTGTGGTACACACTACATATTCAAGCCACATTACTTTAATTCAAGGAGCGATTTGCTGTCAAAGTAGTATCAAAGTAAGCATCCGCAATGTGGCAGGAGTGTGTAAAACATGTTATCTTGACGTGTTCACGTTTAAAATTTGCGAATAGCATTGCTTTTGTTCTTTAATCAAAAGAAAAGTGTCTCTGAATTCTCGAATGTTGCAGAAAACTTATCCTGATGATGTTTGATGAAAGTGAAGATGGTGTCAGTTTATGCGTAATTATTTGTGATAAAGAATGCCATCGATACCAGAAAATGTTTGATGTAAAATGAAAAACAGTACGCAATGAAGACGCATGGGGAAAATCCAAAAAAAAGTATGTAGTCATCGTTACTGATACAAGTATCTGATGAAAGCATCAACACCCATTCAAAAGCAAAGCCTGGATGGCTTGATGAAATGTAGCCGCAAGATGGCTAAAGACCATTTCGAATGTCTGAAATTCTATTTGAACACTATGAAAAGGAATCCTTTTTACATGGGATTGCTACTGGTGGTAAAAAATGGATTTGTTACGATATCGGATAGTGCGAGAATTCATATGGAAGGCTCAGGCAACCAGGCAAATCAAAGGCGAAGCAATGCTCGAATTTGGTGGGATCAGAATGGTGTGGTTTGTTATGATCTGCTTAAATTAGGTTAAACAATCACGGAAGACCTCGAAGGCAACAATTACTTCGTCTGAAAACAACATTTATCATATAACGACCAGAATATTTGACTACACACGATGTCATGATTTTCATAACAATTTCAATCATGGCAATGCTCGGCCACATGTCGCTATATTGGTCAAAAACTATTTAGGCCTTCCTCATCCGTCTGATACCAAACACTATTCCTTCTGCCACCATTTGTTCAGACCAATGTATAACGCTCTTAATAGAGTGGGCTCCATTCCTGAACAGCTTCAAAAAGGTCTTACAAGCTTTAATAGACGAATCGCTGTTCAGGATGGAATCCATTATCAGAAAGGTAGAGAAATGCCACAGCTTCCAACGGCAAATACTTTGAATTATGTATTCATTCATTTTTTTTCTTTAATAGCCACTTTATTCCTTATCAAAACGAGCATTTTTGAGTAATCGCCCCTGTACTGAATTTTATAAAGGGTGAGAAAAAAGTTGGTGATGTGTCTCGATAGCTGGCAAATCCAGAGCTACAAAAATCCTGAATACCAATTCAAAACGTGGAAGCTTTGAAAAGAAGAAGCCATTTGTACGCCTGTATTTCTGTAGCTTAATTACGGGATACTCATCTAGATTAGCTGCAAAACTATATGGATTTAATTCCATGTAACCGAGTCTGCGGATAGCATTAAAATGTTAATGGACCATTCATTCTATCTCTTCATCAATGCATTCAAATCCGATTGCATTTCATCAACCTTATTCCATCAAATGAAATTGTCCTAGACAACTAAACAAGGTGACCCTAATATGCGGTCAAATTGGAATCAACACAGCCTGGCGTGGCGTCGCAAAAAATTCGCTATCACCTCCCTCATCTTGTTGTCAGCATCATGTTGGATGCTGGAGCTCAATCTGCTACTCTCGTTGGCCATTTGGCGATATCTATCTTTCAGCTGGCAACGAATTTTCATTTCATGCATATTTTCCATATCTGCATACAAGTACGAGCGTGTATCATGCACATGACACAATTCTATGAAGTTCTAGAGTTTCCAACATCCATTGAACATTTCCCTATCGCCAGGGTGGACACGCCTCAAACTTTGCTCTCGTCCGGTGTTGAATGTTTTGACCATTCTTCGGGGAATTCGGCACGCGAATTTGTCAGAGGGTGCTGACAACAAGCTGGAATTAGATTTAATTGGATCGGGTAATTGCTTAGCTTGTCGTTTCATAATTGGAATTAGATTGCTCCGCCATGTGACACGCTCTTCGACGTTGTAGGAGTATTGTTTGCCGACCAACGTATGATGAACAACCCTGATAAAGGATGTTCTAATTTTGTAGCGCTCGCATGCAAAACATGAGAATTTTAATAAACAGAATCGTCCGAAAATATCCACGGTCCAGCTGAGTCTGATATCATCTTTTAATAGTGGGAAGCTGCGGCAACGCAGTCTTCATCAAGTTCATTGTCGCTGGCACTCGGCCCAGAATGCTGCATTGTGTTCTTCACACCATTCTCTGAATTATGCGGTCCGAATATAACCACTGGACATTCTGCAGAATTTCAAACTTTATTGAAGTTGTTTGAATTGTTTTGCCGCTTAATATTGTGGACGACGAACAATTGTTAACATTATAATGCACATCGTGTGTGGCGACAGTCGGCCGGTGCCTTATATTCTTGGCAACTCGCTGAATCCTATTAAATCTTGTACGCTACATTTACAATGCCATGTTGAATGGACATGTGACATGCAAAATAATTAGAAAATAATAATTTTCTTCTAGATGTGTACAACTGATGCGAAACGACACGTGATATGCATCCTAACGTTTTGCAAACACTCAGCAATTCACCGGAATTGACCCATATTCTTCGTAAGGAGGGAGTGTCAATCAATGTTCGATATGTTGATCATATGACCATTTTGAAAGCGACTCCTAGGTCAGAAAACGTCAACCAGCATTCGAAATGAAAAACATCCTCCAACGGAATTCCAATTCAGATTGACGAGGGTCCCAAAAGTATTTTTTAATATTCCCGTTTTAAGAAAATCGAAGAAAGCACAGCGCCACTTTGGGATTCTGAAAGCTGCTCCTTACATTTGAGTATTTCCTCATATCAGTTACTAAAACGAACCTTTTAATATCGAATCACGGAGCTGCAGCACGTAACGTACAGTTAATGAGGCACATTCCGATCAGCTTGTGAGCGGTTAAAACTCTGCAGATATGAGCACATATTACATATATTCCAAAAATGTCATTCAAATTACAACAAAGAACACATTTTTCCAATGATACAAGACTGCTTCGCGCATTAACAAAAAAACAAAGATTAGTGTAAAGGGTGGTCCAACCAGAATGCACGACGTTAATTGTGAACCAGACCTTAACGTCAAGTTTTTTGCTCAACTTTAATCGACATTTCTTTGCTTCAGTCTTTGACAAATTCAATCATGGATAGGTACACAATTGAGCAGCGCGTTGAAGCCTTTTACGAAAATGGACGTTCAAATCTAAACGCATTTCGTGCATTTCTTGAGATAATAAAGGACTTTTGTGGCCCGAAATTGAGAATAGCGACCTGGACGATATTTGGTTCCAACAGGATGGTGTCACTTGCCACACAACCAACGAAACAATGGCTCTTTTGCGTGAGAAATTCCATACCCGTGTTATCTCATGTCGTGGCGATATTAGGTGGCCGCCACGATCATGTGATTTGACACCGCTGGACTTCTTCTTTGGGGATATTTAAAAGAAAAAGTATACGCAAATAAGCTAAGAACAATTTCAAAATTTCAAAATGCAAAATGAATACCGCGGACACACTAGCAGGATGAAGATCAGCTGAACACTGTACCATAGCATAACTACTAAGAAGCACTCACACTCTCAAGAGACATCACAAAGAAGGAGATGCATAACCCATGTAAGGAATGAACAATCTTATGCAAGATGCGAAGCGTGGAAATTAAACGTTGTAGAGTAGAAGCGAGAATGCGATGCCAATGTTTTCTCAGCAATACTAGACTACATGTGAAGGTCGCTGTGGTTTTATCCATACTTTTCAAACTATATTATTCGCGACAAAACGTTCCAGTGAAAATTGAATGAGAAAATATCAACCAATACAAATAAAATTCAAACTCTCTCGGATAAAGAGCGTATAATCTACAGTGTTTTCGAAATGTTACGACTGAAGTCATAACGAATCGATGAATTCGTAATAGTGTAATATAGTTAAGTGTGATAGTAATATAGTGAATTAGTAATAAAATGTGCAGTACCATGGCGAGAGTATTAAACCATATGAAAGGAATTGGAAAATAAAACAAATTGCATAGGTAGCTTCCACATCAACTTGAACCGTTTGATGTTTTGCTGCTGTTTAGTTTAAGGACATTATATGCTATGTTCGTACATATGCCTGCAAATAGTTGCGAGATGTGTGCGAAAAATAATCAGACTTCCAAAACTGCGGGCGATTAGGAAACGTTTTGTCTACTGGCCTGTTCTAGGCTGGTTTGTTTACCCCTTAGACTTTTTGAGTCTAAAGACCAACTCATTACAGTTATCACATTATTTTTGACAGCACCATCAGTGAACTTGAGTTTTTGTTATGAATTACATAAATGGATCATCGGAATTCGAGCAACGTTGTGCAATGAATTGACGGGTTAAACTTGGTAGTGTTAAACAAGTTTGACTTTTGAAAAGTTGAAACAGGCCTATGGGGAAAACTGTTAATCAAAAGTGCAATTTTTCTGTTCGCACAAACCATTTATGGAAAGAACACGCTGAAAATCAACCTCGCTTTGGCAGATCTTTGACTTTAAAAACTGATATAAAACTTGAACGTTCGAGAGCTCTTATGAGATCTGACCGTCGTTTGTCAACTGTCAAAGCGAATCACTTTCACCACATATTAAATGTTAATAGTCGATTTGGGTATACGAATGATTTGTGCCGAAATGGCCAAAATGGTGCCGAAAAACCTCACAAGAGAAGAGAATTTTTAACCTCAAACCGCATTTCTATTCTTCCTCAACCTCTCTTTTTACCTGATTTGAGCCCCTCTGACTATTTCCTTTCGTCGAAAGTGAAACATGTCTTAAAAGGACGTCATTTTGAAACTCTGGAGAACATTCAAAAGACTGCGATCGACCAGTTAAAAGCTACGCCATGTGAGAGACTTGCAGCGCTTCTACAAAGAGTGGGAAAAACAACTTCGCCGTTGTATAGCTGCCCAAGGGAGCTACTTTGAAGGAGTTTGAACTTGGTAAATGAATACTCAGTCGGATTACTTTTCTCGCACACCATGTATGTGTGATTAACATTTGATGACCACAGATAATCGCAAGTTTTACACTCTATGCCGTGTATAGAAAAAACTAATGGTGTTTTCTTTTGTGGTTTTGTATTTAGCTACAATAGTTTTACAGAACTTAGATAATCGACAACGTCCGCCTTGTTAAAAAGGTGCGTTTTTAACTTCGCGGAATGAAGGCGAAGAATCCACTCTATATGCCTCATGGTTTAACTGACATCTCGACCGGTTAATTTAGCTGTCCTCATAATGAGCGAAAGAGAAGTTCCTTCGGTTGCGCAACGCATCATAATAAAGTTTTTCACGAAGGCGTGGGTGCAGTTTAGGAAAAATACAGATCTATGGCCACAAATGAAAACTTAAAATTTAAAGAAGATCGTGAAAAAGTGGAAAATGGGAGTCACCGAAGATGCGCCAGCTCGAACTTTTGAAAGAAATCTTCGCGCTACTGTAACAGAAATCAATAAGAAAATGGCCATCAGTGTTGAAAATCTAGACACCATCGTCCGAGACCACTTTGGGTTTCGAAAAATCACGGAAAGGTGTATTCCACGTCTACTTATCCAAAAACATAAATATGCGAGAGTTCAAGTTTACCAAAGGCTTCTTACTCGTTTTCATGATGAAGGGCAGGCTTTCATGCAATGCACTGGGACGCGCAACGAAAGTAGTGTGGTCAACACTACATTCCCTAATCGAAATAGGGCTAGTATTGAGTGAAGAAGAAAGGAGGAGCTAACACCATCAAAAGCCGAAACACGTTTGTATGCCGGGAAGGTTATGTCAACGGTTTGCGGGACTGTCACACTGCAGCCCTTTCAACCCAAATATCGGCTGAAATGCAATGGACTGCGCTTAAACACCCTCCCTACAGCCCCGGCTTTTGACATGTGTTTGGGCCTCTCAGTGGGGAACTTGGCAGAACGTCGCACTTCAGCAACAATACGGCGTATACAATACCGTTTTTGAGCCTCAATTGAGTTCTGAGTAGGGAACGGAGCCACACAACGAAGAAGGCACATCGCCGAAACACTTATGTGATCGCAATAAAAAAGAAAGCAGGTGGAAGTTCGTCAGAAACAAAAAACTGGTAACTTTTGAGAGCTAAAACCGGAACGTTGCGCCCAAAAATCCGAGGTTTTTGTTAAAATTAGTTATAGAATTATTCATACAGAATAAAAAATTAATGATAATAGATTTTAAGGTAAGCTTAAAGACGAAAAGCCATTATAAGTTGTCCTGCAAAATAACCTTTATGAATGGGTTATAGTCTCCAATCGAAACACATCAATTCATTACATGAAGATGTGAGTAATATCCAGAGATCCACAGCCGTAAAACACTGCGCTTTGCCGGTCAGCAATTTTTATGCCGTAGTAGGCCAACTCAGCCACTACAACTCCAGACTGTATTTCCCTCAGTCATAAACGCAATAAAAACTTTGGACTACCCACTCTTGAGGGTGAATAAAAACACCCTCATTGTAGTTGCAAACACGCTCATAAGAAGTGAGCCGTATAGACACTCTAGCCATGTTTTTTGTTGACCAGAGAATTACATGTGCTAGTGGCTTTCACCGCCATACAAACATGAGCCATACAAAGAAATGGAATCGATCCTAATATTATCAACCCGGTTGTGGAGCTACTAACGAAGAAAACTCGTAGAAGCGTACTAACCTTAAAGAAATGGATAAACATAAAACAAAGTCGGGCACGCAAACAAAACACGCTCTTAACGAGTCTTAACACAGTGAAAAGATGCTACGAATAATAGATTAATTTTACATAAAATAAATGTTAAAAAATGGAGTAAAAATATTACCTTAAAAACAGAAAATAATCGCCACTGTCCACATATCACTACATTATTTTTGAATAAAAAAGATGGAATTCCTTCTGAGCGAAAAATACAAATTTTTAAATAAGGAGCTTACCCTTCACAAGAGCCCAAGCCGCTTCCTCCAAGCTAAACTTTTCACATTTCTTCACATCTAGAATGCGTCCTCTCTCCGATCGTAATTGTACAAACCTGAAAATTGTTGTTAAGAATTTCACCACCAAATCTTACATGAATATGTTCAATTTTATTTCCTGTCTCAGGAAACTATTCAATGTATATAAATCCACCAGAAATACAACCAAAGGTACAACAAAGTGCACATTTTCAGCATGATCATAAGAACAATATTCCTTTATACATTTCATAATTCTTATTCCTCTGATTCTTTCACTATTACATATTACATCATTCATTTCTTTTCGTTTTTTTTTTCTTTCTTCATTTAATTTCATATTTGCATTATCTTAATTTAACCTTTTATGAACTAGTAAAAATTATCAATATTACATATCATTATTACAATACAAAAAAATAATAGAAATAGAATATTTTTTTTTACAAAATATTGAAAAATTTGTTTTGTTCACATCTTTCTTACTTAAAAATTAAGGAATATTCGAAGATGGTGAAATTGTTCGTGCTCAAGCATTCGTTCAACTTCTAATAATTTATAATTTAATAAAGAAAGAAATAATGAAGAAACAAGCAAGTCGGTATAAACTACAAACGATTTGATTTCTGTTTGTTTTTGTTGTGTTTTTTTTTTCACATACATAATGTAGCGGTACTTGAATTTGTAGTTTTAATAATTAAAAAAGAAAAAATTGCAAAAAAAAATCTATAAATAAACGAATTTATTTCCTTTACTTTATTTATATTAATAATTCTTTGATGACGAAAACAACAGCAACTAGTTCAATGAGGTCACACTTTTGTGAAGGATTAGAAAGGATGCCATCAAACAGCTTCCCAACAAAACAACTAAAGAATGCTGTTGTGATTGGTATCGACTATTGGCACTATCCTTAGCCAAATTTGCTGGATTTTGCTCCATATTGGTTAACTTTAAACTATCACCACCAGCACTGGCAGCAGCTGGTTCACCTTCCACAGAATTGCCGACATGCATGTCCTCAATGTCGTTTGGATTTTTCTTCGACGCAGCAACCGCGGCATCTTCTTGTGGACTAGCTGCAACGTTGGCTACATGGACAACTGGCGGTGAATAGACTGGTTCCGGTTCACGGGTCGAGGTGGTTGTTGGTTCGGTGGTTGTGGTGGTCGTTGTCGTTGTAGTTGTTGGCAACAGGGTTCCGTTTTCCATCCAATAAACGGGACTAAATTCAAATTTGATATTCTGCATATCGTTCTTTTGAACCTATGGAAGAAAGAAAAAGGATAAAATCAAATTTATTGAAAGAAAATAAAATGTTTTTTAATTTAACTGATTTGTAGAATAAAAAAACTAAAGGAAATTCATCTGCGAATCGACATCCTCATCCAAAAAGTGGTAATATTGAGAATCATCGATGGGTTCTTTACTGACAAGCATCGCCGGAAAACCATCAAACGAGCGAGTAAAGATCTATAAGCGAACACAGTATGAGGAGTAATTGCTTGCGATTATTTCTTGAGGGACAAGTAATGGTGAGCTTCCTCATGGAATGCCTGTTGGAAAGAGATCCTCGAGAAACACGTATTCACAAGCTGCTACCTTGTGCCATGTCGAGTAGGATCATATTAAACAGAGCTCCGTTTCTTTCGGGAACGGATAAGTTTGAATCAAGAAACTGAACTGGTGCTTAAAAAATATTGAAATTGTCACCTTGATACACAACTTAGACCCTCATTGACAGTCAAAAAAAAATAGTTAATACAATCCTTCATGAGGCGTCTCAAAACCTCAAACTTGCACGAAGACAGTTGAATGAGCAGCGCCGTAAAAATAAAGAACTTGAGAGTTGTCTTCAAGGAAAACATAATCTTCCGAAATAACAAAAAGTTATCGAAAAAATCTCAGTTTAATTCGTTGCCCTTATCGTTAAAGGGAAACTAGTTATGAAACCAAGAAAATTTTGGGTCTACATAATCGCCAAACATTTCACCCTTGTTGCCTACCTTTACTTAATCAACTACTACTATTAATACAACTACTATTACTGCAACTACTTTTATTACTTCTACTACTATTGTTAATACTATTACTATTACTACTACTACTATCACTACTGCTACTATTAGTACTACTCCTACTACTACTACTACTGCTACTACTACTACTACTACTACTACTACTACTGCTACTGCTACTACTACTACTACTACTACTACTCTACTACTACTACTACTACTACTACTACTACTACTACTACTACTACTACTACTACTACTATTACTACTACTTTTAGTACTACTTCTACTGTTTGGATTTGATTGGCCAGCAATTTCTTTTCCCACTAAAAATCCGTCAACACACGTCAGTTCCGATTCCCTTCACTTGGCAGCAGTTTTGCGGGCTTCATTGATGTCCTGCACTAGCAGCTGGGCCAGGCGACTTGAAAAAACGGTTCAAGTGCTGACTTGCCTTCCATGAGTATGTATGATTTGTTCATAAGGTTTCCCTTTGCCATTACTGGGTTCCTTAGATTGTCAAAATTTACCAGTGAAATTTATCTTGGAATGGTTCTCGAGCTTGTAGCATTACTTAAGTCAAAGCGAGTTTCACTATAGAGCCAGATTTCTCGCACTATTATCCCCATCTGTTTAACAGCCTTCGAAAGAGCTTATGAAAAAATTGCCTAAGGTTCAGATCTGCACCGGTTTCAACTGTTCCTTACTTAGCAGATTAAACATCCAATCACTGTGTCAACTAATGGTTGTAGTTGAAGTAGCATTGCAGCACCTCTCGGGCCTTGGGTTTGCATTGGTTACGCCTTCAGCGGTCTCAAACCATGAACTGAATTCTCCATTGGTAAAATACGAAGAATGCCTTATTTTCGTCAATCGAATCTGACCAATACTTTCTGGGTTTTTTCACTGGCATTCGTCCCTCATTTTTACCTATAGTACCTTCTTATATATCCGTTTGTCATTCATCTACAGCATATGGCCAGCCCTAGGCTCCAGCAATGCCGCCAGGGACATACGACGCCATTTGAATTAGTTCTTGCCGTCATATTGACGTCAACCTCACAGGAATGTTTCATGTTTGCGAAACATTTACGTCAATATGACGTCAAGGACTAGTTCAAACAGCATCGTCTGTCCCACGACTTACAGACATTTGGCTCGTCAAAAAATTTGTACAATTCGTGGTTTTACCTCTATTGTCATTGAACTCTTTTACGTTTTTCTTTTACAATCCATCTTAGGATCCAGCTTTCAAATGCGTTTATTTTGTTTGCAAATATTTGCGTCAAGAACCATGTCTCAAAGCCTTAGCATAAGACAGATCTCATCCCCACTTTTTATATTTGGAGCTCTGAACCCTTATGGATGTAGCTAGACTTGACAATTAGAAAAACTGAGAAGAACGTTTTCTAATGGTTTGATTGTATTCACTCTCTTCATGGATTTACGAATCTGTAGATGGCGCGTTTGGGGATTATTGTTTATCCCCTTGCTCTGATATTTTAGTTTCTTAGAAATGCCTCACTTAACCAGGGACGTCAGACCAAGTCTCATTTCTCTTGCAATTATTGCCATAAACCCTGAATATTCACACGAAAAGCGATACAGTTCTTCTCCGAGGTGTTCTTATCTTGATCTATTTCTTTCAAGGTGGACGGATGGTAGGTTGATTTCGCATCGTCCGACTGTGACTTTTTTTTTGCTTCATAGTTTCGACATCCACTTGGCCAAGCGTAGAATATTTTATACATTTGGATGCTTGCTGCCATAGTTATCATTTTTACATTATTTAAGACTCATTTGATGCTGATGAAGGCCGCTTAGGCGTAATTTTTATTGGCCAGTTGAATTTCTATATTTTACATTACTTCGTGTAGTATAAGCTTATTCTTTGGTGACCAGCTAACCTTCTATTCCGTACACTATTTCGTGTAGTACCAATTGTTTTGAATGACCTAAAGGATATTTGTGTTGCTTTAGGCACATCTCCGATACATTTATCGTAAGTTTTGTCTGCTTATTCACTAGACGCTAAAGGATACTAAGTATTCAAGACGCTGATCTTATATTTGCGAAGTCAAAGGATTTGCAGTGCCTGGCTTTGATGCAAGAACTACTTTTGCCTCTTCTCAGATTTGTGGAATCTCTCTGAAATCTTCCGGATCAACGGCATCTTTATCTTCTTAATCCAAGAATGGCGTTGTCCTTTTATGGACCTGTTCAGTTTCGGAAGCAAGAAAAAGTCACAAGAGGCTAGCGCTGTGGAGTACAGTGGTTGTGGCATATATACGTATAGTATTCCTAATTGACCGTTCTACTCTGTGGAAAGAACTCATGATGCACCACAACCCTGGAATCGACGAAAACTTAAAGCAAAATCACCACTGGCGACTGAGCTTGGCGCGCTTTTTGATTCTGTCTCATGCAGCTATTTCCATGGGGATCATCGAGCTTTGGTTTCCATTTCACTACCATAATCCCACAATTCGTCACAAGTTATAATCTTCTAGAGCAAATTTGAGCCGACGCTGACAAAGTCCAACAGATCCTTAACAATGTTGATGCACTGTTATTGTCAAAATTGAGCAATTTTGGTATGAATTTCTCGGCAACTCGTCTCGTAGGCCTAAATTGTATTAATTAATAAAAACCGACTTGCACGAGCCAATGGGTATGTTCAGATACTCAGAAACATCTCTAACGGTGATTCGACGATTGACCAATATTATGTTCTTCACTTCGTAAATGTTGCCGTCTGTTGATGACGTGCTTGGGCGTCCGGCACGATGTTCCTCGTTGACATTTTCTCAGCTGTCTGAGAACATTTATCGCTTATCGAACATCGATAAACGTTGTCTTGGTCGAAGAGAGCTTCACCAGCTATCAAAGTAAATATTCCGAATGCGTCCGCGAACTTAAAGGTTTTTTTCACAAAAAATTTATGCAGCTTCTTTGATTCATTTTTGGAATAAACAAAAATAGAAGACAACCCAAAACACGGCCAAGCAAAATAGCTGTCAAAACTTAACTGAAGATTCAAAATGGCCGAACATGACAACAGAAATGAGAATCCTGTGTACCAAACAATGCTAAAAAAATTTTTAAATCAAATATGCGTAGCCCGCGGGTACGAAATTTCGCGAAACTTTTTGAACAGACCTCGTATATATCCATTGATCTTTAAATAAATGGCCTATGCAGTAATATAGCGTGCTACTATCTTCCTCGACACATGACCCCTTCAAGGCTACGATCATCATCTTTTTGAACAGTTCTCGGAATAAAATGCAGTTCGATCGCAGGATACCCAAAGGACTCGTAGTATTTGATATAGCGACTGTGTTTGACAAAGTCTAACATGCAGGTTTGTTGTATAAAGAACAATATTTTGTCAGAGAATTTCAACGGTATCCCTACAATTCAAATGGGAGTTCCTTCGCCCAACATTTTCGAATATGCTGTCGTGGACTCAGAGGGTCGTTGGGTACAATTATCGTGAACTGAAAATTCATACATCGTACGAAAACACTTCTTGTTAAACTTTCATTCGTATGCTAGGTATGACTGCAGTCAAAGATATATTAGGCATGATAGTCATAGGCACCATAGGTATGATAACAGTTCGTAGTCTCCTACTTTAACCCAGCAACCTTGCAGTACCGAATTCCTCAGCACGATAGAACTATAATTTTAGCGTTACTTGATTGTGGCCCTTTTTTCATTAAACGACACTAATTACGATAAAACGAGAATATTTAAAATAATTTTGAATCTTGATGTTCATACTAAAATGTAGATTAACAGAAAACGAATTGTAATACATACACTGGTGTTAGATTAATTTGAAAGAGACATTTGTCGAAACGTTTGAACATAAAAAAAAGTTCAATATAAAGACCTAGTGGCTCAAGTGGCCAAGTGGCCAAGTGGCTTTATGGCTCAAATCGAAAACTCATGGCTCCACATCCAGTGTTCGCGCTGAGACACCAAAAAATCGGGAATTGGATTACTTCATTAATACAGTGACGAAAAACTACCACACAGAGCGTAAGATTTCAATCAATTTTCTGAACTTATTAGATGAGATTTCATGCTCTGTGTCCAAAATCAATTAATTAATGGACCAGTGAAGGAAGGTTTATGCTATTTTCACTTTATAGAAACGTCTAGCTCCACTTTCTTCTCATAGCAAAAACGAACTGTGTACCTAAATGACTTGCAGAAAGTTCACACGATTTTCTTATGTGTACACGATAGAAATTCATTTTCTCTGAGCCATGGATAATCACATCACGAAAATTAAAGTTTCGCCTCAGACCAATGTCTGCTCTTTTTATTGCTTCTTCATTTTGTCGGGATTTCCAATGCATTGTTAAAATTTTCTTAAAATCATTTTGATAGGCGTGTAACCTTTTGTCATCATCACTCTATGAATGTCGTCAAATTTCCGCTCGTATTGTACCCAACGACCCTCTGAAGACCTTTCACTTTTCCAACCATTATCCAAAGCAATTGACCTATTTCAAGAGCTCTCGCCCAGATCCTCTGTCTTTCAATTCTTTTGTAGTCTCTAATATCCCATAACGTCCAATAGTCATAAGTTCCATTCAATTTCCATAAATGGAGGACTCGCAAACAGACAGAACAAAGCCATAAAGTACAATCTATGAATAAAAGATACTCACTGTAGCCGAAATCTTCCTTGAGATGCTGGCGTCATTGTCTGCATAGTAAGCAACAAGCGTGGCAGCATAAGGAGCATCCAAGGTCGTGTAGTTTCCGTACAACGTCACGTTGAGAGCGGTTCCCGGTTTTAAATTTGTGCTTACCGCCTTCGTTTCGATCATTTTCTCGCTGTGTTTCAGACCCCATTGTACTTCGCTACTCAAGCGTCCGCCCTCGTAAACTTTGGTGGAAAGACCCCGAGCTACCCCGTCATGAACACCCCAATTTTGTACTTTATCAAAGTTATATGAGATTACAGTCTCGACGATTCTGGGGACGTCGTCAGGGTTGGAAAGTACAGCAGCGCCTGAACATAAAGAAATCACTCGTTAAAGCTCAATTGATTCTGTACAAGGACACAAAATATATTGTAGGACGGAACATGGTACTTACCCAAGAAGGTTTGGTTAACTTTGATGTCGGTTCTCCATTTGTCGATTTTAATCTCGCGCAGTTCATATCGAACTGGTTCGATTTCAACAAGGACTTCTCCATCTTCATATTCCATTTCACGATTTCCCTCGCTGACAATGATCTTGCCCAAGCGTTCAACGGGATCAAGTCTTCCTAAATTGTAATCAGCCCCAAAATGCTCCTCCCCGTCTGTCTGCTGTTGATGGTGTTTGGATTTGTGCCGAGCAACATAGGCATCAGTTGTTTTACCGCCGGTAGCACTAACCGCTCCTGTGGGAATCTCAGCCGTAAACTTGGTCCATTTGGTCCAAATCAATTTGCCGCCGTGCCCTCGATTGATCAGAACATCAAATGCATGGTGTGTCCTTACTTCCATGTGCATGGAAACTAAACAAACGTTTTTTTGTTGTCTCTTTTCGGTGTAACCACTCACATAGATCCCGTCCATAATCGCTCTGCAAACGAATATGGGATAATGCTCCTCCTCTGTTACGTACTTTCCTCCCTGCACAGCGTATTCTAGTTGAGTTGGGTCACCTGTATACGATTCCCATCCCAGTGTGCTCGATGTGACCAATTGGCCCAGTAATGGTCCCACATGTTTGAATGTTTGGACACTTTTCACGTTCGCTGTGACTTGTGTGAGGAGACAACTAGCCAGGAATACGACAAGGGCGGCGCGAGGACGAAATATTGACACTAATCGTGGTGGTGGCGTCATTTTGTCTGTGTGCAGAAGCAATTTATTCAATTGTTGGAATCTATTTTGAAGATTAGCCTGAAAGTAAAAAAGAGCAAAATATTCTTGATCAAGGAACGTAGGAGGAGGAGTATAATATCATTGAAGATTCTAACTTAGTTCTAGTTTTATATCTCAATAAACTTTTTCATATCATAATTCACTTTGTGATGAATAATTTATCAACAACAATAGACAACCAGAATTTAATCATAAAACGTTTCTTTACTTCGCCAACAACTAGTAAACAAGTATCCAAAGCTAAAATACTACTAATAAATCATACCTCTGTAGCCCAATCCAGCATAAACACCCAAACATAAAATTTATATTCGTATCCTTCCGCATTCCTTGGAAACCATTTCCGCAGCACAAATTTATGCCGAAACGTTCATAAAGTCGTTTAGACTCAAATCAGGCTTTATGGGGCCGACGGCATTTTGGGTAAAAATTTAGACGATCCTCTTTTTTTATTACTCTTGGAAGGTTACACTGCCGTGCACACATTAGAGCTGTATCTATATCTACGTAAACAAGCAAGGCAAGAAATGCAGGACGAGATAATGAATAGCTTTGCATAATGCGACAGAAACTTGAGGATTATCCATTCTACACGAAAGAGGGATTTGCAAGATTTAGCATTTTATTTTGTCGCCATTAGAATTATTTTTTAAAAGCAACAGAATATTAGCGTATGCATCGACAAAACGTTGTGTTTATATTCTAAATTAAATTGAGAAAAGGACAGAGTTAAATTTTAAACCGAAAAAAAAGGATGGCTTTCAGAAGAATTTCGAATATCAATCCAAATTTCCTTAATTGATAATTCAAATTTTGAATTATCAATATTTTTTTCTGCAATTATCACCATTCGTTTGAATATTTTTTGATGTAAGGAGATTGAAGATATTTAAACCCCAAGTGGCACAAACTCTACTGGACTACCGAATAAATAACCTTCCTGTCAGTCCGAGCCCGACCCGGAACCGTTTAGGACATAACTTCCACCTTGGTAACGCTTTTCTAAGCCTAATTGCGCGTTCGGGCTAGGGTAATTACTTCTCGTTTGGAAGGAGAAAGATGAAGAAGATTGCTTGAGACGAGATCTCTCCCGCCTTGGCGCCTAGTGCCGATCAAGTCTGCCTGAAGCTCTCCCACTTTCAAGGCGAAATAGACGCGCAGTCATCCCATCTTCTGCATGAAAAGAAATGGGTACAGGTGTCGTTTTTCTCCAGAATGCAGAATTTGAAATCTGAAGACGATGACTTATCAATCTTATTCAGATAAGACCACGACTATTGTCACTCAAGTGTCTCGTCTTTCAACGCTGGCAGTTCTAGGTGGAGCAGTCTGTCGTGGAAGATTTTCCACAAATCTGGACCAAGGACTGACCCTTTCTTTGGATACAACTGATGTGACAGGCGTCCTTCGTTGACTTTGCTTCGTGTTGTAGATCATATTTCGATCTTTCAGACAATTTCGAATTATTCGAATCAGATATTCTGGTACTTGGAATGAGTTTTCCAGCGCATCCAGAATATCCATTCGTATCTAGTATGCATAATAGGTGGTATAATGACGACCACTCGGGATTTCCTTTCTCCTTGCTGATCAGCACGAGTCTTGCCGTCTTCCATTGCTCAATGAAAGCCTCTTCTCGCTAGCAGGTATTAAAATTAACAAGTAGCGAACCAGGGTAAAAATGATAGACCAATTGCAATACCTCGGACAGAATAGTGTCCGGTCCTACAGCCTACTTCGATTCTTTTCTTTTCGATTCCTTGGAAAAACTGCTAATTCAACTTCTTTCCTCGTTAAAATTGAACAGTCCGTGTGGAAAGTTTCAACACGGACGAAATTTATGGGGAAGAGAGCCCGTATTATATCGTCCTTCTTGTCGGCTTCGTTTGCAATGGGACGAACTTTCGCATAACAAGTTTAGAGCCCGCGTCTTTGATGAGCTTTTACCAACAGCAGTTCTTAATTCTGCTGATCAGTTCACGAAGATTTTTTTGGAGCAAGCTTCCTCCTGAAAGGATCTTTCTTCCGAGCAATCCTTCAGAACAATTCATTGAATGCCTTTGATAAGAAGAACTCCCAGTCGAATGTCATGTTGGGGATAGTAACCAAGCAGCCCATAGAGTCGAAAGTGTTACCGCTATCACCCATGACTAGTCCTACTCTGGTTTTCATAGCAAAGAATCTTTTTCGCCTTGAATCTGGCTTAAGCATGCTCCATTCAAAAGCACAAGCTTTAAAGTACATCCCGCCTCCCGCCAACATGATCTTGATCCTCTGTGCTCAAGACAATGCCTTCCAAAGGATTCAACTTCGCTTGAAAAGATTGTTTTCGATTGTTGAGGTTATTGTTTAATAATACCAGATTCCGCTGTTGTAGCAGTGGTGGAATAAATGAGGTGATGACTCCAGAAATGGTGAAGAAAAACCACAAAAAATTTATTAAGAACGGGAAATTAATAAGAAAAAGCGTGATTCTAGCCAGATTCACTTTCCAGATCTACCTTTGGTCTTGAAATAAGGTGACCTGTTGACTTCTTGTGGTTAAATCTATTTCTAACTAGTTTGAGTTTGGGCACAGGCCTGCGTGTGTACTTAACTTCCCACTTTCCCTTTAGTCTTTAAAGAAGGTTTACCGGAAGACAGGCTATTAAAAAGCACAGTACCCATCAAATGTGACAGGGCGTTACAACTCTCTTGCTTTAACTCTCTTGTTATCTGTAAAATAAGCGCTTATGATTTAGATTTGGATAATATAGAAGGTATTTCGAACTTTGTTTCTCTCTACCACTTTTGATACTGAAGGTCGTGGCCTGCTGGCAACACCAATGGAATTTAATTCATTGAATTCTTTTGAAATTTTAATTAAATTTTTTAAATTTTAGCCTAAAAGCTTCACAATGCAATCATTCCTGGCGTTCTAAGCCAAGTCAGTCTTCCTGAAAAGTTTTTCGTTTCACTAGCTATTCACTATGCTTAGTTGCACTTCAACTGTGCTAAATCTTACTACGTTTTCATCGTTACTTTCGGCTTTCATTTTAGCTTGAGAGTTATACACTTCCTATGAGTTATAGATATAGTTCTCACCACTTTTAGAGTAAATCCATTGGGCTGGTTTGAACTTTTATCCTCAAGTTTAACAAGCCATATCTTACCTTCATTATCAAAAATATTTTCGTCGTGCTTTTCCGGGCTTTTTGTATCTAAAGATTCTTGGAAGAGCTAGTTTGACACATGTCATAGATAATCGCATTCACTCTTCTAACAATCGCCTCCCTTAGAAAGTTTTGCAGACAAGATTTAAAGACTTTTTCCTAAAGATATTTTGAAAGAAAGATCGATACCGTGCAGGCCACCTCACTTCACGTCTCAAAGACACTAGACGTTCGGGAAACAATTCTCTTGAAGGATTGAGAGAATTTCGGGATGTGTGATCTGTTAGCTTATCCAGTTAGAACCAAATGTCCCTGACCACTCCGATTGAAAACAAGTTCTAATCGGGGCTGCAGCAAATTTTTCAGCATTGTAAATTACCGCGTGGAATTCACAGTCAGGATCACACCTCTCTCTGGTAAGAAGTAAGGACCTATAACGCCAAATTGTGATACGGATCATACCACCGGCAGTTTAGGAAAATATAGTGGTCTTTTTGAAATTATGTGGGGGTTGTTTCAGCTCAAGAGCGAATGTTTGTTTATTCATAATCTCACTTAAGTGGAAATGAACATCGTCGCTGCTGAGGAATGCTATCTCAGGATTTCCTTACACTCACCCTTAGGGTTTCCAACATCATTATTTGAAAGGGAATCCAAATTTGATGGCAGGGTCCTTCTAAAACTGTGATTAAAATCCCCAATTCGATTGCGTGTCTTCAAGCAGAGTGTCTTGGCAATTGCTCGACTGTTGCTCTCAGTAGCATCAGTTTTCCTGGTGTTCTGATGGATCTTCGTCAGCCATATTCACTTGTATTCTTGGAAACAATAACTTACAGAGACTATATGTGATTTTCAATCTTGGAAGTATATATTGTAATCGAAATATTGTACTATAGAACTGCAGTTGCACTTGCACAAAAATATACGACCGCACTTTTCGAACCCTTAGGCTGCTCAACGAATACAGAAAAAAGCAATTACTTGATAACAGTAGACAACGGATCACAGGAGCGAAGAACCATGGAATCCCACAGGAAAATCACTAAATTATTCCATCTTGTGTAGTGATTCCTACAAAAAACACAAGAACATTTAATAGACAACACACAACGCAAAATTTAATCCTGCTTCCTGTTAGTACAAACTTACGTATCCAAAGAACCAAGAGGACAGCTAAATTCACATTTATACAATGCAGAGCGACAAAAAGCAACAAAAGAATGGAGAATCGCCGAAAACTGTTTTCACAAAAAAGCAAAGATTGACAAATAGAGAATTACGGAAAATCGCTACAAAATAAATCAAACGCAAAATTAAATATAGTGATTGCAAGGACTCAGACAACACAAAGCTTTCTGTTTACACCTGAACGAATCTGAAGACATGGAGATGTTTACGATGGACTTATTTCACGTTTTACTGGGAAGAAAATGAGGAATTTCCACAGGTTCTGGTTTTAGACTATCCTTAGACTACATTTAATACGCTCTCGTGCCTAAAGGACTCTATAAGAACAATAACAACATCCTGGCTGCAAAATCACAAAAAAAAACCGTGTGAATAGAAAGATTTTTCGCAGATTTTTCAGGTTAGGCTAATCATCCCTGCGGTTTTATGGACAAATGCTGAAAAAAATTCTAATCGAAATTTTGCATGTAATTGTGATTTACAATTGGGAGTCGTTGCAGGTTGTAATTTTCCAGAAATTGACCGTTTATTTCACAAAGAAGGTACAAGTTCCTTTGTGAAATTTTGTTATGCTTCTAGTTTAAACGTAGCTGCTAAATCATGTTTTCTAGTTCTAGGGCTTCCCACATCCATCCTGTATCTGCACATACCACTTCATCTCACCTGGACATATCTCACAACGGAAATAGAAAAATCCTCATCCATAAATTAAATAGCGTCTATTCAGCAACTTTCAGCAAAGCGTTCCTATAAGCAAAGTAGAATATAGTTGCGTTATTCATAGAGCAACGAATCTCGGTAAGATTTTTTTCCAAAGCGCTTAGATCCTTGTTGGCTACAAAATGTCTATTGAAGATATTCGCATGGTGACTATTAATAGGGTAGGGTAGCTCTAAACGAAGTATAAAAATGATCAATAAAAGGAGACTAAAACGAGATTTTATGGTCAAGGGAAATACCAACAGAGGCATGACATGATGCAGGAAAAGCAAGTTCAGGGTAAACAAACTGCCACACCTTCCTCCATTTCCTCGTTTCAGTATAAAGGCAATTGACCTGCCCTGTTCTGAATGGGCGCTCACGTATTCTAAACAAGAACCATTTCGTGTCCTTTAGTTATATCGATTTTCATTTCACCGTGTCTTCATTTGCATGAAAGTGCTTTATATACCCATTTAGGGTTTCATCTTTTAGCAAAAGAGGAGTTGTTGGGATCAACTTTTTTCGATTAAACTAAAATTATTTGGTAATATATTTGTACTTTCGAGTGAAGTAGAAAGTCCTCCCTTCAGGATACTTGTTATGGCTCTGTAGTGCTCTCTAGATGCTCCACGTAGCTAATTCCCTCATATAATAATCATAGCTTGACAATGTACAAAATTACCACTGTCCAGATCTTAATATTCTGATGGGAAGAAGAAAGCTTTAGATTTTCGCGCTTTATTTTCTCTTGCAACAAACAAAAGCCCGCTACAAGGATTAAGTGCTGTCGATGTCCTGTGCAATTTTAATTATAAATGTGCATCTGTTAGAAACAGGAGAAAATCGTTTATGATTAATCCCGTGCATTCCTCAATGGTTTTCAAAAAAGGGTATTTTAAACTTCAGAAAGCAATTTAAGTGTTAGTCCATTCAGATATGACATTTTCACAACATGCATAAGCATCCATTTTTCCAAACGGCGAGTACAGTCTCAGTTAAGCTGTACTCCACTTTTTATTGCACGTTAGTCCCGCTACTAATTCTTTTGAGATTTGATGAGATGCACATATACATTCTCATAAAATAAATATCCACACACAAGGAATTGTATATGCTATTGCATCCGAAAAATATTCCTAACATACATTGACGCACGAGATCTCTCCATACACTTTCTC
Source organism: Stratiomys singularior (assembly GCA_954870665.1). Classification (NCBI taxonomy): domain Eukaryota; kingdom Metazoa; phylum Arthropoda; class Insecta; order Diptera; family Stratiomyidae; genus Stratiomys; species Stratiomys singularior. The sequence goes on along the minus strand of OX940881.1, from coordinate 30,562,615 downwards.
CTACACTTTGCAAATCCAATGCTGGCATACGATTTGATGCATACTATATTCTTGTCTCTTTCTACGTGATGTGCTTCTAGAGTGTGGGTGCTGGATAATATATGATCTTACATATTATTTATTTTAACACAACATTGTGAAAGTTAACTTCTTCTAAATGGAAAGTAAAAGAACAAATAATTCATGAATAGTTAATATGATCAATGGAGATTTCAAAAAACGATCACTTGATATGTAAATTCCAAGAAATAAGTCACACTATCCTTATCTGCTTTGAATCCTTCGGCTGGTCTAACAGATTTTGACAAAAAAGGTCTTCTAGCCATTTTTTAGTGTAATCCGGTCACATTTAATATTTGGTCAGGAACGTAAGAGGTTTTTTTAAAATAATTTTTGCCAGTTTTTCCGGGTTTTCTCTTGCAGATTTTTCATCACCGGAGGCGATTTCTCCTTTAAGCTGAATGTTATGTAGATTGTGTTTTTTTTTTATTGAAGTTTACAAAACATCACTTGTTTGCACTGAATTCTGTGGTGAGTGGAGTTTGAGGATTTCTTTTAAAGGGCTTAAAATGTAAAGCACCTTGTCCTATTTCTTATCGAATTAGAATCTACCGGTACTTTTCTTTACTACTGTTCTCTATCCAAATGAGTAGACCTTTTTCTCATGCTTTTATTTAAAAATTTCCACGGTGATATGTGGAAATTATGCGTCTAAGGTAGTACCCCTTTTGCACTTTTTCGAATATAATCTTTCATTTGGTTTATTGTCATAACAATTGCCTCGTTCGTTCCATTTTCTTTGGCTACGGTTGTTGAGCCTTATCTAGATTTTAGTTTGTCTAAAACTTCACTTTTTTCCGCAAATTAATTGTTTTGTCTTTTCCTTGGGTTTGTTGTTGTTGACAGTTTAGGGCTCTAATAAAGTTGAAACACTATCACTAAATGGAATTTCTAAAACAAATAAATTCCCTTTTTTCACCTGTCAGAAATCAATCAAGACAAATCACTTTGAAGTTTTCCCTTCTCCTTCTTCTTCTTCTGCCGAAATGGGGCTGATGCAAGTAAGAGCGATTGAAGTTTTGGAAAAGGGTGCGTTTGGTAACTTTTAACGAGTTTTTAAAAGAGTACGTTCATTAGTATGAAACTGATAAATGGCATAATGCAAAACTATCAGAATTGGACCAAAAAAATGTTGTTTTTTTTGCTGTGATTTAACCTTTAAATGGCACCCGGGATTAACCACACCCCACGCTTATTTTGACAGATTGTACAGGCATCTTCAGTGCCATAATTTGAATGCTAAGTGCCATCTACAGTTAATTGGAGCATCTAACTGCCGATCGAAATAGGTAAAAAGATCCGTGTGACATTATACACTCGCTCGCAGACGATGAGTAAATAGTATTTTTGCCTGGGGAACTGTGAAGTGAAAATTGGATCAAATTTTTTTGAAGATTTTTAGTTGATTGTTTTGAACTCGTAAGTAAAAACATAGGTATAGTTTCTTAAGTTGCATAGTTTAATATCATAAAGAGTTATTAATTATCAGTAATATGCCTTATAATCAACACTCTCGGACCGTGCGAGAGATTCCTGCTGAGTATGATGCCGATGAAGCCAGTGATGTTGCGTGGGAAGAGGAGGATCATGTGCCAAATGGAGAGGATCAAGATGATGAATTTGTGTCAGATGACGCGTTTAGCTCGGATGGTTCGATGGATTTTGGAGACAACGAGGTCAAGAACGCTTCTCGATACGGAAAATCTTCTCATACGACGAGGCCGAAAATATTCCTCTCACTCAATGACTCGCGTAAATAGAAAATTGTCAAGTTACAGTACGGAGCCTGACATTCTACAAAATTTAGAGGGAAAAGTGAATACAAGTGGGATCCTCGTGCTGTTCAAAGAAATTCAGGCAAGTTTGAATCGAGTTTTGAACATGTGCTTTCTCGTCGCGCATGAGATTCCACTCGATGCTTTTTTTTCAGAAAAAACGCGTACAAAGTCTGTCATCGAAGTAGGATGCAAGTCCACAATCACTTTGGGTGAAACTGATGGATAATTTTAACAAATCGATTTTGATGCCAGATCAGTGAAAAAGGCCCAGACCCAGTTGGTCCTTCTGCTCCTTTGACTAGTTTTGAAGAATTTCGGGCAGCTCTACTGCGTGATAATATTTTTGAAATTAAATTGCAGTACACAAATATTCAAATTGAAAACACTGTGGTATGATTAAAGATAGGTAGATGTTGTTTGTATTACAATCTTTATTTCTACTGAATCTGTAATACTATTTTACCATTGTGTTACAATCGTACCATTGTATTACAGACTCAGTAGAAATAGAGCTTATAAGGCTGATGTCGGATTGTGATCTCATTCTAGAGGACGGAAATTATCTTCTTACGTACATGACCTTTGGGATAAGACAACTAGCTACCATATATATGTGTGATGTCTACGAGTAGATTCACATTTCATTCGGCATGCTTCAGATTTGAGGTTGAATCTACAAGGAATCAAGATGATCGGTTTGCGTCAAGAAGACTAATTTTTGAGATGTTTTTTCATAACTATCAAATGCGTTATAATTTGTCTGAGATAGTTACTGTTGATGGACAACCACTCAATTTTAGAGAAAGGCGAAAATTTAAATGTACATGTAGTCAAAACTTGATATAAAGGGTCTGAGTAATCCGAACCCTTGCCTAGAAAAAGGCAAATTAGTTGGAAAAAATGCTGATGAAAGTCAACGAGAGTATTTTCTTCGGAAAATAACAATACCATTATCTGATTCAAAAAGAATTTTGACATGTGACATGCTGTTGGTATACCAGTATATCAAGACTTGAAGATTCTTAAAGCAACCATATAGTCTGCCAATCACAGATCACAATGCGGTGAAATAAGCGGGAAATCCCCGCGCAATTTAAAGTTTTTTTTTTTTTAATCTATTCCGAGTCTCAGAATCTCAGATAATATCACTTTTCTTTTGCATACGCTTTAACAATGTATAAAAGCCCGTTTGGCCTCCACTTTTTCGAGATCTACAGAGATAGCTGATGGTAATTCAAATATTGTCACTAGTGTCGCTGTCACTAGTAGGACTAATCGCTAGCCTATGTGTTATTTTTATTGAATGCTTGGTCAAGCAGCGGTAAATACACGTATTCTTTTACAATGCTCGCTTGTCTACAAACAATAAAGTGTAAAGGCTCGAGAATCAGAATGTTCTAAAAATTTAGCATTTTGTATAATGAAGCCGCTATTAGAAGACAGGTCTTAAAACCTAACTATACGATTTAACGTCAAAATGGGTATCAAATCTATATTGAACCGAAACGCATCTATATCAGTCCAAGACGAAGAAACGAGGCCATGACTAAAAAAATCGATGAAGTGTCAATGTCGATCTCGAAACAAGGACTAAAAACTACGACGCAGTGCCTTGTCTGCTTGAGTGCGATGTGCAATGAAAATTGCGCGTTATTCCGCACAGGCTATGCAGGTGAAGGTTTTAAATCCTTATACATATTTCAAATATATTTTTTAAAATATTTCATGCATTCGAACATATTTTTTTAAACTTAATAGAAATCTACGTTTTGAAAATTACCTATCTAATTTTCGTTACCATATTTGATTTCCTTCATTTTTCAAAATAAATACACCTCTTAAAAATGTAGCTATCGGGACTAGTTATACTTTGAGGGTTATCTTAAAGGCTATTTGAAATTGTATATGAAATTCGTCAAAAAACGTCAAGAAATCCCGATTTCCTGAATTTTTTGGGGGAATTTTTAACAAACATTTAAACAATTGATTCTTATTTCTGACACTTGAATTCTCATTGGGGAATGCAGTTGGAAAACGCAAAAAATGTACAGCATAACACATTACACATAAAGACTAGTTAAGTAATATCGAATTTTCTAATAGGGGATGGATACACCCCAAATGACACTTAGATCAGAATTTGTAGGTGTATCATTTAAAGGGCACAAACCGTAGAAAAATCGAGTAACTCGTGTACTTTATTCATACATTGTTTTATTAAAAATATATTAAAATAAAAGAATTTAAATAAAAAGAATAAAATAGAATAAAAAAGATTAAAAGTGTGTTCCATGGAAACGCTTGAAATAAACTCAAATTTTTATAATAAATCCATTGTGGCATTTTTCCCTCAGTAGCGACAGTCCGTGTTGCATTGGGAGGTGCGTCTTCCGCTGAGTTAATGAAAACATCAATGCAGAAGACCTACTTTTGGATCTTGTATGAAAAGCTTACAATTTTTTGGTGTTTACGTAGAGTTTTTGGTAGAAGTCATCAAAATAAAATTAAACTGAAAAAAAAATCAGAAATTTCAGCCGGCAGATTTCTTGACAAATTTGATTCACCAATTTTGACCGTGTTCACCAAATATTGCCGTGTCAAAAATATTAGCGCAGAAACCAATTGTTGTTTTAAAGTCTTTTGTGTATTTCCATTATTTTCCCAAAATAGTTGAGTTGATTCGTATCGCTTTCCGGGAAAAGTTCATTTGATGCAAAATCCGATGAATGCAAATTCATCAAACAATTAAAGTGTTTATTCTAACACATTTTCATGTACCACTTTAGTTTGTCTACCATACAACAATGTTCCAAATGCTGACACTGTTTCAATACTAATATGCCCGGAAATTCAATGCTAATCTAATAGAACTAACACGTTCCAGTTGAGCACCTACATGTAACTAAATGAATTTCCTCCGAGACAGACAGACCGACAGACGAATAGGCTAACTTAGCCATCTATCAATGTATCTCAGTAGCAGATTGTGCTAACTAAGCTACTTTTCATTTGAATTGATTTTCCATTATTTAAAATCATATAAGCGTGAAGATAGATACAAACCAAACAATACATTCAAGCAGTTCCTCGGGGACTGATGTTATCAACACGCTGGCAATATGTCTACCATGAAAACCTTTTGTCAGTTATGCATTGTTGTACTTTTCATGCTGAAGAGTTACAGCTAACTATATTGGTTTGATATATGTGTCCACATGTCGGGAATTACATTTTACATTGGCTATTTTGCGAACGATTTTGCAAACCGGCGACATGATATATAGTTTTTATTCAATTAATCTTGCGGTTTTTCGGCATTTAGATGGAAATTTTCAGCAATTTATTATGGTATTTGGTGGTCGACTGTGACAGTGAGGCGTTATCATACATGAAATAAATGAGCTACGTCTAGAGTTTTTTTGCGCGAGTTGAATCTGAACCTCATCCAATGAGTTTCTAAATCGAAATCACGGCTGAAAAGTTTTTTTTTTCTTGGTTGGGAGATGAAAACTTTTATTGCCAGGATCCCAGAAGCACAAACCACCTGAACTACAGAATAAATATCTTTCCTGTCACACCGACAACTAAGGCTGGAAATGTGTAGCAGATTACTTTAGATAAGGACTCTTTAGTTTCGTTGAGCGGCAAGCGAGATAATTCTTTCAGCAGAGAAGGATGGCATGGAGATATTTTGAGCCACCCTCTCTCTTTTCTACCGATTATGTAGTAAGCATTCAAAAATACTATTCCTTCTGGAAAGAGTAATGTGACCCCAAATTTTCACATGATTTTAAATGACACCTCGTAAGCACTTAACTTCCTGGAGAAAGTTCGTCTACTTTCTAGAAAAGGTTAAACTGAATCTTGAATCAACTCCTGCACATGAAGAAGGTGTGGCAGGCTATCGCCTATGGTCATCTATAGTCTCAGAGTAAAACATAGATTCAGTAGACCGGAATTTTCCCATCTTATGCAGGTCAGGCTCAGTTTCATCGGATTATGATCCCACAATGTCTTCGTCTAAATCACTACCTCGAATCACTGATGAGACATGTTATCTACCCTGCTGTTCATGTTCGTTTTCTTCTGTCACAAAAATAAGGTGCTTTCATCCTCTTTTCGAGTGACAGCAGGTATTTTAAGCTCCTGCCTACATAGCTCTTGACTATGGTAACTAGTATAACTGACTCAGATACAGCCGAAATGAAACTGTGATCCGCGAAACTCCTCGCCTCGGGACATAAGGGACAAATATTAGACATAAGGCTACGGACAGCCGGCATTCTCTTCTTGTTTTTGTCTGGTTTTACCTTGATTTGGGCGAAGAATGATTAATTTTAGAATCAATTATCAAGTTTCCGTCGAATCGATGTGCATTCGGATGGGAATTACGATAGAGATCTGCTTTTTAATTAAGATAACGACTTCAATTTCTTAAATGCTTCATCGAATCCATGGTTGGTCATCTACTCGACCATTCGATAAAGTGTCATACCTAGTTTGAGTACAACTATTCGTCAAGAACCTTTGCTTGTTTTCAAAACTTGATAATGACATCTATTGACAGCACGTCTTTGTGTCCTTATTAGTCCTTACAGCAGAACCCAGCGGACCCCCAAACATCTATAATTCCGAATGCGCCGAGAAAAATGACAGGAATGAGAAACTTTGAAAAATAGTTACTTAGTTTAGGCTGAATTAGAGTAAGTTAAATTCTATTCTTTAAGAATATATATTTTCGAGGTTGATACGACCCTTTCTTCAATATTGTGTCTTTTCTCTCTTCCAAAAATTCAACGCTCAATCTAGAAATGGAAACCAATAAGACTTTAGTTTTCAGGAAGATGACCCGATCAACAAATGGAAAAAAGTATTGAACAAGAACTTTGCCGGCCAAAGAAGAGACATGACTAAGACTACAAAAGTGTTGGACAAAATAAAGTCGGGAATTGAATGATACAAAATTAAAAAGGAGCACAAGCATGGTTAAAAGCGCACTGCGTTCCAAATACATATAATAAACGCGTGGGGAAGCGTGTAGTGAAATAGAAGTAGTGAAGTAGTGTAGTGTCGAATTATCCGTTAAAGTTTATAATGGCCGAAACCAGCTTCTAAATATAATTTCACTTTCGAGGAATTCGATAAATTTGATCAAAACTTCCGCACCCATGAATCTTCGCTGAGTTAGCTTAGCAAGGGTATAAATCACTTACAATGTTTGAAGTGAAAATGGATTGATGAAAATGAATGGAAAATGAAAAACTGATCTACCAAAATCTGCTAGAATTACTTTTTTTATGTTTTGTTCGGATGTTAACCTGTTTTTATGGGTTTTTACATTGTCTCTATACAAAATCCTTAAAATTTATTTTAAGGTTACCCGATGTTACTCGATGGGCCTTGGCCTTTATGTGTCAACTTTACTCTGTACTTGTTTATGTGGTGATGGTCATGTGTTCGTGGTTTTGATGGGAACAACTATGTCTTAAGTTATATAACTATTCTAAGATTGTTTATTATGTTGACCATTTATTATGTTTATTGTTTTTTTGCATTTAGGACTGATTCGGTCTTAAAGAAAATTGCGTAGTTTTTGTATACCGAGATTTAGTTCATGAGAGTATTCCAGACTATAAATCTAATAGGTAGTCCTATTTCGAAAGAGAAATATGATGACTTACAGGTCCCCAAAAAATGTTGTTCGCCTTAGACGCAAGTTTTTCTTTCCTTAATGAAGGGATAATCCTTATTTAAGGGAGCTATAAGGTTGTAAACTTTCAAAAAAATGCATTTTTTTACTAATTTTGATTCAAAATACAATAAAAAAATGGTAAAAGGTTTTGCAGCTACATACAAGTTTTAAGATAGTTGTTAAGCGCCTCAGGCGAACCGTGGCAAGAGCGCATTTTTGAACTCTTCAACGTATTCGACTGTTCTCGGCTCCCCACTCGTTTTGAAACATTCACTTTTTCACTAGTCATTACATATTTAACATAGAAATTCTATAGAAAAAGGGGTGGAGACTCGAAAGAACCGAACTTTAAACGTTAGTTTCTCGAAATCACGTTTTTTAATGTGGCGGATAGATTAAAAAAATATATTTGGTCAATCACTCCTTATTTTGAATATGTTGTGGTGGTGAAATGACAATTATGTTGATCGGAAATAAATTTTCTAATTTTCAGCTGATTTTCTAACCTCAAAACCCGAATTTTTTTCTAAAAGCCGCCATTTTATTATTTTTCAGCAGAAAAATTATCCTTTTCAAGGCGATACCCATTTCAACAAGGATTAATTTCATTTTTTTCGGTTTTTATTCCGATGTTCCAAACTCAAAGAATCACGTTCGTTATCAACTTTGAGCATTTTTTTGAAAAATTAGATAAATTTAAAAAACGGCTGTAAAAATTCTGGAAAGTTTTCTTTGCCTGTCCTGAATGTTATAAAACCTACCCTTAATATCTGTGCAACGATATCGTGTTTCCTTCTATGAAGAAAAGCTCATTGAAATGTTTGTTTGAAAATCGTGACTTAAAAGCCCCCTGAAGCTATAAAATTTCGTCATATATAAAGACTGTGATTTGGGAACGTACATTTTAAACGAAGTAAACTTGCCAAAGATTTTCAATGGTGCATGCACACTTGCAATCTTGCTTTGTTTACTAAACTTGTTTACTTTGTTTACTAATGAGTAAAAAAAATTACTTAAATTAGAAATGCTGATTTTCTAAGATGTAAATAAAGTGTTAATTTCAAAGTAATTTCCTACTTTTAATCTAACCGAAAATATTTCATTTACGATGTTCGTTTATTATTAATTATAAATCGGAGCCGGTTTTATTCGTGTACCCTTCATATGTGTTACATACAACATATTTTGACTAAGAGTTAGTCAAAAATTTAAATTCAAGCTCCCCTTAGGCTTAAAGCTAAGGAGAGATTGATTGGCTCAAAGCACCAAGAGACATCAAGTCTTGATCAGACAGATCAGATCAAAGCAAGGAGAGGTATCACAGAAGGAAAATCATTAATAAAGAAGAAATAGAAATAATGAGGACTAAGAATAGATCTCTGAGTGTCATCGGATGAGGGTAGAAAAAGAATGGATGTTGTATCATGGCTAATGCTATACGAATGAGGGCAAAGAAAATGAGGAAATGAAAAAAAATCAAGAGGACCAAGAACAGATCCATGAGGTTGGTAGAAATGATAGAGATGCTGTAGCATGGAGACTAATGCGATACGAATGAGGGCAAGGTCCACTTTCATTCGAAGCAGAGACGGAAATGCTGAGATTTGTCCAAATTTGAGGAATTCAAAATGAATAAAAATAAATAAAATGTAACTAAACTACGCACTAGCGAAGAATTTCGGATGTTCTGGCTTAATGATAGTATTGACGCTGCAGTGCACTTTTGTATGAACTCCCAAGAGTCCATTCTTGGGTATATTTGAAATATGAACTGAGAATTGTAAGCAATGTCAACTTACATTTTGAAAATAATGGACCTTTGACAAAAAAAAACGTTTGTTCGCGCGACACGTTCCTTTTCCCACGGGAACATAAGTTCCTTTATTTGAAGATATAAATTGGCATGTCTTACGTTATGCTTGGTCAATTGATAAAAGTGCCCATGCGTTGCTTGTCGTTTAAAAACTTAAGGCTATGCTGTTAGGAGATAGTCAATCAACTCTCGCAATTTATCAATTGGTGGCTAAGTGGAACTATAATGCCCTTCAGGCACTGCTTGAGTCCCTAACCGAAGATTATTTGCAAAGCCTTAAAAGTTCGCATGCAAGCACTTCAACAACTTTCTTTAAATCGCCTTTAACTTCTCCACGCAGTCACTTTTCGATCGGCAAAGTTTCAATTTGAAGAAAAAAAGTATAGGTTGCATGCATAACAAGGAAAAACGCCATAAACGCAAAGAATGAATTTATTTTTGGTTTAAGTGTGCTACTCTCATCGTTCGCAGCACGCGTGGTTATGAATTCTAATTATCTTAACAAGTACTTCTCTCATATATCGAGTGTGCTTGCTGAATCTGGTGATGATTTCATATCCAACAAGCTCTTCAGCCCATCCTGGCCATCGTTCAACCGAGAGGCCCTCGTCATCGAATGAATTTAACATGAAAAACTTTCCCCATTGTAGTGGATGCCCTTCTTCCCACAGTTCCTACATGCAATTGTTGAACACTTTATCTTGCATAAGAGTGTGGTTCAATAATTAAACATTTATTTCAATCATAATGTGAACAATTTACACATGCTAAGTGGCATGCAGGGATAGTAGTAGGACTCTGTATTGTGGAAGACAACAAGGATAGGAATTAATAGAATCGTTAAAACGATGTTAGTCTACTGTGGTGTAGCAGTTCACGTTGTCTGAACGTTCCGCAGTTTTTCTATTGTTATGCACCGACCAAACCCCCATCATGTCATCATATCAAATCAAACAAATGAAAGACTAGTTTTGATTAGGTCGTCAATCCGTCGATGTTCTTTTTACAATTAGATCTGTTAATTCAATTAGAGCGTGGAAAATTGGCCCTATAGGTCTTCGAGGGGGAAAATGTTATTGCAAGACAAGCATTTTCCCACGAACGCTATTCCACTGTCAAGTTAATGCTTGCTCTCTACAATTTCTCCGAGGCGCTCTTCAGATTTTGTTTGTTGCAGTTCTCAGAAAAATAAAATCTGAAATATTTCCACATAGTAACCATATGTAACCTTTATGAAACCTCTTTGAAAGTCTCATATAGCAAAATTCAAAAGGATATTAACTGCTGCTTCGATGGAAGAAAACGTAGATTAAGCAACCGTCTCCGAACCGAACTAAAGTATCGAATTAGACTTTATCAAACGAATATTGAAAATTCATTTTGTATACTCGAATTTGTGTTCTTTTTGGCAATAATATTATTTTTACTAACTTTACAGCTTCTCAGCTTCTCAGCTTTAGATTTATAGCTCCACAATTGCGACAAAATGCACAAGTCTGTCGTCAAAATTGTTAAAAAACGCAAAGAAGATGTCTCAAGTTCAAGTTCTATCCACGGTCAGAAAATTGCATTACATAACTCAACACAAAGAGTTGCTTGCCCCACAATGTCCATTCATAAAAACATGTTCGCAAGCTAGGGGAAGGACACCTTTATAATTTTTTGAGGATCACATGAATTAATAAGAAAACAGTAATAAATTTAAAAGGAAGTTGGAATAATAAATAAATTATATCCAATCGATAACTAAATGATATCTATAGCGAAAGCATTGGAAGTCGCAAGTATCTTTTGTGTTCGCTATTACCTTTCCAGATTATGCGACACACTATTTTCAGGTGTTTATTGTTATTATTACTTTTATTATTCCTTCAAGGGTAGTAACTCGGTGTGCTGGTAGATGGGGCTTGCGGAAGCTGCCGTTATACAGACACGTGAACAAAGAACAAACTAGGGTTGAGGACATACACAGCGACGTGTGAGGGAGCTACACCCTCATGTGGGTGCCTTTTTGACATCAGGCTGGGTATAACTCTTAAATTGGAACACTTGGCCACTGAAGAATTCACAGCTACAAGTGATCAAACCGTCGAGGCTAGCAAGGCCAAAACTACTGAGGACTTCGCTTCAAAATGTAACAAGACTGACGCAGAGTCGAGAAGACCAAACCACAAACATTGGAGGCTTGAAACCGTCATTCTTCAAGAGCTATAGAAAGTATCATACAGGACTCTGTAGGAAGTTACCACAAGAACCCCTAGCTGAGGGTAGGCCGGTAACTTCACCTGAGGAAGAGCTCGCAATGCATTTGAATCGCCTAAGCCGTGGCCGAAAGTGAAGAAGAGCGGCTTACAGGAAACATTAGCGCGGTACTGATAACAATGAGAAACGCAATCAACGTCCAACATTAAAAACAGGATCAGTGACCGGGAGGTCCTCTTTTAGCACTACTGCCGCTGGTGACTAAAGGCAGAGAGTGAGCTAAAAGCGCTCAAGAAAGTCGTCGAAAATGGAACTCTGTGTTAAGGGCAAATGGTGGGAATGAGGCCCACTAAAGCCAAACCGCAGAAAAAGGATAAAGCAGCTTATGACAGCTGACCGCAGTCAAGGGGCGGATATAGACTTACTGCAAACAGGAAAGCTCTGGAAAGAAATCTGGAAACCATGTGAGAGCTGAAGAAAAGACCAAACCTGAAAAGCACGAAGAACAAATCTCACTGCGATGTATAAAAAGACCAGGCACACACAACGTAGGGGTCCTCTACTGATTGATCCGGCGGACGGGAAGGCCTGAACGTCCTAAATGAAATAAGGGAAAATATAGAGCCCAAGCAAACAGATCACTGCATACATACGGCACGTGCGATCAACACATGTGGCTTCCTTGCAGGATTCGGGCAGAGTCCACGGACAAGTCCTTGTTCGAGAGAGCTGCCAAGGACTTCCTTGACTCTAAAGCTGTCCACATTATATCACATTACTGTCCATTGTAAATCTCCACATTACAGCCACTATCTTCTTTAGAAATAAGAGACATTTATTGTGTTGCGGACGTCAAGGAAGTAGAAGTCTGTTAGACAAGAGATCTTTTTAGATCTATTCCTACGACAAACAGCTTTAGGGTATGGTTGACGCCTACCAATCCTAGAGTGGAAAAGGTCGCAATAGTAAATATCCCATAGAAAGAAGAAGCGAAACTCCTGGTCAAGGAAAAACTTAAAATCAGCTGGGCAATATGTAGAATTCGACGTAGATTGGTCTCAACTCGGTTTTTTAATGGCGTTAACTTCGGACACATTCCTATGAACTGCAGGGAGGCCAGATCGAAGCAACCTGTGCTAAAAGTATGGCATTCCCAGCCGCAAGGATAGCGATCGCACAAGTAAACCAATCTGCTTCTTATGGCAGTCCAAAGGCCTGACACCAGAAAATCAGGCTCATATTCCAGGAAGCGGAAGGTGCCTAGGGCTTAGAGAGGCACTTAGCAAGGGATAAGCAAAACTATGATTCAAGTCATCCTGATCAACTTATCCTTGGCCGTGCTTGATCAGGTTTCGAGGGCAAAAGAAGCCAACTTTCTGTTACTATCTGAACAACATAACAACTGAGAGGAGGCTGGATGGTTATATGGCCGATTTGGAAGTGCCTCCATCTGACTTCTGTATAGTGTTCTGCTCTCTCGGTTCAAAACTACTTCAGCAAGGATGCGTTTGTACTGATTGTCTACCTATTCAGTGTCTATTTCACGCCAAATTCCACCCTTTCAGAGAAAATTCGATGAGCTGTAGGAAGCTGTCTCGACGAATTCGTTTTAGTGGTGACTTCAATGCGAAAACGATTTAATTCGGAATGCTTCATCCAGATCTGAGAGGAAAACGGAAAGAGAACTTTTCATCAGAGACCATGGCAACGAATCAACTTTTCGTCAAAAGGCTGCTTGGGAACCATCCCGAACGAGATGCCCCTCGGAATCTTAAAGGAGAGAACAAAATAAAAAACGGACTCGATGTTAACTAATGTGCAAGTCGATGAAGAATAAGAAGTATGAAGAAAATTATGCGTCTGCAAGATGATATCTATTGTGGTGAGTTGCAAGACAGGCAGATGACGCGATTTAGTAAATGTAACTGACTAAGTGTGATGTTACATGTAGCAAGTCGAAAAGCTCGCGTTGCAACATCAACTTAGTTGATGGGGTGGATGCGAGAACACTTGCTTAAAAATGGAGAAAAGAATATCGTAATAAAATTAGCATATATGTTGAAATTCATGTTCTGACCAATAAAAACACGGAGACCCTAAAGATTTGGGCTAGAGATTTCCGGATGACACCAGGAGCTACGGCTTCGTGTCTTCAGTCTTTGATGGTCGCCCTCCCCACGTACTCGAGGTTTTGAGGAAGGGCGATCAGTCCCATGTGTCTAGGGCAAAAACTACGTTATTTTATCGGTCCAAAGAAAAGTGGGGACGCGCATGACAGGGTTGTCAGCCTCCCACATGGTGAGGAGCCTATCCTAACTGAAATGTGGTGGTTATGGCTTCGAAAGCTTGGCTTTTTGGGAAAGGTTTCTGTTGAGCTTAATTCAGTGGTGTTCGGGAATCCAGATAGCTTACATTAAATTGGACCCCAAGACTGAAATTTGTTTCAGATTTCGCGGGTGGTGGGTCATACATTGTTTCAATCCTGTATGTGGAGACGATGGAATTAGGCTTTAACGGCAGCTGTCCGACTTCATATCCGAACTTGTTATTCCCCTTCAAGATGAGGAGCTTATCTCAACGGGAACGTGCCAGATTGTCACCGGTTACGTGTTGGGTAACCTGAGCTGGGGTAACAACTCCTACCCAATTATTATAGGACGCGCTAGTTGTCGCATTACTTTACACCCGTCAATGGAGAGGATTAAGGTCCTCACGAGGCAGTTCTCCTCATAAAGCCCTTCCAACTTCATATACGAACCTGGATCTTAGCTGAAAATTGGGTAAGGGTATGTACTTTTGTGAAGCAGTCCGACCATTTTCTGTGGCCTCAATTTCTCTCGATAAAAACGGGCTGACGGATTTTTTGGCTATATTTTGGATTTAAAGGTTCGTGTAACCACCATTTTTGGAGCTGTCATCAAAGGGTTGGATGGAATATACATTCAAGTGAACTGAGACGAGAACTCTATTTTGTGCATTTCATTAGTTATTTTAATCCTTTATAACCGTGAAGTAGAAAATATATAAAAAAAACACAAAAACTCTATTTTCATAAAGCAGAAGATATTCATATAAATCGTTAAATCTTTCCTAAAAAATTTCTGATAATGCGTGAAGTCTTTTTCACATTGTATTGTATATTCTACCCGATCCAACTTGCGGTACTACTACCCTATTAAGATAGTACAACTTGCTATCCGGTTATGCAACTTAATAAGAACAATCCTCAGAAAAACGCCAAGTGGGTGTTTAATAATGATAATGTGGAGGCTTACTGAGTATTCAGCGAAGATGTGTACATAAAAATGGAATAAACGTAGATTTATTGGAGAACACTAAGGTGTGGTTCGAATCGTTGGGATCAAATGGGCGCCAAATTGGAGTTCAAAATAACGAAACAAACATAATGTCGCTTAAACGTGTGTCATTTCTTATTTTGGAAGTTTTATTTCCAGTTTCAACATTCCGAGAAAGCAAATGTGTTGAATAAAGTTATCGTTGTTGTGTTTTAAATATTTTAAATTTTATCGCGGCATTTTAGTACTTTGCATAGTTGAATTTTAAGCTCAATATGCATATTAGTTTGCATGGTTTCTAGGAAATTAGTGGTTGCCTCAGAATTGTTGCTGACTGATTTTTCACTTAAGTTTACTATCGAAACGATTTGTTTAGTTTTTTTCTCGATTCTATTTACTATAGAAAATGTTTATTGGGCATGCTTTGGAAGGTTCAAATAATTTCAATTGTTATATAATATTTAACATAAGATCTAATATTCGTTCTTCATCCTTCAGATGTTGAATGCAGTGATGATTTCAATAAAGTCGAAAAATACTCACACGAACTTGGACAAAACTTTCTCAGCAAGAAAAATTAACATTCAGTACCTGAAAAGAAAGAGAATAGTTCGTTATTAGTAACTGCCATTCTACCCATGATTACATAGTACTTATATTTTAATTTCAAAACTTTTCCCTCCTAAATTACAGCAGTTATGAAACAAATCTTTAATATTAAGCGAACAAACATCGTTCATGTTAACTTCCGCCATGGATAAAGATCAATATTTGTCACGTCACATTAATCATATCCCCCCAAGGACAAATCAACTTACAATGTAAATATTCGTCCATATTCCTTATTTTCTGCTCCCATCGCAAATTATCGTACGAAAACATTTTTCATCTTCATAAGGATTCAACCCCACCAATAAATATCAAGAGCAGAATCCGATCTTTCTGTGTCAAAGGTGAAATCTTAGACACTTGACAGAAAAACAACAACACTAATCATCCTTTTCAAAGAACTGCTTTTGTTCAGCGTGAATGTCTCCAGGAAATAGGTAAAAAGTGAAGTAGAAAAAAACAAATGCTGGAACAATTGATAAATTATTCAAGGCAACCAAGTTCAAGCTTCCATTGTGCCAATCTGCTTTTCCTGTTTCTTCAGCTGTCTACCTCAGTCGATTTGTATCATAAAAGCCTGCATATGTCCACCCTCCGCGATTTTGTAACGTTGCACTTGAATATTTTCCACTGAAAACGATTTTTCCACATCTGCATACATTTACCATCGAGCTGATGCAGATGATGGTGATGATGGCAATATTATAGGTTTGATGATATGATGGTGTAATATTCTGCAACAAGGCTTCACCCTATAACATTTTTTTTAACAACAATTGCTTTGAAACGTGGCCTCGATGTAAGCGTGATGGGGAAGGGTTTGAATTTAAGTTTTATTGCTTTATTTAAGCTAAGGGAGACAGTCTGTGTGATATAGCCCGACCATGTACTGAATAAGGCAGATGTCCTGAAATATTAGGATTTGCATTTGTTATTTGAAGCTTCCTACGAAGAGAATAAACGATAGCCAACAACTATTCGTAACATATCTTCCCGTCGTATAAACTAATGTGAATATATTTTTCCAACCTATGCAGATAGTAGAGTTAGAGATCAGGACGAAAAGCAGGAGGAAAAATCAATGGTTATTTCAAACTTGACAGATTTATTCGTGAAATTTTAGACTCTTTACGTGGGGAACGACAGTATTGTCTTATTCAGACAAATTAGATGCTTACTTCCAGAATACATACCATATATCAATGAGGAATTTTTTTGATTTGGAATAGCTTACGAGATTTTTTGTCTATTGCTTTTGTTAATGAATGATGAAGCTTTCATCGTTCATATAATACAGAAGGTCGGTTGTCAATTGTTTCCTGTGACCAAAAATGTATTGAAACGCAGGTAATTTTATTGAATTTTACTTTCGGTCTACATGGGGCGTCCCGGAACTAGTCATAAGCGAAAACGAAGACCAAATTTCCTATGCCATTCACAATCGAATTGCCCTCGGAAACCACAATTGAACTGGCCCTCGATGTGAGAGTTCAGAGCGATGGACTCATTACACAAGTTTACGAAATCGCGTCAACTTGTGAACCCGTAACGACTCATATCGTTATTTGATGAACTAAACTCAGATCTTCAATCCATATTACAAGATTGGTACCAGTTTTCGGTTTCGCGCATATTGGCAGTACTGTGCTTATATAACAGCTGTCAGCTGACCACATTGCATTAAACATCATTTGGAACTTGATTTTGTGCTGCGAATGTTCTTCGGCATATGTGAAAATGCAGAAACAACGTTAAAAACCGATTCAAATTATTTTTGTTACGTTTGTGGATAATAAATGTTCACAGAGCTTAATAAATCCACGTGTTCAATGTACTAGGTGTATGCAAATGAAAGTGCCCTCTGTGTTCCAATAGCTAAATCTGCACATGTATGAACTTTCAAACCGTATCGACTGTCATTATTTATGTTATTGGCATCTGTCAACAATATCCAATTCATAATATTACAAGTTTCAAACATCAACGCATATTTTTTTGGTATTAAAAATGTCGATTTTTGTGCCACAAAGTGCTCATTTGCGGGAAGCATTAGTTTTCTGCTTTCATTTGAAAAAATCCGTGGCTGAATCTCATCGAACGCTTGTAGAAGCTTACGGGGACCATGCATTTAATGAATCTAATTGCAAAAACTGGTTTCGAAAGTTCCGTGATGGTGATTTTGATCTGAGAAACGAAGAACGCGGTCACGCTCCGTCAATATTTGTGGATACCGAATTGCAAGCATTGTTGGATGAAGACGATAGCCACACGCAGCAACAGCTCGCAGAACAATTAAATGTTGACCAATCAACCATTTCTCGCCGTTTAAAAGCCATGGGGAAGATTTTAAAAGTCGGTAGATGGGTGCCACACGAGTTGAATGAAAGGCAGCAAGAAAACCGAAAATCCGTTTGTGAAATGCTGCTGGCCAGGCAAAAAAGAAAGGGTTTTGTGCACCGAATCATCACTGGCGATGAAAAATGGATTTATTTCAAAAATCCCAAACGTAAAAAATCATATGTCAGCCCAGGCCAAGCGTCCACATCGACTCCAAGGCCGGATCGCTTCGGAAAGAAGGCCATGCTCTGTATTTTCTGGGATCAGCGTGGCGTTATCTGGTATGACCTCTTAAAAACTGGTGAAACTGTTACTGGTGCACGCTACAATCAACAATTGACCGATTTGAACAATGCCATACGCGATAAACGGCCAGAATATCAATTGAGGCACGACAAAATTATTTTCCAAGATGACAACGCATTGCCACATCGAACATTGGTCAATAAAAATTTGGTAAACGCTTTCGGCTGAGAACCGCTAACCCACCCGCCTTACTGACCAGACTTGGCGCTTTCCGATTACTATTTGTTTTCATCGATGGGACACGCACTGAACGATTCACGGTTCAATTCCTACGAAGAAGTCCAAAAATGGCTCGATGACTGGATTTCATCAAAAAACCAACAATTTTTTTGGCGAGGCATTCATAAATTGCCTGAGAGATTGGAAAGATATGCAGCTAGCGATGGCAATTACTTCGAAGATTGAATTTGTAACCATTTTTTCGAAATAAACATGTATTTTTGAAGAAAAAAAGGCACTTTCATTTGCATACACCTAGTACAAAAATCACGAAAAATGTACTAAAAGTTGTATATTTGCCAAACTTTGGTTTTGCTGTAATAAGCACTAACAAGACATGGTTATCGACATTTTACACGTACAGAGAGAACAATCATGTTGATCATTGGTACTTTTGCTTCATGTATGGCATCGGTATAAATGTTAAAAGCCGATACGGTATGAATAAAACTAATATAGTATAAATACCCTGACGTATCATCAGTGTCGAAGCTACTTCAACATGCAGACACGGAAAAGATGCCCTAAGAACTTCTTCTTCATCACTGGCGAGCAATGAAATAGACTTCGTTTTAAAAAGCATTTTATTTGATAAAATGAACTAAATTATTTCTTTCGCAATAAGCATTTATTGAAAAAAAGCAGAGTTGCTTGTGTCACGGTTGCAGGAATGAAAAACCTTGATCCTTGACACGTTCACGGACAGTGAAAATTTCAGTGAGCTGCTAAAATAGACAGGCAACTTTTTAAATCTAGTTCTACTATCCGAAATCTTATAAGACGTCTATTGCAAGAGAAGTCAGAATATCATATTTTAATTGTTATATACAATGAATGCTAAGTTGCTAGGTAAGTGACATTGTCAGTCAAGGACACAATGGAGTTTTTGCCTGTATCAAAATTTGCACTTCAGGAAATATGTTCTACGTTTGTAATTTAAAGGGGCCGGAATTGTTTCCTTGAAAATTTATTGTCGGAGCGTATCTATGTATGTACGTCAATTATTTTCGGTTGGTTTTCCGTTGAGATAGAAAGCACGTCCCGCTTGTCTTTCCATTGACTTATAGACTTTGTGCTGTCTTCTCCAAATATGTTTTTCTCTTGTTAAGTTTATTTTTTATTCTCCCTTAAGGCTTTACGATTCATTTTGCGATTGGTACGTAAGGTCCCAGTAGTATGAGTTTTCAAACTAAGCTTTTTCATAAATAACGAATGGCCCTGCGATAAATTTTATTCCACTACAGATAAGGAAGACGCCTCATTTTTTACTTTGCCTTTAGGTATATCTAGATTGACAGCATAGCCATTTGTACAAAGCTCATAGAATTTTAATCCGAACTTATTTTCTTTGGAATTTATATGTTGCCGAAAACTTAGTCTTCCTCGATGCTGCATCATATATTCAGATGACGATCCACGAAGTTTTATCCAAGTTTATATATTTACTGTTTAGTTTATAGTATTTACTGGCCTCAGAAGTTGGGAAATCTTAGATAGGCTGTTATTATTTGGTATGGTTCAAGTCAAGCAACGCAATAGTTACTCAAATCGGCGCCCTGTCAATGATGCACCGAAAATCGGATGACCATATAACGACTTTTTAGACCAAATTGAACGATTTTTAGGTATCTTTATTCGAGACTGCAACAAACAAGTGACAAAGAATACCTCTATTTCTTAACTTGTTTCTTTGAAACCCTGTATCCAGGAATTCCTCGTATGCAGACGTGATATTGTCAGCATTTTTCCCATATTCATTTGTGCAACTAACAATTAAATGCATTTTTTCCCGTTGACCAAATTTTATCGAAAATCTCTTCCCGAGTTTCACTGTTTTTCATATCATTAGCTACACACATTGCACACCAATAAAAATAAGAGTCTTGTATTATTTGTGTTTTCATTACACAAGGTAATTGCCTCGGCTACCCGATTTGAAATTTTTATACTGTTAGAATCTTCTGAATCAGAAAATGATGGTTTTGATAAACCCATATTGTTTTTCAGAAATATGTTAGGGGTAATCTCTGTTGAATTTTCGCTAAATTGTCCATAGCGTATCACAAGGATGTTGATCAAATTCACTGATTTCATCACCAATAATTTGCGTATTACACGTATCTATAGCTTCATCTGAATTAAAATCATCTAATAATCTCAAATTTCGCGTACGCTTCTTCCGTGAATACAATTTTTTTCAAGAATTTATACGATGTAAAAAACTAATGTTTTCTCTTTGATGGCAAATATCGAACTGAAGCAGATAACGAAATATCATTTATAACGAAATAGCATTTTCAATCAACATAGCAGAAAGTAACGGTAATCATCCGAAAAAAATTTACAATGATAGAGTCTGTTCTCTCTCAAAAATCTGCGAAATATGAAAGTATCGGTAATTATTAGAAAAAATTACAATTAGAGAATAGTTTTCTCTCTCTCTCTTTTAAAAGTCTAAGAATTATAATTGCAATAGCATTCACGTCAAGTATTACACTTCCAGTTATTCAATGTTCCGGCTTAAGGAAATTTGTAAATAAACGGTGCGACACAATAAGAACGATACAACGAGTATGATTTTTGTATTAATTTTTTGCCTCAATTTCAAAAAATATAGAATGATCGATTTACATATTCATTACAGGTAATTGATCTTTTGCTCGCGATGTAATCTGGATTCACGAAATTTTTCCCGCTTTATTCGTTTGTACAGTATATGTGTCGGAGGACAGCCTTGCAATCGATCATCATTATGTGTCAAGGCGTCCCATGACAACAAAATCTGTCCTCTGAACCATTCATTAATTCAAGGCACGTTTTGTCGGCCCCTCGTGGCATTAAACTTGATCTTATTGACAATATCTTCAAAGCGCTAAATCGCGAAAGACTGGCTTTCGAGTACATACGAGTAACCAAGTTGTTTCCGCAACTGTCATACGCGAATTCAAAGAAGGGATATTTGTCGGACATCATATTCGAAAACTACTGGCTGATGCAAAGTTTATAAGATGTTTAAAAGTTTATAAAGTATAAAGTTTATAAATTTTTATATACAAAGCTTATAAGTTTTTAACGCCTGATGAAGCAGCAACATGACCATCGCTCCAAAGTGTTGTTAACAACTTTTTCGATAACCTCAAACCGACGGATTACGAGCAAATAATCGAAATTCTTTGTCAAAATTACCCCAAGTTTGGAGCTCAAACTTTTCCACAATTCCTACATTTTCTAAAATTTAGGCAACACGAGCGACGAGCAAGCAGCGCTACTACACCAAGATACTGCGAATATCGAAAGGCGATACCAAGGATATTGGGGAAAAGGCATGATGAGCGAATTATATTAGACGCTTATGTGTCAAACAGATCCGCAGCAGTAAAAAAGACTCCGTTCAACTGTCCTCATTTTTGATTTATCATTTTCAATTCAATAAATGACTTTTAGTTGTCTGAGATTATATAATAATGAATTTATTGGAATTTTTAGAAAATTAGAATCAATTTTCGAAACTTTTTGAAACCCGGCTGCCGATTTGGATTCAAGCTCGCAGTTAGCTTTTGATTGCTGAAGACCATAACCCTGTCAACTTGCTTTGTTGTTCGAAAAAACAAGAACCAAACAGTATAGAATCAGGATAAAATGTCTTTGACCGGATTGTTGGAACCAGAAAAACTGTACAAATTAACCATTGATTACACCCATGGTCCTATCTTTTTGAGTAAGCAAGGTATTATAAACAAAACCAACTGTCGTAGCTAGCAACCCTGAAAACGGTATGAAATCGTTGAGAACAGAAGGGCGGAGATGAGTGTAGTAACTGATGAAAGGCTGTTCTGACTTTGTAGACGAACAGTTCATCGCTATTTCGGTTTCGAAATTGGAGGACCCGTCAATCGATCGAGAAGAAGTCCAAGGCGAATGTCGTTTGTAAATGAGACGTAGCTAGGATCCAGTTCATATGTTTGCATTGAGTAAAGATAATGGAGATGGACGGAGGAGGTGGACGACCTATCACGCAAAATGAAATGAAACGATTTCAAAAGTTCTTGATGCTGCCAAGTCGATTCAAAGAAAAATTGCCGAGAAAAATGATTTTGACTGACAGTTCAAAGATTCAGAAAACGACGTAAAAAAAGGCATTTTGATTATGAAGGTCAAGATGAAGCTCATGAATTGAATGCGGAAGAAATTTTCACAACAAACTTTTTTATTGCCATTGTGGAAAATGTACGCGCAAGCTCCTAGCCATCCTAGGTTTGAGGCTCTCAAACATCATGAGTCAATTTCCCGAATAGCCTTCAGTGCGCGTAGCGATACACGTTTAATGTCTTCAATTTACTTGAAAACAGTTTCCCCGGAGCGGTCGTTTGAGTTTGCTGAACAGCCAGAAGTCACACGGAGCTAAATCAGGCGAATACAGTGGTTGTGGAACGATAATGGTTGAATTTTTGGCGAAAAACTCACGAAGAATTAATGCAGTATGCGACGGTGCACATTATCGTAGTGCAAAAACCAAGAGTTGTCGGCCCATAATTCCGGCCTTTTTTACGAATAGCTTCGCACAAACGATGCATAACACTCAAATAGTATTGCTTGTTGACAGTTCCCGCCGGTCGGAAGGGATTCGGAGTGCACCAAACCTCGATAATAATCGAAGAATACTGTCAACATGACCTTAATTTTTGACATGCTTTGGCGTGGTTTTTTCAGTTTCGGCTCACCTTTAGCTAGATATTCGGCCGATTGACCATACAGACGAGTCATAAGCATAGATCCAAGACTCATTCCATTACATCCTGGTAGTCGGAAAGCATTGTTTCACAAAGGTCAACGCGGCGCTATTTGTCAAGAAAATTGAGTGATTTTGGAATCAATCGTGCTTTCACTTTTCTAAGGCCCAAATGATCTTTTAAAATGGTTTTTATTGATCCTTCCGATATTCCAAAGATGCCAGTACGGTTGATTCTCGAGCACCAATTCCTTGATATTATTGACGTGTCGATAATCAGTTGATGTTTGTAGCCGTCTTGGACGTGATTCGTCGTCAACGCGTTCTCGACCCTCTTTGAACAATCTGTACCAATCAAAAACACTTGCTCGCGACATACAATTATCACCAAAGGCCTTTTGCAACATTCTGAACATTTCGCCACGAGAACTTTGATTCCACACACAAAATTTAAAAGCATTTCTTTGTTGAAAAATTTCACGCATTTTAAAAATCACCGAATGCACGTTTTGCACTTCAGAAAGACAAGCCTGTGGTTAACACTAATGATTATTATGATGTGACATTTGGCACAGATGTCACTGATAATCATACCAACCTAGAAAAAAAATATTTCCAAGAATGGGTTTCCGGGCGAAATTTAAATTAAAAAGTCTTACTATTTTTTGCCCACACTAGTATTTGGTATCATGTATAATATAAAAATATTAAAGGAAATTAGTGATAGTGAACTTTTGAAGTAATGCAGCGACATGCAAATATCTATGACAGTAGGAAAATCATGTTCCATTGATGGATGTGAATTGTACGAAGAATTGAATATGTTCAAACGTGTGTATGAAGGAAACGACGACATTATCTCGGTGCTATCGGTACACTATCGAAATAGTCCTGATAATAATTGCTACCACATCTGTTATAGTTGCGTCTGCTGAAAGGAGTTTTTCTAGCCTTAAAATGATTAAAACATATTTGAGGAGTTCGATGACACAAGATTGGCTTTCAGCCCTTGCCATTCTGTTAATCGACAATGACGTAGTTCATTCGTTAGATTATTATGCTTTAATTAAAGATTTTAGTCTTAGGAAAAGCCGCAAACATTAATTTTAAAATTTATCATCCCTGTTTTTATTAAATTTATAAATCTTTCAACGTAAAATATTTTAAAACTCAGATTTTATTTATTTGTATAACTTTAGCATTTCTCCTCAAACATGACAAAAATTTAAACCAAACGACCCGACCGACTTTTGCATTACATACTTTTCACGAAGGAAACAGGGCCTCGGAAAGGCCTGTCGCCCGGAGCCTCCCAATAGTTAAGACCGCCCCTGCTAACCATTAATGGTCGAAGCCAAAACACAAAAATTGTTCAGAGCATTATTTTCCACCTCAATGCACAGCAGAATCAAATCAAAAGTATTCTTTTCAATTTTGTCTTGATTCAGCATGTAATTATGACAATAAATTTTATTGAAATCAATCTCTCTGAAAAATATCCTCATCTTAAATGGATTATTACACTTGACTTTCCTTCTTTTCGCAATTGAGAGGACATCAAACACAGCATGCTAGCTATCAAAACAACATTCTTATTTGAAGCTAAGAAGCTCCTTAAGGTCCGTATTTAGACCATCGAAGCCACCACCTCCACTTTCTCCCCGTAACACGCATAAATCACAAACAAATGATGCCAATGCAAAATCAATACACCAAGTTTGACCTTCTTTCCATTACAACTTTATCCCAGGAAGCAATTTATTTGTACTGAATTCAGCATTATCTGTGCACAGGAGGTCATAAATAACATCCTTAATAGCCTTTGCTATACATTCCAATAATTCCTTATCACAATCTAGATGTAGTCTTGCGAGTCATCGTCATAGTGAACTCAACTTTCTGGCAACTTCAATGAACAACTTTGTATTACTTATGTTCATCCCCCCCAAAACGTTCAATGAGAACAGGACGATGGAGCCCAACGAACAATTCCACGTTCTTTGCATTACTACAAGCATATACTGTAGAATGCGAGAATTGTTTGCACATTGTACGTGGAAATTATTTATGATTGTATGAATGTAGGATGTAGGTTCCTGCGTTTCTACACTACATTCAAGGATGACGAATAATGAAAAGCGCGTCGATCTAATTTTTTTCTGGGGTAATTTAAATATACATGTGGCGCCAACGAGGATAATTTATTGCAATAAACGCAAGCAGTCGTGCTGGTAGTGGTGGTGCTGGTAACAATATGAAGGAATTTCAACAGTTCATGAGAAACGCGTCAACTATAAAAACAAAAGGACTTGACTATTTTGTTTTTGCGGACATTACGTTAGGGTTTCAAAATAACGAATAATAAGCTGGAATGGAAAAGGTTTGTTGGTACATTCTTTTTCAGTCGAAACATGCGTGTTTCTAATTCAAATGTTGTGTTTCATTGAAGACAGAGTTAATGATTGTTGTTAGTATTGCAGAAGAAAATAATTGTAGTTAGAAGGTTTAATAGGTATCATGATTTCTTGTTAGCTCAGCCAGTTACATTGCGTGGCCTTTTCATGTTTATACCAAGGCAATTAAATATTGTATTTAATTTATCTACTTTATTAATTGCTAGATTCATGGCGTTTTTTATTAGTTTTAGTATGAGGAAAAAGACATAACATGTGAATGCTGAAATGAATGCAAAATGAATATTACCTACAAACTTTGCATGACAATCCCAAGCACGTTGGCAGAGATATTAACACGTAGTGTTGTCATAAGGTATACGCTGTGTTCGATTCGTATAACAGAATCGAAATTAAGATAAATGTCCTCCGCCAGTAATAGTCTCACCAGGTTTCAGCGGTTCGTAATAAAAAGGTCCCTTACTATCCCTCCAAATACACAGCAAGTTCTTCTTTCCATGAATATTTCGGACTGGTTGTGATGTTGATGGCTGGCCTAGGTCTACCCATGATTTTTTTCCGCTAGGGATTGTCGGAATAAATCCACTTTTCATCGCCAGTAACAATCCGATGCAAAAAAAAACCTTTTCTTTTCTGTCTGGCAAGCAAAATTTCACAGATGGTTTTTCGCCTTTCGATGTCTATTTCTTTCAATTGATACGGCACCCATTTCTCAGCTTTTTGGATCTTTCCCATGGCTTTTAAACGTTGTGAAATGGCTGCCTGAGTAACTTCCAACGCTTCTGCCAACTGCTTTTCAGTTTGTGTGTTGTCTTCATTCAATAATCCTTGCAAATCTGACATCGAAATGGCCACTTTTAAATCTTTTAAACCATCGTTCACAAGTGTCTTGGCTAGGGGCATGTTCACCATATGCTTCCACTAACAATCGATAAGTTTCTGCTGCCGTTTTCTTCAAATGAAAGAAGGTTATTAGACTTCCCCGCAAATCTCTTTTTCTGGCACGAAATTCGACATATTTGAAGCGAAAAAAAACTATGTTGTTTGTACAACCAAAACCTATGACATACTGTTATTTGTTGACAGATGTTTACCCTCCAAAATGCCACAAACCATATGTAACGGTTATGCCATCTGTTAGTAAAATCCGCATTTCATATTTATACATCTAATATTATATATTAATATAAATATACTTACTAATATGAAATAAACCTAATTTTAGGTATAGACTGTGCCGATAAGAATTATAAGGCGCAAATTAGAAAAGCTAAATGCTACAACTAAAGGATTGGGGATGAACGAGCTTTTGATAGAAGTTTCACTCTTCTTGAATGTTGTGAAAGTGAAAGTTCTCCTCTTATAGGACGAACATTAGTGAACGCATGTAATCTCCGGGTAGAAAAATAAAACGGTTTATTAAGAGCCATTTTGAGACATCTGGTATGCAATATCTGTAGCATGCTTATCAAGTAAGCTGCACAAGACTCCCATACGGGGGCTTCGTATAACAACATAGGCTGTATGACAGTTTTGATCAACAAGATTCAACAGAGGATATAATCCTCGTATGATTTCCGGAATTTTCTCATGGATGGAAGCAATGTGGTCGCTGAATGTTGACTTTTTTCCAGGACAAGGCTTAAATATGTGATATTATGGCACGATGTAATTTCTTTGCCTGAAAAGTTAAAGCATCGGCCAGGAAGTTTGATGGCTTTTGTTAGTGAAGTACATCGCTTTGGTTTTATCAATTTTATTTTGATTCTCCATCGATGAAAATATTGAAAGATTTTCTCGAACATTCTTTCGAAAATTCCAGTGATCTCACCCGGATCCAATGATTCTGCATATACGCAGTCATCGTCAGCAAAAGTGGCTATCGAGCAGCTGGTTAACACTGGCATATCTGATGTGAAAATGTCAAATAAAGTTGGGCTGTATTACGAACCTTAAGGAACTCCAGCTGGTACCCTGTAACGATTAGATTCGGACCCTCGTATTTTTACGTGGAACTTTCTGTCGTTTAGAAAGGAATCAATTAGATCAAATAAGGTGGAAACTCAATTGTAACATGTTTGTATAGAAGACCTCGGTACCAAACAGTACCGAAGGCTTTTTCAATATCTAATATAACCATATCAACAGAGAGTTTGTGCCCGAATGCTGACTTTATTTCACTCGATACACGACAAGGCTGAAGGTCGGATGAATAGTTGTTCCGAAACCAAATTGAAAATTCGGGAAGATATTGCGAGTTTCTACAAAGTCCGCTAATCGTCTCAGGATCAGCCTTTCAAAAAGTTTTCCCAGCGCCGGTAACATGCATATAGGCCTATTATTACACAAGTAAGGGTCTCTGCCTGAATTGCGAAAAGAAAATACTACTGCATGCTTCCATCCTACTGAAAAATAATACAAATAGAATAAAGCATTGGATAAATGACTTATATATACTATTACTGTCTTTGGTAAATTTTTGTTTACAAAAATTTTATTTTTGTAAACAAAAAAGCAAACAAAACAAACAAACTTTGCAAACAAAAATTTACAAAAATTTTTGTTTACAAAGTGTTTTGCAACACTTTGTTGCGAATCCGATGAAAACCTGAAGCTTTATCGGGTTTCAGGTTTCGAAGCAACTTTGCTATTTCTGTGGGCTGAACTCACTCGGAAAGAGGTATGGTTATTGGTATGGAGAGGCAATCAACAGAATTGTTACGTTGGTGTGACCAGATGTTATACAAAGGTGTTTGGGAAAGTTATTGCCAGTAGTTCTGCTTTGCCTTCGCTGGAATATATTTTTCTTTCCTTTCCACGTCTTCTGAAGGATATGGTATACTCGATGGGTTCCCTTTTAACCTTCGTTTTCCAGATGCGCAAGTTTAAAATGTCGGTTTGTTGTCAAGAGATGGCGCCGTTTTATTTTGTTGTCAAGTAATCTGTCGAACCCAATGCGCCATTTTGTTGGTAAGACTGCCCGCTACAAAACGTCATATTCGTTTAGTTGTTTACGAATTCGGAGCATACTTCTTTTTCGCGTTAAACATGTTGAATTTTGATCCAAGTAAAGAGAATTTGCGGCATGTAATGATTGTCTTATTCAATCAAAAGAAAAAGGCATCGGAAAGTCATCGAATTCTTTTAGAGACTTACAGCGATCTACGAAAATAATAATAGTATTACCGTGTTCAAATGGAAAGATAAGAGTCGCGTTATGGTTTTATCCAAATTTATCGCGTGTTGGTTTTTATGTTTATGTAAAAACAAAACGTAAATTTTACCTCAAGCCAAGAAACATCGCTGAGTATAATGAAACAAAAGCCGCGATCGATTTATCCGAACAAATGTGTGCCTATAGCAGACCCTTGAAACGCACTTTAAAATGGTACTGAAGGCAGCCTCCGAGTTATTTTTTTCAATAATTTTATTATATAGAACTGTTTAGGTTTGAAGCAGCGACGAGGAATAAATATCAATGACATGGTGCCAAAAAAAATGGTGCGTGTACTTGTAAAACCATCGGATGAAGAAATTCCTGTGCATACTGCCAAAAGAATGTTAATAAATTACAAAAAATTGAAGGAGATGTTCACGAAATTCGAAAATATTGTTCCAGCGGTTGTGAAATAAACGCAAAGTATATAGGACACAACACGGCAAGAAATTTAAATAAAAAAATCGTCACATTTTCTAACGCATGCGAAGACCAACCATACATTTGTTTGCAATGTTGCAATAAACTTCAATGAAATTACTAAGACATTTTTTTTTGTTTTTAATTTGGATCCTGTCGGTGCCGGGGATCATGCCGGCCAAACGGACTCAACGTGTAAAGGAAGATAGATGACTACTCTCTCTCCTGAGAAGTATTAGTATCGAGTAAGGACGAACGCCCGGATTGCTTAAAAGTACTCATCGGCGCATTCTGGAAGTATTGTCGAGAAAGGTTGTTTTTTTTGGTAGTATTGAAGAAGGACGAATGTTCGCTTTTTTGGGCGATTAGTCACATAAAGAAAATCAGATGAAGAGTGAAACAGAAAGAAACGTCAAACCTAAAGGTCCAAAGTGATATGGAAGCATTTGCCTGTAAGGGTATCACGTCAATATAGGACACAAAATAGTGTTGTTGCCAATGTGTTGGAGCGAACCATGGAGTGTGGATCACAATAAAATGATAAATTACGGCAGTGGTGAATTTTTCTGGTGAGCTACGAAACCAATCGCGGACCCAGTCATAGTGAGCGGGCATTTTTCAATTGCTTTGACGTCTGCGAAGTCTCTGTGCTTACAAATGGCGTAGATTTTATTTTGCGACCAAAAAGCCAAGCGTATCAAACGTACAGAGCTCATGTGCGGTCTTTGGTGAGTTACTGGTCAGAAGGACTAAGCCGGAGTATTCGAGTTTTGTAAGGCTAAGATTTTCCACCGTTGAAGAAATCCGTATCTAGTTGTTGATAGGGTTTCATGATTTAGTTTTCTGCCTTTTAACAAAATGATTGCATTTCTCAAGACCACTCTGAAATCATTTTTTAAACTGACTTTTTTCAAGGTTTTCTCCCGGGGCTTCTGGAAACCAAAAATAAAGATAAAATGCGCGACCGATTATTCCCAGTCATCTAGCTCAAATATGCTAGCAAATTACAAAGCAATTTGATACAATTCGCGTGCAATTATTGAGTTGATATCTGACTGGGATAATTGACAAATATTGCTGTAGCATATGCCTTTGTTACCACATGCATGTTCTAACATTAACAGCAATTTCAATGCTTCCTGAATGGAGAACTAATTGAGACCTTACAACGAGAAATAAGAGCTGAGTGGACATGCTAGTCGATGCTATAAACCTATTAGCCTAACGCTATTGATGGCTTTCGACATTACAAGCATCATCATAAACATCAGCTCCAAATTAGTGCTTTGCATTTGATCACTTCGACTGGTATTCCTTTGGGTATTATTCAATTAGCTCCGAACAATAATAACCAATCATCCTCATTGCAAGCTTCATCAAAACTACGAATTCGCCCCAATCCTGTAACCCTGAACAATAATCTGTAAGCATCACGAAATTGTACAGGTTGGATATTGTCTGTCACGCTGCATCCCCTAGAATGACTCCCATATGACTACTTGATGTCCTCGACCAAATAGGGCATGGAGAATATGAACCCACTAACAACCCTCGAGTCTAGACAAAGACAAAACTTAATGCTATGCATGTATCTAGCACCCAGGGAAATATACAAGTGGATGTAATGCATTCTTTGATAGGAAGAAATTACTGGAAACTTGACCACATGAATATTTTATAGTTTTGATGGTATCATCCTATTCATGCGGACGTACGATATACGAAACATCTTCCGTTGAATGTATGGAAACTTTATAACTGAGCTGTTACACTAGTTCTTTCTTGGAGCAATGCAAGCAACTTTAGTGTAGCTGAGGTACTAAGGCGGTACTGTTCACGTAGGCACCATGTGTGGAGGTTTATTGCTACTAATAGGAACCATGATAAAGGGTCATGAGATACTTTGGTCGCCGTTTTATGGTGTAGTTAAGCCAAATGCACTATAAATAGATACAATGTTGCGTGGAAAACGCTTAAAATTTAACGATAGTAGAGTATGTAGGTCAAACATTTACGTCGTTTACTATGACGTATTCATTGAATGTCGTTAAACTTAAAATATTTCAATTTAAACTTTGCCAAAGAAGATTCTTGTCTCCAGTCATAATGTAGAGTATACTCGCGCTCGTATGCTATAATTTTTAAAATGTGGGCGATATAAACCCCAATCAACAGATTGTTGGCTCACAATTGTTATAATATAAATGGTATGACGTTTCCAAATCAAAAAGCTTTTATTCATATTACTCCCATTACTAAAAATACGAGTAATATAAAAGGTTCCTAGTTATAGCTTTTAGAAGTCCTTCATCGACTGTATCCTTTTAAGTAATTCCATTGGACTTTAAAGTATTCCATTGGACATTACAATTCTATCAATGTTATTGAGTCTTAAAGAAGTTCTGTTACATAGTTTTCACTGAATTCTATTAGTTGGATTGATTTAAACCGACAATGTTGTCAAATCGGTACACATGAGCGACATTTTAAGTCAGATGAACAGCCGAAAGTAATTAAGGTATACGCTTATTAATACGCTTATACTGTAGGATGCCTAGAGATTCCGCGTTTTTATTTTATTCTTTGAAACTTATCCAAGACCTAAATGAATTTTTGACATTTTATCATGCTGAAGAAACCAGCAGGATGGCATTGTATAGAAGTAGCATTTGCATTTTCATCAGCTTGTAACTCCTTATGAACTCATGAAGACGGTCCTGCCGTAGAGACACCTAACTGGATCTGATGCAGGTCATAGGGCACCTCATTTTAGAACCTACATATTTTGTCACCTTATTTTTGACACATTCCTTTGGGAACACATGGCTAGTGATGAGTGATAAATGTTAGAAGAAGCAACCTTTTTCCTTTGGCCAGTTTGTTTCTTGTTACTTTTTCTTGTTACCAATGCAGCTGTCCCGATTTGGATTTGAAAAAGAAGTTATCAGAAACATCCCAACAGTCTCGTTTCCATTTTTTTAATTTACAAGAAAAATGCCAATAAAATTAAATAAAAAAATTCCAAAAATGAAAAACTTTCTTTCAACTAGACCGCAATAGTCGACTAGCATGACCCGGTCGCAGTATCTTTGTTAAACATTTTTAAGGAGGTCAAAATCAAGGTGTGGGACAAATAAAAGAATACCGCTGAGGAAGATCGAACGATAACGGTCGAAAAATAAATCTCGAATAAATAATTAAAAGGGAGGTTTTTGTTTTTGATTTTCCCAGTTTTTGCGAAGATGATGTCTATTACATGATATCAAAATTATGAACATAAAAGAATAGTTAGAGCTCTGTTTCATTTTCACCGGAAACTAACCAATCGCGCGATTGGCGTCTTTTTTCTATTTCTATCAGGAGATTTTTTAAAAATTTTCCAGTGAATGTTAGAAGAAGACCAGCAGTCGAATGTTTTATATTATTCGACCAGTAGAATACGGAAAATTTGGAGAAGTGACTCCACTTGTCAAAGAACAAGCTTCTGTCTAAGCTATCACACTGACATCCGCACTATTGACATGGGCTGATGGAAAAACAAATGACGTTACGATTTGAACTTTTTTTTCAACATTTTACCTAGATTTGGTCTCACGTTTCATCATTCCAATGATGAAACAACGTAAAGATGCTATTTGGTACTTTAGTCGAGTGATAACCGATATTGAAATATACCACATTGTTGATATATTTCAATATTGACACGATAAAATTACTTTCATCAATCAGACTCATCTGTGGGTTGAATCAAATGAAATAGTCAGTAACATTGATTTATACAATGAGTGACTGGAAAAATGTTGGAAGCGGTAGATCGATCTTCACTAAATTTTTGTTTGACCTTAAGTAAGAATACGATACTATAAATATCTTCTTCTTCGTAGCACTACAGTACCTCTCGGACCTTTGCTTCCTACAGTAATGTGCCGACAACTTTCTCGGTCCGTTAACCGCGTCCTCCAATTTTGAAATACAAGCAGTGATGAATTGTCTTCGTCAATAGAGTCAAACCAGCTGTCCTCGGTATCCCCACTGGTTTCCGCTCTACAGTTCTTCGAACGCATACTTTTTTGGGTTATGTTGTTCGTCCATACGATTGCTGATGACCTCCGGCTTATTAAAAAATTCATGCAGTTCATGGTTGTATCGAATTCGCCATTGGTCCCTGTCTAGTTTCGCTCCAGTTGTCCGCCTCAGGACTCTGTCGCTCAAAAGCGTTCAACATATTTGCGAATGCTTGGGTTAGGGTCCATGTTTCACACCATAGCACAGGTCCTATCACTGGTTTGTATACTTGGAACTTTGTTTGCCTATGTATTCAGCTATATTCATCGTCAGAACTAAACAAAAGGCTTCATTTGCGAGCTGTACTCATCGCCGTATTTCGCCTCTTGCATTAGGGGTTCTCGTCATTTCGAAGTATTTTTTCTCAACTACGTCACAAGCCTTTCTTTCTTCCTAAAGATTTGTAGTCCGAAAAATTTTGCGCTTTCCTTTTATGTCTCTTTTCAATCGGAGATATAAAAATAAAGTCGCAGAGGATGGCCGGGTGAATAAGGTAACAGGGGCTTGGGGGTCATACCATTTATGGTTAAAAATTGGCGCACAGACAGGGCTGTGTGAGCAGGGGCGTTATCATTGCTGAAAAACCAGTCGCGCGGCAACCTCAGGCTCCTTATCAGAACTCTAACCTATCAAATTCTAAATATTTTATAAATTTCTATTAACTATTATAACTAACGATAACTATTTGACAACGTGAAAAAGCTCTGAATGGACGACTCCTCTCACATCGAAAAAACAAATCAGAATTGTGTGACGTTCGATTCGACTTGAAAATCTGATTTTCGGGGCGAGGGGAAATTCATGTCTTCCTTTAGCTTGATTTTTGCTTCGTTTCAGTGTCCTTACAGTCGTACTATGATTCGTTTCGAATCTCGGAAATATTC
Source organism: Stratiomys singularior (assembly GCA_954870665.1). NCBI lineage: Eukaryota > Metazoa > Arthropoda > Insecta > Diptera > Stratiomyidae > Stratiomys > Stratiomys singularior. The sequence continues at coordinate 30,528,574 of OX940881.1, read as the reverse complement.
CTTCTGACAACAAACCTACTTCCACACTACCTTATTTTTGTTCAGTAGCCAGCGCGAATTAAGTAGGTATCAGTTCGAAAAAGTAAAGCCACTGTTAATCATGTAGATAGTGTGTTGTGGTAGTGCAGTCCAGATTTGACTTACCGGTTATTGGGACTCTGGCACCACTACTATCATTTTTTCTTTCACAGAAATTCAGTATATTATTTCTAGTCGACGAAATGAGTCGCTTTAAGCTTCAAGAAGGCAGGGAAATATTAGAAACTTACTACCAAAACATAGACAATTGGTCCGAAATCGCAAGAAAATGCCGTAAGAAATTTGGTGGACAGACGGCGCTCACACCCAACAGTTTCATGAAGTTAGTGCAAGAAAATGCACGATAGGGTTTATAATAATAGTTTAAAATCGCTGATGAAGACCGAACGATCACGGTCGAAAATCGATTCCGCAAGGTAAATAAAAAAACATAAAATTAAAAGGAAGGTTTTTATGAAGACGGAAGCAATTAAAAATATTTTAAAATTAGACCAATCAGCATAAATGCGACCCAAACGATGGTCATTTGGCATTGATTCTTGCACAAGCTGTATTTTATAGGCACGTAAGCCGCGATCCTTACGTAAAGTTTATCACGTAGTCGGAGAATAAAGGCGAACAAGTCGGGAAGGACAATGAATCGACATTTCAGCGTCTTCAACACTTTGCGCTACAGCAGCAACATAACAGCAAAAATTGCTTCCTCATTAGATCGAGAACGTTGACCGTAAAATGGACGAAGTCCAAGAAAAGTAATTTTTTTTCAAAGTAAATTTCCACAATTTGCAAGCGTTGTTCTGGCGTTAAATGATTCATGATGAATTGCTAAACCTTACTGATCAGAAATATCAACACAGTATGAGATTTTCAACTGTCAAACCAAAGACAACAACCATCGAAACTTTCCGTGCAGCTAAAAAAAACAGCTTATTGTTTCTAATACAGGATAATTGTTTGTTAAATTAACAATTTGAATTCGGTCCGATGCGCACTCTAAATATGTCTTTTTAAATCATTCGATTACTATCAACAATTGATAGTTGTATAAGGATAATTGTCGTTGGCTCTACTCCGCGCTCATGTTGACATGCAGAAAAGACGTTGACCAACCATTGGACTCAGAAGATCGGATTGAGACTAATAATCAACTAGATATGTACAAATCAAACAAGGATTTCACTGACAATATCGGGCACAAAATTAAGATTAACTAATCAGAGAACCCAATTGTTCATTTCAGGTGCAGTTTAAATGTTCTTACCTGTACCTTAGTATAGCATAGGTGCAAAAGCCTACAAATTCCCCAAAAATCTTATTAGAAGTTACAGAAGAAACAGACAATGTTCCAATCTTATAATCAAATGTTAAACATTCCCTTCTATGATTTCATTCTTGCTCAAACGAGGTTATCTCACTTTACATCCAATTTTTACCACATATGCATTCACTTCATGCATTACGTGCGAATAACTGTACCTTCACATACAGCAACGAAATCATTTGTTTATATTTTGTAATAATGAGAGTGCGGTTCCAGTGGATGAACTTCAAATTACACATTCCATTCTACTCGTATAATTGCAAAAGCAAAACCGTCTCCCCTTAGTAATTTATTTTATTTTTATATCATATGCATCTCACCCATGAAAACATTGAATATGAATACGTAAACATTTGTATTTAAGCTTTATCACCCAACCATAAATTTTGAATTCATAAGCGTTCATATGGTACATTAATGCTTTTGAAAGGGATGAATCGTTTCATCGTAGTCGTAAGTTTAATCGTAGTCAGCACTCAATGTTGTACTATATCCAAATATCTGACAACTGCATATACAAGTTGAAATTCATTTTCACGACAACAGGATACGCAGAAATGAATATCGAAGTCTGCTCGTCCAGAGAAACATGTGCAAATAACACTTTATTTCTGCACTGCAACGGATTTAAGGTAAAACACAGCGCAACTACATACAGCACTAACACTCTGAGGCGACTTCTTTCAGACAGAGATAGAAAAGCGTAAGAAGGTTTATATATGTATTCTGATTACACACGAAAGCTTTGAGAGGAGTTATCTTATAGTTTAATCTGTTTTGGTGGATACTGTTTCTAAATGTACCGACGCTATGAGGTAAATTGTAGGAGTCATTTGGTCTTTAGCCATGAATTTATTAGATTCGACTGAAAAGGAAGAGGGAATACGGTCGACAGCAGCTTTCAGTGCAAAACCTTCCTATTTATCATCATTTTTTAGACTTCGAAATTCGCTTTTAAATACTTTCTAATGTCATCAATCAATGATGGATAAATGTTATATTTTCTCGTCATTATCCTTGAGTCTTTCCGCCATTAAATCGCGAAAATAGGAAAGCTTTATCTATGAATAGAGATACTTAACGGTTCCATTACTGTGCTACGGATCATCATAATTTCCCTAAAGCCTTGGACATCACAAAAGTGCGATGTGAACCTGGTGTGCTCGTCGTGATTTTGCGTCCTTTTTCACCTAATAAAAAAAAACTATGTCAAAGGGACTGATTAAACGTTCCATCCAAGAGCATTGGATTACACAAGGGATGGACTGTACTAGTATGTATATATGTAAATAATAACGCGTAGATTGAGCAACGCAACTGCTATCCTTGAGTTCATCCCGTGCAGCATGAAGGACTTTCATGCACGAAGATAATATCACACATCAGAACACAAGCTGCATGGATTATGATTTACATTTGCTTTGTTAGCACGGAGTAAGGCAAGGTTCTAGATTACTCCTGGAATGATTTATGTCGGGTAGATGAACTCAATCCGGAAATAAATAATATTTTGATTACAATAGTGCTGCCCTTAAGCTTAATACATCCTGAGTATGAATTACGAGAGAATATTCAACAGCTTTGTTGAACAGAGGAACTTCATGTTAGCACTTGCTGATTTCTATAATTTATCAAACTAATTTTGTGTGATAAACAGGTAACAAACCAGAAATACAGTCAAATAGTTGGTTATCCTTCGTATTTTGAACTCATTAATTGAGTCACTCTCTGACAAATAACAAACGTAAAGTAAAATTTCGCTTCGCGTCGAAAAAACATTCAAGCATTGCTACCATAACAAATGCCATATCCTCTTCGTCCTTTTTCTTCTCATTCCAGTATTTACCTCTGATATGAATAATGGCACGACTGTATCAGATGGAGTCAATATAGAGGATTATGATAGGAGGCATCCATTTGGATAATTCGATTCCCATTATTATCTGTTGCATCGTCCTGCCGATTGAAAATGGATGTTTTTGCGCTTAACGAGGCATGAACACGATTAAAATATGTCATGGAGTTGTAACAATCAATGAAATACATTTTGAACACCTGCTTTTGAATTTTGGTTCCTTTAACGTCATACCAACAAGACATTATGCCTGTTCCCAGTAAACCACCATTGTGGAAATGAGTTGTGAGAAAAGGATTATACTGGTATTGTTATTTTGCAAGCATTTCTGATATATGAATTTTTCATTACGATTCGTTGATTTGCTTTGAGTGCTTAGTACATGGTATTTTCAATATTTTCATGAATATGATTGATTACGTCAAAAGATAGGGATGGTGCCAATTCAGGATATGAAAGTAGTTCGAATTGGGTACACGGAAAAAGATTTAACCGGAATCAGCAACTGAAGACATAGTTCCGAAGGTTTGGGTTTCAGCAAAAACAAAACAGGACGGCGGTGTTACAGAATATGATAACATTGAAACTCATTTTGATAAACTAAGATCTCTATTAACCTTATTATGATCGACCTTACTAAGTTACCAATCTGTAGTCCGAATACAGGCGAATTTTAGAGTGAAATTGACGCAAATTCAATTTAGAGCTGAAGATAATTGAAGTGGTCGTTTTGACAAAGAAGAGAATCTCTGGACTAAGAATGACACAAATCAGGGCAATGGCTGAGAAGGCTGTTTCAGGCGTATTGGCTCTGAGTTGATTTGTTGGCAATGTAGGGTGATCCAGCCCATCAAAGAGGCGCCTCTTGGTGAGTGACACAGAGTAAGTGCTACTGTAAGAAGAGAAACCATGGGTCGAAGCCCCGAGTAACCAGGTGTACCAAAAGTGCCTGGAACATGTGCAGAAAGGGATCACAGAGGATTGATCATCATACCCAACAGTCTCTGATTTTCCAACAGGAACCATTACAGACATGATACCTGTCATCTTTCTTCTTAGGGATCGTTTTTTACTTGCTTCGACAAGGCAGATTCACGGGAGGCAACTGCCAGCGAGGAGAGACAGGGCTCACTCAAGAACCAGCAGTCCTATCTGAATCGAAAGAAGAAAAGGTGGATTGCGCAACCAACCTCAATCTGAAACCAGGGCTAAATCGTGGGTTCGGTCTCACTGACTTCTACCCGATCCAGGTTTTGACCAGGCATGGAGAAATTCCGTCTTATATGTGCACGGTTGCTGAGTCACTTGCCCACGACAAAGGAAGCCGAAGCTTATACACATTTTTTGCATGTAAAATATGAGACAGGTTGCGACAGGACACTACAACGAAACAAGAGAGCTCACCCCGAATAGTCTGACCGCAGTGACACATGGATCGTTTGACAAATGTAACAACGTGGCACATTAAGTTCGGACGCTCCAGAAAGATACAATGGACTCAAAGCAGCCGAAGGCGGCGGAGTTATAGATCACTTATCCAGCAATCTGTCTTCCTCCTTCCCCTGTCACTAGGCGTTTTGTTTTCTCACAACACTAAAAATTATGCACTAAATGATGTCAAAATAAAAATGTTTCTACTCAATATGGTCTACTCCAGTGTAGAAGCTGTAAATTTCAACAACAAAATTGTAACAATTCGATTTATTCAACCCTCGGCCGTTAATGGGTTGAAGTCATCTTACCCTACTGATTCCACTTTTTCGATAGCGTTTAGATACCAAAAATCCTGCTCAACTTAATCCCAAAATATTAGGTATACAAATAAATTCTAAGGTTGTTTTTTTAAATTTTGAAGTTTTATTGAAAAAAAATAATTTTTGCCCGTATACAATTATAATTTATATAATTTTATATATAATATATAATTTATACATAATTTTGCCCGTCACTTTATTCTACCTTTGCACATCTCCCGGGCAGCCTACGGATACCGCGTTCAAAAAATTCTTCGTCTTTTGACGTGATAAAAAAATCGACCCAATTTTTCTCTTCTTCGTAAGCAGATTGTTGTTGACAACGTTCTGCAGTGATACTTTCGTTAAGCAGGAGTAGCTCATAGTGGAACACTCCAGGTTGATGACACCCGATACACAGCATTATCTTATCTATATCTGTTTGGCTCGGATACAGAAAAAAACCCTTTCAATTTTGCCTTTCGAGCAATTGGAAAAATGGCGATTGACGTCTCGGAACCCAATGTGCTTCTTTCACCATATCCATTGCCTTGAGACGGTTTGAAATCGCTTGTTGAGGCACTTTCAAGATTTCAGCAAGCTAGACTTGAGTTTGGCATGAATCTTCGTCTCGCAATGTTTCTGACTCCGGGACTTCAAACTTTACATGGCCTCTCTTTGCTTTCTTTGACATCAAGTTCGACTATGACATCAGTGAAATGTCAAAGTCGACAATTTTAAAAAGCAAAAACCAAAACGCGCATGTTTTTATTGATAGGGTATATTTCCTAAATGCTTCACGTAGCAGTCGATTTCCTTCGGCTGACCTTTTCCTCAAGTTGGAACAAAGGAAGGAGCGCTTCACGCAAATGTCGTTTTGTTGCTTTTTCTTTTGAGTGATTTGTGTATGAGTTTTCATTAAGTGCTTTCACTTGCACTCATATTTTGATGCTTGTTTTCAGCGAGGTATCTGATAGGGTGGGAGTTAGCTGGTTGTCGAAGGACTCCGTGAAATTTTTGGCAGCAGACCCCGTTTGGAGCATATCGATGTCGAAATTTTGTAGATGGCGCCTTTGATATATGACACCGATATATTAGTTGAATCAAGTAGTGATCCGAGTTACAAGTGGCTCTTCGGTATGTGCGAACGTCAAGTATACTCGAGGCCCAACCTTGTTGAATCAGAACAAGATGAATCTGATTTTGCGTGTTGCCATCCGGTGATCCTAAGGACTTGTTATGTATGCTCCTATGTGAGAAGCAAATTGAAAATATGACTCGATTCCTGCTACATGCAAAGCCAATCAGGCGCTGACCGTTGTCGTTTGTTTCTTATGGAGGCCTTGTCCTCAAGTCGTTCTCCAATGAGATAGCTCATTGCCAACTTTAGCACTGAAATCACCAAGAATTATTTTTGATAGTTACAAGTTGTATTTGTAGAAAGTTTCTTTCGTTTCTTTGCCGTTTTTATCGGTCGGGCGTGTACGAATTTCACCCTTAGTTTGAAGAATTATACTTTAATACGGATCGCCGACAACCGGTCATTGACTGCTTTAAAGTCCATTACATGCGAGGCAACTGACCTTAGGCAAGAGTAACCTTCCAAGAGTTTAATTTGACTTGACTAAGCGAACTGTCATCAGATACAGTCGAGGTAGAAAATGTTGTAACGCTTAAATATGTTAATATTGATAACATATATCTTTAAGAAAATATTTACGATCGACGGTGAACCGATAGTGCTTACTTTTGGAACTAGTGAAGCTGTTTTGTATCGCGATTAGTATACAGCGAAATGTAGGAATAATTGGAATTAAATATTCCTATGCGAATCGGGGCTTTGCCTGAACCTTTACCGAACTGATTCAGTTAATAAATTGGAATGCTCTATTTTAAAAATTTTGTAAAAATATTTATAAAAATATATATATATTTATAAATATTTATACAAAATTATAATTTGCGATAATAGTTGATGTTTTAAATTGAATTTCCTTCTCGAGCTGACAATTGTCTCTGATATTTCCTAAAATTTTAGAATTGAGGAAATTTCCTGTTAAGTACAAACTTTGTTAGTAGGCAAAGTGCTGAACCACAATTGGATACAGAAAAAAATGAAAGAGTGTTGCAAAAATACAATTTTTTTCTAGGAGTAGGACGTCGTGATGCAGGCTGAGCCAGTTAAAGAGGAAAAGGCGTCGAGAACGTACAGGCTAAGACTGTATTCAGAAGACAAAGAAATTTATAATGATAAAATAGGCAATAGCGAAAAATAAATAAATAGCAAGTACTATGGTACTTTTTTATGTTTTTGCTAGAATAATGATCAGTCGCAGATTCGACAGGGAGATTTCCACGACCTGGGTAAATTTTTAGCGGCGACCTAAAGCACTTTAAGATTTACCACAATTTTTAACTAAAAAATCATAAAGATAAACCCAAGAGCTACTTTGATCAATGCAAGGATTTCTGTCTGTGCGTCACATAATTTGATCGGTAATCGCAAACCGAAAACTGAGCCTTGGAAATCGAAGAAACCTAAAGCTTTTCATGATGATTGCATTGGTGTGTTCTCATTGTAATTGGAAAATTATTAAGTCAAGAAATTATCTTCTTTGTACTGAATTTGATCTCTTTTGAATATGTCTAGTTTTCAACATTTCAACAATACTAAACACTACTATCAAGAATAAGTTTAAACATAATCCGCCGAAGAAATTTATCGCCGAGTACTTCTCACATGGATTTCAAGATCAATGCGATAATATTTGATTAGCATTAAAGATCTTATCATGACAGTCGGCTTTTATTAAGATGCACGTCTTGAAATAAGTGTTGAAATATGTTGACAATATCTGAAGTAAATATCAGCATCTCATTAAAGCAATCAGCTAGATCCACTATATCCAATTGATCGATAAGTGTTTGTTGAAATGTCAGGCATTAAAATACTATTCAAGCTGATTGTAAGCTAGTAAGATTTTGGCTTCAATCAGGTGAATAGCCTTAAAATTAACGTATTTGATTTGTTTGTTTTAACATCCAGGGAATTAATGTTGTTTGTATTATTGTGAAAACTTTGAAGCATTCAATAAAAAAGCTATAATTAGAGACTAATCACATAAATTAAACTTTACCATTCGCATCCAAATATTTGAACACGACTGAAGCACAGACTCCACCCACCTGAAAAAAGGATGAAAATGATGTCAATAATTTAGAAGCACATTTATTTATTTTAATTAAATTCTCAAAAAAAAATTTGATGTTATCCTCTAAAACCTTAATCGATCCCTTCATTTAAATTTCATCTCTATAACACAGAATTAAATTAAGCATTCTGTACAATTAATTATTTAGATAGCATACACACTCAATTATCAGTCAAAGTGTAATGGAAATATATCTCCCTCCTTCTCTTCCCTAAAGTTGTTCATCGAGTATTATCTCGCGTTCAAAACGAGAGACTGCTATTAAATGTTGAATAAATATATAGTACGTAATGTCTTTTGAATTCCTCCCATACTAGGCGAAGGATAATCTTCTGTGGAAACGACAAGCCTACATTTATTTACTCTTCACTACACAAATACTTGACTCAAATGCTTCTGTTGATTTCATTGAAAAGTTTTCCTGAGTAAATGCCTTTGGCTGCGATTAAAATATTAAAGCTGACTTTTGGCTTCTGTGAAGAGAAGGATAATTGTGCAAGTGCAAGTGAAGAGAATATGTTGGGATGAATTTGAAGTATAGAGGGATTGATACACGATATTGATTCACAATAATTTTCATGGATTTCATCGCAAGCTTAATAGTTTTGATCAAAGGATTGCATCCTACTAAAGGAGGGAAGCCTGTGTAACGTTTGACTTTAACACACTGTTTCAAGTATTTTTCTGGAAATAAATTAAAACAGATATTGATTTACAACAGCTTTTGAAATGTGAAAAAGTTTTCGTGTTACGTTGTGCGTTGATTCTTTAATTCTTCATAAAAATTTTTTTGCAACAACATAAGATGTCTCTTTTCCCAGAGTTTGCCTGAAAATTGAACTCATGGTTCCTTTTCTGAATCGAAAAGGAATTTCAGCCATGGTTCAACACGTTCTATTCGTTTGACATATAAAAGTGACATTTCACAGCATTCATAAGACTGGTGCATTGAAATCGACGTGGGGGGGGGGGGGGTAATTTAAAAGAAATCAAAATTACAAAAATTTCTATTATGGCACACTTTCAGTGTCTAATAGCTTACTTCAGGCAATTCACAAATAAAGTTTACAAATAAACTTGACAAAGTTTTATTTTAAATACTTACAAGTGGACATGAAAAATTGTCTGATTAGATTCAGAATCGCATACTTATTAATTACAATAAATAAATAAAAAAATTTCCAAAAACAAATACCCAAACATGCGGCTGATAAAACTGAGCTGAAAAACACTGAAAAAAAAACAGATTGTGCTGAATAAATGTAAGCCACAATTTACTTCATGTAGATATTTATAATGTCGCGCTGTATAACGGGGCTTTTTTTCTATGCTTTCGTTGAACACACAACCGGCTATAGTCAATGTTCAGTGTGATATTATACGTGTAAAGGTCAAGAAGTAATTTAAGCAAAAATGGATCGTCTTACAATCGAGCAGCGTGAATGGTTGATAAGTCATTTCAAAAAAGGAAAAAACCCCAGCGACAAGTGATCACAATTTCATTAAACTTCGATATAACTTTTTGAATCTAATTATTTATATGATTTCATTTAAAATAATCGTTGTGATATGTTTTTTTAAAACTCGTTGATCATAACCATAAGGATTCCAGTTGAGAATCCCAAACCTAAGAAATTATAAAAGTAGGCCTTCCGATTTTTCATTCTCTTCATTTCTTCTTCGGCAGGATTATCGTTACAATAATCAAAACGAGTCTTCGTAGCAACGTGAATGTGACTGAAAATTTTATCGCACGATTTTTAAGGTATACCGCAGACGATGTCCATATAATAGCAAAATAAATTCAAACCTTGTCTAGCAACCACATCTAAGAGTTACATACCGAATAATCCTCGGCGATTTATCTCTAATACGCTATTTATCAAAGGTTTTGAATTGATATTTCTAGATCCACAGTTACACTTCACGAGTAAGAAAGCAACACTTCGGACACCAATTGCTTCAAACTTCACATTGCACTGAAAATTTCGATGAATTATCATTTCCGATATTGCACTAAACAACGTGGAAAAGATGATGATTCGATAACAATGAAATCAATTCATGGCTATATTTTTCACTCGTACAACTGTGGAATATTTATTTTCCGGGTTCCGATGAATCTTTCTTTTACACAGTTTGCTGCGATGCCTGCAGTACTCACGATCGGATAGGAAGACATTTCTCACACTCGGTTTTGAACTTCACAACTAAATCACAGTTAACTCTAAAGGAGAACGAACGTCACTATACAAAACTTAATGTCAGTTTCCCTTTTATTGATGCTTCAAGTAAATTGTCTTTTTTAAGATGTATAGAAATCTAAGTTAGCAACACTTTTTCCACACATCAACAGCTAGATGTGGTGTGACAGCTGTCATGCGTTTTATTGTTAGTGAGCTATGCTATTTTATTATGGAATAAGTTGAGGTCTGAGCAAGGTGCCGACATAATCATGAAACGAGCAACCACAGGCGGTTTTCCAAACATCGTTACATCCGGATACGGTAATTGTTTAGTGTGCTTTACAGACTGGTGGAATCATTGGTCCATATTTCTTCAAAAAATGCTGGTGGGAATATTAAAAAAAAAGGGAATCAGCAGTCAGCTTTAGAGCCATGATCAATGACTTTCTCATTCTGAAATTGAATCGTAATGCAGGTTATACATGCCATACAGCTCGTGTAACCATCTACTTATCGAAACACGCATTTGATTAGCGCATAATTTCTCGATTCGGATCTGTGAACTTGCGTGCAAATTTTTGTGATTTAACCTCGCTGATCGTGATCGACCTTTTCTCGATCACGATCTACGTCTACGCCGACAAAACAACAACGCTTGACCATTTGGAAGAACCAGATTAGAAGAACCAATTATTGGTTAGAGTAGTCAAAAAAAAGTCCTTTCGTTTGAAGATCCTCCGCACCAGTCGTGGCGCTCACATGACCGATATCATGATAAAATAATGGCAGAGAATTATCTATCCAATAATACCAGTCTTATGGCAATCAAAACAATTTATCCGTATTTTATTTAATTTTAGACACCAATACTTTTAAATACCACATTTAACACAAACATTCGATACCATTATTTGAAAAGTATGACAGTTCCTCTATAATTCTAAGGTTATGGTGAGCTCTATAATTCTCTAAGAATTATAGAACTCTATAATAGGGCTCTATAATTCTAAGGTAAGGCGGAGGCCTTTTCGGCTATGCAATGAATCTGGTAGCATCTAGGTGACGAGCGCTCGGTTCTATGTGCCTAAAATCTAAACAAGTTTGAATTGTGGTTTGCGATGGGATCTCCCCTTAAGAAAGGAATGGGTCTCACTCCGTGTGGCCAAGGCTTTGCAGATGGAAATTTGATGCATCGTATTTTTCGTGTTAAATGGTGTGAAACCCAGACATCAAGTTTCTCTTTGAATTCAGATCGGCACTAAAAACTGTTTACTTACGATCGATCCTGAACTGCTAGATGATGATCCGACTATTCATATGATTTATTCAATATTTTTGAGGCCAAACTTGCCTGAACGGGGTGCATTATAAAAATCAAAAATAAATACTTAAATGGAACAGAAATAACAAAACTTGCGCAAAATTTGTTATTACAGTATCGGGATCATTAACACCATGCATAAGTTGAGCCGCATGGTTTCATTTTCAGATTTTTGAAAGAAAAAAATCAAAAATACATCGAATTTTCTCTTTGTTGACTTCCATTTTAGACATCCTGTAAGTCTCAGCTAAATGGAACAAACAATGAACCAAAAATGTCACCTTGACAACCATCAAAAATCTGAAATTGTTTGCTCAATACTTTACGAGATGTCAATCATTGCAACCATCAATCGAAATAATAATGGATTTCTTCATGTTTAGAAAGGTGGAATGAGCTCAAGCTGGTTTCGAACACTTATCGTTCGATCACTTACAATGTTGTAAGTGAAAATGGATAAACTGATCTACCAAAAACTTCTAAAATGGATTTCTTCTTTCTCAACTTATACTACACGGACCAAACATCATTTGGCGCCACAAATTCAAAATGCATGTGCTCTATATAGACCAACCTTAACATAGATCCTGTCAAAATTTCATGACATTTGATTTACTCATTTTTGAAAGTTTAAGCTTTCGAATTGCCGCTACCTCTGAATTCTTTTAAACACTCGAAAAAAGTGAATTTCGCGTTTTGATTAAATATTGCTTTTTAATTGAACAAAATATGATGAAAACAAAGGCGTGGCTAGATATATATTAAAACGCATTTGTCTCACCAGATTCAACCATTAAATATTGGTTTCCTGAATTTCTCGACCGTACGAGCACCAGTGCTGCCCCACAATTGCGAAGCTGAAATGAGGCTGTAACTTCGGAAAACATCAAAATGTCACGGATCTTGTGTTGCATGACCGCAATATTAAATTGAGTGTGGAAAAAGAAACACGTTGCACACATCATTCATCAGGGTTCACGCTTGCGAAAATGTTGCGCGGGATGGGTGCCGCGTTTTCTAACAATTGACCAGAAAGCAAAAATGTATTTGTCATTGACAGCAAAAAGTTTTTCATCACAATAAAAAGGAAGTTTTGGGTTTACACTGCACGCGTGAGTTTTATCGGCAGTGGGTGGAATGGTTATTGCCTGGTAAAAGCCATTGAAAGCGACCGAAGGCAGAGCAATCAACAAGCAAGCTGATATCCTTGCTTTTATATCAAAGAAAAATAATGGAAGGCATTGCAGGTGATAGTTAATACTATTACCGCTTTTAAATGAAATATAGGAACTGATTCTTCTATTTTTTGTTATGTTCGGACTAGAAAACATTTCTGGTTTCACTGTTTTAATGGTCCGAGTATTTGGTTGGTTTGGAAAAATTGGAATTTTTCAAAAGGACCTTCTTTGGTGGCCCCTTCCCTTTCCGAATTTCAGGAATCGATTTTGGAATTTCGTAAGAGTGAGCTTAGAGTGTAATGTAGATTATTTTTTCCTATGCAGGTCAAAAGTCTTTATGAAATTTAAAATATTTGAATTTGTCATAACCAAAGGTTTCTCATAATCAAGTAAGGATTATGCGATCTACCCTAAGTCCTTTGATACTGATTTTATTCATAAGCTGACGACAAAAATATTTTCAATTCATCTAATTTGTATTGTTCAAACACATCAAATCGTAACAACTTCAAGTCATCCTTCCACATCCTTCTTTCATTTAAATCTAAATCAGTCCCCGGAAATCAATGGTAAATTTAAAGTTATCCTCAAATTTGCTTCAAGGCATCTTCAGTCCAAATAAAAGGAGCACAAGGATCTTAAACTATGCAACTCATACATAGAACTGTAGACGAGGCCGACTGAATGTTTCAGGCACAAAGAATCTCAAAGTTATCCGGAGCAACCGACTAAACCACTTTGGAACAATACCTTTTGATTTTCGGATAAGCTCCTTGAAGTATTCACGGAAATTGACTAACCATCATCATACATTCGTTCATACTTTAAGCCCAGCAGCAAACGAGCAGAAAATATCAAATTGTAATTTTCTTAAGGACGCCTGAGGCACAAAGCCAATTTTTGGTTTTCTTACCCTCGGCAGGATCAGAAAATTGTTGAATGAAATTTAGTTTATGTTCAAACAACCAAATGGCTTGGCGAAAAAAATAAACGATTATTTGCACAAGGTGAATTACATCCAAAGGAAACATGAAATGTGCAAAGGGAAAAATAATAACGAGAAGATTGTTCAATCAAGTATACATTTATTATTGGTTTATGTGTGAGTGTGTGCCGGGAGTGAGAGTAGTATCAGGATGTTTATGGAAAAGTAGACGAATCAGTTTCTTCACTACTACGCAAAATAACTTTTGCATGACGGCACGCGCCCAGCCATTGTTGTGTGCATAATATTTTGATTGAATACAAATGAAATGGGGAGGAATTGAATGGAAAAAAATAAATAAATAAATAGCGAATATATGAAAGGAGCTTTCTGGGGTGCATATTCATTTTATAAAAGGGAAATTAAATTGAAAATAGGAATTTGTTATCAGGATATTTGAAAGAAAAGCGGATTGGCACATGATTTATGCAAGATATCTATATATTTTATTGTCATGACTTCCTTGATAAGGAAATGAGATATCCAGACAACGAATAATAGTTTCCAAGCTCTTATTAGGATTAAGTATTTACGTGACTGTTAAGATCATTATTGTTTAAGCAATTCTGATGTATAAATAGAACATTCGCATCGACTTGAAGCGTTATTTCTATTTTGGCCTCGGATTTTGTTTATACTATAACTCATGAACGAATCACTCATAAATCTTACTTTGTCGCGGCATCATAAAATTTCATGCCATATGCACATTTGCAATTTATTTACACATTAAATCGTCGCCATTTGTTTATGCAAACGCACTTCACGCTTATATCAACACTTTCTTTGAATATAAACGTTTTGAAACATTATTAGGCGTTGTAATTGTCGACTGTTTACATATGCTATAGGAGTCTTTGAAGAATTTGAATGAATGAATGTGGAGAACACAAAAGTTAAGCATGAACTTATAGGATTAAGAACAGAAGTTTGAGGAAAGGATCATAATCCTTTGGTTGGAATCTGTTTGGCTCACGTTGCACACACCGGATACCTTTTTCACCAAAAATCATCACGGCTACCTTAAAATCTCTTCATTGATGTTATTCTTTATCATTCGGGGACATCATTCAAAACTGTCCTCATTTGATTGAACATACAGCTCCCAGCAGCGTTTCCATTTCATGAAGAAGTCCTAGAGCTCAATTTTCGGAATAACCTGCAGTATATACATCGTATTAGTTTGAATCGTCTCTTTCAAATCAAACCCATGTCCTTTCAACAACATGTTAACGTTCAAAAAATCAAAAAGCCGTTAGATGATATGTGTCCGGACTATGCGAAGGCTGCCAAAGTTGTCCGACCTGATCCTTTCTGAAATCTTGCTGCAAAAATTGTGATGAATGCCAACAATGATGTTATTCCGCAATTAATTAACCAATCATCGCTTGACGGAAAAATTGTGACATTTTTCTTCTTACTGCATCACGCAAACTTTTCAATACGTCAACCTCTATCCTTTAGTGATCGTTTTACTTATCAGAGTATATTTATAGGGCACAACATCTTCATAATCAGTCAACACCGTTTTGGTTTTGTACCAACTTTTTTTTTATCTTTGTGGTTCAGAACGCTTGCACTATGAAGACTGTCTTGATTTTTTGATCAAACCCATGATTCACGTCGCTAATAATCATCTTCAGTAGATTGTCATCGTTACACCTCTGGACTAAGCTCCCAAGGTCTCGACTAAAACGGTATTTTTTGATATTTCAAGATTACTATCTAGTTCGTGTTGAATTCACCGATGATCTCCTTCAATTACAAGTCGCAAACCATATCTAGCGTTATTAAGCTCGAACAGTTGCCGTGAATCATTGCGAACTGACGTACGCCCGTCAGGTATACACTTGTGCCACACTTTCATTTTTGCTTTTCTCATGCAGTCCTCTCCAAGTGACTTATTCATTTAATTAATTTTTTTTTTCAGCAAAATTAAGGCAAAACCTGATGCAGATTCGTTGATCTATTTTTAACCAATACTGCCATTAAATATATAGTATTAAAGAAATTCAACAAACACGTATAAGTCTATGTAAATAGTAGCGAGTTGCTTGCGAACTGTGGCATCTCGAAAAAAAACTGCAGCATCGATTTAGTGCCTAAATGACTTTAAGTTATGTTAAAATCCGGTCGAGAGTGCTCAAACATTGTGACGTGCGGAAGTAAAGGTAAGCTCGATATTTAAACGATAAATACCGTTCATAATAACTAATTGAATTTATTTCCTTGAATATCGTTTGGTGAAAACCCTCCTAGGAGCTCTGTCTCACTATAAGTAATAGTGTATTCGCTCTCGTCGCAAACATGTCTTATATCGGATTGTGTCATTGACATATCAACAAATTTTGCTTTAGTGGATGCTCGAATCTATTGTCAACTGTTAAAAGCATAACACTGAATTTAATTCAGTCGATAATTTCGCATTTGCAATATAAACCATGTATTTGGATTAAATGTGACTTTAAAATTGGAATCAACTCTAAAAATATTGTGAAATGTTAAATATTGCTTTAGTGAATCTACTATGAGTAAAGCAAGGATTTACAAGTGGTTTAAGAACTATCAAGTCAGCCATCAACGTGTTGAAGGTTAACTATCAAAGACGAGCTTGAAGCTCGTCAGCTCCTCATTCCTCAGCATGCTGAATGAAGTGAACAATTACGAGTTTCATGAGTGAAGTAATAAGACTGGCAACACTGCGGGCGATCTAGCTTCGTTGTGTCTTTCGGCCCGTTCTGGACCGGTTTGTTTATCCCTTTGCTTTTCTCAGTCCAAGTTTCAACTCAATTCAGTTTACGCATAATTTTTCAGCGTTATCAGTCAACTTGTGTTTTTGGCGTATGGTACAATAATTCAGCAAGGGGAGTTGGAGCAACGTTGTGCAATCCAGTTTTGTGTTAAATTGATTAGCTTGATTTTCGGAAAATTGAAATAGGCCTACGGGGAACATTGTTCTTCAGGAA
Organism: Stratiomys singularior; assembly: GCA_954870665.1. Classification (NCBI taxonomy): domain Eukaryota; kingdom Metazoa; phylum Arthropoda; class Insecta; order Diptera; family Stratiomyidae; genus Stratiomys; species Stratiomys singularior. The sequence goes on along the minus strand of OX940881.1, from coordinate 30,511,778 downwards.
CAAAAGTTTTCCACTAGCACAAATCATTTTTGAAAGGTCGAAAACACGTTGAAGATCAACATCGCTCCGGCAGACCTTCAACTTCAAAAACAGACGGACAAGTTGGACGTGTGAGGGCTTTTATGAGATTAGACCATCGACCAACAATAACGATGATGAGTAAACTGTAGAATGTAATCGATTTCATCAATTCGCGCAAGACCAAACATTGCAGACAAGTGGATGCTTCATCATGACCGTCTTAGGGAAGTGCTTTGAAGGAGATAACATTGCAGTTAAAAAAAAATTCGAAAATTTTGGTAAATAAAATATTAGTCTCATTTGTTTTGTCACAAATTTCCTATGTAGAACTATCATGAACTATGTATCATGAGTTAGTGTCACCAACAAGTTCGTTTTCGAACTTTTTGGCGTCTCGCAGGAATCTCTTGGAATCTCGCAGGTTTTCGTTAAAAAGCTCCAAAATATTTCGCCTCGTATTGTTTATCCAATAAGCTGCTTTACGTCAACTAGTATGGGTAGGGTTCGAAACGTTGTTATATTGAATAAATTACGAACAAAAAATTTATAAAACTATGTAAAGTAATATAGGCGGAAACCGAAGATTGTCACTGGGTTACCCACTGAACACCTCCATTTGTCATTACGGTTAGACAATTCCCGCTTACAAGCTAGGTCGAATAGAAGTTTCTCACACTACCCTCGATTGCCACGGTCGCAGATGAGCAGCGCAGTCCACTTTTATGGCATACCTTGCTGTTTCGATGGTGAAACGACCTGTACGTAAGTCATACTGCCTAGAAAATAGGTCCCCAGCAGCACGATTTGCGTCAGTAACTCTTCCTTTGATGATTGGGAAAAATCCAGGACCAAATCGAGTTGTGTCGTCAATAATGCAAAGAGGATGTTTTCCCAGATTTCTTCTGTAAGCTCACCATCAGAGTCGGGTTAGGAAGTAGCATAAAGTAAATCTTCAGTCAAAAATCTTTCGAAAATACAACAGCCTTCTATCAAAATCTGTTGGGAGCAGCCATTTACAAGGTTTTGGAAACAATCAGAAAATCTTCCAATACAAGAGGTATTTCTTAAAAAGGTTCCCAGATGTAGAACAAACCTGATACAACTCAACGACCGGGGCTATACACTAGGACAACTGTACAGCACATGTGACTGAAACTATCAGTCAGTGAATTTTACTACTTGGTGAATCAGCAGTACATGACCACAGTGACGGAGGTTCCTTGACGAAAAATGTTCCTGATGCAGGGAGGACCTACCTTTGTGCTATGAGTGTTTATTCGCAGCACATCGGCCTCATATTCAAAACGTCGTTTCACAGTACCGCCTGGTGTTCCCCAATGTTCTTGTCTCAGTCCTATGTTATTTAATAGACGAGTAAAACGCTCTTGCATCCTCCAATCCTATATTTAATTTTAAATAATTAATTTTAAATAAGCTAATTAAGTAAAGTTTTAAGTTATTTAAGCGTTGCATAAGTTGATCTCAATTGCAAGGAGGTTTTTTTTTAATTTTTCTTTAGGATTATGTTTATATAAACATTATATTCATACAAACATTTTAAACATTACGGTTCTCCTAAATTCTATACTATAAGGTTATGATGTATGAAACTCAGATTTCCTAAGAAATCAATCCCTGTCTTCTTTACATACAGAAGACGGACCAGGCTGCATTATCATCTTTCGGTGAAAATAGGCGTGCGCCTAGCGGCGTAGAGGGAAGAGGATCTCCCTGTCATCCAAGGTAAGTGAGGGATTAGGAAGGATTTCCGCTAACTTGGAGGCGACACTATGCTATGACTAATAGGGCCTCGTCCGAAGTAATGTGACAAACAGCGCCAGGCTTTGTTCTCAATGTGACCAGGGAGGTGTTTAGTCGGTAGAACGATTGCTACTAAGAGTCCGACACTCAGAACAGTTATTATTGTTTAAATCAAACTGAGGTTATAACTCAACACCCATTTTAATTGATACCATTTTCCACGAAAGTAATCGAAACTTGATTTATTTCGTCTACGGTATAAGTGAAAATTTGACAAATTTTAGTTTTTTGGAATGCAGTTTTTAGAAGTTCCTCCAACCCAAAACCCATTGATATTTTTTCCATTACATAAAATTGTAACACTTCATGAAGTATTCTATTATACACCGTATTTCATGTTATTATTTCCATTTCATTTATGGGCGACGACCTCACACTGAAATTCCCGAACGTAAATCCTTCAGATTCGCTAATCGCCAAACTACGTCCCTTAATACCAACTTCAACACATATCACCATATAATACATGCAATTCACGCCTACATTGTTCCACGTTCGAAACGAATGTCACACTCAGATGGGAAATGTGTCCGCAATATTTCGCCACAATTCTTCAAATTCTGTAATTAATTGCCCATGACAAAGTGTTACAAATTGCAATCGTGTACCGGTACAGGAGAGCCAGGAGCACAAGCATATGTAAAAGTGACACACAATACCAGATATGCAGGCATTGGACTCTTAGGTAGCGACAGATTTAACAGAAGTGCCAGTTTTCGTATGGTATCTTTCCTGCATTGTAATCACATATGAAGCGAGTCATGACGACAATTCCCACTGTCATTTACGTGTCACATTTGGCGCAACACAAAAACACCAGAATGCTGAATCATTTCCGATGTTGGGGGCCTCCGTTTTATCCTGTTTCATTGCCGGAATAATCCCTCCAACGAGAATAATCGTAAATTTTCACATGACAAAATTAAACCATGTCTGAACGGGAAATCCCAATAGTATTGATGGGATTCGCGCCTTAAAAAATAGCCTTTTTGCAAATGATGGTTTTCAGATCTCTTGAATCGATGAAGTCCTTTCGTGTGTACCCACTACAGAAAATTTGAACCACAACACTCTTCCAATCGGCAGACTTCCTTGCAACTGCACCATCTACATAAAAGCCCATCTTACCGAGCAGTTCAGTCGTCCTTCGGATTATTTATAAGGACAGCTAGGAAACTATCCTCATCGAGGATGTGTTGAAGTAATTAAAATCAACTTTAACATACTTTGGGTTCAGTACTTTGCCGCAAGAAATCCAATCAAACCGCAAGCGATCAATAAAAGTTATCCTTGCCAACAATTTAATCGCTTTTAGTCCCTTCTTGTTTGTCAGCCCGATTGTCCCTTCAGGGAATCAATCCACCCAACGTTATTTCAGGATGCCAATATTATTGACACTCTTCCGGTCGTATGGTTTTAAAAGAATTAAATTTGCCACGTGACGTATCTTCGCATCTCTACGTTACCCCACAACCCATAGGAGATAATATCGCAGCGGCATCAGTACAAGGACGAAAAGGCACAAGGATATTTTCAATACAATGCCTGCGATATTTTCAAACTATCGTCATAAAATTCGCCACCCCCTTTTGCATCCTATGCATTATAGTATAATACACTTTACAACCCACTCCTATGTGCTCGGGATTAGGTTTCCTCGATCTTTTCGAGTCCTCCATCCGCAGCATTTCAAGGAATATAATGTCTTCGTGTCTGCCTATCATCCGCTCGGGGAGATAAAAGATGATGACAAATGAGCATCGGTTATAATATAACGGCTGAATAAATATTTGAGTGGGACTAATAAGGGTTCAAAGTTCGTGGATATTGTCGTCTGTTCTCTATTCGTGGGTGGAAGGGATTTGAAACGGTAGCATTGAGCACGATATCGTCATTAGGAAATTGGGCAGCGAATTTGACGGAGCAACAGTCTGCCGGGTTTTATGTGCATATGGAGATTTTATTATGACTATAAGCTTGCAATATTTCTTAATAAGAATGAGAAATAAAGTAATTTGTTACGTTTAATTGGCATCGATATGACTCGAGGGGATGAGATTGTAGGGTTAGATAATTTGGATAATTTCTGTTTCATCAAATTGTTATTGATGATTCTCTATTGAGGACCAACGATTCTCATTGTAACGGCTATAAAAGGACATGATTTGTGATGGCTGGTGGTATTACAGAATTTTATCCTGCTATCACCAAACTGTTAACCGTATAAATACATAGTTACGCCTGACGTTCGTACTTTATAACGTTAAGGGATTCAACGTTCTGTGAATTTTCCAAATTTCAAAACGGTATCAATTAGTTAAACCACATTTTGGCTTAAGCCCAAACTTTTTCTCAGAACTTGCCAATGCCCGTTATAATCGACAAAATCCTTTGAAAACCTGCATGATTCAGCAGAGTTCTACTGGCAATTTTATAGGAAAGGGTGGCAGGGACTTTCATCAAACCAATGGGGATCTTGGAGTGCACTCATTGGCCCAATTTACGCAGGTATTGGTTCAAGTTTTCGTCTTATTTACGATCGAAAGGATCATTGGGCGTTTTTCCTACTTGGATCCCACGGCGCCTTTTGACGATTCCTCCTATCGTGCCTATGCAGTCAAAAAAACTAGCTATTGAATGTGAAAATAAATCAAATAAAACAAAGATAAATAGGAATCGATAAATTGGATAGCAATATTTTATGTCCTTGAAAGGACAGAGTAGAAATGAGGACGAACCATTTGAGTGATCGAGTTTCGACCAATAAGTACCAATGTTTGAAAAAAGTAGGCGTTGATGAGGGAAGTTTGTAGGGGATCACTCGGGTCAAGAAATGTCAGGAATGATACAACCAAAAAATTAAATTTTTTTCGTAGGTGAAAACCGATCTTACCAGAATAGCGGTTTGATGACAAGAGTGATTTTGAATGAGTGATTGAGGTTTAAAACTGAAAAACAACTGTTTAAATATCTCTGGTTTTTCTTGCAACCAGGGAAAATCTTTAAAAATGTTGGGAAGCATTTGCATGAATTTATGTGGAATCGTTGCCAGTGCTGGGTTTGACTTTGACCAAAACGAAGATCTTTATCAGCGTCTAATTTTAGTATATTTATATTATTGCGTGTATTTTTGGTGCTCGCAACTCGTCTGCTTCCAGGATTCCACTGCCTAGCAATGTTTAGACTGCTCACAAGTTTACTTTAAATGTTTTCCTCCCGAAAGCTATTTGCCTAAATGTAGGTCTGATGTTTGCACAAAAATTCTGCCTCACTAGTGCTTCCATATTTTTTGACCACATGACCCATGATTATATGACACAACATTCCCACTTCGATTATTTGAATAACCGCCGGAAGCCATTGTTACCAGGTTCCAAGCTCTTTTAAACGATTTCCCATTGTTTTTGTATCCACTAGAACTTGCTTAAATCTGCTTGAGGGGCGCTTTCGGGTTTCCGGAGCATCTTCAGCTCATTCTCAAGCAACAAAACAACCAACTTGAGGTCTACAATTGATCATAACCAAAGTGTAGAGATAGTCTTCTCTCTGGTTAATAATTCGGTTCGGTGTTAATTTTAAGTCCGAGATCACCATGCATAGCCAGCTCCTCTCTGTACTAGACTTCCTCAACTTATCAACGAAATTCGTAGTCATTGCTTTGCTTTTTTAAATTTTGTCCATAAATTCCGTTTTTAATGTTTTATTTATAAGCCAATGCTCTACGATTTTTTCGATGTCACGGACTCTATCAAACCTGAAGATTTCGTTTGCCACAATAGCCCATAATTAAAAGGGAACTCATCCGAACCCAGCAATGCTCGGTGGATATAAAGAAAAATACGCTTCAGTTGGTAGTAAGGATATTTCAATCACTATGCAGCTATTTTTAGTTCCAGGATCACAATGCATTGTAACTTCTATGAGCTTCCCTTTACTCAGAAAGAAGTCATTTTCGAGGGGAAATATTTGGGAATTGGTTTGGCTTCTTTTTGGCGTTTTGTCCTTTTTCGCTGTTATTTTTTCAAAGATTTATTGTTTGAAAACCATTAGAATTTTTTCGATGTCGCTTACTCTATCCACATTTTGAGTGATAATGACGTTTGCTATGACAACTTGGAAACCAATTGGTCATATCAACTAGTTAAACTTTGCTGGTAAACTTTGCATATAATCACATATTTTCATTCATTACCAAGGATATATGACCAACAGCTTTTCATCCCAATCATTGCCTTTCCTATAAAGGACCTTCGGCTACTGTTCAAAGGGCGACCGATCGTTTTATGTCGCCTTCACTTCAGAAGGATTATGGAGCGTCAACGAGCCCAAATGCTACACCACAACAAGGCCCCTTTTAGAAAATTCCTTCTTACTAGCGAACGATATATTCACATCAACATCGACATTGTGAGGCCATTACCTCCTATAGCAAGAATTTCTCAATATGGTAATCTGCTGTGATTCGTCTGTGGTCTGGTCAACGGTTGGGTTTTTCGTTTTTGTATCCCTCGTCGTATTATAACTGACCGAAAAAGGATGATTCAAGTCTTCTTAATTCAACGAGCTTGCCAAAATGCTTGGAATGATTCATTCAACGTTCCATCCCCAATGTTATGGATTCATTGAACATACATACAGGAAGATCAAGACCTCAATCAAATGTCAGGACTCTACAAATTGACTGAACTTGTTACCGACTTTTTGCCTGGGGCGTGGCTCTCCTCCAACGAAGGTATTGCGGCCACATTGCCGGAGCCTGTCGATGGCACATCAATACGACTTCCTGGGGAGTTTTTCGAGGATCCAACGTCTGAATACCAGAATGAGTTCCTCATCAAGCTGAAGGAAATTAGGCATGAATTGAGGTCCCAACCAACTTCAAATCATGTTACTCAACGAGCAAAATTTCTTTAAAAGGCTCCTCGAATCTTGCGACTACGTTTTTTCCAAAACTATGGAGCGTTCAACTCCACCATACGACGGATCATTTGAAGTTACTCTTCGAAATAAAAACTACCTACATCAGAAACGACAATGGGAAGGAGCAAGAGTTTCCAGTTCAACGGCTCAGCGCAGGATTAATTACGAACGAGAAGAACAATTCACTTGATAAGGAAATTACCCAAAAGCTGATCCAAGGAGCCTCTAAACAAAAGAGAATCAGTTGTAAGATTTCAACCCAACCTCCCGCGTTACCGTGCACATCGTCCAGTACATGAGAAAATCAACCAGCAAAATTATTATCGAGACTTTGTTTTTGGCGGGGGAGTAGTGTGACGAATCTCCGTTGGTGAATGTACAATGTAAGTAATGTGAAAAATCTACAATTCGGACTTTCCGCCAATTTCAACTTACTACCATTTAAAAAAAAATACGATTTGACGAACTCTCCGCCTCTGTCTCGGCGATGAATTTTTTTCAATTTTTCAATGTCTTCATGTTAGGGAATTCGCAGGGTACCAGATTGAGCGAATACAGGGGGTGCAGCAGAATATCGTAACGCATTTCATGTAGTTTGGCAGCAACAACTCCGGAAGAATATGCTGGTGCTTTAAACAGCGCTTTATTTTTCGCCAGATACGGCCATGTCTCCTTCAATTTTTTGTCGAAGGGGTCCAATAATTCACTGTACCACTGTCCAGTGATCGTCCTCCTTTTTGTAATATATCAATGAGGATGACGACATTCGCATCTCAAAAGATTGTCGCCGTGACCTTCCCGGCCGATGGGACCGTCTTCGCGTTCCTTGGTTCATTCGTTGAGGAAATCCGTTATTTTGATTCTTAATCCAGGTTTTATCAACGGTGACAACTCGATGCAAAAACTCCTTCAGACCGCCCTCGAATTGCTCCAAACACTGCTTCGAAGTTAACAGCCGCATCCGTTTGTTGTCCCCCGTGAGCAATCGCGGCGCTCATCGGGCGGAGAACTTTTTCATCGTCAACTTATCATGTAACATATTAATTGCCGTTCCTGTCGACAAACCTACGCTCTCTGGTAGTTCGCGCACTTTCGATCGCCGATCAGCGAAAATCATGTCATCGTCACTTTTAATGATTTCCTGGGTAACCACATCTGCCGGGCGTCCTGGTCGCTTCTAATTAAAAACGGATGTCCGCCCACGTTTAAATTCGTTGAGCCTCTATCTAACTGTGGTCATAGATGGCGAAGTGTCTCCATAAACAGAATCCAACTTTTATTTCCTCGTATTTTTTTAAATCCAACAACAAAAAGCGAATGACCGAACGATACTGCTCTTTTTCCATCCAGGGAAAATCACGAAACACGTCTTATTCGAATGGCTGCCAAATCCAAACTGTCAGTCTGAAATTTGTTTTATCGTCGTTAGATAGATGCCAGCGCACGATGATAATATCAATTTCCCTCAATTCACGATCAGTTCAATTCAGAATCAACACACTCCATCACCTTTAATACTATAAAGTAATATACACTAGACATAACATAAACGTGATTGATCCTTTTATTTCCATGATTCTCTTCATGTTCACATTGAATACTATTCCAGGAATAGATCGAAAAAAATTCAATTGAATTCCGATCGAACAAAATAGAAAGTTGCTTATTACTAGTGAACCATTCGAAATAATAAAGCATGCTCGATATATTCTGGCCTTCCTATATAAGCCTAGACGACGAGTATGTTGTTTGTGAGGTCGTTATAAACGGTAACCACGAGGACGATAGGTGTTTGGCTAGCTCTGCATATTTCAATACTTATAGTGATACCGAGAAAGTTCTATGACATGAAATAATAGTGAGGACATAAAGCCGCTTAAATATGTTGACCATGTGGAAAATGAATATGTTAGTTATCTATACTTCGCAGATACGAGGAACAGATAAAGGTAATATGAGAGTAACATTACAATAATGGCAATGTAATGGAGGTTTTAAAAAGAAATGTTCGCAAAAAGAAAAGTTCGCAATGTATGGCATCCGTTTACGTAATGAACTGGTTCCGTAAGTGAACAAATATGTCTTGTATGGCTCCTCCTCGCCATCTAGTATCTATGAGTGGTTTTCCATTGAACGCAAGTGTGCACAAAAGATTAATCGTTGGTTGGTATGTGCATTATTACCGTGTGTCGAATGGTCTGTGCAGTTTATCAAGGCTTTAGCTGGATCATTGTAACCCAAATGGTTCTCTTCAATTGAGAGTGGCTACAGGAAGGTAATTATGGTTATTATAATTGTCCATTTGTTTACAGACTAGCGGCGCCTCGACGGCAGCATGAATGACTCCAATCGATTTTCCATATATGAATAGTGGCCAATTTGTTTCAGAGCTGTGAGATGTATGATCAAATGTGAGCGAAAAACATTTCCATTTCAAGGAAGCAGGTACGGTTCAGTTCTTGATGATTTATATCTTTTTTGTTGTACGAATCCTTTGAATTCTAGCATTCTCTATCTAACAGTGCTCTTGTGATGAATTGTCCGGGGAAAACGTCATTAACTCTAGAGTACTTATGTTCTTTTTACCGCTACAAACCGATTTGTGGCTCCTATCAAAACCATCGTTAGTGTCAACTCAGTCACTCGCTGTGCACGAATTTGTACGGAAGTGTAGTACAATTTGGTTTCGCTCTTCTGATTTATCGTCATTTTAGGAATTTTCCACATGCCAAAATAAGATCAGTTAAAATTAATAAGATCAAAGCTTTTCTTGCTATTCCTATATTGAATGGACCGATGAAAACTAATCTGCTGTGTGTGTCAAAATAATGCGCAAAGTTCGTTTCGATTTCATCCATCCATTATCTGATCCGTTAGGCAAGACTTTAACACTTCGGCAAGATGCAAATTTGCCACAACATATTTCTTGTTCTTGTTTGTTTTAAATAGCCACTCCAGTTCTTTTTCTAGGTTATGATGACCGCGAGGTTGCACGTTTTTGCAAGAAATCAGTCGTCTAATAAAACAAAAGTTTAAATTACGTTACAGAAGAGTGACATACGTGTCATACGGTACGACAGCACAAAGACCACTGTTGAACTTTAACGAATTAGGCCACTTTAGAGGTCGAAAACTTAATACTTTTTAGGTTTTTTTTTTCTAGAAATACAACAGAATAAATCGAATATTTTGCAACGATTCATTGCGAAATGGTGGCTGAGCAACATTTTTCCGATAACGTCTTCGTTTTTTCAAGGCCCACGGCCGGACAAACAGCTCCTGTAATTTTTTAGTTTAAACTAGCGAATCTGTTTTCTTTATTTCATACACTAACTGCTATATAAGTGCTATATATGCTGCTATTTAAGTTTTTTTTCGATATTTTAATTTTAGACCAACTGGCACACTTTCAAAGTGAAAAGCGATAAATTTACTTGAAAAATTATCAGATAATTGTAACAATTGAACCATGCAATTAAAAAAAATCCTACGTACTTTCATAAGCAATATACTTTTCAAGATATTTGCAAAATTTCAAGTAAATCGGTTGAAAATTGTCTGAGTTATGTTTCCGGCCAACTCAAAAAATAAAGTTTCGAGATGAACGCGTTTGAAGTTTTGAATGGTAGAAAAACATGAAGAATTTTTTAATACCTTTAATCAGCGATGCTTGCACCGTACAATTGGCCTCCCACATATTCGTCCTGCTTTTGTTTTTTTTTCTGCTTGATCTTGAAGCGATCGTAGCCCCTTTTACTTGTTTAGACAGCGAACTCTCTGCAGGCTTTATACTCTCTTTGTCGATTTCCAGGCACATTCGTAGCTTCTCGGTCTCGCTTCGATTTTCAAGTCCATTGCCTCCATTATGTGCAAAATTGAAGAAAACAAACTGCAATTTTCGCAGCCACATCAAAAACTGTTTTGCCACTTGCAATGGATTTCGGGGCCAATGCCCACACAGTTGAGTTGAAGCTTTCGTTATTATTTTGTGTGTAACCGCCGATGCATCGAGTTAGAAGATTTTCACTGGTCAGTTCTTCATAGACTGGTTTAATAGCTTCATATACTTCAATTACGTTTATACTCATCCAAAGTATTCGTAGCTTTAGCCCGTTGCCATGAACACAACCAATAGGACATTGGTCGTGCTGCGGTTATTTCAGATAATTATGGTTAGATAATTTATGATCCAGTGTAGTCCATATACTGCTTCTCATGTTCTCAACTGAATCACTGTTTCTATGAATTGCTAATCCTTTCCTGCTTTTCCCTGTACACTACTTTATCACTCATTATAAAAATAATTAAACAAGTGAAAAAAAATATCTCACAGAAGTTAAGACAAGCGTACGTAGCGTCCTTTTCAAATGCTTGGCTGTGCCTTACTGACTGAAAAAGACCTGAGACAAGTTTAAACTTGTCTAGCATAGTCTGTACACAAATGGTTTCAATAATATCTCCCGTATACCTGTTCCGATTCCTTAACGTCCCTTTTCTTGAGCAGTTACAAAGGCAGACCAGGGGGCCTTGTACTGAAATTCAAAAACCACGTACTTAGAAATTTTTCCCGACTATAATCTTTTGGCAAATCATTTTTGAGATCTTGGGGGACAATAAATTAACCAGAATTGCTCCCACCGACCCTATTACTCTCTGCAACGGTGTGCGCGCTACTAAGCTCGACGGTCCCGAAAAGCATGGGGGCACGTGAAACGTTTCGAAAACCGAAAACAGTCTGTTAGACCGCTCGTCATTTAGTTTAAAAAAAATAATGTAGGACTCGAAATATTGGTTTTATTGTCTATAAAATTTGGCAAATTATGCTCGTCAAGTATTTTGACAATACTTTGACAATATTTTGACAATCACTTGCCAAAGTACATGATAAGAGTTTAAAAGGAATTTGCTTGTAGAAGTATGGATTTTTTAGGATCGTTATTCCTTACTAATTCAACATGTCTTGGTTGATTTGAAGAAGCGCTTTCAATTTTTTTTATGGGTATGAATTAACAGTGTTCCCTATTATTGTTCTGATACGCAAGAACAAATGACTTTATTCTGCAAAGAAAACATAAATTTAGCATTCATCAATATGCGCCTGATTTGCAAAAAGGAATCCTCACTTAATAAGCAATAAATCAAATTAATATCATTTGTTTTGTATCTTTCGTTTCGCTCTCACAAACGAAACTCTGAAAAATCAATCAAATTTGATAGATACTTAAATATTATCTTTTATCTCCAACTATTTATGCTAATATCCTCTCTGTAAAAGGAAATCTCCCGAAAAAAATACTACCGAAGAGTTCCATGTCTCGATAGCGAAATGCGATTATTTAAATCAGCAGAATATTATCGAATCGAATCGTTCACAACTTGATATACACTTACTAGCAAATATCTACGGGATGTTCGCGGGGGATGGAAATGAAAATCAATGAAGCTACTTTAAATGTAGATACTTTAAATACTTTACTATAAGAAGGAGCGTATAAGGAAACTCCCACTCCCATTAGCATTCAGGTTTTTATTCATGTAACTTGTAGAATAGTATCGCGTAGTACGCGCAGATAGTATGTAGTTGCAAATTGTAACATCTTGGGATTTTCCTGAAAAGATACAATAAACGTTTTCGTACGTGGGAATCCATTTGGACATGCCTTCGTACGGTTACCGAGACATTTATGGATTATCCATTAAAATATGGGAACATGTTGGGGACGTGTTATCGGGAATTTGTCGTTCGGTAGTACGTTTTCATTGAGGAAACATACTTGTGTCTCTCGTGAGATATTCAGTACATGTGAATGCAAAAATAGCAGAAAAAGATGCAAAAATATTTCCATAAGTTTCGGATTTGCTTCTATGATTTATGAACCTTTTCCATTGCATAACGAAAACGAATCGCTTTCAATTTGATATGAATGACTTTCATTATTTTGGCTTTATCTTAATTACGCTCCAATTGCTTGATCCAGCGAATTTTATTCAACGTTTCTTCAAACTACTTTTTGACTCCGTGAAATCAGGACGAGTTTCATTTCACGTTCCATTTAAATCTTAATTTCAACCACATTACGCAGCCCACCTTCTACTTTGCACCTTAAATAAAGCCAAAACTCAATCATTAGCTTCCTTCCCTCAGGAGATTTCTTTTCTGACATTTTTGTCATCTTTATATTTCCATCATTCTTATCGCCCCATGCCACGCTGAACGTCTTGAATCGTCCTTCCTATCTCCTGGCTGTTTTCACCCACACTTAATTAGCATGGTCACGTGATACCGTAGAAAAGCTGCGAAAATTCTTAAGGTGTTTCCATGCTTTCGCTGTCGCCCTCCGCTACACAATAAAGTTTTTCATCATTATGTCTGGGTGAAAGAAAATCTTTTTACCAGGATGAAGTTCGTTACGACACCATAAGAATTTTATTACCAAGAAATGGTTGGTACGGTGTTGTTGCTGCTATTGCTGATATGGCGAAAAAAAAACGAAAAGAATTATGCCAACGTCTTAGTTTGGAGTTAAAGAAAATCATTAAGAAGAGAAGTAAAAGTTTTGTGAAGTCTTATTTTGATTTGTATAGATGTCAGGTATTTGGTCGCACGTAAAACTTGATGGTTGGGGTTTTGCTTAAATTGTTTTAGGTGTTTGGCACAATCTCCTGCGGCGGTCCAATTGTTATAGGATAATTAGTTAATGGAAAATAGAAATTTGGAGTATTTTATTTTTTCTCGGTTCGGAATGGGAATCCATTTTCTTTAATCACATTGTTGAGTTACTTAATTTCTGAGATATTTATTGAGACCAGGGGGTATTTGGTTAATTTTAAAAGTGAAGTCCTGCTTACTCTAAATCGAGAGGAAAATTTAACAAAAACCTCTACTAGGTTTACGTCCAACTTATAACTACTTTTCTTATAATAACGATGATCTAAAATATAATTTAAATACACTAAGCAGATCCATGGCTGAGGACACATGGTCTTGTTTTACATATCACTGAGAGATTTGACGAGGGATTCGGGACACGCGACAACGCAAGCTTGCTGATAGGGGTAATATTAGCTGTTTGGTGTGGTAATCTGGAGGATAAATAGTAAGGTTTGTTTAGAGCCATTTTTAAACCACGATTTTGGATGACATGAAGTTTAGTTCTAAGATATTTAGCGCACGGGTTCCTTGCGGGAGCTCCGTAGATTATTACGGGTTGAATGCTCATTTGGTGAATAAGGATTTAATTGCGTAGACTCAGATGCGACTTTCGATTGAGTGTTCGATGTGGTTATTAAATGTTAGTTTGCGATCAAGTTTTAGACCCAAATAGGCCAGGGACCAGGGAATCATTTGGCCTAAAAAGTTTATGGGTATATTTAGCAGCACGGCGGGCTTACGTTTTCTGGTGTGGAATATTGCCACGGTCTTCTTCACATTGATTTTAATTTTCCACCCGTAATGAATTGATAAATATTTTCCAGCATTTCTACTAGAATGAAGATGATCTGGTTAGGATTGCTGCCAGAGCTGAAGAGAAGGATATCGTCCACAAAAGCAGCTAATTGGCAGTTTTGACTAATGGGAATGTTAGACGTGTATACATTGAAAAGTGTCGGACTCAGACAAGACCCCTGTAGAAAACCAACGGGAGCGGTTTCGGTGGTGGAAGTTGAACCTCAAACTTTCACGTGGTTTGTTCTATCACTCAAGAAGGATTAGATTAGTTTCATCAGGCAAGGAGGAGTACTACATTCTTTAAGTTTATGAATGAGGTCATTATGCCATACGGTCTGGAACACTTTTTCAATATCGATGGTCAGTATTCCAACCGATTGTTTTCTAGCTAGTGCTGTTTTTATGTATTTGAGACACGTAGTAGTTGGTGTTCTGTGGAGTATCCACGTGTGAAGCCAAACTGAAAGTGAGGGAGGATGTCATAGTTTTCAACGTCATCCTTCTCGAAAGCTTCTCGAAAAGTTTACCATGCGCCGGCATTAAGCTTATTGGCATAGGCATGCAGATTTTTACTGAGCTTCAGGACTGTCTTATGCCATAATATGGTATTATGCCAATTATAGTATTATGACATAATCGTTCTTCCAGCAGCTTGGGAAGTGTGGCGTTCTGAGCCAGGCGTTGAATATGAGGCAAATTAGCACCATCGCTTTCTTTGGAAGGTTCTTTATGACTATATTGGGTACTCCGTCTATTCGAGGGGCCTAACCGTTTTTCAGTTTAGTTTTTGTATTTTGTTTTTATAAGACCTCCGAGAGGAAGTATGGCGGTGTTATCGTCGGAAAGCAGTGACTTAGCTACTATTACTCCTGCCATATTGTTGCCCATCCTATGGAAGAAGTTCATGATGTTACCGTTTCAAGTTTGTTGTCAACTTCCAGACTTTTCGTGCATTAGGCCGTGCACGAAATGCAAGGTGAGTGAGGAGATTGTTTCAGTAGGTGTTTCGGAGGGTCTTGATATTTGCCTTCACGCCGGGTTTCAAGGAATCACGATTTCTCTGCCACTGGTGCCGTACAGAATTACGTGCTCGGATCAGCTTATAAGCTTCCTCATCGAGTTCCATAGCGTGCACTTTTCTGCAATATTTTGGTGCACTACTGTCTATTACGCTTCAAATGATATTTTTAAGCTTCTTTCTTTGCCATTCTATTATTTCCGCTGAATTTAGAGTGTCTAGGGCTTAAGCAATTTGGTCGTTTGTAATTGTACGGAAAATGCGCTAATAAGTTTTTTTGAAGCGGTGGAATCGTTCTGACACATGTGTCGAATTTGTTGCTTCTTCTAATGAGAACATCACGGGAAGATGGGGAGAGGATAGCGCTTGCAGTACAATAGGTTCTGAGGGGTTGACGTTTGCATAACCTAAGGCAAAGTCAAGAGTAGACCCGACTCCTTGAGGGGAGGAGAAGGTCGATTCTTGGGAGTGGTGTTGACGTTTGCATCACCTAAGGCAAAGTCAAGAGTAGACCCGACTCCTTGAGGGAGGACTCCTTGAGGGAAGGAGAAGATAGGATCTTGGGAGTGATGTATGAACAGGTTGTTGGCTTGTAGCATGTCATAAACTACTTTGCCCGCTTGGCTGTTGTTTGTGAATTCCAATGCGTATGACGAGCGTTTTCACCCCCGCATAGCAGAAATTTGTTATGCACCCTACAGAAACGCATTAGATCTCTTCTTCGATTAACGATTTTTTCCTTCGAGAGTTTCGTCCTGGGAAAATAATCACCATATAGTTTAATAGTGGATTCAGCTAAAATTTCCCCAATGTTTTCGATAGAGCTGGAATTGAAGGATGGGAATAAGGAATGTGGGATAAATTTTTTAATGGCTATTGCCACGCCTCCGCCATTTTTGTCATAGCGATCGCGCCTATAAATTTCAAAGTTGGCATGTTGAATTTTATCGTGTGACCTCAACCATCTTCCTGTGATTATAAAGACATCGATGTCGCTTCTGAGCACAAAATCGAATGCGCATTCCAAATTAGCGCTTTAAGCCGCTTGGTTACACAAAAACTTAATCGATATATTAATGATGGTGTTAAGCTGATCCTGTCAAATATGCAGATAAGCTCCTGCGCGATTTTGGTTAGAATCAATCTTCTCCCGTCGGAATAGCAACAGCTGGGCTGCTTCTTGTGGCCACAATGTAACTTAGCTGAGGGGATCAAAATCAATATAATCAAATATCAAACGAAATATCCAATGTTACCTATATACGAATCAAGTATCCTAAATTACTTTCAACTGATGATGCAACATATGATGTTCAAGATGTTCAAGGAACGTTGCTCGCTCAATCAATGACCCAACAATGATTCAACTCTTGAATCATATTTTCATCCTTAAATGGAATGCGAATTCCATTCAAGAAAAGAGTCGGAAACAAAAGCTTTTCTTAACAGAACTAACATTCGATTTGATTGTCTCTCAAGAAACCTTTCTGAAGCTTGGAACTCGTCTCCACTTCCCCAACTTAGATTTGTACAGAAACGATTGACGGAAGTGTCATTTTCGTAAGACCTCAACACCGCAGCTTTAGCGTGCTGAAGTCAAAGCTGTAAAAGTAAGACCAACCCTTTCGAGTTTACACTGATCTCAATCTTCAAACCCCCACGTAACCAACACGTCACGCAAGGTCTGGACGCTCTATGCGATATTGAAGAAGCGATTTTGATTCTAGGCGGCTTCAATGTTCACCACCGGTATTGGGGAAGTGTGAAAAGCAATAAAGCAGGGAGTGTTATTATTAAGAAGAAGAAGACATGCAAGTCGACATATGCCTAACGAACCGACACACATTGGTCGAGTACTTTGAAAAATTCCTGGACTATGGGTTCTCTCGTTTGACTTAGGGTTTTCTACGAGCTTTATTCCAGTCATCGAACGGCCCACTTTTTAAAAGAAGACATTTAGTTTCGCAGAAAACATAAGTGCAGCGAGGGATCCTGACAGATCTATTTAAAAAAAATAATCAACAAAATCATTCGAAAAGAAGAAAAAAACATTCGAAACTCCGTCACAGGAATATAATCCCTATGGACTTCTCCAAGATATTAGAAATCTGATAAGGAAGGGAAACAAAATACGGAGAAGAACTGGGAGTACGAGTGATCTCAGATCCCGGCTGGCACCCAAGATACGCAATCAAGTCGACGAATTTTGAAAAAACTAATGTGAGAGCTTGCAGCCAGGTGAAAATATCCTCCGGAGAGTTTCAAAATACTTTTGCTCGAAAAATAAAATAATTATGTCACCTTTACTCGGTCTCAATGGAATGAAATTCTACATCGATGGCAAACAGTGACCTGAGTGGCATTCTGGAGCGACAGTTAAAGAAAAATAACGTTCATGGTGGTGATCCTTTCGAGGAAGAAGAAATAATTTCTAAGGAGATAATTTCAAACAAACCTTACGTCCGAAGTGTACTGAAAGGCAACTCACACGCAGAGAATTATTCCAAACACATTAAATTATCTACAGGAACTAAAGGTTTCTCAACACAGAGAATGATTCATCGAATGCTCGATTTGTCGCTAGGCAACGAAGTATACGCAGAAGAATGGCAGTACCTCATCGAAACAGCCAGATTAAACAAATTCAAGCACTCCACGATGAAGAGAATAGCACTGAAAAAAAATCCAAAAGACCAGACAGCGACAGGAGCGATCAACGTTGGCTAATTTCGGTACTGAAAGGATATACTTGAAGGAACTGACCTACCATGAAGGTATCAGTCAACAAGATATAAAAGAAAATCATAATTCCGTGCAACTGAACGAATCAAGAACATTCTCGGATCAAATGTCCTACTTGGGACGAAGTGTTCAATAGACAGACGAGGGGACTCATTGGCGTGGCGTACGACTCATTAAGGAGTTAAGCAGCAACAGCATGAAAGAAGAGAATAACTTCAAGCCTCAAGCCAGCCGTAGCGGAACATATCATCACGAAAGGACACCAGATAACAATGGAGGATGTATCGATCATCAAGGAAAATAGAGATAAGCCGGGAAAAGAAAAAGCCGATAAACCAAGTTGACGGAAACTGTAGGACATAGTTATTCCAGCCAATTTAGTAATATAATATTAAAATATTGTTAAAAAAATATAACACTTTTTGGAAATTAATAATAATATTGGGTATGAGAATAAGTTTCGGCCGTTGGTAGACAGATGTCCATACATAGTATCTGTATGTACATCTGTCTATCAATAACGTTTGCTGTGGTAGTGTTCTTGGAATTGGAAGTGGCGACATTCCTTTAAAGCGTGAACACCGTTTTTTCCCGTCTTGAAAATGTCGAGTTTTATACCGAAAAAGGCTGCATTTGCGGGAAGTGTTAGTTCATAATTTCATTCTCGAGAAAAGTGCTGCGGAAACTTGTCGTATAATGCTCGATATGTGCGATGATCTTGCTTCATCTGAGACCACTTGCAGTGAGTGTTTTTAGCGTTTTAAAAATGGTGATTTTGACGTTACTGATAAAGATCGTGAACGGGCACCGAAAAAGTTTAAAGATTCAGAACAACGGGAATGGTTGGATGAAGATTCAAGTCGAAGCATAGAAGAACTGTGGCAGAATTTAAATGTTGACAGATTTACCGTCGGTATATGCTTGCACGCCATGGGAATGATCAAAAAAGCTAGGCTTGGGCCGCATCAACTGAAAGAGAGAGACATCGAATGGCGTTTGTTGACGTACGAGATGCGTCTTCAGCGGCAAAAAAGAAAGGGTTTCATGAATCGAATTGTGACAGGCGATGAGAGACAACCTTAAGAGACCGGTTATGCGAGGTGAACCGCGTCCATCGGCGCCAAAACGGAATATTCACACCTCCAAGGTCGTATTGTGTATCTGGTGGGACCACAGTGGCGTCATCTATAACGAACTCCTGAAACCATCTGAAACAATCACTGGGGATGTGTACCGACGGCAACTCATTCGTCTGAATCGAGCTCTGAAGGAGAGGCAGTTAGAATGGTACAACAGACATGACAAGTTGATCTTACTGCATGACAATGCAAGACCACACGTAGCCAAGCCGGTCAAAAAATATTTGGAAGGTGTGCATTGGGAAATCTTGCCCTAACCGCCGTATTCCCCAGACATTGCTCCTTCGGATTTCCATTTTTTTCCGCTCCATGCAATCGGCCCTCACTGCAGAACGATTTACTTTTTATGAAGGCATCAAAAAATGGATCGTTGACTGGATCGAATCGAAAGCTGGGGATTTTTTTCCGTCGAGTAATCCGACTACTATGAGACATATGGAAGAAGATCACAGCTTCAAATGGCGCATAGTTTGAATGACGTGACTGTAATGTCTTTAATGTTGAAATTAACTAAGAACTTTATCGAAAAAACGGCGGAAACTTTTTCCCATAATCAATAGCTTCAGTAATTATTTTTGAAAATTGCGTTTTATTGCATATTATAGATGAAGACATTTTAGACCTATTAGTACGTAAGCCGAAATTGTAAGGAAAATTAAGGAACTTAAACGGTCGATAATTAATTTCGAAAGTAAAACAATCAGAAAATTAAAAGGGAGTACTTTATCTCTTTGACTAACATTTTACAGCCAAAATTGTTTGAATTTCTTTTGTGTAATCACATTGTGGAAGGATGTTGTCTAACTCATTTTTTAAAAAAGTGGACTTTCAATAATTCTCTCATGTATCGTAAGATTTAAGATCGTAAGATTTACACAAGATTTTAAATTCAAATATGCTCCATCAAATACTCCTGGGCAGTAGGAAACATTTTTTTGATTTATCTAAGGACAGATAACATGCGATTTAATTTAGATTTAACTATTTATGTTCATCTTTTGCTTTCAATTGAATGTTACAGTTCATGTTGCAAGTTTAAAAAGCATGTCATTCGTTAAGCCTGTGGTAACCACGAGAACAACATCATCTGTTTCTCAATTTACTCTGGAGAATACACGAATGCTCGCTCTACTTATTCCGCAAAAGAAGAAATCATTTTGAAATATGATCCAGCAGTTCCTATTCAACCTACTGATAGCTCACTCTTCCGAATGGATAGTCGTAGAATAGAACTTTCAGCCAATCTACCAGTGCAAAAGATTACTCTTCCTTTGCAATGTGGTTTTCAATAAACTTCTTAAGTTCATGAGCCTTGACAACGCAATCGGCGACATAGTTACTGGCATCGTCAGCATCTAATGGTCTTATTATTGCAGAAGACGCCTGTTACGTTATCACGCTGCAGTTCCCTTGCTGGGTTGGTGGCTGGCTTGCTTTCCTCGCCACTCCGCAGAGTATCACGTTAACCAATTGCTTGAGGTAAATAGTCAAAGATTGTAAGTACACGTGCAACCTATTGTTGAGCATTGAGTCTAATAACCGCACCTTGGAGCCTGGTGTTGAAAGGGCTTTAGCACGGCAGCTGGAAAGCTGCTACGGTAACCATGAAAGGTGATACTCCGACACTAATGGACAGTTTTCTTGACTAGGCCCTAGACCTACCTTTCCGCCTTGTCTTTGTATCTATCGAAGTATCTTTGCTGCCACTAGCTATCAGGTTCCCAACTTAGCGTACGTAGTTATGTCGTTAAGTTGTTTTGTCGTCGACAAGGTTGTCGGGTTAGTAATTTTTATCGTGTTTGGAGAGTATTGGCTGGTTAGGTATTTATCCAATTAGAGCAACAGATCAACGTTGAAGGTAGTAATAGAGACAAAAAGGGGTTACGCACATCTTGTCGCGATAAACTCACGTCCTGACTGCAGCAACTATGACAACGTCCTTTTAGATCTTATGGGGTTCAAAAATTTTTGTTGCTCTTAATAGAATCCTTTCAAGCCTTGACAGCCGCCTCGATCTCAGCATTTCAATAATAACGGCAACTCAGCGCTTTTCATCCTTAATAACAAAATGGCGAAAAAAAACAAACTTCATAGAAACTCCGAAACGCCACCCAACCATTTCCACATTGCTGATCTCGTACCAACAATAAATTTGGAATTAAGTAAAACGATGAATAATAAGCTGCGATATGTAACGACAAGAACAGAAACATGATTCGTATTATTCATTGTGAATTTAAATCGGGCGATTATGCCACACCATCAAGAAGTGGTAGATGGTGACAATGAAAGACCATGTCTGAAAAACGGATAAGGCAAAATTTTGCATGGGCTCCGATGATTGCAGCAACCATTGAAAGTGGTATTGTCTAGTGGACTCTAGAACTTTCAGCATAAACTTGTGAAAAATTCATAATGATTGGGATGACGCGATAACATGTTTCACGACAGTATTCAAATTTGCATACGATGATTATTTAGTTAGTATTAATCAATTTTTTCAACACAGCTGGAACGCTAAATGTTTGGACATCAACGTGACTTTGTTGCTAATGAGATTCGAGTGGATTTTATTCAAATAGTTAAGGTAAGTTTATGAACTAGATAAATAGTATATGATTATTTCTTGTTTAGCATACGCGCCGATCCTGTTTGCAACAATAACACTTAAAGGAAAAGACTTCGAGCCTGATATACTTAAAAATTCGCCAAGTTTTTGTTCGTAAGATAGTTTGAAATGTAGAAAATTACAAGAAATGATTGAATTTAAATACAATAAAAAATTATAACAAATAATCGTTGGCGCTGCGCACAACTTACAACTTTGGTAATGAACAATGTCCTAATCCCTTTATTACTCATATCGAATAAGAATCCATACTCAGAGAGACATTATTACTTCCTTGAAGTCTCGCGGACCTTGTTATAAAAAAATACCAATACTTAGATAGCAAAAACCCGAAAATTAGAAGAATTAGCTTTCAATGGTCAGAAAAAATAGCAAAATATTGGTAAGTCTACAAAGTATTGAGCCTTTTTTGTCATTTTTCGATTGAATATTTCTTTTATTTAAAACGGATTTTATTTAAGTACATATCGTCCATTATTTTCTATGACCTTATGCCATTTTTTCGGTAGAGCCATTATTCCATCTGCGTAGAACTTCTGCGGTTTATCGGCGAAAAACTTGGCCAAGTGATTTTGACAGTTTCTATTTGAAGTTAATTTTTTTGCATTAAGGAAGTTTTGTAGAGACCGAAACAAATGGTAGGCTGATGTTGCAAGGTCTGGACTATACGTTGGCTGCAAAAAACTTCCCAGTCAAGCTCTGTCAATTTTTGCCGGGTCATCAAAGATGTGTGTGGTCTGGCATTGTCATGATGGAAGACAACGCCCTATCGATTGACCAATTCTGGCCGGTGTTTTCGAATTACTTGTTGCAATCTGGTTAATTGCTGACAGTACATTGCCGAATTGAGTGTTTGGACAGATTCTAGCACCTCATGATAAATAATTCCCTTCCAATCCCACCACACACACAGTATAACCTTATTTGGTGTCAATCCTGGCTTTGAAGTCGTTTGTGATGATTCACCTTTTTTGATCATGATTTTTTTCGAACAACATTCTCGTATCTTACCCATTTTTCATCGCATGTAATGATTCGCTTCAAAAATGGCTTGATTTCGTTGCGTTTTATTAGCATTTCGAAAATGGAAATTCGGTCGATCAAATTTGTTTGTATCAATTCATGCGGCACACATACGTCAAGCTTCTTTGTGTATCCAGCCGTACGCAAATTGTTCAAAACTATTTGGTTACGAATATTCAGTTCCTTAGCAAAGCTATGGCTGCTTAGGTGTCGGCCTACTTCAATTTTTCTTAAGATTTCATCGACGTTTTCAGTGATTGGTCGACCAGACCGAGATGCACCTGTGTCATTAAAATTTCCCGAACTTAAGCGAGCGAACCATCTCTTGGCTGAGATTTTTGATAAAGTATCTTGACCGTAGACACCAAAAATTTTTTCACGAAAATGCGATGCATTCTTACCTTGATCGTAGTGATGTTGTAAAATATAACGAATTTTTTCAGAAATTTCACTCATTTTTAAATGAATACAACTTTAGACATGAATGAACGAAATACAAGACTGTCCATATGAAAATTGTGGATTGGAATGTCACCTTTCAAACGCATCTCAGTTTGTCTCAATATGTTAAGTATTGCCCGATATATGATAACGGACACCATCTAGTGACAAAAAGGCTCAATACTTTCTAGACTATCCAGTATATAATGTTTTTTCCAAGTCAAGATTCGGTTTTAGTCATATTGATCTAAACTTTGCAATTCCAGGAACTTTTACTCAAGAGCTGAGATCTGTTAGACTTCATGATAGAGTTTGACGGTTACAAAAAAAGAATTTGTCCCGTTGTAAACTTCCTTACGCTTCCACTTGTCTTGTCATTCTAGTCGGAGTTTGCATTTTAGTAGCGATCTATTTATAAATACCAAGGACGCATTGCTGCTATGTATGTATGACCCAATCAAAGTACGTTATTATAATTTGATTTGTTGGTATTGACTTGAAAGGGATGTGTTGCATTTTTTTTTTAACTATTTTTATTGTTGTTGCATTTTATTAGAATCCCAGTGTATCGTCATAAGGGTATCATCTTGGTGCGTTGAAGGGGAGGGCTCGGCGAGGTTCTCCGTTTTCCAGTATTGTGACCGCGTCACTAATAGCACCCACTATAAATTTATGATGAATACAGAATCAACGAAAAAATTTAGGGTGCATAGTCACCCCGATGTGTGAGAGAGTTGCGAACTCATGCGGGCCTATCTCCGGCAATTAGGCTGGAGATAAGTCGCCAGGTCATTTTTCAGTGGTGGAACTCTTGGTCTATGAAGAATCAACAGCTACAAGTGAACAGATCAACGAGGCAGGACAAAACTACTGCCAACTAAAGAAACTAAACCTACACCGAGTTGCCAGAAGAAACCAGGTAAGAAAACTTCCATTGACCGCTTTGCATTTGCGACCAAGGTTCTTGTCCGAACCACTGCTTCTGCTCCGGCTTCACCTTCTCAAGGCGATGACGAAAAAGCGCAGTGGAAGCGCATGGGATCGACCCCAGAAACTGTGGGAAGTCACACAATGCGACCTGAAAGAAGCGAGGAAAATTATACCCAACAACTACTCTAGCTGACTGTATACCATTCAAGAAATAGAAACGTGGTTTGAAAAGTCATGACGAATGCAACCAGAGTCCAAAAAATGTCAATAAGGACATTAAAAACGGGATTGGCGAAAGAGTGAGCTGAAAGGGCTCAAGCTCTTACACCAAGGTCCTCAAGGAAATCAGGCAAAATGTGAAGCCTGAAAAAAACGAAGCCTGCATACGAATGGTAAGAGCGGCTAAAACAAGCGGCCTCCTCGTAGAACTCGGAGTGGAGTTCACTGAGAGCGACTTGTTCCAGAGCGTCGTACTACCTAGAACTACCTTGGTTCTACATTACAGCACATGCCTTTTTTAGATATAAGACATATTGGTTTTTTTGTGGGCGTGAAAGAAGTAAACATCCATTTCAAGTCCAAACAAACTATCCCTTTGATAGACAGCTTTAGGGGAAGGTTGACGTCTACCCACTCTAGAGAGTAAAAGGTCGCAATAGTAGGCTTCCATCAGAAGTTCGCAAATCAAATGCGCATTTCTGATTTCCTCCTTCTGATGCGCAACCTTTAACTCTGGGCCAAGGAGAAAATTAAAATCAGCTGTTCTTTGGAGTTCACCAAAAGAACTTCGCTTTAGAGTGATGTTAACACGATTCTAGAAGTCCAAGTCACCAGGTAAAAGCAACTTGTACTACAAGCGCGACACTCCCGACCATAAGGCGTAAGTGTGCACAAATAAATTAAGATGCAGCACCAACAAACCAAGCTGCGCAAAGCCAGCAGCCTGAAGGTCTGGCTCATGTTCCAGGAAGCAGAAGGCATCAGGAGTTTAAAGCGAAAATTTGCAAGAGAAAAGGGAAAACATGATGCAAGTGCTTTAGATCAACGTAAATCGTAATGAGAACTTAATTGACCACGTTCCTACTGATATGTGAGCAACAGCACAACAGTGATAAGGTAAGATGGTACTGTTACCAATCCGGGACCACCGCCATCTGAGTACGTTGCCATCTTATTGCTTCAAGTTCGGACTTGCTTCAGCGAGGATGGCTTTGTACTGACCACGTATGTTATGACGTTTATAAGTGTTTATGTTATGACCAATGAGTCCATTCCATGGTTTCAGATCAAGTTTGATGAGCTGGAGCTAGCTGTCTTGAGCATGGAACGTCGAATCCCTAATGCCAGGCGAATTGGAAATGGCACCCACATTGTTTCAAACATAACGAATGGCGGTTAGGACAGGCCTTGTCTTCATGATCTTTGGAATCACGTCAAACTTTTGACAGAGAGGCTGCTTGGAAACCATCCCGGACGTGACATTCACTTCGAAGTCCTTAAAGTTACAGAAGAGCGAAGAGGATGTAACAGTCTTCACCGCAAAGAACAACGTGTCAAACAACAACAACAAAGAACGCTGTCATATAGGTCGGCTACAAAAATCCTACGTTGGTTGACCAATGGAAGCAAGGTTCGCTGCAAAACCTAGTTGACGACATCAACAGAGGAGCATACCCAAACCCATCGAGCTGGACAAAATGATGCTGACTTTAAAAATGAAATAGGCCACGGAGCCAGACAGCATCACAGTGGAAATGGAATAGCTTATAGATAAACTTTGCCCTGACATGTTACCGACCACATTAAAAACCTTCGTGCAGAAGGGTTGCGTTTCCAAAATGCTGGAAGAAGATGCTGGCTTTCGCTGATTAGCAAAGTGAAGAGAATTGCGGAGCGAACATCTGTATATAGGCCACACTGAAAGCTCAAAGCCGCTGGAAAACTATCGCTTTCAGGGCTTTGCGATACACGACCGGTGTAATAAAAGGAGTGGTGAACGCGGAAGACTTATAATAGAGACTCAATGGGCACGGACATTTTTAATCCTACCTGTACAAGACTGGTGAGTCACCGTCCCTTGTTTGCCCGGGGACGCCAGATGACGGCTGACACACTCTCTTCGTGTGCGGAAGATTGGATAGACTCTGTTTGCATCTCCTGGAGAAAAAAGGCGAGCTCTCTCCAGAAAATAAAACGGCAATAAAGTTAGATATGTAAAGACAGCTGGAACTGGGTGTCACATTCCGTGCAGATGGTTCTTCTCATAAGAAAGGGAATCACGGAACGCCAGCTGGCGCAGTGACGGAGGTGGGGAGGGTGATATCTCAAAAATGAAGATGCCACTGGCGAGATCAAAGAGGCCTAGCTCTAAGCAATGTGACAGGGAGGGTGTTTAGTCGGTAATCCGGTTGCCACAGGGAGTCATTTGCTTTGGCTTCCATCGATTAGAAACTGAATAACTAATCTTTCCATATTCTGTTTAAGTACTCTGTCAGTTTGGAATTTATGCCTGGTGCCTTTTGAAGTTCGTTTTGTTGATGTCTTCTATGTTATTGCTATTATGACATGTTTTCGAACTCGTTTTTGTTTGTAATGTCCAAAATACAGCTCTCTTCTTTTTTGTGACCATGCCACCTTAAAGGTACTGACTGCATTTTGTCTTCCAACGGAATTCTGGGTTTGCGACTATGATTTATTCGATGTATTCGGTGCTGTCTGATGGGTTTTTCGTCGATATTTTAAATGTCTGCATTTGAAACGTGCATTGGAACTAAAAAAGGAAACCTAATGGTCCTTACTGGGATAGTGGCAGGGCATAGCATACCCGCAGGATATCTCAACAAATAGCCATGAAACGGTAAGTTCTGATTCTGTGATATGCGGAGGAGTGAATCTGCTAGCACACAGCGACGCACTGTCCAGGAAGGGAACGGACGATCAAAATTCCTATCCAAAATTACTTGAGATGTTTTAGATGCACTGGAAACGGGGCGTAATAAACCTTTTAATCATGTTCCAACGGACTATATGCAAAAGTATTAAATGGAGTGGAACCCTGTTTAAAAATGATTTTAAAATTATTAGGAACTACGCATCAATGCTGATGTCTGTGGATTTCTAGAATTCCTAAATTGTTACCTCATTTCAAAGACTTTATTGCAAGGCTTACAATATGCCTGACTTGAACTTCTAATTTGGTCAGCCCTACCATATCCGTAATAAGCTGGTATAGGTCATACTTCCCTCAACTCATTCAGGAAGATCTGATCAAAATGATCCAAATGATCATCATCATTATCATGATACCACTGATAAAGATCAACTTGATTGTTCAAACAGTAGATTAAGATCTTCCGGTGTAGTGTTCTTGTTCAATTTTTCAAGTGACGTTCCTTTTCCTTGAGTTGATGGTGTGTCGTTGTTGTCTGGGTATTTTTCGGGTCACTTCACAACAAAAACAGCATTAACAAACTGATCAAATAGCCCAGATCAACAGACTAACAGACGTGACTGTAATACGCAATGAATGAATGAATCGAGTGAATGATCCAAGCCGGAGGGCGGTCAATATTGAAGAAGTGAAATTAACATAACACACTCATGCTCTTTCTTTTATTCTTTACTCGTGGCCCATTAAGTAAAGTTGACTAAAGTAAATGGTACAGCGCTGAATAGGAGCATGTGTAACCGGTGAATGTTTTGTCTACATTCACATAAACTTGAGTTAAAATGCCTAAGTTGATTGCGATAAGATACTTCGAGTTTGCAGAAATTAAGCACGCTCAGATGAATCAGAAGTTATATGATGTGTACACGGAATTCATTTGAAATGAGTGTTGAGTAAGGCATGAGAAATAAATTAATAGTGAGCAATAAAAAAGGAATGATGCTGAGATTAAATAGTACTCGTTTTTGTATTATAGAGTGCCTGGAAAATTTGCGACACCCACTGAAGAATAAAGTTCTCCTTCCTTTGCTTCCAAGCTCCGATAGATTTAGGTCAGTAACAGAAAGGGTAGTACATCCTTGAAAAGTTTATTTTATCCAATCAAAAACCAAACGAAGTTAATGTCCTGCTTTAGGATCAGGCTACCCAATGTTTCTTCCACGAGGAAGTAGTTTACTAGATTGTCTATCTTCGCAATGGAATGTGCTCCGCGGTGAGCTATTAGATGCACTGGGTCTTTACTATGAATCTGAACAATCTGTACTCATGGCTTGCTTTCAAGCCCATCTCTGGAGATGAAGATTCCAGTAAGAAGTTAGCAATATCTTCTCCTTATAGTCATCGAAAAACGCTTGATCCAGAGCTTATTGGCCCTGTAAGCGAAATCGATTTCAGTTATACAATAGAGTTCAGTCTCACTAATGCGCTGGTGATTACCCTCGATGTCTGCATGTCCTGGCAAACCTAATCTATCCGTTCTCCTTGAGCGTAACGTCAAATCAGTATTCTGGAATACTTTTTTTGTCGATTCCAAACCCAATTTCCGTCGCATTTAGATATGTCAGCTAATATTTCATCTTCATATGAACAACAATAGTGTGATTCCATCCGGATTGAGCCTTTAGTCTATTGCCTGGCCTCAAATGTCATAATTGGAAGAGCCTCCTGCATTCGAGCACACCGTGTACCTCCATACTTTCTTCTGTTAAAAATTGCAACTTCATCCATCCATCGGATTCGGAATATTCATCAAAGTATTTCCGAACTATTTATGTGTACCAAAGAAGTCTCTGCGTCAAAACTCCGTTAGTTGCCAAAGACACGCGTTAGCTCTTGCACTCATTTGTGGTGGCACATGTGGATGTATTACTAACATCACAAATAGACTGCTATAAAGGTTATACTAATGGCGCAGAAACGAAACGACAAAAAAATAAATGGGCCTAAGCGAGGGTCACGATTGATACCTCAGACACGAGGACATCTTCCAGCCATGATAGGGCAAAAGCGATGGTAGTAGTGGAGGAGAAGCAGTTACAATACTTTGATAACACAAAAGTGTGAAACGGTACCTTGGTGGCACAGCGTAACTACATATAGCGTTAATTGGACGAATTATCTCGAACAGAGATAGAAAAAGCACAAGAGGATCTATATATGTGGTATATTTTCGGCAACATTCTTCATTGTTCATTTTTTACGCTCAAACCAAGAGAAAATTAATCGGATCCGAATGAAGTTCCACTCATGTAGGTCAAATACCGTTAGGTTGGGAGTTCGTTCAAAGTGTTAAGGCTATACGTACTTAAGCTTCGGGGTGACTTCATTAAAAATAAGCCCCATATCATTGCAAAGTGAAGTAGAGAGAACTTTGAACTCAGAAGTAGAGACTCAAAAAAGGAACTGAGGAATAGCAAGAGCAATGGTTAGAAAAATTTTTAATCGGCAATCGAAAGTGAAACGGAAGCTTCAAAATAGAAAAAAAAATTTGAAAGTTTCACTCTGTCATGACTGTTAAGTAAAAAGCTGCTGAGCTACAAAAAGCAAAGACCTTTGACCGTTTTGCAACCATACATGAGGCGATAATATTATGCGAAAAATATTGCAAAATGGAAAAAAGATGACAGTTATTCCCCCAGTCTGTGATGATTTTTGAATCACGAATCCTTAGGCTCAACTATGTACCATAGGCTTCGGGAGGATTGCACTTTGTATTTATGCCAAAAGTTGGACGTGGACGTGTAATTGAAGTCCCAATTATCCAATCATTTGATGTGTAATCATCCAAGTCCCAATGACTATCACCCGCATGTCCGACATCCTTTTTTGGGATAGTGCTGAAGGTAACTCAGAAATCATCGAATAAGAGATCTTTGAAAAGTGGAACCCACATAAATCGAACAAATATCAGTCGAAATCGCGATCTAGTAGGCGGACGATTAAGACAATTAACGAGGGCTTCGTGGCAACACAAATTAACCCCAAAATAAAGAGACGCCTGGTTAGTAAACGCTCTGCCTGCAGTTTTGGATGCTTAATTTCAATGGTGTCCTTAAAACCATAGCATTCACAGTGCATACCATTGCCTATGAGGACGATGTGGGATTAGTACAACATCTCCCTTACCTCATCGTGAATATCCTATGAAAGTGCAAGGAGTGTGTAGTTACAATGCGGACACAGTTTCGATTCTCCTAAAATGAACTAGTCTTGTATTAAAATCACCCACCATTCTTTATCTTTCGGGAAATGGATGCAAAAAGTCGACTTTAAAGACACATAAAATCCTCCTGGGTTTCATCCTGGGTTTTAAATTTTGACATAGGTATAATGTTGAAGAGTACTCAATTCTACTTTTTCAATAAATAATTTGGCAGGATTTTGGAGCTCAAGCAATGAGACAAAATGGACAAAAGGATTAAGAGGTATTTGAACTGTTCGCCTAACCTTAAGTTACTGTCAAATTTCAATACAGTTGTAGACTGAACTAAAAGGCTAGCAGGAATTTCAGAAAATTAATAAGCCGTCGAGTTTGCGAGAAAAGGATTGGACCTCGAGTAAGTATCGTTAGTAGATGTGAAGAAATTGTGGGATATAAGAAAAAGGGGTAACGGTAGAACGGCAGAACAATTCTTAAAGTTCGCGATAACCACGTTTCCAGGACAGTTCATTGTGAGCCGGTAAAATCGCTGTCACCGCAAATATTTTCACAGTAGAGGAGGACTACACGGAATGTGACCCAGTACCATATATGAACCACGATTCGACTGATTAATGGAAATTAACGTTTTTGAGCTGACCGATATGATGTTTTCGACCTAATTGTTTCTCACGTTACAACCCAAACGACAGTTGAGTGTGAACGGCTCCGATGTTACGATCATACCGCCTCTGTCACGGCAAAAACTTGGCAAGCAACAGAGACCGTTCGAAGTTCGCACCATTGAGTTATTCGTGTAGGTTCGGTTGAGACGAACTCCTGGTTAGTAATGGTCTCTGGCCCTGAGGAATTATAACATCGTAAACTGTAAGCGGCTTTAACCTCCCTCGAGCCTATAGCCCCCTTGAAATTAGAGATATTGAACGTGTTACAGATCTGCCCGAAAACACGCCTTAAAACGCTATTTCCCTGCACTAAACTAGACGGTAGTTACACTGAACCAGGCAATCAATAGGGGTCAACGTATGGCCATAGCTGACATCACAGGCAAACAGCTAGTAAAGAAGGGTAAAATTAGAATAGGGTGGGTTATTTGTCGCATACGGCGAAGAGCAATTCCTCTTCTATACTTCAAGTGCCTTGGATACGGGACACAGGCATGTAATGGAGCTAATAGAAACACTGCGGCAAGACAGGGCGGAAGAGATGAACAGCACAGAAGAAGCATCCTGTGTCCTTTGCCAGGAGTCTGATCCGAGATCCGATCATTTGAGACACATTCCAGGTACAGGGAAGTGTCTGGGCTTCAAAGAAGCCCTAACAATGGTCGAAGCGCTTCGGCAATGATCCATATCCATCAAATTAATCTGTAATTTGAAGGATTACAGATTAATTGGAAGGATACGGTTAATTTGATCTGAAGTATAACCGCCCAGGATCTACACGAACAGTTAGCCGTTTTCAGTACAGAGGGCCATGTGCTCGTCGGAGATGACTTCAACGCTAGAGCAAGCAAATTGGACATGCCTCAATCAAATGCTCGGGACAAACGGATCCTGGTCGTAGTGAACATGGGCCACACTCCCACTTTCCGTAGATGGGGTTGCGCTGGAACCATAAATGATGTGTCATTCGCTTCGGAGCGCATAGTACACAGGGTTGCAAGCCCCCAGTATAGTGGTCGTTACTTGAAATTGCCAAAAAACGGAAGGATTGTCACAAACTACGACGAAAGGCACAGCGAACATGGATCTGAGAAAAGGCATGTACCTTATTAGCAGCTCATAGGTCAACTAGAAATTGTCTCCGCAGGCTAATCAACGGTTCAATCAGCGGTTGGCAATAGCTGGTGGTATTCCAAACCATCTAAGATGGTCTACCTACTTTCGTTATATAACGAAGAGGCTATGATCCGCAAAAATAATGGGAAGACCGCCATAATATTGTATTTTAATAAAACAAAATGTTGTTTCGGCTTTTTGAACGAATGTATTTGTTCGTCAATGTGTTCCAAGAGGAAAACAAATACGTTACCGATGTCAGGATTTTATGGGGTGCTGAACATGGCACTTGTAAATTCTTGTATTATTTACGGCAATAATAAGTTAACTAAACAAGAAAAGCTGTTTATTCGCAAAAAAATTATGAAAAAAATTTGTGTTGACTTGACTTCACCCGCGATGAACCAGCGGCTGGAAGCTCCAACTTTGGAACGGGGCTAAAACCATCAATTATCTTGGAAATTCCCTCAACGTCACGTGCGGAGAGAATGAATGATGAACTAGATACAAAAAAAATGTCGCTTCTGTGGTTGTTGTCCATATAAAAAAAGCGAACGACCAAAACGCAATGTCGTAAGTTTATAAAGGTCATATGTGGAGAACACAATGTTGATGTTTGACACAACTGCCTTTAGGATTAAAATATTAATGCAGAAAGGATTTGAATGATAACAGTATTCATATTTTCTTAAGTAACTATCTATTTCAAATCTGGAATGTTGTTGTTGATTATTCTAAGAATTAGAGAAAATAAAAGAGGATCTCATTTATTTGACAAGTCATGTATGTTCACCTTTTGCTGAGTTTTCTAAGTTATAATAACCACAAAGTAACAACAAATAAATTAAGATAATCATTTTTCCTTATTTCGATTTTTAAGTTTATTATTTTCCAATATTTATAAGTAACACAACTAAATCGAGTTTGAATGAATCCTAGTTAAAATATTAAATTTTCAATTTTGAACGTCATTTCTACGTAGGAAAGGGCTATATACCAGTTGTAGAAGTATTGAACCCGATTTTTTTTTTTGCAAAGTTACACCTCTGTTATTGCAAAATTTAAAAAAATACTTTATTCAAAATAGTCTCCATTAGAATTTATACATGTTTCCCACCTCTACGGCAGGTTATGAATACCACAGCAAAGAAACAATTTTTCTATGGAGGAAACCGGTTGTCGAGCCATTTTCGTAGATTTTCATACGAACCGAAGTGTTGTTCGGCGAGTGCATGTCCCAATGATACGAACCGAATGTAATCAGACGAAGACAGAGGGGTTCGCAGAATAAGCCACGTGCGCTACTATCTCCCAACTTGTTGCCTCGATCATATCCATGACCCGTTTTCGTGTGTGTGAGGAGGCATTATGAAGTAAATTGACTTTATGTCGCTTTTCTGCAAATCAAGGATTTTGATAATGTATATTCTTTTGATTACCTGTCACTATTCAATGAAGAAATGAATTTTATTTCTGGCGAGCATTCGATGCGTTTTTTTCTGTTTTCTTGCTGTCTTTCATAGGTCTCTGAGGTTTGTATTGTTGCAAACGCAACGGTACCCATTTTTTTCCACTTTTTGAGTTTTATTTCAGTGATTTGACTTAAAGTTTTGGCAAATTTTATTTACAATTTCTAACAATTTTAAATGTGTTTTCGACGATCTAAACTTCAGACACCTGTCTTTCATTCAGTTCATGTGGAACAATTTTCCCATAGCTTTCAGACGAATAGATTGACAGTATTGACAGATTGACAGACGAATAGATTGACTGACGCAGAAAGCAGTCAGATTTAACTATACCGTGAGTTCTTGTTGTGTCTGAGTATCGTCGCCATCCAATAAGGCTTGCAACTCTTCTCTTCAAACTTTTTCGGTGCTTTCCCACACTCTTCGATTCTCACGTCAAAATCGCCATTTTTTAAATTTTTAAACCACTCAAAGCACTGACATTTGCCAAGAACATGATTCTACATCAGCTTTCTTCAAATGATACCAGAAAACCAATGATTTCTACAAAACTCGACATGTTTGAGGTTATATAAAAATATACCGGTGTATATTTAAGGTTATTATACCGTTGGTATAATACCCAACGGTATAATAACCTAGGTAAAGTTACCGTTAGGTTAGGTGTGGTGTACCGGTGAAACTGAGGTTATTGCTTGTTCACAAACTCCGTTGGCTATTAGAGGAAGAAGATGGCGCACCGGTCTCCCAGGTTTCCAGTCCCTATACTGATAACAACCACAATCCATAGGGAAATTCTGGTTTCATACTTCTACACATGGTAGTGAAAACAAATGTGATTGGGCTGCTTGGGTTTGTGAAAACAAATTTAAAATTTCATCCAAGAAATGGAAACTTATGCGTCACCCTGTTACCAACCGTATTAATAAACATTCATTTCCAGCAACAAAAAAATCACGGGCGTAAATATTGTGAAGTAATTTCCGTATCTACTTATCTACTGCTGCCAATCGAAGACCATTTCCAGCAAATCCTAATCGCTAATAGTTCGTGACAATGCTGGATTAAATCTGAAGAAAATTTGACTGAGCACAACATAATGATATTCGATAGGATATCGAATTGTCTGCACGTGATCAAGTACTTAGAAAGAAATTTAAGAGCTGAGCAATAATGAACATTCCTCCAGCATTAAATTATGTTCAGAAGGTACTCTGAATCTCTGCTGATGACTGGTAATTCGTACTTCCATCGATCTTTTGGAAGCTCTCGAGAATAATGAAACTACTTGAAATATAAAAGAAATATTGAGAAAACGATATAAAATAATGAAATCCTTTTGAAAAACTGCGTCGTAAGTCAACTAACAAGTAACATTGAAACATTGTCTACTATAGACTGACTAGTAAATCTTGATTCATATAAACTAATCCAGAGTAAAACTTGAATTTTCAAAATCAACATTTCCAGATTGCCACTCCTTTCATTTAACCTTCCAACTCCAAGTTCAATACAAACTGCATTATTGCATTAATATCAAGTTAAAGTCAACTAACGCCGACCATTACGTAACGAAAATGTTGGTTCGCGCCAACTAGTGCCATTTGTTTACAAATCTTTTGCCATTTCTTAATTGAACTGAACAACGAATCTGTAATATTTTTCACATGGCCTTCAAGCTTAATGCAAATCGACTTCATTCATCTCCTCATGGCGGTTGCATTGGAGTTAACGTTTGGTCTACACTCCAGGCGCATAGACTTGCAATTTGTCACACATGATGCCGAGTGTTACTTGAGTTAAATATATATTTCTAAGAACTCGACATTTATGCTTCGAAAATGTTATGAGATTTTTTAAATATTCATGAATGATATCATTCACGCATGAATGATATCATTCATGTTGTCGTATGACTGCATTCATGGAATATGAACTGGCTCCTTGAGACATAGACACTTGATTCTTTTATTAAATTGGGGAGAAAGGTTTAAGTCTTCAATTTTTTATTTTATATAGATTTATTCTTATTTTCTATCTTTTTAATCCTTTATGCTTTTATTTGTTTTGGAATTATTGTTATTTATTGATTTATTTTTATTTTATTATTTCTCCATGTTTTCATAATTTTTATCAATTTCATATAAATCCGAGTTAAACTATCGAGAAAACAGGGTAGGCCATCTAACGTTGAGAATTGGAAGTATAGGTTATTCTTAGGTTGTAAGGTTTGATGAAATTTCCGATGTGACAGAGAGTCAGTTTGTCAAAAGATTGTCAAATATCAAGCTTAAAAACTTTTGACATTTCCGAAATGGATCGCTTTTCACTTGAACAAAGTTGGGAATCACAAAACTTCATCCAAACTGATGAGTCTTCTTCTCAGATCGTCAGTAATTTACGAAGAAAAATTTCGAAGAAGATGATGTTTCGAAAACTCATTTTGTGAATCAACTTGTGAAGCCAGTTCGTTGGAATCGTTGTTACAGAAAGCAATCCGAAAACATCGCTGGTGTTGCTCAAAGTTTACGTGAACAATCATCAACACCAACTCGCCATTGTTTTCATTAGTTGAACGTTTCTTTCACACACTTCTTTGAGAAGAATTTTGCATGACAATCTTCCAAGTTGTCGTATCTGGAGCTCAGACATTTTCGTGGAAAACTCAATGCATGAACATCGATTGACTGGCTGAAGTTTGAGCAATGTTTCTTCAAAAAAAAACAAGAAAACGGCGTTACAGTGAATAAGGATCGCTGACCGTATTTTTTTCCCAAAATTGAAGAAGATAAGAGAGAAGGAAGAGAGGATAGACGCCATTTTGTTTCAATAGAAGGGGCAATGTGCAACACAGCCAACGTTACAAGCGATCTTTTGCGAAAGTGTACTTAAAACTTAGACTGATCGAATGGAATATGGTAAGGCTATCCGTGAGAGTGCTGTGAATGATCTCTTTCATTACTAAATGGGAAGATTCGATCTTTCTCATAAACTCAGAACTTTGAAAAACTTTTCATTCGTTTGTTTTTTTCATTTTATAGCCAATTTAAATTCCTAATCCTAAATGAACTACCCTGTGAACGGCTCGATTTGTATCCATGCTCGATTTGTATCCAAACGATGTCCCATCCAAACGATTTCATGGTGTTTTCCACTGGTTTTGCTGTGCGCGACGGCGCTTTTTCGTGTAACAAAATCACTTTGCCATGTCTTCTGACCCATTTCGGGCGTTTTCGGATTAATGCGCGGTTTAACTTTATCACTTGTTGACGCTGGCGTTGTTTATTCACGGTTACGCCAGGCTACAGGGGTCCATAATACACAATACCACTCTGGCCCCACAAGACACAGAGCATGATTTTCTTGCCGAAGCGATTTGACCTTGGTTTTGAAGGACCGGTTTCGTTAGGCAAAATGCACGATTTTTTCCGCTCCGGCTTTTAAAAATAAATACATTTTTCGCTACCCGTCAGAATTCGATGCAAAAATGATTTCCTATCGTGACGTCGGAGCGGCCTTTCAAAAGTGACTTTGCGATTTTCTATTTGACGTTCATTCAGATCGTATGGGACCCGTTTACTGAGTTTACTGGTCTTACCCATTGCTCGTAGAGGTCTGTTGATTGTTTCCTGTGACACATTTAATGCTTTTGCTCATTGACGTTGAGTTTGACAACTGCCGAAATTCCTCCTCTTGATATTTTTGTGGTCTACCAGAACGCTCACTATCTTTCACATTGAAATTACCACTTTTGAATTGTCAAAATCCTGTCTTTCATGTCCTAGTTCATGGAATGTGTCGACCATATGTTGTCAACATCCTTTTCCTTTTGGTTGAACAAGGAGAGCCATGCTTGCCGCAAATGCTCTTTTCAGGCATAAAATCCGAAATGATTGATCAAACCGAGAAAACAAACACGATAGTAATGGCGGATTTAACTTGTTTGTGTTTGTAGGTAAATGCCAAACGATCGGAATGGCGTATGCGTCAAATTAAAAGCTGCGTACTTTTCACTGGCGCCATTTGTTAATAAAACTGGAAAAAAAACTTATGCTACACCTGTTACATGACTGGCAGCTGCGAAATGCGTCTATCTAGAAGCTGCTTTAAGTCCCTCAGTATACTGCAAATTCCTTTCTACTTTTAAGGGTTTTCGTAAGAATGTAGAGTGAAGTTGCATTCATTGCGTAATTCCGGTACATCATAAGTAAAAACAGTTGACAGGGACACTCTATCTGTCAAGAGGTTGTGTACAGCGGTTGTTTTTTCCGATGTTTGCGCTGATTCGCGCACCTTTAACTATACTTTTGCTCGGGTTCAGCTGTGTTCTGATAAATTCATTTCTTTATTAACTAAATGCAAAAATCAGCGAATCAACAACGATCACAATCAGCAACTTTTCCCTAAACGCAGATATGACGATTTGAAAGCGTCCAGCGCCTCGCATAAACACATAAAAAATACTAAAATAAATAAATAAAATAAAACACAAAATAAAAATATCAGTTCCCCGATTTGCACGGTCCTCAAATTACACGATTTCGTTTTAACACGGTTTTAAAATCACAACAAGAAAATTCTTTTTTGTCTTATACTGATAGTCTTGTGTTGTGCCATTATAAATACTCTTCCGTTGAAAGTATTTACTCTTAAAAGTCCGTTGAAAGCTACCAAACGCATCCTTTGCTAAAACTTCAATCGCTTTTGCTTCAATCAGCTTCTTTTTTGGAAGAAGAACAAGAAAAAACTTTAATGTAATTTATTTGATGAATTCTAAGAGCTGAAAATAGCCAGTTTTTTAGTTTTAAAAATTAACTTGTAAATGGTGTTTCAACTTCATTAGAACCCTAAAAAAAAGAAAATACAAGGAGAGGAGGATATATTTAAATTTTAGACAATTTCAACTCTCGTATCAAAACCAATGTGGAATGAATCTGCGCTCAAGATGGCACTGCTTACGCAGGCGCTTTAGAAGTGATTTCTAACACTCAATCTTAAGCCTTAAGACACACACCCCCCCCCCACCCCTTCACACTCACAAGACTTTTGTATTGAGGCAAAAACAATTAATAACCAGGCCGAAGGCTTAAAAAACATCTTTTTGAATGTAGGATTCATTATTGAAATTCAGAACATAGAAACTTTCAGGACTCAAAAAATTATGCCTACGGTATTGTCCTTAACATTTCAAACTGAGAATGCTCGAAAAGGAACTTTACCTTCTACGCAACTTGTTTTCAAATCAAACCAAACAAGCTTACAAGTGGCATTCACAAGTTATTCTTTGACATATCAGGCTCTGATCCCTTCCATGTCCCAGGCACGGTTTTCAATATATGTTAGACTTCACAAAAACGCAATAAGTGTCATCCTCTGACACTGATCAGTACAAACTCGTGATTTGATTGCACTAGTTAACATTTTCCTGTCAATTAAACATTTCACCCCTCTTTCAAAAAAGACATTTTCTTCTGTGTTATCCACTTGGCAAGAATATGAAGGCAACAAGATAGCAGTATGCCGGAAGTTCAAGAGCAAACCAATTGTGCGAATAGGCCAAACAAATCTATGTCCTGCGACACGATATAAGATCAAAATAAACCACCTAATGACCGACTGCATCTTTTATGTACGTTTTAAGTGTATGTGGAAGAGCCGCAGCGGTACTGA
The DNA here is from genome assembly GCA_954870665.1 of Stratiomys singularior. NCBI lineage: Eukaryota > Metazoa > Arthropoda > Insecta > Diptera > Stratiomyidae > Stratiomys > Stratiomys singularior. The sequence continues at coordinate 30,472,617 of OX940881.1, read as the reverse complement.
ACCTTCAAAATGAGATAAGTTGACGGAAGGATATTGGCAATCCTAGGAGGGTGGAATTCAATGAAGTTCCTTTTGCGGAAATCATCAGAGATGGCCATTAAGTAAGATAAAGTTTTTGAACAGAATAATTTAGTGTTATCTCGACTTCCTGGCATTTTTCATGGTTTCGAAATTCCCAGTTTAGATATGAACGTTAAAATATTTTTAAGGATGTTCGTTGAGGAGTCACAACCCACCATCAAATTCAATTGGTTGTGAAACACTACATGGAGTCGCGCTTTTGAACGCAACAGAACAGCAAAGGGGCCACAATTGCACCACATAAAACTGCCTCAATCGGCATAAAAACAAACAAAACAAACCCCTTTATGTGTTCGTTTGCATTGCCTTTATCCTTGTAAATTGCACCCTTAGTCTTGTCGACGTCGTTGGAGAGCGTTCTCGTCTAGCTTTGGCATCAGTGCCGGCAGGAAACAACACAAGCATTACCACATCACACACAGCTGTGGCTTCCCCACCAACATGGATCACGATAAAATGCCAACTAAGGTGATGCAGGAGCGTGCTTAATGGCATCCCTCAGGTATTAAAAAGGTGGAGGTAACTGCACCTTGAATTCCAGCATTCAATATACCTTTACACTATTCCTATACCATTTTGCGTACATGCTGAGTTCCTTTATCGGAAGATGCTGGGAAGGACGATAGCATTCTTGTTGGGAAGTTTACGAATTAAACGAATATGACTCGCAACTGGGACATGGCAGAGAAGATGTAGAAAGTGTGGAAAAAAAAGGACAAAATTAAGTAGACTTGCACGGAATCCTGGAAAGTCTTTTCGTGGTAGAAAGCTGATTTTTTTTCTCGAGCGCTCCAACAGGAACGAAACCGGGCAAGACATTTGCCCATATACGGCAGGATGTTGTTGGACGTCTTTTAAGAGGGAGTTGCTATGGCGACGGGAACGCTGTTATCCATTTCGTATGTTAGAAGGGAAGCTGTGCCACATGGTTCTCTATCCCACCCGATTTTATAGTATGTCGTATAAATAAGTTTCCAATTTCGTTGATTTTCAGGTGAAGATACGAGAAGTTCCGCTCTCAAGCAAAAGATCTTATTGCTATGATATGGTTTTTCGTAGGTGTGAAAGATTTATTAATTTACAGACACATCTGGCTGATGGAGTCTGATATAAATTGTATAGAATTGAGGAAGTATAATGAAGCTGTGAAGCTTTACGATGCATTCATAGTCATTGAAAAATGCCAACAGGAGGGAGAGGAAATTTCAATGGAACGAAGAAATCTAGAAGGTTCAGAACCTCTTTTTAAGACGTATAACTACTTGCATGGGACATCAAAATCTATTGTTTTGAGCCTAAGTTTTAAGACTGACACCATTTACTGTCTTTCGCTATCAGGAGTAACATGATTCCTACCACCAAATGCACAAGGTCCATCTGTTACGAGATCCATTTTAAAATATTTGTTTTAGCCTGTTTGGCAAAAGTATTGGGGTGGTCGGTAGGTCTCTAACTTACAATGGAGGATACCACGACCCATTCGGTGATCTCACAATAAATACTAGGAGGCAAATCCTTTGTAGATGAGATTCCAGAGGCGGAATGTAAACCGTAAACCTTTTTCACTTTATCGCCATCGTCGTCACCATCAAACCCCACACAATGATGGCAAAACGGGCGTGTTAGGATGTTTTTCTATTGTTTTCATCTTGTTTTGGAATTTTTATGCGATTTTTACTTTTGCTTATTATCCTTCGCAATGTGAAAAGTTAATTTTAAGTCTAACCAGATTAAGTCGCGTATTCGTGAGATAATAAAAGTCTGTAATTTAGATTGAAAGGTTTTGTATAGAAAATTTTCCTTGTCCTTGAAGCTTTGTCTAGAATTGAACCCACTTAAACAAAATTATAAAATACTTAAGTATTAGTTTTAATTTTATTTTTGCAATATTCTGCATGATTACCTTTTTTAATTGTAAATTGTATAACTTACGGCTCTGACGTGTTTTCTAATTTTTCGATCCTTACCTGAAAAGAAACAAAACACTGATTAAATTTGTGTTTAGCAGACTCAAGTATCCTTTTAATTCTTCGATATTAGAAAGTGATATTTCTGACTTTGTGAAAAGCTACTTGAATCAGTTTCATAGCTGTGATTCGCTTTGATCATCTGATTTAGGTTTTGGTCAGAAGACATAATACAAATTACTCCTCAAGGAAAAAATTGCAAATGATATGTCAGATCTTATTGGTGTCAGAAGTGGGTGAGAGGAAACAATGTGATTGATCAGGAACATTTCACTCAAAGTTTTAGCAATTAACTATAGCGTATTAAATTAGCCAAGCAATTAAATTTGTTTTTAAATTTAAAAATATGTTTTCGTGTTTACATAAGTAGAATAAAATACAATGAGAAACTTGCTTCACCTAAAACCTTTGAGGAGATATTAATATGTTGAAAACAAGTTCTTTTGAACAGCAAGAATCTTCTTCACTGCTGAGAATGCAGGGAGTAATAGCAGGGAGATAGCAAGGAAGTATAACCAAGCAAGTATTAAGGTGTATAAGGATTAATAAATATGCGAAATATGTTAAGTTACTTCCCGACTTTTTGTAGTGAGGATAAGACTGTCTGGACTAACCCTTACAGCGTCGTGAGAATTAATGTTCCCAACACGCCTATGAAGTACTTGCGCTTAGGTTGATCGACATAATGAGTTTATGAAGAAATTGAGGCAATTTTTGTATTTCACAGACTTATGCGGCCTTTTTTTGAGTGTTCGTCCCTAGTCAGGAACCAACAAGTACTGCATTGAGGTTCGTCCATACTAAGGTATTAAGGTGCGACGTAATTGATCCCTCTTTACGATAATCATCCTTTTCTTTCATTGCGCGGACCCGCATGTTTGGATTTCCAGCAATGTTTCTCCCGATTGGAAAGGCTTCAAAATGTCCAATATAAAGCCGTCTATTAGAAGAAAAAATGCAAGGAAAGAACTTCCACTTGACCCTAGTTAAAATTTTAACAAATTCTTTACAGTCAGATGAGTTGTTCTTGGTTTATTGATACTACAAATTCAAAGGACACTACCACAGTGACTAACGAAATTCAGGTCACAAACAGAAAAACATTAAATTTACCGCATTTAAAATTTTAACTAAAAAGAAAAGTGGACAGGTGAACTCTAAAAGGAAACGATAACAATCGCACATCGCTCCCGAAAGGTAAAATTGATAAGAAAACATTAAAAGTAATGTTTTTCTCTCGTCATTTATTTCCAAACAAAAATTTTTGTGGCAATTGAAAGTAATTCTAAAAAAAAAATTCGTGAAGTTTTCATAACTTTCTGACTGCTTCAGACACGTTACTGAGTTTCAGGTGAAGAGTTTAAGGGATACTTGGCGCGCCAAAATACCTGCCTGTCTATCTGTCCAAATGAGAATATCACCGACTTCGCCACGAAACCAAACGTTCAAGGGATTGCGATGAGTCACATTCCCGAACACTGGGACACAAATCGGCTAGAAAACCCCTGAAAGCTAGGCTCGCTGCTAAGAAAATCTTGTTGAGGACATCACGGACGCCTTGTGTGTTTGAGATGATGTGAACGTACAGTCCGTTCCGATGCTTCATGTGAGGAATGTCTGGCAATCTTCCCGCTTTTTAATGCCATCGAGCTGGATAGAGCTTTGCAGACTTTCAAAATAGAAAAAGCTACGGCACCAGATGGCATTTCAGTGCAATTGGTACAGCTTGTACCTATTTTTTACCCTAAAATGTCATTCAGCATCTCTTCAACGCTTTCCTGCAGGAGGATGCGTTCCAAAAATTCTGGAAAGAGATGGGGCTTGTGCTGATTAGCAAGGGGAAGAGAGAATCCGAACTTGCCATCTGCATATTGGCCCTGGTGTATGCTGAATGCCGCTGGGTAAGTGCTCGAGATGATCATCAGAGCGTGAGAGAGAGAAAGAGACTCGGAGGTGCCATTTGAGCGTTTGAGCTGCAGCGAGTCCATCTCCTCCACAGTACGGCTTTAGGGCTGACCGATCCAAGATCGATGCAATAAGAGAATTGGTAAATGCAATGTCAATAAAACTCGATGTGAGGAATCGCTTCAATTTTTGTAGGTTGGCAGACATTCTCGGTACTCTGGAGTATTTCAGCGTGCCGAAGTAACTGACAAGGATATAAAAAACTACTTTAAAGGCCGGAAGCTCGTCTATGGCACATTGCGGGGTCAGCGAAGAATGGATATCACATCAGGAGTGGCGCAACGTTGCATTCTTAGCCAGGACCTAAGGAATGTTTCATACGACGAGCTTTTAAGGTTGCAGCTACCGGAGGAGTCACGTCGAACACGCAGATGACGTAGCAGCACTGGTAACTCTAATAACTAAAGCGCAATTCAAACTGAGTATGATATTGCACCGAGTCAGCGGGTGGATGATAGATCGTGAGTTAAGCCTAGCGCTTGAAAAGACTGAGGTCGAGATACTGACCAAGAAGTGGATTCCGCGTGTTATTCTGGTTCAGGCTGGCGAAAAGGTCATCAGAGTCGAAGGTATCAATAAAATATCTTAGCTTGATGATTAGCTCGAAAATGAGCTTCAATCATGTTAGGGCGTCAGCAGAAAAAACCGCTGCAAGAGTGTAAGCTCTTACACGCCTTATGACAAACACTGGGGGACCAGCCCCGAGTAAAAGACGCTGACTTATGAGTGCTATGGAGTCAGTGCTTTGTAGTGCTTCGAACCCTGGGCTGACATCTCAGTAATGTGTCGTACCGAGGGCGTCTGGTACATATCCAGAGGCAAGGAGATTTGAAAATATCAGCAGCTTTCCATACTGTCTCTGAACCGACAGTGCTGATTATCGCGAGGGTGGTTCCCCTAGTCCCACCTACTGAAGCGCGAAGGCGAGTATACTTAAGTTAGTGGGGAGCCGGAGAGACCCATTGTTAGCTGAAAGAAAAGGTGAAGGACCCAAGCTTTTCGGTAGGAAATGTGGATAAATTAAGAGCGAGGTAGGTGGACAGCAAAACTCATCAGTGACTTTGGGCAGTGATTTTTCAAAAAGCGTAGAGACACATTGAACAGGCGACTTGTTAATATTATTAACATTATTTTATTCAGCTATATATATTATTATTCCGAAAATTTAGCTATAAATATATATATTATTCAGCTATATTATTTTATTCAGCATATAATATTCAGCTTCACCTGACAAGAAATGGGTTTCCAGTGAAAGAGAAGTGGACGTAACGATACTAATACTGATCAAGACCATAGGCGCAGACCACTTCCCCAACTGACGTACACAATTGGTCTATGCAGTCTTTGCCCTGACATGCTGATTAACACTTTCAACCATATTGTAATCACTAAAAAGCGCCAGGGTTTATTACAAAGAAAGAGGTACAAACATTCCATGTAGTTAATTAAGTAAGCTTTGCAAGATAGAGAGCTTAGAAATTAAACAACGAAGGCCAGTGGAGAGATCGGAATGGCTTCCTTTTGGAGGCTGGATGGCTTTGTGAATTTTTTTGCGGATTAATATTATATGTGAGGCATTGTGTATGAATACAAAGTTGAAGCGCGTAGCAATGCATCTTTCTTTCTACCTTGGCCTTTATGTCCTTTTTCCCACGACTTTTGCTTACAATCCTTACTTAAAAATTATTAATGCATCTGGGCACCATTAGATATGGAGATAAATACCGTTAGATTAGAAGTTTGTTTGATGTGTTAGTATATGCTTGCTGTTACGCTATGAACTGGACTCTTCTCGGGGCTCATAGAATATTCCCCTTTTTTATTAGCTCACGCTGAGTACATCCTCTCTTCGACGTAACAAAAAACCCGATAGCAGTCCGAAGGGGCGCCACAAAGAAAAAGATGCAAATACCCCATGTAGGAAACCTTTGAAAAATAGAGGCCTTATAAATTTCACGACGTAGGTGAGTCAACTGATCGCAATGGCCCACTGCCAAATGTATGTGAGAATAAATTTTCCGGTGTGATAGTATATGTTTGTCATTGCGTATGAATGACAAATTCCAATTCCTATCTTCTATTGCTAAAAAGTTTTACTTACAAATACCATTGCATGTGGGAAATTTGAGCCAAATTCTATTGGATTCGGAGTTTGTTCGTAGGGTTAGTGCTTGTTAGTGGTTAAGTTATGCTGTCAACATCTGGCTGTAGAAGTAAGCGTAGCTGGAAAAGAGAAACCGAAATTATATATGGCTCACGACAAACCTTAAGCATGTTGAATATTGCTGACAAGGACCTCGTTATTATCATGAGAAAGAGACTCAATAAGGGTTATCTGAACGGAAGGAATCTATGGCCTAAGATTTCCGTACCACAATCTACTAGCGATTCTATCATAGTAGAAAGTGATGCAATTTACCAAACAGAAGAGATAGACATATTTAAACAGATTTCAACGACTTAAGTGATGACATTTTTGATGTTCTAAGACATCATGTGCCGAAATATTTGATGCGGGACTCCCTCAAAGTGAAAAGTAAACACATAGGAAATACGACATAAAGTGAACGTTACATGTCCTTTTACATGTAACTGCATTCATTGCCTGGATCTCTAAAGAGCTGGACTTCGATCGAGGGACCCTTAAGCCTACAGCTGCCGAAGGAATCGCGTTTGGTTGCTTGGCTATGCAGATGACGACTCAAACTAGGCATGGTGCTGCGTTGAGTGATCGACCGTGGGTTTGGTCCAGGTGAGCTAGCCTAGGTTAAGAACAACTGAGGTTAGCGAAGTCAAAGGTGGATTTCCGATGAACTCCCATTCGTGTTGCGTCCTCGTACTTTTGCGCACTGGAGGAGCCGTTTAAAGTACTGTTTTTCAAAAGCCAAAGAGAATTTACCTGCGTAATGAAAAAGAAGTAGGATATGTACGGGGGATGAGAGCAAGTAACCTAGATCTCTAGGTTTAGATCTAGGCTAGATCCCTATCAATTGTACAAGCAAATACGTGTCCTTTTTTCTTTGTGGGTGGAGAAAAGCCCATGATTCTTCCATTTTGAGGGAGTCACTTGATTTGGTCTCTCGCGTTTTTGTATGCTGTAATTGGGCATAGTGCGAATCTTACCAGTCCTATCATAATGATTAAACTTAAAGAACTAAAGTTGTAGGAGTCATTTTCCCTCTTTCTTTTGCAACCGAAAAACGGATTCCCAAAACTTTAGGCCCTCGTCCGGCGTGAAGAAAGTGACACAACAAAGAGTTCTACGTTTGATTTTTTCAGGTTTTAGGAGATATGATTAGTGGCTAGCCCGCGGGCCTTGAGATACTGAAGGTACTACACTCAAGGAGTGAATAGCTTACAATCCACAAAAAACCACAAAACATTATTGAATGAATTATTTATATTATTGACTGAACCACAAAAAATTATTGCTATAATTATTATGAATACATAGTTAACCCAATAAAATCTTTGCAACTGATTAAATATGAATATGAAAATAAACAATACGATGTTAGCAACAGACATTTTCAATTTAAATCATCAAACAATTATAAAAGGGATGGGAATGTTACTTTAGATCCGAAATTTCTGATTCTCTCTCAGAACTATCTGATGGCATCGGAAAATTTAGACCTCCCATATATTCACTTTATAGGTTAGACCCTAAGAGCGTTTGACCTGCTTAAAATTAAAGAGATTTTATCAAGACAAAAATGTGATTTCAACGAATTGTACAACACAGAAATATGTAATATTTTCCATCTTTTCCGGTGAGCATCCCAACCGACCCCAATTATTACGTTAACAAATTCACTACACACTCAATCATTGTGTAACAACTTCTCTGCTGCTTCGATTTCGAAGGTTTTTCTTCAGCAGCAAAACTCCATGAATAGTAACGTCCTAGAGCACTACTAGATAATACTTCCGTGAGCGGAAACTAAAAATCTGTTCTTATGTAGATTTCTTCAACTTCGCGGGACCACCTCCTTGTATACCAAGTCCCGGTAGGTCAAAAACGTGAGAATGAAGTACAGACGTTATCATGACTTCATAATCAACCTTCATTTTCCAGCTATTCTAGTGAAGATCAACTGGATTCTCGCCCGGCTTCCTCGGCCGGACTCCTCGACACATCTAGCCAGACAAACAACACTTGAGAAAAGAAAGATATGTACATAAATTTAACTTTATCTTTTCAAACTTTCAAGTGGTACATTATGTGCACGATATCATGCAAGCAAGCATGAAGATCTTATGCTGTTGGTTTATGGGCATTCATCATAACGTAAGCAGAGAATGAATGGTCCAGCTGGGCCAATTTATGGAAAACAACAACAATTATTTGTTCTTTCACGTTCAATCTCAAGAGTTCATCGGCAAAGTGTTGCAAAATCGCGGAGCAGGAGAAAGGATAGTTTAGCGCTTAGGTCAGAAAATGTTACGCAGATGGAAAATTTTTCGGGAAAAGATAATCTTAGGCTTATGGTCTATGCTCAGTTATTTCATAGGCGCCGGTTCGCATGAGTATCAAGAATTTCTGAGTCAGAGATGTTCATCCATCGAATGATTCCGATTGATTTTAATTTGAATTTGCATGCTGAATCTCCCAACGAGATGTAATTGATTTAGTATCTGACCTGATTAAGGCGAAAGACGTTGTTACTCATTCTTACTAGTTAAAATTCTATGACTCAATCGCTGAACTACTCACTTACTGAGTCAAAAACAAGATTTAAGCGTAACATGTTTCAAATTCATTCTTTTTACTCAAATCGAACACTAAATCTACTTTCTGACAACGTTTCACCACCTGCCATCAGATCCACTTTATTTATGATCTTATCCATCAACAAATCTTGCAAAACTAATCAATTATACTTCTCGACTGTGATTGATAAATCCTCTTGCGAAAAAAATTTATCCTTCTGTTACCGACAGATCCTTTATATGTCTAGTCAAGTATTTGGAAGCCCTCCTCTCGCAGTTCTGTACTGTCAATCATCCGTATTGGAAAAATAAACCCGCACATCCTGCGGGCGCAGTTCCTTTTTAATGCTCTTAATATGTGAAGAGTGGATTCGAGGACAATAGCTTGCACCAAGCACGCACTAAATTACCAAAATGAATGACATACTAACCACAATGTACAGACGCACTTTTGTCCTTACTACTCACACAATGTAGACCTACATTCCTTCTTTTCTGCTAGTCCACACAATAGAGGACATGAAAAAAAAACTCCAGGATTTCAAACAAAGTGCCAAGTATTGAATACACCTGGTCTCGCCTATAATTCACGTCCTTGCCGTTTCAGATTCGAACAACAATTGCAGTTGTTGAAGCGTAGTTTATCCTTGGCGATGTTGCTTGCTTCCTCGTGTTTCCTACGAGTTCGGTTGATGTAGAAATGCAAGAGTTCTTACTGGTAAATGTGTTTGTACTTTTTTTTTATCGCGTCGGCATCAACTTTGCAATTTTCCGCTTACCTTGCTCGAAATAACGACACATTGGTACCTGCACTTCATGTCTTATTATCTGAGCTCCACCTTCCCTTATTCCTTTTGATTTAGATGAGAGTTTTGTATCTTGTCACGGATGTCTGTTTAGGAATGCTAGACAAGTCGTCTGGATGTAGATATTGCCGCCATTGTCGCCAACGATACGTTATCCTGTCGAGCAACTTCAATTTTGCTTCCGTGATCTTTTTATGTTTCCCAAGAGGGAAGCGTGGAATACATGTGTACAGTCATATGTGCGTAAGCATATGCCGGCGAATGATGATACGAGGAACAGTAATAAAACTTATTATGTGATATAATTAGGAATAACGCTTTTCAAGTAATAAATTCTGATTATTTAAGTTCAACAGTCGAAGTAGACTCTTACTTTCTCCGCACTTTACGCTGCTTGTGCTATGTTGGAAGTTGGTACTTACTTATTTACTTTCTTACTTACTTATTAGACAGTTGGTATTTACTGGCTAAACCTAAACCAATATATAAGCTTTAGTCAAATCTTAAGTCATTATTCAAATCCCTGATTCCTTACTCAAGTTACGAAGGCATAAGGCGACTCTGCGCAGAGAGTACTGTGAATCAGATATACAAATATTGAAATATGAAGCACTTACTCCTCCCGAACTTTTTAAGATTTGCATAAGCCCTGTCCTGGAAATCTTTGATTTCATCAAATGACACAAGTGGACGTTATTCTTTATTGCTGACATTTGGCCAAACAAGGCCGAAAAAGCCAGAAAGAAATTTTTAGTAACAAATATCAAGTGTACGCATAAGTTTTTCCGGGTTTGACTAAGAGATGGCGCCAGCGAAAAGTACGCATCGGATTTATTTGACACATTCGCCAATTCGATCGTTGATTTTCAATTCCATAGACATTCAACTACAGACACACACAAGTTAATTCAGTCAAAACTATCGTGTTTCGTTTAGCGTCTTGATCAATCATGTCGAATTTTGAGCTGTTGACATTCATCGTTTGCTAGTAAAAATATATGGTTAGCACGCTTCATCAACTAGAACATGTGGACATGGTTTTGACAATTCAAAGGTGGTAATTTTAATGTGGAAGACAGTGAGCGCTCTGGTAGACGACAAAATTCCAAGAGTAGGAATCGCAGAAGTTATTGGATGACGAATGAACGTCAAATGGAAAATCGCAGTCACTTGGGAAATGCTGCTTCAGAGCCACAAAAGAAAACATCTTTTCATCGAATTATGATGGGTAACGAAAAATAGATTTATTTTGAAAACCTGAGCATAAAAAATTGTGGCTTACGCCTGGCGCAGCTGGTCCCTGAACACCAAGCAAATAGATCTGGCAAAAAGATCTGGCTCTGTGTCAGGTGGGACTGGGGAAATCGTTAATACACAACGCTATCGTTAAAAAATGATAAATTTAAATCGCGCGTTACCCTAAAAACGACCAGAATAGGGCAGAAAACTTCGAAAAGTGATTTTGTTACACGACAACGGTCGTCAAACAAACACCAAAACAGAAAAGACACAAAGAAACCGCGACCATGGGACATCGTTTTGAACCCGCATTACTACCCAAGGCGCCATCTAACAATCACCATTTCGCATCAATGGAACTCGCGCGCGCATAGCAGCATTCGGCGATTTCGAGGAAGTTGGAAAGTAGCTCAGCAAATGCTTTGCCGCAAAATACCAGCAGTTTTTCTGGCATTGTATTCATTAATTACCTGAAATATGGGCGAAATGTGTAGAAGCCGATGGCCAGTATTTTAAATAAAAAAAAAAATCCCTTGAAAATTACGTATTTTTTCAACAAAAAAAAAACCAGAAAAAACTTACGCATACACCTGGTAGGTGAAATTTAATATTTGCAGGTTAATATGCAGAAGTGGTACATAATCTTGTTAATATTACTCTCAAGGCGAGCCAATCCGGATCTGGAACATCATTCAATTGAGTTCCATACAAATGCTGATATCAATCCTGTCTAAGACTCCTGTCAAGCTGACAACCTAGCCTGAAACCGTGTAACACATTTTTTCGGGCTAGGCCTAGTGCCAGTATAGGAAGATACGAGTTCAGTGAACAGGAATTACTTATCTAGCTAGAAGAGAGGGAAAGTAAGCGGGTGTTAGAAAAGAGATCCCTCTTTCCTGAAGCCATTTCACGCTCTAGTATGATTTTTTTTAAATTTCAGTATAAGCCGAATCCATTTTAAGCATTTCTCATTAAGCATTTAAGATCGGTCATTAGACCGGACTCATTCAATCGTTCTATTGCCGATAAAAGAGGAGACTGGGTACCTCACAAGCAATCAAAAAGGGACTAAGAAAAAACGGAATAGTGAATTCATAAATAAATTGATTGAAAAGCACGAAGAGATCATAAGCAGAAACGACAAAGATATTATTGGTTAGTTAATTGGTTGTACAAAATAAGGTTGGACCAAAACTGAGACTCTTCCTCCGTTCGTAGAAGAGCGCAACCTGATCATACGTCATCTAAATCAAGGGTGAGGTATTATAGGTTACCGTTATTGCCCACATGGGATAACGGGATACTGTTATTCTGCGAACCTATTAAGGCTGAACCGTGGTGGTAGTGGCTTTGAAGGTTAGAGAGGAGAAGAAGAGGTATATTTGGTATTCAAGATGGCTTTGAGAAGTTAGGACCCAATCGGAAACATCGTTTCAGCTCATGGGGGTGCTTTTTAGACTAATCCTGCCTTCAAAGCAAGTGCGGTAAGGTATAATGGTGGCAAGTGCTCACTTAAACACCTTGACTCATGTTCTTGTTTTTTTTTTGCTTTTGCATTGCTTTTGGTTCAAATAGAACTATTTGAAAAAAGCTTCACCATCTTACTGCCTAATCCAAAAGATATGACATCGCGGAGAAGGATTAGAGCTGCTCAAGCTTTCCCTGTTCGCAGATTTATTCCTCCGAGACCCTTTTCCACGAATCAAAGAACGAACTTTCTAGTCAAGAAACCATTTGAATGACTGTTTGTCTCACATATGTATGATGTTTTTTTTTGCAATAAACAACAGGGACGCGTTTTTTAATTGCTTTTAATAGGATGTACCCAATGAGCATTTTTTAATATGAATTTAGTGCAAAAACATACTCGCAAACTATTTGAGCACATCACCTGATGTGTGATTAACGATAATTTTCCAACTTAACTAATATAATTTTCCTGCTATCTGGAGCGATCTGATAGCTCGACTATAATTTCCTCATTTACATAAGCAATTACAACAACGGTTGTTGCTCTACCCTTACTACAAATAATCCCAGACTAAGGAAGGCATACTAAGCAATTATTCATTCTTATTGCTGAAAATTATTGCTAATTAATGCAATAATTTTTTTGCAATTGGTATTTGCTGATGATTTTAATTAATAGCGTTTATAACTTTTATTATGGCTCATCTGCGCATATCCACTGTCTGCATCGTTTTGATAAAATGCATGCATTTTAGATACGATTAATTGATGTACTTGTAAGATGGTTGCTGACTCTGTCGCATATATACAAACCGGCATGCATTAACACTAATTTATGTTCCATCTTTATAGCAAATGGTTTTTTCGCGTTCATGAATATTTATATTTTAGACACAAGTTTTAGTGCAGAAAGTTTACAAATATATTCTGAAAAAAATGGAGGAGATGAGAATATTGAACCATTATACACTGCGATGCTTTACCATATCAACCGTGTTCTGCCCTATTTACAATCTTTTATTTGCAAATCAACTTTTTTTCATAATAAATTGTTTCACTCTACCCTGAAGTAGTGCAAAGTTTGATCATATTGTAAATATCAAATATCTCTACCATCTTTCCCACATACTTTGACACTATTTCGCCTAATAGGAATGGTGTCAGAAGTGGGCATTTAATCGAGTGAAATTTCAACTTGAATTTTTATTTTTTTTCGGTAGGAAAATTGCATTCTAGAAGATATGAATCATTGCAATCGGTACAAAAAACATGTTTACAAATGCCGCGGTTATTCGAGTGACATCGCTTTTGTTGCAAAGAAAAATATACCGGTGTAAGAAACTTTGGTTATGGCGGATTGACAAACTTCGTTAGGTATTAAAGGAAGAAGATGGTACTGCAGAACCGTTCTCCCGGTCCATAAATTGATAGCGAGCATCATCTTTATGAAATTTGCGTTATACTTCTACACCTGCTGCATCAAATTACGAAGACATCTGAACAAGGACTGCAGTGCTCGGTTCGATGAAAACGTTAAGCAATGATCGACACAAGGAAAACGGTTTTGAAGCCATGGATCAAGGGATCAGCACTAACACAAATCTAACAAATAGGAACTACTTGATACTGAGAAAGGTGGAAAGAGCTCTAGCTGGTTTCGGACACGCAAACACATTGATCTACCAGAAACTTCTGAAAAAGGAACTACTCGGTTTAAAACATATTATCGCACCGTAATTCCGGAAGTAGATGCAGCGAGTGCACTCCAGTCAGAGAAAGAAAGAGCACATTTCGGTTTTTATTTGTATTGCGTTTTTATGCAAAAACTTATTCTAGCCGAATACCGTTAGATCCAGAGCTGTTCGATGCATAGTATAGCAACCAAAATAGGTACACACATAAATACTCTCCCAAATTTTCTTCCTTATACAGTGAGGGACAGCTAACGTTTCGAATTGGAAAGATAGGTTTAGAAGGTTCGATGACATTTCCGATGTGACAGAAAGATAATCGTATGTGTGACATTTGTGAAATGGGTCCATTTTCGATTGAACAAAGTTGGGAAATATTAACAATTTATTTCGATGGTTGTCATGCTTCTGCTCAAACTGTAAGAAATTTGCAAAAAAAAATATACCAAATGGATGTTCTACAAATACCTTTACTCGTCATCTTTCTCGAGAATGGAACATTTCACGCACTTCAGAAGAATTTGGCACAAAGATCACTGTATGAATGACCATCTCGGTATGAGTAAATGTATGAATGAGCATGACCATCCGATGCATTTCTCGTGTACTCAATAGGCCGAAGACCGCTCGATCGAAGACGAGCATTTTTACCGCAAAATCATCTCTTCCGATGAAGCTTATATCAACCGCGGGACATACGTCAATAAGCAAAATTGTCATATCTGGGGCTCAGAAAATGTACGAGTAGCTGCCTGGTGCGGGTTTTGATCTGGCGGTATTTTTGGCCAATTTTTTCTTCGAAAATGAGTGAAGAAACACCGTTATAGTAAAGGCAAACGCTACCACGTCATGTAAAACTATTTATATATATTATATATATTCCCCTCGATTGTAGACGAGGACATACACGACATTTTGTTTCAAGAGAATAGCGTAACTGGCCACCCAGCCAATGTAACAACTGATCTTTTGCGCACTTTGTTTTCGGAAATTGGCCACCTCGAAGGTACAATTTGACTCCGTTGGAAATGAATGACGACCTTAAACATGAAGCCAAAGTCACCATTGACGAAATAGACGTCCAAACAATCGAAAATGAGGCATTCAACGGCTAGCCGTCGCAGTCATTTGAATCATGTCTTCCATTCCTAAATGGTTCAATTTTCTAGTAAACTCATATCTTCGACTAGTTATTCATTTGATTTTTTATAGCCGATTCAAATCCCGAATATTAAATGGCCCACACAAAACAATTACTCGGGAAAAATTATTTTTTAATGCAATTAAATTAGATGATTAGTCATTACATTTTATCCACTTACCTTCGTTACAAAATTTCTAAGCTCTCTATCTCGCAAAGCTCGCTTTATTTATTATATGGTTCATTTGTACCAAGCGCTTTATGATGCATCTCCGAAGTATGCGTGCTTATTAGTGGTAACGCTTTCTGTAGTTAACTGAAGAGACTCATGTGACGATTTTATTTAATTTTGCTAGAGGTCGTAACAATCGACAAACAAAAGGCTGCGAATTTTACCAACTATTCGGCTGGCACTGAACAACAGAGAAAGGTGGTTAAAGTTAAGGTAAGAAAGCTTAAGTCGCTGTAGAAGCTCGAACGATTACAGTCGAAAATCGGCTTCAAGCAGAATAAAAGGATCACAAAATCATAAGGAAGCTTTTATTTTTATGCTCAGATCAAGGATTTTGTGAAGAGAAAAGCTTTTACAAATAAAGAAAGAACAAAAGCAGGATATGAAACTTGGATCTGTAAGCATCGAATTTTATTTTGTTAATATGTTTATGTTTTTGTTATATTCTTTTGTTTTGCTACCTTATAATAAATCATCAATAGCAGTTTTTCAACACCGGGTATCAAAAACAAGTTATGACCAACTAAGATGTGTGAAGTTTGCATCGTTGCAAATGCAACGGTCTATCGTTTGTTCACATTCTTAATTTTCTTTTGAATAATTTGACTGAAATTTTTGTCAATTATGCTTGGTACCTTGAATTATTTGCACCGAAATAATTTTTGGTTGCAGTTCAATCATCGCCGAGAGTCAAAAAGTGTAAAATATCGAGACCGTTGCATTTGCAACGATGCAAACTTCAAACACCTACCAACTAATATCTAATGACCTTTCACATGATTTTCTAAGGACTTTTTCCAACGTTTTCCATGTTAAAACGTTCGAATTTCGAAAAATCCATAAAATTTTTACGGGTTCTTGTTCAACATTTCAGTACAGTTTTTGCATATTTACAAAATGAACAAAGTCATTGAGTACTCATTTTCAGGATAAGTATTTTGTTTCATATTTCATGTAAGATTTTCGATTTTTGGAAAAAGCAACAGGACAGACTTAAATACTATTCTATTTACGTGCTCGAACGCTTTTGATTAAGTGTCCGATCTAAAAAGGTCAGATCTTTCGACCTAGAAATCATTTGACATAATAGTAGACTTCTGTTTTCTGCCACAGAATATTGCTGCTATAGATTTTAAGTTGCATTTAATGTTTCACCTGTAAACGTATTGGAAGATGTTTTCGTAGCATTTCTTCTAGGTTGGCGATGATCAGGTTAGGGATAGTGCCAGAGGTGCTGTTAATTGGCAGTTTTGGCCTGTGATTACGACGGATGTCGATATATTAAAGAGCGTAGGACCAAGCCTCGAGCCTTTAAGAACACCAACAGAGGAAATTTTGTGCACGTATGATAGGAAACGCTACTCTGAACTTACAATATCGCCAAAAGGCATCAAAATCATTTCAATATCAATCGCAGCAAGTCGACTGTTTTATGTTCAGAGCTGTTCTAATGTCATTAGAGACGGATCATAACTAGTGCTCAACAGAGCACTGGTAAGTTAGTTAGTTACTCAAGTCAACTTAGTTGAGCACTAGGCCATAATGAAAATTAGGGAAGCTGCTATTTGCCATTTTATCTATCAAGATTAGCTTCTCAAAAAGTTGTCCAAGCGCTGGGTAGCAAGCTTATTGGACTGTAATTTTAAGAATCCCGCGGATCTCTACCTGGCTTCAGAACAGGTATTATACTGGCAGGTTTACAGCAATTCAGAGTTAACAAAATTTCCAAGCAAGTGTTGAAACTGTGGCAAATTAGTACAATTTCTTTTTTTCGATTGAATTTTGAAAGCTGTATTGGTATTCAGTCGAAGTCAGTGATTTCACCATCTCTAAGTTCCTTAATTTATTCATTTGTTTGTTTGGTTTTTGTGAGACTTCGGAGAGGTATGTTGACGGTTTCGTCATGCTCCATGTTTTGTCCGACAGGGATGGAAAAGTTATTCCCCCTCCCGAACGAAGTTTCGTCGTTCCCCGTCTGTCTCTTTTTATCATTCGCATACGGGTTTCGGAGGTGTGCTACTTTGGATGTTTCGTCCTTAAATGTCGAAACCACGCACCGAAGATAAAATACGGACGAAACACCTATGTTGGCGGTGTTTGGCAGAGATTGCAGAGAGTTAGCTACCAGTATTTGCTCATTCTTTGGGATATATATCTGCTCTTCCCTCAAGAAAATGGATCTGAGTAAGACTTTCGTCTTTCGAAGCATATAGGAGATGATTGCGGTGTTTTTTTTTTAGTATTTCGGTCAACTTAAAGAATTCGAGACGGAGGTTTTTGAGTTTGATTTTGACAGCTACTACTGGAGAGTTTACATCTATCTTCAAAGACGGCTCACGACTTCTTTGCCCGTGGCACCATAATGGCAGATGTGCCCAAATTACCCAATGGATTCCCTCATCAAGTTCCATGGTCTTTAAACTGCTACTGTATCTTGGTTGGCACTATTGTCTATGACTCTTAAAACGGTGTTTTTTAAGTTTTTCTACTTTGGCTTCTTTGCTTCCACTGAATTGAGGGATTCGATAATGACAGGAGCCGACAGAGACAGAGGATGTTTCTGAAAAATGTCCCAATTAGTAGTTTTGAATAAGTGGAATCGTTTGGGCGCTTACTGAAAAGTTCACGACACTCACCTTTACGATAAGTGTGGATAATTGTCATCACCTATAACACAATCAAGAATAGATTCGAAAGTTTGAAGGGAGGAAAAATATGTTTATTGAAAGTGGTTTAGGACTAGGTTGTCTCTTCTAATGAAATGAAACGTAGTAGAAAAAATTATTTTCCCTGCTTGGTTACTGCCTCCACCATTCCAATGTCCATATTTTTTCCTTTGTAGGCCTTATCCAGGACAAAACATTATTTATACACCGTTTCCTGTTGATAGTTACCCTGAATTTTAAACGTAAGTAGATTCAAAAGATAGAAGCGAACTAAACATCGGATGATGTATGTGAATGGAGACTAGTTTTGTCAACAAATTATGCTTTGAACTTCTTGTACAGAAGTTCTGTACAGAAACAGAAGTAAACAAGGAAATAGCTCGGCAAGTCATAAGGAAAATCGTCCTTTAGAATTCGTCAATCAAATAGTATCTTACTCTACGTATAATGAAATTCATTTCACTTAATTCGAAACCGAAATTCCGGTCTTAATCAAATGTTGAGCCATGATACTAAATTTAACACTGAACACGTTACCAATCCAACACCAACTCAACCAACCCAACCACCATCCATTAGCACGTCCTTGTCCACGAATTTTCTGTTTCTTTGCTCGCTGCAAACAATCTGTCTTAATTCTTGGACAGTATGAAAGCACGAAGTACAGATTAAAGTCGTTCAATAAAAAACAAACTCGCGTGACATCATTAGCATTGGAAATTAAGCGAAATGATCCTCAATTACAATGGTGGACATTTGTGTGGTGTTTGTGTTTGCTGGAGCTACGGTTGTTTTATGAATGATGGATTGCTGCAATAGGACAATATCCGCCTGTTTGTTTACCAACGCTACTACGATCTAGATAAGCGATAGCTTTTAGAAGGGTTGATAAAGAAGCAACAGCGGAGGAGATGGAAATATGGGTTTACTCAAAAATTTGGACACCACTAAATCATTTAACATCCTAGTGATGCTAATTGCCAAAAATAGACGTTGTGGACTTTCGTTTAAACTAACAGCACTATGATGTACATACGTGCTGGTGGGACTTCTTCAATGTTTGCTGTTCTGTGGTGGTTCTGAAGTATTTTGCGTTTATGCTTAGATGGCCTCGGAAGTGTCTTATTTTCTTGTTTTTATGAATGGCAACGACTTGTGGCGAGATAGTTATTATGTAATGTTCCACACGATAAACATTAAAATTAGCAGGCGTACGCTTTGTTGAAATGAATGAATGCCATGCCATCCAAAATTTTGATTTAATGGAATGGAATAGTCAGCAAAAATATCAACCCGTGATTTGACTATATGAGAAGTAAATTAGTTGAGCCTACGCATCTGAATGTTTTCCAAAAAGCGTCATACACTTGAATAACATCACGTGTGTGAACATCACAGCTATGGATAATAAGCATTATAAAAAATGTTCTCGACTATTTACTGAGATAATAAAACGTGTGCCTTGTCGTTGGAATCGAAAATTATCCATTTTTACTCGAACCTTTTTGACTAATCTTTGATAATCTTCCATAATATTCTTGGCTGTATCCTTGTTTTTACAACCATTCACCGTGAATAGGTACACTATCGCAACAATTACGAGTAAAGTTTTGTAATTTTTTAGTTTGTCCCCTCCACCTACGTCAATGGACTCTCTCTCCAGCTATGTGTCTTGCTTAGATTACCCCATCCGTCGGTGGATGTTGCGCTCCATTGCAATAGGTCAATTTATCGCTGCAGCCAACCGATCGTAGATTTTTCGATGGTTTAGCTTTGACGTTTGTTTTTTTGACACATCTATTGTGCTTTAGCAAAAATCTGTTTTAAGTTTTAGTTCCACATTAGTTTAAAGAATGAGTAGTTTAACAGACAATGAAATCTTACAATACCTGCAACAGAATGGAGTGATATATCAGACAGTTATTCTGGATCGGACGATGAATTTGATAATTTCGTGTACGGTCACGTTATAAACAGTCATGAATTCGAAGGTGATCCTCTTTTCAGACCTAATACGACACGTCAGATGTTTCACGTTCTGATTACTCCATGCAAGGAGAAGAAAACTCGTAAAAACTATAAGGTACAAACGAAAACCGTCGATGTGATTAGTGATACTGAGTTTGGTGCTCTATTGAGAATGTCCTTCGTCGTTGAATTACAAAGTGCTGAAACGTTCAAGCTGATGCCTAAACATTCATTCGCAGCGCCATATGCAACAGAGCAAAATTGACGTCTAATACGTCAAAATCGCATCATACAAGAAATGGCCCGTGAATTGTTGATAGGAGCGGATCTACCCAAAGGGCTTTTTACAGAGGCAGTGGTGGCAGTGCAGCTTATCATCGAATCAATATTCCATCGAAGCTCTGAACTTATCGATGTTATGTTTCACCACACCCATGAACATATGGCAAACGGTGTTCAGAAGGTGAGGCATATGCAAAGCGGTAACATACTTACTAATAACTTTACAAAAGACTCAAACTAAGGATAAATTCGAGCGCAACCGGAAGCTGATAGGATTTAACTAGCAACATCTTAGCTGAGAGGAAAGAACTTTATATTTGTGGCACCAAATGTTGGTTCACGAAGTAAGATGCAGGTGGACTCATCAGTAACTGCTGTGGTTTTACAGAAAGTATGTCGAGACTGATTATTATCTGACGTATCTATTCAGTGGGCACGGGTATTTTGAATCGCACTAGTAAAAGATTGTCAAGTGGCTATGCTCTGTTAGCTTGTTTTGCTCGTGGACTACAGATGACACTTGCCCAACCCTCTTCGCATGTGGAAGAAGGCCTTGTATGCACCGCTCCGAGAAAAAAGGCGTGCTCTCTCCAGAAAACATAATGGGAGAGATGTTGACATCTAAACACAATTGGAACTGGGTATCGCATTATATGCAGACGTTCTTCTTATAAGGTCATCATGGATACATTAGCGACGCTGAGAGTAGGGCGTACTCTCACAGCAATCCCATTCTCTTCCATCTCTCCCTACGGAAAAAGTACTTTTCCTAAACTGAAGGCCTCGCCTGGCCAGACAAAAGAGGTCTATTCCGAAGAAATGTGATAAACAGATCACAGGTTGACAGGAGAGCTGCTCAGTCGCTGGTCCGGTTGTTACTTGCAGTCTGACAAAGAGAGCGTAATCAGAATCATTTTAATGAGGGGGGAATATGTTATATTTCTAGTCTTTCAATCTGCAAATACCACGTTTCGATATAATTTAACATCTAACAATTTTATCGCACCTTTTCCCCTTGAACCAAAAAAAGTGATTTTGCTAAAATTTGCTTTGATAAAGTTGTTTATTATGAGATTATATTTATTATTAGATAACACTGAATTTGTATTTGAGACACCTCCTCATAGTTAGAAACAAAAAAGTTTTTATATAGGCCTACCGTTATTACAATTTAAACAGCGATATCACTTCGATAAAACTTCTGATCTCACGGGATGCAACCAGAATAAGTAGAATTTCGTTTATATTGGAAAATGTTCTCTCATAATTGCATTAAACAAGAACAGACCTCTCAAAGTTTTACTTGAAAATGCAATGTAAATATAAATCTACTTATGCCTTTTCAATCTTTTTCTGTTAGAGGTCGCTCGAAAAATTCCTCGCCATTTGTGCTCACGCTTTGACCTGAATCAATATAGTCGTTATCTTTGTAGGAAAGCGTACCAGCGCATACAGCGTATACAACACTTACAGCGCTTACAATCTTGAGTGACTTCTCTCGGCCCGAGACAGAAAGGCACAAGAAAAGTAACATTTTAATGCCGTTTCTAGGGTATACGGGGTGTGTTAAGTACCGCCCTCCAACTGATCTGCACCATAAGTGAAGGCACACAACCCAACATATTTTGACACAGAACTACGACTCAATGACTCAAATATTACAAATGAACCAGATGAAGGGCGCGCACCGTGCAGCGGATGCTCTTCCGAATTTAGGCAGAATTTATTGAGAAAATGCACTAACAGAGCGAGCATGACAACCGTGATTTGAGCGCTTTCCTGATGAAGAGCGACAGTTAGACGATTGGTCACGATCAGGACGGTCCGAAGAGGTGACAGATGGAGGTCTATTAGACGACATATAATTGAGTGATAACATGAATATCCTAGAATCATTAGATTCCAGGTTCACTTAACTACTATAGAGAGAAGAATCGATGAGCTAGGATATGTTATC
This sequence comes from Stratiomys singularior, assembly GCA_954870665.1. Classification (NCBI taxonomy): domain Eukaryota; kingdom Metazoa; phylum Arthropoda; class Insecta; order Diptera; family Stratiomyidae; genus Stratiomys; species Stratiomys singularior. The sequence continues at coordinate 30,450,436 of OX940881.1, read as the reverse complement.
AAGATGGAGCCCATGAGCTTTTGCAAAGAAACAAGTAAGACGGAATGGCCTGCCATGTTTGCCATCTCGCTAGTCGGACGAATTAAAGATTTCTTTGACAGATGTCAATCGGAGATGAAAAATTGTAGCGTGTACAATAACGTGAAACGGCACCGGACAGTTTGTATAAGAGATGAATCATCAGCATCGACTTCAGAAACTTGCTTGCATTCCCGAGAATTGGATTCCCGAAAAGTCATTTAAAAGCTTCTGGAGCCGAATTAAAGGATGACTATGGGCTTTTATTGCCGGCAATAGGAGGGGCTTGAACAAGTGAGACTTCATAAGCGTCCTGTATTAGTCAATTTTCATGGGGGAGTCATCTTTCACCACGGCAAATTGAGACCGCACACAACCGAAGTTTTTCAGTGTAAATTGAAGGGAATCGGCTTGTGACTATTCCTCCACCCAATATATTCTCCCGATCTTGCTCCAAAGGATTATCATTTGTTTTGATCCATGAACAATTACATGCAGGGGGAAAAGTTTGCTACTTCGTTCGGAAGTAGCGAAATTCGTTCGTGGGTAAAGGAGAAGACTTATAAAGGAAAGGAATACAGTAACGTCCAGAACGTGTGACAGTCGTAGATCATAATGGCGTTTATATATTATATTAACTTACAATAAACTTGAAAGAGGCTGGTTATAGATAAAAAGATATAGATTCCAATAGAAACAGATAGACTCTGTTGTCTAATTTTCTTTTATTTACATCAAAAAAATTTCACTCCTCACGCTGAGAGCGTTGAGACCATTGATGGAAACAAAATCTCCTCTATCGCTCTTTTTTCTCGTTCTCTTTTTCTTTTTTGCTCTCCCTCCCTGCTGCGGCCCAGGCTATCAAAATTCATCGTGCTATCGGGGAAACAAATTTTCACCATATCAAATTTTGATAAGTCCCATTCTGTTCCATTGTTGTGAAATATTGATAGGAATGGAGGATAGGATTAAAGATTTTGAAGGATGAATACTCCAAAAGATATAAAGCCTCATTTACCACTCAGAAGCGAAGCGAATCTGATACAAGGACGATGTGCAAAGCCTTTCAAAAGTTAAGCGAAATAGGAAAAATAAGATAGTCTGCGTCTCTTCAATTGGTTAAGAGACAAACCATGAAAATGATGGAGGCCTTTATAATTGTAGACCAAATACGCTACAAAAAACATCATCTGAATCATGTGATGTGATCATTAGACCGGAAGCACTTTGGAAAAGTCTAGGTTTCGGTTGGGACTGTAGCTGCATTGAAGATGAGACTCAATCATCTTTGGCTATATCTTCATCTTGTAGCATCTTCATCTCCCTTTTAAGGAGTCGCTATACATAAATATAAAACTTTGGCTCTATTTGTTACATTCATAGTCATAAAAGACTCCGAGCTCATGCTTGAAAAAAATCAATTCAATATAAATTGACAAATTGCCAAATTACGTTGGAATGTTGAACAGCGGGCATCATATTCGAATAAAGTCTTAATTTCGATGTAAAGGACACACAAAATTGAATAATATCCGGTCGCCACTGGTGCTGAAATTGAAGCAGTTTGCATGTCTAGACGCATTTATATTATTTTTCCAGATCGACTCCATTACTTTTACTAAGGAAGCAAAATTAAAAACTGAAAGAAGGACGAAAGGAAATGGCCGGAATGGTTTGAATAATATAACATCTAAACGATGTTAGTGCTCAATTTATTTGAATGCCTATTCGGATAAAGTAAGGACTAAAGTTTGTATTTTTCCTTTAAATCAATACAATTTCCTCCCTCGCTATCAAGAATGACCACCTTGTCTGCTATAAAATACACCCGATCCATTTTCACGAAACGCGTGTGTCCTTTTATTGTCACAATCCATTTATTGAAAAAAGTATCATCTTTTCCTGACTACCCTCACTCAATTCATGTTAACTTATACAATGTCAACCGTCAAACGTACACGTCAATAACTATGATACTACAATAAAGTATGACGCATCAATCAATATTCAAAACCGATCAAATTGACTTACCTTGACTTCCTCCCATGACAACTCTGTTTTGGCTCGCGTGTGTCCTTTAGGCACTTTCCACCCATTCAGGCCAACCAAAACCTTGAAAAGTTGTCGTTAAAACGATTTTCATCAAGCACATGTCACTTTGTGGATATGGAGATGTGTACATTGATAAGTTACTCCCTTGCTTCCATTCTAGGCCTTTTTTTATTCAAAGGAAAGCTTTCAATCACTAGAAGAGCGGAAAAGGATGGTAAGAGAACGTAGTGCGTTTGCCAGTTGAATTGGTTATGACACCAAGCAACTAACCAACCTTTCTAATGTGACATCTCAAGGACATGTCTATTTTGAGTCATTTGGTTGCTTATTGGATTTTTCTGAGGATAGGAGAGATGACTAAAGTGAGGATAGCGAAAGCGACAAGTCAGAAATCGATAACCTTATAAAACGAGTGAGCACTTCAGCGTAATAGCAGTGAAAGAATGAAGTGGAAACAGCATATTGTGACGAAGATATGAATCAAAAGAAAATGCTAATCTTATTTTAAATTAAGTCTGATCAAACGATGTCAGATAAATTTTTCGTGGAAAAAGAGTAAGTTCGATGAAAAGAATTTTATTGAATTTTCGAAGTAAGGAATTACAAACCCAAGGGAAATGTTGAAAATGTTCCCTTTAAATTTTGAATTATCTACGTTTGAAATATCAAAGTTTGAGCATTCTATATATTAGTCTTTATCGGCTGATACAGGGTTGACTGTCAAACATTTGGAATTGAAACTGCTATAGATTATTTTGCGGTTAGAAGTTTCGATGACGTTTCCGATGTGACACAAAGTTAGCTTTATGTTTGACATTTATGAAATGGGTCGCTTTTCGCTTGAACTAAGTTGGAAAATATTAATAACTTGTTTTCAAAGTTCTGAGTCTTCTTTTCAAACTGTAAGAAATTTACGAAAAAAAAAATCGGACAGTAAGGTAGACAAAAAAATTCACAAACGCAGTTTGTGCATCAATTTGTAAAGCGAGTTCGGGAGAGGCAGTCTCCCGAGTTTTTGTTGTACAAAACCAGCCGTGTGCGTCGCGCCTAGTGCGCTAAACCGAAAAAAACGCTGCTGTTGCTCAGAGTGTGCACAACCATCAATATACAGGGTTTGTCCGGAAAGTAATAGGACTGATTATCTTCCGCCGCGACTGGACTTCGGAGCGCGCGCGCACCGACTGGATTTGGTACAGGGGCTTCCTAGCTAACGAACGAGCGGCTGGTCAGTTATCTCCGGACACCTAGAGAGTCAGGACAGGCTTTTTCGCGCGACGTGTTTCCGTGAGTGGTGCAAGCCGAAAATGCAACGTTCCTTAGAGCAGAGGTACGCAATTAAATTCTGTGTGAAACTCGGTAAATCTGCGACAGAGACGTTTAATATGATGAAGTATGCCTACCCAGATGATGCTTTAGCAAGTAGTGTGTTTCGGTGGCACAATGCCTTTTCAGAGGACCGGGAAGAGGTCGCCGATGAAGACTGTGCTTGAAGACCTTCGACAAACACCGACAATGTGACTCGTCTACGCCGTTTTGAACTCAGACCGTCGACTAAGTATTCGTTTAATTGCCCAGATGTCAAATTTACCAAAATCTGTGGTTCATGACATGATGACGGAGCATTTGCACATGCGCGAAGATGATCCCAAAAGTGCTCACTGACGACCAGAAATTGCGGCGAGTGGAAGTGTGCCAAGAAAATTTGAACATGTGTGAAAGTGACCCCCAATTTTTGACTGACTTCTTTTTGTTTCCTTGCCTGAAAAGGCCGATGAAAGGCAAGCATTTTGAGACGACAAAGGGGATCTAAGCAGCTTGAACCGCGGCTCTCAAGGCTATTCCGGAAAATGCCTTCCTTCAATGCTTGGAAATCGCGCTGGCAGCGCTGCATCGACGCAGAAGGAACCTACTTTGAAAGTTTTTAAAGAATTGTAAAGATTGGCTCAATAATTTTTTTAAATCGGCTCAGTCTTATTACTTTCCGAATAAACCGTGTAAACTCCTCAACGTACTCAAGAATCGAACATTTCACGCACATTACGTACAAATTGTACAAAAGGTGAATCCGAATGACCGTCCGATGCGTTTTCGATTTGCTCAATGGTCCGAAGACGGCTTGATCTAAGATGAGCATTTTTACCGAAAAGTTATCTTTTCAAATGAAGCTCATTATCACGTCAGAGGATACTTTAATAAGCAAAATTGTCATATTTTGGGTTCATAACATCTCCAAGACATCGAGGAGAAATCAATGCATCCACAATGAGTGACCGTCTGGTGTGGATTTTGGGCTGGCGACCTGTGTGCCATTTTTCTTTGAAAATGAGCAAGCAAACGCAATAACAGTGAATGGGCACTGCTAAGCAATTTTGGTTTCTCAAAATTGATGGGGATGGCAGAAAGGACATTTGGTTCCAACAGGACGGCACAAGGTACCACACAGCCAACGTACCAGTTGTTCCTTGGTGCGCAATATTCGAAAATCGCGTATTCAACAGAAATGCTGATGTCAATTGGCCACCTCGAAATTGCGAGTTGATTTCGTTGGATTTTAATTTTTTGTGGGGAACATTAAAAGCTCCCCATTAGTTTTTTTTAGTCGATTCAAGATCCAAATATTGAAAATCAACTTCTATATTGTAACTGGTGCGGCTTCAACAAACAGTTCGTACCGCCCATTTTAATAATAGTCGTCCATAAACATCTTAGCCCATAGGTAATTTCATATGCTACCACTCATTTGACTGATAATTACCACTCAACCATCCGATTCACGACAGAAATGCCTCCTGCTTAGAAATTTGTGCTCACGAAAGCAAGGAAGATATTGCTGAGGTCTTACAGCTATTCTATCATATCTGCACTAACTTTGGCTAAGAACGTTCAATGCATGCATACAGGGCGGCTTGGAGGAGGCGTGAACTAATCAACATCTAGAGGAAGAACCCAAAGTCAGTTCTTGTACATTGTCCGTTATGTATGCGACATATGGCTTGGGAAATGCTGGAAACTTCATGAAGAGAAGACTCAAGGAAGTGATCTGCGCTGCTAAGAATCTATCTCAACAAGGTTTTAATTTTGAGCCACTTCTGCAATTGAAAAAGTGATGAAATCGCACCACACATCCAGATCAACGAAGTCAAACATGCGATCCTTGTGGATCCTTTTGTGGTTGGATTTCGAAAATTGTTTCAGGTTTTTATTTCAAATCTTTCAACTTAAGTAAGCTTTTGTTTCTGTTTAAAACCTTTAAAAATTTCTGGGAGTTACATTCCGAATACACTGAATAGGGATGAAAAATGTGGCTTGTTTTGACAATCCTATAAAACCTACGCTTTATTTAATGTAAAGAAACGGATTTAGACATTTTTGACAAGACAAAGGCACACGTTTTCGGTGTTCCTTACACATATATTAATACAAATGACATCTTCCAAGGAACTTGATTAGTCTCAACTAGGGTGGCTTTGAAAATTCGAACAGTCGCTTCAAATTCCCGACAAATATTTTGACAATATATGATTGGTTAAAAATCGTAAAATAGCTGAATCCATCCTGCTTTTCACTCGGAATTTTATTCGCAGTTTTGATTTCTTTGAGATTCTTTTAGAAAACAGTGCGATTGCAATGATGCGAAATTCAAGCACCTTAAAAGTTGGGCTATTCGCTTTAGTTACACTGATTTTGAAAATTTGAACGTCCTTATTGTCCAAAAGAGACAAGTCATCTTTGGTATGAAATAGTCTTTTGACTTTTTTGAATCACTTTTATAAGTTTTAACCCTTCCTTTATATCTTTCACTGTTGCTTCTCTACGGGACGAAGAACTGCACGAGGAAACAACTATTTTGTTCGCTATTATCACTAAAATAAATTTGAAAGGAAGTATTTCCCGAGGCGTTATAACTTTAATTTTGATGTCTTGTTTATCAGAAAATTCCGCATACAATCAAGAGTTTACTTTCCTTCTATCCATTTTGTGATTTTTTGATTTTTAATCGTAATGGAATGCGATGAGATCATTTTCTTCAACAAGACCTTTCTTTTACTTCGAGTTAGTTTGTTTAAAAGCGCTACCATAGCGTAAAGACACACAGCACTAACAATTGGAACCATGGCTTATCTACGAAAAAGCACTCTCACTTCAGAGAGCATCACGAAGAAAGGGATAGGAATATTCTTGTAGCAAGCAGCGCAAGCTTTGCAATATGGAGAGCTTTGCAAGTACTTGGTGTTGGTGATCAGAGAGCTCGTGATGTCTAGATTTGTGAGCTGGAATTGAGTCATTGTCAAACTTAAGAGAATGTCAATGCGTCCAATGTTAATGTTACCAAACTGGTTTTGAAACGAGTGTCCCTCCCAGGCTCGTTGAGGGCTTACAAAAACCATTCACCACTGTTTGCAGCGATAGCATAGAAAAATTGCAAAAAAATTTCGACACAAATTTTTGTGTCGGAGTTGGAGAGAACCTAAATTTCTCTAAATATTCAAATATAGAGAGGCAATAGCTGAACACAATTTGGTTGATTTGCCAGATGCGACCCAATGTCACTGTCAATGCCATAAGAAAGAGCTAAAGTTTCTCCCTTTTTTAGTGCAAAAATGAATGCCATCAATAAGAGGTCCAAGGGATTCATGACATTGAAACTGATGATTCTACAACCATCGGATGCATTGCTTCTGGGGACTGATCGTAGAATTATTGGTATTATGTCAAAATTGCCCAAAAATCTAGTAACGGGCGTGCTAAAATTAGACCAAACCGGAATAGTTCACGTCAGTTAGTCCAAAAATGAAGGTCTGCTGTATCGAAAAATCAAGGTAATGCGCAGCAGTATGTGTCAAATTTGTTTAGACAGTATCATTGCCTTCTTCCTGGCAACGAATTACAGAGAGAACTGTGAGTGATTTGTACCAAGATAATGTGTCGAAAAAACATAAAAATTTATTCGTATTTTCGATAAAGCTCATTACTACTCTAGTTCCTCAACTCTAGTTTGGAGTGGCCTTTGAAATTCTATTATTTTAATATTATTTTTTAGTTAGTTAGTTACTTCAAGTTGCATTACATTTCATTTCATTAATTCATTCATTCACGTTAAAGTGGAAACTTACGGTCTTTGTCTTCAAATTTTCCCCGTGTCCAAAATTAATCGATCAACCATTTCCCAAGCAACGCTGTCGAGCGGAAAAATTCAGTCAAACGGAATCGTTTTTAATTATGGATGAAATATAAAGTTTTCAATATCATCTCAAGGACAAATTTATCTAACGACAAAGTATTTATTTTCAAATTGCCTTTAAAACTAAATTCAAAAAAGATACATTCAAATGAAACACGTTCGCTCGATTTGAATTCAACAGACATTTTCCGAATCAGGTAACAAAATTTAACCATTATTTTCATTTCTGCATTCCAACCACAAGATTTCCATACATGCAAAGAACATTTCAGAATTGAAAATCTCTCATATCGGATTCATAAAATTAGCGAAGCATTAACACTGAATGTGAAACGTTGATGCTTCGAACCCAACCATTTATGGCATCATCATCTTAAAGTTGTACTGTGTTCACATTCAACTCAATATTGTTATGTTCAACATGGAAACCAATTGACAGCCTTCAATTAACTACGAGTATAAAATCATACTAGCAACGCAAATTATTCAAGTGTGAGAATCATAAGGAATTTTAAGGGTACTGGGGACGAAAAAGCATTTGCTAAACTTGAATTTAGTCCTGTTTTCAATAATTTAAATATTCGTTTTTATTCTATTATCTATTCTAGACCAAAAAATCTTCCTAATGGAAATTTCCAATGCCTTCTCTAATACTATCATCATTCGCTATGGTGTACCCCAAGGATCAATACTCGCCTCACATCTGTTAAACTTCTCTTTCCACGACATCCCAATACAACTGCAATCAACAAACAATACACTGTATTTTTCCCAAATCAATATCACCAACCAACGCAGATGGCATGCTTGTTCTTGCAACCCACATGTCCTCGCAGAAGCTCCAGCAGGCCAGCATACCATACGTAGGATCGAAGATAATGGGCCATGTAAATCAATAATGAAAAATACGAACTCATATGCTTTCAAAACGTCTCTCGCAAAGACCACTGATCTGCGCAAGCTGAAAGTAAAGAACTCTCTCTACGCATCGATAACGTACCTGTGCTTCAAAGGAACCCTATACACTACATGGACGGCTTAATTTTTCATCCCCACGCCCGTAGAGCCATCCAAAAAGCTACATTGCCCTCTGCAGCCCTAGCTCCGTTGCTTTCTAGCAAATTAGTCAAAGTACTAAACTTTTAATGCAAAAAAAACTCGTTCATATCACAGGCACGCCGAATTTTGGAATGTCGATGACTGCACGAGTTTTATAGCATGTCGCGCCATCCTGTTGAAACCAGAGGTCCCCTGTATTACGGCAAGTGATTTCCGGAAAGCTATTAATCATGGCTCTATAGTGATCAACATTGACTGTAATGTTATTTCATGCAGGACTTTTGAAGACAAATGGACCAATGACCTATCGGCCCATAAAGCACAATAAACAGTGACTTTCTCCGGATTTAACGGTCTCTAAATTTAAAGTTCTTTGTTTATTGACATAGTCATTCAACTAGAAATGAGCCTCAGCGCTAAACGAAATTTTCTTATGAAATTCGGGATCGGCAGTAAATCAAACATGGAATCTTCGACGTGCCCGTTGGTCTTTTTGCTTCAATTCCTGCACAAGTTGGATTTCGAAAGACTGCAAAGCAAGATTTTTCGTAACGTTTTCAACAACAGTAAATAACAGATATCAGATCTTAATTGAACAGAATAAGATAATAGTAAAAACTGTGGACAGGCACAGGTTTTATTGTTATCGATGCTACGCTCTACAGCCCCTACGGTTTCTTCATTACACACCGTACGACATCTGGATGGATGTACATTATCAGTGAGAGTAAAGGTGGTGCGGAAACGATTCATAGTTAATCGAGTCAATAGTTCTGACAAACGATTATGTCGGCCAGAAAATTGACAGAGTGAGTTTCTCGAACAGAACGGTTTTTTTTTTTCGAAATAAATATGCACAATTTGTAGATGTTGCTCGGACGTCAACCTATATATGATCAAATGGCAAACCAAACTAACCAAAATCGCATGACAGATGTCACACCATACATGGTATTAAAAAATGTTACCAACTTAATGTCATATATTTCTAAAAAAAAAATATATAACTTTTATAATTCTGAGAAATACCAGCCCATTCTTCTATAAATATATTTGTCAAATCATCGATTGATTTCACAAGATTCTGACGTGCTCGGTGCTGCAGTTCGTTCAGTAGATTTTCCTTGTGATTAAGTAAGATTTTCAATGACCAATCACCGTTCGCGTACCTTAGCTAATTTATTTTTAAGGGTTAAGACAATGGTCTTCTTAGAATTTAAATTTTTGCGCTATCCCAAAATTCAAACCGCTTTTTTTGAATTGGTTTTAAGTTCATTTCGTTTAAGTACATTGTCTTCGCCAACTGCGCTGCCCACCATGTACCCCAGAACCATCCCCTGGTCACTACTATATTTCACTTTTGGGTCAAGGTTGCATTTATTAGGTCGACATTAGATTTACGCGTCCATCTAATTCAAGAAGATTGAAGTTACTTTTGTCACTGAATATTACGTCATTCCACCAGCTTCTATCTTTTTTGCTGTGTTCTTTGGTGAACTTTTCTCTTTTAAAAGAGGATGTTTCCTTGCTACGCGTCCGTTATAGGCGTGTTTCTGGAGTACTCTTCGAACTGTTTGTGGATGAACTTATTTACGGAGTATCTAGAAACTTTTCGATGCAATTTCAACAGTTTAAATTTTTCTTAAAATTAACATCACCTTATATATAATAATATATAATATATATAATATATAATATATATAATATATAATATATATAATATATAATATATATAATATATAATAATTGCTTGCATAATAGAATAAATATGTAACGTAATTATGTATTAAAATATATACTAAAATAATTCACGTTGCCCCCGTTAATAACAAATCATCAAAGGCTGTACATTTGCTCATATTCAAGATTTTAGCAATTTTACTTTTTGTTCGACCTGTCTTGAAATTAAAATTTTTTTGAAAACTTGTTAATATTTCACAAAAAACTTACACAATTTACTTCTGAATACACATATAGTAATTCAGAATCACTGAAGTTAAATTCAGGTGTACACAATAGAGAACGCTGTCAGCGAAAACGTGTAGGGAATACAACGCGATGCCAGCGCACCTAACATGCTGTAGCGGTAGCATTGCAACCCGTAACGTTTTGATAAAAAAATGTCAAAGCGAGCATACGTCTTGTCAAGGCGAAGTTTATTTTATTCGAGATCATTTAAAATATTTTTGTCACGTTTCGAAACCAAAGTTATTATCGTTAAAATTGGTGTTTGTTTATTGCGCATCGTGCAGAAGACACTATAAACGTTGTCCATAGAAGGTATGTGAAGGAATAGAAGGTATGTGACGTTTGCGTCGGTCTCCAATTTTCCTACTTTTCGGATGTTTTTAAGGTAATTTGACTTCATATTTTAATGATTTTTGAATTTTTTGCGTTGTACTAGATTTTAATTTCAGTTTAATCATCTACTGAAAAGAAATAGCAAAAAAATATAACACCGTAAGGTTTGAAACGATGCAAACTTCGTACACCTGTAAGAAATTTCGGGGAAAACCGAAACATATTCTACATATTACCCCTTTTTCTAACTGACAAACCTCTCACTAAGGTTTGACCGAATATTGAAGTAACCCACGGTACTTAGCAACTGACGTATGATAATGGTGAGACTTGGTATAGATGTTGAATTTGATTGACACGCACTACAAAACTGTCAATCGAACCCAAGACGTTAGGTCTAATAATGGTAACTAGATGATAAACCCTTAGTTTCGAGTCATACTCTGCATGATAAGGAGCAGATTTTGACAGAAACGTGGTGGACTTTTTCTCTGGAGTACCAAAGAGAGCTTCGGAGAACTCTGGCAAAAAACCTAGCGCCAACCAGTTGGTACTCTTGCAAATTTGTTATTGACCTCTAACCAGATGAGGCGGGATTGAACTGTATCTATTGATAAATGTGTGAATAAAATCAGGCTTTATATAAATGTTGATAGGACATTGATTGATACAGATTTCAAACTGTCTATGGACACCAAGAGATTAGGCAACATTATTGTGATCAGAATCGATGCCCTCACAAGTTCCTGGTCGACCTTTCAAGATGGAGAGTTGATTTCAGCGGAAACATGGTGGATTCAACTGTAGCGCAAACTAATTGTTATTCAGGTATAATTATAGTTAGTTCGGATGGGGCAAGATTGTATGCAAAAAATTGTGGCAATCAAAACCATATTTAAAGTTATGTTCGGCTGTCTGCTACTCCTTAATATCGGTCGACGGACTAGCCAAAAACAAAAAAAACTATTTTACTGCCCAATACAACGATACCAATAGACAAATAAGTCGCCAAGTTGTAAAGATACACATCTTACAATTTCATAAAAACGGAAACGACAGAAGAGCAGTCCTTTTACATTGCTCTTAACTTTGGTGTGCTCCTTGTGTGCAAACTTATACACTTGCAAATGTACACTACACAGGCGGCGGCAAGAAAACAGAAATCTTTGCTTCAGCCGTTTAACAATTTGCAAGAAATTCTTTCTCAAATATTTCCGATCCATGTGAACTTCTACAAAGAAGCATATACGCATCTATTCATATAAAAATCCAAACATGTAAACAGATTGAGCAAACATCGAGTAAATTGCTGAAAGCCGAATCTACATAAACTAACTTGCAGATACTTTTTTTTCGTTCATGAAGAATGTAAGCAAAGAGGGTGAAAGATTTTGCACACATGCACGTAAATGGCATGAAGTGATTGTCCAAATATCTTTAAGATTCTTTTTATGACTTTTATTTATTCTTTTAAATCAATTTCAAGTTGTTTTGTGTGGAGATTCGGGTGCATTAGACGGTCAAGTTGAATTGCTTGATATGCGAAAGTGAAATAATTTTAGATGGAGTACGTTCCCGACGGAGAAACTCTCACCCAAACGCCAATCAGGCAAGTGTATTAACATCCATGCAAAACATTTCATACAAGCTATGTAAGAAGATTTAAACTCCAACTTTTTGCAGGAGTCATTCATGAATTCATTTTAAACTCTCTATTGAGGTTGGTACAAAAGATCACAACCGAACGGTGGAGAAAAATCTTTTGAACTTTGAACGCATCATTAAAAGCTACTCCCCATTAAAATTGTGAATAGTATTTCAACAGACAAAGTTTACTATCAACCGAACATGGGCATATATGCACTATTCTCTCTACACAATCCCATAGAACTGGCAGTATTCGCTACTGGCTTGCCTTGACAATGACGTTGAAAAGATATCCCTAAACACACACAACACCGCATCGTTTCTTCGTCCTCCAAAGCAGCCATCACTGCCAGTTGGCTTGCGTTTTTTCTTACCATCACTCTTTTTGTACACACACGTACTTAAACTTTCATTCCTGTTTTTGAGTCCTCTTCAACTTCATTCATTTGTAACATCTTTAGTCATGTTCCGGGACGTTTTTTTCGGTTTACACACATAGAGATCATTGCAGAGGAACGAAAAACTACAGACAAGCACACATGAAAAAATGATGTACTAAACTTTCGTAGAGTATCTGAGTAGTTGCATTTGAATGTGTCAACATCACATGTTTGTTTGTTATTCGATTGCATCCCCCCAGCAGACCATGGGGACCGGCCGAGGCATCACTTTAAATTAAAGTCAATGAAATTGAGCTCCATGTCCGTAGTTCGAACTTTTCAGTTATGAAACAACGCTTAGAACAATATGAAGAGCAATTAAAGACAAATTACTAACCATACTGAATAGTTGTTAGAGTCAAGATAAAATTCTTGCAAGTGCAGAAGATATGTGGTCAAAAGACAAAAATAAAATACTTATATCGACAATTAGTTGCCAAAACACATCCAAGATGTTTAAAAATATCATAATTCAATCAGAACGCATACTAATGAAACTAATAATCCGCCGCCATTGTCATATAATAATACAAAGATTGTTCAATAAATTCTTGGAAAAACATCAAACTATCCCGAGTAGATTATTCTTTCACCTGAATCTATCACATCTTCTTTTAACTGTTTTTATTAACCTTAACATTCTCTAACACTTTTTCGATCATCAGTCAATCCCTTTCGATATAAACTTCCATATTCACAAGAAAAGGAGGGATAATGTTTTGTGTTCTATTTTAATTTATTTGGGGTATTTTATCGTATTTAAGCTTATACGAGCATATTATTTATTATTGAAGCATACATTTATGAACACACTGACAAATAAATCAACGCTTTTTTTCACTACTCTTTAACGCCTGGCGCACACGACACCGTTTGAACTAGTTCCCGACGTCCTCATAAAAAATTTCCACATCGCAAAGAAGAAGAGCCTGTCAGCGAGGGTCCAAAACAATTTGACAAACGTTTCAATTTTTGCTATCGATCCCGGAGAACTCCAAGTGCAATGTGTATATGAAAGCAACGAAAGTAAAAACAAAATCAATGTCTGACAGAAAAGTTGATGGGGGAACGTTTCTTTCGTATTCTCAGGGAAAGAAAAAAGATCATTTCTTTAGTCTCTCTCCTCCTCTTGTTTTTTTCTTTTTATTTCACTTTGTCATTACTTCCTGTCTTGAATAAATTTTCTGCTTTCACCCTCCCAATGGATTGAAAAGATATCAGCCTGTTGTCGGGTGGTCGGTGAATTGCAGAAAAATGATGAACTTTTGGTAACCTTCATCTTCATTTTCATGGTCATCTTCCTTCTCGCAAGCGAGGCGGAATACACTGAATTCGATCGATCGTAAATATTCAAAACCCTGCATATGATAAGAATTTATAATGCATCAAAAAGCCTCACCGGAGATGGCTGGTGATGGTGATGGTCTTTCAATGGCCCACAATTGCCGAAATCCAAAGTTCCATTGACAAATTCTCCTATTTCTGATCAACGTCAAACGAAAAGCCATTAGTAACTCACTTTCAAGAGAAACAGACGGTCTTTAGCCATTGTTAATCGAATAAATTGCTCTGACAAACGTCGGCCATAAAATTGACGGAGCACACCAAGAGTTTCTCAAACAGAACCGGTTTTTTTCCGAAATAAATGTGCAAAATGTTCAGCCGTTACTCAGGCGTCAACCTATTCATGATAAAAGTAAAAACCAAACTAACTATGGAACGCATGACAGCTGTCACTCTATTCTTACCGTAGTATTGCAACTTAAAGTTCTATACAACTGAAAACAAACACACGTTCAAAGATGCCTTAAACCCACTACAGAATAAAATTCAGATTGGGTTTGAGGTTTCCATGCTCATGTCTAATTTGAGCTCCTTGCTGCAAAGAAATTATGATTTTAGGCAATTTATATTTGACTTGGAATTCAACATCGTTGGTCCACTCCAGAGAACAATTAGTCCACTCTAAAAGCCTTTCTGAAACCAGAAGCTTGACTCACTTTCCGCAAGTACAACATGTAAAGAAATTACAGATTGACAGCTAGAAGAGGCGGCACAGTCAGTTTTTGTATGATTTGTCTAAGCCCGTCAAGAACAAACCAAATCAGGACCAGGAACCATAGATGCAAACCTTTTAAAACCTTATAAACAAAGAAACCGCCCTGTAAAGAACAAAGGATACACATTTGATCATTAACTGACCTGGATTGATTACATACGAAGGAAGCGCAATCATCGCAACGACATTCATACATGTTTTTATATCCTCAAATCAGGCCACCTGATTAAGAAGAATGAATTCATGATTTACCAACAGATGGTACGACGAATTTACCTACATGGCAGTAGTAGGCATAGCGTTACCACTAAAGTGCACCAACACTTCGTACAAACTAGTTAAGAATAGGAAGTACAGAAGAAGATGCTTAAATTTTGCATTTCTACACAGTGACGCACATACACTATGACATCGGCATATTACTGTCACATACATTTAAGCTCAGAAATCCAGCTCTAGCTTCCCCTTCACACACCTACATTATTTCTTTTGCAAGCTCTCTATCTTGAAAAGCTCGTCTTTAAGCAAAATGGAGTGATCGTATCTCTTTCTCTGTGATGCTCCACCTCCGAACTGTTTGCTCTTTTTGGTGCTTATACTTAAGCATAAACGAAACTACACAGACTTATGAAAAATATGTCTGTTAAACAGCCAAACAAACCAAAAATCCTCGAAATTTTTTTTTAAGTTTATAAATTTTTGTAAGTTTAAGGACAGGACACACCCACTGATAGGATTGAAGAAAAGGTGGTCAATCCACAGCGTTGTCATTTTAAGTCAACTTTTATTCAGCGGAACGAAACTGTTCTGCTGAAAATTATGCTCGGCCTTCCAAAAGCATAAATGCAGCCTACTTTTCACTGTGAACATATTGTTGCCACTAACAAGTCCTAATACTTCGGACAAACTCATAATCTAACGGTATTTGACACTTATTTTCCAGATGTATTGGTTTAAAAAAAACTATTTACTGGAAGTAGGTACAGACGTACAAGGTGGTAGGGAAAAATTATGACCCTGTTTTTCATTTATCAACGTTTTTTTTTATTCCACGAACATTTTATCCTCTTCAAAGTATTTTCTTTGGGTAGCTTTACACCGGCGAAATCGTTGTTTCCACTTTTGGTAGCAGCGCTGCAAGGAATCAACTGATATAGCTTTCAACTTTGCGGTCAATGTCTTTTGAATATTCTCTAGAATTTCAAAACTACGTTTTTGTGAGACATTTTTCAATTTCGGGAAAAGGTCACAAGAAATCATATCAGATGAATAGGAGGTTTAAGAACAACATAAATGCATTTTGAGGTTAAAAATTCTATTCAGTTTCAAGGTTTTTCGGCACCAATTTGGCACAAATCTATTGTATGTCCAAATCGTCCGTCAAAATTTAATGGAGGCTGAATGGGTTTAAAGTTAAGGGTTCACTCAGCATTCTTATTGCTAAATGACGGTCTGATTTCATAAGAGCCTTCACACGTTCAATGTTTCCGGCAGTTTTTGAAGGTAAACTGAACGATTATCATTTGTACTAGCCAAAAATGATTTGTGGAAAAGTCGTACTCTTGATAACAAATTTCTTAATAGGCCTACTTCAACTTTTCAAAGCGCAGAATCGCATCAAAATCCGATGGTCCATTTTTGTAAGACATAACAAAAACACAGATTCACTGATGTCGCTGTCAAAAATAATGTGTTATTTGTATTGGTTTGAAACTAAGACTGAGAAGGAAGAAGGGATAAATATACCAGTCTAGAACAGCCCGGTAGACACAAGAATGCCAGATCGTCCACAGAGTTGCCCGGTTTATTACTTTCCTCCCACACTTCAAAGTTGCAGAGATGCGCGGTAAAATTCTTCTAAATTTTCTTTACATTAATAATAACTCACATATAAACCGAATTTATCAAACACACAAATTAAACACAAACTCACATATATTAAACTCGAAAAAGTATTCTCACATACATTTGAAACAGAAAGCTTGCGATGAAATGCAATGTCTCCACTCATCTACGTCCTTTAATTTACAAGGTCTCACTGTCTCTTCCTTGCAAAGCTCGTTTTCTTTGCTACATAAGATATTCATATCTCTTTCTTTGTGATGCCCCTTCAAAGTGTGAATGCTTTTTACTGGTATCGCTACGCTATGGGTGTGAAGTGTGTAAGTTTGAGCAGATCAATAATCAAATAAATTCTTACTCTTTTGAAGGAGAGAGAAGTAAATCCGAACCTTCGGAGCTAAGTTAGAGTTTGGACCATTGCGGCATCATAACTATAATGAGTTTTTTGAAGTATTCGACGAGACAGATGTCCCCTGAAAAAGGAAAGCAACTTAATTCCGAGGGCTAGCAACATGCAACGCATGGACGACCCTCGGTTTACCAATACAAATAATTTGGCAGGGTCGAGAGAGCATGAACAGTAGGGAAACAACGTTTGCAATGCGAAGTTAATCAAATTAGGCAATGGAAGGACGCGATCAAAATATGCAGGTGGTTAGAGACGAGAATTTTGGCAGACTTAACTCTGAAGTTGGCTTGGCACCTTAATCACGACAACGATGATTTGTTGTTCCTATTCTTGCCTTCCCTACATTAAAAGCTGGCATCCATTAACTCCGTGAGCTTATCTCGCATGAAGGAGCAAGAGCATTTGGATTTTTTAATAGAGGAAACATCCTGTCCATAGTATCTTTAAAATAAAATTTTGGTTCCTTCGCGACGGGCAAGTAGTTATGATTATGAATAGATGTAAACGAAGTTTTCCAATGACAAGGGTAGTCAAAGCACAGGAAAAATTTTCAAAATTATATTACAATTGATGTTATTCGAACTAAATCGACAGTCATAATGGTGATAGTTACTAGGAATATAGGCCAACATATGCTCTATGGCTCAAAGGACATAAATTGTTCAATACCAAAGAGCTCTAATCAGGCGACTTTAAGTCATTGTTTCGTCATTCAAATAGTTTTCCAATTCTACATGCTAGGTGCTAGACTTTGTGATGCACTACCGCGAATTGGGAGCTTGAAGTGAGCATTTCACATGTCTACATATGATGGCTTTGTTAATGAATTGTTTTATATTGGCAGCGTTAAAATTTCTTTGAGAATCTTTAATACTCTTTTTTTAGAGCAAAATGCAAGAGATGTATTATCAGCTTTTTAGATGATCATCATCAAGACAAAGTACGAGATTTCCGCGTTTAGTATAAGAGCAAATGAGATTTCAAGTAAACTAAATAAGATGTGTAGACTGTAACTCATTTCTGTTTTCTAGAAGGATGAACCAAATTGAGGTTGATTAGCTATTGTGAAGCAAAATAGGATTTTTTTGAATATTCGGACCCATATTTCAAGCTACTTGGATTGATTCTCTGTTATATTTACGAACAGGTCTAATGTTAAGAAAGAAACTCGTCAACGTGTGTCAATTGGTTTCACCACTCACACACAAAATTAGGGGTAACATAGATGTATAAGATGTATTCACAAGCTGCAAAGGGTAGTAAATGTTACAACTGGAGTCATTGGCCTCATTTCGCTCGCGTCCGGTTTGCGAGTCATCCTACATTACTTTGAATTAATTACTTTTACATCCGAATTCCAACAATTCGTTCCATCATAAAAAAATAAACGAAATGAAAAATTATATCCTTTCATTCTACTATGTATAACTAGAACGCTATCATCACCATGGAAACCAGCACTCCTCATTCTTGTTTGGTTCGAAGTAACGATCAACATGATTCAGTGCGGATAACCACTCTCCAATCCCACCTCACAATCTTCATTTAGGACATTAGCATTCCTTTTTCCAAATAAATTAGCAAATCTTAAGAAAACACCATGAAGTGACACAAACTCCAGCTGTTCGCTATTATATCACCAACCTTCACTCACCCAACAAAGCTTTCCCTTGCATAAACATCAGCTCCACCACCCAACCACTTAAAATATTGCAATTTTCCAGCTGGAACATTACCCAGACCAATCCAGTCCCGGACGATTTCTAACAAAACAACGTAGAAAACAACAAAAACATCGTTTTAAAGCTATAAATTATACAGTGTACATTATTATCAGGACGAAGTTGAGACTGAAGTAAGAATGGTTGGCTGTGACTCGTGCATTGTCGCTACCTACCCCAATAAATACATTAATTCGTCGTTTTTCTTTTTGCCCGAACTCCCTGCATACCAGCACAAGTGGCAGTAAATGAAAAGGCTATACATCCTGCATGGTAAGTGTACAATGGAGGATTAAAGCTCTTGAAGGCACTGCACTGTGGTTGTACAAGCATGATTCATCTAATTAGATTCATACGTCTTAACTTGGGAAAACAATAAAACTGTATATTCTTATATGAAATACTTACTCATGAGCATCCCTCCCCCAACAACAAGGAGCCGTAGATTATGCTTAACATTCATTCACACCCAGAGCCATACATCAAATCACATCCCCTTCTCTGTTGCGTTAGAATGTGTGCAAAGCGGAAACGGAAATAAAAATGTCCTTATGTTTACCTGCAACGATATGAAAAAAACGGAAACATGAAAAGACAATTACTTTTTTTTTATTCTGTTTGTTTAAACATAAATGAAAATGGCATTAAATTAATTAAAAGCTCCCCACAACTTCCGGGTAAGCACAGAACCAATTAAATAAAGGAAAGCCAAACGTTAGAAAAATAAGGACACGATGGCATAAAGAAAATTTTGAAGATTCTAGCCAAGGATTTTGTGTTTGCGAGGGTTTTTTTTGCGAGGGAACCAAAAGTTTTAGGTTACTTTTGTGTGAATTTAATATATTTTCCGCAAAAAATTCACTTTTACGATTACTCCACAAGAATGGATGAACATGTAATTTTGATTAAAGCATGAAAAGAAACGATACAAGAACTTTTCAGTGTACTCCTACAAAAACAAAAATAAATGTCATTTCTCGTCAATGGTTGAAATGGAAAAGGGGGGCTCGTCATATTTTTTATTTCCAATTTTTTAGGGTCCACCAGTCTTGGATACAGCATAGGTCAACCTTAACATAGTCCTCCCCGTTTATGGTCTCATTTTTGACAGATGATCCAAAGGGACGCTCTAAAGAAACAATGGTGGGTTTCTTGTTTCGTGATCGTCAGTCATTCCACACCGTCTGTTTGTAAGGTGCCTGAGGTTTGTATCGTTGCAAAAACAACGGTTTGGAATTATTTTTGATGCTTGTCAAAGATTTGACTGAAGTAACAAACTAGAACAAAGTCAGTAGTGTCAAAATTCAAAAATTTAGTGTCAAAAATTTCATCCTAAAAAAATTCAAAAAAGGACAAAAATCGAAACCGTTGCGTTTTCAATGACGCAAACTCTTCAATGCATTAAAACCACTTTAATGTCAAGTTCGCTATTTGCTTTTTCCCCACAAGGGCCAATTATACCCATTATTCCCAACGGGTCAAGTTTTTGTGTTCCATCGCTAGCATGATTGTGCGCTCTTGTTTCAATTTTATTTATGCGGGAACCCTCTTCGTCAAGCTACTACCTTTGGTTAAACACTAGTTTTTGTTATATTGATAAATAATCTGAAGCTTGATATAGTTGTATGTCCCAACAGAAAATGTTGCGAGCCGCTGCGGTGGGATAGCGGCCATAAAAAGCAATCATAATGGAAGTAAAAAACTAGCGGTACTTTGTCGTCTCAAAAACTAATAAACAATAAATGTTAGCAATAATAATGCGCATTGAAACTGAGCCCACTACAAGATTCGGATTATTTCTCGTTGACAAACCAACAAATTTCATATCTAAATAAGAAGGATAAAGCATAAGAAGGAAAAGCATGGAGCATACGCGAATATTTCATATGGTACAGTGGTTAATCGATTAACGGTTAAGAGTTCGGACTGCAAACACTTTCACAACAGATTTTTGTGTTCGGAAAACGAACACATATTCGGACAACGAACTAAACGAGTTGTAACGAACATTTCGTGGTTCTCTGTAATAAAACAGAGGTGGAAAAAATGGAGAGGATGCATTGAATTTGGATAAATGAACCGGAAATGAAAAGATGTATATGTATGCATGATTTGGCTTTCATTTTAGTGAAGGCTATGAAAATTTTTGAGAAATTGAAAATACAAACTCCAGGTTCGTCATCCGAGGAGTTTAAATTTATGGCTACCACGTGCTGATTGGTCAAGTTCAAAAATGGTCTGCATGTGATTGTGTTAGGGCAGATAAAGACGAAGCTGAGAAGTACTCTGTCAAATTTCAGATCGAATCAGGGGGCATGGGTCAAGCAGACTGTTTTCAAAGAATTGCTGTTTAAAGTTTGTGTCCCGAACATCCAGGACTTCCTTGATACCAATGACTTGCCATTGAAAGCACTGCTGCTATTGGACAATGTACCAGGACAACCAGAGGACCTTGAAGATAATTTGCTGACAGACTTTCCCTGGCTGATAGTTCAGTTTCTACCTCCGAATACGACTTCGCTGAATCAGTCGACGGACCAGGAGGTTATTGCAAGCTTCAAAAAATTCTACACTCGCGCGCTGTTTTTTCGGTGTTTTGAAGCATGCCAATGCTCCTCAGGAATGGGGTGAAAAAATTTTAAGAAATAAAGAAAGACTTTTCTGGAAGGTATTCGTATCATTCAAAACGCCTGATCAGAAGTCACGCAGCGCCAGTTGATTTCTACTTGGTGAAAACTGAGTTCATCCTTCGTTCTAGGAAACTGGGGCGATCGGGCAGACAACCCAACAGTATGAAATTTTGTGAACACCTAGAGATCTGGATTTGGAGGTATACGATAAAAGATAAGGATGAAATAAAAGACCTCATAATGGAACATGAAGATGAACTGACGATAGAAGAACTTCAAAGACCTTGAATAAAGAACACAAACACAGCGAAATGTGTCTTCTTCTGAACAAAAGGAAGATTAAATAGGACCAATTCTGACATCTGCCATTAAAAATCTTTTAGAGAAGTGAGAACACGTCAGAGCAATGTCCTTAGAATAGAACCCACCGATTTGAATAAGAAACCAAACCCGCCAGTAGGGTTTTTTACAACAAAAGAGAGAAAATCAATCGAAATTCGACATGTTCTATGGAAGGACTGATTAATATGTAAGACTTTCTGTATGTGTAGTTTTTTGATGAACTTACTAAGAAGTTGTACCTTCTTTTTGACTTTCATTTCAAGGATCTCAGGAACGAAATAATCGATTTCAACAACGCAGGACAACGATCGTAAGCATAACGCCCACACACTTGAATATGGATGCTTCATAATACTCCAAATCAAATGGCCCCCACCATTACCGGACCTGAATCTGATTGAGCGAAAATATTGGGAAAAGTTTTCTTCAACACCAAAAAGGGTCTAAGCCGTCCTACCTAAGAAAGGAAACCCTTCCAAACATTAAAAACCGTTAATAATAAATACGCACTTTAGATTATAGTGAGTGAACGTGGATTAATTGGTTAAACCATGTTCATTTTATCAAATCAGAAGTGAATTAAGTTATATTTTATTTTTTTCTGATAGGATGAATTATTGTTTTATTGTTTTGTTTTACTTGAATGCTTTTCAGAAATAGGTAAAAAATAAATATAAAAACTCGTAGCATTTGAACAATTTTTAACAATATGCAAAAATTAATCTAGAAAACTTCTCACATGTGAGGTGTTGTATCATATTTTGTCGGCGCTGTAGCTGAACAAAATGTTCAGAGCTCATTAAGATACTCAGCTACTGAGAAAGCTGCTGAAATTAAGATCATTTTCAAATGCAAAGTTCAGTTGCTGTTGATCTGTCGTTGAAGTAGTTCGAAAAGTGCAGTTAGTTACGCAACTTCGAAATCTTCTTGGTTGCATATATTGAACTTGTGATACTAAATGGACTAGATGTGTTGTTCAATTTCATTGTTAATTCCCAAAAGAAAAATATACCACGGTAGAGGCGAAACTGCAGCTTTTGTGAACGCATTGGAAACGCAATTCCAGAAAAACAATGCAGGTGACGAGAATATACGAAAGAAAAACCAAACAACACAAGGGGTTTTTAAGTTTCATGCGACCACATTTAAAAGAACGGAAACGAGTTGGCAACCGAATTCACTGGAAATTGGAAGCATTATATAGGCACTTAATTTCCGTATTAAGAGTATCAAATCAAAGGAGTATCAAGAGAATAATTCCGTATAATCAAAGAGTTTGAAAACAAAATTCCAATGGCATCTTTCAGCCTGTTAAAGTATTTTGGCAGTAGGCATTAATTGAAGCATACCAAAAGCTAAGAAACCAACTTAAATACCCCCATATTCGGGAAACAGTAAGTTCTCGCTTCTTTCTTTCTGCTTTTATAGTAGATAAAAAGTATCCCTAAATATTCTTGGTGTTTAAAAGTTTTATTGGATCCTCTAATATTATATATATTCCAACCGATAATTCCATTCGTTGAGGACTATTTATCAGTCTAATTAACACCAAAGCGATAAAACGCCAAACTCACCCTCTTCAGTTCCAATCACTTGCTTTCATGAAAACCAAGTGGAATTTGTGTCAAAGAAATTATTTCAGACAAGTGACAACACATATCAAGTGGAAAATGAATATGAAGAGGAAAAGTTAAGGAAAAGTGTAGGGCAATACGTAAGGTGTTGAATTGTGCAAGAAAGGCCGTTTCACAGTCATTGCACATTGAAAATAATATGGCAGTGAAATTCTGTTGGCTTAAGCACATTCTTTTACCCTCTTCTATTTCTTAACAGTGCAGGAAAACCTATGAATGTGTTCCATGTGTTGATCCTTTAGAGGTTTCCATAAAAATTAAATTGCTCCGGCAACGACAATTAAGGTCAAACTGCAAAGCCTTGTCATAGTCCCACATGATTTTGATAACTATTATCCTTGATGCATGGGCAGCCCGTGGAAAATCCTTAGACAATAAACTCATACTTTTACACATCAATAATATCTTCCCATTTACTCATATGAAAAACTATTACTCAACGGCTCCTTCCTTCTATATCCTTTTACTGAATTGCGAAAATTCATTGTGCCAACATCCCCCTAACAACTTCTCGATTACTCACTCGCATTTTTATTAGAGAAATGATAAACCTCGATTCCTCCTCCACAAATTCTTTAACTGTCCAACTTTTCAGTATAGGGAATTGTGTTAGCCAGCAATGGCAACAAAGCAAACGGTAGAGCGAGAGAGGAAATGTGTTAAGTTCAAATAACTTAGCATAGTTGTTTTATCGATTTATCCATAAAAAAGTTGCTTCGAAAACAAGACCAAGTGGCGCCATGTTGCAAAAGAGTGTTGAAAGGCAAGTCTGTGGAATGTTTGTGGTGTATGAGTGTTTGATGTATGTGTGTGTGATAGGAGGCAAGTTTAATGCCAAGCAACTGTCCGAATAGAACACTCGCAATCTAATCAATAAGAAAATACGTTTAGGACGAATGATTTTATAAGGATTCCAAGGCATCCGCTAACTTATCTGTCGACTCACACCAACAACTCAAAGTAATTGTCCATAAAGTTGAATTTTATTTCAAAGACATTTAATCAAATTGAAGAATGTGTGGGCATCCAATAAGGTATTGAGTCATTTCGGAGAAATATCAGTTGTAATTTTCCTTCAGATTTGAAGATAATAACACAAAAGCTGCCTTTGAATACATGATTATAATATCCAGTTGGGCAACAGGAAGACAATTTAATTTTTAAAAACTTCAATGAAATTAACACGGCTTAAACTTTAAATCATTTAATCCGAAAAAAAGTATAAAATAAATTTTGAAATTTAATCAAAGTTTGATGGAACTTTCTTCTACGTTGTTAAGACTTTCAATAAAGAGGACCTCGACAAGTTGTTCAACAGATTTTCTACGCTTTTAGATGAGAATCTTCAATTTCAGATGATGTTACGATGACTATAATGAATTCAAGGAAACTTTGACAATTTTAAAATAGTTTTCTCTTTGTAATTTTCAAGTAGAAATGAAAAAAAAACATGAAAAATTTCAGGGAACATGATAAATAAAAATTTAATTTTAAAGTAAGAAAAAATTGGGTTAACATATACTTGATAGGGCTCCCGTATAGGTTTTTTTTCCAGGTTCCCTATAAAATCAAACTTATTGGATGAATTTCGAAGTCAATAATATTGATATCGGAACGAAACCTCGTTTTAAAATGGTTGTTCACATTAATTTCAGAATTTCAGAATCCTTTCCCAAAATTCGAAAGCTGAGTGGATTTATGTTTCTATTGTTGGGCTACTTACACTTGCGCTCAAAAAAAGCTCAGCACCATGATTTTTGTGTTTCAGTTTTTCTCTGTTGTTTGCCGATAAGAAGCGTTATCTAACAGTACTTGTTAAGTTGGTTTTGTATTTATCCACGAAAAAGGCTAGATTGCAATCGATTGCATCATTTTGTGCAGATCGTTCAGTTAAAATAGTGAATGTAGTGGAAACAATGGTGTTAACGGACAGACAGAAGCTTGATTTGAAAGTCTATAAAAAGCAAAATATATTGAATCTTGTTGTATTAAAAAAATCAAGTGCAAGAATCATCACTAAGAAGAATTTGGCAAAATATTTGAGAAAGGGAAGTTTATTGCGTGAATCCGGCAGCGGGCGTTCAAGGAAAACTAACGAACGTGAAGACCGACACGATTATCTTTGTGCAACGGTTTTGAAACTATAACAGAAATTGCTGCAGAGTTAAGGGAAGGTTTAAACGGCGAATTAAGCACCTCAACAGTAAAGCGACATCTGAATGACAACAATTTGAATGTCCGACGAGCAGCGAATAAACCACTTCTTACTGCAAAAAAGAGTTCTGCCCGGCTAAAATGGTGTAAAGAGTCGAAAAATTGGTCAGCAAATGATTGGGCTAGTGTTGTTTTCTCTGATGACAGCAGAATCAAACTCATCAGTTCGAACTCAGGTGCCATGGTGCTTCATAGGAGAAATGGAAGATACAGTGATGAATGTGTTTTCGTCTGGGGAGCGATAACAAGTTAAGGTGTTCGCACTGTAAACTCAGCAGTGTACATGGACATAATTGAAAAGGTCGTTTTACCTACCATCGAAGTTTTAACAGAGCACATGGAGACAGTGATATTTCAAGACGATTCCGCATCGTGCCATCGATCGAAACCAGTAAGAACAACGTAGACATTTTCTTAAACAAATTTTTCAAACGAGTTTTTTTTTTTTTGTTTAATTGATGTTTTTCATTTCAATAGGTTTTCAAGTAAAAAAATGTTTTTGAGATTGAGTCTCTATCATGGCAACAAAAAGCCCTGACCTCAACCACATTTAGAACGTTTGGGGCATTATGAAGTGAAAAATACGAAGTCACAAACCCAACGACACTTGCAGAAATCGGGGAAAATGATTGAGAACACATTAAACAATGAATTATCACCAGAACTGATAAGAAAACTGTATGAGAGCATGCCTTCACGAGTACAGAGTGTTGTGAAGGCACACGTTACTAATAAATAATTTACTAATATATATTTTAAACTCGTAGATAACGATTAGTGTACGATCATTATGAAAAATATAAATAAATTTAAGAAAAATTGACTGGCCCATATAACAGTGTTCTTATCCTTACTTTTCAGCATTAATGCTTCAGTACAATATGATGAGTTACTCAAAAATAAGTATCTTGCTCGAATATAATTATTTGAACAACAAATGAGTGATTGCACTTCATTTGAACAGCATTTTGACTAATATCAACATTTGAGTTAAATATATACTACATTTTTGGCAAAGAATAGGACGAAGAGTTTTACATCGGAGAGTTTTGGTAACTCAAAAACATACTGCGATTCAACACATTCATCGATTCGGGTACAGCCGCAGCAACACACGCAAAATATTTAGGATCAGAAACAACACCCTGAAAAACTGGTGCAATACTGAGGAAGGAAACATGCAGGATTTGCAGGGAGATGGTTGACTTTTAGTACTTTCAGCAGAAGCAAATGGAAAAATCGAAAATTACCTGAAAATAGACCAGGAATGCCGACGCGAAAGTGACGAAACCGCTTAACAACCCTCAGGAAGCCCATAAGAACGTGTCGAGGCGAAACATTCGGTCAACCAACTGGGGCCGGCAAATCTATCTTTGAGGCAAGAAGCTTCTACTTCCCGAGAATATTCGATACCGGCTTTATTTCTGCCAAAACCTCAAAACCTTGGATTTACTTATGACAATCCTCGTTGTGACAATCTGCGGGCAAGCAGCCTTTTAAAAGACGAGTCATGATTCCAACTGCATCCAAGACCCAATAGAAAATAGGAGCAAAGAAAGGAATAAATATGGTAAGAAACTTTTACGCCGCCCTGAAGTTCACCAAAAACTGTGTCAACATTTTTGGCATTCAATATTAACTGGATCAACAATGTTCAGAGCGATGTTAAGATCATGATGTCAGTTGATTCTAATTTAAGTTTACTTCATCGTTTCGCTGTCGATTCAACAATAAATTTTTCATTTCGACTTGCATCTACTAGTAGTTTGAACTAGTTGCCAATTTCAATTTGAGTTTAAAATTTAATTCAAAATATCATGTCTTTTGTAAGACGCACTTTTCTGCCGGTATC
Source organism: Stratiomys singularior (assembly GCA_954870665.1). Taxonomy (NCBI): domain Eukaryota; kingdom Metazoa; phylum Arthropoda; class Insecta; order Diptera; family Stratiomyidae; genus Stratiomys; species Stratiomys singularior. The sequence goes on along the minus strand of OX940881.1, from coordinate 30,423,034 downwards.
CTGACAGGTAGTGTTATACTTAGATTTCAATCGACGATAGAAGTTATACGTTATCAAGACAAAGTATTCTTGCACTCATATTTAAGAACAAAAGGCTTACTAAAAGTCTATTTATTTTCATTAAGAACGTTTTCGCGTGGCCTGGACAGATGAATCAAAGTCATTAGGAACATCGGCTGAGGCAAAGTTCCCCGACCCAATCATCTTTGGCATGTTAGCGCTATTACTGCGTCCTCCCCAAACATGCCACTCATACAATTCACACAACCCAAAACGTCTTACGTAAATAACACAGAAATTTCCAATTATATTTGATAAAATTACGTTTATGAATTTTAAATTTATGTTGCGCGCCTCATTCAATTAGGATACAGGAGTTTTTTTTAGAGGTATAGAATTTTAAGTTGGCAGCACTGTTTAATACTACACATCATGTGACAGATGTCATGCGTATTGTGATTAGTTTGGTGCGCCGTTTCATCATAAATTGGTTGACGTCTGAGCAACCTCTACAAATTCAGATTTATTTCGAAAAATGTGGTTCTATACGAGCAACGAATCATGCATTTCGTCAATTTTATGGGTGACATAATCGTCCATTAGAACAATTAATTTGATTAATCATAGGTCGTTCCGGACATTTACTCTCACTGATAATGCACATCCATCCAGACGTCGTACAGTGCGTTACCATGAAGACCCAAGTAAGTCCATTCGACATCGTGCTGAATAATTGAACCTGTGCCCAGCCACATTATGGAAGGATTTACGGAAGAATGTTGAGTGTTTACAAAATCTGTCTCGTGCATGAATCGAAGTCGAATGACCATCGAGTACGGCGTAGATTCAGTATATTGATACAAGGACTAATTGTTAGAGATCCCGATTGTAACACGATTTTTTTAAAGCGATGAAGCTACATAATTTATGGTTGAATACGTTAATAGACAAAACAACTGCATTGAGAGTAATGAGAAACCACAGGCACTTGTTCGCTTGAAACTCGCTGAAAACATTTCAGTCAATGGTGACCGCTACAGAGCTATGATCAATGATATTCTTGTTCTGGGATTGCCCCGCCGTAATGCAAGGGTTTCAAACCTCTAGTTTCAACAAGATGGCGCGAAATGCCATACAGCTCGTGCAACATCAACTTATTGAAAGGAACATTTGATCAGCAAATAGTTTCTCGTTTGGGACCTGTGAACTGGCGTAAAATATCTTGTGATTTAATACCACTGAACTATTTCTTGTGGGGATATGTGAAATCGCTCGTCTGCACCGATAATCCCGAGACGTTTGACCATTCGGAAGACAACATACGCCGCATTATCGGCAAGATACATCCCCATTACCTGGGGTAATTCTATGCCTCTGAAAAAAAATTCGCATTTTATATGAATTTGTCGTCGACTAAACTTTAGTTCAGATAAGCATCTATAATTGGAAACCGCAACATCACAATCCTATCATTATCGCCCATAGAGCATCTTTTAAACACGACGCGTTCGAAGGACGAAAACCTTAAATATTCGAATTGGAGCAAGGATCCTTCATGTAAAAACAGGTAAGACGTCAATCCCATTTTCATTCTGACAGATACTTCAATGAAAACCAATTACAAAATGCTAAAATATTTAAAATTTCCCACCGGTTCAGTTCACGACTAATAAAATTCATAAAACCATATTTTCCAAACTATATAACAAAATTTATTACTGGTACTCTCCCGTCGACCAGGAGATAATTTACGACGTTTCGATATCTCGTAAACTGTTCAACTACGACGACAGAACGTTGAAAACTTTTAACATCACCACTCTCAAAAGCCTTTAAACCCGTTACTCGTTACCCAGAACACTGTCTGAAGGGAAAACTGAGAACATAGTAAAAATCGAAGAGTTGTCTATTCGCTCAACTCTATCATTCCGTGCTTTTAGTATCCTTCGACAATAATGCTGCGACAAGGTTAGATAGCAGGCGACAAACAAATCATAAAACAACAAAAAAGGATGTTTTTATGTCTTGGGAAAAGTGTCGTGGAAAATACTTTCCGGGTATCATGGATTCCGGGGACGGTGGTATCCGTGGCGATGATTCTGTCGCCGGATACGTTCAAGTGAAACAGCGAAAGGAGTAATGACCGAACGGAAATTGGACAAGACAAGTTTATAGTCTTTAGAAATATAATTTCTGCATCCTTGCATCCTTGGATATACAGTCACTATCAAGTCCTTTCTCTACTGTAGCAACGAAATCAAAGAATAATTGTTTAATTAAATTTTTTATTTCAGAATAAGCTGCTTAAAGCTTTTGTAAGAAAACTCCCTGAATTAAAGTTGTGTTTTCTTTCAGGAAAATTTCCGAAAATTTTGCTCTCAGGATTTGATTTAATTCAACAGAAAATTTTTCTATAGGCTCCGTTGTTTATTGAAGTTAATCTCATTTTAATGTGAACCTCCAGATATCAACAGTCAACCGTATAACAAGCGAAACCCACTAAATGATTTTTTTCTATGAATATAACTTCAGGCGCCCATTTTGACTCCCTATTTCGGATATGAAACGATTATCTGCCTATCGTTTACAAATGCCTGCAAAATTGGATCTTGTTATTATTTAGCTGCAAGCTGCTTTTTTTTGCTATATCAAAGTTTCTAAACGCTAGAAGACTCCACGATTGATGTCTTATGTACTTGTCCAGATAGAAACGAGAACATCTTAAGACGAGGAAAAAGAAAAAAGCATAAGCGTAAGAAAATCAACATCAAGTTGCTCCCGAAAATCACGTTCTTCATGTTTTCTCCATGTTATTCATATTCCGCGCATTTTTAAGAACTGGTTCCTCTGGCTGATGTTGAGACGAAGACTGACAGGAAATTCAGCAGTTAAGTAACAAGATTTAAGTCTTTTGATATTCGGTCATTTACTAGTTGAACTGCTTTTGTTTGTTCCCACGTGGTCTTCACTTTCAAGGCGAAGGTAACATGTGAAGGTTCTTGCATGAAGAACTGTAGAGTGGTTGAATGAATTTATCATGGAAATAACTATGATGTCAACTTTAGTCAAGATAATCACATGGACCTAGAGAACAACGTGTATTAGAAAAAGTTATAATTATAATATGACCTCAAAATAGGTCGCAATAGAGTTACCAGTTGTGGTTCTAATTTTGAGTCTGCGTTTTCAGACCACTCATACTGACACCAATAGCATGACATCACTGCGTTCTATGTGCAATTTGGCGGTCCATTCGTTCGATCTGGTTGTCGCTACAGAAGCCACGGAATGCACCTAGTTCTGTGATCATCAAGTATTCCAACTCACATGTGTAAGTCGGGTTTGGACAATGTAGAAGAAAGAGGGTGTACAAAGTTTCCCTCTTCTCCATTACATAATTGACAGCTGACCGTCATTAGAATGTTTGCCAAGCTGACCTAGAAAATGGTATGATCTTAACAACAACTACAAGACCATAACGCTCTAGGCACATTTTCATCCTCTATTTCCTTAAGTAATGCCCAAAACGCCGGCTTATACTTCAATCATACCTATCATTTTACAAATCCTCCTTGGGTTTTTTCAAACACTTTCATCTAACTCGCGTTGTTAGCAGGTCTCACTTCTTGTTAGTTCATTTAGCCAAATAAGCTTTTGACCAGATTACTAAATTTCAAAGGCTTACATACCGCCAATGACATATGTCAACTGCACTACTTGACATTTTTAAGATGGTAAGCTGATAAATACTAGCATGACATATTTTTCGCTTTTTCGTTTTTGGACAGTCTGCTCTGAGGTATAAAAAGCATTCTACTAGTCTTTTGCAACCAAAGCTGGATATTTTGTTACCTAAGTCAGATCGTTTTAGTCAAATATCGATCAGCGCAAAGGAATTATTGATTGTAAATTGACGCCTCTTTATTGTTTATGCCGCATTCATCACAGTTGCAAATTTGCATCATTGTATCAGCGTGATGATGCAATGATGCATCGGTAAATGAAGAATGGTCTTTTATAAAGAATTTTATAAAGTACAAATTAAAAGATTTGATTGAGGTTAGTTGGGGAATCTGGAAACAAAGCCTTTAACATAAGTCGTGAGAAAAGAGCATGAACAATATCACTTATATATGCTACTACCGGTTTCAGGGTCAGGTTACGTACATTAGCGTTCACATTTATTCAAAGTATGTTCGACGCCGTCAAATATATAAAACTCATTTCAAATTCCACGCGCTAAAATTTCTCGAATTTTTCGAAAAGTATATATTTCATCGCGTCTACTTAGATGTCTAAACAGCTTCACACTGACTTCTTCTGCTGAGTCCGCGAAGTCCATGCGCAGCTTCCAGTTTCGCCTTCCTCCTTCGGTACTATCATTGAATACCTTTTTCCTCCATTGTCTCTCAGAGAGTGACAACGCTCTCCGAGCGGTCGGCAACTGTCCTGGGAACAAGACAAAAAGAGAAGGTGGACTGCATGCTGATCTCTAACCTGAGGCGGTGGTGAACCCATGGTGTGACTAATTTCTACTTGGATGTTTTCGGTCTTACCTGTACAAGATTGACAGGTCACAATCTCCTAACTGCATGTTTTATACAGGAGAAGTGGAAGGCGCTGGTCACGCATTCTTCGTTTCCATAGAAAAAGTAAGCAACAGAGTGACCTTCTCAGTGAGGTTGGAGAGCTCTGCCCGGAAACTATGGTCGGAGGAATCGCGTGGCACAATATGCTCGGGCAGTCCTGATACTTAAAAAATATATACTGGACCATCGGTAGGCATCCGTAATGGAGGGATCTCTTTTCTAGCACCTCCTTTCGGTTTATTCCTTCCCGCTTGAGAAGGGATTCTCGTAACAGATACAGCTCCAGGCGTAGAAACAAGAGGCCTAGCCCGAAGTGTTGTGTCAAACGAATCCACACCAAGTTCTTAGGTTGACCGGGGAGATGTTTAGTGGGTAATCCAGAAGCATTGCGCGTCCGGCAGACCCATATTCAGGACGTGAAGAACCAACAAAAAAAGACACCCCAGGCACCGTTTGCAACTCTCAGAGAAAAAGGCTCCCTCCGGAAAATACAACGGGGAAGATGTTGTTGCGATCCACGCTGCGTCGTTGGTACGTATCTACGTCTCAGTTGTTCGCAACAATGTTGACATTAAAAGACAATTGGATCGTCCTGACAAAAAGGTCGTCGCTTCATCCCTGAATATAATCTAGACAGAACCGTTAGATTAAGAACAGCGCTCAATGTATAGAGAAATTCGTTACAGTTTATGGTTATTTCGGTATACATCCCACCACGCAATAGACAGTTTCAACAAGACATTTAGACTCTGTTCGAAATAGAAGGACCACTTTTGATCATGAGAGCCTTCAATCCATATCACTGCTCTGAGGCATAATGTCACTGAGACGGAGTCAAACAAATTCATTGAAATCACGAGCGAGAGCCACTTCCTACCCAAGGAAGTCAACCGTTTGGGTCAGGTACGCGGAATTCTCATTGATTGTGGAATCTCCCAGCAATTTCAAGTGAATGTAGGAATAACTGTCCCCAACAAGCTCTCTTGAGTTCAGCAGCCAGTGCACATCTTAAGTAAGTAGAAAGGAAATTGACTGGCAGCCTTTGCACGACCATCTGGCTAACGAAAGTTTCACCCGATAAATCAACATAACCGATAACGTTGAAAACAATGTAGAAATAGTAACAAACCACCGCAAGCAAGAAACGAAAGGACAACATAGTCAAAATTCCAAGAACAAAACACAGTCCATGTGAACCATGTGCGAAATTGAGAGCATGACAAGGAAGAGGAATCAACACCAGAGAAGAGCCAGGACCACGGTTGACCCTAGACAGGGAAGAAAGCCAACCGGTTGACAAATTAAATACATCACCATATTTATCAGTTCCGAAACGAACAGTGGGAGAGCTACCTGAATTGCCTCGAGCCTGGGGAGAACGGAATTATTTGGATTCTCGAGGACACCGGAATACTTACGCATACGGAATAAGGTAGTTGTTCCTCTTATCCATGGTTCGGAAAGTATAAAATATGACAATACTGTCAAAGCAGAAACCTTTGTGAGCTGGAGCGGGAGTTGTAGAGTTGAGTTGAGTTGTTCTGGAGCTGTAATTCGGTAAAAAGTCTTTTTGAGATGAGGGCTTTTTCAAAGAGGATGAAGTCTTAAAAAAAGTAAGAGAGCACCCCAGGAATAGGCCACAGGCAGAGGAGGTGATATGGCCACTTGATACCAAGTACCAAGACCCAGCACTCTAACTAAGATAATACTGAAGTGGCTCGCGGACAACGTGTTACACACATCATTACAGAGAAAATCTACACAATTTTTCGTACCTATAGGCTACCAGTAAAAACCATGCCTTCCTCCAAAACTGGAGACCAACAAGTCTGCTCTGGTCGATCTCCAAAATAGCTGAAAAGGCATTACTAATTACATTTAATGAAGTGGTTAGCCAAAAAACACATAATTCCAATCGAACAATATGGATTCAGCGAAATAGATTCAACGTTATCCCAATTTAAAACGATGAAATGATATGCACCGCTGGAAGTCTACTGAGCTCATTATTTTCGACATAACGGCAAAGACTCTGATAAATTCTAATATGCAGGACTCATCACATAAATGCATGAACTCTCTTTCCCCCTACGACACAGTCAATTCATACACACGTGTCTGAAAGGTCCATCGTTTAGAGTTAGGAGAGAAGATCGTCTATGGAGTCTGCGGACTACTCAAGTTGGCGTTCCACAAAGATCGTCCATTTCACCAATACTGTATAATCTGTACACCCTAGACATCGCGATATTGAAAAATAAAAGAAAGGGATTTATTTAACTTAACTGGCTAAAGCTTCATCTTTCCATAATCGATTTTCGGCTGCTATCGTTCGGTCTTCCTCAACGATTGGTTTTCTTCACCTGAAAATGCTAATTATATATACCTGTATGAAGGGTGTTTCCTCAAGGTGACTCAACCTGGACCGCAGGATGACTTGGAAAGACCACATATCGAAACGCAAAGGAAAAGAAAAGACTGCCGTGTGCCAAATCTGAATCTGGCCACTTGTATTTTAAAAATGAGGTTCTCATTTTAAAGCAAAAAATCAGACTACTACCACTTTGGGGCGGTATTGCTTTTTGTCAGACCGCCAGGACATACAAAAAAAAAGCTCTCCAGTCACTGTAAAAACGAGCCTGTCGGTAGATTTGCCAAATTTCATGGTATGCTGCGAACACGGTCCTGTACAAAGACTTACATTATGTAGTCGATAAACCTGTAAATATTTGAAGTTTAGAACAGAACCGTCAAAATCGTCAAAGTCCCAGCTGACGGAAGTCAAAACACACAACCAAACCTCGGATTAATATGAAACGACAGAACAGAATAGATAACGATTGGAATAATAAGAATAATTTTCAGAATAATTGTGTTGGATGGTGATATGTGTTCAACACTCACAGACAGAAATAGACATGCAAAAATGCTCAATGACATTAGCTCCGCGTAACCCATACTCCAGGTCTAGGTCTTAGATATTCTGGGTTTATGAAAGTATAGGAGTGGAAAATAGTTACAATTCATGTGAATTTGTCCAATTTCTTGCTTCTTTACTCAACTAAAATGTGTTCTCTTTTTTTTTTCATAAATTTGAACAAATGTTATTCGAAAACACTGTTTCCCAGATCGGCAGCCCATCATATATTAACTTTCAAATGTACATTCAACCTCTAAACAAAGGAGAAAAATTTAAAGAAGGTCATAAAACGTAAACGACTATCGATTAAACTTGTTTGTTCGCAACATTATTCAATACCCGCATCAAAACGTACGCCATTAAAAATATTCAAAGCTTGCATCCATACCCCAAAGACCATGACGTAACGCACAGTGTGAAATAACACCAGCAAGTCAAATTCTAGTCCGTGGAATATTTCTTATCAACATTTTCTCTCCGTTTTAATTCGTCTTCCCGAAAGAAAAAAAAGTAAAAGTCCACCTCGCATTCGTTATGGACGACGCGGTATCCAATTTGCATAATAACTTTAAACGAAGTTTGAGTGGAACACTCATTCAATCAGCATATAACCTACCTCCTTAAGAATGAAGCTAAAATGTCACATTTAAATTGAAGATTGAAACGTGAGATAAGAACAAGTTGCCTAGCTAACTTGATCGACCATCAAATAGTTAAAGCTGATTGTGGGAAGACGTGCTACCCCGTTGGCCATAAAATTATTGATTTAGGTGAATACGATGTGGTGATAATAGGATTTTAATTAGGAGCGGGAAAAATCATTGTAACTTATCACGTCCACGATTTTCCCGTTATGAGGAATCATGTCACAAGAGGACAGCATTGACCATTCATCAGTTGCCGAAAAGGATTTTGAAGGCAGTGAAGCTCTATTCAGACTCACAAACACTCTACGTAAATGCCATTTCAATTAAATTAAACATAATAAAGAGGTGATAAGTGCTCCGTTTGGTCTTAAAAATTAAGAACTCTTAAGATAGTAAGCAGTCATTCCATACAAACTTTACGTGACCACTTCAAATAGTCAAAACTTATGTATTTGTGTCAATGGAGTTGCGTGCCACAGGGCTCCCAACTAGGGCCTAAAGTGTTGACTGCATAATGAGTCCAATGTATTAAAGGTAAACAACTAGAAGCCTGGTGGACTCAATGCACGACAATTCTGGACCTACATCGTTTGTGTCGTTTTTCAAGACATTAGAAACTAATGTGTCAATTATTTTTAAGTACCACCTCAATTCGTTGGAAGAGATTTTTACCAACTGACATTTTATTGATGCTGACGCATGAATTTCAATCTGTTCAACATTTTTGATGGATGGGTAATGCTTCTTTGAATATTGCGTGTTTATTCAGATTTTTGCTGAGTCAGTTTTTCGTGAAAATAAAGTCGAGAAAACATTTCTATTTACAAATAAAGGCACGATTCTATACGACTCTATACGGGTTGGAATTCATTTTGGCTATTCTAAAATAGGTTAGTTTACGCTTAACAGAGAGTCACTTTTGTTTTATAGCTGCATTAGGAGTTTGAAAAACTGACAAAGGGTCGTCAGCGTGTTCGAAATGATTCCTCTTTGACAGAGTCATGACGAATATTCTCGTTGTGCATTTGATCGTGTATAAGTCATTGCTTTGTGTATAAAATATTAGATCTTAATGCGTAGGCTTTACCTAGAAAGATTTAATCTGCAAATGTATGCAAGATCATATCCGTTTTTTATGGCTTGTAATGTTACCGATCTAAATGAATGTTTTCTGAACGATTCTGTTAGCTCAGGTCTGTTTTGGTGTGACGCGCCATAGATGATGATTATTTTGCTGAACGACCATGATGCATTAATTTTGTCTTCAACATGAATTTGAAGTTAAGTTTAAAAGAATCTGTAGGTAGAAAACAACGAACCTAGTAATAATTTTACCCTTTCAAAAAATACCAGTTAATGGAAGGCTACTGTCAACAAAATAATCCCGTTTCATTCTTTTATTTGCGTAATTTGACAGTTCGTAATATCGTTTTTTTCGCAAGATGATTATTGATTATGAATTGGTAAGAGTGTATGTCAACTTTTAATGGTTTATTGTGGTCTTTTTTTTCGCTGTGCCTAGAGCGCCTCAAGCAGATTAGTCTTTCTAGAAAGAAAATGTAGCCTATCTGATTTGAATTTGACGTTCAAACTCCTCGTTGACAAGGAAGTAGTTTAGTAGGGTGTAGTAGCCAAATTTCAAGTGCCACTCCCTGACAGACGTGACGAATGATTGAAGCTGGGCCTCCCCGAATGCGCCTGAACTGAAAATTAAATATGATTTGCAACCTACTCGGAGTATCTGTCAATCAGTCAGTATCTGCTGATTGGCGAAAAAAATAATTTTTTTCCAAACTTACTCTCACCAAACAATAAGGGTTTAATTAACCCCTCAAAACCCTCAACTTCTTCCGATTATTTTGAAAAAGTTTTACAGATAAAGCTGTTGATGTGCGCAATCTCAAACAAGTGTCTGAATGTCATTTCCTTGTCACTCAGCAATACGAAAATATCCTTCTCCTTCTAAAAGCTGAATTATGTCGTTATCCGATCCAAAGCTGCACTTATAAGGAGAGACACCATGGTTAATTTTGCTTTGGTCTTTGTCCCCAACTTGGGTACATTTTCAGATTCTTCCAGGAAGTTTCTTATCATTTAAGATGTCGGTAATGATCCACGACACATTGGACAGTACGGTCTTCTGTGATACAAGCAAAAGATCGTTTCATTTTGAGAAAAAAACAAGAGGGAACTGAACAACATTTTCAATTACGTTACAATGTAACCACTTAAAAGCACAAAAAAGTGCAAGAGTGAGGCCTTTCTAAGCACGCTCTCTGAGCTTCAGTGAAGGCGAGCATAGTAATTGCGGCGCAATAGGTCTTTCTGAGGAAAGCTAACCGAAGCTAACTTTTGAAGAAACCTACGAGTATCAGCGCTGTATATACTTAAGCTATGCTCCTCGTGTGAGCTGATGTTGTTACATAGGAATCGCTTTATGACAAGGTTGTTTTTTATGATGGCTTTCCCCAGCTTCGCCTTTGGAGCTGATGAAAAAATTCCCACAAAACTCCCACTTCGAAAAACTTTCCATTCTAAGAGAAATTAACTCTAATTTTGCACATGCATTGGTACATGTAAGCAAAACTTATTGAAGGTAGGACATAAAGACAAAAATGCGTTGAGACAATCACAAGGTCTCTTAACTTGCTACAAGATTTATTCTTGTATGGCTGAGTTTGTGATGCATTTCGAAGTTTGAACGCTTTTTATTAGTTATATTATGGTTTGAAAAGTCTTAGCATCTATAATTTGCCCCATGTAGTCAATACAGCGAGCTTTACAATATAGAGAGCTTGCGAATTAAACAACGTATAGGACTGGAAGTGCTCCCTTTAAAAAGGTCTGAAAAATGGATTAAGAAACTGTACTTACTATACTCAATTTTTTACCATGATAGTAAAAGAATAACAATGAATTAACAATCAGAACCAAAAACAGAGTGCACCAGACTGGTAGTCTTACGTGAGCAACGCTGTTGCACCATATTTAGGAGGGAGAATAAAGGGTCAGATGTAGACCACAATGATGAATAACTTTCCAACCGAACAAATTGAAATACATTGAACACAATTGCAGTCGCAACATCGTCTGGTATTTCACGCTCGTTCTTCTTCCTTAAAACAACAACCCGACTTTATGTATTTCCTGAACTTGTAATTTCTGTGTTCTAGTCTACTGACGAAATGCATAAACGTAATAATGCATAATAGTACTGCGGCATTTACATGAGAAAATTCCAAATAATGAAGCATTCTGCAGGTACATATACATAAATATTGCACTATCATCAACCATCTTCACGCAAGCGTAACGTCCGCTGTCGGCGAAGACGTTTTTAATGTATTTTTTAATGATGAATACTTTAATTGCTGTAAGAATGAATTACTCTCCTCTTTACATTTAGACTTACCACTAGCAATCTCACCACTGACAAAGAAAATATCAGTAGTGCATAGCATAAAGCACGGAAATCAACAGACCATAGATAAAAATCTTTTAATTGTATTGTACACTTGAGATATTTTCTCTTTCTTTGAAGAAAAAACTACTTTGAGGATGGTTAATTTATTTGCTGCTGATTGAGCCATTGCTCCACCAGTTTGAATATTCCCTTTTTATGGACGACTGGTATTGTACTTGGAAAAAAAGTTTGTTAGTCTGAAAGCGTTTATAAGTGGTCTGGACTTGATTTCAGTTACATTGACGAAAAGCAGCTAGCGCAAAGGCTTACTTTATGCACTGCCTTATGGTTGAAATTATGTAACATTTATCAAGCTATGCATAATCAAAAGGAATTTATCACGTCTAATTAAATTGTTCATCTTCAAGCGGTTTAAGCCTATTTTATTATAACTCTAAATTTTCATCACGCTTGCTTTTTCAATTAGCAAAAACCAGGACTTGTTTCTTATATCGAGAACAAGAAATTCGTTAGCGATTCGAAAAATTGAAGCAAAAGAAACTTATGGACAAAGCTTGTCACATAATTTCTTAATGATAACCAAATGAAATTTTGCTCCTGAATAATGTTTCGTGTGCCTAAAAGGATTCAAAGGGCAAATTCCCGATTTTGGTAAAATTTGTGGGAATTTTCTTGTCGCATCTGAAGGTACCACTGAAGAATCATATAAGACATCGATCTATTAGATGTCCAACTTGATCCCTTTTGAGCACCTTTAATTAAAAGCAAAACACCGTTCTATTGATTTGACATGGTCGATGTTATTGCAATTTTGCCTAAAAAAAATCTAAATTATTCGTTGCTTTTCACAAACTAATAATGGAATTTTGTTGCGCTTCTCACTGATCCATTATTTTTTATACAAACGGGTAACTGTTAACATTCCCGAAAAATTTAAGTAATCAATTACCATCCGTTCCCCAAGTAAAACATTTGTAAGATGTTTCCTCCTTAACATATTCGATAGCCAAAATTTAAACAGCTGTTCTCAACAATAAGTCGTTAAAACAATAATCCCCTTTCCCAAAGTAAAACAATCAAAAACTAAACGTTTGAACTTATTCAACTGAATGAAATCATCAGCTGCATAATAAAGGGTGTTTATTAGCGGTATAGAACCTTAAGATGGCAACACTTTTCAATGCTACATGTGATGTGACAGCCGTCATGCGTTTTATGGTTAGTTTGGTTTGCCGTTTTATCACGAATAGAATTTATCATGAATAGAATAGATATTATTAATATCATTGACGCCTGAGCAACGTTTGCAAATTGTCAAGATTCCTTTCGAAAAAAAAACTAATCGGGCACTCCGTCAATTTCATATCCGACATAATCGTCCATCAGAACAATTAATTCGAATAAACATGGGTCGTTACCGCAATACGTTTACTCTCACTAATAATAATTCAGCCTAGGAAGTTTCTTTTGGTCTGAAATGAGGAACGTTATTTTTGAGAATTGATTGAACAACTATATTTCAAACGCTCATAACTATTGATAGATACTTATTTTTCAATTTCGTTGTATTTTTGTCCTCCGAACGAAATGACGTCTTCCCTCGTTTGTTTCCTTGTATTGTTCACGTATGCGATTCGCCAGTAAATCATATTGGGTGTATGGTTTCATACTGAGTTTGTTGGTCTTAAATGTTTTTATTTATAGATCCGTCACTTACACATGCAGATAGGAAAAATGTTATAGGGGTGAGAAAAGTCCGTATTTTTTCTTTTTTAGGGGAGCTCCTTAATTTGGTCCCGCTCCAAATTTTGTCCCTAATTTTTCATTTTTGTGGGAGCTCCTTGCTTTCTTTGTCTGCTACCTTTAGGAGATATGTCCTTTGAATTTTGTTTTTTATTCCTTTCAACGTAAATCGAAGTCCAATAATTGAAATTATTTATTCAACTTTACATTACGTATTATTTTGCACTGAAATTCAAGACGTATTTTTTCACTACTACCGCTGACCGAGTCAATATTTACCGACCTATCAGTGATCGCGCATCTAATTTATGTCACTTTCAACTGACTATCGCTTTCAACTGAGTCGCTCATTTTAAAAAACCAATTAGTTGAAATTAACTTTTGATGCATGTTCCTGCCATGAGTTCATTATCAGTAAATATTACACTAACACCATTTACAGTGAGAAAATAAACCTGAATACATTTACGCATTAGTCACGGGTTTGGCACGGAAAAAATTTCAATATGAGATGAAATACCGTTCAACAAACGACGATTATCGATGTCAGTGTACAAGTTATCGTCACGTAGCTCAGTGTTTTTGCGTTGTGTGCTAAGTTTTTTTTTTTTTTTTCAAAAATATGGCCAATAACGGAACTGAACTGAAGATGCCAGTCATCAAATCAAATACGCAAAATTCAAGGAACTTTCTCATGAAAAGTGGAAATGAGAATTTTATCGGCACATTTAGCAGGACCCAACTGCAAGTGAGGCTATTTTTTACAGTTTTGATATACAAAATTTAAAAATCAATGAATCGGGTTTAAAGATTTTCACGAATGAATCGCAAAGGAATATGCCAACGAAGTAAGCTCCGTTATTCTTCCTTATCTCGACAACAATTTAGACAAGGTCAAGGAGTTTTTTCTGACAATTTTCCAGGTCATAATTATTGACTTACGCTTATCAGATTTTTATTTATTAGGTTTTTATTATTTTTATTATGTTTTGGCCGTTACGAAACTTGAACAAACATAAACATTCGATATTCAAGTAAATAATTGTACTTTCAAGTGAATAATTGTTTGTTTGGTCTCATTAATACACAAAAATTAGTATTGGTCGAAGAATTAAAATGTCGGAAGTTATCGTTGGCTTTTTTCAACACGCACCATAACTGCTTATTCGATTACAGATTGGATGATGAGGTGAGAAAGTCCTGGAAGAAGCTTGTACTATCATCCTGATTATTTGGTTTCTTGTTTGCACATTCCAGTGGCTCAGCACATTTATCGAGCACGTAACACAATTTAAGGGGTGGTTGTATCGCAACAGTTTCTGTGTTCGAAGCTGTTTGAAATCATGAAAGTGAATCTAATCAGAGCTATTCAATTACAAAAACCGTTACAATTTCTTTCTAAATGATAATCATACAAAAAAAACAACGAAAAACCGATAATATATAACGCGATGACTTATTACAAACAAAATGAGAGGAAAATTACCTAAAAGTTCTGATAGCCCCAGTGAGCAGAGCATCGAACAAATATAATGATGTAATTAGCAAAGAAGCAAACTTATTCATACAGGAGAAAAAATTGTAATACGAGAAAATTTAACGACGTGGATTACCAGCGATATCGCATTAACTGGCTTCATAAGCCTAAATATGTCAATGTGTATACAATGTTAAGGTTTTGATGATGTTTGGAAGCGATTTGATGAGGTTTGTGATGTGCGAGGTTTCGCACAGCATCTTCGTCTTTATATCTTAACTCCACGCAGTTTAGTTTACAAAAAAAGACCTAAAAATGGTAAAAAAAAAGACTTCAAAATGGTATCAGTCAATGCCCAATAGAATTGAAGTTTGTACTAAGTATAAACGTTATCTCTTAGTTATGTGGCAAAGTATGTGGCTTAGTGGTAGATATATCGATTTGAATATGAAATAAATCTAAATAGACAGGCTGAATATATAAAAAATAAATAGACAGGCTAAATATCGACCAAAGGAACTTGAATCTTGAATCTTGAAGATCTTGAAGACGACTGTGTGCTAAGCCCTCACGTTTCATTGGTAGGTGGAGTCTATTGCATGTTAGACTCCTGTAATGAAGGAACATTAGATCGACACATATATTAGTTGCATGAGAACAAGTACTCTAGAAAGCAGCGAAATTGTAAAATAAAACAATGGCAACCGATTTTCATTTAAATAAGGGACTATTTGCAATAACTATTCGCAAAAACTAACATACTAAAATTATAAACTAATGCGTAATGTGCAGGGAGAATGCTTGCCAACAGAAAAGCAGTCGCGGCCGCAGTCGACCACGAGTTTTGGTTAGGTATAGACATAGCTTCTTGTGAAGCGTGTTCTTTGTCACTGTCACAAAAGAACATGTGTTTTTTGTCACAAAAAAGTTTTTTGCCAAACGTACGAAATCGGGAAGCAAGATCCTACTAATGGTCAAGCAGTTTTACGAGGATAATGCAATGAGTCACGATCTGGTGGTTTTGAAGTAACACAAGCTTTTTAAAGATGGTAGAGAGCTTTTTGAAGCCGAAAATTTAACCAAAGTGCGAAAACTGTTGAATTGCTGAAACTATTGCTAGCTAAACCATTTGCGAGACCGGTTTAATCGCGTCAACCAATCCTATTTTTGACAATTACAAGCTTCATCACGAGAAAGCGTCACGGCGTGTCGGTGTAAACATTATGGTCTCGAATTTTCTCACCTTTTTTATATTTCCCGGAGATATAACGCCAATTAATTTTCGTCCAAATTACGAAAAGTAATGGACACAAAATTCTTTAATAATTTCCACAGAGAAACCAAAGGTTTCCCCAACCTTGCAAACTTCTGACATCTACTATTAGTCCGATCCCGCTTTGCAACATTGCTGCACCCCGCTGCAGTTTCGATCTGGCTCCACCTGATTTGTATATATTCTCATGGATGAATAGACAGCGGCTTGACTCGATTCAAAACGCTCAATTTGGGGCGCAATCGTTCTATCCATGCAGGCTCTCAAGAGCATTCCCGAAGTTGACTACAAGAATGGTAAGGTAAGGTGGTAAGGCGAATGACAGCATCGTTGTTGTAAATTTGTCGCTGTCCAAGAGTGAAGAACCCGAAGAATATTAAGAACTGTACGTCCTAATTTTTAGGTAAACTTAAATGCATTTAACAGTTTTCCTTTTGATCATGTTCGTAATCGTGTGATTAATGTAAAATGAACCGAACACCACACCGATGATGGCACTCCGCCGAAACGCGGCTGTGGACGAATCAAAGGAAATGACGGGGAACGACGGAATGTTGCAAGGGCAAACAAAAAGACGGAAAAAAATGTAAATATTCCAAGGATTAACTGAATATGACTTTGATGAACCCGAATCGATTCATATTTAGTTCAAATATTTTCACGAAACTTCCTTCAAGACTGAATCCTTCCAAACTCTTTGATAGATTCAGTGAGTAGCTTAAAGGCTCCAGGATTTATGAAACAATTGTTTGTGACTATAGAGCAATATCAAGTACTCTTTCCAGGTAAACAAAAGCAGTAGTCAGTGTTTCTTTGTTAAAAGAATTTAAAAGACTACCGCGTTGTTTTCAGAAGCGATTTTGGTACAGGATGTTATCGTCATCGTTAGTTCAGGATGTCAAAAACAAACGAATAATATGGATGATTCGTTCAACTGAGTCTTACTACTAATACAGCGAGCCTTCAGCTTAAACAAAGAGGTATGGGGTATTTCGTTGGTATTTGATCCCACTGAGGTCATAATCAGAGGCCGCCCGGACTACAGTCCATGGTATTGGGTTCCACTGTGTCAGACTCTGTAAGAAGCGATTGGAAGGCCCGCTGAGCTGTAGACTTTCCGGATATTGTGATTCTTTAGTAGCAACTTCGAATTCTGCACTTTCAAGCCGAGAAAAGCATGCGTCAAAGGCTGGACTGTATATTCGGGTGCTGCTCACACAATCAGATTGAATTTATCAGATTATTTATCTTTTACACTTTTATAAACATAAATCAATACTTTAAGAGATTCTTTCTGCAAAAGGTGTAGGAAGTTTTCCTTCGACTTTCATTTGGTTAGTTGTTTGAGATTTCGTTGACTCGGTAGTAGAGTTAATTCAACGAGGTCCAGTAAAAGTCTACGAAGAACTAGTGATTTCCAGTGTACGTAGAATTGCACTGACTTCAATACCACAGAGAGCTCCCATGCAATACTCATTGACGTGTGTTAATATCGTGAAACTTTACCCAAAGTCTTGGTAGGGCCATAGGTTTAAAGGAACATAGACTTATATGAATAAATTTTCAACTCATACTATATAAAAAAGTTTTTATCAAAACTTTTCCTCTCTGTAGAACCTGCCGGGATGTGAAGGAGTTTGATAATTGCATCAAATTTCAAAGTACGGACTGAAACATGCTGAAGAAAAAACCAACACGGGTGAAATTATATCTGAAGACACGTAACAGATTTTCTTAGAAGTTGGATTAATGTATGAAAGGATTATAAATTAGTATTTATTAATCATCAAAAACATCCGTTTTCACACTAGGATTCCTGTTCAGTAATGTTAAAGGCTATACTCCACCCTATCAGTCTAAAGGACGGTTCAAGCATTTGATACCTTCCTTGCTAGAATGTTCTGCAACTCCATGACTGGATTCCCTGAAGCGCATGTGATTTATCGTTTGCAACTTGTCGCCTGGCACCCAACATATACACATACTCATATTAATTCCACTTCTGCCAACTGCTATATACACCGACTCTACATACTGTTTCAATTCACTCTACCCAACTGTTCTTGGTTTTGGTCTGATGAATAGAGCACTGATTTATTACGTCCTGACTGCACAAAACTGCCATTCTTGCACATATGCGAAGAGAGGTTCGAATCGTATGCATGTTCGTATATCGATTGGATTACGGACACTGCATTTGGGTCTCTATCCGGACTTAAATATAGGAAATTGAAAAACTCTTTCAACAAATAGCCGAAATAAATGAGACTCAACACAGGATACGGCACAAGGACACAGCTCAATTTCTCCACAATCATACAAGATGTCTAATATTCGATTTGGTGTGAATGAGTGACACTGATGAAACCATGCATAGTACAGGGCTGTGTCGGCGATTTGTTATATATTTCCGTGCAAAGGTATGTTGACTGACATTTTTCCAGGCTGACAGGAATTTGTGGGATCTTGTTTTGGGGAAAAGTGTTTGCACTGAAAATTGAAAACAGTAATTGGGTAGTTTTGTTGCGGATATTACATGTGTTTGTTGATGTGATAGAAATCAAACCTATTGCAAGCGAGTATAAACGATTCGTTTAAGAGCAAACAGAAAGAAGTGCATGTAACTTTCGCAATCGAAATGTAATTGCATCTGGATTGACACGAAACATTTTTAAAGGCGTTTAATTAGATGAAAGTTTAATCGTTTCTCTTAGTTTTTTTTGCATTATTTATTGTGTCCACCGCAAGTATGCAGACTTTCACTTCACAATTGGGTTAACTATTGAGAAAAAGCGTTAATAATTGAAAAGTTATTAATCGATATCACAATTACATCTTGTGCACACAGAGAAGTTAACACATGATGTGGTTACTTCAGCGAAAGCAGTAGATCGTCTATCGTCTGAAAAATCTATAAAATTTTCAATCAAGAGCCTATATCCTTCTTGTTTTCCATTGAGCACGCAACGTTGTGTTGGCTTGTATCCA
Source organism: Stratiomys singularior (assembly GCA_954870665.1). Classification (NCBI taxonomy): domain Eukaryota; kingdom Metazoa; phylum Arthropoda; class Insecta; order Diptera; family Stratiomyidae; genus Stratiomys; species Stratiomys singularior. The sequence continues at coordinate 30,403,973 of OX940881.1, read as the reverse complement.
AAATACGCATCTTATGCTATCGTGTAAAACAATGAAACGATCAGTTGTTTTATCCATTCGTCAGTCTAGCTACAAAGCTTGAAAAGAAAGATAGATAGCATAGTTTTGAGGCAATGCAAACCCTAGTGACTCAGCATCTCCATCTTAAGACTCATAAATATTTACAACACCGGCATTAGAAAAGATGACCTCAACAAAACGAACAGATTACGAAAGGCAATAAATGCATGCTTAAATGCATCTTGTGGATTGTGGATTTCTTCTATGCTTTTTTGCTCACATGATTTAACAATTCGGCATGGTAACAACGTTTCAATTCATATGGCGCCACAATGAAGACTTTGAATGCCACGAAAGATTATGGTAAGGAAGTTAGTAAAGGTAAGAAGTTTTAATTGATAATTTTATAGTTACCACGAGTAGGTGGCATTGAAATTATTTCGGTTTGCTTTTATAACAAAAGAACCAGAATTGAATATTAGGTCATTCCCGGAAGACCACATTCAATATCCGCAAAAATAGCGCGATTCTTTTATAGTTAACCTAGCTAGAGTAAATGGTCATTAATACAAAAAAATATATTAAACTGCTCAAAGTCATCGTAGTTACGAGGACTATTATTTTTGTTTACTCACTAATTTAGTTAAGCTTAATTTAGTATCTAATCATTATTAGTATCGATGACTTGTCTCCAATGTTCTTGTAGCTGTTGTATCCCTCTACTGTAAAAATCTTCCCTCTTACCCTCGAAAAAGTATGCTAGTCCTGTAAAAAGTCTGGGTAGCTTGGTTCCGCCGGGCCTTGCTTTGTGGGTCTCGAGGACGCGTCACCAAAACGAACTCCTGTAAAAAGCCCCATTTCGATGTGGTATTCCCTTCACTGCAGGAGGTTTTTCTAGGTCGGGGAGAATATGATGGGTGGGATAAAAGGTCCCAGCAAATTTCCGTCAATTTACGCGGGGAAACTGCAGCTATGTACGGTCTAGCAATGTCGTGGTGAAAGATGACTTTGTCACGATTGACTCATGCAGGACGGTTATCACGCATTTCTTGTTGAGGCCGCTCCAATTGCTGACAGTACAAGTCAGTATTTGACGTTTGATATCGCTCCTAAGGCTCCCAATAAATCGACTCCACAAGAATCCCACCAATATGATAATAAGACCTTCCGTGAATCCAAGTCGAGTTTTCAAGTGGATGCTGGCGATCAACCTATTTTTCAAACTGTCCTTCGCCGTTTCACGTTTTTTTTAAAATCCTTCTTTTCATCTACAGTAACCGTCTACCAGTTAAATCCTTTCTTAATTTGACAAGCCAGATGGGAAATACATCAAGCCATTCCATCTTCATTGTTTCTTTGCAAAAGTTCATGGGGTAGCTAATCACGCAGCTTATGACATATCCTAGAGCATGGATTCTTCGCTTTATAGTGGTTCGGGGACCATGAAACCTTTCTGACATTCAGCCGATATGATTTTAAATCATTGAAGCCACCTAAGGATTGAAAAAGTCTGCAATTGTCATCTGATCACCTTGTATGACTTCCAATAAATCTCCATCTTTCATCTCATAAGGTCGTCCTGGTCGTGACGTATCCACAAACGATTGTTCTCCTTTCCCGCAAGGCGGGCTGATCTGATTAAAAAAAACTTTCTCCGTATTGCTGGATTCAAGATTTGATTCCAGTGATCCCCACGGGTTTTGGCAATCCCATTGTCACGAGTTTACTAAAAACACTAGAGCTAGTTTCTTAGTTCAAAGCATGGCGGCCAAGCTCGCTAGGATACCGCCCTACGGTGTATCATTGCGACTCGATTAGCGAACATCAGGTACCACGGGAAACTGATAAGCCTCCATCATCGGATGATTCAGTTAATTGATGTCGACCCTACGGGGAGTATCATGGTGGCTGTGGTGCATAAGGGAGCTTTCGTCCTTTAATAATGTCAGGAACAACTAGGTTCCGCATCTACCAGTAACAATGAACAATTAGAGAGCCCCCCTTCTAACTGGTACTGCGCGTTGGAATCAAACTTTTGCGGCAATAACTAGTAAAGGGTAATAAGTAAAAATGTGGACTTTTATTTTGTGGACATTTCATTGAAGCCACGTAGGGACTAACGAAGTTTGCATAGAAATTGAAGTTCCTGGGGATAGTTGATTTACCCATAGGGCATAGCCTTTATAAATGCAACACTTTATCGGGACATTCATAATAAATAAGCAAATATAACATATACATTGTACAAATAAATAAATGAAATTCCATTGAGTTTAATATAGAGCAATTGGATCAAACTGCAAAAAAAGGCTCGTACAGATCCGTGGAACTAAACATTTAGAATTTCGGAAGTACTGCGCGTTTAACAAAACTGATGTTTGTGGATCGGGCAAGTTCTTGAAAAACCAAGTTTCCAATAAATGCAGATACGATTGAAAACAATATTAACTCTCGCATTACACCTTGGAATTACAATGCTATCTGGTGCCGAAATGCGATCAAGGATTTATATTTATAGTTAAAAGAAACCCTATATAGAAAAGTTGAAACAATCACCCAATAAGTCTTTCAAAAACGAAAAAATAAAATAATTGGTATATTTTGTTTCCTGTTCAATTCGCAATATAAACATTTGTTAGCTGTATACCCATTTCAAACACTTTTCCAGCTTTTGTCAGATCCCTAGAAGGAACGATACGAAAAAGTTCCAAAATCACACATTTATGTGGATGAAGTGAACGGAAACGTGGAGACGGAACGACTTCTAGCTACAAAACACAAAAATAAATAGAAGAAAAATCGCCGATTACACTTTTTCGCCCATGGACGAAATCAGATCGAAGGACTCACGATTTAAAAGCTAAACACAGCCGTTAAACTCTACTGGTGTCCAGTCCGCTAAAGACTTGACATCATATGGAGAGAATTACCTCGTTTTCTTTTTTCTTAAAAATTCTTTATTTCAAAACAAAAATAATAATGAAAAAACGAAAATGGAATTTTCCCATAAAAAACATAAAAGAGTTTTTGGTTGATTTCTCAAGTTTGATTTGACATACAGATTTCACTTTGAACAACAAGCGCCGGACATTTTTGACATGTCACCGAACGTTCACATACTACTGTGATCAAAAAGTAAGGTGAAATTGTTTATGAATTTATTCTTCCAAATCAATTTCATCCCTTTCAAAATAATCCCCGTCCGATAAAACGCACTTTTGCCAACGCTTTTTCAGTCCTCGAAGCAGTCGGCATAGTGTTTTTTTCGGTAAAGCCTTCAAGAGCTTCTTGGATTCTGTTCTTATCTCCGCAATCGTGTCAAAACGGCGTCCTCGCATTGGCCTTTTGAGTTTGCTGAATAGCCAGTAATCGCACGAAGCCAAATCAGGCGAATACGGTGGTTGCGGAACTATCTGAGTCAAGTTTTTGGCAAAAAAAGTCGCGTAGAACCAATGCAGTATGACATGGTGCATTATCCTTATGAAGAAACCAAGAGTTATTCGCCCATAATTCCGGCCGCTTCAGAAGAATACCTTCACGCAAACGACGCATAACGCTCAAATAATATTTTTTATTGACGGTTTGGCCCGGCGGAAGAATTTCATAGTTCACCACACCACGATAATACAAGAAAACTGTCAACATGACCTTGATTTTTGATTGACTAAGCCGTGGTCTTTTCGGTCTTGCTTCACATTTAGCACGATATTCTCTGGATTGGTCGGTGATTTCAGGGTCGTATACGTAAATCCATATCTAGTCTCCACTAATGATGCATTTCAAGTGGTCCTGATAGTCAGACAGCAAAGTTTCACAAACATCAACGCGACGCTGTTTTTCCAAAAAATTGAGCGATTATGGCACCAATGGAGACTTGACACGTTTGAGACACAAAACATGTTTCGAAATGGTTTGGGCTGAGCCAAATGATATTCCAACACTATCAGCGAGGTTTCTAATTGTCAATCTAATTGTCAATCGACGATTTTCAAGCACAAAATCTTTGACTTTTTGAGCGTCGCCCTCGTCGGTAGACATTGATGGTCGTTCAGAGCGCGGTTCATCCTCAACGCGTTCTCGGCCCGCTTTGAAATCGTTGTACCATTTATAAACGTTTTTTTTAGTGCCATAGGTTGATCACTAAAGGTCTTCCGCAACATTTTCAAAATTTCTTTGCTCAACAAAATCACCCATTGTAAAAATCGAAAAATTCACTTTTGGTTGACATACCAAAACCTTTTGACAAACAGACACTTGGCAAATGTCAAAGACAGTCCAACCAAACTAGGAAAAAATTTAACCTGCCTTCCTAATGCCCGCGAGTTTTAAATGACAATTTCACCTTACTTTTTGATCATAGTAGTATGTATGTAGGCATCTGAATATATAAGGATTACCACACATGCTTCATGAGCATCAAGATAGAAGCTCAAACATTGCCTTTCCGTATTACTCGACTCCTCTAAGTACACTTCGTTATAGTTTTTCATGACATGCCATCTTTCAGTTGATGACTGTTTTTTCATTGATTGCTTGCCATCTTTGACTTCTTAGATGCAACACTGCTAGACTAACGTCAGTTTGGTAGGTAGTCAAATACCTAAGCGTTGATACACTTTGTTTATCAAATTCTTTAACATACACCAACAAAAAAGCCGCAATAATTCGACTTTCCATATAAGGAACCATGTTCTATGAGGAGACAGACATATAGACTCTATCTAGTATAGTCTCTACAGGTAACGGTTGGGAACGCTCGTTTCATCTGGCTTGTCGAGCGAAAATGATGGACCTAACGCAAGTTTTTCTCTCTGAAGATAAGCCTCGTAACTAAAATTTTCAAGCATCCTAACATGGAGTGCCCGTCATTAATAGAGCCATTAATTAATTCGCACGATTCCCAAATCAAACAACTGAGATTCCATAATTAAGCCAAAACTTACCATAGGATGCATCCGGGAAACACCGGAAAACACAGACAGTATCCTTACTGTCTACTATTTCTACTAGTCACCAAAGATCTGTGTAAGATAAAGTATGAAGTTGGATTTGCGTTGTTCAAATTTGCAAAAAGTTTGATTCCAACTCGCATAAAGCTAACTCGGGATTTGCGTTTTTTCGAAGAGGCCTGTGTGTTGTACGAGGGTGGTTCAAATATAATCCAGAATTTGGTTACACTAAATTTAATTCTTCAATTACAGAGCTTAATTTTTTTACAATCTTTCTAGGTACTCTCCCTTACTTTATATGCCTTTTTGCCACCTCTCCGGAAGCTTTCGTAAGCCTTTTTTCGCAAAAATCTCACGTCTTTTCAGGTGGCCATTTGCGGACAAATGATTTCACTTTATCATTGCTTGCTCGAAACGATGTTCTCTAAATAAATAATAATCACAGGGTGATATACCTGGACAGTATGGAAGGAGTTCTGGCGCTTGCGGTGCAATGTTTCAATTGTAAGCCAAGCTGCATGCGTACGTATGTACTCATGTTCCAACTGTGGTATATAGTTGGCGCAACAAATTCTGCCCTTCTTCTTCAAACCGCTGCAGGAGACGCGTATAAATTCCCAGTGCGTGGATTTCTGCTCAACATTAAGAAGTTGTGGTACCAACCTGGCTGAGATTTTTCGGTGAACTAACCACTCATGACTTATGACTCAATTCCTCCTATGCTGATGGATGCTCAATTCCTCAGCCATATCCCGATCATTACGGCGTCAGTCGCCGATGACCGCTCGCTACCACTTCTCGGCCTCTTCGGAATGCGGAACACCATTCATATACATGGGTTCTGAGAGAGACACTCTTCCCCGAACTGCTCGAGTAAAGGCCCAGATACAAGACTGCGTGAAGGCGATGCGATTCTCGCTCGTCGTCGCGCAACGCATTCAATTTACAATGCGAGAAAGAATAATGTTCATATGACAAATGTCAAATTGGTGCCGTTTTGAATGAACTTGGATTAAAATTATTTTTGAATTTGGAATTTTCCTTCGTTTAGCAAATAATAACCTCAACAAGGATACACGAAATTTTCATTGAAAATTCATTTCGAATAACCCTCCTACTTAAAAAGTCATTAAGGCGTTTGAATTTCAAATTTCATTTACGCACCATATTGCATCTGACAAAACGTCACGCACCTCGTTGCGAGGAATTTTCGTTTTTCCGAATATTTCTCGTCTCGCATCAACGCATCGAAATCATTGTACGATGTCGTATACAAACGCATGCTACGAAAACTGCTTGACATTTGCTGCGAAACTCTCGTCACGCTCTCGCATCGCCGTCTCGCAGTATTGTATTTCGGCCTTTATTTTCGATAAAATTTCACTAGCAAAGCACTAACAATGTGATGGATCGATTTCGATAATTGTTTGCGGGACAGCTTGTAAAAGGACCATTTTTTTGTACATTAATTACTTTGAAAAGTGTATAGTAGTAAAATTAAACGTTCAATAATTGTAAAACAGAGAATCGTGACGGTTTTCCCGGTTGTGGCGGCGGTGTGTATATATTTATGATTAAGATATTATACTCGCGCAGGATATCTAAATAGTAAGATTTGTTGACATATTCGAGTTTGAACGAGGAACGTTTTAGGTTTGTGATTTATGATATTTCGATTTTGTGATTCCAAAATAAAACAAATCAGCGGCGCACCCAAATCGTACGGAATTGTGAATTATATACGATGTATGTATATATAACGGAAACATTGTATACCCGATCTTCTCCACTTATCTTCCCAACTCGTCCTTTTCAACGTTCGAGACCGCAAGTCAAATACTTCAGCAAGAGCAGCATTGTGCCAAATCGAATAATTTTTTTGTTTGAAATAAACTAACTTAAAGCTTGAAGAAAACCGATTTTTGCTTTTTTTGACGCATCACTCCTCCGCTTCCTCTCCTTTTTCCCATTATGAACTTTATGTGTTGTTGTTTTTTTTTATTTTTGAAGATGGCCCAGTACGATTGTGGTCTTCCCCGTAAGAACCCTGATAGACTGAGCGCAACCGGTCTCAGTGAACCTCCTAGGAGACCCAAGGACCATTGGAAAATAAATGTCTGTAACCGCGACCTTCGTGGTTCGCAACAGTGCATCGGAGCATAACCAGAAGATGTAGAGAAATGGCTGAGTGGTAAAGAGCAAAACAAGACTACAAATGTCCTAAAATTAATTTCTAAAAATGGTACAAGGTAGGTGACTGGTGAAGAATGCAGACAATGAGTGGTCCAGGAAAATGATATAGTGGTATTCAAGAAATCCTAGGAGACCTTATATAATCTAAATATTTTTTCGGATGATCGATAAGTCTATAAGAAATTGATGAATGACTTTTCAATTAATAGTACGTAGAAGTGAAAATTTAAAAAAAATTAAGGAAACAAAAGGATAGAGTGAGCACTGAAAAATTCGAAGAAAGTTCAGACGTTGACAATTTTGTAGAAATGTAACTTCAACGCAGAAGTTCTTGATAAGTCCACTAGTCATGTTAACACTTAGAAAGCCGGATTTGCTTATCATAATGGCTAAACTTAATTGGCACTTTTAAATTAATGCACTGCATTGAATGATCTGTTTAACCACCAATTAATTCCGCTAATTATTTTTTTCAAAGCGTTACGTGTTTTTTTTTCAGGAGAATAAAACGATCTTTATTACGCAGATATAAACTATAACTAACAGTAGCAAGAACTTGTTCAACCAGCGATAACCTTGGTGAAATGAATCATTTCTTTAATAGTTGAGGAAAAAACGACAAATCAAAAAATACCTTTTAATCAGTGAGCAAAATTAAATCTTGTAAAGCGACTAGACTTGTGATTTTTTCATGGCGCCGACATTGTTGTCACCATCTCATAATTTCGCACATTTCAACAAAAATAAACGAACCGAATGTTATGAGGTCAATATGTGATTACGATTGATATTTATTCAATGTTTTAATACAGCTTTAGAATATGGAAATTTATTAGATGAAAAATATATTGCGAAACTTCTTCAGATTCGGTGTCACGGTCACTATAACAAATAACATGTATTAAATTGCATTAAATGAGATGAAATCTAAAAATAAATTATTTTTCTTTCTTAGCCACATATTTGATTTGATTTTTGAAGGTGCCTTTCATTGTATTTGTACGTATCATTTCATTTCTCTTTATTTGAAACAACAATTTTGATTATGTTTTTATTGCTGAAGAAAGGATGAAAAGTTATTCTGTTTTTGTGTTAGAATTATTAGAACCGCGCATTAATATTTCTGAGTCCAAAAAGAATTTGCTAGCATCGGTCTTAATAAATGACGTCACATTGACAGGTCTTATGACTCACAAAAAGGTAAAAGACTGTCCAGGAAGTATGGTCAGTCCAAAATATTCATCGCATGAAGCATGAACAATCCACAAAATCTGGGTCATTTTCAAGTGGGATGCAGAAAATGCGTGTGACTTTTTGAAAAAATAATGTTTTCAATTCGAATCTAGCCTAGGATCTAACCCAAAAATAATTGACCTCACCATGTAATACAGTACTAAGCGGGTATTTTTCTTACAAAGCGCAATTTTTCTTCCTCCTCAATTATTGGCGGTTTTCTGTCTTTAATAATTTCAAATTTACTCTCATCCAAGAATAACACGTTGGTACAAAAAGAAAAAAATTTACGCTTCAAAAAACGCTTTTTTTGATGATTTTCAATAATAATGTCTTCCTCCGTGGAACGCTGTCAAAAAACACTGTAGCATGAAGTGCTCTGCGAACTGAAGAACATCATACGGTTTCTGCTTTCAAGTGGCTCAGTTTTTGACCTACCTTAACCGTAAGATACTTCCTTAACTTAAATACCCGCTTTTACCAAAAATACCAAATATACTAAATTCCAAAATTATATACCATAATTCTTATATTATTCAATAAATTTTTATAATTGCAACGTGGCTCTTTCAGACAGCTGTTTCAATTTCGCTTAATTGATTTTTAATTTTCCACCTTTCTACGATGGTTTTCCACTCTTCAATTGTCGATTATTTTCTCAAGTCGATGTGCTTCCTTTCCAAATATGACCATTCCATTGACACCAAACGACCATTCGTGTCCGACTGAAATTGAAATTTATTGATCATCTAAACAACGCAGACATAATTTCAGGCCGGGATCCCGTTTAACGGTACACGTTTGCGAGTGTTAACCAGTTAAGTGTACCAACTTTCTGGCAAAGCACGCACCAATGTGTGTCGTAATAATCTAGCGATGCCGGATATAGGCGTCAAACACAGAGTAAGTGGCGCTGTTGAAATATTGGGTCAAAAAGGCGACTTGCTTTAAGAAAATCAAAATTTTGTTTCCGCCAAAATTACAATTTAAATATCAAATTGTAACAAAATTTTACACATGACGGATATAGTCGTCATGACACAAAATTTTGCCACATCTCGATGATGGATACAGTCGTCAAACACACTTAACTAGTTAATTTTAAATTGACACGTGTATTTAGAATATATTCTATGCAAATGGCTAATATTTCTTGTGTTTTTAAGTTTTTATGCTTTCAACTGAGCATCTGCAGAAATTTCAAAATTATCCAAAACGAATAAAAATGATATATATAAATTATATATTTAATAAAAGTGCTTGTCAACTTCATATTGAAACTCACGGTGCATCAAAAACAAGCAAAAACATTTTTAAAAAAATTTATTGCTTGGTTTCTGAAACGGTTTTCAGCGTTCCCACTTTCATTTTGTCTGTAATGTCGTTCGGGCGCGATGTCTTCGTGCCTATGGACGAATCGCAAAACACGGGGAACGACTGAAAATCGTTCGAAACACCAAATAGTGAAACTTCAATCTCTGAAAGAAAAACAACAAAGAGCGAAATTTGCAAAAAGAAATTATCATAATCAAGTTCAACTGTACGCCGTCAGCAACTCATACTGTCAATCTATTGCTAAGATGATTTCGAAGAGTGATTTTTGGATTTAGAAACTGATTTGAAAGGTATTTAATTTCAGAAATAACAACATTGTCATAAACCTACAACTACTAGATTCAACAGCGCTTCATAAAGCGCTCCCAGTAAAACTTCTGCGTAGTAATAGATATAAAGCCATAGCTCTCGGTAAAAAAAAGAAATCATTTCAAAAGTGTCAAAACGTATGACACTGAGAGATTGAAACCTTTACGTCTTAGCAGCGGAAAGTACGATTCCATCTTTAACCTTGGTATACTTTAAAAAAAAAAAAAACCTAAATTTCTACCTAAATTGTCGGAAGTTTGGAGCAGACAAATCGAGATTGTTGCGTTCATGCAAACTTCAAGAATCTTAACTGATTGACGTTTGAACATTCGATAAGGCCCCGCATTGTTTGATTGCAATTGGAACCTGATTAGAAAGAAAATTGAGAAATTTAAAACATAGATCCTAAAGACTGGAACCCAATGGATTTACTGACACCACTTAACGAGAAACTGATTATTCGATTCTGTTCACTCACTACCATCAAACAAAAGAAGGAAATTAGCTTGAACAAATACCTAGTGAATACCAGCATTAACACAAGAAATCATTCATATCAGCCAACGTTACCTATCGAAAAACATGAAGGTAGAGGTATACGTTGAGTAGGAACCCTTAAAGACAGCAGTACTAAGAGATAAAAGCAATTCATTGGTGCCTTTTTCAACAATATTGACGAAGCCCACGCGGTATACACACAAAAAATTCAAACGCATATGGACGCGATGTTTCATAGGTTTATTACTGTGCCGTAAGATATAAGGGCGTTATTTTTTTAAACTACTTCAATTGTACAAACATTTCATTCTCTTCTAGGTGATCCTTCTAGATCACTTTTATTTATCCTTTTTAGAAATAAAAAACTTTTGCGAATGCCCAGCGACCGCATAAGCTGACTTGGCAATAAAGGTATAAGATATAAGGTTTGTACCGTTATTAAGGAATAGTCTGGTCTAAATGGATATTTAGAGATCACTGTTCATTCATAAAATAATACAGATATTAGTTTTAACCTTTTCAAGTTGATACCATTAAGATTAAGTTCTGTCAAAAAACGGCAAAAAACGTTTGACTATCTATCATTCATGCTGGTAAAGCTTGACAAATGATGGGTAACAAAAATTTTCTGTAACGTTTACTATAAACGTTTAATATACTTTTTGGGCTGAATAAGCCACCATTTTTATCTTAGTGCCTTAATCTAAGTCATTGTCAAAAAGTGACAAGAATGATACTTCAACGGAAAAAATACCCTTATTGCTAGCGAAACTTTTAAAAGACTGTTTTGGAAATTCAACAAGGGCGTTGCGTTTGCAACGATGCAAACTTCCGCCACATAGTTATTCATTTTTGGAAATTCGAGGACTTGAAAAACCGCAAACCTAGATGAGGAATGTTTCGATTAAATTATTTGCTATTTTACGTTTTCAACCTTAGCAAATATTCTTTCTAGAATTTCGCAATGGTAACGAGTTAAATAATTTCTTTTGAAAAATCAATGCTCTTCCTAATAGAACTAAAATAAATGACCAAGCATGCATTTCAACTTGTAAGCTGGCGGCTGTTTTAAGACATATTACCAAAGTAATATATGCAAAGAAAACAAGTATGAATTTCATAAAACAAAAATAATTTTGATACTTCGTGGTACATATTTTTTCCTTGAAACCTCATAAAAACGTTTGTTTCTGCTATTTGCTAATGTAGACGTGCCTTGTGTCGTTGTGTCCTGCCATTCCATCAATAATTTATTTTTGAGGACATCTTTGCTGCTGATGTGTTCCTGAGCTAAATGTCTTACTAGAAGAGCCGATACGTGTTCTATAGGATTTAAGTCTAGGGAATACTAGGGAAGAGTAGGAAATTATTTGTGCACATTTTAGAACAACCATTCCTTTTCAACAAAAGCAGAATACTTCGGTTAGTCATCCTATTGGAAAATAAATCTATCCTTTAAACCTCATTTCATCGCGCTAGGTTCAAAATTTTGTTTATCAGAAATTTCATTTTATTAATTGTAGTTTCAATGAAAACTAGTTTTCCCACACCGTTCCCTGAACACTCCAAAACTACGAGACTTCCACCATTGTGTTTCACAGTTGCGCAAGCTCTTCACATCGTATTCCTTATAATCTGTTTCTCCAAAATACTAGTCGACCGTTGTTAAAAAATATATTGTATTTACTCTCATTGAACAAGATAACTTTGTTCCAAAATTCGCCTGTTTTATCCGAATTCTTTCAGCTGAACAGAGTCCTTTATTTTATATATGGCTTAAGACGAAAAATGCGTCCATCATATTCGGCTCTTCTTAAAACATTCCTAACTGTTTCTGGATGAATTGATTTGCCACAACTTCCGAAAAGATTGGATAATGTTTTCGGAGCGCTAATTTTCGAATTTAATGTGATTTTTTTATTAAGAATTTCACGTTTTTCTTCGGGCTAAATATTTTAGGACGTCCAGAACGAGCTTCAAGTTTAAGCATTTGAATACATTTCAAATTGTTTACAACTCTTTGAACAGTTGAATAAGTTTTGTCAATACTTCAGATTTCTCTGAAAATTTAGCCCTCATCGTGCAATTTCATGATCAATATACGAACTTCTACGATTAATTTACTGCCAGGTTTTGACGTTTCTGCTTTTTATTTTACTACTTCTCAAAACGTCTTTTTTCTGATGTATAAACCTTTAATTTTCGCACTAGAAACTGCACTCAACAAGAAACTACACACAAATGATTATAAATGATGCACTACCGGAGAGCAAAAATTTTCCCTTTCGTGCATGCGAGCGCTAACGGGTTTGTTCTTGTATACAGTTTTTTCTAAACGTTGGTTTGTCTTCATTAATTTTACTGTTGTATATGCAAGACAAGTGCAATTTACTGAGAATCTTGTATTTATGTTAAGAACAAGTCTATTATTGTTATAAAATAATCTGAATTTTTATTTGTTATTTTTGGAGGTATTTCACTCGGACTTTCTTCTTAGACCTTTAAGTCTTGTAAGCAGAGTTTTTTGACTGACTTTGTATTGACAGGTTCCCTAACAATTGTTTACATATGATACTGCCGCAATTTTTTAACGAATCATATCAAGTTCATGTTTCATTTATGAGTAAAAATGATTTTCAAAGCTGTTGCTCTCTTGTAGGGCTCATTTAAAAAACATTATATAACCGATGAAGATAATCATGCAACCGATAAAGATACATGATACATAGACTGGGTATGGTTGGTACAAAAATTGTTTTATGTATGTTGTGTGATACATTGGACAGGGACCCTGTTAAAAAGCAATTTTTTCTTAACTTGGGAATCTGTTGCGGCCCTCTATAATTATTGAGACTTGATCACTTATTGAAAATAAAGGAGTGTTCGCATCACTCACTTTTGTTTTCTTTCAAAACTATTCTTGACATTGGTATCACTAAAAAAATGCACATTTATTTATTAAACTTCATTATTCAAATAGTGTCTCCACTTCACAAAAGGGGGCAGTTATTTTGTGACCCAACTGGAAAAGGAAAGGGTTTGAAGAAATCAGATAACATGAATTTTCCGTTGAAAACATTGCTTAATTAGTTTTCTTGTTGTATAACGATCTATACTGCGATCTATAGGTGCTTCCTTCTATACTATTAAGGAAGATAAGGGACTGAAAGATCTCTTTGGGAAGACACCAGCAATAAGTGTTTCAAAATTGATTGTGACATTGCGGGCAGAATTGACTAAATAGTATCATTTACTTGATTTTTTAACTTGATTTTTTTTTGTGTCTGAAAGGTTAACCCCTATATTCCCCATTCCTATACATCTCACAACAAATTGAGGTGGAGGTTCCAACATTTCACCTTTATTCAACTTTATCGTCAGACCGTCAGACGATTATTTAGAGTACAAGTGTATAAAAAGAAAGCGATTTACGTCAATTCAAAACAGGCGACTCAAGTCTTATAGACAATGTCCCACAGCACCCTTCCCAATAGCGTGATAAATAAAGCTCTTATTAACCTTTATCATATTCCAGAGCACCAAATTTGTTTTCCTGCTCTTCCTTTCTTTATTTATATCCTTCATCCTATTGAATGTCGGGATCTTATTATCATGAATAGTTAAATTTACTTATCGCACGCAAACAATCATGACGTGACATTTTATTCATGATCATCCGATTCATTTCGCCCACTATGCTCGCGCTTAAGTCTCGTGCCACCTAGAAATGCCACGACCCAATAGAAATATCACATTTGCATCCCTTTTCAATGAAAATCGCAAAGTAAGCCTTCAATTTAATACCTCATATATTTAATGCTAAATTGCTTCCTATACAATTTTCGTTCATCCCCCTTACACATACAATATATCCAATATCCACTGTATGTCCTTAATTCCAGCAACTAATTTTCTGTGCGCACACACTCTCCTTATGCACAAACTAAATACTTCAAGCTACACCATATCGTCCTGGCGAGCTGACGAGTGAGTACTTTCTTGTGTAAAAGGTCAATTTTTTTTTGCATGTCTATAACCCAACCCCGGACAGTATGTTCATAGTGTTAATGCAAAAGGGAAAATGTACAGTTCAATTGGATTTAAGTGCACTTTGTGCCAGAAGGGAATAAAAATATAAACAACAAAGTAGACAAAAATGTACCTTTTCCCTTTAGTTACCCTTGAAGGTTGATTTTGTGACGAAATGGGGCGAAAAGTATTGGTGAGTTGCATAGAACGTTCTTTGTGCTAATTGGTTCCACAGGATATTTGGATATTCATGGCACACGAAATTTACTTACTCCCTTGAATAATTAGATACACTTATGACTTAGCGAAATATTATTAGGAAACATCCAGACTCGTTCCGACCGTACCTGGAAAGAGAACATTCTATCAAATATACAATTTATACTTTAAAATTAAGATTAATCGAATCAGCTTACAACGAGTTGACAAAAGTAAACAATAATTTGCCTGCGATTCACACATCCTTACCAAGAATATGCCGCCGATGGTAATCACCTTCATAACTTCCCAATGTGGCAAAATATGGATGCTACGTATCCAGAACAAACATGTTAACTACATGTGAAGAACACCTGTCGTAAGGATAAAATACCAACAAAAAATAAACCCGTAAAAAGCTCCTATCGCGATGTGAACGTGAAAGAATTGTTATAAGCAAGAATAAGAAGTTGAAATCATATAAATTATTCAACAAAGTTAAGAAGAAAATTTTTCTTCCATTAAAAATTTGTTTTCATACAAGTAACGGTATATGTTCTTCAGTACTCTTTCAGATTATTAAACAGGAACTGACGGTTATTCACTTCGGAAAAAGGAGCTCTCCATGAGCTACGAGAAAAATGAGCTTGGAAGTAAATAGTTAAAGTTAAGGAGTTATATCAAGTCACAGACTCTTGGAAAACTTCATGACAACTTCAATTCAAGCTCCAAAAAGAAATCTTTTTCAGAAACTACATCCTTTTGACGCAGCGTGAATATGTTCTCAATTATAAGCAAGTTTATGTTTAACAATATTTCCCATTACGAGGATAGACCCCATCTAGAAGATTGATGAAGCGCCATAATAATATTCAATCCTTTCTGTATCATTTGGGACTTTTTCCAATAAATTAAAACAAAGGATAATTTCAAATTTCCTCCCATGCACACTTGAGAAACGTAGAACATTTGCTTTTCATTTCACAAAAACTCTACCCAAATCTTTTGACTGATGTCCTGTGCTTGAAGTTGGACGAAACGAAAATGGAGTAAGGAATAATTAAATTTACCAGAAACTCTTGGAATGAAGAAACACGCATTACCAATGGATAGAAGTGGATTGCAAAATGATAAACAATAACGAGCAAATAACACACCTAACAAGCAGAGAGAAAAAAGGCAATATTTTTCTTATTTCGGTAATTCAAGACATAATCTCATCTTTGTTCTTGAAGAAATAATTTTTTGCGCGTTTCTAAAGATTAATGAAATGAGAATATACTTTGAAAATATTAGACCGATACATCAAATAGTTTAACAGTTACAGCAAATAATAGGGAGACTGTACCGTGCAACAAAAGCTGCGACGCTCATACTTGCGCTATTTTCTGCGACTCTGTAGCTTTGAAAAATTTATGCCTGTAGTGTACAACGCGTAGAATTACGGTACTGTTAAGAAAGACGAAAGTCAGTACATGCTTGTATTTCAAAGTGTCACTACCTATTGAAAATGGACCAGAAAGGCACGAAAAGAGGTAGACACCCAGGAGGAAAAGTTGAAAAAAGCTGGTCGTAGACATCGAATCAGGAATGAAATACCTGTGCTCCAATGTAAAAGAACAAATAAGTGGGGAAGCGCAAAAACTTTTAATTAATAACAACAATGAAATTGATGTTATATGAAACGATTTTCATCCTGACAGCAATAGAGCAAAATCAGCTAAACACAGACACAGGAAATTGTCACACCAAATTCACGGGGCTAGCCGCATCAAAAAAACAATAGGGTAGATACTTAAGCTAATCATCATTAGTAGGTTTAAACATGGTCTTAATGATCTGATGCCATAAACACGATAGATAAATATTTTTTGATAAAGAAGGGTTACTTATTGTATGATAAATGTCTAAGGTTTAAAAAAGATCATTCGACCACTTGTACTTCAATAGACATAAAACTGTCGAAAGGACCATATCGGCCTGGGAACAGCTGTCTGTTCTAAATTACAATACCTCAACCTGAAAATGGAAAATAAGAATTGTTTTAATTAAATTATGTTTTAAATGCACGTTCAAAGAAAAATTGATCAACTCTTATCCGATGATAAAAATTGCATAAGAAATAAATAGGCGTGCCGTACTTGAAATTGGAAAAAAAGGTCTTGTTGGTTTACCACACTTTTGCTTGACAGATAAGAACATGGGTGCGTTGTGTTCAAGTTACCCCGGGGTGGTGAAGTAACTCTCCTTAACGGTAGTAAACTGAAGACTAAGAGAAAAATATTCATTTTGGTCATCCGAGGAACGAAAGTACAGTTACAGGAGACGGGTCGTGCTCTTAACGTAGCTGTATGTCAGCCGAATTTTTCAAATTTTTTTCTTATGGGAAAATATTTATATAAAATCTTAGATATAATCGTATAATCGAGTCTGTGCAACCCTTGTGAAAAATAGTCAGGAAACGAGAAAAATGTCAGATGCGCTGCGTGGTATGATGAACATCAGGAGGATTCTACAGTTTATCACGAAGGTAGTGCTAGTAAAATGAAAGTTGACGGAATAACTGAAATTGAATTGTTCAAAAAACTGAGAAATATCTTGGTGTAAAATATTTAAGGTATATTTGTGATGTACATATGTAGATGCTAAAATAATCAAAAAATTATCAGAAGATTTATACAACGGCGACCCTGTAATTGTAATTCACTTTTTAAATGTTTTTTGGATAATTTGACTTAAAAATTTAGCAAATTTCATTTAAACATTTTGTTTGCACCTCAGTTGAATTGTCCAAAAATTTGACACCGTTGTGTTTGCAACGATGCAAACTTCAGGCGCCTTTAGTGATAGCATCGAGAACTCTTGTCAAGAGCTAAGAACTCTTGTATAAAAATATGTTCGGTAGTTGATTATTTTATGTTGCCGAGCACGAACTGTGTTATGAAATTAGACATATCTACGGTTTATTGCTTGTTTTCGTGGAAGAAGGACCTATCGCGAACGTGGGTCACTTGTGTGAAAGCTATCGCCAGAAAGTGGCATGATATTTCAAGAGAAAATTGGTGGTTTGTATTCTTCACAAAACAACCTGAGTTTAGTGGGTTGTTTCGTTCTACCTCGTACTCATGAGCAAAACGTCAAAGCAGTCGGGAAATGCTTGTGTTGCCACAAAATCAGAATGGAATCTTACGGACATCTATCCCAAATCCTTTTGTACTTAATGGAAGAAAGGAGAGGTTTTTGGGGCTTCCCATTTTTTTATTTTATTTTTGTTCTTATTTTTATATTTCTTCTAGTTAGAATTATGCATAACCAGGAATTTTTTTTTTTAACATTTTAGAATACATATAGTAATTAATTGACTGGTATAAATCCATTTTTTTCGTTTTTAACATTTAATATGTTTTATAAATATCATGTCATTATATGTGTCTCGTAACTTTAACAATCTCGAACACTATTCATAAGGTTATTCAAAGATAGGCAAATGAACTTAAAATTCAAAGAAGGAAGGAATTCAACTAGGCAAAGAAGGAATGTCCCGATTGTTTCACCGAGATTTGTAAATAAACGATCAATTTCAAAATTTAACATCTGTAATGTGTCAAACGGTTCCAGGCTAAGTTCTCAGGCTGACAGGGGAGGTGATTAATGGGAAGTCACGAAACATTGCACGTCTGGAAGTCGCACACTCAGGTCTTTGATTTTTTAGATATCGGTCTCCATTTTATAAAATTAACAATCAAATTTTTTGATAATTGGTAGATTTTATTAGCGTTTTCGAATGTTTTGTCCAGTACTAGGTGTTCATTTCATTCTAATCATCTACTGAAAACAAACAATGAAAAAATTTGACAACGTTGGTTTTTGGAGCGATATTTCGACACCTAATTTTTACGAGTATTCTTTTTCAACTATTATGAGGTTTCATAATTCAGAGAAATTTAGTTTAGAAAGTTTTTGTAGTCTCTGAAAATTTGGATACTTCCTTGACTACTTTAAGTACATTTAGATAATAGACTTTGATCGTCTAAAGTCCTTTGAAGTGATTATAAAGCCTTAAAGAAGTTTCCATTGTTACGAATGCAATGGTCCGGAATTTTTTTAATTTTTTAGAACATTTAAACTTTTTTGAATGATTGAACTGAAATCCTTCTAATTTTTGTTTTGGCAACTTTCACATTGTTGCCCTCTGCCCTGCCCTCTAGTCAACGTCAAAAGTCAGAAAGTGGCAAAATCGAGAGCGCCGCGTTTTCAACGACAATAATTTCGGACAAGTCCTTAGAAACGAAGCAAGTGCATCAGAAAATTCCTTAAGAAAACACATTTAGTGCTGAAGAGATGGAAAACCAAAATGTATAAATAATCGCCAAATATCAAAATATATAAATACTCTAATAAAGAACTGTCACTATCTCATCTAACTCCAAAAAGTAGATTTTAAGTTGAGTGTAAATGCTAAAAAAAAATCAGGATTCAAGTTTTTTATTGGAAAGGTAGGCTTGTTTTGCTGATTTGGCGATAGCACAATATTTGCCAAACTCCATCATTCTCACGCTTTATCGTCCTTTTGATCCAGTAACTGTCATCAAGCTACAGGTTTAGCAACCAATAAATTACGAAAACTCATCACATGGAAGCGAAGAAAAAACTAACGGCCAATAGAATTTATAACAATTCAGCACGCATTCCTTTTTCATTCATTCATTCCGCATTCATTCCATTCCATTCGTGTTTTATTGTTTCGAGTTGTTGATTTTCACACGCTTTCGCTTTTCACACCTTTCAACAATTTCAACAAAAAGTACAAAAGTTCAAAAAAAGGATAAGAAAAAGCTAGCTCGAAGATTATTTACTGTCAGATTATTACATTTATTTTGTTATTTTGATGTTATTGTTATATATTTCCGATCACGGAAACGCTTTCTGCAATGCAGATTACTGACTGCAGTGTTATTGAATACTTGCAAAAATAACGAGTCATATAACATGTATGCAATTAACTCTATTTTCGTTCAAAAATATACTTAGACAAAATGCAAAAATACACTCAAAATCAACCTTAAACGACAGACACATCCCAATGCGAATTGTTGTAAAATTTTATAAATATAATATAATTTTTATTCTTATTTTTTTTAATATATAAATAAATGAAAACATTCAAATGGTTTGGAATTGAACTAACTCTACATGGTTTACTCATTCAAATTTCATTGTAATTTTAATTTAATCATTGAAAGCATTCTGGATACCAGGTGTCATCGTTGCAAACGCAACGCTGTCAAATGTTTTCACTATTAGCATTTAGTAGATAGTTAAACTTTAATGGCTGGCCTAGTGTAGTGTTAAGAATTCAAAAGTGCGAATAAAATTTGTCAAAATTATCAGTCAAACTATCCAAAATTGAACAAATTGGAGACCGTTGCATTTACAGCGATGCAAACTTAACATATATTCGATATAATATACAATCTTTTAAATCAAAATTCCGTTCTATTTAGCTTACTACTTTTTATGTCACTTCAAGTTTTTTTTAGGTCACTGCAAGTGACGTCTCTGTTCAGCGTCTTGGAAAGTACGCATGTTGGTTAGGTCAAAGTCCGGTTGTGTTCACGGTGCGATTTCTCGTCCACAAAGCATTCCAAGGTTTCCTCAAAAAATATAGATAAATACGGCTTGGAATGACAGGGAAAACGGAAGGATTAGATTAACTCTTTAGCCTCGCTCTAACAAAACGAGAGCAGAACAAACCGTACTTAAAAACAAAAATATTCACAGGACACAGTCTTTGCGGTCAACATGCCCAACGGGTAAAACCTGTTGAGCTTTTGAAACAAGGAAAAAGAAAGTGCACCCACCCCTGATGGAAATGTTTCAAGATTATCCGAGTCTGGGCAACAAACACCTCATATGACAAAGAAGTACTAACGTGACATGATTGCAGCACTTGAGGACCAAAGAACTAGGGAATCTCTTTGATATCTGTTGGACGATATAATAGATCATCGGTAAACAATAGCACTATAAGCAGGAGCTAATGGTAGATGCTCGCTTATGATTTTTCCAACAGTCGATCCAAAGAAAACAATAAGTATAGGAATCAGAATAATAATTTTGATTCGAAATTTGACAATTGATATCATTCTGACCTAAGCTGCGAACTAACCATATACGAGGTCTGTTCAAAAAGTACCCGGAATTTTCGTTTTTTCAAAAAAAATATTTATTTATTCGTCTACATCAATGTGGTCCCCTTCAAAGTAGTCCCCTCCAGATATAATACACTTATGCCAGCGTTTTTTCCAATCTTCGAACCACTTTTGATATTCACTTTTTGGTATGTCCTTGAGCACTATCAGCGATTCGGCCTTTATTTCTTCAATCGAGGAAAAACGCCGTCCTTTCATGGGTCTCTTCAACTTTGGGAACAGGAAAAAGTCACACGGAGCCATATCTGGTGAATATGGAGGTTGGGGCATGACTACGGTATTGTTTTTGCAAAAGCCATGAATTCTTTTTCCATAAATCGGGGCGTTTTTTTCGGATTGCTTCACGCAAACGTCGCATAACTTCAAGATACTCCTTATTAACCGTACGACCTTGTGGTAAGAACTCTTGATGCACTATGCCATTATAATCGGAGAAAACAGTAAGTAAAACCTTGACATTTGATCGAACTTGACGTGCTTTTTTCGCTCTTTGTGACGTTGAATGCTTCCAGGTGGACGATTGTGCTTTGGTTTCGACATCACCCGTACACCCATGTTTCATCAGCAGTTATGACCCTTTCAAGCAAACTTGGATCGTCGTTGACGTCATTTAACAGCTCCTGAGCGATGTTCATGCTATTGTTTTTTTGGTCAAAATTCATCAGTTTTGGAATGAATTTTGCTGCCTCGTTTCATGCCCAAAACTTTTGAAAAAATGTTATGACATGAGCCAACTGATATGCCAACTTCATCAGCAACTTCTCTAATTGTTATTCGGCGATCATTTATATAAATTTTTTCCACTTTTTCCACATTTTCATCGATTATTGACGTGCTGGGTCGACCGGAGCGTTCGTCATCCTCAACGTCTTCGCGGCCATCTTGGAAACGCTTACACCACTCGTAAACACTTGTTTTTTTCATAGTAGACTCACCATAGGCTTTTTGTAACATTTCACACACTTTGTTACACTTTATTCTATTTTTTACGCAAAATTTATTACAAATTCTTTGACTCTTCAATTCTTCCATTGTTTAAACAAGCAAAAATCGCCGAGCTCATAAAAACACGTCGAACCTTAGCGACTACCACAGACAAAGTAAACAGTGAATATGGCTGAAAATTTTATCATACTTTAGAGGCATGTATACCAATTTTTGACAATCGGACTCTCCAGACCCTCGAAATTTAAAAATTCCGGGTACTTTTTGAACAGACCTCGTATTGCTTTCTCGCTATTTCCCACTAATGCCTAATGCCTTGACATCTAGAACTTATAACTTCATGGAACTTCACAAAAACTAAATAAATTTCAAAAAATCCTACGAAACGCAAGAATACAATCTCACCTGATTCGCTACAGATCTCAAAAAAAAAACCAAATACCAACTGCCCTGAATGGGTGAGCTAAAGTTCTTTTCGAAATTCGAAAACAGAATCTGCTTAACAACTCGACAGTTACTCGATTTTGTATTAAATTTCTGCCGTCAGCTTGCTGCTAAACTTTCCCAAATTTTCCCATTGGTCCAAACTTTTCTAATGAACTTAAACTTCTGCAAATACAATTAGCTCCGTATACGTCTTTCATATACGTAATTCCATTGTCAATCAAGTTCTTAGAAATCTACATATCTCGCTAAACTTATCCATTTGTTCAAAAATGCATGGTAATGCCTTTCGGATAATTGTACTTTATGTACTTTGGGTTCTACTTGCATCGGCCAGAGCATGACCGACGTGTTTAATTCACTCCTGAAGACATTGCTAGCCCCAACACAATCTTCCTCGGTTAGAATGGAATTGTTTGAAATTTATTACACTGACAACTGTTCTTTGTTGCTGCCTGAACAGGAGTAGTAACCACTAGAATTTGACAAAGATATACCTTGCCAAGCTTGTACTATCCTTTTTACCCACTTGTCATGAAATGTTCGCCCCATGGTGCAGTCTTTCGGCGAAAAACTTTTCCGACTTTCTAACAGATGCATCGCCAGGGGGTTAAGTTTATGCCATCAGGCCAGATATGGCCGTCTATCCTTTTATGATTGTACAATGTGGTTGCATTCAATAAGGGTGGCGGGCGACTGAAGTTTGTGGAGCAGTCGGACGTATAATTATTGTTATTGCTTTTACCTACCCCACCAAACGGGAGTGAGCCACCCTTCGGGCAAATATTTTGTCGTTGATTGGATATAAGGGTGGAGAACGGATTTAAATATTGTCGTCAGGAAACAACATACAAGGACACAAACTTTTTCCAATTGTGTATGTATTTTAAATGGAATGATATGTAATGGATTCCTGTATCGATTTTTTGGATAATTGATATTTGCTGTGGGTCGGAAAAGTTTACCGGACATGAGAGCTCTTGACAACAAGATAAAAGAGGAAAATCAAAACAACGAAACAAAGAATTTAATTAAACCGAGAGGATTGGTCATGTATTTTCAAAGTTCATCAGTTATTTAAGAAGTTTTCTACTTCAGTTTACTCTGGCTGAAATTAAGATTTTTTTAAAGGCATGAATAACTCCACAGTCCGGAACACCGCAGAAAATATGGGTGTCGTCCTTAGAACATCTAAGCAATGCTGTTGGTATGCTCGATTCTCAATATTAAGCCGAGACCCTCATCCAATATAACTTTTTTCATTGCATACTAAAACAATGTGTGTTGTGCAAAATGTGCCTTTTCAGAGTGTAAGGAAAAGGAAGCGTTTTCTAGTCTAGATTTTTTGTACTTTTTTTAATTTTTTTTGAAAGATGGGCTGAAATTATGAGGGAATTTTTTCCGCAATTTTGACTCATTCGAACTCTAACAATTTTCGATTTGAAATAATTCGAGATCCTTGCATTTGCAACGATGCAAACTTCAGGCATCTGGAAAAAGGATATTTCTCAGAGTTGTCAAACACTTCATTAAACGGACTCAAAACCGGAAGCGAGATTTAATCTGACTT
The DNA here is from genome assembly GCA_954870665.1 of Stratiomys singularior. Taxonomy (NCBI): domain Eukaryota; kingdom Metazoa; phylum Arthropoda; class Insecta; order Diptera; family Stratiomyidae; genus Stratiomys; species Stratiomys singularior. Next base: position 30,380,058 of record OX940881.1, on the reverse strand, counting down.
GCGAGTTCATTGCACATCTTTACAACACACTTTTTAGCTTGGGTAAACTGATCAACATTGATCATAATATGAAAATAGTTCAGGACGTCCAATGGAAGTTACCATCGGGAAGTGGTCAAAAAAATCCTAAAACTAGTTCAATTTTTTTCAGATGCAGGATGATTCGCTTCTGATATAATTTACAATTCAAGCATAGTGCAGTACAATCATAGAAGTCATCCAGCTGACTTTTGTGATAATTATCCCGAAATCGCTCCATCTGAAGCAATCATCAAAATTTTAACAAAGATGGAAGAAGGATACAAAGATTTGTGAAAAATGATTTGTCGTTATGTGAGAACGTATGAAACTTTGATCCACTAATGCATCCTTCCCGCTAGAGAAAGGATTCCCGTAGCCTGTGGGCACCTATTGGCATAGGAGTATCAGGCCTAGTCCGAAGTAATATAAATGAAGCGATTAAATTGCAATAACGAGCAGGCATCTGAAGTTTGAACCATTTTTTTACTATTTTTTCTCTACTTTCACAAATCACACTATTCGAGTGTAAAAAGCTAATATGCAAGCAATGTTCGCTATTTCAAATCATCACCAGAATCTGAAGTTTGCATCATCCTAAACACAACAGCCGGGGATTTTTTTAATTTCTGATTTTTTTTTTGGATAAATGGACTGAAACGTTTGAAATTTTTTCACATTATTTACTTTGCTGTTTTTTCCTTCGATCTTTTATCTTTTTTTGCTGTTTTTACCGACACTGTTGACCCCCCACAATTGTCAGCTTCTTTAGCACTGGAGCTCCATGACGGCGCTTCCCAAGACCACGCGCTCAGTCTCCGACATGCCGATACTTCGGAAAGTATATACTGAGAGGTTTATTCAAGTGCTAATGGCACGATCACCGCTGACGGAATTGGAGAGAGGAGGCCCTATGATAAAAAATGTGATTAAATCAACTTCGAAAGTCATTACGTCCGCTTTTAAGTCTTCCATGCCCCTACGAAGACCCCGGCACGACCACACCCCCCAGTATACTGTTGGTCATCTGAAATTGCCGAAAAAGGAAGGTAGTGTCACAAACTACGAAAAAAGGTCCAGCGAGCACGGGGATGACGTTAACGGGCCTCCATGATTATCCATGAGGCCTGGGCTACAAAATATAGATGCTAAGCTCGGTGCCAATAAGTGGCCTCATTCATACGAAAAAGAAAAGATGGACGAAATGTTCCCGGCTTTTTTCCCTAACCACCCCGCCAGCGTTGAGACCGTTAACAATGGAATACCAATGAAAATTTCACTTTTCAAGAACTTGCAAGAAAGGCTCCAGAACCAGATGGGATTCCAGCTGAGGTGTTACAAATCGCCTTCACATTTGCCCTGACCTGTTCTCCTCATCGCATTCAAGGCATATCTGCGCGAAGGAGTGTTCTCAGAGTGCTGGAAGGTGGTAAGGCTTGTGCTGATTAGTAACAGGAAAGGAAATCCCGAGTCGCTACCTGCATACCGTCCAATGCGTATGCTAGGAACGGCTGGAAAAGTTTTCGGACAACTAATTACTAAATACGGACTCGCTGACGTGATTCGTGCTGGCGGGGACAACCATCGATACAATAGGCGAAGGAGTGAGCGCGATCCAAAGTGCGGCGGTACACAGCATTTCATACAACCAGCTTTACACACACACGAGTGTATCTGATGCGGATTCTGAGGAACTGTCTGAAGGACCGCAGCCTACTCTACAACTCGAAGGACTCTCAGTGTTGAATCACTGGTTGAATCGAAATCAGTAGTGAACTACTACGACATCTTGATATTCAAACAAATCAGGACAAAAGCTGACAAACGTTGCAGCGCGACAACTGCACTCACTCGATTAATAATGGGCCACATAGAGGGGCCATCCATAACAAAAAGACGACTCATAATGAGAGCTGTGCACTCGGTTCAACTCTATGGGTCAAAACTATGGGACGACGCTATCAGCAAGGAATTAACCCGAAAGGGTTTGCAGATGCAGAGATACGGAATTTCTCGTTATCGCATGGGTGATATCCTTCGCCTTCTTTATGAGAGAGCACACTAATAAATACCTGCGCAGAAGCAAAGACCACAGAGAAAAGTTCAGCAGGGAAAAGGGGCAATGCTCTTTCAGCGGTTAGTAACAAATTGGGGGCAAGAAACGAAGGGATGGCGGATTGCATCTCTGATTCCTGTCCTAATACCGTGGCTCAGTCGAGTGCATGGTGAGACTGATTTCTACTTGCCCCAGCTCTTAAGCGGTTGTGGATGTTTTCAGTCTTATCTGTGCAAGATTGGCAGGACAGGGTCTGCTAACTACGAGTTTTGTACAAGAACGTTGACAAACTAAAAAATTCATAGCAGATGGTTGGAGGCGTCGGGGATGGTGGAATAGATGTCTTTTCTAATACTTTCTTCCCCTTCCTTCCTTCTCGTGATTGCCGATTCCAAGTGATTGCCGTGATCTAAAGGCACCTCTAGGCGCAGGAATGCGAGGCTTAGCCTGAAGTAATGTGTTAAATGGTTTCAGGCAATATACTCAGGGCGACTAATCTTATCTAGAGTCGAAGAAATGGATGCCTCCTGTCTAGCGGGAAATAATGCGCAGAGAAAGATTCATAGAAATTCTGAGATTCATTCATTGTTAAAGAAAGTCAACGACACGATATTTACGCTGTTATTGGGATTCCGATACATGAAATAGATTTAAAAGTAACACGCTGGCATTTTCAATTCAATATCTAAATATCACAGTATATGAACAATTATTTCCAACGACCGTTGCAAGTTCAAGCCTTAATCATTTGGCATTAAGTTTTGGCTAGCAGTTGATGTTCAGACAAAGTATATTTTGAATGCTTGCCTTTATATGGGGAAAAAGCAACTCGATGCTCAAATTTTTTAGAGCAGTTTGAAACATTAAAATTAGCCGAATCAAATTTTCAAAAAGGTGGAAATATAAAGGCAAAAAATTACTTTACAAGCATCCCGCTAGCTTTAAAAATGTTTTCCTTAATTACTAAATTGTTTGGGACCATCCGATTGAACAATAGAAACCTGCCGAAACCAACGAAAGGGCAAGAATAGATTGTTTTCCTCTAATTGATATGAATCAAATTTTGGAACTATCCAGATGAAATTAGCTGCAGAAAACAAGGAGAATATTTGTCAAAGTTTGGACGTTTCGAATAAAAAAATTGCCTCGTGGGCTAGTACAATCAAAAAATAAGTTGAATGAAAGCTAGAATAGTTGCTGTATGTTGTGCAAAAAGTTTAATTCCGCAAAAACTCATCCGAAATCGAATCCATTTGTAAAATATATACTCATTAAAATTATTACGCTGGTCCTTTTATATTATAATTACCACTTTATTTTCTCATTAAAAAATAAAAAGATTTTTAATCATTTGTAATTTTTAAGCGCGAAGCCTAGTATTGTTCCATTCAGAATAAGTTTGAGCTAAGTAATACTAAAGTAAATATGTACATTTTTTCGTCCACCTATCAATTTGAGGTGTGTGAATACAAATACTCATAGGGATAGGTATATCAGAAACGCCCGTAAAGCTAGTGTTGTCTATACACAAGAAAATTTGCATATATTTAACTATTCAAATTTTTAACGAAATCAATACTTCAAATATGTGCCCTTTATTCATTACATTCGCTGCATAAGTAAACCAGTAAAACCGAGCTGTGTGAAAACTTTCCTCCATGCCAGAAGGTGCCATTCACATTTATCTAAAAACCTCTTCCTTCCGAAGAACATCGCCTGAATGTCTGCCAAAATCTCCAAATCCTGGAATTCGCTCATAACAACACACTCGGTGAAAGGCATCGTGGATTCAACCGCCTCTATCCAATCGACAGAAGAGCACATAAAGACGTTTTCCATAGACCGGGTTGAAACAATGCGTCAAAGAACGCCTCGCCCCTCAAAATGAGGTTCCAATTTCTACCCAAACACAAGACACCCAAGGAACAACTGGTGATCGCTCATTACTACTTTCGAGCCACATTAAACCACAAACCACCACGATTCAGCCAGGATAGGCTCCTCACCATGAAGAGTGATGACAGTAACCTATCATGGGCGTCACCCTAACCCCTGGTTCTGGTCAAACCTATGATCACGTTGCGCCCTCCTTTAGTTTGAGAATTGCTAGCAATGTGGATCCTGCATCCGGAGATCAACAGAGTAGGAGAGTGAGAACTAGCACTCCTACAAATATTCCTGTTATTGAGACTCCGAAATTTGAGTTAAAAACGGTAGATGGCGGAGTGAGCAGTCGCGGATAAAGTCAAACTCATTACATTCAGCAAGGAGTGTCTGCTAATAGATAATATTACAAGGAAAAAATTCTTCCTGTTTTTCGGCAATCACTAACAATACAGGGACGAATAGAAGGCGGTTTTGATGCAATATGGCGCTATTTCACAAACTGTTTTGAAAACTTATGAGGCTTGATAATTTCCCTCTTTCATCATCCATCGAAAACGTGTGGCCCAAATAAATGTTTAGAAATGAAACAAACAAATGTTTAGAGATCCCAGACCAAAACATAGGCAGCAGCTGATTTGACGTGCACAAGTTGAGTGGGACGTAACTTTCTGCAATATACCTTAAAAATATTTATGTGGAAGCTTCAGAAAATGACTTTTGAATATATAGAAGTCGACGAAAAACTTACTGCTACTAATAATGGTTTTCTACTGAATTCGTGCAGTTTTCAATTAAAATTTTTATAATAAAATTATATTAAATTGTTCTCTTTTCTCTAAAGTTGTATACAAGAAATCAGAAGAGAAATCTTTTGCGCTATCCTTTTTTTGACGGGAAAACTGAATTAATCACTCTTGAGGAGGGTTGTAAGAAAATTGTGGAACCTTATTAAGCAGTCTTGTATGAACTTCACATGTATGTAAATTCATTCGTACTTTGACGTCATGGAGTCGGGAAGATTTTCCTTAACACTACAGACAGCCTTTTGTTTTCTCTCCTTATTTCGAGATCAAACAAGCCGACAATTTTCAATTCGTTAAAGATTAATCGATTTCCTTTGGTAACGAAATCGATCTCATTGTCGTTTTAGTCAGTTCTTTTGAGTAACGTAACCTAACCACTGAGCAAGAACGGTGTCTTCACGCTACTTAGCCACTTGCTTGACGTACTCTTACCATTCTTACAGTAACAAAGTCGGTTAAGTAAAAAAGTATTCATTTGATTCCAACTCGATAACCATACCAAGAACTCATGCGAATTACCTATATGTCGCTCAAAAGTCTACACAAACGTACACCGCGAATGTTTGTGCGTACGTTCCTTTAAGGTTCCAGTTCGTAACGTTATCAAATTAAACACCTTGCGGCTGCTTGCTGAATAATTAATTAGTACAATTTCAACTTTAATTTCCCAAACACATTGGAAGCTAGTGCATGTCTGATCCGCATACAACACCCCATTGGACGAATCCAGGAGCCAAAAAGAATATTTAGGAGCTTGCTCCTCCGCGTACGAATATGTTCTTATATGCGGCAAAGAATGGTGGCATGACATGAACCATGAAACGGAAGAGTCGCGTACCTGAACACCTGGTGGCTTTCCTACCACCGACGTCAACGTGAATCCATAGCAAGTAGTTGTAGTTCGCGTACACAAATGGTAATGAGTAATTGGCTTTAACAGCTCTTGCATGTATGAAGGTTAGTTTGGTTAAGCTGAGGAACGGGCGGTAGGAAACCGAAAAAGAAGTACTGAACCGTGCTTAGTAATTACCTGGCATTTTATGCGGAATTAATTAATGCAATTCGATATTTTTGTTTTGTTTTGTTATTGTCTTACAGTGTTTCACATCGTTGCTACTGGTTTATCGCTTGGCTGAATACCAGGGCGAAAATTGTGGCTTCTTGGTTGATGAATTAGGTTGTGAACTTGAAATAAACTTTTCCAGAGATTTTGTGGTATACCTGTTCTACGAAAAGGTCAACACTACGTACATTAAATCTCTTTGTCATAGGTGAAGTAGGGGATGTAGAAATGAAATCGTTGATTGGAGACAACCACAGAATATTTTTCTTACAACGACGTTGAAGGCACTGGTCTTCTTCGGCGTTGTTTACACCTGACTCCAAATCTGGATTTTAGACCGCTAAAATTTCACGGATTCGTATTTCAAGTGTCGAATTGACACTGTATAATCAATCCAGGCTTTCAGTATTTTATACATGCAGCTTCGTTTTCGGTTCTGTCGTATTTATCTTTTCCCATCAATATTAACAGATTTGTTATCAAAAAAAGTGAGAGAAGAGGCTGTTTTACAGCCAGATGATCCACTTTTGTCTAAAACTAACAAATCACATATTCAAGGGATCCTTTATCACTTGCCCGGCCAAACGCATTTTCTTCGCGCTTCTTTGCTTCTCGACAAGAAAAATTCTTATTCTTACCTACTCTAGTGTTGTTACAGTTTTATTATTGTTTTTACAATAGGGTAAACAACTTTTGGTATCTCGCAATGCACAGGCTGATCTTTTCTAATCAGTATTAAATTGCGTGTCGAAATAATCAGTTCGATTCGATTTTCTCGTGAGTTTATAAAGAATAAATGTCTTATGCCTAAAGTGAAGATGTTGATTACGAACCACACACTGAACAAATTAATAGTGATGAGGAATATGATAGTGAAGATTCGGACGCAGAATTGTTGTCACAAGAAGTGAGAGTAGAGGCTGTTTTATAGCCAGTTCTACTTTTGTCGAATGACAAATAAATCACATTTTTGAGGGATCCTTTACCACTTGCACTTATTTGCTTCTTTAGTGTTTTCCTTTTCATTCATTCTGTTTTTGTACTTTGTTTTAAAAATAGCGCAAACACCTTATGCTGACTCGCAATGCACAGACCCGTTCTCGGGTATTTTATTTTTCATCCAACCATTTGAAAAAATTATAATGGATATGACGAACTTTCAAGGATTTCGTGAATATAGGAATGAATGGGTAACTGCTGATAAAGCCACAAAGCATGCGTATTATTTACATGCCGGCGTAAAGCTTTCGAATAATGAGGGCATTGAAGAATTGAGGGACGACAAGCATGGAAGGCCAATAAACGCCGCTACCATGTCTCTGGTTCAATTCAAAAGGATCAACCGTTCTCTCCACTTCGATGATAGAGAACGCAGAGCTCATAAGCGAGACAAAGGGGCCCAAAGTAGCGAATTTTTTGACAAATTTTTGTAAAATTTTCATTTTTTATCTAAGTTTGAATGGTAGAAATGTAACTTGCAATAACTGTTTCACGTCACATAATCCGGCTTTTGAATTGATAAAGCGCCAAATTACAATGGTTGGTACAATTCGAAAAAATCGAAAAGAAATATTACCGATTTTACTTGATATGAAAAAGAAGCCAGTTCACCGTACCGAGTTTCTATTTGATCATAGCCTGCATGCTGTCGTACGTACCGAAAAAGAGGCGTATTGTTACATTATTTTCTACCTTCTATACTACCGTGAATATTGATACAACAGACGACAAACAAAAACCCGAAATAATAAAATGTTACAACCAAACGAAAGGTGGCGTCGATTTTTTAGACAGTCTCGTTGGAACCTATCGTTGTAAAAGAAAGGTAAATCGTTAGTCGGATGCTTTTTTTGCAATATGCTCGTTGTTTCCGCCTCTAACGCATTCATCGCTTTTGGAAAACTCAATTCTGAGTGGAATATCCACAAAAAACATTTAGACGCCGATTATTTCTGATTGAATGTGGTCAATTGTTATGCTTTCCTTATATTCAGGAATGTCAAAAATATGTCACATGGTGTACACGCTCTTTTGGTTGTCCGCAGTGTTCGGAACCACAGGAACCAACACCATCAACATCGCACTCAACTTCATTTGCATTGACACATGCATATATTACCAAAAAAGAGCTCGGTGTGGTTTGCGCCAATACGCTTCAAACGCAAATGTCCATAGTGCACGCTGCGACGAATGCGTAAAGCCTAAATCTCCACAACATTGTTTTATTTTATGTGAAAAATGTCCTAAAAAAATTAAAAAGTAAATTATTATCACTTTAATTCTATGAATTCACTATGATTTTAATTATTTTTATCTATTTCTTTTTTTTTAAATTTTTGCTGTTTTTTTATCTCCCTTTTATGTATTCATTTTGTAATTATGGATAGGGTGTTCTTAAAAATCCTAAATTTCTTTCATTTAATTCAAAATAATTATTCAAACAACAGTGCCAATTTGATACTTCGAATTCGAATCCGTTTATGAAAATGAAATCCGGATGAGGGATAAACTTCATTCTTTTATTAGGCATCATTCTAAAAAATCAAACCGCTCTCATCTGTTCTGAATAACTTTTCGTCTTAGTATCCTTTTCTTAAACTTGGCTATGCTGTTGTTATCCAACCGTTATACATCCGATCTTCCGGTAAATCTGCCGCTTCTCCACTTATTTTACTAAATATAATGTTGATCCTTTTTCTTAACCTCTTGAGCCATCGCACTGTCCATTTTAAATCTTTAAATTCAAGTTGCCTTGCAAAATCGTCTGGTTTTGCTTATATAAATAGGACCTCTAATGGGAATCTTGCGACTTCTTTGAATTTTGAACCATTCAAATAAAGCGTCGTTTACTCTAGATTGGTTACAAGACCTAATCTTTTTTATTTAAATGATATAGAGCTGTTTTGATATTCTCTTTGTATTTTATCGCGATTTTTCCCACATCGTGGAAATCCTTGAATGTGCAACATGCGCTGAAATAGCATTCACATACACGACTTTTACAAACTGCATATTTATAAAGAACTTACATCAAATACTTTGGCAATATAGACATTTGACTTTCCAGCTTTCGGACACCAAATAATTGCTGCTTTTTCAGCGATTGTAAACGCTTTTCTTTTCGCCATGTCGATCTACTATTCGAAACTAAGAAACCAACTTCCACTGAACTGACTGTATATATTCTGTAGTGTTTGTTTCCATAACCCGGTGATTCCCTGTATTCGATGATTTCTTGGAGTATCTTTACTATATTCACGCGTTCGTCGTTATAAAGCTCAAGTTTAACCAGTTCCTCGTTTAATTTTCCGTCGCCATATACGTAGTACGGTCCATGAGTTCTTAGCCTAACATAGAAAGAAGTGTCACAAATAAAAAAAAACTGTGATAATTTTTCAATATATTCTCCTTTTATTGTCGCACACTTTTTAGAACGTCTGACTGAATATGATACATCGTTAGATTCGAAATATTCGTACATCACCTGCGTAATTTTATCGTCGCTGTTAAGTCTTCTACCCCTTAAGCCGGCTTTCAGCTTTGAGAACAAAAATTGTCAGATGGGGCTAGATCAGGGTGTTTAATCTCTGTGAAGCCACATTGAAGTGAAGCCACATCGATTGGATTATTCCTTCTTGGTCTTTGTGTCAAAGCTCTAAAAATTGCTTACAACATTCTACTCGACGCTGCTTTGGCACTGTGCTGAGAATTCGAATTCGGCACCCACTTTACACTAATTTTTGTCATATTTAAATTCTCATGTGGGAACCTTAGAACACTTGTTTTCGAAATGCCAGTCTGTACTGCAATTTCTTTTGTTTTTAGGCGTCGGTCACTTAGAACAATTTCTTTCGCTAATTTAATGTATTCGGGAGTAGTCACTATCACAGGACCTCCTGCACATGAGTCAGCTTCTAATGATTCTCGTCCCTAGCGAAAACTTAGACCAATTTTTATTGTTAAAAATGAGGGACACAAGTCACCGTAAACAGCCTTCATTCTTTCTATGATTTGTGTTCTATATATATAGAACACAAATTATTGATTTGTGTTGAAGTTAATCCTTCTTTGGTCAAAAATGTTATAACAGCGCAAAACTCAACTTGAGACATTTTTACGTACTACGAAGTTTCTTCGCAATATCCGCTGTCGTTATAAACGACAGTTCTTACACACAAAAGTGCTTTCGCCGACCAGGACTTTTCAAATTCGTCGTAAAAGCCGATATGTCGTTATAAACGATATACACTGTATTTACATTCTATGAAAAAGGATAGTAGGCCTGAAAAATAAACAAAAACGATGTAGCTTGCCCATATGTGCAGCAATCATAGAGTAATTGATGTTAATGTAAGATTAAACTTTCATGCTTAACACGTTATCGCCACTTGTTCATTCGTAAACCCATTCACGCATTTCATCCACACATGACAGTGAGTTCAATGAGTGAGGCGACCACCAATTAAGAGTGCATTTGTCAAATAGAACACTTGGCTTGAAAAGGTCGCACACTTCTTTCCTTTATCTTAGATAGATTGTCATTATGTATCATTAGCATCTTCCACCCACAAACACACCCTCTCGAATCATTTGAATCATGGCCTCAATCCCTTACCCTTTGCGTTGCACTTTACTCACAGTGAGTGCTTCAATTAACGTAACAAGGCGTCATATCATCAACATCGTGTTGCGCGCATCGTTAAATAACTCCGAACTCATAAATTTTATTCTTTTTCAACTTTTCAACCCAGCAGGATAGCTCCCTTTTGTTTGCGCCAACACCAAATGAACTTCACACACACACTTGTTTTTCCCATTAGACACCATAGACACACAGGAAACCATAGATTTCCATTTATGGTGGTTGTAAGTAAAGTGAAGAAAAGGGTTTTCGGAATTCGAAATTCATGAAATAAGAGTTTGATTTATCTTTTGCCCTGCCACGACCAAGGGCGGATGAATAAATAGCGTATAGTTCAATTGGATCTAGTTGAATGATTTACACACGTTCTTTCGGTTAATGTAGGTTGGCAGCGAGTCTTGATTTATGTTTTTATTAATTTGAGGTCACGTTAAGATTGATCTTTCGTAGATTTTCCGGAAACTGGGTTTTCGTTTAAGACGCAATATACGGTTTTAGAAGATTTAGTTCATTATGTGACCTAATAACTGGATGTTATATAACAAAATAGATACATAGAAAAGGTTCTGACGAGAGTAGAAGCTCTCAGGAAATTATCAGGACTTCAGTTAGATTTGAATTTGATATACACATGAATAAAACACATACCATACCTCAAACTTCACAGTGCTATAATCCCATCCCAGTATCGGGACCGATAGCACACTGTAAAAACTAGAGAATCACACAATTGCAACGCCAACAATCAATGGGTCCTACGCAGATGAAGGATCCAGAAGATGGATGAAGATCAAAAGTTAATATTTTCATCGTTTAACACAAAACTTAAAAAGATGAAAGCAAAATAGGACTCATACACTCAATAGAAATCAGAAAACAATAAGGGATCTCGACAAAAGTCAAAATAGATGTAAAAATCTCGTCCTGGTGGAAATGAATTCGATAGTGCAACAATGGCCAAATTGGCCAAATGGCAAAATTAACAAAAATAATAAACGAAAATATCGATGATATTTGTAATAATACTGCAGAGAATTCAGAATCCTTTTTCTAGCTATGAAAGCCAGAAAATTGAAATGATCGAACTGAAGAAGAATTTTAGTTATTCGTTTGCTTTTGCAACCCTTGTGTTCAATTTTTTTATTTCCATTTTTTTAATAGTGCTAGAATCGCTACTTTCTTGAACTCTTGAAGACAGGTAGATTATGCACAAAAGTATTAAGTGCGAAACTAAGTTCCCGCTGTTTTTCAAGAGATGGCTCCAGTTGTAAGTGCTGGTCGATTGTGACATAACCAAATCGTCATAGACTAAGCTTAGACATATTGTAAACAAACCGCTTCGACACATAAGTGATTTTGTGTTTGTGTCATATACTTTTGGTTGTGTAAAAATGTCGAATTTTGTGCCAAATAATCGTCATTTGCGGGAAGTGATGCTTTTTTTCTTTCATTCAAAGAAAATGGCGGCTGAAGCTCATCGAGGGCTGCAAAAAGCTTATGAAGATTCTGCTGTGAGACAACGTGCCGTGATTGGTATCGCCCTTCAAAGACGGTGAATTTGGTGTTGAAGACGGTTCGCGTGAAGGAGGACAAAAAATCTTCGAAGACGCTGAATTGGAGGCATTGCTCGATGAAGATCCGTGTCAAACGCAACAGGAGCTTGCTTCAGTATTAGGACTTACCCGCCAAGCAATTTCCAAGCGCTTGCATGCGTTGGGAATGATTTAGAAACAAGGAACTTGGGTTCCTTATGAATTGAAGCCAAGAGACATTGAACGTCGTTTTTTTGCCGAAGGATTTTCTTCATCGCATCGTTACGGGTGATGAAAACTGGATTCATTATAGCAACCTAAAGAGAAGAAAATCATGGGAACTGCCCGGTCATGCTTCTACGTCGTCGGCTCGGTCGAATATTCACGCTGCGATGGTTTCACTCTGTATTTGGTTGGACCAGGGCAGTGTTATTTATTATGAGCAATTGAAACCGAACGAAGCCAACACTGGGGAACGGTATCGAACTCAATTGATGCGATTGAGCCGAGCATTGCGCAAAAAGCGGCCACAATACGAGCAGAAGCACGAAAAAGTCATTCTACAGTATGACAACGGTCGGCCTCATGTTGCCGAACCCGTTTAAACTTAAACTGCTTAGAAACACGCAAATTGAAAGTCCTACTCCACTCGCCATATTCCCCAGATATTGCGCAGTCCGATTATCACTTATTCCGTTCGATGGCACAAAGTCTGGGTAATCAGCAGTAATCATGGCCAGAGTTATCTACTCATATGAAGACATCTCAAAATGGCTTGATTCGTGGATACCCTCGAAAGACGAACACTTCTAACGTGACGGTATTCGAGCTCTGCCAGAAAGATGGGAAAAAGTTGTCGCTAGCGATGGGTAATATTTTTAATGATTCATTTTTAACCATTTTTTCACAGTAACGTGGCAATTTCATAAAAAAAACAGCGAGAACTTAGTTGCGCACCTAATAATTTTATTCAATCTTAAACTATATTCTTTTGAATCATTCTTCAAAAATTTATTATGATTACCGTCAGCCACTCCCAGATATCTCTGAACTGCTTGGGTAATTTCGGAAAGATTTCAATTTTCCTGAAATTCGCTGTTTCATTTTATGTGTTACAATAAAAATTTGTGGTACGAATTAAGCTGCTAAGAGAGATCAAATCTCTCACCATCGAAAAGGTTTGCTCTGCCCTGTTCGAAGATCATCTTCAGTGTTGTATTCCCATCACTACAGGAAGTAGTCCAGAGACAAAAACAAGTGATAATCAATTGGAGCAAGATCAGGTGAATGTGGTAGGTGCGATTAACGCCAACCTCTCAATCAAATCGTCGTAAAAGATGACTCCGCAACGATTGAGTAATGCAGGACACTTATCACGTTTGTTGAAGCCACTCCGATTGCTAACAGTTAGTCCACATTTAACGTTCGACTTCTTTCGAAAACTTCCCATGAACACCTCCTCGAGAATGCACAAAACAGGCAACAAGACCTTCCGTGAATGCAGGCCTGGTTTTGAAGGAGATGCTCATGATTCAACTATTTTGTAAACTGAACTACCCGGCGAAGACCTGTGACCATCCGTCAGAGAAACACGTCATCAGTTTGACGAGGAAGATGGGAACAACAGCAAGCCATTGTATTTTTTTTTTTTTTGTTTCTTTGTGAAAGTTTATAAGTTCCAAGTTTACCGCATATCATCATCGTTATCTTATAACCTCCTTGCATGACGTCTAATAGATCAACACCTATCATCTCCTTCGGCCGTCTTTATCGTGACTGATCTTCAAACGGACATTTACCGTTACAAAAGCGCTGAACATCGTTTTGACCAGCTCGTACGGTTAGACCATTTTGTCCATAAATTATGTTTATATTCTGATGAGCCTCTGCTGTGCAGTGACTAATATGAAACGCGTACTTTTAAGTAATGCACGTAATACAATACGTAAAAATACGAGTTTAGTGTTGTAACGTTATGTTTACATTACGTATTGTAAGCAATGCCTAACTTGCGCTTCATCCGCTTCCATGTTTACTATAGAAGTTTTGCTTGAAAACTTAAATGCAAATGCAACTTTGATTTCATTTTATAGTCGCGATAATAAGACTTCCAAAATCCTGCTTCCTGTCAATATAGGACCAAGGATTTATGATTTACAGTTCAAGAAAATCCATATACATAATATCCATATACATATCCAAATACCCATTATATATACTACCAATAGGTATGACTTTGTACCTCTCATAGCTTGACAAAGGTCGATTAAGTTGGTTGCAGTATAGTTCGGTATAGTGTCACAGTTCGGGCCAAAGGTCACTCAACCAAATTATGATCGTTCTATATTGAGTCCTAGATTGATTGGAGGGGATTAACAAATAACAAACAACAAAATCTTTACTTTAATGTCCCCGAACAACTTTGTGACGGGTTAAATTGCCTTTTTCACTTTTTCTAACTTGACGTTTTCTGACTTATGAAGTGGTAGAACTTTTTTTCATGAAAAAATTCCTTGATATTGTTTAAACTATGGTCGATCAATCAACAAAAAACTTTTGTCGACTTTTGTCTCTGTCAAAGTCTTTTCTGGCAGATAAAGAAGTTAGCGAATTTTTTTCGGGCATTGTATATATTAATCACATTTATTTGTTTTCATAAATATGAAAATTCAATAATTGCCTTCACCCTACACTTCACCCAAAATACTAAAAAATAATCACAGGAGCGTTAAATAATAACAATTTGGCTATATCAAAAAAGCTACCTCTTTTTTTAGTTACCTAGTCACCGATTCTCGGCATCCTACTAACTTATTTTTTATTTATCTATTTTACATATTTTAGCCTAATTTTACCAACTTTTTTAATATTTTGCTATTAGTTTTTGAATTTAGGACTAAATAAACTCTATCCGCAGTGGAGAATATTGGGATAGAATCTAGAGTGTTCCGGAAGCTAGTATCTTTTGGGAAGTGCTGACCCCACGTACTCAAGGACTTCCGTAAGTCTTCTGCAGTGGACTCAGCAATGACTCCGGACGATAAATCGACCACCGAATCGCAATTGGTGCCCTTGAGTTATCGGACCCAATTTTTTGGGCCAAGTTCCAACGAGCAAATTGGTCCTCGGCGAGCAAATTGCTCCAACATAAGTATCGTATCGTCTTCGTCATTGTAAAACCTTATCAGGTCTCGGAATATGTTTGAAGCTTCCACGATTGATGTAGTGGTGTGGGTTCGCAGCATCCCCGAAGACCTAAGGAAAAGTATGAAAAACAAATGTATGGGTAAAACCATCGATGATATTCAATATCTTGGTACGAAACGAAGCTGCTACTGATGCCATCATGACTTCAGATTCTGGGGTATACAGGAAAAGACCACCTCTAAACGAAGCGCGAAAGAGTGTCATTGTAGCGGCCCGTCTAGAAGGAGAACACCGCATGCAAAAGGCAGAAAACATAGTAAACAAAATCAAAGCATGCTGCAATGTCCAGTAAAAAATAAATAAGGACGTCAGGAAGATGCTGCAATGTCAAGTTAAACATTATTAAGAACGGTAAAGCAGAAATAAATCTGTGAACGCATGAGACAATACAGATAGAGGTGGCTAAAAGCGGATGAAGAACAAAAAGCGAACACTTCAGCTAAAAATCAAGCGAAGCTCCGGCATAGCACTACCAAAATATTCGCCAGCTGTCCAATGTAAGGAGGCAAAGGAGGAAGTACGAACCAGCGATCCAACAGACTTCGTCGAATTACAGGTTCCAGGCGGTGGGAACCAAGGCGACAAAAAAATCGCCCAAAAGGCTCCGACCAGGCAAAAGCTGCTGATGATAAGCTTCCTCTCCGTGGTCTCGAACAAGATACAAGAACCCCGCAGTACGCCACATTGCAAAACCCTAAGACAAACAATGCTGGTCCACCCGACGGATGGTAGAACGTACGCAGACTTTCTGAATTAAGTGGAATCAAAAAAAGACATACCGTGAAAACAGAAGAGGAAAACATATGGCCATAGTCGACTTGTCTGAGAAGCAAGACGAAAAACTCTCCAGCATAGGTAAAAGGAAAATAATTTGGCTATTGAATAGGGTATGTCTCAGCCAGATTCAAGGGAGATGCGACTTCTGTAGATGACAACCGGTGGAGCTAGTCGTGGTGAACACTTGTAATGCCCCCAACTTGTGGTACTTAGGCTGCGTGGGACAATGCCGGACGTGACATCCGCCACGAAACCCCTATTTTTCAAGACAAACAAGTGAAGAGTTCTAGAGGACTGTGCGGCCAGTAACTATCGGTACATAGCATTCGAAGTCCGCGACAATGCTCATTCACTCCCACGTACCCAGCGCTCCGCATTCGTTTGAGATACTGGAAAGATGGACGTGGAAAGTTTGTCAATACGCTCACGAGACACACACTACAGTTTCACTCAGCGTCGGGGACCAAAGGATTGGCTGTTGAAGACATGATTAACTCTTCTATGATTGCTATCAAATCTGCTTTTGAGTCATCTCATCTTTGCCCTGCGGGAGACCTGGACACGGCATGCTTTGAGTGTACTGATGTTTAAATGAAATCGCAGAGTAACGATCGGATTGTCTCAACGGGCACGAGCTCAGATTGAGACATGCATCACAAATACTGCCATTCTGGTGCATTGGTCGGGTGGGAAATATATTCGCCGACTCATCAACAGAAATAAGGCCCGCTGTTGGGAGGACCTTGTCGAAAACGTTAACAGACCAGTGGGACCTGAGCTTTAGAATACTTACAAGAAAGTTCGCTACCCGACACGTGCGCTGCGTTCACGAAGCGAATAAGATAGATACGTTGGCATAGTTCATATCGCAGGCTGATTTTCGACACGGCGCAAAATCCTCGAAGTTCATATCAGTTGTTCGGATACTCGGTCCAGATTTTCGAAACATCTCCTACGACGGACTGCTCAAAATGCCCGAAGAGTCGCGACTGATCGGCTATGTAGATGTTGTTGCAGTAACAGGCGCTGAGCGCACAGTCGATCAAGCACAATAAAGACTAAATGTTCTAGCCTGGTGCTATAGAAAACTGAAGTGGTCATCCAGACAAAGAAGAGAATCCCCAGAGTCAGGACGATCAGTGACGGGGATACATTAGTAGAGTCAAAGTTTTCAGTTTAATATCAGGGCAAAGATAGATCTCGATCGAGATCTCATCAATCAGTCGACAAATGGCCAGTATTTGCGAAGCAAGTGCAACAAACAGGCAACTCTAGAAGTGCGTCGTAAAATCTGCGCTTCTTTCTGGAATATGCTGGAAGGAACTTCATCATGAGAATAAAATTTTCAGAATTTTCATGTCAAATTAGCCAAAAAATAATCTAAATAAATTAAAATATAAAATTATTCTTATACTTCTTCTTCGAACTACCTTAATAAAAATATTATCCACAAAACATGGAGGCCGCTGCATTTGCAATGATGCAAACTTCAGACGACTCGGAAAACGGCTGGTTCAGGTTCAAAAATGGGGAATACTGTGGATTATATTAGCATAACGAACAGTCTCTGAGTCAGCAGTATTGGTTATTGTAAGGGTGATCACACATCTGTGATACCCATTTCCAGAATGGGTAAAGGAATCAATAATCGAAAACACGAGAGTAACGAGGAATCAGTCGCTAACGATGAAAAAGGAACCGCTCTCGATGAGTGGCAACAATCTTGGGAGCATGAGCCAAAATGAAGATGGGCTTGCCGGTCATCAACAATTCGACAACATGGCTCAATCGAAAGCATGGTGAGACTGACTTCTGCCTAACCAAGCTATGGAGCGGAAACTTAGGAAATCAATCTTACTTGATTCGAGAGAATCTGAGAGAAAGATGACCAAACTTTTCCTCATGCAGAACATGCGGCAGACCGCGTGGTGATATTGCCGAAAAAGTAGGAGAGCTCTGTCCGGATAGCCCAATCGAAGGGCTGCTGAAACCGGCAGACAAATAGTAAGAGTTGGTACATTACACTCGGGCAATCCTAACAAAAAAAGCAGACTTCTTCGACTAGAGACGTCGAGGGTACAAAGATCTCTTCTCTAGCAATTCCCCTCCTCCTTCCCATCCTACTGAAGGGAGAATTTCTGTAACCCGAAGGAAACATAACGCGTAGAATATGGGGGCCTAGCCGACAAAATATGTCAAACGTTTGCAGGCTATGTACTCAAGTCTCTAAGGCAAGATGTTTAGTCGGTATTCAAGTAGATTTGTGCCACTAGGAGTCCGACACTAAGAGCGCAAAAAGTCTCCTGTCCCCCTTCATAATAAAGATTATGTCGCTACGGCCTCTCTGCTAAGTTCGCTGGGTTTAACTGAAGTGTAATGGTTCTGACTTTTGGTGTTGAAACCTTAGCAAATATATTGTTTAAAACCTTTCACAAGTTTTCTCAAGCTCTATTGAAAAACGCTCAAAGTTGAATGTCAAAATCCGTCTGGAATACAATCACGTTGAGCTTGAATGGAGTGAGCTTCAACTGTTTGAATTATCACAATTTTTAAGAAATCAATTTTTATATGGGTACGAGGGAAGTGACTTTTATACTATTAGCCATATATCACTATCATGGTAATAATTTCACCAATAATTTTACACACCTTTTCGAGAAAATTTTGCATAGTTATTTAGGTATCTGAAAAATGATTCAGAATTATTTATTCCTGCAATATTACTACAATATAAATTTTCGGACCTGTTGATAACTGCCGATCTGATGGATAATTCACAATTAAGTTTTCTTTCACGTCTTGGAAAAAGAACGCAAAGTAGAAGTGCTGACACCTCAGAAGACACTTCAACCATAAAAGAGACGCATCGTTAACATAATAAGGGATTATTCATGTAACCTTTAATCTAACATATCAATTGAGGTATTATTTAACTTATGTTTTTCCTTTCTTACTTAATTCAAATTGAATTAAACGATGACGCTCTGTGCAGCTTTACATCATCCTCACCCATTACAATAAAATTTCAACGGACAAATACTGTCAGACGCTAATTGCCCTCTCATTAATTTCTCGCTTCAAGTTCTTCCACGCAATTTCCACTGACCACCATTTAATTATGATGACGATTCTAGCGAGAAAATGCAAGAGTTTTTCAGAACCGAACTCCATTTGTGTTTCTTTGCAAACATCGTTAAATTCCAATCGAGTTCGACAAAACCATTCGAATTTGGACTCAAAGAAGTATCTGCAGCAAAGTGTATCTGCATCAGTGATGCAATTCGGAAGAAATTCGATGGTATATTAAAAGCGCATCCTCAACATCGACGTTGAGGATGCGATGTATCTTTTTTTGGATTTAGTGGATGATATAGTAAAGTTGTAACAGAATACAAATGCGACCCACCTGAGATAGGTTAAGGTTGCCTAGCTAACACTATATACATATTGTATATATATGTAGATGGGATGCATATAGAGACGATAAGCGTATTCTCCGTTATAATTTCACGTTTAGAAAATGCGATTGGAAAGCTATAAATCAATGAACCTGAGGTCAATCCACTTCATTTCAAATCAAGACGAAGATCGTGGTGAGGAGGATGGTTTTGTTTTCGGTTTAAGGGGAGCGTTTCAGATTCATAGGGAAACATCACTGAAATGATTAATAACGTCAATTTAATATCAGTGGAAAAAGCCATTCCAAGGAATTTTAAAGGTTGGGACTGGATTAAAGTTAAATAATAAATATAAATTTTTCCTTATAGCAACGTATCGTACTAAACGTAATGAACATGACACAGGGGAAGCATCACCAAAGCGTACTTGGGAGCCGGTTATATTCTCTTAAATCATAATTAACTTTCGAGTTAGGAGTTATGATGAGTTGCATGATGGATATGATAATCATCTGTCAACCCACATCAATTTACATCACTGAACGATGTGTGATGGTTGTTTGTTTTTTTTTTCTCTTGCCTATAAACGCCATGGTTTGCTAGAAAGAAGAGAAGTTTCGTGTTGACTAGCAAGCCTGTCTAGTATTAATGCCTCTTATTCGTTTTGTTTGATTTTCATTTTATTGTTTTTCTGGCAAATTTAACCCTCGAAGGTCACACTTGGTCTACAACACCCGTACATCAACTTTGCACACTAATATCTTTTACTAAAATTTAAATTTGGCCGTTAGTAGGACATCTAACGGTAAACCGAAGTATGATTTATATTCATATTCGAATATCATATATTCGTTTTATATACATCCTAAGTACGGCGCAACGCTCAGTTGTCGTTAAGCTTCGTTTAAATTGATAAAGGGGGAAATGGGGTGGTGAATTGATGAAAGCGTTGCGTTGCGTTTGCGAGAAGACGTCACCCCCGAAGAGAGACAACGCTCTCTCAGCGACTGGCATTATCTTGGGAGCAAGACATAGGGGGAAGGTAGACTGCACATCTGATCGCTGACCTGAGTACGTGGCTAATTCGAGCGCATGGTGAGACCGATTTCTACTTGACCCAGCTCTTTAGGGAACAAGATTGTTTTCGGTCTTAACTGCGAAAGATTGACAGGTCACGGTCTCCTAGCTGCATGTTTTTTTCTTGCATAAGATGGAGTAAGCAACGCGTGGACCTCTTCAGGGAAGTTGGACAGGCGGAGAAATGCTGAATACGGTTGGCAAATGGAATCGCGTGGTACAATATGCTCGGGCAGTGCTGACACTGAAAAAAGCTATACTGGACCGTTGGGAGGCGTCAGAGATGGGGGATATGTTTTCTTGCACTTCCGTCCCGCTGGAGAAGAGATTCCCATAATCTGAAAGCGCCTCAAGGCGTAGGAACACGAGAGCTACCCCTCAAACGGTTCCAGACTAGGTTCTCTAGTTGACAAGGGAGGTATTTATGGTAGTTGGTAGTCCAGATGCATGGCGTGTCTGAGAGTTCCACACTCAGGACGTAAACAGTCTTGACTTCCTAACCACAAAAATTGTGTATATAATAAACTTGAATAATGTCGTATGATTTACGTTCGCGCTAAATATATTTTTCTGTATAATGATTCGGAAATCTTTGAAGTTCGGATTACAGTGAAGCCGAGGATCAGGAAAATTAAACTTTGAATCACATTTGTTGGAGCAGGAACAGCGAGATCAACCGTAAACAGTTTAACGCAGGAAAAATAAAAAAAAGTGGAGCCCTACTGAGCGAACGAGAAAATCGAGTGTGCACGTGATCCACCTTTTATAAATACACATTTATAACACGAAAAAAAAATGTTGTCTTTAATTTATTAAGAACGATTTCACGTGATTGATTGAGCCTCAGGGCCTAAGAATGATGCTGAAAATTGCGAACAATTTGCAGATTTTTTAACTTTGCTTTTTACCGAAAAAATACGCAATATAATTGTTAAATAGACGAATAAGCAAATTGACTCTTTTTGCGCACAAATGATGGCACAAGATATGACAATGCAGACTCACCACACGACTAATTTCTTAAAAATAAATGTTTCCATGGCGTTTCTTTATTATACTCGAATGTGGAAATCAAATCACACGGACCCCCATGAATTTCGGAGTAATAACAGTGGACAGATTTGTACCTAGATTACGGTTTATGTTTCTTACAACATGGCTACCTTTTAGTATATGAGAAGAACTGTCAGCTAATGATAAACTTTCGCCAGTTAGAAACGTATGAGATCAATTTATTGGCTATTACTGTTATTTCGAAGTCGCTGTAAGTTTAGGATATATAAAAATTCTAAGAAAGAAGAAGATGGCATGAATCTTATTGCATTAATTGATGTAGACATTTTCTATATGGCAAGCTATATTTGAGTTTTTATTTACTACAAATTATTTATTATAAGTAATATTACAAAATATTGGAGAAAAAAAAACTAAATAAACGCGATTCCATACTTGGGAAAAACTTGCCATCAGTGGAGTACTTTTTCAAAAAAAATGACAACGCCTGTTCATGGCAAATACCATTCTGTCATTTGTGACTATTGGATTACGTCAGTGCCACTTTTGCTGGAAATGTTGAATGATTCTTAGCGAATGCCGGTCACAGGCACAATGTTAAGCGTAAAAATAAGCCTGACATACACAATGAGATGAACATTACACTCTAAAAAGCACAAAACTGTTATATTAATCAGTACTAAAGTAATTACTGACAAAATTGGCAAAAAAAGAAGCGAGAGAGGGTTTTTTTTAATAAAATAAAAGGGGGCGAAAGACGATTTTAATAAGCTTTGCCATGCGTACACAACGGCCCGAGCAACAAACTGTTGGCTTATGTGTTTTTCTTTCGGCATGCTTGATAAAGCGCAAGAAAATGCCGAAATTTCATATTTTGTAAAAATATTCAAGCACTCCTAAGATGAATTTGAAAACTTCTATAAAGCAACGTGCGATGCATTTGATTAATGCGTACCGCAAAATTGAAAAACAATTCTTAGGCCTGTTCTTTCTAGGATCATCCATTTTTCCAATACTGTTTAACTTTCTCAGTAATTTCCAAGACCAGGAAATGCATCGAACGTACTAAATCGGAACTACACTCATACTGAGTTTTTTTTTTCTGTCTAAATTTCATCCGAGAGGTTCACCTCGTGCATCCGTGATTTTTTTTTTGGATACTTTAAATTCCAGTTTTCGCAAATTTTATTCGAATTTTTGAATTTATTGCATCTTACTGGGTTCTCATTTCAATTTAACTATCTACTAAAAACAAATAGTGAAAATGTTAGTCAGCCTTGTGTTTGCAACAAAGCAAACTTCAGACAACTTTAACAAAAGTACACTCCACTACTTCTAGTATAGATTGATTCATAAAAGTCTTGCAGATTCCTTCGCATGTTAAAAATACAAACATTTATAAGGACTTGAACATTGAACCTGTTGAAATGTACATACCTGACAAAGCTCTAAGCCTTTTTGATAAAATAGGCAGGTACCCTAATATTTCAATGACATTTGACCGCCGATATATGCTGAGATACTCGTTATAAATATTCAAAATATATAATATATATAAATAAAATAATACGAAAACATCAACGAAAAATAATGTATTAACTTTTTAGAAAACATTCAAAATGAAGTGAATTAAAAAACAATAAAGCGCTGGATAGGGATGGTGAATACTCAATAGTCAAAGGAAGACTTGTAATAAGCCTCTTATACGCGCCAACTGTTAAAAGCCTGTATTTTAGGAAAATGCCTTATCAAAATTGATTTCTCTTTTTATCTGACATTGGGGAGACGATGTTATTCCTCTCCCAAGAGGATAAACACAATCGACCCTATGATGGTTGTCAAAGTCTGCTGTTCCAAAACAAACTTTGAACCTAATCTTCCAGGTCCCGTGCGTTTTCCTACTGCAAAGTTAGTTTGTCATTCTTTATGATCGCGTTCCCTTTGGTAGAATATCTAAGAAATACGATGCTGAGCTTTGATCAGACATTCTTATGATGATCAGAGCTATGTCTTATCATGCAAATGACACCATAGACAAAATTATTTAACAGCACGTCATTGAAAACTGTGGCACGATTTGAATTTTTTTTGGCACTTTTCTACTGGCAATGGTCTAGTACTTGACTTGCGTCAAATCGTCTTTATATATCAAAAAAGGGGAAAAATCGAGGTTATTGCGATTGCAACACTTCAGGACAACAGCCTGAAGCGTGATGAAACGGGAAAGCTTCTGATGGAGCAAGTTTCCGGTGTCTTACACAAATGACAAACTTCAAAAACAAAGCTTTCTTTTTCACGTACTTAATAGTTCTCAAAAAAGGGCAAACGATAACTGAAGAGTATTATACTTCAACTGGTTAAGCAATGATAAAGGACAAATTATTTTCGTTGAAGAACATATGGACAAACTTTGGATGTAATAT
The DNA here is from genome assembly GCA_954870665.1 of Stratiomys singularior. Taxonomy (NCBI): domain Eukaryota; kingdom Metazoa; phylum Arthropoda; class Insecta; order Diptera; family Stratiomyidae; genus Stratiomys; species Stratiomys singularior. The sequence continues at coordinate 30,356,161 of OX940881.1, read as the reverse complement.
ATAGTAAATATGTATTGAACTGAGCTGAAATTGCATCGTCTGTCTATTCGCTAACCCTACCATATAAATCCAGTCCATATCTTTTATTTTAAGCGTTTTTTTTATGTGTGTGTGCGGTCTCCCTCTTTCCCTTTTTTATCGATACTTCTCGAGGCAGCGATGAATCTGAATTTTTTTTTCAAAAAGTATCTTTGGAAATGTTATTCAAACACAAAATATCTTCGATCTTATCGCTTTTTTGTCACCTGGTCTGTTTATCATGGGCCATCGAAGTCCGTAGGCATATTAGAACGCGTAGTTTGCAATTAAAAAATAATAAAATTCCTAAACACTCTTGAATTCTTTTACATTAGGGCAAAGTTTTGAGTTTAGGAAAATAGTTCATTTCGCAAAAAAGCAGCAAAATTCTTGGTGTCTCTTACGAGCCAAAATACTCTGATCGGGTTCAGATCAGTAGTTCAATGAATTGAATAAACATGAAATTAGCCATGATTCATTCGAATCATCCACGAAATTTTCATATTTTGCGTTGAGAATAGTACGGTCGACTCACATTGACAGCTTCGCACTGGCATCATTTCTCATGAATGTCTCTTTCCTTTTGCGCCTGTAGAACTTACTTGCATCAGAGTTTCCAGATTCTTCAACAATTATCAAGGCCAGTTTTTGCACTTTTGACAGCAGCCAAAAGTCAGAATCGACTAGTTCGAGACTGCATTGAAAGTAAATTTTTTTTCGTTTTTTGTCCAAATTTCTTCAACGTGGCTCGCCGAATGTGTTCTGAATCGTTCTAAATTCTCTGGATCAACGATTATAAGTCTGTTGAGCGTCAAAAATGTTCTTTAAATAAATATACGCTACGCGCGAAACATCTTCAACAATACTTATGCTCGTACCACGCTCCAGATTTGACTTCGAAAGCAGTTGGATTTATTTTAATGATTTGAAAAAAAGGATCTCAAGATTAATTTTAAAATTTTCCCAAAAGGTAAGGTACGATATTGCATAAATATTGAAAATTTCAATAATTTTTGAAAACTTTTAAAAACGAATCTTCTAACTATAAAAAAAATTGGTAAGTGTGGCACTTCGCTGGCAATTATTGCCTCCAATCTTTCTGGCACCTAATTCAGCTTACATGTTAAAAGGATCTATTCTTTGCGAAGTGAAGATCTACATGACGAGGCGTTTTAAATCAGAGTATGGGAAGAATCAGTAAAGACAGTGTCTGGGCCATTCTTTGACCAGCTTTCGAATTTCTACTTGAGGATTTCAAAACGATCTTTGAACTTTTCAACCTTTGAACCCAAACACCTTTCAGATCCTGTGCATTTTCATGGTACAAAGTTAGTTATTTTTTTTTTTTTTGTATAAAAGTCACTTTTTCTCTGGCAAAATTTCTGAAAATTACGAAGCTCATTTTTGCCCAGTTACTGTCACGTAAAGAATAGCAATTGGACATGTCTGAGCATCAACCACTTCCAGATCAACTATCCTTTGTAAACTTTGGTAAGCCCTACTGCCAATAATCCAAGTTTATATGAGTCTCCATCGATCGATATTGCAGATTGGTCCTTTCTACCATTTCTGGTTTGTCAAAGCGTTATTCATACTCACTACTTTGTCAAATTTTCTAAATTGTGCTTGCCTGGCTTGTCTGACAAAACACGGTCACCGTAAATCTGATTCAGAATTTTGCATACTTTGGTTTTCATTGGACATTTTAAATTTCTTACAAAGTCCCTTTTTGGTAACCTAAACAGTCAATTCATACATCAGGTTGGAGATTCAAAATTAAGAAAGGGTTACATGAGACAAAAAAGCAATAATTTTCAAGCCACATGTCAATAGATAACGAGAACTATTTTAACTAACTAACGAACTAAATGAAAACTAAATGAAAACAACTAATATGCTTTCATAACATTTTATCCTATGTTAGAATATTATTTATACATCATAGTAATTTACTTCGTATAACATAGGTATTAATAATATATGTTGGGTGTATATTGACACTTATCAAAATAAATTTTAACCTAGAAAGGAATAACAAAAATCCTAACTATGCTACCATAATAGTAGCGAGCCAACTAGAGCAGACCTAAGGATTTACAAGACACAAAGTTGATACTAGAGATATAAATAATACTACAAATTAATGGAACAGAAAGAAAGGACAAATTAGCACACATGAAAATATAGAAAAAACACAACACACTTAAGGAATCAGAACATAAAATTTGCACGACTTGTGTTCTGTACTGAAGATGAAGAAAGCCCTAAAAATGACTTTCAGCACCTTAAATATTGACCACGACCCATAGAGCACCAGCAGAATACCAGAAGTAATAATAGCCTCGACCTATTTACGCAGTGAGCAAAAAGTGGCACAAACATAGCGGCAATGTGCCAAGGATAAAAACTGAACCAGTCGAAGAATGCGTTTCGACTAGTTTCACTACCATGTGTCTGAATGGACTCTTACAATGGTCAAGTGATAGGTCAAGTTTTTGATTGAATTTAAGCGCTTGAAATTGTTCTATTTTTTAAGGTTTCATAGATTTTATAGAGAAAAAATTTACCAAAATTTGGAGATGTCAGAACAGCAAATTAAACGGTTTCGATTTTTTTTTTAAATTTTTGATTTTGATTGATGAAAGAAATGAAATGAAAAATCAGCAGAATCTAGAAATTTAATCTAGAAATCTAGAATCTAGAAAAAAAAACCTACCAAATAATTTGAATGATTTAAGCTTTCGAAAATTCAAAGAATGAAAATAGTCGTGACACTTGCGTTTGCGACTATACAATGGTACCAACATTTTTGAGGTGTCCGAAGTTTGCATCGTTCGAAACGCAACAGTTCAAATTTTTACGATTTTTGAATATTTTTTAGATGATTTGACTATGTTTTGGGAAATTTTATTCAAATTTTTTGAATTTTTTGCATTCTGATAGGATTAGATTTCAGTTTTCATCAGACATCTGAATTTTTATACCTTCAATTTAAAACGTAGCATCTTGGTTTTATATTCTTGAAAATGAAGCAAAAATCAAAATCTGGAAAATTCACACAGGAGAGGAACCGACCCCTACCGTTGCCAATAAAACACTATAAGTGTTAGCTGCTTGAGCTACGTGGATACTATTCCAAACGCGACATTCCGACATTCGCGTCGGAGTATCTCGTTTGAAAGAATCAATTGGAGTATTCTAGAGGCCTACTCAGATTCTAGAGACCTACTCCCTACGCTTTGTTTGCCTTGAGAACATCAAAGTAGTCTGAATTTTGCATCAAAGATATAGAATTTTTTTAAATGAAAGGCATAGATTGGAAAAAAAAACACAAAAGTACCTTAAATTATTTACAAAAATGTTTGCAACGATCCAAACTTTAAATACTTCAAATAATAAATTAAGGTCAAGAAGTTTAACAAAGACCAATTACTGACAGAACTCATACACCACATTAAAAAAAAGGGCAATGGCCCTGGATTATAGGCGAGTAATAAGGTAATTCGGTGTTTCACACACAACATCGTTGTTGTTGAAGCTGTCAACGGGGAAACCACAGCAGACAGCATAGAATCTTCACTCTCCATGCGACGATTCATTTTACCAGTTCTGCCCATAAAGACGAAGAAGGTTCCAGGATTTTCTGTGAAGGCCATGCACTAATTCTATCTGTTTTACCCTGACTCGTTGCTCAGTACATTTAAAATGCACTTTCCAAGAGTTATATTCCCTTAAAAATGAAAGGCTGGCAAGAAATGAAAGAAAGAAAGAAATGAAATGATGGCAAGACTCGTCCGGATCAGAAAGAGGAACAGGAATCTCTGTTCCAGCATACTGTCTACCATGCATGCTCGATACGGCTGGTGAGACTGGAAACGAGATGACTTACAGACGTTACCCATGTCATTGCGGACCTTTTTCTGTACAAATCATAATGTCAGAATAGAGTGTTTCACTATAGAGTTGCAGTTGCGAAAGTGGTAACTACAGTCCAAGAGGCGGAGGTACGCAGCCAGCAACCTCAAAATCTGAGCGGGTATGCAGTCATCATCGCTAGATAAATACATTCCAAGTGTCAGCATATTCGTGCGCATGCTTCGGAATTATTTGAAAAACAAAATGTGATCTGCGACACGGATCAGAGTCGAGGGAATAAGGTGCAGCCCAGAGTTCTACTATATTCTCTGCAATTTCATTTTCATTCTCTATGAAATATGTGTCCTACAACGGTGTGCTGATAGTCAGACAGTTGGAAAATTCGCGGCACTACGGGCGTACAGTCAGTCAAGCACAATCACGGCTACACACGCTTATTCGGCGGGTAGGGAGCTCGATGATGATTTAACTTAGCTAAGTCATTTCCTTAGAGAAAATTGAAGGGATAATTTTAACAAAGTAGAAGATCCTTAAAGTTAGAGCGATCAGTGTCAGGGCTACCCTAGTAGAGCCAAAACTATCAATAAGAATGAGTCGGAGTCTAGGATCTAGGTCTAGGAGTCTAGGATACCGTCAATACACCGTGTCTTCTTTGGTTCCACAAAGCTGGAATAAGCAAATCCCGCCATTAAAGTGCCCTGAATTGATGAAATTCCAGAAGAATATATAAAGAGTGTTTTTTACAGCTAAATAATTTTAAGTCAGCAACACATTTGACGCACAATAAGTTATATCTGTCATGGTTTAACACGATCATAAATAAAATAGATTATTCCGTTATCAGTGCCGTTATATTTAAGGATTTTTTTATAACCGAGATAGTGAAATATTCTCCGATAAAATTGTTCCTAATTTCTCTTAAAAAAAATTTAAATAAAAAAAGATAAAATTACACATATGAGCCAATGTCCTTGGAGGGTTAAAGTCCTTCCTAGTGTTTCCCGTGCGATACCGCTTTGCGGAATAAAACGAGTAAACTCGTCTCCAGCGTTTTAGTATAAGAAGGGATGTCACGAGTTTTCTTGTTTCCCGCAAAGAATGTTTATAAAGAACTCCTGCGTTTAAGTTGGCTGTATAAATAAATAGATTTATTATAAACTGGAAATAAAGTATCCGTTTTCAGTTGACATGGGAACTTATGCGTCTTTAACCCTTTGCGGACGAGAGGTGACTCTCAGTCGCCAAAGATTTTCGTGTGACAGGACGAGTGGCGAGTGAGAGCCGACAGTCAATGTATATTTATGTTCCCTCTATCTCCAATCGATTGGATTGCACTTTCGTTTCTTACAAAGGTTACTGAGCTGGCTAGGTGCTTATATAGGATGTGTGAAATATAACGTCGTAAGAGAGATAAAATAATGAAAGGTTTTCAAAAGAAGTGTAGTTCTAATAGTTCCGAGTTCAGTCGAGGCTTGGCGAGTATGGTAAAAGCGCCAAAAGAATTTGTTTTGTAATTTTGTGTGAACCCCTACATGGATAAAATGGATTTCACAAATGAACTCAGCTCTAATGAAGACGAATTTTCTTGTGATACGGTGCATGACGAAACAACGTATTTATAAAAGAAATCAGTGGGTCGGAATGTGACGAAAGCGATGAGGGTGATGATGCAGTAGGCGTAAGAACTCGAAAAATCCGGAAAGTGATAGTGATGTCCCAGAAACTTCCGATAAATCAAAATGGACAGCTTGTCATGAATGCAAGCAAGTACCACCCAGAATAAAATTCATACCGGACGAAAGATCTGCAGGATTACACGTGCCCTCTGATATGAAGGGCTCTCTTCTTTACCGAAGAATTAGTCGATCGAATAATAAAAGATACAAATAATTATTCTGCAAAGAAGTTAGAGGGAAAGACACTATCATCAAGGTCGCTCTGGAAAACTTAGTACAATGTCAAGAAGGAAGCATTTTGCGCATTTATTGCAGTGATTGTAAATATGGAGATAATATCACTCGGCAACATAAAAGAATACTTGTCAACAGACGAAATTAGCCACATCCCATTTTGTTCAAACACATTTACAAGAGATCGATTTGTCCCAAATTTTTTGGATGTTGCATGTACAAATAGAAGGGGCACTAGGTAGCAACAATATACGATTGCAGCTCATCACGCTCATCATCTTGATTATATAAATTCGAAACTTTTGGATTATTTTACACCCAGCTAAGAAATTTGTATCGACGAATCCGTCGCAAATTCAAAAGGTCGAACTTCTTTTATCACATATGATCCCCAAAAACCGACTAAATGGGGAATTAGAATTTATACGCTGGCAGATTCCAATACTGGTTTTATTTGCGGTATTTTACCTTGTTATGGCAGCCTATCAACGGAAAAATGGCTAAGACCAAACGTTCCAGTTTCGACAAGGATCCCCTTGCATTTATATACAATGATGCTAAATAAAATTCCAGCTGCGCAGGGGTATCAAATGTTTACTGACCCATATTATACTAGTTACATGTTAGCTATTGAATTACATAAACTAAAATGTCATTTGACTGGGACAATACTAACCCCTAAAAAAGAACTGTCAGATGCAATAAAAAAACCGACATATTCCAAAAGGAAAATCTATGATAGCGTATCGTAATAATGTGATTTTGGCTTGGAAGAATAAGAGGATCTTCACACTATTGACCAATTATCACAATGCAGAAATGAGGTACCGTTGAACGAATACTCCGGCATGGTGTCCAAACGGTGATGTCAAAACTCAATGCTATCAAAAACTACACTCAATTCGTGGGTGGCGTTGTTCTCGCAGATCAGTACTGTTCGACGTATTATTTTATGAAGAAGTCCCTTAACCGGTGGCGCAAACTGTTCTTTTGGGGATTGGAACAATGCATAATTAATTCGTACATCCTGTACAAAGAAGTCAAAAGGCAAAGAATAGAACAGTCGCTTACACATTTACAGTTTCGAAAATGTTTGGTTAAAAAATTGAGAGCGAGCTTCAAAATCATCGTCTAAACTTGACGAAGTTCGTCTGAACGGAAAAATTCAAGTGTGTGAAGTTTGCATCGTTGCAACCGCAACGCTGTCATAATTTTTGACAATTTATTTTTAGTAGATGATTGAATTGAAATGAAAACCAAGTAGAATGCAAAGAAGTCTAAAATTAAAATGAAACTTTCCAAAATTTTAAGTCAAATTATTCAAAAATCATTCATCCGTTGCGTTTGCAACGTTGCAAACTTCAGACACCTAAAAATTCACGGGGTTTTCTTACTGGAACAAAGAAGGACTGTAAAGTTAGAAGACATGGCACGACGTATTATTGTGGTACATGCCCAGCTAAACCACGAATGCATCTTGGTGAATGCTTTACGATGTATCACACAAAGCGACATTACAGATCGTAATTCTAGTAAAGATAGTCAGTTTTTTGTCTAGATAGTTATTCTTGTAAGGTTAAAAGATATAAATATTAAGTTTTAAGCATGTAGTTATAGATATACAATCAAAATATAACGTTTTTAAAAGGAAATTTATATGCAAGATCATTTTATTGCATCATGTAAATCACTCAACGCATTCGTGAAAATCGCTTCGTCCTGCTACCTCATACGGCCGAAATAGTCGTCGTCCGCACAGGGCGAATATTTTCGCATATCAGTACCAGAATACGGAAACCTTTTCACACCTATCAATTTCATTCCCGGTCATCATCAAACGATACCCATATCAAATGACTCCTCGTCTTAACATCTTAACAGTCGTAACCCTCATCAAACGACTACGGCAGCATGTGCATTTCGTCTGCTCGAAATCTGCGCGCCAAAATCGTGCCACACTCGAACCTTACCTTTAGCCTGAACACAGCACGCCGCAGAGTTCATAGGCCTCAACATTACCATCAACTTTTCTGCTCGAGCAACGAAACATGCCCATACCATCCAAGCGACTCAATGCTGGCATGCTCCTTCCAAACCACGGCTCAGCAGGCCACCACGGCTAGTCAACCACGCGCTCCCATACGCTGCCGAAAACAAACCTACATCCACTCTGCAGACCTCCTGTTTCCCACATCCCACCCGAATCTGCATGACTAATCCGAGAATTCGGCAGCTGGGAGCTTGGACCAGTAGAATCGGAAGGCACTAACTCGACCTCAAGGCTCCAGGGGAGCAACCACCAAGTGACGTCACCGTTGTGACCTTTGCATTTCTTCTCCGATTTCCAGTCTCAGTCACCGCGAAAATGTCATTATCCCAAGGCAGCATCTTCGGCCCTCCCGAATCCTGTCCCTACACCCTGCCCAGTGTCAGCTTGCAACCCTCGACTCATCCGAGGGTCGAGGACATGCGGAACGAATTTTTTCGACACGTTCTTCTGCACACAATGGAATCGGCGCCCTCCAGGCATCTCGGCCAGCCGTCAACCACCCAACCACCCCCTGTGCCCTACTCAAGCACGACGCCAACGGCGACACACAGCCATCAATCAGGGACGAGGGAGACGCAGACAAGGCAAATAGGAGACAGAATAGGGAACTGCTACCGACTAACACATTCCTGAGAATATTCTTTGCAGGGTGAAGTTCGCAAGGACATCTCGAGTGCAAATTTGCATCCGATGACGTCATCTCGCCCTTCAGTCACGGTCGCACTATCGCGTCATGGCTGGCGCATCCAGGCCGAAGTGATAAGGACAATTGCACTCACCTTTTTCGAGCTAATCCACTGCAAAGCACGCTCCGCTAGCGTCCTTAATCCAAAATCGCCAATTCCGATGCAGGCTGCGACTCAATTACACAAAACACTGAAACGCTTTGGGTCGGGACACGGCACTTGGGGGATGCACTGCTCAATCGCGATTTCCGCGAAAACGGTGGGAATTCAAATAACACGTTTAGTACGCTCGGATGGAAACCTCGAAAGCGAAAAACACAAATCTCGGAAATTCAGACTCCAAAACGAGCGAAAAGTTGGCGTGAAAGCACTTGACGACTTTGATTTGGCCAAATATCAGCGAGTACGCAAATTTTCGTTATTCGAACAGATCGGACGCGAGTAGCACTCAGGACCGTTTGTTTCGCTGGCAAATCGAATTCGTTTTCGGGGTGGCTTTGATAGTTGACGCGCAATTATTCCACTCACTATGCAAATTCAGGTTGAGTGTAACTCTACTGTGTGTCGTCCGTGCAAAAAACGCACACGAAACACGAACGAGGAAACTGAAACACCACTCTCCAATTGGACGCCGTGTTTACAACTGAAAACTGGATTCGACTTTGTAGAATTTCTTCAGAAAGAAGCCACGGAACCGTTCGCCGATTGCTGCTGGTGGTTGCTGTTGCTGGACGATGCGATTGCGCTCAGCCACCGTTGGAAGTTGGATGTAGGGGAAATCGTCGAAGATAACCACTGGAATCTCAATCGCAGCAAGAAAACAATTTGAATTTTCTTACGCCATCATTTTACATTTTCCACAACCGAATTGCCGAATTATTATTTATTTTTGTTTGTTGACCATCCTAACCTTTGATCTTGCGTTTTGTGAAAGGATTTTATAAATTCAAACTCGTAACCGCCAGCGTGCATGTATTAAATGTGGTGCCTAATCGAATCTAGTGCTGGACTGTAGAGGGCCTGAGGGGAATGCTTTTTGCAATTAATTTTTTTTTTATAACATCCCGCACGACGTCAAAGTGACGTTTCACACAGTAATCCAAAGCTGTAAACAATCTCCATTTTCAAGACGAGAAAGAGTGGCGAATTTTCGACTGTGCGGACTATTCGCGAAAAATTCTAATCGAAAAAAATGACATTGACAAAAGCCGTTGATCAAGCGACTATTTTACAAGGCGACAGATCCAAGTAGGTGGTTTTATTTAGATACTTGCTAAACGCAGAAAGATTTAACTAAATATTAAACCATAAGAATTTATCACAGATGAGAATTGCTATGTTGAATTATCACCTGGAGAATTATTTATCAAAAACAATCCAGAGTGAAGGCCTGTGCGAATTCAGCATTGATGAAATAGTTAATCCTTTAATTTTTAAAGTTTAATGGCACAAATAAGTCATCTGCTAATGACGTAAACCTGGTAAATTTGCATTTTCCATTCACGGGAAGAATTCACTGGCAAATTGTGTGGGAAACTTTGAACGTTGTAATGATAAATTTAAAAAAAGGCACAATGTCAATAAACCGCCCTACTCGGATTTATCAACTGCTTTGTTCTAAGGCATAATGGAGTGGAAGATTAGCCAGAATTATTCTTATGTTTGTATTCTTTGGTCTCTTGGCGTATCGTTCGCAGTTAGACCAAAAAGTCTCCGTACGATACTTTTTATTCTCAATTTAAAAGAATATATTTGATATGTTCCATACTTTTCCTTATTTTGATTATTGATACGCATTCGACGACTCAGAACAAAAATCAAGGAAAAATGTAAAGATTTATTCATTCTATGTGTGAAGTAAAGCATTTTAATAAATTTATAGGTGACGGAGTGGCTGAATCTCGAATTGGATCCTCTAGTAGACATGATTCCGAATATAAAGTTTACAAAATGAAATAATATTCGCTGGAATAAAACGCGTATATTGTTTTTCTGTTCTCCTGTCAAATTTTTTAATTAATATTAATTATTCCTTTATTTTTACTTTTTATTGACTTTGGGCAAGAATAAGTAGGCGAGAAATTCGAATTATAGATTCGTCACATTACTCCCCCCACCAGTGACGAAGTCACGATAATAACTTTGCTGGTGATTTAATCTGACGTCCAGAACGTTGTGAGACGTAACGTGTAAGGTTGGGTTGAAATCTTACAGTTCATTTTGTTCTAGGGGCTTCTTGGATGAGCTCTTGGGTAGTTTTTTTTTATCAAGTGAATTGTTCTCGTTCGTGATGAATACTGCCTTGAGCCGTTGAACTGAAACCTCTTGCTCCTTCCCATTTTTATTTATAATGTAGGTAGATTTTTTTCGACGATTTACTTTAAATGGTTTTTCATCGTTGCAAACGCAAGGTTGTCAAAATTTTTTGTTGATAGATGATTTTACTGTGATGAAAACCTAGTAGAATGCAAATAAGTAACAAAGGCAAATGAAACTTTCAAGAATTTCAAGATAATTTATCCAAACTGAAAAAATGGAAGACCGTTGCGTTTGCAACGATGCAAACTTCAGACACCGTCGTTAGGGTCAACGGTAGGCAACACTGCATCGTTTCGGAGCAAAACGTCCCATGTTTCGAGGCTCTGTTGAAGAAAAGTTGTTCTTTGCAATCATGCATTGTTTCCTTCAGCTTGATGACGAACTCGTTCTGTTGTTCGCCGGTTTGGTCCTGGAAAAACTCTCCAGGAAGTCTAAGTGATGTTCCGTAGACAAGTACAGCTGGTGTGGCTTTGATATCTTCTTTGAAGGCAGGGCGATATCCCAAGCGAATAGTCGGTAACAAATCGTTCCAATTTTTGGAGTTGTGACATTTGATTGAGGTCTTGATCGTTCTGTGTGTGCGTTCAATCAATCCATTACATTGAGGATGGTAGGATTCGCAGGTTCCGTAGAATCGCAGGTTCCGAGCATTTCGTTCAGCCCATTGAATAAAGAAGACTCGAATTGTCTTCCTCGGTCAGTTGTTATGTGACCAGGGACACCAAAATGAGAAATCCAACCATTATGCCATTATGTCTTTAATCGAAATTAGTTCGAGCCAACGAGCGAATCTGTCACAGTTGTGATCTGTCACATCACAATGTCAATGTTCATGTGACTTAATCGCTCGCCAGGAACAAGGAATTTTGTTAAAGGCGGCTTGTTGTGGTGTTGTATTTTGGCTCGTTGACAAGCAAGACAAGCTTTGGCCATCTCTTCACAATCCTTCTTGATTGAAGGCCAGACAAAACGATCGGTCATCATTTTAACAGAAGTCAAAATTCCTGGATGAGAGGACAATGAATAGAATCAAAAGCTTCTTGTCGCATATCCTTGGTACTGAACGGATTCGATCAGTTGAATAGTCACAACATATCTGTGCTTTTGTGTTAGGAACAGCGCACAGTTTAAGTTGCAATGACGAATTAGATTCGTTGTTCAAGAAATGCTTGATGTCGGCAACATTTTTTTTTGTTGCTTCTCCAGAAGTTTGTAGTTGATAGATTGCTTCGAAACTGCCTCCACTCTTGACAGCATATCTGCAGTCACATTTCCGGAGCTAGCAGCGTGTCGAATATCTGTTGTAAATTGACTGATGAAATTAATTTGGCGAATTTGTCGAGGTGATGCTTTTGCTGGATTCTTCGTGAACATAAATACCAATGGCTTGTGGTCGGTGTAAATTGAGAATGGTCTTCCCTCTAGTGATGATTGGAAATGCTTCACAGCTTGAAAAACTCCCAACAACTCTCGGTCATAAGTACTGTACCATTTCTGTGTGTCTGTTAAACGCTTTGAGTAGAAACCCAGAGGCTGCAGCTGATCTCTGACTTTTTGATCTAAAGCGGCGACACCGGCATAGTCAGAAGCAACAACATGCAGACACAGTTCAGCATTGTTCGATGGGCGAGCCAGGAGAGCTGAGTTGGCTAGTTCCTCTTTGCACTTTTCACTCTTTGCAAAAGTGATCAAAGCTTCATCTGTCCAGCCCACCTCAGATTTGTCATTCTTTTTGTTGCCTTTCACCAGTTTTTGCAAAACGCCTTAAGAAATGACAGCGTTGGGAATGCAATGGCGATTAAAATTGATTTATGCAGGAAAACGTCGGAGTTCTGAGGTAAGAACTAGCTTAGAGAAATTTTTAATGTTCATCACTTTTTTTGGAAGTGGTTTGATGCCATCTTTGTTGATGAGATGACCCAGAAAGGTGATCTCAGGTTTGCCAAATTCACACTTTTTAGCGTTGATCTTAAGACCATATGTTTTGAATCGCTGAAAAACTGTTCACAAGTGTGCAAGGTTCTCAGTGTGGTTCTTTATGCAATTCTCATGTCGTCTATGTAAGTAAAAACAAATGGAAATTCTCGCAACATTTGATCAATGAATCGTTGAAATGTTTGGCTGGCATTTCGTAAACCGAATTGCATCACAGGGAACTCAAACAATCCAAAGGTTGTTATAATCGCAGTCTTTTAGACGTCGTCTTGGTGAACAGGGATCTGATCGTACGCACGAGTCAAATCAATTTTTGAAAAAACTTGACAGTTCTCCAGATTAATTGTAGCATCCTGACTGTATGGAACAGAGTAACGATCAGGAATTGATTGTGCGTTGAGACATCTGTAGTCGCCACAAGGACGCCAATCTCCATTCTTCTTGGGGACCAAATGTAATGGACAGGCCCATAGTGAACTCGAGCGTCTGCAAATGCCGATTTCGGCCATATAATCGAATTCTCTCTTGGCGATTGCGTATTTTTCCGGAGTCAAACGACGGGCTTTGGCCCTTTGGTCTGAATGTGGTGAGAGACAACTGCAAAGGTGTTTTTGCGTTGAATGTCTCTGGTTCGGTTAAACCGACAAATTCTTATCATAAATTTTTATAGTAAGAATCGACGATTAAGGACGTTATATTCACCTCACGCACATTGACCGATTGCATCTTCCAGAAGATTTGAGTTGAGTTTTGCTGTCGATGATTTTCTTATTGTTTAAATCGACTGATAATTCAAAATGTTTAAAAAAATCTGTACTGATGATTCACGTGAATCACGTGTTCAATAATGAACAGCCAAGAGAACTCACGACGCAGGCCAAGATTTATTTTCATCAGTTTCTGGCCATTCGTCTTTATATCTGACCCATTCGCAGCAATGAGATTGAGGGCTGCAAGTAGATCGTTTTTCTCACTAGGTTTGGTTGTAATGAGTGTTAGGTCAGATCCAGTATGAATCAAAAAATGAAGGCTGAGTGGCTTTTCAATAAAGAGACAGCTTATATTCTCTGACAGCTCGTCTGCCGCCGACGAGGGTGTTTCTGCTAATTTTTTGGCTCGTCTTTCTTTGTATTTGCTTCTTTGCTCGTTTGCCAAATCGTTAATGATACCAGCACAAATCATGCTTTTTTGTGTTACTACCTCTGGATGTGCCTCGGGATTCGGAGCGATCCCGACTGTGTAGGCGTTGACGTCCACATCTGACCTCTGCGGACAAATCTTCAATTGTCTTGGTCAGCTCACTGATTTGACAATAGACATCAGCGGAGCTCAGAGTGTGAGTTGTCAAATTGGACGCTGTTTCGAATTTGCCCAACTCCAGAATCTGGTCGGCTGTCTCGGCTTTGCTTGATAATTCGCCCTTGAGGGTGCCCACAATTGTTCGAATCGATTCAGGGAGCTTTGAGAGGCACAGAGACTCGACTGTTTCGTCGCTCATGGACTTACCGGCCCGATCTCTCATCCTTCGCTTCAGCGATGATGGTTTGGAGTCGCCAAGATCGATTCCCTGTAGCAATCTTCGTAGCTTTTTCAAACTGGAATCAGATTATTCGGTGCTTCAGTGTCTCATATTTTCCTGATGCTGGTAGATCTCGTATTATGTCTGCATTTACTTCCAGACAGTTCACGTCCAGCGAAGCGACAACTGTTCCGAACTTCGTCCGATCAGCTGATACACCAGATTGTCGAAATTCGGCTTCGATCTGAACAAAACATAGCTCGCGAGCACTGGGCGTGAAGGTTGGGACTTTAACAGCCATTCTTGAGCTTCGTAATTATTCTTTTGTGTATTCCCGGGCGTCCTGTCCCGGTCGATCAAGTTAGCTGCTAAAAATTCTCGCAGGATCAAATCCATTTTTGTTCTTAGCTCCACGAAAGGTTAATCAGCACTGTTGCAATTTCTTGAATTTGAGTCAGTAGCCGAATCTTAGTTCTGATCACGACTCATAATTGCATTTTGTCGTTTTTAGACGAAAAAGCACATGCACTTTTGAGATCACTTCTAAGATGGTTGATGCATCGCACTTGATTGCTGGCACAGAGTTTTCTCGAGTCGAAACTGTACTCAGAATTCGAAAAAAACGAAAATCTGCGGCTAAATTAACTCGCGTAAAATTGTGTTACTGATTGCACTAGTCGGGCTGCTGACGGAGTGTATAGATCCCGAATTGGATCCTCTGGTAGAGATGATTCCGAATATAAAGTTAAAAAATGAAATTATATTCGCTGGAATAAAACACGTGTATTGTTTTTCTGTTCTCCTGTCAACTTTTTTATTAATATTAATTATTCCTTCCTTCATCACTAAAAAGTGAGCCCTGTTCTCGACGTCCAAGAATTTTAAGTGCTACTGCTCAGCGGTCAATAGTACGAAAAATTAATTAATAAAAATTAATAATCCAAGAACTAGATCACCAAAAATAGCGGACGAGGTAATAAGAGAATTTGATACAAAAGTGAGCAATGAAACGATTAGTAATGAAAAAAACCTTCGATCAATGTATACTACCAGTCCTGCTGTACGGTTGTGAAACATGGGCGCTAACAACAAGAATAACAAGGAAACAAGAGGCATGGAAAGATGCATGCTGGGAATTAAACGTAGGGATCGTAAGAGACTATCGTGGATACGACAAAGGACCCAAGTAAAAGACGTGATTCATAGAGCGAAATCCTTGAAATGGCGATGGGCCGGTCACGTGGTGAGAACGACGGACTACAAGACCACAAGATTAACGCAGTGGTACCCAAGAGGAATCAAACGACCGAGAGGGCGCGCAAAGATTCGATGGGACTATGCCATGCAGAAAATAGCCGGCACATCTTCGATGAGAATAGCTGAAAACAGGCAGACCTGGAAAGCAATGAAGAATCAGTATGTAAGGGAGGCTGCACCATAACTTGAAATATGGTTGAACAAGCTGAATGGGATGATGATGAATGAAACGATTAGACACGTTCTACGAGAGAACAATTTTCATGGTCGGAAACCCCGGCGTAAGCCACTTATTTCAAAATTCAACCGCAAGAAGCAATTAGAATCTGCGAAACGCACATGTTTGGAACAAAGCAATTCTTACGGACGAAAGCAAATTTAATATATTCGGCTCAGTTGGTAGAGTCTCACGCGAATCAAACGAGAAGCTCATCATTAATAGTAGCTCGGACTGTTAAACACGGCACAATTGATCGGTGAGATTACTTCAACATATTACAAACGCATACGCAAACAAACACAAATGCATATGTGAAAGTGTTTCTGCTTTGGTTATAGGAAGTGATTTTATTTTCCAGCATGACAACGATCCAAAGTATATTTCACTTATCGTTAAGGAATTGCTCTTATAATGTATCCGCGCAGCTGCACAGGCCACCACAGTCACCTTACGTAAACCCCATTTAGTATTAATGGGATGAATTAGAACGCAGAGGATGTAAACACACAATACAATTCAAAAAAGAGCTAAATACTATACCCCAGGAAGAGTAGCATTTAATCGTAACGGAAGAAACATCTAAGCTTTTCGATTCAATGCGCAGACACTTGGCAGCAGTTATTAAAGCCAAATGAATGCCAAAAAATCTTAAATCAAATCAACAATATATTCTTTCAACTTTTAGCTTTATTTATATTACATTCGTACGGAGACCTTTTTCATGTTAAATTTTGAATTATTTGCCATAATGAATTAATGTATCAAATTGTGTAATTATTTTTGTGTTTTCTTACTATTATATTCCTTGGCCAAAGAAGGCTTAACAGCAAAAAAGCGTTAAAAAGGCTTAACAGCAAAAGATTTAAAAAATTAGTTGGATTTACTTCACGTCACATCTGCTCCTTCACTTGTAACTTTTTAAAACTGGTTAAATGAATTTAAACGTGGTCGTACATCAACAAAGGATGAACCACGCTCAAGACGTCCTGTAGAAGTGACTACGCCAGAAATGATCAATAATATCTACGATATGGTGTTAAGTGACCGAAGATTAAAGTTGAGTGAGATTGTTGAGGTTACAGGGATTTCAAAAGGTAGCGTCATTTCTATTTTACAAATTGGATATGAAAAAGATTTCGGCAAGATGGGTGCCGTGTTTGCTCACAGTCGACAATAAACGCAATAGGGTGGTTGCCTCTACAGCTCTGTTGTCGCTCATGCAACGTAATCTGGGTGAGTTTTTTCGTCGGTATGTGACTGTAGATGAAGCATGGATACACCACTACACTCCCGAGACTAAAGAACAGTCAATGTAGTGGATTGTTAAAGGCGAACCATGTCCGAAGAAGGCGAAAACCGTGAAATGAGCTGTTAAGGTTATGGCTACTGTTTTTTGGGATGCACGTGGAATTATTTTCGTTGATTATTTGGAAGAAGGGAAAACAATAACGGAGGAGTGTTATGCATCTTTATTAGACCAGCTTAAAGAAAAAATTAAAGTTAAACGGCCTCATTTAAACAGAAAAAAAAATCCTCTTTCATCTGGACAATGCCCGTGTTCACACATGTTCACGATCAATGGCTTAAATTGAAGAATTAAAGTTTGAATTGGTCGACCATTCACCGTATTCGCCAGATTTACTTTCCCAAACCTGAAAAAATTGATCGCTGCACAACGTTTTACCAATGCTTATTTTAAGGACCTTCTAAAATCTGACGGGTTAAAAAATTAGAGAAACGTCTAACTAAGTGTATTGAGCTCCAAGGAGATTATGTTGAAAAATAAAAAAAAATTACCAAAAAAATTGTTTTAATGCTTTTTTCAAAGGACTTATTGACCCACCCTCGTATTATCAAGATTTAAAAAAATATTAAAATACAAATTCCTGCAAATAAAGAAAAAACAGCATCGCGCGGCGACTCTTTTTTCTGAATATACATAATAATTTCTTCCGAATATCATTATGCATAATTTTTCTCATAATATAAGGATTTAACAAGTTACCTGTCCGTACTCTGGAGTGGAATTGTTCTAGTCGTTATATTTGGGATTTTAATGTATAATTATAGAATATAAAATATTTATACTCCACTGAAACCGCTGTTTTTAATACAGACAATTACGTGAAATAGTCGAGGTGGGATTACTTGGGTCCCTGTGTGCCGTGTTGTGGGCGCCACTCCTGCACCCTTGCAAGAGACCTCGAATTCTACGGGGAGTTTGGCTGGATTCAGTAGTGCTATATTTACCCCAAAGAGACCGACACTGCCGAGCAATCGGAAGATCGTGATGGACACACCGCTAAAACCTCGGTTTAACTCCGTCCTTCACGATCCGCGAGTGGCGCTATCTCGGACTGTTCGATTACTAGGCGATAGGGCAAACAACAACAAAAAAAATCGAGTAAAGTGGAATTATTATTCATTTTAATTAATGAAGTGAATACTTTTACTCCGTTCGGCGGGGGGGGGGGGTGCCCAGCTTCTGGTGAAATACTGGCTGTTCCATTGTTTGGTCGTCACTCTTGTCGGTATCTCTCGCTGGCTGTTACTCCTTTTGGTTGTATGTTCCTCCCTTTTGTTGATACTCATTTTACGTGTTACTCCCGTTGATTGTTAATCCTTTTATATGTTAGTCATATTGACTAGCTGTTACTGCTTTCAGTTGGTTGTTATTCCTTTAGGCTGACTGTTACTTCATTTCCGCTACCAGCAAAGAGGCAAACGAAAGCTTGTTTGTTATTCAGTGTGGTAGGATTTTCGGATTTTTCAGCGCGGGACGCCGGTACAGCATCAAATCCACGCGAATAGCTGTACTGACTGTCGGCTAACATGGCACATGATCTTGAACACTATTCCTTGAATTTCGAACCATGGCGATTTTTTATCAGCGCGGTGATATTTTTGTATTTAGCGTATGTTGTCATCAGACATCAGCGATGATAGGGCTATAGCCGAAGTTAATAGCACGGGTCCGGATAAAACTGAATATAGGATTATATGCTATGGATTGTAACCCTCGCCCTTAAATTATTCTAATTTAGTCCAACTACCAGACCTTGAAACAGGGACTCAAATACGTTCAAGGATCGTTTAAGCAAAAGATTCCGACTTCTCGTCAACCTTGGACGGTGAATCAATTCTTGAATTCAATGAATCATTGAAATTTTAGTGATTATTTTTTCAGCTAGGAACACCAGTATTTTATATTGGCAGGATGAAAATCAAGAAATCTTGTGGTATTGACATTTAGTTCTACGGCATTTGTGTGAGGTTGCTATCACAAATTATTGCATATCCAAATCAGCTTGTTGCCTAACATCAACAAGGCGTTTTAATGATGTGATGCTGAATCAAGCATTAAACGCCCACATCAAGGAATATTAACTGATACCAAATTGCCAGTTTTGTTTCCGTGCCAGGAATTAGATCATCTGTATTATTACCGGATCTGATAACGAGAGTAACCTCTGACAAATGTTGGAAAACACACATCAAGGTATGCGTTGGAGCGCATCTCATTAATATAGAAAAATCCCACGATACGGTTTGTTTGGATGGACTTCCTTGAGGGCAGGTTACCTAGACATGTTGTACCACATATCATGTCTCGTGTTCTGATGACAAACTGACGACAGTGCGTGATATCATTAACTTGAATGGTATACAGCAAGGAAAGTTTTGGTGTACGAACCTATATGTAACTAATCATTCTCAAAGAAATTTGAGATTCTGGAATAAAATCTTACATAATTATTGATGGATTTTTAAACGCCCTAACATCAAAGAAACCCCCAAAACTGTAACGGTCATTTCCATGCACGGTATTGTAAAAGATTTACGATTAAGAATTTATAAGCACAGTGTTTTCTATTTAATCTAGGCAACTCATTCAAATCGGTTCTTAATTTTTTCGTTACAGTCAATTTAGTTCTTCTGTTCAGTCTTTTAGTGAAATTTGCTTGACTTGACTAACTTGAGTAGTGCACTAAGCGAGAAATATTTAGAAAGTTTGTGGATTTAAATAGTGATAAATGCGGATGCGAATGTTTTTAAAACAAAATTTATGTACCGAATGCCGTGAATGTACTACCAAAATAAATGCTGATGATTCAGATATTGTTGTTGTGAAAGTTCTTCTGAAGAACCTGTTGCTAATGATATTTGCAAAACGAAATCTAAGCCGGGAAATCAAGATCGTTTGATATATCTGATAGAAGAAACCACTAGAATGTTATTAAAGACAATCCATTCCCCTCCACAATTTAGATCGTACTGTATAAACGAAGGCATTGGTAGACTGATTTTTACTCGTGCAAACTCTTATATGAGCATGAAAGCTTGACTGTACAATCTGGTAAATTGTGGATTCTTGTGTGGGACAGACGCCCAAACCTCACTTTCCCTTTTCTGGGGAAAGTGACTGCCAACGCGGGACCTTCAAGAAATAGGATAACTCTCTTCGGACAACTCTATCGAAGAGATGCCCAAATTAGTTAACAAATGAACCATGTGCAAATTATATTGTGGCGGAGGCGAGAGCCAACTCCATAAACGAAAAAGGCCCTATCTAGCAATCCCACTTCTTCCTTTTTTTAAAGGTTTCGAGAAAAGCGATTCCTTTAAAACTACACTTCTGTATCGACAGTTGAGCGGTGCAAACGTGTTTCTATTTTCTTCCAGTGTGATTCATAGTGACATTAATTTTTCTCCGTTACTTTCAATTGTTTTGAACGTTATATTCTTTAAAAAGACTAGTCATTGAAGTAATATTTAAGTTGAGTGTGAAGCCATCGGATAACTTTACTCCTGTGGAAAACAGGAAAAGAAGCCGGGACTCTTCGCCGGCAAGTTCCCTACTTAGGGATCACTTTAAAATGCCGCGAAATACTACAACTTTATCACCAGCCAACCGATTTCTACCCTTTGCCGATCTCCCGAATGGTGATGATAGCAGTGGTAAAGCAGACACCGAATCTAAAGCCAAGGTAAGAGTTCCGCCGATTACTTTTATTGATCTTCCCCGTGACACCATCGATGCAATTCTCAAAGAATTGAAAATCGAAAAGTGCTCAATCAAATTGATGTCCATTGGCAAACGAGTGTTCCTGACATCAAATGAAGACTACGCGAAGTTGGAAGAACATTTGAAAAATAAAAAAGTAAATTTTTTTACTTTCCAACGGGCAGATCTCCGCCTATTAAAAGTAACATTATCAGGGCTGCATGATATGCCCTGTGAAGACTTAAAAAAGATTCTGAAAGCAGATCACAACCTAAGCGTGAATGATATCAAAAAGTTTAATTCCAACAAAGACGCACGCGAGAATGTATTCTATCTTCTTTATCTTGCTACTGGAGATATCCCAGGAACTAATTAAAAATTTAGCATCGTGTAAATCTAGAAACGAACAATTCAATGTCATAGTGAATCTATCAATTAAGTTCTTATACGGGTTAAATTGATCAAAATATTAATTTGGAATGCTCAGAGCATAAAGAACAAAAGTTTAGAAACATTTAATTTTATAACTAATTATAACATAGATATTTTCGTAATAACAGAGACATGGTTAGGGCCGAAAGATAAATTAAAACATCCCTTATACGACATTTATAGGAAAGACCGAGTAAATAAAATCGGTGGAGGAGTAGCGATTGCCATAAAAAAGTCAATCCGTCACTCTCTCATGCCAGAAATGAATTCGTCCATTATAGAAAATGTCGGAATATTTATTGAAGAGCTGAATTTAAAAATTTACAGCGTCTATTTTCCGGGTACCAAAAACACTAAGGATAAAGTAAATCACTTCGTGAGAGATATAGAGAGATTTTGCAAACAAAACCATAGATACCTGCTTTGTGGTGATTTGAATGCTCGGCATCAGCAATGGAACTGCAATCGCTCCAATCTTACAGGACGCGCACTATATAAGCTTACAGAGTATAACAACATTTTTATACACTCGCCAGATGAACCCACATACTACTCGGCAAAAGGAATCGGCTCAACCCTCGATATAGTGTTGAGCGACGCAAATGTTAATTTGTCTGAGCTTAGTGTAATGCAAGCCCTTTCCTCTCCACATTTGCCTGTATATTTTACAATTGGAACTGCAGAACGCTCCATTGAGCAGCCAAATCAGTTCTTTCATTTTAAAAAAGCTGAGTGGCCCAAGTTTCGCAGTTACATCAACCAAAAATTAACCATAAATCGGTTTACGATCGAAAAGCTGCACTCAGCCTTAGATATCGATGAAACCGTTGATTCTCTTAAAAAGACTATCTGGGAAGCTATCGAATGCAGTGTCCCAAAATTCAAGAGTAAACTCCAGTGGCTAGAGCTTGATAACGAAACTTACAAACTCATTAGGACAAGAAACTCGCTTCGACGGGAATGGCAAAGAACACGACTTGCTTCTACAAAAAATGGTGTTAACAGCCTTACTACTGCAATTCGAAAGAAAATCTCTTCGTTACGCAATCGCCAATGGAACAATATGTTGGAACATTTAGACTTCAACTCGCGGAAAGTATGGAAACTAAATAAAATATTCAAACGAAAGCAACACAGTTTGCCCTATCTACTAACAGATGATAAAGGATATCAGGCACATTCCAATAAGGAAAATGCCGATAAGTTTCTCACCTTTCATTCTTTAGCACAATCCAGTCATAATTCCATCACCGATATGATGGTCAAAAAATCATTTGAAAAGGAGATGAGCTCTTCAAGTATACCACATAAAGACTTTATTCGCACCGAAGAGATAACTGCTGCACTGAACAAATTGAGTAACAATAAAGCACCAGGTATTGATGGAATACCCAACATCGTATTGAAAAATCTACCAAAGAAAGCAATAGTTCTCACTTGCCATGTATTTAACGCATGTCTTAGATCAAGCTACTTTCCCTTATCTTGGAAACATGCTACTGTGATCCCAATATTGAAACCAGGTAAAGACCCACATGTACCTGCGAGCTACAGACCAATAAGCTTATTGCCAGCTCTGGGAAAACTATTCGAAAAATTGATCCTAAAAAGAATCGCCGAAAACGTCGATGATAAAATGATCCTTCCTAACTTCCAATTTGGCTTCAGGCGAGGATATTCCACAGAGCATCAATTATTTCGAGTAACCAAAGAAATTAAGGCAGCCTTAAAGGAAAAGAAATCAGTTGGCATGGTGGTGTTAGACATAGAGAAAGCCTTTGATACTGTTTGGCATGAAGGGCTTCTCTATAAACTCAAACAATTTAACTTTCCGCAATACTTGACAAGCCTCATAGCTTCCTTCTTACACGAAAGGAAATATCAAGTTAAAATACGAGGCAGACTCTCCTCAATAAAAAACATTCCATCGGGTGTCCCGCAAGGCTCTTGCTTAAGCCCCACTCTCTACAACATTTATACTTCGGACTTCCCAACAAACATTAATTGCCAAATAGCGACCTTTGCAGATGATACTTGCCTTTACGCAATAGGAACAGAACCGGACACTATAATAAATAGCATAGAACAAGGACTAGAGAGCTCATGCCAATATTTCCACAGATGGAAAGTTAAAATCAATGTGGGCAAAACGAGAGCAATTTACTTCAGTAAGAAGCGAAAACCCACTATGCTTTCTGGCAGATGCTTAAACTTTTTGGGTCAATGCATACCTTGGGACAACGAATTATCCTATCTCGGTTTGGTGCTAGATCCAAAATTAACGTTTCGAAACCACATCGAACACATACGCAATAAGACATTACATTCCGTCATAGCATTATATCCACTACTAAATCGGAAGTCCAGCCTTAACTTAAAAAACAAGACTCTCATCGTAAAAATGGTGCAACAACCAATCATGCTTTATGGAGCTCCAACTTGGAATCAATGTGCCGAATACTTAAAAGCCAAGCTTCAAGCCACCCAAAACAGATTCCTGAAAATGACGTTTGACAAACCTTTCTATTTCTCTACTCGGAAATTACATGAACTTACTGGAGTTGATCCTGTAAAACAGCTCGCGGACTCGCGGCAACTTAAATTAATGGCTTCAGCCAGCAACTCATCTAACCCTCTTATAGCTTCTCTTAGCAATTGAAAGCACTTTCCTATAGTGTACGTTTTGCCTTAACAATGTCTTCTGTTATTGATAAATTCTTAATGCTCAGAAAATTATATGAGTACATTAACTTTAAAATTAGAATATAAATAGTACATAAGTATAGGATATAGGTTTTATTTAGTTTTAGGTATTATTAGGCCCAGCCAAAGTTTTTTGTTCATTTTTTCCTTCAAATTGCAAAACCAACCGTGAAAAAATTAATACCAGCACAGCTGAAACAATTACCGTAGAAGAAATGAATTAATGAATTTTTCAGAACTCTAAATTAAGTGACATGTATGTTATAACACAAACTTACTACTATCAATAAAGCTTTATTCAATTCAATTCCTTTAAAACTATAAGATTTGAGCCCTTTGACGATATGATCTATCATGAAACAATGTGCCAATTGATTCCAGAGCGAAATTTCACGTTAACTAAGGAAGTGTTCTACGCCTGTCTTGTGACCTTGTGCTTACGTGAGTCGCGAGTTCTGGGCGAATATTAAATCCGATTACTTAGGCGCGGCTACCCTTCATTCTAAATAAATAAATTCTTCAAAATGCTTCAACTTGTATACTTACATAAGTATTCATTTTTAATTTCAGATTGAAAGATCTATTACGACATCGTCTAACAGAATGTGGATGGCGAGACGAGGTGCGTCTATTGTGTCGCAGCGTTATCAAAGAAAAGGGTGGAAATGTCAACGTCGATCAAATTGTTCAAGAAGTTACCCCCAAAGCACGTGTACGCGTACCAGATGCTGTTAAGAAGGAATTATTAATGAAAATTAAATCTAGCTTGGCTACTCAAGAAGGCATTGAATTGTAGAATAAAAAATTCGAATAGTATTTATATATTAGAACAATTCCTTACTTAAAACCTATGACGACCTGAGTAAATATACTAAACTACTTTTATAACTTATCTTTGAACTAAAGAACTACGATGTAATGTTGATGTGAAGAAATGAATAAATGTAGTGCGTTTTTTAAATTATTTGTCGTTAGTTTTGGTTTGTCTTCAATTGTTAATTTGGTTTGGTTGCAGAAGCTACTATGAAAGCGTTGCCAGCACACTCTTTTATATAACAATTACGTTCGTACTATTCTTTGGGGGCTATGCAACATTTCTGCTGCACATGCAAACTGATAACCGAATTGGACTCATTTTCTTTTACTTCTTGGATTGTCCATCACGTCTGTTTTTACTAATTTGCTCTGTTACTGCTGCCGAAGTACTTTGTAAATAATTGGCTGTTTACGTTGATTCGTTTATTTTTCTGCAAATCATTTATTGGGCATAGTTCGACTCATCGTAGATTAAAAACTGTGCGAGGCAAGTGTTTAAAGTGAAAGTTGTTGTGAACCACGGCTGCTGCGAGCACAATTTAGTTGGCAGTGATCTTAGAGTCCCTTAGGTGGCTTACTGAAGCTGGCTGCGCACAGTCTGTAGGGGTTCTTGCCTGAAAGATCACTGCCCGTGCTACCCGTTCATCCTATAGACACACATCACATACTTCGAGAAATGTAATGAAAATCGAGTTTATGACTACATAATAATATTATTTACAAAATATCGAAATGAAAACTACATAATAAAGAATAAAAGAATCGAAAAAGGAGGAGAAATTATATAGCAAGAAAAAAAATTATGTAATTTCTATGGATTCTAAAGAATTCATGCGTGAATGCTTCTAAAGCACGCATTCTTCAGCATTAGCTAAATGGAATTCTTAGGACTCTCACAGATAGGCACATACACGGGAGCAGGCTTTCTATATTATCTTATACCTGCATGCAAAGGCTGTGAATGAATTGTAGAACCTCAGCTGGGACGCCAGCTTGTCACGAGTCGCATCAAGTTTATGTTACAGCTAACGACATTTTTCTTTTTTTGGAAATTTCTTACTCATCTTCTATCACAGCCCTGATTCCTTAAACCATTCACATTTATCCGAAATCAGAATAATACAATTATAATTATACATAATGAGTTATGCATTAATTACATATAATTAATACATAATTTTATTCCGGATATTAGAAGTGACATCTTTGAATATGAAAAGAAAACCAAAAACATGACTAACTTAAGTTTGGACAAGCTGTCAAAACCAAAACAATCTCTACAAGATTTCTTTTTCCGGTCAGCCATCAGACCAGTAAGTGGTGACATTTGTTATACTTTGTTTATTGCGGTTCATCGGGCCGATTTGCCATCAGTTTTGCTGAAATGAATGCGAAAAACGAAATGTAACACATCAATGGATAGAAAAGATTGCATATTTGTTTTAATTTCCGTGTGAAAGCGACTGAAAATGGTCCTGAAAGTTTGGTGTTGACAAATCGACGTCCTCGGATAGGGTGTCAAGTTTTTTCGGCTGAGAGCCCCAAAATGCGAGCTCTTACCGTACCTTATGTTTCGGAATTAGTATAAATTGTGCCTTTATTTGAAATAAAAGAAGAATTAGTGAAATTTAACCTAATTAGTTAGCAAAGCCGCGAAATTTGAGTTAACCTACAAGGCTACACTGTCACATTTTGTTTATCGCATATTTCGTATGCTTGGGAGTAGTTTTTAGATTGTTACTTACGTTAATAGTTTGAGTCTAGTTAAATCAAAAGAATATTTTTAAATTGCAGATGCCAAGATGAGGAAGATTATGAAATCGGGGAAGGTCGTAATCGTCCTATCCGGACGTTACGCAGGACGTAAGGCGATTATTGTTAAGACGTACGATGACGGTACATCAGAAAAACAATTCGGTCACGCTCTCGTCGCCGGTATCGATAGGTATCCACGCAAAGTGACCAAGAAGATGGGCAAAGCCAAGTTGAAGAAGAAGTCCAAGATCAAGCCTTTCTTGAAGCTTCTCAACTACAACCACTTAATGCCCACCCGCTACACAGTTCAGGACATCGCATTTGAAAAAGTGACTGTGAAAGACCTGAAAGATCCAGTTAAAAGGAAGACACATCGTTTCCAGACCCGTGTTAAATTCGAAGAGCGGTATAAGGCTGGCAAGGATAAGTGGTTCTTCCAGAAGCTGCGTTTCTAAGCGGAAACTAATGTACACACAAGTCAAGATCATTTTTACGGATCCGATGTTTTAACAACAGTAAGGAAGGAAATAAAAATAAATTTAATATGAATTTCAGTTTTTCAATTGGAGTGAAATGGATTTAGTGTCATTCGAGTTTGTGAAATGCCTGAAGATATTAAGTTTTGCATCTGGACGAAGATTTATTTCAATGAAATCTAAATAATTTAGTGCTTGACCAAAGCTGTCATTATGAATTGATTCCGTGTACGTGGGGCATGCCATTTATCTCTCTGCCCATGCGTTTTCCGGTTGCTGGCGTGCCGTACATATTACATCTAATTGATTTTTAATATTTGATTTATGTGGAGCTCTACGTCGGAAAGTATTGATATGGAAAATGTGCAATTGACTTCCAATAACATCGGAAAATCAGAAATTTGTTTGTGTGGTTTGGAATATCTTTTTAGTTGGGATATAACTTTTCGGACGAGTAAATTTGGTTATCGTCTCAGGACGCAATTCGGCTATGAAAGCAATTTTTGGTTAATTTGAAGGGCAACTGATAGAATGAAGCAGTGAAATCATTATGTATGACGTGAGTGAAGGGTGAAGTAGGTAGGTATGGGAAGGGGTATCAGACAATAATGGAGATTAGATTGACGTTGGCAAAAGTTCATGTTTGTTGCAAATTCTCTGTCCTAATAAATCTTGAAAATTTTGCCTTTTTAAATATTTGCCGGCGACTTTACTCGAGTGAAAAATTAGTACAGTGCCAGTAGATTTTACAAACAGTACAGTGCCAGTAAATTAGAAAAAGAAATTCAAAAAATTTCATTCATGCTACCCAAAAAATCAAAATTCCGAAAAGAAACAAGTCCGTTGCCTTTGGGTCACCGCGCTTCAGAAACTTGTTTCTGCTTAGTAAGAAAATGAGATTCATATGTATTTTAAATGGGAAAATGTAAATGTTAAGTGGGTCGCATTTTTCTTCCGAGCAAACTATTTCTTCCTAGTATCGGTTCTACCAAAAGTGTTTTCCCAAATTTTCAGGCCGAAATATTGCTCCTACCGTTTGTGACGGCCAATTTTTGGTTTTTGGGCTCTCTTTCAATTTCTTGGCTTTATTCCTTGTACACGGTGCCAGGGAAATATTCTAGGCCAGAACATATTTAAAATACATACAGTGAGAGTCAAAATAAAGTGTACACTTCATTGCAACAAACATTTTTCTTAAATTCTGACCACCATGCTTAACTTCATAAATTTTTTGATGATTGTTTAAGTTCTCATTGAGATCTCTTTTATATAGTTAATCAACACTTACAGTTATTTTACAACAACAAAAAATATGTACGAATAACCAAACATAGTCCCATTTTCACGCATCAAAATAAAGTGTACACATAATACAAAAGGCTTCGCGCTGGAAATTTTCCAGCAAAATCAATCCAGTTATCTTTGATATTTTGCAGCCGTGGTGATTTATCGTCTTATAAGTTAACTCGTGCGTGTCAAGTCTGGTGATTAGAGTGGAAAAAATTATATTATATTTAAATTAGTGAAAATGGGCAGG
This sequence comes from Stratiomys singularior, assembly GCA_954870665.1. Lineage (NCBI taxonomy): Eukaryota > Metazoa > Arthropoda > Insecta > Diptera > Stratiomyidae > Stratiomys > Stratiomys singularior. The sequence continues at coordinate 30,327,647 of OX940881.1, read as the reverse complement.
CAGACCTCTTTAGAAACGCGAGAACTTGTTTTGAAATTTAGAAACGAAGGGAAATCTTTGCGAGAAATAGCCTCAATAATTAATCGAAGCCATAACACAGTCAAAACAATCATTGACAAGTTCGAGATTTTCGGTAGTTTAGAAAATCGGGCAGGTGCTGGTAGACCAAAGCGGCTAAGTGAAAAGGAAATACGCAGATTTGTAAGAACGGTTAAACAAGAACCGAAAACGGGCGCAGTGAAAGTAGCGGAAGACATCTCAAGGTCATCAGGACGCAATGTTGGCGCAAGCACAATCAGACGAGCCTTGCATAGTAATGGGCTATTTGGAAGGATACCCAGAAAGAAGCCACTCATATCGAAAGCTAACCAACAAAGACGCCTTGATTTTGCCAAAAAGCATGAAAATCGTCAGAATTCATTTTGGAAAAATGTTTTATTTAGTGATGAAAGTAAGTTTGAAGTTTTTGGCCAGAAAGCTCCAACTAGGATATGGAGAGGAAAAAATCGGGAGTTCGAAGATAAAAACATTGTATTGACAGTAAAACACGGTGGTGGTTCGGTGATGGTGTGGGGGTGTATGGCAGCAAGTGGAGTTGGCAGATTGGTGTTCGTTGATAACACAATGAATAAGATGGGATACCTGAATATATTGAAAGAAAAATTTGGGTGCTAGCGTGGAAAAATTGGGGCTGGATGGATATTTATATATTTTATTTGGCGCTCATGGATATTTCAACAAGACAACCACCCCAAGCATACCGCCAAAATATTTAAAGACTATTTGCTTTATCATGCACCTAAACAATTGGATCATCCCCCACAATCGCAGGATCTCAACCCCATTGAACATTTATGGGAACATCTGGATCGGCAAATACGAAACAGGAACATCACTAACATAGGCAACCTAAAAAAGACTTTACTGGAAGAATGGGAACATATTTCACCGGAAGTGACAGCAAAATTGGTAGAATCAATGCCAAGACGATTAAAAGCTGTTATTAAGGCGAAAGGCAAGCAAACCAAATACTGAATGCTTGATTTTGAGTTTTATTTTTAAGTTTTATTAGAACTGTACACTTTAATTTGACGCTACGATTATGGATTATTTTTTGTTTTTGGCGTATTATTTTCGTATCCATGAAATCTTCTCTTAACTTACTTTGTTGACTATTAAAGTATGCCTTAATAGCTTAAAAACGACTACAATATGTCATAAAACCCCATCGTAAAAGACCCAAATACATGAAAATTATGTTCAAAACATGCTGTACACTTTATTTTGACGCTCACTGTATAATCGACGTAAAATTTCCAAAGGAATCGAATTGACCCAAGATGCTTCCATTCGCCACAATTTCAAATAAACTGTTTTTTGTTCAAGTGCTCATAATTCAGGTTGATATATTTTTGAAATTTCTTGCGTGTGCGCAAAAAGTTCCTCTTTTAGTCTACTTTCGGGGCATTTCAACTTTCCTGTGTGAATTTTGGAAAACGGTAAAAACTGCGAAAAATGATCGAAAATGGCGGAAAAAAGCTCGGAAAATGCAATAGGCTCCGATCCATTGGGTGATTACCTTTCGGACTCAGGGGACATTAGTACCGGAGAAGTGTTGAGTAAAATATTATCGATTCAATTAGAGGCAAAACAACTGATACATGCTAGGAATGTCAAATGGTAGCACAAGTAGCATTTAGGCAGCAATGTTGCCGGTTCCTCACGTTTCGCCTGTCAGCTTTCAAAAACGTGGGTTTTGAGGACAAAGCATGGTGGATGCAAATATTCTTATAGTGAATGCAATATGATTCTAAGAAAGTAGACAAAATTGTAATATAACAAATTTTATTTCAATGGTAATAGTAACTCCAAGAATACAGTAGAGATAACAAAGTCATTAATTCAGATCATGTCAAATTTGAATTTGGCATAATATTTCCTGATTCTGTCACTTTGGATACGGTTCAATTTGAACATATTCAGGACTTTCTTCGTTTCATTCAGCTTTACATCACTTGCTCATTCAGGTGGACTGAGGACCACTAATGTTTGAGCTAATGTTTGAGTTGACGGGCTTTCTTGGCAACACGGTCAGACACATAGAAATAATTCATTATTACAGCTTGTTTCATTTTATCCGGCATTATGGTTAGCATTTTTTCCGCCCTTGATGATGCGCTCATTTGATGTTTCAGGTCATTTATGAGTTCGTCAAACAGATCAGACTTCTCACTAATATCCGCAGGAATTTCGAGAGTGGATGCCATTTGAAGTCGGAGGGTCTTCTTGATCTTGGCAGGTTTCCCTAAGCCACAGCATTTTCTCTTGGGCGTCAGCGCTGGCGAGTGTTCTTCTGTCCAACTTGTTCGGGGTTATGCCACAATTCTCAAAACCATTATTACAAAATTCCGCCGCATTTTCTTGTGGCGTACATGTGGATGTATCGCTGTCAGGTGTTAGATTAAGGGAACTCTGAGAGTTGGTTTCTTGGCCACAAGTTTCACAAGTATTACAAGCTCGATCAACGGGCTCAACTTCTCAAGATATTTCAAACAATTAGTGCATATTTTTGCACCAGGTGTTGTTGCGAATCCTCTCTCGAGTATTCGAAAATATTGATCGAGTCATCTTTCTCGTAGATTTTTTCACTAGCCTTACAAATCTAGGTACACGTTTGCCACCCTAGTTGGCTGTGTTGAGCTATTTTCACCATTTTTGGCTGTTTTTACCGCTTTTGCGTACCTAAAACCAAAATACACACGCCGCGTCGCGATATTGCTCGGAGGTAGTCCTAGACATTGTTTAAGTATTTTGGCTTTAAGTCTGGCCATGCTGCCGGATTAAAAAGCTGGTGCGTGCGAAAGGGTGGTTATTTCATATTCTAATTTTGGTACAACCAGAGACTTGTTTAAGTTTAGAGCCAGGGAGGAACTGAAAGGGTTGGTTTATTTAGCCAGCTGATGATATTTCCTATATTTTTCAGTGTATGAAGATGCTCTTGATGTTTTCTAAACGTTTTGAATAATAAAGTATTTTATTTTATTCTTCCAATTGGTTTGGATGTTGTTGTGTGTTACTTTAGTATCTGGGTATCTATTGCAGTAAAAATTAATTGCTTGAAATTTGTCTGGGTTTATTGGTAGCTTAAAGTTTTTGCTAATAATCCAGAGGAGAATGTGTTTATGTTTATGTTGGTTTATGGAGTAGTTATTGTTTGCTATCTCGGCCAGAATTAGAGTGGCACTGGCATATTACAAGAGAGTTCTGTTTGGTTCTGGAATAACATGGAGTTTAGTAGTGTATATGTTGGAGAGTAGTGGTTTTAGGACATTACCTTCCGACAATTTGTTGGTGATTATCATGTTTGTTTCGTTAAAATGGAGCATTCTTTTCTTATAAAGGTTTACGCTCCACTGAATGTATATTTTTGGATATTGAGATCAGGTACAAGATTGCTGAAAATTTGGAGGTTAACTTTTTCTATCACGCGGGCGGTTTTGAAGGGGACTGTGATTCTGTTTTCCAATTTTTGAAGAAGTGTGTTGAAGCATATTGCTGATGATTTGGTCAAGGTGATGGCGAACGTATGTGTTCGACAAGATTAGTCTTCTGCTCTTAAAAGTTTAAGCTTAGCCTTAAGAGCTTAACTTGAGCCTTCTTGATCATTTGCATTAAATGCAGGTATTTGACATTTATGTGTTTCTTGAATTTCACGATTCATCACTTCAAAGTCGGTCATGACTTCGCATTCGTTTAAGAATATCTCACTTTCGTTGAAGCTGTTCAAATTGTTTTGAATACATATTTATCAATATGACAAACAAAACTATTAAAGGAAGCGGCACTACCTTCAGTCCAATTTTCTGTTGAACTTTCTGTTTTGCTCATTTGTGTCCTGCGCTTAAAACATGAATACCAGTTTTCTTGTCTACTGTAGTATTTTCAAGCTTGTTACTAAGCTGATTAACAAATTTGATGGCGCGATTCAAATGTCTGTCCCTAATTTTGGTGCCGGGCGATTTCAAATTCTAGGTAGCATTATGATGTTTCTCAAGAATATTTTTGACACTTTTTGAGTAATTCCAAGCATTTGGTTTGTATGGGCACCTGATGAGAAGCGGCAGGAACGCGTGTTCGAAACCAACTTGAGCTATTTCCACCTTTGTTTCCAAATATAAAATTCACTTTCGAGTTATTCGATAAATTTGATCAGAACTTCCGCACCCATGAGTCTTCACTGAGTTAGCTTAGCAAGGGTATAAATCACTTACAATGTTGTAAGTGAAAATGGAATATTTGATCTACCAAAAACTTCTGAAATTGCGAAAAGGATGTTAACTGTATTATTTCCGTCTTTTATTTTGCTAGAAGCCCTGTTTTTAACATGTATATAAAGAGACAAAGTTTTTAATTGCGGGCGATTTTGGCTTTCAGCTATCATTTAAAGATTGTGATGTAAACATTTCTTGGCGAAGCATATAGTGCTAGATCTCAGTGCCATGCGTGCTTCGAGTGGCTCAGCGAACTGAATTTGGACGTGATAAAAGGGGAATGCGGAAGACCCCCATAAGAATTTAAAGATTCCAAGAAATTCCAAGTATTTACAGATACGGGTACACCTTCAACATCCACGGCAAGGCTGGATATTATTATAAAGAAACCCATGCTGTGTTTGTGAACTGTTTATGAACTTTTTCAATTTGTTTCCCACCATAAACGGAATATCGAAGTGAACGAAACTTACTTCAAAAACTACTGGAACACCAAACAAAGGACAGCCTAAAGTGATTGCCCCGCATGAAAACGCTCGCAAAACGTTGTTAGCGAGCCACCCGCGACGCTCTTGAAGTGAGATTGGGAATCCTTTAAAATACAAACCCAATCTGTTGTTCTCTATCGAGTGATAATGTCATTACATTGAATCTTTTGAATTCTGTATTCTTCTCTATTCAGGAATGAAATAGAAATCTTTATTAAATATATTATGGCATGCAAAAGTTGTGATTATGAATTTACATACAAAAGCATTGACTTTGAGTGAGCTCGGAACGTTCGAGGCTCACTTATGAAGGATTAGGGACAATAAATCAAGTTTAGACAAAAAATTGTTTTGTCGTGAATGAAATGCGAAACGAACATTTAGATAGTTAGACTCTAGTGTTTATATTGTACAATCACTAAATATCTAATGATTTATAACTCTGATGAATAATTGTTGTTATTTTTTTGGAAATTTGCACCAAATACACAGAAAGTTGTTACCTTTAAGTAAAATAATATTATTTATGTTTTTTAAGTCAGCAATTAACGCGAGACAAATTATGGCTACAAAAGATCCTGTAAAAAATTACGTGTCGGATAACCTTTTTTCTTAGGGACCTCCTTAAGTTGATTGGGAATGGAGTGTACCAACTATGCTGTGTCCTGCCTGGTATTTTTGCCCCATTAATCGACGATGACGTTTTTCAGCATTTCCTTCGAGGTTATACTGTGCTGACGGATCCTTCGGTCCAGCAAATCCTACAAATGCTCAATGGGATTAATATGTGGGGATTGGGCGGCGTACACAGTTGATCAATTAACAACACAGTTTTGTGTTGTAGAGCAACCAAAGCTTCACATTGTGGGCTGTGTGCTTAGGATCATAATCTTGCTGGAACCAGAAATTGCCGCCAAGTTTTAACTGCTGCACGCTTTGCTTCAAATTTGCATTCAAAATATTAAGGAAACCGTGTTGATCCATAGTTGATTTTCTAAACACAAGTTGGCCAAATCCTTCTGCCGTCATACACCCCCAGACCATCACACCACCTCTACTATGTTTCAAAGTTAGTACGAAATTTTCTTTTTCGAGGGCAGTACCGCTTTTCCGCCACACTAAATTTCTTTCTTTAATGCCAAATATGCAAAATTTGCTTTCGTCCGAGAATGGGCCTGTTCACAGAACTCTGGTGGGTAGTTTATACATTTTTTGCGAAATCACCACGTTTCTTCCTGTTATGTTGCGTGAGTGATATGCATCTCTCTTTAGTAATTTCGTGGAGTACCTTGCCAAAAGAGTTTTATATTTTTAACAATTTGGGAAGCAGTTACTCGAGAATTCTCTTTACTTTACAAAAACGTTTCTTTTTTCGCGTTCAGTCAGTGTGGAGGGTCGACTACAACGAGGCCCTGACATAATCGAACCAGTTATATTAAATGTTTTCACCACATACTGGATAGAGGAGTGAGTTCTGCCTACTATTTGACCAATTTCGCGGTAAGTTTTCTCTTCACTCTTTAGGTTTCAGCATAATTTTCTACTCCTCAGTACTGATTTCGCTAATTTTGGGCGTCATCATGCATTCTAGTGCAATAGGTGAGCCGATCAAATTTGCTTATGAACGTTTTATACTAGATTTAGTGTTCAAAACTTTAAAGCGCTTCCCCCACAACTCACGCTTTCAAAGCCTTCAAAACTACTGCACAGATTCTATTGAAATTTTAAACCCTATTTCTGTACATAATTTATGACGTAACATTGGAGTTTTTTGCAAATTTGTCAATAATTTTTATTCTACAATAACAAATTAGCCGTTTTGGCAAAAAATCGCGTTTTTCCCTTCAGTGTTTCAAAAAAATGAAAAATTAAAATTTCGAAAAACCCTCCCAGCGGTACCTTGGGAAAACTATTATCTAACGAATGAACTATGATTTTTGGATTTCACATGATCCAGCACCAAGTTATGAGGGGCACCGCAATTCTACTTGTTTCCCCCCGAGACACGTTCGAATAATTGCTGCCATTGCTGGGTTTTTAATATTTTTTCGTGAAAATTTTATACAATGTTCTTCAAATGTCATACTTTAATGTACGTTTGGTTGTAATAAAGAGATTTTAACTATGTCATTACAAAACATTCACAAAAACATGCCTTTTTCGTACGAATTAACCTTACCCCGCCCTTAAATACCAATATTTAGATACATATAGGGTTTTCCCGCGGTTCAAAATCAGCTTTTAGAAAAATGTGTGTATATTTGTTGCCTGAACAACTGAAAGGCCGCACTAGTGTCAGGAATATTTGACGTCCATACTTAAAGGTTAACGATCTCGTACGTGATTCGTTTTTTTTTTAAATCCAGATTATAACAGTGTAGCCTGCTTGAACCTGAGGCCACTTCCTGTTTCAGCAAAAGACATTCTACGTTCCCCATTGGGAAAGATCAAGATTTTGTGCCTTAGTAACTTCTTCAAGATCTACAGCTATCAGAGGAATGACGGGAATAGAGACTGAGACTGAAGTTCATAATAAATACTTTAGAAGTCGATATCAGTCAGTACAAATAGCTTTTGCAGTACATATGAAACTATGACTTATTTGCTCAATAGATTTCATTATGAACGCTATTTGCAGTCGATTCATAGTTTATTCAGCATATTTCCTCGCCTTGAATGCCATTCTACGCATTCTTACGCACACGGTTGCTGCTTGGAAAATCAACTATGGAAATTGTCAGAGCCTTTTTCTTCAATCATTAGATATTTATTCAAATTACTTATAACTCTCGATTAACAGTTCATTTTTTGTTTTCTTAATTATAGATTATATGTAATAACACAGCCATTTCATTATTAACCTACTCTAAAATAAAATTCATAAGAAATGAAAAAGGATGCAGTTTTTGAAATTTAAACCAGAGAAGAAATTAACGAACATCGCAATAAAGCTATGAAAGTTCAAATATATTAGTTAGATTTCTTTGTCAACCGAAGCGACATCAATCGGAAAATAATTTAAAACTCTATAATTGATTATTTTAAACATTTGATCGGGCGTTCAGTACTAAAAGTTGAACATTTAAACTATCTCTCGAACACACATCGTGGTGTTACGTACTCAACGTAAAATTGTCCTAACGTATTTGACTTGCAATGATTTACTTCAGTGGAAGTACGAACTCAATCGGGAAAATTTTTCAATTTACAAATTATTTTCTTTCGTGATAAGAATTAACTTAGTTTCCAATTATTGATACAATATGCAGAATGTTATTTACAGTACTTACATTATCTGGATCATATTATGGAAAAAATTAGTAATGAACACAAGAATGCACAAATTCGTCATAATGCCAACCTATAGAAATAATTTAAAAATTTTCAAGCTATTCGCTCAATGGGGTATGTCTCTAAATTCTGGATCATTTGCAGGTCTCACGTACACTTTTCCATATTTTGCCATGTACTTTTTGATAAACTCTCGGGATTTGTTCTTTACTGATTCTGTTACAACTAACGTTTGTCCAGTTAGATCACAATGTTTGAGCTCTTTCAACAGAACAAAGTGTGTTAACTGTATTTTAAAAATTTTGATTTAGCATTATCGATTTAATATTGAAAAGTGTGGAACAAACCTTTCGTGCCAAATGTTTGAAGTCTTCATTGTTCGTAATTTTACCTAGGGAGCACGAGTCTTTACGATATGGCGCTAAATGATGAACTATAATTCCAGCAATATCACTTCGGAATTTCTCTCTCGCCTTCCTTGATGCATTTTTACTACTCCCAGTTTCAGCTTTACGCGACTTACTAGCCTTATCACTGTAAAATAAACGAAATCATTTGAGACAATTCGAAACAAGCAGAAATCGAACCAACCTTTTACTGCTCTCCGTTCGTTTTTTACTATCATCTAACTTTATCCGTTTTTTAATATCTACAGAATCTTTCACGAAAGGAAGTGGCCGTTTCAACGGCTTTTCTTTGGCGATCGCGTCTAATTCATCGACAATTTTATCGCCATGAACTATTTTCTCTATTAATGAATTATCGTAATCGGACTTTTCTAAGTCATCTTCATCGGATGATAACAAATAATCTTGAATGGGTATTGATAGTGTTGCTTGTGAAGTTGACGCTACTGGTTGAACGGAATTATCTTTTGTACTTGTACTTGAATCTTCTTCTGCACGAAGAAGCACTTTTCGACGCTTGATTTCTTCCTTTCTGCGTCGAATTTTCTCCTTGTTTTCACGATATCTTCGCATTTCTATTTGATTGTAAAGTCGATCTTCTTCTCGTCGTGGCTGTGGGCGGGAGACAAATGGTTAATGAAATGCAAAATTCACTTTTCTATACTTTTTTAAATGTAAATATTAGAAATCGTTTGATTTGCTTGACATTCATTGAGGAATTTCTGAGTACTGGCGGTAGAACTACTGATTACTGAAGAAGTTTGACGTTTTGGATAGTCGACATGCATTTGAACAATTAAAAAATGATTTGTGTAAGAACCTGAAGAAAGAATGTATTTGTTGCTTGCATTGGGTGCAATGAGGAACGTCTTAGCATATTATTAGACTATCTGTTCTGTTTGTGGACTAACTTTTTAAATGGCTTGAGAGTGTTTTGATTCAACCTTATGTGTGTGAATTCAAAAGCAATTCGCTGGGGAATACTCTTTACGCTAATGTTGTATCATTTATAAGAAGGATATTTGTTACGAATGACTTTTAAACCTATTTATCATTACTTTTTTAATTAGTGTAGTTATCATTATGTTTAAGAATTTTTATCGAATTTTGGCGACTTAACGTTTCATTTAAACTTTAACGTATTCACATATCTTCTAAGAATCAAATGCAGAATTTCTGGTTCCTTCATTTATGAATTAATCGCGTAACAAGCTCAAGACGGATTTTTCTGGATTTTTGTTTCAGAATAACAGGTATGCAATCTGATGTCGTTCTCATACAAATCTGAAGCTATTTACAGAGAATATAACAAATTTACAGAATCTTGGGGGAGCCGAGTCTGGACCAGTCACGGTTGGCAGAAAACAGACGGCGCACTACCAATGAGAAGACTCGAAGCCGCCTAAATGGTATTTCCTAGACCGGTAGTTTGTCGATTGCACAGCCAAGTCATTGCGGTATGTAGCATCCAAAACACATGTAACACTTAAGAAAGAAGGATGAAATGTCACTACGCACTCCAATAGATAACATTTAAAAATAAAGAACAAACAAAGTCAATAGGAAGTTTGTGTTTTGATTGCTGTAAACATATTTGGACTTGTATATATACAGTCCATTTGACACATTAGTTTCGTTCGAGCGGTACGAAGTAGAAGGCACCGACAAACGCTTGTGGTGGTTTTCATTCACCCGGAGTGAGAAGCATGAAGCAAAGGCGAAGGAACAGGTGTCGCGAAATACAGATGATTTAGCTGGAACGAGGAAGATTTTCAGTGATTTTCGGCTTCGCCTTTATTAAAAGGTTGCGAAGACGTTTCTATGTCTTCGCAACATAACGGATAAAGGTTGCGTGCAGATACACATACAGCTAAGATGCCGTCAAATAAATATGTGCATTGAAGAAAACGAAGCAGGACTTGGTAGGCCGATTACGTCTGTAGTCTCTGTAGGAAGATAGTAGCACGATAATTGCATGCAGTGATCAAAAATCGATAACCGGCTGTATATGCACACGTTCCTATCACGGGGACTAACGGAAACATTCCAAAATGATTTGATCACATCTTTGATATATAGAATTTCTGGACGTTCAAATACACTTTTGTGCCCGTTGCGAGGACCATTCCGTATGATAGAACGAAAGAAGTCAGACCTGTTTGAATTGTAGCAAAAAAGAGGGAGCATACAATATATTTTTATATTCGTCGAGGCAACGAAAGATAAAAACCACTGTCACAGCCGACTCAATCAAGAACTTGACCATGCAGAGCCCAATCAACCGCAATATGCAGTCTGGTAAGCTAGGCAATGGCAAAAACAGCAATGTGAGCTCAAAGTTCAATTGCTGGAGGAAGTGATATATACATAAATTGCCGAAATAGGTTCAAGATCAGAGTACTTCACGATATTCGGATTCCAGAAAATATGATGATTGCTTAAAGTTAAAACTTTCCGTTGGAGTGACACCACTAAACGGGCCGCCGTGAGTAGTGGCACTGTATGGAACACTCCGCCGAAAAATGTGTATGGCGCTTAGGTAAACTGGTGTTCGAACTCACATCGTTCTCTTTATCATACAATTCTTTAAGTGTTATGCAAAAGCACTTGGAGATATTTCAATTTTTAACAAAAAAAAAAAATGTATTTATAAATTAAAAATTACACTTTAGACAGGCCGATACGCAGATGTCGTCTATAGGCGACACTCGCACACACATATAGTCGCATGGATGTAGTCTATAGACGACACTCGTCGCGAAAGCGTTAAAAAAGAGGGTAGTCTTAAAGTGAAAATAGCCTGGAAATGTTATCATTGAAGAATTTCATCTGGTGAAGATTTTGATTTTGTTCAATTTTAATTATGTTGAAGCGAAAGAGGTTTCCAAACCTAAAGACAAAGTAGATGATTATAATAAGAATGCAGATTCAAATACAGAATAAAAGTCTTGCAGGTTCAACGATCGGCACTTTTTTCTGTACAAGGGTTTCTAGAAGCACCGTATAATACACAGGCAAAACCTGACAAACTTATTTAGTAGGGTTATTAATAAAATAACAACATTTTTCATCTTTATATTCGTGGCAAATTACGTTGAAGTACAAGGAGTTATGATGGTCTAACTTTATCACAGACAAATACGCCCAAGTATTTATCCTCATTTCAATTTAACGCTATAACATACAGAATAATATGTAATTTATTAAGTACTCACGCTTATAGTTCTCTCCTGGACCAGTCTGTTAAATCGCTTTCGCTTCCTACTACGTTTTAACTCGTCTATCATATCTTTTCCAATCTTCAGTGGAACACCTAGGACATAAATGAAATTAGCCCAACTTAAAAGGCTTTCCAATTTACAACTTTACCTTTCTTTAAACCGATAATATCACTACAACTGATGTCCGAGTCAGTATCCTCATAATCAGTGCTACTGGCGTCTGTTGTTGGCGCTAATGCTTGTTTGCTAGTACTGGGTTGGGGATCATTTATCACGGGAATTTTGCAAGAAGATGGTTTTTCCCCAGATACGGTTTGCGTAGGAGTAGCCGATTCGGGCGATGGATCCGCAGTTAATGGCAATATTTTGATTGGTGGCTCCCATTGTGGTATTCTAATTTTAATATGATAGTAGTATAGTCGACCGCGAGGATCCATTGCGAATTTCCACATTGGTGGTAAGTCCATTTCAGGCATGTTATAATCTTTTGGATCAGTTGATTGTGGTTTAGGAGGAACTTTAATATGAGCCTGAAAAATATGAATATATGAATTGTTATCTCCAGATGCAACCGCTTGGAATATGTTTTAAAAAAATTTAAAGCATTCTTACATGACTAGGAGGTGTTGGAATCTTTTTCTTCTCCCTCGAATACCACTGTCCGGAAGGCGGATGAACACAAAACGGCATATTGTTAGGGGTCATATATCTTGGATCTATCCCGTAAAATTTACATTTAAACTCAAATTCGCGTCGTATCTCGGCTAAACGTTTTTCTGCTTCATCTTTTGCGACCTGAGAAAGTCAGGAGAGAAGGGGGTGGAAGAGAAGAACACCATCAGTTCAATGTCAAAGCAGGTTTCTAATCAATAAAGTATGCCTTACCTTTGCAGCGAATAATTGACGACGTTGTAACTTAGTTAAAGTAGCTTCTGCACTGCTCAGCTTTTCAGCTTCTTTCGGGGTGGTTTCTTTGCGCTTCTCATATTTTTCGCGAATCCATTTATATGACTTCTTTGCCCCGAAACGCTCTTTGTTTCTCAATTCTGTATTGTATTGATCTTCGTCACCTAAATTTATAGCTTTGTATTGACGATCGGCTTCGCGTTCGTGTTCTTTCATTTGTTCAATCCGCTCTCGTTTAGGTATGCGAAATACTTCAGGTAGCACTTGCCACGAGGTAATTAATTTGATAGCAACAGCCATAATTTGTTTTCGGCTATCGAAATAATTCTCATCGCACTCTTTTAATTTTTTGTGCGGCGGTGACTTTTCCTCGGAGTTTTCTGAGTTCGGTGCTGGAGCTGTTTTTAGAAGCATTTCATCGTGCCAATTTTGAACGACTTGAAAAACTTTACTGTCCTTCAATATTGTTATATTTGGGATTGGAAGTAATTCGAGTGTTTCAAGGGTTTTCAGCCGGAATTCGAGGTCTTGCTCAACTTCTGTAGTTTCTATTTCACTCATCCAACCGTGCAACAATCGCAAACCGTGGTAGTCTAAGAATAATCTTCGACATGCCATTTCTCCTTTCTGTAGTATATTAAAGATCCGTAATTTGCTCTGCAAGTATTTTGCACGGACCATGCATCTGCTGAGTTTCAGAGTTAAGGGTTGATTCTTCAACCCGGTCGTCTCGAGGGACGAAATTTGCGCCTCAAGATCTGGATCCTCTAATGCCATTCGGGCTTTTTGTTTTAGACGCTCCCGTTCTTTTTTGGCTTTGATTTTAGCAGCAATTCTAGCGAATTTCTCAGCAGCTTTTAAGGCTTTCCGCGCTGATAAATCTTTTTCAGATAGTTTTTGAATGGAGACAATCTTGTCAGATGCTTTTTCAAGCCCTGTTATAGGTGGCGATTCCACCGAGGTCGACACAGATGACTCTCCAGGTGGTCGACTAATATCTTCAGAAATTGAAGCTTTTCCAACGGTTTGCAGTCCTTCCTTCTTTTCCTTGTCTTTATCTAATATTGATTCAAGTTGCTTATCTTCAATTTCCTCCTCGCTTTCGCTGCTTGTTACTTCATCTTCGTCTTCAGATTCGGGTTCTTCTCCGATCCAGCCGCGACAATTAGCTGACTCGCAATAACACTTTTGTGCTTCTTTGCCATACCGCTGGAATTGGTAGTCGAATGTAATTTCTTCGCCGGGATATATACGTCGCTTACTGAAAAACCCAATTCGCAACTCTCCATTAACAGTCCACTTTTGCGTTTCGGCATTGGGGTCACAGGAGTGATTGATGAACCTGGATATGTTGCCTTTCATGGTTGCATCAATGATCGAGTCACCACGCAGAGCCATAAAATAGTAGTGTTTATTTTTATCTTGTGAATAGACAGCAGCACGCCTTTCAAACTGTTTTCCATTTAGCACTTCGCCGACATACTCCATAATAAATTCGCCAGGACCTATTTCGCCGTCTGACAGAATCCCAAATCCTTTCTTTTCCGTTCGAAATACCTTACAAGGTGAATAAATATTTTTTTGAAATCGTCTATTCGTACAGCGATCCCCTACTGTGCAATTCCCTGAACACTCTATCATAAGCAAGCGATTCAGGCAATCCTCTCCACAGCCCAATTCGCCACGTTTTTCTTCATCCCTTGTCAAGAAGCAATCGCATGTCATTCGCTTTGCCTCGCGGCTGATGATACGCTCACACTTGTATTCGTTTTCCTTAATCATTTGAAACTGGCTGAGTCTTTCCTCCATATCTTTCAGAAATTTGGCATTTTGAACTTCGAGATCCAAAGCACTTGCACTGTTTTGATTTCGATCAGATTTGTCCCGCACCAGACCTCGGCCGACTGTCGTTTTGGCTTGAGTTTTAATCCGATGCGAGCGGCGAATATTGACTGACGAGTCTTGAGAGTTTTGATCAGCGGGCTCGGAATCTGAAGATTTTGTAGAATGTTCAGGGTCAGAAGTTTTGTCTGTTGTATTTAACGCCGTATCATCGGTGCTTAAGGAGCATATGTCCTTTTTCGTGCAATCTGGTTTTGTTGAAGCTTCTGAGCTTTCAGAGAAGTGATCGGTGTCAGCATCTAGCGAATCACTCATTAACTCGGCTAGCATTTCTTTAGACGTTTGAATAATTGGGTCTACGTTCGTAAGATTACATTGTTCGTTTGTAATGCTCTTGTCCTTAGCGTGTGACTCTTCTAATGCATATTTCTCTGTTGCGTCTTTATCTACAGATGGCTTGTTGGCAGTGATGTCTTTGGTTTCTTTAGCGGCTACAACAATATCGTTATCACATTGTGCCGCGCTTGTTTCAGCTTTCACATTATGATATGCTTTTTGACTTAGATCAATTTTGTCTTTAATTTGCAATACTGTTTGTTTGTTGTTACACGTCCACTCGAGAAGATCACTCATGAATGTCTTGGAAAGACCATTTAGTACCGATGAAAGATTTGTTGCGGGTTCCTTGTTGGATATATCTAATATTTTATTTAAACTTTGAGGTTCGGCAGTTGTAAGAGCTATATCAGTCAACTTTGCGGATCTGGCTTTACTCGCATGTCGGGAATCACTGCTGTCGCTGCTATAGTTATCGCTAATTCCGTCTGACGTTGAATGAGATTTTGACAAGCTACGTATTTTTCTTTTTTTGGCAAATGTTTTCTCATGTCCTGAATTGATTTTGCTAGCAGGTTCTTCGTAATTTGCTGTTTTTTCATCGAATATGTTAATGCTGTCCGTCGATATCTCGTTGACGATTGTCTTTGGTGCTTTTGCATGCTCTTGATCCCACCTTGACCTAGTTCTTGGTTTTTGTTTATTTACAGAAGATACATCAGAAACAATAGGTTTTTCTGTTTGATTTTCTGAATTTTGAACCAGTTTTTCCTTTTGTTCTTTCTCAGGGGGTATTACAGCTTTGCAGGGCATCCCAACCTTTTCCGGTGGATTTGCTGTTACTACAGTTTGTAAAATTTGAGGACTAGTTGTGCAAGTCATGCTTGTAACTTTTTCTTCACCCATTACATTTTTTTCGAACGTGTCTGCATGGTAAAGAGTCAGTCTGGAACCGTTTTCATTTAAAATATCTTTTTGATTCTTCGACACTGAATTTGAACTTTCTCTGTCATTGGGTAAATTTTTCGTAGCTTTAACTGATCGAAAGCTGGGCTCCACTTCACGACATATTTTCTCACTTGATGAAGGTACTAAACTAAGGAGCTTCTTCCTCGACTTGCTTTGTGATTTAGCTTCCGCCGATTTGTCCTTCTTACTTCTCTGATCATTTCTTTGGCTCATCTCCATTTTTTCTTCAGTCTTATAATTTTTATTTTCTTCACTTGTATCAACTTTTGTCTTACGCTTATTATCTATATCAGATTTTAGGTCACCTTTGAAACTTGATCCTTGATTTGTTAACTTTCCTGTTTTCAACCCATCCGTACTATCTTTATCATAAATACTTTCAATATAATTTGATGTTTCGTTTTTTCGAAGTTTCTCCGTTCCTTCGGATCGGCTATCCGTAGCTGCAGCGATACATGCATCACTCGTGTCAGATTGCATAGCACTGTTGTCTAGACTTGATATCTTATCGCTCATGTTGTAAGATTCATCAGTAACCGATTGCTTGACCTTTGCAGTTTCAGAATCTTCTTTATCGCCAACATTGAGCGAGACCTCTTTCAATTTACGTTTAATTTTCTTTGTCGTTTTCATTTTTTCACTTGAAAATTGTAATTCTGAGCATGTTGATTTATCTTCACATATTAGCATTTTTTCTCCATTGTCAATCAAATGATTTTTTGACATATCACCTGTTATGTTTTTCACCTTTTCTAATTTATTTTCTGTCGAAGTTTCTTTGAGTGTGATCTCTACCGATTCAAGTATTGAACTATTAATTTCCTCTCCCTCCAACAAAGCAGTTGTAGATTGGAATAAGGAATCTTGTAATGGCGCTTGTATACCCTTTTTCTTTGAAGTGCTTCCGGGGATGGGGTCGTACTTTGATTTATTTTTCTGTTTTGGATCGTTGCTATAAATATTGGAGTGAGAAGTATCTTCATCATTAAACGAAGTATCATTGATTTGGGTTTTTATTTCTTCCCTTTTTTCTCCAGATGTTTGAATTCTACCTTGTGTGTTTGCTGGATCTGCAATTTCTGCATCACCTTTTTGTTTCTCGAGCATCGTTCCGGTTTGGTTAGGAAATTCTTTCAATTTGTCATCTTGATACGCCTTTTCTTCAAGAGAAGAAGTTGTGTTAATGACCAATTTCTCCATGTTGTCGACCGAATCCTCAGGACTGTTTTTCGAGTTTCCATCTTGCATTTTCAACTTGCTATTGTCAGTTGGCGCTACGGAGTTTTTTAATTTCTTGTGATGTTTCGAATATTTATCTTTTTCCGATTTTTTCATTTCGATGCCTTTCCGTTGTGATTGTTCGCTGACAGCATTTTCAATTTGTGTTTTCTCGCTTATATTTTTGTTCTTTAATCGTTTCTCTTTGGAAGATACTGCGGTTTTTGCGGATTTCATTATGGGCTTTGTTTCGGAGTTAGCATGGAGAGTTTCAACATTCCCTTCTATTAACTTCATTTCTCCTTTCGTTCTTGGTCGTTTAACTGGCGGCTTCACTTTGTCACATGGTGTTTTAATATCATTAACAATCGTTTCTGGAGATATATTTGCAGGAGTGTTGTGGGGTTCGGCAGTCGATTCATTGTGAAATTCGCAATTTGCGATATTTTTATTGCTTTTCTCGTTATTTTCATCTTGATGTACTTTATCAATGACACTATGCACTTCAGTCTTCTTAACTATTTCACTATCAACAGTCAATATCTCAGTCGTGCAATTTTCTTTTATTTCATTAGTATGCGTTATTTCTTCAGACAGTGAACTTGATTCGCCTCCACCTTTTGCAGGATTGAATTTAGGACTAACGGATTTTGTCCGTTTTTTAGGAGATTTAAGCTTTCGAGGCGTTTGTAGTCCGGCAGAAGAATCCGAAGACTCATGGCTGTGAACTTTAGGCAATTGGCTACAATTTTCTTCGATGTTCGCTTCGGAGTTGGAAACGAGTTCCTGATTTTTGTGTATGGATTGAATATTTGGGTTTTTTGCAGGGCGGCCTCGCTTCTTGGGAACTTTAGCTGGTAGTTCTATCGCATCTTCCTTTTGTTCAACTTTTTTTGGTTTTAGTGGAGAAAGTGATTTTTGCTTTCGATGGGTCATTACTTTTGAAACATTGAACTCTTGTGGACATAAAAGATCGATTTCTACGGGTTCTGCGTCCGCGTTCTTTGCATGTTCGCCATCTAATGATTGTTCCACATTATTACACGATTGAGAAATGTTTATATCTTCTTGAGACAGCGATGAAGTTTCCTTCAATTCTGTATGGTCTGTACGGGTAGAATTGGGAATTTCATTTATTGCCTGTTCATTTTCAAGTTTGCGTGGAAGATTCGAAACATGACAAGCAACTTCTATCGAATCTTCAATTAATTTATCATCTAGAACGCACTCCAAGGACGTTGTTTTCACAGCTTTTCTTGATTCTGGTGATAATACTTTTGGCTTTATTGTTTCATTAAATTCCAGGGACACATCTGATTTCTCAATTGCCTTAGAACTCGCTTTATCACATGTCTTCGAACTTGTAAAACTTTCAAAATTTTTGTTTTGAATTGCATCTTTTTCCCCAACACTATCTTTCAACGCGTCTATGCTGTCTGAGGTGCTTTCCGATTCGTCAGGCATTCTGTTGAAAAGAACTGTTTTGCGACGAGGCAATATGCGGACGGGCTTCTTTGCTTCTTTCTTTGAGCTGAATATTGATGGTTTTGCTTCTTCAGAGGGCCCGTGTACACTTGCACCTTTTATTACAGTGTCTAAATTTTCCTCATCTTCGCTGGTTACGTTCGCAGTGATTTTAGTCGGAACATCAAAGATATCTGAATCCGTGCTAGCGTTTAACAATTTATCAGCTAATTTGGGCTTTACAGGTTTGTCACACTCATCGCTGTGGAAATGTGACGACGATGTAGGAGTAGCATTGTTCTGTCGTGAACGCGGCCTAGTTGCAAAATGTATAGGGGAAGAAGGGTCGTCCGTATCCGAAAATCCTCTAAATGTTTGAGGACTAGAACTTAATTCGCTTCTAGGTGAGTCTTTAGCCGTCTTGTATAAAGATGAGTTTGCTGATCGTTGGCTTTTAGCTTCCAATTGGTTACGACTTCCTTTCAAGTTAAACAAATCACGAACTTCATATTTAATAACGCGTTGTCTTTGGCTCCGACGGCATTCAGTTACCTCCTGTTTCTCACCTGCTTGGATATTTTCCGGTGACTTGGGTTTATCTAGCTCGTTCGTGGCTGCGCTCATTTCGTCAAGTGTATTTGTGGATGATATAATGTCTTGTGAGGTTTCTTGTTTTTTGAGGGTATCTGCACGCATTTTTCTTCTATTTTGATAAGTTCTCACTATTTTCGGTTTCGGTAAATTAAAAAAATCTGGCGAAGAAAGAAGCCGATCTTCAGTGTCTGTTACCACTTGTGGAGTTGGTTTATCCGGTGTTTTTTTTATCACCTCTCTTGAAGTTACTTTTTCTGTGTCCGTTTTTTCCGAGTTCATCCCTACTGTGTTGTCATATATTGCCAGTTCTTGATCACTCGACATGACAACAACATTCCTCAAGCAGTGTGGGTCTTTTAGCTTTTCCTCATCAACAGCTTGCATGCTATTACTGTCTTCGGGTGCTACGGTTACAATACTGCTGCTTCGAGTTTGTGAATCTTCACTAAATGTTGAGCTTTCGGCTTCATCATCGGCGCTACACGTTGTATCGTTACTATCGGGGAGCAGTGAAGATTCTGTAGTTACCGTATCTGTGTCCATTGATAAATTGTCAGTCTCATCCGTAATTTCTACTACATTTACAACATTTTCATCACTTGCTACTTCAGGGCACTCTTCCATTGTACTTTCAACATTATTTGAATCAATACCCTCATAAACACGATTTTTTAACAATATTCCGTCACTTACAACTAATATTTCATCGGTCCTATTATTACTACTATTATGATTACTAGATTTTTGTGTTCTACTTTCAGCTAAATTTATACTACTAGTATGATTCAATTGTGTACTTTTGCGTAGTCGACTTCGCGCATTTGCAGTTTTTGTGGATTGGATTTGCAAGATTGCGTTAACGTTTTGTTCCTGAAAAAGAAACATTTAAAATCGCAGATTTCTATAAAAATATCAAATTAACTTTGCTTTTATTTTTTAACCTTTTTTCAAAGAAATATCTCTAATTGAAAAACGATTAGCCAAGGCACACCACTACAAAATTGTTTTCCGTTACTCGAACATAAAAAGATACGCGAGTTCCAAAGATACATAAAGAATATTTGGATCAAATAATAGGCACATGCAACGAACGAAAACTATATTGAGGAAATTGAAAAGGATTCCAGGAAATATATTAAATTATTATATAATTAAGGACCGCATCAAATTTTTGTTGCTGAAAAGTTCATTGTCTTGTGTATAATCTTCACAGAGGATTTGAAAGCAGAGCTTGGTTAAAAGTTCTGTTCATCATTCAATAATTGTTTAATAATTTATCTAAATCAACATTTTATAAGAGAGTTAGGGACAAGAATGTTTTCGACAACCGAACCCATTTATAAGTCAGTTGTTGTGTGCTTAGTATTGTACTAATCAGAAGGTTATTACTTTGGGTTGACACAAAAATACAACATTGATTAATTGCATTATTTGCGAAACAATTCACAACTGAATTTTGAATTCAGAATGCAATCGGGACACGGAATCGCGTGCCGCAATATCCTGAAATTTAGCTGCTTAGAAACGAGTGCCATGTTTCAAAAAAGGAAGTAGAAACCTCATCTGATTTGTGTTGTCGCAACAAATCAAAATCAATAGGTAGACACATGATTTATAAAGAACCAAAGAAAAACTGGAAATCTTGCAATGCAAATCTGTAATTTCAGAAATTGCTGTTATATTTATAACTATGAGAACAATTACCGAACGCATTATTTTTGTAATTTCTACAATGATTGACTTCGTCTCTTTTCAGACAAGAGTGAACACATCAATTATTTAATAATGTTTTACTTCGATGAATACAAAACATTAAACACTTTTATAAGTTTAAAAGTGTTTAATGGCTACGTCGTCCATACTAGGCTTGTGACGGCTCGATCGAGTCATCCTCTTGTGCTAATCCTCCTTCCAACCTATATAAATGTTGCGTCTTCTTCCCTTAAGACAATAAGCATGTTTTGTAAATAACGACTGCTTAGTTCTGGGTAAATTTTAGAGATGAAAAAGTTTTTAATGTCGACACTTTTACTACAGGGTACCTAAAGTTTCGGACCGTCCGACATGAAAAATCAACTTTAATGAATTTATAGGCAACCTTTAACTTCCTAACATAACATAACTTCAGCGTGTTATTACGGATCGAACTGATATATGGTGAAAATAACGTTAAAAGTGGACATTAGAAGAGTATTGTGAATTAACGTACGTGTGGATAAGTGTATGCCACGGAAAAAATCAACGATTTGGGCAATGGCTAAAACTAAACTTGAATTTGGTTTGCAAAGAGTTGCAGTGCGACTTTAAATTGTTTTTAGGCGATTAAAAAGGGTCTAGGAGAACTATACAGCGATACATTGGTTCCATTAACTGTTCGCCATTTTTATCCATAATCCATTACTTTCCTACAAGAACAATTGATACAGATACTTCATGGTTGCGTTTTGCTGCGTGAGGAATGTCAGTTAATGGAAAATTTTATAGGCAATAAGATTCTTTTTCCACAATAACTTTTGACAAATTATGGATAGAAAGGAAGTGATTTCGATGATTCTGAAGAATTTCGAGTATCTAGGAAATTTATGTAAGTTTTAGAAACCCGATTTTAGATTTTATGGAATACGTTTAAACCTACTTTATAATAAAATTATAAGATGGAGCCAATTTATCTTCCTTCAATTTCACACGAAAAAAATGTGCGGATAGAAACATTAGCTTTGAAGATATGTCCAGAAAAAATAACCGAATTATGTAACTTCTATTGCTGACTTGTAAATTTCATAAGGAAGACATTCTTTCTTTCATTCTTCAACAAACAAAGTACAAAATTTCTGAGAAGTATTGAAGAGTATCAAAAACCATCTTGATTTTTGTCTTGATGACGGCACATCAATAATCTACACATAACATACTGAGAGGTTTTGTTTTGGTTGCTTGTTCGAACTGTGTCGAAATCATGTTTTTACAGCGTCGTAATATGTCTTTGCTCTTTTTTGCGAAGGAGTTCATTCGTTTGCTGGATTAACCGTTTCGGTGCGATTCGTCAACATAGCGACGAGCGCGCTTGACGCTTGAAATCCTTAGCACTGAAATGGTTAAGATCCTACAGTGGACTAACTGTGACCAAATGTGGAAGTGGGTGTTCCCGGGGATTTTAACAAAATGGACAAAAAGCAATATCGGTTGGTGATTCGATTTTTATTCTTGGGAGAGAATCGCGCCGCGGGATCAAAGAGCGCTTTGATGCTCTGTATGGTGACTCTGCTCCTGTGATGGCGACCGTAAAGAATTGGATTAACGTCGATATTTGGTGAGCCATGCCCAGGTACCTCGAAAACAGTTACCATGGAGGATAACGTGACAATAATCTTCGTACAGGCAGATCGCTGGTGCGCGAGATAGCTCAGACAGCTGGCATATCAAAAGATCGAGTGGAGCATATCCTACATGTAAGTTTATGCATGAAGAAGCTGTCGGAGCGATGTGTGCCGCGTTTGTTCATTTCGGACAACAAGCACAACAATGAGACCACTTCAGAGCAGTGTTTGATGCTGTTTAAGCCCAATTTAAGGAGATTCTGCGTCGTTTCGTGACCGTCGACAAAACAATGAGCCCAGTGGTACACACCAGAGGCCAAGAAACAGTCGAAACAGTGGACTTCAGAGGGCTCTACTATGCCGAATTATTGGGGCGATTCGATGCCGAATTGCAAAAACTAGACTATGTTGGCGAATAAATAAGTGCTCTTCTACCATGACTCGTACATCCGCCGTCGCCGAATTGGGTTACGAACTGCTACCCCATCTGCGTATTCCACAAATTAGTTCGCGTGCGAAACCTTTTGCTTCAAAATCTTGAAAAAGTCTGTCACCGGGCAAATTGATTCGAATGAGGTCACCGCCACCACTGAGGCCTATTTTGCAGACTTCGCGAAAACATATTTTTCATACGGCATAACCAAATTGGAGCATCGCTGAGTTTAGTGTATGGGTCTAAGTGAAAATTATCGCCAATTTTTCAAAATTTTCGTTATCCTTTTGTAGGTTAAGTACTGATCGGACCCCTAAAATTTGCAGTAGCACAAATTGATGACTATCAAAATGTAAAAATGAATGTTAAAATGAAATGGTATTTAATGAGCCACTTTACAACTTATACTATGACCAATTAAAATTTTCAATCCAATTTACATTAAGTGATAAACTGGGAATCAATTATATTTTTAATCAAAAGAAAAAAATTATTTTTCGTACGCCTCTGTTCATGCGACTGCCCCCTCCTTTTTTCTATTGGTAAAATCAGCTTATTTTCATCTGATAACATTTATATTTGCATTATTAACTCATTTCTATTTCATAATTTCATGCTGGGCGCACTTGAGATTGCCTTTAACTGTAACATTGTATTCTAACTGTTATACAATGGCGAAAAACGAAAAACAATTTCGCGGCTTTTCGTCGAAAGTATTTTACATAGTTACAAATTGACCACGGAACCACTCGGTGGATGGGATCGAAATGCATTGTTTCGAAAGGAGTCGATATTCATGCATTCAGGCATGCATGTACAGATGGTGAGGGAAAGAGATGACTGCGGAACAAGTTTTCGTAAAGCAATTGACAAATGTTCTGGGTAAAAAATTTCAGTAAAGTACGACCAAACTTGAATCGGAATATACCGTTCATAAGTAAAAACTGCAATTCTTTGAATTTTAAATGAATTTGTAAAGTTTCTAAAATGAGATTAGCCAAGACTCAACTGTTATACAATGCTAAATTGTTATGGTTCATGTCATGGATACACGTCATAATTTGCAAAATTTTCATTTTCAATTCGCGATTCATTTAAATGAAAAACGTCTGAATATTTTTGTCGCAGAAGCTTGCGTTGACCCTAAAACAGTGTTATTCGATGACATTTTATAAAAATAATTGATTGTATTCAAGATATTTCACTGAGAAAGTTAGGACACAATCACACCTGCAATTGCAAATATTGCCGTACAACATAAACACCACCAAACCTAGCATAACAAGTGGAAAAAATCAACCTCTACAAGGAAAAAATCACAAATTGAATTCAAATCAACCGAGAAATCAAAATGGGTGCCATACGCAAACATGGAATGAAAAAATAGAACAATAAAGTTTTCACAACCAACTGTTATACGAACGTAGACACGACTAATGCAAACTAACCTTTGGTACCGCCTGAATACTGCGGCGGGTTTTACGGGCGCCAGAATCGCGTGAACTGTCATCACTTTCGTCGGGAGGCGGCTGATCCCTTTCATGTGTTTTTGTTGCTTGTCGCGAACATTTCGAATGCATTCCAAGCGCCGTTTCGGTTACGTTTACGTTCGATGCAGTTGTCGCTGTTGCCGTCCGTCCCCGACCCATTTTTAATCCGTATTCGCTATATTGTCTCGTGCGGATGGACTTACCGCCCTTGTGGCGCCTTAATCATTCGCTGATCTTTAAAATATTCTATTATTTTCATTTCGCACTGAACTGGTGCCGATCGTTATCACCAGCGCATCGAGCTTGTTTCAATATCACGAAGATATTTGTCAAAGCCAAAATATCACACTCACCTCGTTGCTAATGAAGTGCTCACCCGCCTCATGAAGAAACTCAATTGTATGTATAACAGTTCGCGTGATTTACAAAGGGAGAGCGACGGCGATTAAAAATGAAAAAGTGGGGAAAAACACAGAATTTCTTTCTCGAATTGCACTCGAATAAGTTGAGTCCGTGGATCGAAATTTACTGCATTTTATTCAGCACACCAGCCAATACACTTTTTCACCTTCAACTGAGCATTTTGACTCAAGATTTTCCATCAATTTTCCGAAATTGCACGCGGACTACACGCACAGCTCATCGCCATTATACACTTGATGAAATGTCAATGACTAGAATTCTTGCTCGTTTATTGAATTAATCTCTAGCGAATGCAGCGGCATCTATCGGGTCTTGGCATACTGGACCACTGTAAGTAAACTTGACATTGGTTATATGAAAATGACTGCCGGAAGTGGCAACTGGGCATAGAGTATTAAATCCATGTAGAAAAATAAACGTATCATGTTGTTAATACTACAACTAACAGTTGTACTGAATTTTTTTCTCGTCACCTAAAGTCAAGTTCGTAGAGAAAACATAAATGTTTCATTTGTGTTCGCCTTTGCCTTTCAAGTTCGCAGTTCTCAAATAGTGCAGGTGATTAGGAAAGTAAAAGCAAACTTAACTTATATATTTATATGTACAGTATTCAAATCATAAGCAACTTTATCGTCTTCACAAGTTTTAAGACTTTATAAGTAACCTAACAATTTTATTTTATTAGTTTCTTGTGTGTTAAATAAAGTTTTAGTCTGACAACAGCCCGTTCATATTACGAGGAAGTCTTCAAAGACAAATCATTACATTTTTTCCACGACGCTAAATCACAACTTACCAGAGTAAACAACCTTAACATTTATAAATTAATTGTAAATATTAAACAAACTTAACATTTGCAGTTTTAACTCATCAAACATCACGAATCTAGAGGAACCAGGCAGGGGGCTTTGGTTCGAGAGGAAGCACGAAAATTATTAATGGCTGAATGATCCTTCCATCTTAATGTTGCTTTAGACAGGGCTTACTCTTTCAGAGGTTATCAATTTTTTCGAATAACCAATTGAAGGAAATCACAAATCAGTGAGCAAGGCGGTGTAAGGTGTAGAGAAAAATTACGTTACAGATTGGCATGAAGAGCTTCTATGTAAACTTAACAAGTTCAACTTTCCAGTATGCTTGGTAAACCTCATGGCTTCTTTGTTGCACGAAAGGATATACCAGCATTAAAACATAATTCAAAACCAAGGCATGTTCCTTTCATTTTAGCAGTTGTCCCTCAAGCATCTTGATTAACCCCACTTACTACCATATTTATACTTCAGACTTCCAAACTACATTAATTGCGAAGCACCTTTTCTGGTAGCCCTTGCCTATATACAAAAGGAATAAAACTGAAATTAAAAAAATAAATGGAAAGAAAGCTCATATCAATATTTTCACAGATGTGGAGAAAGTCCATAACGATAGAAACTTACTGCAGTAAGAAGCCAAAACATAATATTCTTCCTGGCAAATGCCGAATTTTTTTATAATATATACCTTAGGATAACGAATTTTCTTTCCTACCTTGGCCATTTTTTTCTACTCAAAAATTACTTGAAAACATTGAAGTTGGTCTCGTAAAGGAGCTCGAGGACTCGCGTCAATATCAATTAATGGTTTTAGCCAGTAACTCATCAAATCCTGTTAAAACGTCACTTCGCTACTGTTTTTCACATCACTATTTTAAATCGAATTCCCAATCTGCATCTTACTGAACTCTTGGCCTTTCAAAACGGTTTACTTTGAAAAAAGTTTCATTTACGCATAGTAACACTATTCTTACTGCTTAAAATTAAAGTAAATTTAAGAAAAATCATGATAGCATTACCATTACTTCTGTCCTATTAAAATTGCTTGACCTTAGTTCGATGTTATGCAGGATTCTTTTTTTTTGTATGGATAAAGGAATTCCTTTGGTTTTTGTCAATCTTCCGTCAAAACACAAAGCAGATAACCTGAATATAACATAGATCCACATTTTTTACGATAATAAGATAAGGAAATTCAAAAAGATATTTTTTCAAATGACAATCGCTTCGAACAATATATATTTTCAGCAAACTAAATCGTGAGAAATCTACAAAAGTATACGTTTACTCATCAATACAGGTGGACGTTCGCAAAAAACTCATAATCGCTTCTCATGGTCGCTGCACATCAATAATCAAGAATGAAATTTGTTATGTGTTTGCAAAAAATAAAATAATATTGTAGTTAAAATATAGTCCATACCCAGGCGTCATGTTATGTTGTAAAAGAACAAAAGAAATATATAATTTAGTTAAAAATAAATAAATAAGTATTAATAAAAATAATAATACGGGCAACCGATAGGTCACACCTGCAGCGATCAAGGTTAGAAAGACAGGGTTATTTGAAAATACCAAGGCCACATAATGGCGACCGAAGAAAGTTACTTTTAATCGACTAGCTCACCATGCGGGCGTGGGGGGTTTCAGGACATCATGAAAGCCCTGATCGTTCCATGTCCCACACACATAAAAAGCTTACTCTTTCATATTAGACAAATTTTATACAAAAAAAAATACAAATATATTCAAATATAAAGTAAATATTTAAAAAAATATAAATATAATATACATAAAAAAAGTCAATTTACATGAACTAGTCCCGTTGCGTTGATTCCGACCACCTCTGCGCGCAAATTTATATTCATCCAAGTGTCTCGTAGTGCAGTCGAGATACTTCGATAATCCGTTAAACATCAACAGACGCCATTCACGTTGCGAAAAGCTCATAATCAATTTTCAGTCATCCGCTGATCAGTATGATAAAAATTATTACAGTTGTACTCACAGCAAGGTTCCG
This sequence comes from Stratiomys singularior, assembly GCA_954870665.1. Lineage (NCBI taxonomy): Eukaryota > Metazoa > Arthropoda > Insecta > Diptera > Stratiomyidae > Stratiomys > Stratiomys singularior. The sequence continues at coordinate 30,300,145 of OX940881.1, read as the reverse complement.
TTTTTCCTCCTTTCACTTTTTTTGTCCTTATGCTTTATTCACTGTTCCTTTCTTCTTAATTTACGTTATCTTACTATTCAGTTTTACTTCTCTATTTCTTTAATTTCCTTTTCTTACGCTTTATCTTACTTTTTCTTTCTTCGATATTTAATTTATACTTTACTCATTTTTTCTTCTTCGATATTTGCTATCTCTTACTTCTCAGTTTTCTTTCTTTTTTATTTACTTGTACATTTTCACTTTCTTATAGCTAGTTGTGGAAAACAAATAAGTGAAATCTATTGATTGAACATTTGTGGCAAGCGTTCCGCGAATTTAATGAAGTTTTTTTATTGAGACTTTTTTTCTTATTTTTACTGAGACTTTTTTCTAATATTATTTAACTGAGTTATACTAAATACATAAATTTAAATTTCAAATGCTTTTATTTTAATTCTAGTCTTAATTCTATTTTATTTTCTCTGCTATTTCTCTTTTATTTTAAGCTATTTTTCTTTATGCCGCGTACATAACAGAAAACGTAACAAAGTTAGCACGAATGATACAGAACTGTTTAGGTTTTGAATGTTACAAGCAAACATTTCATCACTAACATGGATTGCTCATATTATACCAACGCTGAATTTTCTTCAGACAACGAAGTGAGCTTAAACACTTTTCGACAAGTATGACTGTATTTAAAAATATACTGAAAAGGTAATTTTAAGAGAACAGAAAAAACAATGTCCAGCTAATTTTAAGGTAGTACGTGGGATTGGTGCTTAGCATTTGATTTGTACTATTCTTTTGTGAAACTGACTTTCATTGAAGTCAAACAGTATATTTCAAATATCATTCTAAAAAGCAAAAACTTTGCTCTTAATTTTACGCTCCAAAATTTTTTAAGCCCCAACTGTAACGAAGTTTACATTGAACAAACAAGAAGAGCAATCAACACCAGAGTGTGAGATCACACAAGCGCAGCCAGCACAGCGACAGCAAGAGGAAAGAACAGCAATTGAATCACTTATTTGAGAAAACCCATCCAGTTTCCAGGGAAATCCAGTTTTCAGGGAAATCCAGTTTTGAAAAAGTAACAAAAGTGGATGATCTGGTCGAAAGCTGTGAAAGCCGTCTTAAACTCATCAGGACCTACAAACTTATGATAAATTAAGTGATGTAAAATGGCGGAAATTTTGAACCTCCAGATCATTCAAGTATTGCTGGGAAGACTTTAGATTCCTTCCATCTCCTTTTTATTTATGGGCAATGAATATTTATATGCTATTGTTTCCGGTATAGGCCTACGTTTTTCCTTTGAAGTTTGCAATACAAATGTGTGGCATATGGCTCCGACAATAGAATTTGAAGCTTTAAATGTAATGTATTAAATGTATCAAAACAATCTGAAATGTGCTTAATTTGATTGAATTTAAATGACAACTTGCTATCTTTATGAACACCTCTTCCTTGAGATTCCGCTTAAAGACAATTTTCTTTAGAATATCTTGGCTACCGAATTTAAAACATCTTCGGTTTTTGGTTCCTTTACAACAAACCTTCTCTTTCGAGGGCACTCAGATATGCGTTTTGCATAATAGTTTAGGGATGAGGTGTGATCAAATCTCTTTATACGTCTTTTGACAACCGAAAATCACGATCACATGGTAAGGTGTGACCTCGTATTGGAAAGTCTGCTCGATTGTGCCAAACTTCTCCAAAGAAACTCTTAAAAACTTAAAATTTTGTTATTGTTCCGTACTAGACATCCGTCAGGAAAAAGATGTCAGCGCTTAACGTTTTCTGGTTTGTTTTTAAAATAGTCAATAAGGAGAAACAGAAAAAGGTTCAAAAAGTCAATAAGAAAAGAGCAAACTTCATTAGGTCCCTTTGCAGCCGTTCCTTCATGATATGCATAAAATTTAGCCGTGTTGTCTTTTAAGTTATGATCATAGCAATCATTCAAAACAAGTTGTCTCAAATAAAATGCTTCTTGTGTAAGGATACTACGCAACATTAGATTTTGCGTATACACAATACAAATTCCTATAGTAGTGCCATTTGTGTCCACGCAGTTTGTAACGTCCTCAAGTTTCGTGTGGAATTTTCGGGCTGCACGGATTTCGGATTTTCAGCTGCACCATCTTCACTGGAACTGCAACGCCTTTTGCATTTTCAATAAGTGATTTATCGTTTATTTTAAGTTCTGGCGTTCTATTTTAAGTTCTGCTTCATGAAAATGTTTAGATAAAAGTCGTTCTTTAGATTAACATGCTCCGGATGCTTCTCCTTAAACATGTTGGGCATGTTTGTAACATTCAGCAGCTCATTTAAATAACGATAGTCACGTGAACTTCAATGCGTCTGCTTCACAGGAAAAGAAGCAATATGCTATTAAATAGCTTCAACTGTGGCACCAGGTATAGCATTTCCTGATCTTTTTTGGCATTTCTTATGATACTTTTCCATCTCGTAATAATACGCAAAGACAACGTACTTTGTCGGGTGTTATTCCAAGTGTACATATAAAAGCATTTTTGCAAACATCGATTTTTCCAGAAGAATAGGATGCTGATAAGATGAACGTACTTTGCTTTAAATGGATCCCCTTTTTTTACGGTGTCTGCTGATTCTAACTGGTACTGTGCAAATAAGGCTCTGCAATTAGGCGTCGCGCTCATATTTTGTTCTTAAAAATTTCCAATTGCTTAACTTCCGATATTCTTGAAAACACTTTTTTAACTCCTAAAAATGATAAGTAAACTATATTTAAAAAAATTATGGAAATCTACTTTAGGACTAGACCTGGATTCCTCTCTGATACTTTCGTCAGCTTATAATTATTGTACTGTTGAAACTCTACGCATGCTAATTTGATTTTCTTGCTTTTATACTTACATGTATATCTTTCACTTTTCTTTTTCTTTATTATAGGTAAGTCACTCACACTACTTCTTAAAGTCGAAAACGTAATGTTTCATTCTATTTCACACAAAAACCAGCTTTTATCGAACAAATGTACCGGCAAAATTATCAGCTCAAGTTTAAAAAAAAAAACAAATCGCAAGACGTCCGAGCGTTTCATGAGCGTCCGAAGTTTTAAACTTTTTTTCTACTTCATCAGCTGTTCAAATGTTAGGCTCCATTTGTTTTTGCCATTTGTGACATATGCAGCATGGTATCCGAAAGTCTAGCGAAATTTCAAAGTCTTTCGCTCTATTAAAAGCACGTTGAATTAGCATTTACAATGTACTATCCAATCATAGACAGAAATACGTAAAATACATTCATACATCCATCCACACATTTAAGTGTTTTGTTGAAGAGCATATATCTGCCGTCAAATTGAAAATTATCCATCAATATTACTGCAAACAATTTCACATGCAAGTTAACTTACCAATTACAGCATATAAATAGCAAATCAAACGCATTTTCATTCAATATTTTCATTTTCTGAAATCTTCAGCTACCATCAGTTTTAAATTTGACAGCGGAGTTAACATTACAGTTGGAAAAGCAATTTCTGTAAAGAAATGGTCACACATACCACTTGAATGTTGAAAATATTATCAAATCGGTCGCTGAATTATGCACTTTAATCAGTCAACGTTAATTGACAATGTGCAAACGCTTATATTGAGCATTTCAAATTCTCATTAAGCATATCGAGCATATGAATATGATTATTAATGACATTCACAACGGAATTAAAGATTTGAACACATTTGACATAAGCTTCAGATTGATATTTCCCCATGTTCAATAGGCTCGAGCAAATTAAATCCGAAATCGATCAGCTGTGAAAATTGTATGGAATGGACGGGACTTAAATCTTCGGGAAATGATGTTCGTGTGGAGTTAACATTCCTGTTAAGTCGATATTTCTGAGTCTATGGGCAGCACGAATTTGTTAATGATGGGGACTTAATGTAATGAAATTTTCCATAAGTTAGTTGATTTATGGGCAAAATATTGTTTATGAGTGTTTGGATAGTAAAATACGAATGAAAACAAATGAGAACTTTTGGTGATATCGGACAAAAATGAGAACGTAGAGCCTCTGTTTGATGACAAGCACACTTGCTGTAAGCTCTGAAAAATTAAATGAATGTAAATTAGTCGTTGGATTGTGATTTGGGTCAAGTGCTCAACTTAACCCAAAGAAATGTTGTAATCCTCGCTAAGGTTTTGACCGTCACGAAACTTTCTTGGTGTTTATCTTACGATGAACACTATGTGACGACCACCGGAGCCTTTTGGTTATGTCTGTTGTGACCGTTACGAAACTTTCTTGGTGTTTATCTTCCAATAAACACTTTGTGACGATCACAGGACCTCTTGGTTATGTCCGTTGTGACCGTCACGAAACTTTCTTGGTGTTTATCTTCCGATAAACACTATGTGACGATCACAGGACCTCTTAGTTATGTCCGTTGTGACCGTCACGAAATTTTCTTGGTGTTTATCTTCCGATAAACACTATGTGACGATCACAGGACCTCTTGGTAATGTCCGTTGTGACCGTCACAAAGCCTTCCTGGTGTTTATCTTCCGATAAACACTATGTGACGATCACAGGACCTCTATATTGACCCGAACAGATCAACAGCTTTTGGCTGTAATAGGCGATCCGCTCGTAACGAGAGTCTTGAGCAGACTCCCCAGGTCTCTGACACTTCTTGGACTTTTAAACAAAAACCGAAGAAAGCAAAAGAAGCGAATTCGGCTGAGATTTTTAATAACAAAATAATGAGGATGATGAATAGGATGATGAGTTCAACATCTGGCAAAAGGGACTTCAAATTAAACAAAGGATCCGGGAAAGATAAACGCTTCAGGAACAAATGAAACGTTTATAATTCACACATTAATGTGAACGAGCGGCTTGTAAACCTTGAAAGGTTTTGGGAAAACAATGTTGATTGTTTTGTGCGCACAAACTCAAACGCACGTGCTGTTTGGGTGATCTCAAAGGATAAAGTTTAGTTTCTTTATCCTTAACCCATTAGCGAGCAATAAATTGTGAACATGTGGAAAATTTTCCTTTACAACCCTTATTGCGATATGAAGAAAGAAATAAATGTTTATTCAACAGCCTCTCTATATCTTTTTACTCTATGGGAAAATATCTTTCTCTCTACATCTTCCCCTTGAGAGAAAGTAGACACACTAATGCGTCAAAATTATGGAGACATATCACTACTGTGGAGAATGACACGCATGTAGAAAGTTGTTGTAAAGCAAATCGGCATGTAAGCTGAAAAATCGTTGGGTTATATCTAGGGAAAATAAATTACAATCTCAATTGTTCTCAAAATCTTAACATGACAAAATTACTCTGGCATGCGAGCTTAATTTTTTTAAGCTTTTAAGGCTTTCTTCTCAGTTTGACGAATGCTAAAGGGCAGCTGCATACATATAAGTAAATTGATCCAAATATATAAAGCCGTAATAATGCGTGTGTTATGCTACCTTTGTGAGACAAGGACCATGAGACATACTAAATAAATATATTTGAAAGGGTGGCTTTTAATGCACATTACAGGAGGACGCGGAGGAAATCATTGATCACACTCTTAAAGTTTGTAAAATTTAAGAAGGTTTTCTAACTGGTGGACGTGGTTACGGACACCCTGAATAGGAAGGCCAAGACCCTGTCTGCCTGTGACGTATCTGAACGGTCATCACAAAGTACCCTTCATTGGTTAGTTTATTAGTAATGAGCTTAGAGACTTTACTAACAGTTGTTAGTAAAAAACTCAGTGGATCTGGCAATAATTTCTAGAGTCACAGAAGTTTCAAGAAGGATTGGTATTCCCTAGTCTTCTCTCTGGAAACGCTCCCCAGATCTGCAAAGAAAATACTTTATTCTAAGATATTCGTTCGTAAACTCCAGCTTATGTCGGACAATGATAGAGGAAGTGAATTTTTCACATCTTTAAAACCAAGCAATGATGTGCTGCATGTAAGATCTATTTTCCATGAGTTTCTTGTAAAAACAAAAGAAAAATTGCAAGGAAAAGCAACTATGAGACTGAGCCTTATAGCTGTTGATCAACTCGTTCATTTCTCTCTATAATTCTATGTATGGGAATCTACGGTTGACCATGAACCATTGGTCGGCAGCAATCGCTGAACAGTGAAGACTGAAGAAGATTAGTCAAGAGATTATCACAGGATTTCAGCGCAGTCACAAACCGCAACAGTAGCATAAACGTAGGTAAAGAGGCTTTTTTGTAAGGTAATCAAAGAGAGCAAGGTCATCTGCGGTTGGCTGCCTGGCCAGAATCTGGCTCCATTTTAAAAAATTAACTAGGTTTGTTTTGATCGGCCAATAAAAACGGAAATTTCGGTATGTTGACTCTCATGCGGTCTGGACGCCACCGATAACACACGCCATATGACATCGATCTCCTCAAGAATACGGACTCAGCACTGATCCCGAAGTGTTTGATACTATCATGAGAGATAAAACATACACATAAAATAAAACCATACAATCAACACTCAAGTCGAACTCGCGACGGTTGATATGAAAAATATATATAAAAAATTCTTGACAAAAGTAAATATTCTCGGCGTTTTCGAAGAAACTTTCACAATGCCGCAGCATTTCATACGGACTGTTTCAGAGGCTGCAAACTAATTTACAATCGATAAAAGGGATGGTAGAGAATGGTCCATCTTGACAAAAGAAATATGAGTGAAGCATCGTTCACATCTTTCATTTATAATAGGCAAGTTATTTCTATATAATTTAGAAGGTAAGATGTTGGCATCTAAAGACACGTGAGCTGTTTATCTGACTACATTGGAATCGTTTTTTTTTTGAATGAAGAAAGAAAGCTGAAGAAAGAAAGCTCACTTTTCGCAGTAATTCCTTTCCTTTTTATCCCCTTTCCTGTTGGAATAAATTTCTAATCTGAAGGTGGCATCCTGAAGGAAAAACGAAGCGTAGCTTTATGTAGTGGGACAAATGGTTGTACCTTAGGCTCTCTACACCACAGTGAAGTTTTTTCGTGGCTGGTACAGAAACCTTGTGTTGTTAAGAGTCCATAACTCGAGACGTGTATTGCCTTCACATTTCAAGAACCAAATAATAAAAATTATTAAATTTGAACTAGGTATATTTATCACCACTCAAGTGTGTGACAATTGTTTGCACAAATGTGACAATGCAACAAATGTTTTTTTTTAAATGGGAGAATACAATTTAATCCATTAGAAATTTAAATCCATTTTCAAAGTCAGAATATTTTTATGTGGCACGTTTACAATACAACGTTTACAATTTAAAATAAGCCTTTAACTCAATAAGTTTAGTGATATTAACTATAGTGCGATTTTTACATTAGTTGAAAAGAAGGACAAACTCAGAAAGAATTTAGAATAACCTCAACTTCCAATTCTTTTTTCAAAGCATAAAGAGCATAGGAAGTAAATTCTATAATTCTGCCTTATAGAACTTAAGCTTCAATGTATCCTAGATGAAACTTAAAACATGAGTGTCTACAGATCACGGGAGAATGTTATAAATAAAAATTGTAACAATTTTCTTCTCTACATTTTGTTGTCGATTCGCCCAGGAATCTCTAACTAAGTCGGCCACAAATTTCACTTTAAGTGAATTTTATATTTCACACTCACATACCATATAGCTGGTTAATGTTTTCCTTTTTAATACCAGCACAAACAAATATTAATTAGTCTTAAACCACTTAAGATCTTGGCACGATACGTTGGGTTATCAAAAATAGCATCCATCTTATCTAAAATAGCAACATTCTTGTAAATGAGAGAAAGTTCAACCTAGCCACATTATCACCTGAAAATCAATTGTACACAAACAAAAAAATGTGTGAAGAATTTCGCAGAGATCAAAAACTAGGTCAGGCATACGCAAGGATAAAACGGGTAAAGTGACGACACTCTCTTTTTTATATTATTAACTTTTTTATTTCGACGTCATAATGTCGCATTTGAAATTGTGTCAGTTACGAGTATCATCACACGTGCGCCGAATTCTTCAATTCTTCAGTCACCTTCACTTAAAATAAAAACTACTCTATTTACGATAAGAAAATCGTTTCGATGGTTAGCAGATAACAATAGAACAATTTTAGTTTTTTACTTAAAACCTAAGATCAACGTTGACCGCAATAAAAAACTTGCGCAAATAGAAAGTACATATTTATATGCATATGACGGGAAGTTTGAAAGGAATGTGAAAGGAGTAAGCAAAAAACTTGGTTAAAACAATATTGAATAAACTATCCCGGAGATTAAGTTTAAACATTTTTGATAATGTTAAGTTTATTTTAACTACTTTGACAAACTAAGCATGCACGGAATGTCACGTGTAAGCATGTCACGTTCATTGAACTTGGAGTCAGTATCCCGATTTCTGTATCCTGAGATATTTTATTTGAATTACAACAAAAAAGTAAGCCTAGATCAAACCGTAGATTATGAATGTGAAAAAGAGGTAGATTCATTTCCAGGATTGTTAGCATTGATATTTTTAAATTTCTTTTTATTTTTGAATTTTCTTTCAATGATAGAGTAAATTATCAACAGCACGACGGGGTATCACCGTTATAAATTGATTTTAAATTAGAAAATTTACTTTTCCTGCGAGCAATAATCCTTCAAGCGCCTGTAATACAATGTGAAATGAACGATTTTGCATTTCGAGGTGTAAAACATTAAAATGACAACACTTTTTTTTCACGAAAAGCCTACTTGAAGCCTACTACTATTTTTGGTTAGTTTAGATTGTCAAACGGTTAGTACAACGTTTGAAGTTTGTTCACCCAATGACCCAACGCCAACATTGATGAATAACTATGCGAATTTTTCTTTAATGATGTTGATTTGTGCTATTATGACTTCAATAAGGACAATTATCCATTGTTGCAAATGCAAAAATATGAATTACAACTCGCTAAACAAACAAACAGTGGGCTGAAAAAGCGCGGAGTATTTTTCTCCAGAATGCGGACGGAATGTTCAGCCAGATCAACGCTATGTTTAGGTCAGAGAAGCCGGGAACAGTGACGAATTCGGAAGTCCCGTAAGATGACGAAAAACGTAGGGAAACAGCAAGCCACGAACGAGAAAATCTAGTGACGAATTAAACGGAAAAATGTGGTATAGTTGATATGAGTCGATTTATCGACAGAAATCAAGCCTTGGTAGTTCTCGATTAAAAAATAGTCAAAAACTGACTTAAAGTTTTTGGCTTCTAACAATCGTAAGCCTTCTCTCCATGTCTGTGGGACCTTAAAATTCAAAGACTTTGTCATTAAATAACTTGATTGATTATTTTGTGTTGGAAGAGCATGTTGTGAATGCCTTTCGGGGACTAGATAATAAAAAATCAATTCGGCGTGAAAGCATACTCCACATTTGCCTCAAAAATTTAACAGAACCAATAATCGATGAATATATTTGCATTTTCAACATTCCCACAAAATTGGAAGAAAGCTGGAGTCGTTCCAATTTTGAAGAAGGGGAAAAATCGGCGATCCGAAAAGCTATCGAACTAGAAGCCTAATGTCAAATGCAGTCAATGTTTCGAGAGTTTCTTGGCGGAAACATCGAGAAATATCTTGAAGACAAAGAAACAAAGATATCATAAGCAATAATCAGTTGTTTTTTTTAGTTTCGAGCTCTCAGAGTAAGGTCTTAGGTAAGTTATATAGTTTCAATTTCGACCCCTAAAGACATGAAATATAGCGCTGGATATAATTATTAATAATGTATTTAATTTTTTTAATGTAAGGTGGTCGCGAAGTCAGAATTTCACACGTGAAGATTAAGAGAAGGCGTTAAAGGGAATAAGTACCGGTGCGATTTCAACCCATAGAACAACAAAACAGTTTGAAATTCAACGTGGTACATCGAAGAACCGATTTCGAAGAAACAACAAAAAGTTGTGTGGATTAAAGTAAATTAAATGAAGGGACTCCCGAGAAAAAAAAACATGATATTAAAATATCGGTGAAGGGATTCCTCTGTTCCTGCCTCAGACAAAATCCTTTAAAAGATTACCTCCTCGATGAAACTCAGTTTTGAGGAGTAAGAGGATCTAAAAATAACAGAAGGGACACCAGAAGCTGCAATGGATGCTATTTCTAAGGTATCTGAGACTGTTATCTGAAGGTGGTGAAATTTGAAGAAAATTTTATATATATTTTGGAAGATCCAACATGTGTTTACAATTGTGATGAGGCAAACTTTCAAATGTGCCCTAAGTATCGCAAAGTTATGACTAATAAAGGTAAAGCTAAGCTATTATAATATATTAATAAGCTAGAATTTATTTCAATCTATTTGTGTGTTAGATGCTAGAAACATGTACGACGCAGATAGAGGACAGGCAAAAGGAAACCTTACAGGAATGGTTACGTTCTCTGCAGCCGGAATATTGATATTACAGCCACTTATGATAATCTACCCATATGAAAGAATACCGCAAGTCATCATAGAATCAATCTCATATGGCATTTATTATTTTATTATCAAAAAACGAATAACGAAAGAAGACGTCTGAAATATTCTACTATTATCCAAAATAAATTTTTAATCCGCCCCTTGTTAAAGATCAGGCAAAATTTCCCATAATATTATTCGTGGTTGACTATAACACTCAAATGTCGTTTACTACGCAACATTATGTAGGAATTACAAATAGTTTGAATTTGTTTTGCACGATATTATGCAGTCTACAGTTCTTGTACTCCGTCCATTAAAAATTGGTTGGCGAAATGCTGTTTTGGCGTGGAGGAGGCATAACATCAACGCGAAGTTAAAAAAGATTTTGTACGACTTTTACAGGAAGTTGCAAATAATAAACATATTAAAAATCTATTGTAATTGTATTCCGAACTTGTGGATTATATCCATTTGATCCGAATGCAATTGATTATGTAAAATTTCTTTAGAAGTCAATCCAGACTAGCAATACCAAACCACAGACAGGCATAAGTAGTGCCGCTGAAGGACACAAAAGTTGCGGGTACCACATGAATTTTAAAGACTTCCAATTATTAGTTGGCAACGAGAATATACAATTTTTTGACCATTTGGATAGGTCGGGATCAACAATCAGGGAAAGCTTTCTTATCTTATCTATTTCGTTTCTTTCTAAAATTGGTAAACAATTCCTTGATCAAGAGTTGCTTCATTCCCGATGATCAGGAGCTCATTATGAAGTATGTTGCTGACGACGAAGAAACTAAGCCGGAACATTCACAAGATGCATTTCTAACGCTACATGAAACTCGGGCGGGGCCTTCACAAGAATTATTTTGCAAAGAAAATGAAGTTCACGGGGAACTATCATCAATTGTCAATTTTCTGCACGAAGCTGTCATTTCGACGTGAATAAGACCCAGAAACACGGGACGGGAAACTTTTATCATTCCCATCGAAAACTAAATGTTAGGCCAAATAAAATACGAGGGACAGTGAAAATTGAAGAGAAAAATGCGAGACGAAACTAACATTGCCAAACAGAAACACTACGAGCAGCGTGAATTAAGGACGAAAATGAGATTAGGAAGAAAAAAAAGGGGAAGGAAGAACTTGAGAAAAGAAAACAAGGTAGAAAGACAAAAAATTATAAGGAAAATATAGAATCAGACAGTAATTTTATAAGCCTTTAGTCTTTTTAATTATGTCTTTAAGCCTTTTTAATTATGGATATACTTTTTTTTTAAAAATTTATTGTAGTCACAAGTATCTAGTCACAAGAAATAAATAAATTTAACATTTATACTTCATTCCACTTTTTAACATGATCTTATTTGCGTTGTTTCAAGTACAAATGATTTCGAAGTTACAACTTAAAAGGATGTCTCGAAGCTTACATAAGGGGCTCGAAACTGAGATATTGTCATTACAGCAATGAACTACATACTGGGTTGGCAACTAAGTAATTGCCGATTTCATTTGTAGATGTCCCTCATTCCCAGTTTTATGATATCCGTAAATGTTATGATCTTCTATTAATATGCTATCCTTACGAAGCTTTACAAGTTCACTGCATAGATCTTTGCTTAACTTGTTTTTACCTCAATATTAATATGGAGTGCAAAAACGAAGATTTTGCCCATATTTGGCCTTATCATTATTATTTTCACAAGAAAAAAATGCAGTGCAAGCCACCCAAAAATTACATAATGTATATGGTAATGAAGACTTTAAAGAAAGGTAATGTCAATCGAAAACGATGGTGGTGCACGCCTGAAGAGTCATCGCAAACAGCTTCAACGGCACATATCTAACGAAAGAATATTTTTCTGTCAATTTGCTGGAATTGGAAAGGTCCGGTGTATTTTGAGCTGCTTCCAAGGAATCAAATCATTAACTCGGAGGTCTGCTGTCGGCAACTGGGTGAATTGAATGCAATTGTAAAGGTTTCATTTTGCTCCAGGACAATGTTAGGTCGCATACGTCTTTTCCAAAAATTAATGGATGAAAAAATTGGTTGCCATACACCACCATACAGCCCTGATCTCTTACCATCTGATTGATGACGCTGCACAATCTCACTTAACTCAGTATTTGGACGAAAAGGTTCAGACTTTCTACGAGCGTGGAATTTGCAATTTGTCAAAGATATGGCAAAAGGACGTCCAAAAAAATGGACAATAAATTATAGATTATAAACTTCATTCCAAGTAAAAAAATCTTTTATTTCATTATAAAAGTCGGCAATTACTTAGTTGCCAACCCAATATGTTGAATGACTGGAAAGAAAATATGTATTTTAGATTTATTTTATATTTATTTTGATTTATTTTTCGTTAAATTTTATTATTAAATTAACTCAAAATACTGCATTCAATACAATACTGCAAAATACGGCTCCAAATTAACATTTTATCAAAGAGCCTTCGGTACAGTTTGGCTTGATGGACTTATTTTCAGACTTGTATAGAACAAGTTCTGTAATGATTTTATTATGATACCCATCAGTATGCAAAAAGAATCCATTAAAGTCTACTAAGTCAAACAAAACTTCTTCTTCCTCATCAGATCAATCCTCGATTTTGTCTTAAGTGATGTAAATGTCAACCCCTCACGACTGCGCCATACTGCTGTCATTCGAAGCAGCAAAAAATTCTCTACACGCGCCCAAGTGATAAATAGTACAAGAAGCAGCAGCAACAGGAACAGCAGCAGCAATAGTAGTAGTCGTAGTAGTAGTAGAAGTAGAAGTAGTAGTAGTAGTAGTACTAGTAGTAGTAGTAATAGTAGTAGTAGTAGCAGCAGTGGTCGTATCAATAATAATTAACTAAATATATCTAAAAGTCGAACATTTTTTTAGAACGAACTTCGGTTATTTTTGAATGTGTATTACACGTATACCTTATAGAATTACTCAAAGTATAATCCATTTCACTTTAAAATGTATCCAATACAAAATATACATCCTAAATATAAAACAGTTAATTCCAGTTATTTTTAAATTATAAAAAAAAAATTTTAAACTTTAATTAACGAATGCGTATTCCACAGATGATGAAATAAAAAGCTTTTCTTATTTCTTTCCAAATAACATTGTATTCAAAAAGAAAAAAATAATAAGCACTTCCCTCCATGCTTCATTGTGTACGACTAAATGAGAAGCATTGTATAGGAGCGTCGACAAATCAAATTGCGTTCCCAGAGTTAGAGAATCAGAATATTGCTTTAATCTTCACGTCTTCAATTAGAAAATTGTGTAAGCGTATTTGTATAAAATTCTGAAGAAAAAGAAGAAAATTCCTGAGAGTGTTCAAAATAGAGAGTCTTTCCATCCTCGAGAAGTGACTGTTAAGTTTGTTTTGAGGTCGAAAGAAGTTATTAGCGCCTTCTTTCTTGAAAATTACAAATCATCAAACCGCCTTTCTTACATAGGAATGCAGTTAGGGAGGTCTGAACTATAAAGTGCCTTGATAGATGTTTATTTCTTCGAGTAAAACACATCTGCATACACTGAACTGTAGCAGTTGAAGCTTAGTGAAATCTAAACATCAAGAAATGGAAATGTGGAAAAGCCTGATTATGTTATTTAACACCTCTAGACTTATTCCAGACGGAAGGTGTTATAAGCTATCCACTGTTCAAGACTTTCAACACAAAGTCGCTGCGGGGATAATTATGATTGAAGCCACCATGTAGAAAAAAGTCCTCGGAAATGTTGACCGCAGTATCGACATATAGTCATATTGACCATTTGCGTGATGTTACCATTGTACATAGATCGAAAATCACAATGGCCAAAATAAAAAAAGTGAATTTTAGTATACTTCAACTGGTTTTTTTTTAGAAAAAAGAAAGCAGCGGGAGACTCGAAAAGACACAAACAAAATAGGAGAAAATAAAAGGAATCACAGAGTGCAGATACAACGAAACCATGAGAAAACTTAAAAAGGAGAATTTCAGGGATTTCAGGACACCAACTCTACTCAGAGTAGATGATCTACTCCACGCGCACCAAAGAAATGCGAATACCATGCTATTCAGGACTTAAGTATTTTCATGGTCAGAAAAAAATCAATATTTATTAGCAAGGCATTAGCACAAACAGCGAGAACAATCCCGGTCGGCTAGCAGACGAAAAGGTAGAAAGTATAAGTAAATTTATATTTGTAATGCTGGTCAAAATGATAAAATGCATCCTTTTAATTTTGTGATTTTTCTATTTTATTTACGATATCGGACGACTAAAGGTTTCCCCAAGCAGAGCATTAATTCATCGAATGCTAGATTTTCAGCTCAAGAAAAGAAGCCAAAGAATGAAATGACAGTACATCATAGAAACAGCCAGATTTAACGGATGCAAGCACTGGACCATTAAGAGAAATGCACTGAAGATCCAAAAAACCAGACAGCGACCGGAGCGATCAGCGTTAGCAAATGCCGGTAGAGAAAGAATATACTGGAGGGCGTGGGCTTACCATGAAGGTATCAGCAACAAGACAAAAGATTTCGTAAATAAAATAAAAGAATCACAAAAGTAAAAAGTATCATCTTCACTCTTCGATCAGTTTGAGAATTTTCTGAAATGAAAACTAATACAAATATTTGTAATGCGATTTTTCTCAAAAGCTTTATTAGAGGTATTCGTGTTAAACGCAACAATTAGAAAAAATTTACCAATCCAAGTAAGATTCAATTTGCATTGGTTGAACCCTTTTGTATCGGGTTTTGCTGTTCTTTAACTACATATTGGGAGTGTCGGTTAATAATGCAGCTTTAGTTAACAGATGGCGCAACTTTTACATATGGTTTGTGTCTATAATAACTTATATGGTATTTTGGAGGGTAAACATCTGTCATTAATTCTCACTTAGTCATTGAACGAAATAGCGTAAACAACAAAGTTTTTTTGCTTCGGAAATGTCGAATTATGTGGTTAAAAAAGTTGTTTTTCGGGGAATATATATAATAACTTTATTTCATTTGAAGAAAAGCTCTGCTGAAAGTTATCGATTGTTGGTAGAAGATTTCGGTGAACATGCTCCAACTCAAAAAACATGTTAACGATGGTTTGCAAGCTTCCGACCTGGTGATTTTGACTTGGAAGACAAAGAACGGCCGGGTCAGCAGAAAAAAAAAATTTGAAGATGCAGAATTGCAACCATTATTGGATGAAAATTCATGTCAAACGCAAAAAGAACTTGCTTTGGAGTTGCGAGTCGCACGATCAACCATTTCTGAACGTTAACATGCAATGGAAAAGATTCGGAAACTTGGAAAATGGGTTCTAAAACAACTGAAAGAAACTCAACTCAGTGCGCGAATCACAGCATGCAAGAAACATCTCGAAGAACACAAAAAACATAGTTTGTTAAGTCGAATAGTTACTGGGGATGAAGTATGGGTTCATTACGATAACTTTAAATGTAAAGCATACCCTCCATACTCTCCAGACCTTGCCTCTTCTGACTACCAATTTTTCCGATCGGTGTAAACCAAATTGGCCGACATACGCTTTCAAAATGCTGAAGAAGTGCGAAACTGGGTCGAGGAATGAATTGCCTCGAAAGATGAGAACTTCCCAGAAGATGGGAGGGAGTTATAGCTAGCAACATATCAAATCTAGTTTTGAGTAGTAGTTTATTCCTAATTATTCAAAATTAGTTATTTATTAAACTAAATTAGTTTTTGACATAACTTAGCAAATTTATTCTTTGCTTTCATTTTGGAAACAACAATTACTTACAACTTACACACTTTTCTTCCTGAATTCAGTTGGAACACAATATGGACTCGCGTCAAAGTCCGTGCGTCGTATAAGAAAAATTTCAGGCTTGGCTTATCTTGATTTCAGAATAAATTAGAAGAAAAATGGGACACTTATTGGATACGAAATTCTTTAGTTTAGTTTAGTTGATGAATGAATGTGCTCATTTTTCTTCCATAGAAACCTAGTAACGCTGGATTACCTCACGATTCAGCTAATTCATTACGTAGGTTAAATATCTGCTACAATATCTGCACCAGCTTGCTTAACTAGGAAAAGCCATCGCAGGAAATCGTTCGGATAAAATCCTTCGTAACAATTAAACTTATACACACAATCTCTATGTGTTAGATCATGGTAAAAGTAAATAACTAAAAGAGAGCCATATATGTTAAGTTAAGGCGTGCGGCTAGTCTCTTTGAGTCTAATTGTAAATCAATTAAATGATTTCAATAATGTTTATTTTAAAGAAGAATCCCTTATACTCGTAATACTTTTTTGCATGCTAGTCTACCATTTGATTTCCTAATGATTTTGTTAAGCTCCTTTGAATTTTCCATTCATAAATTAAATCTCTGCAACGCAGACTCAATGAACGCAAAAATTCCATTCTGTAAGCATGATTTATCTTTTGTGCTTACATTTAACATTGAATTTGCAACATGAAGTTAACATTGAATTTGACTAGTTATCAGTCAACGGTTTTGCGAGAATGTGTAACTTTTATATCAGAAAAATTCTAAGACATTATTCTTGGTAGCAGTGTCCTACCTGATTTTAAATTTGCATTGATAACCTAGTGATCAAGACCTCATTACAAAAAAACGAGGTCTTTGCAATTAGTCCTCATAAATTCCAATGCACATTCACACATGCAAAATTCTAGAGTGCTGTTTATTATCATACGACTGTTTGTTTAATTTGCGCTAGAATTTCCCAATTGGCGAAAAATTCCATTGCTGCTGAAGTTTGTTCGAAATACCTCGGATTTGCTAAAGGAGTTTCATTTCCAGAAGGGATGGATGTTTGCATATTACATTAATTCTGGTTGTCGACCTCCCAGTACTATTGCCTGAGACATTGGGTCCACAGATTTGTGCCTAAGGGTCCATTGACTTTTAGTTCTCTTCGAAACCTTTCCAGAGAAAACATGGTTTATTGTATCACTTTCAAAAGAATCTCGAGCATTACCCATTTAATATGGCTAATTATATTACAAGCAAATTGCGACCACTTTGTTCGAGCGTGCGTTGTCGAATGGAATGTGGTTCAGTTTGGGCTTCAGAGCCTAATTCTTTTACAATATTTCATAAAAAATATTCGCGCGATTCGAAATAGAGTCGCTCTCGTTTCTAATAGCAATAAACAAAGCAGCAGCCTCGTTCTATATCTATTTTATCACAACTAATCCAGGTGTATCAAAGGTGCTTAGATGTGATGATTCATTTAGCCTCTTGTACTGCAGCAGCTATCTAGCGCCAACTAGAGAAACACTTGTGAAAATCAGATGAGAATGGTTGAAAAGTTTTCAGTATAAAAGCATCTAACGGTGATTCTGGAGAGCATCATACAGTTTGGATACCATTGGAGCAAGTCATCTACGAGCAGAGCACAAGCAGTTGAAGGATTCATCGGACAGCGATAATACCTATCTAGATTTGTTTGTTTGAATATAGAGCTGATCTATATTATTCTTAAAACAATATGAAACTTCTGCACATCTTCCTTGGAGCCTTGCTCCTTGTAGGTGCTTTGGGATACCCATATGGTGACGTGGAATCTGACGAAGAGTACGAGGATTATGAAGAGGAATATGAGAGCGACGAGCTCGAGACAAGAGGTAATTGACGATTGTCCTTTGCATAGAAATCGAGGAGCTATACCTGATACACCTGCATTTCAATGCGATTATTATGGTTTTTCATGGTTCGACTTTTTCTTCCAGCCGCTCCTCCTTTAGCCCGGATGTTGTTCGACCCAACGGATGTTGACATGAAATTGGAAGAAGGTGGTAATCTGGACATGCAATTAGAAGACATTGCTGATCTCAACATTGCTCAAATGGAACTCGCTGAAGCAGAGCCGTACACTGAACTCAGAAATCTTATTGCCAGAACTGACAAAAAAGACGATGGTAAAACTGGTGACGATAAGGGTGAAGCCAAAGTTGAAGACAAAGTCGCTGAGACTGTGGCCGCTGCACCTACTGAACAAGTTGCTGACCAGGTAGCCGCTGTTACAAATACCAACACTGGTGATAAGAATTCTAGAGAGAAAGATGACGATCGAATTGACGACACAAATTCGAAGGAAATTGATTCCCCAGTTGCTACAGCCAATTCACAAGAGGCAGGAGATAATACAACGAACACTAACTCTGGGGAACAAGGTGGTGATCAAACTGATGACACAAACTCTGGGGAACAAACAGATGACACCAACACAAACTCTGGGGAACAAGCAGATGACACCAACACAAACTCTGGAGAACAAGCAGATGACACCAACACAAACTCTGGAGAACAAGCAGATGACACCAACACAAACTCTGGAGAACCAGGGGATGATACCAACACTAACTCCGCCGAACAAGGTGATGATCAAACTGACGATACCAATACAAATTCCGGTGAACTAGGAGATGACACTAATACTAACTCTGGTGAACAAGGAGATGAGACGAATACCAACTCTGGTGAACAAACTGATACCAATACCAATTCTGGAGAGATTGGAGATGATACTAATACAAACTCAGGCGAGCAAGGCCAAACAGATGACACAAACACAAACTCGGGAGAACAAGGAGATGAGACCACCAACACTAACTCTGGAGAATTAGGCGACGATACCAATACCAATTCTGGTGAACAAGGAGTTGATACTACCAACACTAACTCTGGTGAGCAGGATGACACCAACACAAACTCCGGAGAGCTCGGAGATGACACCAATATCAATTCTGGTGAGCAAGTAGATGATACCAACAACACCAATTCTGGCGAAATGGGTGATGATCAGAATGATGACACCAACACAAACTCTGGTGAGCAAGGAGATGATCAGACTGATGATACAAACACAAATTCTGGCGAACAAGATGATGGTAATACCAACACAAACTCTGGTGAGCAAGGAGATGATCAGACCGATGATACAAACACAAATTCTGGCGAACAAGATGATGGTAATACCAACACAAACTCTGGTGAACAAGGAGATGATCTGACCGATGATACAAATACAAACTCTGGTGAACAAACCGATGATAATACTAACACAAACTCTGGAGAGCAAGGTGATGATCAGACCGACGATACCAACACAAACTCAGGCGAGCAAGGCGATGAAACCACAAACACCAACTCCGGGGAGGGGGATGATCAAACTGATGATACCAACACCAATTCACAGGAGGTCGGGGCTGATCAAGCCGATGATACTAACACAAATTCAGGTGAGGTTATTAACGATAAGTTCGATGGCGCCTCACAAGAAGCCATAGAAGAATTGATCTCGGATTTAAACTCTCAAGAAAATAAAGATACTGATAAAGATGGTAAGAACTCCAGCGAAAAGGGTGATGATAACAATTCTCGTGAAACAGGAGATGACACAACAGCCGCAAATGCTATAGCTGCAGCCCAGCCTGCAGCTGCACCCGACGCACCAGCACCTACATCAAATGCCGCCGCTCCCACTGCCTCAAACACTTCTGCATCCGCACCTTCGGCACCAATAGATGCGCCCGCTGCCACGCCAGATGCACCTCCCACTTCTTCTGCAACAGTAACTAAAGTAGACGCACCCGCCGACAAAAAAGAGGCTTCATCACCATCCGTTCGACGCCGACGACAAACGGGTCTGGACTTAAAAACCCTAGTTGGTCTTCTTCGCCGTGGACAACCTGGAGATGATGAAGACGAAGACAATGATGAAGATACCGATAATGATAACGACAACAAAAAAAACGTTGCCAATTTGTTAGCTGATTCAATCATTGAGAGAATAGGTTACGATTCTCCAGATGACCAAGATTTCGACACTGATAATGATGGATGGGAGCCTTACTCTTCATTTGGTTATCTTCGTGCACAGGAAGAACCCGATACGAATGAGCCGGAGCCAGAAGATATTGACCCAGAAATCAGGTCAGCTATTCGACGATTTGACCTTAAAACGCTTGTTGATATTACCGGGGAGGATGCGGAAGATATAGAAGAAGATGTTGTAGATGCCTTACTGACCAAGCTTGGTATTGATGAAGATGATGAGGACATTAAACAACCCTTAACACGTACCAGCAACCCAGTCGCCGAATACATTTTACGTGCTGTCAAAGAATCAGAAAAAACAGAGAACGAGGAAGACGCTGAGGAAGCGATTGAACGGTTTGTTAAATCAATTTTAAAAAATAGTGGATTAAAATCCAGAAGCAAGCGTGCTAGCAGCGACAAAGATGTAAAGGCATTTCTAAGGTTTCTAGATGATTTGGAGAAATCAACCGACGGAAAACCGAGCAAGGAAGCTGATAAAGTCCAAAGAAATAAGATTCGGGCTTTTCTTAAGACATTGAATACCTGCGACGATGATAAAATCGAAGCGATTCCAGTGACTGATGATAAGAAGGAAGATGATCCCATTGATGATAAAGCCAAGAAAGAAATTGAGGATACAGCCGGTGATGATAAGATAGAAAAGGATAGCAAGAAAGGTGAAAAGGATAAGGATGAAACAAAGGTAGATAAAGATGACAAAAATGAGAAAGATGAAAAAGCCGATAAGGACGAGAAGGTAGAAACTGAAGATGAAAAAGACGAACAACCCATCAAAAGTGAAAAGACTAGCAAGAAAGAAAAGACCAGCAAGAAAGATAAGGATGATCGTGGCAACAAAAAGGAAAAGGAGGGTAAAAAAGAGAAAGAAGGCAAAAAGGACAAAGACGATAAAAAAGACGAGGTGAAGGATAAGAAAGACAAAAAAGACGAGGTGAAGGATAAGAAAGACAAAAAAGACAAAAATGAGAAGGAAGACAAGAAGGACAAAGATCCCAAAAAGGATAAGGAAGATAAAACGGGGGCAACAGAAGACAAGAAAGATAAAGATAATAAAAAAGATAAGGATGTTGTGAAAGAAAGTGATGGGAAAACAGAAAAAGAAGAGAAGGGCGACAAAAAAGTGAGCGACAAGAAAAAAGAGAAAGAGGACAAGGTAGAAAAGGGAGAGAAAGGAGAGAAAGATGAGAAGAAAGACCGGGATGACAAGAAGAAAGGCAAAGGCAAGAATAAGAACAAGGATGATAAGAAGAAGAAGGATAAGAAAAAGGAGAAAGGAGACGAAGGACGCAGCAAAAAGAAGACCAAGAAAAATAAGAAACGACAGACCAAAAAACCTATCAGAGAGGAAGACAATGTGTTTGCAAGTGCACTAGAATTTGTAAATTTCTTCTGATAAACTAAAGCCGATCCAAACTGTATAATGAACTTATTTTAAAACATACGAAAAATAAATGATTATAAATGAAATATAATATTCTGTCTATTTTCCTAAAATAACTTTATGTAGTATGTGTCTAAGGAAGTATTTTATGTTTATCTGAGTTACATTTTACTTCTAATGATTTATTATATAACTTTTAAAGCAAAATTCAAATATGCTCATATTTTCAAAATTTATAGGTACAGTCTAACTCAAACAGGGGCGAATCAGAAACGTCGGGTGAAGTGAGATGCAACAAAACGTGCAGATTAATATTCCAACCTGCCTACAGTGTTTCGAAATTGACTTTTGATTCTGATATGTTTTGCTCATTAAAAATTAACTTGTTATGAAAAAAATCGAAATTTATTTTGTTGCATTATGGTTACTCGAAATTTTCCAGTTTATGTTTCACGAGGCAAATCTATATCTCAGCGTATTTTGGTCAAAAATTCTAGCTGACATCTTCAATATTGACTAGGAGTCCATGCTTCAAAAATCTTCCAAAAACAATGGATAAGTGCTTGAAATGTTCCTTTCATGATTTTAATGCACATCATCAGGACATCATGCAGTTAAAAAAATGGTTAAGTGGGAGTGGAAGCTTTGAAGGGAGTGACAATGCTTTTCATCTGTGTAAACCCAAACAATCCAAATCGCGTACACTTAGCTGTTTTGGAATATTCTGCATATTTCAACAGGGCAGAGACTTTTTCTACACATTCTACGATACAGAGGTATGATTCTGGGCTTTGACCAAATCTAAATAATTACTACCAGTAAGATTAAGAGTTATAAATTGCATGTGAATTAAGGCGGCGATATTCGTCACAACGACTATATACGCTATTCCTTTTTTACCTATATAAGAAGGTGATGACCAGTTTGAAAAATCTGCTTCGATCATGAGTTTGCCGACACTCGCAATTGAAATTTCTACGTGGGCCAAGATCTAGTAAGAGCAGTATTCTGCAATGATTATTGACAGAAGTTTAATTGACAGCAGATAGCTTAGGTCAGAGAGGAAATGTTGTAAGACGTTGAATCACATATTAATTTCCACATCTATGTATATTAATAAGAATTTTGGGATATGTACCATCGAAATGATTTTTCATTCGAGGTTTCCGTGTGTGAGCGACCAAAAGAGCTGTTCCTAAATAAATATTTTTTTTTTCAAAATTCAACAAACTATTTCAGATGCAGGTGAGTGCGGCTTTCATCTCTGTGTGGGTTAACCCCAGGAAAAATACTTAAGGAATATTCCAAACAGTAAAACTTTGACATCAACAATTTTTACTCTCTGATCCTACGCCTTAAAAAAATTTTCGCATGGTATTTTTGAAATCTGCTTTTTCAAGAATTAGCCAAAAACAACTAGGTTGTACTCCAAATTATTCCACAAAACAAATGAGAATATAGATAGTACATTAAGAGTGAGCCTTCCAAAAGCAAACAAGTCCCAAAGGCGTAAAGCCTGTTTGAAAAACTCGGCATAAAAGTTTTGCAGACTAGCTACAACTCCTTATAAATGCCTTGGAACCGAAATTACAACTTAAACAGATTTACAAATGAGAAACGAAAATGGGGCCTTTACAGTTGTAGGGTATGCAAGTTAAAATATGTACGTATGTTGGACAAAACATAACATTAACAAGAGAACGATTCAGAGGCACATCAGAGGAGCCGAAAATGCAACAATATACAGAAAATTTAATATGATAGTAAAAATCGTTGAGCATAACGTTGAGCAAGGTAGTTTTTTTCTTTCTAGCAGGAGGGGAGGGTAGAAGATGGATTGACAAGACAAGTGGTCTCACGTTTCCGATGCTCTTGGCTTTTGTGAGTTGATTTTATCTTTCAGGGCTGCCAGAACATGTTCCATTTTACAAGCGATGCCCACATCACCATGATTCGGGATGAACTCTCCTGCTTTCATTGTAGAGGTCCTATCGTAGCCTGTTCCATTTTTTGCATGCAAAAGTGTCTTGCAAGCGTCGTCTTCCTCACGTAGCCAAAATATGCAGTCGGGGGCTCCCAATTTAGTAATCTTGTGTAGATAAGACTGAAAGCTTTCATGCCGGCTCAAAAACCGAGTCTGGCACAAGTCAACCGCAGATTCAGCTACGTTCTCAGATTCACGATGAGCCGCGCATTCCACCTTCCCCTCATACATTTCACGAAATACTACTGCCAGATTTTGAGTGAGCGTTATCTCTCCTCGTGTGCAATTGCCTCCCTCGAATCCTCGTGTTGACACAAGTGAACCGTGTGTCACTTCCTAGTAAGGAAAGAGATTGGTATCAAGCCTTGGGTTCACTGCCAAATGGGAAATGATGATGCAATCAACAGTGCTCCGCTTCTCTGCACCTGTGCCAGGGGCTCCCATATTTCCACTCACCAAGAACATCCAAACATTCAAATATCGGCCATTAGTTGACTCGGAGCCGATACGCCTGAAGCATCCTTGTCAACCGTTGTCTTGATTCTTTCAGAGAAACTCATTCTTTGTCAAGAAGGCCACTTACGTTTTCTCCAGCGCTAGACTTTATCTCACGAGTCATCTTCCAGCCCCGTACTCGGCATGTTAGCATACCTAGTCTAAGTTGTAGGTTTTTTGGCTCTGATCGTTCAGCGATTAGATTGGACATGCCAAATGGACATCAATTGTCCGCCGTAAGACACGTTCGACAGGTCTGGACCAAGAATAGATCCCTAAGTAACATCTGATGTAGACTCCATCCTTTGCTAGCCTTATGTCGTGTTCAGCAGGCTTCGGTCTTTTGTGTAGCAGATAGTTCGGATTTTTTAAAGGAATCCAGAATAACCACCCATCTAGTGGAGTTGCAGGCGTTCCGACTGTGTGAAGAGTGGACAAACGATTGCTGCTTCGTCGTGGAGAGCGATAACATTGACGGGGTGTTCAGGGAAGATAGCGGCCGTAGGGTATCAAACTTCTGCATAACAAGCATCGACCCCACTAGATCTTTCAAGCGGTGACAGTTGTTGTTGTTGTTGATCCAGGCCGACTTATATGCTTCGATTGCATGGCTCTTCATAGTTCCGTGCCCGTTACCTTTCAACCGAAGCTTTTGAAACTCCTTTCCCTGTTCAGCAATTTCTGTCGAGCACCAATACACAGAGGGTTCGCCGTGAAGGGTTTTTGACGGGCCATAGAAACGCAGCAAGCAATTGTGTTAATGCTCAGTTTTGAGTTGGCCACGTCTTAAGTTGCTGCCTCTTCGATCCCATGTGAATCCTCCAGTAGCGGCGTGCCTTTCGAGAGCACCTCGACATCCATCCTACCAGTGTTCCATTGATTAGGACACGATCGAGAGCATGTACATTACGAGGCAGCACCAAGGCTTTCAAACAGAATGTACCTATGGTCACTGGCTGAGTAGTCCTCTTATATTCTATAATTATGCACCTAGCGTATGGACGTATAATAGACTCCGGTATAGTTCCTTCGAAGCCCATATGGTGGAAAGTCGGGGTATTTCCGGTATTTACACAACAAGCGCTGTTCTCGTCCCCCTTTGTAGGATTCGTTTCACGTGCGTATCGATTTGAGGCATGCCTTTTTGGATTGATTTAGCGTTGAAGTCTCCTGCAACGAGCTCGTGGCCGTTTGCGCTCGACACAGCGTTCCCCAAAGCATTTAGCTTGTTTTGAAAAGATGCCATCAGTTAATTCGAAGTCACGTCCACATTCTAGAAGGTGGTTAAGCGTCGAACTTACACGAAACTATCCCCTCATCTACAGCCCAGCTGGTGGCAGTACCAGTTTGATAGGGGTTCCACTCTGCAGAGCTTCTATCCCAAGGTTGTATGCAATGTTTTAAATCCTATTTCTGCGAACTGCTGCATTTGGAGTGATGAGCAACCTCATGCGGTGGTCCAAACACCGTTACATATGAAGAAAGTAAACGTTTGGTTTGTCTTATTGAGCGGTGGGTTCATTGGTCCATATATCTCCAAAAATGCTACTGGGAATAACATTAAAGTCAGTCGTGACCACTATAGATCCTTGGTCACTGACTTTCTCATTCCACAATTCACTCGCAGTTATGTAGGGGACCTCTGGTTTCAACAGAATGGTGTGGCATGCCATACAGCTCGTGCAACCGTGGACTTATTGGAAGGGACATTTTCTTCTGGGGATGTGCCAAATTACTTATCCACACCGACAAGTCCGAGGTGCTTGACCATTTGGAGGACAAAATTCACCGCGTTATTGGTGAAACACGGCCCCAATTATTGGTTAGAGTAGTCCAAAAATGGACCTCTCGTTTGGACTTGCTCCGTCCTATTTGTGGCGCTTCCGTGCCCGATATCATAATCAATTAAAAATGCAGAGGGTTAGCTTTCCAATAAAACTAATAACATGGATCGCCAAAACAGTATCCGTAATTTGTTTCAATTTAAAGTTGTATTCCTCTAAAAAACCTTCAAGTTCCATTCAAGAATCTTTATTAAAATTTTAATATTATTTTCAAATGGTTCTGTTGTTTGGACTACTTTCGAATTGACGCTGAAAAAGATTTTGTTTATTGCACCTGTGCTTTTTGCTTGACTTGAAATTGATTTAATGAAAGATGCAAACGTCAATGAAAGGTAAATAGTACAACAGAATATTTGGGGTTGTTAGCTTAAAATTCGAATTACATGAAATGCTGAGGTGTGAATTCTACTATTTCGTGACTATAAGAATAAATAAATTTATATTATACTATTTACTATTACTTCTTGCCCATTTCTCTTTGTAAAAAGATATGAATTATTTTTGTTTCTGCTCTTTTATGAGCGCTTTCAATAAAAATATTAGCACCATATCAAATTCTATTTATATGCAAAGCCTGAATCTTATACTTAATACCGCAAGACAATTGAAAATATTATTCTTCATTTACATAACGCTTTCAATTTCTCTCTTACCAAGAAATGTTTTATGAGTTAGGATTTGGTTTAGTTTCGAACAAAATAAAAACTACGAAGGAATCATCTTAACTAAATAATACCATTAGACCGTGTTACGAGAAGGATATAAGGCTACTTGTTTTTCATATTACCAAAATGGTGGTTGATATCGATTAAACTTTTGAATTTAGGGAGGGCTCATGACAAAAGTAAACTTAGAGATGTAGGTAAAGAGTATTTTCATTGGAACATCAAGTTCTTATCAATTTCTCGCTTTTTAGGTTTTTATTATTAAGCAAATATTTATTCATGTTTTCATTCGGCGACCTAATTTTCATTACATATGCATTTGATACCTGCAAAGGTCGCTCTTAAAGAACACGAGTCAAAACATCTTACCATTTGACACAAGCATAAAAAAATTAAAGTATTAACACTTTGGTCTCAAGGTAAAAGAGTTTTTGGCGACACGAGATAAAACTGTGAAGATTACGTATATAAAGAAGGGTTTTGATGAAAAACGTCTGCATTTGGCAATAACAAGTTTTCTTAATTGCATTTGTAGTCGAAACCGAAAAGCTACGAACTTAAACTATGAAACTTTCCATAGTCCTCTTACTGGGGACTATCAGCTGTAAGGCTTTTGCCAGAGTGGCAAAGGCACAACCGCCACCCCCCGATGACCATTTGAGTAAAATCATTGATGTCAAACAATTAATAGATGTGCCATTGATTGCGGAATCGGGACATGCTATCAACAGTGCCAATAATCTTGGAAGTGGAAATTTGCAGGAAAAGAGCCTTTCGAGAAATGCTCATGGCTCCTTGAACCCGCAGTTGCGATCAACTGGACAGCAAAATCCAATGAACTTTCTTCGTTATAGTGATGGCGGAGACACAAGTGCTGAGGCAGACCTGGATCGTAAGATCATGCGTACAAAATTATTATTAAATTTATTATAAAATTTCCGAATTTTTCAGCTGCAGATGAGGGAAGTTTAGAACGACTTCAACAAGAACAGCTTGGTAAAAAGCTGATAATCATAAAAAATTGGTAAATTGAAATAAACTTAAGTCTCATTTTAGCTGCTGCGCCTCAAGTTAATCGAGTTAGTCGACCCTTCAGAAGACCAAGTGGAATCGTTGGTGGTGGAGGCGGTGGAGGTGGTGGTGGCGGCTATGGTGGTGGAGGAGGATACAGGCCAGGTGGATATGGTGGAGGAGGATATGGTGGTGGTTATGGAGGCGGTGGTTATGGAGGAGGTGGGTACGGTGGTGGTGGAGGTGGATACGGTGGTGGTGGAGGTGGATACGGTGGTGGTGGAGGTGGAAGGAGACCTGCAAGGCCACCACCACGCGGTGGTTTTCGAGGAAGTCATCACGGCGCTGGTAAGAGAAGGCCGCAGAAAAGACCACCTGGGGCGGGGCAATATGGTCCACAGATGGCCCCGGAAGGTGCTCAGCAATCACAGCAACCTTCGCAACCTAGTCAATATCCGCAAGCGCAAGCACCACCCGCTCCCCAAATGAACCCATCGGCTATGCCACAGGAACCAATGACAGAGCAGCACCATCAGCAACAACAAAGACCTGGGGGTGGCAAAAGACCTCGTAGGCCGAAGAAGGGAAGGAGACCGAAACGGCCAAAGCCAGGTGGTGAAGGTGAAATGGGACAACAGGAATTAGATACCGGCGCACCAAATGGCCAGACACCTCCTCTTGGAGGTGATTCGCCACAACGACAGCCGGCTGCACAGCCCGGACAAGCTCCGCCAAACCAAGATCAGGCTGGACCGAACCAGCAAAGCCCATCGTCAAATCAAGGGTTCATGCCTGACCCATCTACCGCTCAACAACAAGAACCTGATAATTATGAGGATCCTGCTGTGTTCTAATCAAATAAATAATATAAAAAGTAACACTTTTTATCTTGAGTCTTTTCTAAATGGGTGAGTTATGAAGATTAGAAGGATATGCCTAATCAAATTTCCTATAGTATAATAGCGATGAGTGATAACATGCAAATGAATGATAAGATGCAGTGTCGACTTTAATGGGAAAAAAGTTATTTAAAATTTTTCATATCGATCGAACAACTGCCTCTTGATGATGATCATCTTTGCTTATTTTAAGGCATTCTGATTATAACTCGTAGAAAACCAACTTCAAATCGGTAATTCTTTTTCTACTTCGAGTTTCAAGATTTTATGGTTAACGTGAGAGACGAATTGCCAAAAAAAATAATGCAGTGAAGAGCACACAACAGATCCAAATGCGATTAGACGCATCCAATATATCAGCGGGGGCCCGGAATAGAGTATTTGAACCTGGCACCAAAGATACAATCGATGGGGAGAATGCCGAGTATCTTCCTTGCTGAGGTCTTTTCAATTGATATGAGTACAAAACACAGGCAAATCTACTATTATTCTTGCCAAGCAACTATAAATGCTCCCACACAGGTGATCACATTGAAAATGGTTCTATGTTATTGTCATCGACACAACTAGTTGATTGCAGAAAAAGTATTCCCTTATATTGGCTATCTGAACATTCTGAAATTATACATACAGAAATACTGGATTAGCAAATAAGGAAGCCTTGACAACATTCGTCGGTCATAAACTTTTCAGTGCAACTAACACATTTACAGGAGGCTAAAACAAATTGAAAACTTATTTTCACTTTACGTAGTCCTACAGTAGTCCTTGTTATTGTTGCGCAACAGTTCAGTGCAGAACTTAAGCCTTATGGTGGGTTAGAGTCGCCAATTTCTAAACTAAAAATACACAAGAAAGATTACTTTCTTGTAATCTTTCTTGGTTAGAGTTACGCTTGATTTTGAAACAGCTTAAGACATATCAGTAAAGTGCATGCAACTATACCGCCCGGAACACAAATTCAAATATCACTGTCACGAGCGGAACCCGAATCCAGCATATATCTCATTGTATGTTGAAGGGCATATACCTATTTCTGGCGATTTCATATAAAAGTACAAATACATTCATCATGTTCGGCCAATTGTGTATTTATAGTTGTCAGCCTGTTAACATTCTAGTTAGAAATGCAATTTTTGTAAAAAGATGAGCACACTTTTAAATTGAATATTGAAATTTCAATAAAATTGGCCGATAAATCAATCAATTTACTTGGCAAACTGTAATTCAAAATATGCCAAAAGCTTATATTTTAAACTGGCAATGATACATATTAAATATGCTCGAGACATTGACTAAATAGTCCGAAGATTTGAGCATCTGTCAAAATAGTAATCCATCAGGAAAAAAACGTTTTTTAGAGTTAACATTTGAAGACTTTCTGTTGATGAGCACAAAAGTAGGACCACTTTCTGAAACAATATCCGTCCCATTAGCTCTAAAAATTAAAAAAATGATTAGTTCTCTTGAATTCCACTATTTATTTGTTTTTTAAGCAAATTTAAATTTCAAATAACCAAGCTTATACCAGAGCAAACAATTCGCATCATTTCGCAAGCACATCGCGTTTGTTATGGAAATCATATAATATAACACCCAGGAGTCATCGCATCTGCATAAAAACCATTAACTTCAACAGGACAAAAATACTGGAGAATGAAATCATCACACGCAGCATCAGGACACTTCGAGCAATATTAGACCCGAAAATATTGGAAGCATACAATATTCATCTTAGACGAGCGCGTCAATTCCCAATGGAACTGTTACTGACTTGTTACTGACAAACGGAAGTGGCAGAGGAATCCGGGAGCGGAGCGAAAGGAAGAGGAAAAGCTACGAAAAGAAAAAGGAGTAGACGACAAGAAGGTCTCCGTCCCTGTTCAACAAATCGATAGCTTCGTAATAAACCATTCATCGTATACGTTGTCGGAGAATCATATGCATCTACTCACTAAAGGACTAAGTTATTCAATCCCCTACAAACTATACGTTCAATAATACTGATTCGCACAATTTATAATTTTCACAGCGGAACAAGAGGAATGCGTCAGAGCCACTGTAGCAAACACCAGTGAAGAGAACGAACCCCGGAACGAACGAACCAGAACAAAGAAAACGCACTCCAAATTTTGGATAAAGAAGACTACGACAAGACAATAGTTTCCAACACACAGCTCCGGGGATTAAAGGCTACCCAACATATATAAGTCAGGGAAGGAAACTGGGGAAATCAACACATCAACAATAAAGAAGCATGTAGAATCAATTCGAAAATCAATCAATGAAAAACACCAAAAAATTTTCCCAAGTCCACAAACAATTGAAAAAATTATA
Source organism: Stratiomys singularior (assembly GCA_954870665.1). Taxonomy (NCBI): domain Eukaryota; kingdom Metazoa; phylum Arthropoda; class Insecta; order Diptera; family Stratiomyidae; genus Stratiomys; species Stratiomys singularior. Next base: position 30,269,249 of record OX940881.1, on the reverse strand, counting down.
GAGGACGAGTCCATGATCTCTATGGGGAGAAGAGGAGCATATAATAATAGAAAGTCATGCTTTTTCCAGAGAGACTGCAGACTGGTCAACCCCATCAGAGACACAAGAAAATTGGACATGGATGATAGAATAGAAATTTACAAATCTATCAGGACCTCTCTGTTTAATAAAGATCAAGGCAACGGTTTTTGTTCTCTTTTTAGGTTTATTAGGAAGCATCCTCCAAAAGTTTCGAAACAATTGACAACCGGCAATAACATTGACATTTTTACTACCTAGAACCCAACAGTTTTCAGAGTTTCAAGAACCCTCAGATGGGCTGACGGCGTCGTTTTGAACGAAATACGGCTAGAACCTGATCAAAAAGACAAAAATTTTTGGCAGTGTTTATTGAGTGACGACTGCGAAGTATTTCGATGAGTACAACTCCTTGAGAGTCCCAAAAAACCATTCACATAATCTCCACGGCAGTCAAGCGTGTTTTGGCTTCTGAAGGTCCTGGCTCTCCTTTCATATCCACTCCATATTAGCGTTTTTCGATTCGGGCGTGTAGTGGTGATTACACGTTTCATCTCAGGTTACAATGCGTTGCAATTTTCAACACAAAAATGCAATTCTCGCATTTGTGTGTTCCTGGATAAGCAGACATGTAACTCACTTCACCGAGATTTTTGAAATCAAAGGTAGTCTCAGACAATGCTGACTTCTACCACTGATTCATGTAACGTTATTGGTTTCTGCTACAGTAACACGACGATTTCTTTCAAAAATTTCACCAATAGGTGCAACGTTGTCAGGCGTAAGGCTGGAGTTGAGACATCACCGGTGGCCCACATTTTCGACTTTTTCACGCCCTTCTTCGAATTCGGCAAGCCAGGGACTCGTGCCAGAGTGGACTCGATTCGTGCATTCTTTACAAACTGTACATTCTCCCATCAGGCTATGAAATTGCAATCTCCCCAATTTCTGCACGCAACCTATCCCGAATTTCAGCTGGTTCAACGCCTTCCTTCGTTGACTTTATTATAAACTTTATTATAATGCTTTGCGCAACCGAAGAATGAAGTATTATCTCGTTCGTTTTGATCGGACCATTGGTTTAGCCTCAAGTCATCTAGAGGTGATCCCTTGAACACTTTCCAACGCTTCGTATACCGCAACCACGATTTTTAAACCCTAAGAATAATCCTCGTAAATATTGGGATTTATGGTAAACTGCTCGGCTCCATTAAATAAAAATACTTTGATAGTTTTTACATCTTATTGAGAGACAGACATTGTCTAAGTGTAATGACACAGAATCCCAAATAATAAATTGCAAGACCGAAAAAATTTACTGAATAAATGAAGTAGTTGTGCCGAGAGTGTCCCGAAGCTAGAAACTGTTCATGTCAGTTGCGTAGCAAAGATAGATCATAAAGTTATTATCATGGTATAACTAGATGCTGCAGCATTACCGGCTAGTGTAGCCTTCAGAAATTTCAAGTCAAAAAAGAAAAAAATGTTTGTGTTTCAAGAATACAAACAACATATGGGAGCAGTAGACCATAAGGATAGTGTTAGTTATGTGGAAGAATCCACTTAGAATTCGCGTCTAAAATGTGATTCTCACGTATTGTTTTATATACTAGATCTAGCAGTGATAACTTTTTGAATTGTCAAGTTCTAATATTCTTAGCAAAGAAATAAAGCTGAAACGAGTCTGTTTGCATTGGGCCACTCCAGCAGAGGTGCTCGAAGAGGGCATCCAAGCAGCAGAATCTTACATTAAAAATTGCTACTAAATTGAAGAAATGTTCTCGTTCTAGTCCAGCTCCAAAACCCATATGGAAAAATGGTTCCAAATGTTGACAAAAGTAGGTGGGTCACTCCGATACTATGGGTATTCTACAATACCATGCAGTAAATGTAGAATAAAGGAGTAACTAACTGAAATTGATGATTTATTATTTAAATATTTTTTATTTCTTTTTCTTTCGTACTGAGCTTAGAATCTAAATTTTCATTAAGGTGAACAATTCCACCATACTATAATATTTATAGCTTATGAGCAGGAATAATATCACGCAAATATTGTTTACAAACAAAGAAAAAGCGATACAAATAAGGGTTAACACATACGAATGCTTGAAAGCCCCCACTCAATCAACATCCTCTTGCACAGAAAATGCAAATGTACCTATCGTACATGGAAAATTTTCGCGGAATATTTTTTAATAGATTTCAATATCCTATAAATGCAATCATAGATAGCAATGTTATGTTCTCCTTACTCAATTCAATAGCAAGCACATTTACATTCTGATCACCTTCCAAATTGATTTGATTGTTTGTTCAACATCTAAAATTGTTATGCACCGCCAGACAACAATGAGATAAAAATCGAAGTTGATTTTCTGTTCTTTGCAAATAAATCTACAACCACGCATGATCATTATGAAAAAATGTAAGCATTTATAATTGTCTATTTTTTTCATTATGAGCAAGAAATACGATTTTGAAATAAAGGAATCAAACAAGACCTTCAATGTGCATCAGCAGTCACTATCATGAACTCCTCAAGGGCTGTGTACTATGCGATCAATCCAACTCAGATTAAGCCCGCAATAAAATCCTCACAATTTAATCAATCGAGGAAATATATAATTTAGCTCATTCGTGTACATATGTGATTTCAATTATTGTTAATTAAAAAATTTCATCTTCAAAATCTTGGATTCAATGTTGTTGATTCCTTTTGAATTCTCAAATCCCAATTCTTCCACCCAGCGGATTAACATATACGAGTATGATAGGCTCCAAACGCAATACATGCGTGTACATGCTCGTTTACACACATGCATTCATTTGATCAGTGATTAATCTTTTCGGTAATTTGTATAAAGACGATGACGGACATATTAATAAATGAAACAAAAGGAGTGAAACAAATCTGCACAATAAATAAATGAAGCCCAATTTCTTCTTTCAGTAGATTACACATTTACTTATCGTTGTCGACCTCAAGCTGTACTTATCTGTTTCACAATGTGTTGCCGTAATTCGCATGCATTTAAGGTGGACTCTGAAATTATTAACAATCTTTGAGTAATAATTCTTAATTTTATGTCTTCTAAATTATCGAACATTGTAAGCGGATTTCTTTGAAATATGGAAATAAAATATCAGACGGAATATTTTTATGACTTTCAACTTTTGTTGTACTTATGTAAAACATCACTATTCATATATTGGAGAATACATTAGATTTATCAGCCATTAATAGTTACCAATCCTAAAATAAATGGCTTGAAATGGAATTTGATCCTTTTATAGTGTTAGAAAATGATAAGTACAATAAATTTTGCTAACACTAAACTATTGATAAATTTATATTGACCTTCAATTCATTAATTAGTTGTTCACGACATTATTGTATTCAAATTAATTAAGAAATTAAGAATTAACAAATAATATGAGAGCTCAATTAATTCTAGTTAATAACTCTTATTGAATAATTAACGATTTATGACTAAAAGCTAACAAATGAGTTCAAAGCTTAAATTGATTCGTGGGTAATCAACTACTTTCAACAGAAAATATGCACTCATTTTCTTTGTTTTTATTGAAATTATGTTGTTTAATTTTCAAATGCCTGAAGCCTTATATATTATATTTTAAAAGAACTGCTTTACATTCACATGGAGTCAGCTTTCAACAACTTCTCTTCAATGATTCCGGAGCTTTAAACAATATTGAGGTATTGTTTAATGTTCCGAGGACAAGTTGATATAGTTTTTCGAAGTTTTCGAATTCGAACTCCCAAACAAATTTGTGATATCCGACAACGTTGAGCTGATTCACAAATAAAACAGCATGAAGTTAACAAAAAACACTAAACTGGTATGGTTCTATATAAAGTATTCAAATCCATCAATCTAAATACCAGACGCAATGAATATACTGTGAGAAGCACTACTTAACAAGAAAAAGGAAAGATACTTTTCTATACAGCTCGCAAACATCCCCAAAACAACAGTACAACAAAACTACTATCGGTTCAACAACAATATCTATAGCCAAACCACTTGATTAACAATAAACGTATATCAATTCACATTTGGTAAACTGTAGAAGTACAACATGTGCAAAGTAAATGAAGGTGTTTGAACGTACTCGAGAACATGGAAAATAAACATGAACAAAAATTTTTTTAACTGATGAACCATAATCAAACAGAGAACAGCTCTCATTCGAACTTAATCTTCGAACCACCAACATTAAATTAAAATTACAATTAAAAAAACTTTACAAAAATCATAGTCCTCACCGCACAATGACAGCAGTCAAAGAACTGCGGGACCAAATCAAGGGACTTCCTCAATAGAGTAAAGCCACAGACTTTTTCCCACTCGCATAAAAAAGGAGCCCCACCTACATAAAAGAACACCTAATTGGTTGGGTATACGGCGCGAACGATTGAAGCTTGAGTTCCACAAAGATCAAGCCTTTCACCAATATAGTGCAATCTGTACACCGCAGATATTCCACACCCACACCAGATAAGACCCACAATCCACTATATACTGATGTACACATAGGTAGAGACTTCCCTTAAAAAAAGGGTCAACTGCATAAGCATCTTATTCTAAACAACAAGAACAAGCTGCTAGTGTACAATGTACTGTACCAATGCTACTCTACAGCAGTTTCGCCTCCCTCTGCCGAAGAGGGAAGACACACCGAAAAACACTTCAAGTCCTGCAAATTAAAGCTTTACGCTAGATTTTTAAGATTTGCAAGGGCAATAAGGACATACATAAGGACTTTCAATTAAAAGTAGCAGAAGAATACATACAAGAGAAAGCACTAAAAACATTTGACGAAATTGGTGAGAGACCAAATCGAACCATGGAATTCCAAAAACATTGGTTGCGGAAAGCCCTTCATGCATATTTTTTGTGTCATTTTACAATTATGAAACATATGTTAACACGTATTTTTAGCTACTTCTGTATACTTATTTCTTTATTTCAATATACTATATAGTGCTATGAAAAATTATAGAATAAAATCTATTGTTTGCATTTTGAGATAATCTAAACATCTGAGATAACCTAAACATGTTATTTAGGTTATCTCAGAAAACCGTCTCAATTATCCACCTGTCTGAATCTTTCAACATGACTAAGTTTACGATTAAAAATCGCTTAAAACAAATTTTCCAGCTATGAATAATTATAAACTCAGTCGCAATTTGGAGTTTGCTTTTACATTTTGTGTGGTAGGATTTGAGTTTTTATGTAGAGTTTTAATACTTGGAAGATCGAAACCTCCGGAACTGTGTTTTTAAAGAAGTTTTGATTAAAGTGTGATTTTGTAGAAATTTTGACCAGTTTCCATTTTTCTAATATGCCGCGAGAAAAAAAAGTTAAGTATCGTTGAAAAACAAAGAATTATTGAATTGAAGAATTTTGGAAAAACTCAAAAAGAAATCGCTAGTGAAATGATAAGGTCACAAGGTGTAGTTAAAAAATTTTTACAGCAGGGAACCGAAAGTTATAGGAAAAGAAGTCATCTCGACGTTATAAGCGTATAAGCTTATGCTATGATAAGCTTAGTTTTAAGGGAATTATCGAGCGTAGGAGCTGCATCATCAGAAATTACTTGACGTTTGAACTTGGACTGTGATCCTAGCTTAGTTAAAAAATGAAAAGTGTCTTCGAAAACATTAAAGTATAAAAAATGTGTGCAAAAGCCAAAATGGACCCAACAATACATTAATACTGTGTGTATTTTCCCATGTTTAGCACTTCTAAATTAGATTTTATTTTTTGATTTTCCATTCCAAAATGGTATGTTTTTAATTTTGACGGATATATATTTCGCGAGTAAGTTGCTCCTGCTAAAAAGAAAATAATTGACACAGAAGAAGGGAGCAACTTACTCCCGAAATATATATCTGATAAAAAACAAAGCATTTTGGAATGGAAAATCAAAAAATAAAATCTAATACATTGATGAAAGACCGAAATACGCCGAAAATTTTATACAAAAACCAAACATTTGGGATCATGTAATCTTCGGCGATGAAAAAAAATTGATCTCCATGAACCAAATGGTTTTGATTATTACTTGCACAATGTGTGGAAGGAACGAAAAATCATCTCAAGAAAAACATATGGAGGAGGATATTTTATAGTTTCGATAGGGTTCAAAAAAAGTTATCGTAGCTGAATAGCATTCATAAATAGAAGGTGTTAATAGTGGAATATCTATTACCTTTTGTGAAACTTACAGACGATGAACCGTCCATACAGCAACCTCCACCAAAAAGTGGTTTCAGAATTACGGAATCGAATTGCTACCATGGCCAGCGTTTAGTCTCCACCTGAACCCTATGGTTATTTTTTGGGGAAATTTTAGTGAATGATGTTGCAGAGCGGAAACAAAGAATTATTATAGCGTGAAATAAGATGACCGACAGTGCATTAAATAGTCTTATGAATAGCCTTCGAACTCGATTATTAGAGTTAATAAAAATAAAGGAAAATTTACTAAGCTTAAAATAAAAACATATCAAAAATTATACTGAGATTATATTTTCCTCACAAAATTTGAACTGCGTTTTTGTGATTCCTTTTTTACCTAAGTATTGCAAGGGTAGATCATCATTTCCTCCTGAATTTCTTTACACATATTATTCAAGAAAATATATGAGGGGCGTATGAAAATTCCGTGCAAAAATAAAAACTGCTTACGTGTTTGGGGTAAACCTTTTTTGTTTTTCGACATAGTCTGCTTTTTGGCTTATACACTTCGGTCAACGATGTTCTCGTTTGTGGATCCCTTCCGAATAATAGGATTTGTCCAAGTCTGTAAAATGTCCATTAGTGTTTGTAATCAACTCCTCGTTTGAATAAAATCTTTGTCCCGCCAGCCATTTCTTTAAATTGGGGAACAAATTGTTGCCCGAGGGAGCCAAATCTAGAGGATAGAGGGGATGTGAAACGAAAAACTGCTGATGGAAAAGGAGTTTCTTGTGGGCCAATCGCGGGCGTTTTTCCTGCATCTCGGTTTTCAATTGGTCCAATAACGATGAATGATATGCACCTGTAATTTATCCAGGTTATATCAACAGTGATGAAACGATGCTTAAATTTCTCCGGATTCTTCTGGGCAAACCATCCTTGCAACATTTCACACAATTCCGTTTTTGGTCAAGCGTGAGCAATCGCGGTACCCATCTTGCGGATAGCTTTCTCATTTTCAAATATTATGTACCCATTCAGTCGAGATGTCGATAGCACTAGCAATCTCACTCACCTTAACTCTTTTGTCATCCGTCACCATATATCATGGATTTGATCAATGCTTTTTGGAGCCGGAACCTCCACAGGCCGTCCAGAACGTTCAGCGTCACTTGTGCCCATATGACCTATCCGAAAATTTTGAAACCACTTATAAATTGTTCTAATCGAAGGTGTAGGGTCACCATAATGTTTATCAAGCTTCTCTTTAGTCTCCTGCAGCGTTCTGCCTTTCATCAAGTAATGTTCACAAAACCACACGAAATTCTTTTTTGTCCATTCCTTGAAAATCACTCGACTTCCTTGATTCACACGAATGCCAAACACAAAGGAATAGACGAATATGGCTGAAATTTTGTGCCCGTTCAGTTAATTGATGTTACTAACTAAACATGACCTCGATATACGCCGGTGGTGCCATCTCTCGGACTTTGCACGGACTTTTCAAACGCCCTTCATACAGTCATTGAAAAAAAAATTGGAAATAAAATGCTTTTGAATACTTTTGCTTTGAAAAACCGAAAATATTTAGCCCATCATTTTTCATAGCACTGTTTTTCAATTTTTTAACTTAACTTAAGATGTTTAAAAAATTTGTGAGAATGGGTAAAGTTGATTGTGTGGATTGAAAATAAGATAATTATAATTGTATAAATTATCTTAAATAATTCTTATTATCTTACCTTATTATTAATTCTAATTCTTATTATTGCGGTAATTAATATTATCTTAAACAATTAAAATAATTTAATGCCAGGATGCTATTAAAGGAAGGGTGTAATTCGGACCAATGTAATTAATAATTAGAATAATAATTCTGTCATAGTAACACCCATCCAAATTTCTAGACCAATTAATATTTATTTTCGAACTGTTTGCGTAAGTCACTTTGGCAATTTTATTTCACCGCGCATCTCAAGCCACCCCATTAAAATTGAAGAATTTAGTAGTTCACATCACCGGACAATTGAGTATGCACAAGTAAAAAGACGAATTCTTCTCGTTCTACAGTTCTAGAGAGTTAAATCTTTTTTGAGCTATAGAGATCTGTAATCACGGCTGGAATATTTGCAAATTGTATCTCCGAATCATCTTCAAGACTTGTGCGCGAGTTAATCGCCCGTTAGTATTCTCTTAGATTAGAAGTAGTTATAGTGCTGTTTAGTACGTTATTTGGTCAGTGCATATCATCCACACTCCATATTTCTATCATTCAGAACCCACTTACTACATTTCCTGTAATCTAAACAACAACCGGTAGTTGACTTCCCACATTCGCCACTATTAAGAAATCAGTAAGTACAAGCATCCTTAAATATAACTAAGTGCAAGTAAATTCATTGTATTGATGGAAAAATCGATCCTGATACATAAATAAATAAATAAATTATTGAATAGTGTGTTTAGATCTTGTTGTGAATGTTTATGAGTGGTCGGATATGAGCATAGTGTAAACTAAATAGAAATGTGATACATGTAATGTTAATTCCTTGGCCATGCTTCTAAAAATACGCTCATTATAGACACATTAAATAGAAAAGAGAATTTCTCCAGTGCTTGAGAATGATTGTATTACTATAAACATACTCATTGTATTTTGGAGAGACTTCTTGCTTGAAATTTATTGGAATAATTGCTAATACACGCATGCTTGCATTAGACTGCAATGGAATTCGCAATCAGTACACCCAGCTTAGTTTTGTTTAGATTGTTGTGCGGATCCAATTGCTATTGTTCAAAATACACCCTGAAGTAAAGGAAAAGACAAATAAGACAATTTATTGCATGCAAATCCGCCAAGCAATGTTATTGGTTCATCAGGATGCATTAAGCGAGAGAGTATGCGTACGGTTGGTTAAATTTAAGTGAACTTTGGGGATTAGCTATGGTTTACACATATGTTGATTCTGATTTGCTCTGTACTGAAGAGTTTGCAAACCAACCTACAGCATAGTAAAATTTATATTTTCATTGTGACTTTGCTTCCATCGTGTAGTGAAATTCCAGGACAATAATGTTTAATAAAGAGCAAAATGAAAGAAGGAAAAATGCTTAGTTTCCTTAACAACAAATCTCAAATCAAGCTTTGCTTTTCCGCTGTAATTTTATTTTATTTTAATTACAATGATGTCATCTCATTAGTGTCTCGACCTTTCTAGAGCTGATTATGATGTTTTGGAATTGGATATTTTTTTGCATCGCTTAAAATGCTTACCGGCAGGAATTGGAATCTAGCCCTCCATTCTAACTATTTGAGTTTTAAGAGTTTTGGTTATATTTAAATAAAATTGCTGTAAGACAAACTGAGCTTTATTATGAGCACCACGAATATAAACTTAGTTGCAAAACTCTACACAACCTCAAAGGATATGTGAAGCTAGAGTGAAAGCTTCAGAAAACTGTATTACTGTTTATGAAATATACATCCTTAATTAATAGAAATTAACAAAGCTCTTATAAAACATAAACATTTTCAATTAATTGACATTTAAATACGATAAACAACAAAAACTCAATAAGCAATGACAACAAAAGTCTCCGTACGACTGCTTCATTAGGCAAGTGAAAAGAGTGCCGCTAGAACGATAACCGTTGAACTGCGAAGGCACGGTGTTGTTGGGTGTAGTGAAAGGCAGGACGTGAATATTACGAGTATTGAAGTACCAATTTCACCGAAATGAGTTACAAAAAACAAAGTTCCAGTAGCTGTTCGAAAAATAATACCTATGTTATAAAAAGAAAATAAATTTTTAAAATATATCGCGGAATTGGTAGGATTAGCAAAGATAACAGTGCAAGCAATAACTGAAAATTTTTAAAATAAGGGAAGATATAAAATAAACCTGAGATATAGCCCACCTCCTGTTCGCAATGAGCGCAATCAATGGGACATCGTTAGAAAATTAATTGCGAAACCGACATAAAGTGCTCCGAAGGTCACGGATGATCTTGAAAACTCACTGGTAATTAAAGATCATCCAGAAACTGTACGACGTTGTCTTAGAAATGGCAAAAATCCCTGTAAAAGCCTTTCATAAGTAAAGCCAAAAGGACCAAGCCCCTTGAGCTCGCCAAAAAGTATTATAAGATACATGAGAAGGACCTAGATTTTTGGAGTAAAGTTATCTTCACAGCTGAGTGTAAAACCATTTTTGGGAAGGATGGCAAGATCGAAATATATCTACATATATATATATATAATATATAATATAGCCGCAATGAAGAACGGAAAATGAAAAACGTTCTTCCTACTGTGAAGTATGGAGCTGGCTCTGTTAGGATCTGGGGCTGCATGGCGGCGTTCGGAGTTGGTAGAATACCTTTCATCGAGTGCACCATGGAACAGTATGTCTACTTGGATATCCTAAAAAGTTACTAGTTATTTAATTTATTTCTTGCTCCTTCTCCCTACAAGTCAATTCCAAACAGCTTCATTGTAAAAATTAAATGCCGATTTACTTCATACTTTGAACCTATGTACGGACATGATGGTTGAAGCTTTTTCTCCACATATTTCAATGTTTACTATTATTTTGAAACCAAGCTCTCTAGTCCTTTCTGTGTGGAAACTCACACTTCCTGCACTTCACATATTCTGATAATGCCCTAAACATATTCATAAAATTCAAAATTCTATAGTCTTTATTATTATCTTCAGGAACATTTGGGATTTCTTTCGATGCTTTTATTTTTTAAGCTGATGCACTTATTTATATTTTAGTTTGTTTACCGGCATTTCATTCAAGCAACTACGGAAGAAGCAACAACAAAATAATTCCAAGTATTATCTTAAATTAAAAACAAACACAAGACTGCGTAATTAATTTCTGCCGGATAAAAATCGACCAAACCATTTCACCTAAAGTTGCCTGTAATTCCTTTTTATTTGGAATTTTCCAAAAAAACTAGTAGGATTGTAAAGAATCTTTAAAGCAATAAAAATATGACACGATTAAACAAATAGATTTTTTTAGGGTTCTAGATACATTGTAGAATCGCTACTCCGGATCAATTGAAACCGGCCCTACCAGGATTATACAGGCATTCGGATCACTAAAGGCATATTAAAATTATTAATTAAAAACATTAAGAAATGCTTGTTTATTTATTTTAACATATAATAAAAATATATCCAAGAAAAACAAAGTAATCCATTCAACGTAAACGCTATAGCTAAGTATAAAGTAATGGAATATCCATCAACTAACACTTTATTTATACAAATCTGTAACTTTTGTTTGGCGAATGCACCCTTGTTTAGCCTCCATTGCACGCTGCCGTAGCGTTCTGAGAATCGTCAAACTCCCAATTCGAACTGCATTTTCTGCCATTGTATGCAGGTACAGAAGTTTTCAATGACGTCTTCATGTTTAACTTTTAGCTCATCTTTGTCAACTTCTTCGACGGGGGAACTGTCGTCACTGTCAAGGAGTAAATTATTTCCATCTCCAAGGAGCCATTCACAAATTTCCGATTGTGACGGTTGATTATTTTCATTAACTTTTTGTAGCAAAACTCCATTTTCGGTTAATTCGTGTGCATTTTCTTCTCTGACAACCATTTCTCCTTTTGAACTGATAATGGGATGTTGTCATCTGCAGCATCGGAATGTTTTTCATTATTAACCGAATTGCTATTAACTGAATAGCAAAAATTTTTTCCAACAATTTTTTATTGCATAAGGCGACAACTTAGCCCAAGAATTCGCAAGCAAGAACACACCACCCTTAATGGTGAGATTTTTAATGACTTTCGAGGCGTCATTTTCTTGCAAAGCCAGAAGGGGTACTAAGAGGCTTTTTCGATAATGAAATTTGGTTAAACGTGTTGCGTTTTGGTCCATTGGTTGGATAAGCACAGTACAATTAGGTGGAAGAAATATTGTCAAAATTTTACCATCATCACTTTTTAGTTGCGTTGCCGATACGATGTTCTCTGCTTGAAATTGCCTTACTTCTTTGACAAATGACTCGTGAAACCATTTTACGAAAAGAGTCAAAGTCATCCATGCATTTTTTGTCGAGTAGTATACAACTGGAAAGTCGGTGCAGTTTTTAAATGCTCTAAGATTGTTTGCTTTTCCAATGACTATCATTTTAAGCTTAGGTGTGCCATTTCCGTTTGTACAGGCAAGAAAAGTCACACTCTCTCTCTCTCTTTCGAGGTTTTTCTCCCTAGAGCAACTCTTTCTGTAGCAGACACAAACGTTCGATCCGGAAGTAATTTCCAGAAAATGCAGAATCATCCGCATTCTACATTTGGGTCGGCAATATATTCAGCTCATTAATTTTTCGGAGAATTTTCGTAGAAAGGGTTCCACACTAAATGCGTCGTTAGACAGTTTCTCTCCAACCACTTTGAGGTGATGAAGACCACGCCTTTTTTTTAAATGTATTGACCCATCCTTTACTTGCAGTAAATAGTTTATTATTATAACATTTAGAGTGAATTTGAGCAGCCTTTTCTCGTAAAATATTCGTTGTTACGGTTGCATGCCTTTCTCGCTGCTTCAAAAACCATTTATATAATTTTCGCTCGATTTCTGAATATTCTGATTCCCGTAGGACTTTCCTTCTGTTGAATAAACAGTTAAATAAACAACTGCTACAGTTTTTTCTTTCTCTACATTGTTAAGCAATAAACGTTGAGAAAATGTACAACACGTGCACAATTTATTGCTCGTTAATGGGTTAAGGATCAAGACACTAAACTTTATCCTTTGAGATAACCAAAACAGCACATGCGTTCAAGCTTGTGCGCACAAAAACAATCTACATTGTTTTCCGTAAACCTTTGAAGGTTCACAAACCGCTTGTTCGCATTAATGTGTGAAATATAAACGTTTCATCGATTTTTGCTGAAATGTTTACATTTTCTCGCATCCTTTTGTCAATCTGAAGTCCCTTTGCCAGATGTTGAACTCATCATCCCTTTTTCATTTTATTTTTGTTGTTGTTATTAACAATCTCAGCCGAAGTCGCTTCTTCTGCCTTCTTCGGTTTTTGCTTAAAAACTCATGAAGTGTCTGAGACAAGGAGAGTCTGCTCAAGACTCTCGTTACGAGCGGATCGCGCATTACAGCGAAAAGGTAATGGGCGATCTGTTCGGGTCAATATAGAGGTGCTGTGATCGTCGCCTAGTGTTTATCGTAAGATAAACACCAAGAAAGTTTCGTGACGGTCACAACCTTAGCGAGGATTACAACATTTCTGTGGGTTAAGTTGAGGACTTGACCCAACGACTAATTGACATTCATTTAATTTTTCAAAGCTTACAGCAAGTGTGCTTGTCATCAAACACCTTCCCTTAGGAGTTACAACGCAATTTGCCATGAAGCTAAAAAAGTAGCATTCCAATATTACCGATGCACATTTAAAAATTAGAACATACCTTTTTATTATTTTCTTTATTTTCTTTATATCCGAAATTGCAGATGAACCGACGCCATACTTTTCTGCTAATACCTTTTCACTAGCACCATTGTTCAGTTGAATTAAAATCTTTTCTTTTTCCCGCTATAGTTAACGTTTTATGCGACCTATTTGATGCCATTTCAACGAAAAGCAAACTAAAAACCTTCCTTTTATTGCCTTTTATTCTTATTCGGGGATTCCCCATATTTCAAAAGTGATATAAAGCGCACCCAGAAATAGCCAATGTAAGGAGTATGAGCGAATCATATAATTCGGGAATTCCCGGTGTAACAGACGAATACATGGTGAAAATTTGTTGTCCATAGTTCAATATTGTGGACAATATGAAATAAAGCGTACATAGAAATAGATAGAAGTAGGAGAATCCAATCCGGATTACAAAAGGATCTGGATCAGACCATATCCGAATTGACGAGATTCTACTATATATAGTGATGGTAGTATGGTAGATATTCACCTTCTGTTGAGTATGGGCCTGGCATTCTGATTTTTAATGTTAGTTAGTTTATTCATTATATTTCTTAAACGAAAATTATGTTTTAATATGTCCTTGTCTACATGACTTTTGTGACATCTGCTCATTGTATGACATCTCCTTAGCAAATATGTTTCAGACCCGATAGCATCACCTTTTTGAAGTCTCTGTGTCTCAACTATTTTTGCTTTTTTTGTATGTTTTCATGCCTTTGGACTTTAATCCCGATATTGCGGGTAATCGTATCCCTTGACACCGAGCTATCGTCCAATCTCACGCAATAAGACAAATAAACTCAACCGTTCTCAGGTGTGATGGATCGCACTCAATTCTTTCTTTCATGGGGGATTCGCTTTGATCAAGGACCTTGACTACCAACAGTCTTTCAATTTAGTTTGAAGTCAATCTGCATAAGTGAGGGATTAAGGTGCAAATTAGACTACTTTGATTTGACAGTGAAGTCAGCTGCAAGTGTAATGCTTAAGAGCAGTTTCCTAGATTCAAAGTGAGTTTTACTCCCAAATGATACCCAAAGCATAAACAAAATGGTAATGAGATAACGTTCCAAAGCTTAAACAAAATGGTAACAGAGCTCGATACACGTTGGCACAACATGCTCATTGTCATTTGATCCGGATTTAACTTTATCTGTTCTGCTTCTGACATTAAAGCGACCAAAATTTGCCACTCGCATTCAAATCAAGAATCTTAAATATTCGTGTGCTAGTAAGTTTTTTTCAGTTTCCAAGACTTGCAAGAATTGGAATTGAAAATGGGCAAATATTGCCTTGTTCTTCAATATCCATATGAAGTATGGCTTTGAACCTCGGCACGAATCATAGGATGAAAGTTGTTCACAAATTATCGGAGTTGAAAGAAAACTGTCATATTTTTTCACTTATTTTCGACGAATGGACGTCATCTAATAAAGGATGGTCATAGTGGTCATAGTTATAAAAGAGCTCTTAAACTGTTTGGCGCATCTCGAAGAAAGAGACAAAGCAAGCGAACACAAATTAACAGTGGTATTTTTATTAATTCAAGAATTCTTGAGTGTAAGGCTTGAGACAGAGTTATAATGCCAATAGAAACAGAAATATTTTAATAATAAGGTTATACTACTCTCGGTTGAGTCCCGTTAGATCTGGAATTTGTTCGAAGTGTTATCATGGTTTGGCATCACGGTACAAGTCTTACTCATATTTATGGCATTTTGATAGCAACAGCTTGTTTAAGAATTGTTTTAGCTATATGTTAAAAGAATTTGAGCTTGATCTGGACAAAGATATTGTTGGAAGTACTACTGACTGAGCATCATTCATGTTTAAAGCAGGTAATTTGATTCATCCATCTCAGCAACTTTCGAATGTGCAAAAAGCGAGCAGCTTACTCCACAAAAACAAATTACTATGCTCCATGGTTGTACTGAGGACCTGTGTGGCACATTACTCTCGGGCAATACTTACTGCCAAAAAATGTACAATGGATAACCTTGGGCGCGGGGTCTAGGGGGTCTCCTTTCGAGCAGTCCTCCTCCATCCTGCCCCCTCCCGCTGGGGGGAGATTTCTCTAGGCTGACGGCGCCCTAGGGCGAAGTAAAAAGAGGCCTAGCCCGAAGTAATGTGTCAAACGGTTCCAGGCTAGAGTCTCTCGACAGGGGGGGGGGGGGTGTTTAGTGGGTAGTCTGGTAGCATGCGCTGCTAGGAGTCCCACACTCCGGGCGTAAATTGCCTTCACCCCCCAACCCCAAAAAAAAAACACGATTGTACTGAGACGAACCCAAATAAGGTTGAAGACCTGCCGTATGGAGTCAACATGGAAAGGGGCTATTGAAAAAAACTCATCGCACACAGGTCGACAACTAATATCTGATTTCAGTGCCATCATCAGAAAGGTTTCAAAAAACTTCACACATTATCCGGGTTCAACTTCAGGATCTTTCGTCAAGAAAGATTTGGATAGAAATATTGAATTGGAAAGTAATTTTTAAACGTTCGTAGTTCGGTTGAAAAGTAGTTTGGTTGAAACTTTCAACAAATTGATGTTATGGATATGGGATATTTTTTATGTGTCTCTAAAAACATAAGAAAAAAGAAAACGCTTTTCTTCCGACGAAATGTTGTGATAGAATTAGGAGACTTACTCATAGAGCCCTTGTTATGGCAGCGTTCACATGTGGTAACTGTGAGGCGTGATATCCGTGATAAACGACATCCTGCGTATTTTCCCGAACTCCTATTGATGCAATGTCAAACTTTCTACAAATTTCTACAAATATTCAACATTGAAAGAGAGATTTTAAGGGTTGTTGAGTACTAGCACTAACCTTATCCATACCATGTAAACTGTTTACTTGTTCGATTCGACAGCTTGCAATTGTTATTAAACGCAAAAATACGATCGTAATGCATAACATATAATGTTTTTAAGAGCTTAGGAAGAGGTTTTAGGAGGGCTACCAACAATTTTCCAGGATTCCAAATGATTATGAGCTTGAAAAGACTCAAAATGACGAAGCCAACTAAATAAAATGGCAACAGAATTTTCAGTTTTGACGTATGTATGTCATACACAATCTATCTCTATTGAAAGATCTCATGCAGTTAAAAAATATAAAAAGAGCTTAAGCATAAATCCGATCCATAAATCTGTTCAAAAAATTTTGGCAGTTGGTATACTGCTATCCTTGCACAATTATTGTCTATAATAAAATGAGACGAGAATTGACAATGAAGCTATCCAATTGTTATTTCTTTCTCCTGAAGTACGTTTACAATCCTTTTCTCAGCTTAATTCGTTCCCTACATAATGACTGTGGCGTGGTGTCTAAAATTAGCAATATAATAATTAATTCGACTCAGTTGATAACTAGTTATTATTCATTTGACCCCTCTCCTCGTGCTTTGATTTGTATATTTGCAAGACTTGCTTCTTCGAATAATTTCACTAGTCTATCTATAATCCTCAGGACAAAGACTTACAAGCTTGATTAACATGTTTTTGCAATGCTTTATATCCTTTCGTTAAATCCTCGCATAATGGTCACTAGAAATGCAAAACTACTTACATCGAGTAAGTGCCACTTTCCCACAAACTCTATCCTCAGACGTAGGGTGTTTAGGTAGGGCAAGTTCATTTAATCAATACTTCGTTGTGCTGGAATCCATCTAATAATTCGTGTTTATTATTCGTTTTTGTATTTATCACATTTATTCCGGAATGAGACGAAATTACAGCTTATGCACGCTATTCATAAAATAAAAGCTATGAAAGTTTGCCAGTCCCTACTGTGTCGGGATCAAGTGAATAATTGTGCCTTGTACAATTCGCAGTCGAGCCAGGACCATTGTTTGTTCAACATTGAATGCGATTGAGTGATATAGTTTGATTGACTCCAAGTTTGGTAGTTGGCTGAAAACATTAATATTTTTGTGGTTTTTTGTATCTTTTTTTTCATATGAATTCTTCATTTACAGCCATGGAGTGGTCTTATTTCTGCATATTTCTCGTTATTGGAGCAGTGATGGCTAAAGACTTTACCGAGCAGGAATTGCAAGTTTTAACAAAGAGTCCTGACGAGTTGTGGGAATCATACAAGGTATATGTCTGTAAATTGATCATAACGTTCTATAAAAACGTGAACTTTTTACTTACAAAGGAGCAATTCAGCAAAAACTACCAAACAGAAGAGGAAGAGGAATACAGAAAAGGTATTGTACTGGAAAAGTACAAGAAATTAAAAGAACAATTGGAGCTGCGCAACAAAAGTCTGATTATTCATACAATCAATATCAGTAAATATTCTGATTTGAGCCATAAAGAGTTTATGGAAAAAATGTTTGGTCCCGAAACAGATCAGAAAGCAATGTAGTAAGTGGACTATCATTGGTAATTTAATTTGAATCTTTAGTATTTGTAGTAGTTTCAAATGGGATTCCAAAATTCTGTCAAAATTCACTTAGGTTCGGTTTCAGGCTGATTAAATTTAATCTTTGAAATTACTTGCTCGTACTATATGTTAATAAAGAGAAATTTTAAGATTCCGTTTTATTTTCAGTTTCACATTGAATGAATTTCTGCCTAAGGCATCGATATCATCGACTATAACATTAAATAGTGTCTTTTTATTAGTAATAATCATTAGTGCATATTTTTAATCGTGTCTATCATAATAAATTCTTAAATTTTATACGAAATTGCAATTTTTTATGTGGTTCGAGTGTGTTTTAAAGCGTAGTGTTCTGAAATCAACTGATTCAGCAGGAAACGCTTTGGCCATCATCTTAACGCGTTTTAATATGATAAGAAGTCAATAAGTAATAACAAACTAATGACGACTTAAGACCATGGTACCGTCAAGTAGTCTTCGACCTAACATAACATGGTTAGATATATGTATAGGTATATGTTTCTAACATATTCAAGTTGGAAACGCCTATCAATCTATAGGATCTATAAATTTCATTTCTGAAATTGAAATTTATTGGTGAAGAACAGCGAGCTTGAATTACGATACTTAACATCATAAATTAAATTTGAGCAGCCACGCAATCTTAAATATTGGAAACGCATATTTGTTAGTACTAAATAAAAAATTGCATCTAAATCACTTGCGCTTCAGGAAAATCTTTGGCGAAGCAGTGTCATCAGAAAGGATGAAAACAGTAAATCTTCTTTAATATACTTTAGAATACTTTAAGGACTGAAACATCAGTGAAGGAGAGGATCACAAAAACAATAATGGGAGCCCAAAGGGCAGCGACGAACACAGAAGCAGCCATAGCCTTTGAATTAAGGAAAAAAACCGATTTGAGACGAAGATCAAAAATCACGAATCGGTAAACTATCGAAAGTGAGATTAACGAACACAACCCCAGCAAGATTCAAATGGTTGCCATCGATTCAAATGGAGCGAAAAGAGCTGCGAGAAATCATATCAAGTGTGAAGGCTCCAACACAGAAACTGGCGAGATGGCTAAAATGATGCAACCGGTAGAAAGCAACTCCGTCAAAAACACCAAAGTCTTCGTGGAAAAGCTTTTAACAGTCCCATCGGCAGAAACAATGTAATGATATCGATTGATGTGAAACCTCTCTTTCTAGCATACAAGTGATGGAAACACTTTATATATCTAGGAGTAATTACTCGAAACAGATTCTATGACATGGAAGACGAAAACGAGACGTTGTATCCTGTTGTCTAAGCTTTGTATAGCAGAGAGCTTTTTCATGTTCAAAAGAAAATTCTAAAAGGCTAAAGGATGAGCAGCCATGGAAAATACACTATCACCATTTTTTAGTGAAATGTTCATGACTGGAGGATGGACTTAAAGCAAAGAAACCACTACCGAGATGATAGATCAGGTATGTGGATGATGTTTCCGCTTACATCTAGAATAGTGATCTGCCAAAAACCCACTTGGAACTGAATAATGCACACAAGAACATCAAGTTTACATTGGGGAAAGAAAAGGATAGAAAAGTAGCTTTCCATGAATGCTGGTATCAAGAACAAGTGGTGCCATCAGTCTCTAAATCTAGAGGAAGACAACTCAAACACAACGGACGACTCCGAACACATCGAACCACACGCAACAGGTTAAAGCTTCTCAGTCACAGAACCATGATTCACAGCCACAATGGAAATCACAATGGAAGACGTAACACTTATACGAGAGGCAAGAGATGCGAGAGAATTGAATGCAATGGAAAACCTTGCCATCTTAAGAAAAAACGCTGTTAAGGAACAATGACGTCGGTAACTGCAAATCCTGGCTCTTTAAATTAATTAGTTAAGTATTTTCGCCAAATCTAATCATAGGAGTTTTAACAAAGCAAATTTCATTTACCCTCTTGAGGAAACAGCCTTCAATATTAGTAGGGCCTGGTATATAAGTAGAATTTCCAGGTTAAGCAAATAATCGCTAAGGAAAATCAATTACAGAAAAATAAACATTTAGCACGCACAATTAAAAGTAAGCCCTTAATTTTATTTTTCAGTTAATCTTACTTAATATACTTTGAGTATACGGTGTACTGTCATTTTTTTACAATAACGTAATATAAAAATTGGTAGAGCGGAACTTTAATCTCCAGTTCCAGGACTCACTACTATTTTTCGTTGAACTGAACTAAATTAAACACCCGTTCAGTTCATTTGCCAGCAAACGAGCTTCCAGAACCGAATCATTGTGTGAATTTTATTGACAATTTATAGTAGTGTGGGGCATAGCAATTCAATTTAAGACCCACGAACCTAATAACCATAAATAAAAAAAATTTGCTGCATTTTGAGGAAATTTAGCTCATATACTATGATGAAAGCATAAAAATTTATGGAAACGAAGTTTGGTTTAAATCTTCATACGTGATTGGTAAAATAAACCAAGCTATGAAAAAAAAATCTTAAAATTATGATCCTTCTTTCTTCGTAAAATATGAGGAGATTTAATCATTTTAGTTTTCGAATTGTACTGACGTCAAAGGGTTGAAAAATTCCCAAAGAGGAATAAGTGAAATGCGTTTATTTGAAAAAAGTAGTAAACATTAATTAGGATAATTGGGAAGAAAATTACACCTTCCACATAAGACAGTGGCGTGATACGCGAAAATTCAAGCAGGCAGCCACGATGGAACGCAACAAAGGTTCTTGACCGTCAAAAAATTCCATTTCCATTTCCAAAATTATCCTTTCGACAATCACTTAATAATACTGCAGTCTCGTCGAAATCGCCTTTAAATATCGTCGGATGTCAAGATCACCTATTGATCTGTACAGAAAGAGAATTATCAACAAGATTTATGAAAGGAAGCTTTGTGGTTAAAGTCCCCACAAAAGTCAGCCAGGAACGACTACGTTTGGCTGAGAACCATGTAGCTTGCAGAAGTGGAACAAAATTATTTCCCGGACGAATCAAAACTTAAAGAGTCCACGCCAGCAGTCAAAGTCATTGCGGCAAACGCCTCGAGATCCAAGAAATGCATCCAGGAGTCTCCACCAAAGTTGAAAAGATTAATGGCATGGGCATGTTATTTCGGCGATAACTGCAGGATAATGCTCCGTGCATACTGCGAAAGAAATGAGTGTTCAATTTTAATGTTTAAAAATATTATCCAAAGCTTAATTTTCATCAGGTCAACAAAATTGTTGAGAGAACCAGCCGATCACAATATTTTATAAAAAAAACAGGCCACCACGTAACTCTCTCGTACCGGAAAAATAATTTTAAATTTGAGCCTTGTTAGAATCAGATAAAATTATTTATAAAATTATTACGTACAACGCTTAAACAAAGGCAGTCTTGTTTTACAACTTCACAAGCTTAGTGAGGCTTTTATTATTTTTATTAAAGTGTGCGTATACTAACTTCCCCTTTTTAATACAAACGTATAAAAAGTATATGGGTAAGCTTGATTTTGAAAAAAAATTCAGTTTTTAAATAATCTTGTACATCTTGAAAATGAAACGTGCTGGAATAATCACGTTTTCGTATCTCTATTAGAGATTAGATCTCAGTTAAAATAAGAAGTTTGAAATTTGTCGAGTAGTGCTAAATGAGAGCCGATGCCTTCTTTCCTTTTCCTATATGGAAATAGTTTTCAGCTTTAATGAAAAAAGATAATTGACCGAAACTTAGGTGAAGGAGGCTCAATCAAATATTAATAATGTATATAATATGCCAATTAATTGCAATCTAACATAAAAATATATTTATTATTATTTTTGAACATTTTATTTTCTGTGGCCAAAATTGCTTTTTCTCATAAGATATCACTAAGATAAAATACGGACGTTAAAAATCAATTTCCGGACTATTTTGCAACAAAAAATTGTCGTTATTTGTTCATGTGGATATGTTATTTTTTATCGAGTCACGCGTTATATTAATATAAATTTATTTATTATATGTTGTTTATCATATACAAGATCTTCTGTGAGAATTTTTTATTAAAACGTTTAAATTGAAAGCATGGTTTGTACCAATATGTTGATATTTTTATTGCTTCAAATTTGCTTTATGTTTTTATATGTGTTGAATTTTTATTTAAGGACGCATACTGCGTAAGATTAATTAGCAGTAAGCAACTGAAATGCTTCGAAAAGAAAACAAGAAAATAAAATAAAAAGATATTTTTGTCTCCTTCAAGAAAATACATATATATTGATACATCGTTTCAAATTAATTTGCTTTATTTGCATATTTATTTATTTATTTATTTTACTTGCTTTATTTACTTATAGCATCAGTTAGTTTTCCAAATCATCGTGTAAGCAAATTATGGACAATGTCATATTTTAAAAGAATGAATTGCTTCTAGACATTGCGCATTTTTTCTTCGATGTCCTTAATCCGGCAGCGAACTTCAGGTGCTGAGTCCTTCTCAAAAATATTCAAATTCTTCTCGAAAGATTCTTTGACCTTAGCTAAATGCTTTTTGTTATCCACACCCGCCAACTTCTTAATAAGTAACAGAACAATATTTAAAGATTCCTTCTTCAATCCTGTATGCGGCAAATCTAATAAATTATTTTCAATTCAAAATTAAATAATCAGTAAATAAATACAGAATACGAAAAGCTTACTCGATGCATAGAAGATTGCTGACAAAATTTGTTCGCAGATCTGGTCCACTATAGCTGTTCTATCAACATCAGACCGGTGCTTCTTCTCTACATTGCTGGCTGTTTCAACTTCAAATATCTTCAGTCTATCCACGAATTTTCCAAGTGCAACGAGTAAACTCAATTGAACAGGGCGAGTGCTGTCTTGTAAACAGTGTGCACAGCGTTCAACGAACTTTTGTTGATATTTTTCTTGGGTTTCCGTAGCATTTTTTGGCCATGACTTCCCTAATGTTTCACATACAGTTTCTTTAAGTTTGTTGAAAATGTTCGCACGTTTGGCACGTTCATCAGTTGTCATATCAACCATATCTTCATCATCGTTAGACTCTGTTTTCAGGGATTTTTTATCCAGTATGTGCCAAACCATATTATAAACGTCTTCAAAGCGATCAGCTTGCAGTTCCTCCAATATATCCCCAATCGCTTTCAAGCAATGCGTTCGATATTGTGGTTCTTCTTTTCGGCATTCCTTCATAATTGTATCAATGACTTTTGGACAAATCGGATTTTCACGATTTAATCCCTTGCAAAGGCTAGCCGATGCTTGAAGTAGCCGTTCTTTTCCTTGAAAAGTACGACCGGGAATAGTTGCAACTAGCAACTCAATTAATTTCAGTCTGTATTCTTCTTCCAGATTGCTCGCGAGTCTGGTAGCGATTGTATTAATTGCATTTGCTCCTTGAGTTTTTCGCACCCAACTTGCATCATTGAGCGCTTTCTCAATGACCGGAACAATCGTATTCAAATTCAGTCGTATTCCAGCATCACCGGGACTCACGTCAAGCCAAAGATCTTTCCAAATCTCCACCGCTGCCTTATTATCGTCTGTTATTTCTTCATGCATTGCAAAGAATATTAATGGAAACACATTTTCTACATAATCTTTTAACAATTCATGGTGTCGTTTGTTAATTGATTGAATCACCATTGGCACACCTTTATTCGATTGATCTTCGTCATAAAGATCAGATAGTTTGGCGAAAAGATTTTTTATAGACTGCTCCTTGGCTAATCCAGTCAAATGACCAATCGCACTCGCGTAATACTTTCGCACAGTTGGATTTTTATCTTTGAGACCAACCAAGCAAGCAGCTAGATATTTACCAACTAATGGAGTCATTTCGTTTCCAAGCCGATTAGAGATCTGTTGTGGAAATTGTTAAATACAATTTCAATTTAATCATCACACTTAACAAGCATTTTTCTTACCAAGCAAATGAAGTGGGCACACGCTATTTTAGTACCGAGAATAACGGTCGTTTTCACCAAATCTAGAACCGCTGGCGTCATTTTTTGTAGGCATTCATAGTCAACGTGGCCTACGCACTGAAAAAATCACCGATTATTACTTTATAATAGACCTGCCAATTCGACCGATGTAGTGATCGATTTATCGGCCGATGCTTGCTATTAGTTTATTTCTTAGTAAGTCAATAAGAATAGAGGAATTAAAACATGGCTAATGCGGCAAAATCTTACTTTTGATATCGTTTCCATAGTATGATGCGATTTTGCAGCTTCCGCTCGAATAGAATCAACAGCTTCTTGTGCTTCTGTTTCTCCACTCATTCTATTTGAAAGATATGACAACTTTGGTGTTTCAAGCTCACCTGTCGCTCGCAAAAGGCATGGAATCAACGATGGCAGATGAGGAGTTATAAGTGAGCCTGACGACTCGATAAGTTCGGATATAGTTTTAATACTGAAAAAATTTCAAGTTTGTTACCAATTTAAAACCGTTATACTTCAGATAATACCTAAGTCGTCGAATTTCCGCGACCGTGTGTGTCACACCAACATTCAGTAGCAATGGTAAAATAGAGCTTGCCACGGCTAGTCCTGACTTGCCGTGGTTACTAGAAGCGGCGGTTACACAAATTTTACTCAAAGTCTTTGTCGTACCTTCAGCAGCCAGTCGGGTACCTTCATGAAAATCATCCATGACTCTAAATAATTGCGACCACAACTCTGCCAATTCTGGTTCAGGAATTTCGTCCGTTTCCATTTCATTTGGTTTTTTGCTCACGTCCTTGGACACTTCATCGCTTCTGAGTTTAAGTCCGTTTGGACGCTTGAGCAAGTCTCGAACAGCTAGACAACATGCGATCCTGTTCCTCCATTCATTGTCTGTCATATTTACTACTAGTTCCTTTAGTATTTCCCAATAATAAAGTTCAACAACCTCCTTCGAATCACTCACAATAGCGTCCCAAATCGATATCATTGAATTTTGAATTTTAGGTGTCGGATCGTACTTATAACGATAGAGACGGGGAACAATTTTTCCTAAATATGGTAGCATTTCAACTTTCGCTTCTTTTGATATTGATTTGAGTCCAAACGCTGCTCCAAGTTTGCTCGTCCACTTGGCATTATGGTTCGCTAATTGCATAAATTGATAGATCATTTCAGGTTTGTTGAGGTCAGATGCTAGTCCGCACAATTCCTTATAAGTGGTAATATTTCCACTATTGCGATTGCGAATAAAACGTGATCAACAACACTTTCCTAATCTTCGAATGTTTATTTACTTACCCTGTGGGAGTTTTACCAAGAACACCCTCTGCAAAAAGTTCGGTTTCATCGCTGATTTTACTAACTTGTCGTTTGCCACCAATCAATTGGTCAAGAAGCATATTGGCCAAATCGTTTTGACCACTTGAATCTGACAAAGAATACACTAAGCCCAATCCACGGGAAGCTACATCTTGAACGAATTCTATAAGAAAAGCGTAGTTAGTTCTCCAACTACAAACATTTCAATTGAAGCAAGCCTACCGCTATCATCAGATAAAAGTTCTGTAAATGCATATTGTAATAATTGTTTTCTGGAAGCAATCGACTTTTTATCTGCACAGTTTTTAACTATAGCAAGAAGCCATACTCCACAAGCCTAATTTGAATCAAGTGTTACTGACAAATTTGATGGAACATTTGGGGTTTGGTACAAACCTGTCGTGAATGAGGGTTAGGGTCAGGAACATGTTTAATTATAGTTGTTAAGAACCAATCAAAAGTTTCATCATCACAATACTGATTTTTGAAGTCTGCATACGGCTGGCCCAAATTTGTATTGTAACCGTTTATAGTACAAACAATCGCTTGAGCAACAGCAATATTCAAGGCGGCATCTTTAGCAACTTTAACCAACTTTAAGAAGCTTTCCAAATTCTTTTTCGTGAAATACTTTCCATCGCCAATCGCTAGATTTCCTAAACATATTGCAGCGTCCTCGCGGATCCTCTCCCCCATATGTGAATTATTTACCAAACGAAACAATGTTTTGAAAGCAAGATCTTTTGCACACATTGGTACTTGTTCAACTCCCATAGTGTCATCTGATGCTCCTTTATGCAATAGTACTTCAACATCAGGCAATTCTGCAACTTGACCAATAAGCGAAAGACTTTTTACCGAAGCAGAAATCAATAATGTGGGAGATTCAAGCAGAAACGGCACTGAAATTCAATCATAGTTCAAATATATTTATCAATTTTTCTTTTCAAAATTCGTATATCAAACCTATCAGTTGCAAACACTGAGTAAATTCCTTCCATTCCGTCAAATATTTTAGATCCTTTGATCCCTTAAAAGAACGAATTTTCATACTGAAAGCGTGGCCAAGTGCCAATATAACTCCATGACGATTTTCCAATGATTTGTGAGTCATTGAACTAATCATTTCTGATATTTGTTTGTTAAATTCTTCGTCTGACAAACCATAAGCTAATATGGTGCCATAGACTTGAGCAACGGATATACGCAATGTTTCTGAAACATCCTTTAATGATATAGCCAATGAATCTAGCAAGTCCACTTGGCTCTTTGTGATTATCTCAGGTACAGCGTTGAGAAGGTCATACAAGCAAAGCAAGTTGGTGTCTTCTGAAATGTGAAATTAATGTCTTTGCAATGATTAATGTCTTGAAATATCGGTAAAATGGCTCAAAGTATTTTATCTAAAGTCAATACAAAATATCACTTCAGTACTGGACGAAAAATATCGTGTTGAAAAAAATGATGTAGAAAAATGATGTGTATATTAGCCACTTAAAAAAACAATTGGCAATGTCAGGTACTTATCATACAGCCTTCATATGTAGATTAAATGAAATACTTTTAAATTTAAGATAATAGTGATTTACTTTCTGTTCCCACAAAGTTCTGATTTTCTTTTACATTATATTTTACGTAGGTAAGGTATGCAAAAACTGGCAAATCTCTCAAAGAAATATGTCAAAAACGAACTAAACCCGATACAACTAAATACGACTAATGATTGCGACGATCAACGACAAAGGCGCGACAGATATAGAATATATATAAACAATAATACTTTCATTCGATAAAATCATTTTAACTGTATTAAGCCATATAAATTAACACTCCAAAAAACATACCTCGTTTTGCAGCAACCGAAGTTTTCACGAGCTGTAGATACTTGACTATCTCATTTTCTTCGCTGTCCTTATAGTTTGCTACTATATAATTTTTGAAAAGAGTCACAGACTTCTCATCACCAGGCTGACAACGAGCTCCAGTTGAATACCATAAACAAAGACGTAAATAGTCCAGTATCTAAATTATATATTAAATATCCTAACTCTCTTTTAAAAACAAATCTATCGCACCTGGCGGTACACATTCGGATGAAATGGTAAAACTGATTTCCCAATAACAAATGCTTGTGTGGGATTTGCTACTCGTTTTTTAGCCATCTCTGTAACATAATTAACCATTTCTTTGAACCCGGGAAGGGTAATCCGTCGTTCTTCGGAAGAAAGTTTATTGTAACCATCACTGTTCTCATCCGATGGGTTATCAACTGAAGATATCATGTTATACTTTATATGATCCTTTTTCGAAACACCATACAAATAGGTCGTCACAGCCTCATGTAAAACATGTCTTAAATGCAACGTCAATTCCGTCTCTCCAGCTATAAGTAGCAGCAAATATCGTGCAGGCGCAAAATAATCAGGAAAACAAGTCATCAAAAAGAAACTTGTCACATTCTGCACGACTTCCAATTTCATCTCGGCATTGTGAGACAGCATGGCTAAAAGGAGATTTTGCTGCTGACTCATTACAAATTCCGTTGTAGACTCCGTTTCCATTGAGTTATAGTTCCAAGCAAATGCAGGCGCCATTGCAATCAATGCTTCGCGTATTGAAGTTTGCAATATCACTGGAGCAGTTGACAAATGGTTGAAGTAGGAGACTACAATCTTTAAGTTTTGATTAACTACTTCTGGACAGGTGCGTGTCAATTGCGCCATGGCTGAATAAGCTGCATGTTGCACATCTATTACTTCGGTTGAATCTTTGCCTATTAACTTTGACAAACCAGTCAAAATTACTTTTGACACCCGCGAAATTATTTCCTTCGGACTTCTACAATGGTAAATGACAGAATTATTGCGATGATTATAAGTATATAATAGTCATTATTTACTCTTTAAGCAGTACTTCGCAGAATTGTAACGATAAAACTTTGCATTTTTCGTTCGTATTTTCGCCAAACAGACCTTCAAATATTACTTGTATTCCTTTAACAGCGTTCACGCCTCTTCCACGACCTCTGATCAAATAATAAAGAATTTTCTGTCGAACCCTTGTACTACATGGACTTGTTTTTATGTCAGGGACTTTTGATCCATTTCCCGATAGTAAAGTGTAAAGTGGTGCAGTAACTTGTGGATCGGAAAAGTCTAATGACGTGCAGACTTTGCTCAGCTCTTCCATTGCTGGAGTGACAACGCTGAATCTGGTATCGGAGGATGCTAAAATGAGTAATATAAACGTATCGCGATCTGATAACGCTCCACTGCATATGAATCGCACAATTCCTCTTTTCAACTGAAAGTAAAGATTTATCAATATAACATTTTTTTATATTTTTCATTCCAGTTTCGGAAATATGGAAAGTTCAAGGAAGAATAACTTTAGTAGACACAAATTTGACACTAACAAAGCCTTTAAAGATTATAAGTGAGAATTTTTACAGTCGAGAAAATATTTCGAAAAGGGGACATTGTTAGATCAAACCTTTTGATGGCATGTTGTTATGAATCTAAGCTCAAATATATCCACCCTGCAATATACTTTGTAGTAAGAAGATATGCAATCATATCAATAGTTTTACACATGAATTGGAAGATTTAATGATTTGCTCTGATTCTTTTACAACAATAAGTGGTAAGCAACACCGCCCTCTCTCTCTCAGTATCAATTTTTTCAGGACTCCTCCATGACATAGCTTTGATTAACTTTTCTGCATAGTCTGTCGACAAAAAATTTCAGACTACTCGAACTAGTCAAGAAAGTTGTTCAGATTCATCATTTTCCGTTGACGCTACTTCGCAGATTTTCGATGGGACACGCATCAGAAGTTTCCGGTAGCCAATCTAACGTGGCTTCACCATTTTTGTATTTTCACGCCGAACACACCTTATTGTGGGGTTGTCCGCTTGGAGAAAGCATAATCATTAATGAACCAAATTTGGGATGTTGGTAACAAAGTCTTTCGGCAAATAAGATTAATTTTTGCGTCACATAAATTGCTGATAAATGGGAAGAGACTGCCATAACTTTTTTCGAGAAACCAAACCAACAAAAACCAAAAACACCGAAAAACCCAAACATGGATCCACAATATTTGTGAAACAGTGCACTAGGACACTCTGCTCTCATTTTTTGACCAGATACATGATAGAATGAATGCCGAAATACCCAAAGTGAAGACTTGTCAGAAAACATATGGTTGCTTCTACCGTAAGCCTTCTAATTTTTAATCAGCAGTATAAGTCTCCGTTAATATCAACACAACTCTTTAATTAATTTTATCACCCATGACATTACTTCTCACTCAAATGTGTAATGAAACAAACTTTAAGCCTCCAATCAATCGTTTCGTACTTATAAATAATGAAATAAATAATTGCTCTAGAATTAATGCAACAATATGTCTTGCTAACTGGGAAGCATGTGGTTTATCTAATATTACTTTGTTAGAAATAATGGGAACATAGCAAATAAACGCTGAAACCCGGGAATATTTTTCATTTACAAGTGAATGCAGTGGTTACGTATGGTTGGCGTTTTTCTTATTAGAAATGTTGCCAGCATTATAAAAATAATGGTAACATAGACTGTTGCCCTTTTTAAATGTATTTTGTTGATTCTCATATTCTTTCTAAAAAAATGTCAGTCAGAAAATTGCGCTGAACAAGTTCAAGGCAAACAACGAATTAAACATTATATTTCCAGACATAAAAAGAAATACATTTCAACACTTTATCTAAAGCAAATAAAAAAGACAACCGGGTGTTTCCTGGAAAAATGGAGGAAACGGCTCCAAACATTTACCAGAAAGTTCTACCTGCAGAAAATACGCTTATCATTTAAACCATCAACTGGACGATGGGATTATGTATGTACCACCCTGGAGAAAGAGTGAATGTTGTTTTCAGTAGCGCTATATGATAAAAAAACCGAAATCATTGTTTTTAATCTCTATTTACTTATAATGCAAAAATTCGGGGGACCTATAATTTTAATTTAAAGTGTGCCTGAAAATGTCAACAAAACAGTGCTCGCAGAAGTATATTGAAATAGAAAATAAACTGGTAATGAAGAAAAACTAAATATCAATGCAACAGATCATATGGAGGACCGCAAAATTAAGCTTGAAATGTGATAAAATTACTCACCTGCTCAAGTTCCTCCGCTTTCCAGTTGTTGGCAATTATTCTTTTAAATGAGTATGTACTAAAACCAGCTGGTAGTTCTGCATCTTGTGTAATCCTTGATAAATAAAAATGTGGGTTTGTTTTTCATTTTTATATGAATATAAGCTTCATATAGATAAGTGTTAAACAGACTATACCACACATGCTCAAGTTTATAATAGTAATTGTTTAATATTAATAAAACAATTAATTTATAATGAAAACAACTATGGTAATATTTTAAATTCCTTTTGATAAAAGCTGTCCATTTCTTACCCGTATGGTAGCAACAAGACATCTTGAATTAAAGACAGGAGAAGTTTCTTCGTGTTGGGCTTTTCTGAAAGCCCGAATATCAATTTCCTTTCTGCAACATCGGCAGGCAACTTGACTTCACCCAACAAAGGCAAAACCATCACAAGTAATCTGAAAACAAATTTTTAACATCCTGCAACAAAATTCAAGGAGGCTTTCATACTGGTCTTGGTGCGTGTCAGGACTTTTTTCAACACAATTCAAAAGTTTCGTCGCCAGCTCTGCCTGCTTTTCAACTGGTAAACGTGGAAATCCCATTCTTATATAAATAATAGTAAAGTTTAATAAAGACGGTGCATCTGGAGTCAGGTATTGTTCCAACAAAGAGTCGACTGGTATCTGAACAGCTGGTCTAGATTTAAGCCTTTTGTTTATATGAGTAAGACATTCGATAACCTAGTTAAAAGTTTATTGAAAAAATAACGATTTGCAAGCTTTTTTTTGGAAATTATTACCTTGTTGCGGACATTTTCATGCGGTGAGGTTATTTTCAGCAACACCGGCGTAAGAAATTTGCCAACTGCTACTTCAAGTTGTTCATCAGTGTCTGCATTTCCTAGTCGGAACAACACACGCTCAAGAAGTTCTAATTGAAAGTTTATAAAAATTAATCAGTTATTCAGTATATAGAATTAATGAGGTATTATGATATTTCAACGAACAAAAGTGATATGATATCCAAGAAAATCGTTCGATCGACCATTGAAAACAACAATAGAGTATTTACATTAGCATTTAACTCGACTTCAAACATTGAAAGATAATATAATAAAATTACCTATTTCTTCCGCTGGTGATGACATTTTGTTTTGCTTAGCTTTTTATTTTGACATTCAGATACTTAATAATATTCATTGAGGTTTTATACATACATGTCATTCTTAACTAACTTACGGTAAATTTTTGACAGCAACAAACTGTCAAACAGCTTTTGGAAAATGGAAATCTGGTGGTAACCGACTGTTATGCTAGATATGAATTATATTCATGTTTGCTTGCACGTAAAACTCTTATTTGTGTCAATTACATATGCTAACCCTAACTTAAATCTAAACTATTACAACTAATTCTATTTGCAATTATTAGTGGTGGGATGATGAAGGATGATAGTTGCCGTTTGGGCTATGGGATATCATGGAGGATGTAGTTGAAGAGATGCGGCTAAAAAATAGATCCCTGAGAAACTCCCAAATTCACACTGATGAAGTTAGAATATGTGGTCATTATTTTTACCGAACAGAACCTCTGGTGAAGGAAACTAGCTATGATGCGCACTTAGGGAATGAGGCATTCATTGTTTAGGAGTTTATAAATAAGATTGTTTGACCCGACTGAATCGAGTGCTTTTTCGAGATCAACAGTGCATGCAACGGTTGTTTGTTTCATTTTTAACCCGGTCGAAATGTCGTGCAACAGCATTGTTGCTTACTCTGTTGATACCTTCTCTTGAAATTCGGATCGCTGAGCAGGACTGAGGTGTTTGGCAAATGACTTGAACGAGGGAAGTATTACCTTCTCTAGTATCTTCCCTAAATTCGAAAGCATCTGCGGCTTCCCACTAAATGGGTACTTTCCGACGAAAGTACCCATTATTTATGTAGTAGTTTATGATAGTGGTGAAAGGTCTAAATATGACGGAGATATTTTATTTTAGTTCATTGAGCTTACTGTGAAAATAACTTGTTCGAGCGTTTCAAAGAAGCTTGAAAAATTTCGCGATTGTTAGTAGAGAAAATTGCAAGAAAGGTACCCTGAAATCATTGGAGGAACTCATTGACCTTCCGCT
Source organism: Stratiomys singularior (assembly GCA_954870665.1). NCBI lineage: Eukaryota > Metazoa > Arthropoda > Insecta > Diptera > Stratiomyidae > Stratiomys > Stratiomys singularior. Next base: position 30,236,594 of record OX940881.1, on the reverse strand, counting down.
TCACCATGGCGTAGGTGTTTGGATTGATTGAGGACTTAATATTTCGCCGTTTTATCGCATTGGACTCCTGTTGATGTCGTAATTTACGGTCCGCGCCAGGCAAGAACATTAATCCCTTTGAAAATATTCGCGGAGGGTTTCAAGGTCTGCAAAACATCGGCCGAGTCTTTGTTGTGTTATTGGAGTAAATGGTCTGAAGAAGAAACTGCGCATCATATGTCGCAAAGATGGGACATACAGAAACAATTTTTTATGAAGGTTGGCGGTATCCAATATGGTTTTGTGCTCCTGCTATTCTTGGGTGGTGATGTGTTAGTGGGGAGACGAAATATTTTCAAACCTACAGAACTACTTTTGGTAGTATTAATATTATTTGAAGTTCGGTCGTAGAAATGCTGGTGCCGGACATCTCGGTGTCTGTTCTGGAGGTGCTGGCCGTTGCTGTGTCCATGTTTGCTGCAATTCCGGCTTGATCTGCAGACTTCTCTAAACTTTAGACTACAGCCTAAACCATAGGTAATAAAATATTCGCACGGAAATCTTTTCATCTATTTTAAGTACAATGAAACACAAGTTTGTAAATGGAGGAAAAGTCTATTTATATCTAAAAGTCTATAAATTCTACTTCTTAAAAATTTTCTGTTACCCTAAGCTAATTTGTCTTTAATTGTTCTCCTGTTGGCTTTTAATACGTCAACTTCGTGACCATCTTCGCAGAGTTCATCTCTTCTAAATAAAATATCGTTACATTTAAATTTTAGTTTTTCCCAACATATTTTATTTTATTATTATTGTACTGGGGTCCACTGGAAAACAGCATAGGCGAGAAATCGGCCCTTAGCTCTCCATGTGTAGTACTATTGTTTACAGATCGCCCATCTTGTCGTCCCACAGAAGCCAAGGAGTTCTCCCAGTTCTGTGGTCGCCAAGTGTTCTAATTCTGTTACGCCAGTACACCTTAGCCAAGTAAGGCGTTTGTTGGCCAGACTCGGGCAATCTAGGAGGAAGTGTTCTGTACTTTCTTCCTACTCGCCACAAATTAGGCAGGTGTCATCCGTTTGGATTCCTATTCGTTTGGCGTGTTGACTTAAAAGATTATGGCCCGTTAATACTGCCACCAATATTCTAACGCCTTTTCGGTTTTTTCCTAGGAGTTTTTTTGTCTTCATTTGATTAGAATGAGGCCAAATAGCTCGGCTTATCCTGCAGTCGTTCCTGTTTCCCAACATATAGTTTTATGTAAATAATTTGGTTGGTTACAAAAAAATAAACTTATAGTAATACACGAATGTTCGATATCGTGAATTCTTATTCATCTTATTCATCACAAAGAAAATGAAATCATTGTATAGAGCGCCAATGCAACGAAGTTGCAAGTTTATCTAATCCAAAAAATATTCCCTAGATTCTAATATGATAGTGATGGCTATAGAGATCTTTGTTTTAAATTGAAACAGCTGCTAGCTCAGTGGAATGTAATCAGAAAAAGAACTTTTACGATTAAGGTTTATGTCCCACTAACGGACAGTGAACATAATAGAGATTTCAGTTTCATGTATTATTGAAATAATAATTAAAAATAAATATAATAAAGATGTTCATCACAACACATCGATATGTGAAGATTTAAACTTATAAACTGTCCTAGATTTTAATACTACTAAGGATTTTGATACTTCTAAGGTTGAAGTTATTTTTCCCCACAAGTTTTGATACTGGACCCAACTCGAAATTCTAAACTCCTTTTGTATAGACTACTATGTTAATAAATGCATCTTTTCGCGCTATATATCGATTACGTATTACTTTTTATAATTAAATTTTCATTTACTCTCCGCCCTGCCGACTGTTTAAGTTACTCAATGCGATATATTTATCGAATTGAAAGAAGTCAAAGGTGTATCCTATTCCCTTTTGTTAAGTGAGAGCTACAACCTCCAGGCCTCCTCCCTGACAATCTTCCTTCACAAGTCTATTGTACAAGTTACGAGTGCAAGCAGTCTTGGAGAATTCAAGCATGCAACAATTGTTCTTTGCCGTGCGCATGCTTCTTTTATGCAATGCACCCCCAGGATAGCTTCCTTGGAGAGAAGACCTGAATGTAGGCTTCTTGCAGGATGATCGGTTCCTTCCTCCCTTGCTCGTTTCTGGCTGAATTTCTGGCGGTTTCAGTACGCGCATATTGAGTGTCACTTCAAAGGATGTTTATGTGTGTACTTTAGCCTTCGAATAGCAAGCAGAATTTCTGCTCTCTCCTGTTTTAGCAGAAAATCCAAATTTATTTATCGATCCAGGTATTATACACAAACTTCTCGATTGTGGCGGCATGAAGTGGAATCTCCCCATGCCGCAGTATTGTGTTTATTTTCCTCTATTGAGCCTAGATGGTGTGTAAATTAGTCAATGTCCTAGCTCTTTGCCGTTTTTATTGAATGTGCTCTTGGCTCAGTGAAATTTCCTGTCAAGTGTTATTAAGTGCTTTCCAAATTTAGCCAATTAATAGACTAATTTTTTCGCAACGGTTAGTGCAACTCATAATGTAGTCGCTGGTGAAAGTGTTTCGAACTCACCCAGAATCAAATATAAGGATAGACATGCATAGTTGCAGAGGAAATTGAATAGGCAAGTGATTTGCAACTTTCAGCATTTGAGTTTTGCAAAGGGGGACGACGAGTTGACAAGAAAATTGTTGAAATGTATTAGACTCGTCGGAAGTATGATTGCGTGAAAAATATCAATAACATCCTCAAATTAAAGTGTTGAAGTGTTGCTTATGATGAGATAAAAATCGATGATTGCGTGACCAGCCACTAAGGATGCGTTGATTGTTATAAAAGGGCAACAGCCGCAGAATTAGTGCTTTCAAATAGTGACTTCAATCGAAACTAGTCGTTTTTGGGTTTGTTGATCTATTTCTAGTAGACTTTATAGCTATTTAGTGCAGAGACAACTCAATCGCGTTTCACTTGAAACGAGTAATCTGCGTAGGCGATCTATCATATCTCTGCCCTTTGAATAGTCATGCAAGACTTTGATTTAATGTTTGATTTAATGTTACATTGAAGATAATATTGAAGAATACAGCTCCTATGATATAATTCAAAATTGTGATAGACTTCCGAAATGTTAAGTGTATTTTCCTGAAGCTACGATATATTATGTAACAAGGACTTTGACTTTCTCTTTGGTGATGAAATTGTATCCTACGCAGTTTGAATTGTTAACCTCCTCTCCAACCCACGGTGTAGACTTCATCGCATCTTCTTCTCACGTGTTAGTCCTCAAAATTAAAATGACTATGGTTGCAAGTAATGCCAAAGGATGCAATGTTTACATTACAAAACAATCAGATAAGTTTTATTTATGATAAGACAATCAAGCAACAGCTTTGAACTGATTTTAATAAAAGTCACAATAACATTAAATTTTATTTTATTGAGTTAAAGAATTAAACTTAGTAATTACTTTAGGTCGAACTATTAAATTTGATGAACTTCAAACCATTAGGCATAGCAATATACAAACTAAATTATTTTGGAATATTGTTATTTTCGCAATACCTTTCATCTATTCTGCAAATATAATCATTGATTTTTATATTTTTCCTTGTAATGAAGTGCGAAATTGATATTCCAAGGTAAGATTCTTCCTACAGAATATTACTCGTGGTTGATTAACAGTTACCTAGAACGAACAACGTTTCGTAATGATAAGAAGCGGAAAACGTTTTACCAAAAGCATTAACGATTATATTTAATTAATCATGATTCGAATAGGCTAAACTGATTCCGTTTATTAAAGTATTATTCTGAGAATCAAATATTCACTTTTGAATATTTAAACGAAGCAGGCATCGAATAATTTGCATTTTAAGGACTTTCATCGAAACTCATGTCCAATTCAACTCATTCTCCACAATTCATACCAACTATTTTAAGGTTAAAGTTTTAATCTCAAGTAATAATAAATTTGGAATATTTCCAAAATAAATATATTAAAGTCATGTAGACTACAAAAATGAGTGTGATACAATTGTATTGACCGAAACTATCCTGAAAGTAAAAGGTTGTCAAGCACTCTGAAAATTTTGTTACTCTCTGAAAAATGATTATTGAAATTGGTAAAATTGTCGATATTTATTGGAAATATCCATATTTCTGCTTTTTATTGTAGAGCTTCAAAGGAAATTATTTAATTTTTTCTATAAAAGCAACAACAGTAATCCATACAGCAAACCGAGGCATATATGAATTTTACTAACATTTGGGGATTTTTAAGCTCACTTTAGCTCCTATTATAGGATGGTCCTTTCTTTCTAACAATTATCATATTTTCGAAGGTTTTTCTGAGTTGTAAATGCTCCATCGATATCCGTTTGCTCACACCCATACAAAGCAGTAATCGTAAATTGGCGTGCTATCAATTTGATCAAACAATAGAAGTTAAATTTTGCAAATAAAGTGAATTTATGCAAGATATAGACCGTCAAGAATTGGATTAAATGTATTGCGAGTAATATTATTCCAATGTTAAAGTTTATCTGAGTTATTGTATATAGATACCGATTTCAAGATGCTCATCCTTCCACACCCTCGTCTTTAGATCTTATCCCCAGCCAGTTTTATTTTTATCAGTCTGCGACCAGATAAATTCTCACCTAGGGATTTGCTCGCCAAGATTTCATGCACTACACTAATCTTTTTACTGTAATTGTACTGTAATATTAATAATTATACTGTAAATTCGCCTGAACGTTGTGGCTGCGAAACCCAGGCTTTTAATACCATCACTTTAGTCTCATATAACATTTGCCTAAATACAATGACTTTACTCAAACAATAAAGGACATTATTTATGTTTGCGAGAATACTAAAAATGTGATTTCCTTTTTGCCTCTTGTTAACATTGACTTGGCTCTCCTTTAGCCCATTTGCTGGAAGGAATGCTTAGAAAGTTTTGATATTTCTATCAATATATCGACTAGGTTTATCACAGATAATATGCTACGTCAACATTGACGATTTGAAAAAGTTCTTCTAATAATTCACAAAAAATTCTTTTTTGTGAAATATAATTAGGTGCTTCCAAAAATATGTTCTTAGGCGTAACATGAAGAGTAACGACTAGTAACGACTTAGTTTTGGTGGCAGTTGGTTATTAGAATCGGTACATAGATTTATAAGAACATGTATAAAAGTAGCTACGATTCTTTATGACCTATCATGTATTCTATGTTTTAAGTTTAGAGTCTCTTTGCCTCCATTTGTGTTGCGTTTATGTTATCAATTTTCTTTTTGTTCACTTTAAATTATAAATAAATAAAGCATGTTAATCGATCTACAATAAAATACACGTAGTCCTCCCACAGAAGATGGAAGGTACTTGAGACTCCACGCTTCAGTGGCCCGGAAGTGATTCCTGAATCTACTATAATTCAAATTCTAAAGGTCCACAGGAGCATCGACTCGTTGCTCAGTACTCATCGCTGTTCATCGACATGTCAGCTGGGTAGCTTCTGCTGCATCAAAAACACAACTACTTGGTCGCTAACGTTTATATGAGGATCTTGCGGCCACAAAAACTCATCTTATGTGTAAACTTTCCATTACTCTCTCTCTGCAGAATAGATGCCTTTAAACAGAGAGTTAATACAATAATTGTTTTCTAATATATCATATTACCCTGAATGAAAAATGCTATAGCATATATCTGAAGAAAATTCAAAAATTTTCAACACCGCCTTAAATTTTGTTTTGGGGGTTATTTCACATTATAAGATTGCCAAAAATGTACTCTGCATATGCAAAAACTAAAGGCAATATGGACATTCTCCACCTTATCGCCTCTCTTAAATTCCGCAAACTCCTAACTTTTCATTTAAACGAATAAAAATATTTCGTTACGACAGTTAAAATCTTCGTTATGATGACTTTCACGAAGAAAATAGTATTTGTAAACCTAGAGACAAAATGCTTTTATACACAAAAATAAAATATAAGTCGCAAAACTACAATCATGTACAATGTTATTTCCTTAAATGGGTTATTAATGTTTCAGTTCAAATAACATATCCAATGTTTAAAAAACTTCGTTTTCTCTTGCAGAGAAGGCCTTGAAATATGGCTACACCACGATCGACCGCACCAGCAACCCCTGTATTGGCTGTATCATGTCGAATGTTACGCTCACCTTCTCATGAAAGTGTAACGACCGATCTCTCACTTTTTTCAGTTTCATCATTGGCATCAGACGCTCTTGTTAGACATAGAGTGCTTGGCTTTAAAGAACAAAGAGGACCGAGCCCAAATCCAGATACTAAGTTAACTTATTCTCGGTAAGTTTTATTGAGACTGAATTTTAATTTATTCCGAAATTCTCCCTTGATTAATAATTTATATTGTAGCCCAGCTGATATTCCTGAGGTGACATGGTTCGAGGAAGGAAATGATCTGATAAGAAGTTGTGCTCTCCTATCTTCTGCTCTGGGTATGCAGAAGAGTTTTAGTACAAGTGACATAGCGCAACTTCCCCTTCCTGAATCTCAGTCGAATCAACTTCGCCAAACAGTCTCGGAATTAGCATTAAATTCTTTACAACGATGTGGTTACATGCTGGACCACCCGCGCCTTGACCATACCTCAAGGTCCTGTTCGACTTGGGTAGCTGTTGGTGAATTAGCTTCGACTTCTCAATTACCTTCACCACACGGTGGTCCTGCCAACCCTCCAGCCTTAACAACTAGCACACCCCCTCCACCTGCATTTACGGCAGCTGACCTGATTCGATCCGTGAACAAGAAGGTTCGGCAAAACTATATTCGTCGACGGCTTTTGACTACGTATCGAGCACTGGAACGTTTGTCCCAAAGTGAATTCAATTTGGATAGATTGGAAGCAGCTGCTGTTGCAGCCTCTGCGTCTAGTGGACCAGGGCCAACTGAACTCATAGTTCCTACTAATATTCCCAGACAAACATCGCAACCCGCTTCTGACAAAGAAGACAAGGAAAATAAAAGTTCTGAAAAAGAGAACCAGACAAGCCCAACTAAAACAAGCAAGACAAAGGACAAAGGCAAGGATCAAGAAAAACGAAAGCACCATAAACTACCGAAAGCTGATGTCTGCGAGAAACTAAAGCGGAAAATATCAATGAATGTGAATAAAAACTTAACGATACACGATATAGATCGTGAACGCGGAAAGCCACTTTCCAAATACGAGCGAAACATGATGATTTTTAACTGGCTCCATTCTCTGGATGAAACCTCAACCGTTGAAGACATGCCTTAATTTTAGATACGTCTATTATTCCTAACAAACAAAAAGATTAAAACGGTGTCTTCTTCACTCAACTCCATGCCAAGCTAGACGTAGGAGTGGAACTTACTAATTCAACCATTACTTTCAACACTAAAGATTTTGCCCGTGCTTTATTAGTGCCATAATTTAGCTATGAAGATATACGTAGGTTGTTAATGGCCGCCACCAAACGGATCAGTGAATTATACAAATGTTCGAGCCTCCAAATTTGGCTTTATAAGTTAATTTAGAGGTGATTTTTACATGTTTTCTGCGATGAATTGATAGGTAAAAACTCTAGAAATGGAATATTTTAAAGTTAAAAATATAATTTAAAGTAAATGCTGCATAAAGCAAGAAACAAAACACTAATTATTCCAACAATTCCAGTAGCAGTGCGAGTTTTGAGGATTGTTTTTCACTAATAACAACAATGACAACGACTTAAATCTAAAAATTGGTCCCAATGCTGACCATAGCCAATATATTGATTTGATTTTGTACGCTGTGGATATATAATACAAAGAAAACAAAAGAAACAATTAAAATGGGCCGGTGCTTTGAAAGATACATGTCTCTTTTGACTAATTTTTTTAGTATTTTTAATAATTTCCCTTCAAACCTGACGCAGAGTTAGGAAATTTACTTCGAGTCTCCTTGGTTGGGTATTTAAATTTGCTCGAAAGAACTCTTCAATTATAAAAGTGAGTTCTGCGTAAAATGTAAATCAATTTAGATAGATAGCTGCCTCATTATGTTGTAACGTCATTTTTTCAATTTGCATTGATATCGAGTATGCAGTTTAAGAAAAATCATTTAACAAGTAGATTGCAACGCACCTCTGTTGGTCAAACTAGTCAAATCGATAACTTTTTCTACTCAAATTTACCCGATATTTCTATGATTTTAAATCAGACGAACTTTCTTGCAGTACATATAATCTCAAAACTGAAAATCTGAAGAAAAATATTTTTCGAAATTATTATAGATGATGTAAAGCTCTCCGGGAGCATTGGTCCGGAAATTATTAAAATTGTGTATATTAAGTCTAATTTTTTGTGCAACTTCTTACAAACGCAAACAAAGGACTTTTATTAACACATATATTACAGATTGAGAGTGCATTTAAAGATGAAATATTCATGTTTTCATAGATTTAACGATAAGAAAAAAAAAACGAATTTTTTCGAAATGCTTTTTAAGAGAGAAATGTATTTGACGAAAGTATTGTTTAAATATTATTTAAAAAAATAATAAAAGCAAAAGAGTGGAAAAGAAAGATTTCAATTTTACAAAATTATATTGATAAATAGATTATTGTTGTCTATTCTCATATCATATCAACTAAACTTAGGTATAAAGAAGCTTCCAAATAAATATCGTATTCAAGAATTATCTACTTTGGAGTTAATTATCCCTCAATTATCGTCAAAATATTTTTATTCCTTTATTTTATTATTCGTATGATTTAATTGATATCTGCTGATCATGATCGATTGACGGTTAATGATTATTTCTTCATGATGATTAACGATTGATGACTGATTACTGATGCTTGATGTCCATTATTCAGAAATTCAAAGGCAAATAAGTTTGGAGTTTCTCAGAAAGTACTGTTCCTTGACATCCAAAAGAAGAAAACCGGAACAATTTAACCGATTATTCAAGCAAGACTATCCGTTTGCATTAGTATCAAATATGAAAATTCATTGTATTTATTTTAATAATTCATCAGTGTCGTTACTTTGTATTTGGTTCTAATTCGACGTTTCACTATTTTAAGATTGTTGAGAGCACCTGGATGCTCATTAATTAATGAAAATTTACCACTTTATAAGAAGGCGTACTCCAATATTTCTCGCGGTTCACAGAAGATTCTGAATTCAGATACTTATTTGATTCATATATTGTGCAGACTGAAAGCATCCGTTTGATCCTCTGCTCAGGTAAGTTAGAACAATTCAGTGTTATTTCATCAGATGCTAGTGCTTCTCAATACCTTCAAATTGTAAAAGAAGTTTTTGTTGCAGTAGTATGCTTATTTCCAAACGACAGCTTTGATGTGAAAGCTAGATGAAAGTTATTTCGACATCGCGGAGCAGTGTCCCGCAGCATCCCGAATTTTCCATATGCACTTTTGCTGGGTAAATTTAATTATGGTAATATATCGCTAGAAGCCTTTGGATACAATAACACTCCGAATTTTTGGCATCATTCAGGAGCTGCAGCAGAATACTGAGTCTGTGGACACAAAATATTATGAATATTCAAATAGAAAGAGTTTGGCAATAGATAATGAGAATCCTTCCCAAGTGTCACAATTTGAAAATACACTTGATATGGTTTCAATCGTTTTCATGATTTTCGATTATGATTGACGATGTAACTATATCCATGCAAAGGTATAAATACTCTCATGAAATGAAATAAAGATATAAATTCATACAAAATATGTAACTTACATGGAAGAGAAGCATGCAAACAAGAAATCCCAGCAATTTGTTATTATCCATCGATGACGAACTGCATTCTTTTCAACCTTACGATTGTTGCTCATTCAATCCGATTATTACTGCTCTTGTATGAAGTTGTGTAGCCCACATATAGATGTCACTTATTCAACAGGTTTGTACATGTTTGATTGGATTTAATCGTTCATTGATGAGATATTAAATATAATTATATATCTTAAAGTAAACCTTCAAAATGAAAACGAAGGTTTCATAATATTCTACATTCTTACTAGCTAATTCGAAATGTTCATCCGAGCATGTAGGGCTGTCCAAATCACAAAGTAATTTATAATTATTTATATTCAATGCGTGAATTAAAGTTCATATGATTTCTGAAGTATCAATGGCGTATAAACACATCAAGTATATTTTGCCAGCGAAACCGTATTTAACTCATATTGAACAAACATCGCGTAACATTTCTCCTGTACAATTTTTTCGAATTGTCGTCGATCTGGCAATATTCGCATGTTCCTATCCCAAACTAGTCGACTCGTCTAAAGAGCACATTTCAGATGTGGCCATTGTAATTGCATCACGCACTGACTGAAGTTCGGTTTGCGGTTTCTTGTAGTTCAGAGTTAATAAAAGTTGAAGTTAAATTCGCCGATTCGCTCTAGCACGAGTGGAGTGGAGTTCATTTGATCGGAGTATTTGTTTTAGGAAGATTCCAGTGAAATTTACTTGGGTCGAACATGTTGACAGCCGCTCGATTTGCATCACGTTTGGCGACGGGAGGTCATGGCGATTTTATTGCCCGCAGAACATTTTCCAGTATTTTACAAAACGTGAGTGCTCTTGTATTCTGGCCATGTATTGTTCTTGCCAAATGAAAGGCTGTTGGAACGAAAGAAAATTCGCGGATGTTTCGTTTGACATAGCGCGCAATAGAAAAGGTTCTTTTGTTTCGCTGGACTTCTAGAACAATTCGTGTGATTCCATAGCGAAATGCGTTTAACATTATTTATTTTTTATATTTACAGCCTACCGCACCATCACTAGCAGCGTACCAAGCGAAATATGGGCAGATCAGGCACAAGTAAGTATCAATCTCTCCAGTAGGGCGAAAAACCGGCCGGATAACTTGCGACATTAGCCAAGAGTTGATAAGAGCTGCAACTTCGCATTTCCTTGAATGGCGAAGTTATGAATGCTACAATGGGAGAAGTGTTGTGCCCTTTTTGGAAGTTTAGCAACGTTTGGATTTTGTCCTTTGTACTAAGCTATACGCCAGTGAATTTCATCAGGTCTTACAAAATTTAATGCTGTCATTACATAACATGTGACTCGAGCGTGTTGTTGGTTAGGAACGAATGTGGATGTTCGCATTAAAAGTGAAATGACGTTCATTGAATGTTTTCATTCATCTCTTTAGAAGTGAAACTGATTTCATTTTCATTTTGATTCTATTATTGGGCCTGTGACGATAAGATATTTGAAAGATTCTTTGGCAGACGTTTCAGCAAACGAAGCGTTTTGGAAATGAGCTTGTAATATGACTATTAAATGAGAAATTGACTGTAGCGTTCAATTTAATCAGATCAACTTAGAAAGTTACCTTCGATCTGAAAGCAACTAGTTTTGCACTTTTAACAGAAACTATTTGTTGAAAAACAGTGAGGTCGCTTATTTGCAAAAGGCTCAAGTTTACGTTAAGGAGCACAATGGAAATTTATCCCTTTGAAAATAACAATGACCGAAATAAGCAGATTTTAGCATTATTTTGTCCTGGAAAAAAATCAGTTATAAAACTGTGGACTGAAGTTTGAGGTAGATTCAGGCAAATATGTTTCTGTACATCGCAAATATTGAAACCACTTCATAATGTATTCAAATCAATATTAGTGGCTGTATAAAATGTATATTCAGGTGTTTGATGCAATTAAATCTTTAAGTTTAGATGAATAATAAATTAATGTGGCAAATACAGACCCTAATGATACAGCAAAGGTGGTATCAACTTCAATGAAATTGAAAATATTCCTATAAAAATGATAAAGCTTAGCAGTTCTATAGAATTCACCAAACAGACTGAAAAATTATCTTGAACTGAACTGAATAATTTTGAAGAAAGAAGTTTAAAAAACTATACAACCTTAGTACGAGAGAATGCTTGTTAGTATCTAGCGGACCCTGCACGTATGTGTAAGATTAGAAATGAGATTTTCCAATCATTAAAAAATAATAGTTAGCATGATTGCAACACAATACTAGGGTGCCAAAGTCTACGGGCCACGTCTGATTATAGATGACTTCCAAGACTACTAACGGGAATGGGGCTTGCTGAGAAGCAATCAAGCTGGCAAGTGTATGAGATGCATAGGAAAGATTGCATCTAACCAAGCGAATCATGTCTGAATACGCCTAAAAAGTTAACACATTTCCATCGAGTACATGAAAGTATCCTGGAGTTTAGTAACTTTCAGCAGAATCAGAGTCTGAGGGTTTTTTCCTCGATTAAATATCTGTCCACTTTGTAAAAAAGGATAATTGAAAATAGTGTAGAGAGGATGATCGCTCGCACACTTAAAAATAATTCAAATAAAATTGTTTCCGAACGATTCAGCGTTTCACACAAAAAATAAGCATAGCAAGTGATTTTGTCAATATTCTAGATACAACCAGTAAAATTAAGTATTTAGAGGACGATAACATAGAAACTCCGGCAAACAAACATAATCGGTATGAATCTTTCGAGAAATTATAAATTAAATCATCGTGATATCGGAGGAAATGAGAGGCCTTCCCAAAGAGCATGGCTGCAATTGAGAACAACTCTGGTGAGTCCGAATACCTTCATTTGCAAAATAAAGTAGCTGACGCACCTAGAAATTAACTAAACCAGGCAGTCATTCGCAGATAGTTAGGAGCAACAATTTGTTGAATTCAGGAAAGTGAAATGAGTCTAGTTTCAAACATTTTTGGAAAGTCTGAATCAACTTCAGGGATTGATGGCGCCAATTTTCTGTTTACGACAATTATGATCTTTTGCGTCGCACAGCATAACGTAGACAGCCAAGGATTTTCCTGTAGATCTCTTTGGGAATTGTATGAGTTTGGGATCTTGTTTCACACTTTGAAAGTGAAATGAACTAGACAACATCACTTTGCACGAGCGCACTTGGCGAACCAACGCTAGTGTAAAGCACGTAGTATGCTTTCATTCTGGGATGCCGTGGGGTTTGGTTTGGTCATACTCTTACACACAGGATCTGGCACCAGTAATTATGAACTTTGCAACTCTGCAACTTTTTTAAGATCTTTGGGGGTGAAGGTTGACACATTGTTACAGCCTCGTCTATGGAGACCCTGGATTAAGTCCAACGAGGCAGGTGTCCACGTTAAACACTTCGTCTTCATTCCCTCGTATGTGTTAACTCCAGATCATCGTTGCCGAAGAGACTAAATTTTTCAAACGGTTTCAAAGTGCCTTCTCACTGTTTTCAGCTTTATTGGAATAGCACTGTCGTCACTACACTACCGTATCTCAATGCTGGTTACCATCAACAGGTACATTCGACTGGTGGGACAAAATTCGTATAATTTCTGTTTGCAAGTTTTACTTAATGAAGCACGCTTGGTTCAAAGAGCATTAGGTCCGACATTATACAAGCAGACCTCAGTATTGAAGTTATTTCATTTTTCCCAAAACTGATCTCTTCGTGCCTCCCTCGAAATTTTAAGCATCCTGGATTTCAACAAAAAAGGAAAATAACGCAAATGAATTTATTTCAATGCTTTTTCCAATCTAAAAATTCTTTTCTAAATAAGGCGTCCACTTTGAAAGGATAAAATGAACTCGTACCTAATTCTAATCTCGAAGCCTAGAAAGATTTGATTGCTGAAAGCATTTGTTCCAACCCATTTCTTGGAAACTTGGAATTCTTTGCAGAAATTTGGGGTGAGGAAGTATTCTCTGTATTTTTAATTCACTCTCTGCATGATTTACACCGCTGACAACAGTTGTATAATTCATTTGCTTATGATCCGATATCCGGCTAACTAATTCCAAATTCGAATTAATCAAGTCTAATTGGCATTTCAGATCAGAAGGTGTTAAAGGTGCCGTCATTGGTATTGATCTGGGAACGACAAACTCATGTGTGGCGGTAATGGAAGGCAAACAAGCACGTGTCATTGAAAATTCAGAAGGTTCCCGAACAACACCGTCCGTCGTGGCATTCTCAAAAGATGGAGAACGTCTTGTCGGTATGCCAGCCAAACGTCAAGCGGTTACAAATTCAGAGAATACCTTCTACGCAACGAAACGTTTAATTGGTCGCCGATATGATGATGCCGAAATCAAGAAGGACATGAAAAATTTGTCATACAAAGTTGTTCGAGCATCCAACGGTGACGCATGGGTGCAGGGTTCAGATGGCAAAGTTTATTCGCCATCTCAAATTGGAGCCTTTGTTCTTATGAAAATGAAAGAAACTGCAGAAGGTTTCATGAATATGCCGGTGAAAAATGCTGTGATTACTGTACCTGCTTACTTCAACGATTCACAACGTCAAGCAACAAAAGACGCTGGACAAATTGCCGGATTGAACGTATTGCGGGTAATCAACGAACCTACCGCAGCGGCATTGGCTTATGGCATGGATAAGACTGATGATAAAATGTAAGTAGCGAATAGTAATTGTATCTTGTACCTCTTGTGTTGAAGGCAAATGATGATATTAAAACCATTTGTCATATAAACAAGAGGAGATGAAAATCCCTAAACACAAAGCACATTGAATTTCCACAATCTGCTTTTCCCAAGGGGGAGAACATATCGCTAGTCACAAAAAAGGCATTATGTACGCACATTTAATATGTATACAAAAGTGCAAGAGTTACTCTATAGTAAATTTAACCATGTTTCAGTATTGCTGTGTACGATTTGGGAGGTGGTACTTTCGATATCTCAATCCTGGAAATTCAAAAGGGAGTGTTCGAAGTCAAGTCAACGAACGGAGACACTTTGTTGGGTGGTGAAGATTTTGACAATGTTCTCGTTAACTTTTTGGTCAGTGAATTCAAAAAGGAACAAGGTATTGACGTGACAAAAGACCCCATGGCTATGCAACGTCTAAAGGAGGCAGCTGAAAAAGCAAAAATTGAATTGTCATCGTCACTTCAAACTGACATCAACTTGCCGTACTTAACGATGGATGCCTCTGGGCCAAAGCACATGAACTTAAAAATGACGCGAACCAAACTAGAAACCCTGGTAGGAGATCTAATCAAACGAACAATCGCACCATGTCAAAAGGCTTTGTCTGATGCCGAAGTATCAAAGTCAGATATTGGTGAAGTTTTGCTAGTCGGTGGTATGACGCGTATGCCAAAGGTGCAATCAACTGTGCAGGTAAGAACCGATTGAGCTAAATTTAGACAGAAAATATTCTTATGAACATTCTTATAATTATGAAGGACATATTTGGTCGCCAACCTTCTCGCTCAGTAAATCCCGATGAAGCTGTTGCTGTTGGAGCTGCTGTCCAAGGAGGTGTCTTAGCCGGGGATGTAACCGACGTCCTCTTGCTAGACGTAACGCCATTGTCCCTTGGAATCGAAACTCTTGGTGGAGTTTTCACGCGATTAATCACACGCAACACAACCATTCCAACAAAGAAATCTCAAGTATTCTCAACTGCAGCCGATGGTCAAACTCAAGTGGAAATTAAAGTGCACCAAGGCGAACGTGAAATGGCAGGTGACAACAAATTACTTGGAGCTTTCACACTTGTCGGCATCCCACCAGCACCACGAGGCGTTCCACAAATTGAGGTGGTGTTCGATATTGATGCCAACGGCATCGTGCATGTGTCGGCTAAGGATAAGGGAACCGGCAAGGAACAACAAATTGTTATCCAATCCAGTGGTGGCTTGAGCAAAGATGAAATTGAAAATATGGTTAAGAATGCAGAACAGTATGCAGCTGCCGACAAGCTTAGGAAAGAGCGCGTTGAAGTTATCAATCAAGCGGAGAGTGTTGTGCATGATACAGAAACAAAAATGGAAGAATTCAAAGATCAACTACCTAAAGAAGAAGTAAGTAGAACTTGGCAATTTTTTTATTGCTCGACTCTAACCGGAAATCTGCTTACAGTGTGATAAACTCCGTGAAGAAATCGCAACTGTCCGCACCAAACTAGCAGATAAGGAAAACGCAGATCCAGAAGAAATTAGGAAAACGACATCTGCGCTGCAACAGTCTTCCCTTAAGCTTTTCGAGATGGCATACAAAAAGGTAAGCAGATTTTCAGCTCAATGGTTCATTCTAAAAGTTGCCAACTGAAATGGGCAAATTCAAATTAGAGAAGACATGGAGGATCCACCACCATTGGAGATTAGATGTAACTCTATTTCGAATTTTCATATTTCAGATGGCATCAGAGCGCGAATCCAGCGGCAGCGGTGCAAGCAGTAATACAGAAGGTTCGGACGAAAAGAAAGACGAACAGAAGAAGGAGGAACAAAAGAATTAAACGCCTAGTTTCTAGTTTAGTCTATCCAAAATTCAATCGAATTGAAATTTAATTGTATTACCGAAAAATTAATGCAAGTTAATTTATAACTCGCAAAGCAACTGATAGCGACAAATATTTAAAAGTAAAATAGAACACAAGGATTTCAACTTGGTCTAATTGATTCCTATCGATATTGCATTTACTCCATTGAATGAAAATTTAGTAAGTGCCTGTCTCGTAAATTAATTTGTGTTCCTATGTTAAATTTCGAGATGTGCGTCATGCGTAGTCCCAGCCTTCTAAATGTTTTTTTTTTAATGTTTGTTTCGGTTCTGTTTAATAGCAAAACCAATTGTATAATTGTACCTGAATGATCTTTTTGTTGGATGTATTAAACGGATTTGAAACAAAATGTAATCCTATAATTGGTATTAACGCAAATGCAGTTACTAGGGGTACATTTGACTAGGCATTGAAATCCATTTGGGTTCTAGTTCTCATCAGTTTATGGATGAATTTCTGTATCATTAGAATATGCCCAGTTCCATTTTCATCTATGACTTGCTAGGAGGATGTTTTTATTTAATTATTAATCTTGATAATGTCGCATCGTTTCTAAATGGCAACGTGTGTTAACGACAAGACTTGTGTAATGGATTCGAAAATGAGATTTATGGTGGCTTGGCACAATTCAGTCGGTTATGAAAATATTGTGCAAATTGTAAATTTCAAATAAGTATACACGAATAGTGACTAGTTATAATTTAAGATGTTTTTATTGAGTTTCAATAAAAAAATATTTGTTTAAATGATTGAATTTATCTTGTTTTATTTGAATTTATACAATGTGGAGTTACGAATATCCAAAATCGTCTTCACTGTGAAGAATTCAAAGTAATGTCTTCTGTAAACTAACATCAACTCATCTATTAAATGGTAGAAAAACACCCAGCCGTCAAATAATATCAACAATGAGAGTCGGAACAGCAAAATTGGTAGAAAGCGCACACTTGAAAGCGATAATCTAACACTTGGATAATATATCCCCCAATTGAGCAACACAGCTGGAGTTTAAATTCCAAACGCACCATCAGTCCTTGCGAAACTTCTGTGACATCAGACAACAGCGATTCCTTTCATATACCCCGATGTATTCCTTTGTTTAAATGATACCTACATAAATAATAGAAGTAAATTAGTTCTCTTGTCGACTTCCTAACAAGTTCAATAACAATAAATAGAAGGGATACAAATAATTCAGAAAATGTAACCGCAACAAAAAGCAAACTTTTCTGGGGAAGATCTAGTAGACGCAATAATTTAACTGTGCCACAGTTGAGATAGAGTACTCGTTCTGCAAAATATGACGCCTTGCTGATGTTATGTAGCAATCTAATGAGTTCTTCCTGTACTATTCCTTCCTTTCGTTAAGATTCAATGTACTTTAGCCTTTGTCATTGTCAAAATTCTCTAATCGCGTCCTGCCCCAAGCTTCAGAGTACTATAGTGGAAACATCGATTTGTATTTGTTTATTTTGCCAAATCGATGTAGCTCCTCATATGTAACAAATAATTGCAAGCACAGGGTGACTGAATGTCGAAAATCAATGTTTCATTGAATCAAAGGGTGTCTGTTCGTCGGTCCGAAAGCTAGAACAGCGAATCGTTCAGACTGGATTTGAAATCGGAAACTTTTGCTTTGAAAATGTATTTGCAAGTATTTGAGTTTGTCTTTCAGAATTAGCAGGAGAACGAATTCAAAACGGTAGTCCCAATCAGAGAAAGTTCTTGTAAATCGTCGAGTTCCTTCTGTATCCGGAATGGATACAGAATCTCGTTGGTAGTGACTTTGGGATTCGATACCTTCACTGCCGACTATTCACAAAATATATTGTTCACTTTCGTGAAAACGCCACTTGCTTCCTGTCAGCTTATCCTTGTTAGTTCCTCTACCTTTTGCTTGCTGACTGCTGGCTTGGTATTTCACATATTCCCATATTGTTTCGAGGCATAATCTCGCCTGAAATCTGGCGGACGTGATATTATGCTCAGGAGGTTTCTCTGAACAATAATGGAATCTTGGACAACTGGTCCCAGCCCGATGTAACGTAGGAGGAGATGAGAGCAGTCTAGTAGTCTTTTTCTGCTGGGAGTCGTTAAGGCATAATCAGCCTTTTCTCGCAACAACAAAAATTGGGAACCAGAACATTCATTCTGGTAGGCTCCATAAACTTTCTTCAAGGCTTTGTCAATCAACTTTTTCTTTAAATTCAACAAAGATTTTTATTGCATTCGGAATGGTACAGCACGCGCAGTACATAACAATTAATAACATTTTCCCGGCAGGCCAAACCCTTCAACAGAAAGGGATGAATTTTTTCAGCCTTCGACTTCCCAACACCTCCGCTGGCCACACACCCTCATAACATTACACAACACCGAAGCGCATTGCGGAAGTAGTAAAAATCTGGTCGTTGTATAATGTTCACAAATCAGCTTCGTACGCCTCGGCAATCTCCTGACCAAAATCCAATCGAGTATTTATGGTGTTATTTAATTTATAATTTGAACAAAGGATTCGGTCGCATACAATAACATCAAACCAAATGCTGAAAGATGTCATAATTCAGGAACGTGCCAACTGGCACTCAATAAGATCAAAAATTCGTAGATTCGATGCCAAAACGATCATTAGAAGTCATAAAGAGGCGAAGATACCTTACAAAATATTAACGGGAAAAAAATATTTTAAATTAACAAGAATTTGAGGGTACGCAGAGTTTTGACTATCGCAATTAAGGACTATTTCTCGTTTCCGCCATCTCACTGTTGAATTGAGTTCTGGAATGCTCATTTGTTTTTGTTTTTATGTTTATTACACAACTATGAAAAACTTAAAAAAAAAATAAGTTAAATGTTAGAAATAATGTTTTTTATAGAAGGTGAAGTATTTGGTGCATATGCAGACTTTTTATGGCGAGTGCATATGTCAAACTTAGGATTTTAACTGCCTCCAGAGCATAACTTGTATTGATCGATTTTTTCGGAGTTAATTCTCTGATTTAAAGTCCTTAATTTTGCATTCAGTCGGTAACAGTCGGATCATTGCTGTATTTCGCTCACCAGAACAAATATTGGGCGGAATTTTTCGTTTTTCGCAATAAGGGAACCAACAAAAAAAATTCATTTTCCACGGATTTCCATTTTGAAGATAGTTTATGAAGCTGACGCGTGTGGCGGTAAGACGACGCGGCACCACAAAAAATACAATGAATAAGTACAATTCAAAGAATGAAAGTAACTTACCGGCTGCTAATTGCCGGAACGGCGGCGTCCACGGAAAGTCGGCGGAGGATGGTGAGGAAAGGCGGAAGATGGGTAATGAGGATGAGTCGACTCCTGCAGCCCTTTCGGGATTCTGGAACACTGATTTCGTGGTCGGCAATAGACTTTCCTCGAGTTATTCGCACGAAAAACGAATAGAAAACAGTTGCACGATTAAACTGACAATCTGAATGTCAAGCAAGAAGCGCAATTTCGGGGATTCCCGTAACTATCAGAAGACACGGTTGGAGATCACTATGGACACGCGATGCTTTGCCTTCAAAGGTTGAACAACGAGAGAGAGAATAGAAGGATGACAGCTGACGGCTGTCACTGAAAGAACCAAAAATGGCGCGATTGGAAAAGGGCGCGATCGGAAAAGGGTGCGATCGAAAAAGGGCGCGATTGAACAAGTCGCGACTTAACAGAAGCTATTACTTGTACTTTGCATGATTTCCATTAAATTGTTTGTTTCAACGACTGCAGTGACCAGTGTATTAATATATTTGCTCTAATCACTCTAATCACTTCATCTGTTCCTTCCAGTCTTGGCACAGTCATTGATTGGTTCAACGAAATGTCCTAAAAAACTTTCGAAACCACCAATTACAGGCATGATCATGATCATTTTATGACCGTTTCGCAATTTCAAATTAACTAATCCGTTTATGGCTTTATTGTTTACTTGCTCTTATTCAAACAATATACTATGTCCTAATTTTCTGTACTTTTCCTCAATCCTTTCAACTATCAAATCAAATAGTCAATATCTGGCAACCATATGTATTTTACGATTCCACTTTCACCGCATCGTAATCTTCTTAAGCTCGTTTTTTATCAGTATTCCTCTATTTATCCTTTAACCAAACTCACCCAGCTGCATGTAAACAAAGTTCGCCTTAGATCCAAATTTTTCCTCTCAAACCCAGCCTCAAATCGTCACTTCGAAAGAACAAAACCAACATACTCCAACGAAACAAACGTCGGTCAAAGGTGAGCGGGTAACAGAGTGTATCTGATTTTATCTGTACTATGAGTTAATGATATTAAGTGTTATTTGTTAACAACAATGTGTTTGGGCAACCTCTTCCAACTTCCAAACATCCAACCTCTACCAACTACTCATAAACACAAAAAAAAATCCTAAAAAAAAAGAGAATTGAGCTATTAACTGTCATCTTCACCGTAAATGCTTCCTCTTTGTTTTAATCAATCCTTTCTTCTTGCTTATTTTTTGCTAGTTCTGCTTCTTGTAATTTGCTTTTCAAATTGTCAAATTCTGTGGGTTACAATTTTTTACCATTTCTTCTAATCAATTGATTCTGGGATTTCGTTACCATGTTTGGTTTTAGTTTCAAGCATTCAAAGCCATTTTATTCTAAGGATTTTCTCTTTTTCAGGAGGGAGACTGGGCGGTCCTGTGGTTGAATTCGGGAATCAATCGTTAGATACGATTGTGCCGTAGTATTGGTAATATTTCAGACTCCTCGACTTTGCGGAAGCGATATTGATCTTGTGATTTTTTGCCGACTGGCACAAGCAGGCAACGTAACGTGCCTTTTGTGTATTGGAGCAACATGCAGAAAATCGATAATTTCGTTGGCTGGTTTTGTCATTAAATCGAAGCGAAAGTCTGCTAGTGATTCGATCCTCGTCAGATGTCTTGCTGAATAGAGTTGTCTAATGTTAGAACGTTAGTAGACTGGTCGAGCTGTTGCCATTCTTGAAAGGCTTCGCGTCGTTAAATCGTCTAATATCGGATCTCTAAAAGAATATCACAACCAAATAGGGAGTATCAATGCATTACACCTTATACATAGGGATACCAGCAGAGTTAAGCTTGCATATTGTTGTTTCATCGGCTTCCTCTTATCGGCAGGATCGATCTGCTCTACAGGCAGGATTTATGCCTCTATTTACCAGGAACTGCGAACGCTCTCCAAAACTCCTATGATTAAATAGAATAAACAATCGTTTCGACCGCCCAATTTCGGTATTCGACTCAAAAATCGATCGATCACCGTCATATGCGCGTCATGTATGGAAACTATTAACACTAAGTTACGAATTTTGTTGGAAAAGCCGCAAAACCTCGTGATATAAAAAAAACATCTATGAAATAATACATCAAACATCATAACTTATCAATAAATTCTTCCGGTTGTTTTCATATCAATAAATTCTTCCGGTTGTTTTCAGAAACATAAGATGGGCTCGGGTGTGTAGTCAAAGAACAACTTGTTAACTCAGTTGCGAAACTTACGGCGTCCAAACAAGGTGTTACTTATCATCCACTCGATTTAGTGCTCGTGAAAGATGACATTATGGCATTTTTTTTCCTCCGATCTTGTGCCCATGAATAAACGGGTCATGCGAATTATAACGATGTTATGCAATCATGTTTTTGCGAACGTTAATTGGATTAGGGAAGGATTCTTCAATTGTAAGCGAATTAAGAAAGTATTAATCAGAGAAATTATTTACTTGTTAGGCAAATTAAGGGAGCAATTTACTAAGACTTTGATTCAAAGGATTCAAAAAATATTGTAGGCAAGTTTTGAATTCGAAGAAACGAATTTTGTTGCCCGGTGTGAGAACAAATGGAAGGGACGATGAGTTTGATAAAAACACACAACACTTATCAAAGAACTCAGTTTTATTACAAAAGAAGAAGAATACAATAAACAGCGCGAAGCGACTTGTATGCGGTTTTCCAAAAGACTAAAAATTTGTCGTGCTTCTACACCCGAAAATGAAACTCGTGAGGGCGCCACCGGACTGGCGCGAGATTAAGCGTGGGACGTACAAAAACAAAATACTTTAACACCCGGCTTCAATGGAAGGCCTACTTCCACTCGGTTAACAGATTCCTCGATTCGAAGGAATAGAAGATAGTAAAGAAGGAGCCCTTGAAATATGGACTACGAAAGAAGGTGCAGGCAATCACGTTTTATGAGAGTGACTTTGTGCCCATGGTCCTGGGACAAGATTCAAATCATTATGGGGTTGATGTTTCGACAGGTGTTATGATATTGTTACAACGTCGCGTCATCAATCGGGTTTAGCTCCTCGCTTCAGAAGAAAGTTACTAATTTCATTCCAACCAATTGGGGTTGATAAGGAAGAAGTTGTTCTCTATTTTCTTCTAAAGTTGTAAGACATTGCTGATGTATACGGTTAATTATCTCCAAATTGGACTAATAAAAGTATGAAGAAATCCTGTTCAATTTTTTGCAGCTTGCTTACGATCAATGCAATCTGTTTTCAAATTTCCATTCGTTCCTGCAACGTTGCTAAAGTTTCTCAAGTGTTGGTCATAAGCTGTTTCTTACCTCGATCATCTACGAAAAAGGGCAGCAACAAAACAAAACATGTTCAGAGTCTATAAATATAAGCCAAGAGTTTTAACTTAGATATTTACAGCCAATATACCGCTTACCTTCCTCATCCATGATCAATTGCAAAGGAGAAGCACTTGTTATCATCTATAGTCACCAGCATATTAGACGGAAAAATTTGCAATCTCCTAGGTGGCGTTTGCATTACTACACAATGTAGACTTGATAGTCTGACGAAATAGGAAGCAACACTTTATTTGACAGGCGTTAATTGGTGTCGAATAAACACGACTTGAAAGCTTGGGCAGAAGTCAAGACAACAAGAAGCATTACCGTAATACCGCGATCAAGTTGGAAATTATGAGTGGCGAAACTCTTATACTTTCCGGCTGAACCATCGTTTTTGACTGATTTTGCCGAGTACTTCCTATCCACCATCAGTGATGTAAACAACAACTAGTAACTAGTTTATTGTCTTAAATTTTTTTTGAGTTAGACACGCCCGTGAGAATCCAAAGTATCTAAAGTGTAAATCAAATTAGAGATAGATATAATGAGAGACTTTATGCACTGGAAATATGCTTGCAGTCGCTAACTTCAAGAAAACAGATCGCTCGTATATTGCTATTGTCTCCTTTCAACTTCTTATCTAGCACAAAAAATTACATCGGGAAACCAGATTGAAAAATTAAATGAACCTTTAAATAAATACGATTGTCACTATCATTTATAGATTAAGGTTCAGTATATTTCTAATATTTCACAAACTTTCTATGTTTCATTTTGTTATACGAACACAGATTTTTCATTTAACGATTTTGGTTTGTTTTCATTTTTCGTGTTTTTCTTGTTTTTGTTTTTTTAGTTAATGCTAAGAGTATTGGCCACTAAAGTTCAGAATGGACACCAAGTAACTATTACTGTCAACTACATATCCAATTCAAACATATCTGAGCGGAATCTGAACCCCTAAGTGCCTGCTTCACTTCTAAATTCTTAATCATTTATGTATAGGTTGGAAGCAATAGCATGTTAATTGCAGTCAATTACATATATTTATGTTTATTTTGTGTAGATGTGAATTTCTCGATACTGTTTCATTGTTAATATTACAAATTCAGTGATAACATGATTAAACAATACAAGTTAAAGTCTTTGAATTGCAGGCAATTATGTATGAAATAAAAATCAATTAAAGATTACATGCGCTTAATTTGCTCCTTAGTTCCATTTCTCCGTGATATATGCATACAATTTCGTTCAAGTTATGGATGAATGCTTAAAAAAATATATCTAATATAGTTGCACATATTGCTTTTCTATCGAAATATCTAAATATTTCAAAAATTCGAGAACGAGAAATGAAGGTTGTGGGTCCTTAAATAAGAAATAAAAACATGGGTTTTGTAGTTTTATCTTTTGTATCTACAAAAAGTATTTTTATTATATATATTCTTTCGTATCATCGCATAGAACAAATGAAAATAATTATAATAACTATTGAAGAATAACAAAGTGTGCACGTACATCATAAAAACAGAAAGCAACATAACGAAAAGCAATAAAAGATAAATTGAAGAGTGAAATGCTTGACGCATTAATATACCAACTGATCACAATAACGATGGTTAAAAAAAAGCTTTGTTCTAAATCCAATTGTTCCTCGTTGGTAGTAATGATAAACTAAATCAATTAAATATTTTACACTCTGCATCGATGCGTCGATTGCAAACACGAAAAATAGCATACTCCAAAATTGCGAACCTAATTCTACATGGAATAAAAATAAACTCATTAAAAACGAATCTAGGGTAAACCAGAAATCAAAATGATTCGAACAGAAACTGTTTTGGGCAAAACTATCGAGTAGAGTGGTCATCTCTGTTTACTTCTATTTTACTTTATAGTTTATTATTTATGCATCTTTTCGACTTTGTGTACACTTTATACTTACGTTAAATGTGCTTTCACTTCTTAATTCCTACTTTAATTATGTTTATTCTTTCATAGGAGCTAGACCTTGTTACATATTTCTTCAACTCTTCCAGATATCATTAAAATCATAATTTCAAATTCTATGTATGTGTTTTACGCGTGTATTTATAGTATATGCATGTATGGTGTAGAGTAGACATTATCGCTGGCTTAGAGTTTCAATAAATACTTAAGTAAATTTAAATTGGATTTAAAAATAATTTTATGTGTGTGTGTGTGTATTTGTCTCCATTAATCTTTTAAACTTTAATTTTTTATTCATAGTTCCTAAATATGTAGATATTATAAAATTTACTTCATTTTTAGTTTACTTCATAATTATTCCTTGTTTAAATTTAAATACATAGCAAGAGAACAATGTGTTATACAGAAATTAGAAAAAGTAGTACAAATCAGATAATCATATTTATTTGTTTCTGCCTTTTAGTGTTCCGTCGCAGAGAGAAACATCCTTAAAAATAAGTTCCCGCTTTTTACAGCGTTGTAGTTCGTAGAAGTGAAGCGATTAAATTATTATAACCTATTTTATTACTATTTGATTTACTACTGCTAGACGCTGATGTTGAAGTCGCTGTGGTCGTGGATGATGTAGCTGTTGCTGATGGGGTTGCTGGAGGGACCGTTCCTGTTCCACTAACTGGTGCCGTGCTATCTGATGATGTCACTGTGGCGGCGGTTGAAGATGGTTTTTTGCCTTTTTTGGCTTTCAGTGAAAGTTTTTTACATTTGCTTACTAGTGAACTCTCTCCACTAGTTTTCGATTTCGATTCCTCTCGATCTGCACTGTCAACTCCGCTCGTCTGCACTGTTTGACGATCGTCGACAGTAGAACGAGGTCGTAACAACTGTTGTTGCTTGAGTTGTTGCTCCACATCTAGAGTATCTTCATCGATAGCCTCGATGTCGACATCATCTTCTTCTTCAATGGGATCAATTTCGTCGTGTACAATGGCAACGGCAACGGCTCCAATAGCTCCTGTCGGAGTAGTCGCAATAGTCGATTTAACCATATAATTACTACTACTTGGCACTATCGCGCCGATTCTTTGCTTTTCGATAATATCGAATTGGCTGCTACCATCTTCGTACTCTTCAATGCTCTCATCACCACTTTCATCGATTGATGGGATTTTAAGTAAAATTTTATCGGATTCTGAGTTTGAGCGGAGCTTCCTGGTTGGTTGTCCCGCCCGTTTAGCTGTTTTGTTCATATTACTAATAGTGCTGCTACTACTACTAACCGTTTTTGTTGCTGCTGATGCAAGAGTCTCAAGAAATTTACTTTTAACGAGCTGTTTGTCAGTCGTTGATGGGGATCGCTGTTTTATATCAGCGTCTTGCTGCTTAGATTCATCGAGTCACAGGCGTAGGTCGAATGCTATGCGCGATGCAATGTTCTTGAAGCCGATGCTTGTGCCTGCAAAAAAAGTAATTATGATTAAACAATGAAGAAAACACATGTTAAAAAATTCAATCATATATAATTCCTACTTTAAAGAAAACAATCTTTTACATAAATAAAAACATCAATTGAATACAAAGTGTTTTCTTCGAAAATTTCAACTTTATCAAATGATTTACGAATCTCGTTCATATCGATTTTCAGAAAATGTGAGGTTGATAATACAATTTAGTAGTAGTATGTGTAGTATGTATGTGTTGATGTTTATGTCAATGCATTTATGTAATTCAATCGAACTTTATAATTTATATATTTCGGAAGCCTTTCTGTTATCCGGGATAAGATTATGAAGCCGGTATACATAGCTCTGCTATATTAACCAGTTAAGTGTGTTTGACGACAATATCCGTCATGGAGATGTGGGAAAATTTTGTGTCATGACGACTATACCCGTCATGCGTAAATTTTTATTTTGTTACAATTTGGTATTGAAATTTTAATTTTGGCGGAAACTAAATTTTATTCGCAAATTTTATTATGTTTAAAATGTTTAAGGGCCAAGACTTAATGAAACAAGCAAATAAAAATTCATCGCCGTCATCGCTTGATTATCGCGACACACACTGGTGCGCGCTTTCCCAGAAAGTCGCTACACTTAACTGGTTGAAATACCTACATGCTTTACACTACATTATGGGGATAAACACGACATTGGTTCTTTTGGGTATCAAATGACTGATCTTGTGTAAGAAAACTATTCGACACACGAATTTTATCTCCTCTGCATTATTTCTTCCTCTTGTTCTCATCAACCTATGTCTAAGCTATGGACGTAGGACAAGTATCTATCAGAAATATGCCATAATGATTTAAAAATAAGATACAGATACATTTGCATGCGGCCTTTAAAGAATTATGTAACGTCTTCTTAGTAATCGGGAATCTGTTTTAATCAATCCTTCACTAGCCCTACATCTTAGTGCAAAATTAGAAAATCTAAGTAATACGCATCAGTCTTGAGCCTGAAAGCTAAGCCAGAAAAAAATATCCGGATGCGCGACCTTTATGACTATTAAAAATCCATAACATCAATACGAAATCATATTCTGAGCAGAAATTTCCATTCTAGAGTCCTATAGCTTCATTGTCTCTACAATTTCCTATACAATGTGAATTGGCCAAGAAAATCAAAGACCAATCGTTCACACAATCCCATCTTTAGACAAAAAAGCCAATAAATGTTAATAATAGCTTTAAATCAAAAGCCATAAATTACCTCAATCGGCTACAATATCAAAATTTTTCCCCGAAAATGACCAGTATTTCATGGGTTCATGCACTAAACAAGTAGCAAGGGAACTTTTATGCAGAAAGAAGATGTTGAAGTAATCAAACGAAAAGGAAGATGAAGAGACAAAAACCACAGAAAACTACGACGCCGACTAACTTTCAAGACCCTCTTCATGAACACGACAAAAAGACTAGACACGACTGTTAAGAATCCTGCGAAATGAAAGGATAACATTCATTATGATACTTACATTCATTCATAACGATACTGATACAACAATTGATACAAAATTCTATCAATAATGAAAAGTTCTTTACTATAAATAATTAATTGTGATCATCAAACTGTATGCCTAGATTTCTCTGAATCAACATACTTTCAAAGCTGTTATTTATCGTAATCTGAGAATTCATCATATACCGAGTTCTATCTTTTAAAAGTCTTGAACATATCCTTGGGAAATATCAAAATATTAGAACACACACTCCCACCCTTAATTTTTAATAATGTAGGTTTTATAACTATATTGCCCAGAAGCTGTCAATTGGACTGGTTGAGAAAATTAAAATAATTAAATGACTGGATATTGGATTCAGCAAATTCCCTGAATCACCTGAATCCATTCTGAACCTGAATCAATCAATGATAATTCTAATAATTTAATAATTTAAAAAAAAATAAAATTTGGGGCTCATATAGTCGAAATGAAGCAAAAAGGAAGTCTTGTTTAAATGAGCCGAACAAATTTCAATTGAAAATAAACAGAAAATGTAAATTTACAAGAAAGTAAATTTCAACAACATCAAGATCAGAATTTGTCAAGTTCAAATGCCAAAATTATTGAACAAATAAATAAGTAAAAAGCGTCTTAGTGGAAAATTTGGCGGAAAAGGAATACTTAGTGGAAAAGGAAGAAATGCGATTTTGCGCGCATTACTTGTAAAATAACAAAATTGTATTTTTCTTTAAAAAAAAACCAAATCGCTGATGATTTGAACGTTTTGAACAATCAAGGATACTTTTGAAATCGTTTGTGCCTGACTTTTATCACCTACATTCTCGTACTTCAAGGGAGTTATATCAAATGCTTAGACTATTTGTTCCTACAAAAATAAAAGGATGGCAAAGGAGAGGTGAAGGCTTTTTACGTTTTTTTTTTGTTGCTGGGAAGTGAAGGGTTTTTACGCCCTGAGTGTCGGGCTTCAGTGGCAACCGGACTACCTACCGACTATCCTCCCCCATTCTCTATCACACCAAGAACCTAGACTGGAACTGATTGATAAAATAACTATTGAAAAATAATTTTTAATTAACAAACAATAATTATGAGAATAATAAAAAAAATTATAGTAAACAACTTCTACTTTAAAACGTGCACAAAGTAAAGCAATGCAAGATACAAATAATACGGACATCTTAAGTTAAGAACTGATATGGACAACCTCGAAAACACCAGAGGGACGAAAAATATTTAGGACAATAGCTTTCAGCAGCGCTGCTCCATCCATATTTTAGCTGCATATGGAAGCCGAGTCGCCTGCATCTTTTCATCAATCATTGCGTACCTTAGCCTTGCGGCCAAATTATGTGCAGAGCTTTGGCCGTTACTCCAAGTTGAACCAAAGTGGGCCAATTTTTCATACGAACCAAGATGAGACATATGAAATTCATATGATTTCGCATGTAAGAGACAATTACATCCCTTCGCCGTCCCGCCGTTTCCAAGTCAATAATTGCTTCTAATTCGAGACTGCTTCTTTGGAAACTAGTTGTGCAGGAGCACGGCCGATCCACGAACTCCTCTATTCTGAACGCCCAGTCTTCCGGGAGTTCACGGTGACTGTTTGGAACTGCGCAAATCTTCTTGCACTTCGATTTAGTTGCTTTAGATAAAACTACATGTAGTTTGATGAAGTATAGTGCAATATTTTTATAATTGCTTTATTATTAAATTTCCCAGTGGGTTGAAGTATTCGTCATATGAAAGATTTGCCTTATGGGTAAACAAGTATCCTGAAGTTCTCCACGTCTGTTACGAGCAGTCTTCTATCTTCTATTCTATCTATTAAAATCATATTGGCGGAAAGCAGCAGCCTTATAGAGATAAGTGAATGAGAGCGTCTTTGGAGAACCGATATTCATTCGGATGACAGGCTTGTTTTCAAAAACATCGAAAATATTCGTGGCCACCATAGCAGTAGACGGCGCCGGATCTCTCAAGAGAACTCTCAGGATCCTTCAAGCGCTACGACTTTTGGTGCTCTCGGACATTTGGGACTGTTATGCCTTTGTGATTTGGGAACAATAACTCTTGATCTCGTATAGCCGGCGTGTAATTAAGGAAAATTTGCGCATGAAATGACGAAA
This sequence comes from Stratiomys singularior, assembly GCA_954870665.1. Classification (NCBI taxonomy): domain Eukaryota; kingdom Metazoa; phylum Arthropoda; class Insecta; order Diptera; family Stratiomyidae; genus Stratiomys; species Stratiomys singularior. Next base: position 30,206,605 of record OX940881.1, on the reverse strand, counting down.
TTCCTACTTGAATTCAGAGAACTACAGCTAATGGAAAGCCCATATGGACACAACGCATGGAATTTCAGCAATAAAATGTCAGCATTTCGTATTAAGGTAGGATACGGAAGTATTGGAAAAGGTAAAATGAAAAATAAAATATTAAATTTGCATAAACTGACATTTGGGGTTCTCAAACGATTGATCAGTGATCAGTCAAAAAATTGATCAGTGTTGTTATATAAACATTAAAATACAACGAGTAATGGCAACATCAACTAAAAGTCAATGAACAGAGAACAGAGTCAGCCTTGTTGAAGGGATGTACTGAAAACTAATCTTCGGAAGATTCGATTAGCATGAAATTACAGTACAATTTACAGCGTGTAGATGAATGCCTCAGTCGGGTTACTGATTGTATGTTGGTAAATAAAACGGATAAATATCAAATATCAACATTTCTTGATTTCCGAGCTTCAGTAACTTAGGTCAGGACTCTTAATTGACGGATTGAGGAATATAATTTTGTTTCCACCTATAGAAATTCAAAGTCTATACGCTTTTGTAAAATAATTATTTCTATCATGTCCATCAAACCGCAAGTGAAGGTAATCAGTAGTAAGGTTGCTCATTGAATCAAACAGGAATAAGAAACTATTGTTGCAACAATGGACCTTAATTGGGTTATATTTTGCTTTGTTGGGTAAGCAAATGAGTTATTTTAATGGTTAGAACAATTTGCTGAATAAATCCGCCTTACGAATGTTCATCTTCCTTAAAATTGTTTCAAAGCATGTTCAAGCATCAAGTGCATGGAGTTACGAACCTGGCACATATTATCTAAGGTTGAACTGCATTGACTTTCAAATTTGATTGAGTTAATTCACGGAATGAATCATACTCATTTTCAATACTCTGCACTAATGCAAACATGATTCAAATTTTTACGAGTATATAAATAATATATACTATCAAATCATAAAAAAACCAAACTCACCAGAAATTCGCTTAAATCGTACACCATTCAATGATAGCCTTGGAAGTTTACACACTTCAATTTCCCATTGTACAAGGGAATCGCTATTTGGATCACCGTGTACACACCATAAGACAAACCTAAAATTATTGGCACACATTGTAATTACGTTATTCTTTAAAAGGTTGGCGAATATTATTTCAAATATTTACCTTTCTCTTTGCTCATAATCACAATTATTTTTATCCAAAACTAAGCGTATCTTTTGCATAATTTCGTCGGGCATAAGCGGTGAAGTAGTCTTCATTGACCAGGTAAAGCGTAGACAACGAGGTTTAGCCGGTTCCTCAGTATTTGTGCCACTGTCATGAAAAATGCTTATGATAATTACACAGTAGAGTGGAATATTATTAACAATTTCTACTATTGGCGCTTAACAAAAAATAACAACTATATAATGTTGACTTATTAATATGTGATTGAGGGTATTGAGCCGATGCTAGCAGTCGTGTTGAGAACAAAAATTTCTCATATTTTCAGGTGTTTTCATTTACGCACATTGGCCAAAAGATGCTGATAGTGCTTTTGTTTTCACCGTTTTATAAATCGGAGGCTTCAATTCTCTACTTTAGTATGCAGGCTAATAGGATTTTATTTCTAATCTACTGAAGACGTTTAGCGGCTATTTGTGGGGTACAATCAAACAATTTCACGAATTGGTAAGAAAATGTTCCATGCAACATTGTCAAATTTTGTGCATTTTCGTTTCCAATTTTATTGGAAATTTGTTTTTACAAAAAAAATAAAAGATCAAATTTTATACCAAATATCAAATTCTGGCTATGACATTTCAGGTTTCTAATGATTTTCCTTGGCAAAATTATTCGGAGAATTTTAAAAGCGCGAGAAAAAATATAAAGTATTAAAAGTATTAAATCAATGAAAAAAATATCGATCAAAAAGGAACGTTTCTGTTGATCGTGTTGACTTGTTCATATATTTATGAACATATCACTGAAAAAGCTACTAGGATTCTAAACCGACATGCAAATACTTTTGTGCAAATGATTGAATACTCTAATTTCTAATGTAGTTATGTGACTTCTTATAGGATCCATGCTGTATCGTATTTCCATATCATTTATCCGACATTTACCCAAAAAATGTTCAGAAATTTTTCTGATTTTAAAGTTACAAAATTTAATCGCCAGGTTTGCAATTCTACTCATGCTCAGCTATAGTAAAATACAAATAAATTATAATAATTAACTGAACTACTTTGCAAACTACTTCATCATTACATCTAGAATACACTTATTGCATTTCTTTGAACTAAAATATACCTCTATAAAATTCTCAGATATTTTCATTACCGATAAACTCTGCAACATGCATCCAATTCTGTTGACACAATTTTGAATTCATCTTCACGATTTCACCAGAGCTACTTTCTTTGCCAGAACTTTAGTGAATCGGTGAGAATCTTAGTTCGTATACAATCGTCAAATTTATATGCATAAACTTAGAATCTTTAAGTATTCGATAGTTTACACATGAACCTCTTCGAATAAAAAAAATATCAATTGGCTTATTAAAAAATGTAGGGAGGAAAGATATGAGTAGCAGATTTCAGCGATTTGCGTTTTCTCGTCATAATACACCATCCCTTTTAAAACATAGTAAAAGTATTTTAATATGATTTTAATCTTCTAGTAAGCACATTAGATGAAGATGGGAAAAATACAGAAAAAAAATTCATGTTCAATTTGGGCTGGGAATTTACTACATAGCACAAGATGAAAACACAACTTTCGCGGAGTACAGAATCACCTTCTTGGAGTCAACAATGAGTCGACTCCCCTGGTATATAATATTAAGTCATAGGTTACCCGATTTTCCGATATATTGGTGCTAATGGTCGATGGTATTGGAGTCTTGTACGCGTTCAATATGTCGCAAATTCGCTTAATAGTTAAATATATTTTTTGTGGCGGAACTTATGCGGCACAGACATGTGGTAATATTAATGAGCTGTTAGCTAACAATGTGGCTAGCCGTTAATAGTTTGATAAATTCTCATCTGGAGATTTGAATTTTCAAAACGAACGACGTGACCTGAGTGGAAATGAATCAATTTGAAAAGACGTGAAGTAGCAGCAGGAATTGGAATTACCATTCCGACAATTTCGAATTATTTTAAATCAATTGGAAAAGATGAAGTCTTAGATGGTTGAGCTCCACATCAGTTTAACGAGGATCTGCATCGGAACTGCTTGAGGAGACATGGATCTATTTTTTTTACCATAAAGTTATTAGAGATAAACGGGAATGCTTTCCGAAAATCACAAGCATTTCGCACAAAAGTCGAGAAAAAAGGAAAGGCTCAAATATACCTTAATGCTCAAGATACCAGTAGAAACTGATCAGGTTTTTATGGCGGACTAATTTAGTTGTTATTGGCGATCTATGTATGTGTCCTGAGCAATCGCTAACGGCGGATCTCTACGCAATCATCTGAAAAAGTGAACAGGGACTGACAAATTTACTCGCAGGACATGGCTTGACCATACGCTGAAAGATTTGCACGATATTGAAACTATAGCAGCTGCGCCTAGAAGCAGTTTGTCGTCCACTGCGTTCGACAGATCTCGCGCCAATTTCCGCAATTTTTATTTAAATCAAAACAAGCAATGGGGAATTCATTTCTTTGTTTGCGATAATGCGGCAACAATATATTCATAGGTGAAACGCATTGTTTTAATGCTTTTTTAATTACTTAAGAAGTATAAAATCAGCTTAGATGCATTTTATTTTCTTATTTTTCAAAATTTTTGGCATGGAAAACAATGTCATTTCATGAAAAACACAGAGAAATACAAAATTTCTAGTTAGAAATCCGATTACTACCAACATTTGCGAAGCACTCATATAATCCATCGCACCACCCGTATTTGAGTTACGCTTATTTGCCTGTTTCCAAAGGATCTTCGAAAGTATTTGGACTCATATATCATACGATATGTCAAAACTAAACGTCTTCGATATATCACAACAGATTTCAACTGTTCTACATGAAGTTCTGAAGTTGTTCTACAGTGAAGTGAGGATCCTAATAATTAATCGAAGGTAATATATGAACCGAAAAGTGCCATCAACCAACGCTTCTTATGGCGGCATGGGTTACGTCATGAAGATTTCATTGCAAAAGCGCAATACATACCAATCCATATGTAGACGCACGAAAATTACTAGAAAAACGTAAAGGTATCAACAATTCCAAAGCTCTTATTTAAAGCGTACAGTACAACGTGAATGTGAAATGTTTATAAATTTGCAATCCATATCGACATAGGGCTGGCTAGGGAGGATGCAATATGAATAACGGGTCGACTATCAAGGACTGTATGAAAATTCTTAGGAAATGGGTTTATAAATTTATGAAATATTTTTAAAGTCGACTATAAAGATTCAATGCGAATTATTAATATGCTTTGCGTATTTCCGAGTGCCAAATAATTAGTCCTCTCAGAATAACGCATTGCAATACAACTGTAGTAACTATTTAAAAGAGCTTTCCCGAATAAATGAAAAATTGTTCTATAAAGGGTAAAGATCCACTCAATACAATAAGATCATTGTGTGCTTACTTGCAACATTAAAAAGTAGCTGGCAAGCTAAAATTTCATAGATAGTAAAGACGCAGGATCAGCAATAATCCCTAGGAACCCTGGGCGATATTAGATGAATCTAATAACTGCATAATTGTAAGTTATTAGGTTCATGTTTTGTCATATCATACAAAAAGCTAAATTACAGGATCAAAACGATTTGTATATGGTTTTGGGGTGGAAACTCGGCTAGAATTTATTAAGATTTTGATGGTCGTGCAATTCTGTAAAACTGCTTCTGTATACTGCTTGGACTGCTAAAATTAATACATTCCAACACATCGTTATTCTAAGTGTGATCCTGTCACGAAAGTATTGTTACCTATATATTATTTAAATTTTGCACGCTGAACTTTCAACTTTCTAAAACAGATATTTAAACATGTGTAAGCCAAGCGTAGGTATCATCTGTTCTTCTGAAGGAAAATATCAATTATTACACTGTGCCTCTACAATTATTTCAGAAAAAGAATTATGAAAGCAATCATATTCACAAATACGGGATAGCTAACAATGATTTGTCACACCCAACTTAATCGTTTTACATAACAACAAACCAACTTTTTGTCTATATTTTTTTTAGGTTTTTATCAACTCACAATATTATTAATTTCACACATAATAAACAAAAATATTGATTCTAAGTAAGCGCTCTATAGGAGACATATATAATTGTAATTACCTAAAGTTGTTTGACGATGTATTTGGTTGGCCTTCGCTGGGCCTAAAATAAATAAAAAAAAATTGAAATAAACATAAAAATTATGATTAAAAATTAAAAGAAAACGCAGAGACAATATAAATTGAGTTTCTGAAATATTTTTGATTCGAAAAAATTGTGAATAAATTCATATAAAATAAATTGATAATGATGTAAAATAAGTTAGCAAATTGAAATCCAATTCTATATATTGGGCAATTATGTTTAAAGTGAAAATTTGGCTAATATCAAAATTATTAGATGAAAACCATTGCTCAATATAAAAGATAGCGAAGAGTTGCAAGCTGAATATAACAAAGCATACATGAAGAGAATTATGATTTGTTTCGCAAGATATTTGGAATAAGGTGTGATAGTTATTTTATGTGATAGAGTGGACCCACAACCAATCACTATCGTCCAGTGCAATATTAAAACAGTAATGATACCTTTGTAGTTTATTCTAGATTTCTACGAAAAATTATTTTAAAGTATTGTTGCAAATGTTCTTCTAGATCTAACAACACAAAACCTACAAATAAATAATACAAATTTATATATATATATATATATATATATATATATACACATACATATATGTTAAGCAGATTAACGAAATTCCAGACAGTAATGAAATTTACACGTGATTCGGAAAAATTAAAAATTACAGTGTAATTTTTAACCATGTAATTAAACTTTGCTTTAAAATATAGGATCGGTTTTAGGCAAATTTGTATAACACTTGTAACAATAAATCGATTTAGAATAGCCATAAAAGATTCGTAAATATAAAATTTACTTCAATTTAATTTGAATAAATTCTTCTAAAGGAAAATTCTTGATTTGGTAATTGATTACGAGTAATTAGATAATTCGTATTAGTACTTTTTGGGTGTTCGATGTAAGAAAACTAAAAAATATTATAAATTAGAGTTTTAAATATTTCGAATTTATTTATTTAAATACACCCTAAATAGCCAATGATAATTATGATATAATGAACAGTTGAATTACAGGGACATTCTAAATAAGGAGAGATGTTATCACCTCTAATTTAAAAGAGGGAATCGTTCAAGTTTTTAAAATATGTTTTAGAACCCCTTAAATTGTATCGTGTTTCATGTCAAAACGATGACCAAAGATTTGACGTGTCCATTGCTCGCTTGTAGCAGTGGATAATTTATTATTAACGTAAATTTCAGACTGACCACCCATATTTTTAACCACATATTTTTGGAAAACCCATCCTTATATCTTCAAGCTTTCCATCTATATTTGTTGAATTAACCCTTCTGGCATTTTAGTTGAAAAATTTCCTTCAAATTTTCCACATCATTTTCCTTAGCGACTACACCTAGTTTTATTAGTTGTTTTCTCCAGTACTCGCCAGTACTTTTCAAAGTATTTTGAACTGTTTTATTGTTCAGTGAAATTGTTTGAAGGTTATGGCACTGAAGCTGAATCTAAGCTTAGACTCCATTCTGATAACGATTTGCATACTTAAAAATTACATCTGTGATAATATAATCCTTGGATGGAGCAAACTGCTTCACACTTTTTTTTATATCAGAATCGCATTAAAGATTAAAATTTATGTAACGCTTTTTTCAGTCTTTCTTCCACAGATTATACTTTTTCCGCGCGTAAGAGAAATAAGATGTTTAATCTGGACGTACAAAAAAAAAAATCTAAAATATTGCTAGCATACCAGTACAATCATGATGTTTGCTCGGGATTTGTAATCGTAGATCAATCTTATGTTATTGCGAATTCTTTTATGATGGAATCTCTGCTAAATAAATCGAAGGCTACTTCTATTCCACTATTTTTGTTAGAGTTAGAGGCCTACATATATATGGCACGACGTTTAATCCAACCACTACAATTTGCAATATTTAAAGAAGAATAATTACCTAAACTTTCACTAAATTTGCAACTCCCAATTTGCCACACAGCCTCCAGTTTGCACGAGCAGTGATCCATTTCCTTGGTAATCAGGCAGAAAATAAAGGCAGCTAAAATCGATACTTGATTTTCCGCAATACGATCAGGATCTTATCGTGTGCTTATTGTTTGTTTTTCCATTGAGAACATACATTTTATAACGCCTGTCTAAGGTATTCCGATTGCTTCACGAAAAAGCACGTTTTTTATAAGTTTTTAATTTAGTATGCCAGCTCTGGTGTATTGGTTCTTATAGTGCGTAAATACGAACTAAAAAACTTTTTGTACGCGCTTTAATATTCACTTACTGCCATTGTTTTGAACATGGCGAATTATGGATAACTAACTAAATCAAACTCACAAATCAGAGAAAATTTCTAAATTCGAGTAGCGGGGAAAGACTGTCATAACTATTTTAAAGGAATAAATGTCATAACGACCAATATAACGGACATACTAGTATACAAATCATATCAAATTAACTAGATGCTTCAGGGACCTGGACTGTAATCTACTTAGCCCTAGGGACACTTTTTTCAGTTTCATCAAACACTGAACGAAAACTTAATTTGGTTTATCACTAAGGCAAAGGACCGAACACTAACCGGGAAGAACATGGCTTAGGAAACTTAATTAGCATTTTGCAGAAAGCAGATGACGTTATTTACTTGGTACTACGACTAAATGACTAATGATAACGCACACAGTATCGTCCTCTTTGCCATATAGTAAAAACTGTGCGCAAGAAAAAATTACTTAGACATTTGCCATATCCACATTTCTCCGTTTCCGCTTCTCATCACACTGTGCAATCAATCAAAAGTCAAACTTAGCTGCACACTTTTGTATCCTATTATATTGGAACAGGTTTTATAGATTTTGTAGGTTTTTCACCATTATATTTTTAATCTCTTTTCTGATTTGTTACAAAGAACGATTGAGAATTAGCACTGTATAAGAAACCCCAATCCAAACGGAGAGTTGGAGTCGGCATTCCAAAGGTGTTGGTTCGAATAAAAAAAGAACCAATGTGCCTTACAAAAACCCCAATCCCATTGATTGAATTAGAAAAGGGTGCAACCTCGTGAATACATGCTTATGTACGCAATAAGTTACCCTGGTGTCCATTAATAAAATGTTGCACTATAATAGATATCAGGTTGTTGAATAAGTTTTGTCGTTCTAACGCAAATACTAGTTCATAGTGAGAAATACATTTAATCACTCAATGTAATATCCTGATTTTCAACCCGCTTGTTCCAGTGAATTTCTCATTTTTATTTTCCATCCAGGAATTGATGACCGGAAGACTATCTAAATTCTTCCATCGCAGTTATTGCCTCGTTTGATAAAAATAGTTTTCCACGCATGAATTTTTAAAGATTTAAAAATATTAAAGTCAAAAAGAGCCAGGTGTGGCGAGAAGAGTGGACGTTACAAATTTGCAATGCTAAAGATGAAGGGCAGACTAGGAAATCAATGTATGCGATAAGATTGGTAACTGAATTGGTGACTTTCAGGATTCATAGTCGCTGTTGCAGCAAGAGAATTTAATCACCTCAAGGTACAATTTTGAATGGGCGGAATATTTTCAAAGAACTTTGGCTTAAGTAGGTACAAATCATTGAAAAATGTTTCTGCAAAAAATATCACATATCAGGTGTCCAAAAAGTAGTTTATCTGTGTTCATAAATCAGCGTTGATAAATATCATACTTCGTCATCCCGCGCAAGGTACTTTTCGAAGTATTCCTCATTCCACTAATGTTATTGTTACTACCGGTATTTCCACGCATAGTTTAATTTTGTTTTCTGTTTGTGGCAGTGCCCTTTGAGTATCCTAGCAATGTCGAAAAACACGTTTTCGAAAAAACATGTTGGTGTATTAACATGATGCAAAACTCAGCGATAGCAAAATCGAGTACGCGAATTGACTCGTTCCGCTGGTTATTCCCTTATATAAGTTAGAGATGTTTATTGTCAATTTACTGATTTAGTTCGTACTGCATTGCAGTGGAAGTAACGTTCTAACTTGGAATAGCAACACAGGTTTAATTATGTAGCACACCTAGCACGTATATCACAAATTTTACCATAGTATATAAAAGATGGTGGTGAAAACATGTTTAATTAGTGAAATACATAATTCGCTGAAGAAATGTATTCTTTTTAATTTACTCAATCCATTTATCGAAATGATTGATGGCGAAAAACATGGATTTTAGGGTATTTTGATATAAGTAAGGAAATTATAAAGTATATATTTAAGTTAAAAAACGCTTATCACACAAAATTCGATACTAGAAACTCGACCATATCAGACAAACAAGCCAGAATCTTCATCTTAGTTTAACCAATTTGTATCCTAAAAATTTGAATTGTCAGCTTTCGCCTTTCTAAGCTAGTCAACGTGAAATATTGAATATACGACTTTAAATGAACCAAGAAATTTTATGATGTAGCATCACATACAGAGTTACTCTTTGGGTCTAAAGTTAAACTTTGAAATTATGTTAAAGTATCCATAATATATTATTCTAAATACTGTATGAGTGAAATGCATTTTTTCTTATCTCAAATTCATCCAGATAAATTTTCATTAATGGCGTTATGTTTGTTCTTTTGTTCTAAGTGGACATGCTTTAACTAGTTGATTTTTACTACTATTTTCTAATATTTCAATTACATACAAATATAAGTTTATGAAAGACATATTACACATCGACAAATATATTTTTGGTTTCTAAGCATTTATCCATTACCCATGAGCTTCGATTGCAATTAAAAGCAATATTTTGCAAAAGCTAGCAATTATTTTAGTATAATGTTTTGTTTCCGAAATTCCCCAAATTAAATAGACATAATAGCATACTCACAATATATCCCGTACAGGCACAAGTTAAAAGATAATCATCGTTTCCACTTATTCTTTTTTTGTTCTCTTTCTCTCGCCTTTAACTCACTTGAACAACTAATAAGAAAAACACTTGAAACATTTTTTTATTTCTATTTTTTTCTAATTTTTTTTCTTTTATCTTTTGATAAACATAATTATAATTTCACTTACAAATAAAGCGTAGCTGAACAATAATACAGTATAAATTGTGTACTTGTTTGAAATTACAGCATGTATTTCTAACATGAATAAAAACAATTCAAAATGCTTTCTAGGGTTGTGGGTTTATATATAGTATATTTATGGAAAGTTTAACTAGAATATTTATCTAATATTTCATTTCCTTCTTTTCCTTGTCCATTTCTTTGTCAGCTTTCTCGCATTCTTTTCAATTTTGGAGAACAAAATTTGTTGAAAATTTCTAAAATTGTCTAAGCCTCATAGCTATCCTCATAGCTTAATTTTGAAGTTTTGAACTCTATTGAAGATACTTTCATAGTTTGTGAGTCAGCGAATTCGTGGCAGCCGTTGTGGTGGTCGTTTGAAATTCAGACATTTGTATGTTCGACAGTGTATAGTTGAAATGTTGTCCATCTCTTTGAAATTGGCATTATATGATCACAAAACACAAAATACAATACTTTGCAACATACTATAGCGACCGACTTGATTGCAAGTTGAATTTTCTTCAAAAATATTTCTCTAAATATTTGTTTCTTTTGTTATTTCATATTCGTGCTTCATATACATTTAATTTTCAATATTTGTAATATCAATACAAATATATTTTGATTACAGTCTTTAATTTTGAGTTATCTTCTCAAAATAAAATAATATATATATATTAAAATTGCATTCATTTGACGTTTATATATTTTTGATTGATAGATTTCCGTTCACTTTGAAATATTACAATAAACAATTTCAAACGCACTGAAAGTTCAGCGGCTGCTTTCAAAAGTCGTAATAAATAAAAAAGCAATATTGTGAACAAACAAAAATACTACAATTAATACTATTTCTTCACATCAAATAATTGACGGTCTGTAAACGATCGATAAACTGCGTCAAGAAGATTGCCTTTAATTTGCGACCTTACTTTTTAATTTTTTTATTGTTTCTAAAATATGCTTTAATATCAGAACTTTTCGTATAAAAATATGGCGTTATGACAAAGTATTTGTTAATATACAATAGAATTTAGAGCGTTCGAAGGAAATTATCCCAAGAGTTTTTTGCATTTAGGGTATCTATAACGAATATTCTTTGTTTCTGCGGTACAATTGTTAGTGAAAAATAGTTTGACTTTGCAGGATTTAATAATTGTTGTGATTCATTTATCCGCTCTTCAGTTGCAATGAATGATTTTTTGCTTTCAAGTTTTCCAACATCCGTAAGCGTCCTCGAATTTAGAAAAAGTATTTGTGATTCGATTTCTTTCGTCATTTTCTAAACAGAGTCCAGTTGAGAGAAACGGAACATCTTAAAAGCTCTAGGTAATATTTTTTCTAGAGCAAAAAGATATTTTCGAGTATGAACTTTGGGATGGCATATAAAAGACATGGAGTTTCTTCCATTAGAAAACGTGGAATATTCAGTTCTAACTTAATACTGCAATAATAAATGCCATATTTTGCTGTTTGTAGAACAAAGTCAATCAATCTGAATAAGATATTTGCACATTAATATTCTTCGAATATTGCCATATTTATATCGAAAGATTTAAAATATATCTAAAAGGTGGATTTCATTTGTTCTCTGTAAATATTCAATTATTTTATATATGTACTCCTAAAAATTGTTCTAATTCATTCTAAAAATGAAATGGTCACAGCTGCATTTTTAAAAATTTATTTTGAAAATAGTTTCAAATCATTCAAATTTCATTCGATTAAAAAATTTCGATTGTCACTCGGTCAGCATACTTTGCTTAAAAGTAGTATCTTATCGTCTAAAAAATATGGAGATTTAGCAATGGGAACAATATAAATGTATATAAAAACAAAAAAGGGCACAAGGAAAACAATAAATGCAACAAAAAAAATATAACACAAAACAATTTAAATCGGCAAATCAAAATTTTCTAGTGATTATTTTTTTATGCTTTTCAAGGGAGGATCACATTTTTTTGCTATATTTTATAATAGTTATTCCTTAGTTTTCACCACTCAAAAAAACTCAATATCTAAAAATTGAAAATTAAACTTAAGAGAAAATCTAAGGCAATTTACTTATCAATGCCGTCTATGTATTTAATGTTTTTTTTTTATTATTTCAAAGCGTATTTAGATTTGTGTTTTGTGATTCATTTACTCATTAGACAATACCTATTTCTTTTTTTGATATTTATATTTTCACTATTTTTTTCTCTTTCAATTTTATTGATTCGTCCTAAAATAAACAAAGAGAAAAAGATTTTTTGATGAAAAAACATTAAAAATCATAAATCTTAGAAGGATATGCTTGATACACTATTTTCAAATATTTTATAGTTCAGAGGAATGTTAAAATGACGAAACTTATAAATCATAAAGTAAAGGAAAAGTAGATAGCAATAAAAAAGAAATCGGAAAGTAAAAAGTGATTCTCAACAATCCGAAAAATTGCACAATGATTGCTTTTATTATTTCTCATCTATGTTCTGTTGTTATTTTTATTAAGGATCTATTAAAATGTATTAACTGCAGCGCGTGACCATTTTATTTTCATATATATTTTATAATTTTCTATCGGTTGTTCGCAATGAATTAAATAACATAATTAATGTATATTTTAACCTACTTCTTATAAAATGCATATAAAAAGAATTTCTATGAGGGACAAATAAGTTTATAATTTCTTAATTCGAAAGAATTGACACTAATGTCTAAGTTATATGTTAACTTTCCCTATTCGGAAAAATAGAAAAAATGCATTTCGAAAAGCATTTATTTTTAATGCTACTTTCACAAAATTGGAAACGAGACGATTAAAAGTTGGAACATTCAATAAAATGAGCGAGGAATATTTCACGTTAAACCTTTAAAATCCTACCACAGATTCTGAATTTGCATTCAGAAAAATTTTCAACATTTTGAAATATAAACGACAAAATAAGTGTTAGTTAGCGCAAACTGCTTTTCATCAAAGTATTTACACTCAAAAATCTATGCACAATGATTTTTTTCAATATTTTCAGTTCAAAAACTTGATCCACAAAGAATGCGTTGTAAAAAATTGTTTAACTGTTTACAATATAGGTAAACAAGCTGTCTGTGCTTCGGGTCTAGTCCCAGTGTCTACAATGAAACGTGCCATAGCATTCCCGAAAATATTTTTTCTGGTTGTGTGGAAAGAAGGGTGTATTTCTGTAAAATTTATTCCCGCATTTTTTAAAACATGCATTAATAATTTATATGTATGTGTGTATATAAATTGTAAGTTATTAATATCAATATTGATTTTTTCATTAAATTCAGCATTTACCATTCTGTTTTAATTAGCAAATGAATTTAACAAAGATTTCAGAAAAACAGTTTAAAGATCATGCGCATCTGAACTAGTTAGAATATATATATATAAACGTAAGAATATATTATTTTTAATTGAAAAAGTAAATGAAAATTATAATAGGGGAAATACAAACGGCTGTCGACAAATTTAAAGATCAGTGAAAGTTGTCGTTAAATAATTCAAAATGTGACGTTAGCAACAAAAACTTGGTTAGGAAAAATTTAGAGTTTAAAATTTGCTGATTGAGTTAACAAAATATTCCTAATTTATCAAAATCATTTTCGTTTCATGTATCTTCGGAATAACAAAAAATCCCCAATTCAAATGCATATTAATTAGTAGAATTGACCAATTTTAAAAGCAACACATGACAACCAATAAATCAAAAATCGAATTGGAAGAAAAAATTTAAATTTAATCATTTGATGGTATCTGTCTTGAAATATTCGACTTTGCTTTGTTGTTTGTTTCAACATAAAGATAACCAATCTCATGAGCAATCAAAGCAATGCGTATATTTTTCAATTGATATTCCAATTTTATTTGACAATTTAACACCCATTTTGTACATTATTTATCAAATTTAATGCAAACTTGTAAAAATACAAACAAAACTCAAACAATGCAAATACGAACAATATACACGCAAATAAATGGTCGCACGAAAAGCAGTTGGATAGTTAATTTATGATATTCACATTATTAACGAATTTGGTTATGTAAAATAACTATATTTTTCAAAATTGTCACGTCATATATAAGTATCAAATTACCTCAAGTTATATTAAGTTTCTAGTTCAATGACTACTTGACTAATCGATCATAACGTGAACAAAATCAAATACATATAAGCAACACTAAGTTTATTAGTTTATCGAAAACCAAAGCGGTTTTAATCAGATTATCTTACTTTTTTCATTCTGGCAAGGATAACTTACATACATATGTATATCACATTTATGTATATATATATTAATGTTTTTTATATATATATAATATTATATAATCTGCATATAATCTCCCAATTTGTAACGATATATGTAAACATGTAAACGCAAAATCATTGTGCATTCTTTTTGAAGATATGAAAGTATACTAGGCTTATAATGTGGTGAAGTATATGACACAATTATAACACTGTTAGGATTCAAGCTCATCCCATAATGTGATATATTTCTGGAATTATTTAGTTTTATTTATAATTGGTTATTATTCAACTGGGTTTGAAGAATGTATGTAGGGTCAATTTAATGTTTTAAATTATTGGATTTTTAGGTCAATATAGTGTTGATAGTTTGTGGCAATCGTATTGATTATAACCATTATGCTGTTTTTCAAGCGATTTAAAGGAACTGGATTCGTGTGAGTATTTGTGATAATTAATCAAATTAAGTAGTAAAATTATTTGTTCATATGTAATAAATTTAAAAAATTATTTAATAAAATCATGCGCTTAATACAATTACTGCAAAATCACATAGACTCATATATTTAACATCCTACCACTCACACTTGCCCACACTCATTCATTGCATATTGCTTAAACTCTTACTCAAAACCAAATGTATCGTAGCCTTATAAACAAACCAAAAACAGCGCGATATAAGCTATTCGTAATCTCCTACATTGATATTTACTGTCCTCATTTCGAGGGGCTTTTTATATCTTTTTTTTTCAATTCATCTATGATATTTAAATAAACTAAATAAATGGGTACTTAAGGTTCTAACTTGAAAGGAGTGATAGGACAAACAAGTATTTTTCATCGGGAAATTGGGATTGAATTCAGTGAGTCGGGCCCTAAAACCAAATAATCATATTTTCATGAATCTATGCAATTTAAATATTTGTTAGAGTTTGGCTAACATTGCTATACGATTCCCGCTGATAAAAACCGATTTTTAACTAATGAAAGGAGAAAGATATGGAACAAATAATAAAAGTACACATAAGACGACATTCAGGGTAAATAAAAATGATTAGTTTTTGATTGTACTGAATAATGATAATTTAATACATCTTAGCTGATATCATTAACCAATTTATGAATTTATAACAAATAATAAAACTCTAATTATTTAAAATACTGTTGTATCGCTACGAACAGTTTACTTAGAAAAAAGATTTTCTAAAACAAATCAATGTTCTGTATATTAAATGTTATAAAATTTTATCTTTCGCCACTTTATCAATCATTGTTCGTAAGAAGACTTTAAATATAATTCTAGACTTCCATATACACACTTTATGATGTTTTTATATCTAAAAAAATTGCGAAATGAGATTTTAACTGAATCAGGAAATGACTTGCAAAACATATAATGAAAACATGATTTCATCAAGATGTATCTAGCAGTTCAATTAAAACTTTATAATCATCTATATTTGACCACATGAGTTTCCTTTCAGAATAGTTTAGTGGATGATATTCTTAGCAGCCATCTCGGAAGAATTGAATACAGAAAATGGTAAATTTATAGGTAAGTGATATTTCAATAAACGAAAATAATTTGAAGCAAGACAAACTTGTACGCCTTGTAGGAAAACAGAAGAAATTCTTGTTTAGTGAATAAAAAGCTGGTACAAGAGGCATATAACCATAAAATTCAGTGTAATTAGCATCTATCGTATGCTTTAGCGTACCAGTGAAGCTTATGATAGTTTTGACCAAACATAAAAGCTATTTTATGAAACAGTTGAAGAAAGTTACTTGAATACAATAAGCAACACCTTCAGGCTAGCATATTCTTTTATTTAGTAACATATCCCAATCCGTTCTTGAAAACGAAAAGCAAAATGAAGGACATAACTTATATGTACCCTCATTAAGAGATTATAAACCAGAAAAGTATGTATTCAAGTTCAAGTCTGAAGCTCAAACTTGAATTTCAGTGCCATCTAACAATTAGCCAGCCTAACGGAACCACTTTCTACATCTGACACAACCAAGAGCAATAGTTAAATAGATGAATTGACGAACAGACATGAAATCGTGTCATCCAAATATGATAGTTTTGAAAAGTGTAAATTCTGTGGAGACAAAAAGGGGAAAATAGGAGAATGGCGTCAAAAGGAGCGGAAAATTAAGCATCCGAAAGAGGATTTGATGATTTGCACAGGATATCCAGCTACACAAAAAATTGGTTCCCTTTGAGCGATTGAGAATATCTAAATATTGATTTCCACACATTCTCCAGGTTTTGTTGTTCTTCATCACGTTTCTGGTCCTCGGTCCGGCAATTTTATTTAGTTACCTCAATGCATCTCAAAATTTACTGATCTGTGGACGTTGCACTGAATAGCTTCTGCCATCATAAATTATGTAACAGAAACTAGCTTTTGAAAAACTTAAGTTTCCGCATCTCAATCTCAAAAAATGGTGTTACTTAAAAATTATACAAAATCAACGTCTCAAGACCTGCTCAATTTTCTAGTTAATACTTTCACAGCAGCTATAACACAAAAAACTTAACAAACAAAATAATTTCAAACATCCGAAATCTTAGTTTTTTCTTTAAATATTCATCATTTATTATTCTTGTATGCATATTTATTTATAATAGTTAGAAATTACCAAACTATAAAAAAGAAATAATTTTTTTTTCTTTGACTTATTAATATCGGTTATTTATATTACGTTTTATTCAATACATAAACCAAACAATATTCTTACAATATTGTCATACTTTTAAATGCCAATGGTGATAATAGTCAAAAACTACCTTCTGCTTAGATTTAATTGTAAGAGAAATTACGTTCCAAAAACAAAAAATGAAAAACAATGATAATCTATCTGAACAAGCAAATTAATAAAAGAAAACAAAAAAGAAGAATATGCTTAATTCCTCGCTTTGTTATTACTTTATTCGCATACAGAGAAAAATAAAACAAAATTTCAATTTGAAAGGAAAATGATTTAGAGAAATAAATGAGTTTGCTGAGAAATATTTCATTTAACCTATACAAGATATACTCAATCAGCCAAAAGTTAAACAAAACAGTTTAAAATCAACGCAACAGACTACCAACTTGCTTAATCCTTTTCCTACAGATATGAAATTTCATCTTGAATTATAAAGTTAAATAATCAAATAACGTCTTCCATTACTAGCTAAATTTAAAAAAAAAAACCATTGCTTGTTATATTTGCTTGACGCGCATCTTGTTGTTATACTTTCGTTGCATAAATTACATCAATTATTGTGTTTCCCTTTATTTCTAACATAAAGTAAGAATATCTAATTTAATTTCGTTAAAAATTTCATGTTTTTTAAACAGCAACTTTTTCATATTGCGTAATTTTGAAAAGATAGCTTTTATGTGTTTTTATTTACTATCTAATGTTAATAACCTAAACCTGAAATGAATAATACGAAATATGTTTTTAGAAGGAAAAAAGTGATAAATTGAAAATAAAAAAATATAGAAATTTTTAAAACATGTAACTAAATTTCTAATGTGAACACAATAGCAATAAATAAGGATTCAGTGTTTAAATCATTTTTTTAACTTTTCACAATGACGTTAGGAAACTCAAATTGGAAAACGGTAGTTCTTTTATACAAACACAATTAGAACAAGTAATATAAATAAACAGAAATAATTGTAATAGAAAAAATTAAATTGCAGAATGTAGAAAAAAGAAAGTGATTAGCCAAGAATATATTTTGATTTTCAGATTTATTTGGGGGAATTCTGAAAATATGATTTACATGCTCTGGCAGGATTTTAGTATTTATCATACTGCAATTCATTTTTCAGTTACTAATATTTATATACGAGTTTGAAACATGATATTATGAGGGTATTAAATAGTCATATTTTACGCGACTTTGTTGTCTTACATAATACACACAAATTATAACAATCACTCCAAACTTCATTATTACTTTATTACTAAGCAGTTAAGTTAGAGCAACGAAACGATCACTAGATATTAAATAGATTATTTGCACAAACAAAGAAACAACATCATTCTCCGTTTTGTTTTTTAACCCAAAATAGGAAAGTGTTTACATTCCGAAAACTTAACGCAATTAGGTTAATTATAACATGACAGTGCGTGAAAAATGTCCTACTTTTCGTTAATCACGGGAATTCTAAAAGAAAAAATCATGCAATAAAGCGTGAATTATATTAATTGACGTTATTAAGCATGTGCAATAATATAAAGTATTTAAAGTGGTGCATCAGAATAAATTATTAAATAAATTATAATTCGTTTCCCTGACCCCTATAAATTTTTTCTGATAGTAATTTTCATAGCATTTTAAATCCAATATCGGTAAGATAAATATTTTTAAAAGATCTATGTTCGCCATGGTTTGAGATTCTATTCAATCGAAATTGTACTACTGTAATAGGAAAAAGCTCTCGCAAAAAATTGTTTTACATTTTGACTTTTAAGAAAATTGTCTGAATTCCGGAGGAACGCTTTAAATTTATACATTAAATTGAAACCCCATCATTATTTGCCAGATGCTGTGAATTTTGAATATATTCAATACTTTAGTAATGTAAAATTAAAAGACAGATGTGGGTGATGAGAGATTAGGTGAGGTGCGTATGAAATTATCCGATTAAATAGAAACTATTAGCCAAAGGTAATAGAAACTTAATCTTCGACAAAAAATAGAATAGTCAAAACGGAACCTTTTCCGAATTATTGAATGTTTGGTCCCTACTCAAATTTTAGAAATATTCTTCAATGGCGTCTAACCAATCTTTCGGACAAACATTTAAATTTGCAAGAAGCTAATAGCTGTTCGTCATTTCTCCATCAGGAAAACATGAAATTTAGGCTAGAAAACGTAATTACACCTGGGTTTGTCTGATCGTGTTTCCATTTGTTTTTAACCTTTTATTTAGAAAGCGGAAATCGTGAGACATACACTAACTATTCAACAAAGAATTGACTTAAAGCAATTCAACTTAAAAACAAAGAAGGACTATATAAGCGTATATGTTGTCTTCGGAACTTACAGCGCAGTTATAATTCCTTTCAATTTGGGTTATCGGTTTGTACAGACGCATATGAAGACTAATTTATAACAAAGAAGAAAAAATATAAATTAAACGTCGCATAAAAAATCAGGAATCATAATGATCCGCGTTTCTTGTGTCTGTGCAACTTAATTTAATCTACACAACAACATTTTGCATGATGTTTTTGCGAAGCAAGGCCATAGGATTGGATTTCATGAATTATGCAACTAAAAGTTACGTCAGTTAAATTAAACGGATTTTCTAAGCTATTTCATTTGTTATCCGTAGAAATATTGCGATATCGGTTAAAATATCAATTATCAATTTACAATTTGCTTTGCACATTGATGAATTACCCTTTTTGTTTTAATTTTCTAAAGTAAATTATAAGCAACTAGTGAACCCTTCTGCAGTTGCTGTAATCTTATTTATTCAGTGAAATATTGCAAAGTCGTCAGAACAGAAAAGTATTAATTCTTTGCTATTGAAAAGAAACATTTGTTTCATTTAATTCAAACATCTTCATCTAAAATATTAGACGATATAAGACGATATCCCATTCTCCTAACCAAATTTACAGCTTCGTGGTGAATGTCGTACGAATTTAAGATCAGGTGCAGAAATGTGTTTATTCCAAAATTAATATTAATTCGTAAATAATATTTTCGAGAATTACTTTTCGTTGGTTCTTATATCGAGTATAACTGATTGATTAATAATATCATAAACTTAAGATTGATCTGATGATGCTGACTTAAGAAAAAATATTCTTATGTCAATTATGATTGCAGGCAATATATAAGGAGACAAAAGTGAAATATATGCTAAAAGCATTATTTTTTGTCTGAAAAGCTTTTTCTCATATTAATTAAACAAAATTTTTGTTCGAAATATTTCTTATTTCTTATGTAATTGAAAACTGACATTTAAAATGCTATCTAATTACTCGCTTACGCTTAGATAAATATTTATTTAAAATGGGACTAAACTAGCACAGAAACGAAAATTATTTGAGTTAAGTAAGTTCAAGAATTTTTGAGTCCCTTTGGTACTTTATAGAAGGATATCTGATTTTAAAACTACAGGACAATTGACGATTGCTATGTATGTAGTTAATAATTTATTATTTGCTTGCCTAAAGTATGCTACAGCGTATGTAAATAAAAAAAACTAAATAATGTAGTCAAAAGACGGTGAATGGAGAGTTGAGATTAGATTTGTGGAATATGTGATTATTTGGTTGTATTTTTATTTTGTTTGATTTTGAAGAGTAAGAGTTTTGAGTTTTGAGCTGTTTTTAAGGTTTGATACGAAAATAAAAGCTACAACATTTTTAAGGTGAAAATATTTTAAATCATAAATGAGTTACTTACCGTTTACTAAATCGGGATGATAATTTTGAAAAGAAACTAACACGTGTTGGATGTGGAGAGTCTCCAGTTGCACCACCAGTACCTGGATATTCAAGTCCAGAATTGTTTCTTGATCTTGTTTGGCCTGGATGTACATTATGAAAATAAGGCGATTAGTAGTTATTAACTAATTTTATATTTTGTGAAATCAAAAGATACTCTTTATTTATTTTGTTTAAATATTTAACGAAGAAAAATAAAATAGTAAATGTAGAAATCAAAAACTTAGGAATTATTAATGTATCTTTCTGCATTAGCCGCGTCACATCACTTACACTTCGTTCCTAACATAACATTCTAAGGACTTTATATAAATAAATCTTGCATGGTCTGGATAATCCAGATTTAGTTTACAGCTCTGCAGCATTCAATACAAAACGAACATTTATACAATCAAGAGAGCGGGCGATGGAGGCTAAGAGATAGATAGATTAGGGATAATGCAAGCCTTATTTTTAAAAACATCAAATCATCAAACATACTGGATGCAATAATTGTTAATTTATTTGATTAAGGGCTATTCTTTCTTCATTTTATTTACAGATAAATTAAGCAATTGAACATATGCTCTCTTTGAGCAGACGATTTTGGATAGGGCTTTGTACTTGTATGAAAGTAGAGAACATGAAAAAGACATGCATAATCATAGATTATGAAATATAGATGACTTTAGAAGTATGCTTCAATTGCTTCATGATTCAAATTTAAATTTCTTCGATTTGATTTTATCGCTAGTTTCCACAACTTTTTCATCAGAAACTAATAACAATTAAATCATTTGCTAAATGATATTATAAACCTAGCAAAATTAAATTTTGTTATTTTTGTGCAAGTTTGATATTCGCCCAATGATCAGTCGACAGAGGCACTAAAATTTCATGCAAAATTAGTTAGTAGTCTAGAAATCCGTGTCGGCTGATGATGAGGTGCAAAGTGTATTACCTTTTATTTGAGAAGCTTTCGAATGATTTATTTCTTACTTAGTTATTCAACTATCTGTTCATAATGTACCATCATAAGAGATATGGATATTACCTTATCAACTACCATAGGGTAAATATGCTATCCTATTTTTGTTATTAAAAAGACGCCTCAACTAGATCTAGCTCAACGTGAAACTTTTTTAATTTTCAAAATAAACCCAAAATATATTATTTGTAATTGCTTCCATCTTCATAAAATTTTTTTTTTGTGCTAGCGTGCTGTGCTTTTGTGCATCAGCGATTATCGCTGATGAAGACCGAACGATCACGGTCGAAAATCGATTCCGCAAGGTAAATAAAAAAACATAAAATTAAAAGGAAGGTTTCTTTATTTCTACCAAAATATATTGTTAGTGTTAAATATATTGTTACGCTCAGTCAAAATCGTGTTGAGGAAGGCATACTACACAAATAATCTAAAGTGTATAGATAAAATTTCGAACGGAAGACGTTTGAAAAAAAATTAAATTTTTTTCATTCCAGCGGTTCAAGAAGCACCCGAAATAATCCTATGACCCGAATTCATTATTCAATCAAGGCTTTTTATTTTTTCGCTACACATTAATAGCACAAACTTAAGTTATTCAACAATAAAATGATTCAAATACAATTCATGATTTGAATGATTTCCAAAATATCTTATCACGAATAGCTACATAAACAAACCCTCTTATTCAATAAAGATATTGCGAATCGTAAGGATTGCATACTCATAAAGGCAATGCAGCAACTTTTGAACCGAGGATTTTTTGCGCTGAAGGACACTGCTCATTATTATTTACTTGCTCTAGAATTACAGTCTAATTTTGAAGACCGGCTTGTTGATATTTTATTATTATTATTATCATCATTGCAATTGTTATCATTCAAAGTCCATATTTATCGCAAGTTGTGTGCTTTCATAATATGCTACGTATGTATATGAGTAAAACCAGATGTGAAAGCGAAAACCCAGTAAATTGTCAGAAAAAATATTTTTTTTATATTGCCGATACCAAGGGAGAATCGACAGAGAACGTCCGAACATTGTTTCTTACCAATTAGCAATGATAATAAAAATTATAATGTATTGGAATAAACTACATATCGAAAACAGTCCACAGATTTAAGAATAAACAAAAAATTAATATTATATTTTTGATAAGTATTGTTTAGTCTCAGACTAATAAAGATGCTCAAAGTCAGAACAGGCTTACGAAAGCGATATTTAAAAAATGTAAATTAACGCTTTACGTCTGCACGCAAGTTGATATGACTCTGAACAGAAAATCTTAGATCGATAGACACATCACACTAAAAACGTATCAAAATTGTGAAATCGTTCGCTGTCTTTGTGTCGGATTTTCAAGAAATTATGTCAAGCTTGGGACATCAACAAAGAGTGATATCATATAGAACATTGATAAACTAACTTGCATTAGTAAAAAACGCATGTAACTTTCAAAATCAAATGTCGGCTATAAAAGTTCGTAAACTTAGTAGATACTTTCTCGCTAACTTAGCAAAGCAGAAAATTTGTATTTTATTATTTATATAATATTTTTGTTTTGGAATTATGAGAAGCAACAACCTGCCTCATATGTAATGTGTCGATCAAGTTGGCTTGGGTCAAATGCATGGAAAACAAATTACTAGTAAATTGAATAATTTTTTATTATTCATGTTAATTTTTATTGGAAAAATAACTGAACGATTTTTAATGCAGCCTTTTATAGTCTAAATTTTAGTTGTGCATTTTTTCGGCAGTCGTTACACAACTTAATTTTGTTGAGAAATCGAAATGTAAAGACATAAAATGATTCAACAAAAAAAAAAAAAAACGATGAATGAACCAAAGCATGTTTCAAAGGATTGCAATGACGCATTGTATTGGATTGATTGGCGAAGATAGACAAAAGCTGTTCGTATGTTTACTCTTGGACAATTCTGAAACCTTGTCCACAACATATTTTTCCATTAATTTGTATTCGAGCTGGAATGTTAGAGTAAGCTCTACATTTTGCATTTATGTTATCACTGAAGATTTACTCAATTATTATTAAAAATACAATGGGAAAAACGAGTAATTTTGCAATATGACTTGCATTTTCCAACGAGAAATGTAATTCGACTTTAATGTTTAAGTATTAAACTAGAAATTTCTTGAAAATAATCTCATCTTTATCCAATACATCGGACTCTAAAGTTATATAATGTTCTTCGGCTTTTTTACTTCACGATCTATGTTGATTTTTTAATGTTTTGACTGGTACTTGACCAGAATATATTATCTGAAGAAAAGCTTCGGCTGATCATTTATGCTAGATAATTCTAAATTCTATTTCTATTAACTTAGAGTCTATTTATTATATTTCGAGATATCTAATTGCCTTCATTACTTTCTTCTGACAGACGTATGCCCTTTTTTTCTTCAAATATTGTCCTTCCAAAATAGCTTCAAAGCATAATCTCCATGTATAACATGAACTATTCTGTTTAACTAGATTATTACCTCATTTACTACTGAATATATTTCAGGTCATATTGTGTGTAAAATGCATGGAAATAATTTTTAAACAGTGCGCTAACATTTTAAAACGCTATATCTTATCAAAAAGTTTGCACTAAACATCGTATTATACTATTTCATTTCATTGTCAACGCTACAACTTAACTCTACAAGAGAAAAAATGTAATATGAAAATCTGCAAACTTACCCGAATGAAAAGTTGACCTCGATGGAACATTCCTTGGGAAGTGCCTGCTAGATTTAACAGCTGATGTCATTCTGAGGCGATCGAGCAAACTGATTGTTTGTGATTTATTTATTTCAATTTCGATTTTATCGATTTTTATTTTTTTTCGATTTTAAATGATTTTTTTTATTTTCACCATGAAAAAACAGGAAAATGATTTTTAAATTGAGTATCATTTTCACAGGATAGTCGTTTTGAAATGGTTTTCAGTTCATATTTAAATTGTATTCAGCAATTTCAATGCCGAAATGTATGTTTTAATTCAAAAATGATCATGAATCGAATCGATATTTTCAAAATTGAATAAATAAATTGTGCCATGTTTTGTTTTTTTTTTTTGTTGTTTTCAATTCAAAATAATATTGACGAATTTCAAAATTTTCATTATGTTGTTATGCATTTTAATTGGTGGTGATTGTGTTTTTATATATTGGTTGTGGTTTTTAAAGATGTAGTGGCAATAAATACGATGAAAAAAGATGATAAGATGCACGGCATAGCAACAATTCGACATAGTATTTTTTATTTGTTTGCGATATATTTGGTTTTTTGTTTTATTTATATATTGGTTGATGATGATTTGCAAATAGATGTGGTGTAGATGCAAGGCACGCAGGTAAAATTGGCATTTCATTCGCAACAAACCAGGTGAAAGATAAAAAAGAAAGAAAAGAAAACAAATATATAAATAAATATATAATATCATAAAATTATTTTTAAAAAATTCAAATTTCTTTGTTTAATGTAATTAATAATTAAATATTCTATTGATAACACACTACATTAAAAAATTTTTCTTTTGAATGCAACTAATGTGATTTAGTTGATTAAAACAAATAACATTTCGAGTTATTCTCAACGGGCTTAAATCAGTAAAGGACTTATTTTTCAAACACCAAATGAAAGCAGTTAATATGTGATTAGGTTTGTTACAGTGATTTTTTTGATGACTAAAAAGAAAAATTTCGAAAGATGTAGAACTATGGTAGAAAGAGAAATTATGTATATTTAACTGAAGATATTACATTATTAAATGGAATTTTATCAATTTTTTCCTGAATGAACCTAGTAATTTTTTAAGCTGCATGACGGTCAACACAGTAACATTACAACCATTTTTACATTTTAGCTGGTAACACCTTCCATTTTAGAAAGTAATGATTATTACTGGGGCATTTTTAGCTTTCGAAGTCTCTACGAATCACCTAAAGAAACAATGTAAGCCACACCCTATTTGATTTTCTACAGTCATCAAACAACAAATTTGATTTTCTACAGTCAACAACATCAAAATCTAATCACTGTTATCAAACCCACGTTATGATGAGCAAAAGCAATTGAATGATATTCCGAAATAAGAAACTAAGGCACATAACCATATAAAAACAAACTAAACATTACAATTTAGTTCCAAATTATCCAATGATATTTTTTCGGAAATACACTCTTTAGCTACCAATTCAAAAAACAAGCAAGCTTTTGAAGAGTAAGCACTTCAGCGACAAAAAAAAATTCAAATCATGAGTATATAATTTTTCTGTAGCTGGATTATGTATACATGAACTGAACAACTAAGCAACAAGCTTCCTTCACTTTCAAACAAACACAATCTCTCCGTATATGAGCAACAAATTAATAAACAAATAAATAAAAAAACGTAAAGAACAATGAAAAACCATCAGAAAAATATTAAAACGTATCTCATATTTGTAAAGTTTTTTATAAAAGATTTTATTTTTGCATTTGAAACTCACCAAAAATTTCATAATCCAAATAAGGCATTTTACGATTGGTTTATGTAGATTTTGAGAAGAAAAAGTTCAATGTTTTCATTTTTGGAAGAACATTTTTTTTGATTGTATAGTAGTAGATATTGGGAATATTTTTTGTTTATTTTTTATTGAAGTGGAATATCAGCATGAAAAGAAAAAACAGAAACAGAAAATTTTCGTATTAATTATTTGATATAAAATATACATTGTCCTGTATTTGACTAGATTAGAAACTTAAGCATATTTTCAAAGGTTAATGTGTACACAGTTCTATTTGATTTCGTTTGATTCCAGGTTATTGTCTTTTGTTTTGCTTTATGTACATTTGGCAGCAATAATGACTAGAAATTGAGTAGTGTTTTCGTGCATTGCGAGCGAAGCTTCTCTAAGAAATTTGGTAGTGCTTCAGTTATTTTCAAAACCAAGCATGCATTTTAGATCGTAGAATCTTCTTTATTGAATCAAACTAAGAGATCAACTTGTATTAGAATTTCTTTTAGATTCATATTTTTGACCTTTGTAATTATCATTTCCCTTTCTGAGTTATTCTTTTGCCTCACCTAATGGAAATATCTTAAAGGAAATGAAAATATGTTTACCATTTTATCACGTATATAGCGTTTATTAGGGAGAATCATACACATTAAGGCTGAACAGAAGCGAAACGACGACGATGCAAGTCTTTAATATCCAAACGATTATTTTTTGAATTTTGATGTGTTAGACACAACATTTAAATGTTTTCTAGTGAAGATTTATTTGAAGAACATTTTTTTAATAAATTCGAAAATAGTTTATACGAATAGGAAGGTTGATTAAAAAACGAAGATAATTGGTAAATTAGATTGTTTGTTTTATTTTTGTAAACACGGACAGGTTTTATTGGGATCTTTACTTACAAAAGTGATCGCTCCCGAAAACTCCAGCCGCGAGATACTCTGAAATAGTAACTAATATTAAGGCCTATTTGTTTAAAAAAACAGAAAGGGATATCATTGCTCAAATAGAGTAAAGATAAAAGTGCAGATAAGTTCCATCCGAGTTATTTTTGAATAAAATTTTCAAACCAACATTAAGATTTATACAGGAGAAAATGATTTTGCAGGTAAGGTGAGACACAAGGAAATTTTATTGTATTTGCAGGCTGTTGTAACATTACTGAACTAATCACGATTCATTCCCATTTTCTTATTTCGAAGAATAAAGTGCAAATTAAATACTATTCTTCAGGAAAACGAGGATAAACGACTTAATGTGCTAAATTGTTGTGTGATACAAGAAGTTGGAGCTAGATAGGGAAATAAACATTTTTCATCCACATACAAGGAGAATATCAAAATAAATTATAGCTTCTTGCTTATTGTCAAATCAAGATAGAATTAAACGCAACAAAATCATGTTTGGCTCATTGAGCTTTAATAAAATTTGTTTGGGTTTTCTCTATTCCTTTGGATTAAATTATTCCCGAGTCAACTTCGATGGTAAGTTAATTGAGTTATGAGATTCTGCCTTATATTTCCTCACGATGAATGAGAGAGGGAGGAAAATCAAGTCCAATAAAGAAAATTAAATTTTGATACAGTAAATCGTAAGAATGCAGACTGTTGGCTCTACTTTGTCTTGTGAACTGTGAAACATTAATAATATTCAATTTCCCTTGTTATCATTATTTGAAAGTCGATATTGTATAAAAAAAATAATCATTCTCAAGTTCACAAAGCCCAAAAATTTTCAAATCTACATTTTCTACATTTTTCTTTGTTGAAGACAAGGATACAATCTTATATAGCATTGCAAATACGGCCTTTACATTCAAAATGTTATTTAAATTGCAATTGAATGATTGAAATTGAATATAAACCGTACAAATGTATGAAGGATACCAAATTTGCCCGCAACATTTTAGTTAATATTATAGTTTATACAGGCAAGCTGGAAGAATTTTGTAAATTGGTATTTATACATTGTATTACAACAATACAATGACACAATGACGTATCGTATCAAATATATCATTCTTTGGATCAGATAATCTTAAGCATCGTTTGTGATTGTTCTGCATAAAATTCCAGAAGGTTCAAACAGAAAACAGAAAACAGAAACAATGTAATAAAATGACATACAGTTTGTATCAACCGAGTCAACTGCAAATGACGCAAAACTAGAAAAAGCATTCAAAAACTACTTCATTTTTTTTCTCATTGAAATGCTAACTGCTATTTCTCCAAGGAAGGCGATGCGGTTGTTTCTCGTTAAAATTTTGATGGCGGCAAAAGACTGCGGAACATTGCTTTGTACATCGGAAGACAACGCACTTAGCTTGTATTACATCAACTATTCGTCGGATAGCATTCGACAAATCGAGTTTGGATAGCATTCGACAAATCGAGCATTAAACTAACTATTCGAGCAAATTTAGGCTCTTTTTTTAGAAACTAGCCCTGATCGAAAATATGATACAGTTAGCCTGAAACAACAGAAACCGGATAAGCCCTATCCTGATCTTACAATGAAACTTTTATCAGTAAATCGCAAGCTATTGGTGACATTATCCTTCGTTCGTCATATTTTATTTTACAACTAATTATATCTTCAGTTTTCAAAGTGAATGGATGAAGTTTATATGCATTTTCGGGAGACATTTCAGATAATTGTTTAGGGTTCACATGAAAATATCCGAAGACTTAACTTTTTGTTGCTTGATTGATTTTTCTTAATCGAAGGAAGGTAAATGAGAGACTCATATTGTAGAACAGCAAGACAGTTAAACGTTTTTTTTTATACGTACAAGTTGCACATTAGCTTATGGTATGGCCAAAATAGCATAGTTTTATATAAGTAGCCAGGACGAAAAACGACCTATTATTTGTATCTAGTTATTATCCATTTAAAGGTAAGAAACAACATGTGATAAGTATTGCGTGATTTAGAATACGTAACATATGATGTGAGCATTGAAACGACGGTCCATATATTCATCTCAGGGAGTTTTCATCTGCGCCTAATCAATATAAATATCGTTTGTATTAAATAAAGTTGAGAACATTCAGTTGTGCACCAGAAAGGATTAAAGTTAAATATTTATTAACAGTTAATAAATATTCAAATTACACTTTTAAATACTATATATCCTATCAATTATATACGATTTGAAAGTTGCTTATTCGATTAATTGATCTTAAGAATATACAATTCTTATTTTTGTTCAACTATTATACAAAATTACTAGCATTCAGGTGTACATATATGGTTCAATTAAAGCAATAAAGCATATAAAGCCGCACAATATCCTCAACAAAAATCACGCAAAAACAAACAACCAACCAAAAATGTATTACTAAAATAAATTGTTTTTGCTTTATCTAGAGTATTGTAGAAATGAGAGGACAAAAAATGTATACGTAGGTTTTTTTAATGAAAATCTCGTAATGTCATTCAATGCCAAAGACAATCTCATAGAATAAGCTTCTGGAATAAACTCCGAAAAAGGTATTGTTCGAATATGAAGATTGGTTTATAAGTAACCAAGGTAATGACACGAGCATATGTGCTAATTAGAAAATAATTTGTTTGACTTTTTGGCAAACTTATAAAAATCCTTAAAGGGGTAGTTGACTTAAAAGTAAGTCATTAATTACCGAATTAAGAAATTTATCGAATTAATTTAATTTGGAAAAGTCGTTCAAGAATAAATGTTATCTGCTTGCCAGCAATACGGCTTTTTATTCAAATATGAGTTGAATTTTGAAAAGGTTGAAAATTAAAAATGTCCAATTCATTCCTGAATAACACACTAAACGATACGTTCCGTAAAGAAAATCTAAATAATACACATTATTCTGAAATGGAATCGAAATTTTTGCCAAAGTGAAATGTATAGTTTTGAATTTGGTTCCAATGCATATTATTCACCACAAAACCAAATGCAAACTATAGACGAATTTTAACGTGAACAAAGGAAAATTTTATTTTAATCAATTTCTAGAACGCTTAAAAAAAACAATATTTTTTGAGGAAACAAAAAGCATTCTAACAACTCGACATATCAATTGTGTATACGCAAGAAAAAAATTATAGGGAATAATTTCAATATGTATGCAAAAAGACAGTTTCGTTTCAGCTTTATGTACCTTGATCCAAGAGGGTCGTTTGTTGCAACGCTATTATCAGCCGATGGACCAGGACTAGATACTGAAGCACTTTTAACATGACCCTTACCAGTTGGAACGGCCGATCCACTTCTGGTTAATTCAGTGACAGCTGATGCAAAGCTATTTGAATATAATAACGAAATAGATATGGGGTAATAAGATACGGTGTTTTGCTATTTTGCTATTGTAAATGTTTTCAATATTTTGGTTGGTTGATTTCTTTTTCCGTTTTAATGAAAAAAGGATGTTTCTTTATAAATATATATTCAGCCAAAAATAAATAAAATATCAAACAAAGGAGAATAAAGGGAACACTAAAAAGTCTAAGACAATTCTATTCTAACAAATATGTTGGTTGGTTAAACCAAAATAACGGGCAGTGAACGCGGCTTGGATAGACTTGTGATTGTTTCTTGTGAAATAAAATAAATCGAAAAACATGGAATTGTATATTATAACCATTTGAATAAGGAGTTTTTTTTTATTTTTATCACTTTCAATGGCAAACAAAGAAGAAGATCAAACAATTGATAGCATTCACACGGTATAAAAATCGATAACAGGTGATTTTTTTCACTGCTAATAAAATTTCATTTTTTCATGTATTTGACTTGTTCAGGACAAAATTTGATTTGCGATAAATTATTAATCTAATTGTCACTGTTTGTGAACATCGAAATATTTTCTGTAAAGCGAAGGAAGCTGATATTTTCATCGAACTAAATGAAAACTAAATAGGAATGTTGTAGAGTATGTCTGTCATGGAATTAACTGACAAACACTTTAGAAGTGCTCAATGGTCAAATGAATACAAGTGGCAAGTTTTTCCTACATAAAAACATCTCATTTCCGATAAATGTTACAATGTGGAAATTTTTTTTTGGAAAGTGAGGAATTTTTGCTAAATTTTTCGTTTTGCTTCGTGAACATGTCAAAATTTCTTTGCGACTACCCAAAATAAACGTGGCAATTATTGTTTAAAATTCTCTGCAAACCACTTAAACGACTTGTAATTATTAGAAGAGCAATAATACAAGTGATACTACGTTTGAGTCTGTTTTTAAAGTAAGATATTCAGTATACTGTGAAAGTTGGCGTAGTGCACGGAAGACATCAAACTTGACATATTCAATTTTCGTTATGGTTGCCCACAAATAAATAACAATAAGAGATTATGTGACCGATATTAGGGGGACTAACTGTCAAACTAAAGAGGTGCATAAAAGTAAATGTTGGTGCATCTGAAAGTGTATGCGGAATAACATTAACAGCGGCCGATTATAGATGTGACGGATAAAGAAGTCTATTAAAAAATCTATAATAACTTGATGTGATATGTAAATTCACCAGTTCTAACAAGTTAAATTAATTAATAATATTTATAAATGAGTTTCCTGTTTCAATCAGGAATTCGAAGGAGAGGTTCCATTATTATAATTTTCATCTTGAAAATGTAGAATAAATTTTTTGTTTGGGTATTATGTTGGAATATTTTCGTTTTATGAAGTTCAACTGAAATGCTTGCATCGAATATAAAGTAAGCTTAAGACCTTTCTTACCATTATTCAATGGTTAAAGGAAATTAGAACCGTTTGCTTATCGATTTCGATTACAAAATGAATTTGTTCATATAAAGTTCATTCAAAAAGTGTATCCTGCTATGCTAAATAAAATAATAAATATCCTGCTATACGAAATCAATTTAAAATAACAAGCACTAAGGAAAGAGTAGTGTAAACAACTTTAGGACTAAAAAACAACACGGCAAATAATCAAATTTACAACAGCATATATAATCATAATTAAAAGTTCAAGTAACAATTTGAAATGATAGCAAACTACATGTATCTAGACAAGTTATAAACTGTATATGGAAAAGTATTCCAACGGATCATCACATATTAAGAGTAATCAACCGTGTATTAAAACACTTGCCCACAGAAGATAAACAAGTTTCTAAATGAAAATGGAAAATCGTTAATAGAGTAGCAAAAGAGATCACAAATCATGAAACAATATCCCGAATTTAAAATTTCAAAATAAGAAAATTAGAAAATTATCTTAAATAATAAAATTATTATAGAGTTATAAACGCTTGAATAAATTAACTTTTGTTTAAATATGCACAAAGACATTGAAATTTAGAATTGTTTAAAAAGGTGTCGATAAATTGGTTAGTGTTCAATGAAACTGAAATGTGCTCACATTACGAGACTTATTTATGTGTATTAGTTTTAAACCTTATTCAAATCAATAGTTATAACATATAAGAAATATACATACTTCGATTCGGTCGGGAGAACATTAGTTTTTTCCGTTGACGAAGTCTTTTCGTAAAGTGTTGTGGATCGTCGAGGTATCATTCCGCTTGGACCCACAGTCCTATTGCCATTTGGAGGATCATACTTGGATGCCGTACGTGGTTTCGCGGGACTTGTAATAGCTGTTAACGTTCAAATAAAATACGCCTTAATATTACCAATTTAAAGCTTTTAACATGTCCACTGCATTTTGCAATCACTAGTAACACCACACTCACGCGGGAGCCGCGTGATACGCAGTGGACGTGTTAATAATAAAATCAGCAAAATTCGTTCAACCGTAGACAGTTTCCTGAACAAATAACTAGCTTTCTGGCTTTTGCAAATTTTACTAATGATTTACATTTATTTTATTTTCTTGTAAACTTAGCGCATTTTGTACATATTAAATTCAATTTTTACAATTGTATAACGATGTATTTGCTTTATTTACAGCTCTAATGTCATGAGTTTATGCAAATGCAAAGGTAAGGAAATGACCACGTTTCTTTGAAAACTTTCAAAATTAATTTTTCAATATTAAAAAATTTCCATTTTCTATACTTACAACTCTTACTATTGTCAGCTGATGAAACAGGCTTCTGTGTAGCTGATGCTGGTCGTTGATTTTGTGCAGCTATTCTAGCAGTGTTCTCTTTAATTGTAGCTGAGTCTATCGTATTTTGTCGCTTGAAGTTACTGCTTCTGGAATTAAAAACCAACGTCAATCGAACTCAAGAACATTTATAGATCATGCTGAATCCTACATTGATGATCGATCAGTTCCTGCTGTTGTTCCAGTTCCTGCATGATTGGTACCTGCAGATGTAATAGCTGCTGCAGCTGCTGCATTTGTTGGTCCAACACCTGTTATGAAACGATGGAATATTTCTAAATTTTAAAAGGCGATGAATGGTGTGGTTTCATGATAAGGGGGATAAGCGTGTGTTAGTATGGGAATATAATATATATAAATATATATAATTTATAATATATGTATTTTCTGCGACATATATATGATATATATATATCCATAGTTAGACAATACAGACACAAACAGAGATCCCAAACTATTCAGATTCCCATGCGACCGTGATAAGCTGATGAAGTCGCATTTCTATGAAAGATTTTCAAGAAATTGTCGGTGCTTCCTTTTTGGCGTTTTTAAAAGTTCTAAAATAATTGTAATTTCCTTTTGATAATTTTTTTAATTGAAGACCACCCCTACAGAATATTCTTTATAACACATTGTAACGCTAACAACACAAAGAATAACACAAATCACAAATGTTTAAACATTAGTATTTTGCGATGGGATGTATTGTGTGAGGGGAAAAAGCATGCAGTTATACTACTGTATTACGCCACTATCTTTGCATTATTTGCTTTTTTAATCAAAACTTATTTCTTTACAAGCAAATTTTGGTTGTTTTTATCTAAACATGATATTCAGTAGAAGATTCATTTTCTCGTGACGTTCGTCCGAAATTAATAACTCAACTTTTCCAAAAAATATATATTTATCTTCTTACGAGTATAACACCAAGAAATGATTCTTCTACCGATGGTTTCTGCTAAAACTGAGCTCTATTTAAGCAGAAAATGTGGTATAAAGTTACCTAATACATCTAGAAGCCTTTTCTATTTATTTTGAAGTATACAAACATAGATGGGATAGACAATCGATTTGAACGCTATACATACATTTACAAGCACTTTAATCTATAAAATTGAAATGACATTGAAACTTACGTAATGTTTCCGCGCCGCTTGATGCTCGTCGACTTGGCTTTGTACTGGAAGCTGAAATACTTCGTATAACACCACGATGCGTTGGACTCTGTACAGATGAATTACCTGCTGCAGCTCCATCGTTACCGGTAACATTACTCAGGGATAGGGAAGATCCTGATCTGGAACCGTCGCTTTCGGGCTATAAAGTAAAGGAGAATAGATTAGTACTCATCGAAGCCTTACGTTGGGAATTTCATTATTATTGTGACAATTCGGGAATATTGTAATTTTTAATATACTAGAAGGGATATTAGATCGATTTGCATTCATAACTCCATTTGGAGTTTATGCGCTTGAATCAATACTGTCCAGCCAGAATGTTTGTGTGGGCTTTCTTTTGGATGCGGCGTGTGTCTCGGTGCTTAGAATTTCGTCTCACAGATTCACAATAGGTTTTGTTTAAAATTCGAAAAATTTGAGCGGTAATTTAAGAAATCATCAAATAAGGCATTTGGAGACAAGTTTATTGGTTAAACAATGGATGTTTTCGTCCATTCTATAGTCAAAAAAGCATATCAAGCATAAAACTATTTTCTACATTTACATAAAACTAATTTCTTTGTATTGATAGCCCCCCGTACTCTTCCGTGAATATTGCGCTGAAAAGGCCTTGTTGTGTAAAATGCCTTGTGTCCGTGCCGATGGTGTCTGATGAAACCGAGACAGTTTAAATAAATGCAGCAAATGCACAGATGGGTTATCTAATGATGCTTATCTCAAGATATGTAAACATTACTTAAAGCGTGCTCCTCACTCCGATGGTGATTACGTTGAAAATCGATATAACGTATAAGACCGGCGAAGATCCGAAGTTGAGATAATTTTGCGAAATTTGCCTTATCTTTCAGTATAAGTTGAGAATATTGATCTGATTCGAGTTCCGCATAATTGATCATCTGTCTCTAGGTTTTTAATACAAACAGATTTTTGTCAAAACATTTCCTTGGAAGAATATTCTATAGTTAATCACGTTTTTAAAGTTTAAGCTTTTAATAGCTTCCCCTCGTTTCCAAATGAGAGAAACATATCATAAGTGCAAGTAAAACGATTTATTGGCACTTTTGATATCCTTAAGCAATGATATGTACACAGAGTTTACCAATAAGCGCGGTAAAACTTCGAATTGAAGGGAAATGCTATCTTCTAGTGATATTTGTGTGATTTGTTTTATTATTTCCAAGAACAATCGATGATAATAACTTATTAAAGTAATATCGTTTCAATACCTTACTTGGCTTCGTTGAGCTGAATGCCGTTTTGAAACTTAATTCTCCATTGCTTTCTCGCGTACATCACGAAGCACATTTTATTTTGTGCGTTAAATGCTTCATTTGAGATCACCAATCGTTTCTGGCTTATTTTCTTAGATCTAACATTTCAGAAACCCTCATAAAAAAGGCCGAGGGAGTCAGAGTACATGATCTTGGGAACCAGTTGACATTATTTCATTATTATTGGCGACAAACATTACGCGTTACAAACATTGCGCGTGTCAAAATTTTCTAGTTTAAGCCAGAAATATCACTTTATCATAGACCTGATGCGTTCACCATTTGGAATGACATGATTTACAACGTCATCATCAGGAAAATATGATCCCCTCACACACTAAGCGCCGAGACCACAACAAGCGCAACTTTTTGAGCTTGAAGGAGCGTTCAGCTGCAATCGTGCGTCTTCACAAGTACATTGAGCTGGAAATTTAGTCAATTTGAAAGATTATACGCCCAGAAATTGTCTTTCTATCCTTCAAATGAAGAGCTTCTGGAAAAAATCCACATTCGCATCTAAGAAACCCACCAGAGCTCCCTATCGATGACGCGATAAATATAGCGTTTGGTAAGTCAATTGCCCATGAAACTTCCCGCAAACTGAATATTGATTTTAGCTCAAAAACTGTACTGTGAGATACCTTAACCTTATATGTACGTAGAAAATGTGCCCGTACAACAAAGAAAGTATGCAATAAGGAGGAAAATATGTGCGATGACTGCAGGTTAACGAAACTTCTTCATGCCATTCCCATACAATTGCATGATTGTTAAATTACAATTTCTACGCGATTTTGAATCGTCTACTTTCCATGACTACTTGCCAAACAGTTCTGAACATAGTGGTCAAAGTTTAAGTATGACTTTTCTACCTGCAATTGACTGTTTTGACGTCCTTGCTCGCAAATGCTACCAGTGAAAGTGGAAGGGAAGAGAATTCTCTCTTCCCTTCTGAATCGCACTCTTTTGGACAAAATTTCATTTCGAATTTGTTTTTTTAAATGAAAGCGGATGCAAATTATGTTTGTGTTTTTAGGATTTAAATTTTTATGAATATATACATTTGGAAAATATGCGTCAACTTACATCAGTGCTCTTTCGTCCAAGAAGCAAATATGTAGCGAACACATCATCATAGCGTACTTGTGACAATGAATCTTCAATTTCTTGTTTAGAATAGCCCATTGCAACTAATGCTTCTATACTCGATTGGAATAATGATGACATCGATGAATATTCAATTGTATACAATTGCACCGTTACATGTTGATGTATGACAACCGCGATGTGCACAGCAAAAGAATAAACATGTAAATAAAAAGAGAAAACAAAATTGGATTATTAGTTTAAACTTCATACTCTTCAAAAAATATACATTTATCAATCTACAACTGCTACAGGATATTTCTCTTTGAATAATCCTTTAGTATATTCATAGTTGTTTTATATACAAAAATTAATGCCAATTTATAACGATTTGTCTTATGGTATACATTAAATAAATAAAAATCACATATAAAAAGCACACATCAACGTTAATGCTACATCAAATGAATCAATGCTGATGATATAATGCATTTTATTAACAAATTAAAAAAAAAGTAATTCTGCGATAAACATGATCATAAATTTAAGTGAAGTATGAGTACTTCAAAGAACAAAGGAATCTTTTTTATTGATTAAAATTTAATAAAATTAATCTGTTGGAAAGTGTATTAATCATTAACTTAAGCGGGAGTTTTTATCAAAAGCAACAACATTTAGTTTGGTATCATTATCATATTAATACATTATATGAACAAAAGAAACTTTTCACTTTTTAACTCTCTAATTTACCGTTTCTACTTGTCAAATGAAAAAAAGCATCACATTTCAGTCAACACATTCTACTGACATGACAATTTTTCCATGCTGGTTTTCAAGGATTAGCAATTACATGATGTATTTATTCAAACCTGATTTCCTATTCGCATCGCTTGCTTTAAATTAGAATTTTAGTAATTTTTTTCAACAGTAATATACTAATTTTGTTATACATATGCATGATTAAAGATAATAATTCTATCTACGGCAATCTACAGCTTTTTCTTAAAAACTTAACACAACCCAACCTTGGCCAATTTCTTTTTTGGCTTACTAAATCATACATAAAAAACAACATAAAAATGTTTAAGATTGATGATAATTTGCTTAAACAGTTGAAGTGGAATCATTAAATGCAAGCAATCTAACTAAATCGTTTTTTTTTAAGTTTTGATTTGGAAATTCCTTTTTCGTGAAGCACCTGAGCTTAACTTATCTTTACTAGATAAATCTACCTACAAATGAAATATATGAAATATGGCTAATGTCTAATTGATTTCCCGAGTCATACCTAACACCGACCAAGGAAAAAATCAAAAATATTTCCAAATCGACCACGGACCACCAACCAATTGCAGAATATCTAATGCGTGATTATTGTGTAGTCAACGATTTCTTCAGTGTGATGTTAACATGTTCATGTATTTTTACGCAATATGAATTTGAGTGCATAATTGGAATATCAAACAACGCTTAACTGTTATTGTTAGAGTTTGTAGTGGGTAGTAGTCAATGCATAAAAGAGAAAAGATTTAGCAGTATTTAAAAGTTTAAGAAGGAAGTAGTGGCTGGCGCGAGTATGTGGAGTGGAGAAGCGCTTTCAATGAAATTAACCATTTCAACCGTTGAGTAACGTGTAAACCGCACTACAGTACAGTCGACTTTGCTTTTTCACCTTCAAAACATATTTGCAAGGTTGACTTTAGCGAGATCAGTATATGAAAGCAGTCACAGTGGATAAGTCATAAATTTTTCTTATTGTTTAAATGAAGATTTTACTTTTTCTTTTGTTCTACTTCAAACGAATGAAATGAAAATTCCGAGTTCTCACATTTACTTCGTCTAATCTCAAAAATTATCTTGCAGGCTAATCTTATTTATTTCAGATGTGCAGCAAGGGGCTCGGAGTCTCACGCAATAAGGGTAGAAAATGGAAGCATTCAACCGAGCCGGTGTGTATCAGCTGCGCTAGTGTGATAGACAATATTTACAACATTTTATCCCGTATCACTACCATAAAAGGCAATAATGGGCATCCTCCACCGATGAGAAAGTATATTTTCGATTCGTTTCCGCATCATAAACAATTCCCCACTCGATGCAATTGCTCTCAATTGTTAAGCAGCCATTAAATCAACTGACTGAGAAAAGTTACTGAGCGTTAATAAACATATTACACGTACGCTTGAAATTTCGAAGAATGCACTATATCATACACTTGCTACACTAACATCTAAGCCAAATAACGCTTTATATGACCTCTAGCCATGTATCATTATTCATTATAATTTTCTTGACTCATGTTTTGCATTTCTCAATTTGCCGTGTGCTAGCATTGGATCCAATCAAACCATGTCAATTCTCATACATGTGTAAGCATTTTGATGAGCAATTAGCGCTAGTGGAGTGGAAATAGAAAAGCGGATATGTGTGGAAATATCTGTATGAGTCGCTAGTTGAATTGAAAATGAGAATCAGTATCATAAGAGACGATGAGCAGACAAGAGCACTTAGATCTTATAATTGACTTTGGGGAAGACGACGGTTATTCTGCTTGAAATACCAGACAATTCATTTTTATCACTACGACCATAGAAAAATTTGACCACTTTTTTCGGACGCAAAGCACTGCCGATCTATTTGCACATTCTAATTCGTTTTTCCTAGCTAGTTCTCTCATATTTCAGCAAGCATACCATTACTTGGGTATGAAATAGTGGAGTATTTTGATTTATTTCAAGCGTAGGCTACTCCTGTTCATGTCTTGAGTTGAAGAGGCATTTATAAAAATTCCCCAAGATATATGCGCACAAAACTATAACAGCGCCAAATATGAGAAAATAAACAAAGAAGGATTGAATGGTTACTTCAGGATATGATTGAAAAACGAGTTTGATAGTGAAAAAAACATTTATTCAGGCACATAGTATAGAAACTGTTATAATTTTCTATCCTAAACATATAAATTTGTATGCCTAGATATCATTGCGAAAAAGAATGAATTTGTTAGTGAGAGTGAGTCATGATAATTTTCTTTTAGATTTTACTTGCACAAGTAACTTGAACTCGTGCGACTTATTGAAAGTAAGGGTAAATCTGCATTCAGATCAATCCTAAAGGTTGGCAGCAACTAGAGTAGAATATATACGGCTAGTTCCAACAAGTCGCATCTATGAAAATTAGAACTGTCTCATAAAGTTACGGAGATGAATCAAAAAGATGACTAGGATAGTTGACTATGATGTGCGCTTAATCTGTTATAGTGTTACCTGGTATATGACTTCCATATAGAAACTTCATACCAAATGAATTTCCACTGACTTCGAATAAAACTAAAGCAGACTCTTATTTAGAGACAACTCCTTCTAAATATTTCATTCAAATTCAGATTTGTTTTCGTCTTTGGATTAAAAGCACGTAAATATATTTCGTATAATTTAATTATGGGATATATAGTGTTCAGCACGATGAGGGCACTACAGAAAGATGATTTCCAAAATAAATTCGCAAAAATTCACACATCATATGCAAAGAAACCAATTTGAAATTGATTTAGTCCACGTAAAATGGTTTCTACCGAATTTTTTGGGATGCTTCTGTGAATTTTGAGTGCATTTCGATACAAAATGAACGCATCTAAATCCTACCTAATCTTGTATTGTATATAAAGGGACCTTAAGTCAATTATATGTAGAATGGACTTTGGTTCTTCCTTAATTTCAATTCAGATATATTAGGAAAAAATAAACAACTTGTAATAAGTTGATATCTCTCATATCTCTCACTGACATCGGTTTTCTCATTTAGAAATAAATTCATTCGCGGCTAGAAATGAATCTATTCAGAAAAAGGATTTCTTTAACAAAAACCATTAATTGAATTGCGTTAAATTTAAAAGCTCCAACGTTGTTATGGGGTTGTAGGACAGATCTGTTGTAGGATTGCCATCGCTTTGCACAATATGTAAAATAGATTTTACTATGAATAGAGTATAGCCTAACAAGAAAATCATGAAAGTACTGCTCAAGTCAAAATTAGTTCAATATAAGACCAATAGAAAATATCACTCCTTGTTCCACTTTGTTTGTTATTTCTAATGACGAAAATCGAAGCATATGGAGCTAGGAGCTAGGCTGAATAAGAAGACCAGGTGTGCTAAAGATTGGTTTATATGTGAAAAACTCAATCATAGTTAGATGGAAAAGTCTACAAATCTTCTTCAATTGTAACCACAAGAAATTCAGGGAGACGAAATATTCATTCTTGTTGCACAAAAAAACAAATTGACTGGGATTAAATTTGAAAGCTCCATAAGTCATTATAGGTGTTAAATAATTTTTGTAAATACAATTATCTCAATTGGAGACATTGATCTGATGCATTTTAATGATTATTTTCTTAAACTGGGAGCAACTGGAATGCCGCTAGCTTTCGAATTGGTCGCTCTTTACTTACAGCCGTAAGTTACCGTCGGAAGCATCGAGAAGTATGGAAGTTAAAGTCCTCATTAGGGAAACTTCATGAAGATTTCATAGATTAATAATCGTTGGTGAATTGCTAATGATATCAAACCCACTTCGTTGTTTGATAATAATTCACATTAATGATTACAATAGGTATATTCCTCTCACCATAAAATTTCAAGAACTTGCTGCGTAAGTGTAACATACAGACATATGCCTATGTAGTGTTTAGTTCTGACTCCCTGATGGTGTGGTATTTGGTCTAGTCGCAAAACACACAATATCTGAGATTATTTAGATATTTGTATTAGTAAGGACTTATACATCAGCCGAACCCCGTAAACCCATGAAAGTGTTCTGTTTGTTAAGATTTTACTCTAAATTGGCAAACTTTCAATTCGGCAAAACACTGTTCACAAAGCCTTTCCTATTATCTTAACCGCTATAAAAAATATTAAAATATTTATCGGGTTATTTCTAAAACTTTAATCAACATTCGACACGTAACTGATCTATGATGCGCAATGAAATAAAATGGAGCAGCTGATGTAATGAGAAAGCAAGTCACTTAGAGCAGCTAGCCTGATCAAAATTCTTTGGTTAAAAGGAAATTAACTATAAGGTAAAGGTTTCAAAGGTTTCGGTGAGTTTTTCAAGGGAAAATAACTGGCAGAAGCCTGATGAATATAAGCCGGTTGGATAAGTAATTTAATCAACTCGTGAGTTGGCTGCAATTTAGCTAGACAATGTGGTTTTCAGAAATCACCAAAGTCGTAAATAATATCAAACATTTTATGTTTAAATAAAAGTAAACCAGTACTCATTGAATTATTCGGGACAATAAATTAATATCAACATATTGAATGTTTAGCAGACAACTTTTTCTATTTCAATCAAGAATATGAAATCATAACGATTAACAATGGGTAGGCCAGAGGTATGATAAATTACAAAAATCAAATGTAATTGAAATAACCCTTAATTTTTTGATTTTCCATTCCAAACTGCTATGTTTTGTTTTAATTTCGACAGATATAAATTTCGGGAGTAAGTTGCTTCCTTCTTCAGTGTCAATTATTTTTTGCAAGAAAATCTCAAGATAATATTTGGCACTGAAGAAGGGAGTAACTTACTCCCGAAATATATATCTGTCGAAATTAAAACAAAACATAGCAGTTTGAAATGGAAAATCAAAATAAAGGATAGTTTGGAAGTGCTAAACACGGGAAAATATATACACAGTGTTATTGAAATGTTTAGAAATGTTCAGTGGAAGGATATTGTGAGATTGTTGGTTTAGTAGGATGATTTAAGGAGTAAAACTGAATGGGGCACATAAAAAATTAATAAGGGCACAAAATTATCAAATTCACGCTCCGATTTGGTCTTGGAAAGATAAAAATGAAAGTAATCTACTAAGTTGTAAAGATTTTCACCAAGTCCAACCAAGCAGTACAAGGACACCAACACGTTAAAAACAAATTGCTGTTTAAGCAGCAAATGAATACTTCGAAAACGCGAAGAGCACATGTTTTCAACAAAACTTATTTTTAAAATTCTGGTCAAAAAAGTTGATTTAATGGCGAAAGTGAGGTACACATTCAAATTGTCTGCCATTGTAAAATAACCTGTAAATTGAAACTGATTCGAAACGCAAGTTGAAATAAAAAAAATCGACGGATAATTGCAGATAAAGTAATTAGATGAAACATTTGTGATATATGCGAGTATGTTTTCGAATGAATTTACACTAAATGTATTAATTTCGACCAACAATGCATCAAAGAATGCGCTTCATTTGAAGATAATCTTCATTTGAAGATAATTTGACATGTATTATTTAGAATCAAAATGTAGATTTTTACCTAAATCAGTCTCAGATTTCAACTGATAAATATGCACCGAACCTGCATCCACACTTTTCTAATTTTAGAATTGACATTCTTGTATAAAAGCGTGTATATATCGCGATGAGTCAACTTAAAATGAAAAAAAAATAATGAATCCTAAAATTATAGCAAAAGCGAACATATAAAATCGCATTACTATTATTGTTGGTGATTATCAGTTTTTTTTTTTAACAAATCATTTAAATCACAATAGCTCACACAAAACTATACATAATAAAACTTAAATTTTTATGTTTTTTTTTTTAAATTTGTCTTTATATTTAATGAAACGATTTTTTTCTTTCTTTTTAAAGAACAGTTACAACACAAATACAGGCCTGACAAAAAATAATATAGATTAGAAGCAAAAATATAGATTCGAAGTTTTCTTCTAGTTATTTACGATTTTTCAAACTTTCTGTCTTCATTATCCATCAAAATAGTAGCAAAACTTAATATTTTTTATTTGGCCAATTTATCACATTAGGTCACTAAGCTATATATTTGACATTAGAATTGAAATTCCCTTCAGTTAAGCCTTTTTCTTCTTCTGTTCATTAGTTTTCAATTATAACTAAATCAACAAAAAAGATTCCTTTCTTCTCTTTCTTCTGCTTGAATTAATCAGTTTTCCTTAATGTGTGCATGCAAATCCAACATTTAGAATACATTGAAAATGTTCATTATTGAATAAACGTAATGAGATAACTTAAATACAAACATTTAGATGTAACAATTAATATAATAAGGAACAGAACAAATC
The DNA here is from genome assembly GCA_954870665.1 of Stratiomys singularior. Lineage (NCBI taxonomy): Eukaryota > Metazoa > Arthropoda > Insecta > Diptera > Stratiomyidae > Stratiomys > Stratiomys singularior. Next base: position 30,162,350 of record OX940881.1, on the reverse strand, counting down.
AAATAATGTTTTAACTTTGAAACTGAAATAAAACAGCTTCAAACATTTTCATACTATTAAATATAACGGTAATTCTCATGGAAAATGTTAGAAAAAATATCATTTCATCTTTTCTAAGTTTCATTTTACCATTTTGCGTTTATATGAAAATATTTGATTATCTGTTTTACTAAATATTTTACTCGATTTTGATCTGTTTACTTTCGGATTTGATCCTATTTAATAGATATTTTACTATAATTGATTTTAATTTTATATTATTATATTTAAATACACAAAAAATAAAACACAATTTCAAATCCGCACATATATGGTATAAGAATAAGAATTAAACGTTACGATAGAAAATTTTTGCATACAGTACCCGTCTTACCTATCCGTTTGGGATCCTGGAGGTCAGCCTTAGGTTCGACATATGGCTTTAATTCATCATCTTCAAAACCCATATTCATCCATTTATCACTCATTATAGCTTCTAGACTAGCACGTTTAGCTGGATTTAATACAAGGAATTTACGTAAGAGATTTTCACAGTCCGTTGACATATAGAATGGAATTCTGTAAATAGATAAAATAATTGATGTATAGTAAAACTAAAACAAAAGCGTCTTAAAATAATTAAGGTATGCATTAATTATTAGCAGACAAAAAGTTGTATACAAAGATGTATCCCCGAGCGAAGAGAAAACGAAGCTAAAGCAATGAAAAGTGCAATGAATATAAATGGTGTATGTTCGAATGTGAATACACACTTGTATTGAGAAGTACACTACTTGCATTTTACGTTTTTCTTATATATTTTCAATAGTAAATAAATCAACAATAAGTAAACTATGGACAACAGAATTTATCGATTTTTTCCAATGCTTGAGATTAATTTGCTAATATAAAAACTTTATAAGAAAAATTTAATTTTATCTGAATTTCTCCATAATTTGTTTAGCGTAGATTTAACCTCTGTTATAGTGTTATATATAAAATATAGTTATAGCGTTTGTAGAATTGTTTTTTACTGTGAGGTTTACCATTTTGATGCCGTGATAATCCCAAAAGAGTGTCAAGCCTTCATATAGCTCAAAATTTCCTTCGTCATTTTCATCCTGTCGTTTTCGATTTTTGCATCTTCGGTATTGAATTCAGATATTTTCGGCATTGTATTATCCTTTGGACACTAAGATAGTGTAACATTCTCACTTTTAATCAAACGGTATATCCCAAAAGTCATTCGTTCAACATTGCAACTCTAACTCAAACTCAATTCAACTCAAAAACTCAAAAATTCAAGCTTCAAACTCAAAAAACGCAACTCAAAAATTTTGTTCTTCGAAGGATTTATTGGTTTTAATTTTTCATTAATATGTACTGGGCGGTTGTCTCTTTTCTTTTGTTATTGTTAATTGGATCAATAAGTATAATTCCGACAACCAGATTGACGTGCATTGTTTATTTCTGTATTGATGTTCATTAAAATTCCGTCCATCTTCTCTCTTGATGCTACAAATTCACCTCGAGAAGAATCATATTCGAGACATACTCCTACAATTAACAGAATGAGGTTTTCCTCTCTACTTCAGGATGTCACTTGGATTGTTCCCCCGCAATGTTTTTTCTCTTATTGATTTTGTTAATTCAGTTTCAAGAGAATAATTTTCGATATTGATTGCTTTTAATCCCTTTTTCTAGCATAACAGTCGAAGGAAATGATATCAACTGAAGCGGTATCCAATTATTGTTTTATGTTCTATGAATAATCGCCGTTTTTTTAGTGAATATATCGTTTTATATAACGTTTTTTTTTATTTACACATTTGATCTTCTCTTCATGTTTGGCAGGTGTCCGCCGCGCATTTTCTCTTTCGAATATTAAAGATCTGCTCCCTTCTTTTTAATTTTTCAATTTTTCGGCTTTCTCCTTTGTTTTAGATGATTAAAACAATGTTTGTCTCATTACAATTCGTAACAAGACAGTTGCTGTTATAATCACAACGTAGTGATATAACTAGTAATAAGAGTAATACACTCAAGCATTTTTCACTGGGCCCATATGATAAAGTTGGCTTCCATTTATTCAATTTTGATTATTGGAGTCCCAATTCATTTTTTTAAATAATTTTCCTGTTTATTAAATTTTTTCAAAAAAATATATGGTAAAGATAATAATATGGTAAAGATATGGTAAAGTTATATATTTCCTTTTATTAAGTTATATATTTCCACCCACCCGTTGTTTGAAAACCAAAATAATGAAAATAAATCTCACTAAAAAGTAATATTGTAACATATATTTTTTTATTATGTAAATTATGTAACATTGTTGCATGATTCGATAAAGGTATACGATCTCATGCATTGAATATAGAAAGCTAATTGGATGACACCGTAATGATGGTAGTTAACTAAAGACATCACAATTTGCCATGCAGTTTAATAATTGGGAACAACTTGGATTATATACTGAATAAATCTCACGACCCAGTTATGAAAGCGACGTAACTGGTGTATTATTTAGTAGATATTTATAATTTATTTTAGTTAAATTTCAGTTGAACAACAGCTAAATGCTAGCATATTTTGTCGTTGTTTTATTATTTAGTGCGAGAATAACACGTACGTTTAAAAACTGTATTTTTTGTAATTAAAACTCAGTCTGCCTAGATCTGCATGGTTCTCGAGCTTAAAACATGATGTAAAATTTTCTGTATTAAGCATTTAAATGAGCAACGAATTTAACAATGCTATCTTGAATATAAAATCACTTCGAGCATGCACTATAATCTGGGTTTTCATAACATTGAACACAACTTTTTTTATTTATATATTACATTTCAGGACGATTGAATGTCGTTTCTATTGATTTCATTGTTATGCGACAAACATATTTTAGCGATTTGCGTATATAGCATTTGTTGTCGTTATGTACGTTTCTGCTTCGACAAAAAACTCGACGATAATAATGACAAAAATGCTGAACTGATAGAAAATCGATCGAAAATACTATCATATTTCGAAATATTTCAATATCGAAGTATGTCAGTATTATAAAATATAAAAGATGTTTTTTCGAAACGAAATAAGAAACTTTTTAGTAAAATCGAATTACAATCAATATTCTTCAGCGAGTGTTTTTGAAATTGCGTCTTACACCTAAAGGTGCCACGAAAAGTATTTTATGAAAATTTAAAAAAAAATTATCTCCACTTTTTGGAGAACTTTCGGTGGCGCTGTTAATTAATATTAATAATTTCATAGACCAGATTATTACTCAACATATGAATTAAAGTGATAAAAAAATCGATTTTCATTTTCATGCAACGGAAATGTTGAATCTACCATAAGCCAGTACGAATGTATTGGTTTAAACATCAATTAAAACTTTCTAAGCGTATGGTGAAAGAATCTTATTTAATTTAGGCTCTGAGACAACTATAAACTTTTCAAATTATTTTGTATAAATATCAAAGGTCTTATTTGAATTCTCATTTTGGGGGTTTTAATTTGAGGCTTCGATCATAATCAATTCAGTCCAAATTTAGAAATTTTGCTTTTGTTGGATAAACGGTGCGTTTTTTTACAAGTTTATCGGCAAAATATTGGTCCTAAATGGCGCGATGATGAAACGATTTACAACAACTTAACACTATCATAGAAAAATGACATATTTTCTGTATTCTAGGATGCATGAAAAAATCTCAACTTATTTATTATGCAATGATAGTACGGACATTCAGAGAAATGAATAGATTCTACCTTAACCTTTTTATTAAATATATTTTTCCCACTAGTGATTCAAGTTTAATTGTACTCACCTATATTTTCCTCTGAGTACACGTTCACGTAATTCTCTAAGTGTTGAGCCGTCAAATGGTAATGATCCACTAACGAGCGTATATAATATAACACCAAGTGACCATACATCAACCTCCGGTCCATCATATTTTTTACCCTGGAATAATTCCGGTGCTGCATATGGCGGACTACCACAAAATGTATCTAATTTTGATCCTGGTGTAAATTCATTTGAAAAACCAAAATCGGCAATTTTTATATTCAGTTCACTGTCTAATAGTAGATTTTCAGCTTTTAAGTCTCTGTAATGAGAAGAATTTGAAAAAATATGTTAAATATAGAAAATCGTGGTCGAAATCATTCATTAGAAATAAACCATAACTACATGTAAATATTATAGTTATAAAGCGTAAGCTGTATTTACTATTCAGTTTATTTGAATTGGAGCTATTTTTGTATTGATATTGATTTATTATTTGATATTATTGATTTTGTATTTGTATTTTGTATTGTATTGTGTACTGATAATAATGGCATATTATGTTAAAACCGTATTGAACTAACGCCAGTAATAAATGCATTCGAAATAAGTACCACGAATTTAGTTTATGCATAAAAGATCTTGATTATGCTAATTTTATTTTTGTTTTTCATAACAATTCAACACTTAATACGGTAGAAAAAGGGAAGATAATTCTTGGGAAAATTAATAGCTATGAGAATTTTGATCTTTGAACAGACACACCAATCGACTGTTGGTGACAGGATCTTTTCAATGCATATTTCCAATTTAAATGCATGTAGCAATCATGAAAGTTTTTTAAGAGAAGTTCATCTAACTTAAAATAGACTTCGATAGTTACTGAAAAATACGCAATTTTCCTTTAAACCATAGAATTTATTTAATAAGTTTTTTTAACAAATACCGATATTTCGGAAGACAGTTGCTTCCTTCTTCAGTGCTAAGGTTCCTTCCTCAGTTAACACTGAGGAAGGAAGCAACTGTCTTCCGAAATATCGGTATTTGTTAAAAAAACTTATTAAATAAATTCTATGGTTTAAAGGAAAATTGCGTATTTTTCAATAACTATCGAAACCAACCATAGCAAAGCAGTCCAAACAACTTAATATTAAAATAGACTTGCAAACGTCAGTTATCTTATCACAAATCATCAAAATAAAACCAAGACTGATATGTCTGGTACATTAGATAAGAAACAAAGGAATCAAAAGATGAGTGTGCAATAGTATGTTGCTCTTTGATTGTATCAATGGAGGGAACTTTTGTATATTTTTTTGAGGGAGATTTGTACATTTTTTGTACAGTTTTCACTACTTCTCTGATGTTTACGCTATGAATCGGAAAAAAACTAACTAGAAAAAAACTAATTAGATTAAAAAAAAATGATCACAGAACTATTAGCTATAAATCAACACCGTCCTTATCTAAGCAGAACTTTATACAAACTGGAAGGGAAGATGCAGTTAGAGTTTGGCTAAATTCGGACTTATTGAACGCAAGAAAGCGGCAACATCAAACATTATTAGTTAGAAATCCCTATAAAAAGTGGATAGTGAAGGCAATACAAAATTATTCACAATGTTAAAATTATATCAGATACTCATTGACAAATTTCGCACTTTATTTATCGTGTTTTGGAATGACGAAACATATTTTGCCTCAAATGCACACGTGAATAATCAAAGAGTCACTTCGGCCCACCTCTAAATCCCACACAAGCATCAAATATGTAACAATTATATATAGCCTAAGATCGCAGTGCATTAGCTATTTCAGTTTGCTTCGTGATCAACAGGATGATCTTCTTTTTCTTGTTTTAAGAACAAAATGTACGTTTAAATTCCACGTAATATCGCTGAGGTTAACGATGTCCCGCATGAAGCGTGTGAAATCGATTTTTCTATGCGCATTCATGATATAAAGTATGCTCCGATCAAATTCCGTGCATGCATGCTACGATACGGAAGACATCTAATATACGCAGTCCTTAGAAAATCAAATCTACGTTCTCAGTATTTACTTATATGGGTCAGGTTTTTAATATTTCCAATTGAAAAACATATCTCGCTCGTGAGACATCCTGTATAGACATTAACATTATATAGGCAATTTAGGCAATGTAATTTAAATTTTTAAAACAAAAACAGATTTGCTTATGTTTTTCTCGAGATAACATAGTTAGGACTATTTGTTTTCATATTTGTTTTTAATTTTACTTCTATTTGACTATTTTTATTTGTATTCAAATGTACGCTTGTTTATGCAAGTTTATTTAATCCTTCACCAAAAAGTCATTGATTTTACGTTTTATTTTAGTAACTGCAAATCGAACGCATTCCAATGTTGAATAAAAAGAACATATCGTCTTCTATGTTACTACATGTCACTATAAAACATCGTAAAAATGTCCACAGATGTTCGTGCTTTGCTGATCTTTATAACATCATAGGTCAATTTTATGGCACGTGGTTTAAAAATTCGTGTATATCGTTGCTTTCTAAATCGTCAATACCTGCTTCCATTACCTTTATCATTAAGATCCCGGGACAGCTATGCATTATCGCACGTGACGAACTCTTCGAAACTGATTTCCAAATGAGGTTTGCTCTTATTCCATTCTTCAAGCGATTTACTGGCCTTCTCTTCAATGCATTCTTGGAGTTGTGAAGGAAAATCACAGGAATTTAAGCAGTTTTTTTCACGGCATGGGATGTGAGATTGTCAGTTTCATCCTTAATCCTCAATTCTTGTGAGACATTGATAGGAGAAAAAGTATTTTAAGCGATATCTGCTATAATTTTCTCAAAATACTTTCCAGTCAGTTTGTTGGAATGTCTTTACTATTCCACGAATGTCCTTCCCGAGTTTTTCTCGGCTTTCTTCAGTACCGATTCCCCATTAGTAATGTTTGTAATTCGACATATTTTAAAGCAATCAAACAAACACGGTTAACACTGTTTTTTTAGCTTAGGAAATGTAATATTTCTTCGCCTCTTACATAGAAATTTTACTGCTGATTCGTGCTTCTTGCAGAGTACAGCGTCCTTTAAGCTTTAAATCGTTCCTCTTCAAACCATGTCTCAACGTTTCGATAGCTTTTCACTTAACTGCGTGTGTCTATTTAATGCTTTTTTTGAGTTCATTTCACTTAGGCAATTTTTCTTTCTCACAGTATCCACAACGATTTATCATAAGTGTATTTCACACTTATAACCATCTCGACAAGTGTATGCAATTAAAACGAATTTCTATGATTTTGAATTTTTGTTCTCACATTCATTCAGTTCCTGTTAAAACTTTGAGTTATTGAAGTTCGTCAAAATATCATTCAAAGTCACTGAAGTCTAATGATCGAACTAAATTTTTGTGTAAGAAATGGTTCGCATTTTAAGAACGACAAAAATGTTTAGGGGTAAAAGAGGAAGAGAAGACAAAACTTTATTAATTTGTAGAGATTATTATGGTAACGTGGTTCAAGTAATATTTGAATTTATCGATATTAAATTATTTAAGACACAATAAACTCATTTACTGATGAGGGTGGATACAAAGTTCGTAATTTGGAATATGAATAAAGATACGATACGATAATTATATTTATATTCCGATTTATGCGCTGTCACAAAATCAAAAAGAAAGTAACTAAGATTAAACAGCGCAATCAAATTTAAATTCATTCGTATGAATTTGGAAAAGTTTAGAACGGTCTTGATCCTAACAAACGAGTTTGGATGAAAAGGCATGGCTGTCATGTTGAGCAACTCACAATAAAATCAAATAAAATGTCTCCCATGTGTGATTCAAATTGTGATGGCATTCATCGAATTTATTCCAGTCCAGAAATATTGCAAATTTTTATTTAATCCTTATGATTTGATGTACAATGTCATAAATATGGGAATAAATTTTATTTATCCACAACGAGAAAGAATCAGTTTTCAGATGGTGTGATAAAATTTTCTAAGAGATATATTACTAACGGAGTAGTAGCATTAATGTGAGAATATCATCAGGATTCAGGAGCGTGACGAGAAATTGCTGCAACAATATGCGCTGCAAGCGAATTATTTGAATGTGATTTGAATTTTATCAACCGGCTGAACTTTACTTCTGTCGAATTGCTAAGGTTGCATATGAGAACCGATAAGCGTAGATGCAATAAGCTGACCTAGATTAGTTTGCACTTATTAAGTCTACATTTTACTCATATTTCTATAAAGCGGATGACAGTTGTACGTTTCCTTTTGAAACTCACATGTAGATTTAATATGTAAGAATTGCGTAAGTATTAATGTCTTATTTTTTGTTTTTGATTATGTTTGACTTATATTTAATTATCCTTTATATTTACAGCAATTTTATTGAACAGATCCAAAACAGAGCGTAAATATTTGAAAATATGCCAAATAAAGATATTTTATTTTTTGTTTTTTTAAAGACTAATGTGAATATAATTTCTAAGTAAATTCAAAATATATCACCGATCCCCACATTTCTTTCACATATAAGGATAACTTACCTATGAATTATTCGTTTCTGATGGCAGTATTGTACAGCCGATACAATTTGTCTAAATTTAACTCGTGCCTCCTTCTCTTTCATACGACCACGAAGTACAAGATAATCGAATACTTCACCGCCGGATGCATATTCCATAACCAAATATAATGTCTTTTCAGTTTCAATAACTTGGAATAATTTGACAATATTCGGGTGATCGAGCATTTTCATGATTCGAACCTGAAAGATAAAATTTCAAATAAATTAGATAATTTCATGAGAATAATCGATCCGCATTTCGTTAAGTACAATCATTTTATGAAGGTAATGTTCTGTAGCTAACTATATGTACTTGATCGTTTTGAATGTTGATGCGCAAGAATGGTTTTATCGATACGCGATCCAATGGTTTCGTGAGATTTATGCTTTAACTTTGAGCAATTTGACACAATTTGACTTTTACAGAGCGCTTATATATGTACAGAATGAACTGAATTTTAAAACATTTTAATAAATGTGAAGCAGATAATCTCAATAGTTAAAGCTTGGAAAAGGTGGAATATTACTGAGACTGCTTTGTGTGTTTGTTTACTCCAAATAGGTCTTAGTGAGTTTAAATTCTTAGTTCTAAAATTTCAAAAAAAAGGAACCTCTTATATGTGCAAATGTATTCATACAAGTTATTGCTCTGCTCATATCCAAACATTCAATATTTTAGGATTTGTATTGAACTTGCATTACATATTCAGAAAAAACGATATTTTTAAGGAGCTTAATAAAAGTAACAGATTTATCGTTTACAGATACATATCGCTTCGGTTCCATGATTTTTAATATATTCATGATAAACAATCGACCGATCACACAAACACCGACAAAAATGAATTATTCAAATTGAACACAACAAATCTTTTAACTTTTCCTCTCGTCATAGATACGATGCGATTTACGTCGCCGAATATGTTAATATTGATTTATACCACGATTTTTTCGTATGCACATAAATTCTCCATAGTTGGAAATGTGAACATTAAATCAATAGAAAAATAAACAACTGGCTACAGAACAATATTTTTGGCAAATATATAAAACTAAACTAAATTCAAATTAAAACGTATACTTACTTCTCTAAACAGTTTTTGCAATGAACCAGGATTCAATTGTGTTTTATCTATGATCTTAATTGCAACTTCTTTACCCGTTGGTAAATGTTTTGCTAATTTGACTTTAGCAAAATTTCCTTTTCCAATGGTTTTAATTAATTTATATTTTCCAATATGTTCTTCGGTGGGTCGCCAACGCATCGGTACGCCACCACGAATCTGCATATTTGGTGAACCCTAAAAAAGAGAAAAACATATTTTTTAGTAAACATTTATCGATTTGACGTCATAGAAAATACATAATAGATCAATAAACAAAATAGGTTGTTAAACTCTTGGAAGTTGCAAATCTGATTTCCTTAATTTAAATAGAGCCATTGTTAAAGGTATGAAAATTTTTTTAGTTTCTAGCAAATTAAATGGAATATGCACCCGATTGTTATACACCACACAAACTTTTCGTTCGAATTGCACCAGTTGAGTGGAACTTCCATGTGAGAAACGAATACAAGCAATGATTATTAAACTTTCTTTAGCGGGAAGCAAAAAGTATCTTATGGTAGTTTTCCTACACTCGGATGACGTGCGGAAGCATAATTTCATTTGCTTTTTTGGTGAATTTCACGGTGCACAATTGCGGCTAAACTCCACATTAACCAACGCAGAGTTGCGAACTCTATTCAATTATGTAAGAGTGGGTACTTGTAAGCCTGAATTATTGGGGAGCGTACAAAAATTGCTGCTTGAATAGAAAGAAACTTAGCTATAGAGACGGAAATTTTTCGAATCCGCCATAATTCTTCAACTAAAAAATTTCGAGCAGTTTGGCCTTTCATGAAACTTATTCATTAACAATTGCCCTGATCTAGGTTGAGATGTGATTCAACAAAGCGCACTGTAAAAAATCATTTCCTTAACGAGTTTCTTAATTAATACAACAGCAACAAGCGCTTTATTCTGTTTGCTGTTGAATCTAAACAGTGTTGCGTTTGCTTTGCTCGGAGTGCTGTACTGGACTTGCCGATTCAAAATGAATCAAATATCGTTTCTGGTGGAATGCTGACTCATCAAAATGCCACAAAAAGAGTGGGCATTAGAAATTAAATTCGGTTAATATTTCATAAAATAACTAGATTAGTAGAAATAGCGATTTGAAATTCGAAAAATATGTTGGCTCAGTTGGAGCAGGTTTTCTCAGCTTTCTTCCATCTTTGGATGATTTATTGCATATTTCATTTCTGCGCTTCATTTAATTCGACGTTATATTGTGGTGTGAGAAGTTGTTTAATGCTTATGGGGATGATGTGAAATAAATTAACATCTTTTAATATGCCCGATAAATTCGTGGTTTTGATCTGAAGATTTATATGCTATAGTCGCATAAATAGGATAGTACAAGAACACAAGAATTTCTTGTAATCACATATTTTACGCAATATTCTTTTTAAATAAAAAATGAAGCATCGTATTCTAAAAAATAATTAGGAAAAATCAAGTAGCCTCTGCAAATGTAACACTGATAAATTGCCCAGGAGTAAAGCTTTGTTCAAAATGCACCACAATAATTTTGACATCAAAAAATAAGGCGAGCAGCAAAACGAAGAACTAACTGTAGATCACACATGATTTGCCTCCTTTCACCTTTAATTACCATTTTCAATCTTGCAGCCCCAACATCCATATTTTCTTTGTACCAATCTTGTTTTGTTCGGGTGCAAAGGCGTATTATTGAACTGCTCAACGTCTGTCATCCGTCAAGAGTTGACGTATGTCACATTTGGAAACCAGAGAATTTTAAAATAAAAGGCAAACATCGAAGGAAAAATTTTCACGAAATGACAATGTTCGTAATATCAACAATTTTTTCTTTTAATAAATTGTGTGCATTCGAAGTATTATCAAAAAATCAAGAGACTGTGTAAGAACAAGATACGAAAAAATATTTCATACGATCTAAATATCTCATCTTACAATTGTGCTGAAAAATTTCTCCTGTTGTGCTGGGAATATTTGCATATGCTGCGAACATTTGCATTTGTCGGGGGACCACCAATCGACTGATGACAACAAACGGACCTAGTTATTTGATTTGGTAACGGATAACATGGACAGTGACGGAGTTTTTCGGAAAACAAATTCGCTAATTTCCTTATTGGCGGCTGCATCAATAAGCAAAATTATTGTATTTGGGACCTGAAAATCCGCAAGTTGTTTAAAAATTGCCAGTACACTTACAATAAATCTGTGTGTCGTATCATCAGGTTACTGATATGCACTTTCATGAAACTGACTTTAAAAAAATTACAGCGTATAACAAACTATGTTGGATAAGGTTTGTCAACACATAAGCTATCCCTTCCTAGCTGGTTAGAAGTGGCGCTTTCAACAACGGCCGCATATGGCCCAACAAATGCAACAGCAGTTCCCAAGGCATGTTCTCGATTTTTTTTCCTCATATGAAAGGACCTCTGGCTTCCACTATTTGAATCTCTTAGAGTACCAACTGTGCAACAAGCTTTCAAAGGTTGCTTGTGCACGTCGACACACAACTGTGAGTGGCTTAAAGGCTGTATGATTAAAAATTGATGATGAATATTGCTCGGTCCCTGTTGAGATCGACGCCTGGTGCCAGATACGTCAAGCTTGCATAGACGCGAGTTGCAGTCATTTTGAGTTTTTTTTTTCAATGAAATATCCATTTATCCCGTCTCTGACGTTTGAATTTCAATAGATTCATCTATTGAATTCAATAAAAATACAATCACCTAGTTAGCAAAAAGTTTGAAATTTGTCCAATTATTCTCCAAGAATTGACAAGTTTAAGTGCGGATAGAATATCATTTTGGGCAACACACGAGATCACTATAGTGACATCCAAACCACAAACAAATGCACAAACTGCAACATATGAAAAAAATAATTAAACTAAGTCATGGTTCTGTAATATTCGGTCTCAGTATCCTACCAGTTTGGTCAAAATTTTGCAGCCCAGATCGACCAAATTCTAATCCAGTGTAAGGCGGGCCCAAGCATATTGAATTCAAGTCCGTACACATTTTCGACCGATGATATCCTACTTAGGTCAACCCAATGCATCACTGTTGAATGTCAAAGACGTGTATGAAGACACTGGTCTGTGAAAAAGACCTCGAAAGGACTTCAAAGAATGGTTCGACGAGAAATGTCAAGATACATTGCACATCAAAAACCTGTACTATAAAGTGAAACAAATTGGATTTCGAAACGTCGTTGTTGAAAGTCAAGTATATATGCAAAATATAAAAAAAAAAAAAAAATGGTGGATAGTTTAAGAACTCACAAAGATTATATTTTTACATAAAAGATGTTCCCAAAAAGGTTCAGTCGTTTTATAAAAGACACATTCGAGTTTCTCATCTTTAGTTTGTTTCGCTCATGAGTCAGTTGGCTTCTAATCTAAAATTTACGAACATCAAAATTAATTTGCAGCATTTAAAGCGTATATTTAAATATCTGCTTTAAATGTTGCGTACTTGCGTATGCGTTCAAAGCAGCTTCCTTGTTCTCCAAGTGAATATAATGGAAACGAGGGCATGCTTTTGTTCTTTTCAAAATTATCATCCCAAATTAAGTAAACGGTAAGTAACGCATTTATGATTTCTTTTGAGATTTTCTGATCTGATTTTCATGTTGATATTTATTTGGGATCTGATTTTCAAGAACTGATTTTCATTATGATATTTATTTAGGTTTATTGGACCATGACTCTTTGGGGTGGTGCCTGTAACACGAGTTACAGAAAGCGTGTTTTTTCTTGGACTAGAAGAAGCTTCAGAATAGTTTTAGGAAAGAATATTTTGTAGTCAAGAAATCTTCGAACTCAAATGGTAACAATCGATGCCTAAGTAAAGTCTCTTTGTTGGTAGGATTAAAGTGTCTTGAATTTCGTATCAATTAAATATTTCTAGGACGTAATTATTGAGTAATTTTCAACTGGTTTTTTAAATCTTTTTTGAAGACATTAATTTGTATTTTAATTGTCAGTTTCAATATCCTGAAACCAAAATCAATAAACTTAAAAAAAATTTCAATTTTGGCCCTTGTATGCACTCAATCATTAAATAGTTTTGTATAATACGCCCAATTTCACCAGAGACGCCAGCAAACCAAAACATTCAAACCACTTTTCAATACTACTATCCGCAAAAAGAATTTCGTCAGAAAAAAAACGCTGTACGTAACTCTCACCTTCTAATATTAGCTAGTCTGGTTAAGTAATTCGCTTTAGCACCTTAGCTGTCTACTAACAATAGCAAAAAAAACAATGGTTCACACAAAATCTTTTGTAAGGTAGTCCAACACGTTTTCTAATCCGTATTTGTCTTCCTTACTAAATATCAACAGTCATAACAAATCACAATACAACACTAAGAAATATGTACCTTTAATACACAGGCAATGGACTGACAACATGCCATAATAGAAAATTAACTAATTTAGGAATTGTGAAGCATGCAACGCTCTGGGAGCAATTAAATTTGTTAAACATTCAATATTTCTGTTGCTGGAGATAGATGAATCATCAGCGTATTAGCAACCATGATAGGATGACTATTATAATTATACTAACGCAAGAAAAATCCAAAGGTTAGAGATCTATCACGATTTAATTATGAAAGGAGTTTCGCAATTTGATATAACGCTAATACAATTGATTTAAAATAAAAAATTGTGAAACTTATTGAATTCATTTTTAATGTTTTTTAAACTGATTCAAACTGATTACAATGAGGACATGATATTAAAGTCAGTCGGGAACGTCCCGGTGAAAAACTGCCTCTGCAGTAAATCAAAAGGGGAGCTTAATTTCAGAGCTGTTAGCTAAAACAATTATTAATAGTGAATCGAACCTGAGACGAATCTTCCAATGACAAAATCAGGAAAAAAGAAAGACGTCATGTTACAGCATCGGCGTTATATTGATAATGGACAGGTCGATCTTTTCTTTTTTAAGCATACAACTGAAACTATCTAAGGAGTTTCATCGAATTGATGCCCGACATTCAAACGATTACAAGGATAAAACCCCTAATTTCTAAACCTTAACATACACCCGTCAGTGAATCGTCGCAAGAGTGAGGAAAAAAACAGTCTTTAAAGTCTAACACCGCAATAATTGGAATGACCGCAGAGTCTATTGGAATGAGGAGCGGTCTTGCTCAACATCTAAAAAGAGGAGGACGCGGTCAAAATTGATGGGTCATTTCGCTTTCCCGTACACAATTTGGTTAACGCGCCCAGAATTGCCATCATCCGTTTCAGCGGATTGCTGACAATAAACGCATTTTTAGCTGAAAATCGGAACTCGATTCCTTATTGTCAAGGGTGCTGATATATCGTTTTTGCTTCGATTTACTTTGACATTTGGCCCTGATAGTTAGCCTAAATCCAATGGAGAGAGAAACGAAATTGAATGATACAAAAAGGCGAATCTAACACACAAATAACAAAAAAAAACGAGAGAAATGGCCAGGAAATATTGAAGGAATTCGGTGATCTGACAGTTCCATCCAATACCAGAATGGTTACTAGCCTTGCTATTTATCATCATATTTTAACCAAAGGATTATTCGTAATTTAAAATGTACAATACAACGCTAGAGACCTTCCGTAGGGCAAAGGCCGAATTTTGGTATATACAACATTACATCTGTTAACCATTGAGCAATCCATGAGCAAACTTATCACATCTAATGGAAAAGATCCAATAGAAACCATGGGGGATTATCGTCGTTTAAACACAATGACGATTCCAGGCCAATACAAATCGCTCACCTTAGTGACTTTGATCACGCTGGAATTCATAGGAGCTTATCAAGTTCCAATAGCTCCAGAAAGTGCTCCAATAGCTCCTAAATTTGCACAAGCCGCGAGAGTATGGACAGGCTAGTATGACGTATTTTCCGATTCTTCTTACAATTTCATGTCACCGAAACAAAGAAGGACACATAGCATGGAGAACACAATCAGACGAGTTCGGAATTTTTGTAGCGTTTAATTTTTACACATGTCCCTCAATTATGCTTACAGGTTTTGAAGCTTCAGTAAATTTTTGACAGCCACTTTGCTTTGACGTGTCTTTCATTTTTGCCTATTCTGAAAATGGA
Source organism: Stratiomys singularior (assembly GCA_954870665.1). Taxonomy (NCBI): domain Eukaryota; kingdom Metazoa; phylum Arthropoda; class Insecta; order Diptera; family Stratiomyidae; genus Stratiomys; species Stratiomys singularior. The sequence continues at coordinate 30,146,793 of OX940881.1, read as the reverse complement.
TTAAAGAATCTTTATGAAATTTGTAATGAAAATTCTTTTAAGTTACTTTGGACCAAACCAACCGTGCTTATCCGTGCTACAAAATATTCGTAGAGGGCCGAGAAGATGTGAATGACGACAGCGTGCCGGACCCCTGAGCACGTCAACAACTGACGATCACATTGATTAAGTACAGAAAATAATCAACATAAAATGTTGGGATCTGTCTGTGACGACAAAAAAATTGCTCTGGAGGTTCCTAACGGATGACAAATCATGGGTTTAGGGTTATGGGGTGGAAACCAAAAGCTCAATCATTCCAATGGAAGCTGCCACACGAGCCACGACTGTATAAAGCGCGCCAAGTTCAGTCGAATGTGAAGATTTTGCTTACAGTTTTCGTCGATTGCACAGGCATGGTGCATCATGAGTTGCTGTCACAGAGTAATACTGTCAATAAGGAATGTTCACTGCAAGTAATGCGCATTTGGTGCGAATATACGCCGGAAACGTTCGGATTTTTGTAAGAACGAAAATTGGCTTTACAACGTGATAATGCCCCCGCTTACATATCGTCTTTTGTGCGGGAATTTTTGGTTAAAACAACACACTAATGACGCAGAAGCCACCGTATTCCCTTGATAGGATCCAATGTGAGTTTTTCTTACTCCCGAAACTTAAGAGCCCCTGAAAGGACGACGCTACACCATGATTGAAGAAATAAAGACGACATCGACGGAGGAGCTGAACGAGATCATAAAAAATGGTTTTATGAAGTATTTCGAAGATTGGAAAAAACATTGGCACAGGTATAATACCCGATGGGAATCACTGTGATAGGGACAGAACAGATATTGATGATACCAACAGACAGTACAGATATCGCGATACTTTTTGAACCGACCTCGTATGATCGAAGCACGTCCTGCTTTTATCAAAACTGACAATAAGGCGCTAAGCAAAAGTTGGACAATTCCTAACCGATATCCTCCACGTCACCGGTGAAAGACAGTGTAACAGCAGATGCCATCTCCGCACTTTGTAATATTAGTATGTTATAACAAAGACTAAGGCTTTGGCGAAGGCTTCACGGAATGATGAGAAACTTAAACATCCAATACTCGAAGCATCGATTAGATCCATATGATGCATCATTTTAGTGAGATGACTCGACGCAAGAAATGGGTAGGTACGTTCCGGAAATACAAAGGCGACATATTATAATCAAAAAAAATCATATTCCAAATAAGGCATTTTCAAGTTTCCGGTGTAATCACGTAAAACCTTCAAATTTAACTAGATCAGGTGTCAACCTCAATGATCTATCGATTTCATTCATTGCCACAAAATACTAATGCAAGTTTACTCTGAATTCTAATAAAAACCCACGTTGAACTTTTATCAAAAATGGCGTTGCCTACTTTAGTTCATTTCAAGATTAGACATTCTGTACTTTTCCGTACGATAAGTGCATGCTCAGTGTAAATGCGTATATTTTCTAGTGTTTACAAAATACTATCTTTACTTTTTTTAAAAATAAGATAAAATTGTGCTTTCAACACCGATTTTGATTTGGTCAGATTTATGGATATGAGTAAGTCAAGTATGCATATAAGATGAAATGTTATAATAGCTCCGGCAAAGAGTACGATTAAAATATCACGTGAATGAAAGAGTTAACACTGCGGTATAATTCGAAACAATCCAAAATTATCAGCTATCATGTGGTAAGACTAATTTAAATAGCTAACAAAAATTTTCTCATTATCAGTTGTATATATATGTGCCCAACAGAATTAATTTTTTAATTGATTTTATCGAATCAAAAATCAGTTAAAATTAATATGTTTGAAAATCGAAAAAAAAAACGAAAAAGATAAGAAAGTAGATTTGACAAAGTAGACGTTGTTCTTTTTAGGCACTGGTAGTAGATGAATCAGCGCATCTTATATCTTTGTCCCTGAATTTTTCCGAGCAGCCTTGGTAAGAATTTGAAAATATTTGCATAAGATTCATCACAGTAAGTTGAACAATCAGATTTGCTCTGCATTTGAAACTGACACAGTTTTGACTGTGTCAACGAACGATCTTCATAAAATTTTTGTTTTTTATTTTTCGAAGTGGATGGCATCATTTATTTTAGGCCAACTCTGCAATGGAGTTTTCTTTTGAAATTCGATACACATATTTGGTAATTAAATTTAATATATAGTATATACGTTTTGGTATGTGACATTTCCCTAACTAACTAGATCAAAAAATATTTTGACCTTAAAAAAATAGTCCGAAAAATTCCTTGGAACATATTTAAATATGGAAATCTTTCATTGCAGCATTAACATGGAATGATTTGAAATAATTATATAAAATCTAGCAAGATATAAAAATTTGAAATAATTATTTTAAACTAGCAAGATCGATTTTTGCAATTGATGTTGTAGGGATTGTTAAAAGGAGATCGTTAGTAACAAAAAATAAGAATGTTTAGAGATTTTTTGTGGTTTGAAAATGGTAACGCCTTTTTGGAAATTTAGATACCACAGTAGGTTTGCTACAAATTCAGCACGTACTTGTTTCATTGGATCTTAAACTTTGAAGAACTCTCATCTTTCATCACATTTTTTCTTATCTAACACCGGAGTCTATTATAGGGCACAATAAACCTTTAAAGGCTGACGATACAATCAATCAATACTGGAGTCTCAGGATATTGCTTCAGTGACAGATAACGCAACCGTCAGTTTAGCAACTTTTTACTAACGCCAAAGTTTTTCGTATACCGTGGAAGTTTCCGCGTAAAATATGAACATTTCTCAGTTGTAAGCGGTTTAGGGGGGAAGAATTTGTCAGAATGTCATTTCATCTAAAGCAAAAAAGAATTTGATTTCAGCAATCCAACATATAGATTGATTCATACTTACGCAAGTTTCATAGTCTCTTTGAAAGTTTTTTTTTGTACAAAGAATTAAGAGTAAGGCCAATTGTTTCAAAAGTTCAAGCACACTATGCTGAAGTATGGAATTTTTGGTAGATATTTATGTTCTGCATATTGAGTTATCCACGAATGGAAATGGACATTATTGGTCTTTAACGCAAAGTTTTTAATTTTTTGACATACAAAAGATTGTTGATTGCTCAGCAATTCTGACAAATTTGGCTTTGGAAACATATAAAATAAGCATATTCACACGTTTATGGAAGCCTAAGTATGCTCTTGCATGTGTGAAATGGAATCAAGAGCAGATGAATTTGAAATAAGGTGGATCGTTTTTTTTTTTGCAATATTTGTAACACAAAATTTTTGCCATAATGACGGTATTCAAAGATGTATCTTGTAACTTCTTTTTGCAAAAAAACAAAACAGAAAATTGTAAATCCTTTATCCAACATTAAATATAAGCCTTTGAAAAAGGCCTCGTTCCGGGCCGGGTGGTCTCTGGTAATCTCCGGGTCTTGATAAAGCTTGATTCATTTTATTGCGGATTATATTTATATCCTTTTTGGTAATTGACTACATTTGAGCCAAAAATCACTAAATAACATTTTGATAGGAATTTGGCAAGTGCAAAAGTCAACTTTTAAATATGTTTTTCTAGGGCCATTTCAATTTTTCATTTCACACACTCCAATGCGAAGGATTAACTGGTGGATATGGATCGTGTCACAGTTTGCTGACACAACTTCAGGCATCTCTACGAATTTGCCACTATTTCAGAAAATTATGAAGGAAAGATTGAATTTAAAGATAAAGGATCATGGTATTATGTGTAAAGTTGCATAACGATATCTAACACAGTAGACTAGAAAAAAAAACATGATAAATTACTATATTTTTTGGTTTTACGACCAGTAGTACTTCGCTCAGGATCTGTGTTGGTTAATTTCATTTCTTTTGTAGGCAGCACCATATAATATGTTAAGCCCTTACCTAACTAACTATGCAAGGGTTGCTGAAGGGTCATGTTGGCCACGTAGAGATTTTTTTTAAAGAAAGTGACAATGAAGAATTGGATGAAGCAAAATCTGGGGATACCGAGGATGAGATTGAACGGCCCAATCAAACTATAATAGTTCTATCCTTACGGCCAGTCGTGGAAATCGACGTTTTATCAGTTTGTCAATTCGGAAAAAAGCAGGCAGCTTTTTTGCTATGACGGCTTTCAATCGATCGAGTTAGTTGTAACATATATCAGTATTGTTCGTATTGACTTGAGGAAGATGTTCGTATTACACTTCACTTTTCCAGTCACAACAAATGCACCAAGGAACCTGATGAAGTCGAGTCTTCACAAAATGTTCGTTTTCGATACACATTTTGATACAAAATTCAAGTTATGTCCCTTTTTAAGAAAGGATTTCTTTCATGCCGCAGAAGAAACAAGTTGGAAGTAGAGACTTAATTCATAAGGCCGGTCTCGGTCAAAAGATATGGGATCCAAACTTTATATCGGTTCGCATATCGATATGAAGTTTTGGCTTGATTAAATGTTTATCTACCGATGTCGCAGGAATATTACTACCTTTCACTATCACAAGTACACTATATCGCGGATTTTCATAAATCCGCGGCGGTCATCTTTCAACTCGAAATTACAAGATCAAAATAAACCGATTGCGGGCGGTCCTTATTGTTAAAATACCACTGCCGTAAATGGTTCAAATCTCGTATACAGTGTTCTTTGCACTATGGCCTTTTTAAAGTAATCAAGCATAACATGCGGCTAATGCAGAAAAAAATTTAAAAGCGACTATCACCAAAAAAACAGCCTTTGAAAGAGCTCTGAGACAATTGAACCGATGTCATAAACGGCTAAGAGACAAGCCTGCATGCTCAGAAAACATAGCCAGTATGAGGCATTCATAGTGCGACGCGAGAAACTTATGGGACACCCTCATATACAAGGGATGTTTCAAATATTCTGGGAATTGTGGACACCCAAGCACACTGGTGAGTGAAAGAAACATTAATACCGCCGAATACATACTGAAAAAGGACAGGCGAAAGGCTATCCGTCATATCAGTGATCGCCTAGGAATAGATACACGACAAGCTAATGCCATCTTGCATGATTGTTTGGACGTTAACAAGGATATGGCGCGTCGGGTGTTAAGGCTGTTGGGCATACAACAGAAACTCAATAGATCTGATAATAGTGTCGTCAACTGCAAGAGCTGTGATGGTAATAAATTTTGCCAACAAATTATAACCACTGACGGAACGTGGATACCTTATTTTAATTCTTAGACCGAAAGCCAAATCAAAGACAGGCGAAAACCTGAAGAAGGGCCTCCACTTAAGGCGTGTTCCGTCTGTTGGAAAGGTTCTGCGAATGCGAAGAAATAATTTTTATAAATTATCTGGCGAAAGCTATTAGAATTTACGCAGAATATTATTCGAATTTATTATCCGGATCATTGCGACAGGCGCTTGTTAAAAAAACGGCCTGGAAAGTTGCATAAGCGTCCGTTATTGCTACAGGAGATTATGTAAGACCACACACTGCAAAAAATCTAAGGATATTTTGAACGATTTACAATGGAGATTGATTCCCCAACAAACTTATTCTCCGGATCTTGTACTCAGTCTGATTTAGTGTAGGTTATTTGTGTAGTTAGATCCTACCTTGCTTGGCGCGAATGGGTATCAACGCTGTGTGTCCTGGTCGATATTTTATATTTTGAGTTTATTTACCTGTAAATATGATGACACAACCCTTCCATTTGAGTGAATATAAGCCTTTAGATAACGATGAGATTATGTGATGGAAAAGTTCATTATGGGTACGTAGGATTCCTTCTTTTGAAAGGCTTTATATCAAAAATTTCGGATATGGTAGTATAGTCTGCATTAGTGAAGTTTGCCTCGTGTTCAAGTTGCTTACATATGTGGTTATCGGGTTTTAAGGAGTTTTGGACAAGCAACAGAGACAAACAGTTCAGCAGTTTATCAATCTATGGAATTCAGGTGGTGATCTTCAGAGAAGAAGAACAATCAACGAACAGCATTAAGACAACTTATTGTATCGTTTGAGTAATGAAACATAGAAAATCAGCTGCTGTCAGTGAAGCAGGGACATTTTTTTAAACCATATACCCACATCACGCATACCAAATAAAACCGATGAAACTAACCATAAAAAATGGATTTAGCCCTTCGCAAGTTCAATTTTGTGTTTAGTACAATAGGGCGTAAAGGTTTACCAAGCGCAAATGTTGATGCCATTTCTAAGAAATATTAGTTGACAAAACTAATGAAACACGATTCTAGATGTTATTGGCGGAAGATCCTCTATTTACATTGGAGAACAAATGACGTGAACAGCCAGGAACGACGTCACATTTATTCAAAGATGGATCGCAATATTCTTTGACCAGCTTCGCATCAGTTGTTCAAACATATGATAAATCAATATATCAAGGTCAGGAATATATTCACACGTGCCACTAAAAGCTCTATTGAATTTTAATCCAAACATTTAAATATACCTACATTCATGCGTACATGACACATTTACTTCATAATCTCGAAAAAGAAAAATATAAATAATCTCTACATTGTTAATTGGCAATCAAACAAAGCCACTATTCAACCCACATGCGATTTACAACCTTTACAGAATTTCTCACTTTAACAGCCAGTTTAATATGTAATAAACTACTTCTAACCTCATACAACTGAAATATTTTATATTAATCCTGAAAGTGCTTATTTGTATGTAAACTCATCCATAGATATGTCCATGCATGCATATTTTCTTTTGCGATAACACACTTGTGTATTTACATTCCAGGGAAAAAGACTAGAAACAGAATAAAATTATCCCTCGTTGTATTGTTAAGTTGGCAGCATGTTCAGGAAAATTATATTTATTTTGTTCATATTTTACACGTAAGTGTTTGATAAATCTTAATCATCGCAATATTCACCAGAAACACACAACGTATGTCTGTTTATTTATATATGTTATGTGTGTGAATCGAATGTAGTTTTCCACATTTTGGAATATGGCGCGACTAAAGAAACAGTGTGAAACCAGACATGTTTTCTTTTCCTTATTATTCAAGGAAGTGTTTTTATTTGTGTGAAAGAAATGACACATTACCGTAACATTGAACCATTACTAAGTATATTTAATTTGGAATTTTAATGTTTAATATTGCGTGTGATTACCTCTCGTTTATATGCATTTGCAATAAAATTAATTAATGCATGCTGGCGGGGCAAGGTTAATTTTCAGAAAAAATTTCAATGTGAACTCGATTCTAGATTTAGTACAAAATCGATTGGAGTAGAATTTCACTAATTTATTATGCAAAATCTAAAAATAAATTTACATCTAGATAAAGTGTTGCATAATTTGAATAAAATAAATTCTTGAACGGAATTTTTGATTAATTTATTCTTGAATATTTTTCTTCGGTTTGCAATTTTTAAAAATTCTCTAAAAGTTACTAATGTGATGAAACAGAAAGAATGGCAGCTGAGATAACTATTTGGGGTTGCTATTGAAATTTTTGAATCGGTTTCTGATTTCTAGTATCTTTGCATCTGATTGTGTCGCAAAGTGTGCGTTATTGAGATGACTAACAATTCGTGCATATGGTATGTGCAATTTTAAATAAACATTATAAAACCATAATTTCAAAAAAATCGTAGCACTAAATATATTAGTGATTTTAGTGATTAGTAGATTTTTTTTGTCCCCATCTAGTCCATCAAAACATTTTTAATTTATATATATATATATATATATATATATATATATATATATATATATATATATATATTTAACATTTTATATTTATTAGTTTATTTTTTTTGCAATGTGCTTCCAATCCTTTGAAATATGATGTGATTTTCAACATTTACCTCAGATGTTTCCTTGAATAGATAGCATTTAAATGTAAGACCATATGCACATTCTATTTTCATACTTTGTCCTTGAAGATGCAAAAGATTCTTTGATAGTTAGACGGGTTTATTTATTAAATCGATTGAATGTCAAAATGAAATATTTGAATCGATTTAGTTGTTAAAGTCGCTGCCTTTATCATTTAAAAAAAAAAATTCTGTAGATATATCATTTTTAAACAAGGCAAAATCGATGCTGAAAGGTATGCATCTATACACTCATAAACAAATATATTTATTTTAATATTTCATGAAAAATGTTGAATTTCGCAGGCTCTAATAAAATTTTGAAGCAATCAATTTATAAAAATTATATTGATATAATAATTTTTACTAAAAATAACCATTAACAGCTGATAGAACGACCAGCGATTTCAGTGTGCTTTGATGTAATTATTCGGAGCAAGGATAGTCCGTCGTTTGAATCTTTCAACCACGTAATCAATAATGTTTACAATTTGTTGCAATGCACCTCTCAATTGTGGCAATCCTAACAAGGTTGCACACCTGTGAGATCAAGTGCGTTAAATTCACCTCGGCAGATATGGCAATCCCAATAGGATTGCACACGTGAAGAAAAAAAAAGAGAACAGAACGAGGTGAGAACGGGGAAGAAAAAAAGAGGTTGTCAAGCAGAGGACAAAAAAAACACGAGGTTGGGAAAAACATGAACGAAAAAAAGGAGAAAAACAAGAAAGGAGTCGTGAGCAAATAAATAAAAGCTTCCTTTTAATTTTGTGTTTTATTTCGTGTCAAGAGTCGTGTCAAGCGAAGGTCGAAAACAAAAACGTTGAAAAAAAAGAAAACGAGCGGGGTGTGCGGTTGGATTGCTGAAATTGTATGGTTTTTTTTGTAAATAAAAAACTAAATAAATTTTTTTAATGAATTACTAAAAAAAGCAGCCACGATCTATCCTTCCAATTCCCGGGTTATCTATCAGGGGAAGGTGGCGCGACGCAGGTAAATATATCGTGAATTAGGGCATCAAGTGTTTCGTAGTTTGTGTATTGTTGAGTGATTTTTTTGTTTCATTAAATAGTTAGTTTATAGTGAGTTAGTTTCATTAAAGTAGTTTTTTTTTCGGGCACCGCGATATTTCGGATCGGGTGCGATGTTGATGCTAATGATTTGAATTGAGTGAAATTTAATTCATAGTAGAAGTAAAAGTAAAGTAAAGTTCTAATTGGAAATGTCACGTATGGAAAATCGGGCTTGACGGTTGCTGGTTCAAGAATGGAACCGTGAACCGTTTCCACGGTTCCATGATTATCAGAAATTGCAGAACAGATAGAACAGATCTGTCAAGGTATTTTAACTAATGACGTATAGTTTCCTCAGTGCGGGCCAGATGGGTCGCTTGCTTTTTGATCATTTTGAAAATCATTTTTATCCTTGGAAACTGTGTACAAAGTTCACTAGTGGTTCGACCCACATGCACAAACCTCGCCGAACGAGCTAGTCCGCCAGCAACCGATTTTAACTTTCAAGTGGCTACACAGTTCACACAGGGTACCGTTTGTTGCCATGCTCCTAGGACTTCATGTCCTGATGTCGGTGCGAGGCCAACCCGTCATGGTGCCATTACCGAGACGTATACGACGTGTTGCGAATTGCGAACCCTCGAAGATATATTAGTTTGCGAAGATGTTCGGAAAAGGATTACTCTGAACAATGGCCGCTGAATTCGGTGATCAACAACTGTCAAAGATGGGCCAGTTGGTCTAACAGGGCTACATTTATAGACCAACATATTTTTGCGGTACGAAAAATGTTGGAGAACGAATTTGTTTATCAGAAATTAATGAACAGATAGAACAAATCTGTCAAGCTATTCTCAGTGGGTCCTGATGAAGCGACCCATCTTTTGCTTTTTAATCTTTTTGAAAATACTAAGCTGATGTGTTTCGAGGTGTATGGTACGCTTAAAAAATCTTATGAAGAAAAACTTGATTTATTTTTAGTTTGGATCTCCACAAGTAACAAAACATGGGTCCGCCACCATGTTCCCTAATCTATACAAGCCAATAAGGTGTCATGGAGGAAAGGGAACGGAGCTTAGTTGCCGTACTGCAAGTCCCACCGTCTCCATACCACATTGAGATGAAAAATGCACCGACTCAGGCTGAATCTGCGCGAAGTTCGGAGCGAGACTTAGGAATTCAAAGCAGATGGTCTTTAGATAAAACAAGGTTGTCTCTATACTATAAGATATCCACTGGACTCTATTTGAATATCCTTCTTACTGTTTGCACTCATCATTTTGGCACGAGACTTAGGAAATCGAAACAAATGATCACGTAGATCCACCAATGTTGTCTCTATACCACAGAAAATCCACTGGACTCAATTTGAACAACTTGTTTATTGTGTACACGTATCGCTCTATAAGTTTCATTTGTTGGATCTGCCGAAATAACAAGGGGGAGGGATCTGATTTTTTAAGGAAGAGAACGTGGAGAACTCGTGTGCATTTGATTATGGTTTCAAACACAGCGAAGTTCATTCTACGACATTCTATAAATGAAAAATAATTTATTATTTTCTGTTTTTAAACAAAAGTTCGTTTGTATTTTATTGGCCATAGTTTAAGCCATCATTAGACTTAGCACAGGAAGGTAGATTGGACGATTGCATTGACAACAGGTTAGTTACTGCTGATAAGCTGAAGCCGAAAGAAAAATCACATTTTCGGTTATCCTAAATAATTTTAAAGATGTTTGAAATTTGAACAAAACGGTCTCAAATTTTTTCAACTTTCACACTCAAATTTTTTGAATAATTTGACATGAAATTATAGCCTTATTTTTGAATTTTTTGCACTCTACTGTATTAAACGCAGAGGTAAATTTGATGGCTTGGTCATTGGTTAACTGTCAAGTATCAAAACAAACTCAAAATTTCTTCAAAAGAACAGTCCTGTATACCCTCTAATATTTTCGATTTTTATTAGAATATAAAAAAATCGTTCACTATAAAGGAAAGGTGTCTTAGCGCAATAAACATCAAAATTTAATTGGATCTTACTGTCAAAATAAAACAATAAAATTTCGTCTGAATCGGCTGCTACTGTTCGGCAGACCAGTGAACCGTAAGAACCATCAGCAGGACACTTTTGAATGTTTGCAAATAACTCAAAAAGCAGCAAATAACTCAAGAAAGTTAAGCAAATGCCGTCTCATCTGATAAGTTGAGTTTTGGAGGCGGAAGTTATAACGAATTTATATTTGATCGGCACAATACTCTGTGCCATACATCTCGCGCTATATGTCAATTGATAGTGGACCTCAACATTAGTCAGCTCAATAATTGGATCTAAGTCCGATTGAATGTTTGTCGTTTTATTCGAAGGGGAGTGTATGAAGTTTTTTTCGTTGAAAAAGTCGCAAAAGTAGTTTGGTTTTTGTTTGATTTTTGTTGATGATTTGACAACAAGTTGACATTTGACAAGTAGTTTTAGTTTTTGTTTGATTTTTGTTGATGATTTGACAACAATGAAGAGCGGGAAGAGGGTCAATGTAGACAAAATATCCACAACATGAAAGAAGTGAAAACGAAAAGGGCAGCGATCCAAATTTTATAAAGCTATCAAATATTATATAGACCATGCTGCTTCAGCATGTTTATACCACACAACCAATACAACATATTCAAAAACCCTGAAGCCATTATTAATTTTTTTTGGTATGGCATTTTCTTGGTATGTTTCACATTATTTTCTCAAAAAACCTCAAGAGTCCAGACAAAAGTCTCAGGAGGAACAGTAATGGGATGTTTCTTACGCAGACAGTGAGTATATAATTAGCCTTTCTAAATAATAGGGGCTGATTTCACCATTGATATAACTGAAGCAATGTGTTGGAGGCAAAATTCACAGTTACAAGAAGCTCCGTATTATTAATAGAATAACTGTAAATTGAATAGAAGTAACCTATTTTTTCCCTGCAATACATATATAATTGTTCAATAGCTAACATACATTTTTCAGAAAAGAGTTTTATCAGTGAATAATTGCAAGTGGAACTGGTGATGAACAAGACTTTGAAAATTGAAACCGAAACAGGAGGAACTATTACTGCAAACTAGATACGTGTGCTAGTGAATAGTGATAGATTCAAAGATTAGTTATGGGAAATCTTTATGAAGCATTAGGGAGGGTATTCGATTACAGTAGACAAAATTAATTTTTTTTTGGAATATTTTAGGCAGAGAAATTTGTCCCATTTGTGCAAGGAAACCGTTTCAGTCCAAGGATATAGTTTAAGTTTATTTGAACAATTACAGCGTCACATATATTTTTTAAACAATTTATCCATTAAGGTATTGCAGAAATAGTTTGCTTAAGCCATCAAAACCATATGAAACTTTTTCCGTTTATGTCGAGCATAAGGAAAGAAAAATCGCTCTAAAATGCACTTGAACCTAACCTCTTTCTGTGAGGAAACCACGCCAGTGAAAATTGTAATACAAAAGTGTAATTTCCCATACTAAAATAGGAAAGAAAACGATTGAAACAAGTTTTATTTATGAAAAAATAAGAAAATTTAGCGCTGTTTCATTTCCAATTCGAATCAGAAAAAGACATTTTAACGTTTGTATGTTAATCAGCACAGAAAATAACTTAGTAAGTAGGCGACATGCAGTCTAATACAGTGTTAAAACTAGCATAAGACTAACATTATAGATGCATATCACGATCGCCTACTCAAATTGCTGCATTTTTGGTTTAAGTTGATCGTAACAGCTTTCCGGTTTAAGTATATGTAGATTTTTAATTAATGCAAAGTCAAGATTCAGAAAGTTTATGAAATAACCTAAAACAAGAGCAAATTCAATACTGGATCATATTCTGAAAAGTCTTTGACAACAAAGCAAAATTGAGAAAAATATACAAATTCAAATATGAATTGCGATAATCGCGTCAAAAGTCAAATTTGAATGTTAGTAAATGTGTCAAAATACAACGGTTAAACACAACGGTCGCCGTTTTTTTCACCTTTTTGATTATTTTTTTGAATAATTTGACTTAAAATTTTGGTAAAAATTAAACGCATATTTGAATTGTTTGCACTCTACTAGGTTTTTATTTCAGTTTTATTGTCTACTAAGAAGTAATGCCGTCAAAATTTGACACTGTTGCGTTTGCAACGATGTACACTTTAGGCACCTAACGTGTCAATGTCAATGCTAGAAAAACTGTCATAAGTATCGGGCTAAAATTTAAAATTATTAACTTGCATTGGCGTTAAAGATAAAATGACATCGACAGAATTGCCAACGTTTTCGCTCCTGATCATGCATGTTTACAGCAAACCAGGTGTCAATTACTTACACAATAATCATGTCTGACAAGGCTCAAACTAGGACAAGCACCTACCCAGGATCTAACCAACAGCCGATTTTGTTTCTATACCTGATCTTCATTTTTTCGAACGTACTCAAATACTAGATATAATCTCTACAATCATTGGTAAGGATATGGAAATACATTGTTAAAAAAATTTGGCAATGTTTTTTTCACATTGGGGAAGGACATCCGATCTCTTTCCACGGGCACCAAAACTTGTTCAATCCAAAAATCACCAAACATTGTTCAATCAATCAATCAACCGTATTTACAAAGTTTCAGCGCATACCATCATTGGTAATTTCTTTTTTGACAAATTCGAAGTACTTCGCTCGTTTGTCGGAAGCCATCTTTGAACAGAGCATGCATCTTTGATTAAGAGCATGCAAAAGTTACATGATTTACAATTCGAGTGAGACTATTCGCTTTTTAGACGAATGTCCAGCAGACCTAGTACTAGTCCATCGTATAAAAGTACAATGTGGGAGTTGGGTTAAAAAGTGTGTTAAAGGAACGTTATTTCATATCCAAAGTAATAATAAAGTCAGTATTAGTATCTCTAGCTGGTGATCATAAATATCACTAATCAGAGGTGATAGTTACTGCAGAAAGGTTGCTAACGTGGAGGATTTATCATCTGAGGGATGAACAGGATAGGGAGTAAGTCACACGCCAGGAAAGGCAGCTGACTCTCACTTTGAGGCAGAGCAATTGGGGAGCGTTATTATTCACACCTATGCGACTCATTAGCGTTTGCGAGACCATTGCATCCTGTTCAGCTGCTCAGTGGACATGAGTTCCTATCTTACTTGCACAAGGTGGGAAAGATGCAATTCCCTGAATGCTTGTTCTACTGAAGGAGCCTGGTCGATGCCTAACAAATCTTATTCAAATGCAGATGGCTCTCTCTATTGCGAGAGAATTGGAGAACATTTTTTTAAGGAAATCCTCGAAGATGGCCTGATATCTTCAATTGACAAATTGAACTATGCGGAATAAAAGGCTTGTGTGGTTCTTGTGGCGAAGAAAGGATTCTTTGATCGCTCTTTAACACAGAGGGAAGAGTGTCAGCTTTTACAGTAACCGCTACTTCCCCGCTCTTTCCAGTCTAAAAGGAACTCCTGTAATCAAAGGAGCCAACTGGCGAGGAAAAAAGAGAATAACAAGCTCGGTTGATTTTTGTGATGAAGAACATATTCTTGGATCGCTGGTTGACGAGCGACGAGGGTCAGCTTATGCAGTAACATCCGCCCTTATGCTCCCTCCATCCTTAAAGGGAATTCCTCAGACCAAAGGCGCCAACTGGCGAAGAAAAAAAAAGAGGCAGAGTCCAATTTAATACGATAAACAGCTCTCAGAGCAACAGAAAAAGACGTTGGAGGTCTCTCAATCAGGGGGTAAATTTCGTACACCTCCAAAAAATACTGTCTTTAGTGCATTTTGTCTGCAAACGTCATGATCTGTGGGATACTAGATGCCGGCAGCCGTTTACTATTAGGTGAAGTCTATAGTATTAAGACATGGATTCATCTGACTGTTTTGGCATTTATATATGAAACGATCTATCAAGATTTTCAACATGCGCTCTTAAAGCGATGTTCGAAAGATTTCTATTTCTAGTCCAGAGATTTCTCGTCATCTTGATCGATTTGTTTTCACCAACATTATGTCTTATTAAATAAACAAAAATTAATTGACGAAAGTCATAATTTAGTTTTAGTATTTTCGAAGTCAGCTGCACTCTTTTTTTTTATATTAATATACTAAAAAGATTTTTTTTTATCTGAATAATTTACAAGAAAAAAGTGAAGCGATAGAATATTATGCAAATCAAATCTTTAAAAGTTAGAAATACTATGAATGTAACCACAAAATAATGACTCAAACGAACAAATGATGACTCAAACGATGGTTACAATAAAAACGTACCAAGGATACATCACTTGATCTATAACAGACTGAATGGAAAGTTCTGCACATACACAAATACAAAAGAAAATATTAACAGATCTATGCATGACTGACAATAAAGCAAGCACTTCATTACAATTAAACGCAGTAAAATATACAACAAAATTATACATTTTTGTGTTACCAAGGAAAAAAATTCATCCTTATCTTTTTTTTTTCTTTTTTTTTTGTTTTGTTTCCACCTTAATCATGCAAATTGCATATATAGCCAACTGTCGTGCTTTACTGATTCGTTACGGTATAGTGGAAGTACGCGGTTACAATAGATGTATGTATGAATCATACGAGCAATAGTCGTTAGATTTGAAATAACAAAAGTGAAGGTTATATGCATAATTGCAATAATTAATGTTTTATTTTACAGTCGAGTTTTCGGTGAATCTAATTGCTAATCTATACAGTGAAAAACTGGAAATGTTAAAATCTTGAATAATAGTAAGCTTGTTAACAATTTTAGCTGCTTTTTTTTTTCTTTTAAAATTTATTTTTAGCACAGCGTTTTAGCACCGTTTTTTTTAAGCACATGTGAGACATGCTGACATTGGTCATTTTCCTTCTTTCACCCTTGAATTAGAGTTTCCTTCTTTGAATATGTTCTGCAAATGCAATATATAAATTTATTTATTTATAATAAAAAAAAATACATTTCGATGCATATTCCAGGACAATCAATTTCAAAGAAAAAGTATATCAATACCTTCAAATCCTATTTTTTATAGTCGTATTCAGGTCCTGATCGGACCAGGTTATCGTTTTGATTCTTTGACGAGATTGGAATGCCATTTACTGGTTTAACGAGGTTTACCTTGCCTGACAGTTCTCATGTTCTCTATATGTTAATCTCAAAACACACCCTCCGTGGTTTATTATTTTCAAAAAATTTTTAACTCATATTTTTTCAATTATTCATTATTTTATTGCAAAAAAAAAACTATGGGCAAATGAACATTTATATTTTATTTCAAATTATATTAGAATTTATTAAGATTGTTTAACTTAACTAAATATTTTATGCTTTCTTTTCTACCTCATCTTAAATCATATTGAAAGCATTATATTCCCGCTGTAAACATTAAACCAGGACTAATTTTTTGCTCATGTGAAGTGGAGAATATGAATCAAACAGAATTGTTGTATACAAAATAAAAAAGAACTAGATTACTTGTAATAAAATATACTATATAAAATCAAGAGATCGGTCGCAAGTGCTCGGGACATAAATAACGTGTATCACGAGTCCGTTATTTGCAATACGCCGCCAAAAATCGTGGAGACTTTCAGAATTCGACGAGCAGCGTCCAAAAACACTTTGCAAAGCTGCATACATTATCAGCCTGTCAATCAGAAGTTATTGACATAGCACGCAAAAAAAAAAATACCCGAGTTCAGATGAAATATTAATAGATTAAGGATTGAAACTCTCCACAAGCATTATAACTATTCTACAATAGTTGAAACAAGAACGTCATTGACCGGAAATAAAAGATTTTAAAGTCTGCAATGATGCAAAATAAACTTGTATACACCTTTTGATTATTTCCGAGGTAAAATAAAAAAAAATAAAATAAAAAAACTACATAGGCCGGTAGGAAACTAGCATTGTCTTATTGTCGGAGAATTGAAACTTATTATCAGAGGTTATGATGTCTTTCACGTTAGACATGCATCTGACGGATAATTTCATAATGAACACGGATTCAGTAAATATTCCACGAAAAATCGGTTAGGAAACGCAATAGAAGTAGTATCCAAAAATCAGCAGAGCAAAAACTCTTTGCTTGCTCCACCTACCATCGTCACCTGTCCTCTTCTCAGTGTTTCTAAAAATTAAGGCCAACTGTCTGACAAGAGTATAAACCTCAAAAAAATTGCTTGTATTACATCGCGGAGACTCAATGGCGAATTAGGTACAACTTGTAGCTGCGCGTATCATTTTACGAGGCTTTCACGAATACAGAAGCTGTAATAAAATGTGCTGGAAACGCTTCCAGGAAGTGGTTGTCAAACTTAATTGATGTTGAGAGTGAATCTTTACTTGACTTTTCCATTCGGAGCATGTCGGATTAAGACTCTCAGAGGTGTCGTAGACTGATAGGGGCTGATGCACCAAGAATGAAATGAATTTTGGGCTTTTATTGAGGTTATAATTAGAATGGGAACAATGCCAAAATTTGAACATGCCAGAATATTGGTAGACAAATTAAAATAGAAGAATTCCTGTTTTCCCATCTATGTTGACAAGAAGTAGATTCAACCAAATATTTTGGAATCTGCATCTCTAACCATCGAATCCTGCGAACAAGGACATAACAACTCGAATATTAAAAACAACAAATTTTATGCAGTATATAAACTCGAAATTTTCGGAATATTTTATGTCTGACAAGATAGTTTTGGTGTATTTGTAGTGAAATTGGCTATTGACATAGGCTATTGATTGAATAACCTACAAAATGGGGCTTTAAGATTCAAAAACGTCGTACATATACAATATACTTCCGTATTACGAAAGCATATCTTCTTAAAAAGCTTGTTAGATCAGATTTACCAACGAGCTAAAAAATTCCGGTGCATGTTTGTCAAAAAGAAATAGGTAAAATACCTACCGCAAGAAATTGTCACATGCATACGGACACATATAACCCCAACTTGCCTTTAGCCAAGGAATTGAAGAAAATAACAGGCCACTTAACTGGTAATATTCAAATCAATAGAAAAGGGGTTCGTGTCACTATAAAAAACAAAACAAAATGTTTAAACATTGTTACGGCCAGAAATCCCTTCAGAATTTTCAAAAAAATGGATTTTTTTTGTATATAAGAAAGAAGAAAGAATATACTGACCAAGGGAAAACCAAAATCAATATTTGCGGAGTTATCGCATAGTGTCATATGCGCATATCGCATATAGCGGAACGACAGAATGCGGTCAGATAAATAGCGAGTCGGGCGCTCAGACCGTTAGAGGCAGAGCAACCCTTGCTTTACTCCCTTTGCTGTACTCTCCTAGCAACCTTTGCTTTCTGATTTAATTTTTTTTTAAATAGACAAATGTTTCGGGAAATTTTATACGAGGGGCATTATAGATATACCGTAACGATAGGTATGCGAAACGAAGCCCCGAAAAATAAATTCAGTTTCGTTTGAAATTTTATCGCGAACGGTTGATTTTATCAAAGTGAAATGCCGAACTATCCGAAAGGAACTCCAGGCAATATGGCTCGGAAATTCGTGATAAAAAAGGTTTCAAGGGAATCGATTTACTGATGCAAGCGGTGAGAGTTTCGAGTTTTCACTTGCACTTCTTCACATGAGTGCAAGTGATAAGAAACTAAAGTCTGAGAGCAGAATGGATGTACGTACAAATCCTTTGCATTCAGAGTTATTGAGTTTTTAACAGTTTTTTCGGGTCTTTCAGACATTTTAATTTGTTCTATATGAAAGCAAAAGGTAAATTTTAATGAGTCAGGCCATAGAGGCCTCGATTTCAAAATTGTTGATACGTGTCCGTGCGGTAATCGAGAAATTCATTCAGGACCTTTTATTCATACTGGTTACGAAATTAATCGTTACGGTTACGAAAAAAAAACCAACTGCAGAATTTTCGCCGAAACCTCTGAAGAGGCGCGAATTGTACGGCAAAACAGGCTGAGTCTTTCTGAGATGAACGAAGCTCGTATTGCCCGGAAAAAACAGCAAGAAAACGGTTTGCTGTACGCGCCTGGAATCGCTGATTAATCGATAAGTCAGTACGATTAACTGTTTTCACATGGTGAAACTTTAAACACGATTATCTCGAAACTACGTTTTCAAAAATTGCTCGTGTTGTTGCTCAAAAAATTATCGACTGATTTCGATATTTTGGGAGATTACTCTCAGTTATACTATCGGAAGGATATACCTAAAGTTTGAAAGGTAGCGTGTAAATAAAAAAAATTTTTGGGGTCAAATAAGAAGAACAAATAGTCGAAAAATCGAACTTTGGACAGAATTTTGTAGGTATATCCTTCCCCTTCCTTTGTTAAGCCTTTTTCAGATCAACAGCAAAAGAATGACAACTGCAGCCCTTTTCGATGTCACGGAAAACAGGCGTCCGAAAACCCTTAATAGCGCAGCCATTTTTTTGGTAATCTCAAAAAAATGTGTCACAAACTTGAATGCCATAATGAAATTATGTCAAAATTTGAAAATGATTAGATTATTTTATCCCCTCTAAAAAAATTCCCAAAAAACACATATTTTCACGCTTTTACAGGGTTTTCTGGCCTTAAACTGTTAAACTGTTCTAAAGGAAAAAGAAATATAACTCGTTCAGCATTGAAGGATAAAAGGATTGTCAATTCACTGAGTACCTGGAATTGCGCTGGAATGACACCTCCCAGGAGATATATGCGAAGTGACTTAGCTGGGTCAGAAGTTATTGTCAGTGTGCTCGACTGCAAGCTTCAATGGGTGGCATGGTTTTTGCTGATCAATGTGGATCAAGTTATTGTTTCCTAAGAAAGTCTCTCAATTGGTGGCGGAAGTTTTATGGGAATCGAAATATGCATAATCAATGCGTATATCCTCGCTACTACCATCAAAACGTAGACTGAGCTAGAACCATAATCACACTTGACATTTGTGAAAGAGCTGGTTGACGAACTTAGAGTCGGTTACCGTTTTGCATGTATAAAGACAGTTAAGTGTTAAAACGCTCATATGAGTGGATCCAACAAGGTTGATAGTTTCATGGTGGGGTTTTCACGGGTGAAAATAGTTTCATCTACAAAAAAAAAAAACGGAAGCTTTTGCAAAAACAGTGATAATAATCTCATAATAAGGGTTATTCAGCTTTCGAGCCTTTTGATAGTCCGACATAAAATCTCAACCAGTATGGTACGGCCTCTAAGGCACTCTCAAAATTGAGTATAGAAAGCATAATTAAAACAGTTCATTACAATCTAATTGCATATTACTTTATCGTTAAAATATTGAAGGGAATTTATTTGCGTTTTTAAAGGAGTTTAACCGATTAACTGGTTCAAATTTGAAAAATTGGAGTCAAGAACAACTTTAATCGATCGTTCTTGATGTATGCATAGTAATAGAAAAAATTTGCTCTAAATTTTTAATTAAAAATTTTAATGTTGGTTCATTATACTTACGCATGATTAAGCTCAATCACACAACTTCTAACGTACCTGCAATAAAAAAAAAAGTATTTTTAATAATCAAATTATCTTTTAGAAAATTTTTGTGAAATGTATTTTGAAACATTTATGTTTATTTCGCCGACGATAAAACATTTATAAAATTGATAACTATTAGATCTTTTTATTACATCAAGCGTTCCCTGCAACATTGATTCAAATGGTTTCAATAAAAATTAGTAAAAAATTGAATTAGGTGCTCTAAATGTTCATCTGATACATGATTATTATTCGTATTAATAGTACATGTTCTCTTCCGTTATAAATTCTAGCATACAACTATCAATAACGTTCATCTGAACCTAAATCAATTTATAGGTTATTTGGGCCAAACGATATTTCATTTCGTATTTCATTTTCTTTACATTCGCGCTTTTTTTGTTGGACTTAAGTTTAATGATTTTTCTACCTATGTATAAAACGGTTTTATTTTATGCAGCATAATTAAATTAATGAAGAATAGTCCACACATGCATACTTGAATACAATCGATAAATCAATATCTAAGAATTGACAAAGAACCTATACCGCCGCCATCGAACTATTGAATCCGAATAAATTTGGCAGACATTTATAAATTTTGTAAAAAGCGCATATGTAGCATATGAGTGTGCACATATCATTTTAATATCAGATATAGAGAGCATTCAATTGAGTTGGGTGGGTAGGGCATAAGTATGTTCGATTTTCAAAATATCAATTCAAAATTGAACGCTATTTGGAAACGACATGACCAACAAACATAGATAAGATAGTGTATGATATGTGATTAGATAGGAGTCTAATCAATTATTCTAAGTGTATACGCACACGGAGCGTGCAATTATTTTTTGATCAAACTCGAAAATAAAATGAACTTTTAAAAATACATTTTGGCATTCAGAATTAAAATGGAGGTTTTTTTTACTTTACTTTGCTTGACCACTAGCCCGTGATGTGGTAACGGGTAGGACAATGTTGATATCTTATCGTTAAGATTGTAAATACGATTAAATTTTTTGAACCTGTGCCCGCGAATATAATAAATATGCAACATACTCAACATAGTTTCATCGTTGTGTGATGTAGTTATTTTCATGTATGCTTTAACTATGCATTTGATTGAATTTTGATATCTGTCAAAATCTATCTACGCTTCAATTATTTTGAAGCATACCTAGAATATAGTTTTGAATTTCGAAGACAATTGTCGTGGTGGTCCCAGAAATACTCGATCCAACAAAGAGAACAAAAAAAAAATTGAAAAAATGTATATTTATGTTTCAACCTCATCTCTTTTCTGCCCTATGTAATTTTCCCCGGGATGTTCAAAAAGCTCGATACCCTTTTTATAATAAGAACTGCCTTGCTCTTCAAAACAGCCATTAACAGCCAACATCGCTTCTTCATCGTTGCAAAACTTTTCGTCCACTGATTCATTATATCAAGTTTTAAACAAGAAAATAATGAGAGAGGTCTTAATCTGGCGCAATTGAAATTGGGCCATTTTAATGACGCATTTGTGAGCTGGTGCATTGTCGTGATGGAACGCAACTTCCTTAGCCAAATGCGGCCGTTTTGTCTTGATTTCTTCGCTTAAATATTGCAATAAGTCCGCATAATACACATCGTTTTTCCATTTTCGAGATAGTCAATGAAAATTATCCCAAGCATATTCCAAAAAACTGGTGACATGACTTTACCTGCAGATGTTGCGGGCTTCGGTTTCTTTGGATCCGGTTCTCTCGTTTCAGTCCATTATTTTAATTATTCTTTGGACTGGGGTGCACAAATGATACACCCGTGTTTCATCCATGGTTATGAATAGGCGCAAAAATCTGCTTTGTTGTTGTGAAATATAAATATTAAATTGAAACATCGCTAAATATTAAATTGAAACATCTTCCCGACGCTGTTTTGGAATTTGCCAGAAGATGGAACGGTCTTCGCCTTTTTTGGAGCAGGGCTCTCCCATTTCAGTCCATTGTTTTGCTTTAGGTGTAAAGTTATGTACCCATATTTCATACATGGTTATAACGCAACACTCAATTGAAATATCATCAAACCCGGCACTTTTTCACAAGCCAACGATGTCTGCTAGCTCTCGCATTTTCAGTCGTCGCAAGATTACCCAGAGGAGGATCTAGTTCAGCTTTTATATGTTGTGTAGAGGCCTTTCAAATAAAAGTTTTGCTGAATATTAGGATGACCAGTTTTCTCAATTTCCACAAATTCACGGAAAACGTTCACTATTGATGGCTGCCAAGCAAATACTGAACAACATGGCGTCTTCAAACTTGAATCAAATGCTTTGTGTGGTTGGTTGTCAACTTTCTGACATAGTGATTTTTTCAAACTACTATCGCCATCTCTAGGCCAGACCGTATACTTGTGGAAACACCCTCGTTTTTCAATAATATTTTCAGATGAATGTACGGAACGGTTTGTTGAATAAATTTTGCATTAACACATAAGGAAATATTGTCAAAATTATTTAGTAAAATCCCAAATAATTGACATTTCACAAATTTTCGTTGTGGACTAATTATTGTTCAAAAAAAAAAGTTCAAAAAAGTTCAAAAAAGTTCATTTGTTGCCTCTCACAACAAATTGAATAGTGTGTGCTATCACTTCGAGATCTAAAGACTTCTAGAAGTTTGTTTGGGAGACAATCAATGACATCCGTAATACCATTACTCTGCTGGATTCAATAGCACTAAAAGTATTCGTTAAGATCAGGACGAGGAGCTGGCAATACCAGCCAATTTCACCATTGAGTTTATTTGGGTATCATGTAGCAAATAGAACGACATGAGATCGTTTACAAAAAGTTAAGCTAAGATGTAACTTTTGAGCCAATAAGTGGAATAAACCATATTGGGGTTTTTGAGGAATAGTTCCATCTACAATTAAGGTTATTAAACTAGTCAACTTTTTCCACTTTTTGTTTTAAGTAGATGATTAAACGGACATGAAAACCCAATAGAGTGCAACAAATTTAAAAAGGGGTATTTAATTTTACCAAATATCTTATGTCAAATCATCCGAAAAAAATTCAAAAAGTGAATATTTGAATACCGTTATATTTAAAACGATCCAAATTTCAGAAACCTTACATTTCATGGTTCATACATCGCCTGAAACGAGCAAACAAATCGGTTTTAGTGTGCCTTTCAAAACTCACATTTCCTGCAAATATTTCTTTAATTTTTGCTATGCGTTTGGCCCTATCAAAATTTGGGCAAAATTAGGATAGTCTTCATATGAAACACCTCCGTAAATTATTGATGGTCATCCCTAATAGGACAGAATAGAGAAGAACCTTTCAGTTCTACAGACACAAGACTTTTCTACTTTCATTTGAACGCAGCACGTTCTTCCACTAATCTTTTCTTCAAGTGCTATTTTTCTGTAAAAACCAAGTCAAGTTCTACGGTGCGCTAGCAGAAATTATCCAGCGTGAGTTGGACGAAAGAGTACTGAAATCACTTTCTGCCAGTCCTGTGCCAATCTTTTGCATGCTAGCATCCTTGAAATGTGTTTGTTTGAGCCCAAACAAACACATTCCTAAAGATAAAGCTGTCGTTTGGAGTGAAGCTATTACAATGTCTGCCTCCATTCTGCCGCGGTGTATATGAGTTACTCATATAATAATGTCTAACGGTAACAAGTATCCTGGTTCGAGTACACCAAACATTCGAGCGATCTGACATTTGCTATACCCAGCAACAGCTATGGCGACAGCCCAAGATGAACCAATCCCATTAAGTAGCTTTTTGGAACTCACTTTATATCTAGACACACAAAAATAGACAATATTTCAAAAAAAATTGACAAACTTGATAATTTGGCTTATGTTTCAACACACACGGGCTTAGCCCGTTGTCGAGAAAATTGTCGAGCTGATTAAATGTTTTCAGTACAATATACTGACAGATGATTTAAGGAGACCGGCTTACATAAATAATATGAAGAGAAAAATGCACTAGTCCTAACTACTGACCGACTTTACGGAAAAATCACCATGAAAAGTTGAACGAGCAGTGAAAAAGTATCATTTTACTTTCGGTTTTGGTGTGCTCTTCGAAACTTGTATTTACCGGGAATTTTTGTTTATTTTTTTAAATTTCCATTGATTTTAAACGATAACAACCACCAATTGTCATAGAGAATCAATTTAAAGCAGAAGAATGAATCAGATTCGGTATTGTCTGCTAGTTTTGAATCCTGATTTTGTTCCAAAACTGCACACGAAGAACTTGACCTAATTTTTCATTGACAAGAACTTTATTGTATAGATTGGCAGTGTCAAATTTTGGGTGGATACTATACTATTGACGCCATTTTTGACTAGGCCGATAGTTCGTGAAAACGTATCTCGACAGAGTTTGTCTGAATCGGCAATCTCGCCGGGCTAGTTCATTGACATTAGGAACATTGGCTTGATGAATACACCAGCCCAGTCAGCCATTTTGACAACCTAATACCGTCGATTGTTCCTTCAGAATAAATAAATGTCACAAACGTCACACGAATTGGTACTCATCAGTAGTTAATATGAGACAGGTGAAGGAGGTATGTCATGATCAGGTAAATTCAATTCAATACGATTTGCAATAAGTAGGAGGCCTTGCATGAAGAAAAGTTATTGTTTAGAACCAAAAAGATTATTGCAATTTAATGTATCGTTTTAAATTGCAAGTCTCAACTTTAGTAAAAATTCTTATTTTATCATTTATCCTTTCAAACTGACTACTTTCTGCACCCTATTTACAAAAGTAAACAAACGTTTAGATTAACAAAAAAAATTATGACCCATAATTAATGAAACATTTGTAGTATTGGTTTGAGACTGGTATCATTTTCAAACTGATTTTATCTTGAATCGTTTCTACACGCGTCAACACATCGCCATGTGTATGTAGAGAAATGGATATTGTTAAGATTTTATGTCTGATTTTTCAACTATTATTTTTTCAATGTTTTCCGTGAGTTTTCCATTTTATTTTATTCTTCATTTTCTTCCAACCGTCAGCGAGATCATTGACCGTAATAATTATTGCCGTTGAGTTAAACAGTAGTTTCTATCTTCTTTATTCATGGTTTTTTTTTTTCTTTTCTTATAAATTATTATACACATTTAAGCCAAGCGTTAAAAACTATTATTCATAATCTATTCTCTTTTTTCTTTTGCCTTTTTACTGCAATCTGTTCACCCCACATCGGCGCTTTGATTTTTAACATACTATATATGGTTGGCTTAGCGTATATGATAATACAATACATTTACATGCATCCACCGCGTGTAGTTCACTACATTATTCAAAAAGAGATATGATAAAATTTACAATTCTAAAATTCTCGAGGTTAATAAATGTAGACTTCATCTTGATTTTTCTTTTGCAAAATAACAAAAAAAAAAAAAAATAGTCAAACTCTTGGAGTTTTATGTTTTAAATGTATGTGTATCTATGAAGACCAGACTTTAGAAGGTTTCCATTTTTTAAGTTTTTTGAAAGGCATTTATTAGCCATCGAGTATGAAAATGTAGACAAAAAACGCGAAAAAAGCATTGAAAACCGAAGAAAATTCGATGAAAAAAACAGAATTGGGTGGAGAAGTACACAGACTAGTAAATTGTTTAGAAATCAAACGAAGCGAAACGTACAATAGCGTACATAGAAAAACGCAACAAATAATAGTTTAGCTGTTTCTCATTACATATGCGACTGTACTTACTTTTGTTCAGTACTTTTAAGTGAAATAATGTAGTAACACACATGCATACGTTTTCTCGTGGATATTAAAGAGGAAGCGTGAAAGATTATGAATTATACTGGAGCAAATCTAGAGTCTTATTATGCAAGTACAATATTGTAATTTTTTAAGTTTTTTTCTTTTATCTATATCTATTTTATCTATATCTATATCCTTTTTACTTTTTGCAAGAAGATTTCTTATTAGTTTGAAAGTTCACTTAGAACCAAAAATGTCTTTTACGATTTGAACCTCGAGTGATACACCATACCAATCCAATTAAAACTATACCAATACAGTTTTTACCAATCAGACCCGAAAATCCTGTATTTTGACTCATTTATTTCATAAATTCCCCAGAAGTCGAGAGGAGCATTTTGGTATGGCCGAGCGAAGTCCAAACGGTTATTTCGCGTTTTACGTCACTTATCAGTGCTTTCCAGCCATGTGTGGAGCTTTTAACCCGGCACCACGGGTTTTCATATTGTTTCTAGATGTACTTCCTTTTGATTGGAACCATCGAGCTCTGCAATAATTTTTGGTGCACTTATGAACGGATCCTTGAGAATTATACGATTGTTTTGCAGCTGATCTGCATCAGTCAGCTTTGCAAGCGTCCTGATTTAAGCTTATCTCTACCCGGCTTTCATATTTAATGCGCCAGATTAATGATCGGATATGGAAGTAGCTCCAACACAGTACTTTGGCTATTTCCTCGCATAATTTTTGCTCCTTTACGTGTAAATTTACTTTCAGTTTAGGCTCCTCTAAAGACAAGTGTTTACCAGACATTATTTGATTTAAACGGAGCAAAACTCATAAAATTCAAATTTCGGTTCTCATTTTACTGTTACTACAAACCGTTATGAGTGGAAAATAATAATGATCGTTGGTTATAAGCATTAATATTGCGTGTATACTAGATGGGGCTTCATCTTACATCGTGGAACTTATAAAATAATCTTGATTGTTAGGGGTTGTTTATTATATTGTTAGGGGTGTTTATTATATTTTCTTTGAAAATATAATTAACACCCCTGGTTTTGAAAGGGTGATGACATGAGTGAACTTGTTTTTTTGTTTTGTGATAGAAAAAATGGGCAATAGGAATATCGAGCAACGTTGTGCAATCAAGTTTTGTGTTAACCTTGGTGAATCAGCGAGTAATGTTGAAACAGACCAATTGCTTATCAAGACTACAAGTTTTCCACTGGCGCAAATTATTATTTGACGGCTGAGAAAACGTTGAAGATTAACGTCTCTCCGTCAGACCTTCAACTTCAAACATTTCACGGAAACGTTGAACCTGTGAGGGCTCTTGCGAGAACAGACCGTTGTTTAACAATAAGGATGATGAGTGAACTGTTGAATTGAAGTACGAAAGAAGTGTGGGCAAATGGGTCTGAAAATCTGATCGGTCTGATCTTTTCCTTTCCGCAAAATCGAAACACTGTTTACGAGGACGCCATTTTGAAACTCTAGAGAACATGTAAAATTAAAAGCCATATTGGATGAAAACTTCCAGCTCTCCTATCAAGAATGAGGATAACTAATTCGCTAGTGTCTAGCTGCCCAAGGAAACATCTTTAAAGGATATAAAATTGTTATTAAAAATAAACTAGAACATTGGAAAATTGAAAATCAATCTAATTACTTTTCTCACACAAAAAGTACGATCCGAAGAGTCAATTCCGAGAAATTAGGAAAGGGCGACAAAAGTAAATATTAATTAACATTATTATACAGTAAATTGTTTTTCCCACTGGATTTAAAGTTTCATCGCTTAGTTTCTGGAACGATTTTCCGTCGTCCTATTCTATTCTATTAATAATTTTTTGCAAATATTGCTAGCATTTTTATTTATAGGTATTATATAAAATTGTAAGTAAATAATTATTATTTGATTTTTGATTTGATAAAATATATATTTTTTTCAAAAAATTTTGATGATATTCAACCCAGGAACTGTACGTGTCGGGCTAGACATGAGGTGTCCTTTGGCTACGTCTTATGCCAATTAATGGCAAATCTGATAGACCAACAAGACCGTAGTAATGGATACGTAATGTCTAGCTGTTCGTTACAAGATTCGTACTCTATTTAAAAGATTGAAGAAAATAGCTGTCATCGATGGCCAATATTCAAAATATTGATGTTTCCTAGAATTTTCCACAAGGTATATAGGTTATACCCCGTTGAAAATTATGGAAAGAAAGTATTTTACTATATTAATACTGTGTATATGTGAAATATAAACGCCTCAATTTCTTCCGGCAGACAATTGAAATATCGTTGAATCATTGAATATTTATCATTTATTTAATTTATTTATATTTAATTTATTATTTATTTATAAACACACATAGCGCAGAAGACGTCACTGGAACGTCACGAAACTAATTTTTATAATTTTAATACAATAGATTTTAAGAATGAACAGGAGCTTAATTTTTTCGAATTTGCAATGCTTTTTAGGATTCCATAAAACATGTATGTGCGACGATCATGAATCATAGTTATGAGTTATAAGGAAGATTCAGCCGCCACTGAGGGAAAACGTACAAAGACATAATTTCGTATTGGTCAAAATGAGTCCTTGAAATTAGCGGCCTAATACCAGGGCCTTCTTGTCATCATTGCATCGGTGTGAAGCTAAAACAGATTTCGAATTCTATTGATGGTTTTCAAAAATTTGTGCTGTCATAAATGGATTGATCAGTAAATCAGTTTCGTGTTACATCTCTTTTGCAAAAAGCAGTAGTCTAAGTACAGATTAAGCTGGAGATGCATATACAAGAGCCAGAGGAAATACAATTTTATTTTTCAGAAACGATTTGTTTTTTGATAAAAATCACTTATCATAGTTGATTAAAAGAACGTGCAAAGTATAAATCAAAGAAATTATGATCGTACTCTGAAGTTATGAACTTTCTCTGAAATTATATCTTAATTTGAAGTTTAGTTTGACAGGTGAGAGTGCTGTCTTTTTTTGTGATCCTTATTTCGTCAAAGTTAATCTCATTTGCAGAAATGATGTTTCGAATTGTGACAAACGATTGGATGTTGAACTCAGGTGAATTAGAATACATTTGGATACTAATTTATAGGTAAATTGAAGCGTCTGAATCCTGCATCGTTGTAAACCCAACGGTCACAATTTTTTTCACTTTTTGATGGTTTCCACAATTTTACTGAAGTAACGATGCAAACTTCAGACAACCCAACTTACACATCCATTAGTATCCAAATTTGCTCTGATTAATCTGAATTCATTGTAATGTAGTATCATATTATCTTCGATTATTCTCCTAAGTAGAAAATCTAAGGTGCGAGGGACGGCTGATAAGACCGCGGTCTAATGAACTTAATTAAAAGAAAATGTATGGTTTCTACTTTTTATTTTTCAATATAATCTTTCTCGAGTGTAATACATTTCTCACATCTCGCATACAATGCCTTTAACTCACCCAAAAAATATGTTGTATCTTTCTATCTTGTGTCATCTGCCAATCTACGGTACCGTAAGTCCTTTAGCGTAAGTCCGTAGCGAAAAAACGCTAGGTGCTAGGTCTGCGCTATATAGAGGGTGGTCAATCTCTGAGAAACCCGTGACTTTTAGGGCTTGGCTCGCAACCTGTGCGGTGTGAACGGGCGCGTTGTCTTGCAGAAAGAGCACTCCGTGCGTCAGTTTCCAGCGTTGTTTCTTTATGATAGCCTCGCAAACCTGTGTCAATAAAGTGGCGTAATATTGGCCATTCATCGTAGTTCCCCTGGGTAGGTAGTCGATAAGCAAAATTCCTTCGCTATCCCAGAAAATAGTCGCCATTAGCTTGGACGCCGACTTTTCCACCTTGAATTACTTCGGCGGCCTTTCTCCTTTATTTATCCATTGCATGGACTGTTGTTTGGACTCCGGATCATATTGGCGAGTCCATGTTTCATCTACGGTGACTATCCGTTGCCAATTGTCTTCCTTGTTATCGCCAACTAGCTCCAAAAAATCCTTGCAACTTGCGAGTCGACGTTGCTTGTTGAGCGGTGTGACCATTTTCAGTACCCAGCGCGTGCTAAATTTTCTCATTTTCAAACGTTCATGTAAATTTTCTCCAACTCGTTCTTTGCTAATCTGCAGTTCTTCAACAATCGGCCACAATTTAATTCTTGTGTTGGCCAGAACGATTTTTTCGACATTTTGGACGTCTTCTTCCGTCAGTACCGTGACAAGGCGGCCCGGGCGAGGGTCGTCTGCACAACTCTCTCGTTCTTGTTGAAATAGGCGGGCCCATTTTTTCACGATCATATATGAAGGCGCAGAATCCTGAAGAACCGATGACATCTCTTCAAAAATGTCTTTCGGTTTATTTCAAAATTCCGAGTATTTCC
Source organism: Stratiomys singularior (assembly GCA_954870665.1). NCBI lineage: Eukaryota > Metazoa > Arthropoda > Insecta > Diptera > Stratiomyidae > Stratiomys > Stratiomys singularior. Next base: position 30,116,277 of record OX940881.1, on the reverse strand, counting down.
AGATTCGGCTGACATAGTTATTCTTGTCTTTCGATAAATAATCGAACTATGAGTGCAAACTTTATTAGTGATTGCTTTTATAATGCTGCTGAGTGTCACGACTAGTGACATGAGTAACAAGCTAATTACTCATCGTTAAGTACCCTAGGCTTTTAATTAAATAAATAAAATAATTTTTGAACGAGTGATGCTGTCTGCCTTAATTTGGCGTTAGTCTTTCAACTTTTCATCCCACATACAACTGTTTGAAATTTAATTAATGTTTACTTTATTTAATTTCATTTATTTTCATTTAATCTTAAAACAAAGTGTATGGAGCTTTCTTAGAATGAACTGGCATCAAATTAATTTTTTTTAAGTTAAATTATTTTTCAGTGGCATAAAATAAACTTTTATTGAATTTAAATTGTGAAAATTAAATAAAGAGCGCTGCTAAAACAATTTTTCTCACTCAACATAACTTTATTTAGCTTTTATACGAATATAACTTCTTAATCTCCGAACGAGTATCGATAAGTTCAAAAAAGTGAAATTTCATTCTAAAAAATACGAAAAAAAAACTCTCCAAGAACTGAAAGTATGTCTAAGATACATTTCATGAAACGCACAACCATTAGAAAGATATCGAGTTTTATAGGCTGTTGGTCGTAACATTACAAAACTGTTTCGATAGTAGAACTTTAATAGTTATTGTTACGCGTAACGTAGACTAATTATTTTAAAAACACCAGTTTTCTACTTTGATTTTTAACGACACACTTTCTGAAGATGTGAAAGAAGTACGCGGAAAGAAAGTCGGATTGGTTTAAGACGTCTACGATGATAAAATATAAAGAATAAGTACAGTTGATGGTACTAGGTTAATTGGGGTCCAGTAAGAGATTGATGTGTGAAAATGCTAGATTTGGTAGAGTGTTATGAAAAAGAAAGATATCTACTTGCACTAGATATGACCTGAATTATTTATGTGTTGAATTATACTCATATATTACATTTCGAATCGAGACTGTCTTACAATATCCTTAGAGTAACTCCGTTGGGTTCAATTCTAATTAATCTAAGATTTTTAGGAAGAAAATCCACTACGGTTACAGAAACATTTTTTTGTCATAATTCGATAAGAAATTGCAATTTTCGTCAGTTGTGGATGGCATAATATCGGGTTTATTTATTCGTTGAAAAACGTTGGCCAGAAAACCATTTTGATCAATTTTCACCATTCATCTGTTGCGTCGTTCACATTAGAAGGTAATGAGAATGTTTGATTTCACCTCTCTTTGACCATAAATTCCAGCTTTCTTAAAGGAAATCTTATTTTGATATTACTCAAATATAATGCGACATTTATAAATCAGGCAGAAACTTGTTACACAATCAAAAAATGCCGAAAACCACGTCAAAAAAAATTCAACTGAGCCCGTAGAGATTATATGGCGTTGAACTTCGTATGAAAAGGAATACATTTTTGAATGCCTGGGACCTAGTTCCTCCGTTGGCGTCTGAACTAGTTCTGAATGTGTTCTAAGAAGAACTAGTTCTTATAATGTCGTCAACGTAAAAAGAACATCTTATTTTGTATTTTCTGAACGTAGACGTAATTATGACAAATCAGGATAAATTAAACATGGAATAACGTGCCCTGAGTACTTGGAGCTCAAAGAATTAGACTATTGCTCGTCAATCAGACAGGAGCAAATCTTGCACGAAATCTTTTTTTCAAAGAGAACATCTATAACTTCTTTTTCTTGTCTTGTGTCCTATTACGTTTAAATATTTGGATTGTTTTTTAAGTCGTCCTATAAATCATGATTGCCAAACCAATCAAATTTATAGGCGATACATTTTCCGCAACTTCTTATTGACAGTAACTAATCTTATAAAATAACGATTAAAAAGTCCGTCCGACATGAAGAAGCTTAACTGATGTCAACCAACACTGCTAATGTATTAGCGCACCAAACGTAAACATTTTTTGCGGCTTCCATCAACATAAATTAATAGGATAATTAATATTCAGGACGATGCCAATATAAGTTCCGAAAATACCCAGAAATAATTCACTACTGTTCCAAAAATAACATACTAACTCATTCTTCCATTCTTTCTTCGTACGAAACAAAAACAACCCGTTCTATAAATGGCAACAAGTGTATTTTCACAAATTTCCATCGCACCTGTACTATACCTCAATCATATTCCTCGCCAGGTTAAGGAAGAAAGGAAAGAACATCTGAACTGAAATTTCCATACCATACAAGGCGCAAATGCTGAGTGAGTGTATGTCGGTAGAAATATAATCTGCATGTTTAAAGGATACAAATACTGTCACCTGTTAGGTCAGTACCCTTCAAGGTAACCTTTACACCAGGATGAACAAATGTTAAATAGTTTAGAAGCATGAAGCTACGTATTTGTGTCCTTTTGCTGTTGAAGTTCTCTCTCCGTGTTGGGCTAATGCTATTTACGTTCAGTATAATATTTTCAACTAGAATAATTGGAAGTGAAAACAGGATAGTGTGAGTGTTTTCAAGGAATATGTTGTGTTAAATTTGTAGATCGGTTTGCGGAAATGTGTACCGAGTGTAAGCTGGCACGTGTTTTAATAGGGTCTCGTTGCGTTGCGTTCCTCGTATCGCTAGAGCGGATCTAATAAGCAAAATTTGTCCCTAAACTTTGATAAACTTCTCAAGGGCTTTGCTTTGTACTGATAAATTCTGTTGCGTACCCGAATCAAATGTATGTCTTTCTCGATGTGATATGTACTGATAAGCCTTTTGCTTTTTTTCCATAAATTTGTCTCCCAAATGATATTGGCTTTTAGATAAGATTAGCCTAGTACGTATCTAAAATAGTCGACATCACGCAATCAAGGCAAACACATGTACACTACTAATCTAGGTTTGTTGGTGATGGAGCAACGATTAAAACGCTATAATTTTAATCTGCTTACCTGAATGTCCGTCAATCTAGTGCGATTGCTTCGCGTGCTGCTTGGTGTAGTGTTAGTACTAGAATTCGTACTAGATGCAGTTGTAGTAGCACCAGCTGTTGGTGTAATTGGGTGACGCAGCGCTGCACTATTACTGCTGCTTTTTTGAGTTGTTGCAAGAATTTTTGGACGTTGAGCAGCTGCAGCGGCCTCAAATTTTCGCAAAAGCTCTTCGCGTTTCAGCTTCGTGGGCGATGGAGGCCGTCGATCCGAAACGTCACCAACTACTTCGCATTGTTTGTTTTTCAACGCTGCCCGCATTGCCAGCACAGTGTTTTCGACATTTTTCGTGTCAGACGCCGTGCGATTGATTTTCGACTTTGTCTGAACAGGCGGTTGCATGGAGTACGCTCCGGTGGAGTTTCGACTCTCGGATCCTCGCCGAAACTCCACTGGACCCGCTTCTTGGTCCTCACCTCTGAAGTAGCAAAGTCCCGTCCCAGACGCCATGTCACTGTTACCAGGCTGAAGCAGATTTTCAGTTTCGCCATATCTTCGGCTCTTTTTCACAAAATCGTCCTCAATGTCCATGTCGTCGGTGCTGAGTTTGAGCTTCTTTTTGAACGAGGCCTCAACATCGTTAATGTGCTTCTCAATGGAACCCAGTGGGTCTGATCCGGGTATATCTGAGGCGCTGCCGTTGGCGATTTTCGCGGCTACTGGTTTGGCAGGACTCACAGGGAGCTGGGTTGGCGGAGGACTCTCGGCTGCTTTGGTTTTCGGTTGCACGATCTGCATGGTGTTGTTGACGACGTTGGTGGCGTTATTGGCTTTATTAGCTTCTTTGGCTTTAGCAGCTAGGAATTCTTCCCGGGTGGGAAACAGTTTTGGCAAGACTATCGGCGACTTTCGGCTGATTGTGAAGGAAGTCTCGGTCGTGGCGCTTCCTGCTCCGAGTTTCTTCGGAGTTGGTGACGTCGTCGGTTGGATGTCGATGTCTTGGAGCTTGGTAAACTCTGGCTTAGGTGGCAACGGCGCCAAACCTTTCCCGAACCGATGTGCCGGTATGCGAATACTTTTGCGGGTCGTGTCGTCACGTTTCAAATCAGACTCCATATTTAATACTATAACTGAACGTAACTTTTCTCTACGCTTAACTTATGATTTTACATTAAGAATACTATTTCCTTTCTCAATACAAATTAGCACTTTGCGAACACACACCACCTTTTCTTGCTTATATTTATCATTCGTGCGAAAATTACGGAAATACCTTCAATTAACACTTTTTTTATTTCATTTATCTAATTTTGCAGGCGAAACTTGTACTATTTGGCCCGAACAAATTTGAAGCACCTACGTTCAATCCGCAATAGCATTACGCCACCGACATATAAACCGTGTAGCTCCAGCCTGACGACATACATTCACATCCGACCGTTTTCCACTTTGAACTGATTGCAGAGCGGTGCGGTACAACCGAATGCGCGATTGCGGTCGCGATCGAGAAAAGCCCGTTTTCGGATTGGCGCCGATTAGGTTTGCACCAACAGGGGCAACCACTCAACAGGTGAAAAATGGTGACTAAATTTTCCTTCGCTCGTGCTCTTGCCACACAAAACAGCCAACTGCTGCGTACAAACAACGCCTTATCACTCTTCCGATAATGATGTGAAAAGTAAATATGTACTACTACTGCGAGTCATATGTGCTCAGCTCATATGTGGTGTGGCTCAAGCTTTCCTTATCGAAGTATATTTTCATTTGCCAGGCATTGTTTTCTTCACGAGTGTCTTTCGGATCTTTTTGTTTCGCCTTCAAAGTTCAAAAGCACTTTTGTTACGAACTATGCTCGTTCGCAACGTTCACACTCCACATTTCACCTTTGAAAAGAATAAATTTTAGATAGTTTCCAAAGATCGCATTCTCATCTGGCTACACACAATACAATGCACACTTTCTTCTCCGCGAGAATCAACAGGTAATTCGTGAAATTCGCAGTTTTCCACGACCACTCGGCATGGGATCGCGATGATTTTCAAATTTTCTTGGCTAGACGTTGCGAATTTCACCTTTACAGTTTCTCCTTTCTTTCAATTGTTGAGAAAAAGACACAATGCCGACTATTTGAGTGCATCGGGAACAGTCACACGGGAAAAGGTGACAACACGTACGAAGCTTAGATCGAATTATAGGCCGTAACACATCTGAGTTGGATTGTTATGTTCCGTGGGCTGCTGCTGCTGCTCCCTTTCATTTCATTGAACTGCTAACCACACAATCAACTATCGGAACCGATTTGTATATAACTTTTATTTGCTCTCGTGAAAGGGGCGAGACTGGCAATAATCACAATTTAAATAATCATTGAGTCGTTGCTTTGGTTTTGCTCATCGCATCTCCAAAGCCTTGGGTTTTTTACGCCATCACTCCTGGCTAAGAAAACACAAAATTTCCTTTTGAAACTCTGCAGCGAAGAGCATGTACTTTGGGAAGACCGACAGACACGTTAAGAAACAAAGCAGCACACGGGAATATACCACACTTGAAACACAGAGAGAGGAAAAAGCATCCGCCGAATTCGAGTTGCTGCCGTCCCAATCGTCCAAGATACTTCGCGGTTCGTGGACTTTTCAAATGTATCTGCATACGTTTTCTTTTTAATTTCGTTCAACTTTTTCGTATTCACGTACTCTTTTTTGTCGACAGTTCGAATTTTGAATGAAAGCAAGATATCAAGTGGCGAACAAGCAGATTCGACGGTTCGCAAGATGGCCCACACAATCGCGCCGTCCAAGTCCGAGCAGAGGAGGAAGCCAGCCTTCACCGAATCAAATCCAAACTACCTACAGACTTCAGAGGAAACAATAAAAAAACCTCCGGGATGTTAACTAACTGACCGCGCGAATGTTAGATCGCCACTAGAGTAGAGATTCCAAAGCAACAGGGAGAAATGGTTAATACCAAACCGACCAAAGCGGACCAAGTCAACCGACCACTAGAGACCATCGACGCAAAGAAGAAAACCAACCCGCGTTCATCTCCGCCACTCGACTCACTTCTCAGGTAAACCATCGTACTCCCGACACATCAAGCACATTATCCGCGGTTTACAGGTAACAATCTTCTTCGACTACACACGGAACATACAAGCAAACTCGAAACTCAACTTCCCGCGATATACTGCACCACACACGGCAGAATCTCTTTAAAGTGACCCATAAAATTTGTTGGATATATCATGCATGAATGGTTGGGTGGATGAAAAGCGGCTGTACTAAGAAGTGTGGCTTCGCTCACTACACGCCACTGACGAAGGTCACCGCAACACGCCAGGATACGATGCGGTACAGTATTGTCTTTCGCAGGTCGACGAGGACACTGTGAGCAAGTGTGTACATCGACGAGAGCGTTTTGAGTGGTGTGAACCACATGTCACTCTGCGTACCAGCATGGAAGGCATTTTTTGAAGTGCTATTGATTTTTTCGTTTAAATTTAACTCGATAGCCTACCGTTTGAGAGCCAACTAATTTTCCTACGTCGCCTAGTAGCCTGCTCACTGCATGTCCTAGACTTTTTCTATTAGCATTAATACTACGGGCGTGCTCGGAAATATTGTTACAATCCCTGCATGCACATATTTAGCAGAACACTCGAAGCTGAAAAGGAATCGTGGACAAACCAAAAAAAGGAGACAAAATGAAAAGCTGAAAGATAATGTAGTTAGCACATCACTCTAGAAAGGAAACGGCTTTCCCGTTTTATACAATGAAAGGAGCATCACTTTACAGTTTGTCGTTTAAGGATACCCCAGCATGACCTTTCGGCTACACTGTATTTAATTTGTGAATGCATTGAAACATGAAAAGGATGGCTCCATCTGGTCTGACGGACTTGGATATGTATTGATTTCCGCAATTGAAATTCCGCATCATTTGGTTTGTACAAAGTCCTTTCAGTTTACGTAAGGATGTTTTCAATTGATATCTGATCCAAGGAATCAAAATCGATATGTTTTTAATGACTGCGCACATATTTAGGAGGTTGCCCACATGCTAACTGAAACTCATCAGGAAGTTTTGTTTTGAAAAAGTCCACCGTGTCCTTTCTTCATTCCTCACTTTTCAACGACAAAATCATCCTTTCATGTCGCAGTACTCAAGGTAATTCCTGCTTTTTTTGGCTCAGAAAATTGTGTAATTTAATTAAGAAGGATGGAGCAGTCAAGGCATCTTTTTATCAACTTTCTGTTACAAAATGAGACTAATGCAGTTACCGTTCAATGTTATTCCCTTTTCTAGAGAAGACAATTGATTAGTCCGGGTAGCAAGACGCCACATACATATTTTCGTTGTGACGTATCCTTTCTTCAACAAAATTGGGCTTGTTTTGCTTTCTGCGAGTAACTATTAAAGTTGACACGCTTTTTCTTAAAAAAATATGGGTCGCAATTTGATATCCTAGAAAGTTGTTGAAAATTGTTGGTGAAATACAAACAGGTACTTGTCTACTAGGAGTAAAATAGTTTTCTAACCAAAAGCAAAGTATATCGCAACAAAAAATGTTAAGTATCCAGTTACAATGTGCAAAATAATCAAAGTCCTTACTCTATGGGAAAAGTGTTTCAAATTTTTAACCGATTTCAATTCAACTTGAAACCGGTAGTAATAAACTTAAAAGATGGTATTAATCATAGACAAAATATATCTGGAAAATCTAGTGGAGGATTCCAGGTCATTCAATTACAATTCGAATCAAAATAAACAAGGCGACACGATATTTTTTGCCTGTATCCTGTCAAATTTTCTAACACATAGTTTTCCATCTAGTATTTCTCAGGGTGTTTTAATCCCAGTAATATTTTGGAAAGTCACGACTTGTCACGTACATTTGATTGTAGATAGAGGTTTATCTTGCCTATGTATATTTATAAAAACGTCTTCATAGTCCTTTTAAAGTACTATAAGTCCTTAAAGTAAATAACCTTTAGCAGTCTTGAGTATTCTGTTTTAGGCAATCATCAATTTCACTTTGTATGCCAAGTCCTTGAAAGCATAAGCTTTGAAAAATTCTCCACATATATCCCTTTTCATCCGTACCTGAGATTTGAGGATGTCTTTCGTTCGATAACGAACTAGGTTAAACACAAAAAGTTATAATAATAAAGCAAATCCACAGATGACTTTTCGAGATATTCAAGGATAAAGACATTCTCAGTTATTCTTTGAATTTTTTTCAGCTTGGATATATTTCAGCTTGGAATAATGTATATAAAGTTTTACCTTTAATATGAGGCCTATAACATAAAGGTTGGTAAATGGTAGTTTCTCCGAATATTCGAAGGTAAAAGTTCGAATGTTGAAGTTTCTGGGAATTTTTAAGGTACAACATTTATCAGACGTTGAATTATTTAAAGCCTACTCAATTTCTAAACGATGACTTGAACGATGAGTCAAATGCTACATCTAAGTCATGTTAAGCGGGAGTTGTGTAAAAATTTGATGAAAATCGGCAAAGGGCAGTTCCAATACCTTGGTCGATATTTTCGGGAGTAAACCCAAATATGAATAAGGTGGATTTCGTTTTTACTGTAAAGGTATCTCTCTTTACGAGTGGAGGAAGTTAAACGTCACAACGAGTGGTGGCGACAGTAATTTTCTAGTTAGCCAACGATTTCCGAAAAGACGACAGTTCTGACCTGAAAGGACCGTCTTGTTTGAGCATTGTGTTCAATAGACTCCACATTTCTTGCTTAAAAAGAGCTATTTGCCATGACTTTGCCCGGGGCCGAGTCATTATGAGGAACTGACATATTGCACAAAAATACGTGACCGTTTCTTCCTGCTCCCGTAAGGACACTAAAATCGGTGTAGTGGCTGATTTATTATTGAGTTGCTTGTTTCTCGTTGAGTATTTCGAAGTCAATGGACCGATTAAGTTCACTTAACGTCATATACTGAAAATACGTCAGAGTCCTTGCTTTGCCTCTATAACATTGCACAGGCAAAATTATAAATCTTTACACGCTGGATTTTCAAGTTCAGTTAAGTTCTATTTATGCACTTGGATGGCAAAATCACTTCAACCTGGATTCCAAAACCAGTAGAACCAAATGAAACTATACTTAAGAGAAGCATCGTCGACGAAACACGACAGTGTCCTTGACCTGCCTTGTCAATTGGATATATCCTAGCCTAGCTACATACAGCACTAACACCTTCGGACAACTTCTCTTAGACAGAGATAGAAAGATAACAAGAAAATTTAAAGCTGTATTTGAATTTTAAGAATAACGTTTTGAGAGGGGAATATTGCTTTTGGCAAAAATTTATAATTTTACAGATGTGATTCCACAAATTTTGGTCGAATACCGTTAAACCGTGAGTTTGTTCACCGCGGTAGCGCTGTATATTCTTAGGTTAAGAGGGTTGTCCAAGAAGTATCCGACCTAACAAAGAAAACACAAAAAGTCGGAAAAAAAGAATCTATTTTTTCTTTTACATAATCTCCTATCAGCTCAAGACATTTCCCCAATGATATTAACAAGCTCAATATCTATTTTAAAATGAGAACCGTCTTCCTCCTCAAAATAGCCATGAACTGCCTACCTAACTTCTTTATCGTTGGAAAGTCTTTGTCCACTGGGCAATTTTTCCAAGCTTAGAAACAGAAAATAATCTGTGAGAGTTCAAGTTGACGAATAGGGTGCAGAAAGTAGCCTTCAACTTTTCATTCATTCATTAAATTCAACCTTTAATTAATTTTTTGGAATTGTAATATCGGATTTGAGGGCTGTTTCAGTCTGGCTTTTTCTTCCTCTTGAAGATCAGAAACTTTTTGAATCCAGTTTCATAACAACTCAGGACATTTTTCGCGGTTTCAGTCTTCATATTCTGAATTTTTGTATCATAATGTTGAGAAAGTGTAGACACGATAAGGGTTACGTGAATTTTACATGTTTCGTACATACGAGGGTGGTCCGAAATGTAATCAGCCTCACCGCCTGATGGCGCCACTATCAGAAGAAAAGTTGACTATGTTGTAGTACATTATGTTAGATGGCTAGGGTCAAAATTACTGGCGATGTGGACTAGTAATTGTGTTTTGACCGCGGACTTTGGAAAAATGAAGAAAGAGCAAAATCGCCCGACGATTCGATTCGATGGGAAATTGCACAGCGAAATCAACGAACACTTGGATTCTTTGAACGTTAACTCTGTTCTACGATGTTGACCGTGAAAAAATTGATTTAACGAGTTGAAACGTGATCGAACTTCCTTTTTTGATGAGACTCTTCCAGTTCCACCGAAATCGGCTACCACGAACAGTAACATGACCGCAATCCACGCTCTTGTATTCACAGACCGCCGAATGCAGGTACGCGAAGATAGCTGAGACAGTAAGCATCTCAAAAGACTGCGTAGGTCATATCCTGGCTGACATTTTGGATATTAGAAAGCTGCCGGTACCGCGTTTGCTCCCTCCGGACAATCAGTACAATCGTGAGGTAGAGAGACTAGTGTTTGTTGCTAAGTAAGCGCAATCCGAATGAGTGTATGCGCCGTTTCGTGACGCTCTACGAAACATTGGTCCACTGGTACCCACCAGAGACAAAGGAACAATGGAAACAGGGGATTTCGTCCGCAAATCGTGCTTTGAAGAAGGCGGAGACTGTCATATCGGTTGGCTAGGGGTTGGCTACCGACTTCTGGGATTCACAAGGTGTGAGCTGCAATTTTAGAAAAAAAGGGTCCCATATGACGAAGGAACAATGCTCTTTACTCTCTTCATACACCTCCGGAGTTGCTACGGTGATATTGGTCAAATTTTGCTACGAACTGCTACTTTATCCACCATATTCTCCGGATTTAGTCCCGTGTGACTTTTTTGTTTCCAAACATGAAAAAGCCACTCGCCAGACAGAAATTAAAGTCGAATGAGGAGGTCAGTCAATGCCGCTACGGAGGACTACTTTGTAGGCATCTAGAAAACATTTTCTTCAGACGGGTTAAAGAAGTTGGAGCATCGTAGGGTCAGGTGTATCGTGCTAAGAGGAGACTATGTTGAGAACCGTAACTTTTTCAAAATTTTCGTTTCCCTTTTGTAGGCTAAGCACTTAGGAGAATCAATTTTTAGTAATTTTTTGAAGTGATTTCTGTAACCTTTTGGGTTAACAAAGTTTATTGGTTTAACCCTTTGACGAATGATATTTCAAACGAAATCGATATGAATGAGGATGGTGTAAATGAATAGCTATAGTTTGATTGCTTATAAATATTCTTCGTCCTGTTGAACGCAGAACTAATAACGTAACATTGGAAAACCGAAAGATCAAGAATATACTAATGACATAGTAATTTTCTAGTTTATCTAATCTAGTTTAAAATCTAATCTAATCTAGTTTAAAATATTGCTTTTTTATCTAAATTTTTGGAATGTTAGAATTTTTCTGAAATATCTAAATATTTCTAGCATCACTGTCCAGTTCTGCGTGCCCCCACAAAGCAAAGAGAATAAGAGCAGCTCCGTATAGACCTTGGTTTACGTATGGTCGCTGCTACATTTACCTTCTACAACAAGCAACAAAACCAACAGCAACAACAACAACAACCAGTTTAGTAAAGTTAGCTTAACTCTTAGCACGTTATACATATTTCGGTTCGCTGTTCAAACATGACCAATTCTTTTAGACCTTTCATATGTGTGTGCTTCGTAGAGAGTGTGATATGTAGATTGATCATCGTTCCATCTAACTCAGATGCAATAGTGGTTGCTACGCTCAACCGAGTACCAATCTCATTGAGGTAACTTTTTGAGGCAATTGTCCATTGATTTTATGAAAGGCCCCATCAGGTTAGGTTGTTCGTGGTGGTGCCTCAATTCAGAGACAACAAATCACATATAAATTTTATTAGAGTTTAAATGTCTTCCTCCGCGCCACCGTTCCTTCTAATACCAATTTTATTGCTTTTTCCGCGGCCGCTGTTGGCTGTGTTAGTTTCGCTCTAGAAGCCCGCGGCTTCGTCATCCGGGCAAGGAGCTAGTTTGACTATCAAGCAATACGGCTAATAACCGCAAAATAGCATGTTGCAGACCAGATGTAGTTGTCATGACCATCTTGGCCGCAGAACTGACCTTATTTGGTGCTTAATGAAAGGTGGAATCGCCTTGAACCGACAAATTCGTCAGTGTCTGGATCTAATTTTGAAAAGATACTCTTTGATTAAAAAAAATGTGTTAGCATATGGAGCTAGAAGACCGGTGGAGCTCAGCAAACATAAAGCATAGCTTTCTTCGTTGGTTTGTTCAAGATAGAAAAAGGTCAATGATTACTTTGCTGGATACTTTGTGACAGGCATGAAAAGTATACGAGTCTGAATGTTTCGCTTTAGATAATACAGATATTGCCACTAACTATACTCCTTTTTTACAGTTTTTCGGCTTTTTCTAAAGAAAAATGAAGAGAAATTGGTCGCTAATGATTTTTGTCCAATTTTAAATTTCACTTCCTTCCGCCTGTTATATATCATGCTCTCCAGCAGAGTTGTACCTTTGTCATTTTGTCGCTGGCGGGCGATAAAACATCTTCGGTTGGAAACATGAAACGACAGATACCGCGTAACTACCAATTTTTTCAAGCGAAATTTCCACTGCTGAGATACTTTTTGCTTTCTGCAATGAACTTTTCGCCTACCTTGCTGTATTCTACCTTCGCTGCTACATTTCTTCATAACTCATTCGCGTCCGCCGATCATTCCTGCATGATTCTCATACGAGATGATCAAGATGGAACAGCCGTGAAAAACAAGTTTCTTTGAATTTTGGCAATTTCGCCATGTAGCAAGATCACATATATGTATCTGCTGGAGCTATCTGAATATCTTTTTTGGCGGTGGCGTTGAGGTGCTTGCGCTCGCTCGCGTTACTCACAGTAACAATGGTTTGATAGATAGACAGACTCTATCTGAACTCACCGATAGACAGATGAACAGACAATAAGTATGATAAGTGTTGCATGGAGTGAAGGTAAAATCATTTTCTTTGATTAGTTTCGCACACTTTTCTCATGTCGAGGTGCACGCGGGGAGGAGATTTTCTTTCGAATTTTCTGCTGAAACGCGGAGAAAAAAAATTCAAAGCAATATATAATTGCACAGTGTAATATAGGAGAAAATTTTGTGAGTTAGCGGAAAGATAATTTTTCTTCTCTTCAGATTGTCTTGCCCCACGCCCCTTAAATTGTCGTTGATGTTACGTTGTGTTGATTCACGGTGGAGTTATTTAAGCGCAAGTAGAAAATTGCAATTGAAGAACGGAATGACTGCTTTTTTTCGCGGAAGAGCTCAATTATTTCCGATTTTAGCGTTTTGAGAATGAGCGCAATTTGAATGGTGCTTAGGAAAACTGTTTTGCCTTTTTTTCGAATACTTTTGCGAATGTTGTTGTTTTTGTTATAAACTCAAGATATTCCGTTTTAAACATCACAGATACTATCACAAAAATCTATTTCAAGTTTTGCGTTAACAATAGTCTTACAAATGAAGACAGTTGGAAATGTAATACAATCAGTACTTTAGTTTTTCGCTTGTTTTTTCTTCTTCTCGCAATAGAGCTCCAGTTCTTCATTTTACATAATTACTTATGAATATGCTACAATGAATTTTACATAAATTTCAATTGGAACACTACTATTTGAAACATTGAAACTTGCGAGCTCTCAACAATCACTACATCGTTGTAATCATGAAAGAGAAAACCGTCTCACAAACGTTATTGCTGTGTTTCATAATATCAATTTGCGCAATTTTCTTCAAATGATATGCGACGTCTATGGACACAACTAGCATTATCTATATTTGGTCAAAGCTATAATAAAATAATTGCCTAGTAATTTCATCATTCTCAGTAAAATAAGTCTCAACAGTAAAATAGGACCACGTTAACTTGAAGTTGGTTTTCCAAACACAATAGCGAGTTACTTGTTTTTTATGTACTTTGCAAAGAAATTATTTAACTGTTTCATGGTGCATTCAAAAGCAATACGAAGGAACTAACACATGTTACATAAGATATCAAAAAAACCGAAAGTGTCTGCTATTCGCGATTTTTAAGACACTCTTATGTGGGCTCAATAAATGAATCCTAGTACCGTCATGATTACATTTAATACAATTATTAACAAATTCAATTCGAATATGCTTTTGCATAAATGAATTCTGCATTTGATAAGTCGTCTCTGCTTCCCAATCAAGGATTTAATCGTTGTGTTACTTATCTTATCGAAGTTGAAAACTTTAAGCCTACCTATGAATGATTATCAATATGTGCGTGCGTATTGCATGGACATAGTATTTTCTCACATTTTTATTTAATTGAGCTCATTAATTGATATTTCACATCAGATTAAATACATTTTGACCAATTTATTGTGTGAGAAATGATTGCAAGGTGAATGCATTCGAGCTTTTTATGCCTCGAAATTTTCAAAAAATTCGATCGTCTAAACAATGATTAGTAAAGATTAAGTTCAAATTGCGCAAAGTTCTTATCATTGCGATGTTTCAACTTTTAAGTGGGATGACTCGTTGTAGTTGTTGTTGACCGCTGCTATTTTCAAGGCACTCCACCGTAGACGATTATAAAATCACCTCCTCCAAATATTTCAATTTGAAGTTAATCATACGAATAAGGCCACTGAATAAAAGGAAAATGCAGTTTCCTGACAGAAATCAACTATGAATCAAAGGTACCCAAGAGAATAATTATTTTGAATACCAAATGTGTAATATCTATAATTTGCAGAACAGAAAGACGAAAATTTAGGAAAGCGACGATTTATTTGTCAACATGGTCTCCTCTCAGCCTGACACACTTGATCCAGCGATGCTCCAACTTCTGTAACCTGTGTGAAAAAACGGTTCTTCGAGTTTGGAAAGTAGTCCTTCGTGGCAGCGATGAGTTTCTCATGCGACTCTATTTCTGCCCGGCGAGTGACTTTTTCAAAAATTCATGCAGGATATGGCCCACACGGTCTTTTGAGACGTCTATTGTCTCAGCTATCTCGCGCATTTACAATCGGTAGTCTGCCAATACGAGATAGGTTATTTTTGGGGCACCAGGGCGACCTCAATAAAAATATGCAACCACATTGAAACTCGTTAAACCATTTTCTATGGTCGCCATCACAGGAGCAGATTTACCGTACATTGAGTCCACGTGCTCATTGACTTCGCTGCGTAATTTCCCTTTCATAAACAAGAATCAATTCACTGACCGATATTGCTCTTCCCTTTTGTTTCTAAAATCCACGAACACGTCCGCTTCTATACGTAATGGAAACAAAACTACGATTCCGATTTGGCTGCGATTTTGACAGCAACTGAATACGAGAATTCTCTAAACGATAGTGAATTGGCCTTACGATAGTGGCGCCATCAGACGGTGAGACTAGGTACTTATCAGACCGTCATAATATGATTTGGAAAAACGTTTGGCAATATAAGCACGAGTCAACTTGTGACCTGTCAAAAATGGGTTAACATACCAAGAAAGACCTAGCTCTTTAGTTTATTGCATTCACTGTTTATTCAGGATAATAATAAAACTCACTTACACATTTAATAATACTTTCTTCGTCAAAATTATTTATTCGATTCAATACAACCGTTACGAAGGACGTGAGCGACGCAAAAAAGGGTCAGGTAGCCTCACACCACACTATGTAAAATAGTGTAGCCAATTTGAACAAAACAATTAATTAGTAAGCCGAGTTTGAAAATAAAAAGCATGTAATTCTGTTGTCATTAACCAGCAAAATGGTCACTACTTCTGTCTTGATCACCAACCGGATAATTGACATTTCCATAAATACCAAATTCATTCAAAATCGTAGTTCAATCCAGTTATTTATTAATTCATGGTGAATATCTTGGTAAAACAAGGTAGATGATATATTATTAGATAGGTATTATTTAACCTATAATTTATAATACAAAATACAATGCTCTAACAGAGAAAATTTGCAGATGATGGTCTGCTCAGTCAAAAAGGAAAATTTCAACTTGGAAGACAAAACATGTCCTAACCAGATGAAAAAAATCTTAGATGAAGAATTTTTTAGAATGTTTAATGTGCCAGCCATTCCTATAGTTGCCCGAATCGTTAGGGAGTAGATTTATCAACCGTTGTCAAATGTCTAAACTTCATTTGAATGGTGAGAAAGCAATAAACTTTGGCCCAAAATAATTTTTGGAAGGGACGGGAAGTCCCTTCTTAATAATTTTCAGCGAAGGGACGTCGAATCCCTATTAGCAGCTCCTGTAATGGCAGCCAAGAAAAGGATGATTCCAGCGAAGTAACATCGAGACCCTATGAGCGGAGCAGCCCCTCTTATGGGAATCAAGCAAAGGATAATTACATCCAGCTTCTGATGCAACGAAAAGCGAAAGACGTCCTACAATCCTAACGGCCTTAGAATTGTGGAGTTTGCCCGATTTTGCAGACATCACTGTCATCCCTTATAAGCTGCTCTAATCGGGCGTAACCATTACTGGAAAACTCTACAAACAATTGACGCAATAGAGCTAAATATCTAATAAAACCAGCCCAAGGTTTACAGGATCGACATGAAAAGGTGGTCGAACTCAGTTTTGCGAGAATCGCGATAGCTTGTCCTATAAATAGTAAAATGAGAATTTTTTCTACCCGTTCATAATCACCAAATATCGTTGTACCCATGTTTCGAGTTGTCAGAGCAGCGGTGCGACAACGATATAAGTTTCATGATTTAGACAATCGAGAATCCATTCATTTATCGAATTCCAGCGGTAAGATTTGTTTCGCTGAGCTATAAGCGCTTTCCCAAAAATATAAGAAATGGTGATAGAAGGAAAAAGTAGATAGGAAAACACATTTGGCAACAGATATCGGGAACTATATTAGACTCGAACAAAAAAAAAAAAACAGTCCAAGGCAAAGTTCTTTTGGAGCTTTGCGAGTGTGCAAATAAACTCTAATTGCAAGGTTTCAATTATTTAAAGAAATGGCGAGATCAAAACACTTTTGCAAATTTTTGAGCCCAAAGACCATATAACCAGATATAAGGGATCATAGAGCTCGTGTTGAAAGAGTAAAATAACGTGGATCCAATTTTCCTCGTTCAGCCGGATTACAGGAAGTGAAAGAAGTTGGATCGAACCCAATGAAGAAGTGGTCCAAAAAATGTAGACAGGCAGAACCAAACTCGTCAGGATTAATCATTGAATATGACCATTGACTAACGCTCCAACAAGAAATCGGGATCTTCATACATTTGGTGCAAAGCTGCAAGAGTTGAGATTACAGTGAAAAGTATATGAGAATTGATATATCAAGGAAAACTATACTTCCGACCCTTTTTGCACTGATTGCTCTGAAAAATGTGGAGCAGAGGAAGCAATGCATGTGTCGGATTCGACACATTCAAAATTTAAACGAGGACACTTTTACAGATAAAAAAGAAACAAAGCATCTGAAGTTTGCATCGTTGCAAATGAGGTCCCACATTTTTTTCATATTTTCAATGATTTTTGACAAATATAACTGAAATTTTTATAAATTTTTTTCGCAAATTTTGAATTTTTTGTAATCTGCTAATATTTCATGTCAGTACAATCATGTCAGTACGAAAAAAGAAACAAATCGAACCTCTTGTGTTTGCATCAATGCAAACTTCAGACTCCTAAAACACATGAGTGTAAGTGATTAAGCTACAAGAGAAGCTACAGACAATTTTCATAACTAGTCCTTGTGAATAGGGCAAAGATGCTGTTTACCAAATGAGTCATGCAGGATTCTGAGCTACTGTATGTTACTTTTTGACAAGATTTAATACAGCAATTTGTGGGGCAAA
The DNA here is from genome assembly GCA_954870665.1 of Stratiomys singularior. Taxonomy (NCBI): domain Eukaryota; kingdom Metazoa; phylum Arthropoda; class Insecta; order Diptera; family Stratiomyidae; genus Stratiomys; species Stratiomys singularior. The sequence goes on along the minus strand of OX940881.1, from coordinate 30,098,457 downwards.
TTTTAAAAATTTATTTGTAGAAAATAGTACGAAGACGGCTACTAGTGAGTCCTGTTCGGCAGCGATGCTTGTGTACCTTGCTACTTTTCTCTGAGTCAATCAATGCAGTGGTGTCTGCTTAGATTGCTAGATCGATATTAGAGATTTTAGATGTTTTCGCCAGCCTAAAAGCACTTGACCGTTGCCAAAAATTTCAATGCGAAAACGCTTTAATGGCAGACGCTGTAAAAAAACTTTGGTGGGTGCTAATTCATGAAAATAATTGCGGTTTATTAAAAAATTATAAATTAAAAAGTTTATGTTTTTTTTTTCAACATAGTTAGAGAAGATATGAGGTTATGCCAAATCATGCCAGACACTGCCGTGAAACACTTGGACTTTATACCATCGGAAATCATGCCGAGATCTGTTGTATAAATCGGCAGTGTCTTATCAACTGTTGCAGAAGGCCGCTTCTTTGAACTCGAAGCTTTTGGAAAAAAAACCTTGTATTAGCAGTAGAAGCAGACAATTTGTAAGCTTGCAGAAAATTCAAAGAAAGTTAATTAGAAAATATGTAATGAAAGAGAGATGAGCAAATCAACGAGTTGTGTTCGAAAGTTTGACATCCATCCATCCAAAAAGTAACTGAAATGTGGCGGTTGTGATTACAAGGATTGGAAAATTGCAGTCATGAGTGCTCCTAAGCCACCAGCGCCATATTTTTGGGGTGTCAACGTAGGATTTTAGGTCCAGGAAACCTTGAGATGGATTGAGTTTACGCTATGCACATCGGAGGCATAAGTAACTCAAGAGGCTCATTAATGATAGGATGTTGAAGTAACTCTGATTGAACCTCAAATATGGTTAAGCAAATGTGTGGTAAAAAGATCGAGTTTTATAGGTTTTTTTTTACTCGCAATCAAGGTTGCAATTTAAAAGTATTGACAGGAAAACTTGTTACGAAAATCAGCTTAAAGTTGAGAACGGTGCTTAACCATACCTACGTCAAAGGATAAAATTTTTGTTTGCGTTCGATACCAAGCAGTTCCTTTCCACTACAGCATACTTGCAGCAATGACTTTGATTGCATTCACTTCCGACCTAAGACCCTAATTGATGATTCTCTATAAACTCTTAGAAGCAATCATTATCACCTCAACCTCTTTTTTCGGTAAGTCAATACCTTTCCTTATTTCCATCAATCTAATCATCAATCATGCATATCAAAAACTCATCATCGTTTCATGATTTCTTATATAATTGAGATTTTTCCCCTCTAATTTCATTTCACCTTTAACTTTAGAAAAACCTTAAGATCAAATTTATCCACTCAATTATTCCTCTAATAAATCTAACACATGCTACCACGTCCAAATGCAAACAAATTGTTGTTTTGAACAAAAGTTGCAGATATGTAGGTACATCAATTTATCTAATTTTGAGGTTGTATTAGACATACATGCACAAGAGTTTGACTGTGTCAATGATTTTGACTTTTTTGATTTGTTTTTTTTTCTTCAATTTATTTCGTCTTTCATTTAATTCAACCTCATATGTGTAGAGAATGCAGCCACTGAATTTGAACTTTTTGAACGGCACACGACGGTTTGAAATTTGAAATGGCATTGAATGCACCATGTGTGAGTGGTAACAGAGAAACCAGACAGCGAAAAGATTTAATGAAATTAATTAATTGTCATTTCAGGGATTTTTCTTTTCGAATCGAATGATACTGGACCATGACCCTTGAAATGTAATGTGGAAAGTGAAATCTATTTTTCTACAATCGTGATTTTTTTAGGTTTACTATCATTATGTTTTGTGATTTAAGCTAGAGTTTTTTTCTTAAATAGTGTAACCTGTCTCTGACTAATATCTTATAAGTAGACACACATGACTTGATAATAGTTGGCAAGAGGTTTGAATTAAATCTGGTTACAGCGTCGTGACAACAAAAAAAAGTTCCTTCATCCGATCCTATTCGCAAAAAAAGGTGACAAACGTTATAGAATAAGAAAATGGAAGCCCTTTGATTCCGCCAATAGAGACTACTGATGGCTTTCAAACTATATTTTTGGAGAAGTTGGCTATGACCAGGTGGCACGCGTGACTACGATAAACTTCTTGACATTTGAGCTAAAGGAACTTGGCAGTAAATTTTTGATGAGCAACATAAAATCGGCCCCTACCGAAAAACATGTAAAGATATGCAATGTTTACACTGACATCCCTAACGATTTACCCTATAAGAGTGTAAAATACCATATATAGATGATATTGATTGGGATCAACGTCAAAAATAATTTGAAGTGTGCATAGGCGGAACGTTCCCAGCAAACATCAATTACTTATTTTTTGCATCAACCGAAAACAAGCGCATGTTAAGAATGCTTTGACGTTTCTTGAAGAAGAGAGGTGGCAGGTAATTAAATCCTGGCTGTCAGATCACCAGTAGGGCAAACAACTAAACTACTGAGTTTACACGTCCCTTGCCAACTAGCATCACTTCGGGGTAGACCTTTATATTGCGCACCTAATGACGATTGCCTGTCGTATAAATAGGTTCCTCTGTGGGAAAACAGGAAAGAATATACTTTTTTTATTGTCAGAGCAGCCTCTTCTTTTTCGGCAGGTTCCTTGCGCTGTTCGTTCCAGCTTTTGCATATAAATTGTCACATGCTTAATCCTTCCCACCAGAGGAGAATCTTCAACCTGATGACCGCGTTTTACCGAACGATGAAACTGTGGAAATTCGTGTCCTTTCAATTGTTGACTCAGGTAGAAGTCACTTTAACCATGCTTTCAACTGGTTCGTAATCCTAGTCTACAATGCTCTTCTACAGCTTAAATTTTGTTGTGAGCATAGCTTCTCCCTTTTCGTCAAGTTCATTGCGCTGTTTGTCTGATCTATTGCATTATAAAATTGTGGCATGCATCATATTTTCTGCCAATGGAGAATTTGCAATCCGAAGAGCGTGATTTACCGATCGATAAGACTGAAGTTCGTATCCTTTCAATTTCTCAGATAGATATATGTCAGTTTTACCATGCTTTAAACTGGTCCACAATCTCAGATCGTGGATGAGCTGTGTAATTCATCTCCCGTTTAGCTCACTCTCCAAGGATTCTAACCACTCGTGGATAGTTCATTATATTTTATTGGGATAGGGTTTCTACCAATGATAGATTTGTCACTTTTCTCTATAAGGACACAGTGAGTGCTTACTTAGCGCTCTTTTGTCTTCGGAGGTAGATTTATTTACGATTACTAGGAAGTTAGACCATAAATCTTAGTGCTCTATGACTCGACAATTGCGTTTTCGAATCAGATCTTTCCTGATAGGTTCGCTCAGTCTCTCTGCTTCAATTGGACTGTACGACGATCATCGAGAGTTCCATTCTCGATGAGTTTGGTTCTACTACATGAGCCATTAGTCGCGAAATTCGCCGGGCGCACAGTCGAACATGCGCAGTGCAAACTGGAAATGCAAATGCGTCGAGTGAAGGAGTGGATGACCACCCGCGGGTTCAAGTTGGCACTAGAGAAAACCGTGGTGGTCATTCTCACGAAGAAAAGAATTCCCACGGTAATTCCTTTGCAGATCGGAGATGCGACTGTTGAGTCTAAATTTGCAATAAAATATTTGGGACTATTGATCGAGTCGAAAATGAGCTTTTCGGCGATAAGCGTTTCAGCTTTAAGTCGACTAATGTGTAACATCGGTGGGCCCACACCAAGCAAACGCCCACTCCTCATGAGTGCTGTACAGTCAGTGCTACTGTACGGCTCTGAGCTCTGGGCCAGAGTTCTCAGTAAGGAGCTGTACCGAAAGCGCTTGGCCCAGGTACAGAGACGAGGAGCTTTGCGGGTTGCGTCTGCATACCGCACTGTCTCTGAGTCGGCGGTGCTGGTGATCGCAGGAGTGATACCCATCGCCCTCCTTGCTAGGGAGCGACGGAGAATTTATGACCGAAAAGTGGAGGGTTTAAGAAATGCTGTCAACCGAGAGGAGAGGCAGCGTACAATACTCGAGTGATAACAGTCCTGGGAAGGCGAGTCTAATGGCCGCTGGACTGCCCGCCTTATAGGGGACGTGGGATCGTGGTTAAATCGAAGGCACGGTGAGACTGATTATTACCTCTTACCCAGCTTCTTAGCGGGCATGGGTATTTTCAGTTTTACTTGCACAAGATTGGTAAATCACGGTCCCCAGACTGCATTTTCTGCCCAGGGGAAAGGGACGACGCATGTCACACCTTCTTCAACTGTAGAAGGTGGAATAGGATGCGGCAGGAGTTGTGGGAGGTAATGGGAGAGCTTTCTCCAGACAATCTACTCGGAGAAATGCTGAAAACTTTCGACAAATGGACCTGTGTGGCACATCGCTCTCGGGCAATACTAACAGCAAAAAAAGTGACCATGGATAACTTTGGGCGCGGGGTCTAGAGGGGTCTCCTTTCCAGCAGTTTTCCTCCATTCTGCCCCCTCCCGCTGGAGGGAGATCTCTCTACGCTGATGGCGCCCTAGAGTGAAGTAAAAAAGAGGCCTAGCCCGAAGTAATGTGTCAAGCAGTTCCAGGCTAGGGTCTCTTGACAGGGGGGTTGTTTAGTGGGTAGTCTGGTAGCATGCGCTCCTAGGAGTTCCACACTCCGGGCGTAAATTGCCTTCACCCCCCAACCCCCCAAAAAAAAAAATCAGTCGTGAAATTACTGAGACCTATACAATCGTCATATCAGCCATTGGAACTGAGTTTGAAGTTTTTCAAGCAAGTGGACATTAGATGAAAATTTTCAGGATAATGATTACAAAAGATTTTTTAGTTTCAGGAATAGTGGTAAATCGTTTCTTCATATTGTAATGAGGCCTTTAAATTAGAATAGAATGATGCAAATTAACTGATAAACTACAAAATACTGGACAACCTGTCCTACCTATTTATGCTCTGAGTATCGAACTCCCAAGGACAACTGCAGTATTCATTAAACTACTCCCTTGTCGCACCAAGAACCTAGCCTGGAACTGTTTGTCACATTAGTTCGGACTAGGTCTCATTAGTCTTGGCTAGCAATTTCTTCAGGTTTGGAAAACCCTCTCCTAGCAGAGATGGATGAAAGGGAAATGGAATGCTGTCAATCAGACCCCATTCCCTCTGCATCGTCAAGTGATCCATGATGCCCGTTTTTATAAGAAAAACTGTCAGCCCGTTATGTGATACGCAGTTCTGCTTGTCTTTTGATGTTAACATCTTTCCCGTTATGATTTCGGAAGAGAGCACGCTCATTCTCTCGGAGAGGCGCAAACGGAGCCTGCACAATCTTCCGCATGCACAGAAGATGTGGCAGGTGTGATCTGTCATCCCCTTCCAAAACAGGCAAACAGGAGACCGTGACTTGACCGTGATCATCCACTCGTCGTCTATAATTGTGAAAATTGTGAAAAAAAGAGAATAAGGAAATATAAAAAAGGGAAACCGATATTTCTCTTTTTAACGTTCACATTGGAGTATTGTGTATATTGTTTTATGACAAATAAATAAAGTTAAATAAGTTTAAATATATTTTATTTAACATAAGGACGAAACCTTACACCAAAGAAGGCACATCACAAATGTGCGCGAGTATACGATACAAAAGGGTACAGGCGGGCAAACTTCGTTCGGAGAGCTTAAAAACCAAGTAAATTTAATATCCTGTTCAACCACTGGTTTGCGTTTACGCAGCGGCTTCCTAGCAAATAAAGATGACTTATTTGCTGTCTGGATGGGCACGTGAACACTTGATCGTACACTCACAGGAGCAGTTGTAGTTCTCCTGGGATGGACGTAGGTTTTTTTTTTTTGAAGAATAATCAATGGCGTGAATAGGCCTGGATCCCATCAAGTCTGCGGTACGTTTTGCCGAGTTCCTTTAACTGGCCCTCTGCTCTCGATGCATTGTCTTATAAGAACATGTTAAGAATTTACTATGAGATTCTCCTTGCAGGAACCAAAGCCTGCATGTTCCTGTTTGTCAACAGTTATCTGAACGAGAAATCTGAAGCTAGCAATTGCACTTGAAAGATAATACAGCTCTATTTCAGTTTGGGTAGCAACAAAGCTGGACTGCAAGGGATTCATGTGAGTGAATATTTTTTTTATTTTTTTTATATTATTTTATTTTTTTTTCGATTTGGACCGAGACACACTTATTATTATTCCGTAGATGTTTCCTTAAAAAAGGAAAATATTTTCATTTATAGAGAAGAAAATGTTTGATTTTTTTACCTCAAATTTAAAGGTTGGAGCGGTATAGGGCTCGCAAGGTACGTGGAAAATGAAAACTTTGATTGATGAATTAGTCTTTAAGCAAAAGACCCCCTTCCCTGCCAATCGGGGATGAGACTAATGACATGTGAAAAGGGATATCACAATTCATGTCCCAATGCTTGATATTGTTGGAATTAACATATCAGGGATCTTGCCCTGTAGCCGATCTTGGGTGGACGTTTTAAGTGGGTACGAGCCATGTTTGCCAGGACTATGTCTACAAGTCTGGAATGCTATTGGCATTTTCAAATTTAATACCACCCATATTGCAAATGGGTAAGACATGATCTGGGCTGTTGCGCCTTCGGTAATGGCGAAGGCAAATTCACATAGAGCAACCAGAAACCTTATGGGTTCGTTCACTAATGTTCAAGAGATCTCTTCAGAAATGCGTAACAAAAACTTCCCCTAACCTCAATTGAAAGCAGGAAACTGGAGACTTAGTCAAAACGAAACGAAATCTATTAGATTAAGCAGGAAACATTGCAGTCACTTTCTGCGGACAGGTGGTCTTAATATTCTGAATGAGGGAGCGATATCTTGAGTGTTGGGACGCGAAATTGCTGAACAGGACGATCGTGCTCAGTTTATATGTTTAGCTTGGAGTTGATTTGAAATTTGGTTTAGGTTATTAATATACCCTTTCGAATCACGAGAATGGGAAGGATGGCATAGTATGGTATTCCTTACCAAAAATTAATTACCTGTGGGGTTTTCAACGATGAAAGTGAGGTGTTAATTTTATTGAATTACAGTACTTGGAATTCTTAACAATTTCAAATATTCAACCTATAGAAAACCCCTCATTTTCATGTACACTATCCTTGACAGACTTCCACTACGTTAACAATTTCTTATCGTGGACGTGCTAGGTTGTTTCTTTATTGTTGTTGCACTGCAAATGATAACGAGACACTTTTTCCTTTGATTCATTTCATAAAAGCAGTCCGACTAAAAGATCGCGCCTTAGTATCTGAATTTGCAGTATAATGAAGGGGGTTGCCATGGGTGGATCGAGTGCGAATTTACGTAGTCTATTGATAACGATAACAACAAGAAATAATAATAAAGACTTGAAATAAATACAACAATAAGAGTATGGCGCGATGTGGTAATGATAAATAATGTGAGCCAGATGAAATTTTTTTTCGTCGTTGCTATTATTGTTGTTCGAGCTTTATCAGATTTTCAAATTCAAATATAACAACAGCCATAGCTGGTAGGATTCAATGAAGGTCGTTGCTATTTAGCCATGACTCAAAGTGGTAATTGCCCTCATGATAATATGGTCTCGATGTTTTGAGGGAGTAGAGCCAATGGAAATAATATTAAAAATATACGATATGTTGATAAGAAAATAAATATTTCAATATTCTACGATTTAATAATGAAGCAGAGTAGGTTTGATATGGTTTGAATTATTTATTTTATCTGCAACTTATTAGTTTTGGGGTCGAAAAAGATCAACAACGGCTGACATTGAAATGAAACTAAGCTCGTAAATTAATTGCACTAAATATGATATTTAATAAGGTTAGCAGACTGGGAGAGTTAAACATTATTACGGCAAGAAAATTGACTAGAATATAAATCATTTATTGCGTAAGGGTACAGCATGTTATTGTTTTTGCCATGGAATGTTCTGTAACGTGATTATTAGCAATAAATATTAAGTAATTATCTGTTACTAAAATAAGTTGTTATTTATGCGCAAAAAAATTAAATATTATTTTCATTCACAAGTGTTGAACAATGCAAAGGCAGCCAAAGGGGTGTTCAAAAAGAAATGAAAACGATATACTTATTGTGGGTAATTTGAGAAAATAATTCATACTTATTAATACCTTTAAAATATCCCCCGATATAGTAGTGCCAAGTAATCTGTTGAAAAAGAGTTAAATCGGGCCACTATGCGAAGCAACCGCGCGAAATGCAGGCTCTGTGTGAGGAGGTCAACCATAATTCTTGGGGTGAGGGCAATAAGTTCATCGCACGAAAGTTTGCCACCCTGCAGCCAAATGTCGGTATTGAACCAATGGCCATGAAGGGAGTTTTCAATGCGCTGTTTCCATGGCATGGGAGGAGTAGGGAGGAGGGAGTCTCAGATGTGCTGGTGATCATCCCTGTCTATACCGCAAAAGGTCTGCCTAGCGCTGCGGCTAGATTGAAGTCCAGCAAGGCACCTGACCATTATGGAGGGCCATCTCAGAAGCTGGAAGCAGTTGCAGATTGAAAACCGGAATTACTCCTGTGCGCATGTATAAGAAGTGTTTAATTTGGGGTGTGTTTCCTTCACGCTAGAATGTGGCTCGGCTGGTACTGATCCATACGGGTAAAGGGGATGTGGGATCTCTATCCTGTTACCGGCCACTGTGTATGGTAGACACGGTAGAAAAGCTCCTTTGCTTTTGCCTTTTATAGGCCTTTGTCCTATATCATAGACGAGGAAGACTTGTAGCCGAGACAGCACCGATTTTGGATAGGACATTCGACGGTCGACGGTTTTCTCGAAGTTATTGAGGCTGCAGCAAGAACGGACGCGGTTTGTCACGCGGTAAGGTTGGTTGGTACTGTTGGTTGCGCTTGACGCGCGTAAGGCATTCAATTCTGCAAAATGGATTGATATGCCGAACGAACTCAGGCGGGACTTCCGAGTACATAATTACCTTTTGCGCATAATTCAAAGCTATTTGAATCTGAATCTTGAATTTTTTGATCGGAAGCTCCTTATCGGATGTAGATACAAGATAAGGTACAAGATGTAGATGTACAAGATGTAAAAGTAGAAGATGCCATCGGATTTATTCCTGATAGGTTAGGCTTAGGAAATATCAGCAATGATGCCTTCCAGACAACGGGGCTAGCTCAACTGAAGCTCAACCAGATGATGACAAACATCGAAGCATGCATAAGAGGGCACGGCTTAGAAAATTGACTGCCAAATCGAAGAAAGTGATGCTGACAAAAAGGAGGATTCCAAACACCTCATTATGGTTGGCTCTTTGGCAGTAGGAACCAAGAGGATGATCTGATATCTTCATGTTACACTCAATCCGAAGTTGACCTATTGGAAGCATATAAAGCGATTACGTTAGTCTTGTCACTGAGTAGACTGTTGGCTATCGTCGTTGGCTTTAGAGAACCGATGCTGCGACTTTTGATGGAAGAACTCCATATTTCTGTTTGGGGCTCAAATCTGGGCTGCTGCTATAAAAATGAAAAAGTATAGGAAAACTTTAGCAAGCGTGAACCGATTGGAATGATTGTAAATCGTCTGCAGCTACCGTACTGTTTCCAAGACGCGATGTTATTCGTAACAGGAGTAACTTCCATAGACTTCATGACGCTTGAACATGAGGAAATCAACAAGTGATTAGGCGATGGGTAGCGAAGAACCTAAAGCTAAAAACTCACCAGAACCATGCTAAAGTGGCAGCAATGCTGGACCGTAAGTATTTCAGGCCGTTGGACTGCGAGACTTATTGTGATTCTTGAGCTATCGATCAATCAGAAACAATGAGAATCGAACTTCTATCCTTTGAAGTTTCTAACGGGATACGAATATTTCCATGAATAATATTTCCACAGAATGGGAAAATTTAGAACACCGTTTTGCCGAGATGACACATTTCACTCGATATCGCTTGTAAGTTCTTTTCTGAAGGGAGAAGACGCCATATTATCCCCGATATGCTCGTTGAAGCAATGTTGCGAATGGCAGATCCGTGAGTGCGAAAGTCACTCTGTTGAGTAAGTCCTAAAAAGGGAATGCGGTGGGGCTTATTTATCAGACTAACTCATCACCTGGACAGCCTGGACGGAGGCTGAATTTGAGATTGTATTAATGACCATTAGGGACTCTACCCTCAAGTAATGCTTAATGCATGTATTGTAGGTGACAAACAAGGATAAGACGTGGGTTCCTAAAGTTTCCTGTCTTAGGTGTTATAGGAATCTAAACAGTTAGCACTATGGAAGAGCAAAATGACGTTGGCTACGCCGATGTTACGAAAAGATCTAACGAACCATGCCATGGATTGCTGTTTTTGTTTAAAACGATCAAAGCGGATTTCTGGAAAATCTAAACAAGGTACCAAGTATGCTTATGTATTATCAATTAGAAGACATCAGCGACATTTCGTAGAGTCACCAATACCTGAAGTTTCGGTCCCTTCAATACAACAGAAAGCCAAGAAAACTAGCTAGTGGGAATCGGTATACACAGAATTTTTTGCCTGAAGACGGAGGTTCATCAAAGCCCGTTTTGTTAACTAAATATGGCTCAATCAACTGGTGAGCGAAAACAAAACTGGTTATCATGTGACACTTTCGCATCGGGACAGGAAAACGTTGAATTTGAGCTTTTGGTAGTCAGATATTATTATTTTGTCACCTCTGCATTTAATTAGGCCTCATAAAATGTTTCGTAAAACACTTATACATAGGCATTCATTCTCATCTGAACTTTTTCCAGAACATACCATGTGTATGCATATATTTTTCCGGTTTTCGTAAGAGCGAAATATAGAGCGTAATAAGAGCGAAAATAAGAGCGAAATATAGCGTATTATTTATTAAATACAGCGTATATATTTGACACATACGCCAATTTGACATTTCTATCGTCTGACATTTAGCTTCCAACACATACAATTTGTGTTCGCCAAAACTAGCGTTTATTTTTATCGTGTAAGTCAATAATTTCGAATTTTGTGCCCGGAAAAGAGTATTAGCCGCACGCATTACATTTCTTGTTCAACCAAAAACAAAAGGCTGTTGAAAGTCAGCGTTTGCTGGTAAAAATGATGGACATGTTCCATCACACATGGGACATGGTTTCGACAATTCAAAAGTGGTAATTTCAATGGGAATGAACGCTGAATGGAAAATCGCAATATCACTTGTGAAATGCTGCTTGGGCGCCACGAAAGGACGAAAGAAATCATTTTGCATTGAACTGGAACTGTTGACGAAAAATGGATTTATTTTGCAAACCCGAAGCGGAAAGATTGTGGCTTTCACCTAGTTCTTCAACATTGAGGCCAAACCACTTTGGCTAGAAGACCATGCTCTGTGTCTAGTGGTACCAGAGTGATATTTTGCATTATGAAGTCTTGAAGCCCGGCGAGACCGTCAATACACAACGCTATCGTGAACAAATGATAAATTGAATCCTCGCATTAATCGAAAAACAACCGGAGCAGGCCAGAAGACATGGCAATATAATTTCGTTACAGAAGAACGCGCCATCGCATACAGCAAAACCAGTCAAAAAAACAGTAAAATCGCTTGGATGGGAAAACCTTCTGCAGCCGCCGTACTCCCCAGACTTGACGCGATCTGACTATCTCCTTGTCGCATCAATGGAGCACGCACTCGCAGAGCAGCACTTCAGCGATTTCGATGAAGATGGAATGTGGTTCGACGAATAGTTTACCGCAAAAGACAAGCAGTTTTTATGGCATGATTTTCATAAATAACCTGAATGATGGGTTAAGCGTGTAGAAGCCGATAGCCAAATTTTTTTTGTATTACCAAAATTTTCATCCCCCCCCCCCGGAAAATAACGTATTTTTGTTATCAAAAACTTTTGCATACACCTGGTATGGGTTCCATAAGAGACGAAAATGGAGAATGCTTTAGCCGAGGTGTACATGTCATCGGAGAACGTCTCCAAGGAATATGGGAGCCTGCTATGCCCGCAGTTTGTTGTTGGAGTCTTGTCCCCTCCAGGAACTCACTACAAGAGGAGAACCAGCTTAACCGAGAAAAGCTCCCCTTTCAATCAAAACGTCAAAAAAGTTGATTTCAACGTCAAAAATTGATTTTTGGACTTATCTTGTTTTCCTTGTGTATTTCTATCAAGTCAATAATCTCAGGTAAAGTAAAAAATTTGAAAGGTGTTGGGTAATATTATTTCAGAACAAAGAGCTCCTTCAAAGATGAGGAATTGGATGCTGAACTTTTTAAAAATAAAAAACCAATCTTGAGAAATCAGTATTGCCACTTAACATTCACTTCTAAGTTTCCTTCGAGCCTGATTTGAGCACAACACTTTTACAACGTATCATCATTTACAACCGAATATTGAAAATTAAGCTCATCTTTTCGCTGAGGTCAAACGAACTTAAATAAAAATGACTTTTTCTAATCTCTAGAATTTACATTTTCATGCATGAGTACATAGTATTTTGTCAAGGCACATCATATTTGAATCTTTCGTCTCATGAGAAAAGTTGAAAATAAGTCAAATATATGTAGCATTTATCTATTTCGTCATGGTCTCTTATCATAACACATTTTGAGAGGACGTGAAAATATACACACATACGGTTGCACATGAAATCGTAGTGGAGGAAAATTGGGCCTGCAAATATTTTTCATAGATTTATGACGACAAGTTTATAATTTTATATTTAAAATATTTTCAAGTTTTATTCAGGAGTTGACGTGGATTTATCAATTTTTTTCTCTCGCCTATTGACAATTAATGTTTAATACAAAAATTTAAAAGTTTAAGAGATGAAATAAGACAAAGCGACATGTTTTCGTTATTGAAAACAATCTCTAGCTTTACATACAAACATCAATAGATACACCACTGATAAGCCAATGGACATATTGCAATCGCATTCATATGAGTTTTTCTTGCAACAACCGCCATTAGTCATTTTCTCTTCAAATTCGTACCGGAAATTTCGCGGTCTTTTAAGACTTTTTAACATTTCCGCAAAATTCGACTGGTCGTCTTAAGATAACAAGAGTTATACCTGTTCGAAATCAAGACAAAATAAGATGGAAGAAAGTAGCTCTAAATCAGACAATTTTTCTAGGATAAACACGAGGATATAATGTTTCCCTGGCTTTGAATCATCTAAATCACGTGAAAATTCTTATCAACAGTGAATTTTGTCCTGATAGTAGCCACCAACGATTTTTAAGCTTTTCATTGGGCTTTCAATTCTTTGTGTTGTAGATAGATTTCAGTTGAAAATTTTAAATATAAAGTAACACAGCTATCACAGATACAAATACAATCTGAAACATAGAAAAGATAAAACATACAACTAATGCATCTACACGTAGTTGAAAGGAAAATTGGGGGACTGGGGTAGCGCGCGCCTAGAGAATTTTATCATATGAGAGAGGATTTCTGGTTCAGTTGGCGACCGACTTTGCCAGACACGTTAATATGGAGATATAGATACGACGGATGATGCCAGTGACTTGTAACTGCTGATTGCCACATGTGATGCATGCACATATGAATGTTTTTTACATTTCCACGTATCAAGTTTAGGAGATAATGTGTATTAAGTTTTACTGTTTTACTATACAATAAGTGAACATGATTTCATTGTATTTCGTCAACATTCTTCTAGTATACAGTCTTGTTCATTTTGATTCATATGTAGTGGAAATCGGCAAAGTGATAGTTAAGTTCCTCTCCTTTTGGATAGTGTCGCCGGTTTGCCTCATACTTGTCTCAAAATTTTATGGTTGAATCGAGTAAAACTAGTTTAAAGCTAAGGTATTCATTTCTTTCTTATTGGATTTTAGCTAATCCTCGGAATGTTCCTTAAGGACAGAAAGAAACCCACTAAATGTGATTTTCATTAAGTTTTCAATTTTCATCACACTGTTTCCAGCAAATACGTTGGGAAGTAATGAAGAACTTGCCATCATAGATTGATTACTTCTTCGACATTTAATATTAATTCATCTCTTAAAACAAGAACCATGGATTTCAATAAGGTTTCTTTTTGATTCCGCGGCGGTATAATAAGTATGATGTCCTTAGAAGGCATTTTCAGATGAAACGGTTCTAGTATTGGGAGTACAAATTATATAGGTTCGATTTGTTTCAAAACGAACACAAAAAACAGATTAATCAAAGCGTTCTCCATCATTGGATACCAGTTCTTCGCAGCTCTCTAGAAAAACTTCTAGTTCCATCTCTCTCTCGGATAAACTCTCGTCTCTTGAGGAAACGATGTCTCCCAAAGAGACACGAAAGACATACCAAATTGTGTTGCACCCTTTGGAAAAGTCAATAATCGGAGGCAGGTATGTCCTAGAACATATCCAAAACTCGATGCAAAAACTATTGCAAATATTTTTAAGGTTTTCAAATATTTCAATAACACTTTCAAAAAGTATTTAGGAGGTTATCACCTTTTTTTTACAATCCTAGAAAGAACATAAACGTTGTCGTCATTCTAGCACTCTTATACAATTTTGATCTTGGCTTCCTGCAGGTGTAGCTGCCGATATGCTTGTTCCACAATATATGTCCTACAGTTTTGATCATCAATCCATAAACTTTTACTAGTGTTTCTCTGAATTTTTACCTTGAAATGACAGAAGGGATGTACCAAACCCAATGCTAATCTTGATCGCCTATCGACAATGAAGCCATCTGCAAAAATTTATTACTATGCGCAATCTACTGTGAGTTGGAACATCTAACTACCGATCGGTTTGAGTATATTGGTCTCAGTGTCATCAGACGTTGAAATGACATTCGGAGCAGTTTTGTTTTTTTTTGAAGTAAGTACCCAAGCAAGAGCATACGCATGAACTTGTTGAGTTGTTAAGTTTAATATATTGGGTCTACCAAGAAGTTTGGTCCCTAAATGTCATTTCAAGTTTCAATCCATATGCACATGTTGGTTTGACACTTATATGACCATCTCTCTCTTTATCATTGTATTTGCACACGTGTGCACCTCTTAAATAGTGAAGATGCCTCATGTCATTGTCAAGTGAGACGCAATCGTGAAAACATAGGTACCGATAAATTTCATTAACGTTGTTGTATTTTCTACGTTTTCCAACGAGGAAGAAAGGCTAAATAAGCGTGCCGAAATTTAGTGAATGTTTTCAGTGCAGTTGCAGTTTGTGATAGAACGTGCAGAAGATGGTTTGAAAAATTTGAAGCAAGTTATTTCGACCTTAGTGACAAGCCACGTTTAGGACGGTCATCTTTGATGGATGACGACATTATCAAGACTATGATGGAGCAAGATTCCTTTTTTGATAACTTCAGAGATTATAAAGCAGCAAAGTTCAACTCAAAAAACCATTTCCGTCCATATTCGAAAGCTAGGATTTGTCTATAAATATCTTGGATGGATGCCTCATCAGTTAGGTGAGAAAAATTTGATTGGTCGAGTCGTCATATGCATATTTCTGCTTGCTCGGTGCAAAAACGAACCTTTATTGGACCGGATGATAACTGGTGATGAAAAAAGGATTACATATGAAAACATTGTGAAGCAAAGAGTATATTGCGATCCTGGATGCCATTCTTTTGCTCAGATAATATCTTTCTTTATCATACACCTAAGAAAAAGGAAAAACTTTTTCTGGCCTCTTCTTTTTCGAGATCTACAGAGATTGCTGATGGTTAACAAAATATTGTCTTTCGCTATAACAGAAAGAGTGGGACGAATACCTTTGATCAACTATCACTCGCATACTGTAACCAGAACAAATAATCAAAAGGTGTGTGAAGTTTGCATCGTTGCAAATGCAACGGTCTATTATTTGTTCACATTTTTAATTTTCTTTTGAGTAATTCGACTGGAATTTTTGTAAAGTATGAATGGTAACTTGAATTATTTGCACCGAAATAATTTTTGGTTGAAGTCCAATCATTGCCGAAGGTCAAAAAGTGTAAATTATCGAGACCGTTGCATTTGCAACGATGCAAACTTCAGACACCTTAATCAAAGGCTTAACAAAGCAGCGGTAAATACACGTTTTCTCTTAAAATGTAATCGAAATCGGTAATTGATTTATATTGAGCAGATACACTCCTACATCTAATCAAGAAGAAGCGAAATCACAATTTAAAAATCGATGAAGTATCAATGTTATTTTCGAAACAAGGAGCCAAACACTACGTTTCAGTACCCTATCTTCTTGAGGGCGATGTGCGTTAAACATCGCTCCTCCTTCTGCACAGACTGTGCAGGAGAAGCTTAAAATCCTTATACTCATTTCAAATATATTTTTCTTAATAGTTATAAATTTTTTAATATTTTACGCATTCGAACCTTTTTTTTTGTAACTCAATGCATGGCTATGTTTTGAAAATTACCTATCTAATTTTTGTCACCATATTTGACCTATTTCGTTTTTCAAAATAAACTAGGAATAAACAAAATAAATTAGGAATGTAGATATCGGGGCTATCTTAACTATCGCGTTTATCTTAAAGACTTGTTTTTCTCGATATGAACTTCCAAAAAGTTTGGACTGAATATAGCAAAAATCAAAAAAAAAAAAAAAAATCAAGTAGGAAAACGTCAAAAACGATATTCGGCACTTTTTAACAATAATTTAAACAAGTAATTTTATTCTCTAACATATAAGATTATCTTTGGGGGACCACCAAATATTAAGCAAGGAATTAAACATCAAAAATTGGCTATGTAATATCGAATTTTTTGCGTTTGGTTGGATACACCCCATGGGGTTGGACACTCACGTCAGAATACAGAGTGTATCATTTAGGGGTTCGATTGGTCTAAATCTATCAGTTTAGCCCAGGAATAAGTGTTAAAGGAGCTGAATTCGATTCATATGTTACAAATGGCAACGCATTGAAGGCTCTGCAGTTTTATAACCATGGGAACCTTGGTTCATCAATCGGGTCGTACAGATCGTCCGTCAGTCTTATTCACAGCTAAACAAGTTTCCTTCTGATATTGCAGCTGGCTCAGAATTCACAATTAATGACTGTTTCACAGTAGTTAAGCATGTTTGCAGAGGACGGAGAGATAGAGAGACCCTCATAATTCAAGACGAGGATCCATGTTTCAAACCCATAGCATAGACTAAGCCTTATTCAGGATTTGCAAGCATATGTCTTTACTTTTCCGAGCATAAACCTGACGTTAGAAATTGTCAAAACTAAAAGAATATTCTGTAAGCACGCTATGCACTCAATTTTATTTTGTCAATTTCTATACCGTCCTTTGCTGCTCCTGTCTGAAAATAAAAATGTTTTTGAGCGTTATATTTTGTCTGTTAAGGTTTTCCAGGATTGTTTCGAAATTTTAGAATTGTCGAAATTTACTAATAGTACTTTAAGCAGTTTTCAAATCCCTCCGATACTTCCAGTTTAAGATTTCCTGGATTTATTGGTTTATAAATTTTGTTTAGTTGCATCGTCATGTTTTGTTAGATGCTATCCTCTGCAATGGATGGAGCTTTTTATTAATTTTCTGGCATTCATTTACAGAACTGATTTCTAAGAGTTCCTCTTAAAGTTGAAAGGACGTCAATGAAGACTTATTGTAGATATCGACTGACTTTGATGTTGTTGGGGCTTATGTAGGTAGCAAAGAGTTTTTAGAAATTATTTGGCAAACTCTCCTTTATTCATTATTTTAGATGCATAAATTCTTCTTCCTCTCAGTCTACTGAGATACTAATCAACAAAAATTTGATGTTAAGGCCCTATCAGGTCTTAGTTCTTATTTAACTGTAAATAGTTTGGCCAATATCTTCCAGTTTGTAAGCCAGTTTGTTTCTCCGTAGTATTTTTCAACTTCGATTTCCAACTTATACTTTTATTCAAATAATACATACTGATATTCTTTAATAACTATAAAGATAGTGTTGACAGATAATTTCTAGCGTGAGTTATGATCATCAATGGCGCTCCAATCAACCTTTCTTGCAAAAGGAATAAAAATTTTATCATGGATTTCCTGTCATAAATAATGTACTATAATCTTAGCTGTTTTGTTTGAATGGAATTAAGTATTTAATAGTTTGCTTTTAAGTGTATTTTTTAAGGTGATTCATAATGTTTGATTGATAGTTGACAGTTGACTTACCCAAGATAATTCAAATTTATTCTAGTATAAAAGCTATTCGAGCTAGTTATGAAACATACCTGAAAAAAAAAAAAAACAAAAAGAAATTAGACCTCTCATTTTTAGATACAATATAAATTTTTAGATAATTTAGATAATAAGTTTGTAAATATAAAAATTATTCTATTTTAAATTCAATAGATTTGAAAGGAAGGATGCATTTTTTCGTGATTCATCACTTGTACGTACAAAAATTACATACATCTTTCCATAGAGTACATGAGCATATATGAGTTTTATCATACAATTTCAACTGTCGCAATAGTAACACCGATCAAAACGTCAAACTCAAACTTTGACGGCTTTGTTCAGTAATTTTTGGTAAGTGTTCAGGGAAAAGTTGACGATTCAATAGCAAAAAATGATTAGATAAAACGCTGTTAACGTACGTAAAGGACGAAGAAAAATTTATGTGACGACTTATTTGAAGAAGTATAAAAAGGACGAAGAAAATTGTCTGGGACAGATTGTTTCAAGAAATGTAAACTGGCTGCCATGAAAGTGCGGTCCTCTGATATCCTTTAGCTTTTTTTGAAAAGTTTGATCCCCGAAAATAATTCATGGTAAAATAAATAACAAAAAATTATTGAGAAAATATTTACTGATACAATTAAAATTTTCAGTCTGTCGATTGAACACAGTTCAGGAGTGCAATCAGCAGCTTGTTTACAGTGTTTTCGCTGTGCTTTAGGATACTTGCAGAAGTGTCCTTAAAAGTTAGATCTTCGGGGAAAATGTGCCATTATCGGCGACATTCGGATACAGGCGACATTCCAAATCAGGCGAATCATTATAGAATATTTGGAGTGGAGATAATAGCGGATAAAAACCGTACCAAAGATGTTTGCCTTTGACCAAACATTAAAAATGATCACAACCTCGTTCCAATAGAAAAATTTTGCTTAATGTAAAGTTTCGTTGAAAGGAATATCACTGGTGATAAATCATGGTTCTAAGATGACGACATGGACCTGAAATTATACAGCTAAGAACGAAAAGCAGAAGATAGATACCAAACGAAAACATGCTAGAGAAAACCACCCAACAATCAAGGTTTTATAACTCGCGATTTTCTAAATTCGTATTGTCCGCAATCGCTGTTCCTGAAAGGCAATCGGTGCTTTCGGTCTTCTACGTGTCTTTTGATTTATTGTGTCTTGATCAAACGCTTAAAGATCGTGTGCCTTAGATTCTTGTGATGGCCATGTATGGCTGCAATTTCTCTAAAATCAGAATCTCTACAATGATTAGCCTGCATTATTTATACGTGATTTCCTAGCCTATGATTCGTTTCCCACAGTAGAACATATTTTTATTTACTTGGTTATGCTCCCTACTACGACTGTTTTTTATTCTCAAAATGTAAAAAGCTCAAGTAGGAGTGATACAGGACAATATAGAGACGATCAAGCACGAAATGAAGAGGGAGCTGAAAAGTCTGATTTCTGAGTACGTCCAAGGATATTTTGATCAAAGGAAACAGAAGTACAAGTACATTATGTACACATCTACACATTTTTCACTACGAATACAGACTTTTTCCATCTTTATAGTGAAATGTGCTGGAACCAGTATTGGAGAGAAAAGGATGACTTTGGTTAAATGTAAAATATTTATAATATTTACATTTATAAATTATAAATATTTATGAAACATTTTTTCTTTAAAATAAAAAAATATCAATCTGATCATTGATAACGTTTTAAAAGATTTTCAAGAGATGGCGTTATTGACATTAAATCGAATTGGACAGTATTGCAACCAACTTCATTTTAAAGCCTCATCATTAGGCCTTCTTTTTCAGTATATGTCATTTGTCTGAAGTGTAAACAACATAGTTTGAAGTCTACCGACTTCAATTGATGCGTTTGAGCCGAACACTGAAATAAAAACACAATACGAGCAAAGACACGATAAAGTTATTCTTCAGCATAACAATGCTCGACCACATGTTGCAAGGCCAGTCAAAACATACCTTGAAATGCGTAAATGGGAAGTCCTACCCACCCGCCGTATAGCCCGGAAATTGCCCCTTCCGACTATTATTTGTTTTCGTCAATGATGCGTTCCCTTGAGTACTTCCGTTCTTTTGAAGAACGCCAAAATTGGATCGGTTCGTAGATAGCGTCAATAGATGAGTCATTCTTTCGACGCGGAATCCGTATGCTACCCGAAAGATGGGAAAAAGTAGTGGCTGGCGATGGACAATACTTTGAAAAAAGAATTTGTAACATATTTCATCACAATAAAGCGTCAAACTCGAAAAAAAAATCCTCTATAATTTTTTTTGTGCAGGTAATATATGAAGTCGTAACGTTTTATGTCAGTCCCTGCCTTGAATGGACCTAACCTCAAAGTAACTTCACACAAGAGTTAAGATTTTTCAAGCCATATTATACCAACAAGGATATCTTTTTTGACGTACAAAACTCGATGTTCTTTCAAAAAAAAGTAAAGAAATGAAGATATTTTATTGATAATACATAGAGGATAATTAAAGGAATAAAATTTCGGGCAATCTAAACGTAACTCTTTCCAAGGAAGACATTTATTTAATTTTATTCAGTATTATCGCTGCTGGACATCCATCTTACATGACATAAATTCAAGTCGATTGATTCTATTTTAGGGGTGAAATATCCAGCGGATGGGAAATTTATTCATGAATATTCATGTAGAAAGATTAGATTAGAAGTTTAATCGTTGGAACAGTTTGGATATTGCTTTGGATCCTGGTTATCCTGAAACAATTTGCGTGGCTGTAAGCATGCAAAAGAATTTGCCTATGTGCTTGCTGCATTTCTTGTAACAATAAAATACCAAACAAGTGAATGGCAAAATTTTTAAGTATTTTAGCTCCGTGGCAGAGTGGTCTATTAATAATCAAAGGAGTTCATCTTTAATTCTAGCTGTAAATCCTTTCTACATCCGTGTACAAAACGTAATCAATCCAAATAGCAAATTTCCTCCAAGAAAACTACATTTCAATCCGAAAAGCGTAATTCACGGACTAAAGGCAATTCTCTCAACGAAGAAAATATCTCTGGGCATTTCTCTGGATAATCACCATACCACAAGTATAGCGGTTTTGACGCAGAGGTCAGGTTATTTCCACTTAAACTCTAAACCTCGATACCATGCTCATTAGACCATTTCCTTCATGTCATTCCGAGTCTTACCCACAGCTACATCATGCTAAATGATGAAAATCGAGGAACCCATGCTGGAGTACCACAAAGACAAAGCCAAAACATCGAATAATAGATAAAACACTTAGGGTTTTCCCCAAGTCGCTAATAAAACAGCCCATTCAGTGTACACAGCTGTTAGCAATCCTACTCCACACCTAAAATACTAATAAAATATGAACACGATATTTACCTAGCACAACTGATGCATGCAAGTATCTGACTATATAAGTCCGCTTCATCTAGTATCTAGATACGTCGGTACATACGCTGGTACGGGACAGAAGAATTGGATGAATTTGCGGTAAGTACGATGGTTTAAACCCGTTGCTGGTAGCTAGTATGGTAAGTGAAGCTGGAAAGGTGTAGCTACCGTTTTGCTGCAGGCTATTATTCCACTCTCGCGGTCTATGAAGAATGTTGAGTTTAAGGAAATCTCCACCTCACCCAGCGTCTTCCCACCCCGTAAGTACTTTTCAGCTGTTTCACTCCACGATCTTTGCATCTTCAAATTTGTGTCTTTTGTGTCTTTTTTGTTGCTCGCCATTCACAATCGTTTTCTACTATTGTGGATTTATTGTTGCGAATAGCGGATACTCGGACGTAGTTGTAGATATAAGATGTAGATAAAAATTAGCTTCAGTGTTAACATGACTGAGAAACTCGCCTAGAGATATGCATTTGTATCGAAGATATGAAGCTTTTCGTTAAGAAAACAGAAATTTTTCCTTTGATTCTTTCAAGCTTTTCCTTGAACTTTTACGTTTTATCTTTTAATTTTTCAATTTTTTGTTTAATGTAAAATATGGCGACCTTTAACTTCTCTCGTTTAAAATATTGAATATGAAAAACGAGGCCTGGATATATGCACACTAATGTAAAAAGTATTCGCAGTATAATTAACCAATTATAGACTACTGTTAAAATCTACAACTTATGCACTTGTTCACGGACTGTAGGTAAAGTTCGTGCAATGTCTGCTAAATTTTTCATCAAATTAAACAAAAATTGTTACTCTCCTGCATGAGTGTAATGATTATCCTTAATTTGTTAAGAAATATTCGCAACAAACCAGAAATATATTTCAAATGTCGTACAGATTACATTTATTTCCTTTAACTCATTTTGGCATCACTGATATATACTGTGCTGTAGTAAGAATATAAAACCTCAAACGCAAACGGCTTTATTATCTTGAAACTGGGTAAATCAAGCCACACACCGCCTGTAAATAATTAAAACTCGGACAAGAGAACTATTTAAAACTTTCTTAAATTAATTTCACAAAGATCCCTTAACTTGTGATGCACCCTCGTCGAGATGTAGTTGGAAAAGGAGGAATAATTTCGAATGTCACTTGACATATGTCGTACCTTTCGGGTCAAAAATTAGCAGTTATGTACAGTCTAGGCGATCTCCAATGACGATTACTGCATACGGAGGTCTGATTTGGAGTTAAGTTTGGAAACTCTTTGTGTTGTTCCGTTCGACTGAGCAGACAGCTTGCTCCTCGGCGGGTACTTCCTCAGCGTAGTCGGCGGCGAAATACGTTAACATTGTTTTGTTTCTTTTAACATGCATGTTCAAGATCGGTAGTGCACCTGTACGCTGCGCAAAAAGACGAAAAAAGGTCAAATATGACGCCGACAGCAAAATTTTGATGGTATGCATATTTCGTTCAAATATCCATGCCTTGGTATCGATGATTACATGTTATTGGAAAAATTTCATTCTTTATTCATTTCCAAAATTTGAAACACGTTTTTCTCAAAACAAAATTTGCAAAACTGGTAACCAGAATTTCTCAAAAAACCAATGAACTGATTGCCTTGTAATTGTTTTTACAAAATTATCTAGTAGGTACCATAGGATTGTTTTTTTTGTTACTCCGTTTTTGTTTTAGAACGAAAGCCAAATTAGAACTGAAATTTGGCCTAAGAATCACGATGCATGTTCAAACGTCCTTCATTTCGTCATTAATCGATATTTTTAGAATCGATTATGACACATACTAGATTATACTACCTAATTTCATAACATCTCTAGTTTTTTTGTTTGAGATCGTTTTTATTGTTCCAATCCCAAATTTCTAATAGTCTTCCTTGAAAAACTTCACATAAATCAGTTTTTTATTCGGCTTCTAGGTTCCTATCTCCCCTTTACAGAAGTGAGTTAAATGTCAAATTGAGAAGTTGCACAACTGATAGGCTGTATTGATTTATCAGTGTGAGGATTTTTCAAAAATTGTGGCGACAGAGGAACCTTAGCGCAAAAAGTGGTTATCGTAGAGGAAATATAAAACTCCCTAGTGGGCGATCGTCCCTTAGAGAAATCATGCAAGTTCCGGAGTTCCAGTTCATACGACAAAAAGAACTTATCAGATATAAAATCGCCAAATAGGTTCCTTGAACGAGTAAGATGAGTGAGTTTCGATTAGGCTTCAGACACCTGAAGAAGTGTGATTACACAATGGTCATAAATTACACCAGGTCTTAATCCAATCGTGGAACTTTGGCCTAAGTTGAAGCTATGCTTATTGGGAACCATCGCCCTAAAAAATGTTATTCAGTTCACGTCTGAAAGGTTAGTGGGAGATAAGGACCTCAGTGTGGAGAACACGAAAGCAAAAAAAACTACAATGGAGGCTCTTCTACTTTTCGTTGACAGCAATTTTTAAAACTTAACTTTTTGTTTTAATTCTAGAAATTCAATTATCAGAATATCTACAGAGTTGAATTGTGAAGAATTGTAAAGTACAAAACATTATTTTTTCTATTCAGAATATGTAGAAAAATAAAAAAGAAATGTGTGAAAAAAGTAACGAGACGGGCGGTCTGGCAACGATGTGTTTACCAGCGTGTGCTAAATCGGTTTGTTAATCCCTTCCAATTTCTCAGTCCGAGTTTCAATTGCGAACATTAACACTGTTTTTTTGGACAGCGCCACAGTAAACTTGTGTTTTTATTTTGCGTTACAAAAATGGAGCATCGGAATTTCTAGAGCCACGTTGTGCAATCAAGTTTTGTGTTAAACTTAGTGAATCTGCAAGTGTGACTTTTGAAAAGTTGAAACAGGCCTCAGAGGGCCATTGCCTTTCAACAGCACAAGTTGTCCGCTCACACAAATTATTTTTGGAAAGCTGAGAACACGTTGAAGATGAACTCCGCTCAGGGAGACCTTCGATTTCAAAAACTGTCGGTAAAATTGAACGTTTAGGCCTCTTGTGAGACCACACCGTCGTTTACCATAAAGTGAGCTGTTAATTTTTCAGATTTTTGAAAGACGATTTGGGCATGTTAAAAATTTGTGTCAATGGTGCGAACCCTCACAACTGGACAGAAAGCCAACTAACGAAGCATGGGCGTTGCTTTTCTTGAGAGGATTGGCAATAACCCAGAATTCTTCAATTGTGTTGTGACAAGAGGACAATTTTTGATTTATAAGTATGATCCTGAATAAAGAGGCAAAGCGCACAGTGGCACACTCCGTTAGCTCATGGACAGTAACAGCCGAACGAATAAATTAAAGATTAAGACTAGTGTGATGCACAAAGACCTTGTTCCGTGAGGACACACTTTTTCGAAAAGTCTCCGACAAAAGACAAGACAACAGTGTCTTTAAAGGACAGTGTCAGTGAAAGAGTAATTCGTGTGAGAACAGACACTGAAGACACGTGGATGCTTCTCATGACAATGCTTCGTGTCACATAGCCATTTCCAACAGTGAATTAGTGGCCTCAAAATGCATTTCTGTTGTTCCTTAGTCATCCCCCTTCCCTCGCTTCACCTGACTGGAGCCCTTGTGACTTTTTCCTTTTCTCAACATTGACACATATACCAAAAAGAAGACGAAGTAGCGAGACAAAGTTTTGAAACTTTTTTAGAATATTCAAAAGGCTTTGGAAACTTTTTAGAACATTGAAAAGCCTGCGACCGAAGGACATTGAAGGAATTGAAAAAAGGAATAACATTGTTGCTCGAAAACAATAAAAACTTTGGTTAATGAAAAGTCGGTCTTATGACATTTGTACAGACACCTCGTATAAGCAATCCGTTGGAAAATAATCATCCCAATTATTCATCTCTCTCAATCCCAATCCCACCCCAGCTTTAATAAAATTACTGTAGATATATCAAATAAAGATTATAAAAATTTCGAAACCAATAGCAAATGTTTCCCAAATGTTTCTTATACTAATTTTGTATCAGTAAGCTCACACCTACAATAAAATAAATAAAAATCAAAGCATAGACACACGATTTAATTCTTTTTATATGTGGTTCGCACTTATCAAGAACATGCTAATGTTCTTCTTCCCAAAAAAAATCGAGTTCTAATTTTATAAACAACATTAGTAGCTCGTTCACATTTTGTTTCAGTCGTTTATGAAGCATCAGAAAATTTATGAAAATGACCTAAACCGATGAACATGAATAATTTATTGGAATATACGGTATATTGTTTCATTTTTGGAATAGTTGCTATTAGCATACGCTTATCGCTGTCTAATTTTGGACATTGAATATTGAATAATAAATAAAATCAAGAGATACGTTGCTAGATAGAATGATAGATGACAGTTCATCAAACTTTAAAATTAATATTAAAACTTTCGCAGTGCTGTTTGTCCATGTAGGACGCCTTGCATTGTTTCACGCATTGAGAAACTCTGTACTCTTCAGAGGTCTGTTTCAATTGCTCAATATGAATTGAAACAATAGTTCAATAGTTGAAACAAGAGTGGTCAGACAAAAACAAAATAACATTGTTTTTCCTAATGCTGTTTTTGATCAACATGAGATCTTTTTCTTCAGAGATAAATTGTGTATGACATATGTCAAAATTGACATTTCCATGACAGTAAGATTCGCCATTTGGATTGGCGTTTAGTAATGTTTGTCATTTTGATTAACGCTTGCCGGATTGGGCTCATAACGATCGAAAAATTTATCTAGAATTTTGCACGTAATGTTTTGATCAGGAATGGCGATCATTTAATAGCTAACTAGATATGTCAATAACAAAGATCGCCGTTTATGAAACGAATCTTGAGTTGTATTCTGGTGTATACATCCGTCGTCTATATATCATTCGAAATGCGGAAAGAGCTTTCGCTAATGTAAATGGTAGACATCTGATAATGCTGAGTGAAGTTTGGTATATGCTGACAAACTAACAACATTGGGAGCATGTGAGAACGATTGACGAACAAGACAAGCAAATTGGATGGGTCGAGGCCTTGTCTCCTAGTTGTGGCGACCATTCACCAGATACGATTCTTTATTGTTAAATTACATGGAATTTACTCTCATTAAAATAAGGAAATAATAAAAATAGTTTTTAATGCTCAATTTTAGTTTGCAGTTCTCAAGCTCTGAAAAAAGAACATTCTATACTATGTACATGTTTTGCAATAGTTATTTTGAAAATTAATCTCACGTTGAATCAAGTGGCAGTTTAAACTGAAGGTTGTTTTTTTCATCTTGCTATCTTTTTACACAACAAATTACTACAAAACAAATTTAGTGTTAAAGTTCGTTTAGTTTTTCTATCAAGGATTGTATTACAATGTATATTACATGTATATTACAATTGTGTATTTACATGACTGTTAAAATCTCAAATCACAGTGTGTAAATATTATTTAATTTTGTAGTTTTTCTTTTAAGAAAACTCATTTTATGGCTTTTGGTTGTGAGTGTTGCATGCATCTTTGATTGAAGCGGAAACAATAAATTATTTTAAGTTTGACGATCAAATGGAATATACAAATTAATTTGGCTTTAAAACAATCATTCGTCATCATTGATCTTCACATTGATAGCCTTGATAATTTTTAACACTTCATTTTCATATTAAGATTGGCATGCGTTTATTTTTGTGGTTGATAATATATGTTTCCGTTTGTTTTTTGCAAAAATTTTTACAATTCTCTTTTTATTTTGATCAATGAATTCCTAGACGTGATGATTGACGTAAGATGGTTTAATTTTTTTTTGTTTGATGGAATTGTGATTTATCAACAATAGTGTTAAGATAAGAAGAGAGGAAATATTCATCACGTTTATATTTTATTGTATCCTTCTGAGAGCAATTATTTGCTTTATATTTTCCAGCGGGTGAAAGAACATAAGGAGAAGAAAAAACTATTAAATAAAAACGCTGCCGTTGATTCTACTTTTTTTCCAGGACGAATGGAATTGAAATGAAATTCAATAGAGATTAAATAATTGATTTTTTTTTCAAAACGATTAAATAGAATTTCCAACCCTGTGAAGAACTGCTCCCGATCTCATATGAATTATTAAAAACTTTATTCATGATTATTTATGATAGAATAGAAATGAAAATAAGGGGAAATCAGTGATTTAATTGATAGAAATATAGCAATATTTACTATTTCATCGAATTTAATTGCTTCTGAGCACAGTATGAGCAAAATGATTATCTTTGAATGATTGAGTTCGATGATGTTGAAATATTTAAGATAATCCTGGAAAGCCAATTAACCTGGATTCACCACATAAGAGAAATCAGCAATAGCGGAGGCGGACCCATTGAATCTGCACTTCTGCGGTGAAAGCATTATCTATGCACAGAGTGATAGTATGGGAGGGGGCAATATTACAAAAGAACTATAAAAAATCCAGAGAATGTCCTGGTTGGGCATTTTAGGACTACTCTTACTGAAAAGTATTACTTCTAAAAAGAAAGAAAGAATTACCTCATGTGTAAAATATAATGAGCTTTGCAACATAGAAAGCTTTGCAAGATAGAGAGCTTAAAAATTAATTGCCGTAGTTGAGTGGAGCTATCTGAGCCTAAATATATGTGAAGATAATTTTTCCAATATAAGAGCATATAACCAAATTTAAGAGAATGTTAATGCATACTCTAAGCACCTTCGTCGCTACCTCCTATTTCAAACAAGTTTTCAACTTCAAAAACAAATGCCTTTGGCATATATGTGTCCGTTATATATACACCGTTAGATTTCACCTTATATACCGTTAGTTTCGAAGTGTGTTTTAAGTGTTAATGCTCTTTAGTGGTTATGCTATGATAGAAAAAATCCGGTATGATGTGAAAGTAACCCTCTAGCAGAATATATAATCGTCTTGAAAAACTGGAGTGACTGCAGGATAGGCCGAATGCTTTGGTCTCATTTCAACAAAAAGACGGCCAAACCATTCTTACAGTCGAACATGATTAAATTGTCCAGCTGTCCATCTCTCTTTAAAATGAAGAATCCAATAGCTTTTCAGTGTCTCAAGGTATAGAAAAAAAAGCATTAATCGCATAGAAACAATCGAAGCTTGGTTGCAGAAGGTATTGTCCAAAACAGTTTATGCCGATGTTCCCGATTAGGTAATGAAGCTTTTCTATTGTTCTATAAGTCTAGACGTCTCGTACTCTTGGTATTCCTTCACATCGGGCGTAAAAGCCTCCCCTTACTTAATCTTGAAAGTACACAATTTACAAACAAAAAGACTACATATTTGGCTGCTACTAAATATCAGGCATATCAGGTATAGATACTATGCTCTTTTAATATTTGAACTAAGAAAAAGTTGAGTCACTGAGAGCAATGATCATTTATTTCCACAATTATGAGCTCATATTTCAAACATATAATTTGAACAGATTTCTATGATGAATTATTGACAATACTTGAAATAGATTGACAAAATTTCTTCGGAAAAGTTTCTTTTGCCTAGAATTGACAAGCTAAAATTGGTTTTGAAAATTCTCAATATGTATAATTATGTCATATTAATCTCTAAATTTTACGTGAAGTTTATCTAAAATGTGATGGGAATGTCAAACGTGCAACTCGATCGGGTCAACTATTACTAAATTGGTAGCACTGTCAAAAATGGTTATGTTAAGTATCGTTTAGTTGGAAAAGTAAAAGTAAATACTTAGGAAAGATTTATCAGCGAATGCTTTAGACACACAATGTATTCTTTAGACGTAAAGGATACAAAAAATCAAAGAACGTCAGGGGTGACGACAATATTAACAAAACCACCCGTTTATAAATGATGCAAAGACTTTCAGAAAAAATAAACGAAACAATGAAGATAACATGATTTCCAGCGTCCTAGTGGGTATCACCGATGAAAAATTGCAAAAATCACATAAATTTTACAACTTTACCAACATACCAAATAGGGACACTGTCGATACGCATAAATGAATGTTACAAGGAAATAGACAGGGAACGATGGAATTTTGTTCGGAGAGAAAAAAAAACATTTCCTTCCCTTCAGACAAAACAAGGAGTGTGACGAAATAAAAGTATCGCATAAACATCGTTGGGCATTGACGTCGTTGCTGACGTCCTTGATGACCAAGGCTTCCATAAGCATGTTGTAATAGAAAATGGAATATGAATAAGCCTTTGACATCGCAACGAAACGGCGTCTTCATTTTGAATATTGTCTGAATTGCACCAAACAAAAAAAGAGGACAATTGCGGTCAAATGTAGAGGACTTTTTATCTGTTAGCTTTGTTAGCACAATTGAGTACATAAATAGAAAATAGGCAGCACAGCAAATTGGCCGTCAATAATGACTACTACTTTTAATTTCTACGCAATTTACGTCGAATAAGCGAAAAAAAGACCTTTCAGGAACAAATTGTGGATTTTACATCAAAAAGACCTGACACACACATGGTTTGAGAAAGAGGTTCCTGGCAAGGAGTCGGTTTAATACACCGAATACTAGATACCATGACGATTGACAGATAAAGAGAAGTCCTCGAAAATATTTTGCTGCCATTTGATGCTCAAAATACGTCACTGACGTGGGTCTTTCAGCAACAAAACGACCCAAAGCATACTTCAAAGTAGATTAAGAAATGATTTGGTACCAAGAAAATGAATGTTTTTGGCTGGTCCAGTCAATCTCCGGATTTTAATCAAACAGAGAAACTTTGGGGATAACTAAAACATAAGATTGGACAGAAATCTTGAGCTAATGCCGAGGTATTGTCAAATGCAGATGGTTGGCAAGCGAGCGCTCTCTTTTTCGTGAGATAAATTGTGAATTCTCTCCAGAAAGTCTTGTGGATTTAATGGTTTCATCAATTGATAAATGAAACCGAATAGAATGGTATGCTCAAGTGTTTCTTTGACTTTTGAGAATTTTGAATCACTGGTTGGCGCAGAGTAAACAGGAGAATATTTTACAGAAATCTCTATCGATTATGCTCTCTACGTTCATAAAAGGGATTTCTATAATCGAAGGCCTGAATAGACGAGGAAATCGAGAGGAAGCTTGAAGTCGCGTGCGGGAAAATTCTAGGTTAGGTTCTCGGTTGTTGGGAGTCCTTTGCTCAGGGGTAAACAGCTTTCACTTTACAATATCATAATATGATTTCAATTATATTTTATAATATGATATTTTCTATCCCGTAATTTATCCCGACTTATATTTTATTTTTTATTCAGTATTCCAATCATTTTCAGATTGAAAATGATTGGCGAAGCTTGATGAAAATTTTATTGATTTTAATTTTTGAGTAATATTTTCATTTGAAACCAAGGAAGAAAAACATGGGAGTATTCTCTTAAAACATTTAAGTTTTAAAAATTTAAGCAACAATTTTAGGGTCTAAGACTTACCTTATTCCGGCTACTACTATTATCCTTATCACGTGTGTGTTTCGATGAACGTTCTGTTGCTTTACTCGTCGCAACAATTGGCAATCCACCATTCTCCATCATGGTTACAACGACTTTGCGATTTCTTTCGCCGACAGCATGTCCACCGCCACTTGCACCACTCACATGTCGGCTTTCCTTCTCCTTTTGCAGCTCCTTCAATGTGCCAGGCGTATGACTTTTAGACCTCTTCAAAAATTTCATCATTTGACTTTTGACTTTAGCTTGTCCGCTACTACTCTGCGATTGACTATCTGCTCCATTTGGATTAGACGAATTTGTCTCCAGTCGTCGGAAACTACCGTCGCTAACTTTCACGTAACATCCTTCGGCCATTTTGTGATAGGAATCAGTAGGAAGCTTATGGTAGCCACCATCTGGTGAGCGAAAGTAGCAATGATCGGTTTTATGGTATCCATCACCCACTGCATTGTAGAACTCGTTGGGTAACGTCGCCCGTTTTGATGCACTCGTGGTGGAAGTGGTGGTAGCGTTGATAGGGATTTTGGTTGTGGCTGATCCTATAGTCGTTATAGGATCTGTGTTATTGTCAGATTTCAGAATATCCTTAGTCGAGGTTTTCACTGCAGACGTGTCGTTCTTTTCGATATTGTATGCATTCATTTCGCTTATAGTTACAGGACGACCATTGGGCATACTGCTATCCTTGATACGACGTATTGACGATTCTCGCGTGCTGCCACGATAGATTGACGAGTTTTTTATCGGATCGCGCAAAATTGCCAAGTCTTCCTTCCGTAGCGGCTGAACAGCGGAATTTCGATAGTAAATTTTCGATTTGCGTTCAGAATGATGCCGACTAACCGGCGTGGCTTGTTGATGATTACTCGTTATTTGTCCCATAATTTCTTCTATGCTAGGCAGAGTACAAATGCTAGTTTTGACCTCGAATGGATGATTACAACTTTCAGTGGCCACTGGGGCAACTTCAAACATATTGTACGGAAAACAATATAAATTTTGATTCGATGATTGGAAGGCCGTTG
Organism: Stratiomys singularior; assembly: GCA_954870665.1. Classification (NCBI taxonomy): domain Eukaryota; kingdom Metazoa; phylum Arthropoda; class Insecta; order Diptera; family Stratiomyidae; genus Stratiomys; species Stratiomys singularior. The sequence goes on along the minus strand of OX940881.1, from coordinate 30,066,413 downwards.
ATGTTTGTTTTATTTTTTATCAATTTCAGTCGTAAAAAATGTAAAATTTCATTTAAACTGCGGTAGCGATTACCGTTGACTATTCACTGATTTTCGCGGTTTTTCATACGTACGCGTTAATTCAATTATGTACACGTAAATAATGTTGGCTTGTAATTGAACCAACATGTGACATACATAAGTATCTACATTTTTTTGCAGCTTTAACCTGTTGAGGAATAAATAAAAATTTTTGTATATTCAAACCTAACACGCTTCAACGACCATTGAAGACGAAACCTTTAAAGGAGCGATTTGTTTTTCTTTTGCTTTGTCGTAATCATATTTTTAGTCCTGACCATATGGGGTCCAAACATTTTGGCACGTGTAGACTATCCATTGGACCCTTTGGACCGTCCATCATTGTTGTATGACAAAAATTACCTTATCTCAAGTTTTAAGTAAGAAATTCGAACGTACTAGATTATCATCTTTTATTTTGTTTCAAAGAACATCCTGTAAATGAATATTTCATTCTCGATACTCGTTTCATAATGATATAACATCCCGCATTTGTTTTAACCCCTTCTTTGCTCTGCAGCCTTATTCAAACTTTTAACTTTTTCCATTTTGTTTATCAACTAGATAAATCTAAAAATATATATTCTTGGAAGGTGTTAATTTATTTGTTTGGGGGATGATAGCACATGTGCCTAAACAACACATAAGCAAATACACACAAAAAAGGCTCAATTAGAACTGATAGCACTGATAGGTTATCTGTTTTACAAATGTATCTACTATCTTATTTTGCCCGGAGACATTGCGTTCATGAAACTAAAAAATCAAGCTAGGAAATATCTCAGACTCAGAATTTCAATCCAATTGAAAGATGTGTCAATAATAGTGTAATAAATATTTGTATTTAATATCTATTTGTTGGTTCGGTGGCATGTTGCCTCGACAATTTCAATAACATTTCAACTGAGATTCGTTACATTTAGTGTGTAGTTAACATCGTGTGGTTTAGGTGGAACTCATATAATATGACATTCAAGCTTATTAGGGAGATTCATAAATATTAGAGTGCAGATGACATTTTATTTCTATTTCGTTTCAGTTATTATCGAGATTATCTTTACTATTTGTTACAAACTTGTTTATTTGCAGGAATTGTTATAGGTTAGTTATTGGTAAGTGACTAAGAATTTTTACACTTTGTTGGATTTCGTTTTGAATTCAACACTTAGATCGTAAAAGGAACGGTGAGGGGGATGGCGACACCAGTGGTATCAAACAAACGAGAATGTGGTTTGTATTCAGTGAAATCGCAGCACACATAATCTTAAAAAATGCCAAACGGAAAAGATACGGGGGGAGGCAATGAAAAATCAGTAGATTCCTATAAGCTCGTATATAAATACAAATAAACCAGATCCAATCCCTTGGCCAAGAGTTTAATAACATCATATGGAAACAAAAAAATGATAAAATCGTTTCAGGTTTTCGTCAGGTTAACGTCCGTCAAGACCATCACCGACTACTAAGAGTTTATCTGTTTTGGAATAATAAATTCAATTTCCGACCCATATACACATAAATTATTTATTTTTTGTCTCGTGTCACAATAATTTTGCGAGTGAATGTCAACTTTAAATACATAGTTTTTTCATACGATGACGTATATTGTCACCTTGTCTTACGGTAGGTTTTTATCTTGCTGCCTATGAAAATTTTCCATACATGACATAAAATGTATAAACAATTAAATATTCATTTGGGAATAAGTTTTGTCATTCAGGGATAGTATACCGGAGTCAATTTAAGAAGGAGTAGAACACTCAGTGATACAAAAGAAACGACTGGAAACCTGCGATATTGGTGAAACTACGCCGCAATGAAAGGAATGACACATACGAAGCGATTAAGCACAAACTTGTTTGTGAAAATTAAAGTCAAATATAGTGAAGTGTTCAAACCAAAGTATGATAAATTACTGTTATAAATAGGACTCATTTGCATGAAATGTCTGTTTCACTTTGCGAGGATGTCATTCCTTGCAGTCTGATTGTTTAGAATTTATTCTGGAACTCACTTTTTTAATTAAGTATTGACACTTGGCTTCTGCCAACAATTAGAATTGCTGATAGCCGATCTTGTCGTCCTACAGCAGCAGAGGAGAATTCTAGTTACGTGGTCACCTGGTTTTCAAACTCTGCTGCTCTATTCCACTCTAACTAGTTGAAGTCCTCATAAATTAAGTTCGAAAAATGGAGAAGAAAGTGTTCTATACTTACGTCGTTCGTATTGGTACCCGTTCAGTCGTTCAGCAATATGATCCTGAATATTGTGATCAGTATCTCTGTAAGTAAACGTCTGAACCAGTTCGCGGCGTTGGGAACTAGTTCTTGGGGTAAGGAACTAATTCGTACTGCCTTGTCAGTATGAACGTCATGAACTAGCTCAGATGGTGTCTTCTGTCTCAGGAATAAGCGTTTTTCATTGGTACGCATTTACTCAAAGGATGCCGAAGGATACGAATTACCTTGAAATTAAATTGCATTTCAAACTGATTTCATCATCTTTTTAACACGCTTTCCCTTTTTGTTAGTGACTATTTAATTTATTTGGTCTGTTTTCTTTTTTTCTCCTTTTGTTTCACACAACACTTTGCAGACACAGAGCCAGAGTAATACACTTCTGTCGGAATCCAGGAATCCATGCAAGTGTAAATTTCATTCGATTTTCTGCCGTTTTAAGTGCCTTACTAAAGTCATGCACTATCGGTGAGACAATGTGGTTAGAAACAAGTGCCTGCAGTGTGGACTTGGTACCCGAAAGGATATGTTATTTGTAGGTAAGGTTCTTCTTTGCTCGTTTTATTTTTAAACGCTTGGAATTTCTTTTTATAATAATTTATCTTCTCCTTTTATAATTATTTACTCTTAGCGTCTTAGCAACTTAAATTGTTTTCTTTTTCTAGAATGCAAAGACTGAATTGTCCTAAATTATTCTCAGTTAAATCCTGCATAATTTGTCTTCCTTGTTTTCTTGTTTCGACATGAAAACCCCAAAACGAGCATATGTATTTATTGTATGGGAATTTGTGCTTCACATAAAATGAAACCACTCAAATAAGTTTCCCGAATCGAAAATCGTTTCCAATAGGATATGTTAGAAAAATGTCAAAAATTTTGACGACTTCCCTAATAGCATTATAGAATTTACCATCGCGGAAATCTCACAAGAACTACAGGGTGTATGAAGTTGTAGATAGGAAAATTCATGAGTGGATTGCAAAGTATTTTGTGGAGTTTCATATATGCTTTTGCTACTTAAAAATAACTTATTTTTAATTATAGAAGAAAACGTGCCAACAATATACTTTCACGGTGACAAAATTTTCTGAAAATAGAAATATTTACTTTTAAATTTGGAAAATAATTTTTTAAACACACTCTGCGGGACTATATTTTCATGTGAGTTATAAATGGACTTTCAGTTAATTTTAAGCACGTTTATTTAGGGGCGAAAAAATTGGTTTAGAAAGTTTCAAAACACTGAATAATTTCGAAAATATTATCATTAATTGTTTTAATTTGTTTCTGCATAAATTTATCCGGATTTCGGACAAAAATATGCTTTATGTGTAAACTTCGGGCAATTTCAGATTGATTTTTATCGCGAAAAGGGAAGAAATGGTTAACTTAGCAATTTTTGAACTTCCGCTAGTACATATAATATCACTTGGTCCTATAGTTGACAGATTAAACATATCAGTCTCCAAGCTAAGGAACCTCATCTGGGTTATTATTGGGGTTCTGTCGCCAGGTAAATCATTGTAAAGCGATTCTTGTTTCTATTTTTACCTAAGGCCCTACCGGATTCTTTCAAAGAAGGCGTTTCTTTTTAGGTGGGCGTTTCTTTTTAGGTATTGTTGACCTAAGACCAAACAGGAATCTTTGAAAGAAGACGAAAGAACACTATCTGGGCCTATAATCGCAGATTAGCAGTAAGTGTTCTATTTTTCTCTTTATAATTTTGGGAATCAGTATCTTTAATTTTAAATGCAATTTTGTAGAAATCACATATTTCAACTTTGTGCCAGTCAGGGCTAGAAGACAGATCGCATAATCGATTGAGTTTCTGCCCTAGTTTTTTTTTGATATAAGATGCTTTATATCGTGATCCATATCGGAAAACTGATGGAATAAACAACGTAATTTTGGCATGTAAATTTCGCGCGAAATCTGAAATTTTTTTAAAAACCCTCCGCCATTTTGTTAATTTCATTTTTTTCATTGACCGACAGTCCTGACAGGAAATATCTTCTTGTTTTAACTTCTACTTGTTTTTGAGTAAGCTTTACAAAGTGCTGAATGTGGCATCACATTCAAAAGAGGCAGCAAAGCATCGTGTAGCAACTAAAGTGAGCTTTGCAAGATAGAGAGCTTTGAACTTGAAAGAAATTTTTGACTGAAGAGATCGCGATGGACACAGATTTATGAATCTAAATGACCAAATGTCTCTACACCTTTGCCTCTTGCAACTCTCGCCAGCAAGATTGCTCATGGTTACGAATACACCAGGAAAATTTCGGTCGAATACCGTTAGATTGGGAGGTTATTCCAAGTTTTAACGAAAGTGTGACATAGTGACTGCAACAAAATACTTGAATTAAAACAGCATGTATGGCTCAGCTTGATATAGTCTGAAGCAGCTGCGAGATGATATTTGAGTAATGAATAAAGAACCCATTGGTAGTGTTGGCCAGCGAATGAAAAACACTGACAGATTGTCTTGAAGAGTGTCATTCATTACACTGAAAGCACCAGATGGCATCTTATACCGGGATGTCATCGCGCCACAAAATTACTTTTGATCGTTGAGAATCAAAGGGGCAAGACATAAGATGAGTATTAAACTTTTTTATTGCATTTTCTGTGAAAACATTCTTGTGATTTTTTACTAAGATGCCTTCAATGTTTATGAACGAGCTGTTATGTTATTTTTCTGCTTCTTTATCAGAACAGTTTGTTGATTTGTTTATCTTTCTACACTATGTGTGGGGTTATAAAAAAAAAGTCCCTCATCAAATCAAATAGTCTATCATCAACATTTCCAATCAGACCAGCTTTTGTTACTTCCTAACTAAATTGGATGAAAATAGGTCCTGTAATGTTATTTTGCGATAGAATCAAATTGAAAACAGAAACTTCAAAAGTATAATGTATACACAAGACTCTTAAAAAACAATTTGCTTCTTTTCCAAACATAGAAAGTTTCAAAGCCATTAGAAGAAATTCATTTGGTTTCATTGATTTCATGAAAAATTAACAGTGGAAAGTTGTTAAAATTGACTCTGTCAACAAACCTTTTTCAAAAATAGCATGACATACCTTTCCTTCCCTTTAAATTTTTTCCTTGACATTGGAAATCTCAACACTTATCCGTTCAAAAAAACATTCCAAACCTCTGTTGCTATTTTCTTCTTCAAGTTTTATTTATTCTTCCTCGAATGAAAAAGTTTTGCAACCTTAGAAAAAAAATCATTTTATCTTGCTACATAACAAGCATCCCATTAGATTTTACTCAGTCTCTATCGTCCTTTTACCTGAAGGAAAATTACGCTTGCCTATCGGAACTATGCTTACGTAGTCAGTTTCATAATAGAAGAGAAAAAAGTCGAATGAAAATAACAATGAAAAATGTGTGTTATGAACAAGTGGAGAAATGGAAAATTTTCTATTTTCTTAATGTTTTTCTCATTCGTCTGCCAAAGAAAGAACAAGGATAATAGGCGAAGTACTTGAAAGTGTATTCATTAGAAATAAAATATGCACACGACATGAGTATTCTGACCTTTAACATTATAAGGACCAGGTGTACAAGCTAAAATATTTCAAGATAAATAGTTCAAAGTTTTGATTGAAACAATATTTAGTCCTTAAATTCATTCTAGTACAACACTTCTATGCGTTTTTTTCGCATTGAAATAAATTTGTTTTCTGTGCTGCGCATAATATGTGAAAGCTGATTATGAGTATCCAAATTACATGCTTTGTAAACAGGATTACAAAACCATGTTTGACACTAAATAAGAGTAATTTCGCATTTTCCAGAAACTTCCAATCCCGGCGAATTTTCCATGAAAATCAACTCAAATACGTAAGATTCAATTCAAGTGTGCTCACGACACATTTTCGGAAAGCATTTTGGATGTTGTTGAGATGGAATATGTTTTTGTACACGAAGGACTTCAACAAGACTTTAGAAAACTCAAAATAAAAACTTCAGGAATATTTATATTCAGAATCGAAATGGAAAATTTTTTTTGGTAACTATCATTTGTTGCTATATAGCTGATAAACAACGGATACGCAAAAAGATATTCATTGGGGAGAACTGAAGGGCGGAAACCGATAGAAAACCAAGGAAACACTGGTTTGACACTGTTGAAGAGACAGTTCATCGCTGCTCGGATTTTAAAATTGGAGGGCGTGGTTAATGGATCGAGACAGTTGGAGGTGATTGTTGCAGGAAGCGAATGCCCGAGAGGAGGTCTAGAGCTATAAAGACGAAGTTAAGGAAGTTCAACTGCGTCGCTAATATTATTTTCTCAGACGAGGCGCACATCCACCTTAATGAGAAAATTGCAGGTACTGAAGTGACACTAATCTGCAGTTGAAGCATCAAAAACCCCTGGCATTCACTCAAAGTTACTATATGGGCAACATTGTCATCAAAAGGAATTATTGGTACATATTTTTATGAAGACCAAAGAAGAAATCCTGTTACAGTGAATACAGAGCGGTATATTACAAACGCTATCCCGTTATTTTTCAACTGATTTTTTCATTTATTTCAATACCGCTCTGCATTCATCCAGATTGAAACCCCGATTTTTTCAGACTTTTTGCGGAGGCGGGTTTATAGTGCCCGCTTTGATTTTTTGTGTATTTTTTCGGGAAAACCTCAGTGAGCAACAAATTATTTTTTCAAAATTTTGGGTTTTCTTCGTTCTGTATGTTTTTTTTTAATAGCAAACTGAAGTTTTTTTTCGGGATGGAAGATTTTCAACGAACGAGATGGACGAGCATTTTAAAGTAAGCCCATAAAAAGAGATATAAATAAAGAATCGAATTCTGTTTGCTTTTTTTGTTTTAATCGGAATGTTAGAAGAAAATAGGTCTGACAAGTTCAAAAAATTGAGCTTCGAGAAAAAAAAGTGTGCAAAATTTTTTTCGATATTTTATACATTTTAATCAATTATTTCGGCTTAATCCCTTATTCTGCCATTCCTGGTGAATAGGTCTTCAACTTCTGCAAGATCTAAAATTCTTTGCCCCGACCCCTTAGTTTTTGTATGCGAACCTCTTTTGAGCATTCGGTGTTTCTCATGTTCACTTGCAATATACGGCAATTATCGACAGTTTCTACGAGATTCATAGCAGTGTAGCCAATTTTGATGCCAATAAGGTACATAATGGCAAGATAAGTCCTTGCTACTTCCGTATAGATACTTTCCAGGATGCAATTTCCACAAGTTCTTTGTCAGCAAATGAGCTCTTTGAAGCGATTAGTCATGTCTAATTGTAATAACTTTCGTTACTGGCTAGTGTTTGTAAATACTGTAAATACGATGTAAATACCGCTGAACTCGTTCATTTGAATCAAGAGCTGGTTAAGGCTGGAATGGTTTATTTTCTTTTTGACATTACAGCATTGACATTGCTTGACAAACAGCTTTGTTTCCAGCTGTTTCATTCAATTCTACTTTTTCTTTGACAACATTTTTGGTTATCGTATCAAAACGAATTTTTGAAGCCTTATGTCATTTTAAAATGACAACATATGTCATAGAGTGTAGAGGGGAAGCTTGAAAAAATATCTATTACAGCATAACAAAAACATTTTAATAACTTGAAACCTTACAGCAATAATTCGCATGGCAAATTAAACAATGCGAATAAAATTTGCCGAAAATATTTTTTTTTCCATTTCAATGTGCTATGTACCCTTAAATACATTCCGTAACATATCTCAACACAAGAACATAAGAAAATTTTCGCGAAAAACAGAAATCTATCATTCATGATCTACATTTCTTAGCAATCTCTAAGTTCGTTAGTAATGTCGTCAACTGACCACATAGATTTATTTTTAAATTATTTCAGTACAAAGCAGACGTTGAAGCAAATAACATTCAATATTAAATAAATATTTTATTTGCACGCTGAATTTATAATAATTAATAGAATATTGCTATAATCGTAGTTATACAGTCCATGTTTGATAATCGTTATCACACCATTGCACGTGCTTTAATTTAACTCCTTCGCGAATAAGTATGAAACTCCTTTGCTCTTTTCACAATTTATCCATTAGCTTGCTGTGAAGCGAGATAAATTTTAAATGGATAATATTTGCAAAGAAACGTATTATTGCTTTTTGCGTGCGACTGTAAATAGCAACCGTCAACAATTACGCATTTGAAATTCAAATCTGGGAGGATATCTTTTATTTATTATTTCATTTATGATGTTTTTTTTCTTCGGGCAAAATATTATAAAATTCCTGATTCGAGTCTTGATAACTTTTTTAAAAATTGTTTGTTCTTATCCTTTTTCCGAGAACATACTCCAAGTGAACATTTAAATCATAAAATCAAGAACATAAAATCTTAATTTTACTATGAGAATAAAACAATTACATACAGCTCATACAGCTTCCCAGCAGCATTTCTAAGCATTTCTTCTATTTCATTATCCTTGATTCTAAGCATAAATAGAGAGATCTCATAGAAATTTCGCAAATTTCATTCTGAAAATCATATTTTACAAACAGTATTTAAATGGAAGTTCGTAAAATCGTATACCGAAAGTGCTCGCCTGCATTTGCATGTATTAAGAAAGGATATTCTCAGGAGTAAAAGGGTCAAAATCATATTTATGAACCTAACCATACGCTCAGTGATGCAGTAAATTTTTGTTGAGAATTGCGAAGTCCTTTTGTTACCTATGCATGTTTGTTTGATCTGATTGAGGAAAAACGAAAATCAACATATAAAATCGCCGAAATGATTCTTTATGAAGTTTGGTCCTGGTGCCTACACCTAGGCTACATTGATTATAGAAAAAAAAACGTCGAACGTCAAAGCTGAACTACAAACCAGCGCTAACACTTCCAACAGATTCCCAGTCTCGAGTCTCCCGTGGAACGTAAGCACTACTGCTATATATTACTACCATCAAAGGAATGGGCTGCCTGGACCTTTATTGCATAGTCGTGAATAGATGCGCTTTAAAATACAAGAGAGCTAGCCATCGCTTTTTCTCGCTTACTCAGGACGTTCAATTTTTTAAAGCTCTCTATCTCAAAAAGCTCACATCTCGCTAGCATCGAGCGCTTTTGATTTGTTACTCTATAATGATAACGTATCATTATTTTAAGGTAAGAATAAAAACCTACTTTTTGTATTTTAAAGATGGGTAGATGGGCAAATCATTTTAAAGATCAGCAAGTAAAGATAAACGATCAGAAAATTGCTGCACAAATGAACTGATCGAACTTTGATTGGAGACACTTGCAGAGGGAGACCTTTGCAACATTCACGTTGAATGCAGAAGTATTACATGAAAATGTACGAAACTAGTAGCTCGGTGAATTTGGTGGAGGCAAAAAGTAAAAGCTAGGTAACTTAGAGCAACAGAAGTAACCAGAATACAGCCTAGCTACAATGAGCGCTAACACTTCAAACGAACTAGATCTAACGGTATTTACCCAAAATAAGTGAAATTTAAAATTTATTTGAATTGGTGAATTTTCGTTCATTTCATCATTAAATAAGAACATATATCTCAAATCTTTTTCGTTAAAACGCAATACAAATATGCAACTTTGTGTGCTTTTTCTATCTCTTTCTAACAGCAGTCGCTCAAGAGTGTTATGGCTATACGTACTTAAGATATCGCCAGTGCAAAAAGCTGCAAAAAGCGTGCTGTTAGGACTTTTTCCGCGATCGTTACAACTCAGATCGCTGATTTGGGCTGGTCTGTAGGGTCGCTCTGGTACGGAAATTATGGCGACAGGTCCTATAGTATTCCTATGATTATTTGGGCCAATAACTAATGTGAGAATTTCATACTCACTTTTTCGGGAATTCCAATTTTGACTTGCAAGACTTGTGACAATATTGTTTTCCACGGAAAAAAGGTAGAAAATGAAATGTTTACGCTTATCATATCTCTTAATGTAATATCTTTATTTTATTTGCTTGATTTTTTTATCGTATTGTCTCGCTTTGCTGAATTAAATTTTTTGCTATATTTAGAACGTTATTAAAACAACTGATAGTATGAAAAGAAAACACTAAAATTTTGGGATTTTTCCGAAACATTTTCAGTCATAATTATTCCAGCAGTTTACAAACAACACCTAATCACTCTAATCTTATTTGAGTGATTATTTTTCAATCAAACAAAAAATTTAGCAAAATATATATATATTTTTAGACACAGACATGCACTCGCGCAATCGCTCGCATGTTTTAGAATTCGAAATAATTTCTACGTGATTTTCTCTTTTTCAACTTTTCCAATTATCCAGCGACGTTTTCAGTTGTAACATGTGAAAATTCAGTATATTAAATTAAAGCTTTTTAGTGTCATGTTAGATTTTCAGGCACATGTGATTTAGCTAATTAAAGAACGTTAGTGTGTGTGTGTAGAAGTGTGTATAGAAGCATATCAACATCAGGGGGCTTGAATTTACATTGAATAGATAGCGAAATGTAATTACATGTTTCGGTGCAGATAAAATGTCAAGGAAGCTTTATCTTCAACAAGTGGTGACGATGAATGACAGGTGCACTTTCATGATTAATGGCCAAGGTAATAAGGAAATTTGATTCATTACACAAAACATACGTGATTTTGAAACGATGTATAGCGTTCTTGTGTGCTTTTGTTCGTTGATAAGATCCAGTTCATATAATGAAATGATAAACAAAAGATGTTTATTTTTATAGGTAAACAATTGGAAAATATGTGAATTCTTTCAAAACTCAGAAGATGAAAAACAAAATCACTTTCATGACCTGTTTTTCATCGAGTATAAAACCAATGGGGACAGCAAGAAAGAACGTAATAAACCATTCATTACTCTTGGATTCGAAATTATTATACTGCATATACTTCACAACAAAGAATTCGTCTTGAAGACATGAAGACAATCTTTTGCTTATGCCAACCCGGACACAGTGGCACCCAAGTATACATGAAATGTCAATTATTGCTTGCCCCTCATGCACGCTACTGAACACTTCTTTTCAGAACATTGTTTCATAGCTGTGTTATTGGTAAGAGACTTTGTTTTCAAGGAGTGGTTAGTGGTGGTTATTTAAATGCACAAAAGTTGAGAAAATTATCGGTCAGCGTCCAACCGAATAAATTTCTTAAATTTTTGAATAATTTTTCAATGTAGAATTGATATGGTGACTATGTTTAGAAAGGCTAAATTAAGTTGCAAGAACGAGAAAATTCTAACCTTCGCTAAGTCTAACCAATTATTATATAATTTTTGGTGGGATTACAACTGAATAATACTGGATATGGTTGCTTAGCTTATCTTACTATGAACAGTCGTGACCTTTCTGTTCCGTCCGTCTGTCTGTTCAATGTATCTTTCAACGTTCAGTCTTTACTCGTATTCAACGTGAATATATTACACAACATTGACCATATAATCTCGCCTAATTTCTACTACCATAAATTATCTTCCTTTTGCTTCCATCTGTTCATTATGTAATATTTTCCAAAACAACGCTTACTCCCTATGTTGACAAAAACTAACTAATGAAAACAGACGGGTAGTAACGTAGGGGTTGAATTTTTCGCAATTATTATCCATAACATAAAAATTGTCGCCATGCCAGACTATTGTATCGGATTCGTCTGCATCAACATTTAATTTGAGAACATTTACTTTTACTTGAAACTCGTGCTACTGCATGTGTTTCTGCTGGGTTCGCTTTTAAACTTAATATCCACAACCAAATCAACTTTACTTCAGGACTTGTAAATGTTTAAATATTTACTCGAATCGTGCTATTTTTGTTCCATTAAATAAAAGATATAACTTTTAATATTTATGATATGCGATAGCATTCTGTACATTCATAAAGCAAAATCTTTTCTTTTTCTGTTTGAAACTTTACACTCTTTTTTACACCTCTAGTTTGAAACGATTTGATAGATTTATTTTAGGTGCTACAAATTAACAAGGTTATCATGCAATGATACTGCGATCCGCATACCAACCCCATGCACGGTATGTATATATGACAGGCAGATTCCTTACGTATAAGACTCTGTTCCAGCAATAAAAGGAAATAACATTTAGCGAAATTTTATCTATTCTAAGATTTGATACACAAGGGCGATAGAATTTACTAAAGCTAACAGTGTAGTAACGTCAGAACGGATTGTAAAGCCAGTTTTACCCAAAAGATTGTATAACAATTGATTTATGTAATTGTTTAGCTCTATCCTTTTGTGTTGATTAGTTTTGTCTGGTGCCCTCTAAAACTGTTGGGCTTTCATTGAGAGACACTATTTTTAAGTCCAAGCTTACTTCAGTCACGACGTAGTTTATCTTATCTCCAACAATTTCAGTCTCTTGGTATCACACAATCAAGTGTTGTAAGTCCTTTTATTATTATTGCATAGTCAACAACAAGGTTTGATTTATGAAAGCCTACCTGGAAACGTAAAATGTGTTATGACTAACCTGAAGACGAAGTATTATAGTTTTCACATCAATGAGCCTTTAAAACGACGCTCAATTATTCGACTGAAGTCAAATATTCATACTATAGAATCTTAAAAAATTCTGATTCAGTAAATTCATATAGATAGACGGTTAAAAAGTAACCTTACTACAAAAGTTTTCTTGGCAGCTGAAATAATTCCAGAAGAAACGATTGAACGCAAAAGTTTGACAGTTGAAAGTGGCATTTTCAAAGATGGTAGAGTTACCGTTAAGCATTAAGCTCAAGTCGTACGGCAAGAATTCTTACATCGACTGTTTATTATAAACGCATCTGCCTCTGGCCGTTGAGTGAATTTAAGGGATTGCTTGGGGGCCATAAGGGTAAAAACTGGCAGTTGACAGTTTTTTAACTCATAATATTTCATTTAATTCATATGAATGTAAAACGAACAGGACTATTGTGTCAAAATTTCAAGTAAATGGAAGCCAAACTGACAAGATAACGGCTACCTCGCTCCAAGTATTGTCCGTTTTGTATAGTCCCTTAAATGCTTCCTTCGAGAAAAAAAAGAGAAAAATATCTTTTGCATGGTTGGTCAAACTTAAAAAGCAGAGCGTAAATCCTAGAAACCGCTTATTAAGATAAACCATTCCCCCTAATGCTTTCCCTCCTGATGCATCTCAAAGCGAGCTTTGCAGGATAGAGAGCTTTGAGATAAGAATTGCTGTGAGCGGAGAGATCTCAACATAGAGCTTTCTCAACTTGAATCCAAGTGAAAAAATTTCTCCAACATAATAGTACATGCGAGTATGAGTATGAGTTGCGAGTATGTACATCGCTCTGCATTTTTGTCTTTGTGTCCTATCTACAACAAGTTTTGCTTACAAATACTAATGCATCTGCAAAATATTAGATTGAACTGTAACATTGGGAGTTTGATCGTCGAGTTAGCGCTTGTTTGTGGTTATAACTTTTCCTTTTCAGATAAAGTTATAGTTAAACATCAGTTTAGGGGTTGATGTTGGGCGTTGCAGTGGCTTTGTGTTTTCGTCGCGTTGGTTTTGATGAGTTCCCACGGTTTTTTATGTCTGTGATGTTCAATCATAATTCATAAAATGCGACGAAAGTTCCCAAAAAAGAAAACTCCATCTATATTGCATCAATTTAAAAAAATTAGCATTTCAAGCCCATCCCCCTTTAAATTCAACAATGGCGACAATGTCAAAATCCACAACAGAACGTCAAAACAAAAAGAAAGTTGAAGAAAACTGAAATAAGACGATTCTTAAGATTTAGGCAAACATTTTAGAATTATCATTTTGGTACACTGTGAAAATAAGGTCATATGTTCAATCATGCAAAAAAGAAGGTCTTAGATTCAATATCAAAGTCATGAGTGAAAAGTGTGAAAATTCCTATAACGTTCTGTCAAGTGTAAGAATAAAAAATCTTCTCGTTGAACGTCTTCCTTGATTGATATTTTTCCAGAAAAGTTGAAAAGTTCGTCTTATTTTGGTGATTATTGTTCAATCAAATAAAAAGTTCGTTCTGTCACATGTGCACAAATTGGGACAATATCCTTGAGATTTCTAAGTTCGAAAACTAGGGTTTGTCTCCTCTAAGTGCAAGCGGATCAATTCTGAAAAATCACAAAAGGGCACGTGGTAATATGGAACTCGATGCAATTATCTCAATGCTTGGACGTTCACGAGAGAATGATAAGAGGATGCACAACTATATTGAATTCAGCGACTCGAAAACGTAGAGTTGTGTCATGAATACTAAATTTTACGGTGAAGATTTTATAATCAAAAATAAATCAATGTAAGGGACACGTCCAGGAGAAGAGAGAGCGTACTGTAGGCTAGTCAAAAAAAATCTAATACATACTGAAATTAAGGCTGAATTTTAATAACACATCCTGGAGAAGGTATGGCCTAATCTAGTCAAGTCAAAAAAGCCTAATTGAGACCGAGACTAGAGATAAGTGTAAAGGGCACGTCCAGGAGAAGATAAGGTCTACTACAAGTCTACTAAGGCTTATCGAGGTGACTGCGAAGAATTGTTGCAATTGGCTCAATTATTTCGATATTTCCACAAAAGTTAAAAAAATCATTACACTTGTGGTCTTTGACTTCAAAAAATAGTTTTTTACAAGAAGCGTCTACAAAAAATTGTACTAAAATTACAAAAATTTGAATCAGGACACCTTGCAATAACGCATCCATCCATAATGAAACATAAAATTATTTTTAAAACATACATCAACATGGGAAAACGGATTTCTTTTTAATTTTAGTTTGTAGTTTAACGGAACACTTTTCATGTGTAAAAATATTTCTCGTGTATCTTTTCTCCGTTTCACTTTTCATTTCTTCTGCTATAATGCATCTTTCATCTTTCTTTCCGCCAACAAATCGCCATCTTTATTCATATTTACACCAAAAATATCGGCTGACTAACATGCGAAAATCTTTTTCTGCATCATCATCACGCTAGATATTAATTTAAATTTTATCTTAATTTAAATTTAGATACTTTATGCACAAGCGCTCACTGTTAGAGGTAATGCGTGTCAGCAGGGTGTGCAAATCGATTGGAAACCGATAAATTGTATTCAATCAAGATTTGAAAATGAAAAACTACAAAAAAAAATTAAACAATACTCAACTGGGTGTGGAAAATTATGAAATTTTTTAATAGTTAAACGAGGAGTGCTAGTGGAAATCAAAACATAAAAATGATATTCCAACTATTTTTAATGATTTTTTTTATTTTCTGATTATAGTTCATTGTTCAAGTGTTGAAGAAAAATATTGGAAAACGCTTTTGATGCTATTTTTCCGAACTCAGCATCTGGTTGTCAACGGAAGATATGAATAAAATAATTTTTTTTAAATGTGACGGCAGTCCTGGGATTATTTAATAGCGTCAGTTGATCATGAAAAATAATAGCTTCAAATATAAATAAATACAATGCTAAATTTATTGAAATATATTTATGCATTCTATATGTCTTTTTAATATTTTAAGGTTTGTTTTGTACGAAAGAAAGATGAACGTTTTTTTTTTAATTGTTTGCAGCGAGTGTAAGAATGATGACTAAATATTGGATTTGCTTTTAGTTTGAATATAAACGTATGAAGGTGTGTGAAGTTTGTATCGTTGCAAATGCAACGGTCTATCATTTGTTCACATTCTTAATTTTCTTTTGAATAATTTGACTGAAATTTTTGTTAATTATGCTTGGTACCTTGAATTATTTGCACCGAAATAATTTTTGGTTGCAGTTCAATCACCGCCTTGAGTCAAAAAGTGTAAAAAATTGAGACCGTTGCATTTGCAACGATGCAAACTTCAGACACCTACGTATGACCATGTTGGCAGCTGATTGACATTGCTTGAAAAAATATATTACAAAAATCTTGAAACCTACACGTAATGATGAAATTTTGGCATTTTGACAAAATTTGGACATTTTCATGAAATTTTGACATTTATGACATCATTGTGTCAGTTAGCTCCTGACTTCTTGCAATTTGTTAAAGGGAATCTGAGATTTATCAGGCTTAAAGGCGATCCTTGATTTCAGAAAATCGCATGGTTCATCGCAACTACAAAATAGGAAGGATTTAGGTTACGTAGCACGTTGCCAGCTTTTACGAGCCTTTTTTTCATCAAAAAGCTATTTCTATGGAATTAATTTTAATGACGCCAGTTTAACTTCACTCAACTAAAGATTAACAATTCCCTAACACTAAACTACTACTGACTTTGGAGTAAGTCGTTAAAGGCATTCATCACTAAGTCTAAAGCTTGAATTTCAACCCATATTCAACAAATACTGAAACTTTACGAAAGGTCTTATTGACACATGTCATAGCATGTAACATCTTTTCATCACATCATGTAACAGCTTTTGTGAGCTTATTTATAATCAATTTTGACGAAATTTGTTTTCCTATTGCTTAAATTTGATCCTTTCTATTGACCTATGAAATCTGGAATCCGCTTCGAAGGTTTTGAAAAATGATTAAACAATCTTATGAACGAGTAGTATTCCTTGATCGTCCGGAAACTTTCTTTCGTTCAGTTGTACAATTTTCTTGAAACATAAACTTTAATCGTTTGCACATGTAGTGGGACAAATTTGTTTTTCCTAAAACTCTGAAGTCACCTTTGACGTGAAGCACTATTTTTCCGTAAAATCTCGAGTTACATTTTGGGGCGGCACTTCATACATAAAACAAATCAGTGGGAATCATTTTGGCTATTTTAGAGAATATTTTAATTTATTTAACTACTGAAAGGATGCATCAATTTTTACTTTAGGGTAAAAAGACGCTTACTAGCAGCACTTTTTGTACAAATATTAGCGTCACGAATGCACTCTTTTTTTACTTTTCTTTCTTATTTTACTCGATAAAGTGATAACAAATGCCAGTAAAACTGGATAATAAGAGCTAAATAATGCTTTCTCTCGACTTATAACTTATGCCACAGAGCATCTTATTGTGACATCAAAGAAGGCCCAGAACACTATAATTTAAAACCAAGTGTCCCACAAGGATCCGCCTTGGGGCCCTTCCTATAATACATTATGTAAATAGATAATAGCATTTATTCATCTGCCAGCTAATGACAGGACCATAAGCTTTGCAGAGGACAATTCGAAATTTTGGACATACTTGTGCAACAAATGAGTGGCTGGAGCGTCCTGGCCTGGAACCAAAGCCACCCTTGATCGAAGTGGTAGTGATAAGTAGCCTGAATCATTTACAGTCGTTATTATATGATTCATTCGAAAAATCAACTGTCAAAAACCATCCGATGAATAGATAAATCGACTACAGCATGCTACGCGGATTTGTCTTTCATATATATGAAAAAACACTTTGTCCAACTATCATCTATCCAACTTCCAACAACACAAAGGAAAGTAAAAGTGAAAAAATTCAAGACTCTTGCGTTTGAAAAGATGAAAACTCGTGGAACATTCGTTTTAATGATTTTTAGTGATTCTAAGTAAAGTCCCGGAGGAACTATAATAGATAGAAATTATAATAGATCGCAATTTTAGGCTAAGTAAAGTAAAGTTGCAAAGTTTTCGAGTTCACTCAAAATCGTCGAAGTGCGAGTAAAATCAAGTCCACTTATGGCGATTCGTTGGATAATTGGCGATAATTTTTGTAACAATCGCCGTGCATTATTGCAAATTTCAACAGTTGAAGGGATAAAGCATTAATTATTTCAGGTATATTAACGTGTTAATATTAATTTTCATTGAATTCTTCCCAATTATTTAATCCAAGCATCGTCGTAGATTTTCTATGATTCTGCTAGCTTTTGTTTTCTTCTTCAAGAAACATACAGAAAGAAACCCAAGAAACCCTACACATCACCCTACAACCTGGTGTCAGAAGTGCGACTAAAATGATAAATTTTTATAAATTTCTCGGTTCAATTATGGGAATTTGGTGATAATGCATGATCTATTTTCGAATAATCGCCGCATTTTATGAAAAATTCTTCGATCATTGAAAATATTTGGAGGAATGAGGCAGTCATTAGTGTGTATATTAAATTGTGATTTAATTTCAAATTTTCATTAAATTACTCTGCATTTTAGCAATTTAGCTGATTATCTATGTGTCAGCTTTTGTAATATTCATCAGGAGTTTCAATTTATCGTGCTTCATAGCAAGAAAACTGGTATATGGTGAACTTGGTGTCAGAAGTGCGACAAATTCGTTGGAATATTTACGACATGGTAGGATGTACTTTATTTAAAATTTTAGTATTTGAGGGTATGAGGTATTAATTATTGTATGCATTAAATTGAAAATAATTTAAATTTTTAAAACATTCTTCTGGTATATTAGATTCAAGTACTTTAGTTGGTTATCTACAGGTCTCGTATGGCAGAGTTTTAAATTTTCATGTTTCATAGCAAGAAAATACTTAAGGAAATTATAAGAATATTCAATTCTTACTGGCCTTGTGCATGATTTTAATACTTCACTGCAGATTTATTCTGGGCTGTCGATTTAAGCGCGATGGCATAGTTTCAGGTTTTATGTCAAATTCTTTCGAGCTTTCATTTATTACAACGCAAATATTTCTAATATGATCAGAAACGCCAGATATTCTGTGAATCAGAGCCATGACTCAATCAGATTACTTAACATTAGTAAAATTTCTATGCATATAGTTTAGATAACATCAATCGATTAATTTGTTTGGACAACAATACAAGTGTCGTAAATCCTCAAAAAGTTACACGAAACTCCCATGGATTAATTTCTAATGTATTCTCCATGTTTCCATGTGTCCTGTTTTCTGGTTAACCATGAAAACACACTTTTTCAAACTTTTTGTTTTTTGAATGTTCGTGTGAATTATGTAAGAAATGGAAGAAAGCGAACACATATGTATGATGAACTAGTTTCACTTGATAAGGCTTGAAGTGCATATGGTTAGTTTCTAGAGTATGAACATACAATGTTCATGTATGAAACACCATATGTTTATGTTACTTTTGTTTTTATAAGCATTTCCACTAAAAAGTTATTTCACTGATCAATCAATTTTATGGCAATTGCGTGTTTATGACTGTTGTGGCTCGAATTGTATAAAGTTACGAAATAAATGCGTGTGCTTAAGCATTTAAGTTGATTTCTTACAGTGTTTCATAATGTTTGGAATTCAAATATATGAAAGAGTTGATAAGTTTCATAGATAAACGCGTTAAAAAAAAGTCATACCCAGCACGATTCTGATTGTACCAACAAAATTGGGAAATTGTAATAAATTTCCCCCTCAACAGGAAAATATAGCAGTTTTGTTACGCATTGTTTGAATAAATGGTAGGGACCTTGTAAATATAAATTTATTTCAAAGATATGCAGAAATTTCTGACATTTGATATTTGGACAAACAATACTAGGTTCTTTACTCTTTACTTCTTTCTTTTATACAAAGCCATCATGTAATTATTCGAGCAAACTCGGTTAGAAGGCACTTAATATCTCCGGCTATTAATTAGCCTACATTTAAGAGTTGTTCGGGCGATAGCAATCGAATCATCAGGTTCCGTGTTCGTAGCGAGGAAAAATGTCTTAAGATAGCAATGTGATTCCTGAGTGCGAACTATTTGAGTATTTATTTTCAGCATATACACCGAATTTATAGCGATTTGGGTTGATTTCTGTATTAGCAATAATTAAATAGGACGATTGGGACGAATTTTCGCAGTCTGAAATAAATGAATACAGCACCGTCCATATTCCTAACCAGTTATTTAAAGATACCTCACACAATTAATAAATAAATAAATTTTTGCCAATTATGGGCAAGGATGATACTGTCAATTGTAAAGAAGATTTGAATCTGAATCCCCGATTGAAAAAAATCGCGATAGGAATCGCGACCACAAGTGTATGAAACAAGTGGCACATGTCAATAGTTGGATTATCGGAAACAATCATTTTGAACATACAACGTCTGCCACTTCGGGATGACATATGTCAGTTCAAAATCAGTTTAGAAAATGCTTCGGCAAATTCGATGACATGAGCGCGTCGAACGTTCTCAACCGTTTTTTCGCGCTCTGAAGGGCATAGGATAAACGTTATGGCGAGGATTTTAACTGAAGGTGAAAATTTAGGCAGCAAATATGAGCCACCCCACCCAAAAAAACAAAATTTGATGCATGGAAAAAGAAGCCTAGAAGCCTCTTCGTTAAAAAGTAGTGCATCCCAATCGGCTGGAAAAGACAAAGGCTTGAAAAGATCGTTTTGGGATATTTATTGTTTTTGGGCAGTGCACTTAGCGAGAACATTTGTACCCTCGTAACGAACTGTTACGGTATTTTCAAAGACTTTATATTTTTCCATCAAAAAATTCATAAAAAAAACAGTAGTGTCCGAAGATTCTGAAATATAAAACTAGAAGATTCAGAATCAAAGTGAAAGCTGAACAAGGAATATATAAAGCAAAAAAACGGCAACCCTGGCTCTCAGTAACAAAAAACCTTAGGACTGGGCTCCGAAACACAGAAATTGGACTATGGTAGGATGGTCTAACATGTTATGGTCCGATGAGTGTAAATTTGAGGAAATCCTTATTTCGATGTATAGATCTGGGTTCGCATGGCTGTTCAAAACGTTTCTAGTTCCTTCAGTTTCACAAGTTTTTGACGAAACATATGCCAATGATGATGATGATGCCCGTTGTCACAAATTGCCAGTCAAAATGAGTTGGATGTTAGAAAATTGAATAGAACTACTGGACTGGCACCCACTGTCACCGAATCTACACTCCACTGAACATTATGATTCATTTAAATAAAGGGCGACACGAGCTATCAAACGATTAATCGTTACTAAAAGCTTTGAAAGAGGAATGGTAAAAAATATCACAAACATCATAGAAACAGGCCGGCGGCATCAATGCCTTAAAGGGTTGCTACTGCTGTAATCAGGTCTAAAGGTCGACCTACATATTATAGATAAAAAATTAAATTCAACGTAGTTCTAAGTAACAATGCTCTAAGCTTTTGTTCTTCCTGCCATCGCTTAAGCACGCGTAATTTATTTTTTTAAAGGGTGCCGAATAATTTTGCACATGGCTGTACATATTGTTTTATGTATTCGGCAAAAGTATTTTGTTAACTGCTAAGTATGCCAAAAAATTAACCGTGGTAGAAGTAAAGTTAACGGTACTTTTTTGTCTCACAATCAAATAGACGATAGAAGTGTGCAAGGACTTGGATCGAAAACAAGCTATTTAGAATGTTAGAAAGTGAGTTGAAGTAAACAGTCAATCATTCATTGTTTTTCGATTGCTGGAACAAGTATTTAAAAAGCAACAAAATGAAAAAGCGAACGTCAGCCGCATTGTGAAATTTAGTGTTAATGAAGATTTTATTTGAGTATATGCTTTAACAATGTATTCTTTGGTAGCAATCGATGGGTTTTGGTAAACATGTTTATTTTACCATTCTCTCTGTGTCATCTTAAGTTCTTAAGTTTAAGGTGGCATTAGCAATCAATAATGGACTAGTGAATGTTTCCCATTTTAACTACCTCAAACAGTTGCCCTTTGCTTTTTGTTACGTAACGAAATCCAATATTTCAAATAATAAAATTTAATAGTTTCGTGGAAGTAGCACCAATACAACATCAAATCATCATATCATTGTACTTGAAATCCAGAATTTAATTATATTTAAAAAGAAATTCAATTAAACTATGTATAAAAACGCAGGATCATGACATTTATCTAGTCGTTAACGCTCGTAAACTGGTAAATCGCGTGACAGAACATACTTATTCAATTTGTTCAGACTTTATTTTTTTGTTGTCTTCGAATAAAATTGTTGCCAAAAATAGCCCGCACCTAACAATAGCATAAATAAATTACATTACACACTCTCGATATTCCAATTGAATTCAAGTGGAAGCCCTTTATGAATGTGATTTAAATAGAAGCTAATTTTGGTTGAAAAAAAAACTGACCTATACATGCTTGCTTCCACCGTAGTTTCATGTAGAGTATAAAGAAGAAAGGACAGTTCCATTCAAATAATATTTTGTTTTCAACTCGTTTAAGAGTTCAAATGGCTGATTTGTCACCAGAGAATGATGAAAACCATAATCAAATTTAAGTTCTCCTAATGCATGCATTCAGAACGCTATTGAGAGTTGAGGCTGTTGAAAACCATGCATGGATAGATGATATTTATTGCACTTAGATGACCTTAATTCAAGTGATAAAATTCGACCTCTGTAATGAACCTAAATTTATTTATTCTTATATACACACATGAACGTAGATATTCAAGATGAGAATGAATACGACACGCTCCTCTCCAGTGATAATTTTATTTAAATTTATTTTGAATGCAATCATTTGCAATCTACTTGAGAAAATGGCAGGGAAAAATTGCAGCCGTTATTCTTATTTGTAAAGTGACAAGAAAATTGTTTCAGATTTCCATGGTGCGAAGATAAATAAATTTATTTGCAAGTTTTTGCTGAATGGAAGTCAAATTTTTAAAGAACTCTTTTTTTGACAGATTCATTCTCTCTCTCTCTCTCTCTTTCTGAAAATGAGAAATTTTGTAAACTGTCCTCAGTCCCTAAACACTGCTTGATTTATTTGAAATAATTATTAAAAAGAAATAATTATTAAAAGAAGTCGTAGTAATAAGTGTGATCCGCTTCAATGCAGCAGGTTACGAGTTGGTATATCAATGCAGGCAATAAAACTCGGATATGTCCTTTCTTTGCTAAACTACCAATTTATCGCCTTCCACCATTTTAGTCTTTACTGGGTCCACCTTAAGGCTAAGACCTCTATGTGGGCTGAAACGCGATCGATCAATAGAATTGTCATTGGTAAATAACTTTGACAGCATTTGACTGGTTGCTTTGAAAATCAAATCCTATCAATAATAGGTGTTTGACGTTTGTCATTTCCAACAATCACAACCTAACGGAATGCAGCCATGAAAAACACAATTTTATTTATTTGTATTGTTAAATTGTTTTTCAGCATTTCGTTTAACAAGAACAATTCCCGCAAAGCTTTTAAGGAAGAACGCAACACACATGTAAATCTACTATTGCTATTTTCTATTACTCTATATTATTACAATTTTCTATCTCTTTCTGCAAGAAGCCGGTCGGGAGTGTTCTTGCTGTTTGAGCTCACTCTTGAATGAGTATCGAATCATTGCCTTTAAGAACACCGATGAGAGTTGGGGCTGTTTTTGATCACTGTAACAGCTTAATCTGCGAACTCCCGACTTAATAAGTTGTCAATAGGTTTCAATACTATCCACTTGGTATGCAGACTATGATCCAAACGCTAAATACTCGGTTTAGATACAACGGATGTCCTAAATTTTTCGCTTCAACGCAAAACAGGTACATTTCCCTTTTTGCAACATTTGAATAAACGACGCCTATACTTCTTAAACTAAACGGTTGTACAGCATCGTTTTTAAGCTTCTTATCATTAAGACCGAATTTGAATAAATAATGGTGAATTACACAGTGAATTGCGAGCTGAGATGGAGAGATTTGACGGTAATTTTTTTGAAAAATGCCTTTTGACAAGCAATAACATTTCTCGCTATTTGATAGAATAATTTGAGGAATTGTCAAACGGTACGCAAACGTCAAACTTCATATGATAAAATAGGAAACATTACACATTGGGGAAATCCCACAATTGGACAGGTTCCGGAAGATGGAATTGATTATTTTTCGGTAGACTACTTTTATTATCGATATCTCATAAAGTACCGATGTATCCACACTATTTGTTTGCTTCGTTCAGTTGTGAGTTTTTGGGTCTTAAAAATGGAAGGCAAAAAAAAAACAGCAAATTTGGTGTATTTCACAGAAACATTGGCCAAACGTAATGAAATCGTTCCATTTCTTGTCGTGTTTCGCATCCCATCTGTTACGGATTGGTCACGAGTTTTTCAGTCTTGCGCGTCCTGTCTGTTACGAATGGATTTGGAGTTAGCTAGTGATTTTGACACGGTATCGTTAGATGTTACCTTCTTTGTGGTGATACAATGTATCTAATTTGTGTATTGAAATATTTACATTAATCTATCATGTACTAAACTAGATAGTTTGTTCCTTGGTCTTACAAGAACTTACGAAGGACCACCGATGCTTTGTCTTCGGTTTATTCAGTCCGAGGGAAACGATTTGAGTTTTGAGTAAAAAAATTAATAGAACGAAAGCTGTTTTTCTATTTCTGAAAGTTTGATAAAATCCGTTTCACAAATAACAATGTATGCCGATTTTAGAATGTACAACTTTAGCGAAAATCGTGCGACCCCATCTTTATGTCTTACAGATGCAGTCCTTAATGTCTTAAACAGATAGTGACTGGGGATGAGAAATGCGTCAAATACGACAAAATTGTGCGAAAACGATCGTGGTCAAAAAGCGGGGAAGCAGCTTAAACCCCGGCTAAACTGCTGTGCATTTGGTGCGACTGGAAAGAAATCGTGTAGTTACGTATGTCCAAATCCTATATTCGGATCTGTACTGTCATCAACTGGACCATTTGAAGTTAATGGTCGGGATTAGCCAACAGAAGAGGTGTCGTGCTCTCTCAGGACAATGCAAACCCTTATTAAGAACATGCGGACAAAAAGGAGGTGCCAACTATTGCTTGTATATTTTGACATTGCTAAAGGCATGTAGCGTACAGTGCAGAACTGTAGTTTCTCTTCCTTATGGTTAATTCTATATAATAAGCAGATTTGTGAGTCAGATAGAGATATGAGAACTGCCCCAATTATGGCTTAGTTTATTCAGTCTTTGGGGGTAATCATCCCAACGTAGGAGGAAGGACAATTAGTCCTGTTTATCTTGAGCAAAAACTGGGAGTTTTTCTCGAACTGAAGAGAAGTGAAACCTGATCCAAGGTTTATCTGAACCACATGTTGGAGGGACGGCCATGACAGGTTACTGTCAGGCCCCCAAACGGTGAGCAGCCTATCTTTGGCTGAAACATGGTAGTTATGGTTTCGAAGGCTAGAAAGTACGTTGAGCATACACCAGTTGTGTTCGGGAATCCAGATAGTTTAAATAAAATTGGGTCCCACGACTGAAACTTGTTTCAGCTCTTGGGGGGTGGTGATTGTCACATTGTTTCCATACAATGTGTTTAACACCGTATGTGGAGACCGTGGAATTAGGCCAAGAAGGCAGCTGTCCACTTTAAACACTTTGGCTTAAGAATTCGACAGTAACTAACCCAAGAGATTTGCTTGGAAAAAATGCCGCTATTCTTTGTAAGTAACGTGCTCGTCCCGTGAAGTAGATGACGACATAAGTCCTATCAAATTATTCAACAATTCTCGTTTCAATATAATGGACGAATTACGCAGATTGGAAACTTAAAAAAGAGAATAGTGGAGGCCAAAAACTGTGAATTTCCATTGATTAGATGCAATGTAAATTAAAATAAAAAGGAGTTATAGAATGTAGTCATTGTCCAGTATATTGGTTTGACATTTGATTATTTTATTGCTGGACAAGAAAGATTGTTCGACAAGAAAGTCCTTCAACATCGCTTAATACCGCAGATCAATCGTGGTTTGATATGCAATTGATTATGTCTATTCAGTGTGGCGAGTTCCAGCAGAATTTCATTTTCCTCCAAAAAAAAGTACTAGAAAATAATAAACTTAACGCAAGTTTTCAATAGCAGTATGATATTTCACAATATCTCGCTTTTGAAGATTATTTTTGCATTGAATGTTCCTTTTAACATGAAGTATAACCTTTTTCTTGCTATTCAGTCGCAAATGGATTTCCATTGAAATTTCATTTCTTTGATTATTTCAAAAGCAAAAAAGTTCTGCAGAGAACTCTCAACTTTCCAATAATTGTATACAAAGCAAAGCAATATTTTTTGGTGCGGAACAAAAGAGTATTTTGAATGCTTCATACTCAAGTTGGTTACTTAACCAGATTTTATGGTTGCATGCGTTTCTATGATTAACAAAAATTTTATAATTACTTGATTGCTGATTGGAAGTAGATTTTATTGGATACTTCCACTTAATTGTCTGCATTTTAATTGCAACGTAATCACAGCTCGATAATATCCAAAGGAAACCTGATGAGAGTACTTGGATTTCGTGGAATTAATTACGTAATTGAGGACTTTTCATTTGGCAATGATTTCTTTTCAACGACCGACAACATTTTGGTTTAACCTAGATTTCCACAAATCATTGTTCTATTTGCTTCGAGTCTAATTTTATTGTAACACAATTACTTTTCCGTGTTTATTTGCGCAGAACAAGATCAAATAAACATCAAAGAGCAAGATGAAACAATAGTCTACCTCATTACTGACCAACACTTTCTAGCAATGTTTTTGTTGCGAAAATCTCCTTTCTAATTACAAAACATATTTACAGAATAAATTTACGGACTGTTGACTGCATTAATAAGTTTCTTGCCACTTTGGTCTTTCAATTTTACACTATGCTGTTGTTTCTCTAATTATTGTTGCATTTTTAAGGCCTCCGGTAGCATGAAACATTACCAAGCATGGTTCTCACTCACGGCACTCGATTTCTTCTAAATTGCTTGCCAGTTTCACAGAAGCCTTGAGAATAAATTTTTTTGGCATTCATATTTCCATGTATTTCACTACACTGGCATTTACGGTGCAGTCGCGAAATAGTCAAGGTTCACAATTACCTTTTGAAGCGAATGGAACGAAGCAGAGTCTCGAGTCTCAGAGTCTTAACTTGATAACAAGCGTTTCTAAGAATGAATTACGTTGCTATTTAGATATAGTTTGCAAGATATTTATTTGAAGGATTAACAATTCTCCAGAAAAATTTGACTTTTTTTTAATGCTGTCCGGAAATTGAGTTATACTCACTTCATCAAGGATAGTCTCAATAAGATGGATGTTGTGGATTCTCTTTTCATTCCGAAGTTTTTCCGAAAATCGACTAGTAAAAGCTTGGATCTGTTCTTTTGCATGAGATAAACAACAAAACAAAAAAAAGAGTCATTGAGTGCGCGTTTCTTGCAGAGTTGAAGGGGTGTGAGAATGCAATGGTCTTAAACTATTTTTGACTTTTTGTATTTTGGGGATAATTTTCGACTAATTTTGATTCAACAGATACTCCGCTAATTCTTAATTCAAGTCCTACTATTGACGAAAATCAAAAATAAGAAATTTGTAGGTCTTACTATAGAACTACAAACGCTACAATGAACTGATTGGGCGCAATGAATGGGCGAATTACAGGGCCATAAAATGATATTTTTCAGAAAAACCGTAGGACGAACCGAAATAACAAATCGAAAAAAGGATGAGGAATTGTTTATGCATGAACATAACTCATTACTATTCGCGGAATCATACTTTGAGCAAGACAAACATATTAACAAATCTTCAGATCCAGGCTCATGATTTGTCACCTGGACTTCAGGTAGTTGTTTTGGAATTCATCTCCTATTCATCGCTTCTCTATGACAACTGGAAAATAAATCTTAATGCTGAACACTCTGATATCTATAAATAGTCTTTTCTACGTGTGAACCACTTTTCTGAACAGTTTTTGGATTTTTTTTTATAATAATTAGGCTTGCCTTGACAGACGAGGGACTTCAATGTTCTTGTCCCCGCATCATCCCGTAAAATCGCGTAGCAGATCGCGGCTTTTTGACATTTTTGACAAAGAACATTAGACTTTTCGGGTTCCGCTGACAACAAATTACACGCAGCCTGCCACCCGTTTAGAGCCTTCGCATATAAGTTGCTCGTGCCCCACCGCTGCACGGAACAAAACGCGTAAATTTGTCTCCCGCATTTGAATATAAAAAGGACTATGACGAGTTTACTCGTTTCCCGCAAGTAATTTGTTAATACACATTCGAAGATTATGATTCAAAGGTAGACTACTGAGGGTACCTGAAGGGTTATTACATAAAAGGTTTTAGATTTTTAAATTTTTTCAATGATGTTACTTTCTAGGGTTTTCAGTGGTTGGAGTTGGTTGGAGTACAGAATTTCATTTTTTAAACTAGATGGAGCTAAATCAAAATTGATATATGCAATCAACTACACCCTTTATTTAATAATTAAGGCATATTTTTGGCTCATTTTTGCCGGAGTCATTCCGTTTTACTTTAAAGAAAACAACACTCCATTTTAATTTGGAAGCGGGAAAAAAGAAAACATGACAATCTTTGGTCAATGCGATTTTAGTGGCATAATTTTTGTTACAAATAAAAAATTCAAAACTTTTTGAATTTTTTTGACATTTTTTGACATCATATTGGACCGATTCGCTGTCGTTAATCGTCTTTGCGACAAGTATTTCGTTTTTATCATCTATGGCGCGACAGCCCAAGCCCAGCCGTCGCCTCCACCTTAATGATTGACCTCTTCCCATCTACAGAGTTCTGTGACTTCGTTCTCCAGTTGATCACCCTCAACTAAGCATCATTTGAAAACATCTGTCTGCCTTTCCAACGAATCATCAGACTCCCTGCTTGGCATTTTCTATGAGCTCTACCCTTTAATGTCCTTATGTTAAGCCGGGTTGCTACCAGTCTGTTTGTATGGCTTCACGCAAGTAGATACATGTGCTTCGTCAAATAATTCTCACAACGCATTGCAAGGTAGTATCAACTATGAACCTTTTTTCACTGGACCGTAGGTTTCCGGTGAGTTTTGTGTTCAAATATGACCACTGTCATTCCGATTCAATCGTCAAACATTTGCATACAGCAACACAGGCTTGACTAATGATTTTTGGATTCGAAGCTTGTTTTATCTTTGCATAAGTTAGGAGCTTAGAAATGGGAAGTGCGTAGCAATAGACTTTATGTTCTGCGTTCATACGGCGTCCATTCTCGTACTTGTCGGCATCTTTTTTATTCAAGTTGGCTCTAACTTGTTTCGGCGTTATTTATATTTAAGTTGGCTCCAAGATACACAAAATTATAGTAGTTTCTTAAGGTCAAGGATGAGTCATGAGTTTAGTTTTTTGCTTTATTTACTCGTAGGACAAATCGGTTTGTTTGAGATTCTAGCGCAAAAAAGATGAGATTGGTCGTGCCATAATATTGACATCATCAGCATACGCTACCAATTGGTGACTACCAGTTGGTGAACTGTGGATAGGAGACATGAGGTATTAGGTGTACCACAGGTGAGACATGTGGTACTAGATGTACTATAGGTGAGACATGTGGTACTAGGTGTACCACAGGTCTCAGCTGTTGTCTTTCTGATTACGTGTTCCGGTGTAATGTTAAACAGCATTGGGGTTAGTCTATCGCATTGTTTCAAGCCAGATTCCATTTTGAAGTTGCCCACTTGTTCTCCGTTTAACTTGGGACCTCTCAGTGGAGCATTGTGACTTGGACAAAGCGGACTTGTTTTGTATACTGTGGAATACCAAAGGCAAGGATTATTTTGAACAGCGGATTCCGTTTCATATCATACGTTTGCTTGAAGTCTATAACAAATTTGTGCAAGTCTATGATAAAATACCTTTTACTTTTCGAGAAAAATTACTGAGCAAAATTCAATCTATATGTTTAGGTATGATGATTTTACTCAAGTCGTACCATTCGTGATGGCTTCCTTCAGCACTTTGTCATTCACGGTAAGCATAAATCACTCCAGCCACAAAGATGTGCTTTATAAGCTAAGCAGTTGATCAAGAATTCTAAAAATTTCGAAGGCAGGTAGGTAAGAAAATCCGTTTAACCTTGATTGACATAGAAATTGAAGAAAATTTAGAAATTTTGGTATAAATATATAAGGCTTTCTCTCAGAACATCACGTTCTTTCATAAACAAAAACAAGAGTCAATGATATCAGCAAAAAAAAACCGTAGATAGGTCTAGGAATTATTCAATTCAGAATTCAAAAAAAAAACGCCTATTTGTATGAACAACTTTTGTGAAAACTAATTAAGGGTGATCAAAAATGTGTTTCAAAAATAGAGGTGTCAAAAAAATAGAGTTGTCAAAAAAATAGAGTTGCATTGACTGTGTTGCGTTATCTTGTCGTACAACGAAAATTTCATAGTAGATTTCTAGGATTTTCGTCCTAAATGGGTCTTTTGCGAACATCAGTTGATGGACGCTTATCAGTCTGGTCTTCAGGATTAGAAAAAAATTTAAAGATTTAAAGAAAAATTAAAAAATTTAAAGGCTTGCACATTTTTGATCATTCAATAGTATTTTGTGTATCAAACATCGATTTCAGCTTAAGTATGACAATTTTAGCTCTCAACATTGCAGAGAATACATAAAGAGAGGAAGAGAGCGAAAATATGGTTCATCGGCACTTATATATTAATTCCTAGCTGTTTAAAATTTCAACATGAATTCTGAGAATATGAATTCTGAGCTGTCTATAGACAACCGAAGGATCCCAGTTTCTGAATTCACTGATGATAGAAAGTATCAACAATCAAAAAAGTCCAAATTGACACAACGGACACTTCTTGCATTCAGTCAAATTATCAATCAATTCAGTCGTTTTTCTGGTAATGAATATGCATTATTCTTTCTCCTTGCTATTCTCTCTCCTTGCTCCTTGACAGTTCTACAGACCGTTATGTTTTCCTAAAAGTTTGGATACAGTTCTTACATGATTACTTTTTCCGAAGAACAATCAAACGATTTTGCCACGTTTGATCGTTGAATCAAACGAATTGTAATGTAAATTCATTGTTTTTGCTTAAAATTTGACATTTGCAGCGTCTGCAGCGTCTTGCACTCCCGTTACTGACAGGGTTGCCAACATAGGAAACCCGAAAAATACTGGAAACTTCAAAACAATTTTAGACAATCTTAAAGCTTTGATAGGAGATTCATAACATCCGCCAGTTTCGCGCAAATAACATGAATAAATAAAATATGAATGAAATAAAGTAAAAATAAATAAATAAAATAATATAAATGAATCAGTATAATTCTATAAAATTTTTAACCAGAACTACACGTTGTGTTAGGACTGGAAGTTTGATTGTTCGTTTATTCGAAATCAAGGGTACAGGAACAATTTCGACAATAAAATCGATTTAACAACTCAGATGGAATTTTTTTTCAGTTAATAGAAACCTTCTATAAGTGACAAAATTTTCACATGTTCCCTATGCTTCCTTCAATCATTTCATTGGATCTAGTCCATACACCATTTAACAACATTATAAAGGTTCGCCAGTGAGATATTCTATTCCAATTCATGTCCAACCTAATTTAATCTCATTCTACTTATAGACCTTATTTGATTCGTTTTAACTGACTTAGTAGTTAGGTCACAATTTCAATTTTTTTTTCATTCATGATGGAATTTCTAAAAGCTCTGATTGAAATAACCTACTACATTGTTAGGCTAGTGTCCACCTATATGGCAAGTGATGATAGTGATACCAATTTCAGGGTAACAAAAGGCAAACAAACAATAATGCAAAAAAGAAAAATTTTATTTCAGTTCATGCTATACTATCAAGTCGTCCATACAATCACAGATTAATATATACGAGTCGGTGTAAATGTTAAAAGTGTACATTTATTTCATAAGGTCGACTAATTGGATGACAGAATACGCTGAAAAGTGGTTAATTGGATTATTGCGACATGGTCTTTTTCAATTCATTCCTACACATGTCTGAAAAGATTCCAAGCCTAGTGCTAAAGTTGCGTGTTAAGGGGCACTCAAGTGTTAAGCAAATGAAATAAAATATTCATCCGCGAGTACAGTGCAACGAAAAAGTTTGTTGTCAGCCGAAATATTAAATTTTGTTAAAAATTACGAATTTATAATTAAATGAATCTTAAAAGAGGTTTTAAACGATGGCTCATCAAAATCAGATTTCACAGTGAGAAAAACAGTTTTTTGCCTACCTAATAATCGCTAACATTGGAGAGATACTTGCATGAGGCTTTATCTTTACTATGGGCATGGATATGTAAATGCAAATTTACGTATCTATTTACAACCTACATTAGAGCTCGTCAAAACTACATGCAATTGTATTCCATTGATTTTATTCTTACAAAGCAAACAAACGAAGACAATTGTAGTTTTGACGAGAACGTAGGTCTACGATAAACAACATAGAGTTACTTGGTTGCATATTAATACATCTTTATCGTAATTACTGCTGATCTGGCTAGAAAAAAGGCTTTGTATTGTTCAAACGGAGCAATTAGACATTGGCGTAAGGTATCTAAATGTTAACCAATGGTCGCATGCTCACAACCATGCCTTGAAATAGGAAATTATTCCCAAGTTTCCACTGCCCCAGCAATTTCTTATTACTATTCATAGAACGCTATTGTCATATTCACTTCCCGCCTTTGCGTCATGGAATTCAAACATTGTAAACGGTTTTCAATCAATTGTGAACGTGCCAAATTGCAAAAGAAAGTCATTCAGTTATTCAAAAGTCATCATTTAATATTCCTGTGGTAAATTTTTATGTTCTCAGCTTCAAATAAAATGAAAAAAGTTGTCCAAATAATGTATTGGAATTCGAAGAATTGAAAAACTCATGAAAATCTGGTTAATCTGAACTTTAGCAACAAATGAGGATAACGTTTGAATTCAAAAATCTCAACAATATCACACCCAGTCCCGGCTTGGATCAGACGTCAAAGAGGCATGAAAAAGGTCATTGTCTTATCTCCGCAAAAGTTCTTTCGATACCTCTCAGTTAAATTTAGAATCTCAAACACCATTGCTTCATCGTGTATTGTTGCCCACTAATCTATCATTTTTTTCAGAGCCAAAGCTTCCATGAACAAGAATTTGCCCTAGGGTAAGTCCTAATACCACAACTATGTGATTCTATGCTGAATAACCACGGGATTCATACATAATTCAATCATAACGACCTTCAAACCTATGAGCATTGCGTATGTACTACAAACGGTCAAAAAAAAACACAAGAAAAGATACTTCTTCAGTGAAGCGCCGAGAGCAGGCCAAGATATTGTAATACAAAATATTCCATTCGAGCGCTGAGTTACAAAGAATTCTCCTATATAAATCTATTGTCGCTGTTTCGAGCGGAGTTCAAGTGATCTACATACTAAACACATTTTGAAAAGAGTCAATTAAATAAATTTAACATCAGCAAGACGCAATCACATACATAAGCACATACGAGCTACAACTTCTTTTATATTGAAAGATTCATCGTCTTAACTTGGAGCTTGTTGAGTTTCGCTTGGCTATCATTGAATTCAATTGGCAATGCGTTGTTATGTTACATGCCTCGGTTTAGAGCGCTAGTATGTTAATTTTAAAACATTTCTAGGACTCGATTGGGAATGGAATTGTGTAATATGTTCAAGTAACTTTGCAATATTCTGTAGTACAATATGCGTAATATATGAATGATTCCAATAATCTCAAATTTTTCGCCCTAAAGCAGTTCAAAAAGCACTTGGACATTTACATTTGCCTTGGACACTTGCTCAAGATTTGTTTAAAATCAAAAAGCCAATAAACTTTCACACTTGGTTTTCCTCGGATTTGCCTTAAAAATACTGGAAAAATAGCTTAAATACAGAACTATGTGACCCAACATAAGGCCGCAGACATTTATATTTAAAAGTTAAATGTTTCAGTATTTCAATTTAAACAAATTGAATGTCTGAGCATAAGGTCTAAATTTCTGCTTTCGTCCTTATTGGATTGTTCTCTTCGACTATAGCAAGACAAAAAAAAGGAAGGACGGGAGCCGTCATTCAAGACGCGCATGTTAACTTAGTAACTCAAAAATTGGTTTCGAAATTTTAACAAATTTACGGAACAATCTTATTAGGACTGATCCTTTATGGTCAATTTATGTGACCTCGATAACATTAATCACTGGCTGAATCTTTTTTTAAACAATTTTTTCCGTCAAATCGAAGGGATATGACGAATTTACTCGTTGCCCGCATACAATGAGGTAACAAAGGTAATTTCATTTTGTTCCGTTTCCACATAAAGCTAAAATTTCTCGCTAAAAGTACGAAAATTCGAGCAAAATTTAATATTTCCTTGTCTAAGGTCTTACTAGCATTAAGGGCGTTTGCGAAAAACAAAAACAACAACAAATTGATGGCTGTTAACCTGCCATCTACCGCACAGTTTGACTTATAAGTGTTTGTTTACTGAATCTGTGTCGAATTTCAGAAAATCCCACTTCTGACACCGCTTAAGCATATACGTGCAGAAATACAACAAGCTTAATTACAAGCTTACAATATGAAATTTCTTTAATTGATCTTCTTTAATTGATTTAATTGTATACTTCGATAACAATGGCAGAGGATCACAAGGATAAAACATGCAAACATGCATTGTCCTTTGAGTTTTTAATTAATCTAATGTGCATGAAAAACGACGGATAAATTATCAATCAATCTCTAGTTTTGAAGGTAAAGAATCATAAAGAGCTAGCTTATTCAAGATAACCTTAAATTACAGCCTTCTTCCTAGGAAGACTTTACGGTCAAAATCGTCGGTACAGTAGCGGACTGTAATAGAATTTGTTCTAGAAGCAGAAAGCACATCGAGGGTTGTAGAGCTTCAATTATGCGAAATTTGCTCGTCTGTCTGATTATTGGCGTGTTCAAATACTCATGTCGAATAAAAGTCCGAAAAATTTGCATTATAGGAAGCCCAAAATGCTCTGCCCTAAGCGTTATTAACATTGATCAAGAATCGAATAACATGCGTAAATGAGCGAAATCCAGTCTGCATCCTATTGGAAAAGAAACAAACTTCATTACAACTAACTCTAACAGCAACGACAATGCTTCTCTCCTTCATACTGCAAATATTCAGCTGTATTCTAACAGAAACAACTACATCATTCTTTCTCTTCCTTTAAAATAATTCGCATGCTACTAATGATTTGCTAAATGTGACTGGTCTACAGATCACCATGTTTTCCAAAAAGTTTACATTCAGGTCGCCCTTGACTGCAATTTTCGTGGAACAACTAAACGATTTTAACACGTTTGTCTGTAGTCAAAGGACCTATATTGTAAATTTATTGATTTAGACGATCATTTGACATTTGATAAAGCGTGAGTATCTAACAAAAATACCGTTACTTACAGTGTCGCCAATTCTCGAAGAATACTCGAAAAATATTAGAAACTTGACAATTCTCAGTTTAAAACTTCGCAAGGACATTGATAAAAATACAGCATTACACCGAAACAATTTTAACACGCTTCATCTGATACTTCAAAATACCGAAATGTCAAAAGAAAGTCCAATAAACGTAGGTTCCTGAGGAAGAGAAAAGGAGGGCAACGAAAAAGTGGGCGCATTAAGAACGATTTGGAAGAATTTGGACGCAAAGCATGTGCAAGGCAACGGAAATATAGTTTCTAATTCTACTGGATTTTCTTGCTTATGTTAGTTAGTAAGAAGTTATTTGGTTGAGATCAATCAAAATTATTTGGAGTACCTCCAAATATAAGGAGAATACGAAGCCGGCCTTCTTTTTTTTCTGGTAGAATGTTTTCACGTTTAGGTCTGACAGACGCAATTTCGAATCGGACTTAATTTTCTTATTTCTTTAATTTTAATTTCTGGAGGTTGATGAGCACAAACAAATTAGACAAGAAAAAAAATCTCTTTGATTTGAAACCCTTTATAAAATCTTTAGAGATTCCAAATTAATTTTTCAAAGAAATTGAATCATCTGTTTACATTGTCTTAGAACGCTGGCAAACATATGATCAAATATGTGTCATTTTCTTGCTCATTTGTTATCATGATATCCTTTTCATGAAATACGATTCGTCTGCTACTGGCAAGAAAACTTGGAGCATTCTGAAGCAAAAACACTTTTCGCAGGACTTTTGAAAAGATAACCTTACAATAGCAAGGGTCAAAAACAAGTGTAAAGCGTTTGCCACAATTTCTGGGCTAAAAGGTAGGTTTATAAGAACTCACAACCAAACTCTTGAAATTCGAGTGATAATAGATGTTTGTGGCCTGGAACTTCCTCCCTTCCCCATTTTTTTTTCTTATTGAAACAAACTGATCATTCTATTTGAAAAATCTGGTCGCTTCTTGACCATCGCCAGATTCAACTTCAGGGCGGTCTCCTTCGGAAAACCGAATTGAGAATCGGGCTATAACTGCTCAAAGTAGACCACTTCCTATGAATGCAACGAAATACAGCGAAATCTTTCTTATTAGCATTGTTATTATTAGCATTCATTAGCATTAGGTTATTAGCATTGATTTTTGAGAAGCTTTAAACAACCTCGAACAGGATGCTCGGCCATTTGAATTTTTATTTATAATCGACTTTTCTTTACCTGTAAAACAGGAGCGATAACCGTATGAAAGTTCGGTCCATTATCTTTACGGTTTACTGAAAATTTCACCCAAAACATTGAATTATTGTCAGAATCTAGCAATCAAAACGGTTTAGGACAGTCTCTGGTTGATTTTCAACTATTTGGTGGTGCTGGGACTACGCTCATCTATATACCACAACCTTTTACGTTTATTTCCATTTCAATTTCCAATTATTTCCTTTCATATCTATGATATAAGTGTTTTTGACGGAAGGTTCCCCGGAGGCGGAGAGAATTGTCCACGTCTTTTACAACGGAGCGGAATCACTGAAATCTTTTCGGTGTTACACGAATTGATACAGCATTAGGGGATTATACTTTACAAGATTTTTTTGGTGACTTTGCATTCATTTGGCAGATAAAGAAAACTTAAAATATAGCGAACTTTTTGTTTTGCAAATCATATCTATGGGGCTTTATAACATGAGACCTTTTCAATTAATGGCATCATCTGTCAAAATGACATTTCTGAACACACTCCTAACTTTCCATTGAGTGCAAGTGCACGTCGATCAACATACATGCATATAACCAAAAATTGCAAGGTCACCCATCTCGCGTCATCTAGCATAGGATCAGGTTTGTCATTACAAAACGGGTACAGGGAAAAGGATCACAATAATCACCAAATATATATCGTTTGTTAGATGCTGATTTTATATTCGGAAACACCGTGAAAATTGTAAATTGTTATTTAAAATTTAGAAAGAAAAAAGAAGAAACAAGAACTAAGAACAATCGCTGGGTAACGAAAAATTGAGTCAAATGACAAATGAGTCCCTCCTCCCAAGTCTTCCTCTATATTTACTTTTTTATTGAAAAATCCGATTATTTAACGAAAATTCACTTAATTAGCCCCTTCAGAAGTGTCCAAATAAATTTCTAGTTTGTAAAAGTAAGGATTAACAGGGAAATTTTCAGGGAACAAACTCTATTTATTCCTTGCTTACTTTTGAAAGCAACTTAATTAAGGGGTGCGCAATAGCATCATTCATATTAAGACTAAAAAAAATATCTATTCGCGAATTATATCTACAATTTTGCACTGCCGCTTTGGAATGAGTAATAACATGGTTCGATTATTCTGCCGAAAGGCATGTTAGTAATTGTATGTTTTCGTGAATTGATTTCGACGTAAATTAATATATTTTGAGGTCATCACTACAAATGTCGAGGTCGAAAATACTCAATATCTTATTCAAATAATCCCATTTCTTCCTGATTTTGCTTCTTTGCTCGTGTTCTTTTTTTCTTTAGTTTTTTTTTATAGCGAAACGTTATGCAGTGATATTTGAAATGTGATACTAAAATCAATTAGATTAGAGCTGCTACAAACGAACTAATCATATGTTGGTTGCTTCAGGATATTAGGAAATGTTCAAGGGAAGTGAATGACTAAACACAGAAATCAAATGATAGGTCAATAAATATAAAGCCAAGATTAGGTAGTTAAATAATCGTTTCGTGGGACTTTAACAGTCAATTCAACTTCTTCTAGTTTTTTGTCTGCAGAGTCCGTTCTTTCAATTTCTGTAACAAACGATTCGCGAGCCTAATCTTACTGGAAAGACAACACAGCGATCTACCTAGCCTTCAGCTGTTACAATTGAAAATTGGCTTCGGTTCAACTAAGTTCTGCTTTAATTTATTTGAATAAATCTACGCAAAAAAAAAAAAAAACAAATCCTTGAGTCTTACTATCGGACCCATTCAGTATGTGTAGTGAAGTTGTATCTTTGATTTATATCTTCTATGCACGATAATTTAGTTGGGCTAAAGTGCTAAAAAGTTTATGCAACTTTGGACTAGTTTTACCGCCACAACTATTACTATTACTTTTTTTCATACATACACACATGTGTTAGGTTTCACTGCGTCCAAAGGAATAGTAAAATAAAATATAAACTGCAATTGCGAAAATGTTTAACGTATTAAATCTAGTTCATACGTGATGGCATTAAAACAAAACGAGATCTACAAAAACGTAGTGCATAAGTGTTAAAAAAACGTGCTAAGATAAAAGTAAGCAAGGATCTGTTTCAGGACGGAGAGAACAGGGGGATGAAACTTGGATTTTTACGATTAAGTGAGTCATTAAATTATATATGCATGAGATATATGTATGTATAAATGAGTCTGTGCATTTTTTATTTAAACGCTTTTGTTTTTCTACTATGATATACCTTGGATACGTAAAAACTGTGCAGTGTAATAACGTAGATGCAAATTTGAATATCTTTCATTCCACGATATGTGCCTCGTCGAAGCAAACTCCGCGTGGAAAGCGCATTTTTGAAATTACTAATCTTAAATTTGATTAGTCGCAATTGAATAATAAAGTGCTGTATGAACAAGGAAGTGAAACTTTTCAGTGAACCGCTTGATTCCTCTAAACGTAACCCATTCAATATTTCAAGAATAGCAATCGTGAGCCAGCAACGGACTGACCAGGAAGCTCACAAGATACTACAGACAAGACGGAATGCTTCATCAGAAAAAAATAACAAATTTCATCTTAAGACAAGACTCCCTTTAACCTTTGAATTATTCAATTTTGAAACGCGAATTTTGAAACGCGAATGTTATTCCTCTGTTTATTAAAAATTTGAAAAGATTTACAGAAGATAGTTTGAAAATGCCTCCAACAGTTTAATTTCTCATTGTTTCGATCAGTCAACGTTTAGCTGTCTTTTTAGGTTAGGTTACAATTTTTCGAAAAATCCACAAAAAGTTTTGACATTTTTAAAAACTAAAATTTTTTTTTGACAGATGGTATAGAAAGATATGAAATAAATATTATATTTAATTATCATAATTAAATATAGTAATTATTAATACATAATTAATTTCATTATAATATTAAATAATTATTATAGCGAAACACCGTAAGTGAGAGAGGGTGTGAGGGTAAGAGAGTTTTTTGGAGGCATCTCTATAAGAGAAAATTTTTGACATTTCACATCGATTCGGTATTCTCGACTTTTCGCCTAATTTAAAATAAATCTTTTGACTTTACGGTCGATTAATTCTGCCAGAAAAATCGGTGAATGAACAACTTGCTTTGTGATTACGTGTTAATTTATGTCAGACAATCTAAGAGAAAATATCATTTGTTATAAATTGAAATAAGACCATCAAAATTTAAGTACAATCGCCAACATAACATGGTGAACGAAAAAGAAAATAATAAAAAAATGCAGAGCTTCGAAAAACTTACGAAAAAATTACAGAACTCTGATAGACTTAAAGTTTCCATCGGTTGAAGTTTCCATTATTGAATTTTTCAATTCAATGTATTTTCCTGAGTATAGAAAATACATAAGTGCTGAAAGTGTAACAACAGCGTCAGATTTTCAAAACAGTGGAACATTGTCTGAGCGGTTACCAGGTGTATGCATAAGTTTTTCTCCGGCTGGAATAAGAGATGGCGCCAGCGAGAAATACGCAGCATATTAATTTGACAGATACGCTATTTATATCTTTTGATATTCAGCTACAAACACAGACAAGTTAAGTCCGCCAAATCAAGCGTGTTTGTTTTGTCGTGTTGATCAACCATGTCGAATTTTGTGCCTGAAAATAGTATGTGCGGCACGCATTGCTTTTCTTGCTTAGTCAGGAGAAAAAGGCTGTTGAAAATCATCGTTTGATGGTAAAAAAAAACATATGGTGAACACGTTATATCAAATATGACATGTCCATCAATAAGGACATGTGAGACACGGTTTCGACAATTCAAAAGTGATAATTTCAATATGAAAGACAGTGAGCGCTCTGGATGACCACAGAAGTGCGAGGAGGTATCTGAAGAACCTGCTCTGCGTCCGGATCTTCCAGAGTGGCATTGCGTATATGAACTTTTGAAGCCCGATGAAACCAATCACATGGCTAGCGACAGCAAACGATAATTTTCATCTGCGCATTAATCGCATAGTAGCAAAGTGATTTTGTCACACGATAACACTCCGTCTCCCACAGAAAAATCAGTGGAAGACACACTGAAATCGTTTGAATGGGACATCCTTCTGCACCCGCCGTACTCCCCAGACTTCTGACTATCATCTCGTCACATCAATGGGGCTCGCAGAGTACCACCTCAGCGACTTCGAGGAAATTGGAAAGTGATCGATGAGGCAGACCTCAAAAGAGAAGCTGTTTTTCTGTTATGGTATTCATAAGTTACCTGAAAGATTGTATAAATGTGTATAAGAACACGGCCAGTATTTTGAATGAAAAAAATTTCCCTAGGAAATTACTGAAAATTACCCTACTGAAGCCTGGAACAAGAGGACAGCCATGAATATGTCATTGGTAGACACAGATAGACTGTTTTGAAAATTTAATTGGCAGACAAAGACGTACTGTATTGAAAATGAAAGCCGAATCTGCCAATTGTAGAGACAATAATGAATATATGGGCCAGAATTTTTTTTTAACAAACTCAACAAAGAAAGGTCTTTTAGCCAAAGGTCCTAGACAGATTTTGCTTGTAAAAAAAGTTCTTGTTGATTCTCGGAAAAAAACTTTCGCATACTATATTGACTTCCCAAAGGCTCCATCTGAGCTCATAAAAATATTATAAGACCCTCTGGAGCAGTAGGTCGATGAACATGTACCTTGTCTATCAGGGCGTTTTATTACTAAGGGTACATGAATTCACAATAAATTATGAAGACTTTGTGAGGAATTTTGGGTTGTTTTGATAGGATACTTTTTGATGTTTCAAAAGGATACTGTGGCGAAAAAGGACTTTGGTTCATTACACAATGTCATCGTCTCATCAGACAAAAAACAAACATGCGAAATAACGAACCGAAACATACGGAATACAATATTTGCAAAATTTTTAAAGTAATTTTTTCGTATTTGCCGTTTCAATTAGTCTTTTTAAATGTGCATGAGAATTTTTTGAAGGGTCACAAAATCGAAATTTCAAACAAAACAACTAGCGAATATGAACAAAGTATACGCAAGGCCACAGGAGCTGTCGAAGCAATATCACCAATATAAAATAAGGTAAGCTCTGATCGAATTCAATCGTTTTCGAATAAAATGGAGAAGCTTTCGACAAAAAGGAAAGTTTTGTAAATTTAAAAGTATATCAACTTTTTTTTGTATTTTGATAAATGTCGTTAATGTTTTTTTTTTATTGGTCATATCAATGTTAGGCAGAAAACAATCACTGACACCGGGAATATAATACAAAAGTAAATAAAAAATTTCCAGGTATTGCTATTTTTTGACTACAGCTGTATATCCTGGCAAAAGCGAAGACAATATCATATGTTTTGAAGATACATCGAAATATGAGACGATGTAGGTTTACAAACATGTTACATCGAAGGGAAACCTCAACAGATTACAATGTCAACGTCTTCATTACATATCGCATCATTCTCTACCTACCTACGTACTTACTATCCAATTTAATCGACTCCGCAATAATCAGAGTCAATTAAATCGAAAAGCTTGCGTCAGAAGAGAAACCAGGGAATAGGGGGGTGGTAATTAATCAATGTTTTAGCTAAACCTCCTCTCCTCGAAAAGTAAATGAATTATACTCTCAAAGTTGGTAATGATGTGTCGTGGACTTGGACTTTAATAGCTCGACTAATTACTCAACAATGTCGTACAT
Source organism: Stratiomys singularior (assembly GCA_954870665.1). Classification (NCBI taxonomy): domain Eukaryota; kingdom Metazoa; phylum Arthropoda; class Insecta; order Diptera; family Stratiomyidae; genus Stratiomys; species Stratiomys singularior. The sequence goes on along the minus strand of OX940881.1, from coordinate 30,024,115 downwards.
GACCTTCATGTTAATATGGTCCAATACAAAGAAGATTCTATAAAATACTTCAGCGTATACATTCAAAGGAAAACTGAAAAAGAAAACTGTCAGCCGAGTCATCAACTTTAATATCATTGCATATAATTTATTATTTTTTACTTCGTTCAATTGGCGCGTATTGTTGATTCATGATTGCCTATAGACTGTTCGTACTCAAACGGGTCCAAAGTGAAAAATAAAACTTATAAAAATAAAAGAAGAAAATAAAACAAAAAGCTACTCGGAAAACTCGAGCAGAATGTATTATGAGATACTACTTCTGACATGAATATTTATAAATTATTGAAAATCCTAAATGAACAACTTCACGTCCACCTCGACCACATATGGCTGTGAAAAGATGTCACTGGGATGCCCAATTTGGATACATAACAGCGCATATCGCACACACCTAAGAATTCAAAGCAAAATGTTATTATATCGATGTCCGGTCAACTTCTTTTCAGCCAATAAGTATTAAAAGAAAAAGCGGTACAAGCTCATCGCATTTCCCGTACATATACTAATCGGTACAAAGATTCTTTTTATGGACCCTGAGGGACAAATGTGCGAACTGCGCTCATGGTCACTATTTTGTTACTGCAATTAACATTGAAGCGCATAGAACTTATATAATTGGATTTTCGTTTTCCTCTCGTTTTTCCTTTACACGTACGGACGTAGATCATTCAAGATAGCTTTTTAATTAAAATTAAGCAACGGAAATATCTATAATAAATTGCATGTTAACTTTTGAATGGGAATAAGGCAACGGACATTGTTAGAAATCTTTATAGCTGAAGCTACTTGTCTACTTTGTTGGGCACAATAGTATCTGTTTGCAACAATCGAATCAATAGAATGGGTCTATCTAATGAGTTACAACATTAAGTTTATTTGTCTGATAAATGAAATTTGTTTATTGATCTAATTGACCTGGAAAAAGTCGTTCTGAGAAAAAAACAAACACACGTGTAACGCATTTAAAGATACGAAAATTCCAGCAAACGACATCTATTCCCCTTATGTATGTAACATGACACACACATGCACATACTGGCATTGTTTTGTTGCGTTGTTATGATATTTACTTATCTGAGTCCCTATTTGCCCACCGCGAGCGGACGCAGACCCCAGAAAAATAATGAATATACACTTTCAACTCAAGAGACATCCCAATTGGATACTTTCCCAAGATACTGGGCATCTGAGATACAAGATCTTAGCTAGGAATTTCGTTTAAAAGGATATATTCACCCTTTGACATGAGTTTGGAAAGAAATTGCGATATTTTTGGTCTTCGATTAATACTCATTTGTTTGAAATCCCGAAAGAAGTTCTGAGAGGATCGCGCAAGTTGAAAGTGAGATGAATAAAAGGCTGCAAAAGATACTTAACAAATAAATTGAATTCACCGAAAATTCCAACTACGAAACATAGTACATTGAGCGCTAACACTTCGCAAAAACTCAGAGTCTAACGGTAGGTTTTGCATTAAAACAAAAGTAAACCGGCTCGTTCTCTTTCTATCTCTGTCTGCGAAGCATCATCCAGGAGTATTTATGCTGTATGAACCTAGGCTTTATCGATGGTAATGGACAATGTTCTCTGGCGAGAAATAAAAATTCTAGGGATTTTTGTGAACCTCAAGAGTATAAACCTTAAGAACACGTTGGTTTCGAATGACATCGTTTGAAGGGAAATTAACAAAAATTCAAAAAGGCAGCGAGAACCTTTCAGATTGGATCAGATAGAGCGGTATGCTCGCATCTAGACGGATCTCAGGAAAATAAGAGCGCCAAATCCATGCCACGGTAAAGGAACCTTGTGGGAGGTTTACAGTCAATAGCAGGAATCACAGTACGGCAATGGCACACGAGATGGAAAAATTTCAAAAATAACCACAAACGGAACACTAGAAAATGCAACAAATTATGATTTTGTAGCATCAATGTGACATATAATATATATCTTTTGGATTTCTTGGACCCGAAAATCCGTATAATGTACCCAGAATTTGTGGGGAAGAGGTAGCTTGATTTTGCATGGTAATGCATGTCAATACATTAGCAAATTAATCATCATCATGCAAAACACTGCAAGGATTACCTCAAAAATTTGGCTTATAGACTTATCTAAACCAACCCAACATAGATAAAATCTCAAAGCTGAAGGAACTTATTGATGAGACGCATGATGGAACGGTCCCAAAGGATACAAATAGGACTGCTCAAAGCAATCAAAGCCGACTTGCTATTGTCTCTATTGTAATTTCCTTCATATCGAGATTATTTATCAAAAGCATTTTTTTAATCAAACCATTCCCTTTTTTCTGCCCCATGCCTCCTGTTGGACAAAATATACATTTATTGTAGGTGTAAGGTTATACGCGCGACTGTAGCAGAACAAGTCCGAACAAATAAATCAAAATACAAACGAAACACCTCTATTGATCCGGAAATATTTTCTAAAAATAAGAGTTCACTAGCTTCAGATCCTATTTCAGACAACGACGTCAAGTAACGAGATTTAGCAAATTTCAATCCCATGTCAGATAACTTTGAAGTTGAAGGACATTTGTTTTTCTGACGTTTGGAATTTAGGTAGCCAAGCGGCTTTGGCTTTTTTGTTCAAAAAAAAGGACACGATACTTCTGTCATATATGCGGACATTCGCTACATACCAGGAAACTATGACCAAATGCCAAAAACCAAACATAAAGAGAGCTCTATACCAAAGGAAAGCTTACTGAGAGAAGCTAAAATGGTGAGCCATCTAGAAAACCCAGAAGCAAACAGTTGTCTGAAGATTGCATCGTTGCAAACGGGACGCTGTCATTTTTTCACGATTTCTTTTCAATAAATAATAATGCTGAAATTGAAACATATTAGTAGGATGAAAAAAAACCTCGAAAATTCGAAACCAATTTACCCAAATTTGATGTCAAAGCATTCCAAAAACAAAAACAAAAAATTCAAAAAATGAAAAAATAAGCGACCAATCATTGCGATTGCAATGATGCAAACTACTAACACCTTAGCAAACATAATGGAATGATTAAACATGAGGGATGAAAGCGTTGGGACTTCCCTCACCCAAGTTTCAGAACAGGGAACTGGGCTTTTATGCTCAGGCGAAATGACAGTCAGAGACATAATATAAATTTTATGTCAGAAGAACATACGAACGGCGGAGTCAAGGCAATTTTTTGATGAGTGTTACCTTAAACGAATGATTTTGAAGAAACCTGAACGTAACAGCTAAGAGCTAATTGGATTTTTCTTTTTTTTAAATATTTCGAATCAAATGACATCAAAATGGCCGTTTGTCTTTGCCCGTCTTACCTACTTTCAGGAGGGAAAAGAAATAGAGTAAAAACCGAATTGTATGCATTATGAATAAGTCTACTGTAACATATATAATATAATATGTAACACCAGCGTAATCCTAATTGCACTATAGCCATATTTTTTGCATATATTAGATGGCTATGGTGGCTAGAGTACCCACTTGCTTTACATAGATCGCTGGGTACAAATGGTAGAATTGATAATTGAACTTGTTTTTTGTATCAAGTTATTAGTCCGACTTACTCTGACAAAAGATCATCAAAACCATCGGTAGCGTTATGGTTTATGGAAGACTTTGACAGACGTCAAAAATTTTGAGGCTAAACAAGGCTCATGGAGAAAAACCAGAACTCGATCGAATCAATATCATTTGCTACAAAGAATGAAGAAATTACCAAAGGTTTATCAGATATCATGACTATAAGACAAAATCAACGTAAGGTCATTTTAGACCCTCTAGGCTTGATCAAACAGGGACACAAGATTTTTTTTTATTTTTCCTGCAGAGCGCACATCGCAACACAGATTCAAGAAATCGCCTGAGGTTGTATTACGTTCATGATTGAAAGGGAGAATCAACATAGGACCGTTTTGAGTTGAAAATGCGACCCATGTTTTTTTTTGCATTTGCTGCAACATGATCTAGGTCTCAGTAATTCGTATTTAAATTTGAGGTTACAAGTTTTCTTCAATTTCAACTCAAAATATCGAATATACATAAATTGGAACAGTGTCACTTTAAAAAGCAGAAGAAAACTAACATGGGCCTTGTCATCAACTAGACAACTTAGACCACTGACAACTCAGACTAGAAGACTTTTTTGATTTGGAAGTTCCTTTGAAGGAAGAAGGTCGCAACAAATCGCTTTTATTGTTTTGATTATTTCCACGTTTATTACCACGAGATTCCACGTACAAAGGTGAAGAGATTGACTTTAGACAAAAATTAAACAAGGATGAAGTTAGAACTTGGGAAAAAGTTAGAACCATGTTCTTTTTCAAACTGATTATAATCTCATATTTCTTGGGTTTGATCTAGTGACCGTTTGACTTGAAGGCGAGGGCATAATCTTTTGCTTTCAAAGCATTTTTGCTAAAATTTCTAGTATGGCTTTCGGTAGGTATTCAAATATTTTGAAGTAAACCATCTAGATACTAAAGCCTGAACGTTAAATCGGTAGAAGAGAACTTGAAATTAGTGAGACTTCTTTGTATCAACCAGGAGTCGAAGAACAACAGGACGACACTTTACCAATTAAATTTGGGAATGGTCAAATTATTTATATAAGGTTACTTTTTTAAAAATTTTATTTATCTGCCTCGCCTCAATCTAAAAGTAAATTTAAATAAAATTTTTTTTGAGACACTTTAACCCGCACCTTTCAACAGAAACTAGTCTTCAAATATGAGTTCAATATGAAATAATTACTCAATAAATCTACTGATGGAATACCTGAGAGTTACATCAGCAATAGTAATGTGAAAGCTATCCTTTTTCAGGAGATGATGAAACATCTTAACCAGTCTTTCTGGAACCTTGACAATGTGGTCGTGATTATATTTGTTTTGAACTTGATTGAAATTTGTTTGAAAACGGAAGCATCTTGCCCTTTCTTTTTTATTATGAAAAACTACCTCGCTGAAATAAATTGGACGTTATTTGAATATTAGCAAAATTACGGACATAGTTTCGCTAGGATTGTTTCAATTGAGTTTCCATACAAAAGACCCCGAATCATTTTTTTCAATCGCACATAGAACATACTTTGATGCTTCTTACCCACTTAAAATGACTTTGAAGGTGGCGGCTTGTATTTATGACCGTATCCTGGGCACATCAATGGTTGACGTCAACATATCGTAGTTTTAGCTGTTCTTGTAAACCACCACTATATCCAGCACATACCAAAACAGTCTTCGGATAATTAGTTGAAAGCGAGACATTGAAAGGAACCTAACCCACCAGACGAAATCGTGAAGACGAAAGGTAAAAAAGTTTAATTGAATGACGAATTCAAAGAAAACCTGTTCGGCCAGATTTGCTGATCTTTTCAGGTTTTACAGGCTTTTAGCTTTACAACATATCCCAAGATACATCAATACGCCATCAAGATTCAAACCTACCACCATTCGTTTTGTTCCCAGAATGTATCTCATGTACCGAAAGTATCTTCAAGATGAAGTGTTTCGGTTTTTCTGTTTCGTTAAAAGCGTGGTCTGAAAGCTTCTAAAGTATATGAAACGTTATATATAAATAATTATGTCCAGATTATTGATATATATATGTTAAGTAGATATTAATTGCAGCTTACGAATATGAACGAAATATGCGAAAGTCAGTGCATAAAATTGACATGCATGTGGTAAACGTATGAACATGGTTTCGAATGTATGTAGGGCAGGGCAGGTGCGATTTGATCAGACGAAGTAAGGAGACAGAGAACAGGTGTAAACTTTAAGGAGTGTATGGCGAGATTTTTACGATTGCGTGCTTGCGCTTGCCTAAGAGTTTTGTCTGCAATTTCCTGTGGGAAGCGTTTATCAAAGAACAGACTGAATCCTTTCTGGGAAGTTTTTGGGAGGCGCAGACAACAAAGACTTCGAAGTGTACTGCATGACTCAACTCCTCTTTTTTTTTTGTTTTTGCAAACGAGAGCGATAGTGACGGACATGCCATATCATATATCATTATTATGTGATGTAAACCCATTTATTTTATGTCTAAGTGCCAAGAATGACCACTAGAAGCAAATATATGATAGTTTCCAATTTTTGCTAAATATTTTTTAATACTTTATTCAATTCACAACCAGTTTTTGGCAAAACAAGTTTCGCCTGAGATGATCAAATCTATGATGAGTATGACCAATCAATAGATCAGAAGTATGAGTTAAAATAATAATGGAAAGTTACAAACTTCTTACTTAGCATATACATAAGATACAAAATTAATTAGCCATTAATTTAGTAGTCATTTATAAATCCAAGTATAAGAAACCACTATAAATTAGATTTTATTCGTTTTGAAAAATAAGGACATTCATTTAAATTAATATTAAATAAATTAACAAAAAAAAAATTGACCAATATTTGAATGCATAATTAAAACAAATAAAATAACAACTATCGTAGCAGTAGGGAAATAAATGGTAGTAGTAGTAGTAGTAGTAGTAGTAGTAGTAGTAGTAGTAAGAGCAGTAGTAGTAGCAGAAACCGTAAGAAAATGAATGATAATGGTAGTAGTGGTCGTAGTAGATGTAGTAGTAGTAGTCGTAGAAAAATAGTTGCATTAGTAGTTGTTGTAGTACTAGAAGTAATCGTAGTAATTAAAGTCGAAGTAGTAGATTTAGTTGTAGTTGTTGTTGCTGTTGTTTTTGTTTTAGTTGCTTTGTTCTAAATCTAGCTCTAGTTGTAAGGGTAGTAGTACGAGTAGAATGTACAGAATAGAAGTAATAGTTGTAGTAGTAGTTGGTGTAGTATTAGAAGTAGTCGAAGCAATGATACTCGAAGTAGTAGATTTAGTTGTAGTACTAGTAATAGTTATTGATTTTGTTTTAGTTGCTTTGTTCTAAATCTAGCTCTAGTTGTAAAGGTAGTAGTTCGAGTAGAATATACATAATATGATATACAGAAAAAATATCGATACGAGGTTTGGCCGAAAAGTATCCAGCTTACCCTCATATCTTTCCGCCGATGTTATTCTTTATCGATCAGTAAATGAGATAAATCTGCCCAAATTTGGATGAACACCAAACAAGAACAAATCAAGCGTCAAGCGTTGTTTCCACTTCCTGAAGTCAGTTTTCAGAAACGCCTTCAGCGCATTCATGGCTTAGATTCAACCGTTTCTTTGTCAACGACTTGATGTCCTTCGAGCGGCACTTTTAATGTTGGAAAGAGCGAAAAATTGCAAAGATTTATGTCGGGACTGTGCGAAGCCTGACGGGTTCGAAGTTTTGTCATAAAGTTTTATAATTGAGATGACGCCGTTTCGTCATTTATTGCCGTGATGCTGCACACCATCTTTTCAAGACTTCAACGTGGTACCCTTTAGTCATCACTTGACTTCCCGAAACATATTCATGATGCATAAGACCTTAAAGAGAACAGTCAAAATCGTCCCAACTTGACTCCGACTTTGACATTTCAGTTTTGGCTTTGGGGATTCGGAATGCTTCTTGTGTCGCTCTGTTTTTACACCACAGCCGTAAATCCATGGTTCATCACAACAATTGATCCTCTTGAGGAGTCTTTCGGCATTTCAAACTATTTCCAAATTGTCTAGAGTGATTTCAAAGCAAAGATTCCTGTGTTCTGACGATAGCAACTTTGGAACGTTTTTCGGACACACGCGGTTTATACCCGAACCGTCGGGTATAATTCTCCAAATAGTAGCTTTTGGCATTTCAAAATTAGTTTCTTGTCCTCGAATCAATCGATCGCAAGTTGAAAAGTTTGATGTTTTTTTAAAGCGTTATTGCATTCAAAGGACGGTCAGAGTGAGAATTACTCCCAACTGCAGTTCGGGCATCTACAAACTGCTTGCACTACTCTTGTTCCTTGTTCTGCTCACACTCCAAATGACCAAATGACATTTCTCTCCAAATGACTTATTCATCATATCAATTGTTTTTGAGCTAGTTTTACCATGAATAAAGGAGACCATGATGAAAATGTAATGATCGACTTTTTCTGTAATGTCAACACCCAAAAAACCGACAAATTCTTTGTAAACGAATCCATGACCCTGTTCGAACAAAGGTGTTTCAAGAAAAATTGCGGTAGCGAGAAAGTTCCTGAAGGAATTTAGTTCATGTTGATATTCAGTAAAGGGCGTTCGAACATTGTGTCGCGGAGATATAAAGATCGGCTCGATACTTATGGGAGATGTCTTCTATAAAAGATTTCTAGGTTAGTACTTTATCTATGGGAATCCTGATTAAAATGATGGGACAAAAAGTCTGAAGTATTGGGAAGTATATTCATTTGTGGACATGCAATTTAAATCCCAAAAGCGGTCGAATCTGTGCGACAGGAAACCTAAGAGTTCCAATTGTCTAAACGCTTAATTTTTGTCATACATTCATTCATTTATTTTCTTCTTGCCTCGCACTAGTGAGATAATGGTATAGTTTCAATTGACACTTTACTAGATGCTTGCTTTCATGCAACGAGGTATTCGCTCCCCTGAAAACTTCTATGACCCCTTGGCATTGTTTTCCTTTGTCTCAAAAGATTACTTTTAAGACAAATACACACTCAGTTTTCAGCTCTGAATCAGTGCAACACATAAAAACCACTCTGGACAGCTTATCACAATTATCCTGGATTGTTGAATAAACTGACAAAATACAGAGCTGGTATTTCAACCAGTCTTGAGAATGGAAAGAGAAGAAGCAACCACTTTTGCGGTTCTGGGAAATCAATAGGTCACGAGAGGACAAGGGAGTGATCCATGGCCTTGCAAATAGCATGGAGACTCAGCTAGAGATACTGACCCGAGAAGCGGTGTAAAGGTTGCCCAAAGAAAAAAAGGCTTGACTAAACCATTTGATGTATACACCTTACCTTAAAAAGACTTCAACAATTTTTGCTTCTCAATGGAAACTCCAAATATAACGACAAAACTTGACGTTGTTATCGTCAAACTACTTTAGTCAAAAATCTTGGAACCCTGTGGACAAATGCTTCGCCCGAGGATTCTGGGGAGTCTCCAGTCCAAATGAAGAATATAGGACCAAGGTATGAGCTATGAGTGCACGAAACTACAAGGCTTTCAGATTCAAGAGAGAAATTCCCGTTTTAACTGAGTCTAAGCCAGCGAAAAGGGGACACCACCCTAGAATGTGGAGCTGCAGAAACATGTTCTTCCCTTTGAATTTTTTTAGGATTGGGAATAGCCATAGTTGAATTGTTCAGGTCCTGTCAGTTCTGCAAGTCCAATTACATTGGAGTTTACATAGGTCTAAAGTTAGCATCGTTACAAGCGCAAAGGTCTGCCATTTTTTCACGTTTTATGAAAATTTGACTTAATCTATCTATGTTCACTAATCTATGTTCATCTATGCTAGTCTATGTTCACTGATAGAAATTTGTTGTACTCTACTAGGTTTTCATTTCAGTTTAGTCATCTTCTAAGAAGAAATAGTCGAAAAATTTGACAGCGTTGCGTTTGACAGCTGTAAAATTTTTATCGTATACATAAAATCGTTTCGGCTCATTGTAGTTTGAAATTGTTGTAGTTTGTATATTACTCTATATGCAATTCTTTACTATTTGGTAAATGAGTTTGAATATCTACATCTACATATAAAGCGCGCTGCCAAGGCTTAAAACAAGCCAGTTGCTCTGGTTTGTAAAATCAAAAAAAAAAACACAGACTCAACGTAGCTCGGGTGAACTTGGAAGGGAAGAGCACAAAGAAAATATCCTGTGGAGAAATGAAAAAAGCAGTATACAGACTCAGATTGACATTGGACGAGAGATTTTCTTTACCCACAATAAACTGAAAAATATATAGTCCTAAAATAAATGGACTACAAAGACGAAGGCTAAAATTGGTTTGCATGAATGAATTTTCAAGTGGAATATTACCGAGATCGAGGAACTTAAAATAAATAAGTTCTAGTGAATCTATATAGAAAAAATGATTTTAAGTCACAAAGAAAATTAAAAAAACCAAAACCCAGAATTTCCTGACATCATGGTTTCGCAGCTATACAGTCTCAATCGTATGCAGTCTCATGGTTTCTCAGTTTTGCAGTCTCAATCGTCAAAATTATGGGATTTTGACTGAAGATTTTGATTTCGATTGGGATTTGATTTTAATTGAATTTATATTTTTTTGAATTGCTCAAACCGGTAGCTTTGGATCCACTCCACCTTTTCTGGAAAAATGAAAAAATTGAAAAAATAAATCGTAGAGCAACTTTGAACGTGAAGCGGTACGGGGAAAACAGCTCAGAAAAGTTGAAGAAATTGTCAAGGGAAGAATCAAGTGAATGACTGATTATATTGAAAAACAATCACCACGAAACATATTATTTTCTTCATTTTTTTTCTGCTTTTTTGTTGTTTTTTTTTCTTTCCTATGTTTTTTTACTTCCCTCCGTTTTCATGACTTTAACTGACTGACAGCCTATAAATGTATGTTACATACGTTTCACTTGCAGAAAATGGAAGACGCATCGTGGTGACATGCAAATAGCCTTCATCTGCCTACCACAGAAAAAATACGGGCAAATTTTCTGAATGAATTCAGTACAGACAAGAGCAGTGAAATGTTCCTCAACTTCATTAAATCAGTGCAACCCCTTTTTCAATTTTTAGTATTTACAAACTTAAGTATTTTATTTTTAAATTTAATTAATGCAACTTTCTACTTTATTATCCGTTTTTTTTTCTTCTCTTTTTTGCAGTAGCACAAAATTCAAACCGGACGATAAAACTGGTTCATGGTCTTTTAACTACTAAAATTAAATACCTATTATTCTCACATCCATTCTTTCCTTCGCTCCCATGCATGCACACATGAGAAATCTCAATGCAAGCATCAACAAAATTTTAAACCTAAAAAACAACCTACATTCACTCGCTGAACAGCTTTTTTGAATAGTTCATAATCGAAAAAATCGCAAAACATTGTAAAATATCGCAACAGGTCACCTGGCCCGGACGGCCTTGCGTTCACCATTAACATCATCCGCATCATCAGCATCATTGGTGCAACACATCACCATTGTACAAGAAGAACCCGAAGAGCTTATTTTTAACCCTACATCTACGAAATCTTCAAATCCTTCCCGCCCAACCTTCTCCACCCTACGAACCGCATTTGTTTAGCAAGCGAAAAAATACAAAAAAAATTGTTTATTTTAATTCTGGTTCGAATCTATTTTAAATATTATGGACCCGGCTTACCGATGCTAATTCTGGTACGAAAGATTGCTCCAAAAAAGATATAGAACAGTCAAATAGATGCATGGCAAACATTCAAAATAATCCCGTGAAAATTCATCGATCACACCCCGGGGTTGGGGTGAGGACACGCAAAAGGCCAAACACTGTAAGGAAAATCCACTGATGCATGGCATTTTGCGAATATTTGTTGCATGCATGCTTGAATGTGTGTTTGGATGTGCGATATATGCGCATGTAATGAGCCGTATAAAATACTCAAATTATGTTTTCCCTCGATGGAAAATAGCTCAATACAAACGCATATTTGTAGCTTGGTAACTTTAATCTTTCTCTAATTGGATTCGGTGCGTTTGGATTGTAAACAGAACCTCGTTTGCTTAAATGAATCCATAGTAAGTGTGCATTTGTTTAAATCGGATTCCATTTTCAGGTTGCAAATATGTACACATGCATCGATAATATATGCATCGACACTGTGAGAGTAGTGTGGGGGCAAAGAAATTGGGGAGTGGGTTTTTTTTTCGGATTAAAATTAGAAATTCTCTCGCAACGCTGGACGAGGGTGGTGAGCGGAAAAATCTTTTGAAGTTATTATGCCATGTGAGTTAAGCGTGCTGGAAATTTTAAGCTTGCTGCTGTTGGCAGATTTCTTGTTTATTCGGCCTGATCAAATCAGTATCCTTTTATTGATTTCCGGTCGAGTTTCATACTCTTCTAACATGTACCATTTGTTATTGGTCGCTAAGACAAATGTAAACGTATTTATGTTGATGTTTTTTGTTGTTCAAATTCCGTTTTGTATATTCTAAGTTTCACATTACCAAACTTAATGGATTTCTGAATGATCCAATAAAATTTCGCGAATACAGTTTAAATTTTAACCCTTCAAGCGCCAGGGAATCACCTGGATTTCATAGAATTTCAGAAACGCCAAATCTTACGTTCGAAACGAATGTCTGATCTTACTCCAAACGTTCTTAGGAGCTGTCTGTTTAACTGTCGTCGTGAAGGCCAAGTAAAATGGACATGGGTTCAATACGCCATGTGGTGTACCAGAAAAACCTTAGTGGACAAATATTTATCCAAGTAAGTAACAATTTCCCCAAATTCTATAATCACCACCAAAAGGATATTCTCAATTTTTTTTTTGGAAGACAATTCCGTGTAAGATAACTTGAGATTTGGTACGAATAATAAAGAGGATGAGTGTGAGGAGCACGGAAAATAACGAGTGTTACTCAGTGGGAACTAGAGACGCTACAAGAACGAAATCCTACGTCTTGGAAAAACACCTTCACGAAAATCAACCCGTTTCGCCCCCTTTCTGCAAAAGCACAAAATGGCTATAGATAGCTTGACTGTCCGGCGATCTGCCACTCTTTACAGGAAAGACTTATCAACTCGCACTGAATAATACTAAGTTAGTAACAAAATTTCGGGGAAAGGACATTTTTTGGATCAACACCGACCAAGCTGAAATCAAGGCTGTCTAGGATCGCTATACGGCGTAAGGATGTGAAAATGTAGCAGATTTAGAAGGCTTTATTTTGTTTCGTTGCATTTAAATAAAATGACATTTACAAAAATTATTCATTTATCCTGAAAAAACCAGACCGATGTCGTTCAGACAAAGGTAAGATACGAAGAATGAAACGAATTATCCTAGACGACTGATGGACAGAGTGCTCATTGCGGCGAAACGGGCATATCAACGCATTTTTTGATTGCTCTTATAGTGTTTGTTAGGACACACGAGTCTTGAGGCTATTTCAGGATTTGGCGATGCATTCACAATATATTTGTAAGGCCTGCGCTGGGTCCTCCAGATAGCCAATGTCCAAGAATGCAGCAAGAGGATCATGTCTGTAACATACGATGCCGTTCGAACTAGTATTTTCAACTTCTAAATTTTAATGAGAACTTTGGGTAAGATTGACAGTGGAATTATGAGACGACCAGAAATAGGTAAAATAAATAAAGTGATATATCTCAAAGCACATCTCCTCAGCAGTCATAAACAAACTTCTCAAGTTTTTAAGCTCAAGAAGAGCAACTTAAGAGATAGCATAGCTTGACATTAGTAATCAAAATAACCAGACAGCTCTCAGGAAGTTTGTAGTGCCAATCGACCTCGCCAACGATATGAGAAGATCTAAGAAGGATGTACAGGGGATCAAGTTGAATTTTTTTTTAATTTTTTTTCAAATACTACTTTGGGCAAGTGACGCCATTTGAACTAGTTCTTGACGTAACAAACACAGCAGCAACCACAAAATATCAGAAGTTCCTCTAACGTCGTTATGACATCATGAACTAGTTCAAACAGTGTCGTCTTTCCCAGTTATTAAACTCGATCAAGTTCAGTGTTTGGCATGCATCTGTAACACGGAAGTCATAAGTCATGTTTTAAAGCAGCTTTTGTGACAATATTGAATCTACTATCACATGACTTAGTTGCCGATGCAGTAATACTGAAAAATCCAGAATGACGCAAGTTTGAAAGTTTGCATGTCTTGAAGAGATACGACACGAATTAATGAAACATTTCCAAAGTAACTATGAACGTCATGATCTTTCCACTGTAGACCGAAATAAAACTTGCTTTAGTGGTTTATTGCTGCTCATAATCTACACCAATCAATGCAGATAACCAAACCCCTTTCATTTAAGGTCCTTATAATAGAGACAGAAGCATTTGATTGGTTGTCAAATTCACGAGGTGCCACCAGAATTTGACAGGGTGGACGGTACAATTTATTTTTGGAAATAGCTAATCGCGTCATTTGCAGCAAACAGATGACTCGTTCGATTTTTTGAGAATCACTGATTTTCTGCAAATCGCATGATTTGCAACAGTCGGATGGCCATTGTAATTTTTTTGTAATTGCTGATCATGCAATTGTCAACAATCATATGCTTCACATCAACAAATAATATCACCGACGAAGAAGTAGAACAAAAAGAGGTTGCCTCCCCTATTATACAAGCACAAATTAGTCGTCTTTCACCTCATAAAATTTTCGGTCCATGAACGAATACCTGGCGCTTTCTTGCGTCTGGTAAGATCCTCGAAAAACAATTGAAAGATTTGTTTTTTCGTCGAAAAATCTTTACTTTAAAATGATTATTGTCTAAAATTAGGAAAAATGGCAATATGCCTACGGAAAGATGATCATAAAACTAAACAAAGTTCTAATACGTTCACGAACATTATACATTATACAGCTGGAACATATTTAAACAGCATATTATGTACGACTATGTGCAACAAATAGCACCGTGATGTTTTTCATATGAAAAAGTCTTAGAACTTGTTATTTACTGTTAATATCCAATTCGCTTCTGGTTTGTTTGAAGAACATCAAATCGATGTAACGGAAAAGCAAATGCTTTAAAAACATTTGTTCGAAACAAAAGAACTCCCGTTATCCTTATTGGCAACAACTTTGTGCTTTGAAAATAAAAGCAGCATCGATTCATTATATTAACAGTTTTGCTGGTGTGGTGTTGTGTTTCAAAATATTTATCACATTTTATAAAAATAAGTTAAACTTAAATAAGTTAAATATATTGACTGTTTTATCAGCTCAAATGGGACGCGGTAGACGTATTAACAAGGACCAGAGCTTGCTCATAAACTGAAACTTATTCCTGAATACGAAACTTATAATGGGAAGAATAATTGAGTGGACTTCCAAATAAAATAATTTCACATGGAATGAAAAATGGGATGGAAAAAAATTGACTTCAGCGAAGTACAATAAACAATAACTTCTACCAAATAAAACAAAACTTCACCTGAAGCGTTAAAATATCAACAATTTAAAGGAAGCAAATCAAGAACGAACAAATCGCAAGAACTCCTAGTTGAGTTACTACTGCAAATTATTTACTTTGGGCAATTTAATAAAGCATAGTCAATGTTTTGATATTTTTGATGTTGATAGTCAATGTTTTGCTTTGAAGACCCACTGCTACTTGTGAAGTACAACCTAATACATCCAAATGAGTTACGTTGTAATTAGTAATACAAATGGCAAGTTAGAACCTATCAAAACAAACGAAGAACAGATTCAACTGACGAATCGAGATTTATCAAATGTGCTTTTCAACATATAGCTAATGCGGTATTCTGACATTTGACATGTGTTTTGTCATTTTTCCTGCAATTCTGGCCAAGACATGCCCCCGAGTTATAAGAAATTCACAAACCAAATGAAGAGTGGATTCACTCGATCGAATGTATTCTTCAATGTCATGCACTTGTATAATTAACAGATAGCCAATGCGTTATTCTCAGGTTTGACATGGAATTTCTTCTCCTGTCTGTCCTGGAAAATCTCCTGTCATTCCAGGCCACAAACAACTAGGACATAGAACTAGCAGAAGTTGACTAGGAAAAGGAATCTTGAAGCAACTTAATACCTATTTGTGTTATGCTTAGATGAAGATGGGCTTTACTTGGTTTGTGCATTTCGACATCTCCAATAAGTGCCATAAGACATGTCATTTGAGCTGTCAATCCATGCACAGCAAACTAAGCCAACAGAGTCGTCTGCCCAAAGTATTAGAAAGAAAAATAAAAGACTTTCAAGCTTTGAAATGTTTGAGATGATCGCATTCTGCGAATTCTTCTTAGACCTTTTCAGCTCATTGGCGGAAATGTTTCGATCAACTTTAGAAGCAATTTTAAGGATTATTGTTCCTGACCGCTGGAGAGATGTGAGATTGAATTTTCTTTTCAAATTCTTTCGTCTCATGAGACTACATTCGGTTTTTATTCTTACAAATTTCTCAGTTAAAAATGATTTTTCTAAGAATGGCCACAGCCCCTTTTAGCCTAGGTGATATCTATACTTTCAACTAAGATATACAGAATTTATCTGTTATCTTTAAACGGAGCTTGAGCGACTTGGTAATAACTAAACTTCAGTTTTAAAATGAAAATTGCAGCCTTCAAACCAGATCAGTTCGAAAACTTGTTCAGTTCTTAGGCATATCTATAAAATAGGAGGTTTTGGGAGCGAATCAAGGATTGAAAATGATTTTTGCCGTTGAATTAGTGTAACGATTTATCCATTTCAACTGCTCCTGGTCTCTATTAGGCAAAAATTTAGATGGGAGGTTTTGCGAGCAAACAAAGGACTGGAAATGATATTTGCTGTTGAATTCATTCAACGACACATCCGTGTCAATTCTTGGCCTTATTTTAGACTTGGCCTTTCGGGAGTATTTATGCTCCTAATTTCAGTGTTTTTAACGTATGTTAATATATGTAAAAACACTGAAGAAGGATGCATTATTACTCCCGAAATATATATATATATGTTTAAACGAAACTAGGATTGCGTTAAAAGTTAGAAAGTTAATATGAAAAACGAAGTTGTAAAGGCGCAACAATACCGAGTAAACGAGGAGTTTCCTATAATAACATGGTTCACTGAATCATTACGCTCTCCAGGTTCGTAGAGATGAATAGGGTCATCCGACTGGAAATGATGTTTGGATTTTATTCAATTCATTGATCTCATCAGTCATCATTACCGGTGTTACTTTTTGCATTACTCAACAATTTTTCAACCCAGCCTTATAACAAATGACTTCACTCTTCTGACTATATACCTACGTGTTAAATTATTAATTGCTGCAATGAGCTCACCACTAGCTTCTACTTCTTCAATATAAACGAATCCGCGAGTAGTTAACCGGTTTCTTTCAATTTTCCAAATCAGCTCTCATCAAGATTGCGACGCAGAAAGGAAAGACCAAAAAAAAAACAACACTCAGGAGAAACTGAAAATTCAATTATCTTACAGCGTTTAAAAAGATCACTAATCTGCAATAAATTTAGTAAGAGGGGACCATTATTAGCAGCGGCAATGGAAGAAGTCAATTGCAACACACTTTCAAGAGTAAAGACATGGAGGAAAATGAAAAAAAAAGATATATTTAAAAGACCTAAATTTCTCAAGTTGCTTTCTTTCTTCTACTACTAGGACAGTAATTCCCATTAAGTCTGCCAATTTGGCACGCATATGTTTCTTGTCGATTTAAATATAACTATATGACATTTATTAGATTCTATTCTATGCGAGAGAGAAATATGTGCGCATGTAGTAACAATAGTAACCATACACCCTAACAAGATAGAAATGAAGGAAGCAACGAGAATCACATGTTAAATCAGAATTAGAAAAGAATTTGACGGGTGGTCATACTGAAAAATTGAGTAAACTCAGCGCAACTGAGCACGATAATTGATGATGTGCGTAAGGAAAATTTTGGTTTTAAAGAAAGAGTGGAGGAAAAGTATCTTTTTTCATCAAATATTAGTTTCCCGATTGCCAATCAGTTGTAGCATAATTTTTTTCTGGGTATTTTTGATAATTTTATGCAAGGATCGAAGGTTTTGGGTAAATCTCACCTTTTCGACTCAATACGCAACAAAATCTATAAACTATCGTATGACTAAGCTGTACAAAGTACAATCAAACAGCTGAAATATCTTTTTCAATTTCTTTTTGTCCATCCACAAATTGTATATGACTCACATATGATAATATGTACACCGTTAGATACATACGAAAAATACTTGGACTAAGCATAAGATAACGATGACAACAATTCGACACGCTTAAGGGGAATCGACCCTCTTTACGATGACCATGGCGCGACAGCACTAATCATAAATAGTAGCGTTCGATAATTTTGAAACGTACACCAACACACAGATGTATGCCTGCATTCACACGCATAAAAACATTCTACGTACTCTTCTACGAGTACTTAAAATTCAATCGTTAGTTACTGATAAGTAGAAACATTCATGGATATTCATATGAGTATCTTTTTCTAAGAATAGACAATAGTTATTGCATTTATTATATTGTCACTTCGGTTATGCTCGTGTATCTTTTCATTTTGAGCAAGTATCTTTGGCAAAGATTAAAGGTAAATCGATTTAAAAACGGACACTGCTAGCAATGTAAGTTATGCATGTGTTGGACTTATTTGATCAGTAAATATAAATGTCTGTCAATAACATGGAAGCACTTGGAAAACTATGTTTTATTGAAGTAAAGCATGCATCTGAGAAACCGTGACCATTTGTATTTATTATGCGTTTACATTGCATAATGGTTGCTAGAGGATGTAATCAAAATAAACTCTTTTCCCCTTTTCTTTTCCATTTCATATCAATTAAAGTATGAAGAAGTCAGTACGTTTTTGAATTCAATCGATTATTTTTAATTTAGCTGCAAATTAACCATGACTATGGATAAAAAGAAATTTCGAATGCAGAAAATTTTTTAAAGCGTTGGTTTATCCAAGTCGTTTTTTTTTAGAGTTTTGTTGTCTAAATTAAAGAGAAGAGTTTTTAGTTGCGGTGACTCGAAGAAAACCTGTACAGGAAATTTTTATTTCCACTTGAATATTTACTGATGACTTGTAACAAAAGACCATTTTCAAAACTTGGAGAAAGCTAGCTTCATGAATTTTCCTATATGAAACTGATATTAATTGTAACGAGTAATAAGTTAGTAGTATTTACTACGCCCCGCCTTAATGGCCTCCTTATATCTTCCTTAAAAATTTAGCAATACATTTATGTTGTACATTAGAATTAGGGTTGAAGCTTCCCTCAAAAAATATTTAGAGCAATTTCCTAATATAGTAAAGAAAGAGAGCAAGAATTTTTCGGGGATCATTTTAACTACAAACTGTTAAATAAGGACATGTAGGGTATGACCCGAAGTCAGTTAGTTAGATACGTCTAAATGTTCCTTTATTTGGTTCGAGAAACCTCCATCTACACGGGTTTGTGAAAAAAAATTCAGTCACCAAGAAACACTAAAATGGTAAGAGTAACGTTTACGCGAAACATTGCGATATCGTGTTTCTTTGCACGTACCCAAAAGGGCCAAAAAGTCGGTGGTAGAGGCGGAAATGTTTGTGAAAAAGTCAAAGACATTTATTCAAAAACAGGCGAATCAGTTCAAAATGCCAAGTAATATCATCCATCTTTCACGTCAAAGTTCTCAAAGGAGTAAATTTCCTTGAACTGAAAAAGGCCGAAAAACAGATGACAACATTGTTTTTATGAAATGTTCTTACATTAAGGACCAGCAAAATGGACCGGAACTATTGCACCTTACTGTTCGAGAGCAACCATTTGGTGAGAAACAATTTAAAATGGCATAACACATTGAAGAAACCACAGAAGATACTGAAGAAGACGTTGTCAAAAGACTCACCCGAGCTCATTAAAACAGTGATCCTGACTGGAGTAATACGTTGGTTGCCATTTGTATTTTTGCAATATGGCAAAACTAGGATTAAACCCCGCAAACCATGGTCATATTCGTAAAGTTTGATATATTTTACCCATATACGTACTCAGAACACTTTGACGTATGAGTCCTATCTGTATTGTCAATAGTAATCAAACTTCCATCCGGCCAAAAGCACGCATTAAATGTAGAACATTTTTATGTGATGATTGAAAACTGATACCTTGTAGAGTGCAAAAAAAAAACTCAAAAATTCAAATAAAATTTATCAAAATTTTAAGACGAATTATCAACAAAAAGGAAAACATTCAAAAAGTGAAAAAATTGAGACCGTTGAGTTCAAAACTTTTTAAACTTTGGACATCTGTTCAGCCGGGATCATGGTTCCCTGACCGATAAGTTTCATGCAGGTCGTCAAAGATCAGTGATTTTTCTAGAAAACATCAATACAGTCGGAAAGCTGATAATGAAAGACCGTCACGTGACATACCGTGAGATCTAAGTATTCATGGGCATTAGTTCATTTGATCGTAAAACCAAATTCATTCACGTTGGATACCACATAATTTGACATTCGTTCAAAAACAAAAATACTCGTGTCGATTAGTATAATAAAATGCTCCGAAAATCGACTGCTGTACGTCAAAAATAATTGTAGGATCGTGACAGATGACGAGTCATGAATTTCTGCATATGAGCCAAAAAAAAAATACAAAAGTCGACAGTGAGGATCTTTCAATACGAGCAAAACCTCAAGGAAGTTTAACGTGCACGAAATACTGTGACGCAAATTGCCCTTGTTCTTTGGACGAAGTGGTCATGTGACAGCAACATCAATAGTGCAACGTAGAAAGGTTAATTCTGAATAGTATACAATCATTGGCTTCTCCGAACACTTCGGAGAATTAAAAATAAACCAAAAGGAATCAAGCAAGTCGAATCATTCTCAACCACGATAATGTGAGCATACGCAAATCTCAAACAACTCACATGTCAAACAACTGTCAAACAAGTGACTTTTCGATCGGTAAAAGCATAGAATTAATGGAACATCCGTCGTACAATCATGATTCAGCGTTCAACGATTTTTTCTTGTTCCTCAAGTCAAAATGAACTACAAGGAAAATGACTTAAGACGTCCGAAGAAGTTGTTGAAGCGTTGAAAAACTTTGTTTTAGATGTTTTAGAGTTTCTTCATACGGAGCGGAAAATATTTTGACAATTGCACTAAAGGCATGGGAAAGTGTATCGATCTTCATGGAGAATGCTTTGAAAAACAATGAAATGATATTCAGTGATAAATTATTGTCTATTCAGTTTTAGGCTATAATATAAAAGTAACTTCCGAATAATCATTACTCTCTTCTTTACTAGAATTCCTTTACCAGAAACGTACATGAAATAAATTTAAAATTTTAGAAAGTTGTAAATTTCAATGCAAAATTCCCAGGAAAGACTTGCTAGCGACTGTCAAATGTCAAACTCAACGTCAAACTCAGCGACCAAAAATTCAGTCAGGATTTTGCAGGAGAACAATGATCCCGAACACCAGAGCCGACTCTGTCCTGACTGAAAACAGCGAAAAGTCAGCATCACTCTCGATTGGCTTTCACAATCCTGATACGATCCGCATCGAAAGGGTTTAGACCTAATTCGGCCAGAAGCTTCGAGGAAAACGTTTCTTACCTATGAAGTACCCTTTTTCGAGAAGGTCGACGCAATAAGGGAGCAGCCATGAATCAATTCTTATTGACGAATAGAATAGAATAGAATATTTGCTATCTAGATTCCCCTATTCGTTTTTGGAATATTCCCCAAAAATCAACACTCCATCAGCTCATATCGAACGGCGGCCACCCCTAAAGTACTACACATTTTTAAGTATTTGTATTTAGCAAATTTCAATTTCATGATATAAAATAAATTCGCATCCTGTGTAATAATATCCTACTGAAATCCGCTCCTTTTCATGATTGGAATTGGTTAGCTGATAATTTGAAAGCTAATTTTGAAACTATTGGGTATTCTAACCTTTCTAACCTCTCGACTCATTCTGTTTGGGCTCGTCAATCACGCATTTATTCTTGATAATTTCATTTAATTTCATGAATTCCGAAAATATTTAAAACGATTTTGCAGCTTTTAATCCTCTTGTTTTAAACGCTTCGCACCTATTTTAGATTATTTCAAATCTTTTTCCTGTATGTTTTACGCTTTTTGTTATTCTTCTGCTTCCCCGTCACTTTAATCGACTACCTATGGGTTTAGAAGTCTGTTTAGTCTGCAGTATGGACAACTCATTGATGCTGTCATATGTGTTACCGAAAGAATACTCTAATTCTAATTTAAAAATTACCTACAGCACTACAAAGTGATGGCGTCATAGAACTTTCCGGGTGGTCTACGTTCAAACGCATCCAAATTTAAAATAGTTTTAAACTTTATCAATTATGTGTTACATGTCAACTCGCAGTGATTGCAATTTATATTTAGATAGTTTTATATATAAATTTGGAAAATGTTTTCAAAAAGTCTTAACGTTTCAAATTTTAACAGACATATTCATATATTTTTTTGTGTTTTCTGGTCATAAGGCCACTATTCCCTTGAAAATTTTGGTTTAAAATCAAGTCATGGGAAGAGATTTAATTGGGCATAAACACGTAAAAAAACTGGAACGGCTACCCCCAATCGTCCCTGACAGATGGATTGCATGACAGTGACATTTAGCTTGAAAATTCATTTTGTACTGTGCTAAGTGACAGACAAGAGGAATAAGGCCAATTGCGATTATATGGTCTGCATATATAGTTGATGCAAGAAATCGATTTATTTGGTCCTGACATCAAAACGCAGCTACGCCAAATTTTTTTTTTTCCAGTGGATGTCTGTTTCATAAACCGCCCAATTCAACCCTGGGATAAGAGATGAAAGCTTAATCTATAACCATCGTTACTGACAACATAGCAGCCTGAAATTCACAAGAAAAAAAAACTAAAAAAAATTTGTGATCTCATTGAGTGTAATTAAGCCTATTGTAACGTACTTAACAGGATTAAGGCGACAAATGGCGTAAGGGTCAAAGCTGGGTGTCTGAATCAGTTGCAAACATGGTTCAGGTGGTAAATTAGCAAGAAATCGAGCTACGTCGGCATTCGTCACACCTGAACCTTCAAAATCCAACTGGGCATAAAGTAGGCAACTTTATGAAAGTGGCAACTGACTGGGCAGCTGCAGTTATGAAGCTCCTCCAAGTTCTGTGGTCGTATCGCGATTGACAAGAAACCACTAAGGGTCCTTGATGGGAACTTTACGGGACATTGCTCACTTGGAAGACATCAAGAAAAGATGCATCTACTAAAATACTGTGAAGGATTGTTCTGCAGGTGAGATGTCAACCTGTGAAGCTAATTATTTGGTAGAAGAAGAATTAGGACACCTGACGACTGTTTTATGGTCAGATTTCCTAACTGATTTTCTAAGGATGATTGAAAAGTTTGAAGTGATGTGAAAGGCAAAACCGAAAACGATTTCTGCACTTTATTGTGACTACGAATACAAAATTAATTCATTATGATATTGCTATATTCAGAAGCTCAAAGGGATGAAAGAGCCTTACTCCCAAGTCGATGCCTCGACAATACATCCACAAGCTCCAGGTCATGCCTGTATTCCATGGGATCATCTCAGCGTAGTGTATCATGAGCGTGCAAGAAAAGCGTGTGAACACAGGTATGCTTTATCAAACGCAACTGATGCGGCTGATCAGAGCATTGAAAGACAAACGTCCGCAATATAACTAGAGATAAAGAAAAATAATCGAAAAATTCGTAAACGTGGTTGAAATGTATTTTCTAGATGTAGCTTCCTTCGTGTACCATTTATTTCTCCGACTACCGTTTATCAGTGCTGCCTGATCAACTTTTCACCCACTTTTACTCTAATTAAGAAGTGAAAAACTGACTCCACTTGGGGATTTCAGCAAAGGATAACGGCACAGGAATTTTTTCGCATGCTCCTCCGGGGATCAAAAAATAACAGTAGATAGTGATGGAGAAGTATTTTTAAACATCAATAAGTAATGAATTTTTTATAATAGACTTAAACTTTGGAAAAAGAAACACGGCCGGAGCATTAAATAGTACAGAAGTGTCAAATATGTTGGTCCTGCAAGCAAATAAATCCGGTTAAAAGCTGAGAAATTATTCCAAAATAGGGCCAGCTTGTTTTCAGATGTTTCAAGTTAGGTTAAGTTTTACTATTAGGATTTTTGACCATTTTTTGAAAAAGTGGTATTTGTCGAAAAATACGAAATACAGAAATTTTTTTTGCAGCGATGCTAGTTTCAGACACCTCTCGGGTTCAGGTTGTGATTTCAAAATATATATTAGTACGAATGTTATAGTTTCTTTACATTTACCCAAATAGATTTTTTATGAGGATGCATTTTTTGTGAAAATGGATGATAATTGTAAGGTCCAATTCCCTGCACTGTAGACCACTCTCTGAGTCAATTCGGAACGACTTCAATCACGGATTCATCGGCGTTTTATTTCAGCCGATTTCCCCGTTGATTTTATTTAAGAGCAACGGGGAGGATTTTTGATTTTTGGGGTTTTCGTTTTATCCCAGGATAACTAACCTACATGAAAACAGAAAATCTATCGGAAAGACTTGTTCCAGTTGTAGTAGGCTCCTGCCTTGACTTCAATATATCTGTTCTTGCACGAACAAGAACAGGTATTCGCGCAATTACGGTAAGAGCTCCTTATTTTTTGCGTAATCAGTACGCAATTAGGGGAAACCACAGCATCAATTATGTGATAATTTCTATAGAATTTATCGGTTTGTTTACAAAACTACAAAGGCAAGGAGGTCCATCTTGATATCGCTCCAGCATTTCAAACGGATTCTGGGCAATTGAGCAAATTGCTACCGAAGTTAGCAATTTTCTTAACGTCCAAAACTTATAATTGCATTACTGCCTAATAAGATCACCGCGCATTGTTGTCAGGGGAAAAGATAAACACCAAGCCGAATTGCAACAAGGAATATGCTTCAGATTAGTCCTGGATCAATTTCGATTAATTCGATCCTCTCCAATACTTTCCGTTTTTTATGATGAGATTTTATATGACGTCAATTCATCCAGAGCGGCTTTAAGGTATGACGTTTGTCTGCTAAACTAGTACAAATTAGGAATAAAACCTTGTTACAAAGGTGTCTGAAGTTTGCATCGTTGTAAACGCAAGGGCCCCATTTTTTTACTTTTTGACAGTTTTTTGGAAAATTTGACTTTTTTTTTTTGAAAATTTTACTCCGAAACTTCAAACGCCTTCTTTAAACTAACTGCTGGCGAAATAACCTCAAAATTTCATAATTATATCCTATTGCAGATACAAGTTAGAGCCCATCATCAATAAATATAGACTTTTGTTGTGCGAAAAACAGAACTCAAACATGCATTGTTATCAATTTTTAGTTCTTTTACTATCCCAGGATTCCAACGATTTTCAACCATTGCAGACGGGGCCAATCTAAAAATTCGAATAAATCTCCATCAACAAATGAATTAAAGCGAATTCCTATTTAAAACAAACAAACAAATAATAACAAAATAAATTTGAATTAATTATTAAACAAACTCAACATGGTATACTGTGGCACCCACAATTAATCAATAAAATTTTGCAACGTAAGCATTGCAAAAACCTTCAAACTATTCCAAAGAAAACAAAAAATCTTGCATATAAACTTCCGGCCCGATAATATCTCAAAAGTTTATCCAAAGCTATTCAATAACAAAAGCTATTGGAAAAATCAAAAAGTCAATGTGTTGAAGATTTTGTATTGATATATCTTTGAGCTATGTATTAACAGGGATATATAAAATAAGCTAAAGATACTTTTCGGAGAAACAAATTGAGATTTTATGAAAGAAAAGTATCTTTATGCATGTTAGCACATATGATAGATATTTGATAATAAATATTGATGTGATTTTGCCTTGCCATTTATCATCGTTTTCTGAATATTTTTACGGTAAAAATAAGTGCTGAATATCTTTTATAAAATTTTCCTACGATTTTCGAGCTCTTGCTGGCGCATAACCATTTTGGTTAAATTTTCAGCAGAGTTCGATTAGCATCACATCTCGAACGTGGCTCGTTAGCGTCTTGATGTCTTTTTTCTTTTAATTTTCTTTGCAAGCAAATATTCGAGATAGTGAAAAATTTTGATTTTTCCTGATTATTAGCTCACTCACCTTAACATAGTTCATTGTATGTGTACACACGTAAAGTGTCATCTTTAAATTTGAATCTGATAATCAAGTGAACAAATACAAGTAATATAAACAAATTTCAAAAAAAACTTGGCTAAAATGCTTCCGATGTAGATTTAGCGTAATGAGTGGAAGAATTTTGGAAATTCTGGACCAAGGCTGTTCCGTTTTGTGTTATTAGTTTTTGATTTTTCTTATTTTCCTATTATTTTGGTTCAAACTAATCTGAAGCTAACAAATACGTAAAGTGTTAACAAAATTATTGATGTAAATTATTTATCATCGATGTCATCATTGGTATTTTTGCTCGTTCTCGCACTGATTCAATGAAAAGCGGACATGGATTTTATGGAATAGTCTTTTAATCTTTGTTGGTTAATTAAACACTTCTTTGATGATTCACCCTGTAAACCAGGAAATGAAAAGTGCGAAGACGTCCAACAAATAAGTAATCTTGTGACTTTGTACACAAAAGATGATTGGACCAAGGATGTAATTGATGAGGGCTCCTTAACAGCGTAGAAAAGTGTAATTTGAATGAATATACCTTCAATAGTCAAAATTATTAAAACTATTTAGCACATAATGGTGGAAATTCAAAATGGCTACTATAAGTTTCCTGAGATCCAAAAAACGTAAACAGATCAATCCCCTATGCCCGACATTAAAAAATGCAACTCTAAAGGAATAAAAAAAAAAACCCATAGCCTTGGCTGAATGATGTTATTGATTTTTCAAAATATAGATATTCTTTTCATAGCTCGAAATTAAAATATTTGACTAATCAAGCGCAGTCGTTATTAACGAACAAATAAATCAGCGATAGCAATTGATTGAAACGAATTCGACCTGACATACAGATGCCGCTACAAATTGACAATCAAAATGTCAAAACACTCAAAATCCCAAAATTTTATGACATTTAGGTTACTCAAATTCAAATTATAGCCTTTGAATTGACACGTCCTCTGAATATTTTGTAAAAAAAATGGGGGAAGTGAATATCATACTTTAGAAAAAAACTATTTTTGAAATTTCTGAAATTTACACCGTTGCAAACTCAACGGTCTCCAATGTTTTTTGCATTTTGATTATTTCCTTGTATAATTAAACTTAAAGTTTTGGAAAATTTTGTTTGTACATTTGAATATTTTGCACTCACTGGATTTCCTCTTTAATTTAATTTTCAATTATAAAGAAAAAGTTATGTTTTCATTCAGACCCATTATTTTTGCTTGAAAAAAATACGGTGCAAACAAAGGCATCGGTGGATGAATTTTATCATGCAGCTTCCCCATCATATTGAACTGATAAGTATTGGTATTCTAAATTTTGTTGCGACCGTATGAGCACCAGCTATAACGCAATCGCTAAGGCCAAATTTACACTTTTCAAAATTGCACTTTTTAACACTTGTCATTGATAAGACTGAAATCAAAAACTAGCAAGACGAAATTATGGTTGTCACCTGGTAAAAGTCATAGAAAGTGTCCGAAGACGCAGGAATCAACTGTCAAGGTTCTAAACAGTATTTTTAGAGATACACATGGTATGATCGTCACAGACTCTCTTCATCATGGAAAAACAAACAATCAAAAAACAATATTACCATAAAGTAATGGATCGTTTGTGCAACGAAATCAACTTCAAACGACCTCATTCAGCAAGAAAAAAATATGTTTCGCCAAGACAGCGTTTTGGCTTGCAAGGCAACCGGAAAAATTGACCGTATTCGATAGATTTATCTCTCAGCAACTGTTTTCTGTTCTCTTGGTTGAGAAATTGACTAATTGGGAAAAGATAACGTTCAAATAAGGAGTTCGTGTATGAAACGAATACCTGTTTGACTTGACTTGACGGACCGTTATAAGAAAAGCATCGAAATTTTGGAACATCGTTACACTAACTGCATTACTCTATGTCAGGATTATGTCGAAGAATAAAATCGTATATCCAGTAAATCGTTTTTCTTTTTATCCTTTTAATCCTTTTTCATTGCCATGTCAAAGACTTTTCAGCTAATGAAGTATAATCATCAAATACATAATGAAACTCATCAAAAAGGCCTAAAATAGAAATATGAATCACAATAACAATCAATGAGACAAACAGAAGTTGCTTCAGTGTGTTACGAAAATTTTTCCCATAACATCAAGGCGTTGTCAAAAGAACCCGAAATTCGAGACCTTTCTGGGGTCATCAGTTTCATCTGACGGTTTCGAAGCATATGTTACCAGTGTCCATAGAGTCTACAATAGGTTCCCTAATTGGAAATCTTCCCTTTTATATAGTGTCGTTTGAAAATAAATTTATATTAAATTGTTTTTGTTGATTTATTCAACGTCATCGGACGCAGGATACGTCAATTTTTGGACACTTTCAATCAAAGGACTAAAGCGAACCTTACGAAGTAGATATTGTTCGGATTACACTTAAGGTAGGTTCACATATTTATAGTTTATATTATATATATTATATAGTTTAGATTATATTATATGTATAATATATTAATTTTATTTTTCTTAATTGACTAAGTTTAAAAAATAAAATGTAATGCAGGAAAATACTATCTAATTTTGAAATACCGTTATTCTAAGCCTAGATGAAAAATTGTCTGAATTATTTTCACCGCCGCAAACGCATCTAGCACGGTTTGCTCCAACTTTCGAATTTTGTTGAAGCCTGGACAGCAATTGAAAACTCGAAGAGTTCGAAAAAGTTTATGCGAACAAAAATTTCAGTCCAATTACCCAAGAACAAAAAGAAAATTCAAAGTGTTTTACTTTGATACGCGCTTACGACATTTGAAACCAATTTTCTTAAAAAAGAAGTACCGAAATTTAGATATTTTTCCATCGTCACGGTACAGTCTTGATACGTCATGGAATAAGATTAGTGGCAAGATACTGTTATTGCATAAGCACTAGCAAATGTTAACAAATCGAAAAAGCTCCCAATCTAACTGTATCAGGCGTGAATATCACAGATGCATTGGAATTTGTAAGCAAAACTTGTTGGAGAGAGAATATAAAGAAGAAGGTACGGAATGATCTAAATTAAAATTCTGTTAAAATTGTATTAATACAGACATACTCAAATATACCGTTATACTGGAAACAATATCCTCACATAAACTGAAGCTCAGAAACTCCAGTTCGTCCTTTAATTTACAAGCTCTCCATCTTGCAAAGCTCGCTTCATTTGCTACGTGGGGTATTTGTGTCTCTTTTTTTGTGATGTCCCTCTGGACTGTTGGCACCTTTTTAGGAGTTACGATAGATAGTTATGATAGTATGGAAAGAAGCGCTTCGAAACAAACTGATGAGTCTAACCGCATTGTGTTCTCAATTATGGCTAAATTGTTGTACAATTGAGATTTTTGCGTTCGTTTCATCTAAATTAGAGCTCAGAATCTTCAGTTCGTCCTAATTTTACAAGCTCTCGCTCTTGCAAAGCTCGCTTTATTTGCTACATGGGTTATTTGTGTCCTTTTTTTTTGTGATGGCCTTCAGTAGAATTTTCAATTTTTAATTGCTACGATGGATAGTTATGATAGTATGGTTAAAAGAGCTGGGAAGCAAGCTGATGAGTAAGTCTAAGTAAGTTATGTTCTCGATTACAGCAAAATTGATTTTGAACTGGGACTTGCGTGTTTGTTTCATCTAATGAAAAAAAAACCTCTGAAGCCGGATTATATGAACGATATAGGAGTGATTTTACCAAGGTCTATAATGCTAAACAAGCGATAGTTCAAATGTTTTATAAGAGGTATCTGAAGTTGGCATCGTTTAAACGAAACGGTCTCCATTTTCTTCACTTTTTGATTTTTATTTGCATAGTTTGACCGCAAGTTTTGGTATATTTCATTCGGATTTTGAATGTTTATGCACCTCAATAGATTTTTATTTCAGTTTAATCATTTACTTAATATAAATAGTGAAAGAAAATGGACAGCGTTGCGTTGGCAACTGTGCAAACTTCAGACAACTTTAAAATTTATAAGCGATACCATGTCTTATATGGACATTATAGGGATGAGATAATCCTAGTTAAAACATGTTCCAAACATAATGCATAAAAGCAACAAAAACCAAAAAAGATGCGTTTGGGGTCAAAACAGTGTGTTCATTTCATTGTCTAGGGAAAATTTAAATTCAAATTGAGCAGTTTCTTAGGCATTTTTTCGGCCTTGTTGATAAGAAAAGTTTCATATCCTATTACCCAGTTCTTCGAAACAATCATTTTCATAGGTGGCAAGTCAAATTTTCAAGGAGCATTTTTGAACTGCAAAACAGAATTGATGTGTTTCAACTTTTGCGTTGTAATCACTCTTATTTAAACTCGAAATTATTAGGAACATTCATAAAATCACATCCTAGAAAGTCTTCTTTCATCGCGATATGATTTGAACATTCCAAAATCGCAAGGTAAGAGAAAGACATTCAACTTGGGAGTTTCCGTACAAACTTCAGATTCATAATCGACAGAAGGAAAATGTACTAACCAATTGCCAAAAGTTAGACGCCTTAGCCCAAATGAATTTCAAAAGAAATTTTTACAATGACTTTTCAATATTGACAAGCAAACAACAAAATTTCACCATCCCAATAAATCGACGCTAATTTCCCACACTTTTTCATTGTTTTTTTCTTTGTATTTGCGCTTTGTTGTTTGCTTTTAAGCTAAAGTAAACCTACAACATATGTTGCCATGCCTTGCAACAATTGATTCATGAAAAATAATGAGACATGCAAATATAATAAATGAATATTAATATCTTTTTGCAGAAGCCATTGATCAATGATCAAATACAACGAACAAATTTTTGAAGAGTTCAACAGGAAAAAAATTAGTCATCAATTTCTGCCAAAATGATTTCATTCCTCTTCACTAAAGATGAAAAACTTTTATGAATGAAAATTGAAAGAAAAATAAATAATCAAATCATCTGAGTAATATCAAATACAGACGATGTAGGCAACATGTGTTTGTAGTCAAGGTGAAGTAATTTACATTTTGACGAAGTAAGATATCGACAGAGACAACATATGTAGTGTTTGGAGACATTATTGCGTGTTTATTATTCCATGAAAGAAGGAAAAAAATAGTTGGAAAATTTGAATTTTAATGCCAGCAAGCTCACTCTGACGACAAACATTTTTCCACTGATTTTATTGTTTCCAGCTCGACTACGAAGAGGTTGAAGAAAAGGAGGCAATTGCGAATTGATCGGCGTTGGTTCGTCTATGTGAGATGGCTTGTTTCGAATTCCAATGAAATTCCAAATGAAATCATGCTTGGATACGAGTTGAGCAGAAGAACACACTTTTAAAGGAATCAACTTGAATGACTGCTATTTGACGTGATCAAGTTGCTATGCCAGTGTATATCTTCGTCTTTTGAAAGGCATTTTGCAGTGTACTTTGACCAACAAAAGTAAAGGAGAACAAAAAAATTAAATGCATGCATTTACAATAAATTGAATGATAACGTATGTAATTACAACAATTCGTGCTTACGCTAATGTTAGAAATGTGCAAACACAATAAACAGTAGAATCGACGCAGATTTAAACTGGTTGATCGTGTAGTAGACGTCATCGTATGTGCCATGCATGTTTTGGTATTCTAACGCGGAGTGTTAAGTATGCATGACGACAGTTTGCGCAACTGAAGTTTCGAAGGATCGAAGGGGTTGACTTCGGTGAGGAACCAAGATTAGTAAAAACTCAGTTGCATGATTGAGAAAAGGCATCAAGGTCATGTGGATCAAAATCATCAAATTCTATTACAATGGCAGGGATATGAGCAGATGCCACGATAGAAATACAATACAATGGAGCGTCTGTTTCTTTTGTATCGCACCAACGATATCGCGAAAACTAATTTAAAATACAACAAAGCAAATCCTTATGTACGATATATGGAAGAACAGTGTTTTGCTGTCGCAATAG
This sequence comes from Stratiomys singularior, assembly GCA_954870665.1. Lineage (NCBI taxonomy): Eukaryota > Metazoa > Arthropoda > Insecta > Diptera > Stratiomyidae > Stratiomys > Stratiomys singularior. The sequence continues at coordinate 29,992,297 of OX940881.1, read as the reverse complement.
TCATCATTTCATAAAATTCATTACGTTTCTAGCAAGAACTCAAGTATTTCGTGCACACAACAATAACGAAAAATATAACACTGGAAAAAGGCTATAGAAGCTGATTCTGCTTCTGCACCAACAGGCTAAAGATTCAGCCGTCAATGTAGCACCATCATCAGTACCACTCATCGTCGAGTTAACAACAAATCGCTCGTCAAAAAAGGTTTCGTCTTCAATCAGTTCCAATTTGAATTTTAAATTAACACACACTGAATTGCCAGATTACATTCTAGCCAAGCAGTCAGCCGGCCTGGCTGTCTTCTAAGGCAACTGGCAGACCGTCTAAGTTGGCTCGTGTTTGTCTGGATTAACTTTTGAGCAAAAGACAACACCAAATGGGTTTGGTTGGATCAGAAATTATTTTACTTATTATCAAAAATGGCTCTCATTTAAAATTTGCATCTAGAATTCAGTGTGTGCCAGCTTAAACGTTTTAATTGAATTATTTTATTTCTACATACGTTCACGTGGGACGAAGAGTTCGAAACGTGTAAATCGAAGTCTACTGAAGCGGAAGACGAAGTGTTTATTTTTTAATAGAAGAATCCTCTTGCGAATGTGTCCTGCAATAATCACTTGCACCCTTGTTTAATCTTCTGTACAACACAGTCAGCTGGCTCCGTATCAGCTGCTTTCTATTTGCCCACCGCAATCAAATTGGACTATAAAACTGCCATGAAATCACCTCCAAACTGTCACAAATGTTTTGATATTGCACTTATCTCGTTGTATTCACACTTTCAACAGATATCAAATTAACCTTTTCCTTGGGCATTTAAAAAATATTTTTTTCTTCCTTTTTTTTTTTTTTAGATATTTACCATACAAAAGAGAAGATTTCTCGCACTATTTACACAGCAAACATTTATCAGCTGAATGAGATTATTTCTGCCCTTCTCGTTTTTTTTTTAATTTGCGAATTTTCGAAAAACAAAACACATTCGAGCCATTAAACAACGGAACTATTGGCGAAAAGTTTACACCTTAAAGATTTTCTTGGGTTAAATTTGGAACGAATTTATGCACACCACTCCCACAAGCACACGCGAAAACAGCGCAAAAAGTCATTAATTGAAATGAACGTCTAGAATTGGTGGACGAAAAAGAACGTGAGAGCAAAGAATTATTCGTCAAGTTTGCCGGAATAAATCCTTTAGCCAGGCTATTGTTTTGCTACAATCACACACTCACTAGACTATGGAAAAAATCTGAACACTTGTAATTTTCAATTGATTTTCTTCACCAACTGGGTTATGCTATCCACCAAACTGAACTTTCCAAGCGAAGGATGCAGCAAAGCAAGGATATGTATTGCAACTATATGCACACGGGCAGCAACTAACTAAAAGCACTGATAAAACTTAAAAGAATTACTAAAAACTGATAAAATATTTTCAAAAACTAAACTGAAAAACCGCGCCTTGTCGTTTGAATAACTCACTCGGCCAGCTCGCGCGCTTAATGCCAACAACAAGGGGATGAATCTACAGTCGCGCGCGTTCCATACTTCAATGAGTTCCAAAGAGACAAGATACTGAACTATAGACGACAGTTGTATAGTTAGCCACGAGCACGATGGAATGTCTCCCAAGTCGTTTTCCATGTCTTGGTTGTCGTCATCGCGGTCTTACCGTATCTCGTACCACTGTTCCACACACATCACGTTTCCCGACCGACAGGGGTTCGTTCTCATCAGTTCAGATACAGTATCTGTGAATTAACAACGATAACGACCGGATCCGAGCAGTCAACGTTCAAATAAGCCGCGGCTTAACAGTTTTCAAACGCGATGGACTGGTAACGTTTCGCGCGCCCAAACAATGCCGCGAATGTCTCCACTCTCGCGTTAAGTGCATGGGTCGGCTTAAGTCTCCACTGTAGGCCAAGTGCAGACGAACGTTACTCAAGCTCACCCTCACCACGCATACCAAACCAGTTAAGGTGAAAAGCAACTTTCCTGGTCGGCGCACGTACAAACAAAACCCGCTTGTAATGCCGACAGTTCTCGTCCTTACAACTAACGACTCAAAAGATACTTTGCAAGTCGCGGAGAGTGAAAGCTTTGTAAGTATCTAAACTTACTCTCCCTGGTCCTCTCGCAAAATACAAATCAACCGGCAGAAACTCCCCAGCAAAAAAAAACCATCCAAGATACAAATGAAGAAAAACTTCCAACGTGTAGATACAGTACACGAGCAACAACTCGCGAGCTGTTCTGGTCACAAAGTCAAGTGTAAATGTACACGCTTGCCAGCAAAGTTTTTTTTTTGTTTGTTTGTTATCAACTTTTAGCTTTCAAACGTAATTTGTATTCCAATTACGCTAAGCTTGCAATATGACTCCGAACAGCCACCACCTCCTCCTCCACACATGACCAACACTAGGCGAGATATACAACACACGCATGGAACTCAGCGGGGCGCTGCTCGAGCCTCGCACCATTTCTTACAGCGTCATTTCTTGGTTACACAGCTACACTTCAGAGTCGACTTGAACCACCACGACGCGTCCGTTGATTGTAACCTCCCTCAGCGGGGCCAACAAGCCAGCTGGCCGTCGTCAGAACTCTCCTCAAACCACACATCGTCTCGCGTATGTGAAAATTCGACAAAATTTTGTAACTCTCACATATGCCCGAGTGAGCTAAGCTTTAGTCGTTTAACCCGTATCTACATCCAGCACAATCCGCGTGTATCTTCAGGCGTCGGTTGGAATGTATCTTTTTCGCGAACTGTAGTTGGAAAGTATCTTTTTCGCGTACTACAGTTGAAAACTACTGACAAATCTATTATTTGGCAACATATGCTTGTCGACTTGAGCGTGGTGCTGTGGGTGGCACTAGGTCGCCATGGAACCGTGCCAAATCTGGAATCATCGAAACTATTCATACAATAAATGCATCTTTTACTGTTGCAAAAAGCTTTTGCAAGTTCAATTAGAACGATAAAATGTATTTTTTGTGCTAATTAAGCAAGTAGATAAATCTACGGAGCAGTCAGCTATAAACAGTTCTGAAAAATTCGGTCGTGCTGGAAAAGGACAGAGAAGTCCTACAAAAATGCCCTCTAGCAGTCTTTATATTGCTTGGCCCACTAGCCTGCAATGATATGTAAGCTCACCCTCAGAATCTAATCTTAACGGCAAGATTAGGAGATTAAGAAAACTGTGGAAAATTTGCGAATCTACCGGATTCGGAGCGATATTTATTTTTTCAAGTATGTTCAGCCCAGATTGGTTGTAACGTTTCTATTATAGGAAATATGAACGCTGAATTCTTTCCAAATTCCTTAGATTGGGAAGCGGCTGCTGTTCTTTCTGTGTTAACATGGGTTGACTTTGCAAACTGGTTACAGCCCTGCGAATAAATATAGATTCAAACATCTTTTTTGGTTTCTCATGAAAAAAAAGAAATTATTTCAAATATCTGAAATTTTTCATTGATAAAATGCCTTGATAGACATTTCGTTAGGCTAAAAGAGTGGTGCTATTTTGTTTCTAAAATAAATTATATAAAAAACACTAAACTCACTTTAAAGTCTCTGAAAAACTTCAAAATCGAATCCTTGTGGAAATATTGCTGTGGTATCGAGAAAATCTGCTGTTTCAGATTATAACAGGCTTAAGAAAAATCGAAGATGACAACAAAACAACAGTTTTTAAATTAAAAAAAAAAGGTTATCCCATCGTCGCATGTTTTTCGGATGAAACGCAAGACTTTTTCTTAGCAAAATTACCGAGTCCTTCGCTGGCTTGTTGAATGGCGGAACCACATTATAAGGCTTCATTTTAACTGATTTTTTTGGGATTTTTTTGTGTAGTCCATAATAAATTGTTCACAATTTTTGAACTCCATAAAAAGTGTCGACCTTTTTTTATTAATGGTTGCGCGAGTTTTTATATTCCAGCTTGTTTTGAAGGTTTTCGAAGTTTCAAATTCGATTTCCCGTTCTCTTATGGACGTGACCTATAAATTTGCTATTTTGAATCTAGATGATCGTTCCAATAAGGATTCAAATTAAGAATTGTATTAAACGTGTTCGAATCACCACCTCAGTATGAAGGGTGTTTCTTTAGAAACATAGAAATTTTCGTTGGCAACACTTTCAAACGGTACATATGGTGTGACAGCTGTCATGCATTTTATGGTTAGTTTAGCTTGTCATTTTGTCATGAATAGGTTGACGCCAGAGCAACGTCTTCAAATTGTTCAAATTTGTTTCGAAAAACAAACGGTTCTTTTCGGGAACTCATCGTGTACTCCGTCAATTCAATGGCCGATATAATCGTCCATCGGGACAATTAATTCGATTAACCACAAGTCGTTTCCGCACAAAGTTCTTCTCGGTAGCAATACGCATCCATCTAGAAATCGTACAGTGCGTTATGGAGAAGCCATAGTGGCTGTAGAGCTTAGTATCGATGCAGACCCGAATCGATCCATTTCACATCGCTTTAAACAATTAAACTTATGCCTATCCCCATGATCGGAAATTTCACGGAAGGATCTTGGTTTGTAGGCTTAGAAAATCTAACTCGTGTAGGAATTGAAGCCGAACGACTACCAGGCACGACGCAGATTCGGTTTATGGGCCCATCAAAGAAATGCTGGGGATTCCGAATTTAATAAGAACATTGTGCTTAGCGTGGAGGCTCATTTCAGGTCGAATGGCAGCATCAATAAGCAAAACTGCTGCAATTGAGGTGATGACAAACCACACGCGGTTATCCAATCACCGTTACACATCCGGAAAAAGTCACTGTATGTTGTGCATTGTGTGCCGGTGGAATTATTCGTCCATATGTCTTCAAAAATACTTCTGGCAATAACATGAAAGTTAATCGTGACCGGTGCAGTGCCAAGACCAATCGCTTTCTCGTTCCGGAATCGACTTTCAGTGATGGGGACCACAGAATTCAACAAAATGGCGAAATAAAGCTCGTGCAAAAATCAACTTATTGAAAGAAACATTTGATGAGCGCATGATTTCTTGTCATGGATCTGTGAAATCCGCCTGCAAGATCTTGTGATTTAGCATCGCTAGACAATTTCTTGTGTGGATAGGCCAAATTACTCGTCTACGCTGACAACCCTAGAGATTTTTTACCATTCGAAAAACAACATTCGCCGCGTTGTTGCCGATGTACGTCCCTAATTATTGATTATTTGTTGAAAATTAGACCTATAGTTTGAACTCCTTATGCTCCAATCGTGGCGCTCCTTAAAATCGGCTTATTCAATTCGAACGCAAAAGAACCAATTCATGTTAGCCTCATACATCTTTGGTCCCAGTAACTGCGATCAAAATTCTACTACCCTCAAGTGTCTAATTTATAGATCGCAGTTAGAATGCTCTACACTATACGCCAAAGGGTTTCATTCCAACGATCAGAAATGTAATGATACCAAATAACATTTTCGCTATTAATGAACTTTCGTTTTAAAACTTCTTTGATTTGAACCTTTGGACGTCTTTTTTTGTCGGAATTTGTCATATGTCACAATTTATCATATGTCTCGTTTTATCATTCCTCACAGAATTTATTAACTTATTCTTCGATATAATATATTGGTCTAGTAAGATAAAAATTGTCGGAACAGTCGAAGGCACGGGCAAGATATGACGTGCGTCATGACAGGCTGTCAAATGTTGAGATAGTTGTATCGTATAGAGTTGTTTAATAAGTAGTTTTTTGAAAAAAGTTTGAACACTTGCAAGAATAGGAAAAATCCAATTTCGTGCAAGTATTTTCGCGCAGTTGTTTCGAAAATCGGCCACAGAAATACGTAATAGTTGGCAAAAAGTTCATCGCACCTCTAAACATTGATTTTTCACTAGCAATTTCTGTATGAGCTAAAAAAGAATCATGAAGTGGACGTTCAAAAACAGCCACATATGATGACATTGTTGTTAACGTCCGTGAGCTGGTGATAGTCGAAGTTGAGCTGTGCGATATAGTAATGGTCATCACGACCATCTCATATGATCCTGTGCGAAAAATCTGGCACGAACATTTGAACATGAAAAAGCAGCCGGCTTAATAGATGCCACGTTTTTACGTAGACGTCACGTAGACAGCATTTGAAATCGTGTAAACTATGTTGAAACGTATTCCAATGAATTTTTTATTCACCGATTTTTAACTGCGTAGGAAACATAAATCCAAGACTTCAAACCAGATATCAAGACGCACTTAAACACTTGACTTTCCCAGGCGAATCTATTTTGAAAAGGGCAAACTCGGTCTTGTCAAAGGGGAAAGGTTTTTTTGGGATTCGCAAGGTGTGATCTTCAAAGACTATTTGCAGAGGGTAAAAATGATAACGGGGCAATACCACATTGATTTATTGGGGCGATTCGACGCCATATTAAAGGCTTCGTTTGCACTGGAAATAAGTGCTTTTGAGTCGATTCGATGCCATATTGAAGATGAAGTAGGCTCGTTCTCTTCCACCTTCTTCTTCTCTTCCAAGTTCTCTTCCACCACGACAATGCTCTGGGCCCATTCATTCCGAATCACCTCGGTCAAAATAGTTGCATGTCACTATGAAGTGGAGCCTCATCGCCCCTACCTCACAGACTTGAAAACGTGCGTTTGTTCGTATACCTGAAGAAATTGGGCTTTGGGCAAATTCTTCAAGTCAAATGATGAGGTCATAGCCGATACGAATGCCTATTCCGTACAGGTTCGTGCTAAATCATTTCATAATACGTTGTCAAGATCCTAAATATGGAGGATGAAAAACTTTAAATTACCGCTGGGAAAAATTCATCGCACTGAAAACGGACTTTGCTGACATTGTAAAATTACAAACCTGATATATGACAGGTGTCTGATGTTTGCAACGTTGCAATTTTCTCGATCTTTTTTTATTTTTTGTTTATTTTTGTTGGTTGAACCGAATTAAGAAACTCGCGAAATGTGAATAATTTAAAATTTCCTTCAAAAATTTCAGTACAATTACCCGAAAAACGATCAAGTAGAATTCGAGACCATTAGGGTTGCCGCATTGCCAACTTCAGATATCTTTCAAAAAATGCATTCTCTCGCCGATTCTGGAAGTTTGTCTAAATAGGTTCGTAGGTGGAAAAAAAGTGAAAGTCTTTCAAATTTAGTTCGCTGTTCTGTAGTTTTTTGGTTTGCAATACTCAAATTCTAATTCTGCTGGGTGAAAATAGAAAATTTTAGATGAAGTATCTGGACTAACATCAAGGGAGCGGTGTCTCTATCCGAAGCATCTGAAAGATAAGCGTGAAAGGTGATCAGAATAGATACGTTTCAAGCTACTAAGCCAAAGGCGATTGATCCTTGCAGACTGGAGAAACTTACACTTACAATTATTGTTTGGATTCGCTGGTTTATGTCCAAATACATTTTCAATACAAGAATGACGAAGTCAAATTATGTTGAAGATCACGTAGATACTGATTTTTTTCTCAGGTCTAAAAACAACATCTTTGCAATTTTGATCTTTATTTCAATCAAGGCAAGAAGTTGGCTAGTGTAGTATGGAATTTTCGCCCACATTTTTTTTCTACTCGATGAAAATGAACAGAATACTCGCTGAGCAATAGATTAGTAGAAATGAATTTCGGAAAGATTTCCTGGAATCGAAAATCCATTTCGGCTGGATTTTTGGCTTAAATCCTTTTGTCAAAAAATTATTTTTACCTTTTTACTTTAATTTTGTACTTAAATTTTGATTGAACAACATAAAATATTATTTCTTATTTATTGATATTAAGTTTAATTACACAGAAGTTGCCATGTTAACCTTTTTAAAATAAACAAAGTTTACTGAGTACTTTTGACTAAAATGTCAAAGTACTCAGTAAAGTATTTTAGACTTTACTGAGTACTTTGACAGTTTGATGATACATCAGGTTCTTCAAACATTTTCTAGGAATACTTCCAGTTACTGATGAACATGAGTTGAAAAAGGTATTCCTATGATGTTCGTAAACGTGTTGAAAACGTCTAACTTAATTCTCTCGAAATATTCAGCTAGGATAAGTGCTAATGTTCTTCAATTCAATTAGTAGTAAAAGTTTCAAAATTACATTTGTATGCTCTTTGTTTTTGGAATGGTGACAATGCTAACCTTACACTAACATCTCATGGCTCACCAAATTGAATTTGTCACTTCGCGAGACTAGAAATCAACGCATATTTTCATGATACTGTCAGTCATTCCACTTGTGGTGATGACAATGAAAGCATTTGGTGTCAAATTGGATAAGAGAAACTCATATAGCTATTTCTGTGCAATGCTACTACCGAGAAATATCCCCTAAATCACAACGCCGACCCTAAAAATAAACAAATCTTCCGCTTTGATTTTCTCAGCAAAGGACGAATGTTACCAAATAGAATTTGACATGTCTACATGTTACATGAAAATTCAATAAAAGTGTTATTGCCGAGTAATGTCTAGTAATAAATGAGAAAAGTTCTCGTCTATGTTTCTTTGATGCTGTTGTATTTCAATCCAATTGGTGAAAAAGTGACGAAAAATTCGCAGGGCGCAGGTCTTTACAATTTGACTTTTAATCTAAATATTTTACCTACCAGATATTCAATATCTACATAAATGATAAACATAAAACACAATTTTCACAATATTATTATTGATAAGATTTTCAATGTCACATGGCTCGCAGCTGATGGCTGGACAATTCAGATGACGCAGATTCTGTTTATTGATTCAATAGCGACATAGTAATAAAAATATTCCAACCAAAATTTTATCATGTTTAGAAGAATTAAGAAAATATTCGATATGGTTGGGATTGAATGGATTTTCTATTGGTTTCTGTTATGCTTAAATATTTTATTATGATTTTTCAATTGAGTCTGATGATTGTTTACGATTTTTCGTTTATTAGTCAAGGAGAAAGTTCCACAAGGCTGTTGGGAAGAATAAATGATTTGAAGTTCAATGCACATGACTCGGTTTAATCAAAACTGAATTCAAATGGAAATAATAAATGAACTTACCAAAAATGGTTTTCTGTGTTTACTCATTCATTTATATTTAAAACGTTGAAATGACGATACATACCTGAAAAAGACAAAAAAAAAGAGTTTAGATACAATATTGAAGAATTGAAAATATTTTCAAAAAACAACCAAAGATACCTTAACGTTTTCCAATTTTTATTTTGACATTTTTTGAGGGTATCACCAAGTTAAAAATGATACTGACCAAATCACCTTCTCGATGCCATTTATCCCGAAACGACGTTTTGGTTGTTACAATACAAAAACCCCAGGCTCCAAAATTAGCGAAATATGTCAACACTATCCATTTTGAAATTGAATTTTTGGAAAATGTTATTCTGTTTCGTGCTGAACCTTGAATGCGTCTAGGAGTACCTGAATAAAATGTCGGGGAAAAACTCATTTGGTGGAGACTTTCAGCATTAAAAACAGGCGATGTATATAAGGTTTCTTCCAAACTAAGAAGACATTTTCTCCGCGAAGAATGTTCATCAATTTCTACCATGTCCACTTGAAAATAGCCCTGCTGGAATTAAGGAGTCGGTCTCCTTTTTCAATTTCGAAAAGTCAATTTTTGACGTAAGTTTACTGTTGCTTTAGTTTTATGAAGCGCTTAATTGGTTGTGGACAATGAGGACTAAGTTACCTCTGGGTTTAGGTTCTCTAGATTATCTCTAGGAAACATTTACTATAAAATCATTTAGCTAATAGATTAAAACTCTGTTTTTTCTCTTTGTATCTCACAAAGCTGTCAGTAAAGGATTTTTAGTATTTTTAATAGTATACTTATTTAGTATTGATAATAGGATAACATGTCACTATCTATCATAAAAGGCTTTACAAGAGAGCGAGCTTCAAAAGAGTTTCAAAGCGAAAAATTTAAGTTCTGAATGAGTCAGCAAGATTGAAAACGAACTGGGTAAGGTGCAAAACCTGCCAGACGTAAAGAAAACTGAAGATTTACCTGATAAATTAAAGAAATTTTTATTAACTCATTACGGTGAAGCTGTCATTCCTCATTATATGAGGCTTTACAATCGAGCGAGCTTCAAAAGAGCTTTAAATTAAAACATAAAAGCTCTGAAAAGACAGAAAGTTGAATTAAAGTTGAGGAGGATACGGGTCAGATGCAAAAACTGCCGAACGTACAGAAATTTAAGCACCTTCTTCCTCGATTTGAATAAGATAAAGAAATGTGATTGCCTATTTACGAAAGTTTGATCGGCGAAGAATCATCAAAAAGATATTTCGATGAAAGCACAAAACACCAATGAAAGTTTTAAAAACTTTTCATACTTAATAACGCTATAACACGTATTTTCTGGTAAAACCAAATTTGAAATTGCTAAAAAAAAACTAAAAACCTGCGCCTTAAATAAAAGGTTCCAAACAATTTTCAATTTCTGGAAGTTTTGAACGTCAATATTTCTTAAATTATCCTAGTTTTGAGGCTACTTAGGATATCAGAAGTTTTAAAAACTTTTCAATGATGAGTAGCGCCTTCAAATGCAATTTTTTGGCAAAACCGTATTATGAATTGCTACAAAATTGTGAAAATTTGAAGTTCATGGATGCTTTGGACGTCAATATTTGACCCAAATCCGTACATGATGCTGATTTTGACGCCTCTCAGGATGTCAAAAAGCGAAAGACATACACAAAAAACAATGAATGTTGTTTGTAAATTCAAACAATGAAAATTTTTGAAAACTTTTTTTGGTAATTCACATCTTAACACGTATTTTCTGGTAAAACCGTTGTTGAAGTAGCTACCAAAAGGAGCCTGCGCTTCATATGAAAAGTTCCAAACTAGGCTGAAGCTTATGGAAGTTTGGGACATTAATATTCGACCGAGAAAAGCTTAGTTCTGAGGCTTCTGAAGATGTGAGAAAGCAAAAGAAAGATCACAGAACGCAGCAAAATGAGATGTTCGAGGAAAATTAAGCCGTTTTCAATGGAGCCGACATTGTTGACTGTTGTAAATTTTTTCTTCCAATTTTATTCAAGAAGAAAATGTTAAAACGCGTTTTTTCAAAACCATTTTTGATTTTGCCTCCAATTCAAAACAAAAATTCAAAAAATAAATTTTGTTTCCAAAACATGACCAACGTATTTCTCCAAAACAACTCAACTGGTTCATCTGACATATGTTGGTGATATATAAGGCCTAGAATTCGGCAGTATTTTCCTTTTATTTAAGTTTTGTTTAAAGGCGGAAAATTATCTGAAAAAAAAAACATATTTGCAAACTTGCTTCATTTGAAACCAACGCTATGATAACTTGTTCGTTTAGGATTCAGCTATGGGCCTTGTGAACTAAATGTTTATAATTTTTAGGTTTCCGATGTTTTTTCCTGTATCATTCGGAAGGTTCTCATAGCGTTTTTAAAAAATCTTTGAATATCTCGCGATTTTGAAAATATATATCCCCTAAGATAAATTAAAATAAATTTCGAATAATCCAAGAGTGTATTTATTAAACATTTAAAAACATTTACATCAATTTATTTTAGGGAATTCCCAAAAAGAGTCTCCAAAATAGACCTTTTTTCTGAGTCAAAGCGAGTCTACTCCTTAACAAAATCGAGCCTAAACCTGTTTAGTGGTCTGATATTTATATGTTGAAACCTCGGCCTTTCAAAGCTCTTTTCTGTTTTGTCGACATGAACAAGTTCCAGAGGAGTGGAACTGAATATGGTTTTTAAGGCATGATGACCACGTTAGATTAGGCAATGCTACTTTGAAGGCGATGTTGGATTCAAATCCTTGCAAAAATCATTGAAGATTGGCTGTCCATCAGTTGAGGTTCAGGTTCATCTTCGTCGCATAGGAGCACTGTTCAGGCAATGAATTTGAATTCCTCATGAATTTATGAAGAGGCGGCTCGATTAATCCCGCACTATCTGAAGGTCTCTTTTGACGGTCTCGACATGAAGCTGAAACTTTTTTGTGGCGAAGCATAACTTGAGATTGGAAGTAGGTGCGAAAAATACAAGATGACCTTCTTCTTGAGGAGCACCAGTTCCGATACCACAAACATCACCTACGATAAAGAAGGTCCCAGGTTGCGTGTCGTAGGATTTTCCGGCAATCATACACTCTGGTTTGCTTGAACCTGGTCAGGTCCAGGTACAGCGACAGTGCATTATGGACAATTCGAGCGAAAGAAACGGGAACTAATAAAAAAAATCTGCTGTGGTCAAGAACAAAAAAGAATTCTTCAACGCGATAACGCAAGGTTTTATACTGCATAAATAAGGCAGGGAAAAATAGAGAAGTTTGCATTGGCTGGTTCACTAGATTTCACGCCACCGGATCACCAGTCTTTCAATTCATCAGAACATAAATTATTATATTAAATTAAATAGTTTAACATCAATGAAGAAGTGAAGCCCCACTTGGACAAGTTTTTCAATGAAAAATCGAACAATTGTCCTTACGATGGAAAAAGTGTTAGAGCATCATACCGCAAGCAAAAAAATTTGTTACTTCCCGGTAGTCATTGATTTGAATAATTATATTTTAATAATAATATTTTATCTCATTCGAAAGTTTAAAAAGCAATTGAAAAAGCGAACATGAGAATTGAAAAAAAAAATGTTACATCGATGTTCTCAAAATGAAACAACGACCAGCAACAGGTTAATACACGTTTTAACTTTGCTCGCTCTTCGTCCGTGTACAGACTCACTTTATCTGTCACTTGGAGTATTTGTATCTCTTTCTAATCATTGCAACCCTAGGGGGGTACGTGCTATGTCATTGTAACGATTCGAACAAGACTTTTCAATGGTTAGAAAATAGCATACGCTACCAAAAAGATGAGTACGATTGGAATTTTGCAGACCATTGTAGTTTTCGCAAAGGAACCAAAAGGAGAGTGAGATTTATGAGTATGATCTAATATCAATATTTGGTAAGTCTAGTTATAATTTGGAAATAAAATGGCGGACGGTTTATGTTTATTAATAGAATAACACTTAAATATCACACCAATGGTAGGAATAGCAAGGAAAGTATCAAATCCAAGCAAGAAAAGGATTGAGGTAAGAAGACAAGAGCAGAGTAATAAAGGAGAAATTAGTAGAGTCAACAAAGGGTATGATATTTGAAATTGTCGGTGACGCCAGAACAATTTTAGTAGGCCCTTTCTGCGACATCGCACGGAAGAAAACGGAAATTACTTTGAATGTTACTTTAACTATGAGGAAAAATTTGCAAAATTTTTATTTCAATGAAATTGAAATGAAAATTCAATCATTTATCTGATGGAAAACAACTCGTATTGCGTGCTACGCCAATTCAATGGCAAAATGTATTCTACAAATAACGTAAGATTTATCAAGCAACACAAGAAAACAGAAAACAATGGAATGGGTACATAATTTCAGTTGCATCAACAGAAAATTAAGTACGTTTTCTGTCATTTTAAATCACATTCACCTCAATTTAATTTCGTTATCTTCTTGCTACGGCACACTATAATTATTGTTTTTTCGGTGTATTATTGTTTTTTCTTTTTCTATTCTACATATAGAAACTAAACCACATTCGTTCATGATGCAAACGTAGAGACATGTGAAAAAAATAATGTAACTTACAAAATTTCCATTCAATACCGTCGAGATGGCTGTTAAATCTTCTCTTAAGCTGTTACATACCTTCATGTTGCTTACAATTATCTTTTTCACTATGTAATTAGTTCAGGTTGATAATAATACGCGCAATGCTGGTGTCAACGGGTTCAAGCAACATTTCTTTTGTTCCAACTTCTTACAAATGCTGCGTACATGTGTACTATATTTAATTTGGTTCAAATCGCAATTAGTCATATGGAAATTATATACGAGTATCTTTTTTCAAGATATCGCGACAAAGATGAGGTGATGTTCCGTTTATTTTTGATAAGGAGCAGCTGTTGTCTGATATTTGTTTTAATGTAAAGACAATATGTTTTTCTTTTGGAAACTAAACTATCATATATGGAGCGGGTGGCAGCAGAAATTATTTGCTTAAGATAAATGACAATGGTGTGGTTAGGAAATATTTTCTATGGAAAAGTTTTACCAAGTTGAGATTGATAGTGGAAAAGTTAGAACAGATCTTAAGTGTGTAAATGTGAGATTTTAGGGGGGTGTGGCAATATGCCTCTCAGATCAGGTTCTTTCTGAGTTGAATTTTCGGATCGAAGTCCTACAAGATCAAATCAAGTACATTCAAGTCAAGTTCAGGTATAAAACTTTATGTTGGCAACACTTTTTGGTGTGTATGGTGTGACAGCTGTCATACATTTTATGATTAGTTTGGTTTGCATTTTTATCATGATTAGGTTGACGTCTATTGATTTACTTCGAGAAAAAGTTATGTTCGATAAACTCATCGCACACTCCGTCCATTTTATGGCCGACATAATCATCCATTAGAATAATTAATTCGATTAACCATGGTTCGTTTCCGCACCACGTTTAGTTTCACCGATAAACGCATCCACCCAGACGTCGTACAGTGGGTAGTGAAGAAATCATAGGAGCTGAAGAGCGTGCTCAACATTCAAACCTGTGTCCATCCATATCACGAAAGATTTTACGGAAGGATCATGGTTTGAGGGCTTAACAATTCCAACCAAAAAGTGAAACCAATCGGGCACGGCTTACATTTGATGTACACGACCAAGAATAAATTCCGGCAGATCCCTAATTTCATGTAAAAATTTTGTTTCGCGATGAGGTTCATTCCTGGTTGAATGGCTGCGACGATAAAAAAAAATTGCCGCATTTCAGAGAATGAGCAATCATAGGCGTTTGTCCAAACACCGTTACATCCGGAGAAAGTCACTGTTTGATGTGCTCTATGGGCAGTGGAATGATTGGTCCATATGTCTTCGGAAATGCTACTGGGAATGACATTACAGTCCATGGTGACCGCTACATAGTCATGATAGAAGTCTTGCTGGTTCCGGAAATGACTCATAGTATTGCTGGAGACCTCTGGTCTCAATAGGATGACGGGATATGCCATACAGAACGTGCAACCATCGACTTATAGAAAGAAACATTTGATGAGAGAGAATTTCACATTTTGGATCTTTGTAATGGCCTGGAAGATCTAGTGATTTAACACTGTTGCACTATTTCTTGTGGGGATACGTCAAGTCACTCGTCGACGCCCACAAAGCCCGAAACGCTTGACCATTTGTAAGACAACATTCGCCGCATTATTGACGAGATACAGCCCCAGCTATTGTTAGTTAGGGTCGTAGCCCTCACATACCCAAGATCATATTCAAATAAAAATGGCAGAAAATTATCTTTTCAATGATTTTATTTCATTATAAACTTCTATTCCTCTAAAAACAAACACGCTTCATTTAAATGAGAGGATTTGAAATATTAAGAGATTGGCTATATATCTGCTTGTTGCCTAAAAATTCTTCAACAGCTAGAACACAAGATTTAGGTCGAAATAAAAGAATATTTTTCATAAATTATTATTTTCATAATTCTGACAAAGACGACAAAACTGAATATTCCTCAGGATAAAAATAAATTCTGTTAAAAACTCAACAAGCTCAAAAAATGATTCGTTCACATTAATCGATCACAAAAGCTTAATTTGCAACAATCTAAACAAATGCTCTTTTAACCTCGGACTATTAACAATATTTTAGCATTTCTATTAAATATAATTGTTAACTTGGCCCAAGCGTTTATAGCTGACATCGTGCCATATAAACTTAATTAGCAATACATCATCTTGAAATGGCCATCTTGGCCCGACACAAGATATCTGTATTTGCAGAGCATGAGTCTGAATTTTGATTATTATGATAAATGATTTCACATTTATTTTCACGAATCATATACAACCTCCTCCACATATGCGTGTGATAACAAGTGAAATAGAGAAAATCTAGTAGAAGTAGTTTTGTGTAATTATAAAATTCTTTCGAGTAAGAGCAATGGCCCAATAATTTTTGGCTAGAATAACGTAGCGCCGCTGTCAAAGTGACGAAATAATCATCAACAAGCATTTTGTTGTTTTTTAAGGAATTTTATTATTTAGCTTTATATTTAGAACTTTTCCAACAAAAAAAAATTATTGAAGCTCCCACCAGTGCCTGCATTTGTATGGTGATTATTTTGAAAGAAACAGCATGTCAATAATTTTCACGAATATGAAAAGGATAACACTAGCATTATCGTTTCGAAATAGAAAAAAGCCAAACTAATATCCTTTGAGTCTTTAACGTTACAAACTAGATAATACTGTATTGATTTACGTACCACTTGATCACCTGTCATTTAATAGTCGATAGCACAACAATCCCTAATTTTCACTTATTTCCTTTCGAAATCCATTTATAGTTTCTGACAAAAGTAAATATAACATCTATGGATCAGAAGGAGCAGAAAAAGTTGAGAGGAAGCCAATGAAAAATAGAATCCTTCGAATATGACTGGAACTGTAGAACATGGTGAAGGATTGATAACGATTCAGGGGTGTATACCAGCATTAGGGGTTGGAATTTCGTACCCAGTTGATTTTATAATGGATTGATATATGTCTTTAAAAGTGCTAAAGGAAAATATGCAAGCGGGTGCTAGGAACTTGAATTTGGAAGGGTCATTATTTTCCTACTAGATGGCCATTGTAAAATGTTTCTTAAACCTAGAAGCTCCACAACAATCACCGGATATTAATATCATTGAGCATATGTGGAACATCTCAATCGGCAGATAAGGAATCAGGTGATAAAGAACAAAGATGACTTAAGACTAGTCCTTAAAGAGGGTTGAGGAGGTTGAGGGTTAAGAAGGCTTTTATAAAAACAAAAGCATACCCCACCAAGCACTAGGAATATGAGTTTCATTCAAAATTTTTTAGTGAATCCCACTTAATTCTTACTGCATACTTACTTTTGTTATATGAATTTCCTATTAGTTTGAATTGAACCCAGATATTTTTAATAATATTTCTTTTTTCGTTATTATTCTTGTTGATTTTCGATGAGTGGATTTTTTCATTTGTTTTCGGCAATAAAGCCTTTTAATGCATGAAAAGTAATTCATTATTTTTTTTTGCAAGCTTACTTTTGTGACTCACTGTATGAAGATCATGTGGTCAGTATCACGCTTGACGAATATAAATATTAGAGTCTACTAATCAAGAAGATACTTAGAACAACCAGGAACGATGATAGCCAGCTTCCATGAACACATGACCTTAAATCGCTGCCATAGGTAGCACTGTAACGCGGGAACTAATGCATGTGAGGTTCCCTAGTCACTATTTTGCCTTACTGTATCCTTACTGTTTTTATTCAGAAATTTAACTTCCATCAAATAAAAAATTATATTAATTTATTCTGTATTCACCACTGCATCGATAACCTTCTTATCCTTTTCACTCCAAAGATTCTCCCATCTTTCGGGTAGTTTATGAATGACTTTCTTGTAAAAAGTGGTTCGTTATGACTAGAAGCAGTTTCACAGTCTGAACAGTCTGACTAACTTTCTCTTTAAGATTGAAGAATTCGCCATTCAGAAAGAAGTGAAAGGAAGCAAAACAGTGGTATTCTGTTGGAGCGAAATATGGGGAGTAAGGTGGATATTGTAAAACAAACCATCTAAGCTCAAGAATTTTTTCTGTCGGGGCGAGATCTTGGGAGAAAGGTGGATATGTTAAAACAGGTCACTCAAGACCAAAAAAAATGTCCCAGAATTTTCATGCCGAGACAAGGTGCCTGGATGGAAATTCAAATGAGTTAAAACAGACAATCCAAGCTCAAGAATTTTTTCTTGCGTCATCCTTACTGTATGTGCTTGCAAATAGTTGTGTAAGGAATTTTTACTATTGACAAGGACAGGACGTTTTTCATGGAGTTTTGCTTGCACTCTTTGTAATTGCTAAAAAGTTTCTATCCGTAGTAATCGTTAAATTTGATTTTATGAAGATATAGTGAATTGTTCCTTGGTTACCCTTGCATTAAACATATTGAATCTTTTTGCCATGGTTGTTTGCTTTTGGATCTGACAAGGATGGCTGATCCTTATCAAGTCTTATGAAGTATTTTGTGGAGTTCCCAAAATGAAAAAATGTTAGATAAGCATCAGATTAAGTCAAACCAATGTGGGTATCCTTGAAATGTATGCTTGGGATATTTTTTAAGAGTTGTTGGCTTATAAACTGTCAAATATTGACATTTGATAGAAAAGTTACCAAGAAACGATATTGAAAATTTTCGTCTTTTAAAGTTGATATTTCAGCTTTTAAGATGTTCCAAATAATACAAATGAGACTAAGAGTTCAGTAATAGTTTCAGTGATTTTAATTCTGGTTTAGTGAAGAATCCCTCCTTGTATCAGGACAATTTACTAATGCACAATGGCGCTAAAATGATATATTTACTAGAACTTTTGAAACATCCGTACCACCAAAAATCGCGAGGCAAGAAGTCTAGGAGCTTCGTCAAACAATAGTTTGTACGTCAAACTACGGTTAACATATTAAGGGCCTACACAAAATCAACTCTGAAATAAGGATAAATGCAACTTTGAACATGTGTTGGAATCAAAGATTTATCCTGAAGAGATACTCATGATAAAATCATGATACTCATGGACCAACATATTTTGACTCTTTGTCAAAAAGTACTGGAAGTATTTTTGACTCTGTCAAAAACTACTGGAATTTGGTGCTGAAGACATACTCATGGCAAAAATAATTTGAATTTTGGCTGATATTTAGTTTGTTTGTTAACTCTTGTCATTCCCCGTCCGTTTCTTTTTTCGTTCACAGTGGAAGTACTATCTTCAGTTTGTTTTTTTCTATCTGGGGTTGTTGATCTATAATATCCTTATACGCGGGGCATTCACATATAAATGAGCCTTTTACTTCTTAGAGTTTAAAAAGCTTGGTGGAGGGAGGAGCAACGTCGGAAAGTGTTTGAGGAATCACTATAGGTGAGGGGGTCCAAACAGACGTCCCGACCGGTTTCTTTAGCTGTCCTCAAAATAAGCGAAAAAGAAATTCACAGTTCGGTTGCGAACGAATCATAATGTAGTTTTTAAGCGAAGGAACGGGGTAAGTCAGCTGAAATTCCGGATCGTTTGCGTGCACAGTTTGAGGAGAAAGCACTTTCAAAGCTTCAAATGATAGCCTGGTGTGCTGAATTTAAAGAAGGGCATGAAAACATCAAAATTTTAGACGCCGAAGACGCCCCAGCTCCAGCGCCTTACAACTGTTGCAGCTGTTTTCGAACTTATTGAAAGAAATGGTCACGCTACTATAGCAGCAATCAATAAGGAAACGGGAAGGAGTTTTGGAAGTGTACAACACCATCGTTTGCGCTCATTTTGAATTTCGAAAAATCTGAGCGAAGTGGATTCCAAATCAGCTTACCCACGTAGAGCGCAAAAATGCGAGTTGATGTTTACCACAGCCTTTCTGCTGGGTTTCAAGATGAAGGGCAAGCTTTCTTGCAACGGATTGTAAGGTGCTACGAAACGTAGGTTCAGCCCTACACTCCCGATTCGAACAAGGCTAGTATGAAGTGGAGAAGAACGGAGGACCAAGGACCATCAAAAGCCAAAGCACGACTGTCAGCTGGTAAGGTTATGTCAACGGGTTTTTGGGACTCGCAAGGAGTTTTACTTATTGATTTTGTACTACTGTAGCCTTTTTGACCAGGCTCGACCCGCATATCGGTCAAAAAGATAATGTCATCCCATCCGAGACGACTTGCTTCTGCGTAACAATGCAAGACCGCACGCTACACCCCTAACAACCCTAAAAACAATGACTTAAATGGAAAGGACTGCGCTAAAACACACTCCTTAAAAGTCCGACCTTCCACCCTGTGATTGCCATATGCTTGATCCCCTCAAGAAGGCATTTCAAGGAGAGCGTTTCCCAAACAATCAACAGATTGAACAGTTTGTGCGCAATTGGTTGGATACCGCCCGAAGGCATTCTTCGAAAAAGACATGAAACTCATACCTGGCCGATGGCAAAAATGCATCACTAAGGAAGAGAACTATGTAGAACAATAACTAGAAAGTATATTTTCTTCTTAAATGTAAAATTTAATTCGTTTAGTTTAGAAGAGTTCCTTTATATTTGAATGTCCCTCGTTTATACGTCCGTCGTTTATGAAGTCAGGTAAGAATCTTTGACGCAGGTAGGTTATCTTTATCCTTAAATTTTTTTATTATAAAAAAGTATAATCCAGTATAATCTTTTGATATCGTACTTTTTTAGCTGTTGATGTGTAGAAAGTCCTTGGATTTTTGTAAGGCCATTACAGAGGTTCGGAGATTACTTGGGAATGAGAGATTGAATGTTCATTTTTGATCCTTCCACCTCAGGTATTTTGTATCAAACGTCGTCCTTTATGTTGTCCATATAGCACATTCGCTGTTTTGATATACATATTTGAGCTGATATACATTTTTGTTAGTCATGTGGTTTGCAAACTTGAACAAGGTTGTTGTGTTTGGCCTACATACCCGTTTGTAGTAGTCTGTTATGTGCTTAAGGAACTTTATTCGTATCATACTTTCTCATCGACCGATTGAGCTCTATTGTTAGGCACAGAGTAAGATCATAAACACCCTGTTTGTCTAGTTGGTTCCTTCTCGCGTTTTGATGACAGTGTTAATGTTGTATTTCTTGAGTAATTCCCTAATTCAATATTTTGACCTCCTCGTCGATGTCAATATATTTTGGCCCATTAATTCCCTTCTTCGCGCTTTCATATCAAATTTCGTTTTGAAAACTTTTAAAAATTAGGAGTTGTATTAGGAAAATTGTGCTTCAATTAACACGCATGTCCTAGAGCACCGCCCTTAAATTGTATCACTTACCAACTAATAGACGTCAAGGATTCGTTCAGAGAAATATTCCAACAGTGCTATACCCAACAAGTGTCCTAGAACAAGCCTATTTTAACCAGAAATTTTTCCGAACACATTAAATTAATCAGTATCCCTATTCCAGGTCGGTGTATCCTTGCTTTATGCAGCCAAGCTGCTGACGGCCCACCTAAATTCAATTGAATTTATTCCAACAAAGCAGCTACCCCATGTAAGCCTGACGTAAGAATATGATATCCTCGACCAGCAACCCACTCAATGACCAACCGGTCCAACCAATATATTCCATAATGTGTCGGCTAGTCTATACTATGCAAATTAGCGATTGAAGAAGATGCATATCACATACGACTCACCTCATATCATATGGAATTCATAAAAGATATCCGTCGTATCTGTCATACGAAGCAAATGCATTGGGGGCGGACGTTTAATTACGTGCTCTTGATAGTCCAACATACTACGTTTGACTTTTGTTCGAACTTCAGTCCAGCAAACAGGAAGACACACATATCGGAAAAATTATTGGCAAGATGGATTGAAAGATAGATACGGTAAAGGATCGATGAATGTATGCTAGACTAGTTTTTGTTTAGATATTGATGATGTTTTCATTGCCGTTAGTGCTTCACCCTTGCACTAACGCCTGTACAGGGATAAATTGGGGATCTGATAGTGGCAGGGTAATAGTTTTGAAGAGCTCATTTCTCCAACTGTTATTCAATTTCCTAATTAGATACCAATGTCGAGAACGGGCTGAAGCTGTAGGCGTATATGAAATATATTGACATTGCGCTTCAGTACATCAGCGCTAAGCAACAATTCATCGATGAAGAGTTTGCATATGGGCGGAACTTTATAAAATTTTCTTAATAGGCAATATCCGAGATGTCCTTGTAAGAAGGTTACACCCTATAATCCCACTTGGTGTTGGGTTGTGTTTCTGTTTTGATGAGTCGATTGATGTCACTGCGATAGTGCTACTAAGTACAGGCAAAGTGGCTCACTTCGTTCACTCTAAAGAATCCTTGAAGTAGGCGAAATTTTCTTGAATGCACAAGTTTGAAAGAATAAAACCCACATCAAAGTAGAACACAAATTGAAAATTAACCCATTAAATAATGAAGCCAACATCACATCAAGTTAATTTGCCACAAAATTGCCTAATCATCACCACCAATTACCTTGCCGCATCCTCCCGAAAAATCCATTAGCATCCTTAATTCGCTAGACTGATGCGATAACTCTCGCGATGTTGGGTGGTAGCAGGCCGGAATTTGTAGTAAACATTGCATAGATAGGGTGGCCTAGAATAAATGCTCCCAATCGATTTCCCTTAATTGCAAATCATTAATTAATTGCCAGTTAAATGTAATTGAAGGTTGTTTGCCATGTGCTAACTTTTAAATGTTTCCACAGACCCAAGAATGTCATGGTATGGTGTTTGCGCGCATACTATGCATACATTCAACAGACTTCAATTTAGAAGATTGCGTGCAAGGAGGTGGAGCAAAAGTATCATGCACGGGCGGGTGGTCGTGTTGCTTGGATTCTACTAAACTAGCAACTGAGTAAGCACACATGTAAAGTTTTATGCGAGCGGAAAAAAGTAAGTAGGACTATTAGTATTCTTTTTAATAATAAGGCTTGTGATTTATTCGAATATTCATCTTGAAATGAGTACATTGCAATCATGGGCGGTAATTGGAAGTGAATTAGTCTCTTGCATTAGTATCTCATTCTGTGTCTGCGATGATGTCACACCCCTATTAGAAAAGTATTTAATGGGAATGTAATTAGAGTTGCTGGCGAAATCAGAGTCACACAACGATTGATAGGATCGGTGATGATGAATCAGTTGCTAATGAGGTTCACGCTATAATCCTTTGTGCATAAATCTTCACAGTAGGCGCAAAAATACATTTACTAATTAGAATTCAAAGAAATCCCGAGTAAAATTCTGCTGTGGCGTTAAGAGCTTCCGTTACAGTCTAAGGATTTTAATTTAAATTACCAATTAAGGGCAATTTGGAGTACGTGGAAATGTTGCTTTAATGTTGATCCTTTTTGTCGTTGCACGGAGCTTATAGAGCGATCGGACTACTTAGCATGTGACGCTCCAGAAACAATAACTTTTTGCCCGACGGAAAAACATTTTATGTCCACAGAATTAGAATTCAAGATATGAAAAATATTTATTAAAAAATTTTAGATTACTTTTATTACTTTATGAGAACATTTTCATGAGCTGGTGAACGTATACTTTTTCTGTTGAGTGTATTTATGTACAGTCACCCATACTCAAAGTTGGATAACCACTGAATACGATATCTGATAAACTCTATCTGTCAAAAGGAAAAACTTTATTAAGGTGAAAACAAAAAAATACCAGGAATTCGATTCGCCAATAGAAAACTTAACAAAATCCTATATTCCAACTGTATTATCTTTTCTACGACTTACGCTCAAAGGCGGACGCGTTCAAATACTGCCTTTTTAAAGTTTTTACAGTACAGTCAACTCTGCGATAATTCGAACCTCTCTATAATGCAAAGTTATCACAAGTTAATGCAGCCCAGCAATAACTTCCCATGCACTAGGAAATTCGAACGAAAAAATCATTGCTACGTAACAAAATGACGCATTAATTCGAACTCATTGGTGTCAAACACTCGGCAATCCAAAGTTGCAGAGAGAAAGAAACAGGTAGATTGTAAGTACAGTTTGAGACAAGTTCAAATTTGCAGCATCGTAAACGAGCCTTTGTTTTGATTATGATTAGTTCGACACAAACTTCCTCACCAATTGGTTTGTTTAGTTATGTTGCAGTTACTGTTACTCTTTCGTTAGTTGTTTACAGATCAGTTTACATTTACAGTTACCAATAAATTTTGGTTAGTTATGAGTCCTAAAAAGTATAAATGTTTGACGCTTGCTGAAAAAATAAGTTAATCGAAAAAATATGGGAAGGTGAGAAGAAAAGTGATGTTGCAAAAGGATTTAAGATTCCTTCGAGTAACTCTCTCAACCATAATAAAGCACAAGTAATAAATTTATGTTGTTCAAACTGCTGGAGTACGGAAAAGAACTACTTACGGTGAATTTCCTCGTCTGGGAGAAAGCCTGGTCATTTGGCTAAGACAGTGTAGAGGACAAAAAGTGTCTTTTACCGCAAACTTGTTAAAGGAAAACGCAAAAGAGTTCATGTATATTCTAAGCATCAAAAACTACGCGACAAGTGAACGGTGACTTACAAATTTAAAAAAAAGAGAAATAGAGTTGTGTTTAAAAAGGTTTGTGGGGAAAATGGAAGTGTTAATAATGCGGTTGGCTTCGACTGGCACAGTGAATTGAAGACTTTGATTGAAAACTTTAACTCCCGAGACATTTTTAATACTGATGAAACTGGCTTATTTTTCAAATTTTCATCGGACAAGACGCTAACTGTTCAAGATGAAAATGTCATGGGGGGAAAACATAGTAAAGAGAGGATGACAGGTTTGATAGCAGTGAATATGGCCGGATCGGGAAACCCTTGCTGAGAGGAATAGCAAATAAACCGCGATGTTTTATAGGAATGAAATCGTTTTCGACTGATTATCGTGCTAGCAAAAAAGCTTGGTAGACGACACAACTTTTTAACAATTGGCTTTTAACAGTTAATAGGAACATGAAACGACGAAAGCGGAAAATTTTACTATTTTTAGGCAATTGCACTGTCCACCACAGTCTTTCTACATTGTTCAAGGAAGAACTCTACTCCTTTTCGCGGAAGACAAATTCCAAATCGCAAACATTAGACCAAGGGATAATCTATAGTTTTAAGACGTTTCATCGCAAGGAAATTGTTAAGCTCGTTTTCGAAACTCTCTACAAGCAGCTAACTGGAAATATCATGATTCTGACAGCTATTTTACTGATTGATAAGGTATGGGAAGCTGTAACAGCTCTAACGATCCTCTAATACGGTTTCAGAAAAGAAGATCAAGAATCTTCTTCAATTATGGATGATGAAGAAATAGCGATAGAACAAGCAGTTGACAACAGCGTTGTGAGTTTTTTGACTTCATTCGAGTAGATGAAGATGTAACTGTCTGAGATTATTTGATCAGTTAACTGTGATTGACGAGTATACTTGTCATGGAGAAGCGGCACGATTTTGTGTATTGAGTATAATCGTCATGCGTATAAAAATATGCGTATTAAAATGCAATTTTTGAGAAAAACAAAACTCATGAGTATGCACTCATGAGTATGCACCCCGTATGCACCGATTGAAACAGCTTACCAGTTCGCATAATGAATTTATTTATGTGCGATAATACCGTTTTTTAGATGTTAAACAAAAAGGGACAAAGGCGAAAGTCAAAAAGTTTATTTATAATAGAATTCCTTCAGGTATGGTCAGTCATGGGAGAAATACATGACGTGACGCCGACCAGGCACTGAGCCTATTGATAGCTCCTGGTCCGAAGTTATCTAGCCATCGAGTGGTATTAATGCCAATTGTTTGATGTGGGAACCATGTGATGACATTAGAGTAATGCCCCAATTTCTTACTACCTAAACACAAATTGTTATATTGGGGTGAGAAAGGCAAGGACATTTTCTGGTAGGAGGACTGTGATCAACCATACAACACATACTCCAAAACTTCCTTAGTGTCAGGAGACAGGTATAAAACATTTGGTCAGTAAGCAAGGAAGTAAATCAGTGTTTGATTAGCTCTCTCAGTCCGAGAATTTCAACGATCGCTAAAATTCAAAAATATCCATAAAAACTTACGGTTGGAAGGACCGTTGGCCTCACGCACCCTTGATTGAGCTAAATTACTTTAAACCCCCGTATATAGACCAACTGACCAACAGCTGCAGCAACCGTAGATTTCCCTCGTTATTGTTATTAGCCAAAACCATGCGCTTACACTGATACCACGAAAATCCACACCTACGAGTAAGCCCAGAAGGCCAATTTCAACACTCTAAAAACTTCACACGAACCAATCAAAAGACAGTGAAATACCAAATTCCCGAGTTTGCCGCGTTTTCGAAATTATGGAAAGGTTCTGTCGCATTTTCTAATTACTAAATATCCACAAAACTCGGCGACTTTATGACAGCTAACTCATGAGCCGTGCAGCAACTTTGAATTTTCGGTGATCTTGCTCTTCATCTTGCTGTATCAAACCCCAAAAAGTATGTGTCAGAGAATATCTTACCAAGTGTCAGCGATTCTTATCAAGTAAGAATTTCAAGTGCGTAAACACTATCAAGAAATGTTGTCCAGAAAAGTTCTGTAAATTATTATTTTTTTATTTTAAGTTTATTTTCAGCAATCAGCATTTATAGCAGTAACGACGACATTGGTTCACCTACCATGAAGCGAAGACGTTAACGACTACTTTCATCGTCTTCAGAGGGACATCAGCGATGAAGACAACGAATCGAACACTCAATCCTATCACAGTATTCCTGAAGATACTGACTCCGAGGACTGCGAAATCGAGAATGAAAATTCGGATACAAATACTATCTGGAATACCACAGGAGGTAACAGAAAAACTTTTCAATTCTCTGCGAATCCTGGCCAGCAAGAAATAGTACCAAGACGTTACAGAAATAACTGTTTTTATTATTGGGTATGGGAATAAGTTCCCGCCGTTTTTCGACAGAGTTTATTTCAACATAAAGGAAATCGTTAAATCGTCCTCCAGTGAGGGCAAATTGCATAGAGCGAAGCAAATGGAAACTCGAAGGAGCAAAGTCTGGGGAATACGGTGGGTGAGGCAAGATTTCTCAATTCACACCTTTCAAATATGTTTTGACCGGCTTCAAAGCTCGATGCAGACGGTACACTGGGGAGGTGTACCGTCGGTACACATCCCCAGGGATTATTTCATATGGTTTCATGAGTTCATAATAGCTTGGAAGCGTGAATATTCAATTTCAGGGTCGTTGGACCTGGTTCACCTGGTCACCCAATGTTTTGGTCGCTAAGGGTTATCGTATTACATCCATTTATCATCCCCTGTCACAATTCGATGCATGAAACCCTTTCTTTTATGTCATTGAAAAAGCATCTTGCACGACACCAAACGCCGTTCGATTTCCCTCTTTCTCAGTTGATGCGGCACACAAGTCCCAGCTTTTAGGATCATTTCAATGACGTGCAAGCGCTCACCGAAGGTAGATATGTCAACATTTAACTCCTGCGACAATTCTTCTTGGCTTCGACTTGAATTTTCATCCAACAATTCTCGTAGTTGTTAATCTTCAAAGTTTTTCGAGGCGCCTTCACGATCTTTTCTTCTAATCAGTCACTTCAAAATCACCATTTTTAAAACGCCGAATCCACTCTTTGCAAGTCGTCTCAGATGGAGCATGATTGCCGTAAACATCGAGCATTATACGATAACTTTCCGCAGCACTTTTCTTGAGAATAAAATAATAAACTAAGACTCTCTGCAAATGCAGCTTTTTCGGTACGAAATTCGACATTTTCAACATGAAATAAAAACCATGTTCACGCTTTGAAGGAATGTCGACGACTGCGTTCGTGAGTCTACGCATACAACTTCCAATTCCAAGAACACTACAACAGCAGACACTAAAAAGATACTGATTATGACGAGCGTTATCAGGAATTTAACATTTTGTGGTGGATACAGCGTGTCTTTAGACAATTTGTAAACTACTGTTCCAGTGATGGAAAAATTATATATGCATAAGGCGGACGTGGTTGGACCCAATCGGGAAACAAGAATTGGCATTCCTTCTGAAGTGATACACACCCCTATGAGAAAAAGCAAATGCGTTGTTAGGTTTAAAAATAAAATTATGTTAATAAAATGGAAAGAAAAGAAGGAGGTTCATTTAGTAAGTACTGTACATAATGACAACGTAATAAAAAGAGGGAAAATAAAAATAACCAAGAAATCGGAGCTAGTGATTGATTATAACAAACAAAAAAATGGGTGGAGTGTATATGAGCGATGAAATTATCATAGCGTGCTCCACAGCATGAAAACGACTCAAAAACAACTACAAAAAGATATTTCTCCATTTCTTAGCCATTATGTGTCTGAATGAATTCATATAACATAAAACAAAAATTGGAACATTATCGCGTATTAACTTTATGCTCAAATTTATTGAGGACACTTTTGCGACGCATCCAGTTGAAAGAAATAAATCGACATGAACTTTGCCGTTTAGTCCTAATATAAGCCAATTAGGCGGGAATCATGTTCCAGATTATATACCAGAAACATAAAAAAAAACAACCCTACGCGAAGGTGTTCGTACTCCATATCACACCACATGTGTTATATAGTCGTGTTAACCAAAAGAAGTAAATATTAGTAATAAAATTTTCAATTCTCTGAAATAAACCCACCTTATTTATCCAATATCTTACTAGCGCAACTTACTTTGTAATTGACGAATACACTCGTCATGGCTAGATTCTGGCGACACAAAGCGGTGCGCACTCTTAAACAAAGGCGCCACAGTTAACTGGTTGGAAGGAAGCTTTTTCCTCGTTATGAACATATTTGCTTCAACAAAATTCGTTTAAAACATAAAAAAAACACTTTCAAATGTTTTTTCACTACTCAATATAAGGCATGAAATAGAGGTCAATTTTCCACTCAGGACAACTGTAAAGCGTAAAGAATCCTAAACTTTGTGTACAAACTATGTAAGATATTAATCTCGAACCATCCTTGCATTCCAGCGCTGCATATTGCAGTTTCCTTCCATTATGTTCTATTTTGAGATACAATTGCATTTTCCTTGAAGTTTTCTTAATAAATTCTACGAAGCCTACCGGCAACATCTAATTCGATATCTTAAGCTCCAAACGACGGAAACTTTTTCACTTCTAGCAACTCAACCGCGGTGAATGGAAGGAGGCAAAGCTCTTAAATGTCGAAAAGTCTGACGAATTTCACATTACAAAATGTTCGCAGCTAGCACAGACATCAACCAAATTCGTTTATAGCTTTGGCTTGAAAAACTTCCACGGGAAAGATACTCGATAAAAGCTTAAGATACAAGATACATTCAGTCGATAATGCAGTTCGAGCATATGTTACGCAGACTCCCGCATTTCTCAGCGATATTAGCTAATAAAACCGAACCGAATTATTCCGGCTGGTTTTCTAGCCCTGACTTTTCATATGTGCTACATACAAACATGAGACATTGGACATCACCTTTCCTTCTAGATTTTCTATAACATTATGGCATCCGTCTTAGATCTGGCCGCAATATGCAATGTAGTACCGTTAGGTTTTTATAGACCACGCCAAATTACCGCTGCAGGCAAATAACTAGACAGCAAGAATACTTACTTGGGTCAGGATAAAGAATGTGTGTAAATATGTGATTAAGAGCAATCGAAATCGATTAGTTTAGTTATCATATCATACAAACACAGAAGCGCGTAGATGTGGAGAAGCGTTGCTTGGTCGGAAACATAAAGAAAAGCACGGAAAAACAAGCGGAGAAATGAAAAATCCATTAGATGTTTTACTTGCAAGAGGGCAATTTTATTTTTCAATTAAAATACTTCAGAAATTTAGCATGGCAGTAAATACTTGGAAATTTTATTGGTCAGCAAGCAAACAGGGGGGACGAGTTGGCCAAAACTTTATTCGATTTTAATAGAAAAAAACCATTTTCTAAAAGTTCAGATTGTAAATGGGAATTTCCAATTGGTTTTTATATGTATGAAGGGGTGGAAAAGCAATAAATAGAATTAAAATAAATTGTGACATTGAAAGACAATGTTTTGTTTCAAAGTTTGAGAAAGAAAAAGGAAAAAACTCCGCTCCTGACAAAAACAATTGACATGGATGAGTAACTAATTAAAACAGATCGTATTTTGAGCAACTCAAGTGAATTATATCTAATTGTTTGTAAGTTAAATTGATCGGACGATCAGTAACAGATGGTTAAGAATACTTAAAGTTCGCTCGACATTATAGTACGCCTAGTCAATCGTCAGAAAAGTCCACGAAGGCCGTCATTGCGTCTTATAAAAAAAGAAACACTTCCCAAAACAGGGATATCAAGGGCGATGCATTAGCAATTTTCAATCCAGGATACCGACATCCATCAGTAGAGTGCTGGTGTCGAAAAATCGATGAACTACGAGAAATCCTGCGATGGTTGCATTCGAAATTAAAAATAGGGGAAAAATAGATCACGCGGAAAAACGAAATGACTCAACGGCGTTCAAATCCAGTGTGTTATAAATGCAGGAAGGCGGGCCATTTCGCTGATACCAGGTGGACGCATAAGTTATACTAAAAGATGGCGCCAGCAAAAACGTGTTAGGATGAATTCGGGGTGCTTCTATAAACCAGAACACAAAAACAACAATGAAAAATATTTATTAACGTCAACAAAATAACCAAGAAGTATGGAATAGTAGCTAAAAGTCCAAGAAGAAATTTCTGCGAGATTGAATGTAGACATTTTAAATTAAAGTCGCTGTCGATCTTTGTAGCATGTTGTTTGAAGGCTGAAATATCGCCGCATACACACCGTATTAATTTGACATATACGCCATTTTGATCGTTTGACATTTAGCTAAAAACACACCCCAATTGAGTTCGACAAAGCTAGCGTGTTTGTTTTATCTTGTTGGTCAATCATGTCGAATTTTTTACCTGAAAAAGATCATTTGCGGCATACATTGTCTTTAACCAAACGAAAACGCTGTTGAAAGTCATTGTTTGCTACTAAGAACATATGGTAGACATGCTTCATCAGTTTAGACTTATGAGACATAGTTTCTGCAGTTAAAAAGTTGTAATTTCAATGTGACAGACAGTAAGCGCTCTGGTAGACCACAAAATGCCAAGAGGATCAATTGCGGGAGTTATTGGAAAGTGATGAAACTCAACCACAATTAGCAGAAGC
Source organism: Stratiomys singularior (assembly GCA_954870665.1). Taxonomy (NCBI): domain Eukaryota; kingdom Metazoa; phylum Arthropoda; class Insecta; order Diptera; family Stratiomyidae; genus Stratiomys; species Stratiomys singularior. The sequence goes on along the minus strand of OX940881.1, from coordinate 29,961,453 downwards.
ATTAACTAATTTATAATAATAATCATTCAATAAAAAGCATTAATTTCGATAAATGGGGCCCACAAGATTTGAGTGAACGTCAAATGGATAATCGTAGTCACTTGTGGAATGTTGCTTCGGCGTCGCCAAAGGAAATCATTTTTTGCATCGAATTTAACGGGTGACGTAAATGGATTTATTTTGATAACTCGAAGCGGAAAAAATCCCGGCTTTCACCTGTCGGAACTGGTCCTTTGAGACCAAGATCAAATCACTTCAGTAAGAAGACCATGCTCTAAGTCTAGTCAGGCCAGAGTGGTATTTTGTATTATGAACCCTTCAAATCGGTAATACACAAGGCTATTGTCAACAAATAATGAATTTAAACGGCGCATTAATCAAAAAACTGCGCTATACAAAAAAGTGATTTTGTATTATTTTTTTCTGTAAAGAAAATGATATGATTTCGTCAGTGAGAGGTGAAAAGCAATCATTAATGGTTGGTATTTTTATTTTGATGTAATTTGAGAAACAATTTTTATTTTTATTTGTTTTTCTTACAAGCATCATATTTGAAATTAAAAAAGATAAGCAGTGATATCTGTAAATAAAAATCTATAACAAAATAACTTTTATTATTTATATTTATTTAATTTAGTAGTAGAATATTATGTTACTACTCAAAATATTAGAATATTTTCAGTAATTGTATACCTTACAATCAAAAAGAACAGGAATTTTGAATTGCCGCGCTTATTCAAACGGTAAATTTTTATTTCCTCAACGTTGGCAATACTTTTATTGGTGTTTTATTGCTGTCAAATTTTGACGCATATCGTTCGATTAGTATTGAAATGGCGTCTAAACGAAGAAGTCGAAAAATTGTTGTATGGCCATTTTTATATTGGCTGAGAAATTGGAACGCGCGAATCGAAAGTTTCTTGTTAAAAATGAAAATTCGTATGGTGAAGCGTGTGTGTGACGAAAATGACGAGCATACGAATGGTATAAAAGGTCCAAAGGCGAGCGAGAGCGCCCTGAGCACGATAAGATCCCTGGACGGGCATCAAGGTCTGTTACCGGAGAAAAAATCAAATCGGCGGAGCACAACAAAGCGTTGTGTATCGATTAGAGAGATTAAAATGTTGTTGAGTATCTCATATGGATCAGTCGAATACATTTTAACTGATATTTTGGACACGGGCTATGGAGGAGTTATTTCTCTGGCAGAAGTGCATATGTTCAAGGTGTCTGTGATGTGGTTGAATTAGATATGGAGAGGGGTTGTCCACAGGGCTCCATCGCAGGTCCATTTATATGGAATCTTGTGATGGATGACCTTTTAGTTAAACACGAAAGTGTTTGTAAAGTGTGTGCATATACCGACGATCTGCTCCTTCTTGTTGAGGGTGATAGTCGAGCTCAGCTGGAGGCCAAGGTTAGTCGGTATATGCAGATTGTCCATGAGTGGAGTGATGGTGTTGGGTTGACTGTTTCCACTGATAAGACATCGATGATGCTCCTGAAAGGTGCACTTAGCCAGCGGCGTCCCCCCTGGGTGCGATACAAGGGAAGTGCTCTCAAGTATGTGACTCAGGTCAGATGCAACTGGCAGAAGACTCATCGGAGCTTGTCAGCGTGTTCTGTTGCTATGTTGTATCCCAGTGTGTAGGACAGTGTCCACTGAAGCCATGCAAGTACTGATAGGAGCCCCTCCGCTTGGTCTGGAGATTATCCGTAAGGGACTAATGTTCAGACTGCGAAGGAGAATCCCAGTTGAAGAGCATGAATGGCTCAGAGGCATGGATCCTAAAAGTATAAGTGTGGCCTCTCTGCGTAGGTTGCTGGTCGAAGGAGTACTCTCCAGCTGGCAGACGAGATGGAATGAATGTTTGAAAGGACGTGTTACGTATGTGTTGCTCCCTGATGTAACGACAGCATGGAGAAACCTGGACTTCGACTTCGGTTGGGCCCTAGGTTTCTTGCTGACAGGACATGGGAGCTTGAATGAATGGTTGTATAGACGTGGATTGTCTGTTGAGAGTGTTTGCCCTTTATGTCAGATTGAAAATGAATGTTGGCGGCACGTGCTATTCAGGTGTCCGGCGTATGCCGACCTGCGTAGGACGTGTCGATTGCTGGGAATCACTTCCCCTGCGGATGTGGCGGGTTCTTTATTGGATGTGGATGTATTCTCTCGACTGGACCTCTTTGCGAAGCTTGCCTTTACAAGGCGAACGCAGATGATTGCAATGCTGGTCAACGATGATTCTGCAGGAGATTAAGGGTGTCTTGCAAATTGAATTCCATTCCTTTGTCCTGATCCATGCATGATGTCCCTATTCAGAATGTTACCTCGCAGGGGGTCTAAATTAGGACAGAGTACCTGCCCTAATTTGTGATCTTGGGGCTGCCGCTCCCACGAACCTGAGGCTGGGTCACCATAACCGGACGCAGGGTCCAAAATGGCAGCAGTCCTCAGTCTAGATGGCTGCGAAACCCGATCAGAGGTTTGATCTGAACCACGGGTTAGGGGGACGCCCATGACAGATTACTGTCAGCCCCCTACACGGTTGAGGAGCCTGCTTCTTAGCTGAAACGTGGTGGTATGTGGTTTAATGTGGCTAGAGAGTAGAATTGAGTGTTTACCAGTTGCATCTCGGGTATCCTGTATTGGGGTAGAAACTGGCACCCCATCTTGATGGGGGGCGTTGGTTGACGCATTAATTCAACCCCGTCTATGGAGACCGTGAAATTAAGCCGTCAAGGCAGGTGTCCACGTAAAACACTTCGACTTCATGATATTTTGGACACGAAACGCGTCGCTTCTCGGCTGGTGCCAAAAAAGCTGGATTTCATTTAAAAATAACGTCGTCTTGATGTGGCCAAGGGATGCTTCAAAAATCAGCCAAAATCAAAGGGAGAGCGCTAAAGTCTGTCCAAAATCAAAGTTTTGCTTACGGTTTTCTTCGATATTCGTTGTGTGATGCACTCCCAATTCCTTCCGGAGGGCCAAACGGTCCACAAAGAATACTATTTAGGCGTTGTGCGTCGTTTGGGTGAAGCCATTCGCAAAAACAAGGCCTGATTTGTGGAAGAACAATTCATGGATGTTACACTACGATAATGCGCTATCTCAAATGACCTTGATTATTTCGGAGTTTTTGGTCGAAAATTCTACCAATGTCATCAGCCAAGCACCGTCCAGTCCAAACATTGCCCCGTGTGACTTTTTTCTATTTCCCCAAGCTCAAATTGTCAATGTGGGGAACGCATTTTGAGACCATAGAGGCCATGAAAGAGAATTCGCTGCGTGAGTTGAAGGTCGTATCTTTGACGGTCCATAAAAAATGTAAGCAAAATTGAATCAAACGTTGGCATGCATGAATTGCCGCAGGAGGAGAGTATTTTGAAGGGAATAAAAAAAATCAAGAAATTTATTAAATATTGAAATTTTGCGTTTTTTAAAATTCTCGTTCTTTTTTGATCTTCAGATAAGTCTACTACTACCCCGACACGGATCACGTTCAAAAATATCGGACTAATCACCAAGTGCTGCGTTTGCAGCTAAATCACTGAATATTGAATTTTTAAGGATATTACCAATAGTATATTCGCCGTCAATTACTAATGTAATCATTTCAGTTTCGAGTCTGATTGTATTCCGATACAATGATTGACACTGTTGATTCTCATAACGATTATGCTAGAATATAATTTTCTTGAAGTAAGACAAACGCCTCACAATTTAGTCCTGAACTTGTACGATTGCAATCATTTGACAATTTTAGGCGTAAGAGGCCTTGCCTTGTGCTTCAACATTTTAAATAAAGTATGTACTATTTCAGATCCTTTGAAAGTTTATCGCAGAAGATAGAATCACGTAATATCTTGCCAGCCCTACTGGAGGCGAAAAGTTTGAAATTTTTCGATTGTTCGTACTACACAAGAAAATAAATCCAAAACCTTTTTTGCCTTCTTTCTTAAAACGCACAAAAATCTCGCATTACAACTGAATCCAAGTCAATGTTGGATTAAATAATTTGTGAAATCCTTAAACTTTAAGTCTTCAAGCAGAATTTTTAATTAAATCAAAGCGACAATATCCAACTTACCCCAACAATTTAAGTCAAAACAACCACTTTGAAAAAGTCAAGACGCCGTTTTGTTAGTGCTTCACTCGAAATTTATTCACAAAATTTGCAAAGCTCTTGTAGGATATGTAATAAAACCATGTTAAATGGTTTCGATACTTTTCAATTAGGGGAAGATGAAAAGGAATTTGTAACAAGGCTATGAATAAATGAATAGAGTCGAGTTCTGAAGTGAAACGCAAACAATGTACATAAGTTTTGTGTTAATAATTCGAATCATGTCTGTGCGATACAAATATGTACATTGAAATGGATATTTCCTCTTCAGATTAAACGTAAGATCCCCAAGAAAGACTTTGTAATCCCTTTTGTAATCAATATTACATACCACATCATTAAGTTTTACTAAATATCCTTACAATTTACTCAAACTCCCAATCCATGTTAGTAGCAACCTATTTGTAAGGAATTTTATCGCATCTTTCCATGAAATATTGATTTGTTGCCTTTGGACATTTTTTTTTCTAAAACGGATAAAGTTGATAGGGATGGTGTTCATTCATCCCCAATACACTAGTAAATTTACTACGTCCACTTAACTACCATGCATGCGAGAAGCAAAGAAGAGACGTTGGGAAACCTCAATTTTCTATTTCTATTTTATTTTTTGCTTTTCCTATTTCGCTCTATTCTTGATATCCCCATTCTGTGTCAAGGGAGTCGTTTTATGCTTGGACTCCATTAACCGCCTCTTAATGAGATCTCAAAGGACGTAAGGAGTAATGAATGGAATCAAAAGTTTTGATGGTTTCGTATTCCCTTAAAGGTCCTGGAGGAAATTGATTTCGTTAGAAAATTCCGTGAAAAAATAAGTAAAATGATAAGGTCCAGGATATGAAAATTCAATCAAAGTCTATAAGAAAAAAAAAATTAAAGAAAAAGGAAACATTAGTTAAATGAAGCACAAAGATGAGGGCATGTATACATTCTTTGGCACAAACTTTTCAGAGAATTTTCATTAGAAGGAGCTTGTACATACTTTTCGGCATTCAATTTTAGAACTTTGTACCTAATGTCCTTTGCGATGTGTAACGCTGGTTTGCCTTCCTTATCATTTTATTGAAAATTTCGATTTGTTCATTAATTTGAAACTCGGTTCTGACAGAGGGTCAGTCGTTTAGAGTTATTGTTGTCCTGTGTTGTCCTGTCAATGAACTTCTGATTTACTGTCTAGCACACTTCTCCGGAGGAACGCGGAAATGCTTGTTTTAATGGAGCAAACGCTGCTGAGCGTAGATGAAAAGTTTTGGCATCCTGAAGCTGTCTTTTTCATTTTTCATTCGACATGTTTTTTCGCCTGTTGCTGCAAACAACCTCTCATATATCGCACCAGCTTTTTTAAATGAAAAAATTTTTAACCGAATTTAGGATGGTTTGGCATATGTGATAAGATATTTTTTTCACAGACTACTCCGGCGGAACACTAGCATGCTAGCATGAGGATATCCATTTCACAAGCGGATACCCATGCATCAAAGAAGGATCGCAATCTCCCCGGTTTCTGCCAGCCTTAGTTAACACCACTGCTCAAATCACTAGCAATATGCACTAATATTGTGCATACTGGAGTCCACATGTTTACCTGGACGCATTTAGATAAAATGCTGCATATTATCTATATGTACGACTCCTTGATGAACCAAATTTTGAGTGAAAATGTTGAAATTTTTTTCGTGCTTTAGTCAAAAAAAAAAAACTAGATCAAAAATCGTGATCCATATTTTCAATTAATTGCGTATGGTTCAAATTTAAGAAGGATTCAGAAAAATTTTAGTTGTTAGCTCATCCATTACAGCATATGGATGAGCTGCCGCTACATCCATATGCTGTAATTTGCCCAGTAGCGTAATCAGCTGAGACAGGTAGGGACAAGTTGTAACACGTTCGAACTTGTCAGTCAGCTGCCAGAGGCGCTATAGTGAGGTTGAGTTTATCGTGTCTGTCGCGCAACATGGATTTCCAACAACGTATTAACATTAAGTTTTGTTATCAGTTACAAAAGAATGCCAAAGAAGCTCATGAAATGTTGATTAAAAATGAAAGTCGAGTCTCTGGCTATAACCCTGAGATCAAAATGCAGAGTTCCGAATGGAAAACCAGTGGATCTCCTCGCCCTAAAAACGTCGTCAACGCACGTCAGTCAAAATCCAACATCAACGTCATGCTCATTGTTTTCTTCGATAGTGAGGGCGTAGTGCGATGTGCAGAGTTCGTTCCAAGGGGCACAATTGTAAACACTGAATTTTATAAGAGCATACTGCAACGATTGGAAAGCGGCCAGAAAAATGGGCCAATGGCTTCCTTCTTCACCACGATACTGCGCCCTGTCACACCTCGCTTCTCATTCGTGAATTTTTAGCAGAAAAAAATGTTCCTATCTGTCCACATCCGCCATACTCACCGGATTCAGCACCATGGGACTCCCTCAAAAATAAAAACTGTGCTTAAAGAAAAACGTTTTGACACCATTGCTGACATTGAGAGGGTCACGACCGAAAGCCCTTGCAGCTGAAAGTCCTTCCGAAAGATGCCTTCCAGAAATCCTTCCAGTCATGGAGTCAACGTTGAGATAAGTGCATTGCTACCCAAGGACAGTACTTAGAAGAAGATGAAATCAGATTCTATGTAAGCGTATTACTTTTTTTAATAAAAAATTATTCGCCGTATTTTTTGATCACATCTCGTATAGGATGCCACTTCGATGACTTGCAAGCCGCAAATGCTTCGGAACCAAACGTCAAATAGTCGAGTTAAGCCTAAACTAAGCCTAAACCGCCTGAATATTTACTAGCTATGGCCACCTAAACAACGTGTAAGTAAATCGATCCTTGAGAAATCTCCATAAATTGGTTATATTTCGTTCCGCACGTCGGGGTGCAAAGGATGAGGTTCAGGATAAGTTTTAAGTGTCTTAGCCTATTGTCACGCACACCAGCTGTCATCGCTTGTTGGACAGTTCTCGTGTCGATGATTTTCATTGGTGGGTATCATATGACAGAACGTAGCCATTATAGCTCTTTTGAGTCTTCCAAGCTGGTCATATTTCTTCTAATTGCTAAACCGTAATAGTCACTATGTTTTTTGCATAAAAGCTTCGGTAGATTTTACCTTTTCCACCGATTTTTGTAGTCTTTCTCCCATTGTGAAGTCGAATTCCCATTATTTTTTGAACATAACCTATATCTCTTGAAAACTACCTGATGATGATTACTACATGGGCTGAAAAGTTCCGGGATTTTTCAATAGGTGGCACCACTAGGAAAGGAGCAGGGCTCATCTGTCCTTAGTTTATGTATGAAGTTCCATGACATTTCATTTATTCGTTAAGAACTACAGTCGTTTGAATGACGCTACTTTCGCCCTGATTAAACATTGTTTTTTGATGGGAAAAACTAATGAACAATCATTGCAATGATTGCAAAAGTTTTATCCCACATCTGCTCCTTCGAGAACAACAGCTTATCGGTTTAGAATGGATCGTAAAAGCACCGAAGACGCACCTCGCTCTGCAAGGCCAAAACAGGCTACGCATGAAAAAATCGTAAACACAAGTGCATCGAAACGTCTTGCCTGATCGGGAAGTGAAGCAGCACGAGTTAGGTGAGGCCAGGACATTTCAAAAGAACGGGCAGGATACATTTTGAAGGTTATTTTGGAGATGAAAAAACTATCGGAGCGATGGGTGTCGCGTTTGCTGAAAGACGATGAAAAAAAGCATAGCGTTGATGATTCAACAGCCGGTTGAGCGGACTTTTTTCGACGTTTTGTGACGATGGATGAAAAATGGGTCTATTACCATACGTCTGAGTCCAATAGGCAGTTGACAGAGTGGCACCAAAGCGGCCAAAAAGCCAACGCTCGGCCGGGAAGGTTATAGCCTCCATTTTTTCGGGATGCCCATGGCATAATGTTCATGGATAATCTGCAGAAGGGAAGAACAGTCACAGGAGAGTAGTATGCAGCGTTATTGGACAAACTGATTGAAGAAATAAAGGAGAAACGGCCCTACATGGCGGAGAAAAAAGTTCTGTGCCATTACGATAACGCACTGTCACATACGTCCTTAAACAGGATGGCCAAATTGGACCAATTACAATTCGAATTGGTTGCACATCCACCGAATGCTGCAGACTTGGCTCACAGCGACTATTATCTGTTTCAAAGCCTCAAGCGATAGCTCCAGGGAAAAGATGCAGATCGAATGAGGAAGTAATCGCGGAAACCTAGGCGTATTTCGATGTTTCGTGTTATAGAAAGGGCAATGAAATGTTAGAAAATCGCTTTACCAAGTGTATTGCAATCGAAAGCGATTTAGGGATAAATATTTGCTCAAAAAACGGTTTTTCATCAAAAATAACGGGAACTGTGAAATCTTTAGCATTACATGGATTACATGGATTACATCTCTCATTGCATATTGCACTGAGAGATGTAATCCAAACAGCGATTTGAAGCCTCTCTTCTTCTAAGAGGCATCTGCAGATACTTTAAAATGAAGAATCGCCCAGCTGGCCTGCGCTATCCCACCCATCTTTGCTCCATTGTATAGGAATATAGCGATCGAGCTGTATGCTCGACCGCGCTTCGGTTCTTGCCCCGAGTATATAAGGATTTCGAAGATCGGCTGAAAAAAGCATAAAATGGACAACTTTCTGAAAAAATCTGCACATCATTCATTGGGCTATAAGCTTAGCAATCGAAAAGACGCTAATGAGGAGCTTTGATTTTTGATTCTAGTCATAAGGAGTATCAAGAGTAACTTGATTCACCATTTTGACAGATCAGAATTACTGTCAAATTGACAGATTGAAATTTATCGTAAACAAGCACACAAATCAAATCACGCACAGTCTAATAGACTATCAAATTACCGAGCGTGAATACAAAGCATGCAGTCAGTATCTTTGAGTAAGGATAGTATGGAAAGACTCAGTGTGAGAGTTATATGCCAGCTCTCTTTTATACTCCGGAAGGAAAAACAGCTAACAAAGACAGTAAATCGTCAATATGATTAAGAAAATTGAAAGGGGGAATAATTTGTGACAGCTTCCCGACATTTTAGAAACAAATTTGAAAATAAAAACATATCGAATTATAATATGCAGCAATCACAAATTTTAATCTGACAGAGGGCTCAGATTAAAATTTGCTTACACAAAATATCGAAGAAACAATACAAGAGAATGCAAGATACTAAAAAAAAGGGCAGAGAAGTGGCAACTACAGAAATAAGTGCAAAAGTTTTTAAAAGGGATCCATTGGACAAACGAGGCAAAATCAAAATCAAAAACGAGAGGAAGGCAAAATCAGGGTTTGAGATAGCACTGAAGAAAGAAGAGCAGCCGGGAGCCGTGGACACAAGCATCGTAAGGTCATCGGTAGCCTAACACTTTCGCGAAGGATACGAAAAAGAATCGAATGAGATCGGGGTGAGGGGAAATAGAATAGGCAGACGTCACAACAGGTTTACACCTTTTTCTACAGGTTTACAGTGAAAACCTGTCTGTCTCTTCTCCGCTTTTTTAAAAAATATTTTAAGGTGCATTTTGATTATTTCAGATATTTTTTTTTACTAAATCTATACGATGATGAAACCCTAAATCTTAAGGTACTATTAGTTGTTCGAATTCTGAACAAATCGATTTTTCTTGACAGATTTCAACCTATTAAAAAAATATCGGAACAAAGGTCCATTTTTGAACTTTTATTTTGAACCTCCGCAATTGTTGTTGTTGTTCAATTTTTCAAATTTTCTTATTGATTCTTGTATGAGATGGCTTCCTTTTAAAACGCATTTAGTTTTTTTTTATTTTAGACTCGCCGTTCCAGAGAATAACTGTCCGCCGTGGCGCAGTTTTTTTAGGAGTTTGAAGTTTGCATCGTGGAAATCGCAACGCTGTCAAATTTTATCTCTTTTTTGTTTTTTGCAGATGATTAAACTGAAATTAAATACAAGTAGAGCGTAAAATATTCAAAAATGTGCATAAAGGTTACCTAATTTTCAAGTCAAATCATCAAAAATACATCCAAAAAGTCAAAAAATTTCAGACCGTTGCGTTTTCAACGATGCAAACTTCAGACGCCTGTTTTTTTGAGGGGTCAATTTTGGCGCACTCTATAAGGTGTGCATGGTTTGGGAAATCAAATAAAAATTTATCATTATTACAATTACACGAGTTGTTTATCACTATAGAACAAATTTGATTGCCTTATCCGACAAATAAAGTGTAAACAAAAATATTGAAAATGTGTCCTTTTTTGATCTTCTGATAGGTTTTTATCGTCTTATAGTAACTTAAGAGACTCAACTCCGAAAAATTGTTTATTTTTAAGGTAATAAAACCATCATTGGGCCATTCATTCTCATGCGACTTGGTTTCCATCAATAATTTGCTGAAATTTACTAGGCAACACGGAACTGTATTGAGAACGTGGCAGGTTTTAGGAATTTCAAAGCATTATAAACTTTTTCCAACATATCCTTGAAAAAATTTAGTTCTGTAATGCAGAACACTCTACAACCCAAAAAGCATATGCAAATTCCATAAAATGTTCCTTGCTTCAATGTGGAGTAGTTTGGAGTTCAATCGGGAAACAATACAAATACAATACAAAGCACTCGCTTTCTAAGTGCGCAGCCACCAGATCGATTTCCACCAAAAACATTGTACACAAGTATAAGAAAATTTGAGTACATGACATTGACCTGGACAGGGTCACCATGGCGGTTTTTTCGAGTGTTCTTGAAAAGAATTCCTGAATCTTCAAGGATACATATATCTTAAAGGCTCTAGCACATAAAGCCCTTCTGGCCCTATCATTATATTCAAAAAACGTCAATGCCTTCAGAATTGTAACAGATGTGACAATTTTGACGGTTGAAACTTTCCAATACATTTCATGAATACTTTCATTCTGCACATAAAGAGCTCGAAAAAGATTCCAAACTTCATGGAAATTTATTTCCGCGAATTATGCATGTCAATGTGGTATGCAGATGATTTTTGCGAGAAAACTAAATCAGAATGTCATGTAAAGTTTGAACATTGGGTGGTCCACGAAAAAATTGTGAACTGAAATTAGATACCCACACCCTTCTGTGAAAAGAACGAAGTGATGATACATAATTTTGCTATAAGGTTACATGGAAAAGGACTTTTGGCAAATGTAGCACATTGCCGCATTGAACTTGATATACCAGTGGTAGCGGTGATGTCGGTGGCTACGTGATCCCACAGGCAACCCAGCATCGCAAACTGAGCAAACAGGAAAGCCATAAAGTCGTCTCATAATTCATTTCACCCATTATCCACATAAAACCTAATAGAACCAATATGTGTTTCATAGTTTCATCGACGTTTCAAGCAAAAGGGTTAATCTCCATCATATTACTCGTATGTTTCATGACTAACATGTGTGCCCATATTCAATGACCCAGATAGACGACATTTCGTGTTGGTTTTTTTATTCTTTCTAATTCATAGGGATTGCTTCTTGCTCACATCGGTGTTCGTATTACTTTCCATGTCCTTTCAACTTTCCCCTCACGATTTACGTCGTCAGCAAAACGACGACGCAATGAAACATGGCAGGCAGGATTAAAATACACATGACAGAATGGGGTGCGAAGCAGAAGCGTCATCCTAGCTAACAAACAATACCGGACGAATCCATTGAGACAAAGCCATCATTGAAAAATTTTCACATGAAACTTGCTATAATTTATGAATCGGTTGTGGGAATGGAGGGAGAACTTCTCGCTAATAGCGATATGAGAATAGTTCACAAAGAGATATCCTGAACATGATACGATTGCATGCCATTCAAAATTTTATTCAGCAACGTTGAAGGGAAGTAAATGTATGGAAATAACTGCTAAAAGGATTGATAATTAGACGACTAGTAGTCGTGAATTCCAGAAGGGCATTTGTTGGTTGTGTAAGTTTATCGAGAGGGCCATCGCATGCATGTCTTAACATAAAGTTTAGCTATAATAGTTCAATTGTGTTTGTCAGCTGAGTATGTTTGAACTACCACGTTCCTGGTATTTACGCCACCTTTGGCTAGTACAGCAATGCAGGTGGAACTGTTTGACTAACAATCGATCGAAAAGGACAATGTTTTGGTGTTTATGTTGAGTTGTTATCTGATTTTCTAACCAAATGACAGAGTGTTGTCAATAGAAAATGTCTCCGCAAACATTGCACGGTTTCCTTTTTTAGCACATTTCAGCAGATTGAAAAATAAAGTTGCGTTGAAATTAAAATTTCGCTTGTCCAAGCTTGTCTGGTTGCCATTTTTAACCTGAATCGTTATAATTATATGCTATTAACATAATCTTTAAACGAACTGACGACGTTGGCTACAAATAACCAAAACGTGTTTCCACCAAAAATGCAGAATGGGTTTGCGAGCATAAGACAGTATAAACTGAGATATACGAGGTGAGTTCAAAATGTAAGTTGACTTTTCAAAGTTAGTTTGTTTGTGAGAGGCATAACGGTTAGAACTGTATTGCGTGCTCGGCGATTTTTCGCTATGGATAAAAATGGATCAAAGAATTTGCATCAAATTTTGTGTAAAAATGAAAATAAGTGCTGCAAAACATTGTGGCATACAGTGAAACTGTCTTGCGTAAATAAATGTCTACAAGCGGTTCAAAATCTTGCAAGATGGCCGGGAAGATTTCAATTGCGGGCCACGCTCTGGACGCCCAAGCACGTCAACAACTAATGAAAACGTTCAAGCAGTGCAGAAAAATGTTTTGGAAAACCGTCGAATCACTATCAGAGATGTCGTTGAGGGCGTTGGCAAATGGGTTGGCTCGTGCCTCACTTGTAGGCATGAGATGTGTATCAGCGAAATTTGTTTCAAAACTGCCTAATTTTGACCAATTCAATCGTCGCATGAGCATTGTTCATAAGCTATTGACAGACGTCAATGATGATCCTGATTTGCTCAAAAGGGTCATAACTGGTGACGAATCATGGTTATATATTTAATCTATCGAAACCAAAGCTAAATCGTCCCAATGGAAGAGCCCAGGTGAGCCAAAACCAAAAAAGCACGCAAATTTCAATCAAATGTCAGAGTTTCGCTTATTGTTTTCTCCGATTACCGTGGCTTAGAGCATCAAGAGTTCTTACCATATGCTCATACGGTCAATAAAGAGTACTATCTTGAAGTTTTGCGCCGCTTGCGAGAAGGAATACGAAAAAGAAACGTCTGGAATTGTGGAAAAACAATTCATAGCTTTTGCATCACGATAACGCCCTCATCTTTGCTTGTGAGAGATATTTGGCCAAAAACAACGCCACAATCATGCCTCAGCCACCATTTTCACGAAATTCGACCCACTGTGAATTTTTCTTGTTCCCAAAATTAAAAACACATATGAAAGGACGGCGATTAGCAATGATTGACCGCAACGAAAGACTGCATCGCTGGAAGAGCTCCACGCTGTACCGAAAAGTGTCTACGAGAAGTGTTTCGAGGATTGGAAAAGCGTTGACAAAAGTGTAATGTATCCGAGGGAGATTACTTTGAAGGAGAAAACATAAATATTGACGCATAAATAAATATTTTTTCCAAAAATTACGAAGTGACCTTACATTTTGAACGAACATCGTATAGCCTTGCAAAAAAAGGAATCACATGAACTGTATCTCAAAAGTTTCCTGATATTATTCCTCAACGTTTTTTTTTCTTTGTTGGGTTGGGAAGTGAGGGCTCTTTACACCTTAAAGAAGGAACAACCATCACTAGAAATGCATTAGACTCCTCACAATATTTTCTCCCAGACTTATATACCAGTCTACTAGAAGGTGTCTATCGGTTTACTAGACTGGTATAAACCAGCCTAGTAAACCAGTTCTAGGTATAAACACCTTCTCTGTTACCCTGACAACCCAGCCTGTGACTTTTTGCCAAGTTGAATCGGGCTAGGCCCACCTTCTTTAGACTTCCCTTTAGAATCCCTTTTTAACTGAAAGGCGAGGTGGGTTCGAAAGGTCATTGTAAGCGGCATCACTCTAATTTCTGCGTCAAACAGCCATGCAAACGCTCTTTTTTGCTCAGAAGAACTACCCAAGCGTAATATTCCACAATGTTACTTTTTTCAATTGATGGTATGAACAAATCCACCTGACTTACCGAAAAGTTTGCACCAATTTACTCGACAAGGAGAGAGACCTCGTTAACTCACAATTTGTACTTCAAAAACGTGTATTGATCGTTCTGTACGGTCTCCACACAGAACAACCATTCAGCGGAGCACATCTATCGCATCGTGTTAAGGCAAGAGCATTCGTTGCCTATCCCCGCACACGTCTCATGTTCACCCCTCCTATGATATATTCCCTTACGCTCTCTTGCAAGGAGCACGACAAGTGGCCCGGTTCTGTGACGGCATGGTATAGCAATAAAATTTGCAGAACTATATCTCGATTATACGTTTTCAGTACAGATGCCTTTTGACAACATCAGCCTACACATATAAATTTCTCGGTTTTACTAAGAGATGGCGTCAGTGAAAAGTACGCAACGTATAAACTTGTCACATATGCCATTTTAGTCGTCTGACATTTAGCTACAAACACACAAGTTGAGTCCGCTAAAACGAGCGTGTTTGCTTTATCGTGTTGATCAATCATGTCGAATTTTGTGCCTGAGAATGAGCATTTGCGGCACGCATTGCTTTTCTTGCATGACCAAAAGAATCAGGCTGTGGAAAGTCATTGTTTGCCAGTAAAAATATATTGTGAACACAATTCTCTATCAGCGACATGCGAGACATGGTTTTGACAATTCAAAAGTGATAATATCAATGTGAAAGACTTTGCAATGTGAGGAATTGCAGCGGTTATTGGATGATGACACAACTCAAACTCAACGGAAGTTAGCAGAAGCATTAAATGTGTTACAGGAAACGATCAGCAGACGTTTACGAGTAATGGGTAAGATCAATAAATTAGATAGATGGGTCCCACACTATTTGAACGAAAGTCATAGTGACTGGTGACCAACAAAAAATGGATTTATTTTGAACATCCTAAATGGAAAAAATCGTGGCTTTCACGTGACGAAGCCGGTTCTTCCACATCAAGCCCAAATCGATTCGGCAAGAAGACCAAGCTTTGTATCTGGTGGGACCAGAGTGGTTATTTGTATTTTGAACTATTCAAGCCCGGCGAAACCCTTACAACGCAACCCTACCGCGTATTAATCGAAAAACGAACGGAATCGGCCAAAGGATATGGCAAAGTGATTTTGTTACACGACAACGCGCCGTCAAAACCAGTATAAGACACAGTGAAATTGCTTGGATGGGAAATCCTTCTGCACCCGCCGCACTCCTTAGACTTGGCCCTATCATCACCTCTTCGCATTAATGGGGGACGCGCTCGCAGAACAGCACGTTAGCGATTTCGAGGGAGTTGAAAAGTGGTTCGACGAATGGTTTGCCGAAAAGACAAGCAGTTCTGATATGGCATTCATAAATTACCTGAAAGATTGTCGGATTATGTTTTTAGAATAATAAAAAATTATTCCTAAGAAAATTACAGATTTTTTTTGTAGGGGTAAATTATATTTTTAACCGTTTTTTTAAACCAGAAAAAACATTCATTCACCTGGTAAATTGAAAAATCAACCAATTTTTTACTGCAGAGTTTCATTTGGACACAAATAAGTCAAAATGGAATCTTACTTTTTTCGAAATACCGATCCTTAGAAATAAAAATTTAATTTTTTTTTGGACTTACCTTAGCTGATGACGTTCTTTGTTTTATTGATGCCGAATTCGAATGTGAGTGTGACGATACCGATGATGGTTTAATACTGGAGCCACCGCCACCACCGCCCCCCGTTCCGGAACTTTGATGGCTATGATGACTGTTCGTGGTATGTGGTGCTGTTGTTGCAACAGTTGATGAATTTGTTGCACCACTAACAACACCGCCACCACCACCCCCGCCACTAGTAGCACTTTCACCACCTCTTTGATTCGTTGTGGCTGGGCCTATTTCGCGAGAATCACTAGTTGATTGTACGGCACATTGTTGGGCTGCAGCAGCTGCAACAACTGCTGCAGCAGCAGCCGATTGCGATGATGTACCATTGGAGACATGATCAGCCGCCAAGGATTCGGGAACAGGTTGCAATGTTGTACGCATCGTTGCTGACATTTTCTTGTTAGCGTTTTTCAATTGACAGAAATCCTGGATTTTCTTCTCCCAAAGACTGTTTGCGTTCAAACGATTTTAAAATGTATCTGCTTAGATTGATTTTATCATAAATGTAACTTAACACACTTCACACTTATTCCAACTAAAATACATTTGTTCACGTTACACGAATTTCAATTTTTGATGGTCCAGGTCTTAATGGAATACCATCAGATGGAACAGTGGTCTCTTTTGCTTGAATCCAATTTCAGTAGGATGTTGTCTGCGAATCTTCCTATAATTTAGGAACACAAAAGTATCGCTTATTCTGCCACACGAAAGCCGATCCTGAATTTTTCTCTGTTTCTTCCGCTCCTCGACCACTGTATCTGGATAATCTCAATTTAATTTGATTTGACTATAAATTATCTTTTGAGAGGAAATTAAATTTCCTCGAGTATTCTATGAATTTTACGTTGTATTCACCATTACGTTGATTTGCTAGATATTCCTTTTCTCCTGCAACTTTCGCTTCTGTCCATGAATTGATTTTGTGTTTCTTAAAAATTGAAAAATTGAGAGCGAGAAAAAATAACACAAAATATAGATTTTCTTGGCGTCATGTACTTTGATGATGATTTTATGAGATAAGTCATGTTCGAATTTATTTAACTTGTTCTTTCCACGTTTCGGCAACGTTGAGATTCACAGCATTCGATCGGATGGCAGACGCATTTGAGAGAGACCAAAATTTAGAGAGTTTCCAATGTTGATATCTGGAATATGAAAAAACATAAATCATCGTTAGTTACATCATTTGTTTTTAATATTCTTTTTGTAATATGCTCATAAAACATTCCGAAAGATATTCAAAATTTATGTACCAAAAATAATAAAGAGTCACTCGCAATTTCAAACATCGTAAAATTTCTCTCCGTCTGCGATATTTCAAAGACCGACAAACATAAAATTTGATAAGCTTAGGAAAGTATCAACTCCTTATATGTCCTGGCAAGGTAGAAAATGTCACAAAACGTAATTGATCGAAATAAAATACTTCTAAAGAACACATTTTTGTGTGGTACTAAACACTAAGAACATTCTCTCGGTCTCGAATTCCTACTTTTCGCTTGTACAACGATTTCCCCGGAGAGCCTTTATTTGTGGCTGTGGTACAAGTATGTGAGAGCACATTGCCATTTCTTGTGTTACAATTTATTTCATTTTTTTCATCCTCCAACTTTATCCAAACACACGAATATTTGTGCAAATTTATACTACGTATAAAATTTTATTAGTATACCATTTGGTCGGAACTATGGTCTATGGTTCGCTCATATGTTCATTTATCGTAGATAAATATTTCCGTTGTTATTTTGATCTCAGAAATAAATAAGCCATGTCTTTCACTATCAATGGTTCAAATCGTTTGTACTATATGAAATTCGTAAATCGTTTTCGTTAATTCAATGAGCAATCGGCACCAAGGCTATCTTTAATTTAAATAAGAGCTAAAAACAAATCAAATAGTCGTACGACAAAAACATAACAAAAGCATACTCTTTACACTAAAAATCAACCCCTATCATTCCTTACGATTGGCTTCGAAATTGATATGCAGTCATGATAAGGAGACCTACATTAAAAAAAAACCCAAAATCTCAAACCACGCTTACTTTATTTCTTAGGAAAATTTCAAATGCAAATTCAATTCCTCGCTATCTCAATGCAGAACAACGTTCCCCCGGAAAAAAGTAGAATAAATGAAGATTAATAAAAATGAAACATTGTGTTAGGAAACACTTCACACGTGACCAATTTGCACTCTAAGACAGATTTCTTCTTGAAAAATTTGTTAATGTAAGCAGCATCGGATCTGACATTTGTAAGGGAAAACTGTATAAACTCAAAAATATTTGAATTTGATCTCAAATCCTTGAATAAATCCGGGCTAGCCATCAAAACGCACAACTTGAAGCTTATGTTTGGCAAGAAGAAGACAAGAAAATAGTTGGGTAAATAGTATGCCAGCCTACGGTCACAACCCTCGTAATAAGCGCAATGTAGTTTCGAAAAACTTCTCTCATATTGAGATACTTCTGTTTGGAATACGCAACTGACTGCGACTCTATTAAATACTTGGGACCTACCATCAAACCCTCAAAATAAAAAAAATCCAAGAAACTGACGGTTCAGTATATCGTCGTTCCGTATACCCTGTCTCACTTTTGAACGTAGTGCAAACTGGACTTTTGAATGTTCTCCAGAGCTTCAAAATGACCCTTTATAACGTGCTACAGTTTCAGGAATCGTTATAAGGACTCAAATCACATGAAAATAGGGCTGAAGAACAACAGAAATGCGTTTTGAGGTTGCCGTTGCGAGAGTTGCCGAGATTTTGTCCTGGTGGAATAAACTCTTTAAAATTTATGACACCCTCACTCTTTCAATTCTTTAAAATTCACAACACGCTTACTGTCAAAAACGATGAGCATGATCTTAACATTTTATTTGCTTATTGAGCATGGTCTTAACATTTGATTTGCTTATTCGACATTTTTTCTGTTGGAAAAATAACAGAGTGCCACTATTTGCTTTGCCGCTTTGATTCAGTATCATAATCCACCAGCCAGGATTCATCACTTATCATTGCCAAATCCACTCAGAAAATTAACGAACGCCTTGCTTCGATTGTTCTTCTGTTCAGTTGTCATGTATTGCCACAACATTTCGACACTAATCTTGCCCAACTTGTATGTTAAAATTTGGTCTACGGTGAAAGTATTTGAATTTGACAGTTCACCTGTCAACCCTTTTGTTAAATAACGCTCAGCTCTCTCAAGGCCCCTCACACGTTCAACCTTTCCGTCAGGTTTTGAAGTTAAACGTCTCTCTGAGCGAGGTTGATCTTGAACATATTGCCGGCCCTCAAAAATTATTTGTTGCCAGTGGCAAAAGCTTGTGCTTTTGAAAAGCAATGTTTCCCATTGGTTTGTTTCAGCTTTAAAAAACTCCGACTCACGGATACATCAAATTCCGCCAAAAGTTGACTTGTGCCAGCGAAAAACATATGCTCTTGATAAACAATAGTCCTTAGAGCCCTGTTGAAATTTTGAGAAAGTCCGACTTGCGGATCCACCAGTTTTAACATAAAATGTGATAGCATAGCGTTGCTCTGAATTCCGTTATTCTATTTCTGGAACACAAAACAGAAACACATGGTCACTGATAGCGTTGTCAAAAATAACGTGTGAGCTGTACGGAATTGAAACTTCGACTGAGACAATGGAATGGATAAACAAACAAATAAGAGCGGCCGCAGTGTTGCCTGCCTCATTACTTTTCTTACCAACCTCGTATATTTAGACCTGATATATCAATTGGTATATTCATACCGGTGCTGTAAACACTGGGTATACAATACATTTATAATCGTGTGGAATGAGAATTTCCGGGCAACAAAGGACAAATATGTATCGTATTTTTGCTTGCGCCATGTGGACGCGCCAAAGTTTGCTCTCGCGCAAAATGAACATGTGCCTACCACGTGTTTTGTCTTTGTGTTTTTAAGTTAAAGTTCTCATGTGATAACGCTGAATGAACATGATTTTGAAGAGAATTATACTTTCAAATGAAAATTGCGTCTTTGTAACACAGATAGGATAGCTTAAGAACGTATAGCTCATGCAATGCATTGCACTGGCGAACTAATAGGGGGTGAAATCAAATAAGTCGATTATGATGGTAGGGTGAAAAGTTTAGGACATGACACCCGGGATGGTTGATTTTCGAAGAGCGAACATTTTCGAATGCAATGTTTCCCGTTGGGATTGGGAACTCCGCGAAAAAATGAATGGTTTATTTGAAAATTCTTATCCAAAAAGTGTCCTATTATATACTTTCCCATCGAATAGTATCACAACTATGATGGTAGGATGAAAATTGTGAAATTGGTGACCCGAGATGGTCGAGTTTTGAAAAGTGAACTTTTTCGAATGCGCTTTTCTTCGCTGAGTGGCAGTGCGGCGTAAATAAGTGTTTTCTTGTTGGAAAAGGAGTATTCAAAAAATGTCCCTTCATGAAATTTCCCATCGAATAGTACCAACATAATGATGGCAGGGTGAAAATTGTCGGGTTTGGTGACCAGGAATGGTCGATTTTCGAAAAGTGAAAATTAGCTTCTTTCGTTCTTTCTAAATTGTTCATGACACTTTGATTGATCATTCTTTCATGGATGCTACACTAACATTCTTTATTACATTGATAATCCAAACCCGAATTTATCCTTTATGACGTTTTCAAGATTCATTGGTTCATTATTTTTAAAGGCACTTCGTTTTGAAAACAAAAACATATGTCTCCCACTCCTAGCAAATCGAATATGTCCTGAAAATATAGGTTGGCATGTAGGAAGGCTACCATCGACGGTTTTCGTCAGGACAAATGAAAATTATCACAAAATTGACACAAAACAACTCGATCGCAAAAGCCATAGAAATAAAAATGCGAACGAGTTACTGTACCTCGTTGTCATAGTCCAAATGGTGCCACTCATTATTTTCGGAACAATAACTAATATGGGAATGAAATTCTTATCAAGCAGATCGGGAGAAGTAATCAGGCTGGGCTTGAGCTAAGCAGACTCACAGGAGCAATCGGATTTGCTTATGCAAAATAAAAACTATGGACTGTTGGTAAAATTAAAACCATTTTAAATTTTTAAATTGTTCGCAATGACTTGCGTTATACTCAAATAAAGTCTTCGATGAGGTCTTTTCGAAAAACAAGAAGTCCACTTTTTAATTACAGATTTACGCGTCTTCAACTAAAGGAGGGAATAAACAAACTTAATAAGCCTCCCACAACGGATAATTGCTTTCCACTACTTGCTGATTACTATGTTTGTCCTAGCTTTGCCTATTGTCCAATTTTGACATTTCTCTTACCTACAACCTATTCATATTGACGTAATGAATGGTCCTGGTCCGGCGTTTCTTAGCTTTTAGGAAATTCATTATTGGGGAAAAAATAACTACATTGGTTGATATGTTTTAATTTGGTCAGTTAAACGATATATTTTCAAGGAATGCTCAATGGCATACCTTCATTACCATTTTCAAGCCAGGCGACCGTTTTGATACTGCAAATAAACATCCTTTTACATTTCAGATACTCGCACTCATCATACTCACACTAATTTCATACAATTTCATGAATCAAAGTGAAATTCAATGGCTTTTACGGAGCGATAACCACATGATTCTAGTCTTACGAGTTCTTGATTCTCAGAAAGTCTTATAGTTTTCAAGTATATACAATGCAGAAATCAAACGTTGTTTTCTGGCTATTCTGTTCAACCTTGGTCAAACCAACGATAAATTTCGGAAGTATGGAAAATGGCATGTCAGTCAGTCAGACGACCATCCTGATATCACCTAAAATCAACTTTTTCAAATTTTTTGACTTTAGATTCTATTGCTCAAGTTAAGATAATCATCATACTGCCTTTCGTAAAGTTTTTGAGTTCCTTATATTATCGTTTTTCATTAATCAACCTGGAACTCAATGGCTCCTCTCGAAGTCACACTTACATGTCCTACTTCTATCCTGCCGTTCTAGTCCTACTTCTGTCCTGCCTTTTAGAATTTTCAGAGGATAGATCGGTAAAAAACTGTATTACATCGACTATTATGTTCTACATACGTCTAACAAACGATGAATATTCGAAGTTTGGAAAATGGCATACTTAGCTACGATCGACAAACCATGCGACCGCTCTGAAATCAAAGAAAATCATCCTGTGTCACGTCTTAGACCTGGTATTAGATCAAGTTATCGATACTCATTCTAGATTCCGTAATCAGGAACGCTAGTATTTCTGTGAGGTTATGCTGACAAGATTCTATCTTTGTTCTTTACATCCCCGTCAGCTGATTCTGTTGCTCGTAGCAGTATTAGGAGATTCACATTTTTTCTGTTTCTGATTTCCCACAGGGCTCAATCTTCGGCCCAGAACTTTTCATTAGGCACCAATATAATTTATTTGTTAATGATTTGCTTTTAAGGCTTAAAAAACCATCGCTAACTTATACTGATGATCTCATGAAATTTAATAACCACAAATTTTTCGTGCTTTTTACACAATCCACACCTAATTATTCCTGTGTTTTATGTTTAACGTTAAGTTAGAAATGATAACCTAAATCAATGTGGCTTACCCGTTGAAAACATTTTGTTATTTCGGGTTTTTCGAGTCAAAAGCCTGAATAGATTTTCGACTTCAACCTTATACGTGAATATGAAGCGTATAAAAACGTGGTAAAAATCGACGAAAATGTTTGGCTTTATACTGCGTTATCTCCTAATACGGTCATATCAAAGGTATTAAATTCATTCATGGGAGGAATATAATGTCCCAACATGTCCTCGGATGCTAAACATAAGTTCGATCATATTCAGAATGTTGTTAATCTAAAGCGTTCGTGAGAAATTTTTGCCTTTTTCTACGGTCGAATAGTCCCTGTCAATCACTGTTAATTGTTCACTGGTCGATCTCGATTAGCTCGATCCAAATGCTTACTCACATTCAAGGATTAAAATTGTTAAGATCGAAATTTTGAACGTTGAACGAAAGTTTTTTTTTTGGAATTTGATATGCTTGTATTTGTGAATTTGATTGTGAGGGCTCATAATTAAAATCAGACAGACAAAGTAGAACAACGTAGAGCTCTAGTACTACCCCTGATAGTGAAAAAAATGGATGGTAGAACTTATCCAGGTCAGCTTTGCGAAATCAAGGAAGCCAAGTCAGGGAGACAAGGATTAAGTTCAAATTTACAAGCTTTTAAATTTACTACGCCGTAAAATTCATACGAATAACTGCCGCTGAATACAAACGTTACAGACGTATTCAAATATGACATTTTCACCCTAAAAATTTAAGAAGTTTTACACATTTAAGGCTGTGTACTCACACCAGGATACTACGCAACAAAATACAGCGGCGACGATTCCAAAATTCAATTTCATTGATAAGAAACAAACCGACTAAAATATCGTTTGAAAATACTGATGTATTGTGTTGTTCCTATCTGCATCCTGCCTGATATATAATCTTTTATCATCTAAGGAATAGATGCTGACGCATTGTCTTTCGCCTGAAAACAACGAATCTTTCATAAATGAAGTAGAAATCTTTCTCATTTCCTACGACAATAAATCTTTCAAAGACAAAGCTTGGGCTCAATAAAATCCTATCTATCTGGTACTGCTTCCTCCCCATTTTGTTTTGGCTAATCTATATCCTGCTTCTTAGAAACATCGAGTTCATTCAACCTTAGACAACTGCACCGATTTATTAGTTTATGTGTCCATCATTCCCCGGTCAATGACCGTTCCCTTCTCCCACCACCAGACAAATGTTACATCAGCAAAACACATCAGAACAGAAGAAAAAAGGATACTCAAGTTAATTTCATCTAATGACAATACACAAAAAAAAAACTTAAGACTGTATCCAGTGAAAATCGTCTGACGTTAAATTTTGACTGTAATCCTGAATGAAATAAAAACAAAGTTTATTGTTTGGATTTGAAGTGCTTTGTAGGTATCTTGGTCTGGAAAGGATATTCTTGCTATAAGAAACCATTAAGACGTTTCTCTTTCTGCTAGCGTTTCTCGCCTGTTTTATGGGAATATCCACTACCCTCGACGATAAAACGTTGAAGGAATTTTATCTAATTTTGCAAACCCCTCATTTTACAATGCTAACATTTGTCGAAGTTAATTTAATCTTGCGAACTGTGGAATAATCAATTTTGGCACATTGAATATATACAAGTTGATTTTAGCTAGGAATTTCAACGATAAAAATTATCTGATCGAACATTCAAAGCAACAAACAACACCCAACCAAAACATTCAAGATCAGCATATCCTTTAAATTTGCTCGAATATGGCCAGTCCTCGAGTTCATATTGAATTCTGGTTGTAATAGTAATTAATTTAAACTTTCTATCGAACCTAAAGTGGATAGCTGTCGGCTTTAAATCGAAAAGTATCAGTATCAGCAGATGTTAAGGATTTAGGAGCCACAATCAGCTTAAATAATTAAACAGCAAATTATACTGGATCTACTCGTATCGAAAAGGGACCTGGAGAACTTTATCCGCTTCACTCATCTATCATTTTAATGATTTCCGGCCCCGGGCGATTCGGTACAAATTTCAGCTTTTGGATAGTAGCTGCCGAAAATTCAGGACTCATTTCGAGCGTGTTTCATTTTGTAATTACAAAATAAGGCAGCAAAAGGAGTTTAGCGGATTTAATCGTTGAAAGTTGGATGTAAGTCGAAAAGGGTGAGCTACTTATTAACGGTAGTTCAAATTTAAGGATGATACGAAATTGGATTTTATGAGGTTTTGCATTTAAACTTGAATTAGAATTTGCTTATCGAAGCAATTACTCGCGCGTTTTGAGAAAACAATTTAGTTACGGATATAAATCCCGGCATTTCGATTTTTCCTGTTGTGAAGTTTCTGAATTCCTTTCAAAGCAGGCTAGAACGCTACGTAATTTTAAATGTCTATAAAGATATTGTTAAATTATAAAACTTTTTAACGGAAGCTTCAGTTTTTTTTATCGTAAGTAGTCAAATAAATTCAATTTATTAAAAGAAAAAGAAAAAAAAACAACTGGGAAAATTTTGTGACTATCGTGTGTCTGTGATTTGTGATGACTACAAAATGGAAGAACCATTGAAAATATTTGTAAAAAAATCATACGAGTCAAATGATCTTGGGAAAAAAGAAAACGAGTCAGTTGAGACATTCATTTTGAAGCTTGGATACTTCTAGGAAAAGCGACGAGTGTCTCGGAACAACCTGAGCACGAAAAATCACTGAACAAGAATGAGCTCTGAGCAGCAATTGGGCAAGAATATCTTCGGAAAAGATACTTAGCATCTAACAATTAGGAAATAGTGGTAGCCGCATTTTGGGGTAATAATGTTAAAAGTGTGGCGTCCACCGATCCCTACCCAAATTAATACTGTGACATACACTAATAGAAATTTTCGATTAGAAACATTTAATCCTTGTTGATTGAAGAGAAATAAAATAATAAATAATATTACACTACAGCTTCGGTTATCATCTCCCTCAGATAGGTTGCGGGGTCCTCTTACTACCAATCCTTATGGCTCTTTTTGGGCAAGGATCCTACATCGTACCAGGGTCACAATCGTTCGAGACTCAACTTTTTCAGGAAAGCAAACGTAAAGTGCAAATAAAGGTAAAGTGTAAATAAAGGTAAAGTGTAAATAAAAAATGTTCGAATCAATTGTCCGCTCCTTATCTTCACTTCACCACTCCAAATTCAATCCTAAACTTGATCAGTTCGATTATTCGATTCAAGTTAATATCCTCCTCTACAGAATTCAACATCCATTGCAACCCTCTCATTGTCAAAGAATGAGTAAATCATGTCAGTTTACTTAAAGTCGAAAACAGGAAACACCAGTGCCTTAAAATATTGTCTATTTTAAAAGCTATCGATTCACATCTGTCAGAAAGCTGCAACAAAATCTTGCTCCACGTCAAAAGCGATACCGTCACTTCCTTTTCGTGATTCACCAGAATCAGACCTGATTCAAATCAGGTCTGATACTGTGATATTTCTGATTAAAATCAGTCCTGACATTCTCTACAAGAATAGTTTATCTACCAAAAATTGTTGAAAGGTTAAGGACACGCCTGCTTGGGTCATATATCAACGATACTTTACACAAGGATACACCGGCTCGACAATTCAATTTTGATAGTTAAACGTCGAGTGATATTTCTAGGCAAACTGTTTCTAGGCCTATTTTTTTTTGTTTAAGCAACAAAGATCTCTCAAGTTTTAATCGATCGTTGTCCTTTTGGAGTATTGATCAGTCTGCCTTTGACTGCTAAATCTCAGATCATATTTGATTTCCATAGAAAACCGTTGTCATGGATTGAAAACGTCCAATTCACAGGGTCAACTCGTTGCCTAAACTTCCACATAGTGCAAACCTGGCACTGCCAGACTTTTTCCTTCTTCCTCGCCTTTTGCGGACCAGAAGGAAAACCGACCAAGCCATGTAGAAAAAATTCAAGAGGTCCTAACGCCTTCTCTGGAGGGAATCCTCGGGATACGTATTTGGTCGAAGAACAATCGTGCTATTTCGGAGACTACTAAGGGTTCATACCGATTAGCCATAAAAAAATTTGAATTGATTTAGTATTTCTTGACTCTACTCCGCATTCCTTTTTGACATCGACGGCATTTCGCTGGACGTGAGCGACATCGATTTGTAACTAGATTTTAACGCAAATTTGTAAGAATATAATAAGCGGATTATTGCATTAAGCAAAAACGCTAACACTGTGAAAATAATTTTGAAAGGTGGCCAGCATTTACAACTTGTACTATTTGTAAAATGATCTTGAGCCGAACACAATTAAAAGAATGATTTTCTTATGTATGTCTTTTTCGATAAAATTCTCGATGTAAGGGGATTCGAACAATTAATCTTATTCTTAAGATGCATCTTAATAATACTTTAGTTAGGACATAATGATGGCAGCGTTATAAGACACGAATTAAAGCTCTATTGATATTTGCAAGTATATGCATGGATGCGATGTTATTGAAAGAAGTCAAATTTGACTCGCACAGGTTCATCAAAATCGCATGTGTGAGCTTAATCGATTAAATTTATTTCTTCTATTTTGGTACCATAACGTCACTACCAAAAACCGCTCACACGCCGGAGTGGCTCTACGAGAGAAAAGATACGAGTATCAAATTGAATAAATAAAGCGAGCTTTACAAGATAGGGAGCTTTTCAACTAAACGACATAAGTGAATGGGGAGATCGCGGCGGCTAGCTGTCTGACCTGAATTGTGTGTCAGAAAAATTTTCCTGCTGTAATATTATATTTGAGTGAACTCAAAAATGCATATTTGCAGAACTTTAGTTTTGCTGTAGCGAACACAGGCCACACAGATCTATCAAAATTGCTTTGTAACACGGGCAGAGCGCAGCTGTATAAGTGACAACGTTATCCAAAGAACTGACGAATCACAATTAATAGAAACGTTAGGCTTAGGACCTTCGTGTGAAGCATAGCGACCGAGCTTGTTAAAAACTACCATAAGAAATATCCTACCGATTCGTTGTGAAAGCCTCGATCTTGAAGGTAGGTTCAGAAAGCACGCGTAACTGGTAAGTCCCCATCTGTACAAATGAACTAGCTGATTGGAGAATCGGAGAGTATTGTGGTGGCTAGTGGAGTATAAGTGTGTTGTTTTCCTAAACAGCTCCAGAAATAGCTGAGTTCTGCACCATCCAGAATAAAAGTTGGAGAGTTTTAATGTAAACTAACACCTCGCTACGATATAATGGAAGACGGTGATGGAGGAATCTCATTTCTTGACTGACGAGACTATGAGACAACGCATCATCAAGGAAGGTCCTCAAACTGAAATTCTATCGTGATTAAATAGTCGCTAGGCTAAAGCTCTTTTTTGTGCAAAAAGGATACGTGTTCAACCCAATGTTTACTGTTTGGTAATATCAAAATTGACCACTGTTCTCTGCTCCTCTAATATTGATGTCATATTTTAAATTCAATGGCAAATCCGGGACATCCTTACCTTTGGTAGCTTTAGAAGTAAGATAACCGACAATCGTTTGATTGTCGGTTATGTAACGACATGACAACGACATGAGCATAACCGAAAATCGTCCTTGTTATAATGAAAAAGGTCTTAACTAAATAAAGGGTAGAAAACCTTTATTTCGAATTTACACCGTAGAATAATTGACCAGCAAACACCTACAACTCCCGCCTGCACTATTATACATACTAAAATTGGTGCTATCATGAATTTACAAACGTTTGTATTTTACTACAAATGAGATATCATCAAAAGAAAAAATAAAAGAATTTGAACCACTACCAATTTCGATATCTTGTCGAGTAACTTTTTCTCAATGTCGTTCATCGGCTTCAACATCGCCAAATACATTCTCGAGAATCTATAGAACATTGTGTATCTATTCTCATACTTCATGTTACTTTAATGTAAGTTAAGATTCAGCACCATCTTCAGATGTGGTAACTAAGACTAAAAAAAAATTGTAAGACTGATTGTCTGTAGATAGAAGCAGTCTTGCAATCGACTCATTTCATGGCATGTCTTTAAATGAAATATTAAGGTGCATTTTACAATGGGGTTTCACATGAAATCTTTATATATATAAAATGTAGGACATAGTGAAAACTGGTGGATTGGCTTTTCTACTTATATGGCTTGGCAATATGTGGTGGACCTTGATTTTGTTGTCTGGAAAGTTAAGAAAAACTGGCATCAAACTTTCTAAGAATTTATTGAATAATCTAAATAATAAAAAGCTTAATCAGGGACTGACTTTCATTGTGTGCTCTCTATTTTTGCAAACGAATTGGATTTCGTTTGTTTTCGACAGTGCAAGACTTCAAGGATTTTGGGACTTTGTTATCCAATAGTTTATCAAAACAATACTCATCAAAACATATAAAAACAAAACCCCATTGTAATTAACTTTAAAAACAAGATTCTTCTTTGGCTTGAATCTAAAGAGCTGGGGGATGCATTTAGGGGAAAACATTTAGAAAAATAAATCATTTGATTTTGAAGTTGGAAACATATTATCTACGATTTCATCAGACCTCCACGTGCTGAAATAGCTCCAATTCAAGGATAAATTCACCCTACAATCATCATTCTGTGCAGGATAGAAGCCAATGATAAGCTGAGTTTCACTATAAATAAATCGTCGATTTTCCGGGGAAAAGAAAAGAATCTGCTTTTCATCTTTACAAAGACTTATTTACAGCTGATTTAGAAACATCCTTGTGAACTGTAAATCCTTGCGGAAGAAGTGAACGAAGTGAAACAAAAATCGAAATCGCTGACTGAGTCAGATTAACCTTTTCTCAAGACTGTTTGTTTTTGCATTTGTAGGGATTCACGAACGCCGAAATAAATTTCTTTAGGGTCGTGATGGATGATTTTTCAGTACGATAATACTAAGGATTTTTTAAATACCTTTTTCCAGTGACAGCGGAAATCTAAACGTTCTGAAGCAATGCGAACAGTTTTTTCAATCTAGGATAATTGGATATTTTGGAAGTTTGAAGGATAATACGCTAGAAACTACAACATCTGAGGAATACTAGAACAGAAGACAAAAGACTTACACAATATGCCTGAATACGATTTTCCAATCGACATGTCAAATAACTTTGTCTGCATGGGTTTTAAATATGTCAAGGATTAAACGAGGAATTTTAATTTTCATGTTTCGATCCTGATGATGAAGTGCGTTAGGAATTTTTCTGATCATCATTAAAATTCAATTCACTCCGTTTATCTATTTCTTAGTCAGGATTTAAAAATCAATAAAAAAAAAATTTGACACTCCTTACTAGGCCTCAACAGCAGCCATCCCTTCACTATCATCTTCAAAGTTCCTGCATCGAAAATGATAAGGCTTCCTAGGTCGAACTCACTGGTCAGTTATCAGCAGGATGCTAGAAATTCGTATCCTAACCCTTAAATAGGAACCATCGCAACTAGCTTTTTAACCCGATGCATCGTCTTAGTGAAACGCCACCTCAGCTCGTATTTGGCCACGAGGTTTTTAAG
Source organism: Stratiomys singularior (assembly GCA_954870665.1). NCBI lineage: Eukaryota > Metazoa > Arthropoda > Insecta > Diptera > Stratiomyidae > Stratiomys > Stratiomys singularior. Next base: position 29,931,437 of record OX940881.1, on the reverse strand, counting down.
ATAATAAACTCCCGTTATCTTCTTATTTGGTCCGCGTAGAAAAAGCAGGAAAAGTGGCTCCTCTTCCAAGTAGTACGCCATAATTATTGCTTCAGTGTCCTAACAACAGACGTCATATCTTTTCCCAACGAATTTGACACTTTGAATTTCCTCGATGTCAGGGAGAAGTTGAAATTGAAGTCAGAAATTGCATCTAAGAACAGTTTCACAATCGTATCTTGAAGCCTGCCTCGATAATGATCTAGCATTCAGCCGGGAGGAGCTTGAATGGCATACTGGTCGATAACAGCAAATCCATGGCACTTCAACCTGACAATATTTTCTATGGAATGACATCTCTTTTCCACCACCAACAGGGCAGTCTGGTAGATGCAAAAATGAGGTAGATAATGGTCGATTCCCCAAAGCAGGCAGATACATCAGGATCATACCCATTCAAAACCCAATAGTTATCTTTCTGATTGAACTTATTTCAAAGCGTTCCTTCAAAAATAATTAACAAACTTACACAAAACAGAATCTATTAACTCAGATACGGGAGGAATATCCTAGCATCCCATTGGGTCGCTAACACTAGGGACAAATCAATCATAACCTTTCTTATCCCTCTTTTTCAGAAATTGGTCAACATAACTAGGAAACGTTTCAATGTAGCTCTCCTAATTGATATCACTAATGAAAAAAGGAGAACTGCTAAATCTCAACATCCCCAGCATCTGCGTGCAATAGCTGTATACAGCCGCAGAGTCTTACATCTAGACAACGCTAAGACAGATATCACAAATGGTTAGCAGTAACAAAGCAGGCCAAATCTTTTCGCCTTTCGAATTGCCGGTGAACGTACAACCAAGCGAGGCAGCGAGGTAGGGAAAAAGGAAGGCAAGCTTATCAATAAGAATATCCTTCAGTTGACCAATGAACACTGGGAGCACAATCTCAAGATCAGCTAGGAATATTTTGGCGAAATTCAAGAAGTCTTTTTCCAGGATCAAGCCCACATACAGCTGGAATAAATCATTCGACCTTAAAGTTGTCTTCTTCTCCAGCATCAACCTCTTTGGTGATGCCAGGACCGCCAGGATTGAAGACGTAAATAAGAACAACCTGTCACATGTTCACAAGCGAATAGATCAGAGAGTACTAGTACTTATAGCTAAGTCTGCGAAAACTCAGTGCCATTGCAACCTGGACATGAATAGCTCCCACTTCCTTAGCCGTCGTAGTACTGTCATGACTTCTGGATGCAGAACTACATGTCAGTTTCTCAGCCTTGAAAAAGAATCCCACTTAATCTGAAGAATCTTATCTTCACTGATTCCAGTATGGTCCGTAAGAACCTCGACCAAAATGTGGACAGGGGATGGGTTCTAAACAACACATGGAGACAAGTGCAGGAAATACTGACGTAAACAAAACCACTCAGTGGATTCTCAGGCACGACAGCACCCAGGCAGTCGATGAACTTGGCTGTATGGGAAAGAGAAGCACAGTAAGAAGTGACTCTCTAAATACGCATATACATCAGGATGAAATTCCCAAATATATGATGAAGTCAAGGGTAACTGGCAATGCGAAATATATCAGAGATCTACGAGGAGCATTCAAACATAAACGAGCCTTTCACTTCCGAGGTTTTAAAAAGCGTGATGGAGTTGTCGAGGCGTCAAAAATGGTTGGTCGTGGGGGATCTCCTCTAGATGACTCGCGGCCAAATAGACGGCTCAAATGGTTTTTAGATGTCCTCAAAATGAGTGAATGAGAAATTCATCCTTTGGTTGCGTAGCAAATCATGATAAATTGATTAACAAAGGAATGAATCGAAACTGGCTAGTTTGGAGTGGAGAAGAGAGAGAGGAACTCAAGACAAAAAAAAAACGAAACACGCTTGACAGCCCAAAAGGTTACGAAAATCGTTTTAGGGACTCTCAAGGAGTTTTATTCACTGATTTTCTTCACGAGGGTAGCTCAATAAACGCTCGAACAACATATGCAGGTTCTGCAAAATCGTGGACACTATGGAGTACCATATTTTAGATTTTTCAGCACAACTAGCACGGACCACCATTCTCCCCAAATACATTAAATTCAATGATATAAAGGGGCAGTGACAGCAGAGGACACATTACGACTAGATTCATATTAACAGGAACGTGTGAAACTGGTCACTGTTACAATATTTGAGCCAATGTCCCTGATTCCAGGATCATCATACGAAATTTAAGACAAAGAGGAAAAAAATTTCACATGCACCGGTTTGGTGCAAACTGGATTATGTTGTTCACAAGAATTGAAAAGCGTGTAGAAAACTGGGAAAATACTGATCACTAAAGGAGATTATGAAATCATTTAAAGTCCACACTGTTCATATGTGAATAGTTAACGATACCTGTCTCAAAAGCTTCATTCTATAAAAATATCCCAGAGGCATGCTAGACAGTTGTCAATTAGGTATGAACGGGCACATAATAAGGATTAAAGAAGACTAAGAAATCGCAAAGAAGACACTAAAAGCCCTCGAGTATCAAAATAATACAGAAATTGAGCAAATAATAATGGCTTGAAAACGTAATTGACGTCTAAACATTGAGACAATTTTTGGGGACAAGTGAACCAATGTTGAAGATTTCAAGATTATCGTGCACAATATTTGAAGCGTTTAGGAAATATTACTTCTACATTACCGACAATCCGGACCAATCTGTCAATTTGTATGGCTTACATAGGCACCGAGGTCTGTCTGTCTGACACCGCATTCAAAACCAATTCTTCCACGTTTTGATCTGCGAGTAGAACTTAACGTTATAGGTAGAGCGAGGGGACTATAGATATGACAATGTGTAGCCACTAGATCGTAACTAGAAGCTACAAACCACCAAAACAAAAACGCAACAACAAATGAAGGACATATATTTAATTGATGAAAACTTGGCCTTTCGTTACGTTTTTCTACGTTTGTTACCTAGCCAAAAAAGTTTTTTTATTTGTTTATTGCAATGTATAGCAGATCCTACCATGAACTACAAAATTAAAGGATATCAAAGCCGAAAATTGTGGGATAAATAATCAACCACGGCAAATCGAAGGCTAAATTGTAAGCTCTGAGGAAACTTTTGATTAAACAGAAATTGCGTAAGGAGAATAGATATTGTTGAACATGTATGAAACACATGATTGAAAACTTGTTTAAATTGGGCTTTTTTCCATTATCTTTAATAAAATCAATCATGATTATTGCTGACAGACAAAATACATGTTGCATAAATTAATTCATTAACTACGCTAAACTTCAGCTGAATACACTTTCATGTGATACATATGAAGATATATGAGATATAATTAATTTGAAAAGCTTAAAAGTTGCGTAATGACTCATTTCACGAAACAATTAGGCATATAATGTTCGCATTTCACAACGAGAATAGTTAATGGGCATTTTTAATTTCTCCTGTCGAGAGTATGCGATTTGAACCTTTCATAAATTTTACGTTTGGATCATGTTCATTACACGTGATTTGCTCCAGAACTGATGATTGCTAAATGACAGCAAAAGCAAAATAGGAGAGAGATCAGTCAACTGTGGGACACCACAGGCGTCTATATAGGGATCACCATTCTGAAACATAATAAATGATTGGTTGCTGGAAGTATGAGCATTTTGGTTTCTTGGTTGATTACACTGAGAACCGCAATAGCGCAGTCCGTGCAAGATCATTAGCCTACACTAAATTTGAATTTGACCATTTGAAGGAAAGTGGAGGGGTTGTTAAGCGAACAAAGGTTCAAGCTTAGATAAAACCAGAAAAAGGATAACAAGCCGGATTCGTATGAATATCGGCTCCGTTGAGTTAAGGTTGCAGATTATTGGATAGTCGAAAAAGTATTGAGCCTTTTTTATCACCAGTTGGTGTTCGTTGTCATGTATCGGCCAATACCAATCAGATTGAGTCCAACTGACATGCGTTTGAAAGGTGACATTCCAGTCTACAATTTTCAAATGGACAGTTTTGTATATCGTCATTTGTGTCGAAAGTTGTATTCATTTAAAAATCAGTGAAATTTCTGAAACACCACGTTATATTTTACAATATCACTACGATCAAGGTGAGAATTCATCGCAGGCTCGTGAAAAAACTTGTGGTGCCTACCGTCAAGATACTTTATCAAAAGCCACAGCCAAGAGATGGTTCGTTTGCTTTCGTTTGGGAAATTTCGATGTCAACGATGTACCTCGCTCAGGTCGACCAATCACCGAAGAAGTCGATGGAATCTTACAAAAAATTGAAGAAGACCGACTCATAAGGAGCTGTGACATTTTTAAGGAAATTAATATCCATCACTAAATAGTTTTGAACCATTTACATAAGACTGATCGAACGAATATGCTAATAAATAGCCAAGAAATCGAGCCATTTTTGAAGCAAATACGAATAGCAAAATACAAGAATATCGTCCGAAAAAGATCATGGTCAAAAAAAGGTGAATCATCACAAACGACTTCAAAGCCAGGATTGACACTAAATAAGGTTATGCTGTGTGTATGGTGGGATTGGAAGGGAATTGTTTATTACGAGGTGCTAGAACCTGGTCAAACACTCAATTCGGCTCTGTACTTTCAGCAATTAACCAGATTGCAACAAGCAATTAAAAAAAACGGTCAGAATTGATCAATAGAAAGGGCGTTGTCTTCCATCATGACAATGCCAGACCACACATATCCTTGATGACCCGGTTTTGATGCATCCACCGTATAGTCCAGACCTTGCACCGACAGACTAACATTTGTTTCGATCTCTGCAAAAATTCCTTAATGAAAAGAAATTCACTTCAAAAAGGGACTGTAAAACCACTTGGCCAAGTTTTTCGCTGATAAACCACAGAAATTCTACATAGATGGAATAATGGCTCTACCCAAAAAATGGCAAAAGGTCATAGATAATAATGGACAATATGTACTTAAATAAAATTCATTTTAAATAAAAGAAATATTCAACCGAAAAATGACAAAAAAAAGGCTCAGGACAAAGCTGTCCTGTCGCGAATACCTCCAAAATGCATGTGTCAAAACCAACTGCATGTAACGGTAACAAGAACGGTTATTAATAATACTAATGGTTGAAACTGTATGAGATAACTGAGATCTCAGGTGATGCTATGAAATACAAAAAGGAATTAGCAAGAATAGCGAGCATTTTAAAAATCAGGATATCACTTGAAATGTTGGGACACCTTTTCATCGACATCCCGAACAGAAACAGGCTGTGCCTGTTTTATGTTTGCAAATGCAATTTATTACAGAGACATTGGTGCTATCCATCAACCAACTTAATTTAGTTTAATTTGTCTTACACTCAAATGAAAAGATCACGAGATAGAAGAAGTATGTTATGGAAGTATGGAGTATTATATTTATTGTTTGTATACTCGTATATACAAATATAGTCTCATGTCTTCATAGAATGATTCGAAGAACTCTAAGTTCAAAACTTTACTCAAACGAAGTTCAAACGTTGTTAAAAACTTTAGCTATAACTTTCCTGAATATGTATGTTTCTTCAAACCTCACAAAAGTCGTCATCCAGTTTTCCACTTGATTGAAACCACTTTGATCCTTGCCCAGGAATTTGTTGGAAAAACGTACTTTGCTTGTAGAGAATTCAACAGAATCGTAATCGAAACATTCGAGTATATACTGAGACCGTTCGTATGCTAGTGAAACAAATGGAAGTCAATCCCTTAATATATTTCTATTATGACAACATTGCGCTCCTTCCGAGGAAGAAAGCCGACGTTTTAACGTTGGATAAAAAACATTTATTAACCGACGTCTTACACCATGACTTCGCTTAAATTTATTAGTCATTGAAATGTAGCAAAATCGGGTATAAATTCTCTAAAATTGCGAGTTCAGATTTTAACAATGATGCAACATTCAATCGTAAATGTTATCAAGGATTTTCGTCATTAGAAGTTCTTACATCTCTTTCTTATCTGCAACATACCTTGTCTTTACGTCTCACCATGCATAATGTATGCCTGAACCCCTACTTAGTCTTGTAACCTTTCTTCGAAATACAACCTCAGCAATAACATTTCATATCATTGTATTCGAGAAAGCAAGGACGAAACGACAAAGGCGCCTATATTTATATAACAACATTCTTACCCGTACCATCCATAATTGAGTGCTTCACTTGAAAAGTTTTCCTTTTAAATCGTCTCCTTTTAGCTCATTACTGGCTCGAAGGCTTTTAGAATGTACGTACATGTTGGCAGTAAAACTGGGTTTTACAAGTAGCGATAGCTATGGAACATCTAAATGTCTAATTTGAAAAAGCAAGCTGAGAAATTCATTCGGATGGAGAGAGAGCTAGAGCGGAGAGAAGACAACTAAATTTGAGCTTTTATTGTATCTTAAGCTCGTCAAAGGATACACCTACTCTCTTTACATCTATATTTATAGTTGTATGCTTTATAAAGGGGGCACATTATAAACGTAATGTCACTACAAGGAGCTTATAATTACCTTACTCTAATGTTTGAGTGATATAAGTAATTCAGCTGTAATTAGAAGTCCTTCAACATGTCTTTTCACTCCTACAAATGTGTGAGACTAAATTTGAGCGTTCTATGATTTCTTGAATGTTCAGTTTTGATTATGTAATGGTATATTACAATGCTATCCTGTTCGCACTCCAATATTTATTCTTCACAATTACGAATCATTATGAAATGAACGAACGTGTTTACGTGGTCCTTATAATTGAACAATCCTTATCCTTTATGTATTCCTGATAAGCAGACCCACACATCGTGATTCTAACCATTTTGAACTATTAAGACTAAATATCCTACATATGAATCTGTTGTATAATACTATATCAGGGCAATTACCTTTTTTAACGCAACACAGTGTTCAATCAAATTTTTTACAGGCAGTTTGACCTTTAGTTTCTTTTTAAATTTATCTGTGGTTTTCTTCTTATGTTGTTTTTTTGTTTTAATTTTTCCAATAAAATATATTTAAATCAAGAACATCAAGAATTTCTTAGCAAAAAGTTTACGCCTTCGCATGGCGTACCTAAATCATGGAATGTTTGACAGTTCGAGCGCAGCAAGTACAAACCGCGTTTTCCAGGGCATAGAAAATTTTTCGGAACGCGTTTAAATTAAGACACGAACCGTCCTTGCACATCACAGGATACTAAGTGAATGGAAAACGAAGTACAGTCTATCATTAAATTTTAAACGTCATCTTGACATTTTGAAACTATATAATACATCCTCAAACTACACTCTAATTATGAGTCATAAATACTTATTTTATTTGGAAATTTGTATATTAAATCTATTTTTTTCGTAAGTAATTCTTTTTTGGATAGTTTGACTTTATATTTTGGAAAATTTTCATCGCATTTTGGCTTTTTTGGCACTCTACCAGCTTTTATTCTCAGTTTAATCATCTACCAAATATTGAAAAAAAATTGACAGCACTGCGTTTGCAGCGAATAAATGTTTAAACTAGTTGATATTTTCGCAAAGCAGACCATGAAAACCGAGTAAAACTATTACGAAGTGAATGAGTAGAATACAGTGCAATAACTAGAGTAAAATTTTCGAACCAACTGTCACATGTCAGTCGACTCCATCCACATCCACGAGATATGGAACCGATTTTAATATCCTATATAAGATAATCTTATATAAGGTGGCTTAGATATATAGTGCTTTAAGTTGGCAACGCTTTTGAATGCTACGTATAGTGTGACAGCTGTCATTCGTTTCATGGTTAGTTCGTGATATGCCATTTTATCATAAATAGGTTAGGTTGAAGCGTATGCAACATCTGCGAATGGCGCAGGTTTATTTCGTACAAAACTGTTGTGTTCGACAAACTCGTCGCGTACTCCGTCAATTTTATGGTCGGCATAATCGTCTATGAGAACGAATAATTCAATTGACCATGGATCGTTACCGCACTACGTTTACTCTAACTGATAATATGCATTCATGCAGACGTCATACAGTGTGTAATGAAGAAACCAACTAGAAACAGTAGACTGCAGTTTTGAGGAAGAGCAAAGGGAGTTCATTTGACATCTTACCAAAAAATATTAAACCTGTGCTCACCTCCACGTTTCAGGAAATTTGATGTAAGGATTTTTTTTTCCAGGCCTACAAAATCTAACACGCGCTGGAATTAACAGGCAGGTCCAACAGGCAGGCACTGTGTAATTCGAGGTTTGGACTTAAGAACGAATTGTTGTCTATCCCGAATTTTACGAAAAAAATTCGTTTGGCGATTAGGATCATTTCTGGTTAAATACGTTAATAAACCGAAATGCCGCAATTTGAATGATGAACAACCACAGACGGTTGTCACAACGTTACATATGAAGAAAATTTCTGTTTGATGTGCTTTCAGGACCGGTGGAATCATTGGCCCATATGTTTTCAAAAATGCAGCTGGAAGCAACATTACAGCCAATGGTGACCGCTGTAGAGCCATGATCAATAATTTTTTCGTTCCAGAATTGATTCAACAGGATGACGCGTAATGCCGTACAACTCGTGCAACAATCGACTAATTTAAAGAAACATTTGACAGCTCGTGCATCCAACAACTTTTGGAAAGAAGCATTTGACAACTCGTGCAATCATCGATTTATTGAAGGAAGCATTTGATCAGCGCATAATTTCTGTTTCCCCGTTTCTGATCCGTAAACTGGCCTTCAAGATCTTGCGATTTGACAAGCATTTGACAGCTCGTGCATTTATCAACTTATTGAAAGAAGCATGTGACAACTCGTGCAAATCCTAATGCTAAGCTTATTTCTTTTTGCAGTCGGAATAATGCGATATTCAAAATGCTACCAATTGCCGAAATGGTATTTTTAATTGACAGTTAAAAATGCAACCAAAAGTAATAGTAACCGCCTTCGAAAAACATTGACAGGAGGACATCAGTTTGGACAACGCAAAATCTTACATTTCTGGTTTCATAAATTGCTAGCAAAATCTTTCAAAACTATGTTTTCCAAACAAATAAAGTAAGAAATAGAGGTTCCACATTAAAATTTCAATTATTTTAACAGACACTGAAATTTTTTGAGGATGTCTTTTAAAAGTCATTAATTTACTTTATTCATTTATGCCACGTATGAACTTTACCACAGAGTAGTTTACCATTGCGAGAAAAGAATTTAACGAGAATTTGAAAAATGACATCTATTTTTAAAGCCACCATAAAAAAATTCAAATCATTAATATCTGGGATAAATTTATTTTATAAAGGTACATCATTAAAAAGGAAAATTAAAAACACGTTTGGAGAAAATTGTGATGAAAACATGAAATATGAGGGCTTTGATCAATGGTCTTAACTGAGGCCTTCAACATCTTTCCAGAGAAAAACTTTTCAAGCAAATTGCAAATAACTTGTGCAAACGTTAATTTCAAAAAAACCATGAAAGTGTATAACAAATTTTTGCGAAATAATTGGGTCATGGTAGAAGAAAAACTTAAATTAGTTCTTACCATGGGTTGCGCAAACAACAGCTGTCAAAATCGATTACACATGTACCCAAGGAACCGATGTAAGACAACATTTAATTGAAAACGAGCCTTTCTAGAATCCTTCAGACCGAAATTTCTAGCAGAATCAGTCGCGGGAAATACGTAGTGACAGAGATTAATGCAGCGTCAAAATAAGATAAGGTGGGTCAGAGAGCATATTTGTTCAACTAATGAAATGTAAGACAGCCTTTTCGTTTCCTTACGAAACTTAAATTAATTTCCGCAAAAGCGATGACGTGTATTTGTCAGATTAAGTTAGCTTCGACCTTTATTAGGAGATTTTCTGGGAATAATTCCACCGAATTTGGAATGCTGGTGAGACTTCCCTGGATACAAAACAGAACCCAAAATAAAGACAATAATTTCAAAAATATGCAGCAACTCCATTAGGAGTGCACTGGTTAAACTTTGATCCTAATTCTTCTACAAGATAACCCTGTAGAACATCCTTGAAGACGCTGAACCAACGCTGTGTGTAGTCGACAATAGACAGATGATCCGCGAACAATGAAATGTGTTCCAAGTTTCCTTTCACGCCCTTATCATGACCTACCTTTCATCAAATCATACAAAGGCAAGAAAGATGAGGAGAGAAATCATGAGGATTATCCACCATAATAACACTGAGTAATTAACTTCTATTGATGTTATGTGTGTGCTTAGGCTTGAATAACACTGATCATGTATTGTTCATAACCATGTTAGGTTCCTTAGAAAGGAGACCTATTAAGGTCCCTCAAAATTATATTGAAAATAGCATGTATATCATATATACTGACTGGATCGCAGAGGTACAGGCCTTAGCTATGAAGTGAAGCAAACGCTTCATCAATCTTGCTAATAGTCCAATACTTTTACAGGTTGTTGCACAGAAACTCTTAAGTGGATTCTGTGCAATGATTCCTTATGATTTACAGTCACCGTCTTGTCACCCAGTTAGCGTCTTCTCAATATTCTGTGATGCTTGAATCCATAGCTAGGAGACAATATTCTCTTTAAAATTTAGCAATTGATTGACAAATCAAATCAGAATGATAGCAGGAGTTCTGAACCGGAGATCTGATGAAAAAGGTGGCGGGCGTCATAACAAAAGAAACATGAAAACCATGACTTACCAATTTTTGTACCAATTTTGTACCAATTTTTGTCAAATTAATTTTTTAAAGATTTACTCTCTTCGGCGGAAAACCCATTCCTTATTTAAATACTTACAAGAAGAATTTCGAATTCTTACCCCAGCAAAATGTAGTAAATGTTCACTCAAAGAAATCACAGCACGGTGGAGATCATATTAAATGTCATTTTATTGACATTGTTTTGCAGCGTGTCTCTCAGCAATAATTTGTTTTCAAATGCGTTTCACGTCAATATTCTGATACAAAAAAAAAATCACTGATCCATAACATGAGCACGAACTTCAATATCACAATTCGCTCTCAGTTTGAATTCATTCTTCTATTACATAATCAATTTAGTCTTCATATTTTCAATATCCTCTCTTTCGCTCCCTTTTTATCCTCTGCCTAAGTACAACCTTCTACAATAGCAGCAATTTCCCTATTTACCACGCTTCAGTGTTCAACATTCAATATTGATTGTCCTGGCAAGGTGGTGCATAGCAGATTGTGTTAGTAAAAAAAAAGTACTTGAATAAATTTTCAACCCCATTGATATAATTTTTGGAGGAATTCGGTGTGGGGTCTTGAGATGGCTAGAAGTGTTTTCATAGGTTTTGTGACGTTATCCACTCAACGTTTGTGTTGAATTTGTCTATTTTATGGATAATCTCAAATCTGAACACCACTGAGATAAATTTAGACTATCCGCCTGTTTGCCGCCATTCGAATTTTCCTCCCTTTTCACGGTTCTCTCCTGCATGGCATATTGTGCGTACACACTTTGGCTAGTAGCGCTTCAATAGTTTAATGCAGGATAATTTTGAATATCAAATTATTGACACTCTCTCTTTGAGTGAGTAAACATGAATATGTCAACAAAATATAGTTGACATGTTTTTTTTTCTTTTTCTGAACGAGTTTATCAAGCGCGAAATGTGGGGAGCTTATAAAAAATTGAAGAATATTTATTTATATTTGGATAAAATTTAAATTTAAGGACACATTGTTGGTACCATATCCACGTCTTTCGCTAGCATAGTTATGGCGCGGGAAAAACTAACTGGACCGTTTTCTAGTCTAGAATTTTGAAAAAATAAAAAAATGGACGTGTCAGATAAATCCTTCTTTGGCAGTTAGGCTTTGGTTAAAATCAAAATGATGTCACGTTGATTTTTGGGAAGAATTTTGATCGGGGTGTGTTTGAGTGGTTTTGTCCTTCCGAGATGTAGTTTCGAAGCGTAATACTAAAGAAAAATTATCGACAAATACTTTTTGAAGTCACTATTTAATCGTTCTATAATCGCGATACAAAGATAATTTCGTCCAAAATTTGCTAAAAGAGTATGACAAAGGGAGGGTATACAGATATATTTGGAAAGTATGAAGCAATAGGAACTTCGGTTTCTGTTAGGGACAAACAATAATTTGAGTGACCTGCAGTCACCCCTTACACATTTTCCATATTAGTTCATACATGTTAGTGTCAGATTGTCTCCTGCATTGATTGCTCCTCCCATATTTTTGTTGCGTGAGTATACAAAGCTTTTTTTGGAATTTTATTCTTAGTTTAAGGATACAACCAAACAAACTAAATTATAGGAGCCATTTTGCTTAATTTTATCTTTGTCAAAGGCGTTCTCCAAACCCTTCTAGCTGAATGTCAAAAAAATATCTTGGATTCCAGGATCCGTCTTATCGCAATAAATTACCTTAATTTGGTAATCAACTCTAAATCACATCTTTGGAGTTGGGTCCTTCATGTTTTTTTAATTTTATTTGTTGGTTGCTCTATTACGAAGGCCCATGAAAACTTGTCGAGGACATTCAAAGGAAAGTTACGAAGGAATACATGTGAAATTCTAATGTTTAACACAAAACCGTTTTTGAAGCGATAATATGTTAATCTATTGGGAACATGCATTTGTTAAGCTTATTCGCGAATATGGATCTATAAGAGTCGGTCATAGTTCGATTAATTCTTACGGCATACCTCACCATTGATAGTGATAGCCGTTCATGTCTCCTGTTCTTAGAATAGCTTCCTCAAAGTAGAAGAGGAAGCTGCGATTTTCTGAGATGTTTTAAGACTGAACTTCTAGAACAAGACGAGGAAGCCTGTGGCGAAAAAGTTAGAAATGTGTCTTCTACGAAGGTTTTGCAACGCAAGTTACTTTGGGATTTTAACTGGGATTTTAATCCACGTTCTGCAGCATAGAAGGTAAGTGCTCTGCTTACAAGATCATGAGAACTACTTTTAACGTTGCCGCTTACGTGTCTATGAAATTAATAGTCACATATCTTATTGTTTAGTCCAGATGTGTGTTAGACTATATTGAAAAATAAAGTTAAAAAAACATATATTAGGATATCCAGTCACGATACAAGCAGAGTTGTATTTTATGGCTATATCAACAAGGATCCATTCTATGGATCCTTGTTGGCAGGTTGGCTTCACTGAGCCAACCTGCCGAAGAGGTTCGTCAACTTTTGATTTTTTCATTGCATCGGCTAGCAAGGTAAATATCCAGACCATCTTTAGGTATGGTTGACCTTAAGAAATGGGATTGTAGGCTCGACTGGGAAGCAGATAGCGCTGATTTGAGTGAAAAACTTAAGGATATTTCTATCAGAAGATAAAAAAAAGCTCTTCAACCTCCGAAAACGAAGAGGGAATCGCAAGTCTTAATTCAGCTTTTAACTTGCTGATTTCAAAAATTTCCATAGCAAAAAAAACTTCCAGGAATTCCCTTTGTAAAGCGGCTCACGAGACATTTTAGATTTTCATCACAGACAAAGCAACCTCAGGAAACTAATTGCACGAATATATCACGGCAACATTAATGTAGTTGACTGAGAGTATTAGCTGGTACACCTTCTAATATCCTCCTTTAATAGAAATATCTCGAGAAGAAAATTTGATTTTGCCAAAGAAGGATTCGATCTGACCCTATCATACATCAGACTTGGTGCCTGTATCTTCCCTCAAATCAATAGAATAACTGGCCGTAAGTGGCTGCCAGCAGTTCTCGCTCATCAGGGTTCAATTCTCGTGGATGATAAGGCCGATTCTTTTGCAAAACATTTTGTGATAGTTCTTCAAGGGGAGAAAGCAAGTGAAGACGCTGTATTCAATTCTTTGGTTAAGAAAACACTCTCAATTGTTGGTAGTCATCAGAAAAACTTGTACTTGACCACATTCACCGATTCGAATCCTTGGGACACTCCTATTGGCAGTACACGCCGTGTTTGTGAATACTCAAGATGCTCGGATTAGGACAAACAAATTCAAAAAAAAAAAAAAAACAGCTAGCGCTTATGGATTTTCAAACTTTTTCTTCTAAAAGCTTCCCCATACTTATTTTGATCTTCTCGCGTTCTTTTTTAACAACTCCATATATATTTGCTACTTTCCGCAATAATTGAAATGCGTCGAAGTATTTGCTATTCTGAAAGGGTCGAATAGTACAGATATATTCGATACTGGTCTTATAGCTCTGATGTCTAATCTGGACAAATTACTTGAAAGAGTTATCCTCCAAGGTATCATACAGTTTCTTGAAGGAGGGAAAGACAATTCAACTTTAAATGAGCTCACCCAAAGGTCAAGCTAGTATAAAACAGAATAGGCAGGCGAAATAGGTCGTAATAGCGTGCGTCATTGCTGTACAAAAACACTTTTAATTCGTTTTGGATTAATGCGTTTATCTACAAACTAATTCTCATTGAATTTTATTTTTAAAAAACTGGGCGGTTTCATGTCAGCACGTACTGCTGCGTATCTGGTGGAGCCAGTTCTGAACCTTTTTGTATCAATTCTAGCGTCCTTCAGGGGTCTGCTCTAAGCCCCCTGCTCTTTTATATATTCACATCTAATATTCCGAGTGCATAACGGATGAACTTCAAGCTAGGGTCGGGTGAATCTCTTCGCTGATAAGTTATGGGTGTGGTGACCCGAACACAATCTCCGTTTTGCAGGAACGAGATTCTAAAACTACATGGGCTCATTAACTTTCTACTGCCAAAACTTGGGCCTAAGGTTTAAATCTAGCGAGCTGATTATATTCAAGGATCAACATAAAAAATATGGACGTCGAACGAAGAGCATCTGTGACACTACAAAAGGGAAGACGGACGAATCTACCCCAAACGATTTATTCCTTCCGGAGGTAGCTGTCGAGCAGACTCATGTCTACACTGAGATGATCACGCGTGAAGCGAAAATTATGGAGTAATGGAGTAAAAAAAAATCATTGAGGAATTTCAAAAACAAACACTACAAACAGATGACACAATTTTAGTGTAGGTGTTAAAATAAGTTACTGCAAATTAACAAAAAACAAAAAAACACCCGAACCAAAGTAAGGAATAGGTTAGGATAGAAATCTGTATATTGACATTAGGCAAAAGCCGTAAACTTTAAAGTTATTGAGTATTGAGTTAAAAATAATTGTAAATAATTGTTAATAATTGTAAATAATTGTTAATAATAGCAAATATTGTAAATAATCACACAAATCAATTATCTTGAAGTTGAAAATAGATCAGTCGCTTCCAGAAGTCCATGTGTATTCATTTTAAAAGGACGAAGACGATCTTCTGTGTTCCAGTATTTTAAAGAAACGACAGCAAGGCTGATTGCTTGAAACTTGTAAAAATGAGCGGACTTAAAAATTCTTCCTAAGTAACCTTGCATTCTTTGTAGATATCAAGGAATCCTCGTGCCTGAAAGCTACCATCCTGCAACCAAGAGGTAATTTATCACGAATACTAGAAAATATTGAAGACATATTTTTCAAGAATTTCAAAGGAGAAGTGTCCTTTCAACAAAAGGAAGAATGTCTTACGCGTCACATTGCAGTTTCTAATTACTTTTCGAAATATTATTTCCAAAGGCAGACGAAAAACGATGAAGATTTCATTCAGCGCAATCCAAATCAGTCACACAATACCTGTCTAAAATATTAGGACATGAAATTTTCCAAATTTTAGTACATGGTCTCATAAATATGCGGATTTTGAGAACATTTTCATTTTATAATTATGATTGTATGTGTTCTGAAGCTGCGTTATTAAGGACAAACAACTTTTTTACTCGTACGGTCGCACGAATTGAGAAGTGACGCCAATCAACAAGACCGCGTTGGAGAGTCTTTTGCAAATTATCGAAACACGAAATAATTCTGGCCGGAAAAGTAGCGCAACGACTCGAGCAGACCGAAGGCTTATGCAGAAAGCGTGTAATTACCCCTTTTTCGTCCACACAAAATTTGCATCAGGATCAAGTCGTCAAGAGAATATCAAAACAATATATTGCGGCTGACACTTAGGAGAAGTGACCGATTAAGAGAAGTAACCTGAACTGGACGAAATAACTGAAATCAAAGCCCAAAACGTGCGAGCTTAGATTGGATTTCTCAAAAATACTTCAACATAATTACGCTGAAAATTTTCGAGTGGTGATTATCTCTTTTTCAATAATGTTGAAAACAAAATTTTCGATTTTTTTCTCTCTATTTTTCAGATTGTTAAATGGGACGAACCCAGGTTAGAACTACTAGCAGAAGGCAGCAGCTCATTTGGAGAAAATCACTTTTTTGGAATTTTGATAATTTTTATCAAAATTATTTTCGTAATTTTCAACGCATTTGGCTTAGTAGTAGTCATATCTGACGCTGTCCTGTTTCTCCATGCAAAAAGAAACGTGGATTCCTATGATAATCAACAATATCACAGGATACATTTGTGGAAAGCAGATAGCACATACGTACAAATGCGCTTTCAAGAAACTCAGGGAAGAATTAAGAATAATTTTTGTACTCTGGCTAAAAGAGAGAGAGAAGATATGCAAACTCTTCTGATATCTGGCAATGTTCCAACCGAGTATTTTCTATTTCAAATATTATTTGGTAGTTCTGATTTTCCATGATGACACGATACTGCGAGATCAGATCAAATAGACATACATTGTATGAATGCAGCTACTTATAAGAGGGTAATCAACCTGCACCAAGCCCAAAATATATTGAAACAGTCAAGGAATTCTCCATCACGACAAGAGGAAGCTAAGGAAAAATGCATACATGATCTGATCGATTTTCAACCTACGTCAAAAAACTCTACTGTGCCTATACAAGTCAATTACGAGGTATACAGACGTACTCATGAAATGACGACTTCTTGTCTTCGTGCAGTGAAAACGAGCAAATGTTATATTCTATAGGATAATGGCTGTCTATGGTTAAATTTGTAGCGCAAGCTTTCTTGAAACGGTGATGTGGTGGGTCGTGACACAGCCATTGCTGCCACTCAATGACTATTGCCTGCTACGGATAGCTCGAGCTACTCCATGTGTCGAACTAGGAAGGACGTAGATACAACAAACAAGAAGTTATTCTATCCATTCAATGTACTTGTATTTACTTTTTTCTCAGCGCTGTGCTGAAGTCATTTTCTGGGTTTTTTGCCTTCCCTGTTTATTTTTTTTCATATTCCGTTTCGGTTTATTTCAAGGAAAACAGTATAGAAATTTATAAATGTAGAAACGACCTCCACTGGACAAAAACTCGAATATAGATAGATATTGCACCAACAAAAGACATGTATGTTGCACATGTATGAGCAGATATCTTTCCATGAGTTGGGTTTTGACGCTATATATTTTATCCAACAATGAAAGTATTCGCCCAGCGGGAAAAAAATGTTTTTTTGTTATCGGATAAGGATATCAAGTGGCACTTGAAAGCTATTACACAGTTGAGTAATTTCTGGTTCGGTTTAACTTCTGCAAATCACTAGATTGTACTTTGGTCCTTTTTTAAAAAACTGAGTTCAGGGAAGTTGCATCCAGTGTTTTAGATTTTTGATTGATAAAACAATATTTGTTTCCGCAGAACATCTTGAAACTAACTCTATCGATGCCTACACGTTCTGCAAGGATAAAATAAAGTAACTTTTGAATCCATCTCATTTGAACTGTATTGAGCATCATCATTTTCACTTATTCCTTTCCTCGTAGGAAGTAGACCATCTTAATATCCAACTATGGGTAAAAGTCGACGAGGCGGGACGACTTTTTTCCCGACGTTGTTGTCAATATCTACCGACAGCGTTAACATGTCTTTACTACATATGTGCACCACATATTTTGCAGCACTTCATCAAAAGTTGCTGAAGGCTACAATCCAGCTGGACTGATGACTCGTTCGTTCAATTTCAGTCCATTGAAGGGCTCATGCATTTCTACCTTCTACCCACAGATTATTATAGCAACCAGCAAAGATTTATTCTTTCATATCAATTTTATTAACGCATCGGTGTACAGTGAAAAAATCCATAATTGTCTTCCGAATGAAAATCGAATGTGAAAAATTCATAAATATGCAAATGGACTGGAAATTTATTCAGCGAAACCAATTAATGCAATACTACCTACCTACGAAAGTAAATTGAGTATTTCATAGTAAATTTTCATTGGATTAGTCACACCTAACTTGGCCAAATGTAATTATTCATTTGGACTAGACGCCAAGTGACGCTTTGTTGCATGCCATTTAGTTTTCCGGAATTTTCTTGTTTGTTTCGACTAATGATTCAGATCTGTTCACAGCTCACCTGTAACAAACAGAAAACGAATTATTAGACTTACTTTATTTTTCATTTGATTTAATTTAAACGAATGTTTTTAACATAACTTTATTTCAGAATAATTTTCCCGAATCTAAAACTTTAATTTGATTTTAAATTTTTTCTCCTTCCGTTGTTCAAAGATTTTTTCATAGCAATGTTCCGCGAGAAATTCAATGCACCGGGAAATAGACCATTACTGCATGTCTGCAAGCCCAACATACTGGATCCGGTAAATCCAATTGGATGACAGCATGTAGGTAGGTGCGTAGTGAGCGACTAGCTAGCTCCATTCCCACTCTCATAGTTAGCGCATGGCTGATACCAATGTTGCAAAGCCTGTCTACTGCTTGTCTGTTGCACAGACAGTTTTTAATAAGGCAAAATGATAACCGGAAGGAAAGGAAATGTATTTCAATTATAACGACAGACATATCTCATAAGCGAATTTTTCCTTAGATATAATTTTCCATTAAGTATAATGAAGTTTATAAAGTATGTAGCATTGCAGGATCCTGGGAAGTGTATAATGAAATGAAACTGATTTCAACACGAGTCGCTTGTAACTGGTACCCAAAAAAATTTTTCTACGAAATCAACGCAAAAGTAATATAATGAAAAATTAGGAAGATTCGACTTTTGGCATCATTTCAGGCTCTTTATTACTCCCCTTCATACAACAATTTATCCAATATAGACAGCTCCGTCAGGATCCACTTTCCAGTATGCAACCAGACTCCTTAAGTCATTCTCTTTCTTCGTCTTCACCGCTTGAGGAGAAACATTCATGGTACCTTTAATATTCTAGAAAAGAAAGGATGTATCATATCTAGGCACGGAAACCTTGAAGAGTTCAGAGAAGAGAAAGGACTTCTTAGGGATATCGATGCAAAATTAGCGGACAACACAGTTTGTGGACTCTTTTTATCCGAAAGAAAAAATTATTCTTTATTATACAAGATAAAATTATTCTTGCACACAACTTATCAAAAGTTTACTACCGAAAGGATTCATGCCCGGGATTCTAAATAATATTCCAAAAATGTTGATACCAAAAGCACAAAGTAGAATTTTCTGCTTATTGAGACATGGTGCAAAGGATGAAGGATAAAGCTGACGCTGGCAGCCGGCTCATTGTAACAAACTAGAAGATAAAGTCAATAAATTGAAACACTTGGAAACAACTTTAGCTGATATGAATTGATCTAAGCTGTTGAGCCATTGATCATTGACATTGACAACGTGACAGATTATTGTTCATTCGGTTTTAGATACAGCGTCAGCCAGTTGACTCTTAGCTTGCAGCTTTTTCTTCAGACTGTTCATGCGGTCATCGACTTCGTCGTCGAGATTCTTACCTGATACTGAATTAGTGAATGAGCCTTTTAGGATCCTGGAACTATTCAGAAATTTCTAAGCTTTTTATTTTTTGCCACGATGTTCGTTTATCAATGACGTTTCGTTTGACGTGAAGAATTCAAATGCTTTATACGCCCACGTTGGTGATAGTGAGGCGAAAAGGCTCGATCTGTGCAGATTATTTCTGTCATCCCACCCCCTTGTGTTCACCCCCTTCCTAGGGTTTCATTAATCTCTTTTTGACAATCACTAGTGTCATTTACAAGATGTCACTTTTAGGCCGCAAATAGTCTGCGTTTTTGCTAGCTCACCTCTATCCTTTGCGTTCTAAGCTAATGTTTTCGGGAATCCGTGTTTGCATTGTTTATTTAGTTAAGCTTACAGCTGTAGTGGTACAATTATAGTATGTTTACTTTTTCGAAATACTTTTGGAATACATTTGGATATAAAATGTTTGTCAAATTTTTCGTAATTTTGAGTCTACTGACAAACTACTACTTTTTCACTTCAGGCTAATCGCAGGCAAACATCGTAAGTAGTTAAAAAATTC
Organism: Stratiomys singularior; assembly: GCA_954870665.1. Classification (NCBI taxonomy): domain Eukaryota; kingdom Metazoa; phylum Arthropoda; class Insecta; order Diptera; family Stratiomyidae; genus Stratiomys; species Stratiomys singularior. Next base: position 29,911,214 of record OX940881.1, on the reverse strand, counting down.
GTGAATGATGCATTTGCAGTTACGCAAATTACAGACGCCATACGATTACCTTCTGGGAGGAGCTGGCACGGTGCATGGTAGCTGGTAAACGCCTCCAGAACCAGCTTGCTAGCCTAAAATATATGCTTTCTGACGGTAAAGGTTTCTGTATTTCAATGGCTGCTACCAAGACTTCCAACGAGAAAAAAATGGCAAGACTCTAGCATGCCGTTTAAGTTTTGGCTACAAGTCTTACACCTATTAAGAGGCATATGTCTAGGTTATCATTACTTTGACACTTGGGTTGAAAGCTTGCGCCATTTTTAATTTTTCTCTAGACAGTAGTTGTCAGGCTTCTAGCAAAGATTAACAAGTTTTTATTCACAACTGATTAAACTCTATCTAAGAATCTTACTGTTTGACAGAGCAATCGCATACATGCCCGTTGGATATATTTGCGCAAGAGTGTAGGAGGTGACAGGTGAAACATGAGTCCTGGTAGAACAAAGTTTTAGCGCCACGACAAAAGTTCGTTCTGCTAATTTCGACAGACCTGCGGCTATGTAAAGATAGATTTACGTTGCAAGATTTAAGCAGCATCTTCTTAACGTGCATTGACCAGTGAAATTGGTAGATGCGTTGGTGCTTGAGAGAATCTAATTCTATTAGAGTTACATCCGCGTCATCATGTACAGACGGACGGAATAAACTTCACTAACATTCTTTTTCTTTTTTTTTAACTTTAAATTAGTGGTATGCATTTTGTGGAGACTTGTCCCTTATTTGCACTGCTGTAGCTTTGAGGGCCAATTTTCATAACGATTGAGGCCAGCTATTACGTGATATCCACACTTTTGACAGACGTAGTGAATATGCGAGTATACATAACTGGAAGACCTGTCAAATTCAAACGGGGGCCAGAATATCACGCAAAACATTTAGAAAGGCCGAAAAAATTTACCAAAACTTCAAGTAAAATTAACCAACAAACATACGAAAATTGAAAAAATTGGAGACCGTTTCGCTCGCCACGATGAAAACTTCAGAGGCCTGAAATTTTAAGACCGCTGCGTTTGCAATGATGGTTACCCACTTTTTCCACAATTCTCAGAGTATTATAAAAGAAAAATCGCTGCTCTATAATTTTATCTAAACTTTGACTTTAATTCGTGGTTATTGCCTTACGTTCCACAACGCAACAGTTTTGACACATGGGTTGATTTCAATATAACTCTCTGCTCGAGAAATATTTCCTTTGCCAAAAAAGGATAAACAAGTAACAAAAAAAGTAAAATACATTAAAAGAAAAGTTATTTTTTTTTTGGAAACAAAATCCACAATTCTCAATTGTCTTCGTACGTTTTCTATGAAGGGGGTTCTATGCTCTATAAAGTTCATAACGATTTGATTTTTTTAATTATCTCTATAGATAATACTCACAAGAATATCATGTCAAAATGTTAGAAAAAACAGGCATTATTATTATAAATATGCTCGTTTGAACGCACGGGCTCCATACGTACATATATGAGGCTCTGTTACACTCCGCTCCGTGTATAGTATTAATATTCAGAGGATCAGAGGCTCAAGTTATAAATTAAAACAAGTAAATTATACTGTAATGTTCAACTTTAAAAGAGAATGCTCACTTAGTAAGTCAAGGGAAGATGCTTAGGTGGTCTCATGCAGAACAACGAATGATAGAGACCATGGGAATCCAGATTGGTCTCATAACCATTGAATACGGACGAAATCGCGATAGCCTTCGTATATAAAAATCGAACGGCTACAGCTCTGAAGCTTCTACGGAGCACGCGACGAAGCGAAGGGATGCTTTTTGACGAAAATGAAACAAGTCAGCCTTGCTTAGTAGCCGTAGGTACCTTTTTTTTATAGTTTTTCAACAAAAAAAGTTAAATGCAATTTATGGTCAATCTGATCAATTCTGAAAGATTGAAAATACCAAGACAAAGTTGCAGGTGTTCCTCAAGGTTCTTGTGTGGGCCCCATCTTTTTCAACATCTACATCTCCGACATTCCTACTAATGCGAACTGCCAAATGTCAATGTACCAAGTACCATTTCCGCAACAAAGTACCATATGAGCGTTCACAGAAAAATTAAACTTGAGTTACCACCGCCTTCTTCAGCACAAAAACACCAGTATTCGACGGCACTGTGTGAATTGGAAAATCCGTTCCCTATTTTTTCAAAGTTCGACTTTCTTTAAATTTAATAATTCTTTCTTAAAGCAAAGGTCCAAGTAACATTTTATGAAAGAAAAAATATTTTCTCCGAAATCATTTCTCCGACATTTGCATGACAAAAGAAATCCAAAATTCTAATGAAAATTCACAAAGCTGGCTGATTGATGCGCAAGTACAACAATCTATTTACATAATAATACTGTTTTCCGAAATATTGAATTCGTTTCCTAGTCATCAAACATATTTAATCTAAAATAAATCATTGGATTCTTAGATAAGTTCCTTGAACTCATTTCATGTTTCCAACTTGAAGAGAAAGTCATCTATCATACTAATTATTTATTAATAATATTCATGAGATTGCAAGAAGAAAGGCAACACGTGTAGATTGTCTATTTGTTTGGTATTCTAATGTTTCCAGAAATCCATCAATTAATTTATGGGTTTTTTTTTGCATTATTTGATAATTTGATTTATCTGGAAACCAAATTCATGTTTTGATGACATTGAAAAAGATGGGTTCAGCCAAAATTACAAATGAATGGAATAGGGTTGGTAAATTTATCGCTGTGAATGTCGAAAATAATTGAAAGCAGAGAAAATTCAAGCAGGATATTAGAGGAAAGTATTTCTCTTCCAAAATTGCAAGATTTCTGCCGTCATCATTTTATGAGTCAGTCAAATATGATTGACTGACGTTAGCAAAACTATTCATTTTTCCGCAAGGACATGTGCTGCGAGGTGTAAGATCAACCTTGATTTACACGGGAGCTTATTGAAAATGTAATAAGGAAAATTTTCAGACCGATCATTGCACATTTTGCACGGTTTCAATCGCGGGCGTTGTCATCAACAAATTCAAGTTTTCAGATTTTGACAGAAGTCTAGAATGGACTAGAATGTTCCAATATGAAGACTTGTCTTCATCCACCTCTTAAGCGGGTATGGATGTTTTCGGTCAAAGCTGCACAAGATTGACAGGTCACGGTCTCCTAACTGCGTGTTTTGTTCAGGAGAGATGGACGATACTTGTCACACATTCTTCTTTTAGTATAGGAGATTGAGCAAGCAATCCGGTGACCTCTCCACCGAAATTGGAGAGCTCAAGCCGGAAACTAATGTCAGAGAAATGCTTAAAACGGTAGACAAATAGAATTGAGTGGTACAATATGCTCGGGTAGTGCTGACAATTTAAACAGCCGTAACGGAGAACTGGCAGGGCAGGGAAGGAAAGGATCTCTTTTCTATCACTTCCTTTCCGCTGGAGAAGGGATTCTCGTAATTTCAAGGCGCCTCTAGGCATAGGAACATGAGGTCTACCCTGAAGTAATGTGTCAAACGGTTCCAGGGTAGGTTCTTAGGTTGAAAGGAAAAGCGTTTACTGGGTAGTCCAAAAGCATAACCAGTCATGGAGGCCCAGTTTTGGGAACATCAGTTGTAACTAATTTACAGCGCGTAAATCGAGCAAGGAAATCAAAGAGCGCTTGGATGCAGTGTATTGGGACGATTCTCCACGGATGCCGACCGTCAAAAACTGATTAAACTTTTTCTACAATTTCAGGGCGGTCGCACTTCGGTTTTTGATGAGCCACACCCAGGTGCACCGCAAAGAGCAACCACGGAGGATAACGTGACAGATTGTGAATCCACGATCTGGTTTTGGCAGTCCGCCGATTGAAGGTGCGCGAGAAAGCTGAGATAGCAGGCATCTCAAAAGACCGTGTGGCGCATATCCTACATGAAATTTTGGATATGAGAAAGCTGTCGATAAGATGGGTGCCGCGTGTGCTCACTCAGGATAACGCAACAAGTGTGACAACTTCAGAGCAGTGTTTGGCGCTGTTTAAGAGCAATCTGAAGGAGTTTTGACGTCAATAATTGACCGCTCACGAAACATAGATCCACTGGTGTCCAACAGAGACCAAGAAACAGTCGGAACAGTGGACTGTAACTGGTGAGCCCGCCCCGAGGAAGGCGAAAACTGTCCCATAGGCCGGAAAGGTGGTCGCCACCGTTTGCTGGGATTGGCAAGATGTGATATACATTTCCTACCTGGAGAAAAGCAAAATGGTCACAGGGCAGTACTGTGTCGAATCAATGGGCCAGTTCGACAACGAATGAAACAATAACGGCTTCATTTGGCAAAGAAAGAAGTGCTCTTCCACCACGACAATGCACCGACTCACACCTCCACACTCGCCACGGCTAAATTCACCAAATTGGGCTGTGGACTGCTACGGCATTCACCGCATCCTCCGGATGAACTTCCCAACTTGAAAAAGTCACTCGCCAGGAAGAAAATTCACTCGAATGAGAAAGTAGGCCACGGAGGCCTACTTTGCAGACCTGGAAAAATCTTGGTTTTTTTCAGACGGATTCAAGAAGTTAAAGGATCCCTGGGTCAAATATATCGAACTAAAAGGAGATTATATTGAAAAATAAATTGTTTTTTTTTATATTCCAAAATTTTTGGTTTTTTTCATTTGTAGGCTAAGTACTTATCGGACCGCCCTCGAACACCGAAAACTTTACTTGAGTGGGAGTGTGTAAACGAAGATCTCGAAGCCAAATTCAAACACGGATATCAAATGCTTCGGCTACAAAAAAACGATACCAGCATTGTCCTTATCAACAGTGAAAGAAGGATTTTACATTTTTGACGAAATTAGAATTATTATCGTTGTCAATGAGTCTAAATTTCCTCAAGTTCCTTATTTCGAAAGACCAATTACGTGAAAGTAATGATAAATAAGTATTCAAAATAATTAAGAATGTCTATTCAAAACGTGAAGGACTCTGTTTTGCTCCTCCGCCCCTTCTTTTCATAATTATTATTCCACTTACGGAGCTATTCACTGTCCTGAGTTTCAGAATGTTAGGCAAACTCTAGGAAAACTACCAAGAGTCAGAAGAACATTGTTTTATGAAATAACAAAATTAATCTTCATTGGATAATTCCTTTATCATTTTTTAAAGGACTTGCCAGCAACCTAAATATGTCCTACTAAATGATGTTTGAAATTTTTTCCCGAATTCTAATATAATCTACATCAAGACTCTGCAGGATACGATGAAATACTTCGAAAACAGCTCATCAATGAAGTCATGCAGCTAATCCATATTGATTTCAGGTAGATTTGGTGAACGCTTGAGGACGCTTTTCCTTTGAAATATGCCTATTTGAACAGGAAATCATAGGTAAGGACATATTATGATTATGTTAAGGCAGACAAATCAATATATTATTAATCATCTAATTAGATGGAAATGTATGGATTAAATCTTAATTACTTTTGAGTTATTATGGATTGCAATTGTTGATTATCTATGATTACCAAATGGCCCTTCCATAAGGAAATTCCATCGTAGACCCAGTAGATCTGCATCGGAATAAATTATCCTTGTAAAAAAGAAGAAGATGAAACATATGAAATATTCAGGAAACTGTCGACTCAATCATACCGCAAAGGACTCCCACGAGTGCACGTAATTTCAATATTCGTAGAGAAGAAATAAGTCCAACAACAATAGACTGCTCCGCGATATTTTTCTGACACTTGCATGAAATGAAAAGGTATGTTCGCTTATGTTTTCTACTCTCATTTCGCTGACATGTTCCAACCCTTAGCCAGTGTGCACACACAAGCTACAAAATGAAATAAATTTACACGTAAATATACTGTTGAAGACCCTAAAGGGTGTGGTTAACAGCCCCATTATGTCAGTAAAAATATCTACTGCAATATGATCCCCCCACAAGGATAATGCAAACTTACGAGCACCGTTACACATTCTCAGGGTGAAGTGCCTTAACACAAAAGAAGATCTTTGAGGGTGGAGCATATTGTTCGCAGTGCAATGCATTTACATTAAGCTACAACATTTCATTGAAATTCCGCAGCGCAATGGAAAACGTATGAAGGATACGGAAAAGTAGAGAAATTTGTGATTGTGTTGGGCGAGAAGAAAGAAATTTAACAAGTTAGGTGCAGACTTATTTAGCGTGTGCTAAAAGCTTGAATTTCAAATTATTGTGTTGGTTTTATTACGTAATAAAATCTGAGTGTATGTTGCATCATTTGAAACGCGTTTTCACGGTAGATGCGGATAGAATTGAAAAGTTCATGCTGATTGAAAATTTATGATTTCATTGTGAATCGACTGACCAAATCCACTTTTCAGGATAACATAAAAATATTTGATGTGAAAGCAAGCATGCATGAATAAACGCCCTATTATCAGGATTGCCGTTCAAGTTGCGAGAACAGCGCATTCTGTATTTTGCGAATTTTTTGTATTTTTGGAATATTTTTCCACATATTTCACTTTGTAGAGGTTTACTCGACTCCAACTGAAGTGCTTGCAACATATATATTTAACAGGATAACGTTTCTTCCAGCGACATATTTTTTATTCAATTTTTGAAAATTCTTGCTGATCGATAAATTTTTTTGCATGTGCAAAAGGAGAAAAGTCCGCGAGCTTTGCAAGATAGAGAGCTTTTAAACTAAACAACGTGGGAAACAGCTGATGGCTAGCTTTCTATGCTTAAACATAAGTGCGAAAAAATTTTTCAGTGTAACTATAGATTTCTCCACGCTTTCTTCAAGTTTTTCTTGCAATCCCAACGCATCTGGAAAACTGGAGTCGACTACCGTTAGGTATAGAGTTTGTTTCAAGGGTTAAAGTTTGTTATTCGCTAGGCTTTGCTTTAATCCTAGACAAACGGCTACGCCTCATCCATATGCGGGGATTGCTGCCGCAAATTTAGTTAACTTTGTGTTCGTCGAGTACTTTTGAGTGACAGTTTTGACCGGCGCATAAGTACAATTTATTTCGAAATATTAATGATACTCGTCGCTTCGACGATGGTTAGTTTTCGAATATACTTTTGCAACATATGATTTTTCTATATATTATACTATATTATAGATATTATATTCTTTTCCACCATATGCTTTGTAATAATCTTTTGTTTTTGTCATTCAAAATCAGCAAAATTCGTGGTCGATTTAGTTATGATCGGACTGGGAGAAAAGATCGAACCTGCACAGGATGAGATTACTAAAATTGTGCTTACTGCAAGAGGACAAAGTTGTTAATTAAACAGAATAATCGACCCGCCTTGCTATATGAAAAATTTATGACTGACTAAATAATTAAAGAGATTATCCAATTCGCAACCCCAGAGATTGCCATCAAAAGAAAGTTTCTAAAGAAAATGCATTCACCACTTATAGAACCCCGGCTGAAAATCTTAGTGGAAATTCCTACCATACCTAGGTACATCGAGAACAAAGTCATGCATACGTCATCTTCAAAAACTGAAAATCAAAATCTGTGACAGTCATTACCCAGTAATGACATTCAACAGGAGCACCAACAAATTTTTCGGCCATTTGTGCTGAACAGGCAGTCGATATTTGCATGTAATGCACTTCGAAAAAAATTCTTTGTAATTTTGCATTAAGTTATAGTATTACAAGTTCGATGCACCAAAGGATAAAGCCAGATTTTGACGTTGAATTTTTGAATAAAAGCTGAAGGATTATAGTCGCGTTCTGTAACAACCAAATCCTCCAGATCATCATGTTCGGTAGTACGAGAGTAAAATGGCAGGCGAATAAAATAAATACTGACATAAAAGTTCAAAAATAAAAACATCGTTCGAATTAAATAATCCAGAGATTGCGGAGAGATTTGCTTACTTTCTCGAATCATCCGTTTGCATCGTTCTCCTTTGGCATGCCAACGTTCAAAACAACACAAGGCTAAAGATCTGATAAAGTTTAGCAGCGGAGCCAAATCCCTGCTTGAAGGGTTTCCGCAGCATTCTCCGCCTATAGCGTTTCGCGCTTTAGCCTACGAAAGATGCCTCAAACTACATCTAATGTCAAATTCAATACCTCCTATATATTCTAGTTTTTTTTACGGTCTTGAGAGCAACTTCGTGTCGAAAATTATGTAACATACAAACATGTAAATTTACATGAAAATTTTTCAAGTCACGTTCAGCGCAAAAAAAATCTCAGCAATCAAAGTTCGAGTGATAAACTTGACATGGCAATACCTGGTATGCCACACCCAAGAATAAATGTCATCCAACCTACGTTCATGTTTGCCAGAGACGTGCTCCAAAATCTGCATCGAATAAATGCCCTTAAATAAATCATGTTTTGTTTTTTTTTTTACCCAAACCGAAACACCATTAGAAACTTCAACATTATATATCATACAAATCCTAGTATAACATTGACAGACTTCACTAAATTCTTGACAAATACAACATTGATTGACGTAGCACCATATTTCAAATGGTTCAAAGCAAGTTTCGCAAATGAGAATGAAAAACAATTCATTCACCGAATTTCAACTTATCTTCTCTCAAGAGACAGCATTCATTCTACTCAAAACTCTTATTCTGTCATTCTGTCGCTCTCTCTCTCACTCACATATTCCTTGTTTCTCCCATTCTGTACATACCAAAATTAACGTCACTCGAAAATCCATTTGAACACTGCAATTACAACTCTGAGAAATTTCAGATTTACATGTGATTGTTTCTAAGCAGTCAGATCCTGAATTTTCACGGTCGGAATATCATGCTTTATTGGATATTTTCTGCAGTGAATACAGATGGATGGGTCCTGGATACAGAATTTTAAACTTTGCCATTTGGAGCTGTAGCATGTGTTGAGGTTTATGATGGATAACAGCTCCAAGAAGAGCAAAGATTTGTTTTTTAATGGATCACGTTTACATACAGGAATGTGTGACGAAATCCTTTTAATGATACCATTTACGTAGAGGGAATAGTATCGTGATGAAAATGATGTTGAATGCGGTAAAGTAATGAACCCTTGCCTAAAGTGATTGTACTGGTTAGATCCTCACCTTTCAAACAATATTTCACTAACTCAAATCGTGTTGAGACGGTAATACTGCAAATCCTTCGTCTCATCTCCATCCAAATGTCAAAGTTGCCCCGAATTTATTTATATCTAAAGGACAGTGAAGGACAGACAATATTAATAAAGCAACGTCTAAGCCCACATGAAGATTACAAAGGTACACGCATGTCTTGAATACATAAAAAATGGTGCGGATAAATGAAAAACTATTCGATTACAATATAAAATTTATGTCCTTCGAAAATAACTATTCGAAATGGTCGTTTACATGTGTTTCCATGGAGAGATGACTTTTTTATACGTATTTTATACAAGTTTCATTTTTTCCAAAAAAACGGTGACTCCTTCACAAAGAATATTTTTTTGTGGTGGGGGTATGAAGGCTGTTTACACCCTGAGTGTGAGACTCCCAGACGCACAATGCTTTTAGACTACCAACTAAACATCTCCCCTGTCAATCTGAGAACGTAGCTTGGAACCGTTTGACACATTACTTCGGGCTTCACAAAGAATATTGAGTAGATATAATTAAGTTAAGAATTTTGAATATAATTTGGAAATGAATTTATCTTCCAGAGTTTCGTGAAGGTTTCGCATGAAAATCTTTTTCTTTTTTTTGAAAAGTTACTTCTCTAATGCAGCATGGTCTGTGCATAGAAGTAAAAGTAGATCTAACGAAAGAATTTCAATGCTTACTATTCGTTTTCGATTCAAAAATATTTCAAAATACTTCTCCAAACATATTCACATTAGGTGTCAAATTTCGGCAAAATAGAATCTTGGATATTAAATATTTATATTCTACGAGTATCCTTGAATGAAATATCCTAGCAGATGGATTTTGAAGCATTTAGCAATTACTTTAAGGTTTAGTTTAGTTTAAAGAAATTTCTAATCGAAAATTGTTACCTTACGATGACAGCTGTCAATTTTTTGTTTTCAAATAATGATGAAATAATATACCTGAAACAGATAGAACAAAATTATTACCAAGAAAAAAATAAACATTATTTAAATTGAATTGAAATGAACATTAGCTTTATTTTTTGTACGGTCACATACCGAAGTTATTATTAAAAATTAGACTGGCGGTTACTCTGACTGCGACTATGACGCATGAAATGAATAAAATTGGTTATAAATTGGAAGTTTTTGTCAAAGGTTTTGAAAACAAATCAGACTTCTAAAATAAAACTGTAATAGAAGAGTTTCCAATTTTTTCACTTTTTCAATGTTTTTTGAATGATTAGACTTGATATTTTAGTAAAATTTCCCCGCATCTTTGAATATTGTTGACCTTTACTGAATTTCCAGTCCATTCATCTAGCAAAAACAAATGTTATAAAAATTTGACAACAGTTCATTTGCAAGGATGCAAAATTCAGACCCGTCAAAAAACTTGTTAAATGTGAATATTGAATGCATATTCTGACACTTGACAGATGTATCTCGACTTTTGGAACACACCTGGTGGGATTTAAAATGTATTGTACACCATGTGCCAACGAAACCTTTTGAAATTATTTCTGGTGATGTCTACAGATGACAACTGACCGTGAAAAACCAAAAAAAGGACTGACATCTCCCTTGAAAATTTCACAAAATCAATCCACAACGTAGTTTGTCGAAATTTCACCTAAATTAAAGTAAAACCGACAAAAATGTGGCATTTTAGGGTAACGACAACCTGGTCCTCAAGCACAGCAGGACAGCGTTTGCATAATACCTGAATTGCTTTTTTCGAAAAAAAAAACTCATACAGGTTAGTAGATCTTTATGAATGTTTCTTTTTCTATTTAGTTATGGTTATGTTTCATTTAGAGACAGAAGTTGTCCGTAGCAATTGTGCGGCATTTTCGCTTCATTTTGTTGCGTTTTCGCTACTGTCTACAATAAAATAATTTAAGGACATTATTCTTGAACTGACATTTTCAAAGCTGATGTTATCTGGAACTCAAACTAAGGCACCGATCGTTCTAAAATTTGGTTCACTATTTTTATTGTGATTTTTATTCGCAAATCGATACTTTCTGTTCAGAATTTTACCAAGGACCAAGAAATTCAAAAAAAGAGAAAAATATCTAAAAAAAAAAAAATTTCCAAACCAAGCCGCTGCAATCATAAGAATAATACACTTAGGACATGGAAATGCTCGCTAGACTCGTGATATTTCAAAAGTTAAGGTACACAAGGTTTTATGAGGATCATATATGGGATGATTTTCAGTATTACCCTTAATTTTTAACTATATTTTTCGCTTGAAACTCGTATCTAGCTAGTGTGCTCATAGTTCGGCGTTAAAAGATAAAGCCCAAGAATCGCTGCCAGTAGTATGTACTTGAACCCCGGACATGCTCCATTGAAGGTAAGTGCTACTGACAAATTTTTATGTTTATTTGGGGGCTTTAAACTGGGGAAGTTTGGGGGCTTTAAACTGAGGAAAGTCGTTTCCTTTTGTCTCATAGGTGAAGCTCCATTGTTTTCTTAGTAGAGTAGCTTTTCTATTCAGATACCAGGTCAGGCCGGCTGGGTCAGAGAATTATTTTGTAACGAAAATAAATATTCAAATATAAATATTGATGTCAATAAATAATAATAGAATCGCTTGGAAGTTCTACTTGTCTGATTGATTGCCCATTCCTACTGCTCTTTTTATTACTTCTCTCTAGCACTAACTAGAACAATGACATCAGTTACAAATCATGAATTTTTTATCTTCCTGAAAGTGGAGTTAAGGATGAAAATTCTTCCTTGTGGGATACTATTAACATACTTTCGTATATTCCGCAACTTGATCACAGTTCCACAGTAAAATTGTCCACTTTTTCGCGTGTGCAAATCAGCTTTATTACTGTGAATTGTAATAAAAAATATTTTTTTAAATTTCTAATTTGGTCATACCATCAAATACGTTCAAAAAGAAAATCACAAGGATAAGACGGTTAAAGTTTTGAAGATTTCAATGAGTGAAAAGTAATGGTGGTCTGGAACGAAAAAGTCTTGCAAGTAATTTTTTGATTTCATGGTTAAGAAGACGGAAATAGGAAACATTTCAGAAGTTTTCAAAACTTGTTTACATAGTTAGACATTGCAAATTTTCGAAAAGCATTCACAAGTATTGATGTCAATTATGTTGTTACATAAAGTTCTGAACTTTTTCGAAATAAATTTTATGAGTACTACAGTAGTTCCTTAGTTGTTTTTAATCCAAACATAATATATGTAGGGTTATAATGCTATAATGGTCCAATTATATTAAATTTTGTCATTTTGATGGTATTATGAAAGTCACGCGTCAAAGAGACAGGAAAGAATTGTTTATATTTTTAAACAAACTTCAGCAATAAAACACATATGAACGGGTTCAGTCGTTATCCAAGTATAGCATGAAGACCAACAATATCGATGTTTTGAGCTAAAGCCTACCTTTTAATTTGATCTACGTACATCTTACTGGGACTTTACGTAATCCATGGTTAGAAAAGATTCCTTGCAGACTTAAAGTATGCTTGAAGTTTTATTTTACAGAAATTTTCCGAAAATTCCATGTATTTGTTCTATTTTCTTGCGCTTTCGTGAGGATTTAAATTTTCACATAACTGCAATATGCAACTTCTGGTAAGCTCGCAAAAAGTGTTTCAGCATGAGGGTCACGGAGCAGGTGAAGCGTGATATTGTTCACTTAGGGGTCTACTACGTCCCTTTAGAAAAATATAACCAGAATGGCTTGAAGTGGAGGAATAAAACACTGAGCTTCGATGGAACTCGCAGTCTTTTGTCTTTAGTTAGGTCTTCGTGGCGATGTGCATCGTTTAAGGTGTCTGAAGTTTGCATCGTTGCTAATGCAACGGTCTTCAGTTTTTTAAATTTTTCAATGTTTTTCGGATAACTTGACTTAAAATTTTGGAAGGTTTCATTCGCATTCTTGACTTCTTTGCATTTTTAGGTTTTCATTACAGTTCAATCATCTACCAACAACAGCGCAACCAACGACAGCGTTGCATTTGCTACGATGCAAACGTCAGACAACTATTTTTATGCAGGGACCATTATTTTATTTTTTCAATTATTTAAAAAATTACGTATTATTTAATATATAAAAATTTGAAATATTAAAAAAGTGTATCCAAAGGGATACCTACAGCCGCAAGAATTTAGAAATGCAGAAGATGTTTCCATTCAAGGGAAACGCATCCTGGAAAACAAAAAAGGATGCCAGCAACGAGGTACCCGACAACAAACTTTAAAACATTCTCAACATCAAGAAATTAAGTCTTTAACAAAAGCCGAAATTATGGCGTTAAAAAAATGACAAAATGTCAAACCAAGTAATGGCGCGTATGATAGCGTGCAGCAACAAGTCGAAAGGATTTGTGGGAAGGTAAAACAATAAAAATAATAAAGAATAGAAAATCTATAATTCACGGCAGATCTTAATTTGACCTGACAATGGATACGGGGTTGATTCAAATTAGCATTAACTACTCGAAATGATCCAGTTGAAACCAATCGCATACATTACAGTGCATGGTTTTTACTTAAGACTCAACGAATTGGACAGTTCCTCATGGAAGAACACCAGATAAACCTCCTTACCTGCAAAAACAATGGACACCCAACCCAGTATTTGAAGTTCATCCTGGAATATCGAAATTCGGAAGAAGAAAATTGAACAAGCGTTACCTTTCACACCAGATTAAATTCAAACTTACAGGTCCTGACGTAACGCCAGGGCTTTACAGAGAACAGGAGAAAGACATTCAGATCAGGATATCCGTTTCATGATGACATATTGGCCAGTCTTATAATATGCGTTCAGAGTTATAGGACGAGTTTTGCATGGGTTCGTAAGTGGTAAAAAGTGCAACATACCGTCGAGAGTGGTTTCCTTTCAATGTAAAGACCTTTTGTCAATGTAAATACCTCTTGTCGGTGGGCTAAATTCAGCAATTCATGGGAGGATTTATCGTTTGAAATGTTTAAAGATTAGTTTTAGAAACGATTTTTAGATCAGAAACGTTTAAAGAAGATTATATTCTGGGCTGAAGGATAGATGCCTTCCACAAAAGTATACGGAAGAAGTAGCCCCGAAAATTATATTACACAAACCTTTTTTTTGTGATAGGGAGGTGAAGGCTGTTTACGCCCTGAGTTTGGGACTCCCACACGCAAAATGCTTTTGGACTACCCACTAAACACCTCCCCTGTCAACCTGAGAACCTAGCCTGGAACCGTTTGGCACATTAATTCGGGCTAGGCCTCGTGTTCCAACGACTAGAGGCGCCTTCGGATTATGAGAATCTCTTCTCTAACGGGAAGGACGGGAGATGAAGGAACTGCTAGAAAAGAGATCCATCCATCCCCGATGCCTCCCAACGCTCCAATAAAGCCAATTGTCAACTGTTTTCAGCATTACTCTGACGAAAGTTTCCGGACAGAGCTCTCAAATTTCGCTGAGGAGGACCCCTCGCTGCTGGCTCCACCTTTTATTAAAATCGGAATTTTTTCAACTGATTTTGGTTCTAAGTACAATCAAAAATACGATGCAAAAGGTTTTAGAGCGATATGAAAAAATTTAAACTAATGGTTAAACGCGTAAGGGGAAACCCAACCAGAGCGCATGTTTCAACTTTTATCAGGTTTTGAAACATCGGCTTCGATTTATTTTTGGATTATATACAACCTGATATTGCATATTTAAAATAAATATTCTATAAAAAAAAGTGCGGAAACTCAAAGAATCGAATTTTAAACATTAATTTTTCATAAACACTTCGTTTTGAGTTGGCGGACACGATTTTGAAAAAAAAAACATAAGTCTGATCGCTTTGAATTTTTCAATATGATGTTAGTGACATCGAATCAAGTTGACCAGAAACAAATTTTCCAACTTCCAACCGATTTTCTAACAAATAAAACCGATTTTTGGTTCAAATGGCCGCCATTTTGTTATTCTTTGACGAACATTTTTGTTCTAGTTCGCTATCGCGTTAACTAGGATAAGTTTTTTCTCCGTAAAGGATCAATATCCGATTCCTTAATTTTTTTTTCTCAGATGTTATAAACTCGAGGAGTCATACCTGTCATCGATTTTGGGCACTTTCTTCAAAAATTCTTAAAATCTAAAAATATGCACCAAAAATTCTGGGAAAAAATTTCTACTTAAAATGCTAATGTTTGTTTAAAATTTCAAAAGAAAAAAGGTTTTTTTTTTTGAAAATCTGAACCAAAAAGTTCCCTTAGGTAGAGGTCAAAGTAAAAATTGAATGAAGCGAGGTCTGAGGAGTACGGAGGAGAAAGAAGGACGTCCCAATAAAAATGTAATAATTTGCATCAGGTTGCCGTGATGGAAAATGTTGCCTCGTCGATGGTTTGACAATTCAAGTAATTTTTCTGCTACGGCAGCCTACAATTGAGAAAGATAATTGCAATATTTGTCAGCATTGATCTTATCACCTTTAAGAAGGAGCTCGTAGAACACGGAATCTTTCCATTTCTACTAAATGCACGAAAAAACCTTCTTTGGATGAAGTGCGGGCTTCGATAAAGCCGAAGGTCTATTTTCCTTGGAGTGCGTTTTCAATGAGCATTTAATAAAAAATCCAGGTCTCATTTTCAGAGACAAAACTTTTAAAGAAGAATATGTTTTTTGTCGCTAAAGACGCAAACCACAAGTAGAGACGCGGATCACAAGGCTGGTCACTGTCAACATGTGTGGAATCCAAACTTCATATCGATTCGCATATCACAGCCTGATTAAATTCTTATGTACTATTACATTGGGAATGTTTGTGGAATCTTTGGAATTTTCAGTGACCATAGTCCTTATAAAGTAGTATTCGTCGCTGCTGGGCGGCCTCTGCTGTCTTCATTTTTTAACTCGAAATTGCCAGCCCTGATTTTTTTAAACCAATTGCTGGCGATCCGAAAATTTCTTTTATCTCACTCGTAAACCGTGCAAATCTCGTCCTTCCTTCGTTCAAAGTTCCTTGCACTATTACCTTTTTCGAAGCAATGAAGCACTTCTTTTGGTTCGCCTTTTTGAACGGGTGAGAAAATTTTTTAGAAAGGACTTTTATCACCAACGAATCGTTCTTTGAAAGAGCTCTGAGAAGTCTGAAACCGATAACATAAATGGCTAAGAAATATGCCTGCATGTTTATAAAAACATAATCAGTTACAGGCATTCATAGTGTAACGCAGAAGACACTTATGGGACACCCTAATATATTTGTCCGAAGTTTGCATCATTGCACACGCAAAGGTCTCGAACGCTTTCTCTTCGATTTTTCTCAAAAATTTGGACTGGACTGAATAACTTATAAGGTCTAAAATGTCCAAAAGTAGGAGAAAAATTATTATATATTTGTTTTTCTAAAGAAAAATGGGTAAAATATCTGGACTCCCGCAAAATGTGGTGTGTCTGTGACCACGAGAACGCTATCACTTTGAAATGTTGAAATGTAGAATTTGTAGAGGAAGTTCGAAAGGGTTTTTCGAAAAAAAAACCAAGGACAAAGTGACAGCCACGGAATCGCGACAAGTTTTTCAACCACCCTTCGCTGTCTAGACAATATAATTATGATCTGATCCTACTTGCCAAAAAAAATTTATTTATATTGTTTTAAAATATTTGTTTGGGATTTTCTTAGTGATAAAAATATGTTTTAATTTTTGGTTTTAACCGAAAAATTTGTAATTTTTTTCATAATTATAACTCTACATATGCTACTAATTCTTCCAAAGACTCTTTTTCTCTTAAAATCGCCCAGTTATCTGGTTATTACAAGGCAGGATTTTGCTTCAAATACAATTTGTTTTTCTTGGTCAAAAATAATTTATCAGTGATTTCTATTGTAAACTTGACCTCCCTTAATAAAAATTTTAACTAAGTAAATACTCTTGTTATAACAAAATGAAGAACTTTCTTTTTCAAAGGCTAGAACTAACCTTCAACTAACACGAATAATATAGGTACACGCTGTATATCCTTTTCACGTAGTGTAATGAAAGAAAGATAAAATTTTAGAGCGTACTAAAAAATTCACTCTAACGAAGATAATTAAGTTACCCCTAGACTGAGTCCAACAGACACACATACAAATAATTAACATTTGACTTTGCTTTTTCCATTCAGTCCTTGCCAGCATGTTTGCTTGTATGTTCTTGAAAGTCAAGAGAAGTAAATACTTGCTTTGCAATTTCATCATATTTGTTAGTTAAAATTGTCTTCGTTTGGCGAAGGACATGAAAATTTCAACACAGAAGAATTTTCTGTAATTTAAACAAAGTTTCTGCTTTATTCATTTAAACATGGAATCAACAAAGGATATGATTTCTCAAAGCAAATAAATCCCTCAAACCGTATGAAGGCATAGAAAAAACAGTCACAGTGCAAGAAAATTTATAAAATTCCTTTTTTGTTTCTGGCTTCGAGAAAAAAACGTACTGCAAACTCTGTATCTAGCAACACTAAAATATACCAAAAAATTTGAGTAATAAAGTTTTTCAATGTCATCTTAGGAATCATTTCAACAAATAAACAATAACATCTTGTATTTAAAATAAAAGTTATACAAGTATAGAAAAATGTATTCAATTCAATACTTTTACATTTATATGAGTTTGATTCAGAGTAGCTCAGCGATGGCTCAGGTTTTTTCTCCTTTTCTCATTTTGTTTGTATACAAAAAATCGATATAAAAGCTTTTGACAAAAGATGGAGAATCTTTTTCGTTTTGCTTTTTAGCATGTATGGATCCATACATTTTCGCTCATGTGTTTGCTTTGAAAGCAAAGAGCAAAAGTTCGTTTGATGATATAATATTTGACTTTGACACGTGTAGCTATTCGTTAGGCTCTCAACATTTATTTTCAGAACAGGACAACTGTATATGTCCTAGATAAATAAATAGAATGCTGTTAGCTTTTTCTTCATAAATGATGTGCGTTTGTAATATTTTGAAACTAGGATACTCCAATAACGACCTTATGTAATAACCAAAACAACATGGGAAACGTCATGTTCGTATCCTCTTTTATTTGGACAAAGATGGCTGAAATTGACTTTCATAATACTGACTGACAAATTTCACAATCGTTCAAGGATATATTTTTCGAGCCTCAAGCTAGGATGAACACAACATTGCGAAATTAATGGTATAGTAACAAAAAAATAAGGTATGATGCATTTAGGTGGAGCCAGTCTTCACGCATTAATATGAGTATTATCTGTCAGTTTCTTATGACTGGCTGCGTGTACAAAAGCAACGCATTAAGAAATTTAGCGAATGGTTGCGACATTTCCAATAATGGAAAACAATTCGAGAGCAAAATATAATGGTACCATCCCATCATTAAAACTGTTTTAAGCCTTTTACCTCAATTTCAAGAATTATATTAGCGGGACCGAAAACTGTATAGCCTCTACCCTCACTTATCAATGCTATAGATGGTTGGTTCATGATTCATAATTTAATTACAACTGTATCAGTTCACTGCGTTTTATTTTGCGTGATTTTTCAATGGAGTTTGGTTAATTTTAAAATTTTTTTAACGTTATTTTTCGTACGTTGTTACTTTTAGTGAAGTGTTAAATACATTCTGTCAAAAAAGCACCAGGAAATTTTTATTTAGAAAGCCCACGTGGAATGGATTTCGGCATTTTTTTCTTAGGTTGGTAGGACTGTCATTCATTATTATGCCAAGTTTGAGCGCGGTCTGTCATCCAGTGTGTTCACAGCAGCTGGGTAAGTCAGTCAACCTCGTTAGTGCGTGCCAATTTTAAAAATTAACGAAATTATTGAACAAAGAGTTTATCTGAAATTTTGTGTTGCAAACGAAATTTCTTGTGCTGACGCATTGAAAATGTTGGAAAAGGCCTATGATTATTCAATTTTATCCAAAACCAGTGCGTATTGAGCGGAACAACATTCATTGAGCGGATCATAACTAGTGATGAGACATGAGTGTATGAATATGACACTCTCACCAGTCAATATGCTTCCAAATGGCGCACTAAAAATGAGTCCAAACCGAAAAAAGCAAAACAAAGTCGATCAAAAATTAAGGTGATGCTCATTGTTTTCTTCGATATTCTTGTTCAGGTTCACCATGAGTTCGTTCAATAGGGTCAGAATCAGTAAGTACGGAGGTATATTTGAGCGTACTAAGACATTTACGCGAACGAATTCGGAAGAAACGGCCGGAATTATTGGGAAACTACTGGTGGATTTTTCACGACGATAACGCGCCGTTGCGCCGAGCTACAATTGTTAATGAATACAAGGCAAAAAATCTTGTGAACGAACGAACCACACAATCTTCATTAGAAGCTGCTAAACGATTGTCCGCATATGCTGGAAACACCTCAGCGATCTCTCAACTCGAACGTTATTGAGCATCCATGGGGTCATTTAGGGAAACAGTTAGAAGAATCAAAGAAGATTTGAAATCTGCACTTTAAAAAGAATGGACGAAGACTGATCCTTTCTTGTGCAAATGGTCTAAAGTCCAGTCCGGTGTCAAGTCCGTAACAATTACCTTCCAATCTTATTAACCTTATTTGATGTCAATCCTGGCTTTGAAGTCGTTTGTTACGATTCACCTTTTATTGAACATGTTCTTTGTCGAACGACATTATCGTATCTTATGCATTTTTCATTGCCCGTAATAATTTGCTTCAAAAATGTCTCCATTTCGTTGCGATTTATTAGCATTTCGCAAATGGAAATTCGGTCGATCAAATTTTTTTTTCGTGTTAATTCATGCGGCACCCAAACTTCGAGCTTCTTTGTGTATCCAGCCTTACGCAAATGGTTCAAAACTTTTTGGTGATGGATATTCAGTTCCTTAGCAATTTCATGGCTGCTTATTTCATTGATTTCATTGACTTTTTCAGTGATTGGCCGACCTGAGCGAGGTGAATTTTTGACATCAAAATTTCCCGACCGATCGATTGATCGTAGTGATATTGTAAAATATAGCAAATTTTTTCAGAAATTTCACTCATTTTTAAACGGATACTACACATTTTGACACGAATGACGAAATACAAAACTGTCCATTTGAAAATTGTAGACTGGAATATCACCTTCAAATGCATGTCAGTTTGACTCAATCTGATTATTATTGTCCGATACATGACAACGACCAGCATCTAGTGGCAAAAAAGGCTCAATACTTTTTAGACTATCCAATATAATAGAGGGATCGAGATATCCACTGTTTTTTTTTAAATATTGTTAATACATTCTTTGACGTTCTATTCCTTTTTGAAGTGCAAATTAATATGAGTCAGATTTCTTTATTGAGCCAGTGAGTGCCATTTATTTTCCAACTTTGAATATTGAATATAGATATCAAAGATTACATAAGAGATATCAGCAAAATTCATAGTTTTCCTTGGAGTTCGAACCAATAATAGACAATTAAAAGAAATAATTGAGGGTTTCTTTCGTACAAAGAACACAAAATGACCGAATATGGTACACTTGTGCAAAAGGGGCATTTGATCTTGTGAGTGATCTTATTTTTTTTGCTTCCAAGTTGGAATTGGACAACAACATGTAATAGTTCTGTGACATTTAAAACCATTTCCATTTAATTTTCTTTTCGCTAATTTTCATCGTTCAGATACAAAAACTTGCGTATGACTTCACCTAGCATAGGTTAAATTTTTCGAATGCAGGATATGTATGTATGTATTCTATCTATACATATCCTTCTATTCTATCCACATATGTATTCTATAGCCCCATCATACATTGGAGTACTGGGTGATGGGATTCATAACAATTCTTCTGGTTCTATTGCACACAAGCAAAGTGGTAAGAACTTTATCTTCATGATGGTATTTAGTGATACCAATAAAAAGGACATGTTTTTTTTTCTCCTAGGTTCTGTCAAGAAATTTATGAGGTGGAATCGGACTAAGCTAAGGTGATATTAAGTATCTAGATATACCAAATCCATTATTTTTAAGGATTAGAAGTAATTGTTTCAGAAAATCCTTCTTCTGGCTCCTGGGAGTCCCTATTTACCATACCTTGCTAGAAGCAGGCTCTTCATCTTGTGTGTCTTTTGATCACTTTGTCTGAATTTTCTTCAATATCTTCCACAGACGACGCCGTTGGAGCTTAGTCAGTTAATTATTTGGCCAAATTATTTGATCGTCTTTTTGAATGCGACGATTAAACTTGAAATACGACCATACGTATTTCGGGCATACTGTACATCTCAGAATTGTCCAGTGCTACGCTGAGCATACGGTCTGTCATCAACTGGATGCCTCGACGTAACTTTGTCTAGTTTAAATTGCGCTTACTCATCGTTGTATTCGGTGTCTAAGATAGGTGACACCGTTTGAACTAGTTCTTGGCATCATAATGACGGAACGTAATGTGAGAAATTCTTTTGACGTTGATGTCATCATGGCATCAAAACTAGTTCAAACGAGGTCATCTGTTTCAAGCGTAAGGGTACTTTTTTCAAACATCAAAGTCATTTCCGGTTCTATTTTTGAACATTTTAAGTGTCCGAAAATCGGGAAAATTATATTGGATACTTTTTCGCAATTTATATTCTGCATGTTACTTATTTTCGTCACGAAATAAAATTTATAGATCATTAAATTCCATTTTAAATGCATTGCCATTAAATTTAAGCAGCATGGAAACAGAACCGAAGCATTTTGCTTTTTATATTTGATGGAAAAAGGAAGGACAACCACTAAATTCAAATCAGTTAGCATGAAATCGTATTAACATTTATTCCACGCATTTAAATTTCCCTTTTCCTCCTGAATCCATTGGATTTGTCAGCTCGCTGACAAAGGCATCGCCATGGGAGCAACTCCAAACTTTGTAAAATAATTTTCTGATTAAATCTCACCATGAACATCAAATTCGCTTTCCTACACTCTGTGATCAATCACAATGTGATGTTCGTTGTGGCAAATTGGTTGATGAAAAATTGAAATTACTTGGTCACAATTTCACGGCTATTTTTGTCGAACACAATCTTTGTTCATTTTGCTAGCATTCAATAAAGTATCTCGTTCATATCCAAACGCTTCCAGTTGGATGAACATTTGACTTTCACTTCAATTCACTTCATTCATTTTAACTGCAATGAGTTTCCCATGGGATCCAATAAAAAAATTAATAATTTTATGTAACGAAATAATGCAACAGATGGTCCCGATCTGTCTGTACACACTATATGGGAAATTTTGCCAGAATTACGCTTTAGTTGCAATGCAATAGCTGTCTTGCACAAAGTTGATTAGAAATTATGTTTATTGATTTTGTATTGAGGGTCGAAACTATCGAGAGGTAATTGAATACCAAGGAGAATTTTAATTTGAAATATTTATAGATGCAAGGGAACAGTTTCAAATGTAATGTAATGCAAGGTGAAAGTTTAGATTCAGTTTATTTCCATTAATGATTTCCAAAAGTAAAAAGGTTTGCCGTGAAACACTTACATTTAAGTCGCTTAAATAAATTTACTCGTACTCACCCGAGGACGGTGCGATAAGTACTTAGCCTCACCGCCTGATGGCACCACTATCAAAAGTATCACGTCACGTAGTACATTTTCGAAGATAGCTAATGTCAAAAAAGTTTCAGTCAAATAGGACTTGTAGTTTTTTTCTGACCGCGTGTGGAAGGCGGCGTGCTCGAGGATTTTAGAGAGATGAAGATAGAGCAATATAGTTCGTTGAATAGATTCTCGTTTTTGAAAGAGAAATTACTGTGGACAGTGCTTATTCCTGCGAGTTTAACGATTGTGAACATGGTCTCACGTGGGTTTTCCATGATTTCTACAGAGGATAACGTGACCCAAATCCATGATCTCGTATGGGGGGGGGGGGGATCACCGATTCAAGGCGCGTGAGATAGCTGAGACAGTAAACATTTCAAAAGACTGC
This sequence comes from Stratiomys singularior, assembly GCA_954870665.1. Taxonomy (NCBI): domain Eukaryota; kingdom Metazoa; phylum Arthropoda; class Insecta; order Diptera; family Stratiomyidae; genus Stratiomys; species Stratiomys singularior. The sequence goes on along the minus strand of OX940881.1, from coordinate 29,888,185 downwards.
GTGGGTCATATCCTGCATGAAATTTTGGTTATGAAAAAGCAGTCCTTGTGAATAATGTCGCGTTTGCTCATTCCGAACAACAAACACAATAAGTGTGATACCGCTTCAGAGCAGTGTTTGACGCTATTTAAGCGCAATCTCAAAGATTTTCTCCGTTTTTTCGTGATATTAAGGTTTTTTTCTTGAGATGAAAACAAAAGAGACTAAGGAGCATTCGGAACAGTAGACTCTACTCGCGAACATGCTACGAAGATAACTTTCGACGACTGTCTTATAGGGCGAAAATGTGATGCCCACCATTTTCAGGGATTCACAAAGTGTGACGCCCTGGAGAAGGTCAAAACGGTTATAGGGCTCTACTATGTATGACTATGTACCAGAATAAAAGGCCCTTAGTGGCGAAGAACAAAATGCGTTTCCACCATGACATACGCACCGGAGCACAGGTTCGCCATCGCCACGGCCAAATTGGGATGTGAACTGCTACCCCAGCTCTTGTTTTCTGAAGATTTAGCCTCCTGCGACCTTTTTTCGTTCTTAAACTTAGATAAATCGCACGTCGGGCAGAAATTTGTATCGAACATGGAGTCCGCCACTGCCATGGCTACTTTGCGTATCTCGAGAGGAGTCATGCTGTCGACTTTGCAAAAAGTTTGCAGTATTCCTACTTTGATCAGACAGGGATTGGGACTGGAGTCAGAAGGGACTGCAACTATCTTTAGATAAAAAGGGATTTCTTTATTCCCAATAAACAATGTATTTGTGATCCATCAAAATTTTGAATCGAGCAGCAGATGCAACTGCGTTGTTCCCCACTGTTATTTTGAAGCTACTTTGATTTTGGTTTATTTTATTCTTCGATTGTTAGACTGTACGTTTTTATTTTGAATATCCTTTCTGGTTAGAAGAAATCAAAAAAGGTCAAAAATTAGCAAATAGAAGCGAATGTCGAAAATTTTTGTTAATACATTTCCCAAGCGTAATGAGCCCAATGACTCCATTTATCAGCGGATTTCAGCATCAGTTCGCTTAGATTGTCCGAACGGAGGACTCAAGCATATTTGGCAATACCATCACAAATACTCTCGAATCTTCTGAATGATAAGTAAGTATGACAACTGTCATCTCAATATGAAATTTTTTTTCTCCAATGCAGAATAAGACCATAATTATCAATCTTTCGCAGTTAATACTTGATCCCTCAACAACTCTCAGGTGGAAATCACTCTTATCATGCTTTCGAATCACGTTCTCGAATCGATTATGTACCACGCGGCCCAGCTTGCTTCTGGCTCACGCGCTCAAGATTGTTTCCAGTCGTTGAGGGTGCGTTGTCATACAACGATAGCCACTGATTTTTTTAACCCTCGTGTCTTAGAACCTAGATTCTTTTTTTCTCTGTTACAAGGATGGCTTTGGGTATAACCCTTGCGATTACCAACGTCTACAGGGTGAATCAGTCACGACTTTTCCAGTACTTCGCGTCTGAGTAGTCCGTTGTAGGAGATGTTTCACAAAAGAGAGAATTTAGCCTTGTGGTACAGCTAATATGACTAGGATATTTTGTTGAACTTGTGCTGTGTCGTTGGCCACTCTGTGATCCTTCAGTTGATTCCGAATACGAATCAGATATACAGGCACTTGGATTGAATATACCAGGTCATCTACGCTATCAAACCATCTAGCTGACTTGAACGCATTTTTGACGTCTAGCGGATGTATAAATACGTTTTTTTTTCGGTTTTATTAAGAGATGGCGCCAGCGAAACATACGCAGCGTATTAATTAGACATATACACTATTTCCATGATCTGACATTTGGCTACACACCCACTTGAGTTGCGTCCACCAAAACTACCCTGTTTGTTTTACAGTATTGATCAATCGTGTTGAATTTCGTGCCTGAAAAAGAGGATTTGTGGCACGCTTTGCTTGTCTTGTTTAACTCATAGAAAAATGCTGCTGAAAGTCATCGTTTGCTTGTGAAAACATTCGATGGACACCATCTACCAATTAGTTTCGATAAAAAGTGGTTATTCCAATGTGAAAGACAGTGAGCGCTCTGGCAGACCACGAAAATGCGTTGGAGGAATTGCAAGAATTATTTCATGATGACTCAACTCAAACTCAACGGAAATTAGCAGAATTCAGAGACGTTTACAAGCATTGAGTGAGATCAATTAGCTCGGTAAATGGGTCCTACACTAATGAACGTCAAATGGAAAATCGAAAAGTCACTTGTGAAATGTTGCTTCGGCACCACGAAAGGTAATCAATACTGCATCGAATTGTGACGGGTGACGAAAAATGGGATTCATTTTGAAAACTCGAAGCGGAAAAAATTGTGGCTTTCGCCAGGCGAAGCTGGTCCTTCAACACTAAGGCCAAATCGCTTATTTGTTTTCCCAAAAAAATTACGTATTTTTACTAGCCAAATAAATAAACCGAAAAAGCTTATACATTCACCTGGTATCGTCACTAGGAGGAATGTCCGCTGGTTCGACTAATAGCATGTTCCTGCCGGTTAGATCTCAGTCATCACCTCCTCAACTACATATATAGTGGAGCGACCTGATCTGAAACCGTACAGAAACTATTGAGAAAAGTACCCACCAGCATGCAACGACATTTCACCGTCGTCCTTTTTTGAGTTTTCCGTGCACTGTTCCCGACTTATCTTGCATGCGTAATGGTTGGTGTACTAACAACGACTCGTGGTGTCTCCTCCCTTTGCTGATTATCAAGAGCCTTGGTGGTCTTCCATTGCTCAGGGAAGACTCCTCTATAAATTAGTATACCTTCTGGTCCTGGAACTTTTTTCAATCAGCAGCTAATAATACACTATGCCAAGCTGATGACACCAACTACAGAGCGTAAATTTACAGCCATCTACCTACTTTCTGTCTAGATGTCGTCTTGGAACCATGGCTGGGAGATGCCTTTGATTTTCTGCGCCTGCCTAGGGTTATCATAATGAACTTATTTTCGTACTCAGTCACAATACTGTGCAGAAATCCTCTCCGGTTTTTTCGAGCAGCTTTTCACATATATTAATTGTCATTCGTGCGGTAACTTATATCCTTGGGTTCTGAAACGTGTAAGGATATGTCTTAACGCCTCAATGTTTTAAAGACATGGGAGTGTCCCTAAGTAGTTTTGGTTTCAGCCGCAAATAACACAAATTTGGCTTATTATCTGACACTTTCTATTGAAAATACAAATACAGATACAAATCGACGATTCGATATCCATCTGGGCTCATGCTAACAAATGTCAAAAATGGTATGATTGAGGCATCTTTGATTTCTTTGTTTCAACATATACTAACTGCTGATGCAAACTTGAAGAAAACGGCAAGAGCAAAGCATATAATAATATAAACAAAGCATATAATAATATAAAATGAAAAATTTTGCATTGACGGCTTAAAGTGCTTCAACTTCGCAGCATCTTAATGCTGCTTTCACTTGAAAGCATGCAATTGACTGCATTTCACTACAACCCGACCCACATTATCTGATTTTAAGCACCGATTTGAGCGCTGAAAAATAAAAAAAAAAGCTACACTGGCACCACCACCTCCATCCATATCATATGTGCATTTGCATCTTTACATATGCAAATTAATTTGTTCGTATGAGCAAGATAATTGCTGTTGACATATTCTATTTGATTTTCGTAGCTTTTCATAATGTTTCTTTGGTAGTTAGTTTTCGCGCAACCAACACGCCTTAGAGCTAACATATCATTAATAATATCCAGCGATAATGACGCGCTTCATTAACACGGGTCTTAATTTAAAGCAACTTCCATTTTTAGCTTTTTTTGTGTAAATTAATTAAGAGCATTTCGCTACAGTAGTGCAATTTAATTAACTAGTATACAATGTGCAGGACGTGGACAAGTTGCACGGGTCGATGATTGAATGTGCAACAAGGCGCGTGGGAAAAATTATTCTGGGACACACGAGCGCGTACTTGAGAGATTGTCGGTTGAGAGGAACTGGAAGAAAGTGAAGAGAACATGTATGTAATAATTTTGCCTTTGATTACATAGAAAGCTAACAGATATTGTGCACACTAACATATTTGTCTATACAAATATGATAACGATGATGAGATGATGATAATGTTAGCAGATACGATAAACATGTGTAAATTTGCATGATACTGCGACGACAAACACTGCGAACAGGTGGAGAAAGTGGTTGACTATCAAAGATACCGAAAATCTTTTATCTTTCAGGTAAAAACGGAAAACATGTCTGATAACGTCGTGATATTATATGTGGTTATGTAAGTTTCATTTTAACGATAATTCAAGTGTTTGCGTGTGTTTTCAGGTAAATTAATAATTTACTACGTTAGCGCCATTCAACATATGAAATCGATTCAAATTATTTTAATGTTTTCCATGTGAAATAATAAACATTTGCTTTCGATTTTCAGCAATTTCAAAGTAAATAAATATTTGCCAGATGCTGTTTCGTCGGAATTCCCATTAATATTCACACAAAAAAGTGCAGTTTAAATTAAATAAATTAGCTTACCCGGCCTTGAAAGCAAGTAACTGGTATTGAACAAGATATATTACCTGTGAAAAGAAAAAGATTTCAATAAATATACACTGGATAAAAAAGTAAATGTATGGAGCTTAATCAATGCAAAAGCGAATCGTTCGGATACAGAAAAATAAAACCCCAAGATTTGGCAAACAAAAAATCGCTTAATGAGTCCATTACTAGTTAATTACAAGCCTGTATGCCTGCAAGGATATTTAAAATACCAATAGCCCAAACAAGTTTACTTTAATCCTTCGTTTACAATGAATTTGTTCCCAACTTCAACGATTACAGAAGGTTCCGATATTTTTTTTCCGGACAAGATTCTTTCAATTCGAGAAAAATTCACAACCAGCAACCATAAAAGAGGAACACTTAAAAGTTATAACGCGAAGTAGTGGCTAAAACCTTACTCTTAACGCCTGAATAGACGTTTCCTTTCGATCCAAGTTTTTTTTGTATGTGGGGTTTTCCTCCCACGAATACAATGAACTGGAACGTGAGAAAGTTGAAGAAGGACGAATATCAATAAGCACTTGACTAGTTTACCGAACAATAAGTTCAGCATTGCATTAATGAAATTGAACAAATTTCATTAATTAGTAATGAGAGGTACTTGGAAAAGTTTTATTATTTCCAGGAATTATTTGGTGAAAAACTACCAGAGAAATTTAAAAACAAATTTTCATCAGCATACAAAAGTATTTCCATATCATCATAAATATAAATCATGGCTTTATTTCAATCTGTACTAGTGGTCTTCTTGACCATTTGCAAGAATAGAATAGGTAGGCGACCCAAATAAGGAAGAACACATGCCAAGGGCTTGGGTCATCCACGCAGGACCATAACACGATTCAAAAATTTAAATCAGTAAGTTTTTAACCCTTAAAAGCCATTCATATATACATTGATTCATATATTAAGTTTGGTGCGAAAGAGTAAGGGTCTTATATGATTTCAATCAGTCTTATATCGCTTAGTCTTATACAGTGATAAGAAAAACTATAGACACAAACCTATCTTTTACATTTCGTTCAAAGTAGTTCTAGGGATTTAACTTTCATACCCGAACATTATTTGAGTCATTACAGTTCAGAAAACCGTTTAAATCGAGACAGGTAAACGTCTCGTTCTGTCAACCGCACTTAATTCAAGGTTAAAAATCGATGAAAACAATTTTTACAGTTGTTTATAATTATATTCTCAGTCGCAGTTTGGAGATTGCTAAGACATTTTATATTGTCGATTTTGTGTTCTATATAGAATTTTAATACTTTGAAGATCTGGAAGTGTGTTTTTGTAGATATTTTGAAAAAGGGTGTTGCTTTTTAGAAATTTCCAGAAGTTTGTTTATTCCTAAAATGTCGCGCGAAAAAAAATTTAATTAATTGACTACAACAAAGAGTTATATTTTTTGCAGACATGTGCAAAAACTCAAAGAAAAATCTCGAGTTAAATTGAAAGGTCGCAAAGTGTAGTTTGTATTTTTTCGAGGTGGTGCACGTATTCGCCTGCTGCTAAATGCTAAATTTTGCTAGAAATTTGAACTTAGATTGCAATCCTTGTTGAATTAGTAAATGGATAGCGTCTATGATAACATTCAAGTATCAACAATGTTTGCGAAAGCCAAAATTGACGAAACGACACACGAAATTCGCCGAAATTTTATACAAAATCCAAACAATTGGAATCGAGTGATCTTCAGCACTGTAAAAATTTAATCTTGATGAACCAGATGGTTTTCATTATTACTGTTATTTCGGAAAGAAGGATAAATCAAGGAATATGGAGGCGGATCTGTTATGGCTTGGGGAGGGTGCAAAAATAACTTTCTCAGCTTTTATAAATGGAAGGATCAGTGCTGCTGATTTCAATTTTTTAAATTCGACTTTATTATGAAACGATACGGTCTCCTAAGCAAATGTTCAAGTGCTGACTCCGTCTTCATTATCTCTACTGAACTCTACTCTACTTCTAACAGCACTGATTTGCTTTTATTATGGTGGATCTCGGTGGGAAAAACGATATTAGAACTATACAGGATTCACACGTGGATCTTATGCAACAATAGAGGTAACCTTGATCGAAATAAGGCAATGCACCAACAATTCGAACATAGTTGAGTTGAAAGCTACTGGGACCCATGTTTAAATCTTGACGTTGATAAGCAAAAATGAATTTTGAATCTTGCTTTTCTCATATTTCAATGACAGAATCATATTTTCGAATAACGGCGAGCAGTAACCGATTCCTGCTTTAATATTTGCATTATGTTCAAGATTGTATCTTGGTCCTCATTGTCTGTTTGGAACGAAACTGATAACCTGGACTAGACAGGGCTTGGTGACATATTGCTAAGGTGCATTGAATCAACTGAGATATGCTTTTGATTTCAGCGGCTTAGCATTTGGCACATCTTCCATATGAAGCAAGATGGATATAAAGACCGCGGTTCACAAAACTTTTTTTGGGTACCGGTTAACCAATTCGCATTCGCCATGTAAATCGAGTTCTTTACATTTATTGCCACGAAGCCGCATAACTGAGTTGATGTGCCGAACGTGCCACTGGTTGATCTCATTTTTCGGTTGCCACACCCAACCTGCGGCTCTGAAATTCAAGTATGCTATCTGTTAAGACATTTTGACTGCTATTGCAAGGACTGCACGAGGTAAGATGATTTTCTCAACTATTGATATGCGTGTTCCAAAGTTTTTTTTCACAGTATTTGACAACTGGAAGCGGTTCTTTAGGGAATTCATGGGGGTCGACAGTTTTTGACTCACAGTCCAGTTACTTCAATAAAAAAGGTCGTCTTGATTTTTGTGTACCTTCAGAAGTGTGTTGACATTTACAGTCATGAAGGGTAGTTCCTAACAGTCTCAAGTTTTTTTTATTTCAACTTAAACAATGAGTTATAATGATGGATATTTTAATTAGTTCGTTTAACTTCAGTCTTTTTTGTATGCAATTGGCATAAGTCAGATACCACTTATATATTACGCTGCTGAAAAGCATTTATAAGCGGAACTTTTTGTTTTTTACCGTTATTTTACTTAATCCAACAGAGACATTGTTTTGTTTCTATCTCGTGTGTGTTTTTTTAAGGTATTGATACACCCCCCCCCCCCCGCCGCTTCCTTTTTTCGTTGGACTACTGGCCGTTAAGAAGCAGAGTGCATAATCTTGGCTTCTATCGGCACCTTTGATGTTTCCTCTGTTTCTTTCTCTTAAATTATTCCTGTTCGCCTGAACTGATCTTTTTTTTCAGTTTCACACCCCTCGTTTTATGTTTCAACTTTTCCTTTTCATTAACAGACATGATTGTTCGTCATTTCCTCTAATCAGGTGATTGATCCTATATCTCGATCCATGCTTGTTTTTATAATGACGCATTTCTGTGAATTTTTACAATTAAAAAATCTTTAAATGTATCTTCGCTAGTTTCATGCAATTATCTATCATTTCACGAAAGATAATTGCAATACACAAAATGCGACATGCAATAGTTAATAAGTGGAAGCAATTCTTGTCATCGAAAAAATCTTTCTCTCCGATCACCTATTCAACTTTTTTTGTGTTTTCTTCTAAATCATGAAATTCTTTTTCTGTTTTCTTTTTGAACAAAACATAAATTGTGCATCACCCACTTTTGGCGTATGGACCAGGAAACATCAAATTCCCCTGACAAAATTGCCAGTCAGAAGACCCTGACATTCAAATTTAATGAAAGTAACATTCAAAATAATTGTGTCACTTATAACTATCTGTGCCAAGTATGATTGGTTTCATATTTATGAGAATTTTATTTAGAAAAGTACTTAGATGATTCTTATCCAGAAAGATTAGACGCGCAAATCACTTGTATTGCATTTTGGTCGTGTACTTTTAAACAACGACTTAACAACGTCTACAAAAGAACACAAGTCGTACACCTCTATTCTCGTCAAGCAAGCTCTTTTATCATCTGTCTCCTATCGTAGACAGATCCTTTATTGCACCGTAATTGGTAATTACAATTTTATTATTGTTATTACCAGCACGGTTGAGAAAGGGTAACAGCCAGATGTATGTCGCAGAGATCTTGTGTTTGCACCTTTATTAATCTACCAGCGTGACTCCATATGAAAAGTCAGATTCCTTAGTCCAGAGCCCAAAAGGAGTATCAATCTGTGTATTTTCGGTACACCTCTAACTCAAATCCTTTGATACTCACCATTAAGAGTCAATTATTAAGTGAAAGTATTTTATTGTCATTCTGATCCCGATAACCAAACCATTCAACTTGATGGGAATAATCCTAGAAACCAGCACTGCGCTGCACATAAAGTCCGCTATCATCTGGATCAATCGACGCAACACCATGTCTTGTTAAAGTTTCGCTTACTCGACGTTGCGTTCAGCGACTTAGACCTGGAACAGATCGTTTTTGACGCCGTTTGAACCAGTTCTAGACGTCATTATGTCGTCGATTTACACACAAATACAAAACGTGCATCTCAAGTTGACGTTATTATGATGTCAAGGACTAGTTCAAATGCGTTCTTCTGTCCCATACATAACATCGCTATATCGACTGCATGGAGGATCAAGAATTGTCTGAAGTCTGTATCGTAGCAAATGCATAAGTCGCGAATTTTTTCAATTTTTGAATCTTTTAAGTATGGTTAGAATCTACCTTTTTCCTCAGTTTTTTCTTAGAACACATAAAAAAATCGTAAAATAAGGCAGTACCGATGTATTCGGGACGATGCAAACATAAGAAATCTCGAATCAAGTGCGTATCCTTTGAACATGCATTTGGAATTTATTTTAAATATATTTCATATTTCTATTTATATTTCACTGTAAATTAATGCTTAGTTTTTCTCCGGGTTTTCCTCAGAAATTCATTAAAAAACCAATCGATTTTTTGCAATAATTACAAGCTTATTTATAAAATGTACTCTGTTGTAATTTCTAAATTAACATAACCCCTTTGATAGGAGTCTACGTCCACGTATCCGACTATAGTTTGTTTTGATAGGTCCACGAAGTCAAATATTCAAGTTTTAACCCAACTAACATAACAATAGAAATATCTAAATATGGACATAAACATATGTCGTGACAATAAAAACAAATCAGTACAGCCGAATCCATTAAATAGAAAACAAGCGTACACATAGTAAATACTGTACAAAAAAAAATTGAGTAGGCTTTCTCGACTCAATTGTATCCTTTTTCTATTTGATTGCTGCCAGGGAATGCAATCCAAAGGATATTTTTATAACACTTTTTTCCTTCCCTTCCATATAAATACTTGACCATCATCTTCTTGTTCAATTAGAGAGGCGAAGGCCATAAACGATTATTTTTACATCACATTTTTATGACGGTTACACAGCAATTTCAAGCCAGGAGGCATCCCTTTGGGCGGCAATTCGTTCCATTTGCAAGCTGTTGTTGACTCGATATCAAATTTGAGTAATGTGATGGTATTAAGCAGCACCTGGACAACGTGACATGATGGTTAGAAATAAAAAGGGAATATTAAAATAAAAAATAAAATACTGCAATAGTCTATTTCAGTTAAAATGATGCACATTAAAAAGGATAATAACGAAATGGCTTTGACTTTAGCTAAACGATTAAATGGTTTGTGAAACGGTCTCGTGCCTGAACAATTTGCAATAGCAACCAAATTCAAATGGATTCAAGTTAATTTTATCAGTTTTAATGGTCGATTGTGCTTTTCTGTTTGCACTGATATAACTGAATAAAAGCGAAACCCAATTACCCCAAATTAATGTGATAGCTAAACAGTGCTGATGAACAAATCAAGTTAGTGCTCATAATCTTCTAATAAACTTCAAATACAACCAAAAATCACAGAAAATTAAAAATTAGCCTTATCATAATATCTAGCAGCGCTTGAAAAAACTACTCCCGAAAATCAAACACAACAAATCTTGTCGAACGCAATCTGAAGTACGCAATCCAAATATATAATCATATATGTCTAATATTGTATCGTTAAATTTATTACGATTACCGGCCCGTAATCGCGGAAATAAAATATTAAGATACGGACATGTAGATAATTTTAATTCGATTGTTCAATGATTATAGCGACTCAAGTACGTCTAGCATTTATTATTATTTATGCATATTGGGTTGAGTGTTATATCATATCTGCGTGGAAATTGAAACTCGCAAAGATCCACTCATCCATTTTAACCTGGAGGGAAAACAATAAGACGGCAGATAAGATAGTAGACCAGAATACGATTAGCTTTGGAATAAAACAAAAACAAAAGTTTTTTGTTATTTGTTATTATTTTCTCTTTGCTCTAGATGTTTTATTATGACTCCATGAATATACAGATGTAATGGTCTTGTGAACTTTACGGAAAGATTATTAGATAATCTAATGGAAGTAATTTATTGTAATAAATTATTGCAAAAGTTATTGAAAAAAACAGTTTTGCACGGCTGATCACAATACAAATGATTATGAAAGTTTAGAATATTTGAAAATAAATTAATTCTGCCAATTTATTGTTGGTATTTAATGGATATACCGGAAGCCTGAATTTGAATCAAATTGTAACGATAATGCAAGAAAGAAAAAGAAATCCATTATTTTTGCGGTAGATGGTTGCAGTGATCAAAGACGTTACAAGGATCGGCGCAACGATCGAACAACAATATGAGAAGCGGCTGGTATGAATCATAGTCATCTGTCAAGAAAACTCTCTTGTCTCGTGCCAAATAAACTTTCATTTTAATTTTATCGGTTTTAGAATTTTTACATAATCCGAGTGACTCCGTACAGTGGTGACCCCGACGTGATACCCTGGTAAGATAAATGTTGATGCGAATCACTGAACTGTGAACAACTTAAAGAGAGCAGATTACGGACACAATGCTGTGATCACTGCTACAGAAGCAACTCCCGGAAAAGATTCGATTGCTTTTGGCGATATCCAGCGAACACAAAATCGAAAAGCTGCCCAAAATGGCTGACCTAATTATGTGGCTCCAACAACCATCCGGCGTTACAACGTTCAACAATGAACCCGAAAACATCGAAATATTTACGGGGCTCATAACTCGTTTTGATCGCCTTCAGTTGTGGATGCGAGATCGGTTACGTTCCAGATCCAGATATAGTACGTAGCGATCAGGCTCACGATCCAATGACACCTTTTTGTTTTTTCAATAAGCGTTTTGGAAAACGCGCCCGGAATTGCCGATTGCCATGCCAGTGGACATGAAGTCGAGGGTCGCGAGGTTTTACGTGGACACCTGCTGTCTTGGCCTCAGTCCACGGTCTGCATGGATCAGGTTGATATATTGTGCCAACCACCACCCCCAAGATCAGAAACAAGTTTAAGTCCCAGGTCCGAATATTGTTAGAGCTTTCTGGATTCCCGAACACAACTGGTGAATGCTCACAGTACAATCTAGCCTTCAAAACAACAGCCACCACGTTTCAACGAAGGATAGGCTCCTCATCGTGTGAGGGGCTGAAGATAATCTGTCATGGTCATGGCCCCCAACCCGTGGTTCAGATGCACCTCTGAATAAGTTTCGCATTCCTACTGTCCGAGAAAAACACTCAGTTTTTGCTCCAACCACACGAAACTGATAGCCCTTCCTCACTTCCGAGGGTGCGTGGGGACGGCATTCCCCAAAGACTGAATGGAATAAGCCAAAACCTGGACAAACAGCTCCCCTGCGTCACCCGGAATCTTATAGTACACTTCTATAGGGTCCAGGTTATCAACTGTCACAACATGTATCATCAATATAAAATGCACGTTTCATCCAACAATTTTAAAGTCACATTGTATCGCCGCATGAGCATAGCTGATGTTGCACTTCGAGCTTTTCTCGCATAATACATCTCATCTCACCACTTGACGACTACTCCATCGATAAATCTTTTTCATCATTACTCAGCGGAGAATTTTATGACAAAAATTTCATCCAACAGTTTGTCTGTCGCCTTTTCATCTTTTCAACAAGTTCACACGACAAAGACTAAACGTATACAACGTCTTAACTCAGCTTCCAATCCACCATTCCGCTTCATTTTGATTTTGATAGACAACACACTTCTTTCTTTATCCCCTCGCACTTTAAATAGGACTGTCATGATTGAGCCACAAAGCGAGTCCACATCAAGGCGTGGTTCATGACAATGGACAGCTAGTATCAAAAGATCATTCGTGAAGCTAAATTCGTTGTCCTGAACAATGGCAGCTGAGGAAGATCAACTTGATCGAAAAAGTTTCCTTATTGCTACTAGAGCCGACATTTCACTCCTGTCACGGGACAAAATTCAGAAAACTCCATGAAAATTGGGATTGTACGCAGCCAATAATACAAGGATTAAAACATACGACCTAAAGGTGATAACGCTTGACCTCGAACTGCGATGACCATTTGCATGAAGTTTTGAAGTTACAGATATAATGCAACCACTAAACGGAGCAGACTTGTTGCAACATTTTTGCCTAAACACACAAATGAAACCTATGCGACAATTAAGAAAACTTATCATTACCGGGTAGACGAAACCGTTTGAACTAGTTCTTGATTTGTCATTATGACGTGAGAACTAGTTCAACTGTCAAAGACATAAGATAACATCATTTCAAATTTTTGTCAAAGTCGGGATGTTCACGCCAAGACGATCCGTACAGTTCGCCAATCTGGATATAATGCACAAGAAGCGAGGCGAATTCATTCAGCAACAAAACATCGCAAGAAGTTTTGTTGCAAAAGCAAGAAGTTCGAGTTCGCGAAGAATTTTCTAAGTAAACATAATCAGTTTTTTAGGTTCCGCCGAAAGTCGATTTCATATACTTAAAACAGATGGGAGGATCCCAGTTAGGAGTGAGGCCAACAAATTATATCACAGCGAGAACAAAACATGGTGGTGATTTGTGTTATAATTTGGAGCTCCATGGTCGCCTCAGGTGTTTGGCAAACATGGTTTGATTAAGAGAACCATGGATTCCAACACATTCACTTTCAAATTCTAAAGGAAAATTTAATATGGCACCGTAAAAGCTGTGTTTTGTTGAGATGTCGTTATCTTTTCAACAATACAAAAATTCAGAACATACGGTTTATACTATAGTGGTGTATTTTTTTTTTGTTTGATTTCAGCTTCCACACATTCACAGGACCTCAATCCAATTGATAACGTTCGGACAGAACTAGAGTACAGCAGTAAAAAACAGTCATCCAATCAGAATGGCTAAATACCGCGGTTGGTAACACAAGAAAGGTTATCGAGTTGATTCCTACAAGATAAGGAGACGTTATCAAACGACAAGGACTTCCAACAACATAAAATATTTTATTTTCTCGGCATACTTTATTATCTTATAAATTTTATTTCTGTGATATTAAATAGCTTAAAAATGAAAATATTTTGTTTTGAAAGGATCAGATAAATATCTTTTGTTTTTGTTTGAACTCAGATTTCTGATTGTTCAAAAACTGTTCTTGAAGTGTATATTTAAATTGAAGGCGTTCTAAGATTAAAAAGATATTCACAACCTGCAAGAACGTGGCTCAGGATGTATAGTCACGGTGAAAGTTAGGAATGATTTTAAAGGATAAATTAAATAATTAAATTGAATTTTCATGTTTAATAAACGTACGTTCGATAAGCGTAAATTATTGTAGTGGGTATGTGCAAGTTTTTTTCGGTTTCGAATTAAATATTTAATTTGTTCCAATTTTTGTCATAACTGATTTATTTAAACTCATTCTAATATATAATCACCATTACTGTCAAGGACTTGTCTCCCACGTTCTGGAAGATGCTGTACCCCTCTTCTGTAGAAATCTCACCCTTATCCTCGAAGAAGTTTGCTAGTCCTGTACAAATACCATCTTCAGTGGTGTATTCCCTTCCTTGCAGGTAGTTTCCTAGGGAGCAGTTTCCGTTGGAGTAAGGTCGGGAGAATATGGTGGCTGGGGTAAAAATTCCCAGTTGATTTTCATGGATTTGCAGGATAAGTGCAGGGCAATGACTCGTCATCGATATAATAATGCAGGATGTACTTGTTGAAGCCGTTCCAATTGGAAATATAATTGCTTTTGATCCTTTTGGGTATTTCATACTCTGTGTCAGATTGAGGTGTCTGAAGCTTGCACCGTTGCAAACATAAGGGTCTCCAATTTTTTCACCTTTTGAATGTTTTTTGGATAATTTTACTATAGTAGTTTGGTAAATTTTGTTCGCATATTTGAATTGTTTGCACTCTGCCAGGTGTCTATTTCAGTTTTATCATCTACTTACAAGAAATAGAGAAAATAACTGACTGCGTTGCGTTTGCAGCGATGCAAACTTAAGATACCTGTCAGATCAGCACAAGATAAAATATCACTCCAACGAACCTAATGAAGATCAATCCCTAGGGATTAGCAAGAGGATTATGGCAACTTGTTCCTATTTCTAGCGATTTTAAAGACGCAGGAACACACATTTTTTACCAAAAGAAAAAACTTTATTTAGGACTGTCATACATGGAAGAATAGGTCTAATGGTATAATCACATTGAGTTGACCACCGTAAAGTCTTGATCGGATTAAAGCTACGTGGAAGGAAAAAATGGATTTGAAGCAATTTTCGCGAGCAATTTGAGCAGTCTAGAACACTTTGTCGAGAAAAAAACGCAGAAAATTTTATCGAAAGAACGATGCGAAGGCGCTGGAAGCAGTTGATGGTGGAGCCGCTTCATCGGTTATCGATGCAAGAGCAATGTAAGATATTGTAATAAACACCATTTTTTAATAAAAAGTAGGAAGTCTAGCTCTTACTTTAGCGGCTGTAGCATTAGCGAAACCTAGTATTCGGCAGGACGATAAACAAAAAAAGCAGAAGATGCTCATTTAAAGAGCACAAGAATTGGACAATTGTCGAACGGAAAAACTGCACTGAAACGATGGTTCAAAATTTGAAGTTTATGTTTGCATGAGAGTATTTATTCGATTAAAGGCTACGATCCATTCTTCCGAGCATTGTGAAGGCTCTGTGATGATTTACTTGAGCCTCTTATTGTAGTTTTGCAGACAAATGGCATTTGGTTAGTATCACGTTTCACAAAGCATACTTTCAATAGTTTCATTTATTGTTAAGTCTGTTTCAAATTTTCTGAATTACTTTCTGGTATCTGAAGCTTAAAGATATTGATGTATCCTCTATATTCTGCGCTGCACATCAAGCAAATATGTTGAGATACATATCAATTTATCAATCAAAGTTTCGGACATTCAGACGTCGACAAGTTCTTATGCAATCTAAAATCATTTTTGAGTGAAAAGTGAATCAACTTAGACCTGTTTTTCGAACATTATCGTGCTAACTACATCAATTTATCTCGAATTTGATATAAAAATCGCCTCAAGGCGAAGGCATTCTGCGTTATTCGGTCGTCTATTAGTTCAACAAACCACCAACATGGTACATAGATACTTCGCGATAGAAAATATAAAAAGATTTAATCATCTGGCCGTAAACTAGTTTCGCTAATACATAGATACTCCGAACTATTGGCGACCAGATGCCATTCCAACTAACACTTGAAAGGTCATTATCTTCGAAACTGGGATACATAGAGCTTTTGAGTTGTTCAATCTTTTTTGCATTAAGTTTGACGGTTTGCGTACATACTTGGTAGTTTCATGGTCCCAGACACGGTGCGCAACGACAAGAGAACAGTTGATGTACTGAAACAATAATGAATACTTTCTTAAACATTATCTTCAAGACCACTCACTTTAAAGGAACAATGCATGTGCGGTAAATTTATTTGAAGATCTTCGCGTCACGATCGACATCCAAACGATTTTCTTGGCTTTTTTTCTGTTGCTTTTGACTGGCTCAGCATTTTAGAATTGCGCGAATTCCAATTGTATGCAAATCAGCAGCAACAGTATTCGAATTGCAAAAGATATGAATGCAATGGTGCATCATTTATTAACCCCCACAAGCGAATTTCCGTGTGAAATTCGTTTTTCTCGACCGCGATTGCTCAACTTAATTTTTCCGAACAATACGGAAATCTTAAGACACATTTTTCAAGTAAACTGACGGACAAATGTTTAAATTCTTCATATGAAAGTCGTAAATTGTTTTTTTTAATCACCACGAAAAGATGCGCATCCAAAATTTTCGTCACTCATCACGAATTAAGATCTGGTTGAAATGAATGAAACAAAATTTTTTTAAGATTTCATGAACCAGATGATGAAGATGTAGCAAACGGCGTAAAGCGTGAAAAACATGCTAAAGCGGGTTAAAAATTTAATTGCAATCAGGCCAAATTTCAAAATGAGAGCTACAAATTTCGCGTCTGCGTGACGAATCGTCCATGTGATACTATATTCCATTTTTAATCGATCCGTTGCTACTATGTGGATGTCTCGGAGCAAAATGCAAATGGAACGGGTGACTGTATTGGTTTAGCTTTTAATTTCGATATAAATTTAGGCATATGAAAACAATTTAATAGATTTGTAAATGCCCATTAGTAAAGAAATGGTAATTTCTACAGATCAAATCTAGGAAATACTTTTAATCAAAATTTGGAGACAAAATTGTGACGTTTTCATATTATAAACGTCACCTTGACAGTGATAGAATCAATGGAGGGCGAATATTTCATCCAGAAAATAAGCATCCAATGAGGTCTTAAGGGAAGTCAGTAATTTTGCGCCTAAATATAAAATATATACATAATAAATCAAAAAACTATAAATTAAAATAAAGACTAGATCGAAAATAATAATACGGATGCTGGTGAAATATACATAATCATCTTATTCAAAAAGGATATACCCCATCCGACTGCAGAGAGATTAAAATTGTTAAAACAACAAAAATTTGCAAAAGCAACGGATTACCAGACTATAAGCCTTCTAATTGAAAACCCTATAGATCGGGAAATATTGGTACGAACGGACAGGCATACCTTCCAGGACCTTCAACAAAGGCGGCACCATATGAATAACGATGCAAAATAGATACGAACTTTGTGATCGAAGATTGTTCACACACAGATTGATATTCATCGCTATAAAGAAAGCTTTCAATAATGTAAAAATGGAAAAGTAGTAACAGTCATTCAAAGATATGGAATATGGATTCACATCTAAGCAAATAGATGAGGGAATTCCTATTTTGGGTGTCTGTCCACTAAATAATTAAAATCCCTAAACTGGAAGGGCTTCAGAACGATATCATGTGTTGACGATATTGTTATCTTGATCAGCTGAAGTTTTGCTGAAATCATGTCAGCATTGAGGCCGACCACACTCTCATTCTCTTTCACATTCTTCTGATTCGATTAGACCGAACAAACCAAGCTAATGCTCCACATAAAGCGCCGAAAATCCAAAATTATTTACACCGGCTGTTTATGGAAAACTCATAAGCATGGTAAGCTACGTAAAATACCTAGGAATAGCCTTGGATAGTAGCCAGCTTGCTAGCTTGGACCCGCAGAGAAATCAGGGGAAGTGCTATAGAGCCGGTCTTTACAATTAAAAAAGGAAAACTAGAGCGGAAAACTTGGGAAGTAGAAACTAAAAATAATAAAAAAAAAAAAAAAAAAAAAATAATAATAATAAAAAGCAGTGAGACCAATAACTTCCTACGAAACACTGGTATAATGGCCAGCGATACCGAAGAAAACCACCCGAAAAAAACAACAAGTATAGATCCAGCAAATGGCCTTCCTCATGCCATTTCAAGTACCATAAGGACTACGTCAACTGCGGCAAAAAATCAATTGCTTCACGACAAATTCATTTTCAGAGAGGCATCGCATGCAAGCAACAAATTAAAATTCACTGATAAGTTATCTCACCATCCCCTAAACAGGACACCTCTATAGTTAGAAAAAGAGAGAAGAAGGCCACGTCAAATGAAAGCGAGTTGGTAAAAATTCAACCAGTGGTGGACACAACGATTCCATACAGGATTAACGCACGGACCAAAGAAGAATGGGAAACAGTGCAGGACTTCTCACGTTGAAGCAAAACCGCAATCTACACCGGCGGTTCCCAAACAAATAAAGGACGTACACCGGAATCCTCCGAGATCTTTTGCAACTCAACTGAAATTACACACTTGAGACCCATTCATCGGTTTTTCAGGAAGAAATATTTCCATATTTAGTGACCATAAACAACCTTAACGAAGAAATACAAATACTTTTGAAGAGCAATTTGGCACAGCAGGCTGCTACCTGGTATCGCATTGTTTGACAACTAATGCAGGACAAGAGTAGGATCAGCCAACACACAAAACGGATGACACCTGTCAAGCTTGTGAAGAGAAGGAGGAAACTATAGAACACTTTCTTTTAAATTGTCTGATCCTGGCTTCAAAAAACGCTTCACATGAACGATTAGTTCTAACGTAACAGTTCTAGAGCTACTTGGCAATCACAGAGCAAGGGGAGCTCCTTTTTTCCTGTATAGTAGGATGACAGGACAATACATAAACAACTGCGCTATATGTGCCGCGCTCGGGCTGATGCGGGCTTATTCTCTTTCCAAAAATGAACCTCATTTAATGATAATAATGAAAATTAGACAAGAGACACTGAATTGAACAAGTAAGCAGGTTACGGAGCAGGAAAATTGGGTAAGGACGACTTCAAAAAAAATTTCAGGTAAAATCAAAACGTCACATGGACAGTAAATAGACTGATAATATGCAACGCCAACAGTGGAAAGAAGAAAAGTGTAGGAATTTTAGGGTGTAATGAGTAAAGGAAATGATAATCAATATTTGAGACGAATTCCAGCATAAACAGAATACAGAATAAAATCGACATATTTCAATAGTAATAAAAACATCGAGATCGGTGCCTTTGCAGCGATACCAACTTCAGACATTTCACTGTGAACGAATTAAGTTTTCATCCGAAAACTAGAAAAATAATTATGATAAGTGTTGATGTTAGGAGACCAAAAAGCAATCGAAATCAGATGATGATATGCTGAAGGCGATAGTTGATTCAGATCCATGTCAAAAACTTGGGTAATTCTCAGTGAAGATTGGCTGTCCATTGTCTTCAGTCTAAGATTTTAGTTAGGATTTTGTCTTATAGAAAAATTGTAAAGGCATGCAATCTGGGTTTCTCATTGAATGACCGAATCAACGATGTACCATATGCGTGTCGCTTTTGGCTCGTTTTGTTATTTTTGAATTTTTCTCTATCCAAAAATTTGAAATTTGAAGAATTTTGGTCGCATTTTTGAGTTGTTTGCACTCTACTGGGATTTTATTTCTATTTAATCTTTTGTCAAACTCAAATTAAAAAAAAAAATTTGGCAGCGTTGCGGTTGCAACGAGGCGAACTGTCAGACGGTTACAGGGACACTAAATTGTAGAGAATTCGAGCGAATGTTGCAAGAGCTACTAGAAAGACGATCTATTTTGATCAATAACATAACAAAGGATACAGATTAGCATACATTAAATACAACATAGGCTTTGAAAGTTTGAAAATACTATTGATGTAACTGGAGCGATTGGTGAGAACTGTAGATGATGATATTTATAGTTTATTATTACTACAGTAAAATAAAAGACAAGATTTGTGCAAAGTTTGGTTTTTGTGAAAAAATAGATCAAAAATTATTTTGATGGTGTCAATGAAGTCAGAAGTTATTGAACATATTAATTTACTGTTCTGAATACACCGAACAAATTTATTCCATTGAATCTTTCGTTTCTTTGCAGAATATTGTGTTGTAAATCGTGGAATAAATTTCGAGGCTGTAGTAAATGGCGTAGGCAGGACGAATGTATCAATGTTTAATAGCATTTTAACAATAAATTTACGAGTTACACTAATTTCGGTATATGCGCGGACAATCAACTTTCCTTTAATGGTTAGATTATTGCTTCCAACCAAATATTCCAAACTCTTGTTGGGGTATGTGAAGCTAAGAATCGCAAAACATATACAAGCTATGACAAAAAAAATTTTAATCAAGACAGTGGACCGTATAACAAATGACGACAACAATTGTCAAAACGAATCTGACTAGCGTATCCTTCTTAAATTAAGCCCCTCTTTTACTGCTGAACGTTGCCAGTTTGACATTTGAGACTACCTATCCAAATGTATTTATTATGACTGCTTTAGAGCCCACGTAGCTCAACTATAGCATAATCTAGGCCTTATGACCTTTTTGTATAATTGGAACTTTCTTGCATGCAAGTGTTAGGTATTGGCAAAACTGAGAAGAAAGTCTTATACGCGAGCTGCATTCTTCTACTTACTTCAGCTGGTTCATTGCCGTCTTTCACAAGTCCTCGGATTTGTCCTGGCTGTTCTGTCAATGACCCTTTGCTATGTCTCAATTTAAAATCTCTTGGTATATCGGGATTTCTTTCTTACATGGAGGATTTCAGTAATTTTTCTTCCACTGTTCCTGCGGTGTAATTCTTTACGGCGTATTTTCTATATGTTTTTTTCATTCATCTGGTGGCCCCCAAGGTTCTATTCTAAGAGCGCTTCTTTTTTTATTTTTGTTTTTACAAGTGATATTCCCTCTTTTTGTCTTCTATATGCCGATAATTTTAAGATTTACCGGCTAATCAGATGCCTTTTGGATAATCAGCTGCTAAAAGTTGATTTTATAATTCTTTACAACTGGCGTTTTTCTAACTTCTGTTGATATTCACAGTGCCAAGAAATGGCTTTCTCGTTAAAAATTTCACGAATGTTTTTGCTTTCATGTTGAATGAACAGTCTCACTCTGTTAACACTACTTTTGAATACATATCTGTCACTTTGACCAAATGAAAAGCTTGACGCTCATGTCCTTAGTTTGATTATTCGAACAACTGAAGTTTCTGGCTTCATTTTAAGACATGTTCATAAATCCAATGATTTTTCAACACTGAAAGATTTGTTTTGTTTTCTTCTACTCCGTCCTAGAATAGAACATTGTTATGTAGTCTGATCTTCTAATTGTTCTTACGTCATTTCGAAGTTTGTTTGAAATACACCCACTTAATATTCATTCTTATTACCATTTGCCTAATTCTAGTTAGTAATGGGGAAATAAGGCTGTAAGATATAAATAATTACAAATATATTCATCATATCTTAGAGCCACGTCATTCTTTTTTTTCCAAAAAAAACTTATTAAGGATGAGAGGACAGGATGTGCCTGAACTTCAAATCGTTGGACACGCAACAGCCACGTTGTTTTCCACTTATAATTTTTTCAGACAATTTGAATGAATTATTTTGTATTTTGGACTCTACTGTAACGGTAACACTTAAGTTAGATTGTTGAAATTTTTAAAAAAAAGTTAAAAAAAAAAAACAGAGATCGTTGCGTTTCAAACGATGCAACTTCTGACACCTACACTATATTGAACTTAGGACGAGAAAGTCTTGAATTTTCAGCATCCAGGGAAATTCGTGAGAAATTGAGAGGACGGTAACCTGTTGGCCCGACGTATGGGTAGTATGGGGAGATGCTGCAAACTTTCTATCCGAGGAATGCATGAGTTATTCCTTAACGGCTCACCGTTGTATCGGCATATATTTAAATCTGACAATGGTCAAATTCCTGACGCGATGTAATATCACTAGTGTATACTGACAAAAATTCTTTGCTGACTTATTTGAACACCCAATAAAGTAGTAACACATATTGTTCTTACGCGTTGCATTATTGAAGAAGAATAGAAATATCCGAAGATTTTATGGTTGCAAACGCAAATGTCATCACTTTTTGAAATAAGTCAAAAAAATTAGAAACGGTTTGACCGAAGTGAAAAATTATTGGAGTGTCAGTAGTCAAAATTATGAAAAGTAAATGCGTATTGATTTCATTCAATTTATCAAAAAAAAAAAAACTATGTAAATAAGTGAAAAAAAATTGACGCCAGTTGCAAGAATCGAAAATTTTGGCACATCTCGATGGATCCTTTGCGTAACCACCACTTAACTCTACTTTCTACTTTGGCTGAACCACAAAACTTGCATTCATAAAAAGGTGCTAATTACCTGGAGGATCACGTGATGCGCTGAAAGTGAAAAGGGAAACAGCAGAAAGGCGGTCGCAGAATAAGGAAAAGCAAGGCCCGACGGACCCATTTAAATATTTGCAATAGTTTTCGTTGTACAAAATTATCAACCTCAACAAAGAGATGAAATGTTTCCTTCTAATTTTGTGATTCTTTTATTTTCGAAATCGATTACTTTCAACCGTAATCGCAATCGTAAAGTATTCCAAAATTAAAAGGAAGCACTTTATCTCTTCGCTCAAATTTGTTAATGGTTGTTAGAAAGCTTACTAGCAAGGAAATTTCTCCTTAATTCAAGCGCAATCGCAAATTTCCTTTAATATAAGGTTTAATGGCTGATTGGGGGCAAATAATTCTTATACTTTGATTGAAAGTATAAGTTTGCATAGACGAGGATCATATCTAGATTTAAGATAGAAAGAACTTCGCGATGATAGTAGCATTTTAAACATGAAACCGAAATAAACGAGAAAGACTTGATTCTTTGAATGAAAAATAGTACACAGAATCAAAACGTTTTGACTTAAAATAAATTTTTTCTTTTCATCATTGTGTCAAAAAGAAGTAATTGCGATATTAGAACTTCTAAACAAGTGGCTGGTTTCCACAGTAAATATGTGTGGACTGAATATAAATTAAGTGGACTTAAATCTTGATAAATTTTTTCGCAATTTGGACCTATTTGTACCTTATTATTTTTCCATTCCAGTCCAATCATAGATATGAGTCAATATTCACACCGTTGCTTATGTAGCGATGTAAACTTCAGGGATATGAACAAAACAAAAAAAGTAAATAAATATAAAAAATAATAAATAAATAAATAAATATAATACATGAATTGAAAAAATAATAAATAACTAAATAAATAAACTACATAAACACTCAATTTTTTGAAAATTCTATTTCAGTTGAAAAGAGAGGTGCACGTGTGTCAAATCAAAATCCTTGTGATACAATACAAACGCAATATTAGATAGGATGATGATTTGCAAGGACTATTTCCATTGCTCGAGTTTGTCATAATAACGATAATTTACGTAGACAATTTTCGAGTTCGTTGATAGAAGAAATTCAAAAATTCCTTACGTTTCTTTTCACTCAAATTCGGACATTTTTGGCACTTGTTTTCAATTTCAAGTTTAATTGCTTCCGGCTTTAGATTCGATGCAATGAAAATAATTTTATGCTCACAAAGAAACATGGGCTACCTTTCTTCCTATTTTCGGCTTGTTTGGTTTCGTTGGATGGCATGAGAAATCTCTGTGAGGCTTTTGAACGTAACTCGTTTGGACTGTCGTCAAGGCTCCAATTTCATTTCCCATAAGGTAACAGATATTGAATAGCTAGAGCGAAACTACAATCAAATATATCAGCCTAACAAGAACAGAAATTACAGTACCATGAGGTCATTGATTCAACCGGAAAGTTTATCTACCCCCATGCGGGACTCGATTACGCATCTATTTAACTCTGAATTGAATTGAAGCTTATTCTAATCTAAACCCAAACAATCACAACGATAACAGAGTACACACAATACAAGCAGAATCATTAGTCGCCCCTAGATTTCCAATTTTCCACCAAGAGAAAATTCCAACCACAAATTGTTGCGGTTGGTCATCGGTGGAGCAGCAAGCAACGAAACGAGCATCTTTCCACAGGGATCATCCAGTTGGAGCATTATCTCTAGTGTTAGATACTTTTTGTTAGATACAACCGCGTGTGCCATCGCGGTGGGTATCTTCGTTTTCGCTAATCACTCCAAATGAAGGCACGGGATTTCATTCACGTTTGATTGCACTCCATTCGCTGATTGTCTTGCTAATCACATTATTGCAGCGGCAGCAGCAGCAGCGCAAATACGGAAATGTTCACGGATGAAATGATTTATTTACTTCACTTTTGAAATGCGTGGCCATTGTTGTTTCGATTCGACTAAAATCGATGCTACTTTTTGCTGCTGGAGAGATTATCGAGGTTTGTTGAGAAACGGCGAGACCGGCCCCGCAATGGATTCTCGCGCTTACGTTCGAGCTATTCGTGGCGATTATCCGAAAATTGCGCTAGGCCAGAGTGTAATGACCTTCTTTTGGGGAGTTGGTTGGGTCTGGTTGTTGGACAAGATTTCAACCGAACGTCTCAGTGGAGACCAAGTATCTGCAGTGTGGAGCACGGAAAAACAAGAAGAGATACTCAACGGCTTTCACCGCATTTAGTGGTAGTGGATGATGATACTGGACATCTTTTACAGCCACTGCCAGTATGTTGTGCGCGGCGACGTAAATCTTTTTCTTGGTATGTCTTTTGCTTCGATTTACTCGCCGTTATTCAAAGACATATGGGGAAGAGCTGTTGATGGACTATGGGGCATACAAGTATGTTAGTCGTGTCGAGGTAGAAGCGACGCGCGCGATATTCTTGGCATGTCCCCAATTTCGATGATCTTTGAATGTATTGTTAGTTTAACTACAGTGTGTGCTGCGAAACATTTATTATTCAGATAACACAATGGAAAACGAATTTCAAAAGTTGTCGATTTATGGTTGAAATAAATCTGATTTTACTGAAGCTGTGGGAAAGTTTAATGAATGAAAAGTTAATGGACATGAATGCATCTTATCGTTCGATCTGAAATGTCTCGAAGAATTTATTTTTATAGTTCATGCTGACTGACCACGCGATAAATTTTTGCTTCCGTTTTCTCAGATGAACCCTAAATGCGTGGTTTTTTGTTATGAGGGAATTTAACACGTTTTACGAGAGAAAAAAATTCAAATAGTCTACCGATCATAATGAAGCTTTCAAAGTGAATGAATGTCCTTTGCCGTTTGGCATCGCTATGTGTATGTATGAAAAATAATATTCAATTTTACTCAAAATAAAGAGCTTTGATTTGAATATTTGTGCTTTAAACCGAGACTATTTTACAGTAGGCAATCCAACCTCGAAGGAATCGAAAAGATTCCTATCTTTAGTGTTACATAGAACCACTTTTCACTACGTGCATTTTGTGCACGAAAAAATTACAGCGAAGAAGTTCAGATCGACTTTTTACGCACATCTCAGCTCATTATGAATTACACCATCTGTCCTTATGTCATACGGAGGACTAGCTCTTATAGATTCACGACTGCTTTTCAGTTCCCATTTTCTTTTCAATATAACTATTATTAGCTCTTGTCATATTCCTCTTCCCGCTTTTATAAAGACCCCATCAATTTGCAAACGCCATGACAAACAGGTGGTATAATACAAATATACAGTAACAGACAAAATTGTTGGAGCATAGTTTGATTTTGTTCAAATGGGAGAATGAAATAAAAAAACTGATCATCTTTTTTCGAATATATGTTTTTGGTGTTTTTTTTTTAAATTACGACAAGATTTTATGGAAACATCTGCATTTTAATGAAAGTGTTGCCAACAAAAAATTAAAAGTTGTCGAATTCCACGGGAGGGAATTGTGTGTACATGAAAAGTCTCTAGGAATAATAACAAAATTTGATTGATTGACAGTTCGAATATAAAACGTCATGAAGAAACGTCAGATGTAGAGAAGTTCCGCTTGACTTCTTATGAGGTTTGGAAGCGATTGGGAGTCTATTTGAACAAATAATACCTAAAAGTAAAGAATTTGTGATAATGTAAACGAAAAGAAAGGAAGTCAAATCTGAATCTGCAAAGGAAAACAAATCATACAATTTGTAACATATTTGGACGAAACAGATTTTCAGTAACCAATGTTACAAATAGATTTGAAAGCAGATATAAAGCCTGGTAGAGGACAAACTTCAGACGACTGTAATCAGCTACTTGTTCTTCATAAGACTCGTGAGTAAAGTGTCTGAAGTGTGGAAAGCTTGCAAACGCAATGATCTCCAAATTTTTCACTTATTGAAGGTTTTCCGGATAATTTGACACAAAATTTTGGTAGATTTTATCCATAATTTTTGAATTTTTGCACTCTACTAGGTTTTCATTCCAGTTTCGTCATCTTCTTAAAAAAAAGTGAAAAAATTTGAGCTGGCCTTCATAATTGTCAGAGCTGAATAAAGGGATTTATCTGCGAAGTTTACATTTCGGCGTATTTCGACCCTTTCATTAGCAGTTCTTGTTATTTTGGAGACTGGATACACAAATGCCTCCACATTTTCGACAATGTATTGGCCGCCAACTTTCATATTTTGGATATTTAAGGTATTTTTTCTCGACTGCATTATTGGTTTTGTTGACATCACATTGATTTGTCGCCCTACTACTAGTTTTACTTCACTGTCGAATTTCAGGAAAAGTTCTTTGGCGGTTATTATTGACCGTGGCAAAATCTTCATGTTATCCGCATAGGGTACCAATTGGCTTGACTTGTAGAATAGTGTTCCTCTTGTTTCGACAGCCATCTTTCTTATCACACATTCCAGAGCCAAATTGAATAGCAAAAGAGCCAGCCCACCTCTCTGCTTTAGATCGGTATTTTTGTCAAAGGCGTCGGTTAGTTGGTTATTGATATGCACCTGGGATTCTGGGATCATTGTCATTTTGGTAAGACGGACTATTTTGGCTAGCATACCAAGCCGAAGCATTATTTGATACAGTACGTTACAATTAATACTATCATATTCATGCTTAAAGTCAGCGAATATGTGGCAAACGTTTAAGCTGAACTCCCAGCATTTCTCAAGTACCTGTTCGACGGTAAACAATTTCTCCATAGTCGATCTACCAGCTCTAATGTGACTACCTTGATACTTCCCAATAATATTCTTGGCGTATGATCTGATTTTATTTTCAAAGATCTTCCTGTTTTCCTATTTTCAATCTAACTATTTTTTACGCCGTACTAAATATTACGAGTTTTTTATGAACTTTCATGTCCAGCACAAAAGATGCCCAAAAAAGGGTTCCCCAGGGAAACAGCTACAGTAAATTCTTTAGTAAAAATAAATAGAGAAGTACATGAAGATATGTTCTGGTTGATGTTATAAATAGTTTTATAATAAATATTTCTTTTAGCGTTCAACTTGTGTTCTCGGAGTTGGCTTATATGCTTAAGTAATCAGGACTGTTATACGTGGACTTGGATTTATGACCAATGTTGGGTTCATGTAATAATATAAGCACAAGATATGAAATAAACCGGCATATTGTTTTTGTAATGCGATTCACTTTAATCTATTGATCGATTTATGTACTGTAGTCGGTAAATATGCAGGCAAAACACTAGATTACTATGTATCCTCTGAAACTCGCAAAAACTTCACAGGAGAAGCAATTAAAGAGGTGTTAAATCATTATACTTTGGGTATTCAGCGTAACCTAGACGCTTTAAGTAATATAAAAAAAAGAAGATATGGGCCGGTTTTTATCGTAAAATCTCTACCAATATGCTGCCACAACATGAAAACTGCAATTCAGGATGTTGTAAATAACTCAAGGCAAAAGCTGATAACACTCTGTTCACGCATGAACCGGCTCTAAGTGCACAAGTTCAGGAGCTTGTCAAACCAGAATTTTTTGAAAAAATAATCAACGACGTGTTACTTTCACAATGTATGGGGAGGAATACGCAAAACAACAACAGTGTTGTAACAAAACTGTGTTGGCATTTGTTCGTAGGTGAAGAAGTGCTCGAAATGGCTGTCAAAATAACGATATCAATTTTCAATGAAGGACATCCGACACTCCTTCAAATCATGGAAACTCATGAGCTGCACCATAAGAAACAATTTGGCTGGCTGGAAAAGCTAGCAAAGCGGAAACGAAGGAAGGGCGTTTGGATAAATAAAGGCCTATCTTCAAGAACAGCAGGCAATTGAGGCAGCAGCAGGCATCAGGCCATAAAGATCGATTTTTTTTTGAAAGAATTGTACTGAATTAAATTAAAAACGCGTTTTTCTGAAAGAAAAAAAATCTTTTTTCAACTGGCGGACGGTTAATCTCCGAATCTACTCGCGCTTGAAGCATTTTATTTGATAAAGGTTTTTCTACATGAATCGACCATAATTTGATAATAAAAATGAAAAAATGTTGGAAAAGGTCTAATTTTCAACCTGTTTTTGTAACATCCGTAATTATTCTGAATTTTTTTTTTCTTTTTACCCTTTTTAAAACGCATTTTGACTTTTCTATTTCAGATTCGCCGTTCCGGAGACACTGTCCGCCATGGGGCAGTGTTTTTTGAGGGTGTAGCGACATTTCAGCGTTCAAACAACACACTACAAATATCAACAACGACTCCAATATAAACTGTCTATGTTCAATCTGTCAAAAACTTCTTCTTGTACTTTTAGCCGCCATTTAATAGGTGTCGATTATTTTGTTCACGTTAAGAGATTTTTTCATAGTTATTTTTGTGTTCTGATTTATAGAGGCAACCCCTCTGCATAAAGGATCGATTTTGACGCCCTCTATATGGTTCGCATGGTTTGGAAAATAAAAAAAATTGTTTTTGTGCTTTGCAAGAGTTGTTTTGCTTAGCTGATGAATAAAGTGTAAAAAAAATATTGAAAATGTGTCTTTTAGAGCTCCTTATAGGTAATAGTATCTTAAGAGAAAAAAGAAAACATTTACGTTACGTTTCAACAATTCAAATTCCAGGTAAATCACATATTTCTGACAGCCTTGTAAATCTAGCTCCCATATTTATCTGAGCAACAACAAATGCTCGTACCTTCAGCTAAACTGCATGAAAAGTTATAGGCCCAACCAAACCATGTGAAAATTATGCAGCCAGAAAAAAACAAACACAATGACCTGGGTAAAAATAAATCGCTGGCAAAAAGCCCCAAAGCCAAGAAACGTGCACAAGAAAACAATTTCTTTTTATGAAAATTATTTTCGCTGTGCCGGAAATCTTTTCCTGTCAATAGCTATCATGGTAAACAACTCGGCTATAAGTGAAAACTGCCGCAATACAGAAGAATGCAATAATGAAATCATTAGATTAACTTTAGAGAGCCAAGGATTTATCTTTTTTTTCTCCTACTATTTGGCATCTTTCTTCTTCGCATTGTGTTTACCTTCAGCTTTTCATACTTCACGCTGAATAAGAAAAAATCAGTTCCTTTGGAGAAACTCATTTGTGTCGACGCATTTTAAACGACATGAAAATTGATGTTTGACCGGAACGACTATGTTTTTGCATTCAGACATTTATTATTACAAAACTGACTATACCCCAAAGCATAGCGAAAATATTTAACTAAAACCTCGTCACATCAGAATGAAAAATGATGTAACGTCAAAACAGCAAGCACAAACGATGGACAAGTGGAAATCGTTGTAAAACCAAATGGTCAGCAGAAAAAGAGAAGCAGTAACTTAGGTGCTTCGGAAAATGGTGGATTAATGTGATATTATGCAAACGTGGATATGCTCGTTAATTTTTCAAATTGTGATGGTTGTTGTTATTTTTAAATAGGAATCACTTTGGAGCGCGATCGCCACGTTAACTCCGACCAGTAGAAAGCTGTTATGGATTATTTTTAAAGTTAACGTAAATTAGCAATTTTTCTGTTGCGTGGATTGCAATAATTAAGGAAATGTGATAAATTTGCCGCTTGGCCAAACACTGTCTGATCTGTTGAGAGTTTATAAGGTAGGAGAAAAAAATTATTAGGGAAATATGGACGCTGAATTTGATTATTTGAACTATGGAAACAGTTGAAAAAGATATAACTTATATCTTAAAATTTTTCGGAACAGTCCGATTAGAATGGATGTGAACATTGTCACCAATATTTATACGATTACTTGCAAGACATAAGCGCATATCCTTTTTATCATATATTCGACAAATAAGTAAACAAGATAATATACAGGCAAATAAGCGATAAATAACAATACACATTCGATAGTGTACATGTGAAACTATCATTCACAATACGAGCGCATCGAAGCACGCACAATAAGGGGAGGTAACTAATAAGGACTCCCTCCACAAACTCACAGGTATCTAATTAGGGATTACTTTGGATGAAGGCAAATATAAATATTAGTCCCAGAGTTCACAAACTCTCGTTTTGTTCATGTTTTCTTTCAATTTGCATCTCTTCTGAAAAAGGACTCAGTCATAATAAAGTAATATTCAGAGTGTAGGGTAGGGGCAGGTAGGAGAAACAAAAACAAACAATCCTACTTCCCTTGTTCTCTTTGGAGAAACTACAATGCTGTTGATTTACTATTCGGAAACATAGGTTAGACATTGAGAGGGTTATCGCATTTTTTCAATCAGCTGATGGAGGTATAATCATTGCTTGGATTTGACAAAGAAAAATTGTTCTTTACCAAAGTTAAGGCAGCTCAAGATTTTGTGATCACTACAGAACATCAACAAACGCGAACTAAGTGGTTACAGTTTTTTGAATTGGCCATGCGGAATCTTCAAAAAACATAGAAAAGCTCAGATTGAATTTTATTTCTGAACAACTTTTATCCGGTAATCAGCAGGATCAAAGTTGTTTTATTATTTTCCTCCATCTGCTAAAACCTTCCTCTATCCAAAGTTCAGATGGAAGGATATGTTTATTAGACAATATGTTTGTACTTTACGCCAGCTTTAGGTAATTAGGCTAAAATTACCTAAATTATCCGCTGTGGCAGATTATTAGGAATGCTATAACATATGTTAAACTTCCTTTTTATCTTACAGGTGGGTTCCAACTCCAAAATATATGCCAATCTGGACCCGTAAAGCCACTCTTTTTTTCTGTAGTAGTGAGATGAAGGCTTTTCAGGCTCTAAGGGACGGACTCCTAGACGCACAATGCTTTTGTGCTTCCCTACCAACACGGAGAACTAAACTGGAACGCTACTTCAGCCTAGGTTTCGTTTTCCTATGCCTACAGGTGCCCTCAGATTATGGGAATCTCTTCTCCACTAGAGAGGAAAGGAAGAAGTGCTAGAGAATAGACTACAGCATTGCTGACCCGCCTGTTTTTCTTTTTTCAGTGTCACGACTGCCCGAGCATAATGCGCCACCCGATTCCATTTGTCAATCGTTGGAAGCATTGCGTCAAATACAGTTTCCGGGAAAAGCTCACCGATTTCGCTTAAGTGGTTAAAATGCTGCTTGGTCTATCTTTCAATTGCAAAAAAATAGTGACAAGTTTCATTCAACTTCCAACAACAAAAAGTACAATCGGGGTCTTTGACCTATCAATCTTGTACAGGAAACATCCATGCTCGCTCAAGAGCTGTCTCGGCCTCACGGTCAAAGATCAGACGTGCAGGCTACCTTCCATCTATGTCGCGCTCCCAGGACTGTTGGCAATCGCAGAGAGAGTAATAACTCTTGTTCCTGGTGACTTCTTTTCCGCATTTTTCATTCCCCCGCCGAAAAGATTCTCTGCTCTTCAGCAGGAAAGTGATGAGTATCATCCTTGCGATCATCAACATCCTCATTCCGGGGACCATACGATATGCGCGTGTAGTTCGTAATTCGTAACACTCCTTGTCTTCGCAGATGTGCCAACCACTTTTAATGTAGCTTCTTGCTCAAAGCGTCACCGCATATTTCTTCCCCTTAAAGTAAAAGAGTTGCACAAATACCATCCACCCACCGAGTGGTGGTTTTTTTTATCCAGTGCCTCCGAACTGTCTAGTCGGTCTTACATCCCAGTAGAGGAGTCTGAAGTTTGTATCGTTGCAAACGCAACGGTCTCCAATTTTTTCACTTTTGAATGACTTAAAATTCAAAAAGGTCCTCCGCAAGGTTTTAATTTTAATTTAATCTTCTAACTCACAGATATGGTGAAAAAAACTTAAAGCGTTGTATATGCCAAGATCACCTCACCAATAGCATACTTAGTCTGAGTTGTACACGCTCGTATGTGCGCTGACCCCCTTCATAGTCGCGGTCAGGCGCGACTAATATGGCAGCTAAAGTCTTAATAGGTCATCTTAACAGATGTTCACTGATCCCGGTCGAGAATGGAGCTCTGCGCGACACCTGAAGTGATAATAATCCTTCGACTACATTCATAAATATCGTAGAGTAGGCTGCGGTATTTCGGTTAGTGCTGCAGAATCCGCGTCAGATATTCTGGAACTTAAAAAAGTATCCAAACAGTTCATGAATATACCCCTATGTAGTAAATTTACTACATAGGCTGAAAAGTCCCTGGATTTTTCAATAGGTCGCACCACTAGAAAATGAACATGACTCATTCGTTAACAAAATGGAAAAACAGGAATATCGCGGCTTGATCAAAAATTGCATTTTGATGAGAAAATCTTCAGAACAATCATTGCAATGGTTGCAGAAATTCTATCCCACATTTGCTCCTTCGAGAACAGCAGCTGATCGTAGATTTAGTGAATATAGAATGGATTGTAAAAGCACCGAAGAAGCACCTGGCTCTGGAAGGCCAAAACAGGCTACGTATACGACAATCGTAAAGGAAGTGCATCTAATCGTCTTGAGTGACCGTGAAGTGAAGTTGCGCGAGTTAGGTGAGTCCTTGGGCATTTCAAAAGAACGGGCAGGATTGATTTTGCAGGATATTTTGGAGATGAAAAGCTATCGGTACGTAGGGTGCTGCGTTTGCTGACTATCGACCAAAAAAAAGCAGCGCGTTGATTCAACAGCCGGTTCGATGTTGTTGCAGCATAATCGAGAGTTTTTTTCGACGTTATGTGACGATGAATGAAACATGGGTCCATTTCTTTACGCCCGAGTCCAATGGGCAGCCGACAGAGTGGCTGGACAGCCACGAAAGCCGGCCAAAAATCCAACGCTCGGCTGTGAAGGCTAGGGCCTCAGTTTTTTTCGGGATGCCCATGGCATAACCTTAATCGATAACCTGCAGAAGGAAGAAACTCATAAGAGTGTATGGAGGGTTATTGGACAAACTGAATGAAGAAATAAAGGCCCCATATGGCGAAGAAAAAACTTCTGTACCATTACGATATCGCGGCGTCACACATGCCCTTGAAAACGATGGCCAAATTACGATTCGAATTGGTTGCTCATCCTCCGTATTCTCCAGACTTGGTCTCACACCTTAGTCGTAAGCTTCAGGGAAAATGTTTCAGATCAAATGGGAAAGTCATTGCGGAAACCGAAGCGTATTTCGAAGGCTTGTCCGTTTCGTATTACAGAAAGGGCAACGAAATGTTAGAAAATCGGTATACCAAACGTTTCGCCCTCGAAGGCAACTACGTTGAGGGATAACTATAATTTTGCCAAAAAAAAACGCATGTTTTCATTAAAAACCCCAGGACTTTTCACCGCATGTTATAGATACTATTTTGACGTCCAAAGTAACCAAGAGGACAGCTCTTCGAAATATCCTTGAAAAATGCAAAATAGGCAACCGTTTTCGACGTCCTCTGCGAAAATAGTTTACAAAATTATTCAGCTCAGTTTATCATCAAGCTCTTACAAGGCCTGGAATTGCCAGTCCTGTGGATAAATCGAGGAGTACTTAAAACTTATAAAATTTTTGAACTGATAAAGAAACCTAAGTAAAAACAATTGAAGAATACTTAAAAAAAACATGAAAAAGGAAAAATGTCTAGAAATACGAGAGTCCACGATCCTGAAGAACAGAAGAAACTAAAGCAATCGCCGGACTTCGAAAGGAAATCGAAAGATGACAGCGATTGTAAACGTCTATATGAAAGCAAACAGCCCGAGGAAATTGAAAAAATGTGTCATCAGACGACAATTAAACGTCAATGCTTATTTTGCTGCTTTTGAGGATGAGAATTTACCTGCACGAACGCCGCCCTAACGCAACATTCCACCTGGGATGAGTGTACATTACCAGAATAATTGTGGTGTGATCGATGTGAGTGACCTCAAGAGTGTGAACATGGCCACATCTAATGAATGATACAAATCAAACACAGTTTGTTTGAACAGACAGTACACAAAAGTAGAAGAAACCCTTAACTTCACGTTTAAGGATATAATAAGTGACCCTACAAACGGTTTAGCAGGCTTACGGGGATACTTAAATAAAACCGCGTGAATAGCCTCCGACTAACCACCTTCACCTACAGTTGGAGGCTGCCACATCCCCGTTGTAAGGCGTGAAATGGCCCGATTCGGCGTTGGCACATTGAACTGCCCCTGCCCTCCCTCATGGAGGAAGAATTGAAGGGGTATCGGTTTCAATCGATACAGCATTCAAGTAGCATTGACAAAGGCTTTCAGCAGAATCCTAGAGTTATCTTCCAGAAGGCGTATGGTGAATAGCAGCAGAGATATCCTCGGAGTGCAGGTTGCTGTTTCATAAATTTTCATAGTGCTCCTGAGGTTTAAAACGCTGCAAATGCAATAGTCTCTATTATTTTTATTTTCATTTTGAATGTTGTCAGTCATGAGACTTCAATGAAAACGACAACGAAATCGAATTTACGACGAAAAGTTCATAAACATTTCACATTTCATCCACATAGTCCAGAAAGGCAACGCATACAATATTGTGGTTTATGCAACGAGGCAAACATCAGATGCCTAATAAAGTTTTGATGCCTGAATGAACAATCTTAACCTTTCGGTCAAATTGATTTTCAGCATGCCCAAACTCTTTAGCCTAGATTTTCCCGATGACCCATTCGCTTGGCTTGAAATCGTTTCCGGGAAGTTGGAAAATTATTCAGAAGATGATCAGACTCATGACCGTGCGGGTGGTGCCCGAAAACAAAGGATTTGATGTATTTTCTGTCTCACCAGGCAACATTTGGTCGCTTGTGTTTAGGTCTCTAACCAATTGACAAGCTTTTGTGTTGGTGAAGTCATGATTTGATTGATGCATTGTTTATTCAACAATGTCAATATCAAGTGAAATAAGTTTTGACAATCGAATGAAAATTCAACTTATCCATGAACAAAGAAGATTGCAAAAAGAATAGCAAAGTGGTGAAATTTTGGCGTTCACTGGCATACTGGGACTATTTCGAATAAATCAAGAACAGGCAGAAATTGAGCGCTAGGATTGATAATACAGGAATCCACGACAGACCGAAAGAAAACTTCATCAGAGCTTGCTGCTGCAAAGAAGAAGACTTGAAGACGCCGGTCTTAAAGGATGCAAGGCCAGAACGAAGTCTTAACTTTCAGAATCCAAATAAAGGAAACGGCTAGAGTGGGCTCTACTAACATTTTACAGAAGAAGATTGGTCCAATGTAGTGTAGTCTGGCGAATCTAGCTTTAGAGTAAGTCCATTTTAATGCTTTTTTATCACTAGGAATGACCGGTCATTTAATTCACTTAAACCATTAAAGTTATGGCCACTAAAAAAAGAAGGTTTTTCAGGTTTTTCACCTGGTGTGAGCTTCGTGAGGCAACGTGTGGGCGAAGAATACCATCAAGCAGGCAGTATACAATATATATTTGGCACTGCATGACTGCTGATGGGGTTGGGGAAATTTTGTATTAGCGAAAGTCGTATGAACAGCGAGAAGTATATAGCAGTAGTTGAAACTGCGCTTGCACCCTTGCGCCAACCATTATTTTCAGCGAAACCAACCTGGACGAAATCAAATTTCAACAAGACAAAGCACCTTGTCATAAGTCAGCGACAACGATGCACTGGTTTACTGAGAACCATATTGACTAGTTGGATTGCCCCGCGCTGTTCCGAAGCCTTTAAAACAATTGATAATCTCTGGAGCATTTATAAGCCGGGGATTAAAGAGCGCAGCATAACATCTAAGACAGCATTAAAAAATGCGTTGATGCAAGAATGGCAGCTAAACTTAATGCAGTTATTAAACCCAAAGGTGGACCGACTAGATTTAAAGTTTATTTAATTCATTTTTGTATCTATAAATTATAAATGAATTTAGTTTTTTTCTGCTTTTTGTCATTGTTTTAAGTAAATTTTGAGGTGTCTAATACATTTGAACAAATTTTAAGGTATTCGTTTCTGGATAATATAAGTATAAAACTCTAAGTGAAACATGTAAAACAATTTCTACAAGAAAAGAAAATATTACTCAAAGTTGGTGTGTTAAGAAATTTTTCAGTTGAAAAATAAGCTTGCAATCAAGGTTTTACTTACTAAAGTGTTCCATTTACATCGGTTGCATTTGCCTACTAACCTGAAATTAGAAAATAGAAAAATCAGAAAAGTATTCCTTCGTAATTCAAATGGGTTTGATATATAGCTCTAAAATTTTCTAGGCATTTTCTAACTGTTCTAAGAAACCTTTCTGTAAAATTAAAAGAAAAATTATTCAATGGATAGATTGATTAATTGCATCGAAAGTCGTTATTATTAACGTTAATCATTAATTTAAAATTAGTATCCATTGAAATTGATTAGACTTTGCCTATCATTGCAAACTAAAGATAGAATGATGGAACGAAACGATTTTCAATTACATCAATTCCATGCAACCACCCAAGAGCTATTGGTACAAGATAATTTCAAAAAAGACTTGAAGAATTCCGTCTAGTTTGTACCTTTATGAATTGCATACATCAACTTTACTTAGCTTCATCGAATTAACTTCAATTTAATTTGAGCTTCGATCAGAGTGAAAAGGCTGACCATCAACAGCATTATCATTAATTATTGATTCCTATCTTGTAAAAAGTATCTTTTCTTCTGTATAGGTACTCCTTGAAATCTTTATGAGGATGATGGTCTGGTTTCTTTCCATCAACATGCGAATAGATACAAGTGTCTGGTGAATGGTGCTTTTTTCTTTTTTAAATTTTTTTCCGCTGTCATAAACTGTTGAGCGGACATGTGGGAAGTGTAAAGCAATTTATGTTCGACTTAATGAAAAGATTTAATTTTTATTTTATTTTTTAAATTCAGAATAAAGGTTTTCAGAATATTTCAGCAATTTTGTGGGAAAGAAAAGCATCCGTATATTTTGAGATACTATATCATGTTGGTATTAAACACTCACAAAGAAATAAAAGCTTTCCAATTTCCAGCTTAATCATGTCCAGATATAATACTATTTCAACCCATCCAACAGTGAAAAATTTCCATTTTTTGATCAGCATCGGCCATTGGAGAGTGTTCAACAAAGTCTTTTGCACTTTTGAATCAACCGGAGGCCAGGCTAGCCACCAAAACGGCCTAAAATCGCAAGTTATTTCCAATATACCGCTGAACAAAGAAAACTAAGAAACACCTTCTTAACTGCATTCACTACTTTTCATAATATGACTCATACTCGCAGACATGAGTGTGGCGCACACTTAGTGTATGCGTCGACGCCACCACTAATGGCATCTCCTCCTAAGCAAACCAAACTGGCAGCCTTCATATCCGCGAGGTTTCTCATATCTTAGCTCCGTGCCAGCTGATAGCCCCAAAACATTGTGGTCAAAGTCTCAATGGCTACGCAAACTATATTCGTTCGATGCATTCAATCTTTTTAACACTTAAACTACCCCCGGCTGGCAGCTGCCACTACTAGTGGGCAAACATCTTGAAGATCGTACATGGAATGGGCGATAAGTTGTTACAATGCGCGATAGAACC
Organism: Stratiomys singularior; assembly: GCA_954870665.1. Lineage (NCBI taxonomy): Eukaryota > Metazoa > Arthropoda > Insecta > Diptera > Stratiomyidae > Stratiomys > Stratiomys singularior. The sequence continues at coordinate 29,850,092 of OX940881.1, read as the reverse complement.
GCTTTGTCTGACTCATCATTTAAGAAGCTCCCCATCGCCTTCGTACTGCACAATCGTTAATTTCTCGTGTTTATTTCAGCTTAGGAATACACTACATGAACGCGGAAAGTATTTATGGCGGATTCGAGCGGTATTTCAAACATGTGACCGCTTCTTCACATCGCATGCGGCTTTCCTTAAAATTCAAGCCAAGAAGACAAAGAAGAATACGAAGAAAATGCGAAGAAAACAGCAGTGAAATGTACGAGGAATAGCCAGTTAGATAATTTCTTTCACACAATTGCGTGATCGTTGAGGATTCTCATATCTCGTTTCGCCGCGTTGAATTAATCAAAGTCAAATTTTCGACATATGATTCCCCAACATAAATTGCTCCGCACAAATCTCATTTGCTCAACTCGCGTTTCCATTGGAATGGATTGAAAAAACTACCGATTTTCAATGTGAGGTTTATGCAGCTTTAATTTTGCAATCGTTGCTGAGTCGATTTGACGTGCATGTATGCGTGTTTTATTTATAGAGCGTAGCCGCGGACATGATGGCCGTCGATGCATTTTGTTATCACATAGAGCTTAATTGAAATAGAAGAAACAATTATTTGGAAATATTAGTCAAGCAGATTTCTCAAAACCTCGAAATTTTACTTGGAATCGTTCCAAATAAATCACATCTTTTCCCGGCGCCATTCCTCTAATAAATCAATTTGCAACGTTTGCAATGGTTGTAAATGACAAAAGGAAAATTGACACAGTTTTCGGTTTTATGAAAATATCTTGAAGAGTTTTTGGATATGGAGGAAATGAAATAAAATTTGTTTTGAACTAGAATTCAAAATTTTTAAATTATGTCCACCATAATATTTTGGTCCTGGAACACTCAAAGGGAAATAGTTTTATCATATCAGTAATTAACGTTATTTCACCCCTCCATTATGCAACATCTTGAAGTCAGTACAACCACGAGATACATTTAGACCATGATCATTCGAAGTGTCAACAGGCGACCACTGCGCAATCTACCTATCAGAGGTAAATCCTATTGCCTTTATGCGAAACTGGATCATCCCTCCTCACATCCTCCCACTGTATGTTTAAGAAGTCAAGATAGTCGGTCAGGCACTAAAACCAATCAAGGACGGCAGGTCCAATCGGAATTTTACTGATCCTAAATCACATAAATGGTCTCGCTCAGCGGTGTTCCACAGCATACCATCCTTGAGCAGATAGTATTAGCGATTCGAAAGCGTTTCAATCCATATAATGCTTATACTAGGACAGTTTCGAATATCATAAAGGGCATCCCTGAAACCAACAGCGAGGATTTCCACGGGTTGAATTGCCCAGAGGGCAACACATAGGTCTGCACGTTGTATTTGTAATACTGGATGATATCGATTCCTGCCTACAATATCTGGTTTTCTGCAGTTGATGACATTAGTGTTATGTGACATGACATGTAAATAAACTTTTTCGTATAGCACAGAAACCTCGTTATAAAGGCCTTTTCACTTAAATGTCTGAATTTCAAATTTTATTGCAATAATAAGCTTGAAAAATTTCATTCCAAATATCCAAAATAAATTCAAAAAGTAAAAAAAATTGAAAACGATGCGTTTGCAACAATGTTAACTTAAGGCATCTTTAGACATCTTCAGACATAAGACGTCCTCATATGAAATCGCGACTAGGTAATGCAAAGCGCTTGTCATCTAAGTTCACGGTCAAAAGATCACTCTCTGTCCCACAATGAAGCAAAAAGTCAAAGAGGCTATTATGATTAAGCCTTGTGTTTGTCACGCTAACCAACCCGGGTTACTTTGCCCCTAGCTGATTCGTATCATCCAACTAAAGAAATGCACCCGAAACAATTAGGTCCACCAGTTCAACTCGAATGAAGCGATCAATTTCATGGGATATAAAAAGGATACAGTAGCCGAACCCCTGTAGCCCCCATTTGGTAACTACAACAGCAACATAAAAAGCGGGCACTGACACGACTGTGAAACATAAATCCTTTTAAACAAATCGTAGCCTATACATTCCGTATTGACGTTTAACGTTACGACGATTATAAGTCACGTTTGCATCAAGATTAGAGTGATGCGATGAAAGCCAAAAATTTTCGTAATACGTATTTTCACTAGGACCAGAAACATTTCTCGGAACCTTTTCTATATGACAAGAAACATATGACGCTACTCTTTTATACAATCTTGTACGAAACTAACGTATCATTAATACTATTTCCAACTGCTTGGGCGAAGCCATAGCAATGATGGGAAATCGTGGAGATGGTATAAAAATGGCTGGTTAACACAGAGACTATTGAGGTGTCTCAATTTTAGTAATTTTTTATTTTAATTTTTGCTTTTTGGTTAATTTGGATGAATTTTTTAAATATTCTTTTCGCAATTTTTACACTGCCAACCCTCTACTAGAGTTATTTTCTGATATAGACGTTGCTTTCTGATCGAGGCAAACTTCAGCCGCACTTTGTCTTGTTACATATTTCGCAAAAAAATGTTGCGAGTCGCTGTGGTGGGCATGCAACAATCATTATAGCAGTAAACTTAAATGGTATTCTCTCGCACAGTAAATAATGATGGATGACATTACTTGTCAGAAAGTGAATGAATTCCCTAAGCAAATAAGCCGGAAAAAAAGCCAATCATACCCTTATAATCATGAAAATAATTTCAAATCGATGATTTGGAAGCTTCTAGATTGCTGGGAAAAGTATAAGCACTGCAACAGGGCTGAGTGAGAGTCAGTCAAAAAACGCATGATACGTATTCACAATAAAAAAAAATTTCGGAAAAAACAGAATAAAATTCTGAAGGCTCTGATGATATAATCAAGTCTTCTTAAATCTAGCTAAATTTAAGTTCGAAAGTAAATTTTCGAAGACATAAATCTGAGAACATAGTTCGAATACAAGAGCGTCACAATTCCGTATTACAACTTCGTCCAATACGACGAAGAACTGTCATACCAATCATTTTCCAACACTACAAACAAGGAAAACTAAATAGATTACATGGAGACTGAAATAATTGGAACTATTTTAAGCTGGAAAATAAATTTTGAAGATTGACAGTTGATGACATTTATTTCAACTGAGTGAATGAAACGGTCTTAAAAAAAAACATTCAGCCTTAGAAAGTGATCTAAATGATTAATCTGAAATTTTATGAACAAAGCTTTAAAAATCCGTAGAAAAAACAATTGGAAATCATCTTGGAAGGTGTCAATCTTGGGCTAATACTTCATTAAAAGTAGTTACACCATATAATGCTCTTTTTAATCGCGACAGTAGAGCTTCAGTTTATGAAAAAATTTACTCGGGAGTAATAACCGTCAATCCACCGTCGACATTATGAATCTCAAACCCTAGACACGCCCACATTGTGAATCTCAATACTGAAGTTATCAAAAATATGTGTATGACACATATTTTTGACATGCCAGACAATATGTCAAGCCTAAGTCTATGAAAAAATAGACAAAGATGAACCAATTTTTAAAGTACATAAAAATCATTACCAACAATTTCTCTGATGCTCTCTGATTTAAAAATTTTTGAGGCCTCACATAAGAGAGATATCAAAGGATTTACATTTTGAAAAGATGCTTGATGTTCCTTTAATGGTTGTAAAAATCTCTGAGGCGAAGACTGAATCAGAGGTTTATAAACAAAATATTTTCACTAACTAAAGAGTAACCAAAGAAATGGGGTTTAGATGCCTTGAAATAACTTTTGAATCCACAATTTTTTTTTCGAGTACCTGGGCAGCGTGAATGGTTAAGAATGGCGACAGTTATCATCAATATTTGAGGACTTATATGGGCGGGTATCCAAGGTGTTGGGTTGAAAAGGTTAATGGATTACTGTTGGTCTACATTAAGTAATCAATAAAATTTAATATATGCGTGTGTCTGCGTTTGAAATTTGCATCGCTACAAACGCAAAGGCCTCTTATTTTTTCACTTTTTGGATTTTTCATCGAAAATTTCCGAAAATTTTGCTAGCAGTTTTGTCATTTTTGCACTCTACAAGGTTTTCATATCAGTTTAATCACCTGACAAGAACAAATAGTGAAAGAATTTATTCGAAGAAATTATTCGCACAATCACTCAGCTGATTTTCATGAAGTTCTGTTTTGTAAATCTGTGATGAATTCTTTTCTATAATCTTCCATACTTCTTAGAAGAATTCTCTGCTCTTCTAATGTCTGGAAAATCTTATTTTCTTTATTGATAGAGTTCATCCTTTCTAAAAAGAAGAAATTTTCAGACAGACTTGAGTTTAGACCAAAGTGTCAGTCGAAACATTTGAAACAAGCAATGAATTGATTTTAAATTTACAAAGACGAGTCCGTCATCTTTTACAACCGTCTATTAAATTGTGTGACAGAATTTAGTCGCAATATTATGTGATTTCTTAGGATACAATTTTAAGCAGGAATTACCCAAATAACGTAAGTCAATAACACAACATAAGAAATAACAAATGTGAGCCTGGGATTTCTTGAAAATGCAAAGTATGTGAATCGTTAAGGGCGACGATTTTCAATGTTTTATTTTTGCACTCATTGCTAGGACAATTCAACACATTTTCTCCTGGATTAACGAGTTTGGAAGGAAAAGGATGCATTTTCGTTGCGTTACGACGAGGTAAACTTTAGATACCTATGAAAGAGTTCGTAAGTCCAAAGTTTCCACTTGAACCAATGATGCAGGACTCATGATCTTTGGTAGAGTTTTAAGAAATCACGAATACGCTCAACATTCCATACAGTCGAGGACGAGTTACTAGAGGGTCCATTATAACATATTGCACATCAGGCAGCGGGAATTCTTGAGCCTGAAATCACGACTTCCCTTCGAAGTACGACGTATTATATCGGTTTACTGATGGAACCTTCTTTTTCATCCAAGATGAAAGTCAAGCACGCTCCATGATTCTTCGGTTACGATAAATCATGCAACCTATTTAAAATTCACAGCAAACCATCTAACCTTATAATTACATATGTCAAATTGTTAGACATTATTAAATAGTCGTCACCACCAAACGAGGTGAAAAATTCGCTGAACCGTGTCGTTTTGCATCAGACACGAGCCCTAACAAAAAACATTTTCATGTCGAGTGGTTGCTTATTCTAACATTTCACATATCTTTTGTTAAGTCTGTCGAATAAAAGCGGCTCTTCACCATTCGTATGCAAATTCACAAGTGGATGTGACGTTTTCAATTGTTCTCCTGCTTAGGGCAGCGCGACAATGCCCGCAAGAGTTCTTTTCGAACCCTGAGCAATCACGCCAAGTATTCTTCTTACTCTTCCGAATAGACTTGACAAAACGAAACAAATGAATTTGTTGGATCAACGTGCGGCTACAAACTGAAAATCTACCCATCCATCTGTCTTTTCATTCTAACCATTCAACAACCGCACAGAACAATACTCACGGATGGTTACATTGCGTTTATATTATATTCTTTTTAAATGCACAAAACAGATACAATTCCAACCCAAGTGTTGAGAGCGCCAGGCTAGCATATGTATGCAAATTTTGTGGCAACGCTTCGAAAAAGATACATATGTCTGGTTGTGGCTAGGTTCAAAGAAGAAACTGATGACGACAGCTAAGGTACAGCTAAGCGGCATCAGCAGCTACTTTACAATCACACATTGACTTAACCTCACCTTAAATTGCACCTTGTTCTTCAGTGCTGCTCACTTAAACACGATTCTTCTCTTTTCGTTCGTGGCTTTTTTTGCGCGCCATGTTGCCATTTCATTTATCTACGTTCTTCGATTGGACCCGATGGCGTTAAAGAATAAGGAAAAGGTTCACTGCCAAGAAATGGCGGACTGGCAGAAGGGCGAGGAAGAAAATGATGCACAGAATGGAAAATTCTATTATAGAGAAAATTGACTTTCTTTTCATATTCCCGAAGAAAAGGTTTGATCTTTCAATTTCCCTTTTGACTATTTACCATGGCGGTGAATGGATGCTAAAGTGAGTTTGATTTGACCGACGTAAAAGACTTTTCCTTAGCGATTAATGGAAAAGATTAAAAATGCCAAGTTTTTATGGAAATGAATTCGATTATTGAATGAATTTTAGTTTTGATTTTTTTTTTATGAATGTTAACAAAGGACGCTTGCATATGAGCTGATCGAATTCATGCCTGAAGAGATTATGCAAATATTAAAGGCAATGTACAACATAATTTATCAAATAACATCATGTTAACGACTTCCTTTTGCTATTGCATTTGCTATAAAGAGTTAATAGCATATTTACTAGTAAAGTGTAGTAAGGACATGAGAATTTTATTTATTAACATAAACACAGAAATATTTCACATTATCGGGTTCAAATTTATTGTTGGTGTAATGCAATAATTACATTTTATGAATGAAATTCGATTCCGGTCATATGAATACCAAAAAATCGTTTACAGCGGTCGATTCTTTGAATTCTTTGGACCCAATTTTCCACCACTCTGGCACATATTTCAACCGGACTGTTGGCGATTTCGCACTGGACGTTGTCTTGACATCGCCGAAAATTGCTGGTTTGTTGGCATAGACCAGTGACTTGATATAGCCTCATAAAAAGATAAAGCAAAAGGGTTTGATCGCATGAACGAGGCAAACATTCGACCGTACCATTTCCCGAGATAGCACGTTCACCTAATTTGCCTTTTGATAAATCTATTTTGAGGTATGTTGGCGCTAGTGTCAACGCCTTGTTAAAACCACATATCTTTGATGTCACGTTCATCCAATTCTTGTCACAAAAAAGCTTGTAACATAACACGGTAGCACTCTCCATTGACAGTAATATGACGGTCATTTTCATCTACGAAAAAACGTCCCAATCACACCTTCGACATGAAAACCGCACCCAACAGTAATTTTTGTAACTTCAAGCTTTGCCAGAGCCCAATTGGAATACTTTCATCGTTTCGAATTCCAAGATGTTTTGGCAAAAAACGCTAGAATGTCGTTAGAGCGATGCCCAATACTTGAGAAGGGCTTGGAATCGACTAATTTGGCTCATTTTGAATTTTGACGTCTTTTTGACACCGAAAGGTTCAACAGTGAATATTTGGACTCGAACTTATCCACTATACCATGCACCATCTGTCGGATAGGATGATTATTATGGCCAAAAGCCGAAGTAAACGCTATTAAAGTTGCGCCATCCGACTCAGAATTTCGATAGTAATTTTTAATTATTTCCAAACGTTGTTCGTTCGTCAACTTTACCAAGATGAAAATGTTAACTTTAACTAACGTTTTGACATTGACAGTTCATGAAAAAAGTTTAAGGGTACGTTCATATTTAAATACGAAATTCTTATGGCTCTAATAGCAAACTCGATACTTATAAAACGGTCATCGAGATTCTTGTACTATAAAAACAGTATTACTAGAATTCACATGTCACCAATCTATTTAAAAAAAACTATAAATTAAAAAGGAAAGCAAAGTATAAATTTTAGCTTTTGCTACATTTGAAGCCAACCAGCAACGATTTGATTATTATATTTATTCCGGCAATACTTAGTAGAAAATTTATTAGTTTAATAACAAACGATAAAGCGTACTTTCAATTTCTTTATAACCAGCAGAACTTTGGAAGATGCGTAAAGATGCGTATCCTGTGTAGGGCCTTTCTTTACAAAGACCTAAAGACACCAAATTACAAAATCGATTAGATTTTATTTTTTGAACTTCCATTCCAAAATGCTATGTTTGTAATTTTGACAGATAGCAACAGTCAAAGTTAAGAACATAGCATTTTGGAATGGAAATTCAAAAAAGGTAATTTAGAAGTGCTAAACACGGGAAAATACACACAGCATAGAGTCGATATGTCATCTTTGGCCCAAATTTTTCGAAAATGATAACGATGACGACCAATAGTGGTCAATGTCGGACAAGCGCGAGAAAATCCTTATAACAGTGGTGCAAAACCATCCGATCCTGTTGTTTCAAAAAGATTATAGCAAATATTGCAAGGAACTTCGTTGCTATGACAACGTGCCACTCCTCATTTGAAAATTGAAAAATTTGCGGGACTAATAATCGCGATGACTAATTTATTTCAACATGAATACTTAGCAGACATAAGATAAAATGTTAAGTCATAATTTAAATAGAAAACCAACAATTGTTTACACCGTAGGCACTCTAACCTATTTCGATGGCGAAAATATAGAATAAATTACAAATTTGACTTCAAGCTTTGCTGCGTCTGTGGATGTTATTTTTATCCTTCAGCTCCAAAAAGTTGCTCTGCAGTCAAAATAAGACGCAAAAGGATTAAAATCTCTACTCAGGCCCTACTTGGAAGAATGGATTAAGCACTTGAGAAAGTGTATTGGGCATAAAAATTTTTTTGGCGAAATGTCATGAGTTCTAAGGTAAATTTATTTGTTATCTTTTTTTAAGGAATCTATTAAGTAACCAGCAAAGCAAATGGCTATAATAATTATTAATGTATAAAACCGTTCCAAGAGCGTCATCAAATGTGATGGGTTCAAAGTTTTTTTTCCATAAATTGCATCCTTCATATGTTTAGTACGGCAGTAAAGTGATTTACATAATTTTAGTGTTTCTTAATTCCTGTAGAAAATAATTACATATTATGAATTTCCCAAAAGGGTCGAGCAAAGATAGGAATTGATTAGGAAGTTATTGCTGGAATGGAGAACTTACAAATGCATAGAAGAGATAATTGAATTTTTTACCAAAATGATCGTCAATTTGAAAAAATAGGAAGAAAAGCTGCCAACAAAGGACAAAGAAAGTTGTTTTCGCAAGAGGTTAACCCCAAAATGGCATGTGTAAAAGAGAGCCTTTTTTGACATTGACTTAAAAAAGAATAATTTTATTCAGAAGTAGAAACTTTTACGATTAGAACAAACAATGTTCGTGAAAAACCCTGTTCGGTAGGTGGCAAAAAAGATTCTTTTATTACAAGCCTGCCACCGTCAAAATCTTTTGAAATTTGTGGAGAGCGGAAAAATTGTTCTCTGCTGAAACGGTGTAATTTTCGTAAATTTGCACCGAAGAGTCAAATGTATTTTAACTTGATTGTCCTGGTCAGACAGTATATTAGAAGATCACTTCATGATTTCTTTCTTCTTATAATCCTCATTACACAATATAGACTGGTGGTATGAAGAGTAATGTGTGGGAAGGCTTGTTCTATTATGGAACTGGTCCATTTTTTTAAGATAAATGAGAAAATGGCTGCTAAATTGTATACACAAGTTATAGAAAATATTATGCTTCGGTAAGCGGAGCGGAATAGGTCATTCAGATGGATCGTATACACGACATCGATCCAAAATATACTAGCAAGTTAATTAAAGCTTGATTTCCTTTAAATGGGGTTGTAGTTATCGGTTAGCCGGTTACCCTGACTTAAATTCCATTGAAATTTTTTGGTCATGTCAAAAAAGCAGTTTTTAAGGCAAAATCCAGGAGCGTAGTAGAATTATGGCGCAGAATACAAAAATATGCACAGATATCCCAGTTTCACGTTGTCAAAACTTGATGGATTCAATAACCCGACGCAGCGCCGCTGTTTTAGCCAGTAAAGGCTACACCACTAACTTTCAATACAACGAATAATAGTTTATTTAAATCCAACCATAAACGAATTTTTACCATTTGATTGTACAATTTACCGAAGACTGCTACTTTTTTGCACAGCTAGAATTGTTACCCCTAGCGTTTAATTTAAAATTGTTGAAAACTATTTAGTTAATTTGAAACTAATTTTTATTTTGTAACTATACCCTAATGGTGCAGTTACGAATAATTATCAACTCAGTTGCAATTCGAAGTTCAAAAAGAGTGTTTTTAACGTAAATTTGAGTTCATATATAGCATTTCAATATTTTGACGGCTTGTTTTGAAGTATATTTGTAATATATGACTGACATGGAAAGGTATTTTTTCAGCGCAGAGAAATTTTATAGAAACCGTAAAAGCGGCGTAGAAAATTGTTGAGTGATGTAAAAGAACAAAAAATCATTAATTTGACAAATACTGGAAAAGCTCAGAGACAAATTGTGAATGAAATCAAAAGATCTTAGAGTGTAGTCAAAAATATTTAAACGCTTGGAATCGATAATAACAGCGAAAAACGTCAGCTGCTGTCAAACGCGCGAGTTCGCGAGAACTATCGAACACAGAAGCTTCGTTATTGCAAATCGTCAAAGGGTTGAGCATGCAATGTAACCCTAGCTTAGTTACAATAGGCTGCATTCTCTGAAAAGTTCAAGCATGAAAAAAGGAGAGTCAAAGGTTAGCATCGTTCAACGGTCTCGATTTTTTCAACGATTTGAATTTTTTTAACATTTTAATTTAAATTTTTGTAATTTCTTTCAGTGATTTTGACTCTTTCAACTCTATACTGGTTTTAAACATCGGCTGCAAATATGAGAAAGTCAAAAAATTCAAAATCCTTTCGTTGGGAAGGATGCAAACTTGAAACACCACATGACGTGTCTTTTGAACCAAATTGAAAACAAAAACAAAAATCGAAACTTTTGGGCCATGTCATCTTAAGATGCGAAATTTTGTCTTGGTGGGGCAGACGACTTTTATTACTACTTTCATGATTTACTAAAGAAAAGCACTAGATGGAGTCAATTTGGTGTATCTGCTATGGTTTGAGCAGGGTTCAAAAAAGATACTAAAATCGTAATAGATAATAGAAAAAAGATACTAAAACTTCGTCGATGCTATCAGGAGCTACTACAGGAAAATCTACTGGATTTTTTAGCACTAGGTGAAGACGGAAACATTATATTCCAGGTGGATCAGGAATAACTTATCCATAGGAGGGAACTACGGCGTTAAGATCACGTTCCCGATCTGAATTCGAAGGAAAATTTGTGGGGAATCTTAAGAAAGGGAGGTCTACGACAAAGAGAAGGAATCTATTGAAAATGTTGTAGAACTGAAAAATTGAATAACAGTAGTGTTAATAAAAGTAAATGAATAAAAGTAGTGTTGATGTCAGATTGAGAATGAAATAGTCTTGTTAACAGCGTTCTGAGTCAGTTATAACAAGAAATAATCAATAAGTGAAAATGAACTATGAAGTATTCAATAAATAACGAATCAAAGGTTATATTCAGTTTATACTTTTTCGCAGGGTTTTATTTTTTTTTATTTTTAAGAAAAAAATTTCCGAAATTTCATGTAATTGTACGTAAATGTAGAGTAATTTGAAATCTCTTCCTGATTTAATGAGTGATCCAAAAATACTGTAACAACCGAAATTTAATATTAAGTCCATTGTACATTTCACACATGACTTCAATTGGAATGAAATTTCTCAGTCAATTTCAAGCAAGCAACAGATTATGTTCCGCAAAACGCCAAGGATACAGAATGTCCAAGACCTATAAACATATTCTGTAGAATAAATTAACGTGAAAGTCTAATTAATTTCAAACTAGTCGAGAAAATCGGTATTTTCTTTCCATTTCTATTAACGCCATTGTTTGTGGTTTTTCAGTTGGCCTCAAGTGTTTACAACCCATATCGAAGCGCAAGAGTATTGTTCAATGTATTGTTTCCCAACAAAGTCAATTATATTACTACACATTCGCGTAATGCATTATTTTGCCTCTGCTCAATAAAAGGCAAATTATCAAAAGCACGCAGTTGTTGCTGTTATTATGTATGTTTTTCTTCTTCTTCCAATCTACCCGACATTAAAATAGGAAAAATTTCAACAATTTTCTCAATATAATCATTATATCCATGTAAGTATGTAATTTGATTGTTTGCTGGACTTACTAGTGTGAGCGAAGATTGCACAGTTTGCCATGGCTACCGTTTTCCAATGGATAAACATAGCACAAATATCTTTTGCATGATCCACATTTAATATACACTGAGTAATTTGTATATATAGTACGTACGAACGTGCTGTTGTTAACACATGTAAGGCTTGTTTAATTTCTTTTTATTATTTTCAATTCGCTCTAGTTTTTTTCCTCATTTATCTTTTCTTCGAAGTAAACATTTTGTTTCTAGTTCGCTCCGATGCCTGGCAAATAAATTGTCTTCGTATAAGTGTCGAGATTCCAAGGACTTTCTGCTTGTGCTAAATTAAAGTATGGAGTTTTGTGAGAGTGAATTTTGATAATTTTAAGTAATTAGTTGTTACACAAGGGATAGCATAGCAGACGAAAGTATATGGTTACCACGGAGCTATGTAATCGCGGCTAAATCCTTCTTGCTGCAAATCCCTCTGGTATTGCACTCACGATGACCTGACTTTCGACCTTTGCATATTTGATAAAAATATCAAAGAAACATGACTAGAAGCTGTAAAATTATGCTAGTACAAATTTTATTAAATGACATGTGCATAATCATCAATTTTTCCTCACAAAACATAATAACAACAGAAAAAATCCAATGCGCCACGAACAATTATTCACGATTCATCTTATTACATGGGATTGGAAATTTTTTATTCATTCACATTCATTCACAATCAGCAAAATCATTTTACCTTTTCTAAATATAGAAAAATCTTCCAAGAAACTTTCGAAGATTTCGAGGATATCCGCAAAAGAACAACTAAGAAAAATTTCTTATTCCTCTGTTGTCGTTTTTTTTTTTCCTTTTTTTTCTCCTCTCGATTTCAGAAAATTTATGAAGAGGACATCGTGTCATATTCTAAATCGGTGTTTTGTGAGTGTGAGATATGAGACGCAGAAATGTTTTCTAAAAAAGAATGTGTTTAGATATTTTTAGAAACATACAAAAATTACGAAGAGTAGATTTCTTGAGGTCGTATCCATCGCATTTCAGAACGAGTAAATTGAATAGTATCGAAAGACTGAGTGAGTTGAAATACGTTGACCTCACATCTTATGATAACAATCAATCTTGGTTTCAGATACAGCGTTCTACTGTTGAAATGGATAAGTCTCATGATAATGAATATAACTCTCTAATTAGCAGCTTTATGTAAATTTCAACAGATTAGTTTATTGGTAAAAAGATTTGATGGCGGGAAACTGATTTGTGGATAATTTTTGCGTTTCACCCATAGTTGGTATTCAAATACGGAGTAATTGCGTATTACTTCGTTTCTTTATTTCTTCATTCAATGTTTTGCAGCAATATGTAATATAAACTTTACATAAGAGTAACTTAGATCTGTTTCAACTATTAGTTTTTTTTTAATTTTTTGATTATCTTCAATCTTCTTTGGAGAAAGCTCACATAGGTCAGCACCAGCCTTTAGTTCCCCGCCTATTGTTCTATCATCAACTGATGGTCTGTTTTGTGGTCCTACAAAAACCAAGAACGTTCCCTTGCACGATGACCGCCAATTTATCCAATCTTACATTTGTACTCGTCAGCCAAGTGAGGCATTTATTGACAAAGTTCGAACAACCTAGAAGATAAAGTTCTATACTTTTTCCTTCCTTGCCACAAGCTCGGCAGCTGTCATCCGTTTAGATATTTATCTGTTTGGTCAATATGTCCGAGAATATTTCTATTACTCTGTTAAAGCTATTTGTTGCCGTTTCCAGGACCATCTTTATTGTAATAATTTCCAACTACAACACTGTAGTATGGCTCCCCTGTATTTTATTTCAGTTAAGGCCAGAAATCCCTTTATAATTATCAAAAAACCGATTTTTTTTCTTTTTACATAACTATTTCGAAAGTATAATACCCAAAGAAGATACTACTAATATACAATATTTGCGGAGTTATCGCATATAGTTTCGAGCGGAGGGACAGCTTGTGATCAGATAAATAGCGAGTAGAGCGCTCGGAACGTTAGAGGCAGAGCAACCCTTGCTTTACTCCCTTTGCTGTTTTCTCCTAACAACTTTTGCTTTGTGATTTACCTTTTTTTTGACCAGGCAAATGTTTCGGGAAATTTTATACGGGGGACATTATCACTACAATTAATAGTTTTCACATGTTGAAACTTTAAATGCGATTATCTCGAAACTACGCTTTCAAAAACTGATCGTGTTGTAGCTCAAAAAGTTATTGATCGATTTCGATGAAATTTTTGGAGGTTGCTCTCAGTAATATGTTGGAAGGATATACGTAAAGTATGAAAAGTAGCGTGTAAATAAATAATTTTTTGGGGTCAAATATGTCGAAAAAATGGTCGAAAATTCGAAATTTGGAGTAAAAAGGCTCCCAAATTTTTGATTTTGCACTTTTTCATAATTTTTTAGGTATATCCTTCCTATTAATATGTCAGTAAACGAATGACACTTGTGAAATCTTTTTCAGATCAAGAGCAAAAGAGTGACCACTGCAGCACTTTTCGATGTGACAGAAAACAGGCATCCAAAAACCCTTAATAACGCAGCCAATTTTTTGGTTATCTCAAACAAATGTGTCACAAACTTAAATACCATATTAAATTATGTAAAAATTTGAAAATGATTAGATTATTTTATCCCCTCTTTAAAAAAATTCTCAGAAAAACCCCTAATTTTCACGCTTCGAAAGGGATTTCTGGCCTTAAATTGTAGACGAACATTGATGAAGATCTGGGACCATGTGAGCAGATCATGCTTTCACTTTCAGATGTGAAGTCCTACATCGTTTTCTACTCTTCTCTGGTAGTTGAAGTTGGATCGTTGCGTCTGAAATTGGCATCGTTGCAAACGAAACGGCCATGATTTTTTTCGACAATTCGATTTCAATATTTGTAATTGTTTTTGAATCAAAAAATTTGAGACCAGCTGAGTTTGCATCGAGGCAAGTTTCAGACACCTTCCCTGTCGGTATGATAATTCTGTATGGGATCGATGTCCTCACCATTAGTCGAATTTTCTCCAAATCCTTCTTTGAAAAACTTAATTGAGAATTTTAAACATTTTTGATTATGTAATTAATTTTTAATGATCGCAAGCGACTTTATTTGAAAACAAGTTTTTGTTGAGTGGCGAAAGTTGAGGCCTATTGACCCAGTTGACGTCCTAATGAACTTTTGTGATGTCAAAGTGGGCTATTCGCCGGATTGTTTCCACTTCTATTGCAGTGGTTTTCGTTGATGACGCTTGCATCCATTCCAGTGCTCCATATGCGAGTTGCGCTACTGTTGCATATGCCCAGAGAGCGGTTGTTTTAAGCCCCAAGTTTTCCCCAATAGTATTTTACTGCGAAGAGTACCACTGTATTTCTCCGTCTGATATCTCCTGTTTGCTTCCAGTCATCTCCAAATTTGCTTCTTATTTAAGGTTACTCAGGTTACCAAGGTTAGGTTCATTTTGACAACTCGAAAAGAAGTGAGTTCGGTGTGACATGGTTTCCAACCGCCTTCTACTGATCAGCATCTTGTCATCAAAGTAGGCTGTAAAGTCCTTGCCGTAGTGATCACTAACCAGCAATCTATAATATCCTTTAACCAGCAAGTAGTTGACAATGTAAGTAGATGTAATAAGATATGTAGACATAAAACGAATGATAAAAACAGCAATAAAGTACACCGACGCGGAATTGCATACTTTATAGTCTAGATCTGGGCGCAATCGCTTAGGAAAATAATTAGGCGGAGCAATTCAAGGTTACTAAAAATGTGACTAATAATTGCTTACCAACCATCAGTGTCGGCAAATGGTTATGAACTTATTTAATTATAAAATCAAAAAAATTATGGGAAGGCACGTCAACATTTGATGCCTCATAAGATACAAAAAAAAAAAACTCTTTTGGGGATATGGAAATAACGAAAGGAGGATTTATTTAGCGAATGCAAGAAAGTGATGGATACACATAAGTGTATATCATGTTACCAGTAAAGTTTGATACCGAACGTAAATGTTAGAGAATCGATCAGAGTATCAAGAGAGGAAGTGAAAGGTTTTAATCGATCGATAAAGAAACGGGAACACACTGAATGGTCGACGAAGAATGGATACTTCATCGGGAGCAATCTATTTAATCCCCGAATTATTATACCCAATCACATACGAGAACTCGTTTTGCAATGCATTGAAACATGTCAACTGGGAAGTGCTAAAGAGTAAAGCTAAACCGCTCGAAAACTTTTTCAATAAGTATTTGATTGTCCTGATCGGTTTGACAGTTATTAAGCACAATGGCAGACGATACTTCGCAAATGACAAAAAGTATAAGTCCGTAGCATATCCTTGTACAACTGGTAGACAATGTGATGCCCATTGCATTTCGATATGTTCTCAGTTTAAGCACCTCAGTGAAGACCCAAAGTTTGTAAGCATCGACATGTTCAAAATTAAGCGAATCTATTTCAAAAGCCAAAAAATAGATTGTCAAAAAGTCAAATATTTTTTGAAATTTCCCTGGGGACTATTTCGAAAATATGCATATTTGCCGTTTTGTTGGTCTCTAGTCGTGTCATAGCACGAATCACTAAAATATCGAAGTCGCTTCAAAAATAATCAAATAACAACTTGAAAAGAAGTGAAAGTTCACTTCTTTTGATCGCATTAACAAATCTGAGCATGGATTTACAAGAAAACGATCAGAATAATGATTTTCCGAAATCGAAGTATTAAAACAGTAAATTCCAATTTAAATTTAAATGCCATCAATAAAGACAAGAAAAATTCCGGTCCCTGTTCCTTTTTGAATTTCAGAAAATATTTCGAAATTATGTCATTTAAATTGATTTAATTGAATTTATTAAAATTAAGCTATTTATACAAAAGGAGATAAAAATAGAATAATTGTTCCCCATGCCAATAATAATTTTTTTAAAATGAAAATAATAAAATTATTCCAAGAGAAAAAAATATCTAAAAATTAAATTATTCTATACAAACAATTATCCATTTACATTCAAAATATTCTTTCCCTTGTAACGTTGTAACGAATTTATTTTTGAAACTAAAGATTACTAAAGAATCCTCTTGGGCTGAAACTGTATAAAGACAGGGTGTCTGAAGTTTGCATCGTTGTAAACGCTACGCCGTCAAATTTTTGACAGATAGACCGATTTTTTGGCAACCGAATGCCAGCTTCAAGCGATTTAGTTGTTCCCAGTAAAAAGGCTTCAGCCATACGAAAGCAGTTCATAGTGGATGATACCCTTCCATTCACATCAAAATCTTCTTGGGCTTAATGTTGGGTTTGAAATGGTTGATTTTGGATCTTTTGCGGGTTTTCGACCATAATTACTGGCGTTAAGGAGTGTCATATGTGATCCTAGTTCTAAACTCATATTTTTAGAATCGTTTCACTAGTGTCGTGGCACAGGAGCGATTCCCACATGCGAGGACCGTTATTGTTTTTTTTTTCTTATTTTTTTTTTGGCGTTTCATGTTGGGCCAAACCGTTCAGGTTGACTTTTCAATCCAACCTTCTTAAATGGTTCACGACAGTTTCGTGGTAACTTTTAAATGAGTTGATTTACCTTCCGAACTATGCTAAATCAAACCAGATGCTGGTGTCCTTGGACTATATAGATAATTGGATCGACATTGTTGACGCAATCCTCAGCAATTGGGCAATTTTGGAACACATATGACGTCGAATTGATACAGCACTAAGTTCATAAATTATTCAAATTTTTTTGATGTCTTATATTGATTAAAAACTTGAATGTATCTCAAGCTATTTATTGAGCTCCACATATCAAAAAATTCAACCATCACATTCATCCTTAAAACAAACCAGTGTCTCTTAGCACTTCCTCACGAAAACAGGCGATTTAAAATTATTTATTGGACTATTTAATACCAAGTGGACTTATCAAGTGACCTCTTCTATTTGCCCACCATTCTTCATTCTTAATCGGTCAATTTAACGATACATTACACTATAAATCGGCAGTCATTAATCCTATCCGTGCATGTCCTCGATTTCAAACAACTTTTTCGCCTTCTTCCTTATTCCCTCGACTTTCTCCATCGTTTGCCCTACATCAGAAATACATTATTTCAACTTTCCAATTTGTATTTTTACTTCGTTTGTATTTTCATTTCAACACCGACAATGTTCTACTCAAACAAATGACTTTTTCCTGCTTCCATCAACTAACTCAAGGGAAGCAGAAAAACAAGCAACACAACCAGACCAACTCTGAACCTTTGGTTGTCAGTTACGTAGAACAATGCATAACATTATGTGTGTGTGTTCATATGTTACCCTCTAGAATTCAGGTCATCGCATATACAGAATACATAATAAAACTGATTGTTATAGTATCTCTTGTCAGCCCAATCATGACCCCAGCAACAACCGGGACTAAGCAAGTCAGAAAGCAAGACAAGCCAATACAAGTAGAGCCGACTACTGTCAGGCCACTATCGCTTGGCAACATGTAACATACTTGACAATGTGGCGCTTGACTCACGCTTCCTTGTGTATTTACTTAACTCAAATCAGATTCTGCTCCAGCCCCGAATCAAAGAATCAACTTGAGGCTGGCAGTGGGCTTAACTCGTCTGATGCAAAGGCCAGTCGACATACAATTTGGAATTTTGTTTTCTCAATTTGCTTTCTTTCGTGTCTTTTTGCGCCTGCAAAATGAGTAAAGTTTCTGAGACAAGAACGAATCGAGCAACTTCTACCTCATTCCCACATGGCCAGGATGTAAGGAGTTATTGTTCTAGTCATGCGAGCGGTGGAGAATGGTATCCACTTTTCGGGGTTACCGATTTTAGTATGTTTTGGGAAAGCGAGGTTAGATCACACTTAAAAAGAATCATCGATTACCCAAACTAGTAGAGTCTAGTAACTATAGATTAAAGGACAGACAGCCCGGGTTTGCCGTCTCCACTTAACAAAACTCATCCTAATTCCAACGGGTCTAAGCCTTTTCCCGGGAATTTTGTATTTTGGGTTCCGTTCTCTTTTGAACTCCTAACTCAAATATTCAATTTTCCACTCACCAATTTCGATGGTATTATGTTGCATGCATAATACAAGATAAGCAAATAACAATAAAAGCGAGAAGAGTATCTGATTTCAATCTAAAAACTTCGGTGCAATAATTTAGTTGGCTCACATTCGAGATCGATGAATATGAACACGGCACAACAACTCGTGTTCTAATTTTTTTTTAGTTTCTCCATCTTTAATATCAAGTGGGAGGTTGACTAAAAATACAAACTTTGTCCGACTTATCGAACATTTTATTGATTTAGTATCTTTATTTGGATAACAAACAGAAGTGAAAAAATTAATTAAATGTAGTTCACCGGCCGGCGTGTCAGCAAACAAGTTTGTGGCCTAATTTACATTCGTTTGGAAAAACACAAATGAAGTTATTCGTTGAATTTCCATAGCAATTAGGTAAATATTTAAACAATAGTTCGACTCCAAGCAACGCTTCAATGAAGATATTGCTATCTAGGTATCTAATAGGTGTTCAACCATGGTACATTCTTAAGAACTTAACTTGATCCCTGGAAATTCGATCTGATCCTTAAATTTACATTACACTATCTCCTACCGAATTGTCAAGAGAATAAATTTTTCGGAATGGAATAGCGACCATCAATCATAATATGTTGTGAAGTCACCGCTAAATGGAATGACCTATTTTTCATGTAATTTGATGAGTAAGCAAACATATTTCATGGGTATGCATAATTTTTCATCCTTCAAAACAGGACACGGAGTGAGTAATATCGTGGAGACTAACGTGGGAAGAATACTAGAAATTAAAGGTTTGTGCAATCCTTATTCGATTGAAATAATTGAGCGGATGAAAAGTGATTTATTGTGGATTTTATTTATTTATTGGGTATTGTGGATCAGCTAATATAGAGTCCACAAAAAGGACGTAAATATTTACACTCGAAATAGAAAACTTGGCTTCAGTTTCCTTAAACACTAAGACGATTTATTATGGTTTCTCTCTAGGATCTCTTTCAGCATATTGTTTTGCTGCTTGAAGCATATCCTGCCGGGGTAAAACAACCGATGGAAATGCGGTTTCATCGCATTACTAACAATCTTCCGCTGTCAATCTTGTCAAAAAACAAATCGATTTCACTCTATTTACGCTAATGTATTTATAGTATAACAGAATTGTATCTTTTCGTAACGATCATTGTGTGTGATTGTGATGATAACATTCCATGGAAACGCATTAGCCCGAAACCTTACAGGTGGGGGTTGGAAATTTATATTAGATTACACACTATTCGGGGTATGAAAAATGATGTGATTCCCTTTAATGGGTTTTGTTTTTTTGTAATGGGGATTAATATTTACCTAGACTTTTTATTAATGGAAAGCAAAATCAAGTTTTATTGAACTTACTATTACTGCTGTTGCTTCTACTGCTACTGCTACTGCTACTACTTCTACTACTACTACTACTACTCAGTGTGAAGCAGATGTATTTTCTAGCAGATTTTCACTCCAATATGATACAATGAAAATGTTAGTAGCAAGCTCAATCTATCCTGCTCCCATAAAGAGTTTCCATGCATTTTTCCAGATGTGGAAATGGACTCCCGCTTGGAGGACGAACATTTGAAGCAATTATTTAATTCAAGCTAAGTCAACTTTATCCTTTTTTGAGAGCGGTAGAACTTCCAAATAAAAGATTTAAAACAATTTTTCTTGTGAAAATAAATCCTTTACCATTTAACATTTCAAAATGATTTCTGATTTCAAATGATTTCATCAAATACTTTTGTTTTTGACAACTTTTTCCGTGTATTTGGCTCCAGTGTTGTTGGTTTGTTAACATAAACCAAGAGCTTGATGCACCCCCAAAAGATAAAAATCTGGAAGCGTCAAATCGTATATCGATTTCGTGAAATAATGTTGTCGCTACATTTCATATCATATATGTCGATTGCCTCTAACGTTGCGTAGTATTCAGTGACAATATGTTAGAACAAATGTTTTCAAATGTCTGAAGTTTACATCATTACAAAGGCAGCGAGTTCTAGTTTTTCCACATTTTGGTTGATAACATTCAATGGACTGATATGCAAAACTGGAGTAAGAATGCGCAAAATTCAAAATTGCGATCAACGTTTCCAATCATCCAAGATTATTCAAAAATTAAAAGAAAAATCGACATACGAGGTGTGTTCAAAAGTTAAGGTGACTTTTTAAATTTCGCGGGCAACGTACATTCGATTTTTCAGCTATATAATATGTTCAGTTCGTTTGTGAGAGGCATCACAGTTAGAAGTCTTTTGCGAGCTCGGCGATTTTTTACTATGAAATGGATAAAAGTTGCATCAAATTTTGCGTAAAATAAAATTAAATGCTCCAAAACACTTGAAATGTTGACAGTAGCATACGGTGAAACTCCCCTGAAAAAAAAAAAATAAATGTTTACTATTGGTACAAACTCTGCCAGTGCCAAGTACAAATGCCAGGTACAAAGATGCCAATAACGAGCCTCGCTCTGGACGCCAAGGCACGTCAACAGCTGAAAACGTTCAAGTAGTGAAGAAAATTGTTTTGGAAAACCATCGGTGCGCTATCAGAGAAGTTGCTGAGGATGTTAGCATATCAATAAGCTCGCGCGATGAACGTTTTTTCGAACGTTATGGGCATGATGCGTGTGTCAGCGAAGTTTGTTCCGAAAATGCTTGGTTTTGACCAATTCAATCGTCGCATGAGCATCGCTCATGAGCTTTTGACAGACGTCAATGATGATCTTGGTTTGCTCAAAAGGGTCAAAACTGATGGCAAATCATGGAATTATGGTAATGATATCGAAACCATGGCCCAATCGTCCCGATGGAAGAGCCCAGCTGAGCCAAGACCAAATCAAGCACGCCAAATTCGATCAAATGTCAAAGTTTTGCTCACTGTTTTTTCGATTACCGTGGATGAGTGCATCAGAAGTTCTTACCTTATGATCGTACGGTATACAAAGAGTATTATCTTGGAGTTATGCAATACGAATGAGAATGACAAGCAATACGAAGAAAACGTCCGGGATTGTGGAAAAACAATTCATGGCTTTTGCATCACGGTAATGCTTTTACTCACTCATCTTCGCTTGTGAGAGATTTTTGGCCAAAACATCATCTCAAACATGCCTTTGCCAAGATATTCACCGCATGTCGCCCCATGTGACTTTTTCTTGGTCAAAAAACTGAAGAGACCTATGAAAAGACATAGATTTGCAACGATAGAGGAGATAAAGAGACTACATCGCCGGAAGAGATCAAGGCTATACCGAAAAGAGCTTATTAAAAGTGCTTCGAGGATTGGGAAAAGCGTTGGCACAAGTGTTTTGTATCTGAAGGGGACAACATAAATATTGACCAATAAATTAATATTTTTTCCTAAAAATACAAAATCATCATATTTTTTGAACACACCTCGTAGTTTCGTTGGAAAGTATGATTTGTTTTCGATCTTCATCCCGTTGACTTTTGGAAATAAAACTCTACTGAACATTTTCCACCATACTTTACAGAAATTTACGAGTTATATTACTTAAAATAACTTCAACCATTGACAATAACCGACTGTGAAATTTTGAACAATCCAATTTTAATTTTTTCTATAGTATACGTTTTTTTCATTCAAGAGCAATATCTCCATGCACAACGTGAAAAAGTTTTATAGCGAATGGAGGACTATAACTATGGTTGTTGCGATTATGTGCATAATCGTTATTGCTTACCAAGGGGTTAAGGATTTAGGCAAACGACAGGGAATCCTTTAAATACAGAAGCTGTCAAAGCTATGCGGTGCAGCAATTTGGGCCAGATACTACCACAAAATATCGACAAACGGTAGACACACACAGTCTAGCAGGTGCCGATTAGTGCCTTTAGAGGATTCAAGCATCAATTTCCTCCTTCCGACGAACCTCAAGAGATTTCAAAACCCATATACGAGGAATTGACAAATGATGAATTGTTGCGAGGATGCCTCGGCGGCCATACGCAAAATAGCAATGAGAGCTTTTTTAGGACGAAATTATACTCATCGAAATCGTAGCACAAGTACCTGCAAGTATTGCTTACGAAGGTTTTATGCTAGTCTTAATACTTATGAAGGTTTTGAACATTAAAATCGGGCCTACAGCGCGAGGCATGCCATTTTATTCGCAATTGTATATGTTTTGCACAATACTAGGTTTTCATTTCAATTTAAGGTGTCTGACGTTTTATCGTTGCAAAGGCTAAGTTGTCAATTTTTTTCATTTTGGCTTTTTACAGATTATCAAGCTAAAATGAAAACTTAGTCGAGTGCAAAAAGAAAAAATAAAGTACGCGACTAAAATTTTTACAGAATTTAACAAAGTCCAATCGTTCAAAATGTATTTAAAAATTTGACAGCGTCGCGTTTGCAACGGTGCAAACGTCAAATACCTCATTTGTACAACTTTAATGCGCTTGAACAATTTGAAGGTATTCTCTATGGAGCTGCCATTGCTGGTATACTAATTTTTTAATTTTCTCTTTAAGAAAATTTTCAAAATGCGTTTTGTTACGAAATCACTTATGGACAATGTCTCAGTGATTGCTCTGATACTGCTCTACCGATCTTTCTGAAATTTGGACAACATATTCCTAACATACTTAGGTATTTTTGACACTGAAAACTGGTTAACATTCCAATTTTTTAGTTTTTTAACACCGAAAAAACAATTATCATTTTTTGGCCGTCATTTGATTAATTTGTAATAAATATTATGTTTGTACTTACACTTATATTCACAAACAGTATTATTTTATATTGTTTATGGGACTTGTGGTTCAGACACTTCCTTTCCTGTCCAACGGGACAAGTTTTTTTTACTTCAAGAGTGAACTTGTTGAATGCAACAAGAGAATCTTATCCTTTATAGAATTATGATAAATTTTTTAAAAAATTCGTTTCTTTCGTGCTTGGATATGTGAATAGATCTCTTAATGCATACCGTGGAGTTTGAGGGTTGTGCCTTTTATTTTTCTCACTCTATACAAGGTCCAATAAAGAGGTAACCAAGGTAACCAATAAATAACCTCATCACTGAATAAAACTTGACGGCAAAAGTCTGGATCACTTTCCAGTTCGTTCCAGTTCAATGCAATCCTTATTAAACACCTATCACGCAATACTCCAATTAGTCAATTTTGACGTATGTTATACACAAATTGTGAGCTGTGAATTTTCTCATCCACCCTATATGCAACTCTACTTTGTAATCGGTGCCTATTGAGGTTGCTGAAGTTTGCTTCGTTGCAAACGCAACTGTCTGATTTTTTTACTTTTTGATACTGTTCGAGGATTTTACTGAAGTAAAGAACGATGACAGTGTCAATAGCGCCAAAAATTACGAAAAGAAATACAAGATAATACCCAAAAATATTCAAGATGTGAGGGAAAATATCGCGACCGCTAGGTTCGCAACGATACAAACTTCAGAGAGCTCTTTTTTGAATGTTTTGTGAATTATTTGACTAAAACTTTGGTAAATTTCATCAGACATTTTTTGAGTCTGCTAGATTTCACTTCACTTTAATCATCTACATCGACCGAAAAATGAAAAATATTGTATCCTATTAGAATTCTTTTACTTTTACTAATGAATCATACGATTCAGTCAACTTTACAGCGAAACGTGAATGAGAAGAGCTTAAAGAAATACTGGTTGACGCAGAGTTTACTATATGAAGACGAATTGTGAAATGTTTAGGGGCATAATTTTATCCTTCAGGTGAACCAATTAAAGTTCCAGTCGAATCATCCAAAAAAGTGAAAGAGCATTAACATTCAAGATCTTTCGTTTTTGTTCGTGTATTCACAGTTTTTTGATAGCTGGACTTAAAATTTTGTCAATTTTGTTCACAATTTTGACTTTTGACTTGCACTATATCTGTTTTTTCATTTCCGTCCAAACATCAACAAATAGCCAAAAGTGGAATTATTTGACAGTGTTGATTCTCCGACGTATCCGGATACCATCAGGATTATGTGTTTGGAGAACCGGACAGCAGTATCGCTTTTGCGCATATTTGTATTTAATTGTCATTTGTCAGCTGATTGTGTATCGCGAAGGCGTGCCGAACTCATTGAAACGTTGTTTTTACTTGTTCACTTCTAAACAATTCGATATTAAATCTTCTTTCCACATTTTGAATGAAATGGCCCAACAAACAAAGAGGTAGCTCTTCTATATAGAAGAATATATCTGGCATTAAATGCGTTTTGAATGTCACACAGGTATTAACGGAACAGTTGCGTCCAAAAATATTTGCGATGTTTATACAAATGTATTAGACATTCGTAAATGTCAAATATTGTTTTCAATTCTAGCAATTTGGATTTCTCCGATTTGCAGCCACCAAGAAGACAAACAAAATTAGACAAAGACATGGCGAAGGCAGAAGTGGAAGCAAATCCATGTCAAGCAACCAAGGAACTGTCAAACACCCTTAACCAGCTTTGGTCGACCATCCAGGAATAATGACAGCAGATTAACAAAATAAGGAGAACAGGTGCTTGGATGCTCATAATCTTTCCGGAGAGAGCAAACTCAGCCGATCCATCATATGCAACGAATTGCTTCAACGGCACTATATAGAAGGCGCGCTTGAAGTTTGCACCGTTGCAAACGCAAGGTCTCGATTTTTACACGTTTTGAATTATTTTGGATAATGTTAATAAAATATTTTTTTTAAATATTTCTTTTCGTCATTTTGGCTCAAATAAAACTGCTCGTTTTCACTTGAGTCAAATCGACGAAAAATATGAAAAAGGGAAGACATTCCAGACGGTTGCGTTTGAAACGATGAAATCCTGAGACACCTGCATTAGAATCGATTATTTGACCGCTCGACGAAAATTGGCTCCTGTATAATAATCTAAAGCACAAAAGCTCTTCAGTTTTTGAATGTTTTTTGGAAAATTTCATTCGCATTTTTGACTAAGAAGTATCGTGGGAAAACAGCCAATTCTGGAACAGCAAGAATTATGCTTAGACAGTATCATTACCATGGGCGAATACCTAGAAAACCAGTTTGCAGTGTTGCTCTAATTTTGTCATTTTTTGAATGTTTTTTGGAGAGTTGGACTCAAAATTTTGGTAAATTTTATTCGAATATTTGCATTTGAAGCACTCTTCTAGGTTTGTTAATCATCTACTTGAAAGAAATGGTGAAGAACTTTGACAGCGTAGTGTTTTTGAAACGATGCAAACTCCAGACACCTGGAACCTGGTTAATGAAGATTTTTTATTTAATGAAATTTATATATATAGATGAAAGTAATTTTAACGTCTGCCAATCAGATGGGCAACTAGTTGGCTAACGTAATGCTAATGGAGAGCTCAAGAAGGCCAATCTTCGTACTACAGTAAAGCATTTCTTAGGTTCAATAATGAAATGGGGTGCAATATCCTCTGCTTGATATGGTAATTTACATATAATTGAGGGAAGCGTTGAGAAAATATACGAATTGAATTTCTTAACAGCAAATGTGAAAGAGAGCGCTAAACCTTGGAATAGAAGACTTCATTTTTTAACCAGGACAACGACCCGAAGCACAAAGATCGTGTTGTGCGCAGTTGTTTGCTCTACTATTGTCCCCATGTGCTTCTGACTCCATTACAGTCCCTTGATTTGAATACTAACAGGAAGGATAATTAAAAAATAATCACTTAAATAATAAAATACAGCTTGTAACTGCCTTAAAAGAAGAGTGGGACAAAATTTAGAGATCCTTCTGTCGAAAATTGGTGGAGTCGGTGCCAAATCCCAATACAAAAGCGGTCATACAACAAAAAGGGTTTCCAACTAAAATGAAAATTCGAACCTCAAACTTTCTATGAATTCATTTTATGTACTAGTAGTAAAGTAATTTCTGTTGGTTTTAATGTGAATTTTTCGATTTTTTTATTGATAATAAATGTATAACAATTATAATATTTAAAATTAAAAAAATGTTAGTAACAGATTCGTAGTCGATTTGTTATTAAGGTATAAACTTTTATTTCCAAGCTTTTCCATTATAATTGTGAGCCACTGTACGTCGAGCCTTGCATATTGAATTCGAGGGCAAACTTTAGCTTACCCTCGTCAACTCGTAACTTAGGGTTAAGAAAACAATACTGCCGGAATTTTGCAACGATGCAAACGCAACAGACTCGACTTTTTGATCCACTTTTTGGAGGTGTGTGAAGTTTACATCATTGCAACCCCAACGCTGTCATAAGTTTTGACAATTTGTTTTTGGTAGATGACTCAATTGTAATGAAAACCTAGTAGAGTGCAAAGAAGTCGAAAATGCGAATGAAACTTTCCAACATTTCAAGGTAAATTATCCGAAAAGCATTCAAAATTTGTAAATACTGATTACCGTTGCGTTTGCACAACACTGGAAACTAAAAACACCTCTTTTGGATAATTTAAATGAAATTTATGTGATTTCTTTTCGAAACTTCACCCCACTGGCACTCAATAGTTTGTTTACCTTCAGCAAAATCGCGATAAATCTGAGACCATTTCGATTTGTCAACTTCAGGCACCTGAAAGCAAAATAGGAGCTGAAGATAGTTCAGTTGAGGATAACACATTGGAAAATCACGAAGACAATAAATTTTTCCCCCGATTCTCCTTTCCATATTACAACAAACATCCCGAACCGCAGTAACTAACTGAAGTTTCAATCCGGGTGATAGTCTGAAATAAAATTCTTCTTCCAGGGAAAATGTTCCCATGTGCATCTATTCAAGAGAAGTTTTTCGGCAAATTTTAGAAAAGATGTTTTCATATTGGGTTTTCTTTGGA
Organism: Stratiomys singularior; assembly: GCA_954870665.1. Classification (NCBI taxonomy): domain Eukaryota; kingdom Metazoa; phylum Arthropoda; class Insecta; order Diptera; family Stratiomyidae; genus Stratiomys; species Stratiomys singularior. The sequence goes on along the minus strand of OX940881.1, from coordinate 29,822,360 downwards.
GAAGATTTTGCCAGACATTAAATTTAACGACGAAACATACTTTTCATCTGGCTTGAAGACATTTAATCTATGGGTACTCAACCTTAACTTTTAATATTCAGATTCGTAATCAATTTTATTTAAGTTGGAAGTTTTGATTATTTTTTTGGCAAGAGAGTTCCATTCATGAAAACCCCCAAGAATTACCTTTTGAAAACCAATTTAGAATGCCTCCAAAAGTCAGCTCTAGGAAAATTCTAGAAAGGTTCATGGAACATCTGCGTTATGGATATTTGTAAGGAACTTCTTACTGAAATAGTAGAGCCTTAGCATGCGAGTCGTATCAAAATCCCTTAGGAACCCTCCTCCCTTCTGTTCAAGACGAAACACATATCATAACACATTAAACCATTTATCAAAGAATGAAGCAAGTGAGTGAACCAACCCGCATCGAATCCACATAATTTCTACCCCGAAACAAATACTTTTCAGTCACAATTGAAATAATCTAAAACAAACGAAACTTCTAAATTTCTCCACCTGAAACTTCACTTATATGTTAATGCTGACCTACTCAACCTTATATTTAGCACGTAGCGAAAAGGGATGGATGTTGAGTGTAATGGAATCAGCGGAACCCAACTTCAGGCTTACAGCGCAGTTTTGTTCCTTTAACTTTGGAAATCATTGAGTTGCGAACTTCAGGAGGCAAGCAAAACATTTGGAGTTAGCAATTGAAAACTTTAATTTTGAATTGAATGTCGTCCTGTGAAGGGAAGTGATAGAATTATGGGGAGAGGCACGTACAAATGAAAACAACTTATGCGCGATGCTGTGATTGAGCATGAATTCAGATATCAAAATTTGGGAAAATTTTATCGCTCGTCCATAGAAATCGCTCGCAGCAATTGGTGAACAACGGAGCACTAAAAGGTCATTGAATGAATTAAAGCAAACACCCAAAACAAATGAACTCATCCACACTAAATAAACATTGAAATTGGAACGCAAAGTTGTTTTTTTTTCACAAGCAGGAGTACGGAATGAATGTTCGTGGTCTTCGTTTTGGCATGACGGATCCCTTGCAAACTCCTCCTTTGGTTCGGATACAAATCAATTTATCCCGTCTGTGCCGAAATTCCCCGTTCAACAAATTGTAGAAAATTTATAGTCCAAAACGGGCTAAGACGGAAGCGCACCACACCTTTTCTCCCTGCCAGTAATGCATTACGTTCAAAGGGAGCTAAATTCAACCTTCGGCATTTATCCTGTCACATTGTCTTACCTGTAATATCCTGAGGCCCTAACTGTTCATTTCCACACTTAAATTTTTGCCCGGAACAAATGACACCATTTCCGCGTTCCGCTCAGCAAAAATCCCAGTTTTGGAAAACAACATACAAATCGTTTTTCGTCGCGAAAACGCACACGACACTTTTTTTTCAGGGCTCGAACTGGAAAATTGGGAAAAACTTTGACGAATCTTTCATCGAGAAAATCTTGCCGTCAGCCGTTTTCGCCGCCACCAACGACGTCGCCGTTGTCGTCGACCGTCGTTCACGTCAAATCGTATCGTTGTCGTTTTTGCGTTATGTCGTCAAACTCCTCGTTTCCGCTTATACATACACAACCAACACTATCAACACCGCGCGCCACTTATTTCCCAGCACCTACACACACATCCGATGCAGCTATTCGCCTTTTTCTAAATTTATCAACCAAGCAAGAGAAACACCACACCAGCGACTTACACTCGACGGAAAAAACACTGAAAACGGTGAAAATCTCAACAACGACCTTTGCGGCGATTTCCTTCGCAAGACACACTTTCGGCAGCGATTGCCAGCACGAGGAATTTTCCTTTTATTCGGGCTCGCTGCGCGGCTCCGTTCGTTTTGGAAAGATGGAAAACTAACCACGCACCGAATCAATGACGGTGCCGAGCTGTCGTGCAATTCGATGACCCAGGCACAGGGCCCATTCGATTTTCCCAACGTAGCACAGCTCCCAAGTTACCACACCACGCGCTACCACTTGACTTGAACCAACCCCACAATGACTTTATTATCGCACGGACATTCAACAACGACTTTCTCGAGTCTCCTGCGTTTTTCAAATTTTCTTCGCGGCAGCCACCAGATTGGCAACCGAGCTGCTAGCAAAGGTCTTCGCTGGTCTTCCGTCTCACCTCAAGAAATGTTTGGCCTGCTGCTGCCGTTGCCTTTTCGTCCCATCGCCACACACACATGCATGCAGAAAAGGGTCAACCACACCAACACTTCCACCACGCTCTGCACACCAGCTCTTCGCGCAAAATCTACAGGCGAGTCATCAGCTATTTGCACGCGTTACACTGGTCACCGTTCAGCGCGAATCCTCGCAAAACCACATAAATCGCTTCGCCGGCTAACTCTAAACGTCCACAAAAAGTGCATCAAGCATGAAAATCTGCGGCTGCTGCACCAAACCATTCACAACCACATTCCGTTTTACGTCAGCACGGGGTGAACACATCTACGAACACACAGTTCTAATCCAAACAGTACACACAACACATACACCACTACGCTTCTGTTCACAAACACTATCTACCTACCGCACCGACACGAACTCAACACGGAGAGAGCACGAAAGGAAAACGCAAAACGAGACTAGAGTTGGCGAGTCGACGACGAAAGTAGTCAAAAACGGGAAACTCCAAAAATTCTACCCGACCGAACCACCATCACAAAGAATAATCGACAATTCCCTGCACAAGTCAGTTTGTCGCTTGTTCGCTTTCCCACCTATTTTCCCCTTTCGCTCTTTCGCCGTGATCGTTTTGCAGTCTTTCCGTGGAATGCGTATTCGCAGGACTTGCAAAGAATTTCACACTTTGCACGGCCAATCTTCACTTAAAATTGTTTCAGGATTTCACAAGGTCCTTGGGCACCTTCAGTTCTATTGATTGAATACCAATTCAGAAGACGGCTGGCTCTGAGTCGAACAGACGGCCCGGCTGAACAATAAACTTTTCACTGACCACGGACTAAATAAACGCCTCTCCGCTCGGGCACACCACGAAATCACTTTGACTCAAGCACCACTTCGGCTGACGACGACAGCGCGACCATGGCTGGCCACACTTTTCCACCAACCGAGTGGTGAACATTCCTGTATGAAATCCATCACATGTAGATGGCAGTACATTGGGATTTCAAAAAAATGATGCAAACGTTATTTGACGTAGAATAGCCGTTAACGTCGGTGGACGGGAACATTCCTTCAAAAACGATTATTTCAATTTCTAACACAGTTCTGACACTTAGTTATCGCCCGACAACTGGATTTTTTTGGTGATATCGCGGCAGGAAACCATTTAGCAACAAAGACTCGTTTAGAATAATTCCCTGATTTCCTCATTTCAACGGTCATAAATGCTTGTCAAAATGTTCGTTAGAAATGGTATTGAATTCGAAATCAATTATTACACACGGGGAGTCAATTACTTCAAAGCCTTTGGTTTGTGACGTCCAGCAGACGACCTTACGAGTGAGGTCAAATTCAATTTGCATTACAAATTGTTGTTTGCAAGTTCTGAAAAAGATTGGACGTTTCCATGGCACGTATGATAGCATCGGACTAGTTTAAAACTAATGTATGAGAAGCAATGAAAGCTCAAAGGATTTGATTTATCTTGTTATTGTTGGGCAACTGTTCGCTACAGAATTCGGGGCGAAATGCTTGTTTGAGCCACCTCATTTCAAGACCAAAGGCACATGAGATTTAGTAATCTGGTTGGAATCACTCATCGCCTTATGTTTTCCCCCAAAGGAATCCATCACAGCTCGATGGGCTAATTCTCCGATATCAGCAACACAAATTCAAATATCACTGACATCAGTAGGATGGGTAGCCGGGATCTATTGCATTGAAGGTTAACTACTTTAACTGAGTGCTGTTGCAAATGAAGGTCTAACTACTATACCATCTACTGTACTTAGTCTAATTAAGTCATATTTCTTTTTGGTTACAGTGCTGGTTTTTTTTATTTTTGATTTTTTTTTTCCATTTGATTTGATTATTTAAATTTAAAACATATAAATGAGAGAATTCCAATGATTTTTCTGATGATGAAGAATGTGCATAAATTTATGGTGCCAAAATAAATTTAATAATTGTGTACATAATAATTATTGTGACTTTAGACCAAAAAAGATTTTATCAGCTGCTCATATAGTCTGTACGTTTTTATATTGTAATGAGGAAGAAAAACACTACACTCACTCTTCATCTAACATAATTTCAGTTGTATTGACAATTTTTATACTGCATACAGCAGAAAGGGTCATGTTGAAACACCATTATAGGGTTAGTTGGAGAGGAGGTAAGTAGGATTTGTTGGATTGGCTTTTGGCTGTTTGCTGGATTGGTTGGAAGGCTGAATTCGGTTTGCCACGCAATATTCCATCTTCCGCGTGGACGTGAGTCGCTTCCGATAAAGAAAGAATGAGAGGATGTGAAACATTTATCGAAAACACAGTATTGTTTAAAAGGATGAGCATAGTTGGAGATTGGTAGATGAAGTTGTCTTGAACGGTATTAGGGGTTGAAATGGACGAATAAATAAGTTAAAAGAAAAGATTAAAATGGTTCATGGTTGGCTCTGGAAAATGGATCCTTTAGAAATACCCTTTAGAAATACGTTTATTGTTGCTCAGATGTAAGATAGGGATAGTATTTGCATCTTACCTGAAGAAATTCATGAAGAAGCTGCTCTAGGCTAGTTTCTCTATTTTTAAAGTGAATTTTTTTTGAGTTCCCATTTGAATATTCAACCTTTTCCTTTATTGTGGGGAAAATTTTATTCAGACATGAAAGCAGTTGTTTTGAAAGGTACTATGAGCGATCAATAAAGAGTCTTTTCGTCTGAAGATCTATGAAAAAGAATCATCTAGGCAGTGTAGTCTCTTGAATCCAAATTATTCTGTTGATTTGTAAAGGTCATTGCATCGAAGATGACTCGAAAAAGATTCCAAAAATCCATTCTTAAAACGTATCTACCTTTCCCTCTAAATGGAGGGGGGGGGGCGTTAAAGGATATGGGCCTACATTACGTTAATTTGCAGTATTAATTTTTTTTTGATATGAAGTTCAGGGCAGTTTTCTTTCGTGGTTAAGGAAATTATCTGTTACGTGTGCAGGTTTCACTTACTATGGTGAAGACTATGTCAAAGGTCAAAATCAAAAGCTGACCTTTCTTGATTCGTTCCTCCCTTTCCGTCTAAATACGGGGGAAATACATTGGTCTCAATCGCCATATGCCATTTCACTTTTTTTTAGAATGAGTATGAGGCCGGCTTTCTTTCAGGCCTGAGGAAATTATGTGTTATTTGTGCAGGTTTACTATGGGGAAGGTTATGTGAAAGGTTGTGAAGCATTTGCCTATTACGTACATAAGGATCCGTGAGATCCGCAGGGTTTCTTGTAGTTGAGAGACCGTAAAAGGGATTCGGTTTCGGCCTATGTGGTGAACAATTTTTTGTAATTTTGGGTTTTGAAGCAGGAAGAAGAACCGCTACGTGTTGGATAGATAGTTGGTTCCGAGCCTCTGTATCCATTAGAGATTTCCATAGTTTTAAGTAGTCCAATAGGTTTGTATTCTCGTCGTTTGAGATATTATGCGTTATAGGCAAAACAATAAACCGATGAGCATCCTGAAAGTTTTTGCATAGTAACGAACCAGAATTGCCTCCTAGATTCGATAGGATCTGAGTATATCAAAGTACAAAAGTGAACTTGTTGATCTTGTTAAAGTTATCAGGGAGGAATTCAAAGCTGATTCAAAGTTATTGGTAGGCTCTGCTAGGAGTTCTACTTGGAGTTACGGGTCCAAGCAGTAAATTTATTTACTCTTCCATACTACGATTTAAGTTTTAGAGAGAGGTTCTTTTGGGCCCTTAGAGCTTAGAATGAATGAACTCTAGAGTACTACCCAGTACTTCTGGGAATATTTTTCGCCTTGAACTATCAGAGTCCGTCCGTCGATTTTTTTAATGGAATCAGTCATGCCTCCTTGAACCGGAATTATTCGCAGATGTGTGTTGCTTGCAAGATAGGATATCGATGATTGTCTTGTTCAAAAAAGGAAACTATTCAAAAGGCTCGAGAAAATGTGCTAATGGACCCCACAATCACATCAATCTTCTACACCCTATGTTCTAGCAGACATCATCTGGCCATTTTTCAAATAGACCTGGTGAACTAGACGTGCAGAACGATTCACATAAGCGAGCATTGTTCCATCAACATGTCAGAGCACAGAGACACATGTGTTCGCGCAAGAAGAAATTCTCTTCTTCATAGCAAGGCGTAGGATGTGGGAGAGGAGCTCCAGAACGATAATCCTATGTTTTTCGCATATAAGCCCTGACCCTATTCTCCGTCATTTTTCCTTCTCTGCTCGAGAATATTCTGCTCAAGAGTTCGGCAATAGTCATTAAAAAAAACCAAAGAAGGGAGTTCAGGTACATCAGATACAATTTCTGCGTTCGTGACACTAGTGTTGGGTAAATAAATATGGATTCAGATTGTGCTCAATATGAATTACCTCCGAAAATGTGATAGATCCACAGAGCATCTATATAATATAATGAGATACAAGCTGTATTTCCTATCTTACCATATTTTCCAATACGATATCGGAATCCTAGTCATGGTATAATTAACGTCTGACACCACATAATAGATGGAATTCAATGCCATGCCTCTATCTTGTGCCCTAGCTAATAGGTGCTGACAAAAAGAGGTCACCTACGTCAAATACTCCACCGATATATATACATAACACGCTATTGTATGTAGCTTAGATTGCCTAAAGAATCCAGGCTCAGCCGCTTGTCATCGGGCACAACTGTGATAAAATGATTACAGGAAGCAACTTCAACCCCAGACTACCCATAACACGAATTCCATTATGGAAAGAGTGTACGCGAATTCCTCTCCCTATCATTGCTCTCACCATTCAACCGTGCCTCTTTTTTTCAAACGAACTGTTCCAACATTGAGTGGTCTATTAATTTTTTCTTAACTTACCACTAAAGGTCCCTTTCAGTCAAAGAAACTAACGATATCTACGTCATTTTCTGGGTTTCCTCAAGAGTCTATTCTGGGACACAATTTCTTCATTTACAACATATTCATGCACCATCCCGCAATCGCCACACACCAACTCACACCTCTACCATTCCTCTCGAAATTCTCGGACCGGGCGATATCAGGGAACTTGCTAGCCTCACACCTTTCTGTTGAGGTTATTTTTTGTGACTCATAAAACCCTGATCATGCCCATTTTCTCCTACCACTCTGCAGTTTGATTAATTATATCGCTAATCTTCACTGAAGATCTTCAAGAGAAAGTTGCTCGGGAAGGGCCTGCCAAAAAACAAATTTCACAATGGGAAATGTGTTTTCTTTGCCTAAAAATCAATTGGTAGTCACATAATTGAGTTGAGAACAAAGTGCTCGAGAAATCGGTTAACACTCCCAGAAAACATTTTACACGATATGTTATTTCAGAATATCATCCTGCTGCATTTGATGTTTTTGATGCTCCACCATAGCAACATTATCATCCTTTGGTAGGCCTTTTTTCAAAAACGGCCCGTCTACGTTTCGGCCGAACAAATCAACCACGGGTCTCCGGGCTTGTCCTGTCGTTAAATCAATCATCGAGTCTGCAAACCTCGGTCAACTGACGTATTTTCAGGCCGGTTAGAGCACGTGTAGTATCTAAACCGGTTAGGCTACCGTCACCTCGTTGAAACCTTGTCATTTTTCTTCCAACCCATTTATTCTTAACCGCTCTCAACCGAATTGAAAATTAAATAAGCACTGGCAAGTGTAACAGCAGCCAGGACCAATAACTCACTGGTATCAAACCGGTGTCAATTTGAAGAAAAAAATATATGCAGCGTGTAAATTATCTAAAGGACTCTCTTCCTCATAAATATCTTGTTGAAACATGGTATTTTTGCTCGGGATTCTTGACTTGAGTTTTCCTCTGTGTTTGCAAGAGGAATTAGGCCCATTTAGACCAAAATGGTGAAATGTTTTTCCATCGTTACAGGTACAATAGTTAAGACAATTTTTGCGGAAAAGGTGGTTCCTACCAAAGCTTGAAGCCTGAAAAAAGGCAGCAACTTATCCAGAGATATTATTATTGCTGCCGTGGGAGCTACCCTTAAAAAACCCGCAGAAAATTTATGAGCTACGACGGTGGTTCAAATATAACCCTGAATTGCGTAGTACAAAATTTTATTATTTCATTGAAGTGATACAATATTTTACGGTTTTCTAGGTGGTCTGCCATACTTTGTATACATTTTTTCACCTCTCCGGAAGCTTTCGTATGCCTTTTATTATGAATCTCACGTCTTCACGTGTACCTATTCGTGCACAAATGATTCCACTTCATCATGGCTTTTGAAACGTCCACCGCGTGCCTCTTTCAATGAACCATGTAAATAATAATCACAGGATGATAAGTCTGGACTGTATTGAGGCTGTTCTAGTGTTTCTTATCCCAATTTGTTCACTGTTTCAATGCAATGTTTCAATTCTTGCAGCAATATTGCACAATGGATTGGAATATCGCATCGTTTCGATTTGTAGGCGGGCTTTACGGTGAATTTTAGATGGCTAATGTAATACTGCGCGTTAACAGTTCGTTTTTTGGTGACAAAATCATGCACGATCACATCTCTCAGGTTTCAAGTCAACACGGTACACATCAACTTCCCAGCTGATGCTATGATTTGTTTTAACTGTCGCTCCCTCGTCTTTCTTCCTCCAATTAATAGATTCGCATTTACTCTCCGACGTATAGAGGTTCATCCGTGTCTCGTCTGTGGTGAATATTTGGCAGATCAATTTCTCCCCTTCTACTTCAAACCGCTGCAGGAGAGGCGTACAAACTTCCCAGCCGATGAATTTCTTCTCAAAATTAAAAAGTTGTCGCTCCCAGCTGGCTGAGATTTGTGGTAACCTTAGGTTCATGAATTATTGACTCAGTACGACCTACGCCCATTTTCTCCGCCATATCGCGGCCATTTCTGCATCGGTCATCCAAAATGAGTTTTCAACAGCGCTTCCGTTTTCATCGGTGACACTGATCCTAGTGCGCCGCGCATGTAGCAAGTTCGCCACCACTTCTCAGCCTCTTCGGAAAGCCAAAAATCATTCATACACTTGGGTCATAGAGGGGCACTAATCCCCTACCTATTCAAGTAATTATCGATAAATTTCCACTGATTTTAGATTATCTTTTACCATAAAACGAGTAATAATGCGTTGCGCAACAGACACTGGTACATCCATTTTGCTCATGACAATAACTACACTAAAAAGTGAGGTTACGCGGTTTCAGCTGTTCTCCATGTTTCATCACAGGCCGGTCTGATATCTATATATATTTCAATGATATATGATATGTTGATTTCCGTATATATGATATGATATATATAATATTTATATAAATATATATGCATATACAGTGCTGAGCAAAAGTCTTCGTACAGCATTGAAATAAAAGAACGTTTTTAAATTTCAAAAAATGGAACAAAGATAGTTCAAATTCTCCTTATATATTTACAAGCTACATATATACTAAAAGTAATTAAATAAACAAAAACAATATTTCAGCATTTATAATAAAATACAACAAAAAGTTCATTATAAGTACTCAAAATTGCTGTGCAAAAATCTTCGTACACTGCCTATGCTTTCCATAATAATGGAATCAAGTCCTATCAAAACATGTTTAATCGTAAAAAATCCGTTATCAATCCGGTATTTGTCTACAAAATCCTTCATGCAATTTAGTTTAGTTTTTGCTGCCTGCAAAGTTACTTCGCAAAATGGATACAAACGAAAAACGTAAAGAAACCAGTGTCTGTGTAAGGGAATTATTATTAATTTGTATAAAGACGGCAAATCTATTAGTGAAATCGGAAAAACTGTAAAAAGAAGTCGTTCCACAGTTCAGTATATAATTAAGCGTTACACAGAAGAAGGTAGAATTCAAAATAAAGTGACAAGTGGTCGACCTAAAAAGTTAACGGTGAGAGAGGAAGCTAGTGTAGTTCGGCAGGTAAGGACAAATGCTTTTGTAACATCACCAGAAATTGCAAATATACTTCAACGCGATTTCGGAAAGCACGCTGATCCATCAACAGTTCGCCGGGCTTTATACCATGCCGGCTATAACGCGCGGGTTCCTAGGAAGAAGCCATACATTAGTGCAGTGAATCGAGCCAAACGTGTTGAATTTGCGAAAAAATATTTGAGTTCTGAAAATTTGTTTTGGGAAACTGTAATTTTCTCAGACGAATCTAAATTTAATATTTTCCAATCAGATGGGCGAAAATTAGTGTGGAGAAAAAGTGGAGAAGAAGTGGAGGCAAAAAATCTGAAAGCAACTGTGAAGCATGGCGGCGGTCATGTCATGGTGTGGGGATGTATGTCGGCATCCGGAGTGGCGTGACTTGTATTTATTGATGAAAGAATGGATCAATACCGTTATTTGTCAATTTTGAAAGACAATTTGACGCAAAGTGCCAGTGAAATGGGTTTTCAAGGGAACTGCTACTTTCAACAAGATCGAGATCCGAAACACACGGCATATATTGTGCGGCAATGGCTCGCATTAACTGTTCCCCATTTGTTGGAGACACCTGCTCAATCATCGGATCTCAATCCGATTGAACCTTTATGGGCCGAACTTGAAAAAAATGTACGAAAATATGCCATATCCAACAAATCGGATTTGAAAAAAGCATTGATGACCGAGTGGGGAAAAATAACGGGAGAATAGTTCAGAATTAGTTCAGTCAATGCCCCGAAGATTAAGTGCTGTTATAAATGCAAAAGGATACCCTACGAAGTACTAGATTTTAAGATTGAAAGAACTACTTTTTTCATTTTCTTATTGTACGAAGACATTTGCACAGCAATTTTCAGTACTTATATTGAACTTTTTGTTGTATTTTATTATAAATGCTGAAATATTGTTTTTTGTTTATTTAATTACTTTAAGTATATATGTAGCTTGTAAATATATAAGGATAATTTGAACTATCTTTGTTCCATTTTTTGAAATTTAAAAACTTTTTTGATTTCAATGCTGTACGAAGACTTTTGCACAGCACTGTATATATATTTATATATAAACAGCTCTCGTATGTTGACTGCAAAAACCGCGACATCAATTGTAGACTCTTTATCGTCGCCAATAAGGGATTGGCATTCTTCCTGGGAACCGTGAAAATGATATATAAACGTGAAGCGAATGAATAGACACCGGGTCTAGCAGGTAACGGTTTCACCTAGGTGAAGGTTAAAACCCTACAATGGAATCACCAATATCCGTATGAGTTTCTTCGATATGAAATTCATCTCTTCTGAATATTTTTTATACAAATGGAATGTTTTTAAACGAAAATTTTACGGAAAATCGTTAGATGGCCGCTGGACGGTAGATATTTCCACAGGTACGATTTATTCCACACGCTGGCGCTCATGGAACTAGACTTAATATACATAAAATTGACACATTCAGGCAGTGCTGTGCTGATTGGAATCATAATAGTTAATTTTTCAAATGTGTGATGCAATACTTGTTTAACCGTTTGACAGCTTTTCATCAAAATCCTCATACAATCCAAAAGTGCTATAGATAGTTTTAGTATTACCTCCTAGCACCCCTAATAGCTACGCGTTCGACATGGCCAAGGAATTGAACACCCGAGAGAGAGTAGATTATCTTACGGCAAAAGAACTTGGCAAATTAATGCACTTGAATCTAATAGACACAACACTAATAAACATAGAAGCACCATCACTAAATAGCTATAATTACATAGCCAACAAATTCCCTCAAATCACCACAAATTTCAGACCAATCAAAAGAACCAAGCTACCCCCTAATACTAAAATCTTTTGGGACCTAGAAGACACACCTTTCGCTAACTACAAAAACATTAGACATTCAGACCTAAATGACATCTTCAACACATTCATAAGTAAAATAAGGAAAACAAACAACAAAATAATTATCACAGACGCCGCCAAAAATCGTTTTGGAACAGGCATCGCCTATACAGAAATATTACACGGTACAGGAAACTCATACAGTCTCAATAACTCCATATCTGTCCTAAATGCTGAAATCACTGCCATTCACACAGCCCTATTGGAAACAAACTTCCTCCCAAACTCTAGGTGTACAGTCTTCACTGACTCCAAAAATGCTCTTACAAACCTAAATTTCAATAAAAATAACAAAAGAATAATTCAGGATATATGGGAACAAATCAATAAACACAATGAGGTCTTTTTCACTTTTATATGGGCTCCAGGGCACAAGGACATAGAGCTACTCCAAAAAACTGACTCACTAGCCAAAGAAGGCATACTAAAAACAAATCCCCTACACACCTACAAGGACCTGGATGATGTCCTTAATGAAATACATGAAATAATATATGACAAGTGGTTAGATAATACAGACAAGCTACTAAAAAATTTCAAACATAGCCCATGGAGCAAAGCCCCGCATCTAAGACACCTCACCAAACCCTGGTTCCACAACAAAAATATAAACCCCATTGTTATAAAATCAATAAATAGATCTATGGTAAACCGAACATACAACAGGGAAAGACTATTTAAGATTAAAAAAGCGCCCTCGGAGGAATGCCATCACTGCAATGAGACAGATACACCGAGCCACAAAACTTTCAGATGCACCAGATATGAAGCTTTCAGAGCCAATTTCAATTTCTTTACTAAATATAATAACATAGAAAATTTATTATGCAAAAACGATGTGTTTTTGCTAGAACAACTATGCAGCTTCCTTGATTCCACAAATATCATCCTTTAAATACAAAGTCCGTATAAACCTAGGAAACTCCTAATTAACCACTCCCACTTTTACCTAATTTCCTACCTCCCGTGTTTCCAATGGGTAAAATATCACAATAAATAAGCGAATACGCTGGCTAGTGCCTAGAGAGCCAGGGCCAATTTTTGGTTTTTCGGCTCTGCGGAAAACGGAAGAAAAAAAAGAATAGTTTTAGTATTTAAAAATAAAAAAATGTGTTTTTACTAAAAATGTTTAACCTTTTGCAATTTTACATCGATTTACATTTTTCTTTTAACTTTTTACAGATAGAGAATTACCGAAAACAACTACTTGCGGCAATTAATAAAGATATCTGTGGCAAGGGGGCAAAACGTTAAGTAAAAGTATAAATAAAATTAATTATCCCGCGCAAATGCCTTGAAGACCCTCTTGCATCAAGGGCGAATAAGGATAGAACGCTTTATTCCGGTCTTCCTATTACTGCAGACCGCACTCTGCCGTAAATTGCGTCCAGGCGTGTTTCTCCATAGCGAATTTTCGACTCGATGTTGACGTTTCATTTTGAACATTTTTGAATGTCATCCATTTTTCCCCAATTTGTCCAATAATTGCGGATGTGAATTGCAGCCGGGACATGTTTTCTTCAGTGGTGTTTGATGTGCAAAGAGTATAGGAATTCACCATTCGTCCAAATATGTTAAACACCACCTTATTCCAGAATTTGCGAGTTCCTCGCTCGTCCAAGTATGCATACAATATTTTATCGGATTTATCTACTCCTCCCATATATTTATTGTAAGCGTGCATCATGCTTGGTTTTGATTTTGTATATTCTAAAGGGACTTTCTTTTTTGTGACGGTTACACTTTGAAGAATTTGCATTTGAGGAAATTTGAATGACTGCATGCGGCTTTGATTTTTTATCTTTGAAAGAACACATCAAGATATTTTGATTTGCAAAATATTATGCCACACCAACCTCGTCTTTCTTGGCTTCTGCAGGCATTTCTTTCCTATTGCGACGGATTGTTCCCGTAAGGTAGGTGTTTCTTTGTAAAAGTGATTTAGCTAAATGACAACTGCTATAAAAATTATCCGTAAACAAATGATATCCTCTACTTAGGTAAATCCCCAATCGACAGCAACTTTTCATCTACCGAAATCCTCCATATTTTCGGCGCCTTTACAACTAAAAAACCCCAAACCGTACTTTGTGATTGAGTCACACAGCATCCAGAATTTTATCCCCCATTTATGATGCTTTTTATTTGGAAGATACTGCTTCATTACTGAATGACAATGTGTACCTACCAGTGATTCATCAATAGACAATTGCTGATGCGGCACACAATGCTGATGAAAAACTGTCTTAGCGTACTTTACAAGCATATCAAATCTTTCGCAAGGCTCATAATCTGGCTGGCCTGGCGCAGTTAGTTCTCTATTGTCCATCAAATTGAAAAATTTTGGCAAGAACAGAAACCTATCTCTAGTGAACATTTTTGCAAACCATTCTATTTTCCTGGTATCCTGTCTCCAATAACAGTACATCGTTGGTCGTTTCGTTATTCCCATTTCTAGCAAGACTGCACTAAAAGGTTTTACTTCTGAAACATTTGTTGGCGTCCATTTCTTGGCCCGTGAATTAGACAAAAGAACATGCGATTCCATAAACTGCGAAGCGTATCTATTTATCTCTTTAACGATGTTTTCCATATGTGATGAAGTGAAGAATAAATTAAAATACTCCATGCTACTGGCATTTGATGGAGGAGCGCGTCTTCAAACGATTTTTTTTAAAAAAAGAAACCATCTGTTGCCTTTGAAAGTGTTTTGTCGGTGGAATGGCGGTGAATGTTGGATCTTTCGTTTTTGAACAAGTAGAAGCAGATTCACTTATCAATCCTAATCTTTTTCATCTATGAAAAATAATGCTTTCGGCATCACTACTTCCAATAATCATTTGAACTGCTTCGTCCTCTGACGTGAAACTTGAACTTGAATCAGTGTCTGAAATATGATCATCACTCAACATGATTAGGTATTTTCAATGCGTAAAAACACATTCAAATAATTTTTTTGGAATGAAAATTAATTAAAAACGCTATCTATACTTTACACTTTCGTAACGAAAACGCAAGAGCGGCAAAATATTTGCTCACGCGCAGAGATACTGACACGCACTGGAATGGCAGCGCGATAGCGCCCCTAAGCTTGTTTGGATTTGAAATCTGAAAGCGCGATAGCGCTGCAGAGCCGTCAAACAGTTAAAACAAATCGCGAATAATTATCTATTATCTATCACTGTTGCACTAGTGATGTTCCTTAATGGGTTGTCAATTTCTTCCTTAGAATTTTCCACTAAGGCAACCTATTACATAGGGAAGGGAACTCAATCCTTACGTTCGAGTTTGACAACCAAATTGGAGTTTGACAAAGTCGTTATATTATATGAGCTTACTAAAAACCTTCAATATCTGTAGCAACAGACAGTAGCCATTCCTACTGACAATCACATCCATTAGTGAATAATACCAAAATTTTTAGATTGTGAAATGTCGATTTATTCCCATGAAAAAATTCTAAAAGTTTGCACACTGACGTTCGAATATGTTTCTTTATTTCCAGAAAAACGCCGCTAAGAGCAAATGATTTGTCGTATCCTTTTATATCCAATTACAAAAAAAAAAAAAACAAAGCTATCTATTTCACAAGTTTCTTTCACTCTTATCCGAATATGCATTGTACTGTCCTCGACAAACTAGAAGGTAAATTTTCTTTTCATAAGTTTTGATTATTTGATAACTTTCAGTATTGATGATATTTATCTCATGAGTTACGTTTTAATTTCAATTCGTTATACAATTCAAATATGTAAGTAAAGTTGCTTTCAGCCAAAGTTTTATAAGTAATTTTTGCTTGATTTATATATATTAGTCAATAATTATTATAATTATTTTTTGGAAGAATTTCTTAACATTTTTGCGTTTTACTCTTTTGAATTCCACACCAACATTTCAATTCGAGACATTTAAATGTGATTAGTAAATTAATAAGTGTAAAATTTATTATTTTATATTAGAAATAAATAAAACAGTTAACTAGACAATAGAATATAAAAGAAAATCAAATTTTTTTCGAAAAATTTAAACAATTTTAATGTAAACAAAATTCTTGTTAAGCACTATAGTAAATTATTATTTTGTTGTTTGTTTGTTTGTTGGTAATTTTGGCGTATTGGATGGACTTGATTCTTACTCGTTTAACAATTGAAGCTTTTCGTTGCTTTACGTTGCGTTCACTTTAGTAGTTAACAGTGATATTAAAAATCTGGAATCTGTATGAATTTTTAAAAAATATATCTGGTATTTGTATAAAGCGCTAAATATATAAAGAATATATATACGCAGCACTGTCTCTAGAAATCCTCATTAATATAGTTCAATAATAATAATAAAAAAGGCCACCACAATTAGGAGTCTAGTTAGGATTTTAGTTATACACGGTCTTCTCGACCCATTCGTCCATACTAAACGTAGCCATATTTGTGCCATCTGTGTCGCGTTCTTTGAAAATGCCTGCAAGGTAGAAAGTATAAACAATTTTGATCAGTATTCCCATCATCCTTTACACATTTCTTTGTGCTTCATGTGCTTTTTGAAAACTTACTTATCATTGTCTTAATTTTAACAGCACACATGATGAAGTCATCAAAACTTATAGAGCCATCTCGCGAGCCATAACGATGGGCCAGTGCATTCAATACACGATTATTTAGACGATATCCAGCTGAATTCAAGGCATCGCGTAATTCAAATGAACTTAATCGTCCGCTATTGCTGCGATCATAAGATTTAAATACCGCCTTCCAATGGGCAATGTCATTCAAGAGTGCACGGAATTCTTCAAATCCTAATTTCCCGGATTGATCGACATCCATCATTGCTACCATTGACCGGCAAACGTCTTTTGAAAAACCATCATATTGCATGACTGAAAAGATTAAGCAAATATTATTGGGTTAATCAATTTGTTCCACAGAAAGTTCAGTTTGATAGAAACGAGTCACAGAAGTTAGAGGAAACGTTAAAATTTCATCAAAGGGTAAAATTAAATCAAATGAAAGGTATGAAAATTAAAAACAGGATTCCAAAGTCGGGTTGTAACTTCCACCTCTAACTCTTGCACGTTCAAGAGGTCTTTGCTATGGTGTGGATACAAAAAATCTGTTTTATGGCACTTTTTTCTATTTTATTTTCTTTCCTATTGACCTTTCTATTGACCTGATATTAGCCCTATCAGTAAACATGTGGCATCCGTTTGCTTCGGGATGTTACCTTATCTATTTTGTTAAAGAGATTTATGACTATTTTTGTATTAAGATTCAATTCAGGTTTGACAAGCCTTCGTAATAGAGGAAGAGCCAGTGACCAATTTTAGGTGGTCATTTCAAAAGTCACGAAACTTCCTGCAGTAAGTCCTCTATACCTACTGAAAATGAAAAGCCACTTCTGGCAACCCTGTGTGGCCGGGGTAGACTACCCTAAAATTTTATGGAGGATAAGAAATAAGATTCATTTTAGTCATAGTATCAGTCATAAAATTTTGGGAAATTACTTTCGACAGTATTTTGTCTTCATAGAATTTTTGCCAGAGCATTTACATCTCACCTAGTTGTTGACAGAACGCTATAAATATTTATAAAAATAAAATCCATTTTTGTCATTTCATCAGTCTTCAAACTTTAACAGAATAAATAAAATAAATAAACAATTAATAATATACAATGCCAGACCGAAATTCCATCACCAACAGTCTGCCAGAGCGAAAAATGTGTCCGTGCAAGTGCAAGTAAGACAGTCTCACTCTAACCTGCGGGTTAGAGTGAGAGCGCTTATTGGGCATCTGTGGACTTCAATAGACATAGATCGTTTGGTAATAAAAGATCCATGATCTTCGGCTTTCTGAAGTAAGGTGTCAGTTCAGGTGCTATGGCATCAAATTTTCTTCTTCTTCGTTTTGGTCGATTGATGGTTTTTGTTGTATTTGTGGGAATTAGGTCGGTATGTACTTCGGGCTCTCTTTCAGATTCTTCTTCTTCATTTGTGTGTAACATTATATCCTGGTAAATTATACCAACAGTGTCATGAAGGGTATCTTTTCCATTTACAGTTTCAACATATCTGTCAAAATTGTCAAATGCAACACCAGTATGTAAATTTGGTGATTAAATAATAACTGATGGCCACAAAGTTGATGAATTTGATGACGAAAAAATTGTTTCTGTTTCCAATTCTTCAATTGTGTGGTAGCCACAGCAATGCCCGTAACGGTTTATGATATCAATGATTTTTCTGCTGCTAGTGAGACTCTTAAATGATAAACCCAATGTAACATGTTTTGATGTTTTAATGCTACCATTGGACACATTATATATTATGTCTTCAGCAATGGATTTTACTATCCTTTGGCAAGCAATACTTTTATGCCGTCTGCGATTTGTCCCACCCAATAATGAATAGCAAAAATCTTTCATGTTATCTGGAATGGTGCACTCACCTACAATTAAATCTTCAACGGAAATATCGCTTGAGAAAGGTTTTTTTGTGATTTTTCATACACTTTTTCTCAAAAGAAGTGCCGCTTTTTGTGGAAGTTCAGATTCTTCTAATTGTTGGAATATTAAATGGGGTATTGTAGAGTTTTTCGGCATAATAACAATTCGATTATGCATGTTGACGATTCTTAAATCTTTACCATATTTTTGTTTGTAATTGATGGGCTGTATATTCAGCTTCATATTCGTGGGAGTGCTCTTCGACTATTGCTTTTACTGAAGTCATGTATCAAGAATAGATGTGTGATAAAAAAAAAACTCCTCTTTGCCGTTGAAATATTTTCTTCAATAAATTCACTTAATTCATCAAATGCTAATTCATGATAGCGACGGTATGTATGCCAATCAGTTGGTGAAGTTTCTTCTTCAATTGCTTTACATTTATTAATAATCGACATTTTACAAATATTGTGATAAAAAAACGTTTCTCCATTCAAATTTTGGAATCTTTCCCATATATTATCTGCATTATTTAATTTACAGTATTTTTGAATAAGTTCAGTTACAATACCTTTCTTTGTTACATATAATTTTTGTTCTTTACCGCGATGTTGTTTTCTTTTCTTTTTGAAAAAGAAACATTCAGCATCTAATCCTGGTTCGATTATTTCAAGGTCATTATTTTCAATCTCGAGTTCTTCATTATAGATAGCATCTTGTTCCATTTGTTCTGTTTCCGTGGTTGTATGTGAAGTCGATGGCTGAGGTGATACTGGACGATTTTCAGGGGTGACAGTCACAACAATTTCTTCACCTAAATATTTTTGCCCTACGGCAGTAAAATTTGCGTAACACTTGCTGTGGTATCTAATAACACTGTTAATTTCATCAGGTAAAATCACATCACAAAATCGCATTTGATGTTTCTTGCGAGCGATGAAGATTCTCCTACATTTATTGAATTATTCTACTGTGTCAAACATTAAAATTTTATTACCAGTTTTTTTGCAAATTGCACAAATCAATTTTTTAATGTAACTGTAGAACAGAGTAAGTTGTTAAAAAAAGTCTAT
Source organism: Stratiomys singularior (assembly GCA_954870665.1). Classification (NCBI taxonomy): domain Eukaryota; kingdom Metazoa; phylum Arthropoda; class Insecta; order Diptera; family Stratiomyidae; genus Stratiomys; species Stratiomys singularior. The sequence continues at coordinate 29,802,847 of OX940881.1, read as the reverse complement.
AGCATATACTTCAATATAAAATATTTATTTTGATAGCGAAATCGTCGCACGAGTAAAACTAAACTGCACTCCAAAAATGTTTATGCCCTTCACCATCTAGCGCATATCCTTTTGAAATCAATAGAGGCCTACAACATCCTCAATTGTCGTAAAGCAATAAAAAAAAAGGATCGCTCGTTCAAATGAGGATGGTCAGTCGAGACAAAGGTTTATTGCTTTTGAGGTGTTATGTGATGGTCGATCATCACATTTATTATCAGACACTGATATAACACTTGACAATGGCCTAGAGAATACCTGCGTCAAAGGTACAGAAAAATCTTTCAAAAGTGATGTTTCAACAAGATTAAGAAAAATCTATTGCATTATGTATAATTTTAAATCTACGTCTAATGAAGTCCACAGATGCCCAATAAGCGCTCTCACTCTAACCCGCAGGTTAGAGTGAGACTGTCTTACTTGCACTTGCACGGACACATTTTTCGCTCTGGCAGACTGTTGGTGATGGAATTTCGGTCGGGCATTGTATATTATTAATTGTTTATTTATTTTATTTATTCTGTTAAAGTTTGAAGACTGATGAAATGACAAAAATGGATTTTATTTTTATAAATATTTATAGCGTTCTGTCAACAACTAGGTGAGATGTAAATGCTCTGGCAAAAATTCTATGAAGACAAAATACTGTCGAAAGTAATTTTATGACTGATACTATGACTAAAATGAATCTTATTTCTTACCCTCCATAAAATTTTAGGGTAGTCTACCCCGGCCAAACAGGGTTGCCAGGAGTGGCTTTTCATTTTCAGTAGGTATAGAGGACTTACTGCAGGAAGTTTCTTTTTGAAATGACCGCCTAAAATTGGTCACTGGCTCTTGGTCTATAAATACACTAGTGTTTTTTTTTTCTCTTCCTACAGACTAGTAGGTGATATTGGCCATGGTGCTGCACACATTAGCCAGCGTTTTCGATCTCAGTGCGCTTAGGCTGCTTTTTTGTGTGTCCCTATGGGGTCACTGTGATGCGATTATATTTGGTCTTTGTGACCTCGTTAGTTTGTTAGTAAATATTGTTCGGTTCGTTAATGGGCTTACCCATTTTGGGAAGTTGTGGTTATTATGTACTTGGTGGGAATTGAGTAAAGGACGCTCACAGCTCTGCCTTGGCTTCCTCCTGGAATTTGCCCAGCTGCCAGATATAACGTTTTTTATTAGAATTGAAAATCTTGTCTATTGAGGATACTAATTTAAACAGTGAAAATTCTTAATTATCTTAAAAATCTTTAATTATCAAAGTACGAGCATTTGAAGATTTGATGATCTAGTTCATCACGACTATTGCACCAAGTGCAATGGTCGGATGTAGTTATGTTCGCTTTCGTCAGTCTTGTCTTGTTGTACGCTCTGTTTGTCAGTATCCTGTTTATTTGCTTAGTGACTTTGCTGTCTAAGTGTATGTAGTGGAACCAAGGTTTTTTATCGAATAAGAGGTTGCTTTTTAGCCAAGGGCAATATTTTAAGTATTTTGTATTTTCCTTGTGATCCGTGATCCATCCGTCATTTACTTTTTCATGGATTAACTTTAACGTGTCGTCCCATTCTGTATAGTTGGGAGCATCCTTGCCTTCAATAATGGCTTTTTTGGCCGCAGTATCAGTTTGACTGAAGCTAGTCCATTCACAGTTTCCTGGAATCCAGTAGAAGATGTATTTCCTGATGCTGAAGTCACTGAAGTGTTTCCTCATTTCGGAAGGTACGTATTTAACGTTTTTATTGTAGGCTATTTCTTGGATACAGTGTTGTGAGTCTGTGAAGATGATGATATTTTTAGCATTGTTAGTGGTGTGTTCCATAATGGCTAGGTATGTTGCCATAATTTCTGCATTATTAACTGAAGATATGTTGTTAAGTTTGTAGAGATTAGTTGTTCCAGTGTTTACGTGATGAATAGCACATCCTGTGCCAAAGGGATTTTTGGCTGCATCCGTGCAGAAGACTTCATGGGTGTCTATTAATGAGTCCACTATTGCTGGTAAAGAAGTTGTAATATCATTGTAATCGATAAGGGGCATGTTGTGAGTGAAGTTATTGTCGAAGTTGTTGAGTTGAAATAAGAAATTTTTTGGAGATGTGTTAATTTCTCCCCCAGCACGTGTTGTTTATGAGGTCTTGGAATTTTCTATGTGTTAATGTATAGTTAGAACTGACGTTTTCAGAAAGTAGTTTTCTGGATTCGCTATCGTGAAGGTTTTTAAGTATTTCTTTCGCTATAAGAAGGCAAGCTCTCGATTTAGATGTGGGTTCTTTGGATACAGCTAGCGTGATTGTGTTAGAAGCTGTCAGGGGGACTACTAGGCATCTTTTTAGTGTGGCGGCTTTGTTAGAGTCAATCTTCTTAAACAGGTATTGTGGAGCATCTGCCATGTTCCCTAAATTGGCCTCGAGCTGTGTCTTATTGATTAAATTGACCTCGAGCTGTCTTATTATTGCTCTGAATGTGTTAATTGCCTTAGGGGGATTTAAGCCATGTTTGGGGCTTGACAGTTTCTTGATAGTCTGTTTGTAGATTTCCGCTTTTGTTTGAGTTTTCTCTATCTAGTCTCTTATATTACGTTTGTTGTTGATTGCACGCCCTAAAAAGGTGAAGTTATTTACCCACTTGATATTGGTTCCATTAAGTTGAAAGTATTGTTGAGGTTTATTATTCGCATAGAAATGAATGGCAAAGGTTTTATTTATATTTATATTATATTATTATTATTGTACTGGGGTCCACTTGTTGGAATTTAGTATAGGCCAGAACTCGGCCCTTAGCTCCCCATGTGTAGTACTATTGTTTACAGATGGTCCATCCTGTCGTCCTACAGAAGCCAAGGAGTTCTCCCAGCTCTGTGGTCGCCAAGTGTTCCAATTGCGCCAGTACATCTCAGCCAAGTAAGGCGTTTGTTGGCCAGACTCGGGCAATCTAGGAGGAAGTGTTCTGTACTTTCTTCCTCCTCGCCACAAGCTCGGCAAGTGTCATCCGTTCGGGTTCCGATTCGTTTAGCGTGTTGACCTGGAAGATTATGGCCCGTTAATACTGCCACCAATGTTCTAACGCCATTTCGGTTTTTCCCTAGGAGTTGTTTTGTCCTCATTTAATTAGGGTGAGGCCAAAGAGCTCGGCTTATCCTGCAGTCGTTCCTGTCATTCCAAGCCGTATCTGTCTCTTTCCAGAGGATTTTGCCTAGTTCCCTTTTTACCGTTGCTAGTGGCACTTTAATTGTGTCTATTCTAGTAGCATTTTGGTCGGCTGATCCAGCTCTCGCTAGTTCATCGGCTCTTTCGTTTCCCTCTACACCACTGTGTCCAGGGACCCATGTCAGTTTTAAATTTACTCGGTTTGTTGCGGTTTTGAGAGCCTCCCTACAATCCGGAACCAGTTGTGAAACTACGCGGTTAGAGGCAAGCGCCTGCAGTGCCGACTTACTGTCCGAAAGTATTTGTATATAATCCATCAAGGTAGTTTGTTGCCGCTTCTATAGCTGCTTTTTTTGCCAACACTTCCGACTGGAAAACTGTGGTGTGGCTCTCCAGTTTATAACTTCGGTTGAGTTGCGGGTGATCTGGGAAAAAGATTCCGGCGCCGCTTCCCTCATCCGTTTTGGAACCATCGGTGTAGATCATGATCTCACTTCCAGATGTGAAATCCACCACCACGCTTCTCTGGGCGGAATGTTGATTTTGTATGGAATTGTTGTGTCCAATATTGGTTGAATTCTATCCAGCTCCTTTTTACTTGACGGGGCCATTCTCTCCATTTTTTTTCAAAATGCATACGTGCCCCGTTTGAGTGTGATTATAACCCATATATGGATTTTAATTTGATGCTCGCAAGTGATGCCTCTTTCAAGATGAATTTGTCGAGTGGCATGAGATTAAGCATGATCTCCATTGCAGCTTCTTCTCTAGCTCTTTTGCAATGGTTTTCTTTTGTAATGCCTGCCACCAAACCAATGCCCCGTAGGTGGTTATAGGCCTCACTATTATTATGTAGATCCAGTGGGCAATATGGGTCTGTGGGCAATATGGGTCTATAATGGGTCTTTTCATTGTGAAGAGCGCTGCTGTAGCTCTCCGTCTGACTGCTCCTATGTTTGGAGTCCAAGTTAGTTTACTGTCCAAGGTTACTCCTAAGTATTTCACCTTGTTTACTAAACTGATATGTTTTCCGTCAATAGTCGGGGGTGTAAATGTCTCTGGTTTACGGCACTTTGTGTAAAGCATAAGCTCAGTTTTTTCGGCATTGATGCGCAGTCCGTTTAGTTTCGCCCACTCAAAAAGATGTGAGAGTGCGGTCTGCATCAATTCCGACATGGTTTCCGGGAACTTTCCACTTATCAGTATAACGATATCGTCAGCGTACGCTATCGTTTTGAAACCCTTCCCTTTGAGGTCTTCCACTATTTGGTTAACTGTGAGTACTCAGGCAAGTGGTGATACTATGCCGCCTTGTGGTGTACCCCTGTTAGTCCATTTATTCAAGGTTACGCCGTTTTCCTCGGCTGTAATCTTCCTTTTAGCTAGTAGTTCCGTCATCCATTTAGTAAAATATGGGTCCATTGCATATCTTTGGATGGCTGCTACTATGCTCTCAGTTTTTACATTTTTGAAGGCTCCTTCGATATCAATGAAGGCCGCCAAGGCGCAATCTTTGATGGCAAGGTTCCTCTCTATTCTGCTTACGACTTCGTTTAGTGTCATCTCTGTTGAGCGCCCTGGGAGGTATGCGTGTTGGTTGGGGCAAAGCTCCGTTAGGTTCACGGTGCTTTTTATGTACCCATCCAGCAGGCGTTCCAGGGTTTTCAACATGAAAGACGTTAAGCTGATAGGTCGTAAATCTGTTGCTTTGTAGTGGCTAGCTTTTGCCGGCTTGAGTATGAAAACTACTTTTGCTTCTCTTCAGTCCAGAGGAATATAGCCTTTGGATATGGAGCCTCTATATAATTTCATGATCGGATACACTTTGTCGATTCCTCGTGATTTCTTTTAGGGGGGAGGGGTGGGCACGGTAAGGAGTCACGTTGTTTGCTTGTTCTGTCTCCTCATCCGTTGAGCCCAGAAAGTGTTGGTTTAGTAGGAGCTTGAGACGTTCTATGCTATTTGTTATCCACGATCCGTCCTCCTTTTGGAGCATCGTGTCCACATGCGGTTCTCTTTTCAGAGCCCTGTTTATTCTAGATGCCTCGTTTCCTCCCTCAATATTGCTGCAAAAAGATTCCAGGATTTCCTTTTCTCTCTTCTTACAGCTGTTTTAAAAATTTTCAGATTTCGTTTATAGTCCTCCCAATCCGTATCTCGGTTTGTGAGGCGAGCTATTCTGAATAATCTTTGAGTATTTTTTCTGATCTCCTCCAATTCTTTGTTCCACCAGCTTACCTTTTTTTGTTTGATGGTAGTGGTTGGACACATTTCACTGAAACTATCGACCAGTATATGTGATATATCTCACTTCAATGTCGATCTCCTTTCGACTTCTCAATGGGTTCGACTGGTGTGAACCTATATATCTTTTAGTAGTTGTAGTTGGTGTAGCCGTCCCAATGCGCTTTCCTAGGATTGCGGAAGACCAATGGGATCTTCTCGCCTCTTCTCACTTGAAAGGTGATCCATTGGTGGTCCGAGAGGCTACGTGAGTCATATACTCTCCAGCCGTACAGGTCCGCCAATGCCTCTGTTGTGATAAGAGTGACGTCAATCACTTCCGCTCTATTTTTCGTTATAAAGGTTTTCATTTATATTTAGTTCCAGGTGTAATTCTTTTAACATGTTCTGGAAGTACAAAAAGCTATTTTGTAAGTTGAGGAAGGTTTCTGTAGTGTTTCTCCCTTTGCCAATTAGGATGAAGTCGTCCGCATACTGGAGCAGCGTTGTTTTTTCGTTGATGTTGTGTAGTTTATGCGTGTAAATGTTGAACAGGATTGGGCCTAAGACATCCCCTTGTGGTAGTCCGTTTACCAATTCGATTGCACTGCCATCTATCGTGAGGGTTCTCAATTTCAAGAAGTTATGTATCCAATTGATGTACTGAGTGTCAATGTTGAGATTATTAAGAGCTTTGACTAGGGAGTTGATGCCTACTTTTTCATATGAATTGGCAATGCCGCATGTTACGGCCATGAATTTGTTTTGTCTACTTCATGAAGTTATATGGAGTAGTTTATTTATGCATAGATTGACTGATTCACCTTGCCTGTATGCAAAGCTGTTGTCACTTAGTAGTTTCCTTTCTTCAATGAATGTGTTGATTCTGATTTTAATAAGATTATTGATGATTTTTAGTGGTATGCTGAGGAGTGAAATTGCGCGATAGCTTTCCATAAGCTATGGCGGCTTGTCTCTTTTTGGTACAGGAACGATCCTGTTTCTTCTGAGGGAGGATGGTATTAGGTTATTTTTGAGAGTTAAAGTTTCAATTAAGCGTGTTGTTAATTTTATGTCAATATCTTCAACAGAAATTGATTTATAGCCGCTAGTGAAATATGGCGTGTATACCAGTTGCATGCATAAGCCCTTTCTGGTTTTACTAAGAGATGACGCTAGCAAAAAGTGCGCAGCGTACTAATTTGACACATACACGCCATTTAGATCATCTGACATTTACCAGGTATGCGCCTATGAAACCGGTAATTATTTTTTTAAAAAACACGTTTATTGTGAGGAAATGATTACAATTTTATTCTTCAAAGTAATGGCCATCGCTAGCTACACATTTTTCCCATCTCTCAGGCAATTTATGGATGCCTCGCCAAAAAAATGTTTCGTCTTTTGCCTGAAACCAATCATCGATCCATTTTTTGGCTTCTGCGTGAGAATTGAAGCGCCGTTCCGTTAATGCGTGGCCCATCGATGCGAACATGTGATAATCCGAAGGCGCCAAGTCTGGTGAGTAAGCCGCATGAGCAAGAGCTTGCCAGTTGTACGATGCAACCAATTCTTTGGTGGCTCTAGTGCGGTGTGGTGGTGCGTTGTCATCGAGGAAAATCACTTTGTGTTGCCTGGCTTCAAATTCTGGGCGTTTTTGGCGTATAGCACGGTTCAAATCGGTCAATTGTTGTTGGTAACGTTCACCGTTAACCGTTCCAGCAGGTTTTAGAAGGTCATACCATATGACACCACGCTGGTCCCAGAAAACACATAGCATGGCCTTCTTTCCGAAGCGATCTGGCCTTGCGGTCGATTGCGCACTTTCGCCGCGGTTAACATACGATCTTGTTCGTTTGGGATTCTTGAAATAGACCCACTTTTCATCACCAGTTACGATTCTATGCAAAAACGACTTTCTATTGTACGGGGCGAGCAGCATTTCACAAGTGGTTTTTCGATTTTCTTGCTGCCTTTCAGTCAGTTTATGTGGCACCCATCTACTGACCTTTAAAAATTTTCCCATTGCTTTTAAACGTTTTCCGACGGTCAACACCCAATTGTTCTGCGAGCTGTTCTTGCGTTTGGCCATCATCTTCATCGAGCAATGCTTGCAATTCGGCGTCTTAAAACTTTTTTGGTGGCCGGCCACGCTCCTTATTTCTCACATCAAAATCACCACTTTTAAATTTATTGAACCACTCGTTACACTGTGTGCGACCAAGAGCATGCTCGCCGTAAGCTTCCACAAGCATTCGATGCGATTCAGAAGCGTTTTTCTTCAAATGGTAACACAAAATTAACTGTGTCCGCAAATCGTAATTTGTAGGCACGTAATCCGACATTTTCCGGAGCGTCAAACAATGCGTTGTTGGATGAAACTTGACAAATTGTGAACTGAATATTGTTGACATATGACAGAAGAAGTAAACATGACATTTGGTACGGTTCCGAAGTTTATAAATATTCGGCTATTTACCGCTAGATGTCGTTACCGGTTTCATAGGCGCATACCTGGTAGCTACAACCACACACAAGTTGAGTCCGCCAAAACTAGCGTACTTCCTTTAACGTGTTGATCAACTATGTCGAATTTTGTGCCTGAAAATGAGCACTTGCGGCACACCTTGCTTTTCTGATTTAACAAAAAGAAAAAGGCTGTTGAAAGTCATTGTTTGCTGGTAAAAATAAATGGTGGACAAACATGGTTTCGACAATTCAAAAGTGAAAATTTCAATGAGAAAGACAGTGAGCGTTTTGGTAGACCACAAAAATACGAAGAGGAGGAATTACAGGAGTTATTGCATGATTACCCAACAGAATTCAAAAGCAATGAGCCGAAGCATTAAATGTGACACAGGAAACAATCAGCTGACGTTTACGAAGAATGGGTAAGATAAATAAACTCGGTAATTGGGTCCCACATGATATGAATGAACTTGAAACGAAAAATCACAAAGTCACTTATGAAAGGAAATAATTTTTGCATCGAATTGTCATTGGTGACGAAAAATGGATTTATTTTGAAAACCAAAAGCCGAAAAAATCCCGACTTTCACCAGGGGAAGCCGGTCCTTCAACACGAAGGCCACCTTGCTTCGGCAAGAAAACAGTGCTCTGTGTCTGGTAGGACCAGACTGGCATTGTGTATTATGAACTCTTAAAGCCCGGCGAAATCACTGACACAAAACGCTATCGTCAACAAATCATAATTTAAAATGCGCATTAATCGAAAATGACCTGAATGGGCCGGGCGACATGGCAAAGTGATTTTGTTACACATTAACGCCCCGTGGCACACTGGAACACCAGTGAAAGACACAGTGGAATCGCTTGGATGGGATACCCTTCTGCACCTGTCGTACTCCCCAGACTTGGCGCCGTCTGACTATCACCTCTTCGCATCAATGGGGCACGCGCTGGCTGAGCAGCATTTCAGCAACTTCGAAGAAGTTGACAAGTATCTCGACGAATAGTTTGCCGCAAAAGACGAACCGTTTTTCTGGTATTACTATGGTATTACTACAAACTACGAAAAGTGTAGATGCCGATGGGCAGTATTTTGAAAAAAAAAATTCCCCCAAAATAACGTATTTCTTTTATCAACAAACCGGAAAAAAAGTAAGCCTACACCTGGTAGTTAGTGCGGTTTAGCACTTTAACTCCCTCTAATCTGTGAGCATTATATGCCCACTCAAGATATCGCGGCCTGTCTGATACTATAAAGTCTACTGTATTATTCGGCGGATACAAGGAGATGTGGGATTTTCCTTACTCTGTAAGTTTCTTAAGAACTCCAGGCTACAGTTTTCATGATTGTCTATAGTGTCGAAAAGCTTTAGACCCTTCTCCCGTGCGTATTTTTCTATTTAAACATTTTTATATATGTCCATATTTCTGATGTACCATGAAGTTCATAAGACTCTTCTTATTACTCGGTTCTGAAAGGGCTGGAGCGCTATTTAGTTGGTCTTTGTCGTCTGGTAGAAAGGGGAACTACCGTATAGTAGCGTTGGTCGTATGATTTGTTTGTATATTAGCAACTTTTTTATGTACCTAGAAGTGGGTAAAGTTTGGATAGGAAGCCTATACAGTGCCCTGGTTTGTTTGGTAAAAGGTTTCTCTGTGTAAGTCTGTCGAAAAGGGTTAGTCCAAGGTATTTTTCCGTACTTTCCATTCTATGGGCTTGTTATCAATAGTGATTGTCTGTGAAGTTTATCGTCTCTTCCGGGTTGATTTTGATTATCCATCTGCGAAAGTTTCCAAGATAGTGTTCGATGAGCGTTGCAGTTTTGAAGTTATGACTTTTGCTTGTGGACTTGTAGTGAAGATAGAGGTGTCATCAGCATACAGTGACATTTTTACTGCTGGGTGCAGGTTGGGAAGGTATCCAGTGTATATAATATAGAGGCCCGGTAAGATGGGTGATCGTTAAGGAACTCCAGCTGCAATGGGGCGCAGGGTTGACAGATGGTTGTCGATTTTGACACGAAATTTTCTGCCCAACAAGAAGGAGTCTATAATTTGGGTGAGCAGGTGGAGTTAATGTATTTTAAATATTCGAATATGCCAGAAGGCATGGCTACGAGAGAACCAGACCTGTTGATTTTTCGCGCTCTGGGCCCTTTTTCTAGACCGCTCTAGACCCGTTCTTATCTGCTGGAGTACCCTTACGAACTAAAGTTCAGTAAAGAGATTGGCTTTGAAGCCGGATCATTCTTCCGTTATGATATTGCTATCATGTAAGGCCATGTCGAGACGATACCAAATCATCCCTTCTGAAATTTTCGTCATCGATGACAGGAGATAGATGGGCCTTCAGTTTTGTGGAAACAATGGGCCCTTTGCAGGCTTCGGAAAAAGAATTATGGTCGCTGATTTCCATAATTTGGCATATTTTCGCACTGGGAAGATTGCATTTATTACGTCCGGTAGTGTTTGTACTATACCAACTGGTAGCCATGTTAGCATTGTGTAAGGCCCCGATGTTTTACGTTTGTTTGATGCTTGTCTCGGAACTTCGGTCAAAATTTTGCAGGAAGCTCCCCCATTGGGAAAGCTCCCTTTAGCTAGACGCTACTCTTTCTCAGCAAAAGCGGACCTCAAAGGATACACCTTCATTCGACATCAGTTTATGTTCGGTTAGTTCATGTTCCAATGTTCATTTTAGCCAAGATAAAATAGTTGATTTTACTTAAACTTATGATCAATTACTTTTTTACTGCCACATAAAAACATTTGCCAGAAATAACGACATTAAAACCCATTAAAAAAAGCAAAAAGGGGTCTTGGCCTGTGTGTGGAGAAATTAAATTCTAGATTTCCGAAAAGCGCTGAAAATATTTCTAGTTAAATAATAGAAAATTGCAGTTTCTGCTTATTTTAACTTTATTTATTTCAACTTTAAAAGCGTTATTTCGCCCCGTTTCAGGTGCACCTTAAGGGCCTCAAGCAGATCGATTTTTCTAAGAAAGTTAATGATCTCTTTGACAATATCTTTGACTTGCCGGATTGAATCTTCACTCCAGGACACAGAATCGTAATGTGCTAGCAGATGCACTGGTGTCCCCTCCGCAAGATGATCGAATCTGCATTCACCGTTCGCTTTCAAAATTATCTTTTTGTCCTTCGAGTGTGCAGTGCCTCGCGAGGATGCCAGTTAGGTGACTTCCAAGGAAGTCCATTCCGAAATCGAATACACTGTCTGTCGTTATAAGCCTTTAGACTCCACAAATTGAAATTCATTTCAGTTGCGTTAAAGGGTTCAGGACCGATAAATGCTATCGAAGCACCTTTTCTCGTTAATTGATCACTCACTTTAGATAAATTGGATATGTAAAATGTGCCTTCCTGCTCAATAGGACGGATGGGGCATTTCGTGAAAATTTGACGAAAATCAAGCAAAATTGTGTCTCAATATTTTCCGATTTCTTTAGAATTTAATGCACACGTACTAATCCCATTAATCAGAATAATCAGGTGTAATATTTTACCGAGTTAAGTCATCGTTTGTCAAATTGAGTCTTATAATAGAAATATATCAACATTATGATTAAACGCGCACCTTTAAAAATTCGAACTAGAGAAGGAAACCCTCCACCCTCGACGCCTCCAGTCGATCAAGTATGCTTTTTTTCATTACTAAGATTGCCCGAGCGTAATATGCCACTTCATTTCATTTGTCAAATGATTTCAGCATAGGCTTCGATTAGGCTATCTGGATGGATCTCTCCCACTTTTTCGGCAAGATCACCGTGCTGTTTATACCATCTTCTGCATGAACAGAAAGTATGACAGGCGTCATCCTTCACACCAATGCAGAATATGCAATCTGGAGACTGTGACTTACCTATCTTGTGCAGGTAAGACTGAAAACAACCGTGTCCGCTCAGTAGCTGGGTCAGGTAGAAGTCAGTCTCACCATGCATTCGACTGAGCCACGATCAAGTCGTTGATGAGCCGCGCGGTCCATCTTTCTTTAAGCACACGTTCCCATGATTGTTGCTATTCGTCGAGAGTGAATCGTCTTTCATCGCGAGCAACTTTTTCTTTATTACCCTCGAGCCTTCGGAGGTAAACTCTTTTTCGCTCTCTAGCAAGGAGAGCGATGGGTATCACCCCTGCAATTACCAACACCACTGGCTCAGAGACTGTACAGTATGCTGATGCAATCCGCAGTGCTCCTCGTCTCTGCACCTATGCCAGCCGTTTGCGGTCCAGTTCCTTGTTCAGAGCTTCACTCCATATCTCTGCTCCAAAAAGAAGCGTAGATTGCACTACACTCATTGGCAGACACCTTTTTGTCGGACTTGGTCCCCCATGATTGGCCATTAGTCAACTTATTGCCGAGACTGTGCGGGCTGGTTTGTCGTTGCCTTAATTTGCTCCGAGAAACTCAGTTTAGAGTCTATCAGCAACTTGAAAGATACTTTACTGATAGTTTCGACTCTACTAATGTGTCCCCGACTCGGACCATTCTTACTCTGGGGATCCTCTTCTTGGTCAGGATGACCACTTCGGTTTTCTCTAACGTTAGGTTAAACCCGTGAGTGGTCATCCAGCTCCCCACTCGGCGCATTAGTACATTCAGCCTTAATTGCGCTTGATCGACCGTGCGCCCAGTCACTAGTGCCGCAACATCATCTGCATAGCCGATCAGTCGCGACTCTTCCGGCAGTTCAAGTCTGAGCAATCTGTCGTAGGAGACGTTCCACAAGTCCGGACCGAGGATGGAGCCTTGGGCCACACCTGATGTGACTAGCATCCTCCGACAGCTTTGCACAGTGTCGTAGATCAGGCTGCGATCCTTCAGGTAATTTCGGACTACCCGCATCAGATATTCTGGAACTTGGAAAGAGTTTTCCAGGGCTTCCAGAATATCTTCCCACTTAGCGGACTTGAAAGCATTCCTTATGTCCAGCGTCACTAGAAGGACTACCCGACGGTTGGATGGACTGCGTGCCTCCGCTTGTTTGACCGCACTTACCACTTCCGCGCCTGCATCTATAGTTGAACGTCCCGTTCTGAAATCATACTGCCTTGGAGAAAGATCCCCAGTGGCGTGGATAACGTTAGCGAGTCTTCTCTTTATTGGTTTCTCGAGCACTTCTCCGACCGTGTTTAGCATGCATAACGGTCGGTATGCTGACGGCGACTCAGGATTTTCCTTCCCCTTGCTGATCAGCACGAGTTTTTCCGTCTTCCAACGCTCAGGGAAAACGCCTTCCTACAAGCAGGCATTAAACGTACTGAACAGCAAGTCAGGGCAAGAGTGATAGGCTAGTTGCAGTACCTCGGCTGGAATACCATCTGGGCCCGGAGCCTTCTTCGCCTTCATGGAGAGAACTGCTAGTTCCAGCTCGTTTCTCGTGAAGAGTGGACAATCTGATGTTCTTTCCCTGTGGGTGGCATCAACGCGGACGGGATATTGGGGAAAAAGTGCTCATACTAACTCGTCCATCATGTCCGCTTCAAGTACGCAGGGGGCCCGTAGAGCACCGAGCTTCCGCATAACTAGTTTATAGCCCAAGGGTCGGCTTTTCACGTCTTCGATGTCCCGGGTCCCTGTTCACGTCTTCGATGAAGTGCTGCCAGCAACGGACCTTACTCCTGTTGATCAGTTCGCGAAAGCATTTTCTGGCCGACCGATGCACTGCCATTCTGGTGCATGCCTCGTCCAGGCTTCGCGCTCGTTGAGCTTCTCGCCGGAGTTTGTGACACTCCCTTCGTTGTTCAGCTATTTCAGTGGACCACCAGTACACTGGAGACTTTCCGTGTCTAGGTCTCCGGCGGGGCATAGATTGACTATGATTGGGAGGACATTGTTCGCACATTTCAAATTCAAGTTGATAGTCAAAGGACCATTTTCACATTAGACAAAAAATAAATACAGTGTTTTTAAATAAGTACTTTCGGGCCACTTTTTAATTTTTCTTTCGAGTAATATTAGTGAAACTCCTCAAATATGTTCAAATTATTTGATTCCGTTATAATTCTTCAGTTCAAACATGCGCCGAAATAAGCCCTGTTCCCATGCAAAGAGAATCGTAATTCAACAACGCCTACTCTCTCGAGAAATTGCACAAATTTGGAAATGGTCCAGAACGAAATGAAGGAGAAGAATGATAAAAAAAACCTTGGCCGATCACGGAAAACCACTTCATCATTGGATCGAATAAATGAGCTTTGTAAAAGGAACACTAATGCTTATTTTGTCGAAATTTTTGGGGGAAAATTGCTAATTTTCGTAGATGTTTATTAGACCCAGACTTACCAACCCGATAACCAAGAAAAGCGCCTCTCCTAAATGAACATACGGAACTCACTAAACATTGCAATGGCTCATTTAGATTGGCGTGGAAAAGAGAGGATGAGCAAGTAGCGAAGTATTCTCTGGAGTGACGAATGTTCGAATGAATGGAGTGGATGGAGTGGATCGATTCAGATCGGACGGAAAAAAATATTTTAAGTGCTCTCCCAATATATCATTTGATCCACAACATACCAATAAGACTGTTAAGCATGGCGGAGGTAACATGAAGGTGTGGGCGGCATTTTCTTGGTAATTCAGATGATTGACGGGATCATGACCAAAGGAGTTGTTTGAACATATTAAAAGACATTATGCTGCCGTTTGCAGAAAAAGACATGCCGCTTCGATGGACATTATGTTTCAACGTATCGTTTCAAATGACTGTCCTAACTCAAAAGGAATTAAAAGCTGAAAAAATAGATGTTTTCCCCAAAATGCATGTGTCTTTTTATTATTTTGTCCAACAGTATATATACTGTGAAAATATCAAAAAGGATAATTGACAAAAAAGAATTCAAAGAATATCGAAGGATGCCTTTATCCTTGAATGCATCGGAAAGCCAACTCAAGATTTTTTTGTGTTTTAGCTTGTCATCTTACGAAAGACTTCCTTAAACCTTATGCTTGGATGAAAAAGGATATATGATGGAGAATTTCCAAAGCTTGTTACTTAGCTTCCTCTGGTATCTGCATTGCGTATTTCTAGAAAAAAACTGCCGAATATTGTTCTTTAAGAAAGTAAGTAATTGCGTTTTATGTCATGTCATGAATAGTAATTAAAATTGAATAAAAATACAGTACGGAGACTGCAACATTGAAGAAGATCTTAATAGATCTTAATTTAAGTAATTTAGCCCTAAAGCCGTCGAATGAGTGTCATTAACATAGGTGAAGAATCTCTCAACTCGAAAAGAATGGACAAAAGTAAATTTAAAGGATGCGGTGGTTCCACAGTAATCATAGAAGAGAAAATCCATTGATACAAAAGCTGAAGCCAGCGTTCGTCGGCGCTTTGTAGTTTCGCTCTGATTTTGCCGGTCTTAAGTTTCCTTGTATACAGAGCCGTCGTTTATACAAACAGGTAAGGGTCCTGTTATGCAGGCAGCAAAATGTTACAAAATGTAATTATTTTTTTTTTGGGAGTCTATTCATTTGTTGCCGCGCTCCTTTGTCTGCTGTCAATGCGCAGTATTGCCTTTAATTTTTCAAAGTTGTTTTGGTGGCTCGAAGATTATCTTGCAATCAGAGCTTTTCTGCTCGTTTATGATTCGTCAGTTGAATGCTTTATGTTTGTATATTTCTATGTTTCCGAGTACGTTCAAACGCCGTCCTTTATTTACATATATCACTTCCACTGTTTTCCTAACGTGAGTTGGTATATATTTGTTTTTAATCATGTGGTTTGTAAGGTTGGACTCAGTGGTTACGTCCGGCTTCCGTAGAAAACCAGGAGAAAGGAAAATGGAATAATTTGATGATCCAGAACAAAGGATATCCCCTAACTAACGTAAAAAAAATCTGTATTTTTGATGTGGCAGATATATGTTGTGACAAACTTTAACGACACCTTCAGGGGCCCTCTCCAGGTCATCGAAGGTAGGCGCTCTGGGTACCTTCAATTCTCTCTTGGTGAGAGCTTCTGTATCCCATCTGCCTGCTCGCCCAATGATTCTGCACAAGTCACTTGTTGCGATTCTTTGTTTTGAGGTAGGCACACCTACGAAATGCTGCCTGGTATTTATTCATATCGGTAGTGCACATAGTGATCTTGGCGCCTTCATATTTCCATTCATTATATATTTCCATAGCATCTGTTCCATAGGATTTCTGTTGCTACCGAAGTTTTCGAATATTTTCGTCTCATTTCGGTTGATATTACGAGTTTTCTAATCCATCAATGCGTGTAGTTTGTGACACATCTACCAGACATTTGCTCGAGGGCTGTTCCTCTTCCTGCAAGCTCATTGGCTAATTAAATTTCTCTGAACCTTGCATAACCAGTGGAAGTAGATCGATTGGATCTTTCTGTTACTATAGAGACACCGCTTTGGACTCCGATCATTTTGGATCACGTTGGCTTTGATTTTGCAAGATAAATTTTACCTTAAGTGCTGTATAATTAGCTGAGTATATTATTATCTTTTTATGTTGTACCATATTTATCGTAAATGTCTCATGATTGCTTGACATTATAGTTGGAATTCATCGAATGATAGTTGTATTCATTTCTGCTGCCCAAAATTCGTCAATCATGGCTTCATGGTTCACACTTTTAAAAGCTCCTCCCATGAAAAATCGTTGCCACATTTGTTCCTTACAATGAAGAAATCTTCTGATGCCTCTCAAGATATTGTGCAATGACAATCGTTTCCGCAAATTTTACTCTTCATCGATGTTCCCTATTAAATGACCTTCTACGCATTTACCAATATTGGAATAAATATCTTCTTTTCCTTTCTTCCCAGATTCCTTCCAATTAAAGAGCAATTTCAACGTGAGGATACATTATGCACTGTCAATCCATTATGGTTTTTAATGATTATTTATGTTTAAACTTGTTTGCAATGATGTTAGATTGACAAGTTTTGTGTCAAGTAATCGGTTAATGTGGTATTCTTCATCGTAGAAGGATATCGGAGCCATCTTCTACTTCAAAACACGTTGATACATTAAAGTAAGTGTCGGCAAAAGCATACAACTATGCAGTTAACTATTCATTTGTGGCATGAATATAAGAATGGTAGTCATGAAAAATTCCCGAGGGTCCTTCATACCGGAGATACTACGAGCATGCAAATATAAACGACCTTCTCCAAAAATCAACTTATTTTTCAATTAAGAAGAAAATACACATTATAATTATTTTCTACTTAGTACCCCTCCCTGCTAATGCATTTTTCCCATCCAATAGTTAAGTTTTTTATGCCGTATCCAACCAACTGCGTACAAATTGTTCATCCTGTTGATTGTTTGGAAAACGTTCCCCTCAGAGTCCCCCTTGAGAGGCTCAAACATATGGAAACCACATAGTGAAAAGTCTGGGCTGTAAGGAGGCTGTTTAGGCACAGTCCATAGCATTTCAAACGATTTTTGGGTTATAAGAGCTGCAAGTAGTAGTCTTGCAATGTCATGCAGAAACTCCATTCCGAAATTGAAAGTGGTCTCGAACGATGGTGTGTACACTTCCAACACTGATTCCCGTTTCCATATTGATTTCTGCTACAGTAGCGCGACGATTTTTTTTTTTCAAAAAGTTCGCGAATAGCTGCAACGATGTCAGGCGTAATACTGGAGCTGAGGCGTTTTCCGTGACTTACACTTCCACTTTCATCTGGGGCCATAAAATTGCATTCTCTCCAAAATGTGCACGCAATCAATGCCAAATGCCAGCTGGCTTAACGCCTTCCTTCATTTAAAACTTAATATGACGCGTTGCGCTACCGAAGGATGAATTTCTCTTTCGCTCATTTTGAGGACAACTAAAGAAACCAGTCGAACCGAAGAATTGGACTCAAGTCATTTAGAGGGGATTTCCTTAACACTTTTCGACACTTCGCCTAATCGTTGCGTCCAATTTCAGGAAGCTGCTTCTTGCTGCTAACCTTGGCGCTTAGCAAGCTGCTTCTTGGCCCTAGCAAGCGGAAGATCTGGATCATATCCCAGAAAGTGTAAATTTGCTGGAGTACAATGAGGCACTAAACAGGAGAAAACGCAAACTATGACTCGAGTTCTCCAAATCAACCTACATCGTAACGCAAACGCATAGAAACCTGCTTGTGAGGGAGAAGTAAGGATATCTGAACAGCGGCACATCAAGGCGGAGGCAGGATGATACTATGATCGATGTGGCACCACCCCTCCCATTTCAGAGCTACATCATCGGGGATGCCTTTGTGCTGATCAGGTGTGCGAATATGACATCAGTGTTATTATTTTCTATCTCGCACCAAACGGGCTAATATCATCCTTTAAGAGAACGCTCGATAAATTTTAGGAATCTGTATCAAGCACAGAGGGGCGAATTCTTGTTGGCGGTGACTTCAATGTCAAGGCGATTAAAAGCTCAGAGCCTCGCGGGCGCCTTGTGTTCTTGAGGCGAAGAAAAACGAACGAGGTTGTTCAGACACTTTTCGATGGGTCAGGCGAGAAAAGACTTGTTTACAACCCATTTCTCAGTGCGAACGGGCTGGACTAATTGATCCAGACATTCAAAAAGAGAAAGGTAACGGGATCAGACGGCATTCAATCAGTGTGTGTTACAGTGTTACAGCTTGTGTACCAAGTTTGCCCTCACATTTCGCGAAACATTATCAACCCATGCCTTTAGGCGACTTCTAAAGATCATCAGAGGGGAAACGAGAGTCTACGAGGTCAGCCGGTCCGCAGGTCTCAATAAAACGGCTTCAGGGCTGGACGATGAACGATTTGTTCAATGTTTCTGTTATTTGTGAACGCAGTCGAGCGGACAGAAGCCCAAAATCACCACGCGTGGTGTAAAGTATTTTTAATAACACTCGATGTGAGGATTGCCTACAATTTTCCTAGGTGGATAGAAACTCTCAGAGCTCTGGAACATTTCAGGGTGCCGAAGAATCTAATGCGGATAGTGATTGCGGATTATTCTAAGGAATGGAAGCTGGTGTATAACAATTTGGTGGGTTGCCGAAAAATCAATGTGACATCGGGGGTGGCGCAAAATTTCACACTTTACCCATATATATGGAATGTCTCGTATAACGAGCTTTTGAGGCCGCAACTACCGGAGTCGCGCTTGATCGCAACTCAAACTAAGTATGATATGACTGAGCGAATGGACGACTGATCGTGGGTTTAGTTTAGCGCTGAAAAAAAAACTGATGTCGTCATACTAACTAACAAGCGCATCCCTCGTGTTATTCTCGTCCAGGTTAGAGAGACGACAATCGAGCCGGAAGAATCGGATGGAGTTGGAGTACACCTTTCCAATTGACTAGGAGTGCTTTATTCATTGTGTATTGTGAAAGATGTTGAAATCTAAAGACAACTTGAACTGCGTGTGAGATTACGCGCGGATGCATCTTCTTCGCGGACCGCTTGTCGGCATAGAGGGAAAACGGATTATTTTCAAAGTAATATCTTTCCCTTCCATCCGTCCCTGCTGAAAGAGGGACATCCCTAACCTAACCCGAGTACGCCGCTGGAAGAAAGAAAAGTAATTTAAATTAAAGGTCCAGCCTTGGTCCTCAGAGTGGAAACGGAGTAAGTTTAGTCGGCAATCCAGTTGCTTTTTGCCACTGGGAATCCAAATCTCAAGGCGTGAATAGCCTTTGCCTCGCAATCACAAAATGAAACTCTTATTTCTGCGGGAAATGAGTCAAACAAACTTTTGCACTGTGCTGAGAAAATAGAACAACACTCTCCTAAACTTAGAAGTCCTAAACTTAGGGCATAAGACTACTTACCGTCCAGCTACGAATTATTATTATTATTATATTTCATCTTATCATTATTATTATTTCAGCTTCTTGGTGTGCCAGGAGAAATGTATAGTACAATAGGTAGCTCAGTTGTTTTGTATCACTGGGAGTTCGACGCTCAGGACATACATGGCCTTCACCTCCCAACCACAAAATATTACTACTTTTTGATTTTTATTATTACTAGATTGTTAGAACTTATACTATCATGATAATTATTAAATCCATATGTGTATGCTTACCGTGTACATAAACAGTAGGTAGTCCATAATTATAATCTTATAGTAGTATATAATTATAATATATCTTTCTATAATCTAAATACTTTATATTCTAATCAAGCTAAACACAAATCAATATACTACGAGACTAATGTTGGAACTATTCTGTGGAACATATACATCGTCGAGATTCTGTAATATCTTAGTTAGTCTAATATCCATAATTTCGAAACGAAATTCCTTCATTTCTAATTCCAAAACATTGTACAAATCTACATGCGTCTTTCATGGGCAATGAAAAAAAAATGAAGAGTCTAAAGTTATTTGGAAATTTCACAAAAAGCTCTTGCAATGTATACTTTATGTCTTTGCACTTGATTTGAAATTTTCTCACCCCGATTACTTTTTACGTATAGGATGATGATATATGAATGTTTAAAAATAAAGACAATCGTTTCCTGATAACGTTTTTCGGATGTTGTAATGATTAGAACTCACAACATGAAGCAGGTTACGGATTCAAGCAACCTTGCTGGCAGTTCTATTTAGAGTAGTTAGATTGGTTGTTCTAGTCGCCCTTGCAATCAAACGAAAGGATGTAGTATGCGTGAATTTCATCGAATAAATATGGAACCAGCTGAGTTATTAAAGATTCTTTAAAGGGACACCCATGCATTCAATAGCGTGTCCCTGAAGCATTTATAGAAGTAACACAAAAGAGCGGCATGTAAAAAAGCTTTCGGATTTGACGGGAGGATACCAATAAAAAAAATGGATTTCGATAGGCTCTGAATTCACTGCGTATGGATTTAATTTTCGGATACAGTGCACTGAAAATTTATGACTCCAGTGCAAAGCCCAAACAAAAGCCTACTTAAAAGCTGTAGGCTTTCGAAAGTTATTAATCTCGCGATTGGCAGAAAGAATAAGTATATTGTATAAAGTAGATGTGTTATTGAAACATCGTAGCTACATTTATTCTTGACGGAAGGTACTTGTTTATGAACTCATGGGACTAAGAAATTTTATGGTTACTAGTTAACATAAGCAGCGGAACGAAGTGTCAGAGCCCCATATGTTAGTCAACCCGAAAAAATGCTGTCAACCGATATGCACGTGCGACTATTATTAATAGAACTTTTTCAGAGACATGACAATTGAGATACTAATAACTCAAAAGAAAGAATTTTAATGAATTATAAACGACACAAATTTAACATATTCCTGGAACCTATACTTCACCAAATTTATCCATCCATTGCTGTGTGCAATGAACCTTCGTCATTCTTGTCTTCCTTGATTAATCCACTTCTCACTTACAAACAGCTGAACCCTGCAGAGCGACCTAAAAATCGATCTGAATAGTCGAAATTTCCAACATTCAGGAAAAGATCCAGCGGCGATGTTAAATGACTAGAACAATTCACAATATTTTCTCCACATCAGAATTTCTGAATTTGTATAAGGAAATGTATGAATTGTATAAGGAAAGAATTTTTTTATTGAGGCACTGAATATAATTGGCGCTTTCTTACGGATGCCAATTTGCTGGCCAAAATTAGAGCCATCGTCGACAGTGAATCGATTTTGGATTAATTTTGTTTTAGATTTCAAATTTAAAAGTTAAACAACAAGAATTTCAATTTTTAGGGTAAAGTCTTTTAAATAGTCCAAATTGCTCTTCAAAATTAAGTACGCTGACTTCTGCTTGCAGTAGGAAAGTGAGAAGAACTCGAAGGACTCTTATAAATGAAGGTTTACAAAATCAGTAAAACGGGGGCTAAAACATGCAAAAAATTGGACGCAATTTATGGCCCGCAAAAAATCTGTTTGTTTTTGCATTTGGTAGGGTAAACATGGAAGCTGATCGTATGCATATTAGATATTGTTTACTATACAAATTTGGTCTTGGACACTGCGTAGCTGAGGCTCATCAGCATTTATTGAGTCAACGAGCATATCAACAGTCGATTCAACAATTTTGTAATGGAGAACGCTAGTTTAAAGATCAGTAACGATCAAGACGACCTAAGGAGATGACAGATGTTGATCTATTGGAAGTCATTCAACGAGATGAAAATATGACCATTGCAGAATTATCGAAGGGGTTCCAGGTCCACAGAACCATAATAGAGAGAAGAATCCATATGCTAGGATATGTAGTATATTTGAATGCTTGGGAACTTTTGTAAAGAAACAAGAAAGAACACAGAATTGTCTGCTGTAGTTCCCATCTTGCTTGCCAAACTAATTATGGATTTCTCCGACGGATAGACATTGGAAATTAAAAGTGGGTCTACAATAACGCGAAACAGCATCGTATGGTTTGCAAAAATTGGGAAATCAACAGCATCTAATTCAACACCAGCCTCGCACCCACAGAAGCCCTTATTATATGCTTAGTGTGATTCTCTAGGAGTCAATCATTGGATTCATCTCTGCAACGAATATTACTTATTTTGGTCACTGGACAACTCTCTGCGCGGAAGGTATTAAAACATCCTAGAAACGGTTGCTTTCTTTTATTTTCAATCCTCTATTTTCGTAATTTGCGCAGTATACCAGACCACTAAGAATAGGTTGATGGAAATTCAAGACATATCAATTATTCAAAAAAGTTTAGAAGATGGCGAACGTTGTTAACTAATCAGGCCGTTCTGCTCGTCCTGGATAGGTTAGTTATTGAATTTGAAATCAAAACGAAAATCATAATATTTGAATGAAACGTGCTTTACCTTTGCTATATTGATAACATGAAAGGGAAAACCCGCACTCTACTCAGAAACAGTCCGAAACTGTTAATTTGGCGTGATCGCTGTGATCGGGAAAAAAAGAAGCTTGATCTAGTGTATTCGCAATGTTAAATGCAAATAAAACCAATTTATATCAACTAACAAATATTATTTGAGCATATGAATAATGGTTTATACTATTTATGAACATTTGCCAAATTACTCGTAGGAAGTTTTGTGGTATCAATTTATATTGTGCTGATTATATGTGCCATAAGATAGGAGAACCCAGCGGTTACTAATGAACACTGTCCTCCGTGAGGGATTTTTTATATTTTTTTTAACAATGTAATCATTTTCACAAGGAAAGATGAACATATTATCCAAGTCGCCAATTGATAGATATGGCTCATAATTAAGTCGTTTAAACGTCGTCGTACATAATTATACCACGGTACACGCTTTTTTCTTCGAGAAGAAGGAAACTTGATTGATTTATTGAGAGTTCCACGTGGCCTTTCAGCTGATTTTGGGACTTAAGGCGGCTCTCACAGAAAAAAAGGCCTCCTGAAGTTCATTGAAGATTTTTATTTCAAAACTCTGATTTGTTCTCCGAAAAAATCATAGTATCCACACATTGCGCTCAGTGTAAAAAACACAGACGAAATCCGAAAAAAGAATCAGACGAAATACGATCTTGTGTTGTAGGGAACACTTCAGTTGAACCCTGTTTGTATCGTTTCGAAACGATTCAGTTCAACCGCTCATGATTTTTACTCGTGAAAAATATTTATTGTTAAGGTCAGTGAATCGAAGGATAAATTGCACGCTTGCGCTCAATCCTGAAAATATCTCTATTGTTTTTAGAATGTGCTTTGTTGTGTTCTCACAAAACGAATGAAATACCACACTGAAGATGACGCACCGTCAAAATGCTTATGTGAAAGATAAAAAAAAGCGACGAGGAACGATAGAAATTCTTTTTGGATTCAAACATATAATTGGATTTTTACTAGAAGGTTTAGTCATCAACAAAGCACTTATAGATTTTAGGTTAAATAATCAATTAGAATTTGAATGATACTACAGTCTCTTTAATACATTGTGTGATTCAGTTTTAGCTCAAAATTTTAAAGACTTTTCATAAAACAACCGTATATAGAAAAATAACGATGTATATTGTAGTCGCTTTCCCAATAGATAAACGAAGAATTATGTAAAAGTTAGGAGACGTAGAATTAAATGTAAGTGTAACTTCATGAGGACACCAATCAGAGAAAATATTTACTCACATAATCAATTGTAGTTGATCACTAATTTCAAAATGATACAAAGCAGCGGAAAGTAGTGATGAATCACTAAATAAGGAATTGTGTAAAGTAAAGACTAGAGATGTTGGTTAGCGTTTAGCCAGCTTAAACCAACTGCTTATGGCAAATAGTGAAAGGTTTTTATTAGTAATGTGGTTGTTAATAAACAGCGGATGCTTTACAACAGCGAATATAAGAGTGTAAAATCTTCTGGAATGTCTACTAATTTGTGACTAGTGACCAACTAATTATTTCCAAACTCAGACTTCGTATTAGCATGAATAATGAATAAAGTGTGGGTAAGTAACGAGAACTTCTGGAAACTTCGAATAGATTCCTGCACAGATCATTTTCGACTACAATTGATTCATTTGGGCTTCTTATTGAAAGATAATGGGTCTCAATTCGGGCAGAATTACGGAATAGTAATTTCACAGAATCACAGTACTTGTAGAAAATACTGGAAAACCTGCCTGACTTGCAAATTAATTGGGAACGTTTAAATCACATGTTAGCTTCTATATTCTGTATTCTCCAGATATCCTGCTTTCGATTTATCACTTGTTTCTAATTTTAATTAATGCCCAGGCTGTGTACCATAAAAATAACCGTCATATAGTTCAACTCGTCTTTCTTCTACATGTTGGTTATATGTGCCATCAAATACAACAACACAGAGGTTACTAATGAATACCGTCTTTAGTGAGGAAATGTTTTACAATTTTTTTTTAATGATCCTACCATTTTCACGCGGAAACAAGATGGTTTCATCCAAGCAGCCAATTAGTAAGGCCATAACTCAAATGGTTGTCATTCACTCAACATTTGTTAATTAACTTCTCGGATAATAACTATTTATCATATAATATCGTATCATGAACATTCTGCCATTGCCAAATATAAAATAAAATAAATTGCCGTGGATGACAATGCCATTGAGTTTCATCAAGTTTTCTCCATTTAAAGAATATGAACCCATTTTTTCGACGACATCAGTAAACAAGTTTTAATTAATATAATGTAATTAATCAATAATATAATTTAAACGGAAACAATAAGAGCTTTTCCTTGAAATTCGATCACAACAATATTTTACAGAATTCCGACGACATGCATAATTTTATGCTCCGTAACAGAAGTCATATTTTCTCATTAAAGTTTTATGTACATTCTCCGAATTCAAATTTCTTAAATCGATATCAATATTCTAACTTTAATTTTTTCAAAGTTTCTACATTTATGAAAGGTCTATTGATTTTTTAATATATGTCTTAGCGTCTTTTAAAGCTTATATTTAAAAACGCATGCCCTATAATTACTGCTCTAACTTATAATAAAAGCAAGCGTATTAATGCAAACACTCTTTTGAGATGTATTGACAATTTGAATCGAAAATTTCATCATATGTCCCAAATGCAACAAAGACAGAGTTTATCCTTTTGTGCTACAGTGCGATATGTAAGTTCTCAACTGGGCTGCATATTTCAATTTTTATTTTTTCAATTCTTTCCGCATCATTTCAATTCTCTGAATTTCAGAATCTACATCAATAAATCAAAATATGAAATCATCACAAATGAGCCCAATTGAAAAATTAACTATCTACTGCGCATGATTTTCCCAATATTCCAAAAATAGCAATTTAGACAAAATTCATAATGAATAGTTTCTCACCGGTTGATGTTACAGGTTGAAGTGGTTGAGCTTCAGATTGTGCTAAATTCGATTGATCATTTAGCCCAAGCGCTTCACCAATCGGACTATCCTTACAGAATGGTCCGCAGAGTATCGCTATCAAACTAGCGCCTCCTCCACCATCATCACCATTACCTCCAGCTCCCCGTCCGGCATTGACGAAATTAGCATTCTCATTACGGTATCCGTTTGTCGGACCCTTTGGTAGATCTTTACGTTCATATCATTTTTTAAATCGTATCCAGATCAGGGATCAAATTATTTCCAGAGCAACGAAATTCATTTAACGATTCAGTGAAGCGCATCATTATTATCGTGTTAGTCATTTATGTATGTATAAGTTCATTATCGTGATCATCATATTTGGATTAATCATCATCATTTCGCAGTTCGAAACCCACACAATTAATCGTATCATATCATCACCAAAATTCATATGTACGAGCATCATCAGTTTATGAAATAAAGAAAAAACGGCCACATTGGGAATGTAAGCCGAATGTTAGATGAAATCTAGCCATACTAAGTGAAATGAGTAATATATTCAAAATGAGCGGCAAACTTTTGATATTCATTAAAATTAACTAGCACAAACAAATACTACTTAAACGGAGGAAAATTAGGAATAACAACAACAAAATAATTACTACTAAAAAATAACTTCTAGCCACGACAGGACAAACATGATGCCTTAAAATTTAAATATGTTTTTATTTTTATCTTCAAAATGTCTTCTCAAATGTTTGGAAGAGTGAAAATTCCGAAAGCAAAAAAACTTGCTCCTCATCTGATCGTTTCTCTAAAACCATTAGTCAATTTTTGGTTTTGAGTGGAATTATAACTTAAATCAAAACTTGTGTAAGAATCACTTTCAGTTGAAGAATGACTGAGTCGTATACATTTGCACAACTAAAAAAATTTAATACTAAAAAATACTGCTCTTTCGGATTTCGTGTTAACATATTTCAAATTTTCCTACAGATTATTTCGTGATTGAAAGAATTTATCAGGAACCTGACAGATAATTTGCTACACATTCTAAACCGAAAACCATCTCAATCTAATATTAGGAATCATTTTAAATGACTGTATACTCCATTGATTGGATACGGATACCTCTAAATGGGTCAGAAATAGGAGACAGCATTTCATCTATCAAAAGTCTAACTCAAAAATTAAAGAAAATTTGTCAATAGTTTGAAGAGAGAATGAATTTAAGGGAATAAGATTAAAAACGTGTTGAAACAGAACAGTAATTGGAAGTAAACACTTTAAAATATTGTTGGGAGAATGAAATAGACAATGTTACCTCACATTTATTTTACTATTGAGCGACACTCACCATCTCTCATTGTATGATCCAATATACGTTTGAGTTCCATCCAATCAACTTCCATGTCGTCGCCGGCTATTTCCAAGAACAGCTTTTCCATCGCAGATTTTTGTGGATCTGGATAATTTGGTGGCGGCAGTACAGGGATATTCTAATATAGAGAAAAATCTGTTAATAATCGAAACTTTAGCTAAATTTATTGTTTTTTATTGTATATATTATCCCTTTTTAGAATTCTAAAGAGGTCTTTGAATTAATCTCAAGTCCATTTAATTATAAAAACAAATTTAAATATTTGTCAATAGATTCTAAAAAAGGATAACTATCCTTAATGCTGTTATAAAATGCAATTAAAAATTATAAGCGTTACCAGTTATATTATTTCTAAATTAAATTCATGCTTGCACACGTCCAACATGCTGTTTTAAGAATATAAGTTGCGACAAGGGAGTACTGGAATGCTCATGTGATCAATTTTGATCTTAGCACCTGATACTGTACTCTATTTAAAGATAAAGTTCCTCAATATTTCATGAATATCGCGTTCCCAGCATTATTTATTAGATAACTTTCAAGAATTCTCTTTGAATCAAGTAGATAAGGACAATCTTAGAATAAATCACGGCACGTCGTTCAACCTCTTAAAATTTTATCATTAAGTTTTTATATTTTTTATTATTCATTTTATTATAATAAAATATTTTGTTTTAAGGAGATTGTAATCATAGATTCAGCGATTCAAACTGGAATTGCTTTTGGAATTGGAATGGAAACACATTCGAATGTAGTTTACAAACTAGCCATAAGCTACAATTTAACATACAATAACATTTACGTTAAATTGCAGTATATGGATATTATTTTCTTCCTATGCACATAGAAAGGATCCTCACACTCGCCTTGGGAAAGTGTCTGACCTTTTCCAATTGCAATAAACTCTGCTTTGTATTCACATCTTGAGTTTTGCCAAAATCCTCACTTCTTGCCAGATGATAAAACGAAACGCGAGGCTAAACAATGCCTGGACGTCTAAGCAATCCCCAGTTGCACAAAAGTATCATTTCTGTCTTATTCACCACGGCAGTTCTACCAGTTTTATTGTTCCCCACAATTGTAAAGTTTTTATGTCCCTAAAAATGTTGTATGGATCAGAAAGTGATACATCGAACGAACTAATAATGCCACCATAACATTTATAATATAATAATACACTACATTGACTTTTTTTTAAACTTGTTTTCTTTTTTAAGCCTTGATTGAACAAAGACCGATGCTGTCTAAGCAAAATATACAGTCTCACAACAATGCGCACAACAATGTCCGGCCGGACCTGAACGAAAAGTCTAACGCCGGTCTCTAGGGACCAGCGTTTAACGTGTTAACAAACAACTAACTTTGCAAACTAAATAACAAAATCTCCATCCATAATGCATAAATTATGGCGAAATAACTAACCATTACAACAAGCTTAACAAATAATGATCGACTTCAAGACTCACAATATTATATTTTTCAAATAGTTTTCAACAAAAGTATGAAACATGTCCCCTACAAAATAAGAAACCTTTTTAACGTTAATAGCAATAAATACTTTTTACTGGATTCTGTGAGTAGACAATGCTCAATTTCCACAGTTTAAAAAAATATTGAGGGTAATTGTGCCCCCTTCTACACAGAATGAGATGACACTATCACTCACATTCAGGAAATTGTAGGAAAGTACAATGAATCTAAAATACTGCCTATGGCCAAAAAACTTTGGCATAAACCCTGGTTTCACTGTATTCAATTAGAAAGCCAAATAACAGGACAAATAAACAGGATACTGATACAAAGAGCATACGAAAAAAGACTGAAAGAAACAAATCCACAAACGACAATTGCAGTTGTTGCGTTAGACGTGACCAACTAGAACATTTGATCTTCAAATGATCTAACTTTGACAACTACGTTTACATTAATTATAGAACCTTTGGTTGATCAACTTATCCATTCTCACTTAACACATTGTAAGTGACTTATACCATTGCTAAGCTAATTCAGCGAAGACTCACGGAAGACGTGCGGAAGTTTAGATAAACTTTATCGAATAACTTCGAAAGTGAATTTATAATTAGAAAGAAAGGTGAAAGAGCTCACTTTGGTTTCGAATAGGCGCCTCTGCTGCTTCTCGTCGGGTGCCAACTCACAGGCCGGGACGCATCGATTGGCACTACCAGCTAGATGGGTGCCGTCTGGTTATTTTACTTGCTATTATTACTCTCAGCTTAAACTTGTCCAGAACAAGTTCAAGCTGAGAGTAATAATAGTAAGTTAAATAACCAGACGGCATTGTTTAAAGATTTCAAGAAAAAACCCATAGCTAGCAACCAGCCAATACAATAAATAAACACAATAGGGGGGCACAATAAACCTGTAAGGGTTGACGTGCACTATCCCCGACAGTAATCAATCAACCAGCCAATTACCTAGAGGAACTTGTCTAGGCTGAGCTGTAACTAACCACAACTCGCTCTACGCTATCATTGCTAAAAACAATATCCCCAAACGGCTGAACATGTATTGTACTGCAAAATTCACCAAAGAACATTTAAACCAAAACAAAGTCCCAACAGGGTCCCAAGCAATATCAGGCTCTGGGTATAGAGACTGTAAAACACTGACTAATATGCAAAGCACTATAGCTAATATCACTTAATAGTGAGAGCGAAGAAGGAAGAAAAGAACTACATCATTTGTAGTCTGCAGATGATTTGAAAATTACGTTGATTGAATTGAACAGATCATATTTGCGGAGTCCAATGAATTTAAAGTATCAAAACTCGATATGACACACTTTCGTTGTATACAAGCTTAGTAAATTCTCAATTAAGGAGAAAAAACAATATCGAGAGGCAATCGGCGCCGAGTGTCCTTATATGACAGATCTATGTTTAACTATCACATGAAAAGGAGAAGGTATTGGTTAGAGAATTATGAAATTTTATACTATGATTTAGGTGGAATGAAACAGCGCGAAAGAAATAAACAGCTTATTTACATTATTTATATTTATTGTTCCGAGAAAAAAAATCATAAAACGAAATTTAATTGAACTAAATGTAATTTTAATTGAACCTAAAATGGGCTCTCGGGAAAATTCTTGTATACTGAAAGAACGCTTTGCAATTACGACATGATATTTTGTTGTGCGTGTCGATTGTATGACAAAATTCTTTCCCATGACGATTTTGCTTCATTCAATATTCAATACATGCTACTCAATCGGTCGCATATATTATCAGAAACTAAATCTATTTTTTCTATTCGGAGTTTACTAGACTAACTGGGGAATAATGCTATAATAATGTCCTGGAATGAAGTGGAAATAATTGGAATCGAAATTTTAATGGATTATGTCAACTGAATATAAATAAGACAAAACCAGTAAGCCAAAAATAAGTAGAAAACCACTCCCACAACGATATATACCCCCCAGAACCTAATATTGAATTATTTCCGGAACCTTAGTGAATTTAATATTATAGATTTGCTAAACAGTTTAACTACACTGTCAACAGAGCGTGACAAATTAGAACAATGAAATTAGCGTTTATTAGCTAGCTAAATATGAAAAATTCGTAGAATATTCATTAACGCCTATCACCTTGCTCTAACCAGTTATTTCCATGATATTGTCATGTATAAAGTTATTTTGTTTCTATTAACAGTTTTAGTAGATTTTAACTTTTGCAGATATTGCAACCTGTCAACTGTTTATTGTGTACCATTATTGCAAATTTCTATCTAAAATTAAGAAACCTGCTCTTTAGCTTAATCTGTAGAAAATTCTGGAAGTGTTTGAATACTGGGTACTTTTCGATCATCAATTTATAGAAAAGTTGGAAATAACAACAGTAATGTACCGACGAGTAAAATCGTTAAATTAATAAATTTTGGAGCGCATCAAGCTGCAAAGCATAATATTAAGCGGCAAAACAAAATCGCATCTGCAATACCTTATCGTAAATCACGTCATTGAAGTTAACGTGACACACAACATCTAGAAAAGAAAGAACGAAAAAATCTTAGCGCCGGTAACGTTATCCCAAGTAAGCTCCCACGCAAATCAGTGGAATCGATCGGGAAAGACTACTGCTGGGTCTTTCCCGAATCACAACAGTACGATAAAAGTTAAAAGGAGGTTACTAGTCGCAAGTCGCGATATAGGATTGGCCGGTGGCGATTTATTTTGGAAGCCAATGCATGACATGTCATGTTGCGCCAAAGATGCTGATAATTTCTTAAAAAATGTTCACTTTTAGATAAGGATTGATAACATGATCTAGTATTTATATACCCATCGTAACGTTTTGACAGAATTCGGAACATATCTACATTTTTGAAATTTAATTGTTTTAATCAAAACAAATGCAACTTCAAATTCGGAATCTAGGTTTTGTCAGTAGTAACAATGATCCTCATAGAAAATATTTGCCTTTTAGCTTTCAGTTCATCCTAAACCAACAATAAAAAAATCGTTCATGCGATCAGTATTTCTTTTTATCCTGTTGGACCTTCACCCATACACCCAGCAACCCACAAAAGAGTAAACAGGGATAGATTATAAGAAGATGTCAGCAATCTTTGTATGCTAACCCGGACATGCAGAATATGATATAATCAGGTAAAATATACAGTTTCTGTAGTCCACACAATCTGTCGAATATTTTGAAAAATACTACACGATCTGTCACATATTTTACTAATAAATTTACACTTCACTTTCACTTTCAAGCATGACACTTGAGAAATGGGATACTTAATCACGCTTAAATACGACAAAAAGATAACTTGGGGACAAAAATAAACGCAATAATTTTCTGATCATTATGAAAATATTTTCCTTAAATTATACACTGCATTTAATGAATCATAATCCCGGACATGTTTAGTAAATTATTACAAAGGGAATTTAAGCAAAGAACGGAGAACAAATAGAATTTTTGAATAAATTTTTGACTAAATACCCTAAAGATAACAAATTCTGATATGGTTATTTTTTGTATATTCAAATTCTATTAATATTTACATTTAATCTGCTTTGTAAAACGAAACACAAAAGAAACACCAACAAGTCATTTTTCTATAAAACTAATTAGACGATTACAAAAGCAACGATATCTACTAAAAATAATTACTGAAAAAACGGAACTATGATCCAAATCTTTAAAAGTATCATTTCAAATGAGGATGGAAACTCCGCAGTAACACGAAACATATTTTGCTTAGATTTTCGGTTTCTTAAGTTGATTTTTGATTGATACTAACATGGTTTTGAGAGTTTTTAAAAGTAATACAAGTGTAAGATGTTAAGTAGTTTGTTTTTTATGGTGGCTTGCCTCGAATAAACTGTGAGTAGCGAAAAGCAAGCAATATGCATTAATTCATGCATCTTCAGCGCATATTATTTTCCCCAGCTTTTTAAGCACTCAGACGCGTCTAAGGACATTTTTATTTTCATGCAATCGCAAATTTACGTTTCTCGCATCAAAACTCACATGGCTTAAAAGCTGGCATGATTTGCATATAAATGCCATGGCATAGCTGTTGTATTAGAGCATAAGCTTAATAAGTAAAATTCAAAGATGCGGAGAAATTCCATTTTTTAGAAGAATTGCAAGTCGCAGCTAGTGCTAATTCAACTCAAATACAATCGAAAGTTAAAATGTAATTTTTAAATTGATAATTTGAAAAATTTCGAAATAGAGTCAAACTGCCAATTTTCAAAATAAAAAAAAAATCGCCAAAATTTGCTTTTCTTTATCGAAACTTACATATCCTCCTCTTCCGTAATCTTCATCTTCGTTTTTATGTGGCTGAATCTGAGAATGAAGTAATTAGTAAAGCAGGAGTGTTGTGTTAATGTTTTGTTGTTTGCCAAGTATAATTACCCAAATAAAAAGTGAAAAATAAGAATGTAAGTATATTTTTTTTTCAATTCAATAAAAGGACAAATACAATGACTTAAATATTTATCCCAGACATTAGTCGGCAATTAGTTCTTTTATCATTCATTGCACCAGTTAAAAGGATTCAAAACAACACCAATGGCGAATGCATCGAACATCACACTTAAGCAGTAAAATTTTTCATTCGAGTTAGTTGACTTAAATTTATGTTAAAAGCAAGACAAATCAAAAAACCTGATCTTCTGTCTGGGATAACATTTCTACACTAACATACTTTTTAATTTTTTTCAATTTCTGATGCTCAGCAAGATTTGAATAAGCGGAATTGTTTTTTTAAATAGTTTTAATCAATTTGTAGCAAAATTTTGAGATATATTCAAATATTTTTAAACAAATTGCAATAACATTTCGAGATAGGTTATATTTGAGGCTTTAAATGATTTTAAAACTAAATTGCAATTCTCGATTTGCTTGTGAATAAATCTTGACTTGCTGTAACATTTTCAAAACAGAACTTTTCAACTGTTTCAAATATTTGAAAACTACGACATTTGTATAGCCTTATTTGTACTTTTTTTTCAACTTACAGTTCCGCCATCACCATCGTTGAAACCAATTTCTTGATCGTTTTCTCTAGAGAAATAAATAAAAGTTACTTTCGTCTTGAAAAATCAACTCATATATGCGACTTACTCCATGTTGTTCTGGTTTTCGGAGAACACGCGAATCAAGAACTCTCCCTCTTCGTTTGGATCAAATGTTGAAGGTATAATCAAATAATGACCCGGTGGCAACTTAAAACGACAACTGACCTCTCTTAAATTAATAAATGCTGGTGATCGGGCTACTGATGCATTATATTTGAAGAAGCTCAGCGGTTGTGGCTTTGTTCGTAGATCTCTCTCAGACAAGTGATAAATAGCGAAACCTATCGTCAAACAATCCATACCCATATTTCGTCGAGAACGTCGATTCTTTTGCATAAGGGCTACAATCACTGTACATTTGCCTTCATCATCATCGTCATCGGGATCTTGGAGTGTTATTTCGTATTGTGGATTGCGGTGGAATGTTTCCAAAAAGTTACGACAACCACCCGCTGTTGCACCAATTGTCCATTCGCCTTCAAATACGGACATTTCCCACTTTTTCTTACCACGACTTTCTTGCTCTTCACTGAGCGAATCAGGAGACAAATTGCAAATTTCTACACGATCGAAATATGTCATGAAATCTTTAAATGACATCCAAAATTCACCATCTACATCAAATGTTAGGCCGATTTCTACTTTATCATGATCTGAAATAAAACGCCATTCGGGCGATCTATCACTCCATGGGCCATTCCATTCCGCTTCGTTACCCCATGGGTTACGAAGACGCAACATTGGAATTTTGCCCGACATATTTGGCGTAGTTATATCTAAGAGTTTTACTTTTGTAATGGAGTAAGCGTGACCTTTAATAAGACCTTGGGGTGTTTCAGCTTCCAACACATTTGGATCGGGCTCTATGCTGCAACCCATCATTGAATTTCGTTCGTAGCCCTTCATAAGGATATTGAATAGATTTGGAGGAGCTTCCCGGAGTTCATACATTTCTGTTACGCCTCCTGTAAAATCTTCTAAAGCTTCGCACGTAGTACCGCCTTTGAGTGCTTCATAGGAGCCGTGCAATTTGGCGTAGGCCTTCTCCAACAGGGCACTCCAGAATTCATTCTTTTCTGTCGAATGCATGTACACTAACTCGCCATTATATGTTGGCAAACGGTCGTCAATAACGACATCAATCCATTTACCATATTGCCAAAAGCGGAAGTGAAATATACCCGCATAATCTTCATCGAAACTTTGATCTGTTGGTACAACACGGAAGAAAAGATTTGCATCCTGTGTCAAGTTAGCTGCTGCTGCCAAAAGCCAACAGTCACCCAATTCACCTTGCTGAACATCGAAACGCGAGTAGCCTTCAACGAAGAATTGCGGATCATCCGCGATTTCCTGTAAATAGTTAAAAAGATAAAAACATAAGACATATGTTATACGAGATAAGGCGAAAAGGTGGTCTTACCCCTGGACGTAGCCATTCATAGCGTCGGTCAGGTCGTCGTGAGAACAAAAGCGAGGAATTCTCTGCAGGGAATTCTGGGTCTTCAAAGAGTGTACCACTCGACAAACATTGATTACGAATAGTGTGAAAGTCTTGAACATCGCCGCGTGATCGTAAACCACTTGCTTTTTCGCCGAGCTGCGGAAGAAAATTGAATCGGTTACTAGGAAATTATTTTCAATTCTAAGCTTTTAATCAGAAAAAATATATAATGCTTAGGTTTTGACTTGGTTCTGATTTCAACAAAATAAAAAATATTTTTCACGAGTGAGTCAGTGCATTCTAACAAAGTTCTAAATTTTACAATCATGAAAGTGTTAAATTTCGGGGGTTTCGTTTATATTTTCTGAGAAATGGGAGAAATTTTACTCCCACTGGATCTAAAAAAGTGATTTATTCTTAACTTTTTCAAAAAGGCGATCGTTTGTACACCTAACAATGTTGAAACGGAACAAACCGTGATTTTTATTCATGACAAGTAAATAATTTAAGCAATTTGGAATTCGGATTTACAATTTTGATTGGACTATTGGGAATAGAGCGGTTATAACCATATGCAGCTAGATTTCAAATTCAGTTTAACGCTTCTACTGGGGATTTAGGTTAACAGGATAGCTACCGGTCATTGCAATTTCTTATATGATGTTTCAAATAGAATACAGAGGGTCATTATATACACTTTTTATTTTTATACATACACATTACTATAAAGTTATCACTCACAACATATGCCTAATCTGCAACAAGCAACAAAAATAATTGAATTGTCTTTATGGATATAATCGATAGAATCGATGTAAGCAAAGAATCATGAAAAAATATGGAATGTATTGTATTTGCAGAACAATTCAAACACAAAACGAAATGGGAAGAAAACTGCACTTGAACGTATCTAGGAAACAAAAGCTCTCCGAAATGAATCGGCACTATTTCAAAGGCAGTATTAATTATACTATCCATTGCCATTTGTAAGCATAACCACATCGGGGATAATTATTGATTTCTAATATTCCTCATTCTTTCCTTTTTTAATTCCAACATGCCATATTAACATATGCGTTCAATAAAATGTCCGACCAGCACTCACCAAGCACAAATACACAATTATTCAACAAAATATAACTCGAGTTTTCATTACCAAATAAATCGAATGTCCATCAAATGTCTTTTCGCGTCCTGATCGAAGGACTTTTGCACTTGATGATTGTGTTCGTTCAGCGCCTTTTAGACTTTTTCTACTATTGACCAATGACTGATTTTGAATATCAGTCTTTACTGTCCTAATAACAGTAGGCTTAGTAGATGTAACAATCGCGTGTATCCCGGTATCGACATCCTCATCTATCAATGGTATATTTTTATTCGTAAATATTCCATAGGATGCAAACGGAGTGGTCGGTGGCGCATGGTGTAAAATTGCACTTGATAATTTCTTCACTTCACATGTTCGCTCACCGGGAAGGCAATCTTCCGATATGGGATAGATTTTTTGCTTAACGAATATCTTTCGAACTGATATACGTTTGTCACTTATACTTGAGGATTTTTTTGTTGGCGGGCTTTCTTGGAAAGAATTAAATGAGTTAACTTTAATAGTACTTATCGAACCCATTCTTGGAAACTAATCAACTAACTAAGCCGATGAAAATCTGAAACATTTGTTATCGCACATATGTAAATTCAGGTTTTCGATTTGTTTAAGTCCAATTTGGGAACTGATAAGAAACAACCAAACCGTCCATGGCTACTTTCTGCTGGTTACTATCGAACTAACTAATAATGGTCAATAGTCTACTTTCGTGAAAAAGCCCTCTATTTTTAACAAGCGCGGGAGTTTAGTCATTAGGATATTGTCCTGTCAGTTTATACTCAAGTGTGCAAAGGTTTTATCATTATTTTTCAAATAATTACTAATTACACATGTCATGGGCACTCACACAGTACGATATCAACATGGGAACGCTAATAAAACATGTGCACCGAGTTTTTTTTTGGCTGTAGGAAAGTTGGGTTGAGAAAATTTAATTCTGTTTGGTGTTTTAGCTTATCTAAATTATGCTGAAAAGAGAGACATGCAGCATTTCATAGAATCGATTTAACCTTAATAATAGAAAGATTATTCATATTCCTGTCAAAAAATTCATGTCAGCTGTCTTCTCTAAATGGTCAAGACTTGACACGCTTATTCATTATACGAATATTCACGAAATACAAAATATTTCATCTCGCCAGGATATACATAGTTAATGTGATAGACGGTTAATGATCGTCCACACATAATCAAAATGAGCTTCTCTATCCCTCAGTCTATACGGTTGAATAAGGACGCACCTTGAACTGGCGATTGCCAAGCCCTATGTGGAATGTAGTCTGAATGTGGAATTTTCGAATATAAACTTGCATGTTTAACGTATGACGATTCACGTTTTATGATTTTTAATTAAGCATATGTGCTGCTGGAAAAAAGCTCTCCTGTCTTCAGTTGGCTTTTGAAAATGATGTATTGAAATGCAATCGAAATGTTTAAAATAAATTACCTCAAAATTTATGATGCTCATAGTGGTTATTTATATTATGGCAAATCAAAACTAGAAAAGTGGTTCCTCTCAAGACGCAACCTTCAACGGCATCAATTATCCGTGAAGGATGAGTGTGCAAAAGTGCTATTGAAATGCGACTGCGCAGGGAATTCTTTACCTAAACTCATCTCACTTAATTTTACTTATTCTTCTCATCTTAATTTTAAATCAAATCTCGGCTTGAAGTTGATATTATCGTGCGCAACCAGTCAAATTAGCAATAATTTACAAAACAACTTTAAAAAACACA
The DNA here is from genome assembly GCA_954870665.1 of Stratiomys singularior. NCBI lineage: Eukaryota > Metazoa > Arthropoda > Insecta > Diptera > Stratiomyidae > Stratiomys > Stratiomys singularior. The sequence goes on along the minus strand of OX940881.1, from coordinate 29,764,996 downwards.
AAAATAAAAATTTTGTTATATTATTTTCATATTCATTTCATATTCAGATTTTTTTCTCTTTTTTCTTGTTTTTTCAGATTTCTCGCCCCATGTGGACGCGCCAAAATTTGCTCCCGCACAATATGAGCTTCTGGGAATATACAAATTTTTTTTAGTAATCGGCCTCATGCGATAATACTCTGTGATCATGACTTAAACACGAGTAAACACGAGTTGGCACAGAAGAAATTCTTTCTTTGTCAGACATATAGGACAGCTTTAGAGCCTATAGGTCCATGCAATTCATTGCATTGGCAACTAACATAGGATGAAATACTAGATTCTATGCTGGCACTGAAATTATGAAGGTAGGGTTAAAAGTTGTGGAATTGGTAGCCCGGGATGGTCGATTTTCAAAATGTGAACATCTTCGAATGCGATTTTCTCCCTTAGGAGTAGGAATGAGGCGAAATTTCTTTTCTAAGTCTGAGATAGAATAATAGAATCAAGTAACTGTGTGCTATTAAATTGGAACACTGTTTGGAAAAGGTAGCGGTGCTGAGTCTCCTTGAGCCCTCCCTTTGATTGGGTGCCCAATCGCCAGCGAAGCCTATCGCGCCCATCAATTTGGGGCTTTTTCTTCACAATCATTTATATTATACAATCAATATATAATCATTATATAAGCTCCAAATGGTGACTGTTTAATCTTCAAAACATTATCACCGAACTCGTGTATATTTTTAAACTATAAGGTATCCTTTTGATGTAACCATTCTACGTTGTAAATATTTATAAAAGTGTAGTTACTTAAGTGCTCTGTGTTAAAAGTAGAGGTGTCTGTACCAATCGACGATTATTTTTGCCATTGGATTTCTTTTGACTTTTAATTTTTGATTAAGGGAGCTTTTAGGTTTTTTCTTTTCGTTTCGAAATTTTGTACTAATATTAATTTACATTTTAGATCGACAGAAAAACATTTTTCAATATTTTAGAAGCTGTTTTTTGGATTTTACGATTTTTTCACAAAAAATGCCCAATCCTGGTTTAAGTGGGTAACTCGTGCACTATTATAATTTTTTTCAGCCGAAAGATAGCAAAATGGCGGCATTTTAAACAAAGAAACGGGTTTTTAGGTTAGGACATCGACAGAAAATTGACTGGAAACCGAAAAATTTATTTCTGGTCAGCATGATCCTTGTTTACGGGATAAAACTACACATGTCACCAATAACATATTTTCAATCGTTTTTGGTGATATTAGTTTGGCATATTGAGAATGATAACGTGAGGCACCACTGTTATTTGAGAATAACAAGAGACTTTGTTGCCTAGTTTTTGCTTCAGAAAATTCTACAAAAAATTCATGGAAATACTATTCATATCTTGTAGAATCCTTTAGTAAGAAAAATCGTTTTCATAGATAAAAAATTGATTCTTCAACGGTAACTGAAAGCGTCTTGCTGCCTGTCAAGCACGTCTTACTGCAAATCAAACTTTAATATCAACTCCTGAATTTCGCTTATCACTGGGCAGGGCTTAAAGATCAAAGTTTACAGATTCAGCAACTGGAAACTGGATAAAATTTACTGAAGATTTTACTGTCAACAATTATAATATTTGTTATAATTATTATAATCAATAACAGAAACATGATAGTGATAAAAGCCATTTATCGAAATTCAGTCAGAATTCTAGGTACAATGCTAAATTTAAGGCATGATAGGATGAGTCTGCAAAAGAAAGGCAATAAACACCATGGTCGAATCGATTCCTTGGTAGCAGTTCAAAAAACACCATAATCATATTTTTTTCGATGGAATTCCGCTTCTGAAGTCGTTCAGGGCAAATCATCACGTCGAGATCAAAAGCGTTAAACCATTCTGTTCATCAAAACACGAAGTGCTTTCAAGCTAAGCTGGATTTGGAGAGACTGAAAAAAGAAGTTGGTGTGGCGGTCAAAAATGAAGTGTGAAAAGCTAGTAGCGGCTGGTTCAGCCGCTCAGTCGTTGTAACTGGCAACATGAGTAGAGTGAAAATGAGGCAAGCGCTGATAAAGAAAACAAACACATAGAGAGTGCTGCGTCTCTACCAAAAACAAAAAATTCCAAAGATGGTAGCTGCACTAGCCAAATATTTCCAAGAAATCAGTCTTTTTTGAAAGCAATTTGCTTAAAAAAAGAAGCTTCTGTCGTCCGTAAAAAGAAAACTTTTTCAGGTTTGAAAGCCACAAAGGATCGATTGATAGTGATAGCTGGTGCAAATGCAACTGGTAATTGTAAATTGAAACCTCTCGTAGTTTATCGCCCAGAAAATCAAAGAAGAAAATGAAGAGAAGATGAAGATAAAGAGATGCTACTAATTGCCAATGCACCAGGTGATAACCCTATCATTCTAATTAATTTCGATCCACAGATGGGAGTTATACTTTTGGCATCAAACACTATCAGTTTTGCTCAAAAAATGGATCAGGGAGTTATTGAAACATTCAACGCTTACTACACAAGGCGATTATCTCCACAACAAAGGGTCTGGACAGAACAAAGGCTCTGTCAAAAACTGTTGGAAGTAAACAAATGTTTTAGATCCGGTAAGAATAATTGGACAATTCTGACAATGGCGTTTGGAATAAACTGTGTTGATATTTGTCACCACTGAAACCCAAGGAGAATAAGCCATAGATCTTGTACAAATCGATAGCAAAAATGAAGATCACGTTTCTACTACAAAACGAGTTGATAAAAAAGTAACTAACATGGAGAAAAATTTTGCGTAAAAAGAAGAAAAACTTAACTCGTCAGGAAAAATACTTAGAATTCATAGATAGCCTTCGATATCAAAGTAACTTCGGTTTACGTTGTTACATTCATTACAATGTAAATTATTATTATGTTATCTAACATTTTATAAACTCACGCGAAGTCGACTTACACGCTTACCGCTCGGTACTGGCGTAAGTCCGCGGTTTTACTGTATTATATAAAAAAAAAAAATATTTACATAAGCTTTTACTACTTTTTATTGTAGAATTTAGAACTTACGTATACTAAAAATGTGCGGCGTGACTTAATTTTTAAAAGCCGGCGGAAGAATCCTTTGAAAGAACCATTCTTGTCTCAATTCCTCGGATATCTGTAGCTTTTACGGTTCAACTGAACGAATGGGGCACAGTTTCTTAAAATTCCAACGAACATCGAAAGAAAAGGATAAATTTATGAAATAGCGTGGTATGTGAAATTATATCAGCGCCAATGACTTACCATGCATTTCTCTGGAAGAATTGTATTATAGCAGGCAGGTTGGTAAGCGTTCTAAAGTGTCATTTAGAATATTCAAATTCTCATCTGGGAATATCCCGATTAGATCCAAGTGACTCGAAACCGAAAATATCCAATATGCCAACAAAAATACAAAGGATTAAAGATGCCAATAACTAGAAAAGCCAATTGAAACTTGAAGAAAAAGGAAGGAAGCATGGTGCAAGAGATGTGTACTTTGCTTCAGGTTGTATGGAAAGACACTTGTCAGAGATCAACCACTGCTGAACTGAAATTTGGATTAAAAGACGACACATTTACAACCAGGAGAAGGCCTTATATATTCTTAATTAAATTGTAGAATCTCCAAATAAACACAACCGCTAAATTCGAGACAAGCTTTGGCATGCTTGCATAAAAAGGATGTGTCTTTGAACTTACAAGTCAAAGTAATTTGTTTGTACGAGAAGGAGGTAGTAGATAAGAAGACCAACGAATGCTTCGCATGACCCGCGTTGGACTACAAATACTGTTAAGTATGGAAGGCAAATCTCAATGTTTGGGAGGCATTTTCATCTTATGGTCTAAGTACAATATTTTACATTAAACCTCGGGGTTTATGCAGACATTTTGGAAAATGTCATCATTCCTTACGAAGATGAACGATTGCCCTGCAATGGTTTCTGAATATTTTGGAAAAGGATAGAATCCCAAAAATTAAATAAAATTAAATCAAGAATTATAGACTGATGTTAAGCAAACAGTTTACACTAGGAAGCCGAAATCATTAACGAGGTCATGGAAAATAATTTCCTAACAAAAGTATGGTAATTTTAATGAGAAAACTAATAACCAAGTAGGATTTCACAATCACCTATTAAATATAAACTATTAATATAAACTGGCTCTTTCAACGAAATCTTAATTTTTCGTAATTTTAAATTTTTTCAGTTTTTGGAGAATAAAGTCCAAATGCTGAGTTTGTTTGTACACTGCAACTTAGGCCAATTGACGAAAAAAATGGAATTTACTACACTGATTGAAGGGCGCTCAGGGAAATTTCTCAGGTAGGTGACTTTAAAATGTAACACGGAGGTGAGTAAATGTTCTTTTGCTGAATAGCATTCTAAATCCGATAGAAATTTCATAAGTCAACGTTACAGCATGGAGTGCGTAGCTTAAGTTCCACTTTTGAATTTTTTTTTTTTGACATTTAACACTTAAATTTTCATGAGCGTCCAAGCCCGGTTTATCATATTCATTTTCACACTTACACTATGGGAAATCACAATGCAAAATCAATCAATATTTTAATCGCGATAACACATTGAACAAATATTAGCTGAATAAGGCAACTCATGGCTTATGAAAAAAGCAACGCACATTTACCTTTTTAAATTTTCGTATACTTGGTATAACCGTTCTGAGTCGACTTTGTACTTTTTGAAAAATATCTTCTATACTATAATCAACCTCGTCTGATCCATACAGAAGCGGATCATCTTCAGGCATTTCTATTCAACTGAAATAATCCAAAAGGAAACGAATACCGCACAAGATTTTCTAATTTTTCTATGCTCAACTATCACTGGCTATAGACTCTAATTTGTGACAGCATCACACAAATTATATTAGAAAATTGAATGATACACATATTGTTTGTTGCATTGGTGTTAGAATATGTTTGATAAGATAAAATGTATTAAGCATTCGACGAAATGTGTTATATTCGTAACACAGGGTGTATTCAATAATTTTGCGAATTGGCGCTTCTAACAATTTTGTTACGATAAGTTTTCTACAAACTTTCCAATGTGTTCTTCAGCATGATTTTGTAATTTCAAGTGTTATATTCTGTGGAAATTCGCCTTAAGTGCATGAAGTAGATTTTTTCGGCTCATTTTTTTTCAATAAAATAGATTATTACATTATTCAAAAAGTATAAGCATTCAGAGCTGAAAATACCATATTTATATAATATCCCTTTACGTCGGAGTTCTAACCACCTGTGCATGGTGTAGTAATCAACAATTTGTTTGAAATTAAGGTTAGAAGCTCCTCGGTAGCACAAATATCTTGATGAAAATGTGGTTCATCTCGTGAATTACTGCAGATTGAAAATTAAAACTAAATCAATGCCTGGTTGGAAAATTAGTAGTTTAATTTTTATGTTGCATTTTACATAAATCCAAACACATAAGCGAGCCTGTACTAGGACGGGTTAAACTTTTCCTTCGTAAGGAATCATTTGAAATGTTTTTATTAATGTTTTAAGACATCGTTCACATTGGTCTAAATAAAAATTGAAATTTATAGGTATATAGTCTCTCAATCTGTTCACCTTGCAAAAAATAAACTATAAACGTTTATTGGAACTTTAATATAGTTTCACATATTGTACACTTCCTGAAAATGTATATTATCGAAACTACAAATTAAACATATACAGATACAAATGGAAAATAAAAAATAGTATATACAAAATTATTTTTAAAATTTTCAGCATTAGTTTTTCGAGCAATCGGTTCAAAGCGGGCCATCAGTAGGACTCATAATATTGGAGCTACACGTCTATTTCTGTAGTGTGTGACATATAATTTTGATGCTGTTTCATATTCGGTTCATAAGTGAATAAAAAATCAATTTTGCATTGGTCTTGAATGAGCATCGTACAGAAAATAGTTGAGTAAAAAGTCGATAGGTGAGTCCAATTGGCCGAATAATTTCGCAAACTCAAAATCTCACTACGTAAACCTAAATTGGCTTGTACAATCAAATCCACTTCGGGACTTTCAGCTCCACTAGAGAAGAACTAGAATGACAGGAATGCCAAGATAATGCGTTTTCCGTAGAATTCTTCCTGATAGAGAACTAAGTTTCAGAAAGTTGACAATGTTAATATGTTCGTATGGGAGGAATTCATTTTCAAGCGCAGATTATGGGTAAGATTTTCATTGAAAAACAATGAAAAAAAAAATTAAATGTGAAGTGCTAATCCTGCTGTTAACCAGATGTGATGTGACTTTATTAAGTGATAAATTTAAACCGTGCTTCTTTGTTCATCGAGCAAATTAACCATAAGCGGCCTAATGTCTAATGTTTAGTCCTTATGTCTAATTTCCACGAGTTTTTCTTTCATTCAATAAAATTTGCAATTTTATATTTTTCGACGAGGTGACGCCAATATTTTGTTTTTCTCTCGATAAGATTCGGTTTATCCATCGTTCTTTGCAAAAGTTCTACAAAAGTTCTACCTTGTTGGATTGTTTTCTAGAACCTTTAGCGAAATTCAAAGAAAACCTTTCGTAAGAAAAGTTCGCACTCATAATTTAAAGCTGAGTAAGTTTTTTGCTCGCAGCAATCCCAACATTTCTGAATGGATTTCTGAATTCCACCCAAAAAAGTGAAGGCACTGAACCGGCTAACTTCATATCGAAAGGTTCCACCTTATTATCAATTAACTGATTTGAAAGCTTTATGTTACAAATAAATTTCAATTAATAATGAAATTCATAAATTTATAAAATATAAATTTTTAGAAATTTCTGGAAGCATACGCATGATGAGTCCTAATTATCTATTAATTGATAGTAAAAACGTTAAAAATTAATCTGATTCGGGAAGCAAATGGACTAATGATGATGATGACTAAGCAAGCATAACGAATAATTGTTTATATTGTTGGCCTAGCGATTTCTTCAATTAAAGTATTCTCTTTTTCTGAAAACGTTGCCTAAGCCAAAAAGGAGTTAATTATATCGATTCCCCACGATGCAAATATGATTGGATTTGAATTTGATTAACCTTCGGCATAAAACCTGAAAAACTCCACACCCAAACAAGTTGGGGTTAAATTTACCCCATAAAATATTGTTTCTATTCAGTGCATCTATTGTATTTTTTCATGTATTCAACCTCCATCTAATGTAAAATTCAATACATTTGGTTGAGTTTTACATAAAATTTGACGCATTTTAAAAGTCTTAGGGTTAAAATAACGCCACGTTGTAGGCCGAAAGTTAAATAAAGGGATGGTCATGTTCACTAATCCCGAGCAATTCTTCTGATTATCGTAAAAAAAATTAAATTAAAAATTCGGGCAAATTTGTGGAGGTTGCACAAGTAGAGTATGTGCACTAAGAAAAACTCCATAAAAACAAAAAAAAAAGAAAATCGAAGTTATTAGTCCCGAAAAGCTCAAAAATTTCCGTCACACTTTCATTTCACATCACTTCAAATCGAAAAAAATAGAAGAATGAATAGTATTAAGTAGTACCAGGCGTGGAAGAACCAATTGAGCCAGTTTGGAGTTTAGAGAACCAGGTGTTCGTGCGATGGTGGGGGTAGGCAAATGCACTAGGTCTCCTTTGGTATGTCAGCATCTCCATTTAAGTACCGAACATGGTTTGGATTAGAGTTCATCGTGGGTTTGTCGTGCGTGCGTTTTATGACAACCATGATTATCTGTGGTTGTGACGTAAAAAACTTTTTGGTGACACTTCAAGATTTCACCCAATAATGTTGTTCCAACGACTAACACACCGACGAAGATCCATCAGAACACCAGAAAATTCGGACCAAGTGAAAGCAACAGTCGAGCAATCGCCAAGACGTTCTCCTCACAGGCACGGTATTATATTGGGGTCTTCAGGCTGCAGTTTGAGGTGTATTCCATACCTTCAAAATAATTATTTGAAAATAAAAAAATTGAACCTAGCAGAGTATGAAAACCGACAAAATCTGTTTGACATCGTTGCAGCGCTCTAACAGCGACGGGGCACATTATCACTTAAGCGGGATTGTGAATTAACAGAATTTTCGCTATTGGGCTGAAAGCAACCCTTAATTTTTTTCACGAAAGATCGCGAACATTCTCGCAACTTACTGTTCTGTGTGCCGTATCAAAATTTGGCATTATAAGCCGTGACCGTCAATTCCGAGCATTACGTTTCAAAGTTGCGAAATTTTCCTGCAACCCTGATTTATGCGGTTGATGAACCTTTTAGGGGACTTTTAGTTCCAACAGGACGGTGGTACAGCCCATACAGCTCCAAATTATCTAAATGCTTTAAGAAAAATCTGTCCATGTCCTTGAGAGGTGACGTGGCTTTGCGCTCACACGATTTGAGCATATGCCACTTTTTTCTTTGGAGATATCTTAAGGAATGCGTTTTTTTAAGTCATCCTCAAAAGCTGGAGCTGCTGCACTCCGTGTGAAAAAGGAAGTGTTATGTTTTGAATTTGAATTTCATTCCCTTGATGTTCAACGTTGTTGTAGGGTTGCGTTCTTTTATTCATGTTGATCTATGGTCGCTTCCTTTTACTCATGTTGACATAGAGTTCACTTGGCCTTTCAATTTGTTGTTTAAGTTCAATCAATTGTCTTTTAAATTTTCTTATATTATCATCAAAAATTTACTCGAATTAAATATTTCTTTAAATTAGGGAATTTTTTTACATTATTGATCTTGATAAATATTGAAATAGTGCTAAAAAGGAACTTTTTGAGAAAACCATGATATCCATCCCATGATTTCTTGACATTAAAACATATTCTCATAAAGATTAGTGATGAATCGAAGTGAATATGATGATCAAATATACTATTAACTTTGCTTGCTTATGTAAAATTTAATGGATGTCTGAGATTTAATGGATGACTGACGTTTAGATCAGTGTCTATGTCATGGTTCAATAAAGATCTAAGAGCGAGAGATTTTGTTATAACGATGAGTTTAAAATATCTGCCACCACCGACTTGAGTCCATATGTGTATTTCTCTGCAAAATAGAATGGAAAGGACTTTCTAGAAAGGCATAGGCATAGAGAAGAAAGCAAGGGGTATAAATGTCTTTACAACAAAAATTTCAAATCCCAAGGAGCTATTAATGTCCTTAGAATTATGGAACTACGAAAATCGGATCAAACAGTAATAAAGACCACTAAATCCACTTCTTCTACAAAGTACACTTTAACTTTACACTTCTTCCACAAATTTGAAATATTTGCCAACATTTAATGGTTTCGTCGCTCATCTCATGTGGGACATCACGGCAACTCTCCACGTATACAATGCAAGGACTCACAATAATCTTTTGGGCCCGGGGGGTTAGGTTAATAAACAACAATAAATATTTTCGATCGTGAAACCGTCATCTTTTAAGTGGAAAATTGGTAAAATCATGAACAGGGGAAAGAAATATAGCTCTGCAAGCCAAATTCCTTCTTAGTGATTTACTTTAGGTCGGTTGCGCCAGTGAGTGGCGCCTACCTTCAGCTGTGGCGGGGTAACTAGGTTTGTACGTCCTCTAATCAATTATTAAATCTTTCAGATACATATATTTGCACCCATATGCGTCTAACTAACCATATTGAATGGGAATGGCTATGGCTAAAAAAGAAGCCTTTAAACATTTGTCAAGAGATTATCGAAGCTTAGAAAAGAAAGAAAATATACAGTATTAAAACTGAGGGAACGATGGGAGGATGCAGTAGCAGCTCAAATTAGATTCCGGCTGGCCGTGACGATCAATGGCGATTTTTTAGAGCATACGACACAAATTAGGCTAAAACGAATAATGATCGTTTTTTTATCAAGCATTTTGAGGACATTGTGAGGACATTAAGTTTGTATTTGATTTGTCCTTCAGTTTGTGCGCGATTCGAAAAAATCAGCGGATTGAATATAATATGGCAATTTTTACACACCTGGCTTGAGAAAGTGGTAGCAAGGAGCCCTGAGAGGAAGTGCCAACTGATACAGGGCTCAATTATAGCTTCAATGCTCTAGAGCAGTGAGACCCTCCGTTCGAGTCATCGAAGAACTAAATCGACTGAAATTGTAAGAACATTTAGCGCACTGTTCGATGATACTACTCTGAATAAAACGTAAACGTATGATCCGGGTATGTTATTCTTTGACGGCCGTGTTGCAGTTCAAAATAAATGTCGCAAACAATTTTACAACAACCGCCATAATCGAAAACAACATTCAAAACATGGATGACGTTTACAACGACGAAACACCCTCCACTAAAGGCAGCGAAATTGGTTTAGTCGTTGGAATTATGGCTGGAATTTTCCACCTTATTCTTTCGAAAAAGTTTCGAAATGGAAAGATATCGACAAGGCGGGACCCACGTTAACTCACTGGTGCTTTGATGCACTGAAAGGATTGTGCGGAAATCAGGGTTCAATCTATTTTGAATCGATATGAATAAGAATGGAAGTTATTGTTTTGGATCGTAGATGCAAAATCGGAAAGAGAACCGAAACTCAATGTTTTGCTTCAAAACTGATGAATACGTTTTTGGGAACCCATGGACATCCTGTAATGCATTAGTATGCTATGATGCTTCTTATCGCAAAAAAAAAAAAAAACAAACAGAAACCTCATAAGTAACAGCGTATCACCGAACACAGGAGTCTTACCCTGAAGACTTCGATTACAAGTGACAGAGTTTGGAAGCTTGTTACTTAATAGAATAAATGCGTTTGAAACATAGGACACCATGTTGAAAGGTAATGCATCTTTATTTCTTTTTGTACGATTAATAAATTCGTTCAACAAAATTTTGGTTAAATGGTTATACCTATGTGAATTTTTTTTTCGATTTTTTTTTCATTGGCTAAAAGTATGCTAACACATCCCTAGAATTGAAATCCAAAAGGTCAAAATGCTAATATACTTCAGAAAATTTTTGAGAATCAATTTTCTGAAGCAACTTCAATGCTCGAAAAAACGTAAAATTTGCTCGCTTTATACTATATAGTAATTAATATACACTGTATAGGGCACGTTCCTTCGTAAACGACGCTAAGAGAGCTTCTGTTTACTCGATCGACTGCACGCTGCATTTGAGGTTAAAGTACTATAGTAAATCGTTCAATGCAGTCGTGTGGTCCATCGCGCCGAAACATGTGTCGAGCGGCAAGGCGGTGCTCGATATCGCGACGGATATCGTAGTTATCTTATTTAATGATGGACTGTCGGGCCTTCTCCCCATCTACGGCTCATTAGGATTGACTGAAGGACCTAATTTTTACAATTTCTGCTTAGAAACAGACGCCAGGCGAATAAAGGCTGCTGAGCGCTCAATTTCCGACGACGTAAAAGCGGCGAGACGCGGCCTTTTAGCATCAAGAAAGGACGAGGAGGAGAAATCCACGGTCTTGGACGGCCAACTGTATGGTGCTGGGATAGCAGAGAAAAGGTAAAAAAATTTGTACATAGTAAAATTTTGAAAATTCACAACTTTATAAGGTTTGGAAACTTTAAACGCGTTTATCTCGAAAGTGTATTTTTGAAATTTGCCAGAAACCTAAACTCTTTCAGTTTTCATCGGATTGACTTGCCGTTATAACTGTAGCTTCTTGATATGATTATCTAGTGAAGTACACACGATTTTAGCGATTGGTTTTCTTTAAAAAAAAGTTATAAACAATTGAAGTCCCTTTTTGGGTCGAAAATGCAATTTTTTTTGTTAAATGGTCGCCATTTTACGAAAAATCGATGTTAAACTATTATCTTGTGTACTTTACTAGCAAAACTCATGGAGCTTATGAAAAAATTATTTTATTGTTCCAGATGCAGATGGGGCTGAGAAACTTGTCCGGCCGCGGAACGTCTTTTGTAAATACTAGTGACTTTGACGTGTTCTACAGCCGCCATTTTGTATTGAATTTAAAATAAAAAAATTTTTTTGCAATCCCGAAAAGTTGCCCTTTATATTGATATATTATTTAAAAGCTTTTTTTCAAAATGCTTGAAATAAAAATCCTGAAAAAGGCTTGCTTTTAGCCTTCACATTGGTATAACCCCTTAAGACTTGATTACTTCTCGGATGGATATCTTAAGACACCTTGTACCCAAATAGATCAGTCTTGGCGGTTGGATGGGCCGTATTTCTTAAAAAGTGTTCTTTTATTCTATTGAAGGAGAGCAGGAGATCTGGGAAATGTAATCCAAACTAATATTTGATGGAGATGAAGATATTTGTTTTCTCTTTACTCTATGAGCCAAGATCCTAATTTGTGTAAAATAAATTGATTTGTCTTTATGGCCATATAATAGAGAGCAATATTCATATATTAAGTCAGTTTTAACATCTTTTACTTCGTCCATTATTATGAAGCGAAGGAAAAACATTTCCCAACTGAAAATATTAAATTGAGCTGCGGTTGAAATGAAAGAGAGAGCAGCTTAAAATTACAAAAGAATTATTTGTTTTAAAAGTCTATTTTTTAAGGAAACATGTAATGCGAGTAATATATATTGGAAAGGATTGCTTATGAGTCATTTGGTTAGTCTAATCTTCTTTCACAATGTGGCTTTAGAAAGCACTTTTTGAGTCTGTTTCCTGGCGTATAGATCCGCGAAATTTTGTACCGCAAGCAAAGCTATGGGCAAATAAAAAGTATGTCAATTTGAAACAAAGGTAAAACAAAGAACAATGAGAATTCCAGATTACCTCTTTTAAAATACACAGTTGTATATGTAGAGTCGAATTCTCTCTGCCGTTTTTGGAGAAAATCCTTATAATGTAGGTTAAGCAAAACGATTACTCATTATAACATTTTTACGTTGCTGCATGTGGGAAGAAGTTGATGTACGTGCGGTACCAATAAGGGAATCGTATAGAATTTATTCAATAAAATTAATTATCACACGTTATATGTTCTCATTAGGCCGATTCTAGTGACATTCATTAATTGCAATTACTTGTGCAATCCTTTGTCATTGCACTAACAAAAGTTTCATTGCATTGGAAAGTTTGGATTGTTTAATATTTAATCATCCTTTTAAGAAATGCGATCCGTTAAGACTTTTTCCAATTAAAACCATGTTCACTACCAAAATTAAACGATAGTCTGGTCATGGCAATAAATTAAATAAATTCTTTAAATGGAAGCTGACATATTGGATATAATTATTTATATACATGAAGATAAGTAATACTTACAACTTTCATTCGCTGAATGCTCGGCAGCACCCGCTTGTTTTCTGCTTCTTTCTTAATAAATATTTCATTGATGGCTTGGCCAATAACGTCTTTTGCAGCATCAGCAAACGCTCCACCAGCTGTATTTAAGAATTCCTTCCCAGTTTCCCGAAGGAAACTCTTTAATCCATCCATTTTTGATGAATTGTTGTGGTGGCAGTTGGCGCTTTAAGAAGCTTCAAGTGCTTCTATATGGATTGATATGTGAAGAATAAAATACCGCTTATTAGGGTAGTTTTCGTTGAATAGATTATCGCTAACGTTCGTTTCGTTCAATTAATGTTGCAATTTAATAGCACTACGCGGTATTGTGAACAATGTCATGAAGTCTTTATTGCCTCAAGATAGCATGAAAGCGGCTAGTTAAGATTGCTTACTGAAGCAGGGTCTAGGTCGACTTTATTATATGTGACTAACATTAAATAGGCTGTTGAGCAATTATTGATCGACGAGTAAATGAGATGATAACCAGTGAAACAGATATTTATTGATATGTAACAGATCGCTGATGGGTCCAGATGTAAGTTAGAAAATAACGACCAGACATAAGCATCATTTTGATGAAGCCTTTGATGAATGCAATTTACCTAATAATTATGGTTAATATTATTCTAATGGTCGGAATATTCCAATATACAACACCTTGCATTGCATTCTTGCGAGTATCAGTCATTTTGTTGGAATGAGAATTCGTGACATCAACGTAGCATTGGCATTTGCAATATATCATAAAGAAAACCATCAAATGTGAGAGTTCTGAGACGAAAAGTTACCAAACGCCGTGCCGCGAATTAACATTCTGCAATTTGAAAAATTACCTCTTCCAAGTTTTTTTTTTCATTATCTATGTCACTTGAACATGTAAGCCATGAATACACTTCTTCACTCATCAATATTCTAGCAACATCTTGCAGACAGTTTGTATTGTGATTGGAGTAGCGTCTATAATTAGACAGTCTGTAGTAATGAGGAAAATTGTTGGGCGAGGCGATTTTTATGCAGATCACAAAAATAAATATTAAGGCCGTGTTTACTACTTTTATTCGGTATCGTTAACAATTTTTTCAATTCAAGAATTTACAAATTATGACGCTATCTACCTTGAAAAGCGCAAGCCTAAATTTAAAGTAAATTTTTGTCAAAAATAAGTTTGAATAACTGATCTTTTAAATCATTATTCATGAGTTGTATTTATATTTTTCAAATTTCGCTTTGTTGATTCTCACTTTGTTGAAATTAAATAAATTCGGGCGAAAATCCTCATCAACTAAAAAAAAAATATGGACCAAGATACTTAGTTGGATAGCTTGATCAATAATCTATTTTTCCCTTTTTACTTCAATCTGGAAAATTGCGTAAAAAAATTCAAAAATGTAACTATAAAAATATACTTTGAACATATTAAAATAGAAAGAAATATATCAGAGTCAATTCTATTTCCGAGCTACAACTTTATTTCGGCAGCCAGCACGCATACGATAATGCTTGGACTTAACTTTAAAATAGAGAACTTGCGTAGGTGGTGAAGAAAATCCTCGCCAACGGTTGTTTGTTTGGAAACAAAAACACTTATCTTCATTCTGTATCAAAATGCATAGATTCGAAAGCATATCTTTGAGTTTCTCGAAAAAATATCTGCATTTATAAAAACAATGCAAGGAATTTATTACTATGCATGGAAGTACGTGAGTTAACTTTGTCTTGAAGTAAGTTGTTGAATTTTCGTTTCCAACTAAAAAAAAATAGAACTTTCGCATATGAGCATGAGTAATAATTTAGCATGATTAGTTTTACTTTAGTTTAACCTTCATAGTTGCAAATGGAACTTTTTATTCTCAAAAAGGTTGGCTTATAGCAGTCAAAACCCGGTAACGAAACATTCAATTTACAGACAACTCTTAAAAATTTGGATATGTCCTGTTTTCACTCACATATTTTATGGATAAACTTTGACAAAACTAGTTAATATAGAATACAACAAATAATAAAAGAGCAAATCATTAACATCTTAAGTTTGCCTTACATCTATTATCATATGCCTTGCCAAGAATTAATACTTTCGCTGCTGACATACCAAAACTGACGTTAGTAAGAGGTATAAAGATTGGTTTTCGAATGAACATTGTAAGTTGAATCCAAAGCGACTTATAGGTAGCTAAAGAGATCCTACGGTCATTTCTTCAAAAAGAGCAATTAAAAAAACCTGTACAATTTGCTTTATTTCATTATTTTTTTATTGACACCAGTTTATACTAATGATTTATTGGCCTTAACTCATTATAGATGGAAAGTTTGACAGGTTTCTTTCTTTAGGAAATTTCTCAAAAAATTTTGTTTATACGGGTATAAATCCAAAACTACAGCGTACTCCGATAAGTGATTCTGATTTGACATACTGGGTATTTCGGCTTTGGCAGAACTCATGTCATTCTTTGTTTTTTAAATTCAGTATATTATTTCTATTTATTATCATATATAATACACAAATAACATGAACCTCCTGGGGGAACTGGATGCCTTCCTATCAGAAACGAACATCATCATCTAGAACCCCCATATTCCTATAATTTAATCGCTCTTTCAACAAACTTCCTCCAACGTAAAAAACATTAAAGAAATAGCAAATGCAGATATATCAAGCACGAAAATAACATTCAACCTCAACTATAACCATACAAAAAACGATAAACGCTGGCCAGTAGAACAGGGCCAATACCATCGGTTGTTTTTAACCCATCTTAAGGAAAAAAAATATTATTTCTAGTCAATGAGATGAGTCGCTTAGCGCTTCAGGAAATATGGGAAATTGACGTTGACAACATTGACAATTGGTCCAAAATCACAAGAAAATACCGTACAAAATTTGCTGATCAAACGGCGCTCACACCCAGCGGTGTCAAGAAGTTTGTGCAAACAGTGCGTGATATGGGCTGCCTCAGTGGCATTCCAACATCTACCCGCGTTGGTTCAGCCGTAACTACGGGCGCGATGGGCAAAAATGTGCGCTTACCGCAGAGAACATCGATCATGCAACGAATTCTGAGTACAGATCTTGGTTTTTGGCTTTACAAACAATTGATCCAGCAATTGAAGTCCAGTGACCATCCGCTTCGATACCGATTCGCTTTGTGGGCTTGCAACGAACTTGAAATTGATAAATATTTTGCTCAAAAAATCATCTTTTCGGACGAGGGGCATTTCCATCGCGGCGATTACATAAGAAGCAGGACTCTCGCATCTGGTGATCGGAAAATCGCCAGAAATATATGGAGAAGTCAATGCATCCATTGCACATTACTGTTCTGTGCGAATTGTAGCATGGCGACATTATTGGGTTGTATTTCTTCGGAAATGTGGTCGATGCGACCGTTACGGTCAACGGAAACCACTTCCGTAAAATTTTACCTTCTATTATGTTGTCATATCTTGAAGATATTTGGTTGGAAGATTTTTTGTTCCAGGAAGATGATACGCCATTACTCAAATCGGGCGTTACAATATCGGAAGTGCGTTTAAAATTCAATAACTGCATTATCAGTCGAAAAGGTAACGTAAATTCGCCGCCAAGGAGCTGTTATGTGAAGCCTTTTGATTTTTTATTTGTAGGATGCCATGAAGGATAAGTGATATGCGGATAATCCACAAAAAATTGACTATTTGAAAGCCCATTTTGAAGCAGCCATTGGCGATATAGGGTCGCCTACAATCAAAAATTTGCGAAGACATTGGACCAACCCGATGGAGTATGTCAAGGCCAGCCGCGGCTCCCAAATCATTTGCCCTAAATTATCAAAAGGATTGTATTTTCAAACAATAATTAATAAAATAATTTTCCCAAACATTGAGCTGTTTTTGTGATTAAATTTTTAAATCTAAACCAATATGTTGTTGAACTATACTCAGTATTCACAAGAAATATCTTCTATAATTTTAGTTTTTCAACAAACTATTTTGTATTTTCTTTTATTTATGCAGGATATATAAACTTAAATTTCGAAATTGTAATTTTTTTTTTGCGAGGATCATGTGATCCGAAGCCTTTACTTTTCAAAAATATTATGTTTTCAAATTGCCAATAGCCCATCATGCGTCCTTTAAAATGGGGTTTGGATGAACCCGATAACATAAAAAATAACAAAATTATCGTAAAAAAAACAGCAATCGGCATTTCTCACTTTTACGTTAAAAATTCGAGAGGCTCATCTTATCTTAATCATAACTCGCTTGAAACTAACGCTATAGACTCCATCCGGGGCTCATTCGAAAGGTTTGTTTTCAAGTACTTTTAAACGTCGTCTGCAGATATTTTCCAACGAATGCATCAGTCCCACTATCCCACTATTTTGTCTCGAAAAGTTGGACTTAAATATTAACCAAAAATATGTTCTTGAAAGTACCTGGAAGTCGCTTTGTATTCATCTTAAAACGTTCATTCAAGACCAATCTCTCCGTTTTTTATAAGCTTCTATTTTGGCGAGAACAATATTTTTCGAGAGGTCATACACTATTTTTACCTCTATTGACTAGACTTTATATCATGGGGTTAGTTGTGACGAGCAACTGATAAATTCAAGCGCAAAACAAGAAAATAAATAAATATAAAATAAAAATTAATAAAAGTAAATAGGGCATTTATTAAAAAAATCAAAATATTGTTTTGATGGTCTCATGAGAACTTAATCGTGTCGCAAGACCACTGAAAGGGAAACGGAAATACATTGGGAATTTGTGGGAAAATATTTGCCTAAACAACTCCATTTTATGTTGTTTTTTTTTTCAATAAATTTAATTTTCATCAAGACTGGAAAATATCATGGACTGTAAAACGGGACTTTAATATAAAATTTACTTTGAACTTGGTTTGCTTTTACCGCAATAAGAAAGCTGTAGCCGGGAAATGACAAAGACGTTTAATGAAAGTGAATTTTCCAATTTTTGTAAAAGAAACAATTTTTATTTGCTAAAATTTTTTTTATTTATTAATGCCAACAATAGCATTGAAGAAGGGAGTAAGTAGCTGCCGAAATGAGCATTTATTAATTTATAATCAATAATAAGAAAAATTTTAGTAAGAAAAATTTTTTTTGTTTTTATTTGAAATATTCGAAAGCAACAACAAACAACGGGGAAATTCAGCATAAGATCCACTTCAGGGAGTGGTTTACAACTAAATTAAAAGTGATCAAAAAGGTGGAAAGCGAGGAAAACGTACAACGCTAAAAAGTGTCGAAATTATTCAAAATAGGCTAAGTAAGCTTGATCTTCGTGCGCGTCGACCTCCTTAAAATCGACTCTTGGACTACTCCTACAAAGCAAAAGACTCAATTTGTTCTAAGTTAAGTTAAATTAGACTGTACGTGAATTGAATAAGTTTTTCTTTTCTGACGAGTATAAGTTTAATCTTTTTGACGTTGATCGAAAACGTAGAGTTAGTAGCAGATAAAGTGAAAGATAATAAATATAATTAAACCTAAATAACTATTATTTGGACTCCACAAATCGGAAAGTATAATCTGATTTGCGCAATAAGCAGATGGAATCACATTTAGACATAGACATTTTTGGTAGCCCTTGGTTTCACGTGTAAAGCACACAATTAGATCCTTTGGTTAATATTGTCGCTGCTGCAATTGTTAACTGGTTTCTGAATTGAAACTGCATTGCATTTCTCCAAACGTAGCCTTTTTCCGGTTGTTCATCGAGAACAAAATTGTAACCATCGCAAAGAAATATAGTCTTCTTTGCACATCCTTTATATTGCAACTTGAAGTCAGCTCGAAGGACTGTCATTCAATGAAGACTTATTTAACTGATGAATTATGTTATTCAAAGGAAAAAGATGAAAAGTCTTAAGAGTGGATTTTAACCCCAATTGCGATTATCAGAACAACATTCATCGGTTTGCATGTTCACTTCAATCGTCAATAACGCAGTAGAACTACATCTTCTTGATAAGATGTGATCTTGGTATCTTAATAAGATGCTTAAAAGATTTGAAAAACGAAAAAATGTGTTATGAAAGTCTAAATCTATCAAGTGATTTTTTACAAAAAATTTTCTTGGGACTGTCAATCAGAGTGCTGTTTAATTTTGGTTTTTATTTTGATTCGTAAACTAATTTTTTATCATATTCACATATTTATTTAACATATTCCAGAGAGCAGAACTGACTACTTTTCGATGTCAAAGGGAGGATGTCTAAACATTCATTGATAGTCGTTGCCTGACTAAATATCTCCTCTGTAGATTTCATTAATATAAGATAAACCTCAAAGAAATTCATTAGGTTTTCCTCAACTCTGACTTGAATAACTTTTGAAAAACGAAGAATAGTTACATAAATCGCGCGTCTAGCTTCAATTCAGGTTTGTGTTAGCTTAGCATCTCAGAGGTTGAGAATTATTCTTTATGAATAGTTAGTAAAGACTTTGGAGGAACACCTTAATGAAACCTATTCAAGAAATAGAAAACTATCAAACAAATTTTTTTATGAATATTGATATCTTACTGGTCATCTTCTATGAAGTCTACAATTGGAGATCTTCTGCCTAGCTTATTTTTTTTCTGAAGTTCCTAGGCTTTATATCTTCATAGACGGCTTGAACTGCCTTTCTCCGATTTTACAGAGTAGTAAAGGACGCAAATTCCAATTCCATTTTTTAAGAATTCCTTTCTCACATGAAAGGTCTCTCGATTCTAGGCATTTTTCGAACGAAAGATGCTCGAATACCACGGCAAAAAATGATGCGATCCTTTGATACCTATCCGCTCGAATTATTGCAAACGTAAAGCGACCTCATATAGAAGAGACTGTACCCGGTAGTAATACGTGAGTAGTGAGTGCAAGTAACAATCTCAGTCGAAAAATTAAAAAAATATTAAATCAAATAATTAAACTAAACAAAATATTGGTGGTTCAATTATTTAGTATACGACCTTGTTAACTTATATACGTTCTTGAAGATAAATTGCGACTCATTGTCTACTTACTTTTTATGTATGAATATAACTCTTAAAAACAAATATTATTTGGGTTCTACATATATTAGAATATTTATGCCATATGAATTACACATTACATTACTATACATTTCGGCAAAAAATGTCAAACAATTGCTTACGTTTGGGCAAGCAACGTTAAACTCAACATCTACATTCTAAATCTTTCAAATAATTTTACATCAGCTTCGATCTGCCATAAACTAAATTAATTAGTTCAATGCTTAGAAATTTGCAACGCAAAATTTGAGTATTAATTAGTGGTGAAGTTTTTATCTGTGTTTCATCAGTTATTTATTGTTTTTCACGAATTTCGTTATTCAGATACAAATTCAAAAAATATAAGAACTGCAAACAGCTTTTTATATTTTGCGTTTGAAATACCACTCGCCCCCATAAACCATTTTTACGTTATTTAATGAGATGAAATTTATGAACGCTTAAGTGGGATTCATCCTGTGAGTAAATGCAGTTAAATTGATTCAAATAAGATTGTTTCCAAGTTTATATAAGACTTGTTCAAATCTCTATGAAATGCACATAGTAGTCAAATGAATTTTTTTGAGTTGGATTTTGGAAGCGTGGTAGGTGGAGGGAAGAAACGAATCTGGATTAAGAAGTGGCAAGAAATAACTCTTACTTTATTTAAATAAAAACTCACACTTTTTTCTTTTCTTTTCCAGATCTTTGATCTATTCAAGCTTAAAAAGGTAGATGTACGCAGAATTATTTGGCATCGTTTCCCTATTTAACAAAATCGGATAATTTTACATAATTGTTAATTTTTTCGAAAAATTTTAATTTCATGAGGCTGCTCCAAGGAAAAATGCAGGTATTTAATTGGCTGCAACTCGGCATTGTTGCGCTTACAACGATGAAATTTTTAACTTTTACGAAGATGACCGTATCTCAAATTGAGATATTTTATAAATATTCGAAACTTTTACAATATGCGTCGAAGCGGATCAGTTAATTATTTGAATATAATTATGAACTAAATAGAATCCTAAACACGTTTTTTTATCTTTCCACACGTTTCTATGCAGCATAGCTACATGCTATGGGGAAAAATCTTGTTTGGTGAGATATGCGTGATTTTGACCTTGTTGGAATTTTTAAGTCATTAATTTTTTTGGTTTTTTGTTTGCGTGTCGATTGTTTTGCTTAAATTTCCAAAATTATGAATGAAGTTTTTCAGTTATGAACATGTTATCACGTAATATAATAAGAGATTATTGACACTGGCATAAATATGCTTCGAAATTATTGTAATAAAAGATATCTCTTTTTTTTCTAAAGTAATGTTTTTTTTAGAATTCAAAATATTTGCGTGGATATATTTGGGGATGTTTGTTTTGTGCTTTACTCGAAGACTGTCACTTCTTCTTTCAATGAAATTATGATTTTTAATTCTCTAATTTAGACGTCTTCGTTTAAAGGGGACTTGAGAGAAATGGAGGAATTTCACCTGGATCGTATAAATGCGTGTTGGCAAAGTGACACAATTTACATTATATTTCTTTCCATGTTTTCATGTTTACTATATGCATTTACAGGTAACAAGCAATAACCGAATATTTATAATCAAATTTGAAAGTATTTCAATAGATTGTCAAGGACAAAATTTTAACTTCCCTTTTAAATGCTTTTTTGTTACAATTTATTTATATATTTAGCAAATTTATTTCTAGACTAGATTCAACAGAAGTTTGAAAACTTTCAGAAGAACTTTTGAAGGGTTTACGAAAGATGGCATAACTAGTATTGCATGGCATCGGACTATCTTGGAACACATATTGCAATGTTAAAACTTCACCATTTTTTTCTCATAGAGTATATCATACTGTTAAAGTTTAAACAATATGAATTTTTTGTGCTCCAACTAAGTCAACTGCTGTGTCATCGAAGCGCTGCTTATTTGCTCCAATTTCAAGAATAGTTCGGATGAAGGACATCGGCTGCATTGTGAAGCATATGGACAGCGTACTCGATCAATAAAAACATGTTAGTAGGTCCGGCGTTTTAAAAGTGGCGACTTTGACATCAGTGACAAAGAACACGAAGGGAGGCGATTTAAGTTGGAAGATGCTGATTTGGGAGAATTACCTGGCCAAGATTCATGCCAAACTCAACGAGGGGCTTGCTGAAACCTTGGGAGTGACTCAACAAGCGATTTCAAACCAGTTTGAGCAAGCAATTCGTGCAGTTATTGATTGTTTTCGCACTAATTTTACTCTTCTCGATTTAAAACCAGCAACTAAGAAATGTACGTAGCAAAGAGAATATTGCTGCTGTAACGAGATGTGTTGATGAAGATGCCGAAAAATCGATTCGTTGTCGTTATCAACTTGTTGGCCTTTGTCCTTCGACTACGTGGTAAAATTTTACGGAAGGATCTTTGCTTACGTGCCTATAAAATACAGCTCGTGCAAGAATTAAAGCCAAATTATCATCGTTTACGTCATTTCAGTCATTAAAATTGACTGTTTGGAGCGGTTTACACGCTGAAGGCATCATGGGTCCTTCTTCTTTTGAAATAAGGTAGGAGCAGCCGTTACGGTGAATGGCTAACGAGCTATCGATCTATGCTGACTGATTCCTTGTTTCCAAAAAATAATCAGCTAAAGATCGACGAGATTTGGTCACAACAAGACGGCGCAAGTTGCCATATAGCTCGTTTAACCATAGATTAATTGCAAAATCAATTTGGGGACAGTTTAATTTCCAGAAGTGGTCCTTTTAACTGGCTCCCTCGTTCGAACCACTTAACGCCTCTCGATTGCTTATTATCGGGCAATGTTAAGTCATTTGTTTATGCCGAAAAACTAGAGACTCTTCAAGCATTGGAAGTCAATATTCAAGCCACCATTGACGCCATACGACCAGATTTATTGGAAAAAGTAGTGAAAAATTGTACTGATCGAATGGGCTATGTAACTCATGGACATATGCCGGAAATCATTCAAAAATTAAATGCCATGAAATTATCTTCCAGGTCATAATAATAAATTCTGCCCTGTATTATTATTTGGAGTTCTCAAGCTCTTAAAAGAACGTCCTGTACTTTATATTGGAGTATATAGAACCCCCTCTATTGCGCATTATTGAAAAATTGATCTTTTGGAAATTGATGTGAAGGGATTTACCAATAATTTTAATTTTTTTTTAAATTTTATTAGGATCAATTAAGTTAATATTTCGCTATACAGCAAACTATGGATTTAGTTTTTAAGGTAAAATTACTACATAGTCTGACAACAAGTTTTTATAAGGACAGATCAATTCTTCTTATAGGGAAATTAAATGAGCTAAACGACTTTCCGAATTTTCATGTATTCAATTTTAAACCTATACCTTTTCAAAAAATCAAAGCGAGTTACTGCACGACCAAAGGTTTCGAGTTTGTTGTAATTGCGATGCATTTATTGACATCATCCAAATGAAGGTCATCTTGCAAAAGAACTTTTCAGGAACATTAGATTATCAGTTTCAAAACAATCTTCGCAGAGCAAATTAATGCTCATGCGTAGAGTAATCCGTCTCTATACATTGTCTAGTTCATAATTTCGGAAGCGTTTGTAAGCATCTTTGCAAAAAAGTTTGTCAGTTTAAAAAAAAATTGAAATTTTTTGAAAATTACATAATCGAGAACTTTAATAAATGTTTACAGAAGTGCTACTATAAGTTTAGTGCTACTGTTTGAAAAAAATAAATTAATGGACCAAGATATTGTCCACTTGAATACAAATCTGCTTGTTATCAGATACGTATAGGAACATTTTTTAATTACAAAAGTATTTTCTTGAGGCCAACACATAAATTTTATGAATTAACTTGTAATTTGTTGCTTCGCTTACAAATAAACTTATAAATTTAGGAGACAATATTGTATATTTTATTTGCCAGCAAGTGTACATGACATAAAAATTAAAAATATCGATTTTTACTCGTTTCAACAGTGCAAACTGCATACATATAGTTAATTCATAGTGATATGGATAATCGATGGACATGGTAAGTTACACAACTCTATTTATTCCCTTCTAATGGAATCATACAGTGACTCAGAACGGGAAGCTTTCAACTTGTCCTTGATACATGTGTTTTTTCTTTCTGCTTTTGCGAACTTGCCGACATTTTTATAATGTTTGAATCTCATTTACTGATTAAAATAAGCAAAAGCTAGCGGAAGTCATTTCGCATTTATTCTAGATTACATAAGCTCAACTTAGAAATATGAATAAGCGAGAACTGCACGACTGAAACGAATGAAATATAGAAGCATCAGAGATAGTAATTAATTTATCTAGTGATGTGTGCAAAAAAGTTTCTACTCATTTCGCTTATGTATTTACAATTGAATGCATAATTCATTCACAAGTTTCTGAAGAATTTATCGTTAAAATTAATGCTGGAGAACTTTCTATATGAGAATGTAAAAATCTCAGCTTTCAAATATAAGACGCTAATTCACAGTCTATTTTAACTTTGCCAATTAGCTGAATAAGTATTCGTCCCTGAACAATCAGTTGAAGACGATGAAAATATTTCACAAACTATGTCTCAAAACATTCTAAAGTGATCAAGATTTGGCGGCAAATGTTTTCAAAACGGGACGAGGGGTGAAACAACAACAAAACGGAAAAATTGATGAAACACATATTTTTTCTGTGAAAATATAGTTCGATTTTTCATTAGACCGTTATTCATGACATAATTTCTAAAAGCATAAAACTATTTTCGAATATACGTATGAATATGGACAGGAGAAGATAATATTTGCTTTCACGGGCACTAGTTAGTAAGCTATTGGGAATTCAACAC
Organism: Stratiomys singularior; assembly: GCA_954870665.1. Taxonomy (NCBI): domain Eukaryota; kingdom Metazoa; phylum Arthropoda; class Insecta; order Diptera; family Stratiomyidae; genus Stratiomys; species Stratiomys singularior. The sequence goes on along the minus strand of OX940881.1, from coordinate 29,739,936 downwards.
CAATGTAGCAAGTTTAGTTTAGATTGATGACCAGATTTGGACGCGCGTTTTATTTGCATTTGGATATCTAATTCTTTTGCTAATAGGACGTTAATTTTCATCGAAGGTATCGACCTAAATCAAAGCGAAGACCCCACCCCTATCATGTGACACTACCAACTACCTGTGAATTTTGATGACACAACGGTGACGACACCAATATTTCGTGTCACACACCTGAAATACCTAACCTAGAAGATATATCTAGCGAATAATCAGCTTACGTAGCCATTCAAGGCCGACGATTTCAAGTACAGAAACAATACTTTATCGCACTCCGTGGATGCATTCGCAATGAGTTGATAACAGGCGCGTCAAGGCAGATAATGGAATATTTGTTTGTAAATATAAACAAAATGTAGCACCCATGCTGGGTTAGTAAGACTAACTAGAACTTTTTGACTGCTCTTGACGGCAGATGCTCCCATAAACTCGCATTCAATTTAAGCCACGTAGTAACACATCTCAATAACTTATCAATATTTCATCTGAACTTTTTTAAAATTAGATCACAAATTCGTTGGCGAGCAGGGCGCCGAGAACGGCGACGACAACTTTGCCTCATTCCAAGCACAATTCAAAGAAGATACATTCGGAATTTAATTCGTCGTTGTCGGAAGATTCTCTGCTATAGCTAGCACAGTGTCATGACATCATCACAATACACGCATGGGCACTTTTTGGGCAAATTTCATTTTCAACACATCTTGAGAATTGAACAATACGAAAACTAGACCACTGTTGAGAAATTTTGTAATGGCTTATATTTTACAAAAGTTTTATACTACACATTGAAAAACGCACCAAAGCACTTAAACGACCATCACGATATTTTCAACTGAATTTCAGATTTTCCCGTCAAGGGAAAATAGTAAATCTAAAAGAAAAAAATTTAATCAAGCTCTTATTAGAACTTCTCACCAAACGTCAAACACTTCGAATACATTTACTCAAACTGACGAGACGAATAGAAGAGTTTTCGCCGTTGAAAACAGAAACATTAGTTTGAGGGACACAGTATAAGTAAGGCAAGGCGAATTCAAATACCGGCTACAAATGCGATTTGCCGAACTGACCATAGGCTTCTCAATCTGTTTTATCGTTTGAACGTTCTCAAATATTTTTCACCAAATTGTTCATACAGTAACGCAAAGTGAAAGTTGGGCATGTGGGTAAAATGTTCTCGGAATGCATGCGGAAATACGTATCTGACTTTAAAAATGTGTGATCTTCAATGTATTTGGCACAAAACCCTGATATAAGCCAGCGAAAACAATTTGGTTTATGGGGTTACATGATTTTGGGAGCATCAAAAAATCGTTTTATTTTTGTTTTTACATATTTTGTTTATTAAATCTTACATCATGTCTAGAATTTTGTCAAAATTTTCAAAGTGATCGAAGTAAGAGTTTAGGCGATAGAGCCGTGAGAAGTTCTACCCCTAGGGTTATTTTATCCTAACGCGCCGCAAGTATATTGAAGCGGCCGCTCAGCTATTGTCTTGTCTGTCTTTCTTGCAATTTACAATCTCAGGTGAACTAGTTTAAAATATATCAATTGATTCATTGTGTATTGGTTTTATATTATAATATTTATCAATTGTTTTGCAAAATGCCCAACATTTCTGGAGAACATTTAGCGAAAGGTGATCGTGGAAAAGATAGGCAAAAAACAGAAAACAATCATATAATCCTAAAAATTTTGCGATTACTAGTGAATTCTTCCGAGTACGTTGACGAAAAAATTATAAAGTAATTGTTCCAGTGGAAGGCATTTTCCAATACACCATCATAGAATTTTATCTTGTTTTTTTTTTCAACATTATCTTGTTTTGTTACCTGTTCTCACATTATTAGAATAAACGAGAAGATAAATTGTGTAGTGGTAAAGGAGAGTTGAAACAATGTTCAAAATTCGATCTCGGATTTAAAATAATGGTGATGTGCAAAGCATGTGAACCCTGATACATTTGCTCAGGTCAACTAACTGGAAGAGTGTATGAAGTAAAGCGGGGGTTCATTTTTATTATGCCAATGTTGGTCTTACGGGTTGTAAAAAATTCTGTGGTTTAACAGATTTAAGCTGTGCTGCTTTAAATTAATCTATATAAGATTTTTATAATTATAAAATACAGTAATACCCCGACTTATGCTACCTCGACTTACACGAATTCGGAGTTACACCATTTTTTAAATTTTCTCATCTATTCGGTCCCAATCAAAGAAACTTTACATGTCTTCAAATGCAAACTTATACCCCGACTTACGCGATAGCGCTCGGTCCCACCTATCGCGTAAGTTCGGGGTATTCGTGTACTTGAATGTATCACAATTGCTAAGACTATCTTTTCTACCTATGCAAAAAAGAAAAAATATTTTCGAAGTGTAAAAACAGCGTTAACGATACTATACATGTCAGGGTGTCAGGAAACCAAAAGGTTGATTTTGCATCACTATATGGCACGAGTATTTTAATTGGTAATTACTCTGGCAATGCTCGCATTTTATATAATGTGAGTTTTGGAAGCAAAACCGGAACATGCAGAGAATAGTGGCTAGGGAAACACAATGGATGTAACGTCAATCACAGAGTCACAGATATTACCAGCTGCCTAAAAGGTATCCAAACATTGTTGAAAGTTTGAACGCCCTCTCAGAAAGCATGGATTAAGATATTAAATTATATTTATGACGGTGATTCTAAGACAAATTTCGGAGTTATCAAAGCCAAATTTTGTGGCAAAGATTTTGCTATAAATAAAAAAGAATGCGACGGATACGTATGCAACACGATGGACTTCACTTTATGAACTTGGATTCGACAATTCTATCTAAGTTGCAAAAAAAATAATTTCTTGATTTTATCGTCAATCAAAATTTTAACGAAATTTTCTCGTATTACTATTTTCAAAGTTGTTTGTCAAGAATTCGCGGACTATTAAACCAATCTTAATCAAATTTATTACAGGTTGTTACGTATTTCCATGTGTAGGCGACATTGCACAAACAAACAAAAATATATATATGTAAATAAATAAATTAAGAAATTAAAATAAAAATATGTAAAGTTAGATTTAGCAAAATAATAATTAGTTATTAAAAAAAAAAAAAAAAAAAAAAACATCATAGAAAAAAAAATTCCAAGTAGCAAAAAAAAAACAAAAAAAACCCCCCAAAAAAAAAGAAAGAAAAAAAAAGAAAAAAAAAACCCCACAATAAAAAAAAAGAAATTCTTGGAAGTTATTTACGATCGATACGATTCACTGGGTTGTTGTGTTCGTATCGATATAAAAGGAGTGGAAATTGTGAGGAAGGGAGATTCAGCCGATAGACGACAGCCGATAGAAGATACTTAACAAGTGAAGATATTCAGCCGATAGAAGATACTTAACAAGTGAAGACATTCAGCCGATTAGCCGATGATACCAGTTGCAGCCAGTAGAGGACATTCAACCAGTCTCAACCTGTTGCAACCAGTAGAGGACACTCAACCAGTCTCAACCAGTTGAAGCCAGTAGAGGTCAAGCCAGTAGAGCCATTCTGCCGAGGACCACCAACCAGTAGAGGCCAATCTGCCAGTGGATGACACTCAACCACAGAGGACATTCTGCCAAGGAGCACTAATCGCCAACCAGTAGAAGCCAATCTGCCAGTGGATGACACTCAACCACAGAGAACATTCTGCCAAGGAACACCAACCACCAACCAGTTGAGGACATTCAACCATAGAAGACACTCAATCAGTTGAAGATACACAACCAGTAAAGGAGGAGGTGTTCACAGTCAGCGCAGCACCATTGAGCGCAGCACAATTCACAGGTTGTTTGATTTTTTTTATAATTTTTATTTTATATAATATGAGGAACTAAGCTCTTTCCCTGTGTGTGTGTGTGTGTGTGTGAGTTGCATGGAAGGATTAGGGCCTAAATGAAGTCCTAACCCCCACGCCCACGCGGTGAACTAGTCGGTGGAAAATTAACTTTCTTCGGCCGCCATTATGCGGCCTTTGTATTTTCAGCTAACCCTATAATCTTGTTCCTTTCTTTTGCTGCAGGTGCGACCTATCGGTTGCCCAATTATTATTTTATTATTAATTATATAAACATATATTATTTTATTAATTTCCGTTTGAAAATACATAACATGGCGCCCAATTTTGTGGCTTTGTTCGGTCAAGGTGATGGCAATGTGTGGCAGCGGAGGATTTCGTTTTTTTTTGAAGTTCGTAAATAAAATCTTTGCTCTTCCGCTGGCACACTGCACCATCGCTTCAGTACATATCGCGCCGATTGCTTGCATCTGCAGCTGGCGCCCCAAAAGTATTCTTTTCTTATCTTTCTTCTTTCCTGTTTCCGTGAGTGATGTTGACTGTCGCTTCCGTAAATTGCGACTCGATGAGTTTTGAGACGGAGCGTTACGGGTCGACGAAGGAGGTATTTGGTTTCTCTTTTTAAGATTATGGAATTAGGATTCAGGAATTAATATTTAGGAATGCCTCTCCTGAAGTTGACTTGGCTGACATTACGCACAACTACTTTTAAGGAGCGTTTGCATCTATTGATCTCTTGTAAATTTCGCCATATGTTTTTGGTTTGAATGAAGAACAGGCGGATGCACACGTACCTCGAAACACCACTAATTGTTTTCCTTTGCTATTTTCTTTAAACACGTTTACCTTCCGGTGCTGTTGACTCTATGCCGACTGATATTTATCGCTCTATGAGTTTGAATCAGGGGCCGGATGAGCATCAGCAACCCTTGGAATTGCTCACATACTTCCATTTCATCTTTAACTTTCTAACCTTCTTCGCGTCCTGATCCGGAAACGCATGTCTTCAAGCACACACATACACACATTAATGAATAAAAACATACATATAATATAAGTAAGGAATTAAGAACTAAATAAGGACAATTGAAAAGTATAAAGTATTCAAATTATGTCGTCTCCACCATCGGAAAAATTTTTGCCGTCAGGACACTCTACGCCCCAGGGCTTCTCCATTACCAATGTCCCGGTGAGGACAGGAAGACTTTTTGCGGACACTGGACTACCCTCGAGTGTGCAGACAAATGATTGTCCGTTTGATCAAAATACAAAACTGAATGATTCAAACCCCTTTCGTAATTTGTCTCCTGAGTCTGAAAAACCCCACATTTTCACGGCAGAATTATATGAAACTGTGACACCCGTGACCACGAGTCATAATCCATTCATTTCGGAACCTAAGATAGAGCACCTGATTGAAGAAATCCAGCGGCTGGAGCAAGTTCTGGAATCAAATGTTCTAGGCCCCATGAAGCAATCACTGGATGTTAGTCCAGCCTCCCGTCCAGTCCATGCTACCACTACAGCACAGATTCCCCGAGACAATATACGTGATCTTGGTACGCGCTCTCCCGCACGCTCACGTCCAATAAGCCAAATGTCTATACCAATATCCAAATGGGGTATTGGGTATGATGGCAGCCAATCTAGCCTGAGAGCTGACTCTTTCCTGTATAGATTACAAGCTATGGGAGACTCTCAAGAGGTGCCGCTTAACCAATTGGCAGAGTGCTTCCACATTTTCCTGAAAGGGCCTGCTCTCGAGTGGTACTGGAAATATCACGAAATGCACCCACATTCCTTAGATTGGGATTCTCTCACCCATTCTTTCCTCAATCGATTTTCCCGTGCTCGAGCAGACATAGATATTCGGCGTCAAATGGATGCACGTCATCAGGCGCAGGGTGAACCCTTCATTGAATTCTTCGATGCCTTAGAGACGTTGTCGCTGCAGTTACAGAAAGGCATGTCTGATTTGGATATGCAGCACTTGTTGTATCTTAATATGCATCGTCGGTTGAGAGACCATCTCGCAGGTCGGCAATTTATATCAGTCTATGAGCTTGTACAGTGCTGCACTTCAATAGAATCTGTTTGGAACTTGAGCAAGGTAGAACGACCTTTGGGTCCTGTTCGCCAAGTCCATGCCTTGTCATACACACGCTACCAAAATCTCCCAACAGAAGTGCCCGAAGAAGTAATCAAATCTCTGGACCCTGCTAGTGATCCCGAATACCGTTTGTGTTGGAACTGTCAGGATATAGGTCATTTCTTCAGTAAATGCCAACTTCCGATCCAGAGATTGTTTTGTTTTGGTTGCGGTACTCCGGGAGTACGAAAAACTCAGTGCCAAAAGTGTAAACCTCCGGGAAACTATTCCAGGAGCGGCCCGCATATGAGGGGTCGGCCCGCTCCAAATTTTCGAAAATTCAACCCTTAAGCAACAACTCAAATTCGAGTCAATACTGTGGACGCATCCACCAATGTAGATCCCGAATGGCGTCGCAATCGCTGAGTTCGAATAGTTTATCATCACATTATGACAAGACTTCTATAGCTCAGACCACTCGATTGAACAAACCCACTCCCGTCAACCATTTCCCCCTGTTCACCATTACACGAAGATATAAAAGAAGACTTCGCGCTATCAAATACTTTCGCGCGAAACGCGCCCTTCGTAAACTAGCGATTAGTTCGGTAGTACCCGATCGCGATCTTAAAGATCCGCGTCCCTATTGTGACATCATCATATTAGGATATCAGCTCACCGGTCTAATGGACAGTGGAGCTAGCGTCAGTGTCTTAGGACACCAGTCCATTGAGTTACTTCGAGACTTAAATCTCAAAATTCACTCCCTGAAAACCAGTGTCCAAACAGCGTCTGGACAGCGAGTTCCAGCAGCAGGATACGTAAATGTTCCCGTCACATATGATGACGAGACTAAACTTTTGCAGTTCTTAGTCGTCCCTTCCCTCGCCGGTAAATTATACCTTGGCATTGACTTCTGGAATGCGTTTCAGATAGAACCAGCGTCGTTCAAAAATGTCAGTGCGTTCCAAGAAGCCCCTAATTCTCTTCAAGCCGAAGAGGCTGACACCCTTCACCAATTGACACCAGAGCAAAAGCTATTATTGCAACAAGTAGTTGCCAAATTTCCTTCCTTCAATAAGCTTGGTCTGGGAAAAACGTCACTCGTTACACACAACATTGACACTGGGACTGCTAAGCCAATCAAGCAACGGCATTATGCTGTTTCACCGGTCGTACAGGATCTGCTGTACAAGGAACTTGATCGTATGCTCGCATTGGGTGTGATAGGCGAGAGTCACAGTTCCTGGAGCTCTCCAGTAACGTTGGTTCGTAAACCTGGAAAAGTACGTTTGTGTCTGGATGCGCGACGTGTTAACGATGTTACCGTTAAAGACGCATATCCTTTGCCGTTAATCGATGGATTATTATCTCGATTGAGATCCACTAAGTTTATTACAAGTCTCGATTTAAAGGACGCCTTTTGGCAGATACCTCTTGATCCTGAATCGCAGGAAAAGACAGCTTTCACGGTGCCGGGTCGCCCTTTATACCATTTTAAGGTCATGCCTTTCGGATTGTGCAACGCTCCCCAAACCATGTGCCGTCTAATGCACAAGGTTATTCCGCATGAGCTTCAAGACAAAATATTTGTTTACCTTGATGATTTGCTCGTGACCAGCACTTCCTTCATGGAACATTTGGATCTGTTGTCTACAGTAGCTAAGTTACTCTCATCAGCTGGGCTCACAATAAATGTTGGGAAGAGCAAATTCGTCCAGCGTGAAATAAGGTACCTTGGATACATCGTTAGCGATGGTATCCTAAAGACAGATCCCTCTAAAGTCTCCAGCATTGTAGATTACCCAACTCCTCACTCTATTAAAGATATTCGTCGTCTCATGGGAATGGCCGGATGGTACCGCCGATTCATACATAGGTTTGCCTCCATTACCGCCCCTCTAACTGATCTGCTGAAAAACAAATCGTCCTTTAAATGGACTGCCGCCGCTCAAACTGCTTTTGACCAACTAAAACAAGCTCTTGTGTCCGCGCCCGTACTAGTTAACCCTAACTTTTCAAAACCCTTCTTCATTCAGTGCGACGCAAGCACCACTGGAATTGGTAGCGTCCTCTTTCAGAAGGACGAGAAGGGAGAAGAGCATCCCATTGCCTTCATGTCTGCCAAATTGACGTCGGCGCAGCGAAATTACACTATCACTGAGCTGGAGTGTCTCGCCGCCGTACAGAGCGTAAAAAAATTCCGTGCCTACATTGAAGGACTTCCCTTCACCATCATCACTGATCACGCTAGTTTGAAGTGGCTCATGAGCCAACAAGACCTTTCCGGCAGATTAGCTCGCTGGAGTCTGAAGTTGCAAGGTTTCAACTTCAATATTGAACATGTTAAGGGTTCCGCTAATACCGTTCCCGATGCCCTTTCCCGAGTTCACGAGAGTATTAGTGAACTTTCGTGTCTGTATCTTCCCTTCCTTCCCGAGCATCATCATATCGATTCACTGTTGCCAGACTCTGCTTTCACAGAATCTGATTATATAGAACGAATACTTTCAATTTCGAAAGAACCTACACGGTTCCCCAACCTATGGATAAGAGATGGTCGTATCTACATTAAGTTAGGAAGAGTTAACGATCCGGATATAGACATTCCTCGAACCAAATTATGGGTACCCGTGAGTCAGCAATCTAGGCTGATTTCCCAAGCTCACGATAGACCGGAATCATCTCATTGTGGCATACGTAAGACCACCGAAGTACTACAGCGATATTATTATTGGCCAACCCTTCGTAAGGACGTCGCTTCTTACATCTCCCAATGTAGTACTTGTAAGCAAATTAAGCCGTACAATAAGGTCCTTAGACCACATATGGGTCAAGAGCGCATATCTGATAGGCCGATGCAGCGCTTATTTATTGATTTCCTAGGACCTTATCCACGTTCGAAGAGCGGAAACACCCAATTGTTTGTTGTGCTCGACCATTATACAAAATTTGTATGGATGAAAGCCATGCCCAAGGCCACTACCGAAAACGCTACTCAATTCCTTCTAGATATATTCTGTACATTTGGTGTGCCCGAACTACTTCATTCGGATAATGGTGTGCAGTTTACTTCTAAGCATTTCATGCAATTCCTTCAAGAATATGGTATTCAGCACGTTTTCTCTCCAAAATACTCGCCTCAATCGAATGCTTCCGAACGGGTCAACCAGTCCATTTTAGCTGCCATTCGTTCCTTTATAGGTGATGACCACTCTATATGGGATAAGTATTTGCGAGAATCAAGCTCTGCATTCCGCAACACTGTACACGAGTCGACCGGTTGTTCGCCTCACTATCTGATGTTCGGATTTCAGTCAGTGAGCCATGGCTCCGACTACGAGCTCCTCCGGAAGTTGTCTTCTTTTGAAGATGGAGAAGTCGAGCTCATGACCCCTCACGAGAGATTGAGGGTGATACGTGAACGAGTTAGAGAGAAATTAGGCGAAGCTTACGCTAAAGGACAAAGGCATTATAATTTGCGGGCAAGGACCCGTTCTTTTACCCCCGGACAAATGATTTTTGTACGAAATCACGTACTCAGTAGTGCAGTAGAAAAATTTGCAGCTAAGCTCGCACCGAAATTCATACCGGCCAGAATAGTTCGTTTAGTTGGACAGGTCGCGTATGAACTGGAGTCCCCAGATGGGAAACCATTAGGAGTCTACCATTGCCAGGACATTAGGCCATAGTCCCTTAATCCTACATGGATAGCAGCCCGGCTTTTGGAGTGAGACCCTTCTCAAGGGGTAGGTCGTCCCCACGTGTTACGTATTTCCATGTGTAGGCGACATTGCACAAACAAACAAAAATATATATATGTAAATAAATAAATTAAGAAATTAAAATAAAAATATGTAAAGTTAGATTTAGCAAAATAATAATTAGTTATTAAAAAAAAAAAAAAAAAAAAAACATCACAGAAAAAAAAATTCCAAGTAGCAAAAAAAAAAACAAAAAAAAACCCCCCAAAAAAAAAGAAAGAAAAAAAAAAGAAAAAAAAACCCCACAATAAAAAAAAAGAAATTCTTGGAAGTTATTTACGATCGATACGATTCACTGGGTTGTTGTGTTCGTATCGATATAAAAGGAGTGGAAATTGTGAGGAAGGGAGATTCAGCCGATAGACGACAGCCGATAGAAGATACTTAACAAGTGAAGATATTCAGCCGATAGAAGATACTTAACAAGTGAAGACATTCAGCCGATTAGCCGATGATACCAGTTGCAGCCAGTAGAGGACATTCAACCAGTCTCAACCTGTTGCAACCAGTAGAGGACACTCAACCAGTCTCAACCAGTTGAAGCCAGTAGAGGTCAAGCCAGTAGAGCCATTCTGCCGAGGACCACCAACCAGTAGAGGCCAATCTGCCAGTGGATGACACTCAACCACAGAGGACATTCTGCCAAGGAGCACTAATCGCCAACCAGTAGAAGCCAATCTGCCAGTGGATGACACTCAACCACAGAGGACATTCTGCCAAGGAGCACTAATCGCCAACCAGTAGAGGCCAATCTGCCAGTGGATGACACTCAACCACAGAGAACATTCTGCCAAGGAACACCAACCACCAACCAGTTGAGGACATTCAACCATAGAAGACACTCAATCAGTTGAAGATACACAACCAGTAAAGGAGGAGGTGTTCACAGTCAGCGCAGCACCATTGAGCGCAGCACAATTCACAGGTTGTTTGATTTTTTTTATAATTTTTATTTTATATAATATGAGGAACTAAGCTCTTTCCCTGTGTGTGTGTGTGTGTGTGAGTTGCATGGAAGGATTAGGGCCTAAATGAAGTCCTAACCCCCACGCCCACGCGGTGAACTAGTCGGTGGAAAATTAACTTTCTTCGGCCGCCATTATGCGGCCTTTGTATTTTCAGCTAACCCTATAATCTTGTTCCTTTCTTTTGCTGCAGGTGCGACCTATCGGTTGCCCAATTATTATTTTATTATTAATTATATAAACATATATTATTTTATTAATTTCCGTTTGAAAATACATAACAAGGTCTTTTAGATACAAGTGAAGAGGAGTTTGACGAAGGATTTCTTTTTTTTATAGAAGGCTAATTTTGAAAAATTAAAATACCACAAACTTTCAGCGAAATTAAATTTAAAAAACCTGTGTGTGCCCAATACTCTAATTTTCAATTTTTCACCTTCCGCCAATTTCTAGTTTTGAATATTAACTAAAAGACGCAATTCATTTCGGATGAGCCTACTATGCATTTTGCTGTCAACGCAGGAGTACAACATTTTCGATGGGTCTCCAATAATCACGTTGGAATATCTTTCAACATAAGATTTCAAAAAATTTTCACAAAATGTGTAATTTTGATTTAATACAAAATTTTGAATGAAAAATTTATTTTCAATGTTATTATAAATGGCTTGCTTTGCATTTGTGTCATGTCGCAAAAATACCTTAAAAATGTTTTTAAATACACAAAAAAGTAAAAATACTCAGAAAAGTATCAAATAAAAACGAAAAATGCTGTTTACACTTGCGGAAAATTCATAATATCATACGATTAAATCTTGATGTGAGATCCTTTTTGTGTTTGTGACCTTTCTTAGCCAACTGTGCATCGATGAGTTTATAAATAAGGCAGTATCTTCTTCGATGATACTGTCCTGATACATGATGATGATACATCATAAGTGTTTTATCCAATCTAAGTCTAGTGATTTGGGAGGTATCCTTAAAGACCTCGGTACATAATATATGAACCAAAACTTTGAGACATATCTCAAGTTTTTTAGAAGTCTGAAGTTTGCATTGTTACCAACACAATGGTCTCGATTTGGTCTACTTTTTGATTTTTTTTAGCTAATTTGAATCCGATATTTCTGATTTCAATCCGTGATTTTGATTCCACTGACAATATTCTATTTTCTCTTCTGCCAAATCGTCGGAAAATATAAAAAAAGCGAAATAACTCAAGGCCATTGCTTTTGCAATGATGCAAACTATAGGCACCAATTTTTTGAAACATTGTCTCGTTGAAGGATGTATTAAGTCCTTTGAAATAATTTCTATGCACTACTGCATATTTTACTCTCAACAATATCCAAATTACCATATTTGTTTATCGTATATTAAATTAAATTATCGAGATATACTGCGGCCATTCCCCCCACATCATTTGCTGTCCTTACGATGTTTTAATATTGAAACTAAGGATTTTCGTTCAAGGCCAATACCCATGTTTCCCTATACAATGTTTCGTTCATGCAATTGTGTGCCAAATGCAGAAAAAAACTTCATGGTTTAGAAGGATTCGACGACAAATAAACTCAGGTTCATTTATATATTACGAAGGCTACACGCTTCTCATGATTCACCGTTAATATAAGGGACTTCCTTAGTCCTGCATGACTATGATATTAAGTTTATCAAGGATATTTCTAATAGTTACAAGCTTGATTTTTTGTTATTTTTTTAATTTTCATATTTACTAATTTTACCTGTATGAATTACTTTCCTCACTCTATTAACTATTTCGGTCACCAGGATATTTTGAAAGGAAGCTTTTCGTATACTTATAAGTCTCAAGAGCGGTCTAAATAGACTTTCTGACGATCTTTCATAACTGGCGATGTTTTTCGTGAGTTTTTGTAAGTTTGAACTAAAATATTTCAAATTTTTCCAGCAAGTTCGAAAAAATTACACATTTCTTAAAAAATTGATCGAGTCACGCAGGAATTATTCCAAATGAAATCTATTCATTCGTTGATATAATAAAATCAAAAGTAATACGAAGTTTGAAACATAAGAAATAATTTCCTTAACAGTATAATGTAGCAACACAAAAAAGTTTTTTAACAATCGAATTTCATAAAAGTTTCTTGGAACAGTGACACGTTAGCGAGGTAATACATTGTCCATACGCAAATCCTTTCAATACGCAGAGTTTGTAGCAGATTTTGTTTATGCAAATTCGGCTCGGTTGATTTACTATAAATAATATGGATACAAGGATTAAATGATTTATTTTGAAAGACATATGTACAAAATTTTCAAAATTTTTTCTTACTTTTTGAAGAATGTTCAGAATCAGAGTTGTCACTTTTACCCGAAGCAGAAGTTAATAATAGGGTGAACAGAGCAATAAACCAAGTTATTTTCATTACGAAATATGTGGCTTGACTAAAAACTTTGCGATCAATTGAACGTTGAATGATCAAATGCAACTCTTTTATATGTATGCCAAAAGATAAGATACTTTCCTTTCGAGGTTATAAGATAATTAGCAAAAATTTCCTGTCTTCAGGTGTAAAATTGATCTTGATTAGATAGTCTGAAACAGAACATTTCGTTTTATGGGTCAGATCAGAAAAATGATGTTATCTTTAGTAATGCATCGAATGAGATAGAACTTAATTGTGTTTAAATACAAAGTTAAAATATATGAAAAGGCGACAGAGTGCAAAGCATAAGCCCTATCAAAAGTATGGAATGTTTTCAATTATCCGGACATGATTTGAAATTGGTCGCCGTTTGTTATACCCGCTATGCAATTATGTATACCAACGTTCCAAAAACACACATATAAAAACCGTTTGTTCCAGTTATTTAAATTAAAGCGAACCCCGACTCCAAGGGCTTATATTCCAAAAATGCACAAAAAAGAGCCATTTTTCGAGCATTGAAAAATTCACAAACTTTCCTGGATCAGACTGTCGCATGGCACGGAATTGGTCCTTTATACCTGAACACAAATCAAAACAAAACATGTAACCACCAAGTGATATTACGTAATATCAAATTTTTTTCTTACATTAAGGAGTATTTGAAAATTAGATGTATAATTTAATACCGTCCGAAAAAACAAACAATGTGAATCCAAAATCCAAAAAAACAACCTCAGAACTCAGAGCAAGCGAGTCTTAACTAATCTGGTTCCTAATCTTGCTGTGAGTGAATTGGTTTAATTTAAATGCAACGATTTCTGGCACTTTTTGATGTTAGTTCAAACCGTCACGAAGTAAGAATTTGTTACCTTGCAAAGAAAATTCAACAAGGGATGTGAACAAATAAACATATTATATATATTTTGTTTATTAATTACGGCATACTGAAAGAGAAGTGAAGTAAAATATGAAGTCATTTGAACGATTTTTAACATTTTTAGTTTGCATTTCATGAGAATTAATCGATTCTCTATTTAAATATGAATAATAATATAGTAGAAAAATATTATCAATTTTTAATAATTATTATTAAAAAAAATGTGTGGCACTCGGGGACTGCCGCGGTGAAGCTATTGCATAGCAATAAAAGAAAATATTGAATAAATTAGAAGTTAATATTGTTTTTTAAAATATTTTTATTATCTTAAAATACATGTAGGTTATTCAGGAATTTTTATCATTGAAACTAACAATTCCTTTTTCTTTTTAGCTCTTTCAGTTCTTCTTCTCTATAAAACAAAAATAGCTAGGTGTAAATAATAAATATAAATAATTAGGTATAAATAGTGTAATTACACACCAAAACAATTATTCATTCAAAAAATTTGAACAAAAAGAACGATATTAAGAGTTTGATCATCGAATTTCGCGCGATAAACATTTATATAGATATAATATCATATATACTTTCTCTGCGCGGCATTAATGTGTATAACCTATACACGAAAAACAAAGGTACTAAATAGTACACGTGCTCAGATTAATGATTTCTGTTATATACATAATGAAGAATGAATATATATATATATATATATATATATATATATATATATATATATATATATATATACATACATACATACATACATATTGAGAATTTGAATTAAATTAAAATTTAATTTACTTTTAAGATCTCTCATTTTAATATCAAAAATTTAGGTTATTTTTATAGCAGTAATAATAAAATGTATGTATATAGAGTACTCACTCATTTTCTTTCACTATTATTTCATCACTTTCTTCATTAATACATGTACTTTGTTTATTCATATTTAAAACACTTTATAAAGTATATATGGTATACACAAATTTTACGCGTACAGATATTCACTGTTGTACAACGGATGATAGATACCTATACACTTTCTCACAAACAGCTGCTTACGTATTCGTCCGATCTCGGAGCAGCTCGTCTCGATCCGTGCGAGCTTCGTACAGTCAACACGCATACGTCTAGTCGCACGCACCCAAACGCCGTGCCGAAGTCTGCCGAACTGATACGACGTAAGACGATGCACGGCTTTCAACGCTGCACCGCTGTGCCGGTCGGAGTGGGTGGTGTTAGGTTTTTTTTCGTTACGGAATTTCTTCATTCGGTCGCCGCGCTCAAAGCCCGAGGAAAGCCCGAGATAAAAGCTATGCAATAGCTTAATAATTATTAAAAATTTAATAATTATAATTATAAAATAATTATTATTAAAAATTAATATTAAAAAATTTTGAACTCGATTTGAAAACGATTTAACTCGTTATTCGAGAATAAACGATAAATTGTACGAAGCGTGATGACAGAAAGAATGAAATACGCTTAAGGATCTTGGAATGTCAAATCACTTAGCAGGGCTTGTGCTGCTAATAATCTCATCCCGTCACGGGTGTCTGAAGATCGCATCGTTGTATGGAAAAATGGACTGCAGTAAAAAATTAGCAGAGTGTAACTAATTCAAATTAGCAAACATATTTTGGAAAAAATTTTAGTCAACTTATTCAAAACAGACACCATTCTCCAGACACCCAGTCATAAATAAAAAGATGCCATCCCTTTCAAACCAATCTAATAACGATTAATCATCTGGCAAATAATTATTCCAACGCACTTGAAGAAAAGGGGACAAACGTCAATGCATCTTTTAATCACATACTTAATTGGCAATCCTTTTTAACCTCCATAGAACGTTAAGATAATTGTTTCTGATTTCAATATTAAAGGCGAAAAGGAGGGAATCGTTTTCCAGTGAAAATAAGACGAGAACGATCAGCGTTATTTATTTTGTGAATATTAAAAGTGATGCGATATTATCGACGTACAAACTACGTTCCTGATAAAGTTTGTCTATTGGTCTCTATACGTTCGTTTATAAATGTGGAATATAAAGGATATATTGAATTAATGAAAAATCAGTTTGTAGGTTTTTGATGTATGCAGAGCCAGGCTGGAAGAAAAATTGTACCTGGAAGTTAGTACTCAAGTTGGTCTCTAAAGTTTGCTTCGGACAAAAAGAAGCAGCTGCTGTCATATGGAATGACAGGTAGCGCTTAACTGGGGCACACAAACGATATACAGAACGAAAACACAGACAAGAATAGAATAATTTAACAACCCCAGACGAGAATTAGAAGAAATTAGAGAAAAATCAGAACAATAAATTAATATTTTGACCTAAAATCGAGGAAACTTGATGACAATCTGGCAAGCATCAACAAAAGGCAAATGAAATGAGGTTTACAAAGAAGTAGTCACAAGTGATGAAAGACGACACCACACCCAAAGATGTGGTTTCATTGATGTGGATTTGAAACTATGAACCACTCAAAAGTATACCAGTAACATGACTAGGGTTTTGAGCGGACGAGGTAGTCCTCATTTGCATAACATCAGCTGGTCACTGTCTTCGGATTGCATATTCTGCAGAGATGAGTGACATTTGTCGCACTCGTTTTTTAGCAGAAGATGAAATAGACAGATTACGCAGCCATCTTCCTGAAAAATTGCGAAAGCTCCGTTCGTATAGACCATAAGTTGCCATAAGCGTAGAAAATGCGTTTAAGCTCGAAGTAAAGTCTCGAAAAACTAGCGCTGAAACTAATGATTTTATGGAACCAAAACGCTTGACGACGAGTGTATGCGCAATAGACTGTCAAAGGAGGAAAAGAAGTGGGATATGTTTAAGAGGCTATACGTTCTCAATGTGGAATCTACGTTGACTGCTTTCTTCTATATAATAGCGCAGTGCATCTTGATCATCTTACATGCAAACAAGAAAAGAAGAGCTCTGTTTGGCATCATCACACTAGATTCATGTATTAACGCATTCATCCGCCGATCTGTACAAATTCAGTAAACATTTACGACTTTTCCCGCTTCTGCACAACCCCGACCATAACCTCGTGTCCTTTCTGGATGGTTCTAAAGCTGAAACTCCCCTCAATGAACACCACTGCGACGGCAAAGATTTATCAAACGAATGCGATAAGTGATGAGTGGAACTTACAATTGAGTTTGCCAAAAACTGGCTTTCCGAACCGCTTCAGGATTCACGAGAACCAATTGAAACGTTTGAACCAATTGAATCACTTTGGAGGAGGCTTTAACTTGATAACGGGGGGTCATGGAAACGTGCAAAGCAAATCTTATTCTTATTTGTATATAGATATATCTATTTACTTTTTGTTTACAACTCGTAAATTCATTTTGAAAATTATACCAGTAACAAACCAGCTTTACAAACGATCGGAAATAACAAAAATATACTAAAAAGTTTTGGGTACCAGCGTTTAATAGAAACATTGGTTGTCATTGGTTGTCAGTACATGAGTAAAAAATTTTTTGAAAGTAAGATTTGTAAAGTCAAAAATCATTTAATAGTTTGTGTGTTTTGCATTTCAAATAAATAAATCAAACAATTCAAAAAACAGCCTCATAGTTGCAATACGAGAAAGATTTATTTATCGAACTTTTTAATAGTTAAACGGAGAAGATTCCATGAATTTATCTGATAAAACACATTCAAAACTGACTTATATTCTGGAATATTCCATCAAGGTTGTGTGTGTAATTACTCAACATGTTTTTCAATCTAAATAAAATATAGGTCAGTAGAAATATGACAGTCAGTTTGCATAAGGCAACACTAGTTTATGTATCAACAAATGATTTCTTCGAGATTTTGAAGTAATAAGAAAGTTCGTATATTTACCCAATAAGAGTTTTGATCAGGTGGTACATGGACTGCTGTGCACAACACTTCTTCAGGTGGGCGAACGCGAACCGGACTCTCTTCACGCGGCGCACTTATACTCGGATCATCGGCAAAATTTAAATTCGGATATAAACTTGGGGCAGAGGGTGGTGGATTCAGTACACTATCACTAAAACCGTACGAAAGAGCCGCGGAACCTGTAAACATACATGGAAAGTAAAACATATTAAAGGAAAATTCTACATCACATTGATCTTTAAATTACCTGGTAGGGGCGGAAATATTCCAGGAGCGGGCGGCAAAGGATATCTACTAGGACCATCTGTTGTATCTGACGTATTTTTACCAGTGGCATAGGCCAACGCTTGCATATTAATCCACCCATACCCGTTTGAGTGCCAATTTCTCGGATAATAATTAAAACCGTACGACATTTTCCGATATTATTTTTCCTGATCAGTAAAAATATTGACTAATTTGCGTTTTGAGCCACTTATCTTCCTTTTTAATGTTATATGTATAGCGAGTTTGCGCTCAAATATAACTTTTAAACGATAATCACGAGAAAAATTCACTTAGCATATCTAAATTGCACTAACACGTATCTGCGAAATTTCAGTATTTCCAGTTTATACGACGGACCTTTAAAAGAGAAAAATTGTTGCAAATAAATTTATTAAACCAAAATGATTGACATGGGCGGCATTTAACACCAGTCTTGCTTGCGTTGTTTGAGTCTCGATTTTCATATGTGCTCCCGGCAGCATTCAATACTGTTTTTATGGCAGACGAACATTATCGTCAATAAATTATTTACGCGCTATATTTAGCTTTAATGAACTTCTTTCGATATTCTTAATTTTTTCTGGCAACGCTTGAATAGTGTTCAATGAAAATCAAATTTGTTTCTAACTGGAGATGTTGAATTTCTAAAATTTTCGGAATGAATAATAATGTAAGTTATTCCCAAGCCGAAAAGAACATTCATTTTACTTCCTTGAGCTATGTACCAAAACATTGAAGTCGTTCCGCTGTGAAAGCACAAAGTTGAATTTTATAGTACAAAGTTGGATTTAAATTAATTTTCATCATGATATTCGATTCAAAATTTGTCAATTTGAGGAAAGGGTCGGCATGACAGCTCATAAAAAAACGAGAGAGTCAAATTTATGGGGATCATCGATTAGGCTGAATGCCACCAGAGGATACTTGGTACCTCCAAGAATCATTCCATGTAGTTATATTAAAATTTTTGACGTAATAGCGGGTTCGGTACTTATTTCATTGCATTTAACAACCGTGAAATTTCAAATAACGTGACAAGAAAGACGTATACAAGCTGTGTCCATAAGTTTTTTTTCGCCTTTACTAAGAGATGGCGCCAACGAAAACTAGGCAGCGTATTAATTTGACACATACGCCATTTCGTTTGTGTGACATTTAGCTACAAAGACACAAAAGTTGAGTCAACCAAAAGGAGCGAAATTGTTTAATCGTGTTGATCAATCATGTCGAATTTTGAGCCTGAAAAACAGCAGGCATCGCTTTTCTCGTTTAAGCAAAAGAAAAAGGCTGTTGAAAGTCAACGTTTGCTAGTAAAAACATTAACATCGAATTGAGTTAGGTGACAAAAAATGGATTTATTTCGAAAATCCGAAGCAGAAAAAAATTGTAGTTTTCACATGGCGAAGCTGGTGCTTCAACACCAAGGCCAAATCGCTTCGGCAAATAGACCAGGCTCTATGTCTGATGGGACCAGAGTGGGATTGTGTATTACGAACTATTGAAACCCGGCGTTATGTTAATATTTATGTTATATTCATGTTGTTATTTGCTATTCAGCGTAAACTTTGTTTAAACCGATTGGATGTTTCTTCAACAGGACTTTTGCTAGTATAGAAAGTTACACGATTTTCGAAAAAGACAACTTGGTTATGTCTCTTGCCAAAAATTTCAAGGAGACCCTCGACAACCAGCTAGGTCCTATCCTTTAAGATACTTTGCTGAAAACAAGCAACGACCTATGGGTGGAAATGAAAACGGACGCTAAGAGCGTGGCCGAAAAATGGATTGGATATTACGCGCGGCGCAAAAGAAAGATTGGATCGCTGACGAATGTCAGGATGCATGGATATAAAGAATATACATACAAAAAATTTTTAGGTATGAAAACCAGGACGAAGAGAGAAGAATATGAAACTCTCAGAAGAGTAGTCAATAAGATAATTAGATTTAACAAAAGAAAGCACTATAACGACCAATTGAGAAGCATCGATGTAAGTCCACCAAAGGATGACATCAGAAAAGCATACAAAGAAGTAAAGAACTTGAAGCGAAGTTATCAGATGAAGACCATGCTCCGCCATGATGATATCGACAACATCATTGCTGATAGAAGCAGGATTAAGGAAAGATGGATTCATATTTCAAAAAACTCCTTAAACCTCTGCAAAGCTCCAAAACATTGGAGCTTATAGATATTTCCGGAAAGCTTATATTGGCCCCACCAACTCTGAGACACATAATTGGAGCGAAGCAAGCTAGGGACTAATGACGGTCTCGATACACTCGATGTATGTAATTTTTGACGAACTGGAGGTCTCAAGGATTGTAAGACAGCGGAATCGTATGGACGAAAACGGATGTCCAAAAAGGTATTCGTTGAAGAACTGAAGGGCGGAGATCATTGCGAAACCGAGGAAACGCTGGTCTGATTCTATTAACAATTCATTGCTGCTCGGATTTCAAAATTGGAGTCAATAGACCGAGACAGTTGGGGGCGCTTGCTGCAGGAAGCGAATGCCCGAGAGGGGTTGTAGTGCTACGAAGAAGAAGATACTTTTTATTTATTTCTTATTTTCATATTGATTAATATTATTATATAATATTTATTTCGTTAGTTTAAATCGTAGGGAATTCGTGATTAGTTGAATATAAGAGCTTATGCATGATCTGCGAAAATTAATAAAAGAGCGAGTGGTAATGAGGAACAATTGAGGAGCGTTTTCACAAAGCGATACAAAAAAAAAATTGTTTTTTTTCAGTAGATGGTTTTTTAAATATGCTATTCTAATTGTAAGGCATTGAAATGAAATAGCAACATAGTTTAGTAATTGTTTTAAATACAATTGGGAATGCGCTACAAAAATTAGCGTCCGAAAGTTGTCCGAAACCGCGAAAAACCCGAAAATTAAAATTTGTTGGTTGTATCGCTTTGAAAAAACGCTCCTCAATTATCAGTGGAAGCAGAATCCGTGATACTTAAAATGATTCAATTTTCTCCATTACTTGGTTTGGAGTTCATGTCTTTTCACCCGTTTTAAAAAAAAAAGTTTCTAAATAAATTACATGGCACATATTTTCTAACAATTTTAGATCTTCCATATTTTTTTAGAACTGAATAGTCGTTGGCTAGTCCATTCTTACAAAAATGAAGAATAATTAAACAAATAAATGCAAACTCTTGAGATACGTTAACCTATTCATAAAAATAGCACAAACACTTGAATCTTAACATTTTCTTGTAGTATAAAATATAAACATGTGTACATTCATTCTTTTTCTTATTGCAGAGCATGTACAGGTATAAAATAAGAATACATGGTGTATTTATGTTTGTCGCGCAAAAATTGAAATTTTGCCAAAATTATTCACACGTATGACGTACAAATTTCCTTCGGTACATCATAAAACGTTGAAAGGTACATGGAAGAAAATTTACACGTTTTACACTCTTTGAGCCATTAAAAACGTGATTTTCTCTTGATTGAAACAATTTGCTATTACCTGGAACCTATAATAACAAAGGTGTTTTGTGATCCAAATCTTTGTGTAATCCAAAGCTTATTTTCTTGTTAAATGGTTCGTTAATTGACCGAAATACAATCCACTTTGCAGATATGCTCAGTTGAACCTCATCGACAATATCATCGTTTTGTTTGTGAAACTCGTAGTTTATTTCATGATATTCCGGCTCGGAACATCTACATGGGCACGAGCCCTTCATAATTTCCTCTTTTATTAGGCTACAGTAATGGATCTATTTTTCATCACAAGTGCCTATAACTCCTTGTGTATATACCTAGAATATAGAGTAGAATATCACATGAACCAAATCTACGTTCAAAGTTTCTCAGCTGCTGTTTAGACAACGCGAACTTGCTTGTTGAATCCTTTTGCGTTTGACGCGGACCTGATATGTCTTTGTATACTTGACACACAACTTATGATAACGAAGTTTATTCTGAAACGGTTTCTCTCGACCAATCGTCCAAAATTTTTAAATCAAATCAATATTTATTACGACCTGCTTAAAACATATGTAAATATCACACGACTGATGAAGCATGTGTGAAGCTACGTGGTCTTTGAAAACAAGGAAGAAAAATAGTTGTTATCATCAACACGGGCCTTAGCTTCTAGAAGAACTCGCCTCGCATTGTAAGCTTCCTGCTCTTTTTGCGAAACTTAGTAGTGCCTTCACTCAAATCCAACGGATATTCTGATTGTTTATTCGGTTTCTCTAACATTCGTTATATTTCGCTCTCAGAGGTCGCCAGGGAAAACTATAGTCCGCCTTTTTTCTGTTTCTATTGCAATTTTCCGCCAGTCTATTGCAATTTTCGTAGTTTCAGATATGTAAACGACGTTGGATTGAAGGGCCTGTGCATACCTCATTGTTATGATGAAGTGCTAACCTTGCTCCACGCTTCACTAGAATTCTACTTAGAATTTCGCGTTCCAACAAGTTCGAGGATTTGTTTTTGAAAAGCTTTTTCATGTTCAGGCTTCTTCCTAGGTTATGAATGTTGGAAATAAAAAGAGAAAAATTTTTCTGGTCGTATTCGTATTCGCCAACAATTCGAGAGGTTTTCATTGCCTTTACTATCACCGAGCACTGCTGCTAAACCTGGAAAACCATTCACTGTTTGAAGTTTGTTGTCTTCTGACGTTACGTTTTGTGCTTTAAGTTCTTCCCCTACTTGGGGAATTGTTCGTTAAGTTATTAGTTAATAGTTAAGTTATTGCCCTATTTGGGCAAGTATGTTACTTTCCATTCATGAAAATTAAAAAAAGATACCTAAAGATATGATAGAAAAAGATAAAAGATACCTAAAAGGAACAACATAGCAGCAGAGGAGCAAGCAATGCCCGGCCACAAGGCGGAAAGTCGGAAAATGAAGAGCGTTCGGAGAATCCACATGACTTCAAAATGAATTATACAGATGAGAGTAAACTGAATGTAATGTAAAGTGAGATCCGATAATAAAGCTTGACTCAGACGTGACCTATTTGCCGATTAGGACCATGCAATTTTTAGACCCTTTGTTAAAAAAATTTACTAGATACGAACTTGCCTTTCCGAGCTTTGCTAATTTTGGACAACGCTTCGTCAATAATACGGAGCTAGAATATGACTTAAAAGAAGGGTCCAAGATTATAAAAGTGAAGTTATTACTTTCGTTTGGATACCTTTGTGGTACCTTTGGACCACAAACTATCGCCAATATCAAGAAATTATACACAAATGAACTCTTCCAACATTGCTTTGAAGTCGTTGCAATTTGTTAAAAATATCACCCCAATCAAATTGTGGCAAAAGGGGCAATCGACTTGTTCAATACCAATGCTGTGTCTCACTTGCCGCAAATTTTGGTTTTGAATTCTGGCAAAAAATGGTGATGTTCGTAGGTGTCTGAAGATTGCAATTTGTCATTTCAACGCTGTTAAATTTTTCCACTATTTCAATTTCAGTGGATAATTAAACTTGAATGAAAACATAGTAAAATTATGCGGTTAGAGGCAAGCGCCTGCAATGCCGACTTACTGTCCGAGGGCATTTGTATTCCTCAATTTACGTTGTTTGTTGTCGCTTCTATAGCCACTTTTATTGCAAACACTTCCGACTGGAAAACAGTGGTGTGGCTCTCCAGTTTATAACGTCGGTTGAGTTGCGGGTGATCTGGGAAAAAGATTCCGGCGCCGCTTTCCTCTTCCGATTTGGAACCATCGGTGTAGATCATAATTTCACTTCCAGATGTGAAATCCTGCACCGTTTCCCACGCGTCTCTGGTCGGTATGCTGATCTTGTATGGAATCGTTGTGTGCTCTATCGGTTGGATTCTATCCAGTTCCCTTTTAATTGACGGGGCCATTTTCTCCATTTTTTTCCAAAATGCAAACGTACCCCGTTTGTGGGTGGTTAGATAACACACATGTGGATTTTAATTTGATGCTCGCTATTGATGCCGCTCTGAAGATGAATTTGTCAAGTGGCATGAGATTGAGCATTATATTCATTGCAGCAGTTGGCCTAGTCCTAATGGCACCTGTGATGCCAAGGCAGGCCATTCGCTGGATCTTCTCTAGCTCTTTTGCATTGGTTCTCTTTTGTAATGCCAGCCACCAAACCAATGCCAAGTGGTTATAAGTGTAAGTGGTTATTGATCTCACTACTGTTGTGTAAAACCAGTGGGCAATTTTAGGTGTTCTTCCCCAGGTTTTCCCCACTAGTCTTTTCATTGTGAAGAGCTCCGCTGTAGCTCTCCGTATGACTCTTCCTATGTGTGGAGTCCAGGTTAGCTTACTATCCAAGGTTACTCCTAAGTATTTTACCTTGTTTACTAAACTTAAACTAAATGTTTTCCGTCAACGGTCGGGGGTCTATGTCTATGGTTTACGGCGCTTTGTGTAAAGCATAAGCTCCGTTTTGTCGGAATTGATGCGAAGTCCGTTTAGCTTCGCCCAATCGAAAAGATGTGAGAGTGCAATCTGCAACAATTCCGACATGGTTTCCATAAACTTTCCACTTATCGATATCGTCAGCGGACGCTATCGTTTTGAAACCCTTCCCGTTGAGGTCTTCCACTATTTGGTTAACTGTGAGGTTATCCAGCAAGTGGTGATACTATGCCGCCTTGTGGCATACCCCTGTTGGTCCATTTATTCAAAGTTACGATTAAAATTAACCAAATTTTTAAGCTAAATTATCCAAAAAAAATATTCAAAAAGTTTTGAAAATTGGAATCCGTTGCGTTTCAAAAGATGCAAACATCGAACACCTATGTTTATATGATATATTATTATAACGTCCATTATTGAAAATACCTCAAATAAGAATATGTAGTCAGTATATGTTTGTTTAAGCCTCAATTTCATACATTATTTTCATTTTTGGACGAATGACTTCGCTGAACGAACATTTTGCATAACGAACGTAAATCCGTTCCGGGATACGTTTCGATGGTCCACTGTATATCTCAAATTGCCAGGACAGTACTCAACGATCCCCTAAGGAAACGTTAAAACTTGTTCCCCTTGCTTGACAACATTAAGCCGCCAAAATCACAACATAATGCATGGCGCCAGGAATAATGTATTATTTCCTGCACTCTGCATTTATTTCTGAAATCGTTGGTTACAGTAGGAAGAATATCGCTGCGACTTAAAAAAAACACGAAAAATGTTTTCACGTCATTTATGATGATTCGAAGGGGAGCAATAAGATTTTAAGGAAACGCTGGCAATTTGCCAACAAGTCCAGACAAGTGACGCCTTAAAAATCTACCATTTATTTTGGATTGTCCCTGCATGTTTTCTTTTATTTATACTGAATTAGAAACATCACAAAGATTATGTGCTACAATTTTCGTATCATCACACTGATTAACTTATGCACGGATAATTGAGAGAAATGTTACTCATTCTTTTATGCTATTTTCTAATCATGACTATCAACTCAACATTCTAAGAAAATGTTTTATTTTTCGTACTCGCAGGCAATGTAAATATAAAATGAATCGTGATTCATAGTACAGGCGGGAACTCAAGGTTTCATTGGCCAATAATTAATATCGTTGTAACGTGAATACCTCAACTCATCTCACGTGAGTCATGGAAAAACACAAAGCCCCGAAATCTTTAAAATCATATCTGAAATTCAGTTCAACAAACCTCTCAGTTGCCGCGTTCTACCAAGCAAGACTGTGGTTTTACCATCTAAAGAAAAGTCGCCCCATTTTCAAGGCCACCATATAAGGTCAACCTGACCTTCTGCGTTAACGAAATATATCTTACCTACAAAACGCGCGAATTAGAATTCCAACACTTCAAATGAGCCGACCGATTAACACGCACTTCGAATTTATCTCTAAATTGTTTACACAACACTTTCCATGTATTACAGAGATATCAGTTTGATGCACTCCGATTTGGTGTACAACTTTTATGGGTGTTACTGTCTATTCAGTTCGTTATGGAAAATGCACTAGCAGCGATAAGTTGTCCAATTAGAATTATTTTCAGGGTTTAATTGGATGTTATTGATTGTCGACAATCACCGGAAACACGAAAATTCGCCTTTTCCCCCGAAACACAACCCGACCGACGAAACACTGAAAGCGATTTAAGTTTTCCGCGCGAATTCCAATGTTCTCCCGCACGGTGTGATATTTTTGGATTTCTGCTAATAAACCCGACGCATGGAAAATCGCCGTTTCCAGAATTGATTGCACGTGAAGCTGTCAGTGTGAATCAACCGAGAAATCCGAAAGCTGTTCAAGGCAAACTTGCGAAATGTTATTGGATGAATTTCGGGTATTAACAATACTGAGCCGATGTTAATGTTTCCAATAAACAGATGGTAGACAACTGCATTCTGGCACTTGGCATTTGACGTTTTATTACAGTGGCTTACAAAGTTTAGACTATGGGTATTGAGATTAAGAAGAATTATTCAGAAAATGTGTTTTTGTTGTTGATAAAATATTTCATTTTACTCGGATAAGAATCGATTTTGTTTAATTCGTTTATAAGACTTTACTGAAAGCAATGTGATATTCTAATTATACCTTAAGATACATCCAATATCCAGCAGCGTTTTATATATATTTTCATTTGATTTTTTATTAATAAATTTTGAAACTTTTTTCGTTAGTTTAATTTCGTTTTTAAATACTATCAGTGATATGTTTTAGTTTGATTTATCGATTTGAAAATATGAACGTTATGGAGTAACCGTTAAAGGAGTCATTAAAATCGCACAAAAAGTGCAATCCATGAAAAAATGGAGAGTTGCTTTTAGTTTGTATGAATAAACGGGAAATGAAAGGAGATGTAACTAGTATGGCAATCAATCAAGAGAAGGCTAGAGAAATTTTTGAGAAATTGAAAGAACTCCAGGTTTGTCATCCGAGGTGTGAGAGATCCGCGCAACCACTAGCTGGTTTGCATAGTTTGAAAAGAGGTCTGTAATTAAACATTTCTTAATGCATGGTGAGTCCGCTAGAGTCGAGAAATACTGTCTCAAATTTCAAGAATTCATTAAACAGAAGAATTCATTGTACGTGTATAACAAAAGATAAGAAAAGTGTTCCTGGGCATAAACCCATGAAAGAGCAATTGGCGTTACTTTTGGAAGCTGACGCTAGTGGTGACAAAAAAGTCAAGTCCCTTATCGTTTACCACTCTGATAACCCTAGAGCATTCAAAAATATTTTTAATAACGAAGAGAAGACTGCCAGTAATGTGGAGATCGAATGAGAGGGCATATATCACGCGGTCTCCATTCTTTTTTAATTTTATTTTCAGTATCTCCGGAACGAATTGATCGATTTCACGTAAAAATTTCTGGTAAATCAATAGTCGGTTGACGAACAATTTGGATAG
Organism: Stratiomys singularior; assembly: GCA_954870665.1. NCBI lineage: Eukaryota > Metazoa > Arthropoda > Insecta > Diptera > Stratiomyidae > Stratiomys > Stratiomys singularior. The sequence continues at coordinate 29,712,414 of OX940881.1, read as the reverse complement.
CGAATATTGTCTTGTAAGAGAATGTGTTTGTTAACGGATCATCCACTGTATAGGGCAAATACCATGAAGTCAATGTGACCATTGTAAAGTGGTTTCAAACATTTCGTGCACATAAAAAATTATAACATATAACTTAGAAGCTCGACACCGTTACAGGAAAATAAATGAAAAAATCATAATTCATTCCCTTAAAATTCCACTGCCAGGTAATGTCGTGGTGCAAATCACCTTGGAAAAGATTTTATCCCCTCCGTGACCAGGTGTGCCCAGACGAAAAATTTTACCAGCAAGTCTAGATACATTGGTATTTTTTGGCATGAATTATATAAATAAACGAAACTGGATTTTGAAAGGACACAAAACGAAACAGCGGTAAAATACACGCATTATCATTCTCTTAAAACTCAGCAGAAAGATTACATGTTCACGATCGACATAGCTATTTAGAATGCCCAAAAAAATGATAAGTTGAGACAATTACTGAGTAATTGTTACGTACATACATGCGACACCTTCTAAGGATCACTTCTAGAAATTCGGTTTTCCGCTTGGCCCTCAAACAGCTGAGATTAGTAGAGTTTTGTCGATAAAGGGGGGAGAATCCGGGATGAAAAAGTTCAGTTTTGTTTAAAAGGGGATTTCCCGAAGATATCATATTTAGTTTCAAACACTATTTTATACTTTTGTCAGTATTTTATTGTTTTGCACATCCGCTGCTTAATTTTAAATAGCTGCAAAATAGTTTTTTGATTACGGAAGACAAGAGAAAAGAAATTAATGTGAGTAAAACATTATAGCGGAGCTGAAAAAAAAACAGTTACAATAGGAAAAATAGTAGGAAAAACATATTTCTCCGTCTAAACTGTGATTAGAATTATAAACCGACGTGAGGTTTAATATCGAATATTTTTTTTAAAGACGAACGAAGACTTTTTCAATGTTTTTCTGGGTTCTTTTGCGGCAAATTTTTCACTTATGGAAAAATTCATTTACAATTCAATGAATCTTTGCTAAAATTATGTTCACAGAATTTAGATTCAATATATGAAAACCATTCATTAAAAAATCTGAGATAACTCTTTATTTTTTTATGAGCTGGTGAGCGCAAATATTTTCTGTCGAGTGTTCATATGACTGAAAACTGATATAATTTCTTCGCGTACACTTGATTGCTGAAAGCCAATCATTGTGAACTCCTGACCTTTTTACTCTGTTTCAGAGTTTCGTTTTTTTCTATATGCTGTGTTCGTATCTTCATTTACGTTATATGTTTCTATGAAATGGACACAACTTATTCGATCTGCTTCTGTTATCTAATAACACTTTATTCTTGAATATTTCATTCAATAGTAGTTTCCTTTCACTTTTCTCCTTATCATTAAATGCTTTTTGGTCATTTAACTTACATGAACTCAAATATTTCATATCTTCCAACAGTTCTGAAAATCTTTCTGAAAAAAAAATCGTTCCATCTCTTCCATCTATCGTTCTTCGATCATTCTGAAACGTTTTTTAGGGAATACTTCCTCTTCTACGAGTGCAGGCTCCATATTATACCATTCGAACTTGTTTGATTCATATGTGCTGACTTCTAATTATCAGTGTCATTTCCTGTTGCATATTACTCATTCGTTTCTTAATTGGGGCTACAATAGAGAGTAATTCAAGAGCAATGTATTCTTGCTTTTCCACTGATGATATTTCTTTTTTCGATATACGATTGGTTAATGAGATTGATTTTAACATATCAAACTATTATCTTATAGCTATTATATGATATATATGATATATCTTATATCATATCATATATCTAGCTATTATTGCTGCTCTTTTTAACCAAGGTAAAATGTACTTCACTTTATTTGTAAATTAACATTTCGAAGCTTCTTTATTGTACTAACTAAGCTTGAACCAAGTGTAAAAGCAAATTCATCTAACAACGTTTAAAAAAACTATGATTTTCACTAAAAATTGTAGCAACAAGGACGTGCAATAATGCCGATATATGCGCATATGCGGGTTAGATTGTGTCACGATGAAAAACTGAAATCCTTTTTATTATTTGCCGTCCGTAACATCTTCTGAGTATCATCATTGCTTTCAGATTTGAAAATATAATGATTTGCAAATGATTTCATCATGTCTGTTCTTATTAGAGTTCATCAATAAATTGAAGATGCATGTACTTGGTGAAAATTCATTGGAAAATAATGATACATAATAACCCTTTTTTATTAATTTCCAGCTGTTTGAACTGAGTTTTATTTATAAACACTGACAACCATTTCAGTATATTGTGCTTTCATCAGATGATGGCGGCAAACATTATGGTTCGCATCGTTAAAATTCACATTAAAGTTTACAGACTAAATTAAGATACAGATGAGCATAAATTTTCCAAGACGATTCTCAAATACTTTCTCTGAATTAGTGACAAAGTATGACCAGAATGAATGTTGAAAATTATTTAAAATTTCGTTTTGTCTATTTCGTAAAACTTTTAAGCAAACGATCAATTTCAGTTTTCCATATTGGTAACACCTGACACGACTTTTTTCAATGAAAATGATGCATTTATCCGCTTCGCTGTTCGGCCGTTGTAAATCCTCATAAGCTTTGAGGTGTTGCATTTTATCGTAAGCTTTAACGATGCAAAACAACGAAATTTTCTTCTTAAACTCTACTCGTTACAAATTGACAAAATGCGCCTTATAAGTAGTCTTTGTGTGTGAAAATTTTATGATAATATTTATCTTACTCATTCGTAGCTGGAAATGTTCCTGCTGAAAAGTTTGTTTATCTTCACGGACATACAGAAACCGTAGATTGGAATCGAATGAACTGTTAGGTTATCTAAAAAGTAATTATTTGTTTACAAGGAATGAGATAAAATGTACACACAATCTTTAATCTACATTCATTCCATAAAGTACACGTATGATATTTATTAATGTACTTTGGCGAAAATGTTTCCATCGCCTCTTTAGCTCAGTGGCAGAGCACTGGTCTTGTAAACCAGGGGTCGTGAGTTCAATCCTCACAGGAGGCAGCCTGATCTCTTTTTTTTATTTCATTGTTATCAATACAGTAATTCCGCTCAATCTTCTTATGATATTGATTTCCTTTTATGTTTGTCCTTTTATGCTTGCTTTTATATTTATGTCTTAACAACTCACTGTTAGTTTTGATTTAATATTCCATTTATATTTTAAGCTTCTTTCAATGGAGGTTTTAGATAATAAAGCAATTTCAACACCCATACATAAAAACAGATAATTGAGATCCTAATTTGAGATAAATTCTAGCGTTATTGTAAATCGCTGAAGATATTTTAGAAAAAATGTTTTAAGCTTACTTATCGTTTGTTAACAAATTATTCAATAGGATGTTCAGTTCAATAGGAGGTTTTTATTTACTAATTTTGCTTATTAATTTGGTATTCTATTCATTGAAAATCATGACAAGCACCATGTGTTTAATTGTTATTGGTTTGTATTGTGCGATCACTGATGTCAAATAAATTAAAAGTCCGGATACGCTTCGCCCATAGCGTAAGGACAAAACATCGATAACAGTCCCAACAAACTTCCGATCTCATAGATTCAGCCGAAATAAGTAGAATTTTTTCTTCATTTCAAAAAGTATAACTTTTTCAAATGTTTTCTTTCTTACTTCCCCTCTGAAGGCTTTTGAGTAAGACGTTATGGCGTAGAAAAGTGATTTGACGTATTCTCACAAGAAGAGGGCTAGCGGTGTTAAATCACAATATATTGCAGGCCAATTCACAGGTCCAAAATGAGAAATTATGCGCTTGACAAAAGGCATCATTCAATAAGTCCGTGGTGAACGAGCTGTATGCCATACAGCTCGCGCCATTTTGTTGAAACCAAAGGTCCCCTGCATTACGGCGAGACGAGTCTGGAACGAGAATGTCATTGATCATGGATCTATAGCGGGCACGATTGACGGTACTGTTATTCCCAGTAGCATTTTGTAAAACATGTGGACCAGTCCATTCCACCATCCTGTAAAGCACTTCAAACAGTGACTTTCTACGGATGTAACGGTGTTTGGACAATCGGCTGTGGTTGCTCATCACTTCAAATGCGGCAGTTTGTTTATTGACGTAACCATTCAACTAGAAATGAGTTTTATGGCTAAACAAAACTGGCCCCATTTACCGAATCTGCGCCATGCTGGGTGGTCGTTCGGCTTCAAGTTTTACACGAGGAGGATTTTTTAAGCTCACTAACCAGGATTCTTCCGTTAATTCTTCCATACTGTGGATGGACACACGTTTAATTGTTGAGCACAATTTTGAATGAAATCACATGGGTCCTCATCAATACTACACTCTACATCTGCTATGATTTCTTCATTGTGCACAGTACGAATCCTGGATGGATGCATATTATCAGTGAGAGTAAACTGGGTGCGGAAATGATCTATGGTTGATCCAATTAATTGTTCTGATGGATGATTTTGTCGGCCATAAAATTGACGAAGTGCACGATGAGTTTCCCTAGCAGAACCTCTTTTTGGAAACAAATCAATACAATTTTTCAACTTGAAGTTCTATACCTCTACAAAACACTCTTTATAAGTCTATCTATGCTTTTTCTATTCCTGTCTTCCAGAAGCCGCCCAAGAGTGTTCTCGCTATCCTACCACTATAATATGCAGAGGAGCGAGGATCAACTATCAAGGGATCTCCCCATATATTACATAAGTGCCTCGATCAATCGCATAAGCTGGTTAAAATAAAAATTAACTATCGAATTTACTTTTTTTATTGAACAAAATCATCGTTTATTGAACACAAGGTTGTTTCACAAGATAAAGTCCGTTTTATAAATTAATCTTTGACGATTGTCTTAACTACAAAATAAGAAAAAAATATCTAATTATCGCGGGACCTTAAACAGGAATATTCGGGCCACATATACTGTCCTTCATTAGAAATAATTCCTCAAAAAATTAACTTAACAAAGTTCAATTTTATGCATTTATGGCTTCTGGTGTGAATTGCTGACGCCATATCTGACACCATCAGAATATAACATTTTTGAGCCTTCTTGAAAACAGAAGTTTCGCTTAACGCCGCAGAGTTGAAGTGTCTTATTAAATTAAATATTAATTTCCGGAAGTTCTTCTTTCTATAATAGATCTCAAGATATGATAATTAACCCTTTTAAAACAGACATTAATTCTTAACTCTAATTAGCCGAGAGGAAGGCTATAGAGATCTAGGTGATCCCTCTCTTTAACTACGTCAGTAAAGTTCTAAGCTTTCTACCTTGCAAAGCTCGCTTCATTTGCTAAATGTTGTATTCCTTACACTGCCTTTGTGATGCCTCTCAGGACTGCTACCGTATTTTAATTGTTACATTATAGTGGGGTACGTCCATTAGTATGGCATTGGAAGCATTTGTGAACAATGTGAAAAAATAGACTAACGCTCCTTCCTAACGAAAAAAAGACGGAAGAAAAACACAGTAGAAAAAAAAACGGTAGAAAAAAAAACTGAACCCAGTTTAAATGGGTTCATATAAATGGGTTCATGTAAATGAAATGATATAAATAACGGTTTTAGTTTCCACTGGAATGACGACTACTGTATTTAACATTTTAAAAGTCGCTTGGAGAATCTACTCTATGTGTTACACAAATATTTAAGTGATACAAGACATTTTCGTCAGATATGACATAAAACCATATAAAAGTGACAAAAGTCATGTGTCACTGTCAAAGTTATTTCAGTCATGCCTGAAAGTTATCGTGTGGAATTAGAGAGACAGCAGAGACGCTCACACTAACAGGCTAGCACTGCAAAGAAGCTTCAAATCTAACAAAAAGCATGAAAAAAAAATAACGAGCTATTAAAACGGTTTCGAAGACAGAGGTACGAGATGCGGGAGAAAAGAAATGATGAGTTTTCATTTACGTTTTTATTATTTTGAACAACAATGTTATCCACTTCAAGATAATTTATTCGGGCAGCTTTACACCGGCGAATTCGTTGTTTCCACTCTTGGTAGCAGCGCTGGAAGTCTCTATTTGGCATGGCTTTTTTTTTTTTCCTTCCGTTTTCGGCAGAGCCGAAAAACCAAAAATTGGCCCTGGCTCTCTAGGCTCTGGCCAGCGTATTCGCTTATTTATTGTGATATTTTACCCGTTGGAACACGGGGGGTAGGAAATTAGGTAAAGGTGGGAGTGGTTAATTAGGATTTTCCTAGGTTTATACGGACTTTGTATTTAAAGGATGATATTTGTGGAATCAAGGAAGCTGCATAGTTGTTCTAGCAAAAACACATCGTTTTTGCATAATAAATTTTCTATGTTATTATATTTAGTAAAGAAATTGAAATTGGCTCTGAAAGCTTCATATCTGGTGCATCTGAAAGTTTTGTGGCTCGGTGTATCTGTCTCATTGCAGTGATGGCATTCCTCCGAGGGCGCTTTTTTAATCTTAAATAGTCTTTCCCTGTTGTATGTTCGGTTTACCATAGCTCTATTTATTGATTTTATAACAATGGGGTTTATATTTTTGTTGTGGAACCAGGGTTAGGTGAGGTGTCTTAGATGCAGGGCTTTGCTCCATGGGCTAGGTTTGAAATTTTTTAGTTTCATCACCTACAAGGACATGGACATCATCCAGGTCCTTGTAGGTGTGTAGGGGATTTGTTTTTAGTATGCCTTCTTTGGCTAGTGAGTCAGTTTTTTGGAGTAGCTCTATGTCCTTGTGCCCTGGAGCCCATGTAAAAGTGAAAAAGACCTCATTGTGTTTATTGATTTGTTCCCATATATCCTGAATTATTCTTTTGTTATTTTTATTGAAATTTAGGTTTGTAAGAGCATTTTTGGAGTCAGTGAAGACTGTACACCTAGAGTTTGGGAGGAAGTTTGTTTCCAATAGGGCTGTGTGAATGGCAGTGATTTCAGCATTTAGGACAGAGATGGAGTTATTGAGACTGTATGAGTTTCCTGTACCGTGTAATATTTCTGTATAGGCGATGCCTGTTCCAAAACGATTTTTGGCGGCGTCTGTGATAATTATTTTGTTGTTTGTTTTCCTTATTTTACTTATGCATGGCTTTTAACTGGTCGTCCCGAGTTTCAAAATGACGTCCTTTTATGACATGTTTCATTTTCGGGATAAGTAAAAGTCACAATGACTCAAATTATGGCGCATTTCTCTTTTCCTGAGCCTTTCAAGTGTACTTTCATAGAACTTATCATCCTTATTGTTGAACGACGGTATGATTTCACAAAAGATCTAACACGTTCAATTTTTCCGTCAGTTTTAGAAGTCAGTTGAAGTTGAAGAAGTTGAAGGATGTTTTTCAAATTCTTCTCGGTCTTCCAAAGATGCTTGTGACAGCGAAAAATTTGTTCTCTTTGTAAACGATGTTCCACATGGTCCTGTTTCAACTTTTCAAAAGTCAAACTAGTGGATTCAGCATATTTAACACAATTGCACAATGCTACACTAAATTTCAATGTAACTCCATTTTTGTAACACAAAACACAAGTTCAAGGATGATGCTGTCAAAATAATATTTTAGCCGAATGGAGTTGAAACTCCGACTGAGAAAGTGGAAGGGATAAACAAATGTGTCAGGAGATTGTACTTAGAAGACACGTGGTTTTGTAAGTAAGTAAGTGGTGTAAGTATTTTAAGTCGTTATTACTCTCGAAAAGTTTTGGATGTGCATGTAAAATGCTCGTTTTGTAAATTGTAAAGGAAAAACTGAACACGGCAGGGTTTGGCGAGTGACAAGAAGAACATATCAAAAGTAATGAGTGTCATACCAATCACAGAGCAACAGATGTTACCAGCTGCTAGGAAGTTCCATCTATTATTGAAATGTTTGAATGCGCTGTCAGATAGCGTGGATTAAGGGATGTAAATTATATTTGTGATGGAGACTCCGAACCATACTCCGGAGCTCACAATGCTGAAAATTATGGTAAAATTATGATATAAACAAATAAGAATGCATTGGACCTTCGCGGAAGAAGATGGGTAACCGTCTATGTGAATTGGCCATGAAAACGCTTGAAGAAAGACAAGTCATGAGTAAAAGTTTGTTGAAAAACTATTTCTGGAAAGGGTAAACTTACTCGCAACATGATCAACTTATTAAATGCTTATTAGGCCTCGGCTCTAAGACGGAATTGTGATGCGATGGAGAAAATGAAAGACGCTATGTGGGCAACTTGTCTTAATTACAGTTCCATGAATATCATATCGATGATGATGCACCGCTGAAACGCATCTGTGGACGAATCAAAGGATACAAAAAACAACCATCCTTGTCGGAATACATCTTTTCAACCCAACGATTATACTCCATTGCCAGGTTATGTTTGATCACTTATAAAGCTTGTTTACGAAGATGTGTGGAAGGGTGGACTTCTGGATCCGTGTGTTGGTAGTTTAACAAAGAATAAAAATGAATACAAAAACTGCTTCCAGTTGGTTCAAGGATTATTGATATGACTACTTTTAACGAAGGAACTATAACTTTATTATTAATTATGCGCGGTATGGATATAAATTTTGAGTGCCATTTCTACGAATACGCCCAAAATTAAAAAAATAAATGAGGAACGCGTACTCACAACCTTGAAAATTTAATGTCGGAGACATGCGAAGCAAGGATTCGTCAAAGAAAAAAGCAAAATGATGCCCGAGGCATGGCAGCCACAGTTTTCACTCTGTGGACTTGAAGTCGACATGTAAGTAGAAACCTATCCCATATAAGTTGAAAATAAATGTGTTCTTAGTTTCATCGTTATTTAAAATTTCAAACTCGTTCTCAAAACACTGTTGGAATGTTTTCTCTAAGAAGCCAAGCAGCTGAACTTAACGTTTATGTTATACGTCTTTCAGATATGATTTCAGATAAAAGGAGGATAATATTAAAATTGAAATTAAAGTTTCCTTTGTTTCAAATAATTTAAATGTGATTTAAAATTAAATGCGATGCAGAATTTAGAGCAATTAATTTAAAAAAGACTCGGCCAAACATCCAAATTTTTATTTTTCCTGGCGTCCAACTTCAAGTTTCGGATATTAACTCTAAAACGCAATTCGATTTTTTCATTTCAGAAGATCCTTTCATGAGTTCTGCTGTCGACACGAAAGAGCACTTTTCAGAGGGTCTTCCGTAGGCTGACTTATATGTTGTTAAACCGAAATTTCAGGAAATGTTCATTAAGTCTGTATTTTTCACGCAATCAAAAGTTTGAGCGAAAATATTGTTTTTTTCACTTTTCAACTAGTAAACCCATGTACCTGCTTAAGTTGGTTACTTGATAATTGAAATTTTGTAAGGGTTTTTGAGAAAATTTTACCTTAAAACCATTAAACTACGTTCTATTAGAATAAATATGAGTTACTTCGACTAAAATTAGAAATGTAGTAGAAATGAAAGGAGTTTAGAACTCTAAATGTAGCGTAAGTGTTTGTAACATAATTACAATACAATATCGATAAAGTTTTTATATTTACAATATGTATAAATTGTTAAAACTATGCATGAGGCAAGTAAGTATTTTTTCAAACAAATGTTTTTACAACTGCCAATATTTGTTTTCCTACGCCAGTCATGGATTAATTATAAATAAAGCGATTCATTCAGTTGAACGAAATGAGCTTTCGTTCTTTTGTAAACACAATCCCTTTATTCTGATACCTATAATCAAAAGATATTCAGAATGATTTCTTCATTAAACATCAAGTTCAACCTTCAGAGAAGATATATTTTGGTATGTGAGTAAACATCAAGTCCTGCATGTTTCCATCAGTGAAAGTATCCATTCTTCTCATGTACAAACAAGTTCATATACGCTTTTCGGCGAAGCATTCTTTTTTCTATTTTCCCACCAAATTGTCTATGCCAAGATCTAGGATGTCACCATATGATTTTACCTGTAATTTGCATCACTTGTTGCACTTCAGCGATAGAGAAATTCTAGTTCTTCTTTGCTGTTAGGGGTAATCAATACATCTAGAACCATTTCCATGTAATTTACTACTCACATTGTAAACAACAAACGTTGGATGAATGTTATCACCCCATCCTGTTACACCACCGCGAAGCGATCGCGTCGCGAATTTATATTTACCATGTGGTATTCGAAATCCACATTTACATTTTTCACCCGTACAGAGCGGCCTAACGAAAATAAATCAAGAAAAATGCATTGATATACTTTTCCAAAATTATACTCCACATTGTTAATAATAATTACCCGGTCTGAAAGGATCGTGTCTTCAAGTTGCCGTTCTCATCTTTAACTGTTGTCGTGTAAGAGTATGAAAACATTTTCAAGCTTTTCTATTGAAATACACTTTTTAACTCCTTTGAAGCCAGTGAAATAGTTTTTTGTCAATTTTATCACTACCGACCGACGCGTACAAATTGCATCGAATTTATCGCGAACACTACGTGAGATTCATCTATGATAACCGGCCTATGATCTTTCACTTTCAAAATATGCTAAAAATAAATTGGAAATTTGAAAATTCTGTACAAATTGCAAGAAATTTTCAAGTTTTGTAGCTTTTGTGCTTTGGTTTTTTCGCGGAAATACAAAGCATTTTCGGCGGTAAGATATTAAGCTTATTTTTGTTAATATTCACCGATGTTTATTCTTATATACAAACGTAAATAAAAAAAAATGAGTGCACTATGTGAATATTTCAAGATATTCGAGCTGATAGATTTATTTGATGTATATGAAAATTAAAATTCATGTGGATGCTTGGTGTTATTTTAATGAAATTTCTACCATTTCACAGAAGCAGTGCTTCGGAACTTTCCAAGGAGTGATATTCTATTCGCAATCAATTAAATCAGCCTCTCGTCGAATAATAGTATTAAAGTACGTTGCTTCGTTACCTAAGATCTATTTGTTTTGATATTGTGGATCTATCTAGTCCTGCTGATGTTCGTCCGAGAACGAGAGATTTTCTAATAAATATCAATGGCGAAGCCGGAAACACACTAGTTTTGTCTTTCTGTACATATAAATTCTGGCTATATCTCCTGGAACTGATGTAGGCAAGCCATTGTTCGACGGAAAACGTTTATGTAGATTGATCATAAAAAAAAGAGTGAAGTTCCTCGGAATCCATAAAAGGTTGACATAATCGAAGCGACGCAAAAGTTGGAGGAAATTGTTGGACGACTAATAAACTAACCCACTGTGCACAATGAACACTAACGCTCCAGGAGGTTATCAATGCCGTAGAATTAAGATTTTTAAAGTTTGCGTCAATCCTTGATATCGATTTTATCCTATCCGCCACACTATTAGCAGAATCCTGGTGACATCAGACCATCACTCCGTACTTCTCCAATTATAATATTCTTTATAGATACTAATACTCCAAGGGGAAATTAACTCCACATATATAGAAATTAATTCGAGTCAGACCTTGATTGCAGTAGTACTGAAAGAAAATCACAGAAACGTAAACAGCACAAACGCCGAATGTGTCTCACTAAAGACTCAAGCAACTTTCTGGATTAACTTATAAGAGAACCTGCGCAAGCCGAAATGACCAACGATTCTATAAAGAGATTTATTTAAACGAAGCCCTCGTTCCATATATTGAGGGAGATCAGTCCTACAACAGACGAGTTAAGAACAATCTTTTTCATAAACGAAGATCCAAGAGGATCTAAGCGGACTGTTGTTGATTTCAACGGAACAGAAATCGCTCAGTTGAAATTTTATAGCCAAATGCGCAGATAGAGGAAATGTACACATTTTACCGGAAACTCTGTTGCAGAGGAATCTGTTAACGAATTCCGAATCACAAACTACGACCCCTGACTTCACGGAAAAAAGAGCATTAACCACTTCAAATGAAACTATCAAGCAATGTTTGTCGGTCCTGATCTAGCACTATTTGGTCCCGTACTTCGTATTAAGAAGTCTATTTGCCGCGATACGTATAGCGAAAGTGCGCCAAAGCTGCGAAAAGCCGGAAAAGCAGCACTAAAAGATTTGCGATCACCGATCTAAATTCATTCAGAGTTTTATGCTATCAGGGAAACACAACAAAAAATTTCTAGAGGGAATAACCCTGCTGTGCGTTAGAGAATTCGTTACACAGATTAGACCAGCACAAATATTTGGTTTCAAAGGAAAGGCAATGACCAAACAAATCGTGTTTCGTCCATAGGGTAATGTTTCATCCTTAGGATGAAAGAAGCGACTGAAGTGTACTCAATCCACTAACAGAAGGTAATCACATTTGTCTGTATTCAAACACCTTGAATTGACCTATACAGTTATGGTGTATAATAAGATGTTAGGTCCACTAAACACTAAAGACCATTCTTAGTACAGATTGTTAATGGTCACTCCAGTTCCTTTCGATTAAGTCTGGTATTTTGTAATCATTAATACTCAGTCTGCACTTCTTTTAAATTTATCTCTACAATAGCTTAACAGTGAGGCAAGGACAGATGGGTATGGCACGATCTGCCCAAGACATCATTAACCGCCTCACTCACAAAATTCTCTATGCTGTTCTCAATAGTCAATCCTGAAAAGTGTGAGTTAATGGATTTCCGTGACGATGCGAATAAAACACTACCGACCTGTGCCAGCTGAAAGCAGCGATAAAATAAAATCCTCCTCCTCCAATAAAATATTGGGCGTAGCGTTTTCGCCTCGAATCAAATTGAAATTTAGAAAGTCATATCCAGTCCTATCAATTTTCGGCTTTTCTATTCGATTCACAGTTTTTCGAATGCAGGGCAAGGTCGAAGAAATTTTTGCCCAAATAAAGAAGGGCCAACAAAACGTACAGTTGAAGTAACAATTTTTCTATAGTGATATTAAAAACCGTGCCTGCAATCAAATCTGCAATTACAAGTTCGAAAAAATTTCCAAGTGTATTACAAAATAGGAAACCCATCCGGAAAACCAAAGGGAGACAACTGTTCTCTAGAAACATCGTCGAAAATGCTGCCTCCTGATTTCAAACTTTCAAGTGCTACCTGATAAAGTTCCTCCTCAAGTTTATTACCATCCAGGACTACCTTGCTTCCCTTCACCCATCCTTCACATTAAACAGGTCAGGCAGAATAAGCTAGGTAGGTTTAGGATTAATTTTGTCCCAGCTAAAAGGTCTTCTTTATTAAGATTAAAATGAAATTTTATTGTTTTAAGCCAAGAATTCGGATATGGCCTTAATTATAAGAGGTGCATTTGATAAACACGCAATTGTGAAACAAATTGTCATAATAAAAATGTCTATTAATCTCAATCTGCGTGAACATCATTGTTAAATCCTGAACGCAGAAAGAAAAAGTTCTAATCACACTAAGTCTTTGTAAGGTGAGCAACGGTAAATTTTAAATGTTCTACTGTGTGTGTTTGTCCATGTTTAGCACTTCTAAATAAGATTTTATTTTTTGATTTTCCATTACAAAATGCTATCTTTTTAACTTTGACAGTTACTTATGTATTTTGGGAGTAAGTTGCTCCCGTCTTCAGTTTCAATCATATTCATTTTCTTGGAAAATAACCCAATTTCAGCGTCAAACCAATTTTACTCCAAATAAATTCAAAGATCTTTTATAGTCTTTTATGTTTTTATTTATTAATTTTTTTAAATATCTTTTAAAACTTGAAAAATTCCTAGGGATACAAATCTCAACCATTTATTTAACTATATACAAAATATAATTAAAAAAAAATGAAAAACAAAAGCGGCGAAAAACTTAACTTTAATCACATAATTAATAAATCTTCACCGAGATTCGAATGATACCGGGAAATGTTCAGTCAACAACATCCTTGGAATCGATTTAAGTCTTGCAGTCGCACATATTCATTTCTCCTCTACATAGTATAATTTAAAAACTAGAATGTGTTTAGATAGTTTATCTATGTCTTTCCCGAACTCATCATAAATATTATATTAAAATAGACATGAAATAGGAATACATACCCGTCTAGGGATGTTTACTGTGTAATAGAAGACAGAGGTAGAGGTAGAGAAAGAGGGGGAAATAAGCCATTCTTTCGTAAATAATAACAATAAACCAATATAAATCTAAAAATAATCTCAGGTGATTGGCAATTATTTGTCTTAGAATGTTATCCGAGAATCGTGTTCAGGCGATCTTTGTTAACGCTGGTGGTCATTTTTTGCAACAAACGCCTATATTTTAGTGTTTTTCTTTCATTGATCGTGGTCAACACAAATATGAAATAAATCGACAGCCTTTAAAAATAACATATGAAAATTTTTCAAATAGATTTTTGTCTATATCATTCCACGGTTTGGTTCCATTGAATGCTTTTAGTTAACTATTGTGTGCAGTTCATGACTTTCTACAATATGATTTTCTAAAATTTGCCTAAAATCGAATTTCATTATTGCATATTTGTTGATAAATTTCTTTTGTTAACGGTTCATATTTTCCTTTAGATGTTTGATAGTACAAAATATCGCTAATTTTATTTGGGTCATAACCTTCCTTTTGCAAATCAACTTTGCGAAGTTTAAACGTACCAGTTAAGTCAATTTTGGTTAGGAATCGCAAAAATTGAGGTCGGGCATAGGTTGGCAACACTTTTTTGAGACTTTCGGCAAATTGATCCAGGTCCACAACTCCTTCCGGATCATAAATTGCAGCCATTCCCGCTCGACCTTCTAAGTTGGGAATTTCCACTCCGTACACAATACAGTCACGATATCCTGCAACATTGCTCACTTGTGCCTCAACTTCACTAGTGGAAACGTTTTCACCCTTCCATCGGAACGTATCTCCGGTACGATCTTTGAAATACAAATATCCTCGCTCGTCAGCTACTAGCAAATCGCCTGAAAGGAAAGCCATGTCTCCTTTGCGGAACACATCTCGCACAATTTTCTTTTCAGAAGCTTGTCGATCAACGTAGCCCAAGAATTCACGTGACGGATTGCCTTCGATAATTTTGCCAATGAATACACCCGGCTCATTCGGTTTGCACAATTGGCAAAGACCCTCTTCATTTCGAATTGGTTCACCAGTGTTTTGGTCAGCTCGAATGATCGAGATAGGGTAAACAGTTGGAATAATTCTAGAAACAAAACCAATCGCTCCTACAGTGTTATCGTTGTTGACAATATTAGCATTGCCTTCTGTGGCTCCATAAAATTCGCCCACTTTTGGAATGTTAAAGCGCTGAACGAATTGCGGCCAGATTTGAGGGCGCAGTCCATTACCAAATATCACTCGAAGCTTGTGGGAAGCATCGCTGGAATTGGCGGGAGTGGCCAATATATATCTGCACATTTCACCAATGTACTGAGCAACCTAAAAATAAATGAAAAAATAATAAACCAAAAAAATTTGTGAACCCATGCATGTTTATGGTTAACATTTCTCTTACAGTGCAGTTGTATTTCTTAATATCCGGGAAGTAGCCCGAAGCTGAGAATTTCTTTCTTATCACAACCGTAGCTCCAAATATTAACATTTGTCCGACGCTCATCACTCCACCGGCTGTATGGTAAAGTGGTAATGGAGTGTAGAAAACGTCGTCGCTGCGGAAACCCATAGTGTTGTGAATTCCGGCAACAATAAATACGTATCTGAAAAATGACAACAAATGAATTTTTGGCTATTCAGCATTTAAGTGATTCTTTTTATAAGAATGCATTAATGACATGTCAGCATTGTTTGCAAAACTGTTTGTTTTGAATTAAAGCAAGGTGTAACATCTAGTGAACGTGCTAATGTGAATACTATAAATATTTCATTTGCAACGTTTGTTGTGCGTCTACATTTGAACAAAATATAAACACAATCAGTTTGTTATCATCGAATTGGAAACTCATTATAAGAACGCCTTATCGAGCGTTAAGTGCATCATCATTGGAATAATTTATTCTTTTCGGCCAGTTTCAGTGGTCGAATCTCTAAATAATAGCGAAAAAGTCGAAAATTCATTTAGCTGTCTTTACAGTAGACTTTAAACTGTCTACTGTCTTTTCAAATCAAACAAATGACCACACAATGACAGTCGAACTGATAATATGAGGACTATCAACAATGGTGTAAACGGATCAAATATTAAAAATTTAATGTTTAGACTGAATCGAGGATCAGCATTGCATTTCTTCAGTGTCATGACCTAATAAGGATACATTCATGCAACGGATACGAACGTGTGACTAAAAGTGGGGCTATAAAATATTTGCGCTGACACGTACCCCAAAGTGAATATAGACACAAAAAATAAACTAATGGAGTCTGTTTTAGAATCCGAACCCTTGCGATTGCTTGAAAGAAATGATGGCAGCCGAGATTTGCGGATATATCAAACACTCCTGCTCGTCAGTTGAACATGCAGGACCTTGACGTAGAAACTCTTTTTCGATCATATTTTTCACCAAATCTCGCGAGACCTGATAACTATTTATTCCTAGGTTTAGACATTTTTTAAGAAAAATATTTAATTCGCCTTCGCGATTTCGTCGTGAGCTGCTTTTCAGAATATTATGCCAGCGATATTAATAAACTACTGTTAAAAATAGCAGCAATATATTGGTTGGTAGGATATTTCTGTTTAATTAAGTCAATTCCAGCCGGAGATATAATGAAACAAACTTTCAACGTAAGTAAAATATTTCTTGCAACACGAGGACGAAAACATACAGGAAATATTTGGAGAGACATTCGCCATACGAAACGAGAACATAAAGCTTTATGCATACAAACAGTCTGATATAGATGTAGTAGCTAGAGAACGTCCGAAACTTCAGAATAGTATCAAAATTTATATAACTTTTCATTTCCTTATATTTATTCCTAGACGTACCAACTGTATGCCAAAAGTAACCAACCGAAATCATAACTGCTCTGTTGTTATTCATATTTGATCGGCTTCAGGACCTATCCAAAAAAGCGTCGAGTAGACCATCGAGTAGAGGTGATAATTTCTTCGTTTGAATCATCGAGGTTCCGTCGAACCAGTGACTTTTGGATGGTAATTTCAAATTTAGAAACAGCTAAAGACATAAGTAGGTATTATCACAGAACTTGGCCAACTCATTTCAAGATCAAAAGTATACGAGAAGATGATTTGGTTAAAATCACGATTGTCCCTATTTATTTCCCTGGAGTACCTACCACAGCGAGGTGCGCGGATACTGCCGCGCCACAAGCAAAAATACAAAAAGTTGATGTCCTTTTTGCACAGTGCTTTATACGGAAAATTCAAGGTTCCGATAAACAGCAGAACATTTTTACAATTGTGAAGTACTTTTTCAACTTATTTTTTGATTTTGACTTAGCAAAGAATATTCTTAAAAAAACTTACCTTGAATGTGATATCACGGCGGCTTTTGGCAATCCAGTCGTGCCCGAAGTATAGATATATAGCAATTTATCATGATGATCGGCACGTTCAATATGTGCTGGAACTTTGTCTTTTGCTACGCCTTGCAACAATGTCGTCATATCTTTTGCCACACCTTCAGTCGATTGATTTGCGGTATTATTGAATTGATACAAAGCCAAATTCGATGGTAAGTCCTTTGAAATCTCATTGATAACCTCAACGAAACCTTCTCCGAAAATCAGCGCTGAGCTTTTTGCAATTGTGATACTATGTAGCAATGAAGGACCTCTCAAGTTAGTGTTTATCAACGGTGTAATAACACCAATTTTAGATAGGCCTAACCAGATGCCAATGAATTCTGGACGATTTTCATGTAATAAACAAACGACATCGCCTCTTTTGTATCCATGTGAATGAAAAAGGTTTGCAACACGATTCGAGAATTCATTCAAATCGCGGAATGTCCAAACTTGTTCCTCATACATGATACTCGGCTTATCAGGATGTTTGGCCACTTGTGTTTGAAATATATCTGAGACTGTAACATTTTTGCGTTGATACTTTTTGACGAGGATGAGTAGCTTTATGTAAGCGTATAGTGCACTGTAAAAGGAAGGTTTCTATTAGTTTAATGTTTATTCTAATTATATTTTTAAATTTTAACAACTGAAATGTAACAATTGATGTGTTATAATAGGTTTTTGCTTAAAAAATTGTTTTTACTCATTCAACATTTAAAAAATAATAGAATTTCTAAGATCTAAAAAACGCTGACGTTACATTTAAATATCAAAGGACAAAGGATGTGCTAATAAATGGTCCAATTCCGCAACAAAAAGCAATTGATTTTGCTTAGCGTTTTGGTGAAGTTTCCGGGCTAGACACGGTATCGTCGGCGGGAAAGTGCGAAGCTGCCAGTGTTGATGGTGGTGTAGTAGAAAAAATGATGTCAAAATAGTGGCCTACGTTATACGAAGACTACGGACCAGTTGACATCTTTAACGCAGACGAAACCGGACTTTATTTATAATATGACACCAGGCAGGACTTTAAAGTTCAAAGGAGAGATTTTTCTAGTGGAAAATTGTCCAAGACGAGACTGACCATCACGATTGCAGCAAATATGACAGGAATCTTTAAAAGCAAGCTTTCCCAGTTATTGGCAAATCTAAGAACCCAAGTTGTTTTAAAGAAAAACGCTCACTGCCGGTAACGTTTGAATAAAATGTGAAGTTATGGATGACATCGGAAATTTTGAAAGGCGGTTGCGAAACTGGGACGCTGAATTAAAAGCACACAATAAGAAAATTCGACTTTTGGTTAATAACTGTCCTGTTCATCTGGCTGTTACTAATTTGAAGTGCATTTAATTTGTGTTTTTACCACCAAATGTTACATTTGTACTGTAACAAATGGACCCAGGTGTAATAAGATATTTAAAATCTCATTATAGAACAGTGCAAGTGTTAAAGTTAATTAACCCTTAGCTGGTATTGATATTTTAAATTACATTCTTGGTATCGGAGGTCCAAGTGGACCCCAATAGAAAAAATTTAAATAAACCGTGCTCTATAAATAAATGAAGGTGAGAGTTTCTATATATTCAAAGAACACAGTTTTTCAATTATAAAAATCAACTTTTATTAATTCTTTGATAAACCTTATCACTTATAAAGATACAGCCTTTGACTTAAGGTAACTATTTTCAGTCTGTACTTAAAACATTAAAAAAAAATGAAAATATATAAAATAACGTAAACAAATTCTTTTTTATGTTTCATCTAACAAAAACAGGAACTTCTTCTGAGATCAATAATACATGAAAAAAATAACAGGCATTATATAACTTAAAAATATTAGTGAAAAAAAAACCATTTGCTTTGAAAAGCTCACCGACTACTTATGTTTGGCATTTGGTACACATTACAGTCTCTACTGAATGACATTTACATATATATCCGCTACATTTAATACACTTTAGGGATTTTTTTTGGTCCTTTTATCGGTCACATAAATAGCATCGTCCCCTTTTGCGCACAGATATTTCAGCGTTGGCTACAGTTTGATGATCACTTTTTGATTGGCCTTCTGTAGATGAAGCTGCATTATCAATGTGCTCTAGAAAATTATCTATTCTTTTTTTTCAAGTCAATAGAAAATTTAGAATATTCATCCTTCCTTTCTTTAACAAATGGGGTTAACAAATCTATGCCAATTTGCTTGATGAAATCATTGCGTTTCATTCGTTTTCCTAGATTCGAAGCTTTCCACAAAACAAAACCATTAGCCGTGGAAATTTTCATAATGGCAGAAAATATAACGATTGGCCATCGCTGTGTTCTTCTTGAAACGGAATAATTAGCACATTTTTGATCTAAGGAATCAACACCTCCCTTAGTGGCATTATAAAACTGAATAATTTCAGGCTTGCCACTTTCCTCATCTACAGATTTGGCATGATGCATGGATGATATCATGACTACGCTTTGATTTTTTTGGTACATATAAAACCAATGTCTTATCATTTTTAAATCCAAAAAGAGTGGAGCCTACGGGTCGACTTTTGAGCGGCAGAAACTGTGGTGGAATTTCACGCTTATTTTTCCGCATAGTCCCCACGAACGTCAATCCATTTTGTTTTAGTTTGTCGACTAACTCAATCGAACAAAACCAATTATCTCCGGTAATATTTCTATTCGTATTGAAAACTGGTTCAACCAGTGATAACACAGTTTGGGTTGGGACAGCGAGTTCGTTATTTCCTCTGGAATCGGATTTGCTACTGTATATGAATGCATTGTAGAGATAATGTGTTTTTGAGTCACAGAGGCACATAATCTTTATGTCGTATTTTGTAGGCTTGGACTTCATATAAACCCTGAACAAACATCTTCAGAAGTTTGCGTATCTCATCGCCACTCAGAAATCGCGCCATTTTTGCTTCAAAATACTGAAAAACTAAAAAAAAATTTTCTAAACCCAAAACAAAGAACACATACTTGGTATCGAGGATCCATTTGGACCCCAAACTAGTTCATATTTATTCACTTCTAATTAAGATAAAGCCATAAACGTCCGGCACCCACTACAACACGTGACATAATGAGATTACATCGATGTGCGTGTTCGTAAGTGAAAAGCTATCGATACTGCAACGGTAAATATTTGCAGTGGGGTCCGTTTGGACCCTACGATACCAGCTAAGGGTTAAAGACCTTGACCGTAATGAGCAGACAAGTTTAAATGTTATAGATGCCATTTTGATGATATCAGAAGAATTGGAAAACGTTTCACCAAAAATTATTGCGAATTGTTTTAGACATGAAGGTTTCAAACAGGTGATTCGACAATATTTCAATGGCTTAATAAGCCCAAAAATTACGGGCTGCTTCATCTACTACTGAAAACTCGGATTTTATTGATGCGGATAACTCTATTGCAATTTGTGCACCAGTTACGAGAGATGAAATTGTACAAGAAGTTCAAGAGGAAAATGACGAACAGAAGAGACTGAAGAACAATTTACAGTGCCAACTTTGGAGGATTGTCTCAATGCTGTCTCGTGTATTACGAATAATTATTCTTTTTATTGAACATTTCCACATGCAAGGAAATAATAACGATGCATTAATTAAAATTCAACGTGAACTACAATGTGCGTACGCATGACAGAAGTGTTCCAAACAGACTAAAATTACAGATGTTATTGATATAGAAAAATGACTTTGTTATGGATGTCATGTCTTTTTGTTATACGTTTCACGTGAAATATATAAAATATAGTATTATTTTATGCATGAAGATATTAAAGCTATTCAACAAAAGGGTATTAGGTTCTTAATTACAACGATATCGGCTGGCACGACTGCCGGTTTTCACAACTAAATATGAGTAGACGCTCCGATGTCGTTACTAATAGTAATTTTGACTGTAATTCGATTTTAGTCTAATAATATTCAGAGGAAACAAGATTAAAGATAAAAGTTTAGAAAATAATTTGATATACAATTAAAAAGAGATACATATAGACTAGGAGCTGTGAACGAAGTTATAGACCAAAAGATTTTTCGGAAATATTTTTTTGTATCAACAATCATGTTATCAATTAATTATGTTTTCTCGATTAGGGCAAATAAATTTTGTTCAAAAATTTTTTGTATTATTCTAAATTATGAATAAATCACACGCCAATTTTCAAAAATAAATATATGTTGACGCTTCCATTAAAAACAAAAATATTCATGAAAATCAAGCAGAAAATCAAGTTTTTACAGGTATTTCCCTCTTAACTAATACAAGGTTGCGAAATTATACTTTCTACACTTTAAATTTCTCGGTAATGTTGCACTAAATAGTAAGCAAGGTCAAGTGTCTTTTTTCATTTATTTTACCGCCGATGTGTATTCCTTGGAAATTATTCAGAATGCTGCTCAAAGTTTCACTTAAAACGTATAACAGAACTGTCGAATAACCGATTTCCTCCAAGAAAAAAAAATATTTAATACGAACTGCCTTTGATCTTTATTCAAGAGAAGTATAAGATGTGTAATAACTATATTCCAACCGGTTATCTTATCTTACTTGAAATTCAAACTGATGACCTTAACCTTGATCAGGCATATTTCCGTTCAAGGAGCAAAAAAATTTGCATATACTTGAATAACTTATTTAAATAAAATTAAACACATACAAGCAAGTGGTTTATACGTATAATGTAATATCATCCATTGCAGAAAAAGTCTATTAAATTAAATAAAGCTTGTAAGATCCAATAAATCTATTTCATTCTAGGAGTATATAAATTAAATGTTAATATTAATTCACCCACTTCTGTAAGTTAATCTGTTAAGTACTTAAAAACCTCACAATCAATTGAGAATACATAAATGTAATTTAATATTTGTGTTGCAATCACAATAAAGACATTATAAATGGAACTAAATATATCCAATGGAAGTATTGACATGATAACTTTCCGTTAAGAGTAATAAGAACAAATTGTATGGTGTGATTATTGAGATATGATTGATGTTGGTTTCTTTGATTGTAAATGCGGTTAATGTGTACGGAAATACATGCACATACTTTGAGCGTAAAAAAAAAAGCACACCTATGTTCAACATATGCAAATATTCATACAATGAGCTCTTGCCGGCCGATTATGAAAATTATTTGTGTTTTGAAAGGTTTATTTTTTTTGCTTTCTAATAACAAAATAACAAATTTGACGAAATAAACATATCTACAGAAATTCAACAACAAATTAAATTTTTTAACGCGTCAAAAAACCTGTACAGCTTGCAACACACCTTGTACAAGATGTGTTAAACGAGAAAACTTCCGTTCGATTCAGTTTTTTGTTCTTAAAACAGTCAAATTTGATTGACAAGACACGTTATTTTATGTTTTCTTAATTTACGTAATTTGCACTATTCAACGATCAGTTTTTACATCTGAAATCTAAGCAAAGTTTAATTGAAGCGCAAAAACTTATGCAAAGATAAGAATGGAAGGGAAATACTAACGCCAAGTATCACACATGATGTGTAGAAGCCATAACACTGTCACAAAAATGTTAAAAAATTCGAGAAGCTTAAAGTTGTGAGTCATCGGCCTCATTCTGGCAGACCAAAATGTTTTCTGTATTTAATCAGCGATTTATTATGAGACAAGTGCGAGAAGCAGCGAGTGCATTGCAAATCACTGAAAGCATAACATAAATAAACTCCGCGTGCTTTATGTCAAAGTAGAAGAAAGAGCATTTGTCATTCTGGGGAAACGTACTTTTCAGAGATGAAAGTTGTTAAACAAAGATAAAAAAAAAAATAATTCAAATTGTACGCACTAACTTTCACTCTCATGCAAACACTCACTTTTTTAATGTATTCAGGCCCTTAAGGCCCACCACAGTCATAGCAACCTTTGACACAAAACTCACGACATAAAACTTTCACCACATTTCTTTTGCATTCAGCTTTCGTACTATTAAGACATATTTAAAAATATATCCTCAATTTACAACAATCCTTGTTATTTATTGTTCACCCTGCCAGTTTAACAAAAGTAAATTTGAAACATTTAGTTCCAAGGAATCACCCAAAATAAAGTGAAATAAAAAAGCATAATATAGTCAGAAGAATAAAAGTTTGACCATAAAGAACGGGGGAGATTCGGTTTTGATCTGGGGGTTTGTTACGGCATCAGGTGTTGAGAATAAAACGAATAAACGAATAAAAATCATTCCTTGGATATTTTGAAACTTGCAAAATAGGGTTGAATTCATCAGGGACCTTTCAGCAGGAGAAAGACCTTGAACACAAGTGGAAATCAGTGGAGGCTTTTGCCTGTGTGAGCAATAAATTATTTTTGTCATTTTGTTGTTGAATTTTTTTGGTTTTAAATCGGTCGATTAGAACGAATTTTATGAGGCTTTGAATATGTTACGGATAGGTGTACACTTGTTTTGAAACACTCTCAGTATATAACATGATAATCTGTTATTCCATGAAATATATGTTTATAATACAACTGCATTTAACATTTGATATACAAAGCCATATAAAAGATATATGTTGCAGAATTATCGGACAGGTTCTAGGTCAA
Source organism: Stratiomys singularior (assembly GCA_954870665.1). Taxonomy (NCBI): domain Eukaryota; kingdom Metazoa; phylum Arthropoda; class Insecta; order Diptera; family Stratiomyidae; genus Stratiomys; species Stratiomys singularior. The sequence continues at coordinate 29,688,447 of OX940881.1, read as the reverse complement.
ACAGGTTTTTAGATATGTGGTAAAGTTGGACGCTTGGATACGTCACAAACTTTTGAAAAGAAATATGAAAAACAGAATCGCCTTTGTCTTCAACCTTGCCTGTGAAATGAAAGAAGGATTTCAAGGACGTATGGTTACTGGAGATGAAAAGAGGGACCTATACAATACCGTGGAACGGCGCCGGACAGTTTGCAAAAGAGGTGAATCACCAGCATCCACTCCAAAACTATCCTCGTATCCACGGAAGGTCTTATAATCTGTTTGGTGGGATTTTCGAAGTCATTTATTTGGAGCATCTTGAACTAAAACAAACGTTAAATGCAGGCTTGGGTTGTCTAAAATGGAGCGACTGCAACAAGCAATGCGTTCTGCAAGATAAATATTGTGCGGAATTGATATCAGCTTCGTCTAAATAATTCAAAGACGGTATAGACATGGAGGTGCCCGTCACTTCAAATTTCGTTTATTGTATTCTAGGGTTTGTCTCGGTATTTTCGGCAATTTTCACAAATTTGATTTGTAAGAGTGCAAAAGTGATGTGTCTTTCTAATGTGAAATTAATCGCCGTTTTGTTTTTCCAATGAATGTTTAAGAAATTGTTCACGAAGGAGTGAAGCTTTTTATATATAATGGATAGATGCAGAGGTTTTGGGAATTCGACCTATTACTCGTTCCTGGAAAATAGTCATAGGGTCGCATCTTCAATTTTTGATTCTTTGCTATCATTTGCTGCCACGCAAGAGGAAAATTTGAACGAAGGAGCCCGGAAGCCACGGTATGAAAAAAAAAGGACTAAGGCGACGGCACGTTGATTAAACGAGGCTTCTCATCACTGTTCGGTCTCTTCCTTGATTTGAAAATACTCCGGAAAGATTCTTGATGCGATGGTTATGAGCAGTTTTTGTGATGGATCCAATCTATGGAAGATCAAAAAAGAAACTGATCTAGTAGCGTACTAAATAGGGTATAAAGCTCATCAAAATGATTGCTGCGTAAATCATTTCGGAAACGCCGGTAAGATGGAAATAATCACAATAACACAAATGTTTTTAAGATTGATGGAAAAACATGGTGTAAAGTATTTAACGTACGTAAGAAGATAGATAGTAAAATTTTTGCTGGAATTTTAAAATTTAGAATCCTCAGGCTTGAAAAAAGAATGCGGATTGCATGTCAAAAAAATAATGGGGACACGACTCCGTAATGTTAAACAGAGTAACAAAGGAGTTGGTGAAAAAGGCGACGGCCGAATTTCATTAACGAAATTACAAAATTCTGTCGGTTGGCTATCCGTTGGCATCCAGATTCTTTAGGAGAACTGAAGAAAGAAGTTTGGGCTCCCGTCTATCATAAAATCTTGTCAGATGAAAAACCACAGCATCAAAACTGTCTAGAGGGTGAACAGAGCTGATACAAATGGCGACAAGATGAAGCTAAGGATAAACTAAGCCGGTTCCATCACAAACCAACTTTTCGCCCCAAAAGTTCAAGGTGCCATTAAACCTGTCTTCAAAGACTTATTAAGGGAAGTTCCGCTGATCCAATGTTCAGGAGCGCAGAAGGAGAGAGACTTAAGAGACTTCCAAAAGGAAGGAGTACTATATGGACCAGGCATAGGCGAATGATTGTGAGTAAATAGTTCATACTTTAAACCATATTTGAATTTTTAAACGCGTTTTATTTAAGAGGATGCTTTTCTAACTGATCTTCACGGTAGCTTAAAAACTATTTGACTAATAGCTTTGAAATTTCATTGGCCAAATAAGCACATACATCGATTGAACTAGAATAATGCAGGAACTCTTCCTGGATTTTCTTTATGAATTTGAATATTTATATCCAAAAACATGTCAACTATTCAGTTTGTAAGATTTTTAAATCATTCTAGTTTACCCGATAGTCACCGTTTTACAAAATTTAACGTTTGTTTTTTGAATTCCAATCGTGGAGCCCGTTTGCAATCTTTTCATAGACATGGGTCCTTTTGCTTTTCTGTAGCTCATATAGTGATGAAAATTTTTAAATTATTGTTTGAATATTAATAATTATATATTAAAAATTCCAATTTTTTATTTTTTTCACTTTTCGTAAAAAACAAAATCCGAAAAAGCGAAAAGTACGGGCTATCACACGCGAAGATTGTCTTAATATTATAGTCTCGTGTTTTTAATTGTATTAGAATGTTTTAAACTTTTTGCAGTGTAACAAATTCACGCGTTAATCTGAAACCGTAGTACAATCGCAGAACATCCATCCCACTCTCGGGAGGCTGCTGGCAAAAAAGGCAAGAGCAAGCAAAAGGCCATTTATTTTTCAAAGGCGTTTTTACTCAAGCGTTTTGTGAGTTTTATTCTTTTTCAACAATAGAATGAGAAAATACTTAGCCACACAAATGAAATTCTTTCCATTTTGAGGCGTCTGAAGTTTGCAACGTTTTAAAGGCAACGGTATGAAATTTTTCCAGTATTTTATTTATATTTATTTTAGTATATGCTTTCTGCATATTTTGATTTTTCGGACTATACTTCGTTTTCATTTCAGTTTAATCATCCATTAATAGCAAACAGTGAAAAATTTGAAAGTATTTCGTTTGCAACGATGCAAACTTCAGACCTATTCATTTTGATTTAATCCCGTTAAATCGTAAATTGGTTTGAAGTTTTATCGCTGTTTTGCTATTACGCTATGCTGAAACAATTTTTCTGTTTGAAAGTAATATGCGAGTGAACAATAATAACGACCGCGATCGAAAATATTATTTTAAGTATCGAGTTCTCTATTTTCTTGCCGTTTCATCAAACAACGAAAGGTTTCTCGGCCATGGTCAATTGTACCCGGCCTCAAGCGAACATTTCTCGCCTTTGTCCGCAGACAAATAACGGATCCAATGTCTCAGCTTCTTGTGGGTCTTTCAGTAGCATTCAATTCAATGCTCTTCTCATTGTCCTCGGGGTTTGAGGGTCAAGGCTATCTTTTTCTCGGAAAAAGTTAAACAGCAAGACAAGTGCACTTTGGACCATTGTCGAGGGAAAATTTCCATTGTCTGTCCATGCAACGACACTTGCATTATATCATCTAGGTCTAAATTAGTTCCGTTTCCAATTAACAATTCCGCGCACACAGCTCGGACCGCTTCAAGGCTTTTAATTTATTTCTCATTGCAAACGAGCTTCTATGAATGATGACTGGTAAACTTTCCCGGGCAATTTGAGTTTTGTAATTTGACCTGTAGAATGTAAATTCATCGCCACATGTGCCTTCATCGATTTCGTAATTCGGGCCATAGTGGAACGACAGCGAAACAACTTGCCATCGCGCAAACCAGAACGGGCCATTGCTCCGTCGAAAACTTGAACTTTCTCCACAAACCTGGGCAAGCACAACCATTGCAACATTTAATATCTGTCAGTTCATATGACATGGCAACATGTTGCACGAGCACTGATTTGGTCTCTTTCACGCTTCAACATAACACATACTTCGTTTGTCTCTTCCCATTCACACAGATTGCAACATTCGTCCAGCTGATGTTTGTAAACATGTAAATCAGTGGCAAGGAAATGCGAGTTTGCAATAATTTAAATTATGAAATGAAAACTTTCACTCACGAAACATCACGTGGAGTTGTAACAGCTGCAATGTAGAACCAGCGCCAACCAACTTTCGTCACAATGATCGCGAGCGCGGCCACGATCAACGCCGGCAAACCGTACGTCCAACCCATGTAGTACCACAAAACTGCAACGGCAGCCACTAGAAACGCCACAACGACCGTCACAGCGACGAAACGCAAGCAAACTGCCACCCGACACGGTTTCTTCGCCGGCGCGATCTCGGTCTGCGACTCCCCACCGTGGATTTCGTCTTTGGCGCCGCCGGAACTGCCATTACATGGCGGTGTTTCCTGATTCGAGTTGCCGTTCGCTAATGATGATCGATGCAAGCCTTTTTCGATATCGATTTGATCTGATGAATTCTGCGTCGGATTCTGTTGATAGTAAAAAGAATTACGTGGAAAAATGCGATATTTAGCCTGAGTGTATTTGCGAGACAGCAAGCGACGTCATAAAATGTACGAGGGCGAACGCATCGGCAAGTGACTGCTTGAGCGGAATAGGAAATTTCTGATTAGCATAGTTTTGGGCGCTTGGTATTTTCGTGCTGAATTTCATTGAACGAGAGTGTGGACTAATTGCAATTTCGTAATTTGCGATGTCCGAAACACTTTAAACAACTTTGTACACAATTTATGGTTAGTTTGTAGTCAAAGGACGGGAAAAGTACATGAAAACTTAATGCAAATTTTTTGACATTTACGTTAATGGACGGCTCTTAACTGCGTCCAGTGCCACCTAGCTCTGAATAGGTTGGAGTGCGCCATTTGGAGCTGACATCGGATGCGGAAATGTTCGTGTTAGTTGTTACATGTTGCATTGTGTGTTGAACTGCCTGGAAGTTATAACCAACCAATTTAATGCAATTTATATTTTCTCAGTATCCATGCGCAATCAAAAATTTGAAGAACAGTTAACTACAAGAAGATGAGCCTTTTTGCTGCATTGGGATACATGTTACAGTCGTAATTTAAAAAGAATTTGACAGCGACACTGATGTCGAAAAATTCAACATGATTCTATAGTATAAGAAAATTTCCTGCAATCGTTTATGATAAGGAATTATGGGTCCAACTTTATTTTATAAATTCTCATGAACGATGCTGGGTAGGTTAGAATGTGTCTAATGGGGAGGGACAGAAGCTCCGAGTAGGGCCGAATTAGAGTACACGAAACCAGCAATTCTAATCAAGATTCTCATTTGCTAAATTCGTTGAGACTGGTCGAGCTGAGATGGAGCAGACTAGGTATTGGTGGCTGAATGACAAAGCCTAAATTATTCGTGTTTTTATTTTCTGTTTATGTAGTTTTTGGTCTTTGACTTTCAGCTCAGGGTAGCTACATTTAGTGTTGTTGTTGTGTTAAAGGCAACAATATTTAGTATAGGTATATCGTGTTATATTAGGCTTTGGAAATGGTGTTTAACATTTAGACTAGGAATATTGAGTATAATAGTATAAAATAAATTATTTTGATTAGAGTTACGTGATAATATATTAGTCGTAGGATAAAAATTCCCTGTTGTGTAAACATTATAATTAATTTTTGAATATTTTTGGTTGGTTTTTTCTCCTTTTTCCAATTGAATATTAAAATAAGTAATAATTTTAATTAAATTGCGTTTGATATTGTTATTATGTTTTTTTCATTAGTAAATAATAATGTTTAAATTTAGAGAGCCATTTGGGACATTACGTTTTTTTCGTATTTTTATTGTTTAGAATCAGCTTTATATTCTTGAAAAATTTATAACGATGAATATTAAATAAAGCGCATTTGACTTTGAGGTGTTATTATCGTGTGCCGGATGAGATACATCAGAATTCTCGCTCGATTTGTTACTTTCTCTGCAAGCGTGTAGAAAGAAGGTCTTACGGGACATAATGAGAGCATATAAAAGCGAGGTTCATCTGAGCAAATAAGTAAAATGAGGGACAGATAGTTGGCTTCGTTTTGTCCCATATTGCTGTGATAAAGGCTGTTTACGATCAGAGTGAAGAGACCAGCTTTTTACAACTTTCCATGTGTGTTGATGTACTTTTCCGCTAAGATTGCGAAAACGTATAAGCTCACATTTGCTTACGCTCTTAATAAAGTTTCGCTTTTCTAGTTATTTTTCAAGTGAACTCGCCAGTTTCGTTATTGCAGAAAGCGCTTCTTTTGGCCAGACGTTACTTAAAGCAGTAAGATAACGTCTGCATAGAGAACTGCTCTCAAATAAAAGGGCAATGGGCGTTATGAGCCAACGGAGTATCGTTAGTAAAGAAATTAATGAGTTCCGGCCCTAGCATGGAACCTTGAGAGACTCTAGAATCTACTGGAATATTGCGTAAAGTTTCATTGAATGTTTTGATCAAGAGTGACCTCTCGCTAAGGAAACTTGTTAATATCATTATAATATAATTTATGTAATAATGACTTACAGTTGGGCGATAGAAATTAGAAAAAAATGTTTAGCTTGCTCTGACATATGCTCTTGACATATTTAACTTTCACCCAAAGTCATCGGCTGGTATGTGGTTTCTAAAGAATTCTCTCAGTCAAGAAGACTTTCTAAGAGTAAAGATGGAGTAAAGAATATCGCCAAAATTCGGCAGAAGAGTTATAGGTCGTAGCTGTGGAATTTCCCCGTTTGAGCCCTCTTTGCCTCTTTTCATGATTTTGCAAAGTATCTGATATAATTGCAGAGTACAAAATGGTTAACTTGAAGCGTCCCTGCATTTTTACCCGTCGGTTTTATAAGATTTCTTACGATTTGATTATCGTAGAAGGGATTCCATTTCACCTGGTTAGGTGAAGTAGTTATTGTGGGCTAGAGTGACTAAATGCAAAGACGGTTAGATCTGAAAAGCATAGTTTTTTAGGACCTTCTTTATCCCTAAACAAATTTTTCGATCTTTTCATGTACTAGGTCGTTTATGGTTTCACCCTTGCAGGATCTACTGTAATCGACGAAAATATAGAATCTTGTACCTGCTAAGAGCTTCTGCTTCGTGTTGTGCAGTGTATCTTCGCTGTATATGACAGATTCGGAATTCAGGATGTAGGAGGTGCACAGGTGAGCTTGTTTATTTCGTGAAAGACAATGCGCGAGAGTTTCATTGTTACGAGATGACGTTTGAAATGTGAAGTGTATTTTGTTAGATCTGCCCATTTATTTTTTGTGGTAGGAAGGTGAAGTTTGTTTATGCCTTGTTGTTCGACACATTACTTCGGGCTAGGCCTCGTGTTTCTACACCTAAACGTGCCTTCAGATTACAGGGATCCCTTCTTTAGCAGGAAGGAAGTACTAGAAAAGAGATTCCATCGGCGTTTCCGAAAAAAGTTCCCGGGCAGAGCTAACGCCATGTGACATGCGTTTCCCACCTCTCCTGCACAAAGCTCGCAGTCAGGCAACCGTGAATTGCCAATCTTATGTAAATAAGACCGAAACATCCATACTCGCTTAAGAGTTTAGGAGCGTAAGAGTTTTAGGAAGTTGTGTGACAGTTGATAGGAAGATAGAGAATTCGTGCATTTTGAAGATGAGTCCTACATATCAGACTTTGCCAAAGGCTTTAGATATGTCCAACATTACTAAGCATGTTGACTTAGGACTTTTCATATTAGCTGGAAGTCCATCAAGAGTGTATCTCTGAAACCGTATCCTTCGCCAGGGATAATATGTATTTCGTCTATTACTTCGTTAAATCCGATCAGTAATGCCTTTTTAGCTATTTTGAATATTGATGAGAGAAGGAATAGTTTTTTCGGGCTTGGCTATTTCTGTTATGCTATCCGATTTTAATGTTTTGGGGAACCTACGTACGTGGAAATAACCTTCAGACTAGTCATGATGTCATTCCAAGCAGTCATGATGTTGTCTAGGAGCCATTACAGCATTGTACTGGTCAAGCCGTTCATTTAGTCTCTCCGGTGGCCGTGGCCGTTTCACGTCTCTTTCTGTAGCGCAGTTTTGATGAGTGCATTTACTATTCCTTAGATGTCATCTTCTTCGTAGAAGTCGTTCGCTCAAAAGGTATTTTTCTGAATTTGTATATCCAGTGTGTTTGCAAAGGCTTCCGCTCTTCCGAATTTGTCAGACTTTATACCGTGTATGGTATTAGGTGTATAAATATGAAATGCGGATTTTACTAACAGATGGCATAACCATTACATATAGTTTGTGTCGGGGATAACTAATATGGCATTTTGGAGGGTAAACATCTGTCAACAAATTCCAGTATGTCATAGGTTTTGATTGTACAAGCAACATAGTTTTTTTTTCGCTTCAAAAATGTAGAATTACGTGCCAGAAAAAGACGTTCTGCGGGGAGGGCTAATAACCTTCTTTCATTTGAAGAAAACGGCAGCAGAAACTTATCGCCAAGACACTTGTGAACAAACCCAACCCAAGACATTTGTGAACGATGGTTTAAAAGATTTAAAAGTGACAATTTCGATGTCAGCAGATTTCGATGTCATACAGATTTGCAAGCATTTTTGGATGAAGACAATACACAAACTGAAAAACAGTTGGCAGAAGCGTTGGAAGTTATTCAGGCAGCCATTTCACAACGCTTAAAAGCCATGGGAAAGATCTAAAAAGCTGGAAAATGGGTGCTGTATCAATTGAAAGAAAGAGACATCGAAAGACGAAAAACCATTTGTGAAATTTTGCTTGCCAGACAGAAAAGAAAAGGTTTTTTTGCATCGGATTGTTGCTAGCGATGAAAAGTGGATTTATTTCGACAATCCCAAGCAGAAAAAATCATGGGTAGACCCAGGCCAGCCATCAACATCACAACCAGTCCGAAATATTCATGGAAAGAAGACTTTGCTGTGTATTTGGCGGGATAGTAAGGGACCTTTGTATTACGAACTGCTGAAACCTGGTGAGACTATTACTGGCGAACGTTACTGACAACAACTGATCAAATTGAACCGCGGAAAAACGACCTGGATTTCACCAAAGACATGATAAAGTCATTTTGCAAAATGACAATGCTCGGCCGCATGTTGCAATAACTGACCAGAACTTCCTGGGAAAGATTAATTGGGAAGTTCTACCCCATCCGTCGTATTCACCAGACTTGGCTCCTTGTGACTACTACTTGTTTCGATCGATGCAGCACGGACTTTCGGAACAGCACTTCCATTCTTACGAGGAAGTTAAAAATTGGCTTTATGAGTGGTTAGCCTCAAAAAATTAGAAGTGGTACTGGGACGGTGACAATGGCCAATACTTTGATTATTGAATTCATTCGTTCTGTTATACAAATAAATGCATATTTCAAGCAGACAAAATCCGCATTTCATATTTATACACCTATTATAATAACTACCTTATTCTGTATACGGAAGTATTTGTATATCCTCCAAGAGACATTCTCATCAGCCTAGAGGATCTACAGCAAACTCTCCCATTGTTCAGTACGAAACTAACGAATACCGTTCGAATTCGATTTGTCAATCGTGTAGCATTCGTTTGTAGCCCAGTATCATCCTACTCCTGGCTCTCCTTATTCCGAAGAATTGTGATTGTATTGTCCTCTTTTGCCTGAATGATATAATTCATTCATAATTTTTAGTTTTAGTTTTTTCCAACGTCATCGGCTGTATTTAATTTTTGGGTTAATTTTGATGTTCAGATGGTCATTAAAAGCTTGTTAGTCAGTTTTCTGCTTGTTTTCATAGTTTCGTCTATAAAGACATCCTCTGTTGATAAATACAACAGTTGATGATCTGAGGTGAGCTCGTTGAGGACATTTATTCGTATGTTGATGTTAAATTCATGCAACATGCCCAAAGTCTAGAATGTGATCGCTTGTCAGATTAAAATGCGTTGAATGATTGCGAAGGTACAAGCTTAAATTCATGCTTTTGACGAGTCTGTTGAGCTCAATACCAGCTTGATTACTTCTTCCAGCACTTCTTCAAGCACCGAGGCTTATGATAGGCCCTCTTTTTTGAATAAGGTATGAAGTGCTTGTTGTTTGGTGGATTATACACCGAAATAACAACAAACTCTAATTAATATGTCAATACTTTGATAGTCCTTGCTTGGCTGTGTCGTGTAGTTCTGGTGTATGTATCCGTTAATGGTTGACATTTCTCCTCGAGAAAATGGCCGCTCCTCTTCCGCTATTTGTTAATCTGTCGTTTCTGTATAGATAATAGTAGCACTGAATTATTTATGGAGTAGCGGGAGGCTTTATTTATCCGCTGCGCATTACAATTTCAGACATAATTCAGATTTCCTACATAAAATTATGTCCAATCTGTCAAAAACTTCAACTTTACTTTTAGCCGCCATTCGATACGCATCGGTTATTTTGGTAACGATAGTAAATATTTTTCATTGTTGTTTTTGTGTTCTGATTTATAGAAGAAACCAGAATTTATCCATCCATGAAAATACGTTAAAATGAAGGGAAAAACGACATTTGGCCCAAGATCCATTATCAAACACAGACAGTTCGTTAGCGAGAAGTCCTCCTTTATCCATTTCTCCATTGTTTTTCAAAGGTTTTTAAAGATCAATATTATTGACGGCCTTTTAATGCAACATCGGCTGTCTAAAATCTTATTGAAATTACAATAAAATTTTATGGTCCACTCATATTTTTTTGAAAGCACACAGCCATATGTGAGGGGGAGCAACCGCTTGCCGCGAGGAGCCACTCACAAATTTCCACCAAAACGGGCTTTGAATCCTGAAATACCGTCTAATCATTTTGAAAATTTGAGAGAATATCCTCCAAACTCCAGATTTTCGAAATATTGAGCTAGAAATCTCGATTTTTTCAAGTTCCGGGACCAAATGTTCCCTTCAATGGAAATTAAAGGTCGCCACCTATTATGCCAATAGTTTTAACAATTATGAGCTCCTCATTAACAAATTGATTAACATAATGATTTTCGTGTTATTTCAGCTTCCAAATCTAGAGTTTTAAAAATAATCTTTTAGCTTTTAAAAGTTTATCAGTATCCTAAACAATTTTTTTTAGAGTGCGAGCTCTTAAACTGTTTAAAATTCGATGTTAACGAACTGAATATCGGATGTAAACATCAAAAAGCGATAGTAGGTCAAAACATCAGCAAGAAGTTTAACTTGAACTCAAAATTCGTCGAAATAGTCGACTATTAGCGACATGCAGGTATTCACCTTGATTTACTTATAAACTTCCAATATAAGCTCTAATGTGAAATTGCATAATATCCAGTTTCACATCTGAGTTGGACTCATTAAAAAATCCATCAATCATTTTATATTGCGCTCTAAGTGTGACCGACTCGGAAAACAAAAGCCAAATAGACGTGAATACCTGTGCCTTTTGGCTAAATTGTTAACGCAATCTTGAATAGTTTCAACAAAAATGCGGTTCAAAAAGGCTTTAAAATTTTCTTTCATTACTCTCAATGAAGGCGTTGAATGCGTTTTCTACCTGTTGTGAACATTTTTGGACTTATGGTTGCTATACATTGAATGACGTGTCATTATTTCATATTTTATTGTTTATGCACACGCGGAAAGTCAATTGATGCAACGGATTGTTGCATGCTGAATTTAACAGGAATTTTCACATATGGCGACTCCATCAACAAATTTCCCAGGAAAGTTCATCCCGAATTTTTCAACGAATGCTAATGGAAGGGTCAATAAACCTCACCGGATCGTTTTGATGAGTTCCATTCCATTTCTTCATTTTTAATAACTGCAATTAACAATTTTATACCATCTTTAACGTTAATTACGCGTATATGCTCGCGTTGAGCGCTATTACCCTTTCAGCTACCCTAGAAAACATGCAAAGTGTTAGTGAGGCGGACGCAATTTCACTTCCAACGTTGCAATTGGAGAAGTTGTGAAAGTTATTGATGAAACCATAAAAAATCGATATCTATCTGTTTACCATTTTAAATAAAATCTGCACAACTGCTTGAGTCAATTTGAATATGTCTTGACCATGAACCACATATATCTGCAAATGCATTTGTGATATAGATACGATGCAACGAGTAGATACTACTGCGGATACTTTAGACTTTCGACGCTATACATGATCGAGCGGGAAATTCAACGTTTTTCAAACGATTGTGATAGCAAAAGGTGGAAATGATTGAAAGTGAAAGTCAAACACAGAAGATATAAAAACCTGCATCTGTGATAAGTGTAAAAAATGTAGTAAAAATTTACTACATCAAAATGCGCCTTTTCATCGTATGCCTGGTGCATATCAAACCCCAGTTGATTTGATTTAATTTCGAACATTTACACTCTTTGCAATTTTCCAATTTATGCCTTGCAGGCATCCCGAACTTTGATTGCAAAATAAAAATAATTACATAAATCGGCTGTTAGATGTTGATGGTAATAACTAATTTTTGTTTGAATTTCCGTACACCATATACATTAATTAAGTCCAGCGATTTGATTCGAAAAGTGTGCGAAAGCCGAGAGAGATTATTGGTACTTTTTGATTGGATTGTTAGATCCGCGTAGTTGAAACCAAAAGCGGCTTTAGTATTGAAAAAGTGTAGTTTGTAATAAGCGAAACGTCTTCCACCTCTTGGAGCGCTTGTTTAGTGGAGCCAATATGGCAGACTTTCGCTGTTTTTTTACTGTGAACTCTCATCGTTCTTCTTTCATGACATAAGTCCTGCTTAGTCTGTTATTTACCTGAGATTGAGATACCCTCAGCCTTGCGTCCTCTTGTTAATTTGAGAAGTTCCACAGCACCATTATTGCTCTTGTCCATTGTGTCAATGGACTTATACATATCAATGCGTGCGAAAGCTGGGCACTCTTTAAACCCTTGCCCAATAGAAGAAAAAGCTTATGGACTGTTCAACTTCTGTTTCAGTTTCGCTGGAGGACATTAAATTAAGATTTCTTTCTTCTTCTTAGCAGTACAGCCTCTCCCGGGCCTTCGCATCCTGCAACGAATGCTTCGGTCCATCAAACGCGTCCTCCAACTTTGAAATTTGAGCTGCGATGTACTGTCTTCGTCCACAGAGTCAGACCAGAATTTCCTCGGTTTTCCCTCAGGCTACCGTCCTTCAGTTCTCTCAACGAATACCTTTTTGGGTATCCGTTCTTCATCCATACGATTCATATGTCCAGCTTCCTTAGTCTTCTAAGCGTTGAGATCTCCAGCTCGTCAAAAATTTCACACATCTCATGGTTGTATCGAGTTCGCCATTGGTCTCCATCTAGCTTCGCCCCAATTATCCGCCTTAGGACAAGTGGCTCAAAGGCGTTCATTATATTTGCCGATACTTGGTTCAGGGTCCATATTTCACACCCATAGCATAAGACGGGCCCAATCACAGATTTGTATTTGTTCCCTGTCCATGTTTCCCTGTCTTCATAACCGTCAAAACTGAATAAAACGTTTTATTTCCGGGCTGTACTTTTCGGCGTATTTCACTCGCCGTCCCTGTTTTTTTTGGCGCCAAGATACACAAATTCGCCAAAATTTTCAATACTGTATTCACGAACTGTGATATTTTGGGGAGTTGGGGGGTTTCATCTCGATTGCGTCATTAGATTTGTTTCATTCGGATCGATTTGTAGCCCTTCCGGTTTTGCTTCGCAGTCGAGTTTCATTAAGAGTTCTTTGGCGGTTATTGGCGACCGTGATAAAATATTGATGTCATCCGCATAGGCTACCAGTTGGCTTCATTTGTATAATAGTGTGCCTTTTGTATCAACAGGAAGCTTTCTTATAAGATATCCCAAAGCCAGATTAAATAACAAAGGGTCCAGCCCATCTCCCTGCTTTAGTCCAGTATTTGTGTCAAAGGCGTCGGTGAGTTGGTTATTGATGCGGACTTGGGCGATTATCAACGTCATTGTCATTTTGGTAAGACGGAATAATTTGGCTGGAATACCAAATCGAACTATGATTTGGTACAGTACGTTACGATCAGTACCTTATCGTATGCTTCCTTAAAGTCAACGAAAATCTGTCAAACATTTATGTTGAACTCTCAGCATTTCTCAATAACCTGCTAACAGTAAACAATTGGTCAATCCCGATCAATCAACTCGAAAGCCTCCTTGATACTCCCCAATAATAGTGTTGGCGTATAAACTATTTTGATTTTCTAAGTCCTTCTGAAATATTTTTGTACGCTGTACAAAATAGTGATAAGGGTCTATAATTTTCTCACATTTTCTATGATTTTCAAGCTTGCAACCTTTTTTTGAAGATATATAATTGATTGGCTCCACTCGTTTGGCATATGTTCTTCTTGCCATTTTTGCTGGATGATTTTGTGAATGGCTTTCTGAAGATTGCTGCCCCCATATTTAATTACCTCCACTGGAATCACATCGATGCCCAGCGCTTTGTTATTCTTTTGGGCTTTGATGGTGCAACAGATTTCATCCAGAGTTGGTGGTGCGAACGGAAGCTCTCCAGGAATATTTACAACTACCTATAGTTACCTTCAATATGCTGTAGCTGTGCGAAAGATTAAGGAGTTTCTTGCAATATAAAGCCAATCTTTTCTTAATCCTGCTTTCATCAGCGATGATGTTGCCGATATCATCATGGCAGAGCATGGTCTTATGTTGATAATCTCGCTTAAAGTTCTTCATTCCTTTGTGTGCAAGATTTCTATCACTAAACATATATTACTCTAAGAGGCATGACACGTGCCTGCACAAGATAGAATGGCACTCGCGAGATTTCGCTCTCACCAGCGAAACTCACATGTGAATAAATTATAAACTCTCAATTATAAGAGTTTTGGTAGATCAATTTATCCATTTTCACTTACAACATTGTAAGTGTCACTTACAAGTGTTGTAAAATGGATAAAAATAGTAAAAATGGATAAATTGATCTACCAAAAACTCCTAGTATTGATAAAGGTAACCAAAGGCAATTTGGCAAATAGGACAAGTTCAAGCTGAGAGCAATAATAATTACAAGTAAAAATATCCAGACGACATCCACCTAGCTGGTAGTGCCAATCGATGCGTCCCAGCCTGTGAGTTGGCACATTACGAGAAGCGGCAAGAACGCGTGTTCGAAACCAGTTTGAACTCTTTCATCCTTTCTTTGTAAACATAAACTCTCACATCACAATATATTCTGGAATGACAAGGGAACAGGCACCCTAATCGTGGTCGAAAAGACTCACATAGTCTACCGTGCGAAATGCACTATCATCCCTCCTTCATCCATCCAGATGGCTAAGGAGTACAGCCATCTACCTATCTATATAACTATCCATCTGCAAGAGAACCATAGTCACCTTCTCAAAGTATTACTGCGAGCACTGTTCATACCATGGGACATCGGAATCCCTTAGATTCAAGACTCAACCATATATTTGACATTGGTCAGAGCTGTAATGAAATAATTATCAGAAAATATCTTAACGTAACGCCTTCGACCAATAGAATTCTGAGCAATACGAAAAAAAAACGACTTCATCCGAGACTTCAACGGCAACATGTTGAACCTCTTAAACAAACACACACTCGGCAAATCATCCACGTTTGGTAAATTTGAAAATTATTTCCCCGTATTACCTACCTCATCGGAACCAAGGCTAGGTCATAACAAAGCCTAAGGTGTATCTTTTGTTCTCAAGAACATGAATTGCATTAACGCAGGATATGTCTCAATGTCATCGCAAATCGACTGTCTTGACACATTCTAAGGGAAATCATGCGCGCAGAGACGAACAAAATGTTTAAAGAGCGCATAACCACATTGAAACCCACCGCAAATCAATGCTTTAACGAGCCTGTGTATCGAAAACTTTGACATAAACAAAAGGACTACGGAGTAAAAGAATCAACTATCTGTCATTTCTTCCACTTTCCGTACAGAAAGAAATCATCAACAATGATCTGGTGGAGCTAAAGGTCAATGAGTTCTTGCAAGGATATGAGGGTTCCTTTCTCACAACCTTTTCTTGCATCTATTGCGATGAATTTATTTCCACACTAAGCTCATTGAACTATTAAAAGTCTGCTGAGTCCGCTGGAAAAGGAAACAAACAGCCGTGTTTCATTGATCTCGACAAGTATTTCAGCACTGTTCTCACTCACTCACGGACTCACTCACAAGCACCTCAACCACGAATGCTCTAATCTTATCAACGAATGCTCTTCACATCACAGTTAAGTTCATACAGGTTTCTTTTCAGTAAACGTATTCAAAATATACTCAAACGTTATCAGCGGGAAGTAGGGAGTTCCTTAGGGGTCTATTCTGTGGACGTATTTCTCAAACTTCTCCTGCATTGTATGCCCTTTGCCCAGCCAGCAAATGATCAATTTCATACTTTCCATTACGTGATCCTTACCAGCCCACTCTCTGCTATTTTCTATGCCTATGACATCATTGTATTGGACAGCCAATTTTAACTCCCTTAACACCCTTTATAGCGCAAAAACAATCCCTTTAGGATTACTTCACTGAATTGGCTCTGTCCATTGACAATGAGAAAAGTCATTTAATTTGATCTCAAAATGCTTCCGGGAAAGGCCATTGATCGACACCGTCAGGGAATAGGGAATTTGCCATACACATCAACAACTCTCTCCTGCCACTACAGAATATCTTAAAATATTTCGGTGCGCTGTTTCAGGCCCACATTCAGCCCGCATGTTCACACGAACATTTCGAAAGCAACCACAGCTTCTGCATCACTGGTACCACTACTCTCTAGTAAATTCTTCAGCATTAATGCAAATTTATTCATGTTCAAAATCCTAATAAGGCCCAAAATATCTTACAATATTGTTTGTTTTTGTTTCAAACCATATTGACAATATGGTTTCCCGGTTTGTTCACGATCTCTTCTTCTATCTCCAAAGATCTACAGATATTCAAAAAGGATATTGTAGCCCAAATGTACTATCGTGACGTTATATTGTACGGTCAAACTTTCACTTGACGAGGTTTTTTGGGCGAGGCAAACTTGAAGTCTTCCACTGGTTTTTTTTTCCAAGTCTACTTTAAGCTAATCAAATACGTTCAAATCAACAACTCTGTTGATTATGTCTTTAATGATAATGTCCTTATGTTTAATGAGAATTGGCAGTGGTAAATCTGAGCGTTTTCACATTTTTAATTATAGTTTACTTAGAGAAGTTTTGCAATTTTAGACGAACGGCTACGTCAACGAACAAAACTGCCGTATTTTGAGTGACGAGCAACTACAGACGGTTATCTACACACCGTTACATCCGGAGAAAGTCACTGTTTGGTGTGCTTTATAGGCTGGTGGAATGATTGGTCTATATATCTTCAAAATTACTGCTGAGAATGACATTACAATCAATGGTGTCCGCTATAGAGACATAATCAATGACTTTCTCGTTGCAAAATTGACTCGTGATAATGCACGGGACCACTGGTTTCAACAGGATGGCGCGACATGCCATGTAGCTCGTGCAAATATCGACTTATTGAAAGAAGCGTTTGATGAGAGCATAACTTCTCATTTTGTGACTGTGAACCGCCCTGGTCTAACTCCGCTGGACAGTTTCTTGTACGGGTACGTCAAATCAATCGTCTACATCGTTAACCCCCAACGATTGTCTCGTTACTCTCTCTCTCTCTTTGGATTTCTCTGCGCTCATGCCGAATATCATATTCAAATTAAAAGCAAAGAATCTTCATTCGAATAAAACCAATGCATCTTATTTTATTTCAAAACTTTATACTTTTAGAAACAGACTGTATTTGTCTGCATGGCTTATTCATCGGAAATGGTGGTTCTGAACGCGTCTAACTTCAGAACGTTGTGCTACAAAAATCCGGTCAACTACAACGTCAGTTCGATTCATTTGGGGTACTCCCTCGTATATCCAATGCACCACAGAGAATTTTCCACGTGATATATTAGGAAAGTAGTAGGAAATTGGGTTTAAAACTGCAATTAATCCAACGAGGCAAAACAGGACATTTAAACGAAATTATCTGTAGAGTAGAAATTAATCCATAGTTGTTCCGGGAAGTTTTTTTTTTTAAAAAAAAAAAGAGTATCAATGCTTGTTATCATTTCGTTTTAATTTAAAAGTTCTAACGCATATATTTGGTGTACATGATAATCATTTTGTGTGGATACAAATTATTGGGTTGGCAATTAAGTAATTGCCGGTATCAATTATAGATGTCTCTCACTCCAAATCTTCATGATATTCGTGAATGTTATGATCTTTTGCTTCTTCTTCTTATATATGTTAGCTGTCATCTTTACCTACTTTTACTGGTTTATCGCGTAGATAGTTGCTTAAAGTTTTTTTGCCTCAATATTCCAATGGAGTACTAAAACGAACGTTTTCGCCATGCTTTGCTTCATTATTTCCGTAAAGGAAAGGTTAGTAAAGGAAAGAAAGCAGTGCGAGCCGCCGAAAAATTACGTGACGAGTATGGTAATGAAGCCCCTGAACAAAGACAATGCTGAAATTGGTTTGAAAAATTCTGTCCTGGAGATTTTTTCTTGAAGATCTTGAAGAACTTTCTTGATCTTGAAGAACTAAACGTTCGTTAGTTCAAAAAGTTTAGCTTAGTGAGTATAAACTATCATCGAAGCGGATCTTCACGTTACAACATGGAAGATTGCGGAGAAGTTAAATGCTCTCCATACATACATTGAGAAGCATTTAAAACGTGTCGGTCCCGTGAAGAAGTTGGATATTTGGGTTCCGCACGGTTTGAAAGAAATTTATCTGACAAAGCGTATCAGCGCTTGCGAATGTTTGCTTAAACGCAATTAATTCGATCCGTTTTTGAAACGAATCATCACTGGAGATAAAACTTTGACTGTGTACAATAATGTCAATCGAAAATAATCATAGTGCGGAGACAATGATCCATGGCAAACAACTTCAAAGGAGCATATTCAACAAAAAAAATTGTTTTCAATTTGGTGGGATTGGAAAAATCCGTCGTATTTTGCACTGCTTCCAAAGAACCAAACTATTAACTCGAAAATTTACTGTCGGAAATTGGACGAATTGAATACAGCGGTCCAGGAAAAACGACCAAGATTGGTCAATTGCTAAAGTGTCATTTTCCACCTACCCAATGCTAGGCCGCAAACGTCTTTCGCCACTCGTCATATTGATGGATTTTGGTAGGGAATTGTTGTTACACCCACCATCTAGCTCTGAACTCATGTCATCGGATCATCACCTGACAACTTCCTTCGTGGTAAAACTTACAATGATCACGACGTTGTAAAATGTCACTTAACTCAGTTTTTGGCCGAAAATAATCAGACTTTGTACGAGCGTGGTTTTCAAGTTGTCAGAGAGATGGCAAGAGGTCATCGAACAATATGGAAAGTACATTATAGATTAAAATTCATTCCCACTAAAAAAATATTTTATTTCATTTACCAATGACTTAACATAGCCCAATAAAAAGTATTCGAGAGTTAAGTCGCACAAACGTGGGGGCCAGTTAACAGGACCACTTCTGGAAATTAAGTTGTCATCAAATGGATTTTGCAATAAATTGATGGGTAAGCGCGCTGTACATATTGCAATTTGTGCCCTCTTGTTGGAATGAAATGTCGTCGATGGATGGATTTGTAAATAAAAAATTAGTAAGCATGGCTCGATAGCACTCGCCATTCACCGTAACGGTAGCTCCTTCTACATTTTAAATGCAAAAAGCGACCGATCATGGCGCCAGTGTGTGAACCGCACCGAACAGTCAATTTTATGGATGTAATCGTGATTTATTAAAGGTTTAAGGATTGTTTTCGCTCTATATACGGCAATTATGCTTGTTGACGAAGCTATTTCACCAGAAATGAGCTTCACATTTCAAAACACATTTCATTGCTCAAAATCGTTGGCCAGTTTCGTATAAGCCTAATCAGGAAAAATGCGATGTAAACGATGGTCATTTGGCTTGAATTCTTGGGCAAGCTGTGTTTTATAAGCACGTAAGCCAAGAATTTTACGTAAAACTTATCACGAAGCCGAAGGAAGACGATTCGACATTTCGGCGTCTTCTTCGACACTTCGAAGAAGTAATATTCTCTTCTTCTTAATACAGCAACAATATTCTCTTCGGTGCGCACATTTCTTTGCCTTATTAATGGTTTTGAATCGAGAAAAGTAAAATTATTGCGAAAACGATCAAGAAATGCACGAATTGCTTACTCCCTTTGTCGATTAGGTTGACCATAAAATGGACGAAGTGGTTTATGAATTTTACGAACAGATTTATCTTTTCAAAGTTAATTTCCACAATTTGGAAGCGTTTTTCTGGCGTCGAACGATTAATGATGAATTGGCAAAACTTATTGAACAGAAATGTCAACACAGTTTGACATTCTCAACTGTCAAATCACAGACAACACCCATCGAAAATTTGCATGCAGCTAATAAACACCAACTACTTAGTTACTAATCCAGTATAAATTTACAGTACCTTTGTTGTTATGCCCTATATCCATGCAGTTTTATTAACAAATCTGTGTACATCTTGGATAAAGCGACCATAATCAATTAGTTTGTGAATTTCTTCAAGTACGAGGGTCGTTTGATAAGTCCCTGGCCCAAGTAAGAAAAAAGCATTTTTTCCGGAAATTTTTTTTTTATTTTTCAACATAATCTCCCTGGAGGTTAATACATTTGGTCCAACGTTTCTCAAGTCCTTTCATACCGTTCAAAAAGAAATTTTTGTCACAGTCTGCAAAAAATTGGGAAACGGCGTCTTTCACCTCTTGGTTCGATGAAAATTTTTGTCCACCGAGGTGCGTTTCCAATTTGGGGAACAAAAAAAAATCACATGGGGCCAAGTCGGGCGAATAAGGTGGGTGGTCAACGATCTCATACCGCAAATCGTGTAATTTGGACATGGAAACCGCGCAGGTGTGGACAGGGGCGTTGTCGTGGTGGAACAAGATCTTCTTTTTCTTCAAACCAGGACGTTCCTTTTTGATTGCCTGGTCCAAACGGCCCAAAAGTTTTGCGTAATATTCCCCGTTAATGGTTTTCCTCTCTTCCAAGTAATCGATCAGAATAATCCCCTTACTATCCCAGAAAATGGTGGCCATCACTTTCCCCGCCGATTGGACCGTCTTTGCCTTCTTTGGAGCCGGTTCTCCTTTCTTAGTCCACTGCATCGACTGTCGTTTCATCTCCGGAGTATAGTGATGGGCCCACGTTTCATCACCAGTAACGAAACGCCTCAAGAAATCGTCAGGATTTTTACGGTAGAGTTCGAGAGACGCCATTGAAGTCACGACTCGGGTGCGTCTCTGGTCGACTGTGAGCAGGCGCGGCACCCAACGCGCAGTTAATTTTTTCATGTCCAAATCAACTGTTAGGATGTGATGCACCCGTTCAGTTGAGATGCCTATGGACTTAGCTATGTCACGCACTTTAAGTCGACGGTCACTCATAACTAAATCGTGCACTCTTTCAACGTTTTTGTCCGTCAACACACTTTTTGGCCGCCCGGAACGCTCCTCGTCAAGAACACTCGTACGCCCGCGTTTGAATTCAGCAACCCAAAATTTTACTGTTGCATATGAGGGCGAGGCTTCACCATACATGGAATCGAGTTCGACTTTTATCTCGGCCGGCGTTAAACCTTTTAAATAAAAAAATCTTATGACCGCTCGGTACTGGACGTGCTCCATCGTTGACGATTCGCGTGACACGTCAACTTAGAATGGCTGCCAAAAACAAACTGTTACCTACAGAAACCTGAAAAAATTCATGAGACCGTTCGAAAGTGCCATCTACCTAGCGACAGCAAAAACTTTTTCGTGAAACCACGTTTTGTCATTTGGGCCAGGGACTTATCAAACGACCCTCGTATTAGCGCATGTTGGCAGCATCGTATATAGTGGTATTTTGGACCATTAGGGTAGGCAGCCCTTTTTGTGTAAGAAGATCTTTCCTTTGCTGTATCTTTACCAGATTAACTTGCGATTACCAGGCAACAATAATTATTTCCAATTTAATTTTCAAGTTTTCATTCAAACTTTTTTTCAGATTTCAACGCTAACATCGTGTCTGAAATTTGACGTTCGCAATATGTTAATGTTCATACATGCTTGTACCTGTGGTTTCACCTGCACCCGTCATAAGTAATTTATTGCTAGTGTCGCACGCTTGCTTCTAAACAAAAAACTTATTGTATTTAAATCGCTTTAATGGTCATTACCATAAAGATAATATGAAATGCTTCTAAATGCATGCCGTACTATGCATATTACTTATGAAACACGTTCCTCATACATAGTTTGGATGCTATTTATGGTCAATTTATAACTCGGGAAACGTGCAATTCAACCGTTTGACGATTTTCGCTGAATGGGATTAAGACAGTTTTGCGTGCTTTAGCGTTCCAAGTTCAATGGAAAAACAAAATAATACTAATAATAACTGCTTCGGTCTCATACAGAGTCCAAACCGCTTGACGTAGTTCAGAAAGAAGAAATTAGAATGAACGTAAGGTGAATTCATTCGAAAATTCTTGCGTCAGGACGTGCATGTCGATGTTTGTGTTAATTCGAATTATTTGGCGGGATAAAATTTATGTTTCAATTTTATAGCATGCGGAGTAGAATGATGCCGAAGTGTACTATATTCAAGGGTAAATATGATTTCGATGATATCGATGTAAATTCGAGCTTTAAGCTTTGCATGAAGGATTACCACGATTTGGATGAGCTGAGCTGAAGATATTTTTATATAAACCGAGTGTAGGATGAACTCGAAGGATGAGGAATATTAATGCAAGAATCACTTGAAGGCGGTGTTTATCAATCAATTTCACAACATCTATATAGAATTCTGATCCACATGAAAGGCAGCAAAGAAGACATCAGGAACTACAGACTCTACCATCGGTCTTCTACAAAGTTTTCACTAAGGTCATTAGCAACCGAATACAAACAGCCCCGGGAGCAGGCTGGTTTTAGAAGTAGATACAGTACTATAGATCATTTCCATACATTACGGGAAGTCTTGATTAGATATAAAGAGTATGAGCAACCCTTAGCATTGGCCTTCATAGACTTTGAGAAAGCCTTTGACTCAGTATTCTCTGATTCAGTAATTAATGCATTAATAACGCAAGGCATGGACAAACCATACGTCGAAGTACTGGCTAACATCTACCGCAACGCCAGAGCCAAGGCCAAAGTACTAGAAGGCACTCCAGAGTTTCCTTTACAAAGAGGGGTAAGACAGGGAGACACTATATCGCCAATGCTCTTCAACGCTACATAAGAGGGCATTTTCCGGCCACTACATTGGAAGAATAAAGGATTGAACAACGATGGTTAGCACCTCAACTACTTGAGATTCGCAGATGATATAGTCCTGATAGCCAACAGGCAAGGATGAAGCCAAGATTATGTTCAAAAATTATATAAGCACTCAAGGACACACAAAAGTGAATAGAACCACACTAGAAATAGTCGAAGAATATGTATACCTTGGTTAGCTCATACACAAATCCGGTTCACTACTACCAGAAATCAATCAACGAATCAAGATAGTATAGAGTGCTTTTGGGAAGAACTTGATTATATTCATGTCTAAAATGAAGATGTACTTGAAAAAGAAAATCTTTGACCAATGTATCCTACCAGTCCAGCTATACGGTAGTGCATATGGGCGCTAACAACAGGAATAACAAGCAAACTCCAGGTTGCTCAATGCGCCCTGGAAAGATGCATACTGTAGACAACATACAAAAGACGTGATACAAAGAGCATAATCCTTGAAATGGTGATGGGCCGGTCATTTGGCGATAGTGACAGACGGCAGATGGACCACAAGAATAACGCAGTGGTACCCAAGAGGAATCAAACGACTGAAAGGACTCCCAAGGATTCGATGGGACCATGATATAAAGAAAAGAGGCGGCATGCCTTGGATGAGAATAGCTGAAAACAGGCAGACTTGGAAAGCAATGAGGAGTCAATATGTGAGGGAGGCTGCATCATAACTTAGAAATATGGTTGAACAAGCTGAATGTGATGATGATGATGATATGCAATATAACCGAACGGTCACGTACATATTCCAACTAATAACGCTTCAACCCGGTAGTGGCTTCATTACTTCTAGTTTGATAACATTTGTTTCGTTTATTAGTGAAAATCTTTTAAAATATAATAAAATAAATAAAAATAAATTAAACATTCTATAAAAAGTGCAAGGTAACGGTGAATGAATGATAATTCTATTACAAAATCATTCTTTCAACGACTTGTATTATTACTCTTTGAAAACTAATATTTAATTATTCACATGTGCTCAATCAACGGTGTATTAGCGGTTTCATTTTGGCGAGTAAATCATAAAAAAAATTCATGACTTGATGTGAAGAGTCAGCCAACGACTTTGACTATTTCTGAATTTCAATCACGTTTTCCTTTGAGTATTATTGACTGCTGGAAATCGCGCACCCACCACCAAAGAAAAATCCACAGAATTGCAAACACAGATATAAATTTCAACAGAAAAAAATGAAGGCCAAGATCAGATTCAATTTCACATACTGAAACATTTGTATGACACCGAAAAATAATTACAACGACAATTCCACGTAAGTTCATTTAAAAAATTATTGTGGTGCCCAGCGAATTCGATAATAGGTTTTTGTTAGGCTTATCACGGACAATCAAAATTAAAGGTGTAATGGCCTGAGTTGAGTATGTGAAGTTGATGAGGTTTAAGGTGATTTAACTCTGTCTGAACTTACGTTACACCCACACATTGACAAATAAGAAAATAATCGTTGAAAACGTGCGTTTGTGGTGGTAGAATCAAAAGATCTCTTATTTCTTTTCAATTTTTTTTAAGCTTAAGTTCAAGTCTGACTTAACCTTTTGACCCACATTTCTTGAATAGGTGCTTGAGCAATGCATAAATGCATCATTTGAAGATAAACGTTTCAATAAAGCCACAATGTAAGTGGTATTGAAACCTGCTTGCTAGATTTTATACTTTGAATGTACTTGGTTTGCTTTGTATCTGATTAGCATTTGGCGATTTTAGGTCAGGTGCATATTGGAAGCCGGTTGTGATTCAGCAGGAATTCAGCACGAATTTTAAATATTTGTAAAAAATTTTCAGGCACATTTTAACTATTTCAATAGTACTTATGCAAATCAGGACTCAAATTCTGCCTTTGGCGATTTCACAATAATAATGAATGAGATAACTGGTAAAACGCTTACTATGAATTTCAAATTTATGATGAACCTAGACATATTTGAAATATTTTTATTCGCTGTTCGTAGGTATTTAAATTTAATTATTCCTGACGAATAAGTAACGCAGTTGAATATTTGAACGAAATCGTAACAACTATCGATTGGTCTGCCAGAAAGTAAACAAAATAAATAAGTGCAGACCATATTCCATTGTCTTTTCGATGACTTCAGACAATGACCAGTACGGGTTTTATATTTTGAACTTTTGAACGGCTGATGTTTGAATATTACATAGTGTGTCCCAACAAGAAGTTCACATTTAAATATTGACAAAAACAGAACGGCATTACATTTCTGCTTGTCCATTTTCTGGTTTAAAGATACAATCCTTCCTTCATGAAAATGATTTAATTAAAATGGAAGGTAGTCGCGGCTTTCTTAGCCTTGGCGTACATCATTCAGTCGGTCCAATTTCTGAACATATTTTTGATTGCGCGCAGCTCTATTTCAGCAATGGCTGCTTCAATATTAACTTTCAAAGGGTTCATCGTTTGTGTATTGACCGTATAACACTTTTCCATTACGGCATCCCACAAATAAAACTCCAGAGATGTCAAAGTAAAACACAGCTTCTTCGCGGCTAATTAACGTCACCATTTCGACTGATAATGTGATCATCAAATTTTGACGCACTTCGGTTATTGTAACGCTCGATGTGTGGCATGGTGACCATCTTGCTGAAACCAAAGGTCATCTAAATCAATATCTTCAAGATATGGCCACACAAAAATGTCCAAATATGGCGGAAGTTCAGATGTTGACCGTAACGGCCCCGCCGACCTCATTTCCAAAGAAATACCAAATGTGAATATTTCGCTTGTTTACGTACCAACTGAGATGAAAATTCGCCTAGTCCAATAAGATGATTTTTGAACAAAATCCTCATCAATTTCATGTTAGTCGCAAGCTCACACAACGAATCAGTATCGAAACAGATGGTCACTGGGCTTCAATCGTTTGACGAATTGTACTTTATAGGACCACAAAGCAAAGTTTTTGCGCTGAATTCGTTGCATAGAAGACCGGCTCATTTCCGATGGAAGATGACGAACCGTTATTCTCGACGGTTGGCTGCATTTGCATTTGAGGGCTGTTTGTACAATAAATTTTTTTTGTACGGCATTTTCTAGCGGTTTTGAAACAATTATCTTTGTTTGCGAAGTAACTTCCCAACATTTTTTACTTTTGCTGACGTATTAAGTGACTCATTTCGAAAGAAAGAAAGGAAGAAAGCAAAAAGGAATAACGGAAGAGAAGAAATAAAAAGAATGAATTATATTAGTGTTGCCAAAACCAAAATAACCGATGTGTCTACTTCGAACCGCTTATTGGTGCACATTGGTGCACATTGTTTGGCATATAATTTACGAATTAAAAAGTAGATGGTGACAACTACAGCCCGGCTACTATTGAATTTTGTGGATTTTGTAAATGAAAAAATATGAAATGAAAAAAAAAAAATTTTCATCGTTTTAATAACATTGCCACTAATTTGTAGTGTACAGTCCTTGTTCAAAAAATTGGAAATACTGATTATTTCAAATGTGCTAAAAATTTGAAATTTCTTTGTTGAAATAACTGTAGGTTGACATGTAAATGAAGATATCAATATAAAAATGCAGTCTGCCAATGTACTTAATGAACGTTAGATCGGGTTTACCATTAAGGCCATAACAATGTAGTATCTTTATATGAACGCAACCTTAAACTTTTTTAATGAACTGCCAATGTCAAAACGTTAGTCCAACTTAACATTTTCATCATGGTAAAGCTAACGAACCAGCAACGTTTAGAAATTATTAAAAATTACAACCGAAATTCGGAGTTGATGGTCACAATTTTCAGAGCGTTTACTACAATTTTCGGCCGAAATATAAATCGTAAGTGTATAAGTTCGAGTCAAAATTTTCACTATTAGAAGTTTGGATGCCAAAAGGACATCGTAGCGCTCGAAGTGAGGGAAACATCGCAGCCGTAAGTGCATGGATTCAAAATAAAACGGCACTGTAGTGTATTTTGAGTAAAGATCTTGACCTACATGCTTACTAAATCAAATTGACTCTAGAACTAAAGCTACTTGATCATTCGGAAAGCCGAGACTTCTCGAATTGGGCTCTGGCAAAGCTTGCAGAAAATGAAGAATTTCACCGAAAAATCTTCTTCAGCGATGAAGATCATTTCTGGCTCAATAGCTTTGTAAATAAGCATAATATGCGTTTTTGCTCGACAACAAACCGACATGTGCTTCTCGAGGCGCCGTTGCATCCGCAAAAAATTACTATTTGGTGCGGTTTTCATACCGGAGGTGTGATTGGAACGTATTTTTTGGGGATGAAAACGGCCATTATGCTATCGTCAATGCAGAGCGCTATCGTGCTATGTTGGAAGATTATCTGGGTGAACTTGACATCAATGGTTTGTGCTTACAACAAGACTGTGTCACTAGCCACACAACACGCCTCATAATCGATTTATTGAAAGGCAAATTTGGTGGACATGTTATCTCGAGAAATGGACTAGCCGAATTGACCATGCGATCATGCCATCTAACGCCATTGTATTTCTTTTTATGTGATTATATCATGTCAAATTTAGACGAGTTAAAAGACAACATTCATTGCGAAATTCCCAACCTTTCGGTGGAATTGTGTGCTAGCGAGGTGGGGAATTGGGTCCAAATAATCGACTTTTGTAAACGGGCTTAAGGTGATCATATGACCGAAATAGAGTTTCATTCATAGAATGTAATGCTTGTACTATACTCACAAAAATTTTAACTCAATATTTTAAACATTTAGGTGCTTTATTAATGGATAAACTTATTATGCCCTTAATGGAAAACCCTTTATTTGCTAAGAAGACAACTTCATTAGTTCACGTACTTGTGGGTTTCTACTTTAATTTGTTTTGACCAATCAGTTTGATCACTAAAATCCTTGACTTTAGTCTTCCCTTGGTTTGTGATCATCAACTTTCGCTACCCTCCAGC
Source organism: Stratiomys singularior (assembly GCA_954870665.1). NCBI lineage: Eukaryota > Metazoa > Arthropoda > Insecta > Diptera > Stratiomyidae > Stratiomys > Stratiomys singularior. Next base: position 29,660,628 of record OX940881.1, on the reverse strand, counting down.
GCCAAACACTTAAAAAATGTTCCGTCACTGAAGCTGAACTTGACAAAAAAACCGAAAATTACGCAAAAAGGTAATTTTTGCCTTTTTTGGTCTTTGGGCCTACAGCTGAGAATAGTGTTCTAAACCCACAGCCAGAGACACAATTATGCAGAGCTCGTCAAACCATACCCAACAGGATAAAAACGCAGCAATAAGGTAAATAATAACAAGACTGGAGCGGGCACCCTTGACAGACCAAATCTACAGCAATGAATCAAACACGATCTACAGGAAACCAGAGAACAATCGATACGAGAAAAACCTGATGAACATGATAAGAAGGAACTTCAGACAGCCAAAAAGCACAGAAAAGAAGAACAAAGCGACAACGAAGCTTGGACATTACACACACACGGGAACATCAACATAAAAATTGGTGAAGTTTTTCAAGAAATACTACATCAACACAGTCTTCGAAACAATAAACAATTTGGGACGAATATTACGCGCAAACATAAACGATGAGGGCCCGCTGGACAAATAGGGTGTTTATAAATTAATCATGCATGCCAAAAACATAGCTATATTGGTCAATCAGGACGTAAAATAAGGACAAGATTTCGCCAGTACATAAGGATCTACAACAGAAGGGTACCGAAACCGGACGGAACCACTTCGCAAAATGTATATCTATATATATATATTAGCAACAAATGTATATTAACTTGCGTCAAGGAAACAGTGAACGTACTACACATACAACATAAAGGACGAAGGTTGAACGCACTAGAAATCATGGAAATATACCAACAAAAGACATTTCACGGACCCATTAAAAACCAACAAACAAGCACTCATTCGGATATAATCTTCGAGCTGAAATTTGTGGATGAAGGGAAGGAAGTGACGGGGAACGGTGAAATGTTCCGAGGACAAAAAAAAATCACTGATACTCCTGATCTTGACTGATGAGTTACAAGTTTACTAATCAGCTTTAAAAACCTTACAAGGGTACAGTCAACAACAGAATCAGGATTCTACTTTAGGAGTCTGGAGTCAACTTTTGCGAATGTCCTGAACGTTCTTCTCCATCTCATTGACTTTTACATCAAACGTTTACATACTCAGACTGAAGGAATTTGGATATTTGGCAGCTAACTTATATAAAATAATACATCCAGGTATCCTGATTCCATACCAATGTAAGTGGTTACGGTGGTGAATGACTTAACGACCCTTAAACTGAGCTGGACCCTGAACTAAGCCTCAGCCGAATAGGGAAGAAATTTTTTCGGAGATGTTAAATGTTTTCGAAACCTTCCATCTTTTTAACCACGAAAGCTTCCTCTCGATAATGGAAGTTCAAGAAGCCTGCGAAATACGGAACGATATATTGTTCACGTATAGGAAGAGGGCTGTTAGTTCAGCTTTTAGATCCTCGGATGTTATCAGGCTATGTTTGGAGGGTCTGTTTTCTTTGAGCAGTTATTTTGAGGTACAAGTTTCTAGCTTCCAGGACCTGATGGCCGCAATGGGCTCAGCGCTACTTTTGCGCCAAAGGTTGTAGATCAACTAGGGGACGTAAACAGAGATATTTCTTAACGTCACATATCTCAAACGAATATCAGATGGGGTAATCTTTCTTACATCGAGAAAGGTGTGGGTACTTACTACAGCAGCAGAATGGATTAATTTTTTTAAATCCCATAAATCAGTACATAGGGTCACAACTTGTAATTCAGTGACTCGTCGATTGGAACCCATGCAGCTATGATTGGTGTTGCGTATTGTATGTTTTGCTGCATGGTTAAAACTAACAAGGACGAAAATTGCAAAGGAAATGGATAAACCTTTGCAATTTTAAGATCGTAGTCAGAGTCGGCGAAGCATACGAGGGCGGTTCAATAAGTAACCATGTTAGAAATGAAGATGACAATGAATGCCGCCATTTTTTTTTTCAAAAATTTGGTTTTTTATTTTTCTACACAGTCCCCTTTTAGAAAAATACACTACTTATGTCGTCCATCGCATTTTTTTAACCACTCAAAAACATAGAATTTGTCGAACTCTCCAAAATACGCTTTTGTCTCCACTATGACTTCCTCGTTTGAGCTAAATTTTTTCCCCCGATCCATTTCTTCATGTTAGGGAACAATTAAAGCCCCAGGCAGCCAGATCAGGTGGATACGGGGGTTTGATAGCAATTCGTAACGCAATCTATACAGTTTGGCGATGACAACTCCGGATGAATGTGCTGGTATGTTATTATGGTGAAAGAACACCTTCGTTACGCCAAATGTGGCCGTGTCTCCTTCAATTTTTTAGTCGAAGCAGCCCAATAACACCGTAGCATTGTCCAATGATGGTTCTACCTTCTTTTTTGTAAAAAATCCATGAGGGTGACGCCGTTTGCATCCCAAAAAATCGTCGCTATGACTTTTCCGGTAGATGGGACCGTCTTCGCCTCCTTTGGAGCAGATCACCGGGAGAAATCAAAACTTCTTCAGATCTTGCTTAAATTGTTTCGAACAGTGCTTCGAAGTTAACAGCCGCATCCGCATGTTCTCCACCGTAAGCGATATCGGCACACATCGGGCCAACAATTTTTTCATCGCCAACTTATCATGTACAATTGCCGTTCCAGTCGACACACCTACGGGCTCTACTAATTCGCGCACTTTCGTTCTTCGACCAGCGACAATCAACTCCTAAACTTTGAATGATTTCCTCGGTAACCACGTCTGCCGGGCGTCCTAGTCGCTCCTCATCAAAAAAGTATGTTTGCCCACGTTTAAATTCTTTGCTTTCTTTAAGCGAATTCCACGAAACACGTTTTACTCGAATGGCTGCCAAATTCAAACTAACCTATCAATCACTCTGAAATTTGTTTTATCGTCCTTGATAGATGGTAGCATATGATGATATTACCAACTTCCCTCAGGATCGCCCTCGTACTTTGCTGTATAATTAATCACCATTTTGGGCTCTAGAGCGTTGCCTGCTAATTTTTCTAACTGTCAAGGAATATTGAAAATTATTACGCTTTTATAAGTAAGTCCTAGAAAAGCCGCAGAAATGCAATAAGTATTTTTTGGCATCTCATCGTTTGACTGATAAATATAAATTTGTCAAATTGGCGGAACATAAGATTTCGTGAGTTGTTCAAAAAGGAAAATGCTGTGGGGCTGATAAGTTGTTCGGACACAAAAAAATGCAACCTTCTTAATAGATATTATTTTCGGTAGTTAATTTTCCAGAATAATATATCTGTCACTTCTTGGAATATGCAAATGATTACGATTTCCTGTGGTTGGCTAAATCAATAGCTTATTGACATTGAAAACCGGAACAGTCTTCTTCTTTCCATCGACCCTCATTTAAATTTATTTTAATCATATACATCTTATCATATGTGAACATGTGGGCATTCTTTATATGAATGATGCTTTATAATCGCCTGGTTGCATAATACAATCCTGTTTTTTTGCGCATAAACTAATTAATCAGGTAAAGTTCAAAATGTTTGTTGTTCTGGTTTTTAACGAAATAAGTGAATGTTTTCATTGGGTTTGTGATGAGAATATCGGATACTCATCCTGCTTGTCATTAATCATGTGGGTAAACATGCCGGTTGTATTGAAAGGTGTAACTTTTGTCTTTTTATTCATTTGAGTGAGTACATTTTAATATGCTTCCTCCATTCAAATTAAATGCAAGTCACATTTTCCTACTATGATCTCCAACAATGGTCGATTGACACTGAAAAACTCTTAATATTTCTTTTAAGATGATGCAAACCGTAAGTATCATCTACGAATATATCCTACTCATTCCAATTTTAAATCAATATTGCAAAAGAGCGGAGGATGTCAACAATAGGTGCAGTGAAACCCATGTCAAATGTCTCATTTAATCAATTCATATTCATCGAAAATTCCCACATATGTACTAGCAAATTAAAATATTTCAATGCAAAACTGAGAAATTCATTATAAAGGTTACAATGGAATAAGTGAAGACACGTCCGCATATTCATAGTCACGATGATAATTTTTTCTGTTTTCACATATCTAGGACATAGTACTACAATGAATTCCACATATTTCTTTCGTATTTACTGTAAATGTCTGCATACGATAATGTTAACATGGAAGGTGCAACAATAAAAATTAATTCATCTTCTTACGAAAGTATTTGATTCGATGCCAAGCCAATCTCTTGGAAATTCATATTTTGTTGTGGTATTCGCATTTGAGGACGTGATACTTCCATAATAATTGGAATAGAATTATTGCGTTATTGAAATTTCAAGCTAATGTGGGTAATCAGGTGAAATGAAGGTTGAGATTGATTGCATTGTACTAATATGGAAGATATGCCATTTGAATCTCTTATTCAGATGATTTAGATACAAATATGAGGATGTCAGAGTTACCGTTAGTTAATTATCTATTAAATGATTAATGATTAATTATGATTAATTAAATGAGAGTGCAGATAAATAGAACTTAATATTCTGTAATTAAATTTGAGTAAGGAAAATGAAGGCTGTTTGCGCTCTGAGGATTGTTTACGCTACTAAGTGAATCACCTCAACCAGTAAAACCTAGCCGGGATCCGTTTGGTAAATTAATTCGGTCCAGTATCCTTATTACAAAGTCCAAAGAACAAAACCAATCTCTAACCAAACAAGCAATACCTCCATTGTTATTAAAATCGCCCGAGCGTTATGTTGTTATGACTTTATCACTGACTGAGCCGTGGGTACCATCATACTTTTCATTTATGCACTGAGGTTTGATATCAATTATTGAAAGTGCATCGTCTTTGATCGTTCCTGATAGTTCCCTTGTAATTTTCGTGCCTTTTGAGTCGCTTTTACGCTCTATTTCATGAACTGATATGGGTATCATCCTTGTGACAATCAAAACGGTTGTATGAAGGACTGTCTGATAAATGATGCGTTTACAGTTTTCTATGTTTCTGCAACTTCGCGAGCGGTATTTTTTGTGCTAGGGAGGTGAGGATGTTTATGCCTTGAGTGTGGAACTCTCAGACGCATAATTCTTCTAGACTACACACTAAGCACCACCCCTTTCAACGTGAGGTTCAAGCCGGGAATCGTGTGACACATTACTTCGGAGCAGGCCTCGTGTGGCCTTGATATTATAGAGGCGCCTTCAGATTATGGGAATCTCTTCTCCAGCGTGAAGGAAGGGAGAGAAAGCAAGCCCCAAGAAAAGAAATCCCTCCATCTCCGACGCCTCCCAACGCTACAGTATAGCTTTTTCCAGTGTCAGCAATGCCCGAGCATATTTTGCCACGCAATTCCACTTGCCAAGCGTGTTCAGCATTTCCATGATCAACAGTTTCGGGCAAAGCTCTCCCATTTTGCACAAAAAGATGTGTGACAGGCGTCATCTACCTCTCCTTCACCGAAAACATCAAGAGTTGGGTCAAATCAAATCTGTCTCACCATACGCTCGATTGAGCCACGATCTGAGGTCAGGGATCAGACGTGTAGTCCACCTTTCCTTTGTGTGTTACACCCAGGACACTTGCCGTTGCGATAACCAGCACTGACGTCCAGGAGACTGTTCGATATGCGCATGCAATTCGCAGCGCTCTTTGTCTCTGCACATGAGTCAACCGTTTTTGGTATAACTCATTCCTGAGAGCGTTATCCCATAGTTCTGACCCATAGAGTAGAACCGTCTGCACAGCGCTCATTAGAAGTCTTCTCCTTAATGTGGTAGGTTCCTCTATGTTGGGCGTTAATTGTGTAAGTGCCGGTACACGTGCTGCATCTTTGTCAGCTGTTGACCTGATTTGTTACGAAAATCTCATCATTGAGTCGAACAGTACGCCCAGGCATTTTTCTGCAGATTTCGATTCAACCAGCGCGTCGTCAACACTTACTCTAGAGATTCCCTTCTTTGTCAGGATTTTGCCAATGCTCTTTTTCAGTTTTTTGCAGTGCCAGCATGAAATCTTGAGCAGCCATCCAATCCCTTACGCGCTGTATTAGCGTATTTAGTCTAAGATGCGCATGGTAGACTGTGCATACAGCAACTTGCACTCCCGGCAGTCCAAGACACAGCAGTCCGTCATAGAAGATATTCCACAGGTCTGGGCGGAGAATGGAGCACAGCGCGACACCTGAAGGAAGCATTAGCTTTCTACTTTCGTTCATTGAGTCGTAGAGTAAACTGCGGTCCTACAGATAGATATATTCAAATACGGTTCCTCAAAATTCGGATCAGATATATTTGTACTTGAAAATGGTTTTGGAGCTAGAATATCCAGAATATCCACCTATCTAGCGCCGTTAAAGACATATCGGATATTCAGTGTAACCAGCAGTACTATCCATCATGTGGAAATGCAGTGTGCTTCTGCACGTCGGACCGCATTGATCACTTTTCCGATTGCGCCCATGGTCGAGCAACCTGCTCTGAAGCCACATTGTCGTGAAGATAGGGCTCCGATAGCACGAGTCGCGGCAGCCATTCTTCCCCTGATTAGTTTTTCGCAAACTTTTCGATTCATGTTTTCATGCAGTCAACACACTAATCCTGAGGATGGCATGATTTCAAATAAGAATTTTGTTGACAATCAAGAAACATTTTCACTGCAGTTGGAAGCATTTTGTGGGTTGAATAAGCCAACGCAATGAGTTGGAATCGTGGTTTGGGAATGGAATTTTGCGAATATTCTTGTTAAATATGTTTATTTGACCAGCAACTTTTCATGTCCGAGGTTATTATTCCCCTTGTAAGGTTTGCACGTGTAATACATTATGAGGTTTGATTTTTATTTGGCTTTCGTTGACAGGTCACATGGCACTCCTCTCAAACTGTAATTTAATTTTTATTCAGTATTGTTTGACAAATCATTATGGAAAGACTTACACTGCAACATCGTATCAAAATTGTTCCGCTGTATTATCAAAATTATCGGTCTGTGAGAAACGTTTTCGTACTCTTAGAGCATGCTTCTGGTCTGAATCGTCGAATAACCGAAACTACTTTAGCAAATACCGTTGGCAAATTTGAGACCCAGCATATGTTATTCGATGGTACCCGACCGATTAGATCAAGTCGTGAAGAGAATACAGCGGATGTAGCCGAGAATGTGGCTGAAAACCGTGACGAATCGATTTGTCGTCGTTATCAACAACTTGGTTTGTCGTACGCAAGAATTTGGCGAATTTTAAGTAAAGATCTTGGGTTTAAAGCATAAAAACTTGAAGCCAAACGACTGAGGTTCACGTCGTGTTTTTGGTGAATAAGCTCAATGAAAATCCGCTGTTTTATCGCGGAATATAGTCTAGTGATTAGGCGCCGTTTTGGCTCGATGGATACGTCAATAAACAAAATTGCTGTATTTGGGCTGATGAACAACCTGAAGAGCTTCATAAACGACCACTACATTCATAGAAATGCACAGTTTTGTATGACTTGTGGTCCGGCGGAAGCATGGGTCCTTATTTCTTTAAAAATGAGTCTGGTCAGAGCGTAACCGCTAGTGGCAATTGCTCTCGCACCAGGATAACAAATTTTTTGTTATCTGAATTTAAAGCCCGTAATATCGGTAAACTTTTGTCTCAGCCAAATGGCGCTACTTTGCATACAGCGAGATAAAAAAATGGACTTATTTAGAAATAGTTTTTCTGAGGTCCTGATTTCAAGTTTTGGACCAGTAAAGTGACCGCCAAGATCGTGTGATATCACACCTTTCGATTGTTTTCTTTGGGGTTAGATGAAGTCATAAGATGGACCACTTAAGGCGTAGTCGCGGTCAACATTTAAACGAGATAATTTTTAAAAAGTAAGTGGTATAGTTTGTTTTTTTCACTTTAGAATAACATTTTTACTATAGAATTCAACTTTATGTCTTTTATTTGAGTAAAACCAAACCCTGTAATAAATCACCTTTTATAACTATTTGTAGAATTTTGGAAAAATAACCACTGATACCTTATACGCACTCCCCTTCCCACAAATTCATTGTCCAAAGAAAGCTTGGTTAAACTATTTTTAAAGAGATATGGCCTGCATGTAGACATTCTTTCCCTGATGAAACCTTAGGTTGCAAGTGGCAGTGACTATTGAAGCATGCATGTTGAAGAATGGCAGTTAGAACTATTTTCAGCGCTCAATACTTTCATAATGGCATGTCAAAAGCGTGTTACATAAAGCAGAGTTAGGTTGACTGGACAAACAAGGGTGTATCATCCTTGATGAAGTTCAAAGTAGCTTACGGCAAAGATTGTCTTTGATAACGATAGAATCCTTCTAAGTGATTACTAAAAGCAGGGTGTCACTATGACAGGTGTCTGCCAAACTGACTTACAAGAACGAGATTTTGACCAACGATTTGCACGTGCACAAGACGTTACTCACGATGTCTTCAGTACAAAGAGTGACCATAGACAATCCTGGAACATCTTTCTTATTGTCCAAATCTAGTTCGTAATGATTATAACCTATTTCTGATAGTGAAAAGAAAAACTATTTAAGAGAAAACATTTTGAAGCGAGAAGAAGTGGAGAGCCCAACGTGATCTATTTTGACAAGACAGACAATACTTTTTTTTCAAAAATATAAATAAATTAATTATTGGATCTAATAAACCTCTAGATCTAATAAATAAAAAAATAATAATAAAAGTATTATAATTATGGGGGGAAACATCTAAAAGAATAAGTAAGCCACCATTATGCGAACTTTTTGAGCTGTATAAGATATTGAACGTATAAAATTCTGCTGTATAAAATTTGGGGTATTAATGGTTCAAATGAATTCCAACAGGAGCTAGAAACGGGAAGAACATGTAGTTGTTGTAGTTGTTATTGGTGGTGTATCGTAATGTCTTCCGTCTAATAACTTATAGTTGATGAAATTCTTTATTTTTGCTCAGGAAAGTAACTGGAATTTGTCGTGGTACAATATTTTCAGAATTTTTGAATATTTTTAAATATTTCCAGCGGTAAATAAAAGAAAGTGAATCACGAAAAATTTATAAAGATGTATGCTTATTATTTGAGAAACTTGAGTTTATTTCTTTTCAGAAAACTTTTGACCACTATACGAGAGCGAATAAATCAGCGCCCGTGTTTGACGACAGAGGGCGTTCTGTAGGGAAGTTGGTATTACCATCGTGTGCTGCCATCTATCAAATGACGAGAAAAAATAGGCAAATGACTGATTGTTCGTCGTCGTTGTAGCACTACAGCCCATTTCGGGCCTTGGCTTCCCGCAGGTGTCGCCTCCAGTTGTCTCGGTCCATCGACCGCGTCCTCCAATTTCGGAATCCAAGTAGCGTGCTGCTTTCTTCGTCTACAGAGTCGGACCAGCGCTTTCTTGGCTTTCCCACTGGCCTGCGTCCCTCAGTTTTTCCGACAAATACCTTTCTAGGTATCCGACCTTCATTCATTTGCTGCACATGGCCAGCACATTGCAGCTTCCGCAGTTTTATCACAGTGGAGACTTCTGGCTCGTCGAAAAGTTCGTACAACTCATGGTTGTACCTAATTCGCCATTGACCTCCTTCCTGCGTTGCTCCCACGATTCGTCTTAGAACCCTCCTTTCGAAAGCGTTTAGTATATTTGCGGAAGCTTGAGTGAGGGTCCATGTCTCACATCCGTAGCACAACACAGGTCTTATCACAGATTTGTATACTTGCAGCTTTGTTTTCCTATATATGAAGCTGGCCTTCAGAATACCCAAAACTGAGTAGAACGCTTTATAAGCGAGCTGAATTCTACGCTTTATTTCCGCCGTTTCATTACCATCCTTCACTAGCTTGGAGCCAAGATATGTAAATTCGTCCACATTTTCCAGGTTGAATTCGTTGATTGTTATGTTTTGCCGGTTGGGGGTGTTTCTCCTGGTTTGTATCAAAACTTTTGTTTTGGACTCGTTGATTTGCAGCCCCACCTGCTTCCCTTCTTGGTCTAGTTTGAGCTGGAGTTCCTTGGCAGATGAAAAGGATCTTGACAGGATATTGATGTCATCCGCATAGGCTACAAGTTGGCTCGATTTGTATAGTAGTGTTCCTTTCGTATCCACAGGTAGTTTCCGTACGACGTATTCTAGAGCTAGGTTGAATAGCAGTGGAGCCAGTCCATCGCCCTGCTTCAATCCTACCTTTGTCTCAAAGGCATTAGTCAGCTGGTTATTGATTCTGACTTGTGCTATTGTTGATGCCATTGTCATTCTTGTCAGGCGGACTAGCTTCGCTGGGATTCCAAGCTGAAGCATTATTTGGTACAGTACTTCTCGATCAATACTGTCGTATGCTTGCTTAAAGTCCACGAAAATTTGGTGAACTTCGATATTAAATTCCCAGCACTTTTCAAGGATCTGCCTAACTGTAAACAGTTGGTCAGTAGTTGATCGTCCGGCTCTAAAACCACCTTGATACTCCCCAATTATTTTTTCAGCATATGTGTTAATCTACCTTCAAGTATTTTTGTGAGGATTTTGTAAGATGTACAGAGTAGTGATATGCCTCTGTAATTTTCGCACTGTAGTTTGTCTCCTTTTTTGTGGATAGGGATGATGATGGATTGGCACCACTCTTGCGGTATTTGCTCTTGATCCTAGATGTGTTGGATCATCTTGTGGATGATTTTCTGTGCCGCAACACCGCCGTTCTTTATCAGTTCTGCTGGAATTTCATCAATGCCCGGCGCTTTACTGGTTTTCTGGCTTTTGATGTCATACTTGACTTCTTCCAGAGTTGGAGGGGCCAAAAGAGAACGATTCTAAGATTCGAAGATGTTTGACGACTCTGCTGTTCTTGAGCCGTGCGTAGGATTAAGGAGCTCCATGAAATAGGCAGCCCATCTTTCCTTAATCCTATCGTCGTCAGCAATGATGTTACCGCTTTCATCTTTACAGAGTGAAGTCTTGGGCTGATATCCTCGTCTTAAGCTTTTCACTACTTTGTTGGTGTTTCTCGATCTATTGCTCGCTATTGCTATCGCATCTATTGACCTTAATTGGTCATCAAAATATTTTCTTTTCTTATTTCTAATAATCTTATTGGCTACTCGTCGGAGGTTCTCGTAAGATTCCCTCTTCGTCCTGGTATTTCTATTAACATATTCTTTATACGCCTGGTTTTTCTTTTCTAACGCATTCTGGCATTCATCATCAAACTAGACATTTCTTCTGTGCCGGGCTATATACCCAATCGACCGTTCTGCTGTGCTTTTAATTGCTCCTTTCACCTCCATCCATAGCTCGTTACTTGTCTTTTCAGACATATCTTGGAGGATAGGAGCTAGTTTGTTTTCGAGGGAGTCATGAAAATCTTTAGCAATTGACTCCGTTTGTAGCTTTTCGATGTCAAACTTTTGTATTGGACTGGTTTTCGTATTAAATGCCTTTGACAGGCGACATCGAAACGTTGATTTGACCAGGTAGTGGTCCGAGTCACAGTTTGCTCCACGGAATGTTCGGACGTCCAGTATGCTACATGCCCACCTCTGTTGAACGAGCACATGATCAATTTGGTTGAAGGTGTTGCCATCTGGAGATGCCCAAGTTATTTTATGAATGCGTCGGTGTGGGAAGTACGTTGAACTAATAATCATATTTCTGCTACAAGCAAAGTCAATCTGGCGCTGGCCGTTGTCGTTACTGCTATCGTGAAGGCTGTGGCCTCCTGTAGTTCCCCGATGGATATGTTCATTGCCAATTTTTGCATTTTCACCTAGGATTATTTTGATGTCGTTTGTGGGCAATGAGCCAAAGAGGCGTTCTAGGTGATTGTAGAAGGCGTCCTTCACTTCCTCGTCCTTATCTTCTGTCGGGGTGTGGACATTAATCAGCCAAATCTTGAAAAATTTAGTTTTGATGCGGATCGCACACATTCTCTCGTTTATTGCTTTGAAGTCGATAACGTGTGACTTGAATTCCCTATCCACAATAAATGCTACTCCGAATTCTCGGCTTCCTCCAGGCTTCCCACTTTTAAATAGTGTGTGAGATCTCAAGTCCTGTATCTCAGTACCAATCCATTTCGTTTCCTGGATTGCCAGCACATTTAGTTTGTATTCACTGGCCTGTTGTAATAATGCTTTAACAGCGCCAGGTTTGTTGAGTGATCTGACATTCCAGGATCCAATTGCGTAGTCCTTATTTCATTTGCGGGGTCGTTTCCGTTGTTCCAATCCAATCCGAGGCTCCCTTACAGGTTCCAAAACAATATTCGATTTTACAGGGACCGGTTGTTAGCCCATTGCCGAACCTTCGTTCCGAAGGCGTGGTTATTATATTCCTGTTATCACGCGCAGGAAGTCGCGCTCACTCTCTTGCATCAGTCTTCATAAGAAGTCCAGCGGCCACCAACGTGGAGGTTGCAAGTAGGATTTGGTAGCAGGGCTGTTGGAGTAGCCTATTTCAGTTTCGGTTTTAGTGCATCCCATGGGGAACCAGTAAACCCAGTTCAGCACCGATATTACCGCTACCATTGACCGCTGACTGATTGTTAGATTAGTTTGGATTTGGCACCCATTCGAGTAAGATGTGCTTCGTGATTTTCGCTAAGATGGAAAAAGAGCAGTATCGTTCGGTAATTCGCTTTTTATTTTTGGATGGAAAAGTTACGAGGAGTTAAAAGCAAAGTTGGATGCTGTTTATGGAGATACTCCACCATCTATGACCACAGTTAGATATTGGTTCAACGAATTTAAACTTGGGCAAACATCCGTTTTAGATGAGGAGGAACCAGGACGTCGTGCAGACGTGGTTACCGATGAAACGTCTACGACATGATTCTCGCTGATCAAAGAACGAAAGTGTGCGAACTAGTAAAGCCAGTAGGTGTGTTAACTGGAACGGCAATTAGTATTTTACATGATAAGTTACCACAAGCGGGAGCGGCTGTTAACTTATAACCCGTATTTGGAGCAATTTAAGCAAGATCCGAAGGAGTTTTTGCGTCGAGTTGTCACCGTTACTGAAACCTGAGTTTATCATTAGACACCATAAACTAAGCAACTATCAAACCAATGGATTTCTTCCGGGTGAATCTGCTCTAAAGCAGATGGTCCCATCAGCCGCAAAAGGTCTTGTCGATGATTTTTTGGAATGCGAACGATGTCATCCTCATCGATTGTTTAGAAAAAGGAAGAACGATCACTGGAAAATGCTACAGTGAGTTTTTGGGGCGGCTTCGACAAAAAATTGAAGAGGGCACGACCGTTCTTGTTCCCTAACATGAAAACATGGCTCACGGAAAAAAAATTTAGCTCAAACGAGTAAGTCATCGCTGAGACAGAGGCGTATTTTGGGGAGTTGGACAAATCCTATTTTTTGGAGGGGTTAGAAAGATGGCTGGTACGTTGGGAAAAGTGTATTTTTCTAAAGGGAATTGTGTTGAAAACTATAACACAATTTTTTGAAAACAACAGTGTCTTCATTTCTAACATGGATACTTTTTGGACCACCCACGTATGTCATTAGGAGTTGCCTAATGTATTCGTTAAACAGTTTTTTTTAAATACTCACATATGATTGTACGTGATAATTGATTTGTAATGAATATTGGTATATTCTTAATATCTTGGGGTATGCATTTGTACATAGGCATACACATATGAGGCAATGTACATATATGTGGTAATAAATATAATAAGGTCTACAATATTTAAAACTGTAGAGTAGCTAAAAGGATTTCGTTTTTTTGCATTTACACAAAATGTTTGGACGTACTTGCGCATTTAGTACTTACATGTACCAAAGATATGCGAAGCATGTTTGAAATTTGCTCATATCTTTGTCTTTCAAATTAGCGATTTAATTATGGCCTAAGGCAATGTTGCTTTAAAAATTTTCCGTGGTTATCACAATTCTTCATAAATGCTGAACAGCGCATCTGGAAAAATATTTGAGGCGTTGGTTAAATAAATGGAGACCTTCGAAAAGTTAGAATATCATTTGATATTCCCTCTTGATTTCTTCGTGTTAATAACTAATAACAATAATTAGTAACATATCCGTTTTACAGGTTTTACATGGTCTTTCAGTTTAACGCTTTTTCAGTTTTACTAAGTCAAAATGGCTCAAAGGCCCCAACAAAGCTAAGCCATCCTGCAAAAAATCTTACGATGAAATTGGCACGCTTATGAACTGTCTTCAAAACTTCCCAATTTTCCGCTAAATTATTTTTTAATTGATTTGTAAACATTGCTCAACAATTTGTTAAGCTTGTGATAACTTCGCGTTCAAAATCATTTTACCGTGATAATTATTTAAACCCACCTTCCGGAGTTCAAGTAAATATTTGCAATTCAATAGATTGGTTATCGACAAGTCATCCGCAGAAAAAAGTGAAATCGCATATATTAATACGATAGTAGAATAAAACGATACAAATATTTATTCTCGAATAAATAATGAGATGTTGAAAAATACCTCAAAAGAATTTATAAGTTTATTTCAATTGTCAATATTTTTGAAAAATGTTTGTCAAGTGATATTTACATTTCCATTTGACAATTTTTTCACGGTCTTCGCTAATGTGGGGAATTTCTATGCAAAAAAAAACATTACACAAAAATAAATGTTAAGAATGTGAAGAATTCACTTCCTCTTGATCACACTCGGACTTTATGTTACACAATTTCAAACCAACCTGAAAATAATTGAAAAGTATTTGTCTATGTCATTGATTATTTTTTGGGCGGTGCACCACACGTCTTTAGAGAAAACTTCATTGCATTAATTTATAACGGAAATTTGATAATCGGCAAATTAGAAATAGTTCAAATCTTTTGACAGGAAAATGAAAATGTGTTTTTTTATGATAACTATTACACACCTGACGTACATATGTCAGGTTCAATTTTTTCCAAGATTTCGAAAACAGACACAGTATAACGCGTGGTTCGAAACATTGCATGGCATTATTCATTAAAACATTCAGACTTTTTCAAAATGTTCACCGTTCCTGTTTGTCACTTTTGGAATATATTAGGTGTGTAGGTGTGCTCCCACTATTTCTCATAGGTGGCATAAGTAAGTACATATTTGTGGGAAAAAATCGGGTTGCATCAATAAACGAGAATGAAAAAACAACAATAAAAAATATTTATTAACGTCAACAAAATAACCGACGCGGATCGAATGACGGCTAAAAGTGAAAGAAAAAGTTTTTGACGGACTGAACATACACATTTTATATTGGAGTCGCTGTCAATCTTTGTAGCTTGTTGTTTGAAGTCTGAACTGTGGCTACATATGGGTAAAAAAAAAAGAAGACGTTGATCACAGTCATAGCATTTTTGACATATGTAAACATAGTCTCTCTTTAATATTAGTTAACGTGTATCTAAATCTTCAAGTTATTTCCAGTAGAAAATGTCGGATTATGAGCTGATTAATTGTTATTTGCGAGAAGCTTATATTTTGATTAAAAAAACCGCAACTGGGACTTATCGAGTGTTCAAAAGAGCATATGGTGAGGTTACTGAAGCTATTATGAGTTCAATAACGTATCACGAGTGGTTCTGTCGCTTTAAGAACAGTGATTTTGTCAAAAAGCCGGCATAGCCGTGGATGTTGTTGAAGCTGCCGAATGAAAAGCATTACCTAGTGAAAACTCGTGCCAAAGTCAAAAGAAGTCAGCAGTTTTCTTGAAGGTAACTCAGCAGGGAGTTTTGAAACGCCTTGAAGACGTTGGAATCATTCAGAAGCAAGGATATTGGGCATCGCACGTAAAGTCAAGAGAGATTGTACGAAATTTGTTTGCCTGTTTCAGTTTGAAGTTCCCGAAAGGCAACACCACAAGGGATTTCTGCACTACATTTTGACTGGAGCCGAAAAATAATTTCATTATTTAAACCTCAACCGCAGAAACGGGAATTGCCCCGCCATGCTTCACGGTTTAAACTATGTTTCACGTTGACGTTGCGACAGAAAATCATTTCTCCAAAGTTATGATCTATATATCGTGGTATCAGATGGCGTAGAGTATTATGAGCTACTAAAAGCGTCTGAAACAATCTCAGATACGGTTCATAGAGCCGATCATCGACAGACAAATGTTCGCAAGGGACATGATAAAGTCAATTTGCATCATAACACAGCTAGCTAGATCTCATGTTGCAAAAGTCCTTTCGTAGTCCCTTCCAACCACCAAATTCTCCGAGCAATGGTTCCCAGCTTGGCTATGATGTTTTATGATGAAGTGAATAACTGAATCGACCCCGAGAATTTCATTAAACAATGAAATTTTTTCAGCCACTTAAGATTTGGAATGTGAGTCGGCTATAAAAAAACTAATGAAAATTGTTTCAAACCTTTCCAAAGATCGATTGTTGGCTGATTGCTTTGGCTGTGTGGCATGGTTCATCGTCCTTTTAAAATCAAATGTTGTCATTGCGCGATAGCGATTGCCGTTCCCCGTAAAGGGGTTTCCCTGCTCATTTTGGCCTGAAGAATGGCCTGGAAATGCCTCCAGACCAAAACCGTAACCAGACAGTCCCTCGTTGTGGATGTGCATTGGGTTTTCTACCATGAAAAATGTATTTTTTGAGCTCCAGATAAGACAGTTTTGCTTATTGGCGTATCCTCCGAGTTTGAATAAGCTTCATTAGAAAAAATGGTTTTTTGGTAAAAATGCATTCGGTCATGCGGTCTTCAAGAACCCGCTTCTCAACTTGATCCATAAATTGTGTTTTTGGCACATTCTTTTTGTCAAATTAGTTTCGTAAATTTCTTGCAGTTTGAGAAGAAGACAATATCACTTTAGAAGTAAGTTTTCAATATTTTCTAACTTTATTCAAGTGAAAAGCGAACCATATCATAAATGTCAAGCATTAAACTAACTTTGTGTCATATTGGAAATGTCATCTAACCTTCTAACCCCTATATTACCTATAATTCCAACTCAAACGTTAGACATCCCACCCTGTATATATATTTTGATGGTCACTTATTGAGTGACAAAAAGGATGCTTGATATTCATTTAAAGCGAGTGTGAACCGCATGCTATATGTTGTCGAAATTCATTTTTATACTCTCACCTGAGATTTTTTTCCTGAGAACTTGGCAACCGTTAATGATGAGTATGCTGAAATTGTGCTAGGAGAGTTACCAAAGTTGTTGGAATAAAAATGTTTTAGCCTTAGAATCCTGGTCTTTATTGAGAGAAATGCATACCATTTTTTATGTTAATTAAAATAATCGGTGAAATTTCTAATTTTTTGGTGTTCACGTATGAAAAGTTATTTGAAATTAGTATTGGAAATATCTACCAACTCAGAAAAAAATGGAATTTTTATTAAGCCTCTAAGGACATCGAACGCGAAATAATATTGAGAATTCGTAGTCTATCCTCGTAAGAGCGTAAATTGAAATTGTCTTTGTATCGATTCAATCTTATCGTTATGGACAAATATAGACAAGCGATTCTGGAACAGACAAAGGATACAAATGAAGTTCAAGACACCAATCTATACTGGAATTGTTGGGAACATCGTTTGATGAATCCGAGAAGCTTGCAAGGTCGGCGGCGAAAAGTGCAATCTGAATCGCAGTTTCTTGTCTGGTCTATTATACTGTCTACGCGGTTAAGTTTGTGATGTTTAAGCTGACAATCGCAAATGATGTCTGAGTTTCTCCGAGTTAAACTTATAATTTGACATTTATCGAGGTTCAAATAAAGTTGATTTGTTTCAAAAAACTCATATAGTGTGTTTAATTTGTCTCGAAGGAGTTTCATTTCTCTTGGGGACATAACCACATTGAAGGGCTTCAGGGCTTCGCCACAAAATATAGATGAGGTATATCAGACAGGATTCCGTACAAATCAGCAATGAGTATGTTGAAAATAGAGGACCTAAGTGACTGTTTTGTGGTACGCCGGAAAACACATTTATGTCCTTGGATACAACCCTTGAAATTTAACCCTTGTGTCTTATTTTTGAGGTACAACTCAATACACTCGATTAAAAGTCCTCTTTATCCGAACTTTTTTAAACTATGAGATATAATTTTGTGGTTGCCAGGATCGAACGCTTCACTGGTGTCGGTATAACTTGCATCAATTTAGTGAACTTTTCCATTGCACAGAAGATGCGAGAGACTATTACAGCAAGATTCATTACTGTCTGGAGCTGTCGAGCGATTTTTGCCGAAACCGTGGTGGTGTTCGTTTAGCGGAGGTTCAATGTTTCGGGGATATTTTCGAACTGATTATCTTTTCAAAGAATCATGACATTAACTCAAGCCTAACTGTGGAGGCACTCACAACTAGGGGGCATCAAGGGGGTATGAGTACTTCTTGTAGCCGAGAAAGATGACGTAGGTGAGTGGAGAGATCTCTTTGGCTAGCTTTCTGACTGGAATGTGCATGGATGCAGATTTTCAATGTAAATGTATCTTTTACCCGTCTTTGTCTCAACGACATATCTCAAACGTATTTTCCTAACTAACACTAATGCATCTAGTAAATTTTGGTCGAATCGCGTTAGATGGGGAATTCGTTTGAGGTGTTAATGCTAGTTAGTAGTTACGCTGTTCATCCAGAGTTCATAACCCGGAAAATCTTGATTAGAACGTGAAGATACCGTGTTTAATAGGTACGTGCTTGTTGATTACCAATATTTCAGGACTTCCAAGAACCTCAAACTGTTGACTCCTAGGAAGCTGAATTTATTTTCTACTATTGTCTGTTTCTTATGAATTAAGCAGTGCTAAGCTGCGGTACGTCTTTCACTTAGTATTGCATAAGCTCACAATTTTTCGTAAATTTCGCTTGTTGATAAAGCGAAGTGCATGTGAATAGCTAATATATAAAAAATGCATAAGAGCAATCAAATTTTGAATTTTCTCAAATTATCATTGAAAGTAATAAAATCGTTTCATTTCATTTCGAAATAAATACATGTGAAATGAGTTTTTTTCAAATACTGCGAACTTTACTGTGATGCGGTTGTTGACGGAGATTTAGATATGAAAAATTTGGACATTATACGTGCTAAAATTTTCTTAATGTTTAATATTTTAACAGCAGTTTTAGTATAATCTTTTAAATGCGGTTAAAACGCTTTTATTGCTACCGCCGTTTTTTACAGGTGTTTAAGGAACTTTCTAAAATTTATGTGGTTGGTATATTGTAGATGTTTCGTTGGTGACGATTATTGGTATGGGTGGTTTTACAATTATGGGTATGAGTTCTGTAATAAATTAATTCGTTTCTAACAAAACGATTCTATTAAGAAAATTTTTAACAAGATTAACTACCGACATTAGTCTTGAAATTTATAGATATTTACAAAGTCTGTAAATATTTGGGCACGATTGGCGGTATATTTTTTAATGAAACATCTGAGCTTTCTAATTGCTCACATTTTCCATATTTCTGACTAAGTGATTACCAATTTTTGTGCAAGTGCCCATTGTTTCTCGTCGAGAGTGCTGTCAGGACTCTTTCAGGTTAGCTTTGTTCTAATTGTCTTCTAAATACTACTGTGGGCTTTTACTACTATTTTTTAGTTTAAATTTTGCGCGGGAGCCCACTCGTCGAAAATTTTTACCTAAGTTGGTAAGACTGTCGGTGACAACTGTGCCAAATGTCACATCAAAATAATCACTAGTGTTTAGTATACGCTTGTCTTTCTGAAGTACAAGAAGTGCATTCGGCGATTTTTACAATGAGTGAAATTATTCAACAAAGAAGTGCCATTAAATTTTGTGTGCGGAATCAAATTTTTAGTGCCGAAACGTTCAAAATGTTGCAAAAGGCCTTCGGTGATAATTTTATGTGTATAATTTTGCATTATACACATATACACATCCTGCATTGATTCTTCGAGAGTTTTTCGTCAAAAATTCAACCAATGTCGTTCCACAACCACCGTATTCACCTAATTTAGCTCCGTGTGAGCTGTTCTAGCTGTTCAGCAAACTGAAACGACCGATCCGGGGAAACCGTTTTGAAGACATTAAACATGCATTGAAGACTATTATGGATATTTACTCCAACAATTGCTTCGAGGATTGGAAAAAACGTTGGTACAAGTGTATTGAGGCCGAAGAAATTACTTTGAGAGGAACGAAAAAGATTTGGGAGAATAAATAAAGAATTTAAAATTATGAACAAGGTCTTATTATTTTTTGCCCACAGTAGTTTGTGTATGTCGTAGCATAGCATTAACATTTAGACAGAAGGCGGCATGCTGTCATTTCCCGGCGGATAAACGTCATCCTTTTATTTCGTATCCGTATGCGATTTTTCAGTTGCTCTCAAACATTAATTTAAATTCCTCACATTTCAAAGCTTCTCGAAGTCGATTTCGATATTACAAATCTAATACTACCTCCACTTTCAAAAAAATATTTTCAAAAGTCAATCAATTGTCGCCATCCGTTTCTTTTTAATTAAATAAAATATTGTTTCTCGCCAAAAATTTGAATACTTTCGGTAGCCATTTTCCACTCAAAATGAATTCATTCATCCGCGTTTTCGAAAATTGAAAAATCAGCTGGTGATGAACTTTGGTTTGACGATTGGTTAGTTTGTAAGCAAAATCAGATGAAAACTTAAAATTTTTAAATTTTTAAGCCAGAAAGTAAAAATAGTGAATGTATTTGTATAAGATTTGCTAAGGAACAATCTTGAGCCTGAAAATCCGCAGCAGTGGGAAAGTAATAATATATAATCTTCGTATTTTAGTTAAGTATGGGTGATCATTAACTAAATTGTTTCTGGTGTAGTTTTTTCTGTGTGTTTTACCACGAAATTTGAACAAAGCAATGTCAGAACGACCAATGCATTGCGAATTTGTATTCATGAAAGGAGGTTTGAATTAAGAGAATAAGTGTTACTTTTCCGTTGAAATGTCTTTCATGGCCAAGAGGCTGCTATCGTTGATGTGAAAAAATTCTCTCATTTTTTTTCATATTCGATTGTGGATAACGTTCAGCAATTGAGGAAACTATTCACAAATTGTATTCTGGGCAAGTTAAAATAAAAGTTCAGTGATTTGGTCATAAAATTTTCAGAAAATTCATTGATTCTAAATTTCGTTCACTTTCCCAGCATAACCTTGAGGTCTAGTATTTTTCACAGGATTAATAAATTCCATCCACTTCATGTTTCCGAAAACAGTTCGTTTCAGCGAAATAAACCACAAGCGAATATCATAAAGTTTCTTAATTCAACCGATTGCTAATATGTCGTCTCCTGTTGCAAAATAATATATAGTAGCAACAGTCACGAATAATAATGCTTAGAAAGAGACACAAAGAAAACAACGTACGAATCATGAATAAAGGAAGTACATTAAAGGAGAGAGGAAGATAATTGATTTTGAATGGAATGCAAATAGTACTAGAGCAAATTATGTGAAAGTAGCAAACTATGTGTACGTCAATGTCTATGAGTGCATGTTTTTTATTTGAATTTTATTGCATCCATATTCTTATAATTCACTCCAGTTTGTGCAAACTACTAATAAGCTCATAGGCACAATTAGCCGCCCATAATGCTTTTCCAAAACTGTCAAATTCTTCATGAATTTCATGAAAGCAATATTCGATAAATAAAAATAAATTAAAAAATTGAATAAAAAATAATTCAATAAGTTGTCGTTCCCCAAAACCGATTTTTTCAGGATTTTGGTAGACTGACTATTTTTGTTTAGCCAAAGAAAAATTTTTTTTGTCACTGCCTTCGGTTTTAATAATGGGTGTTAACACTTCGAGCTCTAATGACTTGTTGAAGCCTGTTTAGAAGACCATCCATGATATCTTGAACGCCCGCCTGAGGGAAATTGCTCTCCTTGGGTAGTAGGATTTGATACTCTTATCAAAACACGTCTGTTAAGATTAAAGCAAATATGTTTGATGATATTTCGATCGGGTCTACCCACTGGCCATGACAAAGTTGCAACACAGACTTCATCAAGGTGTTGTGTGACAGGTCTAGCGACATGGTAATGTTCATTATCATGCAGTAGCCTTACATTTTCTCCAATGAACAGAGGGAACGCTAAGCATGGTTTTGGTTACGTACCGCTGAGTGTTTGACATGCCCTTTTCATAAACAGAAAGATCGGCCTCAAAATCATTGATCCGCCCTGGATAACCCACTGTATCGACTATAGTTCAGGGAGCAAACCATTCTTTTTTACGTCTGTAGACAAATATGCCAATCTGGACCACTTTACGCTATTGTGCTTGCAAACAGTACGCTCTTCAACTGCTATATAATCCAACCACAATATTCTCGCGCAGCGCCAATTCTAGATCTACGATGATGTGGGGCAAGAAGGCTCCTTAAATTACTTTCTAGCCGTCTTTTTTTTCGTACATTCACTTAAACTAACACTTCTAACCTCAAAGAGACCTGTACAAACTTCAGTAGCAATGCAAAAGCGATTTATCAACAAGTTGCTGACAATGAAGCTGTTGTCTCAGGTGAATTTCAACGAATTCTGCCTTGACCTGGCCTTCGGGTGTATGAGCCAGTATCGTGATACCGTCTAATGGCATCCCGTACCGTGGTTCGAGGTTCACCAACCATTCGAGCGATACGATCTTGACAGTTCTCAGCATCGGCTAAAGCGACAGCCCTAGCTGTACCAATCGCATCTTCCGGGGGTTTTATGTTTTCAAATGCAATGAATAATCTTAAAAACACAAATTAAAAACCTTCTAAGCACTACGTTAAAAAAGAACAAAAACGTTATCTCGGTAACGTCACAGTCAAACGACGACTAATTCTAATTAAAGCTACTGCAATACAAATATTAGGGCTAACTCGAGAGTTTAACGGTTAATAACGACATAGCCTGCGAGAAGTTATAATTTTCTTTATATTTAGTGTAGCCTTAGGATCGAGTCCTATTCTTAGTGATAAAGTACCGTTAGGTTGTGAGTTTCTTCCAAGTATTAGCGTTGGAATATGCTTTCACAGGAAAGTGCGGTGAGTTGTTTTTTTACATGTAATTTTTTTGACAATTTCTTTTATAAATGTTTCAATTTCATTTGTTTTATTCTTTGCGAATAGTGTTTAACCTTTGAACTTTATTGAGAGAGAGAATTTTATAAAATTGGATGTTCATTCAGTTCTTATAAGTTTACTTGAATAGGAAGCCGAAAAACTTCTTGTTTCTCTCAGCATGCGTACAGGGTTGAGAGTTTAAGTTGGTACAGTTTAAGGAAAAGGGATGAGGAGAAGGAGGGAGGGGCGGGGGAAAGAAATTCGTTTAATGAATTGGAAGTCAGAAAAGATTCTGTTGGAGTTATGTATTGGATTGCTAGATTGCAGTAAAGGATTCTATTGTTGGGATCATAGAGATTGCCACAAGAATTGATAATGGATATGGAAGGATTGTGGTGACTACTTTGCCGGAGATCTCGAGGCTAGAGACAATGATTTGGATGGTCAATCCATTTCAATAGAGTTTTGAGCAGGTACATTATGATGAACTGGTAAATCCGAGGAATTGCTGTTTGATTATAGTGCAATTAGTTGTTGATGAAGCGTTGAGAGTCTTTATGTTTGGGAACGTGGACACAATGGCTTGCTCTTTAACGAGAGGCATTCCATTTGGGCTGATGATAGATTACACCAAAAAAGAAAGTCGCATATATCTACAGTCCATGTGTGACTCTTGATAGATGTGGACTATCTATAGTTCATCTTCAGGACGGATAAGTGTGAGGAAACAGACGACTTTGATCTTTGAGGCGAGGGATGAGCTTCTGTGCATAGGAAGGAAGAAGGGGCTCTGTATGCTTTACTTGCATTTTTGATTTTCTTTTCAAAAGGGAAGGGGGACAATTGTTTGTTAATGGCTTACAAAATGGAATAAAGAGGTTGTTTAGTTTTCCCGGTGAGGAACGGGTAATACATATGAGTTATTATGAGGTATTAGGAGTTGAGCGATGAAGGATATTTATTTAGGTGATAAACTTCGAAGCGGGTACTCGAGAGGCAGTTTAAATGATAATATCATCGGCATATTCTGTAAAATGGGTTTTTATTATGGCAAGTAGGCTTAAACATGCCTGCGGTATAAATTGAGAAGAGTAAGGTAGAAAGGACCGAACCTTGCATAATTCCAGGTGATTTTAAGGAACAACGATGAGCGACGAGGTAGACTGTCGCCTACTTTGGCTGAAAATGTTCGTTCGGTAAGGATCGATTGGACTTGCTACATAAGTGAGGATGGAAATTGAAAGTGATGAATTTTTTGGTGATCAGATCGTTTTACCATTCCGCATGAAGACCTTTACCAATGTATACGTGACAAGCACCAGTAGGGGAGTTGTTGTTTAGGTTAGCATATAGAATTTGTATTGAGGATAAGAGTAACTTGTTCAATGAAATGGAGTGAGCGACTTGTGAACTGAAAAAATGGGATGATTTTATTTTTAGGTTGGTGATGGTCTATAAAGTCTTTGCTGAAAAATTCGAAAACTTTTCAAGGCACGACAAAAAGAAAATTGAGTGGTAGCTGATAGGTAGCAACGGATTTTCGCTTTTTCGTGATGTGAACATAAGGACAATGTTCGACGTCATGAGTGGGAGAATATATGCATGTGGAAGGCAGTGTTTGAAAAGCTTAGAAAGTAAAGGGCTAACCAAGCCAGCGCCTGGAAATTTTTTTTTAACAATACATTCAAGTTCAGAAAGACTGCCATTGCAACCTTTCTGTTCATCTAAGTTTTAGATTTTAGCTCTCCCTGTCTTCCAGGGGTTCGCTTTATTTGCTACTAGTGCTATTCGTGTCTCTTTCATTGCCTTTTTCTTTCTTTTCTTTTTTCTCAGGAGTGTTAGTGTCAATGCTAAGTATGCTACGTAATATCTAGAGTACTCTAGCTATGAATAATAGTACAAGCGATATTGGGTACTAATAAGGATGTTCCGGTGGGCTCTAGCGGGTTGTTTTGGTGTTTTGGTCTGGATAGCTTTCGAGAAAAAAGAATCAAGTGCTTCATTGACGACCTTTTCCGTGTTCCCAAGGATAATTTCTTGTTGCTTCTTGCTTTGTAGTTTATTTTTTCCAAGTTTTTCAACTAAAAGGTGATGTTCTCACCACAACGGCACTACGTAATATGTTTTCATAATATTGGACTCATCGCCTGAATTTACATTGCAAATGCAACCCTATGACTGCATTCCGAATCTTTATTTAAATCATTCGGCATATCTGTATTGATTTTTTTTTAATTTTCTCGTTAAGGAAATACGTTCCAACTAAAGCATCCAAGTTTCTCGTTTCGTTGCAGTGGTTTGTTTCTTCAAAAGATTTCGTAGACATTTTCTTGAGGTTAGCCATGACTTTATCTTAAGTTTCCTGCACATTCGATTAAAGTCCATAACAAGCATTTTTATTTACTATTTTCAACATATATGTATGCTTGCATCAAAAAAATTAAACGCACTGATATATTCACAAAACAAGTAAATACAAACATGCATTTACCTTGTCGCCCATGAAATGTGAAGAGTTGACCACTTGAACACCTCACAGGTAACTCACAAGTTCGAGGCCAGTACCGATTGCGTTGATATTAAACGTAAATACATGATTAACAAAGTATTTGTGCTGCGTACAAAGTCTACTTTGGTATATTTAAGGTTGAATTGAAAAGTTTACCAAAGATTTCATGTCCGTTTATTTAGTCATGCATGCTAGCCAAACATCCTCTTGATACATAATGATTTAGTTAACATTAGTGTATGAATATGTGATAAATATAGAGTAGTCAAAGTCTTCAGGTGTCAATAGAAAATGAGTGGATATTAATGAAGCGTCAGGTACCTAAGAGATTGGAAACAAGCACCTGTCGGATGAACAATTATCAATATTTAATTACGTTTGTACTTCGTAGATAAGTCCGAAGATTTTTTCCTCTAATGGCGGAAATTACAAAAACTTAAGAACAAGTTATGCCAGTTGGGCTCTTCATGTTGGAGCAGTGAACTTTATAGTTTTGTAGTTTAATGAAAGCCACATTTTAATTATTAATTACTCCTAAGTACACGTAAATATTCAATGGAAAATTTCAGAATCTGACGCCATTATTCGGAAACGCAGAATCTTTCCATTGTAATTTGATACTTTCCTTTGACGTCATAAGAACAATGCATTTAATGCGGTCGTTGAGTATTTTTTTGATGTCCATATCACAATTGTTATTGATTTCGGAATAAGGTTAACAACTAACTTTCACTTCATGTCGTATTTTATGATTCTCAATGTTTGGGATACCAACGAACAATTTCATTACCATTCGCTATTGACATTTGCATTATTAGTATCAATTGTGTTCTATTATCTATTCTATTTGTATTTATCTGCTGCTGATGTTTTATCTTTATGGCGAAACGAATCTGTTTCAAAAAACAACGCGAAATTTCTTTCCTAAACGAACATTTATCGATAGTCAGTTTTTCCGCGAAAGTAATGTTCACCTACCATGAGTTTCACGCAACTGTAAAATTCACATTGATCATTATATGTTTCTTACAGGAAAACTTTTTAAAAAAAATCCACAACAATAATTAAAAACATGATTTACTAAACTAAAAAAATAAGGTTTGGAGTTATAAATTACAATAGTGAACAATTTATCTTTTCTTTTCTAGCCGCTTACGTGAAACGTAGGAAAACGCTATTAATTCAACTAAACATGATAAGTTTTTCTTATGAATCGAATTACGCGAATTGCGCTTGTATTTATTGCAAATTATACATGAATTGCTGTATTTTTGCCATCTCATTTATAAGTTAATTGTTGATATTCACACGTGAAACGCTGTAACGTACAGAGTCTAGTTGTCATGTCTAAAGATTGAAGCGTACTAGTGAAAAGGTTTGCATTATACAAAATGTTACATATTAAGTAATCAAAGAAAGCGTAAAGTATTATTTTTACTTTTTGATTGGAGTTGTAGCTTTACTAGTAAGAAACTAATTATTTGAGATTATATTGCATATCAATTGAAATACAATTCTATAAAACACCATATCCTGTTCATAATTAATTTTCACCTTTAAATAGCTAAATAAGAGTTAATACTATGTGAAAAGATAGAATAAATAGACAGAACAATGATAGATACTTCGTATCTATTGCTAATTACCAAGCAGTTGCGTTTGTATCCGACCCAGTGATAAATAGTTCAAGCTTTTCATAACCCCCACAAGAAAAAATTATTTTATCACTGGCTGAACTGAGGTCTTAACACATAAGAATTTATAAGGATTACCCCTTAAGGGTTACGAGGGTGGTCTAAAAAGTTTGCAACCGTGTAGACGTGCGACGTTAAGATGGCGGCACTCGTCAATAAAAGCCAGTAAATGTAGTTGTACATCTTTTGATAGTTACTCACCAAAATTTCAGACATTTACGACGAGTGGTTTTTAGTTGTTAGTCGTTTGAGTGAATCTATGTCATTTTTTTTGTTAAAATGGAAAAAATTGAATAAAGAGCTGTTGTAAAATTTTTGTTTTTGAGAGGCAATACGCCCACGCAAATCAATTATTAGTTGGGCTCTGTGTTTGGGCACTCTGCACCATCATTTACCACAGTTAAATTTTGGGCAACTAAATTTAAACGTGCCCGTAAGAGCTTGGGCGATGATGAACGTCCGTGACATCCAAAAACTGCGGCTACTGACGACAACATTGCAAAAGTTCACCAAATGGTGTTAGAAGACCGCCGAACTAAAGTGAGAGAGAAAGCAGATGTTATGAAAATGTATAAAGAACATATTTGTCCCATTCAGCGCGTTAGTTGCCGCTCTCGTTAGACTAGAAACGTGTTCGAATGAACATTTCATACGCTCTGTTGGTGCAGTTAAAGCGTATAAAATCTGAGTTTTTGCGCCAAATAATTACTGTAGATGAGACTACACCTTCATACTCCTGAAATAAAAATACAGTCAAAACAGTGGACTGCAAAGGAGAATCCGGCTACTAAAAGGCACAAACAGTTTATTCCCGCTGGAAACGTGATGGCAACTGTTTTTTGGGATAGTCATTGAGTTATCGTAATGAATTATCTTCTTAAAGGTAAAACCATTACGGGAACATACTGTGCATCTTTACTTGCGAAGCTGAAGGCAGAATTTACGGAAAAATGATCACATTTGCAAAAAAATAAAATCCTGTTTCACCAATATAACAGGCTCTGCAGTTTCCATGGTGAAAATCTACGAATTTCGGTTAAAACTACTTGACCATTTGCCTCACTCACCAAATCTCGACCCAGCCGACTTCTTTTTGTTCCCTCATCTAAAAGCTGCGCTCAAAGGATAGACATTTCCATCAAATGAGAAGAAAATCACCTTCGTGAACAATTATTTTGCAGAGAAAAACACCGAGTACTATTTGGCCGGGTTAAAGAGACGGGAGCGTCGCTGGGAGAAGTGTGTACAGGTACAAGGTGGTTCTATAGAATAATTAAAAAAAAAATTGAGAAAAAATGATTTGTATCATTGTTCGGTAGGAAAATTTTCAAATCAATCTCTTACTGCGTAATTATGAAAAAATCGCTTTTTCAACGAAAGTACTCTCCTAAAGTTTGTAGTTAATCTGAGCAACACCTAGGGAAGGAGAAATATTTCCGAACTTTGCTCCATCACTTCTCTGAACCGTATTTATGGACTTCAACAGTATCTAGAAGTCACTGTGTGACTCTGGAGATGTAACATTGAAAAGTGTAGTTTTAAATTATCATGTAATAATAATTATAAGGGGTAGTCTCGTTGATTGGATTTTATGTAGGTAAAGTGCTGGATATAATTGTGAAAAGTTCAAATTGTAATATGTGCGAGTTGCGGAAAGAAATTAAAGACAATAGATTTTGAAGAGTGCTATCAGCATCATTTTGAATAACAAAATTTTAGTATCAACCATGGGGGACCAGCTGGTAATATGGAAGTGTCGTTAGTGGTAGAAATGCTCAAACGCTCGATTCAAAAGCATGGCCTACGAAACATGAATGACATTGGAAACTGTGATATTGAAACCTTGTCTGCATTGATTGATAAGAAACCTTATGTTGACACTATTGAAATAAATCAAAAACAGTGTGTGTGACATGTGCGAAAAAGAATGGGCTCAAAGATGTCCGATTTAGTAAATAATATTTTTACAGCAAAAAAAGGAAAAATCGGAAAGTTATCAGAAAAAAAGAGGCACTGTCTAGAAAGGACAAGTATACTAGTAAAATTGTTGACACATTGTCAGTTTATTATGATCTAGCTTTAAGAAGACATACCGATTCAGCTGAAAAACAAAAAAAGCCTTACGGGTGTTGTATATACTTTATAGCATGACGGACGAAGACCCCTAACACGAAAGCACTCCTGGGGCAGATAGTCAGTACTAAAACATAAATACTTTAGCATCATTAGTCCATTCTTATTAGTAATTGCTAAGTGATTTTTTGACAGCACTTATGACAAGGACATAAAACTTTGGCAAAATTGCCCAAAAATATGCAAAGACCAAAGACTAACATTGGTTAACCATCGCGGATGGAAGAGCAGCCGTTGAGACTCCACTCCTGCAGCAAGAAATTATTCTGCCGTTGCATAAAACAACGGTATCGAGCAAGTTTAATAAAAAGTTTTAAAAGCTTAAAAAAAATCCCACTTTCAATTACTAATTAACAAGAAACAGCGGAAAATTCGTTGTTTGGTATCAAATAAGTCTATGTCCACCACGTATTTTGAAGGTTTTTGTAAAACAGCTGTCACAAGAGGATTTTCCGAGTTTTTTAAACTAAAATTTAAAATAGTTTAAAGCCTGTTTTTTGCAATTTAAGCGTTACAATAAATATTACTTTACTTGGCATAAAAAAATTGTTAACAATGTCATTATTTAATTATTTTGAAACCTATGTAACCTCTTAAATTCTTGCGGAGGGTGTCTAGGGGCTGATACATTTCCATAGAAAGTGTAGAGTGAAAATATTTTTGTGAGATATTCGGAGGTTAAGCTTCTACATCCCTGGCAAAGACAACATGCGGCCAAACTTTCATATATTTTATTTGAAATATCCTTTGAAAATATTCCACCCCCCCCCCCTTTTTGCAAAAAGTCAGTACGCATGTAAGATTAATTATCTTTCATTCACCTTGCATCCAAACCCTGTCTTGGAAATAGGAAAAATGGGAGCTTACAAATCTCCAAGGCAAAAGCTGTTTGGATTTCTCAACGGTGGCCTAAAAAATGGAAAAGAAAACTCTCTCCTCTTGACATTATAAAGCCATATTTCGACGTCGAAAAGGCTATAGAAGTAAAAACGCTCTTATACCAAAAAGTACACTGGGAATGTTTAACTAAATCCCATACGTTGCAATGTTTCACTTGCCAATGTTTTGTCTCTGTTGCCTCTTATTGAGGTAGAGCCCCGCTGTGGTAAATAAAAAATAAAGCACAACCCAAAAGACTGTCGCAATTAAAAGGAAGAGGGATTGTGGGAATGTGGGATTCTCTGCTCGAATACCAATAATAGAGGACAGCCTGCGATTTTCAGGGCCTGCCCTAAGGCCAAGGAGACTCAGGAGAGCAGACGGAATCGCCAAGAGAAAAAACAAGAGAGGAGAGACTTCCAAGAGAGAGAGAGAGAGAGAGAGAGAGGAGTTCCGACTTCCTTGAAAAACGCCATTCGAAATGGGGTTTCTTTTGCTAATAGGCGTAGGCAAACCAACTGCAACTTAGCCTGTACGGCAAGCCAATGTGAATTAGAGACAAAAATAGCAAAAAGACAGGAATTCTACAATTTATAACGACGGTAACCAATTTTTTTATCTTGATTTTTTCTTTGAAAAAATTTTTTCGCTTCTTTCTTTCTTTTTCTTGACTTTTTTTCTTACTATATCTTCTACACTGTGAGGAACTTCGAATGTGGAGTTCTGACTGTAGTCTGAAGTCAGACCAGCTTTTGGTAGTGGTGGCCATAAGAGTTAGAAAGGGTATAACGTTGGAGGTAGCAGATCCTCTGCTCTTTATCCCTTTAAAGTGTACGAGCAGGCGAGCAGTTAGCGCTTGTATAAGTAAAAAACGTGAAGATTTTCCGATTAACATATTAAAAATATGCATAACTCTCGACCACAGAAATCGAAGATGGACTCGTTTGTCTAATTTATACTCTTTACACTGTCATCTCAAAGATCTGCATTGAAGTGACTCCAGGAAATACCTTCATAGAAATATAGAAAAAGACATTGTGGCGGTAAATACCACACGTAGTATGCTCAGAAAACTACTTTTAAGAATATACCACCGCGATTTGGATTTAATTAAATCTGAGCGTTTATCGTCTGATACTCTCCTTTAATAGAATCATCTCGAAAAGAATATCAGGCTCCAATAGACCCTATTGAACTTCATACTCGGTCCACTCGTATCAATTGAGCAAATGAACGCAAGCGGCTGCTAGGAGTTGTCATTTATGTATAAAGGTTTTATTTTTGTGGATGATAAGGCCGTTGCTGACTCCAAATCAAACCATTTTGAGACAATTCTTCAAGGGAAGAATGTAAGTGAAGACTGCTTTCAATTCTTTGTTAAAGTGAACAATATCTATGTTTGACAGTCATCATAAGAATTTGAGCGTGACAACATTAACCGGTTTCAATCCTTCGAACGCTTCTATTGCCATTAACTTGTTTGTGAGCCATGAAAAGCCTAGGATGCGTGGACATGAACAACATTCAAAATAATTAGTCGGGGCTGATTGAATTTCAAATGTTTTCTTTAATAAACTTCCTTAGTCTTATTTGGTTCTTCTTGTAGTCCTTGTTGAGAACTGCGTGAACATTTGCTATATAAGGGAAATGCACCAAAATATTTGTTGTTCCGGAAGAGTTAAATTGTACAGATGCAGTTGTTACTCGTGCACTATATCATATGTCCATTACGTGTAAATTACTCTTTCAAGATATCACACAGTTCTCTGAAAGACCAGGAAATATTCCGTAAACACAATTCGACTTTAGAAGGGCTGATTCAACCTCACTCAAGACAGTATGAAGTTAAAGCTGTAGAAAAAGGCGTTTGAACCGGTTTGGATCAATGGGCTTATCTTCAAACTAAATCAATTTGGCCTTTCAGTGAGTGTTATAAAAATTGTAGGCAATTTCATGAGGGGACCTACAGCCTGAGTGGTATCTGGTGGAGCTAGTTCTGAACCCTTTGATATCGATTCGAGAGTCCCCCAGGGGTCTTTCCTAGGCCCACTCTCTTTGATAAATTCTACTTTCATATATTATGGATTTTCTAAAATTGTAAAGCTTGCTAAAGGTAGCATGAAAAAAAAGGACGAGTCGAAGCTGTCAATAACAGTGACCAGAATAACCAGCCATCCTGCACCAAACTCTTAGTGTTTCGCGTTGTCAAACGAAAGTTTACATTTATGATTTTCAATTTGGCATAAAAAAGGCATTACCGACCTGACTCCTGTTTCGTACATTTTTCGTAGGTGCTGTTCAGGACCAAGATATAACTTAACATAATAATATATCTTGAGATATATCTTCTTGTCATCTTCTATGAAAATATATCGCAAATTATCAGGACTGCCAACTATGAGGGATTGAAAATGATACGGGGTAAAAAATTGGATATCATATATGGATCCTGCACATACGGTGTACTTGCTGGAGGCAGGATAATTTTTTTAAGAAATCAAAGAAATCAGGAGAATCATGTTTGCACGTTTTCTAATTTGACATCTCATAATCGAATTTCAAAGAGAATTGAAGGAATCACGTCATAGAGGCTGCATAACCTTTATTTTGGAAATTCATTAAAGTTGCTTGGCATCAATGATAATTGAGAGATTAAATTACGTGTGAAAAGTATATTCCGTAAAATTAAATAAAATAAAAATTCATGCTCGAGGGATAATTGAAAAATTAATATGCAGGAATTCAAGGAATTAAATACCCTGTCAACAACTAATGAGCACATTCCGGGGAGAAACACATTCAAAGAGGCAAGAGTACCCCATGTAGCAGATAGAGTGAGGATGGCAAGACAGAGAGCTTAGAAATTAAACTGTATAGATTGAGATGAGAGATCGCAATGGCTAGCGTTCTGAGATTGAATAATTTAAAGGGTGTAAAAGTAATGAAAAGCATTGTTGGTGAATACAAAATTCAAGAGAATGTTAATGTATATCTTTACGCCTTCGTTTTTATGTGTTTTCTCGTACATAGTTTGCCTACAAATACTAACGAACCTGGAAAATTTGGGATCAATACCGTTGGATTGAAAGTTTACCCGAAGTGTTATTGCTTCTTAGTGGTTACGCTATGTAAAATATATAGCAAGAATTATTTTTTTGTTTTGAAGTTCGTTTCGAAAATTTGTTCGTTGTTGCTTTGGTCCGCCGAGCTTTGCTTTTTTGCGGTCGAGTAAATCAAATATTTTTTTTTAATTTCGGGCTAAAAGCAAAACGAGCTGAAGTGGATTCCATGGGGCTAATACCGGGGTGATCCTACTTGACTCTGACAGAATAATCTTCGCTTGTGCCTTTGATTTTTAAATGAGTCGAATCTAGCATGCTCTCATTCCATCTCAGAAGAAAGTGAAGTCACAATCGGTGATTATTATAGTGACAATTTCGAGCTTTATAAAATATTTTAACAAGAAAAGTAGTTCCCAGAAATTTTCGTTGTGAGAAAGGGATTTTAGTATCGTCAACGGAACTCGAAACAAAAGCTTTGAATTAGAAACGGGAACTCAATAGGAAACGAAGGAAATGGAGCTAAATGGTGTCTAGGATGGATGATGGAGCTAAAATGGATTCCGAAAACGAAAGGACGAAAGAGCTATGAAATGGCAACGAATCAAACACCAATCAAGGAGCCACCAGCAACAGTGAAAAGATTGTTGGGTGAAACACTAGGAGACAGATTTGGCTTAGAAAAAAGTCACTTAGAACCTAAGAACTCTTAGGAAGAACATAAATCGTGCAAGAACATATTTAAACGTGCAGCACAGGTCATTCCCCACATAGTGAGCAACTTACCCTTGCTGAATTATAATCGTTGTGGCTTGCTTGCTTAAATGGGCTGGGAACATTGAGTGAAACCGTGATTTTACTGACACACGGATCAAACATATATTAGAAACCGTGAGGGTAGGCCGAATAGTATCAGGATCACGTTAAATACCTCGGCATAAGGTGGAAGGCTCGGCCAGCAGGATGAAGACGTGGACCAATTGATCTAGGTCTTTCTGAGCATGATCCACATGCTTGGAAAAAGCATGTGAATGGGATGGAAAAAAGTAGTAACAAGAAAAAAAGCTCAAGGCCTTGTTTGGTCTCCAAACGACCGCAACACAGTTTTGGGTTTGAAATTTCATAGCTAAGTGAACAATTGATCAGTGTTGATAAAATTAAAAAATGTGCTAATGAGTGCTAATAAAAAAATTAATTGATTTCATTTGGTTTGGTTATTGTTTTATTTTTTAAAAATTAAAAAAGAAACTAAAAACAAATTTTTGAACTATGTTTCAACCCTGTCAAACTAGAAGCGTAGAAGCCAATATGCTTCCTAAAACCAGAGCGAGCAATTGAGCCAGTGCGCGTTCATAAGCCGTAAAAATTTCAGGAAATAATTAGAATCGTTCAATGAAAATTTCATAGCTGGTGAATGTATATACTTTGATGTGTTTGAAGTTCACTGTATAGTTTAAAATCTGTAAAAAACAACTTTGCTAACAAAAACTAAATTAGCAAATTTGATTATGAGTGTGGATTTGAAAGAGATGTGCAATTACAAATGCAAAATCAATTGAAGGACTCTGACAAATCATTTTCCGAATAGGGAGGGATAGTATTGTAGGCTTGTTAGATTCAGAATCCAATCTTGAAACTTGCACAAGTTTATTATCCCTCGAGTGCATCAGTTTTCTTCTCAGTGTGGACCCAATTAAAACCACAACGCAATAAATATTTGCACTAATTGAATTTTTGATAATAGACAAAATAAATCAACAAATAAATCTTTAATATCACAAAATTTCTGCATGATTCGCTTGTTGCAATTTGTTGCATAAAGTCGACATCGATCGAAATAATGGTCGGAATCTAATCTTCATAAAAATTGACAGTTTCAGGAGCAAGCATCGTTAATTCCCCTGAACCTTCTGAATGGCAGCAACAATTCGATGGGGGCAATTTCACAACTAAGATAAGAATGTTTTGAATTTTTTTCAAAAATTTATTATCTTTAAAACGAGATTAAAGTGCATCTATTAATAGTATTCTGAATAGTATTCTGAAATTTTTTATTAAATCGCTGATTTGGCGTCGAACACTCAACACTCAACCCAATGTTTTTGATAAAAATATTTTTGAAATTACTGAATGTGGAGATGTGAGTGAATTGTAAAAGGGATCAAGGGGTGCAGTCACTTAAGCAGTCACTTGCCGTATCGCAAAAATTTTAATTGTTTCACACACAATATTCTTACCGTTTCAGAAGACTCCGTCATTGTCGAGTTAATGCTAGTTCTTCGTTAAAAATGTTTAGTATGCAAACTAGCTGTTCAATTGGTCATTCAGATCCTATGAGACCGGCAAATAATTCGAAATCCTTGACACACTCTAATGCATAAGCAATGCCAACAACGCTTCGCTTTAATTTTTATATAAATTCACCACAATATGTTAAATATGAGATCCACAATCGTATCACTTTCCACAACAACACTAAACTTGACTATTCACTAATAACAATGCATGCACACATTGGCAAAACAGTTTGATGCACCAGATTCCTTATTTCGTTCGTTCGATCGATCGATTTGATTTTACTACCAAATTATGCAAACGATTTTTACGAACGTTAATTAAATCCAGAAATTATTTACGACAGCAGCATAAGTAACATGTGTTAGTACAAACAAGTGGTAAATACTCGTATGTTCCGTAGTACAGTATCTGTGCTTCTTTCTATTCTTCTATCCAACGGGCAAACTGTCGACGAGTCCGCGATCAAAATACTACTAGTGCGCGAGTAGCAAATCAACAATGAAGCCATGAAATATCCAAGTTAGCTGGAAGTTAGGAGGATTGTTAACTGCTAACTGATAGTCTTAACGCCGTAGCTATGGCCAGCATATCGCATACTTGCTGGCTTTAAGATAGCTGCATCCGACTCAAGCATGCCAAGATTCCGATGCTTTATCTAGTTAAGAAAGTATCTTCATAAGCAAATACCGTAGTAAGACGAAGGAGTCTGCAAAATACCAGTAATGTGGATCTTTCACCATATTGGGTACAATTAACCATTGCTTTTATCGTTGGACTCGAAGGTTTTATAAGATGTTTTCATTTGAAACCCGCACTTTGGGTTTTTGCGTAGTCTTAAATGTATCGTTTAAAAAAAAACAAAAGATATCCATAAAAATGAAAGTGCAATTTTGTTTTATAGAAGTTTCTATTTTGCCGGTTTTGCGGTCGCATTTGGTTTTTATTCAGTTTTTTCACGTTTGAAAGTGTCTCCCCCAATCAAATCATTTTATTTAAAAGCGCGAGATAATGTTAAAAAACATCTTGATAAAAACGGGTTTGCAAAACGTATTTTCGAAGCAACCGCTAGATGTTAAATGATCTCTGGGAATACTTTCAAGACTAGCGATAATCGCTCAAAAAGCTCTTAAAAAACTAGTTAATACTGATTTCGGCAAAGGCTTAAAGATAAGCCGTAAAAACTAGTTAATACTGATTGTGTTAATAGCTTAAAGAACTCGCAAGAAATGTAGGATTCTAAGAATAGCTTACTCAGTTAGGACTCAGTCGCAATATGTAAAGTACCCGTTTGGGAAACAGCCATAGCGCTTCAGTCATTCGATGGTTTTCGTCTGCCGCATTTTACATTTAAAATTTACATTCTTGGATAGTTTTAATTCATACTATTATTTAGTTCGGTTTTCAATATGGCAATCGGCCTCTCCTGTAGCATTGGGTCCATGTCCAGTTCACTTTTCCTTCCGCATTATAGCAATGTTGAGAACGCAGTCTGCATGAGCTCAAGCAGTTGCTCGGGGGCTCTTTCCTGGCAATTAACTTCAGTACCATGATGTTGTTAATATATAAAATGTTTCTGAATGCTTTTAGATTTGAGTCTTTTTCAATCATGTGCTCATTAACACGCGCTAACACAACTAATAAAACCCCAAATCTAACGAAATACAACATCAATTTTCCAGATGCATTGATATGTGTTAGCAAAATTGTTGAAGAAAGGATATAAAAACGAAGGTACGACCCCGAAAAAAATATTCTCATATACATTTACGCTAAAAATGCTAACCATCGTCGTCTGTCCACTTGCCTACACTGTTTAATTTTCAAGCTCTCTTTTTTTATTTTTCAATTCGTTACTATTCTTTGTAATGCCGCTGTGAAGTGTCTTTGACTATCTGATTAACCACGCAAGTGTTGATGCAATGCCATCTTGTGAGGACCTATGTTCACCGATATCTTCAGTCACGTCATTCAAAGTATGCACCATTTGAAGCTATGACCTTCTCCCATTTTTCTGGTAGTAGATGGATTCCTCGGCGGAAAAAATCCGCATCCTTCGATTCGATCCAGAAACCCTTTCTTTTTCGTAGTTGAAGAAGCATCTCGCACGTCACCAAACGCCATTCGATGTTCCTCTCTCTGAGTTGGTGCGGCATCCAAATCCCAGCTTTTTGGATCATTCCCATGGCGTGCAACAGTTAACTCCTGCGACAATTCTTCATTCAATAATTCCCGTAGTTGTGATTCTTCAAACTTTTTCGTTGTTCCTTCATGAACTTTATCAGTCACGTCAAAATCACCATTTTTAAAACGCTGAAACCACTCTCTGCAAGTCGTCTCAGATGATCGTTAACATCGAGTATTATACGATAAGTTTCCGCAGCACTTTCCTTAAGAATGAAATAATGAACTAAGTCATCCCACAAATGCAGCTTTTTTGGTAGAAAAGTTGACATTTTCAACACGAGATAAACAAAAACCACGTTCACGCTTTGAAGGAATGTCGATTACTGCTTTCGTGAGCCTACGCTTACAACTTCCAATTCCAAGTACACGACCACAGCAGACACTAGCATAGTATCTGTAAGGACATCTGTCTACCAACGGCGGAAACTTATTCCCATACCCAATAATAAACGTCAGTTGGTTAACTTATGTGTTAGTTAATCAGCTGTTATTGTTGATATATTTTTGCGCGAACTTCGAAAAGCTGCGAGTTGTTTTTCTATTATAGTTGTTTCAAATAGTATATTGGTACGTAAATTACTAACAGTCTGTGTACTTTTGACGATTTACAATCAGTCGAACCCGTCGTCCAAAATCAATTCAATGGTCGATCATTGATTAATCCATTTTACTTATTATTTCATTCATAAAAATGAATCGGGATGAGATTATGAATGAGCTTGAAAAGGAACTAAATGAGTATTCTTTGTAAATCTCTTATAAGTTCTCTTACTAGTTCGGATATCAGGATAGTGAAATGGGACCACGGAGCATGTGTTTGAGAAGGCGATGTATTTCTGTTTTGAAAATATTACCAAAAAAGTGGATTCCAGTGAAGCTAGACCATAGCAAACCATAGTATTGATCGTTTCAACGATAATCTTAATATTCGGTATGATAAAAACCTTATAAAATTCTAATAAACTAAGCTTATTAAAGTTCGTTTTGGTGTTGCCGCAGGCCAAAATTAACTCTGGGTGGCTTGGGTCCGCCGGGCCTTGCTTTGTGGGTCTCGAGGACGCGTTTCGGCTGCATACAGCCATCTTCAGCTCGTTCTCCTCTTCTCGTTCTCCGTTCTCAGCTCGAACGAGCTGAAGATGGCTGTATGCAGCCGAAACGCGTCCTCGAGACCCACAAAGCAAGGCCCGGCGGACCCAAGCCACCCAGAGTTAAGCTTATTAATTTTGATATTTTTAGAGCATTTAAACTATAAAGAAAGAGCTCCATTCGTATGCCTTTTTTCGTTCGTTCGTTCGTTTCTTTTGACATAATAACTAAATGTTTAAATTCAAAGGATCAATAGGGGTTTTCCCTTTATTTTTGATGTTATTTTGTTTTTTATCTTCTTCGTGAAAGAAATATTGTATAGTAACTAAAGTTGAGAAAAAAATCCTTGTAAAAATACATAGTTCTTTGGAATGAAAAAATGGGTTTTTTGGGTACTTTTGTTCAAACAACAAGTCAATGGTTATCTGATACAAGAAAATAGTGTTTTCTAGTAACAACAGGCGTAAGCGCTGCTAAAAGTTTATTCGAACTATAAAAACATTTCCATTCTCACTCAATTTTTTCACTTTCTTGTACGAGTGGTGGTAAATTATTACCAACAATAAACATACCAGGCATAGTTCCTATAGCACACGGTGTCTAAATGTTATGTCACTCGGTTGACTTAACGTGTTTAAGTGACGTTTCCTTTTTGACTGTGATTTCATTTTCGTAGTATCGCTATCTATTCAGTAAGATGACCGATTCTGTATCTTTTTGCTCCTGCCAATGTCCGAGGTGTGTGTGGGAAAAGTAATGATTTTTCATTTACAAAAGGTTTTGTCATTTCAAGCAACCATGTGATCTTCTTTAAAGGGGCTCCTTTGACAGCTGTACACTGGCGAAGTCGCTATTCCCATTTTTGGTAGCAGCGGAAGATGTCTCGACAGGTTGATCATAATCTTTTTTGAATATTCTCAAGAGCTTCGGCGTTCTTTAAAGAAATGTTATAATTATTGGAAAATGAAAAAGTCATAAAGACTCATATCAGGTGAATGCGGGGCTTGAGCAATAACTGAAATGCGTTTAGAGGTCAAAAATTCACTGATATCGCAAGTAGCATTGTCATGATGAAACATTGACTTATCTGCAGTTATTCGCATGCCCAAATCGTCCGTAAAAATTTGATGTATGGTAAAATTTAACGTATGGTAAAAATGGTTTCATTTGACAGTTCATTCATCATCTTTGTTTTTATACGATGTTCTGATCTCACAGGAGCCCCCACATGGTCAACGTTCCCGTTAATTTTGGGAGTTGAAAGTCTCCCAGAGAGACGTGGATCTTGAACATATTTTCCTGACTTTCCAAAAATGATTCCAAAAAATTTTTATAGCAATGTTTCCTTACGGGCTGTTTGAAAAAAAAACAGCTTTTGAAAAATCTTAATTACTGAATAACCAAGTTTAATATAATGCTCTAAATTTGGTGGCCCATTTTTGCAACACGCAGCAAAATACAACTTCATTGATGGCGCCGGCAAAAATAATGTGTTAGGTGTATGGAGTTGAAACTCGGACTGAG
This sequence comes from Stratiomys singularior, assembly GCA_954870665.1. Classification (NCBI taxonomy): domain Eukaryota; kingdom Metazoa; phylum Arthropoda; class Insecta; order Diptera; family Stratiomyidae; genus Stratiomys; species Stratiomys singularior. The sequence goes on along the minus strand of OX940881.1, from coordinate 29,620,316 downwards.
GAAGTAGAATGGATAAACAAACCGTTCTACTAGAGCCCGGTAGCAGACTGGCCGCAGTGTTGCCATTCTCTTTACTTTTCTAAATTTCCGAGTTTTAACTCCTGTTTTCACATGATTGAAGTTTTTTCGATGTTGATCCACTATGTACAACAATTTGTACTCTCTCGACGAAGTCTATCCTCGTTTTTCGCATGACTTTATGTGGTGCTGATTTTGTTGAGCTTCCTGGAAGGTATGCGGGCTAGTAAAGACAAATCTCTGTTACAATCAAGGTGTTTTTCATCTGTCCATAACCAGAGTGCTTAAGGATCTCAACATGAATGCTAGCTTTTAGAAGGTCCTGCTAGGCCTACAATACTTGGAGCGACAGGATTTGATCTGATTTGCTTAAAAACTATTTGTGACTCTATATGTTTCTATGGAGTATGTCTTTTTGATAGATAGTCCTTGTTTAGCTTCACTCGGATTCGAATTATATATACGCTTAGATATACTTAGGTTAGGTCCATACTCTTATGTATGACTTTCTTTAGGGGTGGCTCTAGGTAAGACGTCTTATTTGTTTCCCTTCCGATCACCTCCTTTGCTCATCTGATATTCAAAGCTATGTTAGGAGTTCGAGAAAAAGTAGAAAGTAATGAGGACTATCAGGTCATGGTTCTTCGGCCTATACACATCAATGCCTTAGAAGAAATATTGGATCTAATAAAGGACAAACGAATTTTAAGGAAAAATGAGCAATTTATAGGCGAATTGGTAAACGATATACAGACAGCAACAAAACATAGCTTCCTCCTGTTTGACAACATCATATACATTGTTCGATACGGACTAGCTATGGGACACGCAGTATCATCTGGAACGTCAGAGTCCTTCCTGCAAAACAAAGAGAAGGTTTACATACCAAACATACTGGAATAATCAAATGTTGTATACAACAGGCGATAGGTTGGCAACTACTTATTATCATGGAATGAATAGCAAATTCGAATCACCCCAGCCGGCATAAATCAGCCGACTAAGGTGATGGCGAATGGGTGACTAGGGTGAATAATAAAAATCGTAGAGGTGAATTGTACTGTAGGACGAGAAAACTTGAGCAAGATACATCAAAGGAGATTTAAAATGGACTACTTCAACTTACATATGCAAGGATACATATAATTACTATTTACTTGGAAAATGCGTAGGCCAGTACTGGCCCTAATTTCATCGGATATTGTTGCCATCATTTACGTATTGTGAATCTTATCATCCTATAGAAACCAAGGAGGTCCCCTATTCTGGTCACCAAACGTTTCAATTCTGTTACATTAGTACTCATCAGCGTCTGTTGGCAACAATGTAGAAGTAAGTGTTCTGTACTTTCGCCTTCCTCACAGGAAGTTCAGTTGGTGTTACATTAAAAGTATGGCGTGTTGATATAAAAGATTGTTGCCTGTAAAATGTTACTTGTGTGATAGTGGCATGGATAAACTGACAGGAAAGGACTGTGAATAACGACACAAGGCTCATCTAACAACTTCATTCATTGCATCTAAAAACTTTTCAACAATTTCCTAAGTTAGTTCGAAACTGAGCAGGCCGAAATGGTCATCCTAACGAAGAAGAGAATCCCCAGAGTACGGTCTATTAGTATAGGGGACGAGCTGGTTGAATCGAAATCAGCAGTAAAGTAACTAGGCGTCCTGATAGACTCGAAGATGAGTTTTTCCCAACAAATCAGGGCAGCAGCTGACAAGGCTGCAGCGCGTGTGACGGCACTTACCCGATTAATTGGGGAGCATTAACATAGGGGGGCCCACCATATCAAGGAGACGACTCTTTATGAGCGTTGTGCAGTTGCTTCTACTCTATGGATCAGAACTGTGGGCAGATGCTCTCAGCAAGAAGTTACACTGAAAGCGGTTGGCACAGGTGCAGAGACAAAGAGCATTGCGAATCTCATGAGCATATTGCACGGTCTCCGGGGCGGCAGTGCTGGTAATCGCAGGGGTGATAATCATCACCCTCCTTGCGAAAGAGCTCAGAAGTATTCACATACGCAGAGGCGAAGACCGAGGAGAAGAGATCACCAGGGAAGAGAGATGTCGCTCTCTCAGCGACTGGCAACAGTCCTGGGAGCAAGAAACAAGGTGAAGGCACGTCTGATCCCAGTCGAGTGCATGGTGAGACCGATTTTTACTTGACCCAGCACTTAAGTGGGCACGGTTGTTTTCGGTCCTATCATTACAAAATTCACAGAGCACGGTCTCTTAACTGTGCGTTTTGTGCAGGAAAATTGGATGACGCCTGTCACACATTCTTCTACTTTAAATGGTGGAGCCAGCAGCGAGGGGACCTCCTCAGCGAAATCGGAGAGCTCTGTCCAGAAACTATCGTCGGAGCAATGCTGAAAACAGTTGACAATGGGAATCGCGTGGCGCAATATTCTCGGGCAGTGTTGATACTGAAGCGCTTGGAGGCATCGGGGATGAATGGATGTCTTTTCTAGCACTTCCTTCCTCTCCCTTCCTTCCCGTTAGAGAAGAGAATCCCATAATTTGAAGGCGTCTTTACGCGTAGGAACACGAGGCCTAGCCCGAAGTAATGTGTCAAACGGTTCCAGGCTAGGTTCTCAGGTTGACAGGGGACGCGTTTCATGGGTAGTCGAAAAGCATTTTGCGTCTGGGAGTCTCACACTAAGGGCGTAAACAGCCTTCACCTCCCTACCACAAAGAAAAAATAAAAATGGAGCAGCCAACATCCGGGAATACTTGGCAAAGGAGTCCGGAATTATCATCTGGATGACGATGAGAAGACCTAAGACATGGCGATGTAATAAAGTATCGAAAATACTCTAAACAATCTCCCGGGTTAACGGCATTCACCAAAAACTAGTAGAATTTTATCTGTATTGGTAAATTTGTTCCAATTCTGCGTACAACAAGAGGAACACTCGCATGATGCTTCATTAGAAACAGAATACATGTACAAATCGATTATTGCTATTTCGATCTCTTTTCAATGGAAGCCGTCCCGGAGTGTTCGTGCTGTTTTGTTATTACGCTTTGTTTCAGTAATTCAATTTTCGAGATTATACCTGTTCGTTGATGGAACCATGCGGAAATGGATTCCATTTTCCTGCTATATGCTTGTCTGGGGTTTTTAACATTTAAAGCGTTTCTATTTTCAAGACTGACAAAAAATCATTTTAGTAAAATGTGTAGGTACTTTTTTATGTTTAGAACGGCGAGGAGAAAATTTCTTAGTCTTTTAAGCTTACTCAGTAATGTTTAATTGACTAACACCTTTTAAACCATTTTATGGTTTATATTTCACAATTAGGGAGTTCTACTGCATTGCTCAAGTGATGTTATCGCTCTAAATTTGCAATTCGCGTGTGAATTTTCCGTCGATGATTATGGAGTTTACATATGCACTTTGCTGCAAATTTTATACGTATTGCAAATTACCTTCACTGATTCAGTATTACGTGGCGATAACTCAAATATAATCTCGTTTCAAGGCGACCATAAAGATATCAAGCAGAGAAATTGAGTGGAACTCAAAAGAAAGTTTAGTGCTTGCAATGCAGGAATATGAGTTAGAAATTCACTACATATGCGCATATGAGTTGCTGAATGTGTTTGCGTCCTCACCACAAGATAAATGAGCTGTACTTATTTTGAATATTTCAAAGATATAAAGATACATCAACTGTTTTCCCATACGAAACACGAAACCGCATACATGAAATGCGAGCATAATGTTTTTGTTAGCATCACGTTCATTTGCGAGAGTTTACTAGACGAAAGTCGGTATTCCATATTTGTTTAACTCTCGTTGTTGGCGTTAAAAGTTTGAAAACACAACACTTCTTCGTGCAAGGTAAAAAAGTTAAAAACAAAGACGAATGATGGATAAAAAATTGGTAATTTATTACACTCACTTTTCAACAATTATGCATTCATATTGCCCCCCATAAAGTGAAACTGAACGTTCCAAGAAATGCATTATCAATCATGCAATTTCGCACGAACGAGAGTTGCTGTCTAATAAGTCCAAGAGGTCGTTAACAGCAGTTCGGACTTAGATTAAGCTTATTTTCCGCGACTTATGAGGAATTAACTGGGGATACACGCTTTCGACTGTTTTAATCGTAAGACTTTTTTTCGGCTTGAATAAATAAATCAATAAATTAGACATGGTAATTGAAAAGCATGGCAAGTGATGTGTTACGTGTTCTTATTTATGGACAATGTTGATTTTGCTATTTCGTTTGAGGAAATTCAAAAACTTATGTTGCATCCAATATTATTGATTCCACAGCTTTCACCTTTTTGCATTTTTCTTTTTGCGTTCTCATTGCTTTGTTACAAAGGCATTATGCAAGGTTTTATTCTTGAATGGAAAATCGGACAAATTTTCGTTCATATAAAATCATTCCTCGATTTACATGGTAAATTCGTTCATGCAAAATCGTGCAAGACAAAACTGTGGAATGGGTTCAATTTATTTTTGAAATGTAATAACACAAACATTAACGAACAATTATTTTCAGTTGGGAGGTGAAGGCTATTTACACTCTGAGTGTCGAATTCTCAGGGACAACTGACTAAACACCTCCCTTGTCATATCAAGGAACTAGCCTAGAACTGTTCATCATATTATTTCAGACTAAGCCCTTTTAGTCTACCTAGTGGCGGCTTCAGGTTAGGGGAAATCCCCCTTTCCTCTGCGCCGCCTGGTAATAGAAGATGTCATTCTTTATAAGAAGATTCGCCCACATGCCATGTGAAACGCATCTCCAATTATGTTTTGATGTCAACATCTTCCCCGTTATGTTTTCTGGAGAGAGCACACCTATTTTCTCTGGGAGATGAAAACGGAGTCTGGTCGCATCTTCAGCATGCAAGGAAGGTATGGCAGGTATCATCTGTCGTCCCCGGGCTGAACAAGCAAACAGGGGATGGTGACTTTCCCAACTTGCGTAAAGCAATAATCAGTTTCACCATGCTTTTTGCAGGACCACGGCAACAGGTTCGATGAGTCATGCGGTCGATCTGCCACGGGCCTCATTTACCCATGTTTTTTCCTACTTAGTACGGGCCATTCTCTTTTCCTCTCGGCTAACAGCTCCTCTCTCTAATTCCGCCCTACGTAAATATGCTCGACTTCGGTTTTCGGGAAGTAGCATTAGAGGACTACCCTCTCGAAAACTAGCACTGCCGGTTCAGAGGCAGTGCGGTATGCAGCTGCTATCCGTAAAGCTCCTTGCCTTGGTACCTGCGCCAGATGACCTCAGTACGTCTCCTTACTAAGTACGTCACTCAGGACTTCGGAGCTGTATAAGAGCACTAACTCTACTTCACTCATGAGTAGATGTCTGCAGTGTTGGCTATAAGAAAAGTAACACCCAACACTTGAGTCACCTTAATGAGTCAATCATCAAGCCAATGTGTTTTGTTGATCCCTTCGTCTCCTTGATCGTTATATCAACTCGAACTTGAACAAAAGGAGGGATCGGCTTCTTGGTCAGTATAACGAACTCCGCCTTTTCCAGCGCTGGACTCAGCCCACGGTCTATTATCCACTGACTTACTCAGCGCAGTATAATACCCATACAGTAATCTATTGAGTTACATCTGTACGACAGTACGTCGGATGACTAGAGCTGCTGCGTCATCCACTTAGCCGATCAGACGCGACTCCTCCGGTAGCTGCAATCTCAAAAGCCCGTCCTACGAGATATTTCCAGCATTTTTGGAAATGTTGGGTCCGGGCCGAAGAATAGAATCTTGTGCCACCTTTAATGTCACATCCAAGTTTCGCCAACCCCCCCAAGTGTCATAAACGAGCTTCCAGCCTTTGAGGTAGTAATTCAATATCCGCGTATATCCGATATATCTTCAATATCAAATACCTCCATCCCCTGAATTTTTCCACATTACCGAAAATATCTGTCCATCCAGCAGAATTGATGGAATTCCTTAAGGGCAGAAGGCATCGAGTGTTATCAACAATACTATTGGCCTCGCATAGTGATTGTGGGCTTCTGTCCGCTGGATCGATTTTACCATCTCTGTTACTGCTCCGATCTTGGATTGACCAGCCCTGAAGCCATACTGCTGAGGTGATAACAGCTCGGATGGTCTCCCTCTCAGTGGCTAGATGTTGGCTACATTTTTCACTTGGTCACTAAAAGTTGATTTTTTTTTGGGTGGAACGAAATCTGTGATTAACATTTGCTTACTTTGTTGGGGGTTCTTATAATTTCTTCATATTATCTCAGCGCATTTCTTATTATTCTTTGAAATTCCAATGCTCTCTCAGTATCAGGATCTCTTTTAAAAAAACTATAATTCGTTACCTAGTCGATCCTTCGGCAATTACTCTTCCAGCAAATTTTTCACACTTCAGGTAGATTAAAGGGAAAATTTTCAAATAATTTTCTCAACATCTGCATAGCTTTTTCTAATAAAATACACCTTAAGGAAGAAATTGTCCATTGATCTCAGAGTTGAATATGTGTAGTTGTATCGGGAAGCAAGAACTCAATACATTTATGTATCATAAGTCTATTGGATGGCTGAGTGTGTGTCCAGGAGCAATATAACTTCAAGGTTTTTTTCTTGTTAATAGTTTTTCCTTTCAGGTATGGAATAACTATGAAACCAATCGTCAAATATTTCAATTTAGTCGTTTAAGGGCGTCAGGATTTATTAGCTGAAAAGTTTAAAAAAATGATTACCTGATGCAATACCACAAAGAAGTAAAGTCACCCTATCCCTTGTTGCTTGAAATTCTCCGGCTGATCTTTCAGACTATGATAAATAAGTTGTTCTGGTTTTTTTTTCAGATTAACCCGGTCTCAGCGACATTAAACCCTTCGTCAAAAAACGTATGTTTTCTTCAATAAATTTTTCCGAATATTCTTTTGCAGATTTTTCATCACCAGAGGTGATTTCCTCTTTAAGTTGAATGTTATGTAGATTGTATCTTTTTTTAAGTTTTCAAATCATCCTTTTTATTATATTATTATTGTACTGGGGTCCACTTGCTGGAAAGTAGCATTTGCCAGAAATTGGCCCTTAGCTCCCCATGTGTAGTACTATTGTTTACAGATGGTCCATCCTGTCGTCCTACAGAAGCCAAGGAGTTTCTCCAGTTCTGTGGTCGCCAAGTGTTCCAATTCTGTTACGCCAGTACACTTCAGCCAAGTAAGGCGGTTGTTGGCCAGACTCGAGCAATCTAGGAGGAAGTGTTATGTACTTTCTTCCTCCTCGCCACAAGCTCGGCAAGTGTCATCCGTTTGGATTCCTATTCGTTTGGCGTGTTGACCTAGAAGATTATGTCTCGTTAATACTGCCACCAATGTTCTAACGCCAGTTCGGTTTTTTCCTAGGAGTTGTTTTGTCCTCAGTTGATTAAGGTGAGCTCAAAGAGCTCGGCTTATCCTGCAGTCGTTCTTGTCATTCCAAGCCGTATCTGTCTCTTTCGAGAAGATTTTGTCTAGTTTCTTTTTTACCGTTGCTAGTGGCACTTTAAATGTGTCTATTCTAGTGGCATTTTGGTTGGCTGATCCAGCTCTCGCTAGCTCATCCACTCTTTCGTTTCGCTCTACACCGCTGTGTCCAGGGACCCATGTCAGATTTACATTTACTCGGGTTGTTGCGGTTTTGAGAGCCTGCCTACAGTCCTGCACCAGTTGTGAAACTACGCGGTTAAAACTGATTTATTTTCATCTTGTTGGATTTTCTTTATGTTGCCATTATAGGGCTCTAATATATTTGCCAAATAAACAATTCAATTCACCTGTCATTAGAATTCATTCAAAGCAAATGACTTTGACGTTTCTTCTTCTTCTTCCAAAAAAGTGGTTAATGCAAACAAGAGCGATTAAAGTTTTGGGAAAGTGTGCGTTTCCTTTTAAAAGAGTATGTATATAACTATGATAATAATAAAAGGCATGATGCAAACACATGCAAGGTACAAACGAGCCTTAGCAAGGAGGTTAAAAACGGAGTTCTGGAGTTGGAAGACATTCTAGCCTAGAAGGCAGAGGAAGAGCAACAGGTTAATTCATTCGACAGCGCAGTAGCCGTCGCGATTTCTACTGCTAACAAAAGGTTGAGTTGTTGGCTTGTTGAGTTCGGATTAGATGCAGATAATAAAGACGTGTTCCGTGACGCAGTCAAAAGAGTCAGTCCTTGGGGAGAAGGCAACTCTACTATCACTCGAGCCTAAGGCCACACTGGAAATTAGAGACATTGACTGCGTTACAGATCTGCCCGAAATAGAAGACGCCTTAAAACGCGATTTCTTCGTACTAGGCGAGACGAAAGTCAGGCTGGCCAAACCAAGCAACAAGGGTCAACACATGGGCATAGAGGGAAGCAGAACTTTGGAAGCAGGGCAAAATTAGACTAAGGTGGGTTATTTTTCGGATACGGTGAAGGGCGATTCCTCTCCGGTGTTTCAAGTGCCTTGGAAACGGTCATACCACACAGGCATGTAATGGAACTGACCAAAGCTCTTTGTGCTACAATTGCTGCAAGACAGGGCATAAAACGAAGGAATGCACAGACGAATTAAACTGTGTTCTTTGCCATGAGTATGACCCGAGACCAGATGAGTTGAAACATATTCCAGCCACAGGGAAGTGTTGGATCTTCTAAGAATCCCTAACCAAGGCTAAAGCGCTTTTGCAATGATTCACTGATGCACTGCAATTCAGTCCAATGATTCATTCGCATCCTTTAAATTAATCTGCATCAAAGCATTATCGGCCAAGACCTATTCTAGCTGCTTGCGAGAGACAACCAAGCTGACTGACATCACATCAGAAGCTCACCAACATGGTATCCTGACGAATCCGGTACATCCTCCATCTGGGTTCGGAACAGCGTTCACCTCCAAGTGCAGGGTACGGGGCGAGGAGATGTTCGGGTTCGGTGTTCGGGAACTACACTCTTTAGTTTATACCTAACTTAGAACGAATCGTTGTCATCCTTTCAACTTAGGCTCAATGCTTTGAAGAACGCTGTTTCGAGTATTGAGGGCCATGCGCTCGTTGGAGGTGACTTCAACGCAAGAGGAATCGATTGGGGCATGCCTCAATCAGATGCTCGGAGCAAACGGATCCTGGACATGGCAGCACGAACTGGGCTCATCGTACTGAATATAGACCACACCCCTAGTTTTCGTCTATGGGGTTGCGTTGGAACCATACCTGATGAGACAATCGCTTCGGAGTGCCTAGCACAATCAGTTAAAAATTGGAAAGCGCTAGAGGATTACACGGCCAGCCATCACCAGTACATAGTTCTCGAGATCCATCACGATGCTTCCTGAAGACCACGCGCTTGTTTTTCTGTGCTACGGTGGAGTACTGAGAAAGCGGATAATGAGAAGCATCGTGCAAGCAGAAACGTGTGATACATTTACTATGCAAACGAGAGACTGGTAATAATAATGATAGACAGTTGTTGTCCAAATCCATTTCAGTTTTCTTTCATTTTCCGCAAAACTTTGTATTGCTCAATTGCGGATTTATAACTAAATCATAATTTTTTTCAAGATCGTCGTAAAGTCCTGCAAATAACTGTTGTTAATTAAATTTCCGTGACAAATTTTAAAATTTACTCAAAAATTTACGATAGTTCAAATTCGCACTTACAACATAAAATGATATATGTAACATGAAACTGCAAGAATTTCGAGCTTTCAAAGCCAGATGCAACGAAGTATGTTGTAATTACATTCAACCAATTAGGAATCCAAGTAATTAAACAAAATGCTCATATCTGGTAGTTGTAAATAATTAAGTCGTTAGTCTCACATCACATAAATTACACCGTCCACATTAGTTTTATCCAAAGAAGCAATTCAAATAGTTGCGCATTGTGCAATACACAAAGAAATTTCGTAATTCTCTTTGCTTCATTTGCTATACTTTCATTTCATTTCAAGCTTTTCTAACAGTATTTTTGAAAAAGTATTTCGTGCTATCTTCAATTTAACTAGCTTCATCTAGTACATTGTGCAAAAAAGGTAAATCTCCTTACTTTCCTCATCACGCCGTTTTCCATATGAGCACTTACGTACGCTGTTTTCACATTCATCATAAAAGAGTTAGAAAAAAAGGCTTAACTCGATGCTTCTTTTGCATCTAATTGTAGACATCGCATTGCTATCTAAGAGATTTTCTTTTCAATCTTCTTACCTACATCGCCAGCTTTTATCCGCCATTGTACCTGAAATTGGTAATGTGGAAATATGAAGACTAGGTGGTCGCAGTCACATAGAAATGCAGTTCACCATAAATCTAAGCAAAAGACGGAAAAAACGACACAGGCAAGTACTTCAACGTATATATATCCAACCGGTAAATGAATACACTGAATAAAAACTTCAATAAAATCTTGAAATGCACTTTGAAATATCGTAGAGAAAGGAAATCCATTTCACCGCCTGGTTAAATGTTTACAATGGAGTACAATTCTTTGTACTGGAGAAAGACATGAGACAATGTGCATCAGTTAGACATCTTGAGAAAGGCGGTAAGGAAAGTAACCAGACCAGGTAACTCATATGCATATGTGAGCAGATATAGATGTCTAGATAAATGAATTAATAGCTATATGTGTTGTTGGTTTCTGGAGTTGAGTGTTAACCTTTTCCCAATTTGATGCTGCTGAGTGAAACGGAAAAACATAATTATCCTTGACAGTTATGTTCTTATTAGACCAAAAATCTTATCAACAGAATGAAAACGGAAAACTTTTTTTTAAAAATGCATACATTGAGACGAGACAGGATAAATTCCATTTCAAAATGATGCCAATAGGAGCTTATTCTCAAAAAGAACTCAACACAGTCTGAACAGTCCATTTGCTTAGACTGTTCAGACTGTGTTGCAAGTATGTTGCAGTATTGCAAGATCGAAGGAAAATTGGAATTAAAGTCAGTTCCTGTACATCAACAATATATGTGGAAACTCTGTCTGTCAAGAACTATATTCAAGTTCATAGACTGTTTGGCTTTACCAGTATCAACTTGGTTGCTATTATATAATTTCTTCTTAAAGTATGACATGATTAAGGGAAAGTCGTGCGAAATATTCAACTTATCAATAATATTTTAAACGAATTTGAATATTTTAAGGGGTTACATGTGTTTACTCGGGCGAAAAAAGGCCTATTTGCAACAATTTTTTTTATACATATGAAATAAAATATTTCATTCAAACTTTTTACTGTCTTAAAGATATACATTTGAAAAATAATTTTTTTAATTTTCAAAGAAAAATATTTAAAACTCCGCCATTGGAACGTCATTTCCGATGACGCTTCCGGAAAAAGGTGCGTCCGCGTTGTCAGCAGAACTCATGACAGGATCATCTAAAGTGAAAAAAAATTCTTGTTTTAGTTAAGAACTTGGACGAAGGAAGAGAAAAAAAGTGAAAATTGCATTTTTGGCAGACATTTTTGCGAAAATTCTTTTGTTTTTTAAATAATTGTAATTGAAAGAAAAAAGAGTCCTTCGTCCGAATTCTTGAAAATTGTATCTCAAATACCAGTGTAAAATTTCATCAAATTCGGTTGAGTAGTTTTCGAGAACTTTTGACAACCGATTTTGAAAACACAGTTTCGAGAAAAACGTGTTTAAAGTTTTGGGTAACAATAAATTTGGGGTAAAAAATTTTTTTTAACTAACATTGAATTGTCGATTCCTGGGCCATAAAGTAAACAACCTGCAGCAGCTTCAATGTCCAGTGCATCCTTTTGCTCCTGTCTATGACGAATCCTAGCTTCGCGAGTCTCACTTGCAGATTTTTTCTCAGCTGCGGACACACGGTTTTCATCAGCATTTCGGGCTGTTTTGTTGGGAATTTCGGCCAAGTTTCAAATCCATACCATGCATAAATAATAATAAAGCTGATGTTCCTTCATTAAAAGTGCAAGCAGCGACTAATGCAGTAATATTAACGATTTTTTAACCAGCAGGAAGTATTTTTGGAGTAATCTTCCAGATTAACTGGTTCAAGCTTTCATTATTATTTTGTGTGAAACCACCGCGCCAGAAGTTCATCCTTACTGAAGTCTTCTTAGATAGGTTTTATTGCAGTCAAAACATCATCTGCGAACGCAGTATAATCATATTTGAATGATGAAATAGTGTTTGTAGCTGATGATAGCTGCCAGGCGCACCAGGAGTCTGGACCTTTTGGGCAATTTCCTTGCTGAGGTGTTTTGTGTGGAGATCTGTAGTGGTAATAAGTAGCCCATATAGCATCTTTCATTTTTTCAACTGACTCACAATTTCTTCTTATTGCCAAACCATAATAAGTAGTCAATTTATCCAATATTCGCATAACAAATATGAACCGGCGATTAATTTCAGACATTTTTCCGATTTTTCTACATGCTAAAATATATTTCGGATCACATTGTTCACATACTACCACAATTTTGAATCCCACACCGAATTTCAAGCATTGTTTAAAATCCAATGTTAAATTACACAATTTTTCTTCATCTTTATTTTTAATAATGTTAGAACACCGCACAAAAGATGAGAGTGTTGAAAAAACTAAGGCAAAGTCTATAATTGAATATTGAAGCGTGTCTTCCTGTGGCACGTGCCTTTTATCGTCACTTTTTAATTTTTTTGCCGACGTACTCGAGAAAAAAAAAACATCATCAATTTTCGGATTTTTAGGATTGAATGACTGTCTCCTTTTCCTTGGTCTATCTTTTCTACGAGTGCCGTCTGTTAAGTGAGTTTTCGAAAGTTTAGACATTTTTAAATAAATTTCACAACAGACACTTTGGATAACCTCAAATGAACCTCGTGATTGAAGAAGTAATCACCAACTGAAATATTTCAAACTAGTTGCTCTTAGAATGTCAAAACAATAGACAATAAAACCAAAAAATAGACGAGCAGCGGGGCCTCGGGCCTAGCTGACCTCGAACGCGCACCTTCACAAGGCTGTATCTCCAAAACTATTCGACCAAAACTATCGACCTGGAAATTTACGACAATATTCTCTCTCGTTACGACAATAGTCTCGGATGTAGAAATAAATAAGACAATAAAAAAAATTGATTTTTTTGAAACTGCGAAACCCATGTAATTAAGGGGTTACGACTTATATCAACGGATGCAACAATTGGTAAGTTACTACATGAGATATAGTAAGAACGTAAGCGATTGTTGCCCGCTTATATTGTTAAGTTTCAATGCCATTTATTTATTACTTGTTGTTCGCATTTTAAGGACTTGCAGAGTTTTTTATAATTCAAATATACTTTCTATCATTTTTACACGGCTATTATATCCTCAGTTTTATTCGAAGGAGAATTTTGCGAAATACTATTATATTAAGCTTAACGGAAGAATATCAACAATTTTCCCTGAATTCTCGCTACAAAGGTGGAGAAACATTGATTCGAAAATTTCCACTTTTGATCCGAGTCAGCATCTTACACTTTTAATTAGCCAATGACCCTAGAAGCGGTAATTGAATCGAACCAATCTTACTTTAAGTACGAATGCAACTGTTACAGATAAATTAATTTAAATAGGCGGCTGCAGATTGCTTTCTCTATCATACTATCTAGCTTCCCTTATGCGACCTTATCCTAGCAACTAAGCACAAAAATAATCATTCTTATAGTGTGATACACATTTGCTTACGTAATCTGAGAATCATCAACGCAGGAGTGCCAACTTTCCCAAGAGGCAGTTCATTCCTCGACAACTTCATAATATCCGCTTCATACGTAGGCTTGAACGGCTCAGCTATAAATTGCATAAACATTCCGGCACCTTCTGATCATCACGCATTACTTCTCGATGTCGCCCCTTTCGGGGTAAGGATATCACCACCACAAGAACTCACACGATCATACCTTGGCGTAGACTGGCAAATTTTCAATGAACAGCTTTCTGACCAGCTCGAAGGGAAATTCCCCGACCATCGGATATACAGCAACCACGAAATAGACAATTCGATTCGAACCCTCTCAAACTGTATTCAAGACCTGATGAACACCCACGCACCAGCAAAACCTCGATCATTCTCCAAATATGGAAGCATATCCCCTCATACAGAACACTTAATTCGAACAAGGGCTAGATGGCAGCAACCCCTAAAAAGAATCTTCCATAGAAATTTAAATAGAATAAATTCGGAATATGTTACACTAAAGTCTCAAATAAACTGCCTGGAGACTCTCATACGGCAAAATGTGCACGCTGAAATGAACAAAGCGTTCAAAGACAAGCTAACTGCCATGAAACCATCCCCATTCGTATTCAAGGAGATAAATTCCCTTACAGGCCGTCATTTGGCAAAGTTCTCAATAAATAGAGACCCCATAAACGGACCCCATAAACGGACAAGTTTTCACTACGGCGGAACAAAAGTTATCTGCTTGCTCGCTACATTACTCCCACCTGTACAAGGAGAGATCGTCCTCAGACCAAGGTACTAACACTATCGTGGAAAAAACGGTCACGGAATTCCTAAACGGATACCAAGGTTCCTATCTCACGATCTTCTCAAGAACCAATAGAGCCTCTAGCCCGTCAAGCGAGCCGTTTAAAAATTCTTTTGCAAGACCTGACCAGGTACTATTCACCCTACGCTTAATGAATTCAAAAAAGTCAAGCCGCCCCAATGCTATCCCGAATTACTTACTTAGGAAATGCTCCAACGCCATTCACAGGCCTCTCACTATCATTATTAATCACTGCATTAATATTAATAATGTATACTTTCCCCGAGCGTGGAAAACAGCCTTACTACTCCCCACACCCAAAAAAGAAGCCAAAGGCAAAATTAAAAAAATTCAGAGCAATATCTCTACTTTCAAACCTAGGAAAAATTTTGGAGAATATCGTCCTGCTCTCTTTCAAAACCTTTGCTAAGCCCCTTGTACCAGCGCAACAGTTCGGGTTTAAAGAAAAGGTATCAACGGAACAAGCGGTCCTCCTCTTACATGACTACATCTCATCCGGCTTAAGGAAAAAAAGAAGCAACTGTGGCATGCTCCTAGAAAAGGCGTTCGACTCCATGTGGGCCAAAGGGCTCATATACAAACTCCTAAAGACTCACTGCCCGACCCCACTGACGCGCATTATAGCCAATTATCTAGAGCAAAGGACTCTTCTGGTGAAAATTGCCAATGTCTACTCCAGCATCATAATCATTCGCTCGGGTGTTCCCCAAGGATCAATACTTGGCCCTCATCTCTTCAACTTGTATGTTCATGATATCCCAACTGTTATGCAACCGACGAACATTATTCAGCTCCCTGTACAAAGCACATCCCCAACCCCTCTTCCCACACAATCTGATACGCACACGACATACTAGTCCTCGCTACTCGCAAATCCCCTCTCAAAGCCTTGCAAGACATCGCTCCACACCTAGAATCCCTAGAAAAATATTTCTCAAAATGGGCTCTTCCAATCAACGCGGAAAAATGCGAGCTCATATGCTTTAGAAACGCCTCGGGCAAAGGCCACCGAAACGCGCCAGCTGAAAACAAAAAACTCTCAATATACATCGATAACGTTCGTGTGCCCCTGAAAAACTCCATAAAATACTTGAGTGTCCTGTTCCACCATCGTCTCAAATTTAATCCCCACGCCCGTAGAGCCATCGAAAAAGCCAGCTGTGCTACTGCAGCCTTAGTCCCTCTACTCTCTAACAAATCAGTACAAGTAAGCACGAAAGTTCTTATGTACAAAACCCTTATTAGACCCATTATCTGCTACTGCTTCCCTGTCTGGTTCACTATCTCCCCCACCGTAGCGGACGAATTGCAAATCTTCGAAAGGAAAATATTGAGGAAGTGTCTGTCCAAATATATGAGGCCTAATAAAAAACACTATCGGAGCACCGTCCTATATAGGGATACAAAAATTAATCCTAGAATATATGGTCGAGACTAGTTCGAAACGCCTAAAGAAATTTGCAAATCACCCCGAATCTATAAAAAGGAAACTGTTCTCCCGAAATATCGCTGGTGACATAGTTTCTCCATACCTCTCGCCCATTAAACTGCTCACATCCAACTGTACTACCATAACAAACCCCTCCCCCTCACTGAACCACAAGCCACTGTTCTATACACAGACAGAGGAAGGTGACCGAAGCTAACAGAATTGCGCAAGCGACAGGTGAAATTTCATATCGATCGCCAAGACCAATGAGGCCACCTAGGTAAGCTCCGGAGACCGTCCACACTTCCCCTTTCTTCTGACAGGACTCCGACTCCCCATCGCCATCCGATTACCGCCTCCACATCAAGCACGTCTAGATTGTAAATAAAAATAAGTATGTAGAATTAAGTACGAGTTAAGTTAGGTTTAAGGTTTACCATGTCCCAAGAATAAAAAGCCTTATGACCTAAGGATGAATTTACAATAAAAAATGTATTATACATTAATTTTAAACTAAGTATCGGTTGCGATCAGATCAATAAAAATAAGTTGTTTGACAAACTTGTCGCTGTCAAACATTCAATATCGTAATAGATAAGAACAAAAAATTATATGTACGTAAAAAGTCTCAATAAATATATCTATCTATCTATTTATCTTTCTGAGAATCATTGTTCCATCGGAAAAATTACATAAAACATAATATTATGGTTCCATGTATTATGGAATATAAATTTAAGCTCAGCAAGTTTACCATCTCGATTTCTTCATTCCCCTACTTACTTTATTTTTACAAGCTCTCTATCTTGTAAAGCTCACCTCATTTGACATATGAGGTACTCGTAGCTCTTTCTGTGCAATGTTTTTCAAGGGATGTTAGCGCGTTTTAGTGGTAATGTTATGTTTATATACAGTTTGTTCTACTCTGTTAAGGATCCGAAGTTTGTGAGTTGAATCGCTAGTTTCAGGCGAGGTGGTACTTTTAATAAAATTTTATTACATTTTTTTTCACTAAATTAACAACCTCCGAGAAAGAATAGTTTTGTGATATGCGATGTGCAGATGATGAAGATGCGATGCTGGAGATGACGGGTCCTGGTCGCATGAGAAGATTCTCTCGTAATTTCAAGAAGCTGGGCCTGGAGATTTACTGCCAACCAGAAGCGACACCAACAAAGTGAAACGATGCACGTGGAGTTTGTGGTACGTGGAAGAACTGTAATAGAGAAACACGGTTTCACACTGGAAGTGGACAGACAACAGGACGAAATTCTGCGGTGGCCTCTCAGTAACCCCAACGTGGAGTCTCGTGCAACGAACGATGACATACTCGGTGTGTCTCTAGGCCTTCTATGAAGGACCACGTAATTGTATTCAATCAATGAGAAGGAATATAAACTCCTGCAACCGACAATAACACACACGGGTTGTCCTTAGGCCTTCTATGAAGAGCCACGTTATTGTACTCAATCGTAGAGAAAGAATGCAGATCGGTTCTTCAAATTGTGAGCGATTGAAAGAAAGATTCCAGGTAACTTTGTCAAAAAAAAATCCAGAAAACGGGTGGAAGTCGCGAAGCATCTGGCAGAAGAAATTTCAGAAAAAGAAAATGTTGGGAAATCCTACTCGTTGGTAACCCACATGTTTGCAGGATGTGGAAAACTTGAGTATAAACATGCATTAACCACCGTAATAACCTGTGAACTCTTTGGGTCATATCAGTGATCCTAAAAGCTTGTCAAGAGAAGCATATGTGAGACTAAAATTTGGTATATTTTGTCTCAATTTATCCCTCAAGTAGTTCCTTCGTATGCTAAATGACAATGGTAATTATCTTTTTCCTGACCAAAGCACACAATATGGGGAGTTCTGTGGGGACAAAAAACTACCACACACACACAAGGATCTGTGGGGGAAAATTACATCCCGACATAAGTCCCGACCTGCCGGGCTTCTCACTCACTTTATCAGTAAGATAGGCTTGCTAACTGCAACCGCTGTGGGAGATAGATTTCTTGTAAAGCGGTCTCAGATGCATCAGGCCCTACGGTAGCCGCTGTGGAAGTGCCAATAGTGTCATCCAATATGACTTTCATTTGCTGAGTTGCCGCGATTTTTCCCGAATTTTTTTCTTCATGGGCATTCTATTCCACCAGCATCGTAGAGAGTTATTATTATAATATTATTGTACTAGGGTCCACTTGTTGGAATTTCGCATATGCCAGAAATCGGCCCTTAGCTCCCCATGTGTAGCACTATTGTTTACAGATGGTCCATCCTGTCGTCCTACAGAAGCCAAGAAGTTCCCCCAGTTCGGTGGTCGGCAGGTGTTCCAATTATGTTACGCCAGTACATCTCAGCCAATTAAGGCGTTTGTTGGCCAGACTCGGGCAATCTAGGATGAGGTGTTCTGTACTTTCTTCCTCCTCGCCGCAAGCTCGGCAAGTGTCATCCGTTTGGATTCCTATTCGTTTGGCGTGTTGACCTAGAAGATTAGAAGACTGCCACCAATGTTGTAACGCCATTTCGGTTTTTCCCTAGGAGTTGTTTTGCCCTCATTTGATTAGGGTGAGGCCAAAGGGCTCGGCTTATCCTGCAGTCGTTCCTGTCATTCCAAGCCGTATCTGTCTCTTTCCAGAGGACTTCGTCGATTTCCCTTTTTACCGTTGCTAGTGGCACTTTAATTGTGTCTGATCTAGTGGCATTTTGGTCGGCTGATCCAGCTCTCGCTAGCTCATCCGCTCTTTCGTTTTCCTCTACACCGCTGTGTCCAGGAACACATGTCAGTTTTACATTGACTCGAGTTGTTGCGGTTTTGAGAGCCTGCCTACAATCCTGCACCAGTTGTGAAACTACGCGGTTAGAGGCAAGTAGTATTTGTATTTATTTACAAATAAATAATGTGGGAGTTTTGTTTTCTCACTTTTCTATAAGCAAGTTCCTGTCAAGGTGTTAGCCCTGAGACAGCTCGTGAAGACATTTTAGTGCTTCATTCCGTAGTATTTCGAGTGTCCCTGTTCTGAATTACAGACCTTTAAGTGCAAGTTTGCTCCATTCTGAATTTTCATGCAGTGAGGTCTTCTGTTTGAGTGAATCTCTCATCTTTAAGGGCTTGCAATGTGCTTTGTTATTAGCTGATTGGTACGTGAATAGCTGATACAAGCTTCGAGAGCAGGACAGGCAAGCAGGATTCTTGCTTGCTTACTATTCTTGTCAACAGCGTTAGCTGTCATTTCCTTCAGCCTCTCGTTTATTACAATTAATTGCGGTGTGAATTTCGTCAATCTTTTCAAAACAGACGCAGTCATTTGTCCTGATGTCACCTTACAATCTGCTACTATTTTCCTCACCCTGACGGATTCCCCGTGCAAAGTTTGTTACATTTTCTTATTATCTTACTGGATCTCTTCGGGACGCGGACTTCAACTGCTGCGAATTGCCTTCTCCTGAATTTTTCCTGGGCGAGTTTATGGAATTTTTATCTGCCCTCTCTTCCCACACAGAGATTTTCTCTGTAGGAGGAGGGTAGTAGTTTCAATTCGGCCATTACACCCGATTTTCTCTTCAGGAGAATCGCTTTGGCTCTCGTTTTTCTGTTTCCATTTTGTACGCGCATCTATCCTATACAGGTGACTTACTTCCAAGGGTAGGGTGACTCATGTCGTGAGATGTGAACTCGATTTGGACCTCGATAAGTTGATTTCTTGGAATGCAATTTACCTACAATGAATTAATAAAACATTCAAAAGAAAATTTTATCTCACGACATTTAACTGCACTCATGCGAGTACAGCGGCGCTCACTAGGATTTATTTTTTGTGAACGTGCACACGTTACGCCATGAATGTGAGACTCCCAGGAGTGCAATGTCTTTTTTAAGTGCTTGGACCACCTGACCTTATTATATCAAATGATTTGTATATCCAAGCGTCCTAAGCATCAGGGTAGAGCTCGATCTTTTGCAAGAGAAGAATTTGTGACAGGCGTTGCAGTTAGAAGACAGCGATCTGTCAATTTTGTGCCGGCAATCCCGAAAACATCCATGTCTGTTTAGGATTTGGGTCAGTTCAAAATCAGTCTCACCATGCGCTCGATTGAACCACGGCCACAGGTCAGGGACCAGGAGAGGAGTCCACCTTACCTTTATGTCTTGCTCCCAGGACTGTTGTCAATCGCTGAGAGGGCTTTGCGTTTCTTCCCTGGTGACCACTTCTCTGTTGTCTTCGATTTTGCGCTCTCTCGCAAATATGTTTGTATGGTATGATGATCATGTAAACCTTTTTTTTATCACTGGACTCATCAAAATAGTTTTTTAAGGATAAGAAAATATTTAAAAAAAGACGTAAAAAGATAAGAAAATAAAATTTTTTTTGAATAGTAGCTACTATGTAATTTAACGTGTATCTTTATTCAATTCTGTTCTGAGTAAATGACAATTTCAGTCAGTTTATAAGCGTTGTCTTGAAGTGACTTCTTAATTTGAGTGTTCCTGCTGGTTAATCATTTATAGGTTGTATAATAGCACTTGTATATTGCTGAAAGTTATCTGAAAATGGTTACTCCCACATATAAGGCCCATGTGGAAAATGTGTGTCAAGCACGTTCGTTGACTCTTCCATGTCGCTCATATGCATCTGCAAATAGGCATGCCAACGTAATTTTAAAAGATTTTTAACAGATTAACATCAAACATACTGTTGATATGGCCTTGTGTTTTCGCTTGGGTAGATACCTATTCAGATATTAGGTACTCGCAAAGTGAAAACAAGTTAAGGTAAGAAAAGACTATATGCAATCATATTTTCGTGGATGCATCCATCTACATGTGTATTTATGCCGTCATATGTGAGCCAGTGAGCTATGCAACTATTGCATGAAATGTTGAGCTTCTGTTCCTACCATCTTTTGGTAGAAATGAAACTTATATGCTGAATCTTATGCTCCAAGATATTAGTGCGTAATGTTAACATACTCGTACGACCAGCTCCGAATGAGCCTGGAACGAAACTATTCAATTAAATTGTTGCGTTACATAGTGCATACATATCTTGGGGTAACTGGCTTTAACTATTACTACGGTATTAGGAAATAGATAGGTGGATTTTTTGCGTAAAGTTCCACAACGAAACTGATTACATGCATCCGAACTTGTTTGGTTTTTGTTCCTGTTTTGAATAAGTTCTTGCGGCAAAAAACTGCTTTTCGACCGTGTTAAATTTATTGCTGGTAAGGCCAGGTGTATAGTATTTGTGTGTGTGCGACTTCATGCATGAAATTTCAATAAAAGCTATTCCAAACGGAGATAATGACGCTATCTCTGAAGAATAAATAAAGAATGTTTAATTGTTGTGGAATTACAACACAGAGAGTCACTTAATTAAACACAAAAACGACAGGTATTGGAGTTGGTGGTGAGCCAACCATCTTCAAAAATGCATATATCACTGCAGGTTGGAATGCAGAGTACGGAAGGAAGTTCCATTAAATACTCACGGGAAATTACCTTTCAAAAAAACTTACCTTGCTTTTTATATCAATTTTCATACAAAATGAACGCTAAATACACTGAAGTTTCTTCCGGATATTATATATATATATATATATAAATAAAAAGAATAAGTCGCATATACAACAATGCAGTTAAAGCAGGAAGTCATGTTTTGAAGGCCTGTTAAGGTTTGAAGATGTAAGAATGTTGAAATGAAAAGTTTCTTTTTGATTAATTCATTTTCGATTATATTAGTTTCTTCAAAGGGATTATCTGGACGGAGGTCTTCCAGTTTTTTCGGCAGGATCAATGCGCAGTCTGTCACATCTTCTGCATGAAAAGAAAATTTGACAAGATTCTTTTACCCTGTTTTACCCTCTTTTACCCCTGACTCAGGGACTATCCGGTCTGCTTATGACATTCGAAAAGTTTATGATCTCTGCATTTGTGTCAGCCATTTTGCTCCATATTTCCGCACCATTTAGAAGTGTAGGTGTACAGCACTCATCAAGAATTGCCTCTTTATTTGAGTTGGTCCTCCAACGTCAGCTATGAGTCAACTGATTGCCGAGATCACTGCATCGCCCTTATTTGCGGTTACTCTTATTTGCTCCGAGCAGCTCAGTTTTGAGTCTACCAACAAGCCTAGCTAAGTACCTGAATTGACTCAACAAAATTTCTTCAGTTTTCTCCAGCGCTAGACTAAATTCAATTTGGGTCAACCAGCTCCCTACCTGATGCATCAACACGTTGAGTATTAATTACGCTTGATCGACTATGCGCCAAGTGACTGAGGATGAAACCTTGAGACACCACTGATATGGCTAGCATCTCATGTTAACGTCGCGTTAACTCCGAATTGTCCGCATCAGATATTCTAGTACTTGTAATAAGTTTTCCAGGGTAACCAGAATATTCGTCCATCGGATAGCATTCCTGTTATCCAGCCATTCCTGATGGTGCACCTCCGTCTCATGGACTGCAGTCACTACCTCTGCGACTGGTCACTACCTCTGCAACTGCAACTGCAAGAAAGGTTCCCAATGGCATTGATAGTTTCAGTGAGCCTTCTTATTATGCATTAGCACTGGAACATTTTCCCTAGTATCCTAGTATCTAGCATGCATAACGGGCGGTATGCTGATGGCGATTCGGGATTTCCATTCCACGTACAGCATGAGTCTTGCCGTCTTTCGTTCCTCAGAAAAAACCCCCTTCTCATAAACCGGAATTAAAAGAACTGATTAGAAAACAAGGGTTAAACTGATAGACGAATTGCAAAACCTCGGTTGGAATACAGTCTTCCCCTGGAGCCCTTTTTTCTTCGTGAAGAGTAGACCATATACTGGTCCTCCTCTGTGCACAGCTTCAAAATGGCCGGAATGTGTGGGGAGAGAGCCCATAGTATCTTTGCTACCTTGTCGGCGTCGTATACGGAGAGTATTTGTAGAGCACTGAAATTCCACATAACTAACTTTTGAAATGGGGTCTGCCAACAGTGGGCCCTGCTTCTGTTGTTCAGTTTGCAAGACATTTCCTGGCCGACTGATATATTGTCAATCTTTTACATGCCTTATCCTGGCTTCACGCCCTTTGAGCTTCTAGTTGGAATTTGTTTCACTTCCTCCGTTGTTCGCTGCTTTGAGTATACCACTGGAGGCTTGCCGTGGCTACGTCTCGATCCGGACATAGATGATCTATAAGCAGCTTTGATTATACTCATTGTAGAGATAACCATGTCTTCAGCAGATAGTCCTTTGATCCCTGACGGAGTTCCAAACTGTGGTGTGCATCTCGTGAGCGTGTCGGTTTCCACTTCCATCCTCCCAGTATTTCACATGAAGGTGAAGCGCTGAGTGTGTGACAGTGTAGGAGAACTATCGCGGATGATCACTGGTCGAATAGTCCTCTAGAACTGTCTCTGAGAAAAAGTACTCCGCGACGAATGTCACGTCCAGGATGGTATCCACGCAGCCCAAGTGGTAGAAAGTGGGAGTGTTAGTAATGTTCACCACGACTAGTCCTACTCAGGCTGCCACCTTAAGGATTTTTTCGCCCCTTTAATCTGGCTGTGACATGCATCATTCAATAGTTTTGGCGCCAAAGTCCCTCCTCTTACGATAAGAATATGACCCTTAAGACAGTCGCTCTAGACAGGGGCCTCCAATGAGTTCAGCTTCGCCCAAAAAGATGTTATTGATTGTTTTAGTGTGACTTACACACTGAAAAATGTTATACCTGAACAATGGACCCACAGAAAACGTCTCTATGTCCGCAGCTCGAAACTCTCAGATGCGTACTATTTTGAAACGGAATGACGCAAGTAGCAGATCCATCAGGTTGTCATCTTGACGAATTTTATCTCGGTGTTGTTCGCTTTAAAGAAATAGTTCGGCTTTCTTTTCTTCGTGGACTGTTCGAGCGTTTCTTGGGCGTTTGAAATCCAATTAAATTTAATCTGCAAGACACAGATCATTGTAGCACTGCTTTGGCTTCTTTGAGCACCCGAAACTTCCTTGTTCTTGGAGTATGCTTCAGTTTATCAGGTGTGGGGTCAGCTTTCTTGCAGAGAATACAATGAACATCTCCTGTGCATCTTCTTTGCTTTGCCTTGATACACTAATAAAACAAGGATCTACTATTAGGCCAATTGCAGCCTTGTACGTTATGGTCGTAACTTAGGCACTTTAAGCAGCGGAGATGAACTACTCTGCACGATATCCTAAACGTGTCTTCGGTCTTAAATTCTTTTACGCTCTCTGGCCAGGAGGGCGATGGGTATCAAATCCGCGATCAAGATCACCGCTGACTCAGAGTCTATCGTATATGCTCATCAAATATACAATGTTTCTCGTTCTTGCACCTACGCGAGCCGTTTTTAATACAGCTCCTAATTCAGAGCTTCGCTCTACACCCGTTTCATATAGAACTTTAGTTATACGACACTCATCAATTCTAGACTTTTTTTGGACATGGTCCCCTATGTTTTCCATGAATCGTCTGGTTGCCAAGCCCATATTTTGTTTTGATATTTCCGGCTAGTTTTTAGCCAAGCCATCTGTGGCCAGAGCTGTCCTCTATTATTTTCATATACGCCTGAAAATAATAGAGGACAGCTCTGGCCAGCTCTGGCCATCGGGACAGCATCTGGTCATTCTGATCCCACTTAACTCAATTTCCCTAACTTCGAACGTGGCTATTGGTCCAAGTGAAACCATCTTTGCTTTTTCGGCAAGAACCTTTTTAACTGCGTCATGGTTCGTTGTCGTTATTTGTTGTCTCAGGAACAAACTTCCCAAGGATCGAACAACAAACTTTACAACTTTCACATTGGATCGGATTGTCCAAACTGTTCTAATGGAAGTTTGAGTATCATTGGGTTTCACAGCGCCCCGGGTGTTCGTCGGTTAGATTAACAATCGGTCAAATGCATACCTTAGGGTTATGTGGCGTGGTTTCTATTGTTTTTTGTTCGGGGTTCTTACTTTTGTCCCCAGGGATGAGCTTGCCATCGGCTTGTCTTTGGTCAGGAGTGTCCTTTTCGCCTTATTTGGCACCAAATTCCGATCAGCAACCAACGGGAGCCAAATAAGAAGCAACATTAATAAAACACCAAATTTTAATTGAAACTTTCGCTGGATTGAACTGTCATCCTGTTGTACGTATACACATACTTGTGGGACATCTAGGGAATACCAAAAGAATCGGGAAAAAACGTCACCATTGCAGTCACTTACTAGAGTGGTTTGAGTGGAGGAAGTCTTTGGAGTATGTTATGCTTCTGATGCTGAAGCTTCGTGCCCTATTGCAACCTTGCTTACACGCTGTACGCAAAATGGGCCGGAAATGCAGGCTATGTTCTATTTCAATCTTCTATTGACAGGGCACTGAAGCAACGATAGTTTGTCAACTTTTTACGAGAAAATAACTTGGCTTAAATTTTTTTCCATGACGTCGAATAAGACTGGAGGAAATCAGAAAGTAAGGTGTCCACACTTCAATCATCCTTTTTTTTTCAGCAGTAATATTTCAGACCAAGGCGTTCCACTATTGAAGCATTTGTAGAGGTGATTTCCATGGTTCAAAAAGTGACATTTATCAATCAAGTGACATTTAGCAATTAAGTCAGACAGTATCCTGTCTTTTGGTGACGCAGAACAACAGGACCGCTCTCACTCGACTCGGATGGGCAGTTATAATGAAAACCATAGAAACTCCTAAATCAATAGAAGAATCATGATTATTGAGTAAACAATCTGATCAGGCTTAGATGAAATTCTACACGTTTCCTAAGCACACACAAAACGTCACTTAATACGTAAAGAAATCTCTCCAGAAGTAATGTATCATGCTCTTCCAGGTTAAGTTTTCTAACCGACAGAGAAAGTATTTATTTATTAGGTTAGTTACTGTGTTCCACCTGGAGTCTAATACTCTTATGAAGTGAATATCTAGACCTGTGTTCTGGAGAAAGCTTAAGCTGCCGTCCTGACAAAGAAGTTCCTAGAGGAATAATACTCATGATCTGGAAGTAATGTGTAGAGTTGAAAATATCAGGTGCATACCTGAGTGTGCTACTATATTCCCTGAGACAATTAGGGCAATAGCTATTAAGGAAAAAGCAATCTGAGAGGACGACTTATAACCATTATATTGGAATCTATTCCAACAAAATCGACTCCTGCAGAGCTTCAATTGTTTAAAATTCTTTACGAAGAAAAATTTGTGGAGCTTAATTCCCAGTAAGGACTGGGTAATATTTGGTAACATTTGTGTTACCGGTGCTTTTTTCATTCTCGATCAGAGAGGGTAAAAGAAATTTCCGCCAAAAAAACCAGGCTTATAAGAATAAATATCACGCGCTTTGACGAGTGGTAACAATCTTTGAAGGATGAGCCACAAAAGCAGAATAAACGGAAAGTGTGTTAAGATTGACTTATACTTTTTCGACTTCAGAACAGACTCGGATTTTTTGTGGCGTACTTGTCGTACCTGTAAATTGACAACTTTGAAGTGATATGTCAAACTTTTCCAGTCTATGTTCTCTGGTTGACAAGCAAGATGTTGAGTAGTTCAGTTACTTAGTGCCACTGAGGGTCCAATACTCTTGGCGCAAACAGTCTTCTCATCTCTGAATCAAACAAAATATAGAGACAGACAAGATGACCAGGCAAATATTATCATAGATCAACGCCAAAAATCACACCATTCTTTTTAGAATCGGTTCCAGGCTAGGTTCCCAGGTTGACAGGGGAGGTGTTTAATGGGTAGTCCAAAAGCATTTTGCGTCTGGGAGTCGACCACAAAAAAAAATCTTTTTAGAATAGAAAGGACAGAAGGATTTTGAACACTCGGTGTTTTGAATACATATATTTACAAACAATTGAACATTAATAGTTTTAATATGTTGGAGGTAATGAACTGACGGTTTTCGACATCAAAGACGGTCATGCTAACGATATTTTTGAGTATTGAGTTCGAGGCCAGAGTATATCGTGCGGGACTCCTAAACATACGACACATTATTAGCTAATTTATTGGACATTCTTGTACAACGCAAGGTTTTTTTTTCATCAAAATATATGAAGTTCATCATAGGGAATTCATGCGACTCATGATTTTTGAATTTGCTACCTCAGATAAAGGAAGGATTATATGTACTATTTCTACATAGTGTAGAAATTTTAAGTTTATTAAAAATGCTCCAAGATTTTCAAATATTAAAAATACAACACATAACAAGTACATACATACATATATACAAACATGAATCACAAAAATGTCATTTTTTGCAAAAAAAGGAATATAAATATTCAAAATCAAAAATCTTCATTGTAGCTAGCTGCACGTCTGTACAAGGCTCGACTGTGGTCGTATCGGTGTTTGTTGAAAAGACCTAAGCAACCGTTTCTGTAAATCATAATTATCCCCATCGTTGCCGGGATGCCTATCAGCAAGCCAATGAGTAATCCCATCAAAAGTTTTCCATCGTTTTCCGGGTGATTTCCGTATTTGTCTGGGCATCGCAGGACATTCTTGTCCTGGTAAATCTTTTCAAATGGAATATCTTTCAGAGCTTGCGGTGAAGTGCAGTTTATCTGCAAAGCTGTTTTCTTATCCTTTGATCTTAGGATTGGGTATTCAACATGTAAGAACCACTCCAGGGCACATTCACAGTCCCATGAATTGTTGCCAACTCGAAGATCGACGGAATCCCAGTGGGCTAAAAAGAATTTGGGTTAAACTTTGTCTGTAAGGAAGAAGAAAATCGTAGGAGTTAATTTCTTGTAAATTACCTAGAAGCTCACGAGCTAATGATGACAGATTGTTGCGCTGCAGATTCATCTAAAAATCAAGATTTTAATACAATTATTGCTTAATTTTACAAGATATAATCTCTTACATATACTATTGGTGGGTAGTCGGATGGTCTTGTTTCACTTGGCCGGCTGAAAGCGTCCATATGAATATCCTCCAAATGGAGACATCCCTCCATGTTGAGCTTTTTCAAATCTGTAAAAACAATTATTAGTTAATGCATCTTTCGTTTAACCTATATCTAGATTTGGCGTCAATTTGACACTTTTTTGAACTCAAATTAAGCATAACTTAGATAAGTGTCGACTAAATTTGCCTGAGATTGTGGCCCGAAAATGTGGCCGTAAAAATCGTGTAAATAGTTTTCAAATTCTTTTCCGGTGAAAGAGAAAAACGTTACCAAAAGACTGTAGAGAGTATGTAACGAATTCGTATTTCAAGTGCCGAATTGACACAGTATAAAAAATCAATGCTCTCAGTATATGACATTTAAAACTTCGTTTTTATCTTTTGTCGTCAGTATTAGCGGCATTTTTATAACAAGAAATGAGAGAAAAGGCTGTTTCACAGCCGGATGTTCTACTTTTGTGGAAAGTCATTATCCTTTTCTGAAATCCTTTATCGTTTGCATGGCAGAATGTATCATCTTCACGGTTATTTGCTTCTCGACAAGAAACTTTGAATTCCTATTCTCACCTGCTCTTGTGTTGTTACAGTTTGATTACTGTTTTTACAATAGGGCAAACAACTTTTGCCATCTCGCAATGCACAGGAATATCTTTCCTCATCAGTATTAGCTTACGTGTTGGAATTATCAGTTCGATTTGATCTGCTCGTAATATCATTTCGTGTGTTTATGAATAAAAGGAAAGTAGTTGGATTGAACAGTTTGCAGGTGACAATAGTGAACCTTATGCCTGAAGGGAAGATGCTGATTACGATGCTGATGGTGGTGATGATTCAAAGCAATTGAGAGTATCGGTTTGTTGCGGTTGAAAATACTGTGCACTGACTTTTGCATTATGAATCGCAGTATTATCTTGTTGAAGAATAGACGGCTGATCCGCGATTTCTGCCAAACCGTTACCAAACTCCTCACGTAGCAATTTCTACACATCGTAAGATGTTTATTTGCCAAGTTAAAATCCGAATTTACGGCCATCCGTTGTACCCAATTGCAGCCTAAATCAGTACACTCCCGCCACCAAGATGTCTCTTTCTCAAAACTAGCGTTTGTTTTCCTTAGGTCGTGGAAATAATAGTAAAAGCCGTCGGGCCCGTCGAAGTTAAAGTTTTTTTAATCCTTAAAGCATAGCACGATGTCATTTTTTCTTCCAGCGCAAGTGGTTTTCGGCAAAGGCCAGTCTGGCCAGTTTATGTCCTTCTGTAAGAGGCGGTTTTTGCTCGTGAGATATTGTTCCGAACGTTTCTGATCGTAGTTTAAAATTCGGCCTTTACCGCGATTGGCCGTGCAGCTAGTACAGAATTAGAAGCTAACCGAATAGTCTTCCGTTCAAATCGAGGCCTTACAGCTCTTGGGTGTACCTTCTGGCCATAATTTTCCAGGTTCCGAATAATATTGCTAACCGCACACCTATTTCGCATCACCACCCGAGCAAAAGCTGTTACAGACTTTCCCCCGTAATGTGATTTTTTTGTAATGTTTATTTCCTGTGCTGTCAATTCCTTTATCAATTGTCAACATTTCACGTTACAGAACTAGTAAATAATGAACTTCAAATATTGAATATCTATCCTTTAAATACATTTTGCCTCTTTTCTGGGGTAATTGTTCGCATCCAAACAGATAAATAATGGGTTTTCTTGAATATCGTATCTTTCAAAACCTATCTAAATCTTAACTTTATTTGGTTACTCGATACGTTAAACGGGAAAACCCCAACTAATTACTCCGATAATGTTTTATCACTTTACTATTTCTTCAAAAACATGAAATGCTTTATCATTCTTACGGGCAGTGTATACAAAGTCTGTCAAAATTTTTGACACCTGTTCTTCGGCATATCGCAGGGACTTGTCTCGGGTAAGGACGTAATTTGTGACCTAGTGCTAATCAATGGAAGAACTACCAAGACAAGTTAGCTCTTGCATTTGTTTAAAGTGCTGCTTGCGTTCCCCGAAATTTGCCTCTGAGTGGCTTTCTTATCAAACGTCGAGGAGGACTCTCTCGGAAAAAAGCTATTGCACAATTTCGACTGGTTTCGTACCATTCCGAAATAATCGGCTATAATTTTTGATTACTTTGAAGGAGAAAATTAAAGGGGACAGCTCAACCTAATGCAAAGAGAGCAGATACAAGAGTATCTATAAAGTAAAGATACAGAAAATATGATCTTATGAGGATGACTTTTGGAACTGCACAAGGATGTTGAACTACTTATGCAAATCAGGTACTTAAAGTATAATAAACTAATGTAGCTTTATTAATAATAAACTATAGAACAAGGCAGATTCCACGGATTTTACGGAACTTTCAATCGAAGGTTTAATTTTGGTGCATGACAATATCAGGTCTCGTGCAACTTTAGGGCCGGTTTCACTGTCAAACTCTTGAAATTACTCTGTAAAGGCAAGACTTGTCTTTTAATAACTTTTGTCAGACGGACCTGCGAGCAGTAGGAGGGCAGTATATTGAAGTTGCTCAAGACACAACGGAGCATCATGTCGTTTTCTAACTACATGTACATACAATATAAGAAACTATAGGTTAATTTTCAGTTATGTTAAACAATTAAAACGAACGTCATGTTATCAGCCTAAAGAAACCTTGGAAAATTTACTTCAAATGGCTAAAATGGAAGCAAGCAGCAGAGTTTAAATATCTTTTAACCACAGAACTGCCTGTTCTCCTTGCTTCCTTCAGTGTTGTCAAATCGCTGTTCCCGTGATTAAAGATGTCAGTCAACGTTTTATTTTATCTATACTTCACTCTTTGGCTTCACTCCAATATCTGAAAACTTGACACTATAAATATTATGGCCAAAAGAACAAGACAGAATCAACACAGTATATGCAGTCTCGGTGTATTTCATCGGAACATTATTTTACTGATGAAGGAAAAGGATCAGATTGGGAGAAAGGAAACTCAAGTGATGCCGATACATGTATAGTAAAAAAATACCTTTCATCAAGTAAAATCT
This sequence comes from Stratiomys singularior, assembly GCA_954870665.1. NCBI lineage: Eukaryota > Metazoa > Arthropoda > Insecta > Diptera > Stratiomyidae > Stratiomys > Stratiomys singularior. Next base: position 29,589,407 of record OX940881.1, on the reverse strand, counting down.
TTTGCATATAAGCTTTGGAAGAAAGTTTGGCAGGTACGCGTCTGCTAGTTTTTGGATATTGGCCGGATGATTTCAGATCAGAAGGTATCTATCGTATCCTTTGAGTTAAGTTCAAATAGTCATAATGAGTCACTACGAAAAAGCTTGAAATTTCAATAGTTTCTTGAAAAATCATCAGATTAGGAGAACCATAATTATTAATATGACATCAATTTCTTCTTCCGAGAATCGATGCGCAGGAGATAAACTATCCTGACAATTTAAACCAGGCCACCACATTAAAACAAAAGACAACTGGGCTCAACGTTCTGTATACAAGTATTTTGGTAGTTATCCTGCAACTCAAAATCTTAGTAAATTTAGTAATCATTCAACTCAAGGACCATGTCCTCTTGACATCCCTACCCTTATCTCATTGGGGATGTCTTCTGTAAACGAGACTAGTAACTAAAAAACAAATAACAAATTTTAATTTCATAAAGGAGAGCTGCTCAATGTGGCAAAATAACTCCTCATTTGGCTATTGACCAAGTGATGCACTTTGTTTTAAACCTATTACCGCCGATTTGATAATTGTTTGTTTCCGGTTTCAACATATATTACGTGCACGATTTGCTAAGTTCTGAAGCACTTTTGACGTCATATTGAGAAACCTACGTCTGCTCACCAGTAATAATGCGTTTGGTGAATGCAGAATAATCATCTGAAAAGCACTTCTATCAACCTCTACTGACTTAATATTCCAGCATTAATATGTTCAAAGTCTGTCAGGAGGGCAGAGCACAACCCTGTTCATCGATTCCAAGAAGAGCACAATTATGTCTTGTTAATCATTGCAGTCCTGCCAATCTATTAGGTTTTCTATGAATTTCTATTCATTTCTTTTTTTCAAAACATTAAGGCATTAGATGCGAGCCTGGCGGCAATGCGCTTCTTACCCAAAAAATTACTTGCAATATCGTGAGTCGAACCAAAAGACATGTTAAGCGACTCTGCAGTCTCTTAAATGCCAAACACCGATGTGTCAGTCTGAATGTCATTAGTTTACCGATGTTATCATGATTGATAGAAATTGGTTCTTACTCACATAATTTCAACGACCCCTACAACTCTTAATAAATGTTTTATGTAACTCAAATATTTGCGTTACATGAAAAGGAGAATCTCAAGATACTTATATAAAACCTTCAACGATTCCGCTGTGATCATTTCAGTTGGAACACAAAATTTCAATCAAACTCGCTGTTGGGTAGTTGTCTTTAGTAAGAATCGCCAGTCAAATTTTTCACGTTGCAAACAAATGACTGCCAAGCGCACACTCATTGACATACTCCACTAAAATTTCACAGAATGTCAGAGAAGAAAGCATCAACCATTTTGGTACTATTTGGTTAGTTTTTGGTATTTTAAGCAATTTAAGGCCGAAATACAATACCGCGAGACGACGATACGTTAGCGCGACGAGATTTTCGCTAGTTGTCACGCAACGCATTCAATTTTGAACGTACGCGATGCGGGGAACAATAATGTTCATATGACAAATGTCAAATAGGTGACGTTTCAAATGAATTTGTTCTTGATTTTTTAAAAGTATTGAATTTGGATTTTTCCTTCGTCTAGCAAATAAAAGCCTTAACTAGGATTCATGAAATTTTCATTCAAAATACATTTGAAATAACCATAGTACTTAAAAAGTAATTAAGGCGTTTGAATTTCAAATTTCATTTAAGCGCCATATTGCATTTGACAAACGTCACGCACCTCGTTACGATGAATTGACGTTTTCCCGAATATTTCCCGCCTCGCATCGACGCATCGCAATCATTGTACGATGTCGCATACAAATGCATGTTACGAAAACTGCTTGACATTTGCTGCGATACTGTCGTCCCGCTCTCGTATCACGGTCTCGCGCTATTGTATTTCGGCCTTCAAGCGATTTAATTCACGCGTGAGTTATGTCTGCGACGTCTACGTGGCCTAACATTCAACAGTAAACCACTTTCTCCAAATACTAGCTACACTTGCTCACAATATTTTTTATATTCATTTAAAATGATAGATTTACTTAAAAATATGTACCTTAGAATAAATGTAATAAGTACTAACTGTTCAAGGTAATGCATATTATTTGGAAAGTCACGGTCCCCTGACTGCCTGTGCTGCTCGGGGATTGCGGATGGTGCCTGCTACACCTTCTTGTACATCTCAGGGAGAGAATAGGGGAGATCTCTCAAGATACCCTGCTGGAGAAGATGCTGGTGTCTGAAGACAAATGGAACTGTGTGTCGCACTACGTTCGGGCGCTTCTCACTATGAAGAAGGACATCGTCGATCGCCTGTCGGTGCAGAGGGAAGAGGGCTCACTCTCTCAGTAATCCCTCTCATTTCTGTCCATCCCTGCTGAGGGAGTGATCTCTCCAATCCGAAGGTGCCGGTAGGCGAGACTTAAGAGGCCTAATCCGAAGTAATATGACAAATAGTTCCAGGTTAGGTTCTCGGTGTGACAGGGGAGGTATTTAGTCGGTAGTTCAGTTGCTGTGACACTGGGAGTCCGACACTCAGGGCGTAAATAGCCTTCATCTCCCAACCAAAAAGAAAGGTAATGCATATTGGGCACATGCAGTTGACTTAGAACTTAAGTGTAAATTTAAAGGAAAAAACGAATTTTAAAAAGAATTTCTTTTTTCACGTAGGGGTAACTCGTAACTGGCGCGTTTTAATGACGACTTAAATGGGATCTAAAGGTCTGATTTGATCAGAAGATATGTCTGATAATATTATATAAAATTCTTACTTATTAGCCCACTGAATGCTCCTTTGCCAATATTTTTCACGCTCACAAGTCCAGTCAAGTTAAGAACTTCAAGTTTCGGAAGCAGAGGGAAAATACTGAAAAATAATTCAATAAAATTTTTGTTATTTAATGCATAATAAAACACATACTTATCACCAACTAAATCTTCCAAGGGATTCAAGTCCATATAAAACTCTTTCAAATTAATAGCATGAAGTAAAGCAGCAGGGATACGTTTGAATAAGTTTCCTTCAAGGTGTAATGCAATCAGTGATCGCGGCGCATGGAGCATAGTTTCGGGCATGTCGCTGATGCCTAGATAACTCATATCTAGGTACTGTGTTTGAAAAGATTGGAAGTAAAATATCCTTTAAGTTATGTTGGTTTGTTTATCTCACCTTTAAATTTTGAATGCTTGAAATTGCAACGACGGATTGATGGTCAATTACTTTGAACTCGTTGTGGCTTAAATCCAATTTCTCCAGCTCTGGCATATGCTCAAATAGATCCTGATCCAATGTGTGTAAGTCATTGTACGATAAATTTAGTTCAGTTAACTTAGGAATAGGCTCATAAAACTCGGGGCTGTAGTTTCCTTCAAAACATTCCGGCATGAGCGTCTGTGAACTCAATTTATTATGAGAAAGATCCAGCACCACAAGTTGCTGCAAGTTCTTGAATGCTCCTTGTTCAATGTTTACAATCTTATTGTTGCTAAGGCTCAATTTTTTGATGTTGAGGCTTGGGAAAACGCCAACTTGTTCGAATTTGTTGTTGTTGAAATTCAAAATTTCAAAGGTGTTGTTAATTAGAGTCCAGTCGCTCTCTGTGGGCCATGTGTTCAGTCCTTTATGTGCGCAGTTGAGGATTTTTGTGGTATTTTCACATTTGCATATTTCACATATAGGTTTAGGTTTTGGTGGCTCTGTTGGTGTCTAAAAGACGTTGAATGGTTTTGCTGTTAAACAATTTTTTAACGTTTGAAGAGGTCTTACCGCATCTTTGGTTGTCGTTTCTGTGTTGTCCGCGCAGGATATTGCTAAGATACAGCTAAGAATCAGCGTTTGATAAACTAAATTCATCTACAAAAGAAAAGAATCACAGCATTATTATTATTATATGAGGAGACAAATGGATAATTCAAAAACAAGGACAAGTAGAAATATCGTTTGCAGTAGCTATGAAAATTGACATCTTGCGAATTTACTTCCATTCACACTATCATGAGACAACGAATCAGGAATTTCACAGCATACCAAGACATTACAAGTGGCTTAAAAACATTGTAAATATGCGAAATTCATTTTAGACTAGCGTTAAAATATGTTGTGGAGGTTTTTTTGTTTTTCAATAGAATAAAATTGACCGAAAGATACGTATGCGAGAGAAGATATAAATATCTTGACAGGAAATTCAGGCACCTACTCCAGAAAAGTAGGAACAAAACCCACAATCTGTTGATGAACCAATTAAAAGACAACCTCACCGGGCAAGGAGCATATCCACCAAATAAGGGTTAAAAACATGCAATCTGTAGGAAAGTAAACGTTCAACAATTCATCACGGAATTAGAAGTGGATATCAACATGCCTTTTCTAAGTTTTCCCTTCACCACATTATAAAAGAAATGGCATTAGAGTGACTACCGGATAAACAACAGTAGAGTATAGTCCTCGGAAAATAGCCTAATAATGAACAAGCGCTAGCACTTCGAATGATAGCGTAACCACTAGCAAGCGATAACATTTAGAAAAAGTTCCCAATTGAACAGTATTCGACTTAAATTTTCCACATGCAGTGGTGTTTGTACACAAAAGTTGTTGGAGATAGAACATGATGATGGAGAATCCGAGAGATACCACATAATGGGAATTATATTCAACTTCTGTCTTCATACATTGTGGCTTACATCACACTGGAAAAAATATTTTCATGTACAATTAAGCTTAGGAAGCTAGCCATCGCGATCTCTCCACTCACCTTAAAAACTCTAAGCTCCTAAACTCCTTTAAACTCTAAGCTCTCTATCTTGGAAAGCTCACTCCAGTTGCTACAAGAGGCACTCGCAGTTTTTCCTTTGTGATGTTGTATCATTAATAAACCTTACATAATAAAACGGTTAGTATTATAATCCTTGTTTATGTCTTTTATTCTGTAATTAATGACTAGAGAAGAAATTAAAAGACCAAAAGACATAAATACAAATCGCATTCACTCTCACAAAAAGTGTTGTTGATTTTTAGCACTTTTCAATGATACGCTGTACTACAAAGTACCAGAACAAAAGAGATGAGAAAGAAAAAACTTATAAAGACCCTAGAACAAAATCTGTTTACTATGACATAATTGACAAGAGAAACTGACTAGTGATTCTGAATATGGAGGACTGTGAGAAAAGGATACAACACACAGTTCTGTGTCTGAAAAAATGAGATGATAATACCATGTTAGAATACAACTCTATCATTCGTGGAAACACACTAAGGTTCAACAACTCTCTTATTCCAAAAGTTAACAGATTGCCTAAAGCTCATAAACCAAAAATACGATAATTACATCAGTTAGAACATCAATTTATGAGAATTGACAAACTATTTGAGACTAAATTGGTGAACAATACGAACGAACCTACTCATTATATTTAATCGATTGGATCCCTTCCAAAGAATATAAGTCCATGTTCTAGACATTATTTCCTAGTATTCCGATTACGGATGTCATGTTTTTCAAGAATTGGCGATTACGCTGTCAACAGAAAGGACCCGAATCAGAAGGAAATAGTAATAAGCGTTCTCAAATCATTGTAGTGAGCAGAGCAATTTTCTCACTATACGTGATTTATTAACACTTATTCGGTTGGAATATAATTGTATATATGCGCACGGAGATTCAGCGAAAATCTGGATAGAAAAGATGCGCTACAACTATAACGCCATAAAATTAGTTAAATATCGATAAAAAAGTCAAAGGCTGAGCTAAACCTATTCATTTTCCCCTATTTTTACAACAATCAAACAAAATGAAACCAGAGAAGGAATTTTGAGGAATTTCCTTGCAAAGCAAAAACATTTGCAAATTTATAAGAGTTTGTTTATCTTAGAGGTATAACATTTTAAGTTGGCAACACTTTTGAATGCTACGTCTAAGGAGACAGCTGTCATAGTTTGGTTTGTTATGGTTTCATATTGGTTGTAGTTTGGCTAGTTTGGTTTGCCATTTCATGTAGAATATTTTGGAGCCTTAGCAACGTCCGCGATTGGTGCAAATTAATTTGTTCGAGAAACTTAATGCGCACTCTGTCGATTTTATAGCCGACATAATCGTCCATCAGAACAATTACACATGTCTACCTAGACGTCCTTACGAGATCAAACGATCGAAACATGCATTGAGAAATAAAAATGATATTTGAGAATTCATATCGGGGCGAGTGACTGGATTCTGGCAATAAAGCCTTAAAGCTGAAACTAGTAGTAAGACATTTTTCTGCAAATAAATTCTGGTGAAACGGTTCTGCCATTCTTCCGAACATGAAATCGCGTGGAACAAATGGCTTAGTATTCTTAGTATTTTACTATGATTTATAAATTTGGTTTCCAAAGCATTTGGAATGCGAACGGCACTGATCATTGCGCTAGCCTCGATTCAATAAAACCGAATTTATTATAAGGGCGTGGTCATTGTTCCGACTTTTTGAATCGTATTCTAATCACAATCACGATTATCACAATAAAACACTCAAGTCAGCCATGATAAGACCTGCTGTCACTATCTTAGTTTCCGGAAACATATGCTTAAGAGGCACAACTTCAACTTGGATGCACTCAACCTCAAAAATGATTTGATTTGTTGTTAATATTCTATTATTAATATATATAGTTAGAATTTAAAATGCTACTTAAATGAACATCAAATTGACAATCTGACATAGTGAACATCACAAACTAATTTAATTAAATTGATCATAAATGATTTGTTCTTACCATAAACAATAAAACAAAGTGCATTCATTCCGAAAATTAAATATTGACACTTTTTTCCCCAAATCTCTTATCTGTGAATGCCGAATTAACTTATCAGTACTATGAAAGCTTTATTTTATATTGTATGTTCTTTCATAGCAATTGTTGTTATCAATATAGTATGCTTATCAATAAAGTATGTTCAGATAAATATTCAGGTGAATAATAAATTGGATTTAGGAACACATTTTTTCTCTTAAGATACTCGGATAGGTCTACGAGGCCTTTCTAGCAGTGTGAGTATATGAGGACGGATATAATAATCGGAAATATGATTGTCGTTCGGTATTTTTAGTCATGATTCAATTATTTTTCTAAGGTAATGTAAATAGTCATTTCGTTAGCAAATGAAATTACATCGTTTTGGCATAAAATAAAACTTCAATAGCCTTCTAACTGAATGGAAATTTGTCAATATCTCACTAAAGACGCCATTTTTAAATGCAATTTTTTTCGTGTGGATCTCGCACAAGTCTCTATAACGGTAATATCAGTAATTCACCTGTGACAATCCCATCTCAACGAATTTACTAAAAAGAGTTCCTTTCGAACCATAAGATCGTTGTCATACGTTTTCAGCTTGGAGGAGCCTGGTTTATCGTTTTGTCATGTCACAGTCTGTAACCTGGATTAGACGACCCCAAAAAAAACTTCTTCGAATCACTGAACGTTGTTGTCATTCTGACGTTAAGAACAAGTTTGAACGTTGCCTTCTGTCCGATGTATAAGTCAGTTGTCACATATTCAATTCCTCTTACAAACGGTCCTTGTTCGAGCTACATGTATGCAATATTTAAGTCTTAATTAAATAATTAAAAAATTATATTTATTCGTAATATACACAGCATCATCTTTGAGCCATCTTTATATTTGCCCAACAGGAAGGACAATTGTGGTTCTAAAAAGTAACCGAGCTCTTAACACTAAACGATTTGATTTAGGACATTTAAAGATGCTTATGTACCTTAACGAATTATAATACGACAAACGTAGACGTAAACGTTTTTCTTCACGTTTGTTATTGTAATTCGTTTGTTTGTTTGTTATATTATAATTCTAAAAGAAAAAGCTGCTTTTTAGCTGCGTAAGTGTTGACGAGAACCTTTTATGTTTAATATTGAAATTGATGTCTTAAAATAAAATGCCTTTTAGTCCTCATAGTTTAGATTCTTGTGACGAGATTTATAAAACTCAGGTGTGCGCGAATACTTTTTGGAGCCACTGTTCGTCTTAATAAAATTGTTGAATATACACAAAAGTAATTTTCAACCAATTTCTGAGATAAGTAGATCTTAGCCCGTTGAAGTAAAACGCTAGGTGCAAGTATTTCAACCGAATCAAAGGGTCCTTGAAGTCAAAATTCAAAACTATACTTCAAATTTCCACTTATCACATCATCATTGAAAAATTGTGACAGGAAACGGTCGCTAAAAATTTGGTTAAAACGAACTATGGTGAGCAGACAAGGAAAATTTCCAAAATTGTTGAACAACGTCATTTTGAATATTAAGTTCTAAAGTTCTCACCGCCTTTCGTCCTGTTTTGTCTAATCCAGATTAAAACGTCCTTTGTGCTTTTGGACTCGAAAGAGGGCGTATTTGATGTGGATTCAAAGTGAGGATTCACTACAGATGAAACATGAATTTGACAATATGAGCATGGTTGGAAACAGTAATTTATGCAACAGACAAGCAAGAAAAGGAGTCTGGAAGACAGGAAGTTAAATCGGACTCTCATGAAATCTACCTTTTGAACATCGGAAGGAGTTTTCCTGATTAAGATGGTCAAAGTCAATGATGAATTTTCTTAGTGCTAGACACTATGTCGGTTTACAAGGCATATACTGCAACAGTCTGTGTTGTAAATAGATTTTGATGATGTTAACGATTTTCCTGCAGTTGATAGGAACCCATTCACTATCCTGTAATTTTGTAGAAGAATTTTAACAGACCAAAATACAAGCACAACAAAAAGTGATGAACATTTGTGGAAATTTATGCAGAAAATATCGTTACATATCTTTGACGAAAAAAACGTAATTTCTAAGAAAGAAAAAAAAAACACAAAACAAAATGAGAATGTCCCTACATAAAAAATAAATAAAATAAAATAATTGAATTTTTCATCTCATACATGAGTATGTTAGCCTCAGTATATTCAATATCTGCAAGTTTTTTCTATGTAGAAAGGTAAAGACTGTTTACGCCCTGAATGAAAGACCGTCAGACACGCAACGCAACGGACATTCCACTTTAAGCCTCCCTTGTCAACTTGAGAACCTAGCCTGGAACTGTTTGACATATTACTTCGGGCTAGGCATTGTGTTTCTACGCCTGGATTTGCCTTCAGATTATGAATTTCTGTGATCTTATCCTGTGGAAACGGAGGGAGGGGAAGGGAGTACTAGAAAATTGTTCTCGCCTTTTCTGACACCTCACAACCCTCGTACAAATCGCAAATCGTACCAGACGATTCCATTAGTCAACACTTTTCAGTATTTCTGTGACCATAGTTTCCAGACAGAGCTCCTTCAATTTCGCTGAACGCTGATGGCCCCACCTTTTGCAGGCAAACAGTGTGCGACAGGTATTATCCACCTCTCCTGTACAAAAAACGCAGTAAAGAGTCCTTGACCTCTCAATCTTGTGCAGATAAGATTGGGTGAAGTAGAAATCTCAGCATGAACTCAATTTCGCCAGGGTCTCAGACCAGTGGTCAGAACTGCAGTCCAAGTTCTCTTTTTGTCTTGCTCCCAGGACTGTTGCCACTCACGCAGACAGCGTTGTTAATCCTCACAAATGACGTCTTCTCTATTGTCTTCGCTTTTGTGCAGTAAAAATTTCTGCACTCTTTTGCAATGAGTGCGATGGGTATCATCCCTGCAATTACCAGTGTTGAAGTCCTTGAGATTGTTCGATATGCGCACGTCATTCGCAGTGCTCCTTGTCTCTGAACCTGCGCCAACTGCTTCCTTTTTGAGATAGTTCCTTTTTGATTGCACAACACTGATTTGGTGGGCCCTAATATCTTGGCAATTAATTGAGTAGATACCGTTACATGTGCTGCATCCTGGCATTCTATTGGGCAGTTTTTGTTGGGAAAATCTCATCTTCGAGTCTATCAGTACGCGCGGGTTTGCCCTGCTGTTTTCGATTTAACCAGAGTGTCCCAAAAACTGATAGGCCTTACTCTGGGGATTATTTTCTTTGTCAGGATTACCACTTCAGTTTTTTCCAATCTGGATCTGAGATCGTGAGCAGTCGAGTCCCTAACTCGCCTGTTTATCATATTGAGTTTAAGTTGGGCATAGTCGACTTTCCGTCTAGTGATTAGCCGATCAACCGTGATTCTTCTTGGAAATGGCGCGGTTTGACTTAGCAAAAATAAACGGATGTCGTCAGACTGTAGTTATATTTTTCCTTTTGAGTGCAGTGGAGACACATCTGCTCTGTTTAGGCTGAATAATTTGCCAGTTATCACCGACAATCGTTTTGTTTCTAACTCCAACTTTGAATGGTCGTATGCTGACGACAAAAAAAACGCGTTGATTGAAACTTACCGGCGTATGACAACTTGAAAGATAACAGAGAAGCTCCACATATTGAATTCAACCGTTTACTTGCACTTACAACAGCTTGGTTACGTTGCCAAACTGGATGTTTGGATTCCTCACGAATTAAGAGAAGTGCAGCACACCAAATTACATATGTGACTTGTAATTTCAACATATTAACATATGCGACTCTTTGCTGAACCGTAACCACAACGACTTATTTCTAAAGGCGGCTGTCCACTATCATCGAAGCCCAGCGAGGCACGACGAATACAAGTGTGAACATGCAACCCTCGTATTGTCTTGCTATGTCTCACCTCGCCTCATCAGCTCTTCATTCGGTATCCGTAATTTTTTTTGAAAAAAAACGACCTTGATTAGCCTTGGGTGGTTTAGTTTCGTTTGAGCTGTCTAATCGTAAAAACGTATTCTGAGCAATAATGACATAGAACGTCAATTTGCTAAACGTTTTTCTTGTATGCTATATGTGCATATAGCTATAATATTTCAAATTTTACATAACCTTACTGCTGCCGTAACTTCCAACGCATCCATTCTTCTCGATGATTACAAACGTAGCGAATAAACGAGAATGTACAGAGTTGCTCTCGTCACTTGACCTCTCGCGAGAGCTCTCGCAATCCCTCGCCATGATACGATTACATGGGTAAAGTCTACTTTGGGTTTCTTCCAAAAACAAAACTATTAACTTGAATTTTTCTGTCGTTAAGAATAGAAATTGAATGAAAAAAATCAAGGAAAAACACTCTGTATTAGCCAGTCGCAAAGGAACGATGTTCCATCATGATAATGCCAGACCCCCACCCCTCCCCTTCTCTTTCACAACCCGTCAAAAATAAATGGAGCTCAATCGGGAACAGATGCCTCGTCTGCCCTGTCCACTGATTTAGGACCATTAGACTATCATTAACTCGCTCCATTCAAATCTATTTGAATGTTAAAATGAGTTGAACCAGTTCTTCGCTTCCAAAGAAACCAAAGCTTCTTCGAACATGGAATTTTTCAACTTAACGGTAGATGGCTAAATGTCATCCAACAAAATGGTTAATATATCAATGGTTAATGTTTGTTGTTAATACAAATAAATTTACTTTGAAAAACGTGAAAAAACGACACGATTATCGAGAAACCCAAAAAACAAACGAGCACATGCAAAATCTGAACACGAAGCATATAACGGTAATTTATACAATAGAGGAAATCATGACAATCGACACCATATCAACTTAAACGTGTTTAAAATGCGGCCATTTTTATTAAACGCTTTTATTGATTATTTATTGAACGAGAGGAACGAGAGATTCATATGAAGTTTAACACGGAACTTTTACTTAACCCACGAAAAATAAAATCAAACTCCAACAAAAGAATTTCGAAATAAAGTGTTGAACGTTGAATTATAGTTGAAATCAGAATAAGAGCGATTCACTATTTCCAAAAGTTTATTCCTGAACCCCCAAAACAGCTGAAGATTATTGTTATTGTGATTGTTTAATTTTTTTTCAAAAGGATGTTGGAAAAATCAAGCGAACTTTCTACCGCATTATTTCAGAAGAGTTCTTTACTTCCGCTTTAGATTTACGTAGTTAGTAATTTTTTTAAGCATGATGGCATTATCGATAAATTTACAACCTGATAAAACCAATTAAAAATGGTTTCGCACCTGCGCAGTTGCCGGTTTTGTAAAAACTCTTAATAAACTTCTTACCTTCAACGCACGTTCGCTATGGGTTCACTTAAAAAATACACTTCAACAGAAGCAAAATATAAAAAGGATTTGTTTCACGCAAAAATTAATATGTTAACATACATTTAAAAGCCTTCGAAGCCAGAATTTCCAAAGCGACTTATCACAAAGTAATAATATCTGACTCAGACTTTACAACGTTTAACCACTTAAATGATTCACCTTGATATATCTGAAGCAAGTATTATGCCACTTTTCACAGGATATCAACAGGATACAGGATTAATCCGTTTCTGATTGTTACTTTTTCTTAACACAAGTTGGACCTCACCTTTTTTCGGGAGAGGATAGCGAATGACTGTACAATATTCAATGAACGTTTTACTATCTTGAGCGAAGCCTAAGAATTATCTTATGTCGCCCAAAGTTTATGTTATCTTTATTATCAGTAAATTTTTCATCTGATTAGATTGGCAAAACTTATTCAGGTGGTCTGATGTACAGTGTGGTGAATTTTGAATAGAAATCTAACCATAGATTGTAGAGAAAATGGTTAAAAAACGGTCAGTGAGTCTCTAATTTAAATTTAATGTATACAGGAGCAATTCTTTTGTAAACATATAGTTTGCATAATCTTCAGCTAAAGATTGAAAATAATTGGTAAAAGGTTTATGAATATCTACAAAAACTATACGCTGAATAGCTTAGAATCTTAGGATCTTCGATGGGCTGTTTATCTGCTAGTCCAGGATATCAATGCTGTGTGATTAAAAATGTTAAAACAAAGTCCGATTAGAGCACTACTAAAAAAAGGATCAGCATATTCTATTTTCACTTTGGATAGATTTCCCATCTCATACTTGCATGGGAGAAGTATATTCTTAACCAAGGAATGACACACTGGGCTATGGGATACCACATGAGAGTTTACTACGTCCCTGCGCTTCCTCTTCTCCACGTCAATTTGAGGTATCTCACAGCCCAGTGTGTAGCATGTGTTTGTTATGAGAACGGAATCAGATCACACGTGATACACGTGAAATTTGTTTGGGTAATTCCTTACACATTCAGGCTTACCTTCAACCCTTATAAAAGGGTTAAATGATATTCAAATGGTATCTTATGATATTAAAGGATAATAAAATATGCGAAATTCAAAGAACGTATAGACGTCAATGACGAAACCTGGAATAATCCAAGATTCACAGTAGCAACTTAGAGTCCGACTAATTATATCACCTGTCAAACCAAGGACTGAGCCTGGAATTCTTTGTCACATTACTTCAGGCTGGGTGTCTAGTCTCGCCTAGCGAAAAGTTTAGGTTGGGAATGTCCCTCTTCAGTAGTGAAGGATCTCTCACGCCTCTGAGCCACCAAGCGATCAATTACGTCCTTTATAATGCGAGGAACCATCCGCACGTCATTTGACACGCATTTCTAATAGTTTTTTGGTGTCAACATATTTCCCGTTATTTTTCTGGAGAGAGAATGCCTATTTTCCCGGAGAGATACAAACGAAATCTGGACGATTTTCCGCATGCGAAAAAGGCATGGCAAACCTTATCTGTGGTCGCCACACAAAACAAGCGATTAGGGAACCTTGACTTTCTCATCTTATGCAGGTAAAACTGAAAATACCTCTAAACACTGAGCAATCGGGTCAAGTTATAACCAGTCTCACCATGCTAGAAACATCGGTCCTAGTAACTAATAAGTTTTGCGGTCCATCTGGCCATTTCTTCGTGGACTTACATTGCCTACCATAAAGCTAAAGTGATTCTTCTTCTTTCTTATCGACAAGTACTGTCTCTTCGGCTGAACCTACGTAAATAGACTCACTTTCACTCGTCCACCACCACCGACTTAGAAAAAGTGCGGTATGCTAGTTGAATCCGCAAAGCTCCGTACCTCTGTACCGGTGTAAATCGTCCTCGGTACAATTAAGCCAAACTATTTTATTGATTCCTCCGAATCGGTGGCCATTTCTGTAACCTGCACGGAGTCAACGCAAGTACTTCACTCATGACCAGTATGGACGTCCTCAAATTTTTTCTAGGGCTCGATTAAGCCCATGGTTAACCGTCCAATCGCTCATTTGACGCAGCATCATACCTTATTTGCATTGCGTTTCTTCGAAGGTCCTGATCCAGCATGACCAGTCCTCTTTTTTGTAGCACCTGTTACTTCGATTTTGCCTCTTACTGTTAATAAAATTTCTGTAAAAATTTCCGAATTTAAGGTATTTCAAGCATATATTCTGGACCAGCTCTCGGTGGACCAGCCTGGAACCCAGCCGATTTTAATTTCCGTCTTTGGAGGAGTTTTGCTGTATTTTTTTCTGGGATGCTAACTAGTTGGACATTTGCCTCTTTTCTATTAGTAGGCTTCATCCTTAGTCTAAGTTGTCTGCCGTAGAAAGAATTTGTTCAACAACCTCTTCTACTTCCTTGACTTTCCGATACCATCAATATTTCCTTTTTGGAAATATGATATTGGTTGCAGTGCCGAGATAACAGCCGCTAAGCCAAGTAAGTCTCGCCGGCATCCTTAATCGAGGAATTATCTAAAGGATTTCTTCCTAAGTTCCTCAAGCAACTCAACAAGCGGCCTGTATGGCCGCTCGTACTGTCCGTATGCAGTCTGCTGTTTTTTGAGCTACAGATTGTGTCTCATTTAATCAGTCACCTGTCAGTTTAATCAGTGGATTATTTTATGATGCTTGGGTATGGCTTTTTGGGCATTGCACTGAGTCCGTACATTTGTGCTCTTCGGACGTAGATTTGGATTTAATTTTCGACCTGCAGTCTTATAATTTCTGGGCATGATCGCTGCTGCTTCCAAAAATGTCTGTTGTGTGGCTACCAATAGTCCCTTGAGCATGATGCTCTTGGTTGACGATTCCGGCCCCCAACAGTTCAGCAGCGCTTCTTGTAGATTATGCTCCAGCACCTTGAGCAGGAGAAGCCTGAGCAGCAAGAGTGTTTTAGACTGAGGCATTCGTCATAAACGTAAAACGTTCTATAGAAGATTGTTTACCAGTCGTCCTCTTGTAGCTCTGCGTTGATTTCGTAATTTATTGAGGCATTGACCGCGGCAATTTCGTCCTAATAGCGGACATGCTTGCCTTGATTGATTCATCACACTTAGCCGTTGATTCATCAGTGGCCAAATGTTCAACCATTGAAAAATGTCATGGCGAATTTTGGCCAGAATGATTGCTAGAGAGAAGCCCGCATGAGAGCATAACTCTCTCATACGTTACGGTAAATATCCCTCCTTAATTTTCGTTTCAGTGTCCATCATAATGGCTGTTTTGATGGTTGCTGTCTGTGGTTTGACAGTTGAGAATATTAAACTGCGTTGACATTTCTATTCAGTAAGGTTTGGCAATTCATCACTAATCGTTTAACTGTTCGCGAAATTCATAGACCAGTTCGTCCATTTTACGATCGACATAATCGGCCAAGTGAGCAAGCAATTCATGCAGTTATTGATTACTCGCAGTAGTTTTAGTCTCGCACTAATTTTACTATTTTCGATTCAAAACCATCAACAAGACGACGAAGTGATTTTATGTAAGGATCTTGGCTAAAGTGCTGTGATGAAGCTCATTTCTGGTTAAACGGCTTCGTCAGTAAGTAAAATTGGTGCAAAGGAGGGAAGATCATCCTCAAGACACTATCGAATGACCATTACATCCATTAAAATTGACTGTTTGCTGCGTTTCATACTCTAGGGTATTGTTTTTTGAATTTAAGTATTTTGAGTAGGGGCTCAAATGTTGGAAAAACCAAAAATCGAAAGTCTTTTTTTGACATTAACTTTAAGTGCTTTAAGTGCCTTTTGACTTTAAGTGCCATCGAAAATCCTAAAATTAAACAAAAAACATTTTTCTCGATAGATAGCATAACTTTGGTTTTTGTGTTTCATATGATTATGCCTTGAATTCGAATGTCCACCGCACAACGCCTTTTTTCTGAGACGCCTGACAAGAATTGCTGCCACTGCCACTTTCTTATGAAAATTTCACAGTGTTTTTTTGAAATGTGACCGAATAATACCTCATTGGAATAATATCATCTTTATGAACTTTTTCCTCAATGAAAATTTATAAAAATATGAACTTTTTACTGGATCAACAAAATGGCGGATTTTTTTCCGAACATATTTTTTGTTTTTTAACTGCGTTAGCTATTTTTGGATCTCTGGCACGTTTCTGCATCCTTTTTTAACGTGTCAAACGCACTCTTTTTTTTTACACTTAGAACGTAACCATAAGATTTAATATCTTGCAACTATTTAAATGTGTTTGTATCACCATCGCCAATGTTAAATTCATAATGATATTGTAAAAACTTTCCGGTCTTTTAAAAATTTTAATGATACCATTAACTTCCATTAAACTGGCACTTCCTTCATGATTTGCGAAACAATTTGGCTTACAACTCTCGTACCAAATCTCATACTCGTCGTCGTTCTCTTTTCCATTCCATCCTCAAATACGACATTTTACAATAACGTCGAGAACTTTACTAGTAAACATTCCAATTAAAGTGGCCATGCCAACAAGAGAAGAGAACCCTCTACGAGCCCAACAGCCATCGCCAGAAACTGTCGATATCCAAATATGTTATTCTAAGTCATAATAAGTACTTTTACTGAACCCTTTGCCTATATTCATCAATCCACAAAAATTAATTATACCTTGACATCCAAAACCAAGTAAACGCGCAACGAATACAAAGCGCGGATTTATTTCGTACGAAGAAAAAAGTTGTGGGCTGCTTGAAATTTATGAATCTGCTTCACACTTGCACTGTATAACTAATTGAAATCCTTATTTTTTTAAGCTCGGTCTGAAAAGTTTTATGTTGCTCTCAACATGAAAGACGACCTTCAACTGTTTACTAACTAAGCAAAAATTTTACAAGAAGCGTATACTTATCGAAATATACCCTTATACTAAACAGTAACAGAAACACCTGCAGGGCGCGCTCACACACACTCCATTATATCGCATTATACATATTTCTTGACTTTTATGACTAAAATTAAAATTTGTAAGCTAATTCTGTATGTATATAGTATCTAAAAATCATGTTTTTAAGAAAATCGATTGTTTTGAAAAATGACCCAGATTGCCCCCTTAAATTATCCGATGAAGTGATAAATAAAGTGTTTTTGTATATCATGCGTTTCGTTCAATAGATGAAACGATATATGAACTGAAAACTTATGTCGAAAATAATTTGGAATAATTTTTTTTGCTGAATTGTCAGTCTTTCATGATTATTGTTTAAACAGCACTAATGACATCTGTCAAAGTTTGTGTTTCATCTCTGTAATGTCGGCGTGCGTGCTGCATCGCGCGCAGATTTTATTTCCTAGCAACCCCAGCAAACCGAGCGCAGCTGGGAGATCACGGAGCAAAAGCTCACAGCCGTTGTTTGCAACAAAACGTTAGCCGAAAAATTGGGTAGACATTACAAAAAATGACCCGTAATAAGTATACGACGCCCTATTTAGAAATAAAATAAAAATAAATTTAATCGCACCACGCCTACTAAGACGCTTAATAGGAGCAATGACGAAGAAGATCAATGGCAACCATGGTATAACCACGAATTTTTCGTAATTTTTTGAGGAGCGAGGGATCCAAGATTGGATAACCTTGGAGCAAAAGTAGCAAAGAATATGTTAGGTTAAAGGACGTGGATCGTTCTTAATTGTCAAATGATTACTTGCTGGTCTAGATAGTTATAATTGCAGAAAATTTGTCCCAACAATCCACAGAGTAAAAATTGATTGTCACAAGAACTGTGGAATCACTCAATAAGAAACTTTGATTTTCACTCTGCTAGGTGTCAAGGAAGACTGACTGAATTTATGACGCAAAAAATAGGAAAGAGAAGTTGTTTAAATAGTCAAAGGATTCCTATTTGTTAATGAAGTTGTGGGAGGGAGGAAGTAATAAAAAAAGGACGAGCTAAAAAATGTGCAGGTCAACTCAGATGAGTGGTCATATGCACGCCTCATGTTTGGGAAATTTTCCAATATTTGGCAGTGCTGTGATAACCCTAAACTTGTGGGGATAAGAGCTAGGAAAAAACCCAAGATATAAATTTTTACGATATTTCTTTAGGGTGTGTGGCTTGCACGTCTCAATCCTTAACAGAATGAATGCACAGAGGATGACAAGTATAATTTTCATAAGTTAGGTTGAAGGAGAAATACGTGGAAGCGCTTGTCAAATTTAATTGGAAGATAGTGAATCACGACTCAAATTTTGTAATTGCAGAGTATTGCAGATGTACCAAAACATTTGAAGGCGTCAAAAAAAGGAGGCCTAGTCTTGAAAGAAGCTGTCGCCCTTCGACAATACGAATTTGTATCGCGAAGCGAACCAATTCAGGATGAAGGTCATGCAAAGGAACTATGCATGTTCAAACAGAAAACCCGAAAATATAATGCAATGTGTGACGCAACGTTTTTTCCGGGAATCTTAACAAATCCGAAAATATATAATACATGCTTGTAAGCATTGATAATTCAGTAAACGAATGCGCATTTATTCCATGGCATTACTTCATGCGCATTTCTAATAAACGTTCAATGAAATGTTTATCTAACAAATGCATTCTCCTATTTCACTAAAGGGAAAACATTGTTTTATTTATTACTGACAGGCGCAGCACTGATCTTAAAACATCGAGTGGTAGTTTTAATTGGCATATGTAAATATTTTTAAAGTTGTCAATCAAGTTGTAATGCATTTTACAGATAATTTAAATATTTTCTCGGAATTGTAGTTAGAAGAAATAAAAAAAAAGAAAATTCAGAGCAAGTAGATACCCCAAAGCTTTTCATACACAATTTTGGAAAGCTTTGAGTCGACTAAAGTAAAATTGTTGGGAAATTCATATCAGAAAGCGATTTTTGATAGCAGTTGCTCGGAAAGACTTTTTCAATAACTATCAAACATGTATTCAATGAAAGTTATTGAATTTAACTTAACAAGCTTTTGGAATTTTTTTTCATGTGCATATGCAAAATCGATCCAATAACTGTCAGAATAAATTACGCAGAAATTTTATGTAAAATGATGGCAATTATTAATGAATATTTCCTACAGTTCCTTGTCGAATTTCTAAGGAATAGTACTGACAATGAATGCTTTATTTTAAATTCCCATGAATTTATTCGTAACTTTAAATTTTTCACTGTATATAGTGTGAAACTCACTATATAGTGTGTCGAATATAACGAATAGAGTCATGTAGTATAAAGTTTGCTTTACAACACTGCCAAAATTCAGAGGGCACAATGGTAACACTAATCAAATCCAACTCAAAAATTGCCTGCAGTTTGCAGTGCATCTTATTTTTGGAGATAAAGATTAAAGAGAAGATGGAATTACGAAGCTGTTAATAACGAACGCTATTGGAATATGCTCAAAAAATAAATCAAAATCATTAAAAAATAATTTTGACAAGCAATGATCAATTTCAGACAATTGCAATAGACTTATTGCAAGAGAAAGTATCGGATGAGTTATGTATACCAAGAAATGATAATTTCAACTTGTCATCAAGATCATAAAATCTTACAGGCAGACTATTCCTATGGAGTTTTCTCGAATCCTTGGATTTTTTTTTTGGGTAGGGAGGTGAAGGCTATTTACGCCCTGAGTGTCGGACTCCCAGTGGACCTACTGGACTACCGACTTAACAACTCCCCTGTCAACCGGAGCGCCTAGTCTGGAACCGTTTGATACTTTACTTCGGGCTAGGCCTCCCAATTTTACGCCTTTTGGCGCCTTCGGGTTGCAGGAATTCCTTCTCCAGTTGGATGGAAAAGAAACCTTCCACCCTCGACGCCTCCAGCTGATCAAGTATGCATTTTTTCATTACTAAGATTACCCGAGCGTAATGTGCCACTTGATTTCATTTGTCAAATGATTTCAGCATCTCATCGGACATCATCAGCATCGGACCATTCTTACTCTGGGGATCCTCTTCTTGGTTAGGATGACCACTTCGGGTTTCTCTAACGCTACGTTAGACCCGTGAGTGGTCATGCAGCTCCTCAGCCGGCGCATTAGTACATTCAGCCTTAATTGCGCTGGATCGACCGCAACGTCATCTGCGTTGCCGATCAGTCACGACTCTTCCGGCAGTACAAATCTGAGCAGTCCGTCGAAGGAGACGTTCCACAAGTGTTCACCACGGCTAGCCCTACTCTGGCTGCCATCTCCAGGATTCGATTCCCCCTGGGATCTGACTTAGGTATGCCCCATTCAATGACCTTGGTGTTAAAGTCTCCCCCGATAAGAACATGACCTTCTGTGCTCAAGAAGGTGTCCTCCAAAGTGTTGAGCTTCGCCTGGAAAGATGTTATTATTTCGTTCTGTGTCAAGTACACACTAAAGAATGTTATTCCTGGGCAACGGACCCACACGAAACCATCTTTTCGCCCATGACCCCGAACTCTCAGTTGTGTGCTGTTTCGAACTCATACGGCACAAGTACCAGATTCATCAGGGTACCATGCTAATGAATTTTTATCTCGGTGTTGTTCGCTAAGCAGCAATAGATCGGCTTTCACTCTTCCACTTCCGTCTTGTCCGTAACGCGGTCAATGTCCCTGATTGTCCCAATGTCCCGAGAGTGGCCATTGGTTCAAGGGAAGCTCCTGTTGCCTTTTCCCCTAGAGCCTTTTTGACTGCATCCCGGAATGAGTCGTTATTTGTTGTCTCAGATCCAAATTCTACAAGGAGGCCACCAGATTTGGTTGGTCGGACGGTTCTGATGGCAGTTTGGGTGTCATCGGGTCTACAGATCCCTTGATTTCCCACAAAACGTCTGCGTAAGTTCTCCCATCCGTTGGTTTGATCAGCAGTGTATGCTTTAGGGTTTTGCGGCGTGGCTTGCTTCGTGGTTCTTGTTTCTTGTTTGGGGTATCTTTTCCTTTGTCCCCGGGATGGAGCTTATCATTGGTGACTTTTTCAAGGAGGAGTCTTCTGGACGCTTTTTTGGTGGCCTTGGTTGCCTCCACCTGGAATCCATAATTTGACGTAACCTGTCTGTTCGCTGCTTCGTCCTTCCTCCTTTTGTCTCGGTCCCCTTGGATTGGGCTACTGACAACTCTTTTGGTAGCGCTATGCGCGGGAATAACTTGCGTTTCGACCGAGGTACTGGTCTTTTGCTCTTCCTCTGCTTTAAGCCATTTGCACCTGTAGTCCCTGATACGGTCTAATAGCTCTTCAAGCTCTAAAATACCGTCCTTAATGTCCTTGCTTATGTTTTTCTGGGTATTGCAGGAAGCTTTGATCTTTTTAACTATGTTTCCTGCCTTACGCATGAGACGCTCTTCTTCGTGCCGATCCAATACAATGAAATGGTCCTTTGCCTGGTTTTGAGGCGGGCTATCTTTGTTTGCGTTAAGATCTAGAGCTCTGATGGCATCAGAAGCAGTGTCAGTGAAAGCATCGCGTCGAATCATGATCTGAATGTCATCGGTGGTATCCCCCTCCGTGTGTTTCCCAGGTATTAGTTGTTCATGCTTTTCCCCTAGTCTTACTGGACGTTCCGGCGTGCGCATTTTTTTTTGCTGCGTCCGAATGCCGCCAGTATTTCTGGTTGGTAGAGGCTCTCTGCCTTTTTGTTTTCGTTCGTCCGTTTGTCGTCTGGGTTTGGTTGTTTGCTCGATATTTTTGATTTTGTTTCTGTTGGTATTAATTTGTAAGGCATTATGCTAAAAGGGTTCCCCCTCGGAGCCGCTATCTCCACTCGTATGTGTAATCGCCTTAATGGTCCCATGGGTGTCTGTGCAAAGCAGGCAGGCCATGCAAGGGTTAGCAACAGCCCTTATGGGGACAGGTGCTCAGAGCCAGACAAGCGCTAATCGGGAGTTCGTCTCAACCGAACCTACACCATTAACTTAATGGTGCGAGCTTCGAACGTACTCCGAGGCCTGCCAAGGTTTTACCGGAACGGAAACGGTACGATACTTATATTTGGAGCCGTTCGCGCACGAGTTTCACCTCGGTGGTACTCGGTCCAAAATATCGTGTCCGCCAGCCCAAGTGCGCCAATTGGAATTCGTTGGTCTGTTCGTTTTTCCAGAGTCGTTGCAAGGTCGTTTTCCGCTGGAGAGGGCTTGCAGTCACCTCCAGGTCCTCGGGTACGTGGGGATGACACTCCCCAAAGAATACTGGGTTCTAGGAGTACTCCTGTTGACCAGCATTCCCCCCGCGGGAATCCTTGGATTACGGAAATATCAAACCAATAATTGCTTGAGTATCACTAATAGTTTCTATTTATGCTTTGGCTGCCGTATGGTAGACAATCAGCAATAAAATATAATTCAACACATTTTACTGGGTGGTAATCATGTGTAGAACGTCAAAGTAGTCAAATAAAACAAGCGGTTCTTAGCTGTTTAGCATTTTGATTTCGTCGAAGTTGATCCCATGCGCAGTTGGAATGAAAGAGATAGTGCTCATATGGGTGACATATTTAATTCACACGTTCCGGTAATAGCACTTGTGAAAGGTTCGCAGTTCATGGCCGCAGCCATGTTGTCTCCTGTGCACCATATGCAGGCCACCAGTATCAAAAGTAGGAGATCCGAGTACGAAATCCTGGTTCTGGAAACGACGTAGGCTAAAATTTGATGATTTGGATAGGAGGATGAAACAAGGCAATTTTACTTTACTGACTTATCTTGAATAAAAAAATTTTAACATCATACTATCTTCAGTCTTCGATACCTTATTTCAAAAGTCTATCCAACCTGAACCAGGGAACCAAGGTCCAACCTCAATAAGAATATGCGTGCTATTTTCTTAAAAAATTTTTATTGAACATCAATAAAGTAAGAATCCGTAAAATTAAGTCAGAATCAGCAATGAAATCTAAAAGGAGGCGAATCTGTAAACATGATAAATGTACGAGAAACATTCAAATACAAACACACCTTTTGCTTCTGAGGGCTTAAAAAGCGTGGTGGAGGTAGGCGTAGTGTCGGAAATAGTTCGGGGAACCCTCTCTAGATGACTTGAACCCCAATTGACGGCTTTAACAAAGGAAGGCGAAAAGCTACCTGAAATTAGGCATCGTTTGCGTGTAAAGTTTGGGGTGAATGCACTTTTATGGCCGCGAATGAAAGTTTGGTGTACCGAATTGCAAGAAGGGCGTTAAAACTGGGAAATGAGAGTCATCGAAGACGCCAAAGCTCCACCGCTATGCCTGACAACGTTGCAGCGAGTTCGCGAGCTTACTAAAGGCCGAAATACAATACTGCGTGAGCGCGATGCGATTCTCCCTCGTCGTCACGCATCGCATTCAATTTACAATGCATGCGATGCGGGGAACATTAATGTTCATATGACAAATTACGAAAACTGCTTGACATTTGCTGGGAGACTCTCGTCACGCTCTCGTATCGCAGTCTCGCGCTATTGTATTTCGGCCTTAAATGAAATCTTCAAAACGCTTTAGCAGAAATCAATAAGAAACGTGAATCAATGCTGGAAAGGTAGACATAATTGTGCGAGACAATGTTGAATTTCGAAAAAATCCCTCAAGGAGGACGTGTGCTAATCCAAGAACACAAAAATTCACGATTACACTCCCGAATCGAAAATAGGTAGTATGGAGTGAAAAAGAAAGGAGAAGTCAGGACCACCAGAAGCCAAAACAAACTTGTTAGTCGGCAAAGATATAATCGTTTAGACTTTAATTTGAAATGTGTTTATTTGGATCGTAGTAAGATTGTAAAGTAAATATTCTGGGCTGATAGGCAACATAGTTTTGAAACGTTGTGATTTTGACACTCTTACCTTATCAAGTTTTTTTTGTTGCAATAAACGATAATCAACAATATCAATGATATCTGTTTTAAATGAATAGTAAACGTAATTGGATTAAATCCACAACGGCCGAATGAAAACTTCAGTAAATGACTTGAAAAAAAAAGCTGATTAGAAGTATTAAGATAAAAAATTTAGTTGCTTTGTGAAACAAATGAGCAACTTCATCAAAAAAAAAAAAATGAATGTTAGAAAGTAAAGATAAAAATAGCAAATGAAATTGTATACGTTAAATTTGGAATCTGAAATCTGAAAGTATCATGCCGTAGTTTTTAAAACATGCCGTAGTTTTTAAATGAACGTTTATTGGACGATGATATTTCAAATTTGGCGCCTTCAGATTTAGGTAAAGATTTCGTTAGTAAGGAACGAAGAGATAACAAAAGGAGAAGAGGTATCACCATCGAAAATGGAATCGGCAACGTATTATTGGGTATTCAAATTGGAAGCAACTTTCTCGTTCTGCTCTTAGGATTAATTTAGAAAAAATAAGCTAACCAAACTACCCCAAAGTCTTGGGCCTATGGTTTTTGTCAAGGCAGCTTTATTTTTGAAACTTCAATTCTAAGTATTTTTCAGTGCGTTATGCAACTTCAACTGATGCGGAATTATGATTCATATTTGCTAATCCTTAATATTTTATTATTCTACTCATTTCAAGCTCTGATCGAAAAAAATTCTGGTTGTTCTGTTTGACGTTTTGAAGACTGTCAAATATTGAATTGATTTATTTCAATGAATATCCGTAAAGGTAACATCAATTTTAACTCTAACAACGCGCTTTCCTTCTTTCAATAAATGATAGTTTTCCCATTTTCTTTGATTTGGAACGATGGACATACCACAAACGAGAACAAAGAATGGACTGAATTGCATCAATGGGAACGAAGGATCGCTTCCGGGTCAATAACATATTGATTGATTGACATATCAGGATTAGTTCACAAAGCTTTGAAGCTTCGTGACCTTAGAAGCATTCGCCTCCAATTCCGGTGCGCCTAGAGCGCCACAAACGGATTTATCTTCCTAGGAAGGTTAATGATCTGCTTTGGCTTCAAACGTCAAATTCCTTTTTGACAAAAAGTATCGCCCTAGCCTGTCTGTTCTTTTCCGGGTAGAGCTCTGCTTGCAGATGTGCTAGCAGATACACTGGTGTCTCCTCCCAAAAGATTCATTTTAATGGATGATTTCTAAGCTTAATTTCTTGAACTGTACTCCGAGTGTGTAATGTGACTTTAAGATCCCAGTCAGACACCTTTACTTTCTATTGTCAGTTCCGATGTACGCTCAAAACTTCTGCTTGTCATGCATGTTGAGGAAAATCGACGATATTTGACGCCCTTGAAGTATTCTCTAAAGCATATTGCATATTTTTGCTCCTCATTTTCCTTTAAGGGCCTCTAAATGAAATTTGTTTCCGTTGTATAATAGGATTTTGGTCTGATGAATGCTATGGAAGCTCATTTTCTCGCCAATTAAAACCTTTTGTCCGTGCTGAGTGTATTGCAGCAATCTAGAACCATTCTCGATGGAATCACAGATGATTTTTGAGCTGTGGTGGCTGCTAGGCTATCAAATAGGATACCTTTTGATTTACCTTTGTATCCTCTGCCTGTGCTGTATTGTGTGTTTCCAACGATAGCGTAAACTTCATAAAATAAACTCGATAAGATACATGGTATACTTCCTAACGGTTATAAATATTTGGTAACCACCCCAAACCATTGCTTCTTGGGTGTTGATTAATCTCATCGTCATGGCTTACATCCACTGCATGATTCCCATTGTTTTTTTGCGTTACGCGGTATGTTTCTGTTTTGCGGTATGTTTCTGCATATCAGAACTTTAGTGGTCATTCCAAATACAGCTTTAATGTGCCATCAGCATTTCGAAATAATTTATTTCAGAAACCGATTTCCAAGCTATTAAGACATTTGGTGCAAAGTTGGGCCTATTTCGTCACTCTGTGAATAGGATAAAGCCTTAAACCTTTCCACAATTCGAAATGTCACTAGTTAAAATTGCGATATTGTTCGCATACGCGTGGTATATCAACCATATTATGGCAGTCTAACTACATCTTTATCTTCCACAAGATTACTTAGGAGAGATAAAAGAACAACTTATTGTGGATACCCATGATCCTTACGTACATTGATCATGTTTGATCCCCCTTTGTAGACGAGGGTTTCATTTAGAAATTAGAAATCAACATTTAGAAATCCCCGGATGAGATCAGGATTCAACTGCCTTTTTACCACAGCTAGACTCATTGTCTCGTGGCTGGTATTGTCAAATGATCCTTGAATATAAAGCAATCCACCTAGTTTTACTTCTTTGTACTCTAGAAATTCGGTGATATTTCGAGTCAACGGTTCGAAGATGAAATCTTTCCGCCCTGTCTCAATCATTTTGAAAATAAACAGCGTCTGAATGATCAGTTTGCTTTGGGTTAGTTTTGTCATTACTACCCATTAAGAGTATAAATACTACTATTGCTACTACTAAAGGCCCCAGGGCCAGACGGTATACCAGCGAAAGTTATACAGCTGTCACATCAACTTTGCTCTGACAAGCTACTCACCACTTTCAATGCCTGTCTGCAGCAGGGCGCATTTTCAAATTGTTGGAAAGAGGTGAGGCTCGTGGTGATCCACAAGGGGAAGGGGAACACGGAGCAACCATCTTCATATCGGCCCCTTCGTATGTTGAACGCCGCTGGGAAGGTGCTCGAGAGGCTCATTAGAGAAAGACTTGGAGAGGCCATCCGAACTGTCGGGGATCTGTCTCCTCAGCAGTACGGATTCAGGGCTGGTCGATCCACGGTTCAAGGTTCCGTTCTGGGCCTGGACCTCTGAAATGTGTCGTACGATGAGCTTTTGAGGTTGCAGCTACCGGGGGAGTCGCGCCTGGTTGGCTACGCAGATGACGTAGCAGTACTAGTCGCCGGGCGTGCTGTTGGACAGGCGCATCTCAAACTGGGTGCGGTAATACGTCGAGTAAGCGAGTTGATGACAGACCGTGGACTTAGCCTAGCGCTGGAAAAGACCGAGGTCGTCGTCCTAACTAAGAAGCGGATACCTCATGTTATTCTCATTTGGGTGGAAGAAATGATCATCGAGTCGAAAGAATCAATCAGATACTTTGGCTTGATGATTGACTCGAAGATGAGTTTATTCGAGCAGGTTCGAGCGTCAGCGGATAAGGCTTCTGTGCGAGTATCGGCTCTCAGTCGCCTTATGGCCAACACGCGGGGACCAACCTCGAGCAAAATACGTCTACTGATGAGTGCAATGGAGTCAGTGCTCTTGTATGGCTCCGAGGTTTGGGCTGACGCTCTTAGTAAAGAGACGCACCGAAGGCGTCTAGCACAGGTGCAGAGGCAAGGAGCTTTGCGGATAGCGTCTGCATATCACACTGTCTCTGAACCAGTGCTGGTAATCTCGAGGGTGGTTCCAATTAAGTTACTTGGAGACGAACGGAAACGTGTATACTTACGTAGGGGGGAGTCGGCGAGAGAAACCGTCAGCCGAGAGGAACGGAGAAGGACCCTAACCTTGTGGCAGCAAATATGATAAAACAAAACGCGAGGCAGGTGGACCGCACGGCTGATTAGTGACTTGGGGCCGTGATCCTACAGAATGCATGGTGAGACTGATTATTATCTGACGCAACTACTCAGTGGTCGTGAGTATTTTCAGTCTTACCTGTATAAGATGGGAAAGTCACCATCCCCGACTTGCGTGTTCTGCCCGGGGATGACGGATGACGCCTGCCACACGTTCTTTACGTGTACCAGATGGGCAAGACTCCGTTCGCATCTCTCAGAGAAAGTAGGCGTGCTCTCCCCAGAAAATGTAACAGGATAAATGATGCAATCAAATGACACTCGGAACGGTGTGTTGCATTACGTACGGACAGTACTTCTTATAAAGAAGGGCATGAAGGATCGCTTAAGTTCCAGGTTAGGTTCTCGGCGTGACTGGGGAGGTATTTAGTCGGTAGTCCGGTAGCGAGAGTCCGACACTCAGGGCATAAATAGCCTTCACCTCCAAAAAAAAAACGATTGCTACTACTACTACTATTTCTACTAATACTACTACTACATATAAGTACTTGAAGCGGATGTAGTCTACATAGCTTTGATAAACGGTAAACTTTCTAATGCCAAGCTGTTTCTAAACTATCGTATCATTGAAATGAGCAGATTTGGTCTAACAAGAAACACTGATAGCCTTCCTCAGTAAGAAATCTTCTGTAAGTCTTCAATTATGTCTAAATTCAATTTTCTAAAGCAGAAATCGGAGTTTAATTTTCAGATTTTACCTTCATACACATTTTCATTTGTACTAGCACTAAATTATTGAATCTCAAATCTTTTGAATATTTTTCTTTCCCCAAAATTGAAAGATAATGAATAGTAAATACATATGATAACCATTCTTTCCAGTTTAGACTTCACTCTAATCCACCAAAGCACTTAAAGCAAATTAAACGCTTTTCTATTCAAAGATATATCGCCAAAAACCCCTTGAATAAATTGAACATAATGTAATCGCAGGGATTTAAGTCAAACAAATCCCTGTAGTGATATGACATAATGGCGCACGACACCAATTGATTGATAACAAATTGCAAAAATTCAAAGTGGATTGGGAGGACTATTTAAATTGATGGTCGACTGTGTTCCAAACATCAGTTGAACTCAGTTCTAACGGCTTGAGGATGTTCAAACTTTGTATTTTCGCTCTCTTGGCTTTGGCTGTCGTGGCCAACCCACTCCACCGGGTACCCAGCAGGGCCGAGCAAAAACTCGAAGAGGCTGGTTTCTACCAAGGTGATATGCGTTTCGGCGGAGACCGCAACGTTTTGGCCAACACTGCTACCCGTTGGACTGGAAAGACCGTCTACTATGACATCAGCACTGCCTTCTGTAAGTGAAAGGATCGAACGGCAGGATCGGTTCAAATTCTAATGGATTAATAATATTATTCTAGCCTCTGCTGAAAGGAATGTTATCATTGGTGCCATGAACGCCATTCAATCATCCAGCTGTGTTAAGTTCGTTCAAAGGACCACCCAAACCAACTACGTTTACGTCACCGTAAGTTTCCTTACGTCAAAACTTCACAAAAATCAAATTATGATGCATGATGTTTATCCTTTATAGCGTGAAAACTCAGGATGCTGGTCATACGTTGGCATGATCAAGGGACGTCAACAATTGAACTTGCAAGGAAACGGATGCGTCTACCACGGAATCGCCATCCACGAATTCTTGCACGCCCTTGGTGTTTTCCATCAACAATCTGCTTCAGACCGTGACAACTATGTAACCATCCAATTGGGCAATGTTCAATCTGGATACGAAAGCAACTTCGACAAATACAGCACCAGCTACGTCACCGATTTCGGAGTTGGCTACGATTTCAGCAGCATCATGCACTACGATGCTTATGCCTTCAGCAGGAACGGTCTTAAGACCATTGTCACCAGGGACCCCAACGCCGTTATTGGACAACGCAGTGGATTGAGTTCCAAGGATATTTCTAAGATCAGGGCTATGTACAGTTGTTAAACAATTGTTGACTGATGTTAATACCAAACATTAAATGAGACTGTAAATGACAAAAAATTAGTTTCAATTGCGTGTTAACTACTTTACTATCCAATCCTGGCAGTCTTTGATTCATCTTTATGTCAGTAATGAGTCCAGTTGGTGCGGATTAGTTATGTCTTATTTCTAAAAAGTCGCAGATTCTCCCAAAATATGAGGGCTGCTTCATGTCTAAGCTTTATCGTGTACGATAATATTGTTTACCGCTGGACCATTCTTTTGTTCAAACCAAACCAAAGGAGTACTCTAGTTTTGTGGTCACCAAATCTTATTACGTTAGTTTACCTCAATACGTTATCAGTTGTTGAGTTCTTTCAGTTCTTTTGCTTTTTTCGACGCAACTTTCACAGATATCATCCGTTTGGATGCCTGTTCCTAGGGCCTGCTATCTCGACGATTTTGTCCCCTTCAGGCTTACAGCTATGTTCCTATACTTATTTTGTTTTCTCCTACGATTGCCGTTTTCTTTTTGTTTTCCTATCTTCTCTGTCATTTCAAGCAGTATCTATCTCTCTCCAGAGGATTTAATAGAATTTTCTTAATATTGCTGCTAGTGGCACCTTGATTGACTCAATACTAGTAATATTGTTGTTGGCAGATCCTGCTGCTGCGTGTTTATTCGCTTATTTATTTCCATATTTGCCTTTGTTGTTTTAAAGTAATGTTTACTCAGATGATTTCCACTTCGTGAATCTGCTTATAATACTGCAAAGGTTTTCAAACTACACGCTTAGAGGTAACGGCGCACTGTGCCAACATGCTGGCCAATGTAAGGTCGCTTATTGCTGCTTCTGTGTTGAGAGTTAACTGAATGTGTTGTTAACTGTGATGTGGCTCTCAAATTTTTAATTCCGGCTGAGTCGCAGAAAAACGGGCGAAATTTGTGAGATGGCTCATCTCAAACGTTTTCAATTGTCTGTGAAGAATACGATTTTTTCTTAAGATGAGAACTCGTGTGCTTTTGCCCATCCTTCTTCGGTTAGAACGTCGATCCTGCAATAAATCATGGTGTCCATATGATTGTATCGAGCAGCGTGCAGGCGAGCATTATCTTCATGGCAACAGTTGACGTTCACCCAGTGGAGTTTATGATGCCATGGTAGGATGTTCCCTGGATTTTTTTTATCCTCAGTGGTTTTTCTTTACAATTTGGAAGACTTGGTAATTCGCGGAAACAAACCTGTTGTGCAGTTATTACTTGTAAAATTTGGCCTATTTAGGGAGCTTGTGGGCCTGACTAGCCACCTGATATTTGCATCATGGCCAACTGAATTCACTTGTGAAGATCTTTCTTTTAAATTTGTGATGTGAGTAAAGGTGGAATGAAGATATTTGAAGCTGAAGTACTTTGTCAGCTGTCTCAAGAAATTCGTTTCAATAATATAGTTTCGTGCTCATGAACCTCAGAAGTATAGTGGGTATCGTACTTCAGAGGATTACAGTACTAAAACTCACAGAAATAAATCAATACGAGACACATCACATCACATGCATGTGTTGGATGTTAACCTTCGCAGTCTTCACTTTTCAAATATGGTTCTATAACTTTCAAATCTTTAAGAGATTCCCATTAAACGTGGCTGTATTTGGTGCGCATATATAAGCAAAATCGCTACTTTTTAAAATGAAAATTTAGTTTCGACAAAACGAAAGGAAATTTTAAAGTTCATATACTGCATTAAATCATATTTCGGATCCACTGGATACCCTACAAATTTGATGGACTCAAGATATGGTAAGTCTAATTGTGAGTAGCTACCACCATTGGCCCCTATCCAACGGTCTTCATAAAAAGGATTTAATCATGCAGCCACCACCTGAATAGAGAGGGTGAGCTTGTTATGGGAAGGACTCTAATCTTGTTATGGGAAGGACTCGGATAGTATTATTTGGCCTGCGTATTCTTTCCAATTTCCGTTTGTACTCCTGCGATAATATACAAACCATACCATGAACATACAAATATTAATAATGACCGTAACATAATTAGAAAAAACCCTATTTGAGACAAAATTTGCCATTGCAAATAGGTCAAAAATCAAGTGTCAAAAATTCTAGATAATCTCTGTAATAAATAGCTTGGTTTTATCAGGTTCCGTCGTAACTTTGCTACATGTTTTACCTGTTTTGTACCATGACTCCCAGTGACGCAGGGGGGCTGATGATCTAAGCTTTGGTTTGTTCCATTCAGGTTATGGGGAGTACCGACCTCATGTACCCGAGTTGTGAGGAAGGGTTATGAGTCCTTTTTGATGACAAGTACACCTGCTGTAATCTCTGAAAAATTAAATGAATGTAAATTAGTCGTTGGATAGTGATTTGGATCAAGTGCTCAACTTAACCCAAAGCAATGTTGTAATCCTCGCTAAGGTTGTGACCGTCACGAAACTTTCTTGGTGTTTATCTTACGATAAACACTATGTGACGATCACAGGACCTTTTGGTAATGTCCGTTGTAACCGTCACGAAACCTTACTGGTGTTTATCTTCCGATAAACACTATGTGAAGATCACAGGACCTCTATATTGACCCGAACAGATCGCCCATTACCTTTTCGCTGCAATGCGGGATCCACTCGTAACGAGAGTCTTGAGCAGACTCCCCCCTATCTCAGACACTTCTTGGGCTTTTAAACAAAAACCGAAGAAAGCAAAGAAGCGAATTCGGCTGAGATTTTTAATAACAAAAAAAAGATGATGAGTTCAACATCTGGCAAAAGAGACTGCAAAGTAAACAATGGATGCGAGAAAAGACAAACGTTTCAGTTACAAATGAAACGTTTATAATTCACACATTAATGCGAACGAGCGGCTTGTAAACCTTCAAAGGTTTTCGGAAAACTATGTTGATTGTTTTTATGTGAACAAACTCGAACGCACGTGCTGTTTGGGTTATCTCAAAGGATGAAGGTCAGTTTATTGATTCTTAACCCATTAGTGAGCACTAAATTGTGCACATGTGACAAATTTTCCGTTACAACCCTTATTGCTTCACGATATGAAGAAAGAAATAACTGTTTATTCAACAAGTCCCGTGCGCCTGAAGCAAAAACTGCGAGTTTTTCTCGGTCTGTAGAGAAGCGCAACCTGATCAAAGGTTATCCGAACCACGGGTTAGGGGACGCCCATGACAGGTTAGCAGTGTACTCTATTACGATCGACAATGGTCCGCCATTTTTATTGAAGCTATCGGTACAGAATTTCTGTGTGGTTCAAAAATATGTTCAGCGTCGGTAAAGCTATGACGATAAGTTATTGTACTATTTAAAGTG
This sequence comes from Stratiomys singularior, assembly GCA_954870665.1. Classification (NCBI taxonomy): domain Eukaryota; kingdom Metazoa; phylum Arthropoda; class Insecta; order Diptera; family Stratiomyidae; genus Stratiomys; species Stratiomys singularior. Next base: position 29,556,566 of record OX940881.1, on the reverse strand, counting down.
TTTTTGGTCACCGAAAAACTTACTGTTTCGTGCGTATTACCCAGTCTAGTCTGTGTTATGCTGTTTACTATTGTAATATAAACAAACGAAATAAACCACAAAACAAACGAAAAAAAGCTATAGCCCTATAAAAGTTATTATCCTATATTACGATGTCCTACTGCTAGAAAAAATATGTACTTTTGTATTTACTATACACTACCCTTCATTAATTATAGGTCTTTCATTTTCCTACTACCTACTGAATTTGATGCAAGAGTCAGCTCGAGTAGCAAATGTCAATTTCAATCATCAATCGTAATCGAAACTTATACAACCTTCTAAATAAACACTTTATTTGCAAAGAACATTCCAACTTATTAGTCGATGCAGTTCCGAAAAGGTTCGCGAAAGGATCTCATAGAAATATAGAGTCCCCATTATTGTTCAGTATCGTGGTGCAAAACAAAATGCATCGAGTTGTTCTCGTAGGCTTCCCGTAAAGGAGACTTAATTCTATGGAGAGGAATCTGCCACGATCACAACATGCACTAATCAGAACATTCTTTGCCAAAAATATAGAAAAAAAACACATAAATAAAACATTTTAAACAGTATTGACACTCCCATGCACTCTTTCAATTAAACAAGGATAGAAAAAGCACAAATAGGTTTATATTTGAGTTGTGTTTGTGCGCAAACAGTATGAGAAGGATTTTCTTGTTTTATACAAAAACAGGAGAAAATTTGCCAATCCAAATAAAATCCCACTTGTTACGGTCAAATAGCGTTAGACCGGATTATTTGAAGTGTTAGCAACGTATGTACTTACACTGTTGCATGATGCAACAACATCATGAAGAAAGAGAAAAATATACGCCCTGTTAGCTGATAATTGGAGTGTAAGCGTTTGTTCGTGGTTACGCGACGCTTAAAAGCGTTCATTATTCACAACACCATCACAAAAGAAAGAGATACAAATTCTCCATGAGCCAACAAAGTGAACTTTGCCGGATAGGGAGCTTGCACATTAAACGAAGTTGGCGCGTGGAGGGATCCTGATAACTAGTTCTCCGAGATTGTAAGGGAAAATTATCGTAGCTTCGTCTTTATGCTCCTCCTCCAAAAAGTTTTGTTGCAAATACCATTGCACCCGAAAAGTTCAGGTAAAATACTTTTAGATTAATGTTTGTTTGAGCTGTAAGCGCTTCTTAGTGGCTGTGACATGTTTAGGCCTATATTTACGTTCAATCCCCGTAACGTAGAATCTGATAACTACGTTTTCCTAGATATTTCTGGTGGAAAGTCGTTTGCATCGACGACATCTACATATTTGTCTCATACATTAGCTCCTTATTCTCGAAAATCCGTATTTATTTTGGTGAAATAGATCAAAAATTTTATTATCAAAGACAAACGCGTTTAGCTATCTGGTTGATCTTCAGGAAACGCGTGACCTTCATGCGTACATTTTTTACATGTTCAGATATTCATGAATGATATATCTAACGTTTTCCTTTGAGATTAGCAATCATTCAATACAATGTCCATGAATATTTCATGTTATCCGAAGATACTGCTTCATTAAGCCTTTCCGATCGCAGGGCATCACTGGAACTCGTACGGTAAGGACGAAATTTGAAAATTCGACTAACCAATATTTGACAGTTGAATAGTTGAAAAAAGTTTAATATGTTGGGAGAGATGTATTATAACATTTATCATGCCATATCTTTGTTTACAAAGCAATTTTCCCATCATAACAATACTCTATCAAAACATGAAATTCATTTTTTCCTCAAATTCAGTCGTAGCGTTATTTCGAAAGCTATAACTTGAAAATATAACTTGAAGGTTCACAGTCAACAAAATAACACATGAACTTGTTGCGACAGCAATTTCAAACTAGATGACAGCTAATTAAGTTCGCCACTTAACCACATAAACAACAGAGCGTTGCTATCGTTAAGGATCCATTTAACATTTAAGTCAGTCGTAGGGTTTTGTTGGGAGTACATAAGTTTATTATTTGTGTGGTTTTTTCATCAATCACTTTCTTTAGTCCTTTAATATTTGGTTTGTCCACGACAAATTTTGAATTTGTGGCGCCATCTCTATGTCAGGTCAAATACTTTTCAGCCTATGTCCGGAAATTCTCTGTAGTTTCACATTATCAATTTAGTTTTTTTCTGGGCTTGCATCCAAATTTTTTTCGTTACTGGGAGTAATAAACAAAAGAGAAACTCTAAAATCAAAATTTTAAAAATTTTTCATCGTAAACAATGAAGATAGCGAAAATCCTCTATTAAAAACTATCATTGAAATTTTGTATGATTTCTAATGAATAAAAGTTGAAAGGGTTAAGGGGTAGGTACCAATTTTGTATAACATCCATCTGAAGTAGTATGCAATACACTTACACAATAATAAATATCATTTCAGGAACCATCAAACTTTATTTTACAAAGCATTGAATAAACTGGGGACGAATTGATACTGTTAACATAATATAACAAACATTATTGAAAATTTTATTTTCAATAATAAACTATTTACATATTTACAATTTTATTCATTAGTGACCAATTCACTTTCAGGACAGCTGTACATGGCTCGTATTTTGGCGATATCTTTCAAGCTCAGATCATTTGATCGTCCAATGATATTTTGAAACATTGGATCCTTCGTCATGATCGTTATATTACCGTTTTTACTAAAAGCTGTTGCACTGTAATGCATTACACTCATGTAATCATAGCCAATATTATAGTCGGATACACGATCCGGTCCATATTTTACAAAATTATGGAGCTTTCCTGGCTTGACATTACTCTCGACTATTTCTACGTATTCGTCACGCTGAGACGAGCTATGCTGGTGATAGAAACCCAGAGCGTGATTGAATTCATGCATGACAACTCCTTTTGAAATACATCCAGGGATTTCCAAGTTCAGCGGTTGCCGACCGCTCAATCTGCCGATGTATGACCAACAGCCTGATTTGTTTGCCTGAAGAAAGATAGAAAACCCCAAATAATTAGGAGACAGTAATCGTATCCTTTATTTGAATTTTAGTTTTAAATGTAGTATACCTGCACGTATATGTAATCAGGCTCGTTGATTCGTTGTACGAATTCCAGACAAGTATTTGCTTCAATTTCATTCAGGCCCTCCAAAATAGTGTTTCTTTGCGCAGGTGCTGTAAAGTAAATTGTTAATTGATTATATGTTATTAGTTATAATGGTAATGGTAATATAAGAGATGTGGGAGAAAAGTAATGAGATTGATGTCACTTGCATAATTTTCAATTCTTTTCAAGCAATAATGAGACCTCCTTCGAAGTAGTTCCCTTGGGCAGTTATATACCGACGAAGTCGTTGTTCCCACTCTTCTTAGAAACTCTGGCGGTCTTCAAATGGTTGGTCACAGTCTTTTCAATGCTTTTCAATGTTTCCATCGTTCATTCCATTCCAAATGACGTCTATTTAAGACATGGAAAAAGGGAAAAACCACAAGACTTAAATCAATACGGGGGTTCAGAAACAACAGAAATGCTTTTATAAGTCAAAAAATTGACTGGAAAAGGAAATGACAGTTAGGCTTAGGAAATGACTGTCATTGTTAGGATGAAACACCAACTTGTCTGCAATGTTTGGTCCCTTTTTCTAAGCCTTTTAAGGATACTTCTATGAGACACTTTGTTGACGGTTTGTCCGGATGGAATAAATTTTATGTATACGATACCTTTTCTGTCAAAAAAAAAAAACAAAACACAGCATGGTCCTAATCTTTGATTTGCTCAATTGACATTTATTCTGTGGACATTTATACTCTTTCCTTTGTTGTTTTGTTTCAGGATCATACTCAAATATTCAAGACTGAAAACCTGTTATCACACAATCAAAGAATTCTTGGCCATTGCCAATCTTAATCTTAACGCACAAATTTCTTTCTTTGACCTTTCGTGGTAGTGGGGTATTTTGGTCCTCTTTTTTAACAATCTTTCGCATGCTTTAATCTTCTGTGAAATTTCATATACGGAGAAAGTGGTTGAATTCAACAGTCAATCCATCATCCTTATTATTAAACAACAGTCTGATCTCAGTCACACGTTCATTGTTTCTGACAGTTTTTGAAGTAGAAACGCTTCCATGAGCGGGTTTGATTTCCAACGTGCTCTCAGCCTTCAAGAAATGATTTGTGCCCGTGGAAAACTTGTGATCTTGATAAGCAATATCCTCCGTAGGCCAGTTTCAACTTTTCAAAAGTTACCGTTGCGGTTTCACCATGTTGAAAACAAAACTAGATTGCACAATGTTAATCTAAATACAAGCTCACAAAACATGCTGTAAAAAAGTAAATAAGCTAGAAAAACGCAAATCTCGAACTAAGAAAGTGGAAGGGATAAACAAACCGGTGCAGCTCAGGCCGTAGACACAATCTAGCCACATCGTCCGCAGTGCTGCTAGTCTCATGCCTTTGCTCACACAACTCACATATATGTGATATACGATATATTCAAAATGGACTATAAGGGCAACAGCCCTTACAGTCCATTACAATTGTTAACAATCAATTTTTTTAATTCGATTACTTTCTACTATAATCGAACATGGTCAAATACTATTTATTTCGCATCTGACGTGTATTAGGGCCCTTTCCAGGCAAGTAAGTAACTTAGATAGGATATCACCTGATATCCTGCCCAAACAATATCACCTGATTTTGATTATAACTACTCTATTTTATGAAATGGACACATTGGTCCATTTGAAAATGTTAGGAAAATTTGTGGTTACGAAAGAAAGAAATTGGGGAATGAATTAATTTTTAAAGTGAGAAGGAAGTGTGATAATCAAGTATCAAGAGTTTTTTAACTACAATGACTGAAACGCATTTAGGTTGGGACTGATTTTGTTTTTCTTATTTTGTATCCTGCCCATGATACGATGTTTCGAGAACAGTGAAACACTTGAGGGAAAAGAAAAAAGAAAAAAAATAGTTGTGAGAAGTGAAAGTCTATTTGGTTTATACCCGTCTCCGATGAAAGAGTAATTTCTTTTGACCAGACCACAGCGTGACTGTACAGGGTGGGCCATCTAGTGTTTTAAATTTAAACTATCTATATTTCGACATTGGAAACGTTAAATGTCACTTCGAAAAGTGGCAGATATTCAGTAAAATGTATAAAATTTACGAAATGGGTCGCTATTCGCTAGAAGAAAACTCGGAAATATTGAAAACTTTTTTCCAAAGTGGTGAGTCTTAAACCCAAACTGTGAGAAATTTGCCAAAAAAAATGGACAGACAAAAAGTGCCATCAGTTCAATTTGTGCAACAATTTGTCAAGCGTGTGCGTGAAACTGGCTCGTTGGTGGATAAACCAAAACGTCAACGTTCATTTCCTCCCGCGCGTTCAACCGAAAATATTGCGATTGTGGCTGAAAGTGTTAGTGAGCATCCATCCACCTCAACTCGCCATCGATTGCAAGAATTGAACATTCCCCGTAAAACTTTGCGACGAATTTTGCAACAAAACCTCGCTATGAAACTATATAAAGTTCAATTGGTGCAGCAGCTGAAGCCACTTGACCATCCGAGCCGTCTACAGTTCGCAGATTTGGCGGAAGATCGTTTGACCGAAGATGGTCAATTTTACCGAAAAATCATCTTTTCGGAAGAGGCTCATTTCCACCTCGTTGGTTATCTTAACAAGCAGAATTGTCGCATTTGGGGCACAGAAAACCCGCACGTAATTGTCAAGAAACCAATGCACCCAGCACGAGTCACTGTATGGTGCGGATTTTGGTCTGGTGGAATCATCGGCCCATTTTTCTTCGAGAATGAAGAAGGAGCCGCCGTAACCTTCAATGGTGAGCAATATCGCGCAATGTTATCCGAATTTTTCTTCAAGCAAATTGAAGAGGATGACTTGGCCAACATTTGGTTCCAGCAGGACGGCGCTACGTGCCATACAGAAAACGCTACACTCAATCTTTTGCGCCCTATCTTCGAAAACGCATAATCAGCAAAAGAGGTGATGTGAATTGGCCTCCCAGAAGCTGTGATTTAACGCCGTTGGACTATTTTCTTTGGGGAGCTGTTAAAGATAAACCAACCATCGCCAACCATCCAAAAACAATTCAAGATCTAAAGTATGCGATTCAAGCTGCTTTTGCTGCCATAAGGCCTGAAACCATCGAGAAAGTCCTCCAAAATTGGGTGGATCGGATGAGCTACTGTAAACTCAGTCGTGGTGATCATTTGTCCGAAATTGTTTTCCACAAATAAATTTAATAAAATAACCTTTCAAATAAATGTTCAACCTTTGAAATACATCAAGCCGTTTTTTTATTGACTTTTTAAATTTAAAATTTTATATGGCCCACCTTGTATTTAGCACTTAAACTTTCGCGCGATTTTTTCAAACAATGGGAGTAAAATCACAATTATATTTATTATTGTGTGCACCATTTTTGTATTTTGATCAGCATACTCAGTTCTTACTTGCATATTCACTTTTCATCTCCTTCCGTTACAGTGGCATAAGCTTTTTTGCTTGTCTGCAGTATTAAGGACCTACTTGCATCAGTCTACTATAGCGTGTGTACACTTAGCTTTCACACCCTCGAGTAGTGTCTCTCAGACAGAGATAGAAAATATTCAATTTGAGTTGTATTTTGATTGCGATTTTTCGCCTCTGCTTTGAGAGGGGTAATCTTGTTTTACGCAAAATCGTGAGTAAATTCACTAACCCAAATGAATTGCTCATTTTAAAAACCACATACGCCCACATTTACCTTAGTTCAGTTTTTGTGATGAAGGTGCCTATCATGTGTATCTGTACAGTATGGGTAAATATCACAGCTGTATCATTTACTGGTAGAGAAATAAAACTCAATACATTTACGCATCCTTCATCGTAGCAAAAACCGACGAATGAAGTCCGAAATACAATAGTGCGAGACTGCGATACGAGAGCGTGACGAGAGTCTCGCAGCAAATGTCAAGCCCTTTTCGTAATATACATTTGTATGCGACATCGTACAATGATTGCGATGCGTCGATGCGAGGCGGGAAATATTCAGAAAAACAAAAATTCCTCGCAACGATGTGCGTGACGTTTGTTTGAAATTCAAACGCCTTAATTACCTTTTAAGTACTTTGGTTATTATGAATGAATTTTGAATGAAAATTTCGTGCATCCTAGTTAAGGCTTTTATTTGCTAAACGAAGGAACATTCGAAATTCAAAAATTTTCAAAAATCAAAAACAATCCCTTTAAAACGTCACCTATTTGACATTTGTCATATGAACATTAATGTTCCCCGGGGCTTGCTGGTAGTTGAAGCAGCAAGACGTTTTTTATAGTGTGTGAGTTCAACGTTCAAGTTGAAGTTTAAGTTTTCGGTGTTGACGTGATATAACCGCAATTTTTCAAGCCGAATGAAAAAAATAAAACAACTGACATATCCAACGGTTTTTCATTGCTGTTTCTTTGTGGATAATTCAAGAGTTTAAGCAAACAGAAATGTAGCGCTACCAAGTGGTGTTGAGACGCTTCGTACACACTTTCTTTTTAATTTCTTTTTACTTTCCTTTTCTTTCTCTCTTTCATTTCATAATGAAAAATGGCAACATCAATTTTGGCCGGTGGATCGCCTGAACAGAAGCGGAAGAGAATCGAACTTTCCACAGTTTCTGCAAATAAGCCGGAAAACAGAAATAAAGTCCTGCCGTCTGAATTGCTATCCTGTGCCGACGTGGAAACTCTACGGCAATACGAAGTGATGGAAATGACAGGCAACGAAAATATCATCGAGGTGCTCAACATAGCTGCCGATGGCTTCAAGGAAGTCGCGAAGAAAAATGCGGCTAAAACAAAGAAGCAGACAGTTATAGAAGTGCCTACAACACCCAACCGCTACGCCGAACTACAAGAAGATCTGAATGAAAACAATCAGAATAGTACTAATAATAAAATTAGTAAGGAGCTTGAGTGGTGCCCTCCAATATTTGTAAGCAAGGTGAGTGCAAAGAGTATTGTAGACGTGATTAAAAAAATTAATATTAGTGCAAAAATTAGAATCGAAACGCTCTCAAAAAGCCGGCACAAAGTTCGTGTCAATTCAGTAGAAACTCACTTGGAGTTTCTTGAGTGTCTCAAAAAATCCGAGGCAGAGGCCTTCTCCTTCACCCCGAATTCACTACGTAAGTACTCTGTCGTACTTAGGGGAGTAAAAAAATCAAAAATGACATCTTGTCGAATACTCCAGGGTTAAACATTCAAAATATTACAAATCTCTCCATGACTTGGTCCAAACGGGAAGGTATAACCCTAGACCTATTCCGTATAAACCTTAAAACGTAAAAAGATTTAAAAAAAATTATTAAAATCAAATATTTACTCTCGCAGAAAATCTCTTGGGAAAAGCCCAAGCACAAAGGTAACTTGATACAATGCTACCGCTGCCAACGATTCGGCCACGTTTCGGCCAACTGTGCTTACGATGCACGATGTGTTAAGTGCAATAAAGCACATTCCAAAGAGGAAACATGCGAACGCGACCCCTCAAATGAGGATAGTCCTCCTCCGTTTTGCGTTAACTGTGGCCTAAACGGACATCCCGCAAATTTTTCTGAAAAAAAAAATCAGAAAAAAAAATTGCAAACGGTTCAAACAGGACCTTTAAGAAAAAGGTATAACAATTTTAATAACAGTCCTGAAACAACCACAAAGCCACCAGTATCTACTAACCAAGCAGATACTCCTCGTTCAACACGACCAAACCTCTCCTATGCAGCAGTTGCTCGGGGAACCACTAATGCCGGAATGCCTCGGTCCCAGAACCATAACCCTAGTCCAATAAGCGCCATCGGCCAAATACTCAACCTTTCAACGGAATTGTTTGGGATTGAGTTCAGCTCTCTACTAGAGAGTGCATCTTCATTCATGAGCCATTACAATACGCTGACAACGCACGCTGAGAAGGCAAATTCATACCTTAATTTCGTGTGTAACCTTGCATCACGCAATGCACAGCAGCATTAAACTAAACTTCCAAGCCCTTAACATCAATTCTCTAGTAAGTCACGATAAGAGAATGTTTCTGGAAAATCTCTTAAATAAATCAGGATCTGACATTGGTCTTATTACAGAAACGCGATTAGCAGCACATCATAAATTGCGAACGGTTAATTATAACATAATCAGAAATGATTCCGCCAGGGGAACAGCAATATTTGTGAAAAATACATTTCACTTTTCCAATATAACAATTCCGTTGCAAGCAGTGCAATCCTCGTTCATCGTGATCACATTGCTTAGCAATACAAAACGCCACATTAAACTCCTCGTCGGTGCTCTATATGTACCACCAAACGCAGGACAGGCAATGGTTAATGATCTAAACTTAATTGAAGATGTGGCTGCTGAATATGATTTCGTGATTCTGGGGGATGACTTGAACTCTAGACATACACAGTGGGGTGACTCTCGTTGCAATACAAACGGAAATATCCTACACAACTGGCTTTGGCGTGACCCACTCCCTATGTTTCAACTAATAAATGCGGGAACTCCCACTTACCCCCGTGCCTCATCCTTCCTTGACAATTTTATAGTCTCTTCGACAACACTCAGGAAAACCACACACCTCCATTGCAGCACGCTTCACTCGATTTCTGATCACTTTGCCATACAATTGGTGATTGAAATTAAAGATACAGTGGAATATCCCGTTTTACCTAAACAAATACAAAATTTTAACCTGGTTAATTGGGCTAGGTTCAACAGGGATGTCCGTGATGCGATTAGTGCTATATATATCCCTGAAGATAGGCTCATATCTAATCATGAAATTGACAACATTATAGACAAACTATCCAAGTCTCTTACTACCATTGCTGAAAATCATGCACCTACACGTGCCCCCAAATATTTTAAATACGGTGCGTTATCTGAGACTACCTTATCGCTTGTCAGACTTCGAAACCGATGCCTGCAAAAACTTAAGAGAATATATAATAGACATTTAAATAGAGTTACTCCCCAATATGTACGACTAAAACATCAGGTACATATCATTTCAAACTTTATTAAAGCACAAATATCTGCGGAGGTGAACCAGAAATTCCAGGACACGTTGAAAAACATCAAACCGGGACCTCAAATGTTTTCTGAGATCAACAGAATCACTGGCAGAAAATACTTTTCAATAAATATCGACAAGGTAAACCTCACCAACCAGAACTCAGTTTTTGCAGACCGTAATAGCAAGCTTGAAGCCTGTGCCAACTTCTATGAGGAACTGTACCAAACTTCGGCAGAAAATTTCCCACCAAGCCAATACCACAAAGTAAATACACGCGTAGCAGAGTTCGCATTTAGCATGACGGGATCCTTCTTAACAATTTTTACAAACAACAACCTATCTTCCAACCCAGCTGAGGGACCAAACTCTGCCTTTTTCACAAAAGAGTCCGAGATACTCGATGCCATCAACTCACTTAAAAGTAAAAAATCTACTGGAGTAGATGGGGTCTCTAATTTCTTACTAAAAAAATCTGCAAGCACCATAGCCCCCAAACTCACAATAGTTTTCAATAACTGCATTAATAATGGATACTTTCCAAACCCGTGGAAGGTTGCAAGATTAATTCCAGTTCCAAAAAAAGGATTTAATGGGGAAATTGCAAATCTCCGCCCCATATCAATACTATCTCCATTTGGCAAAATCCTAGAAAAGATTATTGCAAAAAATTTCGATTCTTATTTCGCCCCTAGACTGCCAAACATACAATTCGGTTTCACCTCCATGCACTCTACAGAACATGCTGCCCTGGTACTGCAAAATGACATAATTGTTGGGCTAAGAAAAAAACACGCTACGGTGGCCTGCGCACTGGATCTAGAGAAAGCGTTCGACAAGGTATGGACAAATGGCCTATTGTACAAACTGATTACAAATCAGTGTCCTATTCCTCTTCTCAGAATCATGATTAGCTATTTAACAGAAAGAAAGCTTTTTGTGGCCATTGATAACTCCCTTTCAAAACTTGTTGACGTTAAAAGTGGAGTCCCGCAGGGTTCGATCCTTGGGCCAAAATTATTCAACTTGTTTGTGCACGACATTCCCTACAGCCCGCAAGCTCAGCCTTGTGCCTATCAGCCGAAGATTCTAATGTATGCTGATGATACCATTTTATACGCAACAGGAGAAAGACCGATGGAGGCACTGTTCGCTGTGAAAAATCATCTTAATTTGGTACTGAATTTTTTCTACACCTGGGGATTAAAAGTTAACCCCAACAAGTCTGATCTTATTTGCTTTCGCAATGCAAGTGGGAAAGGTCACTCATTTACAGTCCCTGAAAGCAAAAATATTACCCTTTGCATCAACAATACGCAAATTCCGATAAGAAACTCTATCAAGTACCTTGGCTTAACCTTCCATCACCGTCTTAAAGTTAACCCACATGCCATAATTGTACTCAATAAAGCACTGATAGCCTCTCAACTCTTAAAGTCCCTATTTAGATCCCCGCATCTCAATTCCCAATCCAAAATCCTCATGTATAAAGCGCTGATTCGGCCGATACTCACATATGGGTTTCCAATATGGATGCAGATGTCCCCAACAATAGCCGAAAAATTTCAAGTGTTTGAGAGGAAAATACTCAGGGCTTGCTCTGGAAAGTATAGAAAAGCTGATTTGAAATACTACAAAAACTCCTTACTCTATGAATGCACGCAAATAACACCATTTCTAAACTATGTAACTAACCTAGCCAGCAAAAGAATTCAAAAACTTTCTCAGCACCCAAACCCACTTGTTAGAAAAATCGTAACTGATAATAAGGTAGCATCAGCATTGATTTATTACTATGCCTCCCCTATCGCACTGCTGGGAGAGGAGAGGGTGCAATGGCTTCAGGGATCCTCGAACAATATGCAGAAACCTTCATTCTATAACGAACCTCCGAAAAATCTGTATATTGGATAAAATAAAAAAAAAAAACCTAAGCACTCACCAAGCAAATTATGTTAAGAAAAAATATAAATAAACAAGAAATAAATAAAAAAATAGATAAGTACATCCGAATAGAACCCTAGCAATAAGAAACTATTCAAACTCAATTTAAGTATATTAAGTAAAATAGACCAATAGAATAAAAAAAAAAAAATCAAAAATCAAAAAATTTGCAAAAATAAAAAATTCTAAGCTAGCCCTTAAAGGTACACCACTCCTGCTTTGGTATGTAAGATTTAACATAGCCTACCCTTATCATTAAGTTTTATTATTATTTTAATTGTAAATATCAATTATTAACTTTAACTTTTTAATTTTTTTTTCTTGCCTTTGTTTTTTTTATTTATTTATTTTAATTTTGTTTTACATTTTTGTTTTTAAGTTAAATATTATTGTAAGTCGCTATAGAACTAAGCGATAGGTTATACGCCATAGTAAGCGTAATGAATTACCACACGTTACCCAAATTTCTCCAACATATGTATAAATAAAATTAAACTTCACCACATAGTTTAAGTGACATAATGTAACAGTCATTAACCTACCTTGTCAATGTATTCTTAGTATAAGCTCATGTCATAGTTAAAGTCTCAATAAACTTCTGAATCGCGTACATTGTAAATTGAATGCGTTGCGCGACGACGAGGGAGAATCGCATCGCGCTCACGCAACGCCGTCACGCAGTATTGTATTTGGGCCTTTATTCTCACATTTCAAATGACATGAAACGTCGTTTACCAACCACGTTTATTGATCTCACTGTACACGCGCTCGTTAGCTTGATCAGTGCTTTTGCGTCGTATGCTGAGTTTATTACAAAATATGATTGATAACGGGACTAAAATGGCAGCGGTTCAAAAGTTTCCACATCCAACAGGCAAAAGTCGAAGGACTTGCTCATGGAAACTGAAAATAACCCCTCTTCCTGGTACGTGTAACAGGACTCAACTGATGGTACGGTTTATTTAAAATTAAATTTACTTTTGCTTGCGTTACGAAGCCGTAGGTAGGAATGTCATTATTTTGTTTCAGGAGTGAAATGGGATGTTTTTGAGATACATCTTAGGAATATAGTCGAGCTCCGGTAGCTGAGCCATGGAAGTTTGAAGTGGAAGTTGGAGAAGACAGTGGATAGACTCCAAACTACTCATTGTTACGTTTTTACGTGAATGTCCATATGCGTATTGTAAGTGCCAACTGTTTGCATGATCTTCACGAATCACATAACCATTGAGTATCTTGTTGCAGCTCGTATTCAAGCCGCAACTATTTAGCAATGCAAACCTCAAACGATCTAACAGACGATCTCAATCTAACGTGCAATCTGGTTCATTGGATCCGAACAAAGGATCCGATGCACTAATTGAAAGTCCCAGTAAAAAATGAGGTTATACAAGAAAGTGCACAGTGGGTTTAGTTGGTTAAATTTATTGATGAGACCAAAGATGGTCTTGAAGATGTTTTTTTGTTTCTAATTTAGCCCTCCTAATCTTTAAACACAAATTTTGCTAACCTCTTTTTTGGTTGAGATTGTGACCAGCACTTTTAATTTTAAATTTAGGGTTAAAGTTAATACACAACATATACTCACTGAACTCTGGCGCGATTTCATAAAATATTGTATTGTTCGTCCACCTGCGATTCACATCTATTATTCCGGCTCTAGTTGAGAGTTGATTTGCAAGACGCATATCACCTTCAATGAAATCACCTTTTTCGTAAAACTTCTGTGTTTCAATAACATCGCTTGCATCTCGAAGTGGACTACACTGACACGTAATCGTTATTGAAATCAGAAAACATAATTTTATGATTGGCATCTTGGATTCGCGAACTTATCTCAAAGTATCTACAAATCAAAATAAGGTGTGAAATAGTGAACGGTTCAAATGCAACTGAATTCTCTAAGAATGCAATTCCAATGTTTTAGACTCGGTTTTGAGTGTTAAGCCAGTAATAGGTAAGTATTGAAAATTTACATTGTAAATATAACTATTTTGCCGGATCTCTTAGGCATGTGAGCAAGTGAAAAAAGGCTAACAGAAAAGAAAACAACCAAACAGTGTACATGCGACTAATTAATTAAGCAGGAAAATTCAAAATTATATCTAAGAGTTATATAATATTATGCTGCCTGGCATTGACATTGCTCTTTCAATAACGAGCAGCGAAGTGGAGCATGTAACATATAATATGAATACGGAATGGTTGGACTCTGACGAAATATCAAAAAAAAAAATTGAATTGTTAATTTCTTTACAACAATTGACAAGTTTAGTCGATATTAGAAGTAATTCAAATATTTCAAGCTGAAAAACGACAATTAGCAATTAGTGCTGATATATGGCGAAAAATGGATGAAAGAACATTTTAATCAACCCGAAATTGGTAATAATGCAGACCGTGAAAAACTTTATTTATATAAAACATTTTTATTTATAAGAACAACTTATTAGACATGGTGGTCGGTAATATATCACAACTGTTGAAAGAACAAAAATTATTGTTAGTTGGTGGCAAACGAAGTATGCAAAGTATGCAAGACTTTTCGAATAAATCGAAAAACCAAAAAATAATTTTTACAACTCATTTCATTAGCAGTTTCATTAACAATATGAATGGAAGCTATGTGGTCTAGATAAAATTTACGATGCATTTTTTCCATAGTTTAAGAAGTCTTACTTTACTTATTCTTCACTCACATCAAGCAGAAGAGAATAATGATACATTTTTCGCCGAAAAACTTTAATACAAGCTGGCCATGTGAAGTTTTAGCCTTAAGCTGAACATACAACACCTGTGAAAAATATGCATTAATACTCCCGCGTAAGCAATTAAAAATGTTTAAATTTTTCAGATTCAGCCATCACAAATCAAAAAAGAATAAAACAGCCCGAAACCATCCATTATTGTACGCCTGAAGTGCAATAAGATTTTCAATTATTGCACTAAGCGATTATTTTCAATTTAATTTTGTTTAAACTTGAGTAATTCATTACCACTCAGTGTCTTAATTGCATAATATTGATTCATCCTTGTAAAACTAACGAAAGTATAATCTAAAACTAAAGTTGAATTGAGCAGAGGAAAGAATTCTGAGAAAATGAAGGATTTTCTTTGGAAATACAAATCTTAATTCATTTATTTTATCCATTTTCCATCGAAGCTCTGCAGCTAGGTTGACTCCCAACAACCGGAATGCAAGTGGAAAGTTAGACTCATTATTAGGCGTTCTTAGCACTTACAATCTTGATATGGATTGGTTCATATTACAGTTTCAAGTGCTTTTCACAAGCAATGACACCGTAAAATAGTACTCTGCTCAATCTTTTTCTTTTCTAATCGATCAGTGTCAAACCGCTCATAATATTCGAAATCTAGAGAAGATCCCTTTTCCCAATATCAGGTTGCCCAATAAATGAAAGAGTTAGGAGAGAAAAAGAATCAGGAATGTAGATGATCTCAGAACACAGGAAACCAAACAGACTTGTAAATAAACAAATTTATAACAAATCATGGGTAAGAAAACGAAGATAAGATTGTGGACACAGAAATTGCATTACCAGCACTCCCAGTCGACGATTAAAACCAAGCCAGCTTCAAATGTAGACCAATTACACAGGTCTGCGTCCAAAAAACTGCATAAGATTTTTTTACATTTTCTTACAGATTTTGACCTCCCAAAAACAGAAAAAATATTCAAATTATTATATCACATAAGTTTTGTGATCCTGAATAAAACCAAGTATCAAGACCATCAATGGATGATTTGTGGGGGCTTCAAAATACTGACAATGCGTTTGGGTCAGCAGGCAGGCTATACCAAATACCCATGCTTCTTATGCTCGTGGGATAGTAGAGCCAGAGAACAGCACTGGAAAAAAAGTGATTGGCCATCCCGAGAAACTTTAAAACCTGGAGAGAAAAGTGTTATAAACACTACCTTGGTACCACCAGAAAAGGTTTTGTTGCCCCCTCTCCATATCAAATTGGGGTTGATGAAACAATTTGTAAAATCGCTGCAAAAGGATGGAGACTGTTTCAAATATTTATGTACGAAATTCCCGAAGCTGTCAGAAGCAAAGTTGAAAGAGGGAGTTTTCACCGGCCCCGACATACGAAAACTTTTAACGGACCCTTCATTTGTGGAAACTATGAATGAGAAGGAAAAAGAAGCTTGGGTATCGTTCAAGGACGTAGTGTGAAAGTTTTTGGGAAATACTAAGGATCCTAACTATAAAACCATTGTGCAACGGATGCTAGCAGCATACGAAGCTCAAGGCTGCAAGATGAGCTTGAAGGTCCATTTTTTACACTCTCACATAGACTATTTTCCTGAAAACCTGGGAGCTTACAGTGAAGAGCAGGGGGAGCGATTTCACCAGGATGTCCGTGATATCGAGAGAAGGTACCAAGGGCGATGGGATGTCACTATGCTTGCTGACTACTGTTGGCTGCTTAAGCGAGAAACTGAAGATGAAAATCGGAAAAGGACTCGTCAAAGTATCCAGGAAAAGAAGAAGAGGTTTCATAAAGAACATGAATAAGTATATGTATCAAAATAATGTTTCGTTTGCTTTAAAAATAAATACTTATTATTTGAAAATTTTGAATAAAGGAGTACTTTAACCAATTTTTTGTGTTTGAATTGGCAAAAAATCCTTATGTGATAGAAAAAAATGGCCATCACTTTTGAAATCAGCGCACTTTAAAACATATAATTCAGTAAAAATATCTCATGCAGCTAACAAAAAAATTTTTTCGCAGACCTGTGTTATTCAAAAATTCAAAAACTTAAAAAACGAATAAACAAAACAAAAATGAAAAACCTTTAACAGAAACGGAAAACAAACAATTTTCAAAGCAGACAAAGGAAACTCAACAGTACTATACAGCAAGGAAAAATACAGCGCAAAAACAGAAATACTCTGTGAGGAAATGAAATGAAGGGAAAATCCTAAATCCTCAAAATATCCTACCCACGAAAGCAATGAAATTAACAGACCCACTGATCGCGCTTCCAAAGCTACACAAACCAAACACTCCAATGAGGCCTATAATGAATTATAAATCGTCTCCAGGATACGAACTATCCAAACATTTAGCAGCAGTGTTAAGAAAAATACCTCGAACTCCCAAATAAATTCGCGATATCAAACACCTAGGAGCTGATTGATAGATTAGGCAACACCAAACATGATATCAGTCGATATCAAAGATTTATATCCACCATTCCCTGAAATAGAAACAATGAATATACTCCAAGAAGTACTTCTTGAGAAAAAGAAGGATATTTTTCTTTCAGGATAGGAAGAAGACTTTTCTACACAACCCACAAACCTTCTCGAAACAATATTATACGATACTTCCAGGTCAACAACAATATCTATACACCAACAAACGAACTCGATACATGGAGGAACTAACATCTAGCTCGGGAGTATTACTTTATGAAAGATATGTGAAGACATAATGTGTCTAATAATATATAAAACCCTATTATTAAAAAAGAACGGGCATTTCCAACAAATCCGCCATTGAACCTTTTATGGCATTCGTATGCTCGTGTTTTCGACATACAATGACCGAAAAAAGTATTTTTTTTGTTTGTTTGGGAGGTGAAGGCTGAGTGTCGGATTCCCCCGCTACCGGACTACCGACTAAACACCTCCCCTGTCACACCGAGAACCTAGCCTGGAACATTACTTTGGACTAGGCCTCATTAATCATCGCTTAGCGGTGCCTTCAGGCTAAGGGAAATCTCTCTTCACGGATGGATAGGAAGGAATTGCGATTAGTAACTATAATATTGCGTTACAGAGATGTTCCCTCCCTCGCCAAGCGATCCATTATGTCCTTCTTTATAATGAGTACTGTCCGTACGTAATGCGACACACAGTTCCAAATGTCCTTTGATTTCATCATTTTTCCCGTTAAATTTTCTGGGGAAAGTACGCCAATTTTCTCCGAGAGATGCGAACGGAGTCTTGTGAATCTATTACACGTAAAGAACGTGTGGCAGGCGTCATCCCCGGGCAGAGCCCCCAACTTGCGTGGGGATGGTGTCTTTCTCATCTTATACAGGTAAGACTGAAAATACCCGTGACCACTGAGTTGTTGCGTCAGATAATAATCAGTCTCACCATGCATTCTGTCGAACCACGGCGCCAAGTCACTTATCAGCCGTGCGGTCCATCTGCCTCGCGTTTAGTTTTCCCATGTTTGCTGCCATAAGATAAGGGTTCTTCTCCGTTCCTCTCGGCTGACGGTTTCTCTCGCCGACTCCCCCCTACGTGAGTATACACGTTCCCGTTCGTCAGCAAGTAATTTAATTGGAACCACCCTCGAGATTACCAGCACTGCAGGTTCAGAGACAGTGCGGTATGCAGCGGCTATCCGCAAAGCTCCTTGCCTCTGCACCTGTGCCAGACGCCTTCGGTACGTCTCTTTACTAAGAGCGTCAGCCCAAACCTCGGAGCCATACAAGAGCACTGACTCCATTGCACTCATCAGTAGACGTCTTTTGCTCGATGTTGGCCCCTGCGTGTTGGCCATAATGCGATTGAGCGCCGATACTCGCACAGAAGCCTTATCCGCTGACGCTCGAACCTGCTCGAAAAAACTCATCTTCGAATCAATCATCAAGCCAAGGTGTCTGATTGATTCTTTCGACTCGATGATCATTTCTTCCACCCGAATGAGAATAACACGAGGGATCCACTTCTTAGTTAGGACGACGACCTCGGTCTTTTCCAGCGCTAGGCTAAGTTCACGGTCTGTCATCAACTCGCTTACTCGACGTATTACCGCACCCAGTTTGAGATGCACCTGTCCAACAGTACGCCCGGCGACTAGTACTGCTACGTCATCTGCGTAGCCAACTAGGCGCGACCACACCGGTAACTGCAACCTCGAAAGCTCATTGTACGAGACATTTCAGAGGTCGGAAACGGAACCTTGCGCCACCCCTGATGTCAAATCAATTCTTCGCCGGCCTCCCAATGTGTCATAGATGAGTTTCCGGTTTTTCAGATAGACCTTTATCCGCTACAGATACCTCGGCACCCTGAAATATTCCAGAGCACCAAGAATATGTGTCCATCTAGCAGAATTGAAGGCATTTCTCACACCCGAGTGTGATGAGCAGTACTATTCGTCTCGAGTGGTGATTGTGGGCTTCTGCCTGCTGGACGGCACTCACTACTTCTGCTATTGCACCGATCGTGGATCGATCAGCCCTGAATCCGTACTGCTGAGAAGAAAGATCCCCGACAGTTCGGATGGCCTCTCCAAGTCTTCTTCTAATGAGCCTCTCGAGAACCTTCCCAGCGGCGTTCAACATACGAAGGGGCCGATATGAAGATGGTTGCTCCGTGTTCCCCTTCCCTTTGTGGATCACCACGAGCCTCGCCTCTTTCCAGCAATTTGGAAACGCGGCCTGCTGCAAGCTGGCATTAAAAGTGGTGAGCAGCTTGTCAGGACAAAGTTGATGTGCAAGCTGTATCACTTCCACTGGTATACCGTCTGGCCCTGGGGCCTTTTTCGATTTTAAAGCTTTCACCGCATCATCCAGCTCGATGGCGGTAAAACGTGGGCATTCTCCGAGACATTCAAATCAGCATCATCGTGACGAATAGGATGCATAGGTAAGATCGCTCGAACAATCTCGTTCATTTCTTCCGTTTCAAGGACACAGGGCCTCCTTGCAGCTCATAATTTGCGCATGGCAAGCTTGTAACCCAGCCCCCACGGGTCTCTGTCAATGTCCTCAACTAGGTTGCACCAGCAGCGAGCCTTTCTTTCGTTAATTAACCTACGGAGAAGTGTTCTAACTGACCTGTATGCCAGCGTTCGGGAGTGTGACTCGTCTCGATTTCTTAAACGTTGAGATTCGTGGCGGAGCTTGTGACATTCTCTCCGCTTTTCGGCGATT
This sequence comes from Stratiomys singularior, assembly GCA_954870665.1. NCBI lineage: Eukaryota > Metazoa > Arthropoda > Insecta > Diptera > Stratiomyidae > Stratiomys > Stratiomys singularior. The sequence goes on along the minus strand of OX940881.1, from coordinate 29,536,621 downwards.
TCTGCCGACCACCAGTACACAGCAGGCTTATTGTGTCGAGGCCGTCGCCTGGGCATAGAGCAGTCGCACGCATTCTTGATGAGCCTCATGGTGGAGTTCACCGTGTTTTCAGCAGAGAGCGTCGACATCTATTTTAGATATATTCCAACCTACAGTTGAGGGTTGGGTTGCTACGCGTCGAGTAGCACACTCGCCAATTGCGAAAGCAATGTATTGATGATTGCTCGCCGAGTAGTCCTCCAGTACCCTCCTTCTGTGTATCCTAGGCACTAAGGACTCCGAAGCAAATGTCACATCCGGAATAGTTCCCAAGCAGCCTCCCCATCGAAAAGTTGGTGTGTTCCCAACGTTCATGATGACAAGTTGCCTCCTAGCCGCCATTTCTAGGATTCTTTTTCTTCTCGAGTCTGGAAGAGGCATTCCCCATTCTGTCGCCTTGGCGTTAAAGTTACCGCCAACAAGGATTCGGCCTTCCGTGCTCGAGACAACTTCCTCCAGTTCATCGAGCCTGCTCTGGAAACATGAAATTGACTCATTTGGCGTGAAATAGATGCTTATGAATGTAGAATCGGCGCATCCAATGAGCACGAAGCCATTTCCACTGGTGCAAGTCCGGGCTGTGGGTAGAGCCCTATCACGTACCCCGATGGCGGCGGTGCCGAATCGATCACAATACCATACAGCTTCCTCTTTGTTGTGGTGTTGCTCAGATATCAGCAACAAGTCGACTTTTTCTCTCTTGCAACCTGGTCTAGTAAATCTGGTGCGGTTGAGCTACGGTGTAGGTTGATCTGCAGGACTTGAATCATGTCTTTGCTCTTTTCTTGTTTAGTGCCTCTTTGAACTCCAGACACCTACCACTTCCTGGAATATGAGCCAGATCTTCAGACTTCCGGCCCTTATCTTTGCACAAGATAAAACTGGGTTCGTTTGGGCAGGCTTTCGCCTTGTGGACGGAAGTGCCACACCTGTAGCACTGTTTGCTTCGGTCTGGCCCCTTGCAGTTCAAGGAGAAGTGTCCGAACCTAAGGCAATTGTAGCATCGAGTTAGGGCTACCCTCCGACGTATCCTGCACACAACCCAGCCGACTTTAATTTTCTCCTTGGCCAGGAGTTGCACAGCGTCTTTCTCTGGGATGTCTATTATTGCCGCCCTTTGTCCTCTAGGGTTGGTAGGCGTTAGCCTTACCCTAAAGCTCTCTGCTGTAGGAAGAATTAGCCTAATGGAATCTTCTACTTCTTTGGCATCCGCAATGCAGTCAAGGTCCCTTATTTCCGAAGACGCCATTGGCTGCAAAGTCGAGATAACAGCTTTAGAGCCCAGAAGGTTCTTGACAGCGTTCTCGAACTGTCCCTTGTCGGTGGATTCCGCTCCGAGTTCTACGAGGAGACCGCCTGTTCTGGTCGCTCTTACTGTTTGTATACAGATACCGTTTTTTTCGGGTTCCACATTTTGCCTAATTTCCTTGAGGACCTCGGCGTAAGTTCCCCCGTCTGCAGGTTTGATCAGTAGAGCATCCCTGCGCTGCTTGTTTCTGGTCTTTTTTGGCATTGCGCTGTGTTTCGTGCCTTCTTGCTTTTTGGGCGCCTGTTTGGAATCTTTTGTTACGTTGAAGATACGCGCGGCGTATCTTCTTCGCAGCCTTCTGTTGAGATGTAGAGCGCACCAATTGAAAGCCATCATTTTTCTCCTCCCCTTGACTGTTGTCTCCTGTCTCGACTGTTATCGGCCCCTTCCTCCTTTTCCTACGGTCAGGTTTAAGTGGACGACATGCCGCCCTTTTGCCTTTTACGAGAGGAGTAGCATTTTTAGTGAAGGGAGTTTTATTTTCTGGAATTTCTTAAGCTTTTTCAATTCACTCTCCGCCCGCAGCCACCTGCGGCGATAGTGCTGGATCCTATCAACGAGGTCCTCCAATTCGTCAATCCCATGTCCTTATGTCCTTATTGACATTTTTTGGACATTCGTTGAATTTCTCATCACTTTTATTATAGCGCTTATGTTCCTTGTTAGACGCTCTTCCTCACTTCTGTCAGCGGCTATTTTCGTTATCAGGTCGTCCTCAGGTGAAATTCTCGATAAACTGTCAGCAGGCGGGTCTTGTAGTTGTTGAGCATCATTGTTTTCACCTTCCACGTTATTCAGTCTATTACTTTTGATGGCCCCCGGAGAATGGCACTTCGGATCGATGATTCCACTGCCCGAAGCATCCACTACGCTTCTGGTATCGTTCGCTCCATCGCCTTGTGTAGGAGGAATGTTGTGGACAAACACCTTTTTTGCTGTTGCAAAGCGTTCGATGGAGGTTTGCTTGCACGATGTTTTCTCGCTGCCTTGATTAGGCTTGGCTACTCTTTGAGGCGGAATTCGCAGTAGTAGTTGGCCTTCGGGCGAACATGTTTGCGTCATTGATTTTTTTACTTGTAATTTTTGATTCTTCAGTCGCAAAGTGTTCCACCACTGAAAAATGCCCTGGCGACTTATTCCCAGCATGAATGCTGGAGAGAAGTCCGTATTAGGTTGAGGCTCCCTCACACGTCGGGGTGTATATCCCCACCCCTAATTTATTATTTTTGTTTTCACTGATCATATATTTATACCGAAAAAAGTATTGGTACAGCTAGTGTTTCAATAAATAAAGGCTTCCAGAACGGGAATTTGATAATCGCCATGAGAAAATTAATTCGCTTTCAAAATGCTAGTTTATTATCTTACTAATAACATAAATTTTTCGACATCTTTTGCAATGATTATGATATAAACATAATGCAAATTAATTATACTCCAGTTTTTGAAAGAAAAAATTCGTGGCACAGTTACATTATTTTCAAACACTTCAATGTGTTTTTTTTATTAAGGAAATTTAGTAGTGAGTTGCTTAATCTTTACGTTTGATGACCTCTTTTAGTCTATTGGGTATAGATGATACCAAATTTTGTGTGACTTCTGGCCTTATTTTCTTCCATTCATCTGCTATCACTTCCTTGAGTTGAGTCCTATTTGTAACATAGTGCTTTCTAATTCCTTTTCGAGTTCATCGCACAAATGCTCTATGGGATTCAAATCAGGGGATTGCGGAGGAGTGTTTAATGTTGTGTTTAATGTAGTGTATAAAACCCATTCTTTTACTATGTGGCAGTGTTTTTCGGGTCATTGTCGTATAAAAATAAAAATCACCTTGAAGACCCAGCTTTTCGGCGCTTTTATTGAGGTTATTTTTTAAAATATTCAAATATTCAAATTTATCCATGATCCCGTCAATAAACACAAGCTCTCCAGTACTACTACCTACCATACAACCCAACCCAACACCATCACCCCACCACCACCATGTTTTATATGACAAAAAGTTGAATTTGCTTTCATCGGAAAATATCACTTTATTCCAGAATTCCAAATTCTGCTTCAAAAATTCTTTTGCGAATGCAATTCTCTTTCGTCTGTTGGTATGATTTATGAAAGGTTTTTTCCTTGGAACTCTCGATTTGTATCCAGCCCCATGAAGGACATTTTGAATAGTTCTGGAAGCGACATCTTTGTTAAAATCAGCTTTGACTTGCGCGGCTATTTTTGAAGATGTTATTTTAGGATTTTTCTTCACAAGTCTCACAACACTTCTTCGTTATCAATTTCAGAAGTTTTTGGTAGATCAATTTTTTCATTTTCACTTACAACTTATAAGTGATTTATACCTTTGCTAAGCTAACTCAGCGAAGACTCATGGGTGCGGAAGTTCTGATCAAATGTTTCGAGTACCTCGATAGTGAATTTAATATTTTCTTCTATTCTAAAAAACGTTACACAACAATTTTCACACTTCTTCGTATAGACAGTAGTAAGTAAGTAAGTAAAATTTATTGAGACTTTAAACAAATTGACAGTGAGAACTAAATGACTATTTACGTTTGACATTGTTTACCATTCAAATAAACTTTGACTGTGCGAATACGGTCTACATATACAGATAGTTGTTTGAGATAATGAGATGTCATTCGCTCTTATGGCTTATTTGATGACAAGGCTCAATATATTAATTAAATTTCAACTTATGATAACTTAAATCTAAAACTAATAATATTCCTAGATATAATTGAATCAAAGGCTATGTCTTTTCTTATTGATAATCAGAAGAAACGAATTGTCAAGGCTATTTTAGTTTTGATATGTTGTATTTGTATAAATGTCGTGTGCGTAGGGGGGCTTCTATACTTTCTTCCCATCAGAACTTAGCCAGCATGTTCCTTAGAGGATGGACGTCTCGTGCTCGCCTCTTGAAATTGAGAAATATAGCAAATTAGATACGGTAGGAGTTAGCTTTACACTATGTCACTTGGTTAATCTTAGATTTTATTTTTAAGTTTGAATTAACATTAGTGGTGTAAGCCCCGGTATGTATTAGGTTGAGATGAAATGTAAAATTGTGGTTTATTGGGGGCATTTGGGTTATAGGAACCTGAGTGATATATGTCGAGGACAATTAGAGGAGAAAGGCAATATGAAGGATATGCAGTAGGGAACTCTAAGAGGGCGCAGATACTCCAGAGTGGATGAGCTCTCTACTTTACTATGCAGTTCTTAATCGTAGTTAGCATATAATAAAGTATGGGTACAACCACTGTTTCTTTGTACAGCACATTGTTCTCGAAGTATTTTTTGTTGGGTCGTCGATATTTTGAGAGGCATTTCGATCGAATTTTTCTCTCAAAGACTTGGAAGTCTTCGGCTGCCGTTGGTGAAATTGTTAACCAGGCTGGGAATGTGTATGCGATGATCGGTCTGACATTTGCTTCATATCGACACCAATCCAACACTAATCGTACCATATACGTCAACATTTAACAGTAAACCAATAAAAGTATTGCCAAATTAACCTATTGGATAAACGGCAATTCAAAATTCAAAATTCCCGTTTCTTGTTGATCATAAGGTATAACGACCAAAATAACGCAGAACTAACTCTGGAATACCTATACAAAATCTAAAGTTTACAATGGAAACCGAAAAGAATTTTCGAATAGACGCGCACTGGATATCAGACTGGTCTGTGATGAAACGTAGGGAACAGTTGGAACCTCGTAACTTGACTTTTAAGTGGAGTTATAGCCATGAGCGAAAAGTTTACACCCACGGTATTTGTTACGCAACGCATTATTGAATGCGTTGAGTGCCCCTTTAAGATCCAAGTGCATGAATTGTTTCCACATCCCGAAATGGCCCGGAAGAGGTGGCAACTTGCCACATGCGCGGCGCCCTAGGATCAGCGACATCGATAAAAACGTAAGCGCTGTTGAAAAATTCATTTTGGATGATCACGATATGGCTGAAGGATTGGGCATCAGCGTACATAGTGTTGAGTCAATAATTCATGAACGTTTGGGTTACCGCAAAATCTCAGCCAGATGAGGATAAAAACTTTTGACATTGAGCAGAATTCACGCTCTGGGAAGTTTGTATGTGTGACCTGCAGCTGTATGAAGAAAAAGAGAACTTGTTACGCCGAATATTTACCACAGACAAGACAGGGGTATGCCCTTTACTCCGGAGGGTAAAGGTGCATCTATGGTATGGAGAAAGAAAACGAGGGAGCGCCAGCTGGAAAGGTGATGTGTATCGTTTTTGAGACGGGAACATGAGAGGAGTGATCGTGCTTAATTTTCTCACTCAATAACGAACTGTGAACGCGCAGTATTATAACAGCCTTCGAAAAAACACCGTAAAACCTGCATACAGACTGAAATGAAGCGATATTCCATACCGTATTGCGATATTGCTGCAAGATAATACCCGACCGCATACAGCTCGGCTTACAATTGAAACGCAACGTTAGAACACTCTTCATACAGTCCAGATTGAAAAAGGCACTCAGCGAACAACGTTTCGAAAGCAATGATGAAATGGAATCATTTCTTTGCAATTGGATTTAACAAAAAAGGCACACGGTAGTCATTGAAAAATCATACGAAAAATCTGTAACTGAATTATATGTATTGTATTTCGCGATTTCGTGATCTGTTTGACAGTAGGTGGTCCGTACAGCCCGGATTCATATAACACGGAACGTATTTACCATGTTGTTAGTACATTTGCCGTGAAGTCTTTGCACCGAGATCAAAAGGTTGGTTTACCATTAATCGCACGTGCTTCATCATTTACATATAATGAAGAATATTTGATACTCAATCGAGTCGATTCCAAATGATAAGGATTGCTAGTTAGGAATAAATTCAAAAAAGTTCATATACACTTCGACATGAGTTGAAAATATTTTCAATTTCTGTGTGTAAAAGTATTTATCTCAGTGTTGGTGTCGTGCGCCAATTGTCCGAATCAAAACACGGATTAATAGGCTTACTATTGAATCGTTTTTTAAATATTTTTCTAATCAATCAATCACGTACATATTCCATTGTAGCACTTTTGATTAGAGTATGACGTATCTATAGAAGGAATTAGTATATAAAAACAGACGCTATGAGACATTGATTTTTACTGGTCAATGAATGTTGTCACTAGTAATGATTGGCGTATTTCTAGGACAAAAAATTAATTCAAAAGCCTTGAAAATGTTTTCACAAAACTAAGAATGGCATCGTTAGAGTATGGGAGGACTTGATCTAGAAAAAAAAACAGGAAAAGCGAAAAATCAGAGCCCGGAACTAAGATGTTAATTTTGTATTTTGAATCGCTGCCTTGGCTGCTAAATATGAACAAATAAATCTGTGCACATAGTGTGTACACTTAAAATATTAACCCGGCGTGTGTATATTCAATTTTTAAGGGCACGGTGTGTACACTGGTCCTTTCATGGAACAGTCGGGTTTACAAAGTTTTCTCGACTTCAAAAAAACCTGCGAAAATTCTGAGATACTTATTGGAGTGTCTACTATGTGGCCCAGTAGTTGCTAAAGTCAGGAATTTAAAACTGTTATTTAAAAAAATGCAGAATGTTGAAAAAATGGGATTTTGTTAAAAAAATCGTAATTCTGCAATAAACAAATAAAAAAAACAGTTTCAGGGTTTTGTAGTTGAAAGTACGAGCTATCAAATGCATGTGGTCACATTCGCGTGGATTGCAAAAAGTTGAATTATTTGAACACCTGAAAGTGAGGAATATTTTAAGGATTTATGCAAGTTTTTTTTTGTGGTAGGGAGGTTTGACACATTACTTCGGGCTAGGCCTCTTTTTCCTACACCTAGAGGCGACTTCGCATTATGGGTATCTCTTCTCTAACGGGAAGGACGGGAGAGGAAGGAAGTGCTACAAAAGAGATCCATCGATCCCCGATGCCTCCAAGCGCTCCAATAAAGCTTTTTTAATGTAAGCACTGCCCGAGCATATTGCGCCACGCGATTCCAATTGTCAACTGTTTTTAGCATTACTCCGACGATCGTTTCCGGACAGAGCTCTCCGATTTCGCTGAGTAGGATCCCTCGCTGCTGGCTCCACCTTTTGCAGTAGAAGAATGTGTGACAAGCGTCATCCAACTCTCCTGCACAAAACACACAGTTAGAAAACCGTGCTCTGTCACTTTTGTACAGGTAGGACCGAAAACAACCGTGCCCGCTTAAGAGCTGGGTCAAGTAGAAATCGGTCTCACTATGCACTCGACTGAACCACGGCCTCAGGTCAGGGATCAGACGTGCAGTCCACCTTCCCCTTGTTTCTTGCTCCCAGGACTGTTGCCAATCGCTGAGAGAGCGACGTCTCTCTTCCCTGGTGATTTTTTCTGTTCGATCTTCGCCTCTGCGCAGGTAAATACTTCTGCGCTATCTCGCAAGGAGGGTGATGGGTATCACCCCTGCGATTACCAGCACTGCCGCCCCGGAGACCGTTCGATATGCGCACGCGATTCGCAATGCTCCTTGTCTCTGCACCTGTGCCAACGGCTTCCGGTGTAACTTCTTGCTGAGAGCGTCGCCCCATAGTTCTGATCCGTAGAGTAGAAGCGACTGCAAAACGGTCGTTAAGAGTCGTCTCCTTGATGTGGTGGGCCCTCCTATGTTGGTCATTAATCGGGTGAGTGCCGTCATACACGCTGTAGCCTTGTCAGCTACTACCCTGATTTGTTGGGAAAAACTCATCTTCGAGTGTATCAGGACGCCCAGGTATTTTACTGCTGATTTCGATTCGACCAGCTCGTCCCCTATACTAATAGGCCGTATGCTGGGGATTCTCTTCTTCGTTAGGATGACCACTTTGGTTTTTTCCAGTGCCAGCTTGAATCCGTGAGTGGTCATCCAGTCCATTATCCTCCGCATTAACGTATTGAGTCTGAGTTGCGCATGGTCTACTGTGCGTCCAGCGACCAGCGCCGCGACATCATCCGCATAGCCGATCAAACTTGACTCATCCGGCAGTTTAAGCTGTAGGAGGCCATCGTAGGAGATGTTCCACAGGCTCGGGCCAAGGATAGAGTCTTGAGGGACACCTGAAGTAAGATTTGTACTTCGCCTACCTCCTTCGAGTCGTAGAGTAGGCTGTGGTCCTTCAAATAATTCCTGAGAATCCGCATCAGCTACACTGGTACTTGAAAACGATTTTCTAGCATTTCCAGAATATCTACCCATCTAGCGCTATTAAATGCATTTCGGACATCCAGAGTAACCAGCACGACGACCCGTCGTGTGGGAATATTGTGAGACTCCGCACTTTGAGCCGCGCTCACTACTTCTCCAATTGCATCGATGGTGGAGCGGCCTGCTCTGAGGCCATACTGCCGTGGAGATAGATCCCCGGCAATACGAATCACGTCAGCGAGTCTTCTCGTGATAAGTTTTTCAAAAACTTTTCCGGCCATGTCAAGCATACACAGTGGGCGGTATGCAGCTGGCGACTACGGATCCCCTTTTCCCTTCGTAATGAGCACAAGTCTCGCCACCTTCCAGCACTCTGGGAACAGCCCTTCGCGCAGGCATGCGTTGAACATGCGGAGGAGCAGGTCAGGGCAAAAGTAGAAGACCATTTGGAGCACCTCTGCTGGAATCCCATCTGGTCGTGGAGCCTTTCTGGCCTTCATAGACAAGACTGCTTTCCCCAATTCCATCTTTGTGAATAATGGAATTTCCATTCCAATGCATGTTATAATGAACGAACAGGGAATTCTTTGACACATATATGATATTTTATTTCAAAAATACAAATAAAATAATACGTTAATGTTATTTAATAAAAAAAAAGTTAATTATTGCGCACAATTTTGGCAAAATGTTTACGATGGGCCTCACAAACCGGCGTCTCACACGAGACACAACAGTATAGAGTTTTTTTATTCTCTTTCCAGCTGCCAAAAGAACATCGTTTTCGTTTTTCTAGTTTTCCACTCATGAAGGCACGTTGTTTATTTATTCCTCGAATTTCGCAAATCACTTGCTTAATATTTCGCTGTAAGGTTGTTATTTCTAAACGAGCCTCTAAATGCGGTTTCAACAAGCTATGAACTAAGTCTTTGGTAAAAGCGCGACGATTCATGATACGATTGGCTTCTGGTAAGTTATATAAAATTGCGCTGTTCACGCTTGCCTGATCTAAGATTCCAAAAAATAAGCGCATAGGCCATCGTTTGGTAATACCGCTTGTGTAATAATTTTTACATAACTCATCAAATGTGTCCGTTCCCTCTTTCGTTTCATTGTAAAATGCTACGATCTCTGGCTTGCCAGTTCTTTCATTAATTCTGCCGGCTTTGTGCAAGCTAGATAATAGTATAACTACCTTGTTTTTTTTTTTTGACAATAGGACAGCAACGTCATACCGTTGGCGTAAGCGTACCGCACCGTACAGGCAGCAGCTGGTTGTGTGAACGTCCTTGGTATCTTGGGCTTGTTCGATCGCAATGTCCCAACCATTGTTAAAGAGTAATTGTCCTTCATTTCTTGGACAATTTTTACGGACATGAACCAGTTGTCGCAGGTGACAGGTGGTTGCGAACAGTGAATTGACTCGGTAAATTTTTTGATATAATGAGACGGCACGGTATCTCCTGTGCCTGTCTCTACTCTCCCAACATAAGGTTCAGCATTCAAAAGGTATGACGTTTGTGTGTCATTACATGTGACAATTTTTATGCCATACTTATCTGGCTTATTTGCAATATATGTATACTTTTGCTCCGAAACGGCCACGAAATCCTAATAGTTGTTCATGGATCGTACAATTGGAAGATGGCGAATAGTATTTCTTGCAATTCACGATAAATACACCCCACAGATCGTTTATTGGGGCTAAGGCGTGCTTTTTTCTTGTTTCCTTTCGTGTGTTCTTATCATCGAATCGCATATTTTGGAGGAAATATTGAAATCGACGTTCTGACATCACAGTTCGATACAAATTATAGCCAAACTCAGGGCGCCAGAGACCTTCTAAATTCACGTGTTTATATTTTTCCATCCCAGCGAAATATAATAAACCTATAAAAGCTTTCAGCTCAACTATGTATATCGATATGTTTGGCGAATGGAGGATTATTTTCGTTTCCTTCTTGTCGTCTATCAATTTCTTCATTAGTATGCTTCACAATCATTTCAAGCATCTCTTGATTGAATAGTAGGGCCCAAGCTTCCAAAGGTGTTGTCACATTCTTCGCTTCTTCCTTTGCTGACGGTAAATGGACTATAAGTGAATGAAGCCCCCTGGTCTCAGGTGCTTTCAGCGACCAACGGAAATTATTTTTGCCTTTGACAATTGATCTTGGACGGCCTGCTGTACTTGAATTTTTATCAGTTTTACTGCCTTCTGATCCTTCACTGACTCGTCGTCTTCTTGGTTTGGTTCACATCAAATACAGAATCCTGTTCACAATCTTGTACTTCGGACACTTCATCATGTAATTCTTCTGCGTCAGCTTAACTCGTACTTTCTTCATCGTAAAATACATTAGCACGACGGTCGCGTAAATTATACATAATTTCTGAAGCATTTCTTTCACCCATCTTCAAAACCGTTGGAACATTGAATTGATAAACTGAAAATAAAAAGGAGTTTTGTTGTTAAGATTGCGTAGTTCATAAAAAGTAGCCGCAATGGCACAAAACTGCATTAAAAATTCGTTTTAGTTACAAAAAATAATAAGAATAACAACGTTCACTTACCTTCAAAAAAATGCTGACGTGGCGTATACACTAACAAGGAAAAAACGTGACTTTCACTAGATGGCGTTTACAGGCAAACTGTTAGACCCGGGCGTCCCTTAGGCCCTTAGTCCCTGCTACTACCTAGATTTTATGGGGGGGGGGGGGGGTCCCCGGATCCTGACCTCTATTCGTTAGAGAGAAATTTGAAGTACAAATTTTGACTGTTCCTTAAAAGACCCAGTATACACACACTGGGTTAATAAGGTAAAAAAGTACTAACAAAAGTATTAAAGCAAGTATTGCAGGATTAATACGAAATATTTATTAAATTAACCGTTTCGGTGCGATTCGTCGACATAGCGACGAGGGCTCTTGACCTTGAGAGCGCGGTTCGTCGCTATGCGACGATTGCGTCAGTCTGCGTTAAGTGCCCGTGGGGGAGGGTTGTTCGTGCGTGTGCGTTTATGCTAATTTATGTAAATGTTATAATAATGAATATATTGGTTTGATTTTATTACCGCAATTTTAATTAAATATAACCAAAATCCTTAGCACTCAAATGGTTAAGGAAACATTTGGCTTGCCGACTAGAGAACTTGCTGAATTTCTATCAACTCTAGAACTACCAACCTTATAAGAGTGGAACATATGATTTGGTACTAAGTGTATAGTTTGGCATCAGTTTCATTATATGAACTATTCAAGAAGAAAACGGATCAGTTTAAATTATTTTTACATTGATAATATTAGATATAATACCAATCGTTTTAAATTCCAAGCAAAGTTTCTTTGTTGACTAAGGCTTGCCGATTTTTCCAACGTAATTAAAATGATAACTTGAATCATACATTCTGGACATTGTTTTCATATCATGATTTGTATGGCTCAATAAAGATTAAATGGATTTCTCACGAGTGTGAACTTTTTTTTTGTTCACTTAAATAACTTAAATCGGTTGTTTAAAAATAGTTTGCACGTTTAAGAGCTTATCGAATGCAAGACGATATGACAATGAACCTTATCGAATCAAAAGGTTTTATTTAATGACCACAAGTGGATCATAAGTCATTCTAATTAAACTCGAATTGTATGAATTAAAACTAGGGTTAATCTTTGATGTTTGCATGTTAGGTAATGTTTTGATCTCCTCCCTTAGATATTTAAGTTTTTAACGGGTAACAATAAGCTGAATCAACTTATGGATGAAGCTGCTGCAAATCAATCACGGGGAAACCAAGATTCCAAAATAAATTGCATCGTAAAAGAACGAGGTCTATACATGGTGACTATTTGTTTTGAAGTACCCGATGTCAAAAACATATAACGTGAAACTCAGATCGACATGTGTCAGCAAGCGTTTGAAACGTGAATTCAGTACAGCTTTTACTATGGAACACTACACACCGAAATAACGTTCTGAAATCGTTAAACCTTATTTTCAAAATAACTTCACAGTTACTCTAACGCAACATGCGTATAGAGCTAAATATTGTGTTCGACATATGTCAATACCGCAGGAAATCCGACAGCTAGTGGCTGAATTCAATTTAAATGGTTCATTGACAATATCAAAGCGAAAGATTAAAGTCCGCCCTCGTCTAAATTGAAATGCTACTAAATCCGTACGAACCGATATTGATCAAAACCCAAAAACATCAAGTCGCTCAGTAGTTTCACGGGGCTTCATCCATCTTGTGAACAATTTCATAGATTGATTGCATTTTTTCCACACAAAAAGGAAATTTGTACAAATGTTCAAGCCAGAAGAGAAGCCACGTCGCATTGAACACGGTACAAACATGCAGAATATCCCGAAGGATGAACGTGATTTCTGGAGACATTTGACCATGTGAGCGCTTACATTCAGCAGAAAACACAGTAGGGTCCAGATTATGCTCATTGAGAATAAGACTCATTGGGCTCTACTTTTTCCTGAAAGTGAAATGATTGGGAAAATTCCGGCGAATATATTAGGATACCGGGCAATAAATTTACAAGAAATTATAACGGGAAGGATTTCAGGTTCCAATAAAATGTTGCTACATACTATACTACTGATAAAATAATGGTTTCGTTGAAACCCATTTATTCTTAGAGAAGGCATTTCCCAAAACAAAATGCAAAGAAATTCTGCATTCTGTTCATATTTTACACTTGAGATACGAGGAAAAAACAGGCAGCTATGATATTTTACCATAATCAGACAGAAAACCTCTGCCGAACCAAAAAAAAATAAATTTCAAAATGATCGTGGAGGGGGATGCTTCCAATCTCCTGCTAAGCAAGCCTTTAAAAAGGCATTCGATCTGGGCCTAGCGCTCATGTCGGTGAGAATAACATTGAGCTATCTGGTAAACAATTGCAACGACTCGCGGTCTCTAGAAGAATTAGAGACTATGAACACTAAAATGAATAGCAATCTGAGGAAGATGTTTTGATTCGTCTTAATGGATTATATCCTGTCGTCTGCATCAATCCATACTTAGAAACTAACTGGCATCGCTTGAAGTTTCGGTGATGATATCGCTCTTGGTATGAGATCTAAGGACAGCACCTCTTTGACTCGATTGATTGACACGAAGATGAGTTTTTTCGAGTAGGTTCGAGTGTCAGCGGATAAGGCTTCTGTGCGAGTATCGGCTCTCAGTCGCCTTATGGCCAACACGCGGGGACCAACCTCGAGCAAAAGACGTCTACTGATGAGTGCAATGAAGTCAGTGCTCTTGTGTAGCTCCGAGGTTGGGGCTGACGCTCTTAGTAAAGAGACGCACCGAAGGCGACTGGCACAGATGCAGAGGCAAGGCGCTTTGTGGATAGCGGCTGCATATCGCACTTTCTCTGAACCTGCAGTGCTGGTAATCTCGAGGGTGGTTCCTATTAAGTTACTTGCAGACGAACGGAAACGTGTATACTTACGTAGGGGGGAGTTGACGAGGGAAACCGTCAGCCGAGAGGAACGGAGAAGGACCCTAACCTTGTAGCAGCAAATATGGGAAAACGAAACTCGAGGCAGATGGACCGCACGGCTGATTAGTGACTTAGGGCCATAGTTCTATAGAATTAATTGTGAGACTGGTTATTACCTGACGCAACTACTCAGTGGCCACGGGTATTTTCAGTCTTACCTGTATAAGATGGGAAAGACACCATCCCCAATTTGCGTGTTTTGCCCGGGGATCACGGATGACGTCTGCCATACGTTCTTTACGTGTACTAGATTCACAAGACTCCGTTCGCATCTCTCAGAGAAAATTGGCTTAATTTCTCCAGAAAATGTAACGAGAAAAATGATGGAATCAAAAGACACTCGGAACGGTGTGTCGCATTACGTACGGACAGTACTTATTACAAAGAAGGGCATGATGAATCGCTTGGCGAGGGAGGAGGGATCTCTGTAACGCAATTCTCTGATAATCGCAATTTTCTCTAATCGCAATTCCTTCCTATCCATCCGTGCAGAGAGAGGGATTTCCCTTAACCTGAAGGCACCGCTCAGCGATGCTTAATGAGGCCTAGTCCGAAGTAATTTGAAAAAAAGTTCCAGGCTAGGTTCTCGGTGTGACAAGGGAGGTGTTTATTTAGTAGTCCGCTAGCGGGAGTCCGACATTCAGGGTGTAAATAGCCTTCACTTCCCAAACACAAAAAAAAAGGACAGCAGCTCTTCGCATCTGCTACCTCGGTGACATTATTTTAAGAATAGGACTCGAAATCCCGAATGTGTGTGAGGCAGGAACATGTTCGACCAAGCATCTTCACAAAAGCCAATCTGCTTAAAAATCGAACATTTGACGGCAACTTTATCAATTTAATTGAAAGATATTTGCATTCGGTCCTCCATTTTTGTCTTCCTGGGAGTTGAATTTTTTGAACACGTTAAAATTCTTCGATCTCCTCATCTGGAGAGTAAATAGAATTCACTGAAAATGGCAGATAGTTGACCATTTTCCCTTTATGGAACATTGGTGCCTACTGAAGCTTTACTTTTCGCTTGGAGTTGGTCATTCGAGTGTTTCAGGGCTCCGGATTGGGATGCAAAATCTGCAGTAGCAATGAAATAATCGTCAATGGCTCCTGCGTCAAATCGAATTCTTTTGAAACTTATTCAAGTTGGGTTCGAATATTTTGCGCACCGTAATGCTGGCTGATCAGAATTGCAGTTCATTTGTCCTATGCTTAGGAAATAATTCAAAATTTTTTCAAACCCTGAAAACAATACTTGTTCTAACTTCAAATAAAAACGCACGAAATATTGACACAAGAAATTTCGGTAAAAATAACTTCCATCAAGAATTGGTTTTTCCTTTCTGTAGCTCAATGTCCTTCACGATTGAGTACTGTTTGAGGATCAGTATCGATTGTTAAAATAATTGAAAATATCTGAAAACATTTTGAAACGCTATTAATAGGTCTGTCGGAGTTTGTTGTCTTCTATCCAGTAGCCTTTTATGATGAGAAGAACTCATGGGTAATGTACTACATATTGGTTATTCCTCTCCAAATATTCATCAGTAGATGCTGTTCTGGGTACGGTTGCCGACGGTTACCCGTCTGAAAACGCTTAAAGGATCACTCTCTCCCAGAAACTCACCCGTGGATTTTTAACACAGTTCACAGTTCCCCCCCCCCCATTACGGGTGATTTTGCTTCTCATATGTGCTTCCCTTGCCAAGGATTCTTTCTTGATGCACCTAAAGTTTATTTTTTTTTAATCAATTTTTTAATAATTTTTTGAACTGTCGACTTTTCAATTTTATGAAATTCGTGTACACTTCGCCTCTCCCTAATCGAAACTTCTACCATTTACAGCACGCAAATAAAGACTAGCAATACAGGGTTGTCAAATTTCAAACTTCAAGACCCCTCTTTGGAACCGTTATCCACCTTTATCATACCTTTATCCTTTATCAACGTGGTGGTCACTTCAAACTTTAGGTGTTCAGGTTTTCTGTGTTGTATTAAAATAATTTCATTTAGACTACCATCGTTATCTTCACATCAGGTCAAGTATCCCTAAGCCTATCTTCATCTGTTTTACAAATTAAAAGTTTTTTCTGGATTAATCCTAAAATACAAAAATATATCAACTTACCATTCTTTATGCAGTTAATGATTGCATTAAGTTCGATTCGATTTCGATTTAATGATTGATTAAAATAAAATATTATATATGTGATATTAGAAATAAATAATGTTTATTTTATATAAAAACAATAATAAAGAATACAAAGAAGCAGACACTGCCTAAGCACTTCAATTTCAAAACTGATTGGGTCTGCTGGGAATAATTACATCCATGCATATATAAATGATATTTAGGATAATTCTATGTATGGTCTTAGTCATATACTTTTATGATTCAGTTCAATTGCGTTTCGTTAAAATGCATGCTCCCAGTTTTAATTCAAACTAAATATACAATTTCGCATAGTAGACTTCGATGCGCGAGCCAAGGAAGATTGAATTTCATTTTTGCGAAATAAATACGATTTATGTATCCTGGATTCATGTATAATAGCTCTTTGACAACAGTTTGCAAAGCGGATGTCACTTATTGGTAATCGCAGCAATTTCAATATTTTTGACAATATTATGGTGATTTTGAATAGGTATGTTGCATCCGTATGTGTTGTGCTTCAAAGAAATCAAATTTCTGTTACCGGATGGTCAATCATCACAGCTATATGTTTCACTTTGGATTTCACTACGTTATTCAAAAACGTCCAGCGTCTAAAATGCAAAATGTTCCTTCAGTTGCATAGTATGCAAATTGCTGATGACAAAACATAAATGCTGGGTTTGCGTGACAGAAATAGAGCAGTGTTGCTGAACATAATAAAGATTCCTTGATAACATGAGTCTAAGAGCTTGAATCTACTTCTGCATTTCTACACTTCTGTTCAAAAATTTAGTTCTTTCTAAATAAGTCCTAACTAGCCCTGCATATGTGATATCGTAGCCCCCATCAGTTTCCAAACCATCAGTACCGTTAGTTTCCTGCGTGGATAGATGGTAGGATAAGTAAACCATCTATTCATCAAACCAAAGACCGTTTCTCTAGCTTTGCATTTACATTTGCAGTAACCATGGCTGCGTGTGACTTTCATTTCAGAAGAATCACGAAAAAACAAAACTTATCATCGTGTACCTTCCGGGATTCAGCCAGCAGGATTAAGACAACAATATTTATCAAAATAGACATTAGTTAATCATCGATTCAAAACAGTTTGTCCTTTCAAAAATCATCTTGGGGATTTTATTCTTCAAATCTGAAATGAGTCATCCGTACTCCTCAACATACGTAGAATAAACAATGACCGAATAGGGTGAACGTTTTAAAATATATTCGCTTTCAGTTCAGTTTCAGTTCAGAACGTTTACTGGGTTTTGTGAATCTAAGTTGAAATAATCCATTTGCTCGATTATATGATCTTACTGGCAAGCAAATGTCACTGCAACGGCTTTTTCATTTTAATTTTGTGATACTTTTATTCTACTCTTCACCGATTTTCGACCATAACCGTTCAGTCTTCTTCAGAGACTTAATTAGTTTTGCTTAAAATTTCTGCTTATGTACTAACAGGACCAAAGATGCTTTATATACAGTTTCCTTCATCCTGATTCATCAGCTTTTTCTTTTTCAGGCTTAGACAGAAAGGCAGACAGAGAAAGGCGATTCACACGCAAAAAACAATTCCAAACACATCAAACGATTCACAACAACTAAAGGATAATCGGTACAGAGCCATTATTCATCCAATGTTCGATTTGTCGCTAAATAAAGAAGGAAAAAATAACAGTACATCATCCGATTCAAGCACTCGACGGTTAAGAGAATGGCACAGAAGATCAAAATAATTAGACAGAAACAGAAGTGGTCAACGTTAGCAAATGCTGGTATTGAAAGATAAAAATGAAAATCAATCGGCATAACTTCGTGCAGCTGTCCAAATCAATTGGCAAGAACCAGCTCAATAGCACTCGAATCAACGAAAGCCAACGTGAAACACAAGACAACTCTGTCACTTATCGTATCGAATGCTCCAATTGCGAAGAAGTGGACAAAAAAAGAGACTCATTGGCATGAGAATTGGACATCCACAAGAAGCAGCAAGAAAGAGGGGAAGTACTTCAAATTTTATGTCAGCCGGAGCGGAACGTATCATGACGAGAGGGCACGTCACCAATATTTTTTTTCTAATACGGCTATGACGGCTTTTACGGCGTTTCTTTGAAGATGCCTTCGGCTCAAACAAACTACTGGTTCATCTTCGATATCTATTCCATCGCTTTTGCCCGACAGTACTAGGTCGTTTTTCTCTCTTCCTTAGAACTATAGCAAACTGAATTGTTGGTAGTATCACTGATGGCCTTATGCTTGTCAATAGGTCAATTGTCAGTATTAGCTATTAGCTTAAACATTTATTTACAATATTTACTGCGGAGTTCTTCAGACCGATGCTGCAGGAAGTTAACCCTTTAATTTTTTTATCCAGCCCAAATGGTAAGCCTGCTCTATCCGAATATCCTTACTTTCGTATCAAAATTATAGTAAAGTATTGTGTAATTGTGCATTGTGAATTTATATACTTTTGCGAAAGTAGTATGAAGTGTTATGGCCTTGCTGAATAATAAAAAATAACCCTGTTTTCTCCTTTGATAAAAAGTTTAGGATATCAATATGGGTTGCATGAGCCTGACAGCTTTTTATTGGGTATGGGAATAAGTTTCCAACGTTTTTTCGACAATTTTTTTAAGTTTATTCCAACATTAAAGAAATACAGTCACGTCATTGAAAGTACGCCCCATTTGTAGAAATATAACCTTCTCCCATCTTTCTGGTAGTAGATGGATTTCTCGACGAAAAACACATCCTTCGATTCGATCCAGTCATCGAGCCATTTTTGTTGCCTTCATAAGAAATAAATCGTTCTTCAGTGAGGGCCGATCGCATGGAACGGAACTAATGGAAATCCAAAGGAGCAATGTCTGAGAAATACGGTGAGTGGGGCAAGATTTTCCAATTCACACCTTCCAAATTATTTTCTGAACGGCTTAGACATGTGTGGCCTTGCATTCTCATGGAGCAAAATCAGCTTGTCATGTCTGCCATTCTATTCTGGCCGTTTTTCCTTCAGAGCTCGATTTAGACGGATGATTAGCCGTCGGTACACATCCCCAGATGACGCCACAACAATCCCCTCAGATGCACAACAGTACCTTGGAAGCGTGAATATTCCGTTTGGTTCATGGACTTGGTTCACCTGGCATTAGCCAATGTTTTGGTCGCTGAGCGTTGTCGTAGTACATCCATTTCTCATTCCCTGTCGCAATTTAATGCATGAAACCTTTTCCTTTTTGTCGCTGAAGAAGCATCTCAAACGTCACCAAACGCCGTTCGATGTCCCTCTATCTCAGTTGATGCGGCAACCAAATCCCAGATTTTTGGATCATTCCCATGGTGTGCAAGCGCTTCACGATGGTAGATCTGTCAACATTAAACTCCTGCGACAATTCTTCTAGGCTTCGACTTGAATCTTCATCCAACAATTCCCGTAGCTGTGAATGTTTAAACTTTTGAAGTCGTCCCGAGTTTCAACAAAAAAAAAACGGTGTTCACGCTTTGAAGGAATGTCGACTACTACGTTCGCGAGCCTACGAATACAACTTCCAATTCCTAAAACACTACCGCAGCAGACACTAAAATAGTGTCTACCAACGGCGGAAACTTATTCCCATACCCAATAGGTAATCAAAGATCGGCCAAAGAAAGCCAAAGTAGCCGTCAATCAGCCAAGACTTATTCATAATTATAATGAAAACATGGAAGGAGTCGGTAAACACCATTGGTTGATTTCTACTCGTAAATATCCAAGCCGTTTTAGAGGTGAAAAGTAGTACTTAGTACTACTAGTAGGCATTCTTGTGTTTGATGGTCTCTTGTGTTTAGATTGTCTCTTGTGAATGCATGCATTATTTACAACCGGCTAAGTAAAAATGTGGCCATCCCACTACTAGACTTTAGACGAAGTGTTTGTTTTTCTTCAAGTGATCCTATTGCAGGTCCTACCGAAAGTTTTCTAAGAACCAGTGAGATTCGATAATATTATATGATTAAAGGAGTAAACAGATGGGTTGTACAGGACTAGGTTGTTAACTAGGCCTAGAAACTAGGACTAGGTTAAAGCGTCTGACATTTTGCTTTAAGTGGGAAAAAACACTTTGCAGGGATCGTTTTATACCGTATAACTCAAAATCTGATTGTGGTCATCGTTTCAAATAAAGTAAATTTTCTTAAAATTGTCATCGTTTCAGATCTTATATCCTCATTGTCAAATATATAGGACAATGAAACAAAACAAAACAACGAGGGTATATCTCTTTGCTTAGTTTGCTTGATACTATTATTTTTTGACGTTTTTAAACCCATATTTGAAGATTTGATGAAAAACATCCAACGTTTTAATTCTTGGGAAGTAATAAAAAAGAAATTATTTAAACATCAATTCAACAATGCCTGTACCTTCAAAATTACTTTTAAGAATTTTATTCTCGACCAATTATTCTGCCTTTGTATTGAAGGAAGCCTCTGACACTAGCCTGAAATCTAAGGGATCCCACTAATCTATCATTCACCATACGCAAAATAAACTAAGATTGAAAAATGTGTATATTTGTGACTATCTTAACTTTTCGGTTCTGAATTTGATAAAGAGTCTAGGATATCACTATGGATTGCATCAGTCTGAGAACTTTCTTTTGTTTTAAGCCGTCGGTCACATAGAACAATTTCTTCCACTAAGTTAATGTCTTCCGATGTAGTTACTATCAAAGGACCTCTTGCGCGTGGGTCATCTTTTAATGATTCTCGTCCACAGCGAAACAACTTAGACCAAATGTTTTATTGTTGAAAATGATGGACACAAGTCAATTAAAAAAGCTTTTATTCTTGCTTTGATTTGTTTTGGAGGTTTCTTTATAACAGCGCGAAACTGAATTTGAGACTTCTTTTAAAACAACTTGCCTTAGTGATAGTTCGAGCTCTACTGCAATTAAACGGATTGACGCATCAAGTTGAAACTTTGTGAAGAGCTTGATGAGACTTGTCACTTGTCCCGGAGTTAGCATTCCAAACAAACTCCCGATCAAATGGTAATTGACCGAAATAAGTGACACTTTATTTGTAGTGATAAATTTCCTCTCATTATGGCATTACACGAGATTACCACTTGCAGAGCAACATGCAAAAATCTCATTTAGAAGTGTGATGTCGGGTTTTATCCTGCTCAGTAAATCGCGCCTTATGCGTAGGTATATCGACGATTCATCGCGTTTTTCAATGTCAAAGGAAGACTGACTCTAAGTGCGGAGGCGTGGACAAGATAGAAATGGCGAAACGGGTCCTGTAGGGGACAGTTTTATCACCTTATAAATATTAATAAGCCAGCAGGAAACACTTGTTCAGACCTGCAATATTTCGCAAAAGGTCTGGCATTTAATGGTAGGTTAACGAACAGGAAGGATTAGATTTAATCATGTTTGACTGAGGTCGTATTTACTGGCAAAATTACTGTAATTTGAGGTACCTAATCTTCAGTAGATAACTGAGTAGATTCGCGTTTAATACAGGGATGAGAGCTGTTTTGAAATCTACTTCGTAGGTGGGAGAGAAAGAATTGGTAGATATCGAAGATAAGGGGTGAATGGTTAGAATTGAGATACGATCGCATATTATTGAGGAGCTCAAACAGATTTGGTCATCAGTAATAATGGATAGATTATTGCACAGCGATATTTAACAGAGACCTTAGAAGCCCATTTTAGGCCTTTTGCTGTATTTATGGGTGAAAATTTGGTTTTTTCTACATGTTCAAAGTGGGTCGTCACTAGAATTAGGTAGGGATCACACATTTAAAGTGATAGCGTGATCATAAGAAATGATTTACAATCGGAACTGATGAAAGGCACGAAATATACCCCGGAAATTTACAGCCTGGAAGCAAATAAGCATAGGCAATACAAGCTTTTTCAAAAATCCCTGATGGCCGTGGACTCAAAACTTAACAGTTAAATAGTATATCTCAATTTCGTTAAATGTTTTTAAGAAATGATAGTTGCCCAATCAGCTTTACTTTTGACTTCGCTTTTTTGAGTCAATATTATTTGTTGATTTGTTAAAAATATCAACTTTCTTTAAAGAATAATTTGGACGCTCCGTGATCAATGTTAAATGGAACTATTAATACAAGTCAAAATCTAAAACTTTGCAATTATAAATATAATAATAAAGAAGTATGAAACAGTGAGTAGAAAGGATCTTAAGGGGTTATACCTATGTGAATTTTTTTTTTCGTTTTTTTTTATTGGCTAAAAGTATGCTAACACATCCCTAGAATTGAAATCAAAAAGGTCCAAATACTAATAAAATTCAGAAAATTTTTGAGAATCAATTTTCTGAAGCAATTCCAATGCTCGAAAAACGTAAAATTTGCTCGCTTTATAGGAACTATATAGTAATTAATATACATACACTATATAAGGCACGTTCCTTCGTAAACGACGCTAGGGGAGCTTCTCGACTACAGAGCTGCATTTGAGGTTAAAGTACTATAGTAAATCGTTGCAGCATCGTGCAGTCTGTGGTCCATCGCGCCGAAACATATGTCGAGTGGCAAGGAGGGGCTCGATATCGCGACGGATATCGCAGTTATCTTATTTAATGATGGACTGTCGGGCCTGCTCCCCATCTACGACTCATTAGAATTGACTGCACGACCTAATTTTTACAATTTGTGCTTAGAAACAGATGCCGAGCGAATAAAGGCTGCTGAGCGCTCAATTTCCGACGTTGTAAAAGAGGCGAGACGCGGCCTTTTTGCATCAAGAAAGGAAGAGGAGGAGAAATCCACGGTCCTGGAAGACCAACTGTATGTGGCTGGAATAGCAGAGTAAAGGTTAAAAAAAATTTGTATATAATCAAATTTTGAAAATTCACAACTTTAAAAGGTTTTGAAACTTTAAACGCGTTTATCTCGAAAGTGTATTTTTGAAATTTGCCGGAAACGAAACTCTTTCAGTTTTCATCCGATTGACTTGCCGTTATAACTGTAGCTTCTTGCTATGATTATCTAGTGAAGTACACATGATTTTAGCGATTGGTTATATTTAAAAAAAGTTATATACAATTGAAGTCATTTTTTTGGGTCGAAAATGCAATTTTTTTGTTAAATGATCGCCATTTTGCGACAAATCGATATTAAACTATTATCTTGTGTACTTCACTAGCGAAACTTATGGAGTTTATGAAAATTTTTTTTTAATTGTTCCAGATGCAGATGGGGCTGAGAAACTTGTCCGGCCGCGGAACGTCTTTTGTAAATACTAGTGACTTTGACGTGCACTACAGCCGCCATTTTGTTGTGAATTTAATATAAAAAAAATTTTTTCCACTCCCGAAAATTTGCAATTTATATTGATATATTATTTATAAAAGCTTTCTTCAAAATCCTTGAAAAAAAAAATCATGAAAAAAGGCTTGTTTTTTAGCCTTCACATAGGTATAACCCCTTAATCGAACGCGTATAGTCACTTAGCCGAAAAAGCCGAAGGCGTGAAGTAGAGGTGGTAAATTACTCTTTCGTTACAACATTTGCCATGAACCAACCCAAATTTTTCATAAAAGATACAATCGTAGGATTCTCAATTTCAATCTTGAATCGTAAAATTTTCGTAGCTGGACTTAGATGGCAGCCCTCTAGCTGCATAAGATTCTGCATGGATTTCATACAGCAATAAGAAAATTGCACAACAGTTCACATTAGCTCATTCAAATGTAGTATATGACATTATAGCCATATTATGCGGGGTAACATGACATTCGAATTGGAAACACATGTAGCGAATTTCGCGCGACAAGGAAGTATCTTTTATGTTGCACCCCATTCATACGTGGTTCATGTTATTGGTGTAGACATTTGAGCATTTCAATTTGTTGACTAACGTTGATTAGTCTAATGTAATTCGAAAATTCCTCGAGCAACTTTGAATGTGGCGTTGGTACAAACTTATCTAATTTTTTTGATTGTTGTTATTCAAGGTAAAGTGTTTTTCCAAACTATTTTTAAAAGTCAAAAAAGCCACAGATGTAAAAAAATTGTCGATGAATCGAACTAAATGAAGTGTAAAGCCTGAAACAAAACACATCTCCTCTGTAGATTTTTTCGCATTTATGCCTTAAAAATATTGTTTACTAATATTTCAATGCAAGATTGTTGTTGCAACCTGAGCTCATGAAAAAAATATCGATACAAAACACAAAAAACGCGTAAAAAGTATCGACATTAATCTTAAAGACTGACCAATCTGTATCGTTATCCCGTTTTGAATCGGTTTTTTAGGTACAAACTGCTTGGTCCATGGAATTTCTTACTGTCTTAAGACGTAAACGATTTCCCAAAAAGAAAGGATAATTTTTTTTAAGTTTAATAAAATGCACTCACTTCAGTCAAATATGGCGATCAATGGTCTCACCAGTTTCTATATTCACTGCCAGTTATAACTTGAAAATAATGCGAATAAAATGTGCACCATGGGTTTTTTCACATCTTGATCCTTAAACGGCCTTTTTTTCTGTGCTTCGAAAATTCATTACATTTATTTTATATAATTAGAATTATAAAATTACATGGAACGGAAATACTACCAAATCTTGAGGATGTGTTTTACAACCAAAAAAATGCTTTAAATCTAAATGAAATAATTGAAAAATTTCCAAAAATCATTCACATTATAAAACTCTTCCTTTGAATATGCGATTAAGCCCATCAGGTGGTATATTAATAAGTTTATCCCAAAACTATGACTCTTATGTAAATTTGGCTAATTTTTGGAGCCTATAAAAAAATCAGACCCAAGTTTTTAGCCTGTTCAGTTTGAATAATATAAAGGAAATTTTATAAAACAATAATTTTGAACTAAATTAAATTGAAAGGATGTTGTCTTTGGCTGGAAAACTTTTGGTTGAAAATGTTTTTAAATTGTTTTTATAAGTGAGTATGATTGGAAATACTCGAGCGAGATTCATGGTAGACAATGCTGACAATTTTCAATCTTCCTGTGTCCTTCAGTACCCAATTTCTACTGGCGAACAGAAAGACTTGCTGTACAAAACAGTCTTCGTTTGTTTTTTTTTTTTTTTAGTTTTTCAGGCTTCTTCGGTTTTAACATTCATGATTTTACAGGATCAAACTATGGCTGATTTAGTTTTTGTTTGATGCTGTGCTGTTTTGATACTGTGAACGTCAAAAGCAAGTGTACATCTCTGTAGGAAAGAAAAATCAAAATGTGGGTTCTATAAATCAGGTTTTCAAATTGTGGAAAGGTTTCTTTTTCTGCTAATAGCAAAGCAAATATATTTGCCAATAAAATAAAACAAAAAAGGAGCAAAAAATACCTAACTTTTGACGTATCAAAAATGTGTACAATAAATAAACAAGGAAAAGAGCTCCCTTTTATTACTTACTCTGCTTCCCATTACCTTTAAAACAGTTTCATGGCAATTGCCAGGGACTCAATTAATTTTTAACTCAATCTAGCTCCAATTCTCCGCCATCCGTTCCTTAAAATTTCCTTCAACAATCCTCTACTTACTGTTTTCCCTTTTTGAATGTTTGTATCCAGATGATCACACATATGCTCGATGGGGATAAGGTCTAAGGATTGCGGAGGATGATCCAGCTACATTTCCACACTTGGTATCTTTCAAAGTAATCACCAAACCTAGGTAACCAAATTGCCAACGCCTGATAGCGCCACCTATCCCCATATCATAATATATCATATTGAACCACCTATCCCCATATCATATTGAACCGCTGCCTTGCTTTTTGGTTTGAATTTTATTCTTCTCCTCTTTTATTTTCCACATTTTATGTGATTTCTGTGATCCAAATGTTTCAAATTTATTTGAAACGTTTGACTTAAGGTACAAATCGCTTCGTCCTTGGAAGTTTCATAAATATAACTAACTAAATTCAGCATGCAATTCTGCTTGTTTGAATATACTAAGCATGTTCATCTTCCTCTTCATTTACTAAACAATCTTCCATTTTGTAGCAAAAGAAACAATTTGGAAATTCTTTGCTGCAACTGTTAAGTTCTAGCTCTTGGCATTTGCAATAATGCTATGAACTTTGCTTATGCAACAATGTCAATGCTTATGTCAACAAATTCTTGGTATTAGTGGTAATTAAACCAAGAACTTGGTTTACATTTGTTGACGACGTAAAAGCCTCAAAACAACTAGCAATAAAATCCCAAAAATATGGAATTCACAATGGAAATCGAAGAAAATCGAACGCTACTCTTCCTGAACCCAAGAATTATTAGAGCGCAACAGAGTATCACTTTTGACACATTTGACAGAAGATGACATTACGACCACTGAACTCATCGTGTAGACTAAATTTCAATAACGACTGATAGTTCTCACAGGAAGAATGATTTATATTAGATAGGAAGGGTGCTTTGAAGTTTACAATACGGCGGGTGAGAATAATAATAGGGAATTTTTTCAAATTCTTTTTCAACATATGCACCTTTCACTCTCATCTAATCACTCTTTCATAAAAAAATTTTATCCTTTTTCCGAAAAATAAGCTGAAACGAAGTCTTTTACTTCATCGGTTGAAAACTTCTTCACACAAAATTGTTTTTTAAGCTTTGGGACCAGATAACAGTCACTGTGAGCCATGTAAGGACTGTGAGGTAGATGATCCCAAATATCAAAGTCCATCTTATGCAGGGGCGTAAAACCAACTCGTCAATTTTCCCCTTCTTCCTCTTTGTTAAATTCTTTGAACCTCTCTATGTAACAACATCACCTCCGATATGTCCTTTGATTAGCAAAATAAACACCGATTCTTGATAAAGAAATCGAAAATGATTCAAACGTTGTCCTTATTGTGGAAACCTTTGTTTGAATACTCAAATAAGCCTGTAAAGGGTGATTAATAAGGTATATTGCGAAACTAAAACTCTGTTGAACGTTTGGCTTATATTTGCAGTATACAGAAAACATATCAGATCCAGCTTATAAGCCTTCTTAGTTTTCCTTTTAGTTTGTGTTGATCGCACGGGGTGGGATTTAAGGTGACGGAGGCAAGCAAAAAGAATGAAATTTAAAGATTTTGATTTCACATGGAAGATATTTGTTTTCAGAAATCATTCTTCAACAGGATTCGAAATATTTTAACTGGATTCAAAGCATTTAAAATATTTTTATCGGCTAGAGATGCTGGGAATTTTTTCTTAAGTCACGATTACTGTATTGAATTTCTAAAATATTATTTGATACTACGAAAGACAAAAGCAAGTGTATGCCTATGTTTGACTAGACATCCGATTTTAAATATATTTCGTTTTATGTAAATGTTTCTTTTTTCCATATAACAAAACAACAAATTTGACGAAAAAAAAAAACAAAACAGTAACACAAATTACTTCCTTTTTTCATGCGAAAATACGAAATAAAAATTTGAGATAAAACAAAGCAACAAAAATTCAAAAGCAAAGTGAAAGATAAGTTTATTTTGCTTACATAAAAAAGCATACAGTAGGCGAACAAAGCAAAAATCTCCTAACTAGCCTAACCTAGCCTACCTAGCCTAGCCTACCTAATCTGCTTCCCTCCTGCTTTTAAAACAGCTTCTAGTCATCTAGACGTTGAGTCAATCCAACAGACTGGAGTTTCCCGATATCCTTTAATTAAAATTCACTTCAATAACTTTTTATCTTACTTTATTCCGTTTTTGGGTGTTTGTATCGAGATAACGACACGAGCGCTGGATGGAGTTGATGTTCAGACGTTTTGGAGATTGATAAACTTTTAGTTGTGCATTCAAACAACCATTCCTGCACTAATTTCACCCTTGCTTGTAATAGTTATGTTTCCAAAAGACCCATGATAGATTCAACCCTTATGTTGCAACACTTGATGGTTAATTTTCTTTTTAAACATCTAAGTAATCATTTTTCGTCATCATAGTGCCTACAAACACCTGAGTAGTCCTAACGCCTGAAACTGTCACATACCCGTAGAACGTATAAGCCGAAGGGTGGCTTTATGTTTAAATTTAGCATTTATTTTTCTCATTCAATTTTCTACTTTTACTTCTTCATATTTTGGGTGATTTCTTTGTATTAAAATTTCAAATTTACTTTCGGCACTAAATGGTACGTTATCCCAGAATTACAAATGGTCTTTTCAATCTTTTTTGACACAAAACATAGGGATTTTCTGATTCTTCGTGGAAGTGTATGATTTTTACGGGGTACTCCGCCATGTAACCTATTACTATGGAGTATTCGGCGGATATACTTGCGTTAGCACTGACCCAAGGATCTGTCGTTACGTTTTTCTGGTTTTTTTTTAAAATTAACTCTAAGCTGGATTTCCGGTCTTCAAATGCAGATAACATTTTGGCCGAGAAACGAGGCCGATCGCTGTTACCTTTGAACTTACAAATTTGCCCAACAATTTTTTCACGGTTTTGTGGCCTCTACACACGAAGATTTTACGATTAGCCTTTTCCTCCCAGCCCTAACTTTACTATAAAATTTCCGCGTCTCAATTATATTTTGCTTAATCATTTTCGATAAAGGGAAATCTAATCGGTGTATGGTGTAAATAAAATAAAGAAACTTTGGAAAACTAAAACGTTGCGACTTGACAACTAATTTTGACTTTTTAAACAAATCCAAACGATATGGTCCCTTCTTCAATGTTATTTCTATTAAAGTAAAAGTAGGCGAATATGATATTTTTAGAACCATAACCATTTATCTTACAGTAAGCTGTCCTTCATTATCCTAAAAATTTTTTCTATCATATACAGTCAAACTGTGTACAACAAGTAACAACTGGGTAAGCGACAAAACTCTTTAAGTCAGAGAAATTACCAGTACCCGTCATTTTTAGCCTCTAAGACCTCTGTATTTGAGAAATTGAAACCTCTATAAGAGAGAATCGGGGAGCCTCAGATATTCGTATATGTACCTCTATAACTGAGACATAACTGAGAACATTTGCAAGGAGGGCATGTATCAAAGTAAGTGATGTTACTATCAAAAACTGTTTCAAGAAAGCGGGATTTTGTATCAGCACAGATAAACAAGAATTTCTACCAAAGGATAATGAAGTCGAAGCTGAACCTAGCAGTGAGGAATGGATCAAAATTGTGTGTCACGAATCTACTAGTGATGTCTCAACGACAACCTTTGAAGATTTCGTACAATTCGACGACGACCTGGCTACCGCTGGAGAATTTACCGATGACGATATTTTATAATAAATAACTGTGAAGATGTAACCGCCCGATCGCAGATTTTGGATACAGAAGTAGAGAACTAGAAAAAGTAGAAGAAGTAGAGAAAGAAATTTTCAATGCACTAGATAAGATTCATAAGTTTTTTTTTAATATTCCGCGGTTGGTGACAAGAAAATATTCTATAAAATTTCCGAATTAGAAAAGCGTGTACAAAATGTAAATACGGAAAAACAGAAAAATATAACAGATTTTTAAAAAAAGGATATAAAGATTTATTGTTTCATTTTGCGTGTAAAATTTATGTAGTACACATACATACATACATGTATAATAAATATGTACAATACATTTATTCACTGCATATTCGCTGTATCATTTATTTAACCTCTATCGGTGATGCACTGGTCAACAAAAAAACAACTTTTGCAAACCCATGAAAAGAATTCAACTGATTTTAAGAGAACATTAAAAAACGTTCACAGTGGTATTAATTTTATGCCTTAGTTAGCTCGGGTTTTTTGTGGATATCAATTAAAAAGACTTACAGCTCAGTTAAAAGTTTACTTATATTAATACATTTACTAATCTTGAAAGTGTAAAGTTGAACTACTTTTTCTTCTATAATCGAGATCTACAGCTTCTCTTCTTAACGTCCAACAATAGTCTGTTAGCATAGCAGGGCTCCACTTTTCCTGATAACGCTGTTCCATGCCTGCTTTATCCTGGTGGAAACGCTCACCGTGCTCTTCACTAACGTCTCCCACACATTGAGGAAAAAAATTTAAATGTGAGTCCAGAATATGTATTTTGAGGGACATTTTACAGCCAATAACGCGCAAGGCTTCAATCATATCTTTTACAAGTGTTCTATAGTTTTCAGCTCTCACATTTCCGAGAAAATTAGTAAAAACATGTACCTTGGATTTCCAAGCCTTGCTCTCTTCTTTATTCTATTTATTGTTAAAAGTATTGTCGTTTATCAACTTTCGTATTTGAGGCCCTATAAAAATCCCTTCTTTTAATTTTCCCTCTGTCATTTTTCGAAACTTATTTTTAAGATATTGAAAAGCATCACTTTCGCGGTTAAGAGATTTAACAAAGTTTTTCATTATTCGTAATTTTAGATGCTAAAGTGGCACAATAATGCTCTGGTGTTGAACTAATGGTGGATGGAGTATATTTTCTGATCCTGGATTGAAACTTTTTCTGGCTAGGCAAACTTTTCTGACGTAATGATTTTCTTTATCGCGACTATTCCAAAGACACAAAAAACAACTGTATTTAATGTTAGCTTGTTGCATACCCAAAAGTATAGCAATAACTTTAAAATCTGCGCAGACCTTCCAAGAATATTTTTCATACTTTATTTTCTCAAGAACAAGCCTCAGATTTTCGTAGGTTTCTTTCAAAGAAACTGCATGACTCACAGGAATAGAAGGGTATTTATTACCGTTGTGTAATAGTACTGCTTTTAGACTACTTTTCGATGAATCTATGAATAACCTCCAAGATTGTGGGTCGTGGTTAATACCGAACGCTTCAAATAGGGCATCGATGTTATTACAATAAACCAAATCGCCATCAATACTGAAAAACTTCACAAGATCACTGTGGCCGTATCGAAAAACGGTGACTTTTGTGCCTTTTGCTAAGAGATTCCATTGCTTGAGACGTGAGCCAAGAAGTTCTGCTTGTGCTTTCGATAGATGTATGTCTCTAACTAAGTCGTTTAATTCAGGCTGAGTCATTAAATGAGGTTCGGATGAGTTGGGAAGAACCAAATCTGGATCTGTGGGGTCATGATTTTCCGTATCATCTTCAGTTTCTTTGTCCAAAGGCGCTGTAGGAATTGAATGGTGTTCGTCGTGGGGTTGAGGTATTTGAGCTGACCTGGTTTCAATATAATGATATTTCCTTTTTTTACGAGTGTTGAGCCCTGCAGTTTAATTCACACAAAAATAACAATCTTCAAGATGATTTTTCTGTTCTTTCCATAGCATTGGTGTCGCAAAAGATAAACTTGATCGACGGCCAGATAGCCAATCCCTCAAATTTTTACCACAACTCGAACATACCACGTGCGAAACCCACGGTTTATGTTGATTTCTAACTGCGTGGCCAAAGTATAGTTCGTATGCCCGACAAATTCGCGGAGTTAATTTTTCACTTTTCTCTTTTGTAGTAAAATTACCGCACACGTAACAAAAATTATTTGGATTACTTATACAACTGCGAGGCATTATAATGATAAAATGCGGTATGCGCGGCGTTAACACTCCATACATGTTACAACAAGCACATCATGAGCATAACTCAGAAAATCGAACTAAGCCAGCCGTGAAACGTCTATGGTTAATGAATAGTGACCACGTACTTCTTGATATTACAACTCATTATCACTGGGCAAAACCTTGTTGACCATTATAATGGTAATATCTGTACCATTTTAAGGTAGAAATTCGGGTTAGTGAGAAATTTCCATAAGCGAAAATGATATTGCCATCCCTTGAACTCTCACTTATCCAGGTTCGACTGTATATGGCATCAAATCGTAAGGACCTTGTTGAAACTTATTAATTATGATTATTTATGGTGACTAGCTTAAGTGTCCACCCTATGTTTTTTATTTTTATGCGGCGAGCCTCGTCAGTTTGTTGTCATAACTTCCTGTGTCTGTGTTTAGCCGATTTCGCTATTTTGTTGTCAGTATCAAATCGTTTCATATGCATTCAATTTTTTATTTGTCGTGGCTTTTCTAACGTTCCATTGTACGTAAGACTGGCATTCTATTATACTATTCTACTATGGCGCTGATTTTTCGGCGTTTCTTTCTAATTTCAGACGCTCTTGAACTCGCATTGTGACCAGCCTCTTTGTTTGTCCTATGTAGGTTTCTGGGCAGTCTTTGCATACAATCTCATGTATGCAAATGAGAAAAACTCGTTTTCCGTTTCTCTGTCCTTTGATGTTCCCAGTCTCGAAGTCTCAGTTTTGTATTGCTTCTTGTTGACGATATTGATATGTCCCACGGTTTGAGGATTTGTCCATTTTTTTCTGTCCGACCTTGTGTGCGTAACGGCTAGTCATTTCGTGCGTAACGGCTAGTATCAACGGTTGTCATTTGCCAATTGATTTTTCTTTTTCTTCATAGTTTTTAGGATTTCCCTTTCCTTGTATCCGTTCTTCTTTGCTGTGCCTAGGATATACTGCTCTTCTTTGTTGAAGTTATCTTCACTAAGTGGATGGCTGAGTAGACTGTGTATCCATGCGTTGAATGTTGCCATTTTATGTGGCCAGCTGTGGTTAGAAAATGCTGGTATTGTTCGTTAAGCTTGTGCTGGCTTCCTGTTTATTTCGTATTGCAAATTTTTCGCTTCTCTTAAGATCTTAATATCTAAAAAGCTAATTTTCTTCTTCTTTTTAAATACAATTTTTGGGTGAATTTTATCTATAATGTTAAATACAACGTCTGATTAGTATTTTTTAACAATCGCCAGGATATCATCTACACATACACAAAAGCTTGGAAGGAGTCCCGTTTTTTTAAAATCATCTTCTAATGTGTCCATAAAGAGTTCTCTAAGAAGAGTGCATAAAGGATTGCTCATTGCTGCTCCATACATTACTTTAAAGAATTTCCCCCTGAAAGTGAAGTATGTTTCTGAGAATTCTTCATATTCTGCAACCCATTCCTCAGATATATAGAGCGGTTCTTTGATTTAGATGATTGAGAATAGTGATTCTGCGTCGATTTAAACCAATATTTCATCTTCCTTGGTTTGCCCTTGTTTATTAAGGCGTTCTACTATTTCTAAATTAATTTTTACTTTAAACACGATAAAGAAAAATATTTTAGGATAACGAAGGGTAACTAATTGTATGACAAATGTCTAAGGTTTATGAAAGATTTTTCGTCCACTTGTACTTTAATAGACATAACACTGAAGAAAGGACCATATCGACCTCGAAAGAGCTATCTGTTCCAAATAAAAATAAAAACCTCAACTGAAAAATGGAAAATAAGAAGAATTTTTTGATGAAAATTTTTCCATTTGACACATCTTTTGCTGGGTGGGCTGTCATTTTTTGGCGCGTTCAAAATGAAACATTTCTCGTCGTCATTTTGTCGTTGAGTTCATATTGTTGGTTTTTTTACCCAGCTCATTATTTTCTTGTTAGAAAATTTAAAAAAATACTTCAAAACACAAAAAATGTTTAAAACCGAACGTCTAGAACTCCATACTGTGTGTGTTGTCCCGTGTTTAGCACTTCTAGATTAGATCCTGTTTTTTGTAGCTTTTCCATTTTAAAAATGCTATGTTTTTTTAATTTTTTTGAACAAATATATATTTCGGGAGTGAGTTGCTCCCTTCTTCAGTGTCAGTTATTTTCTGACACTAACACTAAACTGACACACTAAAATAACTGACACTGAAGAAGGGAGCAACTCACTCCCGAAATATATATTTGTTCAAAAAAATTAAAAAAACATAGCATTTTTAAAATGGAAAAGCTACAAAAAACAGGATCTAGTCTAGAGCTCATTTTATGAAGCTTTGAATGTGCTATACGAAGGTGCATAATTTCCGTTAGAGCTCGCAGCATGTGTCTCACATGCTGGGTAAAAAATTCTACCATGTGGAGCTGAAAAACATGAATGTAGGTCAAATTTAGTTTCTTCAATTTCCATTCATTTTATCCACAAAAGTGCAAAAACTACTTTATATAAGTATGCTCAAGATGTTTTCTTTGATTCCAAAAGAAGATTGAACAGCAGAACCAAAGAACTTTTCTAAATTTTCCATGAATGATTTCAATGTATTTGATAGTTTCAACTTCCTTCTTGATCTATTTCCGTTTACTATTGCAAATCATTTCCATATGTGGCCGAAACGGAGTTTTCACTCAGCTTCACGATATGTACTATACATAATCTGAATTATAAATACCAACCATCAATTCATAAAAGGCAACAGACAAAAACACCAATAAGATACTCCATTTATTACACCCTTTGAGCCTGGGAAGGCATGCATGACCAAAACGAGGCGGCGTTCAAAAATTTTTAACTCCAAGCCTTGTACGATATTTGGTGGATCTTTTGTATACATGATTATTTTTTGGTCTCATTAATCTTCAAGTTGAAATTAAAGTCTTACTGATCTGCAGCTTTATAACTCATTATTAGATTTTAATGCTCATGTTCATGTGTCCTCGCTGTCATGAAATTCGATCTAGATCTGTTTTAAA
Organism: Stratiomys singularior; assembly: GCA_954870665.1. Lineage (NCBI taxonomy): Eukaryota > Metazoa > Arthropoda > Insecta > Diptera > Stratiomyidae > Stratiomys > Stratiomys singularior. The sequence goes on along the minus strand of OX940881.1, from coordinate 29,501,977 downwards.
TTAGTGACGCCAAGCAGATCTAAGTTGAAAGATACATGTATTTATTGAACGCAAAACGATCTTTTTCTGCTCGTTTTCGGTTCAGTTTTTTTTTATTTATCTTTTTAACTGATGGAATATCTTGTAGTCGTATGGACATGACCGCGTACTGATAGACAAAGAATGCTCTATACTCATTCGTTTGGAATTGTATGGTTTAGGGGATAAATTATAAACTTTAGCATTACGAATGGAATAATCTTTGCTATCATAGTTTGCTTTGACTTCTAAAGTTTTGAAAACGAACTGAATGTTCATATCCTAATCAGAACTTTTGCTTTTAATAAATTCAATAGAAATCGCCAGAAAGCTAGAGCACATATGAGTCCTACACTTCAACTGCTTTTCAGAAAATTGGAAATGACAGAGAATATTTCTGGGAATAAATTGCTTGTTGCATTTCCAATTGAAATCATAAATCCTTAGAAGTATTAATTGTGTTTTAAATTGGTTTCTAGCGGCGCTTACCTATCTTTGCGTGCGCTTAGTATCATTCAAAACAGGAAAGGTATACGGAAAAAACCCCAGAAATTAGAAGATTTACAATCAGAACTCGTTGGGCATTTCCTTCCTACATTCCTATCGCACACATGTTGCCCAAAAGGACACAAATCCGATCACATGCTGAAAAACCCCTAAGCGTATAATTTGTAAGCGCCTCGACGTATTCAATGACTTCTGAGTACAATGATCCTGTGCGAAGGCGCAAAGGCGCTAGGTAATTTCAACAGCATGCGTGAATTTATACAATAGCCATATTATAAAAGCCAACCTGGACGTTTTCCCTTACCGCCAAGAAACGTTCCTGGAACTCAATGACCACAAAGAAGTGTTCAATTCTAGACTCAGGATTGAGCCCTTGATGTTGTTCAGCGGTTCACTTCACAGAGCTAAATTTGAACCATCGTCACCATCCTCATTCTAGTTCGTGTAGATAATTATTGTTTTACCATTAAGGAACCCATACAACACCAAGGAAATTCTTCTGAAGTCCCGAAGATCGTAAAATGCGTAACAAGAAGGCCATGAAACATTTTCTTTACTCGGTGTGGATAAAGGCGCAAGTCACAAAGACGTCTTGTCTTCAGTTAGCAATAGTAGTTCTGGAAATTGTTTATTTTTCAAAGAACCAAAAAAATAACATTTTAATGTGCTTTCGCGGCGTTGTCGGTATGCTCTTTAGAAATGAATGGGGAGGGGGAGTCTTTAATGCTGCCAGCAATTGATAAAAATTTGCCGAGCTGTTTTTATTGGTGCCGACAAAAATTATGTTAATGTTAGTGCGAAATTCATTTTTAAAGGAAAATTTTGTTTCATGTTTTTTCGATCGTGGTTGGAAAATTACCCTTACGTATAATCTTAGGTGTAAATACTTCAACTTAAAATATATATATATATATGGTTTGCATTGTCCTTTGTACACATTCTAACTGTTGATTGCTTATATCTAGAGATCTGATCCATTACAGCTATGTTTACATAAAATTATATTTAGTTCTTGATTTGTTATCTTAGAAAGGGTACTAGTAACTGGATCGAGTGGAAAATTTAACAAAAACCTCTACTAGGCTTACATTTTTCTTATATTAACTTATATTATCAACTAAAATATAAGCTAATTAGGCTAAGCAGATCCAAGGCTGAGGACACTTGGTATGAATTTTACATACCTATGAGAGATTTGATGAAGGAAATCGGGGAGCGTTATGCTTTTTTGGGCAGATTAGCTTAATTTCTAGTCCTCAATTCCAGTAATCGCTATTTGATGCAGTAATCTGGTGGAGGAGTAGTAAAGTTTTTTTTTAGGGCCATTTTTTAATAACAATTTTGGGTAACTTGAGGCTTAGTTTTAAGGCATTCCGTATATTGGTCCCATGTGGAAGCTCCGTTGACTATTACAGGTTGAATACTCATTTTAAGAACAAGGATTTTATTGCGTAGACTCATGTGCAACTTCCGATTGAGCAAATGGTACAGAGACAAAACTACCTTGAATGCCTTAGAACTTATGTGTTCGATGTGGTTTTTAAAAGTTAGTTTGCGTTCAAGTTTTAGACCCAAATAAGTCAGTTCTTCGGACCAGGGAGTTTGGCTAAGGAAGTTTATGGATCAGTTTGACCGTATGGTAGACGATCGTATTCTGCCAAAGAATATTGCTTGCTTGTTTTTTCTTGACATTGATTTTAATTTTCCACCTATAGAAGAATAGATAGATCTTTTCCAGCATTTAGAGATAATCAGAGGTGTAGATACAAATTTCGTCAGCAAAAGCAGCTAATTGGCAGTTTTAGCTTGTGGGTAGGTCAGGCGTGTTGGCATAATTGAAAAGTGTTCGACTCATACATGACCTTTGAGGAATACCAGCAGGAGCAGTTTTGGTAGTATGAAATTACCTATCACCTAGTATGAAATTAGTTTCAGCAGGTATGGAAGAGTACTGCAGTCTTTAAGCTTATGAATTCGGCCTTTATGCCACACGGTTTCGAGCGCTTGTTCAATCTAGATTGTCAGGAAGCCCACCGACTGTTTTGTAGTTCATTCTGCTTTTATATCTTTGGACACACATAGAAGTTGGTGCACTTTGGAATATCCATGTCTGAAGCCAAACTGAAATTTAGGAAGGATGTTATTGTTTTGAACATCACCCGTCAGGCTTTTCATGTTAAGATGCTCTAACCAATGGGAAAACATTATCATCATTCATTAGAATGTTATCAAGCATATTTGCATATGTCTTCAAGATAACAACTTAACTTTTAAAAACCAGAAATGCCATGGAGGTAACCATTATAAGCAAAGAGTTACATTGACGCTTCCAACAAACATGGATGGATCAGAAAACGACAAATTGCTTTAAATAAAGAACAATAATCAACTTTGCTGCCTTCGAGGTGTCAAGCGGTTGCTCCTTGGCTATAAAGCAAATTGAAAGGCATCATGACAGGCGCACTTTTCGAGGAATGGCCTTAGATAAACAATTTATAAGTCAGCAAAGAAAAATTATGCACAGGAATTGAAAACTTCCCGGTCCATTCTAAAAACATCCAGGTAAAATTAAAGTGTATTAAAATTGTTTTTTTCCCCGCCGGATATGACATCTTGTTACGTATTCCGAGGTGTAGGCGACATTAAACAAACAAACAAAAATGTATGTATATATATATATATATATATATATAAATAAATGAATAAATAAATGAATAAATAAATAAAATAACAATTAATTTTGAATACAACAATTAATTGTTTTCGTTAAATATTTTATATGTACCCATATTTTTAAGTTAAAAGAAAATCATACGAGATGAAATAGAAGTATCGAGACACACAACCAATAGAGGTCACACAATCAATAGAGGAATCAATTCAAGTATCAATAGAAGTATCGAGACATACAACCAATAGAGGACACACTATCAATAGAGGAAGTATCAATAGAAGTATCAAGAAGTATCAATAAAGTATCAATTGAAGTATCAATCGGAGTTTCAATAGAAGTATCAACCAATTGGAGAATCAATCAATAGGACTAAATAGGACTATCAATCAATAGAGGGAGCTCGATCCGAGGTAGCGCAACGCAATTGACAGGTGGTCAGAATCAGCGCAACACAATTCACAGGTGGTCAGAATCAGCGCAACACAAATCATAGGTGGTTTGATGTTTTGATTTTTGATCCTTTTATTTATTAATCTAATATGAAGGAGTAAGCTTTTTCTGTGTGTGTGTATGTGTATGTAACATGGAAGGATCAGGGCTTAAATAATGTCCTTACCCCCACGCCCACGTGGTGAGCTAGTCGGTTAAAAGTAACTTTCTTCGGTCGCCATTATGTGGCCTTTGTATTTTCAAATAACCCTGTCACTTTAAACTTATTCCATTCTTTCGCTGCAGGTGCCACCGATCGGTTGCCCAATATTTATTTTAATTTTATCATTATTAATTATGTATTTATTATTTTAATACTTTTTTTGAAAATACATAACAATCTAAGGTACCAAGATGTGAACTGGGAGTCATACAATGTTTAATATGTCATTATCGTCGAAACTGTCAAACGTTTTGAATTGATTTATGATATAAGTCACACAAGGAATATCGACATCAAATCAGAAATATTTTCTAACTGTTTTGAATACGCCAGCTTTGGTCAGAAGAAGATCAAATTGAAGCCAAATGCGAAGATGAGGATGAAATTCCTTGATTTTCATGAACACCTAAAAGGAATAGAGTGAAGACGAAATCCAACCAATATAAATAAATAACTAACAATCCAATCCAGTATAAATAAAGGTAGAGCCATTGAGGATTTTATACATATGGATGACGATACTGTTACTTCGGAGTTTCCAACCGATGAATATATTATCGAGTCCTGCAATTCCGAACCGTCAAAGTTAAACAACGAAGATAACTGCTACAGGGACAGGACGGAGCAGAAATTAGAAGATGATTTCATGTAACCGCCTTCAGAGAAATTCGTTAAGTGCCTTGCGTTCCTATTTAACCATACAAACATAACTTGAGTCAAAACGACTCACACGCGAAACGTTTTTATCTGTCTCTTTCCTAGCACTGTATGCATCCCGCTGTCTTTCCTCGCCAATTCAGTTCGTGGTCAGAGTTGTCGAATGGTGCACGTTCATTGCAGATGAGCGTTGTATAGATGTAGATATGATACCATGGTGAGTCAAAATGACCCCACGTTGTGAGATTTGTAACATTCGTGTATTTTGAATATATTTTGAAAATTTGTATTTGTTTTAGGCTTGAAAATTGATTATTCTTCTAAAACACAATGAATTCGTCTCGGGCGTTGCAAGACTTTCAGATGGAAGAATATGTGGAGGAAGAACCACAAATTATCGATGTATGTAGTGAAGAATAGGATAATTTAAGTGTATATGACGTCCAAAACGACTACGAGGATGATTTAGTGGATGACGCTACTTCCGGAGAAGATACAGAGGTAAGCGAAAATTCTCCGAATATAGCAACACAGCGTCCTTCAACTTCGATGTTAGATCGGATAATCGTTAAACCGCAAAGATCCATAAACGGAAAAAACAACCACTGCTGGTCTACAGTAAAGGGGCGCAATCAGTGAAGAACTTCGTTATAAATATTGTACGGAAATCAAGAGCGCCAACATGAATTTGGAGGAATTTATCGGAACCACTGACCTGTTTTGATGCATTTCTTACATTCGTAAATAAAAGAGGAAGCTGTAACGTGGACTAATGACGAGATTTGTCAGAAACAAAACAAGTATATATAGAACAAGTATAGTATAAGACACTAATTTTGACCAAATTAGAGCATTTATTGGAATTTTAACATTGACAGCTGCAATGAAGAACAATCATCTCACGACTGTTGAATTGTTGGACGATTTATTTTCTGGCACACGCTACGTATCGATTATGAGTAGAGATAGATTCGTGTTTCTCTTAGCCTCGCTGCGATTCAATGGCAAATCCCTACGTCCTACTTATCTTCGTGAAGATGTGATGGTGTTAGTGTATAATAAACTATACTCCACGATCTCATATGATCGTCGATGTTGGATCGTCAAATGAGGGTCAAAGGGTCGATGTCCCTTCTGCCAGTACATACCAAATAAACCTAACAAATATAATCTAAAAATTCCAATAATCTGTGATGGTTCGACAAAATACATGTTCGGTGCCATACTTTATTTAGGTAAGGGAAGAGAAACAAATGGACTCCCACTTGGAGCATGTTATATGAAGGAGCTATCCAAAACCAACAATGGGTCATGTAGGAATAAACCAGTCGATAATTAGTTTACGTCCGTACCTCTGGTGACATATTTGCCCTCAAATAAAAGGGAAATACCGGAAGAGCTTAAAAGTACTAGGTCTAAAGCTGTCGGATCCTCAATGTTTTACTACGATGGCCCACTAATTTTACTGTCATATAAACCAAAACCAAAAGATGGTGTTTGTAATGTCCGTAAAAACCGATATAATTTTATTCTGCAATCAGACAATGGGAAGAGTTTATTCGTTCGACCAAATGTGCTCACAGATGTCATGCAGTAGAAAGATAAATAGATGGCCTATGTCATTATTTTACGGCATGCTGAATATGGTTTCTGTCAACAGCCACGTTATTTATTACCACAATATTATTTCAAATGAGAAAAAAACCCTAAATAGGCGTGCGTTCATGAAAGAATTGAGTACTAACTTGGCAAAGCCATGGATGGAGAAAAGGTTTCAAGTTCCTAATCTGAGTCGCATATTTTGCGAAAACATATAAAATGTTCTACCAAGCATTTCTGCCGCAAGCTCAACACAAGACGCAGATGAACTAGCTGAAAATAAAAGGAAATATTGCACCTTCTGTCGGTGAAAGCTAAGACGAAAGACTCAAACATAGGGCAATAAATGTAGAAAACCCCTTTGTGGAGAGCACAAAGTATTGACTTGTTTAGACTGTATGTAGTTCCTTTTTTGAGATTGTTATTTTAAAATTGTATGTTTTGTTTATGAAATTTAAATACGTTACAAGATAAGAAGATTGCATTCAGAGAAACCGATATAGTTTTGTTATATGTGATTTTACCAAAGGATTTTAGTTTTTGTTTGCTTTCAAGAGAAATAAAAATAATACAAATCCATAAATTTATTGATTTCATTTCTTAGGCAAGTCTTAAGGTAAGAGTACACTTTTCAATTTTCGAAAAATCAAATTTTTTTTGCATTTTCCAACAGTTTTTACCTTTATCAATGTACTCCTAAAATGTTATATAGAAATTCAAATTCTATGGCGGTCAAAAACAGTTATGAGCGCACGCGCATTCTCAGCACTTTGCAGCTGTCGAGCGCGCAACGCTATACATGACGCCCCACTTTCTAAAATACCGGTTTCTTCCACATACATTATAAAGTGTAATATTTTCATCTTTCTCACGTGTTAACAGTAGTTATTTGGTCGTCCATAAGTGTATTTATCGCGTCAAATTGCCTACACCATACAAAAATGCGGGAAAAACTACGAAAATAAAAAAGTCGCACTAAAAGAAAATCTCATGAATTTCGTGGAAATCAATATAGGGCAGAGCAAATTAAATCATTTTTTAGTGCATCCGCACAGAAATTATCCGGCAGTACTGATTTTGAGGTGAAAATAGATGACAGATATAGTTATTGTATACTCGTGTTATCGCTTGTTTTTGGAGCATTATCGACAATGCTCAAGTGTAAAACGTGCGACAAAGACATTAAATTTTCCAAAACAAGTATTCGCGGTCTTGCCTTTAAAATCAATGTTGAATGTAAATGTGGTGACCGACAAATAGATTCATGCCCTGTGATAAATAAAGCATTAGAAATCAATCGACGTATGATTTTCGTTATGCGCTTGCTCGGTATTGGTCATAACGGTTTAGATCTTTTTTGTGGACTGATGGATATTACTTCTTGTTTCGGTAAATCGACTCACTATGCAATTTTAGAAAATATTTTAGTTATGGCGAAGTGTGTTTCCGATGTGTGTTTAAAAAAAGCCGGTCAACAAGAAATGCAAAAGAATCGAGAAAAAGAATTGACCGAGGATGAGTTTTTTGTATCTCGAGATGGTACTTGGTCAAAACGCGGGTTTAGCTCTCTAATTGGTGTGTCAAAAGTCATTGGAAAAAAAAGACAAGTTACCTGACTATTTTGTATCATCAAAAACTTGCAAAATATGTGAAATAATACAAAAAAAAAGCTGAATGATGTTGAATTTTCAATTTGGTACGAGGACGAGCATGAAGACGAATGTACTGTAAATTATAAAGGTAGTGCTGGTGGGATGGAGGTACAAGGTATAATAGAAATTTTTAAGAATTCTATGATCCTTCACCAAGCTAAATACGCGTACTATATTGGCGATGGTGACTCAAAAACGTTCAGTAATCTTTGCGAAGCCAAACCATACGGAGACAATTTTACGGTTAAAAAACTGGAATGTCTTTTGCACGTTGGAAAACTGATATTACGATATCTTAAAGATGTCAAAAGGACTCTTTCCGAGATGAAAAAAAAAATTAAGCGGACGAAGGAAAAAAAGAAGGCTGAAGAAGAAAACACACCGAAAGATAAACAGCCGCCTTAAAAGAGAAAAATCAATGAGCCTCCACTCCTAAAACGACAGATCTTACGGGCAAAATTATTAAACAGATGTCGATAAATTATAGTTTGGCAATCCAACGATATCCTAATGATTTAGGAGAAATGAAGAGAGAAATATGGTTCGGATTTTATCACCTGATTTCTATCAATAACGAGGTATTCAAAAACAAACCGGCTCTTAATACACAAGTGCAAGAGCTTGTGAAGCCTGTGTTCTAAAAGCTGACCAATGAAGATTTGCTCTCACGTTGTTTGGGAAAAAATACCCAAAACAACAACGCATGTTATAACAAAACTCTTTGGGTCATTGTTCCCAAGCAAACATTCGCAGGCAAAAAAGTGGTCAAACTTGCAGTTCAAATTTCGTTGGCCATATTTAATGAAGGCAGAATGACATTGTTGAAACCATGAGGTTGTACCATCGGCGTAGCTGCATACAGATATGTGCAGGATATAAAATTCGCTCTTCTAAGGACGAAGAGCGAATTTTTAAGGCTGAAAAGGCGAGCAAGGCGGCAACGAAAGAGGGACGATTAGTCACAAAAATGTCCAACAAGAGGAAGAAGAGGCCCATATTGATCAAGGCTTGCTATTATATGGTCCAGGAATAGTTTGTAAGGGACCAAATATAATATTTTCAATAATATTTTATACATAATACGAGAAAAAACTTTAAAAGCGTTTTTCTCGAAATTACTCTTTTTCACACGGCCGACAGTTAATCTCCGGATTGGCTGGACCGATTTTAATAAACCTTTGTACGTCATACTTGTTATTACATCTTACACACGAATTTACCATATTTAGACCAAAAAATAAGAAAATACAATTCTGGCGTAAGAAAAATAATCGGAAAAATGTGTAAATTTTAAACACTGTATTTCGAAAGTCCGCCATTTTTTTATGTTTTTTAATAAATGGAAGTAAATTCGTGTGTGCGAAACCTTCTTTTTTAAAATGCCGTTTGAATTTTTCGTTTCAGGATTACCAACCCGGAGATTAACTGTCGGCCATGGACGAAGAATTTTTTTGGATCTTGACTTTGACGCCCTCTATATAATAGAACAATGGTCAAAAAAAAAATTATAATTTTCAAGACTCGTGTAAACTTATTAAAAAAAGTTTCATTTCAAAATACAATAAAGGATCCGAGATAAAAATTGTTAAATTTATGCCTTTTTTTGTACACGAAAAGTATACTCCTACCTTAAAATATGAATTCAAAAATTGAAGTAACATATGGAATAACAACAGCGCAATCGGGTTGAAATCAGTTGTGAGTCATATCGACCTCACGTTATGCTCTCTGGAGCATCCAAGAATGTTATGTATCTAGAGTTAAAAACCAGTAAATATACAATCGATTCCCAGTATAATAGTAGAAATCAAATTGAAGCTTTTTATGAAAACCAAAATCAAAAATTCAGTCCTCAGTCACAACTAATAGACTTTTTTTATAGTAAACTAGTAAAAAGATAAAAAATTAAACATTTTGGTATATATGTACATATGTACATATGTACATATGAAACAAATAAATAAATACTCATTCACAAAAAAGGACTCGCATATATACAGTTATTGTTGATAACTGGAAGTCGTGCTAACTCGAAATTTTTAAGATTTACATGGCAGTTCGAGTTATCGAAGTTCGACTTTATTTCCGAATAATGTGTTGTATAATCATTTTCAATTTAATTTCCCACTGCCAACAGATGCTTTCATTGCACACGTTCGCTCGTAACAGCCAGTTTTAATGAACTTCACTTCAGCAACTTAATCCGCCACCTACGAAATGTTTATTTAAACAAACGAACGCATTATCGAATTACCTAATTACAAGATGCCGTGGAATCCAACAAGCACTAACCCTGTCATGTGTGAATAAACCCACCCGTCCCAGCGTGTGAAGATTTTCCTTTAAATCATGCCGTCAATAAATCTACGCTTGCAGTTAATTAAAAAAAATGTTTTTCCTTCTTCAGTCTTCGGTTATTGTTTGTATGTACATTACCAATAAAGGCTCGGCGTGAAAGAAATCTCTTTCCAATGAATAATTTCTACTTGAAATTCAGGGAAGGCGTTTCGGGAAAACTACAAGACCCAAATTTTATTTACGTTTCAGTCGTAATTTTTCGAAAAGCCAAAAACTAAGTAAATATCTGGCGACCTCACACAAAATCTAGTGATCTAGAGGATCTTAGATTTGAGATGCTTTTGCTTGCGAACATCGAATTTGGACGCCCTTTCGACTATTCCTCAAGATGAATAGGTGCATCTTATAAATGCTGCTAAATCAAAGATCATCAATGTTCACTAGATCAGAGGAACGGCATCGTTAGCTGACATGTCTTTGGACAGATTTATATGAAATTCCGCTTGTCCGTCGCGTATTTTGTAATCGCCTCCGTATAGCATAAACGAAACTCATTAAAGGCGACATGAGGACATGAAAGATGCCAGCAAACATCTGGTGGAACGGCGGCAGCAATGAAAATTCCACCAAAAACTCCCGAAAAGACAGCAGATGGTTCTCGGCGAGATAGGAAAGGAGTCGCAGTAGTGCTGATAGATAGTGCCAGTGTGAAAGAAGCCACGGCGACGATGTCGAAAATATTCTGAATAGTGAGCCATCCATCTTGAGAAAAGTGCAAGAAGAAAGTTCTCTCACTCCTCCCTTGCTAGCGGTCCTCGTCGAGGCAGCGCAGACCGTTCCTGGACCACATTCATTTGTGACCAACTTTTAATTGGCGAAAATCAAGTTTTTCTTATTGATATCAAGTTAAATGCGACTAGTCTACTTGCAAGTCACCCTTAAATGCAAATGACGAAAGTGAAAACCATTTCCACCCTGCACTGTTTCGAATTTCCCAACTAATTTTCCCACACGTTGTATAAGATGTCGTTTATTTCGCGGAGGGCTAAACAGATGGCAACTTAGAGGGCTAGATGATCTTGGGATTAGCAATGATTTTCTTTCACGGGCTGAGGATTGCGATGAATTCTGTTTACATAAGATTAACTTCAACAAGTTGCAGGAACTCGAATAGGATGAAGAAAGAAACAAATAGCGAATGCGAAGCATCTTGGAATTGTGATCCCTGTGGGACTTGAAATTATTTATGAACTTGTGGAAATGTTACGATTATGGGAAAATATGTCTAGTTGTAATGTAGGAATATGTTTATAATTTGTTCGTACTAGGTTGTTTCTATTCCAAGGATACTGGAGGCCTTTGGAAGATGTTTTTTCTATTTTTCGCTTTAAATAAACTCATATCACGCTTGTTTCCTGCAAAAGACTTCGTATTTGTATAATAATTTGCATTTATCGCAGCCGTTGTATGTATCTAGTTGTTTGATGTCCAGGGAAAAAAAGCATATGAAAAAATTAGTTTTTATTTTATTCAGCAGGCATTGTCCTGAAGAAGTGAAATCAAAAGTGCAAACGTAATCCTAGTTCTACTTACAATATTTTGCTAACAACTAATGTCATTGAATCGCCACTCAAATACTACGTCCCTACACAAGGACTTGGCTTATTCAATAAATTCGCCATTCAAAGTAAACTCTGAGTGTCAATCTGAAGTTCACACCATCAATTTTTTGGATATTTCATTTTATCTTAGGAAGATAAGCGATTTTTCGTTGTTATTTTTGGATAGTTTTAAACTTCTGTAGGCACTCTGCTGAAAGCATAAAAATTAATAACACAAGCAATATTATTAAAATGTTGTAGCCATTTAAACAAAACATACTCCCAATTCTCGCGTCAAGAGTTAACACTCGCGATCATGTACCATTAAACGCGGTTCCCTCCTGGGATTATGATCGAATAGATTTGATGATCGATAGATTTCAGTTTCTGGTGGACACCAATTGGTCATTGGCATCGGTAATATTTCCTTTTTTCATAATTATAAAAATTCGCGATTGAATGTTTGTCTTTTTCAGAATAAAATTGTAAGAACGCCACCATCGAAAACGGCAAATCGCCGTAGAAATGTGGAAAATTAATAAATCATTGCGAAAAATTAGAAAACATGTTCAAAACAGCCACGTTGCAGTAAAAACAAATCATTAACCAACATAAGAGTTTGGATTATTTGGAAAACACCACTCATAAAAGGTGTCCAGAAAAGTTAAGTGGAGCGGATATCAGGACATTTCAGGATATTTCAATTGTGAAAACGAAACGTGCGTTTCGTTCGAAAAATAAAGTTAAAAGTGCTCCCGGTGATAATACTATAAGACGTTTATACGCAAAATTTGTGAATTGTGTTAATGTTAGTAATGCCAGTCATGCATCCAGACAACAAACAAGACGTTCCGATGAAAATATTGAAGCCGTACGAGCCAGTGTTAAGGAGGAGCCGACAACATCGTCTCGTCGTCGTTCTCAGGAGTTGGGCATCGCTCAGACCACTCTCCGACGCATAATTCATGTCGATTTGAAGATGTTTCCGTACAAAATTCAAATGGCACATAAACTGAACCCAGGTGATTATCTGCATCGCGTCGATTATGCCAAATGGATCATCGAAATGGCCGAGAACGAGGCCAAATTTTGGCGAAAAATCATCATGTCAGACGAGGCACATTTCACGTTAAATGGAAGCGTTAATAAGCAAATTTGCCGGTTCTCTGCCACTGAAAACCCTCAATTAATTGAGGAACAGCCTCTATACGACCAAAAAGTTACAGTTTGGTGTGGCGTTTGTGCGGATATGGTCATTGGTCCCTATTTCTACAAAGACGATGATGGAGCAACGAAAACTGTTAATGGCGAACGTTATCGAGCCATGATAAATGATTTTGTGATGCCCATTGTTTGTGAAAATCGTTTGAATGGCTTCTGGTTTCAACAGGACGGTGCAACATGCCATACAGGTCGACTAACAATCGATTTGTTACGACCATTGTTCCCCGGACGAGTTATATCGAAAAACGGTGATTTTGACTGGCCCCCGAGATCACCCGATTTGACGCCACCAGACTTTTTTTTGTGTGGCTATTTGAAACCCAAGGTATACGCTGATAAGCCAAGGACCATAGCTCAACTTAAAGACAACATACGGCGTGAAATCGCCGCCATATCGACCGATACATTGGCCAAAACGTTGGAAAACGCCGAAAAAAGGGCACATTTTGTACTCAAGGCCAAAGGTGGCCGTTTACGTGATATCATTTTCAACAAATAGCTGTAACATATCTCCTTGCACCAAAATAAATTACAATCGAAATAAAAATAAATAATATATATATTCATATATTTTTTCAGAAACAAATGCTTCCATTTTAAATGGCCCACCCTGTATTTTGGCAGGGTTCCATGTAAGAAGCCACTACTATCGAAAATCAACAAAAAAGGAGTTTTGAATACACAAAGAAATATAGATACATGGATTTCTCTTTTTGGACCAACGTGTTATTCTCGGATGGGAGTAAATTTGAAATTATAAACGAGCGGAAACCACCCAAAATTTGAAAGAAGAAAAATTGTACTTTGCAAGAGAAAACCTCCTAAATTCTGTTAAACATGGAGGGAGTCAGTGATAGTTTTGGGTAGCATTGCATCCTCTGAGCATGGTTATCTGGTATTTTTTAAAGAAATTATGAAAAAAGGAGATTATCTTAAAAGTTTGAACAGAAATCTGCAACATACTGCGGAGAGCCTTTTTTGATTCTTTCTACAGGACAAACAGGACCAAAATAGTCCTAAAATTGTAAATGAGTGGTTACTGTATAGAGTTCTCCGGCAACTAGAACATTCTCCATCCTCACGGGACCTCAAACCCACAGAAAATTTATAGGATCGTCTAACCAGAGAAATTCGCAAATCTATCATTACTTGCAGAAATCGTCTTAAGCTAGCATTGCTCCTAGAATGTGAAAAATTCTCATCAGATTTCAAATCCATGTCAAGAAGATTGAATGCTGTTATTAAAGCAAGAGGAGGCAAAACAAAGTATCGAAACATAGTGTAGTCTTTTTATCTACTTTATATTAAAGTATGAATTTAGAGCATATTTTGCATCTCATTACTGTTGGTTTGTTGATAATTATTTTGAAAATGATTAAACTTTTGCATTGAACAGAGAAAATATTGGTCTTTTAAGAAAATGATAACTATAAAAGTTTCGAAACGCATCTTTATTTATTTATTCAACACTTTCAACTCTCTTTACATTATACAATTATCCTTGGAATTCAGTGCTTAAGCCAGCTATGCTACGTATCAATCGGGTGGGAAGCACATTCATTTAGCTAAGCTCTCATTCTCCTAACGTCCTCGCGACTGCAAAACACTTTTCTTTCAAGCTAATTACGTGGTCGAGGGTCGAGCGGACGAAAAAATAAAAATTTCCACCGGAAATAAAAACAACTGTATTAAATTTAGCTTTCTTTATTTTAACACCGATTACTAGTATTGTACCTTAGGGCTAGGCGACGACTGAGAGAGAGGTTACTCCTCATAGCAAATTTATAGTTTCGTAATTGCTGACACCTGCGTCTGGCTTTTTAGCATTTCCAAGAAACGATTCTAATGTTTTCCAGCCGGTGTCAGTTTCACCTGAATCTGCATCTTACAAACTAACTGCAGATGCATGGAAATTTTTTTTATATGTAACTAGCTGCATTTTCAATTGCGGGAAAAAAACAATGTCACTTACTCACGACTGCAAGTCAGCATAGTTTTAACGTATTTTCTGTCAATTATTAAAAGAATATTATAAACTATATGGGAGAGCGGAAAATTTTACCTATGTATGCAAAAGTAGCAAAAATGCCTGTTTGGGTTACAATCAGTAATTATTTGGAATATCAATCGGTGTCCAAATTATCTTATTATCTATCCTTACCACCAAAGTTTTACATATTATACCTTTAGTCCGATAAAGTCACCTTTTTTAACCTTTTCTAAAGGCTGGATACATTGGAGGACGCTGTCTTGAGCACAGTAGGGCAGATTCTTGTCGGCGGTGATTTTAATACACATTGGCATAACGCGAACTGCACAAAGAGGACGATCCTCGAATTGGCGATAAGGGCTGAGCTCGTTGGCTCGTTCGCTCGTTGAAGAATGTTGGTACCAATACACCAGCTTTCAAGCGGAGAAGGTGACAGAGGGTTCCTTATGTGACACTGGCTTCAGAATGCTTTTTTTTGCTGTAAGAAACTGAAAGGTACTGGAAAACTACACGCCAAGTGATCATTAGTTCATAGCTCTAAAGATTTGCGATTTTGCTTTGCGCTGTACAGCGATTGAACCACAACCTATGGGGTAGAATTATATAGAATATACAGTGGCGAGCAAAAGTGGATACATGATTTGAAAATTTTAATGAAAGGCTGCTATTTTGCTGAATTTCAGTAATTTTGAAATAACAATGACATTATACCAAAATACAAGAACAATTCACTTTATTACAGAAAAATAAAAATACATGAGCTTCCCACAAAAAAAATAATAAAAATAAAACAATATTTTTTTCATTTATCCAGTTTTGCACGTTTTCAATTGAAGACATTTTAAGGAGATTTTTAATACTTTGTCCATAGTCCCTTGTTTTTCCAGACACTCTGCATGCGTGTTGGCATGCTTTCAACTAGCCTCTGAATGGTGTCATGTGGAATTTTTTCCCATTCAGCTTGCACTCGACTCCAGAGTTCCATCACATTTTTTGGAGGGTTATCATATTGTGCCAGCCTCCTTTTTAAAATGGCCTACAAATTTTCAATCGGATTTAAATCCGGACTTTGCGCTGGCCATTTTATTTTCAAGAATTGTTGTTCGCCAAGCCAATTTTGCACAATTTTAGCGGTGTGCTTCGGATCACCATCCTGTTGGAAAACGATCCCTTCAATAGGAAGGCAATGAATTATCAATGAAATCTAGTAAATTTGTTTTCAAAATATCAAGATAATGTTCTTTTTTCATTATCCCATTTATTTTTACCATTGGACCCAGATGCCACCATGTGAAGCAGCCCCACACCATTAAACTACCATCCCATGTTTTAATGTCTGCTTCACTTGATGTTTTTGAAGGCTCTCATTTGGTCGATGCCAATAATATTCTTTGCCATCAGACTGGAATCGATTAATTTTGGTTTCATCAGACCAAATTACTCTTTTCCAATCTTCCACGGTCCAGTCTTTATGGTATTTGGCAAATTTTAGCCTCTCTTTGATGTTTTTCTCGGATAGCAATGGTTTTTTAGGCTTGATAGATGCTGTAAAGCCAACTCTTCTTAGTGCTCTCTTAGCAGTCCACTCGCTAACAGTCTTGTTTATAAGTTGCGCTGCTGTTTTTGGTGTCCTTGCTTCCTTGGAATCTTCACTCCTTAGTAGTCTGTCCATTAATCGCGCGTCGGCATCCGATAGGAGTTTTGGACGCCCTCCAAGATTTCGTGCGGATGAAATATTATTCCTTTTTCTCACTAACAGTACCATTCTGTGACAAATTTTCAAGTTCCTAGCAATTACTCTCGAAGAGTACCCATTTTGAGTCAAAGAAACGATACTGTTTTCCAAATCCGGTAAAATTTTCCTCATTGTGACTATATGTTCAAAATAGGTTAATAATAGAATAATCTGACCAAAATTCACTTACCATCTAAGTATATCTGATGAAACTAACAAAATAGAACAATGAAAATGTCAAATTCTAGCGAAAACACAAAAAACTAACTGTAAACAAAAGATAACAAAAACGTGCAAAACTGGATACATTGAGAAGTGGAGTTATATTGACGACTACTGTGTTACTTCTTATATTTTTGTTGAATTATATTGATAAACTGCAATTGCTAATAACTATGAAGATTTTATTCTACAATTATTTGTAATAAGAAATATATAGGTAGATATAATAGATTTCGAATATCATTTACCCAATTTTGCTCGCCACTGTATATGTCGAGAAATTTGACTTCATGCTGCCGAGAGACATGTCAACGGAGTATCATCGTAGAATAAACAATTGCAGGTCTTGAAGTATTTTTGAGCTAGAGACGATGCAGGGTATCGTTAAAACACAATTCCCGGTCCGTTCTCTTGTCTTTCTATATTTTAACACAGAAAATCTGGCCATAACCATGTCGTCAATAAAAATAGAAGGCTACGAAAAGGTGTTGGCTGAATCACTTCCCGCCTTAGTTCCATCGTTGCTCCTAGCAATTGCTGGAACTTTTAACTCCTACTTGAAGGAAGATGTTTTCCAACTACGCTGAAAAGGGGAGATGCTGGTGTCAATCACCAAACGGATGGGTGTCCCTGGAATACTGTGTGCATTCCATCTGCTATGCAATCTGGATGTAGCTGCGAGGATACCAAATTAAAATTATCAAGAGAAAATTTGCCAACCCACTTTTCAAACGTAACAAGTAATCATATCGGATGATATTTAAGGGATAAAAAGAATAAATAAAACAGTTTTCAGGGTCCTCGCAACCTGAACTATCAGAATGGGCCCAGTGGCCTCAAACTCTGCAAAGATATTCTGCAACATCGGTACATATCATGCATGCATTCCTCATCTTCTGAGATCATTATATAGATTATTTCCGTCGAATGACGATTCTTCAGTTGTACTGCCGAGGAACAAAGTTTTGGTTGCTTTCTATCTGGTATTTTCGGATTGCTTTTTTATCCCTTCGCTTAATCTCTTTTCATTTCTTTCACTTTTTTTGTCTATTCTCTATATTATCTTATTTGTTCTTTTCCACTTCAGTTAAAACATCTTTTTCTATGGATGGAAGCTCAACATAGCTATGCCATTATTTTTGGATATTTTGTATAAATATTTTAGAAAGATGGAAAGAGCTCAAGCTGGTTTCGAACACGCATCCCTGCCGCTTCTCGTCAGGTGCCAACTCACAGGCCGGGACGCATTGATTGGCACTATTTTGTATACTTCTAGGGCAGCATGACTGTTATTATTGTTCCTCTTCACTAAAATCTGTTTCTGACGTACCCATGTTAAGATTATATAATTTATATTCTAGCGGCCAAATAGCGGCCAGCTATACAACATTTGAAGCACGTAGATGCATGTTGCGCTTACAGCAAAAATACAACTAACATTTTTGCCCATCTCGCATGATATGGCTTCGCTGAAACCTTTTTGCTCTTTTTTCAGCAATAATATTTTTCTGCATATGGACAGAAGAAAATTCTGTCTTCCCGGTTTGAAAATGAAATTCAGTTATTCCAGATTCAATAATCAAGAACCGCCTGACTTCAGCCTTTGAGTTCTATTAATACTGGTTACTTTCCCAAACTGGATTTCGATATACTTGCGAATGCAGGCTTCCTTCTGAGATGCGGAGAACTATTGTCAACAAATACCATATCTATTTGCTAGCGTGTATATTTTCTTTTCTTGTCCTTGTTCCGTGCAAAGAAGTATTTATCATTGTATCGCCCCTACTTTGACTTTTTTCAACTTCTGTGGCATTTTATAATATATCAGACGTCCACCATTGTTTATGCGTAAAGAGGAAGCATTCGCCAGGAGCTATATCGACACTTTGCGGAAGCTGGGAACGGTGTATAAAATACTATGAACGCACTGGGGTGTTATCTTGACAAAACAACCAGTCATCGGTAGACTTCAAATACAACCGTTTTCTTCTTGCATCACACAATCTCCTGGAGACTTGAAAGTAGTGTTCGGTTGAGTTTTTGGAGCATATTCATCTCCTTCATAAACACGAAAACGGTTAATATCGCACTATCTTTGCTTTGACGTAACGTTTTTTTATCCCTGAGATCCTTAATGTTTAGTAAAGGTTGCCGCTTAGTTGCTAGATCATAGCCATAAGCCCATATTTCCTCACCAGAAATAATCTTTTTGAGTACATTTTCGTCGTACAAGCATATATAAATATAAAGCAATATAAAGCAACGATTCTTCTGTTCTGCCGTTAACAATTTCGGGATTCATTTGGAAGCACACATGTGAGACACTTTTTAAATATTTAAATATTAAGTATTTGACCAGTTTTTAAGTATTTCTTTCTTGTTCGCGTAAAACCAATCGAAAATCTCCTTCAATCGCAAGTCACACATGCTCGACATTTTCTCTTGTTATGGATCTCAAAAATCGGTTAGATTGAGAATCACTGTTATTTGACGTGCAGCCATGTTTAAGCCGCTTGTACTACTCTGTCCTTTCTTCTTCAAATAGCTTATTCATCATATTAAATATATCAATGACGGTCTTAATCAGATTAGAGCTCAACTTGATGCAAATTCGCTGATTCACTTGTTCTGTCATCAAACAAGAGGGTTCAACTAGAGTTGTAGTTTATATTAATAGCCTTTAGAGGTTGGTCGACAGTGTTGGTGCGGAGATACAAAACTCGTTACGTCTCGAACAAATTTGGTATGTTCCAGGTCCAACTACTCTGGTCAGCCAATGGTTAATTACGTCTTTTATCTTCTATTTTGATTGTAAACTGTCCACCTTATACTAATGACGTTGCAATATTTCGTTTCATTGCGCAAAAGAAGGAGGCTTTTAGGTTACAATTTTCAAAAAAAAATATTTTTTTGGCGAATTTTTCTTCATAGAAGTTAAAAAGATATCGTTCTGAAATTTTGCGCAAATATTTTCTTTTTTAGAATTTTTGAAGCTGTTTTGTGGATTTTACGAATTCTTCCAAAAGTGCCCAAAATTTGACGTGATTTCTCGTGTTTTGAATATATGCAAAATGTATGCTTGTTTAACTGGCTATCGCGTGAACTAGGATAATTTTAACGCCGAAAAATACGGAAAGGGAAGCCATTTGAAAAAATTGGTTTTTGAGATTCGAAAATCGACTGGAAAGCGGAAAATTAATTTTCGATCAACGTGATCCTAGTTCACGCGATAGCCAGACCTGTTACCAATGGCATATTAAAAATTCAGAGTGATCGGGCCAAACGTTTTTTTTTAATCGTGTCCGCCAACTCGAAAAACGTGATTTCGAGGAATTAAAATTAAAAGTTTGGGTCTTTTGAATGTCCCCACTTTTTTCTGTAGAATATGCAAAGTATGTAATGTATTTACATTTATAATCCAAGTATAGATCGAAGCAAATGTTTCAAAATGAAGACGATCGGTAGTGGTGAAAAAAAAAATAGTTATTTTGATAAATTGTAACCTAAAAGCCCCCTTAGGAACTAAAGTTAACAATGTTATATTAACTAGTTTCTCTTAATATTAATTCAATCCCTTTTAGTTCATTTGCTTCATCAGTAACATCGGCATAGAGGAAAATTTTCCTGCCATAAATGAATTCGAGATTTAAATGGTTATTTCAGGCTGTAAGTAAAGTTAATTGAATGGCTCCAGTTGTCATACAACGCTTCTACACTGCTAAGGATATTTTTCCCAGCCCCCAATATTGCTCACATATCCTGTGCAAACCGCCGATCTTTTCTTCATTTTAACACCATTCCTACCCTTCGTCCTTCGTTTTATTCTCTAAATTTCGTTTTAATCAGCTTTGGAATACTATTAAATGAGGCAATTGCGTAGTACTACTCAGTTGGGTAATTTATTGCGGTATCTCGGTGTTTTTGCGCCATTACATAAATTTTCCCAAATCAATAATATCTAAATAAATAATACGCAAATAAATTTAGTTTTGACAGAACATGCATATATATATTTTGGACGTAAGAGTTCCTCCGTCTTCAGTCTTTGTTATTGATTTCCTATTTTGTTATTGTTATTGTTATATCAAAAGAAAGAAGAAAGATGAACTCTTACTTCGAAATTATATATATGTTCTATCAAAACTATTTATTTGCGTTTTTCGGAAAATATTTCTGATTTTGGAAAAATTTTGTTAAAAATGTTCTTTGATTGTTATTAAGAATCATTTATCTGCTTTTTATTTTTAATAGTATATTTCATGCTTAATTATATCTGGATACCTATATATCGTTCGGTAATTTGCACGATAGGCACAGAATTCCTCATTGTTCTTCTCTAAATTGATTCAATCATCTCTTCTTAACAGCATCTCATTCCGAAAGTTCTCATAAATTACAAAAATTTATTATAGTTTTAATCCGTTTGCATTATCATCGTCTGTGTTTATACAGATTCCGATGCATCATAAAATTGCATTTTATAGCTAAACAGTCGTGGGCTATTCGAAATATTCCTGAAGAAAAATTCTCCAAATTGGTAGTCTCCTCGTTATCCTGTCACGACGACGATAATTCATAAACTTAGCAGCTACCTTAATACCACATGAACTATTATAGCAACCGTTCGACCATAACTCAAAAACCCTTTCCACTATCGACCGTCCTGACACAAGAACCACTAAAGATGCAGCTATTTAAAGTACGAGATTTCACAGATCCCTTCCAGGCTAGTATATCATGTACTACATCTAAAATGCGTTACATATTCCAGATTTATTTGAAGGGTGCCGGTGCTATGGTGGTAATACGATCTTTATTCTGTGTTGATGTATGCTCATTTTGGTTCGACCACCAGAAATGCATTAGACATGGTGGATCCTGTAAAAAACGAAACAAACCAATTTCAAGAATATCTATTTTCATGGCTATTTGAGAGCGAAAGATAAAAAAATAAGCAAAAATGAAAGATAGTCTGGCTATATATACACATATATAGTCCGGACAAAAATCTGTCCGTAACCATTGGATTTTCTTTTATTCCCTATTTCTAGCATAGCAAATTATATGACTCGAATGTTGAACGAATGCAGTTAGTCAATCAAATTAGCATTTTTTTGTTAGTTAAATTAACTAGAATTTAGGGTCGTAAATGTCTTGAAAAAAATTTCCTTCGTTCCGATTGGCATTGAAATGGATAACTCCTGAATGGCGTAACTTCAGTACTTTGTCTTTCGAATACAAGAGAATTCAAAATTGCAAACAAGTTTAGAATAATGCAGGCAGCTAGTTATGTTAAAATAAGTAAAAGAATTAACAAGAATGCAATTAGTCAAAGTTTAAAGGGATCAAATAACATTATAATGAGGATAAGAGCGTCTGTTCTTTTTAATGAAGGAATCCTGTACCGAAAGAATCAAGGAGCTCATTTATAACGTTAACAAGACAACGAAGAAAGGAGTCAGAAACAGTGAACCTACATCGTATCTGCATTATAACAGAAAAGGACAAATTTAGAAGATCATCAAAGAATTCAGTAGACTACCAAAAAAATCGCCTGAACAACGATATTCTATCGTAGCAGCAAAGTTGTTCGGCCAAATACCCTTCTTTTTTTTCTAATTATTATATTTTTTTCTAATTCTAATATTTTTTCTAATTATCTAAAGAGTTGTGTAAATATTTGACATTAGATACGCACTAAAATAGTGTGAAAATATTTCTGTCAACTTATTGGCAATTGAATAAACTTTCTCGGAATTTGAGAACTGGAAGATAACCTCCCTTCTTCGTGGTCCCTTGCTCCTTTTTAATCACGTTTTAATTAGTATCACAATGAGTATGATAAATATATGTACATATATAAAAAACATCTACATATTATAAAAGAATAGCCATGCGCGTCATTTCAATATACTTCCCATTTGTACAATTACATTTTTTAAAACTGAGTTTATACATTTATAACTAAAAAATAATCGTGACCTAAAAGCAAATTCACTTTCACTTACACTGCAGGTTATGTGAGACTTCACCTTTTCGACTTAATAATTTTTTTGAACATGGTGATAACGTACGCAAGACGCAAAACAATCAAATTATCCTTGAAATTATCGCCCAACTATAAAAATCTATCAGTACTAACGACTTCATTATCACCGGTACACTTCATACATAAATATACTTATAAGAAACGATATAATCCTAGGAACTCCCGCATGAAATTAAAATCATGCTAAGGAGGAACAATCAATATGGGAGAAGAGCCAGGAGCACGTGTGATCCTAGCTTACGAAGGAAAGCTATACGTTTGACAAACGAAATTCGATTCTGTAGCTACTAATTTCGAAATGAGCATGACAGAGTTTCCTGAAGAACCTCGAGCCTGGTGAGAATCGTCTCTTGAGCCTGCGAACTATCCAAGCTGGAGTTCCACAAGGATCACCCATCTCACAAATATGATATAATCTGTAAGCCGCAAACATCCCAATCCTGCCAAATGATGTTCGACGATGAATGCACGCAGACGATACTTGCATATTCTTTGCCTCAAGACAAGCAGAAATCAACACCTTAAAAACTGCAACTCTAAATCGAAACGTTACGAGAATACTTCCGTAAATGCTAAATTAAGACTCACAAAGACAAGATCATTTTCATTACAAAATGTCGCGGTCAACTCCAAACGGTCTTACACATAGACAACGACAAAATACCATGGAACAGAGCAGCCAAATACCTATAATTCATACTAGATCGCCGACTTTCATGGAAAGATCATGTCCGCAAAAAAAAGAGCCCACTACCTAGATATACTTTCCTCCTTAAGCCCTCTCCTCAATTCTGGCTGCCTTAAAATAATTCAACCGACACTACTCTATGGCAGTAGTCACAAAAGTCCACAAAGTCCACAAAAAAGTTTTCCAATCCCCAGTGACTTGCTGGTCAATGTATTCAACGCTTGCCTCAGAGAAGGTGTATTTCCATCTCGCTGGAAGGATGAGGCTCGCATTGATCAGCAAGGGGAAAGGGGAACCCGAGCTGCTTTCTGCATACCGCCCGCTTTGTATGCTGAGCACAGCCGGGAAAGTGTTCGAAAAGCTCATCAAAGACGACTCCCTGACGCAATTCGTGCTGTAGGGGACCTATCTCCTCGGCAGTACGGCTTTAGAGCAGGGCGATCCACTTCCGATGCCATCATGTAAGCGTTGAACGTAGTCTGTCGAGCCGAAGCACACAAAAATGATTTCAAACGAGTTGTTTCACTAGTGACGCTTGACGTCTGGAATGCCTTCAACTCCCCCAGATGGCCGGATATTCTTGGCACGTTGGAAAATTTTTTCCGAATGCCAGGGCATCTGATGCTTATTTTTACGGATTATTTGAAGGACCGCAGCCTGCTCTATGACACGCAAGATGGGCCAGACTTGTGAACGCCTCATATTACGGGCTATCGAGGCTTGAGCTGCCAGATGAGTCGCGCTTGGTCGGCTATGCAGGTGATATAGCAGCACTGGTCGCCGGACGCACAGTCGAACACGCAGCGCTGACTGGGAACGCTTATGCGTCGAGTGAGGGAATGGTGGAGTGAGCACTGGAGAAAACCGAGGTGGCCATTATCACGAAAAAAAAGAATTCCCATGGTAATTCCTATGCAGTAATGTCGAGTCAAAACTTTCGATAAAGTATTTGGGACTACTGATCGATTCGAAAATGAGCTTTTCGGAACAGATCAGGGCAACGGCGGAAAAGGCCGCGATAGGCGTCTCAGCTCTAAGTCGACTCATGTGCAAAATCGGTGGGCCCACACCGAGCAAATGCCGACTCCTCGTGGGTGCTGTACAGTTTGTGCTACTGTATGGCTCTGAGGTTTGGGCCCGAGCACTCAGCAAGGAGCTGTAGCAAAAGCGCTTGGCGCAGGTACAGAGACGAGGAGCTTTGCGGATTGCGTCTGCATACCGCACTGTCTCTGAGTCGGCGGTGTTGATGATCGCAGGAGTGATACCCAACTCCCTCCTTGCTAGAGAGCTACGGAGTATTTACGACAGAAAGGGGATGATTCTAGATATGCTGTCAACCGAGAGGAGAGGCAGCGCACAAGAATTGAGTGGCAACAGTCCTGGGAAGGCGACTCTAATGGTCGCTGGACTGCCCAGGGGAAAGGGGCGACGCATGTCACACCTTCTTCAATTGTAGTAGGTGGAACAGGATGCGGCAGGACTTTTGAGAAGTAATGGGAGAGCTTACTCCAGACAATCTGGTCGGAGAAATGCTGAAAACTTTTGACAAATGGACCTATGTAGCACATTACTCTCGGCCAATACTCACAGCGAAAAAAAGGTATCATGGATTGCCTTGGGGCGCGGGGTCTGAGGGTCTCCTTTCCAGTAGCCTTCCCCCATCCTGCCCCATCCCGCTGGGGGATGGAGATTTCTCTAGGCTGACGGCGCCCTAGGGCGAAGAAAAAAAAACGCCTAGCCCGAAGTTATGTGTCAAATAGTTCCAGGCTAGGGTCTCTTGACTGGGGGGGATGATTAGTGAGTAGTCTGGTAGAATGCGCTACTACATGATTGCCTTCACTCCCAAACCAAAAAAAAATTCCCCGCAGAAAAGGTGGATCTGTAGAATTTCATGATGCATTAGAAACACGGACAGCTCTTTTAAATAACAAAACAAGTGGCCGATTATAAAAAGAATTTACTATTAGAAAATTTCATACAGCATCATGATAGAATGAAAGGTGTAAAAGCTCGTGGGTTCGCACGGTATTGGTTGCCAGTTGATATTATTCATGAAATAATTCGCTCTATGAGTAAGTCTTCCAACAAGTTGATGAATCCACGAGACTTTTGATAGATCGCAGCATTTAGTGAAAAGCAGACATTACTTGTGCCAAATTTTTTTTTCTTTTGATCAGAATTACTTTTGCGCGTATTCCTATAAAGAATTAACCTGTGTTGTTTTCCTCAACAAATTTTCATCTTCAGGCAGTGTGTCAGTTTTCTGAGTCTCAAGAGGCAATTCGAGGAACGTTTTACTAAATAACGAATAAATTAAGCAATGAACGTACTTCATCCGAGAAGGAGAAACAAATTGACAGTTTTTCAGTCTTTCCTGAATAAGTTGGGAAAGTCACCGACCCCTGTGTGCTTGTTCTGTCCAGGACTACCGATGACGCTTGCCAGACCTTGTTCGTATGCAGGAGATGGTCCAGGCTCCGCCTGCGTCCGTCCAAGGAATAGGCATGCTCTCTTCAGAAAATGTAACGGGAATGAAATTTAGCGGCCAAAGTAAGATTTTGACTATTTTCACCTTCATCAGTTTGAGTTTGATTAATCACTGGGAGGTACAATTGCCTGAAGACAGTGGCTAATCCTCTATTCAGTGTTTTGTGTTTGCAAAAAGAGAACGAGCTCAAAATATTTTTTTTATTATTTTTTAAAAATTATTATCAGAATAATTATTTATTTGTTATCCTGATTATTAATTTTATGTATCACACTGTCGCTTGAAATTTCCCCAGTGGAAAAATTCAAGAAATGCCGCTAAAGGGAGGGAGACCGGAACTGTCAACCCAATATATCTGGGCATATAGCTATATATATAGATATACCAATATGCTATATCTAGGCAATGGGCGTGCCTTCGCCCAACGTTAATGGCCCAACGACAACGGAATGAAATACTCACTTCAGTACGAACTGACTACGAGAATGATCGTTGATAGGAGTGAACAGAACGGCTAACTCAAAACATAAGTCCTGAAAACTGCAACTAACATCCTGAAGAATACCAACTAGAACAAAACGAGATCGGCAAAATCGAAGGGTTTGCTGTTAGAGCTGTCAGATTTGGTCTACGAAATTCAGCCTACTGCCGCGAGTGAATTGAAACGGCAATATAGGGCTAAGAGTGAGTAAATAGGCACAAAAACCTCGGACTCAAAACTGAAAGTATCAATCTCGCGCAAATCCCAAAGTTTGACAGGAATAAATTAAGTCACCCGAACCATCAGCTCGCAGTCAAGGCGAGGAGGTTGACGCCGACTTCCAAATGGTATAATTTAAAGCAAAGCAGGCATAACGGGTAAAGGTTATATAAGTGGCCAAACCCAACCGGATGCCTGGGAAAACAGACGTAAGCGTGCTCTACTCATCAAACCGACAGTCGTGAGGACCTACGAAGACGTCCACAAATAAATAAGGTAAAATGCTGTGATTGAAACAACAAGAGCCCGGAACAAGACCGTACAAATTACCAAAACGGATAGCCTTCTCGTAAAACTCGAAAAGGAACCCACGGACAAAGCGTTTAACAAGAGGCGCGACGATAATTTACTAGGCTCAAGAGCTATTATCTTGAACATACAGTCATTGGTCTCTTTAACAATAAGAAAGATTGAATACGTGACTGAAGCAAAAAAGAGGCCAGTAGACAAATCCTTCTTTAGGCAGACAGTTTTCGGGTAAGGTTGATCCCTGCCAACCCTACAGAGCAAAAGGTCACAATACTAGACATCCCACAGCATCCCACTCCTCACCAAAAAAAGAAATCGGCTAGGTAGGTATACTGCAGAAATCCCCGAAACGTGGTCTTGACTCGTTGCTATTATCACTTATAATATTTTTGTTTTTGTTTTTGTTCGGGAGGTGAAGGCTATTTACGCCCTGAGTGTCGGACTCCTCCGCTACCGGACTACCGACTAAACAGCTCCCCAGTCACACCGCGAATCTAGCCTGGAACTGTTTGTCACATTACTTGGGACTAGGCCTCATTAATCATCGCTTAGCGGTGCCTTCAAGCTAAGGGAAATCTCTCTTTCTCCACGGATGGATAGGAAGGAATTGCGATTAGAGATAATTGCGTTACAGAGATCTCCCCACCCTCGCCAAGCGATCCCTCATGCCCTTCTTTATAATAAGTACTGTCCGTACGTAATGCGACACACAGTTCCAATGGTCCTTTGATTGCATCATTTTTCCTGTTACATTTTCTGGGGAAAGTACGCCAATTTTCTCCGAGAGATGCGAACGGAGTCTTGTGAATCTATTACACGTAAAGAACGTATGGCAGGCGTCATTCGTCATCCCCGGGCAGAACACGCAAGTTGGGGATGGTGTCTTTCCCATCTTATGCAGGTAAGACTGAAAATACCCGTGACCGCTGAGTAGCTGCGTCAGATAATAATCAGTCTCACCATGCATTCTGTAGAACCACGGGCCCAAGTCACTTATCATCATCCCTTATGACTTATAATAGCAATTTATATTGCTATAATTTCAAACACATTTCTCCAAACTGCAAGGGACCATATCAAAGAAACTTGTGGTATAAGGGTGGCACTCCCGGTCATAAGGCGAAAGACCATGCTGCATGTTGTCTTAGCCCAATGGTTTGAAGGCGGAAGATCTAGCTAACGTTCCTGGAAGTAGAGAATGTTCAAAGTTCAAAGAGGAAGACACATGAAAGAGAAAAGGCAGACTATAATCCGAGTCCTCGAAAGTAACGTTTAGCGTAGAGCGACACACATAACTTGTTTGTCGAGGTTGCGAAGCAAAAAGGATCCGACCAGCCATTGATATCCGACCAGTTTTATAACAGCGAGGAGGCAGGGTGCTACTGAGACCGTTCTGGCTCCGCTGCAGAAAAGAGTTACTTTATGGCGAGTGACTTTTTGCTGATCAAATGTGCTGGTTTAAAATGTTTCTTCCGAGTTATGTAAACACTGAACCTTGTAATTCGGAAAGAAGGTGGATGGTAAAACAGAAGCATCAAAGTGGGACCGGTCGGGGTTACAGTTATAGAAAATAATGTGAAAATTACTAATAAGAGTCAAAAACATGAATAAAAATATAACTGAATTGGACATGAAACTGAGGGCATGAAGTTAATTTTACTTATAAGGAATAATTCAATTCAAATGATTTAATGCAAATATACAAAACAGTCAAAGGAAGAACGTTTCATTCGGGATACGTGGGATTGGTTGTTTGTAGTTAGGCAATTCGTCTACGAAAACTCTTTGGTTCTCCATCTAGTCCACAGCTTAGTTCAGCCATAGCGCGCTCGTCGTATTAAGGTATGTTTAGTTATCCTGTCTAACAAATATGGTTTTATTATTAACTGAACTAATTTTTTCCCTGCTCCCTCCTCCTTTGGGGATATGAAAACTAAAGTAAGCTTTTGACGAAAAGTATTTTATTCCCAATTGAACTTTGAATCGGAACATCATCACCTTTGTTAAAAGTTTAATTTAAAATGTTTACAAGAATTAATTATCGTGAAAATAGACACGAATTTCTCACGCAAAGTTTAACACTCAGAACGCGGTTCAATGCATGTTCGCCATGTTCCTTTATGCACGTACTCCGCGTCACAAAACCAGAACTATCAATTCACGGCTGAATTAAAACCCAAAGACGTTTTGAACATTTTAACCAGAATTAAAGTTATGTATATCTTTTAAGAATTAAAGTTATATCTAAACCGTGCGTTAGTCGTTAAAACTCTGAGCAGATGAGTGAACCAACACGTCTTATGTTGTGTTCAATAATTCTTCATATTCGTAAAATCCAACCCATCTCCATCATTCAAAAGATAATGCACTATCACGAGATTGTGCTAAGTTCCAAATTAATTACAGTATATTTTTGTTTTAAGAAAAAAATACAGGCCCCAATTTTCTGTCAAAACCTAATCCAAACAATTTTTCATATCCCCGCTGTTTAAGCCAACTAGCTCGTCATGCGTGGACGGGAATAGAGGAACCTAAGTTAAAACAACCGATCAAAATTCCTTTGCGTTATGAATGCATCAACACAATCAACAAACCACAAAGTTTCGCTTTTCAAGAGAAAATCCCACAGACGATGTTTTCTTTCGGGAAAATTAATCGATGTTGGATGAATGGAAAAGTCGCGAGGGAGAAGGATCGTCTATTGATGAAAAATAAATCGGGCTGAGGATTATTCACGGTTCATTATCATCGGTGGGAGGAGGATCAAAAGATTTGGTTGGATTTTGAAGTAAAGAAGCAAAATTTATGGTCTAATTGTGGATTTTAATGAGTTTTACGATTATGGACCATGTACGACTGGTCTTCATCGTACAATTCACTGAGCGAATTATGAAGAATTCTTTCGTTGCTGACCAAAAACATTTTCCCCAAGAATTTTATAATTATGAAAATATCATATCTTTACAATTGAATTTGAAAATATTCAACCTATCTTCCTAGCAATGATACCTTAAACAAAAAAAAACGAACTTCAATGGAAATGGATTTCTGCAAATTATATGAATACATCCTGCGGATTCCTGCCGATTGTAAGACGCATCTCCGTCCGTATTCGCAGTAACACATATGCTTCGCTATGGATATGCGCATGTATGTAGTTGCACATGTCAAGTGCATATTTTCTTTAATCCATATCAGTCAAACCAACGCTAAAAATAGAAGTCCCTCGTAAGATCGGTCTGTCCTCAATGCAAATGAGTGAATTTTTTTCTGCATTTCGAAATTTTGTCCCAAGGCTCAAGTACCATTTGAATTAGGCCGTAAAATAATGGGAAGAATTTTAAAGGATCCGCAGTGGTACGATTTGTGCCAAGAAAAGAAAGAAATCCAAAAAAATTAATTCTCAGCTGTGTGAATTTTTCGTCGCATTTTCAAATGATATTCGTTCCAAAAGTTCATATAAAAAAATTGATTACATTTTCATACACTCAAAGCGAAATACTGATTTCAACGCAATGTTTAAATCAGAGCTGTTTATTAACCTTTGTTATTAACAATGGTTTGTAACAGACAAGTAAATAGGATTTGTAGGCAAATCCTGCACTCTTCAAAAATCGTAAATTCCTGCAGAAGGCTAATTGCAGCAACTGAGAGAATACTAGTATTTCATTATTCTGAAATATATATACTTGGTGCTACAGATTAGATTTAAAATTTCCGTTGAATATTTGAATTTAATTTTGAATCTATCCCACATCTGTTGAGTCCTCAACCGTAACCGACGACCAATCAACTGACCTAACGACCTAACCTCCTCCATTAACTAGAGAACCTAGTCTCTAACTGTTTGACACTCTGAATCGAGCTACGACTCCTTATTCTACGTCTTATTGAACATTGACATAAGAGGAACCTCCTCCTTATAAGGTAATAAAGTAAGAAAATTGCTGAAAAGAGTACTTCGCATTCAATAGCTTCAGTCTACCAAGTATGTCTTTTTAGTTGCTAGAAAATTCCAAGCGCAATGTGTTACCTGGTTCTATTTACTAGGCGATTTCAGCAACTCTTGAATTTGATTGATCTTGCGACGCATTTCCCTCCTTTCGCACGCACTCAAGATTGCACCCAATCTTCAAGGGTGGGTGGTTTTTGTCTCTAGAAATTGCTCCTTTCTAAGTCCATGTCATCGGACAAGGTTAACTGTTTTTCACTCTCTGACAACGGTGCTGCGAATGTCGACACCGGTGATCCGAAGAATGTCCGGCATGCTGATGCAATCTGATTTCCTCTTCTCCACTGGATCTATCGTGCTTCTTGTTTAACGCTTCGTTCCATATAAGACCGATAACTATACGACACTCAATAGAAGTCACCCTTTTAGTAAGACTTTTCTCCCCAACATAGATCCTTGTTCAATTAATTTCTACTAATGTATCCTTGACTCTCTAGATATCCTCTTGGTATTCGCAATGACCACTTCAGTTTTCTCAGGATTTAAGTTAAATCTTTGAATGACCATCCAACTCCCTACTCACAGCAATAGCGTATCCAGCCTTAAATGCACTTGTTCGACGGCTCAGCTACTAAATGATTTAGATAGCGGATCAGTCTTGATTCCTTCTCCTTCTTCCACAGATCTGGACCGAGGACGACGCCGTGGGCAACATCATATGTAACTTGCATGTTCTGTCAATCTTGCTTCATATTATGAATCAGACTGCCCTCCTGCAGATAATTCCTTGGTATCCGCATCAGATTATTTGGTGGTTGGAGTGAGCTATTCAGGCTTCCCCAATATTCAAGAGCGTTGCAGACTTGGCCTTGTCCTTGATACTTAGCGTCACTAGATTAACTTAACGATTGAATAAACTTCGTGCCTCTGACCGATGGAACAAAGTCAATAAATCCAGAGATGTATCAGTACTGCAGCAAGCCCTGGTTGGGAATCGTACTATCATAGAAAAAGGTCGTCTGTGTTGACATTTTCTATAAGTCTATCATTTATGACCTTATCATAAGGTTCATAAGGTTCAGTATGCTGACAGATACTCGGATTTGTCTTCCCCTTGCTTATTAGTCTGGTCGTCTCTCATTGTTTCTTCCAAGTACGGAGCAGTTAGTCAAAGAAATTAATAGACCGATTGAATCAATCCGGTAAATTGGGAGACAAATAGAATATCTCCGTTAGAGTAGAGCTAGGGAATAGCACCTTCTTTCACTTCATAGAAAAAATTATTAGGTCCAGTTCTTTCTTCGCGAAGAGTGGACGGTCAGAGTTATTCCTCCGTGGACAGTTTCAGCAGAGATGGGATAGTCAAATGGCATTGGGAGCCAAAAAGCCTTAAATTTACACTGTCATGATATGTGTATCAGCGTTGAACTTATGTTCTCGTCATGGTCTCATGGACGTACAAATACTACAAATCGAAACGATGGATGAAACTTGTTCTTTTCTGCAGAAAGTCATACAGATAATATGGTAAAGATTGTCTATGATCATTAGGAGGATATCATGCTTTCAAATGAACCACAAAATTAGCCCTACAAATTTCATATAATGAAGAAGGAGATGTAACACATATATTGGATAGTCTAACAAGTATTGAGCCTTTTTTGTCACCAGATAGTGTTTGTTGTCATATATCGGGCAATACCAATAAGATTGAGTCAAACTAACATGCGTTCGTAAGGTGACATTTTAGTCTGTACAGTTTTGTATTTCGTCATTCGTGTCAAAATTTGTATTCATTTAAAAATGAGTGAAATTTCTGAAAAAATTCTTTATATTTTACAATATCACTAGGATCAAGGTGTGAATGCATCGCACGCTCGTGTAAAAAATTTGTGGTGTCTACAGTCAAGATACTTTATCAAAAGCCAAGCCAAGAGATAGTTCGCTCACTTTCGTTCGGGAAATTTTGATGTCAAAGATGCACCTCGCTCAGGTCGACCAATCACCGAAAATTGTACAAAATCTTACGAAAAATTGAAGAAGACCGACACATAAGTAGCCATGACATTGGTAAGGAACTGAATATCCATTACCAAACAGTTTTGAACCATTTGCGTAAGGCTGCATGCACAAGGGAGCTCGACGTTTGGATGCCGCAGGAACTAACACAAAAAATTTGATCGACCGAATTTCCATTCTCGAAATGATAATAAAACGCAACGAAATCGAGTCATTTTTGAAGCAAATCAATACGTGTGATGAAAAATGGGTAAGATACGAGAATGCCGTTTGAAAAAGATCATGGATCACCTTACCAAACACTCAATTCGGCTTTGAACTGTCAGCAACTAACCAGATTGCAGTAAGCAATCAAAAAAACGGCCAGAATTGATCAATAGAAAGGCCGTTGTCTTCCATCATGACAATGCCAGACAACACACATCTTTGATGACCCAGCAAAAATTGACAGAGCTTGGCTGGAAAGTTTCGATGTATCCACTGTATAGTCCAGGCCTTGCACTATTAGACTACTATTTGTTTCAGTTTCTGCAAAACTTCCTTAATGAAAAGAAATTCACTTCAAAAAAGAACTGTGAAAATCAATCACTTGGCCAAGTTTTTCGCCGATAAACCACAGAAGTTCTACACAGATGGAATAATGGCTCGACCCAAAAGATGGCAAAAGGTCATAGATAATAATGGACAATATGAACCTCAATAAAATCCATTTTAAATAAAAGAAATATTTAATCGAAAAATGACAAAAAACGCTCAATACTTTTTAGACTTACCAATATATCTAAATCGAAATGCTTTTTCCCCTAAAGTTCTTTGGTTCGTGTGAAACTGTGAAGACAAAGCTCACTTCTACTCCGGTAGAATGTGTTGTAAGGATGTAGAGAAGCCTTGTGTTACTCAATTTCTGTGGAAGCTTATAGTTTTTAACCATGTTTAAGCATACTATTACAAGGACTGACTTTTAAGGTTCGTGCTATACTTGGGACAGGATATTGTTGTTTTAATGCCCACATTACTTAAATTAGAATGGGTTAAATAGTAATGCATTGTATTTGTAAGTGCAGCACTGCACTACTACTGCAGTATTGGTTTATATAGCACTACTGGGCATTTATTTGAAAAATCTTTATGTGGTATCTCTAGACACAACTGGGGGTTTTGATTCCACTAGTTTTTTATTTTCAGAGAAATTCGTTCCGTCTTCTCCAAACCCACTCTCCAAATACTTTGTTTTAGAAAGAGCCCAACACATGGTCAAAACTTCTCCCCTCGCTTTTCGGTCGAATTAAAAGCCATCAGGTCAATAAATAAGTCACACAACTGCCTTATTATTCATAAGTAAGTCACATCAATTAATTTCAATTCATGAGTTTCAATGCGTTTCGTGAATGTCGTATCCAAATTTTGTTTATTTTTATTTATTTTTAATTTTTAATTTTTTATTTACAATAAATTTGAAAGTTATTACAATGCATGATCTAAACTGTAAATTTAGAAGTGTTAAAAAGTAATGCTGAAATTCATCAGATTTTTGGCATTCCCAGAAATCAGATATCCATACCAATATTTTTCAGCAAATGTACCGAAAGGATTTGGTATATTGTTCCTGTAAAACAACTAACAGTTATGTAATTGGTTGCTCCATTCAGTTAAGTGAAGATCCTTTAAAAATTAATGAAGAAATTGATTGAAGTTGCGTATCATGACAATTGAACCTATTTTTTAGTAACATGGACCACATAGTAGACAAGCTGTCATTAAAATATTAAAATAAGTACACTTTTAGAAAAGATAAACATAAACTTTTAAAAATTTGTGGAACATGGGAAAGAACTAATAATAGACGAAAGTGTGGTCCCTTGTTGTGGTCGATTACAATTTCGCCAATATATTCTGAATAAACGTCATAAATATAGTGTTAAAATTTATAAGCTATGCTTTGTAGAAGGATATACCTGTAATATAAATATTTATTCTGGAAGAAGTCCAAAAGCACTAAAAATGTCACATACACATAGCGTGGTCATGGAGTTCATTGATGGTCTTTTACATGAAGGAAGAATTGTGTACGCTAATAATTATTATTCTAGTGTGCCTTTAGCCAAGGAGTTTTTACAAAAAAATCTTTTTATGTGAGCAAATAAATCAAACAAAAGGGGATATAATAAGTGCACAAAAAGAAGGAGTAAAATTTATGAAATGGATAGAAAGAAGGGCAATGATGATGTTGACAACTTGTAAATACCATAAGTGTTCCCTAACAGAAGTCAGTACCAGAGGACACAGGTATGTAGAACACACTGATTGTGTTCTAAGCTATTATAAAGCCAAAACAGGAGTCGATTTTTCTAATCAAATGTTAGCATACTACCGTTCTCTCAGAAAAATGATATAAGAAGAAAATTATTCAAATGATTTGTGGCACAATGTTCGTAAATGGATGCTGTATTTATTCTAAATTTGGTGCTCGTAAAATGTCTGTATGCTAAAATTCCGTAAAAGTATAATCAAAGCTCTGTTGAAAATTGAAAACCCGCAAAAAATTCGTTCAGATTAATATTCGTTCATTTTTGCAGAGATTTTGTAAACAGTAAGTAATCTAACTAGTTTCGTTTATGTTAATTTGGTATGTTATGTTAATTTTATGTGAGTTTGAGTAAAAGCTCAAATACTTTGAATATACTACTGTGGCCAAAAAAAAAGAGACATTTGAATTTAAACTGCGCGCGTCGAAGGATTTGGAGAATTATTTTTTTTTTAGGTTGGAAGTAATGTCAGTGACATCTATGTCAAATTTACATGTTAAAATATTCATTAGTGTTTGAGATACGCGTCGTTTTGTGAGCTGCTAAAAGTGAGTTTTTCGTTTTTTGTGATGTCGAAATTTGTTGAGCAAAGAATTTGCATTAAATTTTGTTTGCGGAATAAATTTTCTGCTGCGGATATGTTGAGGATGGTGCAGAAAGCCTTTGGAGATGAGGTTATGTCTAAAAAAAATGTTTACAAGTGTTATAGTGAGTTCCTAGCCAGCCGTGAACGTGTCGAAGAGCGTCCTGGGCGACCATCAACCTCAACCGAAGAAGCTCACGTGCAACAAATCAAAGATTTGGTGTTGAAAAACTGTCGATTAACGATTAGAGACCTTGCTGATGAGGTTGGCATATCGAAAGGCTCGGTCAATACCGTTTTAAAGGATGTTTTGGGTCTCAAGCGCGTCAAATCTCGACTGGTACCGAAAACATTGATTTTTTTGGAAAAAAGGCGTCGCGTTGAAGTGTGTGAAACGGTGCTTTCTGACTATCAAGACAAGATAAGACGCATTATTACTAGAGACGAGACTTGGATCTATGTTTACGACCCGGAAACAACCGATCAATCGAGCGAATATCGTGCCAAAGGGGAGCCGAAACCAAAAAAATCGCGCCAAAATCGCTCAAAAATCAAGGTCATGTTGACTGTTATCTTCAATTATCGTGGTGTTGCACATAATGAATTCCTTCCGCCGGGCCAAACAGTCAACAAGGAATATTATTTGAACGTTATGCGTCGTTTGCGTAATGCTATCTGCCTAAAAAGGCCGGAATTGTGGAAAGACAATTCTTGGATTTTACACCACGATAATGCATCATCCCATACTGCATTCGTAATTCGTGATAATTTCGCCAAAAACTCAACCCATATCGTTCCGCAACCACCGTATTCACCTGATCTGGTGCCGTGCGACTTCTGGCTGTTCAGCAAGCTCAAAAGACCGCTCCGGGGACACCGTTTTGATATGAAAGAGGAGATTTAAGCCGCAGCGAAGACGGAACTGAAGACCATCCCGGAAAGTGACTACAATCAGTGTTTCGAAGAATAGAAAATCCGTTGGCATAAGTGCATTTCATCAGGAGGGGATTACTTTGAAGGAGATGAAATTGATTTGGAAGAATAAATAAAGAGTTTACAAAATAATACCTTATTTTTTGTACACAGTAGTATGTTCTGTAATAAATATTTTTTATTCCTAAGAGCAGAACGTTAATATGCATTAAAACGACAAATTTAATTTTGTTTTAATAAAACATGAAAACGTCGTAAACTAGATGCGCGGGCTATATTGACCCTCTTTAATATCTGTAAAAAAATTTCATACCACAACGACGCCTGGTTAACCGATTTTGTTAACTAATTTTTTGTTAATCAATTTTTTTTTTCATAAATTCTTATTTATTCCTAAATTTTTATTTTTAGCGAATTCAATTACTGTATCAAAACCAAGAGATAGATTCATACTTTTCCTCCTGAACTCACTTGCATAAAAGTTGAAGAATGCATGAGCATCATAATATGAAAAAACTTAATTGGAAAAAATGAAATCATTCGCTAAAACTCTGTAACAATATTTCAAACAATGTAGGAAATATATTTAGCTCATTTGTGTTGAATGATGTTAGAAAGACCCAACACCCCTCGTAGAAAGTAGAAACAATCTGGGTTTGGAAACATGAGAACAGAAACTTTTCTACCTTAAAAAACAGAAATATGATTTTTACCTTCATCACCACTACTATATTACAACAATTATCATATGGAATAAAAACATCTTGTTCTAACTCAATTGGACAGACGCACTATGAAAAACGCATAAATAGCACCCAGTACGAGATTTCCAAAAATTCGATCCGAAAATGAATTCTAGATAACCATTAAAAACAGCATTCTAACAAATTTCTTGACCTCCTTAACTATGATCCTTATCCTTATGGGCAAAATTTTCTTACCTCGTATCAACATAAATTTTAGCCTGTACACTTATGTTTCAATGTTCTTGGATTGGAATATTTTCAACACAAACTGTTTCAGTACATCCAAACAAAGTCCTAAGAGAACTGCAACCATTTTCTCTTGAATCTTTTTTTTTTCATCCCAGAAATCAATGCGTAACGATAAAAAAAATCACCATTAACAACCTCTTAAGTTGACATCATTCTAAGAATTTCCCCCATGTTTGTAAGGGAAAACAGAAGAAATAAAACAACAACAAAGAATTAAAATATCCGAAAGAAACAAAACGGAAAAGATCAGACAGCGAAAATGTTTTTTTGCGCGCGGATGCAAAACGAGAGGGACATCCGGCCCAGATTTATTACCCTTGACAGATTTTCCATAAATGAAAGTGATTTTTCAAAGTGGAAGACAATAGTGAAAAGTTTGTATGTATTTGTTTTTGCACTTCAAAGATTCACACCCCAAAAAAAAAGGGAAAAAATGGAATTAAAATGCACATACGAAGATCACTTTGTTCAAGAATAGGAAGAAGTCCTCGCTTGCACGAATGAGTTGTTTCAACTTGGCACTAAAGATGAGATAAATTGCAATTTCTGCAAGAATGTTGTCATAAACTGCTACGATTTAACAAATGGCCGGTTTTATAGATACTTGCATCTGCCAAGGATGCTAAGCTATGGCTTTTGGAAATTTTCTGTACAGCTAGAACATTTTTCAGTAGGTTTTAGTGACTTTGGGACATATCGACAATTTGTTGTGATTCTGTTGCATTTTTTTTGATGGAAGAAAGTGTGATTAAAAGACATTGCTTTGGCTAATTAAATTATTTATTTTTTCTTTCTGATTATAAAATCTATAGTTAAGCGGCTTAAGTACAAAACAAATAGATACATTTTACACAATTAAACAATCTTAGTTCTAAGGTTTTATTTGCGAATGTTCACGAAGTATACGTATACAAAATAACAAAGAAATTTCAATATTCGTCGATGATTCTTGCTACACTTTTCCATTATTCCAATCACCTTCCATTCGCCACACACTGAACAAATAACTCAATTTTTCAGGTGCAATTGTGGCGTTATTACTACTATTACTATTACTACTGTTTACAGAATTTCCACTTATACTACTATTGCTATTGAATCCACCATTACTGTTTATCACATTTCCACGATCCTCTAGGGATTTGAGCAAGGACACTTCATTGTTGGAGAGAATTCGGTAGAGAAAGTCAATATATCTGTAAGATAAAAGAAAATCAACAATTAATTGACATGCTTATTAACAAATAGCTGTAAATTCTTATAAGGTTTAAATTATTATCTCTATGCAAATACAAAAGCCCCTTGGATCATAAATATGTCGAAGCGCAATGATTATTATGCCAGTAAATACCAAACTTAAGACTATTCTGCCAGGTAAGCGTTGAAAGTGCATCCTCGAATTTTCAGTGTTTATAGAATAAATCTTGAGACGGTGTGCCGCTGATTAGTGGTTTTACCCATAATTGGGAATTTTAAGGACCACCAGGAAAATCCTAATTTTATTACACGGAACAATCAGTTATTGCTAGAACACTATTAGTCATTGCGTTTAAGTACAAGAAATATAAAAATTTTTGAAAATGAATCATGGGAAATTTCAAGGATATCAATGTATCAATAGGTCTGAGATGATACATAGGAACAGCATTCAGATGTTATAACCTCTGTCCAAAACGTCTACACAAATGTTGATCTTTTCTGATCATTTTCTGAAGCTTGATTAAGATTTTTCATGACTTTTTTTTGCCATGAAACCATTTAATTTCGTTAGCACCAAAAATGGCTGTCCATGTTACTGTTCGGAAAATCTGAGAGCAAGACATCTGCTTCCTGGATTGTTCTGAATCATATTTTTCAAATGGTATAGCAATTAATTTGTATATTATGTAAGGATAACGTAAACTTATGTATAAAAAGAAGTTATTTAGAATTTGGTGCGCATAATTGGTTTCGTCTTTGTAATTTTGTCATTGGTTTTTTCGTATCTATCCAAGCGCAGTTGTTCGAGGTGCTCAACAAAGTCGAAATCATCTTGAAATGGTTTAAATTAAGTTTTTAACAACACTGAACTTATTCATTTTATTGCAAATATTCTTGTCCATGTTTCTATTTCTACTAATATGATTTTTTTATTTAAAAAAGATACTTGCATCAGTATTTTTCGAAATGCAGCCTTAAATTGATTCTTTTGCAGTAGAATTCGAATGTACTTTCATCATTTCATTTCGAGCTGCAGTAGAAAAGCTGCAGGTAACAATGAAAAACTCGTACTAAGGCTAATCCAAGAATATGATCAAATTAATAGATACAAAATAAACAGATACAAAACATATCTGGTTAGTCTGAAATATTTTAATCTGGACTTCAAATCTAGATATTCGAACGATTTCTCCTATCTTCACAAAATAAACGTTTATAATACAATGCTGATTATCTAATATTTATTGAATCTGTGAAGCATGTATTATATCCATATTATTAGTTAATTATACGTCTCGTTTTCAGCTAAAATAATCTATTCTCATAGATTGTGGTTTTCTGTAAGATAATGCCTATAGTTTGATTAAAGATTAAGTCCAATTATGGTATACGCTAATGATATTAGCTCCAGAGAAGGTAAGTATTGCAAGCACATTAACGTATCTCACAACTTAATATCATTGGTTGAAAGTATATCTCAATCTATAGTTTAGATATTTACCAATTCATGTAAGCAAATAATTAAAATGAATATATTGATTAATGATAGATAATTAAATGTACCTATAAGATAGATAATTTGATGCTCTGGATAACCAGCGCAAAAAAGCGAAAAATATTATAAACCATGCTCAGTACCATGCATATAACGGATCCAAATGAAAGTTTGTATGTGATAATATTAAAGAAATTAGATTAATTGATTTGATGCAGATGAACGTTTTGTTTTTCTGGCAAAAAACAAGCTCAAAGCACTTCCCGAAACACAAAATGTTCACAATGTGAAAATGGGACCGACAAGTCCTACTCATATTTTCTCTTCAGTTACAATCTTTTATAATTGGACTTTTATAAGGTTATTTGAATATATTGGATGCAAATTCAATATGTATTTTATGTACACCCTTCTAGTACGCATTGTGAATAGAGACAGTATTCGCTAGTATAGGAGGATTTGTTACCTTTCCGTAAGGCATTTTCGAAAGTAAACAATCACATTCATGACAGATAACAAGGCTCTTTAAAAGGATCAAATTCAAATTAAAAACAAACTTAAAAGTTATCAAACACTCGCCTCTTCCAAGAGATTTCTGAGAGACAGGTACATAGGAACCTTAATTTTTGTCCTGGACAACCTGGATCGGTTGGTTCTCTGATTTCAGATCTGAAACAGAAGCTACAAAAAGGACGTGTTCGAACCAAAGCACCTAAACAGTGAGTATTACTGATGAGATTATTCATTCGTTG
Source organism: Stratiomys singularior (assembly GCA_954870665.1). Classification (NCBI taxonomy): domain Eukaryota; kingdom Metazoa; phylum Arthropoda; class Insecta; order Diptera; family Stratiomyidae; genus Stratiomys; species Stratiomys singularior. The sequence goes on along the minus strand of OX940881.1, from coordinate 29,460,679 downwards.
AAAGGTTCACAAAATGAAATCAACTGAAGTTTACTTTGGCATAGAAAAATATCATCATGCAATCAATAAAGAAACAAATTTTAGTCGTAAAAAACGATTTCATGAACGATCCACACCACTCATATCCTAAGTAATTATGGTGAAAATCCATTAAACTTGTTAAAATTCGATGTGTGCCGCCATAATGTTACGCTCTATAGAAAGGATTGCGTAAATCGATTGTTATTCCAATTTTGTATTGATTTTTTGATTAGGATAAGTTCAATGAGTCCTAAGTATTGAATTATTGCGACTAGTTCAACTCAACTTGCTCTTCGAACCATTGAAACAATGTCTGAATCAATCAATTGAATTATATAGGAAGCTAATAAGATGATTGTGGCGACATACTCTATCTTTCTTCTCATGCTTCTCTATCAATCTTACCTATGAACTCAAAGGTATTGAATAAAAAAAGAATGATATTTTTGGTATAATTTTTCTGATAGGTAGATCAAGATGAACATATTTTGAATATGAAATACGAAAGTAACTTTAATAAATAGTGCAATTTCGTCAAAACTTCAATGTAGTCGAACGATAATAATCGAAAATGTTTCAATATTAATCTAACCAAATATTCACAAATCGAATATTCGAATGTTGACAAATATTCGACAAATAGAGATTTGACAAATAGACCATCGCAGGGAAGGAAAAAGTGTAACTTTCTATCGTGGAGTATAATATTTAGATACATACAATTTTTTTTTTGTGGGCTACGCCAATAATAAAATAATTATTAATAATTGTCTATTAATAAGTAAAATATGGAAAGTTTTAGTTTAACTTTAAAATTAATCTTATGAATTTCTGCATAAAAATTCTTTCCAAAATGGGGTTTTGTTTAGATGATTTTAATTGTTCATTTGAACGGAACACACTACGTACTTAATGTAAATGTCCTTTACTTTTTTGGACATTCCTCATTCTACGTTCCGTACGATAAATATTATTAAATACATATTTGAATCGAAATTTCCTTCCCTAGGTCGTAGCTAAGAATACGATTGGATATTGGGGTTGAAGGCAATTTACGCCCAGAGTGTGGGAAGCCAAGGAGCGCATGCTTCCAGACTACCTACTAAACACCCCCCTGTCAAGAGACCCTAGCCTGGAACTGTTTGACACATTGCTTCGGGCTATGCCTCTTTTTACTTCGCCCTAGGGCGCCGTCAGCGTAGAGAAATCCTCCCCCGGCGGGAGGGGGCAGGATGGAGGAGGACTGCTGAAAAGGAGACCCCCAGACCCCGCGCCCAAGGTTATCCATGGTAACATTTTTTTCTGTATGTATTCCCCGAGCAGCAGAACTCTATTCAGCATTTATCCGACCAGATTGTCTGGAGAAAGCTTTCCCATTACCTCCCACAAGTCCTGCTGCATCCTGTTCAACCTTCTACAGTTGAAGAAGGTGTGACATTCGTCGTCCCTTTCCCTTAGACAAAAATGCAGTCTGGGGACCGTGGTTTACCAACTTTGTGCAGATAAGACTAAAACTACTCATGCCCGCTAAGAAGCTGGGTAAGGTAATAATCAGTCTCACCGTGCCTTCGATTTAGCCACGATCCCACGCCCCCTATAAAGCGGGCAGTCCAGCGGCCATTAGAGTCGCCTTCCTAGGACTGTTGACACTCGAGTATTGTGTGTTGCCTATCCTCTCGGTTGAGGAGGCTCTCTTCGCAACCGAAATGATAAATTACCATGCAAGTTAAATATCTACATATGCAAATGACAACAATTACGAAGTGTAAGGGGCTCCCCACAGACTTTTATTAAGGTTATTTTACTCATTTTTTACTCATTTATGTTAATATAGTACAAAAACTATGACTGTGCCATGTTTCTGAGCTATCTGCTACCGAATTGTTGTAGAGAGGCTTTACACAGACCTTAAGTTTGTTTTGCCTATTTTATTCCTTTATTTTTATTGACATTGTTCGTATTATTTTATGTAGTGGTATTGTTAAAGGAGGTTTGGAAGCACTGAACTGGTCCAGATTTGTAGATTAAAAATGTTAATTTGACTTTCAAGGATAGTGCGGCATCATTTGGTCTTGAAACTTACATATTAGACTGTCTAAAATAAGGATATAAGATAGTAAATACTTTTTACTCTATTTAATATTTTCCAAAAAAAAATATTTTTGTGATTTTATTTTCAAGAATATAATATAATTTGATATATTTTGATTAATGTGGAGTTTTCGAATAATAAGGATTACAATAAATTAGTAGGATGCGATCTCTTCTTTATTATTTTCTTCATCATCAGCATCTTTGAACATTCAGCGTTGGTAAATTACCTCAGAGGTTCTTAATGGCGCCTGTACATCAATTGGGAGTTGTATATACCGTGGATAACAGTATATAGTATGAAAAATCCCTTGCTTTGAAAGATTAGATGATTTCAAAGGTGTGTCACAGGTTCTTGCATGATGCCCGGATTGCAGAAGACATCGAAGCCTTCCAGATAATCTCTCTTGTGCCTTTGTCATGGTTACATAAATGGTACGTACGCGTTCTGGGTATCTTTAAAACACTCGATCATATATGGTCGGTATCTGATTAGATACTGAATGACATTAATTTAAATTTGTGTAGGCTACCTAGAAGACTCAAATATATTTTCGGATCGTTTGCTAAAAGACTCGGAAGATATCATTTGCGAATCATTTGCTAAAGATGAGATTGTAAATACAGAAGGTAATCAACAATAAAAGATAATAAAAAAATCAGTTCTTGCAGAAAAGGATCATGATAGTACCACATGGGGTTCCTCATAAAACTTCTATAGTTGACATATTTTAATTTTTCATAAGGCGTATTGTATGGATGCAACACAAGTATGTGGAAATCATGTTCCCCACAACAGAAAACAAATCTACGACATAAATTTGATTGGTAAACCATGACTTAGCACATTCGAGCTTGAAACCACCAATGGTGATATTTCTTACTAACACTTTAAAGGGAAATCTTCGATAATATAAAAGAAAGAGTTAGCTAAGAAAGATCTTTTACATTTGTTAAGAGTTTATTCGACATTAAATATGTCGAGAATGAATGAGTTTTGGAATTTTCCCCGAAAAATTTTGGAAATTGCTACCGAAACTGATAATTCAGTATCGAAATCTTTAATGTTGAAGACCGTTTTAATGTCTTAATGTTAACATAAAGAAGGGTGACATCCGTATTATCCTGTCCTGAAGCATTTGTGCAGTTGAATTGAATCGACAGATACAATTTTATTATTTTTATCTTGGCTCTTAAATTAAATTAATTGAGATAAAAAGAATTTCAAGGGTATATTAGGTTTCTGCCAATAAAAAGCTTCTCCCACAAAAGACAAGTCGGAATAAAGTCTGTATCAGCAAGACTCATTACTTTTTGACGATGTCTGCCTTTTTTAACCTATTTCAGAGGACCTCTACAAACGTCCATTGTTAAATCAATATTTACCTTTAATAGTACTGCATCTACTACTCCTGCAACATGTCCTATTACAACTCAATCCGTTAATTACAGAAAATTCAAGTGTTTTGATAACATAGAAACATAGTCCTTATATAAATTGTCCTCATATTACTTGTTTCGACTATTAGGCGCATAGTTCCGAATAGAAAACACTTCTACACTGGCCAAAGGGTCTTCTAGAGGTTTGGACTACTCAAACATTGAAAATTTTTTTCGAAAGTGGAACCGGGCTTTAATTGTGGCCCAACTAAACAGAGAAAATTCACATGAAAACTACGCAGAGGAAACAGAGAATTGAAGAATTGAAAAAAAAAATTTATTCGGTATCCTGCATCTGGTCGAAATTGTATAACCCAGTTGTAAACACTGTATTAAAGCCAGGTCGTGAACAGATATCAAAATTAATATTCAACATTCGATATTTAAACTTTACCAGGAATAATGTGGCGATATAATTCCAATGAAACACACTTTATTTTAAATGATATTTTTAAAGTGAGAAATTCAGGACGACGTCATAAGCGAAAATACCAAAAAATATTTATCTAAGATCTCTACCACTATCCTGCATGTTAGTTATTGATTTATTGTGATTCTGGCAAGTAATTCTGATAGAGCTCAAGGAGTAGAAATCCATTGCATTCCCTCTCGTATTTGATAAATTGAAAACATATGTCTTAATTTGACTAAAAGATATCATACTTTATTACATCGCTTGATTTATGACGCTATTAAAATCATGGGAGCTGATCAACGAATGAGTAAATCATCTAAAAGTACTAAATAATTTTGTAATATTGCTTCAATAGAAGGGTTTCAGTCTATAATATTTATGATTAACAAATGCTATCTCGATGAAACCTAAACGACAACACGTATTTTGTGCTGATATCTTGCAAGGATAGTGCGCATAATTGACCAAAAATCATTTCCGGAATGGTTTTTGTTAAAGATTTTGTCTTAGAGAATATTTTCGAAGAAAGGATGCATTTTCATAAATACTTTAAATTCTGAATATTTGGACTAATTTTCACTAGCTTCACATTAACCATATAAGTTCATTCTCATAAGTACGTTCATTTAGTAATGTATCCTGGCTTTGAAATGTTCTCACCATGATATCATACACAAATAAGCATAAAGAAACTGTTAAATAAAGCAATTTCCACTTAAACATTTGTACTATCATAGAAAATTTATAGTTTTGGAAGTTAAGGCTAATATAAGCAACTTCAATCCACGAAATTATACACCTTTGCGGGTAAAAAATTGAAAAAATGATTCTATAAGCATGCAATTGTTGCTATAATGAATTTCTCCCTTTTTTAACCTGTTCAACACTTCAAATTTTTTAAATACTTTTCATGTTTTTTCAGTTAGAACCTGCACATGAAAGTCCTTTGCGAATTATCGCGTAGCATAAATTATTTATCAGGAAAGCGTAATTCAAAAGTAGTGATAATCGTAAAAGAAGTGATAAAAAACACATTTTTAACATGTTCTAATTTTATCTTTTTTTCAAAAATTTACGATGTCATACCATTTAGTCCCATTTCCATCAAGTTTTTAAATTTTCGTTCAAAAATACCTTCATCTTAACTTGTTAAAAATGTTTTTACGCCGGTCTACATATCCTTGCTGTCACCGATTTTTTTACACCGGAGCTCATTCTTAAGCCAGAAAGTGGGTTCGCTTCGAACCCGATCTTGAAAAAAAGGAGTGGTGTTTACACGTATCTCGACCCGCATCGCGAATGGCAGCCGTCGCGATTTCGGCTTGCGTTGCTTCGAGGAAACAAACTCCTCCTTGAAGATCTTCGCGCTTTTTTTTTTCGTCATAGCTTTCCGCGATTTCTAGATTCGGTCTGAATAATATGAGTCTCTAATAAAGACTTCTTTTTCAGGTTATCTATCGTTACATTTTCCTCTGCTTCCCAAAATTTGTGCGGCATATTTTCTCCCGGAACTTGTATCTTTGAATATTTTCGATTTTGGTCTCAAAAAAGTCGTTTTGAAGTTGGTGTTATAAAGTATTATTCTGTTTCAAATATCTGCTTGACAGCTTTCAAAATCTTAAATTTCAATTTGAAGGCAAAGTTTCGTACTCTTAGAGCTTTTAATCGGATTTAGTGTTGCGTTTGGGAGTTTATATTAGCTATAAAAATACATTTACAACGCAGATGTTCTACGTTAGTTCAAAATTACGTTAAAGATTAGACAAACCGCGATTGTTTCCTTGTAGTGTCATAATAAATTATGAAGCGTCTGATAGTTCTACAATTTTTGATATCTAAGAACTGGAGTATACAATTTCGGTATAGGTTTATGCCCAGAAAAATTTGAGGAATGCTTTTCAACAGGTATTATAAGCACGTTTGGGTAATTCCTCACGTATTTGGGATGAAAATATTGCAGAATTCAATAGTGGTGAGGTTTCGCATACTAGGCTGCATGAAAATGATAGCGAAAGTGATATTGCTATCTTAAAAATAGGCGGAATTTATTATTTGAAAATCATCCCACTGATGTTGGTTTAATTAGATTTCGAATCAATCCGCTTTCTCAACAGAACTTTGATTTTATATTGATTTTGATTATTTTCTAGATTTTTGACTCTTTTCTAGAGTCTATCTATCAGACAAATCCTCCTAATCACCATGAAAAACATACTCTGAATATAATTCAAAATATTACTGAAATAAACTGCTACGATGAACATTTGTAGCGCCATTGCTACTAAAAAAAACTTTTGAAGTAAGATGGTGAAGGCTATTTACACCTGCTGAGTGTTTGACAACCAGACGCGAAAACTCCTGGATCCACTTAACATCTACATTGACAACTTCTGTCAAAACAAGCCTGGAACCCAGTCAAAAATAGCCTTTTCGAGTCAAACGAAACAAACATCCAAATATGTAAATACCACTCAACATTTTTGGAATTAAAGCATATTTTAAAATTTTCAATCAAATGCTTATTGTATATTGAAAATTGGGTCCAAAAAATATACCATCATTTCAAAAATTGCTTTCAAAAGATTTTTTGATACAAAAGGTGTTCGGTTTGATGGAACGTAGATATTTAGTAACATGAAAGTAACCTTATTATAACTAAAAAAAAAGAATATTCACTTTTGGATTTGTGGAAAAATTGTTGGGGCATATTTTTGTTGAAAATTATTCAGTGGTTAACACAGGCCTGCGACCACATTTTTTTCTTTAAAGTAATGGGTGATTCTTATGTATTTTGGTGCGCTGAGTTCAGAAATGCCCTCAGTTTTTTTCCAGCACGTAAGCATTTTCCGCAAAATGCATTTTTCTGCGGGATATTTATGAATATGCCGAAAAAAGTTGTTTTCCCACTTTAAGAATTTAAATATTCTTAAAGTGTCTTTCAAAATTTCTTCAAGAGCTTGTGTTAATAATCATGATAGTTTCTGTTACATTTGATGCGAACTTGTATTTAAAAAACAATCTCGAAGTATTACGGAGTTTATTAAAAAAGTGTACTTTGCCTATTTTGGTGTGAAGATCGGAGATCAAGAAAAATCTTGGGCCCCTCGTAGAGTGTGTTCAGGCTGTGTTGAAGGACTTCGCAATTGGGTTCAAGGAAAGGTGAAATCTTTTCGTTTTGGGGTGCCTATGATTTGGAGAGAGCCGAGAAACCACGGCGATGACTGCTACTTTTGTTCTTGCAACATACAAGGGTACAATGCTAAAAATAAAAAAGATATATGTTACCCAAACATACAATCTGCACTTCGATCTGTGCCTCATGGACCCGGTATTCCAGTACCAGTGCCCCCACACAATATTGACGACTTGCCAGAGTCATCAGAGAGCGAATCAGAGCAGTTGGACGATGAGTTTCAAGTCGAAGACTGTGGACCCCAACAGTTTTCACAAGAAGAATTAAACGACCTCGTTCGTGATTTAGGGCTTTCTAAAGAGTCTGCTGAATTACTGGGCTCTAGACTTCAAGAAAAGAACTTGTTGAGATCTGGAACTTCATTTTCTTGGTACAGAAGCAGAGAAAAACAATTTGAGCCAAATTTTTCTCAAGATGGCGAACTCGTATATTGTTCTGATGTTCCCAAGTTGATGTCAACGTTTAATATTCAACATGTGTCAGATGAATGGAGGCTTTTTATTGACTCGTCCAAAAGAAGTTTAAAAGCAGTTTTGCTACACAACGGCAATAAATACGCTTCTGTACCCGTGGGGCACTCTGTGCATCTAAAAGAAAAGTATGACAACATGGCTTTTATCCTTGATAAATTGAAATCTAAGGAGTTTGGATGGCCTATCTGTGGTGATCTCAAAGTCATCTCTATGGTGCTTGAACAACAAGGTGGCTATACAAAATTCCCCTGTTTCCTATGTGAGTGGGATAGCCGGGCAAAAGCACAGCACTGGAGCCAAAAAGTGTGGCCAACGAGAACTTCGAAGGTTGGAGAAAAAAATGTTCACTTTGAGTCTTTGGTTGATCCCAAAAAAGTGCTTTTACCCCCACTTCACATCAAGCTTGGACTGATGAAGCAGTTTGTCAAGGCATTGCCAAAAGATGGTGAAACGTTCAAGTACCTTGAAAAGAAATTCCCGGGACTGTCTGAGGCAAAGTTAAAGCAGGGTGTTTTTGTTGGCCCGGACATTCGGAAACTAATGAAAGACAATCAGTTTGAAAACGTGATGAGAAAAGCTGAGAAAGAGGCGTGGATATCATTTAAAGAAGTTGTGACTAAGTTTTTGGGGAACAATAAGGACCCGAATTATGAAGAAATTGTAAATAAAATGTTGAAATGATTTAAAAGCTTGGGGTGCTCCATGAGCTTGAAACTTCACTTTTTGAAGTCCCATTTGAATTCTTTCCCAGAAAACCTTGGTGCCGTAGGTGAAGAGCAGGGCGAGAGGTTCCACCAAGACATCAAAGAAATGGAACGGAGGTACCAAGGACGATGGGATGTGAATATGATGGGAGACTACTGTTGGATGCTCCATAGAGAACTTCCAGACATCCCACACAAACGGAAAAGCTCAAAACGGAGTTTTGAGGGAAAAAGATGTAGATATTATAAAGAATTATAAATCCTTATTGTATATACATATTATTTTTATCAAATTGTATTTAAAAATGTAAATAAACCACTAGTAATATATATATTTTTTTTCATTTCAGAATGCATTTTTACCTATATGTACTGCGTGTTTTGCATAACTTTCATTTCGGTTTTGCGGAAAATCCCTACGTGCTAGAGGATTCGTCAAAAAGAAAATTTAACCAATAAAATAAAGAACATATCCGACCCTTGGTCAAATTATTAGACGCAGCTTGTACCTCCCCCGTTCAGCATTAATTTCACGCACGCATCATTTAAGTTCCACATTGAATGATGGACTACTAAATACGCAAAATTTTATGCAGGATACTGATTTCAAAGTCCTTTCTCTGTCATGTGTTTCGTGGCATAAACATCTCAATAAATGAGTTTTTAATTGAGATAAGGACCTCTATAAACACATTCCTTCTCCATTCGCGGCAGCGGGATTCATCAGAAAAGGAGACGGATTTGTGAGCCTTGAAATTTAGGTTTAGCATTAAAAATTTTATCGTGGTACTATAGTGTTTAGCTTGTTGCTTCGTTAATGCTTTTCATTTAATTCATTAAATCGTGATATTTTATAATGGATCGAAAAGGAGCCTTTCATTTATAATTTATATTTTATAGGAGCCTTTCATTTATAATTGTTACTGAAGCCAAACGTACATTTATTCGTACGAAAATGCATTCAAATCGGGAAATGGCACCTGAATGATGCTCTATGAAGCTTGTGGTCGTTTCGGTCGGACAAAAAAGCCAATCTGATCCCGATTCAGATTGATCCCGAAAATAAGGAAATCGTGGAAATAAACCAGGTTTCCCTTCAAGGATCATATATGCAAATGTTCACTAGTATTTATTTAGAAAACAGATTTGGTAGTATGATAAGTGCAGAAGGCGCGAATATCAGCGCATTACTACTACACTTCGCAGGAAGTTCAAAAATATAACCTAAAATATGCTCTTCGAAACGCCAAAAAGGCTTTGATGTAAGCAAAACCGTTAATATCCTTGCCAACTTTGGTGGTGCTTTCTGGCATCATAAAGATGTCAACTATTGCAGATTAGGTATTACCCATTTACTTTATTTCAAACTATTATCAACTTCGTAACTCAGGGAACAATCTTTAATAGAAATTTAGTGTTTTTGGACTCAATCAATAGGTGTTCCCTAAATATCGCAATCATTTTAATATGATATGTAGCTGAGCAACTGACAAAGTAGTCATGAAATTAAAAATATTTGAATTCGAATGATGAACTTTGAATTGAGGTTCACAGATTGCTGTTGACTTGTCGCGTCAAAAGGCAGAACCTATTAAAAATTAAGTTGCCTATAAAAAAACTGCATACACACTCAGACTATAAAAGAGAAACAGCATAAAAATTGAGAAAACGTTTCATCGGGATCACTTAAAAATGGCGGTTAAATCATACATCAAAAGATCTGAAAGTCTCGGGGCACTACCTTGACTAGATGTGAATTTATTGGGGGCATGAGTGTTAAAATTGAAAAGATATTGTTGATGAACAGACAATATGCATGTAATTCTTTTATTTAACCTATTCAAAGCCATAAAAATATTTTGTAAATGAAACCAGGATGAAAATGCGGCCTTGTCTTGAAAGTAGTAACAGGCCTGAAGGTTAAAAAGAGCAAGCCTCATTTGTTCTATTATTGAAAAAAGCTTTCAAGGCACATTCCAGTTCAAATTGTTTTTACAAAATAAATTTAATATTAATGATAATAATTTAAATACTAATTCCACTCATATTTTCTAGCTTAAAAAAGTTTAAAAAAAACATAGCTGGGCGAACCTTCAGCGACTTACGATCGAAAATCGATTTATTTTGTAAATAAAAGAAATACCCAAAATGAAAAGGAAGCATCCTATCTTATTGATCAGCTATGTTTTATGTTATATTAGAAAATTATGAATTAAGTATCTGCTTTTGTTGACTATTAAAATTTCTATAAGATGTCCAAATCCTGTTTAATGCAATTTTCCTGCAAACTTTGTTTTTGTCATGGTTGAAACTTTCCCTTATTTTTGAAAAGTGTATTGATTTTGTTCAATTAAAGACCATTAGACCAATTACCAACAATTACCAAAAATTCCTTAGACTATAGACCACGCAAACTCCAATTTAACAATCTCCAATATCAAAGGTCACTAATCCATGAAAATCATTTCCATAGATATAAAAGAAAATTCCTACCATATATACGGAAAATGTACCAAGATTTGCTGGACTAGGAATAAATTTGATATATTAACTCCTATACTAAGACACCTTCAGAAGAGATAAGTTAAAAATATCAATGTGATATTAATATTTGGTTAAGTTGAACAACTTAAGTTCATCAAACTCTTGAAGTCCTTTAAAAAACACATTTTGAAAAAGAAATTTTTTTTTTGTAATCCTTAACCTATAAACGAATTGCTTCCATATCACACCTGGAAATAAAACTCCAATGAAAGTTTCCTGCAGTGTGCTTAAGCAAATTTTACCTGCTCATAAACACTGTGACAAGGCGCTGAAAATGGAGCTCAAAGTTTTCATCTTATTTTGAAAATAGATACAATTACGCTATACAAATTTCAAATAAAATGATCAGTGAGGAATAGAAAATATTAAATATATGAGAAAATATAAGCAAAAAGGACGATATTGAGGATTGAAGACATTCACACTAAGAGAAACCCAGTTTTGCACAATTTCTTATAGGACTCATTTTTTAAACTTCATGATTGCAACCCAGCAGAACATTTCCAAACGGAAAATTTACGCTCGGTCAGTGAGTCATATGTACTTCTATTTACTCAGTGTTCTGCCAGTAATCAAAATCCTCGGAAAACACACAACCCGGAAAAAACATCAATATGGAAAAACCACTCCTTTCGAATCCGAAATATTTCTGGCCTGCAATTTAACATCAATCGCATATCCCGCCCTAGGTAATATTTCGAATATATCTTTCTCCGATAGAGGCAAACCAATACAACATCGGAAAAGCCCAGTCTTTTCGAATTTCAGATTCATTCATGAACCAGAGCGCAATTCTTAAAAATCGATAATGATAGGTAATTCTGGGACTATCCCGTCAGAGAGATATGCTTGGTTTTACCAAATGGAGGCAAGTCTGTTTTTTTTCAATAAATTAGCTATAATAAATCAACGTGAAACATGATCCTTACGAAACATATCAAGCAATTTCAATGCAATGAGCATTAAAGGGCTTCGAAAATGTAAAGTAGAAAAAAAGGAGATAGTAAACTTACCTTGTTGCTAACTTCAAAGTTTGAATTTTGCTCAATTTATCACTAGGTAAAGTTGGAATGATTTTACGTAATGCTGCGAATGCTTCATTCAAACTTTGCGTTCGCTGTCGCTCCCTCACGTTAGCCATGACGCGTTGCGTCTGCAAATCTTCAAAGCTGATTTCCTTGAAATTTTTCCTTCGAGCTCGTCCTCTGGACTTATATGATTTACCATCTCGATGTCCTTCAACATCCATTTGATGATTTCCGTCGATAGTTTGTGATTGGTATTCCATGTCATCGCGATCTGAGCTGGCATAGCTTCCCGAAAACGAATTAGCCTGCTCATAAGTGTCACTGAAAGATTGCGTTGGTTGTTGCTGTTGTCCTGCGGGACATCCTGAAATTGTATTCGGCAAGCGGGTGTTTTGTACTGAATTATATTTTCCTTCGTTACTATTATCACAGAAGTCATTATCGTCATCCTCGTCGAATTGGAACTGTGGCGAAACATTGTTTGAATTGGATGGAACCTGGGGTATCATAGCATTTTCGTTTTGCGAGTGAGCTATTTCATCCACTGTCGTCGGACGATAATCTGTGTAAAATTTGTTGTGGGCCAAATAAGAGCAGGATTCATCCATGAGGTGCGGCCGTTTACTGTATGGGCTTTGGGATGGTGTGCCAGGACTATTGTAATCAAAACTTTGCCGTCTTTTATTCCGATATTGTGTATGGTAGTCTGATTCAGCACCATGGTAAGGACTGTTGTTTATTTCACCATTTTGATCAGGGGTTGTCATCGGATCAGTTGCTGGCAGAAATTGAATACCACTCGGAACCAACACGCTATGGGGCGGCATGTTATACTCGGGATTAGTGTCTAGAAAACTACCACTCACACTATTTGTTAAGGCCATTGAATTGTTGAGAGTCACTGCAGCACTAGTATTAACAGCGGACAAATAATTTGGCTCTAATTTAATCACTTTCATTATGTTGTTGTTAAAATTGATAGCACCTTCCATTTGTTTGTAACTTATATCAAGAATTAACTTGGGCGAAGGCGGCCTAACCGACATCTTATACTTCAAAAATACAGGATGGGAATGCGTTTTCCTTTGGATTTGGTTATTGGCATGTCGCACTTAACAACGATTTCAATGGAATTTTTCGGCTCGGGCTTAATTTTCAATGTCAGAACTCAGCGCAAATTCAAGAACATTGGAAAGAAAATTATCTTTTTCGACAACCGTTACGACAGGTTTCAGCGATATCTATACTCCTGAAGAATGATCCACTGAATGAAAGCCAATCGTTAAAAAAGGCGCAAGCGCTTCAGACTAACGATCAGTTTATGTGTCCCAGAACCGAAGTAAATTTAGAACACGATACCAAGTATATCGTTCTGTAGGCATGAACAAAAGTTTTCAAATGTCCAGCACTTACATTGAATCTCCTCCCATTCTATATAAACGCGCGTATTTTCAGTGAGTACTAAAAATTTCCCAACATACACTACTGTAAACTGATCAAACAACCAATGAACGCAGGGATATTGAGAAAATAAGCAGATACAAATAATGGCTTGTGGGATTTTCCACGCTGCTCAGAATATCCCTGAGCGCTCGCTAGAGACGCCCCTGAAGATAACAATTCGATTGGCTATTGGTGTCTTAAAATTTAATTACGATTGATTTTAATAATTTATTGGCAGAAATATTTGAACAATTTTTTTCAAGTCCGTTTGATATATGGCCGAACATTATTCAGACATTTTTCTGTGCCTATTATAATTGAAAAAAGTCGTAAATCATACGAAAACAATCCAGAGCTATTTTCAACTCAAAAAAGCATTTGGATTCCGAATGCGGGTTCCTTTCGCGGCGTATGTGAATGTTTACATCAGAGGTTGATCAGTTCAATTAATTATTGGATTCAAAATTTTGCACTCCTCAAAATAAATAAAAAGGACCGACTAGATTCCGCGTTTTAGGTCGCATTATTTGCAAGATTTAAAATAAAATTTCGATTATGAATTGAATTATTATTTATTTCTTGCACATATTTAGAATCAAAAAGGAACTATCAAGTATTCCAAGAGCACACGAAACTTTTGAGCTAGTTACCGGGGAAGGAATTCCCTTTCAACAGAAAGTGTATCCATTCTAATATTCATATCTGACTTAAGGTTTATGAGTAAATATACTTGATACAGAAGTATGTAATACACAAATTATTAGGAATTACAATGTGTGCATGTTACTCCTTTCTAACTAGTTAACTTTAGTCCTTAATATTTTTTATAGTCAAGCGGTAGTCTATAGTTTGTTTTGCGTTTTAGATAGGAATATACAATATTAATATTGTAAAGCTATGATATTTGTACTTTAAAATAGATTAAATACCTTTTCAGATTAAGATTCTATTCCCTCCAACACACAAGCCTCAGCTTTTCTCCCTTTTAGGCTCGTGCGGACTGGCAAATTTTCTTCTATTGTTTAATCTAGTTAAATTTGAAAATGTAACAAATTATGAAGAGTGGAAAATTACGTCATATCTGCTATACAAGTCTAATCTGAAGGTTCCTTAAAACGAAGTTTATTTGGTGCGCTAACTACAATGTACTGAACCTTCAGATCAATGTAGCTTTCGTTAGGGAGGAGTATGGTTAATTTTACACATTTGAAGCATATTTTTAAGATTTTTTTGACAATATTGTAAATGTAAATTTATTTCTGCACAAAGTTCATAATAAAATATTTACTCAAGTATATTCTCTGAAATTATGGTCCAAAAATTTTCAATATTGAGTAACAGGCAGCTAATTTTCGTAGATTAGTTTTGCGGTACACAGTACATGTCCTCACTCAGCATCACGATTTTTCAATCTTCGGAATCAATTCTAAGTAATAAGACGATTTATTAATTTTTTTTTTTTTTTATTAAAATTTGTCTTTATTAATTATTAATTTGTCATTTGTCAAATCGGCAAATTAGTCATTATTAAAAAAATTTTAACCATTAAAAATAAAATATTTCGACGTGGTTACCTAGTGATTTATGCACAAAATAAGAGTGCGTAAATTGAAAAGTATCGGATGAATGGAGTGTTCACCGACTTTTTTTTTTTGGTAGGGAAATGAAGGCTATTTACGCCCTGTGTGTCGGACTCCCAGTGGACCTACTGGACTACCGACTAAACACCTCCCCTGTCAACCAGAGCGCCTAGCCTGGAACCGTTTGACACATTACTTCGGGCTAGGCCTCCAAATTTTACGCCTTTTGGCGCCGTCGGATTACAGGAATTCCTTCTCCAGTTGGATGAAAAAGAGGAGGAGGATTGCTAGAGAAGGAGACTCTCCACCCTCGCCGTCTCCAGCCGATAAAATATGCCTTTTTTCATTACTAGGATTGCCCGAGCGTAATGTGCCATTTGATTCCATTTGTCAAATGATTTCAGCATCTCTTCGATTAGGCTATCTGGATGGAGCTCTCCCACTTTTTCGACAAGATCACCGCGCTCTTTGTCCCATCTTCTGCATGAAAAAAAAAGTATGACAGGCGTCATCCTTCACACCAATGCAGAATATGCAATCTGGAAGGTGTGATTTACCTATCTTGTGCAGGTAAGACTGAAAACAACCGTGTCCACTCAGTAGCTGGGTCAGGTAGAAATCAGTCTCACCATGCGTTCGACTGAGCCACGATCTCAAGTCTTTAATGAGTCGAGCGGTCCATCTTCCTTTTAGCTCACGTTCCCATGATTGTTGCCGTTCGTCGAGAGTGCATCGTCTTTTATCGCGAGCAACTTTTTCTTTATTACCCTCGTGCCTTCGGGGGTACACTCTATGGCGCTCTCTAGCAAGGAGAGCAATTGGTATCATCCCTGCAATTAACAACACCGCTGGCTCAGAGAATGTACGGTATGCTGATGCAATCCGCAGTGCTCCTCGTCTCTGCACCTGTGCCAGCTGTTTTCGGTGCAGTTCCTTGTTGAGAGCTTCACTCCATATCTCTGCTCCATAAAGAAGCGTAGATTGCACTACACTCATTAGGAGACGCCTTTTTGTTGGACTTGATCCCCCATGATTGGCCATTAGTCGACTAATTGCCGAGACCCCTGCTGCGGCCTTGACTTGACCGACTTTGAAAAAGTTATGTGTTGAAAAAACATCGATTTTTTCCTATTATACTTACATAGAATCATCAAATCCAGGTCGGTGAAGCGAAAAGGTACTAGCCAAAATGTCCACAATATCCAATGTCCCCTTCGAATTCTTGCCTCACTAGTTTAATCTTCAGTTTTTTCCCGCTTCCAATACGCTAGCGTCGAGAAACAGCTCATTTTGTATCGCGTCAAAGAGCATAGCTTTAAAATCCTGTAGGCTCGTTAGTTTTTGAACATCTTGAAGAGTTACCATACTCCCATATACCATATTCCACCTAAAGACGCGAAAACAGTTGACACAGCTTTCGCTACTTTCCATGGCTGTCCTCCGCTACACCTACCTAATCTCAACAAGGATACACTCATTGCCAAAAATTGGAAGTCCGTAACTTATCATAGGCCCTATTTCGACTTCAGGCTCAGATCAGCCTCTGATCAGATTGCGTTTCAACTCTGTCAAGTGAAACTCCCAGTTACCTATAATATTACTCACAGCACATACCATTTCTTTGTTCTATTAACGCTATTGTATATATATAATTTTATAATTTTGACCGTACTACCGATGAAAACTTCCAAACGTCATCCACCCGGATGACATGCAAAATTGCCAAGTGTTCTACAAAACTGATGTTCCTAAAAAGAACTCAGATCAGATCAACAGTTTGTCAGTATTCTAGATGCCAAGAAAAAGCCGATAATGTATTGTCAGAAGTTCAATCTCCTATTACAACTGTTTCGTAAAAGATGGGATCTATATAACAGATGCATCTTGGATCAGTATCATTTTTCAAGGAGTATTGGAAAGGTTCTGGTTCAAGTTCAGAGGAAATAAGTGATCACAATTTTATATCTTTGTTGTATTCAATTTTTCAGTATTTCAGATAGAGAGGGCTTTCACGAAGAAAAATTGTCTTCATGGTATAATTTTTTGCTACAGCAAAAATTTGAGCGATGACAAAAAGGATATCTACATATTGTGACATTAGACTAAAGAGAAATTTTGAGTATTAAAAATGCGATTGTTGAAAACATCCTGAACTTCGTATTCCTTCGGGATTTTGCATATTTACTGTAAGTACTGTGAAATGCCCAAAGTCTGATTTCTCAACAAAAACAAAGGAATTGTCAATCGTTTTTAGCATAGCTTCACAAATTGTTTAGTTTCATCCAATATGAGACTGGGTTGGGATTGACTCTGTGGTATCTTGTGCTGTAAGTTGTCCTACTGGCCGAACGTAAATACCCTACATGTATTTATCATAACAACTCAGCTCTCATGTTTTTTTGGGGTTTTGGTGATTTCATACCAACACAACTAACCTCCCAGAACAGATTAATTTTTTTGCTTGGCCCTTAGAACCTTAACATTCTAAATCAGGACTTTCACTTCGTATATTTGCGGTACAATTTAACTTGAAATATCTTTATCTCACTATAATATCGCGTACTACCCACCACCTTTGACACAGTGTCGTAATTCATCCCACTGCCTAACGTACTTGCGGAGTGTACGACATGTCTGATTTATTTTCTTGAAAATCGTAAACTGTGCACTTCGTTTAATTTACTTTTCCTGACGTTCTTTGTTTCACACATTGGTCCTATTTAAATACTCTTATCGATAAATATACCAGTTAAATATTATATTTACCAATTAAATATTAAAGAAGTCTCGGTCTTGGGTCCCAATTTTATTTAAGCTATCTGGATTCTCGAACACATATGGTGTATACTCACCATACTTTCAAGCCTTCGAAACCACAACCACCACGTTTCAGCCAAGGCTAACAGTATCCAGTCATGGGCATAAACCCCACCCCCAACCCATCCCCTGGTTCAGATAAACCTCTGATCAAGTTTCTACAGTCCAAAAAATACAAGACACCCTACGTCACTCGGCGTGCTATAGCGCAATTCTATAGGGTCATCATAGGGATAATATAGCAAGTGTACTAGCATCACGCTTTTGAGCTTTTCTATTTGCTATTTTTGAAATTTAGGAAACATTAATTTAGGAAGCGTACAAATGGACAAAGCAACCTTTAAACGCTTCCTTTGCCTGAACGGCTGTCAATGAAGTGATATAGATAATGCGCTGCTCATTATCATAACTTATTTCAGATGCTGTATGTCAGAGATAGCTTATAATGCTATTCATTAGCATTATAAGCTGTACTCTGCCGTGTACCCATCCGGTTCTTTAGGATTATTATTATTATTACTGTACTGGGTTCCACTTGATGGAAAATAGTATAGGCCAGAATCGGCCCTTAGCTCCCCATGTGTAGTACTATTGTTTACAGATGGTCCATCCTGTCGTCCTACAGAATCCAAGGAGTTCCCCCAGTTCGGTGGTCGGCAAGTGTTCCAATTCTGTTACGCCAGTACATCTCAGCCAACTAAGGCGTTTGTTGGCCAGACTCGGGCAATCTAGGAGGAAGTGTTCTATACTTTCTTCCTCCACGCCGCAAGCTCGGCAGGTGTCATCCGTTTGGATTCCTATTCGTTTGGCGTGTTGACCTAGAAGATTATGGCCCGTTAATACTGCCACCAATGTTCTAAGGCCATTTCGGTTTTTTCCTAGGAGTTGTTTTGTCCTCATTTGATTAGGGTGAGGCCAAAGAGCTCGGCTTATCCTGCAGTCGTTCCTGTCATTCCAAGCCGTATCTGTCTCTTTCCAGAGGATTTCGTCTAGTTCCCTTTTTACCGTTGCTAGTGGCACTTTAATGGTGTCTATTCTAGTGGCATTTTGGATGGATGATTCAGCTCTCGCTAGCTCATCCGCTCTCTCGTTTCCCTCTACACCGCTGTGTCCAGGGACCCATGTCAGTTTTACATTTACTCGGGTTGTTGCGGTTTTGAGAGTCTACCTACAATCCTGCACCAGTTGTGAAACTACGCGGTTAGAGGCAAGCGCCTGCAGTGCCCACTTACTGTCCGAAAGTATTTGTATACTTCCATTAAGGTTGTTTGTTGCCGCTTCTATAGCCGCTTTTATTGCAAACACTTCCGACTGGAAAACTGTGGCTCTCCAGTTTATAACTTCGGTTGAGGTGCGGGTGATCTGGGAAAAAGATTCCGGCGCTGCTTCCCTCATCCGTTTTGAAACCATCGGTGTAGATCATAATTTCACTTCCAGATGTGAAATCGGTCGGAATGCTGATCTTGTATGGAATTGTTGTGTCCACTATTGGTTGAATTCTATCCAGCTTCCTTTTATTTGACGGGGCCATTCTCTCCATTTTTTCCAAAATGCATACGTGCCCCGTTTGAGTGTGGTTAGATAACCCACATGTGGATTTTAATCTGATGCTTTTAAGTGATGCCTCTCTGAAGATGAATTTGTCGAGTGGCATGAGATTAAGCATTATCTCCATTGCAGCAGTTGGCGTAGTCCTAATGGCCCCTGTGATGCCAGGGCAGGCCATGTGCTGGATCTTCTCTAGCTCTTTTGCAATGGTTTTCTTTTGTAGTGCCTGCCACCAAAACAATGCCCCGTAGGTGGTTATAGGCCTCACTACTGTTGTGTAGATCCAGTGGGCAATTTTGGGTTTTATTCCCCAGGTTTTCCCCACTAGTCTTTTCATTGTGATTCCATTTATTCAAGGTTACGCCGTTTTGTTCGGCTGAAATCTTCCTTTTAGCTAGTAGTTCCGTCATCCATTTAATAAAGTATGGGACTATTGCATACCTTTGGATGGCTGTTACTATGCTCTCAGTTTTTACATTGTTGAAGGCTCCCTCGATATCAATGAAGGCCGCCAAAGTGTAATCTTTGATGGCAAGGTTCCTCTCTATTCTGCTTACGACTTCGTGTAGTGTCGTCTCTGTTGAGACCCATCCACCAGGCGTTCCAGGGTTTTCAGCCTGAAAGACGTTAAGCTGTTAGGTCGATAATCCGTTGCTTTGTAGTGGCTGGCTTTTGCCGGCTTCGGTATAAAAACTACTTTAGCTTCTCTCCAGTCCAAAGGAATATAGCCTTTGAATATGGAGGCTCTTTATATTTTCACCAAAATCCGTATTATTGTGATATCCGCTTTCATAAGCATGATCGGATACACTTTGTCGGTTCCTGGTGATTTGTAAGGTTCGAAGGTATTAATGGGCCAAAGGACCTTTTCTTCGCTTACTATTTCTTTAAGTTTCTTTCCTATTTCTTGAAGCCCATTAATATGGGCACGGTAAAGAATCACGTTCTTTAATTGTTTTGTCTCCTCATCCGTTGAGCCCGGAAAGTGTTGGTTTAGTAGGAGCTTGAGACGTTCTATGCTATTTGTTGTCCACGATCCGTCCTACTTTTGAAGCATCGCGTCCACATGTGGTTCTCTTTTCAGAGCCCTGCTTAGCCTAGATGTCTCGTTTCCTCCCTCAATAGGAAGTTCTTTAGGTTAGTTGAGTGCTAGTCTAACTGACATCCTTTTGTTCTCACATTTGTTCTCATAAATCCATAAAGCTGTGTAAAATCCTACGGAATTCAAGCCATTCTTCTTGTATTTGTCAAATCATAGATCGAGTTGACAGGAGTCCGGCGTACTTGACGTTCTAGTACATCCATGGATTTCTCGTGGGATTTATGTCTGATGATTGAGGAGGATCACCTTAGGACAATTGTAGAGCAACCATTCGCGTACAATAGCTGATTTATGTTTAGTTTCGTTGAGTTAGCAGACTTTAAATATTTCTGATATCTCCGAATTTGTAGACATTTTTTTAAATTTCCGTTCAAAATGTGTAAGTACATTGTCTTACATACAAATTTCCCTTAATAAAAGCTAATTCGTTATGCACCCCTCAAACCATAACTGATACATCTACACCTGCCCCATATACACCTGCCTGACCCCACCACCCCCCCCCCCCTGTTTTACGGTTGGGCTAAGGTTGAATTTTTAAGCTTCTTACTAACTTTACGCCCCATTCGAACACTCCGAAATTCACAAAAAACTTACTCAATTTACCTTTTACTCCTTACTATATTCAGGCACTACACAAAAGATTGCGCTCTATGCGAAAAAGATCTCCTCGGCAAGGACTTAAAGAGACTTCGAGGAAAACCGATTATAAAGTAACGCTTAATGATAAAGTTTTCATAAATACAGTAACAAACACAGTAGAAGTATAAGAAATAAAACATAATTGTTCATACATATTTCTATCTATTATCTTCTATTTATTGTATGCGTTATCTTTTTTTTCAAAAATATGCCGATTCCTGTCTAAATACACGAATGCTTCAGAATACATTAGGCTAATAGTAAGGTGAATCTTACTTTATCTGTCTATGGAGTGGGCAAGCAGCAAGGAAATCTATAGATTCTCACTCTCAACAGGATACGCATTGTGAATTCGAATCAATATTCAGTCTCGTCACTTGACAGTTTGATAATATTATCGATTTGAAATATAATGTTTCGAATCTGTCTCGGAATTTCTGTACCGACCAGTGCATGCGCACAGACATTTCCTTTCAAAAACACGCAACTTATCCATTATTCTAGTATTCGAGATATATAGTACTATAATAGATCTGACAGCCGTACGTCAAGTTGGTTCCGGCTTTTTGCTTTTTGATGCTGTCGATCTTGACATATTCAGTATAAAGGGGACTTCGAAGGTACATGTAAACATTAAGTGCTTTGCTATGCATGATTTTAACGATGCACTCACGACGAATGGCAACAATCATGGGAACGTGAGCTAAAAGGAAGATGGAACGCGCGGCTCATCAACGACTTGAGATCGTGGTTCAGTCGAACGCATGGTGAGACTGACTTCTACCTGACCCAGCTACTGAGCGAACATGGTTGTTTTCAGTTTTACCTGCACAAGATAGGTAAGTTACGGTCTCCAGATTGCGTATTTTGCATTGGTGTGAAGAATGACGCCTGTCATACTTTTTTTTCATGCAGAAGATGGGACAAACAGCACGGTGATCTTGCTGAAAAAGTGGGAGAGCTCCATCCAGATAGCCTAATCGAAGAGATGCTGAAATCATTTGACAAATGGAATCAAATGGCACATTACGCTCGGGCAATCCTAGTAATGAAAAAAGGCGTACTTGATCGGCTGGAGACGAGGGTGGAAGGTTTCCTTCTCCAGCAATCTTCCTCCTCTTTCCCATCCAACCGGAGAAGGAACTTGTAACCCGGAGACGCCAAAAGGCGTAAAATTGGGAGGCCTAGCCCGAAGTAATGTGTCAAACGGTTCCAGGCTAGGCGCTCCGGTTGACAGTAGGTCCACTGGGAGTTCGACACTAAGGGCGTAAATAGCCTTCACCTCCCTTCCCAAAAAAAAACCGGTTCATGCAGTACAGATGCTTATTCAGATGAACATCGAGGAAGCTGATGCAGGATTTATGTGGAATCTGCTAAGAACTTTTCTTGCCCGCTATTAAGTGGAAATTGCTCCAATTACGTGTTTTTTTCCAAACTAAAAATATATCCATCAAACTGAACCGTACTGAAGGCTTTCACTATATCGTTGAAACACATTCCAATGTATTCCTTGTTGCATAATTTCCAACTGATTTCTGAGGGCATCGCATGTACTGTTGAATGCCTGGCTCAAAATCCAAACTGATCATTCTACATCGATTTATATCTCTTGATATAAATCGATCGTTTTGTGCTTAATAAGGTATCTTATCTTCTTATCATTGGTGAGTCTGAAAATTTGGAAAAAGAGTATACTGAAGCGAACATTTGAAGGAAAAAAAACATGCCAATCGAATTGCAGAAACTATACATCTTACGCATTGAAGTCAGTCCTGAATTTTCAGACGCTTGAAATCTGCATCGTTATAAACGTTGCATCGATTCCGTCTAAAGATTCTTACTCTTATGTTGTTAGATTTATGATTTTAAGATTGATATTTTGCGTTTCAATCCAATTATCAACAGAAACAAAAGTGAACAATTCCATACCGTTGCCAATGTAACGTCATTGTAAATGTCAGTCCTGAATGTTTGAAGAAACTTCATAACAAGGGAAAAAGCAAGTAAAGCTGGAAGGCAGTGACCTTTCTCTAACTAATCCACTATCTAACGGCAATATCCTCTTTTTATCAAGAAAAGTACAGATAAGCGTTGCAATCTTGATCGAAGGGTTGAAGGAAAATTAAAGGGGTTAAAGATTTTGCAAAATTATGAAAGCAAATCAAACAATCAATATTTTGCTTACACATTTATTTCGCTAAATATCTTGACATGTTTTATAATCATTGTGGAATAAACAATAATGCAAACAAACCTTACATGCATGTTAGTATTTCACATTAAAATGAAACGCGCGTAAAACTTAGGATCGATTTTGCTAACAATAAAAACCGAATGAGGAAATGTCTAACTAAAAATAAATTATAACGTACAGATATGGGATACGAGCAAACGACATATTCAAAGTTGATGTGAATGGCGCGGGCGCATCCTCTCAACACCCGGAATGTGTTGACTTCTTATCTCCCCAACACGGAATGGGGACAGCTCCCGGGGCGCATTTTCACTTACAGAATGGTGCACGAACTCTTCTCCCGGAACGGATTGACTTTTTGACTTGAAAAGCCATTCAACAGACAATCTTCCTGATCGTGCTCGGTCACGTACTTAATAATGTCGGCACAAGCTTGTGATACAGGCAATCGTTGGAGAGCGGCCTCGCGCCGCAATTGATCCACGATCACCCGTTGCTGCTGCAAATTGGATGCCATTATGTCCATAACTGCAGTCTCCGAGAGTCCTATATTGAACACTTTGACGTTTTTTCTTTACGCAATTGTCACGAAACAAATGTGTCGCTGTTTTCTGCCTTGCAGATCGGTCGGTGAGCGGCGCCGTCGAGTCTATTGACTGCAAATTTCTGGAAAATATCGAATTTGATTTACACACCCAGAACAATTGGTTTCACGAACTTACTCATTTGACAGTTTAATGAAAATTCAGCGAATATTCAGCAAATGCTAATGACTTCATCCGGATAACTTTGTTCTTGCAGTTTTCCGAAGAAACGTAGTGCCATATGCAAGTCGAATTGGAGGCTGTCATCGGCGCAATGAGGAAGATTAAATTTTGAACATGTATACAACCCTAACATCATTATAATCAGGAATTTCAGACACATTTTTTCTTGTAATATAGATTTAAATAATGTTCATGAATTGGATATAAGTTTTGGGTACTATGAATAGTTTTTGTCCAATTCTGACATCCTTAGACACTTACCATTGCAAGAACGAACATTGAACGCAGGCTGTCACGCACACTTTCAAAAGACTGTCGAGAACGTTCCGCGGCTGTCTTCTGCCATTCATCACTATTTGAATCATTCGCCTCTTTCAGGTTAGGATAGTGTCCAAGTCTCGTGAATTTGTTAAGTGCAAGTAAAAATCTGCTCCTGAAAAATGGCTATGTCCGTACCAAAAGCACCTGGCGTCTCTATGATGCTGAAGGAAGGATCACGTGTAAGTAAAATCGTTGATTTTCATTGAAAATTCTTATCGAATCCGATCGAGCCTGCTCGAAAACAGACCAGATGTCCGGGCCGGACCAAACCTCGTGAGATCACCCAAAATGTTCAGTGTAATGACAGTCTGAATTTATTCGCAGATGTACAGCGGCCTGGATGAAGCTGTCTATCGAAATATCTCGGCATGCAAGGAGTTTGCACAGACAGTTCGCTCCGCATATGGTCCCAACGGGATGAATAAAATGATTATAAATCACTTGGGCAAACAATTTGTAACCTCGGATGCCGGGACAATTATCCGGGAATTGGATGTTGAACATCCTGCTGCCAAGCTTATGGTGATGGCCAGTCAGATGCAAGAAGCTGAGGTTGGCGACGGTACGAATTTCGTGGTGATATTTGCTGGGGCGTTGTTGGAAGGTGCAGAAGATTTACTGCGATTGGGCGTTACTACTAGTGAAATCGCTGAAGGATACGAAAAGGCATTAGAAAAAGCCCTTAAGATCCTTGAAACGCTGGCTTGCTATGAAATCAAGGACTATCGAGACGCAAATCAAGTAAAAGACTGCATTCGTAGTTCGGTCATGTCTAAGCAATACGGCCAGGAAGATCTCGTCGCTGACTTGATCACAAAGGCGTGTATTTCCATTCTGCCGGAAAAGTCGACGTTCAATGTCGACAGCGTTCGAGTGTGCAAGATCCTCGGAAGTGGTTTGAATCACTCCGAAGTACTACGAGGAATGGTTTTCAAGCGTGACGTCGAAGGGGATGTAACCTCTGCTGAGAAGGCGAAGATTGCAATTTTCTCATGTCCTGTTGATATTATTCAGACTGAAACAAAGGGAACCGTTCTCATCAAATCCGCGGAAGAATTGATGAATTTCAGTCGTGGCGAGGAGAATCTTCTTGAGCAGCAAATTAAGGCAATCGCCGATACAGGTGTGAACGTGGTTGTTTCCGGTGGCAAGGTTGGAGATATGGCGCTACATTTTCTTAATAAATATGGAATTATGGCTGTTCGTCTGAATTCCAAATTTGATTTGAGGCGATTGAGTAAGGCTGTAAATGCTACAGTGTTGCCACGGATCACTGCACCCACGGCCGAAGAGTTGGGTTATTGCGATAAAGTGTGCATAGAGGAGTTGGGCGATACTGCCATTGTATCGTTCCGAAACGAAGGAGCGGATTCACGGATCGCTACGATCGTTATTCGTGGGGCCACTGATGGGTCTATGGATGACATTGAACGGGCGATTGATGACGGCGTCAACACTTTCAAAGGATTGACTAGGGATGGCCGGTAAGTGTTGAGTTTGTGTTTGATTGTGTACATACCCAGATTCACTTTAATCTTATTAGTAAGCATTGAGCGCTTCTACTCCCTACCAAGATCCCCTATCCCTATCCTTCCTATCAACTTATATGGTAGTCTATTGCATACTTGGATTTATTTCGTAAGTCTCCCAATCAGGGATACTTACAGAATTATTAAACTGTTTGCTTTCCTACAAGTTGATTGACTATAGTGTTTTCATCGAATGCTTATGAAAACGCATCCACGTTCAAGGCTTTTTACAGGTCTGCTGGTAAGTTACATGGAAAGGATCAACATTCCTTTGGACTTTTGGCTTGCAACGCTTTTTTGTTAGTCACTTTCGCCCGATAGAAGGCGAAACTAACATGAAGTAAGCAATCTCTTTGTATATAACAAACGGTGTTGGATGCATCTGTTCCTGCGTTGGAGGTGTATATGCAGGGATGATAGACAGTCACGGCAGACGATAAAGTGCTGGTTTCAAAAATATCGGTCTAATTTTTCATTATGAAATTCACGGTCAGAAAGACTCAAACGATCGTGAAAATAATGATCTAAAGTCATTTGTGGAGTCAGATCCAACTGTATTCGCAAGGAAACTTGTAACCGGGCAGGAAGTTGTCCATGCTACATCTTTTTTTTTAAATCGGGAAGTTGAAATTATGAATAAGAAGATACTGTCCGAAATAAGCTGAATCGGTAGAACGTTTGTTCGTCGTTACTAACCCTCTTTCATCGAGAACCAATTTTCGATTAGTTTATTAGCTGTGAAGAAAAATTGGCTTCTTGGTTAACTGAAAGTTGGTTAGAATGACGCCTCGGAGGCCATCAGTTCATCCACGGAATATTTCAACAATAGTTTGGTGGAATGTTACTACAGTACTTCATTATCCGAACCTTTGAACTAAGGAGACAATTATTGCCTGTACATTAATGAGGTGCATGAAAATATTCATCGGATCTCACGTTAACCGACTTTCATTTTTTTGAACATTAGGATCTGTGTTTATGGGCTGAACAGTATGGGAATGAAGACAGTGGAAACTTCGATATCTTATTTTATTTATCCTGAAGATCAGAGTTCACAAGAAGAACAGAGAACACAAGCATCTATGCTTTGAAGTCCCGTTGGGAAAACTGAATTAAAGCGATTGGAATATATTTTGATCAAATAGACAGCTTGTGAAAAAATATATGAAGTTTTATGTATTTCCCTAAAATTGTGACATTTCATACGCACCAACTTAATGTTAGAGAACTCGTAATATTGCGGACTTCGGTTCCCTTCAGGTGCTGTACGTTGTGTCGATAAAGAATTTATGTCCTCGTGGATACTAATTTTGATTATTGACAAATTGTCATCAACCGAAATATGTTTTCGTTTCGTGTCTTGGATTGAGAATTCATAATCCAAAAGTTTAAGCTTCCCTGGTTGAAGCCGGAGGTTATCCAATTTGCGGCTGACACTTGATAAGTAAAATAGATTTGCGGTCATGTATGAAAGACATAAGAGAGTGTTGATTGTTGCAGGTAATCCTTGTTAATAGACAAAAATTCAATTTTCCCTATCATTCAATGTCCAAAATGCATAGGAAAATGTTTAATGCTTTTTAATTTTGAAGCGTTCCTTCCCACTAGACTTTGTGCCTTAAGGATGTAGATTTTTCCATTAGCCATTTACAACTATCGACTATCTTCCCTTAATAACCATGGAAAATGTCATTTTTGCCTCTGGAAAGTGGTTGGAGTCGTGATTCCTTGAAAAAAGTAGTTTTATTAGGTGTATTAGTTATTTCGGGTTTTCCATATGGATTTTCTTTGAGCTATAAATCATAAATCCTTGAGCCAATTTCGGCAGCAGGTGGCATTTTAAAAATATTATCGAGACTGTAAAAAAAGTCACGTTTGCATTTGCAATCAAGTTTGCAACCGAAGTGTTAAGATAAACATGAAAGCTGATAAGGTAAATATTGAGCATTGCTTCCAACACGAGTTTGATTTCCGACATCGTACAGCGGACGCTCATGAATATACGAGCAGAACTTAAGGAGTAAACTTGCTACTAGAACGGATATGTCAACAGTACATCAGGGCTTTCGTTATTGGGAACGACAGTTTGAAAATCAGTCACGATCAGGGCGGCCTAACGAAGTAACAGGTGGAAATATGTTGGATGTCATATAAGACGATTATAAGGTGGCCGTCCCGGAATTATCGGAGAACTTCCAGGTGTACAGAACCACTATAGAGAGAGGAATTCATCCGATAGGATATGTGGTAAAGTTGGATGCTTGGGCATCCTGCGAACTTTGACAAAGAAACGAGCACGACAGAACGGCCTGCTGTGTTTCAATCCTGATTTTTTCCGTAGGATTGTTACTGAAGACGCGATGTGAGCCCTCTCCTCTGTACAATAATGTGAAAAGGCGCAGGACAGTTGATAAAACTGGTGAATCGCCAATATTCACTTCAAAACAAGGCTTGCAGCCACGGGAAGTCTTATTGGTGGGGGTTTCGAAGTCATTTATTTCGACCTTCTGGAACCAAATCAAACGTTAAATGCGGATCTGTACTGTCAGCAACCGGAGCAGCTTCAACCAGCAATCCGTAAAACTCTTCCTGCATTAGTCAGTCGCCGGATCATGTTTGACCACAACAATTCGAGATCCGCACACAGCTGCAGTAACTAGGATTGGATGGGAACATTTACCCTACCCATTATACTCTCGCGATCACTAGTTTTAGTCCTGAACCACTACTTGCACGGACTGGAATATAATACTGAAAGAGCTACTTTGAGGTAAGGAGGAGGGTTATGGGGATGATTTCTGTAGGCGAGCAATCCAGTATTTTTCAGAACATTGGAGACAAGGCGTACATAATAATAGCGATTATATGTAAATTAGATCAAGTTTAAGTAAAATAGTTATTTCAACTAAAATATTCGAAGCCGAAAATTTTTTACACATACCAAATATGTTGGTTCTTAGGGCGCATTTCTATTTAGTGAAGGCCTCGATGTGGTCGATAAAAGTAAAAAAATTAGAATGACCAAGCTTGGTGTTCTCATGCGCAGCGCAGACTGGGAATGCTAATGCGTCAAGTGAGGGAATGGATGACCACCCGCGGGTTCAGTTTGGCACTAGAGAAAACCGAGGTGGTCATTCTCACGAAGAAAAGAATTCCCACGGTAATTCCTTTGCAGATCAGAGATGCGACTGTTGAGTCTAAACTTGCAATAAAATATTTGCGACTATTGATCGATTCCAAAATGAGCTTTTCGGAACAGATTAGGGCAACGGCGAAAAAGGTCGCGATAGGCGTCTCAGCTTTAATTCGACTAATGTGTAACATCGGTGGGCCCACACCAAGCAAACGCCGACTCCTCATGAGTGCTGTACAGTCAGTGCTACTGTACGGCTCTGAGGTTTGTGCCGGAGCTCTCAGTAAGGAGCTGTACCGAAAGCGCTTGGCGCAGGTACAGAGACGAGGAGCTTTGCGGGTTGCGTTTGCCATACCGCACTGTCTCTGAGCCGGTGGTGTTGGTAATCATAGAAGTGATACCCATCGCCCTCCTTGCTAGAGAGCGACGGAGAATTGATGACCGAAAAGTGGAGGTTTCAAGGTATGCTGTCAACCGAGAGGAGAGGCAGCGCACAATAGTCGAGTGGCAACAGTCCTGGGAAGGCGACTGTAATGGTCGCTGGACTGTCCACCTTATAGGGGACGTGGGATCGTGGCTAAATGGAAGGCACGGTGAGACATAATAAAGAGCTGTAACACAAATAAAGCTGTGTGGAAAATTACACTCGGGCAATACTTACTGCCAAAGTTTTTTTTTTTTGTGAGGGTCACATTACTCTTACTAGGTCTCATTAATCATCGCTTAGCGGTGCCTTCAGGCTAAGGGAAATCTCTCTTTTGCCACGGATGGATAGGAAGGAATTGCGTTACAGAGATCTCGCCAAGCGATCCATCATGCCCTTCTTTATATTAAGTACTTTCCGTACGTAATGCGACACACAGTTCCAATTGTCCTTTGTTTGCATCATTTTTCCCGTTACATTTTCTGGGGAAATTACGTCAATTTTCTCCGAGAGGATAACCTTGGGCGCGGGGTCTAGGGGGGGGGTCTCCTTTCCAGCAGTCCAGCGGAGGCCTAGCCCGAAGTAATGTGGCTAGGGTCTCTTGACACAGGGGGTGTTTAGTGGGTAGTCTGGTAGCATGCGCTCCAAAAAAAAAAGATCTTTAGTGTTTCGATATAATAAAACACATCCTGCTGTTGATGGAGGCATTTTTTTCTCTCAGAAGCAGAATACTGATTTGAATTGGTTCTGTAGTACTCTCCGCAGTATCCTTTAAACCGCACTAGCAGCTTGCTGAAAGCTTCCTCTCCTATAGAATCCGAAGCTGTATGACACTCATCACGTAACGCCTTTTTGTAGGGCTTGGCCTCTGTGCGTTGCCCATTAGTGGCAATCATCTTCTACGTTCTTATCAGCTATTGCGTTGATTTTCTGTTAGAAACTTGCTTTCCATTAGATTTCGGCTCGACTCATACATCTCCGGCACCGGTCGTTCCAACTCAAACAATCTCCAATGTCGGTTTCTATCTACAAAGCGGATCCGGCGCAACTTCCCTATTAGTTCGAGAAGAAATAGCCCGTCACAACAGACAGCCTTGAACCGAGGATAGAGCCCTGGGCCACAACTAATATGATTAACGTATTCCGGTGGCCTTGCTTTGTATCACTATCAAACTGCAATCCCAGTGATTCCTAAGTTACCGCATCAGGATTTCAGGTACTTGGGAAACATTTTCCGAGTGATTCAAAAATATCCCACAAAGGAAAACGTGCAATTAGTAGTTGAACAATTATTATTGTAGAGTTAGAGTGCGTTTCCCTAGTTTTAGTTGTCATCAGTATTTTGGACTTCCAATGTTGCACCCTCCTAAGATATTACAAACTTTTATTAATGAAAAAACAATTTTGAAGTACGATACATAATCCAAGATAAGATGAAAATTTTTTATATAAAACTAAGTTAGTATTTTATCTCCAGTGCTTGCATTGTCTGGAAAAAGTTTTTTGAAGAAGCAAAAGCCTAATAACCACTTCGAGTATCTTTCTCGAAAGATACTCTTGCTGAAAACTCGCTTAAAAAGTTTGTCTGTGTTTATTTCTTCCTAATTATAAGCTACAACAATGAGAATTCATTTGTATTAAAACTCCGATCAATGATTACCCATTTAAGTATATGCACTGTTCGTCTCCGAATTTATTGTCTTCATCAATGTATTCATACTCATTCTAATGTTTGTTCTTGAAATTGTTACAGATTTTTGCCGGGAGCTGGAGCGACGGAAATCGAATTGGCGCAAGAGCTCTCAGAATATGCAGACACGTTACCCGGCCTAGATCAATATGCTGTTCGTAAATTTGCCACTGCCTTAGAAGTATTCCCGAAAGCGCTAGCTGAAAATACTGGTGTGAATGCAACGGAACTGGTTCATAAATTATATCTTGCTCATATGGAGAAAGGACCAAATTATGGATTCAATATTGATGCCGAACAAGCTGATGTAATTGATGTTACAACAACCAAAGTTTATGATTTGTTTGCTGCTAAATGGTGGGCACTTAAATATGCAACAAATGCAGCTACAACTATCCTTAAAGTTGATCAAATTATTATGGCAAAAAGAGCAGGCGGGCCGAAGCCAAGGCAAAATGCCGGAAGCGATGATGAGTCTTAAATTTAGGATCGCTATTAACTATACATTCTCGATATCAATACTATGAATCGCATCATTTAGGTTTTTTTCACTTCACAACCTAATCGTTAATATGTAATTTTTTCTTCGATTTTAAGTTCTCTAATATTTTATTTACATAATATAATTTTAAATAAAAATTCTAAAGAAATAACATCAAGTATTTAGTTCCGCCAAAAATCTGCACATTGGCCCAAGTTATCGTGTGGCACTGACATGTATTCTAATTCAGAGAATAAAAAGAAATTTTCATAATTTGTTGGAAATTGCGAATAAAATTCAATTAATTTAGGCGTTAACTAGTGATAGAAGAATGATAATCTAATAACTTCATAATAAACCTCGGGGTAGTGACAGTCTCACGGCTCCGAAATATACTACTCTGTGTTAATCAGCGAAGAGTAGAATTCCCGAAATACTGATGATGCTCCGGATAACATACTCAATGGACTTAATATGCGAAAACCCCTAAGTCTCGATCATGGACTTTTGTATAAAACTCACTGGTAGTACCGACTTTTCAGGCATTTTGGCCAATATTGTTCCTATTTCATAGAGTTCTGATATTACTTAGATTTATAGTATATAATTTGACGTCCTAATGAAAACGCCTCACTAGCGATATTTCAAGTCGTGGCCGACAAATTGTTTCCCTTTTTGTTTCAAAACTGTTTCTCAGTTACATAGATGTGAGTACTTGATACGAGAAAAACCTTTAGAAACTCCGAAGCTTAAGTATAAAAATACCAAAAAAAATTTTGACAATTATATATTTTGATCTTTTATGTACAAGGAAACAATTCCAAAATGTCAGTTTTCGCCTAAACAAACAAGCTGGAACGACTTGGTTTTCTATGAATCTTAATTCTAATTTTTCGAAGAATGCCTGAAAGTTCATGCCTGCGCTTCAAGGGTTTGCTACAGGAGATGGGGAACGAAAATCTCGACCCGACACGTTGACGGGAATGAATATACTGATACTTAAAAAGGGATGATGACGCCTCGGGAGACGTCGGTGATTAAGAGATCTCTTCTCAGGCGCTTCCCTCACCACCATTTCTTGCCGCTAGAGAAAGTACTCTTATAATTTGAAGGCGCATGTAGGATAGGAACACGTGCCTTAACCCATAGTGTGATAGTGGTTACAGATTAGGCTCTCAGATTGTTCGTGGACGCGATACTCAGTAGTCCAGAAGCAATGTGCTTCTGGGAGTTCACTAAAAAAAATATTCCTCAGTATAATCCTTTTGTTATAATATCAGCAAGTGTTCAACGAGTATTGAACCTACTATCTACCTTTTCTTTGGGTGTGGAGGTGAAGGGTATTTACGCCCTGAGTGTCGGACTCCCAGTGGACAACCGGAGCGCCTAGCCTGGAACCGTTTGACACATTACTTCGGGCTAGGCCTCCCAATTTTACGCCTTTTGACGCCTTCGGGTTACAGGGATTCCTTCTCCAGTTGGATGGGAAAGAGGAGGGGGATTGCTAGAGAAGGAAACCCTCCACCCTCGACGCCTCCAGCCGATCAAGTATGCCTTTTTTCATTACTAAGATTGCCCGAGCGTAATGTGCCATTTGTCATTCCATTTGTCAAATGATTTCAGCATCTCTTCGATTAGGCTATCTGGATGGAGCTCTCCCATTTTTTCGGCAAGATCACCGCGCTCTTTGTCCCATCTTCTGCATGAAAAGAAAGTATGGCAGGCGTCATCCTTCACACCAATGCAGAATATGCAATCTGGAGACCGTGACTTACCAATCTTGTGCAGGTAAGACTGAAAACAACCGTGTCCACTCAGTAGCTGGGTTAGGTAGAAATCAGTCTCACCATGCGTTCAACTGAGCCACGATCTCAAGTCTTTGATGAGTCGAGCGGTCCATCTTCCTTTTAGCTCACGTTCCCATGATTGTTGCCATTCGTCGAGAGTGCATCGTCTTTCATGGCGAGCAACTTTTTCTTTATTACCTTCGTGCCTTCGCAGGTAGACTCTATTGCGCTCTCTAGCAAGGAGAGCGATTGGTATCACCCCTGCAATTACCAACACCGCTGGCTCAGAGACCGTACGGTATGCTGATGCAATCCGTAGTGCTCCTCGTCTCTGCACCTGTGCCAGCCGTTTTCGGTGCAGTTCCTTGTTGAGAGCTTCACTCCATACCTCTGCTCCATAAAGAAGCGTAGATTGCACTACACTTATTAGCAAACGCCTTTTTGTTGGACTTGGTCCCCCATGATTGGCCATTAGTCGACTAATTGCCGAGACCCCTGCTGCGGCCTTGATTGTCATTGCCTTAATTTGCTCCGAGAAACTCAGTTTAGAGTCGATCAGCAAGCTCAGATACTTGACTGATAGTTTCTTGCTCTGGGGATCCTCTTCTTGGTCAGGATGACCACTTCGGTTTTCTCTAACGCTAGGTTAAACCCGTGAGTGGTCATCCAGTCCTCACCTTGCGCATTAGTACATTCAGCCTTAATTGCGCTTGATCGACCGTGCACCCAGCCACTAGTGCCGCAACGTCATCTGCATAGCCGATCAGTCGTGACTCTTCCGGCAGTTCAAGTCTGAGCAGTCCGTCGTAGGAGACGTTCCACAAGTCCGGACCGAGGATGAAGGCTTGAGCCACACCTGATGTGACTAGCATACTCCGACATCCTTGCACCGTGTTGTAGATCAGGCTGCGATCCTTCAGGTAGTTTCGGACTATCCGCATCAGATATTCTGGAACTTGGAAAGAGTTTTCCAGGGCTTCCAGAATAACCGTCCATCTAGCGGAGTTGAAAGCATTCTTTATGTCCAGCGTAATTAGAAGGACTACCTGACGGTTGGATCGACTGCGTGTCTCCGCCTATTGGACCGTACTTACCACTTCCGCGACTGCATCTATTGTGGAACGTCCCGTTCTGAAACCATACTGCCTTGGAGAAATATCCCCAGTGGCGTGGATAACGTTAGCGAGTCTTCTCCTTATCAGTTTCTCGAGAACTTTCCCGGCCGTGCCTAGCATGCATAACGGTCGGTATGCTGACGGCGACTCGGGATTTCCCTTCCCCTTGCTGATCAGCACGAGCCTTGCCGTCTTCCAACGCTCAGGGAAAACGCCTTCCCGCAAGCAGACATTAAACGTACTGAGCAGCAAGTCAGAGCAAGAGTGATAGGCCAGTTGCAGTACCTCGGCTGGAATACCGTCTGGGCCCGGAGCCTTCTTCGCTTTCATGAAGAGAACTGCTAGTTCCAGTTCGTTTCTCGTGAAGAGTGGACAGTCTGATGTTGTTTCCCTGTTCGTGGCATCAACGCGGACGGGATGTTGGGGGAAAAAGTGCCCGTACTATCTCGTCCATCATGTCCACTTCAAGTACGCAGGGGGCTCGTAGAGCACCGAGCTTCCGCATAACTAGCTTATAGCCCAAATCCCACGAGTCCCTGTTCACGTCTTCAACGAGGTTGGGCCAGCAACGGGCCTTACTCCTGTAGATCAGTTTGCGAAGGCACTTTCTGGCCGACCGATATACTGCCGTTCTGGTGGATCCCTCGTCCTGGCTTCGCGCTCGTTGAGCTTCTCGCCGGAGTTTGTGACACTCCCTTCGTTGTTCAGCTATTTCAGTGGACCATCAGTACACTGGAGGCTTTCCGTGTCTAGGTCTCCGGCGGGACATAGATGACTTACAAGCGGAGATGATGGTACTCATTGTAGAGTTCACCATGTCTTCAGCAGTCAGTTCTCTGGTCCCCGACGTTGAGCCAAGCGGTGGTAAGCATGTCATGAGCGTGTCGACAAACTTCTCCACGTCCATCCTCTCAGTATTCCCCACGAAGGCCGAGCGCTGAGTGTCTGGGATATAAGGAACGTTGTCGCGGATCTCGAATGCTATGTACTGATGATCACTGGCCGAATAGTCCTCTAGAACTCTCCAATTGTGTGTCATAGAGGAGAGGGACTCCGAGGCGAATGTCACGTCTGGGATGGTGTCCACGCAGCCCAAGCGGCGGAAAGTGGGAGTGTTACCAGTGTTCACCACGGCTAGCCCTACTCTGGCTGCCATCTCCAGGATTCGATTCCCCCTGGGATCTGACTTAGGCATGCCCCATTCAATGGCCTTGGCGTTAAAGTCTCCCCCCGATAAGAACATGACCTTCTGTGCTCAAGACGGTGTCCTCCAAAATGTTGAGCTTCGCCTGGAAAGATGTTATTGGTTCGTTCGGTGTCAAGTAGACACTAAAGAATGTTATTCCTGGGCAACGGACCCACACGAAACCATCTTTTCGCCCATGGCCCCGAACTCTCAGTTGTATGCTGTTTCGAACCCATGTGGCACAAGCACCAGATTCATCAGGGTACCATGCTGATGAATTTTTATCTCGGTGTTGTTCGCTAAGCAGCACTAGATCGGCTTTCATATCCCTCGCAAATTGGTCAAGCAGGTCTTGAGCGTTTGAGCTCCGATGTAAGTTTATCTGTAGGACACGGGTCATTACAGAGCTGTTTTGGCTTTGGTTAGGGCTTCTTTGAATACCCGGCACTTCCCTGTCCCTAGAATATGTCTCAGGTCATCAGGTCTGGGATCAGCGTTCTCGCAGAGGATACAGTGCGCCTCTCCCGTGCAATCTGTTCTTTTATGTCCTGCGTTGCCGATTTTATAGAACATGGAGCTCCTATCAGGCCCTTTGCAGCCTTGTGCTGTATGACCGTAGCTTAGGCATTTGAAACAGCGGAGAGGAACTGCTCTTCGCCGTATTGTGCAGACCACCCAACATATTTTTATTTTGCCCATGTAGAGGAGTTTTTCGGCATGTTTCTCGGTTAAGTCGACTATGGCCATGCGCTGGCCTCTATTATTTTCAGGGGTTAGTCGTAATTTGATCCCAGTTAATTCGGGTGAAACCCTTTTGAGGCACTCTTCCACCTCCATCTTGTCCGTAACGTAGTCAATGTCCCTGATTTCGAGGGTGGCCATTGGTTCAAGTGAAGCTACTATTGTCTTTTCCCCTAGAGCCTTTTTGACTGCATCCCGGAGATGCTACATCCCGGAATCCTACAAATGCTACAAGGAGGCCACCAGATTTGGTTAGTCGGACGGTTTTGATGGCAGTTTGAGTCTCATCAGGTCTTACAGCTCCCTTGATTTCCCGCAAAACTTCTGCGTAAGTTCTCCCATCCGTCGGTTTGACCAGCAGTGCATGCCTTAGGGTCTTGCGGCGTGGCTTGCTTCGTGGTTCTTGTTTCTTGTTTGGGGTATCTTTTCCTTTGTCTCCAGGAAGGAGCTTATCATTGGTGACTTTTTCAAGGAGGAGTCTTCTGGACGCTTTTTTGGTGGCCTTGGTTGACTTGATTCAAAATCACTCCTTTATGAAATTAAATGTGTAATGAGTGAAATGAGGAAAAATATGCTTTATCTTTGCCGCGGTTACTCGTTCTTTGATATTTTGGGTTGGTACTCATCATCGTAGAGGTGGCCAGTTTCTTCGCCTGTCAATGAAGAGTTCGAAAGCACTTTCGGAAGGAATTTATTTTTAAGCCTTTTTTTAGGCATTTCATATTCTCTACTTATTCGCCTGTAAATATTTCGTTTGAAATACGTTTTTCTTTTTCATTACTTTTTGTTTACTTTTTCCTTATGACGGGCTTTAATTTTTGTTAAGGGTAAAATGGAGGATTGTAGCTTTTCTTGATCATGTCCTATGCTGGCAGACGATGTATTGAATTGTTTAAACTTTGCGCCACTTTCTTTCTTGTTGAGATGTTGACGCAAACACTAGTGGTTCATTGGATTGGGTTAGACTTCGGTTGCCTCAACAGGAACACAGGAACATTGTGTCTGATAACGATTGTGTTAACTTGTCTGACCATTGATTCGCCTTGCAATGTTTTAGCTGTTAAAAAAATGTGTTAGGAACATATTTGACTTCATTTGAAAGATACTAAATCATGATTGTCTTACTCGTTGGATCCACATTCAAATGTGTTGGTTTGAGCAGCGATGTGAAGTCGTATAGTGTTTTCGTTTTCTTCTAAAAGCTAGAGTGATCTTTAAAAGAGACAAAAGATATCTTCAAAAAGGATTTTGATGCAAATATTAATTATTCTTTTGACGCACTTAGAGTTGTAGTTGTCGTAAAGGAAATATTTTCAGATGTATCCTTGTTTTAGACAGCCTTAAGAGGTCCATAAAATAGCATCCAACAGGCGCATTCGATACAGAGACCATATGAATAAATCCTGTTGGTTTAACATTGCTTGGAAATGTCAAGAGAAATGTGACTATCATGGTAAACAAGAATCGTCAATATAGTTTCCAATGTTGATTTATCCGAATTAGAAGTTTTATCAAATTATTTGAAATGATGAATACACTTCAAAACAGGTTTAGACTGTTTGATTCAGCCATTCTCTGAACAGCACTATATAGTACTAGCAAGACCATATTTCTATCATCTTTTACCAGAAGAATGCATACCGATTTTTGTTCTTTTCCAACTAGTCTTGCATTTTATCCTTTTCCGTACTTTGCGTGCTGGTCTTTTCTTATGGTCTTGGATTGCTGAGAGACCGGTCTTACCTTTCTAGCCCATGTTCTCGCAAGCAATTTTTCCATATTCATGCAAAGAGGGAGTGACTGTTTTGTCAAAAGTCGGTAATCTGTTTATGCTGATAGCTTCGGGCTTTTGAGAACAGTGATTCCCTGACGTCACTGTAAATCACAGCGCGCTCCAATCGACCGAGCTGGGTCGTGTGAGGTCCGATCTTTGTCAAAAGAATGTCAAGAGAGAATCTGTATCAATAGTCATTCGCCTACGAGGGTTTGTTTAGAGTAGATCGAGGTTTCAGTGGTCTTCGATCTACTCTGTGAGCAAGGTCAAAATTCAGCGATCCATTGAACCGTGATACGCCATCAATTTTTGTGTTGGACATGGGATATTGAGTATGGAGACGTTGGGCATGATTTGTTAAATATTCAAGGATTAAAGCATATCACAAACTGCAGTTTTAAAGTAGCATAATCGTTTCATAGATGGCTGAGAGATTGTTGAGAACAAACCACGTCCTAGGCGACAGTCCCCGGCAATCTACGACAAGGTTCAATGTGTACGTGAAATTATGAGATCAGACCGTCAGTTCAGTGTACGCACAGATCGAATCGGCATCCATAAGATGACACCATTACTACTGAAAATTCGCGATGAACCCGTACCGAAGCTTTTGACAGAGGACGAAAACCAGAGACGAATGCCTGCTTACGAGGGCTTTTTGGAACACGTTTAATAAGCGTTCGGCTTTTTTTGGACATTGATTCCAAAGGACGAAAGTTGGTTGTTTAAATATGGCTCGGTTTTCAATAAAAAACTGAATGAAGACGCTCGAATAGGCAAATCTATTTTGAAAGTCATTCTTATCGTTTTCTTCGGTGACGATGATCCACTACGAATATAATGAATCGCACTTGTTACCTAGAAGTCCTATTGGAGATGGAGAATTAGGTGAGACCAGCCATCGTGGGAAATTGTATATGACATCACAACAAAGCCACACCTTTTCTAAGGTGATCAACACCTGATGAAAAACGGCCCTAACGTT
The DNA here is from genome assembly GCA_954870665.1 of Stratiomys singularior. Lineage (NCBI taxonomy): Eukaryota > Metazoa > Arthropoda > Insecta > Diptera > Stratiomyidae > Stratiomys > Stratiomys singularior. The sequence goes on along the minus strand of OX940881.1, from coordinate 29,421,511 downwards.
TTACCATTCTCTATACTAGTCTCTACTATCACTTGTCCCGACTTGAGACTGACTACCCTCACAGACTTTTTTCTAATCCATGGGATCTTAATTGTCATCAAAATAGCTTGCATATATATACCCTTTGTTGTGTATTGTAGTATGTGTGCGTGTAGACACAGCGTCGAGCAGTGGGGCGCTGCTTGCGAGTTGATTCGGCCAAAGATCAAAATCAGATCAGATTAGACTGCCGAATTAAATGGACATCACGATTACCGAATCAGTGCTAACTAGTTCTTTTTATACTTAAGTCCTTCGTATTTATTCTATAGAGCATGTAATTTATTATTATTGTTATTTGTACTGGTGTCTTATTGGAAATAACATGGGCCTGCATCGGCCCTCAGCTCCCCACGTGTAGTACTATTATTTACAGATGGTCCATCCTGTCGTCCTACAGAAGCCAAGGAGTTCCCCCAGCTCTTTGTTTGCCAAGTGTTCCAATTCTATTACGCCAATACGCCTCAGCCAAATAAGGCGTTTGTTGGCCAGGCTTGGGCAATCTAGGAGGAAGTGTTCTGTACTTTCTTCCTCCGCGCCGCAAGTTCGGCAGGTGTCAATCTTTTGGATTCCTATTCGTTTGGCGTGTTGACCTAGAAGATTATGGCACGTTAATACTGCCACCAATGTTCTAACGCCATTTCGGTTTTTCCCAAGGAGTTTTTTTATCCTCGTTTTATTAGTGTGAGGCCAAAGAGCTCGGCTTGTCCTGCAGTCGTTCCTGTCATTTCAAGCCGTATCTGTCTCTTTCCAGAGGATTTCGTCAAGTTCCCTTTTTACCGTTGCTAGTGGCACTTTAATTGTGTCTATTCTAGTGGCATTTTGGATGGATGATCCAGCTCTCGCTAGCTCATCCGCTCTCTCGTTTCCCTCTACACCGCTGTGCCCAGGGACCCATGTCAGTTTTACATTTACTCGGGTTGTTGCGGTTTTGAGAGCCTACCTACAATCCTGCACCAGTTGTGAAACTACGCGGTTAGAGGCAAGCGCCTGCAGTGCCGACTTACTGTCCGAGAGTATTTGTATACTTCCATTAAGGTTGTTTGTTGCCGCTTTTATTGCAAACACTTCCGACTGGGAAACTGTGGTGTGGCTCTCCAGTTAATAATTTTGGTTGAGTTGCGGGTGATCTGGGAAAAAGATTCCAGCGCCGCTCCCTCATCCGTTTTGGAACCATCGGTGTAGATCATAATTTCACTTCCCGATGTGGAATCCTGCACCACTTCCCTCACTTCTCTGGTCGGTATGCTGATCATGTATGGACTCGTTGTGTCCACTATCGGTTGGATCCTATCAAGAGCATGTAATTTATTGAACCTTTAAAATACCACACCCTTATGGAACTTTCTCCCTGGTGGGAAAAAAAATCTCCGTGGTGAAAATAGACCTACCAGAGAGCTTTCGAGTCTTGAAAGAGCCACTGACAAAAATGTTGCTACGCTCAAGGGATTTACTTTGAATAATTTTAAGGTTTTGTAGTGTTATCTGAAATAAATATATTTTTCCAAAACTTTTCTCGATCCATTTTATACAAACCATCACTTCTTTGGAAGCCTTCTAATCAACCGTGGATTATTAAGGCTTGAATTTTTCGCAAATGGAATTGTAGTTTGATAGTGTGATTTCTTAGGTTTTGGCCGGCAATCCGTTAGCATGAGAGCTCCGGAACACATCAATGTGAATAAGGAGGGCTAGCACTTATGAGCATTACGCTAGCAGTGTGCAAAAACGCAATTGTGGTTGTAATAGAAAGACAGTATTAGCGTCTGAGGTGGTTCGGAAGATGAAGGCTAGAATTCAACGAAATTCACGTCCTCAACAATGATGCAGCGAGTATTGAAAGATGAGCTCAAAGTAAATTCCAAAAACTACAAGATCTCACCAACGCTCAGAAAAAAGTTAAGCTCCAGCGAAGGAGCTGTTCCGCTTGCACACAATAGGTGAATCGCCCAATATAGTCTTTTCTGATGAGAAAAATATTCCATTTGAGCAATTCGTGATCAAACAACATGATCGTTTTTACTTAACAGAAATGTCATACGGATTGCCACCAGAAGTCAAGCATCACCGTTTTCGATGGTTTGGGCTGCGGTGCAACTTGATGACCACGGACTGTCAATATTTATCGCGAGCGAGTTTTGGAAGGTACTCTGAAGCCGTGGGCAAAAAAACATTTGGTACGAAGTAGCGGACGTTCCAACAGGACTCGGCACCGTCGAACATAGAACGCGTCAACCAGGGATGGCTGCGTGAAAACGTCGATACCAAATTTTAGCCTCACAATGGTCTCCGCAATGGCCGGATGAAAATACACTACACTTTCCGATTTGGGACATTTTGCAGGCAAAATTTAGAGCAAAAAATTTCGCACTGTTGATGCGCTCAGTGAATGGGCCCAGATTCCAGCCGGTCACATTTGTCCACTGTGCAAGTCTTTCTTCGAACGTTTGACAGCGTTATGAAGGTTATGAATTGATTCACAAAGTTTTGACGTTATTCGGCATTTTTTGCTTTTATTCAATAAAATTTGTTGAAAATTAAGAAGGAGAACGTTTTGGAAAGTTGCGGTTTAATTGGGCCACCCTGTTGAGCTTTACACCTCAGAGTTGGCAATGGCTTCTGTTTTCAATCCATAGCGTGGAAATTCGTATTCCAATGTGATCTTCAAATTTGAAAAACATGATCCTGTCTCACAGTATTATATCTTCGACTCCCTGTAGTATTGTTTACCGAAGATGATGCTAGTCGATGCAATTTACATAGATCGAAATCAGAACCATAGCGTAACAACAAACAGCGATAACACTCCGAACAAACGACCGATATAACGGTTTTCAACGAATTTTGCAGAATTGCATTGGTGTTAGTAAAAATGTTTATTTTTCTGTATTTTCTCTATCTATTTTCATTAAGCTTCAACAATTCTGCAAAATTCATAAGATCGGTCGATGGTCGGAGTGTTATCGCTGTATGTTATTAAATTGTGTCAGAACCCTATACTAAACTGATAAAAAAAGATAAAACAGAAGCCATACTTAATAAGCATAAAAGGAAGTTAAAAAAAAGAAAGATAAAACTGAGGGTGCAATCGCTTAAAAAACGTATAACTTCACCCGAATTAGCCAGAAGAAATGAAATTCAATTAAGGTTTCCCAATTTGAAACCCCGAAATACAAAAACGAAAACAGCTTCACGTCATCAATGGCGCAAATCTGCAACGCATTAACTTGGTCTAATAATGCATACTCCATGCCAAATAAAACACGACTCGTATGAATTTGGACTTAAATCAGAAGTGAATATTGTTGTAATGTTGTAAAAGTTCTTGTAAACTGCAACATCTTCTTATGAATGAGTGTGGCGGTCATGAATGAATATTCTGCAGTAATTATTTATAATAGAGCATGAACGATATAATGAGCAATCGGCAAAAAGCAAAGCATGGAGCTAATGAATTCATGATACATCCTCTGCATTTTGTTTGGCTATCGTGCTGTTCCATCAGACGGACGAAGGAACATTATGATTCTTATATGGAACATTATGATTCTTATCTACATTCCATGAATATTAGGTCAGTTGTTATTTTACAAAGAGGAGACTTGTGAAAACAAGTGTTTTGTTTCATATTGTTGCATATGTTATCTTAAACGAAGAAATCCCATTAGACGGTTAAACAATTGATTTTTTCATGAAAACCGAAAACATCAGCGCAAAAGGTACTTTTTAACGATCAAAAATGAAAAAAGAAACTTAAAACAATGCCACAGCTTATTTCGAATAGTTCACAAATTCATTATTTTAATTTATTTTGAAGGTACGAAAAACCTGTTCAATATTTAGTATGACCACAATTCTGGTCATTAACCATTTTTAGTCTCCTAGGTCTCGAATCGAACAAGTCTTATTACTGACGTAAATTGGCCCAAACGTCAAGTAATGCACTTTCGAGGTAATTTGAAGTTTTCTTAAACTTCAAGTCAAACTTGAAGTAAACCTGCATTTTTCCGTTTCCGGATTTTTTTGTCCGAAATGGCCCACACATTTTCAATGACGTTCAAATCGATAGACTTTTGCAATGGTTGCATAACCTGCGGACAGTTCCAAATCAGCCATACCCAATTTATGTTTTGGGTCCTTATATTGGTAGAATCGGAAGTCGTCACGAATGCCCACGTTTTGCGCACTTTCAAGGAAGGCCCAATTATGATGTACTACATCCGTATTCGGCTGTTGCTTTTAAGAGGAGATATTCACCGGATAAAAAGGTGATTTCCGTGGTATATTTTAATTATTTTAATGTTTAAATTTAAAAGCATCAAAAACATACAAGCTTATCCTCTGATTTTCGGAGCACCACACAAAATTCCTTGTAAACGGTACTCAATACCGTTCCTTCCAAAGTCATCTCAAACAAAATAGGACAAAGAACTTATTAAATGACAAAATGGCGGAGGTTTGAACATAGATAGTGATTTTTACACCAAAAATTAGTTACTATTTGGCCTATAAAACAAAAACTAAGTAACGAAAAAAAAAATGCTATAAAATCCACTGAATAATTTTGTATTGAATAACCACAAAAAAATTCCAGGCAATCGGTTCAATGGTTTTTGAGAAATTTGAGTTACCGAATTTGAAAGTGTTTTTTTTTAGAAAAACCTGTTTCAAAATTACAGAATGAATAATTTTGTCCTATTACATGGAATCATCGATACCAGGCCTATAGCGTAAGTCTTCGTTCAACAGAATATTCATAGCATCTAAATTTTGGTGCCCGTGCTTTTTTTCTTTTTTCGTTTGTTCGTCCGCTTGCAGCTCGTTTTTCGCTATGTGGGTCTCGTGTTCTTGCGCAGGATACAAGTGAGCTCCCGATCCGACCGATATTCCCAACACATTCATAACTTCCAATAACGGGGTGACAACTTTATTGGACATGCATGTGGAATGAAATACAGCAATTTTAACGATTTTGGCCTCGATTTATTGAGAGACTTCCACAAATATATATCATAAATGCCTTATCCCACACGAGAAATGAGATATCCTAGTTTGAATGAAAAGGACGTAAAAGAAGCTTCCTGCCTACGTCGGCATTGTATTATAACAGACAAAGACTGACGAAGAAATCAGACCGATTTCAAAACAGCTGTCTGTTTAATTTTTTTGAAATAATAAAAAAACTTTAGTCCTTTAGCGACGGAAAATTTCTTTTAGCACCAAACATGTTTCATGTTTTGGCTATAACGGTCTTATTTATCAGAATATTGTCTTGACAAAAAGACTTTATCGACCACTCTAGGTGTATATCTGCTTGCAGCTTAGCATTTGGTGTTCGCCAAATCTGGGTGCAACGGTCAGAGCAAGAAGTACTAAATTTGGATTTGCCTGGGAATATAACTGGATGTCAAAATCCAGAATCCTTGTGCAAATGTTTCTTGAGAAACTTTGAACGACACATTTGATTCTTGGCGTTAATGAATGGTTTCTTGGGTGGTGTTCCTCCATTGAAGCCATGCTGTCGCCGCACACGTTGAATAATTTTTGGCTGGCATGACTTACGTAACTCGGTTTCCACTTCACTGGCGATTTATCGAGCCGATTATCTCGGATTGTTCCGAATTTTCCAGACAATATCGCGCTCATCAGTCGTGTTGAAAATCTTATTGGGTGCATTTTTACCCTTATCTTGTGTCGTATTTTCTACGAAGAATCTGTTTATGATGACCTGCACTGTACCTACACTCAGTCCAAACATCTCACCAATTTCTCTACGTGAATGGCCATTTTTGAAGTGACTGAGAACAAGTTTTCGCTGTTGAAGTGTCGTACGTGATCCCATTTCACAAAACTTACTTTTCAGCACGATATTCTTTAAATAAGCAGCAAGACTGATCTTACTCGCCTTACAAATTAAATGATCAACACACAGAAAAGGAAATAACGGTTACATTCCAATATAACGGTTAATTGCACAGCAGCAAAGAATTTTGTCAAAATAAGTTGAGGCATTGTTTTTGATTGTTTCCCAGTTTTATTTGTTTTGAGATATTTAGAAAAATGTGTGTGAAAATAAAAAAAGTCATATATGATTAGTTTAAACATTAATATTACATAGTTAATTGCGTTTAAAAAAAAACGGAGTAAAAGTATTTTCTACATGTTGGTCGGAATAAGCTGTGAGCCACTGTTGATACGTTCAATTGCTTTCAGATTAAAATTGTGACTCTAGCATTCACGATAATGAGAGACGAGCACAATAGATTTATAAAGAGCAGCTTCCACTTTTCCGAGTTTTGTTGATAATCGCTTGAAAACATGGTATGAAATGTAGATCAAAATTCGAAAAAATGTAATCTATTCAATTCACTTCAATTCAATTAATTCTAATAATTTCTTCACCTTTAAAAGAGATTTCCTAATGCGGAGCTATGTGACTATTGTCCTTCGACCTAAGACCTATTTAATATTCAGATTACATAGGAGGTGAGATGTTCCTTCCTTTATAATTTCTTTTTCCGCCATTCTTCTTGCTGAAACCAGAGTTCCTAGTATTTGAGTTCCTAGTATTTAAGTCATATAAAAATGAAGTACATATGGTCAGAGATGCTAGCACATGGCTTAACTTTTAAAGAAAATTGCAGCAACACACGTTTAGAAATATTGCAGCAAATTTAAGATATTTTGTCAATAGTATCGCGTACTTGGTTTGACGAAATAATCAAACCCGAGCTAAAACCGACTTTTGGATCCTTTCTCTTGAATCCTGTTTCCGGGACTTAACACAGATCAACTCGAATCAACCAACTGGTGTTAATTTCAACAGAAGTGGAAGACATAAAGGATTTTTCAATTTGTTTCGTTTGAAGATGATAAAATACATTGCGATTTACAAAAATCTGAACAACATAGAAATGAAGTTTATAAACAAGTAATGCTTCAAGCGTATTGTAGCCATTTTTGAAGACGTATCCATGCTTCTGAGTTGATAAAGATCTTCCGGGCAGTTGTACATTCTGTTGATTCTCCTTATATCAGTTCTACTCATACCGTCCATTTGGCCGATTACATTTTGCACTGTAGGGTCCCTGGTGGTAATTGTTCTTCTGCCGTTTCCCGAAAATGCGTAAGCCGAATAGTGCATTATACTCAAATAATCATACGACAGATTAAACATGGTAAAGTCATCCCAGCTAGTTTTAGCGAAATTGTAGCTTTCTTCCGGTCGCACGTTCTCAGGATGAATAATTACATATTCATCACGATTCGGGGCGCAATGTTCATGTTCGAATCCTAGAGCGTGCATGAACTCGTGTATTATAACACCTTCATGGATACAGCCCGGAGTCTCCAGGTTCAGTTCCTGTCTCTTTCCGATCCTTCCAACGTGAGACCAACACCCAGACTTCTTCTTCTGAAATGTAAATTTTGATTAGATTTGCAATAAGTTTGTTCTAAGTTTGTAGAACACATTACTATAAGCGAAACTTTTATTGTTTTTTTAATAGTTTGAGAATTTTGAATTTAAATAAAAGTTTCCAAAGTATTTTATTTGCTTATATGAAATAAAATTTAATGCTTTTTAATATTGAGAAATAGTTTATTATAAATGGTCACGACGAGGCTTTTGTTACAAAGTGCGTTTGATTAACTCAACTTTTTGCACCTTTTTCCTTTACAGCTCGTCTGATTTCGTCAACGGCATGTCGAATATTTTCCGATATGCTTCAAATGTTGTTGGTATGTTATTATCAAACAAAATACTCGACATCTTAAAAAAACTAATCTGGAGGCGTGAGATCGCATGTTTTTGGAGACCTACCAACTGGACTATTTCGTGAAATGACGTGTCTGAATTTCGCTTAGAAAAAGACGATTGATTCGATAGCTATATAGTGCCATCCTTTTGAAATTAAGTTTTTTCGATGCGAATTTTTCTTTTGAAGAAAATTCTTTTAAAGTCCGCCAGATGATTTTCATCGATTTCGATTTGATTATTAGACCGAACTCCGGATGTAGGACTCTAACAATGATCACTGAATTTAAATTCAAATTTGATAAAGTTCACCAGCACAACTGCTTGCAAAGTTGTCAGTTTTGACATACACTAGCCAGAAAATGTCTGCGTGAACTCAACGCTGCAGTATTTCTATGAAAGATAGTGCCATTTTATTTTCGTGGAAATACGGAAATTGTTTTTTTAAAACATAAATGGAAACTATTGTACTCCAAAAAAAGATCAGACCAGAAAGGTCTTTTCCTGATTTGTTCGACACTTTCTCAGACCAGAGCAGAAACAAACTCGCATCCAATGTTGTCAAGATTTTATCGAGACTTGCGATACCACTCCGGGCTTTCTAACCTCAATTGTGACTGAAGATGATGGTGATGGTGCTTTCAATACAATCCTTCCACGAAGTGCAAGTCATCCGCTTGGCTCAGTCAGGGCCGTGCGAGGCCTCAAAAAGTGTGCCAACAAAAATCACGGGTAAAGGCAATGCTCATCGCTTACTTCGACTCCAAAGGCCTGATACACAAAGAATTTGTGCCCCCAAACACCACCGTGAATGCTGCGTATAACGTAGAGGTGTTAAAACGGCTGAAGCGCCGGATTAATCGCATCAGGCCCAAGTACAAGGAACCAGGATCGTCGAGTTGCTGGATGACAATGCGCCTGCTCATTCTTCGAACATTGTGAAGTGTTATCTCGCCAAAAATCAGATCCCACGCATCAATCACAATCAATCAATCATCTTTTTCCTATTTCCCAAGCTAAAAATGGCCTTGAAAGGACGATTTTTTCAAGATGTACCGAGCATTCAAGCGGCTTGTACCGAGCGTCTCACAGCAATAGCTTCAGAAGAGTATCAGAGAGCCTTCGAATCACTCATGGGGCGCTGAAATGAGTGTATATCTAGGGAATGGGACTATGTTGAAAGTTAACTGGAATAAATTTCTTTAGAAGTAATTTTCGATTTTTAATTTCAAAAGTTCAGGAACTTTTCCGACATACTGTGTACGGTAATAAAAAGTCTGCGTTCAGAACGAATGCAGGAAAGTTCGCATGAAAGCGTAAAGTGGGTAGAAAAGTGGTGATACGGAATTTTTGCGAAAAGTGGTGTTCCAAAATATATGTTGTAATATGAAATGATTTTTTAAAAATGTCTGGAAAAAGGAAAAAAGTTGAGTTTGATGAAAGGAGAAATATTCTGGAATTGTGGAAGAGTAGTGATTCGTATCGACAGCTCGTTGATATAATTGGCGGAACACATTCATCTGACCAACGCGTCGTAAATAACTGTAAAAACACTGGAGTTCTAGTTTCAAAACCCAGATTAGGATGTCCTCAAATACTGACCTTGCACGAAACTTTCACAAAAAGTTTGCTTAGGTCATTTTAGGCTTATTCTAGATTAACTGCAGATGACATAGCAAAGGACATTAAGGGAAGGGTACACTAGTCCATTGCCGGTGATAATATCATAAAGAAGTATGGGTGCCATGAACGTGGTGCTAGGATATCATCCTTAGAAAGGTTAACAGACAAAAGCGATTAGTATTTGCTAAAAAACATCTGAATAAGCCAAAAGACTTTTGGAAACGGATAAATTTTTCAGATGAAAGAATGTTTAGTATTTTGGATACAACGGTCCAAAGGTCGGAAGGATGTGAATATTGTCAGGCGAATGCTTCGTTTCCAAAATATAAATGAAGGAAAAATAAAAAAAAAAATAATTTCTTTTCGTCCTTCGAGTTCTATTTGATAGCGTTTCACTGGTGGTCGCGATGCATGCCATTCATGATGGTCAATCACCACTGATAACCCATGAAATGAAACTATGTGGGCCTGAGCTAAAAAGTTAACTGAACTAACATTCATATTGTTCGTTTGCACTGCGGACACAAGACAACAATTTACATTTTGTATACTCAACGTAAATCAAAATTATGTGGTTTCTGATTACCAAAGTAATGTTGAGGTGAAAATTATATAAATTAACCATCGAGGAAACAATATTCGCCTCGATTCCAGTTTGAAGTGAAAATGACATGTTGAATTCTAAAGAAAAGCTCTACTTCAAATCCAGGATACGATAAGATTTTACATAAGAAGGTTTACTTTGAGCAACGGCTGATCAAAAATTACACATATCGTTTAGCGTTCTGCAAAAAATGTTGACAGCAACTGAGCTGCGTGAATGAAAAACGTGAGTAATCACAACGGAACTATAGCAAATGGTACTTTACCCTTATAACCCAGAAGATAATAAAAGTAAGAAAGGATCGAGACAGAGATTTGCGAGAGTCATAGGAGACGAGTGAGATGTTATGCATAGCCCGCAACAGAATTATTTTGTAGTAATAATAACGTTACAATGTATGCTAGATAGACGCATTGAGTAGTCCGGAAGAAGTCGATTGGATAGTAAGGTGTGAATCTGTTACACTAACAGTTTTAATAATTTGATTTAGCAATAGAATTTACAAAGAAAGGTGGAAAGAGCTCAAGCTGGTTTCGAACACGCGTCCCTGTCACTCACAGGCTGGAACGCATCGATTGGCACTACCAGCTAGGTGGATGTCGTTTGGTTATAGAGACGCGTGTTCGAAACCAGCTTGAACTCTTTCCACCTTTCTTTGTTAATATTCAACTCACTTTCGAGGTATTCGACAAATTTGATCAGAACTTCCGCACCCATGAGTCTTCGCTGAGTTAGCTAGCAAGGGTATAAATCACTTATAAGTTCTAAGTGAAAATGGATAAATTGATTTACCAAAAACTTCTAGAAATGGAATTTCGTTTTAACATAATACTCTGGAAAATCTTGATGATGATCACGCAACAAACACGAGAGATCGCAATGAACACAAGTGGCCAGAACGACTCTTCACAAAAAGTGAAATACGTTCCGGAAGACGTAAGACAAGCTTCCAAATTTAGATTTAATTAAAAAGTTTCTGGGTTAATTTTGATTATATTTAATTGCGACTAGAATTATAATTTTTTTCCACTTTTCATCAAATGGGTATAGTTTGAATGTTAATTTTAGATTATTTTATGCATTCATTTTTAAAAAATTATTTAAATGATAATCGCAAAATTTATGGTGTAAATCACATAACTATATTATCTGCATTTGTGAAGGTTTCAAACTAGTTTTACTATTTCAAACTATTTTCATTCAGTGCTTACTTACTTTGACTTCAGGGTTTTTGAAATCTTCTTCTTTGGCTCTACGAGAATTTAGATCAGGATTTCGATAGATTAGTAACAATCAAAGGAACAATCAAAGACAGTAACACAGTTCTATATCCAGTCTCGTCCCATGTGTACCCACCAAAATTTTCTCCCGCGTAAAATGAGCTTATACGAGCATGGAAATGGTTTTTTTTTCTGATACTCCCGACGCGATAATGCTGAATTAACAATTTTTTGATGGAAACGATATCAGTAAACACGCGTTATCCTATTAGCAATCTTCTGTGCTAGTAACACAAGCAGGATAGCATTCGAACGTAGACTTACTGCGATTACATGATAGCAGGGTGCAAATTGCACAAAATATTGTGCAAGAAAAAATTGTGGGACTGGTGACCCGGGATGGGCGATTTTCGAAAAGTGAATACTTTCCAATGGGATTTTCTTCCTTACGAGTGGAGATTCGTCGAAAAATAATGGATTTTGCGAAATTGATTTCAAATCTCGATAGTATTTTATCTTGAATTTGTGACTGTTTGCAATCAATTTTTTTTTATAAACCTAAAATTCATTGTGCTTTTTTACTTGGAGTTCTCGCTCTTCATGTTCTACAAGGATTTAGATCACGATTTGGATAGAAAATGTGGTCCGTTTACAGAGGCGCAAAAACATTTAGGAAGGTTCAAGCCTCTTACTTTCGAAGTAATTTAAAGTGCCGCTAAGGAATGCTAAAAAAAGGTTTGGTCCTAGAAATCGAAAGGAAGCCAAATACTGACGTAAGGGAAATTTGAAGATTGAATTATTTGTCAATGAACTTACCGTGATATAAACGTAGTCCCTTTGATTTGTTCTTTCAACAAACCGAATGCATATTACTTTCTCCATTACGGTAAGCGAATTCAATACCACTTGTCGATGAAATGAATCTGGAATTCCAAAAATCCATTGACGTGTGCCATTTTTTATCATTAAATTCAGAAAACCTCACCCCATTCATAAGTAAATTTAAAAGGAACAATGCGGCTCCATCTCATGTTAGGCTTAATGACTCCGACTCTAGACTCCTGGTCTTTGCTCAACCGCATGTCGCCTTGAAAGAATCCACCCTTTTCGAATAGTTTCTGCCTTTCGATGACTTCCGTAAAATTATACAACATTGAACATTCGCTTAGAATCGCCCAAGAAAAAAGTAAAGTGAAAATTACTATAAACATTTTAAGATTTGCTTAGGATCTCAGTTATAGAATTATCAGAAGAAACCTCCAAATACACCGGTCACATGGAAGACAGCAGCAGATTGACATATGTTTCTCATATTCATATGGAGTGTCTACTGAGTTCAATTTGAGCAATAAATACAAAGTGGAAAAGGTGAATCAAAAGTAAAATTATTGAAATATTTGGAAGGTTGTCATCCACGAGTTTACTTCAACGAAATTATTTTCGGTGGAAAACGTATAAGGCTCAAAGCTATTGTCTTAACTGGTGACATGCACGCTACACTCTCAAGTGGGAGATTTCCTACTTCTACTCGTAGCACAAAATATAAATATCGAAGTCGAATTCAGAACGTGAGTGATCTGTGTTGTAAAATATTATGGAGATTTGGTAAGCCATTTCAGTTAATAGTTTGAGAGTGGTCTGTGAGACAGGACATCACTTCTTCCGGAAGCTGTTCCGAATTGCTAAATTTGTCCCAGTCCACATCCGGGGACATAATTGTTTTTACAATTAGTTCATCTTCGCTAACTATGGTAAATCGCAGACAAATAAACAAAAGCATTTAAAGCGTAAGGCTGTTTAAGTTCTTATGTGATGCTAGAAAACATTTCTACAGTAGCTACGTTTGCTGTCGGAGAGGGTTGAACGGTGAAAATCTGCCAGTGGAAGAAAATAAATTATCTGTCACCTTAAATGAGATCAAATGAAATTTTCACATTCAACGCGTCAAGATTGACATGCTTGAGATCGTTGAAGAAAACAGAAGGAGATCTCAAAAGAATTAAGAACTGGAGTTTTAGGGTATAAACTGTTCGGTTTATCGTTTCGACTCGGTTGTCTTAAATTCATAACACATAGTCGGATAAGAACATTTCTATTTTTTTATTTTGAGGTTAAGGTTTGATGACATTTCCGATGTAACAAAAAATAAGTTTTATGTTTCACTTTTATGAAATGGGTCGCTTCTTGCTTAAACAAAGCTGGAAAATATTAAAAACTTATTTCCAATGTCATGGGTCTTCTACTCAAACTGTAAGAAATTTACGAGAAAAATTTGCCGAAAAGAATGGCCAAAAACCCAGTTAACGGATTAATTTCTGAAGCGAGTTCGTGAAACTAGATCAATGTTGGATAGAATAACCCGTGTTTGTGTGCGTGACCAACCACCAACATCAAATCTTCGTAGTTTTTCAGAATTGAACATTTCACGTACTCCTTTGAGTAGAATTTTGAATCGTTCAATTTATGCAAGCGCTAAAGCCACGTGTCCATCGATGCGATGCGTTTTCGGTTAAACACAGCTTGATCGGAGATGAGTATTTTTATCGAAAAATCATCTGTCCAGAAAGATTTTAGAAGAAATTTTAATCAACAGGACTTTGTTACGTCCCACGCAGCCAACGTAACAAGCGATCTTTTCTCAACTGTCTTCGAAAAACGTACAATCCGTCGAACTACTAGTAGCCATTCGGCACCTCGTGGCTTCGATTTGACTCCGTTGGACTATTTTTTGTGGGGAACCGTTAAGGACAAGTGTTACTCTAACTATCTAGAGACGATTAAGGACTTGAAACATTAAATCGCAATTTCCATTGACGAAATTAAAGCCCAAACAATCGGAAACGTAGTGAACAACTTAACTGATCAAAAAGGGTGTTGTAAGGCTAGCCGTGGCAGTCATTTCAGTAATGTGTGAATAATACGAGTAATAAAGCCATACGTCGCCATGATACATTAGCTTGCAAAGTGCCAAATAAATATGCTCCGTATAACAACGATTTTTTGCGGCTTTGGAAGTTTGGTAACTTATATTGTAAAATTTTTAGAAATCTCTATAGTGGCTAAAACATGGGTTTTACTGTAGATTAAGACGCATACTATGAAATTTATCTTTTATATTATAAACACGATTTTTAACTAATAATAAAAGATTGTTGCCGACATTTTGAATTTTTCCAGAAAGAAATGGAAGAAGTATCGGAATTTGAAGATTCAAGAAATAAGATTTGCTCATAACATCCAAGGAATGTATCGAGAATATGTTCAGCATTGACTGTGAACTAAAAGATAAGTGTTTATGATTTAAACGATAAAACTCCCATTTGTATTTAAAACCCACAAATTCCTTGATTAAATGTGTTAAATATGAATTGTTGGACCTATTATTGTTTTTGATCCTTGGAATAAGTGCCATAGTGTTTCTTCCGGGCTCCAAATGCGTAAACCATTTGGATATCTAGTAGTTTGGCATATTAGCATAGTAATAGCAAAAGGGTTCTTATTCTATTTTAAGTCTTCTCTAGAAGATGTCCTCTATGAGACTAGGTTACAAGGCTAGGCTTATCTTGTAGTCATCCATGTCATTTGAAGATGAGTCTATTTCACTACTTAGGGTTTCACATTACCTCGTTTTTCAAGGATGGTATGGTAAGTGGTATTTCATTGAATTCACCTTTGCTGGTGTTAGATTTTCAGAGCCATAGTGAAGACTCCTGGAGAATGTATACAATTTCAATGAATTTTCAATCTAACGGGATTGGACCGACTTACTCCTGGATGCATTGCTATTTGCAGGCAAAACTGAATGACGATGAGATTTTTGGTTTGGTTGCATATTCAACTTTTTCAAATGTATATTCATACACTACGATAGACATGCGAAATTGAATTTGAAAATTTGGAAAAAACTAACGCTAGCATCCCTTTCGCCTACATCGTCTAATTTGCCACACGGGGCACTAGTATCTCTCCCGGATGCTCCTAGACCATGACGAAGAACAACCAATAGAAATTCTGGTCGTTTCTATTGGTGACGCTACAGTTTTTCTCACAAGCCCGTCCACTTTTTCATTTCTCTGTTCAGCTCCTTCTGCAGGGACTCAGGGGGACTCTTTTTAAGCCAAAGATAGAATACAACAAGAGTGCAATCCGAGAATGAGATGTCATTCCTAGATAGATAGCTACGAAGATGGATAGATAGATATATTTATTGAGACTTTTATATATATATATATATATATATCTGTTGCTTATAATTACATGATTTTCTTACCTGATAGAATATTTTGTTTTATTTATTTTGTATATTTATATATTTCCGAAGAAATAGCAGCTCACGATTTCTATGAATTTAGTCGTAACCGATGCTTAACCCAGAATAAGTGCAACTTTTTAAAAAATTTTACCTTTAGCTCTTAAGGCCTTTTGCCTAGAACGAAATAAATCTTAAAACTAATATGTAAAATGTAAAATTTGTAAAATTTTTGGGACAGTGTTAAAACGTATTGATTTCTTCATATCTTCACCTTTATATCTTTTTTCCTATTATATCAAACGTTTCCTGTTAGATTAGGATTTTGTTATAAAAATGCTTGTGAGTAGTTAAACTATGGCTTAAATTCTGTTTATTCACGGCACATCGCATTATTGTTTTGATTGTTATATCAAGGAACGTTGTGATTGATGGGGCTGTTATACTATGTCTTCGGTTTCTTGGATTTTAATGACTGAATGATTCGCACTTCTGAATTCTTTTCACTAGATATTTCATAGCCTTTACATCAGACTTGCTTTAGTGGATAGTAAATAGTGAATCATTTTCTGGTGCGGCGTTCATAAGATAATGGTGGGAAAATTTTAACACCCTTTGATTTCTGGGACATGATTCATATTGCCCTGGGACATGGTTCATATTGATCAGCAGCATTGGAAAGGATATAATACACTATGATCAATAAGTACCGGGACTGTGTATTTTAAATTTTCCGCCATTGCCCGATGCAGTTTTTTTTAGGTTGGTAGGACCTGAGCGGGATTGCATCATTAGTTTTTGTTTGGCAGATGTTAGCGTCAGTCAACTTTTTGTACTTCATCCCATTTTACAATGAATAATTTTGTTGATCAACGTATTTGTTTGAAATTTTGTTTAAAAACGAAATTTCTTGTGCCAATGCGCTTAAAATGTTGCAGAAAGCATTTGGGGAGTCTGCTCTGTCAAGAACCAGAGCGTTCGAGTGGTATAAAATGTTCAAAAGTGGTCGCGAAGTGGTCGAAGACTTTCCTCGTTCTGGACGTCCTTCAACATCGAATACCGATGGAAATGTTGAAATTGCGAAGAAAATCGTGCTTGAAAATCGTCATGTGAGCCTAACAATCTAACAATCTTAACATCTCTTATGGAAGCGCACAACACATTGTTGTCGATATTTTGCGCATGGAACGCGTCGCCGCACGGCTTGTTCCTCAAGACTTGAATTTCGTCCAAAAAGATCATCGAAAGCAAGTGGCTGAAGACATGATTTCCGAAGCTAAGAAGGACCCAACGTTCATGAAACGTTTAATTACTGGCGATGACACATGGGTCTATGAATTCGACGTGACAACTAGCCAGCAATCATCCGAATGGCGTGCTGAAGGCGAGCCAAAACCAAAAAAAGTGCGTTTGAGGCGTTTGAGAGATGCTATTCGTACAAAACGACCGGATTTGTGGGCCGATAACAGCTGGATTTTGCACCACGATAATGCGCCGTCTCACAAAGCACATATTATTCACGATTATTTGAACAAACACAGTGTGAATACCATCGATCAGGCTCCCTATTCTCCAGAGATGGCACCATGTGGCTTTTTCCTGTTCTCCCGACTTAAGTTACCGCTTCTTGGATAGAGATTTGAGCCCATAGAGGTTATAAAAGAAAATGCGACGCGAGAGCTGAAGGCCATACCTGCTTCGGCTTACCAGAAGTGCATGGACGATTGGATTAAGCGTTGGCATATGTGTATTGCTTCAGATGGGGCTTATTTTGAAGGGAATAAAATAAATTTACCAGAAGAATAAAAAATTTTTGTTTTTTTGACACAGTCCCGGTACTTATTGATCATAGTGTATGCTTTCCAGATACGTTTAATTTGTTTTTGTCCTACCCTTGTAAAACATTTTTCTATAACCACGTACTGACATTGGGTTCACATCAACAAAAGAGTGTGCTGCTATTAGCTTCTTTATAACTTTGTTTGATATCGCCTTAGTGAAGTAACTTAAAAGAGCGGATACAGCTCAAACATTTTTCGGCATCTTTGTTAGTAATTCTGGCGATGGCAGTGCGTTTCTTTCCAAGAAGCAAGAATATTTTTTTCATCATTGGATTCATTAGACATCCCTGTCCTGATCTCGAGGCTTTTTACGCGCTCCAATGAGGGTGCCATATTACCATCTCGATCAGGACCCTTTTGACCGCGTTGCGGAGTATTGTCTTGCTTGAAGTCTTTCCTTCGAGTTCCACGCGTAAATTAATGTTATTTTCATCAATTGTTACTTCTTTGATTTCTTACAGTACATCTACATTGGGTTTTTTATTAGCACCGCCTGCATTAATGGATTTAGTCACCAGTTTTTTCGACCATCGCTCGAACTTTCATATTTTCATGGGAGTTACTTCTCCAGGAAGCTTACAATGTTATACTTTAGAGCAAGGCAGGCATTTGGCCGCCTTGAATGATACCATCAGATATTCCTTTCTTTCACCGTATTTAGTCCATCGATGGTTTCACTCCTTCTCATACCTTTGATAAGTACCCAAACTGATAGTACATGGTTATCACAAGAACCATCAACAAATACAAATCAAGATTTTGTTTCTTTAGGACTCATACTTATTTCAAATCTTATCCTTTTGTAAAAGTCAAATTTCCAACATACTATCGACCAGCACAGGCCAGTGCTTGAATAGTTGGGACCAATTATTTTCCAAATACAATCGCAATCTTTAGACAAGGAAATCTTTTATCTGTTCGGTCAAAGCAGATCAGAAAACCAAAAAGGAGTGTGATAATAAAAATAATTAACATATGGTTTATACACTTTAATCTTTCAATGATATCATGTGAAAATTTTGTTTAAAATTTTTTTGCAAGAGTGTTTGCTATAAACTTCACCAGAACCTTTGATGAAACTCGACTCCTTTATATTCATGCTCCAGTTTTTATCAATACATCTTTTTTAATAATCCTAAAAGCATTCTGAAATAGAACAGTGTCAATGCCATCATATTCGCTAAAAATCACTTTCACATATTGAACATGACAAAATATTGATGACCTCACGCAACTCATAAGTTGTTCGGGTCAAAAATCCTTATGCGACAAAAGTATGTTAAATGAGTTCTTTGCACGATAAGCATTCCGGAAATCATGATTCAGTGTCCCTAAAAATAATGAACAGACGATGATGTCACACGGCACAAACTTAATATTCATATTGTTTTCTAAGGCACGTGTAAGGAACTTCACTAGACTACACCTTTCTGGGACTGATAATCGTTTAATTTGTGATATTAATAATTTGTTTTAGAATAAAAGAGAGTCCAGAAGAATGGGACTTAGGTACGATGTTCTTAAAATATTTTTTTGGGTAAGGCTAAACGATGGATTTAGACAATATTATGATGTCCAGTTGACATGGATTTCATGAGTATGACTTTCACCGGTGCATAAGTCTCCTAATTCAACATTCAGTTGTGAAATGTCATCTTCGTTAGTTCCTTCTTCCTTAGCTCCTCCTTCCATGCAAAGAACTAACAAGAAACTAACACTAATCACATACTATACTCAGAGAATCATATGTGAAAATGAAGTGTTATTTATCCGATAAAACGTGATTTTTCTTTTTCATAGTGTTGTCAATGAAATTACACAGGACATTAGGAAGGCGGAGTAAGTAGAGTATGTGCCAAGTATACGAGTCTATCGCAAAGCTGGACAAGCTCATTCTTTCGTGCGGAAATGCATTCTATGATGCAGGAAGTGGTCAAAGGTGTGGATTTCATGATAAAAAAAGCAATTAAGCGCTTACCAATAAGCGCGGCACAGCTTTAAATAAAAATATATTAATAATGTTAATAACTACCATTAATATTCGTCCGACTTTTTCATTTTCATAGAACGGTTGATTACATTCAGTTTTGACAGTAATATTGATTGAAAGCAGTTTGATAGTCAATTTTCCACTGCTTTCTCTCATATTTTACGTGATAAGTTAAACATGGAGCGTAGGATGTTTCTTTTAAGATCGTGAATCGATCTTGGCTGAAATTGTTGGCGAACTATTTCAAACCCTCTACGGGAACTAGGGCCAGTTAACATATTTCTTGAAATAACTCGTCACTATCCATTATTCGTCACTATCACCTTATTCACTATCCATTGAGTCAGAATTGCGCTACATGTGAAAAGTTGATTTTTTCCCGAAAAAACATCACATACATCGTTTGATTTTTATTCTCTCTGTTTTGCTCATTCATGCTTTAATAGTTCACAAGGGCTGTCTGCAACGTTTCCTTCATGATATCCCTCGAAAGTATTAGCGTTCTCGTGGTTACTGTATGACATGTTCATGAGAAAAATCCCGTGTTGCTCCGAATGACATGGAAGAACATAGAAGATTTCCCCTTTAAATTTGACATAAAGCTGCGATATTCTGCCTTTTAGAGGGGGAGGGGGATTCTCGATGAACAGAGTACAACTCATATGTCACTGAACCAGATCTCACAAATTTTTCGATGGAGCGGGAAATAGAGTGTTCGGTTTATTAATAACGAGAATCATACATATAGCACGTAATATGCTTTATAAATTTCAATAAATTGATTTGTTTTTTTTTTTAACTTCTTTCGAAAGGAATTACTTTCAATATGATCATGTTAAAATTTTGGAAAGATCCATGAATCATATTATAATTAAGGTTGCTTGAATAAGCGCGCCCCATGCGTCAACTCGTAGACGAATGCGGCTCTGTAAGGCTCCGCCCTCCTGTATAGAATTTAACTCGACCTTTTTTGCCGGTTTTTTTGTGTCAAAAAATACGCAATTATCTACGTACAACGACGTGTTGTCGTGTCTTGAATATGCTGTAAAAGTTTGGAGTAAATCGAACAAAAATTGTTTGAGAAAGGACTCCGGCCAGTTTGAAAAACGTTGTTCCGAGATAAACGCGTTTCAAGTTTAAGTTATTGTTTGCAAAGCCTGCACCATATAATTGGCTTTGCAGATTCCCCTCCTCCTTTTGTCTGTGCTTCCTAATCGATTGCGCATCAATCCTTGCCCGTTTTGCTTCATCGGAGATGGATTACTCTGTCCTAGCAATGCGTTTGGCGTCGATTTCATGGTACATATTGTGGCTATATCTAATATTTTTTTACCAACGCTAACAGATTTTGGTGCCAATGCCCATATCACCGAATTTTTTGACTCATTGCTATTATGAGTACAGCCGACTACATATAGTGTCCGTAGATTATCATCGCTGAGTTCTTTGTAAATCCGTTCAATGGCCTTATACTTCATCACTAAGTTTATTTCCGTTTTAAACTAACGTTCAATTAACAGAATACGTGTAAAGTTGGATTTATATTTAAAATTGGCGCAAATTGCACTCCGAAAGAGAATTGAGCGGCGCCGCGCTAATTTAAATTTTCGAAGACTTAGAGATTTTTCCACTTTTTATATGATTTCTATGATGATAAGGTATACTTTTGGTGTTGCCTCTAATGCGTGGTTTGAATTTATCATTTGTTGACGATAGTGTTGGGTATTAACGGCTTTGACGGGCTTCAAGAGTTTATAATACACAATACCACTCTTGTCTCACCAGACAAAGAGATTTAGCCTTTACGTTGAAGGAAGTTTCGATGCAAAATGATTTCCTTTGGTGCCACGAAAGCAGAATTTCACTAGTAACCTAGCGATTTTCAATTTGACGTTCATTTTAATCGTGTGGGACCTCCAGTTTATTAAACTTACCCATTGCTCGTAAACGTCTATTGGTCGTTTCCAGTGACACATTCAATGCTTCTGCTAATTGCCGTTGAGTTTAAGTTGGGTCACCATCCAATAACTCCTGTTGATCCTCTTCTTCGCATTTATGTGATCAACCGAAGCGCTCACTGTCTTTTACATTGAAATTACCACTTTTGAATTTTTGAATCCATATCTCACATGTCTTGATTGATGGAGCGTATCCACAATGTATTTTTACCAGCAAACGATTACTTTCGACAGCGTTTTTATTTTGGCTAGACAAGAAAAGTATTGAGTGCTGCACATGCTCTTATTTAGGCACAAAATTCGATATGATTCATCAACACGCTAAAACAAACACGTTAGCTTTGATGGACTAAACGTGAGTGTGTGTTTGTAGCTCGGTGCCAGACGATCGAATGGCAGACGATGGCATATGTGTCAAATTAATACGCTGCGTACTCTTCGGTGGTGCCACCTCGTAGTAAAACCAGGAAAAACTTATGCATACCCCTGGTATGTAAATTAACAGATGTTCAAATGATGCACGAAAACAAGAATACTGTACTGTAATATTGAATTTTAAAACAGAATATTCACTTGGGTGGTCAAGGAATGATGGTTAGGTGGTCTCACGTAAAATAATAAGGGAAGTTTAATCGAAACATTCTATTTTTCTTTTTTTGTGAACCCAAAAATTACAGAAAAATGTCGAATTTGCAAATATAATTTTTAAAATTCCGCTATATTGTCATTATTGCATGCAACTTGGTAATTTTGTTTCACACGGTAGCCATTGATCTACTGAATTAAAACTTTTTTTGAATTTTGTGTTTTGTGTTTCTTGGAGAGTTCTATTTTGATCACAAGGGCTGTGAACATCTGTTATCATCAATGAGAAACAATGACAAAGAGTCGAAACATGTTAATATTAGCAAATCAACTGAAACGACATATCCCCAATGAATCATGATATGGATCATATTATGTTCTTTTCTGATTTAATTGCTCTAGATGAGCAATCCTTGGAACAAACACTACTGTTTTTGGAAGCAAGGATGGCTCGCATACATGTATAAAATCTGATATTGACTAAATAATGAAGAGGTCGATTTGTAAAATAAAGATCGCCAAAATGGACAACACACCTTCCTTTCCCATGAAAGGAAAATAAATTAACTATCAAGAAGGTCTTACAACTTTTCAGTGAGGAAACTAAATAAATTAGAAGATAAGCATAAGATGAAATGAAGGATAAGTAAATGATAAGAAAGTTATTGATACAGTCAGGATCAAACAGTGAAAATACTTCTTACAAAATCAAGAACTAAAGGAACTGAACCAAAATAACCATAAAAATAATAATTTTATTTGTATTGGCAATATTTTTGTAAATATTTCGTTTAGCTTGTGAATGAAAAACGCAATGAAACATAAATCAACTACTCCTTTTGCTATCTCTTTCTGCCGGATGCTGTCTTGTAGTGTTCTAACTTTGTTCTAGCATGCACAATGGTAAAGCCTTGAGTGATGATCCGACAATTTTTGACGGTGGTCCAATAATTTTTCTCTATGCAATAAAATTATTTTGCTTAATAGCGCAGTATTTGACAGTCTGAGAAATCTTGCCACTTTTGCAGATATTAGTAAGATGTGGAAGGGTTTTCCACATCTGAGAATTGTAAAAGACGAAGAAAGTATAGTGTGATTTCTCAACAGACTTGGATATGTTGGATAATTAGTTTTAGCAAGGCTGAAATTTCACAACTACGCTAGAACTTCAATCATGGAAAAACTTGATTCTGACGAGAAGGTTTCTTGTTGGCATATCCTTCCCATTGGCGCAGAAAAGAGCATTTCAATATCCAGCTGTCAGATTTCAATTGTTCAACTGTCAGAGAGCACGTTTGAATAATCAGAAATAATTCAAACGGCTTTACTCGAAGCAAACACAACTGCAATATTTAAACATGTCAAAAAAAGGTCCTAGATAAGACACGATTTCAACTTCAATGGGTATCTGACTTTCAAACAATATACTCTTAGTTCTAAAGGAGATAAATAGTTAGAATTTTTATTCGTGGAAATATCATAAAACGGAGAAGTCTGCGATAAATATGGTTATTCAAAACGGAA
Organism: Stratiomys singularior; assembly: GCA_954870665.1. NCBI lineage: Eukaryota > Metazoa > Arthropoda > Insecta > Diptera > Stratiomyidae > Stratiomys > Stratiomys singularior. Next base: position 29,398,122 of record OX940881.1, on the reverse strand, counting down.
ACTATATTTGTTACATCGAGAGAAGATTGTTTCTAAAAAATTCATTACATTTTCATTGTCAGTCGTCAGATATTTTTTAAGTTTTAAACGTAGGCGCTTAGGAATCAATTTATTTTTATTTTGATGTATTGTATATAATCATATACTGAAGTATTTTAAAATTTAATTATTTATTCAAGTTTTCCATTTTAAAGTTTTCAAAAACTAAATCTTGTCCCATTTAACTGACAAAGATTAATACATTCACGGTGAAGTTCATACTTAAGTAAATTAAAGTCATTTTTGATATCCTTTCATACCACGGTCTCAAATCCATTAAAAATAAATAGAATTTTAAATTATTTCCCTCAAAACTTCCATCTTAAACACACTTCCTTGCGATATTCTTTGTGTTTCACTTTAATGCACATGAAACTCAAATCATGTTTTATCATCCTGAAATCTTTTTGTCCGAACTATTCATTGCATGGAGAGAACACAAAAGATGAAAACTTGGATTATGCTTGAAAAGAAGCTTCAGCAAAAGGAAGAATCTCGTTCGACTGACGAACAAATGAGAATACATTTTTTTCCAATATTAAAAGTCCATTCTTTCACAAGGTTTATACAATGTTTAAAAGTTCAACCGAGGATGAAAGTTTCGTTCCTTACTCAAACAACATCCTAGACATGGCAATATGATAAAATTTGTACTACGTAACAGAGCATTGAATCTAGGTAATTCTCATCAGGATAAGTTTGTATGCTCTAATAATTTTGCAATTATTTCGACTTAGAGAGTATGCAAGCACATTACGTACCCAGAGAAGAGAATGAACGTTTCCAAAACAATAGACAATGAGGAAGGCACACAGGAACTTCCTCGAAAACTGGTTCACTTAAGCTTCGATTGTGGACTATTGTTTTCGATTTTCATTTGTTGTTGGCGGAGGATGATTGCAGGAATATTTAACGATTGCAAGCACACGTTTGGAAAATTGGACCTCACTCTTCCCGTTTGTGAGAAGGATAAATGGATTAAAATTTCAAGCTGACAAATAAGGGATTTGCTTTGATAGGAGTACGATGCGTCGTATACTTTGTGTATATGGATACTGTATTCAGTTTAAAATTAATTTTCTAAAGACTTATTCTCGTAGAGTGGTTACTTTAATCGTAACTTACTTCAAAAACTTCTATTCCAACATAGTATTGGTTGTTTGTGTCTCAATAATTCAACCAAGTTTTGAAGGCAAAAGCAAAGTAGTAATGCATGCAATCGATGACGAATTGGACAGATTAGTGATTGGAATTCGTCGAGATAAATTGAAATCATTGCGCAATCACGGAATTTTTTTCACCAAGAAACTCCTGATCTAACGGTATTTTCTAAATTCATAAATACTTGTAAGCAAAACTTGTTGAAGATAGACGGGCAAACATGCACATTTAAATCCTCTTAAATTTTGCACTCCTTCCCAATGGCCCATATTTACTTTTACACCGGAAAAATTATTCCCACCTGTATTTATCGCCACCGCTCTACTCACCAATGCCATTTAATTTACAAGTACTCTATTTGCAAAGAATGCTTTATTTGCTAAATAGACTATTTTTTTCTTTTTTCCGTAGTGTTACTCAAAGTGTCAGCGTTTTCCAGTAGTTGCGCTATGTCTGTCACCTCTTATCCAACTAACTCAAAGATGAAAGTTAACGGATATTGCCAATTTTAATTCTCTCCTGCATTTGAAATATGATGACACAACCTGTACATAACCTTTAAGCAACTCGTGTCTAATTAAATCAAAAAAATGATTTTATTTTCTTGTAAAAACATTTTTTATTATGTGTTTCCTGTACATTGATGATTCAGGGTTGAATTATCTTCTTCTGTGGTGTATTCAGAAGCTTCTTGCTCATCGCGCAGGTTTATTTACAAAAAGTATTGATTGGGGTAATCATGCGAACGAAAAATTGCATCATGCGACTGGCATTTCTTTGTCATTTTTATGACATTGTTTTGACACTACTGTTGCCTTATCCACTTTTCTAAGCCAGTCACAAATATTGCTCCACCAGGGACCATTTTCCTCGTATGTGTTTGACTACCGAACATGTTACTGTTTCCAGTCTTCTTATGCTCGTTTAGGCCACAGAGTTGTAACATACAGCGCCATCATTTTGGGGAACTTCTCTCAGACGAAGATAGAAAGTACGCAAGTTAATTCATAGCTCAAAAGCTTAGAAAAATGACCTCCACTCACTTACGTGTTTTAATTTCTAAGCTCTCTATCTTGCAAAGCTCACTTTATGTACTACATGTGGTGTTTGTATCGTTTTCTTTGTAATTCCCCTCAGTCTTTCCCCACAGGCAATGTTTTTAGTGATTGCACTATGGTTAGAAGTGTTAGCGCTGTATGTTCTTATGCTTTGGTTCATCCATTTCATGTACTCCTGCAATCTAGTTTTCACCATACGTTATGTTTGTCTATGTAATTAATGTCGGGCTATGTGTAAGAGATTTCTGTTGGTGTCGCTCTTTCCTTTCTTGTTCTTCACGCCCGTTACCGATGCATCCAAGAGTGTGTCCATCCTGTACTTCGTTCAGTTCAAGTTTATTAAACGATTGATAAATTTTTCAGATAAAAATCATTGCGAGCTAATTTTTGCATAGCTCCTATGCCCTTTATTTTAAGCAGTCCTTTAGTTTAAGCTATAATCTTGCTGCAGCTAGCAGCTATTATTGGTAACATTTCTGCAACGTAGTTCTAGTCTCGTTGTAGTCGTCCCTTGGTCATCGTATCCTTAAACATTCGATGACGCGTTGTATAATAAGCCAACAATTAAGAACATAAAAAGCCAAAATTAAGAACATTTAATATAATTGATATGAAATGCTCGGTAAGATCCTTTGAGCACTTCCTGCATTCCAATGGATTTTGAATTCTATTTAGTTTGCATCTTCGATTATTTTTGCTTGCGAAAATGTAAGTTTGTTTTTGTTCTGTTCCTATCTAGGAAGGATTCAGGACAGGATTCTGCTTTCTCAGTTGTGTTCTATTCAAGTGCTGTCGTAACCGCTTCCTTATTTTTTGATCGTAGTCAAAAATTTTGTTCCTGGCATCAATTTCTGCCGTCGTTGATATCACTTTGTAAACTTTTCTTCAAAAAAAAAAAAAAAAAAAAACAACACGTAGTGTGGACGGTGGACGGTATGGTGCCACTTTTTGTACAGATTTTCTTTGCAATCCGATGAATTTTGGTACCATAACGTACCAGTACCATAACGTAAGCAGAAACAGCGAGAAATCTCCTAGTGACTTCTGGTATTAACAGAAGGAAAATGTAAAAGTAGAGTTACATTTGTATTGTTCGGGAGTTGGTTATTAACGCAATTTTTTTTAAAAGAGAGGAGTTGTGAGCAAAAAAATATGTTCTACAAATTATTTTGCCATCGAAATTTATTCACAAAGTTATTTATTCAGAATGGTAACACTTTTACTTGAGAAAAGATGAGACAACCGTTATATATTTCGGCTTGCATGAGTTTGTTATTAACTTATCAGTTGGTTATTACCTAACTGAGTATGAATCAGTTAGTTATTAACGTTAAAATACGCGAACTTTCATTCGAGGATGAAGTGTATTTCATTAGTCAACACGGATTCAGAGTTACTCTGACCTATAAAGCAAAACAATTTAAGTGTCATGTAAATAACGCTTTGTATCAAGTTCGGAAGAATACAAATGAAAAATACAAAATCTTTGAAAACTGCACTCGTTAGAGGTAGAAAGCGTATTGCATCGGATAGACAAAATCTCGAAATTGACGAATCAGTTAGAAAAGATGATTCAATTCCAATGAAAATAGTGCTTCAAAATGGAAACTTGTGTCGTGAACAGCAAATATGTCGTACGCCGATTTAACGGAGGTTGGAGGAAACGAAGAAAAATGTTATCTAAAAAGAAATGTACACTTTATAAGAATGGAATTGGAATTTGGACTGGAATTTGCAAAAAAATTTGTTAAGAAATCGGGCGACTTCTGGAAAAGGGTACTGTGGGCGGATGAGTTAAGATTTTAGTTAGATGGATCATATGGCAAAGAATTTTATCGTATCGATAACGACAAGAGCGGACCATCTCTTTTTGTCATCACATTCGTCTGGGATTGTATGGCGTACAACAGTTTAGGACAACCAAGTCAACTAAAAGGAAAAGGTACCACGTTTCTCTGTTTGACAACTGTTAATGGTAACGCCTTCCAGTCATGAAGTGCCTTCATTGCCGAAGACTTCATTCTGCAATCTTTCTATCCGTCGTCTTGTGACCTCATTTTTTAACCTTGACCTCCCCAGATGCCGAATTCGAAAATGCTAGAGAATCTTTGGAGTTACGACAAGAAACAAATCAATTATCAATTACAATTCAATTTATTATCTAGTATTGTCATGAGGTGCAAATAATTTTGTTGGTAACTTTCAATGATACAAATAATTTTGTGAAAATGTTGTTCTTACACCAAATTTATCACAATTTTATTGCGCTGACTTTGTTATTAGGCACTATGCGATCATTAGCCGTTTGCGTAGTCGCTCAAACACTTCTTCCAAAAGCTGTTAAGACCACTTTAAATATGGTTAAACTTCGAGATAGACACCTATTTTCCAGGATACAAATAATTTGTGAATCATAGTACGTGAATATTGAGTGGGGAATCTTGATGGAAAGAAATTAAGCGACGAAAAGGTTTATTTGCATATTGTTTGTAAGAATATTGGACCACTACTGAAGAATCGGTAACTATCAACTGCAACCCTGGTATCGGTTCATGCATGTTTGATATTCTCTCTAATAAAAAGAGCTTGCGAGCAGCCAATAGCAGCAATAGGTTCACAGTTCGGGGAAATGTTGACCTGAAGGTACGGTTCACTATCATTCTCTTAACATTTCACGTCTTCAATTCGATTGTAAGGTTGGTTCGAAGCTCTCGATAGAGTAATATAAATGATGACAAATCAGATTGCAAGACGCTCATGATACAGTTGCTAGGTACACAATTTTACGCACGCACCAAATACAAAACGTAACTTTTGTGTAGAGTTAACATTTATAACGTTTTCCACACTCAAAGCATTAAAACTATATCGTACGCAATTGTTTACCATGATACTACATGGGCTGAAAAGTTCTGGGATTTTTAAAAAGGTGGCACCACTAGGAAATGAACGTGACTCGTTTCAAGAGGCTCATCGGTCTCTTGTTTATGTATGAAGTTTTATGACATTTCGTTTATTCATTTGCGAACAACAGTCGTTTGAGGGACGCTACTTTCACCTTCGTAAACAAAACGGAAAACAGAAATATCGTGTCTTGATTAAAAACATTGCTTTTTGATGGGAAAAACTTCTGAACAATCATTGCAATTATTGCAGAAATGTTATTCTACATCCGCTCTTTCGAGAACAACAGTTTATCAGTGGTTTAGAGAATGGGTCGTAAAAGCACCGAAGATGCACCTCGCTCTAGAAGGCCAAAAGAGGCTACGAATGCGGAAATCGTAAAGCAAGTGCATCGAATCGTCTTGAATGATGGTAAAGTGAAGTTGCGCGAGATAGAACGACAAAATAAAGAAAAGACGGTCCCATATGGTAAAGAAAAATCTTCTGTACCGTCACAATAACGAACCGTCAATCACGTACTTGAACCGATGGCCAAGTTGGACCAATTACGATTCGATTTGGTTGCTCATTCACCATATCCTTCAGATTTGACCTCGAGTGATGATTATCTGTTAACAAACCATAAGCGGTGGTTTCAGGGAAAGAGATTCAGATCGAATGACAAAGTCATCACGGAAACCGAGGCGTATTTCGAAGACCAGAACGTTTCGTTTTACAGATCGGAAACGGAAGTTGCTCTCGAAGGCAACTATGTTGAGGAATTAATAACACGTTGCCCAAATAGCGCTTATCTTCATTAAAAATCCAGAGACTCCACGTAGTATTTTCTCTATTTTTGGCAAGAGTTAGGGAACTATCTGTTATAAATTTCATATATTTGTAACATGTCGGTCGTAGATCTTTGAAATTGTTATATAAAATTGGTAAAAATCATGATTCACTATTCATTATGCTATAACTCCTTCATTAGTTGATTAAATTATTAAGTCCGCTAATTGGTCTTTAAAATAACCTTCCTGATGTATGTACAAATAGTTCCAAAGCGTCATTCTTTTAAATTATCATACACTTCGTGCTAAATTAACACATCTCACTCAATTAACATAATAATAATCATCATATTATCAATATTACTATCGAGGTATAATGAAAGTGCATTGAAAGTGCAAATAATTGTATTGTACCGGAAAATTGAAGATCACGATTGTAAAGTATTGATAAATTTGTTTTGTTTTCTATTTTATAAGAATTTAAACTTTAGCTTCACACACCTTTGAAGCTGCACGGTAGTTCACTTTCATTATATTAAAAGGAAATCTTTGATCAAATCAGAGAAGATAATGTCCCATAGACTTTTCAATGATTTATTTATAGGGAGGAAAAAAAACCATGGAGTTGTATGAGGCTCTGAACTTATTCGCATGCAGCCAAATTTTTATCCTGCTAAACCGTGAAACGTGATCACCCGAAATACTCGCAAAATTACGTTTCCTTTTTCAGCTCATCAAAACAAAATGATTGACGGTTACTTTCTTATCCTATTCCCCAATCGAAGATTCATAGATTGCTTTATGTGTGGTTTATTTATCATCAACCGTGTATCGAAAACTTTTGTCTCTTTCCTTTTCGTTTCAAAAAATGTCCCATCATTCAGGTGTTTTATAGAAAATCTACCCTTGAACTTGGAACGAAGGCCGTCGGACTGAATGCAACCACTAATCAACCCCTAACCACGCTCAAAAGATTGTTCGTAATTTGTTTGGAATTTGTGTATATGCAACTTCCTTCGGGGTGAAAATTGAACCTTAAATCAAACGAAAAGTGATTCGACCCAAGAAAATTCACATATCATCTGGAGTTTAATCCGAACATAAATCAACTGCAATTAGGTAGCGAAGGTAAATTGTCAAGGGGGATATTGCATTCGGAGAAATACAGATAAGGTAGGGAAATGAAAAGTCAGAATGGTATTTATGAGCGAAATCCTTAACGGATATCATTGGGTGATTTTCTTTTTCAACTTTCGATTCAAAAGTATTTAGAACAATTACTGTTGCATTAGCTGATATATTCTTTGCTGAAAAAATCATCCTTTTGTAAAAGGATAACTCATGATATGACTTGCCTCTAATAACTAAATTGAAAGCTACTTTTCGATCGAAATTTTTATAATATTTGAAATAAATCAAATATTTATATCCTGATTTACTCTGACCCAGCACCGTAACAAGTATTAAATTACAAATTGACTTCGCGCATAGAACCTTGAAAGAAAAAATATGAAAATAAACATTTTCCGGACTTTAAATTAGGTTAACAAGACATATGTCAGGTGTTACCATTATTCTACCCTAGAAGACTTTATACTTTGTCAGTTCACGACCTAATTGAGTCCATTAATATACGTGATTTTCCCATTGAGGATAAAAGGATATTGCTATCGATAGATGACCACACCCAACAGCGACCTACTTTTTCCTACCTCTAACAAGTGTCCTTGATGAACTTTCTTTGTGGATAGTGAAAGGAAAACGAGCTTTGAATGGAAATGTTTATACTACAATATACGTTTCGTTAGCTGTTCTCGGAGTGAATTTAGCAGGAAAGGAAAATAGTGATTAGAAAATGAAAACCAAAATGGTGGACTTCTGTTGCTTTGTTGAGGCTTGACTTCCTTAACTGAATTTCACAAATATGGCAGTGACAACATGAACATTTCAAATGGAACTAAATAATATTAATTTAATTTTCAACTTTAAATAATAAACAAAAAAGTCGTAGGAATTAAATCAGAATTTATTTAATTATTTTAAAAGAGCTCCTTCAGTTGTTATAGGGTATACAATATCAATTTATTTATATATAAAGTTCAAAAATTAGTTCTGAACATCTATGAATTAACTTTGCCATATTTTTTTCCACATTTTCAGTTAATCTGCGGTAAGTGCTTTTTGTCCTCAATTTTAAAATTATTAATAGTAACCTTGTTTACACATAAAGGATTTTATTTTTTATTTTTAGGTCATTTGTTGTTGATACGCACATTCAAAATTTCTATGACGACTAGGTATTTGCAGTATTGATTAATTTAACTTCGCTGTTTTAAAAAATAATGTTTCTACGTTCATTTATGAAGGTTCTCGGCCATACCGCAAAAAATTTCCATCCTATGCCAAATCAATTGTAATGTTTTTGATTGCCAAAGAGAAGACATTTAAAAAGAATAAACTTTTGGTGAATGGTATTTTGCTTCAACAGTTTCCAAGGACCTATTATATTATATATGTTAGTTCGTGAGTTATCTCTCTAAGCCACAAATAGGGTTTGTATTCGGTATCTTGAATGAAAAACTTGAAAAAATTGCATTTGCCAATAATTGCTAATTCTATTTCCATTCTTGACATTAATGGTCAAGTTACTATTCTGTTTCATTTAATCTATAATGTTATAATTATTCATCATTTGGCCTACGATATGTTGTACTTGAATAAGGAATTAGTTTGAACATTTCTGTAAGTTTCCTGGACAAGTCCCCTGACAAGGACATATATCCTCTTTGCTGTTATTCTTAATCATCCGGTTGGTGACATCCTTCAAGGAAGTCGCTACTTGATTGAATAAAATGCTGCCAGCGGGGTTTCAACTCTCCTGAAGCAATCTTGGAAGTCAATTTTCAACATTTTCTCTAGAACAATCGTTGTACTGATTTCAACTGTCTCTTTGTCATCGAATAGATATCCTTTAAGCCGCATTTTCAATGTGAGAAAGAGCCAAAAGCCGCAACGTTGTATTACAAGATTAAACAGAGTCTGATGAATGTGCTGGCGTAATGACGTGATGAATCAGTCAATCATCTCTTAACCAAAAATGTGGCCATTTTCTTGTTAGAGCATGACGCAACATTTACAATAATATGAAATAAAAAGGTTGGTCAATCTTCTCAATAATAATATCTAATGTGATGCTTCTTTAGTCTGTACTGATCATTCTTGAAGCATATTCGTGGTAGAAAACACATTCATACAAGAAAATAGCCACTATCGTCTTAACTTTGATCCGAATTTGACATGATTTTTTAGCCATGGCGATTTAGAAAGTTTCCTTGCGCTTTGTTTTTGGATCATGCTTGATTATTGAGTACATTTTCGTCATTAGAAGCATTTTACATTTTTGTCAATTTTTGTCATCCCAGTCAATTCTGGGAATCATTTTAGAATTCTGCGTTAAAATTCTCCAAACTTTGGTTTTTCTTATTTCAAGATCACTTTCAAGATCGCGTATAGTCAAAAGACGATCACTTTCAATCGTAAGTCGCAGTCGCCCGATCTTCATTGCTGTTATTCCGCTCGCAGGTCAGTGAGAATCACTGCTAACTGACGTGAACATTGATGCCATTCTTGCTTGCTCACACGCCCCTGTCTAAATGCCTTATTCATCGTATCAGTTGTTTCCGGGCTAGTTTTGCAAGATTCAAGCACAACAACGAGTCAATACAAAAATTACACGTAGTGTGCAAACCAACGCGTCTCGAGAAATACTGCTACATCGAGGCAGTTATGGTATAGTTTACATTGATACCCGGTAGAGAACGCTTGAACTTTGTGGCGCGGAGATAAGATAGGCTCCATCAATGGCGGACAAACGCACGGTCCCCGTCCGAATCAATGATTCTTTTTGGGAAAAGGTCACTCAGATCACGGATTCATCCCCAAGATCGATCTCGAGAATGCTCTACAATGTTACCGGTATGAACTCACATAGTTGCAATTGAAATACTTAGAATTTTCAGAAATCATTTAAGGTTCAACGACACCAAAATTTTAACGAGCATTCAAATGGAGGCTGTTGGCTGTTATCCGCTTTAATGCGTCTCTACAGATATTCACAGAAGGTACTTAACCGTTTCAGAAAGGATATGGCTATGAATTTGGCAACCAAATTAATCGCAAAATTAATTTATTATTAGGTCAAACGTATTACACCATGAATGGATGATATGCTATAAATACTGCAAGATACATTATCTGTGTTAATAGTTGACTTAAAAAGTCGCTATAACTGTTCATACACGTATTAAATCTGAAACAAACAAATGATTCCATAAAAACAAAAGTTTGCCAAAACAAAAGCTCATTTTATATTCCATTCACATTAAACGTTTAAATGAAATGTGAAATGTGCGAATTGTTCACCCACAAATGTAATTGTTTTATTCGTATTATGCTGTTCCTACTACTGACTAGTAAATAAGTAATATCCAAAGAATCTCATACAAATTGTGGTACCATTCATACATAGTCAGAACATAAATTGAAAAAGGAATCATAGTTTAGACAATTGGGATTCACAGCAACGCGTGCAATATCTTTTTGAAAGAACTTACGTGACTTCGATGGCCAAACGTTGCAAAATATCTTGCACTACGATAAAGGTTAACAATAGTTAGTCTTTGTATTGCTGAGTGACAATATGGCGCCATATCTTAATTTAGACAGGTGAACTCTATAATTAAACGCATTTGAAGAAATCGTAATAATTTTATCGCTCCTTATGATCTATACCGTAGCGTTGTCTGATAAATAATTGATTGATGTGATGAGCAACTGATAAATATGTATAAAGCGGCTTTCAATGCTTTGTTGAAATTTTTGTGTGAAAACTTCATTTGAATTTAAATAATCGCATTTGAAATGAAATAAATTAGAGGGGAAGAAAATAATTAGAAGTTTCCAATTGTATACCGATAGAACGAATGGAAAAGATGAACGACAGATGAAATTTTCTTGTCTGTTTCGACCGAGTTTGAATTTTTCTGGAGGGACGCATAGAATATTCGACTTGGAAATGAGAAATTCCACACAGAAAAAAACTTGTCAAAACTTGATCAAAAATTCGTTGGCGTTTAGGTATAGTAAATTTTATTGGATCCACATTAGAACAATAATCTCTACTACAAAAATTTATGCATGTGAATACCAAATTGAAGAGGATGTTCATGTGCATTTATGAACACCTTCGTCTTTGTTCAATATCCCCAAAAAGATTTTTTCAAGCTTTATGGGCTCCCATACATCATAATACCATGGTTGTACGTAATAGTACGATGATATCTCCATCCAATAACCATTATTACCGAAAAATGCAATTTTATGCACTATTTGGTTTCGTTGCCCATTCTACAATTTTTCCGGACACCTCGTTCCTTCTTTTCTTCCAGACTTGGGACAGTTGTATGCAAAATTACAGTGCTTTCGATGATATACCAACATCCTACCTGATTTGACGTTTTGCTCATAAGGGCGAGCGAAAAGTAAATAAATGAGAATTATTTCACTTAGATCAATGACTACTCACCAATTTTCTCGATAATTCTTTCACTTTTTGGCGACGCTTAGCGGAAATGGCCTTACACGCGTGATAGATAACCAAAAACTAGCAATAACTCACCGATATCGCAAATTGTTTTTCTGACACTATACGTGGCCATATATAAGTTGGAACTGCCATACAAATTTTCGTGTCGAGTTGGACTACTTAGTATGGGTGCAAGTGAAGACTTCCTGACCTTCGTACGGTTCCAAAGTAGACATGAATTGGAATCCGAGGTAGAATCGAAATTTAAATATATTTTAACTTTTCTTAGAAAATGAGATAACGTAAATTTTATATTTAAGAATTAGAAAAGAATATTTCTGGAAGTTTATAGTTCAAACAAAGTGGAGAGAAAGCCTATTGGAAACCCACGAGATAATTGAATAAAATTGCATTGATGCCAAGCATAATTCCGATCTAAAAATCCTGGAAGTGAACATTCGGACCAGGCCATAAAATGATGGTTGAATTATTATGTTCAAAAAGAATTTTAAAGATGTAATAATGCTGCAGTCAGAAAAAATTTGTTGATTAATAGTTCCATTGATCATTTTAAACTAGAACAATAGATTAATAACAATAAAGGTTTTAAAGAGTGTACTATATGAAAAAAATAATCTTTTCTAATCCCATTCCAGCCTCGCAAGCGTGGTCTAGCTAAGATTTGCGAATCACATTGCTGTTACCACCGATTTGATTGTCTCCCTATTCTTAAATAAAGCAAATAAGTTTTCTTTTTGCCTTTCTTTTTTGGCCGGGTATGTAGCAACTCGTTATTAGATCTTATTTTTGTCATGTAGTATTCAGTACTATCTTTCAGTACTATTTGCAATGTTAGCGAAACGCAGGGTCAAACAAATGAAAATCTTATTTTCTTTCTCTACCCCGTGGTATCCATCACATATCCCCACACACAACATCGAGCAACAACACCAATGTAGTATATCCTGAATGAATTTCGCTTTTTTGTTGTTTCAATGTGAATTTATTATTCTTTTTTGACATATGTTTCACATCCGATATTTCGAGTTAGGTTTTTCTTTCTTTTATCTTTTCAGTTTCTAAATATAAATCCATTTTTCCTTGCATATTTTTCACAAATCATAAATCAATAAAAGATATTAGCCAAAGAAATAGTGAAACAAGCTCATAACGCAGTGACTTTGTGTTGTAAAAGAATTTTTTTTTGAATATATAGCGTAACGCCAAATTTAAGTAGGTTACACAGAAATGATGACAATGCAAAAACTGAAGGTAAGGACGTCGAGGTGCATAGAGCGCGCATACAAATACACAGATGTTTTCCGATATTTCCAACATGAAACAGATAGGTCACGGTCTCCTAAGGACATGTATCTTACAGGAAAGGGACTGACATTTTTTGCTTGCAATAGGTGAAATAAGTAGCATGGTGAAAGGAGAGGCCGTCCTGAAAAATGCTGTTTGAGAAATGCTGGAAGGAATGACAGGTATAACTGCGTGACACATGGTACTTGTGCAAGTTTGACTGCTGAGAAAGGCATACTATACTTCAGCAGGCGTTGACATGTACGGAGCTCGTTTCGCAAACTCCCTCACATTTCCTTTTTTCCGCAAAAGAAGGGATTCCCGTTATCTGGAGGGAAGAAATAAGAGATGTAAATAGCCATCACCTCCCTCTTACAAAAATGTTATGTTTGTTAGAAGAACTACTTTTATTATTATTATTATTATTATTATTATTATTATTGTACTAGGGTCCACTTACTGGAAATTAGCATAGGCCAGAAATCGGCCCTTAGCTCCCTATGTCTAGTACTATTGTTTACAGATGGTCCATCCTTACGTCCTACAGAACCCAAGGAGTTCCTCCAGCTCTTTGGTCGCCAAGTGTTCCAATTCTGTTGCTCCAGTACATCTCAGCCAAGTATAGCGTTCGTTGGCCAGACTCGGGCAATCTAGGAGGAAGTGTTCTGTACTTTCTTCCTCCGCGCCGCAAGCTCGGCAAGTGTCATCCGTTCGGATTCCTATTCGTTTGGCGTGTTGACCTAGAAGATTATGGCCCGTTAATACTGCCACCAATGTTCTAACGCCATTTTGGTTTTTTCCTAGGAGTTGTTTTGTCCTCATTTGATTAGGGTGAGGCCAAAGAGGTCGGCCTATCCTGTAGTCGTTCCTGTCATTCCAAGCCGTATCTGTCTCTTTCCAGAGGATTTCATCTAGTTCCCTTTTAACCATTGCTAGTGGCACTTGCATTGTGTCTATTCTAGTGGCGTTTTGGTCGGCTGATCCAGCTCTGGCTAGCTCATCCACTCTTTCGTTTTCCTCAACACCGCTGTGTCCAGGGACCCATGTCAGTTTTACATTTACTCGGGTTGTTGCGGTTTTGAGAGCCTACCTACAATTCTGCACCAGTTGTGAAACTACGCGGTTAGAGGCAAGCGCCTGCAGTGCCGACTTACTGTCCGAGGGTATTTGTATTTTTCCATTAAGGTTGTTTGTTGCCGCTTCTATAGCCGCTTTTATTGCAAACACGTCCGACTTGAGAACTGTGGTGTGACTCTCCAGTTTATAACTTCGGTTGAGTTGCGGGTGATCTGGAGAAAAGATTCCAGCGCCGCTTCCCTCATCCGTTTTGGAACCATCGGTGTAGATCATAATTTTACTTCCAGATGTGAAATCAGTCGGGATGCTGATCTGGTATGGAATTGCTGTGTCAACTTTTGGTTGAATTCTATCCAGCTCCCTTTTACTTGACGGGGCCATTCTCTCCATTTTTTCCAAAATGCATACGTGCCCCGTTTGAGTGTGGTTAGATAACCCATATGTGGATTTTAATCTGATGCTTGCAAGTGATGCCGCTCTGAAGATGAATTTGTCGAGTGGCATGAGATAAAGCATTAGCTCCATAGCAGCAGTTGGCGTAGGCCTAATGGCACCTGTGATGCCAAGGCAGGCCATTCGCTGGATCTTCTCTAGCTCTTTTGCAATGCTTTTATTTTGTAATGCCTGCCACCAAACCAATGTCCCGTAGGTGGTTATTGGCCTGACTACTGTTGTGTAGTTCCAGTGGGCAATTTTGGGTTTTATTCCCCAGGTTTTCCCCACTAGTCTTTCCATTGTGAAGAGCGTCACTGTAGCTCTTCGTCTGACTGCTGACTGCCAAGTTAGATTACTATCCAAGGTTACTCCTAAGTATTTCACTTAGTTTACTTAAATGATATGTTTTTCGTCAATGGTGGGGGGGGGGGGGGCTGTAAATTTCTCCGGTTTACGGCGCTTTGTGTAAAGCCTAAGATCCGTTTTGTTGCATTGAAGAACTACTTTTGCCGGAAGGCCAAGTCAAGTATGATTTTCATCTGTGCTACATGGACTATGAAGTCTTTGGCCCAGCAATGAAATAACGGTGTTTTTAGAGCGAAAACGGTTTTACTCTTCAATGTGGTCTCTGTCTGGAGTTATACACTTATAGTAACGTTCTTCTGACAATTCAATGCCTTTCTTATAGTGGTCCGCTTCAAGTCCTTTAAAATAGGCATTTTATTCATACTACTTGCTTCTCATTTGAACAAAACCTTTTCCCGATGAGCCAATTTATTAACCAGAAACAGGAACGCGTTGCTTCGTTGATTACTAATCCATTAATGCACAGTAATATTGTTTGTTAATTGTTTCTCAATGTTGAAAATAGTCTATGAAGATTATATCATAAGCATTCAAAAAATTACTAGCTAAAAGATTGCGAGATAAGTGTTGCGTCTTCGAGCGTCCCCTACATATTGCGCCTAAAATAACTATTCTGGGAACTACCCATCGGTCTCAAGCGTATAGTGATGAATCTATGTTTTGTCCGTTGTGACAAATCGTTTAGAAAATTCTTTTTGGAGAAATTACTCCGAATTTAGCTCGGGAAGACGAAGACGTTTTGTTTTCTGGTCAATAATTAAGCAACGCATAATTAATGTGTCCAACACGTTCCTTGGAGATGCCTATGATGTGAGCTATCCTACTCAACTTAATGCTGTGATAGTTCAACACAAGATCCGTGACTTTTTTTGGTGTTGTCCGAAGTTACTGCCTCATACGGCTTTGGCGATCTTGGGACAATAATTGGTAATCGTAAGGTCACAATGAAATTGCGCAAACCAATATTCAATAGTTGAATATGGTGGAGGAGATGCATTATAACATTTATCAAACCATGCTCCCGTTTATGTGGTATTATACCCCATCCAAGAACAATGTTTTATCATAACTCGATATAAATTTTCCATTGCTTACGAAAATTCAGAGGAAACTACGAATTCGAAACCTGTAACCTTAAAATGACTTAATCAAATGTCATGACATTTTGACAGATCGTAAATTAAGGTTGGCACTCTACAAAGAGCATATGGATTTTGAATTTGTGGTGCCATCTCTATGTCAGGACAAATAATTTTCAGCGTATCTAGCATGTTCTGATCGGCATTGTTATCTGCTTATCGTGTCACTTTAGTAAACAACAACAACAACATTTTCTTAAATGTCATTAATTTAAAAAATAGAGTTAAGCATCTATTCTTCGAGCATTTTTCCATACCAAATATTTCGATGAAACATCTTATGAAAATGAACTTTTGATGAAAATTAAATTGAAAAGTACAAAACGAAAATGTTTATTCTGAGTGCATGATACATTCGATCTTTTCTAGAACGCCTACGAAGTGTTCGAAATTTAGGTAATAATAGTAAAGTATAGATACATTGTTAGTTGTCCACATTGTAATAAGCACAACTTGAACATGACTTCATTTCAAAACTGCAAGTCAAGACTATGATGAGTTATATGTGTATTCTAGGTCCTCGCTCCTTTCCTGCCTTCAATTTAACTAGGATTTATAAATTAATCATTGAATTTACATGACTTAGATGTACTTTACATGAATGGTACTTGCATGTGAAACAGCTGTTCTGCTCCTATTTCAATTGACAGTATTCATGCAATCGACAAATACATGTCGTCTACAATTATACGGTGAAATAGAATTAAGTAGATCTACTAACACAGACAGAGGTTGTACATGTCCCGGGTCAGCATTGTTCGTTCATCTAATACCCTGAATAATCAAGCGTAATTGAGTCATTGCGTTTGCCAAGGATATTCAATTAGATTAGCAAGCATAAGTAATTTCTGTTGCCGTGTTGAATAGAATAACGTGAAGTTTATAAGTATTTGTTCCTGCTGAAGGAACAGTAACAAGCATGTAATATGCATTTTTTGATCATTTCCAAATATTAATTTTGCTCATCTTTGAGAGGAGTTTCATTATATTTTCAATTTCATTTCATGAGAAATTAACTTTTGAACTTTGAGTTGGAATTGAGATTCGGTATGACAAATTAATTGTAAACGAATTTGATTTCGCATGAACTTGATGATGAATCTCATTCAATTTCTGGTTGAATTTGTCAGTGAAATCGTCATTTCCAGTGTTGGTCACAGTTTTTACTTTTCTACAACGATTTTATTGGTGTGAAAATCAGATTATAAGGGCTAATAAAATGCAATGTCTGCCTGTCACGAATGAGATATATTTCATGCTAACAACTGAGTCACTTTATCCGTATGCGACACATTTTAATTTTAAAAATGAGCTCATTGAGAAAATTTTCCTTTTTACATGAAAGCAACAAAAAGTTGTAAAGTCAAGCGATGGGAATTAATTTGTAAAATTAACCGATTTTATTTGTTGTTAGTCCTTTATCTTTATTAAATCATTACCGCACGGTCCTTAAATTTTTTAATAATTATAAAATTACACCCAATTTACGTGGAAGCGAGATTGGAAAATTTATTCCGAGTCAGCATATCTTTTTTCCGATTTCTTTCAACTAAATCCTTTTTTTTCGTTCAGTCAACTTTGGTGAAACCGATGATAAAAATTTGTTTACTAGGTGTGCCTCGATCCTGATGAAGTCTCGGGTTTTTAGTCTAATTAACCACAACTTCCAGGTCTGCCACTTTATATTTATTGTAAGTTTCCTTCCGAAGGCATTGAAATCTTTTTGTCTTGTTCTAGTTTCTGTATAATTTCTGTATATTTGAGCAGAGCTCGAATACCGTCACGGTAGAAGTGTTCGTCTTTTGAGGCTATCCATGAATCAAGCCATTTTGAGATGTCTTCATATGAGTAGAACTGCTGATTAGCGAGACCATGTGCCTTCGAACGAAATAAGTGATAATCGAACGACACAATATCTGGGCAATATGGCGGGTGGGGGAGGACTTCCAATTTGAGCGTTTCTAAGTAGGTTTTAACGGGTTTGGCAACATGATGCCGAGCGTTGTAATGCTGTAGAATGACGTTTTCGTGCCTCTGCTCGTTTTGTGGTCGCTTTTCACATGTGCTCGGCTCAATCGTTTCAATTGAGTTCGATACCGTACCCCAGTGATGGTTTTCTTCGGTTTCAATAGCTCATAATAAATAACACCGCTCTGGTCCCACCAAATACACAGCAAAACCTTCGCAGCGTGAATATTCCGCCGAACCGAAGACGTAGAGGCATGACCGGGGAGTCCCCATGATTTTCTTCTCGTTGGGTTGCTAAAATGAATCCATTTTTCATCACCCGAAACGATGCGATTAAGAAAGCCCTTCCTTTTTTGCCGCTGGAGCAGCTGTTCACAGGCGAAAAAACGACGGTCAACGTCTCTTGGCTTCAATTCATAAGGAACCCAAGTTCCTTGTTTCTGAATAATTCCCAACGTAGCAAGCGCTTGGAAATTGCTTAATGGGGAACTCTTTTGGCACGGATCTTCATCGGGCAATGCCTCCAATTCAGCATCTTGGAAGGTTTTTGGTCTTCCTTCACGCGATCGATCTTCAACACCAAAATCACCGTCTTTGAAGCAACGGAACCAATCATGGCACGTTGTCACTCTTACAGCGGTATCTACATAAACTTTTTGCAGCTCTCAATGAGCTTCAGCTGCCGTTTTCCTTGAATGAAAGAAAAAAAAGAATCACTTCCCGCAAATGACGATTACTTGGCACAAAATTTGACATTTTCACACAACCAAAAGTATCTGACACAAAAACAAAATCACTTATGTGTCGAAGCGGTTCGTTTACCATATGTCTACGCTTCGTCCATGACGATTTGGTTATGTCACAATCGATCAGCACTTAATACTGGAGCCATCTCTTGAAAAACTGCGGGAACTTAGTTGCGCACCTAATATTTTATATTCTGTTATATAATTGCTTATTCTGATTTGTCTCACGCATTTCTCAGCAAAACTCGCAAACTTTCTCATAATTAAGGCTAGTTTAATATATTTGAAATATTCAAGAAAAAGCAGCAGAGGATAATATATAAAATACAAATCTTGGAGGGGAAAGTGGAGAGAAACACAGAATTTCAGTGAGATATAAAGACGCCTCAAAAAACTTCAAAGGAGAATTTAGAAGCCGAGAGATCATGTTGAAAAACCAACTTGGAACAACAAATGGCTGGCAAATGTAATACAAAAAATCAGCTGAAAGGATTCCAAGACAAAGTACATCAGACAGGCAAAATGAGTGGAGAAGATGAGAGCGACCGAATCCTTTAATAAGACAAACAGATCGATGAAAAATATGATAGCAGGTTACCAAGTATAAAAAGAGCAGCGGTGCATATATCAACAGAAAGGCACTGGATCGACATTGAAGTCGCGTAAATCATATGTAGCAGGAGCGTTCAATTGACGCTAAATTAATTCACTAAATCAATCAGAAAGGAGTGCCACGAGGGTATCATTTCGAACAGTTGAGATGCAGCTCGTCAGTTCCACGCAACGCAGCATCGAGAACTCTCAGTCGTAGTTTTTGGCAGGATAACGTGATATCGGATAACATTTAAGCGATTATTACTGGGATATGCCTGTGCTTCGTGTTTTACTGTTACATTAAAGAAGCAGTTGCCATAGTCATCAGAAAAAATTTTAAAATGTTTTTGAGAGGCATAGAACTTTATGTTGGTAACATCTTTTAATGCTACGAATGGTTTGACAGTTGTCATGTGTTTTATCGTTAGTTTGGTTTGTTTGGTTTTCATGCTACGTATGGTGTGACAGCTGTCATGTGTTTTATAGCTAGTTTGGTTTGTCATTTTATCATAAATAGGTTGACGCCTAAACAAAGTCTGCAAATTGTGCAGATTTGTTATATTTTGAGTTTGTTTTAAACGGTTCTATTCGAGAAACAGATCCTGCACTCCGTTGAATTTATGGCTGACATAATTGTTTTTTGAACAAGAACAATGAATTCGATTAACCATGGATCGTTTCCCCACTACGTTTACTCTCACTGATAACACGCATCCATCCAGACGTCGTACAGTGCGTAATCATGAAACCCTAGGAGCTGTACAATTTCGTATCCATGAAGACCTAAATGAGTCCATTCGACATCGTTCACAAAAATTAAACCTGTGCACGGCCACATTATGTGAGATTTTACGAAAGTATCTTGGTTTCCGGGCTTATAAAATTCAACTCGTGCAGGAATTCGAGCTGAACGACCACCAGGTATAGCGTAGATTCGGTGTATGAATCCCGAAACAAGTTGCTGCAGATCCCGAATTTCTGAAGAAATTTTTGCTTAGCGATGAGGTTCATTTCTTGTTGAATTGCTACATCAATTAACAAAAATGTCAATGAGCAATGAGCAGCCACGGGCAGTTGTTCAAGCACCGTCACATCCGGATAAATCGTTATCTCTTCGTTGGTCTTACTTGGAGTTGGTGTGATAAAATACCCTTACTCCCTTTTGTCTGTGGGTGCTGATGTCCCACCTGCTGATTGTATCGTTAAAAAGAGCTATTTTTTAATTTTATGCAATTTCGTTATGTTATTGGTTGATCGATCTGAGGCTCGGGTACACCTGCCGTCCTCCCGATTGCCAATGGTAGTGAATTCCATGGTAGTGTTGTCGTGTTGGTCGAGTTTGTCAAATAGTTTCAGTGCTCGGTCACGTATGTATTTGTCAATTGTGTCTGTTTTAATATCTTTTTGTGTGTCTATGTTTCTTACATGCCATGGAATTCGAAAGATTTTCCTTATTGCCATGTTCTGGAAGGCTTGGAGGGATTTTTGGTTTGGCCGGGTAGTTTGACATAGTGCAGTGCTGCCGTACAGTACAGGATTGTACAGAGAAAAAACTGTAAGTTCGAAGACACTTGTACTCACTTTTATTGCCGAGGCTTCCATGCGTTGCAATTATGGCGTGTTTATTTGGTAGTGTTTCATGTTTCTCCTCACCAGGATGGCCGTACCACCTCCCCTACCAGCCAATCTGTCCTTTCTGAACACATTATAGTTGGGTACGTTGTATCGTGTTCCTGGTTTCAGAAACGTTTCCTGGATCAGGACTACATGGAATTTATTATCTAAAATAAATTGCCTGAGTTCTCCAGTTTTTTCCTTCAGGGAATTTGAATTCCATGTGAGGAGTGATACATGATTCACAGCCATTATTGCTTATTCGCAATGTGTTGTGCAAACATGTTATTCATGACTGTCTTCATCATCGTTTGCATCATTTGTGCAAATTGATTTTGCATTTGGGTCATGAATAGGTCCATGTTAGGTGCCGGGCTTTTTGGTATTTGTGTGGTGTTTTGTTGATTTTGACTTTTGGTTGGTGGTGTTGGATTAGTTGCGTTTGCTGGTGTTTGGTTCTGAGCTGCAATTTGTGCAAATGTCTTTCTTATATTCTTAGGGTTTTTTGCACATCCTCCGTAACTTGCGGGATGTTCTCCTCAGCAATTGACGCATTTCGGCTTTTGTTCTGGTGACTTTTTACACTCAGAGAAGTGGTGGAGCCCGTCGCACTTGACGCACCTTGCTTGTGTGTGGCAGTTGCCTGAGGAGTGTCCAAGCTGCTGGCAGTTGTGGCACATGATTTGACCATTTCGTGGTTTTGGCACTTCGACCTTGCAGAAGAGATGCATATGGCGGAGATATTGTAAATATGGGTCTCTTACTTTGGGAGGAGGACTTTCACCAATCTTGAGGGCGCTGCTTGCACTTTGAGAGAATGAACCTGTATTGGGTGGAAACCTTATTCTTCCAGGTCGGACTTGATGTCTTCGACCTCTAGGCCATATAGTCCCCTTATAATGATATTTAGGTTTCTTTCTTCGGGAAGGTAATAAGTGTGGTATTGCCACTTTAGTTCGGTGAGGAGTTTCGTTAGTTTTCTATGGTCTGTTGTCGTCTTAGGTATAATTTGTATACCCAGGTAAACTCGTTTGGCCGTTTCCATGTTTATATTGTTCGTTTTCATGAGTCTATTAAGTTTTGTCCACTTGTCCGGTTCCCTTAGTATGATGGGTACTGTCCGTGGTTTAGTTTCCTCTTTTGAGGGGCCTGCTGTAGGGGTTGGTTGAGGGATTGTCTTTTTTGTTGGTTTGTTGAGGACAGACAATTCAGGAAGTGCTTGGGTCTTTTTGGGGGTTATATCACTGGTGACCGTTATATCACTGTTTGGTGTGCTTTATGGAATCGTTGGTCCATATTTTTTCAAAATGCTGCTGGGAATAAGATTATCGTCAATGGTGACTACTATAGAGAAATGATCAATGATTCATTCTGGAATTGCCTCGTTGTAATGTAGGGAAGTTTTGGTTTCAACAGGGTGGTGCGGCCTGCTATACAGCTTGTACCACCTTCGACTTAGTGAAAGAATGTGAAATGTGGCCAAAAAGATTTTTTGGTTTAACACCGCTGGACTATTTATTGTGGGGATACGTCAAATCAATCATCTACGCTGACTAGTCTGAGACGCTTGACCATTTGGAGGACAACATTCGCCACGTTATTGGCGAGATACGAGTTGTCAAAAATTAGACATCTCCTTTGCTTCGCTCCAGTCGTGGTGCTTGCGGAGAATAATCTTTCCAATAAAATTTCATGGCATTATTTTATTTCATTTTAAAGTTCTCTACCCTAAAAGCATTTTTACTAGAAGGTAATTTAGCAAATTTGAGATCTCATTGCCCCTGAATACTCATCATTTATATAGACAAGATTTTTTCCCTTGGTACCGGTCATTTAACATGTCGGTTTTATGTGTATTTTATACACATTTTGTCATTTCATTTTGTTTTTGTTTCCGCAAAATAAATTCCATCATAGAGTTTAGTTGATAAGAAAGGAGTTATTTTAAAGACGAATCGCTGATATGTGTACTGGAGACGACTTTTATTTAAGTCCTAGATGACCCAGGTTTCCATCGTCTTAGTATTTTTTTTGTTGATGTATACCATGAAAATAGAAGATAGTTGGTTCACTGCCATTAGAATTAGTTTAAACAAATATTGGTTTTAGATTCTTTCAGGCATTCTTCTTCCCAATCTTTTTTGGTTTTCATTATGTGACCTGTTTCACTTAAAATATCTATTGATGATTCTTCTCGCGCAGCAACTTCTCGACACCCATTCAAATTTCATCAGCCACAATGAACGTCTCCTACTCAAGACATTATTATAATTACTATCCTGGGAGCATAAGTCGGTTTGCCTTAAGGAAGAACAACAACACAATGTGTATAGCAGCAAAACAATTCAGAAGCTAGGAAAGTCTTTGACCTGATGATGAGGTGATTTAGCTGCTAGTAGAGCGCTGAACAAATTAAATCTAATTAAATCTAGCGCGTTCCACGCGCTAACCTTTCCGAAGGTGGATTTAATGCACCTTCAAAGCCTTGACCATACCAAATGTGCACTGTATGGAGGAACATCTTAGGATAAAAGAAAGATATCGATCAAAGCCGCTCAGTAGACAGTGAGAATAGCTTTTGAGACGTATTTTGCAGACAGCGAAGAACATTCCCTGATGAAAGGTACGAGCATGTATTCCATATGTTCCAGTGTATCTGTACATCAACGGAGCCGATTGGATAACCCGAACAATGATGAGTTTCGTAGTTCACGAAACAATGGCATAGTTTTGCTTATAAAAGGATCAGCACCTTTAGAAGTTTCTTGAACCAATTGGTATTCCTGTTTGTAGAGCTCAGATTGAAGGAGCAAGAAGAAATCGAGCACTACAATAGTCATCACAGCATGAATCTCCACGGAACCAAATTCGTTGGCGAGTTCCATGAATGAAATTCGTTTTTGTCCGGGCCAAAGATTTCATCATATCAAATTATGAAATCTTATATTACGTCTTTGGACTTGACTAACAATTCATTAATTGAGTTGTTTCAGCACTTGGTCATGTTTGATATTCCAATTGGAGGCAGGGACGTGCTTCCGTGATTAAGTTTCGATTCGCCACGGGCCCGAAGCTCAACATCACTATACCAGCTTAATTCTACGAAATCAGGGATCACACATGCATATTGTGCGTATATACATGTTTGCATATGGGTATAATTTGCATAGGACATGTTGCTATGCTAATGTTTCACAGAGCATTGATATTCACTTGGAAAATCTAAAGCTATTGTTGGGTGCAAAGAATCGTTTGAAAAAACATCTATATTCGGGATATGATGAGCCAGTCTGAGATATGGTCAGTATGACAAACCATATTGGAATTTATTACTCATTGCCAAACATATCGGGTGAAAACTTATGAATGGAATTCCTTTCGTATACATAGGTATGTGTACAAAGCTCCATCCCAAAATATTCGGTGTAATTTTTCTGACAACGTTTTATATATCAATCTACAAATCGTCAACGCACGCCAGTTTGGGAGCAGGACGCGGTTCTTCGTATCATACTTGGATTAATTATGATCAAAAAGCAATTATGAAAACAAAACACAATCATTAAAGTAAAAAAATAAAAAAAATTTTCAGCTTAGTCTCGTACTTAATACAAAGTATATTTGGTACATTTAGTTTATCTTCTCTGAACTCAGCATTCCCTTAAAAACTGGTCTTTGTCTTCAGTCTCGCACTATTTCTCAACAGCGGTCATTATTGGGAGTGTCGGTTAATAATGTCGATTTTTAGAGCTTGAAAAAAAGCATTTATTTCAATAATTAAATGAATGAGCACTTTAACCAGTATATCGTCCATCTTTAGCAGTGACTGTGACATCTTCTGGGAAGTTTGTCATCGATCGGAACAAATGGTAGACAGAAGGAGCAAGGTCTGGAGAGTGCGGACCGGTTGTTCCCAACCGAGCCCTTCTACAGGGTGGGCCATCTAACGTTTGCATTTGGAACTACTGTTTATTTAGAGAATGACAGCTCAAATGTCATTCAATTTGTGTTCATAATTTAGTTAAAGGTTTGACATTTACGAAATGGGACGCTATACGCTTGAACAAAATTGGGAAATATTGAAAACTTACTTCCAAAGTGGTGAGTCTTCAGTGCAAACTGTAAGAAATTTGAAAAAAAAAATTCCATAAAAATGAGTGGCCTTCAAGGCAGTTTGTGGATTAATTTGTGAATCGTGTTCGAGAAACTGGATCGTTGGTGGACAAAACAACCCGTTCCTGTTCTCGTGCAGTGCGCACAGCCGAAAACATTGCTGCTGTAGCCGAAAATGTCCGTGAACATCCATCAACTTCAACTCGTCATCGTTCTCACGAATTGAGCATTTCACGCACCTCCCTGAGGAGAATTTTGCATAAAGACCTCGGTATGAAGGCTTACAAAGTTCAATTAGTCCAAGAACTTAAGCATACTGACCATCCGTTGCGTTTTCGGTTCGCCCAATGGGCAGAAGATCGTTTGGCCGAAGATGAGCATTTTCACCGAAAAATCGTCTTTTCAGATGAAGCCCATTTTCACCTCGGAGGCTATGTCAATAGGCAAAATTGTCGCATCTGGAGGTCGGAAAATCCACAGGTCACCATTGAAAAGCCAATGCACCCACAAAGAGTTACGGTTTGGTGTGGGTTTTGGTCCGGCGGCATCATTGGGCCATTTTTCTTCGAAAATGAGCAAAGAGCCGTCGTTACGGTCAACGGCGAGCGTTACCGTGCCATGCTCAACGAATTTTTGTTTCCAAAAGTTGAAGAGTATGACATGAACGTCATTTGGTTTCAACAGGATGGCGCAACATGCCACACAGCCAACATGACAGTCGAACTTTTGGGAACCATTTTCGAAAATCGAATAATCAGCCGAAATTCTGAAGTCAATTTGCCGCCTCGGAGCTGCGATTTAACCCCGTTGGACTATTTTTGTGGGGAGCTGTCAAGAACAAGTGTTACGCTAATCATACAGAGACGATTGATGCCTTGAAACACGAAATCGAAGTTGCCATTAATGAAATTCGAGCCGAAACAATCGAAAAAGTGCTTGAAAATTGGGTTGACCGAATGGCGTACTGTAAAGCCAGTCGTGGCAGTCATATGAACGATATCGTTTTTCATTCATTAATAACAAAGTTCAAGCTTTCCAATGAATGAAAAAGTTTGGAAGAATAACCATTGGCTTTTTTTTTATAGCCGATTCAAAATGCAAACGTTATATGGCCCACCCTTTAATTTTTGGGGCCCATTTTCCAAATTTTCGAATCTTTCCATTTACATGTAAACGTGCAGAAATGGGTTTTTCGAGCGACATTCAACTCCAAAGAAAGTTATTTTTGCGTTTGACACGAATTTTCATCCAATAATGCTTGCAATTCTGCATCTTCCACTTATTTTGGCTGACCAGGACGTTCTTTGTCTTCTAAGTCAATGTCACCACTTCGGAAGCGTGCCAATCATCGTTCAAGTTTTACGAATTGGAGCATGTTCAACGTAAGCTTCTACTTAGAATCGATAACTGTCAGAAGCGTTTTTCTTCAAATGAAAGAATGTTATTAAACTTCCCCGCAAAACAACCTTTCCAGGCACAAAATTCGACATTTTCGAAGCAAAAAACTTTTTTTACGCTGTTTCGTTCAATGACTAAATCAAATTTAATGACAAATGTTTACCCTCGAAAAATTCTGTATAAGTTATTATAGACGAAAACCACATGTAAAAGTTGCGTCATCTGTTATCTAAATCGACATTTCTAACCGACACTCCCAGAACTTTCGAATTTCTTGCCCGAAGATGTTTTTTTAGCTGAAAAAAGGATAGAATTCGCTGCAAGCTAGATCTGTTGTAATTTTTTTCCTGGAATGGCAGACATGGAACCTGAATCTTCTTGCTTATTATCCTCCGGTATCCTCCTTTTCTTAAATAGTATACGTATTATTTGGTTCGTCTTCGATCGTTCGTCCGTTCTTGTTATTGCGTCTGGATACACAAATTCAAAATTTTCCAAAACTGTATTCGCCAAATGTCATTTGCGGTATTTTTTCTCGACTGCGTGATGAGCTTCGTTTTCTTTTCATTGATCGTTTTGTTTCGCGGTCAAGTTTCAATTAAAAAAGTTCTTTGCCGATTATTAGTGACCGTGACAAAATATTGATGCCATTCGCATAGGCTATCACTTGGCTTCACTTGTATAATAGTATGCCTCTTGTTTCGACAGACAGCTTTCATGTGACATATTCCAGAACAAATTTGAATAGCAAAGGGGCAAGTTCGTCTCCCTGCTTTAGCCAGGTTTTTGTTTCAAATGCGTCGATGAGTTGGTTAATGATACTGGCCTAGGAGGTTCCCGCCGTCATTGTTATTTAGGTGAGACTGACTAATTTGCTTGTGATAATAAAGCGAAGCAGAATTTAAGACAGTACTTTACGATCCATGTTGTCGTATGCTTGCTTAAAGGGGACGAAAACCTAGCAAACGTTTATGTTGAACTCCTTGCATTTGACAACTCCTTGACAGTAAACAATTGGTCTAACGTCGGCCGACCAGATGGAAAGTCACCTTCATATTCTGAAAAAACTTGTTGGCGTATAATTTTATTTTATTTTGTAAGATCTTCGAAAATATTTTCGATTTCACTACTTGTATTTGTTGCCAGATTTGCGGGATGTTTTTAAGTTTTTGTGGATGGCTTTCTGAACACTGCTGCCACGATATTCAATGAGCTGTACTGGAATCTCATCGATGCCTGGCGCTTTATTATTCTTGTGGGTTTTGATGGAGGAACACACTTCATCCAGAGGTTTGGGGGGGGGGGCAATAGGAGCTCTCTAGTAATATTTATATCTAAAGGCTCCAATGCTCTGGAGCTGTGCGAAAGAGTAAGGAATTTCTTGAAATATGGACCCCATCTTACCTTAATCATGCTTTCATCAACGATGATCTTGCTGATGTCATCACGGTAGAGCGTGGTTTTGGGTTGATAAAACCACTTCAAAGTTCTCACTACTTTGTATGTTTGTCTTGCTCCTCAGTTGGTGGTCATAGTATTTTCTTTTCTTACTTTTCTGAGATTGCTCCCACGCTTCGTCCTGACTCTCAAACGTAAATATTTTTTGTAAGGCTGATCCTTTTTATCGTATCGTGGGATTCGTCATCGATCCCATATGACAAGCTACAAAGGATGATTCTAGCAAGCATTGACACACCAATGCTTGCTAGAAACATTTTAAAAAGAATGCTAGAAATGATTTGTCTACAGCCAAGGAATGAATATGTTATCGAACTATGAGCAAAAAATGCTTGCGGACTCCATTTTTGTCTGTTTTTATGGCAGCTTGTTAGCCGGACTTCCGGCCAAGAATCAAGCAGCGGCTTTATCGTTGAGTCATTCATTACAACGTTTATCGTTCACGAAAACCGTCCTTACTTTGCTCCGCACAGTCATTTGTCGTTTGGGCTGGCTGTTTCCCCTTGGTAATGTCGGGAAACTAGAGTAAATTCAGAACCGATCCGTGGCCATCACTCTCAACAAAATTTTCTTATGCATAAAAACTATTTAAATTTATCAATTTCTTGATTCCGGTGGTATCGGATTTTAATACTTGCTTGAAAATAGTCTCTCCGATTCGAAAGCGTAGAGAAATTGCTTTAAGTGATGTTTGGTAATTTTTGACTTGGAGTGTCTGTCTTGTAGGTTTGCGACGCTTCTAAGTCTTTATGTCTTGACGTACGTCTGATGCTTCTTTGCATTTCGGTTTCTTTACAGATTGATAATTTTTCGACCTGAAGACCGCTTCCTTCCTTGCCATGCACAGGGCGAGCTGAAACTCCTCTTCCGACGCAATCCGATTATTTGATGTTCCATCAGCGTTGTTCCTTCGCTTGTACCGATTACCTTTGTTTGGGCTACAGGTCGACCTTTTACATATGGTACAAATTGAGAGAACTACCGCGCCTTCAAAGGACTAAGTTTTATAATCTTCTTCTGTTTTGAACTACCTGTGGCTCCAAATAGGTCATTACGTATTCGGGAAATGCCGTCTTGCAACTCAAAAATTCGGTTTTTAACCTCTTTGCTGAGTAATAATGCGTTTCAAAACAATATCTGCTTTGAATTGAACGAGCTACACTTTTGAACGATCCTGGATTATCGATATGCTCGGTGTCTTTTCTGCTGGGAGTGCTTCTTATTCTTCCACCGCTTCTATCGATGCCTTGGTGATAGAAACATTTATAGGTTTGTCAACCCTTACGAATTGAGTGCAAACTTATCAGATTGCAGAAGTGTCTGCTCTTCTTTTGCCGGTCACTCTTGTATCTTTATGGTTTTCTTGCTGCACTCTAATGCGGTTAGAATCTCTCGTTGCACTAGGTTTTCTTATTTTCGTTTTTCCCTTCTCCAAAGTTTCTTCCCCATCGTTATATTTTGTTTTTAATATTTGTTGCGAACATAGCTTATTACTCTCTCGCGGAGTCACTATGCCCTCTTGTTTGCTAAGCAGGAAGGTCATACAAGGGAGCCCTAATAGGGACAAGAACTCACAGCCAGACCGGCGTCAACCGGGAGTTCGTCTTAGCCAAACCTTAATCACCAACTTAATGATGCGAGCTTCAAACAAACTCAGAGGCGTATCGAGGTTTTACGGGGACGGAAATTATATGGTCATTAGAATGGTGCCGCCTGCAATCGAGTGTTATCTCGGGGCCCAAAATGTCAGTTTCAGTTCATCATTTGAACTGTGTTCATGTATGGTTCGGGGTAATAGTCCTTATTGTCCTTCGCTTTTTTAGAAACGTGGAGATGGTACTCCTCATAGAATACTAGATTCAAGGAGTGCTTCTACCTCCTGTCTGCCCTTAAAAGTAAATTATTTCCACATTCACATGTACCACGTTTCACTTGGTTACGACATAAAACTCCTGAGTCTGCCGTTTGGGTTCGGGGCAGCATGTGACTCCAGATCCAGGATCACGGCCGAGGAGATGGTTTTGTGTGGATTCGGTGCCCGAGTATAACGTTTTTCAGCGCATACCTGACACCGAATGAGTCAATGCCATCTTTTCAAACTAGACTGGACGCGCTGGAGGATGTTGTTCTGAATACAGATAGCAAAGTACTCGTAGCAGGAGACTTCAACGCGAGAGCCGTTGAGTGGGGCATGTCTCAAACCGATTCCAGAGAGCAACGCATTCTGGACATGTCGGTGAGGACCCGGTTGGTGGTATTGAATACCGGTAATGTACCTACCTTCCGGCGCTGGGGATGCGAAGGAACAATTCCAGCTGTGACATTCGCCTCGGAGTCCCTCGCTTCGACGACGTTGAACTGGAGAGTACTCGAGGACTATTCAGCGAGTGACCACCAATACATCGCGTTCGAGATCGGTGATACCACGTCGGGGAGCCCTTCGGGGAGAGGAAGGGCTCCAGTCGAGGGAATGGTGGGGTCAACGATGAGCTTCATCACTTCTGCCTGTAGCTCATCTATGCCTCGACGGAGGGCTCGACACGACAGGCTTGCTGTACATTGGTGGTCAAAAGATATCGCAGACAAACGAGGCGAGTGTCACAGACTTCGTCGTGCAGCTCAGCGCTCGAGAAGCGTAGAGGAAGCATCCAATAGGACGGCAGCATACAGGTCAACGTGGAAAGAACTCCGAAGACTCATCAATAAGAGTAAGGCAAGCTGTTGACGAGATGTTGTGGACGACGTAAACAGGGATCCATGGGGGCTCGGCTACAAGGTAGTGTGGAGCAAGCTCGGCTCCTCACGGAAGCCGTGTTTACTTCTAACAGACAAGACGGACGGCATAGTGCAGGCGCTTTTTCTAATTCATCCTGTCCATGTTGATGCTGCCCATGAGGTCGACTCAGGCGAATGTCCATCGTTCACTAAAAATGAGCTGGGGGATGCGGTGCTTTCTATGAAACCTCGAAAGGCACCAGGACCAGACGGCATTCCAACGGAGGTGCTACAAATGGTTTTCCACGTTTGCCCTGATTTGCTACTCAATGTGTTTAACGCTTGCCTTAGAGAAGGTGTATTTCCATCTCGCTGGAAGGTGGCGAGGCTCATATGGATCAGCAAGGGGAAAGGGGACCCCGGGCTGCCTTCTACATAGCGTCCGCTTTGTATGCTGGACATAGCGGGGAAAGTGTTCGAAAAGCTCATTAAGGGAAGACTCACTGACGCAATTCGTGCTGCAGGGGACCTATCTCCTCGTTAGTACGGCTTTAGAGCAAGGCAATTCACTTCCGATGCCATCATGTAAGCGTTTAACGTAGTCTGTCGAGCTGAAGCACACAAAAATGATTGCAAACGAGTTGTTCCGCTACTGACGCTTGACGTCAGGAATGCCTTAAACTCCCCCAGATGGGCAGATATTCTTGGCACTTTGGAAAATTCTTTCCGATTGCCAGGGTATCTGATGCGGATTTTGAGGGATTATTTAAAGGACCGCAGACTGCTCTACGACACACAAGATGGGCGACGCAGTATGGAGATAACGTCTGGTGAAGCGCAAGGCTCCATACTTGGACCAGACTTGTGGGACGCCTCATATGATGGGCTATTGAGGCTTGAGCTGCCTAGCGCTTGGTCGGCTTTGCAGATGATATAGCAGCACTGGTCGCCGGGCGCACAGTCGAGCATGCGCAGCGCAGACTGGGAATGCTAATGCGCCGAAGGAAGGAGTGGATGACCACCCGCGGGTTCAGGTTGGCACGAGAGAAAACCGAGGTGGTCATTCTCACGAAGAAAAGAATTCCCACTGTAATTCCTTTGCAGATCGGAGATGCGACTGTTGAGTCTAAACTTGCAATAAAATATTTGGGACTATTGATCGATTCGAAAATGAGCTTTTCGAAACAGATCAGGGCAACGGCGAAAAAGGCCGCGATAAGCGGTTCGGCTTTAAGTCGACTAATATGCAACATCGGTGGGCCCACGCCAAGCAAACGCCGACTCCTCGTGAGTGCTGTACAGTCAGTGCTACTGTACGGTCCTGACGTTTGGGCCGGAGCTCTCAGTAAGGAGCTGTACCGAAAGCGCTTGGCCCAGGTACAGAGACGAGGAGCTTCGCGGGTTGCGTCTGCATACCACACTGTCTCTTATTCGGCGGTGTTGGTGATCGAAGGAGTGATACCCATCGCCCTCCTTGCTAGGGAGCGACGGAAAATTTATGACGGAAAAGTGGAGGGTTTAAGCTATGCTGTCAACCGAGAGGAGAGGCAGCGCACAATACTCGAGTGGTGACAGTCCTGGGAAGGCGACTCTAATGGCCACTGGTCTGCTCGCCTTATAGGGGACGTGGGATCGTGGTTAAATCGAAGGCACGGTTAGACAGATTATCACCTTACCCAGCTTCTTAGCGGGCATGGGTATTTTCAGTCTAATCTGCACAAGATTGGTAAATCACGGTCCCCAGACTGCATTTTCTGCCCAGGGGAAAGGGACGACGCATGTCACACTTTCTTCAATTGTAGTAGGTGGAACAGGATGCGGCAGGAATTGTGGGAGGTAATAGGAGAGCTTTCTACGGACAATCTAGTCGGAGAAATGTTGAAAACTTTCGACAAATGGACCTGTGTGGCACATTACGCTCGGGCAATACTAACAGCAAAAAAGTGACCATGGATAACCTTGGGCGCGGCGTCTATGGGGTCTCCTTTCCAGCTGTGCTCCTCCATCCTGCCTCCTCCTGCTGGAGGGAGATTTCTCTACGCTGACGGCGTCCTAGGGCGAAGTAAAAAAGAGGCCTAGCCCGAAGTAATGTGTCAAACAGTTCCAGGCTACGGTCTCTTGACAGGGGCGGTGTTTAGTGGGTAGTCTGGTAGCATGCGGGTGACGTCATCGATGCAATCACCTCAATTAAATGAACAAACAATGGTGACGACATCGATGCCGCCACCATTGCTCAATCAAACCTATCATATGGAATTGACCCCAAGTGCTAATGAACTCCCAGTTAACTGGTCAACCTAATTTAAAATTAATTTGTTAAAGTAAGCAAGAATAGAATGAATCGCATAGCAAATATTTCCAACAATTATGCTGGTCATACAAGTTAGCGAAATTCCAATTGCAATGAGGAAATGTATTGACCAAGCATAAATTCAGTAATAACAAAATGTATTGATATGCACAATTTAGAATGTAGGTCATATCGACAAAAGAGAAAGCTTAGTGGTAAGTGAAAATTGTAAAAAGCATCTAGTATAAGAAATACTCCCGAATTATACAGTCAATTTAAAAACAATTAAAATTGTTTTTCTATTTTTTTTACGGATATAAAGAAGAATCTACATTAGTGGCGCAGTCGGTAACCAAATCAATCAAAAGATTGATTTTTATTCGTGAAAGTATATTCGGTTTTGTGATTTTATAATATAAGGCTAGCATCGCCTCGAGTAGAATTTTCCAAGAATTCACTCCTACCCTTTCTTAAGAAAGAGGTAGTTAATAAAGGTCCCTTGGTACCAAAAACCAAAACAGTGAAAAAAAATTTTTAGAAATAAAACTTTCAATAACACAAGGTTAGCATCGCCTCGAGCAGAATTTTCTAAGAATTCGCTCCTACCCTTTCGTAAGAAGGAGGTAGTTAATAAAGGTCCCTTGGTACCAGAAACCAAAACAGTGTGAAAAAAAAAATATAATAATAAATAAACAAACAAAAAATCATGACCAGTCCACAGAACCAGCAGTTCACCATATCCGCAACAGAATTATTGAAGGAAGCATCCGCCATCAAAGAATTCTGGGGAAACAGGACTTACGATCTGTCATCATTCATCAGGGAAGTGGAATTGATACTCCCCATGTTCCGGGACAACAGCACATTGCAGAGCTACGTATACAATAGATACATCATCAACAAAATTCAAGGACCAGCTTTACAGGCGATTCGAACTCTAGGAACCAATCCAAGTTGGGAGCAAGTGAAGTCGGAGCTTATCAAGAATTTCGGCATCAGGGAAACCTACCACAGCCTCCACCACCAAGCCATCAATGCTAGAAACTATAATGTAAGTGAATATTATAATTATTTAAAGAATATTTTAGATAAATTAAATACAAAATACGAATTTGATACTGAAAAACCTGTGGAATTTTCTCCATTATCAAATGAATCTATAATTTTAAAAATATTTCTCGATGGTATCGAGCAACATCTTGCTAGTGTCATTTATAGCAGAAATATAAAAACCCTTAGAGAAGCGTTTTACCTTTTAGACGAGACTGGTATTATTAGACAACATGACAATAGACATGGATGCAACAATCAATTTCGTCTTAGAACAAATAACTATAAATCAAATTCCGAGAAACCCACAGAACAGCCTCAGGCTAACAATATATTAAGGGGGAATCACAATTCTTCCAACTCTAGGCAATTTAGAAGAAATTTTTTTAACGTTAATCAGACTAATTCAGGGCAATATCGGCAAAATCAACATAATTTTGGTAGTGGAAATTCTCGACAATCTAGGTTTTCTAGGAATGAACCCATGGAAGTGGATCATGTTCAGGGAGAGGTAAATTTTCAATTACCGCCTCACAAAACGATCTACCGATAGTTGAACTGACTGTAGGAGGTACAAAAATCAAATGCTTGATTGATACAGGATCGACTACAACCTTATTGGACAAGAACAAATTACCACGATACAGACGTAGACACTTACCGAGAAAAATGCAATTCAACACACTTAGTGGACACACTATTGTTCAACAAGAAATTATTACAGAGCTTCCTACTGAATTTAATGAGGATAACCTCATGAGTTGGAAACTTACAAATTTTCAGGATAAAAAGTTCGATGGTCTTATTGGCCAAAATATACTGAAACCTATGCAGGCAATTATAAACTTAGAAGAAGGTTACATAAAAGTACACAATGTTAAAATAAAATTCTTAAACTCCTGTCCTTATAGCTTTGATGAAATTAATACTTTAGAAGAATGTCCCTTAGATGAAAATATTTTTAACAAACTATTACGAGACGACATGAGTTCTGAGGAAAGGGCAAAACTCTTCAAGTTAATCAAGAAAAATAACGATTTATTTTTCCAAGAAGGCCAAAAATTGAGCCACACTCACGAAATTCAACACGAAATCGTTACTAAAACCAGCCGTCCCATCTATTCCAAAATTTACAGGTATCCACAGATCCATGAAGAGGAAATCAATAGACATATGAGAGAAATGCTTGAGCAAGGAATAATTAAGGAAAGCAATTCACCCTACAACTCACCTTTGTGGATAGTGCCAAAAAAGATAGACAACTCTGGGAAGAAAAAGTGGCGAATAGTTATAGATTACAGTCATCTCAATGAGGAAACTATAAGTGATAAGTTTCCGATTCCAAATATTGAGACAATACTCGAAAAATTGGGTAGAGCTCAATACTTTACAACATTAGACCTGGCCAAAGGTTTTCATCAAGTATTGATAAAAGAAGAGGATAGAAGAAAAACGGCATTTTCAACACCGTTAGGGCATTATGAGTTCGTAAGAATGCCTTTTGGTTTGAAAAATGCCCCAGCAACTTTTCAAAGGTTGATCAATTCTGTACTGAGAGATTATATCAATCAAATATGTGTCGTATATTTGGATGATATTTTGATATTTAGCACCACTATAGAGGAGCATATGTTAAGCATTCAAAAGATTTTCGACAGACTGAGAGCCCACAATCTAAAAATTCAGATAGATAAATGTCGGTTCTTTGCAAAAACTACGGAATATCTAGGACATATACTTACAACTGAGGGAGTTAAACCAAATATGGATAAAATTGAAAATATACTAAAGTTAAAGCTTCCTGAGACACCAAAACAGATCAAGTCATTTTTAGGGATGACAGGCTACTACCGAAAGTTTGTGAAGGATTATGCAAAGGTAGCCCAAGGAATGACAAAATATCTAAAGAAAAATTGTAAGATAAATAAAAATGATCCCCAGTACATCGATGCATTTGAAAAATTAAAAAGATTGTTAACTGATCCACCAATTTTGAAATATCCAGATTTCAATAAGAAATTCAAGTTAGTTACAGATGCTAGTGACGTTGCAATAGGAGCTGTTCTAACTCAGGACGAGCACCCAATAAGCTATGCTAGTAGGACTTTGAACGATCACGAGAGGAAATATTCCACAACGGAAAAAGAACTTCTGGCGATCGTTTGGGCAGTTAATTATTTTAGACCTTATATTTACGGTAGATGTTTCGATTTAATGACAGACCATCAACCACTTAAGTGGCTGCAAACTAAAAATAAAGGGAAAGATATAAACCCAAGACTTCAAAGATGGTTGCTGAAATTGGGAGAATACGATATTAATATAAACTATATAAAGGGAAAAGAGAATAAGGCTGCAGATTTCATGAGCAGAATTAATGCCGAAACAGGAGAAATCTATGCAGGTAACGAGAATATATACGAAGGAGATAATGATAGTACGAATGCCACAATTCACTCACAAGAGGATGAACTTAATGATCATTTCCCGATCTTAGAGACAGTAGTTAATCGTTTCCAAACTCAAATTATATTAACGAATGCTAAAACAAAAGAGATTGAAACTATTGATAAAAAACGTAAAGTATACATTAGTTCAGATGACATAAAAAATAACTCCATGTCTGATATCTTTCGAAGAGTCCTTACGGGAGGTAAAGTTGGAATCTATTCGGAACTTCCTGACCACGAATACAACTTGGTCCAGCAGAAACTGATCGAATTATTTAATAAAAACATAAAATTTTACAGATGTGCATACCATGCTAAAGATATGAAAACAGAAGACGAGACCTTCAGGCAAATTGCTAAGTATCATAAAAACGAAACAGGACACGCTGGGATCAATGAAAATTATGAAGGATTAAAGAAGCATATTTATTTTAGAAATTTAAAAATTTTAATACAGAAATATATAAACAACTGCGACATTTGTAACAGAGCGAAGTATGATCGAAAACCTTTGAAACCAAAATATGCAATAACTGAAACTCCAAGTAACATTAATCAGATTATACACGTAGATATCTATATTAACAAGAAGCATAGTTTTATAACATTTATTGATAGATTTTCGAAATACGTAATTGCCTTATATTTAGAAGATAGGAATAGTATAACTATAACAGAAAAGATACGACTATATTTTTCGATTAAAGGTAAACCAAATCGTCTAATAATGGACAATGAGTTCAATTCGATAAACGTGAAAGAATTCTTAAGATCTGAAGGAATTGAAGCACACTTTACAAAGCCTAATAGCCATACGGGAAACGCAGATATTAATAGCTTCCATAACACAATAGGTGAAAAACTTAGAGTCTTAGAAGTTGAAAAATCGGAAATGTCCATTCAGGAGAGAGTTTTCAAATGTGTGGAATGGTATAATAAATCCTTTCATTCTGCAATAAAAACTACTCCGTTAGATGTTGAGAAAGGGAATGTTAAAACTGAGCAGATAGAGAACTTGTTGCGAACCACTAAAGAAAAAAGAATCAACAGACTCAATGAAAATAGAGAGTTTTATCAACAAAGTAAAGAGGAAGGGTATGTTAAGAATTACAAAGCCTTAAGGCATAAAAATGAACCTAGATATAGAAAACTTAAACTAGATAATATACATCCAACTAATATAAAAAGAGATAAAAAATTTTCAGATATTTTGGATACTAATGCTTACAATAATGATCATGTCTAAAACAACAGACGGGACGCTTACTATAGAAGAACTAAGCAGTGAAGATGGCTTTATTGAAATCAAACGAGGAAATGTTGAAATCGTGGAAAATTACCATACAATATTACATATAATAGATCCTGAAGATATTCGTTTTATTATTACTTCTCTCGAATCCAATCTCAATGAAATTGAACCAATCGAAAGTCGACAATTATTACAACATGAACTAACCGCAATCAAAGCCAAAATACTAACAATTTTACCACACAGACAAAGACGGGGACTTATAAATATTATAGGAACTGGACTTAAATGGTTATACGGTACAATGGACGACAATGACAGAACTGAAATTGAAGATCATTTGAGGACACTTGACGAAAACAGCCACAATACGATTCACAATATTAACAAAAATATAGAAATTAATAACCACTTTAATACAACTTTTGCACGGTTGAAAGAAATTATACAATCCGATAGAAGTAAATTTTTGGAAAGATTCAATGATATCAGAACTGATAATGAGAAAATTTACAAACAACTTATTTACTTAGATATGATGTTAAAAATTAAGATACTGAGTGATAATGTCGAACATATACAAAATAACATTGCTTCTGCTAGACTGAATATCATGAGCAGTAACATTTTGACAAGCGAAGAAGTTTCTCGATACCAAGTAGATCTTTACAAACTTCAAAATATAAGATTAGGTGCAGCTAATTTTGAAAATAATAAGATATTATTCGCTGTTCGAATACCAAAAGATACTCTTATCGCTGAGAGATCATTAATAACTCCAATTGTTAATAAGAATTTGCAACAATTATCATTTCAAACACAAGATATTGTTAAAATTAAGAATGTATACTATAAATATGTGAATGATGCTAATAAAGGAAATTTGAAGAAATCTGATTTATGTATTTTCCAAAATAACTGTATAAAGAAAAAAAATTATAAAGCAGAAATAATAGAGATCGAAACAGGATCAATACTACTCAAGAATGTAAACAAAGTGTATTTTAATAGTACTTGTGATGATAGAGCATTATACTTGAAAGGAAATTATCTCATACATTTTCATCAATGTAATATAAATGTCGATGACCAAACATATACGAATAATTTAAAAACGTTTAAGCAAAACTTTGTAACTCAATCTAGTTTTAAAATAAATCAAAGTGCAGATCAGTTAACTTTTGATGAATTAGTACTGGGACAAATCGAAAACATTGAAAAAATTAATGAACTGAAATTTCACAGAAAGAAAAGTGAATATTTTACTATGACGACTTGGGTCTTAATTTTCATGATAATAATTCTGTTAGCAATTGTTTACCTGTATCTGAAAAGAAAATATAATTTGCTGAAAATTACATTTACAAAGAAAACTCAGGAGAGTTTTCACTTAAAGGAGGGAGGGGTGACGTCATCGATGCAATCACCTCAATTAAATGAACAAACAATGGTGACGACATCGATGCCGCCACCATTGCTCAATCAAACCTATCATATGGAATTGACCCCAAGTGCTAATGAACTCCCAGTTAACTGGTCAACCTAATTTAAAATTAATTTGTTAAAGTAAGCAAGAATAGAATGAATCGCATAGCAAATATTTCCAACAATTATGCTGGTCATACAAGTTAGCGAAATTCCAATTGCAATGAGGAAATGTATTGACCAAGCATAAATTCAGTAATAACAAAATGTATTGATATGCACAATTTAGAATGTAGGTCATATCGACAAAAGAGAAAGCTTAGTGGTAAGTGAAAATTGTAAAAAGCATCTAGTATAAGAAATACTCCCGAATTATACAGTCAATTTAAAAACAATTAAAATTGTTTTTCTATTTTTTTTACGGATATAAAGAAGAATCTACATTAGTTGCGCTCCTAGGAGTCCCACACTCCGGGCGTAAATTGCCTTCACCTCCCAACCCAAGAAAAGCAACTCCTGAGTCTGCACTCTATAATTCTTTTCAGTGTTGCATGCATATTTTTACATATTCAATTCTAAGTTCAAAGCTTTGTTTATTAAATTTTTAACCAAAATTTTTTTAATTCGGATATGTACACAAAACTCCTTCAAAATTTGATGTTTTACTTAAGTTTTGATTTGCACGACTCAGTAATCGATAATGATTTAAGATTCAAAACACCCCGTACCTTTAAGCTCGATAGTGCCATTGCTATTATATTCAGCTCATACCATAAATGAATAATAGTCTGTTTAAAACTCCTTTTGCTCTTTATATCCTACGGGCGCCGGATAACTACTCCACATGAATTCAAATTGCACAAACATTCCTCTTTGCACCATAAATTTAAATAATCAACTACAATTTCTTATTCTGCTGAACCTGTAGAGCGAGTTCACACGCTCCCTTGGAATTAGCACTAAGAAACTTTAATTTCCTTCGGCAAAATTGTGCGGATCCTTTCAACTTTAAGCCCGCCACTGATGCCATCAGCAAGTTAGCATTAATCAGCCATGCTAAGTGCATGCTCCACTTTTCCGTATGAGGTCATGCATTTTTTACGAGACGTGAAAGCATGCAAGCAGACTCCTTATATGCTTGTGTATATAGGAGCGTTATCCTACAGACTATTTGCTCCCCTGCTGTTGTCTAAAAAGGAATTGCGATCTCATTAACGTCTGCTTAAGTGGGTCACACAACATGCTATACGAGGTATGTATTGACATTGTGTGCATACTCACATTTGAATCCTTGTTGGGAGTGGTCTACTTCGTTGATCTTTTCCAGTTCCTCATCACGAAAATGTTCTCGGAAGCAATTATCCTTGGATATTGAGGAGGTCATGCTTACTATGTAAACTCAGAGAAATGGAGCCATCTGAAATGTTTGGTGAAATGTGAGCACTCATTTACGGGCGCATGATATCACAATGAATACTTGTCCATCTCCTGAAATAACGATTTGTTACTTTCCGACTCGCAATGGTACAATTGCTTAAGAAGGACTTTGTAGTTTTCTTATTTTCAGACTCGAGTGTAGGTCAGCTTGGTCATTTTCTAGTTTAATTGGGTGAATATTTTATTTCAGTTCGTGGGTTACTGGGTTGATACTCAGTCCTGGTTAGTTCTATTCGAAATGATTTTCAAAACAAAATAAGGAACTCTAATTTGTAATCAACTGAGAAGAGTAAAGAGGACAATACGGCCAAAAACATTGGATTGCGATGTTTTCAGATTCCTTCAGATGTAATGTTATGAGAATTACCTCTTTGGATGGTGTCCCTTTGAAATATTTAGAAACGCCTCAATTGTAAATCTTTCGTTTGAGTTATGTGTTGCAAAACTATGCAAAAGTCAAATGATGATTTTTCATACATAAATTTAGAATCTGATAACAAAGGTCTGCAAATTTTAACTCTGATTTTTCCGTTTTGGATTTGAATGCTGATTTTGAGGTATTTTGGTCCGTTCATTACGAATATGCACTGAGACCTTTCCTGTCAATTTTCGGCTGTTTTTCACAAAATAGAGTTAACTTTACTAAGTATGTTGTTTACTACAACTTTATTACCAGAATGCATAGGAGTGACAGTAATAAATAAATTAAAAATATGAAATACTTTTGTGACATCTTGTTTTTTTTTCACCGAAGCTCCAATTATGAGATTGAAACTCCGACTCGGGTGTCAATCTTTAACAGCCAAAATTGGTTGGCCATTATTATTCTAATCCGCTCTGCCGAAGTTTCATCTCTTCAAATTCTGTTGCAGTCTTTCGCTTTCCCAACACTCCCAACTTATCAGAAAAGTAGTCCAAATGCGAGTTCAGGAAGTGAAGTATAATGCTCATAGTCTATCCCATTTTTCTGAAAATTTCAATCATTTTCTTCGCAATTTCCTTATATTTCGGAGGTTATCTCGCGATCACTCGAATGTCTCACAACTTCTTAAGACGACTTCCAGTCTTCTTATTCAATTCACGCAATTTTTCATAAAAAATTTGAATCTTTCATCCATTTACTTGTGCATAAATCAACGAAATTACTTTATTCGATCGAGTTTCGGAC
This sequence comes from Stratiomys singularior, assembly GCA_954870665.1. Classification (NCBI taxonomy): domain Eukaryota; kingdom Metazoa; phylum Arthropoda; class Insecta; order Diptera; family Stratiomyidae; genus Stratiomys; species Stratiomys singularior. The sequence goes on along the minus strand of OX940881.1, from coordinate 29,356,606 downwards.
CCAACTGCCTGTCCGGCTTCTTTCTGTAATGTAGTTACAGTTACGCATTACGGGAATTGTCAAGCGCTTGATGTTTAGTCTCCGAACGACAGTTCAAGTGTGGCATAATTTATGGGAAATATGTGTTCCTCCTTTCGTATCATTATTTTGGAGAATGATATTTGGCATTCTGTTCGTTATTTCCCGTGTAAAGAAATAAGTCGATGCCGCCAAGACGACTTTTTGTTTCTCGGTGTATGGGAAAGTCATTGGTTTGACAAAGCTTTGTTTCGGGAGGATTAAACTACACCATAAAACCTTCTGGAATCCTTATAGTAGACTTAGTCGTAGAAACAGAAGCAGCGACAAGAGAACGGTATGAGACCTTCTTTTGCAGACACGGTCGCAAAAGAGACCACAAACTACTCTTACGTTCCAAGTGTATCGAAAGAAACTCATACGATGAGAACGATTCATAACCAATTCATAATCAAACTATTTACAACGACTAAATGTTTCCCCATACAGAGTCATGATCCATCGAATGCTCGATTTACCACTGAGAAAAGAAGCCAAAGAAAAAGAATGGCAGTAATTCATGGAAACAGCCAGATTAAACGAATTTGGAGACGACGATTTAGAGAATGCCCAGGAGATCCAAATTACCAGACAGCGATAGGAGCGATCTACGTTAACAAATGCCGGTACTGAAAGGATATACTGGGAACCGTTGATCTACCATGAAGGTATCAGCAACAAGATTAACAAGAAAATCAATCGGTACAATGCTGTGCAACTGACCAAGTGTAGGAAGTAGTGACAAGAATCAAGTAGTAAGAACCAGCTGAAAAACCTTCTCGGATCAACGAAGCACAAACAAAACAGGACACAAGGACAAGGACACAAGAAAAATTTAGGATTGTTCTACTTGCGACGAAGTGTACATCGGACAAACGTGGAGACCCATTGGCACGAAAAAAAGGTGCATCTGTGCGAAGCAGCAAAACAAAAAAGAAGGGAACAACTAGAAACTTCAAGTTGGCGGTAGTGGAATATATAATCACGAAAGGACATGAGATTACGAGGGGGATGAAAGAATCATCAAGGAAACTAGATTCACTCGTCAATCAGATGTCATGGAAAGCCTCACAAACAGCCGGGAAATGAAACAGCCGCTAAATCAAGATGAGGGAAACTGTAGGTCATGGTTATTCAAACTAATGAGACAATATCCTGTTGAAGAATCTAATACTTTTGTTATTATTTTTTTAAGCTTTAGTAATTACTTTTAAAAATTTTGATAGATTAAGTATCATTGGATCTGTAAGTTTTTTTAAATGATTGGGAGGGGAAGGTTTTTTTCGACCTAAGTGTCAGACTTCCAGTCGCAATCGGATTGCCGACTAAATATATCTTCTGTCACACCGAGAACCTAGCTTGGAACTGTTTGTCACATTACTTTGGACATTTTGGCCTAATTAATCATCGTGTAGCGGTACTTTTAGGTTAAGGGAAATCACTCTTTCAGCTTCGATGGGTCGGAATGGTAGTGGATTGCCGTCAGAGAGATCCCGCTTTCCTTTTTTATGAGAAGTACTGTCCGTGCGTAAAGCGACACGCAGTTCCAATTGTCTTTTGATTTCATCATATCTCCCGTTACGTTTTCTGGAGAGATTACACCTTTTTTCTCCAAGATATGCGAACGGCGTCTTATCCATCTTCCGAAAGCAAAGAAAGTGTGGCAGCCTTCATCTATCAACCCGGGGCAGAACAAGCAAGTCGAGGACGATGTGTTTCCCATCTTGTATAGATAAGACTGAAAATACTCATGCCCACTGAGTAGTTGCGTCAAGTAGTATCAGTCTCACCATCCTTTCTGTAGAATCACAGCCCCAAGTCACTACTGAGCCGTGCGACCCACCTGCCTTCACCTTTCCTCTCGGCTAACAACTTCTCACGCCAACTCCACCCTACGTAAGTTAATTCGTTTTTGTTCTTCAGCAAGTAGCATAAGAGGGACCATCCTCGAGATAACCAGCACTGCCGGTTCAGAAACAGTGCAATATGCAACTGCTATCCACAGAGCTTCTTGCCCCTGTACCGGTGCGAGACGCTCTTTGTCCTCTTTGTCCTGAGATGCTCCTTATTAAGAGCATCAGCTCAGACTTTGGAGCCGTACAGGAGCACTGACTGGATCGCGCTTATCTGTAAGCATCTTATTCTCGAGGTTGGTTCCCGGGTGTTGAAAATAAGGCGACGGAGAGCCAATACTCACGCAGAAGCCTTATCCGCTAACGCTCGAACCTGTTCGAAGAAGCTCGTTTTTGAGTCAATCATCAAATCATAAAATATCTTTTATTGATTCCTTCGGCTCGAAGAACGTTTCCCCCACCCGAACGGGAATAACACGATCAAAACAGAATAAAGACCACGGTATTTTCCAGTGCGAGGCTAAACCCAAGGCCTGAAATCCACTCAATCGCTCACCGCAGTAACGCATCCAGTTTGAGTTGCACCTGTTCAACGGTACGTTTGGTGACTGGTACTGCTACGTCATCTGCGTAGCCAATAAGACTCGGTAACTGCAGCCTCAAAAGCTCATCGTACGAGACATTTCATAGGTCCAGGCCGAGAATGGAATCTTTCGCCAACGCTGATGTCACATCCATTCTTTGCTGGCCTCCTAATGTGGCATAGACAAACTTGCGGTTTTTAGACCTGTTAATATTTACGCATAATTTTTGGAGAAATAAATTAAGTTGCTGAAGAAGACTGAATGATAACGGTCGAAAATCGGTTTGGTATTCACAAAATTAAAAGAAAGCATTCTATCTTTTTGCTCAATTTGAGCATTTTGTGAAATGAAGGCTATTAAAAATATTATTTTATCATTACATACCTCTCAGTTCGCGTTTTGACATTTTAACTTGTCAAAATAAATTTGGTTTTTTGAAACATTATGAAATCTAATTGAGTGTTTTTGAAAGAGCATAACGAGAATATTGAATACGCAAAGTATTTTTTTCTTGGTATCATCTTCGGGCTTAGATATGAATTTTGGTAGTTATCTAAATTCCGCGGACTCCATTGTTTAAAATTGTGTGGGTCAATTTATGGTCAAGCCAATGGAAAAAAAACGATTGAAGTGTCAAAAAGAAAAATCAAAACTTATTTTTTTTATTTGGAATTTTTGTGTGCTCCAACACGTTTAAATCTGTTTTAAAGTCGATATAATTATTAATTGATATTTCATTCATAATTCATTATTCGTTTGTTTTCATTCACACATCGATTCATTCGTGTATTTAAAAACAAGGATGACGGAGGGCTAAGAATGAAACATAAATGCGGAAACACCCTGTTTCATTTCTACTTGCACCAGAATTACCATCGAGCAATTGCGTTGAAGATTGTCGAACCACCCTAATAAGTGGAAAGAGGAGAACGTTGAATTTCATTCATGCCGGCAACCGGTGTAGCGCCCATCGACGTGTGTATTTGTAGTACTAGAATGCGCGCTCTTAGACGGTCTGAGCGTTCTCTTAACAAACAGTTCGCCATGCAAGGCGCACTATCATCACTTTTAAGTGTTGCCGCTCGTCTTCCCGTTCACAATCGGGAAACTATCATGCACGTTGGCCCATGGAAACGGATGGGAGTCCATTGTTAAACTTCTTTTGCTTGGACACAGACCAGCCTTCGAGAGCTCGCCCGGTAGTTATTCTTGCACTTTGGTGGCGGTACGAGTGTTCGATTGGTGCTATCTTAATTGTTTTTCATCTGGAGAAAATATTCACGGCGATATTACCGTAAAATACATCGAAAAGCGATTTCGAATCCTCGTGATTTTGTGAGTATTTGAATCCTGCGCGTACTATTCGCGAATTTCCAGTCGCCTGGATTGCGACTAGCGTTTAGTGCAACGAAATATACACAAATTAAGCGATACTATCAATTTGTGCGAACAATTTGCAATTTGCAACAATTACAGTGATAGTGGCATTTTCATTGGATGCAGTGCGCGTTTAATTGAAAAGTGGGATAAACGGAAAAGCCAAATAAAAAACAACAAATCGACTAATTCTACTATGAATTGCATTGTCAGCGCAGTCAGCGAAAGGAAGATGCGACTTCGTGGATTATTAATACTGGGACTAATATGCTCAGGTGAGTGCACTGAATGCAATTTCGCAACACAAAATCTTGCGATTTTTTGAATAAATTGATTTGACTTTATTCTACGGATATGTGTGCCTGCTGGACTTCGATGAAGATAAATCGAACGTTTGTGGCATGGCCAAAAAATCTGCTCCCTGTACCTAATTTGGCGACTTTGAAGTAAAATTTTAACCTCGCATTTAATCTCCAGCCGAATATTGCTATGAGAATGATGCAGGAACGATGTTTAGACAAGATTCAAATAAAAGATGAAACCACCATATGTTGGCCGTGGAAGAAAAAATCAATTTCCGATAAATATTTACACGAAAAGCGTATTCACGATCGATTCAAACAATCGAAACTCATAACGTTTTGCAGTTAAGATACAAACATCCAAAAATTTAGATACCAATTAGCAGAGCTTGTAATTTTTCGAGACTATTCTTAGATTTCGTCGGGCTACAGTTTGGATCGTATCCTCCATTGTTTTTGTTCGTTTCCTATTTCATTTTCATTTTATTTATTGCCCATTGTACGGATAAGTACGCGAATTCAAGGACGAGCGCCATCAATTTCCCTAGTTTTGTGTGTCAACATTTCGTTGGGTAATTCGTCCGATTAATGAGTCAATTACGCTCGATGTTGAAATGTATGCACATATTATGGATATCTGCCACATCTTGAGCAAACAGAGATGAAAATTAGAAGGACACAAACATGAATTTATATGTTAAAAGCTCGAATGGTAAACGCTAAGAACAATAAACTTTCTTTAATTGCGGGCGAATAAATGCGCTATTGTATTTGAAAAAGATATTTTGAAACATGGTTTGGGAAAACAAAGGGCATATTGTGGACTAGTTGGTTTCCATTGATTGAAGGACAACGAAACGATGATGTCATATTTCAGAGAATAGGACATATGTCGAAGCTATAACCGCCAGTTAACAGCTTGTTTGTTTGGTTTGACTCATCCGTCCGTCATATGTGGATGCGATTAGACTAACGTCCACGTGGAAAATCATTCCTTATTTTCTCTACCTTATACAAGAATTTCTTCGGAAAATATTGTAATTTTGAGTGTTATTTTCTTCAAAAAACTTCAGATATCCTTCAAGATTCGAACGTCATTACTAAATGAACTTCAATAACTGTTTCCTCAATCCAAGGACTCCGATTCAAGTCTCACGGATGGGAGTGGTAAAGAGTATCTTAATAAGGAAAAACGACATTGAAATAAAACAAATACATCCAATAAAAAAATATGTTCATAACAAAAAACTATGCTCATGGATTTTATTATTTTCGACTTTAAAAATCACTGCGAAATCTTAACTAAATAATCTTTGCCAATCAAAAAATAACCAGTCATCCCATCATGCCAATTTTCGCTCACTCTTTCTCGTAATTAAGGAGCTGTGGAACGTATTGTGGATGGTGAGATGTACCAAGTTAACGTAGAGTCTTGGACGCAGTCACCTAAACCTTTAATTCAGCAAAGGCAGACGCAATAGTCTAATAGAATTAACCCTAATATAGCATCTTGTATCAAATATGAAACGTACCGACAAATCGTATAGAAATTCTCATACAATATTATTTTTAACGGAAAGCTGTGACATTTCTGCAAACATACCTCTCCACACATCTTCCATTACTGGAGTCTAGAATGTTAGAAATTAAAAAAAAGTTGTTGCAGCAAGTGGTCGCGGTATACATTAGGAGGTGTTTTCTTGGATTGAATTATATCATTTAAATTTTAGTTTTCGCAATGCTACATGGGTTGAAAAGTCCCGGAATTTTCTAGAATTTTACCGCTAGAAAATGAACACAAATCAGGTTCATCTGTCACTAGTTTATGTCTGAAGTTTCATGATATTCCGTTTATTCGTCCACAAGCGGCAGTCGTTTGAGTGACACTACTTTCACCTTCGTAAACAAAACAGAAAAAAAGGAAAATCACGTTTTGATGAAACTTTGCTTTTTGATGGGAAAGACGTTTGAACAATCATTGCATCGGTTGCAAAAATGTTATTCCACATCTGTGCCTTTGAGAACAACAGTTTATCGGTGGTTTAGTAGATTTAAAATGGTTCATAAAAGCACCTAAGAAACACCTCGATCTGGAAGGCCACAAGAACCTACGAACGCAGAAATTGTATAGCAAGTGCATTGGATTGCCTTGAATGGTTGTAAAGTGAAGCACGAGCTAAGGGAGGGCGTGGGTGTCTCAAAGGAACGGGCAGGATACATTTTGCACGATGTTTTGGAGATGAAAAAATTATCGGCGCATTGAATGCCGCGTTTGCTCACCGACGACCAAAAACAGTAGCGCATAAACAAAATTGCGAAAACAGTTGCAACATAATCGAGCGTACTTTTTTCGACGTTTTGTGACCATGGATGGAACATGAATCCATTACGCCTGAGTTCAATAAGTAGCGTGCAAAGTGGCAGAAGGGCCACGAAAGCCGATCAAAGCGGCCATAAACCAACGCTCGTCCGGCAAGGATATGGCCTCTGTATTTTGGAATTCCAATGACATATACTTCATCGAGTACTTGCAGAAGGAATTTCAGCTGTCAACTGACAAAAGCGTATGGTCAGTTGAAATCGGCACATAACTGAGCCAATAGAGATTTAGAAGGATGTAATATTTTTTGATTAACGCTCCCGTTAGGGTTTACCACACATAACTGATGATAACGGTACTTTTTACGGCGAATAATGAATGCAGAAAGTACGAAATTTATTCACTTATCTTGCGGTATCCATTTGAATGTTAACTTCCCTGCTCGAGACTGATTTTCGTCCAATTTTAGAGTAAAAATGAGCCACAAACAAAACGAAAAAAAGAGTATAAGTGAGGAAGATTATTGTGAATCTTCGTAGCAGAAAACAGTCGATTCCGAAAATTTGTTAACAAAAATATTCGATAGTGAACAATATTGTTGACATGCTCCTAAGTCGGGGAACGTCAAAATTTTACTACGAAACGAACTACAACGAATACAACTCCATAGCAGCGCTGAAAAAATTGGTGTAACATTGATCAACATCATGAACCCTATAAGTTGCAAGAAAATGACATGCAAATTGCAATCCATTCTCAAGACGTTGAAATTCTCATTTCAAAAACGTGCGACAATGAAAAGAAATTCCATCAAAAAATCGGCCAAACAATTGTACAAGTCTGTCAAAGTTTGACTTATTCATTTTCCTTTTTTTTTCAATTATCCCTTTTTTTATCGGTTTTGAGCAGAAGTGCCTATAGAACTAATATTTAATATACATTTAAAAAAAGTAGCGAATCATCGATCATTTTACCATATTACTGTCACGAACAGGACGAACTTATCCACATTGCACTTAGTTGTATGTACACACGGGGGTGCTATCTAGAGGGCGATAAATGGGGATTTAATCTGTGGTGTCGGTTTTCGTTCACATGAATTCATCAGTCAATTGATCGATAGTAATGGGGTTTGTTCAAGTACCAAATGATTTTTTTTACCATACCAGCAGCGGAAAACGTTCTTCTGAGGTCCTCAAGGGACGTATTAAAGAGCTCGTAGGATGTAACGACTTCTTCGTCCATAAAACTTGCTGCTTTTATTTTGAAGTTTTGTCGTTTGTTTAAAGGATGTACTACAGCCAGATTTTCTTCTGTGATTGTAGCAGATTAGAAAAATTTACAAACTGAAATTAGTTCAGTGCTCAAATTGTTTTTAAAAAATTATTGGGTGTAGGTAAGGAGTTGCAAAGCTTTTATAATGTATTTATAAACTTAATGTGATGATTTTGAGGTCAATGTAATTAGTGCCCGTTTGTAAGTTCCGAAATATCTGCTTTATTTCGAACTTCTGATAGTCAGTCGATATTGGAAATCCAAATCGAAATAACCTCATCCAGTTTTCCTATTTTAAATTTTTCTTCATTTCAGGATCAATGACTAACATATACCAAGCCATTTGAGTTTGAATACAGGACAATATAATTTTAACCGACAGAATTTGAGGAACCTCACCCACAAATTTCAATGACAATACCACAGATAGACATAAAGTGACATGAATAAATCAATGGCGCACTACAGGAAGAGAATAAAAAATGAGTGAATTGAACTACAAACTAAAAAACGAAAATAATCACTGCGAATGCAATTGAAATTAATCAAATTGGTTCTCATAGCATAAAGGAAGTGTTTTTGTTTCTCTTCTCGTTGTTTACAGACAATACATCTCAAAGCACTTACATCAATACTGAACGTGATTGACTGATCCACTGACGATAACTTTTACATTGAGATTGCCGGTTGGAAACGAAATTTTTCATCTGAGTCCCTACATTGCTATGTTTTTGTTTCAATTTTGACACATATATATTTCGGGTGCAATTCGCTCCCTTCTTCAGTGTCAATTATTTGCTACACACAGTGTACCTTCTTTGATTTGGCGTACACTCACAGTCTCTTAAGACAAGGCTTGAGATTCGTGAACTTTTGTCCTCTATGACATCGTAACGAGGTACTAGTTTACATTGAGGATATCCAAATCTTATAACTCTGGTTACGGAACCCGGTTTTTCCTGACAGGAAAGGGACAACGTTATCCTTATGCACCACTGACCATTACAATACTCTCCAATAAGCTGGTCCAGCCATTTAGATGGTTACCATTATACCTGAATATTTCTCCATTGACGAAGTTGGCGAACGGATGGCGGCGATTCTCCGTACGGTAGTACTAGATACTGCCTTAAAGTGTTGTAGAGCAAGATACTATCTTAGCAACTAGCTCTTTTACTTAGCGTCTGAGGACCGCGCTAACGCCAATGCCCGGCAGGTTCACTGAGATTGTACCATAAGTTTCCTTCAATCAGATCTGCCCGCCCTGCTGAATGTCATTGAAATACAATTCAAAATTAGTATTCTGTATTCATGCATAGTTGCAGTTTACTGAACAATGTATTTCTGTTGTCTAACCCCCTTTTTGGGGCCACAAAACAAACTGTTAGGAAATAGTTGGACATATGTGAGATTTGTGAAAAAAACCTTCGTTTGACAGTTGACAGATTTGACAGTTCAGGCTGCATGCTCCTGTTACATTTTACTTCTGACAAAACTCCATTTCAATATTCAAACTAACTTAATTTGTAAGAATCAAAGTACATGAGCTTCCAAACAAGCTAGGAAAGAATTTCGTTCAATTTTGCGTCCATATTAACCTACTCCTCTCGTTTCTGAGCAAAATCGGATAGAGATAGGACATAAACACGAAAATGAGCGCGAGCGGGCTTAACACTCTCTTAAAGCAAGCATCCAAGTATAATCACTTATCAGCTTACTTCTTTTTGTGGTAGCCAATTGTTCTATCTAGGAAAACTCGAGCTCACAATACATTCATATAACTAGAAGCTGGGCTCTCGCCTTTTTCAAGCCCACTTTAATGCATGAGCTTCGTTCATCTGGTAGGTAGGTTTCTCTTTCTTTGCGTTGCTGCTCGGGAGGACTAGCGATGGTTTGTAGTTATCTCAAAGTTATGTGAACATCAACTTATTTTAATCGAATACCGTTCGATCAGCTGTTTTATTATAATAAAACATTTCTCCGCGTGTCCATAAAAGACAAAAGAAAAGCCAGAATCTAGAAACTGTGATGGCGAATACGCAGCCAACTACGGAGGCTGCCCAAGAAATTCGAAAAATCCTAGAAAATCGTTCCTAATACAAACACCCCAGATATGGGCTTAATGTTTGCTAAAATGCAAACTCGATTCCAAAGCATGATACAGTAAATGATGGCAAACATAATCCAAATTATGTTCATCCCCACACAAAACGCTGCAAGCAAACCACGTTGATGACATCAATGCGTAAAATCTCCATACTGATATGGAATATGTGGCTTCCCTGCTTCGGAACTCTGGTGAGTTGAAAGAGTTCATATTCGAATTTAAATTCGGCATTATACTCATCCAAGAGACATTCTCGAAGGCGGGAAACCGATTCCATATCCCTAAGTACATTTTATATAGAAATGATATACTAATGAGTAAAGGAGGTGGCAGAGCCATTCTCGTGAGGCGAAATGAAACTCACAATGTTAACAAAACCCAAATCTCCAACCCATGGAATCCACGGTTATCAAAGTGCGAACTGAATTCCCGGAATTTTTCGTGATCTCCATATATAACCCCCACAGAAATGGAAGCTGCTTCCATGTCAATGGTTTTGATGCACTTATATCTTTCGATGGTCTTTCGATGGATTCATTACCGGTGAATTTAAAGCCCAACATCGCCTATGGAGAGCTGTGAGAAGTAACCAAGCTGGGATCGGGCTAAACAAGTGAATCACAGTAAATCCATTAAACCTGCATATCCCCAACGAATCAACCCATTAGGGGACAACACATGGTCACGCAATAGACATCGCCATATCACGTAATTTCGTAAATGAAGTTCGCCAAGAAGTCCTTGACGAACTATCATCAGACCATAAGCCAGTTCTTTTTCAAATAGGAAATACCTTCTTAGAAACTCCTCTACGAGAAAGAAAAATTACAGATTGGCAAGCTTTCCATGCCGCATTGGCCAACGGAACAAACTATCAAACATCTGAAACAACTGACGGCATTGAAAAAACCATTGAATCTCTAACAAACAAGATCACACAGACAAAAGAAGACAACACGATCACAACTCCGAGGAGGGAGACGAATCCCTACGAACTCCCTCAAAACTTTAAAAAACTAATAAGGAGGAGCAATAAAGTGCGGAGAAGAAATAGGTTTACAGGTGACCCTAGATTAAAAATGAAAGCCACCCGGCCAACAAACCAAATACGTGACGAGATAAAAGAGTTTAGAAATACTCAATGGGAGAGCAAAGTTTCATACAAAGTTTTGACACAGGTTCCTATGCCTTTTGGAGAGTGTCAAAATACGTTTGGCTGCAAGACAAAGTACAAGCGCCAACAATTCAACGGCCAAACGCGATACAATACGACAGTACAAGTGAAACTGAAGCATTCACGAATCCCTCAAAATGCAATTCGGGGAAACCCCATCTGACGAGGAGAACTACGATTTTGTGGAAAGTGTACTGAGCTGAGAACGCAGGCTCCTAAGAACACAAATAAACAATGACCAGACCATACTGCTGACAGACATTCACAAAATTAAAGGGCTAGTACAACCACCAAACAAACGCAAAGCACCGGGGCATGATGCAATAACAAACACAATGCTAATATGGCAGAAAAAATCTTCCTGGTATGAAAAAAGTACCAAAGATTCCCACAAAATTGGAGGCCCATCAGTCTCCTCTCATCAATGGCGAAAATTGCAGAAAGGGTGATACTCTATCGTCTCAACATGGCATTACACGATAGAAATATCATACTGGAAGAAGATTTCGGCTTCAAAGCCAATCATTCTACTGAACTCCAGCCCGTTAGGGTGGTCCAGCATATAAGAACAGGAGCGCGAAAAATCAACAGGGTTGGTTATGTTTGACGTAGTCAAAGCCTTTGATAAAGTCTGGCATGCAGGACTTATATTCAAAACGCATGAACTCAACCTGCCCCTGCAGCTAACCCAAATCATACGCTCATTCTCGGAGGCCACAAATTTTCGTGTCAAAATTGACACCCATCTATCAACCACCCATCTCAACGGCCCTTTATAATACATACACAGCAGACCTTCCTAATCTGCCTCCCGCAGTAAATATATCACTGTATGCTGAAGGCACCTGTACCTTCACTACATGTCGACACGCAAAAGTCATATGGAAAATCAAAATTAACCTGGAAAAGTCGTAACCCATAGTCATAACCTGGAAGATACGACAAACTCCATAGACCATCAAAATCGATAACGAACCCATACAAAGGAAAAGTAAGGCTAAATAAATTGGACTTACTCTAGTCGACAGACCCACCTGGAGACAACACATGTAAAACAAAGGAAGACACATTGTAGGCCTCCTATCTAAATTCTACCCACTTCTTAAATCTAAGAAATTCAGTTTATTAATCCGGGTTTTAATCTATAAACAGATCATACGACCGACACTACTATAGGCTCGTTCCGCTTTCAACCAGACAGCAAGACCAACAAAATAGCGCTCCAGTCTTTTCAGAACCGAGTAATAAGAAGAGACTTGGGAACTCCATTGTACCTCAAAATTACGCACCTATACAAAAATGTCAAAATAGAAAAAATAGACGAGTACCTGCGGCAAGTACGTTGACAACCACGAAAACAGTACCCTGACGTTCCTAAGACACCAACGGAATAAAGAAACTTCCTGATATCCAAATATCCGCCAAATAACACAGGAGCCTTTAAATTCCGCAACAATATCAAACAGGTCGGACACCGTGAGTGGGCGTATAATCCTCAAAGATAAAAGGAGTCAAGCTGCTAAATCCCACTAACTCCACACCCCCATACTCCACAGATTTCCCATACTCTATACTCACCATACTCCCATACTCGCGCTATTCAATAGTAACACTGTGGTAGCTACACTACGTACCGTCTGTGGTAGTATTGCTTAGTTGTATAAATGTAACACAACATTCTGCACTTGTCAAACACATGTAGTCGCATATGCAAAAAAAAATAAAACACACTTTGTTGTATTTGACGTTTGTTTTCCCCTACTTCATTGATGTGTCTGAAGTTTGCATCTTTGCATACGCAACGCTGTCAAAATTTTTCACAATTTGTTGTTGATAGATGATTGAAGTGTAATGAAAACCTAGTAGAGTGCATAGAAGTCATTAATACGAATGAAACTACTATTTCAAGTCAAATATTCCAAAAAAACATTCAAAAAGTGAAATAATTGGAGACCGTTGCGTTTGTAACGGTGTAAACTTCAGACATATCTTTATTGTTGTTACATGGAATAAATTACTGCCGAAAATTACCAAATTTTAGTGGATGGTTCTGCTTTCGCTGAGCATCCTTGCAGAAAGTGAATTTAAATTGAATATCGAAGTTCGGCCTCGCCAACCGTATACACTAACATTGTTCTTACTAGTTTCACCACGTTTTATGGTGCATGACTTGTCAACGCAGTACCTTGACAACTACGGAAATGCTAAGAGTTGGAACGATTTGTATCGACGAAGCAACTGTGGTTTACCCAAAAATAGCACAAAGTGGTGGAAAACGATGGAAACGATGACAGCCGACACTTGCAAGCTACTAAGGGTAGCTTAAGACAACTGGTAAGAACAAATAGAAAGACTAAGTGGCTAGGATAGTAGTACATATGCGAATTATCTGTTTCACTAAATCTATGTGTTTTATTGATGGCTGTTGTTCGCGAATTCATTCTATTCTTAGTGTACATATCAACACCTTGAGTTTTGCCTAAATTGCTTCCGAGTCCGAAGTATTTTTCCGCATCAGGTAGGTGTGAACCGTTTACATAAGTGAAGAAGCTATAAAACTCGAATTATCTTTTATTATGTTGTGTTTAAAAATAGCACTTTGCACTTTCTGGCTACCTTGAAATGTCTGATTTGCTTGGGATTCTTTTAAGTTGGTTTGATTCAATTCTTATAGGCTCTACTAGTTGTTTCAAATTTTCCAAAAATGCTGTTGAAGAATAAATAATGGAATGACTGAAACACGTCGCCGGCTACGGTACGCTATTTTTGGAGGAGACTCCTTTCAAAAATTTTTGTTGTAAAGATGTCCTCCAAAGCAACATTCTTCAACTAGTTTTGGAATTGCGAATGCCGTTTGTTCCTTGGTAGATTGAAGATAGGCTTTAAGTTCTGTGATAATCCCTACCGAAGGCTGTACTCTGTGGTTCGACTAGATGAAGTAAACAACCAAATGCTACAAGGATATTATAAACCAGCTTCGTGAAAAGAAAGCTTCTGTGAAAGTGCAGATGGAACGCGAGAAAAGCATGGAGGCTAATTAAAAATCATAAGCCCTCCAGATTTCGGTCAACAAAGAGTTTTCAGACAGCAACAAGCTTGGTCAAAAGTTAATTTCCATGGTTTTTTGGAACCTTTATTTCCGTTTCTTGACTGTTTGAAAATTGTATCAAAACGTACTTTAAATGTAAACGAATGAATTGACAGCCGTAGTGCGTTGACTATGATACTCCTTGAGCTTTCCCGATAACAATACAGTGCTTCAGAAAGTCTGAGAATTCTTTGTGATCAAAGTGGAACAAAATTTATCTATTTTCGAAAGATAAAGATAATGCTGGATCAAATAGTGCTTCAACTGAAAGTTATATCTGTACAAAGTTCTACTCGATTGTTTTGTCTCTTGCTCCTTTTTATTTGCATCATTCCTTAGCGAGTATACTCAAGCAATAATGACAACAAACAACAATGACCTGATTCTTGGTCGTCATTTTCTTGTGCTTTCCCTATATATTTCGTTATATCCTTACTATTGGACCTGTATTAAAAACGGCAAAATTTCAACAAAAGAAAGAGGGATGTTCGCTTCAAGGAGCAGACGAACGAATCTTAAAAAATAGAATACATAATAAGATACTTAGGTTCGATTGAAAAGAATGGAGCGTCCTGTCTGAGTAGGGATTAAAGAATAGTAAGAGGAAATGTATAAGTTTGATTCAGATAGAAGGGGAAAAATTCTTATTTACTGTTCGAGCAAAAGGATTTTATGAGTGCAACACTACGTAAATGTCATGCATAGAAAATTGAGATAAAAAATATATGGAAGTGTGAACTTTACCCTAGCTAATAAGGATAAATATCCAATGTAGTGAATTGCTGGAATAGATATGTTCAGGCAACATCTATCTTCCGAATTTGCCTCAAAACGTTCATACAATGATCTTTATGTAGTTAAGCTCCCAATGCAATTTTCTGTTTTCCCCCGCTGTATTTTATGTATTCCAATATAATTGTACATATTTACTGATTTTACTTTATTATTTATTTTATTCTATTGGGCAAGGGAATAACTTTCTGCTGTTTTTTTGACAAGTTTTTTGTTTATTTCAACATTAAAGAATACAGTCACGTCATTCAAAGTATGCACGATTTGAAGCTATGACCTTCTCCCATCTTTCTGGTAGAAGATGGATTCCTCGGCGGGAAAAATACCCTTCTTTCGATTCGATCCAGTCATCGAGCCATTTTATGATGCCTTCATAAGAAGTAAGTTGTTCTCCAGTGTGGGCCGATTGCATGGAGCGGAACAAATGGAAATCCAAAGGAGCAATGTCTGGGAATACGCCAGTGGGGCAAGATTTCCCGATTCACATCTTCCAAATATTTTTTGACCGGTTTTGTTTCGTGTGGTCTTGCATTGTCATGCAGCAAAATCAGCTTGTCATTTCATTCTGGCCGTTTTACCTTCAGAGTTCGATTTAGACGGATGCGGGATGCGTTGCCGTCGGTACACATCCCTGCTGTTTTTTTTTTTGAGATGGTTTCAGGAGTCGGTACTAGATGACGCCACTGTGGTCCCAGCAGATGCACATCATGACCTTGGAAACGTGAATATTCTGTTTTGACGTCGATGGACCTGATCCACCTGGCATTACCAAATGTTTTGGTCATCTAGGGTTGTCGTAGTACATCCATCTCTCGTCCTCTGTCACAATTCAATGCATGAAACCCTTTCTTTTCAGTCGTTTAAGAAGTATCTCGCACGTCTACCTCGCTCTCAGTTGATGCGGCACCCAAGTCCAAGCTTTTTCGATCATTCCCATGGCGCGCAAGCGCTTACCGACGATAGATCTGTAAGCCTTTAACTACTGCGACAATTCTTCTAGGCTTCGACTTGAATCTTCATGCAACAATTCCCGTAGTTGTGAATCTTCAAACTTTTTCGGTGCCCCTTCACGATCTTAACCAGTCACGTCAAAATCCCGATTTTTAAAACGCCGAAACCACTCTCTGCAAGTCGTCTCAAATGGATCATGATCATCGTAAACATCATCATTATACGATAAGTTTTCGCAGCATTTTTGAGAATCTTTTCTGCTAGGACTTCCCGCAAATGCAGCTTTTTCGGTATGAAAGTCGACATTTTCAACCCGAGAAAAAAAAAACCGTGTTCACGCTTTGAAGGAATGTCGACTACTGCGTTCGTGAGCCTACGTATACAACTTCCAATTCCAAGAACGCTACCACAGCAGACACTAAAAAAGTATCTGTAAGGTCATATGTTTACCAACGGTGGAAACTAATTCTCATACCAAATATATAGTTCTTGAAAAAGTTCTAGCAATATTTAAATTTTTGGGGTACTTAACTCTCATATGCATTAAGACATTCAGCTTGCTTGGATCATGGGCTGTGGGGACCATTCTGACTAACCCAGTGTGTTAACATTGATCGCCAATTGTTCCTCGTTAGTTACAGGTTAATGTTCGTTATTTCTAGAATGTAGAACGTGTAAACCTTGGCAGCCAAATTGGTTCCATCTGAGATATGAGCACTGCTAAAGACTACTCCTATGACTGGTGACTGTTTCAAATAGTTCCATCCTTTGTTGCATATAAACAATATTTTCAGAAAATTTCTAGTACTTATTAAACTAAACTAAACTAAACATTTATTTTAAAAAACTTCTCAATAGAAAGACTTGGAATTATCGCTCAACATAATTTTGGTTTAGCCCGAGAAAAATGATTCTGGGCTAAAACATTGAGATATATTCCACATGAAATGTTGTGAGTTGCTGAGGTGGGCGAAGAATTAAAGTAATTCATCGAAATCGAATTACAAAGTTATCGGTAATAAAAGTGAGCAATGAAGGTGTGCATTGAAAACAACACGATTCACAGTCAATCTGTCCTCACGCAGTCACTCTGAGGTACTGTAAGGAGAGAAGGTAATCAAATATCCAATAAATGCCAGGACATCTTTCGGGGTAAACAGGCTTTAACAAAGTAACAGCTCCAGATGTACCGAACCTTCTATGCGCTATCAAGGTGAAAAACGTAACCGAAATGAGTCATAAGTATTCAACAACCTCGAAATGATAAGTGCCATTTGAAATAGTTCAAGCTGGGCATCAACACTATATTTCAATTGGCCACTTTTTCGATGGTATTCATGCCAATTGACCGGATATTTTATTAGCTGACTTGTACTCAATCAACGGGTAACAAGAAAAAGGGGAGACGATTGAAAACTTCCTACAAAAACGCTTTGCTCTTCACTGGAAAAAGTATGAGAAAAATTCTTAAGTAAGTGACAGAGCATTGAAATTCATTGGAAGCAGGATAATCTCTGGTGTATTGAATAGTTAGACTTTTTTCTAGTCAGTTTGAAAATGAAACCGAATAACCTCAAATATTCCTCAATTTGAATCCTCTGCGACAAAAAGACACGCTGTCATTATTATTTCTAGGTACCAAATGTTCAACCATCAGAACGTCCTTTATTACACTCGTCATGTTCTACTAACTTGAAAATGTTTTCTCGAATCAGCGTCCTTCTTTGCGTGCAGTTTTCATCGTTGGAAACAGCTGAAGTTGGTATTGGAGGGTATATGGTATAACAGTTTTTTTTTATTGAAAACTGTTTATGCTAATCATTCATTTGGTGTCAATTGATAGTTCTTACAAAGTTATTGATCGATTCTGGCTTAAAGTGCCTCAATTCCTCCTCGAAAAGGAAGTATGTTTCTAAATTGTCTGTATTCCTTTTCGGGCCATCACTATACGCTAATATGAATAACGTTGACGCCGATAGAGTCAGAGTCAACTGTTACAAAAGCTCAGGCTTATCTATTTGTAATAACTTCTTTGCAAATTCCAGAATTCAGTCCATATTCATGAAATGAACTTCGAGTACAATGCAATGCACCATGAAGATCTAGACATCCAGAAGACTATGTTTCAGTTGTTTTAGCTTCTCTACAAGCTCGAAATTCAATTTGAATTAGACATCGAAAAATATCTTCACTAGCTGAATACCTGAATACGCTGAATACCTGTAGGTCTTCAGCAACGTTATTACATTCTCCATCCTCATTTTCCTTTAGGCCTACGTAAATGATACTCTTTTCTGTCGCTCGTAAATAGTTTGGAACCGAGAAATACTGGCGTGCCAGTTTTCGTTAGATGATCCACCTGCTTATTACACATGAATCTGACGTGCTCTTTTATCAAAGTATACGTTAATCCTTTTGTCTGAACTGTCACCTTCATTTCCAAAGCTAGAGTGGAAACAAAAGTGAAAATTTTTTTGACAGTTTGACAGTTTTGTTGACAGACAGACAAAGACAGCTCATAGGTGTTTGGATTTCAAAATTGGAGGATGCCGTCAATAGACCGAGACAGTTGGAGGCGCTTGCTGAAGGAAATGAAGGCCCGAGAAGGAATGTAATGCTAAGGAGATGAAGGAGTCACTTTTGTTTCAATTTCAAATCACTTTTGATATTAAGCGTCCTTAAGACTGCTTGACTTTAGGTAGTCTATCTAAATCTTATTCTCTGTCTAGGCTCAGTTGTGTGTTTGCAGCTGTGTTATTCCATGACATGTGCATGTAAGGTGTGAAGTCAGCCAATCTTTTGCCCACATATGAACTGCACTAGTGAGATTTTATTAGAATTAACCTTTCCGTTTTTTTCTGGTAACAGTTATTCAAGTTTCAAAGATACACCGATTCGTTCTTCGAGGGATGAAGCTTATTAACAAACAAGAGTAATACTCATTTCCTTGTTCATCTTGGCAACGAACACTCTAATATCAACAAATATCACAAAAAAAGGAATCCCTGGACGGCAGCCACAGCACACTTCGATTATCTTGGATCGTTCAGAGGAAGAGCGGTTCTACCGTATTGCAGCAAGCGTTATGAAACGCATCACAGCCACATGCAATGCACAAACGAACCTTAGCAAGGAGGTTTAAAAGGAGTCGTGGAGTTGGAAGACCTCGTAAACCAAATAGGTTACTATTCACGCAGGTGACTAATGGCACAAAAAACCAACAGGCTAATTTCTTCGACAGCGCAGTAGTCATCCCAATTTCTACTGCAAGCAAAACGTTAGTCTGCAGCCCAATCGAAGGGGATGATTTGATACAGCACGATCCAAAGCTGCCAAGAAATCAGCTCAAAAGGCTTAAAAACCAATCGATGGTAGATCCTATGCGGATGTTCTGCGAGAAACCAAGGGAGCGGTTAAACCGGAAGACATCCAAACTGCAATAAAAGCTATACGGCCAACTCGGTCAGGGGATCTACTTGTTGAGTTCGGACCAGATGCAAATAATAAAGACGCGTTCTGTGATGCAGTCAAAAGAGCACTCAGAGAAAAGGCATCTGTAGCCTCACTCGAGCCTATGGCCACACTTGAAATCAGTGACTTTGGCTGCATTACGGATCTGTCCGAAATAGAAGACGCCTTAAAAGCAAGGCCATATTCAACGCAAGGCCATAGTCGACCTCACAGACAGCAAAGCAAAACTTCTTTTGAAGCAGAGCAAAATAAAAATAGAGTGGGTTATTTGTCGGATACGGTGAAGAGCGATTCTTCTCCGGTGTTTCAAGTGCCTTGGATACGGCCATACCGCACCATACCATTTGAAACATATTGCAGACACAGGGAAGTGTCAGGTCTTCCAAGAAGCTGTAACCAAGTCTAAAGCGCTTCTGTAATGATTTGCATCCTCCAGATCAATCTGCATCGAAACATTTACGTCCAAGACCTGCTCGAACAGTTTGCGAGAGACAGGCAAACGAAGCCTAGCCCAAAGTAATATGTCAAACGGTACCAGTCAAGGTTCTCAGGTTGACAGGGAAGGTGTTTAGTGGGTAGTCAAAAAGAATTGCTCGTCTGCGAGTCCCACACTCAGGGCGTAAACAGCCTTCACCTCCCTACCAAAGAAAAAAGCAAACAAATATGAAGAATGCTACTTCTTTTGATTCTAAAAATTCTCTCTATGTTGTATCTGTTGAATTTCCTGTGCTGTATGCGTGTTGATTACGATGCAGTTGATATATTGTTAGGTGAGTTGTCCTCATGTGATTGACCTGCATTTCCTCCATCTTATTTTGAATATAAGACATTTGAAACTATTTTTGGGTAGATTTTACAGTTTCCTTAACAATTCAAAAAACGATATTTCAACAAAATTTTAGTTACGTCCTTAAGCTAAGTCCATAAGTTGAAATAAAATGTTAGATCTTCACCCATTTCGCCGATAATCGATCGCAAGAAAAGGCCACAACAATGTGTGATCTGCATTACTTCAAATGATTCTCAAACTTACGAATATGAGGGTCTAATAATGTCACGGATTTTGGGTGAAACCAAATTATGAAACTTGGTTAGATCTAGTCAGCACTAAGAACCAATTATATTCTAAATAGCCTCTGAATTCTCAACACGTTTCTGAATGGAAAAACAAAGGTAGTATGATGGTAGTAATGTAGCCTAGAGTGTTGGGAGGATACTTTCCTACGTTGATGTCATCGCGCTGTGTTTCGCGCATTCAAAATTAAAATGTTTTTCATGCATTAACTTTCCCATTAACTTAAATTATGCTCGTCTACAATTTATTTTATTTTTAAAAATGAAATCACCGAACACCAGCACTTCCTTGCTGCATTCACCAAAATGAAATGAAATTAATATTTCAGACACAACTGCTGACTCAATTAAGGTATGCACTTTGTAGCAACAACTAGTCGACCATATATCCAAATGGCAGTAACATTAATTCAACGACTATAGAGTGCACTAGTGCAGTCAGCGTCAGGCTCTATAAGGTGGAAAATAAAACTTCAAAACCCTCTGCTGACTACGGAGCTTTGCAACGACTACGGGCCGGCGAAGTGTAATTAAAATTCATGGCCTGTACTCAAGTGAATCTCTCCACAAAGTCGGGACTTTACCGTTTTTAATTCGCCCTTAAACTTATGTTCTTTTCCGATAGCGACTCCTTGGCAGAGGCCTCGCTTTCCTACCAACTTCAAACTAGAGAATGAGTTCACTGTCCAATTACTTTGATTTATTAGGTTGAATATTGTCACAGTTCGATGCGTGGACTTTGTTCCGTTTTCGCGGGAAATGTAAAAGCTTCACGGGGCAAAAGATACAGATACATTTGCATGCAACTTGCATTTTATGGCCCGAAAAAAACAAACGTCGACACATATTCCTGCAGCTCCTCAGACCCTAAAACCAATTTAGGGGTAGCGTAACGTATATTTCATTTTGGTTATATTCAGAGTACCGTTTTCCCGAAGGTAATCACATCACCATCCAGAAGCGATGTGAGTATCTACTAATTATACACGTATAGGGCATTAGGTGGAAAAACTATCTTGTTATTCGGCAGTAACGGTCATGTGTGCAGCGAACCAAGAAACAAAATGTTTCACGCTATGACGAAGGTATGCTTAATGACCTGATAGATGCTTTTTGTGTTGCTACACTCCTAGTCCGACGACTCTTCTTCGGTGGATTAGAGCTTAGGAGTACCATAAAATATCAAGTGGATCTGTGCTAGTGCGCTCATTCATTAAATTTTTGCCGATTTTCACAAAAACAACATTCGACAGAGGAAAAGCAAATGAAAAAGAATGGAAATAATGATGTTAAGAAACAATGTTACGGAATTATTCATGAATGCCGAACAAACATTCGAATTTTAATCACTGATTGGATTTCCGCTGGGCCTCTATTGTTCATTGTCCTTATCGAACTGGAGCATCTTGACTTCTAAATTTAGATTTTATTACAGATTGTTTCCATCAGAGGCAGACTTCATTGAAAATTTATTACGGTTACTTGTTGAAATTCGTATCCTTGTGGCAAAAATAGAATAACTTAGTCCTTGCTCCTAACTCCTCCGAAAACAAAATATGTCTAGCGCCTAGTTTTAGTGTTTTTAGGTCTACAGAAGGGCGAAAGTGCAAAATTTATTCGATTTCGAATTGAATAATTTATTTTTTTAATAGCGAATTTATTGAAATTTATACTAACATAAAACCACTATTATTATTTATGACTAGGCTCTGACGTTCTGGTATCTTGCTGTATCCCTCTCCTGTAGAAATTTTCCCCTTTACCATCGAAAAAGTTTTCTACCTCTGTGCGAAGATCCTCTTCAGTGTTCTTCAGTGTTGCATTCCCGTCCCTGTAGGGAGACCAAAATTATTGCTAAACAGTTGGAGTAAGATCGGGAGAGATATGGAGGGTGGGACTAATTTTTCCAGCCAATCTCCGTTATTGTCAGTAATTCCAGCTGTGTACGATGTTGTATTGTCGCGCTGACAACAATGGGCAATAAGGACGAACGCATTGTCTGTTGAAGCCACTCCAATTGATGGCAATACAATAAGGTCACATTTACCGTTTGATTTCGTTCCAGGAGCTCTCAAGAAATGATACTTATGACCTTCCGATATAACTCTCCTTGGGTCCAAGCCTGGTTTCGAAGTCAATGCTGTTGCTTCACTTCGTTTGCAAACAGTTTCACATAATTGTAGAGGCCTTACTACATCTGTCAGAAAAATTCGTTCAACGAGAAAGATTAAAAACACAACAGGCCACTTCGTCGTACTTGTTTCTTTGTAAATGTGTGTAGAGTACCCAAGAATTCGACTTTACCACATTACTACCGCACGGATTCTTTTCTCTTTAGTGTTTCTGTAGGGATGAGACGTTTTTGATAATTTTGCGATTGTCTTGTTATTGTCTTCTTGTATGATTTCCAATAAATCACCAACTGCCACAGATTTGGGCCACTTTTGATTGGTCAGTGACGTTAGTTTTCTTTTGATTTGTAAAGATAATCAGTATTTGATTACTAAAATTGTAATGGTAACTCTCCGCTGTGTCATGTATTAAGCGCCTCCTGCATAAGTGAAGCTCTGTCGATGATGGATTGGTCATTCTTTGTATTTGCTCATAATACTACGGAATTCGTTTACAGAATGCAATTCCATTAACATGCATGATTATACTTATGTAGGTTCTACAATTGAATTTGCTTATTTTTTAGATTTCAACTGACTTTTAGTGAATTCGCTCTACTTCAACACGTAGGTCGACCTCTGTTCGATTAACACATATGCTTCTCATTCTATAAAATGATTGCAATGAAATTTCAATGTTCTCTATGTTTTTCATAGTTCACAATTTGTTGTTCCCAATATTCACTTCGTTATAGTGCGGTAGAAAATAAGTTTCGATCTTAAGTCACACGTAGTTTTGATACATGAAAGTTCTTTGTGAGAATACGCTGTTAAAAATGTTATCCTTTTCCCCGACACAAAGTTAGTTTCCATATTGCAGCAGTTTTCAATACGCTCTTTAGAATATTCTTGTTCGCTATTGAATGACAATTGAAGTGACATTCAATGTCAAAATGAAATTAAACCCAGACTCTTACTGCATCACCTAATGACAAGTCTTCACACATGAGAAATTCATGCCTTTTACGGCCTTATTTTATTCAAAAATCGCAAATATGGATGTTAAAACTTTTTATATTAGCAGAAGCAGCAGTAAAATGATAGGAAATACAAGCGATGACAAGAACATGGCTTTGGCAGACTTTAAAACTATAATGAACTATATTGAGAACAACTTTGAAAACAATTTTTAGCCATGATTTATCTCATATTCTAATCCTTTTCTTCAATCTTCTTCTAATCCTTCTTCTTCAAACAACTAGAGCACTTCAATCCTCTCGCAGAAATAGATAGAAAAAGCACACATCGTTTTACATTTGTATTGGGTTTTCATACAAACGTTTTGACAGGGTATTCCAGTCAGGGTATTCCCAATCCAAATGGAATTTCACCTATTTTGTTTGAAACTTCTTAGGTGTTCGTTCAATGTATTATCTTAGTTACTTCTTCGTCTGGGGCTCTTTTATGCTTTATGTGCTATGCTATATTTTAAGGTTTGCAATTGCCAGATAAGTAGCAAAATCCTATTCATGCGGACGATGTACCGGCATTAGTCGACAGTCGCATCAAAAAGAAAAGGCGATCCAGTCTACGGAATCTCAGCAATCTGGTTCCGTTGTTTCAATTCTATAGAGCGGGAAAATGTTACATAGGCATATTAATGTAAAAGCTATCGCAGAATTATTTTATTCATATTGAAAACGTCATCGCTGAACATAAAATGACGATAAAATACCTTTACCTAATCTGCTAAAGGATTCACTTAAAGTTGATCAGTCCAGTCAGAGAGTTGACAGGTGAAGTCGCAACGGGAATACTGGCTATCAGTTGTCTCATGGCGAAAACCGAACTCCTCCTGTAAAGTGCACCTAATTATTAGTGCTCACAAGTCAGTATTCTTGGCCGGTTTCAACGTGTGGGCTGACGTTCTTGCCTTCTCGTTCTTGTCAAATTCTTTTATAGAGATGAGCAGATAGACAAGAGGCTTCAAGAGAAGATAGGGGAAGCATTGTCACATCGTAGCTGGAGGGAGGAATAATACGAAGCAGGAAGATTGATCAGCTTATCAATTAACCGTGAGTGGACTCATGGCACGAGGTCTTTAAAGGACCAAGTACTATTATTATTACTATCATGATGATCATAATTGATAGGACTTATAGGATTGATTCGTGTCGAACTTAGATGCTCTTGAGACACGTTCTTTGCAGTTAACATCGCAAGATTGTACTCCCCGGACTGCAATTTACTCAAGGCAATACATGCCAAACCTTTGTCTTATAGGACAAATTTGACTATTAACGAATGTGTTTGCCCTCCTTCATGAAAGGCAACTATTCTCAAAAATAAGGAATCGGTGATTTCTATCAGTTAATTTCTATCTGAGTTCTAAAGAATATTTTTAACATAAAAAGAGAATTAACAGAACTCCTAGAAAAAATTCTAGCCATTTTGCATTCATGTAGCGTTTAAAACTTCTGGGATAAGGTCTTTTTGGAACCGGTCTTCCAGGTCACTTTTCTTGTCGAGTGAATTGGTAGTTTATGTAAATTTACACCTGTCATCAACTGCTGTGACTTCCTAGCAGTGCTTTAAACATGCGTTCTTCTGAAGCATCAATGTCACTCGGTCCTTTACTACTAAAAGACCACCGACAGATTTCTGCGCTGTTGCAACAGAGCTTCTGCTCGGCAATTTTGTGCACAAAAAAAGACCAGGTTCATGTGATTTTCACTCTTAATCTCGGTTGTATCGTTGTCAATTGGGTATAATTTTTGATAATTTTCTAAAATTTAATAAAGTTTTTCAGAAAATTCTTTTGCAGCCGATTCATTTGTCGCCGCACTTTGTCATCCAAACTGTGCCTGACTCAACTTCTTTAATACATTCATGAATTCTTAATGCAGTATTCGCGATAGCTATCCTATTTGCTGGTTTTTTTTTGTGATTTATGACACTGTATTGAGGCTACCAAAACATCTTTTATATTATTAATATAAAGATTTGAAAACTGGTTTCAAAAACTTGCTAAATTTGCACGAGCACTAACTTTAGATATAACCTTTTAAATATTCAGAACAACCAAAGATCTTTTCTTTTCAACTCTCAAAACCAAACTAATATGCCTGAAAAAGACATCACGACTTCACTCTCTGCATAATTCAGGCAATCTCACGCTGATATTCAAAAATCCCAAACAACCTAATCTTGTACACGGCGAAAGCAAAACCAACCGAGTCTTAGGGACTTCCTGAGTCTAGTTGGAACGTTTCTTACACGCTTCAAAAAACCTCGCTGTATTTGCTCTGGGAGAAAGTTTTATAGAATATTTGCAATCGTGTTAAAGCAAAACAATTCGTGGAAAAAGAGAGTTTTTTTTCTTTTTAACTCCTGTCAAATCAAATCCGTATATAGAAATTTGTACAAAAAAGGAACTAGACCAGAGCCCATTATATTCGGCCAGGTCAGGCAACTGGGAGATTCAAAGCGTTTCTGTTTTGTACCCCCACTACTAAGTGATCACATTTTGTTCTGTTCGAAATATAAGAGATTAGAATACTGTGGCGATAAGAGAGAGAGAGAGACAGATAAATATGGCGGAGCTGTATTCAGCTGCTGTTCCTCGTTGCGTAAGCCGTCAAAAATGTTAAAAGTCAAGCATCGCGTTGCAACCTTTGTTAATTTGCTTTGGGAATTTAACTTAGAATTCCCAAAAAGGAAGTTTTGTTTATTTTTTTTTGAAACTCCAAAGTAGAAAGTCGCCTTTAATCAATTTGAAAGCAACTACAAACGATTGCGATCTGACAAAAGAGGCACTACATCTTTTGCTTCTTTTTCTTACGCGTACTATATATTCAATAAATTTTGTTTAATTTTCAATAAAACATCATATTACAAAACGCTTCACAGTTGATTACTCCGATTTGTACACAATAAAACTATAAATTCTACTGAAGGAAATGTCTCATTAAGACGTCAAAACTTATTAATTGATTTAAAGCAATAGAATTTCCTCTGATAACAGAGATCAACAAAAAACCTATACATAAATATAATTACAAGCGTCATTTTATTTTCAAAACTTCAAGTCATTAGTATGCATTCAGATCCATGGTATCAGAAGGAACGAATTGCTGTTGTCTCGAAACAAGGTTTTATTTTTATTTTGATAATCATGAGAAAGCGTCATGTTGTTATCAAGTGATTTAAGTTTTTTTTATGAAAATGGAACGAAAGGGAAGTGCTTATGAATTGTTATAAAATCTCATATGTGTATCCCGTGAAATCGCCAAAATTTGAAATATTTTATTGATTGTTGCACGATTTACACGATTTTGGTCCTCAATTTTTCCAGACCTTTTGTGGGTCTTATATGGTAAATTTGTATAGCTCTTTATACATTTAAAAACAGCTAATTGTCCAGAAAGGTCCTGTTTGTTCAAAATTCAAGGAGATTTCCCTGAATGTTTCATTTCAACATTTTATATTATGAGGGGAGTTCAAAAAGTAATGGGAACGATATACTTTAATATATACTTTATATAAAAGACCGTCTTCTCAAACGCAAAAAAAAAACTCAAGACAAAATCGTCTGCCGATAAGGCCATGAACACTTTGTTGGGATAGCCCAGGAGTTGTGGTTGAATACTTCGATCATGGAACCATTGTAATAGGTAGTGTGTACGCAGACCAACCAAATAGTAAGGCAGGACATTTGTTATTACGTATAGGAAATTTCGCGAAAAATTTCTATCGAAACAACAGACCGGCACACAAATAGGCAGTTGTCATGATAACAATCCAAGATGCCAAGACTTTCACCAGACTTAGTTCCTTGGTGATTTTCGTTTATTTCCCAGGATAAAGTAATATTTAAAGACTGAAGATTTTGAAGATGATGAAGAAATGATAGCAGCTGTATAAAATTTGTAAGAGCCCTAGAAGAATTTTTTTAAATACGCAGTACTTGTTCTGTGGAAAAGTTATTTAAAAGTATAAACCCAAACACTGGGCATGTAGAAAAATAAAATAATAATATACCTAACTTCTCTCTAGCATGGTCATTCTCGATCCTTTTTGAACATCCCTCGTATCCTAGCCTCAAATATTTTGAAATGCCTTAAAATGAGCATTTTTTTACTTTGGATCCCAGAATTCATATCTCAGACCCAAATTATTATTGAAGCGTAAAAATTTAGGGAATTTCATTTGAATAATATTTCCTTAAGAAAAATCTACCCAGATTAGGTTCCGCCTCGAAAACCATATTTATTATGCCAATCGTGAACATCTTTTTGGGTGAATCTCTGAATCTAAAAATCTCTACATCTTAGAAGTTGATAATCACCACACAGGGCTATCCTTCACTACTGTATTTTCTTTTGTCCTGCTGAAAACAAGCTACAGAAGTCCTTTTTTTATTTTTATAACCGAGCTCAAGTATTGTCCTTACGAGGACCGTTATACAAATTTGTAAAGTGGGAACACGCAAACGTTTCTTCAACTACGGTGTAATGAGTTTCAAGTCAAAATTTTGATTAAAATATTTTCGTGCCATGCTGTCTTCTAATTCATTTAAAATAATACTTGCATTGATTCCCCATTGATCAAGCATGCGATGGAATAGTCCAGTTTTTGACGTCTTCTTGAAAAATAGGATTACATGTTTATTTATTTGCCAAAGAAGGCTAATTCAAAAGACCACATATTCACTTACAGATTGAATTTGTAAATGCAGTTTATTCATTTTGAAGTATATTCTACAAAATTGTAGTATTCATACAAAAGAAAAGCATTTAAAAATCAAAGTTTTGAAATTGATTCTGGAAACGCTTGGCATATTGAGAATTCGTGCTCTATGCACCTCAGCGGGTAAATCAAAGTCCTATCGATAGAGACGGCGAAAGTAGGATCCCAGAAGAGACAAGCGTGTACGAGAAAAGGACGAACTAAGGATGCATATAAAGTTCTAGATACCCAAACAGTCTGGAATTCTTTGAAATCTCGTTTAAAAAATCCGGTAAGCTTATTAGCTCGGCAGAGAACTTCATTATAGTGGAAGTTAAATCACACCTTCTTGTCTGAAATGACACTAAAGTCTACGATACACGACGGGCTAAAAGTTTGCGATGGTTGAGCTCAATGATAAACGCAAATGATATTCTAAATTTTTCCCAGAAAAACTCATAATGTGGCATTTGTCGAGGTTCACATAAACTTTATTTGTTTCAGACCATTCATAAATTGCGTTTCATTTGATCTGAAATTTGATGATCACTTCAATGAGTTTCGTATATCACGAAGACGTAATCACATTGAAGACCTCAAGCCCTTCATCGGCATAAAATAGATGAGATAGGATGACGTAACAGGATTCCCGGCAGATCAGAAAAGAAGATGTTGAAAAGAAAAGGGCCAAGGTGACTGCGTTGTGGTATGCCGGAAACACTTTTATTCCCTTGGATACCCTTGAAATTTAGCATATTGTGTCCTGTTTATGAGATACGACTCAATCCATACTGATTCCAAAGTTTTTGAACTTATGTGATAGAACCTTGTAGGTTATTTCAGGAATATCGTTAATTTTTACTATCTTATGTCCTCTTAGAATGTGCAACACATTTTGTACTATTTTTGAGAGAAAAGAAAACGAGTGTTGTATAATTGTTGTACGCAGTGGCTTACTGAAGCTTGGTTGGATTTTCTCTTTGTCAAAAGACACTCGTATCCAATACTATGTGTGAACCAATTACCACAGGTGACGTGATATTTTGTATTGTGGATTAATTTTTCAAGTTCTTCGTTGAATGGGGGCCGTTTTATCCACGGAACCTAAGCCTTTGCCGACGTATGACATGGCTTCGATCATATCTTTTCCCAGCGTATGGCTTGGTTAGCTTGCACATCATTGCAGTTCTTAATCCTTTTGATTATATACAGTATCCTTTTGATTATATACTCTTAAATCTATCATTTAAAACCAAAACTTCTTCGCCTCTTATCACTGTTAGATGGTTGTTGGATGTTAGCAAGTTCGGAAATTCGCAGAAAAATATTGCACACCTAAAAACCAATGGTTTTGCCGACTGTTTTTATGAAGAACTTCTAATAAAATTAGGTGAAAACAACAAAAACTTGTGTTTGTTGGAGCCTCTCCGTGACTTTTTCGTTTTCCCCCATTAGTGTTTTTGTCTTCAAATCTCATACAACGTAATTAAAATGTAAATCGAGCTTCGGACGTAGTGGATTTACACACATTTTTGTCATAATAATCGCGCCAAAGCTCTTCAAAATTTTGCTGGTTCTGTTTTTTGGGACCATCAAAAATAATAATGTGAGTTTTTTGTTTGTTCACATGCAATAAATTAGTTAAACATGTCTATCCTATACAGAAGATCAAGAAGAGACTTTACTTCAATTAAATACGTAATAGAGTGTCTTGCCAAGTTTCTGGTGTCAAAGGCTTTTCTTTTGGGCAGCAGTGTCCTTATTGTTGCATGAGACAATTCTATTGAATATCTCGTCTCTAAAATGCAGGGTGCAAGCAACCAAATAATTCATTATATTTTATGCTCCGGTGGATTTCAGAGCCATTTGAACCCCGGCATTCCTTCCTTTCCTTTGCCAAAAATAAATGACTATCAACGACCCCCTTTTTTTCTTTTTGGCTGAAGAATCGTTTTCCTCTTTAAGGTTTTCACTTTCAGATGGGAACTCATCTACACCTTCTTCATCAGAGGTGTCATCACCTGAACTTCACAATTATCTACAGCGTCTTTGTCTGATGATTCTTCATCATGATGGGCCCAACGTCGTTGATTAATGGTACCATCAACTTCTACGTCTATAGCGTTCAATATTTTGTTGAAATCAAGTCTTTAAAAATTTAATTTAATTTTTCGCTGAGTTTTCCTTCCTATCATATATATATTAAATGGATGCACATAATGTGAATAGTACCAAAATTGTATTATTATACCGTATTACCAAAAATCAAAAATAAACTGCAAATAAAAAGGGACTAAAAGTATATTATAATTGCTCATAATTGCTTGCTAATCAAAACCTTTTGCTGTATAATCTAAAATTACTTTTCTTAGAAGTCCTTTATTGTCGTATAAGATAAATACAAAATTCAAGTTCAAGGATTTGCTTTATGACTTTCTTTTCGTTCCGAAACATCTTGTATTTTTTTCGCACTTTAATAATTTAGCGATAAACATACCAATTAAATTCGCGCGAATGGTAAAGAAATGGTTACGTAATTCCCTGTTAACAAAACATGAGTATGTTTGGTTTTTTTTGAATATAAATTTAATACAAATAGCTTTCGAATAGCTTCGTTAATTCGATAACAAATGAATGATCATCATGAAAAGGTTAACATCTAATCAAGACTTCATGACTCATGAGACATTCTCGAAGCAGATAATTAAGAGGAACGTATAATGTTCTAATGTGGTGTTAATTCGTCAATATGAGCAAGAACTGCGTATTTTAGCATATAACGAAAACAAATACGTATGTCAGATTTATGGCGGAGATTTTGTCGATTACGACTTAATGCGTTGGGGCCACTATACGATACCAAAAACTCATATTTGCTTATTTTTTTAAATGGTCCCTTCGAAAGTCAAAAATGGTATTTTGAATGATTGTGGCCGGGAAATATTCTTAGTACAGTGAAAGCTGTTTAACGAGGATCTGAAGGAACCCAGAATTACTTGTTATCTATAGAGAGGTTTTTCATCGACCCAGTTTCCAGAATAGGCAGGATAACGTGACAGTTGCGTTAGTAGGAGAGATTCCTACTAAACGTCGAAATGTATATTGTTCATATAAAGAGGTTGATATTTAATAAGTGTGTATGTACAATACATATATATGTCAAAGAAATGTTTTTTTTATGTTGCAAAATTACTATTTGAAAGAAAACAAAATTTATGGCATAAAAAATCAGTGATATTAGTTCCTATCAGCTTATTCGTTGCTCTGTGGTGGGTCTGCATGATATAAATTTGATCAAAGATGTCAGAGTTATCAATATTTGACACCTCAAAATATTTATGTTAGGTTTTTCAGGCTCTTTCTGCGTCACGCTTTGGCAATCATTGTTAAGTCTCTTCACAATTCACATCGCTTTATTTTTATTCTATCGCTAAGAGCTAAGAGACATGTAATCGTCAATGAACTCTTATACTAGGACTTCCTCGTCCTCATGCTCAAAATCCTCAAAAGCGGGTTGATGTACTTTGCTACTACAAGCGGCAAGAATCTGCTTTGATTCTACAATGGTTCCACAGTTCTCTTCTATCTCTTGTAAGCCTTCAGGCTTCGATTCTTCTGAAATTGTGAACCTAGCTTGTTTGAAGTAGCTTTTAATGGTGGTATTGCACACACAAAGTCAAGCATTCCTCGGTAATCTCATAGTTTGGACGATGTCATTTTCAAGGACTTTTATCTTCTTAGATTCAATAACGTATTGTACAACTTCTTCTGTGTACTTAATTTATACATTGTTGTAATACCTTAACCCACTGTCTGTAACTTCCTTGTAGTGTTGGCAGGTTAAAACAATAACAAAAACTGTTATCAACAAACAAAACAATATTTCTGTTTTGAAACTTCATGTTGGCGTTCACTTTTTCCAACCAAACCGTGAAAATCGGGCCTGGTCTGTTTATTGTTTTCAAAACTTGATATGCTAGCTTTGATACCTTTGACGCATCTTTGAACACACACAAGCACAGCGATCCCAACTTTGCTCAATTTACCATCCTAAAAAAGCTGACATTTAAATGTGACATATTTTCTGATAGAATAAGCCAGCTTCATCAAGATTGAAGATATTTTCAGGTGAAAAATTGTGTGATAAATCTGGAAGATTTCTGAAGCTACTGATTCTATATTCGTTGTTGTCCACAACATTGCCCACTCCACAAAAATTTTTGATAACGATATCGTTCCTTCTCTTCAAGCTTACCAGCCATCTATTTCTGTAAGAAAATTCCTTCTTTGCCTCCTCGCAAATTTTAAGGCTTTCCCCTTAATCTTTAGACCATTTACTGGAATGTTTTTATTCCGTAGCTGTTTTATCCCGTCGAGAGGCATTGGACAAGTTCAAGCCACTCAGCTCGTGTAATCGTTTAAGTTCTCCCTTACCGTCACTTTTTTGTCCTTGATTAGAAATTATCCTATAAAAAGGTGACTTTGATAAATGAAGATCCGTGCAGAGTTCTTCACGCGTCTTTCCAGCATGATATTCTCGTCATAACTATGCCAATAATAACTTTAATTTATCAGCAGATGTTAGAGAATTCAACTTCCGTTTCGACACTTTATTTACCTTTAACAACTCGTTTTTGGTACAAACTCTAGTACTGATTAGCAAAGCAAGTACGGAAGACATCAGACTGTTTGTAAAAAAGCATATCATCGTCTAAACCTGATCAATCGCCTGATTTATATGATTTATTGAACTGCGAACCTCCAAATATAGAGTGCCAAAGAATTACATGAAATCTAATCTCAGTTAACAAGGTTTCAAAATGCCCAGCAACAGAGGTATTTCAATGCAAAAGTGTCGGGATCTTATTGTCATTATCAATAATAGAGGTTCCTTTTATATCCAGAGCCTAATGAAACAGTGGTCACTGTCTTTGTTTAACAAGTATAGTACAAGACTGCCAAATTAACAACGAGCCACTTGCGATAGCAATGCAGGAATGCATTTAAGGAAACTACGGACAACATACGGAGATATCTTCGAAGACATTTGCCAACTATTTAGACTCCTGTCTGTTTTTTTTTGGATAGAATCGTTGGTTTGTGTCAGATTCGTAGATTGAAACATTCGAGATTTAGGCCATTTGGTTAAAAATAAATTGACGGGGGCAGGGTCGGTTGCGTAAAGGAGTTATTCGATTTTTGGTCAAAAAATGGCACACAAACATTGATGTTATTCTGGTAGAAAAACCTGTCACCCGACTGCCCCAAATCAGGTTTATGTTATGCTAACACCCATCTGCAATCTTTTTAAAACTTCCAGGTTGAAAGCCTGGTCAATTTTCTGACTTTGTGAACGAAATTGTCAACGGGTGCCTCCATTCACCCAAAAAAAAAAACAGATCACCACTGATTTGATGTTTGATTTCTGAATTTTCGAGCTTCTTGGGCCGATGCAAACTTGAAGTCTTTGGGCTCAATTGTTTCTTCGTTTCAGGGTTGCAACCATAACATCATGATTCGTCATCTGTGATGTCCAGAGATAAGAAATTGAGTAATTTCGTAATGGGGTAGTTAATTCTTCTTTCAAAGCAAAGCATTGTTCCACGCGACGTTCCTATCTTAAGTTCACATCCTCGAAGCATCCGTTAGAATTCGCTGAACTGAATCCAAAGTCACTCCAGATAGCTCCACAATTTCTTCAATAGTCTGTCTTCAACCTTCCAGGATGATTTTGCAAATTTCATTATCATTTTCGTCGGTTCTGGTCGTGTGTGGAGGACCAGAGCGAAGTTTATCGTCAATTAACATTTCGCCAACTTTGAAACGAGAAAGCCTATCGAACACTTTTCTGAGAAGCCGAATAGGACAGTTTTCCGAGTAGCATTATCCAGTTTTTCCGAGCACTGACGTAGCTAGTGGGCAATTTTTTGAAAAATGTTATGAAATAAAAGTCAGAATTGTAAAATGCATGCAATTGCTTGGAATTAACTTGCACGGACTAAAAAAGTTTCATACGCTCAGGGAATTTCCGCGGGCTATGTTTCATCCTTTCTATGATTGGGTTGTCAAAAGAATTTCTGCAGTTAAAGTAATTTACAAGGATAGTATAATGAAAACCGTGTAATATGCAACAAATCTTTCTATTGAAAAAAGGAGAATGGGATTCTGGTATCAGGCAATGCCTCATGGAGATGCTTCGTGGGCTTACGTCCTTGCTTCACAGACTATCCAATGAAGCCAATACAATGAAGCGTGTCTGAAATTTGCATCGTTGCAAACGCAACTCTCTCGAATTCGGTCACTAGTTCTTTTCAGTCCATAAATAAACTGAAATGAAAACCTAGTACAGTGCAAAACGAAATTTACCAGAATTTACTATCAAGTCATCGAAAAAATATTCAGAAATTTGAAACCGTAGTGTTTCAGACACCTTCACTGCAAGAATGTAGAAAATAAGGAAGAAAACATTGAATGGGCACAAAATCATAAAGATAAGTTCGATTTGTTTGGGAGTTGAAGGCTGTTTACGCCCTGAGTGTCGGACTCCCGCTTCCGGACTACCGACTAAACACCTCCCCTGTCACGCCGAGGACCTAGCCTGGAACTGTTTGTCACATTACTTCGGACTAGGCCTCACGAATCATCGCTTAGCGGTGCCTTCAGGTTAAGGGAAATCCCTCTTACTGCATGGATGGATTGCTGTTAATTGCTGTTACAGAGATCCCCCCTCCCTCACCAAGCGATCCCTCATGCCCTTCTTTATGAGAAGAACTTTCCGTACGTAATGCAACACACAGTTCCAATTGTCTTTTGAATGCATCATTTTTCCCGTTACATTTTCTGGGGAGAGCACGCCTTTTTTCACCGAGAGATGCGAACTGAGTCTTGTTCATCTGGTACACGTAAAGAACGTGTGGCAGGCGTCATCCGTCATCCCCGGGCAGAACACGCAAGTTGGGGATGGTGACTTTCCCATCTTATACAGGTAAGACTGAAAATACCCGTGCCCACTGAGTAGTTGCGTCAGGTAATAGTTAGTCTCACTATTCATTCTGTAGAACCACGGCCCCAAGTCACTAATCAGCCATGCGGTCCACCTGCCTCACGTTTCGTTTTCCCATGTTTGCTGCCACAAGGTTAAGGTCCTTCTCCGTTTCTCTCGGATTACGGTTTCTCTCGCCAAGTATACACGTTTCCTTCGTCTGCAAGTAACTTAATAGGAACCACCCTCGAGATTACCAGCACTGCAGGTTCAGAGACAGTGCGATATGCAGCCGCTATCCGCAAAGCTCCTTGCCTCTGCACCTGTGCCAGATGCCTTCGGTAAATCTCTTTACTAAGAGCGTCAGCCCAAACCTCGGAGCCATACAAGAGCACTGACTCCATTACACTCATCAGTAGACGTATTTTGCTCGAGGTTGGTCCCCGCGTGTTGGCCATAAGGCGACTGAGAGCCGATACTCGCACGGAAGCCTTATCCGCTGACGCTCGAACCTGCTCGAATAAACTCATCTTCGAGTCAATCATCAAGCCAAGGTATCTGATTGATTCTTTCGACTCGATGATCATTCCTTCCACCCGAATGGGAATAACACAAGGGATCCGCTTCTTAGTTAGGACGACGACCTTGGTCTTTTCCTGCGCTAGGCTAAGTCCACGGTCTGTCATCAACTCGCTTACTCGACGAATTACCGCACCCAGTTTGAGATGCGCCTGTGCAACAGTACGCCCGGCAACTAGTACTGCTACGTCATCTGCGTAGCCAACCAGGCGCGACTCCCCCGGTAACTGCAACCTCGAAAGCTCATCGTACGAGACATTCCAGAGGTCCGGGCCCAGAACGGAACCTTGCGCTACCCCTGATGTCAAATCAATTCTTCGCCGGCCTCCCAATGTGTCATTGATGAGCTTCCGGTTTTTGTACGTCACCTACCTTGGCATCCTGAAATATTCCAGAGCACGAAGAATATCTGTCCATCTAGCAGAATTGAAGGCATTTCTCACATCGAGTGTTATGAGTATTACTATTCGTCTCGAGTGGTGATTGTGGGCTTCTGCCTGCTGGACCGCACTCACTTCCTCTGCTATTGCACCGATCGTGGATCGACCAGCCCTGAAGCCGTACTGCCGAGGAGACAGATCTCCGGCATTTCGAATGGCTTCTCCAAGTCTTTCTCTAATGAGCCTCTCGAGTACCTTCCCAGCGGCGTTCAGCATACATAGGGGCCGATATGAAAATGGTTGCTCGGCGTTCCCCTTCTTCTTGTGGATCAGCACGAGCCTCGCCTCTTTCCAACAATATGGAAACGTGCCCTGCTGCAAACAGGCATTGAAAGTGGTGAGCAGCTTGTCAGGACAAAGTTGATGTGCAAGTTGTATCACTTCTGCTGGTATACCGTCTGGCCCTGGGGCCTTTTTCGATTTAAAGATTTCACGGCATCATCCAGCTCGATGGTGCTAAATCTCTTGATGTATCTATCGTCTCTAACCATGTCCTCAACGAGATTGTGACAGCAGCGAGCCTTGCTTTCGTTAATCAACCTACGGAGGAGTTTTCTGGCTGACCTGTGTGCCAGCGTTCGGGAGTGTGACTCGCTCGATTTCTTGAACGTTGGGCTTCGCGGCGGAGTCTGTGACATTCTCTCCACTTTTCAGCGATTTCTGCCGACCACCAGTACACAGCAGGCTTATTATGTCCAGGCCGTCGCCTGGGCATATAGCAGTCGCACGCATTCTTGATGAGCCTCATGGTTGAGTTCATCGTTTTCTCAGCTGAGGCTTCCCCCATTGCCGTCATAGTTTCACAACTCATAAGAACTGCGGTGAACGCGTCGACATCTATTTTAGATATATTTCAACCTACAGTTGAGGGTTGGGTTGCTACGCGTCGAGTAGCACACTTGCCAACTTCGAATGCAATGTATTGCTGATCGCTCGCTGAGTAGTCCTCCAGTACCCTTCATCTGTGTATCCTAGGCACTAAGGACTCCGAAGCAAATGTCACATCCGGAATAGTTCCCAAGCAGCCTCCCCGTCGAGAAGTTGGTGTGTTCCTAACGCTCATAATGACAAGTTGCCTTCTAGCCACCATTTCTAGGATTCTTTTTCCTCTCGGGTCTGGAAGAGGCATTCCCCATTCTATCGATTCGAATCCAACAAGGATTCGGCCTTCCGTGCTCGAGACAGTTTCCTCCAGTTCATCGAGCCATGAAATTGACTCATTCGGCGTAAAATAGACCCTTATGAATGTCAAATCGGCGCACCCAATGAGCAGAAAGCCATTTCCGCTGGAGCAAGTTCAAGCTGTGGGTAGAGCCCTATCACGTACCCAGATGGCGGCGGTGCGGGATCGATCACAATACCATCCAGCCTCCTCCTTGTTGTAATGTTGCTCAGATATCAGCAACAAGTCGACTTTTTTCTCCCTCGCAACCTGGTCTAGTAGATCTTGTGATTCGAATTCGAATCACGGTTGATCAGTAGGAAAATCAAATTTTTG
This sequence comes from Stratiomys singularior, assembly GCA_954870665.1. Classification (NCBI taxonomy): domain Eukaryota; kingdom Metazoa; phylum Arthropoda; class Insecta; order Diptera; family Stratiomyidae; genus Stratiomys; species Stratiomys singularior. Next base: position 29,318,844 of record OX940881.1, on the reverse strand, counting down.
AGATGTTTCAACACTCACAAGTTTTGTACCAGGTAAAATACAGCTTTTTATCAGTGACAGTGTTTCTAAGACTTTTGAACGCAGTACCGAGTCTGATGACAATGTCGCCGTACTCAAGAAAGAGTATATAAACCATGGTTTATATAAACCAGACCTGTTTTGTTCCTTGTAAAAGGATAAAACAGGTCTTGGAGGATGAAGCAAATCGACGGGAGACAACCTCTCTATTTGATATAGATTAACCATTGGTAGAAACAGTAATTCAGTGGAAAATATGTAATTTAAAAATTTTAAAATTTTCCTAAAATTCTGGATGTAATGATACCAGCAGAAACGAATGTGAACCCAGCAGAATGAATGCTGTATGAAGCTGCAAAAGAGTAGAAGATCGCTTCAAAATCCAAACGAAAAGGAAAATAAGAGGCGAACAGAAGGCCAATTATATGGTGGCGGTATCTTGCATTAAAGTTATAATAAAATTTGTCACGACTTTCTATAATTCAAAACTTTAAAAGCGTTTATTTCAAAACAGCGCTTTTCAAGATGGCTGCGTCCATATGTCGAACAATTTTCAACATACAAACTTTAAATTTCGATGTAATGTTTAAAAATATTTTAGTTAAATACTTACCGCGGGTTTTTGAAGACATAGTTTATCTTCGAAGACATAAACTGTTTTCAAGAATTTTCAGTCGATTTTTCTGCAATTTTTGTATGTTTGAATTGCAAAAATGTGCGCAATCTTGCCATAAATCATTATTTCGAAAATATCTGACATGTTTCAAGGCTGTTATCATGTACAAAAAACACTTCAAATGACTTTTTATGTATCAAAATTTGAAGCAGCTGTTGGTAAGGCAGTGGCGTCTTTCCAAAATAGAGAGGTTTTCTGGGAAAAGCTGCACAATCACCATTCTTAGAGTTTTCTAGTGTTTTGTTAATAGTAATTAAATTTCTAAAAGGAGACATGTGAACTGATACGTATTTCTTTTCTTTTCAGGTATATTTGACCATTGGTATTTCAATTCACTCAGCTTGTGTATTCGCAAAAGGGTAAATTTCCTGTATGCCTTAAAAAATTTAAATTTGTTTTTGCAGCTGCATTCTATACAATATTCGGAAGTTTCCTATTGCTTCGAACGTATTCTTAGCGATCAAATGACATCACATAACTCTTTCGTATTTCTATCAACAATTCTTTGACATTGTAATGCATTTTTTAAACAAATTTCCAAAAAGAACTCCTCCCCATACGTTTCATCTATGTCAAATAGCATTCCTTCATTCTATTATTGCCGTTCAAGTTTGAAAGATTTATCACTATCATCAAATGCTACTCTATTTTCTTTCTTCGCCCTCAGACGCAGCAACGGCATGGATTCAATTTCATAAACTCGAAAAAGCATTGGGGAAAATCTTAAATGTCCATTTGCTTCCTTCTAAAAATAAACCATGCATTCTCCTCTCCGAACTTCGCTCTGGCCCCAAATAGCACTCGTTCATCGAATCCGTTTCCTCGATAACGTGTTTCGAATCCCATAAAGTGATTTTGATGGCATAAACAAATCACTACTATGCCTAAATTTTCGAATGCATTTTCGATTAAACATTTTTTTGGGCGATCAAATGTTTTTCACGGTCATCAGCAAGTACCAACTCACCACTACGTGCAGGGAAGAATTGAAATGCAGAATGACAATGTTACTAGACGCTATCATCGTTTGGAATGGCTGAAGGATAAATTTTGCCAAAAATACCTAAAATTTGGATAAAAGCAACTCTTATCCCGTGGCTGATGAACTCCTTATTTCACTAATAGATTTTCTCCCTCCAGTTCTTGGGAGTTCGTGCATGGGCAATAAAAATAGTTGTCCCAATTAAAAAGACAGCTATTATCAAAGAGTGTAACCCTCATGATAATCCTCTAAAAGTCGACCCAGTATCAGTTTTAATTGAAAGACCGGGCACCGTACTGCATTAATTGGTTGACATGATGGTTCTAACGTCCATTGAAAATATTTGTAATGCATTTATTCTAATGTTAGGATGAAATGTGAGAATTCAGTGTTTCGTTCAGTTTTGGAATGGAATCAAAACAAAAAACTTCTGCTGCATTTCATGTGGTGTTAGGTTTAGTCATAGATACATAAATAGAGAATTAGAAGATAGATGAGGGAAAATTCTATGAAATCACAATTTATAAAGTGTAAAGGTGGAGTGTATGTAGGGAGCCATACATGGAACGATTAGAACACTGAATATTTTGTTAATTGCGGTACCAAGTAAACGAAAACGATTGCCTTTATGCAATATATCGTACTATGCCTTTGGAACCCATGGGTAAACTTAGTGATTCGCTGAATTTTCCTTCCTGCATCAAAATTGCACTATTCTGCTATAAGGTAAAAAACTCAAAAACCAAAATACAACAGAAAAATGGGTTGATTAAAAGCGATAAGAAGCAGCAGTGACTTTGTTATCTTTTAACTGAGCATGTTAAAAGTGATAAGCAAAAGGGTTTCACTTAGTTCCTTTTGAATTTACTGATTCACACAATCTGCACGATGGCGCTAATTGCTCTGGAAGTATGTTGTTATGGTGAATGGGCGAAATTCAGTTATAAACGAATAAAATTTATAAAAAAAATGTTATAAATAATAAAATTAAGATGTCCTAGTGTGTTTGTTGCTTTTGAAGAATTCAAAGGTAATTCTTTTGTTTAAAATTAGTTCCTCATTGAAAATAAATGTTCCATTGTTCTGGACACTAACTAAGTTGCACTCATTTTTGAAGCCTCAAATCAGCTATTATCAATTTTGAAAATTCTTTAATATGCTCTAAATTTGGCCAAATATTCTTGTTTCGTTTAAGATCTGTTGAATTTGTCGACCCATCGAGCCACATTTGTTCAAAGATTGCCTCCTATGATTGGTGTTAACACTGCTTGCATACTAAACATGCATGCTTGTTGTTAGCTTCAATATTGTTGCTGGTTTTCAGAAATTATGCATACAAAATGAAAAAATGAGCTCTGCAAGATGCTCCTAAGTTATATTCTCTGTAATAATCGTTATTTTGAAAGGAGTGAAGTTCATTTTTCCCAAGACTGCTGACTTCACCAACCGAAATTATATGGGTTTATATTTATTTTTTTGACCTATGGCAAAACTAGTGTTACCCAAAGCAAAACATCATATTCGTGAAGTTTGAAGTTGTTTAGGGTATACGTTTAGACGTAAGAATGTTGTCATAACGTTCTCATAACGTTTTGACGTAAGAGCGCTGTTTGTTTTGTTTATAGTAATTTGAAAAATTCACCTCGACCAAGAAATGGTTTTGAATCTTAAACATTTTTGTGCAATGACTTACTACGATTTGTGTTGTACATTATCAAGATAAAGGTATATAAATGAACTCAATCAACTTTGGTGATGAAGCTCTCTATTTTCAAGAACTTCTGAAATTAGTAGAACGAATTTGCCGTGCAGGTCGTTCGAAATTTCTGATTTTGCCTGAAAATATAGATGCAAATAGAACATTGTCATGTGACAGACTGTGAGACCCCACAGAGGTCCCTACAGAACCGTCTCTGAGCATTATGCTCATCAGCGTATATTAGAAATTACATGAACATTTGGTCGTGAAATTAAACTAGCTCATGTTAGATCCCACATGATTTGACAGTCGCTCAAAAAAATTCGCTTGTCAATTGAAACGTAAAGAAACGCTCAAATCGCTGTACATCATAAGTAATTTATGAGATTATGACAGGGGATAAATCATGGATTGAACAAAACAGCATTTGAATGTGTGTCTATCATGACCACCCAAATCCGACAAAAGTTGTTTGCGTAGAACATGGTCAGGCAAATGGCCGACTCTATTTTGGACTGAATAGTCATGTGACGATAGTTCTACTAGGACATCGTGGAACGATCAATTCTGAACAGTGTACAACCATTTGATCGTCTGAAGTGTTGGGTGAAGTGACAGAAAAAATAAGCGACGTCGAATCATTCTTCATCATGATTATCCGAGCTCAATCAGAACTCGTCAAACAACTGATTTTTTTGAGGGTGAAAACATCGGATTTTATGGGTCATTCGTCGTACATTTCTGATTGGGCACAGACTTTTTCTTGCTCCCTTAAAGCAACAATAAATTTCATAGTCAACGATTTTCAACCCCCGAAGAAGCTGTTGAAGCGTTCGAAAACCATGTTATGAAGGTTTCCCAAACAGAGTGGAGTTTTGACAATTGGTTTAAACGCATGCTAAAGTGTATCAATCTTCAAACAAACATTTGGAAAACAATGAAGTGATTTTCATTGATAAATTATTGTTTATGAATTTTAAAGCCGGAAATATAAATAACAACTTAGGTTTTTTTTCAGTAGAATTCACATTGTTAATATTCTCGAGGAATTGTTCGATTTCTCGATCAAAATTTCTCGATCACTCGACGCTTTAAAATAACTGTCATGTTTCGTGGACATTTAGCGGAATAAATTCCATAAATGACCTGAAGGCTTCGAGGTTTTCTATTCTTTTCCCGCCTAAAACTAGTAGAATGAGGAAAATTATTCCATAGCCAAAAATTGGCACTACTCTGACAAATATTTCGTCTGCCTGTCTCCAGAGCAACAAAATCATTAGATTATGAAGACATAGGGCTTATCGGATAGGAAAACATGCCTTAGTTTCGTTGAAACTGCCAACGCGGCACGCGTGGGGTTTGATGCATTATTTTAAAGTTGACTGTACAGTAATTCAGTGTTTCAATGAACAATTGAATACTCTTAAGGTAATTTCTGGATCATGGACCAGGTTCAGACCAGGTTCGTCGATAGTTCACAGCTTAAGCTGGTTATTATCAACTTAGCCTATGACAGATAGTAGTACCTTTAAAAGTTTTCAACCCTATAAATCTAAATTAAATCAGCAGACTCTTGAAACAATCCCACAGGTCCACACATAAGTTTAAATATAAAGGGATCATTGAGAATTCACAACTGAACTTGTTGGTAAACAGTTTCTTGTCAAACTCATAATCAAACCAGAATTAGAAGGGAAGAAAATAAAGGAAACGCTTCATGGCCGTTGTAGTGACTACCGACCTGAAGATGGTGCCACCATCTTTTCCCGCAGTCGGAAGTTCGGCGGACAGGTCGAAAGTCAGCTGACCGACGACCTGGCGACCACTTCAGAGCAGAAGGGAGTGATGGCATTTCCGGAACGGGGATTTGGTCGCGAGTAAGTGAAGCACGCGCTTGAAAAAAAAAAAAAAACATTAATTAAGATTTTCGGCGGACTTAAACTCAGATCAGATTAGAAGTGGGACTGCCGAGCAAATGATCCTTTCGTCACAAGATCGGTTGCATCGATCGGTCGTTGATAATATACAAATTTCGTGTGTGATATGGAATTAAGCTTTTGAATGAAACTCTTCATATATCAGTGCTACGCTTGCTTTAAGGACGAAATTTCCTTAGATCTTATTAAACTTAAGACTACCGTGTGAAATAAAAAAAAAAAAAATAAAAATAAATATTTAGCTAATTAATAACAGTAAAACTAAAATAAAGTTAGAACTTAAAACAAAAGCCACGGTGTGATTCTGCAAGTGTGCATGTGTAACAGTGAAATAAAGGTGTTCATCTATATCATGTAGCGGGTGAAGTATACGCAGAGTGTTTATCAGACTCTGCTATCTTTGTGCAGTCTCGCAATTGTAATTATCATCACGGCTTCCACCCATCGACAGTGTGTAAAATTCCACCAGGTTGTTCTCTAAAAATTTTCAACAATCAAGAATTTGCTCAGTTATTATCGCAGTCTGTTAATCATGGATTTGAAGCTGTTTTTGAGCTGACACGTATGTGCACAATACGTATGAGTTTTGTCAAAGGTTGGGGTGCTGAATACCATCGTCAAGATGTAACCTCGACACCATGCTGGATCGAAATTCATTTACACGGACCACTTCAATGGCTTGACAAGGTGCTCACGCAAATGGGCTCTCCCCATAATGCTATTAGGTCGGTATCCTAAGAATTTAATAATTCTCGTTCATAGATTTTTTTAGTTTTTTGTTCTAAGCATAAGCGTAATAAAATATTAAAAGAGATTTTATTTTAGATCAACTGCATGCCATATAAAACTGTATTGAAAAAAATAATGAAAAAAAAACACATTTAGAAAAATTTTGATCTCATTTTACAAATGAAAAAAAAAAAAATAAAATTATGACGATCATTCATTTTAACATCATCAGAATAAGCACTTTCGTAAAAGAGAGAAAAAAAAAATATTGGAAAAAGTAGAGTTAAGCAGTTAAAAATATATTTGATTGTAAAATATTTTAAATTTAAAATGGATCGCTTCCTCTTTGATTTGAACTCATTGGAGATTTCGACACATCAATGAGAATCAATTTAAGAACTTGTAAAAATTTTTGAATATTTATATTGATAGTGGAAAAGAAATATTCATTTGTGTGAGAATAATGTGCAATTCAAAAGTTTGTTATAAACCCAATGAAGGATTAAGAATAATTTTTTTGAAGTAGGTTAAGCAAGTATGTGTACACATATAATAGTATTTCGATGTTTCTGCTTCACTATCGTGCTTTCTTTTAATTTGATTTAATCAACAGTGGACTTAATATAGCGCGATTCTGGTACGTTTGTCTGACTTGTGTGATTTGACCTATAAAGCGTTAAAATTTTTCATAAATTTTTAAGAACCAGAATTAAAATGAAGTGCTAAAAGAAAAACCACATTCTTTCCTTCCAACAACCTTTTCTTTCAGGTGGAAATGGCGCGAAGGTAAGTGCAGGATGATGTAGGGTCAACAATGTGTTTCGTCGCTCGGGTTCCGCGGTGCTGTAATTTTGTTCCGGTAATAATTTGTAGTCGTGTCGCGGACTACTAGTTCGGTATTTTCGGGTTCGCGTGTTTTACGGTCGCAAAATTAAAGTAGTTTGTTTTTAGGCACCGCGGTATATCGGTTCGCGAATGCGCGTTAGTCGGGGAGTTTGATTCTTTGATTGTATCTTGATGGTAAAAAAAAATTCGAGTAAAGTAACGTAATTTGTTTAGAAACGTCGCGTAGTAAATCGGGCTTTTCGGTGGCTGGTTCAAATGGAACCAAGAGCGGAAGTTCACTTGGGTCCGACCCACGTCCGCAATCCTCGCCGCACTGAGCTAGCTAGCCAGCAGCCACCACGCGAGGGAACTTCCGAGTGGCCGAGTTGTCGACCCACGGGGTACGACTCGTTGCCACGTCTCCAGGACTGCACGTCCAATTGTCGGTGCGAGGCCGACTTTCATCCCGAGTCGTCGCCGTGACGACCTGGGATGCTAAATCCATTACACCGTGTATGCTTTCTTACAGTTCTTGTGAAGCATTGCAAGATAAGGTGGAAAAGTTCAGGTTGGATTCGAACATGCGTTCCTGTCGATTCTCATCAGGTGTCAACTCCTTGGCCGGGACGCATGGATTGGCAGATAGATAGATAGCATACTGTTTAGTTATTTCATTGATTGCTGTTATGGATCTTAGCTTGAACTTGTCCTTTTCCTTGATGCTCTGGGTGGGCTTATTAAGCGTAGAAATTTTTGGTTGAATGCTCTCCCGTTTCTATTAAAACCATGTTGGTGAACTAGACGTTATGGAATAATTGAAAGATCCGTCTCGCCAGCATCGTGAGAAATCTTCGGTCACCGAGGAACCCTTAGCTCCGTATTATTATTAAAAGGGGCCAGTCCCTATTGGTAAGGTTTGCTCAGACAGTTTTCATGCGTCATAAAGTTGAAATAAAATCTGTAACATAAATCTTGTCATCATCACTGTCTAAATCTATACCAAGATATACGTTGTCAAAAAATGTGTTGAAATCCTTGCTGGGTTAAATATACAAGCTCAGTACTTAGTATATGATATGAATGCTATATATGAGCTATGGTTCAATACTGATTTCAATATTGACGGGAATTTTTATTACATCATATGTAAGGACTTTGTGGATTTATAGTTGATTCTATGTATGCGTGAGGTAGTTGAAACAACACATTTTTAGGGAGAATATCATTTCAACTCGCATGTCAAAGTATTCAACCTTTTCAATTTTCAAAATTCGTGATGAAACCAGGTTGTTTTTGGTATGATTTTCTTTCTTAAAGGCTGCATAAGCGATAAATACCCTGATTACAGTAAAGCCCTTTGGACTTTTTAATACGATTTTTCGCATGACGTCTCCCTTTGTGTGCTGTAAAAGCTGTCCTAAGGTGACAAACTAACATTGATGGCTAAATTATTAGCCATCAATGTTAGTTTGGAACATGGTTTTCTCAAGTATTTGGGCTAAAGTCCAAAGCACATGAGGCTTTAAAAATAGCTCGGAGCTACCCAAACTCTAAAGATTCAGTTTCTGGGCCCTTTAAACCTGTCAACAAGTTTTGTAATAATGGCAATGGCTTCTGTATACAAAAAAGCTGTCGTAGGATGGCAATTTACCCATCATTGCAAAAAATGTAAAACACTTGCGAAAAGACTTTAAGTATTTCTAATTAAAATACTGCTAAGGACGAATCTATTCCCTGTTGAAGTGAATAAGGTTTGTGGAGTTCCACCTGTTTTTATCGTATAATTCTCACTTTTAATATTTCATTTAAAAATTCAATGAGCAGTGTATCAAATTGTAAGCATAAAAATAAGTATCGTTTCACATTTTAAATAGATTATAGGACTGACTACAGCCTGACTTCGAAAATAGTAAAAAAAAAAGGAAATGAAAAATAGAAAAAGTTAAAAGAAGTTTGAAAAAATAAAATTTGTAAGGAACTTGATTCTGTCGTTTTCTAATTGTTTCTTTGGATAAGAAACTGAAATGAAAATTTGGGATTCCACTTCGATTCTTCATTGTTTCATTTTCACTTCGATTCTTCATTTATTTAATGATTACCAAAACATACCAGGTCGCAGTGCTGAAATAGTGCGAGTACCAGGTGTGTCTCAATAGGCTTACTAGAGACCAGACAAACTCCATATGACTGCAGAATGTGTTTCCATCAGTGTTTTTTCCTCTAGCAGTCCGTATGTCGGTTTTCAAAATGTCCTTCCGTATTACTGAGTTTCGTTTCAATCACCTTGAGCAGAATTTTTTATTTATGGTAAACTTGTTTCGGAAAAATTCCTGGGCTCAGTAAATACAATGTCTAAAAATCACAAAAACAGCTCAAAACAAAAAGACACTCTAAATAAATGTACGGTGCGTACGGAATACTACTCTATTGTTATTATCCTGCAAACTGTATTGGTTGTGATGAATTACTGACTTGCTTTGTTCCCTACAGAGGTGCCTAGAATGTACTTATATCGAATTGAGTTCACAAACTCGATTTGGTTCGGACTAAGGGATAAGCAAAGTGCATGACCATCTACAGCATTAACACTTCAGGTAAACTATCGATGTAACGGTGTAAAATAAGTATGTGGTTTGGTTGATTACCCCTAATTTTTGCGTTAAGCAAGCATACCGCTCCCAAAGGTTAGCGCGATACACATACTTGTTTTTTTGTCTCTGTCTAAGGAGCGCCTGTCAAGAGTGTTGGGGCTATAGGTAGCTACGCTTTTCTTAAGGTCGACAGAGGAGCTAGTACATTGTCTTTTGATAAGAATCATACGGCACCGGGGATTTGGAGTCAGGTAGTTCTTTCCAGCAGTAAAACACAATCCTTTACGAGATAAAATTTCTTTATTTTATCTTTAAGCTTTGCGATCTGTTAGGTTCAGTTTGAAACAGATTAAAAACTAAATTTGATGTACACTTTAAGTCGACAGGGATAAAATAACGCATATACCATTGGATTCTGTTAATTTTCAGTAGGCTTGATTCCTTTTGACTTTTTCACTTTATATTCTCTTCTTTCAAGGTAGTTTTCCTTGACTAAGTCAAATCATTCTTCAACTTTGTTCAAAAATTAGAACTGGATTAACAAATCTCCTAATTTAAATATAAAAAATTCACTCAGCAAAAATCAAGATAAATGTTCAAAAGGGAAACAAAAATTGCGTAGCACACCGGCAAGATCAATAAAAAAATGCTATAAAAATATTGTGCGATTGCAAGAAATTGCTTCACTTGATTCAACAACATAAATCAAATCGAGCTTTCCTCGAAGAATTCTACTCTTAAAATAAGATTCGATTGCATATCTGTATCTTTCACTCAATCATCTTCGGATCAAGAATTTGATACATGTGTAGATCATTTAAAATAGCATATGGAAAATATACAAGGAATGTAGGGAAGGGAAAAAAATCTGAAGTAAGTCGCGTATGCGGTCGTCGGTGGAATGATAGAAAAGTATACGTACTTGACTGCAGGCCTAAAAATAGGATGCTGTAATAATTCAGTTGAAGATTTCAAGGGAAAACAACAGAGGCGACACCGTGTCGTCCGTTTTGAACGCCGCCGCCACACGACGAAAATGAATACAAGATTGCACTATTTCAGATGCAACTAGTCAAGGTACACATGCGCCATAGTGATCATATCCTCATGTGATGACTTTTCCGTGTGTTCCGTGCACCCAACAATAGAACGATCCGGAGAATGCAAAAGATTGTTCGCGGACCAGTACAGATTTTCCCAAAATGAAAGTTTGACCTAGAGATTTTTTCCCCCAGATTTTCTCGTATATTTTCTTTTTGCTCAGTAAGTTTGAATTATTTTTGGCGTTAACCTATATTTTGTGACTTTGAGAAGAAATTACCAGGATAATTGTGTCTCGGAGCTCACGCTACGCCCGCAATAATTTTTGTGTTTGTTATTATGTAAACACTAAGATATCAATAACTCAGTTTTCACCTCTTAACTCGAAGGATATTGCCTAAAACGAAAGATTGGGATCAAATCAAATTTTGCGTGCGTTTATTAACGGAACGGAACACAAAAAATTCCGAAAAATTGTACTATTTCTCAATACAAACTGTAGATGCATCTAAACATTTCAACATTTCCATCATCGTAGCCAACATCAAATCTAAGATCGATTTTGTAAAGTTAATTGGTGCCAAACTGAAGAGGAAGAGGTGAAGAGGTGCAAGCCGGCAGCAGTTTAAAAAAAGATTTTCAAACTCACGCCCGCAGGAAACACCACTCTTCCGACCCATAGACGCCATTTCTAAGTCATGTTTGGTTGTCCAATGCATGCTTCAGGAGTGTGCATTTCTTCCTGGCTTTTGAAGGCCAATCCCTAATTTAATAGCGCATGATTGATTACAAGATGCACGATCAATTGTGCCGGCTGAATTCAATAACCATTGTTAATACTCGTACTTTGACTCTATAAACTTCGATTTAGTGTTTCGTGAAAGAGGTCTGGCCTTTGGTGGATCTACAAATGGAAGTGTTGCTTTCTTTGAGCTTGAGATTGATCTTGAAATTTGTACATGTGGTACCGGGAACTAATTATAAAATCGTTACCCGGATGAATGTGGGGATGGAAAGTGTTATTGAAAAGATAAAGTATGGTATAACACGAAGATCATTCAATTAAAGTTCATGTGTCTACAAGGAGCAGCTGCCTAAGTACATTGCCAACTTTCCGTTGGCTGGGGAAAGTGTTACTATAATCGTTTCAGTATTTTTAGATATGTCTGCAGAATGTTATTCTAATTGCCGTGAAGACATAGTGAAAGAATATTGACCAATTTTTTATTTATATTTATCAGAAAACACAAATACCTTTCATTGTACACACGAACTAGGACTTCTCTACGCATAAGTTTTCTACCTTAAAATTGGAGCTTTCTCCATAGAAAATTTAATGTGTATTTTCAATGTCCCCAGGGATTTTTGTGAATTTGAATATATTTCTCGACATTGACAATTGGTGCATTCCATCCACACTCTGAATATTTCATAAACCTGAGCTGTGGCAACATTTTTTTCCTGAAGGATATGTGCTTTCTGTTGGTACGGTAGAAGGAGAATACGTTTTTCGGCATAGTGGACGTTGATGATACATATTCAACTATAAATGGCTCTTTTCCTGGTAATTTCTTGAATTAAAACTGTTGGTAAGTTGAAATATTAAAAGTCTTCCCCTTATTCTTTGTATAGGCTTGACTGGTTTCATCAGAATTTATCATTGTTTTAAATGACCGACGCAACCATTTTTTTACAAGATTTTGTATCTGCGTATCTTAAGCGGTTAGGTTGTGAATTCTGAAACGACCTGTTGTACTGGCTTAAGTATTAGTTCTACTTATTGTTTTCGAGTGTTAATGCGAACTTTTGTCATGACACTATTTATAGCACCTAAATCTCCGTCACAAGCGAATACGATAGCCCACGGAAAGGGAAATTATGTGTGATATAGCGTGGCCATCTAACGTTCGAAATTGGAAGTTGAAATGACATTTCCGATATGATAGATAGTTAGTTTTATGTTTGACATTTATGAAATGGGTCGCTTTTCGCTTCAACAAAAATGGGAAACATTAAAAATTTTTTCCGAAGTGGTGAGTCTTCTACTCAAACTGCTAGAAATTTACGAAAAAAAATTGTCAAAAAGTATATGTCAGAAACGCAGTTTTTAATTAAATTTGTGAAGGGAGTTCGTGAAACTGGATCATTTTTCCATAAAACACCTCGTGTACGTACTCTTATATTGTCCTCAACCGAAAAAAATCGTTGATGTTGCTCAGAGTGTACGTGAACAATCATAAACATCAACTTATCTCATCATTCTCAAGAATTGATCATTAAGCGCACTTCTTTGATATAAATTTCGTCCAAAGATCTCGGTACGAATGCGTATAAGGTTAAGGCAGGTTTCCCTGCCATCTTTATCAATTTGCTCAATGAGCCGAAAACTGCACGAACGAAGGTTAGTATTTATACGGGAAAATAATCAGAGGAAGCTCACTTTCAACGCAGAGGGAACGTCAATAAGCAAAACCGTCATATCTGAGGATCGGAAAATTCAAACATCATCGCAAAAAAAAAAACCAATGCCTCCAGAACGAGTGACTGTCTGGCGCGGATTTCGGTTTAGCGGCTTCATGTGGCCGCTGTTTTTATTTTTCGAAAATAAGCAAGAAAACGAACAAAGTACAGTGAATGGTGATCACTACACCACCACACAAAGCGATTTTGATGATGAAAATGATGGCAAAGACGACCTTTGGTTTCAACAGGACGACTACAGGCAGCGTAATAATCGATTTTTTGCGCCGTGTTTTCGAAAATCGCATAATCAGCTGAAATATTGATGCCCATTGGCCACATCGAGGCTGCAATTAGACCCAGTTGGCCTTTTTGAATGAAGAGCCTTTTAAGACAAATTTTACTCTAACCATCCATAGATGATTGATGACTTGTAAAACAAATCGAAATTGCCATTGACAAAATAGAGGCCCAAACAATCGAAAATGTGGCGGTGTCTGAATTGTTAATCGTTCTAAACGCCACGCTGTCATGTTTTCTCACTGTTTCTTTTTAGTAAATGATTGAACTGAAATGGAAAACTATTAGAGTACAAAATATTACAATATGTGATTAAAATTCTCCCAAAATTTTAAGTCAAATTTCCAAAAAAACATTAAAAAGGAGAACGAATTCGAGACCGTTTGCAACAATGCAAACTTTAGACACCTAAAATTGGACTGTTGAATGGGGTATTGTAGGGCTAGCCACGGCAGTCATTTCAAGGATACAGTCTTCTGTCCCTACATGGTACGATCTTTCTGTTAAACTCATAAATTTGAAATTTTTTTTTCATTTTTTCTATCCGAAGTCCGAATCTTCTACCCTGTACTGTCAAATCTTCAATTATCATACCAATTGGTAAAGAATCTGATGACAGTATGACTTTTTTTTTTCAGATAAATCATTGCTATTAGTAACTAGTTTTCTTACGTTATCCAGTACCTATGTGTTTCAATGTTTCATCTTACCCAGGACTGCCTCATATAAAACATTTCCTGGACAGGAATATTCGGCATACGTAAATTTCGCAGGTAGTCGAGGCACAATGCACAAAGGGTTTCACTATCTTCTTCTTCTGAATCCATATCCCTTATAATCCTTATTCACGATGGTAATAAAACATCTTAGGTCTTTTCTTATAAACCATAAATTCTTTCCTGGGTAGCTGGTAATCAGGGGGGTGATACCCATCGTCCGTCTTGCGAAAGAACGCAAAGATATTTACCAGTGCCGAAGCAAAGACAATAGAGAAGAAGTCACCAGGGAACAGAGACAACGCCCTCTCAGCGATTGGCAGCAGTCTTGGGTTGACAAATGGCAAATGAAATCGCGTTGAAACTTAAAAAATCGGTTCTTGGCAGGATTTCTTCTCTAGCACTTGTTCCTGCTGGCCAAGGGGTTGTCGTAATCTGTAGGCGCCTTTAGGTGTAAGAAAACGAGGCCTAGCTTGAAGTAATGTATCAAATGGTTCAAGGCTAGGTAAACAGTGTCTAAGCAGCCTTCACCTCCCTACAAAAAAAAAAGAAAAGAGAATTAGCCCTAGCCTTCGAACAATATTATGTTTGTAGTTCCCGTTATTGACAATTCCACGTCTTCATTTTGGAGCAGTTTCTTCCTCTGAACTAGACATGATTACTAATACACTATAATCCTCACAGAAAAAATGCTAACTAATTCAGCATAAACAATACCAATTTCATTAATTAAACTGGACTTATTAAAGCAATCAACACGAACGACAATGTTGTCTCCCCCCAAATGACTACTGAAGAAAGCAAAACAGACACAGTTGTGAAAACAATAAGAATGCTAAATTATAGACCCAGTGTGACGCATAAATCTCCGCGCTTGCGAGCAGAAACAAGTCAAACGCGGTAATTTGACTCATTTCTGCAATAAACAAAAATTATTTACTCTATTTCGAAACAGAGAAAATAATTGTCTTCGATATTCTGGGAGATGCTCTTTCCACCGTTTCTGTTCATCAGAAAGCTCAACTCATCCTGGAGGCTCCTGCTACAACAATAACAACTACTTTTAAGGCTACCTCTACTACAACTTCTAATGTTACTACCGATACCAGTGGTAGTAGTAGTAGTAGTAGTAGTAGTAGTAGTAGTAGTAGTAGAGGTACTACCACTGGTAGTATAGGTACTGCTATTACTACTACAACTCCTTCTGCTGTTACTAGTACACCACGGAGAAATACTGTACAAAAAATTTGTCTTGAGTTGATCATTTTTCGAGTCTGCGAGCGATCCAAGCTGGAGTTCCACAAGGATCAACAATTTCACCAATATTGTAAAATCTGTACACCGCAGACATCCTTACCCTTTCAAATAATGTTCAAGTATCATTATATGCAGACGAAACCTGCATATACTATACTTCAAGACAGGCAGAAGTCATCACTTCAAAACTGCAGCACTCAATTGAAATTGTGCAAGAAGACTTCCGCAAATGCATAATCAAGGCAAACACAGAAGAGATCCAAGCAATATTCTTTAAAAGATGCAGAACACAACATCCAACGACTCTACACGTAGACTCGGACGGAATACCATAAAAAAGGATAGCTAAATACTTAGGACTCACTCTAGACGACAGGATAACTTGGAAAACCCGATTCGACATCTGACAGTGTAGACGAGAATCCAAACAGAACCATGGAAATCTTCAAAATCCGAGATGAAGTAAGAAACAGCAAATACCCAAGCCTCAGATCAAAAAACAACTATAAAGTAAAAACCTATCCGACATGTCTGAAATTCCTATGATCTTACGAGACTGTAACTTAAATGGAATTTCTGAAAATCCTTGCATAAACGATATGCATTGATGATCCCGAAAATGTGGAAACGATGCCAACGAGCGAAATTAGATAATAATTATTGATTAGAATGACCTGAGAATTTCCTGCATCCTTCGTAAACTTGAAAATAAGGTTCAAATACAACTGATCGTTGTATTCAAACAGCCATCAAACAGCATTTTACATAGTTCCTCTAAAATCTTGATCTAATCCTGTCGCGAAGAATCAAATTTTCTTAGTCCTGAAATCCTGATTCTCTTCACAAAAATGCAAATGTTCAGCTGGCTCTTGTTGTCTCATGTTCGAAAAACATTCTTTTCATTCCTGCCTCGCTTCCTTCCAACTTCCAACAGTGTGTAATTTTTTTTTTGTCATAGTGCTTCATAGTATCGAATTTTCAATGTCGTTACCTGAAACGAAAAACCTTTTCACCATATTAATGACTACGTGGAAAGGTGATCACATCAGGTAAGTGTGAGGCGACGCGCCGAAAAAGATCCTGCGATGATCATGCACAAACAACTTGAAATGCTTGTATGGTAGCAGGAAACCTTGAAATAGCACCTTTTCTTTTGGATTCTGATCAGGAATAAGTAGTGCAAGATGCCCGAAGGATGCTTATCCGTATTGTTCGTGCGTTTGTTCTTTGCCATCTATTTTTTTTTCATAATTTTTCTGTGAAGAAAAGGAATTTCTATTCCTGTTTGCTGACGCCGTATTTTTGTTCATGTGCCCCTTTTCTGTTTGGCATGTATTCAGGCCTTTTGTAATGCGGATAACGAAATTGGAAATCGTTATATTGTCCTTTATGCCCTTGAATTTTAATGAGATGAATTTGTGACGAAAGGTTGTGGTGCTAATTTATCAAACTAATATTTATTCGAAAAAAAGGGTACGGATTGCATGATAAAATTGATTCTGACAATTGGAAAATTGGTTTTCTTGATGAAAATTTTCGAAAACTGGTCAAATATTTTTTGTTTAATTTAGAAATAAGTTCATATCTGGGGATCCCAAGTTGGTACGAACTTTCACTCTTCTTCTACTATAGTTTGATGACTGTTTCAGTACAATACACACGAGTGTGGTGATCATCTGCAAATGTTGTGGCATTTAGATACCAATTAGTATGTTGTTCACGTACTGGCTTGGTTTTTCTTTGACTGCCCTCACTCTGAAGCTGACATTAATCAAAGTGAGAATTGTCTGGGTTGGAAATTCAGATGACTCAGAGATCCCAATGATCTTTCTAGAGTAATTTGTTGACTAGTTAGTTGCTTGTAATAATAATCAAACAAACCATTTCGTTACCATTGAGTACAATTTGAATTGGGCGGAATCCTTTTGTTTCCAATTAAGCATTAATCATATCGAGTAGCGTTGAGTTTGACTTCTGTCACATTTATTTCGGAATGGTGATGTCCAATTTCTATGGATATGACTAATGATATCCAATGGTGGGAGAAAAAAAAACAAAATACATTTTATGACGTAAGACGATAGTGAATAAAAGTGAAGTGTTGAAAAAACTGTTAATCGTTCGTTAATTGGAAGAATGTCTTGATCCTGTCGAAGTTATTTTCTGATGAATGATTGAATAGTATATACCAAGCGATTTAATACTCCTTTGTCTTCTTAGTTTTCTCTAAATTCAGGATTTTATAAGCATTTATAGGTCGTCAAAAGACGTTATTTTTTTTTTTTTTGAAAGTTATTTTATTTTTCAAAACAAAAAGGATTGATGCATTTCGTGCTAACATCTAAGTTTATATTGGCATTCATTATTTGTAAAAATCTTCATCTGCTGTACTCCTGCAGGCGATCTACTGAAGGTTCTTTCGAAAAAAATATGTTCGAAGGTGACCACGGTTTCACCGGTACAGTTCATCTGACATCAAAAATCTTCTGAAATCATCTGAAATTAAAAAAAAAAAAACCTCAAATCAAAACACCCCAAAAGATATTTTTATCGGATAGATAAAACCAGGTGCTAATCGATAAAATAATCCAAATTTTTTTTTGGCATAATGGTGGTTTCGTTTGAAAATCGAATTTTGACCAAAATTGTTTGCAAAAGTGTTTAAAAATGGAAATAAATATTCTAATTGTTAGTAATTCGCTAAATACCTAAATACTTCTAAAAAGGTTGTGTTGAAATTTCTAAACGATCGGTTAAACCGTTTTCCAGAAATATTGATTACCAACAGAGCAACAAAACAGGATCATAGGAGAGAACAACTATAAAAAGAAGAATCCTTGCGCTGTCATGGTTTGGCGTTGTAATCTTCCTCATCAAACGACTATAGAATTTCTGCGATGAATGGTGTTAGGAGATGAAAAGTATACTGTACAATAATGTGAAAATATAAGTAATCATTTTATCTTAGTCGTACGAACGCCTTGCTTCTTTGAAAGTGGAAAGGAAAATAAATGTTTTTGGCCCATTTTGCATCACGTCAATATGAATGTCACTCACGAACAATTAGCACAGTACTTCAGAGGGTAGAGAACACAAAATGTCTAAATGAATGACATGAGTTACTACCATAAGTCTTAGGTTAGCCTATTGGTCTCTACTCAATGAGCCGAAGTTTCACAACTAGTTACATCCACTACTTGGTAACAAGGTACCAGTTATTTGGTAGATCTCTGATGTTCATGCTGGGAGATGCGGAAACCAACTCCTCCTGACGGTGTAAGGACATTATCACTTTTATTCACTGCTATCCACAAGGACACTTTCTGGTGACTTAAAATACTTTGAGTATTGGGGTTTGCCAAAAGAGCCGCATTTACATTTTCCAAAGGAATGTTTACTAGGTTTGAGCAATACGTTTCGGATTAAGAATTTTGTTTAAATGTTTTCAACTGAGGTCCAGAGTTTTAATACTCTGTTTTTTTTGTGGTAGGGAGGTGAAGACTGAGTGATGGATTCCCAGACGTGCAATATTTCTGGACGACCTATTTAACAGCTCGCCTGTCAACCTGATCACCTAGCCTGAAACCACATTGACACATTACATCGGTCTTTGCCTCCTATTATGAGAATCACTTCTCCAGCGGGAAGGAAAGCAGTGGAAGGAAGTGTGAGAAAAGAGATTCTTCCATCATTCATGTCAGTGTTTTCAGTGTCAGCACTGCCCGAGCATATTGTGCAACGCGATTCCATGAGTAAACCATTTTCAGCATTTCTCTGATCAAAGTTTCCGGACAGAGCTCTTCAATTTCGCTGAGGGGTCACCGTGCTGCTTACTCCATCTTTTGCAAAAGAAGAATGTATTATAAACATCATACACCGGTCAATCTTTTACAGTTAAGACCGAAAACCACCCTGCCCGCTTAAGAGCTGGGTCAAGTAGAAATCGGTCTCACCATGCTCTCGATTAAGCCACGTTTCAGTTCAGGGAACAAACGTGCAGTCCACTTTCCCTTTGTGTCTTTCTCCCAGGACTGTTGCCAATCGCTGAGAGAGCGTTGTCTATCTTCCCAACCGACCTCTTTCCTGCTGCCATTACCCGTACTGCAGCCATGTCAGCGGTTGCCGTGATTTGTTGGGAAAAACTCATCTTCGAGTCTATCAGGACGATAATTTCGATTCAATCAGCACGTCGCCAATACTGACACCTTACTCTGGGGATTCTGTTCTTTGTCACGATGACTACTTCACTACTCTGTTAGTTTATTTCCTAATTGCAGTCGATGTCAGTAATAAATTCAATTACATTGTAAAAATACGTATCCTGGGCGCATTGAAAAACTCTTTTCCAAGCTGCAAAACATCTGAAGCGAATTTGGAGACAAATTTTAGATACGATGTATATAATTTCGCGAAAGCTAAACTTGGAGCTCATTTTTTACAAGTGACAGTACAGCATACATGGACTTAAAACTGAAATTAAAACGTAGGGTTCATTGAAATTGCTTGTCTTTTCGTCAGGCCATGTCCCAAAAGGAGAAAGCAGTGAGCCTACTACAAAGCAGTAACCGGATTTGCTGTTAGTAAGTGTTGAAGTTTTAGTTACAGGGGTTGTAGTATTTTTCGGCAAGGAGTTTTTGCGTCCGTTGCTGATCCAAATCATCATGAGCCACGATAATATATTTCTTGAGGGTTTTGTGTTTGTTCGCTTGGGGTACGGTAGGACCGTAGCTACTCATTAGAAAGGACAACTTTTCTTTTCAGCACTTCATTGATTCGTAGGTGTCTAAAAGTTTCATGTCCTGTTTGAGGTGCCGCTAATCGAGGTTACCGTCAGGATAAAAATCTTAGAGGTGTTGTAATACCATTGATGATTTGTTATAAGACATGCCTAATGACAATAATAATGAATCCTTTTTAAATGATCTTATTGTTGACACATTAACGTTTGTCAGCGTTAACAGCCATTCTAGTTCAGCTCTGCATTTCTCGAAAACTCCTGGTGCCTAAAGTTTAAACCACTGCAATTTTTGTTTCTTTCATTTATTGCCAGTAATAAGTACTTTGGGGGTATTTCGAGTTTGCGTTGAATGTGGAAAAAAACGAAAGCAAAACAAACGGCCACGAAATCGGACTTCGGGCTTATTGAAATGGCATTACCCTAGTTCTAAGGTACATTTCGTTTAACAAACAACAGAGGCCCGAGCTGGATACATTGCGCTTGATCGTCTTTGCAGACGCTCTTTCATCTGTGGCACAGGTGAGCAATTTTTTTTGGAATTCGGTTCTCAATGTATAGAATAAAGAGTTCAATTACTGCTACAGTATTCAGAATAACACAGCGAAAACAAAATTGTAATTATCAGGGAATGGAATTACCAAGTTCGAAACAATCAACATCGGAAGATTGCTATTTAGTGTGAATCTAGCTGTGAAGTTTCTGACTTTTAAGATGGTTTCAAAGATGAAAACGAAAATTTCAGTTCACTTCACTTCAGTCTTCAGTCGAATTAAAAACTGCAGGCCAACAGACAAAAAGGCAAGTCTTTAGGTGGGCAGTTCTGTGGATGATAGAGCACGGGTCAAAAATATGATGTTCTCTGGTAGGCGATGCATCCAAAATGGCTGACTGAGGTGTAAAAATGAATTCATCATGATACACCAGTATACTGAGCAATATTAAAGACATAAGGGATAATCCCAGATCTGACCTCTCCATCCATCTATATATAATAGAGCTCATAACTCGAATTGCTAACAAATAAGGGCGTTAGAGAAGTAGTGCTTCGCGCTGAGAAAAGGCACACACTGAGTGGATGGTAACAATTTCGGATGAAGGATACCTAATTCTGAATGTATGGAAAGGGTGTCTTACAAACATCTAAGCTTTTGGTTCAGGCAAATTTAAGATAAGGCCACTTTCTTTACCTGATACAGCTCATGAGCGGTTTTGCCGATTTTTAGTCTTTTCCACATATGATTGATAAATCAAGGAGTTCTGATTGTATACATAGGGCGGTACAGTAAAGTTATGCTTGTCACAACATTCTTTCGATGGATGATGTGGAACAGGCAGCGTTGAAATAACAAGAGGTCTCTTTGGATTGAAGATATTCCGGTGAATTGACAAATTGAATCGTGTTGAATATCAAGGTCCTTCATGGAACCAAATAATTCTTCTTCGCTAGCAATCACACTGCTTATCGATTGAGACTGTCTAAATAAGTCGACGGCGGCTCACATCAGAAAAAAGGACTTAACACGAAATACTGTGTAAAATAGTCTTCGTTACATTACCACAAAAATACTTCATTGATTGCGCACTTTGTGCTTCTTATCCTTGGCAATTTAAAGAAAATCACGTGAGGCTGACAAATAAGCCTCTATATAAAATAATACCAAACTCATCGTTTGATGGAGTTTAATAATTGAATAGCGAACCATGCAAAAAAAGTATCCCAAGGGCTTCTAGTGAGGTGGCTGCGCTAACACTCTTGACAAAGCTGAGCCTTACATGTCAAGGAGATGGAGCTACAGTCGCATGTGTTCTACCTCAGATTCAAACGTCCATAACGATACAAAAATGCGACCAAATTATTTGACGAAAAACAAAAATTAGATTAAATTTTATCATTCCAATGTTAACTTAATTTTGCGAACACTGCACTAACTCAGACCACATTTATTTCTCTCCAATGATTATTTAATTGCAGCTTTCAATAAAACTTAATTGATTCAACTTTCAAAAAGAAAATGAGTGAAAATTGCCACCAGTTAGCAACATCACAAGTTGCATATTTGCAGATACATTCATGCTGACTACGGATACGATTTCTTTTCATTGGCATTTGTTTGTATTTATCAAATTATTAAATGAATTCGCAACATACGCGAAAACATACGTTCAAGATAGGACTAATGTGCAGTAAGCGGATTGTTTGAATACATTCATGATGGCTGAAGATAGGGAACATACATTGATGCTCGTATGTGTAAACTAGACATAACAAACTTTAAGAACGTACAATTTTCCCGCGCTAGACACAAGAAGCATGAATGGCGGATTGTTTAGAGTGGATTCGTTATGTTGTTTTATGTTGCCTAACGATGCCAGGATAAGTAGAAGTTTAAATGAAGTCATGAATACAATGTTCATTATGATGAAATGAATAGAATCGTTATTGAAGCAACAGAAACTCAGCATAAGTTGACTATAATAATGATTAAATATGTTCAAAAAGAGACTTGTCATCTGGATACAATGGCAGATGAAGTTATACAGGGAGACTATTCGAACAAGCTTCATTGCATTTCTCTTAAAATATTTTCAATCAGATTTAACGCTAAGGATCCCATGAATTTCCATGCAATAATGGAACTTGAAGCAATCGAGAATGGTTGTTTCGATTATTTGTGAAACCACTGCCTATAACAGATTCTGCAATTTTCTTATACAGCGATCAATTTTATGGCAGTGTTTAATTATTTTTTATTTTTAAATTTAAAGTTTTGAATATATTTACAATAAAAATGACAATACACAATTCTTGCAAAATGTTTGCTATTCCATAACTTCTTTCTTAGAATAGTTAGTTTCATGTAACTATAGATTTGCACTTCAAACGCTTCACAACGTAGGTAGACGTTAGGAGGACCTATTTTGGCAACGAAGAACAGGAGAGGAAGATTCTTCCACGTGAAGAGACCTAACGAAATCTCTCTTCCTCTGTCTCTGTGGAAGAAAAACTATAAACATTATAGGCAGGGCGGAGTGTAGGGGAGAATCGTTAGTAACGTGAGGCCATGGTTTAGTCAAGCACACGTTGAACCAGCGAACCCGACTCAGCTGCTCAGTTGACATGAGTATGTCGTACTCTACCTGCACCAAATAGGAAATACGCAGTCCGCCCACTGTTTTTCGGCCTAGAGAACAGGGATGGCCCCTACCATTCCCTTCTCAAGTGCTAACGGCGTTCAATCGACCGTTCTCTCTTATGAAAGAAAACTGATAAACTCCCTCTGAAAAGCCTGGATTTGATGTCATTATCAATTGACAGATGGAACTACTTAATATGTTATACTCAGGCAGTTCTTATACCTAAGAAAATATTCTTCGGCTGAAAAAGAGATTTCTTCTACCGACTGGTCTGAATTTTCCAAAAAGGTACATGGCTGCTCTGATGTTGATGTGTCACTAATACTCAAGACTGGTCTTATGGCAGATTTTAAGTTTGGATATATTCACTTAGAGAAATTTTTGTGGTTTATTCCTATGATTTTCGTTACACAGAAATAACAGTCGTCATGATGGTTGGATGGTTCACGCCAAATCATAGGAGCTTTGTAATTAAAAGTGGGTCTTTTTTTGTTTGCCCACAGTCGCAAAGATTCAACACAACTTTTGCATACCAAACTTGGCATCCAAGGTTTAGCGTTTGACGGCAACGGAAACCCAAAATAGTCGAAGTATGTCTTTTTCACAAAGTCCGACACATTTAAACGAAATTTTTGGAACATATATTCTCCACAAATAACACAAAAACAATCAGGATTATTTAAACACGTCCTTCTTGAGGAAGACATAATGAAATTTATAAAGGAACTAGTTAAGTTACACCGCTATTGACAGAAACTACCGACTACTTATGTAAATTCAAGACGGTACCTGTATCTCACTAACTAGAGCTGCTACAAAAAATCTGAGGGTAGATTTGAAATCAGCGCAACAAAATTAGTAAACAACAGTAGAAAAACTTCATGCAACAAAAAAAAAGTTTGACTATGTTTTTCTGTGTAATCCGAAGCCCGTTTTTGTCCTCCTGAACATAGGTTTGTGCTGTGTTGACTGCACAGGTGTTCAAAAGAATCAACTCAAACTCTTCCTGCGTTTGCAATAACTTTTAAAAGAGGAACTTCACAAAGAATTGAATTGATTTCTCCTCCGGATTTGTTGTTCGTCTATCCTAGACAGTGTTGATCTCCTGAAATTGATAGGGATGCTTGTTTTGAAGTATCAGAGCAGGAATCATCGATATTGCTACAAAGTAGACTTCTTGATTCCTCTCTTCTTGGTGCTAACTTGGACATGTTTTACATCCGCTTATAAGCTTCTAAATCTTTTGTTACACAAACTGCGATAGACGAGGGAGTTCTGTTCCAGTCTTCTCACTTCATAGGTAATCTGCTGTTGGTCCAATATCCGTAGTATTTCTGACACAGTTTTTGGGCAGAGGATCCGAAGCCGGTTTCATAACCTTGATCATTGGTTTGTGCTGTGATTTTCTTTACAGGTGTTCAATAGGATCATTTTTGTATTCAAAAGGTTCAAAAGGATCCTCCTAAACATTGCGAGACTCATGGTTTAGTATATAACCACTGACAAGAAATCGTCGATTGCTGCGTCTCAGAAGATTATCTTGCCTTGATTTTTTGCCGGAGGCGAGAACCCATATGTTATTTTGACCTGCGCATCAAAAAGACGTTTAGATCCAAAAGTCTGGAATTCGAACTCAGCTGTTGAACGAACATTAACTAGTCTTCTTTTTTGCAAGAATTGAATATTTTCGTTCATTTCAATCTATTTTTCTTATGACTGTTAGTGTTTTACTAGTTGACTATCATTTATCGCCTGTTAGGGAACATTAAACAACTTTATGAGCAAAGAATCACGCCACTGCCAATGTAACCGCACAAAGTATTGGACCGAAAGGGCTTTTGACCATTGCATGAATCTCTCATTTTCATAAAAACGGCGGATTTTTTTTCTCAACATTTGAATAGTTTCCTTTACAGTCGCGACATGAGTTTCGGACGATTCTTCCACTGGTTTTTTTCGAAAGAGATTGGTATCTATGGTTGGTATCTAAACTTTTTCATAAGAGGTTAGTATATTTGTCGCACAGGTATTGCCTCATCCGATGACAAAGAATTTGTAATTTTTTGGTTACTTCGTTTGATGGAATTTGTGCGGGCTTTTTCGGCCGTTTTATCAGCCATATGAAATTGCGAGGCAGCTGCATTTCCAGAGCGATGGTCCCTCTTTCTTTCGCAACTTAATGCTGTCCAGCAAAAATCCACAACCTCTTCACACAAGTATGCAGACCATGTTTTTGTTTTTGACGGGTCATTGATAAGGAAACGTGAAACCAGTTAATAATAATATGGACAACGACTTCTGTATCAGTCTCTTAAAAGATTTAATTTCTATGTGAAAAAGGGATTAGACGTCAAGCTCAAAGTACTTGTAGGAAACTTTCCCTGACCACGTCCATAGTATGCATGCTCTTTCATCCTTGATTTCTGAGCATTTCAGCTCCTCCTTCCTTGACACTATTGCTCAAGTACCTGGGTCCCGCAGGACTTAAACTCTCATCAATTGCTGTGAAAAATGTGGGATGTGCAGCAATTTTTGAATGGTATTCAGTTGTACCTCAGGTTCTATTCCTCTTGAATGCGCGGTGCCTAGGATCAATAATCACTGTTTCGAATGATATGTTTATTTGATAGATACCAACATAAGGGACAAAAACTTGTTCGTTTCCAATTTTTGGCGGGGTCAAATTAGAAATTCTTGAATTCGAGCGATTTCTGTAAAAAGTTGTGCAGATTTGGGCGGCAAATGACTTTGAGGAGACTGGCGATCATCAGTGGAGGCCAAAGTTGAGTAGTTTTTATTTATTTCACAACGTGTTGGTGTATTGAAGTTGTTCGTATTGACGCGTTACTCATTGATTTGACCAGCTTATGAAAGAAACAAAGAAACTACCATATAAAGTCAACGTAATGCACGGTTTATTTTGAAAATGAAAGTCAAACACTGGTTTCTTGCGATTCAAGATGTAATCGCGGTATATCGACCTGATAATCATTGCTAACAAGACTATAAACTGCGATGTTATTGAAGTTCATCAGCAACTTGAACGTGATTTCATTTCTTAGTATTTATATAAACTCACACTTAGCCTGATATCGCAGCCGATATAAACCCGTCACCCATTGAGTATTTATATCAGTATTACTTATCTAGATTCATCTTCATTTAACTTGTCCCGCAAATTATTAGCCATTTATCATAAACTCCAGCTGCGCACTCGTAGGATTCCATTGCAAAAACTCTGACAATTCGTCATGAAAATCAAATCCACATCACGCAATTTCGCTTATCAAGTTTGAGAGAATTTGCTAAAGTAACTCAGGGAAAACATGATTCCCTTTGTACTACATGCCCACATGAAAGTCGTAACCATAGTAAACGAAGAACGGACTCCTTTCCAATGCAACATTAAAAGTGAACTTCAAAAAGAAAGTAAAATTTTGACCACACACAACACATTGAGCGCTCCACCATAGTGAATAATATCCAACATATGAGAACATATTACTATGATTTATGAAGCAAAGTACTACCGCGTTACCAGAAGACGTTGCGGCGGGGTTAAGATGTTAATTTATCTCGATTTATAATGCAGACATGGTTTAATCGTCAGCAGCAGTGCATTTGTAAACAGATTCGTGCCCAGAAGGAGCAAGGGGGCTTAGTAGTGGATGGAAGAAATAGTAGAATGCGTTTTAATTTGCCGCAAGAAAAGCAAACTTTGAAAGAAGACCTTCCATCATCATAAAGTACCAGTGCTCGAAAAACGCAATCGCGTTCCGGACGTATGCTCCTTGGAAGCAACAGGAAGTTTTTGTTAATAATCGACCAATTTTTCGACAAACAATTTCGGTATGGCATGCCGAGGACAGCTAAGTTGGAAACCAACTTGAGATAGGAAGCTCAATATATGCTCTATAAACAAAATTTAAGAAAATGTCATCAGTTTTTTGTAATTCGAACCACTGAAACCAATCTAATATGGATACGCTGTGGGATCTTCAAAGAAAAATAACCCTGACTTGAATTCTGCGTTGTCTTCATTTGCTGGGGGACAATTTTATCATTACTACCGACATGGACTGGAAAAAAACTGATTCAGCGGATTTTTCTAAATAGATGCTTCGGGTGCTATGGTCAGTTATTTCCTTTTATCACATGTTGTGAACATAAAACCAACCGCCGCGTGCATGAACTTGAGCCAATGTACTCATTTGTAACTCTTCGGAACCCAGTGTACACTGGTTCGTCAATGTGAAAGACTTTTATTGCAGATCATATTCACAGCTCCATCCTTGGATCACATTTATGCTTCAGGAAATATCGTAATTGTTGATTGGTGTTCACTTACATTGGAGTTTACAGATTGTCGTATGTGCAACATATGTATGGGATTGATGTAAGCTAGTCTATGTCATGGTTGGAGAAAATACTGAAAATATGATGCAAAGCCAAATATGGAAATTAGAAACGAACGTGCAGATTGACATGATTAGCTTGTAATGTGAACAATGGTCTGATACTGAGAGGATCTTCCAGAAGACATTCCGTATCAATATTTCTGGGAAGATATTGATGAAGCTCCATAAATGATGCGGTGAATTTTGAATCTTTATTCGAGATTCCAGATCGCATTGAAAGTAAAGACAAATAGTAAAGACTAAAGATAATAGTATTGACTTGCAAAAGAATATTCTCACGCATATAGTTGTAAAGGATTTGAAAAAAAATTACAAAGTAATTTTTATAATTTCCATACGAGTCTATGCTGAGTATTAGCTTTGATTCACGGCTTGTGTACTCTCCCTGTTGTTTCCAAATCCTAGTGTGACCGCTACTATAACAAAGTGTTATTTTCAAATTCAGCTCAAGAGACATTACAAACCCATTGATGAAAACAAAAGTCCATTTTCTGCCATAACGATAAAAGACAATGATAAAAATTGGCAATTTTTTGTGGATTGATTTATTGCCCCTGGATTTGTTATTTTTTGGTAAAAAATTAAACCTTTGATTCCAAAAAATAATGTTGAAAAAAAAAAGAAAAAAGAGTTGGAAGAAGGTGTTGTGAGGATCTACATAGTAAAGATTTTTGGTTTTTTATTTTATTAGTTTCTAGGACTTCATAGCGCACAAATAATATTTAAATGGACCACATTCATCCTGAATTACAGCCACGCAACTTCGATTCTTTGACTTCAACAATTTTCCCATGCTGATATCGAAATAGATTACTAAGTGTCTATTATTAAGTTTTTCAACGACCGAACTAAATCTGGGCGCTGGCTATACATACAAGAGCTATTCTGAAACGTCGATAGTCTTTTCTTTGGAAAACTTCTTCACTTTTGAAAAAACAAAATCTGGATTTAGAAAACAAGCTATGATATTAATATAAAGTTTCATATTTTCCAGTGTGATATGGTGCATTATACTGTCGCAATACAAATTTTTCGGTATGACCAAATAACACTGCCAGCTCTAACTCGTTTTTCAAGGCATACGAATAGATTAAAAATTGTGCTTTTAAAAAAACTAAGCTAATTTGACGTCGTTCTTCATCAGGGATACCACTCTCACACCATAATTATTTCCAAGGCTGTAGGAAGTCTTTGACAACATTCAATGCTAAGCCTTTCATGAGTTTCCTATCACTCTAGATTTCTTCCGTCGCCTGGATGAAACTTCAAATTTGATACATCTGAAAAAATTGCTGTACCTTACATCCTCTCAGTCCAAACCACATGCTCCAGAGTCCATTGCAAACCTTCCTGCCTGGCTCTTTAGGGAAGGTCTGTATTATGGACCGAGCTTTTTCTGAGTTAGATTGAATTTTCGTAATTTTCCTTCATCGTTGCATGAAACATATTGGTCCTATTGTTCGACAAAACCTCAAATCGGTTTCGATGGCTTTGGAAATGCTGAAGCGATCTTCCCATATCGGAGTTATCCTTGGTCTATCAGAACCTTTCTCCATTCAGATGTGACCCATTTTCAAGGTTGCATTAAAGACCATGCCAGATTGCGCTAAGGAATATCCAGTATTTGAATTTTTTCACGAGTTGTAAGATTTTCTCGCGTTTAAACAAAAATATTGGTTTGTACTTCCAAATAAACTTTTTCCCTTTTTTTTTTTACTAAAATTGGACTTCCTTTCTAATCACGCTATTTTCATAAAGGGAATGTATATCATTCCTAAATTTTTCACTATGTATAGACAATCCACATACCAAATAAGAAATCAAAAGAATCAAAAAAAAAAACAAAGGACAACGGCTTTAAAACAAATCTTATGTGACACATAGGACAAGGAACCTGTTAATACAATGAATACAGTAAAAACACAAACGCTTGAAAATTTGCTCCCATATGAAAGACAGCTTTCTTAGTTTATGTCGTAGAATAAAACATTTCTCATCGATTTCTCATTTTATTTTATCCCTATTTTTAAATGCTGCTTTGACTTTTTTAATTCTTTACTCTCTCAATTTTTACTCAGTTTTACTCTTACAGCATAGCAGACCAATGCGAAGAAGTAGAACTGCCAAAATACAGAATACCACACCTGTAACTTTATTTTTAACTAATTTAAATTAAAAACTACAGAAACTGGAACAGTTGGAACACCAACTGCCTTAATATCTACAAGCTCAGCATACAAAGCCCTTGAATTAGATAAAGAAGCTCTCAAAGTCATCCGTTTCAGAAACATTCTAAGACGTCTATGCCAAAGATTTCGAGAATCACCTTGGAGGCTGGAATTTAATTCAGAGGCATCAGCAATCCAAGATTTCTAAGCGACGCAACCAGAACTGGGGCAACCTGTTCGACAATTTAGACTAGAATTTACGAAAAGTTTGGAACCTTCACAGACTTTTTCAAACAAAACGCCACTCTATAACCTGCTCACTGAATGCTAGAAGCGGTAAGTAAGCATACTCACGCGAAGGGAAGGTAGACTCTTTGAAAAGCTTATCCTTAAAAGATTGATTTCGTTTGTATAGAATCGCAATATACTGCCAAATGAGGGCTCAAGATTCAAGGGACACAAACCCAGCTCTGAAAAACAATCAAGCGGTTGGTATGGTCACAATTGACATTGAAACTGCGTTTGATACCGCATGACATGAGGGTCTAGTACATTAACTTCAAGAATCGATGCGCCGATCTATTGACCCTGTTTGATTGCCTCATTCCGTTAAGACAAACCCTTCAAAGTAATGGTTCGAGCGTTCGCATCCTAACTGAAAATTCTATCGGTGGTAGTCCCTCAAGGCTCCTCTTTAAGTCCAACACTTTTCAATATCTATTCTCTTGCTCTACCAACTTCTAATTTCTACCAAATAGTGAATTTTGTTGACGACACGCGCTTCTATTCTTCCTAAACTAACCCAAATACAATGACCATAAAACCAGACTTTTCTTTTAGATGAAAAATTCAAATGAGTCTTAGCAAAGCTGGGGTCTTCGTTTGTAAAAACTCTAAGCCTGATTTGATTTCAAATAGACTTATATATTTTCTAGGCCAATGCACTTAACGGTAAGGAAAATTTATCTTGGCTGAACCTTTGACAAAGAACTCACCTTCAAAGAACATACTGACAATAAGGATCAAGGCTTTACAACTGCAACTTACTACAACTTTATCATCTGCAAACCGAAGTGGTTGCTTAATTTTTAACAATAAAACATGGATTTTAAAATAGTAATATAACCTATATGGACCGTCTGCTTGACATTAGCTGACATAAGCCATATCAATAAAAGCGCGATTTTTCGTAGAGAAAATTTATTGACTATTTACTGACTAATTCTTTACTTACCAGTCATTCTATGCTGTAGAGGGAAGTTCAACATATAGTTAGAACATATAACCCGTCCTCTATCGGAAAGAATAGAATGAGAGGTACCTCTAAGGTAGGTCACCACGGAGATATGCGTTTTTGGTTTCTGTAGTACGACAAATTTGACAATCGGTAAACAAAAGCACCCTACGCGGGAGCTATGTGCCAATGCGAGCCCATGCTTCTTTTCAAATCAAGTAAATAATAATTGAAACTCACAGCCTTGCTTTTCAAAAAAAGCACTAAGGAAGTCAGTGAGTAGCTGAGACAACCGTTTATTAAGTTTAGAGAAGGCTTCTGCCAAATTTTTCTTCCACTGAAAATTGTCACTTAGACATAATTTTCTGATTATTCTAGATTTAAAAATATAGCTGAAGTGAATTTTGTATTCAGAACTTTAAACCTAAGCTTCACGACAATTGTTCTATATAATTTTTAAGGATTAATGAAGAATCTTTAACTAAGTGTCTAACTTACTGGACGTGGTTTTTCAGGAATAACATTATTTCAAGCGCTTAAAAGTTGAAAAAGAGCACCTTATTATTCAACAGTGATGTGGCACAATGGTATTTCCATACTTTTCAGTTCTTTATTGGGGAGTGAAGGAGTGAATGCTTAGCACTACAAAAGACCCAAAAACTAGAAAATTCTTTATCCTTTAACTACGAAGAAAGAAGGTATAGTATCTTCATGTGCAAATCGCTGAATAATCGACGTTACCAGAAGGTCCAGGCATTACAAGTCTAGTTTTTATAATTAACATCGATAAAGCAAATAATTTAAATAAATTATTCAATTTCTTTTCATCAATAAGCTAGCGAATCTCATTGTCATTGCACAAATAGAATTCCAGCGAAACTCCCTTTCCGAAAAATCAGCACTCGCTACCCACCAAATCGTACAATTTAAAGTGTCAAATCCAAGGATCATTGTGTAACAAGTGGCTCACCTTATCTTATGCAATAACGCCATCGTTTGAATAACGACATTCAATTGAAGCTATTTAAATCGAACGCGCTTCCATATCGCATCCGAAATCCCAAGTGACTCCAACAAAAATTTGGCGCCATTCTCTATCCTGTCCTGTCCGATTAATAGATTCGTTGCCAAATCCCCTTAGGAATTCTCCCTCGTTTCACATACAAATACATCTTAGTTCCGTCATAGTGATAATAGTCTAAAGTCGGATATACATATCCATAAGGAGCAACATTCCCGAACAAGAACAACACAAGGGGAGCAATAACAACTAAACAGGAATCTTGTGTGGAAAATGGCCAAGATTTTATGTATTAGTGTCGTCTGGCTAAATGTAACCCCAAGCGAAGTCGCAGACCCAGTTTATCGGAATTTATGGAAGTAGCGAGAGTAATCAAAAGGTTGTTGATCTATATCGAAGCAGCATCCCTTCTGTGGCGATATCAACATACAAATTTTTTTATGTGTGGAGCCGATGAGTCAGCATTGCATTTAGTGGTCAGAAACAGTGAACAACAAGGAAAATGGGAACGAATCACTGAGCCTTTGCCTAATATGTTCGCTTGAGGTCTAGTTCCCATTAGTTACTACACAATCTGATAACACGCGATTATTTAGGCAGATAGATTTTAAAGTAATCCGCGATAATGCGATTAGAGAAAAATTGCCTCAAACGAAAAAAAAGATACTTTTAGTGCTTCGATGTCGCTATCAGATACTAAAGTTACTCAACCTCAGATGGTAATTTCTTTTGCGGTATTGAAGTGATGTTGAGCTGCGCAGTGCCACAATTGAGTTTATAGGGCATGGATAAGACGCACTCGAGGGCTGTGGTGTCTTGGAGAGTCAATTATAAAGCAAGTTTTGACTGTACTCCAAGTGGTAGGAAATAAATTATTTCTCAATTGCCATCCACACCGGAACTAATTTTATGATTCATTCAGTGGAAGACATTGAAATTTTTTTGGATATCAGTGCGATTGGTTTTCCACGCAGATTTTTCAGTAGACTTGAATAAGTTGTTAAAGAAAATTCAGAGAGTTCCAAGCCAAAGTTCAAAGCCAACAAGGGCTATAAATAGTAAATACGTTTGTTAGACGAAGGTTTTTCCTCATCAACCCTTATGTTGACCAATAAAAAATAACTTTTTAAAAAGACAATGACGTCATTTGTAATGATGCAGAGTAGGCGCTCGCTTACTTTGCCAGGAAGATTAAAATCCTCTTTAAAGTCGACACAAGCGCAACGAAACCGAAAAATAAACGAAAAATGAAACCCCCAATGAAACATGTGTTTGCTAAGTCGAAGGCCATATCTAAACCCAACGTTCGTTTCTTAAGACAGAGTTCGAAACTACTTAGAAATCCACGCAAGGTCTAAGTCCATGCATATGAGAAATGCAAGAAGGTCGTAGCCCTTTTCATCGTTTCTATTATTCAGTCATCGGTTATGTATCAGTGGGAGGGAAAATTGTGCAATTATGGAAGCAATCTTGTGTCAAATATATTGCACTAAGGTCGCGGTCATGGATGCACTCGGAATGCTCAATGCTACTTAGGGGAGTCGAGCAGGGGATTCCTGACACACCCAATCACTGGAAAAAATTAGTTCTGGTCGTCATTTTTGACGAGTTAATTACACCAATCGTACGCGCAGTCAACCGTTCAAAAAAATCAACTCAGATAAATCATCGATAGCAATGAGGAAACGGGGAGAATCCGTTGAAATCAAGTCTTTCATAAGAGTGCTTTGCCATGGGTATTGACATAGTGATTTCATATTTTATGGAAACACTGAACGTTGGCTTTAAATGGTATCACAGAAAGCTCTAGCAAATGTAATTTATAGTATGATTCAGTTTTAACTTTTGTGAAAATTTAAGGGGCGGATTCTCATGGAAGTTGATATTATTTATTAATCTAACATGCTCACGTAACACGTAATAGCCATAAAAGTGTGTTTATTGGTCTTAGACACAAAAGAGAATATTGTTCCCTAAATTTCAGGCATATACTTCTGTTTAACGGTCTCTTTACCTATTTATATGTATCGCATTCTGAAACATGCATATGAGAACATTAAATGGTGACATGTTTGTGTAAAATATCACATGGCAAAATATTACTTGATTTTCATTTCCACTTTGGGTAACCAAACAACGAACTTAAACTGTTTGTATACATTGATCTGACATTCTTTGGAAAATTTCAACTTTTAAACGCGTAAAAGAGGAGAAATTAAAATGCATTTACAGCTACTTGTTGGAACCTTTAGTCGACATGGTCAAATTTGAATTTTTACACAGTTGAACATTTCCCTAGAACTAGACGGAATCCTCTGGAAAGAGACAGATATGGCTTGAAATGACAGGAACGACTGCAGGATAAGCCGAGCTCTTTGGCCTCACCCTAATCAAATGAGGACAAAACAACTCCTAGGGAAAAACCGAAATGGCGTTAGAACATTGGTGGCAGTATTGACGGGCCATAATCTTCTAGGTCAACACGCCAAACGAATAGGAATCCAAACGGATGACGGATGAGCTTGCGGCGAGGTGGAAGAAAGTACAGAACTCATCCTCCTAGATTGCCCGAGTCTGGCCAACAAACGCCTTACTTGGCTGAGATGTACTGGCGCAATAGAATTGGAACACTTGGCGACCACAGAGCTGGGAGAACTCCTTGCCTTCTGTTGGATGACAGGATGAACCATCTTTAAATAATAGTACTACACATGAGGAGCTAAGGGCCGATTTCTGGCCTATGCTAAATTCCAACAAGTGGACCCCAGTACAATAATAATAATAATAATATGCGTCTCGTGAAGAAAGTGGTTAAGCTATCAAGAAAACAAAAAAGTGAAATTATAGCGCCTAAGATAGCGAAGTGCGCTGCGAAAATGTGAGTTTCCTAGAATGGAAAAGGCTTTATTTAAGTGGTTTTTAAAACGACGAAACTAACATGGACCTGTTTCAGTCGAACTTTTGAAATCAAAGGCATTTCAATTGCACGAGAAGACTAAGACGGAACTTTCCATGCAAGCAATGGATGGATTACAAATTTTAAGAACCGACATCGAGTTCGCTTGCTTAAAATTTGTGGGCAGAAATTATCAAACAAACCTAAGCTCGTTGAACCATTTCTGGCAAAATTCTAAACCAAGATTCAAGAATTTGGTTTATCAGCTGAACAGATTTAGAATGCCAATGGGCCGGGTTTATTCTATAGACTTATGCCAGATCATACTGTGGTGAGCTTTAAGGAAACATTTGCTCCTGGCCGAAAGGCAAGCAAAGAAAGAATTACCTTCTTAGCTTGCACAAATACTTCTGGTATGTGCAAAATGAAATTGTTTGTCATCGGGAAATCCACTTATTCGAGAGCATTTAAAAGTTTTAATGGCAAACCAGTCACCTCTAAAGCAAACAAAATGCATGGATGACTTTTTCGAAGCGACTTTTGATGCGTGACTTTTGATGCGTTTTTCGAAGGATCCACACATTTTTTGTTCCCGAGGTAAAACATTCAAACATAAAACGTTCTGGCAGTTGGTTAAAAATTCATTTCTAATAGGTTCAAAAATATCTGGGATCTCGAGGTCTTCCTAAGAAAGTATTGCTGCTTTTGGACAACGCTCCATGTCACCCCAAGGACGGTGAAATTCAGAAAAATGCCATTCTGCGCCCAATGGACCAAAATGTGATAAAACTTACGAAATTGTTTTACAAAAAAAAATTAATTGGCACATCTTATCAGAAGAAAGGGCTCGAATCTAGAAGACAAACTAACGCTTGGAGCCAGTGGCAGGCCAAAGCGATTAAGAAGTGCCGGAGTGTGTTGATATCCCCAGGTGATCACTGGGATGATGAACATGACTTGCGACTGATTGCAATTGAAACTCAAATTGTAAAGGATCGTGTCAAAAATTACATGAATTTACGATTTACTGCAGGAAATTCCTTTAACGGGCCGAGTGGATATCAGGAAGTATAACTGCGGTTGAAGCAATTCATAATGGTCAAGAAGTGGTTGAAAATATCGAAAATGGAACCGAAAGTGAAGAAGAAATATTGCCAGTATTAAAAAGGATTCAGACCGAAACAGTTATACAAATTTTCAACATTTGCATCCAATGGGCTGAAGAAATTCCAGATCCATTTTAGCTCTATATTTTTATAGATAGATAGAATTTCAGAGAACTAGCTTTGGCTAAGCACGGAGAGTGTAAGAAAATCCAATCAAAAGTTTTAGACTTTTTTGACAAGCATGTTTTCCTTCTAGCCTTTAATTTGTGACTTGGTTATTGCAACAACCTCAATGATCGCATCAGCCTCAATTTCCTTTAGTTGCGTTTATCAAGGTTGTACTGGATTTCTATTTCTTAAGTTTTTTGTTTGCCGGCGGAGTCTTTTGTATCTTTTCTACATTTTGTAGTTTGATAAGTTTGAAGATGCGATTCAGCACTTTTGGAGTATTCATATTTCAAAAATAAAGCAACCAAAACACGCCATCTCAAAGAAATACAAGCAATGTCTATCGAAGCAACTACACCACTGAAGGTAATGTTATCTTTATTCATATTAAATAAAAGCTAATGTCCCATTGCTCAAGCTGCGCAAAGATCCACATATGTCGGAAAACTAAAATCCTTGTCAGTATTCTGGAATATATTCAAGAGTTTATCCTTAAAATAATTGACTGTTTTCGTAAAGAGCAGCAATATACTGTCAAACTTTCAATTCCAGTTTATACACGAATATCCAACTGAACATGATGTTTTCGTTTTTCAAAGGATATAAAGACGGCTCTCAAAAACAAGTAATCGGTTGAAATGGTCATAATTGATATTGAAAAGGCATTTGACTGGCCATAGTATGAGAGTCTTATTTATAAGCTTTAAGATTACAATATGTGCACGTACTAACTATATTTGATTGCGTCCTTACGTCCAGACTGACCTTTCTCGGTAAAGGTTCGAACGGCGACATATTCGCTGAAAAGTGTACTGTCCGATGTCCTGCTGAGGCTCTTATTAAAGTCCAACGGTTTTCAATGTTTCTAGTTCTACTTTCATGGTGTTTCTGTCAAATTGTGACTTTTCCCAACCTCCGAAAGTAACCCAAACGCAATCACCACGTACCCAGAGACCATGCCTAAAAGTGCTCACCGGTTTTTGCTTTTTACTTCTATCAAGGTAGAGCTTTTGTTTGCCTTGAGCCATCAAGGTTTGAGTTATTAGTCCTTTAATTTCCATCGTTTTGTAGGTATATGATGCTTACAATACAGTTTTTCGTCAGATAGAAGTCTCAGGTATTGGACTGTTGGTTTCCAAGGTATGTCCTGGTTGTTGATGGTAAGTGAGGTTGGACTTTGAATTCTTTTCCTCATGATATCTGCGTTTTGTTAGTCTTGATATCTATTTTGCGTTTATTGAAATACCCCAGGATAATAAAAATAGTGGTGACTTCTACTTGTCTGGCTAAGTAATAAGCGCAAGTGTCATCAGCATGCAAACCTGTTTGAACATTGATTTGCAGAGAAGGCATTTCCACTATATAGCGGCGAATAAGGAATATGGGCGATCCTTGTGGAACTCCAGCTTGCAACGGTCGAAGGTCGGAAAAATGATGGTCCATTTTGGCATAAAACGACTGCCATGTAGAAATGAACAGATGAGTTAAGTGATAGGAAGTGAAATTTTAATTGCATGCAGTTTATAAACAACTCCAGCATGCCAGACTTTGTCAAACGCTCGAGCTATTTCAAATATAACAAATCCTGTTAACTTTTTGCGATTCGTCCTATCTTGAAAGTGTCGAAGCATCCTTGTAAGCTTAGTTCAGTAGAGTACGCTGCTCGGAAGCCATATTGTGTATCAGGAATGAGGTACTTTTCTTTCCTTCAGCCGATTGAGCTACACGCTAGTTTTGATACAGCTAAGAGATGATTAATCGGCCTCCAATTCTATATTCATGATCAATCTATCGCTGGTTTTGGGATACGTGTGATGATAACTGCTTTCCACTCTTCTGACAATTGTCTTGAACAGAAATGGCATTAATAATCTCCGTTATGTTCTTTGCCCAGTCATCTGGGAGACATCGTAAAATTGTTTTTGTCAGTGTGTCGAATCCTTGGTGCAATGTTCTTGTCTAGTCCTGGTATTAAGTCCTAGGTCTCTGTCACATCTAGTGGCACCTCATTGCTTTGGGGTAGCTGGAGTACTCTGCTTCAGCAGTATTTTCTCGAAATTACATATCCAAAGCGTGTGCAAAGGCTTCAGGTGCTCTCGTCGTCAAATTGCAGTCCGTTGGGACCATGAATTGGTGGCATAATTGCTTTGAGTTTATTTTGAAGACCTTGGCAAGTCTGCAGAAAGACATATCTGCAGACTCTAGACTTGAAGCTCTTTTATTAACTGTTGTTAAACTCAGATATTCAGTTTCATATTTGGTTAGGTTGCAAGTTTCCCTCCGTTTGACGTATAGGATCATCCCTGCTCCTAGTCTTCTCCGAACTTGGTTCTTCTTGCATATCAGAAATTTGAATTCCTAAGAGAGTTCATAGGGATTACATGTCCTCGCCGGAGTTTTGACTGTTGTGTTCTCTTTTGATTATTTTGCTTGTTGTTTGCTCGAAGATCGAGATTACGCCTCTTACTGGTTTAAATATTTGGTGAAAATTTGATTAGCCAGAGCATTTTGGAATGCTTGCCAGTTTGTGCCCTTCCTCACTTTTAGAGGCTCATCTATGAAGATGTACTTTATTAGGAAGTGTAGTGGTTTAAAATCTGACAAGAGCTCCTCATCAGATTGTATACCAGGCCAGATACTGAAAGAGGACATCTACGTGGACGTCTCCTCGTCGGCATTTTTCCATATGTTATAATAGAAGTTGCAGGATATAACAAAGTCCAATGTGTCACCATGAATTCCACCGAAGTGTTACAGTTCTTCGGGGTGACGCTGGCTTATTTGTTAGTTTGTATAGAATTTATTTAGGTCAGTCCCAGCGTGATTACTTCTAATCGCACCCCATCATCTTTAATAAGCATAGAAGTCCCCTTTTGTTAATAAGGGAGCTTCTACTGTAAACAAATACTCAAGTTCTTGTTTGGAACGAGAAGTTATTAGGGGATTCCACAAGAAAATCAATGCAAATTAAAAGAAATTAGTTTGTCCTTTTTGTTTGCCATGGCTTCTATGGTTGCAAGGGAATCATGTTAATTTGGCATTGTTTCAGGTTCTTCCTCACTAATATGGCCGTACTGTCTCCCCTTCCAGTCAATCAGTCGTTCCTGAACAAATTCTAGTTTGGCCGACTATATCATGTTTCTGGTTTTCGAAAAGTTTCCTGGATCAGAACTACGTGAAATTTATTATCAAGAATAAATTGCCTGAGTTCTACAGTTTTTCTTTCAAGGAATTTGCATTCCATGGTAGGAATGAAACGTGGTTAACTGCCATTATTGATTGTTCGTGATGTGCGAACATTTTATTTATGTCTTCATTATGGTTATATATAGTCCAATATAGTAGTTTTCAAATGGTTGATGACTGACTGGTTAATAAAATCAATGCACATGATTGAGTGCGAGTTAACCAGAGAAAGTATCCTTTGAGAGTATCCAAGCCAAAATTTGACAAAAACCAAGTTGCTTTTATTAACAAGTTACTCTTTGTATTTTATATACTATACTGCTGGATGTATATACCATACTATGGGATGGGATGAAATTATTTGGTTGTTAATATGTGCGCCATCAACACCGAAGATGGCGCACCGCCGAAACGAGTCTGTGGACGAAACAAAAGAAGTCACGGGAAACAATGGAATGTTCCAAGGACTAGAAAATACTGTTATGCGTTCATTTAAGATATATTGAACTTTTACTAAAATTAAGATTACTTAAAATTAACCTTAAATCAACTTCTGAAATTATCACTTTAAAAATTTTTAAATAAAATTAAGATTTAATTTAAAAAATTTAAAAATTAAATTCCATGTCGTTAACCTCATTTCAAACAATTATTTTTGTTTTTCTTTGCTTCCATTAAAACCCTTTCGGTTTCGTGGCACAACATTATTGGCTTGAAATGCTTTCAGGACTCAGTTTTCCTCGGACCATTAATAAAAGCGACATACCTTGCGTGTTTGGCAGGTTGGTTGGGTTTTAGCCTGATTGCCTTCAAACGTAAAATTTCAAATTTTCTAACCAAAACACGAACAGGATTAATGATGCAGTTAAGGAAATGCAAGAGAGGAGAACAAGTCGGAGGAAGTTTTAGATTTCATTTTTAAGGCAAGATTTGCTGTTAGAGGATGAGCTCACAAATTAATGACCTACTTTGTCTTATTTTAATACATTCTTTAATTGCTCTATTTGAAAGACTTTTTCTCGAATGTAAACAATGCCTTGGATAAAGTCTAAATGAAAAAAGTCACACATTAACGTGATCAGCACAGTGGCTTAGTTCTATTTCTCTGTTAATGTTGTAAAATATAAAAATGTCCACGTTGTAGACACCTGCATAGTGTTAAAGTAAAAAAAATGTTGTAATAGTGACTAATCCGCAATGTGAAATCCTCTAAACATTTCAAAACGAAACGCAACTCATTCGTTTCTAAAAGCTTCAATCCTTCACTCTATAATTCATTCCACCATTATTTTCCTTTCTACATTTCAATAAATACATTAATCCACACAACCCATCCGTCAGAACATTCTTATTCATCTGACGAAACACGGAAACGTTTAATGCCAAGAAATTTCTGTTGCATAATTTTAAAAATAAAAATAAAGAAAAAAAAACTCAGCACATTTTCATAAGTTTCCATTCGAATACAACCTGAATACGATGTCGATAACAACTGACTTTTCCGAATAGATGTTGGGATAAGAAACAGATGAACAGGACAAGAAAAGCAAAACCGAATACAACAGAAACAACAACAAAATAATAACTTCGATTCGCAGTGGAAAACATGTGCGCTGTGAAATGCAACTTCTATGGAAAATCGCATCTTTTTAGCGTAAAGTTAAATGAAAACTGGAAATCATTCAAGTGTCGAAAGAAAATTCAAGTTGAATATGAATATGTGGGGCTCTAGACGTTATAAGATTTCCGAGTTGTGTTTTTGTATTATGAATTATGACTCCTGCTCGGACGTACGATATTTTGGAATGCTGCGGCTTTCCTCGGTGCAGATTCACGAAAACAGTGGCGGAAAATCAGTTGACGACACATTGATGAAATAAAGGGAGTTTTTCTGTAACCGACAAACTTAGACTCGATGTTTATATTGTGTCGGGCTAAATAAAAGTTGGAAAATATAAAAAATTTCGCACAAAATTCGCGTCAGACTTTCCCGAAATTCTTGGTCTGGTCCCGATTTCCCTTTCAAATATTGCAGCCAGCTCACAAATTTGAATAAATTTATCTGAAACATCCGATTCTGTAATTGGAAACAACAAAATTAGAAACAGAAAACGAAAGTTCAAATGTCAGACAATTAGATGGTGCGGCTAATCAAGAAAAGCTGGAAAATGTTGACCCACATTCGAGTGGACTCAACCATGAGTATTTATTGGCTTGAAGATGCATCACCACGATTCGAACGTCTGAGTGCAGCGTCAAGATAAGGCCGATACGAGTCCAACACTCTACGTATGATGCATTAAGTAATTTTGTTGACTATTCTTCTGGACGGGATTATCTTGGCGAAACTCCCATATAGCTAACACATACGCACACATAACACATTGCGCGAATGCAGTTGTCTCGCGCAAGATTTGCGTGTTCCTCTAATTCCGGGCACCAGGATCGTGCATTTGTACGTTCCTCTGTTCATATATTGCACTTTGAATGCAACCGTCACGTTGTGACCACCCCCCGGCGGCTGCAAGTGTGGTCGCCACTATTTCGAAATCTGGTGCTAATAAACATTTTCGATTTGTTTATAGGACAACGTTCGAAGATGTAGCAGAAATATCAAGAAAATGATTTTCTTTTGCTGTCGCGATGGGGGCTGAGAATGTTCATATGGATGCAAGCTCATATGAATTTCTACCGTGTAATTTCAATGACTGTCATATAAAGGAGTCATTGATCTGCACAGTTGATGATCTTGATTCTCGCACGATGCAGATCACAAGGCAACTATGGGTTAAGTGCCTTTCGCCTTGAGACCGTGAACAATAAATGTCGCCATGGCAAAATGAAATTAAAGGTAAGACGATATGAGGTGAATGAAGTTTTTAAAGGTACCGATACACTAAACGTGGATCCAGCTGCAGAAGCGTGCACCAATCTAGCAAAAAGTGTACTGGACCCCTTGATATGAAAAAATGTTTAATGCAACGTAAATAAGAGTTTCATATCAGGAATTTATTATATTGTCTGAAATGAAAAATAAAAACATTCATCACGCAACATCCTTTATAATCCTTTCACCCCCGCACTCACAGAGACTGCGCTTCGACCGCTTCACATGCCCACTCTTACTTTAATCTCCTCATCAAGCCAACCATCAACATGTGTATCTACTCCTTAATCTCCTATAATAACACGATATTGTGGCATATGCAGATCACTGCAAACTCATATGTGATTCACAAAGGGACTAGTAATCCGCATATGTACTGGAGACTCTTTCCAGCGATAAATGCAGAATAAATACTACACAAAAATGAAGATTGTGTAAATTGAGTGATCGTGACTCAACAGCACCAAGCACGCATGCGTTCCTTCTCATCGTCCGTCCACCCGTGACGAACGTTTACCGAGGGGGTGTTCTTGTTTTCCGTAAAATTTCCAAATTTTCCTAGTTGCCTATAGGATTACATTTGCACTGATAGTAGTTGTTAGGTCATTCAACTACCGAAAATGTATAATTGATTGAACTGACCGATAAATGCTTTTCCGACGAGGGTGGACTTTCCATAAGTGCGGGTAAGCGAACAGTGTGTGACTGAAAATGGAAGTTATTGTTGTCGATTGAGAAGATTTCAGAAGAATTTTCATACAGTATACATACGTATACATATAGTACAACAATAGCTTGAAATATTAATTTTTTGGCCTAATAAGTTAAGTAGCCTTTTCGCTGGAGGACGTCCATGAGCCGATTTGACATTGATCGGAAAAAATTGATTGAATCCTACCTTGAAATTTTACTCTTTTCATGGGGAATTACACATTTCAGTATTTTCTTTGAAGTTTTGACGTGCTGCTTTGATATCCTGCGCTTTAAAAAATCCCATAAATCCTCAGACCATCACACCACCTCCAACATGTTGAACAGATTTTCTTTTTCGAAGGCAGTACCACACTTCCACCTCGCTAACTTTATTCCCTTCATTCCAAATATGCTGAACCCGAAATTCCCGAAATTCTGGAGGCTTATTTTCTCAACATTTGCACAATCTGTTCTAATTTTTCTGTTTACATCTGATACGAATGGTTTCCCGCGTGAAATTCTTCTACGATATCTATTTCTATTTGATATTCATGACATCTTGGCGATCCTTGTCGCAAGCCTTTTTCAAGTTTTCAGAAATTTTCATATTCGTTTTTCGCTGCGTTTTATATTTGGCATTACTCGGATTCAGTTAATTTTTTTGACTGTTACGCAACTTAGATACGATGGACCTAGTTTTTTGAATAACTGCCCAAACGTACTGGACCGAAAAGTGACTTCTTCCTATTATTTTCTATATTACATGTAAAGATTGACCATCTTGTGTATTTAAGGAAGATTTTCCTATCGATCAAATCAGATCACTGGTTTCTATCAATTTATGTGCCATTATCTGTCCATATCCATATCGTCCTGCAAATAAGTATAAAATAATTTAACTCCCTTGAAAAAGCTACCACACATTAGAATGGAACCATTGTACGGTTTAAATAACTACGCATGTATCTACATATGCCTATATATGTAAGTATGAGCAAAATAAAGAGTCTGTTTTTGTATCATTT
This sequence comes from Stratiomys singularior, assembly GCA_954870665.1. Lineage (NCBI taxonomy): Eukaryota > Metazoa > Arthropoda > Insecta > Diptera > Stratiomyidae > Stratiomys > Stratiomys singularior. The sequence continues at coordinate 29,274,938 of OX940881.1, read as the reverse complement.
TCCATTTCATTTGCATTTTTTATTTACAGTGTTATCCCCTTCAAAATCGTTCTCTTGAGCAACTAAACGACGACGACCTCGGCGCCCTTCCTTTTGATAGCAAGGCTGAATGTCTTCAACTGATATCTCTTTTGACTGATTTATCACAGTATTTTTAATGTTCTCCAGGGTATAAAAATGGGGTTTTTCAGGACATGTTAAGGATTCTCCACCCGTCATCACACAATTGGAGATTCCTCGGCCATTGTCAATCTATTGAAGATGATCAACGCCGACGCTTGTTCATTTGTCCTTCTGTTTAGCTGAGACTCTGAAACGCTTGCGTCTTTTTCAACGATTAGCTTTCATTTCTTTCGTGTATCAATCTTCAGGAGCATAGATATCGCTGAAATACCTTGTTACGGATGTCAGAAAAGATAATTTCCAATCTCTAATATCAAATATCAATATCAAAAGACAATGTGGCATTGACACCATCTTTTGAACTTCTAATCCGTCTGTTAAAATTTGATGTACGGTGAAAATGTTGTAATTTGACAGTTCACTAATCGTCCTTATTGCTAAACGATGATCTGGTCTCACAAGAGCCTCCACGCGTTCAACGTTACCGTCAGTTTTTGCAGTTTTTGAAGTTTATGGTCTTCTTGAACGAGGTTCAACTTCCAGAACTGCTTTGAGATCTACGTTTCTCAAGCACCTCGTACTTATACCATCTGATTAGACGGGGAATCCCCGTTTTTTATATATGTATACGGAAACTTTTTCTAGTCGAAAGTGCTCTGAAGTATAAGACAACATGCGTTATACGTTTGTATATTAAGTCAGCATGTTAAAATTGGCTGGAAACTAAGAAAGAATATCGACTTTAAGGGGTTGCCAAAAGAACATTTTTATGGATAGTATTTCTAGGAACTGTATATATGCTGTATATATGTAATGGCTACATACTGTCAAAGAGGAAAATAAGAATTTCAAATCTTACAAAATGAAGCAGGTTACATAATACTCTATATAATGATCATTTCTAAATGTAATTATATGTATAAAACATAACAGTTCGCCATAAAGCCAGTTTCTTGCAAAGGTACACTTATTCCTGAATAAGGTTTCTTAGTCATTGACCATCAGGATATCTCACCTCGAATTCCCTCAATCTTTTAACTGTATCCTCCAATATCAGGGTCTTACCAGATTCGCACTGTTCCATGATTGCTTATATGGTTTTACAGATTTGCCGACTGTTTCTGGTTCCTCTCGTAGAAGAAGTTGAAGCATCTCCTGACCCTTCTAATGACATCTGCTGTCAGTATTTTGCATGGAAAACACTTCAATCGAGTTCCTAACCCATTCAGAATCTTTTTGTATGGGCTCCGCTGAGATGCTGTAAATTTCCAGCGCTTTGTAACTTTATATTTTCTGCTAAAATAATTTTTAAGCTCGGAAAGTTCAGCTGCATGCGGGGGTTTGAAATTTGTCTGAAGTAAGACATCGGAGGCTGATATGCTTCCCCAACATCTGATATTATCCTCTATTTCAGCTTTTGTAGAACCATGGTTGTAAATCTGCACAAGCACCGCCCTAGGCAGTTCACGACTTTGTCGGATTGTCAATTGTCCTTTCGGTTGTCACAATTTGTCCAGCCCCTTATTGCATTGGAAAATGATGACATTGAAAAGAATAATGATGACGTTTCTGCTTCTTCGTCACCATTTTTCTTTGTAAACTGATCTTACTCTATGGAACGCTACCTGGCATTCCACGTCGAGCCAGTTTTATTGACTTTTAGCTGACTTCCATCTCCAGTGACTGCCAATTTCATTCTGTCTGCCAGGTTTCATCTTTAGACCTGCTCGAAATCGGGAATTTTCTCCTAAAAAATTTAAAAAAATAATAAAATTTCACATGATAAAATTCATCGATTAAATTTTTAAATATGAAGAAATAGTGAGGCCCGAATCATTTTCCGAATTTTTTTTCTGTAATTCCGAACAGTATTAAAGTAAACTAAACGCAGTACTAAAGACGTTTAATTATACCATAAGCAATGAAGTGTAAACGATTTATGACGATTTATGATATAGTATGGACCGGTAACCTTTCTTTAAGATGTTTCAAATGATTTCTCTTACTTCTGAAGCAGTTTGACCGCGTTGTCGACCAATTTTATAGAATTTTATCCCCTTGAAGGTTCGAAATTCGTCCAATTTCACCAATGTATAATAAAAATTTCGACTTCAAATTGGTTCAATCAGATGCTAAGAGCTGTCAACTATACAAAATCCAGGGAATCATTTTTTTTTCTAACTCAAACAAAAAGAGAGTACTGTGCCCGAGTTATTTTTTTGACAAAAATTTGGCTACATTTGGGCTTTATATGTTTTAATAATCGGAAAGTTATGTTTTCAGTGTTCTTATTTTTCGTGAGGTTATAACATAGAGCTTAAAAAAAATAATTTTATTTTAAATTCTTATATTATACATTTATATTATAAAGTTCTGCATTCTTTTATCGTTTAGTCCCTTTTTTAAGTGTAAATTGGTACGTAAAATAATGGATACAATCTTTGCGTCCTTTTTTTCGAAAACTCAAAAAGTTGTTGTTTTTCTTCAAACAAACAGACCAGAGCTTCCCTCTTTGATGGAGGAACTTGAACTATGCATGTTATTCCAATAATTTACCAAAAGGCTTTTCATTCCCAGCTTTTCCTCAAATTTACTTCCTCGATGGGTCGAGGTGGGACATGTATACACAATATATTTAATTTGTGTGGTAAAATTTGTGACCCAAAAAAATTAAATATATGTACATGCAAATGCACATGCACATGCAAATGCATAAATAACGAACGTTTCTGCATTGGCGTCTGATTGACTCCATTAACACTTGTGTGACAAGGAGTAATAGTGCCTTTTTTGTCATTATTTCCATGTAAAGATTGATTTTGAATTTATTTCTCGCACCGACTGTAACCATTTCCTTGCAACCCGAACGGGCAGATGTCCATTTGGAAAGCCATTCCAGAATGTTTTGATAGTTTCCTGTTGACACACTCTACGAATTACATCCCACTGCACGTTAGTTGAATAGAAAAAAATATTTCAGGATGAGGGGTCGTCGCATGTCCCTTATTGTGAATATTGTTTTGTCTATGACTAATAGAGTTGTCGGTGGTTAGTGACTGAGTGGGCAGATGGCTGACGTTTGAAATAGGGGTCAAATCATAGACCATGCTATAAGGACCATAAATTATTTCCAGCCTCACATGGAATGATACCTTCAACTTCGGAAATTTTGAGAACCAAGCTCTTAACTACAAATTCAAAAAAATAAGTGTCTTGGCTGCTTGAATTTCTTTGCAGGAAAATACAATTGATTCAATTATTTCCTCGGAGTCGCTATGAAATCATTTCATGTATGAGCAAATCAAAAATACCGAAGTAAATCTCTGTTCCCTGAAACATTGTTACTAATTTGATATGGTAATCTCTTAAGCTCATACAATTTTAAAGATAATCTAAGTATTATCGATGGAATACGTTTTAAATAGGAAATAGGTTTGACCTGTAGTTATTTGTTGCATAAAAGTGCTATTGGCTGAGATTTTATTCATTATCATACATTTCATTGCTCATGAGATCAAACCTAACAAGATTTACATTGTTCGGTTCCGTCTTAAAGATTAGGTACCCTTTGATTAGGCGACTTAACTGGGTATCAATTCGGAATTTGTTGGCCTAGTTATGTAAGATGTTTACTTAGTTGAACCTTTAGCAGTTGATAGGCAATTGCAATTGGTAATCATGTCTTCTATTCTAAATAAGACAATTTAAGGCCAAATAACATTGTTGAGATAACGACTTCCCATGTGACGCAAGATGAGCTTAAGAAGTGTCTGTTGCAAACGATTTCCTTTTAAATATTCACTTCATGTTCAAAAAGTTTTTTTAATGCGAAGTAGTGGAATTGGTTACTAAAACTGTTCACTAACTCGAATCAATTCTATTCAAATACAAAAATCTTTTTGAAATTAATTCGTTATTCACCCACATCAAAGGAAACTAAAGTTCATCAATAATAAACTCAACTACACACACATCAGTTCGACATCATAGTCGATTTACTGACGCAAATGGACAGACAAAGTAAAGGATCGAGGCTGGATGTTTTGTTATATTTTTTTCCTTTTTTTTTTTTCATCTGAAACGATTTTAATTTTCTGCGTGTTTAGCAGAGCTCCTCCCAAAAAACTACATGAACCAAAAATTACCGGAACACAACGCACTTCAAGATCCAGTCCCTGATCCAATCTATTCATTACTCTCTAGCACCCGCATAACCGATCCTTAGAATCCTTAATATCTTACTTACACTCCAAAGCAAGATGGCCCCTGAAAGAGAAAAAGTAATTTTCCTTTTCTATTAAGGTAAGAAGAGCATCGCGTCAAAAAGGAAAATAGTTATTACGAGCGAAATATCGCTAAATAGATAACGTTAAGGCGGTTGAACATTGAAGGGCAATTAATTTAAATTTATTGTTGAAAACGACCGTCATCGTCGAGGCGCTACAGATTATCTCAGTCCTAAGCCTTGAAGTTATCTCGCCACAAATTTTCTTGGCTTTTGATCTTGTTTTCCAAACTTGGAGATTTTTCAGGTTCCCATCCCCATCAATAGAATCAATGCAAGAATTTCAAGATTCACTCATCTTTATCTATCGATTGTCCAGTCAAATATATTTAGTGATCTCCGAAAGTTATCTGTGCACATCCACAAAATCTTCTTTGTTTGTTGCTGGTAGCTACAAGTAGCTACACATTACACTCAGATTCGAACAAACTCCCTAACTAGCAGCACCCCATAAAAATAAGTGGAACTTTAATTGGATTTGTAAATTTTCCTCTCATTTTTGCATATAACAAGAACTCCCACTTAAACTTACTGCATAAAAGCCCAATACAAATGCAAATATACATGAACTTTTTCCATCTCTGTCTAAGGGAATTAACTCCCGAGTTTTAACGCTTCATGTTGTTGCGTAACACAGGCGGTGTGATAGACTTCTAAAAAGGTATCCTTGTTTTCCAAGTCTTGTTATTTGTGTACCGAGGTGAATAATATGGTCTACATTTTCCAGTTTTTCTGAAGTGTCTTATGCGGGGTTTTCTTGTTTGCGCGATAGTGTTTCTTATGTTTTTTTTTTAATTTTAATTATTCTTTTATTACTTTTAATAGTTTGTTTGAGCTTGGAATCAATAAGAATCGAAGTTTCATCTTTGTAGATGGAAAAAAGCTAGATACGATCATTTACATAATTTATATGACTTGTAAAGCAGTTTGCTTCTTTGGATAGTTGGGTGATTTCAGATAATGTGTTCCAATGCCATTTTAAACACAAGAGGAGCCACCGTCTCTCTCGGTTTTAGTTTGGCTGTTGAGTCAAGTATTTCTTTTAGAAAATGGTTGAATCTGACCTGCACTGCTAAGTTTGACAGAGTTTCGCTTGGATGCTAATTCCTATTATGTGTTACATAAAATTTTCACTGTCAAATTGTTATTAGAGTCAACAAATGTCAAAAAACTCTCTAATAACATCAATGTTGAACCAGTAACAGTTGACACTTTTTGTCCATTCGAATGACATATGCACTTGTTTCCAGACATCGTCAACTAACTCAATCAAGCTTCGAAACCATTGGTTTCCTTGTTTTATGATTTCTGCTGGAATTTCATCGATGCCTGTCGCTTTTTTTTATTTATTTGGCATGAAATCGCCCATAGGAGTTTCAGCGTTGAGGCACCGATACCGACAGTATCAGTAAATTTCATTAGCTCAATATAGTTGCATATTAGAGGTATAAAAGCGCTCTAGAGTAACATCGTCAATTCACTCATAGCTCTTCGCTATTGTTCCTTCCTTGTTATTCCTCCGCTATTATTCCTTGTCAACCAATGAACGTCCTTTGGAAACTGGGAGAATTTCTTCCACTCTTTGTTCGCAATACCATTTTCATGCTGTATAGATGGTTTAGCTTCAGAAATTACACCAGGAATTGGTTGATAAAAACATATTTTGCCTTAGCGTTTGATCCAAAAGTTGAACTTTAAAATTGTCTGACAGGATATTGGAACGATCACAAGTGCCACGCTTTTCAGCAAACACCATAAGAAAATTTCTGAAAAAAATCATTATTTTTACAATACCACTACGATCAACGTGCGAATGCATCGCAGGCTCGTGAAAAAACTTGTGGTGTCTACGGTCAAGATCCTTGACTACGGTCAAGGTACTACGGTCACAAAGCCACAGCTAAGAGATGATTCGCTCGCTTTTGTTCGGGAAATTTTGATGTCAGAGATGCACCTCACTCAGGTCGACCAATCATTGAAAAAGTCGATGAAATCTTACAAAAAATTGAAGAAGACTGACACAAGAGTAGCCATGACATTGCTAAATAACTGAATACCCATCACCAAACAGTTTTAAACCATTTGCGTAAGGCTGGATACATAAAGAAGCTCGACGTTTGGGTGCCGCATAAATTAACACAAAAAAATTTGAACGACCGAATTTCCATTTGCGAAATGCTAATAAAACGCAACTAAATCAAGCCATTTTTGAAGAAAATCATTACGGGCGATAAAAAATGGGTATGATACGAGAATGTCGTTCGAAAAAGATCATGGTCGAAAAAGGTGAATCATCACAAACGACTTCAAAGCCAGGATTGACACCAAATAAGGTTATGGTGTGTGTATGGTGGGATTGGAAGGGAATTGTTTATCTTGAGGTGCTAGAACCTGGACAAACACTCAATTCGGCTATGTACTATCAACAATTAACCATATTGCAACAAACAATTCAAAAAAACCGGCCAGAATTGATCAATAGAAAGGGATATTCCATCATGATAATGCCAGACCACAAACATCTTTGATGACCCGGCAAAAATTGACAGAGCTTGGCTGGGAAGTTTTGATGCATCCACCGTATAGTCTGACTTTGCACCATCAGACTACTATTTGTTTCAGTCTCTACAAAACTTCCTGAGTGAAAAGAAATTCACTTCAAAAAAGGACTATGAAAATCACTTGGCCAAGTTTTTCACCGATAAACCACAGAAGTTCTACACAGATGGAATCATGGCTCTACCCGAAAAATGGCAATAGGTCATAGATAATAATGGACAATATGTACTTAAATAAAATCCACTTTAAATAAAAGAAATATTCAATCGAAAAAAGACAAGAAAAGGCTCAATACTTTTTAGACTTATCAATATATATCTTATAATCTAAAGCCTAAGAAACCATTTTTATCTGAGAAGAAGATCAACGAGGGGCTAAAGTTTGCCAAAAGCCATAAAGACAGGGCCATGGAAGATTGAGACCGAATAATTCAGTCAGATAAGACCAAAATCAATCCATTCCAGTCTCATGTCAAGGAATATTATTGGAATCGACCAAATGGGAACCGTCAGATACATCAAGTGAAGCAAACATTTAAATATTGACGTGGAAATTCAATGGTGTGGAGTGATTCATATGGTGGCATCTGGGTCCATTGACCAAAATATATGGGATAATGAAGACAGAACATTATCTTCTTACTAACTTACCAGATTTGAACGATGAATGAGTTTATCTCATCGAAGTAATCGTTTATCAACAGAATGGTGATCTGTAGCACAGCGCTGAAATAGTGCGAAATTGGGCTGACAATCTTAAAATTAAAATGGCCAGCGTAAAGTTCGGATTTAAATCCGGATTGAAAATTTGTGGGCTAAGCTGGCACAATGTGATAAAATCCTCCAAAAAATGTGATAGAAATCTGGTGTCGATTGCATGTTAAATGGGAAAAATTCGGCATAACACCACCCAGAAGTTGGTTGAAAGTATGCCAACACGTACTTGGAGTGTCTTTAAAGAAATTAACAATGGACAAAGTACGAAAAAGTTCCTGAAAATTTCTTAAATTGAAAACATGCAAAACTGGATAAATGTTTCAATATATTGTTTCATTTTATTGATTTTCTATGGAAAGTGAATGTGTATTTATTTTCTGGAATGAAGTTGAATTACTTTTGTATTATGACTTAAAGCTTTTATTCTTTCGAAATTACTGAAATTTAACAAGGTAGCAATTTTAGACTAGAATTTTTAAATCATGTAACCACATTTGCTCGTCATTGTAAATAATGTCCGATACTTTACACTTTTGACATATGTCAAAACCACTTCAACTCAAAGTTAATAGTATTCAAACGTTGCTACTTCGTGTACAATGATTGCGTGGCAAATTTTCATCTTTTATACTATGATATATGTCTGGCAGTCGCTGGCTCTTGCTCTTTTAGTGAAAAACTTCAAGTTGATAGATAATTAAATATATAGAATAGCTTGAATTTATGTTTGTAACTTTTTTGAATTTTCTATCCAATGGTTTTCGCGCAAATTGAGGTCTGGTCAGCTATTCTAGCCTAGATATAGAGTATGGAAATATGGAAATATGTGATGCACCGTCTGCATAGAAGGACAAAAGTATTATACAATTTGATCGTTAATAACAATATTTATATCTGCGACATCAACTCGATGCATTGGTGTGTGAGGTAATGCGACTAACCAGTACCTAAAATAGATAAAGAACTGGCACCTCTCCGAGCTTATTAACATGTTTCGAGCCATTTTTTCGTGATCGGAAGAATATCTTATTATTCTTATCGCTGAATTTACATTTTTAAAAGAAATTCTATCTTTTCTATCAATATTTGCAAAGTTTTTCATGCAGTCTCATCGTTTTCATAATAGTCCTTCCGGTGGTAATCCTCCGACTCGTTAGACACTTGGTCCATGGTACTATGAATAGTCACTTATATGTTTGTCAATCTCTTTGGTGTCGTAAAATCTAGATGAAAAGAGTCCCCAACAACAATAAAAGTCTTTCACAAACCTCAAACAAATTGAATAAACGAATAAAACCAGAAAAGTGCACGTAGACGTGCTCATAAAAATAGAAAAGTTTGATGGACAGGTAAGCAATAAGTCACAACCTGCATCACTCCGCCATTCATATTCAATATTTTGATATAAAACCCAGATGAAAAGAAAACTTAACCGCAAAACTATTTATTTCTTGGTATCTTTGCAGCCAACTAAAACGAAATTTCCTCGCTACACGGAAATTTCATTGTGGTTGTGGCACGGATATAGCCCACATTGGGCGCTCAATTCAATGGAGAAATTTCAAGTATCTGCGCCATCGTATCAAGATTAATCAAACAAACTGCATGATGGTGTAATGCCATAAGCTGTTTCGAATTGTTAAGACCCTTCGAAGAAGAACTATTGTGATGGAACTAGCAGTTATGTTCCCAGGGACTGGAATCGAGGAGCGCACCTTGTTGTGATCTGCAACCAAGTGGGTTACAAGTAATGAACCGTGGTGAAGCTTTTGAACAGGAAAATAATAACGTATACGTATTTGTGTTCAGCTTCAACCACTTTCTCTGTTGGATGAGGGCTTGCTTGTCGCTGGGTAGGAAACGCAAGCGAAGGACATTCCACTGTGAATAATAATGGTGGTTATTCAGCGTGAACGATACCGCAAAAGTGATTCAACAATGGCCAGCAAATTAATTATTTGCACAATGTTGGTGCATACTAACAACCTTCCATGGTCTAAAGTGTCTTCGGAAAATAGTGACCGCCAACCTGAAGCTCTGAGCAATACCTTTTTGGAATTGCACCACGAATGACCGAAGGATGACACACTCCAAATAATGCGGTTTTGAGTTCGAAGAATAACTTTCAGCTTTAGCCAAATCATATGTGGGAAATCAGTGAGGCGTGTCATTGTACACTTAAAATTTTCATGTGAATGATCACACCAACCGTGATAACAATAATTCCTATTACTCAGAATTATTGATGTGTGCTAGGAATAATAATTGATTTCCTACATTCACCATCGCGTCCATTGAACGAACGGTTCTCTCGATTTCTGCTGCAGGGTTTGTTGTGGTAATATGTTACTGTCGCGTCTGCACTTTTATTTACAATCATGTTAATTGTCGTCGCTGAATCTATTTTGCATTACCTTTTGGTATGTCTTGAGTCATAAATTAGATAAGCACTGAATAAAGGTGACAATTCTCGAATGCATCACACACTTATTGCACACTAGGCCTGACATCGTGTGCAATGGTGAATTGTTACTTCGTCGAAATGCGTCTCGCTTTGTTAATAATTATTCTGAACGCAGCACGCAGAAGGAGTCTGATTCACCATTGAGTGTAGTATTATTATGTATTGTTATCCGGGTATAGAAATCAACACCGTTAACATTTATTAACAATTTGTTAATTGATGAAAATTATTTCGTGGATGTTAATGCGAGGGTAAATTTATTGCTGTCTACGGTTTCAAAGACGTGCGATAAGATGGAGTGACCTCGTTTCGTGACCTAATTTGAAAGGATAAATTAAGTTGACTCAATAGTATTCATTTTACCGGCCAAGAAAGCGTGGCTAAGACAGTTTGAGATTGAAACTACTAAAATTAGCAACAACGATTGAGATGTGCATAGGTTCAGACTTTTTATATTATTATTGTACTGGCGTCCACTTGCTGGAAATTAGCATAGGCCAGAAATCGGCCCTTCGCTCCTCATGTGTAGTACTATTATTTACAGATGGTCCATCCTGTCGTGCTACAGAAGCCAAGGAGTTCCCCCAGTTCTGTGGTCGTCACGTGTTCCAATTCTGTTACGCCAGAACACCTCAGCCAAATAAGGCGTTTGTTGGCCAGACTCGGGCAATCTAGGAGGAAGTGTTCTGTACTTTCTTCCTCCTCGCTGTAAGTGCTTGCGGCAGGTGTCATCCGTTTGGATTCCTATTCGTTTGGCGTGTTGACCTAGAAGATTATGGCCCGTTAATACTGCCACCAATGTTCTAACGCCATTTCGGTTTTTCCCTAGGAGTTGTTTTGTCCTCATTTGATTAGGGTGAGGCCAAAGAGCTCGGCTTATCCTGCAGTCGTTCCTGTCATTTCAAGCCGTATCTGTCTCTTTCCAGAGGATTTCGTCTAGTTCCTTTTTTAACGTTGCTAGTGGCACTTTAATTGTGTCTATTCTAGTGGCGCTTTCGTCGGCTGACCCAGCTCTCGCTAGCTCATCCGCTCTTTCGTTTCCCTCTACACCGCTGTGTCCGGGGACCCATGTCACTTTTACATTTATTCGGGTTGTTGCAGTTTTGAGAGCCTGCCTACAATCCTGCACCAGTTGTGAAACTACGCGGTTAGAGGCAAGCGCCTGTAGTGTCGACTTACTGTCCGAGAGTATTTGTATTTTTCCATTAAGGTTGTTTGTTGCCGCTTCTATAGCCCCTTTTATTGCAAACACTTCTGACTTGAAAACTGTGGTGTGGCTCTCCAGTTTATAACTTCGGTTGAGTTGCGGGTGATCTGGGAAAAAGATTCCGGCGCCGCTTCTCTCATCCCTTTTGGAACCATCGGTGTAGGTGATGATCTCACTTCCAGATGTGAAATCCTGCACCGTTTTCTCTCGTCGGAATGCTGATCTCGTATGGAATTGTTGTGTCCAATATTGGTTGAATTCTATCCAGCTCCCTTTTACTTGACGGGGCCATTCTCTTGATTTTTTCCAAAATGCATACGTGCCCCGTTTGAGTGTGGTTAGATAACCCATATGTGGATTTTAATCTGATGCTTGCAAGTGATGCCTCTCTGATAGATTTGTCGAGTGGCACGAGATTAAGCATTATCTCCATTGCAGCAGTTGGCGTAGTCCTAATGGCGCCTGTGATGCCAAGGCAGGCCATTCGTTGGATCTTCTCTAGCTCTTTTGCAATGGTTTTCTTTTGTAATGCCTGCCACCAAACCAATGCCCCGTAGGTGGTTATTGGCCTAACTACTGTCGTGCAGATCCAGTGGGCAATTTTAGGTTTTATTCCCCAGGTTTTCCCTATTAGTATTTTCATTGTGAAGAGGGCCGCTGTACTTCTCCGTCTGACTGCTCCTATGTGTGGAGTCCAAGTTAGCTTACTATCCAAGGTCACTCCTAAGTATTTCACCTTGTTTACAAAACTGATATGTTTTCCGTCAATGGTCGGGGGTGTAAATGTCTCCAGTTTACGGCGCTTTGTGTAAAGCCTAAGCTCCGTTTTATCGGTATTGATGCGCACTCCGTTTAGCTTCGCCCACTCAAAAAGATGTGACAGTGCGGTCTGCATCAATTCCGATATGGTTTCCGGGAACTTTCCACTTATCAGTATAACGATATCGTCAGCGTACGCTTTCGTTTTGAAATCCTTCCCGTTGAGGTCTTCCACTATTTGGTGGGAAGTGGTGATACTATGACGCCGTGTGGTGTACCCCTTTTAGTCCATTTATTCAAGGTTACGCCGTTTTCTAAATCTGTAATCTTCCTTTTAGCTAGTAGTTCGGTCATGCATTTAGTAAGATATGGGTCTATTGCATATCTTTGGATGGCTGTTACTATGCTCTCAGTTTTTACATTGTTGAAGGCTCCCTCGAAACCAATGACGGCCGCCAAAGTGTAATCTTTGATGGCAAGGTTCCTCTCTATTCTGCTTACGACTTCGTGTAGTGTCGTCTCTGTTGAGCGCCCTGGGAGGTATGCATGTTGGTTGGAGCAAAGCTCCGTTAGGTTCACGGTGCTTTTTATGTACCCATCCACCAGGCGTTCCAGGTTTTTCAGCATGAGAGACGTTAAGCTGATAGGCCGGTAATCCGTTGCTTTGTAGTGGGTGGCTTTTGCCGGCTTGGGTATAAAAACTACTTTGGCTTCTCTCCAGTCCAAAAGAATAAAGCCTTTGGATATAAAGGCTCTATATATTTTCACCAAAATCCGTATTATTGTAATATCCGCTTTCATAAGCATGATCGGATACACTTTGTCGGTTCCTGGTGATTTATAAGGTTCGAAGGTATTAATGGGCCAAAGGACCTTTTCTTCGCTTACTAATTCTTTTAGGGGGAGGGGGGCCCGTTAAGGAATCACGTTGTTTAATTGTTCTGTCTCCTCATCCGTTGAGGCAGGAAAGTTTTGGTTTAGTAGGAGCTTGAGACGTTCTATGCTATTTGTTGTCCACGATCCGTCCTCTCGTTTTGGAGCCTCGTGTCCACATGTGGTTCTCTTTTCAGAGCCCTGCTTAGCCTAGATGTCTCGTTTCCTCCCTCAATATTGCTGCAAAAAAGATTCCAGGATTTCCTTTTCTCTCTTCTTACAGCTGTTTTAAAAATTTTCAAATTTTGCTTATAGTCCTCCCAATCCGTATCTCGGTTTGTGAGGCGAGCTATTCTGAATAATCTTTGAGTATTTTTTTCTGATCTCTTCCAGTTCTTTGTTCCACCAGCTTACCGTTTTTTGTTTGACGGTAGTGGTTGGACACGATTCACTGAAACTATCGACCAGTATACTTTTGATGTATTTCACTTCATTGTCGATGTCCTTTTGACTTCTTTATGGATTCGCCTGGTGTGAACCTATATATCTTTTAGTAGCGTTGGTGTAGCCGTCCTGATTCACTTTCCTAGGAATGCAGAAGACCAACGGGGTCTTCTAGCCTCTTCTCACTTGAAAGGTGATCCATTGCTGGTCTGATAGGCCATGTGAGTCACATACTCTCCAGCGGTGCAGGTCCGCCAATGCCTCTGTTGTGATAAGAGTGATGTCAATCAAGGTTCAGACTTATTACAACCTCTAATTTATTTGAGGCAAAATCCGTTTACACGAATGGTCCAACACATCAGATTAGGGTTCAGAGCCTTTCACAATGTCTGCATCTATAAAGTGTTTAAATTTTTATTATTTACAAGCAATAATCCAACATTGCATTTCAACCCACCGATTGCCTCATTCTAAGGGGAGCAAGTTTCCACGTCAAAAGTGCAGCCAGTCCTCAGGTTTGTGGACAACTGACGCTGTATTTCCACATAGAATACTCGCTTCACCGCTTCTCTACAACTGACTTAGCTTGTCGAAATGTTAATGTAACCTTGTACGCTGAGGACTCCTGTAAATTTTGTACTACCCAAAATCGAAATCGAATATCAAAGTTGTTCATTCGTCCATTCTTTCGAAACTCTCGAACGTTCATTGATTCTGTAGATTGAAATAAACTTATGATTTAACACTGGACAATGAACAAATTCTCATGGAAACTAACAACCGAATATAGGACAGGACCAAATTTTAACCCTTTGCGGAAGATGGCTTTTTCGGCCGGATGAAGTAACAGGACGAAGAAATTTTCACGAATGCGTTGAGTGACTTACATGATGCAATCAAATGATCTTTTAAAACGTTTTATTTTCATTGTTTATGTATTGTTACACCTTTAAAACGAAACTCACAAGAATAACTATCTATATAAGAAACTAACTATCTTTACAAAAATTTAAACTAATAAAATGATCTTACATATAAATTATCTTTTAAAAACTTTAAACTAACTTTGTTTAGATGATTTTTGAAGGAACGGCAGTCGTTACCGTGTACAAGGATTTTTTGACATTGCTCCAAGGATCAGATAATATCCTTGTTTTTGATAATTTTAAATAAATATATTGAACGTATTTTTGATTGTGTATTCTTTTAGTGGATATATACGCTCCGAATCCCAAATTTCTAACAGTTTTCCTTATCAAAATTTACAAAAATGGCCTTTTTGCCGGCTTCTAGGTGTATATTTGTCTTTAACGTAAGCTTGACATTTGTGATTGAATACTAACGAAAAGAAATCACCTGAAAAACAAGAATGCTATCCAAAAAGCTTGGACTGCTTGTACCATGATATTTGGCTGATCATCTAAACCACACATTCATACAAATCACTGTGTCAAATGCCAAGGAGAACTTCTAGAATTAGATACAATTATTTTATTAAAAAAAGACCAATTTCCTGATCTTTTGGATTGAAATAGACCTGTTTATTTTGGAACCCACTTTGTTTGTGCCGTGGCACTAGTAAACTGGTCTACATCGTTTTTTTTTCTCGTTTCAAGGCACATATACTTAATTGTTTAGTGGAACCTGAATATAAATCCTTCACATTCCAGCTTCTCTCTTAGACTCGATCCTTACAAAACACAATACCGATGCTTGTCAATATCTATGTATATATATATATCACGTGAATGATATTTGAGAATGAGATATGTAACAATATTTATGCTTAGGGTGAGATCATCCTGATATTATCGTATCATTTACTTTCATCTTATATTTTCTCTGGTAATTTGTAGTTGCCACACAGCCCAAGAGGTAACCTATTATTTTGACAGTTGCAGAATTCGGGAACGCATGCCAGATTGCCATGATCCTGTCTAATTTATCGATATACAAAACCACTGTTCGAGCTTTTAGTTAAAAGTAAATTGAAATGTTAAGCTTAAATCAACCTTTGTTGGTTTCCTTTTTTGACACATTGATGATGATTCAGTAAAAATGAATCCCGAAATTGTCCAAAATCTACGCATAATAAGATTTGAAGTGGTGAACTTATATTTTTACATAAAAAATGGAGCTAATAGTCAAAATAAGCCAAAAGTAGCCAAGATACCGTCATAGTTAAGAATACACGATTTGACAAAACTTTACCTAAAATGTGATTTTCCCGGTCGGATTTAAACACCAATTCTTCGCTGAGTTTCTTCAAGTAAGAAACTAAGCTCATCAGTAATCAGTAAAGCCGAAGATTGTTTCATTGCTATCCAGTTGTTTCCCCAATGTAAAAAAGTTTTAGTCTCACTTGTAGTCACTAAATTATCCTCTTATTTTTTTTTTTGGTTTTTGATTATCGGTCGGATACAATTTATCGGATTTTAAACCAAAGCGTAAGTAAATACGCCTCAATCTCTTTTAACAAACTCTCCACGTAACCAAATGAATGGAATTTTCTATGATTTGGTAAATTTTCTCTCAGTTTTGCCTAAAAACGCAATACAAACGTATATCTACTTGTGCCTTAACTATTACTTGCTATCTCTGTCTGAAAAAGGTCGCCGGAGAGTGTTAGTGCTTTATGTGGTGACGCAGTGGTTGATCGTCAAAAAAGATCTTCGAAATAAACAGAACAGCGTAAAATAATATTCTCTAGATTCCTGCTATGGCCGACAAACCAAACGCTATGCATCTTTGCAATATTGCAAGACAACGCAAAATTTATGATTTTTAAAATATTTTTTGAATTTTTCGAAAATATTGTTGAGATCTATTATTTTATCAGCTCTAGAATCTTAAAGGCAAATATGTTTTGTTGCATTTTCCTATGTCACATAAATTATAAGAATCTTTCAAAATCTGGTTGATGATTTAAGCCGGATTCATATTCCAGCCGTTTTTCAATCAGATGCAATGACAAGAATGGACAGAGACCGAAATTAACAAACAGGTTATAATTTAATTAAACCAAAATTGTTTTATTTCAGACCCTTCATAAGTCATGGAAACTAAAATTAAACGTTTTCATCTGGAATGAAAATAATTCCATTCCTTTACTTGCCCACGATGTTTTATTCCCTGCACAACATTTCATCATCATATCAACTTTTCAAATCTAGAGCACAATTCATATCCCTGGCTGCAAGTTGCCATAAATTTTGGGAACCTGCAAGAGAATTCTTCCGAAATTGTTGTCCCAGAACAAACAAGTATAATTTTTCATTTGACGAGATAAATAGTCTTAAGAAATGAACCATTCTAATTCCTAGTTAGCATCGTTCTTAGTTGAGAAAAGGGAACGATAAAAATCTCCTTGCACAAAGGTTTCATAAACATGAAGATTCTGGGCCCAAATATTAAAACCTTACTTGAAATTGTGCTGGTTGGCCGCTTTGGGGATCTTATTTCATTCCATTCATTCACGTACATATATAAACACGATGCATAAAATAAGGCAAATATAAACTTCCTCTTAAAATAAACAAAATCTCATAAAGTTTTTGTTCTTTGGAACGATATGTAGGAAAACTTGTGTACAGAAATGCGTTTCCCCACAACTTTTCTTTTGATTTATTTTGGTCGGGGACTAGGCAACCAAAATCATAGTCATCCATTCATCTTTTATCTGGTGGTATGTGTTCTAATGAAAAATTAACCCCAATATATCGTTTTCCTACCGGGTTAAGGCAGCGCTCCTTAAAATTACACATGAACCAATGCGACGTAATCAGACTAATTAATACTTTAACGTATTTTTGAACTTCGTTTTCCGAGCGTGTGGTTAATTTAGAAATAAATTTCTTTCCTTCGGCACATGCATTCCTTGAGCTATCGTATCGCAGCAACCAGGGTTAAGAAAATTAATTAGCTCGGCAGCGGCACAAAAGTCATTGAGATAGTGCCCTTTAAGTGTTCAATACTAAAGATATGTTTATTGCCCCATTGTAGGAATGGACACTTAAAAAGGAAAGCGCGTTTCAGTTTACGAAATTTCAAGTGAAATTGATTGGGAATAGGAAAAGTGGTTAGAGTGTGCTTAAAGAGGATCTTTGATTGATTAAGTGAACGAAATACTGAAATAAGTGAACTTCGAGTATTCTGCAGGGTCCCGCCAAGCAGGATGAAATGGGTGCAGAGTAGATGGCGGATACTTCTTTTGCAAGAAATAATTGATTTTTAATGTCGATAGTTTTTCTGGATATATACGGCATTGTTTATAAAAAATAATTTGAAGCCGCTTCTCGATGGCCTTAATTGAAACTAAAGTCTAACGTGAATTTCAAAATGGAATTATTATATAGGAAAGTTCTTTTTTCTTATCTTAATAAGGTTGATTTTTCAGGGCGATACAATCCTTTCTTCAGTATTACGTCTAAAGACTTGTCAATCTTGATAGGTGACAAAGAAAATTAAGAATCATTTCAGAATTTGGTTGTAGGGTACATGCATCTGACTCAATCAACGGAGTTTGATAATTAAAAAACTATGAAAAATTTGCCGACTCTCATGGAAACTAAGACTTCACAAGAATCCAAAAATCGCTTCAGTTCAATGTGAAGCTCATACTTTACAAATTTTTCTGTACTGAAAAGTCGAATTTCCTTTGAAATATGAACAGAAATGTCGAAAGGACATTTAATATGACCACGGAATGTCTCATTTCGAAAGACGTTAACACAGCTGAACAGATATATGAAATGAAAATATTAAACGACCCAAGTCATGCAATACCGTTAATGGAAAACTACAATTTTATGATGATAAGAAGAAAATGAAGAAGATCATTCATTTTTGATGGAAGGTAAAAACTATTCGTGATATTCGCTTCACTAAAATTACAACGTAATTCAAAAATATTGGAAGCTTAGATTTTTCTTACTGTGGTTAGAATTCGAGAATACAAATCGCAGAAACAATGATTTCATTCGAATTACAATTGGCAAAGTATATTCCCAATATCCTACAGTTATCTTTAGCTCAAGGATGAATTATATTATAATTATAATAACATTTTTTGAAATTGCGCACAGATATTTCATAACATTTTAGGAATACAAATAAATATTTTCGAAGCTTTTCGAATATTTTTGAAGCTATTTTTGGATTTTACGAATTTTTCAAAAAAGACCAATATTGATGGTGGACGTGATTTCCCGAATCTGCAATACCTGAGAGAAAAACAAACAAAAGGAACGGAAATAAATCCTTGTTTAAGTGGCTTTTGCGGGAACTATGATAGGAAAATTTTGTGCGGGCCCATAAATAATAAAATGGCGGCCAATTGCAAATAAAGTCGGTTTCTGACGCTGGAAATTTGGCTGAAAATCGAAAAAAATTTCTGCTTTACGCGATACCCAAACATGCCCCCAAAAACGTGTTAAACCTCCAAAGTGATAGACCCAATCATTTTTTAAATTGTATCCAAAAGCTCATAAAACGTGATTTTGAGAAATTTTAGCTTAAAGTTTTTTCAAGTAATTTTCCAAAGTAAATGCTACGTACCTCAATCGCGCTATGCCTGGGCCATGCATAAGTCCTTCCTCTTCCTCGTACTTCTTCTGAAGCTTCAAGTTTTCATCTCTCCTAGTTGTTCGAACCTCTTTGAAGGTCTCAGTGTTGCGGTGATCACCACTTTTTTCTAAAGAATATTTATATAAAATATGAACAATATAATTTATATGCCAAAGACAATGTTTCAAAACAAGTGGGGGGGGGGGCTGAGAACGCCAAAATACTCTGGAGGGTTGAAAAATGCGCTCTCGCCACGTAACACCTTTGGCGCTTAACTAGTTTAAAATTTTGATATCGCTCTATAAGATTTTGCATCGTTATGTTATTAAGTATTAAGAATTAAGAACTAAAAGTATTAGTATCAAGAAATAAAACCAGTAAAAAATTCAGATTTTTTGAAAATTTATAACTTAAAAGCCCCTTTACACTGGGCGTACTCCAGCCGAAGTAAATGTCGGACTGCAGTTTATCCAGACATAATTCAAATTTTTACCTATTTTCCTTATTCTTTCATTCATTATATAATATTTATTTTAATGGATTTTAGAACTGAATAGGGTGGGGACCACTGGAATTTATTTAAAATATCGTAATATTTTACAGGATGTGAGATTCAGGAACGATTTCCAATTTTTATAAGAAAAAGTGGATTTCAATTTTAACTTGCAGGGATATTTGTAAAAAATGTCCCTGCTAGGGACATTGAGAAAAGGACTCCGCAAAAATTTGCAGAGTCCTTTTCTAATTTATTGAGTATGACAATTGTTAAAACAGTTTTTGTTGTTTGTTATTCGTAAATTTGCAGCACAAACATTTAATCCTAGAATATAAATTTACATTCTTACATTCTTTCCGTAAATTTGAAAGAGGGCAATGTTGTCCGAACGAGCATCTTATATTTGCGGACGGCAATGGTCAGGTCTACGTGATGACTCGGATGGGACCTTTCGAGTTGAAGATTTTAAGCAACACATTCATGATACCATTCGGAAAAGCAGCCAAGCATTGACGACGCAAATATCGATCAGCCTATGAAAAATCCGACAATTATATTTTTCGTCCTGATATCCACTTTGTACAGCAATGCCAGACTGTCATTCAAATCGACTCCACCCATGTGCACTCCACCCTCTGTCACGATATGGGACCTTAGTAATTTTTTCAGCAACTGATCAGTGCTGTACATTCTTTGGGGCTGCGGACCCAAGAAAAGGATATTTTATTTTCTATTATTTTCTGTCTTTTCCGAAATCAAATCATACTTGTCCTTTCTTTTGTTTTAATTTTTTCATACATGAATTGGTAGACGGTAGTTTTGTTACGGGTCCACTCCTCTCCTCGGTGAGCTCGCTAGCCGATACGACGCAAGTCAATTTTTTTTGCGAATGAATTAATTTTATGATGGGTTATTGCTTATCCCGCGAGCTGTTCTCTATGAATGAAATGTTATTAATGACGAATTGTATGTTGAAAAATTATTGATCGTATTTATAATTAAAATTTATTTATAAAATTTAAAAAATAAAATTAAAATTAAAATAAAATTTGTATTTATAATTAAAATTAAAACCCGTATTTTTTAAAATTAAAATTATTACCCGCAATAAATTAAGTAATTAACTATTAACTATTTTAACGCTTATTGGGGTAGAGGAATTGCGCCCACGCCACTCGGAACCCACGTATTTGGGTTCGGGACCCAAATAACCCCACCTCGGAAGTGGATTCCTCTAAACCCTCTTGTCGAGCAATTGAACAAATTGCGAGGGGGTAATAATTAGACCCAAAGCAGCAAAACATCGTCCCTACTTACAGCGAGAACAATCAACTGTTGATTCAAACACAAAATGTGTGATCCTTCTCATCACAATGGATCACATAGTTCCATATATAGGAATAAATAGTATTCATTAACCTCGTTTCTCCAAAGTCTGCATGCATTCTTTCAAATCTTTCTAATGAAAGGAAAAATGAAAGATCCATTCAAAAAGTCATAAAACAACAAAGGGAAATTTTTCGCAAAAAGGTCTGAAACTAATTAATCCTACTCTAAATAAGACCCTTTTTGTATTCTTCTTTTTCAAAAGACCCTTTTGTATTCTCCAAAATTGTTCAAAGGTGAATTGGGTGCAAATTGCTTTATCAGAACGGAATAATTAGTTTAATTTAAGAAAGGCTTGTTCCGCATTCATGTGGTTTGTATTATGCCTTCTAGAATAACCTAAAACTTGTCAATTTTTAAAACCTTTCTTTTTGTCCAAAGTAAACAGAAGTTTTATATCATATCACAATAAAATCAACTTAACCAATTGAGGGTGAAAAGTGTTTTGAGGTATATGAGATTTCAATCTTCTCAGGCCAGAACCTAGCTCAAGACTTTTGGGTCCATAGTTACACAGCATTCTAGATACCTACGTTCGTGGACTTTGTTCAAAGCGGGTTAATTGCATTTTGTGAAACTATAGATATTTGTACCAATCCTCAACAAATTCAGAACTACACAATGCGTGGAAGAACAACTTGGCAACTTACATGTTTGATCCTTATCTTCTTGAAAAATCCCAAAAGTCATACAGAGTGCTAGTTACATATAAAAAACATTTCCATGCACCTGCAGTTGATTTGCAAGATGCAGATTCAGGTGAAACTGACACCGGCTGGAAAACTTTAGAATCGTTTCTAGGAAATGCTAAGAAGCCAGACACAGGTGTCAGCAATTACGAAACTATAAATTTGCTATGGGGAGTAACCTCTCTCTCAGTTGTCGCCTAGCCCTAAGGTACAATACTAGTAATCGGTGTTAAAATAAAGAAAGCTAAATTTAATACAGTTGTTTTTATTTCCGGTGGAAATTTTTATTTTTTCGTCCGCTCGACACTCGACCACGTAATTTGCTCTACTTCGCATCCTATTTGCATTTGTACAACGTCTCAGTAAGCAGCTGTGGGGGCTCGTGCATTAACCTGGTTATGCTCAGGTATGAAGAAAATGGAGGTATATATTTACCCCATGCATCTATACTACCCATAACAATCAAGTTATCTTTATAAAGGAACCACCGATTAGGCATATGAAAGACAACAAGCAAAATAAGGTATTGATTCAACGCTAGTTGAAAAATGAAACTGCTTTTATAAGATCTCATAGACTTATCTAAGAAGTTTGTTAGTTTTTCAACCCCTGCTTACTTTCTCTGGTTCTTACTTATTGGCCCAAAAACTAAAGGCCTTTATGTTTTCGGGCCCTTTGCACTGCTTAAAATTGGATGTTTGAGTCTTTTTCAGCAATTGAAAAATGATAATCTCTAAACAAAAAAAAGGTAAAGCCGACAGTGTATCAAATATAAATGGTTGCTGAGATAAGACCGCCGCTTCTAGTCTAATTGGCTGGAGTCATTGTGAACAAGATGAAAAATACAGTGTAACCTTGTAATCAAATTTCATGGTGTTGAAGCAATAAATCAACTCTCTACCTTGTGACACATAATTACTACATAACTTGCTCGTGAAAAGTTCCAGCTACGAAAAAATACAGAGATTTGTTGTACGGATCCGTGATCAAACGTTGATAAGGATGCGTGTGTTTGGTTTGTATAAAATGTTGAAAGAAAAGCATTTTAGCAATGGGATTTCGTGTTCTCACCTCTCCTTATGATCTCCATAACTATGCCCAACCGAAACCACTGTTGTGGTCTGCTTCCCTCTTTACCCAACCATTTCACCTTATCTAGAGCCGAGATGAGTTTATCCTTGTATATCGAAGACGACACTAAAATCCATACCCATTGGCCCTCTTTAACTTGGATCGGGCATTAGGCCGAAATGTTAAAGCAATTCATCTTTGAATCAATCAAGCATGCACAGTCTCAAATCTCAAAACGAATGGTTGTCGCATTCCTTTGTCCAACGTTGTCATTTTCTGACCATGCAGTTTGCAATCTAATCATAGGATGGAAGTTTCGGCAATCACACATAATTGGATACTGATATAAATATCAGTATATAAATATTAGAAAGTTTTTATGGAAGTATTTCCAAAAGGTTTATAATTGATCGATGGTTCCTGTGGAGTCTGAGCTAGATCTCATACGCGTATCTCTTGACTCATCTGATATTCGCGAATTCTCTTCGTAACAAGAGATAGAATTTCTTTTTATGTCCGTTGTAACGTCCTATGGTTGATGGAACTCCAATATAGAGTTCATCATTTTTACCATGCAAAACAAGCCTTTTGCTTCTCAGGGTTTCAAAGGCGTGGTGGATATATGCAAAACGTCGAAAAAGGTTGGGTGGATCCTCTCTAGATCACTCGACGGCTTAACCAGAGCGAAAGAGAAGTTCATCCTTGGTTTGCGTAACGTGACATAACAAAATTGTCAACGAAGCGAGGCGTTAAGCCATCTGGAATCCTGTATCGGTTGCTTGCACAGTTTGAAAAGGATGCACGTTCTTGACCACAAATAAAAGCCTGGTGTGTCAAATTTAGAGAAGGGCGTGACAAAGTGGAAAATGTGAGTCGCTGAAGCTGGCGCATAACGCCTTACATCGTTGCAGCTGTTTACGAACTTATTGAAAGAAATTGTTGCGTCGATGTAGCAGAAATCAATAAGGAAACGCGAAACAGTGTTGGAAATGTACACACAATTTTGAATTTTAAAAAATCTCCGAAAAGTGGATTCCACGTCTGCTTATCCAGGAACAAAAAAATTCAAGAATTGAAATTTGTCAGAGACTTCTTGCTGATTTTCATAGTGAAGGGCAGACTTCTTTGCGAGGTATTGTAACGTGCGTCAAAACCCAGTTTCAGCACTACATTCCCGAATCGAAAAAGGCCAGTATAGAGTGGAGAAGAAAAGGTGAGCCAGGATCAGTAGGGAAGGTTTTCTCAACGGACTTTCGGGACCCTCAAGGAGTATTACTAATTGAATTCTTTCACAATCGTCGCTCAATAAGCACTGCCTACTATTGTTGCATTATTGTTCAGGTTCGATTCGCATCTCAGTCAAAAGGACGCCTAGCCGAAACGTTTTGCTTATGCAGGATAGTGCAAGACCGCACATTGTGCTTGAATACCCGAATATAATTGACTGGAATCCAATGGACTGCGCTTGAATACCCTCCCTCCCTACAGCTTCGACTTTACACCATGTGAATTCCACATATTTGAGTCTCTCAAGGGGACACTTGTAGGAGAGCGTTTTGCAAACAATCAACAGGTTGAACAGTTGGATTGGTTGGATAACCGCCCGAATTCATTCTTGGAACACGGAATGAAAAACCTACCTGTTTCATGGAAAAACGCATTACTAAGGAGAGGAACTGTCTAGAAAATCATTATAAAGTGTATAGTCTAAGAAGAACGAAGAAATGTTTAAAAGTAAAATGAATTCATTGTTGGAAAAAGGCTCCATTTTATTTGAATGTCCCTCGTGGATTTCTGGCCAATGAAATACTACTGTTACTACAAAGCAAAACATTGTCATATAAGGCAACCTGCTTGTTTATGTTTCGCCAAGGGACTCTTCGGAATGGAGACAACGTATGGAAAAATTTCAAACTCATATTCGATCATTTTTTTATCCAGGGATATATTGTATGATATTTTCTTTATTCAGTTTTGCGCTATGTGGTGCATATGAATACAGCACTGACCATCGATTCAAAATTCTTGACTGTAAAGTTCTAATAATTTGACGATTCGAAACGGCCTTATATAAGAATCTCCAGACCATGGATGCTTTGGAGCTATCGAAAATAATGCATTACATTTTTCGCGGCTCTCGATTCTCTTATGAATTTTCGAACATTTCTCCTGTCATTGAGACATTAACCAAAATGTATTTTCTCCATCATGTCAATTCCATTGCTTTAAGGAGGGATATCGTCGGGGTCACCATTTGTTAGTTGTCAATTTGAATAGACTGGCGATGAAAATTAGTGAACGAATTGATGAAAAAAGAGCTTTTATTGTGAAGAATCATACAGATTGATTATTTAAGCAAAATAATTTCAGTCATGTGTTCAATATAAAAATTAAAACTGTTGGAAAGAGATACCCTGCTGTTTCAATTCTTGCTTAGAAATAGAAATTTGGGCAATTTCAGGTTTGAAAACGGAAGTGAGAAAATACAATACCACTTACAACTACAGCCTACATGCGAACATAATTACAAGCCAAAAAACTTTCCCGTGGTACCAATTCGACACATTGGATCATATTAACTTTTATTTGCCCGCTAATCTTGAAAATGAATAGATACAAACTATTTTAAACCACGAGACCCATTTGCAATTTCGCTTCCTCCTCACCAATACCAAGAACTCATTTTTAACATATCATTTATTAACATGACTTGTTGATGATTGTAAACATAAAAATCAATCAACACATTGCCCATACAAAGGTAGCAACTTATTTGAACCTCCTCGCCTCGTTAGAAAAAAGTCCATCACGCATCAAACGTTCTTTGAAATATTATTAAATTCCATTCAATTCCACCCGTACTCGGAAACGTGCTTGAAATTCAAAACCAGCATGTGGCCAACATATATCAGATATTCCACATGATGATCGAATCAAATCGAAATCGATTGAATATGAACATATGCTCAAAGTTTAGGTTGAAAAATTCCAGTACGCCGTTCATACATAATCACACACTCATACCTGGTGAATTGAAAATTATTTCAGTAACGAGGCGAACGCGCAAAAATATGTTTGCGTACAGTTTTAAAATTAGAATTAGCAAATTTTCCTTTTAATTTTAGCACGCGATGAGTGCTGGAGGATAAACCACGGCAATTAAACGAACTCCCAGTTTTGCAAATGTAAACGAGAACTCGAGAAATATTTATAAAATATACTTAAAATTTCCTTCACGAGTGGGAAACTTATTGCAGATTTGATAATTGATTAAAGAAATTTTCCAGGTTGAAATCAATAGATTCACCTCCATTTTGCTTTTTCTTTTTTTGCTTTTGGTTCAGCATTTTTCCCCGAATCGATTTGGAATGTTAACACATCACTTTCATTATTCCAAGTAGACAATTTTCACTAGTTGAAATTCTTAAAAAGTTCAATCCTGCACTCCAATACAAAGCATAATGTGCCTTAAATATTCCATTGGAATCACATCACGCTGTTGGGGCCGAAAACAATAGAATTGATCAATAAATGTGTTACGTGCATTGTCAACGGATGTTGTTGCGTTTATTGACAACGATTATAGATATGTTCACCATCGATATTATAGGATGAAACGACAACTAAATTCTCAGTAGGACACTAAAATTGGGAATCATTTTGGATGAACCGAAAAAGATAAAAGGAAACGATAAGGAGTGGGACATAAATTAAGCAGCGGCAGCGTCTTTGACCCAAAAGACAAAATGAAGTGTACTTCGAAGTAAGTACTTTGAATGTGGGTGTCGGCAATGGTAAAATGCTCCCCTAAAGGATCCCTTAAAAATTTATGCTAGGTGGGAAATTTTCTGAAAGGCAAACAGCACTTATAATAAAATTGAGTTTCCATTTTCACGTTGCTTTAAATTGCCTTTAAAGTAATTAGAATAAAAGAATAATAATTTAGGCACACTAAAGCTCATACGTACGCAGTGTTTATCTTAACACATTATTTGTAATCTAAATCTTGCTGACAAGCAGCAGATCTAAGCCACAAGTTGGCCCATATGCCGATGATAGGGAAAAACTCAAAATGTGATTCGGTGATTCTCAGGCAACAGACTACACACCCCTAAACAATTCTGATACCAATTTCTTATCTAGTTTATGCGTGCAATTTTTATCGCTGCCGTCAATTTGGTTTACTGCCCCTTAACTATATTACTTTATTGTCTCTAGTCTCTTTCATAGTTCAAAGGAATGGAAAAAATGATCCTTCAGACCTTAAGTCATAAAATCATACTCCATAATCTTGAGTAAAAATCATTTCAAATAGTTCAATGAGTGGAAATTTTGCATAAACCACCAAGTATACTCTATAAGGATACCAAAAAATTTATGTGATCCTTCTCTCTCCCATACCCGAATCAAATTGGGGGACAGTAAATTTTTTTGGAAACATACACCCCGCAGCAAAAGTATTGCAACGTCAAAAAATTTCAACATAAACATTTAAATATCAAAGTATATCCTTTTATTTTACCTTGACTATTAGCTATGTTATCCCTGTATTATTATAAGAGGATAAAAGTCCATGTCTTTTGAAAATTCCAAAACCAGCATTGCTTTAGAAATTCAACTGGCCGGTGGCAAAAGTATTATAACATGCGGCGAAAATAATGCAACAAAATAATTAATTCAGAATATTTAATCTTAACAATAATTATAATTTTGTAAATCGAAATATTTTAAGAACATGGTACATAAGTACTCTGTATTGGTTCCTTTTGCATCAACAATCACATGTCTCCCCTTATGATACGGTGCGTTATCGTTTTGGAGCGTCCAGTTGATAGTTTAAGGTAGGTTTTTGCCAGTAGGGAATGCATTATTGTTTAACCCTAGATGGCTAACGTTCGGAAGACCCCTCTTTAGGCTAACTACCCGTCGAAGCGAGGGGTACTTGAAATTAGTTTTTAAGCATAAGTTATAAACAATATGCGACTGATATCAGTCGACAAATATTAGTCGCATATTGTTTATAACGTTATCATTTATTCAATGGCATTTTAATGAAAATACATAACATTTCATTCGATTTTACTTATGCACTGAAAACTATAAGAATATTCCCCACATAAAAAATCAGCGAATTTCATTCATAAATCAACAAAAAAAAATAGTACTTCATTGAATTTTTGGCTTCTGATACCATATTGGCTTTTGTGATAAAGATGCTGTATTTCTATGTATTAAAGTCAACCTTATGATCACCAAATATTGCTACCTGACATTTGGTACAAATGGTTTTGGTCATGCGTTTTTTCTTATTATGGCACTTGCCGCACGTTTTTCTTTTGTGATTTGCTTGTTCTGAAGATTGTACTACGTGTATGCAAATGAAAGTGCCCTCTGTGTTCCAATAGCTTAATCCACACATGTATGAACTTTCAAACCGTTCGACTGATATTTTTTATGTTTTTGGCATCTGTCAACAATATCCAATTCATAACATTACAAGTTTCAAACATCAACGCATATTTTTTTGGTATTAAAAATGTCGATTTTTGTGCCACAAAGTGCTCATTTGCGGGAAGCATTAGTTTTCTGCTTTCATTTGAAAAAATCCGTGGCTGAATCTCATCGAATGCTTGTAGAAGCTTACGGGGACCATGCCTTTAGTGAATCCAATTGCAAAAAGTGGTTTCGAAAGTTCCGTGATGGTTATTTTGATCTGAAAAACGAAGAACGCGGCCACGCTCCGTCAAAATTTGTGGATACCGAATTGCAAGCATTGTTGGATGAAGACGATGGCCAAACGCAGCAACAGCTCGCATAACAATTAAATGTTGACCAATTAACCATTTCTCGCCGTTTAAAAGCCATGGGGAAGATTTTAAAAGTCGGTAGATGGGTGCCACACGAGTTGAATGAAAGGTAGTAAGAAAACCGAAAATCCGTTTGTGAAATGCTGCTGGCCAGGCAAAAAAGAAAGGGTTTTGTGCATCGAATCATCACTGGCGATGAAAAATGGATTTATTTCAAAAATCTCAAACGTAAAAAATCATATGTCAGCCCAGGCCAAGCGTCCACATCGACTCCAAGGCCGGATCGCTTCGGAAAGAAGGCCATGCTCTGTATTTTCTAGGATCAGCGTGGCGTTATCTGGTATGACCTCTTAAAAACTGGTGAAACTGTTACTGGTGCACGCTACAATCAACAATTGACCGATTTCAACAATGCCATACGCGATAAACGGCCAGAATATCAATTGAGGCACGACAAAATTATTTTCCAAGATGACAACGCATCGCCACATCGAACATTGATCAATAAAAATTTGGTAAACGCTTTCGGCTGGGAACCGCATTACTCACCAGACTTGGCGCCTTCCGATTACTATTTGTATTCATCGATGGGACACGGACTGAACGATTCATGGTTCAATTCCTACGAAGAAGTCCAAAAATGGCTCGATGACTGGATTTCATCAAAAAACCAACAATTTTTTTGGCGAGGCATCCATAAATTTCCTGAGAGATGGGAAAGATGTGTAGCTGGCGATGGCAATTACTTCGAAGATTGAATTTGTAACCATTTTTTCGAAATAAACATGTATTTTTGAAGAAAAAAAGGCACTTTCATTTGCATACACCTAGTAATGGCGCTTCTTCATTTTCTGAACGATGAGAAGAAGCTCGGCTAGATGATGCTTGGTCTTGACTGATTGATACATCCACTACTAGAACGCTCCTGATTTTATCTTTGACTTGAGTAGGCATTTTTGTTACAAATACAGTTAAATACAGTGTCCATAAATTGAAAATACAATGTCTTGATAAATTCTCTGCGTAGCATTATTTTACCCCCATTGTTGTGACAATGTATAATGCAACTATTTACGCACCCAATATTAATCATTCCATAAAAAACGCAAATTGGCCATCTAATACTTTTTCGGGTGCAGGACATATTAGAACCTATTTAATCAAACGTGTCCAGGCCTTATTTTGTTGAGCTATAGAACTCAATTTGTGTTTTTTTTCATAATGAATTCACTGTGCCTTGTTCGTCACATGAAAATAACAAATAAATAAATTTTGACGACTTAGGTTCGTAAGAGAGCATTGTCATTGGTCCATCGTAGCAAAATATTGACGTTCCGACCTGCTTCCTTTTGTTTTCAATTAGTTCATTTGGAATTTCCCTTTTATTTCCACGAAGTGTACCAACTATCCTCAACTTACATGGCTCGAGCTGTCGACGTTTTGCCAATGGAACAGACGTGAACCAATGATCGGTGGTGGCATTCCTGTTTGTGCCATTTGTCCACATTTGTCACAATTGTTCGCATCAGTTCGTTCACAAAATATTCACCGAAAGGCAACCCACTTTGCAAGATAGAAAGCTTGAAAATGAAGTGACAAAGATGAGTGTAATGATCCCATTCGATTATTTTCTGAGCTAGAAGAAAAAGCATTTATGACTAATTTATGTAAGAATAAGAATCACAAGAATCTTTCGTTGTGACAGTTTGTGGGAGTTATTGAGTACCAATAGAAAATTTTACAGAATGCTAACGCGCGTCTCTGCACACCTTCGCCATTATGTCCTATCTTCGACGAGATCCGCTTTCAACTACCATTGCCTCTGCCAATTTTTGGTTGAGTACCGTTAGATTCCGAAAATATCCGTTTATCGAAGTACTTATAATTACCGTTTGCTCCAAGTAATTACGCTTTTTAATAGTACTGATATGGTTTTGTGATTCTTCGTTTACGCAGGCAGGCAGAAAAATGTCCTTAATTTCAGTTAACCCTTAGCCACTGACCACTTGTTTTGCTTCCGTAACAACTTACCACAGGTCAGGGAGACCGCGCACATTAAGTGGCTTGTTTATTATAAATAGTTAAAGATAAAGGATTTATTGTAATAAATTAGACATTTCTAAAGTATAAACTATTTATTAAAAGAAAAAAAAACACGAAATAAAATCAACTCTTTTGAAAAAAAACATAACTTCTAGTCAGACTTCAAATTTTAACAAAAATTAACGACTTATTTGGTAACGGAGATCGTAAATAATAGAACTACTTAATATTTTTTTTTTTACTTATTTCCTGAAGTATAATAATGAAATAACACAGGAAAATTATCTTTGGATCATTATTGTCCTTTTTTCTGTAAAATTGCAACCTACATATTTATAGTTTTTCTCGGCAGTTACTGCACAGCTTATTTGAGCATTCGAGGCATATTGGGGCTTTACATTCAAAACACAGGTACTGTGTCTTGCGCTTTTTCTTTGGGTCACAAGTGGAGCAAGTCTTACGTACTTCTAGCTTATCAGAGCTACCACCTGCAAATGCCGGAGTGTCTGTTCCATTGATTTTCAGGATCCGACGAAGAGCAATTCTGATATCTCGTTGAAGATTGATATTTTTTACTCTTCGCTCCATATTTGGTATTGTGAGTTGTTCTTAATTTCGAGGAAGTTTTATTATTTTTTCCTTTGCTTCTTTATTGCCGTCAAGGAATTCCAGCGGCTAAACGACTATGTGCCAATGATTGATAGTACTGTTCGATGTTTTCCGTTGTATTTCGACGTTTCAAAGTAAGTTCAAGGATAAAGTGGATGCAGTAAACGCAAGGTGACATTTTCGAAATGCGTAAGTTTAGAATACAAGCGAAAAAGAAATGGGAAACAGTGGAGTATCTTTCCAAAGTGAAATAAATGATTTTCGCATCCTTGTCGGAAGCATTTCAATAAATATGATATGAGGTATGTCAAATGTTTCCACCGAATTTGACATATTACATGATCGTTTGCTATTTTTTGGTTTACTGTCTCTTTTTCATCATAGCGCAATGACATACGTACTATTTTTGATAATTTTTTAAGTCTTCATTGTACTAGAATATGACAGCTGACAAATTGTATTCGTTGGTTATCGAATCTCTCGTTTGCTCGGAAATTTATTGGCGGTCAACGTATTCTTTGAAGTGTAGTCTACATATGATTATATGTAACATCATTGCATTGCATTACTTTATAACCATAAATTTATGATGTGAAAATGAAAACGACGCAAAAGTTAATTATATTTCGTATGTAATTTTTCAATTACCACCATGAATTCTTTTTGACGGTGCCTTTACACTAGATTCACATAAACAATGGCTCTTGGTATTCATCGTCAAAGCCTTAGTCATATGTCAACAGAATATTTGTTTAAGACTTGTTGAGATTATCCGGAAAATGCAATTGAAAAATATACCTCCGAAAACGCAAAATCTCTATGTGCATGTTTGGACATGGTCTCAACTTTCTTTTTAAAAATGGACAATCAAGGGAAACCAAGTATTAAAAGATGTATTGATATACCACCCCTGAATGAGGCGCCTTATTTTCATAGTGAATTAAGTAAGGAAACCAAACAAAACTAGTCTGTTTGGTTTCCTTTAGAAATAAACAAATTCTTGCAGTCTGAGGAACGATGCTTGGAGACAGGCCGGTTGAGTTTGTCCCTGTCAGCTCTAGCCTTTTATCTTTAAAAATGTCTAAAAGGTGTATATCTCATCTGAATGTGGTTCTGTAATGCTTTTAGTCATCTCCCAGCAAGGTTCTTATGTCAGTCTATGAAGATTAAGTTGAATTTAAATATAAAAACGCAAAATTATTCTGGAGTGGAGTCGAATTATATCCACAGCTTCGTCAATCTCCTGTTGTTTTTTGAGGCTCTGAACGTCGTCTTCTTACAGGTAGTTTTCAAAATTACATTTTCAAACAGTTGGGCTTTACAATATCTTGCTTTTAAATCTTGAAATGTTGAATTTCCTGAATTCTTGGTTATGGGATGACTTCATGTTAACCAGCACCTGAAAAAAATATGTAACCGAAAAAACCGGATACCCATTCTTTTTAAACACTTTGAGTTTTCTTCTAATCCTCTCATTTTTTTTTTGATTTTTAGAGAAAACGTCATTGTCTTTTTTTCGTTTTTTTATTTGACTGTACTTTTATGTGTATTTATGTTAAAAGAAGAATACAAAAACCAAGGAAGATGTGCAAGTGCGGCAAAGCATATGCATATAGATGTCAAAAATATAAATAATAAAAAAATATAAAAATGTTTGTGCAACGGGAAACCCAATTAATCAAACGCGTTAATAATCCAAAATACATTTTGATTTTACCCTCAGTTTCACAGTTTGATATCAGATCCATACTTATTCCGCATATTTTGATTCTTTTAAGTATGAAAATTGTGTTTGGGGACGATATTTAGTGACTACTGTAGACGCTCCGAAATCCCATTCCATCATTTTAGCCGTTTTCCGTTGCTGGAGGCTGTTGCATTGTCTTGGTAAAACAGATTTTGTTGTGACTCTAAGCCATGTCTTTCTGAGCGAACACGCTTTAAAGCCGAAGTTGTTCAATTTGCCATTCTTTATCATTGTGCATATGATTTGATTACTCCACAAATTTCAGTTTTTCTTTTGTTGGAAATATCACATCTATATTGAAGTTTCTTTCTGGTGCTGAAACATCAAGTCCATCCGCGAAGTGAATCTCAAACGGGGATCTACTTGACATGCATAGTGGACTCAAATGAAAGATGTCACTTTACAATGATCCATAGGGATTGGTTCCAGTGCTGCTCAAAAGATGGTTCTTCTGGTCAATCAGCCTGTAGGGAAATTTAACTTGCTATATTGTCATTATTACACACAAATCAACGTAAACCACTGATATCTTAAAAAGTACATACAAATAACATCGAACACAAATTCGTTAGAAATTGAAAATTCAAGGACTGGCCTCAATGATCGTTGAAGGAAGAAGAAGGAATCGCAGCGTCTTTATTACATTTTTAGCGCAGCGGTGGCGAGCTCTCAAACTGAGTGTTATTTGCGGTTGCCATACGGATTCGCTACAACTCTTGTAAATTTCCCGAAATCCTGATACCCGTTGGCCCGAAAAGTGCGAAATTCCATAATAATGATTTGTTAGGAATATTTTTCCTGCAATCAAGAATATTTCAATCGAGTAAACAAATGTATCACCGATTGTTGAAAACAACCATGATCACGATGATAACCGGACTCTACACTATTTATTATGAAAATTTCATGTATTCCTGATTTCACGTGACTGACTTATGTTGATAGTATCCAATCCGGGCAAAAGTGAAAGTCCAAATAAAAGCCAGCAGTTTTACCCATATACATATAAGTTCATTTTCCTGTTGTCACGCAAGCAATGTTAATGTTCTTCAGCTGACTTGCTGACTGGAGCCGCTCCCTCAAATGATTTAGAATGCAAAGATAACAAATATGCAAAGCTAAAGATATTGTAATGATTTCATCATCAAGGCTGGAATTATACCAAGAGCTACTGGTCATGTCTGAATGTTAATTGAAAAAATATGGAAAGAAGCCTCAGCATTCTAATGTGTCAACGCTGATAAATGTTGTATTTATTTTGCAGTCGATACGCCATGAATCAATGTGAAATAATTGATGAAGGCCTGTGGAAATTCTTCACCTTCAATGGCATTTTCCGCCTAACAGCAACGCGAAATTGCGCCAATTAAGGTGACTATCGGTGATTCATTAATTCCATCACATCGGGTGACATTAAACGCGCCAACGGGCTATAATCGTTAATTCGAATTAATTCGCCACCAAAAACCACTCCCTTCCGGCTGTTAGATTTTATTTGCGAAACGGATATGTTTATGATGTAGTTACGCTTGTTCTCGTGCAACAGCTTCGTCCTTAGGCTGGAAATTCTGTTAGCTCTAATCGTCTTTAATTTAGTTAATAGATGTCGATTGATCTTCATTGAGCCTTTCGTCCTTCGCGGAAGAATAGAAAAGTGACATTGAGGTCACCACAAGCGAGGACTGGTAAACAAATCATCAGACGCCTTCTCAAGCTGCATTCGAAAATATAAGAGAACATGGCAAGGAACACTCCTTTTAAATAAACCAACCCCCATTGAATGTATGTCGTTTAGTTAATTTTCTCTCCTACTCACACTCTGTGGATTTCTTTCCTATTTTAATTTTTCTGTTGAATTGATATAACGTATAGGGCGACTTTATTTTCGTTACATGGCGCGATTTCAATAGTGACGAGGGTGAGCGAATGACGTTTCGAAGGAGTAGAGGAGTTGAGTGTTGCAAGAATTTAATGCCCAAACGCTTGGTAATAAATTTCCTTCGAGAATTTTTATATTGAACTTTTTTATGTACTTTTTTGCCCATAGAGATTAAGTGAGATGTTTTTTTCAGAATAATATTTTAGGAAGAATTACGTACAATTCAACGAATCAGGGACTTAAATTATTGTTCAAATTAAAATGCGATCTTTACGTCTACTTTTCAACAATTCCAAAGCCATTTAGCCTCTAATGTTCCTCTCGACCTCTCATATCATGTAGTTAATGCCTCGGATTGTTGCTGGGCCCCGTGGCTGAGTCCTTCAACTTCCTAACTGAAACAGAGGTACAAAGTTTCTTAGCATCTTAGGTTATTGTATTGTCATACAACTTTCATAATTTCCTCCAAATAACTTATCAGTCATTATAACCTCGTGAATAAGTCACAAACGACCAGGTTGTTGTCCTTAAATTCATTTTTTGACCGCTACAGCAGAGCAGCTAGATAACGGAAAAACCATCATTAGCCACATAACCTCAAGTTTTAGTTGTAGGCCCAATTGACCCACCCTACTAACCACCAGGAAATACAACTGGATACGAGGTGTGTGAGAATATTAATGCGACTGGCAACACGGCGGGGGATGAGCCAATGCTGTGTCCACTAGTTGTTAGATCTATTTTTGATTTATCTCTTCCACCTTTTCAGTCTGAATTTCAACGCCGTTCAGTTAACGCATTATTTTTGACAGCGCCATCAGTGAACTTGTATTTTTGTTTTGCGTTACAAAAATGGATCATCGGAATTCGGGGCAAAAAAGTGTAGTTAGAGTGTGTCAATTGAGCATTTGAAAGAGATCTATGCGAAACATTGCTTATAAAGAGCACAATTTTTTCCGCTGGCACAAAGCAGATTCGGAAGGTCCAGAACATGTTCTTTCATCTCATCAATCTCCCTGAGGGAGACCATCAACTTCAGAAACTGATGGAAACGTTGAACAAGAGAGGGTTCTTGTGAGGTCAGACCGTCGTTCAGCAATCAGGACGAAGGACCTGCTAAATTCAAACACTTGCGGCGTATATCAAAATTTAACAGACGATTTGGTCATGTGAAAAGTTTGTGCTTAAATCGCTGCGAACAATCTCAAAACTAAACAAATTGACAATCGAAGAAATGTGTGCATTGGTTTTCTTGAGAGAATTAGCAGCGACCAATCATTTTGATCACACATGACAATTTTGTGATCAAGATGATGAATCCCGGACATTTAAGTATGATACTAAAACAATGCGGTAAAGCGAATAATGGGACGCTGCGTCATCGAAATGAAAAAAGGAAAAAAAGGTGAAAAAATGAAAAAAAATGTCCAATGAGTAAATCAAAGATTTGTAAAAAAAATTTTCAGATCAAGAATATTGTGAAAAAAATTTGCTGCAACAGGTTAAGACCGTCAACAAAGTCTAGTATATAAAAGTGTCCTTAAAAGGCTCAGCAAAAAATTGATTTTTGTCAGCCCCGACCAGCCATTGCAGAGAAGTGGATGCTGCATTATGACAATGCAAAATGCGGCCCTCATATTCACCTGATTTGCGTCCTTGTGACGTTTCTCCTTTCTCTAAATTGAAAAATGTCTTAAAAGGAGATCATTTTGAAGCAGGGAGAACAACAAAAACACTATAATCGACCATAAAATATACCAGTTGAATTTTGAACAACGACTTCGCCCGCGTATAGCTGCCCAAGGAAACTTCCTTGAATGAGAAAACATGATTTTTTGACAAAAAAATTTTTTGACAAATTTGGTGCACCGAAATTCGGTTTCATTACCTTGTTCACACACCTTATGTTTATTAAAGCCACTAAATTTATAAAAATTCCGGAGCAGTTATTTTTAAAATTTTGTTGACTTTATTTAAAACATTCTTATCCTCGTGCTAGTTTACTCGACTAGTGACTGGTGACAACGACTAGTTTACCAGTGTTGCGCTTTGTCAGGTGATTATCCCCATACCTCATGTCGAGTGCGTTCATGATAGCGACGGAGCTTGATTGCGACTCTACAGGGACAGTTTGAAGTATTTTCGCAGCTAGACCTCTCAGGGCAAGAATTAAGGCTGTTGCTCGCTTCTGCTCATTCCAGTGATTCGTTGGAGCGGCAGCTTCAAACTGCGTTTGTAAATGCTCCAAGCTAATAGTCCATCGAAAGTTGGTGCTTTTACATTCCTTGTTGAGATACTGGCTGTACTCGTTATCGAGCTCGGTTTACTCGCTATCGGGGCCGGACTACTCGCTATCGTTACTTTGCCTTGCTTTAAGTCTTCTTTTATTCTTTCGATCTCTTCCCGCACCGTCTGCACTTTGCTCATCCTTTCTTCCATTTTGTCCATCCTTTCTTCGAAACCTTTAATTTGAAGGTTAACCGTTTGGCTTAGCTCACCTAAATGTGATCTTAAGTCGGTGGAAAGCCGGTCGAGCTTCTCGTTTAACTCGGTTGATTGCTTATGCATTATTATCAACATCCGCATCAGCCCTTTCGCAGTCAGAATTTGTTCCTCCTTCTCGCCTCCAGTGCAACTCTCAGTATCCTGGGCTAACTGTTGTAGAGTTTCACCTGGTTTCTGCATCCGGTTGCGCAGCTGCGACCTGTAGATTGATAGTTCAGACCAGATACAACTTATCCAATTTGGCTATTCGACCGATTCCGGAATGTAACACCTTAGACACATTTGAGCCGAACTAGAAAAGAATGAGAAGGATCACATTGGTTAGAGTTACAAAAGGCATTTAAGATATTGATTGAAAATTTTTAATGTTTAAATCGATTAGGCATAAAAAAAATTATGACCGAATGTCTTCGAAAGACGAAAGTTCAATTGAACCTTTAAACATTTTTGTGTTTTCGTAAAACGAAATCCTTAATTTTTTTTTTAGAAAAAGTTTCAAATCTTTTCTGGTCCATATTTTGCTTTTTCTTACGCTCACACTCGTTTACGGAAGTATTGGTGTATTGTTTTCCGCAATTAAGTCATGTTTTCATATTTGAGCCTTTCTTGATTGTTTGATCTCCAGGAGCATATTTGTGCTGCACAATATCTTCTTAATCAAAGAAAAAAGGTTAGTAGAGCGTCTTAACTTTGCTCGGACTTCGATGTGATTTTATTAGCCTTAGCGATTCAGAATGCTTCCACTGTGAAGACTGCCATTTCGATACTCGATCAAAGCCAGGATTATAAACCCAAGATTCATGACGAGATTCTCATTTTAGTCATTGGGAAACATTTCCAAGTCGTCCTGATCGATTTCAAAGCGAATATCGTCGGTACTGGAATGTTATGGCGCGAATGGGTAAAGATATAAAGATAGGGTCGATATTTTTCGGAAAATCATCATATAAGGTGTCTAAAGTTTTTGACTGTCTTTAATTTCTGCATGCTTTGATTTTTGTGGTCGATTAAGTCAAAATGAGAAACAAATAAAGGCGACTACAGTACGAAAGGGACTGACTCGATTGATTTTTTGAACAACCAATGAGTAGTTGATTTAATGACATATTTCGAAATATTTGTAAGCCCAGAATTATCCATACAACATATTCGAGCAATATGCGAGCAAGGTCCTTGAAATTTCTTGAAATCGTCTTTTTTTTTTGAAAAGTGCATTTAGGAATGGCATTCAATTAAAAAGGGAAGGTGTGTCTCAGACAAGAAGATTAGGAATTTAAAAATAAGGAATAAAATCGTTCTTATCGACTAATTTTGACGCCTAGCTTCCTTCTCTCCTACAATAAACATGGGCTTGGTATCACCACAGCATTGTAACATTAAAGCGCTAGTAAATAGTGCAACTGCATCATATACGAACGGCGAGTGCGTGTTATACACCAATCATGCCCACCATATTCTCCCGCGATTCAAAGCGTGGTACCATAACCATAAATGAAAATGAAAACAAAATAGTTTTTCCGGGTTTCCGGATGAAATAACAATTTCGCCCCTGATACAAACTGACGTCCTTCCATTCCTTACCGCTTGGAATTGTTTTTCCTATTTTTTGGGCGGCTTCCTTGCAATCGATAAAACAGCATTTTGCGGTCACCTGCATAGCATGACATTCATAGCAAGAAACAAAAATAAACTAAAAAAAACAGCAGCAAACGCAAATGTCCTTTGCATTGAATCGCTGTTTAGCATGTTGATGTTTGGTTACATTATCTTCTATAGTGTGTTTAGTTTGCAAGGTGGAAAGTCTATCACAATGACAGGTACCGGCCGTACACGTGGAAAATACTGAAGCCAGGTGAACAGGGAAGAAATTTTATGACCCCACAAAGAATTTTTTTAAAGTCTCTGGGTGAAGTTTTGTTTGTTCCTAGCAAAGCAGCATTATTTGTCGGTAGATTTATAAGTATGTGAAGGACGAGCATGGGATCGCACTCTGAAATGTTTTGCATGTTAACATTTTGTAAGCAACAAAAACATCAAAAAAAAAAAAGCGTAAGAAGTAACGGCAAAATACAAGAACTTTATGGCCATTAAGAGCATTTTATTTTTCTTTTTTTTTTGCATGCGCAATCACCTAAAACATAAACCACGAGCAAAAGATGACAGAGAGTATACCTGTAAACTATAAATTATTGCTTCTATGTAGATTGTGTTGCTCAATTTTGGGGCGGGAAACCAAAAAATAAATACAGTATTTCCCTTGAATGTATTTCAATAAAATAATTGAACCAATAAATTGAAGTCTGTAGCAAAACACATGTGAAACGTTGAATAATTCTTTTATTTTCGCTTTTCTTTCCAGCCCTTTGCAAACCCGCTACAGATAATCAAGATAATGATTATGCTATGCAAAATGATGATGACTACCAGTATGACGATGAAAACGTTTCACCACACTCGAGGATTCCAGTTGAAGTTTTAAAATCAACAGTCCCGCCCGTGTTGACCGTCCAGGAATACACACGCCGTGTTCGCCCGGGCGAAGATGCGGTTTTAGAATGTCCTGTGAAGAATTTATCAGGTAAGCTAAAACTATATTTGTTGATTTGATGGCTAGGAAATGTTGTCAGAAATATTATTAACAACAATTTATGTATTTAGTAAGTTATATATAGTATAGCTTCCAGGAGTTTCCACGCGCTTATCTCAATGATCTATTGTCATACCAGCATCAAATTGATGAATAACGTCTATATTTTATTATTTAACTCAAAAACTTGGACTTTTGCTATTGAAACGACAGGACTTTTGCTTTTTTGAAAAAGAAAACATTTCTGAATACTACCTTCCAGTAAAAGGAAAAGTCCATCAAGTGCACCGACTTCTGTTTGGATGGCTTAGTAGACGTCTTTCAGCAT
This sequence comes from Stratiomys singularior, assembly GCA_954870665.1. Classification (NCBI taxonomy): domain Eukaryota; kingdom Metazoa; phylum Arthropoda; class Insecta; order Diptera; family Stratiomyidae; genus Stratiomys; species Stratiomys singularior. The sequence goes on along the minus strand of OX940881.1, from coordinate 29,234,796 downwards.
ATCTGAGCTATATGCAGTTGGTTGTAGAGACTATGCTGCAAACAATTTCGCCTGTGATTTGGTCCTACTTTCTTTCAGGGAGAGCCGGGTAGTTGGCTAACTTTTCAATAAAGCCTTATTATCGAAATAATATCTACTTACATAGAACAATGCAACAAATAATATATCAAAATAAAGGCCCTTCATCATTCATATCATAGCTTTTTTCGTAAAAAAATACTGGTTTTGAATATTTCCTGTGTTATTTGAATTCCAAGTGAAAGAGATATGTGCCTAATGTGCGGAGAGCAGCCTAATATTACAAGCTTTCCGAGAAAAATTCACTATGTGTAGGCGTGAACGTCTCAAACTGATTTTGTAGATAGAAACTAACTTACACCAAGTTTGAACGATGTGTCTATTTAAAGGCTAAATAGGCTTCAAGCCGGTCTAGGTGGCAATTGTTGCAGGCTTACGTTATTTTTTTCATTTGAGACTGTTTCTGCCTGAGGAATGTCATTCCGTCGAAGAGGACCTGGATCAGGTTCATTTTCATCACTTAACCAAAACTCCCTTGATGAACCTGACACTTGATCATTCAACGGACCAGGTTCTCCTTCTTTTCAAACCGCTGCAATGCAATATCGGAGATAACAAACTCAGTGTTAGACAGAGCGTTAGGATCGACTGGACTCTGCCACGGAAGCCACCTGTTTGATTCCGAGGAGTAGCTCCACGAATCCATGCCTTGCCTTGGAAGTATACCGACTATTTTTTTTAGAAGATTCGTGCGCATAAAATGGTTTTCAAGGGTATAGTAGTATTTTGGAAACGGTCTGAATACTGACATACGTAATGGCTGTAATGCAGAACTTGTGTGACTAAGCAAAGTTATACGACATCATTGCCTCGAGTATTTTCAAGGATATTGGCAGTTTTGAGTGCGATGAATGGCAATCTGGAACCAGTAGGACCTTTTGGCAGCCATGTGTGGATTGAAGTATGTTGTAACCCATGTATAATAAAAGATAACATATATGACGATTCCTTTTGCAAAAACATTTTAAAAGAAGGTGGTAGGCTCTCTACAAATTCTTTTTTATCATTTCATTTATCATTTCGTCTTATATTTAGAAGTGCTGGAGAATCGCCGATAGCTTCGCAACAACCAACAACAGTCATTATTCCTCCTTTTTCAACGAAAGTAAGTGATTTAACTGCTATAGCACCTTTTCTAGCTTGGGCGGGCTTGCTATTGAGTTTGGCACCTGTTCCACCCGTTATAAGTATTCTATTCTACCATCAAATCTCTCTCAGCTGAGATAGTTGCGAGCGGATTAAAAAATTTTGAAAACTCTGCTCTGTGGAGATCCTTCGCTTTCAACCGATAAGCCCTCAGCTTGCCTCAATATCGTTTTAGGATCTGTTTCAAGAAAGCTTTTACACGCCTGCGGTCAAGCTATTTTGGTTTCATTGTTAAAGTTATGCTGGAATCCTATCTTTTCGGTAAATTAATAAACTAACAAGCGAATGCTACTACTTCCTGAAGGAAATCCTGCATCGCTGAACTTCAATATATGAGCATTCAACTTTTTTCATTGTCCAAGCTAAATACAGAATATTTATTACGATTTCTTAGGATGGCATAGACGACATTTGGTTTAAGAGGACATCGCAATATGCTACGCAAACAACATAACAACCGATCTTTTGCAAATTGTTTTCGAAAAACGCATAATCTGAGTTGTGATTTGACTTTGTTGGACTTTTTTTGTGGGGAGCTGTTGAAGATAAGTGTTCCGCTAATCATCCAGAAACGATTGGCAACTTGAAACATGAAATAGAAGTTGTCAAACAATCAAAAACGTACTGAAAAATTCGACAGATCGTACTTTCACGTTCACTCAGGCAGTCAACTGAGTGATATTATCTTGCATTCCTAAATTGAAAGGTTCAATTTTTCTAATAGACTGACAACTTTGTTTAGTTTTTTATTTTATTAGTTTTTTAGAGCCGATCTAAGTTTTGAATTCTAACGGCGCCACTCTTTACATTGTTACTATTTGTAAATTTGATAAGGATATCCGCCTAATTGTTATTTTAAATCTCGGTTTGATCGTTATTTTCAAAGCTACAACAGTTGAAGCTTCAACATAAATGTCATTGTCTATTTATTTGAATTATGTCTTCCGATTTCTCACAATAGTTCTTATCACATGCAATTTGCTCATATTCGACTGCAAATAGTCATAACTTACTAAACTATTTTTTCGTTAAAATGGTTTTTATTCGCTATCTATCTTTTTCTGACTCTCTCTCTGTCTCTTTATCTCTCTGTCTCCTTTTTTCTCTCTCACTCTATGTATTTCAAAACTCCTAATTATCTTCATTATAAAGTAGACGTATGTATTTTATAAAAGGACAGCCTTTTTCCATTTCAAATATATTCCTAATCAACAGAAAAATTATGGATTAAGAAGACAAAACAACGGAAAAGAGTTCATCTCCTCGGTTGAACTCAGCGAGTGTTCTTGATGGTAACGTTGTTCTTGTTGATAAAGTTCTTGTTATAAATTGTTAAACAAGCAGGGTGAACAATAAATAACAACAAGGATTGTTGAATAAATTGAGGATATATTTAAATACGTCTGAACAGTACGAAAGCTGAATGCTTAGAGAGTGTGGTGAAAGTTTTATGTCGTGAGTTTTGTGTCAAAGGTTGCTATGACTGTGGTGGGCCTTAAGGGCCTGAATACATGAAAAGAGTGAGTGTTTGCATGAGAATGAAAGTTAGGTTAGAGCGCGTACAATTTGAATAATTTTTTTTTTACTTTGTTTAACACTCCCACTTAAAATTAACTTCAAATTGATTTTACAGTTACAATGTTTTCTGACTGTGTTGTGAATTCAGTGATAAAATATTGTTTGAGTTGTTGTGTGTGGTGGTGTTTTAGTTCCTCTAGTGGAGTTTTGGTAGACCCTTGGTATGTCGTACGTTGAGCATCCTTCTCTGTTCCTCGAAAAGGACTCTCGTCTTTTACAGCAATTAATCCGTCGTCAATGTGGATGGCCAGCATCAACGTGTTCTCAGGATCTCCGTTGTTGAAGACACAGTTATCAGCGCTGGTTGGATGTAGTCCAGCTTTGGCCAGAAACTTCGTGAGGTGTTTGTACCAGCATCTCGACGCCTGCTTGAGTCCATACAAACTTCGGATGAGTTTGCACACTCGGCTGGTACCATCTTCATAACCTTTTGGCTGCTTCATGAAGATGACTTCTTCCAGCTTCCCATAAAGAAAAGCTGTTTTGACGTCGAATTGTTTGAGGGAAAGATTTTGGGAGGCTGCAAAGGATAGATTGAGGCGAATGGAATCGAAACGGGATACGGGACTAAAAGTCTCATTATAATTGACACCAGGAGTTTGACTGAAACCTCTGGCAACAAGCCTGGCCTTGTATCTTTGGATACTGCCATCAGGGAATTGTTTCACCTTGTAACACCATCGATTGTCGATTACCTTCTGATCTGGTGGTGGTTCCACCAGAATCCAAGTTTGATTCTTCTGCAGCGAATTCATCTCCTCATCCATGGCTGCTTTCCACTTTTCAGAGTCCTCAGAGTTGATGGCGTCGTCGTAGCCCTCTGGATCATGTTGGCCTGTCACCGAAATCAAAGCAGAGGGATACCGAACCGGTTGGCGAATTTGATCTCTGTTTCTCATGTTGCAGTTTTGCGATGGCACGGGTTCTTCGAGTGGCTCTTCATCATCTGTCAGCTCATAGAAAGGTTCTTCAGCTTCGCTTCCAGAATGTTCACCATCGTCCACGATCTCTGGCTTCTCGTCAACTTCAGCAACTTGAGGGACACTCAAGGTCACTGTTGCTGGCTCATTTCTTGTCTTGTCTGCTGAAAATCTTTGTCCAGTAATTTTCACATCTCGATAGGTGTTTACTTTGTTTTCAGTAGGAAACCAGACTCGATACGCTTTTGTCGTTTCGTTGTAACCCACAAAGATGCCCTTTTTGGCTTTAACATCCCATTTCTTTCTCTTTTCCTTCGGGATGTGAACGAAAACTTCCTCACCAAAAGACCTGAGTGAGGTAAGGTCTGGTTTTTTTCCTAGCCAAAGGTCGCAAGGTGTTACTCCTTTCTTGCTGCTGGTTCCAGTCCTGTTCAAAGTGTAGGCTGCGTAGAGAGTTGCCTCGGCCCACAGCTTCTTTGGGAATTCTCCTGCATGAAGAATAGTCCTGGCCGACTCAACAATTGTCCTGTTTTCGCGTTCTGCTGACCCGTTTTGCTCCGATGTGTAGGGAACCGTTGTTTGGTGTATCACGCCGAGATCACTGGTGATTTTCTCCACATCCCTGTTGGCAAATTCCAAGCCGTTGTCAGTTCTGATGACCTTGATGCCTTTGTCATGGTGTTTTTCAACTTGGAGAAGGAATTTCTTCAGGCACTGTGCTGTTTCCCACTTCCTCTTGATGAAAAACAAAGTTCTCCAGTGGCTGAAATCGTCTTTGATCAGCAAGAAATAACGAGCGCCTCCTATTGATGCCTCAGGCATTTGGCCGCAAAGATCAGCATGAACAAGCTCACCAACTCGTTCGGTTTTTGAGGTACTCTTTGGAAAAGGGAGCCGGTGCATTTTGCCGAGGGTACAGTCATCACATTTGACTTTGTCTTCCGTAAAAGGTAAGTTCATCCTTGTCAAAAATTTTCTAACCTGCTCGAAATTCTGATACGCTAACCTTCTATGCCAGGTGAGGAGTGTATCCTGTTTGACGACGACGTTTGCCTGGTGCTCATTTGCCACGATTCGAAATTTCATCTCGAAGAGTTGATCAGATCTTTCTCCCACTGCAACGACATTTCCATCTTTCAGTAGATAGCATGTCTTGCTGTCTGATTTCTGAGACATGCCTTTGTCAAGTGCTGCTCCTAGGGAGAAAAGATTGAAGCTTAAATCTGGAACATAGAGGACGTTACTCAGGTATTTCAGCTTCCAGATTTCTCCGTCGAAAACTTCAACCTCAATGTCTCCAGATCCCACAGCTGCGATCGCCTTGCCATCACCAACTCGGACAGACTTTGGCCGTTGAAACTGGACGAAATTCGAAAACCATTCGCGCCGATGAGACATGTGGTCCGTAGCACCAGAGTCGAGGTACCAGATACTGGAACAATCCAGGTTGTCTGAACCGAGAGTCAAAGCACTAATCAGCGCGTCGTTTTTCCTGTTTGAGTGGCCCTCCTTTTCTGCTTTTCTCTCATTTGCTGCTTTTCTTTTCAAACAGTCCTGCATCCAGTGGCCTTCTTGCAATAATGACAGGAGATTGAAGATTTCTTATCGAAATTCTTTGGTCGTGCCTTCCCAGCTATAAAGGCCACATTGTCACTTGCATTTGCAGGCTCTAGCCTTGATTCTTCGACTGAGATTCTGGAAAAAAGGTTGGTAAGATTTCTCTGGTCTCCGATTTTTGTTCATAAACAGATGAAAGTTTGTCCCACATTTTCTTCGAAGTCGTGCAGTTGATGATGTGAAGAAGCGGTTCCTCATCGACCGATGTGGCGATAGTACGTTGTCCAAGAGTTTCCAGTTTGGTCCATGAGGCACGTGCCGCTCGATGAGCGTCGGTTGTGTTTTCCTCTGGAAATTCTTTTTCTCCGCTGACGATGTCCCATGCTCCACTAAAGAGTAGAACGATGCGTACCTAGAACTTCCATGTGCTCCAGTTCTCAATGCCTTTTAGTTTTGATATCCTAATTGACTCGTTCTCCATCGTGGTGTTGTAAAATTTCACTGTTGCACGAGGGCGGACTTACAACACGAGATTTTGAACGAAAAAATTTAAACGACACAAAAATATTTATTGTTCCGCGAACCTGGGCCCATAACCTGTTAAACAAGCAGGGTGAACAATAAATAACAACAAGGATTGTTGAATAAATTGAGGATATATTTAATATACGTCTGAACAGTACGAAAGCTGAATGCTAAGAGAGTGTGGTGAAAGTTTTATGTCGTGAGTTTTGTGTCAAAGGTTGCTATGACTGTGGTGGGCCTTAAGGGCCTGAATACATGAAAAGAGTGAGTGTTTGCATGAGAATGAAAGTTAGGTTAGAGCGCGTACAATTTGAATTATTTTTTTTTTACTTTGTTTAACATAAATCCCTACAAATTTCCCGGTAAAATTTTGCATGAGTGAAACTCCATATTATCCTTTGTCGAGTTATCACAATCGAAAATTGCATCGTTACTAATCAACAAACTACGGTATGACTTCTCTCTCTGTAAAAGCAAGTTCCTAGACTTTTGGCTGATTAAGCTACTTAACTTCAATTCGATTTGTGAGGAATAAGAACTCATTATTCCCAGGTGCCCACAACTCATACCTTCCTCCCTACAACCTTATTTCTATTGACATTGACTAATGGTTTGACAAATCAATGATAAGAAATTATTTCTCGACCGTCCTTAGCCGTTGTTTTGTTAGTCAGAGTCACCATGAAATATCATTTGTCGTATAATCTGTTTTTGTATGAGAACTTTATTTTTTACGCGAAGCTTACCTATAAAAATGAGAGAATGATAGAAAACCTCTAGCTGTCGAAAGATAGGATGTCAAAAGTTGGGTACACGAGGGTATTGCCAAAAAGTTGAAGGAGTCATAGTCGGCTGGTGAAAGTATGGCAACAGACATTTGGTACTCAGAAGAAATCCTGTTGACAGATTACAAAGATAAAGGATTTCCATAACCGGAGAATACTGCGCTTCAATCATAGGTTGAAAAGAACATATCAAAGAACAAGGAAGGGGACAGTTGACCAAATGTGTTCGCCTGCTTATAAGTGACGTGTATCGTTAGCTACCCTGCACAAAGTTGGCTTCAATATTTTGAATCACCTACCTTGCAGTCACAACCTGTCTCCCAGTGATTATTATGGGTTCCCAAATCTTAAAAAAGAACTGCTTTGGAAGAAGTTTTCAAGCGATGAAGTAAGCAGTTTCTACTTATTCTTGAGAAGTGATGCGAGTTCTTATGAAAGAATCACGAAGTGACAGTTGACAAAGACGAGGGAAAAACTTACACGAGAAAAACTTACATAAGATATTTGTGGGTTTGTGAAAGGACAATCAGTGCGTACTTTTACTACCCATTAGAAATTTTGGCAGAACATGAGAACAGAACATTTGGCAGAACATGAATACCATGCAATACCTAGAAAAGGACTTTAATCGTTGGAACGGGTTCTCATCGAAAGTCTTCCATGGAATTCCATCTCCAGTGGGTCTCCTAAAGGCTCTGTTTTGCCTTCACCATCGTACATATCCCAAGAGTCTTAATAAGTCGTATCATCATCGGGTTCATCAATCGAAATCTCCCAAAATGTGCAGACGGGAATTCATAGGGGTTGGCTTCCCTTGCCGATGTGTTGACCATGTTACCCGCTCTGATCTGTTTTATTCAGTTTGTAAATTTCTCTAGTATCTAATTATTATCGCTGGTCATATCTAGTTATCGGAATAAATTTGTTCACGTTATTGCCACTTCAAAAACTTGTCAGTATGTTATCGCCTGAGTTACAGATATTCATCTCGTAAGGGGTTCATTACCATACTTGTCCCTCGAGAACATTTATATTTTGATGTCCTGTGTTAAATTGCCGTTTTAAACGTAGTGTAATCGCTCGTTGGTATGTGCAAGAAGAGTTCTGTTACGAAACTACTAGGGTTTTTTGTTGTAGAGAGGTGAAGGATGTTTACGCCCTGAGTGTGGGACTCTCAGACGGGTCTCTCTCTCAGAACACCACCCCTGTCAACCTGACAACATAGTGTGGAATTCTAAATTAGCCTGCAAATCTACTGAGATCGGTACCAGTTTTAAACGCTTGTGACAGGTGCCCGGTAATAGTGAGAGGTTGGGCATTCGGTTGTAACAATAAGACCTAAAAAGTTGAAGCGTGAAAGTATGTCTTCCAGGAAAAAAAAAACATTAAAGCCGAGTTTCAGCAAAAAAAAACCAGGACTAAATCCGGAAACTAGATTCCTAAGCGGGAATCCCTTATGCTGATCGCATATTATTGGGTTCGCGATTTATGTGGAAGTCAGATATAATTCGTAAAACCTTTATCCTCATTTGATACGGAAAACTTAAAAAAAAAAACAATTAGCTTGAAAAAATTTCTTTATTTTATTCATAACAACTATAATTTATTTTGTTTCAGTCAACAACATCATTATGTGGATGAATGAATCAATCGCCCTGACCCAAAGTAAGCGAGTCCTTAACAGCCGTGTCAGCGTTGATAACGATTACACTTTGACCATTCAAAAAGTCAATGAATCCGACAGTCGAACTTACACTTGTCAGGTTCTGCCGCAAAAACTAGAAATTCATGCTAAATTGGTGGTCAGTGATGAGCCTCAAAATGAAAAACAGGATGCCACCACAATACCAACTCCAACACCATCCAGTGGTCATCGTGGCTCAGCTAAAATTATTGCATATATCTTTCCATCATTTTTGGCTGTTTTCCTAAGCGCCAACTTGGTACAAAGGATATGAAGAGACGGAAAAAGATAATTGCATTATTGAATTGTGCAGTAAATCATTTATAGTTTCTACATTAAGAGATATTAAAAAAAAAAGAAATTTTGTTATGTAACTTAATTTTAAATTAATTTTTTCCCCCATTTTGATTTTTGTATTGATTTAAGTTCTAATATAAATGAAACAAAAATGAGAAAAATAAAACAGTATAGGATAAATAAATAAAACAAAAAAAAAACAGCGAAAGAAGTTAAAGCTTAGAAAAATTGTAGAAATTATCCAACTTGGAAAATTATAGTCCATGCATACACCAAATATAATAAAATATTTGCGGATAAATTTATTTGTGGATTCCAATGAAAATTTAATGAATATGCGACACGTTAAGTCTTATATTTAATTGTATTATAAAAATAAATTAAACATATATGTAAAAAGTATTCTTTCATTTCTTTTTAAGAGCCTTGTGCTAAGTCTAGAAAATATGAAGCGGGGATTATGCCTTTAGGAAGTAAACAGAAGGAACGTTTTGAAAATATCATGGGGTCTTAGGGATATGGACTTTGCAACCAGAACACTGATACTGTGAAAAAATATCTACACGTTAAAGCGCCTAAACTAGTTACTTCTAACGATATCCATGCAAAGTTTAATCTAACAGCCAGTGAGGAAGTATCAACAAACGCTTTTAAACTTTATGTTTTATCATTTTAAGCGCACGTAAAATTACCGTTATACATATACAGAAGCCATCGGTGCTAGTGAGGAATGCCGGGACACATTGCTTTCAAACGAGAATATAGAAATTTCGATTCTACATGATCCCAACTCCCCAGAATGTTTTGGAAGAAATAAAACCATCTAAAATAGATTAATTCGACGTTTCTTAACATCGGAGTCATGGGAAATGCAACAATCGTACGATATATTCAATCCTTTGAAACTCACTAACGATAAGGCAGCCTCGCATAATGTCCAAAACCAACACAACCTTTAATAATTTAAAAAAATGGTTTCGAAATATTTATTTCATGCTCAGAAGTAATTTTCCACAGTTTGTTATCTGATTCTCTGCAAAATGAAAAGTATGACGGGGTTTTCTTCGTTTAAAAAAAATTTGAATGAAATTTGAATGAAAATTTGAAAGATTCTGGATAGCCGCGTGGCCATTCTCATTTTATCGTCGGCCTGCCAATGTTTAGCGCAATTGCATTGAAAAGCGCGCAGTGAACAGGACATTCAGTGCATGAAGCATCGAATCGAGCGGCATGCAAAGGGAAAAGTGCCAGAACGTGCTCTTTCACCTCTTTGACTGCAAGTGCAGAGGAAGTCCGTATTGCTCCAAGCTACTGCATGACAATCCCTCTAACCCAAGAAACATGGGTTCTGTTGTTGTCCTCAACGAGGTATTGCAAGTAGCTTTTTGAGCGAGCCTTTCTTTCACTGATGACCGTGCGGAGGAGTTTTCTAGGCAACCTCTACACGAGCATGGGAGGGGTGGGTGTGTGACTCATTTCGATCCCTTCAATGATGGATTTTATCGGATGAATTCTCTTCGTTTTCCAGCTATTTGAGCTGACCACTAGTGCACAGCAGGCTCATTATGCCGTGGCCGTCACCTGGGCAAAGAAAAGTCGTACACAGTCGGGATAAGGCTCAGACAAGAGTTTGCCTCGTTTTCGGCTGAGACTTCCCTAGTCCCTGTCGTAATCTCCATCTTGGTCTCACCCACCACGAGAACTTCGGCGAACGCATTGACATCCATTTTGGTACTGTGTCATCTTACGGCTGAAGGTCGGGTTTCTGCGCGACGAGCAGCATGCTCGGCAATTAGCTCGATTCCAATATACTGGTAAAGTCCTCCAGTGCCCTCCATTTGTGTATAAAAGGTCCGAAATGATTCCCAAGCATCCTCCCGGCGCATGAGCTGGTGTGTTGCCAACGTGCAAAATGAGAAGTTCCGCTCTAGCCACCATTTTTGGGGTTCGTTGCCCACTAAATTCTGGAAGGGGCGTTCTCCATTCAATCGCCTTGGCGTTTAAGTCACCACCAACAAGAATTCGACAGTCCATATTTGACACAGATTCCTCCAGTTCATAGCGCACGAATAGAATACTCTCATATGCTGTGGGATAGACACCGATAAGTGTCATATCCACCCAACTGATCGAGACAGAGCCATCCCCGCTAAAGCAGCCGTGAACTGGGAGCAGAGCACTATCCCGCAACCCGATTTGGCATTGATACCAAATCGGGGATAGTACCTTTCAGTTTCCTTACAGATGAGATGTTGTTCAGATATCAAGAGTATTTCGGCTTCTTTCATCTTGGCAACTTGATCAAGCAACTTCTATGTAGTTGCGCTGCAATCCTACGAGCCTGATCATTAAGACCATTTTATTTGCCAAAGTGTCAGCTATTAAACATATGTGTTCCCTCTTTCGTCCTATGGCTGGTTTAGCCAATATTGTAGCACAAGGGACTTCCTTTGCTGCACCTTGCAGTTCGGAGAAGTTAAAGGCTATGGTGAAGAACTTAAGTAAAGGCATCTATAGCAACGAGGCAGAACCAGTCTCTGGTGAGCGCTACATTCTACCCAACAGATTTTGGTTTTCTCCTTGGAGTTTATCGTAGTTTATCTACAGGAGTTGCGCTGAATCTTTTTCAGGGATGTTCTCTTTTTCGATCTTATTGCCCGAAGGTAAGACACTTATATTAACGAGGCAAGACCAGCCTTCGGCGAACTCCATACTCGCTAGCCCATTTTAACTTTCTCCTTGATCAGAAGTTGCGTTAAATCTTTTTCTGAGACGCCCTGTTTTGCGAGCTATTTCCCTGAAGAGTTGCTAAGTGCCAACATGACAAGAAAGCTGTCTGCTGGAGTATGAGTTTGTCTAACGACCTCATGTACTTTTTCGACTTCCGCGAAACAATGAATGTCCCTGATTTAAGGGCTAAGAAGGCACTGGCTGTAATAACGAGATACTGCGTACGTGAGTATTTTTTTGGCTTTCAGCAGGGGAAAGACTGAGTAGGAACGGTGTTGTTTAGACTTGGACTAAATAGAAGATTGCTTATCCATTACGTATTTTTACAGCACTTTGTCAATGTCGGCACTTTTTGAGGTCCCAGCAGTATCCCTATGCTGCCTGTGTTTAATATTTTAATGCCTCATGCTGAGTTTAGCGGTTTCAAGCCTTTTGGACTAGTGTTTGATCATATCCTCTGCTTACACACGCTAACCTTCTTCGCAGGCTTCTGTTGTGCTTTGGAGCGTTCCAGTTGCAAGTCAGACAAACCTTGACTGGCGCCTATTGTTCCGAACTGTGTAACCCTATTCAAGCAATCTTGTGTCAGTGCGCTCAATTTCGACTTTTTGCTCTTAACGCAAGGAATATCGCTACCAACGCAGGGCTTATATTTTCCACGACTTTCTTATGCTTTTTCTGCTCACGGTTTCTTTGTCATCAGCGGAGGTAATTATAAATTCTGTAAACGAGATACCAACTGCAGTAAAAATATACTAGCTGCAGTAAAACGGCAAAAGTGGAAAATTCAGGACATGTGTGTTGATCTTCATGTGATTTAAACATTTTCATGTGATTTAAACAAATATTTCTGAAATATTTATTAAGGGGGGAACCTGGTTTAGAACGCTGAAAATTGCATGATATTCGGCACAGTGTTTTAGGTTGCCTAACGTATGAAATGTTTCAAGTACTTTTGAAATAGGTCATAGATACACAAATCTTGCAAAAAAAATTCACTTTCACTTTATTTGATACTGTTAAGCAATAACAATTCGTATTTGTTTGTGGCACTTCTCGCTCGAAGAGTCTATTTTGTGAACACGATAGCGATCGTAGTTTTCATCTGAAACATAAAAACGAATACTTTTTTTGTACCTTAGGAGTTGTTCTTCTATGTGAACCTAAGATATTCGAAGAAATATATAAAATTATTTATTTTATGACTGTTTATAAAAAATTTTGCGTTTTTCTGAAGAAATTTTAAGATAATTTATTGAAAAAAGTTAATAAAAAAATTTTTTTATTGTGATTTTTTAGGTTCACATAGAAACCTACACTATTAGCTGTAAAAAAGGTATCACTTATGAAAATGCGACAATTACAACTATTTTAATCGTGTGCACAAAACAGAAAAACACTGTTTTGAGAAAATCGCGTTCAAAGTTTTTCATAAAAATTAATTGTATTTTTTTCAAACTCACCAACACCAAATGCTAGTCTGCTGTTCCTGCTCCATACATTAGTCCTTCAGCTTCTTCGTAAAACTCATTTTGAGCCAAAAGTTCTTCTTTTCGAGCCATTCGAGCCTCTTTACTGCTTTCAAAACTGCGCCGACCTTGTCGTGATACTCGCTGCTCGTCGTAGTTCTTCGCGAAGTTCAGAGCGTGTGACCCAATATTTATGTTCAGGTCACTCATCATCTTCAATGTACTCGAAAATCCTTCATTGAATACGCATGCAGCAATGAATGAAGCAATCTCGATGATTTTTGAACCAGCATTTAAGTGCTTCGGAGCGAGGCGCCATATGGTGGAATTGAAACTTTCGTTTGAGTTTTGTGTATGACCACCTAAACATCTTGTTAGAAGATCTTCATTCGATAAAGCTTCGTATATCGGACGTATGTTTTTAATGACATCGGGATGAAGTGGATCAGGATGCTTGAATTCCGTGAGGTTTCCAGCTGCTTCTGCTTTTCGCCATTTACACCAGCTATCGACTCCGGGTGGGCAATTGTTGTGCTTTGGTTTTTTGTCAGTGGAAATCAAATGATCTAGAGTCGCGATTTTGTTTTTTTTTCATTTCTTCAACAGAGTTTGAATTTCTACGAATGGTTAATCCATAATATGTCGTCAATTTTTTAATCAAAGTTGCAGTTAACTTGCCCCTCCCGCCAATTTTCGCAGATTTTTGCACATTCCGTAATCGCGTGCCCATTCTTTTCTCAACATGACCCACACACTCGCTTTTTTTTACAGGATATTTGCTTCCATAAGGGTTGAGATCCGCCACAGCCTTGTACGTTTTTGAATCTCCATCGCCGATATAATTCAAATACTTCACTCCGTATTTCTTGACGGACGCCGCGAACATTTCTTTGATAGCATCAACCTCCATTTTTCCAGCTGAACCCGAGTGATTTGCACAACATTCACTTTCATGTTTTTCATACCATTTTTCATATTCATCACTACCTTCTTTGCTTTTCCAATAAACACAAGCTTGACAGTATGAACTTTTTACAGTGAGATCGATGACCTTGCAAGTATAATATCCAATAAGTGTTGCAACTCCGTACAAAGACGTAAAGCCGCGTTTTTTCCACGATCCATCGGCAGATATTTTAAACTGATCTTCTTTTCTTCCATTGTTAACATTGCAAACTTTTTCTTCTCTCACAGCTTTTAAGCACACAGTTTCATAAACTGATTTCACTGTAGAGTGTATGTGTCGTATTATCAGATCGTAGGTATTTCGGCTAACACCAAGTCCCAAATCCATAAGTCCAGCGAAAATGTTTAATGTCCAGCGAAAATTGAATGTCTTTTTTGCAAGTCTTACAAATCAGGATTTCCGCGAGAGTTCCGAAAACACAAAAAAATTCCACTATCTTATACAAATGTGATGAGGTAGTCACTACACTATCCAAGTTTGCACTACTGAGTTTTCGCGCTGACGCGTTGTCGTTGGAACTGCTGCACTGTTCACTGGAATTTTTTTGGGAAAACTGATTTCCTTGAAACTTTCTTTTCGGCGGTCTTGCTGAACGACCACGTTCACCATGTTTTTTTCTTGGATACGAATTCATTTCGTATTTAAATACCGTCTCTACTGAACAGAATTAGAACACCGAATGGCAGTTTTAAAAATATGACGATGCGCGCTTTGCTTTGGAAAGATAAATACTGAGAAGGAAATTCAGTGAAGTGCACACGAATGAAAACACGAAAATCAAGTTTTTGGGACTGATGATGTAAAATCCGATAATCTTTTATTATCTGGAGACCGAGCGACTCTAGACGCATCGCGCGCTCTCGCGCCCGCTTATCAGTCTCCTGAGCGCATTGTCTCTCAGAGGCCATTTCTGCGGAACGATTAGGAATTTGACTCTGAAATTTTGTGGAAATATTTCTGAATATATTTCTAATCGAATGAGATAAGTTTCAAAAAATCGATTTTTTTGACCCTCTAAACCAGGTTCCCCCCTTAACCTGAAACGGAGTTTTTGGAAGAGGGATGTGGTTTGCTCATTTCGTATGAAACACTTAAAGACCACAGCAGTAGCTAAAAGTAAATAATCCTTGAAATTATTTAGACATTGTTTTCATTTTAATCCCCAATACGATGCAATAAATTGCGAACGAAACTAACATCTTATAATATTGCGTTGTTACGAAAGTAATTTCGTTTTTACCCGGCAGACGATTTAATTGTATTTTTTCGCATCCAACTTCACACTTAAACCGCATAATCAATACATGTTTTGACAGCTAATATTGCAAGGCTTTTGTGTGAAAGAGTCAAATCAGTTGTGTGCAGTAGTTTTTGGTTGGTGTTCTATTAAATATGGAAGCGATAAGCAGCATTTTCGTCATATTTTACTCTTTTACTATAGAAAAGGTAACAATGCTGTTCAAGCAAGAAAAAAATTAACCGATGTGTATGAAGAAGATGTGTTCACAATACGCCCGTGTCAGAACTGGTTTACAAAATTTCGATCTGGCAATTTTGATGTCGAAGATGCACCACGTTCTGGAAGGCCGGTCGAAGCTGATAAATACACGGCATTAGTTGATCCAAATTGGCGCAAAACAACACCTGAGATCAGTGAGAGGTCAAGTTTATCAAATTCAACCGTTTAGGACCACTTGACAGGCATGGGTTTGATCTGCAAGCTCGATGTATGGGTTCCTCATGTTTTCACGGAGAGAAATTTGTGTCGTCGCGTGTACGCTTGTGATTCGCTTCTCAAACGTTTCAAACTTGAAGCGCATTATTACTCAGGACGGAAAATGGGTTGTTTATAGCGTCGAACGGAATAGATCATGGAGATTAAAAGGTTGAACTGGCTCAAAGCATTTCCAAAGCCGATATCAATCAAAAAGGAATCGTTTTTTTACTCGTTGTCTACTGCCGTCAGCTGGACAACCGAATGATGCATTTCAACACAAAGGGTCAGAATTAATCATCAGAAAAGATGTACTGTTGCAACAAGATAATGCGAGACCTCATGCAAGTCACCCGCCAACAACTTTTACAGCTTGAATGCGACACAATACTACACCCACCATATTTTCAAAAACTGGCACCTTCGAATTGTTATTTGTTCCGGTGACTACAAAATTTTTAAGATGGTAAAACCTTCACTTGAAATGAGGAGGTCTAAAATGACCTCGATCTGTTTTTTTACCAGCAAAGACAAAAGATTTTATGAGCGTAGAATCATGCTACTACCAGAAAGATGGTTAAAGGTATTGGATCAGAATGGCTATATATTTACTGAAATATTTGTAAAAAAAAAACGAAATTACTTTCCGAACAACCCAATAGGTTCATTTTCTGTTTGTTCAAGAGGTTTTTCGTGATCACATGTCTGGATTTATTGAAAAGGATTAAAGGGGAAGGAGGTCAAACCTAACGGATGAAAATATTAAAATAAGACGTATAAAACAATTCACTACTAATCTGATCGGTGTGGGCTTGCAGCTATCTATACAGACGTGTAGAGGGAAATAAAAAGATATACTGACTAGCAAGTGGATACGCAGTAAGATACGGGATATGGACTTAACTCTCTGGAAGGAGAGTCGCAATATTAGAAAGTCGCAGAAAGAGTCGCAGAAAGGCAATATTAGCTCAGTAACCCTATCCCTTTGGCCTTAGACTTTCAAAAAGAAGACGAAACAGCTCCTTGAGAGGATTGGAAAGGATGTGAAGACTTCAGTAACATTGCTTACACCCAATTAACTTATTGGTCAACGCGCAAAAAACTGGGCATCCAAACGGAGTAGGAAAGTATGCTGGACTCGCTTCAACATTGTCCGAATGAAATTCATAAACGATGATGGAAAAACCATAAACAAATCTCGAGGATGGCATGTAATCAAACAGCCGCGTTGAAGCATCTGGCACATCAGCTGGAGGGTTCCTTCGGCCCTGGTAAGTTGACTGGATGATGGTCCATGGAAACGCTGAACCGTGCGTTTGTAATTGAGTGCCACTGCAGGCCTGTCCTAGTTCTATCATTGGAACCTTGTTTTTCCAGTCTAAAATATGATAATAATAAAGAATCACCTAAAACTCATAACATATGTGGCGGGTTCCTTCAGCCACTTATATATACCTTCACTTCCTTACAACTGCTTTTACGAACTTTTCTAAATGAAATAATATTAAAATGAATTTATCGAGTTAATTTTAATGGGATAGAAGAAGAAATTCTCTTTTGATTGTTTTTTCATTTTATTTCATTGTAATACTAACATATTATATATTTATGGTCCTGCTATTCAAATCTATTTACAACACATTTACATGACAAGATAACCTCAATCTATTGTTTTTTCAAATTTCAAATCTTTAAGTTTTATTAAAAAAAGTATTACACTATGTAAATTAAAGACGTTAGTAGTTGCGCGAGCACATCGCAGAGGTTGCGGCTGGATGTTAATGTTAAGTTTTTGTCGCCTGTTTCCTTTGGTTTCATGTTATTTTATATATTTTAAGCAAAAACTTAACTTAAACATTAGCGGAATTCGTGTAGTTTATGAAATTTTTGATTTTTTTATCCTTTTAGATCAGGCTTTACATACTTTACACTCAGACTTTGCCTTCATGTAACTATGACAAGCAATATTCCGTTGGTGTAGTATTCATACTACATCTATATTTCATTACAATGTTAGATTTTCAAAATTAAACGATTAATTTTATCCTAAGCAGTAAGTGGGCAAACGGAATCAAAAACGTGACAATTGAAACAACAAACTTTTGACTGCCATTGTTCGATCCGCCTGTTCCACCGATTGTTGCGATTCGTACATCATCTGCAAGGAAGAAAAGACGGAAAAGTTTTAGACAAATCATTTATTATGAACTACGTTTACACAAGACCTCATAACAATCCAAAAAGAATTAAGGTATTTGTGGACAGGGTCGAAGACGATGTAGGATAGCAGTCATGACGAGTTTACAGCTGCGAATAAAAGGACGAGAAAGATATCTGGAGTTCCTCGTTGGTGTCAGAGAGAGCCGTCTTAAGCGACTCTTTTGCTTCTAATAAAGATTATGTTCAGACTACACTCGCAAATTTGATTGAGGAACTGAAGAAGTAAAATGCAGTAAATATTTTCGAAAATCTTTGAATTCATCAATTTAAGATGTACAAATAAGTTTTAAGGTTTTTGTTGTTTTAAAATTTTGAGATTTTATTGAGAAAAACTGGTACAATGTATATCATTCGGAATATCGGCCGTCGCTTTCCACTACCTTTGCCCATTTTGGAGGCAGCATACGGATACCGAGCTTAAAAAATTCCTAATCTTTTCAGGAAATTCAAGAAACCATCCAATTTTCACTTCGCAGTAGATCACTCCTAAATGATCCCAACAAATGTACAGCATTACCTTCTTGCTATAATACTCGGTTTGGCCGTTGAAATAAATGCATGGCCAGGTATGTATCCCACCCTTTTCTGCACTTTGGATTGTCGTAGTTGATCCACGTTTCGTCTCCGTCACTATTCGATACAAAAACTCCTCCGATTTTGCCTTTCGAGCAGTTATTTGCACTCGAAAAAACAGCGTTTGATATCTCTTGACTGGAGTTCATGCACAACCAAGTGTAGTTTTTTTTCACCATAACCATGGCCTTGAGACAGTCTGAAATCGCTTGTTACTTCTAAGGTTTCAACAAGCTCGTTTTGAGTTTGGCATGAATCTTGGTCCAGTAATGCTCCCAATTCAGCGTCGTCAAACTGTACTGGTCTCCCTTGCCGATCTTTGCAATTGTAATTTAAGTCGCCAATTTTACAACGCCTGAACCAACACTCACATGTTTTTATTGATAGATTATGCTCTCCATATTATTCACACAGCAGTCGATGTCCTTCAGCTGCACTTTTCTTCGTGTTTAAGCGAAAATTCAGCGCTTCTCGAAAATGTATTTTCGTTGGCACAACAGTGCCAAATTTCGTTGGAGTACAAAAAATGCGTTTTGTTAACTATTCAACGAAATGACACATAACGGATCATCACACCGATTATGGCACTTTGCCGAAACGCGCCTTTGGACGAATCATTGGAAGTGACGGGGAATAACGGAATGTTCGGAATACAATAACATGACACAGAACTTGAAATGAAAATTATGCCGTTTTACCATGAGTATATAAGTTACAAGATGGACCGATAGAAAATTGCAAGCTCAGTTTTGAAATGTTTCTTCAACGTTACAATAAATTCATTTTTGTGTCAGCTTTTAACGGATAATGAAAGAAGAATTAATTTACACAATCCAAAATGTAAATATTCGTCATTATCGCCTGGCAAAACCAGCTAGCTCATCGACTCCAAACTCGGATGATTCCGTAAAAAAGACAAAACTCTGTATTGTGAGGACAGGTGAGGCGGGCATTTCGATAAAATTCCGAGGCCATATGAAACATTTAATACAGATTGCTTCAAACAAAAATTAATAGGAAACATGCTTCGGTACAAAAGCTTATGGATGCAGCCCGGCTTAATCATTTTGTTGATACTCCAAAATTGGTCAAAGACCTATTGAACACGCTTGGTATGACGTACTTTCGCATCTGTCATTTCGCATTTTTCAGAGGACAAAGCTCCATGGTAGTCATTCCTTGGCATGCTAGTGATGCATACATTTACCAAAACCTGAATATTAGGATTGAATAAAGAAGAGTGAACACTATCAATACAATAGTAGGTCATCGTAAATTTCACACTTCTCAGTTTTCCTTTATAGATACATATATACGTATCATATGTGCTTGGTTGGACTGTGAAACGTGTTAGAGCTAACTCATTTCAAGACTAGTAGTGCACACGGCAATGGCCTGGTTGGAACCACGCTTGACCATAGTTCTTTCACTGAAGGTCTCTACCAAAGCTAGGCGCTCTGATATTCTGACACCTGTAACACAAATTCAAAAAGTCACCGTCAGTCGAATTCAAATCAGGCATCTCTTGAACTAAAGGGCTACTATACTTATAAAACAGCATGTAGTAATAACAGATAATACCATGGTAATAAAAGCTCGGTGATAAAGGTCTGAATTTCGTGAGACTACTCAATAAAACTTGAAATTCTAAGCAAACTCGAATTGCTTGTTTTTTAATGTACAAATACTAACCTTTGACTGTACTGTAGGAGTCAACTTCATCGGCTGGCATCTGTTTATTCTCTACAAAAAGAAATTTAAATTAGCAAAAAAAAAATGTCATCCTCCTTATTCAAACAAACTTACCATCGGGTATTATAACTTTACTATCTGCTGAAAACTTCGACCATCCACTAATATTTTTAACCTTGATTCGAACATGCCATTCACCCGGGCTTAATTCAACCGTATGTTCAATTTTCCAAAATCCTGATTTATGTGGTTGAGGTGCTGTTATCGATTCTGTCATCCATCTATCGGCCTGTAATGCGAGAGGGGGAAATTCACGTAAGCAATCCTGTTCAATACCATAAGCATACAGTTATAAACAAATTCAATTAATTTGTTCAAGAGTGTATCATTGAAAAAGAATATTTACGCGCTTTTTCGGCCACTCCCAGCATCACCGTGAGTGTCTCCGACCTACTACTACTAAGTCCGGAAAGAAAACCAAGCCTTGAACTGTTTGACACATTGCTGTGGCCTTAAAGTGTGTTAACACCACCTCATTTGAGCATTACAGCTACAGGAGGAAGATGTATCACGACCACAATTAAGCTTAATAATTTTCCCGAAAATTCGTATTGGCAACCTACCATAAGAACTCAAATCGAAACAACACTGACACCAGTGGTTCATTATTCCTTAACTCCTGCTACATAGAATATTGTAACGTGTTCGAATAATTTCACGCATCACTGTAGTCACCAAAATTCAATGCAAAATAATGACGACCAAAACAACAACAAATACATGGATCATTCTCGAAAGGGAAAAGACCAATTTGTACATGCATTGGAATTAGGAATAGCCACAATGCAATGCAAATGATTAAGCGCGTGAACTCGAGAACGATCTACTTAGAAGGTAACAGAAGGTTCCGGATTGGCTGGAAGACAGTATATATGCGAATACAGCAGGTGTAGATGATGAGTTATGATAAAAAAGTGATAAACGACAGTGCCCTTCGAGAAAAGTGCCGAATTAAAGAGTGGTACAGTGAAATTAAATTGTACGCGAGTTAGAGTACTAAGCGAAGTTTAGAAATCGATCGATTTAAGCGAAGTTTAGAAATGATTGCCCGTGCAAAGAAAACAAAGTAATAGATTGACAGAGATTAAGTGACGTGTTAGTTGATTTTAGCGAAGAGGTCGCTGAATTTATTAAAGTGTGTTCAAATAAGTTTAAAAGACAATACTAATTAACTACAAACTTGCGTTTCACTTGCAAGAAATTAATAGTGTTCTAAGTTAATTGCCGCTTAACTGGATAAGCGCAACAATCTATATAATCTAACCATCTCACAATTTGCGCTTGCATTGTATACATCAATACTTAAGACCATCAAATGTGATTTCTTGTCGATTTGTTGTAAATGCAATACAATAACGGTATTCGCCTAACTATTCGTATATATCTTTGTGAATCTTGAAAAACTGTCTAAAGAAAGAATGTCAGCTGCGATTTCTAAAGCCTCGTACCAGCTTTAATTACAGTACATTGGACCATTTGGTAACGAAACCGGCACAAACGAAGCCTGGAAACCAATCCCACCGATTCCTATATTTGCGTTACAAGAAGACTTATGACAAATGCTTTTATATAGATTTTGTGTACTATCGATCATGTGGAATAGATGCATAAGATCCTACATCAGATACAGATACGGCAAAAGATTTTTGATGGGCATTATAGTATGAATCTTGTAAATGCAATTACCAAATGGAAAAGATAAACGAATTCACGTGAAAATTTTAAAGAGGGAATCACAGACATTTCGGGAAGTACTTTGTTACGTATTCCGATATGTAGGCGACATAAAAACAAACAAAAAAAATATATAAACAAATGAATAAATAAATAAAACAACAATTAACATTGAATATACAAAACAAAAAAAATATTCTTGGAACGTTTTTGGGTAGAAATTTTCCATTAATATGATTCGCTTGTTTGTTGTGAACATATCGCAGTAAGAAGGATAGAAAATAAATGATATAAATTGTGACTTAAGTATTGAGGATGAAAACTAAAGGATAGAAAAAGTGACTAAAGCATTGAGGATAATAAAGAGAATCAAGAAGCATCAGCAGCTGTTTTAAGTGTCTAGCACCAGAAGTCCTTGAGTCGCAAAATCTTTGAATTACAAAGCCCAAGAGAACATTTTGATTAAGATCGAGGCCAAGAAGATAGTAAGCAGGCAGCAGAGGTGGTCAGAAGTAGCGCAGCGGAGTTCATTGAAGTCCCGAAATCAAGCTGAGGTTAGGATTCGTGTTGGAGGAAGCAAAGGTGGCCAGAATCAACGCAGCAGAAGCAAGTAAAGTTCCGAAATCAAACAGAGGTGTAGGTTCGTGTTGGACGCAGCGCATTAAAATTCATACGCTCAAGTGAAGTCCCGAAGTCAAGCTGAGGTGGTCAGAATCAGCGCAGCACAATTCACGTATAATAAATATTTTATATTTACTTACTTTTATTTCATCATTTCTGTTTATTTATTTATTTGTTTTATCTAATATGAAAGAGTAAGCTCTTTCTGTGTGTGTGTGTGTATGTGACATGGAAGGATCAGGGCTTCAATAATTTCCTCAAACGCCCGCGCACTGAGCTAGTCGATTAAAAGCAACAATTACTAGGCGTCTCTGTTTTCGGGACAGACATCACGTTCTCCCGGACATAAAAGGTGCTCATTGCCAGTTAAATAATTCGTTGGGCCTTACAAAAAAAATTAAATTGGACATGACAGCATCATATAACGGTACTTTAGCTTAAAATTATGGACCAATATGCAATGAAAGATAGTTTATTCAACATCATACTACAGGATTACACAATCACAGGATTATACATACAATCAAAGGATTGTATTCGTAGATTGAAGATTGAGCAAGTGACAAAAATAATTGCCAAACATAAATGTTGGCAATGAAAAAAATCCATTTTAACGAGCAATGACGTAACAGATATCAATTAGGGGTAAATAGAAATTTTCCGACAAACATTGGAGTAGACAATTTCCTGATTTTGATATTTTTAAATGTTAGGCTGATTGTTTTCCTTTAAAAAATCAAGCATATCACTTATAAAAGTTATATTTTCTTCGAATTTTTAAAGGTACACATTTTATTAAGACCTCATTAAAGATGATTTACTTCGGTAAAATGTTATAACTGAGTAATATAAGACAGGAGAACACATACTTACAAAATTGAAGGAAATTGACGGAGTACAATTATCAAAGTGTCAAAGTCCAAGTTCTCAAATTCGAAATTTTGTGTTCTGACCTAATAAAGAATGTAAGGGGCCGTTACTGCTGACATTCCATGATTTTTAACTTATGTCTTCCTATCATGAATAAATAAGATATAGACAGGTCCTAAGGCCAAATTTTTGTCCGGAACCTCCAAAATTACGGTTAATTGAACATATACACCATAGGTAGTATAAATTAATGGGCGAAAATTTCGTCATCTGAACTATAGTCACAAATATTACAATATTTGCTTGCTATAATTCAAGCATATGTTTTCTTTTGATTCGCAATTTGAATAATGCTAATAAACAATACATCGTCTTTAAATCAATAAAGTGCCCCAACATCAACAAATTTGTGCTGCCCATGGTCATTGAAAAATCGACTTAACGGGAAAGTTAACTTCTCATGAACATTTTACTTCACCGCCCATTCCATACGATTTTGACAGATGCTCGACTTCAAATTTAAAATTCTCGAGTCGGCAAAAAGGTTAAACTAAGCTAATCAAATATGTTCGAATAAACAATTCCGTTATTAATGTCGTTTATGAGCATTTCATTATATTTAGTGAGAATTAGACATGCTCAATCTAAGCGTTTTCACATTTTTAAATAACGTTGACTAAGAAAAGTGCATGATTCAGCGACCGATTTCATAATAATTTCAACATTCAAATACTACGTGTGATGATATGTGTGTCGACATTGAAAACCGACGAAAACATCAAAGATCGTAGTAATTTGACCATTAGAGAATTGGCAGAGGAGTTAAAAATTGCTTTTGGATTCGTGCAAGACATTTTGGTTAATGATTTGGGCCTTAGACGTGTCGCTGCAAAGCTGTTGCCGAAAGGATCTGACCGCAGGGCGAAGGCCGAATCCGACCCAATATTCATAATTACTGGAGACGAGACGTTGATTTATGAGTATGACACGCAATCCAGACAGACATCAAGCGAGTGCATAACATGCACCGGATGAGGCGCGACCGAAAAAAACCACTTCGTTCTCAGTCTAAAAAGAAGATGCTCACAGTTTTCATGGATTACGGGAATTTTGTGTATCAGGGATTCCTTTCACAAGGTCATACCGTCAACAAAGAATAATATTTAGACGGTATTAGACGTTTGCGAGAAGTAATTCACCCAAAAGACCAGCCTTTTCTTTCCGGCCAAAAAGACCGGACAGTGCGATAACGCACTACCGCACAATGCTATCGTTATCCGTGAAAATTCGGCTAAAAACGAAACGAATTCACCTATTCTGGCACCCTGTTACTTTTTTCTTTTCGGTCGAATCAGAAAACCGCTCCGCGGATCACGTTTCAGGATCCGAGATATGAACATTGAAAACTCAAAGATGGCTGTGATGCCCATACCGCAAAATCAAGCGCTAACATAAGTCCATTGCAGTCAATGGGAAGTACTTTCAAGCAAACAATATCGATTTTGATGTATAACCTAATATTTTTAATGTCCCGAATTCCGAGAACATTTTGAACAAGGAAGTATTTACTTACTCCTCGCATTCGATAGTGCAGAACCGCTTCTGACAGCAGTTGCTTGCTCCTCGCAATCCAAGTAATCGTCGCATATCTACCAGTGATATTCGCCGTTTCATTATGTGGCGGTTCAGGTTCCTGAATCAAATGAATTATTCTACTTCCTTCACCCAATGCATTCTGTTTCAACAGGAAGAAAATCAGGCTTAGGAAAAATGTCTGTTAATTTGTCACATTTTTAAATCATTTACCCTAGCAACACATTCGTAGTCGCCATAGTCCGATGCGTCAACTTTGTCCACATATAGCACCGTGTGGTTGACCTTATATAATTCCATGTTTTCGTTAGTTTTCGTCGTATATTTCCTACCCTTTGAGGGCAATGATGTACCTTCTTTGGCCCAAAAGATTGTAACATCGCCGGGATTAGCGTGGTAAGTACAATACAGTTCCGCTCTATCACCATATGCTGCATTGACGTAGTGCCGTTTAGTCGCCATCCTTGGACGGTACTTAACGTTCAAATTCAGCGACGCATGTGGTGGAGTTTCTTCACCACCATCTGCAAGACATTGGTATAAGCCATGGTGATGATGCTCGATCGTTGCTATTGTAAGTGTGCCATCTTCTATATGGGTACCGTTGCTCCCATTATCGATTCTTTCGCCCTGAAAGAAGAAAAACCAATCCAATCAAATTATAAAATGGTGATAATCTCTCCGAAATACAATTTTATCATTAAACGTATCAGGCAGTGGATTATGAAATGATAAATTGTTTCTGCATAGTATCGAGAAAAATTTGTGAGTATGAATAAAAACAAATGATATGGTTCAAAATAAAGATTTAAAAACTCTTATTTTTTGTATTTTCTGCTCATATCATGATAACGTATCAAAAAAAAACTGGAAAGTTCTGATTGCACAGCAAAGCATGTAAGTATACTGGCATGGACGAGTTGAAGGATATCAAATCGGTCATATCAGTATAGGTTACCCTTATAGTATAGTCCAGAATAGGTCTTACCCTTTTCGACCATCGGATTTTTGTTTTGCCATTGTCCTTTGCGTGAGGCATAGCACATGTAAATTCTACTTTGTCACCTTCATTCTTAGTTAGCTGTCGGTTCGTCACATCAACATCTTCAGAGATAATTGTTAAACTGGATTTAGCAATACGTAAATTAACAGTTTGCGATTTCTTTTGCGGCAGAATTTCACACGAATACGTGTTGATATCATGTTCGCCAATTTTACTGATTTTCAAACTAAAATTTTGAAATACTGAAACCTTTGAACGTTGAGACAGAACAACATGATGTTGTGTTAACATCTGGGTTCCATTGTACCACATAAATATATTATTTTCTGAAAAGGAAGAAAAACAATTCATAAAAAAATCATCAAACAAACAAATTATGCGACAAATTTACCTTTCACATTCATTGCGTCGCAAGGTAAAACTACATCATCCCCCAACTCAACGTCTATGTTAATAACACTTTGCACAAAATATGGAGGATTGCTCGTGTTGTCAATTTCGTTTGTTTGGATATTGTCCTCCACTGTTGCTGGCAGTTCGTCATCGTAGACATAATCATCGTCGCCCGCGTAGTCACCATAATCATTACTTTTTGTACTTGGCTTAGAACTTGCAGAAGCTGAAAAAGTAAGAATTGTTTTTGAGAAATTACAAACAGAAAAAAAGTTTACATCGATGAGGTCAAGGATCATTTATTTCATTTGATTTTCAACGTTAAAAGCATTTATATAACGAGATCCTAAAGCCTTCCGGTGAATACTCTTGAATTTTTGTACTTAGGTTTCTTGCATCCTCTACAAGCGATACCCGTGGTATTATAGATAAGAGTGTCAATAAGACATCTTGTTCTAAAAGGTTTTCAAGGCGGAGGAAGTAAATTGGGCTTAAGTGACTTTCTAAACACTTCCACTAACCACTACCTTAAATTACATTGTTTTATTTCGAACTTTACTACGTTATTTCCTTAGAGACTATATGGCCTCAAGGATGTATGCAAACGTTTTTTCGGTTTTTCCATAATGATTTTCTGTGAACTCATCTTTCTGTTAATCATAGATCCTTAATCCCATTTCATCAGCATGTCGAAAATATCATTACCACGATTATCAAAAGTAATCTCCGTTACATTTGCATTTCGGTTTCAAGAGGTAACGGTCAGATAAAGATGGAAGCTGGTAAACTGCATACTACGCATTGTTTACCAGATTAGTCAGTTCTTGGACAACACCCGGCGGAAGCTCATCGACGTATTAATAGATATTACGGAGAAGATATGCTAACAGAACGGCTTCAGTGCTTTTGTAATGGAGAACGACAGTTTGAAGATCAGTCACGATCAGGACGGCACAAAAAGGTCACAAATGGTTTTCTATTTTAAGTCATAAAAGGACGTGTTAATATTATCAATATAGACTCATTGAAGAGGTTCAAGGTACGCACAACCTCTATGGAGAGAGGAACTACCCATGCGCCAGGATATGTCGTAAAGTTGCATGCTTGGGTACCCCATAATCTTGGTGCAGGAAGAGAAAAAAACGTAGAAGAATAGTGAATAGCTTGCTATATTTCCCATCTTGCTCGCCAAACTAATAAAGGATTTCAACGACGGATGAAAGGCAGACACCAGACTGTTTACAAAACCATGCTTTTATGCACAGAGTGGATTACTGTCTCCTTGGGGGGATTCTCGAAGAATCCTTAATTTGGAGGATTTGGTTTGAAATCCAATGTTAAGACGGACTTGTACTATCACCAATTGGAGCGTTTTAAACCAGGATCGTATGATAAGTGTCCTGCATTAGTCAACCGTTGTGGAGTCATCGTTCACCAAGCAATGTGAGACCGCACATATCAAAAATATTGGGTGTGAGCTGACTTGAATATGAAGCACCATATTGTCCCTTTGTTTTTTTAACATCGGAATGGTTAAAGGTTACAGATTTTCGTGAGGGAAGAGGGATCGAGGAACTTTGAAAACGTCAAAGACAAGTGATATAATAAGATTTGATTACAGATTTTATAAAGCTCAAATAAATTAGTGAGTCAAAAAAATTATTATTTTCGAAACCGAGAAATATTTCAACATATTTCAATACATTGTAGGTTCCATTTTCAAGGTTTAAGTAGCAATATTAGGTTACTTGTCGCTTTGCTTTACGGTATTCAGATGAATAAAGGGTCGATTCTCATTTTTAGGACGAACATTTTGTTTCGGAGCGCTACGTGAGATTTGCGATTATGTCATGAGTACCGTGAAAGAATACTTTAGCACTTGCTTACATGAAGTCGAAGTGTTTAACGTGAGTCCCTGCCACCATTAGGCCTTACCCCACGGTCTCAAAGACTGGGTTGATTTAATGTGCCCATTAACGCCCCTCATTAAAAATGAGGTCCCAGTACACAAAATGTAGGAAACCCAAGTTACACTGGTTGGTACTCAAAACCACTTTCTAGCTACATCACAAACCAAAAACCACCACGTTTCAGCCAGGATAGGCTCCTCACCTATGGGGGGTGACAGTAACCTGTCATGGGCATCCCCCTAACCCGTGGTACAGATCAAACCTCTGCTACAGTTTTCGTAGAGCTTAAACTTGTTCTACTACCAATTTACGCTCCTATTTCAAAGGGTTGGTGACCCCATAGCCCTCAGGACAGCAGTACAATGACAACAGTAGGACTGGAATAAACATAGAACGGTAATAACACTGGGCTTAAGGCACATAACGATGACAACATTTAGGGACTAGTAGACAGCAACAGCGTCTGCATTTCCCCGCGTAGCAGAGTCTTGCAGTCACAATTGGAAGGCTTTACGCGCGAACCCGTTGATCCTTTGAAAGGCCTCCTCGTCCAGCAATGCATCCCCAACATCTTCTGGGGTCCTTAAAGCGTCAATACCCCGCGCAATACGTAAGCCAGCATATGCCTGATATTCGAACAAAACATGTTGCCAAGGGTCACTATCCGCACCACATAACAAACATCCACGTTGGATACCAATACCACGAATACACAGCCATTCATTTAAACTACCATGCCCAGTTAGTAAATACCCTAACTCCAAACAGAAATCACAACTCAACATCTTCATCGCAGTCATCACTGATACTGAACTAATACGTGGTACGCCTCTCCGCACATTCGCTCCTTGCTTACATAGCATGATACTGACATGAGTGCTCGATATGTGTTTTGAAGGTAAGCTTTCGATCAAGTTTTAAAACTAAATATATCAAATCTTTAGGCCATTGTATCGTTTGAGCTAGGAAGTTCACTGGTCTGCTAGACAGTATAGTGAACATTTTTTTTTGCTGCTGAGTAATATTTCCGTGTTATTTGAGATGGTTTTTAAGTTTAACATTTAAAAGTAGTGGCATATTTTTCCAGCATTTCCTCTTAGTTGGTGACCACCAATAAAGTTAAAAGATGCTGGTTGGCAGTTCCAGCTTGTGAGTAATTCGAAAGTGTATACATCAAAATGACCCAGACTGAGATCTGAGTTACAGCCTTATTATTAGCCTTATTTATAGGTCCGTCGTTTACGAAAGCAGGTAGGTATCCTTATATACAGGTAGGAAAGAGTCCGTCATTTTTTATTTTGGGGTCGATTTATGATTTGGTCTCGGGCTTCTTTGTCTGTTTTTGTCGAATGGCGCATCTTTTGATTTTTTAGATGTTTGCATAGTTTGTATACTGGCTATATTGGCGTAAACTTTAGATTTAAGATAACCCCATAGGAAAAAGTCCATAGGGGTGAAATCTGGACTGCGTGGAGGCCAATTTATGTCACCTCTCCGGGAATTCAATTTGCCTGAGAAAATTTCACGAACACGTGGCAGAGACATATTGGAAGTGTGTGAAGTTGCTCCGTGCTGTTGGAACCATGTTCTTTGGTTATAGCCAGGAAAGTTTTGCAGTTCAGGTACCAAGAAGTTATCTAACACCTCTACATAACGCTCTGAATTCACTGAAACTGCACGCCCCCTTTCGTCTTCAAAAAAGTAAGAGCCGATAATTCCTCGCGCCGATATCGCAGCCCGTACGGTCACTTTAGGCGAATGAAGAGGTTTCTGATGTTTGCGTTTCGGATTCGTTGCACTGCAGTAGCGGCAGTTCTGCTTATTTACGTGGCCATTAAGATGAAAATTAGCTTCATCCGAAAACAAAATGTTGGTAAACGTTGAAAATCGCTCAATCACCTGATTTACGAAATTAAGCCTCTGACTGGCATCTTGGGGCTTTAATTCTTGCATCAATTGACTTTTGCAGGGTTGCAGCTTTAGGTCTTTGTGCATAATGCGATGTAATGATGATCTATGCACATTTAAAGTACTTGCGTGCTTCCGAATTGAAAGGTTCGGGTCGTCACGAACATTCTCCACGTTTTCTACCGTTCTTGATGACCTAGGTCACCCGGATTTTGATTTATCCAGCGTTGTACCAGTCTCTTCAAACTTTTTAACCCAATGTCGAATGAGAGGAATGCTTGGCGCTTCATTTAATTGGCGAAAACCTCGAATACTGCAGAATTTTCTACGCGCTACAGTTACCGAATCGCCGTTTTTTTTTAAAACTCTCGCACGCACAGCGCGCGGTCTACTCCTGAGAAACGCTTCATAGCGACTGGATTCTCAAGAGCCAGGCTACCGATTGACATAACCCCCGCGCCCCTCGGATACGTTGCGTTCCCGCTGTAAGCTAAATAAATATAAAATTTCTTTCTTTCTATCCTTGTACAAATATAGTACAGCTTGTCTGCCCTAAAATATAATTTTTTTGCCTCACTTTTCATTTTATTTAATGCGATGATGTAACAACTTTATCTTTTGAACCCTTGGTTCAGATTTGTATTCCTCTACTTGCAATAACGTTAAATACAAACATGATTTGCTTAAAATGTAATGTATCCAGTAATTATTGTTGAACCTACTCCCACTGCCGTATCTTCTAATCAAAACATTGCAACACTTCTGAATCATTGCTGATGGCTTTGAAATTTGATAACAAAAGTGAACTTGCCTGCTCCTAAATTTGTGATCATATAAAAGCATATGCCCATCATTGCCCAGAATATGTTTATAGTTTGAAGCAAAGAACTTAAGCTTACTTACTTCTAGTACTAATCCGCACTATGCGGGCATAGTTGAATAAGTGACCGATTCCTTTCCCTTTAATATCCAGACGCAGACATATCTGTCTATGCATCTCTGAATTGCTGACTGAAGATCCAAAGAAATTCGATTCCTCGGGTCGATGGCTCAGTCTCATCATCTGTGTTCCCGAAAAAATGCTCCATCGCTACTCTAGCTTGAGCTATTATTACACCCTATGAGAAATTAAAATTGAAAATGTGGCTCCCTAATGAAAATTAATTTTCTTTCGATGACCGCCTCATCGGCTTGCCATAAGGTCACATCGAACGCTTTTAATTTGTTTACAAATATCTCACGCACAGACTGCTCGCAATCAATCGAGACTTTAACCTTGCGCTCCTTTCATTTTCTTTCATTTTAATTTCAATGAGCGATTGAATTTTCGAACGGATTGCAAAAAGCATATTGATGAAACGATAATTGAATATCGTTGATATTTTTCTCACATAT
Source organism: Stratiomys singularior (assembly GCA_954870665.1). Taxonomy (NCBI): domain Eukaryota; kingdom Metazoa; phylum Arthropoda; class Insecta; order Diptera; family Stratiomyidae; genus Stratiomys; species Stratiomys singularior. Next base: position 29,203,434 of record OX940881.1, on the reverse strand, counting down.
TTTCTACATATCTAACCATGGAGCACATAGAACTGGAGTTATTCGGACTTCGGCTGCAGTTGCATTTTTGCCCCATTTTTTCTGCTCATCTTTTTTGTGTCGCTCCTCCTTTGTTCTGAGGCTTGAATATTCTAATTCTACCCTGAATTTCTGGGTTTTCAGAAAGCCCCTTGAATCGCCAATTTCTTCCGCTTTGTTATAAATTTATCTATTGTCTCAATATTGTGGAAGTCTTCACGAACTATTATTTAGAAATCGTCCCTGTTTTGTGAAACGAGATTTCATTGATTCTTATAAATCCATACAACAGTTTGTTCCTTTGTCAGCTTGACAATCACAAAGTGACTACTACCACATACACACCACTAGAATTGTTTAATTGGACTAGGCATCATCTCTTCTTTGCAGTGAAGCATTGCCTTCTGTCACTACTGGAATACTACCTCTGGCGTTCAAGAGTGTTCCAATAACCACGAACAATTGGTTGGTAATCGATAAGAAAAGAAAGTATTGGAAGATTTCAAAGTGCTTGTTGCAATGTGATTTATGACTATTTATTTACTTTCTCACCGCATATCAACAGCATCTCGCAATCGTCTCGAAACCGTACCATAGTGTAAGTACACAATTACAGACAAACTTTCAATCTGACGGATCAGTTTTGGCATAAGAAGGAATACCCGTTTGAAAGCTTTTGCGTAAAATTGCAAGCCAAATAAAAATCTACATGTGCTTTTTCTATGTCTCTCAGAGGGAAGTCGCCCGAAATTGTTAGCCCTGTATGTAACTATGCATGATATCTAAATAAAAATTCAATCTTTCAGGATTTTTAAGCCGTGTCGATTCGTCCTTTTACATCTACTTAAATAGCTCATTTTAAACGGATAAGCTAAGAGCTCAGATATCGGAAGCGATGAACAATTTTCATATTCTGTCAGAGAGGAAAAAATGAATATTTTGCTTTGAATTTGGTGAACGAGTTCCGCTAAACATTATCCACGTTTTTGAATTAAGGATATCTTTTGAGAGCTACAGATGCAGCTATAAAATCCTGTTGCCAAAAATTTTATGAAAAGTAACTATCTCAGGAAGATAGATTAGATGAAATACCAAGGTGATGTGGTATAACTCCGGAAGTCAGAATAAAAAGACATTACAGAATTTTCAGTAGAATCCTTGGAGACTGTTTCCTTTCTGCTAATTTTTTAAATTCTGACACCGTACCCAGAATTAAAATCAATTGAATTCAGAAAAAATTGAATTCCGCAATCTTCGTTCTAGCATAGTATTATCTTTGTGGGAGACCAATAGTGGCTGTACATATGAAATTAGCTAAGAAATTGCTGAACATAACTGTAACTTGAAGAAGGAATGCAATGACAGCCGGACAGAAAAAATAGGAATGACAAAGAGCGCTGATAACAGGGCTCCGATAAGATTCTCTCATAGCTGAACATAATGAAAATATGGGAAAATTCTTCTTTGACTAAATAACTAAATTCTTCTTTGACTGAATAAATAACATTAAGTGATGCTTAGTGCTTAGGTATTTCATAAATCGTTGTACCTGATGTCGCGTTTTATATAAATGTAAAAAAATCAAAGTCTTATAATAGTTATAACGAGCATGAATATGGTAGTTGTAATGTTTTATTGGAGGCAATTTTTGATAAAAATCAGCATCCTTAGCTCCCTTTATATGGTTGTAGTGTTTATAGAGTCTGTGAGGTCTCACAGAAGCCAAGTTGGTTCCATAGTTCTGCTACACAAGTACTCGTTAACGTTTGGTAGTGCGTTATTTCGTAAGGCTCGGACAATCTAGAATGAAGTTTTCTGTGCTTTCTCCATCCTTGTTTAGAACACTTATAGTGTGGCGTGCTTATGTGTTAACGCCATTTCTGTTTACTCCTAGGGGGTGTTTTGTCTTCGTTTCAAAAAGACAAAACCTCTCTTCTTAAAACAACAGCCAATCTCTTTCGTTAAAGTGTTTCGCTGTTGTTCTTTTAATTCCAAGGTGTATTATTATCTTTTCAGAGGATATCGTCCAGTTCCCTTTTTACTGCTGCAAATGGCCCGTCATCGGGCAATCAAACTCCCCGACTAACGCGCATTAAAAACAACCTAAAAACAAACTACTTTAATTTTGCGACCGTAAAACACGCGAACCCGAAAAAACCGAACTAGTAGTCCGCGACACGACTACAAATTATTAACGGAACAAAACTACAGCACCGCGGAACCCGAGCGACGAAACACATTGTTAACCCTACATCATCCTGCACTTACCTTCGCGCCATTTCCACCTGAAAGAAAAGGTTGTTGGAAGGAAAGAATGTGGTTTTTCTTTTAGCACTTCATTTTAATTCTGGTTCTTAAAAATTTATGTAAAATTTTAACGCTTTATAGGTCAAATCACACAAGTCAGACAAACGTACCAGAATCGCGCTATATTAAGTCCACTGTTGATTAAATCAAATTAAAAGAAAGCACGATAGTGAAGCAGAAACATCGAAATACTATTATATGTGTACACATACTTGCTTAACCTACTTCAAAAAAATTATTCTTAATCATTCATTGGGTTTATAACAAACTTTTGAATTGCACATTATTCTTACACAAATGAATATTTCTTTTCCACTATCAATATAAGTATTCAAAAAGGCTTAATTTTCATTAATTCGTTTCATTAAAGTTTCGTAATTAATTTAATTTAAATTCTTAAATTGATTCTCATTGATGTGTCGAAATATCCAATGAGTTCAAATCAAAGAGGAAGCGATCCATTTTAAATTTAAAATATTTTACCATCAAATATATTTTCAACTGCTTAACTCTACTTTTTTTTTTTTTTTTTTTTTTTTTTTTTTGCAATGATTACTTTCCTTCGTTTTTATTTTTCCTGATTTTACAACACACGTTGCGATCTTTAAGTTGCCATTATCCAATATGTGTTTGATTCCACGCTACACTGAGTGCCGGCACTTCTCCTCGTCTTGCATTATTCCATTTATTTTAATTGGAATACCCTTTCACTTTATCATTAATGTTTTTAATATACATTTTAAGTTATATAAAATCGGCATATAAAAAAAATTCATTTAGAGTTTGTGTTACCTACAAAAATTGTTTTTTTTTTGCTAAATTTTTCTGAGACTCCTTAGCACTACTACAATGCTCTTATATTGATGTCTTTCTTTTCACAATCTGTTACAACTCCTTAATCCACCCGCCGAAATGGGATCAGTAATGGATTCATATGTTTATCGAACAAAGAACCTTTTTCCATAAGTGCTGCGTTTTCACTTTTGTAACATAGCACTTTGTTTATCATTAAAACTTATTGCAACCACGTTTACACATGTGAGATGTAATTACGGCGTCAGGCGAAATATACCCGTTAATTTTCCCGGTTCATTATTGAATTTGTATGCAGGCTTCTTTTCCTTGTAATAAAAACAATAAAAGTCCGGTGTTGAGTGAAATGCAAAACTCAAGGGCAGATATACATAACAATGTGGCTTCACTACGTTATTTCGCGCTCACAACGTCTTGGCGGATTTTCACACAGTTTGTTTTGCTATTGAAATGCCGAGGAACCAGCGGTAAGGGTTTCCTTTCAATTTTCCAATTGAGCAATCACATAGGTTTATATGCAAACTAGCAATTGTCAAGCGGTGTGGTTATGCTCACGGGCACACACTGACAACACTTTCGTAAACACTTCCGCCTGGGTTTTCACGTCACACTGTCATCAAACCTCTGGCGATATCCTTGTTTTCGTGGCGTTGATGACAACGCAAATATCTATTGCATTCGACACATTCGACACGACACGAGAATTGCGGTTGCATTGCAATCAGAGTTTTAGGTGGTGATGCTGTTGCCGTCTTCGTCTGACGGTTCACGTTCTACTCTCCACCGCGACGAATTCGTATATCCACCGTATATTTTACGACCGACCCATAAATCGATTTGAAACCGCTTTTCTATTTTCCAACAGATAATCGCGCGCGAAAGCCACACCAAATTGTCCAGATACGTTCACGTTTGGAAATAAAATTACGTCGAGTGATTTTCCACGAGATCACTTTTCTTTTCCACCCGCGTGTCTCTTCTCGCGGTCCTCTCCCAACTCTCCGTTCCGGAAATGCCATCACTCCCTTCTGACCTGAAGTGGTCGCCAGGTCGTAGGTCAGCTGACTTTCGACCTGTCCGCCGAACTTCCGACTGCGGGAAAAGATGGTGGCACCATCTTCAGGTCGGTAGTCACTACACTATTCTAGTTGAATTTACGTCGGTTCGTCCTGCTTTTGATAGATTATCCGCTCTTTCATTTCTCTTCAAACCGATGTTTATAAGGACGTATGTCAGTTTTTCATATAACCGGTTTGTTGTCGCTTTGATTGATGTCCCACTGTTGTCAACTACGCGTCACTAGTTGTCAACTACGCGATTAGAGGCAAATACTCGCGATACCCGCTTGATGTCCTAAAGTATTTGTTTCCCTCCGTTAATGTTTTTTGCTGCCGCTTCTGGAACTGGTTTTAGTCGCAAGATGTGTAGCAATGAGCCGTTTTTCACGCTCTCCTGGTGAGTATGCTATTACTGTATCATCATCGGGTTGTTCATCATTGGCTGCAGCTTATCCAACTCCCTTTTTCATTAAATTTGTGCCGAAATGCAGAGATGTCCCGTTTGCAGTTGTTTAGATAGTTATCTGTGGATTTTAATCTGATGCTCTTGAGTGCTGCCTCTCTGGTATGAGATTGTATGCTTTCTTTATTGCGTCTGTTGATGTAGTGTTAACAGAACCAGAATTTTTGAAGTGCTTTTAATTTTTTAACTAGTTACTATATCAGTTCTCCGTATATGGTTACTGGTCTCACTACTCTTCAATATGTTCAGAGAGCGTTTTTGAGTTTACGCTCCAAGTTTTCCCCCACTGATCTTTTCATTGCACAGATAACCTCTGTACCTCTATCGAGCTTGTCATATCTGTCCAAGTGTGCTTGCTATCCACGGTTTTTGTTAGGTTTCTAACTTGGTTTACCAAACTCATGTATTTTTCATCAATTATTGCTGTTTTTTGGCAATATGTCCAATGTATAAGCTTCCTTTTTGGTGACATTGATATGCCTTCCGTTTAATATTGTTCAATGTTACCAAAGAGTGTGGTCAGCATCAGGCCTGACATGTTTCCGGGAGCCTTCTACTGATCAGCATAACAATACCTTCAGCTTATGCTATCGTTCTGAAACTCTTCCTCTTATGGTTTTCAACTATTTGATTTACTGTGATTTCCCAGGCAAATGGTTATACTATGCCCGCCTGTGGTGTACCCCTGTCAGTGAATTTCTCTAGGTTGCGCCGTTTTATTCGGCTATAACCTTCCATTTCATTAGCAGTTCCGTCATTCATTTGTTCACATTTGAATTTATCCCATACGTCTTCGTCTTTTGAACATCTTTTGCTAAACTTTCACTTTTAACATAATTGATAGCCCTGTCGAGATCCCCAATGGTAATTTTTAATGTTTGTTGGCCAGGTTTGTGTCTATTCTATATTATACTTCATATTGTGCCGCCCATGTTGAGCGTCTTTGAAGGTATGTATGTTTGTTGGGACAAATCCTCTTCATATTCAGGATGCCTTTGAATTCATCCACTACCCGTTTCAGGGTTTTCAGCATAGAAGAGGTGCGGCTAATAAGTCGGTAAGCCGTTATTTTGTATTGGCTAGATTTAGCTGTAACTACTGTGAAAATTATTTCAGTCACTCTACAGTCTAAAGGGATATATCCTTTGGATAGAGAGGTAATGTATGTTTTCACCAAGATTTAATCAGTGTGATCACTGCTTTCGTAGGCGTGATTAGATACAATTTTTCAGTTTTTGTGGTAGGGAGGTAAAATTCGCTTAAGCCCTGAGGGTGGGACTCCCAGGAGCGCAATGCTCTCGGACAACATCTCCCCTGTCAACCTGAGAACTTAGCCTGGAACGGTTTAACACATTACTTCAGGCTAGGCCTCGTGTTTCCATGCCAATAAGTGCCTTCGGATTATGGGAATCCATGGGAATCTCCAACAGGAAGGGAGAGAGAAAGGAAGTGCTAGAGAAGAGATCCCCCATCCTCGACGCCTCCAAGCGCTCCAATAAAGCTTTTTTGAGTGTCAGCGCTTCCCAAGCATACTATGCCACGCGATTCCATTTGTAAACAATTTTCAGCATTTCTCCGACTATTATTTCCGGGCAGAGCTCTCCGGTTTCGCTGAAGAGAGATAATTTGTGTAGTGGAAACGTGTTAAATGTTAAGAATATTGGGACAAGGCAAGAACTTAAGTAAATTACTTGTTTTGTCTGTGCATCCGTTGAGTCCGTTGAGTTGAGTCCGTTGAGTTGAGTCCTTGTGTTATAATAGAACCACAAGACTTGTCGATGATGCGATCCCCCATTACAGAATCGTGTCTGCTCAAATGTTTTACTAATAGCAACCCAAATCACATAAAACCCATATCAATCTTAACTATCATCAACTATAGAAAATCAGCTGGGTTACGTTAGCAGCCGTGATAAAACTGAAACCTAGCTTGTACAACCAAATTTGTGAATCGTAAGGGCGTAGCCTTTCAATACGACAAACAAAAGTTTTTAAGCATCATTCCTGAATTTTCTCCTTAAAATTTATACTTGTTCGTTTCAGTACCAAATCATCTTGATTGACTGCGCTTCTTTTCAGAATGATTCCAGAAAGATGGTCAACAAGTCAACAAAGTACCAAGCAAGTTAACACCAATTCTTACATTTTGCCGTTGATCTAAGCAAACTAAATTTTGCCGTGCTAACTATCGATCTTGATAATTATTCTTTATTTTTATATTAATTTTCTCCAGTTATATTACTTGCATGTTGCATATGGTTGGTGAAAATTTTTCGTATTCTCTCATTGCGCAGAGTGCCTTATCGATCCGTTGGTAGCCCATTGTTGTTTATTCAGTTTTTTTAACCAGGCGTTCAAACAACGTTCACATATAGCTTTCTAGTGCATTTACAATGTGTGCACCAAACAGATAGTTGGCTGACCTACTTAGATAACCGATTGATGAGCGTGGAGTTCTTCGAGGGCTGTCCTCTTTAAAACCAATACCCGAAACCGTCAAATACATTTAAAGCGCTGAATGGGATATATCCATTCAATATTTTCCACGTTCAACATTATGTTTATCAGATACCAAAGAATGTAACAACAAACTTTGTTCTTTCATTTCAATTTCCTTTTGTTTTTAAGTCACTAATATTAATCAGTCTCCAATCACATTGAAATAACTCAATTATTGATAAATAAATAATGTAATCTAGTTAAGTTAAACTCTGTACACCTCTAAAACACCTTTTGGACTTTCTCACCTGTGTGATGATACACCAGTGATGGCTTCTAAACAAGATTATGGTTGTGCTTGAACTCGATCTTGTTCTTGGCACATACCTCATCGTCTATGGATTAAATATATCTAAGATGGAAACTTGTCGCCTTAGCTAGCATTATAACACGCTTTGTCGCTTAATTTGGACGAGAAGGAATTATTTTCTTGTTGACATCCCCTAAGTACGAATGTATGTTAGCAGCTTCATATGTAACATGTCTTGGGCCATTGAACTTGCATTTGTCCACATATGGTCTTACGGAAAAGTATGAGCAAATAGTTTACGTTGCAGGAAAAAAAAAGTATCTAGAGTGAATGTGCAAGGAGCGTTAATTATTTGAATTTTAGACCAGATAAATTTTCAGACAAAACTCGATTGTCCATTGGAATTTTGATTTACCTTAAGCTTCCATACAATAAAAGAAGAAAAAAAGAAGTTTAACAACAATCTATACTTTCTAACAGTTGACAGTACTTTCTTCTACATGGACACAAAGAAATTATTGATTCGTTAAACTCAGATAAAATAAAGACGGTATAATGAGCTTTGAGGCAAAAAAGCATATAAATTACAAGAATATGAGAAGAACAAGGTTCTCATTCTTCCGAATCAGACAAAAGAGAAACACCAGAAAAAATAGAAGCAGAAGCTCCAACAGAAGAATTTCCACAACTCCCATCGCCTAAACCTGCAGTAAATCTGTCGGTCTTGCGAGCATCAAACACCCTAAAATCACTACATCCTCCGGCAAATCCCTTGCATTCGCACTCCGCCTACCATCACGTCAATATTACTTTAAATTGATGAATCGGTTCCGATTATTTTTAAAGAAAAGTCAAAAAGTTGACAATTCTCAGCGGAGGACTCAAACATTTTAAAAAGTTTATGATAACGCCAAACCCTTAACTAAAATTAACAAAGTCCCTGAAGCAAAAATTGACACATAGATTTAAATAAATAATACAAACACTGCAAATATCCGACTACATACAATCCATACATCTTACTTTACCATGGCACAGCGTAATAACATACAGCGATAACACTCCAAACAAACGACCGATCTAACGGTATTCAACGAATTTTGCAGAATTGCATTGGTGTTAGTAAAAATATCGCTTGTGGAAAACTTTCATACAACCATTCAATTTATGATCCAATCATAGAGGTATATATATATATACCTCTATGGATCCAATGCAATCATTTGCTGCCACGCAAGACTGAAACATGAACGAAGGAGTCGGGAAGCTACGGACTGAGGTAACGGTTTAGACAACACAACATAGAAAAAATGAGGGTTCTTATCGCTGTTCAGTGTCTCTTCCTTGAAGGGAACAAACTTCGGAAAAGTACTTGATGCGATGGTTTTCAGCAGTGTTTGTGTTGAACGTAATCTATAGATGCAAAAAAAGAAACTAATCCTGCAGTGTTCAAAATATGGTATGAAGCTCTTCAAAATGATTGATTGCAGCGTTAATCACTCTGGAAGCCCCGGTAAGATGGAAATAAATGCCATTACACAAATGTTTTTAAGATCTGCATTAAAAAATGGTATTAAATATTTAACGCCGGAAGGTGATGGAGATTGCAAAGCTTTTGTTTGAATTATGAATGCTTAGCCACATGGAGAATTCTCAGCTTCGGAAAAAGAATGCGTAGGATATGTGGAAAAATGAAAGTACACAGGACTCCGTAATTTTAAATAGAGTATCGAAGGAATTGGTGGAAAAAGCGTCGGACAATGACAAAATTCTATGTGTTGGCCATCCGGCGACTTCTAGATTTTATATAAGAAATAAAAAACTTTGAGCAACTTTCTATCATAGAATCTTGTCAGATGGATAGCCACAGCATCAAAACGAAGCAGAGGGCGAACAGAGCTGGTGCAAATGGTGACAAGCTGAAATTAAGGGCGAACAAAGCCACTTCCATACCAAGCCATCTTCCATCCCAAAAGTTCAAGCAGCCATTGAACCTGTCTTCGAAGACTTATCAAGAGAAGACCTGCTACCTTGATGTTTAGGAGCACAGACGCCAAACTCGAACGAATCTCTAAACTCTTTGATCTGCACTTCCGAAATATCTACACTCTGGGGCCGAAATTGTTAAAATTGCAACTTTTTTGGGTATAATCAGCTTCAATGTGGGATTTCAAGAAGTAATCAAAACGGTAGCCACAATGGTATGCTCAATGGACTGCAAAGTGTATGCTTACCCGCAGGACCATAATGATTCACGCATTACTCGGTCAGATCGGCGTGTGAGCGAAAGGATGAAACAAGGCAGAATTCACGCAAGAGCAGAGCATGAAGCTTTAAGAGACTTCCGAGAGGAAGAAAAAGGAGTACTCTATGGGTCAGGCATAGCCGAATAATGGTGAGTAGATTGTTCGTACTTTAAACCATATTTGAATTTTTATACGTGTCTTATCCAAAACGATATTCTTCGTTTGACTCATAGATAACTGAAATTTAATTGGCATGTATAAGACTACCCATTAAGCCAGGATAATGCTCAAGGTTGGACAAAATCTTTTTGACCCAATTACCAAAAACAAATATCCTGAAATTTGTATATTTATATTAAAAAGCATGTCAATTATTCAGTTTTCATGATTTTCAACACATTCTAGTTCAATAGCCAATGTATTAAAAATTAATACGCCATCTCGATTTTTGAATTCATTTAATCCAATAAGCCAATCTTCTGGAATCATGGACACCGTTTCGAGCTTTTTATGGAAATGGGTCCCATTGCACTCCTGTCATTCATATCGTAATGAAAATTCTAGTTGCAAAAATTTGTAGATTATTAATGGAGTATCAATAAAAATATTTTGAATATTTTAAATCGCATTTTTTTCACTTTTCGTCAAAAACACAACACGAAAAAAGTGAAAAATACGGGCTGTCACATAAGGTGACTTAAGCGTTAATGGGATCAAAGCAGATAAAATCCAGGAATGTTCAGACGCCTTACGATGTCGAGAGTGCGCATCGTTTTGTATCTTTTGGCAGTTGCTCAAAAACCAAAGTTTCAACCATTTTGGACGAGGAGTTATTAGTTGATAGTTGTTTTAGTAAGTCAATGTATTTTTGTGAAAATGAATAAAGTGAGTATAGAGCTGTTACAAAATTTTTGTTTTTGAAAGGCAATACGCCTACGCAAATCAAAGATGAGCTGAGCTTTCTGAACGGGGACTCTGCACCATCATTTACCATACTGAAATTTTGGGCTGCTGGACTTAAACTTGGCCGTAAGAGCCTGGGAGATGATGAACGTCAGGACGTCTAAAAATTGTGACTGCTGACTATAACATTGTTAAATTCCACCAGATGGTGTAAGACGATCACTAAATTAAAGTAAGATAGATAGCAGAGGTTATAAAAATGTCCAAATCACGTGTTTATCATATTTTATATCAAGATTTAGGCATGAGAAAGCTGCCCGCACGTTGGGTGGCGCGTTTGAACCCATTTGACCAAAAATGTGTTCGAATGAACATTTCTTACGGTCTGTCGGCACAGTTTAGGCACAATAAATCCGAGCTTAACGTTGATTAATAATTGCAAATGAAGCTTGGATACACCATTATACCCCCAAAACAAAAATAAAGTCAGCACAGTGGACTGCATAGGAGGAGCTGGCACCAAAGAAAAACAAAAACTATTTTTCCGGCTGGAAAAGTGATAGAGACTGACTTTGTTACTTAATCGATTATCTGCAGAAACGAAAAACTAATACAGGAGCATACTACACATCAGTACTTGCCAAGCTGATGGTGAAAATTGCGGAAAAACGACCAAATTCGCAGAAGAAGAAAATCCTGTATCACTGAGACACTAAGCCATTTCACACAACAGTGATTGCCATGGTGGAAATTCACGAATTCCCATTTGAAGAACTTGAACATCCGCTTTTCTCACCAGATCTAGTCTCAAGCGACTTCCTTTTGTTGCCTTCTCTAGAAGTTGTGCTCGGTGGCCAGACATTTACGTCAAATGAGGAAGCAGTCACTTCCGCGAACAATTGTTCTGGGACAAGTGTGTAGTGTAGTTACAAGAAGACTGTAGAAAAATAAAAAAAATTGAGAAAAAATGTCTTGTTTCATTGTTAGGTCGAAAATTTTTCGAACACCTTTGTATTTAAATGGTACGAAGCCGAAAAAAAACGCCAGGTACATAATATACCTTGAAATATTCTCTTGCATATGAAAATTGATTAGGAACGTTAAAGGGGAAGAACCAAAACATCAAAAACTGAATTCTTTCGAAATCCTTTTATCTGCAGTTCACGCAATCGATTAATTTGCTTATCAAGTAATTGACTTGTTGTCAGCTTGCAAGCCTTAAGCTAAATTTTTTGACGAAAGCATGTGATATTATAATCGCTTAAATGGATTATGATACAGTCCATTTAAGCAATATTTTATTGCGAAATATTTTCAAAAAACGGTGTAGTAGCAAATGGATAACCAATTAAGGAAGAATCGCTTAACCCGAAATTGTTATTAACTGATAACTTCATAATACAAGTTTATACTTGGAATTTTCGTAGCCTAGACGTCCCGAATCTAGAATCATCTAGTCCCATATTCCAATGAAATTCGATTAAATTTAGAAATAAATAAAACATAATGAGAATTTCCAAAACCAATACATAATACGTACTTTAGATTTCGAAACACTTTGGTACGAAAATATCTTTACTAATGGAAGGAAATTGTATCGATGGCTGCATTGAAGAAGATGGATTTTGCCTGTTACTTTTTTCATTCGAAAAATTCTTCCAAAAATAGATATAAATGGTTCATTCACTTAGTATCCAGTTCAGTCTAATGATCACTTTGAACAGAATGCATTCAATCTGAAGAGCTGTTGCAACTTCCCGAATATCCACTTTCACAGATACAAAGTAAAGCAAATGCGGGCATGCCTTTACTTCTCCATATTTAGTGAAAATAATAAAATCAGCAATGTTTTAAATAATCAAAAATAAATCAAATAAATTTACAGCTGTAACCGAAATTCCCCAGGATAAAAACATCTAAAAACTACAACACAAACGGTCAATTCGGAGAAAACGAATACTACCATCCTTCCCGCATACTACAAGAAAGGTTTAACTCGACTATACAATACAGTGCAAAGCATGTGAAGGGAAAAACTGTGCATATGCGCTTTTGTGAGGCGTCCAACTGTCGGCGAAGCTATTTGTTCACGATTTTTCCATATGTCTTATGAATGGGTATAAAAATGGATGATTTGATTTGACTTGATTTGGTATAAGATCCTGGCTGGTATTCTGCGAATTTCATTTTAACGATGAATGTACAACGTTGGAAAGTTAAGAATGGATTGTACCATGTAAGTATTTGGAAATGAGTTGATTTTTTTTTTCAGGGAAACTTGAATGGTAAAGTATTTGCTTTATATGTGTATGTAAATTAAAGGTGAAATACTCATGGTTTATGGAAGAAATATTATGAACAATAAGAAACCAATTTTCAAATTCTCGGATTCACATCCTAACAACTCAAACGTTGATAAGGTGTATCTCAAGCACTTATGCACGTTTGCACGCAGAACGAGGATTTCAACAGTCGCTTCAACATACTTAAACAGTAGAATAAGACCCGGGAGTGCTCTACCTCGAATAAGACATGATAGGTGGAAATTTGTTGGCAACAGTGCAGACTGCCATTCGCTGAAATATCAGAAAGCTTCCTTATTTACCATTACCCAGTTATAGATACCACCCAAGAATTATGACAGGAAATAACAAATAACACTCATCCCAGAAAATAGAAAGTCAGATCGTTTGCAAAAATGATTATCTCTCAATACCCCTCAGTATATTTTTCAAAAAAAGGCTTGTATTCACGGAACGCTTTGTTGAATGTTTGTCGCAATTTACCAGACGGAAAGGACTAGGGAGTTTCTGAGCCACAAATTAAGACAAGTTGGTTTTGACTTTTGTGGACTTATGAGTGATTTGATGTCGGGATTCAAGGAGTTTTTAGCTTTTTTGGGTAGATTGGCTCCACGCGAGTCTGCGAGCTTGTTAACACATTCTAGTTGGGAGACATAACATTACGTTTTTTTGCAAACTGTGCATGGAGGGCGGATCACGTATTAAAATTTTTCTGGTAGAACGCGGGAAGTGTGGAAACAACAGGTTACTACATGTGCGTATGTTTGTTATGCCGCTAATAAACACATAGTACAACGCATGTACAATTATTCCCACAATTTTTTTTTTTTTTGGTTAGGGGGTGAAGGCAATTTACGCCCGGATTGTGGGACTCCTAGCAGCGCATGCTACCAGACTACCCACTAAACACACCCCCTGTCAAGAGATCCTAGCCTGGAACTGTTTGACACATTACTTCCGACTAGGCCTCTTTTTTACTTCGCCCTAGGATGCCGTCAGCGTAGAGAAATCTCCCTCCAGCAGGAGGAGGCAGGATGGAGGAGCACAGCTGGAAAGGAGACCCCATAGACGCCGCGCCCAAGGTTATCCATGGTCACTTTTTTGCTGTTAGTATTGCCCGAGAGTAATGTGCCACACAGGTCCATTTGTCGAAAGTTTTCAACATTTCTCCGACTAGATTGTCCGTAGAAAGCTCTCCTATTACCTCCCACAATTCCTGCCGCATCCTGTTCCACCTACTTCAATTGAAGAAAGTGTGACATGCGTCGTCCCTTTCCCCTGGGCAGAAAATGCAGTCTGGGGACCGTGATTTACCAATCTTGTGCAGATTAGACTCAAAATACCCATGCCCGCTAAGAAGCTGGGTAAGGTGATAATCTGTCTAACCGTGCCTTCGATTTAGACACGATCCCACGTCCCCTATAAGGCGAGCAGACCAGTGGCCATTAGAGTCGCCTTCCCAGGACTGTCACCACTCGAGTATTGTGCGCTGCCTCTCCTCTCGGTTGACAGCATACCTTAAACCCTCCACTTTTCCGTCATAAATTTTCCATCGCTCCCGAGCAACGAGGGCGATGGGTATCACTCCTTCGATCACCAACACCGCCGAATAAGAGACAGTGCGGTATGCAGACGCAACCCGCGAAGCTCCTCGTCTCTGTACCTGGGCCAAGCGCTTTCGGTACAGCTCCTTACTGAGATATCCGGCCGAGACGTCAGGGCCGTACAGTAGCACTGACTGTACAGCACTCATGAGGAGTCGGCGTTTGCTTGGTGTGGGTCCACCGATGATGCATATTAGTCGCCTTAAAGCCGAAACGCTTATCGCGGCCTTTTTCGCCGTTGCCCCGATCTGTTCTGAAAAGCTCATTTTCGAATCGATCAATAGTCCCAAATATTTTATTGCAAGTTTAGACTCAACAGTCGCATCTCCGATATGCAAAGGAATTACCGTGGGAATTCTTTTCTTCGTGAGAATGACCACGTCGGTTTTCTCTAGTGCCAACCTGAACCCGCGGGTGGTCATCCACTCCTTCACTCGACGCATTAGCATTCCCAGTCTGCGCTGAGCATGTTTGACTGTGCGCCCGGTGACCAGTGCTGCTATATCATCTGCAAAGCCGACTAAGCGCGACTCATCTGGCAGCTCAAGCCTCATAGTCCGTCATATGTGGCGTTCCACAAGTCTGGTCCAAGTATGGATCCTTGCGCTACACCAGACGTTATCTCCATACTGCGCCGCCCATCTTGTGTGTCATAGAGCAGACTGCGATCCTTTAAGCAATCCCTCAAAATCCGCATCAGATACCCTGGCAATCGGAAAAAATCTTCCAATGTGCCAAAAATATCCGACCATCAGGCGGAGTTGAAGGCATTCCTGACGTCAAGCGTCACTAGGGGAACAACTTGTTTGGGATCATTTTTGTGCGCTTCGGCTCGACAGACTGCATTCACCACTTCCATGATGGCATCGGAAGTGGATCGCCCTGCTCTAAAGCCATACTGCCGAGGAGATAGGTCCCCTGCAGCACGAATTGCGTCAGTGAGTCTTCCCTTAATGAGCTTTTCGAACACTTTCCCCGCTATGTCCAGCATACAAAGCGGACGCTATGTAGAAGGCAGCTCGGGGTCCCCTTTCCCCTTGCTGATCCATACGAGCCTCGCCACCTTCCAGCGGGATGGAAATACACCTTCTCTCAGGTAAATTTTAAACACATTAAGTAGCAAGTCAGGACAAACGTGGAAGACCATTTGCAGCACCTCAATGGGAATGCCGTCTAGTCCTGGTGCCTTTCGAGCTTTCATAGAAAACACCGCATCCTCCAGCTCATCTTTTGTGAACGATGGACATTCGCCTGAGTGGACCTCGTGGGCAGCATAAACACGGACAGGATGAATTAGAAAAAGCGCCTGCACTATGCCGTCCATCTTGTCTGTTTTAAGTAAACACGGCTTCCGTGAGGAGCCGAGCTTGCGCCAGACTACCTTGTAGCCGAGCCCCCATGTATCCCTGTTCACATCGTCCACAAGTTCTCGCCAGCAGCTTGCCTTACTCTCATTGATGAGTCTTCGGAGTTCTTTACTCGCTGATCTGTATGTTGCTGTCCTATTGGATGCTTCCTCTACGTTTCTCGAGCGCTGAGCTGCACGTCGAAGTCTGTGACACTCGCCTCGTTTTTGCGATATCTTTTGACCACCAATGTACAGCAGGCCTGTCGTGTCGAGGCATAGATGAGCTACAGGCAGAAGTGATGAGGTTCATCGTTGACTCCACCATTCCCTCGACTGCAGCCCTTCCGCTCCCTGAAGGGCACTCCGATGTCGTTCCGCCTTCCAGAATCACATTTGCGAAAGTCTCCACATCCATTTTTTCGATATTCCACCCGGGAGTGAAAGATCGTTGGGACGAGTAAGGAGTGGTATCGCCGATCTCAAACGCGATGTATTGGTGATCATTCCCACAATAGGTTAGGTATTGGTCGATGAAAACCGATTAAAAGGCTCATAACAACATGTTTTACCTGCGAATTAACGTATTTTGAGTCGGTTAATTTTCAGTGAATTCGCGTAGTTATCGGTGTTTAGACGTCTCCTTAGAAAGAATTGTATTCTCCAGAATGTAAACCTATATTATTTTCGGAAATCGCGAGTTTTTTCGTGATATTTTGTATTTTTTAAAAATAATTTGAGTCGAATTTGTTATCAAACTCTTTCAATAAACATTTTTCCTGTGGAAGTGGTGTAGTTATTTTTACGAAAACGACCCGGGAATTTGTGCGGTCGATTTGTCAGCTTATTCCTGTGATAGTCATATCGATAGACAAAGTGAGGAGATGAGTAACGATGAAGACATTATTCCACGACCTCGAAGATTTCCGTCAATCAGAGTCAAACTCTAACGAACATGAAGAAAGATGGTCATCCACTGAAAATCCTTCGACATTCGAGAAGTCTTTAAGGTGGACCTGTTCCCGATTGTGTCCGAAATCCATTACCGATGCGTTAAGCTTGTTTACTCAAGACAACTTATTCGCACATTCTGTAGAAGAATGGAAAAGGTATTGTAAACAAAATAGACTTAAAATCAAAATACCTCAATTAAGTGTCAAATGGAAGGATAGCGCCATATATAAGAAATTTTTGGAACTGCTGATTTGAATGGGGCAAGTTCGAAAAGATTGAAGAGATGAATACTGGACCACAGATCCTTGTATAGATACGTCATTCTTTGTAAAAAAAAGGCCTAGAGATAGATTTCGGCAAATCGTCATCAATTCGGCAATACGTCATTCTTTGTAAAAAAAAAGGCCTAGAGATAGATTTCGGCAAATATGGAAGGCTTGGCATTTCAACAATAACGAGAATATCAACGTTGAATCAGACCGTTTGACCAAAGTCAGACCTATAATTGGTTATTTTTTCCCGAAATTTTCGAACAAATACCAACCGAAAGAGGAGGCATTCTTGGATGAAGGTATGAAACGTTGGAGAGACCGTTGGCTTTCATAGTTTATTATTATTGCAGGAAAACTCATGAAATACGGCTTACTAGTGAAAACGTTATGTGAGAGCGATACAGGATACGTCTATCATTTTACAACTTATTATGTATACGGCTGATAGGGACAATTAAGACAGTTATACTTCTATATACTGAAGAAAGCTCAAAAAAGGATAGTCAATCCTTTCCCGGAAAGAAGACATTATAATTCAGGATAGTCAATCCTTTCCCGCAAAGGGGATATTATACTTCAAATCTGGCAATCACAGAAATGAAAGAATATAGGGAGGAAAGAGAATATTTTCGAGATTTTCTTAAACGTGATTTTAATTTTCTAGCTGTAGAAGTATTAGCTGATTTTTTCCAGCATTTTGTATAGACTGGGAATGATCTGATCGGGATTGTCGCCAGAGATATAGAAACAAATTTCTTCCGCAAAAGCGGCTTGTTGGCAGTTTCAGCTTGCGGGGTATGTCAGTCGTGTATATAATAATAAAAGATATTGGACTCAGCCATGAACCTTATGGAATACCAGCAGGAGTGGTTTTCATAGTGGATGTTGATCCTCAAACTTTAACCTGGTGTGTTCTGTGTCTTGGGAAAATGAAATGAATTTGTTCAAGGATGGTGGGGTACTGCATTCTTTGAGCTGTTTTGCATATAGTGCTGCTTTTATGCCTTTGGATACACGACGTAGTTGGTGCTCTGTTACTCATGCATCAATGCAAATTGAAAGTTAGGGAGGATTTTATTGTTTTCAATGTAATCAGTCAACCTTTTCAAGATAAGCTTCTTAAATAGTTTACCAAGCTGTAGATTTTAAGGTCTCGCGGATCTTTAGGAGGCTTCAGGACTGGTATTTTTCTTGCGTTTTTCCAATAACTTGAATAGTGTGAAGCTTACAGGCAGGCGTTGAAAATGAAGCAGATTAGCTCTCTTCGGAAGGGTTTTCATCGTTTTATTATGTAATCCATCAAATCCAGGGGATTTACCATTCTTCAGTATCTTCATGTGCTCAATTATGTGTTTCGTAAGGTAAAAATTATGTGTTTCGTAAGGTATGAGGTAAAAAGCTTTAAGCCTCCAAATAACGGTTTACGTAGATAAAAGTTTTATTTTACTTAATATACAGTTATAACGGGTGAGTTATTATGAGGTTTGATTTGCAATTAGCTTTTATTTAGAACTCAAACTCTAAGGTCATTTTTAATTCAGTATTGTTTGACAAATCATCATGGACAAACATAGATCGCAACAGCGTATCCAAATTGCTCAGCTGTGCTACGAAAATCAGAGTTCTGTGAGAAATGTCTTTCGTGCTCTTAGAGCGTTAGGGTGTGCATCGTCTTCCTACCGAAACCACTATATCCAGTACCATCCGTAAAACTTGAAACCCAACATACATTATTGGCTGATACTTGACCAATTAATATAGCGGCAGTAGCTGAGAGTGTGGCTAAAGACCGTTAAGGCCGAAATACAATAGTGCGAGATTGCGATACGAGAGCGCGACGAGAGTCTCGCAGCAATTGCTGCACTGCAAGCACTTTTCGTAACATGCATTTGTATGCGACATCGTACAATGATTGCGAGGCGGGAAATATTCGCAAAAACGAAAATTCCTCGCAACGAGGTGTGTGACGTTTGTCAGATGCAATATGGCGCTTAACTAAATTTGAAATTCAAACGCGTTAATTAGTTTTTAAGTTCTAGGGTTATTCTGAATGAATTTTGAATGAAAATCTCGTGAATCCTTGTAGGGGCTATTGTTTGCTAGACGAAGGAAAAATCCAAATTCAAAACTTTAAAAAAATCAAAAACAATTTCATTTGAAACGTCACCTATATGTCATATGACATTTGTTGCGTTGCGTGACGACCAGCGAAAATCGCATCGCGATCACGCATCGCCGTCAGGCAGTATTGTATCTGGGCCTTTACGAATCGATTCGCGGTCATTTTCAACGTCTTGGTTTGTCGCATGCAATAACTTTTTTTAATGGATCATTACGTATTTTAAGTAACGGTCATGGTGTTAATGCATATAAGTTCAACTGGCTCAAGACATGAAGACGTGCGACGCTGGTTTGCGTCGTGTTTTTGGAGAATGGGCTCTGAATAAGCCCAATGAATATCTTTTGTTTCATCGAGAAATTTTATTCAGTAATGGGGCGCATTTTTGGCTCAATGGAGACAAAAATGAACAGAATTGCTATATCTGCGCTGATCAACCACCTGAAAAGTTTCAACAGCTATCACCACAGCCACAGCTATCACTACATACATAAAAACACAATTTGGTGCGGTTTAGGCGCCGGTGGAATCATCGGTCCATTGGTCTTCAAAGATGAACCCGGTCATTCAAAATAAAAAGATCAAATTAAAATTCGCTGGAAAAAGTTGCCAACAAAAAGTCATACGGTAAACCATAGTGTTGAGCATTTCATCCCACTACGAATTTATAACACATATTTTATATCTTTAATATGTTTATTAATTCAAAAGTGTAAAAAGTTTGAACTCACACATTTTAACTCGAAAGAACCGCATCAACATTATTCACTTCCATAAAAATTTGCACCACATATATTGTAAGTTATTAAGATTGAATGTGACATATATATTCATTTATATAAACATTTGAATGAATATATGCATATCTGTGCATTTTTTTCTCTCCTAAATAAAGGCTAAACAACGAACCGAATATATCAAACACCATGATGCCCAATGTCTCTTGAATTTGAATTGATGAAGTTAAATTTTAGTACTATCAAATTATCTCAGTACGAACTACTTCTTACTTATTAAAAAGAACGCCATTGCAACGCTGATCGATTTTGCAACAACTTTACTTCTAACCATTTTCGATGCCACAACATACGGAGAAGTAATAACTGAAATTAAAAGCTCAATTCACAGTGATAAATAGCGCAATCAAACCACTTGCAACACTCGTTCCGTAATATTTCGTGGTAACACGAAAATTGTGTGTCTTATCACATATTTTTAAAATTTATTTTACTTATTGAAATTAGTTCAGACTGTGCACTCTTCGTTTGATTAAATTATCTGTTTTACCGAAAGCTACCTTAATTGTCGTTTTAGAAACTCAGTTTCCTCAGAAAACTGACAGTTTTCGAAAAAACCAAATATTAGTCAACTTTGACGTTTTCGAATCAGCTGATTTATACAGTTTTTTTGAACTTTCTTCAAGCTCTTTGCTGAACAAATAACATAACATAACGAACAGTGAAAAAGTTGATTCAGCCTTAAACTAGTTCCTTTATCAACTTAAAAACCCCAAAAATAAAGCATGCACTTGTGATCATTGAAAAAAGGATTGAAATTTTACAATCCAAGTAAATAGTTTCAATTTTCTTTAACTTAATTTTCTGTTTTGAATACTAGCAAAATTGGCAAGTGGTCAATTGTATATTATTGTAGCCATATTATAAAAAGTTTTTGATTTCAGCAATAACTTGTGTACCAAAATAGATATCTGAACTAACTTCGTTGAAATCCTACACTTTCTTTTCCAAATATTACCAATGGTTTTGCTACAATTGTTAGTGCAGAATCCAAACAATTGCCAAAGCTAATACCAACAAGAAGGTCCCAGAGTCGTTCTTTTAAACGATTCGGATTATGTTATTACTGATAATTAATCCACAAATTACTCCGTCGTTATTTTGGTTTGGAAATATCTTAGACGTAGTTGCAGCTGCCATGGAACTTCTTTAATTACTTTGCACTTGACAGTTCTCATCAGACACATCGGTGTAGTAATGGTATATTCTACAGCGTTTATGACATCTGATCAGCTTGCGGAGTTGCAAGTTTACCTCATGTTGTATTTCACGAGCAGCACAATGCTCTTTGAGCGCAAAAGGTGAGCTTCCATTTTTTGAACTGCGTTCATAACCTCTATGATGCCATCTATGGTAGATCCCGCTGGTCAGAATTCGTACTGGTGTGGAGACAAATTTCTAGTGACTCTTATTGTGTCGGCGTGTCTTTTTGGGGTAAGCGACGTTCCCAGCGGCACTCAGCACCCACAGCAAGTGGTTCAGGATAATGCTATCAAAATTGAACATCGTAACAAAGAAGATTGTCTGGTAATAATGTTCTAAAGGTGGTCTCCGTAATGACTGACTCAAGATTTTACGGAATTCCCGCAGGGTGGAGTTTCCATATTACCAGATTTTAGTCCATTCACAACAGGTGCATGTTCACTTCTTTGAATAGACTTTGCCAGCGGCGGACTTTACTGTTTCTAATCATTCTGCGAAAGAGCTTCCTTAGGGTCTGTATACTACGATACGAGCAGGAGCCTCTTCATCTCCGAACGCTAAGCTTCACGCTTGAGATCGTGACACATCCTTTGTTTTTTGTTTATCGCTGACTTTCATGCCATGGTCATCGTCGGAGTAAGATGGTTTGTGGGCAATGGCTGCATTTCGATTCAGTTGCACATCGTCGGGTCTCCGGTGATAGTCTCGACATAGCTGCGCTCCTCGATGCAATAGTGTTTTGATCCATTTCCATCCATTTTCAGGAACCAGCCGCTTCTGGGGTCAATCCTCGAGACAGCGTCCTCCAATGCATCCACCTTGCTTTGGAAGGATGGAATTAGATTATTCGATGTAGTAGATACTAAAGATAGTGCCATATGTCCCAAAAATCCACAAAAAGCTGCCCGCAGTCACTGATGGAGGTGTCAGTTCATTTAACGTGAAACCTTGTAATGGACGGCCGTCGATGAATTGCTGGTACTAGTTGAAGGTCGAAATCGTCTGGAACTAGAAGCTAAGGGTGTGCGGTATATGTCTTTTCTGCAACAATGGCGGAACAGAGTCGGGCTGACGGTCTCTGTGCAAAAGACATCGATGATGCTACCGAAGTGTGCACTCTGTCCAAGTCCTCCACCATGGGTGCGATATGAGGGACAAGCTCTCAAGCATGAGACGTCACTTGCATACTTGGGAATTGTTGCGAGTTTAAAGCTGTCCTTCTGGACCCATTATAAGGGTCTGAAGGCTCGTCTCACTAACATAGCCTCTACGTTGCGTCGGGTGTAAAAAAAGGATTGGGGACTTCGGGGAAGAGCTCTCAAAGGACTATACGATGGCTTGTTTGTTGCATGTGCGGCCTATGGGGCACCGGTATTCTTTGAGAGTGTCATGAGTGAAACTGGCAGAAGTCTTGTCACGCTATGCAACAGAATTGTTCTGCTTGTGTGATTACCTGTATGTCACACGGTTTCGACTAACGCCATGCAGGTTCTGATGAGGGTTCTGCCACTGGACTTGGAAACCATTCGTCGAGGATCGGATTTCAGGTTATGGAAGGGATTCCCTGTTGGTGAAAATGAATGGATTCGAAACGCTGACATCAGGTTTCAGAGTCGCTTTAGCGTTCGGTCCATGTTGGAAGATGGCATGATCTCCACTGTGTAAGCCAGGTGGAGTGAAAACCCTGGTTGATGTGTTACTTATATGTGGATGTCTGATGTCCTCTCAGCAACGAAGGCCCCACATCAGGTCTTTTGCCTGGGTTTGGGTTTCCTGTTGACAGGACATGGTAGCATGAATTAATGGCTGTGTAATCGTGATTTGGCTTTATTGCATGTTTTCAAATCTCGGGCGCAGAGAGTGAGCCCTGGCAACATGTACTTTTTGAGTGTCCGGCATATACTGGTCTCCATAGTGCATGCGGTAACATCTCGCTCAGATACATTGGAGACGTCCAGAATGCAATGATGGATGACGCGCACTTAACGTGTTTAAATAGTAATACTCGACGAGCTTTTTAAAAGCCACTGCAGCTCCCCTCACTGGGAGACTGTCGATTCTGCTGTGCAATGATATGGATGTGATCATCTTGTCCGTCTTATATATCCTTACGTGCACGGTTCCCCATTTAAAGCACAATCCAAGGATGGTTCTGCGGTGGATGGTTCTTCGCTGGCCACATAAACATGTATTCTTTCAACATAGGTACCAACGTGTCCTTGGAATTGTGTCATTAATTGCTTGATTTCATCGAAATCGTCTACTGTATGTATGTTTGAAATTTTTTTATTATCAAGAGGAAAGGAAACTAAGGCTGGAATGGTCTGGAGTACCATTTTTGATCCGCTTGCGATGGGGGTTGATACTTCCAAAGTTAAGGATGAGGCTTTTGTTTAGTACATCAAAATCTTCTACTTGGCAAAACTACCTTCAGATAACTTACGAAACAAGAAATTCGATTCAACACTACTACTTACGTGGAATGAAAAATGAAAATTCGAAGTAAATGCATTCCAAAGCTATCAGGTTTGAAAGTCCATTAACAAAATCTTTGCATACCCCATACACCCTGGATTTTTCAATTCAGTTGAAAATTACATGCTTCGATCATAAAATCAGTGTGCAATAATGTGAAAATAATCAAAAGAAATGTTAACAAATTACGAGTAATTTTTAATCAAAAAAATTGCTTACTTTCACTCTAATTAAAACCAACCGAAAAAGTACAAATGTGGTTGATGATTGATAAACAAAATCCATTTAATGCCGACACACTACCCTGGAGACAGCCAAGGCATGTGAAGTAATAGCAGGACTACTGCTAAGAATAAACATTTATTTTTAGAAGCATTATTTCAATTATTTCGAACTTCAATACAGGATGATGCATTCGATCGCCATCCTACTTCCAACCTTACATTTCGCTCTTCTTTCTCAAATTGCTGCCTTACGTTTAGTGCTAGTGCTACAATCTCATCGCTTCAAATTGTGAATAATTTAAGACCTAAAAATAATTATAATTTGCTGTTTTATTGCATATTAGAACGAGTAACTGCAATTTGGTGGTGGTTTATGGGTGATTTTGCATGAATATTCGCCGTTTCGCATGGTATTTTGAAACGCGAGCGTTGCAAAGACACATAGCTTGGTCAGGCCGTACCGACCTCATAACATATAAAATACCATACGCAAACGTTCGCTTTTCTGCACATGTGAACATGCACATAAGTTATATTAAAACCATATCTTTTCGCATTTCTTTGCGTTAAGAACAACTTATTTGATGTTATATGGGATAACACGCAATAGCATACGTAAGCGCATATTTATGAAACGTAATACAATGAGTAAGAGTAAGCCTCTAGGAAATCTTGCGGCTAGTTCAAAAGCTAATTTTCCTTGAAACCAATTTTTTTTTCAAAAAACAAAAGAATTACAATTGTGGCCTATCTTTAGATAATCATCGATAAATTTCTTTTCTAAATAATAAATGAGATGATAAATTTTTAACGATTGAGATTATTAAGAATTACGATTGTTCATAAGTTAGAACATAGTTTACGTTTTATTGGCTAAAAAACCATAATCGACTCCTCAAACTTAAAAAGACTCGCATGCTTTTCCTCTTTTTTCAAAGGCTTTCAGAGCTGAACAAAATCTCTTGTTTCAGAACTGATAAAAACTCTATCTCTGTAGGCCATACGTAATAATAATAGGTTTTCACTCGCCCCCATATATAAGTCTAAACGCTCGCCGACTCGTATGGTCAGTTTCATGGTGGGTATGGTCGCGCGTAGACCGTATCGGAAGAATTTGACGATATTATCGCAATATAAAGGACGATTGTGTGAAGAAAGAAAAGGCGGATTTTCGAGTTAACTAAGTTTGAAGCGAAAGTTTAGTGCTTTAGTCGCGAAATACATGTGGCAGCTGTCATCACTAGTTCTACGGTTCCACCTGACCCGAATTGCCGTGCTTGCCGTGGTGCTCAGATAACGTGCAGAAAATCGAACTCATTGGTAATGACATTTGTGTGCTTTCATGCTGTCGCCCGTCTTGTATCTGTTAATTTGTCGTGGCTAAGGCGTCCAAATATCCACTTCGTAGTTTGAATATCATATGTATTGAATATAATATAATCTAATTTAATTCGTAGATATTTAAACGCTGATCCATTTTTATTAAAAACCTGGCCAGAAATTTTCATGAGCTCCAATTCAAGGTGATAGAGTAATTTATCTGGAAATTCACCAGAAAAAGATGCATGAGCTTCGTTTCTCCGGTATAAAGACCAAGTCATGAGCTTAATTGTTAGCAAATTTCAGTAAACCATTCTGTTGTTCAGTATCCTCCGGGGAGTCATTGGGCGGTTGTGAAAGTGGCCAATAGATTCTCTGTCGTACTGATTACGTTACAAATGGTACATCATGTTTCGCTTCCTTTTTTCTCGATAAAGCGTGATGGATGTGTTACGTCAAACAACAGTAACAATAATTCATTCGGTGGTTGGGACGTTCAAAGGATGTTAAATTTTTTAAATTCCATAAAAATACAAAATTCGAAATACGTTCAATATATAGGGGTCGGGAACTGTAAGAACTGTGTTGATATTTTCTATTAAAAGTTTAGTGCAACATTTTAGTAAGCAGATATACTGTCGCTAAAGAAAAAGAGGCTGATAACGTCATAAACGTCAAGGAACAGCTTCGGCATTCGAAGCCCTGGAAGTTCATTCCAGAGCCTATTGCATTCTCTATCCTCAGTTTCCTTAAGGGCCCTATGTTTTGTTAGGTGAGTTGTCCAAATATAATTATATACCACTTTCTCTTTTCCACTTTCTCTCTCGGTACGCCTTTCGATTAGTTTTATCATTTCTGCCCACTTTGGGTATGAATACTGCGTTCGCCTGCCTCCATGGCTTTGGTGTACATCCCAATGCTAGGCTACTTCTAAGGAGGCGTATCAGATGCGATATAAGCAGATTCTGTCCCTTCTGAATAAGAACTGGATGCACCCCATCTACTAGTGATTTAAAGGGCTGGAAAGAGTTTAAAGCTCATCTCATACGCGTTTCCTTACATATAGTCGAAGCCTTCTTCCACTCCGAGCTGTTTGGTCTTCTTTCTTGTACTATCTCGTCAATCTCTTCATGTTTCTATGAGCAGTCGATTGCGCTCCTTTTCATTTTCCGTGAAACTGCCATCACTTTTCCTTATCAAAGTTATTTCCCTGATTAGCTTAGCTTTTGACAGCCATGAAATAAATAAAAAACTCTCTGTTTCGCGGTCTCTCGAAATGAAATTTTCCACACTACTGGCAGAATATCTTCAACTATGTAGATTTGATTTTTGTGATATGTCGATCGCAATTTGAAAAAATGAAAAATAAAGAAATAAAAAAATTTTACCAATGAAAAAATGGCTTACAAAAGTCGTCACTCCACTGTTTGTTGAGACTATACTTTGAGGCTCTCTGCAGATGATAGGAAAAAAATTAACCCATAATCAAAATAATATTTAAAAAGAAGCCTCATATCTCTATTCAATGAAAGGGCCGGGAAGTAATCTTTTGGAATTTTGCCGGATTTTGTTTTTCAGAACTGTAAAAGTAGCTTTAAAGGAATCATTTCACAAAAATGATTTTCAAACATTCCGAAAAAACAATTTTGTTCGATTTGTTGTTATTCACAAGCAATAGGAATTAAATATTTGTTCCCTTAAATAGTCCTCAGTAAAAATTATTCCGAACTAATTTTCAAATCTTACATACAGGACGATTTCCACGTATGATGAACTTACCAGCTGGGTGGAATAATTCTCGTTTTTTTTATGTTAATGTTTGTTAGTGTACATGTTGTTGCTATTTGCGTTTTACTACATCCATAAATACAATGATGCAAAGTAATTTTGTTGAGTTGAGTCCAGTGGTTCGTTATTGTGCTCCAGAATTTATAATGACCGGGAGGAATGTCCAGCCTGTAGGATTATTGGTTGGAGGCTTGATGCCGATGATTGATGATGGTATTTTTTTATATATTCTCTGCAGTTGCTCGGCGGGAATCTTATGTTGGATTCAATGCAAAGGTAATTAATGTGAATGCAAGTAACCATTTTCTGTTATAACGAAAACTCAGGACTGAACGAGAACTCAAAACTGCCGCAAGAATTTCGATATGTGAAAGTGTTTATGAGGTTGGTTTTCTACGGAGCTGAAATATGCTTAAAGATTTTTTTTTGACTTTTCTTTGACTTCTTCTTTTGACTTTGAGTCCAAGAAAATTCTTCAAAGCATATTCGCTCCGAATCGCTCCAACATTGAATCTTTTACACAGACTATTAACTTGACTGCAACATATTTTCCCCATAAAACTACACAAAAGTACCAGTAAGAGAATTTGTGCTGCACATTTTTTATGAGTAGTTTATGTTTGTACTTCTGTTTCAAAATAGATCTCATAATACACAAGGTATATTGGATATATGAATGAAGTTACTATGAACAACATAACCCAAAATTGTAGTATAAGCTGATATATTTTTCCGTCACGCCATAAGTCAGGAACACACAGCGGTATAAGGCTACTAAAATACCTTTCGACACATCCCTTCTGAGCCTGAGAATCAAGTCTCGCACTATTTGTCAAGTCTCGCACTATTTCCTTTGATTAGCGGAATCCATTTTTAAGCCGAAGAGAGCGGAGGAGATGAAGGTTATTAAAAAAGCAATCCTTCTGCGTAAACTAGGAGTTTAATAATCCTTTTTTCGTCAGAAAAACCGTCAGAAAAA
Source organism: Stratiomys singularior (assembly GCA_954870665.1). Taxonomy (NCBI): domain Eukaryota; kingdom Metazoa; phylum Arthropoda; class Insecta; order Diptera; family Stratiomyidae; genus Stratiomys; species Stratiomys singularior. Next base: position 29,175,494 of record OX940881.1, on the reverse strand, counting down.
TCATCGAATGATGATATCATCAAATCTACCAAACTTTCCGGAGAGAACTAAGCAGAACTAAGAAGAGTTCTCGCTTGGATGCACACCGTCTGCACATGAAAAATGTGTTGTAGCTATTATCTAGGCTTTTCCTGCGTCTTTCCTATCTTGTGAAGGCAAGACAGCTATGACTATATGGCCTTACGTCTCTACTGAGTATCGTTGCAGCATTTCTGCCACGGAGCGGACATTCTTCTGCAACAAAATAAGATTTCGTTGCCTCTCCTCACGGGTGCTAGTTGCCCTTTTATGTTCTTCGCTTTTAAGATAGATCCTGATACGCTTCCCCGGTAAGAGGATTGTAGGTATCACCAACGCAATAACCGCCACCACTGGTTCTGAGACAGTTTACCTGCATGACAATAGATACTAAGGACCAATAATCATTACAAGTAGGACTTCTACAACTAGAAAAATATTCAACACTTTGCCTAAATTTATTGATCAATTAAAAAGACCAGAGGGCTGGGGCTATACGTCTCAATAATTACTCCCTATTGAAGAAAAGTCTGCATAAAAGCGTTTATGTTAAAAACCTCATAATACCGATTAAAATTTCAACTTTTCAAAAATGTATCCTACTGAAACAATATTTCAGTTTACCCTCGAAAGCATTGAAGAACTGCTTTAATTTAATTGTATTTTTTGGATTATTGTTACATATTTACTATGTGGCGGCCACGCCACATGCACCTCGCCTATGAATGAGGTGTAAATGAAATTCTTTGAGAATCACTCAAATTGAGTGTTTCAAATCACTCGAATTCCGTGTTTGGACGCGAGAAGCAAAAAAAATGGGCAGTACGACGGCAATCGTTGAAAGCGACACACGTTTTCCGTAATACGACCACGAATCGTCGATTGTTGACCTTGTAGACTGTCGATTTTTCGCAATAAAGTTTTTGTTAAAAACAATTAGTGTTAAATTACTGTACAAAAACCCACTCACACAAGTGCCCATAGGGCTACAACTGTATATATATTATATTTTATTCTTATTGGAAAGAGAGCAAAGAGAAAAATTCAGGTTGAATCCGGGGGCGTTTTACGAAAATGCACTCAAGCTTGAATTCTACATGTGAAGAAAAGAAGGATCATAAAAAGGCGATGACCAACAAGGATGACAACTCGGTTGTCATGACTTCAAAATCTTACGCTATCTAGATGGAAAAAGCATGTAGAATTCCAGAAGAAAATATCCGTTTCTCATCAAGAAAATTAAGCATTCATGTCCTACCTGATGCAAGGAGAGAAAAAATTGCAGGTTTTTTTGGCTGAAAACAATTTATCTTTTAAGATAAAATGAGTTTTTCACCAATGAGCAACTACTCCTCGTATGCAATACTATGGCGATGCAACATCGTAATTGCATGTAGCAGTATTTGGATACTAAGGGAAACTTTCAATGCCATAAGGTGCAAATCGATTATCACCCAAGGCCAACTTTAAGCCTCATTGGTTTTGTATGAAATACATCTCAATCTTGTCTTCCACGATTTTCAGCGCCATAAAACCTTAGTGAATTAACCTTAACCTTAGGGTTGCATTTTGTTATATTTTTTGGCTTGGCGATTGATTATCCTAAGGGCCCTCTATTTGATCAAAACAATATGTTCAAGAAGGACTTGATGTCTGATCTGGATTAAGCCCCGACCAACACCCGATGGACTTTCCTGGAATAATGTGAAATTAAATGAATTGAAGGAAATTTGAAAAAAACCTAAGACAATCCAAGAGGTAGCAAGTGTAAGCCAAAATATGTGGCATTACAAAATAAGCTTTAAAGGACTTAAGGCTAGGAAAGGAACTGAAAATTGTTTCGAACAAAATTAAGTTGAACAGAGACTTTGGTTTTTTTTTCGTTGTTGTTGTTAGGTTGGGTTAAATTTAGAAGAACATTTTTAAGACTTATTATTTAATGTTGTTGATTTGATATAACAATTATTGTATCAAATGAACGAAACACAAATCCTCACAATGGATAAAATCTACCATACAAAATCTAGTACAACCTACCTTGGTGGTCTACACACAAATGGTTAGAGAAAGCAAACGTCAAATGATTTTTATCAATGTCACATTATTCAAAATGTCCGCTAAATGTTGACTTTTTGTCGTTTCGTTTCAATTACACATCAGATAACTTGTTTAACAACTTTTTACGAATTCTTAATCAATTATTTGAATGAGAGGCGGAAATTTTCGCGTTACATTACAACACTGAGTGTGATTGTTCAACGCTTGTTGAATCGTGTTGAAATTTACACTAGGACCATTTTCAACGCGTTTCGTTAAAGTTATGTTGAGGAAAAACGATTTTTTTGTTGAATTATTTTCAATATGAAACTCTCTGTGTACCAACCACCAAAAATCTTGCATATATCTTCGTCGAAATGAATATACATATCATTCACAGTTGCTAAGTTGCATTACCTGGAAAAGAAAAAAATATATTATCCTTCTAGGACTACAAAACTTTGTAAATTAAATTAAGAAATTAATAAATTAAGAAATTAACTTTCAGAAAGGATAACTACGGTTTTCAATAATCATAAAGTTGTGACAGACAACTAAACTGGAAAAAATTAATGCCTGACAAAAATGTTTCTAAAATCTCAAAGTTTATTTTACTATATTATTGTATTCATTGTAAAATTTCAAATCTTATCCATTGTATATAATACATAGAAAAACTTTTCATTCGCAAGAATAATATAATCATTTGCAATCTTCTCTTTCTAAAGATCTTCTTTCTTTAGCTCACTGACATTTAGCATAAGGTGAGCAGAGCGAAAAAATTATTCCGTTTGCATAAGAGGGCGATCCGATATGTTTTTAGCCTCACCGCCATAGGAATTTACTATCGTGCAATACTTTCTCGTAGACGGCTACTGTCAACATTTCAGGCGAATCGGACTCGTGGTTTTGTTTTGACCGGGCGGAAGCGGGCGAGTTTTTTGTAGAAAAATTGGATTGTAGAAAAATTGAAAAACATCAAGATTGACGGTGATTCGATTCTTGTGTTTGGAAGGAAATTCGCGTAGCGAAATCAAAGAGCGCTTGGGTGTTGAGTACTGTGAATCTTCTCCGTCGATGAAGACTGTCAAAAATTAGTTTTTAAGAATTTCAACAAACGTTGGTTTTCGATAAGCCACGCCTAGGCGCCCCGATTTGGTAGACCGCCGATTGAAGGTGTGTGAGACAGCTGAGACAATCGTCATATCAAAAGGCTGCGTGGGTCACATCTTGCATGAAATTTTTGGCATAAGAAAGCAGTTGGTGCAGTGGGTGCTGCGTTTGTTTATTCCGGATAGCAAGCGCAACAGTGAGTCCGCTTCCGAGCAGTGTTTGACGCTCTTTACACGCAATCCAAAGGGGTTTCTGCCTAGTTTCGTGACCGTGAATGAAACAAATGAGAAACCTGTCAAAACAGTGGACTTCACCGGGGCAATGTGCACCGAAGAAGGCGAAGACTGCCATATGAAAAATGCTTATTTATTTACGAAAGATAAATAATTCACTCGGTATCATTTATCTTTCATTGCGGTTATTTTTAACGATCCGTGCCATTATACTCATTTTTTAATTTGCATCTAGTTTGCAACAATTCACAAAAATTTGGCCATGTGATTTTCCAGATTAATCGTAAAGATGTACGACTTATCCTTGGCTTGACTATGTATGCGTTGAATATTTTAAATTAACTTTAAAACAAATTCCATTGCAGATATTCCATGGCATTAATACAGTACCAATGTCGAATCACTCGTACATATTTACACCATGTCAGTGGAAATATTTCCGAATTGAAACAAAAATTATGTTTTGTTTAGTACGATTATAACCATTACATTGTCACTACTATGGGAATGTGAAACTAAAGCTGTTCTCAATGTTTGAATAAAGAAAGAAACGAGAATTTATGATGGTACGAAGGAAGGTAAACGTTGTTTCGCTCATAATTTGGGACTCTCTGAACGCGCACTTGTTCTAGACTACCCACTAAACACCTCCTCTGACAAAGTGAGCACCTAGCATGGAACAGTTTGACCGCTTTCAGCTAGGTCTCGGACTCCTTTCCTACAAACTTTAGGGAAATCCCTTGTCATTCGGAAAGAGAGTAATAAGAAAGAAATTCCATTCAACACTGTTTGATGCTCCAATATGCTGTTTTTCAACTGTCCAAACGAATCACGCGATTCCATTTGTCTATCGTTGTAAGTATCCCTAGCACAAAAGTTTCCGAAAAGAACTCTCCAACTTCGCTTGAGTCCATCACTGTTCCGTTTTCTGCTTTTGCAAGCGACAAATAAGTGACATGTTACACCTGTTTTTCTTATGCAAAACATGCTGTCAGTGGACAGTGGCCTAGCAATATTACTCAAGTAATACCGTGAACATCCATGGCGGCTCAAGAGCTGAGTCTATTATAAATCAGTTATACCCTACGTTTGGTTAAGCCATGGTCTCAGGTTAGGAATGATTCTGCTCCCAGGACTTTTCCAATTGATGAGAGAGAGAGCGCATTATCGCTCTTCTTTGGCGACTTGTCTGGTAGCGTCACGTATTACCTTTGCGATCACCAACATCACCTGGAGCCTGACTCAATGTAACTCCTTATTCAGAGCGACGGTCGATGGAGTAAGCAGACTATACAGCGCTGATTATGTGTCGTCTGCTCGATGTAATGGGCCCTCTTGTGTTGGCTATTAACCGACTTACTGCCATTGCTTGCACTACAGCTTTGTCCAAGGCTCGGAAGACACATTTTCGAGTCTATCAATACGCCCAAGTATTTCAGTGCTGATTTCGATTCGACCAGCGCTTCACCAATATTGATAGTCTATACTCTAAAGGCTCGCTTCCGTGTCTGGATGAACCTCTCGGATTTTCCAGTAGCAGCTTGAACCCGCAAGCCATTCGGTCTCTCTATCGCCGTATTAGCATGAGTTGTGTATGTTAGACAGTGTATCTTGCAACTAGCGCCGCTACATCGTCCGCATAGCTAATCAACCCTGACTTTTCCGGCAGCTCAAGCCTCAACAGTCCGTCATAGATATTCCACAATTCCGGGCCGAGGATGGAGCCCTGCGGGACACTAGACGCAACTTTAATCTTACGGCTACCTTCGTTGGTGTTGTTTGCGTCGCAGGCTGGGGTCCTTTAGATATATATGTAAGAATTGAGTGGAAAATAACGCTTTGAAATGGTTTGAAGTTGAAAAAAAATTTCCAAACTAACGTTGGTATGATTGTGACCAATAGTTTTCTTTCTTTTCGATTTTTTTTTGAACAATTTTGCTGCTTTGTTAAATGTGCGTATCTTCCGGAGACCTGAATTGCCCAGTCAATGAAAAATGAAGTGCTTTAGTAATCTGGTAGGGCCATTTCATCATCATATAACACTGGCTGTCACAGACATAAGAAATCGCTGAAAAAAAGAAACCGATTTCCTATGCGGCTTATACTCGAGTTCCAATTTCACGGCATTTATGCAAAACATTAAATATTCACTTTCATTATGATTCTATTATGCATTAGCAACATGTTAAGGAATCAAGTTATTATTAAATTCAAACAGGAAATCTTGGCGGGCGACCACCTACGAACGTTACACGGTTGAAGTGCAAAATTATTTCATGAATATAATATCTAGATATCGCTGTATCTAAGTATATCTTATAATCCCAACGTTTTGCTAGATATGTTATCATTGCATGTCTGCATTGCAAATATGAATATGCATGTGTTTTTTCAGCCAACTAATCGTTTTGTTCGTCGGTTGGTTGATGGAATGATAGATCTGAATTACATATAAAGGTTAAATAAATAGAAAATTTGCATTACAAGCACGCGTTCTATAAATTGTCGGCTGGGAAAATTATTATTTTCATGCTTCAATAAGTCAGAAATATGAGATTGCTTTGGAATTGACAATTGAATGTGTGAGAATCGTTTAAAAAAAATGGAATGCAAGCGAAAAAATACTGGATTCTCAACCCCTAATGGATACTAAGCATATGCTAACGCGGATAAGACTGCAGCAACGTGCTGTTTTAGACTAGAACAAAGACTAGTAACTGCTAGACAAACAATAAATGTTTTTCTGACTTAATGATGAAAGGATTTTTCTGTTTAAATACGTTTAAAATCTGAAATACCGGTGCATAGAAACGGTCAAACCTTCGCTTTCAACAAAAGCGAAAAGAAAATTGCTGGAAACAGACCAGTAATAGGAACGCGAACAATACCGAAACAACATAGTTCATTCTTCATATATCTGGTCCGCCAATTGGGAGCCAGCAGGCCTGAAGACAACCCAACGATTCTCTACTCTCTAAGAACATTCGAGACCGGCCGAATTCCTGCCAAAATCTCAAAAACCTCGAGTTCGCTGATGACAAATCTCGTTTTGAACAGCATGTGCAACATCTGCAAACATCTACGGAAAGGTCGTGGATTTAAAAGCATTCAATAGCCAATCAGCAGAAAAGGAACGTAAGAACCAGCGATACAAAAAATATTCCTGTAATGGAGCACGCAGGATATTCAACTTAAAAGACATGACAGCTGGCGAAAGGACATGTCACGGAAAAAACAACTTTCCTTTGCTCAGCAAGGAGTGTCTGCAATTGAGAATATTATATGGAAAATATTCTCCCTGTTTTTGTGCAATATCTCACCAACAATTCAGAGACCGAAAGGAAGAAATTCTGGAGCAAGCTGGCATCAAGGCACATACTGCTTTGAAAATTGTTGAGGCGATTTATCGGCACTTTGTGAATGATTGGATTAATTGGCCTCGTGATTCGCCTGATTAAAACCCCATCGAAAACGCTTGCTCCAAACCAAAGGAGAGTTTCTTTAGAGATCCCAGAACAAAAAATTCGCAGCAGCTGATTTGACGTTTACAATTTGAGTGGGACGCAACTTCTACAAACAAACAAATTTATGTGAAAGATTCAGAAACGACTTTTCCACTGTGTAGAAAACGAAGAAAATTTGCTAGGCTCAAAGGTGTTACCAAAAGGGAAACATAGTTCCTCAAAAGAATGCACGATTGACATGTAGGCAAGTTTCATCTTACTATTTAATAATAGTAAGTTTCTAATAGATTTTATAGAGAAAGTAAAGAGAATTAGGCATATCTAACAAAGAAGAGACAAAGTTGCAGCAAGTAAACAGGGAAAAAATGGTTTTAAATAATAATATTCTGTAGATTACCCAAAACTGTGGCAACAGAAGCGCACTTCTAGCAAACCATCCCATTGCTCACAAAATTATTCACTTCAGAAAGGTCCCAATATTTTAATGTTTCGCATTCTAACAGTCAATAACTATTATATCTTGATGTTCCTAAAAAAATTCATAATCAATTTGATATTTTTTCTCGAAAACTTACTGATATACTGAACATCCTTGGGGTTTTTCAGCTGCAATAGAACTAACAGGTTAAAGATGGCCAGCGAAGAGGACCGGCGAAGCTCATAAAATCAAACAGTGATAACTTAGATTCCGCAAGATGCCACAGCCAACTGTGTTGCCTTTCAGTCGAGTTGTCACGGTGGGCTCTAGTATGATGCAGAAATGGTTTAAAGTCTTTTCATCATTACCTGCTGTCACAACAAATTGAATTAAAAGATTGCAAGGATTGAAAATGATGGCAAGAAGCCAACTTGGTCAAATTAACACCTCTTTGACCAAGAGGGGTCTATCTGGAGAAATCAAACTACATTTTGAAGAGCGCATAGCATTAGCTTGGAAACTCTGTGCGCTATCTCGATCCTGCTTTGAATGCAAGGGCTGTTTGAAGCAAAGTACCCTTCATAAAAGTTGGGAAGACAAACTGTTCTCACTAATTTAATGAAAGCTTAAATCCATCCTTCGAAACCTCCTGGTCTATTTTTATTTGGAATGCTATGGCCTTTGGAGGTTTCGGCCAGGTCTATACGTGCACGCCTAATCGACATCTGCTGTACTTGTGGAGAAGACAATTTGAAACTAAGTAGTTCTCTTCTCAATGAAGCAGCAAAAAATATATTCTCAAACTGCTTTACGATAGGATCAATAAAGATGTTGAAAACATGCACAATAATGCCAAGTTATGCCAGAAATCTTCGGAAGCTGAAACTTCGTGATAGGCTCTACACAATTAGGCGAATCTGTGACCTTATCAAAAATAGACGAAAATCTGAAATTTAATTTGACAAAATTGGCTCCTTAAATATCAAGGACTTACAACCATGGTTGCCAAAAATTTCAAAAAAAGTAGTGTTCCCGATGAAGCTAAAGGAATAACACTTCCGAAGAACCGGAAGGTCCTTCTCATAGTTACATAAATGCACTGCACGAATGATTAAAATTAACTGAATCTCCAACAAAGGTTTTTGGTTGAACCAGAATTAGTTCTATCCTGAATATACCATTTATTTTAACAGATCGAGTCTGCTACGAAGACCATCCTATAAATACTTAGCCTCACTGCCTGACGACGCCACTATCGCATAAGAAATACACTAAAGTGTAGTACCTTCCTGTAGACCTCTACTGACGAGGTTTAAGCCGGATCGGATTTGAAGTTCTGTTTTGAGAGCAGGTGAAAGCAAGCATGACCATTGATTTCAAAAAATGGAAAAGGAGCAATATCGGTCGGTGATTCGATTCTTGTTTTTGGAATGGAAATCGCACAATGAAATGAAAGAGCGCTTGAGCGCAGTGCATGGAGACGGTTCTCTTTAGATGGCAACAGTCAAAACTTGGTTCGACGATTATCGGTGCAGTTGCACGTCAGTTTTCGATGAGCCACGCTCCGCAAACAGCAACCACGGAGGATAACGTGACGAAAATCCACGATCTCATTTTTGCAGATCGCCGATTGAAGGTGCTCGAGATAGCTGAGACAGTAGGCATTCCAAAGGAGTGCGTGGCGCATATCCTACATGAAGTTCTGGGTATGAAAAAGCTTTCGGCGAGGTAGGTGCCGCTTTTTCTCACTCCGGATAACAAGCGAAACCACGTGACACTTCAGAGCAGTATTCGGCGCTGTTTAATCCGAAGGAGATTCTGCGCCTTCTCGTGACCGTGGACGAAACATGGATCCACTTTTACACACCAGGGACCAAGGAACAGTCGAAACAGTGGGCTTTACCCGGTGAGCCTGCACCGTTTTTTGGGATTCGCAAGGTGTACATTGACTACCTGAAGTAGGGCTAAACGATCACAGGGCAGTACTGTGTCGAAGTATTGGGCTGATTTGACGCCAAATTGAAAGAAAACGGCCCATTTGAAGAAGAAACAAGTGTTCTTCCACCAAGACAATGCACCGGCTCACACTTCTGCACTCACCACGGCTAAATTGATCAAATTGGTCTACAAACTGCTGCCCTATCCACCGTATTCTTCAGACTTGGCCCCGTGCGACTTCTTTTTATTTCCTAACTTGAAAAAGACACTGGTAGGGCACAAATTTCACACGAATAAGGAAGTAATCGCCGCCACGGATGCCCACTTTGCAGACCTCGAGAAAACTTCATAGCATCGTTGGGTCAAGTGTATCGATCTAAAAGGAGATTATATTGAAAAATAAATTGAATTTCTTTTATTTCTCGGCTAAGTACTTATCGGATCGCCCTTGTATATCTTAAGCGGCAAAGCGTAGGCTACAGGAAATGTTTCAACGAAGAAGACTTTAGCGAGGGATAGCAAGAAACTACAACCATATGCCCTAATGGAATTTAAGGAGTCTTTTGGGGGCGCATGGCGTGGGTCAACTGTTGAAGAAAGTGAATTTCAACACGATTCTAAGAAGACTTCCTGCTGCGTGTCGCACTGATGAATACTCACAACTCAAAGGAAGTTTGTCTGATGAACCAATTCTATACCTTTAAAATGATTGCAAACATAGAATTTTGATTTAATTACATGACTTTAATACATGTTCTATTGTTTCTGTTCAAACAAGGATAGAACAAAGGCGTCATTCTACTTTAGCATTTTTTAGCTTAAAAGTCTACAAATATATCAGAATTATATATCAAAATTTATATCAAAATATCAAAATTTTAGTGTAATGGCAGGTTGTTGAAAGAGAATAAAAAAATCACGATAATAAAAACAAATAAACAATTCGAAAAGGTTTTACAAGTTTTCCGAAAACTGTGTTTAGTTGAATGATGCTCTTTAGCTTGACACGATCCATGTAGTCTGGCCATTATATTAATACTTTAAATAATTCCAACTTGTTTGATTATGAGTATTTATTCTTTTGTATATAAGAAGAATATTGATCACAAAATATTTGCGACAAGGACCTTACTTTTGATTTGCTCAAGTAAATTGCGTCTCATGAATTTGAAATAGAGTTTTGATCTATACTATTATAATAATATAAGGTTATATTGTCAATGATAATATGGGGAACATGCTATTCATTCGTTAGCGAATGGAAGAGTTAACAAGGAAGAATAAAGAGAGAAAGAGCTGCACACATAATCCAACGAAATTTCACGTTTTTTGGGAGTCAATTTGGCGTCTTAACTGTTCACGTGTTCGGATATGTAGTTGTAATAAAAAAATCATAAAAGCAAAGACCTGATGTGCATTTCCACTATATCCTTTTGCAGCTCTATCCTGTATTACATCTCGCATAAAAAAAGGAAACCATAATTTTGAATTCCAATCTTTTTGGGTATCCTATATTTTCTAAGCTTAAAACAGGTAAAGGTTCACTTTATTTAAGAATCCATTTTCAATGTCCTAATGCAAGCTATTCAAGAATTCGGACCTATAACTAGACTTTTAAAATCACCCAGCACACATCTCGTATTTCACATCAAATCTATTTAATGGCAACAAAAGTGAGATATCAGACAAAAGAATCTAAGGAACTCGAAAAATATCCCCACACATTCCCCACACATTTACCACTGTCCGTAACGATTTAGGATTTGGGATCACAAGAGTTTATAACAGAGAATGATCTAAGTTCACATAAATTTTTATCTAAAGCATATCAAATCTTCTCGTATCGAATTCTGACTCATTCTGAGCATGGGTGGTGTTGAATTTGATTGCCTCTAATTTCAAGATTGCTTCCTTCCCTTGCGGCATGCCCAATTCTATAATGATATAAATCAAAATTTTATAGATTTCTTTTTGACCAACATCGAACCACCACAAACTCTCAAACATGTTTTGTGACCAACATGTCTGAAATGCAATTAACGCCATTCATTACAATCTAAACTTATCTACCGGCGACCTATCTACCTGCATATGTGGATATGTGGATATGTACCCCAGAAGAGTGACCAGTAAAGTGAACATATGAAATATGTGGACTCAAACATTTAACCGAACAAAAGAATTGACGAGGGATCAAAAATGTTTTACTAAAGTTTTCGATGTTCTCCACAAGTTGAGGCATTGCATTAATTGACATTAATGAAATAATTGTTGATTTTACAGAGTAAGGATGCTAGGATGCAAGGATGTAAGGATGCAATTAATGCATATGAATCTGGTTGAAATTTCTTTCTTACTTAATGCATTTAATGTAAATTCCCATCTTTCTAATGTCCCCTGTCTTGGAAATTTGAAAATGGTAACCAGATTTAAATCTGTGATAAATCAGGTGTGTTGAGCGTTAAGATGACAGTTTCGTGCAGTAAAAATTAAAAAATGTTCAATAAAACTTAAAATCGTGTAAGACTGTGCATAAGAATTTCAGAAATCCAATTCAAGTCATATAGAGAAAGTAAAATGAAAGTAGCCTACAAATTTTCATCCGTTCTTACAGAAAGAATACTATTTTTTCTGATATTTGCTTTTCTGAACTTTTCTTCAATTATTGAAGTTATCTCCTCGAAAGCACAAACGAAAACCAATTGGGAAAAGAAAAAAGATTGAAAAAATAACAAAAAAAAATTTCACATTTTTGAAATTTGTTCATAGTGAATATATGTTTGTTCGGAGTAGGACCAGCTTAATATTTTTTCCAAATTAAACAAATATGTAAGGTAAGTAAGATTTCAGTAGGTTTTCATCATCGATCGTTTGGCACTTAATTATGTTACAAGATACACCCTTAATATCAAAACGTCAAAATTTTAAATCAATTAGAATTTGAAAATATTTTTCGAACTCAGTTGATGTTCCATTGAATGCAGTGTTCAGACTTATCATTGACATCCTTAAATTTCTTTTTAACATATGAGTCTTTTTAGATGTTCTTTTGTTTTTCAATCCGTTTATTCAACGAATTGTTTTGATTTTCCTTTTCTGATGAAACCAGACAGGATTGACGGTAAAGCTCGAATTGAACCAAAATCTTTAGTTAAAAAAGTTTGTTCTATATTGATTTCCACGTTGACTAGTTGATGATCACCATCGGTGTCTACACATTTCGCCTTTCTTTCAGGTTACTAATAAATAACCTGCCCATGTCAGCAAAACTGCTTGTCTTTTGCGACAATCCATTCGTCGAGCCACTTTCCAACTTCCCCAAAATCGCTGAAGTACTGCTTTGCAAGCGCGTGGTCGCTTTGAAACGAAAAACGATATTCACATGGCACCAAATTTGGGGAGTAGGGTGGGTGCAAAAGGACATCCCATCCAAGCCATTTCACGGTGTATGGTTTTGCTGTGTGCGAAAATCGTGCAAGATCACTTTGCATTAATGCGCGGTTGCTTTTTATCATTTAGTGACAAAAACATTGCATATTAATGATATCGCCCACCATACACAGTTCATAATACACAATACCATTCTGGTCCCAACAAACACAGAGCATGGTCTTCTTACCCAAGCAATTTTGCGTTGGTGCTGAAGGACAGGCTTCGCCTGGTAAAAGCCGCGATTTTATCGCATCCAGTTTCAAAATAAATCCATTTTTCGTCATCCGTCACAATTCGATGCAAAAATGATTTTCTTTCCTGGCGCCAAAACACCGTTTCACAAGAGACTTTGAGATTGTCAATTTGACGTTCATTTTAATCGTCTGGGACCCATTTACCGAGTTTATTGATCTTACTTATTGCTCGTCAACGCTTGTTGATGATTTCCTATAACACATTTAATGCTTCTGCTGATGTTTGTTGCGTTTGAGTTGGATCACCATCCAATAACTCCGGCAATTCTTTCTCTACCTCTACCCTCGGTCTACTATTTCGCTAAATTTCTTTCACATTGAAATAACCACTTTTGAAGTGTCGAAACCATGTCTCACTTATCTTTATTGATAAAGCGTGTGCACTATATGTTTTTACAGGCAATCGATGACTTTCAACAGGCTTATTCTTTAACTTAAACAAAAGAAACAAAGCTTGCCGCAAATGCTATTTTTCAGAGATGATTGATCAACACGATAAAACAAACACGTTAGTTTTGGTGGACTCGACTTGTTTGTGTTTGAAGCTAAATGACAGACGATTGAAATGACGCAAGTGTCATATTAATACGCTGCGAACTTTCCGCTGGCGCCATCTCTTCGTACAACCAGAAAAAAAATTATGCATACACCCGGTAAAATTACACGGGTCAGTCGCATGCTTCCTCCGTTTTTGAATATCCCAATTTGTGAAATCATACCCTGCCCTTCTAGTGTATGTGTTTGGAACAGATTTTAATAAAAAATGTTGCCCCGTTTTTAATTTTGTTTTAAATATTTACGTTTATTCTCCAATGCAATGCATTATCTTACAATACAAGGTAAGGTAAACTCAATACTATTTTTATTTTTTTATAACATATTGACAATTAATAACTATATATGGCTATGCAGCGTAAGTAATAAACCAAGCAACGTTTTGGAAAACCAATCCCTTAAAAAACCAATAGAGACTTTCATTGAAAAAACGCGAAATGAAAAAGTTGAAATTGAAAAAGATGTATGACTTGTTTACTTACACTGCCCTCAAAAACAAAGTTTGAATATTAATTCACTCTCCAATATACCACAACAATTTGATGGTGATGTGATGGCGTCAGAAAACGCATTTTTTAAATTTTTTGCATCTTTTAAAAGGATTATAAACAATGCACTATGCAACTTGTTTTTGTATGAATTATAAGCACGATTTATATTCATATAAATTTAAATATATTATATAGATTAATATATTATATAGACTTATAAATAAACAACAGTAACATGAGCACAATTCAAATCTACCTTACAGAAGGGGCTTTAATTTGGGTTAGCTTGAAACATGTATATCAGATCGAAAAAGACGTTTCACGATTTGAAATTTTCTGCGTCAACTGTTTTCTGCAACATGTGTGATACAAGAAATGAAATAATGAAGTCGCCCAAGAACCTCCATTCCCAAATATTTCCAAAAAATGTATGAGCATCTACAGCATTTGTCAAAACGAATATTACCAAGGACGATAGACATATTGAATATTTCCTCATAATTGACAATTTGATTTCAGAAAATACAAAATTTAGGACTGGAAGCCTGGGTGAGTTCTGCGAATAGCATGGTAAGTTGAAAATTGTAAATTGAAAGATTCGATTGCGAAGTTATAGACAAAAAGCTTAAGCCGCCTTAATTTGTAGAAGAGAATGAGCGTCAATTTTTGGATTAATGGAAGGCATTTTTTGAGTGCAGTTCTGCATTTCAATTCAATTCGTTACCTCACTTAAATTCGTCAATACAAAAGAGAGGATTCAACGATTGACGAAAGACGTCAAATTTGCTGTAGTGAGATAAGCTGATTCTCTCAATCTGATTGCACTCATCATAGTTTTTCTACGAAAGAGTACATGCCTCCATTTGTCTATTTTAAGCCAGATCCAGGCTTACTCAGTATATATAGAATAAATTCAATAAATATGACATTAAAATTTGGGTTGCAGTATATCGCAAATGGGTTCCTTTAACTAGAAACAGATGAGTAAATTTTTTGTTCTGAAATTTGTTGATTTTAAAGCATGCAGCGTTTGTTTTTAAAATTCTTTGGTTCTACCATTATAAAGAGCTATATGAATACCTAATGGAAAAAAATTGAAACGCAAGAGCACAATACAATGTACGAGTCGGAACGAACAGTCGGAGCGGGAACGGGAATATGAAAAATCCTTTTGTATACCGTGGTAAAGCACCTTTTCGCAATAGAATGTCTAGGAGCAACCTATACACTGACTTAGTATAAGCAATGGGGGACGACTAACTAAACATACTGGCCCGCAAATTCAAGGAAGACTAGAATCCTAGCACGGACATCCAGCCCCTACAACGAAAAAACAGTGAAGATTGTCGTAGGAACTGGTATTACCTGACGGTAAAGTGACAATCGGACGATGAGTTAATGTGTTGTGCACCAACAGGAACATCTACGACAAACTTCACGTGCAAAAGATTTTGACGCTATTGCTACACATAGTGTAAATTGCCAAACAAAAAGAACAAATGAGTTGGCATTTCAAAAACAATTCTTGAGAACTATTAAGTGCACATATTTGACACAATCCATAAACTCCAATAAGGCTTGGATTTGCCAGCTTGAACCAGAGATAATACAACAGATTTCATCCCGTAAAAGACCATCTTCGCTAATTCTGAAGGAATTGAAAAAGACAAATTCACCCCCGTGAAGGTTCACAATTCACACAATTTCACCCACGTATAAAATTTACGGTTTCAATTTGTTTCACTAAGATGCTAAGAGCTGTCAACTACACAAAATCCGGGGAATCCCCCTTTTAAACTGTCCGAGTTCTTTTTTGACATCAATTTTGACTGCATTTCGACGTTTTATTTGTTTAATAATCACAAAATTGAGTGATGTTTTCAATGTTCTTAATTTTCGTAAGTTAATAATATAGATCTAAAAAATAATTTTTTTTTTCTAAAATACATTCTTCTGTCGTTTATTCCCTTTTCAAATGTAAATGGGTATGTGTCCGACTTCTTTATTGAGCCACTCTATTTAATTAGGAGCTTCCTGGAACCCATCAAGAAAAAAAGCGCAGATAATTCTTAGAGCTGCATTGATGTTTCATCAAGACAACGCACAAACAAGGAACATAGAACATAGGCATCAAAAATTATTAGTTCTCTTCACATCTTTTAATTTAAGGGGATTCCCCCGTTTTCAAAAAAAGTGTAAACAATATTTGGGTGCGACATTTATTGCCGATTATCAGATTATTGCACAATTTTTTTTGTTGTATTGTGTCATTTTCGTGCTCAACTTTCTGTTACAATCTAATCTTAGATAATATTTATTTTTAGTTTTCTTAATACTTAATACTAAGTGGATGGTTTGATTATAGGTATGACGTACAGTATTGATATTGAACAGCTTATAATTAAATTTTTTTGAAGCCTAACACTTACTTTTACAAAATTCTCGAATTTTGCAAAAGCTCACAAAAAAACGAATTCGGGACCGTTGAAAAATATTCAAATTTGAAATTAAATTTGCTAAACCTATGCTCATAACGAATTACGTTGAGGGTTAGAACATTTAACATAAAATTTGACTATTTATTTACTATCTGTGTAAATTTTTGAACGTGAGTCAATGATTTACAGATTTTTCGCAGAATCATTCAAATTTTGTGTGTTGAATTAATGATATTTGTTCAATTTTACTTGTCATCTACTTTAACGGTACATTAACTAATTCAGAAGATCCAACGCGTATTAAAATTAAGAGAGAAACTTGGGAAACAATTATGGTTTACCACGATCAAGGTGCGGCTCCATATAGACATGCATCTGCCCGAAGTTAAGTGCATACCATGACCAATTGTTGATTGATATAACACTCTGTGGTTCTTTCAGGGAAAACTTCTTTCATAAAAATTTATCGTGCCGGCTAGTCCTCAAGTTTTGAAAATTCAGGCGGAAATCCCTTTTTAGATTTTCTTCAAATCTATTTTAATTTTTAAAAAGATTTGATTAAAATTCCCTGAAAATAATAGCTGCACACTTTTTTCTTATCAAGCTATCAGATCGGAGCCTTGCTGGTATTCCATCGGCTCTCATATTACACATGGTCAGACAAAGTCTTAATAATATCTTCACCGGTCCCTTTAAATTCCTGTTTGCAAAGAACATATCGAACCATACTTTCCCATACAAAACAGAAAACAAAAATTGATGCAGAGAATGATCTGCTAAAGTGCAACCAGTCATCGCACCGGTTCTGCATCCATGTGCATCTTGCTCACAACCAGGTCAATAGAATGCATGCTGGCAAGCCTCGATCACCTACAGGATATGTAATATAAGTGGAATAAGACAAAACCTCAGAGTCCATGATGAAGACAAAAAATCATCAGCGATGCATTGTAGACTCGCTTTATATTGTTTGTTTGGAGTTAAAATCTCAAGCATATGCTTCAGTAAAACGCGAACGTATAAGTGGAGGAAAACCAGAAGAAAACCATTGACGGCGAGGGCACAGGTTACTTACTACTCGCCGGGCATGATACTCGATAAAACCTAAACGATGCATTCTTTCACGTTAGAAAACGTTTAGTCGCACCAATAAAAAAGAAGCGAATCAACCGCAATCGGCAAAGAAAACAGTGAAGATGGTCTTCAGGTTCTTCCTCCACGCTATGTAAATTTCTTTTCCCCGAGCGAATCAATTGGAGGTCGTCAATGTGGCAGAAAGATGGTCGACACTGCCTGTCTACACTACGTTTAGCACGTAAAATCTTCTCGGGGGGACTGCACGTAGCTCTTCAAAAAATCTTTCCTTATAAAAGCATACACATCTGACTTTACCATATGTGTATCCTAAAGGAAGAAAAAGTCACGAATGATGCCAATACCATTTGAATTGTTTTCAAATTAATAGCCCAATTCTATCCAATTTGAATAAGGGTTGATGCCGTTCAAGATTGGAGGCTTCGTAGTTGCCGTCTTTAGTGCAATAAGAAAGTCAAACAGCATCTTGAAACGTACTCGTACACACATGCTGCACGTAGCAGGTGATCTTAAGATATTGTTGCACAATACATTTTGTTTCAAACGACATTTTACAATGTAAACAAATCACCACCAAATGTCTTAGACAAACCCGAAGGGGTTCCTCAAGGTTCGGTCTGAGCTCAAGTGCTTCGAAAGGTTCGAAATTTATCCTTTTACGGGTTGTGCGTGTTTTTGTTTTGACGGGAAAAATATTTACGATCGTGATGAAACATATTGATTAGCTAAACAGGAGGCATTATACAAAATAGTTTGTTTTTGTTATGTTTCTATTTATAAAAATCCCGTGATATTTTTCATCGTGTCATCTTTGTCATATATCATCCTGTGGAATTCTTTAGAAATCGAATCCGATAGTAGAATTCAGATGGATAGTATAATTTATGTGTCGTCTCATTTTCCGTTCATAAATGATCACAACTCATAATTTCTAATTTGATGGGATTTCCTGTTGGAAGGACTCTTTCCATTACACTTATTAAAATTGGGGTGTGTGAAGTTTGCATCGTTGCAAACGCATGGTCTCATATTCTCAACTGAAGAAAACTAGAAAAGCGTCAAAATCAGGATAATAAATTTAAAAAATTCCATTTCCAAAAATGTTTACAAATTAAAAAAGGAGATCATTGCGTCTACAACGATAAAAACTTCAGACAGCTGAAGACTATGTGCACTACATAATGTGCCTCATGCCTTACACGCTATTGGTATTGATGGTGGAATTATATTGGTGAAAATAAATGGTAGAAAAATGAAATGTTTTATTGTTTTGTTTATTGAATGATTATCATTGTAGTAATTCAGGCGAGACTTGCGCTTATCAGCAAGAGGAAGAGCAATTCGGTAATAGCAACCATCTGCATATTGGCCCCAATGTATCTAAACGTCGTGAGAAAGTGCCGGAGAAATTCATCAGAGAGACTCAGGGAGGACATCCGATCTGCTTGGGATCTAGCTCCTCAGGAGTACGGCTTCAGGGCCGTATCGATGGAATAACAAAAGTGGATACCGCAGTCCAGTAGCAGAAACACACAATCACCACTCAAGGCGAACCCACCACTGTTGGTACCACTACATACGAGCAATACCTTTAAATCAACTAGCTGGGCATTTATTCAAGGTGTTCTTTCAGGGTTCCAAAATATATGTCGCAGATATTGCAGGAGTACCTCAAAAACCGGAGTGTCGTCTTTGCCACATTGGGCGGTCAGCGAAGAATTTATGTGACATCAGGGATGGCGCAAGGTTCCATTCTTGACCCAGAATAACTCGTATGACGAGCTTTTGAGGTTGCAGCTACCGAAGTAGTTGAGGCTGATCAACTAGTCGCCAGACGTTTTGCCAAACAGACAAAAAAATTGGAACGATATTGCGCCGAGTGAGGGACCGGATGACATGCTGTGGGTATAGTCAAGCGCTGGAAAAGACCGTTGTCGTCATACTGACCAAGAAGCGGATCTCTCGAATTTGGAAACGATCATCAAGTCGAAGGAATCAATAAAATACCTTGGCTTAACGATTTACTGAAAATCAGTTCCGAACGTCAGCGGATAAGGTCTTAGTAAGAAGCCATACCCATTGTGTCTCGCGGATAATAACTGCATACCGCACTGTCGCTGCACCGGCAGTGCTGGTGATCGCGAGAATAAACCCCATGGTGGTACTTACTGAAAAGCGAAGAAGAGTTTACTTGTGTAGAGGGAAGTTGGAAAGAAAAGTTGTTAGACGAGAGGAATGAAGATGAATCCTAGCTTTGTGGCAGGAAACATGATTAAACGAAACCCGAGGCGGGCAGACCGCACGGCTAAACGGTGACTTGGTGCCTTGTTCCTGCGTAAAGCATGTGGCGACTGATTATTACCTAATGCAAATACTCAGTGAGCACCTGTATTATCAGTGTTACCAACGTAAGATCGGAAAGTCAACGCCCCCTGTTTGCTTATTCTGCCCGGGGACGACAGAGGACGCCTACTACACTTAGTTAACCGAGAGGAAAGAAAAAGGACCCTAGCTTTGCGGCAAGAAACTTGGTTAAACGAAAAAAAAACATAGTATGCCTCATAAGTGACTTGAGGCTGTGGTTCTGCGGAAATCATAGTGGGACTGATTATAATCTTACGCAACTACTCAGTGGGTACGGATATTTTCAGTCTTTCCTTTATAAAATAGGAAAGTCAGTGTCCTCTGTATGCTTGTTCTGCCCGGGGCCGACGGATGACGCCTGCCATAAACTTTTACATGCGCAAGATGGCCCAGATTCCGCTTGCATCTCTCGGAGAAAATAGGCGAGCTCTCTCTAGAAAACATAACGGTAAAGATGTTCACATGTAATGATAATTTGAACAGCGTGTCACATTACGTGCGCAGAGGGAAGGCGTGATGTACTGGGAAGGGGATCCCTCTGACAGCAATTCGTCTTTTTCCATCCAGCTCCGTTGAGAGAAAGGGGGCTTTCGCTAACATAACTAGTCGAGACCAAAGAGACCTTATGTCACAAACACTTGTAGGCTAGGCTCGCTGTTTAGTCGGTAGTCCGGTTTGTCATTAGGGGTCCGACACTCAAGGTGAGTATAAGGCTTAACCTCTCAACCACAAAAAAATAGTATTGCAGCACTGTTTAATCAGGTGGTGGATTGCCAAATTTTGTCGACTTAACTTGGTGGAGTTTAGTTTCAGTGCTCCTGAACGTAAATAAGAGCGTGTCATGCGAGTATGTCCAAAGCCATTCTAGTCCGGACAGTTTTGCTCTTTCCCTATAAGCACTTTATATATATTTTTATTTGCTTTTATCCCATATGTTCTCAGTGTATGTAGACGAGTTTGTGATGTTTTCATTTAGTCTCTCTTTCTTTTTTCTCTCCAGCTGCCAACGCTCTATGATTGCTTTTCCTCATATTTAAGGAAATCAGTTATGGGTATTTCTGGTTAGTTTAGTTCAGGCTTAACTGCGACTTTCTTAGCGTAGAAGTAAGCTCGCTCATTGTCCGGTTTCATGCTATTGTTACCTATAAGCGTTCGGATGCCATCCCTGCCCGTATATGTTTGATGCCTAAGATCTTGTTAGATGGTATGGCAGTCACCATAAATGTTGCCACTGTGTTCCTAGAGTCTGTGAAAATGAGAATTTCAGCTTGGGGTTTCTCACAAATTCTAGCAATTATGCGTAGCTGCACCGCTGTGGAAATGCTAAATTCTATAATTCTAACTATATGTTTGATATTATGTAAATTAATATATTGTAATTTTGATATATTGTAATTTATATATTTTGGTGCCCATTCATAAAACATACTTCACAGACCTTCCTAGAACTTTCGTCTTTCTTTTGAACTACCATCAAGAGACATCAAGACCGATGTCATTCAAAAGTCACCACGGTATTGAGTTTGCCTCACATTATTCAAGTTCTTCATTCTGATAACTATAGTCTTCGATCACATACATCGCCCGAACCTAGGTGGGTCGCGTTCTCAGTTGTTCTCATTTGTTTGGTTTGGAAATAAAAATGTTAAGGGCATGTTTTGGTTCTTTATTTATTTTAAGGAAATACCGCGTCAGATTCATTTGACGCTAATAGCTTCAAAAGGAACCAGAAATAAGTCTAACTGCAGTGTTCTATGACTTTCGGAGTCTAAGACAATATTACTATACTCTATGCTTTGAGTAAGTATTGCTTGTGTTAGACATAGACCAGCAGCACCCATTAGCTGTCTGCGTATAGTAGCATTGTTTACAGATGGTCCATTACGGTTTCCTACAAAAAGCTCTGTGGAGGTTAATTGAGTCAATTCTGATACGTTAATACTCCTTAGCCATATGAAGCCTTAACGTACCAGAAATGTTTATTTAACGTTCGTCCTCGCTACAAGCTAGGGTGCAGTCATCCGTTTAGATTCCTCTTCAATTGGGAAAATGGCCTTAGAGCTCTTGCTTTGATCATTGTTCTGGCACCTGTTTTCTCTAAGAATTCTTGAGTCCTCGTTTTTTACGGGTACAGCTAAGGATTTCGACATATCCTGCAGCGATGTGCATTCAAATGTAGTTCGAAAATTAAGTTTTTACATTTATTTCTACAAAGATTACAAAACGTCAAATTCAACCGAATGTTTCAAATTATGACTTAACGGAGACGATTACTTTACCCCGAAATCGATACATGTTTTGGTGATCATTTGCCAACTGAATTATTTATTTCTCTTTTAGCTTACAAAAGGCATCTTACGAGCAGCTTTAGAATAAAAGCCCGCTCTTTGACAACAGAATGTACGAACATGATTGAACAGCCGGAGCTTTACCATCAAAATGAAAAACCCAAGAGCGTGCCGTCGTAATACTCCTTTGCTCCAATGAATGTCTAGGAGCGGCTTTCTCCTTGACTTGGTATCAATATAATAGCACCGCAATTTCACCAAAGCCAATACCAGAATAGAACTGTCATGGGTAAGGCTAGATGAAAAGAAAGAGTGAAGCTCACATGTAATGGAGCTGGTTCCGTACACTGAAAATCGCTCTTTCCGCTAATGACATTTGTGCAGGGAGAATTTCATGAGCGCTACCATTTTGTATCAGGTGCTACTCAAGGAAATCAATTCTACAATCAAATGATGGGGGCTGCGAGTAATTTGGTACAACATTTTGAAAATTCAAAGATATTTATTAGAATTACATCAAAATTCCTTAACCCTAAAATGCATTTTGTATCATAAATGATACATACTGGAAAAATCAACATTAATCAGCATAGAATATCACTTTCATCACAACGCTAATTTCATCATATTTGTAACAAAGCGCTCCAACCATTTTGCATCAGACTGTAAAGAGAAATGCGACAATGATAACGGCACTTCTGATTTTGCGAAGAAGTGACACTTAGGAGCTCATCAGTGGTTTTGGCCGTGCTTGTTTGATTTTTTTTAGGTGTTCGTAATCGACCCTAAGTTTTGAAAAAAATTAATAATATTTGTGAATATCTCCCGATTGTGTCAGTGGTGCCTCCATAAGAAAACAAGCAGTGCTTTTGATGTAAGTGGGAATTTTGTGGTATGTATCAAATATGTAACAGTGGTCTTTGCTTTATATTTAGAATGAACCCAGGTGAAAACGAAAGGCCCCTGAAGCCGCATGAGCTGCAGTTTATAATTGACAATTGGGATGTTAGCGAAGATGAATTCAATCATTCTGAAGGTGAAGAAAACTTCGATATCGAAAACATTCCAATTGTTTTTGATTATGAATTAGAAGAGGAAGTAAATGTGACTGAAAATGAACGTCTAAATCAAGAATATGATGAACGTGAATTGCAAAATTATAAAGATTCTTTCAAAAATATAATTTGGAAGAAAAAAAACCTTATATTAAATGAAGAGCAAAAGCAGTTCAGAGGAGACAGTAATCTGCCTTTATCGGTATCGACATTAGAAAGTCCCTACGATTATTTCCGATACTTCTTTGATGATGAATTGATCAACTCAATTGTACAAGAGTCAAACGTATATGCAAAACAGAAAGATATAGGTACTACAAACCATTTCAAGGCTGCAGATGTAAAAAAATATTTGGGGGTATGTATATTCATGTCTGTTATACACTTACCCAATATAAGATGCTATGGGACTACAAAGCTTGGAGTGCCACATATCAAAGAAACGATGAGCCTAAAGCATTTCGAGAATGTGAAGAAATTCGTACATTTCAATAATAATTCAAAAATGCAACCTAAGGATAATGACGATTTTGATCGATTGTTTAAACTTCGGCCTGTTTTGGATTATTTAAACGCTAAATTTGCAAGCATACCATGCGAACAATATTTGTGTGTGGACGAGCAAATATGTTCAACAAAAACGAAGCACTATCTCAAACAATATTTGCCGATGAAGCCCCATAAATGGGGTTTCAAATTTTTAGTTTTGAGCGGCGTCAGTGGATATGCTTAAAACTTTGAAATATATACGGGATCCAATATAAAGACACTACCAACAGAGCCAGACTTGGGATATTGTGCTAATGTTGTAGTCCGGCTTCTTCGAAACGTCCCAAAAAACCAAAATTTTCGAATTTTCTTTGATAACTTTTATTCGACGATACCTTTGATTTCCTACTTATCTTCCATGTGTATATTTTCTTTAGGGACAATAAGAAGGAATAGAATTCCTAATTGTAAATTGCCTACTGACACTGACACAAAAAAGGATCCAAGAAGCAGTATTTATGAATTCGTTTCTAATGCAAATGGCACTGATATTACAACTGTTGCGTGGAAGGACAATAAACCTGTCACATTGGTGTCGAATTTTGTCGGCACATTACCTTTAGCAAAATTCAAGAAATGTAGAAATTTCATGTCCTTCGATTATCAAAGAATACAACCGACACATGGGTGGTGTTGATCTTCTAGACAGTTTGATCGGAAGATATAAAATAATGATTCGAACGCGAAAGTGGTACTTACGAATATTTTATCATTTACTTGACCTTACCCTTGTGAATAGCTGGTTGCTACATAGAAAAGCTTGAATTATCAAGAAGGAAAATTTTTTGAACTTGGCGGAATTTCGATTTGAAGTCGCAGAATGCTTGTGCAAATCTGACTGCGTAGTTACACCTAAACGAGATAGACCAAGTATGGTCAATATCGAGAATGAAATTCAGGCGAAAAAATTGAGAACACCAACGAGCTACATCCCCCCGAAACCAATACGTACTGATAATACAGGACATTGGTGCCATTACACCGAAAGTAGAAACAGATGCAAAATGCCAGGGTGCAAAAACCTTCCATATGTAATTTGTGAAAAGTGCGGAGTTGCACTTTGTTTCAATAAAGGAAACAATTGTTTTAAAGATTTCCACCAATAAATTTTTATTGCCCCACTAAGAAGGCCTAAATTTGAGTTTTTTATTTACAATGTTAGAACATAACTAATGATTTATTTATTTTTTCATAATTGAATTAAGATTATAATAAATGTTGTGATACTTATTACTAGAGAAAAAGAACTGAACTACTTTTGTCAATACCAAAATAAGAATAGCAATAAACTGTACTGCATAAATTGACTTGAACTTTCTATTTTTGGTAGTATTAAAAAAAGGCCAAAGTATCATTTCTGATACATACAGGAAAAATCGAATTTTCAGGACATTAGGACATAATTGATTTTTTTCATTATTTTTCCCGAATTTTACATGTTAGAATACATAACTGTGATTTTTTCGCTCAAAACAAAAAAGTGGTGCATTTTAGGGTTAATTAAATAGTTGCGAATATTTTTTTAAAAATTTAATTCGATGTGTTCAATTCGAATTTCATATTACTCGTCAAGTGGAAAGGATAGGCAAGTGCGAACTATAAGAAATGCATGGTGATGGAAAATTCGAACAGTTCATAGTGTTATGCTCGCGTTACACGTTTTCACGCGGGGAAATCAACAAAGTTGATACTTGACTTTCCAACGAAAAAAACTGTAAGTCCGCGATTAAATTCCAAATTTTATTCAGATAATTTCTGCGGAAGCTTTTTAATTGGGTGAACAGAACAAAAGCTCAAATTTAAATTATTGTACAAATTATATCAAAAGAATTGATTAAAAAATTATTATAATTTTCAGTCGACTACGTGCGATCATTCGATATTAAATGACGCTATTTGCCACAAGGTTTTTTTCTTGTTCAAACATCTGTTCCTATGAAATGTAGAAAACACCTGCTCAAAGCACAAAACTGTCTTCGCCCAAGTAAAGAAGTGAAAAGATGGGAAACTAACACAAATGACTAAAGTCACTTGTTCAGTTCCAGAAAAGAGAGAAATTAACAGCCGAAATTTGTATGGTTGTTAGGTTCACGATAGATTTGAAAGAAATCAAAAAAGCACAAAAAATAAGCTCAATTAAGTGCATACAAAATAAGTCACGTGTGGCGTTAATTTATTCAAAACCATTTCCATTTGATACATTTATTAACCAACAAAAGCAGGTGAACATATTTTCGGGGAAATTCAATGAGTTATTATCGAAAGAAGTTGGGTAAACTGACGTGAACCAGGACCCAGAAATGACCGTGAACTATTATTAAGCTTGTTTGTAAAACGACAGTTTGATCTGTTGTGAATTTTCCACCAATAATTATCCCGCGTAAACTTTAAATGAGAATGAAATGTGGGTGAATAAGTTTTCAAGACACAATTTATTCTGAAAATTTAAGGTCCATTTAATATTCATGCTGAAAATCATTTTTTAACAATGGTTTTCAGACGAATATTTGCAGAAGGCTTGGTGAAAACTTAAACGAAATTTCCACGACAACATTTTTTTTCAGCCATTTATTACATTTAAACACACTCATTCTCACGTATGAGAAGAATTATGGTTTGTTAATGGTTGTTATATGGTAGAACAGCTGCATTTGTAGAAATGAAACCTCCTTATTCATTTGGCACTAAAACTGAGTCATAGCATATGCGAAAATCAGTAATAACACCCCCGGACGACATCAGAAAGAAAGAGATAGAGAAAAAATAGTACATTTATATCTGTATTCCGTTTTTACTCCAGTTTACACCAGCGCTTAGAGGGTGCTGTTTTTCTTCAACAAAATAACCAATATATACAAAATTCTACTTATCTTTGTTGAATTCCATTAAGTCAGAAGGTTTTTCGAAGTGTTCTTGCTACGTCTCAGTGGTGACAGTCCTCCATTGGTTAAAAATGGAAACTAAAACTTCAAGCGGAGATGATACGTTTTTGAACGATTGGATAACCAATCGATATAGAGATGAAATCTAACGCTCAACAACACGTTACCAAGCATTTAAGATATTCTCCAGCATTGTTCTTACTTAGGTTTTACATTTCATAATGAATGGTCAACTTCATTGATGCTCTGCAGGACATGGAACATGAAGAAATGAATTTTCTTTAATACAATTCCCTGTGAATTTATTTGCCTTGCAATTATAATTTGCAATTTTCCAAATGCGCTAAAAATTTTGAGTTGCATAGAAACATGTTTCCCGTTGTCGATTATCCCGGAATCATTTGATTGGTCACCAATTTCCATTCTTGCCTAATCCTTTGCTTTCGCAATCATAAAAGATGGCTGCTTTGCCCATTCCAGATTCTTTCTTTTTGTCAACAAAAATCTGTTCAACACTAAAAGCGTGGCTTATACGCTTTACCGAATTCTTTACTTGTCCAATGATAGTATATCCTTTATACCCTTTACCCTTAGCACCCTAGCACGGATATTTACCTTTAAGCTCGGAGCTTCAAAGATAGTGCTGAATTTCGGACGTATAATTTAAAACCATAGTTTTCAACCCGAAAGGAATTGGTACATAAATGGATTTTCTGGACACATAATTACAGGGGAAATGGGTTCAAACGCTGAAAATCTAGTCAAATTAGGTAGACTGAATAGTAGAGCAAAGAAGAGTGTTGCGGCCCGGAATGACAGAAGTGGCAACACAATAAGCCGAAATTTTAGGCCTTACAATAACAACGTAAAGACTAAAGACAGAAAGAAGAAACATGAGTGGGGTGAGGTTGAAAATTATCGCGTTACCCAGCTTCGCGACACTTCCCCAAAATGCTTAATTTGCCTAATTTTTATGCTTAAATAGAATATTTTATCTGTCATAAATCCTAATGAAATGAACTCCTACTCCTGCTGCCAACACGTAGTCAAACAATT
Source organism: Stratiomys singularior (assembly GCA_954870665.1). Classification (NCBI taxonomy): domain Eukaryota; kingdom Metazoa; phylum Arthropoda; class Insecta; order Diptera; family Stratiomyidae; genus Stratiomys; species Stratiomys singularior. The sequence goes on along the minus strand of OX940881.1, from coordinate 29,147,814 downwards.
TCACGCGCTCAACTACTTGTCTAATAACTAATTATTAGTTTTCTTATGTATTGCTCCTCAGGCATATGCACTGCATATGCATGACCGCTGAAAAGCGCTAGCAGTTGGGAAGGCATCATAGGAAACTTACGAATAAAGCGAGCTTTGCAAGATAGAGAGCTTGAAAATCAAATAATGTAGGTGAATGAAAAGATGGTAGGTGAGTGAAAAGATGGCGATGGTCACCTTTTCGAAGTAAATAATTCCAAATTACTTTGTGAGAAAAATTTTAATGATGGAATAGTATATGGGCGTCAATGTGTGTGAATATAAATTTTAAATGAATGTTGGTCCAGATCTTTCTGCTGCTCTGTTTTCATGTACATTCTCCGATAAGTTTTGAATTAAAATACCACTGCATTTGGAAAAGTAAAGCGGAAGTTTTTCATAATTAGCTTTTGTTATAAGTTACACTATGTAACGTTTAATTTAGTTTAGGTAGTCAGTTATGAGAATGTACCGTAGAAATACTCAGAATATTTTTAGGCGGTTTTCCTGTTCTGGTGGATCATTGAACAATTTCAAATGATATTTTCTTGGCGTGTTTTCAAAAATATTTGTTTTCCATTTTTCACTGCCCTCTGTGGTGTCTCAGTTCATTTCCAATTTTGCGATTGCGCTCGCATTGGAGAGAATACAAAATTTTTCTTTTTTTTTCTCTTAAAGGATAATAAAACGACGAAAAGAAATCTTGTGTTTCCATATTTGACTAATGTTCTAGCCCCCAATTGTATTTCGCTTGAAAGTACTCAAATTAGCGCTAGAAACTGAGTCCTCACGCATTGGAGATCTTGCGCTAAGCACATATAAAAAATAAGGCAACGTTGCCAAACATGATTCTATAGGCAAGCATGAAGGAAGCAATTTAAACAATCTAAGAGCAAGAGCATGGGATCAAACGACATGGAAGGGGTTCTATACGGCCCAAGGATAGCAGACTTACAGGTTAAAAATCAACGCTTTTGTAGGACGCATAGATATAATGTAAAGACTACGATGTTAAAGAAAGATAAATATTGGATTTTGAATCGTATTAGTCTGCATCTCAAGGCATTAGACTACTTCCAAAACCTTAAATTCCTTTTCCTGAAAATCATGTTTGTTGATCTGCTTGACAGCATTATTGAAATTCTCTTTATACAACCGTCCTGGTTCAAAGTACATTTCGTTCAAAAAAATGTGTTGGTATTGACACATGCTTGCCTTAATCGTGAAATAAAGTGAATGTTTTATTCTTAATTTGTTTCGTAAAATGTCTCTCGGATACCTTCGATGGCTATTCATTTATAATTTAACAATCTTTTGGTGAATTTTGTTTTGTTGTTCAAATATCTCCAGCACGAGTCTTTCTGTAAAAGGTAAAGGAACCTATTTTCAAAACGTAACCTTGTGGAAGCTGACATCACTAAGATTCAAAAAATAATATTAATACATTTCTCAATTACGTGATTAATTGTATCATGACATATTTTAGATCGGTTGATGTAGCAGGTTTTTTTCAAAGACACTTTTGTTATCCCTAAAGGGTCCTTTATCGACGTTTAAGACAATTTCCATTTGCGTCACTGCTAACTAAGTAATCGCGTTCAAACACGGAGAATTCGTTAGTGTTTCTGCCTTACAGGAAAGGACTCACTTCCATATTCTCAAAATAAGAAACATTCGTGTGGCAGCACATTCCTGTGGCTCCTTTCACACTTTTTATGATGATTGCCTGTCTTATCCTCTTATAACGCAAACACTTGCATATAATTTTTGTTTTTTTTTTTTTTTTGAAAATGAGATTGATGCAACACGAGTCATATTTATAATAATAGGTTAGGGCGTCGGCTTAGACTTAGACAAAATGACAAACTTGAAATTGGAGAACTGGCACTAAACTTTTGGGACTAACTGTAAATGGAACATGAGATTTGGCTCAAGAATGATTTTGCTTGGAGAATACATTGATACTTTTATTGCGACTTAGTGGATTTTCTGAGGACATTTTGAAGGTATCTAAAGTTTGCATCGCTGCAATCGCATCGGTCTCCACTTTTTCACTTGTTGAACGTTTTTTGAATATTTGGACCTAAAATTTTGGTGAATTTTATTTGCTTTTCTGAATTTTACTAGATTTTCATCTCAGTTTAATCATCTAACGAAAAGAATGAGTTAAAAACTTCGACATTATTGGGTTCGCAGCGATGTAAATTTGATCCACCCCATTTTCAATGGCTATTAATACTGCGAGCAAGTGTTTGTGGAGTTACAATTACGTTTCAAAGTACACTGTGACAAAAAAGTATCGGGAAATTCTCATTTAAATTGCCCGCGTTGAGTATTTTTAAGTATTTGAAGTTTCTGTATGTTGGTAGGACTGTCGGTAATTACTATGCCAAACATGAGCACGGTCTGTCAACCAGTTTGTTTACGACAGCTGTTGAAACCAGTCGACCTCAGTGGTAGTCTGCGAATTTTACAATGGAAAAAAATATTGAACAAAGAGTTTGTCTCCAATTTTGTGTTTTGAACGAAATTTCGTGTGCTGACTCGTTGCGAATGCTGGAAAAGGCTTATGGAGATTCTGTTTTATCGAAAACCCAAGTGTACAAATGGTACAAAGCCTTTAAAAACGGTCGGGAGATCGTCGAAGATTTGCCTCGTTCAGGACGACCGTCGACCTCTTCAACCAACGATAACGTCGAAAAAATCAAGGAAATTGTGCTCGAAAATCGTCATGCGAGTGTTAGAGAGATAGCTCGTGATCTCAACATCTCTCGTGAAACCGCTCGTTTGACTTTGGTGAACCAATTGGGCATGCAGCGCGTCGACGCTCGGCTTGTTCCGTTAGAGCTGAATTTTCTTCAGAAACAGTACCGGATGCAGGTAGCTGCAGACATGCTAGATCGTGCGAATTCTGATCCCACATTCATGGGACGGATCATAACTGGTGATGAGACATGGGTCTATGAATACGACACACAAAGGAGCCAACAACCATCTGAATGGGTGGGAAAAAATGAGCCGAAACCGAAAAAACCTCGCAAAAGTCGTTCGAAAATCAAGACGATGCTTATTGTTTTCTTCGATATTCGTGGTGTGGTTCATCATGAATTCGTTCCGCAAGGTCAAACAGTCAATAAGCACTTCTATTTAACTGTTTTGAGACGTTTGCGTGAAAATATTCGCCGTAAACAGCCGAATTTGTGGCAAAACAATCCGTGGATTTTGCATGACGATAACGCAACATCACATCGTGCCACGATTATTAACGATTTTAAGACCAAACACTCGATAAATACCATCGACCAGCCACCTTATTCGCCTGATCTAGCTCCGTGTGATTTTTTTCTTTTCTCCAGATTGAAATTACCGCTCCGAGGAACCAGATTTGACTCCATAGACGCCATAAAAGAAAATTCGCAGAAGGAGCTGAAGGCCATCCCTGAAAGCGCCTATAAAAAATGTTTCCATGATTGGAAAAAACGTTGGCACATGTGAATCGCTTCAAATGGGGCATTTTTTGAAGGAGATTCAATAAATATTGAAGAAGTTTAATATTTTTGCGTTTTATTTCAAATTTCCGGATAATTCTTTGGCAGAGTGTAAGTTAGTAAGGAAGAAAGTAAGCATATAAGTTTGTAAGTAAGTAAGTTTAAAGTTGTCGTACATATCGTTATAATCAATCTTTTGTGAAATTTTTTGTACAAGTGTAAATTGTATTTGTTGTCCTTATTCCTAGCAAAGTTTTCAAAATTTTAAGAAAGATTTGTTTCGAAACTTTTGAAAAATGATGAAAAAGAGGATTACTTTATGATGACTGTAACTATTACCCAACTAAATGTTGTCAACATCGGTTATTCAAAACCCACTCCAAGTTATGCATGGAAAAATAGTCGCGATAATCCTGACCAAGAAGTTTTAACGCTAAAAGACGACCAATTTCATTAATATTCTCATAGTGTCAACAGTCCAATTTTTAATAAGTATCTCCAGGAAGGAAACTTCTCGGAATATGTTAAAGTTACACTTTGAATTCATTCAATTTTATCTAGATCAACTCCAACTGCCACAAAACATTTCAACCGGTCGGAAAGTCAGTCAACCAGCTTCCATGTAAAGTTAGTAACTTGTAATACAGCATTTCTGCACCTCATCAATTGTCGTTTTATATTTTATCATGCACACATACACATGCTGGTACACAACAATTTCCTTTTTTTCTTTTCCTTTTTATTTCCTTTCATCCAAGACGCGTTCATGTTAACCAGTTTACCATTCTTAACTCCCTCGTTATGGCGTTCAACTTGTCATGAATGAAATGAAACTGCAATCCACATTTTTTTTTCCTTTAATTTGTTTTGTTTTTTCTCCTTTCTTTCAGGCTTCATTGTAATTGTGTGTTTATTTAGTTCTACTGGTTTTTCATATCAACAAGTTTGTATTTAAATAGAGAAAGATACAATCGATTATCACATGTCTTCTAAAACTGTTCATGATTATACATTGCGCCTAGCCGTCGATCAAAAAGGACTTCACGTATTTCCAGTTACTTTAGCTACAAACAAGTTTATGTTTAAGTACGTGAATGGCGTGAGATGAGTGTTAATTATGTAGATAGGATGAATGGTGTTTAATGGACGGGTAATTGTTTAATTATAAAATGCTATCGGTCATGCATGTACTATAAGTTAACGAACTTCTGCGGAGTATGTTTGCGGAAAACACTACTGCAATCATGCTTCATTGCACGATTTTGTTTGAATAGGATATTTCGCAGAATTTCTGGAAACATATTACCTAACGATTTTCTTGTTCAGAACGTTTCGTACAATTTTATCAACAGTACCCCAAGCCTAAACGTTTGGGTATGGAAAAGATTGATTAAAAAGCGTATGTTATCTATCGCTGAAGATAAAAATTTTGAGATTCCAACCAAATGAAAGAAAACTCTCATGTAGGCAAAAGAAATAACTATTTAAATACGCATGCATAGAGAAAATTACACATAAATACATTGAAAATTACGATCACGTAACTTAAGTGGAAGAATTTCGATAGGCAATGATAAAATCAATTTGTTGATTGGTTCTGACGCCAGCATGTGTGTGAATAAAGGAGAATAATTGAATTTCATTAACACTGAACTTGATATTGATACTGAAATTAATTGGCTTGATTCGTTCAATGGTATGTCACTTTATTCTGTTGATAATTTCGATGTTCCAAAGTGCCAAATTGTTATAGACCATATGTATAGCATTGAAGCCATCCAATACATAGATTCTCAACTCTAGCTAGTGGAAGCAGTACTTACGGAAATGGTGAGGTAATTGCTTGATTGACACGATTTTGGTTAAAAAATTTGCCAATTCCAATCATTAGATAACGTATTATTGATCTTCTCTTTTTAATAGTTAGTTATACCTGTTAAGATTTACCTGATAACAGTCATAGTTGAGTATATTTTTATACATCGTGAGCCTCGATTGGCTAAACATGAGTGATATATAACTGAAACCAAGATACTATATCACTCATAAACTATTCGACAAAAGATACACAAAACACCCGTCTTGCAACGAAAATTATTCTTGGTGTGTTAAGAGGAGTTTATTTTTTTGAAGCCGGACCATCCTACGGAAGATCACCTAATAGAAAAAGGTGCTGCAGCCTTCCTGGAATCAATGTTTGTCATTTGGTCGGAAAAAGCTCTTTAGTTTTCCTGAACACCTTTGTATTCACGAAGACACATGAAATACAGTCGCTGGTAGCTGTAGTTCTGCCCCTCAAATGTAAATCCATTCGTGCTTATTCTATGGTTCAAATAGATAGCGAAACAAATTTACTTAAAAATAGTTAATATTCTCAAAACTTACTGTCCAATCATAGGCAAAATTATGAAAAAAAAACACAACCAAATTCATCAAGATGGACGAATGCATCGAAAAAAATGGACAGAACGACTTCTTTAGGAAATCCAATTGACAAAAATTAGAAAAGATCATCTCAAAGAGATTAAATTGAAGGGGTCCTAAAGTGAACTCTTCGACTCCATCACTGATCGCGCTTTATATGACTATTAGTAATCCCCATGTAAGGCCTTTAATTAATTACAATTATTTTTTTCAGAAACCAAGTAAGTCCCATTGCTATAAAGTCACCAACTGGGGAAATTCTGTTGGTTTTACACTCTGCAGCCGAGAGTAGCGTCTGGAACAATCTAGAGCGAGGTGTCATCCGTTTGAATAACCTAAACGATTGTCACTTGTCAGTATTAAAACTAGTGTTATTACGCTAGACTTTTCTTTTATAGGAGTTCTTTTGTCCTGATTTTGTTAGCGTGAACCGAAAATTACAGAGCATCGAGGAATGAACACCCAATTTGATAGTTAAGGTTTATGCAAGACCTGAACAAAAAACAAGAAATTTTAAGAAATACAGAAGAATAAGGAAAAAAGAAGAGCAAATCAAACAAATTTTAATATAAAAAATATTAAAACCCACAGCCACAGACACAATGGTCCATAACAAACCCTAACAGCACGCACATGCAACAATTTGAAAGGAAGAAGAAGATTTGAACGAATACATTTAACAGAAGAAGCCTACGACGAGGAATTCAACACAATATGCACAAAAGATTCCCACGAAGGATTTACAGAAGGAGCTTCAAAACCTCCAAAAACGACAGGAAAAAAAAACAAATCGTCACAACAGCTTGGACACCATTGACATAAACGGGGTAATCATCATACAAATCGACAAAAATTTTCAAGAATTAAAACTCAAAACGCAGCGTTTCAATTAAAAGGAGGTTCGATTGGACTACACATTATACACAAACACGAACGATGGGAACACGTAAATCGATCTGTTGGTTCATTTTAAAAAAGCTATATCGGGAAATCTGAGCAAGATTTCGAAAACATATAAGCCGCTACAAGAAAATTATGCGAAGATAGCAGAATATTTCTAGAATTTATTCCATTATTAAGTTTTGGGCATTCAACATTTCGATTTGGTAATACCGACATGGAATCGTTTCCATATTTTCATGGATTCTATTCAATACTGATCAGAAGATTCGTTCTAGCTTCTCCTTAGCATTTTGTAATTAAAAAACGATTTACTGAAGCTTCAGTAAACATGAGCATTTAGTCGTGGATCTAACACAACCATGGATCTCCCTTTAGCCCGTGCACCAACCAAATTTCAGTGATATACCATACATTATCGTTGCAAGCCTATCATCAAGTACCACTCCAACTAACAAATGGAAAAACTGATTTGGGCGAATTTTAGAGCCTCTTTTGAAAAATTTACTGGCGAAACGTTAAATTAGACACTTAAAAAGCAAAAAAAAACTCTTTCTAACCAGAACTCCTTCACTAAACTTAACACCACCGCAAGAATACCAGCATCAAACAGCGTTACCATATTAAAACGTGAAAATAGTTCAAAACAAGATCACCACAGGCAAAAACTGAGCTGAACAAGCCATACACAAATGAAGAAAACAACTGGAAGTTGATAGAAACTAAAGGCTAAATGACTTCACGACAGGACTAACCCATCTCCGAGAAATGAAATACTCTGCCCAGGAACGAAACCAAAGGCATCGAAAAATCTAAGACGCATCTATCCTCAGAGCGAAAAATCAGTGGCTCAATGACAACAAGACCAAGGTTAGACACATAAGCTATACCCACCAAGCATATAATTCCAAGAACATTAACACAAAAAGCCAGTGTAGGAATCGATCACCCGCATTCTCAAATAGGTGCTTAAATATACGCACCAGCTTATCTTGAAAAAGTAGCGTCCCGTGACAAAAGAGCGGAAATATAAGAGTGGGAAAGTTGGAATATTATTTACATTAAATTTAATCCTCCGCCCTCATTAAGCAGTGGAAGATAAAAAAAATGAAATAAATAAATAAAGTACTAAATTACCTAAAACAATTGCAGTCAACAACAATCTTTTTAATCCTGAAACTGGGGAACTGGGAACTAGAGCCAAAAATTCAAATCTATAAGCCTATATCCTCAAAACTTATTGTAAACCTGCTGTTGGTGGACAAAAACAATATTATCTCCACGCATCAATTCAGCTTCAAAAGCCAGCACAGTTCTATGGGACAGGTCCCGATGTATTGCAAATATTTGAAAAAATAATTCGCAAATATTTGAAAAAGTAATTCACAAAAACCTAGTAATAAGCGTGAATAAGTTACTCCCACCCAAATTCTACAACATCCTGCCCAGCTGTCTTCATAAAAAATCTCGAGTAACCTCTAACAACTGCTACAATAATTAATGTTGGAGTTCCCCAAGGGAACGTACCAGAACCTGTGGTTTACCTCCTATATACGACAGATGTTGTAACGGACAACGAAATAACAATTAAGTCATTTGCAGGTTATATGGCTATCATCTTAATCCAGAACACCACCCTCACGGTTTAAAGAGTCATCTAAAACTACATGGCAAAATAATTGACTAATCTAACAGATGAGGCATCAAGTTTAACCCAAATAAACTGAGCAAATTACCTTCACCCTTCAAAAAAGCACGTGTAAGCCTGTCAAAAATTACAACAAAAACTTCAAACTTCAAATCATTTGACCGATATAGACATATGTTATCTATCTTTGGGGAGCAGCTAATAAATCAAATAAATTAACAAAAAAGAAATGATAAGGACAATAAACGTAGCGACGCGTTGTGTCGTTAAAGAGGTCGGAAATATTATAGCAAAGCAAAAAATACCAAGCCAGAGTAAAACAGCACCTCAACATTATGGCCGGACATATTCTGGGTGCCAAAAAAAGTTAGTAGGAACCCAATGACTGAAAAAAGGTGGACAAGCAATTCAACTTCGTAAGGATTAAGCTATCAAATCGGAGAACATAGAACTTATCCTCGTCATTTCAACAGCAAAAGATGAACTATCATCCCTACATAAACTCTAAAAACCCCTACAGGAAAAGACTCAAGAAGCCTCCAAGAAGAAGACTCCAACCCCAACTGCCTACTATCCTCTTTGACACACATAGATTTGTTTCGAGTTAATACGAACAAGGATTTAAATCGGGATATTGTAGAAACAATAAAAGCCAGTCTTACAAGAAGACTTCTTAGTAGTATACCAAAAATACTTCTTCAAACGCTTTGATTTGAATTTGTAACATATTCACATATTCCCTGACAGCTGGAAACGACCCACACGTGACAAGAGTGCGTTATCTATCTCTGGGTTCGCACAAATTATAGATATATTAGGGGAATGATTCAGATTTGCACACAAGTGTGATGGAGATAAATTATTTCTATGTACGCATTTCTATGTAAGCATTTTCAATCATGCCACTAGATTAGGAAGTGATATCATGCTATCAACCTTTGATTATAAGAAAATGCGAAAAGAAAAACTAGTGGTTTTAAAGTTCCAGGAGAAAAGTGACAGAACAACAATCTTCTATGATGGCACTGAGGGATTTTTAAAGTTTACTGTCATTTTTCCTTAAGATATCTCATATTTACACTTATGGTACAATGAGATCTTTCCCCTGAAGATTTTGTGTTTGGTTCAGTTATTTAGTGGTTTGTTGTATCTGTTTTGTTGCAGAAATCGCTCATGTCATATGAGAATTTATTGATTTTGAACAGACGTTCATTGTTAAGTGTTTTGTTTGTTAGATGAGGATTTATGACTTCCTTTTGCGGAACCATGGTTTGGTGGTACTTACGAGATATTTGCACGGGCTATGCTTGCAGTTGTTTATGGTATGAGGTTTGTTTATGGTATGGTATTATGGCATAGCTCCAGCCAATTCCTTTTTATTTCCCTCAGGATGTCGACCAGAACCTCATCAAGTTCAGTTGTAGTATGTAGCTGCTGTGTTTTCACTAGCTGTTTATATCTTTGAGGGCAGGTGTCCATCTGGGAATAAATTGGGCATTTGGGTATCCCTCTTTGGTTTTCCATTTGTCAAAGATATGTCTTTTCCTGTGTCTGTTGTGCAGGATATTGTGAAATGCGTTTAAAAAAACTTATGAAAAGGGTAATTTTGGCATATGGGAGCATAGAAACTTCTTCGAGCACTTCATAAATCATCTGCAGTTCGGTACTGAGAACAATGACGGAGTTATGAATGTTATTTGAATTTTATACATTTTGGTTTAGTTCTATGTATGCTATGAATCTACCTAGAATGTTCTTGGCTACATCCGTATCAATGATTGCAAGTTTTATTTGCGTACGTATGTAACCTTAGATATAGGTTCAAGCGAACCTATATCTTGGCAAATTTTTGAAGAGGGTGTCACTGTTAATGTTTGTTCATGTTTAGGGTAGGGTTACTATCGGCTAATAGCTGATTAATTTTTTTTTAACTTGTGAAGTTGTAACTATTTTTAAGGTTCGATTCTGCATTCAGGCACACTGTTCGGAATGGTATTGAAATGTAAGTTCGCCTATGAGTCTGGCTGTGAAATATTTAGCAGAGTCCTTGGTACTCTTTTCATTAGCTAGTTCAAAGTCGTAGATAATAGGAGTATTGAGTTGTCAGCCCAAGCATTGTTTGGGAATTTTGAGCTTATTTGTTTTTGAAGAGGCAGTTTTGTCCATTTGCAAGGGTATTGATATCATATTCAAGTTTGGGTCTCATAAAGGATATGCGTATGTTAATAGCTGCCATAAAATTGAGGACACATGTGAGTTATATTGCCTAAGTATAAGGACTTAATATATAAATTTCAGCGGGCTCGCACTTGTGGGTCTGTTTTGAGAGCGTGTGTAAGCCCACGTGCCCGTTGATTTTAAAAACAAGGAAAAGGAGCAATATCGGTCGGTGATTCGATTCTTGTTTTTGGAAGGAAAATCGCACGGTGAAATCAAAGAGCGTTTGTATACTGTGTGTGGAGACGCTTCTCCTTCGAAGTCAACCATCGAAAAATAGTTCAACGGATTTTAACGTGGTCGTACGTCTGCTTTTGATGAGCCATGCCATTGTGCCCCCAAAACGGCGGCCAAGGAGGATAACGTGAGGAAAATCCACTATCTCGTTTTGGCAGATCGTCGATTGGAGATGCACCGGATAGCTGAGATCTCAAAAAATTACAAAGGTCACATCGTACTTGAAATTTTGGTTACGAGAAAGCTGTCGGCAAGATGGATGCCGCTTTCGCTCACTCCGGATAACAAGCACAACCGTGTCTCCACTTCAGAGTACTGTTCGGTGCTGTTTAAGCGCAATCCGTAGGAATTTATGCGTCGTAACGTGACTGTCTACGAAACATAAATCTATAGGTACACAGCAGACACCAAAAAACAGTCGTAACAGTGGACTTTACCAAGTGAACCTCTGAAGAATGCGAAGACAGTCCCATTGGCCGAAAAGGTGATGGCCACCGTTTTCTGAGATTCGTAAGGTGTGATATACATTGACTACCCGATTTGACGCGATTTGACGAAGAAAAAAGTGATCTTCCACCACGACAATGCACCGGGTCACACCTCTGCATTCGCCACGGCTAAATTGATCGAACTAGGCGACGAATTGCTTCTCCATCCACCAGATTCTCCAGATTTGGACCCGTCTGACTTCTTCTTGTTTCCCAACTTGAAAAAGTCACTTGCCGGGCAGAAATTTCACTCGAATGAGGAAGTGATCACCATCACGGAGGCCTGCTTTGCAGACTTCAAGGAAACTTTTTTTCATATCATTTAAAGAAGTGAGAGCATCACTGAGTCAAGTGTATGGAACTAAAAGGAATGTAAATGAAAAGAAACATAAATTGCATTTTTTCCAAAAAAATTTTGTTTTTATTGTTTGCGGACTAAGGAATTATCGGACCGATCTCGTACGTTGTGCGAGGTTTTAATTATTTTAAAGGTAATGGCTTGTACTATTTGTGGGTTGATTGGAATATTGAGTTTATCACTTATATTCAGAAAATGTTCTGTTTCATGTTGTAGACATGTCATGGTGTCTTTCAGGGGTGACTTTGCTCCAGAATAAGAAAAAAGCTAGCTTATTTAAATAGGACTGCTGTTGTTTCAGATAAGCTGTGAAGAACAGAGATATAAATGTTAAAGGGTAGTGGACTTAAAACATCACCTTGTGGACACCTTGTATAATTTTTTTCCGATTTTACGGGAATTTTGGGAATTTGAAGCTTATTGAGGGTGTTTGAGAGGGTTGCAAAGTCAACGTTCTCATAGGAATTGGAAGTGACTCCGATGAACTAGAGTACATAACTGTTTACGGCTATTGAAATTTTTTTCCGTAAAAATTCCTGTGACATGAAAGAAGAAAAGAGAGATTGAAATCATAAAGGTTCGATTCGAGAATCGCTGTAATGCAGATATGATCGTCGATTTACCATTGGGTATACAGGATAGCGTTTTGTTAGTCAAAAGCAGTAAGAAATCATTTAGATTTTCCACTGCTAAGAAAGTTACTTCCTGATCAAAACATTTTTTACCACCGCTAAAGAATGTTTTATGATAAAACATTTTTAAGTGGTGTTTGGGGCTTTTACTCAATAGACAGCTCTTTTAATAAACAAAAAAAAGAACTTGTTGGTATAAATGTATGGCCTGCTAAAATCCATACCAATCATTTCAAAATCACATGAAATACTTCATGCAATACACATGCTACTGAACGATGTTATTGGTACTGCATTTCAATCTTTTTGATAAATACAATCATCGATTTTGTAAACTTAAAACAGAATCATGTAAACTTTTGGTAAATTACATCGAAACCCCAAATCGATTGGGTCCTGACCAATTCCAAGACCCAAGACACGTCCACGTATTCGGTGGACATACATCATATCAAAAATGAGTTGGGAATTTGAATGCTAGTAGCTTTTGCATCTATAGAAGATAAGTTTGTTATTGCTTTTCATCTGCTTGCATTCGCAGATCTCTGCTAATGAGTTTTACGTTTCGAATAAAACATTTTCAGTGTCGTTCGATGAAATACAAAGAATTTTTATGGAACATTGTTAAGAACTATTTGAACCATCAAGATGATCAACTCTTTAGTGTTGAAACCATGAACACCAACCGTAAAACATTAAATTATGATTCAGTCTTGAATTACGCGGCTTAATTACGAACACCGTTAGTACACGAAATACTGAATCAGTAGTAACGTACGAAAGTATGTTTGTAGCTTTCATGGAAAAACGAGAAAAAATATAACAAACAGCCAGAGGAGTATGTGTTCCGAGATATCAAACTAGGAATTCATACACGTTACTCGGCATTTCTCATTCGAACACAAAAAGACGTAGCTTTCTTGGGAAAGCTCGATAACATGTGTATTATCTTATCTTAAACCTATTCTCACTCTTATCATTATGATAACTAACAATTTTCTTCTCTCTAGGCTACAATTCAAAAGATCTAACCTGCGGACGTAACTCCTATCACTAGCAGCAATAGTCCTATTTGTTTTATATATTCCATAATTTTGTCTTGTTCCTTCGCTCCAGGTGCCACACTTCTAATTATAATTTTCTTTTTTTTCACCACAGTACGCCAATCAAGCCAATTATTAATCGCCCAGCGAATTACACTATCACACTCGAATAAAATACTTTTCCAAATATAGCAGTTACAGATATCAGGTACGTTATCATATTTAAATGACAACTTCAGCACACTTGCAGGAAATATTTATAAAATAGAATTTAAAAATATCTGCTTTGCTTCACTATAAGGACACTTGGAAGATCATATGGTTGCATCCTGCTAGGAAATAAGAATCAACTTGAATTCATTCTACACGCACGCGATAGATGTAGATACTTTTCGTCAGATACAACCGGTCTTCGACTTTTGAACAGATTCTCGTCTGCACGCTGAAAAGTACTGAAAGCAACTGCGGATACTTTTCTCAGCTTGAAATCAACTGCTCAGTTTGTTGTATATTTTATTTGCCTTTAACAGTGTTCCCGCCAAAGAACAGTTATTTCAACTATTCCAAGCCGCATCGTTGCTTAGTTAAATGGTCAGTCAATCGCTTCCCATAAATTGCTTTCAAGTTGTTATTTGAAATTCCCGCGTTATGTTAGAATGACAACGTATCGAGATAAATTTCCTTAAAAGATTTATTAAATCCTAGCATAATTTATTCTTGCAAAAAGATGTGCCTTCTGTACACGCCTTATGCTTAGTATTTTGTATTTTGTAGAGATCTGTGCAATTCTGCAACCAACGAAAAAAAACGACTAACCTCAAAATCATTAATCTTTCACCATAAGCATTATGGCGGATTTTAGATTTAGGAGCACGTTGCTACTTCACATTTGAAACTGCATTGAATTTTGCTCGTAATAAATGAAAACCCATTTTTCGTATGTGTCCGTTTGGCAGCCTAAGAACATAATTCACAGAAAAAGTCAAAACATCACATCTTTCTGAGATATTGAAAACAGAATTTCTGAGAAGTCAAAATATCTTCAAAAAATTATATTCCTTGAGAATTCACCGTTTCATTTTGAACAGAGGAAAAACATTTGATTGAAGGATGCCAAAACCCCGTGTGCGCATTTTAAAAGCGAAAATCAAAAGTCCAATACCTTTTCTGAATTTATGTTGAAAGTCGTTGTCCTTATATGGAGTCGTTGATGATTGTTACATTTTTTCCTAAAGGCCAAGCACTGGCTCTATCGCAGTTTCGGAATATGATGCGTTACCTCTAGAGAAGAACGGTTGTCGTGCTACTAACTCCTCGCCAGATTCAAAATCAACATAAACAATCACAATATTTCATAACAGAATGTTTTGCTATTTTGAAAAAGTTATACCGAAAATTTATAACATTCTAGTATTGTATATTTTATACAAAATATCTTAACCTGAAAAATCACTTGTCACTTTTAAAATTACTATTGAAGCACTTGTCACTTGTCATTTCAAAACTTGAGGACGGATCGCGAAAAACAATCTACACATCTCGGGTTTCACTCCTAAACTAACAAAAGAACCTCATTTCTGTAGATACCACAAAGTTCCGTATCTAGTCCCCTCCCATCGCATGTAAAATATCTACATGCATCACTACAAAGCTGCGTATACTAGTATAGTCCAGATATTGTAAATGGGTATTGCAGCAAATATAAAGTCAAAACAAAACTAGGAGTCACTACTCACTCACAAACAGAAGCTCATATTTCCTTTTTTTATTTTTCTTGCATGCCAAATACCCAACCCCTTAGGGCTGCTTCTTGACTTAATTTTAATTGAATTGCGAACGCGTTAGTGTTTCTGGGAGCAAAATGTGTCCTGAACGTAACTAGAGTAAAAAACACAATAAGCCGGTTCAAAATTACTCATTAGTTGGTTCGTCGAAACAACATAATCACATTGTTGCTGATGATTCAGCGCTGGTTAATAAATGATAATACATTTTTTGTTTCGGTTATTGTTGTTTTTTGTTTCTTATCATGTAAGTTATTAGAATTTGAAATTGAATTCGACAGGGATGCGTAATTTCTTTTATAAACTTACCTGAGCTACGTATGCCGTTCTCAGGGCATATGCAAAATTGAATTGCTACATTATTTTGTGAAATAGCTATCATGAGCCATATGCTCTATAAAAACTATTCATACCGCATACACGTCCTTAAGTTAGCTAAATATAAAAATGTTCCAATCGTATAGCTGACAAAGAAGAGCACAAAACATTCCTAGATGAGTACTATTGGAGGGTCAAATTCCGAACTATCAGCGCCGTTCGAGTCAAAAAAGACGATGACGTCGATTTGATGCTCGATTTTACAACCCGAGCCTTATTAGGGCTTGGGGAGTCGGGTGTGTACCGTTCGGCATTTTTCCACTTGCACTTCGGGAAATATCAAAAAATCCACCTTTCACCATCAATTACCACACTGTCGAAAATACCATGATCATTTTCAGATAGCTCCAAAAATATACTATCACGCACGCCCACCGTATACCTAGATCATTTTTGACGATGTTTCGCATGGTAGTTTTACGACGATGTTTCGCATGGTAGCGTCCTCTCTGCCCTCAATCACCCATTTTTGCCAACGATAAATCATTCTTTTTTGGTTGATCGTAAAAAACGTGTCGCGGTACACGTGTTTTTTTTTCAGAAAATCTGAAATTTTTAGTGCGTAATGCTGCTCTAAAGAACGTTAAAAATTGGACAAGTCACTTCAACGAACGTCCAAAGATTAGACCATATTCATTCTACAACAACCCGCAGGAGACTGGCGTGGGTTATGTTAGCTTTGCTAGTCCCTATTGGAAATATTCACCTCTTAGAGCACTTCGGTAGCGCCGATTGGAGTCAATTGTTCATTGAACTTAATTTTCGGACCAACCTGAAATACTTTTCCCCACCATATTCCACCATTCCCACCATATTCCCACCATTCCCACCATATTTGTACACAATATATTCCACTGAAAATAAAAAATTTACTAAATCAAACGTGCAAATCACATAATGCCACTACGGGATTATAAAATGCATTTGTTTTTCATTTATTGACAATATGATTACATTTTTGGATACTGTTCTTGTGCGATATTTGTATAAAAGTTATTTTATATCATTGAGGCATCACTTGTGAATCCCAAATGCAGCCATCTTGTCTCCATAACTTTGCGTTCGAATATTCAAGCTGTCACGGTGTGCTTAAATCATTTAAAAAAATTTTTTTTCATCGTATTTTTGGTTTGATTTCAATCAATGATACTACATCTTACTCAGACTGATAAAGTCGATCGTATTTTAATGTGAAACTATTAATTCTATCTAATCTTTTATTATTTTTACGATGATTTTTTTATTTGTTTTTGGTCTTACTTCCCAGCCTAAGCGACTTTTCGCTCAGCTGTGAAATTTTATGCACTTCCATTTGCAGATAAGGTTACATGTATTAGCAATTGAGTTCATCACTTTGCAAAGATTTAAGATCCATAATGATTACGACTAAGAAATAGACGTTTTTTTAAGGATAGAGGGATAGATGGTATGATAGGTAGTCAAAGCTTTAAATTATTGATTAAAACTTATAGATATAAAACTACTTAACAGCACATTGTATACAGATGCACGTATATAAGTTTAAATTCCTTGTTAAAATACAAAATTCATTTGTTTATTTCCAAACATTGATGGTTATACCACAAAATACCGAGCTACAAACTCACACCGGAGCACGCCTTGCATCAGTACGACGATTCAAATCCTACCTCATCATAAACCATATACAATGCAATTCTGCTAGGATTTTCAAAAATCGTATAAGACGTATAAGGAAGTATGTTAGCGTATAAGACGGTACCAGCGAACTGTATGAATTTTCCCGATTGATTACCTAGGATATGAAGGATAATCGGTCTTACAAATTGCGCTCACATATTCGAACTAGAACTTCGATTCGAACTTGAATTCGAAGTGCCCAAACGATTAACTCAGGCAAACCAAAGTATCGTGATATATCAAGACTTGGTTTCATTGGAGCAACTCACAGACTATGCAATGTTTTAATGTACACATCGTTTTACATCATATCTATTGCTAAGAACTCATCTGGATTCTCTTAATTTCAGCAAAGGATCGACCAGCGACAAAGGAGTGTGAAGACATGAGCTGCTACATAAAAACAAATCAGATGGAATTATTGAGTAGATGAACTTACCAAGGATCTATGTCGACCACTGTCTTTTTAAGGTTCAAGCCCACATGCTTAAAACCATCAAAAACGGATGTAGTACAGCCTTTTCTATATAATGATTCACTAGCCTTCCAGTAGAGACGCATGCTTAAAAGAACCTCAAAAAGCTATCCAATTGCGAGACAAGGCATTCATTACAAAAATATGTAGTGTAATAGCACATCTGACCAATATCCTTTACGCGAAAAGCGACGCTTTAAGTTCGCCTCTCACCACTAAGGAAATCGGCCGCCCAGCTGTCGTTGAAAAAGAGTACGATGCAGAACGTAATTCAAAATTTGTCACTAATTCAACCTAACCAAACCACGGGTAACCCTTCTTCAGCAACATTTGGCGTATTTCTCAGAACGTGTTCAAATGGAAAAAGTTGGAAGCGTGTGATTTTTTCAACACGGGAAAAAAAATAATTTTGATGGTCCAAAAAGATGGCGATACTACCCACGGAAGGAGGAATTAACTCTAAGCAAGTGATAGCATGGTAAAGAATCGGTGACGAAATGGGTTGCTATTGAATTTAACAGCCGATCAGAATCAGTGGTCATTATTGACAAAATGATCGCATATATGTACGTACGGGTTTTGAAACAACAAATATGTGACAGACTCATGACCACCGCAGATGTTTTACCAATTTTCAAAAGGACTATGTATGCGTCTGCACACACCATCAGGAAGGGAAAGAAAATGAGCTTCTTGCTTGGCCAGCACGTTTACTGTCAACCTCAGCATAATGGAAATTTATTTGGGACAGCTGACTCGTCTAAATGACACCAAACGAAAACAATCTGCAAATATGAATAAGCTGAAAACTGCCATGATTAAAATTTGAGGTAAGCTTTCCAAAAAATACAATAAACATTGACTAGAAAGTGATTAAAAGAAGCGGCAATTCAACTAAATATAAGTGTTTAAATAATGATAATATCACCACATTTTCGGGTAATTTTAAATTATTTCCTCCTTTAAATTATTATTGATCTGATATGTGAATCTAATAGATTATTTCCTTAAAGTCTTTAGATTCACCACAAAATCTTAATTTTTTCGAAAATATTAGTTATTTTCAGTACTGAAAGTGTATTTCAATCCACATAACATAATTTTTGGGCATTTATTGAGATGTATCCTGTAGTTAAATAAATAACGAGAAATTGTTCAGGTGTGCAATATTTTTAGCGAAGCAGTGGACACTGTGGATAGTCGCCCAAAATATTTAACTTAACCTGAAACTCCCTGAAAATATTATTTAAGCCGTATTTTACACGCTTGAATAGTGGACTTCCGATTTTTGTCATATTGTTTGAATAATTTATTGCAAAACATAATAAACTGTTTCAGATATTAGATAACAATTACCAAATTTCATTGGCGTTCTGAAATTAGTCTTCCCCTTCCGCGTAAACTTTCGGATGGCAACTCTAAACATAGTCATTTCGACATATTCTGTTCCCCTCACAGAATGTAGTAACGCATACTCACATATATGATAGTTTTCCCGCATTCATGTGATATTCGTTCGCATGGAATGCTGTGAGCTCTTGCTATTGAATCTATTTCTAAAGTGTTTAGGATATAGTTTAGGGCTTCATACAAGTCCCAGCTACGGATAAATGTGCCATGCGTCCGATAGTTTGTTTCGGAAGAATTAAAAATTTCAAGGGAGCGCTTACGCATTATTATGCTAAATAATTGTAATTTTATAACATTTTTAGGTTGAAATTTGTACTTTGCCTTTAATTAATCCTATCTTTATACACACACGTATATTCATAGACTGATACCAGTAATACTTTTCGATTCTTTACACAATATTAAATAGGTTAATAGTAAAACTGCTGACCAAAATGAATATGAATCCTTCGTTGTAACACGTTAAAAAAAAGGTGAAAAGTGGAGTTTTGCCAATGCTTTGTCATTATTTTAATAAAACTTACAAATTTTTTGGTTTCACAGTGAGTACAGAATTCAACAATAGAATCGCTAAATGATAGCAAACTTATGTAAGCAATTTAAGGAATTTCTAAATGAACAGTTTAAAATAATTAGGAAAGGTGATTAATTTATTACCATTTTGATCCTAGTACGAAATATATACAGCCTTCAATTGAATAAATAATGAAACAAGTTTTGTGATCCCATGGCTCTTCACAATTTTTCCTCGGTTTTAATGCCGCGTTCTATGGTTGCATCTGCAATTAACGAGGAGCGAGCCTAGCATCTAACTTGATAGTCTGTCCCAAGGCTTAAGCTCGCCGGACGTACAGTCGAACATGCGCAGCGCAGACTGGGAGTGCTAATGCGTCAAGTGAGGGAATGGATGACCACCCGTGGGTTCAGTTTGGCACTAGAGAAAATCGAGGTGGTCATTCTCACGAAGAAAAGAATTCCCACTGTAATTCCTTTGCGGATCGGAGATGCGACTGTTGAGTCTAAAGTCGCAATAAAATATTTGGGACTATTGATCGATTCCAAAATGAGCTTTTCGGAACAGATCAGGGCAACGGCGAAAAAGGCCGCGATGGGCGTCTCAGCTTTGAGTTGACTAATGTGCAACATCGGTGGGCCCACACCGAGCAAACGCCGACTTCTCATGAGTGCTGTACAGGCAGTGCTACTGTACGGCTCTGAGGTTTGGGCCGGAGCTCTCAGTAAGGAGCTGTACCGAAAGCGCTTGGCCCAGGTACAGAGACGAGGAGCTTTGCGGGTTGCGTCTGCATACCGCACTGTCTCTGAGTCGGCGGTGTTGGTGATCGCAGGAGTGATACCCATCGCCCTCCTTGCTAGAGAACGACGGAGAATTTATGAC
Source organism: Stratiomys singularior (assembly GCA_954870665.1). Lineage (NCBI taxonomy): Eukaryota > Metazoa > Arthropoda > Insecta > Diptera > Stratiomyidae > Stratiomys > Stratiomys singularior. The sequence continues at coordinate 29,127,250 of OX940881.1, read as the reverse complement.
CGTAAAGTGGAGGGCTCAAGATATGCTGTCAACCGAGAAGAGAGGCAGCGCACAATACTCGAGTGGCAACAGTCATGGGAAGGCGACTCTAATGGCCGCTGGACTGCCCGCCTTATAGGGGACGTGGGATCGTGGCTAAATCGAAGGCACGGTGAAACTGATTATTACCTTACCCAGCTTCTTAGCGGGCATGGGTATTTTCAGTCTTACTTGCACAAGATTGGTAAATCACGGTCCCCAGACTGCATTTTCTGCCCAGGGGAAAAGGATGACGCATGTCACACCTTCTTCAACTGTAGAAGGTGGAACAGGATGCGGCAGGACTTGCGGGAGGTGATGGGAGAGCTTTCTCCAGACAATCTGCAAATATGACGTTGTAACACGTTAAAAAAAAGGTGAAAAGTGGAGTTTTGCCAATGCTTTGTCATTATTTTAATAAAACTTACAAATTTTTTGGTTTCACAGTGAGTACAGAATTCAACAATAGAATCGCTAAATGATAGCAAACTTATGTAAGCAATTTAAGGAATTTCTAAATGAACAGTTTAAAATAATTAGGAAAGGTGATTAATTTATTACCATTTTGATCCTAGTACGAAATATATACAGCCTTCAATTGAATAAATAATGAAACAAGTTTTGTGATCCCATGGCTCTTCACAATTTTTCCTCGGTTTTAATGCCGCGTTCTATGGTTGCATCTGCAATTAACGAGGAGCGAGCCTAGCATCTAACTTGATCACGCTACTGAAACCCTAATTTGAAGAAGTAGAGAAGTGAAAATTCAATTGTTTTTGATGCTATTTCATCCCGTAACATCTAATTAAATGAAAATCATAAGAATCGCTACATAAGTTCCACAATAATTACACAGTGCTATAACTTTATCTTTTCTTTCGGCTTTTATAGTCTATTATGGAAGTTTTGGACCTCCTATTAAGAACTAGATTTTGGTTTTTTGGCTTCAGATCTGAGTTTTCCATCATACGAAGTTTTGATAATAGCACTATTATAGAAGAAAAAGTTTTTTCGGGTAGGGAGGTCAAGGCGATTATATATGATACAATACTTCGAGTGAGACCTCGCTAGACCTCGGGTTTCCATCACTAGTGGGAGGGAAAGGTGGCTAAGGATTGCGTAAGAAGATATCCCCCTACCCTCGTGCAGATCAAGTATGCATTTATTAGTTATTAGAATTTGCCGAGAGTAATGTACCACTTGGCTCCATTTTTCTGCCGACTTCAACATCTCTAGACTATCCAGGCAGGACTCTCCAACTTTGTCAACAAGTTAACGTCACTAGTCCCATCTTCGGCATAAAAAAGAAGTATGACAAGCGTCATCATTCTCTCAAATGCAGACTATACAATCTGGAGACCATGGCTTACCAATCTTCTGCGGGTAAGACTGAAAACAACCGTGCCCGCTAAATAACGGGACCCGGTAGAAATGCAGTCTCAGCATGCTTTCGATTGAGCAAAGAATCGTTCTCTCAAATCATTGACGAACCATGTGGTCTATTTTCCACAAGTCTCCCAAGATTGTTGGCACTCGTCGAGAGTGAGTTTCTGATTCTTTTAAGCTATCTTGAAAAGGAAGGTGGTGCTGCGATTATTAACAGCTCTGACTCAGAAACTGTCCGATATAGTGATACAATTCGCAATGCTCCTCGTCTCTGTATCAATTAAAAAGCAAACCTTAACATGAAAAAAAAGGTATTCGATAATCTTTTTAGTTCAAATACGTAATATCCACATAGACAAGAAGTGCGAAATCCTTTATTTTTTTCCTGAAACGCTGTGTGGTGATTTCCATTTCGGATCATTATTTTTTTAACGGTTGAACATCCAAAAATAGCTTAACATTTTGCTTGAACTCTAATTTCTTTGAAATCTATTTCAACCATTTTCATTGGTGAAAAATTTTCTCCGTGTTGTTTCTTCACACACTTTCAAAGAAGGTTCTGTTAGGATAATCTGTCCTATCTGGACAGTAGGACATTTTATCCTATTAGGACAGTAGCTAACATAAGATGAAGAAGATACAGCTTTCGGTTTAGCAAAGCCGATAATAAGCGTCCTTTGGGCATTCCTGCAATTCTTAGATGTTCCTAATCTTTTCGTTGTTTCAAAAATTTTTAGTTGCTTGGGTCGACGGAGCTATGCTTTTAAACGTTTCGGCTGATGCAGGCATCATCAGTTTGGTATCGGCTCCTTGTGGTGATGTGCAGCTTTTCATAATTCAAAGTTGGTCCTTTTTAAGCCCAAGTTGGACCCAAAACTTCCTTAGTGAAGTTTTATTTTGATCATTATTTCAAGGCACGTTGAAACTTTAATCCAGAGGATGCAGCAAGTAGAGTGACTGCACTTTTCGAATAAGTATTTCTGTTCTCCCAGTAACAGCTCAGGTATTTGTTTAAAGAGGAAAGGAAGAGTATATTTAAATCACCTCATTATGTTTGTTTACTTTCGAAATGGGGCGTGTCTAGTCTGTCCCAAGGCTTAAGCTCGCCGGACGTACAGTCGAACATGCGCAGCGCAGACTGGGAGTGCTAATGCGTCAAGTGAGGGAATGGATGACCACCCGTGGGTTCAGTTTGGCACTAGAGAAAATCGAGGTGGTCATTCTCACGAAGAAAAGAATTCCCACTGTAATTCCTTTGCGGATCGGAGATGCGACTGTTGAGTCTAAAGTCGCAATAAAATATTTGGGACTATTGATCGATTCCAAAATGAGCTTTTCGGAACAGATCAGGGCAACGGCGAAAAAGGCCGCGATGGGCGTCTCAGCTTTGAGTTGACTAATGTGCAACATCGGTGGGCCCACACCGAGCAAACGCCGACTTCTCATGAGTGCTGTACAGGCAGTGCTACTGTACGGCTCTGAGGTTTGGGCCGGAGCTCTCAGTAAGGAGCTGTACCGAAAGCGCTTGGCCCAGGTACAGAGACGAGGAGCTTTGCGGGTTGCGTCTGCATACCGCACTGTCTCTGAGTCGGCGGTGTTGGTGATCGCAGGAGTGATACCCATCGCCCTCCTTGCTAGAGAACGACGGAGAATTTATGACCGTAAAGTGGAGGGCTCAAGATATGCTGTCAACCGAGAAGAGAGGCAGCGCACAATACTCGAGTGGCAACAGTCATGGGAAGGCGACTCTAATGGCCGCTGGACTGCCCGCCTTATAGGGGACGTGGGATCGTGGCTAAATCGAAGGCACGGTGAAACTGATTATTACCTTACCCAGCTTCTTAGCGGGCATGGGTATTTTCAGTCTTACTTGCACAAGATTGGTAAATCACGGTCCCCAGACTGCATTTTCTGCCCAGGGGAAAAGGATGACGCATGTCACACCTTCTTCAACTGTAGAAGGTGGAACAGGATGCGGCAGGACTTGCGGGAGGTGATGGGAGAGCTTTCTCCAGACAATCTGGTCGGAGAAATGCTGAAAAGTTTTGACAAATGGACCTGCGTGGCACATTACTCTCGGGCAATACTTATTGCCAAAAAATATACGATAGATAACCTTGGGCGCGGGGTCTAGGGAGGTCTCCTTTCCAGCAGTCCTCCTCCATCCTGCCCCCTCCCGCTGGAGGGAGATTTCTCTAGACTGACGGCGCCCTAGCGCGTAGTAAAAAAGAGGCCTAGCCCGAAGTAATGTGTCAAACAGTTCCAGGCTAGGTTCTCTTGACAGGGGGGGGGGGGGGGGTTTTAGTGGGTAGTTTGGTAGCATGCGCTGCTAGGAGTCCCACACTCCGGGCGTAAATTGCCTTCACCCCCCAACCCAAAAAAAAAAAAAAAAAAAAAAGGCTTAAGCTCTAAAATGAGTTGTTGCGCAACAAAACGTAAAAACTAGAAATTGAAATAGAAAAGATTTACCAAGAAACAAAACTTTGCCCCCCATTAGAGAGTTCTACTTCACCATTCTGTCAATTTTTTTTTTTTGTAAATTATGAAGGGCACAAGAAAACATACTCCACAAAAAATATTTGTAACTTTCTTATTGTGTATTATTAAATAATTCGCTCTCCAAGTCTGCAAAATCGCATAAACCTAACAAATATAACTATTTGACATTGGATATATGAAGAATTTTCTTCCTGGCATAGCGCACATTGTAATTTGGAAGACTTTATACGAGACTCGCTTCTCATTGCTGTTAATTGCACGAGGCTTAACCATAGTCTAGGTAGCATAACTGACTGTTCTTCTGCAAGCATCTGCGCATTGACCATAGCGTTACAACAAAACAGTGCTAATACTTTCATTGGCGTCTCGGAGAAAGAGATGGAGAAAGCCACAATATATTTCTTATTGTATTGAGTTACTAGACAAGCGTTTTAAATGTGTTGTTCTTGTGTAAATAAAGTAAGGACTAAGCATCAACCAATGCAAATAAAATTAAACTATTCTCTTTTGAATCCTGTTGATCCAACGTTTTGGGTTTCGAAGTGTTATCGTTTTTGCGTTATATAATATCATTATTACGATATGACTGTATTTTGGCTATATAAAATAGGGTTAACACAATCGACTGTATTTTTTGAAAAAAAAAATATATTTCAAATCGTGAAAATATTCAATAAAATAATAAAAATTGAGGAATTTTCAACAAAATGTAAACTGTATTGAAATTTTTACTCGCCTAATTTGGAACCCGGGAAGTTGGTTTGATCTCCATGCGTTCATATCGGATCAACAAACCTTGAGATTAATTGTCGGCTATATGAAAAGCGTCGCTTCTAGAAAAGAAAACGCGTCTGTGGTCTCTGGTGTGTACCAAAGTGGTTACAAGGTAACGACAGCTTTCTTATACCCAAAACTTCATGTAGGATATGCGCCACACGGTCTTTTGAGATGCCTACTATCTCAGCTATCTGCCGTACCTTCAATCAGCGGTCTGCCAAAACGAGATCGTGGATTTTCGTCACGTTATCCTCCGCGGTTGCTAATATCAGGGCACCTTGGCTTGGTGCATTGATAACCGACCTGCGACCATGCTGAAATTCGTTGAGCCAATTTTCGATGGTCGCCATCGAAGCAGAAGCGTTTCCATACACTGCATCCAAGCGCTCTTTGATTTCCCTGTGCGGTTTTCGTTCCAAAAACAAAAATCGAATTCGAATCGTTTTTGAAATCAACGGACACGCTTGGTTTCAAAAGAAAGCATTTTATATTTGAGCAATTGTTCCTAAATTTTAACAACAAATAAATTTGCTCAAACAAAAAACAATTTCTCCAACAGTTTTTTTACAACTCACAGATACATTTCACCAAATAACAGATCACGTAAGTGCATGATGTTTTTTTGTGATCATGTCAAGCGGGGAGCCCAGCAACTAATCCTGGTTGAACCGAAAAAATCCGCACAAATCAACTTCACAGTGGAGGAAGAAAAGAATGAAAAATAGGGTTTCCTGGACGTATTCATCTTAAATAAAGATGGTGACATCAGTTTCGAAACGTACAGTAAGACACACACATTGGAACATTCCGAACATTTCGAACCATAAAAACTGAAAATTTCTCAGTCACGAGCCATGATTCACAGGACGTACCACCAATCCCTACATACAACAGCCAGGGAGAAGGAAACGCAATATATTCCCAAAGCTGCAAAGTTGAATGGATTCAAGCCGCAACGGTCAAGAAAGAGCATTGCGCGTGAAATCAGGAGAATTTGGTAAAAGATATAACATTCAATACTGTTCAATTGGGGATCCTGAAAAGGCGTACTGGAAAGCGGTTACTCACAGCGAAAACGTCGCCTAAAAATTAAAAAGGATTCTAGTATAAGAAATAAGATGAAAATCATCTGCGGATCAATTACGCTTTACATATCTACCATCGGGTGAATATCCAATTGAATACACAGGTTGCTTTGCGATACTACGATAATAACTAAGATATGATGACGGTACACATAACTCTCTCCATGAAAAGTGAATATTTACAAACAATTATATTTTTTTCAAAAATTCCAAAAGCTTATGATTTAATATATTAGCTATCAATGGTGAAGTCATTCGTATAAATGACCTACCTCCTGTGAATGCATTTCTTATTTTTATCTACAACATGTTCAAATTATTTTTAAAAACGTTATTGAATGAGTATGCATAGCAGGACTTTAATAAAAATCAACCAGTATGCACATTCAATAAACATTAAACTAGTAAAAAAAAAGTTGTGAATGCAATATTTATTCAGTTACATAATACGATAAAACATCTTTAAATTCAAATGTTTAAACAAAACTGCCTATACTTGTTCGTTTGACTCCCTGAACACTATGACAAATGATGTCTTGTAAAAATGTTGTTCATATGTGTACTGGTAACGTTTGCCAAAATCTGCGACTTCATTGATTTTGTTTACATTTTCAAATTTGCAATCTATTTCGGGTGTCTGAACGGACGATTCCAGTGAAAACATCTGGAGCTGTGCAAGTGAAAATCTTATGTTTCATTATTGATGGTATTAGTAAATCATTTTAGAATTCGGGACCAAAAATATTCTATGTATTTTTAACCCCTACACGTATTCATGCATACGTGCAAGGAATCGATTGTATTGTATATGCATTCAAGCGAAAAAATTACATCAGAACAACAAAAATCTGTTTATGGGTTTGAAAATGAAAAATCAATGACTTGATTTATTTTTATCTCATCAACTAATGGAACATTTCGTTGCTGTTTTATTTTAGTATTACTATTTATTAGTATTGCTATTTATGGTTTTTATATTTTGTTTTTATTTGTGTTTTTACTTGTGTTTTTCTTTATTTTTATAATTCGTTATTCACAATTTATTACTATTTATGAACAATTGTTGTTAAGTCGCCATCTTTTCGATAGCGCCCTATTTTGAACGCGCCCCTTTTGCTTCTGTTTCAGACTGCTGTCAAATCAACCGTGCCTTGTCGCTACTTGACTTCCAAAAAGCATAGTAAAGTTGACAGCAGCTATCAATCCACCACCGATCATCTTTATATCCCAAATCTCCCATCCCAAATCTCGAAATCATCATAAGCAGCAGCACAAGTGGAGAGTTTCGATTTCGTGCATTGTCTAGATCGCAAGCAATTTAATTGTGATCCTTTCATTCTTGCTCTTCTAAATCTCTCAACAAGATGCAAGCTGTCCCCTACCCAGTCCTGCATCATGTCTACTCGCCGTGGACGCCACCAACATCGAACGGTAAGTCCTTTCAATTAACTCGTGTTATCTCGTAGGTGTTAGTGCGAATCCAGACAATCCATTGGGCTAGTTCGCACTTTCAATTGTTGTAGCCGAGAAGGGTTCGTGTTGTATCAATCAAAATATATCACATAATTCTTAGTATTAATTATTTATAATTTTTTATCCAGCTATTATGATTCTAGTACGGAAATAATTTAACAATAATACCATTTTGACATTAGTGGGTGCTTTGATATGACGTCAGAGTACTGAGGCCAGTTGTAATATGACAACATTCAAGTTCGTCATTAACCGTCAACGGAATAACATCAATTGACAGTGTGCAGTGATTAACTTTAAAGGAGGCAGCCATTTCTGCCATTTAACAGACGCATCTTTTCCCGCGTTTTTTTTTTTGTTTCTCTTTTTAGCAACTACCCCTTACAGATTTTCCGAGTGTTTCCAGTGCTGGTTACTACTGACAAGATCTAACAAAAACCCAAGATATGGAAGAATGGGAAAAGGGTCCTCCGGACCCAGGTGGCCCGCAGGCAAAAGATAAAACAGTGATTCAAAAGAAAAGGAAGTTATCAGACATCACGAATAAGGTTATGAAGAAAGCGGAACTAAAGTGTTACACGAAGGAGGGAGCAGAGAAAGTATTATCGGCACCACCCAACAAGGAAAACAGCCCGCAGACCAACACAAATCAACACATGATTCGGACCCCAAACAAATACCCAACAAACTCAAAGGAAGACACATTCCCGGTGTTAGTCGATGGCTATAACAGTGTCAACGAAAGAATCAGAATCACACCCATGCGTTTCTACCTAATCAACAAGAAAATAGGATTAAAAGGAATAAAAGACATCGAGTAGGTTGGCTACAATAGACTAAAATTACTTTTCGAAAGCGCCACAACGGCAAATGAGTGCGTAGTAAACGACCATATGAAGAAAAACGATTTAAGGCCCTTCATCCCCAGCAACTACCTCTATAGATACGGAGTAATCAGGGGCATACCGGTAGACTTTAGCAATGAAGAGTTCATGGAATTATCAAAACCGTGCAACAAAATGGGCGAGCATTTAGAACATATACAAATTGCGGAAGCGCATAGAATGAGCACAAGGGACAGAAACGACCCCACAAAGTTTATCGAAACGACATCAGTAAAAATTAAAGTGTCTGGGAACGTTCTTCCGGACAATATAAAAACAGCATACGTAGTCAGCAAGGTAGACTACTATAAATTCAAACCTCGACAATGCATGAACTGTGTCAGACTAGGCCACTCCAGTACTATATGTAAGGACAAGACAAAATCCTGCCTCAATTGTGGAGAGCAGGACTGCACAGGTAACTGTAAGAACATGAAGTGCCTACTGTGCAAGAGCTCAGACCACGAAGCCACCGATCGAAAATGTGAAAAATAGACGGCATACAAGAAAGAAGTTGAAACCAGCTCGATTCTTAACATCTCCAACAAAGAAGCCCGGCAACTGATAAACAAGAACAGGTATGCAGGACTAGACCTGGAAGAGATAGCGAACATGGATTTCCCTCAACTCACTCACAAGAAAAATAACAACCACAGGAACCCAATTAAGGACGTCCAAAGGAACCTGATGAGGTTTTCCTACGCACAAATAACAGCACTACCAGAAAGAAATAAAAGACTGAATACAGATACAAACACTCCCAGAAACCAGCACCAAACTGCAGAACAGGTCATACTGCCTACGGAACCGATTAAGAACAACCCACACAGAACCAGTGAAGCAGAGAGGCTACTATCCCAACTACTACACAAACTTACAACACTAATTGAAAATAACAAATAAAATACACAAATAAACACTAACACCTTACAGGAACTGATCAGCACAACGAATCAGAGTTATAACAATCAAAAAAACCAAACACACACTTCGGAAGGAAGGAAAACTGACAACCAAAACACCCGACCCTAAAACATGGAAATACTACAACTGAACATACAAAGCCTAAACAGACATAAAAACAGCCTTGAGTACTACCTTAGGAATAACAACATCACTGCAGCTCTCTAACAAGAAACACTAGGTAACGCGGACACAAACCATAGGATACCTAACTACAACACAATAAGTCTACTAAGGGAGGATAGCATAGGAGGAGGAGTTGCCATCTTGATTAAGAAAGAAGTCAAATACAGACGCATTAACCTTGACTGCCAACTAGAGGCAGTCGCAATCCAGACCCTAAATCTCAAAAGAAATGTCACGCTAGTGTCAATCTACATACCACCCACAATAAAAGCAAATAAAATGAAGATAGAATTGGAAAAGCTAGAGGGACAAATAGACATTAGAAACAATTTAGTCATGGGAGGAGACTGGAATGCCAGAAACAACCGATGGGGGGACCACGTCACGAACTCCAGAGGCAGAACACTAAGCAACTGGGTAAACAAACTGGAACTAAGAATACTGAATACAGGAGTTTACACCTTCAGGCGGTGGAATAAAAATGGTATATGGACCACTTCAACCCCAGACATCACAATATCTAACTTACCCATAAATAATCTCTCCTGGCAGACAGTTAATCACGACATCTGCAACAGCAGCCACTGCCCGATAAAGATCAGCATCAACCTGAGTCCAAAAACTGTTGAGCACACAATAAACAGGACGAACTTAACACACGAAATCAAAACAGGGACATTCTCGCAAAATCTCATAGACATTCACAACTCCCTAAATAACCTAATAAATGCCAACACAGTCCAACGAAGATCTGACTCCCCTCCCAACTACTGGTGGAATGCGGAATTAAAACTAATCTGGCAAAAAAAGAACAAAGCTCTTAAAAAATTCAATAGGATTAAGAGTTACAGTAACTGGGCAAACCTACACTGCATCAGAGAGGAATGGAAGGACAAAGTTAAGATAGCTAAAAGAGAAAAATGGGAAGAAATGATACAGGAACTAGGACAAATGGGGAACGTCAAAAATTTCTGGAACTTTATCCGGGCAAACATGAGCAATAAAGGTCAAGGAGCAAATAACAACTTTGACTCTCAAACAAGCAAACTGTTTCTGGAAAACATTAGAAACAAACAATACACGGGCCAAACAGTCGTATGGACAGACCCTCAGTATTCAGAAAGAAACCAGAATTTTGGACAAGAAGATCTAGATATGGTAATTAGCGATCACAAGAGATCCACTGCTCCTGGTCCGGATAAGATTGACCACAAAATGATAGCTCGATTGTACCACTCCCATCAGGAGTCCTTCCTTGCAGCTACAAATAAAGCAATAGCGGAATGCTCGATACCTGATGCATGCAGAGATATAAGGGTGCAACCCATCTTAAAACCCAACAAGGAACCATCGAACATTAACAACTTCAGGCCGATATCCTTGCTGAGCGTACTGATCAAAACCATAAATAGACTGATCAAAAACAAAATCAACATCTTGGTAGAAGGTAAAAACCACATGTCAAAACACTGCTTCGCTTACAGGAAGAACAGGTCAACAAACACCTGTATTAACACACTTCTGTTGAAGCTATCGCAGAAAATTAGTAACCCCAGCAAGATTGGTGTAATCATTAACCTATCTAACGCCTACGAAAGAGTCGACCTGCACACACTCAAAGCGGCACTGGATGAAATAAGGATCCCCACAGTTTACACCAACTGGATCTGCAACATATACGGACACAGAAACCTTCAACTAAATGATCAGACTATAACGATCACAAATGGCCTACCCCAAGGAGATGTACTGAGCCCATTACTGTATAACATATACACAAGGAAACTCCATACTATCAGTGACGACACCACCACAGTACTGCAGTATGCGGACGACTTCCTCCTCCTTCAAGAGAGCGGGAACACATCAGACACAGTAAAAACGCTGCAGGACAAAATAAATCACTTTATTAACATATGCAGCAATCTGAAATTGGAAATTAACATGGATAAGATCCAGACCATCTCATTCACAAGCGGGCCCCAACCAATGCAAAAACTGTCCTTGAACAACAGAGAACTGACCTGGGCAAACAGTGTCAGATACCTGGGGAAAAATATAGACAGGAAAACGGCCTTTAAAGAACAAGTGACCGAAATAAGCATGAAGCAAAACGCTTATAACCTGATACAGATGTTATCCAAGCCGACTAACATCTTCAAAACAACTCATGCACTTAACCTGTACAGAACGCTGATAAGACCACAGCTGGAATATGGCATAACAACTTATGCACACGCACCCCAATATTTTTTCAGTAAAATAGACACAACAAAAGCCAAGATCCTAAAAAGGTGTCTAGGGTTGCCTCCGAGCTCACCAAGTGCTTCTGCGTTTGAGATAGCCGCAGAATGCACCACTAAGGACAGAGCGGAATGGCTCACAGCTAAAGAGTTGGGCAAATTGATACACAACGAATACATCAGAGCTGACATGATGGATAGACTCATAGACAACAATAACAGCTACAGCTATGTCTACAACAGACACCAAGATCACCTGCACAGGATTATCCCCACTATAGAAACCACAAAACCGGCAAATTACGCAATTAAATTGGAAACAACGTTCATAAACTAGAAAGTAGCAAATCTGGAGACACAAAACACCTAAGTGACTTGTTCAGCGAACACATACGAAAACTCACAAACCGAAAGGAAGAAGTTTACACCACTGACGCGGCTAAGAACCTACTAGGCACAGGAATTCCATATAAAAACCACAACACCAATATAATCATCTCCTTCAGCCTGCGTGACACTGTCACCACCCTAGATGCGGAACTATATGCCATTCTAACGGCCCTAAGGGACAGCACCATGAGGGCAAGTCAAATAGTGAACATCTTCACGGATTCGAGAAGTGCCCTGACAAATATAAAATCAAATAAAGATAATAAATGGGTCATACATGACATATGGCAGGTGTTGAGCAGCAACCCGGACACAACATACAACTTCCAATGGCACCAGGGCACACGATTATGAAGATACGGACGAAGCCGCCAAGGAAGGTATACTAGATAATCATCAGCTAGACACCCATGAGGAACTAGACGAAATCCTAGGTATCATCCAAGAGGAGATAAACAGAAAATGGAGGATGAACATCCTGAAAAAACCAGAAACTTCAAACCCAACCCCTGGAAAGAGGCTCACCACCTCAAAAGCGAGAAAGCCTGGTTTCAAAAGAAAAACATTCCCCGCAAATCCATTAAGAAAATTAATAGACTACTCATAAACAGAGCATATAATAGGGAGAGACTATACAATATAAAATGTATAGACTCATCGAAGTGCCAGAACTGTGACCTTACAGATGATATAGACCATCGCATTTTCCATTGCACTAAATATAATAACAGCAGGACAAATTTCAGCTTCTTTAACAAATACAGTAAAGTTTATGACATACTAACTAAAAATAACACCAATATCCTAGAAGACCTCGGCAGATTCCTCGAAGAAGCCAACCTAATGATATAAACCACACAACACACCATACCATCCAAATTCCCACAACCCCTACTGGAAACACTCCTAAACAAATCACCAACTGGAAATAATTAAGAGCGCATTACGCTGGTCAGTGCCACTTGAGCCAGGGCCAATACTTTCGGAATCTTTGTTTTCCGAACACAGCGAAAAAAAAAAATATGACAACATTAATGTTTTGCTAACTTCAAAATCATTGAATAAACAAACAGCGAATACAATTAAATATGATTTTTACTTTTCCTAGGAATAATTTTTCTTATATTTTATTTATTACCTTCAATATAATTTAAAACTGAAGTTAAGATAATATAATCTATGCTAGTAAATGTTGTGTCAACTATCTGAAGTTATTGCTTACTTCGTCGTGGTACCAAGCCAAAACAAGGCTGTCGTAATTAGCTATCATTCCGGAAGTTTCCAAATAATCTTTTTGTTCTTACTGATCTCCCACTGAATTAATTTCCTCCTATCTCTTAAGATTCTCCTCGCAAATGCATTCTTTCCACAACTTCGTTAAAATTTTTAATAACTAGAAACTAGAATAATAAGTCATAATTATATTGCAAATTGAATTATATAATCACAAATTAAATAAAGGTTAATTCAGATTATAATAAGGAGTTTCAAAATAAATTTTTAAAATTCATGAAAATGAGTAAACTTTTTGTAACGGAAATCAAATAATTGAAACGCGAATTGGTCCTTTTTTTTCATTTTTATTATTGATTTCTTGTTTGATCCTTAGTTTTATGTATCGTGACTCAGGTGACTAAGCTCAATTTCGTGTGTTTCAATACATGCCGGTTTAATGTCGACGATATTTCTTTGAGTAACACCCTAAACTTTGTCTCCTTAGATACACTCGATAAAAAACTACGACGAGGTGAAATATGTTCGTCGAGTAGTTCATTCTATATCACTAAAATGGACTTTCTTTATTTAAGAGAACAGCTCAATGTTGGTTCTAGCAGTTCGGGACTTATCATAATCCTGCTGGAGGTACGTTCAATGGTTTAGGCCAGGATAGAGTTGACAGGATCTTTGCGAAAATAGTCTACAAAATAATTGTAAATCATAAATATATGCTTCAGTACGGTCGCAGTGTCAAGAAATTCCAATTTTTATAAGTTTGTTTTTTTAAAAATTAATTTGTAACCTAAACAATATATTTTTAATGTTTTAAGCTCAACAGAAACTTTGAAACATCTCTTAAAAGTCATTGAAGTAAAGGCCGAAATACAATACTGCGTGACGGCGATGCGATTCTCCCTCTTCGTTACGCAACGCATTCAATTTACAATGCACGCGATGCGGGGAACATTAATGTTCATATGACAAATGTCAAATTGGTGATATTTTAAATGAAATTTGCTGGAAAATGTTTTTGATTTTTTAAAAGTTTTGAATTTGGAATGTTTCTTCGTTTAGCAAATAAAAGCCTTAACTAGGATTCATGAAATTTTCATTCACAATTCATTCATAATAACCAATGTACTTAAAAAGTAATTAAGGCGTTTGTATTTCAAATTTCATTTAAGCGCCACATTGCATTTGACAAACGTCACGCACATCGTTCCAAGGTATTTTCGTTTTTCCGAATATTTCCGGCCTTGCATCGACGCATCGCAATCATTGTACGATGTCTCATACTAATGCATGTTACGAAAACTGCTTGACATTTGCTGCGAGACTCTCGTCGCGCTCTCGTATCGCAGTCTCGCGCTATTGATTTCGGCCTTAATGAGGGTCAAAATTATCGAGTGTGTTCTTTGCTGCCAATACCTTCATATTCAAACATGTTTTGCGCTTTATTTTTTAGAATGTAGAGGTACTTTGGACGATTAGGCAATACTAAGGCGAGAAGCACGACATCTCGCCTAAGTATAGCGTAACTTCTTTGATAGCTTATTATCTAGGAAAAGCAATTGATTTAGTTGTGAGAAGCAGCTACTACCAAGCATGGACGTACTTTAAAATAACCCGGAAGGAGCTGATCACCAAGATTTTTGTCCAATCGATCATAAAAGCTCTGCAAGTAAAATGGAAGTTGATGCAGTTCTCGAGATGTATGGGTTAAGTTACATTAACTACTTTGGTTAAGTAGTGGTAGTAGTTTGGTTTGGTTAAGAAAGCGAGTACATAGGTCACGTAGAAAAGCATACGGAAAGCCACCTTCGAAATTCAAAAACAACACAAAGCTCGGTGGAAAAGACAAACTAACCAATGCTTTGATTGGAAACTAACTAAATACTATGGTCTAGCAGTACGAAAGAAGGCGCAGTCGAAAGATGACACGAAAAAGGGGATTATGCTTACGTATAATCACTTGATCTCGACTAATTGAAAGCCAGTTTATCAACTCGTGGTGCAAATTGCGATCTTTTTTTTTCCAATTTTTATTTTTTATAATTTTTAATTAAAAATAGGATCCTATTAGGAATCGCCATAATAGGAATAGGACGTTAATTTTTGGAATTTTCACATTTTAAAAATTATTGATGTCAAATGGTTTGTTATAGGACAACACAGAAAACGTACAATTTGCGATAATTGCAATAATTTTTCACAAGTTAAGTAAATAACTTGCAGGACTAAAAAACAAAATATATGCCGCAATTTTTTGTTCTAGCGTATCATCATTAAAAACATAGATAAAGTCAACTATCGGTGAATACAAAATAATTAGTGCATCATGGTAAAACGCAAACGTCGATGCATATCGTAAGTTCAAAAAACGAAAATACACCAGGAAGTCTCATCGCAAATAGAGATAGAAGAAAAAATAATTGATTTACGTTTGTATTGGTACTTTGCATTGCGTTACCGAATCGTAAATACATGGAGCGCTGAACACTTCGAACAAACTCGCGATATATCTTTATTTAACCCAAATAAGTGGGATTATATTTGTCTTAGTAAATTTCCTCTTATATTTCGCGTAAAATCACAATTAAAATATAAATCTGCTTTTTTCTATCACCATGTGAGAGAAGTTGCCGGAATTTATGTAGTGCTATGCGTAACTACTAACCAGCTCAAATGTTTTGCACAAACTTCCAAAACAACTGTCTTCGACGCAAATTTTTCAGATACATAGGCCATCGTAAGCAAAACTTTCGTTATGCCATGTTATCCATATCGGATGCCATGTCTTAAAGGCATGCCATCCGGAGAAAACAAGATGCGAGTACTCCGAGAGCTTTGCAAAATAGAGAGCTTTTAAAGAAACCGATGTTAAGGAATGAATAGATCGCGGCGACTAGGTTCCTGATCTTAAATAAATGAATGAATACAGTTATTCACATTTAATATTATTAATACATGTTATTCTGTCTCTGCTCACTTCTAACAATCGTCTAAGCATACACTCAAAGACCTTGAGATAAATTATTGTAATATTTAAATTGTTAAAAGTTATTGAAAACTTTCAAAACTTTTGGGATTACCCAGTCCTTTTTATATATTAGCAAGGTTGCTACATCTTTGAATATGTTCTGCATCTGTTCATTTGAATGATCGCTAAAACTATTGTATAACCTAAACGCCAGTGTTTTTATTCTGAACTGATTCTCGAGGACGAGAGAAATACTTGAGCTTTGCTTCTTGATAAATTTTTTCGCTGCTATAGTGGCGTTTTGTTCTACGATTGAACTAAAGTCCAGTAAAAGCTCATAGTACTTTTCGCTCCAACTGTGAGCTTAAATGGAGGTGACTTTGTCGTTATAAGCTATCTCCAAGGAGTTTTGATTGGACATAGCTATGCCACTAGGAAATTGTAATCGAATACCGTTAGATTGAGACTTTTTCGTTGTGTTCAACCGTTTTTGGTTTTTAATTAAGCGGCTTTAATATGGCTTACACTATGGTTTTTAATTAAGTGTTTTAAGAATGTTACTCTTGTTAGACGGAATGGTGTAAAAAATTGACAAATACAAATTAAATTCTACTTGATTTAGTTAAGTACCGTCAGAGCGAGAGTTTGTTCGAATTGTTGTCGCAATTTTGTGCTTAGGATGCGATAGCGTAAGCATGAAATAATTAGAATTTTATTTCATTATCATTTTACACTCAACAGGAATTCTCGCCTCAAACTTTCTGCGTAGAAACACCTTAAAAACATAAATCTTTGTATGGTTTTCCTACCACTTTTTCAAAGAAGTCACACGGAAGTGTGCATGCTTTTCATGCGTATGTGTAATTTTTATACATACTGTCTGTGTCTATATTGTATTTATAATGTATATGTCTACATCAAACTCTCTTTTTCCTACAAGGGGAGGGAACCTCTTCATTCTTATAGAAATATTCCAAAAAATTTTGAAACACAATTGATTAAACAAGGTAGAACAGTAGATTGGCTACTAAGATGACCAGAACTTACATCGGTCGTCATCTGGAAAGGAAATGTTAAGTTTTCAAAGTCCGAATATTTTTTTAAAAATATCTACAACAGAGAGCTATTTTAGGATAGATGAAACCCTACAAACTTTAGTTTCAATGAATCTCATTCAGGATCAAACAGCTTGCAATCAAATCAATGGCGATCGCGTAGATTTGTTGTGACTAATCACATTTGCAAATTAATATTTTTAAAAACATACGAGTTCAAAAAATTTTAGAATTCAAAACTGAATCGCTGTGATGATACATAAGATTCACGCAAAAAAAGGTCTAAGGGTTGATTATCACAATAATAAGCCATTCATTATGCTCTTCAGCCTTTTTGGTATTTTATTGTC
The DNA here is from genome assembly GCA_954870665.1 of Stratiomys singularior. Classification (NCBI taxonomy): domain Eukaryota; kingdom Metazoa; phylum Arthropoda; class Insecta; order Diptera; family Stratiomyidae; genus Stratiomys; species Stratiomys singularior. Next base: position 29,109,803 of record OX940881.1, on the reverse strand, counting down.
ATATCTTGAAGAAAAACGGTAGACGCGTAGGTATTTATTTTTTAACTAAAAGCCAAATTAATAAAGCAAGTTCTTCGATTAAAGAAAAAATAAAAATTAAGTGGAAATTTGAGAATCTAAAATAGAGGAAGTGATTGTGAAAAATTCTGCTGACAAGATTTAATGAACGTTTTGGTATATCCGGAAAAGTGCTTTCATAATCCTTAAAATAAATTAATTTCATTGTGTTTGTAGTTTAAAGGGAGTCCAAAACACCAAAGGAAAAAAGAAAACGAAGAAGAGGCTTGAAAATGGATAATTGCAGTAAAACATTGTTTCTCCTTTACTTGGGGCAGTTTACTTTCCTAGGACAAAACATATAAAGGAAAAATTAACTGATTGCAAAAACGACTTAACAAGGTTTACGCGTCAAAACCAAAAACCAAACAAAACCAAAACCAAAAAAGTACTTGCTTTGTGGTGATCTTAACGCGCGTCATAGGCTTGGAACTGTGTTCGAGCTAATAAAATAGGTTAATGTTTGTATGAAAGGTTAAGTGAAGGGAATATATTTATTCACTTCCCGACCGAACCCACATTCTATTCGCCTCGAGATGCCGGATCTACCCTTGATATTATATTAGGTGATGATAATATTGGCCCTTCAGACATTAGAGTATTACAAGCGCTATCATCTCCTCATTCCCCAGTGCTTTTCATACTAGACTCAAAGGGAGTTTACCGCTATAAACCACATCAAGCCTTCTTCTTCAAAAAAGCTGACTGGAGGAAATTTCGAAGACATATTAACGACAATATATCGATTTCGCAAAATACGTTTATTTCTTTGAACACAGCGCAAGCGGTCGATGAAAAAATCTCCGAATTTAAGCACACTATTTGGAGGGGTATAATGCTGTGTAGTCAAATCTAATGCCAAATATACAAGATCAGGAAGCTCTGAAGCTTATTCGTACCCGAAATAACCTGAGAAGACTGTGGCAAAGATCTAGGGATCAGGCCTTGAAGTTAGGCGAGAACTCACTTGTAGTGAGTGAGTTCACGCCGGAAAAAAATCTCAAACCTACGGAATCAGTACTGGAATCGAATGCTCCAGAGCTTAGATTTTAACTGAAGGGGACTTTGGCGCTTAAATAAAATTTTCGAAAGCAAATCTCACAAATCTCACACTTAAAGACGCAAGTGACCATCAGACTTACTCTTGTGAAGAAAAAGCAGAAATTCTTGCTGATAAATTTCATAATTAGCCGTAATTTCATCATAGCCTTTGGTAAACTATTCGAAAAGTTAATTCTCAAAAGACTCACAGACTTTGTGGGAAATGCGAACATACTTCCTAACTTTCAGTTTAGTTTCAGACACGGCTATTCAATGGAGCACCAGTTGTATCGCGTCTCAAAGGACATTAAGACAGCTCTAATAGGGAAGCAATCAGTTGGACTAGTCACCATCGATATTGAGAAAGCTTTCGATAGAGTCTGGCACGAAGGTTTACTTCATGAGCTCCAAGAGTACAGAACTCCAGCATACATACGTAATTTGATAGCTTCCTAAATCAAAGACAGATCATTTAAGGTAAAGGTCCGAGATAGCACCTCTCATGTAAGAAGCATCCCAGCTGGTGTTCCCCAAGGCTCATGTCTGAGCCCTACCCTTTTCAATATCTATGCCTCCGATCTCCCTACAAGCGAGCACTGTCACATAGCTGCCTTTGCGGACGATACCTGTTTTTATACTTCAAGAATTCACCCAAGTACAATAATAGCTAACTTAGAGAAAATGTTTGAACAAGTATATCATTTCTTCTACAGGTGGAAAATAAGCATCAATATTGACAAAACTAAGGCAATGTTTTTCACTAAAAAACGTAAACGTTCCTTGCTGCCTAATCGACCGATTAACTTTTTAGGACAAGCCATACCATGGTCCGAAAATCTGCAGTACCTTGGGCTAACGTTGGACAAGAAACTCATGTTCGTTTGCCACATTGAACAAATAAGCATTAAAGCATTTAATTCTGTACTTCAACTGTATCCACTACTCAACAGAAGGTCCCAATTGAACATAAAGAATAAGATGATAATTTTAAAGATAGTAATTCAGCCTGTAATATTATACGGAGCGCCTACTTGGAGCCAATGCGCTAAATATTTGAATAAATATTTTTTATTTCTCATCACGCAAATTACATGAGCTTGCTAATATTAGCCCTATCAATAAACTCGCGCTCTCACGCAGAAATAATCTACTAGCTAAGGTATAACACGCTTCGAATCCATACATTCAAGCACTCAGGATTTAAATTTATAGATTAACCTGAGAGATCATGCGTCCTCAACCGAGTATTGATACTTATTACTAAGTTCCAAAATAGTACGTAAATAGGTTTTAACATAGGTACTAGTAGTTTAAGTTAGAGTTAAGTTTAAAAGAGATTTTTGTTGAATTTTCCTTTACTATTATAAATATATCATATGAATAAGAAACATTTGTGGTACAATCAGAAAAAATAATGTAGATGCAATGCAATGAATACCAAATTCAGAACTCTCACTTTAAGTTTTTAGCTTAGTCCTGCAAATTTTTAGAAACAATAAAGAACTTATTGAATAAAATACTAATATTCCTTTACTTGGGACCAATGTTTTCATCCTTGGGGAGTCTTGCTTCTCTATGAGCTTTACTGACCCCATATTTTGTATATGTACTTGTGTTTATATATATCTGTTGATATGAATTCCTGCTCTCCTACCATTTTATGAAATTCAATGAAAAGCATAGATGAAATACCATTGTGATGAATAATTTGCTCGCGATGAAACACCCAAGTCGTCGGTAACTTCCCTTTTTGTCTAGTAGTTTTGAAATAATGACTCTACCGCGATCACCTCATCAATGCGCCGACTCATCTCACTCTTGTGACGCAATCGAAAAATAAATGGTTTTAATTGAATTGTGGCCGTCTTTTTCGAACCGCCTTGATTCACCATTCTGTTCTTTCCCATCTGCAAAGAACTTGCCATGGTTACAAACATTTGCTCAATGACATCATCACCAATCGTTGAGATTATTCAATGGTAGGAAACCATCGTATGTCGCAGATTCATCATTGCAAAATTTTCAAATAACCCACAAAATTCCAACTTGCACTTGGATGCGGCCATTAAAATTTAATATAAATCAATGTTGCACATACTTATCACATTTTTAATGTTCACAATGAAATAATGATATCATCCATATAAAGACTTTATTTTCAAGTGTAGTAAACAATTGGAACGGTCCAGGCCAAACGAACGTAGAAATATTTCGCGGCATTTCCACTGTGCAGCACTCCAAGCCGCCTTAAAGTCTCCACGGTGGTCAAGGTCGCCGTTGCTGAGATTATCTTGGGTGGAAAATGCACTTGGGCGTAGAATTTCGCAATGTATGGCGCCACAACTCCATTGGCCGCGTTACATTTATTCCCATTGAAGTCAAGGTCGTGTTAGGTAACAGGAAACATTGAAAATTGGTGATACAACATCCCCATAATGTTTCTGAACACGCTTTATTATTTCCAGGAGAGAAAGATGGCTCCGCAATCGAATCATAATTGCACACTATCAAATTGGCAATGACCACTAAGCAATGGAGCGAAACCAATTGTTTTTTGTCCTTGCGAATTGGGAAGTACAAATTGATTAGTTTAGAATTGGTTGGCGGCCGAAAGACTTGCTAAATTTTTAAAGTATGTTTTTGGCAAGTGGATCGTTGAAGCTGATTGTTAAGTAGTTTCCATTTGAATCTGAAAAGTCTGATTGATTTTCAGTATTTGCATACACTTGTAAAGTACTTCCGCGTGTTTAACAAAGAGAATGCTGAAGTAATTCAAGTGCTGAAGAAATTCGTGAATTTTGACTTTCTCTGCAAGGGAGTTTTTATGTAATTATTCAAATATCGCTTTTCATACATGCGCTTTTAGATTAATATAAAACAAGTGCTCTTTTGGTCTTGTCCGTTCATTTTTCTTTGTGCTTTGCAGACTAAGAGCCATAACCCGAAGAAAATGGTAACCTAAATACGTCATCATAAATTATAAATCTAAGGTAAATTAACTTGACATGCTACTACTCCTGGTAAATACATATCAATGGTGAACGATTGCAAGATAATGGACAATTTTCTGAAACACAGCAAATATTCATTGAAACTCTTGTAAGCTTGAATGGCTTTACTCAGGTACAGCCAAGATTCCTTGCATTTATTTTGCTTATTAAGCTTGTCGGCAAATATAGTACCAGTGCTACTAATTTAATATGATTCACACATGCAATTGTTTGCAGTTATGGCGGTGAAAGTAAACCAATGAGTATTCATTCGTGACTCTGTCAATATGGGTTAGCAATGATGATGTCATTTCAAATCTGCAAGATTATGGAAAATGAATGAATGATGCCTGCGAAAACTTGACTACAGATGAAGTCAAATTTAAATTTTTCTCAAGCAAATATTGAGACTTTACTTTTATGGCGGACGACAGATTGGGCATTAGACACAAATATGGAAACGTTCATAAATTCAATTTACTTATGGATATTAAGGAGCAGCTCAAATGGCTTGGTGATAAACTTTGTTTCCGATCAATCACCTCCAAGGCCTAGAGCTCTCAGTACGCAGTAAACTTTTTAAATGCTTATGAGGCATTGAATTCTTAAATGTTAATAAACAAGATCCATTCAACTGTTGTAAATCCAAAGCTCAAAATTCGTAGCTGTGCCACTTCCGATATTTGATAGCTCCATCGAAAATCGACCGATTTTCAGATAATTTTTGGATTCACCTTCTTGAACATGAAAATATATTGATATCTAAGAGGGCTACCTAATTAACAAACATTGAAATATTTATGAAAAATTCGGCTTATTTATGGAAATATGGCCCAACGTAGCTTTTACGAATCATTGGTTTGTGTTGCATTCAAAAAATTCTATAAATATTTTACTTAGCGTACAGCCTGAAAATAAAACAGTTCTAAATAGTAAACTAGTCCTGACCTCAAAGCCAAAATCGAATGCATCACTGATGTGATATTCACCCACATGTTTGTCAAAGTATAAGCGAAAATTTCCTGCAAACCACGAGTGCTTGTTCCTAATATTTTAAATATTATTAACTGAATATTTCATTTGACACCTAGTTAGAACTTATGCTTCCATAAGATAATATAATAAAAACGGCTTGCTTAAATAATACACGCTCTGCATTCATTGCAAGACCCCATGATGGATTTTTGTTTATAGTGCATCCAATTAAGCTGGTTAAGCATTCCCTTCGCTCCATACCACGTGCATGCATAAGCTCTTCCTGGTTTCGCTACGAGTTGGCACCAGAGAAAAATACGCAGCGTTTTAATTTGACACATATGCCATTTTGATCGTCTGACACTTAGGTACAGTCACACACACACGTTGAGTCCACCAAAACCAACGTGTTTATTTTACCGTGTTGAGCATTTGCAGCACGGATTGCTTTTCTTATTTTGCCAAAAGAAAAAAGCTGCCAAAAGTCATTGTTTGTTGGCAAAAACACATGGTGGAATCGCTCCATCAACTGGCACTAGTGATACGTGCTTTTGACAATGTAAAAGGGGTAATTTCAATGTGAAAGACAGTGAGTGCTCTGGTTGACAACAAAAATACGAAGAGGAGGAATTGCAGGAATTATTAAATGGTCACCCAACTTAAACTCACGGGCAATTAGCAGAAGCATTAAATGTGTAACAGGAAACAATCAGCAGATGAGTACGAGCAACGGGTAAGATCAATACACTCGGTTAATCGGTCCCATACGAATTGAATGAGCGTCAAATGGAAAATCACAACGTCGTTTATGAAATGCTGCTTTGGCACCACGAAAGGAAAGCATTTTTGCATCGATTTGTGGTGGGTGACAAAAACTGGATTTATTTTGAAAACCCGAAGCAGAAAAAAATCATGGCTTTTACCAGATGAAGCCCGTCCTTTAACACCAAGGCCAAATCACTTGGGTACGAAGACCATGTTCTTTGTCTGATGGGACCAGAGTGGTATTTTGTATTATGAACTCTTGAAGCACGGCGAAACCGTTTATCACAGCGCTCTCGTCTAAGAGAAAGAGAAATTTAAACCACGCACTAAGCGAAAAACGATCGGAATAGGCCGGAAAACATGACATAGTGATTTTGTTAAACGACAACCGACGTCGCAAACAGCAAAGCCAGTGAAAGACACAGTGAAATCGTTTGGATGGGACATTCTTCTTGTCTCGCCGTACTTCCCAGACTTGGCGCAATCTGACTTTTACCTCTCCGCATAAATGGGGCACGCCCTCATAGAGAAACATTTCTGCAATTTTGAAGAAGTGGGAAAGTGGCTCGACGAATTGTTTGCCGCAGAAGACAAGCTGTTTTTCTGGCATGGTATTCATAAACTAGCTGGAAGATTGTCGAATAGAGTATTTCGAATATTATAAAAATTCTTCTTCGGGAAAATCATGCGTTTTTTACCAAAATAACCAGAAAAAACGTAGGAATATACCTGGTGCATGATGCATGATTTGTTTAATTTTCTTCTTTCTGTTTTATTCTCCCTCTTTCTCCCTCTCTCGCTTTCTGCTGGCTGTTTCACGAGGGCGCTTTCACTGGTTTATTGCTACGCCATGATGCAACTATTAGCAATTGCTAGGACTTAAAGAAATCTATAAAGTAAACAGGACTCTACGGATCATCCTCTACTTATCTAGTATCTGGAAATAAAACGGAATGCAAATTCGTTACAAAGACGAACTCTCTATTATATCTCGTTTTCTCTATTTTTAGTAACGAGTAAATTGTAGCCATTCGTTTTAGTTTTGGTCTATCGTAGAGGACATAATTTTCGTTTCCCTTTCTGCATAATGTGGAAACGGTGGAACTGCATTTTCTTCAAATGAAGTAAGAGTCAAACACCTGCCCGACTTATAACATATAACAGCCATAGAATTTCTCAGGTATTAACCTAATGTTTATAAGTGGTTCCTTTTTCGTTCCCTATTCTTTTATCTCTCTTCGCCTCCATTCACTAAAGTTTTTATGTTTCAATATTTTTCCAAATACAAACGATCTCATGCCAGCTTCAAGCTTCTTCGGATCAAGTCTAGTCCTGTCAATTTTGCTGGGACCATCGGGTAGTTTTCAAACTTCCTCCCAGTTAGAATTATAAATGATTCACGTAATTCAAGTAACAACTGCATTAATTTTATAATTTGGAGAGAAAAAATAAACTGCTGGAACCGCTGGAACGATTTCCTGGAGGACTGATACAAAAACACAAATTCAAATACCAAATATTCTAGTCGTTGGAGGATTCCCTACATGTCCTTATTTATAGGTTTATCGTTTATGCAAGCAAATTGATATCGGTTTATGCAGGTATGAGTCCTTTTTATGTGGGGAAAAACCTATGGGTGATGCGTTTATGAAATATACCCTTCCCAGTTTTCACCATAAACCGCACAAACACAGTCAGGCATTCAACAATATTTTGAACAATATTCAAAAATTATTTAATGGAACACCCCATTGAGATTTCAGAAAAAAAGGAAAATACCTAGAAACAGTTCTAACAGAGAAAAGCTATGAGCGCCGAAAATAAAATGAACTGATAACATTCCTGTTTAGTATCGAAAAAAAAGTTTGGCCTTACTTATTGTCATCACACATAACAATCCACTGGAACGAACGTACATATTCTTTATTTTGTAGACTCCTGTTATTAGCCTTTGGAGACTTCTCACTGCCAGATACACTGATAGCCCACAACCAGAATCACAAATATATCATAATATTTTTGATAATATTTTCACAGTCTTGATAGTATACCTCAAACATATCCTTCTCGTGACCGTGCTTCATCTCAACCAGTATCTTGAATTTAGTCAAGTTTTAGTTCCGAAAATGTACTATCCAATATAATATTTTAAGTGAATTTATTTATTTTCTGCTTTTCATACCCACCCGTTGCTTCTTTTCCTTCTTGACTTAGCCTTGATAATAGTATATAGATGCAAATTTAGTGCTTGAAATGCAATTAAAGATTAATAATACCTACCTTAGCAGTAGCTATTGGAGCGTTATGTAATATTCCAATTCACTATCGTTAAACCAATTGCAGTGGTGCATTTGCAAATTGAATGTATGATATAACTATCGAATGCATTTAAACTATCTTTTCTTCGATTTGATCTGAATGGTGCAGCGGTTAGAAACCTTACCTGGCTGTAATGAATACATACCTCATAATTCCAATTAAGTTTAATTGTTTTAATGAACTATTGTTTGTGCTAGATTAGGCATTCATTCCGAAACTCAAACGTTTGGCTACCGGTGATAAACAATATTTAATGATCAAATTATGTCGAATATAAGGTGCAATGATGATTAACATTTCAACTCCTATGGATAACTTATAGCCTAGTTTGTTACCATCCTTACCGTTTTTAACATCGATTGATTTAAAGATAAATTGACAAGATATGTATCCGTATAGACTATGGTGTAATGCTTTCGACAGTTAGTTATCGTTTTGAAATTGAAGATTTTCAAATGTTTCAGTATTTCGATAAAAGTTTAAATTTTATTTCAAAACAATGATACGAATCTCATTTTCAATAAAAAGATCTTCTATATACCCGTTAATGGGTATGTACTTCAAGGACTTTGATAATATGACAATACCTGCTTATAATTAAACCACTGTCAAATACACCTTTATACATATACCTTGAAAGATGTGTGAGAAGTACCAAAGCTATCCTTGGACAGGGACCCACGGGGCCTGGGTTATAAGCTTGTTACGCGGAAGCTTGGTGGCCTACAGGTGCCTGTGTAAACGAAGCCGACAGGAATAGTACACAAAAGTCCGGGCTCTCTTCCCCACCTCAACATGGAAGCTGTGCACAGGGAAAGACCAGCACTCTGTCCAACCTTCACGAGGAAACAATTGGAATGTTCTACTATAGGTGCAGTTGTGGAGTTGTTGCCTTCTGACTAACAGTAGGTCCAACAGGCAGTTACTCCTCCTTATGACGCTGGATATCAGGAAAGCGTTCAACTCCGCTAAATGGATTGATGTTCTGGATGCCCTGGACAACTCATTCCATGTACAAGAATATCTGAGACGGATAGTCCGAAATTAGCTGAAGGATCGATCGAAGGGTGTCCCAACGCTCCATTTTCAATGCAGGTCCAGACATCTGCTGCGATGGATTGCTCAGACTCACTAAGTCAGAGCAGTCGTGACTGATCAACTATTCGAATGGATTTGCAGCACTGGCAACTGTGCGCACGTCGATCTAGAGTGGTTAAGGCTAAACGCACTAACGCACCGGGCAGGAAGGATTATGACAACCCATAAATTTAGTCTAGTGAAACTTAGCCAAGATTACTGAAGCGGTCATACTCACAAAGAAGAGGCTCCCTAGAATAAGAATGATCAGTATCTGCGATACAATAGTAGAGTGAAAACTATCTGGTAACTATCTAGGCTTGCTGATGGAGCCTCAGCTGAGTTTCTCGATGCAAATTAGGGCACCGGCAAATAACGCCGCGGTGTGAATAAATGTTGGGGCACCAAGTCCAACAAAAATGCGACTCTTGATAAGTGACGTACAATCTACGCATATAAATGGAGTGAAGATATGGAGTCAGAGTCAATGTTGTTATTAATTGCAGGGTTGATACCCATCACCATTCCTACCTGAGAAGAGAGTAAAATAATCTACCTTCCACGACACGAGGGTAAAAATAAATCTGTTGCTATGAAAGACGACGAACTTTCGACGAGTCACAACAATCTTGGGAGCGTACGCCACAAGGAAGATGGACATAAACAACTTAAGATCGTAACTCAGTTGAAAGTATTGTGAGACTGATGGACTCATCTATTGAGCATACACGGGTGTTCTTAGTCTTACAGAACATGTTGTTTGATTCTGTAAGGTGATCTTGCCGAAAAAGTTGGAGAGCTCCATCCTGATAACGTCTTCGAAAAGATGCTGAAATAGGCTGATAAACGGAACCATGTGGTACATTACGCTCGAGCAATCCTAATAACTAAAAAGGGTATACTTGACCAACTGGAGGCGTCGAGAGTATAGGGACCTCCTTTCTAGAAATCCTTCACTTCCTTTCCCTCCTTTAAAGGAATTCTTGTTACCCATAGACGCCATTATGCTCAGAATATGGAGCCCTTCCCCGAAGTAATGTGTCGAACGTCTCCAGGCTAGGAGCACGGATTTGCAGAGAAGGTGTGTAGTCTGTACTCCGGTAGGGTTTGTGCTAGCGAGGGTCCGATACTCAGGGCATATAAAACCTTCAGCTCCCTACCAAAAATAAACGGATAGTATCAATGTAATGAAAAATCTTTATTTTGCATTTCATTAAGTGTAGTGTAGTGCCATACGACCCGCACTACACAAGTTCTTGGATTTTCAGTCAATGGATTGTCGCGACATTCCTGACTTTTGACGATGTTAGCAATATCCACGAACAATTTTTTAGCGAGCTAAATATTTAGATATGCTCAACAAACTTCTAAGTAGATCCAAGTTGAATATGGAGTCTCAATGTGAAAGAAAATCTTCCTAGAAAATCAAATATAAGACCATCAAATGGATGTTATCAAAGTATATCAGCATTATATAACTACATAAACATACTACAATCTCTTGAATTTTATTCCCATTTGTTAGCATAGGTGTTATTTACTATTGTCACCAATTTCAAAAACATTAGCTTTTGTCAACATCAAACGCAAGCATAAATCCCCATGACAAATTATGATATGTGTACATATGCGAGTATGCTCGGCATTTTATAAGTAAACTTTTTCTTTTGACGCGAAGGTCGAAATTGTCGTGTGAGTATATATGTAAATACAAATGTAATCAGAACATCGATTACACCCATGTAAGATTCATTTTTTGAGTGAAATTTTATGTAAAAATGTTACGTAAATTAGCTTAGATTTTTGAGTAAATTTACAACGTCAAATTCTTCGGTTAATATTTAGAACTACAAATTGAGTACGCCAGGCAAGTTCAAATTGGAATCAAGTATTCTGAGTTGAAATTTAAAGTATCACTTTTAAACTATCACAGAAGGCGAATAAAATTTTGATGCGGATAGAAATTCCGTGAACATATAGTATTTGCGACACATTCTTTTTCAATACATCGTAACGGCTAGTATGTTCAACTTATACTCCGTGGAAGTAAATTACTGACGATTTAATAAAATTAAATTTAATGAGGCTAGAACTAATCGAATCGAACCACTGTAGGAAAGTCGCTACTTCATATTATACAATTTTACAGCCAGTTGCTTCCTTTTTATTTACATAAGGCTTTGGATTGAGCAAAACATTTTGCGTTTAGACTTGTAATCGTTCTTTCTGTTTAGAACTTTTATTCACTAACTTTTCACTAGGGAAATGCTCAGAGGCGTTGTAATGATATTAGGGGGATAAAAAAGTAATCAAAATTTATTTTTTGACGGCTAAAAAAATATTTATTTATTTAAAAAAATAATTACCAACTAACAATTCATTTTAAAATCAAAATAAAAACTCGTTTTCTCATTTTCATCCTGAGTAATGACTGTTCTAACGATCTGAAGAGGTGGTAATCTGACGACGAGAGAGCTGGTGAATAGAGTGAATGAAGCTCCCTTATTTTTTATCTCGTTGTTTTTCCAGCGTTAGACCTCGCGTTATCGTGCTAAACTATGGTTTTTTTTATATAAACATTGATTTTAGCTTTTGTTTCATTCGCAAGAATGGTCCACCCTACCGTTATAACGGTATCACCCGCTGACCGGAAGTTTCCACTACACACAAACAAGGACCTTCTTGATTGTTAGTGATGGCCAAGGTGTTGGAGCAGGCGCCTATCTGAAAGAAAGCCATTTTTTTTTCGTAAAGGATTATTGTACAGCACCCATGCAAAAGATACGGGTACATAGTACGCCGTTGATCGAGCACCCTATCCCTATCAAATCAGGAACACGAATTCCCTGCCTGCATAATTGTACTATGACTCGAAGATCCTGAACAATAGACCATGGACACTCAATCTTCAATGATTTCAACTTTTCGGTACGAATCTGAATCCACAATCGCCTGCAGAATATCGTCATCTAATTTTTGGGGTCGTCGTCTCCGCGCGGCATCTCTAAGATTCCTTATTGCATTTTTTAAACTTTTGAAATTTACAAGTTTACAACCTAGTGAGTGACTAATTCCCAACTCATCCGCGGACAAATATAGCAAATAGGTTAGACAATCGTGCGAAAAGGACCCAAGGTGAATGATAAGACAAGTGTTCTCTTTCATCATAACAATACCCAACCACACCCTTTTAAGAGGGTGCGTCCTTCAAACTTCAAAACTTCAAGGGCTTCGATATATCTATGGTTTAGTTTGAACAAAGACAAGAACATCCTATGACTATGATTTTTATTTTTTTTTAAGGAAAACGCATTAATTATTATCTTGTTTGGTCATGTATATACATATTTCGGAGGTAAGTAGCTTCCTTCCAAAATGTCAATTGTTTTGGATTTCAATTGATTTTTCAAAGTTGCTGTTTTTCAAATCTTTCAATGTTTTTCCTTGCTACCTCCTGTAGTTGTATTATCTCCGATGAACTCTCTCAATTGATTTCAGATGCTTCCAAAAACATTACAACAACTTACAAAACCACTTTTGTAAGTGGTCAAGAGAACAATTAAACAATTTAGGCCATCTCCAATGATAAGGATTATTGAGCAATCTAAATAATTGTCAGTTTGGTAGAACTAAGGATATGCCTCGATAAATACTAAGACCAAAAAGTGAGTTTTCATCGATAATTGTTACTCAATTGTGTGAACGCAACAAGTTTATCGTGAAAATATCGTAGTCCTCCTGCGCCGAAAGCGAATCCATCTACCATAAAAACGGACATTCTTTTTTTATGAAAGTATTGAAGCCACCAACAAAAGTTCTATTGCAAAACCAAATCCAAAAACATTCTATCGCCACCAATCGAAAAACCTTGGAATCGCTAAAGATTTTCGGCTTCGAACGACAATCGTCTCATGAATAGAAGACTCATGAATAGAAGACTGAAAGATTATCGAACCCAGAAAACATCTCTCGCCGTAAGGAAATAGCGTCATTCAAATAAAATGTGCTGAATTAGAGTTTTGGGGGTGATCTATCATAACATCAAAGCTCATTATACACTTTCTTTCACATCAAGATCTCGTGAATTGGCACCATAGGATTCCTTTTCATGGGGAGTTCTAAAATCAGTGTTTAAAGATAACATTCCTAGAAAATAGCAACAATATCACTGGAATGGCAATAATTTTATCCCTGAAATATAAAAATTTGATGAATTCTCATTCATTTTTGTGTAAAACAAGGATTCGAGAACGACTTGTGCTTCTTCTATCTCTGTCTGGGAGAAAACACTATGTCTGTTTGTACTAATAAAAAGAGAGAGGGAGCGGTTTTGTCAAAAGTATTGTGTCAAACTTTCAGATAGAGCCGCGCAAAAATAACAGTTCTAGAAGTTTTTTGGAAGATCAATTTATCCATTTTCACTTAGAACTTATAAGTGATTTATACCCTTGCTAAGCTAACTCAGCGAAGGCTCATGGGTACGGAAGTTCTGATCAAATTTGTCGAACACCTCGAAAGTGAATTTAATATTTTTAGAAAGACAGGTGGAAAGAGCTCAAGCTGGTTTCGAACACGCGTCCCTGTCGCTTCTCGTCAGGTGCCAACTCACAGGCTGGGACGCATCGATTGGCACTACCAGCTAGGTGAACTTAAAGCAAACTTAAGCTAAACTTAGAGCATTTCAATTTATGCTCAATTTTTATACGTACTTGGCAGCTACGTGGCGCGCTTAATCGAGGGTGTTTCAAGTCCTTTTGTAATCGCCAATTTACTCGTTAGACGTATGAAAACTGACTTTTATGCATTGTAGATTGACTGACTATAGATTGACTGACTGTAGATTGACTGACTTTTATGCATTGTAGATTCCCGGTATATCGTATATAAATCAATTTAAAATCTCACTTTCTGCCCAGCAGCTGTGTACAGATGCACTAAAATTTTATCGTATTTTTCCGTCAATTTTTGTTTGTGTTCGTTCTTGTTCTTGTAGCTTTATTTTCGCTCAGTTAATGTTGAGGAAACATGCAAAGCGAATAACGTACAAGATTCTAACCATTTAACAGTATCAGGCGACGGAACGCGAAAGGAACCTGTATTCACTTCACTGTTCAGTGCGGTTTGTTTGATCGGTTACTACACGGGAAAAGTTTTTGATGGGTTTGTCAAGAGTTCTTACTGTCGCCAACGTAAACTGGTGGAAAGTGGGCTAAATACCGCTAAATTTGAAAAATGGAACGAAGAACACGTAAACTACAGAATTTTTAAGGCAAATCATGTTGGTCAATCAGTCAACATGGAAGTAGACGCCATCATACTGATGTTCAATGGCTCCTTAGGATATTTTGGAGTGATGTTTAAAAATTATATAGGAGATGACGACTCGAAAACCTGCAGTGGTTTGGTAAACATTAGAATGTATGGTGAAGATTTCACGATCAATAAGAAAGAGTGTATCAAGAATACAGAATATAATACTCAAAATAAGAATACCCAAGGTGGATGAACAAGCGGTATGTGTGTGGTGGGATCCAGCGTTGATGAGAGCAAAAAGATACATTGGACTTCCTGAATTTCACCACGCCTGTGGTTTTTGGAAAACATTTATTTTTTCAGCTTTTGATAACTTGTAAGTAAAGCCAGTCTATTAAAACGATACATTGAAATATTAGTAGCAAAACAGCGTCTTACCTCATAAGGGATTCTAACATATTCCGGTTTGGATTCATTATCCTAATTATAGAATTTGTTTGCGACGAGTCGGCATAGAATACACTAAACGTTCACAGCTTTCTTTTGAAATCACAATGCGACTCCCTTTTTACTGCAGTCCATAATTCGAACTTATTTCAGGGTTCATGTACATAAACCCCATCATTGACTTGTTTCCAAAAGATCTCGATAAGACTACAGTCAGTTGATTGCGCCAACCAATCAATAACCAAAATGCTTTTACGCCGCAGCCAATTTTTGCAGAGTGCTTCATGTCATTATCATCTTGAAATGTCCATCGAAGCGGCATGTCTTCCTGAAAATTGCAGCATTATGACGTTTAGTATGTCCAAATGACTTTCTTTGGTCATAATCCCGTCAATCTACTGAATTAGGCCTACACCATACCAAGAAATGCTACCCACACCATGATGTTAACTCCGCCATGCTTATCGGTCTTTTTGATATATTGTCGATCAAATGGTTGCGTGGGAGAACGCCTAACATAGTACTTTCCGTCCGAACCAAAGCTGATGTTGATGTGAACTAAAAATGTCTAGCTTGCATTCGTCGCTCCAGAGAAAATTTCACCATTTTCCCTCCCTCCTTAAAAAATTGAATCTGTTCCGTATCTTTGTTTTACTTAGGAAAGGTACTTTTCTTAATGATTGGGCTGGTAAGTCTGCGTCCAATGATTTCCTACGAATTTAGCACTCACAATAGCAGTTGTTTCCCACAAAATCACGATCGAAGACGCGAAAGGGCTCCTTTTACAGACCCGCACATCTTTTCGATACAATGATGGAGTGGTTTTTCATGACCGGCCGCTATTTTCTTTAGCATTCTTCTCCGTCGTGGCGTTCTGGGGCATTCCCAAAGAACAGTGCGCGATTTGTGCAATCTCTCGAAGAGAGAAGCCGTCGTCCTTTAGACGCTATTGATGCTTTATTTGGGATGTTCGAGTATAAAAAACGTTGAATCAATTTCCTCAAAAACGCAATTTTTGAAGTACCTGAGCATAATAATTCAAAATTTATCTGATTGATCATTTTGAAATTTCAAATACTATTTCTACACATAAATGAAGGGATAATCAGTGGAAGTTTTCCCAATTTTTTCCGAAGTATTATATGAATTTTACCGCGTAAAATTTCGCGTCGATTTCGCGTTTTTAGTATAAGTTTAATTAGAGTAAAGTTAGTATAGTTTTATTAGTGTTGAAAAAGTAAGATAACTTTTCAAATTTCGCGGACAACGCAAATTTGTTTATCCATTTTTTTGTTGACTTTTAATGGTATACTCCTCACGAGCATATATTTACAGTTTCAGCTAAATAATGTGTTTAGTTTGTCTGTGAGAGACATAACGGTTAGAAGTATTTTGCGTGACGATTTTTCGCTATCGACAAAAATAGATCAAAGAATTCGCATCAAATTTTGTGTAAAAAAATTAAACTAAGTATTCCAGAACACTTAGAATGTGTGTCAGCGTAGTACACTGTTGCGTAGTACATCAGGAATTTTTTCCACATGGTCATACGGTCAATGAAGAGTATTATCTTGAAGTTATGCGCTGCTTCCGAGAAGCAATATAAGGAAAACGTCCGGAATTATGGAAAAACAACTCATGGTTTTTGCATCATGACAATGCCCCTGCTCACTCATCATTGCTTGTAAGATATTTTTTAGCCGAAAACAATACCACAATCATTCCTCAGCCACGGTATTCACCAGATTTGGCCCCTGGTGACTTTTTCTCGTTTCCAAAACTGAAGAGACTTGAAAAGAAGAATTAGGAGATAAAGACTGCATTGCCGGAAGAACTCAAGGCTATACCGAAAATTGCTTATGAGAATTGCTTCGAGGTTTGGAAAGAGCGTTGGAACAAGTGTAATGTATTGAGGGGGATTATTTTGAAGGGGACAACATGAACATTGACGAATAAATAAATATTTTTTTCTAAAAATACAAAGTCACCTTACTTTTTGAACACGACTCGTATATATACAAATGTATGGTAGTGTATATACTCATATTTATATATATATAGAGTATTTAGTTTCTATGCAGGAGTCCAAAGTAGCAGACGACAAAGTGAAACGAATTGAATAGAATTTTTCAGATTTTTGGCACTAGGCATGATCTTTTGAGAACAAGATAGCATCCCTACTAACTTTTCTCTATGATATACGGTCGATTAATTAATACAAGATAGGAAGGATATGCTTTTATCTTCATGGTGACTTAGTTAAACTCCTTTTAAAATCCGTTAATTATTATTATTCTTACGGCATATGTCAATGTAACTTAAATTTGAACGTTTTTTCGTTCAATTCTTTGTACTGCTTTTCTGCTCAGAATTGCTTACCAATTCGGACTCCAAATTTTGGTCAACTAAATATGACAACTAATACACGAACATATTAACATAGAGGCAGTGTAGTGTTTTCCATGGTAGTGAACAAATACTATTGCTACGATTGAAGAACAATCACTATTTTAAAGATATTATTATTCATGGAATCTCGTTAGCTTACCTTATCAGACCTACCAGCAGGAGCTGAACCTGTAAAAGTATTAATATTCAATTAAAAAATAGAACTTTTTCATCTTAACCTAAGAAGTATTTGTCACTACATTCTATGCAGCTCTGCCAAATATTATAGAAAAAAAGGAGATCTGTTGAGGGAAATCAATGGAAATATGAAAAAAAATCTCCTCTCTACTTATTCTATCTTAAAAATAAGTGGTAAGACGATTGCGTGCAGCATGAACTATAAGTAGAATGTTAGAATTTTTCGTATTTAGCAGTGCACATCTCGATTTCAAAAGCAAAACATATGAAAATATCAGAACAATAATTTTTCGTAACTTTATGTATTGGTGGTCTTAGACAATATTTGTTTCAAAATGCACTCACAGGGATGAAAGAACATATGGATGACTATTAACTTTTTTTCTGGACTTTTAATCTTCATGTGTTAGACTTTATTGGCTCGATAAAGTTTTTCATGCCAAGATTTTAGTATTTTCAGTAAGTACTCTTGACCGAGTTTAAGAGAACGATAAGGATCCATTCTGATGCTGGCTTTAAATTATGACGTCTGAGTCTCTTTCGTTTTTCCCAGGTTATATCATCATTGCAATGTGATTTTTTCAATTTCGGAGGAAATTCAAGTCATATACAGTAGAATGATTAGTGGCGCTCCAATACTAAGGTCAATACTGAAAAAACACTATTATACTATCATACATGCATCACAGAATTTTTCATATCTAGGTCGACAGATTTTCTCATGGCATAATTGTTAAAAATAAACTCAACTCTCAGATGCATTATTAAAAATTCAATTTAGCTTTCACTGCATCTCTGATTCACTGATTAAATATACCCATCATAAGTCGCGGCTCTAGTACTTGGACTTAATATTCCGTTCACATAATCACGTAAAAATTATGTGGCCTAGTCGGGAAAAAATGATTCATAATCTCAGTTTGTCATCAATGGTATTCATCTTTTGTAATGAGTAAACGTAACACGTTGTAACATTCACACTTTTCAAGAATCAATCCTTCATGGTAAGCGACTTATCATACCCCACTCAGTCATAGGGAATTTACTCTTATATTCGAATGATACGATTCGAACTTACAATAAATATGTAATGTAACGATTGTTTAATAAATTATTCAACAAAAGATTATTGTCACTAACATAACAATCATGCTTTATCTAGTTTAATCTGTTTATACTCATTTCTCTTGAGTGATAAGAAGATACAATATCGTTAAAAAAAATTCTTTGATAAAAAGGGCACGAAGCTCGAGTGCAACAATCAAAAGAATTTCTTCAGAAGCAATATGAAGAAAACACAGAGATTATGAAAACATTTTTCTCAATGGGTTCCATGTTGAGAAGAGCGCTTATACTCTACATCAAATTCTACAACGCGAAGATGTAAGGCTCGACGTTCAAAAGTAGTCTACACCTACAGGTATTACGATGTAATACCCATAGTAGATCATTACATTGATATGACAATTCCTTGACTTTAATCTTAATCTTAAGACGCACCTGCAGGTGTGCTCGGTTAGTTTAAGTTAGTTTAAGCTAACTAGTGAGGATAAATAAGGGAGCATTCAGTCATCTGGAAATGAGTCTATACAGAGAGACCTTTGTTAACCTTGCTCGTTGCAGTTTTAAGCAGCATTTCTAATCTTATAATCTAGACCAGCCTTAAGAAAATGTCATAGGCTTAACACTTGGATTACTTTGATAAGTATAAAAACGACTAAAGGAACATATTAGGGACTTACTTCATAAATATCTAACGTGGAATAAAACAATGAGGCGGCGCTCTTAAAAATAAATTAATGGGTGTGCAATCAGAATTGCCGAAAAATAGCAAAAAATAGCAAGCAGCAAGGCATAGGCGTTGTAGGTTATGTATTTTATTACTACTAGTTAACAATATCTAAATATATTCAACAGAAACTATTATCGATGTCACGTATCCTGTCCCAAAAACATCAAGCCCTCCTTCATATCTCCGCAATGGTGTTATAATTTATCAAAGTGAGTGATATCCGTCAAGTAGTTGCCATTTGTTTAAACAAAAAACACTGTTCCAGGTGTTCCCACATCCTAAAGTAGTCCTGCAAGTCAGTTTTCAGAATTGCTTTCACTGCTTTTAATGCATTAATTTGAACCGTCAGTTTATCATCAAACTGGCATGCTTTCCTTACCAATCCCTGCTTGACCAAAAATGTGAAAATTTTCTTCTTACTGCATCACGCAATATCTTCAATACTTCAACATATTATTTTCCAGTAATCATTTAATCTCCCAAAGCAGATGTTGTGTTTGCCAGGATGCTTAAGATGACAGACAATGTTAATATAAAAAGAGAATCTTTATTTAAACAAAATATTGATTAGAAGGTTTTGTATGGACATCGTCGCGGTGCGAACTAATACTAAAGAAAAATAATTACCTTTGCCAGAATTATGAATGATTCAAAATGCTCCTGCTGCCAACAACCAAACATCACCGCCATAAATCAAGAACAACGGGACTGCAGCTCGGAGATCTACAAGAATTCGACACCAACCTGTTCTTCTTCAGTTTACACACTAATTTTATTTTGAAGTTCATTGCTTTTGTGTCGTGGGATCAAATGTAATTTTTAGAAAACTTTGGATTTGATTCTCGCACCAATCGTGGTCTATGCCACAAGCGCCCCGCAACATAATCTTATAAAACCAGTAATTATTTTTCATTAAGGCCGAAATACAATACTACGAGACTGCGATATGAGAGCGCGACGAGAGTCTCGCAGCAAATGTCAAGCAGTTTTCGTAACATGCATTAGTATGCGACATCGTACAATGATTGCGATGCGTCGATGCGAGGCGGGAAATATTCGGAAAAACGAAAATACCTTGCAACGATGTGCGTGACGTTTGTCAAATGCAATATGGCGCTTAAATGAAATTTGAAATTCAAACGCCTTAATTACTTTTTAAGTACATTAGTTATTATGAATGAATTTTGAATGAAATTTTAATCCTAGTTAAGGCTTTTAATTGCTAAACGAAGGAACATTCCAAATTCAAAACTTTTAAAAAATCAAAAACAATATCCAGCAAATTTCATTTAAAATGTCACCAATTTGACATTTGTCATATGAACATTAATGTTCCCCGCATCGCGTGCATTGTAAAGTGATTGCGTTGCGTGACGACAAGGGAGAATCGCATCGCGCTCACGTATCGCCATTACGCAGTATTGTATTTCAGTCGTAGTTCGCACCGCAACGATGTAGCACGAACTCCACAAAACCATCTAATCAATATTTTGTATTAATAAAGAATTTCTTTTTTAATGTGTACTATACCTTTATATTCGAAGAAAACACTCAATATCTTCTCACTGCTCTTATTTTGACATGATTTTCCTGGCCTTGATCATATTTATTACGTCTGAGCTACTCACGAAAAGTTCTATGTAAACAAATGCACGCAAGGAATCTCGCGAAAAACTGACATTTTGAGGGAGTTCCTTAAGCTTTGTAGTTTATATTGTAACCCGATGGAGGATACTGGAACGTTGTGGCGCGAAGTATATAGAAAGGCTGGATACTTTTGTAGAAAATCTTGTTTTGTCCTGTCGTTATAATCATTCATATGTTTTACAAATACATTCAAAATAAATTCGAATACTTCCCGTATAAATGCATGGTTGCATATTTCACTTAATCAGAAATCAAGAATTCACAAATGCGTTCACACAAAAATTGATTCTTTGATTTTTTTATCTATATGCTTGTTTTTTAAAAATTTTTTGTCAATCATTCCGACATCAAATTCATTATAAATTTCATTTATAATAAATGAACTGCATAAGCTAGACTCATGGGAATTGAATAACAATATAAAAACTCCTTGTTCGTACACCTCATGAAGACTTATGTATGAAACCGTTTTGTAGACTTGTCTTTTACCATGTAAAATGATATCATTCCCTTTGGTTTATGCAATCAGTAATATCTTGTTTCATCCGTTGATTGTTCGATATGGGTACCAAGATATTGTTAGTATCGTTCTGATCGCTTTCACGTATATCCACACGGCTTTAATTTGCATTCTCAGAATCTCATGCCAACTCTTCATGAGAATTAGGCTTCCCTAGCCACGCAAAAAATCAATTATATCATCTATTATTGATTTGATGATTCATGTCTTTCTCAACTGAACATTTTCAGAAACATTTTGTATGCTTTGAAAATGTACTTAGTGTTTAATTACTTAGTATACAAACGTTTCAATTGCACAAAAATAATTGGAATCATTTACTTATCATTAAAAAAAATATTAGATTGGCCCTACTGCATGACAGATACCAAACTGCAGTACAGAACCTATGACTACTTCATCACAATGCAGATTGTATCAGCACTAAGTGATGTGCAGGTTAGATCAGAACAAAGCCATCATAACGTAACCATTAACAACCGATAATACTTCGAACAAACTCCCAATCTAACGGTATTCGACTCCATCTCCATCGACTCCAAGCATCTGGAGATGCTTTTCTACTTGAAGCAAAACATGTTGGAGATAGGGTATGAAGAAGAAGGTGCGGAGAGATACATTCCCTTAATTTTTTATACATAAACAATAGCACACATATACTATTGCACCAGTGAAATTATTCTGATATGCATTTAATCCGAAAAAACTAGTCATTGTGATTTCTCCTTTCACTTAAGCTCTCGATATTGCAAAGCTCGCTTTATTTGTGGCATGTCGTAATCTTAACTCTTTCTTTGTAACACCCCTCCGAATTTTTCATGGTTTTCAGTGATTACGCTATGAAAGGCAAAGGCATCTCCAGTGACTTCACTCTGGGAGAGATTGATAAAACCCAAGTAGACTTACATTTGTGTTGCGTATTTTATGCAAAAGCTTTTCAAAAGTTTGTTTGATTTACAATAAAATTTACAATAAAATGAAATGAAAGTCGCGAATTTAAATAAAATTTCACTTCATTGGGTCAAATTCGTTCCAGTGTGTTAGCACTTTATGTACTCAGGCTATGTCCAAGATAAAAATGCACAGGCAGGTATGGCAAGCAGGCATATACTTAGATGCTTGGGATGACATATTCCCGCTGTCATAAGAAATATTGTGTATAACAATTGATCATATTGATCCAATTTTTCAGAAATATCTATATTTTTGTTCCTTTCATCTTTTGGTTTTTTTAAAGTTCCTAGCATTTCTTCTTGATTAAAGACCCATTTCTGAGAGTCCTGGAACCCAATTAATACTTGAGAGTTTGAATAATTGAATAAATCAATGTGAAAACAAAAAATTTAATTATAAACTTAGTTCAATTTCTGAAGATAAAAATGAAATGTTATGGCTACAGTGAACTTGTTGGTTTTCTCTACAAGAGTTGCCACCCTCATTCAAGCACTGGATAGCTGAATTGCAGGACTAAAAAGGCTTGAAGCCAGCCAAGTACTAACACTTCGAATAAATTTTCCATCTAACAGAATCCAATCGAAAGTACAAGAATATTTTTTGTCAGGAAGCATTTAGTCATTCCATCTTCATTGAAAGTGAGGAGCTACCGTTACTATAAACAGCCATAAGTACATGCAGCACTACCACTCTCGGACGTCGTCCCTCAGACAGAGATGAAAAAAGTACAAGTACATTTACAATATAATACAATATAATAGTATAATACAAATATTATGTTTTTAAGCAAAAGGTTCAAGACAGATATTTTGTTTGGCGCGAAAATGAGAGGAAATATACCTATCCAAATGAAATTCCATTCATTTTGGTTAGGGAATTGAGAATAGTATTGCACTCAAAGGCACTCAGAAGAACTATGTTCTTCACACATAGAGCCCACTACTCTTCTAAGCATCAAAAAAAAAATCCGCAACATATTTAAATGGAAGCATTTGGCGTGAGGCATTTGGAAGCTTCTATATAACTCTCACTAATGTAAAGCAAAACTCGTCGAAGATAGGACATAAAGGAGAAGGCGCGGAACGATACGCATAAACATTCTCAAATATTTTGTATTCATACACAAATGTCTCATATATTGTTGCATCGGAAGACTTATTTTTTAAAACATTTGAGCTCAGAGACCGAGTCATCGCGACACCTCTACTCAACTACGTCGTTTAATTTACAAGCTCCCTATCTTCCAAAGCTCCTTTTATTTGCTTCATGGAGTGTTCATACCGTTCTGAGCTTCACTCTGTTAGGAAGTATCAGAAAGAATAAGATAGACCAAGCAATACTAGATTTATAGTTGTATAAATAGAACTTTGTCTTTTAATTCAAGAATTTTGACAGTGTTTTTATTGTTAGTTCATTTAATGAGTGTATTTCCATGTATGTTAGCAAAATTTAGCATTTTCACTGTTTTCTGAAGAAAAATAAAAAAGTTTTTATAATTGATTGTTGAGTAACATTGGATCCGATGAAAGTTATAACCACTAGGTAAAAGACTCACTATTGCTCCTCACCGAGCAGACATCAGCAGAAACCGAACTCTAGCTGAACGTCCTGATGATTTGTAAAGGATTAATACGGCATCAGAGTGCGATTCCTGAAAGCAGTAACACTCTCCAGCGCAGCAAAAAGAAAGATCACTGATGCGTGATAGAGAGCGCGCTTGCGAGAGGTGTAGTGTACGAACGGTTTAGGCGAGAGTAGACATCACAATAACTGGCCTTCTCAACTTCAGTGTCCTGCGAGCACGTATTGTGCTATTTAAATGCATCTGTAGCCTTGTATGCAAATATTAATTTAAAGAGAATATCAGTGCGTATCCAATCATACCTTCGTCTTTATGTCCTATTTGTTTAATTTTGTTCAGTGCATCTGGGACCTTGCTACTATGGAATGGGAGACGTTTTTCTATATGCACCGTATCTCCAAAACATCGCAACAACGGATTAGCATCTTTTCTCTACGCTCAAAGGAGACTTCTCCGTAAATGCATTGCAAATGTCTGACAAACTATGCAGAAAACACAATTTAAGACTGTGTGTGTTTTCCCGTGTTTAGCGCTTCTGAATTAGTTTTATTTTATTTTTTCATTTTTCATTTCAAGTAAGTTGCTCCCGATATGTATATATATATTTGTCAAAATTAAAAACATAGCATCTTGAAATGGAAAACCAAAAAATAAAATCTAACAATTTAAGAGTTTCCTTAAAGTTTAAAAAATATTTAAAAATATTTTCCATCAAATATTGAAGTTGTTTGTTTTCTTTAATTTTTCCACTGTTTTTAAAATATATCATAAATAATTAATCTTTTGTTTTATGTCAGATTTAAGGAAAATAAACCATCAAGACTGCGAAATATCTTTTACATCTCTCAGCATAGCTACTCATATGCTATGTGTATTTTGAACCAAGTCCGCCCCGTTCTTTTTGTTCTTCACAATTTCTTCTATGTTTTTTAATTCATGTACATAATTATTTAGTTATGTTCAAAAAATACATATGCTACAAAAATCATCAAATATTATATTTCATGGGGGTTCGAAAATGCATTCACTGAAATTTTTGTGATTAAACTGAGAAATCAACAAAATTCATTTCTCCTGTAAGACACCTCAGTACTGAAATACAATTCCGGCTTATGTAGAATTTTTTGCGTTTGTGCAAAGAATGGAAATTCACTTTCTTGACTGCCATATATAACATATCATGAACGAGTCTAATAATTCAATCAAAGCGAAATTCCGAGCTGCATCATCACATTTCGAGCTTTTTTTCATAAAAAAAAATGTTTACAAATAAGTAAATAGAATAATTACAAGTACAGCATATTTACCATATATGAACATGTTTATGGAGAAATACATTGACTCAGCACGCTTCCTAAGGTTAATGCATTAATTCTCAATCTTTAATAAAACGTTGTGCAAGAGATATGATCGTCATGATTAAAAATTGTTAGTCACTAAGGCGCCAACGGATTTTGAACTTCAATAATATTTACAATATGGTTACCGAAAAGCGTTTAGATATGAAATATTAATATAATATTAAGCAAATATAAACCCTGTTTTGAAGAATTGATGACACAGAGCAATATTTACGGTTCAAAAATATTTTCTTTCACTGAAAACGTTTGGAATGTGGTATGAGTTCTCATACAGTTTGTCTTCTTAATATCCGAAATTGATCAAATCTTCTCTTCTTTATACTTACCAACGTTTCTTTCTTATTCGTACGTTTGCATAAAGGAAAAAAACTCGTGACCTCAATTGTTTTTTAATTGCAATTCACAACCGCGAACAGTATTGCAGGGATTTTAATTGGTTGAAGATACAATTGCAGACTTTCCACATAATTAGGCAACAAATGATGCAACTACTATTCGTTAGAATAAACTAATTAAAGATGTGCTCAGACCCAATTGAATATATGGGTGACAGCAAATAGACATTGTGTTAAGTTCATTAAACTTATTACAATTGTATTATTAGCAGAGACTCATTGTTTTCTGTTGCGTTTATTGTTTACCATATATTTTTTTAGTTTATATATTTAGATACAATTCGAACCGCGCTGCTGCATATGAAAAAAAAACGCACAAGTTTGATAACGATTCAAAAAAAAATAATATCGTCAAACTAGGGGTCGGCTGACCTGAAAATATATGATATAATTTAATCTATGTCAATTTTAATCAAAAGAAATTTATTTCACCATATTTCATATTCCTTTAAAGAATCCAAAAATGATTCTCAGAATAAAATACCTGATTAGATCTTAGCCACAGCTTTAAGTAATTTCAGCGCAATAATCCCAAATAGTTGGCGATGTGGTAGGGAAGAACTCAAATCCTCAAAGTCGTACTTTAGGAAATTTTTATCCTATTGGAAATTACATGCCATTTAGTTACAGAATTCTAACAATCTCGCTTACCAAGAGAAAGAGATGTTCATTGATAACACAGGTCCGCAGCTATTATTTTGCCTTTGTGGATTTGAATAAAGATCTTGGGGTATTTTGGTGCGTTGAATTCGAATTTACTAGGGTTCTTCCTATCATCCTCATTGATTTTGAAAAATCCTTATGTGAGGATCTATAAAGCAGCCAACTTCACTGAGTACTTTTTATTACACTTAAGAAACAATTACATGACTTTAAACAATCAAAATACATCAGAGAGCCAATAATAATTAACTTAAATATTATTAAATATTTAATCCTCCTGTGTATCTTGTATTTTTCGACCGAAGCTGCGACTGTGCGATTTACTCATAAAATACCATCTTTGATTATCTCATTATATCAGCCACCAATAGGTTGCCGTCATTATTTTATTTCGCTTTCCTCGATAGTGACGTTCCATCTCTGACCCATCCTGGTAGAATCTTCCGCCTTGTTCTTCATTAATCCATAGGCAGTCCTATTCCGAATTAAGGAAGTGAATTTCAAGCCTCATCGAACATCCAATTTTTCCGAAATTTTCAATCATTTTCTTTACAATTGCCTCAAAATTTACACCGCTTTCACTAGTTAAAAGTTTAAAATATTTTAAAGGCTTCTTATTGAATTTCACGCAGTCTATCACAGAAATATGTATCTTTCATCAATTTCGGGCAAACGAAAACACTTAATTTCAGAAAAAACTTCCTTTTATTTTATAAATTTTATTTGTCGTAATCGATTTTCGACCGTTATCGTTCGGTCTTCTCCAGCGATTGTTTTACTAACCTAAAAACTCTACTTATATACTAAGTCTTCAATTACCTTGAGGGGCGTTTCAACAAGAGGGTATTAAAATTTACTTTATTGGAATTCTTATTTACATTTGGAGAAATTACTTAACTAATTAACTTAAAGAGCCAGGATTTGCAATTCGCAAGTCGTTGTACATTAGCACGGCTTTTTCTCTGAAAATGGCGAGACTTTCCATTGCATCCAATTCTCTCATATCTCTTACTTCTCGTATTGGCGTTACATCTTCCATTGTGATTTGGTGACCTTTGGTTATGATATGTTCCGCTACTGCTGATCGAAAGTTATTCTTCGCTCCTTTCGTCTTCGCTGTATTTGCTTCGTTTAAATGTTCTCGCACCCTGGTTTTGAAACATCTTCTTGTTTGTCCAATGTAAACTTCGTGGCAGTCGGGGCATTCGATCCGATATATGCCTGATTTTTCGTGTGGTTGTCGTTTGTCTTTAGTTGATCCGAAGATGTTTTACAGCTGGTTTTTGCTGCTTGACTCGATTATGCGTATGGACTCGTAATGTTTTAGCCTCCTTTTCAAGTTGTCGGTGACACCTTCGTGGTAACTAACTGCCTTCCAGTACGCTTTTTCAGAACCCGGGTTGAGTAATGTTGATCGTTCTTTCTTATGTCGTGTTCTTCTTATTTTATCCGCAATTCTCTTGGGCTTGAATCCATTCAGCTTCGCAGTGTCGAGAATGTACTGCATTAGAGGTAGATCGTACATCCTGTGAATCATGGCTCGGTAATGAGAAACTTTTACTTGTTGCGTGTGGTTTGATGTGTTCGGAATCGTCCGTTGTGTGTGTGTTGCCTTTCTATAGATTTCAAAACTGATGTCACCACTCGTTCTTGATACCAATGTGTCCAGGAAAGCTAACTTTCCATCTTTTTCTTTCTCCACCGTGAAATTGATGTTCTTGTGCGCATTGTTCAGTTCCACCAGGGTTTGTGGCAGGTCTCCTTTCTTCACGTAAGCGAAAATATCATCCACATACCTAATCCAACATCTTGGTAATTGGTACTTTGCTTTAAGTCCATCCTCCATTCGTGTCATGAAAATTTCACTAAAAAATGGTGATAGTGGATTTCCCCTAGCTGCTCCTACTTTAGTTTTATAAAATTTTCCTTTGAACGCAAAATAGCTCTCTGTCATACACAGCTTTGCTAACTGGAGGTACTGTCTCGTTTTCGCCTTCCATGCCATAGAATTGTCCTGTTTGAGTAACCACTCCTCGATGTACCCAAGTGTTTCCATCACTGGTATGCTGGGAAAGAGAGCTTTCACGTCAAACGATACCATCAGTTCGTCTTCTGCTGACGGGCCGTATGTTAACAGTTTTTCCGTGAATTCTTTGGTGTTTTTGACGGAATTGCTTTCTATTGGTTGCATCTGTCTAAATTCCTCAACTAGCCATCTTGCTAGTTTTTGTGTTGAAGCGTTCACAGCTGATATGATTTCTCGCATCTCATTCCCCTCCTTGTGGATCTTGGGCAAACATTTGATCCTTGGTAGGGTCGGGTTCGTTACTCTCGCTTTCGTCAGTTCCCCGATTAGAGACTCGCAGCTTTTGATCGTCCTTTCAAATCGTTTGATAGAATCCTCCAAAGGGTTTCGGCGAAGTTCGAAAAAATTGCCATCGTTTGGTTTTCGAGTAACCGCTTCCTCGTATTTGTCTTTGTCCATAATAACAACTGTGTTTCCTTTGTCCGCTTTGATGAGATAAACCGGTTTTTCTTCAATTCAAGGGCTATGGCTGCTTCCGGGTTCGTCGTTGACTTTTGGGCTCCCACTATTGCTGTTGCTATCTCCTTCCCTGCTGATGACTTATGTGCTTCCGGCAGTTTGCTAATGGCTGCTTCCATCTCCACGATTATGTCTTCCTTCAGGACCCTTGTTGGCTTTATCGCATAGTTGAGACCCATGTTCAGTAGCCGCATTTCATCTTCTTTGAATGTGACCGTAGATTTGTTGACCACTAGTGCAGGAATCTCTTGCACTTAGACAACTTTGGAGAACTTCGGGATAGCTTCTTCTAATTTTTTCAATTTCTGCAAATGAGTTATTCTTTTCTTCTCTGTCTCACATTGGTATGCTCTATCCGCCTCTATCGCTGAAGAAGACCGAACGATAACGGTCGAAAATCGATTCCGACAAATAAAATGTATAAAACGCAAAATTAAAAGGAAGTTTTTTCAGTTATTTTTCAGAAATATTTTGCGAAGATGAATTCAATTACGAACACTTAATTTCAGTTTAGGCTCAGACAAACATAGAAAACTTTGGTGCAGACACTTAAAACCTTGTCCTTGTTTGTTCATCGCCTTCACAAATTATTTCCTCATCCCCAGTGTAAAGAGGATCGCTAAACTTTTGCTCAGGGAACGAAATTTTCTCGCGCAACATTTTTGGTTCCAGGTACCAGTTCAGTCTTAGGCGGCCACTCTTTCTTTGTACAATATTGTTCTCTGCTTTAAGTATTCAACTCGCAGAAAAAACAAAGATACCTCGTATAGCCACTTTGTTTACCAAGCAACATACTTGAAACTTTCATTTCTCCACAGACCATCCAACAATGATTTACGTACTTAATTTTTTTTCCAACACATTTTTCAAATTGTGATAACATTCCGTCAAATATACAAAATGGACAACTGACAATGAAGCGTATTTATTGCCATAATGCAAAAAGGCTGCTTTCAAGCTTTGTTTTGATGAATCTATGGACAATCTCCATTCGTTCGCCTCACATTCGATGTTAAACTTTTTGTCTAAGCCAGGAATATTTTCGCATTACGACAGATCATGATGTTTTCGCGAAATGTTGTGTTTCGATGGAGATGGAATTATTTTTTTTACTCGGAACATTACGTCGTTCCTCGTCACTTCCTTTGTTTCGGCAGTACGCCATCTTCGGTGTGATGTTCCGAACGGAACCAAGGAATGTTCCGAGATCAAAAAACACAGATTATGATCTTCAGCAAAATATGGTACAAAACCTGTTGTGACACCAAGAAAATGAGTTCGTTTCTGAGAGTCCTTATCCGAGGGCCTCAGCTGCATCTTTTCGCAAGTTTATATTTCTCGTTAAGTAGTTCAGTTCTGATTTTGAAAATAATTGTGTCTCATTTGCACATAGATGAAATTTAGTATCAGATTGAGAAATGACTTCACGGCTTCAGCTTACAATGATTCCAAGTATAGCGGTAAAATGATCTGG
Organism: Stratiomys singularior; assembly: GCA_954870665.1. Classification (NCBI taxonomy): domain Eukaryota; kingdom Metazoa; phylum Arthropoda; class Insecta; order Diptera; family Stratiomyidae; genus Stratiomys; species Stratiomys singularior. The sequence continues at coordinate 29,079,360 of OX940881.1, read as the reverse complement.
TCGCGATGTGCAGCGTCTGTTACTGATCTCCCAAGTCCTTTCTGGTTTTTGAATTATAGCCTGTAGTCATGCAACACGGATTTTTGCTGCTGAATGCTATTCCGAGGTTCACTCCATAACAGAGGCGAGAGGATACCAAAGGTATTGTTCTTCATTTTTGACACTTTCGATGTTACGAACGCATGTCATACAAACTTATCATTTTTAAGAAGACAAGAAAATATAAATTAAAGAAATCCGTCATCACTCACTTTTGTTTTACCGCCGTGAGAAAACTCATTTGCAGGTATTTCATTCCGAAAAACACGGCAAGTTTGCAAGACAATTTCAATACGCTACTCGATTGAAATCTTTTTTACACGATAATAATCCTTCGAGCTACTAGTTCATACTAGAAACTTCCAAAATTCGTATACATTATAGTAAAAGCCGACAAATTAAAGACTCCGTATTTGTTTGCAACGGACGCGCCACTTTGATTTTTCCCAGTATTTTCGCAGGTGCCGACCGAAAAGCGTTTTTTGTGCATTCCCTCTCTGTTCACTAACGGGACTCCCTCAAATGTTCTCAGTGTCAATTTGAACGACAATGAGTACTAAAGTAAAATAAGTTTCGAGAAGCAGTGAAAAATCGAAGCCAAAAAACATGATTCATAAAGATCTCAAGAATTTGGCCATAATCAGGAGAGTACTTAAAAGGCTACTTCTCTTACAACTTCACCTGCAGAAACGCTATCAACTTATACCGATTTCGAAGTTAAAACTGAACATAATTTCAGCTACCGCCTGCTCGTATTTTCAACTGTTTTGACCGCGCTGTCGAACATGCTAAAATGTGTAAAAACTTTGTGTGCGACAAAGATGTCAAGTTTAATAGAACAAATATTCGGGAGCTTGGTTTCAAAATCAACATTTAGGGTGAGTTGAGTGAATAACAGTTTAATTCGTTCAATTTTTTTAACACTGGATATGAAATAAATCGTCATATTGCTTTTGACATGCGGCTAATCGGTCTTGCTCGTAATGGTTTAGAATTAAATTGTGCCCTATTAGATTTAACATCAAAGTTTACCAAGTGGACTTATAACTTCATTTTAAAAAATTTGAAAACTACATCAAAAGCTGTTCTCGACTTATCTATGAAAAAAAAACTAGCGGTCAACGTCTTGTTTCAGGAGATGGTCCCTTAAACTGAACTCCACTGAAAACGGAGCGTCGGTTCTTCAGTGAGTTTTTCAACAATGATTCGTAAATATACTATCAAATTATTAGATTATTTTTACCATCAAAAACGTGTAAAACATGTGAAATAGTGAAAAAAATTAGTCAGGTCGACTGTGAAATCTAGTTTTAGAGCGGGTACTGTGAAAAATTTCTGGCAAAGTATGAAAGTAGCTTCGGTGATATGGAGTTACAGGGTATTATAAATATGTTCGAAAAATCTCTAATCAACTTCCCAATGACAAAAAATTGTTTTATATTCGAAATAAAAAAAAAGTCTTTCAAAAACTTCCGACAAACTTTCCAATCCTTAAGGAGACAATGCCGTCTCCGATTTCACACCAGAATTGCATGTTGCAGATAGGTAAAAGCATGTTTCGGAATGTAAAAGAAAACGTTGAAAGTGACTCGTGAAATTACAAGAGCTGAACAGAAGAGGAAGTTAGGGCAGAAACGGAAGGAAACGCAGAGAAAGATGAAGCAACATTAAACGCAGAAAGTGAAATGATAAGAAAATGGCAGTCAATTATACTTTGGAAAAACAACGATATCTTGATGATTTACTTAAAATGAAAAGAGAGATACAGGTCGGATTTTACCATCTTATTTCTACCGACGATGTTCTACAACATCAGTTTCGCAATCCAGGCTGAGGCAAGTACCTGAAGGCTCTATATGAAAACAAAGGGTTCAAACACCATCCAGCTCTCAATTCAAAAATACAAGAGTATGTAAAACCAGTCTGACAAACAGAATACCGATCATTTGCTTAATGGACGCCTAGGAAAAAATCATCCGAAACAACAATGTACAATAACAGTGCTACTGCAAGACTGGTTGCACCACCGTGTCCAAACATATGTTTTTTGGCAAGGATGTTGTGGAACTTGCCGTGCAAATTTCTCTATAAATTTTTAACGGAGGGTGTGTGCCCCTTTGGAAAATTCTGGAGTTCAAAGGCTACAAAGTCAGCGTAGCAGTCTACAATTATGTGTTGCATAAGAATGAGAAGAGGATCTTGAGGATTGAAAAGGTGACGGAGATGGCTGTAGGGCAAGCGCGTTTGGAGAGCATAAAAAGCAAATAAATAGAAGAGATAGCATATATTGATGAGTAAACACAAAAAATATGATCCAGTAATAGCAGATTTAGTAATTGTAAGCAAAAAATAGATTTGTCGCAAAGGATTCAGTAAAAGTAGTGAAAAAAATTTTAAACAGATGTTGTTCAAAATGTCATTTTTTCATAAGGCGGACAGTGAATTGGATCAAGATTTTCTAGAAATATTGAGCCTTTGTTGATTAGACTGCTGACTAGACCGGAACCCTCCACAATTTTGTCAAAAAATGTGGGAAAAAGTGGTTATACGGTAAGTGACGAAAAGAAGGAAAATTTGATAGTTCACTGGCTATCGAAAATTTATCTAATTTCGAACAGCCGGCATTTTTTTGTGGACAAAATTTTTATTATATTTAGTGAATTACTGTTTGATTCTTTCCTTTCTTTTTGTTTCAAATGCTGTCCGATTACACAAGTTTACAAAATTTAACTTTTTGTCTGTTGCCGCGAATTTTGTGGTTGGAAATGTTCACTTATAACCAGTTTTTGTCAAATCTACCCTCAAAATTTTTTGAGCAGCTCGGGTTACTTTGTTTTTGATTTTTGTCATTTAAGTGTATATATTAATCGATAACAGGCGTATTTTACTTTGTTGAGATTAATATCTAAAGGTTTTGCATCATGAGTAGTTCAAGGAGACGTTGTTTAAACAATCCAGATAATTTTTGCTATATTTGCGGAGAATATGTGTTTAAAGATTGTAGAAAAGTTATATCAGAGTCGGTGAAAAATACCTATTTTGAGTATTTTGGGATGCTCTTGGATAAAAATGAGAAGCCTTGGGCTCCCAACTGCGTCTGTAAATCGTGTGTTGAATATTTAAGATTATGGAAAAGTGGTAAAAGAAGTGCGTTTAAATTTGGAACACCGACTATTTGGCGAGAACCACGAAATCATCTTGAAGACTGTTATTTTTGTAGTGTGAACGTAAACGGTTTAAATACAAAAAATTCAGCTAAATGGCAGTACCCAAGTACTAGTTGCATTCAACGTCCAGTGCAGCGTTCACCTGACTCTTCAGTGCCTAAAAATATATCTGAACCTATAGAACAAGTTGAAGGACCAAGCTCATCACAAAATGATCCTGATTTTAAAGGTATGTCAAATGAGCCAAAATGCTTTTCCCAATACGAGTTGGATGATCTTGTAAGAGATTTAAATCTTTCTAAACAAGCTTCAGAATTGTTAGCATCAAGACTGAAAGAAAAAAAATTGCTTTCCCCAGATACTAAAATAGATTTTTATCGTGAAAGAGATAAAGAATTACGGTGTTAGTTTTCCGATGAAAACGGTATTACCTTTTCTTCAGATGTCAAAAACTTTTTGATAAAAATGGGCTTGAAACAATACGAACCAAACGACGCGTTTATTCATTGACAGCTCAAAACAGAGCCTAAAATGTATTCTATTACATAATGGAAATAAATATGCAGCGGTACCTATTGCTCACAGTGTAAAGTTAAAGGAAGAATATTGTAACATTTCGCTAGTCCTCAATAAAATAAAATACAATGACCATAAGTGGCAAATTTCTGTCGATTTAAAAATGATGAACATTCTTCTTGGTCAACAAAGTGGTTACACTAAGTTCCCCTGTTTTATATGTCTTTGGGACAGTAGAGCTAAATAAGAGCATTGGGTAAGAAGAAACTGGCCCTTGAGAGAAAATATGGAGCCTGGAAAGCAAAATATAGTCCAGAATTCATTAGTAGCTCGTGACAAAATTATCCTTCCACCATTACATATAAAACTGGGCATCATGAAACAGTTTGTTAAATCACTAGATAAAGACGGGAACTGTTTTTCTTACATTTGCCAAAAATTTCAACAGCTCACTATGGAAAAGATTAAAGCTGGTATTTTTGATGGCCCCGAAATTAGACGACTTACGAAAGATACTTAATTTAGAAAGTCTATGACTGAGTTAGAACTGAAGGCTTGGACAGCTTTTGTCTCTGTGATGCAAAATTTTCTCGGAAATAAAGAATCTGAAAATTACATTGAACTTGAGGAAGACCTTCTGCTACAATTAAAAAATATGGGGTGCAATATGAGCATAAAACTCCACTTCCTCCATTGTCACCTGAACAGGTTTCCAGAAAATTTAGGAGATATGAGCGAAGAGCAGGAAGAGCGTATGCATCAGGACTTACGCGTCATGGAAGAGCGCTATCAGGGTTTCTGGGATAAGAATATGATGTCTGACTATTGTTGGTCTTTGATACGTCATTTTCCAAAGTCTACACATCAGAGAAGAGCTTTGAAACGAAGTTTTTTGAAACTTAATGATTAATTTTTATTTTAATAAAAATTTTCTTAGTAGATACGTATTTTTTTCTGTTTTATACCTACATAGCTGAAACTCAGTAACTAGAGCTGATAAAAAATTTCTAATTATATTTTTGAAAATAGCATATCATATGTATTCAGCAACAGCTAAAATTTATAAATTTATAACAGCTAAAATTATCTGTCCGTCAAGGAAAAATTAGTCTCGACTTTGGCGCCCTCTATTTGATTCTAAATAAATGAGAAATACAAAAAATATTTTTCATACTGCTCATGAGAAAAATAACGTTTTTTAAGACCAAAAATCCCTTTAGAAGCGTTAAAAATAGGTATTTTTCGAGAATTCTTTTAAAGGGGATAAAATAATCTAACCATTTTCAAATTTTGACATAATTTTATTATGGCATTCAAATTATGTGACACATTTTTTCTTGAAGATTACCAAAAAAATGGCTGAGTTATTAAGGACTTTCAGAAGCCTGTTTTCCGTGACATCGAAAAGTGCTGCAGTTGTCACTCTTTTGTTGTTGATCTGAAAAAGATTTAACAAGTGTCATTCGTTTACTGACATATTCAGAGGAAGGACATAGCAAAAAAATTAAGAAAAAGTATTTCGAAAATTTGGGTGCCTTTTTACTCCAAAGTTTGAATTTTCGACCATTTTTTCGACCATTTTTTCGACATAATTGACCCCAAAAAAATCATTTATTTACTCGATCCGAAATCAGTTGATAACGTTTTGAGCTACAACACGATCAATTTTTGAAAGCGTAGTTTCGAGATAATCGTGTTTGAAGTTTCAACATGCGAAAACTATTAATTATAGTAATAATGCCCCCCCCCCCCCCCCGTATAAAATTTCCCGAAACATTTGCCTGGTCAAAAAAAGATAAATCAGAAAGCAAAGGGTGCTACGAGAGTACAGCAAAGGGATTAAAGCAAGGGTTGCTCTGCCTCTAACTGTTCGAACGCTCGACTCGCTATTTATCTGACCACAACCTGTCAGCTCGACACTATATGCGATAACTCCGCATATTGATATTGAGTATTTCAGGTTTTTCCTTGGTCAGGATATTCTTTGGGTATTATACTTGCAAAATATGTAAAATAAAAAAAAAATTTTTTAGAAGTTTTTTAAAAGTTTTTTTTTTCAATTCTAAAGGGATTTCTGGCCTTAAGTTTAATATTAATATCTAAAAAAGGTGTCGAGATAAAAATCCTAAACTTTTTTTTGGATTTTTTTTTTTTGTGAACTACTAGTACCGGAAGGAAGAATGTCCACTGGCAAGTAAGGACAAACTTATTCTGATAATGTGTTAAACTCTAAACAATGAACTCCTTCGTGGTGTATCATCATCTGATTGAGGGTCTCTGTGTGATGTAGTTAAGAAAATAAGTTTCCCTTGAATAATTTGCTTATGGGGTTAGTTATTGATTTTTGTATTTGCACTAACAAATATACTTTGGCAACATATTAAGGAGAAACATTTCCAAATAAGTTTGAGATATTCAAAAATTCACCAATCTCAGTTGGATAAAATTCAAATTTGTTCCCAATGAGATGATTTTGGATGAATAATTTACCTAACCCGTGGGAACTAATTGGGTTGTTCGCCTTATTGTTAACGCAGTTCAACGACCAGGTAAATAGGTTCATACTTAAATAGGGTAACTAAATCATGTCACTTCACCTCAAATAAAGTAGACAATGGTGGCACACCTATCAATGTAGGTGAACTAAAAACATGCGAATGCATTTCCTTGCTTTGGAAATGTTCATGTGTACAAGTTTCCTATATGTCCAATAGTATTTCCACTGATCCAAATCAGAATCAGCAGCTTTTCATTGCGCGCTGGGCCATAAATTACTCGAGTGGCAACGATGTCATCACCGTGGTTAGTTGGAAGCACTGAGACAATCATGCTGGAATCGGTCACAACCGGGAAATTCAAATAGGCACGGATACGCGCGCAAACATTGAGACAGCATGTTTGGAAAGTGTGTCAAATCGACCAACAAAATCATCCTGCTTCAGTTTATGGCTTTTCTGGTCACTACGCCATTATTGTTCAGCATCGCAGATTTCTGTACGAAATAATTCTTCGATTTCAGATAGACCGCGGAGAGCTATTGGACGTGATCACCGCATTATTTTGAACGGTGTGCTAATGTGCCAGGGACGTAGATCTATTAAGGAATCTTGCAGATCTTGAAGAATCTTGAAGGTTCTCAGCAAAGTTCAGGGAGTCGTTGTAATATTCTAACGATAGTCAATTGAAAACGAATTGAGTCACGTCCCAGTAGCACCAGTTTTCTACCCTATTAATTTGCTTCTTATCATAAGACATATCATTATTGCTTGACGTTCTACACCACTGGCATTATAAACAATTTTATCTGCATGAACTATCACCAGCCCTTTTGCTTGTACGCAAATTTACAAGGGTGATAAAAATTTCACAAGTCAATGAACAAAAAATAAATATCGCCTCGTGATGGCTGCCATTATATCATGCCTCTTTGGTCGTTTCAGTACGAAAGGAAATGTAAAGCACAAGCTAATAAACAATATGTTTTTTCTGATTATTTTTGAATCGAATACCACCCACATCAGAAAAATGTTTTAATGTATCGTATTAGCACACTCCTTTTTAGACGATTTCCGTTGATCATTTCAAGATTGAAAGTCATATAAATGGCTAATGAAGTCAGTATTATATTTCACCAGGTTGGCGAAAAATTACTATTTCGGTTGATTTTAATTTGAAAGTGCTAATTCGAGATAATTTGCATGCACTTTTATGAAAATGGTCATTTGACTTATGAGCTAGCCATTTCCTTTACATTTAAAAAATCGATTCAAAGCTAAATCCTGCACTATGTGTGACGAACATTACGTGGACCAAACCAAATAACAGCGGTCATAGTTGGCCATAGTTGGCCATAGTTGACCTCACAGAAAAGGAGGCCACACTGCTCATAAGGTAAGGAAAATTCTTGGTACGATGGGTTATTTGTTGCATACAGCGAAGTGCAATTCCTCTCCAGATCGGAAAAGGATGTAAAAGAATCGATAAGAATTGCGGCAACAGCACGAACGAGGCACACTTTGTTCTTTGCCACGAGCTGGTGTAAGACCAAACAACTTAGAGCAAATTTACGGTACAGGAAAATGTTGGGTTTTTCCAGAAGCACCAACAAAGGTCAAAGTGCTAGTACCATGATCCTTATCCTTGAAATTAATCTGCATCGGAGCATAATTGCCCAAGAACTGCTCGAACAATTTACCAGAGATTGGCAAACTGACTTTCAGTTGCTCAACGAGCAACATCACACGAAAAGCACGCCAACATGGAATCCTGACGAATCCGGACAGTCACCATCTGGGTTTAGTACAGTGCTCACTTTCAACTGCAAAAAAATGGACGAATCATATTTCCAACCTAGGCTAAGTAATTTTTTGTAATGCTCGTCAGTGGTGACTTCAACGGTAGAGCGATTGATTCTCCGTAGAAGCGGATCCTGGATGTGGTAGTCGGAACTAGACTCGTTATATTTAATACGGGTCTTGGCCCTACTTGACACCGATGGGACTACGTGGGAACCATACATGACGTGACATTTACTTTGGAGTGCATCGTATCAAGGGTTGAAAATCGGAGAGTCCTGAAGGATTAACATCCAACTATCACCAATCCATAGTCCTTAAGACCGTGGGCGGTGCTTCTTATCTGAAAGCTCAGTCTATCACTCTCACGGACATTGAGAGGTTTCTCGAAGCGCTGACGGCACGATCTCAGCTGACGTAAGCTCCACTGCTGAGCGGAAGATCTGCAGATAGAAATGTATTAAACGCAACTATGCGAGTTCTTACGCCTGGCTGTATTTTTTCCATGTCCCTTCGAAGACCTTAACACGGCAAGCCTCCAAGTTACTAGTATACCCCAGAAATCGCTGAAAAGTAAAGGGATTGCCAAAAATTCCGGCGAGAGGCCTACCGAGCACGAACTGTGGAAAAGTCATGTTTGAGACCGACAGCATATAAGTCATCTATGAAATACCTTCGAAGACTTATGAACAGGTCGGTGGCAAGACCTGAAGGGCAACTTGAAAAATTTCCCGTGGAAGCGTGGCTACAAACTCGTGATTAGGAAGCTCAACAAACTTGACACAAACAACAAATCGAATATCTGTGATTAATACAAATATTTTGTGTTATATATATTATTGTTCATGTGGTGAATACGCCTGATCTGTAGCAATACAAATGAATACTGTTAGTGGTCAACATACTACCATATGAGTATAAATTATGCTTAAAAAAATGTGAAGTAAGAAAATCAGCATTTTCAACTATCACAGGACTTTCTTTGAATTTTGATAACGGCTTTCTTGAACGTCTACTGAAGTCAGAGCCGCAATAAATAAAGAATGAGTTCGCAGAAGAGATGAGTAAATTTCATGGAACAGTTCGCTTTTTAAGGTAATCGGGAATGTATGCCAGTGTTGAAAGTGATAACCGCATGAGGTGGGGTTAGTGCGGTAGAGAAATTTAACTTCTTCATGATCAACCAAACATTTTTACAGAAATAATATAGCTCCAAATGGTATATCTCAGAACAGATTTGAATTATTATTACGCCTGTTGCATTTCTCAAACAATGAAAACATTCTTGGTGCTAGACTAGCATAAATAAAACCACTGTAATTTTACACTATTTTCACTATTTACACCCTAAGCGTCGGAGTCTCAGTGGCAACCGGACTACGGACTTAACACCTTCCTTGTCACACCAAGAACCTTGCCTGGAATAGTTTGTCACATTACTTCGGACTAGGCTTCATTAGCCATCACCTAGCGGTGCCTTCTGGTTAAAGGAAATCCCTCTTTCAGCACAGATGGTTGGGAAGGATGAGGATTGCCGTCACAGAGATCTATCTTCCGTCTGCCCCGCCAAACGATCCACGTCCGTAATGTGACACGCAGTTCCAATTGTCTTTTGACTTCATCATGTTCCCCGTTACGTTTCCTCGACAGACCGCCTCTATTTCCTCCGAGACATGCGAACGGAATCTTGTTCATATTCCGCATGCAAAGAACGTTTGGCAGGCGTCATTTGTCATCCCATGGCACCAAAAGCAAGCTGGGGACGGTGACTTTTCCATCTTATACAATTGAGACTGAAAATATCCGTGCCTGCTAAGTTGTTGCGTCAAGTGAAAATCAGTCTCACCATGCGTTCTGCTGAGCCATGGCTCCAAGTCACTGATGAGCGGTGTGGTCCACCTGCCTCGCTTTTCGTTTACCCATGATTGCTGCCACAAACTTAGGGTCCTTCTCCTTTCCTCTCGGCTGACGATTTCTATCGCCGACCGCCTCCTACCTAAGTACACTCGCACCTATAAAAATACCTTTGTTTCAGGCGAAAATTAAGACATTGACGAAACCCTTGCTCCGTGGAGAGGAAGGGTCATTTTTCACCATCATATACTTATCCACAAGTATGGAATTGAACTTTTTAAATTTTGTACATCAGAAGGATACACTTGAGCAAGCAAAATCTTTCCGGTATATTTGAGATTTTTGATGAAGATTACGATATAGCTGCAAATGTGTCCCAGGATCTTTCACAAAGGGTTCTGAATGAGGGTAGAGCTTTATACGTAAACAACTTCTACACCAACTATCAACTGGCATTAGCATTTCTTTGGCAAGAGACGTATGTTGTCAACACTGTAAGAACAAATAAAAACTTCTTTTCAAAGGAAGTTATGAACGTAAAATTGAAAATAAGAGAGGATATTATGATATGAAGAGAGAATAGGATGGTAGCGAAAGCAGACAAAAACGGTGTTGTGGTACTTAACTGGTTGGAAACTCGAAATGTTAGATTATAGACAACAAAATATGGCCCAGAAATAGTGTAAATGAATGCAGCTATTTCTAGTACAAGAATACTGAAAAATAGTAAAAAAGCGCCACTTCCGCTATATGCTTATAATGAAGGTAAAGCTAAGATTGATATTTCGAATCAAATTGGTTCCGATAGGACAACCCAAAAAAAAAGGAATAAAATTGTACCAAAAGTTGACGATAAAATAAATTCTTGGAATATTAGCCGCAGACGTGTACATTATCCACAAAATATCTAAGAAAACCAATATTAGAAAATTTCGTGAAAATTTAGTCAATGATATGCTTGGCTTAAGTTCGGACAAAACTGAGAACATCACTGAAAGACGAGAAAATTTAAGCCAAACACTAAAAATGATGTACGACTCTGAAAGGAAGAAAATGAGAGTTTACATTCTATGTTACGCCCAAATGATTGTAAAACCAAATGATTTAGGTGTATAAATGTCTAATGGCAGTTTAAAACCAAGTCTATATTGTTACGCGTTCAAAAAATTTCACGCACCAGTGTAGTTGCCAAAAAGCATCATGTTCGTACAATAATGCCGTCGACCATTTTCCCTTACCTTTTAAGGACTCCGTTTTCAATCTGAAGAGAGTTCCATTGAGCCCAATAGCCTTTTAACTCTTTGCCACTTATATTTTTGCACTCGGGATGTCCTGTTGTCTTTTTTCATACCAACAATGGTCCAATATCATCGTCGGTTAAATAAGTATCCCGGCGTTCGTGCTCGGTTCAACTCCACCAACATCAGTGGTTATTACACGCACATTCCAACCTGCTCTTTTTTTCTCTTGGATCGTTAGCAATATTTACAATAAGCTGTATAGGGGCGCGACAGGATAAAGCGTCGGCATTCCCGTGTTCTTCACCATTGCGATGGACGATTTCGTAGCAATATGACCGTGTCTTTCGATCCACCTAACAGCTTGCCTTTCGGGGTTTTTGAAGAGAAGATCTGTTCGAAGGAGGAATTTCTACCCGTAGGTACTTGGGAACTGCTTTGTTGCTTCAATTGTAGTTAAAAGATATTCTTGGGCTACACAGTAGTTCCTTTCGATCTTTGACAGAACTCGGCTATAGTATTAAATAAATTTATTTTCACCGTCAACGTGCCGTGACAGCACGGTTCCGATCCCGTTGTTGCTCGCATCGATATCAACTACAAACATTTTTCCTGTTTTGGGGTATGCTAGCACCGGCGACTCACAGAGCTGCTTTTTCAACACCACGAAGTTCGTTTGACATTGTTTACTCCAGATAAAGGGACGGTTCTTTCGAGCTGTTCAAGCCAGCCTTTTATTTGGTGCGCAAGTATCGCGAAATTTTCTCAACAGATCAAGGCGATCAAGGGCGACCGACCACACATGACGCCATACCAATTCAATAACCGCCAAGATATGCCACGTATTTGTTTTGTTTTGGTCGTCATTGCTTGCAGTTTGGCAACTACAGTGGCACATAAAATTCTTTGAACGTATTACAATATTATGTGATACTTCTCAGAAAGCCGAGCAACTGTAATATTTTGTTTCTACAAAGCCGTATTTTCAAAAGATAAAACAAATTTGTACTTATTGCCGACCGTTTATGACTGATGTGGCTTCCTTAAAAAAACGCTTTCGGACATATATGACTGACAAGTCGTATGCAGAAACTGTTCGTATCGGAGGCAGAGAACTGAAGCGGCAATTAACGTCTTCAACGTGTTCAACGATGGAAAGGTTCCCTGGGTTACGAATACCTTCGAACCATACAATTCATTAGGAAATGTGGAAGTCTGTTCGAAAGTGAAAACAGATATCACAGTAATACGAATCTTTGTGAAAATATACATGAGTTCTCTATCCAAAATCTGTAGTTCTTTATGCTTAAGAAAGCCTCGAATTGTTCATACCAAATCTCGGTGGAAATAAACATAACTTCTCTAACTAGAAGATTTATCCCTTTAGGCTGGAGAGAGGCTAACATAGTTCATACCAAGTTTCATACTAGTGTCAGCAAAAAACCAGCTACTTAAAAGCAACGGTTCACCGTCCTATTATCCGTCTTTTATACTGAACCACCCCTCAACGCCTAGTGGATTTGTACATTAGAAACATACTGAACAGAAAGGGACTTTATCCCAACAAAAACGAATACTTTACAGGACGTTCAACAGAGACGACACATGATGAAGTAGAAAGAAGAATTGAGAGGAACCATACTATCAAAGATTGCGCATGCGCAGCCTTCATCCATATCGAGGAATGCTTCAATTCAAAAAGCTGTGGGCCAACACTGTATTCTAAATTCGGCTCCGAATAACAACGATGAAACGTCAAAATGACAAAACGAAACATAAACGACGACAGAAGATTTCAAAAGGACATGGACAAAATTTTTAACGAATCTCCAAAAGTTATATTTATTGGAGAATTTCTCAAAATCTTTGAATGTAAATAGACAACTACGTCCATGATAAGTACCAGAGTATCAATCACACACGAAAATTAACATTTTTTAGCAACTTAAAATTGGACTCGTGTCTCTCTCAGAACATTATCACTTATAGCTATGATGCTTACCGCTTTTGCTTTATTTGTCCCTATGCTCTTCTCCCTTCAATTTCCCGTACCAATTTCTGGATCGTGCCTTGGGCTGATCTTTGGAAACCTAGATAAAGAAAACTTATATAATTTTTGGATGATCTTTGGAAATCTAGGAAGATATCCTGATAGATTAAACTGAATTCTATCAATAAGGATGAATAAATCAAGTGGAAATATCCAAAATATCCATCTTGTGGTCTTACTGAATCTCGAAGTGTGGAAAAACCATTGCAGTCATTTACTATTTCTATCAGCGAAAAAACACATAATTTTCTCCAGAAAGAATGAAGCTCAAATCGATTTTTCGCTGTCGTGAATTGAAAGTAATAAATCAGATCCATCTAAGCGAGAATCAGTGAGAGTTTCCCTAAAAATTGTTGGGCATTATTGTGGAATTTACTATACACTAAGAGAAATATTAAGGAAAATTGATTTCTGCTGCAATGTGTTTGGTTGCTAAGGTGAACACAAAGATTATTCTGCTCTTCGTCAATAACTTTCTACGATTCACTTTACCTGAACAGGTTTCTGCATTCATAAGCAGAGTTTCAATCGAAATTCACTTTTGATTCAGTCACTCATACTCGTATACATTAGTTGTGAATGCAAATCTATGGCTCACCACTAACATATGATATGAATGCATCCAAGATGATACTCTTAAGTATCCAAACATCCTTTAGCAACAAAAGGGCACTTGCTTCACACGTTTGACTAAGCTTATGCAGAATCTTATAATGCAGACAAGCCAAGGAAAGTGATGCCTAAATGATTTCAAGGCATGTAAGAAATGTGTCTTCCAATCTTCAACATCTTACCATGCATGCATGTAATGCATCTAGAAGTCATCTGTGTCACCTCCCCCTGCATGCAAACACTCGTTACATCAACAAGTGGATGAGTGTGATGGACGCGGACAGCGAAGCTTGAAGCAAACGTTGAAGACTTTTTCCGAAGAATGTGATTGATTACACTATATCGTCGATTATTTACTCTCGATTTCAATCCATTATGGCCACTTGGAATGCATTTGATATAAGTTTGACTTGTTCCTAAATGAACCAACAGAGAACGTGTTAATGATATGCGCTAAGTGTTAGTTAAATATGCACTTAACCCAATTGTCTTGGAAGGAGGACTGTGAGAAAACTTGATATGTTTACGTTCTGCCAGCTGGTCAAAATGGACTTATTGAGCCGATTCAAAAGAGGGTTAATTTGTTGCACTTGAATAGTTAGAATGAGCGTAGTGAGAAGTAAACAGTCACTAAGAATTAACCATCGAAGTTTGTTTAAATGTTAACACCTCGGTTTGAGCAAGCATTGATTATGAGCATAAGCGCCAGTTAGAAAAAAAGTCTTTAATTTTTCTTCCTTAATTGCAATCAAACAAACAAGTGACCGCTGGCATTTACTGAGAGTTTTTATGAATGAAACTTTTCAATGGACCGTATCAGCTTTTGAATTTTCTTATTCAAATTCAACATAGTTTGTGGGTAGGTAGTTGTCGAAATAAAATTGGATGTAAAGGCAATTCGCAGAGTTTCTATGAGGAAAAAATGGTTCAGAGCTTACCGATAAGAGTTTCAGAACTTCGAAATGAATCAATATGATAACTATCTGCGCAATTTTCAGTATTATTGTAGAGAATTTAAGGTCCTGTCAAAATTTCATGGCATTTGTTTCCCTCATTTTCAAATTATAGCTTTCGGAGTGACGCAACCGCTAAGTTATCGTAAACAATGGAAAAAAATTAATTTCATGTTATGATAAAAAATTGGTTTTTGATGGGGGGGGGGGGGGGGGGGAAATACGGTGTAAACAGAAGCATGGCTTTTTTTGGGTAGGGAGGTGAAGGCTATTTACGCCCTGAGTGTCGGACTCCCAGTGGACCTACTGGACTACCGACTAAACACGTTCCCTGTCAACCAGAGCACCTAGCCTGGAACCGTTTAACACATTATTTCGGGCTAGGCTTCCCAATTTTAGGCCTTTTGGCGCCTTCGGATTAAGGGGATTCCTTCTCCAGTTGGATGGGAAAGAGGAGGAGGATTGCTAGAGAAGGAAACCCTCCACCCTCGACGCCTCCAGCCGATCAAGTATGCCTTAAGTAAGATTGCCCGAGCGTAATGTGCCACTTGATTCCATTTGTCAAATGATTTCAGCATCTCTTCGATTAGGCTATCTGGATGGAGCTCTCCCACTTTTTCGGCAAGATCACCGCGCTCTTTGTCCCATCTTCTGCATGAAAAAAAAGTATGACAGGCGTCATCCTTCACACCAATGCAGAATATGCAATCTGGAGACCGTAACTTACCTATCTTGTGCAGGTAAGACTGAAAACAATCGTGTCCGCTCAGTAGCTGGGTCAGGTAGAAGTCAGTCTCACCATGCGTTCGACTGACCCACAATCTCAAGTCTTTGATGAGCCCCGCGGTCCATCTTCCTTTTAGCTCACGTTCCCATGATTGTTGCCGTTCGTCGAGAGGGCATCGTCTTTCATCGCGAGCAACTTTTTCTTTATTACCCTCGTGCCTTCGGAGGTAGACTCTATTGCGCTCTCTAGTAAGGAAAGCAATGGGTATCACCCCTGCAATTACCAACACCGCTGGCTCGGAGACTGTACGGTAAGCTGATGCAATCCGCAGTGCTCCTCGTCTCTGCACCTGTGCCAGCCGTTTTCGGTGCAGTTCCTTGTTGAGAGCTTCACTCCATATATCTGCTCCATAAAGAAGCGTAGATTGCACGACACTCATTAGCAGACGCCTTTTTGTTGGACTTGTTCCCCCATGATTGGCCATTAGTCGACTAATTGCCGAGACCTCTGCTGCGGCCTTGTTTGTCGTTGCCTTAATTTGCTTCGAAAAACTCAGTTTAGAGTCGATCAGCAAGCCCAGATATTTGACTGATATTTTCGACTCTACTAATGCGTCCCCGACTCGGACCATTCTTACTCTGGGGATCATCTTCTTGGTCAGGATGACTACTTCGGTTTTTCCTAACGCTACGTTAAACTCGTGAGTGATCATCCAGTTCCCCACCCGGCGCATTAGTACATTCAGTTTTAATTGCGCGTGATCGACCGTGCGCCCAGCCACTATTGCCGCAACGTTATCTGCATAGCCGATCAGTCGCGACTCTTCTGGCAGTTCAACTCTGAGCAGTCCGTCGTAGGAGACGTTCCACAAGTGCGGACCGAGGATGGAGTCTTGGACCACACGGATATGACTAGCCTCCTCCGACAACCTTGCACCGTGTTGTAGATCAGGCTGCGATCCTTCAGGTAGTTTTGGACTATCCGCATCAGATATTCTGGAACTTGGAAAGAGTTTTGCAGGGCTTCCAGAATAACCATCCATCTAGCGGAATTGAAAGCATTCTTTATGTCCAGCGTCACTAGAAGGACTACCCGACGGTTGGATCGACTGCGTGCCTCCGTCTGTTGGACCGCACTTACCACTTCCGTGACTGCATCTATAGTGGAACGTCCCGTTCTGAAACCATACTGCCTTGGAGAAAGATCCCCAGTGGCGTGGATAACGTTAGCGAGTCTTCTCTTTATCAGTTTCTCGAGCACTTTTCCGGCCGTGTCTAGCATGCATAACGGTCGGTATGCTGACGGCGACTCGGGATTTCTCTTCACCTTGCTGATCAGACATTAAACGTACTGAGCAGCAAGTCAGAGCAAGAGTGATAGGCCAGTTGCAGTACCTCGGCTGGAATACCGTCTGGGCCCGGAGCTTTCTTCGCTTTCATGAAGAGAACTGCTAGTTCCAGTTCGTTTCTCGTGAAGAGTGCAGTCTGATGTTGTTTCCCTGTTCGTGGCATCAACGCGGACGGGATGTTGGGGAAAAAGTGCCCATCCATCATGTCCGCTTCAAGTACACAGGGACCGATATACTGCCATTCTGGTGCATGCCTCATCCTGGCTTCGCGCTCGTTGAGCTTCTCGCCGGAGTTTATGACACTCCCTTCGTTGTTCAGGTATTTCAGTGGACCACCAGTACCACCAGTGGAGTCTTTCCGTGCCTAGGTCTCCGGCGGGGCATAGATGATTTACAAGCGGAGATGTGTGTCATAGAGGAGAGTGACTCCGAGGCGAATGTCACGTCCGGGATGGTGCCCACGCAGCCCAAGCGGCGGAAAGTGGGAGTGTTACCAGTGTTCACCACGGCTAGCTCTACTCTGGCTGCCATCTCCAGGATTCGATTCCCCCTGGGATTTGACTTAGGCGTGCCCCATTCAATAGCCTTGGCATTAAAGTATCGATAAGAACATGACCGTCTGTGCTCAAGACTCAAGTGTTGAGCTTCGCCTGGAAAGATGTTATTGGTTCGTTCGGTGTCAAGTACACAATAAAGAATGTTATTCCTGGGCCCACACGAAACCATCTTTTCACCCATGGCCCCGAACTCTCAGTTTGGTGCTGTTTCGAACCCATATGGCACAAGTACCAGATTCATCAGCTTTGGTTAGGGCTTGTTTGAATACCCGGCACTTCCCTGTCCCTGGAATATGTCTCAGGTCATCAGGTCTGGGATCAGCATTCTTGCAGAGAATACAGTGCGCCTCTCCCGTGCATTCTGTTCTTTTATGTCCTGCGTTGCCGATTTTATAGCACATGGAGCTCCTATCTGGCCCTTTGCAGCCTTGTGCTGTATGACCGTAGCTTAGGCATTTGAAACAGCGGAGAGGAACTACTCTTCGCCGTACTGTGCAGACCACCCAACATATTTTTATTTTGCCCATGTAGAGGAGTTTTTCGGCATGTTTCTCGGTTAAGTCTCGGTTATGGCCATGCGCTGCCCTCTATTATTTTCAGGGGTTAGTCGTAATTTGATCCCAGTTAATTCGGGTGAAACCCTTTTGAGGCACTCTTCCACCTCTGTCTTGTCCGTAACGCAGTCAATGTCCCTGATTTCGAGGGTGGCCATTGGTTCAAGTTGTACTGTTGCCTTTTCCCCTAGAGCCTTTTTGACTGCATCCCGAAATGAGTCGTTATTTGTTGTCTCAGGTCCAAATGCTACAAGGAGGCCACCAGATTTGGTTGGCTGGACGGTTCTGATGGCAGTTTGAGTGTCACCTGGTCTTACAGCTTCCTTGATTTCCCGCAAAACGTCTGCGTAAGTTCTCTCATCTGTTGGTTTGACCAGCAGTGCATGCCTTAGGGTTTTGCAGCGTGGCTTGCTTCGTGGTTCTTGTTTCTTTTTTTTGGTGGCCTTGGTTGCCTCCACCTGGAATCCATCATTCGACGTGACCTGTCTGTTCGCTGCTTCGTCTTTCCTCCTTCTGTCTCGGTCCCCTTGAATTGGGCTACTGGCAACTCTTTTAGTAGCGCGGGAAATAACTTGCGTTTCGACTGAGGTACTGGTCTTTTGCTCTTCCTCCGCTTTAAGTCATTTGCATCTGTAGCGCCCGATACGGTCTTCAAGCTCTAAAATACCGTCCCTAATGTCCTTGCTTATGTTTTTCTGGGTATTGCAGGAAGCTTTGATCTTTTTAACTATGTTTCCTGCCTTACGCATGAGACGCTCTTCTTCGTGCCGATTCAATACAATGAGATTGTCCTGCGCCTGGTTTTGAGGCGGGTTTTTTTTTTTTTGTTTGATGGTCTACAGCTCTGATGGCATCAGAAGCAGTGTCAGTGGCAGCATCGCATCGAATGATGATCTGAATATCATCGGTGGTTTCTCCCTCCGTGTGTTTCCCAGGCATTAGTTGTTCATGCTTTTCCCCTTGTCTTTGCTGCGTCCGAATGCCGCCAGTATTTCTGGTTGGTAGAGGCTCTCTGCCTGTTTGTGTTCGTTCGTCCGTTTGTCGTCTGGGTTTTATAGTTTACTGAATGTTTTTGATTTTGTTTCAGTTGGTATTAATTTGTAAGGCATCATTCTAAAAGGGTCCCCCCTCAGAGCCGCTATCTCCACTCGTATGCATAGTCGCCTAAATGGTCCCATGGGTGTCTGTGCAAAGCAGGGAGGCCATGCAAGGGTTGGCACCAGCCCTTATGGGGACAGGTGCTCAGAGCCAGACCAACGCTAATCGGGAGTTCGTCTCAACCGAACCTACACCACCAACTTAATGGTGTGAGCTTCGAACGTAATCCGAGGCCTGCCAAGGTTTTACCGGGACGGAGACGGTACGATACTCATATTGGAGCCGTTCGCGCACGAGTTTCACCTCGGTGGTACTTGGTCCAAAATATCGTGTCCGCCATCCCAGGTACGCCAATTGGAATTCGTTGGTCGGTTCGTTTTTCCAGAGTCATTGCAGGGTCGTTTTCCGCTGGAGAGGGCTTGCAGTGACCTCCAGATCCTCGGATACGTGGGGGCGACACTCCCCAAAGAAAACTGGCTTCTAGGAGTACTCCTGTTGACCAGCATTCCCCCGCAGGGGGAAATGCTAAGGGGGGGGGGGGCTAATGGCTTGATTAATGTTATAATACATCTACCCCATCATATTTAACCATTAAATATTAGACAGTAATTTCAGAAAGCTTCAAAATATCTCTAATCTGTGTTGAATAATCGCAAAATAAATTGAGTGACACAGCGCACAACATAGTCATGTCAAAGGAATTTGGAAGGAAATAAAGTTGTACGCGCAATGTGTGCCGCTTTTCCTAACAATGAACCAGACGGTAAAACGTGGTCGTCTTTCGAATCAAAATTTAGAGCTGTTTTGCTATAATAAAAAGCATGTTGGCGAGAATTTGTGACGATGGACGAAATATCAACTTATCATAACACGCCTGAGTCCAATCGGTAGTCGACCGAATGGATACTGCCTGTTGAAAGCCATAAAAAGCGCTGGAAGACGCAACAATCAGCTGGAAAGGTAGTCTTCCGCGGCACTTCCTTCGGGTCATCCACTGACACGTTTCGATAGTGCGCCATCATCGGTGTGATGTTCCGTTCTGGGTTTTGTCAATTTCAAATTTCTTAATTTAAAGGTCCGCTGTTAGGCAACCAGGTAGGAGTCCTTTCATACAGGTAGGAAAAAAGCTCGTAATCTTTTTATTTTGTGGGGGCTTTATGATATCATTTCGGGCAAGTAGGCCACTACTTAGAGTCTCCTTCGGAGCATGTACAATCAAAGAATTCTCATTATTTCCCCAAGCATAGTACAGTAGTAAATATTTTTAACTTAACTATCACTTAATGATGTTATTACTTATTATTCCTAATAAATATTTGAATAGCCCCGTATATCTGTTCAGATCAGATCATATCCTCCGCTTTTTAAGAACTCGATACACTCGTCTACATGTAATTTCCTGTAATCCCTCGAGCTTCATGTGATTTTCGCTGCTTTTATTATATTTCAATCCTGTTGATTTTGGCTACTATGTAGTAAACAGGTACGAAAACAAAAAAAAATAAATCAATTGATCAAGGAAACAGCAGAAAATAGCACAAAAAGACACAAATCTAGCAACCGAAAATGAAAAGAAACACAGAAAGTATACAATATGATTCAAATAATTTAATATCTAGCTAGCTAGATACCTATCTAACTAGAAAGCTCGGTAAATTAAAGCAAACATTTAATTGTTTGTCATTTCATTAAAATTTCATAATGGTGCGTCAAATTTCGTATTGTTACGTGTTCAAATTATATCACGCGCCACTGTAGTTGCCAATATGTAATGCAAACAATGACGAACAAAGCAACAAAAAATACTTGGATCATTCTCGAAGGCTAAAAAGCCATTATCTAAATGCATTAGGGTTAAGAATAACCAAAATGCAATGAAAATGATTTGGCGCGCGAACACGAAAATGATCTACACAGAAGGTTTGGAAAAGTTCCGGATTGGCTGGATGGCAGTATGTAAGCGACTACAGCGGGCAGAGACGGGGAGTAATTATGAAAAAGTGATAAATAACAGTGCACGGTAGAAAATATACCGAATTAAATGTGTGACAGTGAAATGAAACTGTACGCGAGTGGAAGTGAGCGATATAAGTGAAATTCAGAAATGAATAACCGTGCAAGAGAAATAAAGTGATAGATTGACAGTGATTTAGTGAAGTAATAGTTGATTTTCATGAATTGTTAGTTGAATTTAATGAAGTGTGTTCAAGTGGGGTAAAAAGACAATTTCGATTAAGTTGAAATTTGCGTTTTCACTTGCAAGAAATTTTCACTAGAGTTTACTAAATTAAAGGCCTCACACCTGGATAAACGCAACAGTATTATTATATATTTGCATTCCATGACACTGCAGCGCGATTCATAGGTTTCAAAAGATTCTCAATAACCAAATGCGGAATATTCAATAATTTGTATCAACTAAAATTTTGTCTTTTTGAATTCTTTCATTTGTTACATCAAATTCACAATAAAATGTGTTACATAATGCTAGTGAAGGCACACACCAGGCTACCTCACTAGCACAGTCATTAGCCTCGATTCCAACCATGATAACCAAAACCTCGTGTTTAACAAATAGATTGATTTTAATTGATCAACTGTTCAAATGTTTATAAATTGGTTTAATTCGAAATGTTAATTCCATCAAGAAAATTCAAATTTTTTGATGTACCCCTTTTTGTTCTCCCCAACAACCTTTCCCATGCACGGTTATAAAAATGTGCTCTACCCTGTGAAATTCTTTCTAATGCAGGCAAGAGTAAGGAATTGTCTTTTAACAAAACAATCATCAATTGCAACACATTTCCATGTTCAAATCTTTATCATTATTCATAGAAGAAATTTTTCAAATCCTTCATGTCATGAACATATTTAGTCGTTAAATATATCCTACCTACAATCAACACAAACCGAACGCAACCTGAATTCTGCAAACCCGAAGTAGCAGAACAAGCTTAACAGCCTACTGTCACTTCATGTGTTTAGTGGTGAAAGCCTGCTGTCATTTCGTTTGACATGTGTGGGTCGCATTGAGTAAATTTCGCCTTAAAACGGATTATTTAATATTCCAAACAGGAGGGAGTGCTTTAAATTATTATTTGAGTGGATTCAATTACATTTTAAATCACCCTCTCACCTATTATGAGCATTATTAATTTCGAGATTGAAGAAGTTCAAAAAATTTGCGAAAATGTCGTACCCAACTCAAAAATAATTGCATGCACCGCGTCATTGGTATGTACAAAATGTTCGCAATTCATTTGATTTCAATCATTCCCTCGTTGACCATCAATTAAACACATTTTATTGATTTAGGTACGTGTTGATATTAAACAAACTAAAAGTCGACAATTGACCGTTTGTATCAGATTCCCTGAAAACTATCCCGAACAAAGTATTTTAATCGAATTGAAAAGCAAAATACTTGGTTCGAAGTTCCTCGATGGATTAAGTACTTTAGCTGAACAAAAGGCGAAGGAGCTTTCGGGAAAACCTCAGGTGAGTTATCAAACAGATGCCGGTTAGCGGATGCATTTAAATTTAGCCTGGAATATGATTCATCCATGATCAAGGTCTTGCAGGCAGCGTATGGCGGTTTTATCGCTCTGTCTACGTCATGGAAATTTTCATTAGATTTTATACTCTCAGACATCTGGGGAAACAATGCAAGGGTTAGACATTGCAAAGATATATTTCTTTACTGACAACCCTCCCACAAACATCTTAACGTCAAAGATTCCTTTAAGTTAACATGAAACTGACAATTATTAGTAAATAAATTAAGCTTGTTCATGTTTTTGTTCCGTTGAATTTTCATGTTTATTGAATTGAAATCATAAAATAAAGACAGAAGTAAACTCAAAATTGTTAGATATTGGGACTATTCACTCGTTCTAGAGTTCCGCCTCTTGCTGTTCGAGACAATGATCAAAAGCAAAAAAAAAATTAAATGTTACAACGTGGCTTTTTTTTAATTGGCTTCGTATTTGCGAAAAATTATTCCGTTCGATGTCAAATCATGTAAAACCAATGAAAAAATAATGCATTTTTAATTTAAACTACTAATATTGCACTGTCTAAATTTCATACTGATTTTCCCGTTTGTTGTCTCCTAAATAAACTTTTTTTTGTAACAATCATTTGAATAAATTTTACCTTTGTGATGAATTTAAACGAACCAAAAAATACATGTTTATAATAATAATTTATAATAATAAAAAAACTTCTTGTATTTAAGATGTTAGGCCACTCTAGAATTTTCTAAAAATCAATTTTTTATTTAAAATTATCCCTTAAAACTCCAAAAATTATGTGCCAAAATATTACAGTCGGGGAAAAATTTCTGTACGTCATTTTTGAATTATAGTACAAAGCCCCCTAGTCTCCGTTTGTGACTTCTTCAGCAAAGGGACGTTAGACGATCGGAGCAGATATACGGCAGATGTTATTGAAATCATTTGTGTATAGACTATTCTAGACAAGTTTAAACTAGTTTAACGCCTATTTCAGTCTGTTAGACACAGCCAAGCATTTGAGATGGACGCTACGCACGCTTGTAGTGATACATGCTTATTTTTTCGATACTTCTGTGAGATCATTTTTTCCACCTGTCTAGTTATTAATTTAATTTGACAATGAGTGATAATGTGGTGTACAGTGGAATGAAAGGAGATAAAACGGTATGTGGCAGCAAGGGACCAAAAGCGTCTCGAAGAACACCGATTCGCCATGAGTAAGAAGCACCAGATGACTTGAATGCCAGAACATCGGCACAAAAACTGAAACAATCGACAGATATGTATGAAGAAATGGCCAATGAAAATCTTCCAACTCGATGCATCGCCGGTTACATGCAAAAAAGTAACGAAATCTTTAACTCGACGTTGGGCGCATTAAACCCGAAACCCATTGCAAGTGGTAACTCAGTCTTGGATGTGGCTACGGGTATTGCAGTTTGTGTGTACAATGACAAGCCTTTCTTCAATTCTGCACATAACGGAGGCAATGGACTTGAAAATTGGCCCGAAAAGCTAAGAAATGTGCCTGGAAATCGACAAAGAGCGTATAAAGCATGCAGAGCATCGCTGTCTAAACAAATATAAGAGACTAGGATCGCTTCAAAATCAAGCCGAAAAGAATAACAAGAACAGGAAAATAACCTGGAAGGCCAATTTTATGGTGCAGGCATCGCTAATTCAATATATTCAAAAATTATCCATGATTTTCTACTACTCTAAACTTCAAAAGCGTTGTTCTCAAAATTGTATTTTTGGAGTTGACCGGAAACATAACTTAGACAATTTTCAACCGATTTACTTGAAATTTCGAAAGTTTCGACCTCCAGAGTAGCTTAACCCTTAAATCCTGTCGTCCAAAAAGATTTTGAAGCTTTAACTGCCGCTTTAATGGTGCCAGTAAGTTCAAATTAATAACTTTCACGTTTCGTATTTGCTTGCGACTCCACAAGATGTAGACAACATTCATTAATTGATAATTTGATACGATCCCTCTAATTAAGGTTTTTTTTTGGGTTGGGGGGATGAAGGCAATTTACGCCCGAGTGTGGGACTCCTAGCAGCGCATGCTACCAGACTACCCTTTAAACACCCCCCGTGTCAAGAGACTCTAGCCTGGAACCGTTTGACACATTACTTCGGGCTAGGCCTCTTTTTACTTCGCTCTAGGGCGCCGTCATCCTAGAGAAATCTCCCCCCAGCGGGAGGGGGCAGGATGGAGGAGGACTGCTGGAAAGGAGACCCCGCGCCCAAGGTTATCCATTGTAATTTTTTTTGGCAGTAAGTATTGCCCGAGATTAATGTGCCACACAGGTAATTAAGGTTTAACTTAAGGGGTTTTATACACTTGCGTTGGTCAAAAAAATCGAAAATTTTCTGAAAGTACATATCTTAGGGAATATTTTCCCCAAAAATCATAAAGATCCGAGCATTAGAACCAGATTGGCAGCTATTGATAGCGCGCTATCTGCAACTACGAGTCACGCTTCACGAGCGTTCCCGTCTCATCGCTTATCAGGTGAATTTTTCGGATACCTTTGAGATATAGAAAACTTGTTTTCACCCAATTTTGTCATTTTTAGATAATCTAATTATTTTTCAACCTTAATGGCCAGTAATATACAGGTTTTCAGAGAGGCAATATCGAAGTTTATCACGGTTTACATCCAGTTTATACGGTTTTCACGGGTTAAAAAAAGTGATAAAAATGAATGTGAACTGTAAAATTACTCGTGAGACTCGTTCTGAAAAGAAAGTGCGTAAATCAAGGGCCAAGAAAAGGAAACAAACATTTAATCCTAAGAAAGCAGAGACCGCCGAAAAAAGTTTCAGTTCCTCCAGGAAAAAATTGAAATTCGGTGATGCGGTGAACGTACCGGTTGATCATTCGGTCGAATATCGAATCCTGAATTTTCTTTTCGTATTTACAACACTTTCGCAGTAGGTGAAGTGCAAATCATGTGATGGTGATATCAAATTTGCATCAACAGAATCGCGAGGACTTGGCTTCAAAATTGCAATAACTTGTGATAAGTGCGCGGTTCGAAAAATCAATTCGTGCTCCATGGTTCAACATTCATATGAAATAAACAGAAGATTTATTTTGACAATGAGATTACTTGGCTTGGGCGCAGCAGGTTGCGCAAAATTTTGTGGACTCATGGACATGCCGCAATTTTTAGCCCAAAGTACTTACGATATTATCGTGAAACACATCTGTACTACTGTGAAACAAGTATATAATTTGTGGCCCTCAAGCGCATACGTTTGTAGAGAAAGAGGACGAGAAGCGCGTTACGCTCGCCGAGAAGCGCGCTCAAGAGGCGACCAGAGAAGGAAGAATGGCTCGTCGACAACACCAAGTGGACGTCTTAGAGGCAGCTGCAGATGCAGAATAAACTCTTTACGGCCCCGCAAGAGATGATTCTATGTAAGTCCACGAAAATTTATTTTAAACCCTTCATTTCATCTTCTCTATCTTTACACGCGATTATCTCGAAAATTTTTCAAAAAGTGTGGTTGCGGTGATGTAAAAACTCGAATTTTATACGTTCAAAACTCTAACTTTTTAGAAAAACGATCATAATTTTCGAAAAAAATTTCATATTGCAAAATCCTTCGTTCACGAACAGCGTATAGGTGTAAACTACATAAATTTTTTTGGTTTTTGTATTTCAGATGAGCAGATCCTTCGTTATCGTGGTCACCGTGGGATGTTGGGAAAATTGTGTTTTGGCATAATGGCTACTGTGACTAGTATTATAAATATTTTCTTTTGAAAAAATTCATGAAGCATCTCTCGAAGTGTATAAATAAATAGGCATTTAGTGTTTTAAGAAAAGTTGTGTTGTTTTTCAAAAAAAAATCGTAAAAATGCCTTTTTTTCTCGCGCGCAAGTGTATATAACCCCTTAAACGACAATCCTTTCTTGCGCGGAAAAATTTAATCAAATGTAAACGATTCCTTACTTTGAAATTTATTGAATTCCATAGCTACGAGTGTGGTCCGATAAGTATTTACCCTACAAATGAAAAAAAAAAATCAATATTAATTCGATATATGCATACAATTCTATTCGATACACTTGACACACCGAAGCTCAAATTTCTTTAACTTGCTCCCAATGGACAGTCTTCGCCTTCTTCGGAGCAGGTTCACCGGGTAAAGTCCACAGTTCGACTGTTCCTTGGGCTCTGGTGTGTACCAGTAGATCCATGTTTCGTCGACGGTCACCTAATTACCCAGAAATAAAGACGCGCAATGACGCACGCCTTCGGATAGCGCTTAAACAGCGCCAAAAACTCCGTGGTTGCTGTTTTCGGGGCACCTTGGCATCAAAAACCGACGTGCAACCGTGCTGAAATTCGTTGAACAAATTTTTGAGGGTCGACTTCGAAGGAGAAGCCTTCCCATACACGGCATACAAACGCTTTTTGATTTCATTGCCCGATTTCCGTTCAAAAAACAAGAATCGAATCACCGACCAATATTGCTCCTTTTCCATGTTTTTTCCGTCCGGTCAGGCGAAAAATTTGTCAGTAGCCATCTACAGGAAGGGAATGCACAAGTGTATTCTCTTTATAAGTACATATCGTACCTTTCATTTGTATAATGAACTCTGTTTACTTGTTATTAAGATTAAAAATTTAAGATTAAAATAAATTTAATCTTAAATTTATTGGAAAACATTAATCTGCACCAAATGAGACTTTTGCGCAACTAACCAGAGTTAAAATGCGCTACTAATCAAAATGTCTTTGGAAACATCGATATTCATCCGTCCCAGAAATATTGGACAGACATTTTCATCCACAAATTAAAAGTTCTTGTAACGTTCGGTTAAGCTCCTAAACTTTGTCAATTGTCTGATGGTGTAAAGGTGTTTAACGCGTCCTATGAAAGTCTAAGAGCAGTACAACCAGTTTCAAACGAATATGGCCGCTCTTTTATTTGCGGTTTGGTTCCGTATTGGATAGACAACAGTCCACTTTCTGGGGTCGTCGATAACCGCATACGTACATTGACTGGTTGAACCATACAATCAATGGCATATTGCTGGAATCCATCTTAGTATAATATCTTCATGGTTTCCTCGGAAATTCTGATATCGTCTTATTGTCTCCCAAAAGAGTTATAAAATTCTCGTAGAATGCCGGTTATGTTATACTATGACACCAGAAGAAGTTTCGTAGTTTTCGATCTATTTGTGCTTTACTAGAAGCAATATGGACAAACATTCCCCAATAAGGTGGCTCCAAAGCGTAGAACTCTTACCTTATTGTAGTTTCACAAGATATCTCGTTCAAAGTTCAATTTCCATCGTAATTTCGTATGACGTGCATAAAGAAAAAAACATCTGGCTACAAAGATATTGGGAAAACGTTCCACATTTTCGATGACTGCGTGTAAATCTCTTTCAGTTCACTAGGTCTTGGACAACACTTTGCTAGATATTTCGATTACTCCTTGTCGGCCAAGAATGAGAGGTACCATTGGCTTCGTAGCTCGTTAAATTCCACCCAAAACGTTAAATTCCACTCAAATATATTCCTTCTCGTCAAACCATGGGGAATTCTTCATATAAAAAATATACTGTGTTGCTTGGGTCCGCCGGGCCTTGCTTCGTTTGTTTCGAGGACGCGTTTCGGCTCTATATAGGCATCTTCAGCTCGTTCTGACGTCTCTGTCGCGGTGTGCATCTTTTTATAGGTGTAACTTTTATCGGAGGATTAGGCGTTAATGAGGGTTATTAAGTTTGGGTCTTTTCAGGGTCGTGGGATAATCGTCGGGTTCGTCGCGTTTTCTTTTCTTGATAAGGATTGGGTCGAGGACTGAAAATATTGTGTTGGTCATTATTGGTTGGACATTATTTGTTCGTTGATTATATTTCCGTGTTTTTTTTTGTGTTTGTAGATCTCTAGTTTCTCTAATACGTCAAGTCTAAGTCCCTTCTTTTGTTTGTGTGGTAGCGTCATTGAATTTGCCATAGTATCGGGTTCGTGTGTGTGATTCTGTAGGTGTGTTGCGTAGTTGGAGTCTGTTTTGTTATGTGTATACGAACGTATGTGTTCCTTATATCTAGTTGTTAGTTTCCGTGTCGTTTTTCCTATGTATACCATGTCGCAGTCCCTGCATGTTAGTTTGTATATGCCGCTGTTGTTGTATATTGGTGTGTTGTTGGGCTTCGATGTAAGTTTGTTTCCGATGTTGTTGTTGGTTTTGAATGCGGTATGTAGTTTGTATTTTTCGAAGAAACTTGCCAGTTGGTATGTCTCCTTGCTACGTACGTCAATGTGGTCCATTTGTGTGCGTCCTTTGGTTCATCTGTTGGTTGACTTTTTTCCTTCTTTTGCTGTGCGATCAGTTTGTTTATGCCACGTTTCTTGTCAGCTATCTTATATATGTTGTTTAATTCGTCGGTGTAGTCGCTGGAATTCATAGGGATGGAGTGTAGTCTCTGCACCATTGATCTGTATGCTGCTAGTTTGTGTTTGTCGGGATGGTTAGATGAAGCGTGTATGGTGTGGTCCGTAGTAGTCGGTTTCCTGTAAATTGTGTTCCAAATGGGCTTCTCTGCGTATGATGGTTAGGCCCATGTAGTTGAGTTTCCTGTTTGACTCTTTCTCCATGGTGAACTTTATGTTGGGGTGGATGTTGTTCATATACGTGAGGAGTTCGTCTTCCGCGTTTGAGTCGATGATAATAAAGCAGTCGTCCACATATCGTTTGTAGTATACGATTTTGAATTTTTCCACTATTTTTGGTATGTGTACTTCCCCTATGCTTTGCAGGAATACTTCGGACATTATA
Source organism: Stratiomys singularior (assembly GCA_954870665.1). Classification (NCBI taxonomy): domain Eukaryota; kingdom Metazoa; phylum Arthropoda; class Insecta; order Diptera; family Stratiomyidae; genus Stratiomys; species Stratiomys singularior. Next base: position 29,050,027 of record OX940881.1, on the reverse strand, counting down.
GATGATATTGGGTGTCCCATGCCCAGTCCGTCTTCTACAATGTAGATGTTGTCGAACTCAAAGTAGCCCTGCTGGAGTGTAATCCTGATGAGGTTTACCAGTTCTTCAGTGAATCGTCGGCTGTTGTTTAGTTGTATTTTTTCTCGTATTATTTATTTAGTCGAGGTGGCTAGTTCCTGACTGTTTCTGATGGTGTATACGTCTTCAAGGTTGAGGACGTCTATCAGTACAGATGCTAGATGTTTTGCAGTTTGTAGGCGGGGGCTGGACGGCAGTTGACGATGGGGATGTTGGGCTTGTGAAGTTTGGGTAGTGCTTTGAGGAGTGGTGTTGAAGGGTTAGGGTCTATGTACCGATATTTAGTGTTTTGGGGTATGATCAGTGGTGCTCGCAAAAGTACATTCCGTATGGCCGTTTGGTACTTGTTCGTGGGGTCTCTGGTTGCCCTGGTGTATGCGTTTGCGTTGATGAATTCATTTGTTTATTCAATGTAGTCAGCTGTCTTCATTATCTTCGAACGAACTTCAATAAAAAAGACTTTGAGTTCAGCTGCAGTACCATACTAGTATATAATACAATTATAATAATTGAGGTTATTATAATGATAATTATAATTATGAGGAGCTTTCCGCATAATGATTATCATCATGCTCCACCGCAGAACAGACCAAGCCACGCATTGGCACTGTTCTCATTGTTCTCCAATTGATCACTCGCAATCAATGTTTATCGTGCCTTCTCATCAAATCTTCAGTCTTTCTGCTGGACGTTTGCCTTGCGATCTGCCATTCGATATCCTTTCGGGCAGCTGGTTTTTTTCTATCTTCGCAAGTAAATACAGGAAATTCGTCAAAGAATTGATACAACCCATCGTCGTAACGTTGGTTCTTCCGATTTAGCAATTAATGAATTTTACTTGAGTATTCTTGAAGTGTTTTGATATGTTCGAAAATTCGTCGGCACTGTTTCTTAATTACACATTTTAGAACTAAGTTAAACATCATTTGTGCTAGTGCACCTCCCTGCTTTAGTCTAACCTCTGCATTAAAGGCACAGGTCATCTGGGTTCGTTGGATGTTGTGATGTTATACCATGAATGTCATTTGGATCAGGCGACCTTGTTTTGCTGATATATCAAAATAAACCATGTAAAGGTACCGTTTGCTGCAATCAATAGTGTAATCTTTTTGTTTTACATCCACGAAAAAATGGTGAACATCGATTAGCAACCCTTCTATCATTTGGGCTTCCTGGACCATGAAAATTGGGTCAATGGTCAATATTTCATTTCTTAAACGTCCTTCATTCTCCCCAATGATGTTTTCGACGTAAACACCGACTATGCGTTCTAGCAACTAATTGAATAATTTGTATGTTCTACAGGGCATATATCTGCCTATTCGATTTTCGCACTTCATATTGCCTGTTTTGGTATTCACTTTTTCCAGCGTCGAGCATGTCGGAGAAGTCTCATTGAACGCATCAACGATGTCTGATTTTTTGAGCAATTGTTAAGATTGAAAAGAGGTTAGTCTAAGTAGCACATCCCTCCTTGATGTTTTGTCTCCATCAGAAATGATGCTATAGTTCTCGTACTTGCATAATCTGGTCCTGAGTCGCTTTCCGAGTCTTCTCAAGCTTTGCACTGTTCTATAGGGTTGGCTCATGCTATTTATATATAATATTTTCATCCACGATCTATTAATAATTCTTACTGTCAGTGCGTACTGTATAAATATACAGTGTAGAGGGAAAAAAATATTCTCGTTGTCTGCTTTATAAGATTTTCTTCAAACCAAGATAACATTTAATGATCGGGTATGAAAATATTCACACCATTATAAATAAATACTACATATAAATATAATAGCGCGCAAATGAATATATCGTGGACACATTCTTTTTTTCCTACAAGTTGTGCACCTTCGCTATATTTATATAATTTTCTAATTTATGAGATTTTTTCAGTCAAAGTTTACTTGTAAATTGACTCTGCCTCTAAAAACGTTTGGTTTGTTTGACAAATAGTCCAATACTTTTATGACCTTATGACATGCAATGAAACGTCTTCATTAGGATGTTATATTTGGTGCAATCACCATACAAGCATTTTTTACGATTATATTCATTAAGTCAGTAAATTATGCCCATCACCATTCAACTAACCATAGCTCTTTGTAAGGAAAATTGTTCTATAGCAAGTAAACGCCATACTAACCACATTTTAATTATACTATCTGAAAATAATAGAGTTCAGATAGAAATTGTTTCACATTCCTGGCGGATATGTGTCGCTATAATGTGATACTTTTGTTACTGTTTTGCTAAGTTTCAACGTAGCATAAATTACTTTGTTATTTTCAGCAGACACTTTTAGCCATAAGTAGGCTCACTTTTGAAGAATTGTACCTGTTCCGTCTCTGCTCATCTCTAAGAATATTTTAAACATGTACGCAAGATCCACTTTACCTTTACCCAAAGTATGAAAATCAGCGACAATTATTGACTTCCCGACGCCTTAAAACGACTCAAAGTTCCAACAAAATTCGAGGCCTATCGGCTTTATCTCATCAACAATGAAAATTACAGAAGGGGTGTTCCTGCATCGCCTCACTTAGAGAATTTATAATAGAAATGTCATAACGGAAGAACAATTCGTCTTTAAGGCAAATCACTAACACAATTCCAGCTCGTAAGGACGGTCCAGCTTATAAAAATACATCTAAACAAGAACTCACAGTCACTGTTTAGGTTCGCCGTAGCCAACGCCTACGTTCTGCCATGCGGAACTTATATTGAAAATACATAAACTCAACATGCAACTGCAGTTCACCTAAATCACCGGCTCTTTCCTGAATAAGAAAGACAGCAAAACTTTCCAAGATCAAGGATCACCCATCCCGACTATCCCTTACAACCAGAAAGAGTCATAACATTAAAATGGCAACGCTCAACGCACACTCTCTTCGGCAACTTTCGCGGAAAACGAAAGTTCAAGATAATCCCGGACAAGACGGAAGCCATTTTTTCGTATAACACAGAATATGCAACAAACTCTACAGAAACTCATCACTACACAATCAGACAAGCTAATCATATGACGACAAATGACGAGTCCTGACAAAGCTGGGTGATAAGATCTCTTAGGGACTCCAGCGTACATTGTAACGCGGACATGTAAACAGATATGAAAGAAAGGACAGTAGAAAAAAGGTTCAGGACAATAATCTAAAGTTGTTCGACGCTAAAGAAAAACACGAAACGGTATCTTGACGTTCCGAAGAACCCTACAGAATCAACCGAACTCCACTTATCGCAATAAACGTCAAATAATTGCTTAAAATTCATAGTCTGATAGATCCAGACAGACCGTGTTAATGTGAGTGGATATTTAGTCCTCACAGATAAGAGGGAGCCAAAGTGTTAATCGCACTAATTCATACACCCCGTACTCCAGAGGAATAACGTTTGGAACGAACATTAGTCGGCAAAATTTTGTTAATTGGCCTTTACTGACCCAGTCGACGAAAAATGTGCGCACGTAACTCATCTCGGTACTAAATAGAAAACAATTCTGAGTTAGATGGAGCTCCCTACGCAAGTCAACGTAGCCATCCATTGCTAACCGGTTACTTAATTGATATATATCAGACCCATTATAGGTAAATGTACACCATTGATGAAAATAACGAAAGGATGTCTCGTGAAATAACGAATTGGCTCCTCATTAATACGATGCTGTTTATTCGCTTATGCAGATTTTGAATTATTTCGGAGCAGTCATAGTCCAACGTCCAATTAAAAACTCCTGCTACTGTTTAAAAACCATCTAATTGCTGTATCGGTCGTGATATTCAATTGATTGATTCCACAAGAATTGAATTTCAAATTTTACCAACCCACAATCCAAAAAAAAAACCAAACCCTACGTAAGAACTAACTTTCAATTTGCTTATCTTTACAGATTATTACTGCTCTAAAATTCATCGCGCAATATTTACAAGAGAATCCCTTGTGTATAGTCCTAGAAGAAATCGTTGCTCTCCGAAAACTTTTGAATTCAGACGCTTCTGACCTTAAGCTCAAACAAAAGACATCATCGATCAATCTAATTGCACGAGGTGGCAACTACTATTTTAAAATCAAAACTGAAATACCTGAAGAATATCCAGAAAAATGTATAAAATGGGGCGACTTCAACACCAATTTGCCGGACGTTCTAACACGTTTTCTGAATGGGCAGGGCAAGGAGATAGCCAGACAATGTGTCGAACCTCCTTTAGCCCAGCCAAAGAACAAAAAACTTGAACCCTTTCAACCCAGCCCGAGTTTACTCAAGTCATTGTCTTTCATCATTGAAGCTACAAAGGATTTTTACTTGGAAGTTTGTCCGATTTGCAATGAATATGCGCTTCCACGTCAGCCTGAGGTAATTTATATTTGTATACATAAGCTCCTAATGTTCACGATAGAAAAAATAACACTATTATTCGTTGAATTTCCAGGATGATGTTACAAACGAAAATGACGAAAAGTTCGTAGAAAGAGTCTATTGTGGCCATTTGTTTCATCAGGTAAAGCTTGCATAGTACATACCTACATCCTTATTTCCCTAATGACCAACTGTTCATCGCAGGGTTGCTTGAAAAGATACATTAGCAATCCTCCATTTCCGCCGGGAGGTAAAACTTGCCCAGCTGCTAAATCGCATCCCCGATCGGATTCCAAGCATCTACGAACTATAACTGCTGGTAGCAGTAATAATGCAACAAAGTCGAATAACTCGAACGCAAATCAAAAGACATGTGGAATACGTTTGTCCCATGATAGATGGGTACTAAATGTAAAAGTCGCAGAATCTCGCTGGGCTCAAAAGCAGGCACGGGAACGCGAATTAGAAGAAGTCGTCGATTTCTTACAGTGATAAGCTGCAATTTCTCCATCGCTGTCGAATATGAATTATGCGAACAAAAGCAGTAACCGCAACATCAACATTAATCCAATACGAATTACTGTCGTTGTCCCGAACGTTAGCAAAATCACTGACATATTTTTTTTTAAAGTAATGAACGGGGTAGGCTGTTTCCAACTGTTTATGTTACACATTATGTACAGTAGAGCTCCATGGAAATGATACCCGTTGATTTCAACGTACAAAGGACGAATTTTGAAAACTATGAGCATTTGGTTTGAAAAATTGCTAAATTATGTTGATTAAACAAAATGTAATCTGGTGAAAATCTAGAAAATTTCACTTTAATCAGCAGCGCACGGCTCCAATTTAGCTATCCTAATTTTTAATCTTTGTAAGAATTAATGCATTATTAATAACAATCCTTTTATGCCTATTTCCTTCCTAAAATAAAGTGTAACTTTCCAAACTTACCGCATTTCGTATTTTTCCGGCGTCACTTTATCCAACTTGGATTTAGAAAACACTGCCCTTCATTTCGCTCGGTTTGAAGGTCATGCAAGAAAAATTATGTTGTGCTAGGTCGCAAATTATAGATAATGGTTATTTCACTTTACGTCTATCAGCAGGGAACGTCGAATTAGAAGTCCTATACAAATGTTTTCAATAGATAATTGCCTCTGGAGTACCTCGTAAACATATCAGAGTAGTACGTAGTATGAAGACGAATTATCGTTATTATCCATGATTTTCCGTCATTTTGATCATGTCGGATAAGTTGAAATGACAATATGGAATTTCTTCATTTTGTACTCGTTTACTCGTTACAAAGGACAAAAGGAATGAGTAATTTGCTCGGTCAATAATTTTTAAGTCAGTTTTAGGAAATTTATCAGAAACGAAATTGGACTGTTCTGAATTCTGTGAGATGAGAAGACATGGCAACTGTGTGAGAGTGCATTTCAAGGGTTTTATCATCAGTTACCAATCAAAAGCGACTGCTAAGGAAAAATTACTAAAAAGTAATTTGTTATCATTATAATGAAGATAAATGTCAATTGCTTGCTGACAACTTAATTGTGAAATACACTGAGTATATCGCTAAAAGAGAGAGTGAGACCAAGCGAGAGCTAGCGTGTTGGGAAGCTGTAGCACGTTGTGGCATTGTAATGTATATATTGTTAGTAATATCTATGTAATAACTATTGATATTGCTGATATTAAAACGGCAGTGAAAATTTCATTCATTCTGATGACGGAGAATTAACACTTATCCTACTGAACTTAATTCTTTTTCAGAGATTTATAAAAAGGAAGTACTACATCGATGGATGTTAATTGAATAATATAATTTTAATATAATTTAATCTTATTTTAATCATATTAATTAATTTAATCTAATTTTAATCGATTATGGAATATTCCAATATTCGAGATGAGCTGTTGCAAATTCTGATTTTACACCGTTGACCTCAAGATGTACATTAACCCGGCGAGCGTAAGGTTGGTAACAAAAAGCGCTAGGTGGGTGTGGTACACCCAGATCGTGATTGTGTGGTTATTATACACTATTATTTTATATCTATTTTCTTGAATATTAAACTGATATTTAGTTATATTTTGAACTTATTTAAGAGAAAAATTACAACAAATAATTTAGTAATGTTATATATTTAAGAAATTAAGAAAATTAACAATTAGAACTTACAATTATTAGTAATGGCACATGTTTATGACTTTTTATCAAAAATATGAAAACAAATAAGACTATTTTTTCTTCAAATAAACTCAACATAGTAACAAAATAACACTTAAACTGGATAATAAAACTAATAAAAAAATACTTATTCGTCTTGAGATCTTGTGCAGGTTTCACAGACGAAAATGGCATGTTCCATACATAAATAACGGCTGCACTGGTAACAAACGTATTTCGTCTTGCGTTCTTTTTTTGTAGTACATATTTCACACCTCATTATAGTCCTGGCTACTTTTTGTGGTGGTTCTTGTGAGGATTCACCCACATGACCTTGGATTTTCTAACGAAGTTCTGTGGGCAAATGTAGATTTTCCTTTCTGTTTCTTAAATGTTCTGAAATCAATTCTATTCCCAGGTCTCTAATGAAATCTCGACGTTTCACTGATTACTTGTTATTGGTTTTATTTATTATCATGCTATTTATTCCTGCCATATTCAAAACTGCATAAAAAAATCACCATTGGCCATCTCTTTGAATTGCGTGAAACATCATAATTGCTACACAATTGGTCCACAACATCTACACCTCCCTTAGTTTGGTTGTAGAACGTAATCATTTCAGGCTTTTGGTTTCTTAAACTTGCAGGATCAATCGACATCAACAAGACCACTTTATTTTTTTTCTGGTACATGGGATACTATTGAGATATCCTTTTGAAAACCGAACATGCTACTAGGAACATCTCTGTTACGGTTTTCGAGCATTTTTTTTGGAATTTCAGTCTTATTTTTGCGAATAGTCTCTGCGCTTGTCAAACGATGTTCCCTCAGCACATGTAATAACAATGGATAACTGGTAAACCAGTTGTCAAAGGTTACATTGCGATTCGTCTTTGAAATTGGAGCTACGAGCCTATCTACAACGTCCATTGCCTTATTGCTAAGTGCGTACGGTCCTGGTTTCTGTTTTCCGGGGTAAATTTCAAGATTGGCAATGTTAAACGATTTTGAATCTACTAAAGCATATATCTTCAAACCATATTTGCTGGGTTTATTCGGCATATATTGGCGAAAAATGCAACGGCCACGAAATGATGAGAGTTGTTCGTCAATGGTAGTGTACTCAAAAGGTAAATATGTTGGCTGGCAACATGCAACAAACTTCTCAAAAACGGAACGAACAGCGGCCAAATTGTCAATACTTTTTCGTTCTTGACGCGTAGCTTTATCATCAAATCGTAAGCAATTCTGAATAAATTGAAATCTCTTCAAAGTCATAGTGGTTCTAAAAATCTCAATTCCAGGTCCATCAATCCTCCACAAATCTTTCAAATTTAGATGATTGGATTTAAAACGCCCAGCCAATACTCCAACAATACTCCGATAAAAGCTTTCAATTCTGATGTGGTGATATCAGCCATAATATATTTCTTTGTGTTATTGTTTGTGCATGTCGCGCGTCTGATACTTATTTGAGAGTTTGTGTGAATCACAATTTCTTGCAAAATATCATTAGTAATAAATGGGTTCCAACACTCACCAGCTGTTTTTGCATTTTGTCCAATAGGTCTTACGCGTAGTCTTTCTGTTACAATATTATCCGACCTAGTACGTACATTAGGCCTGTTTGGTACTGTGAACCATTTCGTCCCATTTTTTCCCAACAAATAACTGCCTTTGCCTTCGCCATTATTCTCTATCAATCCTTCATGCTGTCCTTCGTCATCCATCTCCTGCTCTGTGTTACTTTCAAAACTTCTTTCGCTGACATTATCAATATCTTGGTCAATACCAGACTCGTCGGAAGAACTAACTTCAGCTTCTTCGAAAAGACGTCATAATCTGTTTTGATTATCTTCGTACCACATTGCATATTTTACGCCTGAAAAAAAAACCAAAAAACTCCATAAAATAAAATTTGTTTGATCAAATTCGTTACAAGTAGCGTAAGGTGGATATCACGTACCCGCTGACAGCTTCAACCTCATGCACACCATACGCCGTGCGGTGGTCGACTGAAACAGTGGCAAGGGACGCTTCCGTATCTCCCCCCGCGCAGCTACTCCAGCGCACGAAGCGTAACAACAATTCGTTAATAAAATATTAATCGATTTTTCTAGGTCTGGTCTTACGCTCACCGGGTTAATGAGGGTAACTGACTCCGCGTTGCGAATACAAGAAAGTTATCATCGTGTGATGTCATTTTAGTCATGTTTCGAATTTCACCGGTGTTTTCCTGCGTTCATTAAATCGTGAATATAGTTTGAGTACATATAGTTCCACCATTATATAGTATACATTACATGGTATACATGGAGGAAAAAAATATTCGTAAATGGCGAATTAATATTAATATTAAATTATATAATATTAAATGATTTGCTTAAATCCTTATGGAGTCGAGGAGCAAGGGGATAAGGAATTCGCCTCCTTATCACATCTAAAATTTTTATTTAAAGTTCGTTCTATGTCAACTCCTCTTAAAAATATTCAAGCGTCTCCAGCCTAAAAATCCAACCTGCTATACAAATAAAAAATACCCTGCGCTAAACGCGGAATTCAAGTCCTGATGATTATGGAGAATCCTTAAAATGGCTTAATGTATTAATTTCAATGCGAAATTAACATAAACGAGTTTATCAAGAAATATAACTGATTCTTCAACTTCCTACTCACCATAGAAAGCTCACAAAAAATTTGGCAGATAACAGTATACAATATCTTATCTTCCTTTCACTATAAGTCAATTAATTCAACGTTTTCCTCAGAGATCTGCATGAATTGACGAGAAAAAAATTCAGGAGGTGGTATTTCATGTCAAGCTTTTATAAGGGCTCACAAAAGTATACAGGGAAACACTCAACAATAGGGCAATCTGACAACAATTCTTCTATATAAGTCATACTCGCCAGGAATTCATACACATTTCCGGGAACTGTCGCACATAAGTTTGATGCGTGCATGACACTTGTTTCACCACTGATCAGATTGTAAGAAGCATGAAGAGAAACAAATATGTGAGATTGTTGGAGGTAAATTGGGTTATCCAAGGAATTAAAAGCGACATTCGACATGTTGCCGTGGAAAGAAACATGAAAAAAACCAGACTCGGTGAAAACACCAAACTTTCCTCCTTCAATCTATCTATAGCTTCAATCTATGAGACCGCATATGATACAGAGGAAGTGGTTCAACGTTAGAAAAGTGGTCCTACGCCATAGATCGTCTTCGGGTCTGAGGTGTCCATTCTTCGCCGGAAAGGAAAAGATTTGCTAGCGGCGGGACTAATCACATTATATTAGCATCTACGCTTTAAAAAAATGCAGGTCACTGCAATTAGAGTGCAAAGTCATTTCTTCGAGTGTATCGTTGTCTCTAACTACAAAGTTCACTCCTTCGCGGATCATCACTGAAACACTGAAAATTCAAGCACCCCTCAACCTCATGAGACACATTTCACTAGCATGAGATATAAACACTAGTTGACATTTCAACAAGGAGCTATCAACAGTATACTAGTAACAACAGTAAATTAGAATTCCTAGATAAATGTTTTCAATAGAAAACTACCTCTGGAGAGTAGTACGTAGTATCAAGACAAATTTTCGTAATTATTCTTCATTTTACGTAATTTTTGTAATTTAACGTTTCTGGCAAGCTATCATAGTCAAGCTGGGATTAGGACTAATCTATATACCCCATAAGCTTCACGAACCATTGCACTCATTTCTTGAGAGTAGGACAACTTCCGTGTTAAAACTGCATATTTCTTCTCGAACACGCAACAAATCGGAACCGGATTCAACCAGGATCACAAATATGAACTAATTATATAATCGATTTACAGCATATATTCCTCCACTACTCCAACATGGAGATAGAGCTTTGTCCGCTGTCTATTTTTACACTGTTCACATGTCGAAACGTAATCCTTCCGTGAATAGAAGAATCAAATTAACTCATACAAGACACCATCCATCCCCAAAACGGAGAAAAAAACAATCTTCAAGAACGAACATCAGAGAATATACTTTCGAGGACTGACAATACACATAAAAACCGAACACACTATTGCGGCATGCTCTCCAACCTTTCCTTTTTCATAAAAACCAAAGGGCTTAGCATTAAGACCAGATGAAGACACGTTTGTTAGAAGAAAAAAAACATTTCCAAAGTGACACGAATCAAAAATGGGTTAGTTATTCAGTGTTTAGAGTCAGATTTTTACACAAATTTTAAGGGGCTCTTATTTCTCACAATGAAAATTGTTACTTGTTCCTGTTTAAATATGAAGCAAAGTCACTTATCTTATTTTATAGAAAATACAATTAATGTGTAGTGTCCTCAAAGTATGAACAAAATGATTCTGGTAGGTTAAGGTATTTTTCGAGGCTACATTCCGAAGCGTGCGATCGGATCCGAGTTTTGAATCCTGAATAACACTAAATGGTCTTGTTATTCATTACCCTGCCACATATCTAGATTTCGTATTGAATACCAAGTTGGATTTGACGTTTTGAGCCGGTGGATATGATATTTTAATCTGGCGTTGATAGCCCGGAACGTATTCTGTGTAGGATTGGTTATACCCCATATAGGTACCTGACCCGATATAGGCCTTTGTCAGTCGACCCGCTTAACCTTCACAATGGGACCAAAAACAGACCACTCATACGAACGTAGATGACGCCAACTGGAAGGATCTGGTATCTACAGTCCCTATACAAAAAATTTAATAGCACTACAAAAATATTATTAGCTTGATATCAATGAGGAAATGTTATCATAAAAGGCATTTATTTCATGAAAAAATAATTCTTTACTATATGATACAATTCATTATCAATCGATTTAACTAAATATTTCGCGGTTTTCTTCTCACGAAATTCGCACGACCTCCAAAGCCAAAATTTGAGATGAAGGCATGATTTTGATAAATTTTTATGGCCCAAGAAATTAACAAAACTTTCCGTAAATTTCATCGAAAAGTGGTTGGTTTGTTTGGTTGGTTTTAATTTCGGCTTCCTAGCAGGACAATTACACTTGGAGTTAGTAAAGTCTAAACTTGTATTACCATCGATACATCAACTTCTTCTTTTAGTTCTTCTTAGACTACAAACCGAAAACGATGGCTATTGAAATGCGAAAAGAATAATGAGGTCTTAGTGTCGTAGTAAGTCACCTATTCTCTAACGAAATCCGCCATTTTCGATTTGGAAGTTAATGTTGGCTCTAGCATAAAAGCTACTCTATCGAATGAAGGTGCTGTTAATATTTCGCGATTTTGAATCATCCACTTTCCCAAATACAAGTCTTTTAAAGTTATTTATATCTTTGGTTTGACCCATTTTAAAGAAATTCGGAAGAAAGCTCATATCGATAAACACCATATAATTTTTCTTTAGTTTAACTACAGAGCTCTATAATTTCCTTGCGAAAGAGAATATAATATCCCATATATATAAATAAATATTATGTTTACTTTCTTTTAAACCCTATAAACTATTTTTCCCCTCAACATACGCCAAATATTTTTAAGATACACCCCTCATATTTTTCATTATCATTCTTTGTTTAAGGGTAACGCAATAACAAGAAATTCAATGGGTCCCCTATCTTCCTTTATATAATACAAACGGGATGTATCGTTTCTAAGAAGTGTTGAATTATGTACGTAGATATTTTGAACATGGACTGCGTGGACTTTATAATAAACAGCACAAGTAATCAAGAGTGCAACAAAAGAAAAAAAGCAATAACTACTTACTACTAAATAATAATACCATCATCATCTTGAACAAATTTTTGCCCCTTTATACATTTATTAAATAAAAATTGAGTCGAATTCGGAAGATTTCTGATAAATTAGGGGAAAAAGAGATCCATTATTTTTCGGTAGATGGCTGCAGTCTCACACAGTTTGAGATTTTTGCTTATTGTCAAGGTGACATTTCGCGTTCAAATAATTCTTGTTTCATCATTTTCATTTAAACAAAGCTGAATTTAAAAAAAAATAGTTTTATATTTAGTTGCCACACAAATTAACACCAAAAAACATTCGGGATAGAATTTCCATCTGCGAAGCTTTAGGCAAACGGAAAGAATTCGACCACTCCCTTGGACGGATGGTGACTGAAGATGAGAAATTGATGTCATACGACAACATTGTGCAAAAACGATCGTAATAAAAGCGTGGGGAAGTGTCTCAAAAATGACTTAACAGGAGTTGACGGCCAAACACTAAATTCGGATCTACAGTAAGGTGCAAAACTGAACCAATGCCGGAAAATAAATTTTTTTTTATTTTATAAGCACATAAAACCAACTGCAGCAAAATGATATATCTCATACGTGATTCATAATATTATAAGTAATTCACGGAAACTGTTATTTTAAGTAAAGCGCATTTGGTTTCCAAGAAATTGTACTCTCTGTAGTGACTCAGTTTTGCACCAACATTTGGTTAATGCGTCTGCAGTTAAAGACAGTGTCTTTTTCGTGGCTTACAGTTACTGAAGATATTTTTAGAAAAATTTTGTTTCTTAAGTGCGCTTAGTTGTGCATTGTAAGCAAAATATTTATTTGAATTAATTTTGTTTTGCTCAAATATTTTATTTTAGGTTAAGAATGAAATCTCTATCAAAAAATGTGCAGGAAGAAATTTCCAAATAACTGCAAGAAGGGAAATCTACCCGCTTTATTGCTCAAAAGTGTGGTGTGAGTCAATCAAGTGTTAGTCGGTTAAAAAAAAAAAACTTTGCTGATGTCCCAAAGTGTTTAGGTGGCCGGCCTAAAGTTCTATCCGACCAAGATGAACGTTGTCTTGTACGTTATGTGATGAGTGAAGCTGTTTCTTCAGCATCAGAAGCTGCAAAAGAATTAGAAAAGTCTACAGGGAAACTGTCAGCAACCCAAACCGTTTGAAGCTAGCGATTGACCAGAAACAGATAGAATCGCCCAACAAAAATGTGTCGTTTTCCATCAGGCCGCAGGCTACACGGAAATCCTTTTTGGGGAGTTTTGATGCATCGACCATATCATCTGGACTTACCAATAAGCGATTACCATCTTTTTTATTACATTGCAAACCTTAGTAATAAGAAATTGGCATCAAGATAAGAGTGCGAAAATCAATTACTGGAATTTTCCGACATTAAGCATCAACATTCCTATGAGAGAAACAAGTTGGACTGTCAGAACCTTAATAAATAAAGTGTTGAAATTTACTTAAAAATAATGGTTTTCATTTTCTCCGACTTTATATTAATATCACAAGCGAGACAAGCCATATCCACAGTATTTGAATATGGCGTATCTTGCTTGTCTTAAACTCTCACAATTTGAAAAATAAATATTAGCCTTCTGAATCGTTTTGTTTTCGAAACGACAGCCCCTCATTACGCGATTCAGAACGACAACATATTATTTTTTGAACAAGTACATCAACAAGTTTATTCAAAGGTTTCATGGATGTAATTTCGTTGTTGATTAAACAAAGCATAAGCACCACCGTGAATCAAATGATAATATCACTCCGTTTCTATGTTTGCTTATTCTATTATTTGTATGAGATATTCCATCTTAGACTTTATTCCGCTAAACCTGCAAAGCACTTGATGTTCACAACAAAATCTTCTCCTGCCATCCAGGAATTATTGTGCAGAGCATATTTGCATTAACCATCAATTAAATTAATCAATATATCCTGTTGCAATAAATCATGATTTATTACTTGTTAGTATAGTTGAAAGTTAACATGCTCGTATCCATTTACATTTACATTGTATGTGTTTGTTAATGCCTTGATAATGAATTTGCAATATTTAAACCTCAGTCCGAGACCACAAAATCTCATACTTGCGAACGCACGGAATAAAGAGTATCTTCGGAATCTCCTCACAATAGTGGTCTGGTATGAATACATCTTTCAATTAAGCACTATCTGCTAAGCCATTCCCTTTCATTCATGATGATCATATTAACGTCAAGGCTGTCATAAGTAATACGCGAATACATAATCCTAGTGGATCGCGACGAATTATCGTATGCGGGTGGTCCATTAAAAAAATTATGTCAACAAATATCTTGGGTTTTATGAGATCAATTTTGATTTCAGGGATGAAAACATTCTATTGAATAGGGAACTTTTTTTAAATTAATTGTTGCCAGTTGAATTAAAAAGGAGTGAGCGTGGCAAGGGAAAGCGAAATCTCATGAAAACGTACCCAAACCATTTGAGTTTTGAATTCTTCCCACAAGTGTTAATATATGAGAAAAAAATGATAGGAATTTTTCGATTTATCTACATATATATTTTGCGAAGAATACACATTCAAATACGTATTAAATTGTCTCCATTGAATGTTAAACATTTATTTATTTTCTTGTTTAGTTTATGAAGAGAACTTTATTTAAATCAATAAAATCATTCACATCTGTTTTTCATATTTACCGAAAATATTGAATAAAGAATACGAAAGAATTGAAAAGGCAAGGAATAAAAAAAATGATATTTAATTAGCGGCATTAGCAGAAAGAGATGAAACCACAAGCGGTTATCCTTAAAAATTTACTGAAATGTACTGTATTTACTTGATTTTATTCAGCTGAAGTTTCTCAATGTTGCTGATTAACTTCGATTGAGCAAAATAATTTCAAAATCAAAGATAATTACAAATACTAGACAGTATTAGAAAGACGTCCTTGTTAATATGTATCTCTTTTGCACGGACATCCAATCTCATATATTGATGTAAAAACCGAGCTATAAATCAATCGAGCTAAAATCGATTTGACAATTCATACATTCAGGTTTTTTTTGGGAGGTGAAGGCTATTTACGCCCTAAGTGTCAGATTACCGACTAAACACCTCCCCTGTCACGCCGAGAACCTAGCCTGGAACTGTTTGTCACATTACTTCGGACTAGGCTTCATTAATCATCGCTTAGCGGTGCCTCGAGGTTGAGGGAAATCCCTCTTTCTGCACGGATGGATAGGAAGGAAGACAATTGCTGTTACAGAGATCCCCCTCCCTCACCAAGCAACCCATCATGCCCTTCTTTATAAGAACTACTGACCGTACGTAATGTGACACACAGTTCCAATTGTCTTTTGATTGCATCATTTTTCCCGTTACATTTTCTGTAGAGAACACGCCTATTTTCTCCGAGAGCTGCGAACGGAGTCTTGTCCATCTGGTACACGTAAAGTGCGTGTGGCAGGCGTCATCCGTCATCCCCGGGCAAAACACGCAAGTTGGGGATGGTGACTTTCACATCTTATACAGGTAAGACTTAAAAATACCCGTGCCCACTGAGTAGTTGCGTCAGGTAATAGTTAGTCTCACCATTCATTCTGTAGAACCACGGCCCCAAGTCACTAATCAGTCGTGCGGGTCACCTGCCTCGCGTTTCGTTTTTCCATATTTGCTGCCACAAAGTTCGGGTCTTGCTCCGTTCCTCTCGGCTGACGGTTTCTCTCGCCGACTCCCCCCTACGTAAGTATACACGTTTCCGTTCGTCTGCAAGTAACTTAATAGGAGCCAACCTCGAGATTACCAGCTCTGCAAGTTGAGAGACAGTGCGATATGCAGCGGCTATCCGTAAAGCTCCTTGCCTCTGCACCTGTGCCAGACGCCTTCGGTGCGTCTCTTTACTAACCCAAACCTCGGAGCCATAAAAGAGCACTGACTCCATTGCACTCATCAGTACACATCTTTTGCTCGAGGTTGGTCCCCGCGTGTTGTCCATAAGGCGACTGAGAGCCGATACTTGCACGGAAGCCTTATCCGCTGACGCTCGAACCTGCTCGAAAAAACTCTTCTTCGAGTCAATCATCAAGTCAAGGTATCTGATTGATTCTTTCGACTCGATGATCATTTCTCCCACCCGAACGGGAATAACACGAGAGACCCGCTTCTTGGTCAGGACGACGACCTCGGTCTTTTCCAGCGCTAGGCTAATCCCACGGTCTGTCATCCACTAGCTCACTCGACGTATTACCGCACCCAGTTTGAGTTGCGCCTGTCCGACAGTACGCCCGGCGACTAGTATTGCTACGTCATCTGCGTAGCCAACCAGACGCGACTCCCCCTGTAACTACAACCTCAAAAGCTCATCGTACGAGACATTCCAGAGGTCCGGGCCCAGAACGGAACCTTGCGCCACCCCTGATGTCAAATCAATTCTTCGCCGGCCTCCCAACGTGTCATAGATGAGTTTCCGGTTTTTGAGATAGTCCTTCAATATCCGCGTCAGATACCTCGGCACCCGGAAATATTCCAGAACACGAAGAATATCAGTCCATCTAGCAGAATTGGAGACATTTCTCACATCGAGTTTTATGAGCAGTACTATTCGTCTCGAGTGGGTATTGTGGGCTTCTGCCTGCTGGACCGCGCTCACTACCTCTGCTATTGCACCAATTGTGGATCGACCAGCCCTGATGCCGTACTGCTGAGGAGACAGATCCCCGACAGTTCGGATGGCCTTTCCAAGTCTTTCTCTAATGAAATTCTTGAGCAACTTCTCAGCGGCGTTCAACATACATAGGGGCCGCTGTGAAGATGGTTGCTCCGCGTTCTCCTTCCACTTGTGGATCAGCACGAGGCTCGCCTCTTTCCAGCAATTTGGAAACGCGCCCTGCTGCAGACAGGCATTGAAAGTGGTGAGCAGCTTGTCCGGGCAAAGATGTAGACAATATGTTGAAAGGTACACAAAGCTAAATAATAGACAAGACAACCTTCCTATAATCAATCTGAAAAATGTACTCTCAAAGAAAATAAAGCGCTCACTGCCCTAGAAGTCCACCATTGCATGATGGGACTCAGAGTCAACGATAGGAATCAACTACAGAGCTGAAAACAAATATACCATTTAAATTACCGTTTATCCTTCCATCCCAATTATCTCTAAATTAAGACTCCATCCTATATCGGCTGCACCAGATGATAAAAAGAAGCCTTGTTATCGAAATTTCCTCTTCCAGTAACGTACGGCTCATTCCTCGGTTAAGTCAAGACGAAGGAAAACATGTAACTGGCTGGAAGCCGTGAAAATTTAAAAAAAAAGTTTTCATAACAATTTTTAACTATTATGAAAGAGTGATACAGGGATGATACAGGCTTATAATGAAACCTTACTTCGATTAGAAACCTTACTTAGGCTACTTCGGAATCAATTTCTATACAATAGTTAAAATGGTTTCATGGTGCGAAATGAAAAATTCGTTTTGTTTGTTCGTTCGCACAGATAAGGGAAAGCCTGATGACCAACTAGAAAAAAAAATCAAGGGATTATCGACGACGCTAGCCAATCATCTGAATTGAATAAAAGTCAAACAATACGGTGCATAGAAATATAGCCAACGACACACAACCTGACAGTTCTAACCACAATTCAACCAAGAAAGATAAGTTGGACAGTCATGAGTAGACGGATACAAATGGCGTACTTATCGGCCTTGCATAAAAATCGTGAACTCACATCTGAATTTGGAAAAACATATCATCCGGAGATCTGAAACTAACAACTCTAGTCAAGGATTTCAAGGATTTTATTTGCCACTCAAAATTACTGAAGCAGACTTTTGTTTGGCAATGATTTTTTTTCTCCAAGGTGGTTAAGGTGTCTCCTCTCAATGCCCACAATCACTCTAACATCACTAGAATTCTAGGATAAGAAGTAGAGACCTATATAAAAGGCATATAAAGTGATCATATCTCTTAATCTTAAAAGGAAATTTTGTTAGATCTCAAATCAGTAGTGAGCAAAACTGATATTTAAATGTATTGAAAGAAACATTGTGACTCAAACAGAAAAACTTCCTTACGGATTAGACTATACAGACAGCTTGGTATATCCTGTGCAGTTTAACAGCGAAACCAATTCTCGAAAAATGTGTTTTATTGTGATGAAAAGGGATCAAATCCTCAATTTCATTAAGACATCGCAGCCGATCATGAGACTTCCTCACTTCGCCTTGAACTTTCTTGGTTATTTGGTCGTGCCCTTTCTTGAATTTGAGCAGCTTCTCGCTGTATTTCGCGATCTACCAACTGGCCTTCGTTTTTCGATCCTTCCTCCTTTGCAGCCGACAATCATTCATATGCTGCAAATAACTACCCCACCAAGTTTCTATACTTTTATTATTTTGAAGACTTCTGTCTCTTTCGTACAATCCATCATTGTATCTGGTTTGCCGTTGATCTTCATTTCTTTTCGCTCCATTTATAATCCTCAACATCTCCTTGACTGCTGATTGTTGGACAATAGTTGATCTTCAAGTTCTGAAATCTTCTTAGTATTCATCAAGAGTCAAAGCACTTCACTTTTGTAACCGATCCTCCGTCTTCTGCTTTTGTTTTCAGAAGATGTTGTGAAAGAGCTCCAATAATAAGGTTCAAACCCATTCGTCTGGTTTTTCGTTACGATTGCTGGGATGTCATCTATACCAGTTCCGTAGTTCTATTTCAGGCATTGAATTGTCAATTCAGTCTCAAAGAGTACCTTCCTTTCAGTACGAATGTTATGGCTCGTTGCCTGCCAGACTTTCATTAATATCCTCAAGTCGTGGTCTTAATATTTAATTTCTTGATGTCTTATTATTCTCGCCGCTCCTCGTCTGAGGTTGCAGATTTTTCCTTCTGCGTCCTTACATTTCACGTCATGAATTGTCATTTTTTTATCATTTAACAGATTTATCTTTTTATTATTTAACAGTTAAATGATTTAACTTTTTAGCATTTAACATTTACTTTTTATCATTTAAGTGCTATTCAGCACTTCCTGGCATGACATATCGAACCAGTCGTTTCTTTTTTTTTTTTAAAAATCCAAGGAATTCTTCAGTTATGATTCCGTTTTGATTCCGTTTCTCAATTAATTCTAAGCTTCGAGATAGTCAGCAGCATTGTTCTTCCAGCCTGACGCTCTGCCTTTGTATCTCATCTCATTTTCAAAGCTGTATGATTTCATTTAAAATGAGACTACCGATTCATATTTAAATACTGACAATTTTGAATTTCCAATTCGCAAAAAGGACCAGCTTTTATTCCGTATAATTTTTACACTCGAGATTTGATCTGGTGATGATCAAACAAAAACCTTGCATAAAAGATGCTGCACGGCATTATGAATCAGAATATAAAAGATCTTATCGATCAGAGCAGCATTTCGTGAGACCTAGCAATTCATTGTTAACGACAGCTGAATTCGCTTTGACGTCCCTACATCAAATAACTATCTAATCTCCTCTCATTCATACAAGGTGTCTAAAAAAAGTAATGAGTCAAGCAAACTGCGAGCGATCTGGTAACGTTATGTCTAGTGGGCTGTTCTATATGGTTTTATCTATCTCTTCCACTTTTTCATTCCGAGATTTAACTCCGTACAGCTAACACATTTTTTTTGACAGTTCCATCAATGAGCTTATGGTTTTTTGTCTGTTACAAGGAGCATCGGATTTTGAAGCAATGTTTTGTTATCGAGTTTTGTGGTAAGCTTGAAACTGGAAATTTGAAACATGCCTCTGGGGAACATTGCTTATCAAGTGCACAAGCTCACCACTGGTCCAAATCAGGAAATTTGGAAGGTCGACAACACGTTGAAGATCAAGAGGGAGACCTCCAACTTCAAAACTGATGGAAACGTTGGACGTGTGAGGGCGGTTGTGAGATAAGAATGTCGTTTACCAATAAGGATGATGACCATCAACAAAGTGTTTGAAAGAATGAATGTTCATAAAAATGTCCTTGAAAGAAGATCAAAGATCATGTAAGACCGAAAATTGCAGTCAAGTTATTGACTGCAATGTTATAATGATAATGAAGAATGATAGTCAATAACTTGACTATGACAATGGCCCGTGTTTTTCCTGAATTTAATTTAAAATTTTCCTGAAATTTAAACATGTTTTAAAACGCTGTCATTTTGAAAATATGGGGAACATTTAATACACCGTGACCAACCGTGACACACCAGTAGAAAACTTTCAGCGCTGGTACCAAGATTGGTAACAATGACTTCGCTGCTGTATACCTACCGATGGCATCATTTTGAAAGGGATAGCATTGTTTGAGAAAAAATGAAATTATTGGTAAAGGAAAAATCAGTATCATTCCTTTCTCACACCACCCATCCTAACTTGTTGCAAAGCTATTTACATTCAAATAATAAATGTTATTTTCAAAGAATAAATCAATTTTCCTATCATACTAGGTCTTCTTGGTGTAAAACATCATTTCGCCAGGGTTTTGATGTCTCAAACTTATATTTCCAATTTCTTAATTAGATATCCTTTATGTCATGGGATTACGGTCAAAAAATTCAAGAATTCAAATATAACGTGCATTTTGTTTCCGCTTGTTGGTCATTAGTATAGCAAGTCCTTTTGTTCAAGTGAAAACAAGTTATTTATTGATCAAATGCTTCCAATAAGGAAATGTTCAAAGATTTTGCAAAAGGCCTGCATGTTGACCTTATCATAAAATTGAACGATATTATTTAAGAAGTTTTCAGGAAGCATGCATTGATGGACTGATAGAGAAACAAAATATTGATGTGGATACGAAATACATGCAAAACAATTTGTCGATGATATAAACAGCATTGAGAATTGAGTACGTTGTCGTTTTACCGACATCGTAAGTCAAAACAACTATCACCTGACAGGATTGTCAGAGATAAAAGTCAAACATGAGCTGACTGATGAGCTGACATCTCTATTGTCTTACTTAGCACTTGAGCACTTCACTAAAATGCTCCCAGGTGATAATAGAAGCCCATTACTCTTTAAATGTACCAAAATAGTATCCTATGCACATGTTATCATCATCATAGCACGCGTCTTTTGTCTGAAAAGGAAAAATTCTTGAATCTCCAACGACCAGCAAACAAAATTGGTCTACGAATTTACAGAAAAATATTATGAGTCAAACAAGAAAGCTTACGCATAAGAGAAACCATTGACAAGTAAACTGACACCACACGGTAACAAAACTGTTGAGATTAAACAACGAATTCCGCTCTGAAAAATGTATTTTATTCGGTCCTGATGATTGAAATGCAAAATGCAGCTTTATACAGTGGAAACCATTGCTTTATACCTTGTGATAAAATTGAAAAGTATTGATTTTGAAGTTTTTAAAGTGGATAAAGGGAGATAAAAAAACCAACATGGATTGATTTTAATAGGGTTTTCCATAAAGAACAAAGGTTTTGTATCATTCTTACATATTTTATCCAGGTTAATATTTCCTTTTTATTTTATCTGGCTAGGGGATCCTGTTCAATCTAAGTCCATATTTAATCAACTATTTACGATATTGCTTAATTATTACTGGAACTTGTTTTGATGGCTTTGCTATATTTTGTACCCTGATATCACACTTACACAAACTTAATTGTTCCAATTGTGGCTTTCAACGAGCAAAATGGGCTCGGCTTGCCATCGACAATCTTACCATTGTATTTTGCGGTCTGATCTTCTCCTATTGTGACGACAATGCCGGGTAAATATTTCTTAGATGTCTCAATAATAATGTCTTGGCCAAGGCTAATCGAACGATACTTGCGCGTTTGATATATTCAACTTGACATACATATATAACAATATCTGATCCATATATGCGCGTTCTTTTTACATGTTTGTGAACCTGAAGAAGAATTTATTATCAAACTTCAATCAATTAAGTCCTGGTCGGTCAATTTGAAGCGACGATGTCGTCAGTATGTGTAGTGTCTTCATTGCAGAGAATTTTTTTCATTTGGAATTCCTATGATCGATTGACCAATGTAGCATGATTGACGTCTGCAATTTGGCGATATTCCACTCAACATTGGGGGATCTTGGTATAAGATCGCGGCAAATATGAGAGGAATACGCCAAGCAGATTGATCAGACCTAATAGCTCTGATTTATCAGCACACAGTCAGCAAAACGATACTAGTGACCAATTTTTGGTTGTGATGTCACAACAAAATTATGTTGAGCACTTAAGTGAGGTCCAGCACAAGGCACTTTAAATTTGCTTAGGGCTACTTAATTCGGACTCTTTGCTGAAGATCTGATTCATTTTAGTACGAACAACTATTAAAGTCTTTTGTATTTGAACATTTAATCGCTAGCAATTGTCAATAATGTCCTGACTAGGACCGAAAAACCATTAACGCCATTATTAATTATACTGTACGTTGCTTGCACCGATAAAGTATAAAAGGAATCATACAAGGATAAAGGCGATGTACAAATGGTATTAAACATTTACTCAAAAGTAATAATTTTTTCTGTAATGGCTTTTGTCTCGGTGGTACAAACTCATCGGCGTAAACATTGTTTTTCAATGTTCATTCGTCTCCAATCATTACTCAAATTTACTTGAGTTTCTGCAGGGACCTTGTACTCACTTCTTTCGTGTTATAAAAATATGTTAAAAACCACAAGACCAAAGCGCGGTGAATCTTGAAATAAAATTATTTTACAGTGCGGTTGAACCAAAAGGATAGAATAAAATATGACGACAAATACAACTTAACGCCGTCGCAAAGCCACATACAGTTCAAAAATGATGGTTGTTGGCAACTTTTCAGACAGATGCTTGATAAAATAGATTTTAATTTATACAATGTGCAGACGGTAGAGCTCGTTGGAATCCATTTATAATAAAGGATTGTACAACAAAGTAGTATTCTAAAATGAATTGGTATCCAAGATGAAAAATTGAAAGGGTGTGTAAGTAGCCGATGGGTAATCTCTTGAATTACTCAAGGTAGACATTATTTGTACGTTCTAGGCTAATGGGATGCAGACTTGCTGACTTATTTAAAATGAAGAGCAGATATAAAACGAAAGTAATATGTCCCGGCGTTGAAAGTAAGAGTTTAGAAACGAGATTTGCTTTTGCCGTTTCATGGTTTGACCCATTGACGCTGCGAACATTTTTATATTGATAGACAAATTCAATATGTAGTAGCACTAACTTAAAAATTTCTGAATTGAATTTGGAAGTATATTTAAGGAAATGAGACATCCTTTAAATATTTAACACTAGATCTTTCAAGCGCTGATGTGTACCAATCTCTTAAAACCGGTCAAACTCACCAGGATATTTTTTTGGGAACCAAAAATTATTAATGAGATTCATTTAGATCTTCACAGACATTTAATTCAGTGTTTCTTTGAATAGTATGAATTTTTAATTATAAGTGAAACGTAAGACATAGATCCTTTAAAATTTTTACAAATTAGTTTTTTGATTTGAAATTTCTGCCAGCAATAATATCTGGATTATAATATTACAAGATTTATTTGAAAGCTACTGAATTTCAAAAACGCGACATAATCGTGGGAACCCTTGAATGTTTTTACTGAATTTCGTTTTAAATAGAAAGTTATATAAAAATTACTGTCTTGTAGCATACCTTTTGCACCGAATGACATTATGTAATCGATTATGCATAGAAGACACCAGCATTCGAGTAACCTGTGAGTCTATTTTCGCTCATTCTTCTAGTATTATCGAGTTCAGATATGATGTTACCATTCCTGATATTCCTTTCTTGTTTATCCCATAAATGTTTGATAGAATTGACATCAGAAGTATGGATGGTGCCGAAGTTTCCACATTATCTACATTCGAAAACTTCGGATGTACAGCCATGTGTAAACTATTTGGTATCCTGTAAAAAAAATTAGATTACGCGAACTTAGCCGATGACAAAATGAAAACTAGTTTAAGACTTTGATTCCATACGTTCCATCTAATTTAGTATCAATATGTTGTAAGTCCACCTTTAGATCTTTAGGCATTGTTGCCACCCTTTTAGGCATTGTTGCCACCAATCTCAAATATTCGTCTTGTGATATTTTTCCCAATTCTTCTTTTAGCGATTGCTTGTTTGATAATGGCTTTAGATCCGGTGACTGTAGGGGTCAGTTATTAGCTGTTTTCCATTTTCAGACATCCAAGTCATTGTGAGTGCCAATCCATGGCAACGAGCATTAATCCTGCTGGAATTTTCCATCATTGGCATGTGTATCCACAGTAACTAGTGAAATTGATGGGACTTGAGGCGTTTCAAGCAATTCAATGTACTTTTGTATATATTTGTGCTCTCCACAGCGGACCCTATTAGCAATCATACTACTCCATAATCCAACAAACTATTGCCTCCGCCATGTTTAAACAAAAAGGAAAAAAGTAAGTGATTTTTCATCGATTCATTCGATGATTCAATGATTCATCGATGATATAATTGACAACTGGGACGAATAAAGCATACATCAAAGTTGAACTCGTATGACAAAAATATATTGGACCAGTCCTACACAATCAAATCTCGGTTTGCAGGAACCCACTTCAAGCAAATTTTTTTTATTCTTCCCCGAGAGCCGGGACTTCTTCCTTGTCGTGCATCCTTTAAGATCTGCTTAGGATGTCTCCTTCACACCTTACACGCAAAGTTTTTTTCATATCTGGGAAGAATTGCCTTACGAGTGCTCGAACCTAGCGTGCTGAACAGAGACTAAGAACAGGACGAATTCTTAGTCTATCCTGATGATTACTGGCCCATAGTTCAGTTAATAATTTAATGCTAAATCGCTGCACTTAGTTCAGATTTTTAGGGCATTTAGCATTTTAGGGAATATTTAATCATCTTGACAGATGATTAAATATTCCTTCATAGCAGTTCGTAACAAAGACACATATTTTCTGGCTACGAGGAGTGGCGATCGATCTTATAAATCGCTGCATCGATCTTATCGATCGCCACATCGGCCTCAATCGATATTCGTCTCGGCACAATTTAGCTACACCCCGCGCTAACACTTAAAAAACTCTATGATTCTATTGGACCAACATCAGGCGAAATTTTTCGATCGAAAAATTTTCACTCATTTTTGCTACCCCTCACAACCTCCCTCAA
Source organism: Stratiomys singularior (assembly GCA_954870665.1). Taxonomy (NCBI): domain Eukaryota; kingdom Metazoa; phylum Arthropoda; class Insecta; order Diptera; family Stratiomyidae; genus Stratiomys; species Stratiomys singularior. The sequence continues at coordinate 29,024,492 of OX940881.1, read as the reverse complement.
AACTTTCGCCTAAAATGCATTACAACTAAAAACCTTCTTATGCTTTTTCTATCTCTATCTGCAAGAAGTTTATTGGGAGTGTAAGCAATATATGTCCTTATACTATAGTCTCGGTTTCTTGTTTTTTCAATGTTTTGTGCACACGTTTACACGAAACTCCAAACTTTTTACACAATTTACGGCTTTTTGTATCCTTTTTCACGTAGAGTATAAACAGCACTGCGTTATTCAACGATTTTTTGTTTGTGTTTTGGCATTAGGGCAAATAATTTGACTTTTGAACCAATCCCAGTGCCGTTTATTCTCAAATAAGGAACAACGTTTGTCACTAATTGAATAATTTTTTAATCGGCAAAACAAATGTTTGCTTCAAAACGTTTTTACTATGGAGTATATACTATACATCTCACAAAGTAGTTTAGCGCAGTTATTCATCTTATTTGCCTCGTTTACGTACTGTTACAATTAAAAGTATTCCTATAAAACAGGTAATATCGTAATCACAAGTTGTTTCAATGACTATTACACTGAGTTTATTGTGCATGAATGCCCAATTACAATCACAACCGACAAGAAGTTTGACACAAACAACCCAAAACAAACTTTTTTTCTAGGATAATTCTTCTCCTCTCTTTATTTTAATAATTTACCCGATTCTTCTTTTTTGTTTAACTTTCCATTTACTTTTTAAAAGGACTTATAATATAATTTAAGATGTTTGAGTTTAAAGGATTTAAAGATTTGAAGGATATTTGTTCACCCACCTACAATTTTTCCTTTTTTCATAATACAAATGAGTAATGTGGATTAAATTTCCTTGGAATGATTTTTTTACAGAATGACACCTAATATTAATAGGCTTTGTATTGGACTGCATCCTCTTGTAGAACCAAATAAAGAAGGACCAATATAGTCGGAATAAATCAATCATGATTTTTCGTACACCGATCCTTCGCTCAGCTCTTTGTATAGCTTGATGAGCTGCCCTGATGGGCATTCTGTTGCTATTGTTAAATTTTTAAATTCTGCTTCACTCAAGCCGGTCTGAGTCGGTCGCTTCTTTGGTTTCCAAGAAATAGCTCCAAAAGTTAATTACAATACATATCCTGTTTAAGCTTTTAGGTAATCTACATCGTTTCTTCCATCAGCGTCAACGTATACTTTAACTTCTGATTTCACGGAGCCTGTTCCAAATTCGTAGCCACCAACGTCCTAAAATTTTCTGACAAGCCGCCCAGACATGGTCTGGCATTACCATGATCTTCTTTTTAAACTTGCTTACAGTATCTCTCATCCACGTATCTCAAGCATGGCTTAAGTGGAGGGGCAGACTAACGGGCTCGCAATATGTTCTTTTCCTCACGATGACTTCGTATATAATCCATATTTCATCACCAGTTACCATCTGGTGCATCTGGAGCATGCAGAAATATGCATATGACGACTCGATCATTCAAATTGTTCGCACTTAACTGATGAGACACCCATCTAGAATATTTATAGACCAATGGTTTGTTGAAATGGTTTTTTTGAGTTGAGCTGAGCTTCTCTACAATCTCCGATGTCGTCAAAAAGGAATCTTGCTGTTTCAAAGTCTTGATAAGGTCGTCATCGATCAAAGATGGCCATCCTGAACGTGGCTTTTCAGTAAGGTTGAAATCACTTGCTTCAAACCATCTTCTGCACGTTCTGTCACAAACTGTATCTGCAACGAAAATTTTCACTTATTTTCGATGCGCTTCTATAGCATTTCTTCCTTGTTGGAATTCGTAGAAAATACTAAGCGTAAATGAACTTTGTCAGTACCTATGTTTTCACGATCGCGTCTCACTTCATAATGACATGAGACATTTTTGTTTCATTTTTGAAAGGATTGTACATGTCTATAAATGTGATGATAAAGAGAGATAGTCATATATGTCTCAAATCAACATGTGCATATGAATTGAAACTTGAAGAGACAGTTTTGGGCAGAACTTTCCGGTGATCTAATACAAAGGCACAGACAAAAGTTATAATTATATACATATATACATATTTTTTTTCGAAAATAGGCAAAATTATCGACTTGGAAAACTACAAGCCTCTTATCATCTCAAGTGTGTAGTAAAAGACATACAAACTTTTATTTTGGGGAAAAAATGGTATTTTAAGCCTAATTTTGCATGGGTAGCATGGGAAGAAAAATATCTAGCGTATTTTCCTGCAAGTATTCCTCATTGCATGGTAAATCTAATACAGAAGTTTCCGCCGATTATGTCTGCACATATTTCACAGTCAAAGATGCAATATTTTCAGAGGTTCGGGTTAATTTAAAGGAAATAATTACAATGATGAGGTGAGAAATGATTATTCTGTTGATTTTTAACATATTTTATAGGCAACCAAATCTGAAAAGTTAGTTAAAAAGTGCTGCTGATCCCTCAGAAAAGCATGAGAATTAAAAGCCACTGAAGGATGTTAGCATATAGAAATAACATAAAATATTGTAATTATACGCGATAGTCTGGAAATCAAAGAGAACTGAGAACAGTGTCATCTGCATGAAATAAATTTATAATATCTTCCAAGCATTTTCTATAATAGTATGCTAACCACACAAAACAACATCATCTCGGAATTACCATAACAACTCAATCATAATCAACGAGCAGTGTATAACCAAGCAATTAAAATTCAATTGCATTCTCAACAATCGTAGAACTACATAAATCATATCGATTTTACATTTCCCAATCGGCCTACAGACTAGTTCATGGTTTCCATACACCGGTTTTATGATTCACCCGAAAAATTCTTCCCAAGGACCTTGCGAACCGGCTCAGGGAAATATATCAAACCAACAAATGAAAGTACACAACATAAAGCTCTACAAACATTTCACCCCTGCGCCAGATAGCGATTTATGTCACGCATGGCTTAGCAGTGGAAAAGCAAAAGGTGCCCTCGAATTCAAGGCACAAAACTCATTGCACAGACACTGTATACAATATTACAACACACAAAAAGGATTCGAGTTTCTTGTTCCAAAAACAACTGAAAAAATATTATATGGGTACGTATGAAAGGAGCAATATTGATTTCACCCCAACGCCCGCAAAAGAATAAAAACGCTAAATAACGAACGGTGCACATAGTGTAGGTTCAAAATATATATTTCAGCGTATTAGAACCACAGGTAAAGTGGCGCACCTGCTTATTATAGGGTGCATTATGAACTTTGCATGATATTCAAATTATTCTTTTATTTTGTAATTTAAAACCTTTGTAATTTAAACAGCTTTTTAAAGCGACTGGAATCTTATTCCTTAAATGACCTAAATTTATGGATCCAATCTTTGATGCAGGAGTAGGCTGTCCTAAAACTTCGCAAAAATTGATATCAAAAAGATTATCGTCTGTCTCGACTCAAAAGTCATCCGAAATTATCCACCCTGTGAGTAAGGTTAATATGAGCAGGTTGCATGCAATGCTAGAGGAAGTAGACATCCTTAATTTAAAAAATATAAATTATCCTCTCTGTTACATTCAGACATTTACCTGTTCATAGCAACAATACGACAAGTAGCTGCAAGTTGGCGTTGTATTCTCCACAGCAAAACGGCGAAATAATTACTTTCAATCTGTGTGAATCCCTCCTCTATATGTATGACCAGGACAATAAAAAAAATGTGTGAAGGTTAATGCCCTTAACTCTACGGGTACAGTGCGGAAGGGGTTCACCTTTGTCCTACTTATAATAGAGCTACTATACATCAACGATGTCCATTTCATTCAAGGATACTAAATAGATACAAGTTCTGAGCCTTGTCTGAGCCTCTCCTTGCAAGGCTCACTCGGAGCACTTAATATCCTTTAACGGCTAATCGAATCTGTAATGGATGGTCTTATGGTCTCTTGAAGAAATTTCTCAAAACGAAGAGAGTACACTGTGGCGAGCGATGAGCATGGAGGTGAGTTTATGGTGGAGCCTTTCGTTTCGCGTGCTCGTATTCGCAATTAATTTTAAATTAACTTTGGGTTATTGTAGTCATTCTTCGTCTAACAAATGAGTTATTTAAGTGTCGCTTTAGTAACAGATGTTCGTGCTATATTTCTTATTCTGATATAAGGAGCAGAATGAAATGAATACGACGAAAACGCTACAATAATTTATGGGGACGAGGAGAATAACAAACCTACACGAAATGCTTTCACCAATCCTTGTACAAACTTTGGTCAGAGTAGTCATAAATGATTAATGAAAGTAAGGATTATGTCACGAGTTACAACAAACAAATAAAAACCGAAACTAACAATTTGGTCTTTGCGGTTCATTGTATATAGGACACATAGAGCGTAAGCAAACTATGAAGAAGAAATTATTTCGATTGTCCACTTATTCTATTTTTACGGAGATGTTTTCAATATACAAATTGTTTCACGTCAACCACTCAAAAAAAGCAAATAACCGTAGGCAAGGTGATTTCCTAAAATTAGGTTATACTAGAGAGACTCTCAGGAAAAGTTTTTTCGATTTAAGACTTCTATTGTTTACTGTATTATTATTTCCAGTTTATACTTAGAATTGTTTTTCACAAAAGTTTTTTTTAAAAAACAAAAAAAATGAAATCTACGTCAAGTTGTCAATTTATATTTCATTCTGTCAATTTGTAACATCCTAATTTCGTGAAATAATATTTTCGTCCAAGTTTGTTATTAAGTCTCGAAAAATAATTTTGCTAGACATCGGAACCTAAACGTTCAATAAGTCAACCATTATAGGCTTAATTACTGCTTTTGTTGTAAAGTCGATTAGATGAATGAAAAGAAGAAAATTTACCTTCGTTTCAATTGGCATTCTCTGTTTTAGCGTCGTTAGAACCGTTGATATGAGTAGGATTGATATAAACCCCTATCGTAGACTTAATGTAATGTAATGTAATTATGAATATTACACACATTGTTTTGTCCAATCTAACTAGTCAAAACCTTAACGCACTGGTTGTTTGAAGCCCATTTTGAATGTGAAATTTGTAACTATCTTTAAGTTTTTTACGAAGTTTAGTGACAATTATGCTAATCATTCTATAAGTAGTAGAAACCTTGCAATAGACAATATCCTTTTATTAGTTAACTTATAGGAAATTTTAATTGGACTAATAATTGGTAACCAAAAAGGAGCACACTGCATGATCTTGTATTTAAAACACTTGCATTCTATGTATTAGAACCAACGTTCAAGCACAACTTGTGGCTGTCTCGAATGTGTCAAATGAATTTGCTGGCCTCAGCAATACTTTTTCATAAAGGATAGATATTTCACAGGTATTTGTCACCATAAAGCAAATATACAGGTCAAAATAGGCAACTTCCAAAATACACAAAAATTGACAATACTGGCTTGTCCATATTTCGAGAAATCAATAGATACAATTGTATATCTAACTAAACCTTTAAATTGCCTACTCAATTGCGAGGGTTGTCTAATACCTGAAGAAATGGCAAGGTTTTGATGCATCATTGATATCAGTTTTATCAAATTGACGCCTGTTGAATTTTCGGTCCCCGGCTCCATGTCTCCGATTAGGCTTTTGATCCACATGCCTCGTGTTTCATTTGCCCATCATTCATGTCATAGAGCAAGATTCGTTTCCTCTCCTTGCGTTAAGCAGTATCTCTACCTTTTTCTCCCCTCAGCAGGTGGATACTCCACTATATCTTAGCAAACGAACGGTATCATACTCGCGATAACCGTTACTTCCACTCCAATGACTGCGCGGTATTTAGAGGAAACTCGTAGATAACCATGTCTCTGCACTTCCAGCACCACACCTTACTCAAAGCCTCAGCCAAAATCTCGGAGAAAATAAGACGAATCCAAAGAATAATGTCAGAGCCTAGCGGCTAAAAATTACCACAAAAATTATTGAACTGTGTGCTGTTTATGCAAAGGATACTGTCAGCAGCCAACTTATGGTGTCAATAATAAGAACAAAGTTAAAGGATACCCGTTGCGGTTACCGTTGCGTTGCCTTGCATGAAGTCTTTTGTTTTGGAAAGCCACCTACAAGTCCTTACTTTTAAGACTATTGAGGTCATAGAATAACTGGACCGATGAATTGTGCATGTAGGACAGTTTTGTACAGAAAGTTAGTGTACTACAGTGCGCTTTTTATTATCAACCAATACAAGTGGCCTACCTCCGTAATAAGATTGTTCTGTGAAAATCCTTGAAAAAATTTTTTCTAATACGCCGATGATTTTAACTTGAAGTCGATGGACGTGCTATTGAGAAAAATCCTACGTCAACAATAAGATTATAGTCATACAATGGAAGTATCAAAAAAAATGCCAACTTGTATACGGCAAGAGGGATGAAATCAAAACTAAATTAGTCACTACAGTTTACGAAGGAGTTACTTATGTGCTAACTAACAAATGAGAATCAGAATCAACAAATAACACGGTCAACTTTTTCTAGACAGGGATGGAAACAACTGATGGAGATTAAACTTGTATTGCGTATCTAAGCATTTGCGTTGAGAATAAATGCTTAGTAATACGATATACTTGCTTTAAGCAAACATGGAAGAAAATTTACCAGTAAAAATGAAATTACATTGGATTGTTCGAAAAGTCATTTCGTTTCTGTTTTGTGAAAATGAAAGGCAATTTTTATATAACGAACAAATATTTAATTAAATTATATATTGGCCATTCTGATACAATACCTTTTTCCATCTTTCTGGTAGTAGCATTATTCCACGCTCATAAAATTTTTGGTCTGTGCTGACAAATAGCTGATCGAAGTGGTTTTTTACCTCCTCATTTGAAGTGAAGTTTGTACCGTCTAAAAAAATTTGTAGTGACCGGAACAAATAACAAATCGAAGGTGCCAGTTCTGGAGAATATGGTGGGTGTAGCATTGGATCCCATTCAAGCTGTTAAAGCTTTTGGCGAGTGATCAAACTTGTACGAGGTCTCGCATTATCTTGATGGAGCACTAAACCTTTTCTATTGATTAATTCTGGCCTTATATGTTGGAGTGCATCATTCAGTTTGTCCAGCTGATGACAGTAGACTTCCGAATTATTTGTTGTTTTATCCGGTAAAGCTCAAAAAGAAACGATTCCGTTAAAATCTCACCAAATAGACATCTTCACCTCTTTTTGATGGATATCGGCTTTAGAAATGCTTGGAGCCGGTTCAATTTTTTTTTGCTCCATGATCTCTTGCGTTTGACATTGTTATGTACAACCCATTTTTCGTCCTCAGTAATAATGCGCTTCAAAAATGTTCGTTGTTGACGTTTGATCGTTTTCACGACGTTTGAGAAGCGAATCACAGGCGTCAACGCGACGACACAAATTTCTCTTCTCGACGATCTTCGAGCTTAAACCCAGGCCGTTCAAGTGGTCATAAACAGTTGAATTTAATAAACTTAGCTTCTCTTCGATCTCATGTGTTTTTATTCGCCAGTTTGCATCAACTCATGCTTTTATCGTGTCTTTATCAATTTCAACCGCCCTTCCAGAATGTGATGCATCTTCGACATCAAAATTTCACTTTTCTATATTAAAAGAGTAAAATATGACGAAAATGTTGCTTATTGCTCTCCATATTTAAAAGGGCACCAACCAAAAACTACTGCATAGAATCAATAGGACTTTTTCACACACAAGTCTTGGTATATGAGCTCTCAAAACATTAAATGATTATGCTGCTTAAGTGTGAAGTTGGTTGCAAAAAAATACAATGAAATATTCTGTCGGCGAAAAACGAAATTACTTTCCGAGCAACTCAATGTTTATTTTTGATCGAATGCCGTTCAATCGCAATTTGTTGGAAGTGTCAGCACGTTACGAACTGGAACCATGGTAGGATAACAGTAACTATAGTATAAGAGTATACTTTAAAAACACTATAGCCGGGTCGCGTACTGACATCAGCCTTCAGAGAGGGAGAAACGATTGTTAAACAACCACTTATGTATACGTATGTTTGAACAACATTGGGAAGATTCAACGAAGCTGAACAGAGTGGAGAAGCTCATCTATCCAGGTGATTCCAATGAAGTTCTGCCAGTGTAGAAAAGAGAGAATTGAAACACGTATAAATGAGCACGAAGTCGATTGAAAAACAGACTTCTGTGTGCTCTGACTCTCATTAATAAATGAGTCAAGTTAAAGGAGTAGGCTGTGAAAACTGTTGTCTGCGGGATGCAGATCAAACGTTGCTGGGGCTTTTTAACTCAACAATAAAACGTTTGGGAAACTTCAGGTAGTGTACCAGACTATTCAGTGCCTTATTATAAACTCTCAAGTCTGGGAATTTACAATAAGACGTATCAGTTTATCCCCATCATGTCATAAAATTTTGTTTATACCAAATTTTTTATAATTTTTTGCTTAGATAAATTGTTTATAATTTTTATATCAAAACTTTAAGAATGCATCATATGCCGCCTCAAAAGCCGATCATAGTCCGTCTACCATGATGCAAACAAGTGCTTTATACCTAGTTTTCAGGATCTAATAAAATGAAATTATTTTTTTTCCATTTGCTTGAAATATGTTGAGTCAAGAACATTTTCACCTTATGAATACGTTATTAAAGCGTATTACCAAGAAACACGTCTCTCTGCGTCTATTATATGATTTAAATATTCTCTATTATATTATATACATTAAAATATGTTTTTCTTAGTATATGTGAAAACAACCAACAAGAAAAAGCTTTAGAATAACATAAAATAAAGATGATTTGGCAGTGTCAGCTTATAACCTGACACTGACAAATCATCTTGGGGATGGCAGGATGGGGAAAACAGGGATTCACTTCGCTTTTTAAAGTTTGTTCCTTGATTGCCTACTACACTGGCAAAATCCTAGATACTATAGTAAAAACCGCAATCTTTAAATTGTGTGGAGTATTGTTAAAGAAATTAGATCAGTTTTTATTAGAATATGAAGAAGAATCATCTATTGTCTATTATTAGAGTACGAAGGATGGAAGCTTAATCATCAGGCCGAATTCCTCGTAAATCACACTGGATCATCTGGTAAGATGGAGGTTGATACAATGGTGGAAATGTTTGAACGATCGCAAGAATTTTATGGAATCAGAAATCTCAATTTGATTATTGACGGCGATTCTAAAGTGTTAGTTAAAGTGTTAGTGGTTTTATCCGAAATTTCAATTATATTCTGAAAAAGAAGCACATTGAGCGAGTGCAATAGACGAATGAGCACTCGCTTACGCGATTGCAAAACAAATGTTCTCGGAAGAAAGGGGAAGCTGACAGGAAAAATAATCGACGAATTGATAGTTTACTACGGTTTGGTGATTTGAAGGAATTGTGGTTCTGCTGTAGAAATAGAAAGGCGGTTGGGGCTACGTTCACTACAGTTCAACAGATAAACAAATTCACAAAACGAAAAATGAACGCCTGAAATGAAATGAAAATGACAACAACGACGGCTCGAAGAAAACAACAGATCAATGTCTTGCAAGCTGCAGAATACGTAATATATGGCCTTAGAACCGATGACTCCATGTAAATTGAGCTACATTTATTTTAATTGGGAAAAATGTAAACATAAAACTTAAAACGTAAGTATTTCGAAATCGTGTTTCTTGACACGTGTTCTTGAAACAACTTTGCGCTGGACGCGATTAATCAAAATAATTAATCCAATCAGTCCCAAATTCGCCGGGCACTATTTAGCTATGATATTAACTTGAGCCTGAACGAAGGATTATTAATTTCATTAACAATAATATTTATCACGTAAAAACCAAAAATTTGGCACCTTAAAAATGTAACTTTTCGTTAAAACTGACGCCATTTTTTTATAAGTGTGGGATAAATGTAGGTTATGATGTATTAAAAAAATAGGAAATGTTACTTTTCCTGCCACACTAGATAGAATCCCTTAAAGCCATTACGAAAACCGGCATAAGAACATCAATTGGAACATTTTCTCTAATCATATGGGAATCACTCCGTAGAATACCTTGAACCGCGTAACGAAGCATGTTACCAGTTATAAACAGTGACAATTTTTCAGTATACCTAATGTATTTCTTTAAAATTGTATTTAACAAAAAACCAGGCCAATAGTATAAAAAAATGTGATTAACCCTATTTTACAATGACGATACTCCTGACATATTAAAAACTAAATTTCAGCAGCTTCAATAACTTTTGGAAGTTTTTTCAAACACGCCCAGATAATTCGTTATTTATTGGAGTCCGTAATGCTGCACTATCTTCGATTTGAAAAAAAAACGTGTATGTCTCTTTCTTGGAATAATAAATTAATTTTGCAACCTGTCTACTGAAAATATGGTAATAATTTGCAAATACAACAGGCAACTCAACAGCAGTATCCACATAGTGCCTGAATCGATTGCATTATACAACTGCGGTGCTCTGGCCTAATACGTTTAGAGTCCTTACCAAGATAAAACGTACTCATTGATTCATTCGCTCGTTCCGTTTCATACTTCGTTTGCCGTCAGTGACCCCTTCTTGGCCTCCGAGCCAACAATCTACTTCTATTTCTCTATGTAACTGGCCATGTGCCAGTTTTTCGTTAGTTGTACTTCCTTGTTTTCCGCACTCTACTCCTCGTTCGTACTTAAAATCCTGCTCCAAAACACATATAGTGATAGCTGCAGTTGTACCCTAATATACTCGCACAAGCAATAGCGAAAAATAAGCTGAATAGCCTCCAAACATCTTCTGGTTTTGCCTCCGAACATCTACATTGTAGCGGGAACCGCATGGACTATTCAATTCAACCTCATCCTTATTCATCTCGTAGATTTCTGGCAAGGAATGATACCTTTTGCATGTCGAACAAGAGGAAAGAGATTCATTTAAAGGTTTTGTACTTTTGTGTGTATGCTGTGTTGTTAGATCTTTGGGCAACACATTACATCATTGGCCATTTCTTATATTTTACGGGAAAGCAGAAGGTTCCATCCAATAGATAAAAACTCAAGTTCATTAAAAGTTTCCGGTAGAAATCTTGATATCCGTCCGATAGTCCTTAATTCAAAGCACTATAAGTTGAGAAGACGTCTTCGTTTGGGGATATTGTTTTGTTTGTATGGGATGGAAGTGTGAGTCATTGGTTGATATTTCGAAGAGGATAATGGGACACGAACAGATATTGAAAATTCGTCTGACAGGATGATTTGATGATCTGCTCTATATTTTGCCGAGCAAACTGGAAGCCCGAAGTGAAAAAATGGAATCTTTAAGCCGATGTTGAAAAATATAAAATATTTGAATAGTGAAGTTTATTTAGAAGTCTTTGTTTCCCCTCCGACGTTGATTAAAGCACGGGTTTTCCACATTCCTACACCAAACAATGGATATGAATTCTAAATAAGGCAGACCATTAAATTCCAGGAAATAAAGAGAAGCTGGAGATTTCGAATAAATCGGAAGAAAATATCTGCAGAAGTTTGCATTTCTTGAATCTCTTCCAAATTAATTGGGAGAAATTATCAGCAGAAGTTTTAAGTGTTATCTTTCCTTTGCAATAAATGCCATTTTATTTGCTGTTTTAATTTATTCTTCTCCCTCTGCTTTAATTACCCGATTCAACATTTAAGTGTTTAATTGCATTGAATCGATCATTTTAATTCTTTTCATTAAAATGATCTTTCTTTTGACTTTTTTTATGAAGGGGTGTACCTACTCTGCCAGTTCGAAAAAAAACTGTTTTTTAAAAATTTATTATAAGAACTCTATAGAAAATAGGGTTATAAATCTTGTTGCATTCAATAAGTAGTCTATTGAAGTATAGAAAATTTTTTTAATTGATTTTAAACAATATATAAATGCAACATGATGGCATTAGTAGAATTACCAAATACAAAAAAAGTTTAATGTTGATCCTGCAGGAAGTAAGTGTCTGAAACCCAGAATCCAAAAAAAAATTAATAAAAAATAATTTATGTATATTATCATTGTGATTATGAATGAAACTTCAGAATTAATATTTATTACACAATTAACAACATGGCGGCCGTTTGAATGCGGAGTGAAATCATAACTATTTTTTCTTTTGCATTTAATAAATAGTGCGAAGTTTCAACTTTCACAACATATCTTTATGAAAAATGTGTGGTCAAAATTTAAGAAAGATCGATTGAGATTGAGATTCGGGGAAGTGACTAGGACCTTGTCTAATAATTTGATATTGAAAAGAATGGGCTTACAAATTTTTTATAGCATAATCTAAAAAAAATGATCACTACCGCTAATCAGCAATACCAGCTCTGTACAGTATACCAGCAGATTGTTCAAACAACTTCTTGATTTCCATTCAGGAGTCCTTCAATTTAGCACTAGCTCGCTGCAACGTTTCAGAGCTGCGACGCTTGGCTGTTGTTAGTCGCGTCGCGCATTTGCATACCTCATCGCTGTAGGCCCAAATTGAATATTCAAAAACTCCATAATTTTCTAAAACTGGGATTCAATTTACTTACTTACTTACTAATACTTGTGCTTAAATTCCTAAGATTAATCTTCCTGAATAAATATTTTTCAGTGCCATTGACCAGATGCAGTTATTGAAGCTGTCATTATCATTTTGCGTATGGTCGCCAAGGCATTTACAAAACAATTCATTTTTTGACAAGTGCTCGTATATGGGTTTCAGAATATCTAGAGCTGCGGCGGAAAGAAGAGATTGTTCGTTGAATCCTACGAGGGAAAAGTTGGCGGTATTCGTACCAGGAATGTGTGCTGCTTCGCTCGGTCCGCTCATATTTTGTGGTCCTACGTGGCCCAAATTGCTTCAAGCATAAGTGGATCACTCCTTCATCATGCTGTTTGTGTTATTTCAAAGGCTAAAGTTTACTGTCTTAATGCTTTACCCCTTGGTAAGTAATAAAGATTGTGCAAATATGGTACATTTTACAAACGTCCGATAAACATTTGGTCACTTTATTGCTTAATGATGTGAAGAAAGAAAAACTCAAAACATGATGAATATATTTGTTCATTCAACAGATAATGTTACTTCTAAATTCAGAATAACACTGCTTCAAATAACAGCCGTAGCACGCGGGAGAGCGGAAGCTTATCATCGCAATTATTACAGTTATTGTGCTTTAATCACTATAAAACTTCCACATAGTATTTTTTGAGCACTATACTTTCGATACAAGTCAAAAATTAAAAATCAGTTTAATCAAAATTTCAATGTGATTAGACGACTTAAACGAACTAATGAAACGAACAATTGACGAAACCTATTTTCCAAGCTGAACTTCGACTGAAGAAAGACAATTGGAATTGTGCAGTTGTTCTTGTTCTGGCAAGTTTCTGGCAAATAGTGGAAAACTCTTACCGGATAACTACAGGATGGGCCATGTAGCGTTTTAAATTTTAACTATATATATTTCGACATTGGAAACGTCAAATACCATTCTGAAAGTGGCAGGTATTCAGTAAAAAGTATAAAATTTACGAAATGGGTCGCTGTTCGCTAGAAAAAACTGTGAAATATTGAAAACTATGAAAAACGAGCGTGAAACTGGCTTGTTGCTGGATAAACCAAAACGACAACCTTCATTTTCCGCGCGTTCAACCGAAAATATTGCGACTGTGGCTGAAAGTGTTAGTGAGAATCCATCTACTTCAACTCGCCGTCGATCCCAAGAATTGTACATTCCATGAACAACTTTGCGACGAATTTTGCAACAAGACCTCGCTATGAAGCTATATAAAGTTCAATTGGTGCATCAGCTGAAACCACTTGACCATCCGAGCCGTCTACAGTTCACAGATTCGTCTACAGTTCGGGCGGAAGATCGTTTGACCGATGATGATCAATTTTACCGAAAAATTATCTTTTCGGACGAGGCTCATTTCCATCTCGGTGGTTCCGTTAACAAGCAGAATTCTCGCATTTGGGGCACAGAAAACCCGAACGTTATTGTCGAGAAGCCAATACACCCAGCACGAGTCACTGTATGGTGCGGATTTTGGTATGGTGGAATCATCGGCCCATTTTTCTTCGAAAATGAAGAAGGAGCCGCCGTAACCATCAATGGTGAGCAATATCGCGCAATGTTATCCGAATTTTTCTTCGAGAAAATTGAAGAGGAAGACTTGGACACGTTTGGTTTCAGCAGGACGGCGCTGGGTGTCATACAGCAAACGCTACAATCAATCTTTTGCGCCCTATCTTCGAAAATTGCATAATCAGCAACAGAGGTGATGTGAATCGGCCTCCCAGAAGCTGCGATTTAACGCCGTTGGACTATTTTCTTTGGGGAGCTGTTAAAGATAATTGTTACGCCAACCATCCAAAAACAATTCAAGATCTAAAGTACGAGATTCAAGCTGCTGTTGTTGCCATAAGGCCTGAAACCATGGAGAAAGTATTCCAAAATTGGGTGGATCGGATGAGCTACTGTAAACTCAACCGTGGTGGTCATTTGTCCGTAATTGTTTTCCATAAATAAATTTCATAAAATAACCTTTCAAATAAATGTTCAACCTTTGAAAAATATCAACCCGTTTTTTTTATTGACTTTTCAAATTTAAAATTTTGTATGGCCCACCCTGTAGATAGATAGAAAATAAAATGTTATTTGAAAAGCGAAAAAGAGTCGTAGCGGCGATAACGATCAGCTACAAAACCAAAGAGAACAGAACCATCACCTAGAAGTGTATTAATTTATCAGCAACAAAAATACTTTCCTGATTTGAAACCTGGAATGGACCCTCGAATGTACACGACTGCAGCGTTCCCAAAACTTCTTTAAGGAGCCTATAAGTCCAGCGACCTCGCAGTTCGAGAAAACAAATCGCTTAGCAGTTAATTTGATAACCACAGAACAAACAATTTTTTGCCAGGGGGTAAAAGGACTGTTGCAGAAGGGTTTTAATTGGTGTCTGTCGTCGATAAGAAGTAAAGTACAAACCAATCTGCAAATCAATTAGATTATTGTGTGCAATTGAAATCAACAACCGGAGAGAAAGATAGTATCAAAAGGATGCATTTTATAGCTTTTATTTTATAACTTAGGTAAAGTTTAACGCATGAAAAAGTTGAAAAGAAGAATATTGAGAGAGAAATTTCCAGAGGACATAATCCTACCGTCCGTGTTCTCCCACACAACACCGAGACCAATCCTGGACAGCTTATGATAAAATTAGATAGAGCAAGCAATAGTAGATTTATATTTGTATCGCGTTTTTACAGAAGGGTTTTGATAATCTTACTCTTTTCAAACATATTAATGAGAAAAATTTTCAAAATACATAGATAATTCTACTGATTTTGGTTGGACCTCGTAATATCGAGAGTTTGATGTGTAAGTTTGGGATATAAACTCAATCTTACGCCAGACTCCAAAGCTCAACTTACGGAAATCAAAAGAAAAGTCTATACAGGTTCAACACGGTTCCGGCATAGTTCCGCTGCAAGCACAGACAGCAAGAATACTCCCGCTCGACTTCTCACTGAAGAAGTTTTTCTATCATCTTCTTCTTCATAAATCGATTCACATTTGAATAACGTTTTTATGCAAAATCTTTGAGAAAAGCATTCTTTCTTGTTGAACGCTATTGCGTTGAGAGAAAAAAATGAGAGAATAAACAGTTTCCCTTCCCCTTGATCAGTGTTCTCAATAAAGCTGAACAGAACGGCTGCTATAGTCAACTCAGCACAATTAGTGGTGCATCCTGCAGATTGGATGCGTTTGTAGGTTCACACTTCCAACACCAGTAAAACGGAAAATTATTTATAATACAATTCAAATAAATTGACAAAGCAAATGCATCATTGTCGATGAAAAAAACTGGCACGAGTGTTTATCATTTGCTGTAGACTCTGATATGCAAATTGTCACAATAAAATTTTGAAAACGTTTGCAAATTTGTTTATTTAAGTGCGAAGCCAACGATGAGCGGAAATGAAACCAATGGAAAGCAGCTCGTAAATAAAGGGTTTCATTCTGTTTTGACGATTTCGAAGACCAGCAGAATACACAGAAAACAAAACCTGAATCACACAAAGCTGTAATAAAACCTGTGCTGTGTATACTAGGGGTGTGAAACGTGGAACCTGACAAACAGTATTCACAAAGATACTTAATTCCTAAGGAACGAAATCAATGGTGAATTCGATATAATTATGAGCTGTATGAAATATTTTATGAGCTTCACGTCTCAAAGGTTATAAGACTGCGGAACCTGCCAGGGGTGGCCATGTGACTCGTATAGACGAACAAAGAGTGCCAAAACATGTACTAGTAGGGAGAACCGATGGGCAAAGACCACTGGTCCTTACTACTAGTACTACTACTAGTATGTAAAAATATTAATTATAACTTACTAATAACTTAATAATACTACTTACTACTTACTTACGAATAACTTACCACTAGTAATACTTACCACTACTAATAGCTTACTAGTTATTTGCCAAATCTACTCACAGAAGGATACACTTTGAAAGGTTTATCAAACCAATACACATTCAATCATAAAAAAGTCACGCGGCTGGGTGAAAAATATAAGCATCTGTACATGATTGAGTCAACTGATTAACATGATATTATTGCGCGGCTAACCAGCCAAAAAACCCTTCACCTTTTACATTGCTCTATGGGGGAAAAACGACTTTGATTGATGAGGTTTTGGCCAGTAATTTTTTATTATTTTCTCGACCTTTTTCTGAATCATTTCCTATGTTTTTACGTTGTCAAAAGTTTTAAATTCATATTATAATATGAATTATAATAATTTTGTGTCTGATTATCTTTTAACTTAATATCATTGATTAAATAATTCTGAAATTCAGACCATAAACTATTTCATTTCCAAATTATAACATTTTTCAAAAGCAAACACAGGAATATAATTTTCTATTTTCAATGAGTTGGCAGAAAAATAAGTAAAATTCAGAATAAAGCATCATAAAACAGTGCGCAACAACTACAATATAACTTAGAATATCGCAATCTATTCTCTGATATTGCCCTTCAATTTTTGTTTATACGAACAATGTCCATTGACGATTCTAAGAACATGAGCCTGATTCATATCATCATACTTCCTTGGCATAAATTCTAAATTTTCTAAGAAAAAAATTGCTAGTATTTCAAAGTTAAAAAAAAGTGAAAATTTGGCAAGAACTTAAAGTTGAGAAAAGTGAAATTTGTAGTTTACTCAGTGTCCCGAGTTTAAAATTTTGATAGGCTCCTTTCTAGCTATTCTCGCGTCCCAACATTAGATATCATACCTTGCATAGTCCTTGCTTATAAACTTTAGCAAGCTGAAAGATAGTATACGTAAAACTGAATACACATTGGGCACCTGTTTGTATGGATGGGTTAAAAAGGGTAAACCATTAATGATGAACGAATCATCGAAGAATTATTTGGTATATCTGAATTGGGATGGTCATCTATGGCAGTTCTGATCATTTTCCTAGCTCAATAGGTAAAATCATGCTGTGTTGATATTATGATGTATGTGTCAATGCATGTGTCATTTTAATGCATGTGTCATGTTTCAAAGGATTCGGAAGGTAAGTGTGTTGCTCATCTAAGTAAACTAGGAGTCAAATAGTTGAAACTAAAGAAGAAAATGGTGTTCGATTTGTAGCATTCAACTGTTTCCCATCAGGCCTACGAAATTTAAATTCTTCAACTTCATGCCAATTATATTTTTGACAACTCTAAACGTCAATTTTATTATTTAAGCTTCTACGCAGTCCACATATCATCCACTCGGTTGACTTCGTTCTACTCATATAATTTAAACGATTCTGCAGAAAAAACTCTATCCAATTATAAGTGCCTAAGGCACTACTAGCCAGCCCCAAATCCTCTCATCTTTAAAGATCATCTCTAAATCGGAGTAAAAAAACCTCTTATCCCGAAATTCAACACCATTAAATTTATTTCATTAAAACAGATTGCAACAGTTCCATATAAAATTCCAATATCACATTATGGTTAGTAGAGCATGAAATTTTAGGGAGGCATTGAAAATAAATTAGAGCACCGGAAAAGTAGGAATAAACTACCGAGCAAAGTGAGTAAATAATCGGAAATATGTTAGTCTAGCTAGGCAAAGCAATTCCAAATTGATACTACCGAAATGAATTTTATTCCTTGCCTTGCAGAGAGCACTCACTAACTTTATTTGGACCATATGAATCAAAGGATTTTTCGCCATCATGTGCATAGTGAAAAATGCGGGATATGTTGTTATAGTGAAAATGCTTCAGCCCCAAGTCGATTCCGTCTTCTCGAATGATTCAGTTGTGATAAGGCACGAATAAGTGAAGGAAGACGATGCTCTATGTATACAATATGAGATGTACCCGAGTCCTGCATATGAGAACTTTCCACTCCATAATTCTTTTTGGCGTCGGTCTGGTCGTCTGTGTTCCTCCGGCGTCTGGAAAACAGCTGAATTCCTGCAGCTGCGATGATGAGGTTGATACAATGAATATTATTGCCACCATCTTCACTACTTGCGAACCATTTAATAGGAGCTGTTTCCTTCTATTTCGCCGCTATTGGATTCCCCTTCACAGAATATTTTCCACGAATCTGTTTGCGAGGAGCTGGGAATGGTTATTATGCCTATTATATGATTCAGATCTTCTACCCACTATTGGAATCGTGCTAATTTATGTGTTTCGTGGACATGACATCATTGTAGTTCCAACATTGTTGTCTGGAGCATTGAACGATAAAGTGGTAATGTTGTTACTTCGTATATTTGGAAGGATGTCATGTTTCCGTGAACGTTTTCATGCTTGTGTACGATCCATTACTAGGAATTCTTCATATTTTGTGTATTTTATCACGCTAAAGCGTAGCAAATTAAACGCACAAGGACGACCTTTAAGGTTGAATTATTCTTAGCCAATATTGATTTAAGAGAAAACTTTAAGAGACGTTAACTTACCTGAGAGCTAGCAAAGCAGTTCATTATCACCACCAGTTTTATATCTACATTCCAATGAGGTTTGTAACTGAATTCCCATTAAGGCAAGATCCTTTTTTACTAGGCCATATGAAGGATATAAAAAACAAGCTGGTTATGATTTTCAGCAAATATTGCGTCACGAGCTGGTAGTGACTACCACAACCGTAAATTCATTAGGTGTACTTGGGCGTTGCAGGGTTGAAAACAGTTGGATCATGCCCGTGAACCACTGATCCCCAACATCTTGGCGATCAGCCTTCACGCACAAGCACCTGAGAACACCAACTTATAAGGCATGTTATTTTCAATTTAGTGGATTAATGATAAACCTTGAGTCTTTCTCAATAGCCGATAAACCCTAACATAGGTTCTAGTACAATGTGTCGAATGAAGAAGAAGAATATGTAAACCAGTGACGGATAGGAAGAAATATCCGGGGAAAAATTAGGTTCTTATGGTGCAACGATGGGGTTTGTAACAGCAAAAAAGATTTGACATGGGCCAGGAATAGAACCAAAGATGGACCTGGCCCTGAACTGAAAGACCAGCACAATTTTGTATCATTGCCTAGCAGCAGACATAATAAGGTCGTAAGTGATACAAATCATCCTACACAACAGTAGAACGTCCTAGCTCGCTGCTACTACTACTCAATGCGAAGAGGCTAACAAGTGTTACTGGCCATCAATATTATTTTCACAATTATTTAGCCAACATCTCACAAAGGCAAAGAATAATCAAGCCTGCCGTTCTCGCATAAGAACATGAATGTCTTATTTAAATTGAACCGCAGTACCCATCACTTCTCTGTGGTGCAGAGTGGGAGCAAGATGGGTCACATTTGGAAAAATCATTGGAATTATATTTGAACTGGTTAACATCCTCTTAATTCTTGCGTAAAACAGGATTACCGAAACGTTCTGCATAAAATCGAATGACAAATAAAAAATCTATCTGTACTTTTTCTATCTCTACCTAAGAGAAGTCACCTTAGAATATTAGCGCTTTATGTAGTTCCGCTGTAATGCAGCAATTAAACTTCGAAAAAACTCCTGATCTAAAGGTATTCATCCAAAATAAATAAAATTTCAATCACATTCATAAATATTCATAAAAGTCAATTGTGCGTTAACCTGTTATAATCTTTCTAATGTAGATGTATAGTGAAATAAGATGTTGATGCAGATGTCAAAAGCATTCCACAGAGGACTCCAAACTCGAACTCTTTCTTGATGCTGTTTATGACATGTTCTCCCACTATGATTACTAGTTTATATACTCACCCAAAGCAGTGGCTCTTACCATTCTTTGGCAGTTTTGGCAAATTTTTTCTTGATTTATCTCCTTCTTTTTCTTCTTCTTCTTAGCACTACGGCCCCTCTTGGGCCTTCGCTATCTGAAACAAGCGCCTCCAAGTTTCTTGATCCATTGATCGTGTCCTCACATTTTGAAATCCGAGCAATGATAAACTGTCTGACGAAGACAGTTCATCGCTGCTCGGATTTCAGAGTCAGACCAGGGTTTCCTCGGTTTCCGCACTGGTCTCTGTCCTACAGTTCTTACAACAAATACCTTTTTGGGTACCCGTTGTTCGTCCAGACGATTCATTACAGCTTCATTACAGCCAGCCCATTACAGCTTCCTCAATCTTACAACCATTGAGACCACTGGTTCGTCAAAAAATTGTATATAGCTCATGGTTGTACCGAATTCGTCATTGTACCCCATCCAGCTTCGCTTCAATTATTCGTGTCAGGACTCGTCTCTTGAAGGTGCTCATTATATTTGCGGATAGTTAGGTTAGGGTCTATGTTTCAGACCCATAGCATAGTACAGGTTTTCCTGTGCATGCAGATGGGTTCATAAATGTCGAAACTGAATAAAATGTTTTATTAACGAGTTGTAATCTTCGCTGTATTTCGTTTGTTTCATTAGCGGTTATCGTTATTTTGGTGTCTAGATACACAAATTAACCCACATTTGTGATACTATTTTCGCCAACTGTGATATTTTGGGTATTGGGGTATTTTCCCTCGACTGCGTCATGAATTTTGTTTTCTTCTGATTGACTTCGAGCCCTACTAGTTTAGCATCGCGGTCGAGTTTCGTTACATGTTCTTTGGCGGTTATCAGCAACCGTGACAAAATATTGATGTCATCTGTATAAGCTACCACTTGGCTTGACTTGTATAATAGTGTGCCTCTTTTTGTGTATAGTGAATATAATTGATTGGTGTCACTCGTTGGGTATGTGTTCTTGTTGCCAGGTTTGCTGGATGGCTTTCTTAACATTGTGCCACCATATTTCATGAGCTCCACTGGAATCTCATCGATGTCCGGCGCTTTATTATTCTTTCGGACTTTGAAGCTCTCCAGGAATATCTATTTCTACAGGCTCCAATGTACTGGAGCTGTGCGGAGGATTAAGAAGTTTCTTGAAATATGACGTGAACCTTTCTTTAATTTCACTTTAATCAGCGATGATGTTGCCGATGTCATCACGGTAGAGCGTGAAATTTTGTAGAGTTTGACAAGTGACGTCGATATATTAGTTTAATCTAATGGTAATCAGAGTTACAATTGGCTCAATTTATCTAAAAAGCAAGAAATTTGACATTGATATTTAGGTATGGTATCTGTATGAGTAACCCTGTGGAACTACTCGCGGAAAAATAGGTCTGCACAAGATGAAAACAGACTGGGATTATCTTTGAAGGGTGCGACAAAACCCTTTTATATAGTGCTATCAGTGTGTTATCACACGTATTTCAGGATATATAAATATTTTTAGTTAACTATGAATAAGTAGCCATTCTTCTAGCAGACAAGGAAAAGAGCAATCTTCCGCCAAATTGACCCTATCATCATCTTTATCTCTAATTTATTTTTAATATTGAGGCCGACTGATTTAATTATCCTGCCAAGAAAATATTTTTTCCTTGCAACACAAATACATACGGCTAGACATCATAACTATATAAAATCAACAGTCAGTTTTATTAATTGAATCAAAGGAGGCACTGTGACCTATCTACCTCACTTTCTACAATTTAATATTGAAATAAAATCGACTTGTTTTGTCTTGTTGCCCAAAAAATTTGTACAAATACAAAAGAAAAAAGGAATATTTCATTTGTTTACGCACTTCCTAGAGTTCTTTGCTTTGATCCACGTAAAGAGGTCTAGACCAATCGAAGCATGTCCTTAACATGATAAACGATTTTTCATGAGAAATTTACCATCCATGCAAGCTAATTGTGGTCTTCAAATAAAATTTCCGAAATTATGAAGACCCTTCAAGTATCACAAAACACCAATTTCAAACTAATCAAATTTCATGCATCATTTTATGGGCTTCAATTTATTGGCCATGTTCATGCTCCGAAACATTACCCACATTCACTCGGAAAACAGGTGTGCTACCGGGGGAAATGCCGTATCCTGCTCCTTGCATTTGGTTCGATCAAAATATCATCCATGTTCAAGTATCATGTCAACACACCTTCGATTTATCCAATGAAAACCCTGTCATAGTGGATTACATAACATGTTCCTTGTTGTTTCCTATTGCAATTAGATTTTTCACTCTCAAGGTATCTACTTTACATGTTCCTTATTTCCACCACCTTATTTCCACCATTACATGCTTATTTCCACCTACGTCGAGTGTCTATTTGCTTATGCTACGTGGTCCTCGAGGAATATATTGAATTCCCATGCACGCCCTATTCTCAGAACTCATAACTCATAACTTTCCCTGTCCAACGTCGCCCAAATGTACACAGGAATCGCCTTGGCGTTATCCAAAGGCTCAGTAACGCTAATCCTCTATTAGCCATCTGTTAAGAATGGATCATTGGATTATATTTATTGGCCACCGGGCCACCTCTATGTCTTGACCTTTTTCAATGTCTTCAACGTCGATTGGGTCGAAATATCAGGAAGAAAGTGTCATAACATGAAAATTTGTCAATGACGGATCAATTCTGAGAACGTGACTTTTGTGTAAAAATCTTTTCGCACGATTGCACAACATAAATGGTTTCAACAACCAGCCGGTAGCCGAACAGGACGATCGAACAGTGTAGCGTCGGAGGTCGATAGGGAGTTGAAACAATTTTCACGGTAAATTAAACTTTCGGGTTTTCTCTTTCTGCAGCAAAAAGGAGAACCTCGCGCTCGAAGTAACCGAACGACACCGTTTGTGAGGCGCGGAGGCTCAAACGCTCTGGTAATGAACTGAAAATAATGCTATGGATGAGTTGTAGCACCTGGTACGCTCATAGCTACATCCCATCAAAGAATTTTGACACGAGCCGTGCATGTGGCAGTGGATTGAATTTCAATATTCGTAGAAGGTATCCATAATATTGCACAAATGTTAAGGAATCGGTTTCGAATGTAATTCGGTCCCAGCGAAAGACTTTCTTCGGGTTTCATAATTGTATGGAGAAAGGAGTCAAGTTACTGTTATTATTACAAAATTGGGCGAATCAACAGACGTCTTGGATAAGTCTTTGTAAGGATTCCGTTAACGTCTTTATTTAATTTGTTCATCGGGAAAGTAATTGATATATGCGCATGCATTCATACATAAATTTATTTAGTAAACTTTCCTGTAACACTGAAAATATGTTTCTTATTATATGACGCCGGGATATATTAAATTATCCAAGTTGATATTCACTTTCTAGATCAACCCGCTTAACCTTTTCTTAATCTTGAAAATGTTTTTTTGATTCAATTAACTTATGCCTCTACGAGGCATTAGTTTTAACGATATATTTGAATTTTAATAGTCTAAATTTTATCTGTAAAAGATGCAAAAAAGAACATCTACCGATTTAAAAAAATTAATGAAAAAAAAAAACAAAACAACTGAACATACTCCACCAAAAAAGTAGCTGAAATTGATTGGTAGCAAATTTTCTAGTCTAAGCCCACTGATACTTAGATTTATTTAGAGCATTTCTCAGATTTATTTCCTTAATACCTACAATAGAGTCCTTTTTATTCATCCATGATAATAGATCTGCACAATTGATATAGGATTTATTTTATCCTGTTGTTGCTTCTGGCGAATGACCATTCTGAGCTGTACCAATTTAGATTCAATTTTTTTAAAGTATACACTATAATTGTAAGTGTTTCTTCCAACATTATTATATTCTCTGAAACATTTAATACTTAATTTACCTACAAATCGTTATTATATATTACTTGGAGTAAGAAAAGCAGAACAGTAAACTGGTTAATGGGTAAAATGCTTGAAAATTAAAAGCTAGGCAGACAATTCGAGAAATTTCCTTCAAAACAGTTGAGAAACTTATGCGTACTTCTTCCAGTTAAGGAAGGCAAGAATAATAGTTTTCTTTTCCTGTTCACCTTAGCAACCACAATATGAACGAAGAATAAATGAATAATAAATAATATAATGAAATAATAACTCATCTGCTATCCTTTTGCTCAGATATAACTAAACGCCGGGGTGATACCTTAGTGAACTTACAAATAAGGGGTCACTTAGATTAGATCCTCATAGCTACCGAAATTTGATCAAAGAATCTCCAGACCATCAACCTCTCAAACAAAACTGGACAGAGATAGCACATCGCAATATGAGATGCGCAGTGATACTCCCCTATAAATTGTATCCATACCTGTCGACTTACATGAGCAATATCAGTAAGGAAATTTCATACCATTCAAGACATTTTAGTTAAAAAAGCTTGCCATAGGGTTCTTTCCATTAATCTATATTGTTCAATTTCATCGCTTTCGGTTATGCTATGTAGCTAATTCATACCTCTTTCTTCGTAATATAATTGGGAGAAAAAGCGCTTGTTTGGTATTACGTTATGGTAATACAGTGTTACCTAGACTTGTTCACACAAACCTCTGATCATGTTGCGCTTTTCTACATTCCAAAAAAAACGCTCAGTTTTTGTGCCAAACACACGGGACTGATTGCTCTTCCTCAAAAGCTCGGGTAAGAGGGAACGGCCTCCCCCAAATACTGAATCGACTATGTCGTAAGTCAAACCTATCAGCCCTCCTACGTCACCCGAAGTCCTCTAGCAAAAGTCTATAGGGTCCGGGTTAACATCCGTCACAACATTACCAAATCCGTCACACATTACCCCTGTGGCTGGGGAAGGCTAGAATACATCCACAGTAACCCAACTTGTCGTAAGAAGCGACTAATGGGAAAACAACACCGAACCCGGACTATGATTCGACTCTCGACTTTATTTGACGCATATGGGCTGGCGGCCATGATATTCTGGACCTAGTCGCTTTTAGCGCGGTACCGCCGGGGTGAAACCCGTGCGCGAACGGCTCCTGGCTAATATCACGCCGCCTCCGTCCCGATAAAACCTTGGCAGGCCTCAGAGTACGTTCGAAGCTCGCACCATTGAGTTGGTGGTGTAGTTTCGGTTGAGTCGTACTCGCGATTAGCGCTGATCTGGCTCTGAGCGCCTGACTCCATAAGGGCTGGTGCCAATCCTCGTATGGCCTCCCTGCTTGCATAGATAGCCATGGGATCATTAAGGCGACTACACATCCGAATGGAGATAGCGGCTCTTAGGGCGGACCCTTAAGAACAAAATCATGAAAAACAACAACAACAACAAACAGAATAAACAAAATAATGCAGAGGAGACGAAGAAATGAGCCGATGGACATAATTCTGACAACCATAATGATGATCTTGGCATGTATGCCCGTAGTAGAAAATCCTTGCGTTCACCACCAAAATTGTGAAGCCCACTGACGGAAGCAGCTACTCTAACGTTCTACGCAATATATCCGCAAGAATGTCAAGCCGGAGGAAACAGGGACGATTATTAAAACTCTACGATCGACGAGGTCCGGAGGGCTACTCGTCGAGTTTCGATAAATCGAAATTCCGCGATAAAATAAAGGACGTCCTTGGGGCAAAAGCCACCGTCTGTACCTTGGAACCAAGGGCTTCATTGGAAGTAAGGGACCTGGACTGCATCGTCGACCCGGCTGAGGAAGCCATTCAAAAGGAGTTCCCTGAAATCACTCTAGTAAAAGTAAAGTTTACTCCAGAGAATCGCCGAGGGAAAAGGCTGGCCATACTCGACGTAACGGAGAAAGATGCTACACAACTCCTGGCCAAAGGAAAACTAAAAATTGGCTGGGTGGTGTGCAGAATTCACCGTCGAGCCATGCCATTTCGATGCTACAGGTGCCTTGGATACGGGCACACCACTTCGAATTGCAAGGGCTCTGGCCGTAGTATGCCTTGCTTTAAGTGTGGAGCGTCTGGGCATAAGATAAAAGAGTGCGCTGAAACTCCGTGCTGTTTGTTATGTAATCATCCTAACTCTCAACCGACAGAGTACCCTCACGTTGCAGGTACAGGCGCGTGCCCTATCTTTAGAGAGGCACTAGCAAAAGCAGCTCTGAGGTGATGATCAGGGCCCTTCAAATTAACTTGCACCGTAGCATCAATGCTCAAGATTTGTTAGAGCAGTTTGCCAGAGAAAAGGGGCTGATCTGCTGCTGCTGAGCGAACAACATCGAAACAAGACCTCACCAGCCTGGTTCTCCGATAACTCCCATACTGCTGCCGTTTGGGTTCGGGGCAGCATGCGACTCCAGATCCAGGGTCACGGCCAAGGAGATGGTTTTGTGTGGATTCGGTGCCCGGGTATAACGTTTTTCAGCGTATACCTGGCGCCGAATGAGTCAATGCCATCTTTTCAAACTAGACTGGTCGCGCTGGAAGATGCTGTTCTGAATACAGATGGCAAAGTACTCGTAGCAGGAGACTTCAACGCGAGAGCCGTTGAGTGGGGCATGTCTCAAACCGATTCCAGAGGTCAACGCATTCTGGACATGTCGGCGAGGACCGGGTTGGTGGTATTGAATACCGGTAATGTAAAAAAAATCCGGCACAACATGAGTATCAAGATATAGGCACTTTTTATTGCGGCATTTTCTTTCTTTCGAACTAGTCTCGCTTCCGCCCTATCAACAAAGTTGATGTTGCAATGTGAGCTTTTTGACTTGTTAACTTTATTTGACTTCACATAGTCTTCATTGAACAAAAAATTCATTCCGTTACAATTAAGTAAATCAAGTCATCAGTCTTAAAACGGTACTGAACAGATATCGACTTTCGCATACATTCATTGACTTGCTCATCAGTTCAAATCCATTCCGTCTTTTATTTATTACACTCTGTACTCCTTGTCATGTCTAGTTCTCAACAACTATCATCCATCGTTTCGGTTTTCTTCAATTTTCCCTCGGTACACCCCAGGTTCTCACCATTTTAGAACACCTTTTGGGGACTTCATCGGTACTCATTTCAGTCCGTCGTTCCAAACTGTGTGGTGTTTCAATACTGCATGCCTTCCTTCATTTTCTTCGTGTCTTCTAGTCCTCACTTCAGCAGTTTGTCAGTTCATCAGTCTTCTAATACGTCATTGCACATCTGTCCACCATCTTCCACTTTCTCTCAATACGCCCCTCGTTCTAAGCCTCTAGCCTCAAGAATTGGATTCCTGAACACAACAGGTACTTAGTATCGTAACAAATTGCTTTTATGAAGAGACAGTGGGAAACCATGGAAATAGGCAGTTGGGAACACTTGTTCCATAAAAGTCCAAGAGCCAGCGACCACCAAACAAACGTCGTAGTATAGAAGCTGAAAATGTTCGTGGGCAATCGTTGTACAACATATAAAAACGTCTGTTAACAATTAACTTTAACTTATGTTGAATATTTCCGTTGTTCATAGTTGCTTTTAAAAATTATTTATATAAAAGAAACAATTTTTCCTTTCTACAATTGTGATTTATTTATGCATATGCGCATTTCGGGAGCTTTTTACTCCCTTCTTCACTGCTTTTGATTCTGAAGATGTTATGGCTTACAATCGGACTTATATACTAACATAATTCCTATCCAATAATTACACTTTAATTACTTTTAATATACTTGTTAACCCTTAATTACTTTTCAATTTTTATTATTACCTGCTCGCCTTGCTTATTAGTTTTATTATATTTGATGGGCAGTTCCCTGCATCTTCGTTTAGGCGTTGATTATCGGGCACCTTCATGATCTCCAAACTTTCCCAAGCGTCCAGCTTCGAGATTCGCCGCACCTGTTTCACAGCTTCTACGTCGTCCCATTCGATTTTATATCCTTGCTCGACGATATGAGCCGCGATCGATGATCTCATTGTGGAATTCCCCTTTCTCGTTGCATTTTGCGCTTCTCTGATGTGCTCCTTGAACCATACCTTTATTAGTCTTTTGGTTTGTTCTACGTATTTCATTTTGCATTCTGGGCACTCTACCCTGTAAATGCCACTTTTTTCGTCCTTTTTGAGTGGGTCTTTTTCACTTGTCAGTTGAGATTTAAGGCAGGAGCTGTAGCTGGTCCCAACAACTTCTATGTCGAGCTTTTTCAAACAGTTTTTGAGCTTATTAAACTTAGTTGACGTAGGGAGGCTCACTCTTATTTTATTATCTTTATCTTCATTTTTGTCGCTGAAAAATGTGGAATACGCCCTTTTCTTTATATGTGCTTCTTTCCGTTGTACAATCCGCATAATTTCTAATTCGTTGTAGCCGTTTATTTTCGCGGTATCCAATATAAATCGTTTTTCCCGTTCATAACATTCAGGCGTTAGTGGATAGGTGACCAGTCGATGAATCCAGCTATGGTAAGCTGCCATCTTTTGCGGGTAGGTATGATTAGATGAACTCGGGATCGTTCTTTGCGTTACTGTCTTTTTCCTGTAAATATCGAAAGTGAAACTATGCTGTGCTCTAATAATCCTTATATCCGGGAAGGGTAGCGCCCCATTTTGTGGATTGTTTTTGATGAGTTTTTGTGGATTTTGTTGACAGCTGTTTTGACGTCTTCGAGCTTGTCCTTTTCCACAATGGCTAATACGTCATCGACATATCTGAACCAGGTTCTTGGCATTATTCGTTTGTCTTCGATTAACTGTTCTATATGTGTCATAAACAGTTCTGTTAATAAAGGTGATAGCGGGTTACCCATTGCTACTCCTGCAGTCGTTTTGAAAAATAGTTCACGAAACCTAAAATAATTTTCGCTCATGCACAGTGTCGCCAGTTTAATGTACTGTCTGGTTTTTTGCGCCATTCCGGGGTTGAAGCGAATTTTTCCAGCCGTTTTTCCAATTGATATATCGCTTGTTTCACTGGCGTGTTCGGAAACAAAGCCTTGACGTCAAATGATACGAGTATTTCATTACTTTTGAGCGTTTTAATTTTCTGCAATTTCTCCATCAGTTCTGCTGATTTCTTCACTGAATATTTGCTCTGAGTGTCTCCTATATCCTGGAATTGTTCTATTAACCACTTCGCAATCTTAAACGTGGGTGAATTGGTATCGGCAGACTTTAAGTTGCAGCGGCTTTGAGAGATAACATGTATCGAAAGTGTGAATTGGACATGATTTTTGCCAAGGTATGAAACATAAATTTTTGGATATTTTGTACGGGATACTATTATATTTCACGTTGCAGAGAAAAAGGGATTTTGAGTGGTGGAAACTCCTCGCCAGACATCTGCAAAATTGCAAAAAAAATTAAATTTACGTAATGTTATAAACGTCATTTTATAAATTGTCATATGTCAATGGAGGACTTATTTTAAAATGTTTGCCTAAAAGACACCGTTAAAGTTCAGCTTTTGGTGCAAACGCTAAGGCAATATGCGTAGAAGCTAGCGCGAGGTTCGATTTGAGTAATTCAAACAAGAAATTACTGAAAGGGCTCCCCAATATTCGGATCTTGAATTAACCTTGAGTCCCTTGAATAACGTTCAAATAGAAAAATATGATTAAATTACATTATAACAACTGAGCATATACGAGTCGAGCTAAAAACAACACTAATCCACTGAAATGTTAAAACAAATGTTTGAGGTTTTTTGACGGATCTTCCCACGCTTAACCTTCCTGCATCATTTGATCATAAGTCACATTGAAAAGTCTCTACAAAGTATATTTAGACTTTGGACAGCTTCTAGTAATAACTTATTTCTCATAAAACAAATTTAATATCGATTACACCATTTCTATTATAGCACTTCCCGCGCTTGTTCGGTGGAGGAGCTGAAATCCCGAAATCCAACTTCAATTAATTACCGTCTGACTTGAACACATGAATAATTCACAAGCAGAAATAAACTAATAGTAGATCGACCTTTCAACACGAGTAATCAAACTACTTACCTATGTGTGCATGTGTACAGGTAAATTAACAGCTAGCCACCTTCTGACCTTTCATTGTCCTTTCTCATTTCCGAAATGAAAAAAATATATAACTATATACGCATATAGAAGAGTTTATGTGACGCATTCATTGATGAAATTGATGAATGAATAAAATTATTAAGTAAATTACTTGCGTAGTTGTAATTACTTGCAACAGTGATGATTTCCAGTCATAGATGTTCCATGCCATTTACAGATTAGATTTGCTAGAATATGTAACGATTACTAGAATGTGGTTAAACTGTCTTCCGTTTCCGATGTCGTCTCAAAGAAGAAATTGGAAGGGAATGAACTAGATAGGTTTGTTCCTATTTGTGAAAATGGAACTGGGGTAGCAAGTACATAGAACGATTGACACGATAGGAATAAAGTGACAGACGGTTAGCAGTGCATGCAACAGTCAGTTGCGTGAGATAATTTCTGTAGCAAGCGAGCAGCGAATCAAAGCCATACTAAATGGAACGTATGGAATCTTTAACAGTTGATAAAAAAGATGAAACGACATTTATCTTTTTTATCGTACTAAATCACTACCTTCATGCATATAAATTTTATATTTTATTTTAATATTATTATAAATTTTACATTAAATCTTTCAGGTTTTTTATCATTGAATTGTTTTAATCCGCTTCATTTACATATGACAAGTTTGCCACATCGGTTAATCATGACGTAAAATAAGGGTAAGATTTCGTGAGTATATTAGGAAATACAACAAATAAATATGAATGCCGGACACAAAACTTTTTTTATTATTGTAAATCTATTTCGTTTATTGATGACGTCAATGAAGCAAACGGGAATTCCGAGGTAATATCTTTGTAAGCAAGAATAAACCTTTATAAGGAAACTATATCATATGCTCACATTTATAAGAGCGCCGGTCTTTAGAGGATTATCTAATTGCAAAGCCGATTTCGTCGGTTTACATAAGAATGGCACAGTTAAGATTAACTTTAACTAAAGTCAAATATAACAAATAGTAAAGAGAAGCGAAGAAATAACCCATGAAAAGGGTGAGTGCTGTAACTCTTCGAAGTTCTGCCCTTATAAGCAGTGTTCTCCTTATCAAATTTATATCATTTGAATGTGGTTGCATGGATTAAGTTCACACGTACGTAGTTCAAACATTGGACATTAAATGGAATAGAAAAAGAAAATGACGTTCTCTTTGTTATGAAATCTATATAGAATTTAAGCTAAAGTTACTTTTAAGACCAGGTCCCTCCTTTTCCTTGCTTACGTGATAAGAATACCGTGATATTCATGAAGGTGCCATACGAGACGATTGTGGATATCTACCATCCAGTATAACGACAATACTCAACTAGAGATTTATTTTCTTCTACCCTTTGCAACTTTGAAAACCTCAGCCGTATCCATCTCACAAAAAGCCCTATAACCTTAGTCCTATATGCTTGCTTTTTATTACGAATTTTGATAAAAGCTGTGCTCCCGCTTTTCCTTTCCACAATTTGCGGCACTATCTAAGAAAATGGTTGCCTATTTATGTTGCAAAGCAATGACCATCGCTAGCTCCTATTTATTTCCACTTTTCCGGTAGCATTGAGTCCCGTAGGGAAAAACATTGTCGCCTTGTGATTCAATCCACGATTCGGGTTTTCACTTCTTCATCAGAGTGAAAGTGTTGGGCCGATTGTATCATGTATAATTGACTGTAATGATTGGTGGTTGGAGATCTACATAAGCAAAATGCGACAGTTCAGGAAGAACTTCCCATTTTCAGGTATCTTGTCAAAATATGTGTTGACTGATTTTGTGACGAGAGGTCGAGCATTGACATGCTGCATAACTACTTTAACGTGAAGTTAGTTGAATGATTGCGTTCTATATACGTGAAGGAGCAAAAAACTTCAATTATTTCATTATTTATTATTTACGATTGTTTCGGAAGACTTTAGCAACTCATAATACACTACGTCAACCTGATCCCACCAAATATAATGCAAGATCTTAAAGCCGTGAATGTTCTGTTGCTGCGTCAACGTCCAAGCATGGGCCGGCAATTTAAATGATTTTTCTGATGTTAGGGTTATCATAATTTATACCAATAACCCATTTTTCGTTTGGCTCTCCAGCTTCCAGGCGCCAAATAGTTGCTGCTTTTTCAGCGGTTGGGAACGCTTTTCTTTTCACCATGTCACCCTTTGCAAAGCTGTTAAGTTTTATTAATTATTATTTGAAACTAAGAAATCAACTCCCACTAAACAAAACCCTGAACTGACTGTATATGTTCTGTCGCGTTTGTTTTCATAGCCCTATAATTCCCCTAATTCGATGATTCGATTCCGACATTATAGGGCTCAAATTTAACCAAGTCTTCTTTTAATTTTCCGTCGCTATATAAGTTTCGTCGTAATATTTGACATAATCGACAGTTCTTACATAAAAAATTGCTTTAGCCGGCCCGCCCTTTTGATTTTTGTAGTAAAAGCCGGTGTGTCGTTATATCCGTGTCGTTATAAACGACATACAGTGAAACCTCCGCTTGCGGACAACTCCAATAGGCAGACGCCTCCCATATACGGACAAATTTTTTTACACATGCTTTTAGATTCGCTTTTTGGAACAAATTGATCTTCAACCAGCAGACTCTCCAAAGGACGGACGCGGACACTATATTTCTGTAAATTTGGTACAAAAAACCCTAACAACCGGACACAAAGCGTAATTTACCAAATATTACTACGAAAATTGAAATCAAATCTAGGATTCCCCTTACAAGAATGTTGTTGAATGTTTCAGGAAGTCGTTGGCTGTAATGTAAAGGGGGACTCCCCGTTTTAGAAAATAAGTTGTTTTAAGTGTGTCTGTTTCGATATTCTGGTTTGATTCCATATGCTTCAGCATAGCTCACGTGTGTTATATGTTGATTTTTATGTTCGGTTATCAGTATGGCTACGCGAAACGTTATTTCTTTAAACGGAAAAAATAAAATAATTAAAGTGTTTGAATAAGTAAAGCTGTCAATTCGAAAATTAGCTAAGTGGTAAATTTTGGTTATTAAGGTAAGGGAAAAAGACCATATTTTTCTTCTTTGGAAGGTTTGGTATTAGGAAAACTCAAGCGCCAAATACTACAAAAAATCGAGATGCCATTCGATCCAAATGGAATTTTCGTATTAACATCCAACAAAAGAAAAGCTTTCTCAAGACGGCAGACTCACAAATAGATCAGATCTGCTTTGTTTGGTTGATTCGTGATTGGATTTGCCGAGGCTAGAAGCGAGCATATCCCAATTTCAGGGCCAATTATTAAAGCGAAAGCAAAAAAAATAGCCAACCAATTGGAACATTGGGAATTTTTAGCGTCGAATGAATGGTCAGAAAAATGAGTTAAAACGCATAATATAACATTCAAATGCATAACTGGCGAAGCTTCAGGTGTTGATCAATTGGACGTTGACCAGTTTTGGGCAAAATTGCCCACGATATTGACTGGAGATAAGCCCGAGGAAATTTATAATCCGGATGAGACTAGTCTGTTTTTTTCTCGCTTTAAGTTTATATTTGTGTGAATATAGCAGGGGAGACGGAGATGCTATAAGTCAAAGGTAACGCAGCCCGTCCTCGTGCATTCAAAAATCTTCGCTTCCAAGATTTCCCTGCCAATTGGAAGTCAAACCAAGAAGCATAGAGGACGCGGGATATTATGTCCGAATGGCTACAGCAATTAGACAGGCAAATAAAAATTTAAAACAGAAAATTTCTTTTGTTTTTGGATAATGCGTCATCTCATCTTAGAGATTTGAAATTAACACATGTTAGCATAATTTTCTTAACGGCCACCTACTTCAGTCTGTCAACCATTGGATCAAGGAATTTTTCAAAATTTCAAGGTTAATTATTAAGGATTGATTCTCGAACACATTCTGTCGAAAATTGACAGAACCAAGTCAACATCATCATGCTTTATGCTTCATCGAACCCTCCTGGGATAAAGCTGATGAAGTGACTGTCAAAAATTGTTTTAGAAAAGCAGCGTTCGAACAAGCATCTCAGAGTATTTAAGATTTTGATGCCGAAGATGAACTGCCCCTATCAACGTTAATAAAATTTACAAAAAGTGTTCGTAAATTTCAAAAACCAAAATTTGGAAGTATTTTTAAACATTGATAAGACGCTACATACTGCAAATGACGATATTGAGATTCGACTTCAAAATCAATTTGACACTATGGACGAAAATGATTCCGGTGATGAAGAAACAATTCAAGATATTGATCCAATGAAGGCCCTGAAGCAATTGTTTCAAGCAATTCGCAACAGATGACTATGTTGCATTTCAATACTTGAAAAGAGCAGAGAATCGATTCGAGAAACAACAGCTCAAATGGGAACCAACTTAGCTTCAGCCATCGAAAATTGATATTTTTTTCGTTAGATTTTTTCTCTCTTCTAACACATATATAA
Organism: Stratiomys singularior; assembly: GCA_954870665.1. Classification (NCBI taxonomy): domain Eukaryota; kingdom Metazoa; phylum Arthropoda; class Insecta; order Diptera; family Stratiomyidae; genus Stratiomys; species Stratiomys singularior. Next base: position 28,989,800 of record OX940881.1, on the reverse strand, counting down.
CCTAGTTATTACTATAAAAACAAGGAAAATGTACGTATGAACACATGTTCCTTTATTTGTTTCTACATATAAATATTAATAAACACGAAGTAATTATAATTGAAATATGTACATCTTCGCATTTATACATAGATACATATCTATTTAATAAGCATATGAAATTTTAAATTTGGTTCGATACTGGCACCATGAGTGTCCGCGTATGAGAGGTTTCACTGTATATTGAATTATTTATTTCAGATATGCTGTGTATTATAATTGTCTAAAAAAATATAGACTTGAAAACATACACATTAAATATTTTTAGAAAAAGAGGTGGAAAGAGCTCAAGCTGGTTTCAACACGCGTCCCTGCCGCTTCTTGTCAGGTGCCAACTCACAGGCTGGGACGCATCGATTGGCCTATCAGCTAGGTGGATGTCGACTGGTGGAAGGGACCGTAGAAGCGGCAGGGACGCGTGTTCGAAACCAGCTTGAACTCTTTCCACCTCTCTTTCTAAAAATATTAAATTCACTTTCGAGGTATTCGACAAATTTGATCAGAACTTCCGCACCCATTAGTCTTCGCTGAATTAGCTTTGCAAGGGTATAAATCACTTATAAGTTCTAAGTGAAAATGGATAAATTGATCTACCAAAAACCTTCTAGAATTGATATATATTAAAGTTTCTGAATTTTTTTGGGTTTTATTGTTTACAAAAATTTGCTGAGATTTAATTAGAAAGAAAAAATTAGGAAAATTAGAAAGATGTCTCAGGTGAATTAAGTGAGCCAATACTTTTTTGGTTAGCTGTATAGCAGATAAAGTAAAAAATCGCTTTGCAATTAATTTTCAGTTCTTCTTGTCATCTATAACTTCTTCTCAGGTTGAAGTCTGAAGTGGTAAAATTATCCCATCGTCACAATTGCTTCAACGGATCTAAGGATCATTGTTAATTTGAAAACGAAAAAGTGAATGCTTTCGGTTCTCGGCAATACCGATCGCATGCATTGTAGTGTTGATATCATGTAGTTGATATTCAGTTCAATCGCATGCGACACAGACCGCGGCACGGAGACTCAATGTCTCTCATATCAATCATGGACTCTAACCGCTTCCCCTGCTCGATAAACCGAAAACGAAATTCGCGAAATCCGGCAGAAACACACTGCGCTATGTTCCAAATGTTGTTCCATTCCTGCAACACACTTGTACCAGTTTGCGGACTGCTTGCGACCGGCGAATACAGCGAGTGGAAGTGTCTCCGTCGACGGAGCGACGTCACGACATTCGAGTTTATCGGCATTGAGCAGGCACCCGGTTCGGTTCTTGGCTTTGGCATTTCAGTTGGTCATCGGATTCTGAACGTGAAGAACGTGTGAGTGCGGTGTCTGTGACTCTTGCTTTCAATTGGCTTGCGCCTCCACCAACCTAAGAGCGTTTTGAAAGTGCCAATTGCGAAGTGTGTGGCGAATCGGCCGAAATTCGAAGGAATTGAACATCAATTTCGCCTGTCGTGCTGTTCGTCAATCGCAACACAACTTGCAAGTGAGGAAGCTTTTTCCGTAGAAAGTGTCATCGCCGAAGTGCAGTCCAATTTGAATTTTCCGAACAGTGGGCAAAGGACATTTGGCGAATCGTAGGTGCCGAAGCGGTGGCTTCCTGCAATCAGTGAATGTCGAGTGTTAACAAACTGCGGGAGTAGTGCAAAGTGAGTTCCGGGTCAATTGCAATTGATTTGATTATTGACTTGTTCGCTGACAGATTTTAGCCGCTCGCGTTCCGGCGCGCATAACGAACTTTTGGTGCGGTTACTACACCGGAGTCCAATTGCGGATATTCCGTGGAATAGCCGGAAAAGTGCGGGTTCAGCTGAAAAAGACTCACAGGGGCTTTTGCTAGTTGTTCGACGACCGAGTGCAGAAGTTCGTGGAAATTTGGTTCCGGAGCACCCGCTGCCGACTATTGGCACTGAAGGTTATTTTTTGATTTAATAATTTTTAAGGGAATCGTCACATTGCCAACTTGCCAGACAGCTCCGTGGGTTCGGGCACCGCTGACTTGATCCTTAGGCATTCGGGATTTCGTAACCGATCAAGTGCGGAAGAGAAGGAAATCGGTAAAGCAGATTAACATTGGTCGGGTAGCAGAGCGCGTGGCCGCTGGCCCGTCAGTTCAATGAAAATTGGTTTTTCGTGGAAAGCTTTCTCGCTCGCAACTCTCAGGTAGGAATTCGCGAATTTCGCACTATTGTGTCCGAATGCTCGCCTGCCGCTTTTCTTGTTAACATACGTCTCGGTGCACGTTTGCTCGTCACTTGCCACCGTCCGCACCACCCGTAGTAGGTAGGAACTCGCGATAGTCCTTGGCAGCCGACAATTAGAGAAATTGCGGAAAAACGGGAAACCAGTTCGAGGGGCCCGAAGAGCAGAAGCAGCAACAGAATTAAGTGAAGGGGAAGGCCAACCACCCCTCACACATCAGGCGATAATTTCCCAATTCGAGAGCACCCAATGTTCCCGTGTCCTGCGCTCCCGCCGCCACTAGCATCAAGTCGTGCGAGAGTTGTGAAAATTACAATGCACGCGGTGTGGATTTTCGCACACATTTCACCAGTCTGAAAGGTGTGCAAGGGGTTAGCGTGACACGGTCGCGGCACACGGATCAAGAGCGATTTGCAGCCGCAGCCACCACGTCTCTACAACGTTCGACGGGGTGGTGAGAGGTAATTTATCCGAGTCCAGGGCTCTCTGCGCCACCCCTTTTGCAAACTGTCGTTCTGTCGCCTCATAGAGCAACTCACTCGTATCGAGATTGAGAGCCGGGCGATTCGTATTTCAACTTCAACCCCCTCTGGTTGAATGCGAAAGCCTAAATTTGGTCAAGCAAGGGTTGCCGACTTGCCGCAACGAGCGGCAAAGTTTGAATGTTCTCGTAGTGTGAGATGTAGGAACGGTCGTGCATCATTTCTCGCCTGTTACACTCGAAATTGGAAAAGGCATGCAGGACATCACGATGTGCACTGTCAAAGCTTGAACACTTTTCGAGAGTTCTTAATAAAACATAAGATTTATGAACGCAGTTCAGTATATGGAGGGTAGAATATTTACGCAGTTAGAAAAACTTTCAGTATTACGTTGTAGTGCCCGTTAGGATTTGTGTAGTCTGCGAGCCCGACATAATTTTCAAATCGGTTTGCAATAGATCCTGTATTCAGGTATTTGCCGGTAGTTGGGAAATCAACGACGGTAGCACCAAGAACGTCTCAGTCATGTCCTCCTTCAATTCCGCGGTGGTTTCTTGGCCGTTGTTTTGCGGAATTTCCCTGTTTGTACCACTTTCCGCACTCGTGCAGTTTCCGCGTTTGGTTTTTCGTGCTTTCGGTTGAAACAGACCAGTAACACCGGATGAGCAGTGGCTCCTTGGGGGTAGCGGAAGTGGTAGAGCCACGCTGGTGAGCAACTCAGTCAGCAGTCAGTGAATCGTGCTTTACCTACTGATGTGCTGTTCAAGCCAGCTAACGAGGCTCCGTTCAGCAGTTGTGCCCGACGCTCGACGACAGTTCGGTTCTCCCCCAGTTGAATTGTATGCCATTGGCCTCCTTCTGTCAGTTGGACTCGGCTCGGCACAAGGCAGGATAGCAATAGGACCTGGCAGACCACGGAGAGTTGTGGAGCAGCAGCAGCGGAACATCTTGAGGTTGAGTAACTCGACTTTTGGGAAATTCCGATAAAATGCGTTTTCTCCTCATGTTTTTCCGTCAGTTGGTACCGTGACCGGCGGCATCCGTTTTTCTTACTTTCCCACTCGTGCCTGCAAGGCAATTGGAATTATGTAACTCGATTCGGCTTTCCATTGATTCGTCGTCGTCGTAGTCGCCTCGTAGGAAAATTGCTGGTGCTTGCTGGTTGTGTATGGAAATGTGAAAATTGAATGTGAAACGGGGAGCTGGGAGCTGTTTGGCGAACTTGGCATTTGCTGGGTGACTTTAAGCGAGCAGGTATCCTCTGCTAAACGCTGAGTGTGTCCTCCTTCGCCAGATCAGTTCTAAAATCTCTGTCCTCCTTCGTTGCAGGGTTCGCTTCGTTTTCGAGACCAGCGTGCTACCATTCGGGTATCGCCAGCTAGTGAAATGTGCGAGTAGCAAAGGAAATGCCGTGCAAAAACTGTGACACATTTCATGTGACTGTCATTCCCTAAACCTCGTCGATAAGCGAACAAAATTCTAGTGAAATTACTGTCAACGTGCCGCATTATCTGAAAAACTCGATTCCAAATAGTTACGCGAGTGTCGAAAGTCGCCTGTGTACAAACAAGACGTCGGACGTAATTGTGGCCGTCTGGTGGAGTCCTGTGAGTGGATGGATAGTAAAATCGACTGTGGAAACCGTGTCACTCGGAAGCGCCAGAAAGTTTTCCATTCGCCGAATTGCAGTCTGTGCGGACGAATCCTGTGCGAGTAGAGTGCTGCATAATGTGTTGCGGTGGTGTGTGCTAAGTGTCAGTGAAAGCATCCGTTTCGCAGCTAATCGCCGAATTAGGTCCTGATATTTTTCCGTGCTCTCGACGTAGCAGTGAAGAACAACTCAGGTGCGAACTGCTGCACAACATTCAGAGATTCATTGGCCAGCAGTAGTGCTTGTCGACGTCCTTTACGGGCCGGAAAAGTTGAAAGGATCCTTTGCGTGCTAATTGCTTAAAGTACTCACAATACTGGTGAATTTCGTATGAATAAATAAAACTAAAACACTAAAGTGACGGGTAGAAATTGAGTTTTCAATTCTTACCGCATAATTCCAACGAGAATAGTTTGAATGGAAAACTACGCTATTATTAATGTTGTGGCTGGTAGTAATACGATTGTCGGTCGATCAGTAGACGAACAAAACGGCGCTGCGTCAATTTCGTTAGTGGTCGCGGTGTGATATGCAGCAACCAGAGGAGGAAGATTTTCGTAATAAGGAGCCCGACCGGCTGTTGTTGCTGCGGCGGCCGCGAATCGTGTAGCTCTGTGCAATGTGCCACCGAACGGTCAATAAGTTTTGGTTACGGTCACCCTGGGGATTGGTCCAGGTTTTGATAATGACCCTGGCCATCCTGATAGCAACATTTGCATCACCGATAAAAGGTAAGTGATCGTTATTTTTTTATTAAATTAAAAAAAAAATATAATAATTAATAAAAATAATTAAAACCAGTTATTAAAATAAAAAAACAAACAGTTTATTCATTTTAGTTAACATTCTTCTAATAATCGTTTGTATTTTATTTAAATCAACATAGCTCCAGAAACAGAACCTTCTTTAGTCTCTTTAAGAACATTTGTTCCTGTTAGCCTGCATTAAAAAATAGATAAATTTGAAGTAAGTGACCAAAACAAAATTAAAAATAAAATACATACTATACATTTACCTGAAAGTGATTGATATCCACTATTGCCTCACTTGTTTTGAATCATTTTCCGAATTTGTTTTGGCATATTGGAGATTAACTTTCGACAGGTTTTTGTTTTAATCCACAACACTAATACCACACCATTGGCCCACATTCTTGTCCAATCTTATGCCTTAGTTCTCTCTAAAGGTTCTCTATAGGAATCAAATGTGGAGATTGATTTGCTCATTCGAGAACATTAATTTTCTTATCATCAAAAAATTTCTTTATCAACTATGAACTATGTTTCGGTGTTGTCTTGCTAAAAGGCCCAGTTCATAGGCATATTTCCTTCAGCAAACGCTAACATAATATTATCAAGGATATTTCTATGTCCATTAGCCGTCATGGTGCCTAGTAGTCGGTATAGTGGACCGACTCCTTGCCAAGAAAAACTCTGCTCAACCATAATATTTCCGCCTCCATACTTTACAGTTTTTTTATTTGTATTTTGTGAAGCAAACTAAGAATTCTTTATTTAGAGCCATTAAAAAAATTTCTCTTTGTTTCATCACTAAATAGAATGTTGGGTCATCCTTTCTTCTCCTCCGGACCTGATCATTACCTTCAGTCTCCATCGAATTGCAGCCTCATATGCAATTTTTTAAGACGAAACAGCAGCACATTTCTAGCGATATACCCATGTAGATCAGCATCTACTGGTCCCCTACTTTCATTTGCAATTTCAACAAAAATCAATCTAGATGACTTGAACGGTTCGTTTTTGGCTAGCTTGGCAATGCAATGGCCAGGCAGTTGTCTGAAGTTTGCATCGTTGCAAACGCAACGATCTCCATTTTTTCACTTTTCGAGTGTTTTTTGGAAAATATAACTCAAAATGTTCGTAAATTTTATTAGCTTCATGTATTTTTTGCAATCTTATAGGTTTCAATTTCAGTTTAATCATCTACTAAAAATAAATAGTGCAAAAAATTGAGAACTTTGCGTTTGTAACGATGCAAATAGACACTTTAGGCTGCCGTGAGTGAAGTTTTTCACCGAGAAGGCTCTGATTTAGTTTTTAAAGCGTTTTGAACAAAATGTATTAAACCAAATTTTCGTCTCGTTGGCAATGCTTTGCAAAGTCTAGTCTTGTTTTCGAAGCATCATCACCAACCATCGTTCTTCTGCTGGACCAAATTCACTTTTGATAATTATGAAAGTATCACAAACTACGCCAACTTATCATTTTTCAAATCTTCTAATTGCAAGTACACTCACGTTCATCAATTATTCTCAAAGTCTGAACAGAAAATGACAACTTGAAGTTTACTGTTACACTTTTTTTTCTCGTGAGGGTTACCAAGATGTCTTCTTTTCTTTAGGAATTGAAAAAATGGTAGAGTTGTCATTAAATTAAAGATTTTGCGGACATACACCAGGCTCATCCATTTTTTTGTCCAGGTGTATATATTTTATTCATCAACATATCTTCCATGTGTGAATTTATTGTCCTTCGCACGTTTCGCGGTGCATTATAAAATCACAAACGGTTTCTCATTTGTAAAACGGTCACTAGTTTTTATCATCTTGACTTTTTGTTTGAATAATAATAACAATATGTATTTATGTATTCTGTTCTCTATTCTAAGTCCCCCGTAAATTCCGCCTAGCCCAAAAGTAGTTACAAATAAAATAATTAAGGTGTGATTTCCTTAGAGATTTGGTCATAAGTTTCACAGCATCATTTTCTATAATTTTTTTCCACATTTTAGAGATCATTCTCTTATTCAATTTTCATTGTTGAATTTATCATTTCGAACCATAGATGTTAAAAAAGACAAAAATACTTCCTCCTAAATCAAACTCTCTTTGAAATGAGTTGATAGCATATCCGAACTTTGGAAACAAACTTTAGTTACGTGGACTATGAAGGAACAATGAATAATGCAAAAATTGTCTTATAAGTATGCTTTTATTGAAGGTTAGTCAAATATTAATCCATTTAGCAGAATTGTTCGGGTTAGTCAATTTTATGTTCTTTTTTATCCCAACTGGCTAATTAATCACAAACCTTGATGGTAGTCGTAGAAACGAATCTACTCATAATATTTTCCAATATGTCCACCTTATCATTTCGAAAGAAAGGACTCTGAAGTCCATGGAATGCAACGAAAGTTGTTCCTTCAATTGTATAATCCATTTAATTAAGGTTTTATGGTTTGATATAGATATCAGGAATTCATAAGGTATATAAATAAAGCATCTAGAAGCCACAAATCCATTAGAAAATACATAAACAAGTCAGAAAAAATAACTAAAGAAAATATACAGTCTAACCTCTATTCATCGCATGTGAAAATTCCTTGGAAAAAACTCGATACATGGAAATATCGTTGTATAAGAATGTTACAATTTTTCATTTTCGTTATATTAGATTTCTACTTTTTTTTAATCCTTAATTGAATACCAAAAATGCCTGCTTGAATTTTAACAACTACAGATAAATATCTTAATGATTGTAATGAAGGAAATTGAATAATCTTTTTGTTTAGAATTTAATACCGAGATTGATTCGGAAAAAAAAACACATTTGCTGAATTAAAAATGGCCTTAGGAACGTCGGAAATAAATTTCACTCGAGTTTTGCCCGTTTGGAAGCCTTCTATGACTAGTTTTCTTTACCGTTTTTGTATTGCATCGATGATCCTTTAACGTTTTTGTATTTCATCGATGTTCCTTTACCGTTTTTGTATTTCATCGATGTCAGCATAGTCGTAATTTTCATGTTTGGGATCATCTATGCTAACTTTCCTATCCAATATATTCTGACTGGACAAAACCAGGTTTCGTGAACATCTGAAAATTGCTCACTCGATTCCCTCTACTGTGAAATAAAGATTTGGTTTAGAAGAATCGCCATTTTCATAAACCTTTCAACATTTTTAGATATGCCTTCGTCCAAATGGCTGCAATTCATCTATTTTATTCGATGGAAAATAAATAAATATTAGTTAAAATAAGATCTGCACTAGAATGGAAAAGACTTTTGCCACAAACACTTAAACTTTTTGTGACAAGTGACACTTAAAATTTTCATACTTTTTGATATTTTTCGCCGGTTCAACTGAAGTAAAAAGCTGGTAAAGAGTTCAAAGCTATGTCAAGCTTAAAAGAAATTACAAAAATTTCATTGAAATTATCCAAAATTTATTAAAAAATGAAAAACAATCAAGACCGTTGCATTTTCAACGAAAAAAATTTACCAAAGTTCCATCAAAACTATCCAAAAATATTCAAGAACTGGAAAACAAATCGAGATCGCAAGCATTTGCAAAGACATAAACTCCTGACAACTTTTTTGACTTTGTATTATCATATGTTCATCAAAATTCAGTATCCACTTTTCAAAAATCGCCTCAGTCATTGCTTCTACTGCTGTCATTGCTTTGAACCAATGCGGCTATATTTTACTTTATAATATGATCTTGGTACGCTTGTGTCCCGATAAATTTTTGACATGTCCAAAAATTGCAACAACCAACAATAACATCGCAAAATTAGGTGTACAAAACAACGGTCAAATTGTATTGAGAGGGATAGTAGAAGCTTGTCAAAAAAATAAAAGTTTGTCATATATTGAACAAATATTTAAGCATGAGAAAGCTGACTGACTTTTTGTCAAAAACATGTTCGAATATACGTTTCCTATTCTCCGCTTGGGTGGCTTCGGTGCAATACATAAATTTTTAGCGCAGATTAATTTCTGTAAATGAAATTTTGCTACACTTTTGTACGGACAAACAAAAATACAGTCAAAATAGGAGATTAGTAATGGGGTATCGGTAGAAATAAAAACAAAAACTGTATCTTCGCTGGCATAGTAATGGCATTTGAGGTTTTCCTGGAAAATCTTAATTGAATACTGTCCAACATGTTGAAAATTGCGGGAAAACCCCATTTGCCGAAAAAACAATGACATGTCTCACACCTCAACGGTTGACAAGACAAAAATCCTCGAATTACAGTTCGAACTCCTTGAAAACTCTCCTCTCCCGTCCTAATTCCAAGCGGCTCCTTCTGTATGGAGAGAATTCCGTGGAATGAGCTTCGTCGAGCATTACATGGACATTGGAAAACAATTAAATTAAAGAAATAATGGTCTTGTATCTGTAATGGTTGCGAACGTTTTCAGACTATGTTATTCTAGTCGGCTAAAGTCAACGTAATATACTATTTCGCTATAAAAACTATTTTTATAGTGAATATAATTTCTAGTTTTATGTATTTATTAAGTTGGCTTTCTCATCAGACAACTTAAGGGGATTGACATAATATTATTTAATTCATATTCCTAAGGTCAGCCTAAGTTTAGTTGACATGACAACTGTCAAATGAATAAATATATGAGAATTAGTATGCACATTATTCAGTCAAATAAGTATTTGAGAAATTGTTGGTGTGATCTTAAACAAAAGGTTTAATTGCCGTTATGAAGTAAGTATGTGTGAGCAATTTTTTTTTTAATTTTAAAATTGTTCCTACGCACTGTGCGAACCCAAAAAAAATTTCCACGCAGAAGATGAACTGAAGCAGAATTATTTTCCTCATACTGCATTCGCGTTAATAGTTGATAAACATGAATTTCGAAAAAATGAGTTAAAACACCGTATAAATAAAAATTAAACACAACTGGGCGATGTTTAGAGGATTCAACCCATGTCATTTATTACAGTGACAAAAGACTTTTGCTAAAGTACTAGAGCCGGCTATGATGGGAGAGTGAAGATGGTAAATTGGTGATCCGAAATTGTCGATTTTCAAAAACCAAAAATTTATGAATGCGATTTTCTGCGTTTAGTAGAGAGAATTCGGCGAAAATAAATGAATTATTCAAAAAAGTTACAAATATTTTAAAAATTTATGATACAAATATTTAAAAAAAAATTTTTTAATTATTTAATTAAATCATTCGTTTCAAAATTAAATTCAGCTGAATCAGTTCGCGCAAAAATATGCATTATTTTGAGGCTCTAAAAACAAAAGACACCTTAAATTGATGGTTTCTTTTTAAATGGTCAGTTGTAATAAAATCAAAGGTGTCTGAAGATTGAATCATTATAGAAGCAACGTTGTCAATTTTTTCTCTTTTTGTTTTAAGTAGACGACCAAACTGACATGAAAACCTCATAGAAAATAAACAATACAAAAATTGCGAAGAAAATTTACCAAAATGCGATGTCAAATTATTCAAAAAACATGGAAAAAGTGAAATAAATGTAGACAGTTGAGTTCGCAACGATGCACAGTTCAGACAACTAAAATTAATGCACTCTAGTCATGGTTGAAGGCATTTGGTAGTGTCTCTGTTCAATAGATATCCTTTATACGTCTTCTTTTGAATAAAACCATTTATTTAATATTAGATGGTTCAAAGCATTTTTGGTTCGCAAAATGTACAATTTTATGTGACAAGCGAATCTACTTATCAAGCTTTTGAATTTCGACGAGCAAAGTTTTCAAAGAAAGATGATGTTGTCGTTTTACTATTTTCGTTAGATAGACTGCTTATACTACTATAACTTCTAGAGTAGTTATAGCTTGTTACACGACTGACGCTTCTATCATAAATCAGAATAATAATTTCGTAAATTTCTGATATCTGGAGATTCAATTTTAGTGTCCAAAAACATACATCTAGTAAAGATTATTACACTGCTCCTTCGCCAAATAATAAAACATTAGAAACTAACTTTGAGATTCGGTTTTTTATTGCCGCTGATCAATCTGTAGGCTTCGTGAACATTTACTTCAATATAAGTTGAAATTGTTTGAGAAACCCGACCTCGCACTCAAAGCAATAAATACATGGTCAGATGGAATTTCAATTTCATTATTTTGCACCATGTCGTAACTATTAACAAGAAATAACATTAAGAACAAATAAATCTAACGGCATCAGAATACAATTTTTCCGAATGAATAAGTATTTATAGTCAAAACTTGTTGAAGAAAGGACATAAAAATGAACGTGCGGAAAGACGCGCAGTAACATTCTCATCAAAGTAACGAAAGTCGCGTAGGGATCGCGATGACTTGATTTTTAGACTCTCTGTCTTGCAACATTTGCTTTCTATGGCACATGTGTTATCAGTATCTCTTTCTTCGTGATGCACCTCCAAAGTGTGAGTGCTTTTCAGTAGCTGCACTACGCTTTGTACCAAGTCAATGCACTATTAAAGTTGGTGGTAGCTGTCTCTCCGCCACGCTCCGATCAAAATAATTTCATCGAAGGGCGGGTATAGTTTTCGATACCACTTTTTTGAAAATTATCAGTTCTCGATCTTATTTACCAAAAGCTAAATTTGTTAACCTGCTTGTTTTCAATAATTCCAGGGAAATTTCAAGAAACCGCGTTTTTTGCAAAGTGCAATGTGGCCTGTAAAATATTTTAATATGAAAAGCATTTATAATTGCGGACGCTGTTTTTGGCCATCAGAATCCTGCCAGACGTTCACCGATATGAATAGATTTAAAATGATTCACTGCAGACAATAAGGACTAGTTCCACTTAGAAAGCTTGCACATAAAATCGCGAGTGCATTTCACTATTTTACAACCACATCTCCAGACGTTACGAGTTCCTGTTTTCACATTGACGTGCTACAGAAAATTTGTGTTTGCTTTGCTTTTATGTATTTAGCTGTAAAGGTTCTTTCTCACAATAAGTCCACGATAAGAATGCATTTCACTATTGATTCTGGCCATTGAATACAGTCATATAAAAGTCATTTCGAAATTATCCCAAAGTCTCAACTGAAAATCATAGAGCAGCGCTCTGAGGTACTTATATTTAACATTGAGCAAGAATTGCGCTAAATCGAAATCGTGAAGGAATTGCAAACAAAATATTAAAGATCTCATAAACGTAAATGTAAGCAAAGTGAGTAGACTTCATAACTATAAAAGTCTTCAATAACGATTGACGACTCTGACGATTGCGACGACTCCACGACCAAGTCGACAACGTCGGAGACGAGCGTCTGCAAAAGGAATCTTGAAATTCATAGTTAAGAGGCTGAAAATCATATTGATCGACATCAAGTTATCGGTTTAAGCTGAAAAATATGAAATCATCATGTTTCAAGTGCTGCATCCAATTGGCTTTTTGTCGCCAACAGGAAAAATCAAAGCAAACACTTGCTCAAACAGCTGAATTAGTAAAAACGTCAACTACTTACTTCGTAGGTAATAAAAAATTGCAGTACTTTATAATTTTCTTTATTACGGCGACATCAATAAAAGCCCAAGGAAATTTATAGTAGAATATTTAGAGGAAAAAAAATTCATGCTCACGTAATGTACTGACTAGCGGCCAAGTAGTCCATAAGGCCGACGTTATTGCTAAGGGGAATCTTTTTGTCGAATGGCGAGAACATATAAAATTCAGCCATAAACCTGTCGAAATGAAGTGGAGCACAGTTTATTTATTTATGCCTCTGCGTCAGAATCGTAAAGGAAAAATAAGACGTCGACAGCTTGCAGTATTGCAGATTTTATTTGGCCCATAGCACTTGTCACCGCGATCCAGGAAGGCCAACTCAATCCGCGACCATCCACAAGCAAATTTGTATCTTTTCTGCATCAAAATAGACATTCTTTACTCTTAACAATGTTAGAAGACCAGCTTACAACATTTTATGTACAACCTCCCACTAGCAGAGTAGCAAGCTTAGCTGCTCGCCAGCTCATTCGCAATCCGTCACATGTAGTAAATCATATGTGGATTGATGTAGTGGGATAACAAACGACCAGTTGACCAACCAACACGTTCTGATTGATTGGCCGAGTGAAGTCGGGCTAAGCTAGCGCAGAATGACTGTCCAACTGGTCAGCCGCAAAATGATGTAAAGCTGCAAAGAAACTGTTCCCAGCTCGTCAGCTCAGACCCGACAACTTATAGATATCGCTGGAATATACTCAAATCGCGAGTCGCCTCCGGTGACCCAGCATTCGCCAAGAACAATAACGGCAACGAGGCGGAGCAAGCGCATCCACGATTGATAAGTCCAACTGATAACAACGCGCGTATAATCACCGGAGGTTGAGAGGCGGCGACCAATTGAAAGTAAATTTGAATAAACACCATTTGTATTTATCCGCTTGGTGTTTGTCTTTCATCCGCTTAAGCGTGTTCGTGCCGCGACATAACACCCCAGTGCACATTATCCCACATCATCCACAATTCCACATTATCAATAACAAACACATTGCAAACATTGTTCCAATTCTGTTTGCTCAGTGATTATTCTGTTTGAGGAATCGTCAAATTAAGAGGTAAACTAGGTAAATTGAAACCTGTGAATTTACGACCCGACAACATTTTCCCATCGCCTAACATCCCTCTCACTCGCCCACCGCTCGCATTCCTCACACCGCAGGGCATTCTTGTCGTGTTTCAAATTCACGTTAATTAAAGTTCAGGTAACATTCTTGCAAAGATTGTTTGTTGCCTAGCCATCGGATCAGACAGCGTATTGGGGCGAGAGATATCGCAAGTGTGAAAAATCAAAAGAAAGGAATGCCTGCAAGCGCAACTTCCGAGAACACCTATTGGTTTTGGATTTCGTGTCGGTTTTCTGCAAATTGTTAGCAATAGGAAAGGTGACCGAGTCGCATGCCGTGACCGAAAAGTGATACCATTAGTCAGCAAAGTGCAAATCGTTCAATCTTTTCGGGATGAAAGCTTTGGTTGACGTTGTAAATGGGGGTTCATTTTATTTTCATACTTGCATGACCCCTTCACGGCTTCCCTAATATTCACGAAGAATGAAACGTATGAATGTGAACGTACAAATGAAATCTTTGAAGGTTTTGGAATTCACATTGCTCCAGTTTGCTCCCCCTGATAATTATTTCGATTTGACAATAGCTGAAAAATGTTTCGGAAAATGTAGTCTTTATGAAAGAATAAAAAATCAAAAATTTTGTTTCTCAAAAATAAGTTCAAAATTAGAAATTTGGTGTCCCAAAAATAAGTTCAGCTTTAAAGACTTAATAAAACAAAAACGGCTTAACATTTCTCCAAACTGACAATCCTTTCGATTATCGATGGAAAATGATTTCGTTCAAATTGGAGTCGCGGCTAGCTTTGTTGTAATTCATTGGGCCGGTCCGATTCCTGAGCATATTTTGGATTGTGTGCTACTCTATTTCGTCAATGCTCCTTCAATGTTGGCTTTTAAAGGGTCAATTGATTGTGGATTGTCCGTATAACACTTGTCCTTCCCGGGAAATCACTGCTCCTTGGCGGCCAATTCACGTCACCATCAAAATTTTTGACGTACTTTGGCTACTGTAACGCCCAATGTGTGCCATGGTGCACCATCTTGCTGAACCAGAGGTCGTGCAAATCAATATCTTCAAGATATGGCCACAAAAAAGATGTGAACATGTGTCCATATCTTAGACTGAACCCTCACGACAAACTCGGGTACAAGTCCGATTGTCAACTAGGTAGCCGATATCCTGCACTTTTTGATAGCGTTGAATGCGGGCGCCGTTTGTCATAATCACTTGATTATGTACGGCATTATCTAGCAATCTCGGACCAATTGTCTTGTTTGTTGAAGGAAATTTCCATCATCTCGCACTTTTTCTGAAACGTTAAGCTACTCATTTCGACAAAAAGAACTCATATAGTGAATTTCTGTGGAAGAAAGAATGACATTAAAATTCTCAGAACCGGAATAATCGGTATGTCCAAATCCAAACCGATTATTGGGACACTTTGTACAATTCCCTATCAAAAAATTAGGAACACAAAGATTTTTTCAAAAATTTACATTTTCGCCCCTGAAAATTCTTATAAAAAGACAAAAAATGCAGGAAAAACGTTTTGCTATTTATTGACTGTTAATTTAAAATATGTGCCTAATGGAAGAACAAGGATACTGGCGACATCAAATATATCTCGCACGTACTGTGTATGGGCATGACATGGAGCACGATATATGCACAAATAATGCAAAAATTTCGACCGAATGTTTTTTGACACAATAACCAATAAAAAAAATATAATGAAATTTGAGTTTTATCTTCAAACGCATGTCAATTATTGGGTTTTCAAGATTTTCAAATCATTCTAATTCATTCTATAGCGTCCGTTTTACAAATTGATATATGCTATATGAATTTGGTTTTTTGAGTTCTGATAAGCCAATTGAAAGCTGGAAGCGTGAAGACCATTTTCAAGCATTTTATGGACATGGGTCCTTTTGCACTCCTGTAACTCATATCGTGATGAAAATTTTAGTTGGAATTATTGTTGGAATACCAATAAATATGCAATTTTTTTCACTTTTCGTCAAAAAAAAAATTCGAAAAAAGCGAAAATACGGACCATCACACGGGGTGACCGCCTTAAGCGAGTAAAACAACAGAAGATCATTAGAAGATAGAAAATTCCAATCTTTTTCGCTGACCGCCTGACATAGAGGTTGTTTTCTTAATCATCTCTCACACGACATCCACTATGTTAATATTCCTTCAGCGACGAGATTTTCGATAGCTTCCACATATTCAAAGCAATTGTAATTTAAGTTTTTCTGAAGAGACTGCAAATAATAGGCATCGGGATCCGGTGAACAGGACGGTTTGTTGATTACTTCCTAGCCGAAACTTTGCGACTGTTTTGGAGTTTATTGAAAAGTATCGAATTTTGCGTTGTCTTAACGTAGTGGAGATCGTTTGTTCGTAGATTTCGGACGTTTTTCGCTTGTTCCGTGCAGCAGTACTTTCTTAAATAAAGATGAATCTCACAAGTCAAATAACGACTGGTCATCGCAATTTTCAACGGTAACCACTGCGGCGTAAGCCACACCCGTATTTCTGAAAACCAAGCGACCAAACTGCCTCTGAAAGGTGTCCTGGACAAGAGTGTCCCCACTAATGACATTCTCGTCATGCAAGCACATTCTTTGGACGTCCGCCACTATTTGCACATCTTTGACGTAAAAATGTATTCAATGTGGACATATTGCCATTCAATCACTTCTTTTACCTGTAGAAAAAGTTAAATTAAAAGATATCGAGAAGTAAGTGTACACCAGATAACCTTCAAACTAGGGTTGACAATTGGCGAAGTAAGTCGCGAATATATTGTTACTACAGCCATATGACACGTTCTTATGGAAAATAAAAACTCAGGAATCTTTTCACAGTACTATGAAATGATAAAGCGTGTCCAAATTCTCTTCGGCTTCGAATTGACTTTTTGTTTTTGTAATCATTTGTTTATTTAGTTTTCTCTATAACATTCAGGTGAATAAAGGTGGTCTTCAGTCCCGAAAATATTCCATAACAACCTGGCATTTGACTGGAGGTGAAGAGCAAGATCGGGAGAATATGATTGTTGGTTGATTCCTCACAAAAAAAAGGTTGTAAGCCCTATATGAAGATCCTCTTCAGTATTGTATTGTGTTGTATCCTCTTCAGTATACTTCACTATCCAATTCTGAATTTGCGCAGGATAACTGCATGCTCTGTGGGGTCTCGCATTGTCTCGACTTAGCGAAGACTGACAAATGCAGGACGCTTAAAATGCATTGGGTGCTGAAGTCGCTCCAATAGCTGACAGTACAAGTTCGCATATAACGTTTGATTTAGTTACGAAAGCTCCCGACAATGCTGGTCATTTACTTTGCAAATTTTCCGGTGACATTTCACATTCCTGTGCGGTACCCACTTTGCATCAGTCGGGAAATCATTCATTAGATTGACGAGCAAGATTGGAAACACAGCCGCCCATTCTGTCTTGCTGTCCCAAGCATTCAACTTTACCACACACCCTTGCGCAACGATTTTTCCCCGTGTGGTGGTACTGTGGCCCTGGAACCTCCCCATTAATTCTGAGTTTGTCATTTTCCTTCTTTGGCCGTCCTGATCGTGACTGATCTTCAAACTGTCGTCCTCCATTATGAAAGCGCTGAAAC
The DNA here is from genome assembly GCA_954870665.1 of Stratiomys singularior. Lineage (NCBI taxonomy): Eukaryota > Metazoa > Arthropoda > Insecta > Diptera > Stratiomyidae > Stratiomys > Stratiomys singularior. The sequence continues at coordinate 28,972,455 of OX940881.1, read as the reverse complement.
TACTATTGACATGTTATTTTTTTTAGTACGTTTTCTTCATAAATTCAGCTCATATACCGCTGAGCCTCCATTGGCCGGTGAGCGACACCAAAGCCGTATTTTTAGAAATGTCTAATATGCACTTTATCAGCTTCCATCTCTGAGCTTGCATCACTTATAGACTGACAGTCAACTTTATATATATATGATGATTTGCTTTAAGACCGATGGTGATTATCGAAACAATATCCAAAAGAGGTGGAAAGCCACGTTTTGCCCAAAACCCATCACTAGACATCGGAAGCTCGTAATCTGGATACCTTTGTTCTTCATTCATTTTTCTTCTCACTATTTTTTAAAAACGATGTTGGCGACGGCTTCTGCAGCCATTTTTTGTTTATTCATGCAGAGTCAGGATTCTTATGTTATTTATTTCTTCAGTGATTCAGAGAATGATCAGAGCAGTTGTTTTGCAGCGAGCAATGGATGCATACATAAGGTGGAGCAAACCATGACTTGGCTGTTGAACAAATACCGAAAATATGAAAATTCGAGTGCATTTTCTCCAAACCGTACTAGCAAAATGAAAACCGTCGGTAAATGTCCGCACTGCTCGACCATCGGCTTGCCTAAAAGAGGGGAAAATCGATAAGTTCTCTCAATTTACAAAGAGTATAATGTCTCTAATTTTTTAATTAAACTCTGATTGTTAAAAAATTAAACTCTGATTTTTTTTATTGTACAAAATTAATTTGTTTTGTCACTGTTGTTTTTGTATGCTTATTCCATACTTTTACGAACCTTAATCTATCCTAGCCTCGATTAAAGTTGCTTAAAGTTTGTATAGTTGAAATGCAACGTGAATGCATTAACTCATCTCATAAATGAGCTCAATTAGACGTAGAAATCGATAGTCTTTTTTTTTTAAATTTAACCAGATCTAAATGGTTTAACATAAGTGATAAAAACTTGGAATGACAGAAACAAGGAACCCAATAAAACGATGCCGTGGCTGTCCAACGATGCAATCTTCAAATACCTTTGGATCGCTTTGAAGACGCGCAGCTCAATCAACACGTGTTCGCACACTAAGAATGGGCTGAAGCTCGTTCTCCATCGAAAGAATTTAGAATTTTATTAGATTGTTTTTGTATTCATTAGATTCATTAATTGTTTCACCTTTTTTTTTATAATTTTAAAGAATAATCTGAAGGTGAATCTTGAGAGCCAAACTATCCTCCAAAGTAACCAAGACATTGTGAGGTGGACCTACACGGCAATAACTTTGCTAACTTTTACTCTGACCCTTTAGCCGTCCAATAAGTAAGATTTCGTTTTTATCTCAAAGAAAATAAACGTTTATTTGGGAGATAATCTCCCATTGTATCATGTAAAATATATTCGCAATACCAGTTTTTCATGCTTAATTTCATAAAAAGAAGATTTTTAGTGTGAATTTAATGAATGGGATGAGCTTTACATAAATTTTAAGCACGAAACATTGATCATGCAGATATAAAAACCGTGTCTAGATTTTATTAAACATATTTATGAGTCTGTTCCGTCTTGATTTCCCTCATTTAAAAAGTACAGTAGTGGCATACAATACTTTCACTTATCGTTGATTCATTTCAGAATAATTGCCGAAGATAATTCTGTTTCAACTGGGACTACAATCATTTAACCTACCTTACTACAGATTACAACAAGAAAATTGAGGCAAGATACAAGAGTTCGGAATACATAATATTATGATGGTGGGCTTCCCTTTTTCAACACGTCGAACAGAGCCTAGTTGCACATTTATTTTCTAAGTCCATAGCTTAATTGGAAGGCTGTGGGACTGTCAGTTTAAGGGAGCGTAATCGAAATCGTGAAAAGGAAACTCATTCACTGCCGTGCAGAGCAATAGCCATATTAGCAATTTTTTGAAGCTTCACGGGTACTTATGAAGGAAAATGCCTTCTTTATAGGTTTCCTCTTTAACTTTACTATTACTCTTCGTGTCTCGGTCATGTCTAGCATCTTCGCGACCTTGATGACTAAACGATTATTCGATCTGTGGCGAAATTTTGCACTTGCTTCAAGCAAAAATACTATACCAAATATCGCGCCTTTCGGATAAAACTAAGATTCTGGATTTGGACACAAGAAGGTGTAGTATTTCTTGATAGCATTTATTCACGATTATCGTTGAGATCTGGATAAGGATCATCATGTTCATTGCAGAAATCTTGACTATTGATTTCCTCGATGAAGATTTTTAAAGATTTACTTTGAACTATCAAATACGCAACCTATATTAAGACAATCGCAAGAGACTGGAAAATATTTAAAAGACAAAGTATTTTCAAATTTGCGAAATAAATTACTGGAGTTCAGTAATCTGTCACTTAAATCTGTTTGCTTCATCATCCCTGCTAGTCAATTACACAAATATCCATACAAAATTCTACTAATTCAAGAATTTTTTAATTCATTTTGTTAAAAGCCAATTAATCTCATAAATCAAGTTTTATAGCTCCCATTAAGTCATCACTTCTTATTTATTACCTATAATCAACTAACACCGGTGAAGACGTGATAATGATCTGAAGGCAATGTGGTCTACTAATGTGTCGAAATATTACGGAAAAATTTCTATTTCATTTCACAGCCAAACAAAATAATCACGCTTAAAATAAATACCACACCATCAGCCACAATGAGGATCTCTCAATAAAGCATCAACGATATATTCGTAATCTTCAAATCATGCCACTCGACGGCATGTTGAATTTCTTTTATTTAACGTTGCCTGACGTATGGAAAACGAGTCTAATTTTAAAAATTTCGCGAAACTACTACCGAGACACATCTCCAATATAAGAAACTCATCTTAACTCTGCGCTGCGATGAGAGCTGAGATAAAAAGAGTAAAAATGAAATTTCCAAACCACCCAAACGGATTTGATGGCAAATAAAAAAAATATTTCTTAATTCACACATGAGAAATTTCATTCGTTCAAAACTGTCAAATCAATTGAACGGCACAGACGTCGCAACGGTTTTATTAAAGGAGAAGCAACGAGCGGACGGCGGCCCATGAATGAAAAACCCGAAATTCCTTTGCATATGGTTTCGATTTTTTCCATGACATTCCTTCCATACACTGCTACAGGTTGTTACCGAAGAAATTTGAGATTTGCGATAGAAGAACCGGCAACCAATGGCCGTGATACAACCGGCAAGTATCATCGCTGTCTACACTCGGTTTCTTCTCATTTTCCTTTTTAACGCCGAATTGAGATTTTTCGTGCATAAAAGGGTGAAATTACATTCAAGAAATCGCTAGCGGAGAAGAACATGAAAGTGGATGCTTTTGTGCAACTTTGTGGTACAATGATTTGAAAATCTGCGGTCAATAGGATACAACGCAACGGAAATGAAAATCCAAGAGAGCTCAGACCTATGTGACTAGTTGAACCCGAAAACTTCAGCAAATTTTGCTTAAAATCAACATAAAATTCAGGACTCCTTCAGAAATTATAGATTCAACACACTATTCCCAAGTGAATCATCCGGTCCCCTAAAAAATTTAGAATTTGTCTCACGCGATAAGATCCACGAAAGGATTATTCCGCTGAGACGGAAGAACAACGAACCCAGCGAATTTTCGGCATAGCCGTTCACTTAAGGAAATATTTCATGCTAACATTCTCATCCACCGTCCACATATTAGCAGCCTACATGCCGTTGCAGCGTATACATCAAAAAGTGTAGCAACATAAGCCGCTTTCCTGATATTTTGTCAAAAATAAAATCCGACATTTCTGATTTAACTTGACTTTCCACATACGCTCACACACACACGTTAGAGCCACTCGTACGACAAAACCAGAATAAAATAAATTTCTCGGCATATTGACCATGTCGTAACAATGTGTACGCAATCCTTCAAATTGGCAAAAGCTTCGTCTCCATGTAAAATTAAGTGGTATAAATCATATTTTAATACAAAATCATTTTGGCGGGTGTCCAAAGTCTGGTCCCGTCTGGGATGTATTTTATATTTGGGCTATCAGCCAGTGATTGGAACGAATGTTACTTTGGAGTAAGGAAAATTGTGACTTCATGCGGGTATTGTAACACGGCGTTGATAAGGCATTTTGAAATTTCGATAATTTTTTGCTTTTCATAATTTTGAGTTGAGTAGATGCGTTTCCTATTTTCTTGCCCCAACTGAAACTATTCGCTGAAATATTTGCTGACGTCCTTTCATTAGATCTCACGATAATATTTTTCTGGAACTCATAGCAAAATCAAAATAGTTGGAATTGATTTCAAATTGCATTCGATCAAACCACCGAATTGAGTGTTCCTAAAAGATAAATTGACAAAAGATTAAGACGGGATTCTGGCGATACCCTCAATTTTCAAAGCCAACAAAGATATCGTAAAAGAAGGACAAAACTAAACCGAAAGATAATATGCTGAAATCCTTGTCTAAGGAAGAATTGAAAACTGGTTTCCTAAGCCATCACTTTTGCGCCAAGACACAGCGCAGCTCCACAGGGTTTTAATGCCTTTATTAGCCTGGCAACAAGTTTGAAGCTTAAATTGTTAAGTCGAGGAGTAGATGAGAGAAAATATGTGGAGCGGGTGACTAGGACGTATGTTAGCTAAGAAACGTTCAGCTCAACTCTTCTTAGTGTTGACAGGCCTTTGAATTCATTTCTATGATTACAACAAAGTAATTTGTGATGATAGTGAAGTTTTTGCGTTTTACCTGTATTTCAAAACACAAGAACTTGATGAGACTGTAAACTTTTTTTAGTTAAAATTAACAGATATCACTCTTTCTAGGCTCATCTAATATTTGAAAATGCGATTTAATTGATAGATGTTTTCGAGTTGTAAGTTAGTAACAACAAATATCCTTGATATCTAGTTGAGTAATCCAGAAACTTAATTATTTCGCTAAATATAATCGAAACAAAAACAGTACACCGGGTCATAAAATTATGTCTGATATAAATTATGTCTTGAGCACCTTGAGAATGTGAAAAATATGAAAGAATACATTTTGTTCCGCAATTGCAAGCCGATTCTAAATTTACAAAATGACAATGAAAGAAGCATGAACAATTATATTAATATTTATTCTAAGACTAACGATTTATAATAACTTGATGAAGTTATTACCATGCAAGCATATGTTTCGTCAAGAATATGACAGTAGCTGCTTTATTTCGACATCGGATTTTAACAATTTCATGAGCAGTATTCGCTCAAAATTTTTCCGGGATGTTTCGGTCTCAATAGACAAAATCTTCAAAAATAAGTCTCTTGAACTAAAGAAGACAACTTATTGGCTTTAAAATCCAATTCATCGCCAATCAACGAAAATGTAAGAAAAAGACGGTCAGCGTTATCTAAAATTCAATAGAGGAGATAACAAGAACAACAGGATGACAACTCCGGTTATGGCAGCCGATTCCTAGAAACACCCTCATATATTAACGTTTCAAGTATGGCGAAAGTCTAGGAATACAGGCAATCCAATAATAAAAATAAAAGGTCTTTAGATGACAACCAAAATCCGTGAGTAGGTCCATGCATACCGCAACGAGAAGCAGGAGAGATTCTTGTGTGAGGTTTGTCAAATGTTTTCAATTAGCTCACAAGACCTTATATCAGTGGATTCAAAAAGATGAAAAAACAAACGAAACGGCATGACATGACACGAAATGAAAAAAAATATGTACAAACAATGGAGAAATTGAAAGCCCATCGATACAATGCTTTCTTAGCTATCGGAAAATATGCTTCAAGTTATCGCGTAAAAAATCAATGGCATCTTCCAGCTTTAAATATTTCTTGAAGGATTATCCTCTTCTTAATTTTGCATTACCTGTTCACTCCAAATATTCCCAAACTGCCCTAAATTGTAAAAGTAGCTTTTCAAACTGACAAGACAACTACCTGTATATTTTACAGAGTAAGATCATCAATTTTCATTCAAAGTATAATTAGAATATTCTGCAAGACTCAGAAAATGCACAAACAATTGTCAGGACAAGGAAAATACAAACATTGACAAATTTAACTGTCAACAATGAACATGTGTTCATAGGAAAACAGATAGGGCTGATTTTTGACAATACGCTGTCGTGGTCTATCAATCATATACACAGCAAGAGAGGACAATGAAACAATTTCCTATCATCACTGAAAATTGTCTTTAAATCTAACAAGCTTAAAAACTACAATCATGGGTCTACTGTTTGTATAACCGACGTTAGCTTTTGGTAGTTTCGTTTTCTGTCAGACAACACAAACAGAAATGCTATCTATTCCCCCCAGAAAATGCACCAAAAGAACTTGAAAATTAAAGTGGTTGATCAGTTCACCCGCAAAATGAAACCTTTTTAATATAAAAGGCCGTGATTCTATCTCTCTCTGATAATATCTTGGCTATTGTCAGGATCCAAGCTCCTGGATAATTTCTCGGCTGTATGAAACATATGAATTACATCCGATATACACAGTGTGTGTCAAAGAAAGTACACTTCCTTTACCCTTTTTTTTTTGGGATATGAAGGCTATTTGCGCCCTCGGTGTCGAACTGTCAGTGGTAACTGGACTACCGGCTTAACACTTCTCCTTTCACACCGAGAACCTAGCCTGGAACTGTATATAACATGTTTCTTTTGGAATTAGGTCTCTTCGCCTAGCGGCTTCAGGGTGGCGACATCCATTTTTCAGCAGATATGAATGGAAGGGATTACTGCCTAAGAAACCGCCCTCTTCTCTACAGTGTCAAGCGATCCATGATAGCTTTCTTTGTAAGAATATATTAAAGAATATCATATTACGTGTGGACGGTCCACACGTAATATGACACTCAGTTCCAAATTGTCTTTAGATGTCAAAATTTTTCTCGTTATATTTTCCGGAGAGAGTATCCATATTTTCTCAGAGAGGTGAATACGGGTCCATCTTCCACATGCGAAACAGGTGTGGCAGGCGTGATCTAAGCGATTATGGGGTTAGTTTTTTTTTTTGTTACATCAAGTGTGATTTTAGCCTTCGGAAGACCCTAACTTTTAGAAACGGTTCTCTCCCTGATTTGTCTGACGTTCCTGACATCAGGTTTAGATCTAGGAAGTAAGGTAGATGATCTAGAGTCTTTGGGACCTGATAAATTAGTTATGTCTTCACAATTTTGAAAAGATTTGTAGGATCTTTATCCTTTTCTCAAGTTCAGTTCTCCGTCAAGTCTTGCTACACTATATGAAACATTTTCCTTTAGTGTGTTCAAACAAACAAATATTTGGCTCCATAAAATCAAAATTTTCGGCACGGCTTGCCGCCATACAGGCCAAGCTTAACAGTGTTGATTATGCATTTCCCGTAAATGCAACATATGCAGTTTGTTATATTTTCGAAGGGTTTTTTTCGCACAAAATATTTCAACTTTGGTTACATCGATGTAGAATACTTTCCTTGCAGGCTAAATCCGTAATTGTGTCCTTGGCGAATTCGATGCCTTTTTTATAGTTCATTTTTGCTATATATCGTTGTTTATTTTTGATATTTTGATATGATATTAACTTATGTGGATAGCACTCTTGATGGTACTGATACTAATAGAATCTCTCGATGTTTCTGTGTATTTTTAATTGTATTTTCATTACAACAGAGTTTGGATTTGCCTAGAGTTTTTATTCTATATTGCGAATTTCGGTATTATTAATCCGTTTTTGAGATCTAGCTTGTGTCTTTTTCTTCACATCGTGATAATTCAATTTGTTTTTAAAAAACAATACAATACGTCGAGAAAAAGATTCATTTTGAACGCTAGCGAAAAATTATGAGCATGCGATACACAGACAGGAAATAAATATTTCTGATACGCAAGTAATAAAATAAAAAAATCAGCATCAATCGATTTCGACTATTATTTACCGAATTAAAGTTGAAGTCTACCAGATGACTCGATGTCTTTAAAAGATATCTGGGTTCATTTGTTGGAAAGAATGTTTAAATTGATAATTTGAGGCAATTCGAAAACTAACACCGTGAAAAACACAGGCCTTAGGCATATGCGAAACGATTAAATAACCTAGCAATAAAGAAGAAACATAACTAACTCTAGAGTAGAAAACTTAATCACTTCACCATATTTGCGTGCTGATTTCGTTAATTGAACTCTATGGGTTTTAGCCGACGTTTTGCCAGACATAATTTAAATTTAACATAAATTTTCATTTCAACAGCAACCACTGATAAAGAACAAGTTGACTTGCACATATCTGATTAGGTATTAAGCTTCAGCGTTTCACTAAACCAAGTCTATTTAATTGAAGCAAGTATTTATTCTTGCAATGACGATTATAAAATCATGTTGGCGCTCCAATTTCATATTAAAATTCAATTCCAATTCATCCGATACATATTTAAATATTTTAATGTATCTCTATTTTCACCTAAGCATCGTTTCTTGTAGCGGCTGGCTATTTCAGTGCCCTCCAGCTACCATCATTTAAATATTTTCACTAGACACGCGGCCAATTTCCATCACTTGATCTTATAGAGCCTGGGCAGTAAAGTACTCGTTTAATAGTGGCGGCCAAGTTTAAATGCGAACGAAAAATATCTACAACTTAACTAATAAATGTTGACTACTGAAGTCCACCAGCAGTTTTGCCTCCAAGACAAAGTTAGACGTTTGTTCAGAATGCCGCGCAATCCGGCGTAAATTAGCAAATATTAATTGTAAATAAGTACGTACACAGCAATCCCAATATGAAGGAAAATTTGCAAACAATTTTTTGTTTGTTGCCACTATTCTGAGCGCAATTGGTTGTCAACATATGTGTTTACAAGGAGACCAAGGACGTTTCAGTTAATGATTGAAATCAATCGATTCCCTAATGACTTTGAATTATTGTTGGCGTTCACTTGTGCTTAGGACTGATTAGCTTTTATAAGTTAATAATGGATAAATGTATTTCGATTGTATAATACATTGTTGCAGAGTGTAACGATTGGTGACGAAAATCAGGAAATTGTAACCATTTTCATTTTTCAGTAGCACTCACTTGCACTAGCCCTTCGGATCTAAGCACTTTTACCAATTTACACCCATCGAAATGAGCAAGCTCATTAATTTAGTCCGATTTCTGCAATAGGAAAAGTGAAGCAATAATTAATCTTAAAACGAAAACTCTATTAACGAGTTCTGATAAGGCGTAGGTTAAAATTTATGAGGGTAATAGATGAGTTTTGAACGAAAGTGCCTCCAGGTTGGAGCTGCAATTACGTTTATCTGTTTGACTTGATCTGTTGAGTAATCTGTGCATGTAAAGTGTACGAGGGAAAACTTTATCCTTGTTTTTTTTTTCTTTTCCCCAAGCATACTCACATACAAAATTTTTTATGTTGGGGAAGAAAAGGATTATTTCGAATGTCGCACTTTCAGTTTACTTTTAAATTAGGTCTTTTCTCTCACGAATTGAGATATTAACTAGCCACATCGCTTTTTCAATTCAAAACAGAATTCTTATCGTTGTCAAACGATTCGCGAAGGTTGGTTCACATCTTTGTCGGAAATGTCGCACGCCGAAGCATAGCGCAACCCAACCGTGGACAGTTCCAAGACAGTGTCTTTCTAAAATTGTCCACCAAAGAGTTGAAATAGCATTTTCCGCTGAGCAAATGCGACAGTTAATAATCAACCCCTTGACGACCACAAATAATATGGTAAGTTTAAATAGCGCTTACACTTCATACAAACCCCCGTTCTAATGGTATTCAATCAAAATGTGTGGAATTTTATTTGGGTTTCCTCTCATTATTGCGTACCACATGACAGCTACTACTCCTTGCAAAGGTGAGCCCAAATCACTAACAAAGTGCTGAGCAGTACAAATACCATTCGATTATCTGCTATAAAGTGACATTTCTTGTTTCTTTGCTTTTGAGTTGGCTTGTCATCTACGTTATACTGTGAATAGCACGCTTTGGCAGGGAGTAATATGGATCTCGGTCATTCTAAAACCAGCGCCTCTGGTTCTGTTGTTACGAATACCTTTTAACAGTGTGCGAGAAAACCTTGTCAAATCATTCAGGAACATTAATTTCTTTGCCGTCATTAGTGCCCTGTGGCTTGAGCTAGCAATGCTGGCTATCGGACGACTGAGATCCGAAACTCCATCTAGACTCGAGCCGTGGTCAATCTGATTAAAAGGAAAAGCCTATTTGAATCAGTTATCAACGAGAAGCATTTCACTGGTTGTGGTCGACGAGCATGTCTCCATGTAACTGCTAACCGAATTCTCACTCTAACGGAATTCGACCGATATTTTCTAGATGTTTTGGTATATGTAAAGAACACTGATTGGAGATGGAACACAAAGACGATGTGAAGATTCGCAATGGCATACACTTATCACTTGTGTCCACACATAATGGCTTACGTATACAAGCAGACCAGAAAAATTATTTCACATCCATTCAAGCTCAGAAGGCAAACTATCATTATCCTTCAACTCACCTACGTCGTTGAATTTTAAAGCTCTCTATCTTGCAAAGCTCGCTTTATTTGCTACCTCTCTTCGTGATGCCCTTGAAAAGTGTAAGACTATTCCTAAAGGACGCTTTATAATCAAGTGATTTAAACGGCTACGTTATCGACATGGCAAATCAATCGTGGCTCATCGGGTAGATGTCGCTTCAAAAGCAACTTTACATAATAAGACATTGTGGATTCCATATGAGAATCCCTTCTTCGCGGCTTCTCTAACCCTTTCAATGTCCGAAGTAGGCACTTTGAAATGACTTTGTTCGCACTCGTTCATGGTCTGGCTCACATCTTCATCGCGTTTGAAGGAAGTTCTTCAAGCAAAACATGAAAACCGGTGGGACCTCGTCCATTTTCCTGAGTCGAGAATTATCGGCATTGAGCTTTAGGCACCGAGCAATGATGTTGCTATATTTTTGTTCATGGGAGGTGAAGGCTATTTACGCATTGGGCGTCGGTCTCCCAATGCCACAAACCGGCTGTAATACCCTTGTGACATCGAGAACCTAGCACTGATTTTAGTTTTCCGTTTTTCCGTCTGAAGGCTATTTATGCCTTGAGAACCAAACTCGGCTGTACTACCGCATTCACACCGAGAACCTCGCCTAACATGGAACTGTTTGTCATATTAGTTCGAGCTATTCCTCTTCACTCTTCGTATTAGGAAGATCTCTCTTTCAGCAGGGCCGGCAGGAAGAGAAAGTGATTACTGAATGAATAAAAAGCGATCGATGATGGTCTTTTACAAAAGAAGACCCACCCGTATGTAATGTGACAAGCACTTCCATTTGTCTTTAGATTTCAACATCTTTCAGCTCAGCTTTTCTCTAGGAAGTGCTCGAAATCGGTAACTGGACCGCATGAGAAAAAGTTGTGGCAGTTAATAAAGTAAGATGACATGACAAGATGACAGATGTAAAAAGATGACATTTCCGGTGATAATTCTATGCAAATGCAGAAGTTAAAAGACTGCAAAGCTATTCCGTGGATTGGAGTCGGACCGACCATCGATACTTACTACAAAACACATGAAACACCTTCGTATTCTTGCGTTCAGGATATATTATGTAAATAAGGAAGAAACAGTTGTTACTTTCGAATGGGAAGCAAATCTTTGAAATAAAATCTTCGACTTGTGACGTGAAGAAAATAACTAAGGAATTTAGGAATATCTGGAATCGATAACCAGACGAATGAGTTACGAAATGATCTTCCTACAAAGCTATTTTACCATGATTGTGACGAATAAGGGATTAAGTTGTTAAATGTCTAATGAAACACCTAGGACATTAGACTTACTATGAGTTTGCATAAGTTTCAAACCACTGCGGCTGGCACTCTGTGTCAATAGAGACATCCCATACCAGGGCCTAATTGTAGTAAGTGTTCCACAAATATCACTCATCAAACAAGTTGAGCATTCTCGACAAGGTACGAAGGAAAATTACGAATGCAACTGAGTTTTGTATCACTGTACAGAAAACAATATTAGTGGCTTCATAGTACGGCCAGATGGAGCTTAAATGATCCAAACAAATAACCAATGAAACATTAAAATATTGAAAGGACGTAAAATATATTAAAAAAAAAATGCTGAACTTCACGGTCAGAATGTTCGATTAACCTAGAAACACGAGTTGTCTATTTACAAACATAAACGGCAGATACATAATATGATTTTATCTTCTATTGAGTCCTGGTGGTTAGCAGCGTAACAAAGTAAGCTTGGTATCCTATTTCAATGTCAATAGAAAGTATAGGTATATCTGATAATTTTTCTGTCATTTTTCTGCCCAGTAACCATTTGGAATAAGAGGAAAACCAAAGTATCAAGGATTTCTGTCCAGAACATTCGATAGAAAAACTAGCCACAATTCAACAAAACCTGTGTCGTGTTACTACTACCCTTATGCCATATTAAAACAAAACAGATTAAAGGTCAGTTTTAAATGGTTTATTTAAAGAATACAATTAATTCATATCCCAAACACAGCAAAGCAAAATACAGCAATGGCGTCGCCAGTAGCCTTGTAGATATTCCTGCAACCTACAAATCATTCAATAATTTATGCCATCTTCTGACACCATCAAAATTACACTCATCCAATAAATATTCACTTTTGATGACAGTGTGATAAGTTTTTCTTCTTTTTCATTAAAATCAACGACGAAAAGCGCTCGGATTTTTTGTCAAGATTCAGCACAGGAAATTCTACAATTACACTTGACACGCTAAATGTGCTTTTTACAGACCTTTTCACTTCCATCCTTTCAAAGCTAAAAATAAGTAAGACAAACGCGTGACTGCAAAGCTACAAAGTAAAAATGTCAATCCATGTGTGCATGCATACTTTGCTATCTCACATGTATGCATCAATCACCTCTACTACCACCTTACTATTATCGTATTGAATTGGTCGATATTCTAGCATTCAATATTTCAGACTGATGTTATATATACCTTGCTTTCATTCTTTCTCCACATTACTTCGTTTGTTAAACGGTTAATCTAACACATGCATCGCTAGACTACAGATCGTATAAATTATGTAATTTCTATTATGGGGAGGACGAGACTAGAGTACTTTCTACTGGACGTCCCCTCACTTCAAATGAATTAAAAGCAATATTGAAATTAATTTGCATTTTACTTATGGAAAAATTTCTAAAGGTATTTGCCATTTGTAGAATGCAAAATTTATATTGTATATGGTAACGATGTTAGACCCTTGCGAACACGAACACATTGTGCAATATCTAGATACTAAGTCAACATCGTTGCACACTTCAGTCTCGTCTAGCCAAGGATTATATAAATATAATTCCTCAAATGGATTGCATGTGGGCGTGGCAGGACTATGTTGTAAACGACGGGGGAGCATTAAAACAGTTTTTGTGTTTTATTCCTTTCTCTTGTAAGTCGAAATCCCCCTTTAAAATTGTTCAAGCATGATATCGTTCCCCCATTTTTCAGTTTCTTAAAGAAAATTACGAGACCTTTTACAAAGGAAATCTACGCCTTAAGGGATGTGATAAAAAGGAAATTGGTCGTTGTTAGTAAGAGTTCTAGGCTTTCCTTTTTCTTTTTATTATCGGTCGAGAAGATGTATAGGTGGTATAAAAGTTGATGAATTTTTGTTGTTGCCCGAAAGGATGTGTAAACGGTTGATGGTTTGTAGAGATAATAGAATTAGGATTGATTTTTAGTGGATTAAAGGATCAAGTAAAGATGATTATTTGATTTTATTTCCTTTTGTTTACGTTGGGGGGTTGAATGTTAGTATCTGGCAGAAATCACAGAAAAATGATTGGATCGGTATTAAAAATCAAATACCGACTAGTTTTGGTTATTTTCTCTGATCAGCTTTTATATTTTTATATTCACCTAAATTCAAATTCAATTTGAAATAAAGATTAGAAATACTTCTACAAAAGTTGACTTTTTTAGTGCGATTTTCTGCACGGAAACCTTTTGCGTCTAATATTGAGATTATTTGGATTTATTTTATAGATAAATAGAAAACACTTGTACGGAGGTCAAGAATGGAGTCCGACACTGACATAACAATTTTTTCACTTAAAATTTAGTAATAATTACAACACAAATTAAATTAAAAAATCAATAACGAGCTTTATTACTGTCTTGTGTAGAAACTCAATGACAAACTAAGCAGAAAAAAACTAATTTCATATCCAAAATACGAGGTGTGTGAGGAAACCTGGTATGACTGTTAAAGGGCATACCAGTTGAAGACTTCCAGCGCTGCTACCAAGATTGGACACAACGACTTTGCTAGCAAACCTGACCAAGGGAACAACTTTAAAGGGCAAAACATTTTTTTTTAAATATTAACTTTAGTAAATCGAAAATCAGTCTCATTACTTTTCTCACATACCTCGTACAAACCAAAATTCAACACGTATTGAACAAAATGTTTTCCGAAAAAAAGACCCTACTCTTTCATCACGCATGTAAATTTTTTCCGCAAAAATTATCATCGATCTTTATTAATTCATCCTTAAATACGATTTCCAATTGGATTTTGTTTGTTATTGTATGATTTTCTAGATGGAAAGGAAATTTCTTTTCTAGATGAGCCAATAAATGTTTAATTACACTAAGATCCTCTGATTATGGAGGTATTTCTATAACTTTAGGACAAGTATTATTATTATTATTGTACTGGGGTCCACTTGTTGGAATTTAGCATAGGCCAGAACTCGGCCCTTAGCTCCCCATGTGTAGTACTATTGTTTACAGATGATCCATCCTGTCGTCCTACAGAAGCCAAGGAGTTCTCCCAGCTCTGTGGTCGCCAAGTGTTCCAATACTGTTGCGCCAGCACATCTCAGCCAAGTAAGGCGTTTGTTGGCCAGACTCGGGCAATCTAGGAGGAAGTGTTCTGTACTTTCTTCCTCCTCGCCGCAAGCTTGGCAAGTGTCATCCGTTCGGATTCCTATTCGTTTGGCGTGTTGTCCTAGAAGATTATGGCCCGTTAATACTGCCACCAATGTTCTAACGCGATTTCAGTTTTTCGCTAGGAGTTGTTTTGTGCTCATTTGATTAGGGTGAGGCCAAAGAGCTCGGCTTATCCAGCAGTCGTCTGAGGATTTCGTCTAGTTCCATTTTTACCCTTGCTAGTGCCACTTTAATTATGTCTATTCTAGTGGCATTTTGCTCGGCTGATCCAGCTCTCGCTAGTTCATCGGTCTTTCGTTTCCCTCTACACCACTGTGTCCAGGGACCCATGTCAGTTTTACATTTACTCGGGTTGTTGCGGTTTTGAGAGCCTTCCTACAATCCTGCACCAGTTGTGAAACTACGCGGTTAGAGGCAAGCGCCTGCAGTGCCGACTTACTGTCCGAGAGTATTTGTAAACTTCCATCAAGGTTGTTTGTTGCCGCTTCTATAGTAGCTTTTATTGCAAACACTTCCGACTCGAAAACTGTGGTATGGCTCTCCAGTTTATAACTTCGGTTGAGTTGCGGTAGGACAAGTATAGAAGAGCCACAAAAGAACCTTGTGGGCTGTGCTCTTGGCGTCATTTTCCTGGGTAACCTAAATCAACCATAGGTTGTCCTCTATTACCAATTGAGCCCCACTCATTGTCTTTCAAAATTATTGTGTAAATATAATGATCCTTAGTACCGTGAATCACAAACAATTTACCAGGATTGGAAGCAAACATACAGCTCCACATTCATCGATCTACAACCATGTTTAACTTCAAAATTAAATTTTTTTCTTTTTATATTTATTTTCAAACTGTATAGTTATATAGTTATATAGTTTAATAGTTTTTTTTATGTACTCTTCCATATGAATTGGACTTTCTTAATACATAATTCTCTCTTTTCCGAGATGAACGTTCTTAATTAGACGTTTCTGTTTTGTGTTGACTGAAGTCGGGCACTTGATTTGTCTTCTCTAAATTTCAGCTTGAATCATTACAATAAACTTATAAAACAATTGTCTGTATTGAGTTTGGATCAACGAGCATCCTACTACATGCGTGTCAAGCTGACATGCATCTAGAAGGTGAAAAGTAGTTCTCTTGTTTACTGTGAACAAAGTGCCATACTCATTTTCTTGGATATTAAAAAAGACTCCTGAGAGACGCAAATATGTGATTAACAATGATATTTCGTACACTTACAGAAATAAGTTGCAAGCATCAAATCGTTGAATCCGAAATTTGGTCAAGTTTTGAACGTGGCCTAAAATTAGTCGAGCTGGATTCATAACATCGCGTCAAATTCTTTGAGGGATCTCAATCTACCACGTACTGCCTGTACAAGAAACAATTTTTCCTTATTACAACACTATTTTATCAATGCATATGCGCATTCCGGGAGCTACTTACTCTCTTTTTCTGCAGAAATGCGCATATGCATTGATTAGGAAGTGTTGTACTAAGATACAATTGGCTTATACAAAAATTTGAAAGTAAGCTATGCAACGGTCATAATTAGCATAAGATATACACAATTACCGACAAGACCTTTTCGTTTGCAGACAGCAGTAATTGTGTCCGTTGCCTACTTTAAATCAGTTAGATTTTGGATTCTGGATAGAGCTCCAGTGTGTTCAACGCATCTTTTGCAAAAATTTCCTTCCGAAAAACTATAAAACTAGGCCAGCGTTATGACATAACAATGCGACTTGAGGCTGTCTTCAAAATTGGAAGTTCAGCTTAAAGGACATGATGTGTACTAAAGTCCGTTCTAAAAGGTGACTCCCAAAATTACAAAAGTACCTGCGAGTTCCGATTGCGGCAGGCTCTTCAGTGAAATAGAAAGATGCCTCAACCGAATAAAAACAAACATTGTCAGGGCATAGTTTGGACGCAAAAATATGTCATACTTGAGCCATTTGTTCGACGGCTAAGAAACACATTGCAGATGTGTACGAAAAAACGAGATTATTTGCTGATCTGTTTTCTATTTTCTAAGTTATTCTCCCGTGTTCGAATAAAACCTTAATGATATGTTAAAGTTTGATTAAAAATAATATTCTTTTGACATGAATTTAATACTCTTAACGTTCCAAGTTCTTGCGTTTACAGGACAACGAGTTTACTTTTGTGTTTTAAAATAATTCGAATACCTAGAAAAATCAAAAAAACTGTGAGAAATATCTCACGACTTCTGCATTGAATAAATTTCAATGTAAAATTTTTTAATTTTATTTTATTAATTGCCGCTGTTTGCGGATCGCCAAAAAAAACTTATTTTTCAATTTGTCCTACTGTTCGAGGAATTTCACTTTCGAACGCCTCCACGTTAAATGTCACCCAATTTGACATACACCCATTTAATTTGGAGGATCGGTTTGTTGAAATCTTACGAGCGTTTCCTGTCAAAAATCATAAATTAGCGTTGCTTCAAGTGTCACTTGACAGATTTCAACATTACTCGTCATGCAGTTTGTTGCTTTTTCGCAGGAATGATAGACACTTCGAAACAGTGATATAAAAAAAGACGAACTGGTTTTCCGCCGACAATCTAATTTTAGGTGAACGCTGAGAGTACCAGTGTTCTTAAAAAAGAATTAAATGCACTCGTGTCTATATAAAAATTTCGTGTCTAGCATTAAGCATGTATTTGTTTTGGTTATTTTAACTTGGTCTTGAAAAATTTCTTTTTGGGGAAAGCCGTGGATGAGTCGTAGGGAAGTCAAAGTGACGTTTATAATTAGACTGTTGTTTATAGTTAACGAAAAGTGTCCTATCATTACACTGGCGTATGTGAAGTGCAGTGGGAATGACACGGCGACGGTATGGCTGTGTTGTCTGTTTGTTGGGCAGACGATTGGCAACATATCAAGACGCGGGAGCGCACATTCAACATACGGTCATGCATACTTAGTTCAAGGTGTTGATTGCAACAGCTGACGTCTTCGGTGCCTCTAAAAATACCTTTTAGAATTGCTTACACGAGTACATTGAGATGGTGAGTAGGCGGGCTCCCAATGTTTTGGCTAGCATTAGCTTCGAAACTTATTACTGGAAGCGGTAAGAGCTATGTTATTTTCGGAACAACTCTCAGTAGTATTGTTTGTGTTCCTTGATTAAATAAATGCTATTTGTGCTAGTTCTCATACCCACCTGATTGCTTGTTTTTAAGTTCCACTAATGTGTTTCAACGATAAATCTAATTCAACGGAGCA
Organism: Stratiomys singularior; assembly: GCA_954870665.1. Taxonomy (NCBI): domain Eukaryota; kingdom Metazoa; phylum Arthropoda; class Insecta; order Diptera; family Stratiomyidae; genus Stratiomys; species Stratiomys singularior. The sequence continues at coordinate 28,954,240 of OX940881.1, read as the reverse complement.
AATATAAATTAGAAAACAAATTTCTGAGGTTATTGACGACATTTCAACAAAACACCGTCAAATCAACCCCAATCTTTCTGAATGAAAAATCACCGCACGTGACGGGGATTCGATTTATGTAAGTCATTAGTTGGGCGGATTTTAAAACAGCTGACTGCGGTAGATCATTGATAGTCCCTGTTGAATTTCAACAGAAACGCCAAATCCTAGAAAAGAATGAAATCATCTAAGCAGAAAATATCTTATGATTGATAATCCTTTCATTGTATCGAAACGAAAATCCAAATACGAGTGTGAACCGGTCGCCAAACAAGAAACATCTATTATACCACTAGGCTCCACAGTGTCGTCGCCTACTGATAAGTCGTGTGGAAAAATAGTGTTAATAAAAAAGATCGCTCTGTCTTTAAATGTCAACACATTAAATAAATCTAATCTGTATTGGTTAGCAGCATTTCAACGCGCTGTTCAATTAATGCATTTATGCAAATTAAAAATTGAAGAGTTATGAAGTAAGAATTAGTAACAGATTCCGCTTGTTGAGGATTTCGCGGGGTGGTGCAACATCTTATAAATTTCATTAAACTTTGCCGACTGTTGATTTCTTTTCCTTTTTGGAATTTTCTTCAAAACAACTGAATAATCTTTTTTTAGACTGCCTGATTGGTAATTTTACAAGGCTGTCTCACAATGATCATTGCGAAAGCGTCGCGTAATTTTTCAAACATCTTAGCTAATAGTTCTATAATTACCATAACAACTTCAAGACAAATTAACTTTTATTTTAAATGATCAGTGAAAACCATATATGTACCAAAAGCGAAAATTGTTTCCTCTAGAATTTGAGTTTAAATTTATCTTTTAAAAGCAAAGGATAAGCTGACACACACGTACTATTAATGTGTTAACCTCCCGGCCTCCTAAATTAGTTACAAATAAATTTTCATTAATTGTAAAAACTACTAAATTATTTTTAAAAATTAGAATACAACTTATAACTTACAGCAAATAATTGGTAGGGTATCATTTTGCATCGATTGTGTCCTTAAAAATCTTCGACACTGATTTCACAAGATGACTGGACACTGTTTTTGATGGAAATCAAAAAGAATCGCAAGCTGTTCATTCTTCCTGCAAGCCTGCTCTAAAGGCTGGCTTTCTTGTCAGATTCCTTTTCCGAAAATGCTTGTCTCGAGCAGAAAAAGAAAGGCTTTCGGGATTTTGTCTTGTTTAGAAAAAATCCAGAGATTGATGCTCCATTACTATCCGAAGATTGCGGGGATATCTGTAGAAGTCGAGATGCATTGTATTATACCCAAGCCGAGTTTTTATCGCAGTTTTCTTTGGAACACGACAACGAGTGCATGAAATCTGCTTCATACTTCCATTTTGTCTCCACTTACATCCCAATTTTCCGACAAGATATTGATATAGTTGGTGTTCTATTACACTCACTAAGAACACCAAATTTCCTACTCCAAAGGCAGTAATAAAACTCTTTCATATTTTACAGTAGAAAAAAAATTTCCCTTTTGGAGCTCTTTGTTTAATTTTCGCGACACCATACATCTTCCGTAAAAAGGAAACTTGCACATCGTACATTATAGCAAATCCCAGTCGATTCCTTTAGATGACCTTTCTAATCGAATGTTTTCGTCTAGATGTAAGACTTTTATAACCCACAATTCGCAAGACATGTCTTATGGTACTCGCTGACACATAAACGCCAATCTAGGGGATCAGCCAAAATTTTTGGGCCACTATTTTTCTGATTATCTCTTTTCTTCGAATTTAACATTCGTAGTGTTCACTTAAAACACGAGCACGATCATTCTGACATATGTTTTCAACATTTTTGTTCTTCAAAACCTACTTACGGTGCCATGTACAGTAAGATGGTTTTATAGTGGTATGTGCGTCATGAGAGGCTATTTCCGTGAGCGTCCAAAAAAATTGATGTAGCTCATTATTGTCCTTTTGAGCTATTCACACGTTCGTCTTTTTTCGTGACTATGCTTAAGCAAAAAAGAACATAGAGTCAAGAATTTCATCGGAATTTCGGTAATTTGGAAAAAACCGGAAGGAAACATACAGTGGAAACTCGATTAACCGGACTAATTGTTGTCGTTAGGGATTCGGATAATCGAATGTATGAAGAAAAGCGGGTTTTGTAAAATAAAATAAGTTTAATAATAGTAATATTTATTAATAAATAATATTATTAATTAAAAATAATAAGAATTTAATAATAAGTTTAATTTGGTTTAAAATACATGTATTTGGTAATTGGCATTTGACGTAAGCTACTTTTTCTCTTCATTGCTGCTATATCACTTACAGTATCACTTACAGTATCACTTACATAATCACTGTAAACTTACAGTATCACTCTCTGTTTGTTTTTCAAACCATTTGAGAGCTGTTTCCAGAGCCTGAAGTGTTTCATCATGAGATGGTCCTACATCATTTTCTACGTCTAGATTTTTTTCTGTTTCATCTTCTTGCATTTCCTGCTGTTCATTTATCTGCAATATGTTTTCTACGATTTCGTCATCCGACATAATCTGAAAACCTTGATGATTACTGTCACAAGTGACCCACTCTTTGATATCATCATCATCACAATCCTGGCATATTTGTATCTTTAACATTAGCTCATTAATATCCTTCAAAATAAAATCATCCGTATTGGTTATTGAATTTTCATTCTCCCGATTAAGTACTCTGTTCCAAGCCTTGTTTAAAGTTTTCCTTTCAATCAAATCCCACGCATCTACAACCATGTAACAACACTCCTTTAAATTCATTCCCTTAAAAAATGATAAAACGACTTCTACATTTTCTTATCTTCATCAACAGATAACAACCTACGTAAAAGTTGTTTTCTATAAAGTCGTTTCAATGTTTCAATAATACTTTGATCCATTGGTTGTAGCAAGGATGTCACATTAGGAGGCAAAAATTTTACTTTAAACTTTCCATTTTCTCTCTCTAACAATTCAGCCGAAGGATGGGTTGGCGCATTATCCATTAAAAGTAGTACATTACCTTGCTTGCCAATTTCGTTTTGTTTTTTTTTTTACTTCAGGGATAAAAGTGTTGTCATACCAGTCAATGAATATTTCAGAGTTCATCCATGCGCTTTTTTGATTTTTATAAATTAAGGGCACTCTGATATTTTTAAAACATCTGGGTTTTTTTGATTTTCCGATGAGGAGCAAAGGTATTTTATGGGTCCCGGTAGCGTTAGCACAGACTAATATAGTTACTCGCTCTTTGCTAGTTTTATATCCTGGAGCTGAATTCTCTCGCCTAGAAACTAAAGATTTTGAAGGTAATGATTTCCAGTTTAATCCGGTTTCATCACCATTATAAACAAAATCCAAGTCATACTTATTTTCATCCAATTTCTTCTTAAAATCATCTTTAAAAGAGTTTGCTGCATCTACATTAGCTGACATTTTTTCACCTTGTATTTCCAATTCACGAATTCCATGACGAGATTTAAATCTGTATAACCATCCGTTACTTGCGACAAACGATTCATCACCACCTAATTTTTTATTTAACTGTTATGCTTTTTCACAGAGTAAAGGGCCAGATATCGGTTGCCCAGTTGATCGTTTTTGTAAAAACCAACAATACAAAGCGTCTTCTAAAAGTTCGTTTTTCGGTTTCTTCATCATTTTCCGATGTTTACTCCCGTCTTCACTATCTAATTTGCAGGTGTACAACAAAATTGAATCGGCATTCTTCTTAATATCACTTATCGTTGATGTACCTACACCATACTCATCAGCTAACTTACGACCGGTTTCTCCTTTTTTTAATGAATCAATAATATTTATTTTGTCTTTAAGCGATAACACCACTCTCTTACGCTTTGACATTTTCAAATATTTAGACGCGACACGCACATCAGAGCGGAGTAACAATTGCTAACTAACTAAAACAATAACGAAACGCGTGGGGCAGCGATCCCGTGGGGCGCGGGCGTTCATAAACTGTGGTGAAAACCTGAAAAATGCGTTGTCCTACAATCGAGTGCTAGTAGGCATTTAACTGCTTAGCAATAAGATAGAATTGTTAAAAAGCAATTGCCGTTATTGTAAATGAATGTTTTCTAACTAGATACAGCTTCAGAGCTGTCAGATTTTTACAGCTGTGTTAGTTTTTTTGTATAAAGAGTAAGTTCACGCCTCTACTATGTGTTATTTATTATAATTCGATTAATTTTGCAAAACTTTAACAACCTGATGCTCGAAAATGCTCTAAATATTGGTGATTAAATATTTTAATTTTCTTAAAGCATTTCAAGTACGATTAGTATCAAATTTAATACGCATGCTCGTCTAAATCACGTGGCTTGGAAGGGGGTTCAGTGGAATTTTCGAACTTGGCCACGTGCTATTTGGCTCTTTGAAAGTGCACCCGAAGTCAAGTAGTTGTCAAGTTGCCCATAATGTGTAACAGTTGACATTTTTAGGTTAAACATTTTGCTTAGATTTATACATCAATATCGATTTATTCTAAATTGAGACACTTACGATTTTTAAATAGATTGGTCCCATTCAACGGCCGGTAGACATCATGAGGAATTTTTGACTATTTTTTGTTATTAAAACGGAAAAAGGATTACTATTTCAGAAGGCCGATTTGGTTTTTTCAGTGTTCTGCAGTAAATAGAACGATGAAACAAAGTATAGATTGTTATATGTAACATTTGCAGCCATTATACCAGCTACGAAATTTGCTTATTGTCCTTCCTACAATCTTATACCGTTATGGGTTTCACTTATTCTTAATATTCCCATGAACATTGTGCAACCAAAAGGACTTCTTCGACAAACTGCAGCTTGCGCAATTATACGATTTGACATTATTTCGTGAAAAATTGCTTTTCTAAGAAAATCTTTGATTTTACGTGCACTTTATACACTCACTGTAGTTTGATCGGATGTGGTCGGAGCTCGAAAAAATCGATAGGTTTTTTTAAGCTTTTATGGAAGTTTAACTTACCACTCTACAAGGATATCAAGTTTTCTTTATTCTTCAATCGAATTAACGTAGGTCAAAATAATGCGAACTTGCTCAACAGCAATGAAGATGTTATTTTTGTAAAAAAACAAGCTTTTGCACTAAAAGATGGAAGAAATACAATGTCAAAGGTTAAATTCAATGTGAAAGGTGGTCATTGTTTGCTGTCTAATCCGGCAACATTGAATTTCCGTTCTTCCAAGGATCTTGTTTTAAAAATTGACTCAAGGCCTTAATATATAGTTATTTGATAAGGTGATTTACAGAAACAGGATTACAAGGCGATGCAATGATTTCTGTTTTTCTCGATCAGGATCTTTATAAATATTACCTTTATAAACGCAATATTGAAAATAAAATCATCAAAAAATATCAACCTATTCGCCCGCCCATTTTATATTTATTATTAATATAAAAAAATAACTTGTTCCCAGTTATTAATCAGACAGGATATCAAATGTTTAAACAAAACATTAAAAACGGTACCACAAAAAAATATCGTTGAGTATTATCGAAAAACAAAACAATGTAATTCATACGCAGACAGAATTCAAATCGCATACAAGATCGAATATTCTCTTATATGACATGCAAACTACGGACACGTATTGAAGCTGTGAATTAAGAAAGCAAGTTTCAATTTAATAATGAATTTGAAAATCACACAACACTTAAATTAGAATTACGTTGACAGAAATCTACATTTGTTGAAATTTATTAGCAAAAATTTAGTTGTAAACATGTCAACATTTATAAAGGTGAATAAATGAAATGAATGAACTGGAGTCTATTTGATGCATGTTTTAGCATATTTTGCTTGAAACGTTTTGAATATTCAAACTCATGATATGATGTTATCCATTGAAAAATGGACCTTCATATAATTGACACTTTATTATTTCCTTAGAAACATAAATAAGTGTTAATATCAAGTTAATTCCATGGTAAAATGCAAATACGAATAGTCATTTTTGAATTTGCACGATTTTGACTATTCCTTAATCAAAATATTTTTCTTATCTTTTTACATTTAAAATTATGGAAAAACATACTTCATTCATAAATTGTCCTATAGTATCAATGGCGAGACAACGTTATCGGATGATATATATATTATACAAGTTTTTATTTTTAATTAATTTCCTATTTCGAGCATTAAATATTTCTGTGGTTTCCTTCTGATTCCACTACTGAAAATTTAAACTCGGTGGGCTTGAATTTATGATGTTCATTCTCTATATTTTTACTCAACCTTATGCATAGATCGGATGTTTGATTGAGCTGCTTGGGATTCCTGTATCCACTTAAAATTCGTTTGGTCTCATTTAATAGATAAAGTAGTTTTAGATTAAGATCGTTTCATTTAATTGATTGATATAAACTACTATCTCAAATATTTATTGTTTTTGTTTCAAGAAAGAATTAATCTTGTTACGCCCGCTCAACTTGATTATAAATATTCCTGCTTTAAGTGCTTAAAATGAATAATTTAATTTCCTCAACGACTGGCTCGGTCATTTAAATTAGTGTTTATTCCAAAAATCAAAATAATATTAAATTAATCATCCTTCTGCATATGCGATGTCATGCAAAAAATAAAACAAATGCATTTCCTAGTTGAACTTAAATTTATTTAACAGAGAAGGTTCAAAAAAGTGGTTTCGCTACTTTATACATTCCTTTTGAAGTACAAGATAGAAACTCATCTTTTCTTTTTGATTCTTTAGTACAAACTTTTAATGTATTTCATTTTTATTGTGATCTAAGGAAATAGTGCAGTGCAATGAAAAAATATGCCTCCAAAAATAAAGAAAGAGGAAGTCGGAGTGGTCCGTTGGTTATGCTGGAAAAATTTCCTTCCATTTATGCTATAAAAGGCTTAGAACAGCAATAACCCATAAACTTATAATTATTGTCGTATTCTTAAGTTCAGTTAGTGAGGGCTTATCGAAATTTTCTAGTAGCTTTCGCTGTGTCCAACAATCGTTTCCTCGGTATTCCTATTGTGGATTTTTGTTGTTAACTTCTAGTATTACTGTCGTACAGTTCGTTTTCATATTATATATTTGTCATTTCATATATTTTTCATCTCGTCATCTATTATACAAGGTGGTGTGCTTATTGCAATTTCGGTAGATTTTGTATGTAGACGTGTATACGAGGCCGATTCACTAAGTATCTGTGTTAGAAATGAAGACACGATTTTTCCAAATTTTCTTTTATTTTTCAACAAAGTTCCCTTTCAGAAAGATATACTTCTCTCAACGACTTGCTATTTAACCTCTCCAAAAAATAGGATTTGTTAAACTCTCCAAAATACGCTTCTGTTTCGGCGATGACCCTCGTTTGAGCTAAAAAATTTACCCGCGAAACATTTCTTCATGTTAGGAGCAAAAAAAATTGCAGTGAGCCACATCGGGTAAATACGGGCGTGCAGCAGCAAATCGTAACGCAATTCATGCAGTTTGTCCACGACAACTCCGGATGAATGTGCTGGTGAGTTATCATGGTGAAAGAGCACCTTCTTTTTAGCAAAATCCGGCCGTGTCTCCATCAAGCTTTTTGTCGAAGCAGTCAGATAACTCGCTACAGCATTGTCCAGTGATCGTTCTTTCCCCCGTTCTTTGAGGATGACCCCGTTCGCATTAAAAACAATCGTTGCCATGAACTCCTCGGCCGAAGGGACTGTCTTTGCCTCGATTCAAAAATCGATTGTTTTTATTGTTGCTTAGTTTCAGGTGTCTAATGATGAATCCAGGTTTCGTCAACGGTGACAACTCGATGCAGAAAGCCACATCCGCTTGTTGTCCACAGTCAATAATCGCGGCACTGATAGGGCCGACAATTTTTTCATCGCAAACTTATGTAAAATATTAATTGCCGTTCCGGTGGACACGCCTACGGCCTCTGCTACTATGCGTACTTTCGTTCGTCGATCAGTGAGAATCATGTTGTAGACTTTTTGAATGATTTCCGCGGTAACCACGTCTGCCGGGCGTCCTGGTCGCTCTTCATCAAAAACGAATGTTCGCCCACGTTTAAATTCTTTGAACTAATATCTAACGGTGGCAAAAGACGACGAAGTTTCCCCATAAACATCATCTAACTTTGCTTTTATCTCCTCCCATTTTTCCATCAAAAAACAAAATGCGTATTATCGAACTTTTTCCAACCCAGCGAACATTACGAAAAACGTCTTACTAGAATGGCTGCCAAATCCAAACTAACTATCAATCTATGAACTATCAACCAGAATGAAATTTGTTAAATCGTCGTTTGATAGATGGCAGCACACGATAATAATACCAGCTTCTCTCAGAAACACCCTCTGTCGTCAAACACGGGTACTTATTGAACCGCCCTCGTAGATCGATATTTACGTGCGAAAATGATTGTCTAGTGTAGAAAATAAAATCGTTAAGTTGTTCTGTTCTCCAGGATTATGATCCGAGGATGTCTGTAAAGCTCGGTAAGTAATGTACAAAATCAAAAAAAGGTTATAAACCGCAGTTTTACTTTGAGTCGTTGTCGTACATGTTACATACCTTTTTTTAAATAACTTCCTCCATGTTTTATAGTTGAATGCAAATTTCCCTTTTGGAGCCACACCTTGCGTTTTCTGTGGGAGTTCAAAAAATAAGTTGCAATTATCTGTGAAGATAATTCGCTCCTAGGATTCTACAGGCTAATTTTCGTACATTTTAGCAAATCCTAGTCGTTTCTTTAGATTGACCACATTAATGAAACTAATGCTATTATTAAAGACTTTTCGTCATCGTTCGGTAAGATCAAAAATTCCAGGTTTTTATTAGGTGTATAAATATGAAATGCGGATATTACTAACAGATGGCATAACCATTACATATGGTTTGTGTCGGGGATAACTAATATGGCATTTTGGAGGGTAAACATCTGTAAACAAATCCCAGTATGTCATAGGTTTTGATTGTACAAACAACATAGTTTACTTTCGCTTCGAAAATGTCGAATTACGTGCTCGAAAAAAAGGTTTTGCGGGGAAGTCTAATAACCTTCTTTCATTTAAAGAAAACGGCAGCGGAAACTTATCGATTGTTAGTGGAAGCATATGGTGAACATGCCCCAAGCCAAGACACTTGTGGACGATGGTTTGAAAGATTTAAAAGTGGCGATTTCGATGTCAGGAACAAAGACCGTGAAAAACCACAAAAAAATTCGAAGATACAGATTTGCATGCATTATTGGATGAAAACAACACACAAACTGAAAAACAGTTGGCAGAAGCGTTAGAAGTTACTCAGGCAGCCATTTCACAACGTTTAAAAGCCATGCGAAAGATCCAAAAAGCTGAAAAATGGGTGCCGTATCAATTGAAAGAAAAATACATCGAAAGGCGAAAAACCATTCGTGAAATTTTGCTTGCCAGACAGAAAAGAAAATGTTTTTTTTGCATCGGATTGTTACTGGCGATGAAAAATGGATTTATTTCGACAATCTCAAGTGGGAAAAATCATGGGTAGACCCAGGCCAGCCATCAACATCACAACCAGTTCGAAATATTCATGGAAAGAAGACTTTGCTGTGTATTTGGTGGGATAGTAAGGGACCTTTGTATTACAAACTGCTGAGACTATTACTGGCAAACGTTACCGACAACAACTGATCAAATTAAACCGCGCACCTAAGGAAAAACGACCAGAATTTCACCAAAGACATGATAAAGTCATTTTTCAACATGCTCGGCCGCATGTTGCAACACCTGCCCAGAACTACTTGGGAAACATTAATTGGGAAGTTCTGCCCCACCCACCGTATTCACCAGAATTGACTCCTTCGGACTACTACTTGTTTCGATCGATGCAGCTCGGACTTTCGGAACAGCACTTCCATTCTTACGAAGATGTTAAAAATAAGCTTGATGAGTGGTTAGCCTCAAAAAATGAGAAGTGGTACTGGAACGGAATTCATCAATTGAGAGAAAGCTGGGAAAAAGTCGTTGCTAACGATAGCCAATACTTTGATTATTGAATTCATTCGTTCTGTTATTCAAATAAACGAATATTTCAAGCAGAAAAATCTGCATTTCATATATATACACCTATTAAGAGGCGAAAATCTGGTCCAATTAATTCTTAAATAGTTTTGAAGGGTGCGAACCAAATGATAGTCTGTCGGTGCTAAGTGAGATTTCTAAGGTGGATGTGGCATCCGTTCCCAATTGACCTCCATTAATTTTTGACGGGTTATGAAAGAGATGTGGGGCCTGGTGTTATCATGATGGAACATCACGCCTTTGCGATTAGCCAGTTCAAGGCGTTTTTTCTTGATTTCTCCGTGCAGTTTCAAAAGTTGAGGACAGTAGACATTCGAATCAATAGTTTGGTTTCCTGGAATTAGCTCAAATCCTCGTAATCCAACCAAATCTTTGGATGTTGATTGTAGGGGCTCATTTTGCTTGGTTTATGATCGCTTTCGGACTACGTTTCCTTAAACAACCCCTTTTTCAGCACACGTTATCGTTCTTTTAAGGCATAGGTCGTTTTGGTTACTTTTCAACAACGATTCGCGTATGTTTGGTGCGTTTGGTGTGGTGGATTTCTTTTAATTGGTGACGAATCCCATCATCCAAGTTTGCTCACGAAACTAAGCTTTCGTAAGTGCTAGTAAACGATTGAATTCGATTTGTCGAACATGGGTTGTCAAAAGCCCGTTACTTTTGAGTAACGCCTTCAGTTATTATTATACGACGAGCATGTGGTACATCTTGCACATTAAAATTTCCAAAACGAAGACGACGAAACGAACGCTGACACTGGCGCTCAATTAGGTAGTCCTCACCGTAAACTTCACACATGTTTTTCGAGTTTTAACAATATTTTCATTTTCAAGTTTCTTTTTAACCAATACCGCTCAGTTTTTGACTGAAGACAGTCTTAATTAAGTCTAATCTTTAGAGTAGAATATAACAATATTAGACACGCAATCGCTACTACACAAAATATCCAGTTCAGTTTTTCAGTTATTAGAAAAAAGCGATATGAATTATGGAAGAACCCAATATATAATAGTTTGGGAAAAAGAAATCTATAATTTTCTCGCTATATGGCTGTAATGATCGATATCTTGTAAAGTATCCATCAAACAATTTGAGATTTGTGCCGTACAGGTGTTTTTGAAGGTAACGTGTAAAGGTGATTACTAGCTCAGAAATTCGGATTTCGTACCAATTCGCCTAGGGAATACACAAGTTTTTCAAGCATGTATAAAAAGATGATGGTCCCTATTCATTAAATACTTCAATCCACCAACACTCATCAAAATAAGGTCTCACATCCAATGAGCAACCTTCCCATTAGCCTCCGCTAACAACCAATCTATCAACGTATCACTACCAATAATTTCTAATCAACAAACATGCATTTGTTAACGAAACCTTTTTAAATTTTTCCACGTTTTACGTTATTATATTTACATCTAAAATTCAACCCACTGCTGCAACTGATTATAAGTCGCCACCTCATCTATAACGCCTATCACACGTATGACACTCACCTCAATGGTTCTCTGTTTGCGCGCGGATAACTTTTATAGGTGGACTATCTGCGCTCCATGATTCCTAATGAAGCGAAAGCTATAAAACACTTTAATTTAAGTGTTCATAAAACAAAACCCAAAAAATATGAAAATTTCAAAATGTTTTGTGGGAACATAATTTCGTTAATCTGATTAAATGCTTTCACGCCGCCGAGACAAGCGAACCTCCATCACCTCAATGGCATACCGAAAAGAACAATTATTCTGCGTGTTGAGGTTGGTGAGTGTTGGGATGGTGGAATTATTTCGTTCTTTACGAAGAAGCCACGATGCGACCAAGCAGAATCAGATTCAGTGGATGAAAATTCGAAGCTATTTAAATTTAAAATGTGTTTGCTTTTTTCCCGTTTTTGTGGTCAGGAGGAAGAAATGTTCGTAGCTTTTTATGAATGGGAGCAAAAACCGTTTAGTAGGATAAATATTTAAATATCAAATTAAATTCCCCAGATTTTCATTTAATAGGAAATCTGTTCGGAGCCAATTTTAATAGTTTTACTGTCCACACACAATTTTTCTTGAAAAAAAAACTGAACCAGAAAATGGAAACTTACGTTTTTTTTCGACAGGGGCCATGGAATAATTGCATTATGTACATTTGTCAGAAAAAAGAATGAGAAACTTCTATACGAAATGATTTTTCCACCTCATAGACGTTATAAAGTATTGTTCGAAGCTAAAGCAAGTTTTTCCATTAAAGCTATCAGGTTCCCGTATATTCCTTCAAAATTCCTTCCGTTTGTGTTGTGCAAAAATGTTTCAATATACCGAATCGCAAATGCCACTTCGATGGGAGTCATGACACGATAACGACCCAAAACACTCCTCAAAACTGATCAAAGATTAAGTTCAAGACAAATTAAGTTCAAGACTTGGATTAGTCACTTTACCACTTGACTTGAGCCCGAAAGAGGGTCTGTTCGGCATTTTGAAGCGTAAAGTCAGGACTTAGTGTTTCAGAAACAAATACACCCTGCTTATAAGAAAAAGGGTATCCATTTCAACAACAATTCTAACAATTTACAGAAATTGTTTAGTAACTAAATTGTTTAATAACAATTTATATGAATATATTCTAACAATCTCATCGAATTGATGCAGAACTGAGAAGTAATGGTAAATGAAGTAAATTTTTTATTGTAAGTAGGTAAATACACACTGGAATAAAAATAAACAATTTATTTCGATCAAATATATTTGAAGAAAATATACGGGAACATGATAACTTCAATGGAAAAAGTTGCTTGGTTTTAAAAGCATAATTTTGAATTCACAAACACAAATTCCTGTTGCTCTTGTTTCAATTCTAAAAAACAAATTATGCATCCATCACAGAGATGTGATTGTCTCATTAGGAGGCAAACGACCATTCTGACATCACATGAATCTATTCCAAAAAAAAATGAAATTAAAACCCATACCACGGAGTTCATCCTCAGCAAAACAAGAAACGGTAAACATCAATTTTACACCCAATACACCTGCAATCTAACCAATCAACTTTTAATTATAATTTATGAATCAAAACTACACCGTATCTAAGTATCAATTTCATGCCTGTCTGTTTGGTTGTACCAATTAAAATGATGACACGGGAATAAAGAGAGGTAAAAAATAAAAACCGATCGAGTTTTAACTAAGTGCCTCCATTGTTTCCTCCATCAATGTCCTCGTTGACTCTTATTTGCTTTTGATATCTAAATAATTCCACACGTCTTATAAATTATGAAAGAAAACAGGCTAGCAGTGTTTTATGATTTTCTTTCAGAAAAATATCTTCAAATGCCATTGAGAGAATCGCCCGTTTAGGTCGCAACACTGAACTCACCGCCTTTTTGATTAGCATAAAATATGTGTATATTAATTGTGGACTTAAAATTCAGTAGGAAAATGGGGATGATGGGAATAAATTAATAAGAAATATTAAGTGTGAATTGATTAAGGAAAGGCATTAAAAACCTGATAGTGACACGAAATTACCCCCAAACCCGTAAAAAGCTTTTGTCGATTTATTTTACAAAGATCTTTTGTATTTTATTCATAATATTTTGCCGACATAGGATAGTGTGACAAATGATATTCGTTGCTAATGTGATGGCCACTATGAAAAGAACAGGAGATGGACTGAAAAAAAATCTTCAAACGACGCGGCAAGGCGGTGCATTATTTCCCATAATCGTGGTCAACTTCATTGGTATCAGCATGATTTGATTGCGTGTTTCATAGAAAACACGAAACATGCATGCAAGTGCATACCAGCGGCTGTGGAAAGAGAGGGAAATTATTCAGGCTCTGTTGGTGATACAACGACTATTGTCATCATTCCAATCAAAAGCCATTTAGATAAGCTATTTACATATTCCCCATACATTTCCACTGAGTTAGTCATGATAGCATGGGATATTAATAAATGTCATTTTCGCTTTCAAAAACGTAAAGTTTCAGGCATCAGGAACGACCGTCCCAGCCTGTTTTGAGAGACATTGAAAACAGATTATCAGGAAGACGAGACAGTGATAATGACATTGTCTTCACTCTTACTTCAGCGATCAAATTGTTAAAGTTCGTGACATCAAAAAAGTGTTTCAGCGGAATCCATTTATGGTATCGCCGAGCTTAACTTTGAAATATGAGTAAACTTTGCTGTATCTAAATTAGGTCTTTTCCATTGAAATGGGGAAACCGATCTGAATTGAGAGCTCCTGTATCAGAGACAATAAATTCAAGATTAACGCTACCTATGTAGTTTCCATGAACAAATTTCTTCACTGAATACTTTCACAGGCTTTTTGTCCGTATCAAGATTCCACCAACGTTTTCTCTGAACTTAATTATAATATCAAAAAGATTCCTCTGTCTTCATTCTTTGCGCTCGCATCATTTGTTTCCATGTATCAATTTCGTCAATCAGTGAACCTGTTATTAGCTAGGCGGATTCGCCAATAAAAGACAAACGATCGGATTAATCCTACGTTATCAAAAAAATTAATCAAGCAATTTTTAATCTATTAGAAACCTATCAACAAGAATTCTTCAAACGTTGACTAATTTACCATAGATTAAGCACATTTTGCGAAAATTCAGGGTTAAATGTAAATATATATTTTTTCATTCTATCTTAAAACGCGATGATAGGTATTTTGATTTTATTTTCTATTACAACATATTTCGGTCAGAGTTTTCTAAGACTGGAAAATTTGTAACTAGAACTTTATCAATATTAAGTAAAAATAAAGTTATCATAATTTGAAAGCGAGAAAGGACCGATTTCAAACAACATGAAACATTCCTTTCATGGCTCTAACTATAAATCTTCCGTGAACCATGTGGGGTTTGGTAGACGTCAGTCACAAAAATTGATGTAACTCTTTAAAAGTTTCAATGTTTCTGAGGTTATACTGGTTTTAGTCACACGAACTTTGTAATGATTTCTGTTTATGTAAGTGTGCCCTGATTAAAAAAATATAATAATATTTTTTCATACCTATCGAGTTTTTGACAGCTACATAATCATTTCTGACCCCATATATGTTTTTTTGTTTGAATATCTTCATTAAGGCGACTTTATAACATTTGCACTTAACCAACTTAATTTTATTTTATTTACGCTAGTTGTCACGAAAACTATGCCACGAATGTGTTCTAAAATCCCCGAGAGTTTTTGTTACGTGTGTGGAGAATTAACTTTTACGTCTCCGGGTCGAAATTTCATATACAGTGGCTCAATAAAGAAGTCGGACACACACACCCAATAACACTTGAAAAGGGAATAAACGACAGAAGAATGTATTTTAGAAAAAAACAAAATTTATTTGTTTAGCTCTATATTAATAACTTACGAAAAATAAAAACATTGAAAACATAACTCGATTTTGTGATTATTAAAAAAATAAAAAGTCGAAATGCAGCCAAAATTCATGTCAAAAAGGAACTCGGACAGCACTCTCCTTCTTTTTGAGTTTAAAAGGGGGATTCCCCGGATTTTGTGTAGTTGACAGCTCTTAGCATCTGAGTGAAACAAATTGAAACCGTAAATTATATACGTGGATGAAATTGTTTGAATTGCGAACCTTCACGGGGGTGAAATTGTGTAAAATGGGAAGGCAACGTGGTCGAACTTCTTTAGAAGTAAGAGAATCATTAAAAAAAACATTATAAAGAAGGATTACCGGTCCGTACTATAGGGGAAATCGTAAATAGATCACACTCCACTGTTCACGATATAATTAAACGATTTAAATCATGCAGATCAGTGGAAAATAAACAAAAAAGTGATAGACCTAGAGTGTTTTCGAAGTCAGATGAGCGATGGATTGTACAACAAATTCATAAAAATTCGAAATTAAGTGCTCCAAAATTAGCTCAACAAGTATCGAAATATCTTAATAAAAGTGTACATCCTGAAACGATAAGGTTAGTTTTGAGACGAAGAAATCTACATGGAAGAGTAGCCCGTAAAAAACCATTCGTTAGTAAGTGCAATAGGAAAAAGAGACTCAAGTTTGTCAAAACATATAAAAATAAAGACCTATCATTTTGGGAAACTGTGATATTCGCGGACGAAAATAAATTTAATGTATTTCGCTCAGATTGTCAATGCTATATTTGGCGAAAAGCTAATCAAGAGCTCAAAGAGTGCAAACTACGATCCAATGTGAAACATCGAGGTGGCTCGATAATGGTGTGGGGCTGCGTGTCCGTTGCTGGTCCAGGTAAACTTTCTGTAATCGATGGAGTTATGCACCAAACAAAGTATTTGACCATTCTGAAAGAAAATATAGTGGAAAGTGCTGAAAAATTCGGTGTAAAAGATAACTTCCAAAATTAACAGGATAACGACCCAAAGCACAAAGCACTCAATGTGCGTTTATGGCACAATTGTCCACATGTACTGGAAACACCTCCACAATCTCCTGACATTAATGTTATCGAGCATTTATGGGCTTATTTAGAACACCAATTGAAAAGTGGCTATTCAATTAAAAATCAAGAGGACTTGAAAGTAGCTCTTCAGGCAGAATGGGCCAAAATCGACCCTTCCTTTTGCAAAAAACTTGTCGAATCCATGCCTATAAGATTGGAAACCATAGTGAAAAATAAAGGATTGCCAACTTAATATTAAAAATAATAATAAAATTCAAAAATCTCACAAAGAATTAACTGTCCGAGTTCTTTTTCGACATGAATTTTGGCTGCATTTCGACTTTTTATTTTTTTAATAATCACAAAATCGAGTTATGTTTTCAATGTTCGTATTTTTCGTAAGTCAATAATATAGAGCTAAAAAAATAAATTTTGTTTTTTTTCTAAAATACATTCTTCTGTCGTTTACTCCCTTTTCAAGTGTAAATGGGTATGTGTCCGACTTCTTTATTGAGCCACTGTAATTAATTGAACAATATTAAGTAATTTAACCTTATTCCAAAGTAGTCTAACTTTGGATTTTCTGTTAAGCATCAAGATAAATCTTTGGTTCCACATCAATGTTGAGTAACGTGTGTGAGGCTCCTATTAGGTAAACACGAACCTAGACATTTGACATTTGCTATACTAACGATCTAAAGGGAACCAAATGATCATGTAAGTGATTGCCATTTTTGGTTCAACAGACCTATCCTACATAGTGCCCAACTGCGAGTGCTACAGCCTCCAAATCGATTAGAAAGTCTGGACTCTAGTCTGAAATTGGTTCTGAATCAGCGCGGTATGGGTTCTCAAGATAGTGACCTATGTTATGAACCTTCAACTTGAAAAAGACATCACTTATTGACACAAAGTGAGATTAAACGGCCGTAACTTACTTTCTCCAGATAGGGAACTTCCTCATTTTCGACATCGTGACGATGAATTAAAACCTGACTTTTCTAAAGCAGGTAATTTAGTCTATTGCAATAACGTTCCTATACTGATGAATTTATTATATTTTGAATATGATCCAAGCTACTGGCGAAGGTTCATTGACTCGTCAAAAACAAGTTTAAAAGCAGTGAAGCTGCCTTATGGAACAAACTTCATTAAGTGCCGGTTGCTCACGGTTCTGATATGAAAGAGACTTACGAAAGTTTAAGATTTCTCCTTGAAAAATTAAATAGTGTAAACACATTTGGAAAATTTGTGGCAATTTTAAAGTCATTGCACTTTTGCTTGGACAACAGCTTGGTTATACAAAGTGTTGCTGTTTCATTTGCAAATGAAATGGTCTATGCAGAAAAAGTCACACTATATATAGAAAGTGTGGCTCAAGCATGAATCACTTATTCCAGGCCATAAAAATGTCAAAAATGATGCTTTAGTAAAAGTTCGTTACATACTTTTACCAACGTTGCATATATAGCTCAAAATGGC
Organism: Stratiomys singularior; assembly: GCA_954870665.1. Taxonomy (NCBI): domain Eukaryota; kingdom Metazoa; phylum Arthropoda; class Insecta; order Diptera; family Stratiomyidae; genus Stratiomys; species Stratiomys singularior. The sequence continues at coordinate 28,936,288 of OX940881.1, read as the reverse complement.
AGTAGATCTTTGTGAGAAAGATAAATTCCTCAAACTCAGCGTGTTTGCTGAGTATGCATACCCAATACATGCTTGATGTATTGGGTATGGGAATGAGTTTTCGCTGCTGGTAGGCAGATGTCCTTACAGATACTATTTTAGTGCCTTCGGTGGTGGCGTTCTTGGAATTCGAAGTTGTATGCGCAGGCTCACGAACGAAGTAGTCGACATTCCTTCAAAGCGTAAACACCGTATTTTTCTCGTAATGAAAACGTCGACTTCATACCGAAAAAGCTGCATTTGCGGGAAGTCTGAGTTCATTACTTCATCCTCAAGAAAAGTGCTGCGGAAACTTATTGTGTAATGCTCGATGTTTACAGTGATCATGCTCCATTTGAGACGACTTGCAGAGAGTGGTTTCGGCGTTTTCAAAATGGTGATTTTGACGTGACTGATAAAGATCGCGACGGGGCATCGAAAAAGTTTGAAGATTCACAACTATGGGAATCGTTGGATGAAGCCTAGAAGAATTGTCGCAGGAGTTAAATGTTGACAGATCTACCGTCGGTAAGCGCTTACATGCCATGGGATTTATCCAAAAAGCTTCGTCTCTTTTGCTTCTCCTTTGAGCTTAGATAAAGCAACCTATCTTCGGCTGAACATAAAGTTGTAAAGTTTTTACACTTTTAAAATTGAAAACATTTGCTATGTTCATGCAGATTGTTTATTTAATTTTATTGCAAGTATTCAAATCAAAGGTTAAGACATCATTCTTGCTGAATTGTAAATTTTTCACTGAATTTTTCTAAAACGGACAACTGGTGAGGTGCTTGAATTTCATTGATAGATGTGACCATCCTTATTCATAATTACATACCCATATTCAGTTTTCATAAGGATGATTTCCACTGACAGGATGAGGTATTGCCCAATTTTGAAAATTATCTCCCCTGTCTTCCAACCAGCTGATGCAATTAATTCTCAGTACAAACTATGGAACATTGAAATGATTCAAACAATTAAACTCGCGTTATGCGAATGACGTTCCGCTTTTCCAATTTTCACGTCATTTAAAGACTCAAAATCATTCGCATCAGATCCACGTGTGTCCCCTCGTAGAAGCAATCATTTTAATGCCATCAGTATCGCGAATTAGTACATTATTTTGGCGAATTTTCAACTAACATCTGACAAAAACTGAGTCAATATCAACCGTGCGACTAATTACAAACACTTCCCTTCATAAATCAGCTACTAATTAAATTTCAAAAGACAACATTTGTCGCCTTCACCGCAAATTTATGGTGGCTTAATGATTTTATTATAGGATTGTAGCCGGGTGAAAAGACCAACAAAAAAGTTGATGTGTCCGTACAGAAGTTGCACGATTCTCAAGAGATTTGGTCCATTCTGGTGATGCTGGTGTGAAGATGCACCACGTTAAAGTGCGGAAAATTATTCAGATGTAGATACAGATGCAGCAATAAAACAAGTGGTGGTCGGCCGGGCTGGTAGCAGTGAAATGGTGTGGAAATTTAGCGAGACGTGCAAATGAGAAGAAGTTGAAAGAGGGTGCCGTCGTTGCCATGTGGATTTTGTACCAAGCTATCAGATAATTACGTTTCGATGTTGAAAGAGATACAGACACTTTGTTTTGGGTCCTGGTCCATTGTTGAATGCAAGCTCAAAAATTGCTTTTGAAATTGTATTTTTGGAAAGCAATCTGATTAGAGTCAGATTTCTTTGGAACCATTTGGTTCCTATCTCACTAATAGAAATTTAATGAATTTATAATGAAATTTGGTCAGATTAATTGGAATGCTTACACCCAAATGCACATATCTTGATTGTTTGATACATTTTTTTAAGAGCGCATTCCCCCTTTTCGTTCATACTGTGATAGGTCTTAAAGATTTTATGCAAATACTCATGGATTGCAGTAACAGACCTATGGAAACTTGAATTTAATAATATTTCTATAAAAATTTTCAGTTTCGAGTAAAAGCGTAGAGCTTTTAACATATGCATCAAAAACATCAAGTTTAAGCGATTTCAGGACGTGCGCCTCGCACTCCTCTTCAGGAACTGCATCCACTGCTAACCACATCTAAGGTAACTTTACCAGTAATCTCAAATTATGTATCGTATTGGCTCGTCGAACTCGTCCAATGCAATACTGATGCGACTTGTGGTAGCTTCTGAAGAGGATGTGCTGCTTTTACCTGTCAAAACCGATATTTTCTTGTCTTTTTGGAAACGCGGTTTTGTATGTGCAAAGTGAGAGTTATTGCAGCCTATATTATGGTGTAGAGAGCTGCTACAAATAATAAATAAATATCAAAATAACTAGCCAATGCGCAGTGGGTTATTAAAAAGTTCAATCGATCAGGAAACTACATTGACTGCTCTACCTACTTTGACTGCTTGAAAAAATTGCTTTATTTTTTTTTTTTTTTTTTTTTTTTTTTTTTTTGAAACTTTATAAATCTAAAATTATTGTTTCAAAAATGCATAAAGATGGAAGCAATATAACTGTATTTTTCACTGGGTTTGGTATATATAGCTCCAGCGCACTAGATTTCTCCTCCCGCGGACTAACCTGTATATCAACATACGACTGCAAAATGATGACTAGTATTTTTCAGTAGCAGTTCTATTTTGCATTTTGAAGCAAAAAAACTCAATTTATTTTCATTTTTTACCACAGACCTATAAACCAAGCGTCAGACATAGAAAAGTTTCTTTCACTATTTTTCATCTAAAAAAACTTCAAACATGCTTTTCTCAAAACAACTTTTTTCAAATTCTTTTTGATAAAATCTTCGAAAATGTTGAACCAATCCATATGAAATGTATAGCTTATTTTTAAATGTATAGCTTTGTGATAAATGTGGAAAAAGGGTTTTTAGTATCATTTTCGAAAACCCACCGCCAAAGTGTCATTTTTAAATTTATAGCAAAAATCCTAGTATGCGCGATAGCCGTTATCATACTTAATTCTAAACTTTCAAAATCATGGTAACTGGTAATGCCGTGCATTCTTTTAAAAGATTCAAACAAAGGATGTCACACCCCAATAAAATGATCCATAGTTAAATTTCTATTATATCTAAGTTAGCTGCGATTATCGTTGAAACAACGCATTTTCACTTAGAGAATTTGGAAATGAGGTTTCCTTTGCCTTTCCTAAATACGGGGGTAGTCTACACATATTTGTAACACATCTGCTGTTGAAGTCACACACTAGGTAAATTTTGTGTGAAGCATGTCTGGCTTATATTGAGTTAATCTGCGCCAAAATTTTGGTAGGCATGATTTTGCACCAACGGCAATATGTTTTTTCGGGTTTCATAACGATTTTTTTTTTGCATATTTTCCATAAATGAAATGCAAACTGACTATTGCTTTGGCATTGAGTCCTCTGTCAAAATTATTCCCCATTCGAAAAAATCGACTACTCATTGTTCAATTATTAAATTTTGGTTCCTTTTTTTGCAGCGTGAATATGAATATGTGTCGAGAGGATACAAAATTTAAATATAATTATATAACTTTTCCGTTGTAAGATCTCACTGTATCCCCTTAACTTGGATGAATTCTAACCCTTTAAAGGGTTTTGTGTGGCTCGAAGTGAGATTATTTATAACGAATGAAAATTGTTCACATTATTCTTTATAATATTTCTTTTGTATATAGGCTCCGGGGCACGGTCAGAGCGTTGAATATTATATTATATATATACGTGGGATGGAGTTCTTGCTGTGGCACATTTATTTTATATAAACAACCATTTCTTTGTGAAATCATGTGTTTCGTGCCATCATCTATTCTTGTGAAAGAGAATATAACGGATTTTATCACAATATACCGGCAGTCTCAAAATGCGCTTTCATCTGCAACTATCCAAGTGGTCTTCAAAAATCCCCACCGAATTTTTCTCCTTCCGATTGACAATGATGAAGTTTTGTTTTAAGCTTTACTTCCCCCCCAATCAACGATATTATTTCATTAGAAGGATATAATTCCTCGTCACAGACTAACATTAAAACTCAGTTCGAACCAACGCCCATAGAAATTTTTATAAATTAATAAAGGATTCCAGAACAAACTAAACGGGGATGAATACAAAGCAATCAATATCGTGCACAATTTCGTTTTCCAAAACTCAACAACCACCAAAGTCTTCTGAGGTTCTCATAGTCGAAGGTACAAATAGGCATAAAGTACTTAAAAAACTTAAAAATAGATACGAGTTAAAGATAAATAATGCAGTATAGTATAATCTGGTAAAAAGTAATGTGATTTAAAATTATAATATGCATTGTAATCTAATCCTATTAAAATACATTTTGAATAAATAATTAATATGTTTTTAAAATTTTTTTTTAATGAATATTTAACCCGTTCAACAATAAGTTTCAAATAAAATGAAATTTAATGAAAATTGATTTAATTTTTACATAATTTTCAAAGTTGAGTTTTTCCATAACAAGCGAGCAGTAGTTTTATGACTGTGTAGATTACAACTTTTTTGGTATAAGCAAGCCCAATTACAAGGACCGAGAGAAGGGTCTCCATGAAACAAAATTTTATATTTCATTTATGTTTCAATATAGAGTCTGTAGAAGTTTCATTGCATTTTTCCAAAAATTAAAGTTCCCAGAAAGAGCAAACGCAATGCTGGAAATTTTTTTTCCTATTTGCTTATGAACTGAAATGAAAACCTCATAGAGTGGAAAAAATGCAAAAATACGAATAAAATTCACTAAATTGCATGAACTTTTTTTCAAAAAACTGTTGATCAAGAGGTACTAGGCTCAAGTGTTAGATTTTTTTTACCATTATTCTATCCACAACTTTTTCCTTTTGCTTAAGATATCTTAGGCTTCAGGCAGGCGAACATTATACTTAGTTAGTAGATAAGTACTTTTAATATATAAGCATGAGAACACAATATAAACTATACCAAACGTTAGAGTAAGAAAACCGAATCAGCATGGTGCAACGTCTTATTAAACTATTAGAATTATGATAATACACTAGCTATCAAATGATTGCGCAAATGTCAAACAAAAATGACTTTCCTGGTTGTAGCTGCAAACCAGTAAGTCCACCAGATCATGCATTCTTTTGTAACGTGAAGTAAATCAGGTTTGGGTTAGTTTAAACGAGTTTATTTTGCCAGGAATTTTGTATTACTGAATTTCTATGAATCCACTTTATCCTACTTCGAATAAACCTAGATGTACTCAATCGATTCACTTAGAAATAATTACTGATATAGGAATTTCATTGTTTCTTTACAATAAAATGCAGCAAAGCTGTTACCTACAATTTTAAAAATATGTCGAAAATTTGTTTGTTATTATCAAATGAAATGGAGAGTGAATTCAGACATCGTCCTATCTGTATTTGACTGAGTTGCAAGTCATGTGGAATTTATTAATTCAAGGAGTTCTAATATTCGCTAATGTTTCTACTTTCATTCTTACCTCTTATTTGTTATTGTTTACGGAAGGATTCGAAATTTCTCGCCTCAGGAAATTGAATTGAATTATTGCATGCTTAGTTTATGCACCCATAAAGGACGGTGGCTTTCTGTAGCTCTTGCAGTCCTTCCTCAGTAACGTAAATTAATAAATCCTTAAATCAACAAAGACTGGTGAAAGGCATCCAAATAATTCCGGTTGCACGTACATGCCATTAGGGAAGTTGACAATAAGAATCATTGATTATATTGATTTTGCCCTGACAACAAGAATAAATGACAAAGTCCCTAACAAGCAAAGAATAAATGTTATGGGCAATTACTCCTGGAATATATTTTCGCCATTCAATTCTTCGGGGAACGTGTAATGAATTCCTAGTAAAAACGAGCGAAAAAGCAAATATCAGACCTAAGGGAGAATGCCAATTCCAACGAAATACATACATCTGGGAATACAAAATGGGGATGATTTTAACATTCAATAAACCTAAAATCCACCCCATTCTAAGGATCACGACAAATTTCTTTTTCGACCTAAATGGCATTAAGAGAAAACTCTTGACAATTTCACGTAGCATGCCGAGCATATCCTTGGTTTATTCTCCCATTTATTCTATCCTTCGTAGCTTCGATGTATGTAGTATCTTATTATGCTGAGCTTAATAGCTAGGCGATAGGAGCGGGGGTGGTAGGTAGCTATGAATTTACTTTTTGGGGTCACAGCTCATCTAATCGTTAACATTTGTTGTTAGCCCACCACAATTCAAACAAGCACAATTTCCCCATTAGGAGCGTGCCATTGCTCGTTCTTCTGTTGATATTGGTGCTGACAGGTTAGAAGCCATTGATGTGATTTATCACCCTTCACAAACAAAAGCACTGGACAAAATGATATTTGATGCACTTTCTATGGTTTGCCCATGTGAAGGTCCATTAGCCACTAAATGTTTCCAAAGAAATATCGAACAAATAGTTTGGGTGCTTAAATATTGAGTAGTGAGCAAGCATATGTCGGATGTGGGTGGCGGGGCGCTACATCCAAGAAATTAGCATAATTCAAGCCAGTAATGTCGGAATTGCCTCTGATATTCTAGTCCTGTGATGAATTGATGCGGCAAACTTAATGAAATTTGAAAATTGTCCATCAGTGGAATGTCAGTCTCAGGTTCCACAAATCATCACGGCTTAGAGACAATCCACACCGCTCAAGGAGGTTGCAACAAATCGTGCTATGAACCGGGGCAAGTAAACATTTCCTTACTAGCATGCATAACCATATCGATTCCCGGAAAAATACAATGTGTCACTCAAAAACGCTTAATAGCTGTTATACCAACCGCAAATTGTGAAATTGAAATCCATACATATCATAGAGAAATGATTGAATCTGAAGCACATATGACAACATTTATGAAATACTTTGCGCCGCCGCGAACCAATAACGCGGCTCATAACACCAGCAAAACATGTCGCACTGGTCTCTTTTCGCCTGAAAACACCATATTCATTCACGCTTAATTAGAGCAGTTGGAGGGCGATAAAATCACTTTGGTCGCTTCGCAATCAAAAGAACTCCCGAGAGTATCAAGTTTCATGTGTGTAAATCAATTTGATTCAACCGCGAAGAGGAATAAAATAAAGTAAAATGTGAAACAGAAGTAAGCTTTCCAATAACCGTGATGAAATGATTTGAGTGCGAAGGAAGCGATTTATTGGTATTAAAAATTTTTAATTTATGCAAAACAAATTGGAAAATGTCCATAAAACCAATTGATGATAAATGGCGTGTAGTGGAAACTATAGTGGTGAGAGCAAGGAGATAATGAAATTATTACGGCGCCACTGGTCAATATTGAGATAAATTCATTTTTAATTGAAAAGATATGATCATAAAACTTAATAACAGGTTGAAGACGAAAATTGCAGGTGGTCTCATATTTTTAAATTTACGACCAACCGCCAGTTGATGTTAAAATATGCAAAACTATTTGGTCAGTTTGTAACAAATTGAAAACGTATGTAAATGTTTCTGGGTGAGGTTCGTCCGAAATGTCTACACGAAATTATATTTCTGATAAGAAAATTGCACCATTTATTTCATTGGATTTTCAGTGCAAAAAGGTTTGCAACTGAATTGGCTTCCTGATCAGATAATACGTGAGATCGTTTAGTATCTATACAAAATTTAATAATTTATCTATCTTGCATTAGTTTATCTTTCTGCCAATTCCGTATCTTTTTGCATTTTCTAAACCATGAAAATGTCTCGGAGAAAAAATTGAACTTTCAATTTCAAAACAATTTCATCTACGATCTGAATTCAAGTTTCATACTTGCGCTATTGATGCATTGCAAGAAAATTTTCAAGTTAAAAATCGGAAAGAAAACATTTAGAACATTGTATCTAGCACATTCTCTGAGGAGTCCTGCTTTGAAAATGGAGAAACAAATAAACAATTCCATTTTTATGTCAACCTTTATCATGAAACAAAAAACACATTCTTCGTCTTAACATTTTGGAAATTATTTGCTTCAATTGATGCCCGTACGTAATAATAGGCATAGTAGCTGCTACCCTTGCTTACAGAATTGATCTATTTAGGATGTATGGATGTTAAAATGACAGCGCCCATGAAAAGTCCGTCGAGCATGTGTCATAACGGATAAGCGGGTTTTCTGAAGTTATCAATAATTTTATAAATAAAAAACACAACCAAATACTCTCTTTTTCTTTCCAACCGGGCTTGGGACCAGTTTCGACGAAAGTAAGTTGCTTTTCATGTCATGAGTTACACTTATCTCCTTGCTACTTTGACGTTTCGCTCATGAGTACACACGCAACGGAAAGGAACGACCAAACTTTAACTTCAAATACTTTGCGCAAGTTAGTATGCGCGCAGTTGGCCTTTTTTCTCCGAAAATCTAGCGATAACCATACGATACCGATAATAACTGGGAGACTTTCCGCACGAGGCCAGTTAGAAACTTTACTGTTTGTTATATTTGCATATAGAGGTATATATCCGGCTTTAATATCTTACACTTTTCTAAACCGGATTTAACGGTCCCCAATTCATCCTTTATCTTTTGTTTGTTTTTTTTTTAAGATCATGCAAAGTAGAACAGCCAACTTCATACTATTTGCTAGTTCGCACATGTTTTCTCTACTATCTAAATTCTATTCTATCTATCTATAAAAATATCTATTCTATCTTTCAATGCGAGAGTCTTATTTCTTTGTTTGCTTGAAATTTTTATCTAAGCTTTTTAAAAATGACTAACAGTAGCATAATCAGGTAATTTTGATGAATTTTGACTGATTCTTTTGACTTTGACATATTAAGTGACAGAAAAGGTTTCGTCCTAAGTAGTAAAATTTTTTTGTAAATTTTAAATATAATGCTCAAAAAACATGTCTGACAATATTTGATAGGCTAAAAATAAAAACCAATGCTTCACATTTATAAAAAGCAACACTATTTTAAAATATAGAGATAGGTCGACATACTGTTTGCTTGCTCAAATCTATTATATCATAGGCTACTAAACCTAATTCGTTAACTTCAGAGAGAAATTATTCAAAGAAAGTTGGATAGTGACTGAAATACAAGATTTATTAATTCAAAGGTTTACAATATTATTTAACTTGCTTGCTCATTGGAACTCACAACGAGTGTAATCTAACTGAAAGACACGTTTTAGATGAATTGGTGATGCTTAAATGTAAATTAATATGTAATGAACGAAAGTCCTAGTTTCGAAATGTTAAGAGTTTGGTAATCCTTTTCAGCGGAAAGCTGCGTGAGATAGTAACGAATAAGCTGGCAATATTTTAAATGAAAATCATAAAAGTTTTAATGTTAGTGATATAATTATGGTAAAGTTCGATAAAATATTTGGACGTATCACTTTAGCTCACGCTATGCATCTGCCTTTATGTGATGTTCTTTTAAGAAAGGATCAGACTATGAAAAAATCTGGTCTAAAATATACCATATGAAGAAGAAGTTCTGATTCAAGCGTTGAGCTAATTGAAGACTTAAGAAAAACGATACAATCAGTACTATATGGGTCGAAAAGTTTTTGGGTTGTCTGTAATGGATTTATCATCCCAGGTCGTCACGGCGACGACTCGGGATGAAAGTCGGCCTCGCACCGACACTTGGACGTGCAGTCCCTGAGACGTGACAACGAGTCGTACCCCGCGGGTCAACAACTCGGCCACTCGGAAGTTCACTCGCGTGGTGGCTGCTTGCTAGCTCAGTGCGACGAGGATTGCGGACGTGGGTCGGACCCAAGTGAACTTCCGCTCTTGGTTCCATTTGAACCAGCCACCGAAAAGCCCGATTTACTATGCGACGTTTCTAAACAAATTACGTTACTTTACTCTAATTTTTACCATCAAGATCCAAGAATCAAAGAATCAAACTCCCCGACTAACGCGCATTCACGAACCGATATTAACGCGGTGCCCGAAAACAGCCTACGTTAATTTCATGCGAACGTAAAACACGCGAACCCGAAAAACCGAACGAGTAGTCCGCGACACGACTACAAATTATTACCGGAACAAAACTACAGCACCGCGGAATATCGGTTCGCGAATGCGCGTTTGTCGTCGGGTGTATTTAGATTTTGAATGGTAGATCAAAAAAATAACTTAAAGTAAAGTAGAGTATTTCGAAACGTCGCACAGGAAAATCGGGTTTTTCGGTGGCTGGTTCAAAATGGGAACCAAGAGCGGAATTTAACTTGGGTCCGACCCACGTCCGCAATCCTCGCCGCACTGAGCTAGCTAGCCAGCAGCCACCAACGCGAGTGAATTTCCGAGTGGCCGAAAGGTTGACCCGCTGGGGTATATTTCGTTGCCACGTCTCGAGGACTGCACGTCCAAGTGTCGGTGCGAGGCCGACTTTCATCCCGAGTCGTCGCCGTGACGACCTGGGATTCTAAATCCATTACATGTCTTTGGATATTTTTAAGTGCGAATATAATTTTATTCTACAACAAAATGGACGATCGTCGAACATTTCAATGCGTTTCTTATAGTGGTCCGCTCAAGTTCCTTAGAAAAGGCATTTGTTTCATTTTCCAGCTCCTCATTTGAGTAGCTGGACAATGACACGAATTAATCTCTTCCCAGTGTGCCAATTTTTGAACCGAGTAAAAAAAAATCCTCGCTGGGGCTAAACCAGGCAAATGCGATGAATATTCAACCATTTTGAAACGTAATTCCTGGACTTTATCGGTCATATAGCGAGCAGAATAAGCGTTTTCATGGTGAAACCAATTTTTTTGCTAAATGAGGTCGATTCTATTTGATTTTGTTGTCCTCTGATATAATAATATGCAGTAATATTGTTTGTTGACTGTATTTCCATGTTGGAGAAGATCTATGAAGATGATACTCTGTGCCTTCGGACACTTCCTACGGCTTTTGCCAGGCAAAACCCATTCCACCTGCTGCCGATTGAACCCAGGCGTGTAGCGGCGAATCCATCCAAAAATTCATTTTTAATGAGACGAAATACCTCAAAATTATGCATTGACGGACGAACATATTTTGTTTTCTGGTCAATTCTTAGGAAACGGGGCCCTCATCGCGCGCACAAGTTTCGAGTGGGTAAATATTTATGGATGACACGTTCAACCCGTTTCTTTGAAGCAAAGATAATGTTTTTAACTTTTTTCGATTGTTTACAAAAATTCAGAGCTAGCGTCACTTCGAAAGCTATAACTTAAATTTGATTAAACCAAATGTCATTAAATTTTGACAGGATCTAAGTTTTTAAATTTTTGGCGCCATCTATATGTCAGGCCAAATACTTACCAATCCATTTTGTATTTGAGTGGTTTACTTAGATACTGGAGTACGAATAGCTCGAGAGAAATGTGGAAAAGTAATGTGAAGCTTTTTTACATTGAACTTGACCCATGGTCAGACTTCTCATTCTCAAGATACAAAAAATTAGAAATAGATAGCAGAAGTAGAACTAAATTTGCTGTTTGTCAATGCCACTGAATATCAAATTTTGAGTGGAGCCTTAAGAACAATACCGCCCACTTTCAAATGTCTGAGGTTCCAGGGAAGACGGTCAGGAAATAAATTAAAACAGTGGTTTGTATGCATAACCGATGCTATTTAAATGTTCTGCTGTATATATTTTTCGATAAAAAATATTTAAGGATCCAAAAATTTGTTATCATCTTGAACGTCATCGCCAGTTCTTGTCGTTGAAAATGATTCCCACATAAAAACTCCATTTGAACTGATCTCAAGTACACTTGATTCACAAATATACCTGAAACATTGTACCATTAACCAGACCAAGCCTAGGCTCCGTCTCACCTATTATCCGAGAATCTTTTTTAATCGGCGCAAATTCCTAAATAAACTTGAAGCCTTTCTCCCAAGATCTATCTGTTAATTTCACAACAATTTTCACACACCAAGAATTTTTCCGACAACAACTGCAAGTCCAAACCAATTTCTCTCGCACCTTGGTACAAATTTTTTCCGGGACGTACTTTTCCTTGGGTTTGCCAGTGCACGAATGTATCTGCACAATGTCGTGCTAATTTATAATTAATAAAGAAAAAAACACAAAAAATTATCCATTAGATTCTTGCTAACGTACATTCTTGCATTTTTAATTTTTTCATTAAAACCTTTTCCAACGACGGGATGAGAGATGTAAATGAACTGAAAGAATTCCTTTTCATTTTTACCTTGTCGTGGTAATTATTTGACCGTGATGCTCGGTTTTAAGTGAACATTGTTCTAAGTTTCAGTGGTTGGCGGATTTTCCTTCCAAATGTTTTTAATTGTTACGTGGAATGTTTGCGTTCCTTCGAATCTTTGGGATTGGAAATTAAAAGAAAACGCTTAACCGGATGATAAATGATACAATTAAAACTGCGAACAACAAATCTTTTCTCTTGAAAGGAAATTTCATCAGATTGCAACAATGGGAATGGCTTTACGATTATAAATTGTTTACAAATTTGAATTTGGTTAATTCTCGTATTGCGGGAAAGAAACCAAATAAATGAAGTGTTAACACTGTTGTAGTGTTTGTCTGAACAGATGATGGTTTTGTTTAGGCATTTTGTTGACTAAGGAAACATTTGTCTGTTTATTTTATGGCGAAAGCTTAGGTTTCAATGGGGTTCGGACGAGTAGCCGAAATTTCGGTAGAGGTGGCGTGGCGTCTAATAACATATGGGAGTTATATTGGGTCAAACCATTTACAAGAGTAGCACGTTCCATTCAAATAGAATAAATGAATGGGTAAAAGCCATAAACATAACTCTGTGGGTTAATAAGGCAAAGCATCTGATGCATGAAGTTATGCAAGGAAATTGTAGACAATCATTCCGAAATCCAACATGAAATGCCTCTTTTGCATTTGTTCACGTAAATTCAGTACGCTCGTTTAGAATAAATGGATTTTCGTTCTGAGTAGTGGAAATTGACCCTACAGCATAAAAGCGGTCCAATAATTGAAATGATAATGAAAGACAATCAATTCTCCAGTATTATGGTTCGGATCAATTGTTTATTTTGTTCCCACGTGAGTGGACTTGGAAATGTCCCAATTTGCATTGAAACGCACCTATTAACGGCGATCCTTCGACCACTCGCCATCAGGCACATCATTTATCAGATTTATGGGAAATTATTTTAGTGTATATTCAAGTTCTTCTGCCCAACAAGACGTGCATTTAGACTCATAATGCTCATATGATAATTCACATTCAATTATTACACCAGCATTAGCAAAAAAACAGTGTTCTACAGGTTTGGATGTGAAAAACTGAATAAAATTGCCTATTAGAATCGAGCACCATTTTTGTATAGAAAACGAAGGATTTTGACGGTGTTAAAACTTTTTTGTAGACGCCAGGTTTTTGGACCCTATGAGCTTTTCTTCTCAAGACTAAGGCTTATCATGCTTATTTAATAAATAAACTCGAATAAGAGCTAACGACTTGTCATGTCAGTTCTTCAGTTTCACACGCAAGATTGATAGGTTGACATATGGAATTTTGTGGCTCATTATGTCAAACAGTCATAACATTTAATAAACGCATGCTGGTGCGTCAGGAGACGTTAGGAATATCTTTTCTAGCGCTTTCTTCCCCTCTCTTCCTTAAAGTTAGAGAAGTAGCACCCGTAGTCAACGGACGAATTACCATTATCGTGAAAATTTTTCATTGTATCACATGGTTTCATATTTTAAACAGATTGCTATATTACTACTATTACTATAGAGATAGATTACAAACTTATACGTTAATTTGTCAACAATAAATTTAAATATCTTTAATTTTAGTAGCGATTTACATGTGTGTTTTCTTCTTCTTTTCAGGTATGAAAGTGAACGCTTGCATATAAGAACTAACAGTCGACGTAAGTAATTATAGATATTTTAATGATAGTATAAGATGCAGCAGGAATACGTTTTTCCTAAATGATTTGAAGTGAATAGTGTGAAGTCAAATGCAAAAAATGATGGCAGAAACTGTCCAAAATGGCATGAAATTAAATGCGTATCAAATTTTTTTCACCCTAGAATGATAATGATAGTGTAAAGTCCGTCAAACTAAATCATGCATTAATGAACGCACGAATTTAAGCTAGCTGTTTTATGCGTAGGCGTCTTTTTTTTGTACGCGTAGGAAAAATCCGTGATTTTTCTACTTTAATGGAGTCTCTTGATTTGATCCCGCACTCCTTCGTCTCCTGTCATTGTACGGAGTGGCGTTTGATTTGAAGTTGTTTTAGTGGCTCAAAGATTATATCCGAATAAGAGTTTGTCTGTTTGCTCATGATTCGCCCTATGAATGTTTTTGTTTGTACATTTCCATCTTTGCGAGTACGTTGAAACCCCGTCCTGTATGTTGCACATGTGTTATATCCATTGTTCTCTTAACGTGAGTTGGTAAAAGTTTGTTGTTGATCATGTGGTTCGCAAAATTGGACGCCGTTGTTGTGTTCGGCTTCCGTATCCTTTCGATGTAGTCTCTTTTTTGTTCGCAAAATCTTGATCTCATTTTACTGCCTGATTGCGCGATTTCGTAAAGCTGCATAGTCTAAGTTAGTAAAGTGTAAAAAATCAATATTGTGGAGAAAAATTGACAAAAAATTCAACGCATACCATCAAAAAGAAAGCAAAAAGCGAGAAAACAAATCTGATTATTAATCATAACTAACAACTGTGCTCTCTAGAACTTCAATCAACGCGTCTTTCTCATCTTGGCGAGAGTCACGTAAAATTAAACATCTTACAATTGAAACAGAATCATTGAAATCGTTTAAACAAAGGATAAATGACTTTTCACTGTTCAGCTTTGACTTTTTATCAAAACAAACAACTGAACGAAAACATACATTGCGCCTTCCCTAATTGACTCGTTATGAATTTCTATATCTTTGCGATTTCCTATCTCTATTTTTCATGTTAAATTAAATAAATTTGATTATCTTGCAGTCTTAGATTTTAAAATTTATCGCGAGTATATATTTGCGATTCTATATTTCACATTGCATGACCTGTTTTCTGTGTAGTTTCTTGCAGACGGGTTATTTCAGAGGGGTCTAATGTCAATAAAAGACTGAAATCGTTGTTTCCTCCTCAGACAGAACCTTAACATACTAATTTTCAGAAGGATTTACCATCATTCTCCGTCATGTTTGGAGTTTTGACTTTTCGTCATCTTCGATATCTTCTTCGAGTGAACCAAAGAATGATCGAAGGGAGAAAACAATGCCGAGAATACTTAAAGCTGCAAATTTGAAGTTGTTCACCCACATTGAAGTTTTTTTATAATGCTAGTCTTTTTACATTTCAACATTTCGTTGCTTTGCAGTCTACATTCCTGCGTTCATGAAAAGTGGCCCAAAAATTTCTCTTCCTTTTTCTGCATCGAATATGGAAAGAATTAACATTAAGTTTCCTTATAAGTAGCGTATAGCCCAGATAACATTGGTTTCTGTTTACATCAGCCAAGAGATTCTGTCCGCAGCGGGCTTTACTTTCCTTTATCAGCTTTTCTTTTCTATTACTACTAGTACACGGCAACTTTATCAGATCATGGATTTCGTTTGAGCATAGAATAAGCACATTCAAACTTGATAAGAAACTTTCGAGTATCATCGAGCTCGCAATGTCTTCTGTTACATCACATCCAATCCCAGTTTTGTGCGAGAGAAGTGGATGACGTCTGTCACAAATTATTTTCTTGCAAAAGATGAAGTAAGCAGCGCGGTGACCTCTTCAGCGAAATTAGAGATCTCTATCCAGAATCTATGGTCGGAGAAATGCTGAAAACGGTTGACAAATAGAATCGCGTAGCATACTATGCTCGGGCAGTGCTGACACTGAAAAAAGCTATACTGGAGCGGTGGCAGGCGTCGGGATGGAAGTATCTCTTTTCTAGCACTTCCTTCCTCTCCCTACATTCCCGCTGGAGAAGAAATTCCCCATTATCTGAAGGCGCCTCTAGGGTTAGTAACACGAGGCCTAACCCCAAGTATTGTGTCAAACAGTTCCAGGCTAGGTTCTCAGATTGACAAGTGGGGTGTTTAGTGGGTAATCAAAAAGCATTGGGCGTCGTAGAGTCCCACACTCAGGGCGTTTACAGTCTTCACCTTCCTACCACAAGAAAAAATCCCAGTGAATATTTCTGTTAATGGTTCACTTCAAAAAATCCTGTCACTGAAATTTTCGAACTCATTTTTCGAATGTTATCGAACGCCCTCATTGCTAGAGAGCTCAGAAACATTTACCTGCGCAGAAATGAAGACAACAAAAACGATTTCGACAGGGTCACAGTTATTGGCCACATTTCTGGCAGCGCAACACAAAGGGGGGATGTGGATTGCACGTATGTTCCTTAGCATGATGTCGTATTTGAGTCAAGCGACTATGAGACTGGTTCCTACTTCACCAAATAACTTTGAGCAGGCATAAATGTTTCTGGTCTTCCCTCCACAAAATTGATGGACCCCGGTCGCCTAACATATATGCTTGTAAAGAGAAGATAGACGAATGTGTGTCGCATATTTATTTTGCAAAAGTGGAGTGCGCTTCGAGAAAACCCTCTCCGCTTCTTACTGCTAGAGAAAGGATTCTCATAATCTCTAGGCGAAGGCCTAATCCGAAGAATATATCAAACTCTTCTGGGCCAGATACTCCGGTTGACGGGCAAGGTGATTAGTGGGTAATTCTCGAACACAGAATATGTTCCGCTTTCTGGGACAAGAGCGAAATTTTTCCGACTTCAGTTTTATCGATTTGTATAATATGTAGAATGCTCAGTTTGTGCATTGCTCCGCCTTATACCCAAAGGACAGTCTGCTTCAATATGCCCCATTGCAGGCTATACCTTAACGAATCTTATACAGCTGTATACTTAACATAGATCGGTATACTTACTGGTCAACTGTCGAAATCCTTTTCAGGACTCAAGTTGAATCACCATTCAGTAATATTCAGCATATACGTTTTGGAGTTTTAATATTCCCAAGGACCACCAATTCCAATATACAAGACAACAAGACATTATTGACCTAAATTATAAATGCTATTCAACCCTTACCTGGTATTTTGTAATATTTCACTGTGAATGTTGTTGGCACTTTTCTGTTTTACGTGTTCTTCACATTTGGAATGTAAGTTAGATGGATCGCAGGCGTTAGAACATCGTTCTGGTTATTTTACTTCAAATCTTACCATAACTTATTTGATTTTCTTCAATTTTCTTTGGATGCCTACAATAAATGTTCATGCGAATAATAATTGCGCTTGATTAATGTACCCAATAAATTGCTCCTACGTCCAACTATTGCCGTATGCAATAAATAAATCTGTTCTTTGCAAAGAATGCAATTGTTAAAATTGTTGAAATATCCACAAACGGCTCCTAACAAAAGTCTACTTAGCAGAAACATTTGCATTTCAATAAATCTCGAAACACCTTCAATTTATGTACAAATCCAAAAAGAACTCCAACTGCAAATTCTTTAGCGATATTTCCTCTGTTATGGAAATTAATTTTCCTATGCACTATTTACGTAATATTTCAACAATCATTCTAATGCAGAAGCAATTATTGTTAGTTAGTTGAGGATGGAAGATTTCCAGCTAAAAGGTCAAGTGCGATTGACTTGCTGTTTACCTCCTGTTCATTGGGTGTAAAGTAACGATGCACTTATTCATTCATTGCTTATTTCGATTCGCATACACATTGATGCATGCATGAGCGTTTATTTGCCTCATATTCACATACTTAACCTTCCCCGTACTCGTACTCGTACGCGTAACATTGAATCTTTTGAATCCATAATACAGCACCACAAATGCAACTGCAACTGCAACTGCAACTGCTCATTTTGCTAGTGAGCATATATCGTAGGCAAAAGTGGTGAGAAATAATAAATAAAAAGTAGCAACGCACAACAGCAATAGCTAAAAAGCCTTGACTTGACTATCCTGCCTAAGCCTTCACTAAACGGGAAAATAAGGAAAAACGCTAATGGGACATACATCTATCAAACTGATGATGATAACTCATTCAGTCATATTCATGTGTGCTCCACTCTCCAGTTGCCGCTCTTTATGTAATATGCGATGGTATACATTTTCATCTCTTATGTGGAGCATGATGCATTGCGTGGTATTTTTCAAAGGAAAGAAGGAGGTTTGTAGCGTCATCATCTCTTTCATCACCAACTCAATTATGGTGGCACATATATGCAAATAAAAAAGTTTAAAATGCTCTCGCATTTTGATATATTGCCCCGAAGACGGAAAAACCCTCAGACGTAAACGCTTCCGACCGCCACGTATAAGAACATATATGAAGCCATAAGAGCACATATGATGGTAAAAAATAAACTAATTCAAGTGTGTAGGCAAACATACGGTTGAATGATAGTTTGAGATCAGCTTATAATATGACAGATTTAATAGTTTGACCAATTTACATCCAGGCCGATAGGTTTATGCCGTCAATGTGAAAGGATTCAAAAAAAATAATGGAGATAAAACACACCCGTTTGATGATTGATAAATAGATCGATTTGTTCATGTGATTAAAGACTTCAATCGCGTTAGATTGACTATTCAGGCATATGTTCCATGTTATGCTGGTCGTATTGAACTAAATAATGGGTTTGGTGCATTTTAATTTTTTTTTGGTAAGTTAATTACTCAATCGACTATGCGTAGAGGGGGGCGACTTGCCCCCGAAAATAAATATTTGTCTCAAATAAAGACAATAGCGTTTCCTTTGAGAAACGCAAAACAACGAAACGATCAAGGAACAAATCTAATCTTTCTAATTTTCCGATCATTCATCGGAATGCTCGCCTCACTCGTGATCCATTAATGTAGTGAAAAAGTTGTGTTGGACCTCGGGAAAACCATTCACACTAGAATATATATCGTTAAATTGGTCACATTGGTTATATGGCTTAGAGCGTTATCCAAAAAAACCGAAAAACATAAAAAGAAATGTTTTCGAAAAATAAATTTGAAGCTCACAGTATCGCTTAACAGCCGGATTTAAAATGTTCAGTAAAGATCGCAGTTTCAGAAAGTATTCATAGTGTTCTGAGATATTATATAAGATTTCCAAATGTCTGGTTGGACGGATTTGTTTGGAATCCTTTCATTTATCTCTTAGTTTCTGAATAACAAGCAAACAGTAGCTTAGTTTCGTATTGCTATTCATCCATTCCATCTTTGAAACCTGCTGCTCATTTTCCCGGGTGGAAAGTGTACATTTTGGTATCCTTTCAAAAAAAATTTTCATGAAAATTAAAAACTATCTTAGTCATTATCCTCGACTCTTCTTTTGACTCCGGAAATGAAGCAGTCGCTGCTTCTCCGCTAAAGTTTGTGATATGTTGATTGGTATGTTTCTAAAGCCATTGAACCATCCTCTACTTGCTACAGTATTTTGATCAGTGTGGCCTCTATTGTTTCAATATTTACTTTTTCTTAACATGACCGCATATATCATTCTACTTTATGGTTAATCCAAAAATAAAGATTTTCCATGTTCCAGTTTTTCATAATTTTCCTTGCAGATATCGGTTTTAATTTAGGGTAATGCCGGCTCTGCCTAATCGCGAGAGTTTTTGCCAATTCATTTCCAAAGAAATGCTCACTGAGTTGAAGTCTGTGATGTTCCTATCTAGCATTTAGATAACTAAAGGTGATGGTATGATTCAAAATGATGCCTTATAACTGTGTATAGATACATACGCGGACATTGATACGCGCGATACATAACTATTATAACTCCTACTCTGAAGGGAAACAAAGCGACAGTCTTCACAGTTGAAGCATTCGGAAACACAGAAACCAAAACTCCCGCCAAAGTCGGTGCAAAGTAAAGATGATGTTGGCTGTTTTCTGTGACTGTGACTATGAAGGTGTCGGCAGCACAATTGTTTGACCCATCGGAGGTTTTAAAGAATACTACGTTGAAGTAGTGCAAAGATTGCGTGATGCAGTAGGAAGAAGACTGCCTTATTTTTTAGTCAAGCGATGATTGGCTGTTTCATCACGAAAATGCACCATTCATCAACCCTTGAGCATCAATGTTTGGCAAAGGATCAATTTTTACAGCTACACAAACCTCCGTATAGTCCGGACCAAACTTCTTGCGACTTTTTGCCCTTTCCCACGTAAATAACTGCCGCTCAAAGGACATTGGTTCGATGACAAAGAGAGGGTTGGAACTTATGCGACGAATACATTGAAGTCAATTCCATAAACTGACTCCCAGGACTGTAGCATTTGGCTTAATCAAATGGGAACTATCAACTCAAATGGGAATGATAAAGAATAATACTTGTGCGAAGTTATGGAGGTAGGCTCGATTTTGTTAAGTTTCAAATTATGCAGTGTCCACCTAGTCCCAATAATTTGAAAGACGGCGTTGCAATGCAACTGTTTGAAACGAAGTTTATTGATAGCTCTGCAGTTCTGACATTTCCAAATTATGCTTTTGATTCAGAAAAATTGAAAATTCAGACACGATTCGACACATTTTTGTTTTTCTGTATAATAATATATAAAAACCTTTATATATTTTATGTACTGTGTTTCTGTGTTACTTTACCTTCCATCTTTAGATCATTAGCTTGATTGCGTCGATCTAACGTATAAAAATGCTGAGAATATTATACAATATTCTAATATTAACAGCTTAACATAAGTTTGAAGTTTACTCGACTTAACATCCGTCCAACAAATAACATACTCCTATGTTTGGAGGTAAAAGTAGAATCAACTTATAATCATCGTAGCATCAATAGTTTTCTAGACGAATGCCACGCGAAGGACAATTAGTTACTGGTTACTCTATCTACACAAGTATGTGAATTTATCTGATTTTTCATAAGTCTCGACGTTACCATATATTTACATTAACATCCTGGAGCGCCATGTCATTCAATATAAAGGGTTGGGCACTGAATCAATTATATGTAAGATACGTAAGAGCCATAATATAAGGTAAGGTAAAAAATCTTCCTTCATTAAAAGCATTTTGCTGATTATTGATACACGTGAAGATAGTTAATGATAATCGTTGCATTTTGTTATGAAGTTCTGGGGACTTAGACCCTGAACCCAGTTTTTTGATCCTTGTAAATCCATCATTTTGTTGTCCTGAATTCGCAATAACTGCAGAGCCAAGCCAATGACGATTGAATCTGGCATTGCGGCTACAATTCGTCTCTCAGATTTGAAATGATAGCCATTGAAATATCACAAGCCGCCTTGTCATATTGTATTAAAAAAGTAATCATGTCACTGTTGAAACTTCTTAAGCTCTATTTCAAGTGTGTAGCCTTTTGACTTAAATATTTCAATCTACCACAAGTAACCAACTGGATTACCAGCAAAGATGGGAAGTCCCATCGTAAGATTTAGATTCCATCGCGACTATGGTGTATGTTGAATAACTAAAAAAATTACAATATATCTGGTGGGCCTGTAACATATTACTGCTTACTATATCTTGGTTGATACACATGGGAAACCGGAGATACTAATAAATAAATCACCCATACTTGATCAATGAAAGAAACATTTGTTTCAAAACCACTAATATTCAATTGCTCGTCTTCCCTCTTGGCATGAAGTAAAGCACATGATTACATAAATTCGTCCTCTGCAAAAAGTTCAAATTTTGAATGTTTCCACAATAAATTTCACTTTTTTTCCTCCCTAATCCCAGACGACAAAACAAACTTTCCACAACTTCCCATTCGATCGCATCTCCATACACGCATTAAATGACATAATTTAGTTTATTTTCACCCAGTAAAGACAAGAGCCCAGCTAAGTCTTCCCTCTTTATATTTATGGTCCTTATTTGGCCCGTCAGTTAATATCACATTACAGCCGATGGAGGAGCATTTGAAAGTCGCATCGCAAGGTGATAAATCAATTAGTAGGCATGATTCTAGAGATTCACACGCTCCTCCCATCCAATTAAGCCTGCGGGCTCATATGGCGAACAAGCACATCATAAATACCTACCCTCGACAAAGATAGATATTTTATGTGCACGCATAATAAATGCGTACAACACAACACACCTTAAAGCCAAGTGGATTAAAGCACCGTAAATCAAACTATGAATTCTCTACCGTATTCCCAGGTTACAGGTTATCGCGATACCTGCGTAGTACGTACAAGATATTCTCAATGAGGAAGATTCAGATACTTTTCAAGAAGTTCCCACTCGTGCCAATCTTGACTCACTACTCCATTGGAACGGTCAGAAGAATGCCTTCGGGGAAGAACGGGAAGTGGAGGCTAATAATGCTAGTGTTTAAATTTATAAAGTTGGGCAAGCAGGAAAAGTTTATTTACAATTAATACGAAAGGGGTTAGGAGTCAGCAGTGTACTATTATTTATTTAAATTGACTGCACATTAAATGGCACCCCTTCGGGCAATGTAGGCAACAAGAAATGTGCCAAAGTTAACATCTTAAGACTTTAATGGAAATAACTAATTAATTGTATTCTTGATGTGAGCGCAAACGTGTTTGCAGGAGCGGGCGGACGTATAGAGAAATAAATTATGTGATTAGCAGTGTTTCGTTGACAGTTTCTGCATATCTTAAAGAGGGATACACGTACTGCAAACCATGCACCTATTTTTATGTCCAATAATTTGCAAAAACACGAGTTTTCTTATGTTATGATCATGTTCGGCGCATATCGACTGGGAGTGTTGAATCGATGAATGCATTCCTTGCGAATATATTCCGCGCTATCAGTAGTCGATCTTGATTGAAATGCGATTTGACCAACTTATAAATCATCTGGTGGTCGGAATTAAAACACTGATTTTCTGATTTACTGATTTACAAAATGTTTTGATTGCCACCCATGCAAATGCAAACATTCCCTGTCGATGTCTCATTCGATGTTTAAATAAATCACTCATTTCAATCTTTGCTCGTTTGTGTCCATCATATTCTAAAGCCACGCCAACAGACAGTTCAATGGACCTTTGCGTTTTCCATTAATTATTATTGATTTTCAGAAAATCCACCCGCTCATGTTATGTTGGTGCAATGTTGCAACAATCGCAGGTCGCCTTGTTATAAAGTTGTGCATGCCACTTGATGCGAGGGTGTGTCTTTTGTAGCATATTCTGTTGTTTTTTTACAACTCTTATTTCCCTTTTTTGCCAAACAACTCACTTGGCATGAAAAGTAATAACTCATATATTCTGTCATTGTATCAGGTTATGACGGCAGCGAAACGTGGAGCAAAAAAAGAAATCTGGTCTCCATTGACACCCTCCTTCTTTATCACAGCTTTATCATTGTCCGGCGTTTCACTTTGTCACCTGAAACCAAGCAATGCAGGAATTTACATATGTGATGCATCGTATAAAGGATTGTGTGCGACAACAAAGAGCGTGCAGGTTCATAAATGTGTCGATATTGAGAGCAAATTTTGCATAAGCTGATCGAAAGACTGATAAGCTACTTTCCTCGCAACATCAAAGAAACATGGAAGTGTTTATTGGTATTGTTATAGCAATACATGCTTTAGTATCTGATATAAATAGTTGATCTTCTTATATGTTTGGATGAAAATCGTATGGGAATTGAATTTCCTATAAATTGAATAAGCTAACGGATAAGGTTTGTACTACTTTAAGGCCAGAAATCCCTTTAGAAGGGAGAAACGTAGAAACGTAATAAAACGTACGTTTTTTAAAAGGTTTATGAAAGGTTTATGAAAAAGTGCAAAATTGAAAATTTGGGAGCTTTTTACTCTAAAGTTCGAATTTTCGACATCTTTGACCCCCAAAAAATGATTAAAAAATTATTATTTACACGCTACCTCACAAACTTTAGGTATATCCTTCCGATAATATTACTAATATTATAATATTATAATTGTAATAATATTATAATATAATATTATATTGAGAGTAATCTAAAATTTCATCAAAATCTGTCGATAACTTTTTGAGCTACATTACGAGCAGTTTTTGAAAACGTAGTTTCGAGATATAAAGCAAGGATTGCGCTGCCCCTAACGATCCGAGGACCGAACTCGCTATTTACCTGACCGCAAGCTGTCCCTCCGCTCGACACTATATGCGTTAACTCTGCAAATATTGATTATATCGGGTTTTCCCTTGGTCAGTATTTTCTTTGAGTATTATACTTTCGAAATATGTTAAAAGAAAAAAATCGATTTTTTGAAAATTGCAAAGGGATTTCTGGACTTGATATATAGCAATGTTTTCTTGTCCGCAAAGCGGAATTTCATACTAAATTATACTAATTTTGAGTTGGGAATTTGGAAAATATTGGTTAAGAAATTTGAATCCTTATAAATCATAAATCACGGATATCAAATTTTAAATACTGTGCGCGAGGAATATAAAAATAACTCACGAAATGAGTTCTAAACATGACATTTTGAAATTTGATGGGCTAGAAAAATTTTTTTCTTGATTTATTTTAAAAATATTTTATGTTTGAATTAATTTTAAAAATTCTACTACAAAATAACAATACAGACTTCATTTTTACATGTTAAAAAGTGAACGATGATCGAAAAGGCAAAGATCTCCACATTAGTTCTTTGTTCGCTTCCCCAAAATAGCATTTATTCATCTCAACATCGATTGAAACAAATTAAATGAAAGTGGCTACTTTACCGCCATTCTTCCATTAAAATTTAGTTTGTTGATCTGTGTATCATGTTAATCCCTCAATTGCTCGAAGAGGTTAATGTCTAAGAATTTCGGAGGATTCCGACACTAATTTTGATTTGTGCTTGGACTCCTTGTCCTGCTGAAAGACCCATGACGGAATTGACCCTGATTTTACAACACTTGGTCGTAAAAGCTGCAATAAAGGCCAAGTAATCTATTTAATTCATGTAATCATTTCCTTCGTATCGCCAACCATAACCGAACCGCCGCTATATGATTGAATTTATATTCTAATGGTCAAATTCGGCGTTTTTTCTTCTCCATATTTCAGGCAATTTCTTGGTGCCAAATATTTCAAATTTAACTCTGGGTGGCTTGGGCCCGCCGGGCCTTGCTTTGTGGGTCTCGAGGACGCGTTTCGGCTGCATACAGCCATCTTCAGCTCGTTCGAGCTGAAGATGGCTCGCGTCCTCGAGACCCACAAAGCAAGGCCCGGCGGACCCAAGCCACCCAGAGTTAATTTTGGCCTGCGGCAACACCAAAACGAATTTCAAATTTACTTTAATTTCTTTCAAATCCCAAAATGCCAAATGGAAATCTTAAAAAAGATTACAATTAATAAGTTCGTGATTTTTTTTTGCAAAAATAACCCAAGAATGGATAAATCTCACAGGAAAGTACCTATTGATATTAAAAAGTTAATTGCTAAAATGTAAAGTAGAAAGGAAAAGTTTTTCCCAACTGTAAGTAATCGTCGGTATGCCTCGTTCAACTATGCAAAAACTATTAACAAATTAACAAAAAATTGTTCTTTCGAAATTATCTCTGGTGGAGGACGCAAAAAAGTGTTTAAGGCAACCACACAACGCGTAATTATAAGAATAGTGAAAGCTATCCCTGAATAAAGTCCTCCAAGTAAATTCTTTCTTTCTTTCTTCACAATAAAGATTTTAACGCAAAAGCAACTAACTTTAACAAACGAATTTATTGCGAAGATCGAAGAATTCGGGAAGACAGTTGTGTATGTTCATGAAGAGGAATTCAACATTTTTGAGTCTGATGAGCGAAGATTTGCATGGCGGAAGGAATTTACCAGGCTCCTGATTCCTACAGTTAACCATGGTCAACGATATAGCATTCGTCGACACAAAAATTAATAGGAAAAAATATTTGGACATTCTTAAAAAATTATTTAAAGTCAAGCGCTGAAAAATGGACTAACAAAAGATATTACAGTACTTGAAGATAATGTAGTTAAGCATTCCTCTTAACTAGTTAAAGAATGGTTACTGTATTATATCAAATCAACATTGCCACATCCTCCCCGGTTACCAGATCTCAATCCCATTGAGCAACTTTGTAACCTTTTCAAGCGACGGTTTTCTTGAACACAGCGTTACTAGCAAAAAGGACCTTAAGACCACAATTGTTGAAGAATGCCGTAAAACTACAGTTGATTCAATTCGTAATCTTGTTTTTTCAATGCCAAACTAACTCAATAAGGTTTTTTTGTTTGTATTTTCTAGCTGTTTGAGAATCACGTATTCCCAAGTACGATAGACTCTTTATCTCAGCTCCATACAAAAACGCTGGTTGCGTATGGAGCATGGATTCCTCCACGTTCTCGTCGTTTTGCGATTGTCGCTCTTCTATCATTCTTTATTACTCAATTTCAGATCAATTTTTGACATTTCCTGTAATTTCAGTAAGAAGATATCATTGCCGTAATCGAAGATGGCATCTCGAATCAGTTGGCTCTCACCTCGCTCATCAGGTCGAACTAGTAAGCACCATTGATTGTGCGCCGTTTTTTGATGCTAATGGCCATCAGGATATTCTCTTGCCTATGGAAAAAAGAATTGAAATTATTTAGCCAGCTGGCAGTAAATATGACTGGCTTCCTTACATTCGGGGTGTAGTGTTGCATCCATGTTCCATGGTATGTGACCACCTGAGAAATGCATTATTTATTTTCTTCCAAAATCATTACTTTGCATCAGCTATAAACTGTTAATCGTTAGTGATGATCGCATGACAGCTCCTAGAATAGTCGCGGCCTATTCTACTATTTCCGATACCCTCACCCGTGGATCTTCCTGAAAATTTTCTCGCACCGCACGAGCTTTCCCGTGAGTAACGTTTGTCCGAATGAGTCAGGAATCTCCATTTGTATTGTCCTTATTTTTATTATAATTTGATTTAAATTTCATTGATTTTTATTTTTTTATGGAACCTTTTCGTTGATCCCTACAAGAGAAAATCGTAGCGCAGTTTCTCTCGCAAGTACATCGAACTATATATTATTTACATCATTCTGTTCTGAATAATATATACTGAGCGTAGTAATAATTCAGATTGCACGACTCCTTCGCCTCCTCCAACAAATAAAAACCGTCTCCATGAATCGACCCTAAAGGAAAGATTGCATCATCCAATGCTTGGCAGTTATCATGCAAGTTCTAGTGTAGCGTTAGAGAAATAATTATATCTAGATATGTTTTTATATATTCAACTGAAGGAGTTTGAGAATGAGCTCTTTCTTCATTTTATTCCTAGGTATTTGCCTTCTACACCTCAATAAAACCTCATAAATTGACCTTGACATGTTATGCAGAATCGGAATCGCCATACTAAGGAGAATATCGTTTCTGTCTTTCCTTATTCGCGTCTCTTGTTATACTTGGGTGGCTCATAAGTCAGAAAATATTGCATGTTTAACGAGATGTCACTAAGCCTAAACGTATTCTTCATCAGTTCGTTGCAAAGGCACATTTCGTTACAGTGAGACGGAAACGTCGTTCCAGCAGAACATTAGCTATGGTTAACTGATACCAACGATTCAGTGTAACTCATACATAATCCTTGGCCAAATACACCTATCTGTAGCTTGTGCGTGCTCCGCTCCAGAATGTTTGATGAATTGGAAGGAGTTTGTGCTGAAATTTTCGTATGGGAATTCCTTAAGCAAACACCTGGGGTCGTTTTATATTTCATTGTCAACTCATACGGTTTAATGAGACATGTAGACATATAACGTGATCACGTGCTATTCAACTCCATTGAGCAGCGGGAGTTGCTCTACATATATATGAATATGTATATGTTTCGTATGTAGCTTATTTTACACACATACCGTCCGTCAGTCTAAAATGATAGTGAAGACCATAAAAATTTCAATTGTTATTTTATTCGAATTTTCTTATGTTACTATGAAATGAAGGTAAGTAAGAACCCGCGTTTATTACAAGCGAAGCAATCACCCTCTTCAGTGCACACTGAATTATTATTACGAGTATGATGAGGTTGATGAGTGCTGCTGATTGCTTTTTTGGGGGTAATTTGATCTCATGTGCGTATGCGTTTGTATCATAATATCATAATTGTAAAGTCTCGTACGCTTCCGATAGCTGATGAACTGCAAGTAATATGAGAGAGGTTGATAGACGGGGACACGTGTTATAAATTAGTCCTTTAATGGAGACATATGACACTCGGCGAGAAGTGAGCTGTGAAGACGCAATTTCATTGTCATCCTGCTGATATCGATTGGCCCATTTGATATTGCGGATATTGGTAAATCATCATCATCAAGTGGACATGGGGAATCCTTTTCATAATACAGTTGGTCGCAGCTGTCATTAGTCAAGAGAAACTACGTAATTCTAGAAAGGAATCATTATTTGGTTCTTTGCAAGGGACATTGATAGTAGTAAAATAACAATTCATTCATATCATGGTGCAATTAAAACTCTTGAAACTATTTTTGTTCTAAGAATCCTTGAAGTGACCGCTAAACCATTTTAATTTTACGTCACCCTACGTTGCTAGCATCGCACACGAAAGCACTCCTCCTTCGAATGATATTCCTGGGACCATTGAGACCAATTCTGGCAGATTCCATTGTATTCATCGATGTATGCTAAAGCTCAATCAATAACAAGGAAGTAACGAACCCTTATAAGAAACCAAGAAGAGAAGTTAACCCCTGTCGTTAATGGCTGAAGTGTATTATTCTCTGGTTAGATTATTGTGTAAATTGTGTAAACATCTGTTCAATCCCTAAGAGGGTTCGTGCACTACTTATACCAATCCCTTGCCCTATAAGAATATACGCTAGGCAACCTTAAGGCTTTGATTATCAAAAGGCAATAATGATGATCCTGGTGGGTTTTGTGATATGTTCAGCTCATATAAGACATCATGAAATTGATATATATATATAATTAAAGTGTTGTTATCACGTATGCTGTTAGTGTCTTGTACGACAGTATTTTACTGCTTAGTTGAACAGATTGGTAGGAAAGCAGGCATAACATCCTGAATGTAATATACGGGCGGAACATGAGAGATATCCAAATAATCATACTTCATGAATGGATAGAAATTTCTGACTCGGATTCCAATTAAATGAAATCGTAAATTACATGCCAAATTCAAAGCTAATTGTATGAGATGGGTATTAAATGTATGTCCTTTATATCCGTATGTGGGGCATCCTGACAACAAAAGCATATAGGTAACAGATAACGCAAAACATTGCCATCTTAATTATCACATTGGAATTCATTTATGCAATTTACACGGTTGGTTTACTGGAAAGGTATGGCAAGTCGAGCAATAAATAAGGGTGATAGACTGCAAAGGTTGAGAATTAATTTAATTTGTATGATGAATCAGGTTGGACGTGGTGTAAATGATGGCCTTAGAAACGATGTGCTTCATAGGGTGAAAGCTAATTGATTGGAAGTGTTCGTAGGTTTTGACTCTTATGAAGAAAAAAAAAACGTCATTTTATGAACTTCAAAAGAATCGCAATGAAGTCTACCAGAGCCGTTGATATCGATTAATACATTTTTCAAATAGTGTGTTTCGGTTAGTTTAGTCTTGCTAGTCAGTTAGTCTACTCTGTTTAGTTAATGTATTGGTTGTTTAAAATAATAATTAATAAAATGATCATTAATCCAATGCTATATTGAGTCGATGAACCAAGATTCAACAAAATATTTTCTTTCCTATATGTAATAACAGAAACCGAAAACAGCAGCAGAAATGTGATATAAATAATCTGGATTAGCAAGGAACATGAACTGATCTTAATGTTTATCCCAAGAGTGGCATCCTAAATTAGAAAGATGTTTTTTCAATGTCAGCAATGTGGATGATATGATGATAAAAATTGCTATTTTGTTTCGTTCGGACCAGCTTGCCGGCAAACACGTTGAAAAGTCAAGATTGTTTCGGAAAATTTTGCGGAAACTTGCGAAAACTCATGCCATAAATCTTCTTGAAAGTATGCCCCGAGAAAAACATAGCTATGTAGGCTGTGATGTCAATTACTTATATTATTTGAAACTTTGTTCAATAAATATTTTGCTTTATTTTTTGTGCTTTTTGCGTTCTAAACGTTGAACTCTGTGTTGCACAAATCAACGGGCTTACTAAACGTCTATCCTATTACTTTGACAAGCCAGTATGCAACTGTTCCTCTTTCAGCAAGGATGGATCTGACAAAGTGAACCATCCTTACCTCTGCAGCTATAAACGGTCCAAAATGCGTTTCTTTTTAAGAAAAACTATCCGCACGTAGTGTGACATGAAGCTCTATTAGCCTTTGGATGCTGCCGTCTTATCCACTAATCTGCATAGATAGGGCTCGCATATTCTTTAGAGAGGAGACAGTAGTCATCAGAACCACAAACAGCACTAATACCGCGAACGGACGTTCGATCGAACGTTATTCGACCACCATAGGTGGAATTTTATTTGAATTGATAAATTTCCTCTGATATTTGCGTACAACAGAATCAAACCTCCCAAAGTTTTTGCATGAAATCGCAATGAAAATATAAATCAATTTGTGCTTTTCCAATCTCTGTTTGAGAGAAGTCGCCCCAGAAAGTAAGCGCGACATATGTATGTAGCTGCGCAGTGTCCAGAAACAGAACCACTGACATCGGTCTTACGGTCGTCGACTGATCCATTGTCCCATCAACATTGTACTTCGTTTTTCATTGTCACACTCGAGGGTAGCGTCCTACCTTTCTTCTCCCGAGAAAAAGCGTCTCTCTCCTGTTAACCATACGCGCGTAAGCATAAACTACATATAAATAACAACTTCAAAGTGACTTCTTGCTTAAATATATGAAAAAAATCTTATATGGATTTATATTCACGTTGCGTCTTTTTGCAATAGCTTTGACGTGCTCCTATCACGGAAAAACGAAATGGAATTAATAAGCTCTTACAAGATTCCACTTTTTGGTTCTAGATTTTCTCGCTGTTTTGTCCTTACGCAATGCTGAAAATATCGGTCCAAAACTTCCGAGTTTAACTAGGGCATTAATTCCACCGTACTCGTGAGTAGTCGGCTTTTACTCGAGGTCGGTCCGCCAGTTTTGACGATACGGCGACTGAGAACTGACAATCCTGTAGGAGATAATGTCCGCTGTCTACCTATTTTGGACGAAGAGCCTCATCTTTGAGTCAATGATCATGCCAAAGTATTTGATTGATTCCTTCGGCTCAATGATCACTTCTCTACTTTGGATGGAAGTTATCTTGAAAGTTCTTGGTCAGCATGACAGCCTCAGATTTCTCAAGAACTAGACAGAATCCATGGTCGGATACGGTTACTTTATGCAGTATTATCTAGTTTTAGTTGCGCTCCCTCGTCGGTGTTTCCGCTGTGATGTCTCTTCTTCGTCTTAAATATTCCTCATACAAGACACTCCACAGGCCTAGAAAAGAATGGTTTCTTGTAGAAATTCTTCAATGATGGATAGATAACTTGAATTTTTTCAATCTAAAGCGCTTTCATTGTCTATCCACCTAGCAGAATTGAAGGCGTTGCTCACATCAATGTTACAAACAAGACAATAATCCGCTAATTTATCTTTTACAATCTGGTGATGCCTAAGATTTCAAAGATGCCGAATGGTCGATTTAGGCACTATGACAAGCTTAAGGCCATGGTCCTACTGCATGCAAAGTGAATCAAGCATTGTCATTGTAAGGATCATTAAGAATATCGCCTATTATCGCATAGAAATCAACGCAAAATAGTCCTATATCGATATTGGGCAAATCAAAGAGTCTTTGTATTGTAATCCTTTCCTCCTGTTAGAACGTCAGCGTTAATTCGCCAGATAGTAAATTTTGTTTTAATGCGGATCACACACATTCGCATATGTTTTCCGGTTTTTGTTTTTACCTTTTGTCTAATCGCCTTAGTCCCATAAAATGAACACCTAGTTCTCAGCATCCACTAGAATTCTCTCCATTTTTGGAAAATTGTGTGTGATCTTAAATTATCAATCTTGCTCCTAATTCAATAGGGATTTCACTGCGCCAGGTTCGTTGAATAATTGAGATTTCATGAATTGATTTTCCTTGCGGGGAGATGTTTTCGTGGATCTTATCCTTTCCGAGATACCGTTATAAGGTAAAGTTTGGTAGTTGTATGATATGGGTAGTTAGCACATCCCCTGACGTCCACGCGGAGGCGTGATTATTTTTCCGTTATCAGGCGCAGATAGCTCGCGTTTCATCCTCTTTAAGTTTGACAAATTATTGTTGGAACAAATTACAAATACTACGAGGCAAAATCATACCCAGCATTATGTAAAGTATTACTGATCTAACAAGGAAAGAAAGCTTACTATGGTCAATGTAAATTGTTACTAAAATGATAGACTTGATCAAGAAATTAGGACGCTGAACATGTGTTTTTTTAAAAAATAAGTAAGAATGTCTGAAGGAGTAGTGAAAGATTCCCGAAACGTCAAATTTCTAGACGGGTAGAAAACAGAAAATAACGCCACCAATTTGCAATGTCACGTGTTTTTTTTTTGGTTTGGGGGGTGAATGCAATTTACGCCCGGAGTGTGGGACTCCTAGCAGCGCATGCTACCAGACTACCCACTAAACACCCCCCCTGTCAAGAAATCCTAGTCTGGAACCGTTTGACACATTACTTCGGGCTAGGCCTCTTTTTACTTCGCCCTAGGGCGCCGTCAGTCTAGAGAAATTTCCCTCCAGCGGGAGGGGGCAGGATGGAGGAGGACTGCTGGAAAGGAGACCTCTCTAGACCCCGCGCCCAAGGTTATCTATCGTATATTTTTTGACAATAAGTATTGCCCGAGAGTAATGTGCCACGCAGGTCGATTTGTCGAAACTTTCCAGCATTTCTCCGACCAGATTTTCTAGAGAAAGCTCTCCCATCACCTCCCACAAGTCCTGCCGCATCCTGTTCCACCTTCTACAGTTGAAGAAGGTGTGACATGCGTCATCCCTTTCCCCTGGGCAGAAAATGCAGTCTGGGGACCGGGATTTACCAATCTTGTGCAAGTAAGACTGAAAATACCCATGCCCGCTAAGAAGCTGGGTAAGGTAATAATCAGTCTCACCGTGCCTTCGATTTAGCCAAGATCCCACGTCCCCTATAAGGCGGGCAGTCCAGCGGCCAATTTTTGTTTCAAAAACAAGCTTCGAACGATATTTATAAAGATATTAATGAAAATAAATGTCAACATTTGCCTTCGAAGTGACTCTCTATGTAGTTTTTTAATTTTCTGAATAGCAGAAATTTAATTTTAATAATTTGCTTGAACATTTTGGAATACTGTGGACCAGTCAATCATTTTAACGAAGATATTGCTAAGGGGCTCGTAAATAAATTTAAAATTGGCAATGAATTTTGCATAGCGATAATAAAATTATGAGAACCTTAACTTTATAAATTTAAATTTATTCATGAAAACATGTCTTCCTTTCCTCATACCAGGCTCAATCAGCTTTGTATGAAGTACGAAATGAATCAAAAGTGGATTTTACTGATATATGATAAAACTACTTAAAATTAATTAACGTAGATGCAGAATTTATCTTTTCTTGATTTCAACATCTTACGCAAAATTCTAATGCCGCCGAATAGAGTGGAGATCTCTCTTAACAAATCTTATCTGCCGATTTGCATGCAAGCCACATATTTTGAATGTATCGTCGTTGTGGGACGGACACATAACATAGTGCAGTACGCGGCCACTATATATTACATAATTTATAGTTTTCTTGAAACACTTGCAGTTATCAGCGAATTCTAGTTTAGAGACGGCGTCCGAGACGCGATGTTTTGTACGTAAACCATATCTCTTCCCATATGGTTACATACTGGTATATTTCCTGCTGCAAGTTGTAAATAGATCACTTGATTTAACTTTATTTCATTGAATGACGGTAGTGCATTTCAAATTAGCTAAAGCAACAAGTCAAACTATTCGTGAATTTGCACTGTCTTGATCGAATATATGGTGTGAAATTTACCTGTTTTAAAGTATATCTGCCTATTTATCCATCTGTGCGTCTGTGGATACGATTTGCCGCGACTATGGTTCTTTTCATCCATTCCATATAATTCTACCAATATGAAACTTGAGCAGCCAGTTTGTTTTCCTAGACGTTTATCGCAAATTTAAATAGTGTTGTATTTTATTCCCATGATTCGATAGGAGTAATTTCAATGTTATTAATTTTGATTTAAGGAGTTGTGCAACCAGAAACAAAACAACTTTTGAAATTCGAATCGAACAGAATTTGAACAGAAATACAGATTTGGTCGTCGGAGGCACGATTGCTTGGAAAATGCGATTAAACCACTATACATTACAACATGGTGATTTATGCTTCAGTCCTAAGCTTAACAAAAATGCATTACTTAATCGGATTTTAAATAATTTTCATTTAACATCAGATAAGACAATTACTAACAATACATCAATGCAAATACTTCATACTAGATTAGTTGGTGCAACAAGCTAATGTGAACTGCATATTGTAAACTTGAGGATATACTGGAATTCTCTGAATTAACGTCATTTATGAGAATACTCCTGTAATAAATCTAAGTATGTCCACATAATTAAGGCAGTAATCAAATTTGCAAACAAATAGTTTATATGTATTGATTTAAAAATATAAATGCAGCTAGCGACTTAGTCCGCGCCACCGACTGTTGTCAACACCAACTGAAAGGATCAATATAATAGAGTAAGCCACGGCTTAGGATAATAATCAAATATAGGAATTTAAGCTGAATCCTGTTGTTGACATTTGAAAACTAAAACATGTCTTCAAAACAGCCAACCGCGGTGAATATAAGAAGTAAAGCGATAGTTCCAAAAAAAGAAACTTATTTTTGTAAAGAATTCTCTGGTAGAGAAGGCTTAATTGAAGCCACCGGAAACAACGTGTTTGAAAAATGAGAGCCAACATGATCTGTATTGTTGAAAAAGAAAGCAACCCACCCCGTTGAACGAATGTCGGAGATGATAGGCAATTGAAATTTGTAACATTGCAAAACCAGTATCCCAAATGGTATGGGGTTTAGGGTACTCCTCTCTACTCCTACAGTGATATTTGCATTTGGGTATTTATTGAGATCAGAGGTTCACTACCACCTTCCCAGCAACAACTATCCATCATTGCGCCACATTAACAATACCATAACATTTCAAAATACTTCAACTGTTGAAGAGTATACCGAACCTCAACAGAGAAAGATTGCTAGAATGAGCTCAGACGAAGTTCGCATTGCCAAAATAAAACAATTGGTCTATGATCAAATTAGCCGGTTGCAACCTCTATGGAGCTAGCAAAATCTTATAAATTTGATTAAAGCTCGTAAAAAAACACGCCAATTTGACGATTCAGTACTGGCGACGAGTTGTTTTTAGTAAGGATTCAAAATTCAACACTTATTCGGACAGGATGAGAAAAGTATGTTTTGCGTCGAAAACAGGGATGTGTTAGATCGCTCGTGAGAATTTATTTAATAATTAATTCTTCTACACAATTTATGAATTTGGTAAATTAAAGCTCCTGGAAGATCGGTGAAAATATCCAAATACGAGGAAATAATATAGAAAGTTATTCTACTTAAATAAAGCAACTATCGTAGCTCTACTGTCTGATTACGTCGTTGCTCCTATTCCAGAATAACATAGTCTCTTGTCATAGAACATACTCGGTAAGTTTTCGCAAATAAAATCCTAATAATATTAAAAATGAAAGCAGGCTCACTAAGCGAAAAACTTCTTTCCTGCGCCTGGACATTCGCCTTAAGGGATGCAATTTTTCTGCAAATTGGGGTATTTACCGGCCTTATGAGCGGTTTCGTCAAGCAGATTTGAATTCCTCTTCCAGAGGAAATGCTCAGCGCATTTCAAATGCAGGACTTAGTTGGTGTTTTAGTGACACATCGCACACAACAAAACGTTAGTGCGGCGGGAAACCGATAACAAATTGAACTTTTATATTGTCATTGAATTTTAGATGAACTAACTTAATGAAAAAATTAGATATAGTCTCCTTAACGTCAGAGAAAATTATTGGTACCTCATCGTCCTGAAATTCATAAATAAAATGCCCACGACCCTACAAAAGCTAAAGATCGTTATTGAAATGTTTAGGCATAATGAAATGAGCCAAAAGGAGTGTCGAGTTAATGCCTCAAAGGATTTAAACTGCCGTCGGAGCAAAAAGAGCGCCAATCAAGTATAAGGCCGATTCAATTTTTGATAATATTTAAAAAGATATGAGTAACAAGTATATCTACATTGAAAACTATTGGAAATTGTTGTTCAATGGTTCTGTTTTCGATTTTTCAACGAGCGTTCAATGACTTTCGTTTCCAATTTTATTATTGTTTTAAAAACATAGTTTTTTTTTTTTTAAATATCATCCCTTTTCGCCCATGATCTTCATTTTCGTCGCTGATAATATACTTTTCTTATGCTTATTTTCAAGTGACGTTTATTCGATGTAAAGGTTCTTTTTTTCATTCATTTTTCGACGTGTTCCTACTGAAATCATAACGAAACAGCATTTAATGAAGCTGCATTAGGAGCATTAGATGCAATAGGCTTGTAAATACACCTCCGATTGATTCACTTTTCTTGATGCTGGTTCCCTTCTTCATCGTAGACTTACCATTACTTGAACAACAGTATGACTCCTGACCCTTGCACTTTAATATCGTACTGAGTTTATCTATCGTATTTGTTTACGTTGGTGAATAAAATTTATACTCATGTTGCCACGACTCGCTTGACGCCCGTTGGGATTTCTAAATCGGCATGACTCCCTTTTTATGATGTTTATTTGGTTTATTGTAAATCTTATTCTCCCCAAACCGAAGCTTCGTAGCTTTCTCATACTTACAAACATTCTTCTTGGTGAACTTACTTCCTGTAAATTTCAAGATTGTCTTTTTCTTTGATTACGTTACAGTACAAAATCAAAATTTCCATGTCTACCCTGGCACCGCCAAGATAGGCCAATTGGAGACATAATAAGTCAGATAAATGTGGATTGGGAGTGATAATCTTGGGATATATGTTATGTGGGTGATCGCTGGTCTTGCCATGCGTAGAAGTACTCTTGTTTTCTTACGAAAATAAGTAGCAACGAATCAAACCCTCCAATCATTTACTTACTTGTACGTGATTTTTTCATAGAAACGCATTGCTAAAGTCCTGGTTTTTCCACGTTTAACAACAATCCTTTGATGTTAGGCCTCCATAATTAGTTCAGGAATTACCTACTTTATAGCAGATGCCAAATTTATGGTCCCCGTCACGTTTCTATAATGAAACGAGGTTTTCTAGTCTCACCTCCTACTCAAAGGCTTAACATTACACTCCCCAATCGTTTCTTTACTCGAATTCGCTTGTTTCGTGGAAAACAGGGCACACAAAACATAAAAACCTAGAACACAAGTCTAAATTCAAACAGGAATGCAAAAAATCAATTGAAAATATTATAATCCAATCTCCATGTTTAGTTATTGATATGTTTGAAAAGTTTCAATAAAATCGAAAAATTCACATAATCATTTTTGCCGTGTTTCGTCGGACAATTTTTTTTTCAAGATAGTGTTCAAATTGCTACAAAAGCTCAATTGTAAAACTCAGAAAAAAAAAGCTGGCTTCAACGATGAAATGAGAAAAGGATGAGTTGAGTATGAGCCGAGCC
Organism: Stratiomys singularior; assembly: GCA_954870665.1. Lineage (NCBI taxonomy): Eukaryota > Metazoa > Arthropoda > Insecta > Diptera > Stratiomyidae > Stratiomys > Stratiomys singularior. Next base: position 28,898,573 of record OX940881.1, on the reverse strand, counting down.
TAGACGACATGCTCAGCAAAGAGATACCCCCGGCATGCAGGATCAAAAGTGTGTAAAGATAGTTAGAAGATTCTTTGGTCACTCACTATTAAAACACTTGTTTAACGAAAAAACAAAATTTGTGTGGAAAGTTAGTTGTATTACTAGGGATTACTCAAGGTTCATATACTTACAAAAAACAATTATTTGAAGACCGACTGAGATAGGTAGAAAATAAAATTAAATATTGGCTGTATCATAATTATTTGGAACACAATCGGGAGAATATGGAGGTTGAGGTAAACATTCCCATCAAATCTTTGTTACTGCTGATTTGCTTAGTACCTAGGGCTGTTATCGGTCTCGCCTTGTCGTGCCGAAAGATGGGCCTATTGATTAATGCAGGGCGCTATCCCACGCGTTGCTTTTTGAAGCCGTAACAATTGCTTACAGTAGAACTCCGCATTTAACGTTTGATTTCGTTTAAGAAGCTCCAAATAGATGACTTCGAGAATCCCAACAAACGGACAATAAGATCTTCTGTGGATACAAGCCTAGTTTTGAAGTGGATACGTGTCTTTCATCTCTTTTAAAACCCGTCAGACGCCGTCTCACGTTATTGTATAGGGCCGACTTTTCATCTTCAGTAACCATCCTTCAGAGATGTCCTTCATTAGTTTGACGAGGTAAATGGGAAACACAGCAGCCAATTCTGTCTTGTTTGTTTCTTTGCGAAAATTCGTTGCGTATGCAAGCATCCAACTTTAGCATATATCCTAGCGCATGGATTTTTTTCTTTCAAGTGTTTATGTGTGCCTAGAACCTTCGATAATTCTGCGATTGTCATCTTATCACCTCCTTGTATGCATTCCGAAATCACGATCTGTCATCTCTTTGGGTCGTCCTGATCTTGCCGATATTCAAACTGTCATTCTCCACTAAAAAAGAGCTGAAACCACTGTTGACCTGCTTCGTATGTTTCCTCCATTAATTCTGTGTATATGCCTATCAGCCTCTTCTGTGCCATCAAATTTGTACAGTAAATAATGCCGAATATGCACTTTATCAGCTTCTATGTGTATGTTACCACATTTGCTTGAAATCAAAATGATGCCTACTGTCTTAATGGGGTCAAGGATTTATGGTTTACCATTACGGAAAAACCCAAGAAACGTTTGCTCAAGCCAAACAAAAAGCCAAAAAAAATGCATTGCTTATAAATTGAATGACAAAAATCAGGTGTAATTGATAGTTACAATTTTTTAAATTTTAAAGCTAATAGTATTATTGAAATATTGGAAAAATTGGAACTTCTCGCGTAAACTTCAAGTGTTGTGAAAAGTTCAATATGCTTCCTTTTAGAAGTCATTGTAGATTTATCGGATATATGTAATGGATTCGTCTTTTCAACTATGCAAGACATTAGCGTTAATGTGTTAATAATCGCCAATTCATGTTAGCTGTATCATGTCTAAAGATATGCAGTGAGTGGAAACGCATCTGACGTTAATGTATTCTATGGGCTCAAAGTATCAGATCTTTATCACGTTACAAAAAAATTAACACTATTTCAATTATTATAATTTTTATATCCTACTTATATTACTTTAGCCTTATGGTGTATGATTTTATTATTAAAACAGTTTTATGTTTATGAATTCTCCTTGCTTTTCTTGAGCTGTGTTGGAATTCCTGAATGCATCCATTAGACTCCTATTTTCCTTTAACAACAGGAAAATAGGTTGCCATGCCAACCATAAAATCAATATTCTCATAATTTTAATCAAAGTTGTAAAATTTGATTGACTTAAAATTAAAGTTTTCTTTCTCTGAATCAAAATTTGTGGAAGGAAACATATACGAATACAGAATACTTTTAAATATGAAAGAAAATGGATTATAAGCAGAGGAAATAAGCATGTGAAAATTTTTTAATTCAAAATCAGAGAATCTAAACAGAATCACGTTTAATCCAACATTAAAGGCAAAATGTTAACTATAACAAAATTATTAGGGATATTTTTTTGGTTATATTGCGAGAGTATTTTATTGTGTCCCTGCAATTTATGTTTCGGTGAAGACAGCTCCGTACTTATATCGAAGCTTGAGGTTTATTTGGAATCTTTTTGCTGGCGGGATAAGTGGAATGAAATTGAAAATTTTCTAGGAACTGGAAACAGGAATAACGCCATACCTAAGTTTCTCTTTTGATTTCAATTAGTTGGAAAAATCAACATTGTATCAATTATCCTCGAATAAATTCATTTCAACCAGGCTTATAGACTTGTTGCATTTAGCAGCTTTAAATTGCGAATTCCAAATGTTTCACTTCGAATAAGGCATATGAGGTATGGATAATTATTCAAACGACATCAGATCAGCGACGACACACACGGCAACTAACTGTAGAAATCTGGTGAATAGAAGGATTATGATGTGAAAAGTTGTAGAGAACGTGGACGTAACGAGGCACTAAATCCTCTATAATCCATGCAAAAACTGCATGCAAATCTGATTTGCAGCAACGACAGTAGCAGCAGCGACCGCCTGTCAACTTGAAAAATATTTGTTCATGAGTAAATTTAATATTCTAATCAATTATATTTATATTGGCGAGGACTGAAATTCAAATGTTGACGGAGTGCCAGCTATTGAATACGTTATTTGCTTAGACATTCTCCAATTTGCCATCCATTAATCTAGCTCTGCTAATTGCCACACGATTCTGGTGGGCATCATCTTCTTCATCCAAAGGCAGAGGCTTAAGTCAGGAGGTTAGTTTGGCTATTCAAAATGTAGTATTCATTCAGAAATACACTTGACATAGGGAATCGATTTACACAGGCACGATTTGTTGACAAAGCGCCGTAAGCGCGAAAGAAATTTGCTATCAGCAAATCAATGGAAAAAGTAGGTTCAACTAATATGATTGGAAGAAATGTGAGACTAGAAGTTGCATTGTAAATATCAATAATAGTTGCAAAAAATGAATGGATTCAAGACTGCTTTGACCCTACAATTGTGTTTCAATAAGGCTTTATAAAATGAATACCGTGAAAGCTGCTAACAAGAAAATCAGTTGAGGTCCTTTATAATGAACAATTACTTTGCGGTACTAGTGTAATGTTATATGAGTAAGATATCAAGTTAATTCAATTTTAAATCACAAGAAAAGCGGATTTAGCATAGCTATCCAGGAATCGAAGAGCGCAATACATTATAGACATGTTTACTCAAATCGAAGACGTTTGCTGATCTTTTTCATTTGAGATCATTGCCAGACTTGCATACTTGCTGCTACTGACCATTAAAGTATTTTCTGCTGACACTACTGTATTGATATTGTTGCGTGAAAGTCAAAGCATTGCAAATTTGATTGGTAGTACTGGTTACTCAAGCGTGTCAACAAATTTCCGGTTGACGAGGATATGTAAGGTCAATCATATTGAATGTTTACATTTGATTAACGCGCCAATAGAAGACACGAAAAGAAAACACTACAGAGTCGACTTATGCCAGTATTCAGTTGTCTGGCATTCAAACTTCTTCTTTGAGCTCTTGTAGAAATTTTATCGAATTTTCGTGGGGTCGAAATGGCGAACTTGAAAAAAACTTATATAAAACCCTAGTAAACAAAACTTCTTTTGAACTGAGTGAAAAAATTCCTCACCAAATAAACATATAACCCTCGGGACTGAAGACGATTTGGAATGCTATAAACGACGGATTGGCGGTGAGGTGCTCAATAGAAGGATGGACGTTTTTTTCCATACTATTGCACCCAAACTGTGAGTTGATTCAAAGTTTGCTCAAAAAAATAAAATTAGCAAAACAAAGGAGCATTCAAGGCTGGACGGTAAAGTTGTTTATTTACCGTCTAGGTTTTAGTTTACTCAACTTAGGCGCTGGTTAGCGGAACGGATGATTCAAAAATTTTAATAGCCCCAGCTTAGTAATATCGTCCCACATCATTCTTCTTCAGCTCATTAATATTAGTAATCATTAATCTCTGCCACCATCAGGTCTTTCACTACGTTCCCTATACCTAACATAAATATTTCACGATGTTTACTCAGCATGAGATAAATGCAGTTTTTGTTGTCCTATCAATGAATTGCCGGCTCAATTCACCTCTCTTAATCTAAGAAAGTCAACATCTCAGGAAAATATTAGATACTAGAGCATTTCCTCAACCGCGTGTAACACAACATACCAACTTTTCAATGTCATCCAAAGACATTTTCCTACGTCGTTGTAGGTGTCTCGATTTCCACTTTGCGAAAGTCCTCGAAAATTGTGTACATCGTTAAATTATATCGCAAGCAACGTGCACTTGAATTGGTTGCACATAAATTAATCAGTGCAAGTCAATGTGAATGGCAAATTCTTAACGCAACGTTACGCCCCGCGTTTATTTGAATGTGCGTAAAACCGCGGCAACTATTTCGACTATTTATTTATTTATTTATGCATAAATCGTTCAGTTGCCTAAACGGATTAGACGGCTAGCTCGATTCAGCTTCCCGTAGACCTGGGTGCTTTACTTACTACATGAAGTATGCAAAATGCATGTGTAGTCCAGAAATGCTTGCGGCTTTGACTTGATGCTGAAAACTCAGACCAAATACAGCCACGTCCTGGCTTGTTACGCTGAAACTCCTGCAATGCACGCTCGATTAACAAGCTGTTATGATGGCGTGACATAGAGTTGATTGAAAGGCCGTTCATATATACGTTGATATTGTTACTTTTAAAATGGTTAAAATAATAGTGCATGCATCTTGCGTCTAGACTATGAGCTCATAAAAATAAACATAACGAACTTTGGTGTTCTTTTCGTGGTCAATGGAAACAATCAGCTGCGTTCAATATTTATGTGCCAAGTTTATTAATTTTCATGTTGGTATGTTGCAGTCAATTGCTTCGAACCGATACGAATGTATTACACACATATTTGTTAGTATAAAGATTGAAAATGTCATTCAAGAAATATCGAGCTGATAGCATATGAGCTCATTAGGATAGCAAATATCATCCAAGTATAATAAAATCCTATCTGCTATCGGAGACTTCCGTACATAATAAACAAAATTAATGGATCAAGATGAACCCCGTTCGTATAAGCGATCGCCTTTCAATCAAGGCACATTCGTGCAAATTGCAAGAGTAAAGTTAAAATTCAATCAGAGTTAATTGTGTCATTATAAAGAAGAAGTTCTTTATACATGACACAATTAACACTCATAAATTACACATATCCTGCTAAAAACATAGTACACAGTTAGTATGCAATGCTTCATTTTGAGACATTCCTGTTGGAATCTCGATGTCTGAATACCAATGTTATTACTTAAATGTAAATTAACAAAAATACTATTGACACTGAAAAGACTGAAAGGAAAACTTACGTATTAAGACGGGAAAGGCGTCATTTTAACCCTTTTTTTTATCTAAAGCTTTCAAATATAATAAAATAAATGGAAGAAATGACATTAAAACTTCATTTTAATATTTCTTAATAATGATTTTATTGCTATAAATGCTATAAAAAATTGCACTGGCCATGTTCGTAGTGTTGCTTTGATACTAGACTTTCTGACAATTTGGTCAACAACATCAACCCCAGAGTATTTAGAGTTGCAAAATTTTACACTGACATATTTTTTCTTTGCAGAACTTTGGTCGAATCGAATACTATGGTATAATGTGCTTTGTAACAAAAAATTTTTTGAACTTTTTGCTTGGTATATTGTCAAAGCATCCTATTGTTCATTATCTGCCTTCGAGAAATTTATTTCATGGAGATTTAGCTCTTAAGTTTATGAAAATAAGATATAACATTCAGTACATATTTTGACTTATTATCTACCCACAACCAAATCCGATTCTAAATTTCCCTGACCAAGTTTGACATGTATATATAAATGCACATCTTCAGTAGCAAACAGTTGTTCATCAAAAGTTAAATCCTTCCTGGCGTATAGCGAGTCATACAGTAATTTATAAAACGATTCCAAATGTCGGAAACCAGAGCAAATTTATCTGTTTGCAGTGCAGTCTCAAAGACCTTTCAGATCGCCAATGTAATCTTAGATATTTCTTAATCTCTTTGAATTGATCGTGGAATATTGCGTGGAGCCTTTACTCGCCGAACATCGGGCATCACCTTCGTATCTATCTTCCTTTATGTTATTGATTTTGCTAAATAGTTACAAAAGAATGTAACATGTTTCTATTTATCACTAAAGTATTTCGAATCATATAACCTATATTATAAAGAAATGAAAGATAGGGAATTTCTATAAATATTTGTGTAATATCATCTTAGTCGAAGAGCTTGATTCGGGTGAATGCATCTCGTCTTCAGGATCATGATGGTATATATCCATGCGTTCGCTCCCGCCATCTTAATGATCTTCATTCAAAGATTGTAGTAAAACTAACATTTGACTATTCTCTAGTGGATCTGGCTACTATATTGATTATTGAAAAGGCACTTTCTAGTGTTAAATTTGCGGAACTTCATAATCTAGATGAACTTTTTTAACAAAATTGTGCCGCAGTAATATTCCAACAAAATAATCGTGTTAAATACATATAAAAAAATAAAATTGCAAAAAAATTAAAAATTCAAATAAATATGATAATGTTTGTAAAGATATAAGTCAAAATAGCAGACAAATTCTAGTGGTTTTCATACATATGCCTGTTTCCGATGAGACGTTGAATTTTAAATTCACATGTTATTGTTCATATCTCAGCACAAAATAAAACCTTACTATCGTCGGAATACAAATCAATATAACATTCAAAGTGTAAATGGTATTATTACTGTTGCAAATTCCAGCACTAACTTCAAGTACAATACCTTGATACCAAGAAAAGGATAACCAATAATTGTTATTATAAAATTAATTGTAAATATTTAAGGGGTCATTCCATGTGAAACTTCAAAAACGGTTTTTTTTAGATTTTTGTTTTAGGAAAACTACAATAGATAAAGATTTATTTGTTAACTACCAAACTATCGACTAAACAGCTCCCCCGTCACACTGAGAACTTAGCCTGAAACTGTATATCATATTAACTCGGATTAGGCCACATTAATCATCGTCTAGTGGCACCTTCAGGATAAGGGAAATCCCTCTTTCAGCACGGGTGGTTGAGAGCGAAAAGGATTGCGGGCGGAGAGATCCCTCTGCGCCCCCAGACAATCTATGATGTCCTTGTTTATAAGAAGAATCGTCTGACCTTATGCCACACGCAGCTCCAATAGTCTTTTGATTTCATCATCTTGCGCGTTACGTTTTCTGGAGAGAGCGCGCCTATTTTCTCCGAGAGATGAAAATGGAGTCTTATCCATCTTCCGCATGGAAAGAAAGTGTGGCAGGTCATCTGTCATTCTCGAGCAAAACAAGCAAGCTGGAGACGAAGACTTTTCAATCTTATACAGGTAGGACTGAAAATAACAGTACCCATTGAGAAGTTGCGTCAGGTAAAAATCAGTGTCACTATAAGTTCTGCAGACCCACGGCCCGAAGTCACTGATGGGCCAAAGCTAGGGTCCTTCTTCTTTCTTCTCGGCCGAAAACTTCTCGTTGTGGTTTTCGTTCCTCAGCAAGAAGCATAACCGTCAAACTAACCAGCACTGCCGGTTCAGTGACAGCGATATGCAGCTGCTATCCGCAGAGCTCCTTGCCTCTCAACCTGCACGAGACGTTCTCGGTACGACTCCTATTACGAGCGACAGCCTAGATATCGGAGCCGTACAAGAGCACTGACTCAATTGCGCTCGTCAGTAGACGTCCTTTACTCCAGGTTGTTCCTCCTCCGTGTTGGTCATAAGGCGATTAAGGCGACACTTCGCATCAGCCTTATTCGCTGACGCTCGAACCTGTTAGAGGAAGGTTATCTTCGAGTCAATCATCAAGCCAAGTCAATAATTGTAGTAATAGTAATAATAATAATAATAACAAACAAACTAAGTATAAGAAGAGACTCTTTGCTTTCGTTGTCGAAATCTCGAGTTTGAATAGTCTGAAATAGAAAAATCGAAAATACGTGTTTCAAACTTTAAGCCGATCGGTCAATTCATCGTAGTGAAATTTACAGCGTTGCATGCAAAACGCGTTTCAAGTTGTTCATTCGCAAAAAACGATCAGTTTTCAATGAGCAATGCCTGCACCAAATAGTATGCCTTTTTCTTCTTCAAAAGTATCATTTCAATCAATCGGACCCTGCTCCGCTCAATTCTAACCTCTTTAGACTAATTACAGCTTCGACGTTCCTTCTGACTAATGCATCTATTGTCACGAGTATTGTCGAATTCTTTAGCCATGGAGTCGAATTTTGGTATCGATTCCAATCATCCCCATAATTTTGAAAACAGATTTCAGTCCTTCATTGTAAATAGACGCCGAGGTTTTGGTTGCAATCTTCACTATCTGTGAGCCATTCAACAAATACTTTGGTGCCATACTCCAATCGGATCTATTGCAGCCAAAATTTGATCAATAAAAGATTGAAAATTATGATTCATCATTTCAATAACGTATTGCTAGCTATATCCTCCCCAATCATAGTATATTTGACTTGTTCTTGGCCTCACAATAACATTATGGATGAATGCCTTGATGCTCATTTCATTTCATGTCATTTCGGCGAAATTGCTCGTCTAAAAACAACGTCGTTGAAATAATGTGCATGAATCCCAACTTAAAAATCTCATTTTTGAACATCACAAAAATGAGTGAGTTTGACAACCTACTCCATTTCTTAATTCGCTCCAAGCAGCAGACATGTGAAATTTCATCCTGTTGTTGGCATCTAGGCACGTTTCCATGCGGTTGTACGGGCATATAGTGTACTATTGTCGTCTAGTTGTCTGCAAACTTTTCGGCTGGCTGAAAGTCTATAAAAATGCATGATTGGGGACGACAACTCTTGAACATCCTGCAATACGAATTGACAGGAAAAACAAAAGTATTTGTCTCACCATAATTTTACGACTTTAATAAAATCATGTTTTACTTTCGGCGAAAATCAAATAAATTGACTTCCTCTATTGTACTCAATTAAATTTGCAATAATCAGATGCTGGTGCTTGTTAATTAACTTTTTCATAACGTTCGTGATAATTGCACATTTAGTACGTGCTTCAATGATATCAGCACATACAGAACACTTTGGATAAAAACTCACCACAACGTTCAAACGTCTTACCAATAGGTATTTGTCTATGTCGCTTTTGTAAAAACGTCAATAAATTTTCGCATAGAATCAAAAAGCGAAAAAATCGTCTAGAAAGAATAACTGGCACTTCCAGCAACACGAATGGCGGAAAAGTTCAATGTGGCGGCGCCTAATGGTCGCAGGAGATAGATTTATTGTGTCTCTTCTCCCAAGAACAGCCGACATTTGAATGAGATGTAGATTTCGTTCACAATTTACTGAAGGAATTGGATGTCAGAAATGTGTCACAGACCATACAGTCATCTGTATCAACTAATTCTCACACCTACATTAATATTTGCATATTTTCAATTTTGTTGGTATGAGAATGATTGAATAGGGGATGAAAAAGAACTATTTAAAATATTCAAAAACATATATTTCAACACAGGATTAAAGAGCTGATTCTACGACAGGATTTATGAAGCTTTTAAAATTAATCCCCTTTGATGTGAATAAACACCATTTAGAATGTAGACTTAGAAAATTTTGAATTTCTTTATCAAAGTGATCAATTCAGAACTGAGCTATTTTGACAACAAAGATCTGATTTTGTCAAAATAGACTTTAAAACTGAATAGTTTGACAAAATTTACAAGATTTGATTATTCTGACTTCGAGAAATACCTAAAAGCTTTATAAATGCATGACTTGCGGGCATTAATTATCATATTGCTTAATCCTTTATTTAATCGGAATCAAATCTAAAGGGGGAAGGAGCCAAATGTAAAATAAAATCTGTCCTACATAAGATAATATTTAATGCTAATAATTCATACTTTCAATATAAACATGCTGCAAAGGGCTTTAAAAATGTATTCTTCCAAATGTCGCTCAAAAGTTAGTTGAATACTTCGCTCCTCTGCAAGTTTTGTGGCTCTGCGTTCTGCCAAGCTTTACGTTGATTCGAGCGTTTCGACTCTTGTGCGTTATCTTCAACACCAAATGGCGATGGTCTTGGTTAAATTTCGTATTCTGCCCAGTCAAAGCCGGTGTTGCATCCTCAGCAATAAACATTCGCCAGACATGTTCTTCCGTAATTTGTTTGCGTTACTGAGACTGAAAAGGATTATGAATTTATGAAATGAGTTCTCGTTATAAATGACTATTTACAAAGGAAATCACTGAGTATTAGGACACTCAATCCAAATTGAGTTTCAAACATATATGTATTAGACATTAAACAGATGACTCGGAGAATTTTTGATTAAAAAATTGTTTAAATTAAAAGTTTGGTAAGAATCCTGTGAGAAGATTGCACACTGAGAGCTCATTTTAGGAATTTATGTATTTGCTTTAAGATGATTTGTTCGATAATTCGAAATTCCCCGCAACGAGCTGTTATGATATATGTTTTTCGTAAGTTTAACTGTGATATTTTTCGAAAAAGGAATAGATTCTTTATCATGCATAAAATTTCACCAACTCAAAATCTGAGCAAAGATCTCTGTCGATCCCATTTCAACAATGGAATAAGCAATGAAATATTGATAGTCAGGATTCCTAGGCTGTTATATTTATTTTTGATGAAAAATGTTTGGGTTATTCAAAATAAAAATAATAGGTAAAATCTATGGTATCACTGTCGGTGATCGTAAAATAAAGTTTTGTGAGGGTATTATAATATAATTCTTTATTGATATGCCTTATTTACAGAGTTTAAACAGTTGATTTCTTATGTCTAGAGAGTTGAAGGAGACTTCATTACAACTATTCTAACATAAATTTTTTACAAGTTCATGATAATTTATCTTTAAAAGTACTAGTATCTAGTTCGAGAGGAAAATTGACAAAAACCCCCACTAGGCTTACATCTAACTTATAACTAACTTTATCTTATAATAATTATGACCTAAAATATAAACTAATTATTCTAGGCAGATCCATGGTTGAGGACACTTATTTTTGGCTTTTAAATATCTCTAAAAGATTGGATGAGGGGATTCGGGGAGTATACGCCTTTTTTGATTAGATTAACTCTACGTGATTCCGCGAGTTTGCTGATATGGGTAATATTGGCTTTTTGGTGTAGTAATCTAGAGGAGTAATAGTATGGTTTGTTTAGCGCCATTTTCAAATAACGATTTTGGGTGACTTGAAGCTTAGCTTTAAGGAATTTAGCACATTGGTACCAAGTAGGAGCTTTGTAGTTTATTATGGGTTCTATGCTCGTTTTGAGGATGAGAATTTTATTGCGCAAACTCATGTGCGAATTTCGTTTGAGCAACGGATATAAGGACGGAATCGACTTGAATGCCTTAGAACTGATGTGCTCGATGTGGTTTTTAAATGTGAGTTTCCTATCTAGTTTTAGACCCAAATAGGTCAGTTCTTCAGACCAGGGAATCATTTGGCCTAAAAAGTTGATGGGTCTATTTGGCATGGTGGGCTTACGTTTTCTACTGAAATATATTGCTGCGGTCTTGTTGACATTTATTTTGATTTTCCACCTGTAGAAGAATTGATAAATTTTTTTCTAGCATTTCTTCTAGATTTGAGATTATCTGGTTAGGATTATTTCCAGTGGTGTACAGACAAATGTCGTCCGCAAAAGCCGCTAATTGGCAATTTTGGCTCACAGGAATGTCAGACGTGTATATATTGTATAGTGTCGGACTCAGGCATGAGCCTTGTGGAACACCAGCAGGGGCAGTTTTGGAAGCGGATGTTGCTCCTCGGACTTTCACGTGGTATGTTCTGTCACTCAAGAAGGATGCGATTAGTTTCAGCAGGTAAGGAGGAGTAATACACTCTTTGAGTTTGTGAGTTAGGCCATTATGCCACACGGTATCAAACGCCTTTTCAATGTCAATGGTCAGTAGGCCCACCGACTGTTTTCCAGTTAGTGCTGCTTTTATGTCTTTGGAGACACGTACCAGTTGGTGGTCTGTGGAATATCTATGTCTGAAGCCAAACTGGAAGTGAGGGAGGATGTCATTGTTTTCGATGTAATCCGTCAACCTTTTCAAGATTAGTTTCTCGAACAGTTTGCCAAGCGCCGGCAGTAAGCTTATTGGCCGGTAGCTGTTAGGGTCATGCGGGCCTTTACCAGGCTTCAGGACTGGTATTATGCTAGCGTGTTTCCAGCAGCTTGGAAAGTATGACATTTTGAGGCAGGCGTTCAAAATATGGCAAATTAGCACTATCGCTTTCTTGGGAAGGTTCTTGATGGCCGTATTGGGTATTCCGTTAATTCCAGGGGCCTTACCGTTCTTTAGCCTCTTTATTTGCTCGATTAAATGTTTCGGTTTTATCAGAGCACCGTGAAGTAAACTTGCGGTGTTTTCAATGGATAGTAGTGACTTAGCTACTATCACTTCTGCCATGTTGCTGCTCATTCTATGGGAGATATAATGGTGTTTGTGGAACTTATCAGCAAGTAACTCTGCTTTCCCTTCGTTAGAATGTATCTGGCTACCATTTTCGTCGTTCAGAGCATATGGAAGATCATGATGTTTACGTTTTAAAATTTTAGTCAACTTCCAGACTTTCTGTGCATTGAAGTCAAGGTTGATGAGTAGGTTATTCCAGCGGTTGTTTCGGAGCAGCATCATTTTGGCCATGATAGCTAGCGTTAAAGAGTTTACACCAGTTTGTGAGGGTGTTATTTACTTGCATGCAAAAAATTGACACAGCCATTGACACAAAACACAACATTTTGTTATTGTCATTAATTTCATTGGTTTTTTACATTTACATTTACAAAAGTACTCTTATATAAGAGTCTCAAACTATCTAATTTTATTGATGAATTTTTAAGTTTTAGAATATGAAAAACAGAAAACTACAAAATCACTTGGCCCTTCTATTCAGTTCATGCTTAGATCTCAATGGGTTGATTTTGATATCTCTTTCATTAAGTGACCATTCCACAATAGAGACTGTGTAAGTACGTACAGCGCTGTCATTTCGCACAAACTCCCGGAAGGATTTAACCAAAATATTTGGAATTATATTTTGTTTGACAATAATAACCCTCTTAAAAGTTTTCTTAAAATCGCATTACAAAGATAAACATACTCGTGTTTTTTCTATCTCTGTCTGAGAGAAGTCACCGGAGAGTGTACTCACTGTGTGCAGCTACGCTGTGGCGTAAGTTGAAACAACAAGAACACTCCTGACCGGCAACTGATAGACAGAGATACAAAAAGCACAAGCAGATTTATAGCTGTATTGCAATTTTACTTTAATATTTGAGAGGGGTATGATTGCTAAACGTAATCGTGACACCGTTCAATCGTGAGTATTTTCGACGTTTTCTCGTATCAGTATGTGGTAGAGCTCAGTCCTGTATAAATATGCAACCTGCGTTTGCTAAGGCAGTCTTCAATCACATATTTCATTTCGATCCTCCTCGAAGATTCGTTAGGCAAGCATGGCTCCGCGAATACGGAAATCAGTTTTTCCTTCTTAATAAAAACGACTGATAGTCCGAAAAAATTTTGAGCGATAAAAAAAAGTTTGTCGCATATTTAGTTGCCGTTAAAAACTTTTGGATAAACAATACAGGGACGAAGTAAATGAAGTAAATATCGACAACTCACACTTGTTTGTTGAAGTTAATGTGTACTGAAATCGTATCCAAAATATCAAGAACATTGTTTTGATCACACTGTCGACATGTGGTTAATTAATGAGCTGTAATACATTCCCTTTGAACTTAATTACCCCAGGCTAAAGGTATGGTCAAATTATACATGCAGGTAAGTTATAAAGTGCGTGCTTTTAATGAATCCTGTTGCCCTAATTACCAGTATAACGAAAAATTATAATGTTGTGACCACCTCAATACCCAATCTTAGCCGATGTCGTAAAGACAATATAAACTGCTTCGAACAAACTTTACCACAGTTAATAACAATTAAATGTTCTTAAATAACTCGAAACGACCGTTCAGCTTCTAGTTGCAACCATGCCATAATTTTTGCTTCAGCCATATCCTGAATTCATACTGCACCAAGTTTAATGGTCAATGGTATAACCTTATCTGAGATCAAGATCATAAAATCTGTAGTAAACATCCCATGAATTTTATTTTTAGAATTTTGAAAAGAATAAGAAAGCAATGCAAGAGTAAAACAAAGCTGCGGCTTTTACCACATAATTGCTATTCTGTTCTCCACGCGATATTTCAAATATGTCTCATCGAATTTCTCCAACCAACCTTATCCGTTGCTATCGTGAGCGTGAATTCTAAGTACGAATTTATCACACGCTTCATTACAGACATACATGGAAAATCGTGAAAATTATTTCTAGACTTTAGCAACACTTGACACTTTCAGTATCTTTGGATCTATAATTCTGTGTGAGGCGCGTAAAGCGCGAATGCTAAAAAGCGAAATGCGAATAGTGCAGGGATATTTGTTTACATGTGGGATGGACGTATTCATGTGACAATGACACGAGCCTCATTTTCTTCAAGTCTGCATATGTGTATACATGCATTATATGTATCAATGCATAGGTAGGGAAATTATAATTTGCACCGAAGCAAAATTTTCCGAAATGCTGACTTTTCACGTGTGTTAATGTGTGCGGCGCGTAACATTTCAATATGGAATAACAGGAAAAATATGACAGCCTGCACATTAACTCATAAAAGCCGTAAAACATGATTGATTCTGCGAACATAAAAAATCGTTGAAGGTTTTATGAATCAATTCTAATCGATAGTTTTGTAGCATAGAGCGATGAATGTCGAGCGAAGAAAATGCTTTCTCTCTGAATCAAAAGGCTTACTACGAACAAGTACGTAGTTCAATACTATACAATAAGAAAGAACACATAAATGGAACCTATGAGGTAACAAATGGTCCGCTTTTTACCATGGATGTCAATGTTCCGTCGAAATCTCGTTCTGATTAAATAAATCAACCGAGATCCGGGAAAAACAGAAAAATGCAACATTCTAATTGTATGTTTGCGCAAGTCGGAAAAGTCAAAATTGATCGAATTAAAATCTGTGGATGCATTTATTGCAAAAGTCTGGTGGAAACGTGATTAATATCTATCTCAGTTCATATTTCAGGCAGATTTATATGCTAATATAAATTTGCTTATTCTTCCAAGAATGTGGATATGTATCTGCTGTCTCAAAAATATATGTGTATGATTGGATGGCGCTATAGACATTTATTCACTTCACGAGCTTTCCGTAGCTATTTATAATTCAAAGTAGTTAATCAACGCCGTTATTTCAGTTTTCCCTTTTCTCTAAATGATCAATCGCAGCATGCCTATCCATGTCGGCAGGGACATGTTGTTACTTCAATGTAAATGTTTAAAATTCCTCATATTTCCACGGTGAAGTGAAATTAATATTCAAGTAAAGATGCCTAGAAAAAATTTCGTTTTTTTTTTTGTTTTATTCATTTGGAACGTCTTCATTTGTTCTAACAGGGTTCTGCTGTCACTAAGTACGTATATTACTTTCTGCTTCACTTCAGAAGCTGCATACCAAACACAATGGCATGTTAATACTCATGCAAACTTCAATTATCAGGTGATATTTTTCATTGTTTGACATAATTTAATGAAAAAGATAAAAATATTTCTGTTGATTATGTCATTTGGCGTAAGCGTAGTATTTTCGAATATACGAGGGGTTTTGCTACTATTTATTAGGACATTGAATGTGTGTTTTGTGTAATAACATGTTGTTTTTGTTTTTTCTTTTATCTTCAACAGCACATAGCGGGGATTTTGGCATCGATCTTTTGTCGGAACTTAATCTTTATAACACGAATATAAGTCATCGTGGTGTATCTATTGTGCCGGGATTTCACAACAATACAATGGCTTTTAGGTTACAGAGTAAGTCTTTAAAAATCAGTTTTTAAATACTCTTAAGTTTGTTTTTAAATTTAAATGAATTTGGTAATCAGTTGTGAAAGATAGTCATGTATCGACATTCCGTCACAATAATTATTTAAAAAAATCTTAAAATATATATCTGTAAAATGTTTACATATAAAATTTAAAGTTTTACATATAAGAACTAAAATTTTACTCCCTTGTATTAAATTTCAGATATATAAGCTTTTTTATGAATTAGAAACATTTCGGAAATTGTCCATTTCTATTAATTTTCTATTTTAATAGAAAAAAAATCCAGTATTTTCTAAATTCGCCATTGCAACGCATCATTAACAAATGTTATGTTTGAAATTTTGCAAGAATTTCTACACAACTTGCATCGTACTCAGTTTATCCCAAGCCTACCTTTTCCTTTAACGTTCGTAAAATTTTGTCCATTTTGGGCCAAAAGCAGTCATTTAGTGTTTCAAATTTAAGCCACGAAAACGAAATAATCATAAAAATAAATTAAAATAGAATTTTCTATACAGATTGAATTGAACAATGTAATAAAGATATTTAGACCGTATCAACAGCCTTCCAATACGTTTCAATATGGTCTGAATATCTTCAAATCGAACATTTCAAAAGATATTTTGTCAATTACGAGTATAGAGTAAAGCAAGTAAATTCGAAGCATAGAATGTTTTATACATATAACATTTGAAGGTGTTGATAGTTAAATTATTTCTTCGGTAGGCTTTCCACAAACTAACTTGATCTACTCTCGTACTGATGAAGTGTCTTTTCTTCCCAGTCATCTGAGTTCCGAATGGCGAAAATGACCAATCGAAAGACTGGGTCCGAAATTTCAAAAAGGTCCTGTCAAGAGTTCCCTGTTCCTTTTAATGTTTTTTTTGTCCGATTGAACTTTGAAAGCCCCTTATTTTTTTTAAAACAGCATAGTCGGCTATTCATTACATAAGTACCTGTCCTCGAAACTCCCCTTTTTCGACATTCAATACAATATTTAGCGGCAATATACGAGGGCCGGCTGAAAAGTTATGAGCCTAGAGTACCTCAACTACCGCTTTATTACTAATTTCTTGAGTGATAAGTTACTAGTTGCGTAACATCTAATGAGTATATAAACGAACTTTTAGGTAAATAGCATCATTACTCTCTGAGTTATTAAATAGTGAACATCACCATGTCTGAGTCATCGCTGCACTTAAGGAAATTGGAGTACCGCGCCGTCATAAAGTTCTTTGTGAAGAAAAAAAAACGGCTAAGGAAATTTTTAAAGAAATGTCTGAGGTTTGCGGAGAATCTGCACCAAGTCAAGAAATTGGTATTGGACGATCGAAGAATAAAAATGCGGCAGATAGCTGAGCAGTTGAACATTAGTAAGGAACGATTTGGTGACATTTTGCACACTCATTTGAACATGAGAAAAGTGAGTGCGCGTTGGGTTCCAAAAATGCTCACGCCCCTTGACAGGCAGCGGCGAGTTCAAAGAAGAAAATGGCTTCGAACAAATTAATCCCCCACCATACAGCCCGGACCTGGCTCCCAGCGACTTCTTTCTTTTTAGTAATTTAAAGAAGGATTTGCGGTGGCGAAGATTTGGAGGTGAAGACGAATTAAAGGCGGCAGTTGACAAGCATTTTGAGGACAAAAACGAAAAATATTTTTTGGATGGGTTACAGGCTTTATTTAAACGCTGTCTGAGAAAAATGTATTGAACTCGACGCGGACTACATTGAAAAATAATTTTTTTTGAATTTTTATCTCGTGTTTTAATATGTTAGGCTCATAACTTTTCAGCCGGCCCTCGTACTTTCAAATCATTTCAAATAAAAATACGTCGAAAATATTTTTCATGTTTTTTGTGTAATTCCAGAAAAATACTTTTTCCATATGCATTAGAATTTTTTCTTCTGATTGTTGGAGAAAGGCGTCGAACAATTGACTGCCAATTCGTCATCCTTGTGTGGTAGCCCGCTAATTGCGATTAGCGAAATCGAAGTCACCGTTTTACTCGGGACATCACTAGGCCGAAGATTATTCTTGTCTCGCTGCATATGAATCCTTCAGGGGTCTTTTTAGCATCGTTTGTTAGACTCCCGGCATTGCCCCTATGCACCTGCACGGGTGTTATAATTGATTTTCATAAACGAACCTTATGGTGGGGGGTAATTGGCCAAACTTTGATCTTTTTTATTTCTTTTTATTCAAAATTTAATGAAAAATATTATTTACTTCCTTACTTAGAATTGTCTGGTAGCTTGTCAATCCTCCTAAAAAGAAGTCCTCACTTTTTGAGGCAAATTATTCTTTCACCGCCATTTTTGACACGGTTGTTGCTGAGAAGATTTACCAGTAACCTGAACAGATGAGATCAGATTCAGATACTGTCAAAATATGCCGTTTGGGGTAAAGCGCTCCTCCAACCAACTTCTGCAAATAATTTTTGTGTGGTGCTTCTCTCCACGAATGATTTAGCGTTGTTTTGAAGAAGAAGAAGAACTGTAGTCCTTTTCTTTGCTCAAAGGGTGACGTTTACGTTGCATTTCTGTATTCAAAACATTGAGTTGCGAACTTTGGAAAACTTGTAGTACGCTATACCACTGACAATTCAACATAACTTTCATCTGATGCCCGCTAGCTTTTGATGCAGAGGGTGGCGTCTCTTCTTTGCAAACATATGTCCTTAATCTAACCTCGTTTTTATACACTACCTACTTTTTATCCTCAGTCATCAAGTGATGAAAAATGGTTTTCTTTTGTGACGAGCATCTCATAAAGAGCATCAGAAATTAGAAAGTAAATTTAATCGCTTAATTCGGACGGCACCAAAGCAGAGTGTAAGTCCATTAAGCCTAGTCTGTCAATTTGTATCTAAATTTTCTCAAAAATAAATATTGATCGATGGCAATACTCTTTCCTGATTTTAAACAATTTTGCCATATTAAAAATAATCAGCCTAAACATCGGAAATAAGAGCAAATTTGTTATTTTGCAGCCGTTGCCTCTGATTTATATATATTTTTGTAGATATCTGTCATGTACCCAAATTGTGTTTTTATACCATTTTATTCTTTGATGTTTCAGCTAAGAGCTTAAATTTAATGTTTAAAAGAAAGCTAGATACTTCATTCTCGACAAAATTCCTAGTTATCCGCAACTTGTTAAATCTTTCGTTAGTATCCAATGAATTCCCCCAAATTTTTATTTCTTTTCTGTCTACCTCTTCACTGATCACATTTTTATGTTTTGATAAAATCTTAAAATATGTGAAAAAATTTCTTGACTAGTATGTCTTGTAAGTTTTTTTCCGAATCGACTACTGTTACGGTTTTGTCCTAATTCCGCGGTTTTTTTTTTAGAATTTTCGTTGCATTTTATCAGCGCATGATTATTTAAATAAATATTTTTGTGCGATGTCCCATGCTCTGAATCCATGTTTTTTTATGTGTGAACGTTGAAACATATTGGTATTTCCATGAAATATTAAATCGATAGCTGGAATCTCAACTTTGTGTGACTCATTAATCGACCAATATTGGCCATCTTTCTGACGAATTCCACGAAACACGATAATCCTACTCATTTTCTCATGTCGCGTCCAAAGATTTCCATGTTTTCAAGAGTAGGAATCGTACAGTTGTTTCGTCAATTTGTACATATTGAGGATAAGAAAAGTTGGGTGTATGCATGTATGTTTTAATTTATTTGTTTTCGCTTTTTGACATTGACAGCTGAAAATTCTGTGTTCTGAATCCGTATTCATTTCATCTATGACTAGTTTCTTTATTTTGTATGAATGAGCTCTAGCTTATAAATGTTGACTTACATAGAAGAGGAAACTTCTAACATAATCTCTCAACACTTAAATCTTACTTAACTTAAAAGTCGGAATCAAACTAAGAAGTTTGAAATTCGAATTTCACAGAGATTGGATAGTGAAATCATAAAATGTTTAACTGATGACTTTGCGGCGGTTGTACCCCAGGAAAATATCGATAATATATTCTTAGATATTGTTTTTTTTTATATCTAAACATAGAATAATTCTTATAAAGAAATGAATGATTTTTTGATTGCATAATTTACTTTGAAACCGAATTGCATTAACAATGCTAAATACAGTACATCCTCTGATGAAGATATAAAAACCACTTACCGCTGTAAGTTAAAACGTTTACATGTATATCCTTACATATGAACAGGATAGTTCAGACTTATAATTTTTCAAATCCATCAACCGATGGCATTTGAAAATTAGATGTGGGAAGCGTCTCTCAATGAAAATGAAAATAAAAAATACATGTGTTTCTTGTTGCAATATCAAGAATGATTTAAACACAATCAGAATAATCTGAAAGATGGACTGTTAAGCATGAAAGAGCATACCACGTTATTGCTTCACTTACTACCTTTATGATCAAGAGATAAAACAAATTGCTTGTGTAAAGAACCGTTGAATCAGTGGTGGGAAATGACTTGCAACATAATGCTTCGCGCAAAAAGCCTGATCGAAGTTCGCTTAGGAAACTTGGTTACAACGACGACAGCACTATGACTGACTATCTATGGTGCAAAGAAAATATTACATTCGATGTGGATCGGCATTCAGAGAAAAATAATTGGAAGGCAAAATTAAACAAATTAACAAAAAAACAAATGAAAGTCCAAAAAGAGCAATTTAGATCTTTTTTGAAGCGCTGACCAAAGAATTGGGAACAGTCACATAGTTGAAACTCTTCCTTTCAACTTTGTTGATTTCAATGTTGTTCATACGTGCTTGAGGAGTTTTTTACGAAGTAATCTGTCCTAATCTGATGCGGAATAACACTAGTATTTGCCATTTTTATAAATATATTTATGCTTAGTTACTATCAAGTATACTTACTTGAACGTTATAAGTATATGAAATTCAGATTTCAAATGATTAACATGATTTGATAGAAAATAGTCCAAGAACGTATTTGAATGTGATTATTATTATTTTCTCTCACAGTACTTGGATTTTTAGGTTAGCGCCTATAATTAACGATATTTGTTTAAATATAGTTCATGTATACCTATTAAGCCATTCAGATCACTGACATTGAAACATAACCAAGTTAACATCAAGGTTACGACCCTCAAACTCAAGCTAAGACCACTTAAGATAGGTCTGAGGTTCTCCCAGGCATAAATGCGAAGTAATATTTGGTTTGAATCCCACGAACTGCTAAAGAATTTTATCCCAGGTGAGAAATTGAGTGAAAACACGACAATTCCATACGTCTAGTGAAATTCCGTGGAAATTTTTCGTTGCGTGCACAGCTTCGTTATTTCAACTAAATATCTTTGACATTTAAATATTGCTAGATAGTTGTAGTGCTCCATTCTTATAGTTCGCCGAGCAACAGAGATTCGTTTAGTATTAAACTTTAATATTTAAACTAGAGCAATACATTATTCTGAGAACCTTACTGCCCGACGTTTCAGAACGTTCAAGTAAACAATGAGTGCACTGACGAAAGGATTTTCAAGTTATTTCCCAACACTGGTGCAATCTCTGAAGACCATCTGTCCATATAAATTAGAACATCATTCAAAAAGTGACTTGCACGCAAACCACTGCTAGACAAGGTGTGAATACCTAGTTACACCCTTAAAATTTCATTGCATTCCTTTTTTATCGAAGGTGTTAACTATCAGTAGAATGAGTCCCATTCAACTTTATTTCTGTTTGCTACAAACAGTTGCTATGGAAGTTCGTTCGCTACTAAACATGAAACATGACTCGGGTGCTGCAATTAAATGGTTTTACAACCAACAAACAAACTAAAGTTGATTCGATTCTTTCAGAATTCACTGTTTCACATGAAATGGCTTAACTCACACTATCATCAGGACGGAATACAAATTGTTGTGCCAGCCTATTAATTCCTTCCACTGACATCATTATGCTCGGAAAATGGATAGAGAAGTAGAAAATAGCCACTCCATACATAGAAAACTTTCACATTGTCATTGTATTTGTCTTCAAATTACCTTGACTCACTCTTCATGCCAAATTAATTAAAATACTCTTCATTTGATTTAAATTGCATAGGGGTTTCGTAGGCATGTAGTAAAGTGTTCTCTGTATGTTAAATCAATTTTATGCAACAATTGTCGGCGAATTTTATTAAAACAAGTTGGTGCTTAGCCATTTCGCACTTTTAATAATACATAAAAGTATTGCTATCTCGCTATTGCTAAATTTGCAGTTTTTAATCGAATTTAATTTTCTTACCAAATTTCCCAATTATTTATTCACGTAATCATCAAACAGCTGATCTCCACGAATGTTGTTGTAAAAATAATTTATTAGTATCATAAAACTCTGCCACATGTCGTATCCTGAATTGCAGTAAATATAGTTAGTTTGATCTGTCTTGAATTCAGTCGTGCTGATGTTTCACAATGTCATATATCTGTGTCTTCATGTCTTAATTCGACTGTAAATTATCTCGTTCTCAAGTAGTTTGAAGTGGTCCCATTCACAAATGATTGGATAATTAATCACAATAGTTTAGAGCAACTACTTATGTTTATTTAGAGGCAGTAGCGAAATTTTTAATCGAATACATAAACAATCCTGTAATGTGTTTGTAATTAGGGATTTTCGCGTTAAAAGACTATTAAAAACTGATGGCAATAAGTGCTCTTGCAAATATTGCCTTGCATTATTATGTAAATTTAAATTCATATTATTAATTATGAAATCAGTTTCCTTAATAGTTCCGTTTCCGTAAAAGTTTCCAACAGAAAACTCTATTTGAAATATTAACTTATTTTCTCAAATATCTATTTATTTTCGTGCGTTCGGAAATGCTTCGTAAAGTTCTCGAAAATTTCACAATAATGTCAGCTGCAAAGTCTTATTTGTGCAGTTCACCGAATAAATTCGAGTGATCATAAATTCAAATATCATGATCAATATTTTCTTGTCCAAGTCATGGCTATGTCTCGTTACAAGAGCAGAAATAATGATTACTCCAGAAATAGAATTTTCTTAGTGCCTCGGCTCTTATGTTGAAATTTTCAACAAAATATCGTTAATTTTCTAGAACTTTCAAACACAGTCATGTCAAATATTTTACAACTTACAACACACTCATATATGCCCTTTTTTTTAATTTGAATGCGTAAATAAGCGCATCTGCCAATTAATACCTGGTAAAAAAATTTCAAATACTATCCGTTAAATTGTCAAAAGTTTTGGTATGTCAACTTAAGTAAAGTAAAAGAAAACTAAGTATATCTGTGGATAATTTATTCAACGATATGTTGGATAAATTATTGCAAGATTATCACTTCAGCTGTTTATTCTAAACTTCGCCCCCACAGTATTTTCTTCATGTTTCGATGGACTGTATTGCAACATTTTACACTTAGAAATTGATCTTGCTTCTACACTTATAAAAAGATTAATTCTCATATGATTGTAAACACAAGATACTTTCTTAGAATATACGTACATAAAATGTTTAAAATTAGTTCATAACTTTTTTTGAAAAAATAAAAGAATTTTCGAGTATTTTTTTAATTATTTTTTTAAACATTGTTGATAAAATTTTTGTAAATGTAACCCTTCTGTTGAATTAATACCTGTATCCTCCACTACATATAGTTTGTTGCAATTCCATTTAATCACTAAAGCGAAACCACATATAAATGCGAAATGCCAATTAGGTTTCATGTATGGACATGTATTGACTTCTTGTGCCACATTTCTCTTCAGGATTTTCCGTAAAATCTGAATATTGTTTCCGTTAAGTTTTAATCCCATCTAATTTTCACGCTATTTCTGCGATCAAAAAGATGCATATGCTCTTTTCTTTTCTTAGTCGGTCGGTTTCAGGAGCTTAATCGGTCAAAAAACAAAGGATTCGGAAAATATTCCTAAATTTTTGGATAACGATATTTTTGCAGAACAGCATCCTTTGGTATTATTCGATCCATCTAATCTTTGACTATGTAAAGAGGTCCAGTCCCTTTAGATGATATGTGTTTCACTTTTCATACCATTCAGCACCCATTCATTTTTCCCTATTCCTGACAAACCATGATTTATCTGTTAAAATTTGGGACGTTTATTGATCAAAAATATTAATTATCTATTTACTAATATTGACTAGAACGGCTTCTTACTTTTATGGGTTGCATAATTTATTTGTCAACTAGTCTTTTAACCTTATTGAGTTTATAGCATTTCTATCCATGTTTTTTTTTTCTTGCATTTTGAACCATTTCGTTGAAACTGTTCTTTTATTCGTCATTATTCCATATTTATACCTTTACTTGTTCCAAAATGATTAACCAATTTTAGTTGTTAGCAAATTAATACTGGCTTACTCAAATAAATGAACTTTCAAATTAAATTCTACGCTTTCAATGCAGCGCTGACATTTTCTTATAAAAAGTAGAGAAACCCAAAATTTCGTCTTGTGGTTCTGATCGAGCTTACCTGGAGTGTTTCGAAGATGCATTTTTCATGCCTTCTATAAAAAATATAAATATATAATTTGAAAACCGTAAAAACATTGATAAGATTCAATTTAAGTACGAGTATGATATTCTGGTGAAAAAACCAATAGCTACTCGCACAAAATGATAGCCAGTTTCTTTTCACTGCCTGCAGAGTTTTTTTAGAATGAAAAGTTAAAATTTTGTGGTTATTGTCGTGTAATTTGATATCAATGTTCAAAAGACAAAGCGGTTTGAAAATGGTGAACATCAAATATAAAGCATGATCGAAAACGAAGCTCCTATAAGCTCAAACGCAAAAAAATAGTCAACAGAAACAAGGGATTATTTGAAAGTGCCTTAAAGAATATGCTAGGGCTAAATTACATCTTCAACAATAAGAGACATTAATTGGAACCACTAGGCAAAATCCTCCTGAGGTAAACAGCTTTAGAGCGAGAGTGTGAGAGAGTGAGAATGAAGAGGGTCTGCAACTTGTGATTTCTTATTTTGTCAATGCTTTGGGGCTGTGGTGTAATTGAGGTGTTGGTGGTTCATTGCTGATCTTGCCCATGTACTGCAGATGACGCCTGCCACATACCCTGTAGATAAGTCAGGATTAAGTTGCACCTCCTTGAAAGAAACGTCTAGTTCTTTTCAGATAATTTGGCGGGCACGATTTTAATTTTCGAAAGAGAAAAAGGGATGCGTCTCACATCAGATCTGGTCGATTCACCTGCGAATGCGCAGGGACGTGTAGTCACATTCATTAATCCCTCTCTCTTCTATCTGTCCACCCGAAGAAGCGGTCGAAATTACCGCTTCCAGCCCGAAGCTAGGTTCTCGATTTGACAGGGTAAATGTCTCTTCGATACTTCAATTATTGTATCCTTCTGGGATTACGACAAGCAAGACGTAAATTGATTCCCCCCTAATCAGTAAAAGATTCGTTGTTATTATTTTACTATTATTTATTTTATTGGGAGTAATTATCGATTAACTGAATGGGAGTAAAGAATAAAGATACTATCAAATGCATAATAGTTAGATTAATTTCAAGTATTTTGTATGCGAACAGTTCTTTGACAAAGTCAACCTAATATTTTGCCATTATTTTCAGCAAGTTTGCGAAGACTCCAAGTGCCGGAGGCGAGCTTTCGTCGTATCGTAGATTACATTAAGTCATCTGCAGAATTCACAATAACAGTCCTCGTACGACAAGAACGGGGCAATTCCGGGTCACTTGTATCCTTTTCGTACGGCCCAAATAGGTAAATGATTTACAAGTTGATTATTGCTACAATGATCGAATATGATCAATTGTTTAGCAAAAACATTCATAAGCAAGTAGTAAGTAAATAGTAAAATATTGTCAGGTATTTAGAACTCGAGTCAAGTGGAAAGCGCGGTGAGGTACGATTTCATTATACATACCAGACACCGGCGGGCAATATGCTTCTTCACACTGAAATGTTTTCGTATCAGTTAGCTGATGATACATGGCACAAGGTGGCGCTCTCAGTAAGTGGCCCTGAGATTCAACTTATTATTGACTGCCATCCCTTGTATAAACGAGTGAACCATTTTCTACCAGATAGGAACTTCAGTGCTTCCAATATTCAATTATTCGTTGGACAGAGAAATTTATATAATCATAGTATGTTTAAGGTAAGTAATAATTTGTTAAATACAAAAATAAAAAAAAAAAAACAAAATGAAAATTAATTTATTGAATATGGCCTCTTATTATCATTACAGGGCTATATTGAAAGCGCCCATGTGATAGCTAAGCCACATGGATATTTGAAACAATGTCCTCATGTGCATGAGCAATGCCCCACATGCGCGGAATTCAGTCTTCTACAGCATACTATAGATGAACTGCAGAAAAAGTTTGATAAGTTATCGCAAAGGGTAAATATTTTGGTTTTGTCTAAACGTAGCGTAAATTATAACACTAAATTTCGCTTGTATTAATCCCAAATTAATTTTTATTTTTAAGCTCAGCAGTGTTTCTAAAGCCTAAAGAACATAATATCAGCATTGTCACCTTTCCTGTTCCCTACTACTCCGGTTAAAAGTGGGTCGTGGAACCCCTTTCTTGAATTGAGCTTGATAGTTATTTACAAGAGTAGTGTAGTACATAATTCCATGGCCATCATTATGGATCAGTTTACGTTTATTGTTTAATTTCGATTGTATGTCACTGTTGTGTAGTTTGCATTTTAAAGCTCTTCTGGAATATACATACAACGATAGTTAGTCCATGCATAAATGAAGTCTGATCTAACAGATTAACAAATTTCGGATCCCATTTATGCTATTATAACCAATCCCGTATTGTCCCATACTTAATGTCCGATTTAAAATTTATCCTTACTATTAACAAAACACGATAGTATGCTGTCATGTTGGTTAAGACTATGACAAAATAAAAAAATTTTGCAGCCTCCTGCTTCATACGCAACACTTAGGAGCTTTTTCAAAATATTCTCTGGTTCATTCGACATATACTAAACCTTTTTGTACATTTAGAATTCATAGCCAACATTGATGTTAATCACAGAACTTCTATAATAACATAAATTTTATTTACTGTTTATTATTAGCTAGTGGCTACAGAGAAACGAGTATCACGTCTCGAGGAGTGTGAATGTAGAATATCTTGTAAAGTTAATGGTACTACTAAAGAGGATGGAGCTGAATGGAAAGATGGGTGTAATGTGTGCAGATGCGAAAGTGGCAGTATTATTTGTGAACCACCAAAATGTGAACCACTTACTTGTAAATATCCTACTTATGTTAATGGATCGTGTTGTCCAATATGTAAAAGTAAGTATTTCAAAGTGTCTTCTAGAATCAAGTGAAGTTTATCTTTCATGAATGTTGATGATTATTATTTAGTTATTCCTTATTCAATTACATTCTATATGAATATTTAGTTAGTATCCAAGAAGATGACCGAAAAATATTTCTACATTTAAATCATGATTCCTTTTCAGAACATTGCTATATACGAAGCAAACACTTCGATCATGGTGAATTCTATATAGAACAATGTAACAATTGTACATGTGACGATGGCTCCATGAGATGTGTGAAAATCAATTGTTCCACACCGAATTGCTCACCAGAGAATATAATCAAAGTAAAAGATGAATGCTGTCCTGTTTGCAAAGGTGATGACGATAACAGAAAAGACGATAAATATAATTTATTGTAGTAGTAGTTTATTCGGCCACATGAAACGTAGAACAAAACTAGCAAACGAATATTATCAATCAAATTGTCTTTGGCCCAGGCAATCCTTTAAAAATTTCGTCAATTGCTATAGTACAATAAACAATAGTGTTTAAAATCAGGGGGCACACATAAAAAATCAAAAAAATAAATCCAATCTTAGAAGCATTAGTTGCATAATACGCAGGTCTCGAACTGTACTTGGTATTTGTGTTTTAACATTTACCTACACTACGCGTTAAGATTTTGTTTAAGATTAATTGCCAATACAAATGGACTGATATTCGATAATTATGAATAATTTACAAGAAATAATTTTGTTAGGTTCTAGTATGCGGTAATACGAGCTTTTTACATTCCGAATAAATACGCTTTTAAGCTATTACTAAACAATGAAAATGCATCGCTGCAGTATGCAATAACAACTTCAAAAACAAAACAAAATCCAATGAATTGTTCCGAGTTAAAGAACGAAATAGCAGAAGAGTTCAAAGACTATTTGAAGTTATCTTTGTTGTTAATTAAAAGTAAATAAAAGGCTTTGCCTGCCTTTCACAAGGATCTGCAAGATTATAATTGAACAATGTGCAGAAAATCTATTCATTGGTTTTTCATAAAATAAGGATATAAAAGCAAGTAAAGGAATCCTTTAGAACAATGTTAATTTTCAAAATTCTTGTGTATATGCAAGAAGAAGTATTTACTATTTACTCCAGCAACCCAATAAGTATTACTTGCTTTTTATCTATAGATTGTCCTTTTAAAGGATGTTCTGCTTAAAGTTATCATTAGAACAAACAATGTGTATAACAATATATTCGTTAACCCATATTTTGTGTTATTTCATGTGTCTATTCTTCGTACATGGAATAATTGCTACTGTTACTACTGCTTGTGCTCATAACATTGCAATATACATCTAAAATGTCATTAATCCTCCTGCTTTAATCTTCATAATTTCGATTAACATGATAACTGATCATAACCAAAAACTTTTGTGCTTCTAACAAACAAATGTGGCAATGAAAACAATCATTTTCGAAATAATAAGGAGATGACTATTGCTCAAAGGGACATGCATGCCATACTAATGCTACGTGTCTTAACCTATACACCAAGTACACGTGTACCTGCCGCCAGGGCTTCCAAGGAGATGGGTTCCATTGTTCTGGTAAGAAAATTTGACTATTTTAACACACATAAGAATATAATTTTTGGCTAGAATCTCTTCAATGAAATGTAGCGGCGTCTTGAGCGTGTATATGTGTTGAATAGCTTTTGATTTCATTACACTTTTTTACAAATGTTTTGTTTGCCATGCAAACATCCCAGAAATAGTTTTCTTTTAATTTTAAACATTATTTTATATTTTAATGAAAATATTTTTGTAATTAGATAAGTAGAAAGCTTGCATAAGTAGTTTAGTATAGATTTAGTGAAACAGTATAATTTTAAAATCTTGGTTTTATTAAAGTATAAGAGCACAAATTTCATGACTTCAATAAAATGCAAGTTGGGAACGAGACCATAACAGATTTGATGTAATCTCTCATATTCCCCATCCAAAATTATTGAAATTGCAATTAATCAAGCTCCGGGGCTTTTTGGCATTTACAAGTGGTGAAAAGTTGAGTAGATGTAACTTGTGATGTGAACGGCTGATTAGATTGTATTCTTACTGGTTGCAGAATGTGTTCGGACGAAACGAGGAAATCAGTCCTCGAAATTCAGTTTGGAGAAGTATTTTTGGGTCATTTGTTTCTAGATTTGAAATGTTAATGTCGCCCTAATGGTTTTTCTCTACTTATTCGTCAAGATTTTTTATGTTGGTGGTGTTTCCATTTAGTATCCTATGAAACTTGAAGTGATGGTCGTGTCAGAAAGACGATGTTTTGTTTCATTTTTGTATCTGAACAATCTGATACAAACTTCTTTGTGATTGGTAAGTAAGATTGTGTGCAAAGTTGGTTTGAACTAATTCCTATCAATAAAACTCATTAAGAAGTATTGAATTCATTTCGAAAGCTCAATCTGCATTCAGCTAACAACTGCGTTGGCTTTTTTGTTAGATGAAACGCCTGATCCATTTTGCTTTCCATGCATTATAAATATGACACCTATTTTTGACACGAGGGTAACTTATTATTCCGCCAGTAGCACTAATAAATAAAGTGTTTTTGCATAAGTTCATGCATGTCTACGATTATAGAAAGCCGTTAAGAACATAATAATGTGATAGACAACATTGTAAGGCATTAATCCACTTCAGTAAGTTAGTGTGAAAGATCTTTGCATAAGATGTCTGCACTGTCGTGTGCAATCAATTTGCGATTGTCCTATTGTAATGCTGAACCATATTTATCCAATTGCTTATTCTTGAAATGTCTTCACTGTAGTGCATCGGCAACCATCCTACCAACAATGTCAGGACAGATATCTTGTATTTACCATACAAACTCGGTTTGTACGCTTCTCCACAATCATCATATTCATCTCACGGTCAACGATATTCGGGACACGTAAAACGTAATAATTTACTTTTACTAACATTTAAACACAAATAGAGCATGAACGAATGCGGGTGGTATTAATAAAAACGTATTCTCGGAAATTAATGATTGACGCGTGAGTGAGATTTTAAAAGTTGTTTTCTCAACGTGGGGAATCCAAATCATGTTTTTTGTATACTGTGGTTATCACATGATTATTAAGCATGGAATTACAAAACGTACTCTCGAACATAAGAAATTGAGACAAATCCATTGGTTTGAAATTTTCGCAATTTCAGTCAGACATGCAGCTGAGTTCGAATTTCATTTAGTAACAATTCCCCAATCGCTTCATTTGAGTTGAACGAGTTGAATATTGATTGCTCTCTTCGGATACATAATACAACAAAATTCATTTATTTGAACCGAGGAATGATTTTAATAGTTCAACAACAGCATTTCGTGCTGCATTTAATTTAAATCACTCGTGAGTGTTCCAGGTTGTAAGCTCAAATGCCATTGCACGTTTCAAACCTCTCAAAACTTGCTTCATTTTCATTTTACAAATTATGGTTAATTTAATAAATTGAATGACATTCAAATTAGACGGGGAAACTTTTTTCACCTTTTAAAACTGATTTTCCAACATTAAGATTTATTTTATATATTATTATTATTATGTATACTCCTACGTTTATATGTAAATACTTGATTTTTCGACAAAATCGGAGGAGAAGACTCTACGTTATATCAACATTTCTTTGGTCACCTCGAAGTATTTGTTTTAATTCTTCCGGTATGCGGAATAATTTCTCATATTATTAGTCAAGACAGAGGAAGAAGGAAACATTCGGATCGTTAGAAAGGCTACGTTTTATTGCATAAGTAGATCATATGTTTACAGTTCGAATAGACGAGGACACTCGCATTTGGCACTGCTTACGGTTTGTAGTTCTCCCACTTATTTAATCTTCCATTCATAAATTTTCGATTTCATATATACAGTTCTTTATTCAATTTTAAAATTGTACATAGAAATGTATAAACTTAAGCGTCTGCTTCAAGTAAAAAATCGACTGCTATTCATTTACATCGCTCGAGTCATATAGGATGTCCAAGATAAAAAAGTTAACCGGATATATGCTTCTAATTAGCTTTTAATGAAAATAATAGGAGCCAAGTTTTCTTTCAAGAAAAATGTAACGTCGGCAAATCCAGGAAATACTATTGCACGAAGTTTATATCTAATAATTCTTTTATGATAGTTTTTTAGTCAGGTTTTCTTAAGGAAGCAATATCGTTAAAGGCAGGTTTATACCTTGAAAATTCTCGTTTTACTTGTGCTGTAAATTTTATGAAAATAGGCTTAGAAAATCTCCTTTGAGTTCCTTTTAATGATACGTGTCTTTAGTGGCGTTTGGAAATTCGTAACAATTTCCCTTTTCAGCGGATTTCTGCTATTTCACGTTAAAATTATAGGAAGAAGATAGATTTAATTTCATGGCGTGACTAAGAAGTGATCGTTACTGGAAGTTCCATGGATGGAATGCATTTATGTAGGTTTAATCACCTACTACACTACGACCTTAATATTTTTCTTCTGATTCTAGGATTTTTATTTTGATTTAGTGATATGTTAATAATATAATATTTAAGAATTTTTGGTAATGCACAACTTCTAAAATATAAAAATACAGGAAATTTCCCGAAAGTGGCAAGGGATCTATACGTGGAAAATTATTGTTCAACTTATATATCAAGAAAAAAGGAATGTTATACTTTTGTTTTGATTGAAGGGTATTAAATTTTAGTTTGCTTTCTGATTATTAATTTGCAAATTCTGTTTTGTGTTGTCCTGCAATCTTAGTATTGTTGTGTTCTATTGGTAATTGGCCTCAACCTTAAATTGCATGTGCTCAGTACTTGTTTGAGAAATGAACATGAAACACTCTTGGTTAAGCGGTCTCTTGTAAACTGATTATTTTTTGATAAACGAAATTATAAAGCTGCTTTTCCAACGTTATTTCTTAAACAAAAATCGTTTGATTTGCATTAGTATCGTTTTCCAATGAAAGGTTTGTTTGCTAAAACTCTACGAACTGATCTTAATTATTGTTAATAGCTGTTTAATTTCATTCTCTTCAGATGTTGACGAATGCGCTGCCGCACGAGGAAGTGACTCGGGAAATCACTGCCGTTTCAATACCCAATGCGTTAACATTCCAGGATCATACCGCTGCGAATGTTTGTCCGGCTATCGACGTCTCGATCGATATAATTGTGTTGAAATAGACGAATGTGCCAGCGGTCAGCATTCATGTCACGAAAATGCCAATTGCATTAACACTCAGGGGTCGTATCATTGTGAGTGCAAAGAGGGCTATATTGGCGATGGTTATGACTGCAGACGTAAGCAAAAAATTGAACCTATCAAGGAGGATTGCTTGCTAACATTTAAACATTTCCTTTTGTATGATATATTATATATGAACCTAAACAGCGGTATGCAATCAAACCTGCTTGCATGGTGGTCAATGCTCCGCCCCAAATGTGTGTACTTGTCGTATGGGATTCATGGGTGCGGCGTGTGAACAGGACTTTGACGAATGTGCAAGTGGTCTACATAATTGCAAGGAGTCTTCTGAATGTATAAACATGCCTGGATGGTACTATTGTCAGTGCAAAAGCGGTTATCAGTCGCTTGGCTCAGAATGTTATGATATAGATGAGTGTGAACGGGGGAAGCATAGCTGCCACCCAACTGCAACTTGTGTAAATACTATTGGACATTTTGAATGTCATTGCCCAGATGATAAGGCTAGTTCTGATTGTAGTTTGGGTAAGTGTTCGATGTATGAATACATTTTTTGTATGTACTTGCAGTATAATCCATATAATATATCGTCCTGTTCGTCCTCAAATCTACAATTATTACTATCTAAAGACATTGCGAAATTTTTCGCTACAATAATGACCTTGTGTAATTTTAGAGTGCATTTTTGAGGACAGAGAAATACCGGATGGTAGCATTGTATCACCAAGAAATCAGCCTTGTAAAAAATGTACATGTCAAAAGGGAGTTATAACATGTGAAGAACCAAAGTGCAATTGTTCCGAATGGAAGCGAGGAAAGGAAAGGGAACTTTGTTGTCCGCAGTGCGATCCGAATGAGTCTTGCCGACATCAGGAGTTAGATCATGTTATTTTCAAAAGTGGTGAAAGGTGGATTTATCAGTGTCAAACTTGCGAATGTCTGGTGAGTTTTGCGGAACTTTTTTATATGTAAATCTTGCACATGTATGAACTTGAAAAATTGAAATTTTACTACCAGTATGGAGAATTTGATTGTTGGAAGCTCGAATGTCCACCGTTAATGTGTGACAATCCTCTGCCTCTGCAACCTGGTGATTGTTGTCAGCGCTGTCCTGACGATCCGTGCAATTATCTGGGCAATGAAACAAATGCTCTAGGTCATCCGTGCACGTACAAAGGACATCAGTATTCAACTGGTCAAATCTCATATGAATTGGCTAGTCAATGCACGAAGTGTGACTGTAAAGTAAGTATCTTGTAAAAGTTTATTTTGTTTTCCTTTTCGCATATAATGCGTAATGCTTAGTTTACTGATGTTAGGGATCAAAGAGAAAAGCTCATAATATAGCCTAGTTGACTTTATAAATTTCTACATACTCATTACAACGCGATTAATTTTGTTATTAACAATTTCATATTTGAAAGTCTACATTAAACCATAACATGTTTCAATTGCGCTTTGAATTTGTTAAATAACTCATTAACAGATAGTCGTGGCATATAACAATCATCTAAAACACAAGAATACAGTGTTTAATTTTGTTTTTATTTTAACATGTAACTAAACTTTGCACTTATGCTAGAGTTTAATGCGCTGCTTGAGAACTAAAATTGTACTTGAAGCGTTTATTATAAGTTTTGAAATATCTAATAGAAATGTCAATAACAGCATTAATTAATATTAGTAATAAAAATATTTAACACATAATGTGTAAATGTAATCTTTGAAATTCATCTTGAATTTCGTGATTATGGGTTATATAGACTCTGCGCTTAATGTGACCATTTGAAAGCTCGGTATAATTAAGTCAATTTAAATTTTACATCCTAAAATTGTACCTGTAGAATTTCGGTAAACCTAAAGAGAAATATTTATTCCATTGAAGTTTAAAACGATGATATTTATTTCCGCAACTGGTTTTAAATTTTTGTACCGGGCTGGTGGTTATAATATTTTAAATCTAATATTGAAAAGGACTCATATATAGCTAAATTGATTTTTATTTGTGAATTGTTTTCTGTTTGTTTGATGTTATGTCATGAGATCTTTAGCCTGAAATCAACTGAAAATATTATCCTTGAATATATATTCCTCGTATAAATTGTTCAAATAGACCAAAACAGAATTCAATTAGATGCTGAGAATATGCTGCCAAACTAACAGAATACTAATATCAAAATGGGTTTAGCAAAGTCTTTTGGGGAAAACAACCAGGCAGGCAATAAATTATGGATACTCATTTATCAGTTTTGCTAATCCTGAAATCAACTACCGATATATTTCATTGGTCTATAGAGTATCACTTCATTATTGAAGATTCCTTTTCAATATATTCCTGAATTTCCAGAACAAAATACTTATTTTTTCACATGCGAATGTTTGATTGGTCAAAATTCGTCATTTTGTTATGGCCTTAAGCTACTTTTGATTATTAGGGCGGAAGCGATCAGTAATATTTTGCGATGAACAGCTTGTGAATTCGTTCAGAGATGCTTTCTCTTGACCTCTTGACTACCCTCTGATATTTTATTATGCAAAAAAATTGTGCAATTTAATTCGTTTCGTGGTAATGAATGAATATAAGCAATGTACTCAGATTTTTGTGTATTTTGCAATATGCATTGAGCCATTTAAGTCGTTTGATGTTATTTTTTTGATTTGGATATTTATTCTTCTACTAGTCCATTGCTCCTGTTGTGTTCAAAGACAAGCACTGGCGTAAGCTCAAGATCAAATTAAACCTCAGTTGCGATTTTATGAATAGTATATCATCAAAATTGAGTGTTGTATGCGAAGTTTGAAAATTTGAAGTATTATCGTTTACTCACCAGCAATAAAAAGTTTTTAACAAGCCGACTTTACCAAAAATTTAGCATTCTTGAAATTAGATTGTTCTAAGCGTCACTTGAGTTTTATTAGTTTTTCATTGTATTCACTTTATGTTTCACTTATTAAAAAAAGTGATCCAAATATGTAAACCGAACTCAATCGTTTGGCTTTATTTATAAATATTATTTATGTACGTGATTAGAAATATTCATTGGATGTGCGTCGCTTGTTTTACGTTTTATATGCTTAAAGCTGAAGATCGATCGCTGACTCCAAAAATATATCATAACCATACACACACAAATATTGGTACTCAGTTTGTCAATTTACTAAAATAAACTATCACAAAAATGATTTCATTGATTACCTTTACGACATTTCTACAATCAAAATTAAAGGCTACTCTCTTACTATTGTTAAGATTCAAAAATGATATTTAATATTGGAGAAGACTTATACAAATTGTTTTTTCTTTTTTCGCTATGTTTTCATAAAAAGCGCAAAAGTATAGTTTAAGTTTATTTCGTTTAAAACTAGATGATAAAGTAGAAATTTTTCTTGAAATATGTGTATAGATTTTAAGAAAATTTTGAAAGACGTTAGATACGCAAAACAAAATAAAATTTTAAACTAACCAAAATTATGAAGGCATAGCTGTTAAATGAATGCTACCTGCGATTTTTCCAGGTACCCTACTGTGCCCAACTGGTGAGCAATTCCGCGTATTGTGTGCATCGGTAAAACAAATCACTCTTTAACTACACTAACCTATGTCCTTTTTTTTCTTGAAACGATTACTTTGAATTTGGTAAAGATGTTTTGGGTTTTCGTTTTCGGTATCTTTAATTTCTATTATCTTCATATACGTTTGGTTTGATATGTTCATAAATTAAAATTTATATGTGGTTTCGGTATATATTTGATTTTCATATTATTTCCTATTAAATTACATAAATTTATTGTGTTGTACAGTATTGCACATAATTTTTTTTGAATTTTAAACGCTGTACAAATAGTTTTGTTTCCAGAATGTGTTCTAAGCGCACACTAAAGATGTTATTGCAAAAAACGCTTTTGTAAATATGTACAAGGATATTTCGTTCTATTTATTGTGTTGCTATATGAAACGTTTTTGGGGGAGAGATTTGAAATGTACAGAGAAAATTCCACTGCTCGAGCATAGTCAGAATCGAAATATCAACTGACATTTATTTATATGCCTCGGCATTATTGCAGAAGTAGTTAACAATAGATTGTGGTGAGAGTTTAGCAAATTTAGTAGTTGATCTATTGAAAGAAAGAAAATCGTTCCAGATTGGAACTGCAATTTATTCAAACAATATATTTGGTGTTTGCAAATACTGGCCTATATCTTTATATGTAGTGAAGATTAATTACTGAATTATACGTATCGAATAATATATAACAAACATCTAAAACAAATCACATACAAATTTAGAACACTGTTTGGGAAAATAAAAAGATTTGCCAAAGTGTTAGTTTTCCTCTTATTGTACGAGCATTGAATCCCGAAATTAAGTATTATTGTAACTAGTTCGGTGACCATAATATTCGTTTGAGTAAAGAATTAACGTCATTCGTCAGTTTACCATCGTTGCGAACTCAAATTCGATCATAAAATGAGGACAATATGCCGTCGAATGTATGTCATATAATGTCTAAATATTCTTTATAAAAACAATATTTTAGAAACAAATATTCGGTTTAGCTAAACTTTACTGTTGATAGATATCCTAGATAAATTTTCCTCCAATTGAGAATGTTTTAAGCCTACCCAGTTTTTATCAGTTGTAAGCAAAAGTGTAGAGAACCGGGAAATTACAATTGGCTTTTCTTGCGAAAGGTATGTTGTGTGTCTTACCACCCCTCAAGGAACCATGAGAACTATCATCTTTGCAGAAGTATTTTTCACAAATAAAATTTATTTTAATGCTTGTAATAATAGTTATAGTGAAGTTTGCGGAGTATTTGAGAACTAGCCGGGAAGTGTCAGATGTTCGCGATTATCTTCATTGTGCTGCAAAATACGATTCCGTAGATATTTTCACGACCTGCACTAGCTCTGGAAGTTAGTTTCCGAAATATACTAGAGTGCATTACCTGCATTCGCTTTAATCGCCTCTGAACTATCACATTGAGTGCCCTTTAAACGGGATTTTAAATATTGGATTTAAAATTGGCAGCAGCGAAAGTTCCAAGGACACTATGTGGGACATCCGTTTAATAGCTAAGACAATGCGTCCGTAAACTAATATTTTATTTGAATTCTACTATGAAGTCTCGGATATCAAAATGAAGTTGCGACTTTATTGTTTAACGCATGTGCTTGCTTACACGACAACTGGTCGTATGAGTATTCAAATTCTTAGTTGAACTTGAAAATCTGTTTAATAGATACTTTTGACCTCAGCTTCTAGGCTTTGCACAGTATTCAAAGATGTACGGTAATTTAGATTATATTTAACCTATTAGCTCCTCTTACTAATACTTCCTTCAATTTTATTGAAAATAAATAAAAATTTAGTAAGAATTATCTCCGAAATGGAAATATTGAAATATTTTAGATTTATTTTGACCTTTCTCGATTGGTGAAAGTTGCAAATCAAGTTAATATAGAATTCGACATTTTCCATACTGCTTTGCACATGCGGTGGATATGCATTAGGTCCTCTAAATCTTTTTTTGATCGTGTCGTGTTCGGAATCTTCTTTCGAAAACTACACGATGCGAATTCTGGCATAATTGATGAACTACGAGGAAAGTAGGCCATTCTGGATTCGTTAGACTTTGTGTTAGCAATTAGTAATTTAACGCATATAATATAGTTTATTTTATCAAAAGTATAGTATTTAATATTGTAATGCGACAATTCAGTACTGTAAACGCGACTTTTTTCCACGAAAAAACCATTTCGTGACCATTTCGTTGCTTATGAAAAATCGTAAACCAACTTCTTAGACATTCTGAATACAAATAAATGCTAATGGGCTCAATATATTTGATAACGCTTTCATTTTTGATGCATTGTTGATAAAGGGTACATTTCTTATTACTTCATTTAAGAAATTTTATGTTTTAAAATCACCCAAAAATTATTAAAAAGCCAAAAGTAAATAACATTTTTTTTTTTTCAAGTAGAAAAATCGTAATAAAGATATTGTTGAATGAAAGCGAAAAATAGGGAGGGGGGTTTGTTCAAAAAGTCACAGAAAATATCCAAAATCACTAGGTAGCCTGTCAGCCTATTTTTAGGCTTATATTTTTTCTACTCTAGCGGTTTCAATCGTTATTAAGGTCAGCAGATTAACCAAAACAGAACAATTTTCAAACGTAAAATATCAAATAAATATTCGTAAATCATATTTACTTCAAATCTTCATTAAATTTTATATGCTTCATGTATACGACACAAATCGTGAATTGATGTTGTCAGCAAAGGAAAGTATGAAGTTAGGTTCCCACCAAAAATATTCCTTTTAAGTTAAAAGGCGTTGCCAACATTTCCTGGGAAACTTTTATATATTCTTATTCAAGGTTCCTTATTAACACATTTTTAAGGTTTGAACGTGTAAGGTTTAAGACAATAATTATTTTTCGCACAATATATATCAGTTTGTATCCTTATTTTGAATTAAAGTATTTCCGTTGAAACATTACTATAATTTTGTTTTGACTATAATTTGCCAAACAATTCAGCACAATGCACAATAAATTGTTGGTTTGCATGAACCTTTCCTATTTAAAACAGTTTTCATTCACTCAAATAATTTATCATAAGTGTGATGCAACTTTCACAGCACAGCAGCATTTGCTCTTCACAGCACAAAAAATAAACGATTTGATATATTGAACATAGGTGGAATTATGTTAAATTTTATAAGAAAAGAATATTATTGAATTTAAAACAATTAGGACATAATAGGATGTAACAACGAGACGTGATGGCATTCTTTATCCTTAAAAAAA
The DNA here is from genome assembly GCA_954870665.1 of Stratiomys singularior. Lineage (NCBI taxonomy): Eukaryota > Metazoa > Arthropoda > Insecta > Diptera > Stratiomyidae > Stratiomys > Stratiomys singularior. The sequence continues at coordinate 28,859,198 of OX940881.1, read as the reverse complement.
TTGCTGAAGTATATGTGCGTAATTTGCACATTAGGATCGGTATATTGAACTAGAATCAAATTAAAATTATATCCGAAACAAAATGTAGAATTATTGAATATGAATAAATTTTCTGAAATTACATCACAATATGATTTTCTCTGCCGAGGTTTCCAAATCTACTAGGTAGATCTTACTTAGGTCTCAGTTATGCGAACCTAATGAACGACAAAAATAAATGTTGCCCTTATTTTCTTTCGGTTGTGAAAATCGGTTTTATATTTCAAGAAAATCTCCTTTACGCTCCATACATAAAGTGTAATGATCTTCCACCATTTCAACGCCTTTGCTTTAGAATGATTTATCACATCATCCAAAAAATGTGTCCGTTTCCAATTAATTTTTTTCATTCACCGCATTCACTTTCTGAAGCAATGTTTTGAGGTTTGGAAGGGGAGGAATAAGTCGCGAGACTAATCAGCAATCGGCGCATAAAACATTTTAGATTGCGTGTTAATACGACATTATAAAAGTTTAGATTAAAAATTCGTTGCAATTTTGGGCAGTTTTCAGTGTATGCCAAGAGTTTTTCATTCTTAAATATCCATGTAAAATATTTTTCATGGCAGATACTTCATGCAACTTTCAAGGATTTGTTCAGTTTTTATTTATTTTTGGCAGAAAAGTGAGTTATCGTCAGTAAAGTCGTGCTAACAAGCTTAAATGCAGACTCAAATTATATTGTTGCTTTTAACGTTGAAGCGAAATTGCCGGACTTGGACTCCAATCTGGGTTCCATAACTTTCGTATTGCAGAACGTTTACCGTTTTCGACAAAATCACTGCCAAACATTTATTTGAATGCCTATAGATTGTCTATACGGCTTAATTTCGATAACTGTCGTTTAAAGATCATAGTTCAATGATAAATATACAATTGATATTTTGTTTGAGTTATAAAACCAGAAGAATGGGAAATTATTCTACCTAATCATATAATTGAAAGTGGAATACTACATATTTATCGTCTGGTGTTCTTGTCTGTAAAAGAAAAGGTAGAAATCTTACGATCGGTCACCTAGATTCTGCGATACACATAAATTTGTGAAACTTAATTTTCTTCCGAACTTAAATAGAATTGTTACAAATTTAGATTATTCTTGCAGATGAATTTACCAAAGTCTTCAATATACAACAAAAGGCTTCAGTTAGCTTTGTTGAGGCCTCTTAGCTTCAATTAAATAATAAAATTATAATATCGCATCCTTCAGGGAATTTCGTTATTCATTAAAACGTCACTCTAGTCAGATTAAAAAGGAATAAGAATGTTAACCATAAGCAAAAGGTATCATTTATTAATATTAACTGTAATTTGCATTTAGCTTCTCTATTACAAATTGAAAATAGAGTTTGTTATGTCGTAACCAATTATAATCCGTCACAAATCTATAAACCTTAATCAATTTACTATTTCTATATAACTCAAGTTGAAAAGTACCAATTCTCTCATATGTTAATAGTTCATATCGAGTCAGTGGGAGTAGAAAGTGTTGCTTTTTGCTATAGTTATTATGTCCGTATATATCTGATTTTCGTTTGCTTATGCACTCGGCTTTTATGCATGCTTTCTATTTAACAAGATGGAATAACAAGAAAACTTATTCAATGGCAGAAAAATGAATTTGAGACTATTTCAACAGAAACGAGGCATTACTTTTAGTCCTTGATGCAAACTCATTTATTCTCTCATTGAATAAACACACACACTTTAGTATGAATCTATCTAGTTTGATTACACTACATATGATTGAACTATATGATGATGCGATTTATGTTATTTCATTGATTGTTATTATATACACATTTAGGATGGCCAACTGTTCTGCAGTGTCGATTATTCTTGTACTGATAGTGATAGTAACCCATATAAAGTGCCCACTGCAATTACTCGTACAACAGCATTTCACAATTGTACAAAGGACACTTCTAATTCTTTTAATATTACATCGAAAGCATCAGCACGAGCACCGAAGCGTCGAATGGTCCGTCAATCCATCAATAATAAGAAATCAAAACGTCAACGAAATTATGGTGGCTAATAAAAGTACTAGATATTTATGATAAATAATTATAATAGTATAGAATTGAATTATAGATCTATTAATTAATTAACTAATTAAACAATTGAATGAAATGAACAAAAGTCATAACGAAAACAGAGGAAATTACAATAAAGACAATTTTTATTTGATTATTATAGGAAGCAAGTAGTTATTATTAATGATCAAAACACCCTATTATATAGAATTAAATAAAATATTATCAAAAACGAAAAATCAAAAAAGTATCTTATGTACTGTGAAGTAAATACACAAAGCCTAATTATTTGACTCGTTTTAGAAGTTGTGTTAGCTTTTCACTAAAACTACTTTTAATGAATTTACGCATGACATAATGCCAATTATAAGTTTCCTGTTTTAGTTTAATTTTAGTTTTTAAGTATTTAAAAAAAAGTATTTGTAAAAATTAAGTTATCATGTTCGAACTTTTTGATACAAATGAAAAGAAAATTGGACAACATTTTTTCTGTTCTTTTTCCTATCGACTTGAAAATTTAGAAGTAAAATACTCTTCGCTTGGAAATGAAAAAGTTAAAAATTCGAAAACAGCTGATTCCTAGGAGAAAAGCAAATGGCCAAAGTGAATGAGAAAATTGTGTTTTCAGTTCATTTTTAAATTAAATGGAAAAACTTTTGTAATTATTAGTATTTTGTCAATTATTGGAATAAAAATAGAACAAAAGAGGTTATTTGCAACGTCAAAGGCAAAAAGTGAAGTAAAAATAATTACACAGTGATTGTGTACGTACATACGTGAATCGGTGGATTGGGATTTAATGCACTTAGTGAAAGTGGAATAAATCGCAAAAATTCATTTTTAAATGAAATTGTTTTCATTGTTTAATGTTTTATATTGTGAATATAAAATTGTTTTGTTTTCATGTATTTGCTAATCCATCACTTGCTTCAAAAACTTGATCTGCCTCGTACAAATATATAATTTAACTTAATCTTTCTTCAATTTATTAAAGGTTGTTATTTCGCAATATGACTGGGTGAATGTTTTCTTTTTGCGAATGTAGGCTGAATTCGAGACAGCAGCATTTACATATGTTAAAATTTTCGACAGGAAACAAACAAAATTCATGCGAATAATATATGTAATGGATGGTTTCTTCTAATCCGAAACTTAGCCGAAATATATCAATCTGGCAATTGCTGATTTTAAAAAATCTTTACGCCATTGCTGTATGCTAATGCAAAGGTTGATATTTACCTTACCTGATGACAGCTATTAATATAAATAATTTGTTTGAATGCTGGTGAACTGAAATTTCAAATACAATTCAAATTATTCCCGCAACCTCATTCAAAGGGCCTAATTCGAGAAAACAAGAAGCAATGTCATATCTCTTTTGAATCACTGCTGCAGATTTCATTACCACAACAATCATGTACAAAAAAAGGTCGCTCATGCTTTTAACAGGCGATGCGTAATTTCTCATTTTTTCGCTGAACTCAATCCGCAATTGATTTTATCCTTTTCATTATAGCTAAATGACGAGAAAATGCTTAGAAACAGTTGGTTAAATTATCTTAAAGTGAATTTAGATTGGTCGATATCATCGAACCGTAGAGTATTGGTTTTCATCACGCAAACACGTACGTCATTCATAAATAAAATATTCCTTCAAAGCTTCTTTTGCTTTTATTTTTCCACTTATCAATGCTAAGAACGATTTTTAACGGCAGTTTACAATAGAGAGAGGTAAATGAGCTCTTTTTCAAACGGGTTCAAATTAGTACAATCGACTAGGCTTCATTGCTTTGGTTTACAGAATGCTGGTAGTGCGATTGAGCAGTTTACTCCAACTGTGTGTGTGTGGAGATATTTAATTTAATCTGTAGTGATTACAATAGATTGTCATCCTTTGGTGCAACATGCTATTCCGCCAGTAACAATCACAATGAAATTTCAAATTATGGATCAACATTCAACAGCCCCAACTTTAATCGCTATCACGTCAAGGTTACTACAAAAAAAATGTAACTATCTTTTCAGTTTTACAGGAATAAATCATTTTCAGCAGAAAAGCAAAATTTTTTCAATCATATTTCCTTTTGTTTGATTGGTTTAATACATATGAAACGCGTCTTCAAAACAAGCAAGTGCAAACTGGACGGAAAGTGCATCGGATAACAAGGCAATAGGTTTCATCAATTATTTTGCGTAACTTTTTTGTTTCTAATTAAATGTTTGGTTGCAATATGCTTTTAGCGAATCTTTGAAATATTTATAATAGGCAATCATGGACAGACGGTTAGTTGGAAAACTTTTCCGCATTTAATCCTTTTACTCTGTTTTCAACACAAAAATTAAAAATATTGCGGACAAAATTTTAATTTATTTTCACATTTTTAACAAGAATGCTATTTCCTATAAAGGTATCGGCTCACATTATAACTTAAAAGGATTGATTTCTTTCTTGAGTGATTTCTCAAGTCAATCAATCAGTAAATCTCTTCTTCAGGGTGGCGCAAAACCTATAGAATCCTTATATTTTTTACAACGATGAGCGCTTTCTAAATATATTCGGAATCTTTTGTTATCTCTTTTCTCACTCTACATTGTAATTTGTTTTAGACATATAGATATTTCGGGGGTCAGTTGCTTTTCTCTCTTCCTCCGTGGCAATTGTATTCTTCGGAAGACTGACGAAAGAAGCATCTTACTCCTGAAATATATATATATTTATATATAAGTTTAAAATAAATAAAAAAAACGTTCCTTAGCAAAATCAAAAGTAATAAAAAGTTTAGAGAACATTCCAAATATATTATTTGGGGTTTGTTTAGAGCACGCTCTAGCAAAATTATATCAAGATTCTAAGAAACAAACAATTACTAGTTTTCCTAACAGTATTATTGATATGGTTCTCAAAAACAAATTGACTGATCTTTCTAGAATTTCAATTTCATATTCAACAATATGTGAAAGTTTAAATTTTAGATGTTTTTTTTATACTCAGTATAACTAACATAGGTTAAAAAATTTTGAGCACTTATTTTTGGACATCCGCCAATTTGTTCCTTTTTTAAAAAAAATAATTCTAGGATAGACGGTGGCCACTATCATGACAAATCTAAATCTTTTTAGATTTTGTGTGTAAAGTGATATTAACCGAAAAAAAGGTTACACTACATGGCCATCACTTCTTTTTTAGTACAAGTACCGCTATTTTCATTTCATTTAAAGTCAAAGTGTACTTCGAGAGTACATTAAGACGCCCTTAAACAGACATTAAAATATTGACTGATTGATATATGGCCACTGAATACAAAATCTCTTTATCCAAATGGGACGTTGGCGGGGCTCCAGCTTATGTCCCGTCGGAGGACAATTATCTCGGTTGATTGAACGAAATTAAGGTAATGATATTATAATTATTTTATTTAGAGAAGCAAGTAAGCATACTAGTGTGTGTGATAATGACCCAACCTTCGACTTTTGCTTGTTTCGTATGGAAAAGCTTCAAAATCTTACTTAAATTTGTCACTGAACGTATTACGAAATGATGTTTCAAATTTGGAATCTATAACTATTGCTTATTTCCTTTAGATTTGAAATCAATAAAACTGATTTAAAATAACATAAAACTGACCCAGAAAAATTCCATAAGAGATCAGAAGTGTGTAAAAGTATTTTCGCTGAATCTTTCCCAAATTTTTTCTTTTGAAAATTTATCTTATCGTGCCAAAAGTGACACCCTCTAAATTCTAAAAACATCTACCAACATTGAAAATTTAAGTTTTGCTACCTTTTCTGGTGATGACTGACTTTTCTGGACATGATTGAATGGTAGTTTCTATTCTGTAATCATCATTATAGTTGGACTTAGTCCTCTAGGATGATCATATCCCAGTTTCGTTATGGTAGTTTATTTTTCATTAAGATTATGATATGTGCTCGAAACTTTTATTTTCTCTGAAATTCGTGGCGATTCGATTATTAAAACTTTTATCCACGAAAAAATTAAAAGCATATTGTGACAAAATAAACTATCAAGTGATCCGTTCACTTGCGTTCACTTGGAACAATGCAATTAAAAGCTTTCCTTGTTTATTTTACGCAATACATTATCAGCTTGAGGCTTGAAATCGAGATCCTAAAGTTTAATTAGCTCATATTTCCGAAAACAAGTTCAATTCATTTATCCCTGCTCAAAATATTTGATGTATTATTGTTTTTATATTCTTTATATTTGGTTAGACGTGCATGCCCTACTCTGTAGTCTTATGATTTGATGGTTTACATCATTCTTGGTTTAGTCACTTACAAAGTAGAGAAAACCTAGAGTAATACATTGTCATTGTAGGGTAAACTATTGCCGGTATAGATAATACAAAAAATAATATCTACAAATTATTCGCTTACTGTTGTTTATATTTTGCTACTTATGGCAATATTCCCAAATCTGTCATCATCTAGGGAACAAAACTGAATTGGATTTCAAAAAAATTAGGGAAAATCTTTCTCTTTCATAAAGAGGAAATTCAAATAATCAATTTTCGATCCACTGTTTCATGTTTAGATGTATGCAATCAAATAGCGATTTAAAAAAGACGAATTAGTAAATGATAAACGAATATTTGCTTTGTAATTTGAAATTGTGTTTGTGAAAGAAGATTCAGCGTTGTATTGCTGATTAGTTTGGTTATAACATTTGTAATTCATATATAGCATTGTGCTATCTACTTAAACGCTACCAAAAGAAAGCAAATGAAATGCAAGAAAGTAGTTTATTTAAAGACTGATTACATGAAATTGCGGTTAAAAGGTGATGTTGAATGTGTGGTTAAATATATTTGTGCAAAAGGATGTGCAGCGTATCTAAATAATAGAAACGGCTTAAACATAGGTTGCCAAGACTTTTTGAAAAGCAATTATTTTGTGGCATTGAAACAAAAAAAAAAAACATTTGAGATATCTTTTCAACATTTAATCACGGCTGAGCATGGATTTTTTTTGTGCTGGCAGTCAAACAGATTAATAAATCGATTGCAATTAGCCTACTCAAAACCAATTACAAATGAATTAGGTGTATTACGAGTGAACTTAATGAGACGAAATAGTATAACAGAATAAAAAAAATATTAAAAGTGTTCGAAAAACATTTTGTAATTGAACCAAATTCTGCAAAACCATTCTGTTTTTCTTTAGACGGGAAAAAATATACGGAGATGTATTAGATTTGAATAAGAATAAATGTTAGTATACAACGAACTACTCTGAAAATAAACATACACGTACGTTTCTATACTTTATGCCAAATAGGACCATCATTCTAGAAAACACGTACAAGATATCTCCCAACAATTTGAAAAATAGAACTGAAGCATGGCCTTTTATTCTGAAATTCATAATATCTAATTATATCAATCGACTAAAATTTTTCCAATTTCCCAATATTCCCAATGAAATGTGCAAATTTATCAAAAAAAAAAAAAAAGTCAATTTGACAGGCCTTGCTCCTTCCAATTTACGTTAAATGTTTGCAAAGGATAGGCTATAATAAAATTCGCCGATTAGAGCTGTTTAAACTTAAACGACAGTTACATGCTTCAAAGACAATCTTAAAGATTCAGCCTCTAGCGGATATTTTTACATATTTCACAATAGTCATTTGTGCAAGAAAGATTTGAAAAAATTATTGGTTTTTGGTGGAACAATAGAAGTCTCGGTAGAAGATAAACTACTCTGAAATATTTGAACTTAACAGAGGTGATTTAAAATTGTTGGTATTGAAGTTGTAAACCAACAATTTCGACTCGAATCGGGCTACAATTGGTACTTGGATATTAACGATCGTTTACTAGGCGGCAAATCAGTTAAATTAAAAACTGACTCGTGTCACGAAGTAAAGGAGCGGATTAAACATTTTGTGTAGGAAAGACAATTGGTGGGCACGAATAGCGATGAAACTAAAATATAAATTGTTGAGAACTTCCGAAAGGAACGTTTAATGGATGTAGTGTAAAATCATGACAATAATAGACCAGACCATAGGCAGGTAGAAAATTTGCATAATTTCAGCTTTTCCACGAAGAAAATATTCAAACAAGATCATGGTAACGCTTTAAATTCAAGGAATAAAGAGTAAATAATTATGTAAGTTAATACCTATAGTCAAATTATACATACTTAAAAATTCTACAAACAAAATATTGATATAACAAATAACATGCGGGACTTGGAAATCTCATATTGTATAGCTAAGTTGAATGTTCGCACAATTTTGAATAATTGATAAAAGTATGTAAATTACTCGAAACACAATTAAATTAAAAGAAAAACATTAATTCAAGAAAATGTGCTTTATAAAATAACTCTCTCATTCGTCTAATATACGATCCGACGACCATACAGAATAAAATTTAAAAAGAAACCAATTATCACTTAGAAAGAATTTATAAATACTCAAGAAAAAAATCATTCAAGTGAGACATTGCAAAAATTTATCACTTAACTATGAACAGACGTCTACTAAATAGAGAGCGTCAAATCACTTGGATATCTTGAAAGAACTCGATAAAGCTCCTTTGATCCTAGAAATATCCTGTAAATCACCTGCCTTGTTTTTATTTGAAATAAGTAAAATATTACTGGATTAAGAGGAAATAAAGTTAACTAGACAAGTAAATATTTATGATAATAATAATTATGTACATTTGCTTGTATGTTGTAATATATCATGTTACTATATTATTAATCTTAATATATTTTAATTTTTAGAATAATAAAAACTAAAATGAAGAAAAGAATATTGAGAAAAGTTTGGCAGAAGAATTCAAGTGACTTTTATTTATGCGTAAGTTAAGCAAGGTAAGTTGAAGATGGGAGGGATGGGATTGAATGCAATTGGTTCTGCAGATAACGAAAGTAACATATCCAAGGTAAAATGCCACTATCAAATCTTGTTCAAATCGTGCGTAGCGATCAATGGTGGGATACTATGCATAAGACAATGCATTTTATTCTCTAATACAAATGAGCGACTAGGATGAGCAAGGAGACAGCAAAAATTGTTGTGTGCAACGTTTAATATGTTGTAAACATTTTAGCCGTTTATACAACTGTTACTTGGTTAAAATAGTTGCAAATGATGTCTACGATTTTTCAGCGAAAATTGAGGAGCGTTTTCACAAAGCGATACAAAAAAAAATTGTTTTTTTTCAGTAGATGGTTTTTTTTATATGCTATTCTAATTGTAAGGAATTGAAATGAAATAGCAACATAGTTTAGTAATTGTTTTAAATACAATTGGGAATGCGCTACAAAAATTTGGAAATTATTGTGTTCTTATGAAATAATGAGACCTGAAATCGGATCGTTTTCTCAATTTTGATACAACTACAGAAGTTGTATCGTTTTGAGAAAACCCCCATAGAATAAAGTACGGACTGGGCTGTTATGTCAGACGAAGACCTAGTGTGAGGTGAGATTCATGCTCAGCTGTTGGATGTACATGGGTTAAATAAATAAAATACTTTTTGGTTTTATTTTTATTTATTTAGAAAAAAAACAATAAAATTACATATAAATCTTTGGGATAGAAAAAAATTATACGATTGGCTCTTCATCATCGTAGTTTCGTCTAATATTGTCCTGGTCAGGACCTGAGCCCTGAAGCACGTCTTGATAAAATAATTCTGCATCTGGATCGTCGGATATATCACAAAACTTTAAAAAGTTTTCAATATCAATTTTCTTCTTTGAAGATATCATATTCGTCTTTGGCAACTGGATACAATCAAATCTCATAAATGATTTTTTGATCTTTTTGATATCAGTAGTCACTGGTGAAGCAGAGTAGGTATCTTGAACACCAACTTCAACGTCCTTCGAATTATTTCGGGATCTAACGACAGTAAAATGTATTATACGTGTTTGAGATATTTTAAACGGCAGTTTAGATTTAACTATTTCTTTTGCCTTTGTTTTCATGTCAAAAGTAAACCAATCTCTACCCCATTCGTTGACTTGGCCATGTTTCTTCAATATCTCAATGTATTCCTTCGGCGAAGTAATAGTATCACGTCGACGATAGTCTTTTTCGACTCTTCCAAACACTCTGTCTGGCGGCATAAAACTATGTCCTCTAATAGGAAAGAAATGACTTAGCTTAGTGAATACCTTGCTAGAAGCCATGAAATTTGCGAGCATTGTTACCATTATAAAATTTTTGTTTTGACTAGAACAAGAATCTGAGTATAGCTCAATCTTTAATTTTTGTTTATTTTCTGTTAAACACTTTGCTTCCAACTTTTTCAAATAGTTTTGAACGGCTGAGGCTATCTCATTAGCTCCGCGCCTACTTTGATTTTCTAGCCATACATAAAACTCTGTATCATCCTTGTCTTGTTTGGGTTTTGGTTTATGTTGCATAATACAAAGGTTATATAACCAAGCTTGACGAGAATAGAATACCTCTCCAACGCTCAACTTTGGAAGCGGTTGATTTTGCTGGCAATCAAAACAAATTTTTATTACTGTTTCCTCATTATATGCACTCTCATTATCATAGCCATTCAATAAAGAAAAAAACTTTTTAGCTCTTAGTTTATGAAGACGATATTCGGTACGAATGTTGTTTTTAGTTTCCAAGTCCTTCGCATTTTTTATTTTAATCAAAAATTCTTTGCAGGCTGAGCATGTATCTTCATGAGGGTTTCCAAATCCTAAGTTGAAGTTTTTATAGAATACTGATTTATATTTCGATAAAGAACATGTTTTTCTATGTTATTTTTTGATTTTCTGTAAATTTGTCGTACATCGATTTCAAATTTAGTTCGGGAGGTAAGTACGATCTGGAACATTTATTTCGTGAATAATGACTTTCGCGGTATTTATATTTCATAATGTCTTATTTTATTAGCTCAGTCATAGCTGCAATATCTGCCAGCTGTTTTACATTCTTACCTCCTCGCCGCTCCTTTGGTTGTGATCCAGTTGCCAAAAAAGCATTGGCCACGCGTAGAAGGCGCATACGTTGAGTACCGGTGATTGAAGTAAACATTTTAGAACAAACCTGTACTTCCTCACCATTCTCCTTGAGCACAAAGTAGGTGATTGACATCTTACGAAAGTTTGCCGATTGCGTCACTTTTGTTTGCCTTTTGGGGGTAGCCACACGCATAAACTTCAACAAAAACATGTCCTGCTCGATTTTCGTAGCATTTAAGTACAGTTTTCGTCTGAATTCTGTAACAAAAAAAGTGCTGTGTACTTGTGGTTTGTCGTAGCTAGCCCAAACAGATCGCTTGGATGTACAAAATCACATCAAAACGCGGCGGAGAAAATTGCGATTTGAAATGAGACGGTCGCCATCTTGCACCCTGTTACCTCTCATCGCGTTTGTTGTATAAAGCACAATAAAAAAACAAATATTCACTCGGAAAATATTGCGCTCTGAATTAATCAGTTAAATAGGAAGTAGTTACCTTTCATATCATCTAACGTTAGTTTTGACGACTGACAGAAAGACCTTTTGTTGATACCGGTTATTGATACATCTAAATGATGATCGCAGTTTAAATCAGGGTCTCCTTTGCCTTCAGATGTGTATTTGGAGGTATTACAACGTTGGTGATGTTGCCTATGCTTTCGTTCTCGGTTGATTGTAATAACAGGAGAATTATACTCTTCGTTATTCATGTTAATTAGTTCACAAAAACAATGAGCGTGCTTTCTCAATGACGAAATAATCAACACTAACATCTATCAAAATATGAATGCAAACATCACGTGTCATTTTTAGAAAGGCAAAAAATTTAAAATAAAGGAATCCGTCGCCTACCGCGTTTGTTGTATCGCTTTGAGAAAACTCGCCATACGATATAATAAATTAGTTTTAAAATTAATTTAACGAATTTCATTGTTTAATCGTGAGCAATGTAATTTTTAAGCAAAATAGTTTTTGCAACACACTAAACAAAATGTCAATAAAGTCCTTTTTGTTGATTATTTTTGTTAACACGCCACATTAATCAGACAAACCCGATGAAAAACTGGTCTAAACGAAAAAGGCTGAAGCCGGCGCTTCAGCAGGCTAAACAAGCTATAGTAATGAGGCTTCTCTTGATTTTCCAACAACAAGAGAACTTAGTTTGAATACCTTATAATGTCCAAATTAGAAACATAGCGTAACTACGATTGAAATAATAAACAATAACACTGAGTAACAAATAAATCAAGACAAAAAGATAGTGAAAACTAAACTACGTGAACTTGCAAATTGAATGCAATGGCTAGCTTTAAAAATTAAATTAGAATGCATGCATTCTCCTACATTGCATACATAGATAAGTATAGATTTTAAAGAGTACCAATACGTATCTCTCCGCATCATCATCATTATATCCCGTTTCCAGTTACCGTTACCAGTTTTCAAGGCGAGTTTAAGTGCATTCGAAAGGGGAAGGGCGTAAATGAAAACGATTCCTTGTGGTGTGCTTTAAATATTTGTTCCAGAAACTAAAAGCCGCCTCTGGCTTCAGGGCAAATGCTTGAGGATAGCGAATGCAAATAATGAGCAGAGAGGACTGTTCATTATCATATCCTTCTGTCCCATTCAAACTGACAATTTAAAAGCAAGTCCTATTAAGAACAAACTATAAAAGCAGATTCAACTAAATCCAAGCCACAGAAACGCTTAATGCAAACGAATTAAAACAGAAGTCCTTGAAAGATAACAAAACCCGGAAATTGGATTTAAATTAGACCAAAACAAAGTACGGAATGAAAATGCTTAGCTAATCGTGATATTATTCACCAGACGACGGAATAAATGATATTTTTTTCCGTTTGTCAATAAACAAAGATGTAAAATGCCTCAGAACTCTGAGACAGAATTATACTCTTTATTTTCCGCTTATTGTTTGCTGGAATTTATTCCTAAAATTTGATTAAAAATATTCTAAATTCTTTATTTTAGTCTATCCGCTAATGAATTATTGTTATTAATTTGACATTTTACACATTAAATTAAAAGAAATGTTTTACAGAAATTTTCATAAATTTTAATCTGCTGGGTTTCTGTCTGATGATTGTTCCGCTCGACCTGTACTAAGTGTGTTTTATTACTATATAAATCGTTCTCGTGCCTTTTAGCGAATTCCCACGTCAAGACTTCACAACGATTTGAAAGATTTGATATGTGTTAGAATCTCCTAGGCTAATTGATTTGCCGATGGCTATGAGGAATCAAGATTTCAACTTGGCTTCGCATCTTCTTCATATCTTATCGTATGGTTCAGATGAATGGATAACTTGTTATATCTGATTGAAAAAAATAATAATTTCGCTTGTATTTATAATATGAAGAACTGTCGCGATTTTTTTAAGGTTGTGCCATCTCGAATGAGATCAATGAGACGAGAGATGAGATTTCGGCAGAGTTTGTTCTGCAATTATCTATTAATTATTAAAAATAAGGGATAATTTAATATTGGTGTCGTGAACACTTTGGAACTTAGATTTTCTAAATTTTAATACTTCCTTGTGTCTCAGGTTTCGATACGACCCTGCTCTCTCTTTTTCATCGTCGTTGTTTTGATGATGTAAAGGTACATGTTGTTGTTGGTGTAACTTCTGGAAGAAATTTAGTGAGTTTAGTCGTGGCCATAGCTGATCTTCCTGCACGATTCTTTGATTTCGTATCATGATAGGAAATTTTCTCTTCTAGACATATTCCTCTATTGTATATCCTGTTAAATTCATTATCGCAAATGATTTTTTTTATTTTGCTCATTGGTATATTTGTCTTAAAATGTCTCCAACGATCATTTATGAGTCAGGGGATTGTCTTGCTTGTTTTTTCTAGACAGCAAAAAAAAAAATAAATTGAGTTAAATGGGTGATCATTCTGGAAGCGATTGGAAATTGTTTTCAGGTGCCTGAATAACTGATCCGGATTCTATGAGACTTTCTGAAAGACCGTAGCCTACTCTACGACACGAGGGAAGGTAGCCGTAGTATGATCGTAGTCTGAGTCCCATCAAGTGTCGGACATGTCCTAACCACGGACCTGTGGAACATCTCCTATGACAGACTACTGAGGCTTGAACAGCCGAACGAGTCAAGGAGACAGATCGGGTATTCTGACGGTGTTGCGACTTCGTGGGGCATGAACAGTCGGGCATGAACAACTCAGATACAATATGCTAATGTGGAGAGTGACCGACTAGATATCTACTCGCGGGTTCCTGTTAATACTGTGGAAAATCGAAGTCGTTTCCCTAACAAAGAAAAAAAATATCAGAGTCTCGCATATCAATATCGGGGAAACGATCGTCGAATCAAAGTAAACAGTAAAATACATCAGCACATTGATAGACTCAAAGATGAGTTTTTCTGAGAAAATCAGGGCAACGGCTGACAAGTGTATAGAGCATTAGTAGCGGCCTTCGATTAATGGCGAATGGAGGCCCATCAAATCGAGGATACGATTTCTAATGAGCATTGTGCGTTCTCTTTTCCTTTATTGGGCATGTATGTGGTGATGGTTTGAGCAAAGAGCACATGTGTGGAGCTCTGGTGCAATTTCAGGGGTTGCCCTCCTTGCAAGAGGCCGGAGGAACGTTTATTGGGGTAGAAAGGATGATAAAATGGAATAGGTTACTAGGGATGAGTGGCAACGCTTTCTAATCGCTTGGAAGCAAGTCGGAGAGTGCAATACAGGGAATAGGCTGCACTGCGTATCTGGTCCCGGAAAGAGGTCGTGGCTCAATCGAGTGATATATAGGTAACATTCAAAAGATTGGTAAGTTACGGTCCTCCAACTGCGTGTTTTGCACAAGGGAGATAGACAACGCGTTTCACACATTTTTTAGCTTGAAAAAGGTGGAGCAAGCTACGTGGTGACCTCTTCAGCGAAATTAGAAAATTCTTCTCGAAGAAACGCTTACAAGGATTAATGAATCGAGTCGCGTGGCACATTAGAATCGTCGCGTTGCAGTCGCGTGGCACCGTTCTGATAGTTAAAAAATGGCTACTAGCGTAAAAAGACGTCGGCGATGGATGGAACTGTTCTCTAACTTTCTCCCCGCTAGAGAAGGGAACCTAATAATCTGAATACGGCTGTAGGCAAAACAACATAAGGCTTAGTCCAAAGTAATGTTTCAAACGGTTCCAAGCTAGGTTTTCAGATTGACAGGGATTGTGTTTAGTGAGTAGTACAAAAGCATTGCGTATAGTGTCTTTCAGGTAAATACTGATGCTTAGGCATGCTTAGAAAACTTGTTGATAAATTAATAAATAAATGTTAAATAAGTTAAGAGTCTTCATGAACGATTTCGTTTGACGTGGTATGTTTGAGATGAAAATCTCTCATGATTGGTTTCCCGTCATACTGTTCGGCTGTAAAAATATCGCGACTGTTTCCAATTTCGTGCACTGTTCAAAGAAATCTTCAAGTGCGGATTCTGAATTCTAGACCTGATTTGTAGGTAATTAGCGCCCTTGATTAGTTTAATTTTTTTTGTTCTTTTTTTATATTTCCACAGTCATATGGGTATAATGATCAAATTTGATATGATTGCTTTCTAGAAAATATTAAAAATTGCTTCTTGTAGTTGTTAGATTTTTCCTTTTTTTCCCTTTAATTATATACCACCGAAAGACATCACTATTCTTTCCACATTTCAAACTGTGATTATCAATATGAAAATTCTTCTGATTTTTGAGGTAATTCATTATTGTGCTATTTTTTCAGATTCCCATCAATGGATTACACCGATCAGAGCACAAGGCTACGACTTCTATATCACAATAAATTCACGTAATCAAATATATAATGTCTTTATAGTTTAATGATACTTCACATTACTCATGTAATAAATTCTAACTCAAAATATTCATGAAACGAGCCATGATTAATACTATTTACTATCCTTCTTGAAATGTTGTTCATTGTTGTTCTCGGAATTTCATGTTCCCAGCTGACTAGCATTCTCCAGAAAAATTCTGAAAACTGCTTCAACTTGGACGTGTTTGTGTCAATTGACAATATTTATAAATTTAGTGGAAGTGTGGAATTTAGTGGAATTTAATATTTCGGTGTATTCAAATTCATTCTTTTGCCGTTTTAAAAGATTATTGTTATTTGGAACCGATTTAAGATTGTCTCCAAAATTCCCCTCTTGATAATGAGTTTATTCCATCTTCATCCTGTTCATTTTCCACTTAGAGTGAAGCTATTTGTGCCACGTTTTTGATTTGCGTAGGATTTTAACATATCATCCATCTCGTTTAAGTGATAACTGAATATTTTCAGTTATTTGAATTTGAATAATATTGAATATTTTCATACAGTTCTTATGATATTGCCGACGAAGAATACATTTTGAATAAATTCAAAAGTTTCTGCAAATACACAAAATTTATCAAAAATCTAACGATTATATTTTCCCCCATTGGTAAGTCGAGAATTTACTCCTCAGTATCACTCAAAACGTTAGCATGATTAGAATCGAAATTAAAATTCACAATAATTTATGTACCATTTACATTTTAAATGTTTATAAAGAAAGCAAGGAAAATGAACTAATGAATGAACAAATGCTTCGCTAATGGCAGCTAAAGCATAGCAAACCTTGCTAGCGGAATCATGGCGGTTTGATGATTTCACATCACTTCGCAGAAATTTGATTCGATGTTGGAAATGTCACTCCAATCGAAGAAGTTATATGCCACCTAGCGTTGGAGTTTCGTTTCTGTTATGTGTCCTCGGTATTATAATAATGTTATACAAGATGTCTCTCAAATCATAACAAAGAAACCAAATATTTATTTTATGTTCTAAAGTCTCAGATAAAGCACTCAACTTTTCGTAGGAATTCATCGAATTTCAATCAACATAGTTGTTAAACTGTTTTTCACAGTTTATTATTTACATCAGATATGTTGACGTACCCCATCGGTTTCTTTGGAAAATGTCTCTGCAAGAATCCAATATTCCTTTAGAAGAAGAAGAAGAAGATACTTTTAGTGACAGCTTCATTGGTCATGCAAGTGACATTACGTTATTTACTATTTTATACCGGGCTAATTCGTTACTGTAACCGACTTTTAAGAAATTACCATGGCGTCTGGGTTGGAATCGTATGTTAATAGTACTGTTTCAATTATAACAGCAGACGGTAGAAATTTTGTGGGAACATTGAAAGGATTCGATCAAACGATCAATGTAATTTTGGACGAATCGCATGAGCGCGTATTTTCAACAACAGCTGGCATTGAACAAATTGTTCTCGGGTTACATATCATTCGTGGTGATAATATAGCTGTTATCGGACAAGTCGACGAGAGTATCGACACGAGATTGGAATTTGCATCAATACGCGGTGAACCACTTGGACCGGTAGTTCATTCCGTTCCTTAAAAGCTGTTAACCTGTTATGAATGTTAAGAAAAATAAAGATTTCGATTTAATATTTGTTCTATTTTCTTGATCTTGGGCTTTTCTACAAACATATAAAAATCGTAGCGTTACAAAACACCTAAACTACAATCTCGTGTCACCTAGGCACATTCACTTTGTAACATGCAAACTAATTGCTATGAGGGTCTGAGTAAGTATTTCGACTCAACTGATTGGTCGCTACCCTATGTGGATGGATTAATTTTTGCTGTGAGGGTTGTTTACCTTAAACAATGTTGATTTCTATCTTAATAGTAAGTTTGTCATTGAGTACGAATCCACGATTGAATATGTCGGCAATGTTGGCGTAATTTAAAAATCCAAATCCACGCGGATTAATCTCTTCCATGGGACGCTGGAAGGCGAGTATTTCTGGTTTGGACATGATGGTGTCGTGTTGGGAGATTGATTGATCCCTGGAATAAATAAATTGCCGTTTAATATATATTTGTTATTTTTTTATACTCTAGGTAAGTTCGTAAAATTGAAATGGATCATTCAGTCATCAGAATTGGTTAATTTCGCTCGGGGAGACAGACCAGGACTAATTGAATCTTATGCGCATGGAATTTCGGGCCACAATACAAATTAGGTGTTTATGATAAAACAAGCTCAGGCGGTTATCGGGTTTATGACGGGATAGCTTTGGAGAACTTCGTTAAATATAATCTCCTTGCATGTTAAACATGGACGATTGAGCGGCTTTATCCTGAATCACGATCTGATCCCACATTTGGGGGAACTGATTTAAGTCGGCTAATTTGTATTATAACTGAAATAATCACCGAACAACTGCACAAGTATTTTTGTACCCTTTTTACAAACGGTGCAAGCAACTCACTTCCTATTAGGCGCTGTTGGAATAAAGTGTACTTTCGCATCCCACAAATTTCTGGCTCAACTTGCAAAGAGCTGTTGGAAGTGAAATCAAAGATTTGCAGTCGGAATATGTAAATTGCTGTCATGATGACAGAGTGGGTTGTCATTTAGTCAGCCATCATCTACCGGCCGAAATAGCTCAGTTGGGAGAGCGTTAGACTGAAGATCTAAAGGTCCCCGGTTCAATCCCGGGTTTCGGCATTCCTTTTGCTGCTCAGAGTCCATTTTCCTTACATCATTCTTACACACTTAATACACACAAACAATATACTCACTTTGGATGTACCATACAAATTTTTATTCGTCCTTGAAACGGCCAGTCCAAGTGGAAATCGTTTTCCGATTGCATCATGTGCACGTGCAGACTAAAACATTCTCGCGATTTTGGCGGGATGTTCATTCGGACGCAGAATTTATACCCGTATGGAGAGGTGTAAGCGGGACTACTGTAGAAGCGAACATTTACATCGTTTAACATCAAGTCAAGCTTGTCCCGAAACTGTGTTAGTTCCCAAATAATCACTCCGTAACTGTATCTGGATTGCACGTCACAAGTCTTGCATGCCATCGACAGTTCTTTTGTCAACTTCTCGATTTTTGTTTCCTGCTCCCTTGAACGTTGCTCAAGCACTACAATGCGTTCGTACATAGCCTTAATGAGATCCTCGTCCGCTGTGTTCCCACTGTTTGCCCTCTGGATTGGCACTTTACTGGGTGCATCCCATTGTTGTGGATCAAGATTGTTGAGGAGATTTGTTCTGTTCAATGCACTCATTAAGAGCTGCAAAGGGAATGTAATGTATTATTTCATATGTTTTGTTGTATTATGCGAAGAGTTTTCTTACATTCAAATGTGTCGACATATCGTTGCGCATATGTAAATTCAGCTCTGATTCGTTGTTTCCCACAAAGCTACAATTCAGGTGGGCGAAGGAGCACTGCAAGTGGCGGTTCTTACGTTGGTATTGGCACTGTAACAGGTGTTCGTCCATTTCGAGAGGCGAAATTGTTATTGGGCATCCAGCACTCGCATTCGGACAAGCGTTTCTGATTTGCGATATTTCGCGTCTGGTAAAATTATCCGGGAAAATGTCCGTGTCGCTTGATAGCGGCTTATTGTCAAGGGGACAACACTGACTTTGATTACTAACATAAAAGTAGAAACATCATGCTATGACTAATGCTGTGACGTGAAATGTTAAGTTAGTGCATTGCATACCTGAGCCAAGATTCAATACATGCTTTACAGAAGCGATGTCCGCATGAAGTTAAAACTGGATCACGGAGCCAATAGATACAAATTGGGCATTCGAAACGAGGATCAAGGTCCTTGGAGCCATCCTGGAAAATATAGGGCACATGAAAGTGCGGTTGGTGATTTTATTCATTTTGATTTGCTCACTTCGTCCTGAGAATTAGAATTTGACTTGAACGAAGTTAACGAATTAGATTTTTGTGTTGCAGCCATCAGTGGAAAGTATGTTGATGCAGATTAAAAGAAAACATGACAGAAAATTACATTTGTTTATGTTGTCAACGATTGGATTGACTTTTGATGTCTGCCACAGTCATTGGACTCTTATTGGAGTAGCTGAATTCCCCTGAATGTGTTCCACACACAGGTATTTGTTATGGCAACTCTGAGTGGATCAACACGAGCAATAAGCTGCAAGTTTTTGAAACCATCTCTTCGGATTGTTGGAAGAAAATGAAAAAGAAGTTGAGGGGTGAGCTGAGATTGGTGAGGAAAACATAAACAAGTTGAACTGTCAATACTGAGTCTTGGTCGAGGTTTCCCGCGAATACCAAATAACTAAAGTTGATTTGGCTAAATATGCCGCCGAAAAAAAGAGGTAACGAATTTCTTGTTTCTTGCAAATCGAATCCTTTTCTAATTTTTCCGTGTATTAGCATCTGTTTCATATTTGTTATTAAATCATTTACTATGCTTGAATCAATTAGTGCGCCTAAATGATAAAAAAAGGAAAATAAATTCCTAACAGAAATTAGACGGGCCTCGTTGACGATAGACAGCATGTCGGAATACAAACCGAATCTATCGTTGAGGTCTCCCTTTACCCTAAGGACTGGTACATAAGACGAATGATTATAAGCAGCCAACAATTTTTTTATGAGTGCGATGAAATTAATATATCGCTAAGAACATCTCGTTATAAACGTATTTCGTTGTTAAAAATGGAAACAAAATTAAAACAACGTTTTTATTTCAAGAAAATTTTTTCAATCGTTTTACGAGATTTGAATTTTTTTTAAATTGCTGAAAAACATGTCAAATTTCATGCTTGCTTTATTTGCGTCAAATTGTATCTCATTTCATTTCGGGTAGTGTGAAAAATGGTAGAACTAAGCTAAACTATGAAATGCACTTTCATTTCTCTTATAATCATTCTTAACTTCTCTTTTGATATTTATTACGATATTTGTAATTTCTAGGTCAAATTATGATCCTAATGTATATTATATCTACGCTTAAAATAATATCTCGGCTTTACAGGTTTGATTGTTTTCTTTCTTAATTCAGTGTTCTTGGGATCTCTCTGTAAAATCCCGCAACTAAAACCAACATTAATATATAATATAATAATATATTCCTTTTCTCACTTCCGAACAAAAAAGGTCAAGGTTATTGTAATTATTGTTAATAAGTACGGGTGAATAGCTTGTACCCTTTGTAAAAGTCTAAATAAAGAATTCAATCTGTTGGTAGGGGGTTATTTCAGTCAGTGTACAACCTAAACTCAATTTAAACGACTTAAATCAGTGTCCAAATGAAGGCACGATGAGGTGGTAAATTAGGAGATTTTGAACTTAATCGAAATCCTTCGGGGCGTCTAAGCTCACTTCGACTAACAATTATAACGAAGTAAAGTTTAACGATAATAATCTGTATACAGATTTCAAAAAGTTGACCCTCGTCAAAAGGTGTACCTTCCTTTGTAATAAAATTTCAACAAAGTGTTTGAAAGTGTTGCTAAAGGGTGTCAGAACAGCGTCTATGAAGGAAAATCCCTCAAAGATTTAATATGAGCAAGTTAAAAAAAAAGAAACTTACGGCAGCGCGGTGCAGATTTAATTCAAGTGTATGTAATACTCAAACTATACTTATAACGCAAACTTCGACGATAGCGGAAATCTGATGGCAGTAATGCAGATCCACACGACGAACAATCTACAGCGAAGTTATCTTCAGCGATAAGAAACCTGTTTATTATTATGGTCTTTTTTTTTTAATTATTATTAATGATTTGTTCTTCCTTCGAAGAACGAACGATGAACGAAGAATGATGCGTTCTTCGAAAAAGAATTTCCGCTTAAAGAGAAGCTCGTCAATATATAAATACCAATTGCGACTTTCTTCCTGAAATTGGGTATATCGTATCGTAGATCCCTTTACATTCGCTCAACATTTCATGCGTCGTCCTCTATAAAACGATCTACAAAATGAAAAGAATGAGCCACGGTTAAATGCTGAAAATCTACAAAAGGGTGGTACGTTTTCCAACTAATGGAGTAGGTGATCGTACTGTAGTACACGTCATTCAATGATATGAGTGTTCAATTCATAAGTACAGCAGCGTCACAAAACTCTTCGAATTCTTTAAAGAGTGTCATTTTTTTCATTGTTACTACCATTCTAATGAATCAAAATTTTGAATGAAACACTTTGAAAATTTTTGGAGATGTAATATCCAAGAGTGAATTTTATGTACACTCAAATTTAGAAATATATTTATCTGTTTTTTTTTCTCAGTTAAAAAATACTACAAGTTTTTTCAACCAAACACATTACCAGGCAAAGTAACTTTTCCTGGATGTAAGGTTGATAGTGCGTAGAAATAATAAAACCAGGAAAATAAATTTCTAACAGAAAATAAACGCGTACATGCGATAAAGACGCATGTAGTAATACAATACAATTGGGATATGATGACGGACAACTATTGTTTACATGATAGTTATTGTGAGAAACTTCATAAAACAATGCATCTAATAGGTTGCAGCCCTTCATGGAAGATACAAATTTATTAGCTATTAAATGGAAAAGATATATCCAATTTGTCAAAGAGAACTATTTCTACTCAGCGCTTCAGTTTTGCATCCAGGTTTAAAAGAACGAATCGAAATGAATAAGCTCAGAATTTCATTCGAGAACTCAACACTCTCAACGTAGACGGCATTTTTAGACCGAAACTACGATTTTTGGATGCGTTGTGTGTTCTCATGTCTTCAAGTGTGTTCGAAAATATGACTTTCAAAATATGTAAAATTGCATGCATAAAACTGCAACAAAGTCACATATGTTTTAATAAAAAGAGTTTATTGATTGCGACTTTGAATTATAACGTGGACGCCTGACAATACAGAAACAGTTGTGGAATCTTTGATAGATATGAATAGTTTAGGATGGCATGAGGATTTCTTGAAGTTGATCTCCTTTGAAATTGTCCTATAATGCGCTAAATTTAATAATGTGGTTTAAATTTATGTATCTCCAGAATTGGGTTATTAAATTGGTTGAGACACTTTCAATATGAGTAATGCATAACATAGAGCTTCCACATGACGAAATACGCTTAATAATGCATTACTAATAAATAGTATCCGTGAGTACAGGTGTGCTGGTTGCATTTCAATACATTAAATTCAGTTGAAATCAGCGAACTTGGATGATATTGATAAAAACAAAATTACGTTCAACTATTAATAATTAGGGTTTTTTGTGATTTGCTGTGTCGTTTGAAGTGTATAAAGTGCAATACAGGTGCATAGCTGAAGCCGTTAGTGTCTCCGCTTGAGGAATTCAAAAAATAAATTTACAAATGAGTGAGAAGTTCTTCGAAGCATTACTTATTTCCTAGTTATCACAGATTCTTAGTTTTTCCTAGAAGTGTTTGGCCTATGACTTTTTGAAGATTGTTGCGTAATTGCATCTCGATACTATATTTGTAGATTTTTTTCGTTAGTTATGTAATTTTATCGACATTGATACGATATCGATGTGTTTGCACGCTTTATGAAAAGAGAATCAATTTTGTTTTATTATCATAAACGATTAACTTAAAGGCGAATAATCAATGCGTACCCATTACGTTGTCATCGAATAGTATAGTGATTTGATTATGTAGCGATTTTCATTGACAGTGATTTCTCATCGCATTTAAATTTTTTTAAGTATTTTTATTAGTGTAATGAAACGGGTCAGATTTCAAGGATTGGATTGAAATAAGAAACTAATTGTAATATGTAAAACAGAAGAAAGAATTGAGAAACTGTAAAACGCAAGAACATTTTTTCTACCGATTGAAATTGAATTGAAATTGATTCGCATTCTCAAACACATTAAAGTCAGTTTTTGTTTAAACTATTCATAAACTTAACAAAATATAAATGAAAAGGATGAAAAACAATACAACCAATCCTTATAGAAATTTATCAAATTCCTTTTTCTGCTGCAGGAAGTGAAATCCAAATCGCTCGGGGTCGACTCAAAGGTGTTCTGCAAGATCTAGTGGCTGCAAGTGATGACGAGCAATCAGATGAGTCTGAGAAAAAATTTCCAGCGCCACAACGAGGGCGTCCTCCAAAACGTCCCCGTAAAGAAGTCGAAGAGCCACAATCTTCAGGTCCTATGCATGAAAGTTATATAATGAAATTATTTGATAGAAGCTTAGATTTGGCGAAATATCATGAAAATACTCCATTGTATCCAATATGTCGAGCATGGATAGCGGACAATCCGCGTTCGAGTGCAATTAAAAAGTAACAAAAATTATTGATGAAATATGCGGAAATGATTATGAGAACAACAAACGTTTGTTTTCAGTTTGCGACTCACACGAACACCATCACCTGAAAAACGCGAAGATGGAGAAGACATGCTGAAAGAGTTTAAGGATGGGACTCTTGTTGAAGTTTTAAACATGCCAGCTGTAAAAAAGATGGAAATTCCGCGTATTCCATCGCCAACTCCGGACCAAAAAGCAGCCAATAAAGATTTTATCGACCTTAATTATGTAAATAGTTAACTCGTAACACTTATGATATTTTAATACTATTTACTATCTATTCAGGATCTCGAGTCACCGCTGGTAACGAAGGAAGTGCTGTTGCTGGATTATCAAAAGCGTTGGAAAAATATTCGTAAAAAATGGGTTAACCAAGCTAAAGCACACCAGCAAAAATATATTGCAAGTTTTGAGTTGCTCGAAGCGCTTTATAAGGGATAGAATATGTTAAGTTGGGCTTCCAGAAAAATTTTCGTTATCGTAAGGATGGATTTAAAATTTTGCAGTTCGTTTTCCTCGTAAACCAAATTTCCTTGTCTATAATGTTTGAATTATGCATTTCACTTACCTGCTATCAATAAACCTCTTATTGTGTTGTAACTTTACAGTAAACAGAAAAACAATTTTGCTATAATCTCAAAGTAAATAAATTGTATTTGTAACAGACGGATTATACATTTGGCTTCCTTTAAAACATGTATGCAATTATCTTATTACAGGTAGTACACATTTGAAACATTCATATTACAATATTGGCAAGAGTATTAATTTTATACGTTTCGTTTAAGTTCACTGAATCCAACTCGATCGATTTCGTCGAAATTTCGTTTGAGATGTTTAAATCCTGTACGGTCGATTTCATCGAAATTTTTCTTGATCATTTCGCGGCGATCGGACATATCCATAGATTGATCATCTCGTCGGCCATAAGCAGCATCCAAAGCGTTCATATAGTAGTCATAGAGGATGGGGCTCATTGGCAATCGACGGCTGTAGAAAAGAGCCAAAAATGAAAATAAGTAAACATGAATTTTAAATATGGATCTTCGGCATTTCAAGCCCTAGTGTTATTAAGCTTCGAATTTTATTCCTCTTTCAGACCTTTTTGTCCGAGAACTGATAATAGTTGGGACAGAATAGCATATTTGGGAACAATCAATAGGCTATCCTCATTCACATGCATTAAAATGTCTTGTACAAAGATCAGGAAAAAACGTAAGAAACATAAAATAAGTATAACAAGAGGGAAAGGCGGTTAGATAAACATTTTGATAATTTTATGAGTATTAATTTCAATATCAAAGACGTTTGAGGTCTCCTTATTATACATACCTTCGGAATCGTCCTTTTTCTAAAATTTCAGTTATTCCATTATCTGTGCAAGCATGAAATAGTGATTCAAAATATATCACATTTTTACGAATTACCATTATAAACAGCTTTACCACAATTAGGAAGAAAACAAATTTAAAGATGTTCTAAATTTACACAAATATCATACATGGGAGTGTGATTTCCACGGTCACGAATTTATTACTATTTGATGATTAGATGGTATTTTCATGTGAATAGTTATTAAACTAAATTGCATACGACGATTACTGGACTTATGGACCTTCCATTAAAAAAAATGATCAATTAAAAATAGAGATCACTTGCAAACACTTTCTGCATCATACAATTATTATTATATATAAACAACGAATACCTGAAAGCCGGCATGACTTGCAATTTGAACAATCTTCAAAGATCCGATTCGGTCTTGTATCATACTAAGGTAATAAACACGTGTTCGGATCACGGAGAGTCCACGCGATACGGATAACGAATTGAAGAGTTGAATTAACTAGTATCGTGTTGCTGTATTCATTCAATTCGAATTTGTTTTCAAAGTGTACGAGTACCTTCACTCAAATCTTTTTGCAATAGACGCTTAAAATTCAAATTTCCTAGATTTATCCTTAAATTAATTTTTCCCTCTTGAGTACGCCACTAAAAAGCAGAATGTTATTGATTTATTTTCAAAACGAAGAACTTCAAAAAAATTATTCAGTAAAGGTCACGTTGATAGTGTAAATGACAAAATTTAGGTAGGACATATTGTCTAGCATCCAATTGACTGTTTTCAAATAGTCCATTTTTTCAGTCATATCCTTATAGTTCTGATGATCTTCAGAATCTAGCTGTATTAATGCTATTGCAACCACTGCTGTAACCACTGATTGTGGAGCAGAAATTTGTGCGAATGTGAATGTGAATCCCAAATAATTTCTGCATATTACTATGATTTACTTTCAACGTTTGATGCATCAAGCGCAATGACTTTTTGGAGAAATATGATAATCACCAATTTATTTTATTATTGCTGGGTAAATGGCAAGAAACATATTTTTTTAAGCTGGAATGGTACCTAGGTAAACTATCATACTATGCAAGTATGAAGTGATGTGTTAGTCTAGCTGCACGTTCACAGGGACTGTAATGGATATCATTATATTATTAAACAAATAAGAATCAAGTTATAGTTATAAAACAATTGCCTCTGTATCGTTTCAGATTGTATGCTGTTGTTACAAGGTTTTAGTTGTTTTGTAATTGTTATAAGATTCTTACAAATTTTTACGATTTTGTTGTGACTAAATAGCATTTTTAAATACTTTTTGATTCTGTTCCTAAAATTGCAAAAGCTGTACCATCTCAATAGTGGGAATCGTGCCGAGGTGTCTTTTCCATAAAGAAAGATAACGTGATAGCCACGGTGCGCATTGTTGTGTCTCGGAAAATGTTTATCGTTACAGAGGTTTACCTAAAACCGCTCATGTAAGTTGGCGAATATCAGATCTTATCAGTCAATGGTTGATCATTTGTGTTTGAGGTTCTAAGGAGTTATCACAGTCTCATTTCTGGTTGAGCGACAAATATGATAAGAAATTAATTTTAGAAAGCTGATATGTGAAAATAATTTAGAAAGTCTAGGGAAAATTCTACTTTTACATTAACAAGGAATGACGCAAAAAGAAATTGTCTAGTTGATATATTGCCTTGCGCCGACCAATCTGTTATTAACAAGTTCCACACAAATCAACTCCCGCTGAAAGACTACGCACATGCCAATCGTGTGGAAAGAAAATGAAAATGCGTCGTTGGATATGAAGTGCTCGAACAATAATAAAATTACTTGAGGAATCGAACATCAAACGGCGCAAACCCAGGATTAAGCCATGCCTTTCCAAAGCTAAAACAAGGAAACGGCCAGAACCGCCTCCATCGCTCTAACGTTTCACAGAAGGTTGGTCCAATATGGTCTTTACTAATCTCTTCACTAACTTCATTATGACTAAGCAAAATTTCATCCCGATTACCACTATCAACTGTTAACATGGTAGAGGTAGCATTATGTTTGCGAAGGTCGAATGAAGAGTAAAAATCATAAAAAAAACCATATCTCCAGTATATTTTTTACCACATATATATGCTGGATAGGTAGACAAATAAAAATTAAATAAAAAAGGTATATCAATTTGAATAAAAATATTTTTGTATATGAATGGCTATGAGAATCAAGGAAAACTCGATGAATCAATAAACCATGAATAAATCGATACTACCATATGCTTGCTTGAAGTCCACAGAAATTCGGAGGACTTTAATGGTGAACTCCTAACATTCCTTCAAATCAAAAAATACATGCAAGCCGAGCTTTTATGATTGCATTCCTAGCTGGAGGAGGCTTCAGAAACTTCAAATATAGTTTCACACAAATCTATGGCAAATCAATGATTTTATAACATAAAAGAGTATCTAATCAAACGTAGTATTGACGTAGTATGATTGAATAAATTAGAAAATGTTAGGATCGCCAACACAACATCATAAAGCAGAAGGGGTATACGTTGGATTTCTTCAAAGAATTAATATTCAATTTTCGCATTCAGTTTGTGAGGAATTTAACTTTGCATAATGGACTTCTACTGCCATTTTTTTGCTTATTATTATTTATTTTGGTATAATAGAATAACATGAAAGCAATTAATTGCCAAGCAACAATTGATTATCGGAGAAGTTGGCTAAATTATGTGAACAAAAATTATTCCAAGCAACTATGGAGCTATTCTAACGTGGAACTATTTCTGGCTAGTCCGTATCCATTTTTGATGGAAAATTTTTTCGATCCTTAGGTTGTATCCATAAACTACGAATCAGATGCGAAATGAAATGAAAAAATACTCTCGAACCGTCTTGATAGACTTGACTTTAATACACATAGTTTAATTGAAAATATTAGCTCGCGTTTTCGGGATTCAATTGAACGTTTTCAATTGGAAGATAAATCTAAAGTTCGTTTAACAGTTCAAAGGTTTTCCGACCGGTTTTAAAGTGTTTCGAATTTTAATTAACGCTTACTGATAAGCTGTTTACACAGTACTGAATTGAATATAATAATTCATCAATACAAGAACCATTATTGATTGATTTGCTTCACGTATGCTTGTAAATTAATGTTTTTTAAAGGTCTATTTTATTGTTTTAATCGGTTTTTGATACTTCGAAAATTTGGGATAAATTAATCAGAATCGGTGGGTATTATTTCTTTCATAACTTGTCGATAGTTTTCCACAAGCTTGGGCACAAATATTCGTAGTTCATAAAAATTAGTATAATTTTATTGCGGGAAATAATTGAAAATAATTGAGAATTTGCGGTAACAAGGTATTATCTCTTTATTCAGTTTGCTGACTTGCTCATCCGATGCACTACCCATGAACAAATCAACAATACTTTAGAGTCGCATTGTGTCTTTGTGCTTATATCACCGTTAGGGCTGTTAATGTATCCTGTAGATCAAATATTGTAAAAAATGAAGTCATTCTATGGCAATCTTTAAACTAAATAAAAGGGACTCAGCTGCAAATCTGAATAGAGCATTCAAAAGCATATATATATATGAATAAATTAAGTCAACCTTGACTAGCATTTAAGAGCAGAACAAGAGTGTACAATGTATGTGAATTTTAAATAAAAAACTTCGGATTTGATTAAAATAATCTTCTTATAATCACATTGAAGTCTAGGACGATCACCATCACCTTTTGCGTGTCATGTTACATTGGCACTTTAGAATAGGATGAGAGTTAAGCTTAAAAAGTCCCAAGAATGCATACTATATTGATTTATAGAATCATAAATGATCTTCAGCTGTTTTATTGTGGAAGAGTTGACATTCTGACCGAAAACGCGAACGCTATAATAAATTTCTCAGTTCACATGTAGACATGGGTAATATCTCATACGTATGAGAAAGTATCAAATGAAGAGAACTATTGACGGATCAGAATTTTTGATGGCTCTTATTATAATCGTCAAGGATTGTATAACTTAAAATTATAATTATATATAAATAATAATTTACAATAAATGCAATTGGTGTTGTGATCAAGGCACTAAAGCCAAATCAATTAGTAGTGATCTAGAATTGTAAGAGAGATAATACTATATAACCGAATTAGTTTTTGGTTTCGGTAAACTCGGTTATATAGTAATACTAATTGTTCTATTAACATTATTTGTTGAATATAATTTAAGATATTGGCATGAAAATCTTGATATTAATGGTGACTGACTTTCCACGTTCAGTACGTTCTTATACTTCAGTATACTTTATTATAATGTTAACTTTTGATAGTAACATCCTACATGATATAATTTCAGGAACGGGGAAGAAAGTAAATCGATTGCTGAAACAAAAGAGGTATTTTTCCACAAAAAGTAGTTTTCAGGTTTCTCTTGCGGTGTTGCTTTAAGGAATGTTTACAGTATGAAATGAAATATATGATGGTGGTAGAAGAGCAACTCTGATAATAAATGGTAAACCATACTGTAAGTTTTAACTTTCAAATAAATTGTAGACCGAAAGTTATGATAAATTTCTCGGGATTGACTAAATGATTGTATCCTGTTTTCAATCAAGGCACGAGCCTTTCAATTCTAGCATACTCAATGGTATCATTGTTTGATGTACAAAATAAGAGCAACTTAAAGTTAATCACATGAGGCATTACAAATGGTAAGACCTTCGCTTTAATGCATCATCATGATTCAATCAGTGATTTGTAGATATGAATATTATTTTTATTGTCTAGGTATAAGTATAGGAAGTACAATAAAGTGAGCGTTGTTGATTACACTTATTTACCACCAGATTTGGTTCTTTCAATTTTCATCATGCATCGCTTTTTGAAGTGAACTCTCTTAAGCCAGATTTTGCCGGTGTTGGTAAGTCAATTTACAATTTTTTTTCTCTAAAGGCTCACTAGAATAGAATATGGAAATTTGATTGTGAATTGCTAAATTTTTTTATAGTTTTCTGAAAGTATGCTGTGCATGCTAACCAAGTTTTGTTGGATCCAACTATCAGAGTGAATTGGAGTAAGTTTCAAGAGTATCTTCCAGTAACTAACAGAAACAGTCACACATAATGATAACGCACATAGTGATCTCCAGTTATAATGCCTTTCAATGCTTAGTGTTAATTTTGAGAAGGAGACAATTTGATTTAAATTAAAAGATAATCCACATTTTACGGAGTGTATAAACGAAGTACATTTTTCACGTTCCTTTAAAACTCTCTGCGCATCACAAGAAATTTTTCAAATTCGATGGAATAATATTTTGGGACAAAAATCGTAGTTAGTTGTGAAATTCTCAAAAGCTCATAAGAATACATATAGAAAAAGTACGAATGACCAAGTATTTCCAAACAACTTTATGTATTGTATTAACAGATAATGATGTCTAAAGTTCATTTCCATGAAAAAAAAACGCGACTCTCACAAGCTATAGCAGAAATCCTTTCTTATATAATGACTAAGTGATAATAGTTTGCCAGAATTAAATGATATGCCGAATAAAACAAACGATAATTGGGAAACATTGCTCCCCTGAATCATTTGCTAGCTATACAGTGGGAATTTTAGTAAGTCAAATATCAAAGCGTTGAAAGTAATAACTGATCAGATATCAAAAGTATAATTTAAGGACACGTGAGAAATTGAGCAAGATTCGAGTCGAAAAATATCAAACAACAAGAGGAAATTGATTTTGATGTGATCGGCAGCTTACAAACTTAATCATGCAGCGAGTCAGATTATTTTGTTTGATAGATAGTGTGTCATTTGTGTGATAAGTAATTCAATACAAGTACACAGGGATAACAATATTCACTGACAATGGATTGTATTGATTCACAATCATTATGATTGTAATAAATAAAATCTTGTTGAAAATCAATTAACATAATTGTTTATCATTCAAAGGGAAAAAAGTACAAACTTTTGCCAATGCGGATTGGATATAAATGTGAAAATCTAAGGTTTGTGTTTTCAATCAACCAGATCGAAACAATGTATAGAATAATCGTTGGAAATTAAATGGAGGGTTGATTGGTTTCTTAGTATTACAGTTATTTTTCTATCGGAAATATGTTAGCAAACAGAAAAAAACATTATGTTGACAACTATGCAATGTAATTTAGAAGACATGATTGCTTCTTAAACTAAATGAGGAAAAAGGGAGGTATTTTCCCGCATGCCAGTGACTTACTGCACTTTGGCCTATTTTCACACAATTTCTTTGTAAAATTTTTCGTGAACATTTATTTATCCTCCTTCTGATTTGCTACTATGGATAAAATGTTAGATATTGTAATATCTTACCTTGAGTTTCTAAAAGAAAACAACAATCCCATGATTCAATTCAATTTATTATATTTCGTAAGAGAATAGTGATTATTATATGTATATGTTAAATGAAATGACGCGTTTGAAACGCAACACAATATTTGAATTTAGATTGTAGTGTGGCAATGGCACAGAAATGAATAAAATATTACTTTTCTGATGTTAGTCTTAGTGTTTCTCCTTTATGATCCGAATAAGTTGCCTTTTGTTTTCAAAATGATAATCTGTTAGTGTCACAACCGCTCATGTCAACAATGCACGTAAACCTAGAGTCGAGCTCCCGTCAACTTTTTACTTCCTTATCAAGTTACCTCCACCAATGGAGTCCAATGCCCTCTTCAACAAATGTCCTCCGCCAATTGAATCAAGTGCCCTTCGGAAATTCGTATGTACGGAGCCATATTTAGGCCAGGCATATCGATAGGAATTTCGCCTTTCTGCAACAATGTTCCAGTCGTTATCAAATCCTTGGGGCAAGGCTGAGCGGCGAACGTGCTGCCTACCTCGCATCAAACCATCATTCAGATCATTATAATTGATGCTCCTTAACAAATTTCCTCCTCCAATTGAGTCTAAGCTTCGTTCAGCGTACATATTGGCATCTTCGTCTAGAGAAACGTATTCAGAAATCTCCAGTTTAAAAGTGTTTCAACTACAACCGATGCAAGCATGAAACCACACAGATGTCAACAGAACTTACCAGAACAAGGACAGTATTGAACAACACAATGCACGAGTATGCAGCAACGTGAACTTTCAACGAACAAATGCAATGAAATGATGTAGGACAGGTTAACTAGTGATTATCTAGTCTAAATTTCACTAAGGGATACTACGTAAGGTAAACCATTATATTATTATCACAGTTCTACTACATAGTATGAAAAGTCTACGATCAACACTATTAACTAATTTTTTAACAACCACACTAGCTACAATTGATTGAACGCGGCTGTTAAGGATCATCGACAATTTGAGCAACTCACTACAAATGTAACGAAATGAACCGCTAAGATACAAGAAAGACGTTCACAGAACTATAACTATGAACTACTTTAACTGTCTACTATAACTACATTTTAAGGAACACAAACCTTGAGTATTGTTTAAAATACAGGACAATATTCACTTATTATTATTATATTTATTAGATTCAGTAATAGAATCGGATCTCCACGTATGGCGCTGTGATACTTTTTACTTGAAAGTATTTGATCGCAGTGTATATTGTCCTTAAAAAATTGATGAGTACGTTCCTTCAAATCTTAAACATTACTTAAACAAAACCCATGAAAACCGAACATGTTTTGTGAGACAATATCACTTGTTTAAAACCAATCAAATTCGAATAATTTAAAGTTCATTTTTTCACTTTTAAACACAATTACTTCAATTAGAGAAGATAATAGATTCGAATTTTCTGTTCTCTTTAGAAAGTTCGATGGAAAGGATTAACTGGTTACATTTTTTGTCTTGATTCGCGATAAAGCGTGAAATGGTAACAAATGCAAAACATGTTGGTAACTATGTAAAAAAAAACTACTCCTTTTAATCACATAAACTTGTCAACTCTACACATTCTCTAACTTTGAACTTACCTGAATAAGGATTCAGTCGACCCAAATCGTTTGTCCGGAATACCAAGTCTTCTACTTCATTGTTCTGAAACGAAAAGACATTCCGTTAGAATTAACTTAAATCCCTGCAACGATGAGAATTTACATTTTTTGTGTTTAGTATTAGGAATTTCGGTTTGTTTCAAGAATAATGTTCGCAAAAAATTAGTGCTTGAAGGATTATCGTATACAAGAGTAAAAAAAAGAGTCATCGATGAGTTCCATTAATGAGGGGTGCAAGGATAAAGCCAAGAAAAAGTCGAGCAAGGATATTAAACGTCTAGCTGAAACACTTCATAAAATTTTATGAGAATCATTTAAGTTTCATGTTGGACGTGATACCAATACATCGAACAATGAGAATATAAATATTAAGTAACTAGTGTACTTGATTCGTTTTATCGAAAGCTATCGGGGACGTTGCGTTGTCGTCCATTCCTATATAAAAGATGTTCAGAAGAACAGTAACAAAGTGAAACTTATTCATAACTCGTTAAAAGTACAAAAATAAGGATTCATTCTATCTAGACAATTATCAGACAGAATTTTTTATGGTAGAATCTCAATATGGAGTTATTTGCCAAATTTATGGGGACGAATAAAAAAGTGACATCTCAAAATCAAAGTAAGGGAAAACGAAAACATGACATGGGTGAATGATGGTTCATCGAATCAAATAATTCTTTCTATATAGTGTTCAAGCAAGTGATGATCTATATGAACTACATTAAGTATGTACCGTTCTTTAAGATTTAACGAAGTATACGAGTTATTCTGAAAAGCTACGAGATTTCCTATAAACATAAAGTCAGGTTTTAGGTTTGTTTTTTCTTACTTTGTTAGAATATTTACCAAGTATATGAAAGTAGCATCAAGATTATACGGATAAGCAAAAGTGAGAAGCGAAAAAGCTCCCAGGGAATCAATAAATTAGGGATTAATTGAAGTCACAACAAGATTCTGATGAGTATTGAGATTATGTGATTTATTTCTAAGATGATCTCAGACGAATAAAAACATCATGTACCTGACTAAGGATTATTCGTTGATCTAAAAGAACGATTGGAGGAAGAGTTATTTCAACTCGTATTTGTAGTCGTTTTTCTAATTGCTGCTCGGATTATAAGATAAACGACAATAACAATAAGGTTTCAATTAGGTGGAAAATAGTTGTAAGGCAAAGCGTATTTAGAAAAGGAGACTCGTTTTGAAGAAATGTTAATACGATGTGAAAGATAATGAAAAAATCCGTATTGCCTTTAAATCATGTGTTCAAAGCTCCTACATAAGAGATGAAACCAATTGGTATTTAGAAAAGGTGAAGTAATATTGCAAAGGTAAATTTTCATCTGTTTGCTAGCTCTAAAAGGATTAAAAAAAACATAATATTAACTACAGCTTTTTTTATTACCTGCTATAATGATATTGCGTGGGGAAAAACTCGAAAAAGGGACATAATTCTTATAGTTTTCGCTTTTTGTTACTTTTCTAAGTAAGTAACTAGGCAAGTGAAAAATGTAAATAATATACAATTTCCTTAAATCTTTCAGATGTTTCATTTCCCACATTCAATGTTTATTAAATTAATATTGTATGCGTTCAACTTATACTTTTCAAAACCGCCCAAAAGGATAAAGTCTATAATTGAGCTGTTAGTACTCATATGATGTTTTTCATCATTCAATTCAATTTTTTTTCTTCCTAAATAATCTCTTTTCAATTTGGATTTGTTACCATGATTCGTTCTGGTATGACGATGGTTGTTCAATTCGTACAAGGATTGATGTAGAAGAGATGCAGTAGAATGCTATTTAATACTTTTCATTTGGATTTGATTGAGGTTCAAGATTGTTAATATTAGGTCGGATTATACGGTTTATAAAACCGCCTTTTGCTTGCGTAGTGAAAAAAGTTTTAAGAAGGTTTTCAAGCTGTATTGCCCAGCTAAAGTTTTATCTTAATAAATTAGAAAAACTTGACGAAAAATGACGGCCAGCTATAATTAAATCTCCCAAACTATACGAAAAAGAGGAAGCTCAACCGTAGGGATGATAATTTTAATACAGAACAGATTTCGTTGATTACATATTAACTTTATAAAACCAATTCTGGAAAGAATTGATGTGATGGAAGCATCACTGAATTTATATAATTTTAATATATTTCCGTAAGAATTATACGAAGATGATGAAATATAAGAACCGTTTTTTTTCGAAACATTTTCTACACAATAGAATTGTATTTGTTTCGTAAAATTTTGAAAATTTTGAAAGCATCTTCATGATAATGGTCGCTTATGACCCTCATATACCCCACACCAAATATAGTCCAAGCATATCCCGATGCTAATACACATAACCATGACATATGTCTACTCATATAAGAGAAAGCTTTCTATTCATTGCCAACAAAACAGGTCGTACACATGCTTCGAAGAGTCTCCGCAGTAAAAGTAAACATTAACTTCTTGTTGATACAACTATTCCCCTGTGAGTCAAACGTTTCTGTTTTGGTTTGAGTTTGTGGGAATGTTTTAAAGAGAAAAATATAAGAAAATTCCAAAGTCAACCGCATGATTTGTGTAAATTGAAATATTGTCTCCAGATACGTGCCATCGCTCATAATATATTAGCTATTAAAATATTATATGTATGTCCCAGGCCGGGATATTTCCGTTATGCGTATATGATAGCTTGAAAAGGTTCTCGAAGGTATCTAAATCATCGTTTATATGAAGTCATATGTGAACGTCTAAGATTTTAGAATTAAAGGCAAAACAAAACGACATCGTGAAGCGGAACTCCCATTAGTTTTCCGCTTCTTGCCACTGGAAAAGGCAATCAGTGCATAGAGATGAATACTTTCAGTTTGAATTTCAATCAAAAAGAAGTGTTTAAAAGATTTTCCATTTTGCATTGATATAATTGACAATAAATTTCAATAGCACGATATATAATCATAGTCTCCATCCTATGAAAATGCACAAACTTTAATTTCCTTTTCATTAATGATCAGACCTAAAAGTTTTACCAAATTTATTAATGGCTGCCTCCATCTGATGATGATATTTTAGATGAATTATCAATTGAATTTGAATTATTTAATGAAATATCAAAGCGAATACTATAGCACTCAAACATTACAATCACCCGCAATGCAATTTCCCTTGAAGTGTTTTACAACAAATTTTCCCTTAAACATTCGAAGTTAGTCAAAACACCAACCACCACCTTCAAACTGTTGTCATTGCTCCTGGCACTATATTGTCTTTTATCTTTATAAATTGACGATAAAAGTCAGAATGTAACTTTCGGTGCTCGTCAAAGAAAATAATTAATTATCACTCACATTTTGAGCTACTTTTGCCTTTATAAGTACAAAAAGTAAGAAAAATTTTCACATAAGTGGTCCCGAGGGTACGTTAAGTTAAGGACTTCACAACATAATTTTTTGAATAAATACGTAATTTTTCTTATCATTAGATCCGTTTTGAAAGTTTATATAAATTTAGATGGGACTTTATTTGGCGCTAAATGAATGACCATAAACTTTTTGTGTGACGATGGTGATAAGAAGTGCGATTTTATAGCACGATGACTATCAAGGGAGACTAGATGGTAAAAACTTTTAAGTAGTCCAATCGGAAGGCAATGCAACAACATTATGTTAGAATTTTGAAACGTGCCTAGCTATAAATGAAGTTGGAGTATGTTCGTTACTTTTCAAGTAAAAAACATGAATTAAACTCTTAGCACGACTAACATATGCCATGACCCATCAATATAATAGTCCCTTATGAACACAAATATAAATTAGTGTTTTTTTTTTACGAATTTTCATTTATGCACAAAGCAAATATACTTAGTGATTCTATACTGCATATTTTAAATCGGATGTTTTCATTTTAAACCTTGTTAAGTTGCAATTGATGATAATATTATTTTGAAATAATGCGATTTAAACATGATCTTATTATTTGTTTGTATCCTTTGTTTATTTAGATGTAAACACATGTTCAACGATATTATCCTTACTGATTTTAAAGATTTTGTATTTAATGTCAAATGTCACGAAGGCTGTTGCCATTGCTTGAAATATCAGTATTCAACAGTAATATTATTTATCGATGAAAACCACTTTCTGCCAACTATCGAAGGTATTATATACCACCAGGGCATTGATTCCAGTGAACGATTCGAACAACCCAAACTGATTTGTCCGAAAAAGATTTGCTATTTTTCTTCGGAAAAGCGTTCAAGCTTTTGTAGGCAATCAATAATACTTTGGCAGGAATTTAATTTGAGGGCTAATGTGGTATAACAACCATTGGCATCCATATTGGAATATTGATACTCATATTACACATGCATGCACCGAAAGCACATACTAATTGTAATACTGCACGATTGATCGAGTGATAGTGCTAAACGTTTTCACGTCTACCTCACTTAGTCATTGCTATAAACGCAAAAATACACAACTAGTGCATTAAAACCATTTTGCGGGCTACAAGGAAGAAACAATGAAGGATAGAATTCGGTATCAATGTAGGGATTTAGTTGGGAGTAACCTCAACTCTGTGTCATAGTCCAATCATTTCATTACTAAGTTTGAATCCTTATAGCTTGATAGAAGCGTTCAACGGTTAAGGAAGTTTCTTCGGAAAAGTCATCAGCCAACATCCTCAAATAAATTATCATCCGCTCACTCACCATCTCAGCATTAAGCTGCCAACAATTCTTATCTTCTATTACCAAACTGCTAATGACAACCAAATTTTCTAGAATCTTTAAGAAAGTTTACGAATCGATATTGATTATGCATACAGTCAGACGATAATTTACATTTTGTAGTTTGTTTTTTTTTTTTACAAAAAAGAAATTGTTAAAGGCCAAAAAGTAATTGACTTAAAGACAAATGTCCATTGTGACTATAGAACAAATTAGAAAGCTCGAAGTTTCCACTTTTATGATGGGGATCAATTCGGTTTTTTCAGTTTTTTTAGCCTATCTCATTAAGTGAATTTCCTCACATACCTAAATAAACACGGCAGAAAAACAAACAACTTGATAAAATAGCTGTTGGTGAAAAATTTGAATTTGAACAAGCAGAGAAGAAAATAAGACCGACGCTTCATTGTTGAAACAGCCATTAATTGAAATAATTAAGGTTTATACTGGAAATACTATATTGAAGGTTGTTTGGAAAATGCTTAAAAATTTCTAAAGAGTAAATTCTGAAGCAAGTTTCCGACCAAGTATTAACTTCTGCCAGGTTGCTCAAACTTTATCGTTTATTTGGGTTGTTTATTTACAGGTGTGTTCTATAAATGTGGAATTGGTCTCTATTCAATTTTAATGTAGGTAAAACATGATAAGACAACAACCATCCATATAATCATGAAGATCACGCTTGAAGTGATTAAAAGCTGATGCATTGCTCTGATTAATGAAGAACTTCTCGTGTTTCCCAATTAACCATTGGAGTTGATAAAAACGTAATTGGTATTTTATCCAATAAAACTATTCAAAGTACAACAGACGTAATATTGATTAAATTTTAGCTTTCATCAAGAACACTAAGTCGCCAATTGCAATAAAGTCAAATAACAACGAATAGCGCGTAATATGTTTTTTCTAATTTGTTTCAAATTTTGAGAAAAAACGCTCGTATTGATTGATCTGATAGTTTGAACACTTTAATTTTTTTAATTTAAATAACACTTTAACATGAAGAAAATTTTTAATTTGTTTTTGATTCAGATTCGGTTTTCGTTAGGTATGAATAAGATGTTCATAGGAAAGAACTGTCTAATTAAAACATATTTTCATCATTGCCTTCACATTTCATAAATTGAAAAATATTTTAAGATATCTTTTTCAAGACATCATTGTTTTTCACTACTTTACGTTTGGATAAAATGAAGCTATATAATTATATTATTTAGTTATAGTTGAAGATGATAAATATAAAACAAGTTTTATTTTCTAAGAGTTCAAATCCACATCAAAGTGTAATCACTGAAGAAAGAGATACGAACGAGAAAGATTGTGAAAAATAACCAGCGTATGTGAATGGAGAGAGGGCTTTCTGAACTTAAATTCATTGTAAGCAAATAATTTCTGATGTAGTTTTATTTGTAAGCCATTGTCTGCAGATACCAATTTCAATAGACATGTATCATGTGTCATAGGAACAAGCAACACACAATAATGCGAACCTTAAGACAACTAGAGGCCCCTTAAAAGTGGAAATTTTGGTTTTTTTTCATTTGTCCTCAATTTTCAAGTAAAAAACCGGGAAGAATCTACACATAGTATACAATTCTACTGTTCCTTTCTTCTGTCGCTCTTTATTGTAAACTTACCCTATAAAATATGCACAGATGATATCCTCAATAAACATACAATCTACTGAACGAACCATTAGTGTTGCTTGTTTCTTCGAATATATTCGACACGAGTCAAACTAAAAGGAATCAGGTGATAATAGAATGAATTTTACATGCGAAATCTTTTTCACTGGACGAATGAAAGAGAATGCAGCTGATCCTAAATACAGTTGATAAATGGAAGTGGGCATTCAGCGAGTCACAAAGAAAGATATCATCACATGAACGAAAGATTGATACCAGAAATGTTTCAAAGACTCCTTAATAGGAATGATGAAAAGTGTATTGAGTAAATGGAAATATAGTATAAGTGGGCACGTCACAACATCAATTTAATCATTGTATTTACCGATGATTTAATTGTTGCTCACATAGGACGAAATCGGTTGAGAAGACAAATAAATTACGTTCGTTTTCGGGATTAAAGTCATCAAAGTACAGGTAGAATAAGTGTATATTTACGTGTATATTTACGTAAGAGCTTCTGTTTTCATCAGGAATAAATAAAAGTTGCTCATGAAGGTGAAATCGAAATGTGAGTCGCTGGTATGAATAAGGACTTAAAAACTCAAAGATATCGTTAATGGATGCTCTTAAAGATTCTATGGATGTTTCATCTTTTGCACCCATGAAATTATCACATTGAATCAAAAGGCTAGAAAGATTGAAAAGTACCAAAGTATAAGCATTGCATAGTTTTTAAGACATATTCGTTATCTAAAATAAGGAGACGAGTGGTAATTGAAAAATAGAATCACATGTCGGCTTATGAAATAATCGACTTGCCCTGAATATTAACTATTAGACAATGTATGCACAGGGTAATAATGGTGTTGCTGTCAACATATTTGTCCAACGAACAAACAAAAAAATTTAAATTCCCTACAAACACAAATGCATGCTGCAATATTTTCTTTTAACGGTTTTTCACGATGATAATTGAATGAAAAAACAATAATTAACACATTTTATACATGATTCAAGGGGTGTTACACATTTTATTGAATTGATTTTTCTTCCACTTGCTGAACATCATAAAACTTAGACTATCTTTTAGAGTATGTCATCATATTTTTTAATGTTTATTTGATTTCAAGTCGTATAACTAAGTTCTATCATTGATAAATCAGTATGGCGTTAAACTATTATCCTATGCCACATTACCCTTGTAGTTTTCTTTTCACAACGTAGACGTTTTTAATGTTGCTATTTCGCTTTATATGAAAGTTATCCTCACTATGCTTCAAAGTCAGATTTAGGCGGCTTAAAATACACATTTTAGGTTTATTACGATGCTTCCCAAAACGATAACTTCTAAAATATACTTAAATTCATTTATCTAACCCCGGGACGTCACTTGTCTGTAAGTCTAATCCTTTAATTTATTATACTGAAATTTGATGAAATCTTCATTCGTGTTGGGTAGAGGTCGAAACATATTACTTTTTTATGAAAGGGATCTTTCGATCATTCGAGGAAATTGTGTTTATTCATCTATCGAAGTCAGCTTAAAGTAAAAACGTTATTCGGTAAATCAGCGAACTATCTTTATGAAGGTTTCAACGTACATCCACGATTTGAACGTTGGAAGCATAAAATTCGCTTACATTAGATTTCGGGAAAATTTTTATTTATTTTTATAGATCGTGGAAATCTGCTGTTACAACGACATCTTGAATGTTTTCCATGTATTCTAAGAAATCGAATGATGAAAATGACCTTTGTTTAATTTTTACAAGATGTAAAAATTAGAAGTAAACCCGAAAAATATTGTATACTTTTTAATAAAGTGTAAAGTAAAGTGAAGTTGACTTCACTTTATCATGGATTTGTTCCGCACATGTTGAAGTATAAGGTCAATTAATATTTTTGAATAATTACCGTAAAATCCCTACAATAAAGACACTCAACGCACTACGATCAATTAAATGAAGTGAATATTAACATACGCTCATTTGCCACGCCGCAAGTGTTGTTTTCCAATAAAATATTTAAAAGTTCTCATTGTTCCTTTTTCGAATGTGGGCTGACGACTTACACTGTTACAATACCATCTCATATGTTCATTGTAGAATAATGCTGCCTTTGATCTTTCTTGTTTTTTTAATTTTTCGCCATCAACTTTCATCAGTTGCACAGAATAAATACACGTGGAGCCAATGAGTATTCTGTATGAATATTCATCTGCGAACGAGTAAAATTGAATTTTAAATTTGGAGATCTTTTTAATCCACCTCAACATTTCATGCAGGTTTTGCGGTCACGTAAGAGACTCACCGACGTCAATCTTCAATTCATATTCAATAAGATGTTGGGCATACAGACTACAGCAAAAAAGGAATATACTATATCATTGGATGATTCTCATATGTGTTTTCAATTGAATGAAATGATATTTTCACGGTTTGAAATTCTAAACTGAACGATGTCTGATTGAGCGAATGGTTCATTTGTTTCAAAATATATTCGAAGGACGGAATAAATAAAAGGTCGTTCTGATTAATTACCAACTATTAGCTTGGCTGATAATTATTTTTGCTTCGATTCGGGTAATATTATTCCTGTTCCATTCGACATGTCTACGCTTATTTGATGAAATTATAAATCGACATATATACTTGTACGTATTCGTTAATTAAATCCGTTTGTTTATGTATTAGGTCCATATTTAATGCAATAATTATTAGGACTATCGGTTGGTCCATCGGTAAAAAGTAATTTCAATGCATAAAATATTTATTCGCACTCCCATTTATCAATTGTTTTTACAGCAAATAAAATTGACAATCAAGCTTAATTGGAGCAAAGAAATCAGTCATATAATTAACTTTATACAAATACAAGCTTTAACAATATCATGATTCATAATCACAGATTGAAACTGCCTTCTTATAACAGGGATCTAATGTTTTCGTCCACTTACACTCTCAAAAGGAAAGGGAAGTTTTTGATGATGAATTTTCAGATCCTTCTGCGAAACTCTGTCTTAGACTAGGCGCGACTTTTACAGCCTTTTTTCAATGTTTGTCACTAGCTTTTTACCAATTCCATTTGTTTGTTCATAAAAGTAAACCCACCAAAAGGACAAAATATAACATGTTTTGCCAATGTTCGAATCATTATATGTACCATCTGAAAGTTCAATATTTGAAAAATTTTTAAACAACAAAAACCTGCACCTCAACGTAATGGATGGCGTATTCCTTAGATTAAGTTCCTTACTCGTGATGTACTTTTCGCAGTACGATATTTTTCTATTAAAAATCGCGTTGGATGGCATATAAAGTAGAAAAAAAGAAGGGATGAATGACGCCCCCATTTACATTTGGTATCTGCCGAATGGGATTCTATTATATTTGGAAAGAAATGAACTTTAATAAAAGGAATTTCGTATGAAATACGTATAGTAAAGTTCATGTGCTGGGCTTTGAATAAACTCAACCATTACTCGTTCCCTGCTATTTTGATTGTGGGCGGTATTTTTCGTTTTCATAATTATGAATTTAATAAATCATTTGTAGAGCTAGGCAAAAGCTTTTTAATGCGTCCGTCAGGTGAATAATATTAATTCATGCTTAAGATTAGATCCGTG
This sequence comes from Stratiomys singularior, assembly GCA_954870665.1. Classification (NCBI taxonomy): domain Eukaryota; kingdom Metazoa; phylum Arthropoda; class Insecta; order Diptera; family Stratiomyidae; genus Stratiomys; species Stratiomys singularior. The sequence continues at coordinate 28,815,660 of OX940881.1, read as the reverse complement.
TTGTTTTTAATCCATTGTTATTTGTATTTTGTTTTTGTGTTTGTATTAAAGTTTTTCCTGGTTTTCAATTTTTTTCCTGGTTATTCAATTTCATGGGTCTTTTTAAAGTATTTAGTTGAAGTAATCCGCTTAGTTTTATGAAAGGTAATGGACCTAAGAAAATTATACATAAAAACAATATACAAACATAAATCTATTTGTGCTTTTCCTATCTCTATTTAAGAGAAACCGCGTGAGAGTTTCAGCGCTATGTATTAAAGATCTGTTAGTGACACGATATGTTGGGGTGTATTTGTAGCAGCATTGTCGGCTTAGTATTTCAGGCAATTTTTCGAAGGTCGAGGACGTGGTACCGAGGTATGATCTAGCTCATGGCATGTGTGGTAATCCTGAAAGAGGTGAATTTCGCATCACGTTTATTAAGTAGCTACTTAATCCACAGAGAATATCATACTCAAATCTCCAAATACTCAGTTCGCAGGTGAGCATATTCGCGCTATACTGATAGAAGACTAAATCTACTATGTATTAAGTTCATTTTTCTCGTGTAATTTTGCATTGTATCATATAAAATTTAATGAAAATATATTTCTTTCCGCATAATATTTTCACCAAACTTTTACGAAGAGAACTAGTAACAAACATACATCACCAGTGATTAGTCATGAAGCAAGCAAGCCCTTTTGACTTGAAAGGATCACTACCGGTGTTACATGTTTCTCCGATTTAGTTTACAACATTCAATCCTGGAATCATTTGAATTTTGTATATGAATTCTGTCGGAGATGAAAATGAGTACTTGATTTTGTTTTTAAGCAAATTGTTCTGTTTACGTAGTTGAAAAACATTAAGTTGCAAAAACAGTTGAATTGTGATGCTTGCTACGACAGGTAAATCATCCAGGGAATGGGATTTTTTTGTTTAGTCTTCATAAAGGTCCACAACATATTTGTGAAGTCAACTAGGAGTGGCATACTAATGTCGCAAATATTGCTTTTGAAATGTGGGGCAGTTACGTGCGATTTAAAAGGTTTTAATTTGAAGAGTCCCGGTGAAAAAACACTAAAGAAAATGAATCAGTACAAATAAATAGACCAAAATAGAATCTCAACGCATTCAAGTTGGCTTTTACTTATTATGAAACGAGGACAAAAATCAAGATCTTTTTCAATCGATTTCATATTTAATTAAAATTGCCAATCTTGTTAGCCACCAAAATAATTTAACTCGAAATTTAACATGGAAAATTGAATTCTTCCACTTTGTGACAATTTAAACGCTTCATGACATGTCCAATTTCGTGGAATTCAACAATGCTGCCCCGTTGAAGGTAAATGCATTTACGACACGTTTACTGTAATAAACATTCATATTTGCATGAGTAGAGGAGGGACCATATGCAAGAGGACCTGAAGTGTAATGACGATTCAAGTGCGGTTTCAACGATATATTATTGGTGATTTGACTTCATTTTAATTATTAAACATTTAGTGGAGCTAAAAAGTCCGTAGCTTCAGAATAGAACCATTTAAACTCGAATGCCTCTAAATAAATGTTGTTAAGTTAATCATGTAACACATTAGTAAATTAAATTATCCCTAGCATAATATACGAATATAAAAACATGTATGGTTTCATAAAATCGTCTTTAATCTTACATGGCATCTGTGAATTTTCCAAAAATCTTTCAATCTACGACTGTTTACATAGTTGCTATCTGCATCTATTTCCACTGTAACGAATATATGATTAACTAGACAGTTAAATTCGAAGCAGCAACTCAATTTCATTTGAAAATTTCAACATTTTCATGACATAAATAAAGGTGAAGTATACTACCTATGCGCATCCAAAGTTCTATTTTTAGTTTAATTTTACTTCACTTCAAATTAATTCTTCCGTTCTTAGAAATCAAAAGAAGGAAAACTTAAATATATAAAAAAAGTTCAGCACAAAATAAAGAACAAATGAATATTTGCGGCATAGATATTTTCATCACCGGAAGAATGCGCTTAAAATACTTATAAACCCATGTAATGGACAATGTGGAAGCTTCTTAGAAACGTCGTTTTCTTAAATTGCAATTCTGCCTTCACAGCTCCTCTTTTGCAATACTTCTACTGACCGAGATGAAAATCGTCCTAAACCAATAACGATTGGGATTTATAAGTATCCTCAGCAAATGAGATTAATTGCCAAATTGATTACTCTCCGTTTTTAAAATATACATTTAATATGAGCATTCGTGAGCATATATCAAGATAACCAACAAATAAAATTTTCTTGTAGCTAAAGTAGGAGAAATTTAAATATTGTATCAAACAAATAAATCATAAAATATTCAAAACATCGAACCAAAGTGCAAAAAGTCATAAATTTAAAGAGGAAATTCTCTGTAGGCTTGGATTGTTCTTAGCTTTCTTGGCAGCAAAGAAGCAAAATAACGAGATACATAATCATTACTACAAGGTTCACTTGATTTTATATCGAGTGAATTAAGTCAGTATTCCATTCAATAAAAAAACTAGATGGACTGAATGTAAGAGGAAATGCGATAAAAAACAATCATAGCTTTCTTAACCTGAACCTAGGCCATGATTTATTGTTGCCAAAGTTGGCAGGAATTTTCGGTAGCCTCGCACAAAGTGTAGGCATCAGATAGAAGTAAGGAGACTTTTACGACATTGAATTTTACACCTGTTGACTTTTATATAATCGGAGCTCGGTCTATGTGCTCGGTCAGTTTTTATGTAAATAGTTTTTAATGGAAAGTTATGTGACCTTAACTTAAGCAAGAAAAGACTGACGTTGGATGAGTATGAATTACTATTTCGATACGCTTTGTACCATCATCAATACTCCGACTAGACTTTGACTCCCTTGTGACAATATTAACTTAACAATCGTAAAAATGTTCAATTAAGAAATGGGGATTTCGAAAGGGTTTAATAATACTATTTATGTTTAACGTCGAAAAATTTAGAAAATATGAAAATTGCCTTGCCGACGCAAACCTTTAATAAGTTCAGACGATCGAGCTAGAAGACAATCATTGGAATAATGATAATAAAGAAATTTATCATGAGATGAGTTTTAATAAACTGCAACCGTCAACCATGAGCGATCAAATAAACTTTATATTTGGACAAACAAGGCTCCAAGTGATATTTTTTTATTTTGCTGAATTAATAATTTGACTTTAATGTTGCACTACTCTATCCGCTAAACAGAGACTGACGTAAGGAACCAAAATGTGGAAGAAGCTTAAGGAGGAATTCCCTATCTCGTGCGCATATGTTGGAATGGTATAAATGATTTTAAAAAACCCGAGAGAGGAACTCAGATAAACAACGTGCAACGTGCGTCTCTGCTTCAACTCCGGTGACTGTCTTCGAAATATCGAATTTGCAAAATTGTGCGGAAAGATCGTCGTGAAGTAGCACCAATGGTACTTGAACCCAGTACCACTTATATAGACCATAACCAATCTTATCACAATACGAAGGCCTCTTCAAATCGTCGAAATACAAAATGGATGTTTAAGGGAAACTACAAGTGTTTGCCTGGCATAGTCATTCTCGAATGTTTATAAATCAACACCAAGTAAACCAAAGTTAAGGAGATTATACAAGGAAATAAAATTGATGCTGAGTGATTGTGATCCGTTTTGGTTTTCCAAATAAGACAGTTAATTTTAGTTTGTGTTATTTGCAAATCCTTCTAAATTGTATGCTAGATGACACTGAAAAACATGTCCAAGTTTAACCATCTTCAACGAGGAACTCCCGTGAACTAAGAATATCCTTTTTTCTAAAAGTGTGTTATTTTCAAGTATCAGAAATTTCTTTTATTTGACTGCAAATCAGGCAGGCGAACAATAAAAATGAAACTGAGTATCTATAAGTACCGACACTTTGTGGAAAACTACACCTTGCTAGTCACTAGTTAATAGACTTAAAAGTTTATTAAAATAAACTTCGTCAACGAAATCTCTTACGTATCATAAATCTTTATCGTAAGACAAACCAATTTTTTGCCACATTTTTAGTATGGTTTCAGCATAATTTACTCTGAATATGTATTAAATTTTTGCCATGAATGTGAAAGTTCCTGGAGCCTTCACCCTTCACTCTGACATCTGAGAGTTGGCTTACCAACAGTTGCCCAAGTATTTTTTATTTTTTAAATATTTTCTTTGTGCAATAATACAAACCTCAAGTTAACTTCGAAAAAGGGAATAAGGCAAAAAAAGGTTTATAAAACCATTATTACAGCAGAATGTGCAGGAAGATATAATCGTAGTATTGGAAAATAAATGCTTGTATCTTACTTTTTTGTATGTTTCAACCGAACAGAGCGATCTAAGAAACATTCCCCACACATGTCTTAATTAGGACGTGAACAAGAACATAAGATGCTTAAATGTTCATCCATGATTACCTTCCATAATAAACGATTAATTCAGAACAAAGAAACAAAACATAAAGATCATGATGTTACTTCTTTGAATTTTCTTATGTATAGTATATATGAATATATTCTAGACTAACGAGTAATTATGATTGCTATTTCTTTCCCTTAATGTTGGTCGAGTAAAATTTTCAGCTGAAATATTTTTAATTACAAACCTCATTTACAAGAGAATATTTTTTTTTAGGTGGCCTACTTAATAGCTTTCAAAGAGTTCATTTTTGCATCTTAGCATTGCTTTAATTAACTTCTGTATACCTTCGTCTTTGTATTTCTTTTAAATTGAAATTCATTGGAGTAAACGCAGATTTTTTCCAATACACTGTTCAATCATAGGTTGATGAAACGTTAGAAGTTGCATGGGCTTTTTCTGTTTATGGAGAAGAAAATTGCTATTACATCACATTTACTCGCGTTAATTAGATAAAAGGTGATTTAGCACCTATTATTATATGTATTTCAGTATTTTTAGGATCTCAGTGTGCAAGGTGTATTGTTAATTAATCTCGAATCTTAGAGTAATCTCAGAATATTAGTAGACATGTGGCTTAAAATGACTTTATAAATGTAATAATTGGTTGTATATTCATTTCAAAGGGAATATACCAAAAAGACAAATGTTGGAATATTCGATTGGATGTTAATATGAAAACCATATCGTAAAATGAGTATATAGGTCATGAATCGGAACTATTTACGATATATTTTGTATGAGATACAATGATATTGAATATTGTATATATAACCACATTAACGAAAAATTCATTGTAAATGTTATTGAAAAAGAAACGACTAACGTAGAAACTAACTCCAAACAACGGGGAACTTCAAGATAAGATATATAGCAAATCTTCTTTAAAACGTGTTAATGTCTACTGAATTCGCATTCGAGTGTAGGAACGCTGTAAAAACTCTTGTTGAATATTTTGTTAATAGTAGCGAAAAATTTGTATTCATTACTTTAAAGCTGATTACCTTGAATTAAATTTTTTGTCCAACTTGTACCAATGATATTCTGAGCAATTTATTAGCAACACAATTATTAAATTTAAAAGATATAAAAGTGGTTTTCAAATATATCAACTGAAATTCATTTTGGCGCAGCATTACTAGTCGGGTCGAAACAAAACCGAAATAAACTTCTCGCCAACTATGACTCAGAAAGTACCAACACAAATAACAACCCTTCATTGTTCAGCATATATGTATGTCTAACAACAAGCTTTAAGAAAGGTTTCTCAATATTCTTCTCTATTAAGTTTTGAAAGTCGCATTCGAATTTATTATTTCAGAAGCCCGAAACCCTTCCCGTGCATAAGATTTGATCTTGTGTGAATCGTTTTTAAACCCTTTCCATTTACGACAATAAAATTTCAATGAAAAAATCTTTCTATTTGAAAAGCGGGACAAATGATATTGCGATATACTTTCATTCATTGTGAAAAAGGTAAGATTGGATGATTTTCAAACTAGGAAACGACACCAAACTTCAAAACTTTGTTTCAATCTCTATATCTGAACATATTTCTTATTACTGACAAACATGTCATATTTCCAAAATTTTACAATTCTCCTATGAAAAAGTGGAATTAACGAGTATTAAAAAAATCAATATGGATTGAATGTCTCTGTCGATAAAATTTTTGGGAAAAGAAGTATTAATGTTAACTACGAATGATGGAAATTGTTCCTCTTCTTGTTATCAATATACGGTTTAGGATTATTGTCTATGTATTCCTCAATAGAATTGTCTATATACCTTGATATATTTTCTGACGGATATAATAATTATATAATATCAAAAAAAAAACGAAAGTCAACAGGGAAGGTTTACTTTGTATAAGACTGTAGAAATTACATTGTGCTTTATGTATTTAATCTTTTAGGCATAACACGAAAAACACCTGTGCACATTTGGTGCGAAATTATTCATTTAATGCCAGTTCTGCAAGAAAACCTTCAATTAGGATAAATAGAAAAGCATGAATGTAGTCTAGTACAAGTAGTTAGTGGCCTCACATGAAGGAGTAAGTATAATTCTATGAACCATTTCTTTAAGAAAAGGTAGCTCATAATTCGGCACTATGTCTGGCGAAGATGAACGTGTACCTAAGAAGTGTAGCAATTGCTTGGAGAATTCAGAAAGATAATTGTAGTAATCTTGGAAGGAAAATGTCTAAGAATGGGTTACGTACTATCTCGTAAGAAGTCCGTTTAAAAGGTTTTTGTTACTAATGTCAAATATGTTTTAGTCGGTTCTCCGTCAGTCTAAATATTTTGTGTAGGCTCGCAAAAGATACATCTGGCTTTGACAAAATTTATTGGGTAAAGTTAATTTTACTTAAGTTTTAATTTTGTTTAAGTTAATTTTATTTTTAAGCTTATAACATTGTTGCAATTAAAATCCATTGATTTAATCAATGATTCTTAACAGTGAACAACAACAATCAATGATTCTTAACAGTCTCTATGACATTCATACGCTATGATTTATTTCATGTTATTAAGTTCTCATCTCAGAAGCAAACTTCAATATGATTTATGCTGATTCAATTCCTTTATGACGAATTCCACGTGTCTTGGCGTCAAGTAAGTTTCGTCAAGTTCCTGCTTCAAGAAAAACTTCCTGCAATATCGAACACAAGCTTATTGTTCTTAAATGTAAAAACCATCAACAGAAAGTTAGTCAGAAAATATTTAAATAAATTGCCTAAAATTATAAACTACCATTAACATCGCCAGTTTTCTTTGAGATTTCGTAGCCCGCAATTAGTCAAATTAGATTGTAGGAAAATCTGAGAAAGTTTCATTAAGTTGGAGGTAATAAGCAAAGGGTCATTAAATTGATTATAATTCTCAGAACCTAAACATATCAGGATTTGGGTTGGAATTTCGGCCAGCAAAAAAATTTATTCAAAGTGGGTTTGTTCTGAAATTAAGTTGATAGTTCACATTTTTAGATTTAATGTTACATTTAGACTTTTGAGAAACCTTTAAATGAAACTTAAAGGATAAAGTTATTAGTTAGTAGAGAGTGGCACATTTTAAAGTGGTGGCAGATAGTTCAACCTGTTGCCTACTGACTGGTGAATTGCACAAAACATTTATTTAGTTAAATAAGTATGTCCGTGCAAGACGCATTATTTGAATAAAACTTTGTCTCAAGATTATTTAATTCCTTTTTATCTTGTTCACCTGGTGCCGTGGAATCAAAAACAAGAAGGATTAAGTAAAATCAATCCAAATCCATAAGTTGAACAATAGATACAGTATGAGTTAAATATACCTTCACCTACAGCACCTTTAGCTTTGGCAGTGGCATTTATATTTATGAAGTCCATTTGTCCAGCGTACAATAGTTAACGGAAATGTTAAAATCGCTGGACTAATAAATTCAATGCAGAAGGTATACTTCTAATAATAGGAAGTACTTTATAAAACAGTGTAGAAATATGTCTATTAAGAATTCAAGCTATAATACTGCTGTTCAGTGAATGTTTAGCTTTTCCCAAATTATATTGAGTTGGACGTGCTCAGACTTAAATTGTTTACTCGTGAGTATGTGGGTGTTAAGAAAGGTATATAGTTTACAATTTTTGTATTGTCCTTTTCTTCATTTATAGGTCTCCGGGCTGCGTGTTGTAATAGTAGCATACTACAATATAAGTTTATTTTACACCTTATCACCCTATTTCCGAAGCTGTTTGAAATACAAAAACAAATGGAAAATTTAAAAAAAATCTTATTAGTGAAAAATACAATCGTTCACAATAAACTCACAGTGAAGAAAAATATGAGTAGTTGAGCTCCCCATTATGTACACATTGTCCAGTTTCAAGCATTGCAAACCATATACGGATAAAATAAAATAATTGGAAGCATTTGTATTGTACATTTTACGAAAGAATGTACTACATGGCTTTTACTATGTCGGATGAATAAATGTGTCACATCATATGCAGCAGTATTTCAATCTTCTTTGAATTCATCTTTTGATGTTATAATTGCTACGGTTATTTTAAAATGAAATTACTTAAAGCCCAATATAGCTGATGTCACAAGCACAACGTCTGCTTAATTGTTCCTACTTTTGTCTCATGTCCTCGGAAGAATTGTATACGTACAATGAGATATATACAAAGCTACTTAGATTTCGGAATCTTCGGCTTAAAATCACTAATTGTTTGAATTTCAAGCAATTTATGGGGTTTTCAACTAAAAAAATATGTAGAAGATATGGATTTTGGATTTACTTTCTTTGGATATACTTTCTGAATTCGAATATTTATTAAAACTGCTTATTTTTTAATAAATAAACAATCCATTCTTAAATGTTCTCATTTAAACTCAGAATTCATTTTAACTATCAAATTCAACCTTCAATAAGTTGCGATAGTAGCTACGGGCGCTTTTTAAATTTCTAATTTGCATTTTTTCCAGCGATTCACTATTAACACCGTTCCCTTCCTTCCAGTATCTTTTCATTCAGTCTAGGAAATCCCATGAAAAGCCTGCGAAACTATTGGCAAATTAAGCTCAATATCCATATGAATTCAAAATTTATGTAAATATTCGTCAGACCTACTGTGACGGTTGGAAATGATATTACTACCCGGTTAAAAGGATTAAGTTAAAAACTATATTAACAAAATAATTATTGAGAGAATCTTTCCAAGTTTGTTATCAGTTTTACATAAATGAATTAATATGTGGATAGTATGTGTAGTGGGCGTTTCATTAAGCGCTCGAACGATTTGAAATGATATGGGAAAAATGACTGTGGATTTACATTATTGGACACAATATTTAACTAGAAGACCATTGGCTGACTGAACTTTAATTTGGATTGCAGAGTGTGCTACAGCTTTACCTGTTTGAAATTAACTTAATAAATCAATATAGCTTAGGGATGCACACTTTCTTTTTTGTTATCGCGATTAATTTTCACACAAATACGCTCATGCAAAATTACATGTAAGCATCCAAATTACGGGTGTAGTACTTATTGATAATGTCACTTTGAAATCCCTCCGTGCTGCTCAGAGTGTTTGTCCGTTAACATTTTACTTAAAAACGATAAAAAACGCTTATTCTTTCCTCCAAGGAATTGGAGCTCCTTTAACTGAAGTAGGAACTAGATGTTCACATTTGGTGCTATGAGATTCGAAATTTTGGCCTCAAATCAAATTGCTACAGCCGGGCTTTATTCCAATATTTAAAAACAATTAATGCAATGAAGCTTTGATATTGCATTATTGATATTGATAGTGTTATAATGGAAACAAAGGAGGAATTACACGCAGTTTGACTGAAAAGACTTTACTGCAAGGGAGGTCTAATAAAATAAAGTTGATTTTTAACACCCATTCTGATTTTTCATTCCCATCATACTCAATTTATATATATAAGAATATTTTTAATGCAACCTCTATCATTTTCTAACAGTAAATAAACTCCACTTTTTCCTAGTCTGACAATCATTGTAAATATGGAATCTTATTTACGAGACACATTAAAAGAAATGATACGGCCTTGTGGCTTTGTTTCAACACTTCCAATGCACCAAAGTATAATAGCACCAGGAAAAGGATCAAAGTGAAAGAAACCAAAGCCCTCCTAAATGAACTTCTTCACAAAGACACCCAATGAGGCTGCTTTAACTAAAAAGGCAAGATCCATTGAGAGCCATGATGATAGTGATTAGTTTTTTCATCATCCATTGCATAGTTTTAATAAAAAACAACAAATAACAAAACGAGTGTTAGTTTTATTCTACCCATCAGTAATCGCTGAAGAATGAAAGTCATTTCACCATGTAATTAGTTACATTTCCCTTGCCCAATTTTTCGTATATGGAGGGTCCAATTTTCAATGCTAATCTACTTGTTCGGGTAGTTTCCGAAGTGGACATACATAGCAAGGTTACTATAACATTTATTTCTTCACGTTACCAGGATAACGGATATTTTAACAGACTAAAATACATAGATGTTAATAAATTTAAATAAAATCTATGAAATTTCAGTTACTTCATTATTGTAATTCTTTTTCTTAACCCTTGCACATATGTTCAAAGCTGGGTACCAGCTGAACCTACTCACTTTTCTATTAAATATAAGAAACTATGACAAGCCAAGTAACAGTTTTCGATAATCCATCAATAAAAACTCTCAGTCAAACTTTTCCTTCAATTCGTTGTTATTATATACGTGGTAGGAGAAAAAGTATGCACGCAGATTGTTCTTAACGCGTTTCTCTTCAAAATTTGAGCTATCAAATCAAAAATTAACGCTTGATTAAATGAGTTAGGGCACTCGAAAATTTCTCCAGAAATCGCTAACATAGTCGACAGAGTCGCTGCTTTTTGCTGAGTTCTTCAACTTCTCTAGCCATTAGAGAGCCTCTGTTATTTAATGCTACACCCTATTGCAATTTTTAACTAGCCTCCCATTTTTAGCCATTATTTCATTCAAAATGTAATTTAGAAAACACAGAAATTGATCAGCAACTTTTTCAAAGCTGAATTTAATACTTCTAATAATACATACACAATTATATACGTGAATGCTTAAATGCGTCCTCAATAAAAGTATACAGAATTATGACGCATGGGATTCAATACAATTGTGAATAAAATTATTCCACATTTCTGCGCCCGATTTGAGTTGCTTTTGGATACTTCCTTTTGATCATAAAGGACTCTAAAACACTTGAAATTTTTATAACCTAGCAAGACGGAAATTCGTTTAAGCGCTTAAAACTTCGTTCTGATCGCTATGTGAAAAATGTAGCCACTTGCCAAAGCACGAAAAAGAGCTAACATTTCAAGGATTTCCACGATTTCCAATATACTCTTAAAAGTCAAAATTGTATAAATGATTTCCTTTCAAAACAACGAAAAAGAAAATACTGTACACCAGGTGTATATATTAATATTCAACATATATACATTTTGAAGCCCATCCTATCACCTCCAACTTTACCTCCTGTATACCTTTGCCATTCCTATTCGGCACATGCCTTGCAAAGTATAATTTAATGTGAAATAGAAGACTAAAGAGATACTTGTTGAATTTAAAATAAATTATTCAAATACTTCTAGATATACGCATATGAACGAAGCATACATCCATTTATGGTTTAGGAACATATAACATAAAAAACATTTTGATATCGTTTAAAACAAATGGTAGTTTGTTGTTGGAAGCTCTTTTCTTACCAATTACACCTTCTTCATAAATCTTTATGTCTGACATGTTGATATTTTTTGATGTTTCTTTGAATTTCACCTAGAACATTATCGTCCATAATATTTTGTAGAAATTAATTGTGTTGTGTTAGGGTCGAAAATCGAACTGTAGGCCGTAAAAGCTAAAAATATTTTGGGTTTATGCTAGCAATAATATAAAAGTAAGGGTTTTCTGTGATTGGTATCGTTTTAGGAACGTGTAAGCTATATACGCGAGTATCGCGAAACGTTGCCTTGATTTCGGATGACGGAAATCAACTTGTCCCATCTGCAAGTACACCTTGGGAATGGGAAGATAGAAGTGTTGATTGCATTGCATTTTTAAATTGAATTGAGCTAATTTTGAGCCATTCTGACGACTTTTTTGAAGGCACATGGGAGAACCAATTTTGAACTCGTGATTAATAATTCAGTTAAGAAAATATCGCACGCATGTTCCATCAGCAAAGAACAAATTTTTATGGCACCAGCCAATCTGATTCAAAATGAAAAATTCTGCATATTTTATTGTCTTTCTGCAGTTCATGCGCAATTCTCGTTAAATTAACACTAGAACTGACATTTTTCATTTTTTATGGAGCAGCCAAATCATTACGTTGAAAACAAGTTATGCAATCCATACTATCCTGAAGTAATATCTCCTTGATTGCTTCCTGACAGCATTTTACATTTCATTTCGAATTATGTATTTCAAATTACATATTTCGGAACCTGAATTCTTCGAAAAGGATGTATGATATACGATAGACTGTGCTGAATCACAAGAAGATCGCATCACAATTGTGATGCACACGTACTGACTCCGAAAGCGACACAATCTTCACTATACCATTATTCTTGAATTTTCCAAACCGATTAGCAAATAAAGTTGGTTCATGCATGCTTTTGTAATTTAAATTTTATTTTTTCTTAACACATAAGAAATTCATCTGATGAAGACATACAACACGTCTTGTTGCATCCTGAAATCATCAACCGTATTTTCTTTCATCTTATTAATAGAATCAATAGAAAGGACACCGAGAACGGAAGAGAATATTCATATGGAAAGTAGATGGACAATACCCTGTGAGTTATTTGTATTTGTGAATATTCTTATTCTTATGCAACTAGAAGATACTGAAGATACTGCACGAAGAAGATACTGCTTCAGTATTCAAGATTCAGCCGGAAAAAGTGTTACAGTTGCCAACCCCACAGAAAAATATTACTCATCAAACTCAATAATCAGTGACTAAAAGTAGGTGTTGCATTTTGAATAGCACAAAAGGGATATGGAATGTTTTCCAGTAAATCGTTTTATTTTATCATATTCAAAATATTCTTATTTCACTGCTCATGTATGGAAGATTGCTTCTTAAGGTAAAGTGTAAAATTCTCAGAGATTCTATCCAAAAAAGGGTCCCACGAAACTTTATGTTTAGAATCAGGGCCTCCTCCTCCTTATTGGGTTGGGATCTCTAAAGAAAGTCATCGTTAATCTAGGCTACATCTTTTTAGCATGGCTTAAATCCGGGAAGCTACTAACCCAATAATTTTTCTTTTGAGAAAAGATAAGCCAAGCGGTTTTGATTAAATGTGCAGCTGGACGTTGTAGATTTCATAGATACGCTGACTTCTTTTTCTAAGTTCGTATCGATCAAAACTAATATCACTGGTTACATAAATTGTTTGCATTTTTCAAATGAAACACACAAACAACTCACTTTAGATACTCTCTATAGTGGAAAAAAGTTTCAATTTCAAGATAGAATTAAAAAGTCCACATTGTACGAGGACTCTAAAACAACTGTTTCAATGCACCTTATTAAAAATGGAAATAGTTTATGACGGTTTAAATCTATGAGTGTTGCTATGAATGTGAAATAACAGAAGCTGTTCATATTACCTAATTTTCAGGCTAAAGTGTTAGCGGCAAGTTGGAAGTGATTACGAAATTTCGTAATATCTTTATATCCTTCCTTTTTCAGACACAGTTCATAATGAATGCACGTTCTCATGGAAGGCAGGTTATGCCTCAATCTTATATTTATTTACTATTAATTGCTCTTCAGCTTGCTTTCGGTTACGAATTAAATAAACTGAGGTACAGAATGGTGAACATATATTTATATCTCTACTTCAAGAAGAAAGAAAGACCACCAATGTACACAAAAAATTCTGCAAACTCCCACCAAAATGTTCTTCGTCTTTAAGTTATTAACTTATCTCCTGCTTCTCTACCAGGAGTCCGATATTTTATTTACTTTGTACATTCTTTGTAGGTGGACATCTGGAACCTGTATCTAAAGCAGTCAATACTACAATTTGTACCTCTTTATTGCAGAAAAGAAACCAGAGGAAGTAATAACATAGCATACATTGTTAACATAGTAACTACTTTCTACTCTCTACTTTCTTTCTCTTTGCTTTTAATGTACTTTAAAGGTAGTATACAAAGTGTTTTGATTACCTGCCAGTACGTGAAATAATTTTTGCCAGCCTAATGAAATATGACACGCGTAAATGAATTGTAATTGATTCTCATCAAGAGAAGCTTGACCAACCATTGCTTATATGGCCTCACATATTCTTACCTGTGAAGATGATATTCTAAGAAGAAAGTAAATATTGGAGTAAATTATTTAGGGATGTTAATTATTGCCTGGTATTAAGGGAAAAACCATGCGTTCGGGTCAGGCGTCTTTCTAAGTTCTTAACATGTATCAAACATACAAACACGCCAAATGAACAATGCGAAGTCGTTTATTAGGCATATTTAAGGATTTCTTTTCTTTATCTTATAAAATTAGTCAAAGAATTATCAAGAAATGTACTAAATAAATAATGTTGTTTGATCTAACATCATTAAAAAATACAGAATATGCACTGAGCAATGCTGGAATATTGAAAAGTGAAAAATTCGATTGTTCAAACATCCAACTAGACGGAAAATATAAGCCAACAAGGAGTGGATTCTCGTTTAAACGTATGTTTATGCGTCACGTAGTAATGTAGTTTACCATAGTGTATGGATGCTGAAAAATTTCCCTATGTGCAAGCGCTAATTGTGAACTCAAATGATAAAACAACATTATATGAAATGAAGACTCTACCATTTAAGGCGGTAAGGCATCTATTTCCGCCCAGCTATTTTTCGAATTTCTTCAGTCACAGAAACGGACCATATTCGTATGAATAAACAATGAACACGCTCGGATTTTGAAGTTCTTTTGTATTTTCAAAAGATGCTTGACTTCAGGTTCTCGAAGTTGATGCAGAACTCGTATAAATCGAAGGATTACATTTTTAATCAAGAAATGGAAGCTGCTCGATTTTCGTTAAGTATAAACGCAGAGTAAGAAAATAAGAATAAAACTCATATTATCGAAGAATACTTGATAATACGCCTCTGATCAGTTGATCAGTTGTTATTTTATCAAAAAATTCTTACTACTCTATAAAAGGAAAGTAATTACGTAAAAGGAAAGTAATAACTTATGTATAACAAAGGAAACAACCACGACGACTTTCTTTTTCTTCACCTCTTTTTTAAATGGTAGTTTTACTTGCCAAAAATTCAAGATCAAAGTCAACAGAAAGCAACCACATATTGAATGTACCAGAGCAAAGTAAACCCACATTGAATCAATTGTTCCTTTTGTTCAATTGTTCAAATAAGTCCTTGAACGTACCACGATGTATTCGTAGTGTTTGTATCACAGGATGTGTACCAGTTCATGTGTACCACATCTACATAAGACTGATCGATTCTACCATATTGAAATAGGCTCGGCCTGAACCCAGAGAAAATCAGCAGTCTGCATGAATCTAACATATTAAAATGGGACTATTACTCGGAAAAAATCAACGACATGGCTAAAATTATACTGACTAAAATTGACTTGCTTGGTCATAATTTAGTAAATTTACTAAATACCATCTTCCTGACTGACTCATATTTTCAGTGAAAAATGGAATAATTCCAGTGCTTTTCAATAAAGAATCAGATTGAGAAATACATACTGATTATAGTTGTATGTATCTCCTTAAGATTTGTGTTGAAGTTTAATATATACAACATTCCACCACCTAAACCAAAATTGTGGCAAGGAGCAACGTTACATCTAAAGATAATTATTGTAGGCACAGAGTCTTAACCAAATCATCAAATTTCGACAGAAGTCATGATTCTTTACACTCTCTAAAATGAACTCTGCAAACTTAATAGAAACCAACCAATTTCACTTTTTTCTAGAAAACTAAAAGGGACTTAAATGAAATAGATATTCTCACTATATCGTATGGTTTCATACAGTCTAACCTTTAGGATTTCTTCTTCTATGAGGTATTTATTGCTACATGACTTTATTTGCGGAAGAAACCAAAACAGAGAGTTTGAAAAATTCTTGAAAATTTGCTTACCGAACGTTTTTATAATCTTACCCATGGAAGTAAAGGTAAGTATTTCGTTGGGTATTTTAATTCAGATTCTCATCGGTAGCAGAAATTCATTCTTATGTTTGCTTGCGATTGAATGGTTGCAAAAACAAATTCGGAAGTATGCTAAGGACAAAATTATTTCGAATCATAAAATTTTGGTTTTGGTGGTACAAATCAAATCCAAAACCGATCAAATGCAAATTGGAAAAGAAGGAAATGGATTAGCTTCGTTCCACTAATTCCACTTCATAAAGAACACTTTATGGTTTGATCAAATCGAGTTCAGCAAAAAATTCTTATTGCTCTTTTCTCTTAAATGGTTGGACCATGTTTCTGTCAGAGGGTTTCTATTTGGATTATATTTGTTGGGAAAAAATTTTTTTATGAGTTATCACTGCAAGAACATTCTTCTCCTTACATGTTTCACATTTCACTTTTTATACTACCATGAATAGTTCCAAACCGAAATTTCTTGCACTTTCAATTATATTTTAATTTCTATCTGTTTGGCCAAACTGATTCCGTTAAATATCACTTTGTAATTTCTGCCTTTTTACTTTCATTATATCAATGAACTTATCACTAACACTTACCTTCATTGGTAAACTATGGGTGACACCAACGAACAGGATTACGAAAACAATCATTAAAGATGAACCCATCATTTTGATTGATTTGAAAATTGAATAGTTGGGAACACAAGGATGCAATGAGTGATTTGGATACTTTTCAATCACTTTTCACAAGCACAATCACCACCTTTAAAATCATAAAAAAAAAATTATGGAAAATATATCAACGAATGTATATCCAAACTTCTGCAGTTAAAGTTGCAACCAACAATTTTTAATGTAAGTGCAACTAGTTTCGGAAAGTGTAACGACCTGTTCAGGATGTGATTGCGGTCGAATTGAATAAACGGCTTTGACGATTGGGCGAGTGTCCTGGTTATGTACTTGACTGTGGCACTGAAGCTGTGCTGTAGTCTTCACAAACGACAGAATGAAAGTGTCTGTTGGAGCCATGCTGTGCTCCTTTTATACGAAGTATATCGCTATGAAACTTTGGGGATATCTACAAGTGCGTTTGCGGAGGAGTTTGTGGCGCTTCAGAAACCAGATGACAAGGTCTTATCACGGAAAGTGGGAAAAACAAAAGGCAAAAAGTATGATGAACGCCAACGAAAAGTAAGCGTACAGAAAAGCTTATTCGCTTTAGGAATGCGTTGGACATGGACATTTATAATACGCAAAGAATATGGTAGAGCCATCATGAACCTTCAGTCTTTCCATAATCGTCTAATGTTTCGCTGTTACGGTGCGTTTCAAACAGGCAAAACCACCAAAATCTGCATGACAACGATATAATGCGAATCTTAAGTAGTTTCAATGTATCTGTGGTTGTAGAGTAGTTATTAAATGTTGCCACTCCATTTAAAATATCCTTTGAATTATACTAACGACTTACGCATAGATACTCGGATTCAGGATGGCGTCATAGTAATTCACCTCTTCCAGTCATGGAAAACTATTGCACACAATCTATGAATATGAGAAATAAGTAGAAAATTATGAGATGATCGAGGTTTCAGACATTCAATTCAGTCGCCGAAAGCAGCACCCTGAAGTAATCACATCCACTACTTTTATTAATATTGTCGGCTGTGGCGAAACTATCCTAGCTGGAATTGTTTCCGTGTTATTGCCGTTTATAACGAATTTACGATTGATGGTGAATGATATGATCGAAATTTACGATTTGAACAAGAATCTACTACACAAAATACTACTAACTGGTGGCTCAGAGATTATTCCGATGTAGCATTTCTTAAATTATTCAAATATGTTTCAACGCAAAAAGTTGATGGTATGTATCACATTTTACTCTCAATAAATTATTAATAAAGTATTTTACTAACTGGAGGCATGCAAACATGATTTGAAAAAGTGGTTACGTTTGTACGTTTGTTATTCCAAAGCGTCAAAGTCAGAATATGAAAAACGCCAAAAGGTCAAACCTGGTTTTATATAAATATATATTGGAGAACGCTTTCGCCTTCGTGGGAAAATCTTGAAGGAAGTTTGATTTTAAATCTCCACGAATGCAGAAAGTATAAGGCATGGTGCATTTTGGGTCTTATTTGTAAACGCGTCCATGTACATATGTAGGACATTACCTACTGATGATGGATTTCATTAATAAAGTAGAAGAAACCTTATTTCGGCATGAATATGAGCAGAATACCAATGAAGTCCTCCATTTCGATATCAATGATTTTTTTTTGTTTTTCAATCTAAAAATCGAATGTTATTTGGCATATGCATTCAATGTAATGGATGTTAAAATGTATGTAAGTATTATGTAATGTAGTAGTAAAATGTGGCCTTGTTGCTGAATTTCCCTATCTTTCTGAAGCACGTACAAGTCGTCTTTAAATTTAAGATTATCCAGGTAAGTTTATAAGAATCGTAAAGACTTTTACAGATTTTTATAATGAACAAGGTTGATAGATTTATATATTTCATCATATTCAGCTTGTTTAACCATGTTGCTAAGTTATGATGCAGCCTCCCTTACATATTGACTTCTCATAGCTTTCCATGTCTGCCTGTTTTCAGCTATTCTCATCCAAGATGTGCCGGCTATTTCCTTATTTCGTAGTCCCATCGAATGTTTGGGCGTCCTCGTGGTCTTTTAATTCCTCTTGGGTACCATTGCTTGTTGTCCATCTGCTGCCCGTCACTCTCGCCAAGTGACCGGCCCATTGCTATTTCAAGGAGTTCGCTTTACGTATCACGTTGTTACTTGGGTTCTTTCTCGTGCATGATAATCTCTTGCGATCCCTTCGTGTAACGCCCAGCATGCGTCTTTCAATGGCTCTTTGGGCAACCTGGAGTTTACTCGTTATCTCTGTTGTTAGTGCCCATGTTTAACTAACGTATAGCAGGACTTGTAGGATACATTGGTCGAAGGTTTTCTTTTTCAAGAACATCTTCATTTAAGACTTGAAACTAAACGAGTTCTTCCCGAAAGCACTCCATGCCATCTTGATTCGTTGATTGATTTCTGGTAGTAGTGGGTACACAGTATTTGTGTATAAGCTAACGAAGGTATACATATTCTTCGTCTAATTCTATTGTGGTATTGTTCACTTTTGTATGTCCTTGAGTTCTTGTATTACCTATCGTTTAACATGATCTTCGTTTTGCTTAGGTTCATTTTCAAGCCTACTTTTCCGCTAGCCGCGTTAATTTTATTCAGCTGTTCTTGTAATTTCTCTTGGCTGTTGGCTATCAGGACTATGTCATCTGCGAATCTCTAGGGTCTATGGTGCCCTCTTATGTGGCGTTGAAGAGTATTGCCGGTATGGTGTCTCCCTGTCTTACCCCTTTTTGTATGGAAAACTCTAGAGTATCTTCTAGTGCTTTGACTTTTGCTCTGTCATTGCTGTCGATGTAAGCTAGTACTGGCACGTAAGGTTGTCTATGCCTTGTGTTATTAAGCATTCATATATATATATTGAATATTATTGAATATTAAATATATATATATATATATATATATATATATATATTTAAATTATTTTTCAAATTATTTACAAAATGATATATTTTTTTGTAATAATAACCTAATAACCTAGTACTTCAGAAAATCAGAAGCTGTGCACTTGCCTAATACCTCAAAAAACATTGGATTGCTATCCATTCACTAGATGTTTATTAGATGTTAGTATTATTTGGACAGAATGTTTGCCGCCAAAGTTTTCTGAGCGATTCTTGTGTACTTTGAGTATGCGAACATGTTTTAATGTTGATGCACCTATGGCTTTGTTGATTCGCTTAGCGCATCGGCCATAATGTAAGTCTGTTTCGTATGTACCACGGATTCTTTTAGTGGATCACCTTTGCCTCTGGCAAAAGACGATACTTTCACAAAGTAGATTCAGCATTCTTCCTAGAATAGGTTTTCATATTTCCTCCGGCACGAGGCGTTAGAGAATTAATTTCCTTAGGAAAATCTTTGTTCAGCTGAATAAACGATTGAAAGTAATAATGAATTAATGATTCACGTAAATATTATAAAATCATATTTATTTATTAGTTTATATTTAATTTTATTTTATATTTTTGCACCCACTCATTCCTGATTTTACGGAATTCGAGTTTCGGGAGGGATGTTGTTTGAAGTAGATTACATTAACATTGGTTGATGTTTTAACTATCTTGATAAATTTTAACTATAGCAAAAAAAACTAAAAAAGTGAACTTTATATATGCAAATTGCGCCTTATCGGAGTTGTGGGGAAGTCACTCTAAGTGATATTATATGGGTTGCAGTCCAAAGGACTCGTCTGCAACAGGTGGTGTAGGAGAAATGGATCGTTTTAATGATCATGGAAAAGCAATCGACCTTATGCTCGGGAAACATATTGTGTTTGTTCATTTTCAAATATTTAAATAAAAAAACTAGGCTTATATGATGATTCGGGTTCGTCAAACAGAAATCTCTAACTCATGCTTTAATGAGATTGGCCGAAGATGTGAATGAGGGCTTTCGCCAAAGAATTCACATAATTGACTTGCACAATTGATCTCCAAATTGCCTTCTATGCAGATCCTGCCATCTCTCACAATGAGTTTACCCTGAATTATCCTGTAGGATTACGGAAAGCTGAGGCATGCTACGTGAAAGACGGAACAACAATAATTCACACATCAATACATTCCGGGCTTAGGTTATAAAGGCCTCATTATTATGAGGTTTTCGCTAAGATCCACACAAGCAAGTAAAGACGCTACTTTACGAGGACGATGTACTAATCTTTACAACTAGCCTTCCAATCATTACACTTATGAACAGAACAAACATCGTCGAAACTTTAAACTTTAAATTACTTCAAAAGCTAAAATAAATATGAACAGAGATAAATGTTATGTAATACTCTTTGAAAAACTAAATAAACATTTTAGACCAAAGAAATGCATAGATAATAGATAACATTACGATGAAAATAAATTGTGACTTGCAAGTAGTAGACCACGTCAAACATTCATGAACCCAAGCATGCATATACAGGCAATCCTTAAACATACAAATATGGCATAAATTTTCCGTAATATTTTTAAAACTAGAGGTTTAGCTTAGCGTTAAAATCCTTTAAGGAAAATGTCTATGTAAACAAAATAATAAGCTGAAGTTCGTTTGGTTATTGCCGCAGGCCAAAATTAAAAAAATTGGACCCAAGCAACACAGAAAAAATAATAAGCATTTCACAATAAAAAGCAAATAAAATTTTGTTAAGATAAGCAGATCAAAACTGTAGAAGAAATTGAAGAAATTCGAAACAATTGATATTATCCTACTCAGATCTCTTTCAAAGGATTTCTGCAAATTGCACACAATTGAAGGCGAGCAATTAATCAAAATAGGAGGTATTGAATTCGAAATCTACGTTAGCTTGTAGCAAAAACACTATAACATGATATTTTCTTGTCTTGTTATATTGTTGTCCGTTGGTGGACTAACTCATCTAAACGAAAAGTTTGGATTCTATACAATAAGATACAATAGTAATAGATTGGAAGATCTAATGAAACCACAAGCAACCTAATGTAAAGTTCGTTATTTTCATATAGCCATCCTGATTAGCATTTCAAAACACACAAATATCAAATGATGTGAAAGGGGTTATAAAAAGAGTAATACATTTACAAATAAATCAAAAATAAATGCATAAGATAGTATATGATAAGTAAGAGTACTGAAAAATTTTAGTGTAAACTAAATGTTGTGCCACATAGTGTAAGAATATCAATCCTGTACTGTAATGCAATATTTAACCACCTAAATAAATGTTCTTATTGCCTAAAAATGTCCTTATTATATCTGAACTTATACTTTACTCTCATTCATTCATTTGTCTTCGACAGATACTTTCCGATCTTTTGCGTTAATATCTTCAGATACTTTAGATTTTTTAATGTGATTTTCAAGACAGGATTTTAAGGTTTAGTTTCAATTTATTTATTCAAGGATGTCAGAGTTTCATGTATTCAAGCATGAGGCAGAAGTGAGCAAAACTGAAATACCTACAATCACTTATGGTACCTGTTGCTCGGTATGCCTTGCCATATTTGAAGTTAGTATGGATATTGTTTTCATTGTAGAAGACAAAAGTTTCTCAGAAAAACTAAATTACTACTGTCTGCATATTCAGATGAAATATAACTTCAAATATCATCAGAATATTTCAAATTGTCATACTATAAACCGACTTTTATATATATCAGGAGGAGGCATTATTCTCTAGTTCGCCTTTACCTATACATGTAGTTGGTAATAGAAAGAACGAAAATCACGGTCCGCTCATATAAATTATATATATATTATAAAATTTACATGTATAACGCCGATAATCTCAATTTTGTGGGGTTCATCCTACCTAAGCTTCAGAGCTTGTTCCCCGTTAAATTTAATACTAATGTACAACAAGTATTTAACAATCTAATATCGAATCGACGCGTTCAAATAGTACAAAGAAGTGTTTATATACGAGTTGCTTGTTTTCCATCTAGTAATTTTCAATTAACTTTAATACATCTATTTATTCATCTATCACTTTGAACTACCGAAACTTGAATAATTTCTTAATCGGAATACATATTTTCAAATTATTCTATATGGGGAAGGGATTACAACTACTTTGGCTCAATTATTCAACTTATACAAAATTTGGTCCTTCCTTTTATGCCTCCCCGAATGTTTTGATGGTACTATAGTTCATTATTTATTTATTAATTATATTCGAACTTATATTATATTTACATTTATATTTACATTTTTATTTATTTATTAACGTATACAATCTTAAAATTCTTTTTCTACAGCAGTTAAAATTAACCAACAAATGTCAGTACTTCGATATTTCTCGAAAATATCAATTCTGTATCACATTCGGAAGTCAGTCTTGTTCCATAACGTAAATTTTCTATTGGGCATTTTTTTATTCTATCAAAATTGGGATTTTATTGTATCAAAATTTGTGAGTTTTTATGCTTCGTCATTATAGATATAAATAAAACGAACGATATAAATATAATAGAGATATAAATAAATCACTAGTTACTGAATAATTATGAAATTCTGCATAGAAAATTATTTAGAATTTGTGATAAAAGACTTTTTTGAGATATGTCAACATATAAGCTTATTCTTCGAAAGTACTGTATCAAGTACACAAAAATTGATGACCATATTGAAAGAAAAGTAGAGAACGTTTACACTGACCTGATATGGTTACAATACAAAGACATGTTACCACACTGGATTAATAAACTAGAGTATGAGCATTATCAATACAACAAGTACCTCTGCTGTACTTGCTCAAATAAATCTAACTGTAAACAGTCTTATTGCACTCAATCCTTGAGTCAATATCTTAAATCTTACTAGTTCCACCAGTTACTCCATTCAGGAAGTGTAATTCAACATGACCTGGAGGTTTCGTTCGTATTTGGTGGTTCGATGCAACTGCGACATTGTAACAACATGACTCCTGCAACTAAGTTCCGAAGCTAGAAACTTTCCACAGCATCTTTTAAAATAGTTTGAAAAAGATCATGTAATAGAATAATGTGATAAATTAGATACAATAAGAAATATATCATACCGGAGAGTTTTAAAATGCCTACTTTATGACTATTGTCCGTCGTTGTCCACTTTTAAATGACATTCTAAACCAGTAACTGCAAGGTTTTCTGGTATTATTCATCCAGCTTCTATTGATGGATGCCGTGAAGGCAATGAAATGTTGGCAATAATGGGAGCTAGCTTTCAATACCATCACGTATTTAAAACTATTTAGTTAAGATTCCTACACTTCTGTTGATCCGCTTATGTTTGCATTGAGTCCCGAGAGCATTATTTACCCATTACCCTGGGGTTTAAGAGGCATTTAACTGTCTCCTGGATTTCAATATAATGATGATGTAGATTTGATGCACATAGTATGTGTCACACAGTCCAACAAGAAAATAGAAAAGAATCAACAAGTCGTCTTCTAAACTTCTTTTGCCCTTTTGTATGGGGAAAATATGAAAATGGAGTTTGAACATCAATAAAAGGATACAATTCTGCATTTGTATAAAACTTTCAAGTTTGCTGATTGATACTAAATACATTCACTATGTAAGCACATTCCTTTAATCGCGCTTACGGATCAGTTATGTGAAGCTCACAAAAAGAAATTTTCCTGCTGGACTTTGCCACTATTTTCTACTTTTCACATTAAATCATATCAATATGGACTCTCCCAAATAAAAAAGGCACATCCTAAAGAATGTGAACTAGGTACGTCACAACAAGTTTCATTTAGAACTTTATTACAGAAACCCTGGATTTTGTTCCAATGTGGTGTTAGTTGTTACAATTTCTGCACAACCGGTTGACGTCAATAAGGTTCCAATATTGACCTTAACGAAGTTTTCATTGCATGCTGAATGGACGGGACAGGATGGGGACTGTTTGGCTTTTCGAGGAATTAAAATGGCCCAAGGTTTTTCTACAACCTTTTGAATGCTACCGAGGGTTTGTATTGAAATTAACTACTTGGCGACTTCAAGTTTGTTGCAAAAAGATATAGAACAATTTATTAGTAAAATACCATCAATTTATGGAATTTATGCAAAAACTTTCATTCGATTGTGAAAAGATATGAGGTTTTTCTAGGAATATCTTCTATTTTCATTGGAAACTAAAGAAATATATCGAAATCAGGAAATCAAGTTGAAGGAATAATCAAATGTTTACTATAAATAATAGTACTTTTATGAGGTAACCATTATTTTTATTTTGTTTGACAAAACGGGGGCGCAATTCTAGCGGTCCAATTCCGAATCAAACCATCCTCCATTTCCTGGCAGTTGACACCTCGTACAATCATTCGTTTGAGATCAAATAGATTACCTGATTGTTTACTATCTACAATTTACTATATACAATGGGTGGTGAACCTGAGATTTTCTTCTCCTTTTTAGTCACAGTAACTTTCCAGTGTTGTTCCTTCATCAAGACAGACAATGAAAATTATATGATTGTAATAAACATAATGCTGCTAATCCTGTGCTAGCATCATACCTATTCCAAGACCTCAGACCTTTTGACCACCAGCAGACTAGAGGCGTACTAGGGAGTTAGACGAGGTATAGATGACAAGCTGACAGTTCAGTTAACCATGTCCTAGGCTCTTGATCCGGCAACAGACAACTGAGACCTCTTCAATGAATGTGTCACTGTCCGTCTCCAACTAATGCCGAAATACAATACTGCGAGACTGCGATGCGAAAGCGCGACGAGAGTCTCGCAGCAAATGTCAAGCAGTTTTCGTAACATGCATTTGTATACGACATCGTACAATGATTGCGATACAAAAATTCCTCGCAACGAGATGCGTTGACGCTTGTCAGATGCTTGATGGCGCTTAAATGAAATTTGAAATTCAAACGCCTTAATTACTTTTAAAGTACTAGGGTTATTCTGAATGAATTTTGAATGAAAATTTCGTGCATACTTGTTGAGGCTATTATTTGCCAAACGAAGGAAAATTCCATATTCAAAACTTTTCAAAAATCAAAAATAATCTTAATCAAAGTTCATTCAAAACTTCACCAATTTGACATTTGTCATATGAACATTAACCTTCCTCGCATCGCGTGCATTGCAAATTGAATGCGGTGCGCGACTACGAGCGAGAATCGCATCGCCGTCACGCAGTATTGTATCTGGGCCTTGATTCATCCGAGAGTGCTAGACACCCGAGCATGCAAAATCTTTGAACCATTGAGTTAGCAAACCGAACGGTAATTGCTTGCAGACATTATGCTTTCAGAACAATGTCTGATGGATCACTTTTACAACAAATGCGACCATCCTGTTTGCTGACATTGCCATTAGTTAGCAAAGCAAAGCAGTGCAAACATTAGCAAAGTAGTGCTTAAACGCTGATGAACATTTAAAGCGGAGAGTTTTTCTGAGTATGAATACTGGCTTTGACACATTAATCAAACGTGTCGTTATCTTGATAGAGAATTTTTTAAATACAAAAAATACAGTTTTTATGAAAAAACTTATTATTTTTCCGTTTTCTTCAATTTTAAGATCCCTCTCAATTTCATAATCTCAATTGCTCTCACCAGTTGTTGAAGAGATTGTTTTTCAGTCAAATATTCAAACAACTAAGATTCTAAGAGAGTCAGTTAAATTTGTAGCATATACTATCAGTTAATTCTTGTTTTCTTAACAAAAAACCAAAGCAACAAGATCACTTTTTTTCTTTCCAACAACTAAGCGAGTCAAAAGTGAGTCTTTGGTGGTTGTACGTGGTGGTTAATGTTTTGGTTGATTTTTTCGTCTTTTAAATAACCTCAATCTTCCATGGCTTTTAACTGCAACTTTTAATCTCATTAGTACTGAGGAGAATGATCCTTAAAAGTGTTTAGAATCATTTTCTAGGAAGATAACTTAGATCTGGCCGGTAAGATTTTTGTTGTTGTCGACCATTGTGGAATTAATAAGAACAAGATTCCCTTCCTCGATCCTCCTAAAGTTCGTGCACCATCAGCAAACCTCCTCAACGTTTCCCGGTTTTCATATTAATTGTTTCTCTCTCACCTGACAATTCTTTCTTCTTCTACATCCAAAACTTCAGTTTTTTTGTTTTTTTGAATCATCCCGAACTTGCATTCATCAGTGAAAAGAATACTATAAAATTAATGTTAATATTTTTGAATTTCTATGCGAATTTTAATCGTTTTTTGCTATTTACTCTTGAAAGCAAGTAAAATATCATACATAAAATATTGAAAAACATTTTCATAGACAATGCTTTTATTCATAATTCATCATACTACCCTTGCATTAAGTGATTATTCTAGCTCATTTACTATTTTCAGCAATTTTTACAGCGCTCAATCTTGGATTTTTAATTAATTCTTAATTCTTTTACTTAATTGCAGTTTCTCGCAACAATCTAGTTAATCTAGGCTAGTTAATCTAGCTAAGGTCAATGTGGTCTTTTAACTCACTTACTAACTTACAAAAAAAGGTGACGATTTTTTTGATTGATTTGTGATGCTTTCTAACTATTTTTCCAAGTTATTTCCGATAGCTTTCTTCGATAGCCTTTTAAATCTTACATTAATTGTCGGTTCCTATTGTTCAAACTCATTCAAAATTAACTCAAATACTGGAGTTTAACTCTGGAACCATGGGCTACCAGCCCTCTAAGTAACATCATGTCGTAAAAGACATGGATTTTTGTCCAAATTTCGAAGAAAAACAAACGGTTGCGGGTTCAAGGATAAGCAATGGGCAATCATTTTTGAATTTTTTAGCATTTGTCGAATGGAACTAGACCTAATTCTTCGTTTGTTTATTTAATGAAATATATGCTAATTTCACTTAGCCTTACATTGCATATTCTAGTCTTATATTTTAATGACCCAGTTGCTTTTGCTTAATCAATTCTATTTTATTTGCCATCAAATATTTTATTTTCCGGTTTACACTTTTGACTCTGCGTGGATGTCAGTTAGTATGACGTTGATAACATCTGGCCTAAAGTTAAACAATTGGCACCTAAAAGGTTGACTGTTTGTTTAAGATAATAAGCTTCAGTCCATTTGCATTGAATATAACATGTGATATCCATTCGGTGGAAAATGAGAGAACATGCAACTCAACAAGTTCATAACAACCCACACGCATCAGATTGTTGAAATAGTGTTGCACACTAGACATGATCCTTGGGTGTCGGGTTAATTGAAGACCACTTAATTAATTAACTTATCAATATTTTGATAAGATGGGAAAATGTATTGCTATTTCCAGATTTCCGCAAATAGTCGCATTAGAACATCTATCGATCAAGGATAATTTCACAGACGTTTTTTGAGGGTTAAAACTTTGACTCATAATCAATTCTCTTGAAATTCGTAGAAACTCAATGAATACACTTAATTAAATTGGCATCTTTTTAGTATCGCTGTGGTTAAGCCTAAAATTTCGAACAGCTCCATTTAAATATTACCTCATCACCTCGAATGGCCTCAGATGAAAAATGAATGATTTGCGAAAATTGTTTATAAGAAATAGTTACCAAGCAGATACCAATGTGTATGGTACAAACCTACAATAAAAGGCGAATCTAAGAATAAGGACACTGAGCGTGATAATTACTTCCAAAAAAACATTAATTGTTTTTAGATGACTTTCCCAAGTTTTAGCAAACATAAATTGAAGTAGTTGAGTCCTGAAAAAACCACTGGCGTCATTTGATAAACAACACAAACTCTTCCAATTCCAGTAGGTAGAAGATTGAATGTCGTAGGTGTTATTTAAGAACTTCTCTCTACTAGAAAAAGCAGAGAAAAATAATTAATAGTTGAATGGATTCATATACCATTTATTTAAAATTTTACCAAGACTGATTGTTGATGCCTATCTATTTCAGCCCTATATAAGAAATGATTCTCATATTTGCGTTGCAGATACTTGTGTGAGCTTGATGTTGTTCAATCATATGTCTTGAGGCATAGTCATCGTTGTGGTTTAGAAATGTGAAATGCCATAGATTTTGGTTTAATTCTTAATTTTTTCTTACTTTCAACGAGTAAACTTTGGATATTATTGGTTGAATAATATTGTTAAAGGGTCTTCTCTGTTTTCTGTGCCAGCAAATTTTTGTGCAGTCTCTAGCAAGTAGGACGATGGGTGTCACCCAATCGATTATTGACACTAACAGCGTTCGATATGTGCGTACATCCCTCTGTGTGCACTTGTGCCAACCACTATCACTACAACTCCTTTGCCTTATAGTTCTGCTCCGCCGCTTATTAAGTGTCGTGTCCTTAATGCGATTGGCCCCCTATGTTAGCCAGTAACCGCGCCGAAGTCTCGAACGGGGTTGCCCAGATTTGCTAAGAGAAATTCAACTGTTTGTGGAGTGTGTCTCGCAAATAGTGTTGCTATATCGTTCGCTAAGCCACAGGTTCGAGATACTTGATGCAACTATCATCCTACGGCTACATTCCTTGGGGCCATAGACTAGGCTGCGGGCCTCCAGACAGTCTCCCAGAGTCAGCTTTAGATGTTCTTGCACTTCAAAACCATTTTCAAGTGCTTTCGAGATAGCCACATCTAACACAGTTAAACGCATTTTTGTGTCTAGAGTAAGCAACATGACAATGCATCGTATGTTATTGCAGTGTGTTTCAGCACGCTAGACCGCGGTAGACAATATCGCTTCAAACTCATATTGCCGTGGCGATAGTTACTGGCTGCACGAATCACGCCAGCAAGTCTTTCTCTGATAAATTTTTCGAGAACTTTACCGGGCATGTCTAGCACACATTGCATGAATTGCTCTGATAAATGCTTGATAACAAGAACGGTGAGTGAAAGAGACGAAAGACGCCGAAGAATACAACTCGGAAATAAAATGTTGTATTAAGTTCTGACGCTCATGAACACCAGCTGCATGAAGAAGCTGCAATGGGCTGGCCATATGAATCGTATGGACGAACAACGGATACCAAAAAAGGTATTCGTTGGGAGAACTGAAGGGCGGAGACAAGTGAAGAAATCGAGGAAACGCTGGTCTGGCTCTGTCGATGAAGACAGTTCATCGCTGCTCGGATTTCAAAATTGGAGGACGCGGTCAATGGACCAAGACAGTTGGAGGCGCTTGTTGCAGAAAGCAAAGGCCCGAGAGGGGCTGTAGGCCTCTTCTTCTAAGAAAAAGAGCGCAACCGTCCAACATTCTGAAAAAGACCACTCGCGTAGTCATGCTTCGAACGAGCTGAAGAGTATATCAGAGCAAAAGTAAAAGACCATCTGCTGTATACCACACCCAATCTCCTCGGGTCCAGGAGCCCTTCTATTTTCATAGACATCACTGCTTCCTCCCGTTTCCTCTCTATTAAAAGACAATTTATAGGTGGTATTTCATACTATTTCATCGACGTTAACGGGGCGGAATGAGTCTGTCGTTGCCCGTCCCTAAATGACCTATAAGCTTTGGGTTTATAAGGCAATATAATATCTTTCTAAGCAAATACTCGTTGAGCCAATCGTGACTGTACCTGTTTTGTCAGGATATCATGCTGGCGAACTTCCGTTATGATGTTCAATTAGGATCGCATGTCTTTTGCAAATTGTTTGATCATGGGGGATTATGCTGTAATGCAGATAATTAAAGCATTAGCGCTTTGTCCTTGATTAGTGCCTCTTGGGAAATTCGGCGTATCTCTGTTCCTTATATGTGCTGCCATACAAAAGGCAGTCCGCAAAGCAAACGTATATGGACTTTTTCTGAGACTCTTTTACGTTATCTATTCCACACAAATCATCATTTTCCTTAAGGACAATCGACCATTATAGATTCGATAGATTAATGGAAGTGATATCTGATTCCTTTGATGTAGGCTCCTTTTATTTGTAGCGCAAGATAAGATTATAAGACACTAAATGCTGTTAACGTGGTAGTTGTTTGATGATAGTTATGATTCTTACCTAACGCGTCCATACAGGAATATCCAAACGTTTTACAGCAATACATCTCTTTCAGCTGCAAACGTGTCCCACAATGTTTCGACACGGCTAGATAAGCCAGCACAAGAGAATTTCGCGAATTTTGTAATTCGCGAATTACATATTAACTGCGTATATGTAAAATGTATAATAAACATGTTTCATAACATAGCCAGCCTTAGATTTGAGCATTATGCTTGTCTTTCTGAAAACAGGCTTAAGAACGAAATGACGAAAAATGCTAGCGCCGAATCCAAACTTTTGGAATATTCTGCTTTCCCTTGGAAATAATGCCTTAAATTTATGGAGATACGGCTTTCTCAAGCAATTATGCGACCAACTTATCAAAAACTGTCCGCACCCAATGATAATTCAACAGAGTTTAAGGGCAGACATTTTTTTACTATTCGAAATCAGATCTCTGAACGTGAATATTTAGAATCTTACCTGCAATTTCATATTGCGCTCGTATCATCACACTATAATATTAGTAAAATATAAACACTTCTAATACAAAACAAAAATACGAATGAAAGAATTTCCAAAAAGTACAAAAACAGCATAATTAATTATAATTCCATCTTAATCAAAACATTTCAATGAAAATAATTTCTAATTATGGCTATAGCCCATAGCTATCTGCATTGTAATTACCATTCAACTCCATTCATAATCGTACACACGTTAATTGTGTATCTACTCGCGTTTTAATTCCAAGAAAATTCTCTATGAGCACATATTTAATTGATGGGAAATGTTAATAAGTTGTTAGAAGCGCGTCTGAAATAGGTGTAATCAAAGCAAATACCTTCTTTTCAAGATCCACGCATTTAAAGGCCAACGCAGGAAAAATTATAAAATGGGTTAAAATTCATTTCGATTCAGATCACAAAATGAGTTTGAAAATCATATCGAAATTGTAATGAATCACATTTTGATTAGAGCTGTAAATGCCTGGTTGATGTTAGTCCATATGCTAGTAACAAATTGGATTTCCCATCAAATTATCAAGTCGTTTTAGTAAGTTCAAAGTGCAAATCTTATCAAATAAACAAATCTATACAATTAGCTGGAAATTCCCAGATGTATTTGATTGGTCTCAAAAACAATCATATGACTTAAAATAAACTTAACATATAAAATTAATAATTCGGCCATCAAATCGATGTCCACATCTGCTTCAGTCTTCTAAAAATCTGTCCCACTGGTCTTATTGAAACGTACGTCCAAATGATGATAACTGCTGTCATCATAATATAGGCTTCATAGTTTGCTCGATACTTTTCGAACCATTTCGTAAAGAAGCCTAAAATGAGAGTGACTCCGCCCAAATAGTAAGCAAGCAACCCGAAGACACTATGTGTAAGTTTTGTCACAATCGGTCGTATCTTCCTGCGTAGTTTAAAGCTATATTTCGCCACAACTCCGCCGGCGGTTACAAGAACAAGTAAAATAATTGTTATTAAGCCAAAAATAGCATGCGGAGTATGAAAATGGCTTTTCCCCAGTCGAATTTTGTTTGTAAAGATAGCACCGAACCCTCCAGCTATGCATACCAAAGCAAACGCATTAAGAATCCAATGAGCTGTTACACGATTTGCAAATGAATTTATAAATCTACTACTATTTAAGGTGATAGCTTGCGACATGAAGAAGATAAACTGTAAGGAAAGACAAAAGAAATATTGAGTATTCATATTCTATACTGTACGAATGCTAGATTTTGAAATTTAGATAAAGACTATATACTTAAAATGAGCAATTACTATTTCTTTTATTTGAAGCAAACGTTTCGATTAGTTTTAAGCATTTTCTTTTCAATGCAGCTGTCAGTGTACACAGCACTTTTTTTTGTTAGTTATGATCTGTAGTATCGTCTGTAGGAAATCTGATTATTGTTCTTTTTGCATGTGACTGTTTCAAATGATTGCAACTCTGATCACGCGCTTAAATAGTATTATCAGACATATAGAAGGCAACAATAGCAAAAATATAACTTCGGTGGGGTATTCCCAATCTCGTTTTTGATCTTGTATTGAATAAATTTTTAGACAAAAAGATGTCTTTCAAGTAAAGGTTTTTCGATAACAGAGTGGTTAGTTAAGTGTCTCTACTTTATTGTCAAAATAATAGTTGTCAAGTATTATGTTGGTCCGGTTTTTTGATGCCCAGATGCGAACAAGCGCATATGATGTTCATAAATGAAATGTTAATAGGTAGTAAAGATGACTATAGCGAGTAACTCTTGCTACGTTTTTAAGTCAGAATGATTTTACATTGCACAAATATATCAGTGATTTAGTTCATGTGGATAAATGCGTAGTAGAATTATTTTTTCATGCGGATTTCGTTGAAGCGATGGAGCTAGTAATAACTTTCTGAGTGTATACATAGTTTATGGGGTCTCAGAGGAGAAATTCTAACTAAACACCAGCGACACATAGTTTGGCAAAATTCAAAAAAATCAGCACAGAAACCAGTAACACATCCATTCACTGTATAATCGCAAATTACAAGAAGGAATATGGGTCCGCATCTTTTGTCATCAGAAACTTCTCCTTTAGAAGAGATCAATGTCCGTGGATGCATAAATTAACAAAACGGTCGATTTCTCCGTCCATGCGCGTTAATGCGAATCGTCAGAAAAAATAGAACTTTTGTTTTTAAATGTACAACGCTCCAATTTTCATAGTTCAACTCGAATCCTTGGAAATAATTTTAAATGGTCGACACGATGAAGTCTTATCTATTTAAGCCGAATATCTCGCTATGGGGAACATATGTTATCGTCATTGACTCCGTTTCATATTATTTCGTCACCAGCGCGTGTAATAGTGAATTTCTGCAGGTATCAGAGTTGTCAAAAGTAAACTAATTTCGGTTGTCCTATCCAGCGACTCTAAATCTTTTTAATTCACGGCTTTTAGCAACACTTTCCCTCTTAGTAGCGTTTTCCTCCCAAGTTTCAGCTAGCTTATCTGGCATACCGAGTCGTTTAGCAATGAATACATCAATCCTCAACGTATATTTTTAAACTAATCAAAATGAATATCTAATGGTTTGTCACGATTTTTCTAGATGCACATTCTAGACGTCAAATCATCAATTATTCTCTGTATGTGCTCGCACGAAACAGATTGAAAAAAGAGTAATTTTCTTTTTTTTTTATATATTTTATTTTGTATAATTTATTTGTATTTATTTATTTTGAACGAGTTATTCACTTGATTTAATTAATTTTAATTTTAATTGATGCTAGGCCTTCTCTCGTACCCTTTCAACAGTATTCTGCATTGTTTTTATGCTATATTTTTATTTTCCTTAAAAATTTCAACTGTAGCTTTTAGGTACGCCTAACCATTTATCAAAAGCATGGCACGGAGTTTTGTTCTGCATTAATGCATAACGTTATCAAGTTTACGGTCAGGAATTTATTTACTGTGACCAAACATGAGACAGTATTTTTTTGTACTACGCATGCCTTAACATACCCTTAACAAAATCTATAGACGCAGGACTCCCAATGCTAATGCAACTTTATATTATATAAATATTTCATTGTTTTTATACGCCGAGTTCATTGTACCCTTTTGCTGGATTTCCTTATAAGAAAGTTATGCGACTCTGTCGCGGCCTCAAAGCAAATTTCAAAATATCTCTTCTTAATTTTCAATGGTGTTGATGAGTCTGTGCCCACATATACCACATTTTTTTGTTCTTTCTGTCATTTAATAATTAATCTCTGTCTGTCCCGCAGTTTCCGCTTTTCACCGCCATTCCTATATTTTTCCAATTCGGAAGTCGAAGTTTAGTTAAGAATCTGCGCTAGTCTATCGGCTGTAGAAGCTGCTTTCTTGACGATTATACCCTTAATTACTTGTTGTTGTTTTATCATAACAACTGTCCATGGCTCGGCCTATTTTAAAAACCTTTTTTAAGAACTCAATTCAACTCATGCACCTTTTTTATACTTTGATAACTTTTGTAACGTTTAATTATAGAATTTGACCACTCGATTGAAAAATACGAAAAATATTCTAGATATTTGATATTCAATTTCCCATAATGTTAATTCCTTGTATTTTCCATTCAACTCACTCCCTGCTCTTGTTGTCTTTAAATTGTGCAAGATATTGTTCAAGTAAACCCTATTTATTTTTATTTCATAAATTTAGAAATCAAAAAAAAAAACCTCCTTTTATCTCATAAAATTACATCATCAACACACATTATTCAGAAATTTTCAGAATTCAAGGTTATATGGGTATATTAAATCAATTTAGAATAGTTTTAATTACATTTTCGTTCAATGTTTGGAGAAGGGATTGCACAAGCTCAACTCAACAACCTGGGAAATTTAAAAATAAAAGAAACACAAATAAAAATAAAGTAAGTCCTTCATTTCCTCAGCAAATTAAATGCGAATATCTCGCTGTAACCCTCTGGAGTCGACGCATTTCCCACGACATTAAGGTGCTCTCAATTGATATTAGAACTGGGAAGTATAATATATCCGCATATTCCACATCAATAATCATTTTCCAAGAATCCTCTATGTAAACGAAATCACTTCAGCCAACGTCATACACCGCTAAGATATTTCTAATAAACCGAAACAACTAATCAAAGTGATAGCCTAACATATGCTCGAATCTGATTAACAACTATCAACAGAAGATAACATTTGATAGGCGCCATTTGGCTACCATTATGAATGCTGTATAACTCATGTACCCATAATTCGAAGGGGGAAGGGGGAATATTCAAATAGAATTTCTCCATTGATCATTTATTCTTGAGCTACTACCATCAAGGTCTTAGAATATATCAACGCAGGGTTCCATTACTGGTTGATCTCCATATTAATTAATATGCGTCTTGCAAGGCGATTTGATTTTATGAATATTGACCGTTACATTGCACAGGAATCGTGCAAACTTGGAAAAAAGGTGGTTTTGCTTCTTCTTATTTGCATGAGCAGAAGAGTAACAATTTGCGTATTAAATCAAAGTAGTAAGCACGTAAAGCAACTCCACCGTTTATAATTACCGCATAAAAGATTTCTCTTCTATGCAGTAATCCTTCGTAGAAGCTTTCCTGTATCAAGCGATAGAAAAATGTAGTCATACTCATAAAAAATATTTTTAGACAAATTTCAACAGATCATTGAACTATAGAATCTATAAACAAATACTCACTCCGGCAGAAACAAGCGCTGGGTGCCAGGCGAATAAAACGACTCCATCAGCGGCAAAACTCCAGTATATGAGGATTGCGGTAATGACGAAAATAAATACAGCAAGCGAACTATCCATCACAAGCGGGAAGATCGTACGCGGCTTTTTGCCTGGAGCATCCATTCCCATGGCTCCATTCTCGTCACCAATGTCGATTTCATTTGACATTTCCATGAATCGGTTGTATTATTGTCTACCAGTCTCCAAAACTCTATTTTCAGCCGTTAAACCCCTTACAAAAGGTTTAGACCCGCACTAGTCGTCAAACGATCACAAGTTTCACTCAATCCCCCAAGATTTAGTCTAGTATTGCGAGTCTAATCTTCCGCGCTCAATAGCAGTGCGTCCAGTCGCAATCTTTCCCACTTAAGTACGTTAGATGCAAGATCTGAATCGCGCGAGTAGCAAATATTCACTAACCGCCAGAACAGAATATTTCTAGATGGAATCGTTCTGTGTTTGTTTGCCAGTGGATCGTGCGTATCCCGTGAACGATCGCTGATTTACGCTAAGTTAGGAAGTAGCTGACAATTTTATCTTCCCTTAGCGGTTAGAATGCGACAATCTGGACGTGATCGTAATCCTCAATGCAGCGTTCTCAGCTTGATAAGGAAATGACTGGCGTCAAATATTCAAAGAAAACTTGAACAATTTTGGCAATGAATCGACTACTTCAGCTTTGACCATTGATTTCGCGATTGCAATCTGCGGGTAAAACAAATTAAGTAATCAGTAAACATGCTAGGCCAAGCGTGAAACATAACACACATGCACAATAATTTGGTTATAATTAAAATTAGAAAAACTGCTCAAGCTACCCTTGAGAGAGTCCATCAATTGTTCCGCGTACTCTCCTGGAACTTTATTATTCGTGCTTACAATATTTACGACTGATAACTAAGTAAAACAAACATAATGTAGAGCCATTCAAAGCGATAAGTAGACGCCCCTTTCCTCCTTACCATTGTCTCGTTCGCTTCACTGCATATTTTGTAGCCTTATTTATAGAGCAAAACATTCACCGAATATCTGGAGAGTGCTGACATTGGATAAATACAAACACACATAAACATCTAACGTGTAGTAGATCAGACAATACATGAAATGATTCTTTGCTTTGCATCAATGATCAATTAAAAGTTGGTTGATCAATTCATTGGATTATTTCTAAATAAGTAAGAGTGGAACTACTTTCATAGAAAATTGTTGTCAGTTACATTTGTTGTTTCGTTACAGACATTAACCAAAGTCGCGTGAACCGAAATCCTTAATCAACAAAAATATTTGATTTTTAGGTACTGAGTTATTTGAATGGAAACCTTACTCGATCGTATTGCACAAAGTTTCTTGTGCTAAGCTTAACAATCGAAAAAACTGTAGTGGCCCACAATCATGGACCCATCGCGAGTAGGAGACGCCTGTCCATCAGCGCAGTGTAGTCGACGCTGTTATACGGCTCCGGAGATTGATATGAAGCTCTAAATAGATAATGTTACCGGAAGCGATTGATGCGAAGGTGCCCTGTGGGTTTCGTCAGCATATTCTACTGTTTCTGAGCTGGTGGTGATAGTTACCGTAGGTACGATGCCTATTGTGGTCTTTTTTGGAGAACGCAGCAGAAAAAAGCAGCGAAGAATAAGAATGATCGCAATATTGAACAAATTAAACCCGAGACAGGTGAACTGGTGAAGCCGTGGCTCCGACAAAGACACGCGGGATCGATGACTATCTGACGCACTTTTGGAACAGGCACGGATATTTTCAATCATACCTTTAGAAAATAGGAAGATTGCGGTGTCCTGACTGCCTATCTTGCTCATTGATCGCAGATTAAATCTGCTACACCTTATTCATACGTGAAAGGTCCGTGAGGTAAAAGTTACACCTTCTGGAGAGAATAGGCGAACTCCTTTCAGATACCTTGGTGGAAAATATGTTATCATCAAGGACAAATAGAACAGTGTGTCGCACTACACTTAGACACCTGTTCTATAATCAAGGGCACAATCGATCATTGGTGAAAAAGGGGCTCTCCTTAACTTGACAACTTGACTTGACTTAACAATACAAGTTTATATTTGGATTGCGTTTTGACGCAAACGCTTTGGAAATTTTACGCAAAAATGACAGAAACTTTACCAATCTAAACAAACTTCCATTTACGTTTATTGAATAGGGTTACTTCAGATGTTTTTTCAAAGTGCTAGATCTGGTTGTACCAACGCTGTGGAAACACTATTCCCCTGTTGTTTGAGATCCAATCATAATTTCTGAGATTTTTGTAATTTGTAGCAGCAATGAACGCTCTTCACGATTCAAGATAAGATAACATTCACATCTCTATGGGTGTCCGAATCAGAACTGGCTCCCTACCATCCAAATGATGCTAGAACCCAGTCATACCAATTTCGCAAGACAAGAATTATCGTAGGTGCCTGACAATATGAGTGAATATCAAATAAATAAATTTATCTGCATTAGATAAACTTCTCTTTGGGCGCATCGTTTTCTATCAAACGTCTAAGACTTATCTCACATTATCTCATATTATATCACTCTCATCCCTATAAAAAAAAGGAATTATGAAATCTTTGGAGCTCCATAGCATATTAGAAACACAGATATGTGTAAGGATCTAGGCATAGAGACTATCAAAAAAAATCCACGTGAGAAAGCACTGAAGGTGTTTGATATAATTGACAACCATCCAAATACGATCATGGCAGTCCGTCGGTCCCCGGCTGTAGGGTCCCGAAAGAATATATCTAAATTCAAGACAAATTTTAATCGAAAACTGAAATCGTCAAATTAATAAGCTTTAACAAATAAGTAGGCCACCCAGGCCATTAGTTATATGGTGCTCCATTAAAATAACTCTAAGGAGTCCATACCCAAAGTAGGCTTACGTTTGAATTAAAAATTTACTTATTTTTGAACGTAATTTCTAATTAAGGAATATGATCTCGTCTTTGCACCCTGTAATTTTGATGTAACCCATATCCGCTTCCCTTTTTTGTTTTAGATTGCATGAAAATTCAAAAATTTTGAGTATATAAAATACGAGAGGCGAGAAAACAATGAATCGTGATACCTTTAACAGTCAAATACTTCTAAGATAAAACTGGATTCTTGTACATAATTCGTTCAAAACATACCTTATGATGTTCACTGCACTGAAATCTAAAAACAAATCGAGTCCAATTGAAATTAATAAAATACACCAAATCAAATTAACAAAATTCTGAAAATATTGCAACGGTCAATGTCTGGAACTAGCGAGTTTCTGACGTAGTTGTCTGAAATCATTCCAGTGTCAATTCGAAGAGAGGAGAAATAATGTAGAAATTAACCCGTTCATACTACAGGAATGAAGTGCAATAATATTGGACAGATATACTAAGGATTATTAGTACACAGAGCCCATGTGGCGACATAATGATAGTCACCAACACATTTGGTAAGAAGTCGCAGGTGGATGTATCGAATCGAAAAGCCCTTAACAGTGAGATCAATCTTCAAGGCAAAGAAGTTAGCAATAATAACTAGCACTTCTATTAAAATTACTACCAATACTACTTCTATTACTACTACTACCACTACTACTCATCTTACTGCTACTCCTACTACTACTTCTTCTACTAGTACTAGTACTGCTACTACTACTACTAATACTACTACTATTACTACGACTACTTTTACTACTACTACTACTACTACTACTACTACTACTACTACTACTTCTACTACTACTACTACTACTACTACTACTACTACTACTACTACTACTACTACTACTACTACTACTACTACTACTACTACTGCTACTACTACTTCTATTCACTCAAGAAGATTCTTTTGCATCTTTTTTGCAGAAATTATAATTCAAGCAAAGACAATTGAGCTTCGAATGGAAAATCACTGGAAAGGGCTTTTTTATGGGATGCATTTCACAAATTATAAAGCAACAAGACTAATCCAATTAGACAGCAACCATTTCAGAAATGTTACAGCCTTCACTTTGGTTCTGAGCGCCGATTTTATACAGCACCCATGACAATAACCGTGCAAATAATATGTTCCACAAAAATTCTATGAAATAAGAATTCCAATACACATCTTATTTTCACCATAGCTTACCATTTAATACTCAAACCAGGTCGTAACATTATGGTTTAACACCTTGCTAATCATTCCATCTTCAATTTCGTAGAATTGTGTAACAATAAAAGGTCTAAATCAGCAAAGCTGCGACTCTGTATAAAATGGATGAAACTACTAGGGTTCTTGGAGCAGTTTGATACTAGCAATGACATTAATATGAATTTATATACGCGTGTATTTATGTGCATAGACATACAGCTATGTACAAATGAATAGCAACGTCTCATACCTTCTAATTCATTTCAGTATGAGTTTGTTAGTGTATTTAAATAAACGACATTATTTATGGTAATTAACAATCATAATGTGAAGACGAAACCTTCATCAAAAATACTTTCACTTCTAACTTAAAATATAAGGTTCATTATGAAATTTTTTTATTTCGATTAATTTTGAGTTTGCAGCTTCGTCAAAATACAAAATCACCCGTGAAAACTTTTAAGAATTATTGTCTTAGTGAAAGAGGTCAATTTCAAGTTGGTTTCGATCATGCGTACCTGCCGATTATTTACGGGTGACAACTTCTTGTCAGGAACGCATCGGTTGGCACTACCAGGTGGAAAGACGATGTTCATTTATTTTGGTTAATAATTTTGGCTTTGCCCGCAACGCTATAATTCAATTCAATTCTTTTCCTTTTGAAAAGTTTATTTGGTATTTGAATTTTGAACCAATAACATTATATTTGCAAAGTGAATCAGTTCGATGAGGCACTCTATTGACTATACTCTATGACTCTACCACTTAAAATGTAGTACTGCCATCCACGACCTGTTTAAATTTCTCTATAGCTTATTTATGTATGTTTGCCGGGAATTTCAAATATCAATTTTGAGATCATTCTGTAGACTTTCAGTCGGGTTCAAGTCGAATTATGGTGGACAGCAATTCATAATTACCTTATTTTTGTGCAACAATTGGGTAGGCTATCACTGAATTTATTTAGCCCATGTAAAATGGCAATATAATTTTCGTTTGTTATAGCGCTATCGATTAGAAACTGGGCCAGTTCCTCACCAAGATAAACAATCCCAATTTTGTATTGAATTGGACATATTCATCTTACCAGTTCCTGTCTCCAATGTGAAGTTTGTGGTCTTTAAATCTGTCGGATGGACCACGTTCTGCGCATCCCGACAAACTTTATTTTCGTTTCGTCGCAACATTGGAATTCCCGTGTTTTCTTTCAGGTGAGTGTTTTCGGAAAATTGATGCGCTCTGGCGAGCTGAATACATTTTTGTCTATACACTTTTTGCAAATGGATTCTTCTAGGAACTGTTACTTAAAAACAATTCTTATAAAGGAAAGAACAAATAATTAACTTGAAACCTACCTCGAAATAACGCCCTCATCATCGAAAATGGCTAGTAAAAGTTTCTTCATCGTTTGAAGAACGTTGAACCACTCAACCACTCAATTGTGATATGCATAAAATGAGTGTATATGGAATGTATACTGTATCAACAACGTATACTTCATTCTGTATACAAAATTTTCCTCTACCCATTATTTGTTATTTAATTTATTATTTTATATAATGAATAATTGTATCTAAACCTTATTTTAAAATAGATTTATTTTATATTTTGTGTGGCAAAATGCATTTATTTTTAACATTCACAAGTGATTCAGACGAGTTGAGACAGTTTGTACTTCCGATATGGGTATATTGCTGAACGTATAAGTTCCCCAAAAAATAGATGAATTTTTAAGATAAAATTAACTGTGCGTGTTGCTAATTTTTGGTTAAACATTTTCTTTCATCCTTTCTTCTTTTAGAAAAATGGTTAAAAAATATCGACTGTTGATTATCACACCTCGTTTTACACATGTATGTCTTTGACCTGATTATATTTAATGAGATGTGTATTGTGCTTGAATCACTTTTTTCGAACGAATCACTTCTTCTTTAGGTCAGAAACCTGAAAATGCAGCAGTAACAATTGACGATTATGAACGGTATCATTAATAAGGCGTTCTTAACACCGGATCTACGTTATACTTATATAGCGAGCTCCGACATTCAGGACCCTTTTGGCTTTTATAATCTTCAGAAAATATTTCGGTTGAAAAGCACTAACAAATAAGAGCCAGGCAGGGCAGGCGAAAACTTACTTCTATTGTCTATTGGTCAACAGATTGGACAACAAAATATCGCTACAAAGTACTTCAATTGT
The DNA here is from genome assembly GCA_954870665.1 of Stratiomys singularior. Lineage (NCBI taxonomy): Eukaryota > Metazoa > Arthropoda > Insecta > Diptera > Stratiomyidae > Stratiomys > Stratiomys singularior. The sequence continues at coordinate 28,773,357 of OX940881.1, read as the reverse complement.
GCTTATTAATCCTACTACGACAACTTTTTAATACTAGTTCATGACCAAGCCCGTTTCTACCAAATGATCAACTCTAATAAGGCCAAATTATTTCTCTTCAAAATCACGCAGGGAAGAGAAATAGAAACACAGAATATATATACAACCAAAATCCTTGAGTAGCAACTAACATTGTTAAGCATCCCAATTTTAATCATCCTAAGACAGGAGTTCGTTTGATTTTTGATTGACAATTCACTAGAAACTACAGAGAAACACGCTAATCTTATAAATCAATGATGTTTCATAGCCAGGTCCTGTTTGAACCTGGTATGCTCCTATTCGGTTGTTTTATGCTACGGAAGTGGATTGGCTTTTTTGGATGAACAATAGAAGGTTAACCTTTAAACAACGTACTTCTAGATTGTAATGTTGCACACGAGGTTATAGAAGTTGATCTCGCCGGCGAAGACACTGTACTAAAACAAAGTGAGACCTATACCAATCTTGGGTATGCCCATCTTGAGTATTTCCAAGTCGGTATTTCAAATGAAAGAAATAACCGTTTGGGGCTTCCAAACGGATGTGTGGAACTGTGACCATGAGATGCCACTATCTCGAACCGGATACTTCAGTGGCATAGTAAAAATAAATAGTCTAATCAGCTTTGCATGTCCTGCAGAGTCAGTCACCTACTTCACGCAACATTATGAAATAGTTAGCTGAGGTCAGACCTCAATGTGGTAAATAAACAGGTCGGCATTGCAAGATGAAATTTCTTTAATTGAGCTGTTAGCATATTCAGCTGTTTTCAAGTAGATTTCCAAGCTTTCTCCGTTGTTTTAGATTTGATAAGCCAATTGATAGAAATTTAAAGAAAAGCACAGATAAGTTAAGTCCCATCTAAAATGCCTTCAAAACGTTAGTACCAAAGAGCCAGAGTTCGTACAATGTCACGAAAATAGTGTCACAGCTTATTTCAACCAGCTAACAATAAGAATACTTTCTTGTATATTTTTAACATTATATTTAAATTTTAATACTTAGTATGGCCTCCCTTCTTATCATACGCCGCCTTCATTCTTTTTGGCATGGATTCTACTAGCTTCAGACACGTTTGGGGGGGTGATCTTCGCCCATTCCTCTAACAAAACTTTTTTTTAAATCAGTTTTGTTGGAAATTTGATGTTTGTGGATTTTTAGCTCCAAAGTTGACCACAAAGTTTCAATCGCATTAAGATCCGGTGATTGGGCTGGAGGTTGCATTAGATGGGGGCATTTCAAAATGAGCCATGTCTGAGCAATACCTGACTTGTGTTTGGGGTGGTTATCTTGGTAAAAAAAAATCTGACTCTATGCCAAGTGTTCAGGCACTTTGTAGTAAATTTTCTTTTAATATATTGAGGTGCATTGCTTTGTCCATGTTATCCGCTATGAACACCAAATTACCAAACCCCGCAGCCAACATACAACCCCAAACCATGACGCTTCCACCACCATGTTTCACGGTTTCCTTAAAATTCTTGTTTTTCAACTCTTTATTTGGTTTATTTGGTTCATGTTTCGCGAAAGCAAAACGACACTGCTGATTTTTTTGGTAATGAAAGGTTTTTTGAAAGCAACTCGGCCGTTAAAGTCGTGCTTTCGTAAAACTCGGCGAATAGTTTTAGCACTACATGACTTACCCGACTCATGGTTAACCTCGATGGCCAATTTTGATGCTGATAATTTTGAGTTTTCTTTAATTTTACGCACGATATAGCGCTTATCAGTTGGGTTGAAAATTTTGTTTGGTGCTTTTCTGCCTTTATCATGTACTTGATTCTCGTGTATGAAACGCGATATTATGCTCTGCACTGTCCCGTTGCTTAAATTTACCATATCTGCTATTTTCCGCCGAGAATTGCCATTTTCAAAATGGTGGAGGACCAATTTACGCTGCTCAATAGTGGTACGTCGTCCCATTATCAAAAAGATTGTTTTTTCTTAAAAACGATTGATGAAATTAAACTCAAACCTCTTTAACAAATTACCGAAAAGATAGAGAAAAACGATAGGAGAAAAAAACAACGCAATTTTATTCAATAAGCGATCTGTAATGCTCGATAAACACTGTGGTTGAAATAAGCTGTGAGCAAAATTATTGATGACAAATTCTTTTTCCTTTCCTTACTACAGGAGAACAAATATTTTGCGAATTTGTCTTTCCCTCCTTCAATTTATGTTTCTTTGTTTATAGTTCTGCTTTTCAAGTGCTTTGATACCTGACTTTGTTTACAAGTTAAGCCTTCTCAAAATCTGAAAACAGTGTTGGTTGAAATAAGCTGTGAGCCACTGTATTTCGATTTGGGCTGTCGCGCCAAGTCGCTTATACGGCAATACTTGATTAGCCAAAAAATTTCATCGATAGGAGAACCGCCGTGAGGTTCCGAACATGGTTTATCAATTTTTCTTCGAATTTGAACTTTATTCCAGAACTGGACTCATCGTTGAAATAAAATAGTCTGCAATCAAACCCAAATGATAAATGAAATAAAGACGTGTTCATAACCGGAATTGGAAAGTGTCTATTTATATATCTTCATAATCGATTTTACTTCGACTTAAAATTGAAATTTCCGCAGTGAATTCCCCAGGAGCAAAACAAGTTTTCTAAGTTGTTTGAATCAACGAACATTCGCTGTCGAATGAAAATTACTAACATACGTACAAAATGCTTCTATTCCGCTGAAATCATTAGAAGTGGATGTTGAATTGTAACAAAATTTTTAAGAAATTCGAAATTCCACGCAATCCATCGGAACAAAACGATTCTATGGAAAAAAATGCAAATAAAAGATGGGGAAAGCAATAACAAAACCTAAATAAGCAGAACGACAGATAACAACGATTTCCCCTCGAAATATTTCCCTAATTAACTTGTATCAACAAGAGGAATTTATGCATTCATTTATTCTTCCCATACTTTTGAGAGGAAGGTCGAAGATTCTCTCGTTTTGCATTCATTGTAAATTTCCTCTCGCGAGAAAATGTCGGATTCTCATAAATGGGTAATTCAGCCTCTTTGCAGAACAGATTCGCCGCACGACTCGCTCTCTTTCTCGTTCCCGTGAAGAAAACACCAGCAGGAAGGCGACCAAAGCAAACGACCGACTGCGAAAACGTGCATATGTGTGATTATCGCTTATCAGCAGAGAGCTAGCTCTTCTAGCGGACAACCACGACGAGATCTTAGCACGTTTTGCCATTCACACCGACTTCGCCTTGTGTTGACTTAGTGGCGTTTCTGTTTTTATTTCAATTCGTAATCATTTGTCCTCCTGTTTCTCTGTGCCAGACTCGACAACTTCTCGCGTTTCCTCATGTGGACAAAACACCACCGCAGTTGATCGGGCACCGCCAGCACGGAAAACCAATGCTCTGTTGCTGTTTTCGTACTCTCATTCTCCTCAGTTCGCTCTTGTTTTCTTCGAGTTCCATTCCATTTGTGTTTTCCTTGTAAGAGAGAATTTGATTTCTTTCTAATTATTGCTCAGTTTGGTGAATTTGTGCCGATTAATGGCATATTTTAAAGATTTTCAATTAGAGGGAATCGCGTTTGGGGACATTTCCCGCGACAAAAGCAAAAACAGGTTGAGAACGGATGGCGGAACGCGGCGGATTAGAATGCTAGTCGCTCGCATATGAGATAAGTGGGAAATTGGCCTCCCAAAGTTAACTCTCGAGTGATTTGCAAGACGAGTGGAAGAAAAAATTGAATAAGTTGAATAATAAGAACATGAAATGATCTGACGATTACTCGATAAAACGGTGGTGGTTGCTGGCAGTGCGAGTGAACGGGACGGACGCGGCGACAGCGAGAACGCAGAACAACCGAAAAGGTGGAATGAGCTGGCCGCGTTGTGTTTTATTATTAATCTGGATAATTTGATTGAATGACGAATTGTAGTTTTGAATTTGTTGGTGGCCGATAGGTTTAATGTGTGATTGGTGGCATGTGATGCAATTCTAGTGACGAAAAACGATAAACACGCAAATAAGACGTTTCGGATACGCTCACGGTTTCTTTCAAATTAATCGGAATTTTCTTGGACTGCTTATGCAATGGAGATTCAGGCAAGTTTTGTATTTGAATTCTTTACTTTATGCAGTTTGCTGTTTTGACATCTTCAAACATTATTTGAAAACCTGATATTGAGTCCGCGCGGAAAGTGACAAAGAACGAATCCGTTTTCGAATATTTAGTCGGGCAATAAATTAGCCTATCAATTAATCGTTTCCTCCCTGCCAGTTCTAAACGTTTCCTACAAACCAAAATAGCGGAGGTGGGAGGGAGGTTGGATGTCTTTGACAAAGCTGCTCGACTACACCCTCGATGCTAGGGTACAGGAGACACCCTGCGCCCCGAAGCCATTTCTTGCCGGTGACCTGAACCGCGCCTGGGTACACGCCGCCTATATCGCAATTTCATACATCTGCCAACATGTCTATTACGTAGTGGAGAGGGTTTGCCTCATGACAGCGAGTGCAGGTTACAGTGCTCAGTTCCAGTTTTGAACGGATTATTTGTGCTCGAATGTAATCTTTGTTGTGACCAGTGTTTTGTTTTGAACGACACTGACTGTAAATGTGTGGGGTGCTTTGCGGCCAAGTCATATGTGGATTACATATTGGTCGCATGAAATTACTTTTGTGCAATATTATCATTTGTCATTTCTTAGTTGCTTACTTTTTCGGAGTATTTAGCAGTTTTTGAGGAAGTGCAATATATTCTCGCTTATGTGAGCAGCAACTGAACAAACTTCAATGCATTGAGTGTGCATTAATGAATTAGTTTTTATAGAGCTGGGACATAAATACTATTTAATAATCTTTGGTCCTCAGATAAATCAAATCCACCCACCCTTAAATGTCGCCTGGTGCTCCAGAAATGGCTTTTCCACTAAACACCATCTATCGAATATAATTCGATATTTTTACATGGGTGGAGAAAAATAAATTTTTAAGTAAAAAGAAATTCTTTTAATTGCGGGTATCACAAAAACTTCAAAATAGAAAAACATTATGATTATTCATTTAAAAGTTCATATTGGTCTTTGATCCATTTTCGGATCAAGTTTTATTGAGAAAAGAGACTAGATCAGGTGTGACACAGCTTTCGGTTCTAAAGTCAAACTCAACCTTTGGAGGCAACTAGTCAACAATTTTTTTTTTAATTTTTAAGAAGGTTGCGAACACTCGATACGTCAAATGAAATTGTTTATCATTTTGAAATAAATCTCATCATTCTCGAAATCATGTAAGCGGCTCATTAGTAGTCTACCTGGAATTCGACGCGGAAACTTGTCATGTGAATAAGTTCCACGACAGCAAATAATCTGCATGAACCTAAATCAAAATACGCGAAATGTTAAAATGAATATATTGAAGAATAATTCAGTCAAATAATTACTCAAACTTTAACAACTTTTCACTTTTAAAATAGGTCGACAGATAATAGAGGCACTGTCACTGTATTTGTTAGTGCTTTATCTATTGATATTTACAATAAATGGAAAAGCTTTTTTGATTTGTTTATTACTGTTTTTGCCATCGATTTTTTCTTTCCTGCTTTTCGTGTGATTATCTGAGTGATCTGCATTCTATACCGACCAGCCATAAAAACAAGTATATCAAAGGAAACTTTCCGTTTCTATCGGGCTTTGCAGGGATTCGCAAAAAGATCGTGGCAACTTTCCTTATTTCTTACCACATGTATAATATAAGCAAGTACAAGCGCGCTGTGATTTTGTTTTCGTTTTTATGTAGATTCTATTAAATTTTTTTTATCAAATTTTATTCAATCTTAATCGATTAGAGATTTCATCAAATATCACAATTATTAAAAAATATATTTATTAAATTATTATAAACAGTTATGTGTAGTATTTCATTTGTATTGCAACAGGAGCATAAATATGACTGAACGAATTACAAAAAGGGGTTTAAAGTAGTTCGAGAAGATCAATTTCAGAAATTTGGCATGTACTTTCATTTATTTTTACATTTATATTAGATTACCGAAATACTGGCAACTAATACTATGTCTCATTGAACCCGACTAATTCATTATAGCACTGGTTCAGTTGAAGTTCTAACAATGTTTCAGTGAAATTTGTTTAGTACATAATTTAAATATTACTTTAATCGTTAAAAGACATCTTTTTACGAGACAATACAGATTTTTGATGCTTTTGGTTGTTCGTTAGCAAATTTTCCATGTTTATGATTAAAATCAACTAAGTTCGGAAGAAATCTGGCGAAAGCTCTCATCCTGTCCATGTCTCCTATATATTTTACAAAACTTTTGAAATGGCGATATTTACCCGTGCTTTGTCTTGTGTGTCCCATGTTCAGATCTATTTCCTTATACATATAGTTGCTATTCTTCAGAACGATTTTCTTGGTTGTAGATCAACTTTCTCTTGACAAACACCTTTTGACAGTTTTCAATTTTGGTATCAATCAGAATAAAACTCGATGGAAATAATGAATTCGTAGTTGCTTCCATTGTCTTAAAATAAAAAATATTGTTCTAATTTCCGCTTAAAAATATTTAGGGGAAAATAAGTTTTGTGACTTTTTTATCTTTGAAGCTTGATCCGGTGAAATTTATACATTACATTTTTCTTATATGATTGCCCATAGGTAACTATGACGGTTTGCCACCCTTAAGATATCATATGGATTCCGCGTTAGTAAAATGTATCACCCTTTGGGGAAAATTCAAAAACACACCGGATTATTGGCTTCTTTGTTAGATATAAAGGCCTTTTTGGTCAAGCCATGTGCAAGCCACTAGACAACTGATTAGGTGAATATGACACGACATTGTACAATTAAAGTAATCTTGATGGCGTGTGCAACATGTGGACGATTTTTGTCATACTAAAATATTTTGTTTTTGCGGCCGCTTAATGTTCCTTTTAATCGTACAAATTGTATTATGTTACGCTTCCTAAATTTCATTAGACTAGAGTAGCTCATAGTATGTCAATCCAAGTTCTTCTCACCAAATTTACAGAATTGTGTTGCTCCCCTAAATATTCGGCTTAGTCGCTGAAAGCTGGTGTATGGCCCACGAATTTTTGTCCTTTGGATTATCGGAGTGATAGCACATTTTGCTTCCTTCGACGATGTGACAAAAGGAAACAATCCGGTTGTGCCTTTAGTGCAATTTTATTTGCATCTAAAAATATGATTTTCGATGTCTCTTCGCTTGAGTTAATACGAGATTCAATTTGTGCATGATTCCTGATCAAACTTCAACTCATCATTGTCAAACTTTGCTGACCTCCTTGTTCTGTTGCTGGTATGAAAATTGTTGTATTAGAAACGGTTGAACTAGTACACGCAGATTTTTGTTGGTGCATGTTCCCCATATCTCTACATAAAACTTGAAATCTATAATCTGCACTATTCTCCATGTTAAAACAAAAAGGCTACAATTCCCCCAAATGTATGTTTTGCTGTAACTAAATATGACGTGGCAAGAACACAACGACAGATAATTATTTACACTTAAAATGGCGCCCACTGATTTTTAGTCAATGCCAGTTTCGTTTTATTTTATTGAAACTTATTTTACGAATGTACTGCGTTGACTCGATTTGATTTGATCTCGATAGTGTACAAGGAAAATTTCTGCTCTGTAATCGCATTTCATTTCTGACGTTGGATAATCTTCGCCCAAATTTTTGAATGGATTGTTATTTCTCCAAATAATAATTGCAATATTTATTCAAAATCTTCATGAGTATGTTCAGAAATCGCATCTACCTTCTCAAAGGCAAAAAGCCCGACATGCCTGAGCAGAACGTTTTAAGTTATATCTGAATTCTTTTTCACGGCCTGCTAGGCATCATAAAGGTCATAGTTAGAAGATCGTTCTTCTGTGAAAATATTTCTCCAGGTGCTGATGTTGCTGTTGAAAAGCATGAAAAATTTCGCATTACATACAGTGTAAAATTTTAGCCATACTTGCATAATACTTAAGGGTACCAGGGTTGATTCCAAAGTTTAGCTCATCCTACGGTTCTAAAAACCTGGAAATATTCTAATATTCGGAAATGATAGTATCCGATAGGTTCATCCCATCTGTGAGAATAACCAGGATATTGCCGCATAGCTGTGAAGGTGCTCTGAATGCTAAAGTTACATCAAATGCGCTTTATGTGATGGTATTCATTTGACATGTAAGTCTCCTTCGGATGAAGCATTAGAGATTAGCGATATAAGAGTGTTCAGATGCAGGTCACCATTTATGTACTGATCATAAAACGAGTTATTGATCCCTAGGAACGATGAATCCAGTGAGAAGACCCTTTAAAAAGCCTTAGTCAAATTTGACATTGTCTTTAGAGATGATTTTATTGTTTAGCACTTGTTAATCGGACTTCAGGAGCAGAGTACCCAGGCAGTATTTGCTCGATATATTGCATCTGCAATCAGCAAGCAATCAGCAATCAGCTGTAATTGCTATTCATGGCCTTGAATTTAATCAAGTTGAAATCTTTGCTGTTTCACTTAAGAGTAATATGATCTGAATTTATTTGCATCTGTGAGACTAATTCACTTACACCAGTTAAAGCATGCTAAAGCATCTCCTATTCACTTAAACCTGTTTAAGATCGTCAAAAAAATATTGAAAAATTTAGCTTCATAAGGTTGGTAGTCCTTCGATCGAAATACTTTTCAAAGAACAGCCTTCATATAAACATGAGTACATATAAAGACGATACTAACTGCCACTAACTGTATCCTTTAAAAATGTGCGTTTTACCTAATTTAATTTCGAATGATTCTTGCACCCAAGTGGAAATACAAATCAATCAAAGAAATTTCACTGTTTTGATAAGAAAATTTCCATCGATAAAAAGGACTTGAGAGAAAACTAAACATTCCCCAAAGTAGGGTTTTAAGAATTCAATTGAGTATTTAAACATCGGAAAAAGGTAGAAATACGCTTGAACACACATGGGTGTGTTGCACATATGATATTATATGCCGTTTCAAAAGCAGCAAATGATTACCCGACTTTTTACTTCACTTTAAGAAAAAAAAACGCTTTGAAATTAAAGTGTCTAGTTGTTAGTGAAAAATGTAAGGAAATAAAATTGTAAAATGAAATGTATAAAATCTTTCTGACGCAAAATTTATTAATATTTTCAATTTAACATCAGTACATGTAGTCTAAATTTTAAATAATTTAAAATCATAGTAATCTTTATAAAAAAAATTCCATTGAGTGAATCCGAGGGCTATGCAAGTTGTTTCCCTTAAAATGGAGTTTTTCTTTGAAATATTGTCTGTAGATTATGAGGCAGATATTTTCTCGCTTAAAACTGTGAAAATAAACAAAATATTTGATGTCCATGCTACATGTGATTGGCGCTATAAAATGGTTAAATCTACACTCAAACTTATCACTTATTTTGTACATGGTTCCGAATCATTACAAATGAAATTCAGAATCGCATCTAAATAGCCAATAAGGAATGCACTAGAAACTTCCATTTTTCACAATTCTAATTCAGACAACTGTGGAGATGGTAAAAAGCTAAAGATGACTGTGCATGCGGAATTATTATAGAGTAAAGCGGTTGCTTATGTGAAACATTTATAACTTAACTGGATGAGGTTTTCCAAATGCTTGATTTTAATTGTCTCTGCAACAACAATAATGACTACGAAAAACGAAATTAATCAAACATTTATTATTCCATTATCCAAACTTTATTGTTCAATGTTTACTTGATTTTTGGATGTTACAACTTATTTTGTTACAAAAATTTAACTTAAAATCCCAATACTCGACGTATGATAACTTCAACCCCACTTACTCTATCCTTAAGATTCTTGTCATTACGTACGCTTGTACTTGTTCAAAAGGAAAGAGGAAGAGTTACAGTCAATGTCTCCTATCTCAATGGTTACTTACCTGTTTCATACATCTGCTTTGTTTTTTTTTCTTCTGAGTTTGTATCTTTTATTATGTTTTCACCATTCACTCGTCTATCTTACGACGCAACCTACATCATTTCATGCTTCCAATGCTACGCCGTACTATAGAGCCCCCTTTTTGTTATAAATTAACGGACTGCTTGCTACCTCATAGAACGAATTTAACACATTATACGTACTTTGAGAAAGAAATGAATGTGGAGATATTTGAAAACAGCACAGTATACGTAGATATACAAATACATAACTTATGTGTGAGCACATTTTTATATTATCTAGTGAAAATATAAAAATAAAATTGGTATTGAACAATATTTAATGTATTGTATCCACCTTCGACATTGCTCAACTTGGAAGTATGATAAATTTAATTAGCACATTTTATGTACTTGTTAGACCTTTTCGTGTCTTTTTTATTTCGGATTTTAATTTCTAGTGTTATCTTGAAAGAACTTATCTTTTTGGTGAACAAATGGCAGCAGTATGATAATTATGTTAATTGGACATAATGTTGCTATGGTAGTTAAAAGCAGGTTTAAGTTTTGAGATGCGCAAGTATTCTACAGAATTTTTAATTTTCCAATGATGAAAATTAAAGACACAGACAAAGTGAATATTTAGTAAATTTGTACATTTGCATGCATACTAGATTTTATTTTAGGTTAAGAGAAATTATTAAACCTGTACGAATCGGACAGTAGCGTTGGACAAAATAAAGGTACGGAAAGTATAACTCATTAAGCGCGACAACAAATACTAAAATATTTATACTAATTTCGTAGTAACTATAAATATTCTTATTAAAATTACGAAAAACTAAGGCCGCCCAATTCATGCATTCCAATCCCCAATTATCGTTGTGAAGTAGCATTTACCCTATTTAACAGACAAATTGTCATAGTAGTAAGAAAACAATCCGGCTAGTAATTAAACGTAAAATTATTGAAGGTGTCTGAAGTTAGCATCCTTGCAATAATAGCGTTTTCAAATTTTATCACCGTTTGTTTTTGGTAAATGATTAAAATATTTGTAATTGCTTCCATCTTAATAAAATTGTTTTGCTTAAAAATAAAGAAAAACCTTCCTTTAATTTTATGTTTTTTTATTTACCTTGCGGAATCGATTTACGACCGTGACGAAAACGGTGACAAGGAAGGTTTTTCTTTATTTTTAGCAAATGATTAAACTTAAATGAAACCCTAGGAGAGTGTAAAATGTGCATAAATTCCATCAAAATTGTAGGTAAAATTATCAAAAATACATTTGAAAAAAAAAAAAACCTAATTTTCAACGATGCAAACTCCGGACGCCTAATTATTAACAAGTCTCCTAAAATTTAAACATGAGGAAACTCCAACTGGGGCTGGTCACATGCGGCGCATGTATGACAGTCAGATAGCAATAAAGGTGTTTGACGGAAGGGTCGAAATTTTCGAGTCTAAAATTTTCATCATTTCATCAAACCTGGAAAGTGTTAGACGGAATTAATCGACGATGAAAGTCTCTAGGTGCTCAGCTTTCAAAAATGTGTGGAAAAGTTGTCATCCCAAAACGAAAACCTATCCATTACGTACTGTATAGCATTGAAAACGACGATTTTTCCCATGCAAAAGTTTACGTATTTATGAATAATTTGTATAACAAGAATAACATATTGAGAATATGTGTAATTAATCATGAAAACTTTAATTGACATTCAGTATTGCATACTTCTACTCCCTTGGTTCAATTCTGGTGAAGATGCTAACCATGGCAGTGAATGGATTTTTTGGTTCCTCGGTAACGAATCATTTTATAGCTGTTACAATATATTACGGACCGTCGTCTCGCATAAAAAAACCAAAAGATGTCAAAAAGGATGCCAATCTCATCAAAATTTGAAAGAGCTGCGGTATGTTTTGATCTCGTCTGACTTTTTTTTCGACAGAATAAAGTGTTCCTAGTGTGTTAATGGTAATGTTTCCCACATCATTGCAAACGGTAATTTTCAGACAATTTTGGTATGCATGATGTACCTTATTTCTTATTCACACAGTAATTCAATACTGCCATCCAAAAGACTATCAAATCTAAATCAAACTAAAAGAAAAAGCGTACAAGTTAAGACAAAAATTGCTTTTAATACAATTTTATGTATTTATTTACTTGGAAAAAGAATCAAACTATCTTCGAGAATTTTTGGAAAGATTCCTGTTCCGTCGTACTCTGCCATTTTTGCTTCGCTCATAGACGAGTTACAATACTCTACCGCCTGCGATGTGTTATGTAGTTCTGCATCGTCGATCTCAAATGTCCTTGTTTAAAGATATCTATTTAGCTTGGAAAAACTTCTTGATAATTTATTTTTCGGGATTTCTATATTTGGTCTCAAATGGTCCCATCTTTCCCTGTTTTTGCCGCGTGGTATTTCACGCGCAATTTAATTTTTGTCAAGTTTTTTTTTAGAGACTCGAAGATTGTGTCCGAATGATTGCTTCTCTGTACCTAGAATGTTGCTTTCTTTGATGTCGTTTGAACTAGATTTGACAATAAAGATTGTTCTTGCACTGGAAACACCTTCACAATCTCCAGACGTAAATTTTATTGCATTATTGAGCTTACTTAAAAATACTAATGTGAAACCCATTCAATCGAAAATAAAGAGGACTTGAAAGTAGCTCATCAGGCAGAATGGGCGAAATCAACCCTTCTGTTTGTAATTAAACGTAGAATTCCTGGAAACGATAGTAAAAAATAAAGTATTGGCAACTAAATACCATAAATGATGATAAAATTCAAAAATCCCACAAATCTCAACCTTTTTATTTTTCAATAATTTCTAAATTGAATTATGTTTTTCATGTTCGTTTTTTTTTCGTAGGATGAGAATATAGAGGGAGTAATAAACTTTGTTCTTGTCTTAAATACATTCTTCTATCATTTAATCGCTTAAGTGTTCTTCATCGAACTACTGTATGTTAATTGATGAGCGATACATTTTATCTATTGTTGCTTTCAGATTCATCCTAACAAAAAAAATTTTTTTTCGTCTTATTTATCATGTAAATTATTTAAAAATAAATAATAAACTTTTATAAAACTCTCTTCCCGAAATCAATTTAAACTTCGACGTGAGGCATTATAAGAGATAAGACGGTATGAATCAAGATCTGATTCTGGGAATTTAAATTCAAATGTTCAAAAATTGTATCACTGTTCACTGCAAATGCGAGTGAAATTAAATTATATTGGTTTTATTTACTTTTGAGATGATTATTTCAAAACAGGAGCAGGGTAGCGAAACAGGTACAGGTCAACTTGCTTAAATGATTAATGCATCTTCCATGTTAAACAAGAGAAGCATCGTATATTATACATCCTATTTGTATCTCGGTTGAAATTCTCATATCTCAAAAATATACCACACGCTAAAACACACAGATCAAACCAGTTACTAATTATTTCTTTGCAATACTTTAGAATTTTATTATAAGGTGATCCAGGCTTCAGCAGTGTAAAATCACAAAAGCGTATCGAATCTCGACCTTGCGGTCACATAATTTGCCTTAGAACTTCCGTTGTACAAAGTTAAATATCAAAACTCTAAAGAAAGAATCTGAGCGACCCCATCATAGCTTGGTTTTAGCAACGGCTGATTCTACGTACATATGTGCCCCAACGAGTAACATGTGAAGCAGTTCATTCCCACGTATGAATCCACTGCCTTTAAATTAAATATTAATGCGTAGAAATCTTCGTTGCGCCAACCTACTACTTGCTGGAGTTGTTATTTATGTATATATTTAGCTACAGTAGTTGCTCGGTTTGTTAATTTTTGGAGAAACTTGAATGATTAAGTTTGTGCATCGTATTCGTAAATTTCCCATTTACCTGGTCAATATTCAGTATGAAGTGTAGTCAAATTATTGAAAATAACACAATTAAGATATTTATTCAAAATTTGCCTTAACGATATTCATGCAGAGTAAGTAGAAGCAATTTCATTTGAAACGCGAACCTCCATCTTTTTTTTTAAAGCACAACTTTACCATAGTCATGCTCACAAGCGATTTTTGCATTCTTTCTTGCACTTACACTTCAGTGTTTGGTGTGTGCCATAAGGCCATGCTCGTTCGCAGGAATTGATGATGACAAAATGGAATAGGAATTGCAGAGTTCCAGGTTATGAGATGTGTTTTGTTCGTCTATTCTAGTTTCTATTAGATTTGTTCCTTCACATGTAACTGTTTACTGTTGTTAACAATTTACTCTACTTTTAGCTGTAAGTGCAAGGAGGCAAAGAAAGCCAAATCTGACGCATGAGTGCCGGTCGGAAGATACAATTATAGTTCCGAAGATACATTTTAATTAAATGTAGTCGAGACTGTGCTTCAGTTATTGACTTTCGCTTGAGCTCACTAAGCACACGTTGCAGACTGTACACTTACGTCCATGGGTTGATACCTGCTAGCATAACTAACTAATGGACGCAATCACCTGTGTCCTCCGGCCATTTTGGTCATAGCACTCGCGAACGCGAAGGTGTACAAATAGAGCACGTGATAAAATGATTGAAAGTCATAATTTTAGTTAATTATTTCATCGTGGCGAGAAAATCAAATAAAATCGCTGGGAAAATAAAAATTGTTCGCTCTATTTTGAATTTCGACGAAGGGATTAAAATTTATTTTCAGCTCCAAATCATCGAATCGAAATCAACTCATTCCCAAGGCACAAAACTGAAAATGAAACAAAGAGAAGAAACAAAACCTTTCGAGTCTTTTTTCCATGTCTTTGGTGGTTTTGTACAATTGTTGTTGGTATTGCGCCTGTAGTATTATTTCAATTACATTTAGCTACATTGCTTTCATTACTTGCCTACTGCTGGTATCGCTCGCACCCCTCATCCCCCGAAATTTTCTGTTTCTGTGCGCGTCCATTAACTATTCACCGTATATTATCGGAAGCCATGAAAATGCCTGACTTCAACTACAACACATTAACCAGCTATAACTCAACGCTAAATGCAACAACAACGACAGCGCCATTGACTCTTGATTCGGTTTGTGTATAATATGAGAATCTACTTGAAATAAAATCCAACAAAATCACAAAACAGGCTTATATCGTCAAGATAGATATGGTGGAGATTTTTTTTGTTGCTAATTATAAAGTGATTTGAAGCAATTGTGGAATTTTTGGGCGAAGATGTGAAGCTTCTGCTGCATTAGTGGGCTTTGAAAATTTATGGGTTTTCTGCAATTTCAGTGGAAATTATGGAAATGAGAACTGGGTGAATGTTGCGCAGAAGATTGGGCAGAAGGGAATCATGAAATCGCGCATTTGGTTACAGATGATTTTCAATGTCTTGTTTCATCTTTGCTATTTTTTTTTTTTGAGATTTTACACACATGCATATATCTCATATGTGTATTTGTACTTATAAATTTTTATGTGTCATGTGTTTTTATTATTTTATATATTTTCAAAATTAAATACATACAGAGGTGGCCAAAAGTGATCGGACAATACAAGAAACAAGCAATAAAATACTTTTACGAGCATAAGCTTTGAAATGAAATAAAAAATTTTCCCTTATATAAAAGTTACTTGTATTCTCAATTAATTGCACAAAAAAATAAAACAGAAATAAAAAGATTTCCACAAGAAAATTAACAACTAATTCAAATTCACATTGCATCAAGTTGACAAAAGTAATCGGACGTTCAATTGTAATAATTTTCTTTCTGATGATTCCATTAGAACATAGGCTTTTAATATCTAGTTGCGTATCCTTTTTGTTTTATAACTTCTGTTAACCTATTGGGCATAGACTGTACCAACTTACGGGTAACGTCAGGAGTAATGTTGACCCATTCTTCTAATAACACCATCTTCAGTTGACTTTTATTAGTAATGTGATGGTTCCTTATTTTTTTATCCAGATGATCCCAAAGATGTTCGATGGGATTTAGGTCTGGGGATTGCGGTGGTGTTTTTAATTGACCAGGAGTGTTGAAAAGGAGCCACATACGAACATCATGAGCTGTATGCTTTGGGTCATTATCTTGCTGGAACAAATAATGACCATCAAGACCCAATTTTTGTGTACTTTTTTTCAAATTTTCTTTCAAAATCGACAAGTAACCTAGTTTGTCCATAGATTTGTCAATGAAAACAAGTTCTCCTACACCGTTGGCAGCCATGCAACCCCAGACCATTACACAGCCACCTCCGTGTTTTACTGTATGTTGAACGTTTTTGGGATGAAGCTCACTATTTTGAGTTCTCCACACCAACAACCTGCCGTCGGAGTGGTAGATATTAAACTTACTCTCATCAGAGAATATTATAAGAGTCCAAAAGTTGAGCGGCTTGCTTTTAAATTCTTTTGCAAAGCATAATCTTTTCTTCTTATTAACTTTGCTAATTAGTGGTTTCTTTCAAGGTACTCTCGCTTGATAACCAGCACGGCTGAGAGCTCTACGAATAGTCCGGGCACTAACATTGGTACCATTTACATCTGCTAATTGATCCCTAATACTTCTGGACGTTGTAGTCGGATTCTTTTTAACAATTCTTAAAATTTTTCGTGCGTCTCTCTCTGTTAGTTTACATGGTCGACCACTCCTAATTTCGTTTTCCACCTGATTATTTTTTCTGAACCGTTTCACGATATCGAAAACTGTCAAACGACTTCTTCCAATTATTTTTGATATTTCAGAAAAGGATTTATTCTCTTTATACAACTTTATTATAACTTTTCTTTCATTTATACAGGTTTCTTTGCGATTCTTAGCCATGTTTAACTTTCTTCACTTAAAACTGACAAGTAAATGACTGATATCAGAAAAACACATATCAACATATAATTAGGGGAATTCCCTTTTAAACTCGGAAATGAAAAGAAAAGAATTGCTCCAAACTTCAATGACTAATTTCACACTTTTCAAAATGTCCGATTACTTTTGTCCACTTGATGCAATGTGAATTTGAATTAGTTGTTAATTTTCTTGTGGAAATCTTTTTATTTCTGTTTTATTTTTTTGTGCAATTAATTGAGAATACAAGTAACTTTTATATAAGGGAAAATTTTTTATTTCATTTCAAAGCTTATGCTCGTAAAAGTATTTTATTGCTTGTTTCTTGTATTGTCCGATCACTTTTGGCCACCTCTGTATGTATGTGTATATTTTATATTAAAGTTCATGTTCACTAAAATATCCGCGACATGTACTCGTTTGTATGCATTGCCTGAACAAAGCATTGGTATTTATTAGATGGCTTGAAGGTTTTTATATGGTTTAATAAAGTCACTATAAAAGCAACTTCGGTAAATTTGGTTGATTTTCCAGCGAAAACAGCAAACAGCAATTTAGAAATCCTGAATATTCAGAGGATTTCAACTTAACTTGGTGACTAGAGCAGAAATTCCCGGACTTCTAGAAAACGTTAAATTTTAGATATTCTCAACTTTAAAAATTAAAATGCATTTCATATTAAATAAAACGAATACAGAATATATATTGTATAGTATGCGTTAAAATTAGTAAATATTTAATCAAATTGATAAAGACCCGCGCAAGAAAGTAACTAGTCACGCTAAATGTCACACACTAAAACAAAAATTTTCACCTTTAAAATGATTTTAAGGTAATTGTAAAAAAAAATTAAATTAATTCCATGCGTTGAAATAAAGGACTGCTTAATTATCTCCCAGGCGTAGCAGCAAATGTTATTTTAGGAAAAATCATCTGAAGTTTTTCGATGTTATGGCGAGGCACAAAAGTTTGTGACCCTAGTATTGCTTGTATAAAATTTTAATAATTGGTTCGATTGTATTAAAACTACACACATTAGGTATTATAATAAATAGTTAGCATGGAGCATGTCGTCCGCCGTTTTCTATACAATCCAAAAATCTTTTAGATTGTCAGCATAAATTGCGTCTCACACAACTTGTACACGTCGAATTATTTGCTGCCTTTGTTTTGATCTTGGATCTCTAAAGACACTCTAATTTGGACCACACTTTTCGTTGGAGATTCAATCAGGGCCAATGCGATTACCAGGCCAATCAATTCACACATTAGAAAAGTGCTCATGAATCCCTGCATAATTTTTCAAAGCAGTATGCGTTTTGGCGCCATCTTGCATCAAAATCACTTCTTTTCCGGCCCCGTATTGATGGTACTGAGAAAGCATTGCACAAAAAAAAAACAGATGGAGGATATTTCCCCTATAATATTCTCCATTAAAAGAAACTCCTTGCTGAACGAAGTGAAGTTAGATTTTTCAGGGACTACTCCGCCAGCTACTATGATTTTGCGGGATCGCTGGTTCTGGTTCGCAGTTGAATCCACAAGACTTCCATAAAAATAATGTTTTCACGTAGTCCGTCACCGTAAGAGTTGTCATCAGTAAATCCGAATTTTTTGAGATTTTGGCAGAAATTCAGCCAGTCTCGACTGTTCTTCTCGAAAAATAGTGGTTTCTTGCGCTGCCTATTTGCTTGCCGACCTCTGTTGTTGGACTGAATGTATCGCTGAAAGGTTCGTCTAAGGCAAGTTTTAAGTGGACTACGGAGAGCTGTTAAGCCGTTTCGTCACTGTTCTTGGCCCCATTTCTGGTCTATTTTCAGCTAATGTTCGATTCTTCCTTTTTACTTTTGCTAAAAGTACTAACGGTCGTCCACTTCCTTTGCATATATTCCATGTTTCCTTCCTCCCATTTGCACGGTATTCTTGCTGACCCTGAGTATTGTGCATATACTAAGCAATAGCTGTAGTTGTACCCCAATCGATGCATTCAGTGTCGGAAAAAAAATCGGTTGAAATTCACGAAGTTTTCAGAGTTTGTACGAAAGCTCGTTAAAATTAAGATCCATGGATAAATTTGTTACTTTTACTTCAAGTAAGCTAAATGAGAAAATACATTTTCAAAAGTCCTTTAACTGTAGACAAGCTGACATCTAACGCCAAGTAATTACTGGTCTGCATATTTCGGCGTACCAACAAATTCCCTTCGAATTTTCACATATGTTTTTGCGAACTCTTAGATAAAAGCTATTATTTTCGTATTACATAAATTTCCGTGTTCACTCTTCATGGAAAGAAGTTAAGGAAAATTTGAAATGTCAACATTTTTGAAGATAGTTGCTATCGATAAATTTATTCGAGTTTATTTTTTATGTCGAAGGTCAGACACTATGAGGTGCCCTGTATTTTTTCTTAGATAAATATTTTCTAACTGATGAATTGAACATTGATTGATGAATATTGCATACGTTGTGAATAAGCAACAGTATTAAAATACATAAAACATGCGAATGTGCTGATTAGAGTCCAGTAGAGCAAACTTTGTATTTAATGAGACCTTCTTAGAGCACAGAGTTATCGATAGACAATTTTTGGTTTTCGTCGAAATAGTCGATCGTGTAGTAATTTAAGAACATTTCGTGAAAAACTCAATACATGATTTTGCCATCATTGGCCATCTGATTTACCATCTAGTCACTTCTGCCTATTACCTGACTTCTGTTTCTCTACGATAATACGCCAGCGCAATGATCGAACCTTAAGCTGCATCATTTGACAAAGTATAAAGTGGTTTGACATCGCAACCCTCTGTGTAGTCCCGACAAAGCTCCTTGCGGTTTTTGGTTGATTTTCACATTAAAAATGCCGCTCAAAGGACATTGCTGAAATGATAGAGATGATTGAATCTAATGCGACGAATGGACTGGAGTCAATTCTGAAATCGGACTTGCAGGACTGCTTCAGGAATTGGACATACCGAACGGGAGCATATTTTTTAATTACATGGGGGTTACTCAGAAGTATATAACTCGCTTGATGATGCGGCGATATAAAGGTAGGCTCGATACGATGTACTCGATCGCTTGCATTTCATCCTTTGACTATACGAGTAGTTTTAAAAACAAGCTTGCAATGATCTATAGATTCAATACAAAAACTGCAATATGAAAAATTTGACGTAGATCTGGTAGAATTTTTTTTAACTTCAGATCTTGTGCTTTATTTCAAAATTCGGTATTTCATCGATGACTCCTTTTGTTTTAGATTAAAGAATCCTTTTACCAGGATATTTTGAAATAAATAAAACGTACGCATAAATATTCTGTTACGTATTGCTACCCTTGGAATCCAAATACATTTATCACAGCCATGAGGCGGAATGGACAAGTTGCAACTTTCACGAAACTTGATTCTTTGACATTTTACTTTCCTAAACAAAAACAACTGTCAGAGATAGATTTCGCGTTTTATTTTTCTAGTTTTTATCAATTATTAGACTATGATAAGATAACTAGACTAATAACTATAAGATAACTAGACTTTAGATTATAAATAAAATTGATCACTGAATCAAATCTTCTTAAAACAAAAAACAGTTTGAAATCGATTTCGCGGTTTATCAAACCAATTATCTGGTTTTTGCGAAAATTTTCGGTAAAGTGAAAATTGTTTTTAGGACAGGTTAATCGGAATCAATGTTGATTGAAGTTCTAAAACTTATGTGTTAATTTATATCTGTGCCAAAGGATAAATTTGTTACGACCGTCAATGAGCAATAACTCCTGAGACTTAGAAATAAGGTTTTCTCAATTATTATTGGAATTAGTTGGTTACTTTCTGGAAACCATTTCGTGTTCGGTCTTCCTGTTCCCCTTGTTGCTATTATATTTTCAGTGCATGTAGGTTGATCCGACGAATACCAGTTTTCCCTATTTTGCTAAACAGTCGTTCCAATTTGAGTATAACAATTTACACTGTTCGCTTATTGCAAGATATAGCGTTCCCCGCGATTTCGTGTACTCGCACATTATAAACGGCGCATGTGCTCTTCAAGACACAGTTTCCCATCTTTCTTTTTCGTCGTCTTCGGAAAACCTGTCGTCATCTCCACTTCTCTGTACAAAATATGCATGCACACCACATACTTACTCCCTGGGGAAATGCATTTGCGAGCTGGATCGGAATCGGAAGCTTAACAGCATTTTGTGTGCCATGATACGTCTCTTATGATGTCTTATCGAGTCTTAACACTAAACATGATCTGTGGAAGAAACATGCTTAAACGTCTGAGGAATGGCTAGAGAAGAGATTCCACAGCGTCAAGCAATCAAGCGGGCAAGACGCCGAAGAAAGGAGGAAGGCAGCTGATGCGGCTGGTTAGGACGGGCAGCGATGAGCGAGAAGCACTTGTGCACATGTTGTAATAAGATGTTAGCGACTTAGCGAAACAAGACGAAACCTTATGATTTTCTTGAGGTCACTGTAATTCTTATCGCATATTAGTGATGTCGGTCGGGCGGGTGGGTGATATGTGTTGCACCATGACCTTTGATGTTGTTTATTTCGGGCTCGTAGAATATGCAGAAAGTTTTTCGGGCGCTGAGTCACACATGGAAAGAAGTGATGGGCGATAAAATTATGTAATTATGATACTAACTGTTACTTTGCCAATCATTAACGATTCACCGAAAGAATATTATATTGCTGGTGTATAACTACATCGAATAATGGAGCAGGACCTTGGAAGCAACTCGGAAAGTTATTAGGTTTAGTTATTAATGAAATCAATGCCCTTGAAATATTTCACTACAAAACTTCCTGCTGTAAATGCTCCTATCCAAGCTAAGAGACGCTCAGAATTCACCAAAGCAAAAAAACATCTAGATATGAAATTACTCTATCTAAAATTCAATATGTTCACATGAATACTTACTAATTGTGAGTAGATATTCCACACTGCAATCTGCTAGCAACCTTGGCGAGAATCGGAAAGAAAAACTTGATTTGTGTGAGTGCTGCTCATGTATTTACACTCCGCCGATGTATGCATATCTCTGAAGAAGAGTATGTGGTCTAAATGGAATTCGTACCGATATCAACATTTCATACTCGATTTGAAGATACGAGTAAAATGATATCCATGGAACATTGTTGGCAACGCTTCGTGATATTCATGAATATTTCTTTGGACAAATATTCCATTTAAAGAGAGTTTTATATTGCATTGTTCAGAATGACTCCTACATAACGAGTTGAATAACTTACATTTAAAAATAGCAGCTTTCACGTTGTCCTTCCATTGTAGGTGAAGCTGGGAGGTTTAAATGAAAGTCTTACCACAAAAAATACTAACAAACTAAAAATAAACTAACAAATCGTTAGAAATATGATCCGATTAAAATCAATCGAAATGAAACAAAAATTATTTAACATGAAAGGTTAGAAATTGCTAAAAATTGACCAAAAACTGCCAGCGGATTCGATTTAGAATAAATAAATAAAAAAAAAAATTGCCAAAAAATTAGGTATCAAGCGTGGTTTAGTCAAGGTGTAATAACCATTATTAAGACTATTCAATATTCTAATAAAGATAAATCATCCAAAATAATTCCTAACCGATAAACATAGAGTACCTAATACAAAAAACATTCAAATAATATTCTAATATCTATAACATTACACAAAAGCAGTAATTATGATGCGCAGCGAATGAAGAAAAACGGTCGAATTAAGTTTTTGATTAGAAAATATTCATTAAGAACTGAACAACTTATGTGCAAACATGTACCTTTTTAGGCTATGCTAGTGCGATGTTACTTCGAATAATTCTATTCTCGGTGGAATAGCACTTTGAATGTTTCTCTTCGTCATAAGAAGGTCCCTTAGCAAAGAATATGTTACTACCATGATGTCGCTGTCTAATTGACTCGCGATGAAAGTGTAACAACTGACTAGCGTTAACATCTAGAAGAATCAAACGGGACTCGAACGATTTATTCTGAATGCATTAGTAATTATAAACTAAATTGAATGTGAAAAGAATGTAGAGGACTTAACGAAGAGAAAATGAGTGCGGCAAGTTTTTTCGTCAGAATGCTATATGAAAGAACATAAGATGATAGAAATCCTTTGGGTATGATGGAGTTGAGAGCGAGCAGGCACAGGCACGCTCGAGAAACTGGAATCCTGGTTTTTGAATGACAGTCATCGCGATTAAGGCTTTGGGAGCTGGTGCGTTGCTTTTTGAATAATGACTTCAACTCACAAAGTGCTGCAACTTGTTTTAATAAGGTCAACCCACTCCCTCCCCCCTACACACACACACACGACCCAATCTTCTTCCTTGGACGATGTTCCAAGCCCAAAATAGTGGCTCTCTTTAAGAAATATTGACAGTATTAATTCCTTCAACGCCCTGAAAACGCCTGAACTTGAAGCTTTCATTTTCCAACTCATCGATTGCCATTTGGTGGTTTCAGGATGAAAATTGACTCAAATAAACAAATAAACACCAAGCCTGCAATAAGAAAAACAGTGAATTTAAATTAATTCTATTGTATAATGTAGAAAATTATACAAGGGTATAGCTAACAAAATGGGAAGAAACAAAATATACAAAACTAGTTTTTAGCATTGAAGACTTAACACTTCGTATCCATATCAAATAATCGAATCAAAAATTAATCACCATAATTCCAAGAGCATTTGCAAAGAGAATAAGTTTCGAAATTGCAACGAAAAGCTGCATGTACTCGAGTGCGTGTCTCCATAAATAATTCCAAATTCCTGAAAATATGGAAACTCGATGCGAACACGAGCTTTTTCAAGTTATCGTGACTCACAACTCACGAAAGTATTGTAGTCTTCTCAAAATATTTTCATAAATCGCTTATTCGTTCGTGCGAGGGACAAATAAACTTCTAAAATAAGTTCCAAGTAATTGTGTAGATTTGAATTCTCCGATTCATTGGCTTTCATTTATTTTTGAAGAAGAATGAAGGTATTTTTATCACCCGCCGCTTTTTAAAGTTTAAAGCAAAGATTCATACAAATGTCATGTCATTTTAGAGGAATTCATCACCAATAACAAAATTCGTTGTGTCGCCTTTGGATGTTTCCCATAACGAAGAATTAATTCATTAAGAAAATATAAAAAGTTCACACTGTAATACAAGTTTATTTTTACTCAAGCTTAGTTAAAATTTTAAAATATGAAAAAATCCTCAATTCACTCACACCCATTATTAATTCAGAAAAGATTTAATGTAATTTTTTTAGTAAGTGGCACATGAATGATATTTCATGAAATTTTATTATCTTTATATTTTTCTGCCTTTTTTTTCCAATGTTATGATAGTTATTGCAATATAGACCTTCGTCGAAAATGGCTTCATATAAAAAAATTCCGTGTGGAATTTTCTTTACTTTTTAAACACATTTTAATTAAAAATATTTTGCAATTAATCCTGCAAACCTGACGCTTCTCCTCAAAATAATTACTCGGCGATCAAATATGATTAAATCTATCAACATATTTAGCTCAGAATATCTGATAGGTCTCTTCCGGTTTTGTTATCATCCGAGTTTAAAATGCGCATGAGCTTTAATTTTGAAAATCTCTCTTCCTGTCAATAGAGTATGTACGTATGTAGCCGAAGCTACAAAAGCACAAAAAGGATACACATGTATTACAAAAAAGGGGAGCGGTTCTATGGTATTTCTATTGAAAAAGTATGAAACTTGTGTATTTAATATGTATGTACACAGTGAAATAGTGTAGTATAATGAAAAATGAACGTTTCGGCGGGAAGGGTTGAGAATGTACACATTCGAATGAAGCAAACATACTATACACGAACATGAATGCATACATGTAAGTATTCAAGGGTGCCTCCAAGAAAGCAACATACAAACGTACTTTAAATACACCTCAAGTACTAAAAGCAGAGTAGAAACCTATTTTACATTATTCGGGGAAAAAGTACGAAAATTCCGCACAGATATATTTTTTAAGACTATATGGTGGGTAAAAAGAGGTTATACGTTATGAAGTGTTTGCATGTATTTATGCAAGTATATTATATGAAACATTCAGTATGTAATATGTAAGGAAAATATCCTTTCATCTATACGGAATGTAGAGACATTCTATTTCAAGGCGCTTTAGAGCGTTATTGTGCTCATTATCATACTTGTTCTTTACTCCTTTGTTTATTTTGTGTATTGGAATAAATAAGTATGAGAGAAATGTTTTGTGTAAGTAGTAAAATATGCAGAGCAATGAAAAAAGAAATGTAGAAAAGACGCCATGTTAGTAAAGTTTAACATGATAATAAATTGTTTTTCCTTCAGAGCTGATTCATAGCAGTGTTTTATCCTCTTTGAAAAATGAAGCTTTTTTTATTGGAACTCGGTGAATTCATACTGAATGTTTGATGATTAATTGAAAAACTAATCGAAAATGTAATATACACTAACATTCAATAAATCTAATCGAAGAGGAAGGAATATATTGATTAACGATTTTCTTTCCTTTTTGTCTATACTTGTTCTTTGTAGTAAACTTCGAATATAAGCAATTCGGCCTTATTTCGGTAGCTTGACGAAACTTGTATAAGAGGATCGAACTTGACCCTTGTGGGGGCTACTTTGGCAGCGCTTCCTGGGTCCTCACGCTGATTTTAGTTCCTCAGCACTTACTATGAATTGCGTACTACATATACATACGCTACTCTTGGCCATTTCATTACAGCTTTTTTTCAGTTAACTAATCTGGGTCGTCATTACGCACAGCTCGTGATTATATCTAATTCGCCATTGATCCCGTCTTTCAAATGAATTTTTTTAATATAAGACATTATTATCGCTTAGTAATGTCTTCTGAGATCAAGCCAAAACTGTCATCTTTCTACGACCAAAAACGCATCGCCAAAACTGTTATTATTTGACTATGATTTCACTAGAATAACATTTATATATTTAATAATTTTTTTATTCGTATCAATATTTAATATTTTCTGCATTGAATCTCTGCTTCCCTTTTTGCAATTAAAGATCTTCCCTTAGTTGTTACCTGACATTAATGGAACAATTGGTCTTCTAATGGCAAGCAAGAGCTAAAGAAAAGGGTAAATGTTTTTGAAGAGTACAAGGTCGATCGCAAAGTAAAAGAAGCTTTTTCCAAATAGCCATTTATAATACCGGTATTCTTTCGAAAGAAAGTTGGAAATGTACTGCCTTCACTGACGCTCTGTCAAAAGTTCATGACAATCCGACCACTGAATATGAAAATATTGCTTTCATCTTCACAGTAGTTGCGAAAAGTTTGAACAAAGAGCCACTAATAAGATCTTTTATGAACTTAGTAATACTTTACTGAGCCGTTTGAATCAACGAAACAAGTGGGTCGTGGTAATTTTTTTTTCCCGGGTATAGAGTCCATGAGTGACTGAAACATTTCAAATAAGGTGGTAAGGACAATGCCATCAATGACAACGAGCGATTCGATCAGAGAAATTTCGTTGTTCAAACCATGTAACGATGAAATTCTACGCAAATTTTTAAGACATCCTTCAAGTCTTCGTTTCGATGGAAAAGAAATTATCAGAAGATGCAATTTTTGTTCGATATCATATTCATTTTGACAGAAAAATTAGGACTGTGCCGGATTTGTTCCACATCGTGTTTCACATCGCAATTTCGTACTTCTGAGTAGACGTGGAGTCTTAATATAACTCTTAAACAAAACGTCAAAATGCTGAATGGAAGCATCCAAATGGACTATATCCCAAGGAAGCCCAAAACAAGCTTGATTTAATTCTACAATGCCGATGGAATTATTCGCATTTTCATGCGATCCACAACAGCTTTAATATGGGTCACACAACTGGAGCCGATATTTATTTGCCCTACTATCAACAAGCAAACCGAAGCGAAAAGTGAAGAACAATTTTTCACACGAGGGAACAGATTTCCTTTCAGAAACGTTCGCAATCACAGAAATATCAGTGATCAACCTGAATGGTAAACTGCACATCCTCCCGAATAGCAAATTATAAGGCTTTGCTCTAATCGTGTATTTATTTAGTTAGTACAGGAAAATATTTACACTTGCAACAAACGGAATTAAATCTAACGGGGGAGGGCTTCAAAGTTAGCCTGAACGATGGGAATGTTTGCAGGATAAGCCTGGTCTCTTAGCATTCCTCTAACACCTTACTCCGTAGAAAGAATAGAAGGAGCGTATAAGGAGTAATTGCATTGATAACAATCTGCAATCTTCTGAATAAACTTATCAAACGGCTCCGCACCGAATCCATGCAACACTTACCTCTAGATTGTCCGCGCCTTATTACCATTACCTTATAGTATGGAGATAAAGGCTGTTTACGTGGTAAGTGTCCGACACATAGGTATAACGCAATTGGACTACTGGTTTAACGCCTCTCCTGCCTCGCCCAAAGCCTAGCCTAGAACTCTTTGTTACATCACCTCCAGCTCGGACCTCTTAATATCTCCAGTTGACGTCTGTGGGTTTGCGGTATCCCTATTACACCAGGGAGGGACAAAAGGAAGAGGGATTGCCGCGAGAGGAACCTTCCTTGCATTTATGGCGTCAAGCAGAAGCATTCGATCGAAATAATATAATGAAATAAATAATAAAAGTAATAATAACCGAAAGTTTGTTTGAAAACTTCATTATCTAGTTTGATGCAGAACGTTTTCTTATCATTTGTTTCTTTTTTAGCCTTGCAAACTTGTAAAAATTATCTATGAAGAAATAAAGGCAAAAATGTAGGCCGGAAAATGTCTGGCAACATTTGAAAAAAGTTCGTTGAAATGTAATGAAGTATAATAAATTGAGTAAGTGATAAAATTTATGAAGTCATCACATACATGATTGAACGATTGCATTAAAATTTTGTAGATTTCGAAATATTGATAAGGTCTTGTGAAGCTGCAAGCCTGCTTTGAGCATGATTAGAATCATTATGGTCAAGACTTTTAATGGACTCATAGAATGTATTAACGCGCTTTAGTGAGTTTAATATGCAATCTGGATGATGTATTTGTCATATTTGCAATGGTTTCGGTTGCAAATTTGCGTTAACTCATGGAATTAACATTTTACTATTTCAACTGTTCTAACACACATCTTTTTCAAAAAATATCTTGCGTGTTGAAAATGGCGACTTAATGTGTGATGATACAGCTTCCTAATTTCAAAAATGAAAGTAATAGAAAGGCCTATTCGGTTTGTGTTCGAGTCGAACAAAAATTCGAAAAGAAGGGGTCGTCAAAAATCAAGCCTTTGAACACAGCATTTATCATCCGAAATTATTCTCCCAACTCGAATGTTGAATTGAGTTTTATAGAAAAGATAACATGCTCAAAATCCAGAACATGTCCTTGTGTCTCTTTGGTCTAAGTTTAAAAAAACTGTTGCACCGTTCATTGTTAAATATTTAATTAGACAATAACGATGCCAATGAAAGAGTCTAAAGTCAATGTCTTAAAAATTTTCACACCATATACCATTAGTTCCACATTTATAGGTTACTTGTAAGCCATTTCGTAATTTGCTTTAGATGCTGCTTAGTGACTGAGATTTAAATCGCCAATCAGCAGTCTCTTTCACTTTAAAATGAACGACTCGAGCGAAAAGAAATTTTGAGCCATCTTAATTTTGCAAACCTCGAATTTCGAGTTGCATAGTTGGACTCAAAACTTCTGAGACTTTAATCCTAAACTCAAATAATATATAGTCACCTTTTAGTTTCAATTAATGCAATACCAGTTCTTCTTATCAAAATAATAAAAGTACGCTGACCAATATGATTCACTCATAGATAACTACCAAATAATATCAATCGGTAATTGATAGTGTTCTACTAAATATTTATAATCAACTCTTGCGCTTCAATATGTGACAACTTATACACATATGAATCGTCTAACGAATTTCAATGAATCATCTAAATAATTTGATTACTTATTGTAGAAGTAGAAGTGCAAACGTTTCGATCCCGACATCATAATATGAAAGAAATTAATATAAATAAAAATGCAATAATCAAATACAAGCATTGAATAAGTATGAATATTTGTTGTTACTTCATAAGTATTCACATATGTATACTTAGCAATTTATTTATCTCGAAACTGGTATCACTCACTTTGTATTAATAAATAAGCGATAAGAAAAAAAGTAGTTTACTTTGTAATACAAGGAAAAATGATATTTTTCATTGGTTATTTTGTGATCGTTTTTGATAATGAATCGAATATTATTCTGAAAAACACACGCAGCAAAATGTGACACGTTTGGCGGAAATTGAAATACATATTTAAGAATTTTAAGCGTTGTTCTTCGATATAAGAAAATTCAACATATGTAAATTATTCGAAACTATTTTCAGTATGCATTTACATGTTTCCAATACTAATAAGCTCACAATCAAGACATCATGGTAGTGCAAAGATTTTATTTCATGTTCAAACTATAAATAAATAAATCTTAATTAATCAATGCAAGAAAATGCTGCACACAAGCGTAAACACTCTTTTGTTCATTTAATAAATTAACGTCACATAAGTGAAAACAATAAGCAGAAATATTATCAATTGTAGTATAGGAAGCATGTATGAATGTTTGCGTATACACAAATAATGCAAATAAGCGAAATTATACACATATTCGCTGAAACATTAATAAATTGTTAAGTTTATTAGCAGAAGCTGAATGGGGTAAATTGAAATAAATAATCATATATAGGAAAAAAGGCTGAGATGACTTTAAATTGAAAATTGTAGTGGGTTAAAGATAGAGTGGGAATTGTTTGCAACGACTTGCGCTAGAAGTGAAAATTGTAGAAAGGAAATATTCTACACGAGTATTTTGCGGTTGAGCATTTCCACATATGCAAATTCAATTATTTGCAGCTCGATTTTGTTTCCTGCAGATGCTGTTTTGCTTTTAAGTGAATGGCAAACGATCGTTGTTGTGAATTCGGTAGAAAATTTGATCTTGTTTATATTTATATAAATTATATACATATATTATATTATTATATATATTATATATGTATAAATTATATACATACATATACAGTGGCTCAATAAAGAAGTCGGACACACACCCATTTACACTTGAAAAGGGAATAAACAACAGAAGAATGTATTTTAGAAAAAAAACAAAATTTTTTTTTTTAGCTCTATATTATTAACTTACGAAAAATAAAAACATTGAAAACATAACTCGATTTTGTGATTATTAAAAAAATAAAAAGTTGAAATGCAGCCAAAATTCACGTCAAAAAAGAACTCGGACAGCACACTCCTTCTTTTTGAGTTCAAAAGGGGTATTCCCTGGATTTTGTTTAGTTGATAGCTCTCTGTACAACAAACTCATAAAAATTCGAAATTAAGTGCTCCAAAATTAGTGCTGAAAAATTCGGATTCAATATTGGAAAACTTCCAATATTACCAGCATAACGACCCAAAGCACAAAGCACTCAATGTGCGTTTATGGCTGCTGTACAATTGTCCACATGTGCTGGAAACACCTCCACAATCTCCTGACATTAATGTTATCGAGCATTTATGGGCTTATTTAGAACACCAATTAAAAAGCTATTCAATTAAAAATAAAGAGGACTTGAAAGTAGCCAAAATCGACCCTTCCTTTGCAAAAAACTTGTCGAATCCATGCCTAAAAGATTGGAAACCATAGTGAAAAATAAAGGATTGCCAACTAAATATTAAAAATAATAATAAAATTCGAAATCTCACAAAGAATTAACTGTCCGAGTTCTTTTTTGACATGAATTTTGGCTGCATTTCGACTTTTTATTTTTTTAATAATCACAAAATCGAGTTATGTTTTCAATGTTCTTATTTTTCGTAAGTTAATAATATAGAGCTAAAAAAATAAATTTTGTTTTTATTTCTAAAATACATTCTTCTGTCGTTTATTCCCTTTTCAAGTGTAAATGGATGTGTGTCCGACTTCTTTATTGAGCCACTATATATATATATTCACGTTTCCCAAGGGACACCACGCAGTAGTAGATACATAAACCAATCTTCAGTCAATCTTCCAAATAAGGAGAAGTAGAAAAAGACATAAGATTGCCTCTGGAGAGTGTGAACTCACAATATACACCAAGGGCTCTTAATAAATTAGGAACGCCGCAATAGTTTTCCGAGAGCAATCACAAATCAACGGAAACAACAAACTAGAAAGCCAAATCAAAACCTTTTAGCAGTTAAAAGCCTCTTTGCAAGGAAGCTGACACCGCTTCGATTATAAGAAATCTTCAGGATAAGACGGCGCGTTTTGGGTCTCATCTTAAGGAAAAAAGGTCTAAACAAGATTCACGAAAAAACAGGATTGCTGAACGGACCCAAGCGCCATTGCTTATACGGGACATTCTTCTGGGAAAACATATCAGACGTATAGGCACTGAAATTAATATCATATGCTGGGCTTGCACCGACGAGACGAGCTAGGACCATTTTCTCCTCATTATCTGAGCGCGGCCTATAATCGCATCAAATTTTGGCTGTGAAATTCTACAACACGGTGTGGAGGTCAGACGCAAATGAAGTTAGGGAACACACTTGGGTTTTATTAGACGACTGGATGGACTATAATAAGCAATAACAAAGTTTGTGCATCTTCAATAATCAGCATTAATACTAATACCAAAATCAGATTTATGCTAGTCAGAATACATTGGAAAACCACAAAAAAATGTCGATGAATGAATTTATAAATTGTTCTGGCAATTTCTTTTTGAAAACAGAGCATACAGCTGTTTCGATGCCTTTATCGGACATACGTCTTTTTGATTTGAATTCAATAGATTTGATGTTTTGAGCCTAATGTAACTCTAGAAATCAAGTACATCTGGCTGCCAGATTTTGACTGTTATTTAGATATTTGAAGGATAAAACAAAAATGTAAGAACAGGTTACATTGTTTAAATAAAAGAAAATAAAGAAATAAAAGCCAACAACGGATTAGTGAGATTGATATTGCGGAGCTGTAATAAAATGATCAGTGAAGGATCGCGACAAAAATCATGAAAATATTATTTTAGAAAGTTTCTTTAAGAAATTACGTTGAAACAAATACGTTCAAAGCGGCAGTTTTGACCCACTTTGAGCGTAGAAAGTAATAGTAAAGTAATTGAAAATCTATTTTTAAGCGTACTACCTGCAATGCTCAAAGTTGCAGACAAAGATAGCGATAACAGTTCAAACAAACTTCCGATCCAATGGGATTCTACCATAATAAGTAGAATTACATGAAAGTTGTAAATTTTCTCACATTGCCTTTCGCGAAAGTAAAAACCCAATACAAATATAAATTTACTTCTATTTTTCTGTCTTTATCTGCCATAAGCCGCTCGGAAATGGTCTTACAACTTTTGTTAACGCTAACTCATGGGTTCTAGTGCGAAAAAAGAACATCGCCTGGAATCGCACAAGCGCATCTTTATTTCAAGTCGAGTTTCCTCATTTTCAACCATTCCAGTTCAGAAAAACGAAGCTAATATTTTTCCCTGGATTGACTAAACCATTTAATAGAGGACCCTAAACATAACGAAAGTATGTCCGTCATCAAAATGTCATATCCATTAAAATATCGACGATAGAAGTACGTTTTTCAGTGTAAGAGCAGTAAGGAATTTAGCTTGAAGTTCTACCTAAGTGAAGTTCTTTCTAAGTGAAAAACTAATATTTGCAACTTGAGTTGATGTGTTTCTAATGATTGATACATTATAGATTCAAATTAAGCGGCTTGTGAATTGAGATAAATTCGACTCACTTTTTAATGTCGGCCAGGTTCTACAAATATGCTTAAAGATAATGCTAGAGTAAGTAGTGTAAAAATATGCTATTCAAGTTTCGTTAAACTGTAGTTGAAAGTTGTTTAGGAGAAGCTAAATCGATGCAAGACAAATACCAATTTGTATTGAAGCGTCAAATCGTTTTCGATTAAACCTGTAGATTCAAACAGATTAAAGTCATATTTGAAAGTTGGAAGAGTACTGATTGTCTGGGTAAATGAAGTTTCAAGAACAACAATGAACGAAGTTTCGGCAAGGACAGTGCATGGCATAAATAGTGACTCGCTTGATTAATTGTTTACATAAAATTGAAGGCTAAAACATTTTACATGATAATTGTGTTTATTGTACAAATATAATTATTGTCAATGACGTGAAAGCTTACTTATGATGAAGAAATCGAAAATGAAATAAATTCCATCGACTTCACCAAACGAATGTTTGCTAAAGCTAATCCAATCGAGAAGTGCGAATCCGAAGCGACAATGAAAAGTCTTAATGAGCTAGTTAGATTCACTGAAAGCAAGCAAGAGCAAGATACAAAAAACGCTTCAAAGTACATGGGCTACAACAAATCTAATGACCAATTGTTTGGTTTGAAAAAAAAAACAACATTCAAGTATATATGAAACTATAATTAAATATAATATCTTTCGATGAAAACTCTTGTTCTCGAAGTTAGTCAATTCATCTTCCCTTTTTGCCTCATACAAATAAATGATAATCAGACTGCAGAATCAAACACTAGCGATAACTTTACGCCCATTTTTAATAACTCCAAGTAAGAATTAGTCATTTTACCCAAGAACTCGATAGATTCCATAGTGCTCAGAGTGTTATTTTTATTCAACAATAAATATAATATCCAACAGTGCTTGAATGTTTGTGGGAATTTTTAAGAACAACAAAAAAAACCTATTTAATCTCCAAGGTCAACCAGCAGACTCACATGGTGTTGAGCCTTCATAATCTACCTGTTTATCTGTAGCTCAATAAAGATGAGCACTGAACCTTGTTGAAGTTGCTGTTTGTTGCTTACTTTCACCTCAAAAATATGCAATAGCTCATCCGTGGAAATCGCGTAGAACTAAAACAATTTGCTTCGTCTCAAAAAATAAACGAAAAGTCTTAAAGTTGTAAGTGTAATCAATTTGGTTATTTCTCGAATTTGGTTGAGAATTGCGTAAGCTTTATTAATAATTGTGTATTTGAATTATTTACTCTTAATGCACTCACATTCGCTTTGGATTTTGTTATTGAAACGAGTAAATCCGTATTTAGACAATCTGGGGAAGACCCATTCTTCATAAAAAAGATTGAGTTATCTCAATGGGAATATGATTGCATACGAAGCTTTCAGAGCTTCGATAGGTTCATAACTAATGTGTGCTTACATTCATATACATATGTGTATAGTAAACAAAAAATCTTAACGACTTGAGTTCGCAAAAATTTATCAACTTTCTGATAAACGGGTTTCATACGACGACAGCAAAAAATGTATGAACAGAACACAGAAGTTTGAAAGGCAATTTATGACGCTATTATTTCTAAATGTGTTTTTTGACTTGAACGCCATTCCAGCTAGATAATGTTTAGCTAAATGAAAAACTTGAACAGCCAATTATTGAGATATTTTCCGTGAGCGAGCTGTGTATCCACCTGTTTCGAATTTTGAAAAGTCTACACAAAACGGCTGACTTACTCCAAACTGAATTAATCCAAATTCTATTGAATGTTAAATTTTCGAAAATACCAAGTGATTCCAAGTGAAATTGCTTGTTCAATTTTAACTCATTTATTTATTCTAATATTATAATATCTACATTTATTATAATATCTACATTTATTTATTATAATATCTACAAGACTTAACAATAATTCAAGACTATATGCGCAATATTTATTTACCCATTTTCATTTGGTTACCCCTTGAGTATACCGAATAGATAAGCCTGATATCTTTGTTTATCATATATGATAGTCGATAGATAGTATTGGTCTGTTTGACTTTATTCCAGCTTCTCAACTTCTTTTTGATCGTTGAATGTGTTTGTGGTCAGAGGACGGAAGAGACGAAATAATTTTCAATTTCATGTGAGCGTTTTCATTTCTTTCATGACAATTAGCACCAAGCAAAAACATGCAAAGGGCATTGAGCGTAGCTTTGCTGACAACCTTTCCTCATAATTAATTTTGTACATGACATGAATCTAAATGAAACTTGTTGGCAGAAACATGACTTGAAATCAATATTTGTTGAAGTGTAATAATTCCACTAGTAATATCATTGAAATTCTGTTGGCATAGGTAAATTATTGCTGATTGTATTGACATTTCGGTGATGTCATTCAAATAAGCTGCTGAGCCGAAAATTAAATTGTGACAAAAGTGGAAAAAGGAATTGTCTCAAGGATATTGTGCAAAACTTCCCTTTGTTAGGTGTTTCACATTCAAATGCCCACTTTTGGTATTGATATTGTATCTATTTTATTTGTTATCTTTTTTATTTGATAATTTGTTATCTATTTAACCCTTTTGCAAAATATTTCGTTATTATATTCATGACTTAAATGTAGCACTCGGAATATCACTCGGTTTTTTTAATGGGTGGTTGCATTGAAATTGTCGATTTTGCACATAGTAAAATATGTAAATTTTTTAAATAAAAGGTAATATATTTAATCTTGAAATTAGTTACGATTGGCATCTATGACATTATCTCTATAGTTACGATTCGCATCTATCTGATTGGCATATAGATGAATAAATTCCTGTTTGATAAAAGTCTCTGTCTCGCCCATCGAAGAAATTTCGTAATGTTATTTGTAAGTCCTCCTGGTTGGTGAATTGTTGTCCTCGCATGAAGTTATCCACCTCCCGGAAAAGGTGAAAATCTGATGGCGAAATGTCGGGAGAATATGGTGGATGTGGTTAAGTTTACCCTGGTGAATGCCGCTGTATGTGGTCGTGCTTTATCCTGAAGGAAAAAGACTCCCCTCCTATTCACGAGCGCTGCTTGCGTACATCGCAATTCCTGATGAACTTCTCTTAATTGCTGACTGTAAACTTCAGCTGTAATGCTTTGAACAGGTTCCAACAGTTGATACCACATGATCCATGTGTGATGCCATCATACACACAACAAGGTATTCCGGTGATAAAGGCTTGGCCTTTGAATAGCTCCAGGAGGGTCGTTTGGCGATAACCACTGATACGTGCCTCGGCTAATATCATACATAATCTTTTTTTCATTGCACGTTATCACTCGATTCAAAAACCCCTTCCGTTCGTTGCGCAACAACAGATCCCTATACGTTGCCTTTTGTAAGTTATAAGTTGTTGAGACACCCACTGATCAAGCCGTCGTTTCTTTCCCAGACGTCGAAGATGGTGACTAATGATGCTTTTGTCGACGTCGAACTTTACGCTTAATTAGTGCAAAGCTTGGCGGGGATTGTTCTCTATGTCGGCAAGAAGCTCCGTGTCATTTATCTGAAACATCGCTCCAGGATAATCGTCGTCTTCAAGGCTGTCATCCCCGGTGCGGAATCGGGCAAACTATCTTTGAGCTGTACGTTCTGACACAAAATCGTCTCCAAATGCGTCACATATCCTGCGGGCTGCCGTTGCCGCATTTGTCCGTAATTAGAACTCGTAGTAGAGAGCTTACTTTTACAGTTTCACTGACCATCTTTACTCTTCAATATTTCTTGTATTTCTAATATTTCAATAAGACTTGGTACATTTGAATCACACTCGACCTTTTATAATTGCCACCGACATCCCGTTTCAGGTAGGTATACGGATGCCGGGAAAATGACATACATTCTGAAATAAAGAGGTAAACAGATGAGTCATCCCTAAACCGAGACTTTCAATACAACCACCCAATATTTTTTTCAATATTTCAAAATAATACAGGTTGAAGAATCTGCTGTCAAATTTTTATAATGATATTGACGCCTGTCTTTTGGCAGGCAGCGGCGAGCAGTTAAAGGTCGAGCGGTGATTCACTGATCTTTCAATAAGGTTTGAATGATTGAATACAAAAATAATTCTATAATCCTCAATCCGAATAAATGAAAAAAAAATTAAAAAAAAAACACTGCAAAAGCCTCGCCAGCATATTTTTAAACAAAACATTGATAAATGAAAGAGAAATAAATGAAATTGAAGAAATAAATCCTCGCTAAAACTCGGCATTTCATTCTCTGAGTATTGCTTCTATAATCAGCATGACAATTCGTCTACAAAGCCTCAGGTCCGTCCACTATTGATTCAAAATAGGACAGAACTGCTGGTAGAAAATCAAAATCAGAATAACAAGAGGAACACGAGATTCTACATGCCGCCAAAATCGCACATTAATTGGTAGTACTTTTTTGTATTCATTTTTTTCTCGGAAAAAAATCCGTGCGTAAAACTTTAAACTGATTTTTCTCAAATTTTTTACTTACTTTTTAAGAGTAGCAAAACAGAAAAACTATGCGATTGAGCTCAATTTTGAATATTTCATGCAGTCAAAAAAATAATTGTTTTTTGTTTATTATGTTCCCACGATAGCGACCCGCATACAAATTAGAAATCTTACAAAAATCTTTTTTACGCCACGTTGTTCCATACGTTGGAGACGTCATCTTTTACAACACTTTTTAAAATTGTATTTTTTTTCAGTTTTGAGTGAATTATTAAGGGTATAAAGTGTAAATATGTTTTTTTTAAGTTCGTTTTGGTGTTGCCGCAGGCCAAAATTAACTTTGGGTAGCTTGGGTCCGCCGGGCCTTGCTTCGTTGATCTCGAGGACGCGTTTCGGCTGCATACAGCCATCTTCAGCTCGTTCTGAAGATGGCTGAAGATGGCGAAACGCGTCCTCGAGATCAATGAAGCAAGGCCCGGCGGACCCAAGCTACCCAAAGTTAATGTTTTTTTTTATTTGAATTCAAAAATTGTTGAAAATACCTTAAATTTACACGTGCTAGACCACCGAAAGAAAAATAAACAAAATCCTTGATAAACGAACGCATAATACTGATTTAGCAGTAGTAGTAGTAGTAGTAGTAGTAGTAGTAGTAGTAGTAGTAGTAGTAGTAGTAGTAGTAGTAGTAGTACTAGTAGTAGTACTACTAGTAGTAGTACTACTACTACTACTTCTACTATTACTATTTAGTAGTAGTAATAGTAGAAGTAAAAGTAGTAATAGTAGAAGAAGTAGAAGTAGAATCAATAATACTAAAAGTAGTACTAGTAGTAGTTGTGGTTATTGTTGTAGAGGTATAAGTAGCGTCAATAATAGCAGTGACAGTAGTTTTACCTTTTAAAAGTAGTGATTTTATTAGAAGTAACCTCAATAGCCACGTGACACATTTCGACACTGTAAAATAGTCTCTTAAAGCAACAAAAGTATATCTCCGCCTTACCGAATTGAACACATTTATCACATCCAAACTCCCGAGTAGCGAAATACGAATTGATTGATAGTAAAGTGCGTCTCGTCACCGAACCGCTTCAACCAGTTGCAGGATAAGTTCAATGTTGAATTGTCTAGCCCTGAAGCCTTCTTTCAGCATGAAAATTCTAATTGTAGCGCTTCGATTTTGATGCCATCTTGTCGTTTCATTTCATTATTTTCTGCATTGGTGGGTCCTTTTCGCTCAGGCTGAAGAGCAAACTGTCAGGATGAATTAGGGAACAATGCTATCTGCCTGATAAGCTTGTAGTTCAGGCCCGATGGATCCCTGTTTACATCTTCAACGAATTTCCATCAACAGCCTTCCTAGGCCTTCCTATCGTTG
Organism: Stratiomys singularior; assembly: GCA_954870665.1. Classification (NCBI taxonomy): domain Eukaryota; kingdom Metazoa; phylum Arthropoda; class Insecta; order Diptera; family Stratiomyidae; genus Stratiomys; species Stratiomys singularior. The sequence goes on along the minus strand of OX940881.1, from coordinate 28,734,927 downwards.
GCAATATGCGAAGATAATTTCATACCAATTTATATACTGTCTTTTGTGAATGTGACTTGAATGTGCCGGTGGGAGGAATGCCTTTTGTTTTTTAAGTAATATCTGCTGACCATCAGTACAGTGAAAAATTTATAATCTTAATTTAAAAAAAAAGTGAAAAGAAAGTAAAAAACCTTCCGTATCTACCTAAACGTTTTCGCAATATCGCTATAGTAACCATAGGCATAGCGTAAGCAAAAAGCACTCATAAAACTTCGGAAAACATTTGTAGAAGAATTATGTTATTAGAAATAATCACATTTGCTTCTTATTTGTCATAAGAAATAAGAAGCAAATGTGCTTCAAAATGTAGAAAGCGTAGTTCAATAAACGGCGAAGGACAATGAACATAAAATTAACGCAAAACTCACAAAGGACTGTAATGAACTGTTTCAATTGAAGGAAAAGAAGTGGTTATATCAAAAACAATAATAAGCATTTAAAATGAAACGTGAATGATATCATTTCATGACATATTTTCACTTCATCTCAATCGTCTGCATGAGTCAACAAACAAATTTTGGGACTGGTTCAATTGATATTTAATGACTTTTCTTTGTTTTTCCAGGTGAGAGCAACAACTTTTTCAAACACAGCAAATTGTTCGAAAAAAAAAACGTTAAAATACGTAAGCAAAATATTTTCAAGTTTCAAATTACAATGCAATAACACATTCTCAGCGTGTGTATCTAAAAACACACAACTATCTCAAATTAAAAAAAAATCAAATCTTTTAAAAATCCTTTGCCAGTTATGTAGCTCATTTATTAAGTTGTTTGATATAGCTTAAAAGTATTTAAAAAGTGAAAGCGAAAAACTGAAGATACTTTCGTCATTTACGAATGATTGATTAAATAAGGTGCAGATACGAATTTAATTTAATTGGAGAGTATGTGTAATTTTTCAATTGAAAATCCACCGTAGCAAATATATATATATGTATATATATATATATATATAACAAAAATGCGGGCGATGTATGAAGAAACCAAAAATTTCAAATTTCGCGAAAACTATTATATTAAATGATTAAATCTGTATATTTGATATCTAAATAATTTATAATAAAAACTAATTTGAAATATATTCAAATCAGCAATACAATTTGAATTCAAAGTAACCTCGAGACTGCATCGTGCAGTCACAATAAATAAATTTTAGCAATAAAATTTTTATCGAGCCATGATGCACATATGTTGTGTCTGAAATTATTATAAAAGCAACCTGCGGCAGATGTCACCATTTGTGTGCAAAATAACTTGTTCCGCAAGTAATTAAGTGCAAGGCTCTTATGGCCGAGCTACTAAAACATCGCGAGGCATTTCACGACCGTATTGCAAAAATAAGTGCAGAAATTGCACAAATTCGAGGCTACACATACAAAGATTGTCTCTCATTTTCACTCTCCCTCTGCGGGTATTTTTCTTTTACTTATAACTTCAGTGGATATTGAGATGCTATTTTTCATTCGTTTTGCCACACAATGAAGTACGTCTCTTTGATTTTCGGATGAGGATGATGTTGCCTGGCCATAGCTTTTCAAGGATGGCGTGGGGGACTAGAATACTAAATATTGTATGAATGAAATTTTACGGAGAAGTGCAAGAAGTCGAGAACGAAATCGTTAGCAAAACTCTAGAAGGCAATGTATAGGCGTTATAAATTAGCCTAAATGTTGTAATAAAATTAAAGCTGAAAATCAGGGCAAACTATTGAAGAATTCGATATGGCGCCTTATTCATCAAAGAAAATGCTTATGACAAAATGTTGCAATTAGGACAAGAAATATTGTAAATGCATTATTACGAAGCATTCGCTATATATACTTACGTGATTTCCATCTTGTTCAAAAAACGTAAAGCCCACACAAACAGCGATTTTTGAGAATTTGCTGGACTCCATTCAGAAAAGACTGTTGCTCTTTCGTTGTTTGTAAAAGGTGATACTACCATGGAGTAATGTTTTACCTACACTAAGCCTACCAAAAAGATAGGTTGAAAAGCTTTCTGACACAGGGCTTCGTTTGAGTTGTATATTTTTACTCATTATATCCCATCGAAAAATTGATTCCCAATAACAAGCAAATCCCGTAGAAACTAACAGGCAATCGTTCCAAAATGATTTCTTGTTAACACTCATTAATATCATTGTTTCGCGTCTTTTGCCCGTGATAAATAAAAACTTTTCTATCTCTTTTAATCTGAATCTCTCACGGTAATATTTCATTAGAACACTCATTGAAATTTAAAAACTTATTATGTCAATAAAGTTTTTAGTATTATTGTAATAACACTCAAAATTTGGTTTCTAATTGGATTTGTAGTTATCATCAATGGAGCGACAGCCCAAGTTGGTCCTCGACCTCCAGGATTGACCTCGGAAAACCGACGAGGTTCCGCGAACTCATTCTCCTTTTGATGTTCCGCGTATTGTAGTTTGCATAGGATTTGTATTATTTAAATAGAAAATTAAGGAAACTGCTTTCGATTGATTTTACTGGTTTAAAATAGAATAAGATAGAAATTTCCACAAATGTTTCGAATTTCAACAAATGCGTTCGTGTCGTTAATACCACAATTGTTTCAAATGTTTCGGCCGAAACAATCCTTTAACGTTTCACAATTTGCTCACAATTCACTATAACGATGGTTTCCGTTGATGTTGGAAGTAAAATGGTCAATGATTTGTGCAGTTTGTCATGCACACCAACAAGTGACTTCTGACTGTCAGCTTATGTTGCGTCCTTGCAACAGTTGTGTCTATTTACATATTTATTCAGAAAAAACGTAAATTGTCAAAATGCATTTTAAAAAAAGCAATGTCTTACATTTGCGGATCCAATCAGCGAAAATACGGCCTCGCTGATGATAAGGTGACTTGAATTTTTGGGTTACTGCGACTTTGCTTTCGCTATACTTCGACCACTTTCGCAATAAGTTTCGATTATGAAAATCGATCCAACGTTGTTAATGTATTCATGACTCTATTTTCTAGATTCTGAATTAACTACAGGGCATATCATTAAAGATAAGATCATTGCGGGTGCTATTTGATAGACAAATCGGTGACAAACAGGTGACTCGCCTTAGGATCGCAAACTGAAAATTTGAATAATCATTCGCATCGTTTTCCAGGGTCATTTAAATGATTGCGAAAGCATAGCAAACGTCTTTGAGGCAATACTTTTTGTTTTATTGATTTGTTGACGCTTCCAGATCACTTCGAACTCTTTAGTTATAAGTTGCTCGCAGCTTCTAGTATCAAATCTAGTCAAATGTAATCTTGATGATAGTATCAAAAGGCTTTGAGGATTGATTTGTTATTTATTCATTTGATTGTTGCTGTCGCGATTTGAATCAAATTTGACTTAGTATTTTTGAAAAACTTATTTATCTTATGGGACTCATACTGAATGACAAAAGTGACCCGGCTCAAATGGATAACACAACATCAAAGTTGATGGCTGCAAATATCTTATTTATAAGTAGTTGATTCTATTTATTTTCTACCGATTTATTGTTGCACATAAACTGAATTTTGAAGTATAATAGATGAGATCTGTTGCCTTCAATACTTTCCAAATCGTAAAATTTCACACCTTAACGTAGTACATCTTGAAAATGTAGACAAATACTAATGCGACTTTAAGATGCTCTCATGTTTGATCTGATTAACAACGTTATTATTTGGTGGAGAAACAAATATACATCTTAAGTCCATTTTGAACTTCAGCTCAACTTGTTCGCCAAATCGATCTTTATTTGCATGAAAACCTTAAACAATGTTGTTATTGAAACGTATTCAGATTATTACTGGATATTAGGCCTCATTTCCTGCCAGCTCCTTCTTGGCTTTATCGTGTCTTCCTCAAGGTCATCATTTCTAAGAAGCTTTCTTATGTTAGAAAAAGATTTTCCAAAAGCTCAAGTTAAATTAAAAAGTAAATCTTATCGCATGCATCGACTTTGTCTCCCGAGATTATAGTCTTCATGTTGTGTTATATAGAAAAGTGCAAACATGTCGAACGAATCGAAGATCAATTATTTAGTACTTAGATAACTTTGAAATTTGAAGGGAAACGAACTACTCCACATACGAAGACTACATACGTGGACTTTTAATTTATCCCCTCATAGATTGAACATGTGCAGCCTACATTACCTACTGATTGATACAATAATCAAGAAAACAGACAGAAACTAAAAATGTCGATTGAAATCCATATGGAAAAAAGCGAATAAATTTGGATTTAAGTGTACCCGAAATCAACCACGTGATCCTCCAGATTCATAATATTATGACTTTAGGGGTGTTTTCTGCAAAACACTCGCCAGGAAGAAAAACGAGCTCTTCGGGTCGTTGTTCTTGCAAAGAGCTTTATCGTCACCCTCTCTACTTCTCTTTTTGCATAATTTCCTCAGCTCACATTGTGCGGCAGTTGCGCATTACGCCATCGAATCTCTCCTCCATGTGCTTGGAAGCTCCGTTCAAAAGATTTATCTGTAGGATAAACAGCAACGTGATGACATTCGTGTTAGGTATAATTTTAATTAATAGATAGTATCGGGTCTTGATATGTATAACACATACAACGCATATTTTTTAACATTTTCTGCTATCTATATAAATTAGATATTTTCATGCGTGCCTCGAAAACTCAATGAATGGTCTTGTGCGAAGTGCCACGTAATAGCGCGCAAATAATTGCCATTTAATCCCCATATTAAGCACATTTTACCTAGGTCATAATGGAATTATCCCCATGTATGGTAGATTAATGTATGTTAGTGGTTTGAAGAATTCTCAGCATATTTAGCATTAAAATTTTATTCAGTTCACCTCTTAATTTACACTTCATCAAGGCCACACGATATATGGGTCCATTTATCCCAGCCATTGGATTCGCTTATAGAGTCAGAGACCCGCATAGTTGGTTTTTCATACACTCACAACAACGTTCACATATGCTTCATTCACTACGCTGCGATCCCATGCGGAAATACGATAAGAGGAAGCGAATGATATTATGTCTGTTGAATTAATTATGCTAATTTTGGACAGTAGATAAGTTCTTGTGAAATGCAATAACTACACAGAAATTAAGTACAGTTGGGGACAAAACTCTCCATACACCCTCAAAATTTCATAAATTTCGTAGAAAATGCACATCTATATGAGAAATTTATATGCATCATTCCTGCAAATGTATCTTTATTAACAGAAATTTTTTTAAAAATTACATTAATCAACTTATAACTGTAAGAACACAAAAAAAAACCAAATTCAGTAGGGACAAAAGTGTTCATACATTAAGTAATTTAACTGAAAATTCCACATTATTTATATAATTTTATGTATCAATATTTTTTTGGGCCACCGTTTGCATCAATGACAGCCTGCAACCGTCTTGGCATTGATTCCACCAAATTTTTAGTGACTTCCGGAGTTATTTCTTCCCAGACTTGTTGAAGCGCATTTTTGAGTTATTCCTTGCTCCTGGTGTGAATTTTCGAGATTTTTCTTTTCATAAGTTCCCAAATATGTTCAATGGGGTGTAAGTCTGGCGATTGAGGAGGAGAATACAGCTGCCTTGGTGCATAATAAAGCAACCAGTTCTTTACAAAGCGTGCAGTATGTTTAGGATCGTTGTCCTGTTGGAATATCCAATGCTGGCCAAGACCCAAATTGTCCACGGAAGGTTACAAGTTTTCTTCTAACAGTCTTTTATAATAGTATTGGTCCATAATACCATCTATAAAGACCAATCGGCCAACCCCACCAGCTGCAATTCCACCCCACACCATCACATTGCCACCGCCGTGTTTTACTGTTGGTATCAAATTCTTCAGTTGCAATGTTGTTCCCTTTTTTCCTTTGCCATCATTACCGAACAAGTTGAACTTGCTTTCATCAGTAGATAAGACAGTTTTCCAGAACTCTAAATCCTTTGCTAAATATCGCTTTGCAAATTCAAGTCGAAGCTGCCTATTTTTTCCAGATATTAGCGGTTTTTTACGAGGAACTCTACTTGCATATCCATCGGAACGTATCATTCTTCGGATGGTTTTAGGGTGAACATACTTATTCGACGTATTAGCGACATGTTCCGCCAGTTGCCGACCGGTTACCCTTGGGTTTTTGTCCACCTCTTTTAAAATCATGCTGATATCCCGCCTGAGAAGTTTCTTTGTTCGTCCATTTCTTGGCTTATTTTCCACCGATCCTGTGTTTTTATGCTTTTGAACAATATATTGGACAGTGGCATGGGATAAATTAAGTAAAGCTCCAATTGCGCGGTATGATTTTCCATTTCTATGCTCAGCAATAATTAAATTTTTTATTTCAACACTTACTTCCTTACGCTTGCTCATTTTTCACTTCCTATGCTCACAGATTATTGAAACAAACTAGTCATTAGATCGTACTAACGCATTTCATGGGAAATGCAACGGTTCTTCCAAGAAAAACAACAACTAAGCAATGCTATGAAGACCAGAGTACACTATATGATGAATGTATGAACACTTTTGTCCCAACAAAATTTGTTTCATTTTGTTATTTTTACACTTGTAACTTAAGAAATTTTGGGTTTTTTTTAACTTATTGTTGACAAAAATATATTTGTAGTGAAGCTGCATATTTTATATATATTTTTATTTCCTAGTAAATTTATGAAATTTTGAGGGTGTATGGAGACTTTATATCGAGGCTGACTGTATATCGAGGTTTTTTTTATTTTTTTTCTGTCGATAACTTCTTAATTCTATTGAACGATGTTATCTGCTTTTTGGTGGTGCAAGTGTTCAACTGTGGTTCACATTCTGTTTGTGGGTTAAGTGTAGTGACCAGGTGGTAAATAAGAAGAAAACTTCTTGAGACAATCCAAATGAACACTATTAACGATGCTTCTTGTGAGATATGAATGATTGGTTAGATTAATTTGATAAAGATGCTAAGAGGACTTAGAAAGTTTTAAGGTCACCTTTTCTTGAAAGTAACTAGAAATAGAACTCGAACAATAAAAGTGTCATGCTCAATATGGCAATTATGAAAGTAAGAAAAGAGTTTAAGCAAGCAAGAAATTGACCCATGATGACCCGGCATGAGTGAAAATTTGTAGCGCAACCTGTCAAAAAATTGTTTAAAAACACAACCAAGATTTATCCTCATTGATTACAAAAAATCAATGATCTCGAACTAGTACTCCGACAGTAAGATGTGTTAATTATATGCAACATGAAAGCGCAACCCTTTGATTTGATCTTTTTATTTCTATTACTCGTTTACCATTTTTGTAAGACCTGCCGTTTTTTTTTTTTTTGTAAGACCTTTTTATTTGTATGGATATTTGTTACCATTCTTGTAAGACCTGCCGTTCAGGGATTTTCGACTAATGACTTACTGATCGCATAGCTTGCGCCTGAGTGTATGGCTTAAATGGTATAGCATTGAGTTGTAAAAGTGGAATTTCCACTCCAAACCTCCAAAATATGTAAGCTGTAGCAAGGCTATTCGGAATTTGATTTCATCCAAGTTGTCATGGAAAACTTTTGCTAAAGAAGAAAAGGAAATGTTTGGTAGAGTGAATGCGATCTTCAGACCAAAATATGCCTCAATACCAGACGCGACCACGCTGCTCAAAATCATAATGCTCAGTGGACACAAGACATTCTGAGATTTCGACATTGGGCTAAAGTAATACAGTTTTCCAAAAATTACTTTTATTTTTGAGTTTCGCGAAAATTAACCTTTAAAGCCGATATATCTTGCTAATGAATGGTTTAACGTTCAACGTAAACTTAAAGTAATCCTGAGTTTATCCTTAAAAATATAAAAAAATATTACCAAATGTCCTTGATGCAATTTAAGTTCATTTCTACTTATTTTAAAAATAATTTTTTTATAAATCTGAATTCTTATAGTTCTAATATTTCTATATTTTCTTTAGTTTATTTTTTAATGGTCTTTTAAAGAAGGCAATCTATGGAAGAGTCCGACTTTTACCTTAATCCACTGTAAATATTTCCAGCAGACAAAATAGCATGCAAATCAAAAAGTCAGCAGGGAAGTCTTTTTGTGATTCCTTTGACATTTTCTTCTTGTCATTCGTGGAATAAAGTAAAGGCTAAGATTATTGAAATTTTGATAAAGAGCTTCAAATACAAGTCGACTAAATTCTACGATTGTTGACAATTAGACTGAAATCTCGTCTCAGTGGGATTACTAGCAACATGAGATTAAATTTATTTGAAGTTTTCCCTGGATCGAAACTCTATTCCATATCGCAGCTCCAACTGGTGCGGAAATGTAATTGCCTAAAAAACTGACTTGAGCTTTTATTTCTATACAGTCTTCCTTAGAAAATTTACTGATTTTGATGCAAATACTTATTAATTTACGCCGCTCTTTTAGTTTTGAAATTCCACAATAATTCACTGTATTTTTTGTTTTTGTTTTTTTATAATTATTTATGTTGTTTTATTTTGGTTATAATTATAGCATCAAGTTATAATAATTTGTTGTTCATCGCAGGAAAATTTTTGTATTCGTCAAAAATCTATGAAACAGCAAGCAGTTCGAACGATGAATATGCAAATTAGAAAACTATATCGATTTAGTTGGTTTTTAATGCCACTTACGTCAAAGTCGTTAAAGTTTTTCCTGCTGGTATTCAATCTACATTTCGTATGTTGCACAATCACATGCACGCCATTATGAATAATTACTTGACCAAACATAGAAATATTTAAGTCGACTGGAATGAGGAAAGCGTTGATTTAAAGTAAAATTTAATTAGAAATAATGACCATTGTACCAGATATAATGTGAAGACTGGTAAATTTTTGAGAACAACATTCTTGCACAACTTCACATACGTAAACTGTTTAATGCCCCTCAGCCTGTTTTATTAACTAGCAGTAGTTTATGTTGTTGTAGTAACATTACAGCAATAACTATTTCCAGTTAATACTAAATACCATATGAGTCAACCACAAACATACTAACACATGATATGTTGATTCAACACAAAATTTGCTTTCACAGTCAATGAGAACTGTGGTACGTGTAACAACAAGATATTTGGATATTATTTACATTTCTGCATGTTAAATTTATCCAAATACGATTATTTATGTATGTTATGTAGATAAATGTGCGATGATGTATTTATCTACATTTTAGAAATTTATTTTTCGTACGGATGCATGCTTGATTGTGTGAATAAAATGAACCAGTTTAACAGCGCGTCCGTCTATTTTTGATAAAGTTCAAAAGACAATATATGTTTGAATCTGATATAGAAGAATAAAAAATGCTGAATAAACATGCAATCATAAATATTTAAGCAGTCTAAAAACGATGGAAGACTGTATAGAAAATTTTCATTGTACAATAAGTTATTGGAGAGTTTTGAAATAGTTTATTTTTGAATTTCAAAGAAATGATGAGTGTATGATGAATAAAATAAATATGGAAGCCCAAAAACAATGGTATGGGTGTGTCATGAACGTTTAGGTTTCGAAGCGGGCAATGATAGTATTGCCACGTCTAATCGGACGGTTTTGCATAGAAATTTGACGTTTCATGACCGTAGTTGTAATCCCGCAAACTTACCCAGAACATTTTGTGTTTTGTTTCAATAAGTTGATAAATTGTTTTTTATTAAAATTCTTTGAGTTTGAATCAGAAAATTTTCAATGTTGTGCATTAGTTAACGTACGATTGTTTGATAGGATTTATGATAGGATTTATTCACCATAATATAAACTTTCGAAATAAAAATATACTTGCATTGTTTATAAATCTTAAAAGTTTATAAATAATAAATCAAAAGTTAACATCTGATCTCTGCATTTGTGAATTTTTTTTGCTTACTTCCTGTAAAGGTTTCTCGACACATGTTGAACCGTCCTCAGCGAATGACGCATTCCGCAGAGTTAGTCAAGTTGTAAACATTAAATTGTTCACGGTATAATAAAAATATAACTTGGGCAACAGTGAATATTTCGGGGCAAGAAATTATTCTAAACTTTATTAATAAAGGAAAATCTTATTAGCAAATAGCTTACCAGTAGGTCCTGCAAAATCAAAAGGAAGAAACAATTCTTATCAAAGCACGAAGTGGAAATAATCCAGCAAAGAGTTTAGGTATATTCTTCTAAAAACGGACTTATCCACCAAAAAATGTATGCAGTAAAGAAAAGCGTGGCGATGGTGGGATCATGCTATAGGTTTGCATGCCAGCAGAACAGGTAGGGAATTAATATTTCATTAAAACGACAATGGACTAATTTGGTTATTTAGAAATTAAAAAAAAAATTATTTGATTCAGAGCGCTGCAAAACTTAATACAAGTAACAGGATAAGGGATAAGGAACCACAATTTTCAAATGTGAATTGTCCATAATGTGTTGTCCATAATGTGTTCCCTATTCTGGGATCCCCTCTTTAATCACCTGTCACGAATCCCATTGAGAGTCTGTGGGCTGGATTGGAAACAAAATTCAAGCAGGATTATAGTCAATCCAATTACGACCGGGAAGAATTCATCAGAGGAAGAATAGAAAACCGACATATTTGGCTGGAAATGTACTCTCATGAATGCGGAAGCATCTTTAAGCTGTTATAAAATTCAAGGAATAACGTACAAAATGTGCAAAATAATTTTAACATTACCAGCAAAGATTTGTGGCCGTGTCAGTATTATTTTTTAATTTCTAAAGTTGATGGTTGAGTTCAAATTTTTTTTAGTAATTTTGAAGGCAGTACTTACGTAGTTGAAATACATAAATACATTTTGTAATCATTGCATATTTAAAAGAAAAGTGAATAATTGCTAGCTCGATCGTGTTTATCAATTTTTTTTTTTGCATTAATTTGAGATTTCGAGCCGAGAAATTTTTAAAGAAAAATAAATTTGAATGCAGATTGTAAATCAGTCTGATAAACTAGATCATCAAAAGGTTCAGACATCTGATATATCTAAGCTTAGTAAACTTGTGCAAGTCCTGTCTATGCAGAAATGGGAAACTAAGTGAATTTTTGTATATTGACCATATTTATCTTTATCATGATAAAAGACAGTGATAACACAAAAATAATAATTTTTTTGTATATTTTTTCAATTGGCTAAAACCTGACAGTAGTCGCAAGAAGCAGCGAGGTTTTCAGATTAATACCTGATGGGCAAACATAACGGTATATCAAGTATGGCATTTGAGGGCCGTTTCAATCAGAGTAAAAATTTTCAGATAAACTCAAAACACTGTACAAATATTTATTCTTTAGCTTTTTGCAATAATATCTGGCTCTCAACCGTAGCGGGTCAGTTTGGTTAAGGCAATAAATAACAAATAAAATTGTTTTGTAATTTTTAAAGCAGCTTAATATATCCAATGTCCCATAACAGAATGGCATAGGGGGCTATTAGAATCCTAGAGATTGCTAAGATTTATTGCGGCATCATCTTATTGAAAATAACCCATTTTGGCCAAAGTGGATAAAATATTTTTCGCAAAACCATAATGTCCACTATATGACTCAATAAAACTCCTTTAATAGTTATTGAAAAATACGCAATTTTCCTTTAAACCATAGAATTTATTTAATAAGCCTTTTTAACATATACCGATATTTCGGAAGATAGTTGCTTCCTTCCTTAGTGCTAACATGTTAGCACTGAGGAAGGAAGCAACTAACATGTTAGCACTGAGGAAGGAAACAACTGTCTTCCGAAATATCGGTATATGTTAAAAAGACTTATTAAATAAATTCTATGGTTTAAAGGAAAATTGCGTATTTTTCAATAACTATCGAAACCAACCATAGCAAAGCAGTCCAAACAACTTAATATTAAAACTCCTTTAGTTACAATGTCTTTGAAGTCATGAGTTTTGACGAATGAGTTTTCTAGTTCGCTGACGTAAAGTCCAAATAACAGCGAGTATCTAAAATGAAAAGTCCACCGGTACTTTGGAAGTATATATAGCTTCATTGAAAGTATTTTGAAAAACGATAAAATATACTTATTCTATTAAAGATTCATTCGAGGTTTGATGTATTATTCTTGTTACTTTTTATGGCAATATTAATTGTCAATACTTGTTAATTATTTTTGATTTTTCATTTTTTTTTTGACATTTAATGAATTGTATGAACGCAGGCATTCTGAATAAATTTCACCCTTGAGATTTTTATTTCTTTATAGCCTTTTTTTGTATAACCTTATTATGGATTAGCTCTTGCTTTAATTTTAGCGAATGCTTCCTACTAATCAGGCATAAGTGTTTGTTAGTCAAGCAAAAACTAATTTTTGTAATATAAATACAATAATTTTCAAATAATTTAATAATGTCTTTAGTGTAGAACTTTCGGCATATCTCATAGGGAATCTGATACAACATCTCATTTTGACAGTTTTTCATTTTATCTGTTTATGTCATTTTCGGCCTAAATGGTGAAGGCATCAAGGCCATGTGCCTTGGAAACTTTCTCAATTTTATCATTATCATTAGACAAATGTTTGAATTGGTTTTATATTGATAAAAGACAGGGCTACTTGAAAGAACAATGATCTGGGTTATTTATAATATTTTCTTGGTTTTAATGTGATGAATAGCTGACAGTAGATTTTCTTGTAGTTCTTAAGAAATTGGTTGACTTCGTTACATATCAATGGGTATTGCATACAACGATTCAGTCTCAGAGATTCAAGTCGTACGATTCAAAACGGAAGCGAAATACTAGTCTTGGTGTGCCCGATTTTACCCGTACCCGATTTTTAATTTAAAATTGCCTTGTGGTCAAATTTTAGCCTTTGAGTTCTTAACACATTCTCTCACACATTCCATGTTTATAATAAAGGGAAGTGCGCATACAATATACATTCTGTTAATGCATTCCACAAACTTGGCAGTAAACACCACAAATAGCTTCCCCGCAGTGTGTAGAGATTTTCCCTCCTTAGTAAAACAAAACATGGTTTCACCTTGCGTTTTCATGGGGCAGCAAGATCAAATTATTTCTAAAAAATGTATTCCAGTACAATTAGCTTCCGTGAAGATTTTTCAACATAATATCAGACTGAATGTAACAAATTTACAGTCAGATCTCAGACAGAACTTTGGACCTCTCAAAAATAAAGAAGCTGAACCATGATTGTAAGTTTAATTAATGTTTTATTTTTAAGAAATGACTTTCAAACAAATTTTCAGAATCCTACCAATTGAAAGTGCACACGCTAGATTTTCTGGTGAACTTGTGAACTGGTGAAATCGGTTTTCAAAGCATTCAAAACATTTGCGTTTATATGCTCCTTCCAAAATAAACATAATAGGTAAAGAACACTAACTTGATTTTCTTAGCAAAACAACTCATTTTATTTATCAATTTTATATATTTATTACCTTTCTCGGAATTCGGACTTGACTACAGATTATTCAACTGTAAAGATATTTTAAGTCCATGAAACGTACATCTCTACAATATAAGCAAACTGCAGGATTTTATTGATTAATTGTATCACTAAAAAAACTACATTCAAGTGATACACTATAGTACGTGATGTTTAATCGAAATGTCATGTGTAACATAATATTCATTCAAAATATTTTCCATTATTAACCTGCATTTAAATTGGAATTGTATTAAACCCACTTAAGATTATTAAATTGTCAATTCGCATTTATACGTTCTTACTGTACTGACCTTATTTGCCTCTAAATTGCGTAATCGTATTTATTACCCACGCGAATCCTTATTTTGAGTTGGGGTTGATTTCGTTCAGTTTTTGTTATCATCATGTGAGTTTTTATGCGCAATATATAGTTTCTCTCTAACATAAAAGTTTAATATGGATGTTGATTTGCTTACATCATTCATTCATTGTTCTGTGGAAGCTTTTTCATGGGGTGAATGAAATGAAACGTACTTCGGTTTTCAAATAGACTAGGGTCGCATTTTTAAGGTATTTACCTTACAATATTTTTTCTTACAATATTAACTGAATAATAAATTACCTATTTGTTTGTGACGCATAATATTTTAGGCTTTATTTGTTGCCTCTTCATTTTGTAGAAATCCCTATTAATAGTCTGTACGTCATTGAAGGGTTACGTGATAAATTACTCTTCTGTGTTATTATACAACATCACTTTTCACAACATTTATGCATAGAGGAAAAACGAGGAACTTTTGGAAATTCACTGCGAAGATTTTACAGTAGATTTTATACCATTGAATGGCCCGGCTGGTGTTTTTTCTACGCATTTCGTGTTTTAATGCCAAATTCATCTCCCCGAGAGTTATGGGACTTCTTCTGTATTTGGATCAATAGGAAATTTTTTTCAATTCTATTAACAAATCATTGTTTTACATGATTATTACTAATTGTTTTTCGCTCTTGCGCTTTTAAGGTATCGCTAAAGAAGTTACAATTGAATTTGAGTTTCAGTTTGAATTTGATCACATTGATGCCGTCATTTGTAGGACTCTACCCAAAATTGATACGCGAGCGGTCTCTGGATGGGTTAAAGTCTCAAGTAGGAACTGTCAATAGGTTGCTTAAAATGAGCGACATGTTTGGTTCATGGGATTCATTTCTATGATGAAGGATTTTAAGATGTTGCATGCCCTGTTAACAATCATAAAACTGTTTATTTAACAGTAATTTATTTAAGTTTTATATACATAACTAGCCGGTAGTATCCAGGAGGAACATTTTTTTAATAGTCGAGATGCGAATGCTATTTACGCATTCATGTCACTTAGTGAGAGATTTCCTCTCTCCTCACATGACGTAGCTACTCTACTATCTTACTCACCCCCCCCCCCCTACTCTTCACAGGTTCATCCTCTTCGTTTCATAACCAGGAACATTACAGCACTGCCGTGCGGTATTTTAAGGCAATCCCCAGAGCCTCTCGTCGACTCCATACTAAGAGCTTCAGATTAAACCTAGAACTAGATTACGAGTAGGATACTCTTCAGAAGTGTCAGCCAACGATCAGGCATGATCGAAGAAGCTCATTTTCACGTCTATCATAAAGCCGAAGAATTTTTTCGTCTTTTTATACTCAATCTGCTTTTTGGTCAGAATGGTTTATTCGGTATTTTTCGAGCACAATGCTGAATCTATGGTTTTTCATGTATTCGTTCAATCAGGCCATTACCATCCCTACTTTGAGTTGAACCTGTTCGCCAGTGCTTCCGGTGGCTTATGCTTCGTCGCATCAGCATAACCGATCCAATATAACTCATCCGGTAACTGCAGCATCAAAAGGCACTCCTCATAGGTTTAGGCTAAAAATGGAGTAGCGACTCCTGATCTCCCGATAATTCTTCATCGACACCCGTCGACAAAGTGTCGTAGACGAACTTCGGGTATTCGAGGTTGTCCCTTCATGTCTGCATTAAATGCGTTAGAACCTTATTGCTGAGGAAATAGTTCCCCTGCGGTTCGCTTGGCCTTGACGAGTTTCTCTCTCTCTCTCCCTCTCGGATGGACTTCACAGGCACTTTTTCAGTGGCTTTAAGCAGACATAGGGGCCAGCATGCAGAACTAAGAAAATTCGAAGAATATTTGAAAAAAAAAAAAAATGCACGGCTATCGTTTCAAAAAATTTGAATAAGTTTTGAAAATCGGTTCCTGGTTTCAATGAGCTGTAATAGCGGGAGGATAGTAATAATTCAAATAACTTTTGCTTCCTAAAGTGCAAAACTAAGGATATATTTAGTACGTCGTCCTGGTATTATTCGGACAGTGTTTTAGTAATGTGTATATTCCGTCATCAGATGCGAAGCTCTTTTTAAATTGACTTGAATAATTTTAATACTTAATAATTTTTAGAAGTATTCATACGATTTTACTTTATGCAATCGAATTCATTGTAAGCAAATGAGAAACCTCTCCCGATAATATTTGCTTACCAACATTTTGCGCATTCTCTAATGGTTTCTACCATTCCATGAAATGATGTAGTCGATAGGATTTCTACAGTATCAATCCACGAAATGAAAGAATCTGTTAATCATATTCTGCTCATTCACTTCAACTGAACGGCTTGACACTCATCATCATCAAAAACTGATTTTTGATGAGGATTTTTTGTCATTTTTGGATTTATTAAGCCAATATAATCCGATGGTGAGTACAAGTACCTTAGCATACAGCCTATGGATACGAGATTCCATGAAAAAGGACTATCTATGTCTACTTTCAGTGTTAATCTATTCCTTTTGAAGTAGCCGTCTTTTGACATTTAGCGAAAGAGTTTTTTTTTGCGAATTTTTGACAGTTTTAGCGAAAGGTATTTGTGATTCAATAAACCTTGATCGAAAGGTTTTTTTTTTTTGATGGTGTGGTCTTGAGCTTGAAATATGGTGTTGATTCCGTCTTTATCTCGTATGTCAATGTGAAGAACGACGATTCAGAAGCTACAGACGAAGATTCACACTTGCGATTTGTTTGGGCTGATTAGTCTCCTCAAAGCTCAAGTCATTTTTTTTTTAATTGACTCGCGGTAATCGTATATAACTTATGAACTCAGCAAACTAGGTAACTATCTTTGCTACTTCCTTGATTCCAATTTATGAACAGACCTTAAACGTTGACCCTCGCTCGGTTTATCATCAGAAACGGATTAAGGACTGATCTATGGTATGCAGGCCAGACGCAGCGATTTTAACCGATCTCTTTAAATTTTTGCTGAACGGCCTTTCCTTCTTATGACTTCTGATAGTTGTAACTGCCCTTCATATCTAAGAGCGATAACTTTCGAAAATTTCGAAAAAGTAATACAAAGGAAATGAGAAGAAATTCGTACAATTGTCATCGAAAGTGAAACTCATTAACTTCATGAAAATATAGTCTGTGATCCTTTGATTCGGTGCATTCTGTTAGAGCATTTTTTCGATTAAACTAGCTCGTAATATACGAGCTGAGATTCCTTTGACAATAATTACATAATTACGAGTATGGACAAAAAAGCTTAGAAGCAATTCTTGTGTTCTGCTTATTCACTCCACTGAAGTTCGAGATTTCCTGTTGAGGAGAATGTTAAATTTTGAATGTTGTGTTTCGAACTTCGTTGAGACAGCAGCCTATCGCAAATTTCTATCCACAGAAATTTAACATTCAATATTTTGACTCAGCTAAAATTTTTCTTATAATTTAATAGAATATATTCATAGTGATGAGATTCTATGAACTGCTTGCCGTAGCGAATCGAGCTATAAATATGAGTATAAGCGATAAATGTGTTCCAAACATTTTTCACAGCAATAGGAAAAGAAACAACAAAGTTATACAAAGATTGATCTCCCGCGGCGACTTCTTTCTTTGGTTTATGGTTTTCTGTCTTGAATAGACTTAAGAAGACGTCGACGTGTGTGCAATCGAACCCTGTTAGTGTGGCCAATTCAATATTTTACTATAATACATGGTTTTACTCAGTGATCAATAGCACATGCTTTTTGTTTCAACTCCAGCACAAAATTATCTGATTTGCTTTGCTGGGATAGATCATCTCAAATTGAAAGCCAAATGGAACTCGTAGAAAAAATTGTGAATGAATCTTATCAGGTAACACTCTCTGGTGCATATATAAGTTTTAAGCGTGTGTGAGTCGCTAATCATGCTCCCAGATGTGAGGGAAAGTGATAAGATGGACTGAAAACACAACCATGAAGCAACGTTGAAACATTGTAAATGGCTCCTAATCAACGCGCTCGTGAAATCTGCTTGGCATAATGAGTTCAGTGCTACACGTTAATTCAATGTGCTCCTTCCAATTTTCTAAAAACGTGAAAAATTATCAAAGAATTATATTTCTGTTTCAGAAATAAAATTACTTTTCTTAAAATTAATGGATTATTACATATTAAGGATTTAATATCCCCTGTTTTCAGTTTTCTTCCGCAATTATCTTTTTTTTTTCATTACAGCGAAAAGCTCTGAGTTACGACAGATGCTTTTCTTGCTTCGCGCCTGAACGTTGATGGCATTGCCACTCATTGCTTGACGAAGTTATATGTGTGCTGCCTGGTGGTTATTTGTGTTGTGGCTGTTCGGAACAGTGCTGGCAGTTGTTGCTTCT
This sequence comes from Stratiomys singularior, assembly GCA_954870665.1. Taxonomy (NCBI): domain Eukaryota; kingdom Metazoa; phylum Arthropoda; class Insecta; order Diptera; family Stratiomyidae; genus Stratiomys; species Stratiomys singularior. The sequence continues at coordinate 28,716,793 of OX940881.1, read as the reverse complement.
GTGCTCAAAGGGGCCATGCATTTAAAAGTGACATTGACCCACAAAGCCTTAACAACATGTCTTTCTTCGTTAAGACGGCGAAGGAGGCTAGAATAAAAATAAAATGGTTTTTAAGAAATTTTTCGGCGACAATTAGGATTAAAGTTAAAATCAATTATTCATAGAACACTTTTTATGTGTTTATTTAGGGGCTTGGTGAATTATTCAAAAATGTTAGAACTGATAAAATAGCAAGATTTAAATTATTCCTTTATTTTTTGATTGAAATCTCCTATATAATTATGCTAGGGGCCTTTATGTTTTGAAACAAAAAAAAACCAGGACTAGGACAAAAGAAAATATGTTGATATGTTTTTGAATTTTTCAAATTATTAAATTTATGATAAACTTGTGACTTACTGGCCGTGTCATCAGGCGCAACGCGAAAGTATGTTTTTAACAATAAGATGCTTTTTGAGCTTCTTAAAAAAACATTAAATGAAATTAGTCATCGTGAATTCTTTTCCTTCAAAAAATTAAAATAAAGTAAAATTCCAAAAAAAAACCTCGAAGGTAAACTTCCACTGAAAGACTGGATCCCCACTGTAAAAACTGAATGAAATGTTTTCATTTATATGTGAAAAAGGTTATACTGATGTTCTGATTTTCTTTATCACATTCTGTATAAAGCAGTTAGTATCCTAGGTGTCAAAATGAAACTATTCCTCGCTTTTTTCAGTTTCACAGTAAGCTCCTGTCGGTAGCTTTGTTTAGGCCTTTTTTTTTAAATATTTTAAGAAGTGGGAATTTCTACTTTGTGAAACATTATTTTTAACTTTAAAAAGTATCTTCGAACCTTCTCGATTTTCAACACGCAAATGCATCGTCTATTTGGCCTCAACGTCGTGCATGATGAGCGAGAAGTAACAGGTTTTGTTCGCACTGGATATCGTTAGGATTTCTCTTCATTTGATAGAAGCGTCGCATTAGTTCGCGAATAGTTCCAGTAGATATTAATATTTGTGCCAATAAACTGTGAACTTATACACGGCTGAACACAGTATAAGAATAGATCTTGCTTTGGTAACTGAGCAGACATAGGCTCGAAAGGGTAAAACTGTTTTAGTTGCTAAGAATAGACAAACGAAGAGCCTTATCGGCTATGTAAAAAGAACGAGTTCTGGAAAACTTCTGGTTTCACGCTGGTTTATGTTTAAATTCTTCATTTTCTTCTTAAATTTTCACACATTTGCTCCACTCCTTACTGCAGTGCCTGTACGATTGATAACTGAACAGGAAAGATTTTAGAACATTTGAGAAGGCACGATTTATAACAGGCAAATTTAAATTGAAAAATAAAAAACAAACAAATTTAAATATGTAAACTTCAGTACATAAGAAACCGTACATTTATTCGCCTCATCATACCCAATTCAATACAGCAAATATTTTACCAGGAAGGATACAATCCTTTTAACTGAGGGCATTTAAGAAGTTAGGCCACTTTAGAGGCCGAATAGGCTTTTTTGGGATTTTTTTTTTCTAGAAATACTACAAAATGAATCGAGATTCCAATTGAGGATATTTATTATGCATATAAACAACTATATAAAAAATTTTTATTGTAGTGATTCATTTCAAAATGATCGCTGTGCGGCATTTTTCCGATGACATCTTCGTTTTTTCAACGCTCACGGCCAGACAAACAGCTCGTGTAATTTTTTAATTTCAACTAGCCAATTTTTTTTTTATTTCATACACTCACTACTAGAGAAGCACGTAGGTTTTTTTTCGATATTTTAATTTCTAGCCAAATGGCTTTCACTTCCAAAGTGAAAAGTGGGAATTTTACTTGAAAAATCATCAGATAATTGTTAAGAACAAATTAACTATGCAATTTAAAAAAATCCATAAACAATTTATTCTTCAAGATATTTTCAAAATTTCAATTAAATCGATTGTAAATTGTTTGAGTTATGTTTCTGGCCAAATCTTTCATACAGTTTTGAGTAGTAGAAAATCATGAATAATTTTTTAATACCTTTAATCAGCGGTGCCTGTACCATACAATTGGACTTTCAGGTTATCGTCCTGCTCTTGTTTTTATTTTCTGCTTGATCTTGAAGCGATCATTGCCTCTTTTACTCGTTCAGACAGCGATATCTGTGCATGCTTTACACGCTTTTTGTCAATTTCCTGGCTTATTTCTTAGCTTCTGGATCCGATTTTCAAGATCATTGCCTACATTATATATGAAATTGAAGAAAATTCGTCATTGTACACACACACTGCAATATCCGTAGCCACATCCAAGTCTGTTTAACTACTTGCAATGGATTTCGGGGACAAGGCCAAGCCACAGTCGAGTTGAAGCTCGCGATACTATTTTTTGTGTAATCGTCGATGTATCGAGTTAGAAGATTTCCACTGGTCAGTTCTTCATAGGTAGTTTTTATAATTTTATCATACATATCTTCCTATTGTTTCAATTTTTTGCCGATGTACAGGCATTCAAGTCATCTGGTGCTTCTAACTCATAGCGATTCAATGGTCTTCCTCGAGACGCTTTTGGTCTCTTGCTGTTGCCACATACCGTTTTTCCTCCTATCTTTCCACTGTAAACCTCTTTATCGTCACTTTTATCATTGTTAAAATAAATTAATAATTATACCGGTGAGAGAATTACCTCACAGAAGTATCAATAAAATAAGCATGTATCACTAAAAGCATGCGTAGCCTCCTTTCAAATGCTTGGCTGTGACTGAAAAACTGACTGAAAAAGGCGTTAGACAGGTCTAAACTTGTCTAGAATAGTCTATACACAAACGTTTTCAATAACATCAGCCGTATACCTGCTCCGATCCCCTTTTCTTGAGCGGTCACAAAGGAAGACCAGGGGGCCTTGTACTAAAATTCAAAAACCGTATCCTCAGAAATTTTTCTCGACTACAATCTTTTGGCACATCATTTTTGAGATCTTAAGGGACAATTTCAAAACAAAGAAAATCGATTTTTAGAATGTTCTCGAGTGACCTGACGCCTTAACTATGCTTTTTAGCTATTCATATCATGCGGCCGACCGTCTGCAATTAAAAGGGATTAGAATGAAAGCGTTTAAAGATCTGAACAGCAATTAAATGCAGCATCTATGCTCATTGTATACGAATATATGAAAATGAAAACCATAGAGCATGAGCATTTTAATTTGGTTGTGTTTAGGTTTGAGCAAATATTGAATCAAAGAAGCGCACTAGACCTTTTTTGGCGAATTATAAACGGAAAGGTATTTGTTCCGAAAGGTTGATATATATTTCGGAAGAAATGGAGCAAAACTCATATAAAAACCATTACCTGCTTAGTTGAGACGAGAAAATTGTTCTTAATTAGTTTTTCATTTTACGCGAAGTTGCAAAAATCCGACACATTAAACGTGCGTAAATATCTGTTTGCTCGATACCATTACAAAATGCATGGTTCAATTGGTTATTGGGTATCCTTAAAAATAGGTGTATTACGTTTTCATCGTGGTAAACGCAACGTGTTTGAATTTTTTCACTATTTCTTTTTAAAAGATTAATTTTCTTTACCTGAAATGAGACTCTTCGAGTGCAAAAATTGAAATGGGCGAATAAAATTTTCCAAAATTATAGGTCAATGAAAAGACTGGAGACCATTGCGTTTACAGCGATACAAACTTAAGACACCTTAAGAAAGGCATGATACAAAGAATGGCGGTAAAACAATATTTCGTTTAAAGATAGAGTGAGTCGATTTTTGAATAGTTTATCTGTAATTTTCCTCTCCCTTGGTGTTACAGTCCGATATGTGTCTTTGCCCCCCCCCCCCCCCCTCAGTATTCACCTTTATAAGTTTCGATCGTTCAACCGCCTTCTCCGATTTCTAGAACCAAGCGGCTTTTGACAAGCGTTGTCATCAGGATCTTTGCATCGGTTGTTCTGTTCACTTGGATGACATTTGGACTATTTATTCGCCACGGTAGAATATTCCATACTGTTAGCATGTCCTTGCCATCGCACAGTTTTCATGGTTCACGATTATACATTGTTCATCCACTACCGTCTTCTGCACCTGCGACGAGAATTCGTCTTAAGGCTTTTAGCTCAAAGGTATAATTAAAGTGAAAGTTAGTCCACGTATCGTCGCCAAGGAGTACAAATGGTCTAATTATCAGACCATATGTTCTGGTCTAACCATCATATATATTAGAGAACATTATTAGCCCGAATTCAGATTCGTCTTTATTTCTTCCTACTATTTCCCGGTAGCATCAAATAATATGATTTGATTATGCCACGATGATTCGTCATTTGAATTCGTCTATCTCAACACTGTTTGTCTCGTGTTCTATGTTTTCTTCGCCATGTATTATATTTTGTCTGTTTGGCGTTGCATTTCGAATTGAGTCAAAGTTGTTGCCTTATTTTGTTTAATTCTTCACCAAATTGTTCTTGCTGCTGCGTGAAGATGTGCAAAAGTTTCTTAGAAATTTAATGCATGCTAATATTGATTATGTGAATTGCGCGTGCAAGAATTTTGCAAGTTTTATTAACTTACGATCCTTTCGATCGATTTTGGGTAGATTGTGTACTCTTGTGGGAGGTAATCCATCGCTGATACCCAACAATTAGACCAGAATGTTGGGTAACATTTCACGTTGGCTCATTTTGAATTTCAATTTTAAATGTTGAGTTCCTCATTGTCATTTGCATAAGGTAGACTTATTTTTGGCGTATTCGAAAATTAAGAAGTATATTTAGTCACAAGATCAACACATTCACACTCCTTGCTCGAAGTCTGCAAAAAATTGTCAGAAATTTTTCAAAGCTTGTTTTAAAAGAAAATTTGATCCCTTGATGGCTTCCCACGTTGGAAGCCAACCTTCTTTGAACAAGAGAAAACTAGGGAACTTTGATATTCGCCTTCAACTTTGATATTCGGATCGATTTATCTGTAAATTATCAGTGCTCCCCCTATAACTTTCACAGCAAAGCTTGTGTGTGGATACATTTGTTAGTTAAAATTTAAAAATCTAAATCAAGCAACAGTATTCCAAGAGCATAGATCACTTCTTTCTGTTTTGAAAACAAGGTAAACATATTTCCGAATTTGTGTCTATTTAATTTAGAGCTTACCACATTTTCCCTAAAAATCATATTGAATATTTTTCAACCGCTTTTGCAACGATACACAGGATAAATTCAAAAAAAAAACACAAAACGTCTGTACTTAATCGGCTGAGTATTTTTCAATATATATGTGAATATATTTGCACTAACTTATTCCTGTTCTAAAGCTGCAGTAATTTTTAATGTATAACATGAAATTATTGAAAATATTATCCAGCGTGTACATAAATAGTCGCTTCATTAGCATTATTCATTTGTATAGCCTAAAATAAATCTTAGTTTGGTTTTTATCCATTCTAGTTGAACGAAGTTGCATGTGTAGAAATCTATTTTTGTCTAAATACTTGAACCAATAATATCTTTTCGCAGTCACAAGCACGAACCGGGCAATGCTTTATTTTCTTGACAGTGGAAATTTGTTTATACTAACCAGACTGTACCTTCCTTGATGGCTCAACGAGCTCAACTCCCCGATAAATTTGGTCTACATTTCTCATAGATTCAACGACCCACCTGGTCACGTTGATTGAAATGGACGATGATCCATTTTTTTCATTTGTATCGATGTGTATGCGTGGATATTCCTTGTCGTCATAGTCGCATATAATAAATAAGTATTTTGTTGCATCTGCTCGAATTACCTGCCATTAATCGGCTTATATTACTCGGCAACCTTAAAATATGCCTCTAGTATCTTTTTTAAAGTGTAGCAAAGTATGGTTTTGCGCTTTGCATCTTCAATGGCAGCCACACCGCCAAAATCAACTTTATCCAAGAAGTCGTCAGGCAACATTAACATGCCCCACAATATTTCCACATACATTTCCCCAGTCTGTGTTGCCTACAACAATTTTCTCGTGGTTCCATTTGTTTGCCGTGCTCCACCTATGAACAGGAATATGATGTCGGTGAGTACCGTTCACATGGCAGTAGAATAACGCACGAAATTTAAATAAAAAGTAGCTCAATTTATAGCTATTGAATGTGAAACGAAAGGATGATGCATACAATTAAAAAAAAGGCGAGCACTGATCAAAGTTGCCTTGTTCAAACATTATTTTTTTCCTATTGTCCTGTGGGCTTTGTTCTCGTCCTTCGTCATTCGGCTGAGACCAGAACAGGAAATCGATTTCTTAAAAGCATTCAAGTGTTTTCCCCTTCCCTTTCAACATGCAGGAAGAGCTACTTGGCTTGTACCTAATTTAATATTTCAATCTAAATTGCGCACTACACGCAGTTACTTTTGCGAAATGATTGGTCCGAAGAAAAAAGCGTTGAAATTCATATCTGATATCTTGAATCCACGTCTTGCATCATTTTCTCTATAAATTATTTGAAATTTATTCGACGCAGTCAGGAAACCGAGGTAAAATAACGCAAATGCTGCAAATATGGATAAAAGTATCTGTAGCTGAGGAGCCAATGACTAATTTGTAGATTTACATAAACACGGCGACCCGAGAAGATAGAACGAGAAAATGGCAGAACGACAGCAAAGAAATGCTTGAGGAAACATTGTCTCTCTTTCTTACATATTTTCATACATTAATTATTGAACGGTGTGTGCATGTTTTTTTCATTTCAAATTATTTTGTTGTTCGGAGGTTGCATGGAATAAATGATATGAGCGGTGGAGCGACACTTTCCCATTCTTGTAACGAAGCAATCGGCCAAAAAGTTGAAGCTCTTTCTAGTTCACGTTAATCGAGAAGGTAGCGGAAAGGTGGCATGTTGGTGTTTACTTCGAATTTTAATCCATTTGAATTTGATTTCTCCCCCCGTTGTTGACAACTTCCTCTCTCTGTTAGATTTTCCCACTTCAACTTGTCCTGTTTGCGAGGACACTTTTCCTCTCTTTTCGTTCTCATTTGGTGCATAGAAAATGTATTCGCCAGGATTCAGTTTGTGTTTCTTTCTATCTTTTTTGGTATTTTATCCTTTTCTCGCCACTTTCTTCAAGTCTGTTCGCAATGGGAATGGTGAATGTAGGGGAAAATTTGATTTCAGTGCTAGGAAGTTGTAGTGAATGGTGTTGTCGGGAAATGGGAAATTTCTTATTGATTAGTGTTAACAACTTATCGGATTCGTTATAGCTTCGGATTTGTTATAGATTCCCCTTAAGGGTACATTATGGCATACACTTATGCACACCTACTGCATTTTGTAACATGGAAAGTTATTCAAGTTGTTATTCCATTCCATTTATTTATTTCAGGTTGGGTAAATGAAATGTCAATATTTTCTTGCCACTAAATTATATTAGGCACTCAATTATATTTTCGAATTTTTTAATGTCTACCGAATGTAGGTCTTCTCTTCCCTGCTCAAAAACATGTAATTTTTTGATGATTTTTCTATCTAAGCTGGTATTCAAGGTTTACATATCCAATGAAAACACTTTTGACGAAATATGCCACTTGCAAATTGACGAAGACTTGCTTGAAAATCAACTAGAACGGGCTTGAATACGAGAGAATATATATTTATTTTTAAATAGTTTATTGGGGCATCGCAGTAGGTATGCAAAACAGCGTCCCTGTATGATGAATATTGGTGAATAATAAAAAGAATGGTCAGTAAACCAGTGAAGATTGAAAGGAGCTCGTTTCTGAGTTGCAAGCAAGCGAAGTCCAAAAGTTTTAGTTGCAACTCTTCATTTGCTCTAATGAAATGAATCCTTGATGTATTTCTTGTTTCATAACGATTTATTGTAAACTAACGTCTCCCAAAATTAGTTGTTTAAATAATATGCGTCTCAACCATGTGTCTTGAGCACATCTGATCAAAAATGTTGTTTTGTCGCATTCACCGTCGTTAAGCAGATTCTTTTGAACCATTTGGAAAATGTTTGCTTCAGTTATGTCGCAGATATTCATTCATTCATCAATTAAGTGATGCTAATTATACACGACAGACATATAATTAGTGTGAAATATATATAATTTGATTATTTACATAAATATTTTGAAAAATAATAGGGAGGAGACGTTCCTTTTAATCTTGTGGGTTAATTTTTTTTTCATAATAAAACGCGGTACAAAAACAAAAATATAATTCCATTTCGAGATAGCTACAAAATATTTCAAGCACCGTCGGGTTTGACTAAACATTTTGGAAAAAATGTTTTGTCAAACAGAACCAAAACTTCACTTTGAACAAGAAGTCGCCACTAAATGCGGAAAGACATGGTATTCCTCTCAACACAATGTTATGCACCTTTTCCATGAAGCGTTTACTATTCTGAAACAGTGACCTGGTTAAATGTAAGGCCAATCAATTTCTGTTAATTTTCACATAACACATTTTGCGCCCATCGATAATGCTGTCTTTACCAACTTGCACGATTCTCCTTATTATCCTTATTATTATTACTTATTATATATACTTTTACTTATTATTTATACTTATTACTTTTATTTATTATCCTCCGGGATAAGCAATATTTTGACTGTCCTTATCCTCAGACGACACTCACTATCGTCGTTAAAACCCGGTCTAGCATAGAAGTTTTTGTCGTCATTGGTAAGGTCGCAATCTAATATTCCTCTCATTTTTTCTTCTCTTTATCGCAAAAGTCGATTGTAACGATTGAAATTGAAATAATTGTCACTTAAGGTAGTAGCCCGGTGTGACGGCCGAAATTTCGACGTTTTTTCGTGAATTTTTTTCAGCAGGAAAATAATATGTGATCGTTTTGTATTTTTTTGCATGTTTTTATTACTACTTTCAAGCATACATATTTTTTTTACTCAATTTTACATTGATTTATTCATAATTTTTTGTGTTGAAGTGGAGTCCTCGGAGGAACGTTGAACTGTTTCGGGGAAGCACACAGCCTTTCGTAGTCATCAGAAATAAGAAAATCGAAGAGATTATTATTGTTTGCAGTTGACTCTAATGAACTAACCAATAACATGCATACAAAAAAAATAAATAAAATAAATAATGGACTAGTGAAAAAAACGGTACTGAAAATTGAATTTTATTTGCTAAGAAATTGTTAAAAAAATTAATAAATTATCAAAAAAATAAATGTTTCAAAGGTTTAGTATTCAGCTATATGTATCTCAAATAACGAGTTAAATTTTCAGCCAAATTGGTTAAATACTTTCTAGTCAGTGTTTCCCCGAAATTTTAAAAACATAGTTTTGAGAAAAACACGTTCAAAGTTTGGACAACAAATAATACTTACATTAATCAATCAGCTATGCCTGGTGCATAGAGTAATCCTTCTGCTATCTCAAAATTATCATTTTCAGCGGCTTTCAGAGCCCTGTGTAAAGTTCTGGCCTCTTTACTGTTGGTTTCTGCAGTATTCTCCGCCCGTAAAACTTGTATATTGTCTACAGTCTCAACGTATTCCCTGGCTGTTTGACCTATTGTGTTGACCACGACGAACGCGATACAAATACGCCATGTAGAAAGAAAGTGAGCTTTACACGATAGAGAGCTTGAAAATTAAACACCGTAGGTTAGTGGAGAGGTCGCGATTACCAGCCTTTTTTTCAGCGTAATAGAATATGTGAATCGTTATATATGAATACAAAATTTAAGAAAATGTAAGTGCGCATCTCTCCGCATATTTATTTTCATGTTATCTCTCCAACAAGTTTGGCTTTCAATATACCTATGCATCTAGAAAATTGGAGTAGGATACCTTTAGATTGGGTGTTTGTTCCAAGTGTCATCGCTTGTTAGTAGTTACGCTATGGTGTGGCGTTTTACTGTCATATACTATATACGTATACTGTTATATACTGACCTGGGCTCCAATGCAAACCGAAAAGCTTAGGTATCCAAATCTTCGTAATTTTTTTACTTTTAAACATAGTCTTAAAATACATCTGTGTTCATAATCCTACAGTTATTTACACCTCCTTATCTATTAAATTATAAATTTAATAGAGAAATCATTAATGTGTTTACTCAATTCATGTAATGGAATATACAGAATAAATTATTCGTGCTTTCTGAATACACGAAACTTTTGCGATTACGACTGTTGTACGCAGCAATTGTTTTTAGATGCGAAAATTTTCTGAATTGGGGAAAATGACAAATCAAACAAATAGACAATTAAAATATGAAAATATTCAATGTGTGTTATATATTCATTTTTCGATATATTATTGGATAACTAACAAATGAATATATTAGTACAATTGATAGAAATGATAAACGCTTTTTCTGATCAAAATATGGAAAACGAATTATGCCGTTATTTTCTCACATATCGCTAAGAATTTCGCCGAATTCATTTGGATTTCGTATGTTTGAGCTTGTATATCTGCTCATATAAGGTACTACGCTAGTATAGATGATCTTTATCATATGTATGTCTTTCTCCTTATAAACTATGACATGAAAATATTTAAATCGTAAAAAAAGAGAAAGAATGTTTAGTCAATTGTTTCTGGAGAAAACGCAGGAAAATGAATAATTTCCAAGGATTTCATTTGAATGCAATCATTTTTTCTTTGTCCTTTCCTTTTCATCAAAATTTGTCAGCGAATTTTCAGTGGAAAACACATTTGATTTCCCCTAAAATGCTGGCATCAGGTCGAAGGGAAATTTCCCCCGTGAGCACGTTGAATTTCCCTCGCAACTACCGTAGCATCGGAGGCACCGAATCGTAAGCTCTGTTTACGGCGACCGGAATGCACTTGAATATTGTATTCACGTTGAAATTGAAGAGTTTGTTTGGGATAACTTTTAGTTTATCGCGTTCAGTTGAATGGAGTATGATAAATTCTGGTTCCACTTTGCCCCGAACCGATAGCAGTCGCTAGTTGCGTCCCTGACCCCGTCCCTGGATTCGAAAGACTGCAACACCAGCACTGGGTTTTGTTTAATTCACTGGATATAATTCTAAATTTACTACTTATGTTTTCCTCGCCGCCGAGCCCGCGACCCAAGTCGACATGATTCCGAACAAAACGCGGGAATACAGTTGACGAGCGAACGGTGTCATCGTTGTCGTTTCTTGGATTGAACACGACTGCAGGCCACGAAACGCATTAATTAATTACTAATTTACATTGGATTGATTGGCAATTGCCGAATGCGTGCAGATTGGAGCGCGATCAATTGCTGAAAACTATCCTAGAACACATGTGACGGATCGCTTCGTCGTACGTACGGTAATCGCTGACAGATATTCTACAATAGATGGACGTGTGATTGCGATTTTGAGAAAGCTATTGCGCGATTCATTGCTCCCTTGATGCTTTGTCGATAACAAGGAATAATTGCCAGCCAGTTTGGCAACTATTCACTTCTGCTTGTCGGACGAACGAGAAGCTGAAATCCAAAGGTGGATTTGTCTTTGGATTTTTCACGATTTGGATTTATTAACAGGCGGCCGAAGACACACAACATCACACACTCGCCCCTACGTACGTTCGCCGATGGAAAGATAAAAGATACATCTCTCGCGCGACTAGGAGGAACTCGAACTCGTGAGAGGTTTTCGGTTGGAAGTGGTTCAAGTGCTACGCGGTGCAGGGAGAAGTCGTTACAACTATCGATAGTGCGCCCAGTTTATGATGTGATCGGCGTGTAAAGTGTTAAAAGCGTAGAGCGCTCGATCTGCATGGTGAATACTTGGATGTCATCCGCATGTTGGCCCGTAGCGCGTATCTTTGTCAAATCGCCTAGAATCTGAGTAACGAGTTCAAATCTCCGCCGAGACAAATTAGCGCTAACGCAATCATTTGAGAAAGAGATAAAGCGAAACTGAAGCTGAACTTGTTTTCGGTGTATTTTATTCAAGAATTGGAATTTTACGGAGATTTACATTATAATAAAGAAAGAAGTGAGCGGTGCTCATTGTGTGCTCGGCCATTCATTCGCGAGGCATGTTTGCAAATACCGTGGCGGATAATTGTTTTCGGGCGAGCGTCGATTAGGAATTTATTCAGAAAAATAATCGATAATTTGTGGAAATGCGAGATTCACGCAAATTTTGAGCGGAGCTATTAATGAACGGAAAGCGTATTGCAGAGCGACACCCTCGCAAAGGATTATTGTAAATTTTACAAAGGAGGGTTCATCACCCTCTAGCAAGGATGGGCGTTTGGAGACACAACCCACTGCGTATCCGCACCCCCATACGAGTGTGTTGTACTTCGACATGAGCCGAAGGGAAGCACTAAATCTCCATCCCTCGACGTGATTGTCACCCGTGATAGTCCCTGCATAAATAGTGGAATGTGCTGTCGATGTGAATGTGAAACTCAATTATGTTTAGAGAATAACCACAATCGCTTTGGAAAATATCCGAGTAGAAAAAGTTTCATAATTTTCGTTCGCTGTCGAGATGACCCACTTAATGCCTGAGTAATTATTAAAAAATGATCGAAAAAAGTACAGTGAGATTAAATTTCTCGGAATTTTATTGCTTTGTGTTGGTGCAGTGCTCGACCAGATCAATTTGGCCGTTTTAAGTGTTTCAAGTGACTTGGAATAAAGCAGAGAGGAAAATTAATTCAAATTTCATAAGTTGTTTGCAAGTTAATGAAAAACAAATTAACGGATTACACGACGAGTTAGAAATTGATGACATTGTTTTCCAAGTGCATAGTCGTGCGAAAACATGCGAAATTCATAATTCCGTGACAAACACTCCTATTTATTTGTTTAGCAACGATGAGAGAACAGCAAAGCAACAATCACTACGTCACAGCGATGAATGCTAATGGCGTTTTAACGATCAAGGTAATTATCCCCTGCCATTTCGCTCCTCGCATCTGTATTTCAGTATTTTCTCTTCACTTAATCTCCATTTCTATAATGTCTCACTTTTATCGTTTAAATTTAATCCATGCGACTACTGAATGAGTCCGCATGACCTGCTATCATACCTCACACAATGGATAACTTTCAACTTCACCACAAGTGGCTCAAGTAATTCCAACCCATCTCAAGACGAATGCTGAGCAGAGCTCGAATTTTTGTCGAACGACATCGAAAATTCCAGCTCAATATTTTGCCTGCTGAAAATTAACAAATAAACTGTTTGGGGAGCCACAAAGCTTCTGCTGTTATCGCGTTATGTTTCTTCCAATTCAAGACATTTCGGCCAATGGTCGCATGCAATTGACTTCAAAACACTGTTGACACACTTGTTCACTCCTAAGATGTCTTTATCTCCGGTCTAAGATACTTTTTCTCAAGCCACAACAAAGACATCTGCAACATATCTGTCTATCTCGCTTTGTGGATGTTTTCAGAACAAGTGACGAGCGATGGTATTTTTATTTCACAAATTCCTTCCACTCTCAATTGGTAATTGTAGTGTATTCATCGGAGCTTTAATCATTACACGATTATTGCATACATTACTTAAATGAAAACGTGGAAACATACAATTAACTCGAAAACAACAACAGCAACTACATCGATAGCCAGCAATTGAGCTTTCCGTGGCAATTCGATTCGCCGTAAGTAAAATGATCTAATGTGGGTATTTGCGCTTTGTTTTCACTTGAAATGCTTTACAAAGTGTAGAAAATTCGTTTTTATGAGTCAGTTTTAATATTCTTATCGCTTCACGGTTGCAGTCTATATGTGGATCCAATAAACAATCGTAGAAGGTGATTTTTTCCTCTGCATGGAAATTTTTGGCCTCGTACTACCTCAGAACGCGTATCTGCCTACACGCACCTATATCATAATTTAATTCAGAAAGTTACACAAATTAACCAGGATTTCATATGAGCGAAAAGCTCGCTCCGTCCCCTTCCATTGGAAAATCAATATGGTACCCATAGAAGCATAATGATGTAGTCGAAAACATTAACAACGTGCTCCAGAACATGTTGGACTTTTTCGATCAATTTATTGCGTTTTGTAATTCATTTCTATAAAATCTATCAATTTATCTACTGCCTAACTGTTATAAACCTCTGCATTCTATTATCGCAATGTTGCCTTCAAATCTTTTGGTATGTGCGAGTCAAACGAGTTTATACCTGTGTTTGCTAAAGAGACAAACGAAGCAATTCCAAACAGATATTAACTTTTTTTGTTGTGGCCGTTGCTGCTAGTAGAGAAGGAGGAGGTTCTGTTGTACAACGCTGATATCTTAGAACAGTTGAATATCGTCTTAACGACACAACAGCAACAACAACGACACACAATGAGTGTATCTACTTAATAGCGAAGCAGCTACGGCCAGTACAGAAAACCACGTTCATGCTCGGAGCGTTTCATGCATTACCTACTACCATTGGCGTGAGAGATTATTTTGGTCATCTTGTTCGCTTCACAATGTCTTGGTATTTATTTTTTTTTTATAAATATGGCAATGAGATTTAAATCGATTTGACGATTTTGTTGTTGTAGCTAATAGTAGTTTCATCATTATGACTTCTGTTATTGCTGCTATACGCGCCGAAGTCAGGTAGAAGATACACAAAAGGTGTGTCATGCCAATCAAACGAATGCGGCGATTGGAAGGCTCCTTCCGAGTTAACATACGTATTTGCATAATTATAGGGATTCAATGCGTACTATTACTCACTACTTGCACTTCATCTTCTTTTGATATGATACGTTCTCAATGCACTAATGTGAATAATTAAAACATTAATAAAGTAGACAGAAATATTGTGTCATTAAATTGTATTTCGTTACCATGAAGTATTCGATTCATGGAATTGAATGATATCGGTTGATAAAGCGATATGTGATATACGTATGTATTAAAAGTATGTGAATTATAACACAAGAATGAAAAATCAATTCGTGTCACGCTTGTGAAGTTTTCCTGGCTTTATCGTAGCCCGTTGCCAATCTAGAATAATAAATAAACGTTTAACAATCGTTATCAAAATATTTTCGCAATAATCGAACGAGCATGAATTGAGCTTTTTACCTAGATAGATACGTTCCTTAGAAATCGTTCAAAATTAAATACGAGATATGATAAAGTTTGGGGAAATGCACCATGACGCTAAGCCTGCGTTATGGTTCCTCCTTCTCATACACACTGTCAGACTTCTATGACGATGTCGCCTTTACACATTTTTAAGCTGTTTGAAGCTTTATAAATTTTACATTAAATTCTTCTATGATATATATAACAACGAAAACTAAATGCTTTAATACTAAATTAAAACAAAAAAGAACAATCTGTGGTCTTCTAATAAGTTTCCTCCGACAGGTTTAATAATCCCAAACAAATCTTTTGAAAATGACATACGCTCTTTTTATCGTCTTAACAAAAAAGCCATATTAGTCCTGAATATTTAATCTAAATTTATTTATTGTGACGTAAATATTAAGGCGTCTGGAATATCTGTACCTGAATATCAATAGTCTCGATTTTTTCACATGTTGGTTTTTGACAGTGAGTCATCTGAAATAAAAAATTTACAAAAAGTCTGTCATATAATGCAGAAAAAAAACAATAAAAAAATGAATTACGAGATCGTTGCGTTTGTTACAACGCAAACTTCAAATTACTAAAACATTTTTGATAATTAATGATCAGGATATGTCCCTTCAGAAACCCTATTTAGTTATGATAGAGCTTGAAAAACTATATTAAAATATGTCTGATTGTAAAATGGTTTTGTTTCATTTTCACATTATTTATTTCTCTTGAGTATCTCCTAAATCATACGCAGTTTTTCGCAATTGCTGTACGTTCGGTACAGTCAAATATTGCTGTAGGTATGATTTGTTAGAATTACAAGTTTTCGTAATTAGTCTGTGCGATACATTTATTTCAAGTTAACGTGTTCAATTCCAAATAAAGTGGAATCTCCCATTCAATCTAATATACGATAAATGGACCTAATCGTTAGACAGACGACGCTGTTTCCACTTGATTTTCAGAAGTAGTTTTCAGTAGAACTTGTGAACGTTAATGTGATTATGACGTTAAGAACTAGTTCAAACGGCGTCGTCTAATCTAGGAAAAGCAACAACTGTTTGGGATTCGAGTAGTCGTTTGAAATTTCTAATTGACTTCGTGTTCGTCAAAAAGTTTGATGATAACGACCGAAGATAACGATTGACAAATTTTACGACTTTTAAATTACGGCTTGAGGAATTCAAAAAAAGGAAAATAAAGTTTTGTTGTTTTTCTAGGACCCTCGTGTGGTTATTATGTAATTGCTTAAACAGTATAAGTGAAGATTGCATTGCTAAAAACGCAATGGTATGGAATTTTTTCTATTTCCAAAGTTACTGCGTCAGTATATATTAATCATGTTTATCAAAATTTGTCTTTGTTCCTTTTCTACCTATTTCAAGTATGTTTCGCGAATTGCTGTGGATAGCTCTACAATTGTTCTACTTCATATTCAGGAAAAACACTCTTAAGTCGAAGAGTCTCTGTTACCAATTTTATTTTTCTCACCATACTTCGACCAGGTCATTTTATCGTATGCGGTTGAACTTCTGCCTGATTGTCCTTATTGAAACCCGCGTTATGCTTTAAAAAATATTCATCAGTTGAATGGATATTCGGGTAGTTTTCTTCTTCAAGCTGATCGCCATTTCCATAATTTCACTTCAATTTTCGGCTAAATTTCCCGATCATGCAGCGCCTTTTAAAAATAAGTCCGTACTATTATTAGGCACTTCACCAGAAATGCTATCTTTAGTAGATATTCAAATTATCTTGACCCCTACTTGTCGGGCTTGATTTAAATCAACTATTGCGTACACTATTCGTGGGTTTTCCTTTTATTTTTGTTTCATCCTCCTTTAGAAAGCTCGTGATAAGCAACTTGCTCTTTTTTTAATTTAGTCATACAAATCTTAGGCGCAAATCTTTATGCTTTTATCCATGTCGGGATCATAGGTACAAAATACTCTTCAATTTTTGAAGCAAATTTCTAGCCCTCGAAAATCATTGATTTCAATAATTTAGAAGTTAATATCGACGTCTTTATTATGAAAAGCTGTCATAAAATCATGAATATTATAATGAACTATGGATGTCATAATAAAATGGATGATGACATTCAAAGGATTCCCTCGCACCAACTCATCACTCACTGGCGTTTGTATGTTAACAAAAACTTTCACGTTTTGAAAGTTTTCTGACATCAAAAGACGTTTGTGAAGTGAACATTGTCCCTATTTCGTATCGAATTTTTCAGTTTTTTGCATTTTTTTTCGATCATGTAGCTAAAATGAAGATCTAGCAAACTGTCACTAGAACTAAAACTACTAGAAAAAAATTTACAAATGTCTTCTGGGACCAACTTAAGTCGCGCAATTAACAGAGCTTGGGTATTTTTCTTTTTGCATAGATTATTTTAATATTTCAAGAATTAATGTTAGTCTTATTAGTGCAAAAATATATTATTGTTAACTGGGCTTACTAAATCCTGTTGCAGATTGCATGTCTTTGTTATAAGCTTATCGGTAAAATTTCGAACCAGTTGACAAGAAATATCATAGTAAGCTTGATTCACTGATCGTTTGCTGCTAGGCCTGGAACGAATCCAAAATGTTATTGTTTAAGTATCCCTATAGTTAGGAATCAAGAATACATTGAATTATTTTTGTTATTTATTTATGCCATAAATGTTTGAGTATCATTTGATATTATAAGTTTAGATGCGAGCGCACATATTTCTAGTCCGAATGCAAGTTCTTCTTCGGTTGTTTCTTGTCTCGATCCAAGTATTCCGTCATATGATTGATCTTGAAACGTCACCGAATAATTAAAATGAGGATTTCATCCTTCCCCTCCTTTAAGTATTAAATTGGCTGTACGCATGATGCATGTACGCATTTCTTTAGATATTATGAAATATATCCCAGCCAGATATTGTTTATTTTATCACTATTACTGTTTACCAATTTTCGATCATTCTTGAATATGAAGTAAACTTAATATTTCAGTTTGTTCATATTTTTCTCTATTTCACGGTTTAGAATTTTTAAGTAGTTGAACAAGTTTCGATCAGATTTGATAAAGGAATGGGATCCAATTTGTCACGTTAAAATTTTACAAGATCCTTTCATACATCATCTGCGTTCGGGAATATCGTATTTCTTTGTAGTGTATCGCCAATTCTGCATCTCAATCCGTCGATATGAAATTTTAAGTAACTACAGGGTATAGTGTAGTGATAGTAGCGAAAGGAAAATAAACAAGCCTGAGTGAAACATAAATAAAATACTGATTTTAATGGATATTTAACGGCACGTAAACGTTTTTAATACACTCTAGCATGACTTTGAACCCGGATATATTGTAATATGGAACTTTAAGTCGAGAGGCCAAAGTCGGAAGTATTTCACCTCCTCAAAATTGAAGGCTTTATATAGTTTTATAGATGCTAGATTAGCTCGCACTACAAAGAGTTGGTATTTTTTCAACTGTATGATTTTCTATTTTCCAAAACGCAGTAATAATCACTGCATCCACAAGATGAAACGTTTAAAATTTTTCAGGACTAAATTATTTTGTGTAGAGCTGGAATTGTTATTGTACAATTAAGTAAACACACTATAAAATAATTTTGAGGCCGTAAGTTTTATGTTTGTTCTTAACATCCAACGCAAAATTCTTTTTAGTTTATCTCAACACATTTAGTCGTCAATGGCCTTGGACGATTTGAACGGAAAGTTTGGAAATTTGCATTTTAAGTTTGATCGTTTCATCATGTAATATTGGTTTAATTTGTTTCATTCATGACCTTCCAATGTTAAAAGCTATCACAAAACTTATCATGGATTTCGACCAGAGAGAAAGAAATCAACGCTCAAAATAGCGTGTTCTCATCGAACGTCTTCACAGCTATAAAGAGGTTTAAGTGTACAAAGATCACTATTCATAATATTTGTTAATAATACAAAAGAAAACTATTATCTGTATGTTATTTCATGTCTTTTCTCTCGTTGTCTCGATTACAAAGAACATATTTTAACATTTAAATGCATTTTGTAAAGTAAGTTGCCGCTATGCATAAAATAATAATGTCGTTATGTGCATGGAGTTTGGTGTGTTGATATGTCTGCTGTGTGGTGCATGTGGGGATGAATGCATTTCGCTTATATGGCTGGCCATACGTGCACAATAAGACCATCACCCTGCTCATCATCAGCAGCAGCACCAGCAGCAGCTCAGCTCAGCTCAGTCTCAATAACAGCTACAACTCTTCTTGGGCCAATGCTAAACGTACAACCATGCCTACAACAAACCGAACAGAGTGGAGTGTCTCAGTTCACAGTACGACGTTATTGATTTTTCATTTTCTTCATAGAATTTAGAGAACGAAAATGTCGACGAAAACGAAATGTGTTCACAGTGTACTGAGAGTCGACTGTATTTTGTCGTTTACTTGTATTCGTATATTTGTTTATATGTAGGCCTTACAAAATCCGTAATATTAAGCTCCACATCCGTATCTGTATGTTGTAGATACATTTATCCGAGAACATCTATCGTTACACACGTTCTGCAGCGATATAATGTTGTGGTCGTGGAAGCGTCATCATTTTAATTAAAGCAGTTTGATTTTAGACTTTATTACTTTTTGCAGTCCATTAAATTAAAAAATTTCATTTTAGAAATATAATTGGAAAGTTTCAATTGTCCCTGCAATGGCTTGCATTGATTGGCTTTTGAAATAAACATGAACTGGTTGGCGACTGTGCGCCATATGTTGAATTTTCGACATTTGAATCCAACGTTTCATGTGATATGAAATCTAAATTAATACTTCCAGAATAGGAATGATAAAATGTTGCAATGATGAAAAATTCATAAATCAATAGAAATTTATGAGCCCTGTGTTCTTGTTCATTCTTATGTAACCAGAATAAGAGAATTCATTGTTTGCCAAGCGGAATGGGTCAGGTTACTGTAGGTACATGCATATGGAAATGACTTCACAGCGTACACATATGCAGATATATGTTTGATATGAGCACATTTCCCCACTTCACAATTTCTTAGGCAAGTTCCGAAGAAAAAAGATTATGTTACCATTTACCTGGCATGATATTTCATTGTGCAAGTTAGTGGAATCGATTATGTTTCAAAAATTTGCTTTTACCACTGCTGGTTCTATTTATCGAGTTGCACCAGCTTATTTGACAAAGCCAAGTCGGTAGAAGGAGGGCAGACTGGAAACAGCGAAACGATACAAACTAACGTCATTCCGCACGCAAAGATAATTTGCATAAATATAATATTCATATAATTGTGTTATAATTGTATCTGCGAAATATACCGAAATCAATTTATCTGTCGATTATGTACACCGACAAACACAAAAACTGTTTAGTGTACACTTTAATTATCATAACTCGAGTAATAGCCAACATTACTCAGGGCCTACGCCTTTTCCAACACTAGATTTTATTTTCGTCATTATTCATGAAATTGTAAGATATTTTATTCTCCGAAAACTGGTTCTGTAAGCATTAAATATCGAATGAACCGAGCAAATGACATGAAATAACTAAAGAAAAGATTTTTGATGGAATTTTCCATTTGTTATCTTCAAATCGTTCAGCAGCTTCGACAAAGGATAGAAAATTTTATAAGGTAATGAAGGGCAAAAAGGAAGAGAGTACATGTGGCGTCAATTGACCTAAACGTTTTTAAAGTTTCTTATTTCAAATTTTTAAACAATTTGTTGCGAGAATAGTATGAGTAGAATTCTATATTTAAATTGAATTTTGGATGCATTCATTCGCAATCAGTTAACAAGTCTGCGTACAAGACATAGAAATGGACAAAAATTCCAACGAAAAAATTCACCCAAATTTGAAGAGTTAAACTAAAGTTTGCCTTATCATAAAACTATATATGTCGTTAAAATACTTGTTAAATTAGAAAGAAAATTGCACTTTCTTTGAATATTACATGGGCTGAAAAGTCTCGGAATTTTTCAATACGTAGCACCACTAGAAAATGAACATAACTCATTTCAAGGGGCTCATCTGTGAAAAGTTTATGTATGAAGTTTCATGACATTTCGTTTGTTCGTTTACATACTGCAGTCGTTTGACTGACGCTACTTTCGCCTTCGGAAATAGAATGGATAAACAGGAGTATCGCGTCTTGAATAAACTTTTTGATGGGAAAATCTTCTGAACAATCACTGCAATGGTTGTAGAAATGTTATCCGACATCTACTCTTTCGAGAACAACAATTTATCGGTGACTTAGTGAATTTAAAATGGGTGGTAAAAGCACCGAAGACGTATCTCATTCTGCGGGGCTAAAAGAGGCTACGAGTGCCGAAATCGTAACGAAAGTGCATCGAATCATCTTAAATGATCATAAAGTGAAATTGCGCGAGTTAGGTGAGGCTCTATGCATCTCAAAAGAACAGGCAGGATACGTTTTGTGCGATGTTTTGGAGATGAAAAAGCTGTCGGCGCGATGGATTCCGCGTTTGCTGACTGTTGACCAAAGACAGCAGTGCGTTGATGATTCAATAGCCAGTTTTGCGTTGTTGCAGCATAATCGAGTGGACTTTTGCAGATAGTTTGTTACGATGGATGAAGCCTGATCCATTACTATGCCCCTGAGTCCAATAGGCCGGGAAGGTAACAACCTTCGTCATTTGGGATGCCCGTGGCATAATCTTCAACGATTACCTGCAGAAGGGAAGGACAGTCACAGGAGCGACACAGGAAAGAAAAAATGGCCCTATATGGTGAAGAAAAAAGTTCTGTACCATCACAATAACGCACCGTTACACAGGTCCTTGAAAGCGATGTCCAAATTCGACCAGTAACGTTTCGGATTGGTTGTCAATCCATCGTATTCTCCAGACGTCGCCCCCAGTGACTATTATCTGTTCCTAAACCTAAAGCGGCTCCTCCAGGGAGAGCCATCGTTATTAAGTTTTGGTGTAGAGTAGTGAAATACTTCATTCAATTAATTGCACTTTCACTGAAAGCTAGATTTCCGACATAGCTCGTATGCAGTTCACTGGCTAGAATCAACACTTTGGTTTACAATTTAGCAAATATTTGGCGTCCTTTATTTGATCTCTAACTCTCTCATTGTAGAGTAATCTGCATCTAATCACAGAAACGAAAAGAGGAGGTATTGAGAAGTGCTAATGGAATTCTGATTCTGATTTTTTTTTATTTAGCTTGTTTAATTTTCTTCTGATTTCATATTTAACAATATTGTTCAACGACAAACATGTGAATGAATGAATAGACGATTTGGGAGTGAATTCATGTTATGACGATAGAGCCTATTTCAAAATTTATCAGGCATTTTATGTCTCAATTAAAATAAAAATTCCATATTCTTCTTACTGGAGCAATGTTAACTTATATTGCTGAATGGGTGAAATATCAGCAGTATGTTCTTCTTACTCTGTATTTTTTTTTATAGAATATAAATATTAACATTTTATTTTAACACCGAAAAATATCAAGAAAAAATTCTTTTCATTACAAAAAAGGAAAAGAAGAATCATAACGATCCGATTGTATAAGCTTCTTTGTCAATAAATATAAAGCTAAATTGGGGTTATGGTGAAAAAGAAACATGAGGGTTATGTGGCCTAGTTAGAAAACAATTAAGCATTTATGAATTTAAATATTTCTGCGAGATAAATACATTCGTTGTCGTGCATTCGTAGTGAAATCGTCTCCTTGAAAATCTACTCATGTTTTTTTTCAGGTGGGCATTAATAACCACATTTACCTTTTTTTGAATACAAATTCAGCTTCACAGTATTAAATTGTATTGTAGCATTGAAATGAAGTCAAGCAATAATATTGTAGCCATTCAGGCAGAATATAATTCTGGGCAAATTTTCGATAGAATGACATTTCTAGCATAATTTTTTGGCTCTGCATTGCTTCGAAATAATATTTTTTTATGATGATATCTTTTATTTTTGTTGTAATAATTTAAACGAAGAGGAAATACATTTTTCGGTTTCTTATCAATAAAATATTGCTTTTTGACGTTAAACGTTTGACGTTAAATACGTCAACAAACAATAGATACGTCAACAATACCTTATAATCCATAGATTTGATATACTCAAGTTCATATGGTATTATTTTAACGAGTTCGAAAAAATCGAACCTAATGTTTATAGCAGTTGGGCCAATTAGTTTAAACATAAACATTTTAACATTCGCAAAATATAAACAGCTGCTGGATATCTCAGCAGGAGTAATCATACACGAAATGAAACACGGGAAACTACAGGAATATCGCAAAAAATAATTCTGTCCATGTTTCACAAAAAATTTCATGCGTAAAAAATTGTGACAAAATGTATGCCTTATTTTCAAGGGAAGTCATAAAGAATGTTTTATTCTAGTTTTGACTATTTAGGTTGTTCAAAATCACAATTCTGAATGCGGCGAAAGGATTTGATGCGCATTCACAATTCATCGCTGGAATTTTTCTTCGTCTTGTGGCTCAAGACTTCTTCCAAAGTAACCACCCATTTAACTGAAAAACAACCTCCTATTTGTGAAGCCTTTCCTAATGTCAAAATATCAATCAAAATTTTTTTCGGAGCTTCTAAGTTGATTTCAGTCAAAAAATCTATTACTTTCAAAACATTATGATATCTAAACATGCTTAGAACAAGTCTCTTGCGCACAGAAAAAGGAAACAACAAAATTTATAGAAGATCGAAGAATATAAATTCAATATTTTGTTGAAGCTTTTTTCTTTGTTCTCTAAATCGTATCAGCAGACATCGTATCGTATCATTGAATTGTACCACATATTAGCTTTCCATATAGCAGATATTAAATTGTAACACTTATTAACTACGTTATGTAGAAGATGTATAATCTTAAAGCAAAAATTAGTGAAAATAATGTCTATTATGATTCACACTATCAAAAATATGAAAAAACTTAAGTGGGATTAAAAATGATGAGTGTTGAGTTTACACCGATTGAAAGCAGCGGAAAAAGTTTCATTGTTTGTCAGTGAATTGATGTCTGCATTTTTTTTTTATGAAATTACGTCATTTATAATCGTATAATAATTTTCGATAAAGTTTGACAGCAACACTCGTCCTTCTCCCGATGCAAAATTACATTCCAGCGAAGCAATCTTTGGCTACTTTATAACTGTTATCTGTAACATTTGAATATACAGGGATAAAGATATTCATGCATTTGTTGAAGAACGGAATTACATATGCTCCCTTTACTACATTCTTAATTTGATAGTTCGCCAATATAAACAAAACGTGATTTACACATGTGTAAAATCCGCTAAAACTAATCTTCGAAAGGGTGATGTGATAAATCACCCTTTTTTCTACAGTTTTCATAAAATAGAAATTATATATGCCTGCAATAGTCAAGTAGCATAGACCTCCCAAAGTATCTCTCGGTATCTTTATCTATTTTAAATAGAAACGTGTATAAATTACTTAGGTATGCATGTATGAGGTCTTTGGCTGTGTATGTGTGAATGTGAGAGCACAAAGCATTTCATTTAATATATATATATGTATGTTCGTACGTGCATACCTACATGTATGTCTATTTAAACTACTCAAGAAGATAAGGCGAAAGATACATGCATGATAATGTTATTTTTTGCATTTGTTTCTCGTGCTTTTGTATATTTTTCTTCGACGAGTACTGATGATGATGATGAAGAGGATGTGGACAAAGCAGAGTATGCGGACGGCAAGAGGGTGGTGGCATCGGAACGGAACGCTTTCTGATTTTATTTAAATCATTTTCTTTCTATTTAGTCGAATGATATTTTTGGGGACATGTCATTCTCTATGTCAAAATAACATTTATCGAATTTTGAACAATTAAATGTTTTAAGTGATCTCTGGATGTGGCGAAGAGAAAATTTCAAATTTTCATGAATTTTTTAATATTTGCGCTATTTCTTGCATCTGTAATATGAACGATGGAAAATATGAAGTTCTTCTGCCTTTATTGCTACTGCATTGAATAGGTAGATGCGCAATCATTTTGGGGTTATTGTTTCATGGCCGTTGTGTATAGAACGTAATTTCAATGGAAGTATGTAAGCGGTATATGTGTGTATGAAATAAAGGTGGGGCCAATCATTTCCAATGAACTTGAGATTAATTGAATGTTGAGTACGTTGATTATATTACATATTACTTGGATGTCTTCTAGTTTCCGCAGAAATCAATTTCTAGATCTCGATTGACTGATTGCATATGTTTTATCAGACATTCACAATGCGCATGGCATTCTATTTTGATATTATTTAGAACCCAAACGAAAGAATTGTAAATATTTAAATCTTATCTAAAGCTCTTGAAGTTTGGCTGAAGCTGAATAATACTGATTTTGTGTATGAAAAAATTGAAGTGTAGGAAGTGCTGGTAATCGTTCGAAAACAGACCTAAATCCAACAATATCTCGCTCGTCATCGTTCATTACGAAACTCAGATGCGACATTATAACTGCAAACAGTTATCCCACATTTCAATTCTTATTATACTCCGGGATCTTGACGATACGTTGGCTTCGCTGGCATAGAGCACTCAATGGCCATCCCAGCACAAAGTCATTATGATGTGTTCTTCCGTTTACTAAGTGCCCATATAGTTATTACTTGCAGTCAAAAGCAGAAACAGTGGAGGAACATTGCAACCTGTTTGAAACGAACGAATCAACAACGTCATGGCATGGCATACGTACTCCATGCCATATTATATCAGATACATTCATCCCCAACGTCCAGCCCGCGCATCTCCCGCTCGGGCTCCACACTCGACCGGGGGGGAGCTTAGAAAGTTCACAGCTTCAGACCGAAATCAAACAGCTTAGCATTGAAGCTTGAAAGCATTCTATTCAAGCAAAATCGTACTCTGCCGTTGTACGCGCCATGAATGTGTAGAATGGGGGGAAATAGGAAAATATGTATTTAGTAGTTATTGTACTTATATTTAAAACGGAGAAAATTTAATCAATTTCATGAGCCGAACTGAAGAAGAAAAATAAAAAAAAATCAAGAAAACAAACGCGACGTGGAGGCGAGGATATTTCAAAGTACAAGTCGCGAGCCGGGGCCCCGCGAGTTGCCCAAGAAATCTGATAAGAAATTTGTTAAACTTACGCGAAAAGCGTCCAAGAACTTTATTTATAATTAAATTTGATAGAAATACAATGTTAATGTTACTCGAGTGCTGTTATAATTGTACAATAAATTCAGAGTGCTCTAGTGGTGAACAACACGAGTTTTTCGATTTCGAAATTTAGTGTATGCATGTACATATAATTAAATGGCACAGGTAAGCGGTGGTTATTTTCTATTATGCTCCCTCCAATCTTTCTATCTCTCCAATCCACCAACTATTTCACATGCATATCCGTATTACCGTGTGTATCTTTGACTCGCACCAACCGACATGTTTTATCTTCTTTTTTTTTTTGAAGAAATTTCAGTTTGCGCATTCGTCAGAAAAGTTTTACACCAATAAATTACCGATATTGGGCGAACATTTGCACTAATTAGGATAAGAATTATTTTTTATCGTTGCGTTGTGTTGTGCCATTTATGACGGCATATTCGGGGATAATAGTTTTTTTTTGTCTGGTATTCGATGAACTGTATCTGCGGAAAGATATTAAAAATATTTTTTCGTATATAGCCGCCACCCCCTCCTTTCCATTTCTCCTGCAACGACAGTATTTCGATGGAACTTGTTACTATAAGCAATATGCATCATTTAATTAACTTTCAGTTTAGATAAAACGAAACATGTGTGGATAAAATGATTTTCTTTGTTGCAGGTAAGGCGGAAGAAAAACATTTTTGACTCTATCTTTCTTTCGATTTTCCACAAATGAATGCATTTGGCGATAATTGTTCGTTGGTAAGTACGTTTAGTCATTAGTAACAAAGAATACTTATCTACAATTTTATACAACTTTGTGCTAATTATTGCGTTGTACCGTTATGAAAATAAACAAAAGCAATGAGTAACGGTCGACACGATACATTTTGATATATATCTATACGTGTTTATTTTATTATCGCTTCAATGTATTGGATGAAGAATTACGAATGTGTTTAATATTTGAGAGAAATATTTGTTCTAGATCTATTCCGACCATGTTTGCTAATCTCAAATAGAAAAACCAGTTGAAGCTTTTCGGTGTCCATGATGCTATGAATTGGGAGGAATTTTAATATTTGAACTTTTCTTTGCTCAATTTTACTTCAATGTTAAAAAATAATTAATTACTCTGAATAATTCAACACTAACGTTCACAACTAGCTTGCAACGATATAATTGAGTGGCAGTTATTGTTTGATTTCATTTGAAAAAGGTTTATAAATTTTAATTTTTTAGAAATATATTAATTAGTCGTGTACTTGTAAAAATTAATAAGTTAAAAAATTGAAAATATTAAATATTTAACAGACATAGGTATAACCAACATTAATTTCTCTAAATTAGAATTTGAGCAATTAAATATTTTGATGGTTCTTCATTGATGTACTGTCTTAATAATTACTAATTAAAGATCTAAACCAGGAATTTTGCTAGCAACTATTTTTAATTGTTAATATAACTTCGGGATTTCAATCAACGGGATTTTTTATTTGAAGCTATTTTAACTTTAAATTTCATCTCAATCTAAATAGCCAGAGGATCGAAGCTTCGTGTCGTCGTCCAGATGAAGTAATCATTTTTACGGAATTTTATTATTTCATTTTTTTTTCGGCTTAAAACTGGATAACAAACCTCTAACCTATAAATTTTAATCTTATTTTACGCGGAAAAATTGGAAAAACAGCGTTTTGGGGAAACTCCCGATGTATATGTTGCAGGGACGTAAAAAATATAGACGCACAGAGAAAAAGAGAGTAATAATTGACTTTATTGTTTTATAAATAAATTTACTTAAACGTTGAACAAACAAAGTAAAATGCTAAATTAAACTGAAAAATTAAATTAAACATTACAAGTACAAAAATGGAGACACTGAAAAAATCAAATTATTCATATATTGGAGCGTCTAATTGAAAAAAAAAATAGAAAGTTTTTCGATATATAGTTCCGTGACCAACGCTCAATACGAATTTTATCCCATTCTTTTAGAATTAATTCTGTGAGCTCCGCTTTATTTATTAACCGGTATCCACCAACAGTCTTTTTCAGGTTTCCCTATGTATGTTCTATGTATGTTCACATTGAGGGATGGCGATGGCCATGCAATTAAGAGGTTTTTTTTTTTATTTTGAATGGTATTTTTTACGTTTTAAGGGACATTTTAAAATATTGACATATTTTATCTGGTCCAAATTACCGTCGAACCAGATCAATCCCGTACCAAGAAAATGATCCCCATAATTTAATACTCCTTCATTCATGCTTCACTATTATATTTTGTCTAAATTGTCACATTGGTGGTTTTCCGACAGTTGTTCTGTTATCACTTTCAAATACAGATATTTCAGGTTCATCAGTCCAAAACATATTTCTCCACTTCTTGATTCATTTTGACTCACTCCAATTTTAAGTGTTTTTCGCAAAGTTTGCTCGTTGTTTAATGTTATTTTCCTGTACTTTTCTTGCAATTCTACCATACAAGTCACATTCCATAGAACTCCTACGAATGATTCTTGAAGAAACATTCAAATCGTTTTTTTAAAATTCATATTTTTTGGAGACTTGAAAGGGTCACATTTCATAGTACCCACAGTTTTTCAATGTTCCTGAGCTGAGCTGATCTTTCTCAGTTGTTTTCTCAGTCAATCATGGCTTTTCTAAATCTTTGTTGTTTAAAAGCATTTTTAACGAACTTTTTGGAACGTTTGGCAATTCCAGACACTTCCCGAAGTGATTTTCCCTCATTACTCAATGTTAAAACAACTGACCTTTCTTCTGGTTAAAATTAAAAAAATCTTATTTAAAACACACTCACCAATGTAGAGAAGTCAAAATTTGTTATTGAAATTTTTGAATAGTAGCAATAACAGTAATTAGTGATGTCTCTTATGACCTATGACCAAGATAAAACTTCTTTCACATAACGCTTTGAATACCCGAAATAAGAAATGCAAATGGAGTACACTAATGGCGGTTTGCCATCAAATGTATTATGGCATTGAATTACGAGATGGCGCTCGCCGCTTAAAACTTTTGCTTGAACTTAACGTTTTCGTGGTCTATTATCTTTCGTAGGGGTCTGTATTTTAATATCTAATTTATTAATAATTATTAATAATTAATATGATTTATCTTTAATGTCTTTAGTTTGTAAACATCTGCCACGCAAAAAAGGGTCAACGATTTTTATATTTCAAAATAACCGTGTAAAATGTTAATATTTTTTAAGGAGTCTGGAATTTGCATCATTATAAACCATTGTAAACGCAACGGTCTCAACTCAATTTTTTTTTAAATTTTTTTATATTTGTCAAAGATTTGACTTTAGTGAAAAACGAGTGCAGTGTCAGCAGCAGAATTCAAATTGAAACTACTGAATCTCATTAAAGTTAAAAAAAAAAAACTAAAGTCATCAAGTCAAAAATGGGGCCCTTGCGTTTGGAACGATGTAAACTTCAAACATGATTTTTTAACCTCTTTTCTGTCATTCCGGGAACTTATTTTAGTTTCTCATTTCAAGTTATTAACTTCAAGGATTTCATTTCAAAGAAACGAATGTGTTCAGACTATTTAATTTTTAACGCAACTCTGTGTTAGTTTGTTGTTGTAGTACAGAGGCTGAAGGATCGATTAGGAAACAAAACGGAAATAATTTCAATCTTATTTGTAAAAATATGTATTTATTCATTAGTGATAACAAAGAAATATAACCAAATATAAAACTTAATCTAACATCTAACATAATGGAAAAAATATTCTCGAAAAATTCAAATTTTTCTAGTGTTTCTTTTGCTTCACTGTGACCACAATTCTATCGACACTTTCGAGAGTATTCAAGTGAATATCAAAAACTATTAATATATTACTGTTGTTAGTTGTTTCAATAAAAAATAATAAATTCAAATAATTCAATTTAAATAATAAATTCATTCAAGAATTCAAAAAATAAATCTCCAAAAATACTATCACTGTTATAGAACTGGCCAACGGCGTTTTAAAAAAACCTCGGTAGGATTGGTATCAACAATACGAGAAATTTCTAGAAAAAAAGAAAAGAATATGTGAATCACGTCACGGTTGCTTTCAATTACATATAAGAAATTATACAACATATATTGCTGAAACTTCCCCCGAGACAATAAACCCCTTTAATATATTTGTAATTTATGTATTATATACATACTTTTCATGCTTTTGTCCTGAACACAAAAAGGAGGGAGCGAAAATTTTACAACTTTTTTAGAGGCTTCTTTTTAGTAATTTTCATAATCAAATTCATTTTCGGGTCATAGAAGTCTTAAACAATCCAAATTTTATATAAGATTGTTATGTTATGATTGTTATGTTAGATTATTTCGTACATCGATAAGTTGATTCGCTCGAAGAGAATTGAACAACAGATATGCATTTGAATATCAGCATATTTATCAATAATTAAATATTTCGTTCCAAAAATTTAATTAAAAGTTTGTAACAATTAGTTTGTAATATAATAAGAAAATTTGAAACAAAAATCCATCAGATATTTTCACATGTTGCCATGATTTTCAATGCCATTATATTTTCTTTGGAACAATAATTTCTATGTGTTTAATATGGATGGTGGATTAAATAATATAGTGAGCTCAGTCGTCAATGATTGTCATTCAATGTTATTGAACATTTATGGTTCCTTTGAACGGAGGAATTTGACAATATCAGAAGTATGACAACGATGATTTTTATAGAATTTTTCATCATCAGAGTGAAGACGAGAGTTCACTTTGACGAGGGTTCACAATAAAGTTGGTACATTGAACGCCAACAAAACTCTAAAGGGTTTCAAACAAAAGGGTTATCATATCCAGTATTAGAAATAAGTTATAAACAACATGAATCTTTAAAGCTAGGTTCATGAGATGAAAGGGTTTGGATATAAAATAAACAGTTTTGTTTCTGATATTACGTTTATTCGTTACTTTGTTATTTTTATGGAAAAAAAACGACATTATTTTTCGGGAACAAACAACTGCCTTCATCAATTCAAGGGATTATTTTCAATTTCTAAAATCCACTTTGTCGCACCTTTCCATCATTGGTGATTATCCGTTTTCAATTTACATAGCAAGACGTTTCACATAGTGAAGCACTTTAAATGATTTACTGTGTCTCGTTCCAAACACTTTATTTCTCAGCTTCACCTTCAGTATCCCTGATATTCAGAAACTTTCGGCAGTGTTTAGACGTTTGCAGGTTTATTTACCTGCAAAATATTTGAATTTTCCTACGTCCTTTCTAGTCTTTTGCCTTCCTAACCTTATCTGGGCAATATATTCCTTGAAGCAATTTGTGTAGTTGATTTTGTAAATTCTAATTTCTTCTTTTAACTTTTGTAGTGTAATGTATTTTCAAAAAAATAAAAAAAAAAAATATATAATTAATAATGAATAAATAATAATCGAGCAACCGATCGGGCGCACCTGCAGCGAAAGAAAGGCACAAGTTTAAAGAGACAGGATTATTTGAAAATACAAAGGCCGCAAGAAAGTTACTTTTAACCGACTGGCTCACCGCGTGGGCATGGGGGTTAGGACATTATTTCAGCCCTGATCCTTCCATGTTACATATACACACGCACACACACACACGCACAGAGAAAAAGCTTACTCCTTCATATTAGATTAATAAATAAAAGGATCAAAAATCAAAAGACAAACCACCTGTGAATTGTGCTGCGATGATTTTGACCACCTGTGAATTGTGCTGCGCTGACTCTGAACACCTCTGAAATGTGCTGCGCTGATTCTGACCACCTGTCAATGGTGTTGCGCTGACTCTGAACACCTCTGAATTGTGCTGCGCTAATTCTGACCAATTGTCAATTGTGTTGCGCTGACTCTGAACACCTCTGAATTCTCTAGCACGAATCTCCCCCTCAGGTGGTTCCAGGATTCACCTGTTCCGCTGCGCTTCCTCGGATCGTGCTTCTTCTAGCACGAATCTGCACCTCAGCTGGTTTCGGGACTTCACTTGTTCTGCTGCGCTACCTCGGATCGAGCTCCCTATATTGATTGATAGTCCTATTTAGTCCTATTGATTGATTCTTCAATTGGTTGATACTTCTATTGAAACTGCGATTGATACTTCTTGATATTTTTATTGATACTTCCTATATTTATAGTGTGTCCTCTATTGTTTGTGTGTCTCGATACTCCTATTGACACCTGAATTGATTCCTCTATTCATTGTGTGACCTCTATTGGTTGTGTGTCTCCCATACCTCACAATTTATATTCTTTTTATACCGATATGTACACAACAACCTAGTGAATCATATCAATAGAAAAATTTATCGCAAATTACTTCCTAGAAATTTTTTTGGTTTTTTCGCGACTGGGAATATAATTTTTTTAAGACTTTATTTATTTTTTTATTTTTGTTTTTATTTTTTTGTTTGTTATCAATATTATTTAACTTAATACCTAAATCCAACTATAAATGTTTGTATTTTAATTTTATTCTTACTTCTATTTCATCTCATATGATTTTCTTTTAACTTAAAAGTATGGGTACATATAAAAAACCAAAACAATTAATTGTTATATTCAAAATTAATTGTTATTTTATTTATTTATTCATTTATATGTATAAATTTTTTTTTTGTTTGTTTAATGTCGCCTACATATCGGAATACGTAACAGTAGATCCCTAAATTGTTGGCGACTTGTTCTTGGAGACGTTGTTGCATCTTTTTTGACTGTATCTAGTGTAGCTAAATTTAAATTAAATTAAAAACATTTGCTTTTTGAGTCGTCATTCGGTCATCTGGATTCGTTGCCTGATAAGGTTTGCTTTTATAACTCTTGATTTTTGCTATTTCGAATATAATATTGTATTTCCATTGTATTTTCCATTTAAGTTTAAAGCTTCATCATATTTTAGCTGACTAAGTTGATTAGCCTTGTTAAGTGCGTGTTGTGTTCGGAAAGATTTGTCAGTGAAATATTGTCTGTGACATTGCTCTTGAGAGTTTCACCACAGGGTTGAAAAATCACTTCAGTGATCATGAAATATTTTCGAGTTTTTCAGCAATAAATTTTTATTGATTATTGCAATATTAATGCAAGTAAAGAAAATAGACACAGCATCTTGTTCCTAAGAAGAATACGAATTTTTTTTCAGTCGCGAAAAGATATTTTCGTCGGTATCACGCTTGACCTTGAATCAGCCCTCGCGGGTATCTAATACAGCTAGAAGTAATAATATCCGGCACCTGAAACATATGTTTTATCTATTTTCTCCATATCATTTTAATTTCCATTGATTTGAATACGTATTTCGAGTGACACTATCGAACAATTTATGCAAACTCATCCACATACCACCACATAAGGCAATATCAATTTAGTATTGACATCACACAAAGAAAATTTCTAGATTCGACTAAAAACGTTTGCATTCGAAAACCAAAATTAGACTTTGCTCACGTACAACTACTCGCCTAGATTTTATTTTTTACTTTTTGCTGTTCCAACTCTAGTAATCAGGTTTCGCTTGAGCACAAGATCGCTGCCATCAATAACATCTTATTTTCTCTAGGTACTATAAAGAGGCACAAAAATTCAATCGGCTTCTAGTAACTTTAGCCGCACTAGCATTCTCGCAAAGTATTTCAAACATTTGTTTTGATTTACTTAAAAGTCAGTCTTCCTCGTCGTGAGAAATAAAAAGTAGTTACACAAGCTTTTAACTGGTACTTTTGTTGGCTTTCTTTCATATGATTTTATTTTCAAAAAATGAAATATAAAAAAGAAAACCCAACACGCCGTACTAGAAATGCTACTAAAGATTTTTATTGTTATTTCCATTTTGCTTTATGAGAGGCAACAAAAATTCAAAGACAAAAAAAAAATTAATAAACGTAAAGTTGAAAGAAAACAGATACGAGCAAAATATTGCGAAATGTACAAATAATCTTTTTGGGTTTACTTGCTTAGTGCAAAATCGAGGAGAAAAAATATCGCGCACAAGTAAATGAAGGTGTCGAATTGAAATTTCCAAGTTAAACTTTCATGTGTGTATTTTCGTTGTTCACATGCAGGAAAATGCAAGTGCGACGAGGTCGCAAAGCGGAGGAAAAAGACAACTAAAGCTTAGCAGCTTCCCCAACTAGTTATTATGAATAAAGCTCAATCAAGACACAGTTTCGGTGTCGTATGTGAAGTGTGGGGCGCGGGAAAGAAATGTGAAATGTAAGAAGGTTGATAAAATCGTACTGAAATAAAATCAATAATGAAATATTTTAAAGGTTGTATGTCGATACTTGAAACGTTGCCTCTAGAAATAGAATAAATAATTCCTTTTTGCTTGTTGTTTGCTATTTATAATTTGAAAAGTGCGCGTTGAAAATATTTTTTGAAAATTAAAAAAAAAATAATTTCTGCTCTCGCCGTGCAATAACAACACTAGGAAAATGCATTTATTATATTATCAAAATAAATCCTCATTGTAAAGTAACAAACTCGGTCATGATTTTCGGTATTCCAAGCCTCCATGACAAAAAATAAAACGATAATGACATCATCAATCATGCTTAAAATTCGATGTCGTTTCTGTTATTTTCGCTTTGTGTTCCTCTGCATGCCTATGGATGTTTCCTCGCAGAACATTTACGTTGAAAATTGTTTACGCTTACATTTGAAATAGAAATAAAACTGTAGGTAAAAAGAAAACCTTGAAATCCCAATAACTTCAACAATATTAATTTTTTCGAGTCGCCATATTACAATTTTTCTACTACGACTTTTCACGCTCACTACTATTATCTACAGATACTTCAATTACAACCTTGAAATCATTCTTATCGAAGCCTTTGTATCTGTCAATGTCATTCACCCAGTGGTAGTGGTATTTAAGTAGATTTTCTTATTTTTCAACTTGAATAAAAATTTACATAAACTTGTCTACCGCTCATTCTTCCATCCGAAAATAATATCGTTTTGTTTGAACAAACACCGAAATAGGCGTGGTAATGTGCACGTTCTACTCTACTGGGTAATTTTCTTGAATTAAAACGACGAAATAATTAAGGTCACGCAATTTTAAAGCATGGCATATCAGAAATTATTTTAATTAACACAATCCTATCAGAATGCATAAAAGAAAGTTAAGATGATGAAGTAGTATGTAGGGTAGACACAGTCGTAGCACAGTGGGTTGGCGAAGCACTTAATTAATTGCAACTTTTTCCCTTTTGTATCTTGTTCGAGCATAGAGAATTTGTAACACACATACAAGCAGAAATACTTGATTTTTATGCTCATACACAATGAAAAGTGCGGGGAAAATGTTCGAGATGGTAACGATAGTTATGTATGAGTGAGTAAGGTTGGATCGGAGAATGAAATACATCCAAAATTGAGAGTTTTCTCCGGCGGAGTATCTTGAAGATAGACCTTCCATTAAAGATATTCATGTTTGGAAATTGCATCTATGGATGAGTGTAAACACGTTTCATACGAGGCAAAAGAAAGAGAAACGGGCAACAGCGAGCTTTTGAGTCAAGAGAAAACATGCGCAGATACGTTGTTAGACAGTACGTTGCCAAAATAAAGGAAAATATGTGAGATACAGCAAACAATATGTGAAGCATTACGTTAGTGTTGTAATTGACATTATCGTTATTGTAAACATGGGGACTAATGGACCTGAAACAAAATTTTACAAACACAATGTGAAATTAATAATTTAAAATATGTCATTTAGATTATATTCGATTTAAAAAACAAACGCGATGCAGGTAACTGAAGCAGATGGTTTATGTATGACAATCAAGAGTAGGATTTGAAAGTCCAATCAGAGGGGCGCGAATGTGCTCCCTTGACAAATATTCGTTGGATGACCTATTTATTTAATCTTATCACAAACAATTCACGTCTTTTATATATACTCACCCCAAGGGCCAATGTCACGACACTATACAAAAAACGCTCTACAGATTGTCTACAACGCCGAATGCTCAGCTGATTGTCCGAATAGACAAGGACATAGTTGACAACCAAAAATGCGCCTGGATGAATCGTCGCACTGCGAACAAACGACTTCACCAGCGTTTGAGGTTGAACAATGCTATAAACACATAAAAACATTCGGTATCCTTGAAGCAAACGGCAACAGTGCGTAATGCACGTGCATGTTGAATGCACATAATTTCACTAATTTATATCTGCAAACTTACTATACATGTGATGAATTTTCAGCATCAAGTTTTGAAAAAAAAACAACAATTCTCTAAAGGTTTTTCTCGGAGTGATAAAAAAGGCATCGGTTTTGCTTCTGTTTCGCATCTGGAAAACTTCTTTAGAGATAAGTGTTGTTGTCGATATATTTTGGTCTTAAGACTTAGAAGAAAACATCTTAAGACTTATAGGAAAATATCTAAAATCGGCGGCATGTTCATTCCAATCATTTAGATCGTCTTAAAAACAAATTTTCGATACAGAAATTTATGTTTATAAAACTTTATTAAACTATTATGTTTATTAATCTATTTATTTGTCATAAGGCTTCGGTTCCCTCAATTCTTTTCAACTTCGCGTTCCGAGCAATTATGAACTTTTTCGTTTGATCCGTCAAAGGTTGGTTTTAACTCGCAATCGATCGAATTGTTCTTTAATTTTTCTGTTTTCATTGTTCTTTTTAATTTTTCTAATAATTTTTAAATTTATCCAAATTTTTCAAACGGTATTTCTATATTTTAAAATAAAACAAATATTCGTCAAACATGTAGGCGGTTGTTTTGTTTCATAGTTCAATTTCCGTACGTGCTAGATGTACTGTAATGCTACGTATATACTAATCGATACTATCCATGTAATGTTTAAATTTGCCATCATGCAAGTCTTCAGATAATTTAAAACTTGCTAAGACATTGTTAAA
Organism: Stratiomys singularior; assembly: GCA_954870665.1. Taxonomy (NCBI): domain Eukaryota; kingdom Metazoa; phylum Arthropoda; class Insecta; order Diptera; family Stratiomyidae; genus Stratiomys; species Stratiomys singularior. The sequence goes on along the minus strand of OX940881.1, from coordinate 28,679,703 downwards.
CTCCATGTTGCCAATCAAACCTTTATGAGTGGAATCAAAATTTTCCTTATGTTTATCTTATAAGTTTTTTATATTTTAACGTATTTTCTTTCTCGACACTGTGGGAACCCTTATAGAAGGTAGAGAACCTTATATGGAAACATATAGAACTTAACGGAAATAAATATGAAAATACTGAGTCTTTCTAGACTTTTTAATTGTTTAAATATTGTAGAATATGATGAGTTCCTTCCATAGTATCGGACTTGGGATGTCGCAGCAGCCTTCTTTTTTTGGGAAAAGAATTAAATGGAATTAATGTGTTTTATACATATCGATTTCATGTTTTCCTCCTGAAAACATTGAGGATATATGTTACGAAATGTCAAAAAAGTTCAAAATGTCGCACAAATATTGCACTGAGTAACCCAATTTACCGAAACATTTTTCACGTGAGACACAGACAGTCTTTTTCCCGCGATTGTTATAGTGATATGTTTTCACAGCAATGGCCATGTGGTGCCATTGCTGTGAGAACATTGCACTTCGTGTACCAAATACGAAACTTCTATACTATTTTCGCGCCGAGTCGGCCATTTGAGAACCATTTGAGGTTTGCAGCCTTGTTAATTTTGTAGTCTTGAATAAATTCCTTCTAAGTTATGTAGTCTTGGGCCCTTTTTGATTGTAGGCTTGATGGAATCTTTATTTAATGTGTTAGCAACCTATTTGATTTGTGTAACATATACTGGTTATATGGATCACTTTCGCGATAAACACTTTTCTATCTTCACGATACAAATATTCTATATGCTTTAGTTATAAGTTTCATATTTCTATTCCCGTAATGATTTTTGAATACTTTTTCTAGTAGGTTAGAGCATCCGTTGCCAAGGATTTCCATAAACTTTCTTATGTGTCAAGCTTTTATTACGTTTTTTCTTTCTGTTCTCATTCTATTTCGCGATAAACACTTCACTTTCTTCACAATACAAGTTTCCTATGTGTGTGAAAGGCACGTTATTCCGAAAAATAAGGAAATATACCGAAATTTTAGTCGATTTTTGTAGATCTTTACCGGCTGCCATATAAAATTCCAAACGTCCACAACATTTTTTCATCAAATACCTGCCTACATATGGCTTTGTGTGTATGTGGGCGAGTGGAGACTTCCAGATTACGTTTAATCTTCAGTAGAGACAGGTCCAATCAATTTTCCAGTTGAATCGCATGTCGTGAGTCTAAGGTTCGAAAAAGTCAAGAACGTCCGATTACAATTCTGTTCTGTTTGCTTTGAACCTTAAATGTGTTGTTAATAAAGTTTGATGTGAATCCTGTCACGACTATAAGGGCAGATGGATGTCTCCCTCCAGGTTTTACAATCTCTTATTTACATGAAGTGTAATAAAATTGCTTGTAATTTTGAAAGTTAATTACCAATTGGTGGGTCCAGATTTCAGCAAAGCGTTTGATACTATCGCATTGTATTTTATGTGCAAAACTCTTCCTAGTTTTTCATTGCTTATTTTCCATTCCTGATTACTATTTATATTCAATAATTTTAATTCTTCTTGCTTTCGTTCGTCTTACATTTGTGTGTCTGTCAGTTTATATTCTCAGTCTGCTCGTTTTCTTAATATCCATTAACACTTCACTGGTTTTTTTTTACGATTAAGATGTACATTTGCTTCACAACATTTGCTTCAAATATTTAGACCCATTTTTATTGACAAAAAATGTAAGCTTCTGTCCAAGATTCTCTTATAAAAATGGTTCACGAATAAACTCCCACCTATTATTCATGAAAAATATGTTTTTTTCTTTCACGTTACTCTCACCCCAAGTAGAAGATTTTGGTAAAACAATTAATAAAAAGCTTATGTCCCATATATTAAATTTAATAGCAATACTTTCCTACGTCATTTAATAGCCATAATATGCTAACTTAAATAAAGATTCTAGAGTTCCTGGACTGATTTTTCATCAAGTATGTAATTTCCAAATTGTCTTGTCGTCTGTAAATAACATGTTCATATCATGATATAGTGTGCAAAAATGGAGCCCACAAAAAGGGCTAATTAGTGATCTACTTTATATGTAATTATTAATCTACTCTAATGGCCGCGTATTTTTCTTGATGAATGTCTGCTATTCAAACTTCACCATCTACTGATGAGGGATCGGTTTGCAATCTATACTTAAGATTATTTTCTGCAGTTGAAATCGACCAATGCGCATTGATAGATATTAGTAATTTCAGGTGAGATTTCAAAGCTATTTTGGAATGATTACTTTTCTTTACTTTATATTCCTTCTCAAGTAAAGTAGAAACATGTCAGAAGATTTTTTTTTGTTCCTGTAAAAACGCTATTTTGACAAATATGTATATTCCAGGAGCTAGTTGCTCGCTTTCACTATGTCGATTTTTTCTAAAAATTAGAAGGCTCGTATATGGATCTTATCAATCTATATTTTTTCCTTGTTTCTTGTTCATACGTATCTACCTAGGATTTATATTTTTATTATTAATTGGAGTTTTTATTTATATTTTGATTAGGTTAGTGAGTTTTATCCGTTTTATAGGTTTATAGGTTTAGTTAGGTTATAATTTTCATGTTTCTATTACTATAATCATTTTTTAATACAATTATCTAATCGATTACAATACAATTATCTAATAATCTAGTCGATTGGAGTATTCGTTTCCTAGGATTCGTTGAGCCTCTTTTCTATTGGCTATCTCATGATCAATAATGTTACATGATTCATTATATTTCTTAACTGTCCGATTATTGTAACATTTGCTGATTCTATTTTGTGTCCTTCGAGAATATGTTGCTACCGTAGACCTTTTGGCTTGTGTCTGCTCGCGAAATCACTGTTTTTGCTTAATTTGCGTGTTTTTCAAACATGACTTTGACTGTTCGTGTATTTTTCCCGTGTATGCCTTTTCACTAATTTTTTCATTTATTCTGTAGATGTCACTCTTCGCTTCCTCATTCTGTTTGTCTTTTGCATTGTCTAGTATTCTTTTGAGCTCAATATTTACTTTCTTAAATGCCCTTTTTAAAGTCTGTCTGATTTTTGTTCATTACACACAGGTACAGGCAGTATGCTGAGTATCCATGCCCGGAAAACTGATAGTTTTAATGAAATTGGAAAATCTGCTGTTAAAAATACAACACCATTCATGAGAGCCCAAGCTTATACCCTAACAAGAAGCTAATATACAATGACCCATTCTTAGATCTACTGATAAATACAAGCAATGATAATCTGTGGATGAACATTTATCACTAACTGACAAACATCCAGAGAACAGTCCAAAATACATCAAATAAGCCATACTCAGATGGGCGAACATTCAGAATATGTTTGCAAACGTTATTAAATGTTAGTACTAATCTCATTGTAAGGGCATAACTTGCATCCATATATAAAATAAAATAAATTTTATTGCATGGTCCAAACATTTTCCATATGGTTTCTTGTTTGTCATCTACGTTCTGTTTATTGTTCGATTAGGAACAAAATGTTATCATTGCAAAAAGAATAATTTTCACGAAAAAATAATAACATTTAAGCGTATATATTGACAGAGGGATATAATTGATAAGTGAATCGAAATCTTTTCCTATCACGAGTGTTATCTGCAATTAAATATTCTTGCTGTGCATTCCACCCTGTATGAAATATGATCAACAGCGGAAATGTTATATAATCAGAATTATCATTACATTCTTTATTCGCTTGTAGATTTCAAATGCATTAAAACATGTATAAGAGTGAAGTTTTTGCAGCAAAATGGTTTGATTAAGTCTAGATTTAGTGCGTCAAAAGATGATGAATGAAATATGGCAAGTTCTCGAACCTCAAAAAAATCAAACAAAATGGTAATAACAAATTGTTTTTATTAAGTGCAAACTCAAAGCTTTCCTGAAATGTTGAATTGTTTAAAAATTACTTCGTTCAACCGCCTTAACATACGAACAAAGCGAAAGCTCCGTATTAAAGTAAATATATTTTTGCAATGATTACTTAGTAATCATATTCGTAGTGCTTGTTTGTTAAATCTTATTAATTCTTCGTGCCGTTAAATGTTTACCGAGCTTTAGATACTTTCCAACAAAAGCGAAGTACGCTTTACACTTCATTCATTCGTGCACAAAAGAGATAGACAAAGGAACCGAATATTTGCGGATGAGTGTAAACACAATCGAAGACACGCATGCTAATTTTAGTATATTCGTCGTACAGACGAATTTGTTATGCCGGGTCTAAAAATTACACTCGGTTAAACATATCTCACCTGGCGCCAAATTTGCCGAAAAAGGTTACACAATTTGCGCGTATGTACAGTTTGACCAGCTGTTTGCTGTTGGGTAGCTTAGCGTGCTTTTTGTTGTATCTACACCAACTTGGCCAACTTTCCTATCATAAAAATGCTCACGAGTACCTCGGACTCGTATGTATGGCGTGTTGGTATCACCATTGTGTGTACTCACAATAGTGTAAGCGACGCGAAGCTCACTTTGATATGTGACTTTGACGCGGCACAAGCGATCTGCAATTTCAGATACGAAAGATGTATGAGCAGATGATGCTTGATGATAGTGGAGCTTAACATCGCTATGTTGAGTATGCATTGTTGTACGAGTGTTATCGGATGAAATGAAGCTGTTGCGTCCACGTTCACCTCAGGCAGTGGAATCAGCTGACGAATGTACAGTAGCGCTGAACTTGAAAAATGAATGGATACTGACTTCAAATCCATATGAGGAGAGGACAAAGTATTCTGACGGTTATTTGTGTCAAACGATTATACCTTTGATGTTGATATGATACGTGCTTGTGTTAAGGGGCGTTCTTACGAAGAACTGATATTCCGTGAAATTGTTTAGTAAAAATTCACGAGCACAATTTATAAAAATCGACGCACACAATTAAATTCTATAAGTTCTCGTCGTTTCATAGATGAGCCGCCATTTATTTGGAAAGGTTGGATATCTCGTTACATCATAACCTGGAAATATCAGCACCTCAGCATCACATATTTTTTTCCATAGCGTAACCAAAAAACAGTGAGAATACTCCCGTATTCTACGAGTAGGATGAGATAGACAAAGAAAAAGTTAATCTTTGAGAATGTTATTCTTGTTAAATGAAATAATGAGAAAAAATTTATAAATATAAATAACAAATTACCAATAAGTTGAGTCCTGTTAGATCTGGAGTTTTTGAGAAGTTTTCTCGCTGTTTTGTGCTTACACTTCGGTTTTTTTTTGTCCGAAAGCACTAAGTTTTGAGACAGATAATTATCATCTACGGGAAGTTTTGATTGACTGAGGTATCTTCAACTGTGACGCATTGCTTTCTTGTGGAATCATAGGATGTGGTTACTTAGAGGGATTGGACTACCGTTCAAAAACTTTTTTAAACCTGTTATAGGACAAATGTGATGAACGTTATCGATTTGGATTTTAAATGCTAATTTATCACTCCTTGACTATTTTCTTAACTTATGAAAAAAAGTTATGACGTCAGTCTAACACTGCTGTAATATCAGATGTTAAAATATGCTCAATGTAACCACAATTTTTGTCAACGAAGACTAGTCACACCAATACAACAGCACCGAAATTAAGCTTGTAGAACTTTAATTGCACAATATTTGCACTACGACTAACAATCGCTTATATACAATATGAATGCACTAATATAGGGTTTCCATGAAGGATATAACAATTTTATCTATTAATAAAATACAGAAATATTTGAAATATTGAGACCAAACTAATTGTGGGTGTTAGTTCAAGCATTGAATGAAATTCGATTTCGACTACCTCGAGCCTGTTAACAGTGGTCGATTATTTGGACTCAATTTTCCATCACATGTGGGTTTTTTTGCTGACCAATAACGCATATTTTGCTTATCAACAAAGTCATTGAGCCAGAAACGAGCTTCATCGATGAAGAGGATTTTTTGACGAAATTCTTCATTTTCTTCAAGCTTTACCAGAGCCTAATTGGAGAAGTTTCGGCATTGAGTCAATTTGATCTTGTAGGCGTGGAGGCGAAGATCTTTTCGCAAAATAGGCCACAGTGTTGTTTCAGCAATGCCCAATTCTTGATAACGAATGGAATCGATATTTTTGGCTCATTTTGAATCGATTCACTTATGACTGCGATATTTCCTTCGCTTTGACCTGTGCGACGTCTTTTTGGCACCTTTTGGAACGTCCAATAATAAAAAAATTGGACTCAAACTTATCCACTATAGCACGCACAGCCTGTCGGGTGGGACGATAATTACAGCCGAAAATTGGAGTAAGCAATCTTCAAATTGCGACCACCGACTTAGAATTTCGGTATTTATTTTAAGTAATTGCCAAACGTTGCTGTTTCGTTAATTTTTCCGTAATGAAAATGTTGACTTCAACTAACGTTTGACAGTTCATTAAGAAAGTTTAAGGGTACGCTCCCATATAAAATACGAAAGTTTTCTGTCCTTAATAGAAAACTCGAAACAAAGTGATAAATAGGTTAGTAGAAAGTTATTTCACAGGAGGCGTTCGAGCGGCTCCAAGTCCTATGCAGGATGAAAAGTATAATATCATGAGATGGACTAAAAGCTCTGTGGAATAAAAATGAGTGCATATATGACCTTGAAATTTTAAACAGGCTTTTTTGAGTCACAGCCGCAAAAATTTTGATCGAATAGAAGTCATGTTAAATCTTAAGTCATATTAACTATCGTGAATAGTATCAAAAGTTTAAGAAAGATGAATTTGACGTCGACGACAAAGATCTCAGTGACAGGAAAGATAATTCGAGAAAGATTTCTGCCAAGCACAACAAAAATTTGCGTTAACATAACGATTGTCTCAACCAGTTCGTTCCCGGAATTACAAGGAAAGGGCTCAATACGATCGGAAACGTAGAAACGTCATACGTTCATTTGACATGTGTGAAATTTTGTTTGCCAACCAATCAAAAAGGTAACTCCGAAATGAATACACCGGTAGGACGAATGTAAAATCCACAGTTTTTATCGTCCGTTTTATTAATCCTGACTTGCGACAACCAACCACAGAATAGATTAAAGCCGGTTCTTTAGCTCAGACTCTGTCATTATGCTCATAAAAACCATTAAAACATATTGCTCCTGTTTTCATGGTTTTTGTTAATTGGAATACTTAAAAAACCAATGATTCGTAACAGGCTAATATAAAGGAAAATGCAGCCAAAAAGAAAAGTGTTGATGGAAAAAATTTTGATGATTATTTTTGGAATTTTTGAAGAATTTCAATATCAGAAAAAATCCTTTCTGAGAAAAATTTTTCATCACACCAAAATGTGAATTTAGCGTTATAGGATAATTTCGAGGTCTTTAGGAAGACCAATTGAAAAATGGGATGAACTCATAATACTCATGATTTTGACTTGTTTCATTGTGATATTTTCGCTTTCAAAACATTTCATTTAACCTACATCGAAAGTACGAGGTCTGGCTATTAAATAACGAGACTGCGCGCCTAGAGGGCGCCGTAGAGGGGTGGGGAAAAAACTAGTAGTGCGTTGGGTATTTAGATATCTTGTCTATGCACGTACCAACCCACGTTCTCGTCACTATTATTGTATATGTGCAGTAGCGGTTTGAAACGAACGTGTGTTTTTCTCGTGCCAAAAACCATGTGTAACGAAAAACAGGAGCAACGTATCAATCTAAAATTTCTCGTTAAATTGAAAAAAAACTCCGACTGAGTGCTATAAATTGTCGCAAGAGGACTATGGGGACAATTCTCTATCTCGTGCGCGTGTTTTTGAGTGGTGTAAGCGCTTCAGTGAGGGCCGAGAGAGCACTGAAGATGACCAACGCCCAGGTCGCACTGTCACTGTTTCAACTCCGGAAACAGTGGCCAAAATCAACCAAATTGTGCGTGCAAATCGTCCAATGAGCATCCGGATGATTACCGAGGCTGTAAACGTCAATAAAGAAACGGTTAGACAAATTTTTTCACGAGGAATTACACATGACAAAAGTCTGTGCGAAGTTGGAGCCAAAAAAATTGCGTCAACAGGTCTGCTCAGATTTCCTTGAAAGGTTAAGAAAAGATTCCGGACCGATGAAAAACATTATTACTTGCGACGAAACGTGGATTTTTCAATACGATGTTGAAACAAAGCGGCAATCGATGCATTGGAAGACGCCTGAATCGCCCAGAATCAAAAAAGCAAGGATGTCCAAATCAAAATTCAAGGCAATGTTGATCGTTTATTTCGACATTAACAGTATCGTGATGACTGAATGGGTTCCTGAGGGTCTGACTGACAACCAGACTTACTATTTGTCAGTTTTGGCGACACTGCGAGAACGAGTTTGTAAGAAACGGCCCGAGTTGTGGAAGAACAACTCGTGGATTTTGCACCAGGACAACGCACCTGCCCATAACGCGCTATCTGTGAAGCAGTATTTGGCCGGTAAGCGCACTCCAGTGCTCGAACACGCGCCGTACTCGCCAGATTTGGCACCGTGCGACTTTTTTTGTTTCCGAAGGTAAAATCTGCTTTAAAAGGGACCCGATTTGAGTCGATGGAAGCGGTAAAGCAATAGACGGCAGAGCTCCTAAAGCCCCTCACCAAAGAAGACTTCCAGCACTGCTTCGATCAATGGAAAAAACGTATGGAAAGGTGTGTGGCGAGGACAGGGGAGGAGTATATTGAAGGGGAGCGTTCGAACGTAGAATAATTTTTATAATAAATCCCTTTTTCGTAACCAATCTCGTTATTTAATAGCCAGACCTCGTATATCCTTTGTTCTGATTAAAAATATAACTGAAATAAGAAAGAATCGTAGTGAGAAAGGCAGTCGGGATGAGCTTTTAGAGTCAAATCCACATTTCAAATCCTCACAATGGTGATGATTTTTCTCGGAAAATAATGATTTTATTTTTGAAAGAATTGCTGCTAGGATTGTGACAAAGCTTGAAATAGAGAATTCAATACAATTCAGGAATGGATATTCTGCTATTACTGTTCATAACATTCAAAAGCATTAAATTTGCATTGAAAACGTTAAATGATTTTGAAATAGTTTTTTTTTTGAATGGCGAGTGTAAATTACAAATGTGTTGCATGTACAAAGCATCCTTGTATGTTCTAAAAGTGATTGACACACCTAAACGCTTTTCGAAATAACAAATCAGAGCCATGAGCAACAAGCCTTCTTAAGCTTCGCTAAAATCGAATAATTGATTCAATGAAATCTTGAATTTAATTAAGTCACATGCTTGCACTCCCTTCTTTTGTATTGACGTCGACAGTAAACAGCGTAAAATTCAATCAAGTTTATATTTATCCGCCCTAAAATTAAACACACTCAATTCAAATAGAAATACGAATGTGCTTGTATATGTATGCCCAGCATGTACTCGTATAAAGTTTCTAATGAAATTCTCTCGTTTTACTTTCAGGTTGTTGGTGGACCGTGTGGTTTTCATGGCCCTTACACATTCTATAAAGGGTTAGAAATTGTGCCTCAAACGTTCAATGGAATTAATGGTACATATATGCGTAACCATAATTCCTTGAATGGATCAAACAATACACATTTATTCCCAAATAATGGCGGAAGTAAAATAACAAAACATTTAACAAGGAAATGTTCAAATGATAAAAGATCAGATGCTGCCTGTAATGATTCCAGTAATACAAGGTAAGTGTCGCTACTAAATTATATTCGAATAAATTTTGCTCTAGATTAATAAAAATATCGGAGATATATAAAGTTAAAAATAAAATTATTGCATCCATTAATTATTCAAATATGCTATAGAAAAATATGAAATATAGGAAACCTTGAGTTTAAATCATTGTTTATCAATTTAATAATTGTTTATCATCTCGGTCACGACTGTTTTGCCTTTGTTGATCCATCTGAGCCATAATCAGCTCCTTTCGTTATATCATAAATTTGCAATTATTTTTATATATTTGCATAGCAGCAATTTTTGAGAGCTGTCTATATTTATTGATGAAAATTCATAAGCGATACAATAATTCTTATGTAAGAATACATCCGATAATTTTTTAATTTTTTGGCTACGAAACTTGCAAAGGTTTCTGTAGGTTTATATGGAGATGTTTAGCTCCGCCGGGTCTTGCGTTCTTCTTTTCGTAGACATGTTTCGATTGTCTGCACCATCTTCAGCTTGTTCCTAGGCCCGCTTGACACAAGCACTTGACTTGTGTGGTAACACACAATGTAATTCGAATAGGTTCGATAACGCCCATTCAAAGTTTAATACAGGATTTAAAATTTCTTAATTTTGATCGTAAAGCAGCTGTGCCTACCATATACGAGATTTGTGAGACAAGTAATGACACTGGCAACACTGTTTGCGATCTGGCAACGTTGTGTCCACCGGGCTATGGTACATCGGTTTGTATATCCCTTCCACCTTTTCAGTCTGAGTTTTTACCTTATACAGCTTACACTTTATTCTTGACTGCGCAATCAGTGAATTTTTGGTTTTGTTGTGTGTTACAAACAATCATGTTATATGTTGAACTTGTTAAATTCGAAAGTGTTTTAAAAAGTTTGAATAAAAAAGTTTTAAAAAGTTGAAAAAGATCTATGAGGAACATTGCTTATCAAGAGTACAACTCTGCGTTGGGACAAATAAGTTTTTGGGAGACTAAGAACACGTTCATGATCAACCTTGTTTAGGGAGTCCTTCAACTTTAAAAACTGACGGAAACGTTGAACGTGTGAGGGCCCTTGTAAGATTAGATCAGTGAACTGTCAAATTTAAACACTTTCATCGTACATAAAATTTAATAGGTAATTTGTGCTTGTAGTAGACTTGTGCCAAAATGGTGCCGTAAATTTACACAACTCAACAAAGTTTTAGATTTAAAAAGGCACTTATGTTGTTCCTCAACCTCACTTATTGAAGTACTGGTGAATGTTTTCTTTTTCCCGAAAATGGATTATGACTCAAAAAGACGTCATTTTCATCTCATCAGTGATCAGTTTAAACTGATATCAGTTGAACTGATCACTGCCAGGTAGAGTGGGAACGACGAGTTCGCCGGTGTAAAGCTGCTCAATAGAACGACTTTGAAGGGAATAACACAAATACAAATCAAACCTTCAAACCCGTGGTTTGATAAATTTGAAAAATGCAATTAATTAAAGTAGTTTAACGCTTAGATGTAAAAATGAGCGTGTATTTGCTCTATTCATAGAATCAGGAAATATGTTTCAAATCCCATTTCTACCAAATCAGACTCAAAGCTTTGTTTTGCACGCATGTAGAAGCGGGTGAGTCCGCGGATTTTAGAATAATGGAGAAACATGAATATCGATCGGTGTACGTTTTTACTTTTGGAAAAGGGGAAATCAAAGAGCGCTGGGATACTGTTAACAATGCACAAATTGATTCACGATTGATAACCCTTGACACCTTGATAACCATTTACAACCCACGTTATCGCACGTGGGTTATGATGACCCATGTTCATGTGTCCCAAAAAAGCTACCACGGAGTATAACGTGAGAAAAGAAGAAGCGCGAGATATCCGAAACAGTAGGTATCTCAAATATCCTGCGTGAAATTTTTGGCTTTAAAAGCTGTCGGCGCGACGGGTGCCGCGTCTCCTCACTCAGGACATCAACCGCAACTGTGAGACCACTTCAGAGTAGTGTTTGAAGCTGTTTAAACGCAATTTGAAAGAGTTTCGACGAAAACATGACTCCACTGGTATACACCAGTGACCAAGGAATAGTCGAAACAGTGGACTCCGCCTGGCGAACGTGCCCCGAAGAAGACGTTGACTGACGAATGAGGAGGGCATCGCCGTCACGGAGGCCACGATACCTCGAGACAAACATTTTCTGACTGGCGAAAGAAGTTGGAACATCGCTGGCTGGATCAAATGGCGAATGGAGGGTATCGAAAAGGACTGTCACCGGAAGGAAAAAGTAAAAACCTAAAGGAAAAAGGTTTGGTAAAACCAAGAAAGCGATGGGGAGGATTTCGTATTTCCTCTACACGGTTGCCCCTTCTTCCTACACGTGAACTGAGCTCTTGCTGCCTTGTTTGCGTTTTCGTTTCACTCTGAATTTTCGTTTCCATTGAGCGATCCACGTTAGTTTTAATTCCCTTCCTTTGGTTAGCTGCAGCTTACAGTATTTATCAAAAATTTTACACAACTTGTCAAGGTACCTCTATCGGATAGGATGATTAGTTTGGCGACGCGATAAGGTTAGCGTTGACTAGCTTAGTGGCCGATTTTAAAGCCAAAATCGCGAAAAAAGGCTGTGGCCCGATTTTAAAAGATGAATGAGTAATGAATAATATTCAAATTCACTTTAATTTATTATTTATCATAATTTTTAGTCCAGTCCTCACAAAATTTTCCTCGTATTACTTAATCTCCCCTTGGCTTTATCCTGATAGTTTTGAGCAACTATTTCGACTCTCATGAGCTAAGTAAAGCTTGATTTTTAAATGGTTCAGGAAAGCCGAAACAAGTTTTCAGGACAATCTAGACAAGGCCAAGCAAGATGGAAAAGGATTGGTCTGCGAAAATGTATCTTTTATTTCAATATTTCGAGGAAAAAAATTGATGCAAAATTTCAGTAAATGTTTAATTTTTATATGGTATGCAAATGTCCTACTCTACGTTTAGTTTTGGTATTTTTCGACAGAAAATTAACATAGCAGCCTCATTAAATGAGTCAACTTAAATTCAAATATTATCGTCTTTATTACAGACTTAAGAAACCTTTAATATTAGCTTTGGGCGATTGCATACCCGTGCGACCCTGGTCCGATTCACCAATAGCCTGCCTGGCGGAAGTTCGAATGATATGGCGGGATCGGAACGAGCCTTCTTTGTTGACTGGCTTGAGATTGTATTTCTTGCCAGAAAACACACCCATGGGTCGGAATGGCCATGGCGAGGTAAGAATAAATATATTTTAATTGAGTCTTCATAAAGATTTCTGTAGGCAAGTTGAATGAGCTTTGATTTAAATTAGTGTGTTGCTAATATTTGTGTTGTGAGGAAAACAACAAAATGATCTTAACAGCTATACATATATTTTGTTTGTTTAATGCAAATAATTAAGTTCGCAATCGAAGAATAAAATATTGAGCGTTAGGTAGAAATAATAATATTACGCAGCCTGAATATATTCATTTGATTTGTTTGTTATGTTTGGTTAAATAAATCCGTAAATCGGAAACGAATCATTTTAACTTTCTTTCAAATACTCAAAAAATCATATTTGCAAAAGTTTCTATTTTCTATTCAATACAGAATAAGAAAATAATACAACAGAGGCATGAATTCATCAGTTCTAACCTCCTGTGAGAGTAAAGCATTCCTAATAACAAATCCATTCGAAAGCTGTAGCACACAATGTCTAATTTTCAATTTTTCTTTTTTCCTATCTTACTTTTCTTCTATAGGATGAAGTAGTTGCGATCTCGGATAAAGTTGTGATTCGTGCCGAAGATTTGCTGAATTGGATTGATGATCGGCTTCAATGGAATTGGGGGTTAGTGAGGGCACCTGCGTCATCGAAAGATTTGTCCGGAAGTTGTAGTAAAGCTCGCAACCATTTTGTGTCGGAGAAAAGTTCGAGTGATGTGATGGAAGATCCACTTGCCTGTCCCACAGTAACAACAAGCCTTTCGTTGCGGAATTCACAATTGGATTTTTCCGATGTGGAACGAGAGAAGCGATTAGGTGAGTGTTTTTGCATTGGCTAAGCAATTGTTGTTAGTGTTTGCTATTGAACTTCATTACCACTAAGCAGTTAAATCGGTTTAAAATCGTTTTCCATGAAAACAGCACATATTGCTTTGAAAATTTTATCATAACTCTTGGGCTGAAGTGTATTTTTTGTGGTCCTTCCTAGACGCGATGGCCTAAAGGTTTAGGGCTAAAGGTTAAAGGTTGGCCTAAAGTTTACGATAGTCTCCTTCGTATTATGTGTGTGCAGAAGTTTTGTCGGTTTCCAATTTAGATATTGTTTGTTTTCTTATAAATTCAAACTTCGTCTAATATATAATTACTAGTATCATCTATAATATGTATTTTTGTCTACAAATCGTCCCCTTATCTTAAAAAAATTTGCTACTCCTGTACGAAGATCCTCTTCAGATTTGTCAGTTGCCTAGGACCGAAACACGTGATAATCCGTTAGAGCAAGGTTGGGAGAATATTTTGGTTTGGATTAAAGTTCGCAGTCAATCTACGTTAATTGCAACTGCGTACGGTCTCACATTCTCATGATGATGAAAAAGATGACTTCGCGGCGATTGACTAATGCAGGACTCTTATCGTCCATTGCTTGTCGAAGCCATAGTACGCATTTGACGTGTGAAGCTCATCCCGACTAATAATTCCTTGAGAATCCCACAAAACACACAATAAGACCTTTCCTGGATGCAAGCCAAGTTTTGAAGACGATGCTGAAAATTCAACACTTTTGTACACTGTCAGATGCCGGTCACTGTCAAGTTATTTTACAGGACCCACTTTTCATCTCCAGTAACCAGTTTGAGCTGAAGGAGAAACACGGCAGGCCATATTGTCTGCCATCCACAGTTTTAAAACATATCCTAGCGATTGGATGTTTCTCTCTATAGGACTTCTAGGAACCTGGAAAGTCCAATATTTCCATGTTGGGCATCTTATCACCTCTTAGCTCCCTCTTTGACGTCCAATTGCTTAGCATCTGTCACTTCTTCGGGTCATCCTGATCATGACTGATCTTCGGACTGTTGTTCTCTATTACCGCAGTTAACATGCTCGTTCTGTTAGCACGTTTTCTCCATAAGTTCTGCTTTCATTACGATGAGCCCCCGCTGAGCGGTGTCCAAGATCAACCTCATATAGTCAAAAATGCCGTACAGGGACTTTATTTGGTATATAAGGGTTACACTAATGATTAGTTGATGCCTGATTGTTCATTTTGCTTATTGCCTGATTGTTCTTTTTGCTTATTGCCTGATTGTTTCTTTTTTGAAGAAAGGTAACAGTTTATTGTTGAGTATATAATAGATCGGAAGAAAGAATAAATATGTCTTGCCTTTTCGAGTTTGTAGACGATCCTGTAGACGGTTGATCGGTTGACAATGGGGGAATTGTTAAATAAGTGGTCCAGTAACATTGTGCGTCTGGGAGTGCCATAATTAGGGTGTGAATAACCTTTACTTCCCTACCACACAAAATATTTCGTCCGTAACGTAATTGTAAATAGCACGGATTTTTCTAATGTCTGTCGCGAATACAAGGACGGAATGAACTTACTCTTCGCGTCTTTCGTCAAGTGTCATATAATAGAGTCAATTGCCCGGTCTTTTTATATTTCAATTCATATTCAATATATTCGAGCCATGATTTAAGGAGCGAAGAATGGGACGTTAAAATATCTATACATTTGCTCTTCTGTGTTTGCTATGTGGTCAGCCCAGCGCAATTTACGGTCAAAGTTGTTTATATTTTAATATGCTTCCCTATTTTTAATCATAAGTAAGCTACTGTTTGACACTGAACCTAATTGTTGAAACGCTCGAAAAGGAATAATATAATTATTTTTAATATTTCCCTAAACTTTAATACCTTAATACCATTACAACGATTTATTAAAATCATTAGCGCCAGAATCCGGGCACAGCTGAAGGCCGAATCGTGTACGAGTTTCGACAAATCGTCGAAAAATACGAAGGACATGGTGCTCAGTGGGCGTGAGATTTTACGAGATCTTCGCTGGTCGACATCGTTCTAGTGGCAGCTCCTGCTATTTGAGTAACTGAGCTCTTGCCATAACCAGTCGAGCGTAATCATTTGGGAGATCAGATATTCTTAATCTGGAGTTGCCTGATCATCTCTTCTAACTTATGGCATCTAAGGTCCGCCAATTTCGACTGCTGTATAAAAACATAGTAAATACCACCGGCGACGGACCACCAAACAATAATTATTCGCTTCTAATGGTATAAACCTGGCATTGTGATACGTTTTGGCACTTCATACTTGTCTTGAAAATTATCGGCATGTTTGCGATTAGCGAAGAGTATCCATTTGACAGATATATATTCCGGAAGTAAGTTGCTTCCTTCTTCAGTGTCAATATAGTATTTATGGCTGTCAAAATTAAAAACACAGTATTTTGGAATACGGTTATTATACAGAATGGCTCAATATGTTATTTGTTGACCCAACTACATGTTGGGTCAAAAATCATAAATCAATCAAAAATTATTGGGTAATACATGTTGTTCTTTTATTCAATCATCCATTTGCGATACTATTCCAATAGTTAATTAATGGTTTGCTGCAATTTGACGCAATGAATTAAAGATGAATAAAAAAGAAAAAAAAAAATGATAAAATTTGCACATGAATAAGTGAATGAAGAATGAGTCATCGGCATTAAATTGATCGTAGATTCGAAAGATGGTTATCGATTCTTTTCCGAAAGGATTTGTCTTAAAGTAATGAATATATGATCGTTATAAATGTCCTTTTAACATTTGTCTCAAATACGAAAGTACCGCAGGAATGCCCAAAAGTTTTTGACCTATTACATGAAGAATACATTCGAATAAATTTATC
This sequence comes from Stratiomys singularior, assembly GCA_954870665.1. Taxonomy (NCBI): domain Eukaryota; kingdom Metazoa; phylum Arthropoda; class Insecta; order Diptera; family Stratiomyidae; genus Stratiomys; species Stratiomys singularior. The sequence goes on along the minus strand of OX940881.1, from coordinate 28,663,086 downwards.
GGCAAATATCTGTCTTCAAAAATTTTGACATCGATTTTTAATTTTATTGTGAAACGACTTAACCTTCGGCATAAAACTCCTGACCCATGCAACGGGAGGTTAGATTTACCTCATAAAATATTGTTTCTGCTAATACCAGCTAATGTAGAATTCAATACATTCGGTTTTGTTTTACATAAAATTTGATGTATGTTAAAAGCCTTAGGGTTCCAATAACCCCACGTTGTACGCAGAAGGTTAAAAGCTCTTCGGAGGTCACTTAAAACTTGTCGAGGCGAACTGTTCAGCGATATATTCGGTCTACATACTGGTAAAGGTAAGCCTGTAGACAACGAAACCTCTACTTTTCGAGTATAACATTTAAGACGGGCTGAATTTCTGCCAAAATCTGAAACACCTCAGATTTCCTGATGACAATGCGTATGGTGAAGGGCCGCGTACAAACTTCCTTTTTGCTGATGAGTCGTGGTTTCAACTGCATTCAAAAACCCGATTTTTAGAATAGGACAGTGAGAATGATTTAAACTCCATCGAAAATGTATGGTCCAAATTAAATGAGAATGTCCTTAGAGCTCCCATACCAAGATATGCAACAGCTGATTCTATGTGCACAAGTTGAGTAGAACGCGATTTCTGCAGGCTACCTAAAAAATCTATGTGAAAATTACAGATAACGACTTGCGAGTGTATAGAAAACGAAAGAGGGACTTACTTTACACTAATTATTATATTATCTAATGTGTATAGTTTATAATAAAATTAATATATTAACCCAATATCTTTTTGTTCAAATTTTATTCAACAAATACTAAAAAAAAATTTGTGCCACCACGTTTATGGTTTCTGTACGTGAAACACCTCTAAGCTAGGTGGCGGTTGTATTCGTCACTTCACGGATATTCTGAACAGCCGTGTTGCAATCAAATATTCTGGTTTTTGCAGTTCTTAAAACTAAAATACTAATTCGGTACAGCATTTTTTTTCTCTCAATTGTTATATGCAAACTAATCAGGAGGACCTTTTCCTGCTCGTTTTGGAGGAAACAAATTATGAGCTTGAATTCTCGCGGGAAAGTATGGTTTTCAGCTAACTATGGGACGGCGCAAATTTACACCCTTTATTATATGCTCGGCAGCTGAAAACAGCAACATTAATCAATCTGGTATTGTTTAAATTAGGTTGTTTTGATGTTAGGTCAACATAGTGCATCATAGCTGGGCATTTTTAACGAACTCTTGGTCCTGCAATTACTTGGGTTCAGGACGGTCACAATTTTGTCGAATTGAACACATATATTTTTTTGTATTGTATAGTAGGGAGTGGATTTTCACTATAGGCCTTTAACTAATATGTTTATGAAGTTCATATCCATAACCTAACGCCGAACCCGAACTCTAAATTTCACGGATCATTATCGATTTAGTCGATTTGAGTTAGGTGAGAAATGTTTTCAGCAGGGACATAGCTGCTAAAATTTTAATAAACAAAATTCGCGCAAAACACCAATCTTTCCCGTTTTCTATGTAATGTTCTATGGGATATCACAAGCTTCTCGATTTCTTTGATTCAATATATGATATCTATTCTAAACAATTGAATAATTCGAAGAAAAACTATCACATCACGACCTGGCCTCCAAATAAAACCATCGCAATTTTCTAATTAAGCTTTTTATCACGTAAACATAATCACATCAATAAATCTATAATTAAAAGGTTTTTTTAAGTAGAGTACCAAAGATTTATCTCGTATACTTGACGGACAGCTTTATTTCGACCATTTTCTGCCTGATCCACTCATCAAAGACGGCTTTATGCTGACTCGATTTCATTTGTTCGTTTGGAACCACCAACGCAACAAACACTGTTGTAGCCTCTGCATTTGTACCTTGAAGAGATAAGAAAGATACGAAAAATAATAAAAACAAACAATTGACCTTGTGACTTGGGTTCCCACAGAAGAGGACAAAAACGAAACAAGAGAAGGCGCATCCATTCTCCATAACTTACTTAACCAGCTCAATTGAATTCTTGTCATCACACTCGTATGCCGGAATGCATTCGCACTCATTAACCATTATGATGTCACCCTCGAGAATGTATTGGACAAGGAAACGCGTCCTGAAGCGATTGATTGGGGCCTCCTCCTCGATTGCAATAATCGCCCGCGAGCCCATTACACCCACAACCAGCAAAAGGAAAAATACAGTCAACGCACGCATCTCGAGCAATGGACGATTGCTTTTTTGTTGGACGAATGTAAACCCGACAATTTTTATCGATTTCTTTGTTGATAATGGCCTCAAATTTAGAAAATTCCGTGGAAAATAGATAATCCGGCAAATCCGCCCGCTTTCAATTACGCGGTATTTATACGCGACGGGGCCCAAGTTTCCGCACTTATAGAACGGTTCGCGTTTCGAATCGAACTGAGCCCCCGGTGAACTTATTGAAAAATTAAGACTCTCGGTAAATATTCTTATTTGCCATGTTCCTTTTGTTTATAATTTTATTTTCTCGACTTGAGAAATTCATTTGCATATTGTCGGGGACGGAGTGTGCAGGCGAGGCGCGTCGAATAGGGCGACGGCAAAGAGGAGACGATTGACGGCCGGATCTACCAAAAATTGGTCTGTAGAGTGGAGACATCGCCAAGATGGGCATAAAAGCGCAGCGCAAAAACCAGGCAAGAGCAGCATTGGCCGCCTCCTCCTCAGCATCTTTCCAAATTGCCTTCTCGCACTAGAGAAACATTCATGAATCATTGGCGCCTGAACGAAAATCGGGGAGCTCCAATTCGGAGAATTCAGAGCATCCTTCAAGACTTTTTTCAAAACACATAACATCACATACTCGGCGGAATTTCGCGCTGAGGCGCATGCAGGGTTTGTAATGTATTTTTCTTGTTTTTAATGTCACGATCGTCTTCATGATCACGATTGTAATGTCGCCCTCATGCCGGCAATCTTGGGGCAATCGTTGCCGGCTGTATTTTACGTACTAGTCAGTGGTGATGAATGTTTATATTCACTACTGTATGAATTGAAATGATTACATGCGATTTATTTTATTATATTATTATTCATTTTGTTTGGACACCGTGTGCAATTGGACTCTTCCTTATTGGGGATTTCTGAGGTATACTGGGAGTCGAAAGTTGATATCCACTTAAGTTTCTGATCAAACTTCACAATGGAGTTAGAGTACACGAAGAGTGTGTAATTTTATTTTGATAGCAAAGCAATTACTTCAAATTTCGTTGAATCATTTCCTGATGTATACACTATTTCTACGGCTGAGAAAGTCTAAAGGTCTGTAAGGTTAATACTAAGTGATAAGTGACTGACATTGTTTGACAATTGTTCCGCAGAACAATTTTATTTCTGATAATGCAAAATTCACTTCTGATCGTGATCTCTGATGATACTGAATCAGGTTTTTTGCAAGTAGAATCCGAGTTTAAAGTTAATAAAATTTCATTTTATCACTTGTTTTAACGAGTTAGATCATTATTTTTGTTTATTTTTTCTGTTTTATCGAGACGTCTCTATGATTAGTTTATTTTTGAGTGTTTTTCAAATTCATCCAAAAAATCCAAAAGCGCTAGAGCTAGTTTTTAACATTCGACGGTAAATTGTTTGTCCATCGAAGGGTACCATTTCCGTGCCTCGTACTCTCACTTGCCTGTTTCAAGGGCCGATGTACTGCGAAGAGAATGTGTCCGTATCTTATGAAGTTGCAAAGTTCTTTCCAAGACTCAATGATTGCATGTTTCTTGGTTCCCAATCCAAGCGCTACGCTCGCCTTGAATGATTTCCTTCCGGGCACGATGAAATTGTGTCTAGGGACCTCGCCGCAAGCTACCATTTTCCGTAGAGAACATGTGCCTTCCCCCCATCTTTTACGAATTATACGTGACGTTTTGGAATATTTACGAAGCTCAATCCATAAGTACCCATGTTTGAAGTGAAGTCGCGTTGATGAGTGAAGCTGTCATCGCCTCGTGTTTTACCTTGTATCTAAGGCTATCATGCAAATATTCACAAAAATACAGACTGACTCATAGACTAGTTCTTTAGCCAGCAAATTCTATCACAAGCGTTTCATGTTTTTCAATAAAAGGGCAAAAGGGCAACATCGAACCATAATTTGCTTCTGTTTTTGGATAGATGGAAAAATAAAAACAAAATTGGATGTAATCCTTAGTGGCTTGCACTATGATCTACGAATTTATCGTGATTGTACAATTATTTGTTTGTTGATAGAAGGGCCAAGTGTGCCTATCAGACGTGATTATCAAGTGAATCATTGAAAAATTCTACAACGTTATTCTCTTTTTGGCGAAATAAGCACAAGTAGTTATAAAGGCGTAAGGCGTGTGCAACGGTTCGCCAATCAATATTTTACATAAAAAGGAACTCGTAACAAAGCTGTCGATCAAATCATAAAGGTGCAAGAATTTCTCACGTAATAGGCTATTGAGACTGGCAATGCCGAAGCAGTGGTCAAATGAAACTCTCAGTGAGGTGGACAGCGTGGTTTATCAATGACTTAAAATCGTTGCTTAGTCGAAAGTGTATTGAAACTGACTTCTACCTGACCCAGCTATTGCGCGGATGCTATTATTTTCAGTCCTACTTGCAGAAGATTGATTAATCACGGCCTCAAGATTGTATATTCATTGCAAGCAGAATGATAAGAAAAAGCGAGAAGGCGAAAAGTGGAAGGAATCCGTCTGGATAGCCTGATCGAAGAGATGCTGAAATCTGCTGAGTAACTGAGTAACTTTTTAACTAAAAAGTAAGTCGTTGTTACGTAACGCTTGCGCAATTCTAACAACATAAAAAGCATATTTGATCGGCTGTAGGCATCGAAGTTGGAAGGATCCCTTTTGTGGTAATCATTTTCTTGCTTCTCCTCTCGCTAAAGAAGGAATTTCTGTAACTAAAAGGTGCCATTAGTCGTACAATATGGGGGTCTAGTCCAAAGTATTGTGTCAAACGGCTCCGGGCCGGGGAAGAAACTAGTTCTAGGCATGACAGTAGGAAGAGTTTAGTCGGTAGTCCCGTGGGTTTGGGTTACTGGGAGTCTGATACGCAGACTTCACTCGTCAAAAACAAAAGCTAGAAAAAGAATTTTCCGATCGCATAAACCTGTATTATTTATTATACGCCAGAAACCAAACAATAGATTTTTGGTATCAATTTGCTCCAAAGACGCAAATGACGGTCTCATTGACCAAGAAAAAAATCATTGCCGTGATGTTTTTGAAATCAAGAGGGAAATAATCCTCATAAATTTTTACAGCAAAAATGAACGAATACGGGGCCATGCTATAGTGAACTATTGAAACGATTCGATAAAAAATTGAAAGAAAAACTGCATTTTTGGCAGTTAGAATCGCTAAAATTGTCCCTTTCACTGCATTTCCCTTACTGCCAAACTTCTAAGTTGAATTTACTATATTTGAAAGAAGCGTAAATCTCGGCCCTCCGTTCCATGCTCAACTTGATGGATTTGTAAATTTCTGTTGTTTTCCTGTTCAGTGTCGAAATCAAACATATTTGAAAAATCGGCTTAAAGTAGTTATGAATGGTCTCTTTTATCTGATAAATTCCTGCCAGTCTGTTATTTTTATTACTCTGAAAAATCCTAATTTATAGATATTTCGTGGCTAGCAGTATGTTCGCCGAGCGCTGCAGCACGCTTAAATGAAACTTTATTCAACACTTTTGCCATCAAATTTTAAAATGACACAGGCTTTAAAGTTGACAAAAAAATATGGAACCTGTATTATAGTTGAATAGTTTTCTGGTGAGACATTATTCGTGTAGAAGACTATGTAAGTTGTAAAATTGTTGTAAGTTGTATGATGTATTTTCAATAATGGGGCTATATCATCAACCAGTTTCTTGTCGTTATATTAGCGAAAGTTGCTCTCTGGAATTTAATTTCGGAATGGGTTCTATTAACAAATTTACTTTCAGCCAGAATTTATTTCGTAGAAAAAAAAACCTTATTTAACTTGTAGCGTTCCAAAAACTTCTCTTCCACTAGTTAATGTCTGAAATTCGTGCTTTCTCCTTATTCTTTCGTGAACTTGTGCCAAAAATAATTGAAGTTTAAAATTTATCGTTAATTTAAGCATATTGCACTTAATTTTCATCTTAAATGACGGTAGCTTAAAAAAATCATTTAAAACCTGATTTGACATTGCATTTTCTGCATTTATAAACAGCATCCAACATTATTTAGTTCAGTTTAACTTCCTTAACAACCACATCTGTGTGTTTAATGAATAATTGTAAATTAAACTGACAATTAAAGAAAGTATAAACAATTAAAATGATATATGTAACTTAAAAAGACATAATAAATGAAAAACCTTGAAAAATAGGATTCCCTTAAACTTACTTCAAAATTGACAGGGCTCTAAATGAACTGAGGTAAAATGTATAAATTTTTTTTATATTTTGTTAGATTAAATAAAGAAACAAGGATTCGATCTGCTGTAATATCCCTGATTCTGGAGCAAAAGGCCACCTTTACTGGATTCACAAAAAATATCAAAAATCTTGAAATCGGCTCACACTATTTGGACGTACGCTACTACTCGTAGATCCTGAAATCTTATGAATAATAAAAAAGGCAAAAGCCCTTACAGGATTATTGGTGAAAGTGAATTAAATGACTCATTTCGTTGCAAACCCAAATGCGCGTATAGAATTAGTCTTCCTTGCTCACACTGTTAAAAAGATTATACTGACAACCTCCCAGTTTATAAGGAATAAATATGATATGGTTTTAAGAATAAGTTTCCCATTGGCGCTAACTTATCCATCGGCAACTTGTAGATACATTATCAGCACACACATACTATAGAAATTTGTAAGTAATATGAAACCTGGAGCTGGCGCTTGCACTTTTTATTGTTTGAACTGTATTGGCGCGATCATTAGTTGGCGCCAGGAGCTTTCTACTATACGAATGTCGCCAAGATCGTCTATCAACGTCAATTCAGCAATATTTGATGGCGGCTTGGAGGCATCAGCAACACCAATGTGTTGAAAGAACATTTGTTGTAGGTGTAACATTGGCGATTCTTCTCCCTTGTCCACGAGACATTTTTATAACAATACTTCATCAAATTAAGTGATCGTTAGCGTCATGTGAAAATTTGTTACTTGAAATTTCTACTTGTTGTTTCTTTTGTGAAATAAATTGAAATAGTATGCATTTGAATATGATGTGGATATTTGCTCAAAAAAAGAAGAAAAGAATAAATAAACATATACGACTAGTGGCACGCTGCATATATAAGAGCTGTTTATTGTTATATTTTTCCCATCTTCTATTTATAGTCCATTAAGTCAGTGTTTATTTCAACGTTTTTAAGTTAATTGATTCCTTAAGTAAACATGTCTGGCGCTATCATGGCGCTTGTCTGTTTGACTTTGTCTGGAATTCATATAGAGATCATTTTTTATTTGTTGCAGATCATTAACTGATTGATTGTATGATTGATAGATTTTTCAACTATTTAATTGAAAATTCATAAATCTATGAGCTAATTTGCATAAGTGTCGATATTGTTCATGCTATTTATGTTCCTCATTTTTTCCGTAATTTCAAATAATAGAAACTCCATGAATGAATATCGTGTGAAACATTTAATTTTTTTTTTCTAATTCATATATCGGGATATAAAATTTCGTATATAAATCTAATAATCTTAAACTTTATGGGCTTTCGGTTTTGAGCAATATTCCATCTCAGTCGCATGGCATTATGTAGCATTCGTGGATTGCTTGAATTTAATTGGCGCTGTTACAATTCAAAATAAGGAAACAATTCTTACAGGATCGCCTTAGAAGTAAAAACACGGTAGAGCTTCTGAAAATGTGGCTTTAGAGGTGAATTTAAGATTTAAGATTGATTTTTGCGGAATCTTAACGCATCAGACTTGCTGTTTGCTGCTGGAGGAGAGGATTGCACTAATTGTTGTTAACTCTCATCAATCTCACTTCTTGGCGTTTTCTTTACGTTACTTCGGTGCACAAACATAGAAATTTGAGTAACGGTTTTAAGGTTTTTTTTTGTGTTAAAACAGAATGCATTAGTCAACCTCGACTGGTGAGGATAGTGAAACACTACTCGAATTTACTAATTGGAGGACGCGGTCTATGGAGCGCGACTGCTGGAGGACGAAGGGTCTAAACGACGACGAAGACGTTTAAAAATAAGAACGAAAACAATATTAAGACTGAATGATGCCCAGTCATGTAAAAAATTCATGTTGTGTACGGTGAAGGTATTTCATGCAAATCTGCAGCTCGAAAATGGTTTGCTTGCTATGGTTCTCGTCATTTAAAAATGATATATAAGTCGAGCCCTCGATGTAAACGGTTCTTTGTAAGTTTGAAAAATATGAAGATCAAGCCAATGTCTGCGATGCATGGCTGAAAAGTAATCAAATCGAGCCGTTTCTCAAGAAAGGACATTTTTTCGAAGGCATTATGGGCGCCGTAAAAGGCGTTGCTATTTGGTGAAACTTGAAGGGAACGTGCACCATAAAATAAAATTCTAGTTTGACGAACGATTCTGCCTTAACACTGGCAACTAGAGAGATAACGCCAGGCGCTTGAATAGAATAATATGAAAGGAAGTGTCACTTGATGTGAACATGATCGTTCACACAATTCATACAATTTAGGTATTCGTAAAGTTTTTATTAATCCAGCCTCAAGTCCGCAAATAGCACCTTCTTACCATCACCTATTTTGTCTCTGCCAAAGTCTCATTGAAAGAAACTGCTTCAAAAACTTGTGACCACCTTTCGAATCAGTTTTTAACCAGAACACAGGTGGCATCAAGACAATTCCCTAAAAATTTGGAAATATAATCGATAACAATGAAGCATTTTGGTTTAAATAAATTGATTTCCAAGAAAATCAGAAAATAAATTTTTCTGAAAGAAACCATAAACAGTCGCCGGACGCAATGTTATGCCTAAAATACTTTGCTTGCACTTTACTTTTGTCACACGTGATTAACTCCAATCTTTAAACTGTTCTACCGACTTTCAAATGAGTACATAGTTTGATTGATGAGTGACGAACCCGCAAGAGTTAATGCATCTATACACGTTTAGTCCCTTAAATCAAGTATAAAAAAGTTTCACATGCTTCGAGGCTAATCAGAAATTAACGGTGATCAATTAATCAATAATTGAAGCTTCTTCTATTGATCGTATATCCATTCCTTACTTGAAATCTATATGCAAATTATACCTGTCACATTAATCTAATCAAGGCAAAGAGGTACCAAAATTTGATCTTAATAAGGACAGTCATTAATCCGTGGAATCGCAGCCCTTTGAGCAGAATTTCCAATCTTGGAACACCCGAAATTCATATGTTATGCCAGGATTGCATTGAAATTTGTGCAGCTGTGAAATATTTTTTCTGCCAAAAATTTTTCACAAGTATTGGTAAATTCACTGAAGTTTAAAATGTGGTAGAAATACAAACATACAAAAAGTGTAAGTAAATAAACTCTGCGTGCGAATTAACATGTTCCGTTGATAGCGGGGGGCAAACTTATTTGGAGATACAAATCGCTGTTTAACAACTTAAGAGTTTAAAAATTCACGAGATAATGACTCAGTTCACAAATTATTGTTCTTTTTTCTTTCCTTTTACAGATTCCAATACAACAACTCGTGTAGCAGTTCTTACTTATCCACGATACTGTCGATATCGTGCAACCCTTAAACGTCTTGAGAACGTGAATGACGAATGGTTCCGAAACTCGATAGTTGCCGCGTTATGTGGATTTTCATCAATATCGTCAGATATGCGTGTAATGTTTTGTCGCGATACATTCGATTATCCTGAACTGGAAACACATGAACTTTTATGCAATCACTTGGCACCCAAGCTGAAAGGAAGACCGCGTGGACGGAAAAAGAAATATCGATCGGAATCTCCATTTTCGGGTGGTAAAAGAAATGATTCAGGAAGTGAAACAAATGATTCAGATATATCGATATTTTCAGTTGGGAAGGTAAGAGATGCGATTGGATTTTACAATGGTTTTATTAAAGTCTTATTTCTGTGCGTTTCAGAATGTATCTATCAAAGTTGAACCTCGGCCACATTTACGATTTAATCACAGGCCAGCTCGAACGAAATCAAAGTCGGAGACAGAAGGAAAATCATTCAGGCCTTATGAAAGTCGCAGGGACACGGAGGATGAAGGCAAATCACACAAATCGGCAAGACTTCAGACCAAAACTGAACTGGCAGTTTACAATCGAAAGCCAAGTTCAATGGAAAAAACTGGCAAATTCTTAAAAGTGGCTTCAAGTACGTCAGTTACGAAGATAGCTAATCCAAAACCATCCACAACAGCGACAACAACAGTCAGAACTGCGTCTTCAACAACTTCTCCCACGACACCGTCCGAAGAGAAGTTCTTCTTGCGTAAACTTCATGAATTCCACGTTAAGCACGGAAATGTGATACCAAAGATGTTATGGATGAACTTGAAAAATGTGTATTTGTATGCAATATTTCGTCAGGTAAAAAAGTTAGGAGGCTACGATGCTGTCACCATCAAAAAGCAGTGGAAGACGTTGTTTGGCGAGAACAATGAACCACATTTGTCAATCACAAGACGCAAATATGAGAAGATTCTGTTGCCTCTGGAAAGATCAGAATTGGTTACTAAGAAGCAACCATCTACTACTGTTTCGGGGAAAGCAGAAAAGTCTGAAGCTAGGAAGGAAATGAAGGAAACAAAGGTTAACAAAGAGGAGCAAGTATTAAAGGATGAGGACGATAGTGTTGAACAACTGTCCTCGGACAGCGGAGACGCCCAATCTACATCATCATCGCCATCCTCACCACAGGTTCCTAGTATAAAATTCTCCATTAAAAAGGAGAAACGAAGCGACTCTGAATCTGAACTGAGCAAAGAAGAAATGACTGCAATTCAAAATAAGGTGAAAGCAAAGACAACAGGTCCTGGTGAAGGCCAGGAGGTTGACGTGAAACCCATTCTACCTCAATCAAGTGAACCCGTAACTCTAGGAACTTCAACTGGTGCGAACAAAAGCCCCGAAAGGAGTAGTAGTGTTCCAGTAGAGCAAATTACGACTCCAATCTCGGTGCCACTCACGGTAATCGTAGAATCTCCAGAAGGCAACCGTAAAAGATCGCCATCGGATGAAGATGTTAAACCTGTAATATCCACGATACCTGTAGAGGTGTCAACGGAAGCAACTTCAGAGGACGCAAAGGGTAGAAAGTCAACGTCATCGCAGAAAATACAAATTCAACAACCCCATACAACAATTACCGTTCATCAAACTACTATTCACCCACAAACGCATTCCAAAAATTCTGCATCGAATCAAATTACAAATCAAATTCAAATCACAAACCAAATTCAAATACAGCAGTTCACAGTGCAACCGACGCCAAGCGATTCGCCGAGTAGTGTTCCGAAGAGTTCGGAGATTAGATGTAACATAAAGCACGAGTTGGACGGAAGCCAAGAAGTGAAGATCGAGAACAGGGATCTGGGTGGTGACTCGAGTAATATGAAGGAGGAGAAAGTCAAAGCGAGCACTTCATCAACATCGTTGCGCACAACAGTTCGAGTGAAAAATGAGTTGAAACCGTTCGAGAAAGAAAATATCCCGTTCATAGCAGCTGGGACGACAATAACTCCAGTAATATCGCAGCCTCGCAAAACCACTGATGTTATCGACTTGGCGGATAGTGATGGAGAAAGTAGCAGCTCGTTCCCGTCAAAGAGAAAAACGAACTCCAGCCAAGAAAGTGCAGCGGTTCCACCAGTAAAAAAACGGAAGTTAGACATTCTTCGCGAAGGTGGCTTGGAAGTGACCGCAATCAGTAATACACATGGTGTAATTTCCACATCTCCCATTTTACCCGATATTTCGTTAAGAATTCCCTCCCATACATCAGTGCAACCTGTTGATGAAAAGTTCTCGTTGCCTGCTACAACCAGCTTAACTATTCCTAATCCAAATGGGGTGAGAAACAATTTGCCGAAGGTAGCGACACCGAGCATATTTTCGAAAACCAGCAAAATATTTGGAAATCCAAAAGATATTTTGCAGACAAGGACCCCTGCGCATGCTCCTACGGGAGTGGAGCAAATCTTAGATCTCACTGTGAAATCGCCTTTAAAATGTCCGTCATTGGAAATTCACCCCATACCAAGTGCACGACGCAATCGATCGCCGCCAGGTGCTGGGAGTGGCACTAGTTCAACGTCGACTGCTATTCCAATAAATCTTTCCCAGTCGTCTAAGTCAAAGTTAGCTGAGAATGGCTTGCAAATCACATTGGTGCCTCAATCTAATCAATTCCACGGAGGAGTGGTGCCGCCAAATCAACGTCTCGCCGCTCCGTTGACCCATACACAAAGTATCCATAATTCACAGAACCATAATATCAATAAACGAAAGCCAACAATCGATGTGATTCAAGTGCCCACACCTCGTACTCCGGTATATGGTAGAGTACCGCAATCATCGGCGTCTCGAAGCAAGTCGGAGAGGAAACCGAAAGTCGCACCACCCGCCCAACCATCCCCATCAAAACCTGCTTTACCCGCGCCCACGAATCTCCAAAATGCAAAAGTCCCACCATTCCCCTTCGCACCGTTCCTACCGCAATCCGGTGCAACCGTCCCAAATTCCCTGCTACCTTTCTTCCCATTATTGTTGTCGAATTTATACGGGCAGACACCACCCGGCTTGTTCTCTGCAAACCAAATCCCCCCCGAAATATTGCAGCTCTATAAGAACTTACCGGCAATGATGCCAGGTAGTGGATCAGGTGTGGGAGCAGCTGGTGGTACAGTGCCAGTTACAAAAAGTTAAAATTTGTTTGTAGTCGCGAGGGTACACTTTTTTCTGCAGGGATGACAGTACAACAAAGTATCTCTGATCATGGAACATTCAGCAAGCAATTTGCCAGTGAAATGAATCCATCTGGAACTTTTCGACACGGCGAATCGAACAACAAAAGTGTACTTTCGTCCTTGAATTGCCTCATGTATATAATTCCCAAAAGTAATTTACATACTAGTTATTTTGTACAAAGAACAAAAAAATCATAAAATACATTCACAGACTTTTCATTACGATCTTGAATTCAGACGTTTGCTGTAAGTGTAAATATAAGTTTGAAATAAGAAAATTAATTTTAGATCATATATTATATATATACAAAGGAAAATCAAACTGTATACAGAAACTTGAACGCAATACAGTGCATATTATCAGAAAAAAAAAGTATAAACAAAAGTCACGACACATAGCTAATAATGTAAATTGTTTAGTTTTATATTTTCCTTTCGGACGTTATTACGAATGAATGCGAGAGCTGCAGTATTTGAATCCTTGAGGCATCCGTAGAAATGAGTGTTTGATATATTTTGTGCCAGTATGAGAATATCGAGCGAAAATGTCGTTATCGTAATAATTTCAAAGAAAATTTAAGAGAGAAGAATAAAATAAATAAAAAAATGGCAAAAAATTAATGCAAATCAAATCGAAGTAAAGTATTTGTAAAATTTTCTTTTTTATTTCCATATGTAGTATTAATGGTTACTGCGCGCGTACAATTTGAAGTTACAGCGTTTAGTTGCTTAAAAATTATGAATACAAGATTTAGGTTATATTTTTGTTAAGGAATTTTTATGCGATATGTGTATATCAAGTGAATTAGTTGATAAACGTATAAATACCCAATCATAGTTTGTATTTGAATTTTTATTACCAATCTCTGAATGTAGTCGTTGTCATTTACATTTAGTTACTTTGTTTTATTTGTTCAAAAAAAAAAATGTGCACATACGCGATAGTGTGTATGATGGAGAATGTTTTTATTATTCTTATTAAATTAATTATTGCAATAATTAATTTTTTTCCAAAATAAAAATTACACACATATATGAGAAATTATTTTGTCTTTCATTATCTTTTCGCACGAGGAAAATGGATAGAATAAATTGGGGCTCTAGGATTGATTTTTCGGAAAATTAGCTTCAAAGTGACGTTCATAATTGCTTATTGGTCTTCCTTAAAAAAGATTGGGGTAATATATGCAGATTTAATTTAGATTAATCAACTTGCGATAGTTGATTTTGTCATTATGGTTTGGGTTGCGTACATCTTCTTCAAAATTAGCATCTCTCATATGTTTAAAAATTAAATCTTTCCATCTTTGGTTTCGTCAAATTTATTTAGGGATGTACCAACTCATTGAGAAGTTTAGCAGCCTTGTTTCGGTTACAAAAAAGAGAAAATTTTGGAAAAAAACGAGACAATCATTTTATTTTTCCTCGATGCTGGTGAAACTCCGTTGATTACGTAGCTATCTCTTTTCTTTATACTGCACGGGTGGCAATGAATGCGGTATGGAAGATTTTTTACGAACTTTTCGTTTGGTGGTATTGTATGACCGCATTTACTTGACGATCGTACCGCCATCAATCATGCTGTTCGCTTCAGGAGAATCTCCCGTTGTTCTTATGCAGTTGGACTCAATCAATTGCGAAATTGATTTGAGCAGGACTCACTGGAATTACCTCTCCTGATTCTTAGTTCTGAATCGATAAATACTTGTGCTCCTGTTTTGGCTTAATGATATTGGAGGAGAAAAGCCGCAGGTTATTGAATGACTATGTCTACAAAGTTAAACATTAGCGATGACCTTTAGAGTGTCTCATAGTTACGGTGTGCTGGTAGGCTGATATCGCTGATAAATTCAGTGATGAAGCTGAGATATTGTGCCTATCTAGAAGAAACCGTCACCAATTTTTGCTAAAACAGAAAAATTAATGCTTCTGTTGTGTGTTGCGTATCCTTCGTTATTTTCTAGCTGAAGGTTATTTAAATGTGGCTTTGGTTGCTTAGTACCCTAAACTGTATGAACTTGATCAGGTATTGGTAATAAACCTACTAGTAACGAGAAGTCCTAGAACAATTTTATGACCTTAATCTTCGAAAAAATTAATAAATCGCTTGCATCGAGATTAAATATTATTTGGAGTGGTTGCATCAGCTATTGGGGACCTATGGAATGTACGACGAGCTTTTTGGGTTGCAGCTACGAAGCATTAGTTTATTGTCGGCGAAAAAAGGCTTGCTCTCTTCAGAAAATATAACGGCAAAGATTTAGACATCTAAAGATAATTGAAACTGCGTGTCATATTAGGAGCGGATTCATCTTATATAAAAGGGCATCCTTATTCGCTTCAGGACGTAGAGGGAAAAGGGTCTTTCTGACAGCAATCCCTCTCCTTTTCATCCGTCCATGGTGAAAGAGGGATTTCCCTAATCTAGAAGCGGTGGCCGGTGACATCAAAGAATCCTAGTCCGAAGTTATGTGACAACCAGGCTAGGTTCTCGGTGTGACAGGGAAGATGTTTAAATATTATTACATATTATTTTTTATATTCTTTTTTAAATAGTTCTAGCTTGCCGGCTTGGGTTAAAAGAAAACTCACTCGAAAAATTGGATTTTCAAAATTTTTTCGTTTTTATCCAAATCAATATTCGTACGAAAATAAACAGTTTGTGTATGTAGTTTTGGTAGCTTGGTAGGTAGCTTGTGTAGGGTAGTCTTACGATTATTATTGAGGGTTCTTTGTCTTTCGTCCGATTCGTGGATACTCCTAAAGGCAGTCCTTTGTGTTCTCAATTATTACGTCGATCGGGCAGACGCTGTTTGTGTTTTCGCTTTCGTATGTGTAAAGGAGGTTATTGTCCTGAGTTTTTTTTTTGAATTGGAGATAACAGCTTACAGGCGAATTGATCTGTGAAGAAAATTTTCTAGGGTAATAAAAATTTGTATTGTTAATACAACTCATAGAGCTTCCAACATCCAAACATTTTTGAAAGATACATCAATCATACGTGGAACATTATATAATATTTCCTTTAAAGATTACACAGCTCCCAAACTTATAACATAATAAAAAGAGGAAAAGCAAAGAAAATTTTTTCTATAATTTCATAGTTCAATATATGTATACGCACGGACGAAAAAACCAATACTTGTATTTATTTATTTATTCTCCATAATACATAATTGCGATGATTAGTAATCCTCTTAAAACGTAAACAAAACGTTATTGGCTTGTTATAGTTTACTTAATACACTTTCATAACCGTCGCTAGTATTTAGTGTCCGGTTCATAGCCAATGTCCTTCAGGTGCCGCGTTCTACCATCCACGATGGTCTATAGTGCCTTAGGGCCACGGGATGTCTGGATCGAAGTGAAGGAAATGACCGACCGCGATGTACGACGGGCTAGCTACGATGGCTAGAGACGACCGTTTTATTACACTTACCACATTACTCAACCGTCATTTAACAGCTTCTGAGGTACGAACCAAACTTGAAACGGTCCGTAATGTAAATGTGAGCTCTAAAACAGTTATTAGACGGCTTCGTGAAAATAACCTCGTCTCTAGACGTCCTGGATCAGGTCCTCTACTACTGGAGAGACATCGAGTAGAAAGGCGACTATTTTCAAATCAGCATCTCACTTGGAAACTTGAACAATGAGGGGCTGTTCTCTTCACAGATGAGTGCCGTTTTGATTTGTGGCAGATGACCGGGTCCTTTTGTGGAGAAGACTGGAGAGCGCTTTGCTCAATGTGCCATGCGTGAGTCACAGCCTTTTCAAAGACAATGAGTTATGGTATAGGGTGGAATCAATGCCCATGTCCGTGCCAAAATAGATCTTTCACCGCCGTAAGGTACATTGAGTAAGTTCTCTTGGAAAATGGTGTCCCATTTGCTCCATTTATTGGGGACAACTTCGTGTTAATGCACGATAATGCTCGACCGCATGTAGCTCGAGCTGTCACCCAATTCTTGGATGAAGTCAGGATTATCACAATGAATTGGTCAGCACGTTATCCTGACATAAATCCCATAGAACACTTATGGGACATGATAAAGAGACGTGTTAAACGTCGTTCACCACCTCCTACAAACGACGAAAAGCTTCACAAGAACAGGACTCTGTTTCACAAGATAAAATGCAGACGTTTATTTACTCGATGCCTAGGAGAATTGATGCTCTTCGCAAAGCCAGAGGAGGAAATACGCGGTATTGAGGGCGAACCCGGTGAGAATTGTGAATAATTAATAATTAATGTGAATTTTTAATTTCAGCTGTTATCGTGATTGTGTTTGTAAAAAATTAAAACTGGTTTCTTCCCTCGTTAATTCAAATTTACATTCATTTCAATACAACACATGTTTTTACTTAAAAATAATTACATGAACCCTATTATAAAATTAAATTAACAAAACAAAAACGAGTGACCGTTTTTTTGTCCCTGAGTTTATTATAGCATGTATATAATTTCTGCAAGAAACCCAAATATTTCAGCAAATGGGAAAATTGATTAATTTTATCTACTTTAACTTTTCCTTATTTGGGGCATGAAAAGTTCTCCGTTCAAATCGGCTAAAAGAACAAAAAAATAAAAGCTCGGTAATCAATATCTATGGTATTTTGATTCATTCATGTGCCTCCACATGTGATGCAATCAAACATGTAATGTAGCGCGCCTGAATTATCGATGGTGAATCGATTCGTTTCGCTATCAAAATGTTCAGTGTAATTATGTCTGACCTCAAGTAAGAGTTCGCATGGAATATAGCGATCTTAGAAAAGATTTATGATTTGGGAATATTCATGCACTTAGCTGTAGTGTTTTGTTAATTATTCTGATACAAATATTCACCTAAATCTAGACCAGCTCAAACGTGAAAAAAGTTGAGGATCTTGATCGACCATTTAATAACTATTTACGATCCTATCGTATGTACTTGCTATTTTCTTCGAAAGAATAAAATTTTGTTGGAACCTCAAATTTTTAATAGTGAATTCGAATTAAAACAGCAGAAACCGAATGTAAGGACATGAAGTCTCGTGGATTACCGCGGAAACCTGCCTCGTACGGTCTAATCCCACGATCGGGATATACGGGGTTGAAACAATGTGTCAACCACCACCCCTAGAATCTGAGACAAGTCTCAGTCCTAGGTCCCAATTTATTTATGCTACCTGGATTCCCGAACACAAATGGTGAGTGCTCTTCGCCACTCTCTAGCCTTCGAAACCACAACCACCACGTTTCAGCCAAGGATAGGCTCCTCATCGTGTAGGGGGCTGACAGGAACCTGTCATGGGCGTCCCCCTAACCCGTGGTTCAGATAACCTCTGATCAGGTTGTGCTTCTCTACTGTCCGAGAAAAACTCTCAGTTTTTGTTCCAGGCACAGGGGACTGATGGCCCTTTCTCACACCTCGGTTACGTGGGGTCGGTACTCCCCAAAGACTGAATGGAACAAGCCGAAGCCTAGAGCATCAGCCCCCCTGCGTTCACCCGGATTCCTATAGCACTAGTCTATAGGATCCGGGTTAACAAAGTCACAACATAGGAACAACATTTACTGCAACAAATACTCAACGTTTTCTATTTCACATCTTTAGCAGGTGTACTAGTCTCGCATCCACATCATCAACATAGTTAATGTTGCAATACGAGCTTTTCGACCTGCTAACAACATTTAATTTACTTCGTCTACATGACACTCAGTCAATTACATTCAGTTATTCAAGTCGTCATTCAGTCAAGCAACATAAATCACCATCACCAATTACATCATTACCAACAATTATACATCAGTTTCTCATCTCTCCGTTAAGTCCATATCTCTTCTTCTTTAATCCAATCCATTCCAATACACCACTTCAACACCTTCAGATTCTTTCATTAAATCTTCTTCTTCCACTGCAGTCATTCCTCTACTTCTTCTTCCTCTTCTTCTTCTTCTCCTTTTTTTTCTTCTTCTTCTACAACATTTCTTCTTCCATTCAACTCTTCCGTCAACTCCATAAAAAACTCTTCTGTACATCTAATCAATTTTCACCTTCTTCCACTTCATCACTTCCTAAATTCTTCCACCATCCTCAGGCAAATCAACGATTCCGTTCGGAACATCAGACACTTGCACTACAGTCAACATACAGTTCGTCAATTTCAGTCACACCTACTTTCATCTCAGTCAAATATCAATTAGTCAATCGTCATGGTCATCAATTCATCTCGGCTGCTATAACCCCTCGGTTCAGCTTCACTTAACTTTCTCATAGTACACCTATGATACTCGTTAGATCAACCTCTCCTCAGCAGTATAGACCTCGAATCCTCGCTATTCGTCCGTTACATCTTTCCTTCGGTCCTTCGGTTCATCAGTTCAGCAGTTCACACGTTCAACAGCAGCAGCTAGGTTGCTGTACTTTCCGGCAGTACTAATACAGTCAGGTCCTGCCGACTGCAACTCCTTCCCCTCATACAACGGTTTCAGCTTCTTCAACGGACTTTTCACAAACATAAATCAACAGCAGCGGCCCTCGGTACACTACGGGCAGGGCCGTAAGCGACGTCTTCGGTACTAATTACAGTCAGGTCCTGCCGACTGCAACTACTTCCTCTCATACAACTCTCCTTCCATACTTCGGTATCAACTTGTTAACGGACTTTTCACAAACATACATATATCGTTCTTGTGTACGTCTGTCGTCACTTCTTTTTAACAACGATTCAACTCAACATAGGACCAACGCCACTGACACAATCCCTTCTTATTTACACGGGCTTGGGACCGTCATGAGGTAGAACCAAAGTTTTAACCCCAAGGCTGGGTTTGAATGTTAGGACAATATGTTTTTTCCTAATCTATACTAGAGTCTAGTTTTTCTTAGCATTTTAGTTTGAAATATAAATTTAACATATCAGAACAGTCAGCGGAGGTCCCCTTCGTTTATATGAATGCTAAAATTTATAACGATTATGTTTATTATCAGTAATATGTCGAGGCAATATGCAGTTTAAATTGCCATTCTAGTGAAATCTAAAATATCGTTATGCGCACCAGCTGAAAAATCAAAGCCAAACAGCTGTGAAAATCGAAGTTTAATCACTCTAAATATTATTTCTATACTACTTTACTTATTTGAGAATAATTTTTTCTCTAATTATTGAATACCGATTTTCAAGGAGGAACAGTGCAACCACGCAAAAATAAAATTTAAATAAAATCAACGTTAAGCTAGATATTTTGCTTTCTTGTGTCATACACCATAAACTGAGAAATGTCTCCTGTAACAATACAGATCGCTCCCTAATCCTAATTACACCTCCTCGTGTTGGTGGCAGGTAAGTTCTTCGCAAGGGAGGGCGAGGTTTTGGCGCACTAATGGGAAGCAATGACGGTTTCTGGTGTTATAAAGACGTTAGTAGAATCGAGGATAACGTCCCATCTTCTTGATTCATTCTTGTCCTTGCATAATGTGGTCCAGGCAGATTATCCATGTCTTAAGCTACGCTATACGCTCGTCGGTTATTAATCCTCTCTGGATAATTTTCAATCATCTTTAATTTTGTGTCAAAAATTTCACTTTCTTACTTGTAATTATCTTATTCGCTGCTCGTTGGAGGCTTTCGCAAATTTACATATATTTGTTGTCAAAAGCCAACACGACTTGATGCTACAAGGTACACTCCAACGAATTTTGTCCACTTTTTCTAATACCGCTCGTCTTATTTCATCAATGGCATATCGATTCTTTGTTTTCTTGGTTTTAAGTCTTTCTCCCAATAGTTTTTGTTCGTTAGCATAAGCCAAGAACTTGACACACCCCCAAAGCTAATAATCTGAAGCTGTCAAATCGCATGACCATGAGGGGAAAACTGCCTGAACTATTACCGGAAATAATGTTGTTTCGAATTTTATTTGTTTTGGTCGCTGTTTGACATGAAGTGTCATCGTGTTGATCTTTTTGGAAACAAAAATTGGTTGAGAATGGTTTTGAAAATTTACCCAAGTACCGTAACGGAAGCTGCTTTTGCGTTTCGGAGAAGTATGGACGTGTACATCGTGACCATTAGCGTGTGTGCCACGTTACATAGTTCAATTTAAACGAGATTTTTAGTGGAGATTCTCAATCCGTATACGACAATTTTGCTGATTGACATACTGTGAGCGTCAAAAGAAAGTAAACACCTTAGATACTTGTATTAAGAATTTTATTAAAACACAGCAATTAACACAAAATCAAAAATAAGTATAAGGAATTAAAGAATTATTTAATAAAAACTGAACACAACATAAACATTAAACACAAGTAATACAAAACAATGATAAATTCACTTTAATCAAAAAAAGACCAAATTTCACGCGTCAAAAAAAGTAAACAGCAAACAAAGCATAACAGAACTTCATTAGAAATGTCGATTTTTTTTTTAATTTTTCAATATATCGTTTGTTCTCCTTTTGGCCCTCATTTAGTCTTCTAGGCATCGACGCAACAAGTTTTTTTGTAACATCGGGAGAGATTTGGCTCCATTCTTCCTTTATAACTTTCTTTAAGTCGGCTTTGCTTGAGATGACCGTTTGTCTCACTTTTCTGTCAAAGTGTGCCCACAGATGCTCGATCGGGTTAAGATCTGGGGACTGCGGCGGATAATCAAGTTTCTTAGGAGTCCGGTACAGTAGCGACTCTTTCACAATTTTGGACGTATGCTTTGGATCGTTGTCCTGTTGAAAGATCCAATTTCCAGACAAGCCTAATTTTTCGACGCTACGGGAAACATTGTCCCTCAAAATGGCTAAATAATCCATTTTGTCCATTGTGGAGGCAATAAAAACCAGATCACCAACACCAGTTGCCGCCATACACCCCCATACCATAACTGAACCGCCACCGTGCTTAACAGTGTTGGTAACACACTTTTCTTTGAAGGCTTCATTCTTAGCACGCCACATTTTTGGGAGCCTTTTCGCGCCGAAAATTTCGAATTTGCTCTCATCTGTATATAATACGTTTTCCCAACAAGATGGAGCCTCTTTTTGTATTTTTTAGCGAAGTCCATATGCTTGATCTGATTCGCCTTGGATATGTATGGCTTTTTCCGTGGTAATCTTCCTTGTAGACCATTTTTATGAAGCGCTCTCCTGACTGTACTCGCACTTACTGGTTTGCCTAATGCCTGCGTTATGTCTTTTGACAATTTAACTGCACTTGAGGCTGGATATGCCCTTACTTCTCTTACTACAGCTCTAACTTCAGTACCACTAAGCCGCTTTGGGGGTCCAGATATCGGTAAATCTTCAACGAGATGATGTTTGGCATACTTATCAATAATTTTTTTTTACTGTGCAGTGGTTTCTGCCCACAATTTCGCCATTTTCACGCAAGGATTTACCTTTTTCTTTTAAGTCTATTATAATTTTCCGAGTATCAGATGATGTTTGCTTTCCCATAGTAAAACTATTTTCATTAAGTCTTTATTTTTAATATCAAAAATTAGAACAAATGCACTTAAAACGACTTTTGGTGAAGTAAAGCATGCGAACAGCACAAATTTGTCACCAAAAGTTAAGGTTCTTCCCCGAAATATAAAAGAAGCGAAGTAAGTGATACCACTGTTTACTTTTTTTGATGCGTAAAATCTGATGCATTTCCACTTTGGTGAGATATTTGCAATGTTGCCACTTGTTTTGATTTCATGTTTAATAGTAATCAATCTCTGAATGGTTTAGTAGTAAACTCATTAACATTACTTTTTATCGCAAGTCAATAATAGCTTTGTAATGTAACAATTTGAAGATGAAAAGTCGGTGTTTACTTTCTTTTGACCCTGACTGTATATATGCAACAATTTGTAAACTTTTTTGAAGTTTTTGGTGGATCAATTTATCCATTTTCACTTAGAACTTATAAGTGATTTATACCCCTGCTAGCTAACTAAGCGAAGACTCTTGGGTGCGGAAGTTCTGATCAATTTGTCGAATACCTCGAAAGTG
This sequence comes from Stratiomys singularior, assembly GCA_954870665.1. NCBI lineage: Eukaryota > Metazoa > Arthropoda > Insecta > Diptera > Stratiomyidae > Stratiomys > Stratiomys singularior. The sequence continues at coordinate 28,640,148 of OX940881.1, read as the reverse complement.
AATTTACAAAGAAAGGTGGAAAGAGCTCAAGCTGGTTTCGAACACGCGTCCCTGCCGCTTCTCGTCAGGTGCCAACTCACAGGCCGGGACGCATCGATTGGCACTACCAGCTGGGTGAATGTCGTCTGGTTATAATTACGTTTTATCATTTACGCTCTCAGCTTGAGTTGGCACCTGACGAGAAGCGGCAGGGACGCGTGTTCGAAACCAGCTTGAGCTCTTTCCACCTTTCTTTGTAAATTCACTTTCGAGGTATTCGACAAATTGATCAGAACTTCCGCACCCAAGAGTCTTCGCTTAGTTAGCTAGCAGGGGTATAAATCACTTATAAGTTCTAAGTGAAAATGGATAAATTGATCCACCAAAAACTTCAAAAATTTATAAAGCTTACCAAAGGCAAATAGGAACATAGGACAAGTTCAAGCTGAGAGCGAAAATGATAAAACGTAATTATAAACAGACGACATTCACCCAGCTGGTAGTGCCAATCGATGCGTCCCGGCCTGTGAGTTGGCACCTGACGAGAAGCGGCAGGGACGCGTGTTCGAAACCAGCTTGAGCTCTTTCCACCTTTCTTTGTAAATTTGTAAACGTTCGACACAAATAATCGTTTTAAGGCTTCGATTTTTAATGAATTGAGTCTTTTTGGGATGTAAACCAAGATTTTCAGGGTTTACATCAAGAGCAAATTGTTCCAAACGTCAATGAATTGACATTTCCGGCTTTTGGATAACACATTTACTACGTTACATTTACACATTTTTACTTGTTTTGTTCTTGGCTCTACGCGAACAGCATGAAAAGTTTCCTCGGATGGGTGCTTATGTCAATCAAAAAGTGGACATCAGGGTCTATAAGTTTCGTGAACTGAACTGTGAAGTTGAAAAGAAATTCACCCGATTTGGCAGCGTTGCTGAAGGGTTAAAAGAATTATGATAAAAAAGCAAACCTTGATAAACACAAATGTCAACGAACCAACGTGTTATAAACATTAGAGCGCATATAGTGCTGGACAAATTTGTGGGAATATTGTGGAATTTCTTCGTTAATAACCGAGATAAATAACAAATCCTGTCCGTCTTTTTAGAAAAATATTTTTGGTATGTTTGTTATTAATTTATGACATTTTTCGAAAGTGAATTAATATTGAGAAAGGTGGAAAGAGCTCAAGCTGGTTTCGAAGATATTTATTCGAGATATTCGACAAATTTGATCAGAACTTCCGCACCCATGAGTCTTCGCTGAGTTAGCTTAGCAAGGGTATAAATCACTTACAATGTTGTAAATGAAAATGGAAAAATTGATTTACCAAAAACTTCTGAAATTAGTAAATAAGCTTAGTAGAGGACGACATCAAAAATTAAAAAGCCGTGAAGATAGCAAAATCATATTTTTGAGTAAAAAGGATCCAAAGATTACTTCAATGACAATAGCAGCACATATGGAAAGCTAAATGCCGGAAATAATCTATGCGGAAAGATCCGAAGGGCCATAAATCGTCGTGGATATGATTCCCGAAACTCACACGAGCACGTAGGAAACCATATATATCATGGAATTAACTAGAAAAGCGCATCAGGTACCAAATCATTATATCCAAATCACAAAAGAAATCAGAAATATCCCGGGTATACTACAAGATTATATAATTTAATGTAATTGTTCTTTGTACTTTCTGTTATAAACGTATATTTTGAGCGAAATTCAGAAAGGATATTTAAGCGTGCCCACAATTTCGCTCGAGGAATGCAAAAGCATTCATATAAATATTGTAATATTCGCATTCAGTTATTGTTACAGGCTTGAAATCTCAAGTTAAATCAAATATAAACATAATGAAAGCTAATATTCATTTAAAAATGTAAACGATGTATAGTTTTTTGTAATAGTTTTCTTTTCACAAAACGCTCAAATTGACATTAAAGTTAGAATGCTTTCTTTTAATTTTGTGAATTTTTTATTTATCAAATCGATTTTCGACCGTATCGTTCGCTCTTCTTCAGCGCCTAAATTTATTTTCTTTATAATTTATGCTTAAGTACGAACAGGTCTAAATATACTCAATCTATAACGTCTTAATCTATGTAATAAACATAATTTTCAAAGGCAAGTACTAAAGCTATAAAAAATAATTTAAAAAGTATTAGATTCTTCAAAGATATTCTGAAAGTGTATTACATTATAACTTGGAATAAACCTGACGCAAAGTTTCCGTCATCCTGGTTCATCAGCTTCTTCTTTTGCCGGATGATTGCGAGGCTTCCAATGTCATTCAATTCAAAAGTATATCTATTTTCCTTGATGATCGTTGCATTGTGATCTTATGTCCTGTCGTGATGATATGTTCCGCTATGGCCGACATGAAGTTTGAAGTTCTTCCCTTCCTTTTTCCTTTTGCTGCTTTGCTTAGAAACGTTTTTATTCTCGTGCCAATGAGTCTCATCGTTTGTCCTAAGTACACATCGTTGCAAGTAGAATATTCGATACGATAAATGTCAGATTTTTCCTATGTTTCACTTTTATACTTCGATGATCCGAGAATGTTCCGAGAACCAGTTCTTACTACTAGATTGGGTCAGTTGCACTGAATTGTGCCGATTGATTTTCTATTTTAGCTTATTGCTGATACCATGAAGGTAAGTCAACGCCTTCCAGTATATCATTTGCTTACGTTGACCGCGCCTGTCGCGGTCTGGTCTTTTGGATCATCTGTGCCATTCTCTTAATCGTCGAGTGCTTGAGTCCGTTTAATCTGGCTGTGTCTATGATGTACTGCCGTGTTTTTTCTTTCTTTCTCTTTCTTTTTTCATGGCTCTGTATGGGGAAACCTTAAGTTGTTGTGGATGGTTTGATGAGTTTGAATTCGGACTCAGCGTGGGAGCTGCCTTTCGATACACTTCGAATATATTATTATTATTATTATTATTATTATTATTATTATTATTATTATTGTACTGGTTCCACTTGCTGGAAATGAGCATAGGCCAGAAATCGGCCCTTAGCTCCGCATGTGTAGTACTATTGTTTACAGATGCTCCATCCTGTCGTCCTACAGAAGCCAAGGAGTTCCCCCAGCTCTGTGGTCGTCATGTGTTCCAATTCTGTTGCACCAGTACATCACATCACATGTGGTGCAACACATGTTGCACCAGCACATCAGACAAGTAAGGCGTTTGTTGACTCGGGCAGACTCGGGCAGTCTAGGAGGAAGTGTTCTGTACTTTCTTCCTCCTCGCCGCAAGCTCCGCAGGTGCTTGGATTCCTATCCATCCGTTTCATCCGTTTGGATTCCTATTCGTTTGGCGTGTTGACTTACAATATTATGGCCCGTTAAGACTGCCACCAATGTTCTAACGCTATTTCGGTTTTTCCCTAGGAGTTGTTTTGTCCTCATTTGATTAGGGTGAGGCCAAAGAGCTCAGCTTATCCTGCTGTCGTTCCTGTCATTCCAAGCCGTATCTGTCTCTTTCCAGAGGATTTCGTCTAGTTCCCTTTTTACCGTTGCTAGTGGCACTTTAATTGTGTCTATTCTAGTGGCGTTTTGGTCGGCTGATCCAGCTCTCGCTAGTTCATCCGCTCTTTCGTTTCCCTCTACACCGCTGTATCTTCGAATATAAGAAAATTTCTAGTCCTTTTGAGGACCGTGTCTAGAAAAGATAGTTTCCTATCTTTCCCTTCCTCCATTGTAAACATTGTGTTTTGATGTGCTTTATTCAGGTCAGCAAGTACCTTCTCCAACTCACTCTTTTTCACGTATGCAAAACAAAATCGTTGACATACCTAATCCATCATCTCGGTAATAGGTTTTTTCATCTGAAGTCCCTCCTCCAATCGTACCATGATTGTTTCGCCAAAGAATTGTGAAAGAAGATTTCCCATCACTACTCCTCCTTTAGACTTTTAAAATTTCCTCCTAAAGGTGAAATAATTTTCGTCATACAAAGCATTGCAAGCTGCATGTACTTTCTTGTTGAAGTTCGTTTTGGTGTTGCCGCAGGCCAAAATTAACTCTGGGTGGCTTGGGTCCGCCGGGCCTTGCTTTGTGGGTCTCGAGGACGCGTCTCGAGGACCCAAGCCACCCAGAGTTACTTTCTTGTTCTTGTCATCCAAGACGGTGGTTCTTCCTCTCTTGGTGTACGATCCATTCTTCTATGTACCCTAATGTTTCCTTAACCGGAATACTCGGGAATAGAGATTTCATATCGAAAAAGACCATAATTTGTACTGTTGGTCGGCCAAACTGTGAGAGAGCTACTTGATACTGATTTTCATTAAATTTCGATCCAATGTTCTCCGTTGCCTTATTGCAATTTCTCGGCCTTTGCGAATTATCACCGCGTGACATTTTGAGCGGAGCCTCTTTACTCAACAAGTTTTCAAAAAGAAAATAAATTGAGTCGCTGAAGAAGACCATACGATTACGGTCGGAAATCCATTTCTTAAATCAAAATTCGCAAAATTAAAAGGAAGCATTCTTTCATTCTATCTAAGGATTTATTGCTTACCTCTCCCTCATAAGGAAAAATATGGAAAAATAAAAACCATACCAACAATTTGGCCCGGCATTTTATCGAGGATTCAAACACTGTTTACATATATGTCATAGTTATACATGGTATATAGATACTTGCTAGAAATTTGTAGTTAAATATATTTATTATATTTTTTATAATTAAGAATAGGGTAATATAATTAATACATGGTAGACTTAAGAGAAAAGTGTATTTCCGCATCCTTTTAACTTATATTTAATTTCTAACAGCGTTGGATGGCGTGCTCACATGATCCATTTAATGTGTTATATTCAGTAAATTTAATTTATTGTTCATGATAATAATTCTAGCGGTTTTTTTTTCTTGAAAACTTTAAGTTTTTCATATTGTTGTTGGTTAAATTTAGCTTTTTGTTGTTACACAAAATATGTTAAATTTTTAGTTAGGCGCCATTTAGCTTCGATCGTTGAAATAAAATACAGAACGTTATCGCTGATAAAACGTTACCCGCACCAGTGAAGCGTTAAAACTCTTATCTGCATAAATGATACGATGAAGCTGTTGTGAAGGTCGTACGGGGGAGCGATTCAGTGCCACACATTCAGTATGTGTTACGAAGATTTGCGTGACCAGCAGCCACGGGGCTCCACATGTGAGAGAGGAAAACCATCTTGGTCGATTTAGTATTGAGCATAGTACAATTCGCTGCGAGCTGAAACTGTAGTGGATCCAAGACCCCAAGATTTTTAGCAATCTGAAGATTGTTTACGGTCGAATCTATCTGCACCTCTCTGTTGCAGACTCGCGGCCTCATGGCCTCTTGTTGGCTCCAAAAGCATTCGAGTTAGGAAAATTCACCGCTTCGCGTGGCCCCACGGCCCCAAACTGCCACAGTCCGCTCCAAGACGGCTAGAAGTCGGCGTGTGTTCTGCCAAGCGATTTCGGAGGTTTCGGGGTCGTCGCGCTATCTTTGAAGTTGCTTTTGCAGTTGTAACTGTTGATTTGCATAGGAACACGTGAAAACGCGCTCCTTCTATATTTATACTAGCAACGTACTGTTAATTTTCGATTTCCGCCAAAGAATATCGCAAAGTGTAAAGTGGATACCGTGTGCAAGTGCGTGTTTCAGTTCGGAAGGATGAAGTGTGCCAAGCACGCATACATATCAGCTTATGCGATAGAGTAACTATTTCGGGAGCACGCACTGAACATATGTTGGACGCGCGAAAGTTTGGAGCTTTTCCTCATCAGCCGAACATCCGACCGCTAATGGATATTTAAGAGTGTAATTAATTTCGTTGCCAGTTTGACTTGCTGGGATTTCCTTCAGAGCAGAACAGAGGTCCTACTTTCCCGCTTGGTTCAAAAACAGAGTTCATGGAAGTCAAGTGGTAGCTGCGCTGGATTTCATCTTGGCTGGAAGTTGACCTTTCTGCGCGATAACTGCCTTGGGCAAATGCATGCGCGGTATCCGTAGCAACCAATTGTTTTGACTTGACCAACAATAGTGCAACGTAGAGTCGAATGGGAGGCCGCGACGAAAAGAACAAAAAGAAAAAGAAGGAGCAAATGATGGCCAGCGACGGCGATGGCGACGGGGAACAGGTTTCAGGTGAGTTCTTGTAATGTTGACCCACAAAATCACTCGGGATCGGAGCCATCGGCGAATGCGACTTGGTCCGCGTCTTGGATGTCGGATGTTGCGCGACATCCGAGTGATGTACCACGGCAGCTGGTGGACGGCGTTACCGGTGCGGAAAATTGCAAGAAACGCGACACCGCGGTTCGCCGACTTCGGCTTGGTCCATCAGCATGATCCATTTTAATACGGTTCTTTTCTTTTTGTTTATTTTCAGAGCGGCGTTATGGTTGCTATCGCTTTGGGATCTTGGTGGCTTTGATCATGATTGTCGTCCTGATTGCTGGAACCGTGCCGATTATTTTTGCCGTGGACAATTCAAATGTTGTCCTGATTGTGATTATTGTTACGTTAGTGATTGTAGGCATCCTTCTTTTGTTTTATTGCCGCTGGCAACAAAAAAAGGCAGCTCAAATGCGTCAGAAAACCGCTCGCGAATTGGAATATCTAGGACAAGTGGCGTAACTGTGATTAGGTTGTGTAACATGCAAAAGCACCTCAACTATTGTTCACATAGGTAGAATGTTCTTGTGTAAGAAGGTGTGAGTATTATAAAGTACATGCAAATTATGAGGTAGTTGAGCAAACAATGCCACCGCTTCCTCCGTACGTTCATGTAAAACTTTAGGAGAGCGTTAGGCATTGGAGCATGCTTTGTTGCATCAAAATCTTTTTGAATTTGGGTCATTCCATTGAAGTCGAAGTTAATCATAAGCTCAAAGATTAATGGTATCTTATAAGGAATCTTTGATATTCTGTATACGGTAAATATTGCAAAAGACCGCCTTCCACGAAAAAAATTCAATTGAAATGTGGATCAAAACATTTCAACAAAAAATCGCAGATATTTTATTCGAAACATAAACTTATCTTCTCCTAAAAGTCATAAAATCAAACATATTTTATATACTTTGATGCAAAGTAATCAAAACGGAAAATTCGATCAAACATTTTGTTATTCATATCGGCAACAGGAGTTTACTGATAATCTGCCGATACTCGAATAATCAGTATCTACTTTTATTTCATGTACATAGTAAACAGTGTTTATTGGTGTTGGCCAAATAAGGAGGATTATTTAGGTGTTTGTTTAAAAAAACAGATAACCACTACGAAAGTCTATCAAATTGGCTTTTGCGGTTTCATGATTTACAACCCAGCAGGTTTTTCGATCGATTCCGATCTTAAGGTATTGAGAATTGCATTATTATATCTAATCTTAAGCTGAATACGCAGTTCCTTATGTCCCTAAATATGTAATAAATAGTAGAAATTGAAGTGCAACAAGAAAATACGGCGTTATAATATCTTCGCAGAAAAATGATACGAATATGAATTTTTTCAAACTTTGGAGAGCACTGTTCGGGATGCCCAATCTAGGGTTCGGTATCCACTTTCTTTATGGCTCTTTCAGCTCTCGCCTGATTGACCACTTTGTAGTGGTCTTATTTTGAATTTTCGATCGTTTAATGTATTTATTTCATTGTTTAAAGCTTCCATTTCACCATTTTAAGCATTGATTCTAACGAGAGATTACGACAATCGCAAAGATCTTTAAAAATGACGGTCGTTACCAAGGACTGAGGAGGTCATATTTCTAACTTCACCCATTTGAAACACGTTTTAGTATTTTTGCTCCCCATACGTGGTTCAAAAGTGTTTCAAAAGATAAATTCATACCCCGCGTAGAACAATGTCTGAATAAGGTTTTGTGTGGAATGTTGCATTCGATTCTTATCCTATTTTCTGCCATTGAGTCGAAACTTTTCATTTGTCTAAAGTGCATTCACTCGTAGATTAATTAAATAGCAGCAATAGTCGCGATTGTTTCGTTGATGTTTTAACTTCAGGATATCCAACACTGTAGAATAACACACATGAGTCATGAATCCTTTTGATAAATAAATATAGTAATCAGAATTTCTCAGGCTGTACATTTATAAGTCATATCTGATGAGATTATTAAGTGATCTATGATGGGATAGTCAAATTCGTGAATGAAAATAACGACAACATGAAATGTTTTTCAATGGTTTACAAGTTGGTTTTGTTTTGGATGGCGTTACTATTAGAGATATGAAAATAATGAGCATCGCATATTTCACCAGAAAGGATTAAGACACGCCGCGCAACTTCACGTGCCAAAAATACGGCCATATATGATCGAAATGCAATGCCACCATTAAGACCTTGTAGAAGCAAGATTTTCCGGTATGTGATGGAGTGCTCATAGATGTTTTGGGCATCCTTTAGAAGGTGAATGAACTCTGTTCCAAATGCGCCTGGAATCAAACACAGTGTTGTCACTATTCTTCTTCACTACATAAGTTTTCATTCGAAACATCAGTTTTCTGAAAGATTTCAATGCATTCGTCATATCCGTTCAAACCATCCTAAATTTTTTCAATCTTGAACCGTGAAGAAAAGTTGCAAGCAGATCATGCCGATTTTCGGCCCTCGAAGTTATAAAATTTTTTAACTGTCGAAAATCTTGCACAAAACTTTTTTCGGCTGTCTTCATCATTTCTGTGATAACAAAAATCCTCCGAATGGCTAAAAGGCACTGTATATAAACAAAGACACCGTGGAAACTGATACGTTTCGCAGGTATGATACAGGTATCAAACAGGTGTATTTAAATGTTCTGGTATTGAGTTCTGAGAGTGCATAACGCAATTTTTCGGGACACTTCTCTTTTACTCCGAAATTATTTAAGATTTCAGTAGCGCAATAATTTTGGGGTCAGAGTTACAGAAGGACATACAATTATATGGCCAAGGGGGTTGGGTTCATATCGTATACCACAACAAATGGGCTATTCGCAAATGAATTTTTTAGTCTGAGTATTTATGTTAAACGAAAAAAAAATCCATATGACCCTCAAGCCCTTAAAAACTTATTTAGCAAGATTTTCATTGATGTGTTGGAATCCACTTGATGAGTCCAGTAGCGAGTTATGCCATTGGAGTATTGAGCAACCCTTCCCAGATATTTAACGCTCAATTTTTCAAACCACGGCGCCCTTCTATGGCTTTGGCCTAACCGTTTTGTAGATCGAACGTTTTAAAATCGATGCCAATACGAAATGGCTTATGTTAAGCTAGCTTTCCGCGCAGATCGTTCAAAGTTATTGGACATTTGTAATCCGGTTTATTTTGTATTTACTTTTACTGAGATCGCTATAACATATTATAGGAATAAGCACAATGAAACTGAAGAATTTTTTCAAAAATTAAAAATGAAAGCATCAAACAATTACCACAGTACAGTGTAGAAATAAATTTAAAATGAAACCCCTCTTCGAAACCCGCTGACTTTGCAAAAATTCAACTCTGCCTCCAGAACTCAAGGTAATTTTTAAAAGAATTTCAGTAGAGCATGCTTTCCTTCTCTATATTGTCATTAATGCACGTGTCAATTTTAACACGATTTGACAATTATTTTTCAAGTTGGTTAGAGCCAAAGTCAGTTCGGTCGTTTTGTGCTTATTCCGCTCTCTGCTCTCGTTTTCTCCTTATCATTTAACGTAAACCCTCTTTTAATTATTTTGTCTTAATTAAATTTTCTTTATTGCTTTTATGACCATCACATTATCGATACGCACAAGATTTCGATTCTACGACACTTAATCTGTCAAAAGAATATGTATAGTTTTTTTATTCACTATTGGTTTTAATATTTTATTGATTTCTATGTACAAGGTCTAACCAACTTCAATATGTTATATAAATCCTTGCTTGCGTCTTCTTTGATTGTTAACGGGTTGTTTTCCGATGCACTATCTCTAGAGCATCCCAATTGATGATTGGGTTATCCTCTACTGTATGCATGCCTCCTTGATTTATTTGTTGTCTTCAGTTCTGACGAGTTCAGACACATCAATTATCTCGTAGAGCGTTTTAAACTTCTGGCACGGAGGAACAGCTGTTTTATAGATTTTTTAAAGATATCCCTATTCCAAAGATCTTTGAATTGCTATTCCAAAGATTCTATCCTATTCCAAAGGTTCTTTGAATTGCTCCTTATATTTCATCCAAACTATGTTTGTGGAGTGTTGTTGGGAACCCCGCTATTAATTTTTACTCCGTTTTCTTCTGATAAAGAAAGACATGTAAAAAATTTTGAAAATTGAATATTTTCAAATAGTGACTGGGATATTCACAAAATTTGTCCTGGATCTTGACGTTTTATTACGCGATTTTTTGAAAATTTAGTTTCAAAGCACTTTTTGCTTGAACATGCTTTCATTTTCAGATAATTTCATAGAAAACTAATGATGTACAGTAATGGATTCTTGTTGAATTAATAGTGGGTTCCTTCCTACTCCTAAATATTACCTCGAAAAGTAGGAACGGTGTTTTCTCCTAAAAAAAAAACATATTGAAAAATTTGTTTTCGTAAAGATTTATTGCAATTGTTGAATAATTAAGTGGTTTCACTAGAGAATATTTTTTTTTAATTTAGCAGAGTCGCAAAAGTATTAAGGATATTTTGAAAAGAGTCACCTTACTGAGAGAGAAACTCCTGCTCTGCTTTTAAGACTAATTTTTTCGCTGTATGTTGAAAAAAAGAGAAAAGATGAAAGCGTGAATCAGCCGAAGTTAGCCATTGATTGAATTAAAGCCTAAATACTGATATATTGATCGTATATATAGACACGATACGCAACAGCGAATCTGTGTGAATAATTGATTGTAAATGGAAGTGTTAAAATATTCATACATGGATCATATTCCCATTTCGTCGCGCTGGAGGTTGTTCGTGAAACGCATGCTTCTCGCAACGCTCTTCTGAAAATTTGAAACCGCTTTCGGTGTAACTCCTTGGTCAATGGATAGTCCTGCACTCTATAGTTGACTACACAAACCTCATTCAGAGTTCCCTTTTTGTAGTGTAATAATTTAATTAATTAATAAATACAATAATTATCTTTTTATTATGTTGTTAATAGCTCGTACTGTACCCTTGTCAGCTGCAGTCTGCTTGGCGCGGAAAAATTCTTCATTGCTTCTATATTCAGGAATAGTTTTGATCGTTTACTCGAACACTTACTTTGGGAATCCTTGTATTTTTTAAGGATAACGAACTTGATTTGGGCATGCTTGACTGTGTGGCTAAATAGTTTGCATAGCTGCTCCAGCGTGGTTCATGTGGCTGCTCAAGCCTCAATGTTACTACCTAGTTTCAGTCTTCGTCCTTCGTGTCAAAAAGTAGGCGGTGGTTCTTCAGATAAGAAGTCCCTATCGTCATACTTACTTTTTCTGTTTATTGTTCTGTTTGAAACTGATCTTGTCCATCCTCCCGAAATGTTTTTGTAAAGGTTAATTATCTTAGAAACTATTGCACATATTTAATTAAATTTTTAAATGTCCTTAAAAAAGTCAATGATTCGAATACTGTAGTGGATCTTCAATTTCTTAAATTTTTTTATAAACATTTTCTCACATAATGTTAAAATATATCGAATTAAAATCAACTAGTCATGCACTGTGGGAAAACGAAGCAGCAGAAGTGGCTAATCCGGTGTGAATTTAGTTGGTTCCCATTAAAAGACTATTTTTGAACAACGTCTTTATTTCTTCTTTAACTGTTGTCCCTCACAAAACCAAGTATATTCAACAACTTGAGTATTTAAATTAACATCATACTTATCTTGTCCATTTAGCAAAGTTATTCATTTTCATTAGGTCAAATCACTTTCATCACCTTTCGAAGGTAGTCTTTGCGAGGCTGCGTACATTATTGTTGGAAAGGCGATTACATATGGTATAAATGATTTTAAATTCGAGGATAAAATTTGAAACCTAACGCTGAATTGAAATGAAAAGGTGAAATTAAGATGCTGTTGGCCTGGTCGTGCTTTCATCTGTAATGAAGTCTCGAAAGGTAAAGTATCTTATGACTGCTTTCAATATCAATTCCCATGTGCAGCTTTACAACATTTAACAGAAATAACGTTTATATAAAGGTTTTGATTTAAGAATTTTCGTCTATTGAATAGAATTAAAATCATAGTTATCTTAACAAATTCAGACTTGGCAACTTTTTTTGTATATTTTCTGTGGTTTGAAAACATCGATACTAATAGGCAAGGGCAAAAAGAATTACTTGCTTTGTTTATTTGAATTACTTATCTTTGTTTACAGTAGATTTTCTTTATTAAAACCTAAAGAGCTTCGATTATTAAGGCAATTGGAATAAAATCTACAAAGTTTGTTTCTACCGTCCTGATATGTAACAGAAGAAGATTGTCCCGAAAGCAGCTCAGAGTTGGCTATAATTCTATTAATATTTACTGAATAGGATTACTTCAGTATAATCTCCTCCCCGATCGAACCAATCGTTTCCAAATCTCCTTATCAATGTATGCTTGTCAGTGGCAGGGAAGTCATCAGTTTCCGTCCAACGTCTGGTTCTAACTGAGCATCCGAACCAATAACTTCAGAGTTCCTTTAACGTCAGAAAACGTGCTGACTGAAACGATTCATTCTACTAGGAGAAGAGATAATTTCCTTGCTGTTTGACAGTTCGTAACCTTTTTGAAACTTTTTGTGCCACCTCTACAATGTTTAATTCACAGTGCAGACGTTTATGGCGGCTTAATTTTAGACACTTTTTTCCCCTTTCACTGCTTTGATATCAAAATACGCTCGTTGCATTTTCACAGAACAAAAGGATCAAAATTCTAGGTTTAGAGGGTAATAACTCATTATGTGCTATTCATGCATTCGATATTGTCGAATCTTCACAAGGTGGATGCTTTCTTCTGTTAGTTTATCCAGAAGCAAACTTTTAAAGTCAGATCGTGTTTCAATAACCCATCATAGATGCTCTACAGAATTCAACTCTAGTAATTGGAGAGGCGTTCATAACTACATAAAGTACAACCCACAACTTGACAGTCATTGTTTTGTTGGAAGATTTCTTCGCTTTTCAAGCTTAATAATACTGTCAGTGGATACATGTAATGTCATTCACACATTATGTTTATCCATTATGGATTCGATGAACTCATAATCGTCAACCCTTGAACCTGGCCGAAGCATTGATGAGTTTACAATATCATGTTGAACTGTCGCAACTTGATGTTCCTAACAAAGGGTGAAACCTCAGCTTTTATAATCATGGTTTGTCCGTACAGTAGAAAAAGGTGCAATTTAATAGGCCACTTTTTTAGGCGCAATTTTTTTAGAACGTGAAGTCCTAGGAGCATGGCAACGAACTGCACACTTCGGGTCAACCTTGTTTTTTCTATGTGTAATCCTGTTGGGATTGCCACACCTGCGAGGTAAATTGCAATTATTTCATCTCTTAAGTGTGCAATCTTGCCGGGATTGCCGCTGGGATTGAGACAGTTGGTGTTCCTTGTAAATTACTGCCAATCAATCGGATCCACTGAAATGTTTTGCATCAGCAATCTTTCTTTCTGCTTGCTTGTCAAAGCCTGCCATTCAAATCGAATGTTTCTACCTGTTAAGCATCGGTTAAATAGGTGAGGGTGGGGGGGGGGGGGATGTGTTTGTCAAAATGAAAGTCGAACTGTTTGAATTTTGTACTTTCAATCAAAAGAAAGAAATAATACTGAAAATATGTGTTTAAATTCGATTTAACACAGCACAGATAAAATTAAAGTAAAAAAAGCCAAAATAACAGAAAGGAATCTAAAAATGAAATTCGGAATTTAGAAGATTTAAAGTTGTATGCTTTTGGATCGTTGTCCTGGTAGAAGCTGAAACAGCTGCCTATTCCCAGACCTTCCACTTTTTATTTTAATATGCTATTTCAAAATTCCTAAATACATTGCCTGGTCCATACAAACATCAATATTGTTAACGTTCCATGGCCCGTTCCATGGTTCGGTTCTTGCTTAAAATGTATTTTTGCCGCATAGGCTCACTACAGAGGAGTGATATTTTGATTGGACGAGCCAAAGCTCTTCGGACTCCGTCAATATTTTTCGTTTCATTGTTTGTGTTCCACTTTATGACTTGTTATAAAGCGTTAAATAATGCCGAGGACTGTAGAATGACTGCTTTTCACTTGTGCGATATTCCGTATTGATAACCTTTCTTGAAAATTTTTTGAGGATAAATTCTCGACTTAGCAACGATGTTTGCACTGACTAACGTTGACAACAACACCACTTTCTTTTAACGTTGATCCACCTTGATCGGTTTCCAACTTCTATTGTCTGCAAATTGTTGTTGAGTCTATGTTGGCTTCAGCATTGGCTGAAGTTTATACGCTGTCGTTGTTTTGCGCTTTTGAAAAATCCTGGAATACACTTGCATTTTAGTTTATATTTGCTGGAATGTCTTCGCTCACACTTTTATCTTGTTAATTTCGACACAATGAAATGAAATCGTTGAAATTTTGTGTTTAAGAAGCTCTTGAATTAAAAGTGAAAGTAAAAATTTTCTTCAGATTTGCTACAATATTTATCCATGATGGTCTTTTAAATAATTGCTGGGAAAATATAAATCAGGAAACGTGATACATTTGTGATGCTTGGTATATGTAGATGATAATTAACAGTATAGCTACACGTAGTTGTAGGTACAAAGCAGAACGGGTGCGATAAGGACATAACAAATAACATCTTCATACACGGGTCGGGTTAACGTGAGTGTGACTTAGTCCAATGTGTACTTAGTCCAATTAGTCCTGAGTGTACTTAGTCCAATTTTCAATGTGAATATCACGCAGGGAATTTCGGGGACCTGAATTGACTTTCTGAAATTTCTATTTGATTGAATGAATATATAAATGACTTATGATTAAATGACTTAGGAGAATTCAAAATGAGCTGAAATATTTTATAGCTAACCTCGTTAAGAAAGTTAACAAAGGAATGACGTTTATCCATTATATGTGGAAAACTTTCTGTAACATGGCTCGAAATGTGATTGGTTTCTGGAATGCAGCCCACGAAAATATAATGTTACCAAAATACTGAAAATTGAGCTGCTAAAATTCAAACGTTCCTTATCATATTAACAAATTACATGCATTATGGTCGATTTGGAAAGCAACTGTAGCTTAAATTTCAAAAAAGACTTAGTACGCGTATTTTTTGTTGTTGATGATTTGCCGAAATATCTTGCAACATGTTATTTGCGTAAGATTTCTTCGAGTAATAGTTTCCATGTTAGTGTGCTTTTACTACCGTAAAATGCATTTATGAATTTATTTACGTAATGTACTTTATAAAACTCAACCGACAAATTAAGTTTAAGCAAAGAAACAAAAAAGAAGAAAAAATATCTTTACATTACGAGAGGCTGAGCGTCGACGGCATCTAAATTAACGACTAGTCATTGCTTCAATCGTTATAAACTTTACTTCCATGCAAATTCAGATCGATAGATACAATTTGTAGACTTAAGATAAATTAGTTAAGCCTGTAAGCATAGATTTGTATTTACAGATTATCTATTGTTATCTATTAACAGTAATTTATTGCTTTACATTTTTTATAGTGATTAACAATGGAAAATACAGTTTTATTTATTTTTTCACAGTATTATGTATTTCAATTCTAATTGGATTCAATGGTTTGTAAACATTCAAGTGAATCAGAAAAAAAAAAATGAGTTCAACGTGGTACTATTCCATTCACCGATGGGCAATTTAATGCATGGATTTAGATCGGAGGAAAGGCAAAATCAATTACACCGCCATAATGAATCGTATGAATGTGTGGATACTGCACTGCAACATATTCGCCCAAATCCAGACCACACCTTATTTTTGTATATCAGATTCATTCAGAGATAGTCTTCAATTTATGTTATCATGAAATTATCTTACGTTGTGGTTGCGCAGTTTCGTAGATAAACATGAATTTGTTTTAGGTCAGCAATGATGTTCGTAAAATGAACGAATGAATGGGAAAGTAAGAAAGAGTTTGATTTCATGTTCAGATGGTTTAATTGGAAACCAGAGAAAATGGGTCAAGTTTGTTAGTTTTGTTTTATACAGATAGAAAGGTTTCCCTACTGCCTTAAATCTGATTTGATTAATTATACTCGTAGGAAATGAAGAGTTCTCATCGATGATGAATTTTTATGGCATTGAAAACTATGGTAAGTACATGAAGTCGTGGTGTTTAACGTGGAAACATGTCGGAAGGCCTACTTCAATAGTCTCTATAGACAGGGTTGAAATAAACGGCAACCAGCGCCCCCAAAATGGTGTGCCAGTTCCTATCCTAGCTTAAGTTACCAAAGACACAACTGGTGAGTGCTCAATAATATTCTCTAGCCACATTATCCCACAAATTACCATGCTCCACCCAGAAAAGGCTCCTCAACTTGTAGGGGCATGGTAGTAACTTGTCATGATTCCCCGCTAATCCGGGGTGAGATCAAATTTTTGATCGGGTATAGCATTCCTCCAGTCTGAGAATGGCTGCCATTTTGTATCCTGCTTGGGGTGATGGTGGCGCCACCTTGGGTTCGTGCAAACTTCAACATCAAGGTCTGAATTATTGCTGGCACTTTGCCTTTATACAGCCCCCTACGAAAAAACAGCTGAAAAATATGTAGGACAGCAAAGAGATATATAATCACCTAACACCCACCAGGGTCGTTATGTGCCCGAATTTTAAACATCTGCACCCGCTTTTCAAATCGAATTTTAAGCATCTGCACCCGCTTTTCAAATCGAAAAATCGGTCAGCATCCGACAGGGAGTCACATTTATCTTCTGGATAGGAGAGTGATCCCACACCACACGTGCTGCTCAGGCCTTTATATACCGAACATTTAAATAACGAATGTCATCAGGTCTCATCCTCCCCGGTTCGAGCTCCCATGTCCCATCAGCAGGGACCGCAAGGTCCAACCGATTCTCAATGTCCGGCGTTATCCATGCTTTCATGACAGTAGGAACTAAAACATACATGATACGACCTTTGTGCAGGCTTACAGGGTTCTAACTTTAGCTCAAATAGAAAGCATGCCCATGTGTCGCACAGGCAACAAATAGGTTAGATCCTGTTTTTTGTTGCTTTTCCATTTTAAAATGCTATGTTTTTTAATTTTTGACAAATATGTATTTCAGGAGTGAGTTGCTCCCTTCTTCAGTGTCAGTTATTTTAACTGAAAATAACTGACACTGAAGAAGGGAGCAACTCACTCCCGAAATATATATTTGTCAAAAATTAAAAAACATAGCATTTTTAAAATGGAAAAGCAACAAAAAACAGGATCTAATCTAGAAGTGCTAAACACGGGACAACACACACAGTAACAAATAGGTCCTCGTATATTCTTCGCAGTACAACTCGCCTTAGGCCCTACTCCTTTAGACAGACATGTCGCAGTATCGATATTGACAGCATGGTGGCTGAAAAGTAATGATTTGAGCTGCAACTGGATACAATGGAAGGTACCAAATTCGGTAAATGTTTCGTGAGGAGTTTGGTAACGATTTGGCAGAAATTGCAAATTAGCCATGTAATTTTCAACAATATAATGCTGCGTTTCACAAAGATAACGTGGTTAAACTGTATTTTCAACAGCAACAAACCTATGTTCTCAATTTCCCACCAAGGTCTCCAGAACCAAACATCGAAAATTGTTGGAGTCAGCTGGCCCGACAAGTATACGCTGAATCGAAACAATTCCAAGACATAAAGGAATTAAAGAAAGCTATCATCTGTGCTTGGCGCCAGATTTCGAGAAAATCCATTCAAGAGTTATATAAAACTCTATCAAAAAGAATGAAATTATAAAAATGAAAGTAAGTTTAACAAAATACTAAAATATGATAAGTAGTTGCGTTTAATTACAAACTTCAATGACAAAAAAAATATAAGGGTCTTATCTTTTTAATTTTCTTTAATGACTCGATATGTTAAACGGGAAAAACAAGGACACCCCATAACATTTACGAACGAGCCGATGATGACAACAGACCCCCGAAACGCGTCCTCACTAGAAGTTACATCAGTATTTTGACACCAGAATGCGATGCTTTTGTTATATGATTTATTCAAACCATAACTTCAGTAGCGTGATTATTTTCGTCCAAGCACCTTAGAGTTTCCATTGAAATCGTATGTCCGTGGTGACAGATTAAATTTTATTAAAAAAACAGTTGACTACAAGTTGGGCGTTACAATTTTTTTTGAATTCATTATCATGTTAACAAAAGGAGTTTTTTTGAACAATTACGAAACGAGTACACAAGCACTAAAACTCTGCAAAGTCCAATGAGGTTATGAAAAATTTAAGATTTGCCTTTGTTGTTCAGGCGGTAAGGAAACACAACCTGAGTGAAAAAAATCATCCGATGAACCTTATGATTTAAAAAAATTCTTATTATTTTCCATTTTTAGATCGAGGCTAGAAAGCTATTTCGAGGCCGAAAAGGTTTCTTCTTCAGTGTTATCTGTATTTTAAAAATTTAGTTTTTCAGTAGAAAAGGGATCTCCTTGGGCGTTTTACGAATGTTTTTATACATATGAAAATATTGTGAAGAATGTGGTTGGCTAAAGGATAACGAATGTTTTGGACAATAAGTGACGATTTGAAAAATTAGGATTGCTTTCTCACGTTGGCGCTGTTGAATTTTTTTGGAGACCGGAGAAGTCCAGTATGGTAGCTCCCAATTGAAGGGAAGACGACCAGGTGAGGTAGATAATTGGACATTAAATAATATCAAGGCGAGCATGCACGAAAGGTGCTAAGGCGACAATGCACAATTTTAAGAAAATAGGGTGAAATCAGGAAATACGTTTGGGCTTAGCTCCGAAAAACGGCAGCAGCATTGCAGGGAAAAACCAACTAGTGGAGCCTGTGACCGTTTTATAAGACAGTTTGATGTTGCGGACAAAAATGCATTTTAAATATAAATTTTGCAACATTTAAAACGGTCTACAGATGAAATAAACATACAATTGTTGGGCTTTTTATTTATTATTAATCGGCTTAGTTGTGAAGAAAATATGTTGAAGACAAGTGATCTTCTTCTTCTAATCTTAGATTTAAAAAATTCCAGTAAGAAAATTTAGTAGCATTCAAAACACAACGATATTAACCATACCTCCAAGCTTTTGTATGGAAAGTAGAAGTATTTCAAAATTCGTCAATTCATCAATGTTGTGGTCCAAACTCGTAAATAACTGAATTTCCACGTTTTCCAAGTCTAAATTCCACAATCTTCTTTAATGAAGTCAGCGGCTCTTTCAGCTATCATTACTGTGGGAGACATTGTGTTTGCACTTGGAATATTTGGCATAATACTTGCATCAACGACACGTAATCCACTGACTCCTTTGACACGTAATCTCCAGTCTACGACAGTGGACGGATCACTGTGCGGTCCCATTTTCGAAGTGCCAACAGGATGGTATATGTGGAAATTGCTATGTCGTACATAGCACTCCCAGTACTCATTTGAGCCATATTTGAACGCAGCGCAGTGCGGAAGAGGAATGTCAAGAAGTTGAGCACCATGTTTTCTAAACGTTGGAGTGTGTTCGAATTTTCTCAGTTCATGCATAGTGCGCAGAATAACATCGATATCGTCTGGGTGATTCAAATAATTGGGATATATAATGGGTTGTTGCCGATAATCACGACTGCCCAACTTTATGTACCCCTTTGATTTCGGATTCAGCAATATTATGCCCATGACAAGTATTGCGGTTTTTTTGATGGGTTCGGCGAGGGCTTCTTTGATATCACTGCCCAGAATAAAATCTGGTATCAATTTCCCGACGGGAAACCAAATGTGATGTATTTCAACAGATGGGAAAATTCCACTTTCATTGCGAGCATCTACGAAGCCGGTTGCATCTATGGAAGTTACTCCAGTCAGATCACCTTTCCTGTGAATGAAGTAATTATAGAAGCTTTGCACTGCGTCCTCTTCGTGATTTTTGTTTATTTTGAAAAAGAGGAAAGCGCAAATATGGTCCTGAAGATTTTTTCCAACTGGCAAATCACTAATTACAGGAATGCCAAGGGATTTCAAGTGTTTTTTTGGGCCTACTCCGGAATGCATCAATATTTTCGGTGTATCAACTGTTCCGGCGCTAAGGATTATTTCCTTGGAGGCCTTGACTTCTAACTTATGACTTTTTTGATATTTATCCTTGTATACAAAGCTAACAGAACGAGCGCGTTTGTTTTTGTCGAAATTGATTTTAGTTACAATCGCATTTTTGATCAATTTCAGGTTTGACGGTTTGTTAAGAAGAAAAGCTTTCGCTGGAGTATTACGTATTCCATCGATAGCCAACGAGTTAATAATACCGTAGCCCAAATTATGTCCATCTCGAAAGTCATCAATGTAGTCATATCCTCGTTCAACTGCTGCCTGCAGAATCAATTTCTTTTCGTTCTGATATGGAACGAAGCGACTGACTTTAAGTGGTCCACCGGTACCATGAATATTATATTGATTAGGCTGCAAATAGTCTTCGGTTTTCTTGAAATATTTGAAGACAGTGTCCCATCCCCAAGTAGGATTTCCTTGTTTCTCCCAAGTATCGTAGTCACGTCTGTTGCCTCTTGTATAGAGTAGAAAATTGAGCGCTGAGCATCCGCCTATCATCTTGCCACGGGTCCATCGACATGACTGTCCAAATTGCATCAAACATGATTTATTATTTGATGTGGTTACATAGTCGTAATCATACTTTGTTCCAGACAATGTTGCCGTATAACCAGGCACCTGCAAGGCATAATCGGTCATTTTAAATCATTTAAGAGTGAGCTTCAAATAATAACCTCAGATTCAAGTGGTGGGTCATCGCCAGCCTCTATCAAAAGAACTTTAACATTCGGGTTTTCACTAAGCCGTCCAGCAATCACTGGGCCAGCCGTCCCAGCACCTATAACGACGAAGTCAAATACTTCTGGGCCTGTAGGGAGAAGTCGAAATTGAAATATTTTGTCTATTTTGATTTTTCTCCTTCATATTCATCTCTATATATTAAATATCTATAGGATAGAGGGATAGAGAGCTCGATTTTGTATTTGAACTCAACGCGATTCCAGATAAAAATGAACAAGACTGTTTCAAAAACGCGAAAATAAGGATAGAATTAAGTTCTTTACTCGACTGAGAAGTAGTTTGGTAGTCTCCTGGAGTTTGATCATGATAAAATATGCGAGTTCAGAGTTATAATTTTTTACAAACAAATAGATCAGAAAGAGATCACAGAAAGCCAGACGGAGTAGCAAAAAGAAGAAAAATGAAAGACAAAGAGCCAGTTTGGCTTCAAGATAAATGGGGACTTTGCCTTGCATCTATTGCAAATCATTTACGAAGTGGTATCAGGAGCCTACGATTAAAAGATTGTTTATATTCTCGTGGTAACTACTAAAGTTTCACATGTCTGCTTTGATTAATGTTTATAAATGAAACCTAATGGGCAGAGGTCGAGCTTATCAAACTTTCTGATTTTTGTGTGGTTTGAAAACTATCTTTACATATTCGTAAAACCCATTGATTTTTGCAGATTATCCATGAATATATAAATAAGAAATCGAAAGAGAACCCTCAGGTCTTATCTAAAAAAAAGTAACGCATAATCGATTACCGCATTTCATAAATTTCGGTCCATAGTCTTTTGGCCAGTTGGGTCCGTTTGCTACTTGACAGTATGAGGTTAACAAAGTGTGAACAAATCCTGCTATAATGGAATTCGCAAGACCAACACTGTGAGCAGTACACGGAGTTTTAAGCATATTTACAATTGACTCCGTTGTGGTATGTGCTTATCTGAAAGAAATAAAAAGTTTTATTAGCAATATTGAAAATGGACTTTCTGCACACACGTATGAAATAAATGAAAAATAACATACTGTTGCAAAGGGATGATTTCAAACTGTCCTATAATTTTCTGCAGAGTATCTTGAATGTAGACATTAAATTGTGAGGTCCTCGAGTGGATCAAACTTTATCTGTTTAGGCAGTTGCCATGATTTTCGATTTCAGCAAAAAAAAATCAAGTTTCACAAACAGAGAAGAGGTAACGGCAGTGCAGAGTTGATATAATGTACAATGTGTTAACCAATATACAGGGTGGCTTTAAAATTTCAAAACTTCGTCATGCAAATTCAATCCGAATAAATATATCGCCAAAAAACTAGCGTCAAAATTATTGACATCCACTTTAAATCGTCTTACAGCTGGAATGTTTTAATTTATTTTTATGTAGAGCAGATCAGAAATTTCCACGATGATACGAAATTAATGACATTTAAATAAGAATTATTTATATCTATTATTCATAGACGAAGGGGTTGTCTCAAGGAGTTATAATCTGAAGGGTTTATAAAATCTTGATAACATTTTAGAACCTCTTCATTGATCATTGTTACACAGTATCGGCAAGGTGGATGTATAAATAGCAAAATAGTGTTTATAAATTATATAACACTAACAATATGACACATGCTTTTGAGACTAGAGCTTAGGATAAGCTTGAGCAACAAAAAAGTTGAGGAGGATATAGAAAAAAGAAAAAAAAATCGAATTGAAAATAAAAAGTAAGGTCCAGTAAAGTCTAATTTTTTTCATTGTTAATATAGAACATCAGGCTCGGTTCGTGTATAACCAACGGTATGAAAACTTTTATTTTAAACCTGGTTAGTTGGCAGCGTAAGGACTTTTTATTATAAAAAAGTAACAATGTTTCCAAAATTCTACTCTACGATTGTGTTTTCTCGTTGTAAAATTTCGTCTTTTGCAAATTAGGGACCCTCAATAACGTCTACTGACTGACGAAGACTTCAGTCGTTGATGTTATTTAAAAGTGTTAAAATCTCTTACATTTTTTAGAAGTGTGGATGAAGCATTGGATGCAACACATTTTTATTTAAAATGCGAGAGTGTGCAATCACTTCGACAAACTTTCTTAAAATCTTTTGTGAAAAAAGGGCGTGGTTCCATTAGAGCCCATGTAACTATGGATGATATTATCACGGCTACTAATGTTGCTCAGGGATTTATATTGAGGTTTGGACACAGAAGCCACGTAAAAGAAAGTTATATGTATGGAGAACATAATAACATACTTTGAATATTTTGAATGTTCTCTCATGTTTAGCGCTTCGAATCATCATTTTGCTATCTCTACAGTAATTCATAGCATTGTTTTATTATTTTTAACAAACATATGCATCATTTGAAAGTCTTCTTTTCTCAATTCACTTTTTCAAAAAGACTGAGAATGTGCGAAGCTTACTCGCGAAATCCGAAAAATTCCAGAAAAATTATAACCAATATCGTCTTTGATGAAAATACTGTTTCGCAGATACACATACTCAAAAAAATCTGCGTACATCTCATTAGTAAATACTGAATGGTGTTGGAATTGTATGAATCAATAACGTGATCTTGATTTAAGGAAACGTATTGAACCAGGTTTGATTAAAAACTTCCCAAAATTAACGAAGATATAGTAATTTCAATAGTTGGAAGTCTGTGAGCGGCCCCAAAAAAGTCTGCGTACAGATCACAAATTTTGGGGATTCCCTGAAAGGTGCAGTGGAAATGCCTACATGTTTTCATTGATCTGCGTGGAGATACTTCATTGGAAAATTGTTTTTGAGTTTTGCTTGAATAAAAGACTATTCTTTAATATGGAAGCCAAAAATAAGGAAATCAGTGTCAGTGAGCGTAAAGTAATAATAAAATTGCGTGAAAACGGGAAAAGTTTTCGTGAAATCGCAAAATTAGTTGGGAGAACCCATTCCTCGATTCAAAGGGTTGTTGCTAATTACGAAGAAACCGGTTTGATTATTTCACGGCATCGATCAGGACGTCCTCCTAAACTTACAACATGTGAACGTAGGAGTATTATTAATGCTGTGAAACAAAATCCCCGATTAACGGCGTTCCAAATTGCGCAGGACATAAAAATATATATAATAAAACAATAAGCGATGAAACAGTGCGCATAATTCTCAGAAAAGGCGGTTACCATGGTCGAGTCGCACGTAAGAAGCCGTTCATATCGAACCGAAATCACCGAAAGAGGATAGAATTCGCCAAAACTTATGTGAATATGCCAAAAGAATTTTGAGAAAGTGTTCTTTTTTCGGACGAAAGTAAGTTTTGTATATTTGGGATAAAAGGACGCAAATTAGTATGGAGAAAACGCTCGACAGAATTCAATAAAGAAAATTTGATTCCCACTGTAAAGCATGGTGGAGGTGGTGTGATGGTGTGGGGGTGTATGGCAGACAGTGAAGTGGGGCAATTAGTTTTCATAGAATCCACAATGGATAAATATGGGTACCTTAATATTTAAAAAAATAATATTAAGCAAAGTGCCGAGAAATTGCAGCTGGGGAACGCATTTTTCTTTCAACACGATAATGACCCCAAACATACTGCTGGAATAAATAGGCTTTGGTTGGCCTACAACGTCCCAAAAGTCTTAGGTACACCTCCTCAATCACCATATTTAAATTCAATTGAACATTTGTGGGATTTACTTGAAAGGAAAATTCGAGAGCATGACATAACAAGCAAAGCGTCATTAAAAAATGTTATTTTGAACGAGTGGAACAAAATAACGGCCGAAGAAACATCAAAACTTGTTCAATCCATGCAAAATAGGCTAAAGGAAGTCAATTATAGGAAAGGCTATGCTACTAGATATTAAGGTTCTTAATCTGATAAGCTAATATAGTTCTTTTCAAATAAAATGATTAAATTTTTTCAGTTGTACGCAGACTTTTTTTGGATGAATTTCGATGATTTCTTGGAAGAAACGTTTTTATTTTGGTTATTCTAAGCAACGAACGAGTATTCAGTTATATATTTATCTAGCATATAGTTTAATGGAAGTAATAAACAAAATTTTTTAAGTTATAAACAAATGGCAAAGGTTTTTATATTGATATGTTTGCCACGACCAGCAAGTGTACGCAGACTTTTTTGAGTATGTGTATGTAAATTCTTATATTCTAAAACATATATAAAGGAAATAAAATTTATGACATGGAAATGATTCACGTACTGGGTTCTGTAAACAACCGAAATTCGATACGAAATCAGTTTGAAAAGATGTTTGCTATGCAATAACATCAAATGGCAGAATGCTATCAACTTTAGCGTTTCATTATTTCTTTTATTTTGCACGATAATTTATTTACTACGAACAGTCAGCAATTGTTTTATTGTATTTTTTTAAATAAATGAAAACACATAAATCCTCATTAGCAAATTTTAAACATTACATAAGATCGTTTGAACTAGCATTATTTTTACTTTTTTTTTAAATAAACCACTTTTTAAATTCGGATTGCATAAATATTTGAAATATTTTCAATCAGTTTGGAAGTACGCAACTATTTTGCATGCTACTGGTTGCACAATAGCATTTAAGGTCACCTCTGCAATAATTGGTCTTCTATAAAACGGTATTGGTACTTTTCATGAGAAGTGGGACGATATTCTTCCATTACTTGCAACGTTATGACCGAGTAAAAAGCTTCAAAACTCAGGTTCGTCTATGTGACAAAGATCACCCGATAGTCACAAGTAATTTTTAAAGGTGGAAGATAACATGTTTAGTACTTCAAATATCGGTTAACGGCGTTTAATTTCTTCCTTATCCGAATTTCTCGGAAAAGAACTTAATTCCTTTATTTTTCAATTTTAAATTTTTGGTTTTCAAATTTCGGAATTCCATTTTATGAATTTGAATTTTCATTTTATGGTCATGAAAGGTAATATTTTCTTAATAAATATAAAAAATAATAAAATATTTATAAATTTTACTTGAAAACATAAATAATGTAAACTTAAAAATATAATTCATTTGAAATTCAATTATGGGTGCTATACTTACATTTTGGAGTAATCGTTTTCCGTTTACAATGCACTCAAGTTGCTTTACTTCTTGCATGCACATTACATGCAAACTACAAATATGTAATTAATATTTTCGCTTTTATACGCACATGTGTTCGTGTTTACTACAAACATATTAGTTTATGAATGAAATGGTGAGTTCTGAATTTTTGCTTTGTTCGAAAAAAATATGTGTTGTATGTTCTGTGTTACAAAATGCGTTTTAGCAAGGTTAAAGAGTTTTTGAAGCAGAAATTATTTATAAATAAACTAAGAATGTTATAGTAATTTTCAATTTCCACGAATTGAAGAGAGTTTTACTTAGAATAGTCATTTAAAAATCAATGTCAAGGTGATTTGCTTTGCATAAGAAAAAAGTAATAACTTGATCAGTTAATATGATTGAGTTGGAATTGTTTTTAACTATGAGTATACGAAGAAACTTCTAATTATATAATATAATAAATTAATAATAAGAAAATAATAATAAATTCAATCGATTTTTCAAGTCAAGTTCATAAACTCAAGTTTATCGTAACCTAGTGTCAAAAAAGGAAAGCATTAACAAAGAAAATCAAAATATAAAAGAATAGTTAAAGTGTACCTGCAAGACACATTCCTCATAGGGATGAAATAAAACGCTTCACCATCTACGCATGTATTATCATAAAAATAAGATTTCACTTGGATGTATATTGTATTTACATAAATAAAAGATGCCTTTAATTATTTTTATTTCATGTGTGTTTTCAGGTGGTATTCAAACTACAGATTGTCTTATGAAGATAGCAAAAATTTTAGAGAATGCAGTGCAGTAACTTAAAAATGCCAAATATTAAATTCAAGTTAAAGCTGATTCCATCTTAAACTATTGTAACCCTCAAGGGGCACGTTTAGTTTGCCATATCTGGCCTTATATGTACCGACCATGAAGGTGACTTACAATAACATGTAAGTATCAGTTGAAGTTTTTTGTTGATTCTTTGGGCCAAAATGGTACCTCCTAGCGTGGTAGGTGGGCGGAATTTTTTTTTAAACTGCCTTTAGCGGCCCACCCGAGTGAATGTCTGTTAAAAGTCAAAGAAAATACTTTATGGGTTTTATAAAACTTTACTATATGCTTCCTTTCGTTGACTTTTTTAAAGCGAAATCTTCGATATTTAAAGTGTCGTTTTATGATGCTCACAACACCGCGGTCTTAAACACACCAACATGTTTTCAAAGCGTGAGCAGGGTATGAGCATAGCTAAATCATACGAAG
Organism: Stratiomys singularior; assembly: GCA_954870665.1. Taxonomy (NCBI): domain Eukaryota; kingdom Metazoa; phylum Arthropoda; class Insecta; order Diptera; family Stratiomyidae; genus Stratiomys; species Stratiomys singularior. Next base: position 28,612,931 of record OX940881.1, on the reverse strand, counting down.
CAATTACACTGCGAACGGCTTCTAGCCGAAAGAGATAGAAAAAGCATAAGTAAATTTATTTAAGTATTGCGTTTCTAAGCAAAAGCTTTGAGAGGTGTAGTATAGATTTACGTGAAAATGAGAGAAAATTTATTTTAAAAATTTTAAATTTAAAATTTATTTTATTTATTAAATTTAAAATTTATTTAAATTCATGGAATTTCACGCAACCGAATTGAGTATTCTTCGAATAAACCCCAGCTGTAAAGGTATGCAACCAAAAGACTAGAGTTGTATTTGGATTGGTTAATATTTGTTTTATTATTCTGTTTGTTGAAAATATCACTCTAGACAAACGTAAACGTAACTGGATGAGTAAAAACGCAAATAAACACAATTTGTCTTAAACTTTTCTATCTCTGTCTGCCAGAAGCCGCTCGGAAGTGTTCTTGCTATTTGTGTGTACACTGGAAACAGCAAATTTACCTATTTCTTGTTTTTTAAGGTTGTACTTTTAACGACGGTTCTTTTGTTGCGCTAATTACACATAACCCTCAAGACCTCAATACTAATCCTAATAATAAGGATATAACCACTAAGTTTAATTAAAACTTATATTATAATACTTACATTATAGTTACTAAGTTCAAATCATTATAAGTAGGACTCACAACAAAATATCAAATATCCATGACTCAATAATAAGTGTTTATCGATATAAATATTATGCATATTCAGCACATTTATAACAAAGATCTGATGCGATCACCAAGCGAAATGCAAACTGCAGACCTAATCAAAATAATACTATTTAAGCAAGAGACCACTCTGAGTCGGTGGCAATAGTTCAAGTTCAATTATTCAAGTTGGTCAAGTGATACAGTTCAGTTAGTATTCAATGTTCAAAAGTTAAAAAGATAATAAAGTGATTCATAAAAAAATCAAGTGTTCTTATTTCCAAGGAAAGAACTCGTAAGAGTATAATTTTATTTTTTATTTTTGAGAATAATCAATAACATAACTGGCGCAGTCGTCCGTCATAGGAGGGAGGAACCTCTATGACAAAGAACCTCTGACACAAAGAGTCGCGTTCAAGTAAAAATTCGAAAAAGTGACTCGTGTAAAAGTGAACTTATTTTAGTGTTTTTTTTAGGAAATTTTAGGAAAAAGCGCTCAATTCTCTGTGGTAAACACTGAGGAATTCTAATAAAAAGTGTAATAAGGTCCTCCAGTACCATAAACTGTACAGTGTAGACAAAAGTCTCACAAAATAAATTAAACGCATCTACAAAATGATGGCGGAACAGGAAATACCGTTGCCATTGGACCTCTCGTTCGATGAAATACTAAAGGAAGTACGCAGACTAACGATATATACAATGGAGATAACAGAGAGTACGCTTTATCTTCTTGGCTGGAGGAAGCACAAACCATTCTCAATTTGGCTCAGGGAAACCAGCAAGCGTATCTATTCAGACTCGTCCTGCACAAAATTCAGGGATCAGCCAGAAACACAATACAAAAAATACCAGATCAAACGTGGTTAACGATTAAAGCAATCCTCATCTCAACATTCGGAATCAACGAATCATATAGCAGCATAATCAATAGGATACATAAGGTAAGCTTCAAAAATGTCGACGACGCATATCATACTCTAAATAAATTGTTAAATAGAATAAATACTAAGTACCTACAAGATCCGCAACAAAATGTACATTTAGAATTTAACCCAGTCCGAAACGAAGGGTTGGTCTTAAACAAATTTAAATCCCTTCTGCCAGAATACAAATCATTTTTACTTGAAATGAGAAATTGTCAAACACTCAACCAAGCATACAATATCCTTAGAGAAATTCAATACAACACTGACAATAACAATCCAGTACAAAACATTAACCCTCGTACTCGTCCAAATCATAGAAATTATAACCAAAATCCAAACAATTACCGAAATCAAAATAATCGGTACAATCAAAATTCAAATCAAAACAATCGGTACAATCAAAATTCAAACCAAAATAACCGACACAATCAAAATTCATTTATGCACCGCCAACAAAATAACTATAATCCTTCTAGGAACAATTACAATAATTGTTTTAATAATTATAATCGCCCACAAAATAATCAAAATAACAGACAAGAACTGATGCAAGTTGACAACTCGAACATGTACAGAAACAGAGACAATAATCCAGAACCTATGGACGTAAATTTTCAGCAATGTGCCTCGGAAACCCTTTACCAGTAATCGACTTACAAATAGAGAATGAAGTAGTTCCAACACTTATAGATACTGGCGCTTCTATTTCTAGTATAGACAAAAAATGTTTTCCCTTTATAAAAAAAATAAAATTAAATAATCACATAACAGTTAACGGCCTAGGTGGCACATGCCATGTCACGGAAAAAATAAAAACCAACATGCCAGTAGAGTTCAAACTTCCTGAATCTCACAAAATTATGTGGAACGTCATGGATTTCCATGATAAAACTTTTAAAGCAGTGATAGGTCTAAATCTACTGCATCCATTAAACGTTAAATTATATTTGGGAGAATTAACCATGGAAGCTAATAATCAAAAATTAAAATTTAATTATGCCATCCCTGAAGAGATAAACTTTCAAAGTAAGCTCAGTGCGACGAGCAACCGTGATAAGCTGTTTAATGAGTTAAATAAAGAGGAAGCAAATTCGCTAAAAAAGATACTCAATGAATATAAGGATCTACTCTATAAGGAAGGAGAAAATCTTTCCTGTACCACTCAGACAAAACACGAAATAATCACCAAAAACAATAAACCCCTGTATTCCAGAATCTATCGTTTTCAGCCTGTCCATGAAAAGGAAGTAGAAGAACAAATTAGCGAAATGCTGAAACAAAAAATCATCCAAACCTCAAATTCCCCTTATAATGCTCCAATATGGGTAGTTCCCAAAAAAATGGATAATTCACAAAAGCAAAAGTGGAGAATAGTTATCGATTATAGAAAACTAAATGAGGAAACAATTGATGACAAATTTCCGATTCCTAACATTGAATCAATATTTGACAAACTTGGAAAAGCACAGTATTTTACAACTCTGGATTTGGCGAAAGGCTTTCACCAGATCGAAGTCAGCGAACATGACCGTCATAAAACAGCTTTTTCAACCCCACAAGGTCATTATGAATTCATTAGAATGCCCTTTGGTCTCGAAAATGCACCGGCAACTTTTCAACGCATGATTAACGAAGTTCTTAGAGAATTCATCAACAGAATTTGCGTAGTATACTTGGATGACATCTTGATATTTGCCACATCACTCCAAGAAATGGAGATTAACATAAAAAAAATATTTGGCGCTCTGAGAAAATACAAACTTAAAATTCAAACAGACAAATGTAAGTTCTTTGCCAAATCAACAGAGTATTTGGGTCACATATTGACAACCGAAGGAATTAAACCAAATCCTGGAAAAATTGATGCCATTAGAAATTTAAAAATCCCCGATACCACAAAACAAATAAAATCTTTCTTAGGTATCACCGGCTATTACAGAAAGTTTATTAATAATTATGCAAAAATAGCCTTACCTTTAACAGATGCTCTAAAGAAAAATCGAAAAATTAATACAGAAGATCCCAGTTACATCGCGGCTTTTGAGAAGTTGAAGGATCTAATTACTAATTATCCCATATTACATTACCCTGATTTTAAACAAAAATTCACGCTTACTACTGACGCCTCAGATAAAGCTTTAGGTGCAGTACTATCTCAGCAAGGACATCCAATATCCTTTGCTAGCAGAACTCTAAACGAGCATGAAAGAAATTATCCGACAGTAGAAAAAGAATTATTAGCTATTGTTTGGGGAACTAAATATTTTAGACCCTACCTATACGGTACAAAATTCAACATTCAAACAGATCACAGACCCCTTGTATGGCTTAGCAACTTTAAGGAACCAAACTCTAAATTACAGCGATGGAAAATAAAATTGAACGAGTTCAATTTCAATATTGAATACATAAAAGGAAAAGATAATAAAGTGGCAGACTTCTTGAGCAGAATCGACGCAGAAAAAGGCGAAATTAACGTTTTAACCAACAACAATAATCAAGAAAACGTAATAGAAATAGACGATAGTGAACATGTAACTATACACAGTTCTCTCGAGAATGAAAATGACCATATAGCAATTAGGGAAGGAATAGTAAATATATATAAAACTCAAATAATAATAGTGGAAAGAAAATATAAGGAATTTGAATCAATAAACAAAAAGCGAAAGATATTCATAGAAAAGAATGACATAAATGACGAAAACAAAATAATAGATATACTTAGGAGATACATACCAGAAAAAGGATATTTAGGAATATTTTGCGAACTAGATGACCATACATGGAACAAAGTGCAAGTAGCAATAATAAAATTATATTCAAATAATAAGTACCTCAAATTCATTAAATGTACAAATAAAGCAATAGATTTAACTAGTGAAGAACAATGTTTGGAGAGAATCAAGGAAATACACGAAAAAAGTAATCATCGTGGAATCATAGAAAATTACGCAGAAATTGAAAATAAATATCACTTTAATAAAATATTAAAAGTAATCACAAAATATATAAATAACTGCGAAGTATGTAATTTGGTAAAATATGACAGAAAACCTTTAACACCAGAATTCAAATTTACAGAAACCCCCGAGGATATAAATGAAATAGTACATATTGACATATTCTTTATATGTAAACGACAATTCTTTACTACAATAGATAAATTTTCGAAACATTTATACGTTAAAGAAACTACAGATAAAAATGCGATAACTTTCATACAACTTATTAGAGAAAGAAATGCTATACTAGGAAAACCCAGAAAGATAGTTGCCGATAATGAGTTCAATATGATAAACGTAAAAGACTTCTTCAGAAGAGAAGAAATTGAAATTCATTTTAACTCACCAAAATCACATACGGGTAATTCAGACATGAGTCGATGTCATAGCACATTATTAGAGCAAATTAGAACATTAGCGATAACCGAACCTGAACTAAATATTGTGCAACGAGTTCTAAAAGCAACAGAACATTACAATACCAATATACATTCAGTAACCCAAGCAAAACCAATCGACATACAATATGGTAGAATAGATAAAACCAAAATAAATAAATTGTTAATTAATAGAAAGACTAAATGGATTGATTACCACAATAAAAATAGAGAGAAATTACCAGAAATCGACCAAAAAGAAGTATTTATCAAAAACTACAAAAATGAACGTCATAAGGAGAAACCTAAGTACAGAAAAATTGAGATAATAAAAGATAATTTAGGAAATATAATTTCAACAAAAAAAGGTACACATCAAAATAGGATACACCCAATTCGTATAAAAAGAATTAAGAAGCATACGAGAACAGAATCAAAACCAAGATCAGAAATACCAAATACAGTAAGCATTCCGAACACGCTTACATTAGAACAGAAAACAATCATTAATAATGCATTATATAATGGCCCCTTAAACTAGACTCTTGCGTCAAACTTCAATCTGAATATTACTCGAACCGATATCTCCACTTTAATTGATCAAAAATGGGTAAACGATCAAATAATTAATTTCTATTTGAACCTCATCAGTAAACGAAACGAGGATTCTGTAAACCTACCCAAAGTTTATATCATGAACACATTCTTTGTCCCGACACTCAAAAAGAAAGGATTTAGTGCAGTCAAGAAATGGACGCGAAAAGTAGACATTTTCTCATACGATATAATTCTGATCCCGGTTCACGTAAATGAAAGACATTGGTGTTTGGCTACGATCGATCTACAGAGTAAAGAAATAAAATATTATGATTCATTAGGAGGCAGCGATAATGGAATATTAGATACATTAGTTGAATTTTTAGCAGACGAATCGGAAGATAAGTTGTGTAAAGTCCTCGATATAATACATTCACAAAAGAAAACGTGCGAAACGCCCCAAAACAGGAAAACGCAAATGATTGCGGTATATTTACTTGCATAGCAGCAGAATTCATTGCCAGAAATCATAAATTAGACTACTCTCAATGTCATATCCCATACTTTAGACAAAAAATTATCCTAGAAATAATACAGGGAAAATTATTACAATAAAAACCCTTTGCCTTTACAGAAACCTACACCCAACAATCATTGGACACCCAAACTCATACCATTTTTATTGATCCTAACGTTTACAATTGTACAAGCAGAAATTACCATTGAAAAGCTACAAACCGAATCCGGAATAATATTAATAAAAAAAGATCCAATTAGACTGATCAAAGACTATAAAAGAATTTATCACAAAATAGACTTAGTTCAATACGAAAAGGCACTAGACGAAATAACTAACGAAATCTATCCCGACCCCCATATGTCAGAAACAATTAAATCGATAAAAGGAGAACTAAAATTGTTGCATTTCGATAGAGAGAAAGCTAAACAAGTTTCAATGCAAATTAATAAACCTAAACCAAAACGACAATACGATAACAGACAAAATACTGGACAAACTACGACGACATATTTACCTGACAAACAAAACTCTGTAATTGTTAGTAGAAAGGAACGCGGATTAATAAACCCCATCGGAAAAATTTATAATTTATTATTTGGATTAATGGACAACGACGATTACGAAGAGATCACAGAACATTTAAGAATAATAGATACAAATAATCACGCCATCATAGAGTCAATGAATAATCAAATTCAAGTTAACAACGTTTTTCAATCTAACCTTAACAAAATTGTTGACAACATTAACAAAACTAACAAAGCCTATAATCAGTTAGCTAGAGACATTAATAATCAGACACAAACAATAAATAAAATTCTAACAACCATTCAACTAAATTATAATCTTGACCTTATAAGGGACGAGTTAGAAAAAATAATTGACAATGTAAATTCAGCTAAAACAGGAATCATGACTAGATCCATATTAACATACGATGAGATAGACTTTCATAATTTATCAGTAGAGGAATTAAAGGAAATAACAATAAATGTATTAACACAAGAAAGAAAAATAATATTTGTCATTAGCATCCCTGTCTTAACTCAACCCCTATTATCCTATTATGTAAGAAAAATACCTAACTCAAAATCAGAAACTTTGGATATAAACATTAAAGAAGTTGTACTTTACAATGGAGAATATTATGAACCAGAAAAAAGGACTAAATCTTTAAATAATCTTTTAAAATGTAAAAATATTAACTGTATAAGAACATATGAGGATGATAATAATGTAATAGAAATTGAAAAAAGGATTAATACTTACTGTTAACATAGATACTAAGATAAAGCAAAATTGTAATGAAAAAACATATTACTTAAATGGAACATACATAATAAGATTTAACAATTGTAAACTTGAGATTGCAGGCAAATTATTTACAAACCAAATAAAAGAATTTCAACAAATTTTAACATTGGAACCAATTAAAAATATTTCAAGATTTAATCACACAATTAATGTTGAAGATTTAAAACTTGAAGATATCAAAAATCTAGAAAAAATCGAAGAAATAAAATTTGAACATAAAAAAAATTCCATTGCAATTGGAACAACATTGCTGTTCATAATTATCATACTCACTGTATCCTTCATAATATATATTTACTTTACATGCCATAAATCAATCAAGATTAAAATCATTAACAAAAAGGATATAGAATTACAACCGATAAAAAACACTGTCGAGGACGACAGCAATCTTAAGGAGGGAGGAATTACACATAACCCTCAAGACCTCAATACTAATCCTAATAATAAGGATATAACCACTAAGTTTAATTAAAACTTATATTATAATACTTACATTATAGTTACTAAGTTCAAATCATTATAAGTAGGACTCACAACAAAATATCAAATATCCATGACTCAATAATAAGTGTTTATCGATATAAATATTATGCATATTCAGCACATTTATAACAAAGATCTGATGCGATCACCAAGCGAAATGCAAACTGCAGACCTAATCAAAATAATACTATTTAAGCAAGAGACCACTCTGAGTCGGTGGCAATAGTTCAAGTTCAATTATTCAAGTTGGTCAAGTGATACAGTTCAGTTAGTATTCAATGTTCAAAAGTTAAAAAGATAATAAAGTGATTCATAAAAAAATCAAGTGTTCTTATTTCCAAGGAAAGAACTCGTAAGAGTATAATTTTATTTTTTATTTTTGAGAATAATCAATAACATAACTCGCTCGTTGATTTGCCGAACAGCTTTGAGTTTGTGTCAAGTGTGAAATTTTTATATTTTGTCAATATATAAGGCCTTGTAAATACTCGAATTCCCCTTTGTAGTCAGGAAATGCATGCTAAGGTTATGTTTTGGATTGATTAAGCGATTACTTTGTTTGGCTTAGCCATTTGACAATAGGCGCTATTACCGCGAAGCAGGGTTGTTCTCTTTCTTTTGGTCTACGAGTAGTCTGTTTTTCAGGTTTAATTTACCAGATTTGCGGATGGGATGTAAGAATTTAAGATTGATTATGATAATTGTCATATTTGTTGTATGCATTTCTTCTATGCCAGCTGGCGGTCAAACGTTAGTCTCAGATATTATGCATTTCATTGCTTGATCCATATTCAAAGATGATAATCGTTGCTTGTTGTTATCCGAATAAAATTACGATGTTTCGCGACTGTTTCGTTGTACCTTTCAAATAGGTTTTACGGCTTTGTGCCATCTTCGTTGTGTCCGTTCGTCCTGAGTTTATCGATCTTAAGTGTTCTTATTTATTTGTCCGTCATTTTCACAAGTAGATAGGGTCTCATTTATGAGGATAGGGAAAATTTCGTAATTTTTCTATTTTGGGAGAATTTTTTGATTAGATTTGGCGCTCCTTTGCATGCTGTCATTGTGTGATATGGCTTTTGATGTTTGAAAAGTTGTCTCAGCGTTTCGACTATTATGTCCCGATGAGAGCTTGTCTGGTCGTTTATTATTCGAGTTCTTTGATTGCCTATTTCCATGTTTTTGAGTACGTTCAAACGCCATCTCTTATGCTGAACATGTATTACTTTTAATCGTTGCCATCTTCGTCTTGCGATATGTGTGGCCCAAGTCTTGCCGATGTTAATTTTGATCTGACATGTACGGAAATGAATGTAAATACGCAAATAATAGAAACAAGTGTGATTGGCGTAGAGAGCTATATCGATCTTAAACGTGGTCAATCCGAAATATTGTAAATACGCTGCAGAGGGTTGATGAGAGGTGTAATTCTTGTGCGACTCAAACTTGATTTGCTTGTAGGTTGGAGAGGTAGTTGTCATTTATCATGGGTAAAATTTTGCGAAGCGGTAGTGATTTTCTGGGCTTTATGAATGAAAGCGAAAAATGTTCATCAATCAAGCTTTTGGACATTCAAACAAAGGGTTTCTGCCTTACTTTCTGGGGCCAATGTTATGGGAAATTAGAAAAATGGGCATGAAAAACGACATTTCGAGTGACAAAAAGGCATATATGTGAGATAATTGATAGCGGCAAGTACTCGTTCCGAGAACTAGCAAAAAACGAAAGGATGTCTCGCTAAACAGTGTCCAAGAGGTAAGACAAGAATAAGAAGTGAGGAAGAATATTCCATATACTTTCCGACTCTGTAAAAAACGGAAAACACAAAACAACTCCACGGGATAGTTTTTAAATCCTTTAGTATATTTGAAGGATCGATGGAAAACATAAATGGTCAATCGAAAAATTAAGGGGGGGGGGAAAACTGAGATATCTGTGAGAACGTTGCAGGGGCGGCTTTATCAAAGCGGCATCAAACTTGTAGGCCAGCCAGAAAATTAAAATAGGAAGATATACATATTTGCTTGACTTACATGTTTAACATCCAACTTGTGAACTGCTTTTTACTCATTACTCGCTTTTATTATGTCTTTTCTTAAAGGAAAAAAACGAAAAAATAAAGTAGTGTAACGTTGAGATATCGAAGAGGACGTTGCGGCATCAAAAGTTGACGGCCAGCCACAAACGAATAGCAAGTCATAGACGTTTGTTCAATTTTAAGGTTGTCCCCGTACGGCAAAGTTCAAACCCTTCACGAGCATTTAAACTACTTCCACGAATACTAAGGTGTACTGAGCGGGGATCAAGTAGGAAGATTCCACCTTGGAAGGGAATACCATCACGAAGGTTGATTGCTGTTTGATGATGAATCGTGAAATCCCAGTCATAACTACCAAAAGGAAAAGATTTATCGACATTTTACAAAAACCCATGGTTTAGTGTTTACTTTGATACTAAGTACATAGAAGAATTTTGAATCATCTAATTTTTCTAATTGGGTAACTTAATTTTTAACAATATTTTCTTATTTGTCAGATTTTTTTAGGTAAGCCTTGAAGGGGTTGAATTCTAACCTGTCCTTATCATTCCGTTCATGATTATTATTTTTCGCGACTGTTTATTAATCCTTGATTTAATGTTCTCGGCATCACGATGAGTTTTCAGACAAGGCATTTGCAATTTACGAGGTGCCATGGAAAGTTCAATGTTTCTACCATATTATAATGGCTGTTAACGGGCTAACGTTGTTAAAATTTGACGATTTTTAATTAAGAGAAAAGGGGAATGATTCGAACAATTTTCACTCCATGACATCGCTTCTGCTTATCATTGTACACATTTGATAGACTTTACTGAATATAGTCAGCAGTATTATGCCCGCGAAACCATATGCAATTTGCATAACATATGCTACAATATGGTTTTCAAGTCTCCGCGAATTTCTCTCTTTCATATCACTGTGTCGAGGGTAACATTTTAAGTTATTAGTAGTACAGATTACATATCGTCATTTGAAATATGCCTACCACATACTGTACCTGAAAAATTTACTAACATATGCATAGAATAAAAATTGGCATAAAACCTAACCTTGGGAACCTAAATACCTGCAAGAGAGAGACACCAAATGAAAGTTGAACACCGAGAGAACAATAACAACAGGATTGCTGCTGCTGAACATAGCGTATATACAGCGCTATCGCTCGTTAAAAATTCCTGCACTAACCGTAATCGACCAGTATAACTGAGATTTAATTTGCATTGTTAAATTTTCTCCAATTTTGCGTATAACACTACAATACAAATATAAACCTACTTGTGCTTTTTCTATCTCTGTCTGAAAGAAGCCGCCCGAGAGTGTTAATGCTTTATGTAGCTACGCAATGCTGTAGACTTTCTGCAATCAATTTACCACGGCTTTCTGACTACACAAAAGTTTGTTTTGATTCTCTTGGAAATTCTTGGAAATGGAATTCTTCTTTTTTCACTGAAACTTCTCTACGATATTTGTCCGAAAAGTATCTTACCTGTCGTAAAAACTCCGAGCTGGTAGGATTTTTAGTGTTAACGGCAAAATAAGTTCTTCATAACGATCGCAAATCAGCTGAAAAACGCAATATCATTTATCGTTCTGCATTCTGAAGTAGCTCTATAATCTAGGGGCGTTGAGAATGTTATTTTCTTTTTAGCAGTTAAAAAAATTAGTCGTTCTGAAAAATTTTATATTTTCGAAATGCTTTTGGAACATTACTGCTATATAGAACCCAGATTTCGCACATATCCCAAAAAATCTTCTGACCTCGGGTTACGTCAGCATTATGAAAGATGTAAATAATATATATGCATATGTGTATATAATATATAACATATATGTAACTAGTAATATAGGAATTTCAAAGAACTAGTTAAGTTGTGTCTAAAGTAGGTTAGGGAAAATTTTATTGGTGGCGCGTTCGAAAAAGTCTTTATTAAGCTGAATCTCCGAAGATATTGTTTCATTTTGGAACAAACGAGTTATGTTATATACTATCGTATAACTCAAGGAAATCTATCAGAGCCGTTATTTAAGTGGGAAGACGAATCCTTCGTTAATCAGATTTTCGGATCCTCATTCGAAAACACCGAATGCTCAGATATTATCTTCATAGTGTGTGTATAGTGTGTACTTAACCTCCGTCTTTTCCTTTTGCTTATTCATATAGCAGTAAGGGATGCAAAATAACCGATGGATCAAAATCTTTGAATGGAGCAGTTGCGTTCAAACTAAGAAGAACGAGTCACAGCAACATCGAGCCACGTGTTCACGGTTTAAGGTTTTTATGAGATTAATATATATGATGCAAGCGATTAAAGGGTCTTAAGTCGTGGAGTAGACAAGTAGACCAGACAAACCAAGTAGACATTAAATGCATGAAGTAAAAAAGGCTACAGATTCCCATGTTCGCAAGAATCAATTTTTTCTAACGTTGTTTCCTCAATCTGGTCTTCAGGTATTGAAGGAAGAAAAAGCAAACAACAGTCTTGTTCAAAGATTCTGAGAAGCAATCTATCGTTTCGTATACTTACCAAGACAAATATTATACTAAAACCAATCGATGTGAAAATAGACAATAACTTTTAGTATATTAACTAAAAAATACTGTATATGTACATATACATAACACTACCGTTTGGCATCTTTTTAATCATTTCGGATTATGTCAATTAGTAATTTATATTTATTTTTAATACTTTCAAGTATTCCTTAGGATACTAGTTAAGCTATAATTTACAAAATAGGATTCACATATACATTTACATACAAAAGACAACTTAACACTACTAAAGCATATTTTATGTCCAACTAAACTCTTAAAAATGGTTTTCCGCGCGATTAGGCTCAATCGTGATAGGTGCGTAAGGACTACTAGGTCCTACCTTACGCATTGATGAACGTTGGAATGGTCGTAAACGAACTACCAGCATGTAAAACCCAATCGAGCATACGACCAAGAAAACGACTAGCATTGTACCATGCATAGTATGTTGAATCCATCCTGGCCAATGTTTGCACTCTGCTTCATTGAAATTCATCTCGGTGACTTTGCTTCCATGCAAGATTTTCGGTTCATGACATTGAGCTCCCGTTTCGACTTCCAAATGCCTGATCCAAACTATTCGGCAATCACAGTCCAAAGGACAGCCGGCCAAGTCAATTACTTTTATTTTCTCAAAAATAACACTAAGACTGGAATTGATCGTTTCGAGACCAGCACCGCGAAGAATGAGCTCTTCCACGGCCAAGGTGTTTGTCTCATTTTCATCTTTAGGCGAGCCAAAGGCTTCAGCGCTGATGAAAGTCAGTGCCTTTGAATTTTGGAAACTGATCTTCTTAAGTGTTGGAAGACCAGCTAGTGAATGTGGTCCAATCGAGTGGAGTTTTGGCATGTCTTCCATCATAAGTGTTTCCAATTGATACACATTAGATAGGAATTGCGTGTGCATCTCAGTAATAGGATTTTCACTCATATCGAGATACTTAACTCCATGCGGTAGACTCGGAATGGATGTTAGACTATTTGATTCCATATAAACGCTCGTAAGATTTGTTCCTTGGCTTATGTCTATACTTGTCAGTCCACAGTGGCCGATCTTAAGTGTTTTCAGTTTCGGTGTGACTCCGAGTCCTAAAAATAGATCAACTTCTTTCACTGCGAATGTTTCATTTAAATTTTCGTTCCACGAAAGATTTAGCTCGTCCAACGAAACCAGATATGAGAAGACATGAAAAGAAATTTTCTTAAGATGATTATGCGATACATCTAACACCTTCAAGTGCTCCAGTCCATTAAAGGCATTTACTGAAATCACTTCAATACTGTTCCAACTGAGGTCCAGTTCTCTGAGTTCAGGTACTTTGCTAAAATTATTGTCATCGAGGGCAGTTACGTTGTTATGCGAGACAACGAGTCGCTTGAGGGAGTCACTAATCAAGTTGGGCACATATTCAAATTTATTCCATGATATATCGAGGGTTCCTGCAGACGCTGGTAACGATTCCCAGTTAAATGTGGTAATGGTGAAGCTTTTCAGTTGACAGTCAATATCTATAGTACGCATCCCCCAAGGTGATAAGCTGTGGTTTTCGCATTCACAAGCTCCGGTTTGATTTTCATTGCTGGGACATAGATTGTTTTCTGCAACTCCGGCAGTTATGGTTCCGCTAACTACAACAACGATAGTGATGATGCAAATAAATAATTTGTTTGAATTTTTCTCTCCCATTTTGTAGCTGTCCAATGGTCATGACATTAAAACTATTTTTGATCCTGGAAGAAAAAAAAAGCATTTTTAGAAAATTTTTGTATTGTTGTACTATTTTTACTATCTACTAGGTTTACTGTTGCATATTTTACAATTTGATCCATGAGATTACAAATAATATATGGCAAAGAAACATTCAGGAAATGAAGATAAATGTCTATTTAAAAAAAGAACAAAATAATAGGAATATTGAATATTTTGACAGGTGCAAGAAAACGGGCTTATGTTAAGGTATGAAGTTTCATATAAAAGTAGCTAATGTTATAAGTTGTAAATCAAATGTTTATGTCTGTTGCATAGATTTTAAGTTATAAACCCGGGAAAATGAAAGAAAAAAATTCTTCTGTTCTGATGCTGTTTGTACATTCCACTCAAATTCTGGCCCTATGCACGTCGTACATGCGAGGGCGGCAAGAGGTGTATTTTGTATGAGTCCTGGTGTCATGTTTACTTTGGCATAGTCCGCACTTTACACTGTTTCCTAATGGTAGCCCGCACTTTACACTGTTTCCTAATGACGTTGACTTTTTTAAAAAAAATATTTTATGGCGACACGAATTATCTTTGGAGCATCTTTCTACATACACGGACCCCACATGAGGGCCAATGTGGCCAATGGCGATTTTTGGAAACTACTTATGCTATGGAATTGTACGACGGTTAGACAATCGCACATACATACTCCTATCCATAAACGAGAAACACCAGAGAATGTACTACGAGAGAGGGAGATTTGAAGATTTTGGCCTGCCTGATTCACACTTCTTCGGAGGCCAAAGGTAATGAAAGGTTACGAAAATAAATTGCCAGATAGTACAATTGAAGGGATGATTCTATGCTTGGAACTTTCACTTCTGCAAAATGAATTTTTTATGTGGGATAACTAATTCTAAATTCTAATCAATTTTTGATCCTGATGACAACACATCAATTTTCTTGCAGAGCACAACGAAAAAAATATTATATACATAGGCTATATTATATATGTAGGCCAAAGGCTATAGCAAGTAGGGGAGTCCTAGCAACAAGTTTATATAGAAATAAAGAAGAGCTTAAAAGAAAGCCTAAAAAATGTCCTAAAGATGGCTGTATACAGCCGAGACGTGCCGTCAAAAACTGAAAAGCAAAGTATAGCGGACCCAAGACAAAAATTCAAGTCCAAATTTTTGGCGATCTCAATACAAATGATGGGAATAAGCAGGTTCAGAGAGTAACAACTGGAGGGTATAGTTGCTACGAAACATCAAACGATAACCGTCACTGTCTCATAGACTTTGGGTGATATCATTGGTATGGTTGAAAGATTTGATCTGGGAGCATGTCGTCAAGAAATGTCAGCCAAGCACGTACTGATCTCTTACATCAGGAGTGAACTGTGGCTCTGATCATTACCACATGATTTCTGTCTGAAATCT
This sequence comes from Stratiomys singularior, assembly GCA_954870665.1. NCBI lineage: Eukaryota > Metazoa > Arthropoda > Insecta > Diptera > Stratiomyidae > Stratiomys > Stratiomys singularior. The sequence goes on along the minus strand of OX940881.1, from coordinate 28,597,389 downwards.
TAAAACTTAAATCTAAAATATGGAATAAAAGCCGGCTCAGTTGGTAGTTTTGAATTTCAAAGCCCTATGTAGTACCTCAAACTGTAGAATATTCTGAACAGTTCAATAGGCGAGGCGAGGCCTAAAATGAAATCGAGTCGAAAGCGAAGTACATAAGATTTTATTTTTTGATTTTCCTTTCTGAAATGTTATGTTTTTAATTTTGATGGATATATATTTCGGAAGTAAGTTGCTCCCTTGATGATTTTATTGTCTTAGACTGTCAAACAAATATTTTTAAAACAACTCTATTTGACGCATTAGGACAAGCAATTAGACAGCAATAAAAACCACAGGCCCTGAAAACTCAAGAATTATTTACATAAAACGTATGGTGTTACGATCGTGTAGTTGATGCCTTAAACAGTCTCGTTAGATTCTAAGGGAAGTTCATAGATCGAGCCCAACCAGCGCTTGCTGGGCTTTGTTACTAGTTTTATTTTTCCTCGGGACGTTCCGTCGTTACTAGTCTTCAAATCTCAGCCAGTTTCAGGTTTAATATCTTTTGAGACCTCAAATGCCACTGATTTCCATGACATTTTGCTCCTATATTACGCCTTTGAACCTCAAATGGATTTATTTTGTTTACGGGTGTTTTCATCAGGATCTACGTCTGAAAACTGTTGCATAGCATAGACCTTAGCACCGCTTTATATATGTGTAACTTTGTTCCTTTGGGTTTGCAGCTGGCGTTGTAAACTGTCGCAACAGAGTAATATTTTTTTAGGTGCTCCATTCAATTATTTGCCGTTCGTCACATGTTATGCACCAAAGATTCCAAATTCGTCCTCTTTTTCTACTTTTCAGCCATTCAAAATTAGGCAAGTTTGGTAGCGTTTCTCTTGTTTAACCCATGCACCATCCCTTCCAGCTTCGATTTTTGGGGTGTACTTAACACAATTTCGTAAGCACTATGACAGAAAGTTAATGTTATCTGGATGGGGATGGATTAAATTTAACAAAGAGCAGGGTAATTCATGTAACGATGTCGAATTCCATTTCACATATTACTGAGCTAGATTAAACATTCAGTCCATGTCTTTGTATCAGTTTAACCTATGTGTTAAAGATATCAGGCAGCTGATTGTATGTTCGAATTTGTGATGTTGTGGGCGTTGATTATGGTACAGGTAAAACAAACTGACAAGCTGAAATGCCTGAACTATAATGTCAAAATCAAGCATAACTTAGTACAGTATGTTCCGATCAGTATTCTCCTGTGCTTCTTTGAAATACACCTGCACCTGCGGTATTTGCTGTTGATTTTGTTCAAGAAGATTTGCCCAGGGTGGAGTCTTGTCAACCCCTGGCGCTTTGTTATTTTTTTAGCCTTTTATGACGGAAGTCACTTTTATCAGCATTGGCGACGCAAAAAGGCATAAAAAGGAAGCATTCTTGGCGTTTGAGCTATTCAAAAGTTAGCAGTAATGAGGGTCATCAGCCCGTTCTGTCTTGATGCTGTTGTAGTTGGAGATGATGATGTCGTTCTCATCCTTATATGATATGGTCCGCGGAGTGTATTGATGCTTCAAGCTTTTTTCCCACTTTATGCGCTTTCCTGGTGTTGATACTTTTAGACATAATTATTCGATATAGACATGATTTTCCTGATACTTTCGACATAAAGTTTGCATTTCTTACATCTACTTATCTTATTAGCTACCCGTCAGCGGTTTTCAATGTTTTCCAAAATTCAACGCTGTAGGGATATTCAGATAAAACGGGTATAGCTGCTGTGCCTCCGTCTTTATGGATGGGCAAACTTACTGGGTTCGGGCCTTCGGAAAGTAACGTGGTAACTGGTGTTGCATAAGGATTACATTGTTTCTAATCGCTTCAGGAATAGCTGGGTTCTACATCGGGGACGTATGTGGATGCTTTTTGACGATCCTCAACTCTTGTGCAAAGGGATTGTAAGGTTTGGCCAAACAATGGTTGGGTCTCAAATAAAGCATTGCGGCTTTATAAGCAAACAATTGTCAACGATTTTTCAAAATCGTTCAAAAAAATTTAAGAGCGCTTTATTGATTCAATCGGTCAAATATTTATGACAACATAAAGAAATTCCAAAAGTAATAAATTAATCAAAAATGTTATGGCCCACATATCCAATTTTTTAAAAACAGCTCCTGTTGACGCTTTTACAAATGTGCTGGCAGTCATTCAGAGGGAAATATTTTCCACGTTGAACATTATTTGTTGAGTTGTAATTTCTTCATACAAATTTAAATTTCTTTCAACATATTATTAAATACATTTATAATAATGGTTGGGAATAACCTTAGTTTTTATTTTTTTTTTATTTATTTAAAACACAGAAAGTTGTGTCTCCCTTAGAAAAAATACTATGGACTTATAATTATGTCATATTCATTATATTTGCAGAAAATAAAAATGTCTCCCCTGTTCTTAGGAAATTCTAAAGTTTTTTTTTAATGGAATCACGGAATTAAGGAAATGGCAATTTGTTTGGAATATCGTGTACTAATCATAAAAGTCATGTGAGCTTCATCACTTAAAATTAACTATATGATTTACGAAACGTCATTCGAATAACGGAACTGTTTTGAAGTTTTAAAACTAATTTTATTACTCCATCAGAGTTCTAATCTATTTTTTTCTAAGAAATTTTTATAGGTTTCTAGTACATATACTTTTCATTATAAGGTCATTTTTACGCATTTTTACTCATTTAAATTGCAGCAACTTCATGACATAACAATTTTTTATTTCGTTTTTTTATGTTTTTATTTTTAAATCAATTCCAAAGCACTCATGTGTGAACTGAAATTGACTGATAAAGACGTTAGACCAATACAAAACAACTTTGCTATTGTTGGATTAGTCTCCTCGAAATATCAACCGCATATTTTTATTTATCGAAATGTTTATCGGTAGTGTAATAATTGATTTTGTTCTAGATGATTTTTGGCGTTAACATTGTTAGTATCAATTTGTGAAAATGGATTTTACCAAATTCTACTCAAATATTGGGTTTTAATACGCTGACCGATATGAACCGCGAAATACTTTTCTCTATAAATATCATGCGATAGAAGAACATATTCTAAACCATTTTAAATAGTCCAAATTTATTTTAAAGGGTTGAAATCGTTTTCCCTAAACGTTATGCAAAGGAAGAAACACGATGCCCTTATTTTTTAGAATTATTCTAATTACCAGAGATTGATTGGTCGTACTTTAAATTTAGGATGTATTATTCAACTCTAATACAGCAATGTGATAGCAATTTCATTTTTGATAGTAGTTTTATTTTCGCTTGTAAATCATATGAAATCATTTTGTTGGCATAGAATTCTCTTTACGGTTACAATAAAATATTCCAAGAATTTTATTGAAATGATAGGTAAATGATTCAATTGATTGCTGATTAATAATTTCCGTCGACGCATTATTTACTACAAAGATGTTAGTTTTTCCCTGAAATGTAATAATTTTCCAAACAAACATATTTTCGCTGTTCGCCAATGGACTGAAAACGTTTCATTTTCCAAGTAAAAATTTGAAAATGGTTTTCAGAACTCCCAGAATATTATTCAAATCGCACTGACGCTTGTTGTATTTTATGTGGAATTTATTTTAAAGGCTTGTAATGGAATGCCAACGCTCGTTGAAGATAAATAGTGATAAGCATCACGTAAATTTTTATCATAATCCAAAAATATCATGGGTATGATATCCTGATTGTGTTCAGCTTACATTTATACCACTTTCATAAAGTGCGTGCTTGGTGGAGATAATGCAATTGAGGATTTGTGTTCCATTAGTTTCGGTGAACGCTTTTTGCGCTCATCTTTAATTTTGAATGATATTGGCTATAACCAGTCAGTTCTAGACCTGATTGTTGGATTGTATGTTCTTGATTCTTTTCTTGAATTTTGAAAAATTCCTTGCTACAATTGTTGCTGGCGATTCTATCAAGATGTTGTAATGCTCTGTCACGAATGTTTTTTTCCAGTCTTCATCAGTTTGTCATCCGACTGAAACCAATACAATGCAGTGTCGGTGGTAGAATCTATTTGCAGATTGTTGTTCATGTTGGGCTTTTCATTTAGAGAGATTTTAAGGATTCTGTGCAATGTACTCGTATATGTATCGAAATTTGATGAGGTGGGTGATTTTCATGGCACTTCCGCTTGAATGGGCTGCGGCTGTGCTTGAATGGGCGCTTGAATGGGCTGACAATACTGCGAGACGGGGATGCGAGAGCGCGACGAGAGTCTCGCAGCAAAAGTCAAGCAGTTTTCATAACATGCATTTGTATACGACAACGTACAATGATTGCGATGCGTCGATGCGCGGCGAGAAATATTCGAAAAAACGAAAATTCCTCGCAACGAGGTGCGTGACATTTGTCAGATGCAATATGGGGCGTAAATGAAATTTGAAATTCAAACACCTTAATTACTTTTTAAGTAGGAGGGTTATTCGGAATGAATTTTGAATAAAAATTTCGTGCATCCTTGTTGAGACTATTATTTGCCAAATGAAGGAATATTCCAAATTCAAATTTTTAAAAAATCAAAAACAATTTTAATCAAATTTCATTTGAAATGTCACCAATTTGACATTTGTCATATGAATATTATTCTTCCTCGCATCGCGTGCATTGTAAATTGAATGCGTTGCGCGACGACGAGCGAGAATCGCATCGTGTTCTATTGACGTTCAATTGACTACTAGTGATTAGTTCCCAGCCTGTAAGTTGTAACGCGGTAAGTTGGTGTTCCAATGGGTGTTCTGCTGAAAAGCCCGACGAATTGCTCAAGAGGAATAATATCCCGCCGTTTATCAATAATTTTGATACTTGTTCACAGTTTTTTCTGTTAATTCAACAACAGCAGGGAGAATATTAGGTTACTAGGTTTACTAGATTACTAATGGAAGGTTTTTAGTTCGGCGCAAAAGCGTAATTTATATTAGATTCGCGGATAACGATAACCTCCTGTCAACATTTTCATACATCATTTCTTCGGAATGTTTTCCGTAAAAGAAAAACCTGATTATTAATTTGCGCCATTGCTCGCATGAAGTTATTTGGGAATCATTTTGCTATTGCTATTTAGCCAAAGCAAGATATTTCCTTCGTGTTCAGTCCTTGTTGGATGTTCTGTATTTCGTCTGTTTCAACTTGCACCTGAATCCTAAGTCTAGGAGCTTATCATCCTGCCAACTGTTGACAAAAGTGCGTCCTTTTCATCAAGATTCTCACTCGAAAACAGTTTCGGAAATTGACTCGAAAACTCGATTCTATTCTGAACTATTCCTGAAAAAGTAGTTGAAATAAATCCACAATGGCCTGTGCTTTATTCGTTTCGAAAATGTTTCGTCCGTTGGATTCGTGAATGGATGGCGCAACAGTATTGAGTTGTGTGCGAAAAATCAGGAACAGTAAATCTCCAATTTATTGAAAATAAAATGGATAGATTTCTCTATCTAAACATTCTAACATCAAATAGCTCCATGCAGATATTTCAGTACATCTGATAATTTAATTTTTTATCAGACAACGATAGCAATACAGTAGTGCTACGACATGATTACTTTATACATGTGTGCACAAATTCGATACATATTCCACACGAAGTTGAACGTAAACTGCATCAAAAGACCCATTCAAACCACCAAATTGAAATAAGAGATTTTAGAGGTCTCGAGTTCCATAAGTCCAAAAACTTGTCAAAACTTTGCGAATTCTATTCCAAGGACGCTGAAACACGAGGTTATGAGGTTATCCCAGAAAATATTAAAATGAAAGCAAATTTAAATTATTCGGTTAGCCGTGCGAATTCGAATTATGCGTTCAAGTTATTGACGTAATTTTTTTGAATTAACATTTTATGTTTTGATTCCCTTTTAAGTAAATTATTTGTAAATATATTGAATTTCGTTGTTTTTTACTCCTATATGTAGAGTTTTGTTGTGTTTAGTTTGTCTTCGGTAATGTGTGAGGCACTGTATATCTTATGATTATATCAGAACGGGAATTTTGAATTTCGAATTGCCGCGCTTATCCAAACATTTAAACATTGGCAATACTCTTATTGGTGTTCTGTCAAATTTTGACGCATATCGTACAATTAGTATTCAATTGACGTGATTGATACCAAGAAGTCGAAAAATTGTTGTGTGGCGATTTTTAAAATGGATGAAAAGCAGGAACAACGCGCCTGTCTAAAATTGTTAAAAATTAAATTTCGTGTGCCGAGTCGTTGAAAATGTTACAAAAGGCGTGTGGTGAAGCGTGTTTGTTAAAAACACGAGCATATGAATGGTATTAAAGTTTCGGCCGAGAGAGCCTAGAACACGATGAGATCCCTGAACCGCCACCAAGGTCTGTAACCGAAGAAAAAATCGAATTGGCGAAGCAAATCGTGTTGAAAAATCGTTGTGTATCGATTAGATAGATTGTTGTGTTGTTGAGCATCTTATTTAGATCACCCGAAGATATTATTTATTTTGGGCATAAAACGCGTTGCTTCTCGGCTGGTGGCAAAAATACTGAATTTCATTCAAAAACTGCGTCGTGTTGATGTGACCAAAGAGATGATTTCCCACGCAGACAGCGACCCAAAATTCATGGTACGCATCATTACTGGTGAAGAAACATCTGTTTATGAATTTGATATGCCGACCGAACAACAATCGTCAGAATGGTGGTTCGAAAATGAGCCAAAACCGAAGAGAGAGCGCAACAGTCGGTCAAAAATCAAAGTTTTGCCGACGGTTTTCTTCGACATTCGTGGTGTGGTGCACTACACATTCCTTGGGAGGGCCAAACGGTCAAGAAAGAATACTATTATGCGTCGTTTGCGTGATGTCATTCACGAAAATGGTCTGATTTGTGGAAAAACAATTCATGGATTTAACGCCATGATAATGCGCCATTTCATACAGCTTTGATTATTTCGGAATTGTTGACCAAAAAGTTGACAAATGTCATCAGCCAAGCACCGTACAGTGTAAGCATAGCCCGTGTGATTGTTTTCTATTTACCAAACTCAAATTGCTATTGCGTGAACGCGTTTTCAGACCAAAGAGATCATAAAAAAGAATTCACCGCGCGAACTGAAGGCCATACCTTTGGCGACCTATAAAAAATGTATGGATAATTGGATCAAACGTTGGCATGAATGTATTGTCGCAGGAGGAGAGTATAATAAAGATTTTTTTTTTAGATTATCCTCCTTTTGTGATCATATGGTATACAGACTTATATAGATTTTTATCCTTTATTTTTAAATTATAGCCTTGAATTTTGTATTTTGTTAGATTTTTTGTGTCCCCTGTCCCATTTTAAAAGCGTTCATTTCACATTCTCTTGTCAATTCAATTAATTTTATTACTTTCCAGGTCATTTCTAAATTAAGGAGTTTTGTTCATGAAGATCATTTGTATACATAATTATTAGACTCTCTTCAGAAAAGATTAGTTTGCTTTGTGACCACAAAATTTTTTTCCAAGTTGATATTCAGCAGAAAGGTAAGATAGATAGCGCCGTGAATATATTTTTTCATATTATTTCAGGAAAATTCTTATTTTTCACCTCAATTAAACTTTTAATATTAAGATATAAAATAAATACATATAAGATATATATAATATGTTTAAGATTAAGATATTTTTTATCCTTTTAGAAATTAGTCGAAATAATTGAATTTTTCTTGTTGTGAGGGTCTGATTCTGAGATTCTGATGCCTAATATGTGCAAATGTAATGTTTATTCAAACTAAGCTGTTTCGCTCTACTCATTGTTGGCAGTCAGAATATACAGAAATGACATAAGTTGTTTTGCTGAACAATTTATCGTTGGAACCTTCAGAAATATCTTCGGAAAAAATCGTCTTACTCTTAACCTACTATCCTACTACTTAACCTACTATAAACTGTACCACTGTTTTTGCCAAAATTGATTCGTTTCTCTTTAATTATTATATGTATTTTGTTCATTGTTGAATTGGGTATCGAATAAGGAAAGAAAAGAAAAAGAAGAAACGTATTGACATTGAAATAGACCAGAGTGACGTGAACAGATTTTCGACACGAGTACTAAACATTGCCGTGACCCTTTACGTTTCATCCATTTCGTCCTCTTACATTGATTTTGAAACAAACCAGCAGTCTATGACAAGGAAAAGAGCGTTTCACAAAACTAAGCGCAAAAAGAAATGTTGTCCATTTCCTTTCGGCTTTTTGGAAAGCTGTGATAGTGGGTTCCTTGTCAAAGAAGCCTGTTTTATGTGCTCATACTCATACAAGACTTGATAAGGAGTTTCCGGGACACTATCATGAAATAAATGGGAAAAAACTTCGAACAGGTGTGAGGAACCACCAAAATTAACACGAAAGCACATAAAGTCGAAGTGGGATTTAGAATTAAAAATGCACCTAGCCTTTTTTCAGATGTGGTCCGTAGTATTATTATTTGCCTTCCCTGGTCTATGGAACAGCATCGGCGCAGAAAAATTTTCAGAATAGTAAGTTGGTGATCATTGTAGAAGTATTTCAGAAGAGTCGAGAGGAGGATTTTTTTTCTCAAATCGAATCCCCCTCACTGGAGAAGAGACGTATTAAATTAATTGATTTAGGAGTTTATAAACGCAATGCCAGACTCTTTATTTCAATCCTTCCGTCGCGATTAATTGAAGACATCCCACTATTGTAAATTGTGTGACATCTGATATGTGTAGCTTTGCAAGGCTTTGCTTTGGCTTGGACTTCAAAAACCTTTAGTTTTTGACAATTTTGACCTCGAAAAGATACTTCGCAGCACTGCCCAATTAAGTTGCATATTATTCCAAGATCTAAAAGGGTGGTCCGTTGTCATTTGTGCTGTCGTTTCCATTTTATTGAATTCATAAAATTTGTAATTTGTTTGTTTGTATTTCTTGCTGCTTTTTTAAGTTGGACGGGTAGTTAGCATATCAATACAAGTACTCCCGCCTCCACTGAAGAAATTGTTTGATCGGATTTCCGAACAGATATGCGGAAGAATCGCGTTCATCCTTCTTTGTTGCCAGCTCCTCAGAGCCCCAGTGGTGGTCACATGAAGGAGCAAGATTTAATTTTTTGATAAGCATCTTCGGAAGTTTTTTGGAAGTTTTGTTTTGGTGGCTGCTTACACCTCGCCGACTCCTTGTTCTGCCTAGCGAGTCTGTCATCATTTCTAATTCATATCTGATTTAGCAAACGAACGAACTCTCGATCGATGAACTATCTCGCGAAAGTCTCTCGTACCCATTGCCAAGAGAAAGTGTATAGCATATTACGCTCAGGTGATTCTTCTGACCCTATCTCTTCTTCTTCCCTTGATCCACAGATCAACCGAGGAATGAGAGATCACTTCTACATATGCCTCGAGCACTCTGTTTCCCTTCTGAAAAAGGGACTCCTTTAACCGAAGGCGCAAGACGGGGAGAAAATAGAAGCCGAGCCGGGTGTAATGTTACAAAGAGTTTCAGGCTGGATACTCAGAGAGAAAAAGGGAAGGAAGTCTAATGACAACCCAGCCTGCAAACCCAAAAAAAAAATCTTCGAGATTGAATGTCCCATTGGTAAAGTTAATAAAGAACACGGAAGTATAAAGGAAGTAAAGTTAATAAAGAACACGGAAGTATAAAGGCATATAATTTAAAATTATATTGAAAAGACGCAATTATAAATATGCACAACTAAACAATGTAATCATGTGCGATAATAAACAACGTTAAATTGGATTTATGACATAATTAAATGAAGAATGACTGTTGCAATGGCATAATTTATTCAGGTACCATATTTCGGTATGCAAGTCATAGTTGTTTTTCCATGTGACTAATACTTTATTTACGATATCAAGAAATACAACCGTTGACATAAACAGCAGTGAAAATCCATAAATTTTTTATTGATCTTTCGCTACCTATAATACATTCAAGTTATTCTGAAAATACATTGTCTTGTTCTTTTCAATGTTTTTTAAATTCAAACCATGAACATGTTTTTCCCCTGACGTAGTGACTTTTAGTGATCCAAATGGAGATGTGCTACGCTATTTTTTTGGAATGATTCAATTATTGTTGACAAAATTTCTGTTGAACTTCTTAATGTTAATTGAATTAGCTTTTTTCAATTTTACTCTAAACAGTAAATAGGATCGGTGTAGATCAAAGAAATTTGGTTGATATTATATTAGTAGAGTTCACAACCTTTTTTTTGCGTTTATCTCTACTACAGGAACGTTACGAACGTTCCTTATTTTTATACGGTCACAATTATCAGTTTTTCTGTCTGGAGCAACCGAAAAAAATACGTAATCAAAAGAAAATGCGAAATTGAATACTTGCTTTAGTTGTTTAGGCCATTTGTCAACAGAAGTTGTGTTTATCAGCGCCCTCCTTATCGCAGCTTAATTCAAATTAATTAATCGGCCTCACAGTTGACACTTGGTTGGAATTGAAAAGTTTACTCAGACGGCGACTAATAGAACAAAATAGAAAACATCACAAATTTTCGCACCGCGGGTTTTTTTTACATGCAACGCGACGCATCAACTATTTTCACTTTTTTATTGTATAATTGTCTAAAATTGCATCTTAGATATTTTGTGATTCAAACGTTTTCATCGGAATGCAACATGACTAACATTTTTGTTATAATTTCATACTTGGTCACTTTGTTCTCGGGTCTTTCGAGACTTTATTGAATAACACTTCTGACAAAAACAAAACTCAAACAAAAACGCGTTGAAGCACGTAATTCGCGGTATCAGTGTGACCACGCTTTGGAGGCCAACTAAGCCGAGCGTTAGGTGGGTTATCTAAAATACGTAAGGGAAAACGCGGCGAATCGAACTGATTAGATTAAGGTAATGTAAAAGATAGTAACTCGAGATACTTTTTTAACGATCGATTATATTTGAAAAACTGGTTATCGAAAGCTTCTTCGCAAAAGCATTTAATGATTGCGCGCAATTGGACTTGGTTCAACTTTGCGGCTAAACAACATATAAGGTAAATGCGGCGAATGTGTTCACGCGACACTATCGTGTAACTAAATGCTTCACAAAAGGTTTAAAAATAATAACAATTATTTTTAATAGGCTACATGTTGTGTTTTTTTATTTGTTATTTGGGAGCGCGCAAAAGCTTCGCGGTATTTACGGGAGGCGTGCACGTACTACCGGCTGACCCACGATCGAACTAAAGATAGTTTCGGCGTAAGGTTTCCCAATATTGTTAGGTATTCGCCAAAACACGTTTCACTTTTCAAGTAAGCGATCCATAAAATACTACAACGGTCTTTGTTGAAAAGACGATGGTTTGCCAGCTGGAAGAAGCTTTTGCGTGAATGAGCTAGGGGTGTTGAGCAATTCTCAGTATCGGTGCTAATTTCGCGAAAGTTTGCAATCTTTTTTTTATTGCTTTTGTGGCAAAATGCTTGGAGTCGTGGCTGAGAGTAAATTTCAAATCCGGTAAAGCAATTTGAGCCGTTGGCTTAACTTATATATTCTGTCTGTCATGCAATTAGATTTAATCAATGAGCTCATTTGCAAACAGTTTGGATATTGTTAATTAGAAATACAAACTTTTCTACATATAAAATGAGCCAACGACCAAGGAAATTCCAAATTCAATTTGAAAAAGTATGCAAAAGTAATTTATGCTAGTGCAAAGTTTGAGTACGTACAAAATAAATCAACCAAAAACAATTCGAAAGATAATAAAATTTCAATAATTGAACAATTTATCTAGCGCTGCAGTCTATCATTGGCGAAGGATTATGCAGTGTTGATATTTTTATTTCACAAAATACATTACCTATCGAGTAAAGTGATTAAAAGTATAATGATTGAAATTTAATGTGTAATAATGTCACAAAATATAAATCAGTTGCAGGTTTTGAATGAGTGCAATTCAGGTTTATCACCCATCTACGAGGGGATGTCAAAAACACATGGAGGGCAAAACACATTGTTTCTAGCACTACGAAGTTGTTTTCATGTGAAAGTAACTATTTTCGTTCCTCAAGTGGTAATAACTATAAGTTGAAAATTGAACAGGCAATTGAGTACAAGTAGAAAATAATCCATTAAGTATCTATTACAATAAAAAGATGATAGAGTTTATGAAAATGTTCGAGAGCATGTTTTTGACGTGCATCAAGTTGTTGAATTGTCGCTCAATATTTCTACAATTCAGACTAAATATTCATCAGAGCCGGTGATGAACGAATGTTCTGGCGTTTTTAATAATGCCCTAAATAATCGGCATTTCCTTAAAAACTCAATAAAAGCCAGGTTCGATCTGATTTTAATGAAAGGGAAACAGTAATCTGAAATAAAAGCAAAATTCTTGATCATTTCTTGTACAGAAATAACAAGGAAATCACGAAGACCAAGATAACCCTGGTATACAGGGCTTATTACCGTTACTCGAATTATATAATTTCAATATCTCTAATGTTTAAGTTTTAATGGAAAAATAAAAAGACAATTCTTTTGCATTGACATATCTAAACTTTGAGGGTATGTCGGGATAAGTCAGTTTTGAGGGTATGCCAGGATAACTGAAAATAATACCAACAACAAGACTGGTACTTGTCAGCGCACTTTAGATCCTAACTTTTCAATGCAATTAATTGATAATTCATGATAATTTTAATAAAATTAATATTAATACAACAGTCAACTGCATTTTATTTTTATGTAAGATGGTTTATGAATAACATCATAGTGTTTGTAAAAATGAATAAAAGGGGAGAGTCAGAATTCATTGCTATAGACAAAACTGCCATAGACAAGAAGGCTCATAGTGGTCATACGTAGTATTAGAATATGTAACAATTTTTGTTCACTATTTTCTCGTTGGTTGGAAATTATATTATGATATTATAGAAAAATAAAGGAACCATTGAATCTTGCAAATAATCCAGAAAGTGTCTTAGTCGATATTCTTTGTGGAATGTGATGGATTGAATTAAATGCTTTTTATGTCGACAAAATGAAAAATCAAGAAAACTGGCAGTTCAAAAAAATCCCATCGTATTAATGGTAGGAATTCAACAAATTAAAAACAAGATATCCGTCATACAATAGAAAGAATTCTTCTCGAAAAAAACAAATATATTTCGATCACATGGATGAAAAAATGATCACATGGAGTCAAAAGGGACACATGGAGAAAGGGACAACATGGAGTCCAAAATACATGCAACGTACAAATATACAACACGTCATTATCTACAAGACTAAACTAAGAAATTTTATTCTTTTAGCATTAAAGGAAAATAATTCATCAGGTAAAGATATGGGAATTCATAAAATTTCTACTATGCAAGTAGTTTCACTACTTATAAACAATTTATTTTAATAATTATTTTGTAAATCAATATATCTGATACCATGCTAGCTGTCTAGGTGATTGACATTTTGGTGTAATGGTATAATAAATATACATTCTATGTAATAAGTATTGAATAAATTATGCCAGAGTATCAATCAGAGTAGATTTCATTGAACACAAAAATAAGAATAATTTTATTAAGGAAAAACTGGAGTTTCTCTGTTGCGCGTTGATGGCAGGAACGCGGACTTTTTCAGGTGACAACATGGAGAATTGTGCTCAGATACATTGGTTTGAAGGCATACTAACAGTGGTAACACTTTGAACAAGCTCCCGATCTTACAGTATTAGATTAAAATAAATGAAATTATATTTGGATTGGTAAATTTCGTCTTACTTTTGCGTAAAACAAGATAACCCTTCTTTTAGTTGTTGCCTAAAATCGCAATACAAATTTTATTCACCTTGTGTTTTCTCCGTTTGAGAGAACATTCTAGACTTTTCAACTGATGCGCATTCCTAGCTCAATGGATTCCTGAATAATAATAAACATGGAAGGACATGGGCCGAAGGAAGTTTAAGCTCACGAGTTGCCTTTTTATCTTAAGAGAGCCACAGTTTGATATGGTCTTTGGTGGTAGAATGAGAGGTTGATTCTTATTTTATTGAAAATTTAAAGACGAAAATTATGGAACTATAAATGAGAAAAACTACAGTAAAAGGCTTGAAAATATAGTTGCGGTCCGAACCGAACAAATTTTGATTTAAGGACTGTTTACTTTTGACAAGATGATGCGACTTGTGACACATTTCGCCAGACGATCGACTTGGTAAAAGAAAAAATTCTGCGATGGGTTATTTCAAGGAACAGTGACAATCTTTTCTTCAGAAGATTTTGAGGAGAACTGAAACACGTTCTTTTAACACCGTTACATACCGTTTAAGACATACAATGTGATAAGAGAGGAATGTTTCGAAAGATTTGATATCAAGACTGCATTCAGTCCAATACGGGCCAGGAGGACATTCAAACGATATTATTTTCAGAACTTATTGTCCGTTTGTTCTTTGAAATAACAAGAAAAAAAACCGTCACACACACACAAATATCATCAATGGATAAATTTCGTTTGAGTTTACGAACGTATTGTTAAATCTTTTATTAATAAACAATAATCATGCATTGGTTGCGATGCGATTGAATATCGTCCACAATTGGTTTTATATTCCTTTAGAATGGGATGTGTTCATCAATTCATCGAAAATTTGAAAAAAGACCAGAAAAAGTAAAGAACAATTAGGAAAAAAGAAATATATGAAAGAATGTTAACATTAATTGAGCGCATTGAAAACGCCGATTGAAGTTAAATTATCTATAATTATTTATAAATAGTTGGTTTATTGAGAATTTATAGTAAATGTAGTTGGTTCTTGGGTTTATTGAGTGAGCTAAAAAAAACAAAACTGTTGTACAGATAATAAATATCCTAAATGATCTCCTATGTTTAGTGCTCCCAGTGTTCTTTTTTTTTTTTTTTCAAAGAAAACCCTATTTTTCAATGGGTTTCTATGAATCCATATTTCGGGAGTGAGTTGCTCCTTTGCTCAGTGTCATTTGCTTTCATGCGATGAAATGAGTTGCTCACTCTCGACTACTACTTATCTGATAATTTATCATAAATACGACAAAGTATGACAGTTTGATATCCCGAAAAAATATTTTTATTGATACCTCATCCACCATCATGATTAAATTAGCTTTGTTTTCATTCGAGCACAAATTATAACAAATTAACGGACAAGATCTTTGCATATCAACTTTCAAATGCTGAAAGAGTTGCTTAAGACTCACTACAACAACAATAATAAAAATTAAGTAAAGCAGTTTCACATTCAAATTTTCAATTTTTCGAAATAGATAAATAGATAGACATATTTGCAAAACGTAACTCGTTTGGTTTTGAGAACCACAACGCCTAGGTAAGGAAAAAATATTTTTCATATCAATAATAAGAGCCAATGTCGAATGTGCTACTGATATTTTAGTAATAGTTTCATCCGGATCCTGGTCTCATAGGTTTATGAGAAAATAAATGAAAAACTGAATCATAAATTAAGATATTTCGAAATGGTTTTGGTGAAGTTGTTTGGAAAAAAAGTGGGCGCTTTTTTTTTGAAATTTGAGATCAAATCAAATAAGTTTACTAACATGATGGAACTTGGGTTTAAGGCTGTTTTACGAGTACTGAACATCCAGTGAGGAAATCGGTTCGCCATGAACCGACGATGGCAAAAATTATATACAAAGCATACAAATTAAAGCATGTTACTCAAACATTTTGACAAAATAATTCTATATTATATTCTATCAAATTCATTGCAAGAAATATCTTCATATGTAATTCGAATTCCATCTGTCTACGGAATGAAATCTTTTTGAAATTGTACCTGTTTATAAAAACGTATGTGCTATAAGTATGTTGCAGATAAACTGAACGAAACAACAATAGTGACAATAATGAACTGAAGTAATTTTTGAGTTTCGATGAAAAATTTGTGCCATTTGCAAGAATCGAAACATAATTCGCACAGCACAGCCCTCAAAGCGTCCTTACACATATGAGTATCGGGAGTCTTAATGACTATCTGCTCATCAAGCTTGGCCATTGTTACGGACTTACCAGATTGTCTATTGTTATAACTGCATCAAACTATAAACAATTCCACCACAACAGTAACCGAGCACAAACGTAGATGCAAAACAAAGTTGAATACTTCCGCTCGCCGCAAAAACTTTGATGACTCAACACTACCGAATTACCAACTTTTTACGTTACAAGGTACTTTTCTGACATAGGCGTTTGTCAATATTAACAATGGCCAACCGACAGGCAACGCTTTGGATGACTAGAATAACTTAGTCTTTTTTGGCAATCTTCGAAGCCACGCTGAAGACACAAAAAAAGATCTTTTGGCAGTCTTGAGACGCTTGACGTACAACCCGTTTGTAAAGTTGCAAAATTATGACTTGGACATCGACACAACAGGAATGTGTGTGCTTTCAGAACTTGGGTTTCTTTATTTTCTACGAAATCATTCCTGATTAATGCGAAAATTCTTTATTTCTAAATATATAGTGCGGTCTTTTGTTATCAACTTGCAACGGCCAAGATAAGATAAGATACTGAGTGTGTTGTTGTTGTATTGGTGCGATTATGGGCATGGGATAGACAATGTACGCAATTCGTTTTGTTTATATTTCGCTTTGATTAAGACTCGATATTGACTTTGGCGAAAGTTGGGAGATTGCATCTAAACGGGGAGGCAAGATTAGAGAAAATCTGAAACAAACAAATGCTTAACACCAACCTTTCCTTCTAGAAAAAGTCTCGCAAACTGTGTTATATAAGTGTGTATGTTCGTTAAGATTAGCTACAAAAGAAAAATAATAAGTAATGTTTTTCTCAGAAGAGAAGCTTTGTCTATATCTTACTCAAGCTATATCTTACTCTATATCTTACGCTATATCTTACTCAAGCGGGTTGAATCGGCATACCTTAATCAAGTTGCTGGACATCCTTTCATTGGAGAGTTTTCTAAGCTGATTTTGCTTGCTAAAAGCTCTAAATCGCGTCTTTTGAACCTGGACCAACATTAAAAATGTCTTAATTTTTCCCGGCACAAAATATCTCGTTCTGACGAGGGCACACTTCATAGATATGTGATTTAAGATTAAGTTAAGAGAATCTGCTACACGTGCGATGCCTTTAGCAATATTAGATGTTTTGCTTAATTATTTTCGCTTATACTAATTTGATATCAATTACATCGACAGCATATCAAAGACTATTTATTCATCAAAGTTAGCAGCCGCATTGTCGGTTCCAAAGAGGCGTTAGGTTACATTATTTTTTTTTAAATTTAAATTGAATCATTTTGGAACCCCCAATTGTACGTAATTTTTATATTACGGTGAACCTCTTGGCTACGTTGTATGTTTTATTTTTTGTTTTTTTGTAATGATTCGTATAAATATAATACTATTTATATTATATATAGTATATATATAATGGTATAGTATATATAGTATATAATAAATTAAGCTTAACACCGAATGCATCCCACAAAAAAACGGACTACTTTAGACAACGTACCTGATACTGAAAACTGCACTCATATGAAAATCTGTAACAAAATTGAGTTAAACAACAAATTTAAGTCACCAATTGAAAATCTAGTGTAGCATAAAACCTTGATATTTGCCACAGATGCGGCAGAAAATCATCTTGGAACTGGTATCGAGATCTTTAACAAGAGCACAAGAAATAATGAAATAATGCCACGATCACCGAAGCAGAGCAATATGCAATACCAGTAGCCCTTAAAAACAACAATAAAGTTACGTATGACATGTGGAATACAGTATAACTCAGAAGGCGATAACCTTTTGAGTTATCTAGAGCCCAGGACACGTACAAGCCAAAGAAGGTATAATGAGTCACAATTGAAACGTATTATTTTCGAAATTATTTTCACTTCCGGACCCTATAAAGTTCGGATGTGGTAGATTCAGCCGCATGCTCTTCTTCTTGGTGGAATCCACTATTGGAGCCACTTAGAATGCACTGACATCAACCAAAAGATGAGCGAGACTACTGATAAGGAAACTGTGGACTATCCCGTTTACCGAACCACACACGACTTCTATTGTTTTGCATATCACTAAAAGTGTTTCAAACAAACCGGTTGAAGAAACTCTTTTGAAGAAAAATGCAGACGCAAGGGACACTGTTGTAGCCATAAAGGAAGTTCACGAAGAATTGAAAAAATATGGAAAGATTCGAAAGAAGAAGAGTGAGTGGTTAAAAGAAAAAAGAGACAACCTTCGGGTTCTATGGACCTGCTGCTTCGATTACTTAAACCTCATACAGCTAACACCTTGAGTTGAATCAAGGTGGGACCGTTTTAGATCCGTCAAGATCAGACTTTTGAGATTCCAAATCGTAGTTTCGAAAATTTGTAGGCTCAAATGAATGCGCATTTAAGAGGCGATTACCTCCCTGCGCTGCCCCAGCATCACCATTTCAGAGAGCTCCTCTTACGGAAACTGTATGCCCGGAGTGTGTTCGAGTATGGCACGAACTACCCCTTATGGGCCTCAGTTGTCCAGGTAGTGCTTATTTGTCTGTATGGAAAATCATCTAGCCAGATTCAGGTATACTTCATTAGTCCCATTATAAAACAGCATGGTGGAAAACAACGTGTCTGTTGCATGAGATTTTTTACATGAATCTGATTAATTTTTCCACGCTGATTTAAAAAATAAATGCCGTTTTTATGTAGCAGCTCTAGTTTTGGAGTTACGAAGATCATTGAAAATGCACATAGTTTAAGTTTAAACAATTTATTAAATATATTTATTCTGAATAAAATTTCCTTTTTTTTTTGGATTTTCTAGAGTACTATTTTGAATGCTCCAACAATAATCAGCCATCATATGTTCATTTCAGTACACCTGATACCTCTCCTCCATAGTGCGAATATCCTGGTGAAAGCGCTCTCCTTGTGCCTCGCTCAGGTCACCGAGATTTTCAGGAAAATAGTCTAGATGGCTGTGAAGGTAGTGAAGCTTAATACTCATGTTGCATCCAAGCCGCTGGAAGAGTGTCAGCAACTGTTCAACGTGCTGAATGTAGCCGTCAGACTTCCTATTGCCCAAAAAATTTCTCACTACCCAAAAAAACTCTTCCCATGCACATTTCTCGACAGCTGTCATATGGTTGATGCAATTTTTATCATCTATCAACTTCCTGATTTGTGGGCCATCGAAAATACCACCTTTGATTGCCTCACTACTCAATTTTGGAAACACTTTTTTAATGTATTTGGAACATTCGCCACCTTTGTTAAGAGCTTTTAGGAACTGTTTTATCAACCCCAGTTTTATATGCAAAGGAGGCAATATAATTCGGTCTCTGGATACTAGTGGAGCATTAATTCCATTTTGTTTACCGGGAATCAAAGCCTCCCTGGAAGGCCAGTCTCTTTTTGTCCAGTGCTCAGCTTTGGCTCGGCTGTCCCTTAAGCATAGGAAACAGGCATATTTTGTGTAGCCACTTTGTTGGCCCAGGAGAAAATTTACCATTTTCAAATCAACACATACAACCCAGTTATATTCCTTGTACTTGATTTTGATATTCTTCTTTAACCTTTGTAGAATGAGCAATAGGTAAGGAACCAAGTTTGTTACCATTATTTGAAAGTACACATTTCAATCTTCGTTTTGACGAATCAATGAACAACCGCCACTGATTTGGATTCTACTCTTTTAATCCCATTGCAGTCATTAGGCCCGGAATATCAGTACAAAACACAAAATCTTATCTTTCTTATCTTATCTTATCAAAAAATTATCTTTTTTAGTAAAGAAAGGAAGTAAATCCTTTTTCCTGTTACGGTAGTACGATATCTTCGTTTCTCTGGTCAACAAATTTCTTGCTTTCAATCGGGAAGCTAAAATTTCTGATGCCGTTTTAGACAGTCCAAGGTCCCTAATCAAGTCATTTCGATCATCTTGATTTAGTGGTCGGGGACTATCGTAGCAATCAAAATCACTGTCGCTACCACTACCGTCGTTTTCGGTTTGTCCGCTGCACTGGTCTGGATTTTCCGAAAATGTACATGGCTGTTGTGATGTTGATGTGTCACTTATACTCAAGACTGGTCTTATGGCAGATTTTATGTTTGGATATATCCACTTAGAGCAATTTTTGTGGTTTATTCCTATGATTTTCGTTACACAGAAATAACAGTCATCATGATGGTTGGATGG
This sequence comes from Stratiomys singularior, assembly GCA_954870665.1. NCBI lineage: Eukaryota > Metazoa > Arthropoda > Insecta > Diptera > Stratiomyidae > Stratiomys > Stratiomys singularior. The sequence goes on along the minus strand of OX940881.1, from coordinate 28,577,175 downwards.
TTCACGCCAAATCATAGGAGCTTTGTACTTAAAAGTGGGTCTCTTTTTGTTTGCCCATAGTCGCAAAGATTCAACACAACTTTTGGCAACTTTTTGGCATCCAAGGTTTAGCGTTTGACGGCAACGGAAACCCAAAATAGTCGAAGTATGCCTTTTTCACAAAGTCCGACACATTTAAACGAAATTTTTGGAACATATATTCTCCACAAATAACACAAAAACAATCAGGATTATTTAAACACGTCCTTCTTGAGGAAGACATAATGAAATTTATAAAGGAACTAGTTAAGTTTCACCGCTATTGATAGAAACTACCGACTACCTATGTAAATTCAAGACGGTACCTGTATCTCACTAACTAGAGCTGTTACAAAAAAATTTGAGGGTAGATTTGAAATCAGCGCACCCAAATTAGTAAACAACAGTAGAAAAACTTCATGCAACAAAAAAAAAGTGTGACTTTGTTTTTCTGTGTTGTTATTAGTTCTCTAGTTGAAGTTCTTATTTTATTATGCTACTTTTAATTCTTCTTTTTATATTACTTCCAAGTTAGTTTTGCAATTTTTAGTTCTGCCCCCAATGTTTATGCCTTCCATTTTATACATTATCTTTGAAACTAAGAGTCATCGTTCGCGACCGCCTGACTGCGATTAAAAGTGTTCCGCTTAGGATCCCGTTCGATCTGCTAGAACGGGCATCTCTTCCGAGCTTCCCGTCTTCCATGAAGTATTCAGCCCAGGACCCCGTTCGATCTGCTAGGACGGGCATCACTTACAGGCATCATTTCTTCCGAAACTCTGCATTTGGCTGCATGATACATGCAAACAATTTTGCAGTCACACTGACGCTCTACGATAAGCTCAAGGAGTTCAATATTTAGCTCTTTTTATTGTTCAAATTTATTATGCTGCACATTAATTTTTATGTATTATCTTAATTATTATTCTGCCTTTCCAGGTCACCCGTATTATTTGATTCATTAATCTCCATTTTTATTGATATCCCTAGCCACACCGTTTCCCTGAGCTGACGGTTCACTACTAATCAGATCTGCGAGGGCTCCTTTGTGGTTGCATCGCCGCTAAATGCATCCGTTTTTGGCGTCAAAATTTGGCGTACTGTTTCAGGCTCAGCGAGTTCAATGCGGTGGTTAGATCGCCAAGTGATGAAGAGCTGAATTATTAATTCATTTGTATTATTTGCATATAATATGCTGTTTCCATTTTATATCTATAGGTTTGCTGAGCAAGTGTTAGTTCCTTTATTTTTGTATTATTGCCTCTTCCATTATTTGTCGCTTCATTTTTTGAATTATTGGCCACTTCCACTATATCTCCTTTTTTTCAAAATTTTGCTATTTTAAATGTTGTTTATTATATGTTCAGTTTAGTTAAACATTATTTAGAGCCATACTTTTTGTTTACCTTTTGCGTATTCTATTATTGTCCTGAATTGATTATTGTTGGGGTTCACGCAGTACCAGTCTTCATTGGTGATGTCTCCAACTTAAATACTGGTCGATACAGACCCTAGCCATTATGCACCACATCCACCGCGATACTTCCCGAAGGGCCGTAACCCAATAAACTGATCTATCCGAAGATGGGGGCTTATCAGTTACCCGCGGTACCTGAATATACCTCCAGGGTTGAGGTTCGTGTCCCATTCGCCTTGATACTCCATTCGGTAGTACCGCGGCGAGCCCGGACATTATATACTTTGAATTAAAAGACTAGTTCGTAGTGTTTTTGCTAGGTTAAGGTCCGCGGGGCATCATTCCCCTTCGGCTTCACTGGAATCGAATCTTTAACACAGCAATAGGGAGAAAGATTCTTTCTACCAGATCCACCGCCCTGCGGGCAGAAAAAACATCAGAAAAGCATCGCCGCTGCAGTTAAACATCGATTTGGCCCTGAGACCTGACACTGATCCTGCTCTCATGGAGTTTTAAAATTTCTATTCATGGCAGCGCTGTTGGTAAACGCCGTTGAAAAGAAATGATCAGGAATCAGGGGTTGAGCCACCTCTTCTGAACTGTATGAGGGGCTGTTCTTGATGGCATACCAAATTTCTGTAAGAGACACATATCTTCATTTACACCCATGCGTTGTTTGCACTCAAGATAGAAGATGGCACGTACGCACCGTACCCTCAGTCAGTAAGACCACAGACCGAGAAACAAAAAGCATGAAGAAATGGAATTCGGCACTGTTACAATCAGATCCATGGAATCTCTCGCGTCGCCTCTTTGACCACAGCAAGTCCTTACTCCCACTAAAGACGATAGCGCCTGTGTGCCAAAAGATTTAACCAGCAGTATAAACTCAGAGCCTCCTTTTAATGCATATGAAGTGCTGAAAATTTTTGATTATTACTGAGTCCTGACAGAGCGTCAAAAACGTATGCTTTTTCATATGCCACCGTCAACGTGGGTTCTGATGGTTTTATTAAGAAGTTGTTGATTACAGCAAGCCGACACACATATCCCCAAGGAGCGGGAAACACATATCCTCCACAGCAAATATCCATGCTTGTGATTTCGAACCACTTTTATTAATGGCTGCATTCAAACCATTAATGTAATCTAGTGTGTATCATCTTTGTATATGGTGAGCTAGACGAAAACCCGTGTTATCGGAAAAGCAAGGATTTTACCATTCAACACATCCAAAATAAGCGACTGATGCTCCCGAGCGAAACGCATAGAAAATTTGGCTAATTTTTGAAAATGGTGGAAACGCAGGGACGCATTGTCCCGCTCAGCAAATGGCTGTCAGGCGTCATCCTACCACATGAAAATTCAGGTTCTTCGACAATAAAGGAATTAGTATTGATTACGATTTGGAAAAAGATAATTTTGAACACACTAGAGAGATACTTGCTATGGTCTGGAGGAAGCGAATACTAACAACTGTGTTGTTACGGAGGAGTACAGAAAGCCCGAAGATAGTTGAAAGGATCAACCTGAACCTAATCCGGCGTGGTATAGTGCTCAGTTCCGTGAGTCGCGACATTTGTTGCAAGTATTTAATTAAAATGCTACGAATCCTACCGTTTCCGCTCCAGGATTGCATTGAAATCTGTCTTTTCGGGTGTTTGCCTGCTGCCACCCTGCTCATTCTTACACAGCATCAGGCAAGTTTTCTCCACTTTTTGTGAACGTATCCGTTGGTCTGTCGCCCCTACTAGAGGTGTTTAAGCTGATACCCTACGATCTCTTTTGCCAAAAAGTAAAATTCCACCTCAAGAACAGAGTTTTTGCAGCCTATGGGGCTTAATTGCCACAAGAGTTTGTAGATTGACGGTTGTAACGTGCATGTTACAAGCTCAAGACCGTCATCAAAGTAGATTTCGGCCATAGGGACTTGCTGCTAGAAGGGTAAATAAGCTTCTGAGGATGCCGATTGGCTCTACGGAGACGAACTTGATTTCGTAATTTCTTTTTTAAGTCGTTTTTTATTATCCTTCATAATCCATTTATTTAGAGGGGCTTAGAATCAAATTAATCTTGCAGTGCTCCTTACCTACCCCCTTTGATGCTTACTCATACAATCGGCGCATCAACAAGATCACCTCAGAATTATCTTTCGGTACGATTTGCTTTTTTGCAGACAGCGTGGCCGACATCAACACAAACTATTCCTTCGAGTGTCTTTGAAAGTATCTCCACCGTCGTCCAGGGTCTTTTGGGCTTTTCGTACATTTTTAACTTTTATTTAATTGTTTTTTTTTATCAGAAACAAAGCTAAGGAGTTCAAGTTGGCTTCGAGCATGCGTTTCTGTCGATTTTCATCAAAACCAAGACCGAGAACGGTATCGAACGAGCGGTTTCGTTCAGGGCGTTCAGGGCCTTTTTTAAAAGCAGATATCCTCGTCAGTTTGGTGTCATAGTGTGAGTATGTTCAGTCGACTACAGGTGAGGATGAGAATTGTACCGCATGTTTGGTTTTTGTATGAGGGTTTTTTGGAATTGGAGGTTGACTGCTTGTCCAATTTTTGTGTCTGATTTTAAGCTTGACGACGATTGATTCGTTCTTAATTTAAATTTGTTTATCTAATTGAATGTCATTCAATAGTTCAAGGTAATTTTCCGAAGATCAAATGAAAGTGTGTTCAATTTTTCGCTCTTCAAATATTAAATCTAAGCTTCATTTTGTTAGAGTTTAACTTGTTCCTTGTCTGTATTGCTATGGTATATAAATTGAGCAAGTCCTTGGTAAAAATCTTCTTCGTTCAGATAAAGGAACTCGTGTGAACCCTGGCAACAGTTTGTTCGAAGGATAACATATCAAAGAAAACTGAGAAATTGAGCTCTGATCAAACTTGACCACATATTAACATTTGTTGTAGAATCGAGTGAAATGCTAGTTTATATGTACAGGGATGAATTTTTGTGAATGCTCATTGATTTCAGATACTTAATGCGAACAGCTGTGACAAAGAAGGTAGTGGTTTTCCTTTTCCTGTCAAACTCATTTTAAAATGGGCATTCTATTAGTTGCTAATTAAAAATATTCCATGTTGATAACATTTTGTAATTTTTTAAAATTTTTTTACGGTTTTAATCAAGGGCATACATATAATAGTTTATGAAAATTCTTAATCTAAATACTAAACTTAGGCGTTGCTCTTCCAATCTTCCTTGATGAAATCTGCAGCTTTTTCTCCAATCATGATTGTGGTCATCATTGGATTGGCACTTGGAACCATTGGCATAATGCTGGCATCTGCCACACGTAGTCGCTTGACGGATTTCACTTTTAGTTGAGGATCCACTATAGCTTCCGGATCATCATACGCTCCCATTTTGACAGTGCTGGTCGAGTGTGATAGAGAGTTCGAAGCATATCTAGTGTAGCATTCCCAGTACTCATCGCAGCCCTTTGCAAGATGTTCACAGCCGGGAATAGGTATTTCCAGATGCTTGATGCCATTTTTCTTAAATACTGGCGTGTTTTCAAGTTCAATCAGAGCTCGTATTGTTTTGATATGAAGATTAACATCTTCGATATGACTTAAGTAATTAGGTTCTATAATAGGCTTGTCGCGATAATCGGGACTTTTAATTTTGATAAAGCCTCTGGATTTGGGCTTTAAAACGACGATGTTCATTGCCAACAATGCACTTGTTTCAAGGATTTGATTTAACGCTTTTCTCATGGTGGTAGGTATGTCAATGATCTGATCCGCCGAATATCCTTTCGGATACCATCGATAATGTAGTTGAATGTTTGGATATTTACCTGATTCTTTGCCAATATCCAAAAATGTAATAATGTTAACCATATTCAGCGATGCAAAGCTATCAATATGATTGATGAAATAATTAAAGGTTGTGTCAGTGATGTTAGTATGTTCATCAACATTACATTCAAAGAATAAGAGAAGAGAAGTATGGTCTTGCAGATTTTCACCAACAGGCATGTCAGACAAAACAGGTATGCCATGCGACTTAAGCAATTTGCTTGGTCCGATTCCTGAAAGTTGCAATAATTTTGGTGACCCGACGCTACCGGCACTGATGATAATTTCTTTGGAATTTAGAGCTTCTAATTCATAGGTTTTATTGTTGTTGTTAGTATATGTGAAAGTTACTGATCGTGCTCTTCTGTATTTGTCGAAGTTAATTTTTGATACGACGGCATTTTTAATGATGTGTAGATTTGCACTTGGTTTTAAAAGAAATGCTGTGGCGGGAGTATTCCTCTTTTGACCTTTTTGAATTAAATCCAGAGGTCCAAAGCCTAAAAATTGCTCGTCCCGAAAGTCGTCAACAACTCCCAAACCAGATTGCTTTGCGGCCGTAAGAAGCAATTCAGTCACTGACGGCAGCGACACAATGCGACTAACAGCCAATGGTCCACCGATCCCGTGATAGAAACCAGGATTGGGGCCTCTATAGTCTTCCGTCTTCTTGAAATATGGTAGCACGCTATTCCATCCCCAAGTTGGGTTTCCCATTTCTTCCCAAACATCGAAATCCCTGCGATTGCCCCGAACAGCAACCATTAGGTTAATTGCTGACGAGCCACCCAAAGCTTTTCCGCTAATCCATTGACATGCCCCACCTGGACTGCCGCGACATGACAATCCATTCGATTCCGTTTCATAGCTCCAGTCAAACTTTGTTCCAACCATGGCCATGCTTAGTCCTGGAATCTAGCAACATATTAATTGTGGAAAAATTCTTCTGTATAAATTTCACGGACGTACAGTAGACTCCACAGGTGGATTATCTCCGGCTTCAATTAATAGAACTCTATAGTTAAGATTCTCACTGAGACGTCCTGCAATAACAGAACCCGCTGCTCCCCCACCGACAATTATAAAGTCAAATGTTTCGCGTCCTGAATTTTGACATGGGTTCATAAATCTTACTTTTAGTAGAAAATCGGTGCATTTATAATTTCAACTCACCTTTGCTGATATAATTTTCGCCTGCATCTGGTGGCCATAGATAAAAAGAAGCGATGCTGCAGTAAGAAACTAACAAGGCTTCAATGAGTCCTGTAATAGCTAGATTTCCAATGCCAGTGCTTCTTGCTGCACAAGGCACTGGCGGGACGAGAGGCACGCAAGGAAGCATTCCGAACCGCAACCGTTTTAGCGAAAAACTATTTTAAACGAGAAATTTTGTTTAAAATCACGATTTAGAGAGAACGATGCGTTTTAAGCTGTCTTCGTGGAGACATATCTGACCCTTTGTTTCGTTTTCATTCAGATTAAATAAATGATAAAACTATACTAGAAACTAATATTGTAAACTATATAAGAGTCTACATTTATGCAACATGTAATTAGAGTTTATTTTGTTTTAGCTTACTTTAAAATGAAATTTTACACGTGTGGTGCGTGGTCCTCTTACGTTGCATCACAACAAACAGAAATAAACACAACTGATGTTAATATCTGACATCACATTCTTATATATCACGGAGATGTTTTTAATGTTTTTCAAAGCACATGTTAAGTTTACAAATAAATGATTTTCGTAGCGTGCTACTCTTTGCTTGCACGAAGAATGTGTGCAATATATATATGAGAAAATTTACTGAAAATATCTTTTGTTTATTAATAGACCGCAATGGCAGCTATTCATAAGACTGCGAGCTTCTGAGTTATTTGACAAAATTTCATTCAAGAAGGTTTTCTAGGTTAAGAACATGAATGTTTATCAACAATTACATACTAAGAAAAAGAGTGAGTTATTCTGAATCAGTTCAGTTCTAAATGGTTATGATTGAACTTGTTATATGCGGGCGTTTATACATAAAAAACCATGAGTATGCATTTTGAAATAGTGTGAAAAGCAACTAAATATTTAGTATAGTTTGCTTACTTGGCCAGTTATTTAATAGCTTATTCAAATACTTTCCGCTTTGCTGTTCTTTGCGAGATAAAAGTTAACGTTAGTCAAAGAATTAAAGGTAACAAACCTACCAATCATTCATTCATTTATTTAAGTGTGAATAGATACAAGACTGTGTGTAAAAATAGCTCCAGCAATTTGTGTGAAGTAATCACTGATTAATTTGAGAATAGTGAACTTGTTTTTATTCTCTTTATAGTTCATATTTTAAGTCAAAATATTGTACAAATATAATCATAACAACTAACGATGAAATCAGATTCACATTGACAAAAACGTCAAATTAAAGATGTGCAAAATTAAATGGATTCTTCGATAGAATCAATATTTTTCTTGCTTTTATTGATGGCATTTGTTTAGTATTTGGTTTTACTGTATTTATTTTTAAGCACAGTGGTGCAACATCTTGGCATAGAATCAACTAATGGTTGGCACTGTTGTACTGGTATATCCTTCCAGACAGCCTGCTCGTATCCAATGCCGGCTACAGCAGTCCACAGATTTTCAACAGGGTCTAGATTTGAAGACTGAGCGGGCTTTTCCGTAACTGAAAGTTTATTCTATGTGAAAAATTCTTTTGCCAATTTCCTCATATGTTTTGGGTCGGTATCTTGTTGCCAGGGCCACATTAGCGGCATATTACGCTCGGCATAAAATAAGGGATTTGGCGCATTATATCGACATTAATGTTAGTGGTCATAAGGGACTTATTCCAATAGGACAAGTTCCATACTGCGGTTGTTTTTCTGCCGGTGTTATTAGGTGTTGATGGTTCTTAGTTGATTTTTAAGTTTTCGAACGTATTTAACATTTAACTCATATTTCCATATTACATTACGCCATTTAGTGCCGGCCTATTCAAATGATCTTATACGAATTTGTTCTGCTTTTCAAAATGTGTCTTTTTCGACAGTTGAACTTCTCCAGGTCTTCTTGCATCTAATTGGGTCATGATTGGCTTCCTTCCAATTTTTAACGTATCCGCGCTTAAGTTAGAGCTTAACTTTTATTTTGGTAGTGGAGTCGTTTTAAGTCGAACTTATAATGCATCGTTCATCGCTTGGGGCCAACATTGTCTACAGCGTCCCACTTCAGCTGTATTTATCAGTCACATTTATAAGTTAAATATTTCTAAATATCCTAATTTCATGCCTTTCGATATTTAAATATGATTTAATTTATTTTGAAACACAACGCTACACCGACAAAACTTGAAATAATTAATATTATTCATTTTGATCAGGGAATTGCTTTTTCTTAGTATGCATTTTGCGTTGGTAAGCTAACCAAATCTGATGGGCATAGTTATAATGTTTTTGTAAGGAAAAAGGATGCTGAGACTTTTCCTTTCCTGACTGTTCGGAGATAAAAATTATGGTAAACGTACATTAAAAACCTCCATTTTTCCATCCTTACTTCTTTCACAGGCTGGGGTGAACCCTAACACATCGTTCAATAAGTCCCGAGACTAACAACGAAAACAACATTTTTTTTTTCAAAAATCATTTTTATTCATCAACATAATATCTCCTTTTAGAGTGATATAATCTTTCCAACATTTCTATACCATGTTTATAGAAGGATTTATCCTTTGCTTCAAAATAGGCTTCAGTTTCGGCAATGACCTCCTCATTCGAGGCAATTTTTTTCCCTGGCGCATTTTTTGAGTTCAGCAAAGGGCCAGTAGTCGCTGGGGACTAAATTTGGTGAATACGGGGGATGGGGAAGCAAATCAAAGACCAATTCGTTCAATTTTGCCATTGTTTTCATGGACTTGTGGCATGGTGCATTGTCTTGGTGAAGAAGGATTTTTTTCTTCTTCATGTGCGGTCGTTTTGCTGCGATCTCCTCCTTCAAACGTACCAACAAGTCAATATAATAATCACTGTTGATTTATTTACCTTTTTCCAGGTATTCAATGAAAATCGGGCCATGTGTATCTCAAAAAACAGACGCCATGACTTTGTCAGCAGACTGCTGAGTTTTTGGACGCTTTGGGCGGCTTTCGCCAGCCATGCGCCACTCAGATGATTGCCGATTCGACTCCGGAGAGAAATGATATATCCATGTTTCATCCATGGTCACGTTTCAACGCAGGAAATCCTTTTTATTGCGAGTAAATAGCGATAAACAGCACTCTGAATCGTCGACTCGTTGCTGTTTTTGTTCCACTGAAAGCAATCGGGGCACCCACTTGGAAAAAAGCTTTTTCATGCTCAATTTTAATTGGCTCAGGATTGTAAATACGCTTCCAGATGATATCTGTGTCATTTCTGCAATCTCACAGACCTTCACTTTGCGATTTTTCATTACAAGTTTTAACACTTCACTCACATTTTCCTGTTTAACGGCTTCCAATGGCCTACCCGAACGTTCCGATTCGTTTGTGTCCGTAAGACCACGTTTAAACTCAGCATACCAACGACAAATCGTTGGTTTGGATGGAGAGGAGTCCGGGTAATGTTTTTCAAGCCATTGCTGGGCTTGACGTCAAAATGACCTCAATGTTAGAAGAACTTCTTTATATTTTCTGAACTTTTACGTAATTTGACGTTAAGAAATAGCTCAAATGATGTCGCCTGTCTCATTCATAACTAATGATAAGTTGAAAGAATACAATATTAACAGGCAAAATTTAATGTTTTCCGACTTTCTCATGCTAATACTAGGATAAACAAAAACAAAAATCAATATTTATAGAATGTAAATGTCCATATCATAGTTCTACATATTAGACTTAGATCTCTGTACCGAGCACTTTTTACCAAGACAAGAGGCCTTCCTTAAATTTTATATATTATGTAGCGATTTATATATTTTATAGCGTCTTTTGCGAGTTAGTATGAAGGGCGCAAGATTTCCTATATTAAACAATGTATGGAAGCGTTTAAACCTTTTTTTTTCGCAAAAAGTGTAATTATAAAGGAACATTAAAAATGAGTTTCCAAAACAGCGTTTCATGTACAATCCGACTGGAGATTATGCTTTTTGCGAACGCCGAGCTTAGATGATAAACATAAATATACACCTAAGTTAGGAGGCGTCTGGGATGTTGAAACCGTTTTACATCTTTCTTACTAATATGATAATCACAAGAAAAAATCTGGAAAATTGGTGGCATTTCCGCTACCTGTACAGTTTATGAGAAGGCTATCTTTCTCTTGTCAAAATCATGTAGGACGTGTAATGGAGCACTTTTCGAAGCATACTTAATTCTTTATGAAAATTATTAGCATATTAAGAACAGCGAGAAATTTTACACTGCCGAGAGACGGAGAGCCGTACTGCAAAATACAAAAAAAAAACAAAGGGCCAGCTGCTGAGATATTGAAGGATGAAAAAGGCATGGGTTATCAAACAGGACTTTTATACTTCGGATATTTTAAATTTTTTTAAATATATATCACATTATAATCAGAACGAAGAAAATTTCACTTATTGATCCAGAGATTAATGGTTTGGCCATGATTTTACATTGCGCGTTTTGTTTTTCATCGGTTTCAGCTGAAGCGCTGCAATTTTATGTTATAATTTTTCAAAGTAAACTAGTTAACTTTATAGTGTAATTATTGGGCATTTAGATAAATCGATATATCTTGTCATATCAGTTCCACGAAAGCTTAAGCTAAATGCGATTTCTCGGGTTTAAACAGCACACTAACCTATTAGGTAGGAAAGGTTAACTATCTCAAACTTACAATCTCTTTGAAAAATACCTAAGATATTTTCACTACTACTATATGACTTTGTAATTGGTAGTTTTACAGCTCGACTTGCAGGTCTACCGTATCCATCTATGATGACACAATGACTGATGATATCAATTGGGCATCCACTAAATTCTATGTTAAAGTGGACATCTGTTACATCTGCAATAAACTCTCTTATAAGTTATATATTTGACAACTCTATTCTGTCAAATCGTACCTGTGATTGCAATAGTTTGACTGAGCCAGTTATAATTTGTTTAAAATATTTTCGGTATATGTTTCTTCCGGATTGACTATCGATTATATGATAGTTGACTTTACTGAGCATTTTCTGAAGTTTCTATTATCAAGTGCTCAATTATTTATTATACTCCATACAGGCAGGTTTGCTGAAATCCTAAAACATTGCTTGACGTTTATTGACATGAGGCAGTTACTTCATCAAATTCATCAAACTTTTTCGTACTTGAATGTTCTTTTTGACTTACTGGGGAACACTACAGTAAAAAGTTTTGTTTTTCATATTTTCTTACTTGCTTAAGCAATAGTTTATACTCTTCCAAATACGATTTGCAACGCAAGAATGCATATCTTGGCTGATTTCGTCATTAAAATGTCGATTTATGACAGCTTGTCACGGTTGATTACCGTGCGTTTCAAAGCCTGACGAGGTTTTCTCGAAACCACTTTTTACGACCTTACTAGAAGGATTACTCAAAAAACTTACTACTTACTACTAACTTATTACTCATTCGACCGATTTTCATAAAAATTTCGGTCAATATTGCTTGGATGTATTTCTAAGGAACTCCGTAGGCTTTTTTTGTATCTTAAAAAATTAGTTTATTATAACCAAAAATAACATTCTATTTACGGCCGAAAATATTAATTAAAGATGCGTCATTTAAATAGTGCAAATATGTAAACAAAACATTAAAAAAAAATTATTTAAGCTTTCTGTTATAAATTTTCGGAGAATAGCTTCAGGAGGGGTCCACGAAAAACAAGGAATGGAAAAATGCTGATGCATCATCATTTTTGAAAAAAAAAATTAGTATAAAAAATCAATTTTTAAGTTGTTGTCGATGGATAAACTAAGAAAACAAAAACAAAATGTTCTAACTTTTGTAGTCTTAAAAAAAACATTTAAAGTCGAGCCTCATTTTCCTAAAGTTACTGTAGTGTTCCCCCGTACCGCCATTCCGGAATATTGGCTCAATTTTTCGTTGTGATCTTATTGAGTATTCCTCAATTGTGATCCGAGAATCAGCATCTTGTTTGTTCTAATCTCCATCAAAGGGGTTGCATGCACCCTCTTCACTTTCGTTGTATTCTTGGTTTTTTGCGCTAAAACATCTTCACTTTCTTGACTGGAGGTAGTGAAGATTTAACCTAGCACGGGTTTTCTTCCTGATATAGCCAACCTCGTATGCACGCTTTATGACCCTATTCTTCCTGCTCTCATTTTCCCAGTATCGTTTCAATCTCTCTGTAAAAAGAGTTTAGCCTGAAAGTTGAGCGAAAATGTCAACGTCGTAGTGAAATACTTCCTCACAAAACTACATTAATGTTCAAGACTTCAGCAATACGTTCTTTTCTTCAGCATCAAACCCACACGTTTGAGCCCCTTAAAAATGTACGATGAGCAAGGGTTCAATTCAGAAAGCTTTATTTTTTTATTTTTTTAAAGTAGGTATCGTGTTACTGTTAAATTTATAAAGGAAGGAACCCCAACATCATTGGCTGGCCTCACAGATCCCTTTAGTTAATACGCCTCTTACAAGTAGGTGTCCTTATTCCAATGATGGTCCTATTGGTTTCAACGGCTTCAAGTGTGCGGGTAGCAGTATTTAATTCTCGCTGTTTTAGAATTTCGTGCTTTTAGATCCATGTTTTGGTTCTCTTGTTTACTACATTAATCCATCACAATGAGATGGATTCATGATAATCACATCCTCACATTTTTGTGTGTATCATTGTGTCCTTAATAAGTGCGTCCTTAAAAAATATTAATTAAATACTTCGGGTATCTCGGCATAGAAAAATTTCTTTGTTTTCATATTTTTCTTGGAAACTTCCTCGTTTAAACTTAGAATATATTGAAAATGGAGGCAAGAAAAGGTTGAACTTGCATTGGAGCTTCCGTTACAGAAGAAGTTCTTCGGCACTTTGAGAAAACATAATGCACAAGACCAAAAAAAAGTTCAATGAAAAAGGAGTTGTGTTCTATCGTGTAGGTGCTTGTATGCGAAATTTAAATGGCCTCAGGGATTTGCATGTTCTTCCAAGGATATTTGCTGTGTAAAAGGTTCCCAACATCGTTTCTACTATCTTGGTGGGATAAATGTGGCAAAGTTGAAATTTTCGAGTGGAAAAAAGTTTCAGTTGAAACTAAAACTACTAGTGCCAATGGGATAGAGTCATACGGTTAAGCGATATAATAGTCTGTGTAAGAAAGTTAATGTAGTGAAGAAAATTCAAACTCCTTCAAATGGCATTTAAGTATCGGCGGAGCTTACTGCAACGTTTGAAATTTATATGAAAATACAAAGCTGAAGTAATTGTTATATCCTGGATCGATAAGAAAAACTTTCACCTTTGAAATGACATGGTCCTTGCTATTATTATGTGCAACTATTTTTATCCTTTATTCTTGCCGCATGCGTTTTTTCCCGCAGCCGTGGCGAAAGTTTTCCCAAACACTTGTCGATTTCCAGATGTTGATATGACGAGAATTTCGTTCGGTTTGCAAACTTGAACTTTTCCTGGACTCCACTATGGTAAGCTACATATTTTGGACTTATTATGCTTGCAACAGTAGTTTTACGGTTCAGTTCTATTTGTTAACGTTCAAGTTTTGATGGACAAAGTTGATATAAGAAGTAAGTGCACCACGGGATCACTAGTGCGGAAAGTAGCTACGTACGGTATTGCTTAAGGCACAGTCAAAGCTGATACCAGCGATGATACTGAAAAGTTTTGTTCAACCAAATGGTACTTACCCAGACTTGTAAGGAGTATAGACAACAATTGGAACAAGGAAACAAGAGAACTACCGAAATGCTTTCAAGGAGCAAAAAAGCATTGGGTGCTTTATACAATTTGTACTTTTCCTTACATGTAACAGAATTATGAGTCTAATGCTTGTTGATGCTTAGAAAGAGTCATACTCGGATGTCAGCAATTGTTCTTATTCAGTTTGTTTTCTACATTCGATTGAATCCTGGCAGTATCCGTACATGAAATCAATTTCCGGGTCACAGAGCGGTGAAATAAACTTTTCAAGAAAAAAATTCAATCTACTTACTCTAATCTTAATACGCAAAATATATGCAGTGACGAGTTTTGTGGACTTTTAGGGCGAAAATGTGGTACCAATATGTAAGTTTTAACGATTTGTAAGAAACAGAAAGGTTATGAAAGACGCCATAAAAATATGACCTGATAGTACTGAAGTGATACAGTTTATATTGAACAAATGGAAAATAAGCGAAGTTGAAAAAATTAATTGCTCGTTTAATTATCTTGGAGGGAAACTTGCGTCACAATCCGTTATATTTGAGGATGTCTGATGCAAGGTTCGGGACAAAGCAAACATCGTTCCCTTTTGTTTTTATCAGTAGTTATTAGAAGGAAGAAAATATAACCAATGATGTGTTCGAAAACTGTTAGATAAATCATTTGGTGTAGGTTTTTGAGCTGAATCTCAAAAAATCAATAACAGATAAATTAGTTCAAAATAACCAACTAGAAATGATAAATGAATAGCCATAATTTCTCATAAAGGTGACGGCATCCTAGAGTAGAGACAGCGGCTCCGCTATCCCCACTTGCAACCCAACAAACGTCAATTATAAAAATTAGTCACAAACTAAGCAAAAGTTAACACGAATATGGAGTCTCAAAGATAACCATGCAGAACTTAGAATACGTTGATCATTTGATATACGTAAGTACACCATGGCTATATCGAATCCGTCCTGTCTCAAATTCTTCGACGAAAAACAAGGGAAGCGATAGTAGCGTATTGGAAATTCCAACTGTGACGTCCTACTGACTCTAAGGGAGAAAAGCATATCAATAAAGACAAAACAATAAATAAATCGATAGCCATAAGAATAAATAGAATCGCAATAGTTCAACGTCCTGCAAACATTTATATCCCTCAGGAGCGATTAGATTAAGCGAGAGGGATAGCATGAAGAGGAGGTGTTGAAGAACAGTCCCCTTGTCCTCTTGAGAAAAAGAACGTCTTAAAACCATTCTTACCACTCAAATAAACTATCAAAGGTGGATGTAGGTCTACTTTTGCTTTCAAAGGGCTCACGGAATAAGTGAGCAGCCGAACGCAGCACAGAAGAAACTCGGATGACATGCGTCCGGAAAAATGTTCAAAACTACAATCTTAAAAAAATTGGGTGACGATCACTCACTGGATCAAAAGGACTGGATCAAATCTTTACAAGTACATGTCTGACAAAGGCTGCGAAATAAAAACCGAATAAGGATGGAGTTGAGGTAGCAAAGAATAGGAGATAGCATGGCACAGTCATTGTGAGACGAGTTTTGGGTAAATATCTGGTTGATACGTAATATTTAACGATATGGATGAAACGTGAAAAGATTTGAGCAAAATACATAACAAAAAAATACAACCCATCTCGACTTGACTTCTCGTGGGACGAATGAGAAATGTAATTGAGAGATCAATTCTATTTGAAATCGCGTGCTACAATGACCAGACGATACTCCCGGATTGGATCCTCGTCACCCAACACGCCTAAGGAGAGGATATGCTTCCCAAAGCTATTGGTAAAGAACTATACTTTATACTTATGGTAAAGTTCAATAATAGTTCAAGTTCAATAATTTATTGGGTGAATTGTTTTGTTATATATAATTATTTACAATTAGTCTCAACCTATCACTTAACCTACGGGTTTTGCCTAATAGCTGTACCCAAAGTTCAATACTAACTAGAATTTATTCGTTCCTTAAATTGAGTTGATATATTAAAATTCCTTCTTAATTACCACATTTACACTCTAAGTGTGGCCTTTAATATTCCATCTTTTTGCTTAAATTAACATAATATTATTTTTATCATAAGTCCTTATACTGTAAAATAATTTTTTTTCTGACTACAATGTTCCTTATGTACTACTTATTGCTAACTGTTGGCTGCCTCCATCGCTCGATTGTCTGCAGCATTGCTAACCGTGGTGGGGTCATGCTCCACCATACGTTTCGCCGCTCACTCGATCAACCTCTTGACGTAAAGGTTGATTGGTTCCAAGGCTGCATCCAGGAACAGTTGTCGGTTGGGGTAGGGCTGTCCGTCCTCCCGTTTATAAAGACCAGTGCAAGCTCGAAGGATTTTGCGCTCTAGTAATGCTATCTTACTCCATTTGTACGTCGCTTTAGTCTGCCAGATCAGCACCGCATACATTAGTATGGGCCTGATAAGCGACTTGTACGCAAGTACCTTCACCCGCTTGTTGGTTGATGACTGTTTCCTGAAAAGAGGTAAAAGGGATGGTATGCGTATCTAGTTTTCTTCAATATCGCGTCTACGTGGGCACTAAAGTCCTATCAAAAATTACCCCCAGATACTTAGTGTGCCTTGAGCAGTGCACCACTTGCCCGTTCAGCTTTATTCTGGTGTCACAGATACTCCTCGTGCGACGTCCAAATTTTTGATGTGGGTCCTTAAAAACAATCAGCTCGCTTTTCTTAGTGTTAACCCTCATCCCCCACTGTTAACGAGTCCAGGTACCTTTGGAGTATCAGCCTTGCGAAGCGGAGATTGTACTCAGAAGACCACACCAGTAAGTCATCAGCGAAGAGATTCAGCTCGATTCCAGGTTGAAATTCATCCCTGATCCCTGGGATGTCGGACGTAAATATATTGAAGAGAACGGGTCCAAGAATGGACCCCCGAATTAATGGTAAAGAGTTCAGAGCTAGCTCCACCAGACACCGCAAAGGCAGTTCTTTCCCTCATGAAGCTGCCTACAATTTTTATAACATTCACCGGAAAGCCCAGTTGCATAAGTTTGTAGATAAGTCCGTCGATCCAAACTGAATCAAAGGCTTTTTCTACGTCGATGAGACACGCTGCAACAACCTTTTTTCCTGCCAGTTCCGTCGTATACTAATGGTAAAGAAGTAGCAGCCACTATATATAGCTAATGAGGTGGAGTGTGTGTGGTGTTCTCATACCAATACCACTCGCTAAACACTCTCAGCAAATATACTCTATTTTTTGCAGAAAGAGATTAAAAAGCCTCAGTTGATTTATATTTGTATTGAATTTCTACGAGAAAACTTTGAATCGGTTAATCATGTTTAGCACAAGAATGGTAGAAAATTTACCAACCCATTTTAAATTCCAAAATTTTGATTAAGTGCTTACCGTCGCAAGTTTGATCGTAGTGTTCTCATAATTTTTATCTTGCTCTGAATATTCTTTGCCAAATTTGAACTATGCTTAGATCACTTAGCATCAATCAAGTCTACTAATGAATATGGAAAAATCAATGTGCAACCACGAAGCACGAAATACCTGTGCAAAATGCGACAAAGCCACCAGATTATCCTATTCACTGGAATGCAGGTGGTCCTTATAAACAATTTCTCGATTTTCAACAGAAATGAACTTCATACTGTTTATGTAAGAATAAAACAATTCTAGGACACTGAAACAATGTAAGGAAAGACTTAACCATTTTTCTAATAGAATGATGGACCATTTGAAACTCACGCGAAGTGAACATGGGTCTCTGTAAAATTTCCAAGTAGGCATAGCTCCTTTAGTGAACATTTTCATTATATAGGAGAAGTTATAACACTTTTTTTTTGTTTAAAACCAAGTTGCAAAGCTCAATTTATTCCTGAATTGTTTAATTGTTAGCATTTTTTGTATGGAGAGTAGGGAAGAAGTCTGTAGGGTAGAAATACGTTTGTGTTCATGGTAGTTCAAGTTCAACCTGGTTTCATAATTTATTATTGCGATATTCTATCAGCCATAGACTCAAGCTTTAAATCGACGGTCTAGAAAAAAAGAACCAGAAGTCTATTTTTCAGTTATCAGGAACCAGGATTTGATTTAAAGCCTATGCACACATTTAAATGATCCTTCCTCTATAAAATTCTCAGTTTTATGGAACTCAAATTTATGTTTTTAATAGGTGTATAAATATGAAATGCGAATTTTTTCTGCTTGAAATATGCATTTATTTGAATAACAGAACGAATTAATTCATAAGCCAAAGTATTGGCCATCGCTAGCTACTACTTTTTCCCATCTTTCTGTCAATTGATGAATTCCGTCCCAGTACCACTTCTCATTTTTTGAGGCTAACCACTCACCAAGCCAAATTTTAGCTTCTTCGTGAGAATGGAAGTCCTGTTCCGAAAGTCTGTGCTGCATCGATCGAAACAAGTAGTAGTCAGAAGTAGCCAAGTCTGGTGAATACGGCGGGTGGGACAGAACTTCCCAATTAATGTTTCCCAAGTAGTTCTGGACAGGTATTGCAGCATGCGGCCGAGCATTGCCGAACTGAAAAATGACTTTGTCATGTCTTTGGTGAAACTCTGGTCATTTTTCCTTGTGCGCTGTTCAATTTGATCAGTTGTTGTCGGTAACGTTCGCCAGTAATAGTCTCACCAGGTTTCAGCAGTTCGTAATGCAAAGGTTTCTTACTATCCCGCCAAATACACAGCAAAGTCTTCTTTCCATAATTATTTCGAACTGGTTGTGATGTTGATGGCTGGCCTGGATCTACCCACACAATCCGCTTGGGATTGTCGAAATAAATCCACTTTTCATCGCCAGTAACAATCCGACGAGAAAAAACTCTTCTTTTCTGTCTGGCAAGCAAAATTTCACAAATGGTTTTTCGCCTTTCGATGTCTCTTTCTTTCAATTGATACGGCACCCATTTTCCAGCTTTTTTGATCTTTCCCATGGCTTTTAAACGTTGTGAAATGGCTGCCTGAGTAACTTCCAACGCTTCTGCCAATTGGTTTTCAGTTTGTGTGTTGTCTTGAGCCAATAATGCTTGCGAATCTGTATCTTCGAATTTTTTCGGTGGTTTTCCATGGTATTTGCTACTGACATCGAATTCGCCACTTTTAAATCTTTTAAACCATTGTTCACAAGTGTCTTGGCTTGGGGCATGTTCACCATATGCTTCCACTAACAATCGATAAGTTTCTGCTGCTGTTTTCTTCAAATGAAAGAAGGTTATTAGACTTCCCCGCTAAACCTCTTTTTCTCGCACGAAATTTGACATTTTTGAAGCGAAAAAAAACTATGTTGTTTGTGCAATTAAAACCTATGACATACTGGAATTTGTTGACAGATGTTTACCCTCCAATATGCCATATTAGTTATCCCCGACACAAGCCATATGTAATGGTTATGCCATCTGTAGCTAAGATTTTTAATCATAATCTACACTTCTCTTATTAGAATGCGGGACGTCTGCTAGTGATTAAAATTTGATTTTTCTGCAAGAACTCAAGGCTATCTCAAGTGAAATCCTTCAATACTTTCTTTAACCAATGGCGAATTTTTCCAAAGCGCGTGTAACTCAAGAAAAAAATGGCTATTTTTAGCTAATTTTGCGACTAATCCTCTGCAACCTACAATCAAAGGATATTGTTATATCTAAATTGATAAAACCATTTACTATGGTGCAAAATTAACGTACAATATATAATGAGCTTTGATAAATATTTTCCATTTTAATATTGTAGACTACATATGAAGTATGTACGAATAAGAGGCAATGATATGTGCAAAACCGTCTCCTGAAGAAATAACTTTTAAATTTATCATTTTCGTCCTCATTATTTTTCCGCTTCAGTTGTATTATCTCGTTTCGGCAAAATGATAGCATTTCTTCTTTTACTCATCATTTTCCTCCCATTCAAGCATGCATGAATTCAAAGGTACTCGTACATACTACACATTACATATTTTAACTTTCAAGTTCAGATACAAAAATAAATCTGACTTGAGACACACTGTGATATCTCATGTAGAAATCCATCATACACTAAATTCTTACCTTTAGCCAACAAATCTTTCTATTCGCAAGCATGTTCCCGGATCTTGAATGCGGATTTGAGCTTGCGAAAATTCCACAAGGAGTCACTAATTTGCAATGATTGTGGAAAATGGTATGTCTACAATCTCCTTGAACATTTTGAATTTGGTAAGATCGCCGGCATCATAATATAAATTGCGGACTACCTAAGAACGAGTACATATAATAGAATGGTTTCAACTATCCTGGAATAATGTTTGGAAGGATTATTGTTATGCAATGTGCATGAATATATTACAAATACTTTTGTTGTGACTTAACTATATAAAATATGGATTCGTATTAGTTGAAAACATGGAAGTAATTTATGGATCAGAATTCTTGGTATTTTTTCAATTTCCTATCCTATCATCCTTCCTATAAAACGGATGTTTTCAAGACAGAACTTTCCCTTCTACCCAATTTCGAATATATTGAATTTTTGCATAAAAAAACTTAACAAACAATTCATCGATTACGAAAAAGAGTTTAAATTTTTAATTTAAAGATTTTATTGAAACAAAATAATGAATTAACCATGAAAAATTGTTATAGGAGTATCTAACATGTAAGTTGCCACTATAAATGATCGTAAATTTATTAAATCATACTAAAATCAAGGATACTAATTGATTTCTGCTTATAAACAAAATAAGCATCCATATAGCAAAATCTAGTGGATGAAGTGAGACATACTTGTACGAACCGATAGATTTTTATGGCAAACTCTGTAGGCATTTTTATCCCTAAACCGTTTTCGGCCGAAAATCATTTTTTCAATAATTTCATAGCGTAACCACTAAAGAACGCTGACAGTCCGGAGGGTCATCACAAAGAAAAAGATAAGTAACAAGTATAAGATGTATGACGTAACAAATGAAACGAGCTTTACGAGATAGAGAGCTTGTAAATTAAATGACATATATGAGCATAGGATCCCGATGGATAGCCTTCTGAGCTTATTTGTATTTGAAAATTCAAGACAATGTTAATTCTCATTTCTCCGCATCTTTCTCTTGATATCCTTTCTCTAAGTTCTGATTACGAATACTAATGCATTTGAAAAATTGGCATCAAATACCGTCACAAAGGGCAGTGCTAGCGCTCGTTAGTGGTTTCCTACGGTTCGAAGTTTCAGGGCTCATTAGTCCTTTTGTTACGTTAAAGGCATGACGTTGTTATACTGAGCAGTGATGGGTGGCATGAAGTGTGGAAAATTCTCATTTTATCTGAAAATGAAGCGATGAACACTGTACCAATCTGGTTATGTTTATAGCACATTTGCTATTGCAACAGAAATAACTGCAATTTGAAACAATAACAATTTTTTTGGTGACAATTTGACCATTCACAAATATAGTAATTTCATCCTAGTAGTTCAAGTTCGATATTCTCATGAATGTATTGAGTTGTAGACAAATGCTCTATTTTTAAACTCAGAGTGGTCCCCGCTTGAGTATAGCACTCTGAATAATTGGGGGACATGATGCTTGTTCGGAAAACTTTGTCGGTGATGTTGATGCTAGAAACAAAAGGATTCGAATGAATGATGATTTCACTAGCGTTTTGAGCGCGTGTGTTATGATGAAATGGTTAATCCGAAAATTCGTTGCTGATTAAGCGGTAAGAGTCTGAAAACGTTGAGAAAGTCGCGGAGAATAGACGTTTCTTAACGGCGTTCCTTTTGACCTGATGATAGATTCCATCAAAAAAAAGGGGGGGGGAGGCGAAGCTGCAGATACGGCTGATGACTGCGTAATAACTGACAACTTTGATATTTGAGGTGAGGGACGAACTTCTGCGCAAAAGCGGGAAATGAGCTCTCTATATGTTACTTGCATTGTTGATTATATTCTTAGGTGAGAAAGTTGGGATAGTTGAAGATTAATGATAACTCCTAGGTAGTTTGATTTTTTTGAATGGAGAATAGTAGAGTTGTTTATTTTTAAGCATAAGCATGTCCCTTTCTTTTGATGGATTGTCATTTATTTAGGCTTGTTTGAAGCTTCACTCGGCTGAAGCGGGTGTTGAGGGTTGAACGATACTTATTCAGACGAGAAAACGCTAGGATATGTTTCGATATGATATATGAATGATAATTTCATTGGCATATTGGATGGCAAGGATTGGGTTATAGTGAGGGATGGGCTTTTGCATGTCGTTGGTATCTGGGTAAAACGGACAGAGCCTTGTGGAATTCCGGGTAAGTTTGAAAAGCAATGAGATAGAATGATGCTAATTTTGACTGAGGATACTCATTCGTTAAGCAAAGAATGGATTAGTTTAAATCAATCCGGATGAAAGTAGAAAGTGATGAACACTCTGTGGATCAGACCGTTTAGCCATATTGTTGGATGTCTAGGTGACAGACGGTAGTTGATGATTTTTGTGCAGATGTTTCTTATGAGGATGAGGAGAGCTTGGTCAATTGAGGTAGGAGTGGTATTGTAGGAGCCTTTTATCGAAGCCCTTGTATCTTTATAGAAACCCTAGATTCAAAAATGCATGAGATGATGATTTTTGCTTTCTATTTATGATTTCGTTCGAATAATGAGCAGTATTTTTAGTATTTTATAATTATATTATATATTATATTTTTGATAATAGCTTTCTTCTAGGCTTAAGATAAGTACCCTAGTTTGACACAATTGTTATTAAATAATTTTATGGTCTGTGATTAATAACTTATCAAAAACCATTGAAATTGCTTTTTTTGAGGTTCAACTGAATGCACTGAATTAAAATTAGCGTTAAATTGTTCTTAAAATGTATCCACCTATGATTTTTCAAAATTTTCGTTTACAATATAATAAAAATTGGGGTTGCGAGAATGTTTTCATTTCAAAATTATGCCTGTAAGTATTGTGAAAAAGTTTAATACGCGACGAAAAACCCCGGCCATTTAAACTACTGTTAAATGTTGGTCTTCCATGCAGTATATCCTATATTCTGCTCATCCTACTAAAACACTTAAAAAATCATTTTGCAAACAAGCTAGAAAACAACAAAGTTTTTACTTTTTCTATTAATATTTGGAAAGCAAAACTATTTATTCAGTAAATGAAAATCATGAAAGCTCATTTGTTAAAGCAAAGGACTAACATTTTGCGTGGTTAATTGAATAAATTCTTTCTTTATATCTTCCGAGTATTATATTATAACATCGGATATGAAAACAATATTGGAAAGTGTAAAGATCTATCTTTGCAATGGCCATAACTGGACCATACCAGGTCATACTAGGACTGACCATACTAGGACAAACAACTTTTTTGTCATGAAATCACACGAATGGAGGTTTATACTCGATCAGTAATGTGAATCAACAAGATCACGACTGAGATTCTTTTGCAAACTTCCAGCAAACGAAAGAATGGCAAAAAGGAGTAAAATGGCTCGAAAAGACCAACGAATTATACGGAAAGCCTTTAAAGACTGTTTTACATCAATACGAAATTTGCATCAGGATTTTCTCATCTTCCGGATGAATAAATCAGGATCAGTGATATTTACATTACAGATGACACTCAGGATATGATTAATAGAAGCGAATTGACACGTGACCAGCAAAACAAAAAATTAAAAGGCCAAAATGCGCAAAGCTAGATTGAAACTTGCAATAACACAAATCAACATTATTCCGTCAACATATGAAGATTTTTGGAAGGTACCTAATTATGATCTTTTAATAATGTTCTGTTGTTATCTACGCTGTAAAGCAACATATCCGAACTTGTTATTTTTTTATTGAAATTTTTCACATTGTATTACGCGACAAATGCAGGTTAGAAGTGGTAACAGATTAACAGATGATTCCAAGAAAGCCACTTAAGCGATACTATGAACCTTGTGTCGCGAGAACCATAGATACTCAACCAATTGTATTGATATGGTCTTGCATTTCAGCAAAAATACGTGAACCACTGTATTCTGTCAATGAGACAACGAATACTCTCCAGAACTCGGGGGTCATGGAAGCCATGTTGATTCCCCATTTCAATTTTTTGAGATGCATTCGAAACAGTACCACCTTTTTGCCTAGTACAAAGGAGATATATTTGGTGATGATAGTACACCTGCCCCTCATGGCCCGGAAGTTCTGCCCATCGTGTTGAAAACATATAGAGCCTCTAGAAATTGGAAATTTATGCCTTGAAGGAAAATTGTATATTATATGGGAACACAGTCGAAAAATAAAGGATATGATTAATAAGTATATCTACAGTAAGCCCGGAGGAGTATTGAATACTTTGAGTAATTATATCCTCCATTGAAATTGATTCGGTAGTTCATTTTGGCGCAATTCATTCTTGTTTGCTACGAAAAAAGCATTTGAAATGAGTGGAAAAGTGTTTTTCAGAACCAAAATACATTATAATCAAAATTCCAAATAAAAGTATGTAAATGGCAATCATTTCCATTGAGAAGGTTTATATTATGTTGGCATAGAAGTTATGTATTACTTCGGTGCATAATGTTAATACATCCTTTTGTCTCTTCGAAATACCCAAAACACAAAACGTATTTTCATTCATTTTATTGAACAAGAATAAAATCCATTTGCATGATGTTGTCAAAGAAAATTACCATGCAGGAAAAATGTTCATACATAACTACTACAATTTACATCAATTAAAATCCAGCAATAAAATCACTCTAAAGGATATCAATTTACCATCTAAACCATTCAGAGGATGATTTTGTCTTTGTGGCATATGGATGCATGTTCGATTTGCACTATTCAATGATTTGGCTTGTCATGTGAAATGTTTTTAACCAGCGATAAACATGTTTATATATCCATTTACGTAGTATCGATTTTCGTGTGGATTTCTATTCTACGGAATATATGTATATCTGAAATATTTGCAGTTTGCATAAAGGAACATTTAAAATTCGGTCACGTTTTAGAACCTATCGAATTTCAACTGCCGTGGTTTAACGTATGTGTGGTATGTTTACATAGACAGGAACATGACAGTGAGGTAAGTGCAGAAATAGCAAACGCAAATAACAGTCCGAATCAATTAAATTTGTTTGGTATAATTAAGTTGAGCTTTTAAATAGGGAAGTTGGCTGTTGTGAATTGCCCAAACCGTATTGAACTATTGGAATGGAGGCGAATTTCGTTGCATGGCTGTGTACAATACATACATTTGTTATTCTGTTATAGTGGGAACTAGTGGATAAATTGATTTTATTTGGTAGCGAAGACAAGGATTCACCAAATACGATAATCTCGTATAAACAGATATAAATCTACAAATACTAAGTGCTTTAGTTCCACCAAATTAATATGCATGTAGAGAAACAGGAAACTTTGACCATACTGAATGATATTGGCAGCCATATGTGAACTTGATATAACCAAAATTGAATGCGTCATTTCCGGGAATTTTCATTTTTAAGCCAAAGGCATTTGTCAGTCTAAATAAACTACGCTATAAAATATTTCATAGAAAAAAAAAGAAAGAGCAAAAAAGCGCTTTGCTTCTGCATATTCTTCTTTATTACTTACGTATTTTTTCCAACAGATCGGGAGCTTCTCGATTCCATGAATAACAAATAAAAAATGTTTGGAGACTTGCTTTTTGCTAGTGTCTGTCAAAAAATACTAGTATTTATTCCTTGATGCCTTTTTAAACAATTGACTAGCAATACTACTACTACTACTATTACTATTATTTCTACTACTACTGCTACTACCACTACTACTACTTCTATTACTACTATTTCTACTACGGTAGTTCTGTAGTTCTTGAAGAAACTAATCAGAACCCAGATAATCTGAAATGATAAAAAATGAATGATCATGTCGGGAGAGCAACTTCTGGCAAAGACAACCATTCCCAATTTAACGATGTTCTTCCTATTTATGAAAGAACAAAGCCGTACACAGTCGTGCCATAAATTCTGTCCCTAATGTAGATGCGTCTAATTTAAAGGCAAAATGAATAAAATGCAAGGATGTGTGCTCATTTTATTTAACACTTACTAAACAATTGTAAAAATATAAAAATTATTCAAAATGTCCACCTTTTGCTTTCACACACTTTTTTAAACGGTCCGGCCACTCGTCTATCGCTGCAAGCACCACTTCTAAAGGTATCGAGGCTGCTGTTTTCACCAAATCAGTTTTTAATGCCTCAATATTTCGATGAGGTTTAGCGCAGGCCCTCTCCTCTAAAATGTTCCATAAACGGTAATCCAAAGGGTTTAGGTCTGGGCTTCCCGAAGGCCAATCTTCAGCAGCAATAAACTCCGGTAAATTAGCTACCAGCCAGCGCTGTGTTGTCTTAGCCTTGTGTGCGGGTGCTGAATCTTGCTGAAATATCCAGTGCTTTCTCACGAACATGGTATCACTTAAAGGCTTAACTACCTGTTCTAAAATGTCATTTTGGTAATTAGCTGCCCGAGTTTTGACCTCCTGTTCACAGAAATGCAAGCGAGTAACGCCATCGTACGCCACTCCCCACCAAACCATCACAGATGCTGGGTGATGTCCTCTTTCTACTTTTGAAATTTTCTCAGCAGCTTCTCGAGAGCTGTGAGCGTAAACTCTGTCATTTTGGCGATTAAATTTCTCTTCCACAGTAAAAATTTTTTCATCCGTAAACAGAATTTGGCGGTAACTACCACTTGCGTGTCGTTCGAATAACTTTTTTGATCTTGTTGCCCTGATGTGACGTAAAGCCGCTGTCAAACGCTGACCGGTAGTTCTTCGATAAGCACCAAGCTCAAGGTCTTCCTTTATGATGCGAGACATGGTCCGTCGCGGGATTTTCATCTCCCGTGCCATGATTTTTTGCTTGCGGAAAGGATTTCTGCGAATTCTCTCAGCTACAGCTTTAATGGCTGCTTTCGTTCTTGTGACACGTGGGCGACCACTTCTTGGTCTGTCATCGGAAGAGGACGTCTCATTGTATCGCTTTATAGAGCGATAAACAAATTTTGAAGTTATTTTTAAAGGTTTTAAGATATCGAAAATCTCCTTAGGTGTTTTCTTACACTTGTGTAACGCGATCACTGCAATACGATTCTCTTTAATACCCCACTCCATGTTTACTGTTAGACGTATTGTGTTGAAATGACTTGTTTGTAATACTCAACGAATTTCTAAAGCTTTATCATGTCAACAAACTAAACAGCACTACTTAAAATATTTTTTCATGATGCACTTATAAGAGGGACAGAACTTATGGCATGACTGTGTATATGTCGTGAGTTGAAAGCTAAAACCTTCGTAAAATTTATGTCATAAAAGAAGAAGATATAGAGCGGCCCTACGCTCTCATTTTTTTCCGAAATCACCAAAAGGTCGGCATATTAATATAAATTCACCAACACTTACTTCAAAATAATCAGAGAAAGTGTAAATCAATGGTCGAAAATTTCACCATCTGAACTATGGTCACAAACATTACAATATTTGCTTGCTATAATTCAAGCACATGTTATGATTTTTTTTCGCATTTTATTATCCAAATACTCATTATCAATATTTTCTTCATAAATCAATAAAATTACGAAATAATATCATCACATCAAGTGCTCTATCATACATCATAACGGGAATGTTAGCTTCACACGACATCATTACTCGAAGAATGAAGCCCCGCCCATACCATACGATTATGACAGATGATCGACTTCGGATTTAATTTGCTGGAGCCGATTGAACATGGGGAAATTGCAATCTGAAGCGGATCTCAAGGCTACACTAAGCTAATCTAAGCTAAGTAATAAGCTAAATGTGTTGAAATCTATAATTCCGTTGTGAATGTTATTAATGAGCATGTCCATATGGTCCATATGCTTAATGAGAATTTGAAATGCTCAATATAAGCGTTTGCGCATTTTCAATTAACGTTGACTTATTAAAGTGCATGATTCAGCGACCGATTTGACAATATTTTCAACATTCAAGTGATATGTGTGACTATTCCTTTACAGAAATAGCTTTTCTAACTGTAATGTCAACTCTACTGTCAAGTTTAAAGCCGATGGTACCCAAAGATTTTGGAAAATGTAACTATTGTATTACTTTAACATGTAATTAATGAACATTTGTTTGATTTTCTAATTACATGCTGCAATTGTCGACAGTAATATTGATGGATAATTTTCAATTTCAAGGCAGATATATGCTCTTCAACAAAACACGTTAAAATTGTGCATTTTTCAGCTGTGATTAGTGATTTATGAATGTAGTTTTCGTAATTTTCCCGATGATTGGATAGTACATTGTGAATGCTAAGGAGTGCTACTAATTGGGCGTAAAACTTTGAGATTGTGATACAATTTTGAATATCATGCTGCATATGACACAAATGGCAGGAACGAATGGAACCGAACATTTGAGCAGCTGATAAGGGGAAAAACGTACGCTCATGTACACGGATAGGGCCTCTCTTTATCTCATATCTCTATGATTTATGTTAATACTCAATACTCAAAAATTCAACCACATCGGAGGGATTCTGATCGTAGTACAAATAAGTGCAGAAAGCCACTCTTAATATCATGCTTCACACCTTCCAAAACGGTCAACATAGATGGCACAATAGGAAGAAGCAAGCAGATTAGAGAGGAACCTTCCCACCAAACATTGTACATTTTCGGTGTTAATTGATATCGAGGGATCGAAGCGAATATATATTTCAAGTATAAATTGAATATTGGTATAAAGCCACATCTAATCAAATGGACGGACTGGCCTACTAAATGTAAGAAACATTACTGTCGAAGAAAGCGGTGTAAGCTTGGTGGAAAAGACAAGTAGGTGGTACACCAGAAAGTTAAAGGGATAGGATGACCACCTGCTAGGGTACTCAGAGGTAACCAAATAATTGAAGACCTTAACAGGAAGGGTTTCCTACCGTTTCCCGTTTTGCTGATCAGTTATAGGTTCCCGAAAACCATCTGAGGTCTGATGAATATGGCGCGCGCTTGTTTGTTGGGGTGGTGTTTATCTTTTTTAAGTTAAACGGACTGCATCAAACGGCGCATCATAACGGTACAAGCTTTATACAAAGCACTGAAAACGGAAAATACTTTCACCAAGAATTGTAGATCGATAACATATAAGCTTGATCAATAACAAGCTAAACTCCATAGGAGTCATCGTGGATAGTAAGTTGATGTTTCCTCGATACATATTAGAAATCAGGCGTAAGGCTGCATTCGCGCTCTTCAGAATTAAATATAAGAGGGGTATAAATGAAAAAAACATGGGGTATAAAGCAATACATCGCCTTTAAGATTCAGTCAACAATAGGGAGACCTATAATCACTTATGTGGCATTGGAATGGTGGCTGGTACTACTACAGATTAGTACTTCAAAACGTTTAGATAAGCTCATTGAATTGCCTGTCTTGGCATCGTATTTGCCATTATGACTACATAAACTGCTACAATGTTGGAAAAACTCAGCTTATTTTCACTCACCTGCAAATTTATCTACAAAGAAGTATCACTACTGACCATCAGACTGGATTCCTTTATAGATCATACAGAAAAAACATACCGTGCTCTTTATCGACTGTTCCAAAACGAATAAGAAAAGCGGTACAAGAATCTCCTTTCGAGAATTTTCCAGTTGGAAGTATTTACCATCAAAGTGGCCATAGAAAAGGTAACGAACAACGTAAACAATGAAATACAATTACTCTTCGACAGCAAGGCAGCACTATAGCCGCATTATAGCCCAATAACTATATATTAATATTATGACAGTGTCTGTCATGTTTTAGTGTTAAGGTAACAACTGAAGGCACTCTGAATGAGTGCCAACAATCGTAGGAGAGTGTACAATAAGGGTAATGGGCCACGAAGTTCATAAACGGTATAAGATCGTGACCCCAGCGTAACCACTAAGGAGCAAAATTTGTTGATAGTGTGACATAAAAAGCAAATAGGAGAGCATTCACAATTTCATGCTTTTACACCGGAAAAATTATTCTTACAAAAACTAATGCTCATAAAGGTAGTTAACGGAATACTCCGTCGTTTAATTTACAAGCTCTCTATCTGGAAAAGCTCGCTTTGTTTGCTGTTTTCGTATGTCTTTACGTACTCAAAACTGCAAGTTTTGCAAGCACTTTTCAGTGTATACGCTGCACTTTTTAGTGATTACTTAGAATTAAGTCACGGGCACAATAAGTCACGATATCTAGATTGCATATCTCGAGATAACACAATCGCAGTATAAGAATGCGAACAGAATCGGAGCTCTGCTCGGGTAACACAATTGAAGGTGTATCGAATGCGGTTGACAAAAAGAATATGGAACTACATTATGCGCGAGCTATTTAAACATAACCATGAAAAGCTTCCTTGATCGGCTGATGCCATCGAGAATTCTGGGGTAATTCAATTCTCCAGCAATCTTCTTCCTTCTTCCCTTCCGACTGAAAAACCGATTGCTGTTGCCGGAGGACGATATAAGATGTAGAAGAGGGAGAGGGAGTGTGGTTTTAGCTTTGGTTTTTTGCTTGTATTGGGAAGTTTTCATCTGTGAGTTCAACTGCTTGATGCCACAATGAGTCTTACCCTCAGGGTTTAAAAAGTCTTCACCAACCGAAGTTGTTTACAAAATGAGAAACGGTGAAGATTGTCCTTCATTCCTTTGTTAACCTTGGCATTTGATGAATATCGCATTCAATGCACCAGTTACAGTGCTGTTCTTCGGAAAAATCAGAGAAAGAGTTAGTTATCATGAAATGATCTCATCTTAGGTTAACCAGAATAGACAGTGTCGTAATGGGCACCACTCTAAGATTCCTTGAAGAAAATATTTCGACCGTAAAATGTTTTCCCACGATAAAATTATAACTTATTTAAATGATTTATGCAATGAAATTATTCAACATCGTATTGATTCTCGTATGTAGTTCATCTCAGGAAAGCTGCATAGACCTCTTCATGATGAACGTCAAGTATTTAGTACGTAATTATTCATATATTGTAAGGACAAAGTTCGTTATTTTCTACAAGGGTAATTTTTTTATCATACAACCATCGATACAACTATGTCAGAGCAAATCACTTTGCGATTGCCCACACAGCGTTTCATCTAAATGCAATTTTCTAAGGAAGATAATTTTGGTCAATCTGGTTTCACTCGTAGGGGTACCATGTTATAGTATCCATATGTGTTGCATAACTCGAATTTTATTTAATAAGAGGTTTCAAAATCAAAATGTTCTCTGTATTTTCGGTTTCCATATTTGCATCAAAGTTCCTTTCGCAGAGTAACTAAATTCCTTACCGCTAATCTTCAGATTATGTTTACATTTTGGCCACTTGTTGAGCTTTAGTTGCGCTGCGAATCGTATTCCACTGCAAACAGTTTTCCGTAGTTCTCCTTTAGTGTAGCTATGTGAGTAACGCAGTTTTACTTTCTGCACACATTACCCAAAACTTGAAAGCTAAAGCGAATTCGGTGCAGATGAGGGAGAATGTCCTTTGCAGCTTTCGCATTGAATCATGGCCGTCCAAAGTTTCATCACGTCTCTCCTTCGTCCTGGAACTCTCCACAAAAACATAGAATATATTCTCCACTATCAACCGAACGCAGTTTGTGCAGAATAAGAGGAGTAGTATGGAGTGGCGCAAATGCATTGGATAAATTTGTCTGCAAAATTTTCCTGTTCCTTCTGATATGTACGACAGGGAACTTGAGCCTTGCAGTGTTCTGATAACATCTGTATATACCACTAACAATTTTAGTAGCATTGAAATATAAACTTTACGAATGGATGTCCTTAATTCGAGTCTCTCTGTGGAATTGATAATGTCCTTTACAAGCTCTTATCAGAATGCTATGACTTTAGTACTTGGACTGTAAAATAGTTTGAACGAAAGCAAGTTACCTCCCGAATGGATTAATTGCCGTATATCTTGGAAACGTTATCTTGGAGTGTAGGAAGTTGAAGGAGCTCGATGAGAAAAGGGCATGTCCTCGGAGCGCTGATGCTCTTTGAGATAATCAGAAAGAACCTGTTGAGGATAATTTTTTTCAACCAGAATAATGAACGTTCAATGGATGATGCCGTAAACGTTCTTTAAATAATAGTCTCCACGTAATAATAAAAAATAATAATAATAGAAAGTATAGATTTAGAGATTATTTCTTACTAATGATATTATGAAGTATCGATCCGAGTACTACAAAGAATGATAACTAAAATGGCTGCAGTCGTTTTGTGACTGTGTATATTACAAAGGGTAAATATTTTTTCGATATAGGATCAACGGTCCAATATCCAACGATCATATTTAACACATAAGAAATGTCAAAGTTTGATAAGACAATCAATTTGAGGAATCAGCAATGCAACATAGATTAATATTGAAGTTGGTCCTCTCGTTGCCCAAATTCCAAAAATTTCTTTGTTGTTGCTTGGCTCTGCCCGGCCTGGCTTTCATGTGACTGTCGAGGACGAGTTTTGTCAGTATCTAGTCATATTCAGCCCGGCGAAGCCAGTTAACAACGAAGCAAATTAATATTGATCACATATGGACACAATGAATATAATTAATCTTAGTTTAGCCAGTACTGTCGGATCAATTTGAAGTCGCGGCATCCAATATGTAGATACTGCAAGGGAGCATTTGAGATTTTTTTTTGAAGCACCCGATGTATACCTAATAGTCAGTCTGTCACTTTGTTCCTGGATCATAGCTGTAAGTTCATAATAAATGAGCAGTAACAATTCTACTGAGTACATATTCGTGATTAGAAATCGTTGTCAATACGAAGATTCTTCAGTTCTAACGGAAGTCATTTCGGAATGAATTTCACATACGCGTGCGTCATTCCCGAATTTCTACTAAAGTTATAAAGTTAGCTGTTTTTGGTATTTCAAGATCACTTTTTGGTTTGCGTGTAGTTAACCGCACGTGTAACTCGCTCAACGTCAACAGATAGTCAATCGTAAATCAGTCAAAGCGAGATTCACTGATAAATTGACGTAAAACCATCTTTAAATCGCTTAGACTACTTTTTTATTTTTGCTTTGCTCATTCCTAGACTCTTCTCCAATTGCCTTATTAATCATATTAATCGTTTCCGAACGAGCTCTTTCCAAGATTAGAGGAAACATGATGCGATGACATTGTTGCCATTAGTAGCAATAAACGCATTCAACAAGCACGAAAAAGTCTATGTAAATAAATTCACGGTGTATGAATTAAGGACGACTCGAGAATAACTGTGTCCTGAATGGTTGTAGTTTATATTGATACCCAGTCGAATATGCTGAGGAATCATAGCGCGATGATATAAAGATGGCTCAATACTTTACGAACGGAAAACCTCGTATAAACGCATACCAAACATATTTAGAATAAATGTTGACAATTTAAATGACTTCATGGTTTAACTTTGGAGAAAAATTTAGATATCATTTTATTATAAATTATATTGAGCTGTCAGAAAGCATTTATTCTCTCGTTAAATATATGTTGCCCTATCTTAACGATTACTTATTTAAAATTTAATGCTCCTCAAATTCTAAGCTCTACTCCCAGTTTGTCAAGGAGTGGTGCGTGAATGATCTCGCGTCTTTTAATAGTTTGAAGATCCAGGTGGTTAAAATTCAAATTTTTGTAATAATGCATAAATCTTATTCTAATAAAGCGGTGCTCTCCACTTTCCACTTCGAAGAGTTTTGATCAAAAGCAGACTATACATATGAAATCTGGAATGCTCATATCTCATCACTGAATACACATTCACAAATTTTAATCTGCAAGAAAGTTCTTTAGATATTAGAATATTTTAATGAAAATCATATTTATCGTTGAGGCAGGACATTATTAATTTCGTTTATATGTCCATGCAGTTGATCATCTAATTGGTTTAACTTGAATTGTAGAATAAAGTCATTGCGTGGGAACTAGTTCGAAAAATTGACCACATCCCGATTGTCACGTAATGCACAATTTCGAACAACAGCTAATTATTTTCAATACATTTCCATTGTGATTGCACTTTTCATACTATCCAATTAAATGTACTTAACGTTTTCATTTGTGCGTGCACACAATCCCAATCAATAGCATGAGAAGCTCAAGTTTCAATTCGTATTCATTTCAACATCGGCCTATATTCAGTTTTGCAGTCAGAAATGAGCAGCATTCCACAGGATCAGCAAATTTTATATTATCTACGACACAAATGGTGCTTCATTCAAATTTCCAGTCGAACACTAATCATTTTGCTATTGTTTCCATATATTTCGAAGGATATGCTTGCGTGGTCATGGTCATATTCGCAAAACCAACTAATTTAATTTCATTTGCAACTTCATAATTAGAACATAATTTGAATATGAGAATTTGGTACTAAGCAAGGAGATAGACTCCCTCTTTTTCCCTCTTTGATGTCCTGGGTTGGCGAACCGAACCGGATAGGACGTAATGTTCTCATGTTGCAATAAATTGTGATGCATGGAAAAGCATATCCGTAATTGCATGATTTAATATGCGTGTAGTATGTGTTTGTGATTCTATAATAGCACAGTTTTAGAGATTATTTAAATTTTCGGTGAGAGATGCATTTACGAGAACTTCGCAAAACAAAATTACCAATTGCTGCCGTTTACATCATTTTGTCGCTGTGGAAACATGTGTTTTTACTGAATAATAGTTATTTTTAGTTTTTTAACAAACATTTTGGCTTACGGAAATTAGTTTAATTGAGACTAATCGTTTTCCATGGGTACATATGCTCACTCGTAAGAACATATGTGAGTAGGAGTTTAAACTTTTAAAGCTCTTCGCAATAGAAATTGTATCCTCAGTGTATTCAGATAATTTTCCTGGACAGTGATCGAAAAGATAAGAACATTGCTCGCGTTAGTAAAGACATACAAAAGACCATCTAATTCGACCTAAAAGACCATCGGCGAAAATCATCTTCTGGATGATTTATAGTAAGTCCGGGATACTTGGACCATGTTTTTCTAAAGCTATTTTTTCCAAAATTTTGCAATGTCTAGGATAAGTTTTATATTTTTTAATAAGTATGTATGTCTTTAAACAATTGTAAGGAAGTTTGCAGTTGTTAAGCTTATCACACCGGAAGTTATGATGTTTTTTTTGGTTCTGCTCGATGCTCCGTCTATCCCAAGCATACTCGGGTTAGATGGACCACCTAATAGGAATTGATGGAACTCTATTTTACGTGACTGAACCAGGATATAACACAAGAAATACATGTTATCAAAGGTATAAAGACTATTTATTCCAAGCTATAAAGTTAGGGTATAGAATTATAAACTATTTGATATGATTAATAGATTTGACAATCAAAATAATTAAAAAATAGAGCTAGTATAACTCAGTTTCTAGAAATTTGAATCATTCAGCAGTCATCTTATTTGGAGGATCTTGCTTTCCGCAGTAATCGCATTTATCCTCGAATCTTGTACAGCCTTCATGTGGCCACCGGGAGCATGACACACACTTAATCCAATCTTCATCTCGTTTTGTTTCGTTGTAGTTCTCTTTACACCATACACAGAAATCTTCATCCCAGTCACTTTCATAAAGATTGTCGTTGCAAATTGTGTCGATATCAATATCTTCGAAATCTGAGAATGACGTTAGTTCTTTTTTTCTTCGCGTTCGCTTATTTTTATTGATCGTTGTTTGCATATTGTTCTCATTTCTTTTCTCTAGCTTCTTTTTCTCCTTTTCTCTTTTCTTTTCCTCTCAGTCTTTCTTTTTTTCCTCCCTGTCTTTCTTCTTTTCTTCTTTTATTTTAATTTTTGACTCTTTCTCATTTTTTTTCTTTTTTAGAGCAGTTATGTTTTCTGGAGAGCTTAATACTGTTGATATAGTTTGAACTTTTCTTTTCACAGTCTGAACTTTGTTGACACAAGGCACTGTATGTAGTTTGTCCAATAATTTTGAAGGGGTCACAATTTCAGATTTATTATGGTGCTTTTCAGAAGGTCCAGGTAAAGGAACATTTTCAAAGCTTCTTGAAGTACCAGCACTACAACCGCTTCTTGAGGAATTAGAACCTGCCACAGCAACATCATCACTTGGGCTATTAGGACCAACAACAGTGGCATCATTTTTTGAACTACTGGAGCCAGCAACAACAAGAGACGTATCTGGAGGCCTGGAATCCATTGATTCTGACAAAAAAGCGTAGTCTGGTATCGCATCAGGTTCAAATGGAATAATTCCACACGTTCTAAATCCACTTATTCCATTTTCTGCGTTTGCTGACTTACCCCAAGCTAAACTAAGAAGCGCACCAAACTGCAGTCGAGTTATCTTCCTTGAAGGGTTATTGGTCACGTACTTTGAGCAAGCAGAATAATAGTTCATTTTTAAAGACTTGAAGAAAGCGCGGTCTAATGGTTGAAGCCAATGACTGGTGTGGGGAGGAATACTCATCAAAGTTATTTGATTATTTTCTGCGAACTCTAGCATTTCAACGCAGCTAGAAGAAGATAATATAATAGATATAATAGAAGAAGCACCTTTCCTGCTGGTTTTCTTGGAGTGAAATGGTTTTTCAGCCAATCAAAAAACAAATCGCTATTTAAATAGCCAGACTGGCGACATTTTTACTTCAGCGCCAGGTGGTAAACCGTCACAAAACTCCTGCTTTAGGTTCTTTCCTTTCATTATGCAAAAAGGTGGTAAGAATGTACCCTCTCCATTCACACTTGCCAATACTGATATGGTTTCACCCTTTTCTCCTGAAGTAACAGAAGTTACATTCTTGGAACGTTTCAAAGCAACTACCTTCCCTGGTTTGTTACCTGTAAACCTGTTTTGTCCATGTTGAAAATGTTGCCAGGTTTATCTATAAGACCATTTTCTTCCAAAACATGCTTTAAGAGATCAAAATACGCTTTGACATCTATTTTATTTAGACCTTTTGCTCTCGCAATAGACACACCTTCAGATTGCTGAATGGACAGTTCAGGATTGTGAACAAGAAAAGAAGAAAGCCAGTCGTAGCCTGCTTGCTTTGTTTCATGATTGAAACTATGCTTTAATTGCAGGTTTTCAGCTAAATAGTAAGCCATAGAACGTATTGAGTCGCTGGTTGGAGTAAACCCCCTCGATTGTAATTTTTTTATGTGTACTACAATTTTTTTTTCATTTTCAACTCCTAGCAATGAGTTTTTTTCCCATGGAACCTTTACTAAAACTTTGTAGCTTGATGCGTCTTTTCAAAGTTGTTTTCGGTATTCCAAACACCTTCGCTGCAGCATTAACTCCCATTTCCTTACTTTGAACAGCTCTGGCTGAATTTT
Organism: Stratiomys singularior; assembly: GCA_954870665.1. Lineage (NCBI taxonomy): Eukaryota > Metazoa > Arthropoda > Insecta > Diptera > Stratiomyidae > Stratiomys > Stratiomys singularior. The sequence continues at coordinate 28,539,712 of OX940881.1, read as the reverse complement.
CCAAGCTACGTTCAGACCATTCTCCCCTCCCAGACATGCGTTTTCTGGTATAGAATGTAGGCATTTTCTTATAACATAAAAAAAACCAACGTATCAGGACACACCTTTGTGTTTAAAATAATTTTGATAAGTATCATTTCATTTATATTAGAAGTAAAGTCCTAATAGGAAATATGGTCCTACTATTCTAGGTCCTTTTCAAGTAGGCCAACTATCCCAAATGTCACTGATCCATCTATCCCAATTGTCAGGGATAGATGGACCAGCTACTCATTCAGACAAACAACGCTACTGGAGCATCATTTTAGGTTAAGACCTTACTCAACTATATAATCGAGCTCTAGCATTGATCTTACGTCAAAATCAATTAAACTAACTTAACCACGTAACAATAAAATCCAGTGAAAAATATTTTTCTACTCACCAAAAGAAATAAACAAAGTTTTTTTTCCTAAAAAACATGTGACGCTCACGAGTAAAACTAAACGTGTTAACGTCTGCACGAGTAGAAAAGTACTAGCCAACGAATGCGGCGCTGCTGTGACAGACGAGCGAAATATTCGAATGGTCCATCTATACCGGTGGTCCATCTATCCCGGACTTACCCTATACCGGACATACCCTCGTAAAAAAATTCACTCATGTTACATCTGCCAGAACGATTGGTCTTTAGCATAAAGGCTTTGTATATCTGTTTCCTTTTAGTAAATCCAATTTTGCGGGTCAGGAACAAAATGAATGCCGTAGCAATCACTGCGACTGAAATAGGTCAAGATAATCGCAAAAAATACATTTATTTGAAAATTACTGTCATCACACCTACTGGTATTGCTTCATTAGAAGCAACAGCTAATTCTCAGTACATGCCCAAAAGATTCAACTCCTTCGAAAAAGCTACTTAGCATAAATTTCGGAAAACTTTTTATGAAAATATCAGGGGACTCCGGATTTCTTGAGCTCTGTGGAAGCAGCAGAAGAGAGAAATGGAAATTTGCAAAAAAAATTGGAGAGTATTAAACAATTATGCACCATAATACTGCAGCAGTGTCCACGCCATGGAACTGGGCGAGGAAGGACGAGGAAGCTTCTAGGTCATTCGGGACACAACCATCCTTGAAGATTAGTTCAAACTCTAAGGTGAGTTTTTAAGGTAAAAACATTCGAAAAAAAAACATTCATCCTTTCTAAGAGATAAAACATACCAGTTTAATGTTTGAGAATCAAGATTCATTACATAAACAGTTTTTGCTTGTGTTCCCCAAAGTTCACGCTTTAGTCCCACACTTTTCCATACAAACACGTCCAACTTACAGCAGCGTTTGCAGATGCCACTTGCTTTGACACTCTTAGCAATAACCCTGACCTGACCTACTTCAACCTAGAGGAAATAAATCAAACCTACATCTTCTCCTCCAAGTTGCTGCACAAATTAAAAAATATTAGCCTTATAGATAAACTTCCGGACTGGCGCTGAACCATTTTGCTCTACAAAGAGAAAAAATCTTCAAATCCTTTTATTAAATTACTCTGTGCAATATAGAGTCTAAAAAACCATGAACGTATCTCCTCACCCATGTAGCTGGCTGGGTTAACTTGTTTATAAAGTAGGTGATAGTCAAAATGAGGAGAATTGATTTAAGTTAGATATAAGCTTTGCTGGAGTTTTTACTGAAAAATGTCCCCTCAAAACAATATCTTTGGAATAATTTCTATAAATCAAAGTAGTTAGTCCAAAGGAAATTATTCATGAATCACGCAATTATGATTAAATGAAGAATGGATTTAGACCTATTTAGAAATAAGCAAGGAATCGACTGTTAGAAGCTGCAAAAATAAAAAAAAATATGGATGAAATATAGCACATTCAGCTTGTTCAACCATATTTCTAAGTTATGGTGCAGCCTCCCTTACATACTGACTCCCCATTGCATTCCAAGTCTGCCTGTTTTCAGCTATTCTCATCCAAGTTGTGCTGGCTATTTTCTTGATGTCATAGTCCCGTCGAATCTTTGAGCGTCCCCTCGGCCGTTTGATTCCTCTTGGGTACCACAGTGTCATTCTTGTGGTCCATTTGCCGTCCGTCATTCTCGCCAAGTGACCGGTCCATCGCTATTTCAAGACTTTCGAAGGAGAAGGAATATATGTATGTACATAAATATGTACTCCTTATATGTAAGACTTTCAATTTGTTTAATTTTCAATTTACAAATATTAAAAGCTATTTAAAATATTTCAACTATTCAAAAGTAAAAAATACTTAAAAACCAGGAGTAGTTATACACTTTTCCACGTTCCTACTTTAGTGTTAAAATATTCTCGACGAAGTTTGTATTCTTCGACAGTAATATTTCGAATGTTTTCCAAGACTACTAATGTGACTGATAAAGTAGAATTTAGAGAACAACAAATTTCGGGATTTCAAAATTGGTCTTGTTGAATAGTTTAGTTCGTTCGCGGTATGTAAAGAAAAAACATAATTCATCTTATGGATATTAATTGTTAGTGAATAAATACTTGTTTGTTGAATAAATACCAAACATAAACAAACATAACCAATGAGTATTCTGATTGGTTTCAATCTAGTGATGCGAATCTAAACAAAGACAAGTAAATTAGTTACAGATACATTAAAAATCATACCGTCATGTGTTAACAAAGTGTTTTGAATATTTGTCGTACTAATCTGATCGTCCAATACGAACAAATATATGACAACGATTCAAATGGAATCCTTTCGAAATATCAAGTCTTATTGACCAATAAAAGTAAACAGTATTGATAATAATTAGATTAATATCCAATTATTCACCCGTTTATAAGGCAGCTACAATTATGGCATTGGAGGTCAAAATTAATGATCATTGTACAAGAACAAGTTGAAGTTGCTCTAAAACTTCATCGTAAGTTGAAATTTCAGAGTGATTCAACACAGCAATTACAGCAGAGATTTGAAAATTTTTATAAAATAAACTGAACCCTTTGTATCAATACAGCAGTCATGGCAGATGTTGGACAATTTTTTATAGTAAGAGAACCCTTTCAAAGGACAGGTTGAAAATCGATCACGTTATGTCAATAGGTTGTGTGATATTCTTACTAAATAACAACCTCTATTGTCTTATCCGTCTAACGTCAAATGGAACGGAGAGGCTCAAACAACGTTGAGACCGCTGCGAGGAAATAAACTCAGTGGTGATTCAGTAAATAACTAGAACCCGATAGATAAAATCGAGTCTTTTAAATACTGATCATACTAACTCTGGATGACCTGTGTATTCGTACTAAATTCCACCACCGGAATAGAAAAAAAGAAAAATTGGTCGTACTGATTCATAGGCTTTAAAAATTGGACTCCAGAGCTGCTAAGGAAACAGTCACTGATAAACCAAATGAAGGGAATATTGAAGCTCACATATAATTAAACATTCGATTGTTTCATACCAAAAATTTTGAATCCTTGTATTCTAAACATCTTAATTGAAATTCCTTAAATTACAAGGAACAAATAATTGAACCTTTGCTTTTGACATTTCTATTGTTAGAGCGTGACTAATAAGAGTTTCACTTATAATGTTCTAGTTCCAGGATTCATTTCCGCGATCAACTTATGCTTTTCAAATAAAATTTCAGCAAATTGATTATTTTAGATTTATACCTTCGCAAAGATTATTTTATGTATGTCCCTTTTGGAGTTCTTGGCTCCAAAACTGATTTACTTGTCATCTGTTTATTATAGGAAATGTTGTCAATATTGTTATATTCCATAAAAAATTTTATATAATCTATTTTCAGGTTCCGATGCGGGCAGATGCTGCAATTTACCAATTGGAATGAATTTTATACTTTTTGTTTGTCACTTTTTGTCACTTAGTTATGGCGTTCGTCAAAAAACAAAACAGCCTGTCAATACTATCTATTCAAGCGAAAAGGATATTTCATAGAATCGATAAGTTCGCTCTCTGCTCTGTTTCGCTCCAATCGATTCACATCATTTATTATGTGATACGTCTTACGATTTTTTGTTTGAATTGCTTCAAGGTTTTTGCACACCTTGTGCTCAAGACAATTTCATTTATAATGTTTGGGACGATTCCACAAAAACACGCTCTCGCTATGTAGCTCCGATATCCAGTCGATCCACCGACGATAAAAAACACACTGAAACGTGCGAGCATATACTACGAGTATAGTATGTAAATTGAAGAAAGTAGAAAGACAGAGTAATTGACAAAAAAATGAACAACGTATCCTGATTGATACGTTAAAGTTTTCTTCAATTTGAACTTGAAAAAAAAATCATGTGAACAAAAACCTTGCCATACGAAAAACAACATTTTCCACTTTCGAGTACATTTTCCTGGAAGCTAGAATGCCTGCTATCTGTTATTCAACGAATTTAAGTCCTGGTTTGGTATTGGATTTATTGGCAATGAGGTTGTTATCCTTTCGTTGCAGAGCTTATAAATCATTCAATTCTTTTTGTGGCAACTTGCCAATTTATTGTACGCACAATGATGAAGTATTTTATTATCCTGCGGGCAGAAATTTGAGGAAAAGCAACGTAGGCATGAGTTAGCAAAATAGAGCTTTGTTTAGAAATGCAAAAATTTCGCTTATTCTGAATTGGACGCAGACGAAAAAAGAGTTATATACATTATAATGTCAAAGTTCAGATTTTGGGACATTACATGTGCATGAGCATGCAATTTTTTTTCCTTAGTAATACCACAAGTCAATTACTGCTTGTCGAGTAGTAATTAGAAAGTAAGTAAAAAGTAAGTAGAAGAACCCCGAGGAAAACATTATGTCATGTTACAACGACGAAGACACTTGATTATTTTTTTCGTATTCGAGTATACTCTTAGTATAAGGACCCTCAATATAAGGTTGTTTAGTAGCTAATGAAAATATCATCCAAATCTATTCGGTCTGCCTGAACGTGTTTCTGGGAGCAGGGGCCAACTCTAATTCTGTTTCAGAAATGCCAACTATACCTAACAAACAGTTATTATTTATAGATTTTATTCGTTTAAAATCCTTCACGAATTTAGATTGAATTTGCGGGACACTTTGTCCTCGTATCTTAAGACTGCCAAATTAGTATTTAGATGATTGTCAATTGTATCAAATAGCTTCAGTGCATTGTCATTTGTCATCTAACAGCATTGTCTATTTTTAACATTATTTTTATTAATAGAATAATAGTCGATTGTTTTCTTCCCTTCCGACAAATGAAGCTCGTTTACTTTTTGATTCATTGTTTAAATTTTTTAAATTCAGATACCGCGGAATTTCGGAACATACACTTGTTTCATCCTCAGTGAAAACTACACTAACTTATCTTCTATAATGTTTTCTTATTTTATTTGAACAAATGTATTTAAAATACAAACTGCTTTATTTAGCTCATTATTTCGCTATTGCCGTGGCTTGTTTATTACTCGCTCAAAAAGCTTGCTCCTCGTCTCTATTTTCGTCCTTTCCTCTCATTACTCCGCTTGCCTATTTTATATTATTATTAGTTTTTTGTTATTCAATATCTCCTTCAGCGCAATTAAGCATTCTGTTTGTCATGGTTAAGGTCTATGTCAGGTGGTTGCCTTAATAGCAGCAAGTTTTCGTATGGGTATAATTTGGACCATTCACTGATTTCTTTGACTAGGTTCACATATTCCTCTCCTATGCTTGCGCTTTTCTTCTAACACTCATTTCGCTACAACTGATTTTACCTCGCCTATACTCCTTTTCTTTTCTGACGTTCCTTTCGCTTCGTTCGAGTCCTCCTTATGTCCTGTCGTCTTCTAGGTTGCCCTATATATGTTTTTAAGCGCTGCTGGCATCCTTATTAATTCATAAATTATGTATATTATTTTTTTCGTAAATTTTCTTTGTTGTTTTTTTATCTTTATTTTAATTGGAGATGCCAGCAAGATGAAACCACATGAGTTTCTTGTGTTTTTTTAAGTTGTTTTACTTATTTTCAAACGTCGGTTGTGACTACGAAAAAAATCTCCTATTCTCCACCCCGTAATTTCGTGTATGATAGGGGATATTGCTCTTTCGCAATACCCCCTGCTGATATGATCTGCTGTTTCATCTTTAACTTTTTTTTATATAACTTTAACTTTATTTTCTATATAACTTTAACTATTGTTTCATCTTTAACTTGAAACAATCCATACAGCAACATTGTAATATATTAGGTGTATAAATATGAAATGCGGATTTTACTAACAGATGGCATAACCATTACATATGGCTTGTGTCGGGGATAACTAATATGATATTTTGGAGGGTAAACATCTGTCAACAAATTCCAGTATGTCATAGGTTTTGATCGTACAAACTACGTAGGTTTTTTTCGCTTCAAAAATGTCGAATTACGTGCCAGAAAAAGAGGTTTTGCCGGGAAGTCTAATAACCTTCTTTCATTTGAAGAAAATGGCAGCAGAAACTTATCGATTGTTAGTGAAAGCATATGGTGAACATGCCCCAAGCCAAGACACTTGTGAACAATGGTTTAAAAGATTTAAAAGTGGCGATTTCAATGTCAGCAGCAAATACCATGGAAAACCACCAAAAAAATTCGAAGATACAGATTTGCAAGCATTATTGGATGAAGACAACACACAAACTGAAAACCAATTGGCAAAAGCGTTGGAAGTTATTCAGGCAGCCATTTCACAACGTTTAAAAGCCATGGGAAAGATCAAAAAAGCTGGAAAATGGATGCCGTATCAATTGAAAAACAGAGACATTGAAAGGCGGAAAACCATTTGTGAAATTTTGCTTGCCAGACAGAAAAGTAAAGTTTTTTCTCATCGGATTGTTACTGGCGATGAAAAGTGGATTTGTTTCGACAATCCCAAGTGGAAAAAGTCATGGGTAGACCCAGGCCAGCCATCAACATCACAACCAGTCCGAAATAATCACGGAAGACTTTGCTGTGTATTTGGCGGGATAGTAAGGGACCTTTGTATTACGAACTGCTGAAACTTGGTGAGACTATTACTGGCGGACGTTACCGACAACAACTGATCAAATTGAACAGCGCACTTAAGGTAAAATGACCAGAATTTGATAGAAACATGATAAAGTCATTTTTCGACATGACAATGCTCGGCCACATGTTGCAATACCTGTCCAGAACTACTTGGGAAACATTAATTGGGAAGTTCTGTCCCACCCGCCGTATTCACCAGACTTGGCTCCTTCTGACTACTACTTGTTTCGATCGATGCAGCACGGACTTTCGGAACAGGACTTCCATTCTTACGAAGAAGCTAAAAATTGGCTTGGTGAGTGGTTAGCCTCAAAAAATGAGAAGTGGTACTGGGACGGAATTCATCAATTGACAGAAAGATGGGAAAAAGTAGTAGCTAACGATGGCCAATGCTTTGATTATTGAATTCATTTCTTCTGTTATTCAAATAAATGCATATTTCAAGCAGAAAAAATCCGCATTTCATATTTATATACCATCAAACAAAAGGATATCTTGATGTTGTTCCCAAAAGCCTGTACGGCCCAACTACAGAAAAAAGACGAAAAAACTTGGAGGCTTCAGGCTTCCATCCCTTTGAGTTATTTCATGTAAAGCTTTAATTTTGCTATTGGACCTGGGGAAAGGCTATCCTGAGCATGGAGTTAATCTTTGAATAAGTATGCCAAAGCAATACCGTCTAGAAATGATCTGGTAATATGAATGTAATAATCAGGCAATGTGACATCACGATTCGGAAATACATCATATCTTCTATATGACAGGCTATTAGGTCTGTAGGAAAAACGATAGCAGAAAACAAACAGAAAAATTTACAAGCTTTAGGCATTTTACTTACAGGAGACCTAACGATTACCACCGTCAATGGAGAGCTGTCAGCTGCCCAATCAACTGAACCTGTATATTACAAAAGAGCCTGATTGAGGCTGGTTATTATGGCTGAACAAATGACGTTGCCTTGATTTGAACAATGAACTTGAACAATGGTTTCACAAAAACCCTTTTCGATTATTTGTAAACTGCATATGACTAGATATCTGGTACAATGCTTTTTATAATACCTGGCAATGTGCCCCTTATTCGCACAGAATATGGTTTTGGATTTGCGAATATATGCTAAGACGTCGAAGGTTTCGATTATTTTGTTTTGCAAAAGCCAATGGAGAAATTCAAATCAAATGCGATCCATATCTTTTCATGGTGTTTCATATTGTCAGATTGCCTTTTTTTCGTTCAACACATCTCAGTCGGTGCATTTTAATCAGAGACGAAGTCTCTTCTCGTTACATCCTTCTTGCCGTGGAACTTCTGATTTGGACTTACCTGGCTACAAGGAATGCATCTGTTCCATTCCATTCTTAATTTGACAATAGAAATAAGCATACTAGCGCTCAGTTAAAAGTTTAACTAATGTAAAATAAAGTGCGATTTTTTTTTATATTTTTAACCATCATTATCATCATTATCATTCCGGGTCAAATTCGAACAAATGTGAATAACCTGGCGAGTTAACATCGAGCAAATGCATTTACGTAACAGCTAGGAGCACTTCTGTCCGAGTGCATCCCTTAATTGCCTAAACGGCTTCGAACTTAAACCCTACCATTGTCATAACTGCTTTCGATTCAAGTCGATTAATGAAACTCATTTGTAAGGATAATATTACTCACCAGCGGCTATTGTTCGAGTGTAGAGTAAATGTTGTTTATGATCATTTCAAAGTCAAACAACAGATAAGAATCTTTCCGGAGACTTATTGGAACAATAACATTACTGGCAGCAGAAAATGACCTTACATGTGTGGAAATGCATCGTGCATCGAAATGAATGGAATCGAGCAAGGGTGAAGCATGTAAAACCTGAATTCATGATACTGTCAGGTACTAGTATGGGAGTTATTACAGCAGGACGTCAGGTTCAAACGTTTTCGTAGATAACATGAGCTGAAAAGTCAAAATTCAGATCCCTGTATATCCGTTGAGAATTTGGAAAGGGGGAATGTGGAACGAATGCTTTAGTCGTTGCTAAATTTAAGACTTCCAAACTCCAATAATGGAGTCAAATCGCAAGTGTCATTGCTTATAATTCCATTTAAACGACATTCAATACTATTGACGTCATCAAGGATATACTTTAGAGTTCAATTTCGAAATACATATGAAGTAGGGCGAAGTAGCGAATTTTGCGAGGGCGAAGGATTTGGAGGCCTTTAAGCCAATGTACCATGAATACCTGTTTAGGTTACAATCAGTTACTTTTTATAAAAGCAATTCATGCTTTAGTTAGCCTTCCCTTCAAAATTATCGGCAATGCTTGGTAAAATTTAATTTTATAATATAAAATAATGGGATGTGTTAACTTTTCCATAAATATTTTTTTCGCTTCTATCAACCATCACATCGAATAATGAGAGCCAAAATGTCTTTTCACATCGAGTAGTGAGAGCCATCCCATAATGTTACACAAAATCAAATTCAAATTCAAAATTTATAAAAAATCACAAATATAAATTGAGCAACCAAATTTTGTTTTCAACGATTCAACGAAGAAAAGCACTATCAAATGAAAATATAAAAACCGGCTTAAAAATATAAAAAATCGCTTTGGATTTGAAGCATCCGAAAAATTACAAACAAAGTCTAAAAGTCCTCACAACCTGAACACTCCGAATGGCCTATTTGGCCGCAAGTTTTACAACAGTACCAGTAATTCTTCATTTTTGCCAAATTTGATGCATATAACATGAGTTTTTCCTCATCTACTGAGAATTCAGAGTCATCATTACATAAATTATTTGCGTAGGAACAAATTTTTAGTTGCTCTCTTCACGTTTTTTCGTACCGATTTTTCCTTCAATCTAATATTCTTATCTTTTTTTATGAGCTTCAGGAACTCTTTTGTTCTTTCCATCTTCGAGGGCTTTTCTGTTACGAGTATTTGTCAAAACTTCTGAATTCTTCTTGTTCTACTCTTTGTTGACTTTGTCACATTTTGTGGGCAAGGATTTAAAACATATAAGATATATATCGGTAGAAAAAAAAAGAGAAACGCGACTAGAAAGCATGGATGGATTTTCAACGAGTTTCATGGAAGACAAACTCTGAGATCGAATAATGGTAGAATTAACGGGAAGAATTGGATTTGCCAAGGGTTTGGTTCGTTCGGAAATTCATTTTGTAGAATATTTGAAAACGACTGCTGATTAAAAAATTATGTTACATGATAACATATTATCAAAATTAATTAGCATCGATGGATTCAGTCAATGGCAGTTATGGCTCAATCCATAAAATGTTTTGTTAAAATAATCTACCGCGGAAACCTTACGTGAAAATTTAAATATCCATATCATATACTCTACTATTATGGACTTACGTTTTTATGATTCTACGTTTGTTTATTTAATGTTTTCCAAATCATTGCGCACCAATTTGGATAGTTATTCTGTATCCATAGTAATCCTGTAGCTCATGTGTATATTGAAATCTGTTTTTTTTTTTTGAGAGAAACATCAACAATTTCAATATGTCTGCATGTACAATGAAGGCTTCATTTCATTCATATGCGAATAGCCGAAACGGAATGAAATACAGATTAAATAAATAAGTGTGAAAATGAAATTAGGTTAGCAGCTGTTTGCGAGCAAAGTTTATTTGCATAATAATTTGATTGCTTTAGATGAATTTGCAATATAAAAATCCGAAATGAAGTGAATTTCATGCATTTGAATAAACATTTCATGCGTTCTGTACGAATATATCATTAGCGTTGTGAAATAGCATGCAATACAAACCCAACAACCCCCCCCCCCCCCCCACACACTCACACTACCTATAAAAATCTAATCTTACTCGCACGTACTATAAAACTAAAAAAATGCGACAAAAGCTCCACAAGAACTAAAGCATCTAATTGCTCTAGCCATCGCGTTCTACGTAAGTTTAAGGGCAAAACGAAATTTTTGTTCAACTTCCTTGAATTCCCGTTTCATTAAACCACTTCCTTCTTTCTTCACCATACAGACTCGTTTAACTTACTACATATCCGCGTACATACATAAGTAAAAACACATTGGCAAGTGTGCATTGTTAGGGGCTAGATGTAGTCGCAATAAATTTTAAAATAAGCCAAAACGTCCGAGAAGTTAGTGCACTTGGGTTCAAAGAAAATACGACATGAATTAAATAATGACTTAAATGAAAAACGCCCGGGGAAACTTCAAACACGTAGAGTTAGTCCTTAGTACTGATAGTAACACAAAAAGGTGTAGACCCAGCCATAATGTGAACTTGACGTTGGTGTTGTTTCATTTGTACGGATTCTTTGTTTTTTTATGCATCCTTTTTTCGTAGCCACAGAATTCCTTCCTTTCTCAATTTTATTTCTCTTGGGTCAGCATTATTCTTTCGTTTTCTTCTGTTTCTAAGGTAATGCACGACCCTTTATAGCAAAGGGTACAAGCGTTGCGAATGTGAAGTGTGTACGTAGTCGTGTGTATGTATTCGAAATGAGAGTTATTTTAACTTTTTAATTAACCACAAGAAGCAGAGGAATTTAAAAAAAAACGGATTGGATGCGATTTAGGTTAAAAGGTTGGCAAAGAATAAAAGCTGTGTCACTGAATTATTTATGTACATGGATATTAATTTCGTGGAGAGAGCAATTTAATCTAGAAGATGAGAGAAACGAAAAATTGTTGAAATAGTTGATGGTATCGTTGAATGCCATAACTTAAATAAAACTCTCATGCTGTATATGGAGTCGAATGAAGAGTAATATCTTTGTTTAATTATGCCAAGAAGACAAACCAAATATTCAAGAATCTTTGCATTTAAAATAAACTGCTTGAATATGCACTTGAGTTAAACTAATAATGTAACCTTATTCTATTTTGGTAACGGTAATTCCTTTGCAGATCGGAGGTGCGACTGTTGAGTCTAAACTTGCAATAAAATATTTGGGTCTATTGATCGATTCCAAAATGAGCTTCTCGGAACAGATCAGGGCAACGGCGAAAAAGGCCGCGATAGGCGTCTCAGCTCTAAGTCGGCTAATGTGCAACATCGGTGGGCCCACACCGAGCGAACGCCGACTTCTCATGAGTGCTGTATAGTCGGTGCTACTGTACGGCTCTGAGCTTTGGGCCGGAGCTCTCAGTAAGGAGCTGTATCGAAAGCGCTTGGCCCAGGTACAGAGACGAGGAGCTTTGAGGGTTGCGTCTGCATACCGCACTGTCTCTGAGTCGGCGGTGTTGGTGATCGCAGGAGTGATACTCATCGCCCTCCTTGCTAGAGAACGACGGAGAATTTATGACCGAAAAGTCAACGGCTCAAGATATGCTGTCAACCGAGAGGAGAGGCAGCGCACAATACTCGAGTGGCAACAGTCCTAGGAAGGCGACTCTAATGGCCGCTGGACTGCCCGTCTTATAGGGGACGTGGGATCGTGGCTAAATCGAAGGCACGGTGAGACTGATTATAACCTTACCCAGCTTCTTAGCGGGCATGGGTATTTTCAGTCTTACTTGCACAAGATTGGTAAATCACGGTCCCCAGACTGCATTTTCTGCCCCGGGGAAAGGGACGACGCATGTCACACCTTCTTCAATTGTAGAAGGTGGAACAGGATGCGGCAGGACTTGTGGGAGGTGATGGGAGAGCTTTCTCCAGACAATCTGGACCTGTGTGGCACATTACTCTCGGGCAATACTTACTGCCAAAAAATGTACAATGGATAACCTTGGGCGCGGGGTCTAGGGGGGTCTCCTTGCCAGCAGTCCTCCTCCGTCCTCCATCCCCCCTCCCGCTGGGGGGAGATTTCTCTAGGCTGACGGCGCCCTAGGGCGAAGTAAAAAGAAGCCTAGCCCGAAGTAATGTATCAAACGGTTCCAGGCTAGAGTCTTTCGAGGGGGGGGGGGGGTGTTTAGTGGGTAGTCTGGTAGCATTCGCTGCTAGGAGTCCCACACTCCGGGCGTAAATTGCCTTCACCCCCCAACCAAAAAAAAAACTTATTCTATTTGGGTGTAAAGGAAAGCTCTGTCGATTTTCAACACCTGCAATTGTATGCGTTTTTCATCCTTAGCAAGAATTCTGATGTGACTGAAATCGATTTAAGCATGTCGACTAGTAAAGATATGATTGATTACTGCGCATTTGTTTTGTTCGGAATATTCCAACAAATTCCAAAATGTGCTGAAAAAACCGCCCAAAAATGTGTTTCAAAAGGATAATAACGGAATAATAGGGGTTGCAGTAATAGCTCGATCGTGTCAATGATGAATTGCACAATTTCGCCGGTTGATTATTCTTTGGGAAAAGAACACAGATTTGGACATGTCAAAGTCGTGGCATAACTACGTGGTACAAAGTATCACGTAAAATCGCCTCCAGCAATGCAAAATCAGCAAAAGAATATCCGACAAGACTGGCAACAAAACCAAAACCAGACCAACTATTTAATCCCCTTGAGACCGCGTTAATCTGAAAAAAAAAATCCCAGAGAACTTATTTGTAAAAATCTCAGAGATCAGGCGGATGACTTAGCGCAGCTAAGGGTAGGGGGACTTTACTTCTTTGTAGTAAAGTTCTAGTAAAGATCTCTGTAGTAAAAGTTCTTTGTATCCGGTGATCGCTTTTTGAAACGTTCACTGATTGATATCAAAGCCATCGTGCGATGCAAGCAAAGCTTTGGAAAAGCTACTTGCTAATTGGCGTTTCAACAAAAGGTCTACATGATGTCGCACAATATTTGACCATTGGTTTCGTAATTCTATCGTACCCGAAATAAAAAGTTATTCACCAAAAAAATCTTGAGTTGAAATTTCTATTACTCCTAGACAATTCACCAAGTCATCCAATGCACTTTCAACATCCAAATGTACAAAGTTCTTGCCTCCCAACACAACTTCACTATTTCAAGATCAAGGGGTAATTCCTACGTTTAAGTCCTTCTATATTAGAAGCTTTGCAGATGTTTTGAGAAAAAACAAGCTTCACACGGCAGTTGTATTTTTTTAGATTTTATTGTCACATTAGAGAAGGCTCGGAAAAGGCATTGTTTAGAATCTATCGAACAACAAACGAGTCAATGCAATTCTTTCAGAGCTGTCTTGGAAACTAAGGATCGATTCAGTCCTAGGTCGATTTCAATGTAGTTAGTGAATGAGATATGCTTTATCTCGATTGCACAGGGAACTTAATACTAAAATTGATGGCTGGGATCGAACTTTTCAATCATTTGTGAGCTGAAATTTTGCTTCCTATACTTAATAAAATAAAATTAAATAATATTTTTACGACCCAAATTTTGGGTGCCAAATTTGTATTGGTTAGTTTTATGCAACAGTTGCATTTATACAGCGTTCATTTCCACACTTGTTCACATAGCAATTAAATTTCTTCAGAAATATAAATCATACCTATTACCGCGATGAAACAAGTTCGCACTTTCTTTTATTATTAATTATTTAAATATCTCTTTAGTCGCCCGTAGTCTTTCAATTTAATAGAATGAAGTCAGAATAATTTATGCTAGTTTAATTACAACATTAGTTCCAAATAGAATGAAGAAAAAAAATGAAATCGACTTTTCATATTCATGATCAACATGTTGAAAACTGAAGTAACATTTTATTACATTTATATCACAATCTTTCTTAATAGCATGCTAAGTTGAAATTAAATGACATCATTACGATAACTTTGGTGCTTCAAAGGAGTCGTTCCTCAATATTTCCAATTCTTCTGGCAATGCATTAATCCTTAATTGCTTCTCGATTATCAAATCTTGAATCTGAGCTAACTCTTGAGGAACGTACACTGATCCATCCAGATACAATGCCTAGAATAATGAAAGAGTGAAAAATTTAGAAATCAATAAATTGCACGTATGTACACTCATTCTGGTTTGTTATGCAAACAAAATATCTTAAAAACTGAATAAACAAATTGTTTCAAATTATAATTATCTAATAGGATTCGGTTTACACCGCAAAGGTATTTTTATGGGTCCGATACTCATTGATACCCCAGATGGGATTTCAGAGATTTTCTGCTTTGATGATTGAGACTGTTTGATGATTGAGACATCACAAACACGCTAAATTACTCGGACTTGAGAAGAAGAAAGTGAGTTTTAAATATTAAAGGACGTGCTGTCCACATGCATGAACTGTGATAATCACTTTTTCAATCAATTCCTTTTGGGCCAAAATAAGAAAAACTCCAGAATTTTTGATGATTTTTTCATATATTATTAAGAATTATATTATTCATATATATATTAAGAATATTCAGCTAGGCATGCACACTAACCTTGAGCGATAAAGCGTGATAGAAGTCTGAGCCCCATTTAATAAAAGCGGTTAGCGGTCTTACTAAGTCACTTAGAAGGACTGGGATAAGTTGGCAACTGACTGCAGATAGTATAGCAAAGGTGTCAAATTTAATTTCAGTCTGAAAACGACCTCTATGAGCCAGATAGTGATCAAAATATTGTGACCTGTATAAGACATGATAAAGTCATCAGAAACCTACTTAAAAAAATATCTCACTGAGTCTTTGAAATGCGAGACAAAAGCAGCTCAATAATGGATAAGTTCATTAACTAGTAACAGCAAGGCGGAGATTCAATGAATCTTACATCAGGAGTAAAAGTACCCCACCGAAGACCAGTTAGGTTTGATCAGTTTGACCAGTTAGGACCATTAAGGTACAGCGAAATTTGAATCCTAATTTGTAGTTTTGACTAATTCATCAGTGATTGATTTACATTGATTTCGCGTAACTATAACTAAAAGAGTCTAAAAGAAAAATGTCGAAATAGCATCGGGCACTTGGCAAAGATTAAGCCTTACGCATGCGTCCCGAATTCTTTATTTGCGGAAAGGGCGTTCGCGATGCTGATTCTGTTCAAGAAACATTCTGAATGCTGGTTTACGAAAAACTTTATAAAGTTCTTTTGCTTGAATTTACTGAGATTTTGTATGGCGAAGCAAATCGCGATTGCATTCTGCAGGAAGACAACAATCCTAAAGACCGGTATTTTTCTGTATTAGCTGGAAAGCAGATTTAATCTTTTCCAATGACCATTGACAAAATCTAAACGTGAATACGAAAGAAAACGTGTGTTTACTATCACGAGGCAAAAAATGTAGTCAACAAATCCTTGATCATGCGGGCCTTCAAGAGAGTAAACAAATTTTTATTATGTAATACCTCCAGAAATTGAGTAAGAGTTTGCGATCATTTATAGGAACGGTGAATGATCCTAAGGATAGTTCAGTTTACTTGCTTAATTTAACAGCAGTAATATATTGGAAATTTAAATCAAAACGAGGCAACAGTAGAGTGTTTAGTGATAACATTGAAAGTAATGGCTGTAAAATCTAACGAATTATTTTCATATTATCTAGTTACCAATTACCATGTCGCGTAAGAGAGCCGAGATAGCAAACATGTGATCAGTTATATGAAAATCTTTTGGCAAAGTAGTTTTCGCTTTTTAGACTATCGGTCAGTCTGCATTGTTCGCGTATTTTAATCCTTATTTAACGATTAAAAGTTATTTATACGCCAACTTATGACAATCATGTGAATCATGATCATGGATGAAACATGGATGCAATAATAAATATCCTAACAAAAATCAAAAGATAGATGGATACGAGGCTCAGCGCGGAAATAACAACGAATTCAGCGGTTAGAATGAAGTGTGCTTAAGCCTAGTTGCTGGCAATCGAATGGAGCAAATTAGACAACCTTTATGAAGAAGGGAAAGCAACAACTGGAAATTATAATTGCGTACCTTCGAAGTGATTAAATAAGAGAAAATTTTTGAAAGAAGGCTTAGAGCAAAGAGTTTAACATTCAACACACAAATCAAAAAAGCTCATAGAGGAATCAATCTATTGGGACAGCATAGTAAACGAATATGAATTCAAGCCGGTGCCAGCTTGCGTTTTCTCTGGTTGAATTGGAATCAAGTATCAGAGTTGCAACACCTGGACACTATCGATGGCATTTGAGGATTACATGGTAAGACGATTGCTTGGTTTGACGATTACAATTAGTAGAAGAACCAATTCAAATTCCATCGATCTTGATAAAATTTGAGAGACAAACTTACCTTCTAATTTAAACACATAAATTTAAGCAAATCATTAATTCTACTTAAAACCTAAGAACAAATAAGTACCTTATGCCATGGACACTCATCCAGTGCGGTAAACAAAACATTTTTACTCCGTTCAAACGTTGCTTGAATATCGCACAAGCTCCTTAAATAGAGACGCCATAGAAGTGAGTTTCGCCTTAATGGAGATGTTTTATTCGTCGCTTCTATTAAAATATTTGCAACGCGCCTCTTATAAATCATTTCGTCTCCATCGATATTTGACGATACAACTCCTAGTTCAGATACATCACCGTTCAACTGAAATTTCAAACACTTGTAGCGCGCTCCAGCTATCAGAAATATAATTGCAAGCGGAGATTTAACATTTGTCAACAGCCTTCGTATTTTATACCAGGGATGGTTATCCAAAGACGCGCACATCCTTAACATATACAAATTTTCAGGGAATTCTTCCAATGCCCGCGAAAGTGTCTCGTAAACAAGTAGATTCGATATGAAACAAGTGCGATCAGGAACTTGCATTACTTTTAGGTATAGTTCGTAAATTTGTTCACGAATGAAACGATGTCGCGAATTTTTCTCAACGAAGTGCCGCAGTAGATTATCTAACGATGCCATCGCATCCAGTTTTGATTGGAGAAGTATTTGGTAATAGATTTTCGCTTTCAACAAACTTACGAAATAGTCAGGCAGAAAGTATTGCTCCAATTCCATTATTTGTACATTTTTTTCTATAAAGACCAGGTCACTAAGGCGTTCCGTTATCTTTTTCAGCGATAGCAACTTTCTTGGTTCACTGAGAACCTCGCCTTCAAGCTCTTCTAAGGAAATGTCAAGGGCGAAGCATGTCAAAACTTTCAAGGCTTTGATATTGTTGTGATTTTTCATTAAGATCTCCGCATACGTTACGTGTGCATGACAGAAGTCTGCTTTAGGAACTTCTGAGCTCCCTTCACTTATTGACGTAACAAAAATATTTTCGGCCACATGCAAATTATCCAACTCGCATTCAATTAGAGCATACTCCGTGTACAAATTCAATACATTGCGATTCTCCTCCTTTCGCAAAACGTTTTTCACTTTCGACTTAATCTTTTTAATTCTCTCGTTGGATAATTTCTGCGTTATCTTCTCGATTATCAATAAGATTCGCTCAAACTTGAGCCATAAAAGTACAAATATCGTTCGTTTCCTTTCGTCGCTTTGATAACATTCCGAACAAAGCATCAGAATATCAAGAATCGTCTTTAAGTAGATTTCATGCCCAATATTTGCACTTAGGAAAGACGGTCCCGAAATCATCTCCTTGACTAGCTCATAAAGAGTCAGATCGAAATTTAAGGAGTTGACAAATAGACTCGTTGTCTCATGTAAACACACAGCTAGAATGTCCTCGATGGCATCGAATTCGTTCGAGTTTTGCGTTGCATTGAATAGAAAACGATTGCGAAGACTAGATGTGGACAGAAAAGGAATCTTTAAAAGTCTCAAGATGATTATAATCAAAGCAAAGCAGTTCTCCTTGTTTGCCAATGGATAAATAAAGTAGCAAATGTCCTCGTTGAAAACGATACGTTGCGGATCGCTGCAGTTACTCGTACTTGGGCAAGGAAGAAAGTTGTAGTTCTGACGTAGCTTCTCGATTCGAAGCCAAATTTCATTCATTGGAAGTCCCGATTTCAGTATTACTTCTTCGTATTCGATTAGCGTCTGTTGGTCTTTCTCGTCAGGCTGGATTATATTGAATTTATCAACAGAAACGTTTAATTCGAGAGCGAGCTTAATTAATGCGAAAAATTGTTCGTTCAGGCCAGACTGACGAAGAAACAGCGCGCAGCTATTGAAGAGTTCTGAAATGAAAAAAAGAAAGTTTCAAATTAAATCCATACAGGAGGTGGAGGTGGCCGTAAATTCCACAAAATTGATTTCTAAAGACTGTTTTTGTTGAAAAGTCGACTGATTAGGTGAGTTATTTGTAAAACTGATGGTAAAATATTAAGTTTTCATTTTTTAGATATTAATTTGATTCACTAATCTAGATCAAACCAAGCAAATTGTTAAACTAAACTATAACTCATATAAAATAAGATTGATACTGGTTTTAATCCTAGTATCCTCGCGGTTAGCTTTGATTGTTCTGAGCAGCCGATGAAATTAATATTTGAAAAGTTTGATTGTTTTTACGATTTGTACAAACTAAATACGGTTGACAATAAATTGTACTTAATGCAAAAAGTAAATTTGTCGCTTTCGGCGAATTCTAGCGTTGTCTTTGAAAGCTTGGCTAAGACAATTCCTGTTGGAAAGCTGAACTTAGAGACTAGAGATGAGATCAGGAAAGTTCAGCCTAATTGTATCTGTGAGCGTTAAGACCCCACCGTCCTATCTTAGTGTCCACAACTTATTATTTCACTTTTAACGATTGCCTTAATTATCGACTAATTTGATGTTTATTTGAAAACAGTACCAATGTTATCTTTTCAAGTGATCAAACACAAGGAACTTATGTGAGAAATTTGAAAAAAAGATTTAATGCAGATGTATTCATTGAACATTTTAATTTCTTTCAGAACAAAAACTGAAGGAATCATGGATCATCGAGCATATCTTGAAGTTCTCAAGAAGAATTTGGAGCCATGTGCTGAAAGATAACGATTCTATGCACATGGCCTATATGATCTTGGCGAACAAAATTTCACATTTGCTTAAAACACTACCGCAACGTTCTGACTTCAATTCCATTGTGCCCTTATGAAACATACTGGAAAAAATATCAAGAATCATCGCATAAGCTCGAAAGCTAAGTTGAAACAGGCTCTCCAGGAGAAACAAGCTACAATGATGACTTAAACAATGACAATGACTTAAATTTATTACTTTTTTAAATCTGCAAACCATTTTTAGTCAAATTTCTTGTTTTACTTTATTACTTGAGTTTCAAATAGCTGCTGTACAAAGCCATTGTTGGTCTACTGTATTTTATTACGTCGATTTGGGTAGTTTTTATAGTACTTTGGTACTGTGAAAGTACCATTAGGGTGACAAAAAAGGTTCAGTGTTCTGTTGTGTATCTACTGCTCAGGATACTTAATGTGTCAGTCTTAGTAAGTAACTTTATTTCTAACGTAATTTACGTTTACAATAGTCATAATCGCTGTATTTTTTTTTTAAGTTGCGCAGCATCGTCTCTACGGCTGGTTTACATTCGACAAAATTGTGACAATATTTCGAGCCAATCAGCTGCTCCGAGGCGTCCGTATTTTATTAGTTATTCACGATTCACGATTTACGACTTTGCAAGCACTCTTCTTCCATCGCCGCTTGTGGCCCAACCAACATTTCAAATGGCAGCAGAATATTTATTTCGTATTCTAAAGACCAAGAGCTTTCATTTGACATGCGCTGCGAACAAATCGGAGCGATTCAAGGTCTTTGCTGATTTTTCAAGCGAGGTTAACCCCTTACGGGATTTCAAAGAAAATTTCGCAAAATTTTCTTTTCGTCATTTCGTATTTTACGTGCATTTTACATTTTCCCCTAAGTTGGTGACGTTGCTCTTCGTAATTGCGAAGGAATTCATCCAGCTGCCCTTGCACGTTTTCGGTAGTGCGTCATATTTACCGAGTTTGCTTAGGTATCCTTGTTCAAACCCATCCCACTAAGTAGAGATTTTTTGTTTTATTTAGAGGTTTTATTTAGAGAGAATTGTTGAAATTCATGAATTTCTTTATGTTTTTTTAAACTGGGAAAACTTACGTTCAAGTTAATAAACATTTTCATCAATTTTAACGGAATGAACCTAATGTTTATTTTGAATAATTTTTAAAATTTTGTTGTAATAAATTACATTTAGTTCTCTCTTTAGTTCGCTTAAGTTACGAACAATGTGTTTCCACTTTTGGTCCCAGCTACACTGTGTGGAGAATCCGCAAGGTTTACTGTGGCAGTTTGATGATTCTGAATGTGAATGCTTTTCTTTTAATTGCTTCAGAGGTTTCCCTTTATTATTATTATTACTATTATTATTATTATTTTGATTATTTTCGAGCAAACTCAAAACACGTCAGTGCGTTTTGAAAACTTGTATCTTTTCCGCGATTTAATTAATTATTGCTCCTGTTAACACTGGGTACCAAACGTGTTCAGTTTATTATTATTCCTGTTTTATCTTTTTTTATTCACACTAAATTTTTTTTTTTGATTGCTTTACTTGTGCGCTATAAATATCGCCAAAAAGGTAATATTAAAGCATGAAGTGTGTCGATTTAAGGGGCTATTCTACTTTGTCAATTTTGAAAGTAAATGATCTCAAGAGTATCGTATTAAAATTTCAGAATGATCCGAGCATTCTATTTCATCATTTTACTCGAGCGCGTCTTAGTTCATTTTGAGGCGTGTACGTCGTTCAACCGCTCGGCCCCTCTCGTCGATTTTAGGCTTTGTAGGCTGTGCAGCTGTTGTTATGATAGATAAATATAGATATATTAGTTTCCTCTTAGTATATTACATTGATTTTTGAAAGAGAAAGTTGACCCTCAACTCTTATTTGTACGCTTAGTCTCACTTCGCATGGCGTAGTAAAAGTATCTATCTTGAACGAATTTTTTTGTATAAAAATGGAAAGAAAAGGATCTCGAGAAGCCAGGGCTACAACTCGACCTAAAAATAGAAAATTTCGAGGCAATAGATATTCTGACGAAAAACAAACAAATTATACGAGCAAGTCAGCCGAAAAAATTAGAAAATCGAGTAATCCCTCATTAGATGTAAACATTGATCAGACGTTATGTTACTGTATTTTAAACTTTTTTTAGTGTTTTCTGTGTTAAAAACGTTTGTTAAGTGTAAAGATTGTGACGAAAATATATCTTTTTCTCAATATGGCCAACGAGGTTTAGGCTTTAAAGTGTGTGTCAACTGTGAGAATTGCGGAGAAAGACTCGTGTCCGATGATTGGCAACGGCTATGAAGTGAACCGCCGATTTGTTTTTGTAATGAGATTAATTGGTATAGGAATACACGGTTTACAATTGTTCTGTGGTTTAATGGATTTAGGAAACCGATTCAATATCAAAACATATTATGTCATAATCGAACATATAAAGGTTGCTACAAATTGTGTATTTGACTTGGTGACTCGCAAAGCTGTCGATCACCAAGGAAGAGAGACGTCGCTCTCTCAGCGATTGGCAACAGTCCTGGGAACAAGAAACAAGGGGAAGGTGGACTGCACGTTTGATCCCTGACCTGAGGCCGTGGTACAGTCGAGTGCATGGTGAAACCGATTTCTACTTGACCCAGCTCTTAAGCGGGCATGGTTGTTTTCGGTCCTACCTGTACAAAATTGACAGAGCACGGTCTCCTAACTGTGTGTTTTGTGCAGGAGAGTTGGGTGACGCCTGTCACACATTCTTCTACTGCAAAAGGTGGAGCCAGCAGCGAGGGGTCCTACTCAGCGAAATCGGAGAGCTCTGTCCGGAAACTATCATCGGAGTAATGCTGGAAACAGTTGACAATTGGAATCGCGTGGCGCAATATGCTCGGGCAGTGCTTACATTAAAAAAAGCTTTATTGGAGCGCTTGGAGGCATCGGGATGGATGGATCTCTTTTGTAGCACTTCCTTCCTCTCCTGTCCTTCCCGTTAGAGAAGAGATTCCCATAATGCGAAGGAACACGAGGCCTAGCCCGAAGTAATGTGTCAAACGGTTCCAGGCTAGGTTCTCAGGTTGACAGGGGAGGTGTTTAGTGGGTAGTCCAAATGCATTTTGCGTCTGGGAGTCCCACACTCAGGGCGTAAACAGCCTTCATCTCCCTACCACAAAAAAAAAGCTGTCGATGAAGGAAAATCTTTAAGTGTCGAAAAAGGAGGTACTCAAGATATTTTATCAGTTTCTGGCGATGGTTCTTGGGCGAAAAGAGGATTCAGTTCTCTTGTAGGCATCGTTTCACTGATTGGATTTGAATATGAATATTGCGGGAAAGTTATAGATGTGACTGTACGATCGTCTTATTGCAAAGCTTGTGAGTATTGGAAAGGTAAAGAAGAAACAGTTGAGTGCAGTGCCATAAAGGCCATAAAGATCAATGTCTTGCAAATCATGAGGGAAGTGCCGGTAAAATGGAAGTGGATGGTGTAGTCGAAATGTTCATGCGATCTATGGAAAAATTTTAAGTCCGGTACGGATTTTATATTGGTGAAGGTGACTCCAAGACTTTTCAAATGCTACTCGATGTTCATCCTTATGGCGAAGATGTTATTGTGCAAAAGGTAGAGTGCGTATTGCACGTAAAAAAAGAGTGTACAAACGATCAGTCGAAAGTAAAAAAGCTCTTAATCAGCGTAAAAAAGCTTTGGCAATTGCTCAAAAAGAAGCAGAAAAAAAAAAGTTCTGAGAAAAAAAATGTTACAAAAAAAGATCTTCCAAAAACTGCAAAATTAACTAATAAAGTAATGAAGGAATTGTCGACTTACTATGAATTAGCAGTTACACGTAACAAAAATTCAATTGAAGATATGCGTAAGGAAATTTGGGTAGGTTATTATCACAAAATTTCGAATGATGAAAATCCGCAGCATACCTACTGTCCGTCAGGGTCCGATTCGCGGTGCAAATATCAAAAGCTCAAAGCCAATAACCGAAAATATAAGCATCCTCCTGCTTTAGATGTAGAAGCACAAGAAATTATGAAGCCTATTTATACAGATTTGACGAAGGATGATTTATTAAAAAGATACTTAGGCGGCAACACTCAAAATAAGAACGAAAATTTTAATCAGTGCGTGTGGTCTATAACACCAAAACTCATTTTTTCTGGTGCAAAGATCGTTGAGATTGGAACCAAAATAGCAGCATGCATTTCTAATGAAGGATTTGCTTCTGTATTGAAAATACTGGACATAATGAATGTAAAAATTGGCCGAGAGATGCCAGAATGGAACAAAATGAGTTATTTGACGTAGCAGAAGATATCCAGTATGGAGCAGGTGTCGCTGATTATTTGTAAGTATCATTGTTATACAAATTTTCAATAAAAAAAACTTTAAACGCGTTTTTCTCAAAATCATGTTTTTCGATACTGTCCAAAACTTTTCTCAGAAACTAATGAACCGATCCTCCTGAAATTTTTACCACATATTCGTCAAACATACAGCTATGGTTGGTACAAGAATCATGTCAAAATATTGATTTTTTCTATTTTTTTTTCAACAAAAATCGGTAAAAAAACCGGTTTTTTAGAAAAAAATTTTAAAATAGTCGCCATTTTGTTGATTTCGCATAAAACTTAATGATTCTAGTACCAATCATAGCCGCTATTATACAAATTAAGAATCTTTTTGAATTTTGTGTTTCAGACTCTTCGTTGCTGAAAAATCTTATGGACAAGTGCACCCCTTTTTTCATGACATGTTAAGAATGTATGCGTCATGACTATGTATATATTTATATATATATATATATATATATATATATATATATAAAATTTTTTTTTCTGAAGTTCAAGAGTTTATTTATTCAATGCCAGAAAGATTTATAACGATACATGTAATGACTTCTAAAACAAAATCGCAAAAATTAGCATTTTTATAGGGTTCTAAAGTAGAATAGCCCCTTAAATAAATTGATTCAACTTTTGAATATGTGTTTGATAAATAAACTACAATACTACTGACAAAAAACGACTTACTAAAATATTCAACTTATTGAATGAGCATTAATTTTGTTTGAAACAATTTCCGTTTCATCTGAAGGGACTGTGATGATAATCTTCAGCAAGGATTTTCTGCGTGGCGGCGAACAGCCTTGCAATCGAAATATACATCAAACACAATTAAAAATTGATAACGAGAGGATTATTATGGTGAACGGGCCACCGGATATCAGACACCAACTACCACATTTCATTTGTTCAGGAGCGAAACGCCTGCTGTCTGTTATCAACTCTGTGCCTGCAGTGCAGATGGCCCACGGACTTGTTCCTGCTTCAATTACTCCTACTCTTGCACGCTTGTAACCGCTCATCTGTCGACCACTCATTAAGATTCGTTGAATATTTTTCCATTTATCCAACAGATTTTTTCTACAAACAGAAGGAATCCTGATTGAATGTCGAGATCAACACAAGTGGGGTAGACACAATGCGAAAAATGCTTGTGCATGAAATTTAAGCCTCTGAAAATTCGTGCTTTAAATTTCTCCCTCTGATTGAAATAATGAAAAAATCGATTAGTTCGAGACTGGTTTTTATAATAAATGCATTTGATTGAATTTTGAAATAAATTTTGATATTTTTCATTTGCGTAACGATTTTCAGAAGTACGTAAAACAGTTCCGTGAATATGCTTCTATTAAAGTTTAATTTAGAAAGCATCAAATCGGAGTCAAAATGTTTTAGAACTAGTTTTATTTTAAGGATAGTCCTAAGACTTACCTTTTAGTTTAGCTGACTATTCTGGAAACAAGCGAACGATAGAACGAGAGCTCGAATGAGCAATGAAGTGAGTGTAGTTTAAATTTCAAGCTAAAATTTAGATATTACCATTTTAATTGAGTTAAATCCTTTGGATAAATTTTCATTCATACATCAGGGAATGTCAAAAACATGTTTCTGATCGCACAACTTGGCAATTCAAAAGTGATTGAACAACAACCAAAGCAGGTCAAAATGTCAAAATTTGAACGCCCTGTAGAGTAATTGATAGACTCCAAAAAACAACTAAAAGAGACCCATACTGAACTGGTCAAACAGAAGAAACGCAATGACACGCTTGTCAAATATATTCATCTATTAGAAATCTAAGATAAAAATGGATGGCAAAAAAGAAACAAAGGAAGATGTAGAGTTCTGCTGGTTCGTTTTTTCAAGTAGCTTTCTTTTCAGATGACAAACATTCTAATAAAATGGAGCCAGAAACTATCCTTGTGGAGGAAGTAACTGCGAAGTAAAAGAATGCTTTAATTGATCAAAAGAACGAGGGATACCTTTTCTTGTCACCTCCCTCTTACTAAGTTGCCCTTAAACCTTAAGTTCGTCCAGAAAAAAATTTAGAGCTGACGGAGTTGGAGCGCCAGCGTAAACAAAACATGCAAACAAGGAAATTTCCAATTACTTTAAAGCGATAAGAAAGTTGAACATAAATGGCATCACACATAAAACGATATAGTTTATGGTATGGAAATAAAATAATCACCACTCAAACAACACGAAACTTCTGACAAGCGACCTGAATACCATCAAATTAACCGTCAAAAATTGAGTACCACATGTAAAACCATATTGAGGGAAAGAACTTCAGTGTTGCGATCTTTGGTCTTTCCGGAGTCACGGGTGAAGAAATTAAGAAGGACTCTGCGACTAATGACTTCCATTGTATTGGAGTTTTCATGATTGCAAAAAGTAAGGCGTTTGCAAGCTTGTCAATGTTTTACTTTCAAAGGGTTAAACTTCAATATACCTTATGATTAAAAGAGAACGGGAATTCGAATTTCGAATTGCCACGCTTTTCCAATCGAGACATTTTTATTTTTCAACGTTTGCAATACTCTTATTGGTGTTCTGTCAATTTATGACGCATATCGTACGGTTAGTATTCGATTGGCGTGTATACGAAGAAATTGTTTAAAAAACTGTCGAAAATTTGTTGTGACGATTTTTATAATGGGTGAATAATTAGAACAACGCGCGTGCCTAGAATTTTGCATTAAAAACGAAATTTTGTTTGCCGATTAGTTGAAAATGTTACAAAGGGCGTACGGTGAAGCGTGTATGTCGAAAACTCGAGAAGACGAATGATATAAAAGTTTCAAAGGCGGTCGATAGGGCCTAGAGCACAACGAGATCCCTGAACGGCCATCAACGTCTGTAACCGAAGAAAAATTCGAATCGGCGAAGCAAATCGTGTCGGCAAATCGTTGTGTATCGATTAGAGAGATTGCTGTGATGGTGGACATCTCATATGGATCAGCCGAACACATTTTAACTGATATTTTATAAAAGCTGAAGTTTTCATTCAAAAACACCGTCGTGTTGATGATGCTAAAGAGATGATTTCCAACGCAGACAGCGACACAAAATTCATCTAGCGCATCATTACTGGTGAAGAATTGGGCTTTGAATATGGGTCAAAACCGAAGAGAGAGCGCCAAAATCGGTCCAAAATCAAAGTTTTGCCGATGGTTTTCTTTGACATTCGTAGTGTAGTACTAAAAATCACTTTCGGAGGGCCAAACGGTCAATAAAGAATATTTTAGGCGTTATGCATCGTATCCATGAAGCCATTTGCAAAAAAGGCCTGATTTGTGGAAGAACAATTCATGGATTTTACACCATGATAATGCGCTATCTTATACGGCCTTGAATACCCTCTGCTCAGAACGGAAGAAGTCAACTTCTTGGTTTTAGGAATCTCTCGTCAGTTTCTTCATAACGTCAATTGATCCCTCAAAGAACTCTTCATTGGTAGTTGTCAGTTCACCCTAGGATGAAGGGCATTTTTTTAGATGAACCAGTCAAGACGAAGCTTTCATTAATGTGCTAGGAAATGAAAGTTTCTACTAGAATCAGTAGTAACGAAAACCCCATTGAAGATTTAACGGTATTTTATCCGTTAAATCTTCTATGGGGGCAAAAGGAAGAAGACTAAAGACAGCGCAATTAATACTCCAGCAAGGAAAAACGATTTCTAAGAAATTCTACAAGAAATTACTTGATAAGGAAACTCCTGATAAAGGAAGGAATCAAATGGAGAAGAGATAAGAGTATTCATGATCCATGACTGATTACAGAAGCAGACCGACTAGGAAAACATTTCGTGATCAAACAACTGAGTCCAGACACGAATAATGAGAAAGAATCGTTGGAAGCCTTGAATCCGACGTAAATATTTTCTGCAGAGTTGAAATCCTTCTGCTCACAAAACAAGACTGGAGTACTATCTGAATATGGGCTACATGAGCATAAAGTCAGCAGTCAAAGCAGATCCTTTTGTGGCCTCATTTGAGCTGAGTTTCCGAGAAAACACATTTGAAGAGAGTCCTGATGATGCAGACACATTTTTGGCAACAGTCGGTCGAGACTTTCGAAGGATGTGAGATACAACCTGGACAAATAAAGGAAATACAAGACTTAAAGCGAGGAGTGAACAAACGAGGCCAATCAATTTACGACCAAATAGCAAAATCAGAATTAAAATGGCATCACAGAACATGTTTGCGACAAAAATTCTTCTAAGAAATAGACGAATATGACTATAGTAGCATCGACTTCTTTAATATAACGATTGGGGTGATATAATATTAAGCAAAGTTAATCATGGCCACCAAGAGCACGTGCCGATAAGAATGCATTAAAAGCGCTAAATCTACTAACGCCAAACAACCACTACTCCTAGTAGCATCATGTTCATTCAATATTCTATCCCCTAAAATTCTACAAATGTTCTGAAGAAGTAAAAGGGTAAACATTTACCATTTACGTCGCTGATGACTGCTTCTAATGCTAAAGTGCGGTAATTCAGCTCTTTTGGGTTATGGCTAGGGATGAATGGTAGAACCTTTATTTTCACACTGGTTTAAAATTATTTCTATATCTGACTCCAACAAATTCGAACGAGAAATCAACTAGCTGGCACAGTTTTATTCTACGATGGACTGTGAAATATAAGCTGGGGTATGCACGGTTATGAAAACATTGTCAAAATCAATGTTAAAAATAAAATGACTGAAAATTTAGTTTATCAAGATAGTTTTCAGTTTGTTTCTAACTGAAAAACAAGGACGCTCAATATATGTTGTGCTTTCGTATCATAAAATTTTACGCTATCCATTTTACAACGCCTTTTTTCTCTCTGTTAGTGCATTGTTATCAGTACAGAAAGCATCCTGCGACACATGCTGTTATATATTCTGGTCTTCTGGATTCCCTGGCATAATTCTCATGCAATGTTTCTTCCCGCTGTTGATATTAAATCCGAACCGGTTTGATTTCCTGATAAATTTGATATCTAGAATGGGAGTTCGAATTTTTCTTTTTCTCTATATCGTGGCTTTTACATGTGGACTATGTTTATCTGTCCAAAGCAGCGTATCTCGATTTTTTAATTTAGAGCTGAATGGGATTCAAGTTTTCGGGAGGATGCCCTTTTCTTTACGCCTTCGATGACCGACTTGACTACGAGTATATTGGCTCTATGCAATCAAACTCTTTTTTAAAATGACTCAAAAAAAAAAATAAGGTTTTTATATTCCTTGACTCTTTATTAATAATAAATTAAATACAACCTATGTATAAATACTAATTTCGTAAGACCACCACTAGCTTTAATAACTGATTATATCTTTACGGACATATTCCCGATGTACTTATCGGTCATGTCCTTTACACTTTCACTGTTTTCCCAAAAAATTGCAAATAGTTTCCTTTAATTTATCTACCTTTCTTTAATTTATCTAATTTATTCACATGGGAGTAGAAGAAACATAAACTTGGCATATAAAGAGGCTCCATGTATTTAGATTAGGAATTGTCAGACCATGGGAGAAGAGGGTTACTGACGCCATCAATAATATATCACACCTAGTGAGCACGAATAAAGTTTGAATACTTGTCTGTGTTTTGCAATTTTTTCCTCCTTTCACGGCCAGAACTCTTTGCTTTGCAAAGGACTTTCAATCGCGATCGTATTGATACGCATCGCCGTTTGAGGAGAAATCTCCTTCATTTGAGCAATTTCACGAATAGAAAAGATGTTTAGTAAAGCAATTTCTTGTGAATATAATCTTTTCTTTCCTTTTTCGCAAAGATAAACCTTAACACTTTCAATAACCGACTTTATAATAAAACAAATAGAACGAATAAGGTATCCAATTAGCCCCAAACAAATTTAAAATTATTCTTTCGCAAATCGAACACTTCTGCTTTCCAAATACTAGTGAACGAAAACGAACGAGTTTGCCTTTTTTCTCCGATTTACATAAGAATATTTTTTTTTAAAGTTAAATTTGTAGCAATACAACTTAGAAAACGCCAAGCATATAGAGCAAGCGTATAAAATAAGTAATAAAGCTTAGATAAAACGTACGCGGGGCCTCACCTAGTTCCTGCGTGCTTGTTAACTGTGTGTATATCTACTCTTGCACTTTCCTCATAAATCACCGGGAGCTGACCGATACGGATAATAATTAAATTATACTGTAATATTTCCCCTTGAACCCTACGAGGGTAAGGTGAAAAGTTCTCGGCCTGACAATGAAAGACTGCGATTTTCAGTTGAAAAATGATTTTATTTTTCTACATAATCTCCCTTTATTTCAACACACTGGGTCCAGCGTTTCTCCAACATCAGTATTCCTTCCCGGAAGTGAGAGTCTGGAAGGCTGTGAAAATATTCATCTACGGCCCTCTCAACTTCTTCATTGGACGCGAAGCGCTTCCCAGAAAGAAATTTCTTCAAGTTTGGGAAGAGATAGAAATCTGAGGGTGCCAAATCAGGAGAATAGGGGGGATGGTCGAGCAAATCGTACCCCAAATCTCGCAGTTTTCCCATCGCCAACGCACTCTTGTGTGCAGGAGCGTTGTCCTGGTGAAAGATGATTTTTTTCTTCTTCAAGCCAGGCCTCTTCTCGCGAATTTTGGCATCCAGCTGATCAAGAAGGTTGGAGTAATATTCGCCTGTAATTGTTCTCCCTTTTTCAAGGTAATCAATTAACAGGATCCCTTTCGCATCCCAAAACACGCTGGCCATAACCTTTCCGGCAGATGCGATCGACTTCGCTTTCTTTGGCCCTGAACAACCGGCTTCCACCCACTGCTTCGACTGCTGCTCGTTTCTGGCGTGTAGTGGTGGACCCACGTCTCATCCATGGTGACAAATCACCGTACAAAATCGGTCGGATCCCTATTGAATCGGTCCAAACATTGCTGCGATAATCGTTTGCGCATTTGATTTTGATCGACATTCAGCAAATGCGGCACCCATCTTGCGTAGAGCTTTCGCATCCCTAATTCTTTGTGCAAGATGTCCGCACCCTTTCTTCCGATATCCCCACAGCCTCAGCTATCTCATTAACCTTCACTCGCCTATCGTCCAACACGATATCATGCACGTTTTCGATGGTTTCCGGTGTGGTTGCGGTTTTTGGCCGTCCTTCACGTGGGTCATCTTCGAGGGACGTGCGACCACATTTAAATTCAGCTGCCCACTTTTTAACGGTTGACATGGAAGGAGAAGAGTCCCTGTAAACTTTTGTCAACTTCGGATGAATTTCCTTAGGAGTTAATCCATCCAAAACGGAGAATTTTATGACCGCACGATATACAAGTTTATCCATTTTAACGAAAAACACGCAAGACGTCTACTACAAAAATTCGTGTAAACAAACTACTTGAAAGAACAAGTTGAAACTTGTCATACGAACTAATGACACATGTACAAAGGCAGGAAACATAAATTTTTCCTGATTAGAACGCCATCTCTGTGTCAGGCCGAGAATTTTTCACCTTACCCTCGTATAAGTGGATTTAAAGACATATATAACAGTATAATATATAATCCTTTAATTTCACCCTCTCTCTTTTCTTGCTTTTTCTGCAATAATATATAGTATACTTTATTTGTAATGTATTTTATCTTTTATATGTGATATACATACATAGAGATGAAGATACCATAAGCCAGCTGCCTCGACCACGTTTTTCAAGGTGCATTTCACAGTACCTTACAGACATTGTTAATACAAGTACATTTGTGACCAAAATATTTTACTAATTATGAAATTTAAGTCCAAATGTGAACTTATTGAAATGTTACATAATGTGGAATTCAAAATGTGATAAGGATCGACTCAGACAAGATGCATCTGTAAAACTTGAATTTAGCAGGGCCTAAATTCAAATACGGCAGAAAGTGGTTCTGAAGTCAGAAGGTAATTGAAATTGAATGTAATTGAAATCGAAATTTATATAGAAGGTTACATAACAAAAAATATACCTCGATTCTTTTCTCCGCAATTAAAACGTACAAGTTTCCAATACAAATAGAATCTCTACTAGAGCTGAGCAGGTAGGACATACTACTGTGAAAAAGTAAGGTGAAATTGTTTATAAAATGTAAATTTCTTATTTATTCTTCCATATTAATTTCATCCCCTTCAAAATAATCCCCGTCCGATAAAACGTACTTTTACCAACGCTTTTTCCAGCAAGCAAATTTTCCTCGAAGCAGTCGGAATAGTCTTTTTCCGGTATGGTCTTCAACGCCTTCTTCGATTCTTTTTTTATCTCCTCACTCGTGTCAAAACGGCGTCCCCGCGTAGGCTTTTTCAGTTTGCTAAATAGTCAGAAGTCGCACGGACCCAAATTAGAGGTTGCGAAACTATATGAGTCGAATTTTGGGAAAAAAATTGGCGAAGAACCAATGCAGTATGACATGGTGCATTATCGTGATGAAGGAACCAAGAGTTGTTCGCCAATAATTCCAGGCGTTTCAGACGAATAGCTGCACGCAAACGACGCATAACGCTTAAATAATATTTTTTGTTGAAAGTTTGGCCCGGCGGAAGAATTCATAGTGCACCACACCACGATAAAAAAAGAAAACTGTCAACATGACCTTGATTTTTGATTGACTCGCCGTGGTCTTTTCGATCTTGCTTCACCTTTTGCACGATATTCTCTGCATTGGTCGGGAGTTTCAGGGTCGTACGTGTAAATTAAAGTCTCGTCTCCAGTAATGATGCATTTCAAGTGGTCCTGATAGTCAGACAGCAAAGTTTCACACACATCAACGCGACGCTGTTTATGCAAAAATTGAGCGATTTAGGCACCAATCGAGACTTGACGCGTTTGAGATTTAAAACATCTTTCGAAATGGTTTGGGTTGAGCCAAATGATATTCCAACACTACCAGCGAGGTCTCTTATTGTCAATCGATGAATTTCAAGCACCAAATCTTTGATTTGGTAGACGTTGATGGCCGTCCAGAGCACGGTTTGTCTTCAACGCGTTCTCGACCCGCTTTGAACTCGTTGTACCACTTATAAACGATTTTTTTTTGTGCCAAAGTTTGATCACCAAAGGCCTTCCGCAAAATTTTCAACGTGTCCGCACAAGAATATTTGTTCCGCAAACAAAATTTGATGCAAGTTCTTTGCTCAACAAAATCACCCATTGTAAAAATCGAAAAATTCACTTTTGGTTGTTTACAAAAACACGTGTAACACGTGAGATAATTCAACCTTTTGACAAACAGACGCTTGGCAAATGTGAAAGACCAGCTATCAGTCTAGGAAAAAAACTTCCTAATGCCCGGGAGTTTTAAATGACAATTTCACCTTACTTTTCGATCACAGTAGTATGTGCTTAACTTTTTGTAAAATCGAGCCTGGTTACGATGTCGTAACGGTATTTGTACACATTTGAAATGAAAATGAAATGAAAAAAAAAATGAAAAACGAGGCAAATGAAAACTTTTTTAATTTTTTATAATGAAAAACGAGGCAAATGATGACATTAAACAATGTTTTTAATCTGGTCCTGCTGAATATCAAGAGACAATTGCTCGATACATGGGTCATAATCGAAATTAACTGCCACACTTATTGGCTGTTGATTTCAAAATCATTTGACTACAGAAAAATGTGAAATACTGAAATTTAATTTACAAAAATCATGCAATCCAGCAAAGAATAACAACTGAACTGAAAGTACGACAAAGTATTGAACAACTATTGATTGATGCAATGTTCTGTAAATATTTGAATAAAATGAAAACTCAGACATTCATGGTTTAGTTACCACAAGCCAACTTTATTTGTTATAAGATTGTAATTCAAACGAGTGGCTCCTGCCATTGGACATAGTGTACACTTATTTTTCGATACCTTATGTCCAATATGCATTTTCAATTTACACACTTTTAGACTTGTAACTTTTAAATTAATATAGCTATATTTCTCCCTGTCGTTTTCATTGGGCGAACGTTGGTTTTTAAGTTTATTTTTCAACCTCGCTATATGAAGTTCTTTCAACTCGAATTGTATATAATTTTTTTTTCGAATTTCTCCCCCTGACCTTAAAAGGATATATATACTGCAGAACGATGTTTAGTCCTTCACAATGAACACTTTCAGTTTTCCAACGAATCTGTCGTTTCGAATTCGTCATCTACAGGGTCTTTTATCGTTTTGATTTGTCAAAGTTTATGCGTTATGCGCCAGGTTTGCAAGCAGTTTGCATAATCTAATTATATTTAGCATGTTGTTTTTTGACGGATTCGGTTTATTGCGAAGGCTTTTTTGTTTTTGGTTGTTTTTTTTTCCTTTTTCCTACTTTTTTCTACCATACTTAACTATATCAGTATGGAAATTATATAATTTTGGTTCTACCCACGTTCGTGTTTAACATCTCTTTCGTGTTCGTCTTGTATATATTGAACATATGTCATTTGCATTCATTATATGGTTATATAAGATATAACTAAGATGCGATAACACAAATGCATGCACAACGCATGGTGGTTGCATTGAAAGTGTCGGTTTAGGGATGACTCATCTGTAAACCTCTCTATTCCAGAACGTCAGGTCATTTTCCCGGAATCCGTATGCCTAACTGAAAAAGGATGTGCGGCGGCCATTATAAAAGGTCGAGTGTGATTCAAATGAATTAAGTCTTTTGGAAAACATTGAAGTGTAAAGATGGTCAGCGAAACTGTAAAAGTAGGGCGTGCTCTCTACTACGAGTTCAAATTACGGCCAAATGCAGCAACGGCTACCCGCAGGATATGTGACGCATTTGGAGACGATATTGTGTCAGAACGTACAGCTCAAAGATGATTTCCTCGATGACAGCCTTGAAGACTACAATCATCTTCGAGCGATGTTTCGGATAAATGACGACAAAAGCGACGTTTTCGACGCTGACAAAAGCCTCATTAGTCGCCATCTTCGACGTCTGGGAAAGAAACGACGGCTTGATCAGTGGTTTCCTCATCAACTTCCCGACATAACAAAAGGCAACGTATAGTATATATAACAAAAGGCAACGTATGTACTTCGCTGTTGTTGTGCAACGAACGGGAGGTGTTTTTGAATCGAGTGATTACGTGAGATGAAAAATGGATTATGTATGACAATAGCCGATGTACGTATCAGTGGTTATCGCCAGACGATCCTCCTGCAACTGTCCCAAGGCCAAGCCTTCATCAGCAGAAGACCTTGTTGTATGGTGGCATCCCACAGGCCTCGTGTGATATCAACTGTTGGAATCTGGTCAAAGCATTACAGTTGAAGTGTACATTCAGCAACTAAGAGCAGTTCATCAGGAATTGCGACGTACTCCAGGATAACGCACGACCACATACAGCGGCATTCACAAGGGACACCATTCACATCCACCATATTCTCCCGACATTTCGCCATCAGATTTTTACATTTTCCGGGCGATGGATTACTTCATGCGAGGACGACAATTCACCAACCGGGAGGACTTAGAAATCGCATTACGCAATTTCTTCGAGGGGCGAGACAGAGACTTTTATCAAACAGGAATATATTGTTTACCATCACGTTGGCAACGAGTCATAGATGCCAATGGTAACTATGTTCAATAATAAATATATTACCTTTTATTTAGAAAATTTACATATTTTACTATGTCTAAAATCGACAATTTCAATGCAACCACCCAATAATCCAACACCCGGATATTGTAGATCCAATTCAATTTTGAAATTGTGCTGCTCATGGTCAGACAATGAAACGAAAACTAAACAACTTACTCAGCATAACTTCGTCATCTTGCGATTTTCTATACATTTTCTGCATACATTCTTCATACAACTTCAAAACATCTGGCACAACACACCGTGCCATGGATCCTTGAGTTGCATATATTTGTGCGCTCCATAAAATATAGTTTGTGGGATCTGAAAAGAAAAGTCTACTTATAATTTCGCTTCATTAAAAGAAAATCTCATCAATTTATACCTTTATCCAGTAAATGATCTAGAAATTTGCTAACTTCGAACGAAGGGTACGTAGAATCGACAATATCCACATATAGCTGGTATAATTTCTCATCACCGCTATTATGAACTAATGCCTTTTCAATTATTTCAAGTTTCTTCTCCGCCATTTGGGTTTTTGTCGCGCGCAATGGCATTCTATCTTGATGATGCACGTACTCAATCCAAACTGGTACATTTTTTAGATTTTGTGAAAGTTTTCGATTGAATTCTTTGTTTTTCTCTGTGAATTTTTCTTCGGGCAAAACATCCAGCAGATGAACGGCGAGATTCGTTTTTTCGTGTTCAGGTTCCCAATACTTTTTCGCGAAATATCGATGCTTCTTGTGTTTGTTGATGTTCTTCGTATAACCTAATTGCTTCAGTGTTCTGCGGTACCTTTAAGGACAAACGATAAACGTTAGCATACATGCAAGCACATACAATATACAAAAGAGAAAATTACACTGAAGCAGAGTATTAAAAACGGATAGATAGAAAGGCGAAAACCAGATAATTTGGTACAACCAGACATTCTCAGCGCGTTCGCATTTCGCAGGAAGAAAAATATGCGCACATTAAAGTGACCAGTAAAAGAATTGGTGATAGACAGTTGAGGAAAACGGAAGGGTTGCGGAACATATAAATACTGCCATCATCAGCGAAGGAAATGAAACAAGAGACACAACAGAGAATTACTCCCTGCAAGGAAGACGTCGGGGAATTCGATAATTTCGGATCGTTCACAAAGAGAGCGGACTATCCTAAAGCGAAAAAGTTTAAAACATGTTATTTCGATTTAACAAAGACCTTGGGGTTGAAAGACCTCCCGTTTCAAATAGGTGACAACAAGCACAGGCAGCAAAGATGAAGTAAAGAAGAAGTAACAAGGAGCAGCAGAAGATTAAGTTCTTCCATTTCGCGGTAGTCTTCCCACATTCTACTGACAACAAAAGGTTGGAGTACAAGCCAATAAAAGGGGATGACGATAA
Organism: Stratiomys singularior; assembly: GCA_954870665.1. Classification (NCBI taxonomy): domain Eukaryota; kingdom Metazoa; phylum Arthropoda; class Insecta; order Diptera; family Stratiomyidae; genus Stratiomys; species Stratiomys singularior. The sequence goes on along the minus strand of OX940881.1, from coordinate 28,502,585 downwards.
ACGAGGAAAGAACAAGGACGATCGAAGGACAGACTGCACTCTCTAAGGTAGTCAAGAAAACAACCAAAAATTGCGAACTTATGGTTAAAAATAAAATATCGTCTACAGCAACCGAAATGTCAAATATAATCGGATATGACCGAAGAAATAAAGAAAAAGATTCGTCACGAACCTATTGGAAAGGCAACTGTGGTCAACCCCATCAATGAAAATCCTATAGGGTTGTCTAGCGAGAAAAAGAGTAGCAGTAGAACCGAAAGATATTCAAAGTTTAATAAAAGCTATACGGCCAACTTGGTCATGACTCGGATTTATAGAGGAATTCGGAGCAGAGTACAAAGGCAGCAAACAAAAACGCGATCAATGTCGCAATCGAACAAATCCCTTGGAGAGAAAGCAAACTTAACTCCTTTATAGGATGCTATAGGATGCTCCTATGGCCACCATAGAAATTAGAGACGTTGACAGCGTTACGGATATGGCCGAAATAGAACACACCCTGAAACTTGATTTCCCTGCACTGATCACCAATGTTAGGTTGACAAAACCAAATTATAGGGTTCAATGTATGGTCACAGTTGAACTCACAGAGCAGGAAGCCGTACATTTAGTAAGGACAGATAAGATGAGAATAGTTTGGAATAAAGGAATAGAGAATAAAGCAGTTTGTCTATAGTTTCAGAAAAGTTTGTTGAATGTGTTGAATGAATAACAGCAATTCTTCCACGTGTTAAAAGTGCTTCGGATGCAGTTATACCGCACGGGAATTTATGGGGACAGATATGAGTTTCTTGTATTTGAATTGCAGCAAGCTTTTTCCCTATAACAGAAAGTAAGGAGTGCAAGTAAAGCGTGCTATGTCAGGAGTCTTTTGGTAAGTCTTGGGATCGTCTACTTCCAGACTGTTTGGAGCATTCCAAGAGCAGGGAAGGATGGAAGTTGTTATAAAAAGTCCTAATCAAGGCCGAAGTTCTACTGCAACCATCTGTATTCTTCGAACAAATCTGTATTGAAGCGAAATCATCCAAGATCTGCTCGAACATATTGCCTGAGATAAGCATGACGACTTACTGTTGTTCAGCGGGAAACATCAAAACAACGGAACGCCTACATGATATCCTGCGAGTGCTCACTTTCATGTGAAAAGTCTGAGTTCAAAAGGAAATTTTTTGGCTTTAGTTTTTGATAGTCTGTATACCTAATGACGAATGAATCGTTATCATGCTTTCAACCCAGGCTCAATGCTTTGACTTGTGACAATGCTTTGACAATGCTACTTGTTCCGAGTATAGAGGTATATACACAGTCGTGCCATTAATTCTGTACCTAATGTAAATGCGTCTAATTTAAAGGCAAAATGAATAAAATACGAGGATGTGTGCTCATTTTATTTAACACTTACTGAACAATTTTAAAAATATAAAAATTATTCAAAATGTCCACCTTTTGCTTTCACACACATTTTTAAACGGTCCGGCCACTCGTCTATCGCTGCACGCACCACTTCTAAAGGTATCGAGGCTGCTGTTTTCACCAAATCAGTTTTTAATGCCTCAATATTTCGATGAGGTTTAGCGCAGGCCCTCTCCTCTAAAATGTTCCATAAACGGTAATCCAAAGGGGTTAGGTCTGGGCTTCCGGAAGGCCAATCTTCAGCAGCAATAAACTCCGGTAAATTAGTTGCCAGCCAGCGCTGTGTTGTCTTAGCCTTGTGTGCGGGTGCTGAATCTTGCTGAAATATCCAGTGCTTTCTCGCGAACATGGTATCACTTAAAGGCTTAACTACCTGTTCTAAAATGTAATTTTGGTAATTAGCTGCCCGAGTTTTGACCCCCTGTTTACAGAAATGCAAGCGAGTAACGCCATCGTACGCCACTCCCCACCAAACCATCACAGATGCTGGGTGATGTCCTCTTTCTACTTTTTAAATTTTCTCAGCAGCTTCTCGAGAGCTGTGAGCGTAAACTCTGTCATTTTGGCGATTAAATTTCTCTTCCACAGTGAAAATTTTTTCATCCTGAAACAGAATTTGGCGGTAACTACCACTTGCGTGTAAAGCCGCTGTCAAACGCTGACCGGTAGTTCTTCGATAAGCACCAAGCCCAAGGTCTTCCTTTATGATGCGAGACATGGTCCGTCGCGGGATTTTCATCTCCCGTGCCATGATTTTTTGCTTGCGGAGAGGATTTCTGCGAATTCTCTCAGCTACAGCTTTAATGGCTGCTTTCGTTCTTGTGACACGTGGGCGACCACTTCTTGGTCTGTCATCGGAAGAGGACGTCTCATTGTATCGCTTCATAGAGCGATAAACAAATTTTGAAGTTATTTTTAAAGGCTTTAAGATGTCGAAAATCTCCTTAGGTGTTTTCTTACACTTGTGTAACGCGATCACTGCAATACGATTCTCTTTAATACCCCACTCCATGTTTACTGTTAGACGTATTGTGTTGAAATGACTTGTTTGTAATACTCAACGAATTTCTAAAGCGTTATCATCTAAACAAACTAAACAGCACTACTTAAAATATTTTTTTATGGCGCACTTATAAGAGGGACAGAACTTATGGCACGACTGTGTAGAGTATAGAGTACGGGGTATAGAGTAAGGCGACGACGGGGGTACACTTCAATCAGATGAGAAGGCAAACGGATCCGGGATATGGCTGCTATGGGTTCGACGTATTCAAGACAGGTAGCTTTTCTACTTCGTACTGATGGGGCCACTAATTTGTTTTGCAACCCCTAGTACAAATTGTTACGAATTGGAGAGGACTAAATGATTACACGACTAGGGATTATCAGTACATAGCCTTGGACTGGTAATAACTTCTTTCTCCATACTCAGTTGAACTACTGAAAGAGCGGGCATACACCAGTAAACTGGCATATATCTGGATCTATGAAACCTATGCTTTAGTTATTGAGAGACTATGCTATAAACAAGTAATGAGGAATCGCTTCGGTGAATCGCTCGGTGGTCGCTTCGCTCATTTGAGGCAGAAAAAAATGTGGGGGCTCCTTTTCTTATCCGGCCTGCTATCATTGCGGTGTCCACGACGAAATACCATTGGAATGCACTTTTCACGAAAAAACAATCGAAGGCAGAAGTCTTGTCTATGAAGCCAAGAATTGTATCAGAACTAGATGGGACGCAGCTGAATTGCTGCAGGTTGCTTTCCGTTCATGTGTGGCAAAGTTTATGCAGTGAGAGAAATCCATAGTCATCATTTGTCTTAATGCGCCGAGGACATGGAGTTTGTCATGAGTTGTCAGAAAAATGATCAACTGCTCTAGATGGCCGGATATCCTGAAAGCGTTTAAAAATCATTCCGAGGCACCAAGATATCTGAAGCAGAATTTGAAGGACAATCTAAAAAATAACCGAAAAATGGTTTTTACATCAAATGTAGCTTAGACTTTCAGGTACGGTCCTGTTCTGTAGAAGCTTTCCGAATTCAGTCAATATATATTGTCTACGGGAGCACAATGTTGCTGATGCAAGGGCGATGCTTATCACATTTCTACAGAGTGCAGAAATATTTGGATACGCAGAAGTCATAACTTTCAGGGAAGAGAGACAACGTTTTCTAACCGTTTGGCAACAGTCTTGGTAACAGAACAAAATCGGGAGTTCGACTGTATGCCAGATCCTTGACCTTAGGTTGAAGCTTAACCAAGGACAGGCTGAGGCTGATTTCTACTTAACCCAGGCGTGGATTTCTCCGACATACCGGAACAAGACTGATAGGTCATGGTTTGTAACAGGCGAGTTTAGTAAAGGGATGATGATGGATGACGCTTGTCACAAATATTTTGTTTGCCAAAGACGAAATAAGCAGCATTTTTTTTGATTCGAGAGATTTCTGGACACTTCAATCAGATAAATGCTCAGAATTGTTGACAAATAGAATCAACTGACACATTATGCTCGGGCAGTCATAACAGTTGAAAAGGCGTGAAGGGTAGTAAGGAGATGTCAGAGTCAGAGATATTGCATTTGTAGCGCTGATTCTTTGCTTTCTTTCCTGGAGGGAGAGAAGGGACCTGTAGTTCTCAAGCAAACAAACTAGCAGTGGCTAGTCCAGAAACATTGCGCGTCTGGCAGTGTCACACTCAAGACGCAGGAAGCTTTCATTTGTTTTTTAAAAAGGAAATAATTTACGTTAAATGTAAACTCGACCATATGGGAATGTTGTTCACTTTCTATGTTGTCACTATCACAACTGAGTATTCTCAGTTGTATTTCAATACTTTATTAAGTATTGAAAGATACAATTTGCAGACAAACCTTACACGAAGAAAATCAATTAAGAAAATATTGGGATCAAACGAGATTAAAACGTGAATTACCTCGGACATGCAGGCCGATGCAAAGTTTTCACCGACAGGTACCCACGCACAGGCTCCTTGTCAACATAATATTCCTCTTCGCCTGTAAACTCTAAAACTCTTTCTGGAATATCCTTGTGTGATTTTTTCTCTTTTTTCCTCTTCTTTTTCTTCTTCTTATCCTTTTTTCGCTTTTTAGCCTGATGTTTTCCACTTTCATCTTCCGATACCTCTACGACGCTACTACTTGATGATGTGCTTTCGTGTTGTGGTTGCTCAGAACTTAACTGTTCTGATATGCTTTCGGCGGGCTCCGATTGAAAGGGGATAAAGCTTGAATTGGTCAGCCATGTCTTTGCTTCATCTGGAATTTAAATATCAGTAAATAAATGAATAATTTGCGGTTGATATGTACTAACAATTCTCTTCTACTGTCGGCCGATTGACAGTTGTGTTGCTATCGGAATTATACGCAGGAAACAACGACATCCTGAAGTGGTAAGAAGTCCTCTCTCACTCTTGCTATATTACGGAATATCAGTTTAATTATCCTTGAGACATTTGTTCTTATGGCGAATTATTTTGGACTGAATTGATTGCCGAGTGAAAGAAATGTAAACATTCACTTTTGACTGTCAAAGTTGACAGTTGAGCCTTACCAGCTCTACACGTAACACAAAATGTTGTTACGATATAAATGTTAGAAAGAGACACCAAGATTGGACGAATTTTTAAGATTTTGATTTTTGCGGTTCTTACGCGTTTTAAGCTCACAAAAATGCCGATTTGCTATTATGAATTTGTTTGTGAATTGTGTAATGAGCGAAGCAGCAATAATCACTATCAAATTAGCCCATGTAAGAATTCCACGGTCTTACGATATTTTCACCTGCACAACCCTATCACAATTGATGACGTCAATGACACAACAACCTGTTGCATGATCCACTTGTAAATAAACACAGTGAGTGCGCCCGGGATTGTGCTTAATTTTGCCAACAAAACAATGCAATAATTGCAGAAATGGTCTAAAGTGCATACAAACTTACTCTGTCCTTAAATTTTAAAGCATCTATCCGTCTTTGTCCAAATGGCAAACCACGATAGCAACTCAGTGACAAATCAAAAAGCAAGAACTCCGGTTAGATCCTCGAGTTCTCCCGAGGAATGGGGTGAAGGCTCGTCAAGTTATTCGTCCAATTCATCTTATTCGGAAACGTACAGGTAAAATGAATGAATTGGAAAGATTACGTTTTGAACTTCTTTAGCTGCTGAATGTGTTTTCTAGTCAATCAATTTAAAAGCTAATAGGCGGATGAGTGAATAAACTTACATGATGGTCATGAAATTTGCATTTTTAAAGGTGTTCACTATGTTGTAAGGACACACAGAAGTTTTCCTCCATTTTAATGCCTTTTGTGTGTGCATTATTTTTTTCTTGAAAGGCTTTCATCAAAACAAGGCGACAGTTTTATTAAAATAACATAGTAATAAGAATGTAAAGATATGCTTCCAAAATCAAACTCAAAAGAAGAAAAACTGTGTATTAGTGTCATCTGTTATTAAAGTGAATTAAATTATGAAATAGTACTTTTGAGCAGAAGCAGAAATCTTAGTCTGATATTCGCCGGCCGAAAAAGGAATTATATGTCAACAGGGATTGCCTTCATCACAAGGAACCCCTGAACAGCATCGCAATGACTGCTCCACAGCGAAAGAGATCAACTAACTATACTTCTACGATCGATATCATTTTTGCTCGAGGGAAACAGCAACTGGAAACAATTTCGGTTCCATTGGGGAAACATTTTCTAGTTATTTCACAATTATTTGAAGCACTGACAAAGAAACATAAATGATTAAATCTATCTTCTGTGGCGGAAAAGGGCTCTTCACTGTTTAGATATAAATCACACTATAGCATTTTTTTTCTTTGTCGTACTTAAAACTACTTAATATGTTAACTAACTAACTAACTAATCGAATTAATTCTTAAGCTAACACAGATGTCTAATAAACAATTAAACATACAATACGACATTTACAGTGGCAGTAAAAAGTTTGCAGTTCCCTAGGTAACAAATGATAAGTGAAATACTTTGAAACAAAAGTATGAAAAGTAAAGTAGTTTGAAAAGTAATGCTTATACTGAAGTATTTTATATTATTCATTATAATTAAATTTAGACAAAAAAGTAATTCATGAAATATTCACAGGAAAAGATGAAAATATCTGAAAAAAGTCTAAAGTTAGTATACAAACAGAACATATACATTGTTGTTTCATCGAGGCTTTGAAAAAATTAGCAACAGACTTCACAAGACCTCCTCGAACGCTTATGACTGCATCTAATCTTCTAAGCATGGAATTGAGTAGGTTTTGAGTAACATCAGAAGATATATTTTCCCATTCTTCCGTCGGTGCAACCCGGAAATCCTATTTAGATGTTATAGTACGTTTTTTGATGCATTCGTCCAAAACTTTCTATAGATTTTGTATGGGATTAAGTTCGGGAGATTGAGGAAGGGAATGCAACTGCTTAGGTGCATTATACAACCACCATTTTTTCACAATCTTCGCTGTGTGCTTGATTCCTTATCCTGTTTGTAGACCCAACGAGATGTAAGATGCAATTTTGACACACTAAACTCTAAATTATTTTTAAAAATCTGAAGATAATCTTTGCTATTCATTGATATTCAACGAAAACCAGATTTCCCGTCCCAGCAGATGACATCCATCCCCAAACCATCAGTGAACCTTCGCTATGGTTCATGGTAGAAATGAGGTTTTGGGGAAGAAACTCACTGTTTGATTGTCTCCAGACCTTACTTCTGTTTTTTTTTATCCAAATATCTCAAATTTACTTTTGTCAGTGAAAATGACACTATCCCGAAACTTGTGGGCAATTAACAGCCGATATGCATGGTTTCTTCCTGAATATTCTTCCGTCTAATCCACTGACTATTAACGCTCTACGAATTTTTGATAAACTTACTGTCTACTTACTATCAAATTTCATAAACAAAGTAACAAATGATAAGTGAAATATCTTAAGACATATCTTGTGCTATTTATGCTGCACTGGAACACTTTTGTTCGCACTTCGGCATCTGACATAACGGAAGGACGGCCGCAGCGTAGTATTGTCTTCGTATTTCCTCACAAGTTGTACCTTTTGAAAATTTTTTGCACTACAGCACAACTTTTATTAAAAATGTTAGCGATTTCCCCCAGATACTTTCCCACTTTTGGATCCTGCACGATTAAATTGCTCATTTCTACCGAAAGACCTTTTCCATTCATCATTATTACCGCTTAAACGTAACTATGCCGAAACTTTTGTTGAGAAGTGAACAAATAAACACAAATATATATGAAATTCATGAAACAATTGAAAAGAAAAAAGTATTCGCAAACTGTTAGTGGTAATTCTATTTCATATAATATTAAGTTTAGTAACACACTTGGACTTCGAATAAACTGAAATGAAGATTAGACATCGAATGAACCAACTTTTTTGTGCAATTAGTGAAAGCTTTTTCAACAGTGTACCTGTAAAACTTCATTAAATTTTGTTTTCTCTGTGGTGGTAGGCTGTCGTGTCCTTTTTTCAGATCATCCCGAGATCTTCGATTATCCAGAGATCTTCGATCATCCAGAGATATTCGATGTGTAGGAGGTCTAGAATGCTCGATACGGTTAAGGTCTGGAGATCAATCGACGCACGCAATAAGTCGTGCGCTTGGGATTGTTATTCTGTTGAAACTAATAACTGCTACCAATGCTTAACTAATTGTTGCTGATTTTCAAGACCTCTTTCAGGCTATTTTGATACAGATTCTTATCTAAAATGTCGTCGATAAGTACAAGTTTTCCAACCCTCGATAACGCACCACACCCTCACACCATAACTCCAATGTATCACAGTCTGCCTTAAGTTTTTGTTTCTCAGGTTGACAGGGGAGGTGTTTAGTGGGTAGTCCAAAAGCATTTTGCATCTGGGAGTTCCACACTCAGGGCGTAAACAGCCTTCACCTCCCTACCACAAGAAAAAAGTTTTTGTTTGCAATTCTGTTTATTATTACACATCAGCACCTGCCATCCGAATCGTACGGCTCATAATAATACTCCTATTATTATGAGCCGTCCTATCCGTACTATTGGGAGTACAAATTAATTCGGTCCGTTTTTTTGTGGTCAAAAATGCATTTATTTCAAAATAAAAAGAATTAAAAGATTAATCAAAGTATCGTCCATCGCTAGTTACTACTTTTTCCCACCTCTCAGGCAATTTTTGAATTCCCTCTCGAAAAAATGTCTCGTCTTTTGAGGTGATCCAAGTTAGAAGCCAATTTTCGATTTCTGCGAAAGAAGTGAACCGATGACCTGCCAAATCGTGCTGCATCCGTCGGAACAACCAGTAATCAGAAGGAGCAATGTCCGGAGAATACGGCGGGTGCGGAAAAATATCCCACTTGAGCGTTTCCAAATATTTTTTCATGACTTTTGCGACATGAGGCCGAGCGTTGTCATGCAGGAGAATAACTTTGTCATGTCTTTTCTCGTAATGCACGGCTCAAACGCATCAATTGCAGCCTATACCGATCACCCGTTATGGTCTCGCCAGGTTGTAGCAGCTCATAGTACACAACACCCTTTTGGTCCCACCAGATACACAACAAGACCTTGGAACCATGAATATTTGGGGTTGGTGTTGATGTTGAGGTCGATGGCAACGATTGACCGGGCATAGCGTAGTATTTTTTCTTCTTGGGGTTACCATAGAATACCCATTTTTCGTCCCCAGTAATAATTCGATGTAAAAAAACCTTTTCTTTGTTGCCTTTGAAGCAGCTGCTCGCAAGTGAAAAGTCGCCTTTCAATATCTCTCAGTTTCAGTTCATAAGGAACCCAATTGCCTTGTTTTTGAATCATTCCCTTGGATTTTAACCGTACAGAAACTGCTTGTTGTGTCACTTCTAAAGATTCTGCAAGCTCCTCTTGCGTTTGACTCGGATCTTCATCGAGCAATGCCTCCAACTGTTCAACAAGTCTTCGATTTATTTTGGTTGTCCAGAGCGAGGCTTGTCTTCAACGCTGAAATCTCCATTCTTGAAACGTCGAAACCATTCCCTACATGATTTATCAGTTCGAGTATTGTCACCATAAACTTCCACAAGCATTCGATGCGCTTCAGCTGCACTTTTCTTCCAATTAAAGCAGAAAACTAAAACCTCCCGCAAATGCTTAGTTAACACAAAATTGCTCATAATTAACACAGTGAAAAACACGGTTTTTTTAAAAGAACTCGAAGCAATATGAACTGAATATTATTGACAGATGTCTAACCTTTCTAAAACTATCGACATAAGCTGTTACTAGTCAATATTCATAACAGCCAGAGCCATGTTTTGAAAACGGACCGAACTAATTTGTACTCCCAATATTTTTGCTTTTATCAGTTCATCAGTTTATTTTTGAAGTTACTAGTTTTTTTTCGTGGTACTCTTACATTATAACTAGCACTTTTCAGTACATTGCACGCTGTCCGGGCACTCACTTTTCAACCATATGTTTTTTTGATGAGAGGTTCAATTTCTAAAGAAGCTGTTGAATTTTTTGAGGTATCATTAATAATTTTCTGGCAGGTGGCGGGTCACAGGGATGTTTAATTTAGAAATCATCCGTGGATCCATGTCGCACTGAGGATTCGGCTCTATTCAGTGCATTGATATGTCAACACACTTTTTCCCTCCTGTGTTCCTCTGTCCAGTTTATAATAGTTATCCTTTCCTCTGGAGTAGTTTCTGACTTAATGGCTTATTTTTAAAATAAAAAGTTTCATCACTCCTAAATCTACGCAATTTCAAAAAAATTACGCAAATACTGCCATATTCTATGCACATTATAGAATGCGATTCCCTGAAAAAAAAATCGTACTCGTCGTGCAAGACTTTGTTACATTAAATCTAGGCGAATGTCTTAACTTGTTTCGCTAATACAGAATCAACTAATTGAAATCATTTCTTCGGTTCATCGAATCGTTTTCTCCAGTACTGCGCATTGATTCAAGGCGATATTGAGGTGAGGGACGAAAAGTCTTCATTTCCCTTCGGAAACTCTTCCTCTCCATCTGCTACAAAGCCCTATATAGACCAGTTTTGACATATCAATGTCAAATCTTGTATAACCACAGTGCGAGTATGATGGAAGAATCACGGGGTGTCGGGGGGGAATTTCTTCGTGCATGCACCTGGCCTTATACAGACAGCCTTAAAACACATAAGAAACACTATATATCAGCTTTATACAGAAAGCCTGAAACAGAATGGAAACACTATACAGCGAACCAAAGACTTCATGTGTCTTTAACTGTCAAAGTGACGAGGGTAGATATCTCCATGTTGAAATTTGTTAGAAATCACATTCCGAGTTCTATGACTGAGCGAAAATCCTTCGATTTGCAGCCATTCCACCCTAGAGACGGGTACATTAGGACTAACCTCACCTCCCATACCTCCAGAAGCATTCGTGTATTTATACAGGAATCGTTTTTTCACTCTGTTGATGTCCCGATTATATATCATATATATAATCGGAGGATGTATATCCTCCAAATTTGAATGCGAGACTTGGACCCTGGCGATACAGACACCTCCTTGCAAGGCATGTTGAAATTGATCGATCTGAGACGTGGGGATCCAAGTTCTGGTTTATTAGAAGCTCAGTATTACTGCGTGTTAGTGTTTTGTAATTTGTTGTGTTTTCTTTGATAATGAAAAATGATAGTTGGAATTTTGAATCAGGATGTTAAGGCTGCTGTATACGAGAACAAGGATCAATGTCAGAATAACTTTTAAGACTTAAGCTCAAACAATTAGTTGCAATGGAAATATGTTCCCTTAGTGTTCCTGTTCACATTAAACTGTCATAGTCTTAGTGATTTTTTGCCCTCATTTTACTAATTAATTCAAGTTTCTGAAATGCAACGCAATATTTTGAATACGTTTTTGGATCCTACAATTTCAAGCTTTAAAAAATATATTTATAAAAAAAATTCACACATCCTACTAAATCGCTATCCTTTTGTTCCCAAAGTGAGGACAGCTACATTGCTAACTGGGAAAACCATATTGGTGAAGATGGCTCGTTGTTTTATACTGAATTCAGCTACCACGGCACGCACAAAATTGCTACTGCGTCTAATGAAAATGCACTAAACGTTATGAAGGGAGATTTCAGCAGAGCATCAACGCGACGAAGTAGTAGTAAAAAACCTTTAACAACGAGCAAGTTATCAAGGTTGATTGGCAAAGCTGACTCGAAAAAGGATGAATCTCACCATAAAGCAAGCCATTATCAATCGTCCGGGGAGACCAGCAAGGTTACTTTTAGTGAAGGTACGCAAGGAGAAGTGAAAGAAATTGAAATGGTTATGAATCCTGAAAATCGATTCAAATTTGGGAGAAGAGCTAGTGCTTCCGAATCAATGCTAGGCAAGTAGACATTGGTTTTTCGAAGTACTTTCAAAATCTAAGTACTATAACCAAGAAACGAGTGTGCGTGTTCGCTTTTCATATTTGTGGAATTTTTAAACAGGTATCTCCACTTGCCCGTTTCCCGATGGCAATCGTGTAATGGTTGCAGGATTTATGTCGAATTCACAAATCGGGAATGATAAAATTGTGAAAGTTGGCGATTGGTTCAAACAAATCAATAATATGGATATTACCATGCAGAATTTGGATGAAATTCTGAATCAATTCTTGCGACCAATCAAGGTTATTCTAAAGTTCCAACGAATCCTTGGGGAAGAACAAATAATCCCAAACTCAAATACGATACATACAATTGATAGTTTTGAGCTGTTTGCCAGCCAAGCCAATCATTTGTTGAGTTCTAGCCACTCAGATCACGGTACTAAACATACTTCGAACGGAATGGTATTAAGCATGATGATTTTAACATTGGAATTCTCGGATGCTGACATTGAAGCTAATGATGTCGTGTTCTGCTATCCAGAGAAAGAAGAGAATGGTAAGATAAGTATCTTCGATTGGAAACTTTTTAACACAAATTCTTTCAGTACTTTTTGGTGTGCGTGGAAGTTTTTTAACGCTTAACTCGATTCTAAAATCAGAACTAAGGTCGGAGCCTATTACCTCATCGGTTGTTGTAAATGATCGAGAGTACCACATTTGCTACCACTCATATAATAAAAGTAATATATTTTACTTAACGTAAACGTTTAAAGGAGTGCAATATTAAAATATTTTTCAGTTCTCCTGTTGTATGCAATCTCAGCAAAATACTCAACGCTCAAAGAGTTGAGACTTCGCACCCTGGAATTAGTTCAGTACTTTCAGTTCATGTACTTAGGTCTTGACATAGCTTTTACGGACTCGATTCGCAATGAAATACGAAATGTGTGTGAAATCCTTAAGGCTCAGTTGCTTGAGAACAAAGGACTTCCACGATTTGAAAGTATTCTTCAAGAATCTCATTTAGTTCCGCTGCCGAAGGAAGCGCAACTTCGAATCTATGATGCTGTGAGTGAAATGGAAGCGATGGATTATCGAGAGTGGAACGATGAACCCTTAAATTCACACAGAGAGTTCTTTATTTTTGGGAGTGTTTTATTCTTCAAATCCTACGTGTTGGCGAGTCACTTACCCATTGCTCAGCTAGCGGGTGTTGAAAGTTTTCTTCGCTGCCGAGGAATATTCAGCTTCATTGACAAGCAAAATGTGCGTGACTTTGTCCTCTGGCAAGAAATTCCGATGATGTCTACGTCAAGTAGATTTTTCTTGGCAATCTCAAGCAGAAATCAACTTATACTAGCTACGATTTTGCAGTCATTTGAAGTTGAACAACGGGTCTCGGAGAGTGGTGCTGTTGAAGAGAAAGTGATTGGACCTTCACTGTTCTACATTGAAGAAATCCAAGAAACACTAGACCATCTTCGTCATGGCGGTATTGAAGCATTGGCACGAGTATGGATGACGTCGAATAAACGTCCAGAAATAGTTCTTAGTTCCAGTGGATCGCATAATAAACAATTGAATATGGTTCCATCTAAACGGCCGGAAGTTATATCAATTTTAAAACATCGTGTCACGTCTTCGGAGGACGTTCGTGTGGAATCTTCAGCGGGCGGCTCTTCTATACAAAGCGAAGATTCTAATCACAAAGCCGAAGAGTGTGATAGTGATTCCGATTGGGATGGTTTTCCGGTAATACAATAATGGAAAAGATCAAACTCTTGAAATTTCTTTAAAAATATTTGACTTACAGGACAGCCATAAAGGATCTAGTGGTTTTGATATGTCTGAAATGAAGGATTCGTTCTTGAAAGAAGTCTCAGACATCGTTCCTTGCAAGTAAATAACTAGACCCATAAATGAGCGATCTTTGTTGTGATACTTTCTAATAATTATAGAATTACAGCGGGGAAAGAAAATGTGCTTTATCACTATGTCCATTTAGATATTGGCACAGGAATGATTTTATCACCACCTGAAATCGGAATGGATTATGTGATAAAAAGTTTTCGAAACGCATGCTATTTGATACATGGTGTACTACAAAATACAAAAAAGTAAATGAATTTATCAAAGATTTTTGATGAGATGAATTGAGATGAATCAATCAAAGAACAAAGTAAATTTCAACCTTTTCAGATTCCGTCGTTTATTGGCACAAGAGTCGGTTAAACCAAATACTCACAAAAGCCTTGTTGCGATTAAGGAGCATGGAATGCTTATGTCCATCAGAAACGAATCAGGAAATGAAAATACATTTTGGGTTGTGGGGTAAGTGAAATATTTGTATTTTATATTCCGAAGTTGAAGGGACTCACAAGAGAATAGAAACTCGATAGAATCATGAATTACATAACGTGACTTTAAACCATCGGAATGAAGGTGCTGAATTTATCCTCTTTTAAACAATTATTGGTGCATTGAATTCGTCATGAACAAATGATAATTGTTGATGATTATTTTAAATTTAAATTTAAAATGATTATTTTATAAAAATACTGAAGGGTATAAAAGTTAACAACAACAAAAAGTGGGGTTGTTTAGCTTTCCTGCAATAGTTTTTCAGTTCCATTGAAAATTCCGTATTGCATGTGTTATATCTTTTTATTGATCTGCAGCAAAAACAGTGAAAAGTATAGGGAGCTGGCATATGCATTTGAAGGGACGCTGCTGTCGTAATGACGGTTGATTCCTGTACATGACGTCCCCGTCCACTGATCGCGTCCTCCAATTGAAAAAATCAAAGAAGCGGCTCGTCGTTTCAGTTAATCGAGTCTGACCCAGGCTTCCATTCTAGACAAAATGCTACAAGACAAGGATAAAAAGTGCAAAAATACTTGACCCATTGAGGCTTATCTGCAGCAATTTAGTCCTATGACGTATGAAAAATGATGGGTCGTTCCGAGCTTTCTTCATACACTTGGGCGTAACACACTAGATACACTATAACACTTACTATATAATAAACTAAAAAAGTTCTACATAAAAAAATAAAAGTTCTACATAAACTAGAACACTACACAGAAGGTGAACAATCACCTAAACATTTTTATTCAATCGTGCCAGTGATGTTAAAAATAGAAGAATAATTAAGTATCAAGACTTAGTTCATCAAATTTGTTCTGCTTTGTAAAAAAAAAATAGGAGCTATGTTGACGATGACAAACTTAACAGTAAAAGAAAGGCACAATTTCTAATTTTTGGGTTTTGTGAATAGTAAAAATCTGCACAAATAAAGAAATTTATGACAGATATTTTTGAAAAAATACTTCAATTACGGGCGGCTTGATCCAACGTAACTTTTTTGATATAGAAATGTGACTATGTTTGATCTCCAGGACCATTCCAAATTACTACTGTTTCTTTCACAATGGAATTAATACAAGCGAATTCTTTAGAAGATTTTTCCCTTTCTTTTCTCAACAAATAAGTGGCCATCGCTCTGCAAAAAAGAATTTAATCTCGTCAGAAAAGATTACACTACCTGACGACATTAGACCCAGTTCTATCATTTCCAACCCGCCACTCTACAACTCAAAATGATCTTGCAGAATTGAGACAAAGGAAGTCTTTATGTATGCTACGTACAAGCCCTAAGAAAGTACTTACCAGATGATTGACATTCCACAAGCATTTACGCAGCGATTATGTTGTTTGAAACGTCAGTTCATGCTCAAGCTTTGAGGACAATATTTGAATGGGTGACTCACATCCCGTAACAGTCGAGGAGCCGATGGGAGAATCCGAACCGTACACTCCCTTCACATAATACAAGACGACCACAGGACAACTGCCACATGATTAATGTTGATTAACTGTTATATTTTGAAATGTTTTGAAAAGTACGCATTTTCTTGCTTTTCTACCTAGAAAAAGAGGACCGAAAAGCACAGCAATTAAAATTTTTATTAATCTAAAAGTGTAACATTCCACAATCTATTTTGTCGAAGACAAGAAAAACATTTGCTGAAATGTAACATTTGTCATTGTTACGCCGCTGTACTCATTTCAGTGATACAAAACACCAGCGCTGACCAATGTGCTCCTCATTTATGGCTGGCTAAACATCATATTTTGAAAGCCACAACTTGAGAACACTCCACTTTTTCCTGTAAAATCGTCAGTGATATAAAAGTTGTATATATTTTCTTGAGAAGAATCGATTTGCGAAGAAGTCTAAATTATGGGCTCATTTTGATAATATAATTTATCAGAATTTATATACAATTGAACATACAATAACATGACTTATAATTAAAAACATTTTCTAAAACATCGAGCATTTTTTTAAATATTTTTCGCCAAAGTTTATTTTATTAAATCAAAATGAGGTCAGTGAAGTCTAGGATGCTGGCCAGCTGGGCTGTTCTGCACTTAATTTTAAGGACAAATTTTTGAGAAATATTCTGCTAGTGATTATAATAGGAATGATATTATGATTGCCTGTGCTTTTAAAACACAAGAAAACTTTTTTCCATTATTTTTACTGAAATATATATTTTTGTTTTGTTTTTCAGACGACTCTTCACATCTCCAACCAGAGAGTTATACGTTTGCCACCGATCGGACATTCCGCAAAATTTAGTCGAAATTGCATTTCGATTATCTTTTATCACAGCTGGTTAAATCAGCTTTAGGATACTAGCAATTTTTTAAGTGACGCTATCATTTGACGAAATAATCATTAAGCTTGACTTTCTACTTTTTGTGGAAATAAAACATTTCATTAAATATTCACATTGTACTTTGTTCCTCAATAATCTGTTCAAAGGCCCTAAATGGGATTATAAAGATACAGATACAATTGTCTTGTGGGTGGAGTTGATTGTACTTATTACAATATTTTTCTGTATTTAATTAGTCTGGTCCATTACTTCTCCAACGACCCATGAGAAACAGATAGTAGAATGCACGCACAGTCTGGAAGTGATTCACAAAATGTTCATATATGAGGGATACTTTGTACAGCAACACAAGTTCGTCATAGAACAGCTCATACCGTCTTTAGTGGAACGGGCTAGCCCCAGCAGTTCAAAGTACAAACGGTTAATAGCTTGGCGTCTAATCAAAGTTATATAAGCATGATATCGTGCATAATAGCCGGAATGTGAAGAGCATTGTTTACTCTCAGTACTATGTACAATTTACTTCCTTAAATCCGAGAAAAACTGAATCAGGAAAGTATTTGTACAGATTTCAAACAGTACTCGTGATATGCTCGTGGTTACTTATTGAAGCTCAAAATTTTTTAGCTACTGATAACAAGTAATCAGTCGGTCTCTGGTCCACGCTGTTATCTTTCTACTACGTGACTTTTTTTCCAACAGTTTGTGTTTAACATATTTCACATGTTTGGCTTTGTTCAGTTGTATTTTGATCAATTTTCCATAAAATAAATTTAAAATTGTTACAGAATAATTAAGTAAATAACTGACCTGTCACCTGTCAGTGCATTAAGGTTTTGACAAACCTTGGAGATGCTTTCGTAAGAAGAAAAAACCATAATTTATTTATTATGTAGTGAAAAAGCGCCAATGCACTGTTTCAACAAAAACTGTACTTTTTGATGAATTCTCGTTGGCTCGGTCTGAATGTCAAAAAGTGATAACTGATAACCGACGGTCATCAAATATCAGCGTTAAGTGGCGATTTCAAATATGAAAACCAAATGATCAATCAGTCGATATTATTTGTCGTTGAAAGTGCTACGTGTTTTCGGAAAATCAGAATTAGTATTACTAAGTTTTTAACGCTAATAATTTATTTAAAAAAGAAAAATTAGCGGAATGCTTACTGTATAAGTATATCTTGGGATTAATATTATTTATGGAACTGACTTTATTGCCGTGTCGTGGAAGAATATTGCAAATTTATCAATGAACAATATCTCCGGCTTCGAAAACATTCCTAAGAGATAAATGTTGTTGCAAAGGTGAAAGTGCAAAAAATGAAAGATTTCCATTTGAGCCATGCAATCTGTTGGTGAATCTAAATCATTTGCTACCTCCTAAAGCTTATCATCTATACAATAATAGTATCTGCTATTTGATAAAAGTGCAAAATTTCATTGAAGAGCGAACATTCAGTGTTACATTTGTTATTGTTGTAAATATCTATTTTTTAGTATTAACAATTATTGTTTTAAGTGTCAAGTTGTGTTTCCTGTGTGTTATTAGTGTTAAAGTAAGCTGAAGAAATGAATATGAATAAAGTACAAAATGGTAAATCGTACAACGAAGTAGTCGAGCTCGTATCAAAACGATTGATATTGCTTTTCTATATAAAGTCAATATTTATTGGAATGTGGATAACTTTCAAATGGATTATTCATGTCATATGGATGAGTATGTACCAGAGCAATAAAAATAATAAAAATCAAGGAGATGCAGAGTATTATGATGGCTATCACGAAAAGCCACCATTGATATTGGTCGACAATTACTTTGGCAGACATTCGTATATCAAGTTAAAGGTAAGATTCACTTTGGTTTGTTGCCTTTTTGATAAGACTATGAATTTCGATTCTTATGGTCCTGCTAGTCTAAAGCTGTGCTGTGTGTCCACGAATCAAGACAGTTTCTGTTGTCATTGCATCTAATACTTCTTGCTATAAAGTTACCTGTACTAGTATTTACATTTAGCCATGTTGGTACTGCACATCTTTGAGACTTTTTTTTGTGTGAAAACATGAGGAAGTGCGACATTACTCGACAGCTGATCTGATAGGCGATTATTTAAAATATAAAATAAAGTATACGTTGGGAAGGGGAAATTAGTATTGTTTATGAACTTATCATTAATTCATATAATCATTTCCTCATACGGTTACGAATAATATAATACTAGCGTGAGGTAATTGTGATACAGAATAGCTGTCTCGAAAAAACTAGAGTTTGAATTTGAGCCTTTTCCGAATGAAATTCGAAGTGTCAATGGATTCAAATTATTTAAGGCACTCCTCAACACGTTGTGGAGTTTACTGAGTCACTTATTTGAATTGTATTCATGCCATTCATTCATTAGATTCATTGCATAAATCTCTTAATTTTCTTAGTTTACTTACTTAAAATATTCCTACTCTGGTACTAAATGTGAGACACATTTGATCGCTAATAACTCGTGCATTTTTTTACAGGCCGAATCACAAAATTCTTTATTTCTTGATTGTTATCCTCAATGGATTCGATTAATTCAGGCAAAACAAATGAAATTTTCATCACGAATGTCACAGCAACGAATAGCCTTTTCGAACTTACTAGATAGATAGCAAAGTCACTTTCCTTACTGTCCCTTTCCATCAAATCCAAAAGGCTCCGCATGAAAAACTCATTACTTATCTATAACTAGATAAGGCGACGTAGTTCCACGGATTCCACAACTGACATTTGTAAAAGAACGTTCTTGTTTTCTCCTTCTATACGCTGAATAATTAGGAAAATACTAGGAATTTTTAAGGAATGCATGGTATATTAGAAGCACAAACATTAATAAGGACCTCAACTTTGAGATTATTTTTTTTAAATATATGCAACAATGCACCGAAAGAATTTCCTACTTTTGGTAACCATCTGAAAACCACTTTAGCGGTCTGGAAGATAAATTTTAAGTTGATAAAAAATACTAAAACAAATGATGCTAGCGAGGAGTAGTGGGTCTATTTTACCAGCAAAAGATATTAGGATTTGGCTGTTCCAATACATAAACTAATAGGAACCCAATTATTAAAGAAGAAAGATAGTCCAAGAAGGAAGAAACCTCACCATTGCGACGAAAATATATGCAAATTGTTATCCATCGGCGACGCCGATATTTTGAAGGCTCTACAGTCCAGCTTCTATTTGGGTCTTACAATTGTCTCGCCTTTGATTTTTGGGATCTTGTGAAATTTGAGCATTATCATAATTTCTTCTGCAATTGAATTTATTCAGAACCATCTAGAACTGCCCATCCGTCCCACCACCAAATATTATTTTCATTATGCAAGGGTGAGCCATGTTTGGTCGCCCCCTGGTTAACACTAACTTACTGAAACAAGTGGCCTACATGCAAATTGGCCTACCGGAGCATTATTTTTTGGAGTATTCTTACTCGTCGAATAATTTGCACTACTCACTGTTACAACTGTTCCCTTGTTGGCAACCATCTCGTATTACTCCGAAGATTTTTCTTAGAAACATCCTTTCGAAGGCGTGTAGCAAGTTCCCAATGCTTCCATAAGGATGCATGCTCCGCACCCATAGCAAATCGCAGGCTTTATTACAGATTTGTACACACGAAGGATTTTTTTCTATGTATGAAATAGTCTTAGTTTCGAAATTGTTAGCAACGAATATGATACATTATTGGTGATGTGAATGCATTGTTTAATCTGAACTGATTTGGTTTAATCTAGTTCTAAAATTTCTAGGATTATATCAGGCGATTGGCCAGATGTTATGAATAAACTCAAAAATTGAGTTCCCAGCAAGCAAACATCCTTTGAATATGAGATCTACCAGAATATCATCGATGATCACCAGCCGGTATTTATAGCGTTAGTTAATCTTACTAGATTGGGCGGTTTAGATACTTGTGAGGGACGTAGTAGCACAACCATTGCTCTTTTTTCTCACCATCATTTTCTATGATTTTTCTTCTATGAATTGCGAAATTCTATTGCAAAAGTTGTCATACTGAAAACCTCATCGTATGCTTTTACTTTGTAGAAATGTTTTATATTGATACTCTAGTATGACGATCAATGTTCCTCAATTCGCTATACTTCTCTTATAGATTCTTGTTATTCTATTCGCTTCTCGTCTGACGTTATCAACCGCTCATTCTTCGTCCATTTTTTTTAATTTAATAAGTTCTTTATTATTTCTAAAAATTTACAGGACTAAGCTAATACTTAAAGTGAGAGTTCTGAATTTGGTATTCATTGCATCTACAATATTTTATCTGTTTGTACCACAAATGTATCTTATTCATATGATATATTTATAATATTAGAGGAAAATACAACAAAAACCTCTTTTAAACTTATCTCTAACTTAAACTAGTACTACCTATGTTAAAACCTATTTACATACTACTTTGGATCTTATTAATAACTATGAATACTCGGTTGAGGACGCATGATCTCTAAGGTTAATCTATTAATTTAAATCCTGAGTGCTTGAATGTATGGATTCGAATCGTGTTCTACCTTAGCTAGTAGATTATCTCTGCGTGAGAGCGCGAGTTTATTGATAGGGCTAATATTAGCAAGCACATGTAATTTGCGTGATGAGAAATAAAAAGGCTTATTTAGCGCCATTTTTAAGTATCTGTTTTGAGTGACTTGAAGCTTTGATTTCAAATATTTTGCGCATTGGCTCCAATAAGGTGCTCCGTATATCCGTAATATTATAGGCTGAATTACCATTTTTAAAATTATCATCTTATTCTTTATGTTCAGTTAGGACCTTCTGTTGAGTAGTGGATACAGTTGAAGTACAGGATTAAATGCTTTAATGCTTATTCGTTCAATGTGGTCTTTGAACATGAATTTCTTGTCCAACGCTAGCCCAAGTTACTGCAAAATTTCGGACCATGGTACGGCTTGTCCTAAAAATTTAATCGGTCGATTAGGCAGCAAGGAACGTTTACGTTGTTTAGTGAAAAATAATGCCTTAGTTTTGTCAATATTGATGCTTAGTTTCCACCTGTAGAAGAACTGATATACTTTTTCAAGCATTTTCTCTAAGTTAGCTGTTATTGTACTTGGGTGAATTCCTGAAGTATAAAAACAGGTATCGTCCACAAAGGCAGCTATTTGACAGTGCTCGCTTGTAGGGAGATCGGAGGTATAGATATTGAAAAGGGTAGAGCTCAGACATGAGCCTTGGGGAACACCAGCAGGGATGCTTCTTACAGTAGAGGTGCTATCTCGGACCTTTACCTTAAATGATCTGTCTTTGAGGTAGGAAGCTATCAAGTTACGTATGTATGCTGGAGTTTTGTACTCTTGGAGCTTATAAAGTAAACCTTCGTACCAGACTCTATCGAAAGCTTTCTCAATATCGATGGTGACCATTCCAACTGATTGCTTCCCTATTAGGGCTGTCTTTATGTCCTTTGAGACGCGATACAGCTGGTGCTCCGTTGAATAGCCGTGTCTGAAACCGAACTGAAAGTTAGGAAGTATGTTGGCATTTTCAACGAAGTCCGTGAGTCTTTTGAGAATTAGCTTTTCGAATAGTCTACCAAAGGCTGGCAAAAGGCTTATTGGCCTGTAACTTTCTGGGTCATGTGGATCCTTCCCAGTCTTTAGCAGTGGTACTACAACAGCTTGTTTCCAGGCGAGTGGAAAATAAGATAGTTTGAGGCAAGCATTAAATAAGAGGAAAATTAGCAGATTTTTCATCACATAATTAGGAATTCCATCGATCCCAGGAGCTGTTCGATTCTTAAGTTTTTTAAGTTGCCTAACTATTTCTCTGGTCTTGATGTAGGCGCCGGGGGGCAAGTTGGATGTGTTATATATATTTGGCATTAGATTTGGGTACACTGCATTCTATACCCCTCCAAATAGTTCTTTGTCCATTTATTTCGTTATGTATATTGTCTGCTTATACGTCTTCTCACACATTCAATTTGATTCCATTTATTACTTCGTTGCAGTCCTCAAAGCATCTAGATCCGTTCGAGATGTTCTGAAGCAGCGAAGTTAATTATTTCTGCAGCCTGACTTTCTCTACATCACCTCCAGACAAATGTTGAAGTTTTTGGACTTGAAATTTACAAATTGTTTTTGTTTCTATTGCATCTGTAACCTGCTTTATCAAGCAATCATTTGAATCACAGGTCGTTCCTGGGTAGGATCTAGTTCTTGATGGGATCACGAAGACAAGCATATGCTGGAGAAACATCTTACAAGGTTAGCCTGTGATCGATCCGGTTGAAGCCTTGTAAAATCTATCTTCAAAGAAAAAAATTTTTTCAAAATCTCTTATGCCATTATATCAGTCGAGGAGTAATGATAGACCTAGACCACCGTGCCGCGGATTTTATATATTATTGACACGAGATGATTATCCTATTCTGGTGGTCAGCAGATAAGCGAAGAGGATGAGCCTGGTAATCTCTGGCTCTAATGTTTAAAGATCGATAAAGATCGATTGGGCAAAGCAATACAGACAATGCAAATGAAAAGGCCAAAAGATCGGGCGGCAGTCCATCAGAGGTGTTGCAATTGATTCATCATCTTTGCCATGACAATCTGCTACGAAAACGATGTTTGATGATGTTTTCTCAAAACACTGAAATGTTTCTGAGATCTTGATCTGGTCAGCAAAGGAAACCTCGAGCTACAGCCTGCATATCAGCATATCATGGTGCTATAAACCCCGCTGAGAAAGTATTTGAGAAGCTCACGAATAATCGGTGTCATCAGCGTCATCCTTGCGATCTAGAAGTGGTGAAAGCAGTGCAGTGAGCAGGAGTTCATAAATACCATTCAATTATCGTTGCACTACTATTGACGCTCAATGTCCGGAACACTGTCAATGACACTAGATGGCTGTATCTTTATGAAAGTGCCGGCGAATCAATTTATGATTTTTAAAGATTATCTCAGGTACGGGATGCTTATCTTCGGCAATTTAAGATATCAGTTAGGAATCGGCATGCCAAAAAGTTTATTACACGGTTCCTCATTTGCCCAAGACCCCTGGACTACCTTTTTAACTAGCATTAAAGGATATAACTTTTACGGTTGATTTTGTTTTGATCCGCTATGCGTATGGCTGTAAAAGGCTATAATTCGTTATTCTGATCAAGAAACGTATTTTCAGTATTATTACCGTCCAGTTTGGATAAGTGATCGTTGTGTTGAAGGAATCTATACACTATCATGGTGCGATGACTGACTTGCAAATGAATTTCTTCACTGAATTTAAGCCCACAGACGGGAAGATGGATGTTAGGAGGTTGAGCGAAGAGATTAAGGACTTTAACTTAGTATCAAGAAAAGCAGGTGAACGAAACGACAAGCAAGGAGTGTATATTTTAGCATCGGCTTGGAGCCGAAGTATAATAAAGATCATGGTAATATTGATGATGATGTTGCTTCTCTGTAGGGAATGGCACTTTCAGTATCTCTTGAATTGAATGGAAAAGTCTTGGTCCCCTGATTAATTGTTTTTCCCCGGGATCATCAATAACTCACACCTCTTTCGCTTCTGAAAGGCGCCACAGACTTCGCCTGATCCCTTCCGAGAGAATAAGCGAGATCTCCTGGACAGTTAAGTGAGAAGAATGTTGAAAGACCAATGGAAATCGAAAGACAAATGGAACCACTTGTCTTGTTGCATGATGGCGTTTCTTCTTATAAAGAACTGCATCTTTGATCGCTGGCTGGTGCAGTGGGAATGCAGATCATTTATTCAAGACTATCAATCGGTTTTCATCCTTTTCGCCCGTGCCGAAAGAGGGATCTGCCTAACCAGAAGATTCCATATGGCGAGACAAAAAAGTCCCTGCACTTAATGTGGAGGGAAAAATAAATAATGAGACTTAAAAAATGATTTGAAACTGTGAAAATTCCATGATCCACATGGAATCAGCAATATTTTCAGCTTAAATGTTGCTGATTTAAAATTTAGCAAGAGTATTTAATGTAATGCAATTCAACTATTATCAAAAGTTTACACTGTATACTTCTTCATTGTTTGTAAAATCAGCTAAATAAAATCAGCTGAAATGTTCATTCGAAGCTAAATATACTCTTATTTCTAAGACAACTGAGAGTTTAAGAACCGTACCCGATAATTTCTTTCTGTAGTTGAAGGATTTTTCCTATTTATTTTTTAATAGAATATATAAGAACATGTGAATATATGAGTCGGTTGCAGTTAATTTTGGCCCGAGAGACATCAAAGGCAACAAAGGTGTACAAGGCTAGAATCATGGTTGGTCTTGAGAGTTGCGCAAAAAGTAATGACTTCAATTATACAAAGCATAAAAAGTGTTCAAAAAATTCATCTGAAACACGAATTGAAGTATGAATGATAATTGGTTGTCTCTAATATTTATTTCCCGTATAAAAGATCAAATGATTACGAAAATCTGGTGTAGAATTTCAAAATGCTCCACTCATTATTCGACATTAGCCCAGAGGGATGAATTCTGAAGATAAGATGCACTTATTAGTTTATCAAGTTGCAGAAAACATAATTTAAGAAGTCGTTGATGTGTTATTGTCTTAAGCGACTAAATAAAAAATGAAGGACTCTTTATTTAAAATTCGTCATCTTACTTTTGTGATTTTTTTTTCAAAAAAAATTAAAAGGAACCCTTTTATTTCTACGCTCAGGTTGAGTATTTTGTGAAAATGAAAGCTTTCAGAAATATTTAAAATTCACATTTATTTCTTCAAAATCCGTCAAATTTGTCTTTTCCCGGGTCCATCAGAGCATATTTATAGTAAAAAAATTAAAAAATCCCAATAAAAGCAAGGAAAATCGAAGGAATAAAATTTATGGAAAACTGCAAAAGAATAGATGGAACTACTAAAAATTGCCTAATGTAGTATTTTCTGTAGGGTGTGAAGCTGCATTTTGTGGAAGCAGGATCACCGGATCATCCCCTCATCTTGTTATTACATGGATTTCCAGATTGTTGGCTTGGGTGGCGAAACCAAGTAAGTCCTTCATGGTACGCCACAGATCGGGCGGATAGAGATACTTAATGATTTGTCCTCTATTACAGATTGTCGAATTATCGAGATTTTTCCGTGTGATTGCATTGGATATGAAAGGCTTTAACGATTCAGATAAGCCAATTTGGCGTCAAGTTTATACGCCAAAGAAAATTTGCGAGGAGTTGCGTCAATTTATTTTTGCATTTGGCTATCACACAACAACAATAATTGGTCATGACATTGGTGCTGTTATCGGTTGGTTTTTTGCTCATATCAATCCCGACAACGTTGATCGATTCATATGTGTTTCGGCCTCGCATCCGAATCTCATCTGGAATAATCTTCATCCCAAAGCGATTATAAATAATTCATGGTTACAATTTGTGCAGTTGCCTATTCTACCTGAATTCGATCATTCGAATCCTTATTCGAATTTTTTGGAAAAGTGCTTCAAAACTTCTCAGGCTGAAAATAATGCTTCGAAAGCTGTTGTGAGTTTGCGACGACCGATTGTAAATGGATTTGAAAAAGGATTGAACTTTCTGGATACATACAAATATGTTTTCAATAGACGCAATGATTGGACGGGACCATTCAACTATTATAGAAATTTTCCATTTTATAGGATAAAGGAGGGCAGCATTGTGCGATCACCAGTGTTAATTGTTACGGGTAGGTACCGTAAATTTATTTCGGCCCTTAAAAAATGAAACTATAAAGAGTAAAAATAATACACACAACTCAAACAGGACACTGCTTGTAATTATTCATTCTAAACTCCGATAACATAATATATCGAAAACATCAAACTTCTTGGTGGTAGCATCGGTTTTCGGAACAATACTTGTCCTTAACAATGATGCTTTGTATTGCATTACTACGGAATTGTCTTTTTCTGGAAAGAGTCCGTTTTGAATTGGAATAAAAAAGCTACCCAGCGTAAAACTATTTCCCGGTGGTCTTATTTTGAACAGCTCAACTCTACTTTAATACATTGTTAATGTAATATGTTTTATTTTTGTTAGTTTGAAGCTGATGTTGTCAGTGTCACACCATGAAATCTTAAATTGTAAATATTTCTTGTCGAACTGATAATTTTCGACTTCAATTATTTATTACTGAATTTATTCGATCTATGCTTTGGTACATTTATGAATAAAGTTAACATAAACAAA
Organism: Stratiomys singularior; assembly: GCA_954870665.1. Classification (NCBI taxonomy): domain Eukaryota; kingdom Metazoa; phylum Arthropoda; class Insecta; order Diptera; family Stratiomyidae; genus Stratiomys; species Stratiomys singularior. The sequence goes on along the minus strand of OX940881.1, from coordinate 28,475,874 downwards.
AATTGATTAAGCCTGCATCATTGCAATAGTCAAAGTTAAATGTTTTTTTTTTGCTCTGATTACGCGACTATTATAGCTGATCCATAACCAATTGGAAGTCCAATTGAATTAAAATTGAATAATCAGTATTAATTAAAAAATTATTTTTTAAGGCAACGCTGACAATTTTTGTCGACTAGAGGCGATGGTGAAAAGCACCGACTTCTGCGATAATTTTCAAGTAAAAATAATCGAAGGTGCCGGTCATTGGCCACATCAACAAGTTCCCGACGAATTTAATAAAATTGTGCTGAATTTCTTAGTAGGTGAGTTATTTGTCACTTTGAGAAAGTTTATAATAATGATTTGAATTTAGTAGTATTGGTAGAGACGCCTTAAATTAAACGTCAAATCAAAAAGATTTTTTACAAAATTATTGAAATGAAATATGGATTAGTATATTTGATAATACGACGAAAGTCTGTAAGAATGCTGCAAACAGTAATGTATAATAGAGTTCGAAAATAACGTTACTCTGGAACGGTTTTAGCATGTTTTTTTGAATCATGGGCTCCACACCCACATATCATAGATACATTAATTTCTTGAGAGAAATATGCCCTGTACATACATATATAACAAAGATAGTGACGCTGCTAATATGCTAATACGCTAATTTATATGCTATTGCCCTTTGTGAAAAAATTAAAGTGTTACTCAGTATTTATCATTGCCAATTTACCTGTCCAGCTGGTCATAAAAATGGGAATTTTTAACTTGTCTACTTAAGGCGCAGCCCCCACTGAAATTGTTATTTTAGGAAAACTTTACCTTCGTCCATCTCCGAAACTACAAATCCTTTTTCAAAATTTTTTTGATGTACTATAAGAAAAAACCCTTTTCTAATGAATTAATTCGTTACATTGTGGAAAACAGGTTTCATGAAAATAATATAATTCAAACAAGGTGATAAGGTTTTATAGATAAAAAGGATAAAAATGTAGTAACTCTCGGAAACTACTTAACGAATCAAGTTGATTTAAGCAATTTTTGTTAGATCTAAATTATTTACATGTAATTAATTCATCAAAAATTTAAAAAAATTTTCTAGATTAATAGAAATTGTGACTTTTATGGGCATTTAAAATTTCGAATTTTGACCAGCCGCCATTTTGAAATTCGAGACCTGATCTCAAATTTTTTTATTTAATTTATATATCTTTTGTTTCTACCATACAACAAAGTTAAACAACATCGGTTAAACGGTGTGGTCACAGCTATAAAAACAATTTTTGCCCTTCCAACGGCCGCCATTTTGAATCTGCTGGTACAATTTTGAATTTTTTGTTGTCAGCTTCATTACACATCAATAAACCTTTATGTAAAATTTCGTCCAAATCGGAGCAAAATTTTTTGGTCAAACTAGAAACTACGAATTATCATCTAAAATGGTCGCCATGGATGGTATCCATCATTATGTTGTCTTTACGGAAAGCCAAAACGCTATTTAACTTTCAAACCTCAACTCAAATTAATCCTTCCATGTAGGTATCGATAATTTTTTCTTTCCGAACGCTATTCATCATATCATAATCCTACCTGACATACAAAAATAACGAGAAGGTTTCAGTGACAAAACGCGATAGCTTTCCGAAAAACGATAATGCCTGAAAATAACGAAATGGTTTTCGTTTCCTGAAAAACGAAAAGAACGAGAAGGACTGAAAGAACGAAACGCTTGCACGAAGCAATGAAACTTTCAGGAACGTTATTGGTTGCCGTTCCAAAGTAACACGTTCCATCTTCATTTTGGAAAACATTCCGGGAAAATAACGTTAGTTAAGGAACGACTAATTTCTAATGTGTTATACTTATTTGCTTCGGAAACGCTTCTCAGTTTGGTGAAATATCGCCAAACATTAGTAATATTTTAAAATGAGAAGTGAGATTCAAAGGAGCTGAGAACTAATGTTTACCTTCAAAAAATATGTAGAAATTAAATTCTATTGGACATCTCACCTCGATTTCACTGTAATGGGGCTGCAATTTATCAGGAAAGATAGTGACCACTTCTCCAGTCCATGTTACAACCTTAATTGCGTGGAAAAAATAAGAAAAATAAGAGACTACTGATATTTAAAAAGTCATTATTATTTTCCATTGAGGTAGAGGTTGTTGTTTTATTTTGGAAGACAGCTGTTTCGAGGCCGATATGGTCCCTTCTTCAGTGTTATGTCTATAAAAGTGCAATCCATCATTTCATCATTTCCCATCATTTTACAAAATTGTTTTTCTATCGTGTATATGGCATCAAATCACAAAGACCATGTCAATATCCTTCGTTTCTTTTTTTACATGTAAGGGCCCAATTGGTTTTTTCACAGGTATCTACAATATCCGCTTTTAGTCCATGGGTGGAGTTTAATATGTTTAGGTGAGTTGCGTATGCTAACACGGTTGTTAGATATGAGGATGCCAGACGCTTCTCTAACGAGGATTAAGTGCCTTCCAAAAGTTCACAAAGAAGGACAAGAAATTAGGGAAATCATTGCAGCTGTTAATAGAGCAACGAAACATTGACAAGTGGATTCTAAAACATGTAGGAAGACATGGACTAAAAAGAGGGACACATACAGTAAAACACTTGAGAAGTAGTGGAACGCCTAAATAAACAAGGGCAAATCGGTCGACGTAGAATCACTATTCCCAAGCATGCCAATCAAAGAAGCGCTATACATATTGGAGGAATGGATTGCAGGATATGAAGAATCCTCAGCATGGCGAAAAACAGCTAAACAATGCACTAAACTAGCTAGAATATGCATGAGCGAAACATACTTCACTTTCTGGGGAAATTGTTGAAAGTAACGTCAGGGGCAGCAATGAGTAGGGTACAGTCGCGAAATAACACCTCCTTTTTTTAAAAGAAAACTTAGAAGAAAGTTACTTTAAGTGCAAGAATGAATACAACGAATTCAACTTTAGGCAAAATATCTTTTTATTGTTCAAAATAATAAAAATTAAGTTTACTTCGCTCGAAACTCAACATACATAAATTCAGTGAATAGATACAAAATCTGAAAATAATTGTTAAGGCACCAAAGTTCGTCCCCGGGGACTAGTTGAGATCACTATAATCAATAAAATCTTAAATATCGAAACAAAAAATACAAATAATCAAAATCAATTTGACATCGCTACAAACTCAACAACCATTAATTTAACAAGTAAGTACAAAATATTTTAAGGCACCTAAAATCGTCCTTTTAATCAGCCAAAAATTAAAGTCTCCAGGCAAGAGATGAAAACAAATTTGGTCCTGGATTTTCAACGCAATCCTCATGCATCTATTGGAGACATTTGATGCATCTTATCCATTCCTATCCCTTTTTGTTTTGGGAAAAGATTCTAAGATAAACTGGAGATTCAGCGTCATCATTGCCACTATCTTCTTCTCCAGTAGTGACCAAAACTGATTCATCTTCAGACGTGTCCTCGTCAGAAGACTGTTGCTTTTATCGCTTGTTGGATTTATTTTTGTACCTTCCTTCTGTTTTTTGCAAGCTTTTGCATAGGCTTTGCCAAATATTTCTCCGATTTGGTAGTGAGTAACGACTCGCCCTGGATGATTTGTCAACCAATTTTCTACTTCTTGTGCATAAAAAGTTTTTAAAGGGAACATAAAAGAGACATCCAAAGGTTGCATATGATCAGTAGAATGAGGTGGGAGACAGAGTACAGATATTCCATTATCTCGCGCAATATCAATCACATCTAAGTTTCTCGTATGGCTGTAATGACCGTCTAATATCAGCAAAACAGGATCTTCTTTGGATGGTTTCACTATAAATACGGAATGATTCAGCCACTATGTGAACAACTCAGGCTGGATCCAACCAGATGGCATCCTCCAATAGATCCTGGAGGTGCTCAATCGAGTAGTTCATCTTTCATATTTTTTCTTGGAAACACCATTAACGGAGGAATAAATAGGAGGACATACAAGTCAGAATAGTTATAAGTGCTCCCCTTTCAGCAGATGACAATTTGTGAACTTCTCTTTTGCCTTTCCCAGTCACAATTTTTCTAACTTTATGCTGAACAGTGCTAATGGCTGTTTCGTCGACATTAAATATCTTATTGGGGTTGAAATTAATTGAATTAATTGATAAAATTTCTTTAGTTCAGGTTTCAAAAAGTCAAAAAAAGTCTTTACATTTTCTGCAGTAAAACCATGTACACGAGCTCTTGATAAGGACTGTGGTTTACGGAAAGACAATGTGGGGTGACGAGCCATAAATAACTTCATCAATTTTTTCCCGCCTTCTTATTGGACTGTGAAAATGGATGTGGAATATTATTTCTGATAGCCAATTCAAAAGCCATACTTGTTAAATCGGAAGCGTTGACGCCATAGAATTTTTTTCAATTTCCAAGCAGTAGTTTACTAGCTCCTCTTCTTCTTCTTCTTCTTCTTCTTCTTCTAATTGTACCGGCAAAACTGGTTTTCTTCCCATTTTCAATTTTTGAGATCTTCTACAGACTTTTCTGAATTTTTCACGTAATCTTTCAGAGTAGCTCTTGGGACATTAAATAACTTCAGTGCCTTTTTGTACCCCATTCGTACCGCTTCTACAGCTTTTTTCATTGATTCGGGATTCCACAGCTTTCTGTTTGGCATCTGTATAAAAATATTTAAAAAATGAACTTGAAATAAGTTCCAACAAAATTACCCAAATACAGTCCCGGGGACAAATTAGGTCCACGTAGGGGCACGATATAGGGAATTCACTACTGTCATAATGAACATTTTTTCCAACCAATACTACATGTCATAACCAAACTTTCTCACTCATTTTAAAACATACACAAACACGACTAAATTTGATAAATTAATGATCCAGTGTAAGTAATGAAATGATCAAGATCGTAAGAGCACTGAACGCTTTGCAATACGAAATATACAGGAAGCCAACACAAACGCAACGAACAATACAAGCATATTCCAACCACAGTTGGCCACATAAAATGGCAATATTCAACGCATGGATACACAGGCGACATATCCTTCCACTTAGCGAAAATAACTTCAACAAAGAAGAGCAGTATATCCTAGACACAGCAAAGAAGAATTGATACACGGAAAGGGAAATCCAAAACATTATGCAGAAAAAGAAAAAGTAATTGACAAACAGAACAGAACAATCAACCAGCGAGAGAAGAAAGGGCAGACTAAGTTGGACCCGAAAAATTGGACAAATCCTCAAACCGTGGAACATATCAATAGCGTCAACAAGCAGCAACACAAAACTGAGTTCGTGACTGGGAACATCAGAGGAAAAAAATACGAAAAACAAAAAAGCGGCATATATGAGATTGCATGCAAAGACTGCCCAAGAACCTACATAGGACAAACAAAAAGGTTGGTCACAACGAGAGTTCAGGAGCATTTACGAGAAGTTGAAATCAGAAAGAAACTCCATAAAATAAGTGCATATAAGTCGATGGCACAGCACAACGTGCAATGGAACGTTAAAATAGCCATGACCAATAAAAAATTGGATGCTAATGAAACGATTTTCATGCTGCCAACAAAAGAGCAGGAACGTATTGAGAGAGGAAGGAAGATATTGATAGATTACCTCAAAGATCGCAAACTCGTCTATGACGCATTGGGGGGTCGGCGAAGAATGGATGTAACATCCGGGGTGGCGCAAGGCTCCATTCTCGACCCAGACCTATGGAATGTCTCGTACGACGAGCTATTGAGGATACCCTTACCGGATGAGTCGCGTTTGATCGGCTATGCTGATGACGTAGCGACATTAGTCTTCGGACGCACTGTCGAGCAAGCGCAACTCAACCTCAGTAATGCGTCTAGTGAGTGAATGGATGACAGACCGTGGGTTCAGCTTAGCGCTGGAAAAAACCGAGGTCGTCATTCTGACCAAAAAGCTGATCCCCAGAGTTGTACCCATCCGGATTGGCGATGAGACCATCGAGTCCAAGAAGACGATCAAATACCTTGGCATTATGATTTACTTGAAGATGAGCTTCTTCGATCAAATCAAAGCGTCAGCAAACAAGGCCGCAGATGGAGTATCGGCGCTCAGCCGTCTAATGGCCAACATTGGGGGCCCCGTCGCGACCAGGAGACGCCTACTGATGAGCACAATGGAGTCGGTGCTGCTATACGGCTCCGAGGGTTGGGCTGAAGCTCTCAGTAAGGAGTCGTACCGGAAGCGACTGATGCAGGTGCAAAGACGAGGTGCTCTGCGGGTTGCTTCTGCATACCGCACTGTCTCTGAGCCGGCAGTGATGGTCATCGCGAGTACGAGACCTATTGCGAGTTCCTTGCTAAGGAACGGAGGAGGCTCTACCTGTGCAGGGGAGAAGAAGGTTAAGACGCTGCTTCACGCAAGGAGAGAAGAAGGACTCTCGCTCTGTGGCAGGAAGAGTGGGTAAATGAAACACGGGGCAGGTGGACCGCGTGCCTAATCAGGAACCTGGAGCTGTGGCTCAACCGAAAGCATGGCGAGACTGATTACTACCTGACTTTCAGCGGACACGGGGAGATCTTTCCAGATACCCTGGTCGCGCTACGCTCTGGCGGTTCTCACTATGAAGAAGGACATCGTCGATCGCTTGTCAGCGCAGAGGGAAGAGGGCTCACTCTCTCAGTAATCCTTCTCCTTTCTGTCCATCCCTGCTGAGGGAGTGATTTCTCCAATCCGAAGGTGCGAGACGTAAGAGGCTTAGTCCGAAGTTATGTGACAAACAGTTCCAGGCTAGGTCCTCGGTGTGAAAGGAGATTCTCGGTGTGAAAGGGGAGGTGTTTAGTGGGTAGTTCAGTTGCTGGGTGCCACTGGGAGTCCGACACGCAGGGCGTAAATAGCCTTCACCTCCAAAAAAAATTAAAAAGAAAAATCTGTGTTAAAATTTTTAGAATAAATTGATTTTTCTAGATTGGGATCGTTTGATTCTATTTCTGTACTTTTACAAATGTCTTGAAAGCAATAAGCAACTCTTTCATCCTCTAAACTTTTCAATCCACCTACAGCAATATCCACCGAAGCAGCTTCATGCCAAGCTGCTCCATAAGTCATAACATTCGTCTTAATATTCCAATAAGTCGAGTGATATGTTGTTTTAAAATGTGTTTTATCTAAGTTGCAGTTTTTGTTTTTAAAGAAAGTTGATAAAATGGCCTAAGAGTCACTTGTCTAAGAAAAGTCCTCCATTTCCGAAGTTTGCACCCGTCGATTGGAACGAACTATTGTGACTAAGGTTTCCACGTATTATTGTTAATATTTATGATGTTGTATGGCAAATATAAGAGCATGGGCCCTTTCTTCCCTATGTTTGGGACTATTCTTAGCAAATGGTTCATTTTGGAATAATTCAGAAATCAAGGCGAGCCCGTAACTTTGTGTTCTCCAGAGTTTTCCAGTTCTAATATGTAATATGTATGGACGCCACAAACAAGTGAGACGTTTGTTTAACCCGTAAGGATAATCTAGAAGAAGGTATTACTTACTTTGCTTAGTAAGTATTACTATTCTCTTCCTTATTCTCAATCCATTTCGCAGAGACCCCGTTTGTACTGTTGCTAATAGAACAGTCATAATGTCTATTTTCGTCGTTTTGGTGTCAGCTGATCCATGCCTTGCTAGTTCATTCTCTTTTTCATTTCCTTCAATGCTTCTGTGCCCAGGGATATATATTAACTTTACGGTTCCTCAGGTTTTGTGGTTTTGAGGGTCTCGTTACGATCGAGCGCTAGTTGTGAGACCACGAGGCTAGAGGCGTGCGCTTTCCGTGCCGACTTGCAGCAGAACGTAAAGATCTTCTCCAGTTAAGGTTATTTGTTGCTCCTGACTAGGATATGCAGTACTGCTTCAGCATCCGTCTTAGAATGGGACGCTCAGAGTTGGTTTAGATTACATAAGACTGCAGGCAGCAAAGTCTCGCACAGCTTCCCAATTTTCACTGATTTTTCTTTTTATTGATAGTCTCAGGTATCTATCATCTGAATTTCATTAATCTTCCAGCAACTGTTGCGCTTTTGAACACAGGCCACACCCCTACTTTCCGTCGATGGGGTTGCGTCGGCACCATACCTGATGTGACATTTGCCTCGGAGTGCCTAGCACAATCAGTTAAAAATTGGAGAGTGGTTGAGGATTACTCGGCCAGTTATCACCAGTACATAGCTCTGGAGATCCATCACGATGCTTCCCGAAGACCACGCGCTTGTTCTTCTGCGCTCCGGTGGAATACTGAGAAAGCGGATATTGACAAGTTTGTTGAAGTGCTTATGACACGATCACCGCTGTCGGAAGCAACGCTAAAGAATGGAGAACCTGCGGCAAGAGATGTCGTTAACTCAACTATGAGAATCATTACATCCGCCTGCAGGTCTTCAATGTCCCTACGAAGACCCCGGCACAGCAAGCCTCCAGTATACTGGTGGTCACCTGAAATTTCCGAAAAACGAAGGGAGTGTCACAAACTGCGACGCAGGACACAGCGAGCTCGAACCCGGGAAGAGGCATGTATCCGATTAGCTGCTTACAAGTCATCTAGAAAATGCTTCCATACACTTATCAACAGCAGCAAGGCCAGGCGCTGGCAAAACCTGGTGCACGACGTGAACAGAGACCCATGGGACCTGGGCTACAAAATAGTAATGCGGAAGCTCGGTGTCCAAAGGTCACCTCACTCATACGAGGCAGAAAATATGGACGAAATCGTGCGGGCTCTCTTCTCCATCCATCCCACCATCGTTGAAGCCGTTCACTATGAAACACCAATGGAAATTCCATTTTTCACGAAAATGGAATTGGAGAAAGCAGTCTTGTCTATGAAGGCCAGAAAGGCTCCAGTACCAGATGGGATTCCAGCAGAGGCACTACAAATGGTCATGTACTTTTCCCCTGACCTGCTCCTCCGCATGTTCAACACATGCCAGCGCGAAAAGCTGTTCCCAGAGTGCTGGAAGGTGGCGAGACTTGTGCTCATTACGAAGGGAAAAGGGGATCCCAATTCACCAGCTGCATACCGTCCACTGTGTATGCTTGACACGGCCGGAAAAGTTTTTGAAAAACTAATCAGGGGAAGACTCGCTGACGTGATTCGTATTGACGGGGATCTATCTCCACGGCAGTATGGCTTCAGAGCAGGCCGCTCCACCATCGAAGCAATTGGAGAAGTAGTGAGCGCGGTCCAACGTGCGGAGTCTCACAGTATTTCCACATGACGGGTCGTCCTGCTGGTTACTCTGGATGTACGAAATGTATTTAATAGAGCTTGATGGGTGGATATTCTGGTTTTCAAGTACTGGTTCAAGTCTGGTTTTCAAGTACCAGTGTACCTGATGCGGATTCTCAGGAACTATTTGGAGGACCGCAGCCTACTCTACGACTCAAAGGAGGGTAGTCGAAGTACAAATCTTGCTTCAGGTGTCGCTCAGGGCTCTATCCTTGGCCCGGACCTGTGGAACATCTCCTACGATGGACTCCTGCAGCTTGAACTGCTGGATGAGTCACGTTTGATCGGCTATGTGGACGATGTCGCGGCGCTGGTCGCTGGACGCACAGTTGACCATGCGCAACTCAGACTCAATACGTTAATGCGGAGGGTGATGGACTGGATGACCGCTCATGGATTCAAGCTGGCACTGGAAAAAAACCGAAGTGGTCATCCTAACGAAGAAGAGAATCCCCAGAGTACGGCCTATCAGTATAGGGGCCGAGCTGGTCGAATCGAAATCAGCAGTAAAGTACCTGGGCGTCCTGATAGACTCGAAGATGAGTTTTTCCCAACAAATCAGGGCAGTAGCTGAAAAAACTGCAACGCGTGTGACGGCACTCACCCGATTAATGGCCAACATAGGGGGGCCCACCACATCAAGGAGACGACTCTTAATGAGAGTTTTGCAGTCGCTTTTACTCTACGGATCAGAACTGTAGGGCGACGCTCTCAGCAAGGAGTTACACCGGAAGCAGTTGGCACAGGTGTAGAGACAAGGAGCACTGCGAATCGCATACGCATACCGAACGGTCTCCGGGGCGGCAGTGCTGGTTATCGCAGGGGTGATGCCCTCCTTGCGAGAGAGCGCAGAAATAGTTACCTGCGCAGAGGCGAAGATCGAAGAGACGTCGCTCTCTCAGCGATTGGCAACAGTCCTGGGAGCAAGAAACAAGGGGAAGGTGGACTGCACGTCTGATCCCTAATCTGAGGCCGTGGTTCAGTTGAGTGCATGGTGAAACCGATTTCTACTTGACCCAGCTCTTAAGCGGGCACGGTTGTTTTCGGTCCTACCTGTATAAAATTGACAGAGCACGGCCTCCTAACTGTGTGTTTTGTGCAGGGGAACCGGATGACGCCTGTCACACATTCTTCTACTGCAAAAGGTGGAGCCAGCAGCGAGTGGTCCTACTCAGCGAAATTGGAGAGCTCTGTCCGGAAACAATCGTCGGAGTAATGCTGAAAACAGTTGACAATTGGAATCGCGTGGTGCCTTCCTCTTCCATACTTCCCATTAGAGAAGAGATTCCCATAATCCGAAGGCGCCTCTAGGTGTAATGTGTCAAACGGTTCCAGGCTAGGTTCTCAGGTTGACAGGAGAGGTGTTTAGTGGGTAGTCCAAAAGCATTTTGCGTTTGGGAGCATCATCAACCTACAATTCACGGAGGTGCTTTTATTAAGATGAACCATTTCCCTACTATGGAAAAGCCATTTTGGATTTACCATGTGAGTTTTTTCCATCCAGTGCGTGGACTCGGCGAGCCTAAAATGAGCTGTTTTCGATGGGAATATTACCGAGCTACAAGGCAATATCCGTCAACGGAAGTGTCTGAAGTTTGTCTGGGTTGCGAAGCCAGCAGTCCCTCTGGAATTTTAGTAACTTTTTTTTTGATTTTTTGCGAAAACTGCACTGAAATGAAAAACTCAGTAGTCGAAAAAATAAATCAAAATTGTAAACAATCTGCAAGTTCACTCATCAAAAATTGAAAAAGTGATAATTCGAGACCGTTGCGATTGCGTCGATGCAAACTTCAGACTTCAAACAAATTATGTTTGAAGGATATAAACAATAATTCTTCTCTAATGAGATTAGCCGCAACCAGAAATTAGAGATGGACTTTGCATTTGAAAGGGAACTGCTGAGGTTTACTGCAGGAGATCTACTTTCTTACTGGGTGAACATTTAAATCTTTGCTTAAAAATGATGTTTCGATCAGTATGTGGATGTATTGATTTTGCCTCACATAATTGACCGGAAATGGTTCTCAAGTGGAAATATTATTGTTTTACTTTATACTAATAGAATGACTACAGCCCGCCTTCACGAAGTACGTGCATATGAATTACTTGAATTGATTTTTATATTGTTAAATTAAAAAGCTGTCAAAGAAGTTCTGGGCAGTATTTGATTTAGTAATTATCCCTTTGCATACACACCTCAAATGGGCTTTATTGATGGAAATCGGCTGGAATATCAAAATTGGATCATTGCTGCCTTGTAAGCCAGCACCAAGAACATTTTTGTGAATACAGGGATCTTATATTGAACCTGGTTGTTTTTAAAGTTTACTTACTTATACTACTTTACTTATTACTTTACTTATTACTTACTTATTCTTTATAAAATAAAATACTCGAAATTATTTTATCTATCTAATATCTTTTTGCAGGTCGCCGTGCTACTGCAGAATGTCAAGTACCAGTTGAAAAGAATAATCGAGGACTGATGGGTCGAATGTTGGGTGCCGTCACACATAGTGTTAAAATTGGTACATCCATGCTCGATTCAGTGCAGCAGCGGACAAACGAGGTCATCACGAATGCCCTCTACTAGTCACCGCGATAAAATCCTTTTAGATTTTAAAGATAAGCTTAAGCTGTAAAATGAAAATCTCGAAAAGTAATGCTCACTTCGTACGTAACTGCTTATGTTTTCACTTAGAACGCATTTTATTGCACTTTTCTCGACCCTAATGAGATACAGCCAAGCTTTTTTCACAACTCGGAAAACTATGACGATATTATACGAAATGGTTTCTTTTTGCAACGTTCGGAGACCGTGTCGAACATGCATGGGAACGCACATACATGGATCCTATCACTGCAACATTTTTTTGCTGGTCGTCAATGTAACCAGAACTACTTATCAAGTGACGAAGACGGCGCGAAAAGTTAAAGCTACCAGACGTTATTTCTGTACAAACAAAACAATAAGTCAATGCGTGTTATAAGAAACATATCAATACTTAATAAACGCAATAAAATGTCTGAACGTATCGACTTGCAAAAGCCTCCCAAAGTCACAGAGACGAGAAAACTTACTGCAAGTCGAGCTGACCAGGCTCGATTCTGAAGATGTTCCTTGTCTGATGGTGAAGCAACCAACAACTGGCCTGACCGATGACGATCCGACAGACAAAAGAAAAGACCTTGCTAAGGAGCTCAAAATGCGAAAAAATTCCTCCAAGTGCACTCAAGAAATGCCGCTAATGACTTAATTAAAGTGGTCAACCATATGGAATGTGTTCCGTAGCCCAGGATGAATGGATATTTCTGTTTAATTTTTTGTGTATATTTTGTAATTTATATGATAATAATACAATAATTAGTCGGGTTTTTTACGGTTTTTTTTTTTCATACATCTATTGTTAGTCGGGAACTTTACAATTTCTTTGACCAAGCGTTAAGTATCAGCGCCTTGGATAGGAATGATGAATTTTTCTGGTGTTTGTTAAGATCTCTTTACAGTTCGATCGACACACATGTGCATGGGATCACTTACATGGTTTAATATCATTCATATTTGCAAAAAGAAGAAATGCATTCGCGCTACCGGATCGGTCGATGCACTATAGGCAACGCTGCAGTTGCAGTAGTCACCTTTGCCAAAGACAAAAACCATGAGTGTAATTGTTCAAGGCGGCTTTTGTGCAATGCAAATTTCTCTTACAGAACATGCGCATTAATTTGAAAAAATCAATGAACGTAACGATGTTATTGTTTGACTGATATCATTCGAAGGTAGAAGTTTAGCGAAATGGGTGAACAAGCTGAAATATGCATTTAAAACTTATTTACTGAGCTAAGATTTAGCTGAGAATACAATAGATTTAGAGAGAAATAGACATATTGTCTATTTTTTTTGTTGACATATTGTCTATTACATTATTCATGATATTCTTAAAATTTCAATTTGACGTTAACGATAATTGACTGAAATAAGAGGTCCTTTTCACAATCACTTGCTTGCTATTCCGACTTTTTCGATCTTCCCTCATATTGATAATATATAAAATCACCATTACTGGAAATCTATTCATTACGTGATCGTTTAAGAGTTTTTATTCGTCGCAGGAGTCCAGAAGAATAAATCTTTTCAATACGCATTTCATAAATCGTCCTTACTCCATTTCGTGCTTCCATAACATTTTAATTTTGTCAAGATTTGGCTTACACTAATTTTCATACATTTAATGAGAAATTGATCCTTATCATACCAACCGAAATCTTTCAATCAGGTTTAAGGGAAATCCTTTGCTATGATCTTGTTAAAAGCATTGAAAGGTAAATATTGTAAAAGTAAAAGTAATTTTAAAAGTAATATAAATAAAAGTAAATATAAAAGTAAAATTTTTTTGGGATTTCCCATGCAATTATCATTGCCATACAATCACTATAATCATCATTATTATTTTTTCAAGTAAATCTGATAAAATAGTCATGATAGTCGTTGAAATTTATCTTAAGAATGTTTTTCGGTGAAATTTCCTTTTGATTTTTGGACACAGGACAGCATAGGTACATCGTCCTGGTGCCGAATTCATGGAGAATTTGTGCTAATCAAAGGAACTGCAACACATGGCTGTGAAAACTATCATACGAGTATAATCGAACAGGAGCTTGGAAATAAGCTACTATAATAATGGCCGAAGAATGTGAGAAATAATTATTATAAATCGCAGTCGCAAAATAACCCGATGATCCTGTGAATGTGACTCAGATTCACAGCCCAGTTCAGATCCACCGAATCACTTTATAGAAAGAACCCTGGGTATGCGATAACCATTGGTGAAGAAATAAAGATGACCTGGCTTGCTTCGCTTCCGATCTACGTTTTAGAGGGGTGAATAGAAACTAAAATTTTTGTTGATTAAAGAGGGTCATTTTCAAAAATGTAATATGGGTTCGGGAACAGCATTTATATCCTAAGCAGCCACATAAAACGGTACCTAAAACGTATGTTTTCAGTAATTGAAGCAGCTTAAAAAGACAAAACGTCATATTCGCCCGCGATTGATTGCAACCAATGTGCTGCTATCAATACAACCTACCGAAATCGGTTAGCAAATTTTATCCCACTTTTAATAGATTTCTAAGAGTCTTCCGAAATTCGAAAAACGAATAAATAATGTTCCTTCAGCCATCAGGTGAGTAAATATTTCATAAAGACTAGAAATTAAATGTGGAGAGGGTCTAGAAAAATTGGTGAGCCTAGATTGAAAAAAAAGCCTTGACAAATAGAGTCCCTGAATAGATGAATGTATTTTATTACGGACTGTGGGAGAACTTCTTCCAGAGCCTTGATCTTGTATGTTTTGCTTAGAGTCTGTAGGCTGTAGATATTGGTATAGGTTCTATTTAATTATGAATATAAGCTCGAACACATGCGCAACATTAATAATAGTTATAACTTGCATGTTGTACTGTACTGTGTCATGTATTAATTAGTTGTATTAATCAGTTTGTTAAATTCTTACTGATTTGTATTTCAAAAAAAAGAACAACTTTGTTGTCTCCTTTCCAGCAGTCCTCCTCCATCCTGCCCCCTCCCTGTAGGGGCAGGTTTCTCTAGGCTGACGGTGCCCTAGGGCGAAGTAAAAAGAGGCCTAGCCCGAAGTAATGTGTCAAATTGTTCCAGGCTAGGGTCTCTTGACAGGGGGGGGTGTTTAGTGGGTAGTCTGGTAGCATGCGCTGCTAGGAGTCCCACACTCCGGGCGTAAATTGCCTTCACCCCCCAACCCAAAAAAAGTGTTTTCTAGTACAGTCTAGATACTTCGATAATCAGTCAAACACCAACAGACACCATTCAAGTTCCGAAAAGCTCGTATTCAATTTATTATTATTTTTTTTAACTACATGTTCTTTTGTTTACTTTTTGTTTAGAAACAAAACTAGAAAACCAATTTCATTCAGTTTAGCAAAAGTAAAATACGGAAGTCGTTAAAATAAATGTAGCCTAGTTGCCCCGCAAACAAAGGGAAGACATGTAGGGTTAGGCGAATTGATGTGACGGCATCAAGCAATACGTCAGTTACTGTACCATCGAAGAATACGAGAACATCAGCCAGAACGCTAAGAAGAAAGGCGAAGGGTGAATTCAATCGCAGAAACAAAATTTGGAAAGAGGTCTTTCCAATGAAAAAAAGGGACTGTCAAGCAAGGGAAGCTAGGAACCTGTCTGTCACTGCCATTGAAAGTGTCGCCACCAAAATAGACGAAATATAAGACCAGACCCAAGTGGGTGGCATCGTATTACAGTGTTCAAGACACGTAATAGGGAATGTAGGATGAGCCGCGGGATCCTCTCTCAATAGAGAAATTCCTGCTGAGAGGTTGCAACCGACGCATCAATGATAACGTTAATAGAATACTACAATGGTTCAGATACGGTCCAAGATGACAGGAGGAGCCTTATATATTGGCTCCAGTCGGCTTTGAAAGATCATCACTAACTGCGCCTTTACAGGAAACGTGTGAACGTCCCGACGTTTAGGTGGATGAGATCGACAGCAGGGTATTTGATAGTGAACTGTAACGTTGTGTTCTGGGGTTTTATAAAGACTACGAGGAGTTTTACAGCAATGCATAATGGAACGAACTTACTTCGCAATAATCAAATGTAGGTTTGAACTTTAAAACCGGTTACACAATAGGTAGGTAAACGTTGGTGGTTTTTTTTTAGAAAAAACAAGGAAACCTGAATGGTATCGGGTAGTGAAGACTCACAAAGCTGTTTAATAGTATGCTGAAAAGGAAGAATACGACGACGACGATGGGTAAGTCCATTGTACTATTAATCCAACATTTTATATTCTTTTTTAGTGTGTACTTGACACCGAACGAACCAAAGCAAAGCTCAACTGTTTAGAGGACGCTGTCTTGAGCACAGAGGGTCATGTTCTTATCGGGGGAGACTTTAACGCCAAAGCTTTTGAATGGAGCATGCCTTAGCCAAATCATAGTAGGAATCGAATGATGGAGACGGTAGTCAGAGTAGGGCTAGTCGTCGTGGACATTAGTAACACCCCCAATTTCCGTCGCTTGGGCCGCGTGGGTACCATTCCGGACGTGACATTCGCCTTGAAGTTCCTCTTCTCAATGATATACAATTCTAGAGGACTATTCGGACTATTATAGAGAGTTCTAGAGGACTATTCGGCCAGTGACCACCAGTTCATAGTATTCGAGATTCGTGACAATGTTCCGACACTCCCAGACGTGTGGAATACTGAGAAGATGGACGTGGGGAAGTTTGTCGACACGCTCACGAGATGCTCACCTCCGTTTGGCTCTTCGCCGGGGACCAGAGGACTGACTCCTGAAGACATGTACCATCACGTCTATTCCTAAGTCATCTATGCACCGCCAGAGACCGAGATACGGAAAGCCTCCGGTGTACTAGTGGTCCACTAAAATAGCTGAACAACGAAGGGAGTGTCACAAAATCCGGCGAGAAGCTCAAGGAGCGCGAAACCCGGACGAGACATGCACCAGAATGGTAGTATATCGGTCAGCTAGAAAATGCCTTCGTGGACTGATCAACAGAAGTAAGGCCCGCTGCTGGCTGAAGCTCGTCGAAGACGTGAACAGGGACGCTTGGGGCCTGGGGTATAAGGCAGTCATGCGGAAGCTCGGTGCCCTATGGGTGCCCTGCGTACTTGAAGCGGACATGATGGACGCGATAGTACGGGTTCTCTTCCCCACATATTCCGTCCGTGTTGACACCGCCCACAGGCTGACATCAGACTGTCCACTCTTCACGAGGAACAAACTGGAGCTAGCGGTTCTTTCCATGAAGGCGAAGAAGGCTCCGGGACAAGACGGTATTCCAGCCGAGGTACTGCAACTGGTCTATCACTCTTGCCCTGAGTTGCTGCTCAGTACGTTTAAGGCCTGCTTGCGAGAAAGCGTTCTCCCTGAGCAATAGAAGACGGCAAGACTCGTGTTGATCAGCAAGGGGTTGATCAGTCGCGAAGATAGTGACTGCGGTCCAAAAGGCGGAGAGATGGAGTCAATCTAACCGTAGGGTAGTCCTTCTAGTAACGCTGGATAGAATGAACGCATCCAACTCCGCTAGATGGACCGATATTCTGGAAGCCCTGGAAAACTCATTCCAAGTACCAGAATATCTGATGCGGATTGTTCGAAATTACCTGAAGGATCACGGCGCAAGGTCGACGGAGAATGCTAGTCGCATAAGGTGTGGGCCCAGGCTCCATCCTCGGTCCGGACTTGTATTACGTCTCCTACGACGGACTGCTCAGGCTTTTACTGTCGGAGGAGTCGCGACTGATCGGCTATGCGGATGATCTTGTGGCACTAGTGGTTGGGCGTACAGTCGATCAAGCACAATTTAGGCTAAATGTGCTATTGCGACTGGTAGGGAGCTGGATGACCACTCATGGGTATAAACCTAGCGTTAGAAAAAACTGAAGTGGTCTTACTGACCAAGAAAAGGATCCCTAGAGTAAGAACGGTCCGAGTCGGGGACACATTAGTAGAGTCGAAACTATCAGTTAAGTATCTGGACTTGCTGATAGACTCTAAGCTGAGTTTCTCGGAGCAAATCAAGGCAACGGCTAGCAAGGCCGCAACAGGGGTCTCGGCAATTAGTCGACTAATGGCCAATAATAGGAGACCAATTCCAACAAAAAGGCAACTGCTGATGAGTGTCGTACAATCTACGCTGCTATACGGAGCAGAGATATGGAAGGAAGATCTCAACACGGAACTGCACCGAAAACGGCTGGTATAGGTGCAGAGACGAGGAGCACTGTGGGTTGCATCAGTATACCGGACAGTCTCTGAGTGAGCGGTGTTTGTAATTGCAGGGGTGATACTCATCGCTCTCCTTGCTAGAGAGTGTTAAAGAATCTACCTCCGAAGGCACGAAGGTATCAAAGAAAAAGTTCCTTTCGATGAAAGACGATGCACTCTCGACGAATGGCAACAATCTTGGTAACGTGAGCTAAAAGGAAGATGGATTGCGCGGCTCATCAACGATTTGAGATCGTGGCTCAGTCAAATGCATGGTAAGACAGACTTCTACCTGACCCCGCTACTGAGCGGACACGGTTGTTTTCAGTCTTACCTGCACAAGATTGGTAAGTTACGGTCTCTAGATTGCATAATCTGCATTGGGGAGAAAGATTACGCCTGTCAAACTTTCTTTTCATGCAGAAGATGGGACGAACAGTGCGGTAATATTGCCGAAAAAGTGGGAGAGCTCCGTCCAGATAGCCAAATCGAAGAGATGCTGAAGTCAGTTGACAAATGGAACCGGCTTTTACATTACGCTCTGGCAATTCTAGCTACAAAAAAGGCATACTTGTTCTGCTGGAGGCGCCGAGGTCTAAGGGACTCCTTCTCTACCAATTTTCAGCTTCTTTCCCTCTCCACTGGAGAAGGAATCCCCGTAACCTGAAGGCGCCAAAAGACGTAAAATTGGGAAGCCTAGCCCGAATTAATGTATCAATCGGTTCCAGGCTAGAGGAGGTGTTTAGTCAGTAGGTCGGTAGGTTTATTGCGTGACAGTGGCACTCAGGGCGTAAATAGCCTTCACCTCCCTACCCAAAAAAACATTAAATTTTGATACAACAGAAACACCAAAAAAAAAACCAATACAAATACAATACAAATTCATTCAGTACTTTCATCAAACCTTATGACTGAGTACGTATATCGCAAATTTTGAACCCTCAAGTTCAAATCCGGTGGATATTATATCTCCATACATGAAATCGGAATGAAAAATCTTTAAATTCAAAATTATTACTATTTCCTGTCTGAATTGTAAATGGTCTTTAGTTGTGCTCAAATTTAATTGATTTTCGTTACTTTATATTTTTTCTAAATTTTGTTAGAAATGTTAAGTTATTTCTGAGCTCCGTGGCTCTTGTACCGGTGCCATCTGGGGATGGAGGCCCGTGGTATTTTTGAATACATTATAGTTACGTCACGCGACATGGCAGCAAATTTTACTGTCACTCATGCAGATTTGCAAACGAAACGCAAAGCAAACGGAAATTTGCTCTTTCGTAGGCAATAAGTCGAAGTTGAATATGTAACGCAGAGTGCATGGACACGATTCTATATAGTTCTCTAGGACTTGTAATGCGTGATGTATACTCTCACTTATGTATTGATGAGTTGGAATTGAATTCATACTCGTTTTTATTTCAAACAAATTTTTTTATCTATTTTCAAAGTTATTATTACCTATAACATCCAAACCGAAAACCAAAAATAATAACAAAAATGTCTTAATTGAGCGAATCCTTTCTGCAAACACTTCGCAGATCATATTATCATATTATCATAACGCCTAATGAAAGGATAAAGTCAAACATGTAAATCACTAATAATCATTTATATGGAATACTTTTTCCAGCTGCTGCAACTTAAAAGCTTTTTACTAAATGCCACATAATAGTTTTCACGTTGGCGCAACTGCCATAAGTAGCAGTTATAAATCTTTGCTCAAAGTGCAACAGGACCATCCTAACATTATTGATATTTTGAGGCTGCTTTGGTCCTGTATACCAATCTTAAACCTACAAAATATTCGTAAATAATCCAAATTAGTAGGTAGAATGTTTTATCAACCCATGGCAGACTCGCCCCGGAAAGAATGTCTAGAAACCTTTGTCCAAACGTAAACCGCCCTGAACAACTGCTGATTCATTCTCCATAACAATATCCTGCAGGAAGTATCCTGTCTTGCAGCGGATTCCGAAATTGCTCTTCTTGCTAAGACACTACTACTTAAGACTAATATGAAACCATTCCTTAGGTCTTTATTTGTTTACTCATTACTTCATGCTACCTAGCAAATTGGAAAAAAAATACTCTGACACTGAAAATTGTCTTGTCATCTCCAATCTCCCGTACATGCTTGACGATACCACACTAAACAGTTCTGAATAGCAGATGACGAGACCTCTGCAAACGCATATACCGACGTGTACGCAAGAATAGCGCGACCATGTAATTGCTAAGCATGCTAAATGATAGAAGGAGACCGTAGTCTGACACTGGATTAGTCCCGCCCATTTTTCAATGGCGACTATTGCACTCACAACTAGAAATGATTGGCTTCGATGCATTGCACATAAACAATGAACGGTTCATCGTTGCCAACACTTGGAGCGTGAATATCGTTAGGAGGGCAATTGTGCATTGGATGGAAGAAGATTTGTGAACTGGAACGAATGGGAGCGTTGGGTGGGAAAATCAAGCACAGTTTTATTAAGGTGATAGGTAATTGCTGGAAAATATTACTACTTGTCTGGCACGGATGCAGATAATAGTTGCAATTGGTTTTATAATATTCAATCATAATTAGGCGCCGCATTTTCAAAGAATGGTTTTTATTTGGATAAAAGTTTACGCTGGTCCCACATGTTTGGGAATCATTTTTTTATTATTGGCAATCAAGCACGAGACTGTGCTTGCGGATTGATCTCATGCGTTCGTTTCCAGAATTTTCGTCGAGAGTCGAAACATTTGCCATCTTTTGAACTTTCAACTTTATTATGATTTGGAACCAGTGTCGTTTCATTACTGTATTTTCGCTATATAAAATGACTTCTTGATGGGATTTTAAGTTCATCTCACTCTGAAACTTAAATATTTCCGACATTTTATAGGAGATAACGAAAGGTTAATAAATATTGCACTATAAGAAAGTATGTAAGATGGCGCCTTGAGTGTAAAGCTTGATGCACGCTAACTAACTAACAAAATGCTATACTCAGTCATGATATGCGCTGGGCCATATGTTACAAACGATATTAAATACTTTTAATGATTTTTGGACCATGGTTATAGCTTGGGGAGGGGGGGGGGTCATCGTTCACAGGATGCATTTGAAGATTGTAATACAAACAACAAAGTATGACAAAATATCGAAAATATCACAATGATGCAGGCATCGTTTAACAAATAAATATAAATTTTCTACCTATGGATAAAATATAATCATATAATGTTTATTAGGGATGATTTCAGAACAATTTGATTATAAACAAGGAAAAATAAATGCAAAATTACATCAATAACTTCTCGAACGCCGACCCAAATGTTTCATTTCAGGACGAACCAAACAGAATGCAGTATAGTGGTAGTAGCCAGGAGTTCAAAGAGGCACTAAGCAAGAAAAGAGCAAAGACATGATCCAAGTCCTGCAAATCAACCTACACCGTAGCTCAACCGCACAAGATTTACTAGACCAGGTTGCAAAAGAGAAAAAAGTCGACTTGTTGCTGATATCTTTGCAACACCACAACAAAGAGGAAGCTGGATGGTATTGTGATCGATCCGGCACCGCCGCTATCTGGGTACGTGATAGGGCTCTGCCCACAGCTCGGACTTGCTCCAACGGAAATGGCTTTGTGCTCATTGGGTGCGCCGATTTGACATTCAGGAGCGTCTATTTCACGCCGAATGAATCAATTTCATGTTTTCAGAGCAGGCTCGATGAACTGGAGGAAGCTGTCTCGAGCACGGAAGGCCGAATCCTTGTAGGTGGTGACTTTAATGCCAAGGTGATAGAATGGGGAATGCCTTTTCCAGACCCGAGAGGAAAAAGAATCCTAGAAATGGCGGCTAGGAGGCAACTTGTCATCATGTACGTTGGGAACACACCAACTTTTCGACGGGGAGGCTGCTTGGGAACTATTCCGGATATGACATTTGCTTCGGAGTCCTTAGTGCCTAGGATACACAGATGGAGGGTACTGGAGGACTACTCGGCGAGCGATCACCAGTACATTGCTTTCGAAATTGGCGAGTGTGCTACTCGACGCGTAGCAACCCAACCCTCAACGGTAGGTTGGAACATTTCTAAAATAGATGTCAACGCGTTCGCCACAGTTCTTATGAGCGTTAAAATTATGATGGTAACGGGGGAAGCCTCAGCTGAAAACATGGTGAACTCAACCATGAGGCTCATCAAGAATGCGTGCGACTGCTCTATGCCCAGGCGACGGCCTCGACACAATAAGCCTGCTGTATACTGGTGGTCGGCAGAAATCGCTGAAAAGCGGAGAGAATGTCACAAACTCCACCGCGAATCTCAACGTTTAAGAAATCGAGACGAGTCACACTCCTGGCATACAGGTCGGCTAGAAAAGTTCTCCGTAGATTAATTAACGAAAGCAAGTCTCGCTGCTGGCGCAACCTAGTTGAGGACATCGACAGAGACCAGTGGGGGCTGGGTTACAAGCTTGCCATGCGGAAATTAGGAGCTGCAAGGAGGCCCCGTGTCCTTGAAACGGAAAAAATGGACCAGATTGTTCGAGCGCTCTTCCCTATGCATCCTATTCGTCCCGATGATGCAGATGATGAATGTCCCGGAGAATGCCCACTTTTTACCGCCATCGAGCTGGATGATGCGGTGAAAGCTTTAAAATCGAAAAAGGCCCCAGGGCCAGACGGTATACCAGCGGAAGTGATACAGCTTGCACATCAACTTTGTCCTGACAAGCTGCTCACCACTTTCAATGCATGTTTGCAGCAGGGCGCGTTTCCAAATTGCTGGAAAGAGGCGAGACTCGTGCTGATCCACAAGGGGAAGGGGAACGCGGAGCAACCATCTTCATATCGGCCCCTATGTATGCTGAACGCTGCTGGGAAGGTACTCGAGAGGCTCATTATAGAAAGACTTGGAGAAGCCATTCGAACTGCCGGGGATCTGTCTCCTCGGCAGTACGGCTTCAGGGCTGGTCGATCCACAATCGGTGCAATAGCAGAGGTAGTGAGCGCGGTCCAGCAGGCAGAAGCCCACAATCATTACTCGAGACGAATAATACTACTCATAACACTAGATGTGAGAAATGTCTTCAACTCAGCTAGATGGACAGATATTCTTGGTGCTCTGGAATATTTCAGGCTGCCGAGGTATCTGATGCGGATATTGAAGGACTACCTCTAAAACCGGAAACTCATCTATGACACATTGGGAGGCCGGCGAAGAATTGATTTGACATCAGAGGTGGCACAATGTTCCGTTCTGGGCCCGGACCTCTGGAATGTCTCGTACGATGAGCTTTTGAGGCTGCAGTTACCGGGGAAGTCACACCTGGTTGGCTACGCAGATGACGTAGCAGTACTAGTCACCGGACGTACTGTCGGACAGACGCAGCTCAAACTAGGTGCGGTAATACGCCAAGTGAGCGAGTGGATGACAGACCGTGGGCTTAGCCTAGCGCTGGAAAAGACCGAGGTTGTCGTCCTCACAAAGAAGCGGATCCCTCGTGTTATCCCGGTTTGGGTAGGGGAAATTATCATCGAGTCAAAAGAATCAATCAGATACCTTGGCTTGATGATTGACTCGAAGATGAGTTTTTTCGACCAGGTTCGAGCGTCAGCGGATAAGGCTTCCGTGCGAGTATCGGCTCTCAATCCCCTTATGGCCAACACACAGGGGCCAACATCGAGCAAAAGACGTCTACTGATGAGTGCAATGGAGTCAGTGCTCTTGTATGGCTCCGAGGTTTGGGCTGACGCTCTTAGTAAAGAGACGTACCGAAGGCGTCTGGCACAGGTGCAGAGGGAAGGAACTTTGTGGATAGCGGCTGCATATCGTACTGTTTCTGAACCTGCAGTGCTGGCAATCTCGAGGGTGCTTCCTATTGAGTTACTTGCAGACGAACGGAAACGTGTGTACTTACGTAGGGGGGAGTCGGCGAGAGAAACCGTCAGCCGAGAGGAACGGAGAAGGACTCTAACCTTGTGGCAGCAAACATGGAAAAACGAAACGCGAGGCAGGTGGACCGCACGGCTGATAAGTGACTTGGGGCCGTGGTTCTACAGAATGCATGGTGTGACTGATTATTATCTGACGCAACTACTCAGTGGGCATGGGTATTTTCAGTCTTACCTGTATAAGATGGGAAAGACACCATCCTCAACTTGAGTGTTCTACCCGGGGATGACGGATGACCCTGCCATACGTTCTTTACGTGTAATAGAATCACAAGACTCCGTTCGCATCTCTCGGAGAAAATTGGCGTAATTTCCCCAGAAAATGTAACGGGGAAAATGATGCAATCAAAGGACAATTGGAACTTTGTGTCGCATTACGTACGGACAGTACTTCTTATAAAGAAGGACATGATGGATCGCTTGGCGAGGGAGTGGACATCTCTGTAACGCAATATTATAGTAACTAATTGCAATTCCTTCCTATCCATCCGTGCAGAAAGAGGGATTTCCCTTAGCCTGAAGACATCGCTAAGTGATGATTAATGAGGCCTAGTCCGAAGTAATGTGACAAAAAGTTCCAGTCTAGGTTCTCGGTGTGACAGGGGAAGTGTTTAGTCGGTAGTCCGGTAGCGGCGGAGTCCGACACTCAGGGCGTAAATAGCCTTCACCTCCCAAACAAAAAAAAAGAATTCAGTATCAAATACGCAAGTTTTCGGCGATACCTTCACAATGAGAACACGGTCATACGTTTAACCTGCCTTCAGCAATGCTGGTTTAACGGCAGCTTACCAACTCTCTCATCCTGGGGCCAAGTTCACTGCAAATATCGTCTCCTAGCGATTCATGTGGCCATTAACGGAAAGGACTGTCTTGAATGGCAACCAGTCTGCATATAATTTCAAAAATCAAATATTTCAAGACACGTTTCAGTGGTTATTGGCAAGTTGGCAATACCATCCACCAGCTTACAATGTATACACTTCGATTTGATAATAACGAATTGCCCGAGCTGTGTCGTCCGTTTCTCACGTTAGCAAGAAGTGATACCAATGCAAGGCAAGGAAGCCGAAACCAAGTGATCTACGTAGTTCCAGCGTTCAGGCGAAACAACCAAAACAAAGATTGCTTTAGTACACGTTGACAGTACACGTTGGTACTGACTTAGAAGTTCTTCCGAAGTCAACCTACATTCTACACAGGATTCTAGAGATGCTCGTGTTTGAAGTCCATCAGCCAATAACTAGGAGACAATTCAACACGAACAGCTTATTCCATTGTTATGCGTTGAATAAGTGTCTTAGACTTTTCCATGAAATTTGCGATGTTTTTTGGTCAGAAGCAAGAAACACGCCTTCGAAACGTTTCAGGTAAACTTCACTCATACCAGTTTCAGTGTTTCTCTTATGGAATTCAAAAACGTGCCAAATGAACAAAAAACATCTAAGCAAAAAAGGCTTCCTTTTTATTTTGCGATTCCTTTATATTCGATCGTGAGGCAAGTTTCTCTCGGAAAATTGTTAAAATAACGCTACTACACCCTTTTCAGAAGGTAGAATAAAACAGGATATATTTAAAACCACTATTTATCTTATTAACAAAATAGATTGATATAAAAAATGGAAGATCTAGATTATAATGTATATGTTGCATTTTGCTTTGATGTTTTGTAATTCTAATAATAAAGCTTTTTTGAAAAAGGTGGCAACATCCCGGCTTTGGACCTAAATATTCCCGCAAATTTTAAAGGAATTGTAAGCGTCGTGCAATTGAGAGAACCTAAGTTAAGTGTTCTATTGCTAAGCTTTGTATTTTTGTGTTGTCATTTCACTAAGCATTTGACTTTCACATCCTTAAAGAATAAAATTTAGTTTAACTTCCTTCATACAAGTGCTTTCTTAGTTTCGTTCTAAACATTAGCAGCATCTGTCACACTTGAAAAGCTCAATCTCCACAGTTTTGTTCAGATATTTTATGTTAAACCTTCAGATATTAAACAATGTCGTATCAAGGATGCCAAGATTATATATTTAATTTTCATTATTTATTTAATTTTGAGAACATAAACCAATATGTTTCAGAAAACCCCCTAAAGGCTGTATATTTAAACCTTTTTGTGATCTGCCTGTGGGCGAGATATTTTTATCGACTCTATTGAGCCTAAAATTTGAAATACTCGTACGTATTACATACGTCTCTTACTACAGAATAATCGCAAAACTTGAATGGAAAAGCTAACGTGGAGTAGAATTTTTTTACGTACTATTATGAATACCAATTAAAACTATGAAAACATTGTTTCATTCTTGCGCTGGGATTGTGTGCTTGAGAATTTCCCTAAATTTTTTTACTTCTTTACAAGTTCGCGATTTACAGGTGATTTCGGGCTGTCCTGGCTTTTGGGCTGTTTGGGCTTAATACGTAGCACGTACTACTTACTACGTGGTAAGATACGGTGCATCTTGAATAGAACGTAAGTTACTACGTAAAACATTGAAGTAAATATTCAAGACAGAAAACTATACAATACTATACAAGGCCTTCGTATATTTTTGGAACGGTAGGGGTTGAAAGAGCACACGAGCTCATGTACGAAGAGGGCGTTGCATGCAAGAATCGCGTAATTAACGCAAAGCTCCATTATTATTACATATTAATATTAAATACAATGCGCGGAAACATGAGAAAACTACCAAAAAATTCAAAGCTAAAAAAGACAGCATGACCGGTGTCTCAACGTTGTTCTACTAATCCAATGTATGTAGACTTCCTGTTTGCAAGATCAAATCGAATAAGAAAGTACTTATACTAAGTACAAAATATAGACACGGAAACGTTAACGAAACTGCTAAGAAATTATCTGAAACTGTAACAGTTTATGATAATTCTAAATTTGGCGTCACTGCCACTGAACGAATTGCACAAAAATAATCATGTAATAATCATGCAATCATATTCCAAAAGGCGGCCAAGTCAAGTTCTTCCAACATTTAAGATCTAGCCGGAATAAATATTTGAATATTGTATGTATAAAAATAAAGGGTGATTCTTTAAGGTATAGAACTTTACATTGGCAACACTTTTTAATGCGACGTATTGTTTGACAGC
Organism: Stratiomys singularior; assembly: GCA_954870665.1. Lineage (NCBI taxonomy): Eukaryota > Metazoa > Arthropoda > Insecta > Diptera > Stratiomyidae > Stratiomys > Stratiomys singularior. The sequence goes on along the minus strand of OX940881.1, from coordinate 28,448,775 downwards.
TGTCATGTGTTTTATAGATAATTTGGTTTGACATTTTACCATAAATAGGTTGACGCCTGAATAACGTCTGCAAATTGTGCAGACTTACTACTAAATTAAAAAAACTGTTTCTGTTCGAAAAGCTCATCGTGCACTCCATCAATTTTATGAACGAATATTCATCCATCAGAACAATTTATTCGATTAACCATGGATTCTTTCTGCACCACGTTTATTCTCATTGATAATATGCATTCATTCCGACGTTCCACGAGGTGTAATGAAGAAACCAATGCAGCTGTAGAGCATAGTATCAATGATAACCCAACTGAGTCCATTTGAAATCGTGCTCAAAAATTAAACCAGTGCCCGTCCACAAAACGGAAATTTGAAGGAAGGATCTTGTTTTGCAAGCTTACACAATCCAACTCGTGCAGGAATTGTAGCCGAATCACCTCCGAGCACGGCGTTGACTCATCGTATAGGCCCAAGGACAAATTGCTGCAGATCCCGAATTCCATTGAATGGTTTAATGGCTACGTTAATAAGCAAAACTACTGCATTTGGGATGATAAACAATCACAGCCGACTGTCCAAACACTGATACATCCGGAGAAAGGCACTGTTCGGTGTGCTTTACGGGCCGGTGCTATCATTAGTCCATGTGTCTTCAAAAATCCTGCTGGGAATAACATTACAGTAAATGGTGACTGCTATAAAGCCAGGCTCCATGACTTTCTCGTTATGTAATTGTCTCGCCGTAGGCAGGAAAGTACTGCTTTCAAAAGGATGGTTCGACATGCCATAAAGCTCGTGCAACTTTAAAGTTATTGCAAGAAGCATTTGAGAGAAGTGTTCGGAGGTCGTCGCAGTAAAAGTTTTCGACTTCAAATTAAGGCTGCGGGGCGAGCCAATTCTTCATTTCAATGAGAAATTAACATCTGACTTCATATCGAGCTTAAATCTTATTAATTATTTTGTCAGCTTTGAAGACTTGCGCTTCATATTTGGCAGGATAAACAACAAGAAATCGTGTGGTATTGACGGTATTCCGAATAAAGTTCCTGATTTGCCTGAGGTTGCGATTAGAAATTATTGCATATTGTTCAACAACATGTTAAACAATTCATATTTCCCCACATGATTGGAAAAAGGCTAACGTTTTTCCGATCTGAAAGAAGGGAAAAGAATCATCGTGCCCTAAAAGCTATCGCCCAATCAGCTTGCTGCCTAACATCAGCAAGGTGTTCGAAGTAATACTAAATAAAGCTTTACACGCTCACATTGAGAAATATGAGTTGATGCCGAATTGCCAATTTGGTTTCCGTGCCAGACATCTGGCCATACAGGCGATAGTGAAAGTGACCTCAGACATCTGTTGGAAGCTAAATGATAGAGACTGTGTTGGAGCGTGTCTCATTGATATGGAGAAAGCCTTCGATACCGTGTGGTTAGATGGACTAATTTTTAAACTGCTTCAGGACAGGTTCCCCAGACACCGTGTTGCTATGATGTGTAATATGTTATACGGAAAATCATTTGTTTTAACTGACGGAAATCAGATGACAATGCGCGATTTCAAGGTCTTGAGTAGTCTACAACAGGGTACAGTTACTGCGCCTCTACAATTTTTAATATTCATTCGCAAAGTACTGAATGGTTTTGATTTTAATGTCTCACCAACGCGATCATTGGTAACGTTTGCTGATCTGATCATCGACACAGCATACCGAATAGCTTCAATAGTCCAGAGCAATCTCCAAAGAATGTTTAATCATGAGCAGCTTTATACCGATAGTTGGCGAATGAAAATTAATGCGAAGAAGTGCGAAACAATTTTGTTTCGAACCACGCTGCGAGGGGCCAGCCAAGACTTAAAAAACAAATGGAAGTATTTCCACATTCCGGCTGTCGAGGGTACTTCAGAGAGGGTTCCACATAAATCCTGTATTCGATACCTCGGTGTTCATCTCGATCAATACTTGTACTATACAGATCATGTCAAAATGATGCTGAGTAAAGCACAAAAGGTAGTCATGGCCCATCGTAGTCTCTTTCATTCTAAATACATTCTTCAGAAGGTCAAAGTTATCTGTTACAAGACCCAGTTTAGATCAATTTTGACATATGGAAACCAGAGATGGTACAATTAGAGTGCTAGTACGATGGAAAGATGGAGAGTTTTCGAAAGTAAATGTCTTCGTGCATGTACTGGTTGAAACAGGAAGCCTGAGACGGATTGGAAACACCATATATCGAATACGAAGATTTATCAAACTGCTAAAGTGACGAGAGTCGATGTCTTCATATTGAGACTTCTTCGCAATCATATCGCAAGACCTGTAACTGTGAGTGAAAATCACTGGCTTTCACAGCCATTCCATCATATAGATGAGTATATTGCGACATGCCTCGCTACTGGCTTTGTTCCTCCAGAAGCATTCATGTATTTAGACATGAATCGCTATATCTTTGATTCTGACGGCGTCCCAATCATATATCATATGTATAGACGGGCCACCGATAAAAAGATAAAATATCCTCCGAATTTGAATTTCACTTTAGAAATGTTTAACATTTAGGCTAAGAATATTGCTACCATTACAATAGTATAAAATAAATTGTTTATTCTTGAAAAATGTATTACAATGAATATTAAATAAAGCGCTTTTGACTTTAACTTGACTTGATGAACGTATAATTTCTTGTTTATTAACCTACGAAATCTTGTGATTTAATACCGCTGTACTATTTTTTTGGGGAGATACGTCAAATCACTCGTCTACGCCGAAAAGTCCGAAACGCCATTTGAAAGATGTCATTCGTCACGTTTTTGACGAGATTCGTTCCCAATTATTGGTTCGAACAGTCAAAAACTGGATCTCGCGTTTGGAATTGCTCCGCACCAGTTGTGGCACTTACATGTCCGAAATAAAAAAAGTATGATTTAAAAATGACCAGAAATTATCTTCCCAATGAAACCATTGGCATAATCGTATATAATATATTCATTGTGACAGTTCTACGCCTAAAAGTCTATGCATGAGTAGAAAATATCACAAGGAAATAAATCCTGTTACGATTAGCAGAAAACTTGAGGCAAGAACCATAGGAAGCTGATATACCAACTGCAAGTGACACGGTTCCTATACGCAAATGGTGTCAGATAGGACATTGCAATAGCAATAAGACTGCAAATATTTGTAATACATGCAAAAAAAATATGCATGCGGAAAGTTCATACATATAAAATCTAGCATATGTCGAAATTGTCACTGACAAAGTGCAAACAATTAGTGATTTGCTCTTTTGGAATGCAACTACATTTATATGTTACAATTAATATTGACCAATGTTTTTGTCATTTTTCAAGAATCATATAAAGACTAGATAACTATAAAGATATAAAGAACTATATAAAGAAGAATAAAGACTAGTTCTGGTAGAAGTAATAGTACTTTATTGAGGCTTTTGTTTTACATATATTTTAACCTACTATATTTAATTACAATTCATTTGACAGTCACTCTGTAGTCAAATGTCATTTTGGATGTATAGGGTAAAAGTGGGAGAGACGCCATACATTCGTTATCTCGCGATGTGAAAAAGATAGCCCTATACTTTATACTGACAACAACTACTCATCGACGCTGTCGCCTTAATGAGTCAGTGCCTGTTCGGCTGCCCTTGAGTGCGTTACGTATTGTCAAGAAATATTTTTTTCTGCGTAATTTATTCCGTGAAAATTTTCAGTACGTTGTGTTTTAGTGAATGCCATAGGTACAGCAAAGATAAGTTAAAGTGAGTACCTGTTTTAATGTTTTGTTCAGTTTGTTTTTAACATTATAAAAATGTGTTCTTGAATCATTATTCATACTGAGTGATATTTTAACTGTATGGCGTCTATCCTCCAAAATGAGGAGAGACGCCACGGTTTATATAATGTGTGTTTTACTATTTAATTTTAAGAAGGTATTTACTATTTTAGAATGCCTAGAAAATATGTAAGGAAGCATAATATAGCCAGAGGTCTGTGGACTGAAGAAAATTTAAAGTTAGCTACAGAAAAAGTAAAAAAAGGCGAAATATCCAAAAATGAAGCTCAACGACGTTATGGATTCCCGATTCTTACCTTATCTAGACGACTTCATACTTGCAATACGATCAAATCTGGATTAGGACCTCAAGGTATGCTTTTGATGAGTTTAAGATAAAACGTGGCAATAGGTATCAAGGGGCGGGGGGGGGGGGGGGGGAATAGTGAGTGGTAGTCCAGTCATTTACACATTTTTTATATTGTTGCAGCATCACTTGGACTAGAGAATGAAAAACGCTTAGCATCGTATATTAAATGTTTAGCTAGTGCTGGCTTTGCACCTGATAGGAATACTATTCGTTGCCTTGCTTATCAATTTTCTGAGAACGTTAGTATTCCACACAAATTTTCCAAGGAAAAGGAGAAAGCAGGACAACATTGGCTTATATCGTTTCCCGAAAGAAATAAAGATATCTCTGTACGGCAAGCAGAAGGTCTTTCGGTAGCAAGAGCGCAAGGTATGAATAAGAAAGAAGTTAATGCGTTTTTTAAGCTGTTAGAAGAAGAAATGGTTAAAAATAATTTGACTAATAAACCCCAAAACATTTTCAATGTTGACGAGAGTGGAATTCAGTTAATAAATAAGCCGGGAAAAGTTTTAACTGCGAAAGGTGCCAAAAACGTTCACGTGATCACACCACGTGAGAAGGGAGAAACTGTTTCTCTGATTGCTTGCTGTAATGCTGAAGGTGTCTTTTTACCTCCTGTATTAATAACGAAAGGCGTTAATAAAAAAGCCGAGTTTGCAGATGGCCTTCCTTGTGGATCCGACGTTTATATGAATAAGAAGTCGGCATATATAACTTTAGAATTGTTTATGAGATGGTTCAAAGAACATTTTTTACCAAGAAAACCAAAGAAAGGTAAAACTATTTTGATTTTGGATGACCACCCTTCTCATTCCAATTCTATAGATCTGCTCGACCTGGCCAATGAACATGAAGTAATAATTATATGTTTGCCAAGTCATACTACTCAGGCACTCTAACCACTCGATCGTAGTTTCTTTAAGCCATTAAAGACATATTATCAACAGGAAGCACATTCATGGATGTTAAGAAACAAAGATAGGGTGATCTCAAGGTTACAAGTCGGAACTTTAATTGGGCGTGCTTGGGGAAAAGCCGCCACTGTAGGCAATGCAGTGTCAGGTTTCAAAGCTTGTGGAATATTTCCCCTGAACCCAAATATCATTCCAGACCATTTCTTCGCCATATCTGATCTAACTGATGTAGCGCCAACAGTACCTTCTGCAAGTGTTACAGTTGGCTCGCCACCTAAACCATCTATGTCAGTCACGCCTGCTAACGAAGAGTCACCTACAAAGCTCCTTGAACAAGCAAACCCAATCCCAACACTACTTGCCTCAACAGTAAAACGCAAACAAGTTGCTTGTGTTCTCACATCTCCGCAAAACCTAGATAAAAAAACTCAAGAACGCAAACGCAAGATGAAAACGCAAGATTGCTGGTTCCAGATTAACAGGTGCATCGTCAACCTCTCAACGAGATGAGTCTGATTCACTTAAGGATGATAACAATGTGTGCGTTGAGTGTTGGGAACATTATTCTCGAACAAAGAAGAGAACTGACTGGATTAAATGTGGTGTATGTCTAAAATGGCTACATGAGACATGTACAATGTACTTCCCCCACTGCAATAATTGTGGGAGGGAAATAGTACGCAAAAAACATCTTAATCAGACAAAATAACATGTATGGCATCTCTCCCTCGTATCATGGCATCTCTCCCACATAGTGCGGGAGAGATGGCATTTTGAAACTTGTGATATTTTAATTTCTAGATTTTTGAAATAATGTCGTAAACTGTTTTTACCACATATTGCATAAGTATAACTTTCCTATAAAAAATAAACGATTCGATTCGATTGCATTTTTATTACCTTATAAAATTTCTCACTCGCAAAAACTATGGCGTCTCTCCCACTTTTACCATAAGCGTCCTCAGTCCATTGGTGCAAGTTTTCACTTATTTCAAATGTACATTTTTCTACTTGTTGCTCATACGGTTTGGTTTTTTAGTGGTTAATCACGTAAAGGTTAAAACTAACAACACTTAACGTATTCTCAAATTAAAAACGTATGTACTTATATTTATTCACCGTTCAACACTCTCCTTAGTTCTGACTGGCCGCAGGCTTTCTTCTCAGCGATAAAACAATCCATCAATCGATCCGACATGATCTTCAGGCTATGAAAAGGTATTTCGGAAACTTCTAGTTTAAGAATTAATTCATTTTCCATCTATTGGTATTGTCTGCTGCTATATGATTAAAAATCTGGTTTCAAGGGACTATGTGGGGGCTCTGCATTGGGTCGATATTATTCTTGAATTCTGAACGGAGAGATTTAATCAGGGTTTTCGAAGCAAGGCTTGTTGTTGTATAGGATCCGAATTAGTGGCGTGTCCTGTGTCCGCCATTTGGATAATCTTGTCTTGCTTATTCTAATCATTTATTGCAAAATGGGAATAATGTTTGTCCCTTTATGGAGTGTTTGATTTTTACAATATTTTTTGTTAGGGCGTCGGTATTTCGAAACAAATTTTCAAAGTATCCTTCTTTCAAATATTTCTACCTTTAGCTCTGTTTACAACTTTCTTTGCGGAGGGACTCATTTTGAACCTGTTGGTGAAGTTACCGCCGCAATACTCACTAGAGTCCTTAGGCGGTACTACTTCGCCATAAAGGCTCACTCAGATCGACTTGTTTTGTGGGAATGCTAGTCTGTTTCCTTTCTCACTAGCGTTACGGAAGCATATTAACTCCGATTTCGAGGCAATTAGCTTGCTAAGTCGTCTACTGCTCTTTGTACATTTTCTACAGCGAAAATGGGAGGAGACCGTGATTGGTTAGTACTAGTATGTCGTCTGCAAACAAAATAACCTTCGGATTCCAAGACGGGTTTTGGTTTCTACTTGTAGAGTTGGTAGGGTTCACAAGATCGTGAAGAAAAAAATTTAAAAGGTACTGCCCGAGAATGGAAACTTGTGGAATCCCTAATAGGATTGGTTTTGGCGTTGAGGTTTGATGAGTTATTTTAAAATATAGGGCTCTGTTCAGTCGAAAATTATCAACGATTTTTGTAAAGGCGAAGAGGGCAATTTGAAGAGATGAGTTTGAATTTGAGACTGTCAGTCCGAACGGAGTCAAAGGCCTTTTGTAGATCTAGTGCGCAAGCAAGCGTGCATTGTTTCTTCCGCAAGTTCTATGTGACCGTATCGTGCATGTCCTGTTGAGTTCTTATGTTGGAATCCAAACTAAAACTCTGGAATCAGGTTTTAACAGACCACCTTAAAGCTACGTAAGATGATTCCCAGGACTTAACTTATGGTAGATAGTAGCGAAATAGGTCTGAAATTTTTAATATTACTATCGTAGTGTGGCTATGGAATGAGAACAAAGGTAGATATAGGCTTATCTAGTTAGGAAGGATCATGTGATTTTCTAAGAGCTGATTCGTTTGTTCCAGAATTAGTTTATCTAGCAATTTATCGAAATCCAGAAGGAGACTTATCAGCCTATGGTTTCTAGGGAGTTATGCATTTTCACTCGGTTTGTGTATGTTTAGGACGACTGGGTATTTGCATGAGATAATGCAAAGCAATAATAGGGAAGTAAGAAATATGGGAGAGAAGAACAAAAGCTTCTTTTGGGCAGGTTTTTCATTGAAATGTGAGGAATATTTTTTTCGTCCGTTTTCTCAGTTTTTTTCTCGTTTTTTCTCAGTTCTTTTACCATTTTGAATTTCTCTGTCGATTTAATCTTCTCACTGGCTAGTACGTAAGTCTTCTGAGAGGATGAGCGGAGAGTTTGTGCAACAAATCATTCTGAGTCCTGGCCTCTGCATTGAGCAAATTATATTGTGGTTAATTAAAACTATGTCTGCAAGTAGCTTAGCTTTGGCATAATAAATGACACCGTTGTTTTTCTTTGGTTGTCGTGGAACATGTTTATGGCTAGCCTGGAAGATTATTCCATACGTTCAGTGAATTGTATTCGAATTCACCTAGCATGGAACTCTAACACAGGCTTCGCATGTTGGTTGGTAGGTTTTACTCGAATAGAGACAGTTGACATCTATTTTAATTTTGATATCTTTAGTTCGCGAACATTGCCTTCTTAGTTTGTTTCATACTTAAATGAGCTTTAAGGCTTCAATAGTTCGGTGTACTACGTTCAATACGATTTTTCATGGTCATGCTAAACTCTGTAATTTGCACTTTTCATTAAAGACAGGTGGTTAATTACAGGTAGTAATATTGTCATTGGTATATTTTCTGTTAACTGCTCAACGGCTGTCTTTGGATGAGTATATGTTTGCAGATGGTTTTGTGTACATGCGCGTGCTTTGGTGGATATAAGGTGGAGCAAGAAAAAGGCTTATAACACTGTTAAGTCTAAGGTAATGCAATTTCAAACAATATCTGATTGAAAAAAAAAAATTAAATATTCAACTATCTCATGTTGAGCCATTGCCTTTATGGGAGTAATATGGAGGCTCATTTGGACAATACAAGTATCCATTTTTCTCAATTGTGTAGTCAAAATGGGCACTGCCAATTTTATTTTAACACAAATCATTCCATCGCGGATGCTTTAAGTTGAATGCATCACGTGAGGGTGGTACCTGGCTATTTAACTGAAAAGATTTTTAAGTCAATACAAAACGAAGGTGGATTTGCTAAATGAATTTCAAATCCGAATTCGATGAACCGATAAATGAGATGTCTCACTTGGTGCTTGACAAGCCTTCACTCCTTTTCACCAGTTGTGAACGTGTTATATTTCTCACGGCTTTTAATAAGTGTTGAGAAAATTGTAATGGAAATCATATTAGTTTCATTTAAAAACTGTCAACTTTGCACTATTCCGTTTCTAAAACCATTTATACATTGTTTCATTAATTAGCCCCTTCTTTTATTTCATATATTGATCCTTTTGCCACACTGACTCCCTGCAACACATCTATCTAAATATATCCTTAACATTCGTTGTGAGAATACTCTTAGTTTCTCAATTAAATGTTATTGACACAGTCTTTCCTTTTATTTAAACACCTTTTGCTTGCTGATCACTCATCATCGTCATCATCGAACCCATCAAAACAGGCGATTTGATATTTTCCCAAAAGTATCTTAAACAGAGTGTTTGCCGAAAGAAAAGTTCACTAGTTGTATTGGGAAAACAGCAAAAGTCGTGGGCATCCTTCGTAAATATTTGAAATGCACTTGAGTGTGTGGCGCTATGCAATTGAATATGATGCTGCTGCCGGTCTACGAGATCCTTATCTGATTTTAGTGCAGAATCCTAGAACGGTTGCGAACACATCTATCGAATCCAGCAGCTGACCCATCATCTTTGCCGATATCCAGAGATTTTTCATATTTCATATTTATTCAGACAACAATCGTGGGAAGTGCATATCACTTTAGTGAATTTTTCTCAAGTGGTTCGGTATCAGTGAGAAAGAAAGGTATGAGTATCTTTATTCATGTCTGTGGTTTGATAGTTTCATTGGAAGTGTTGCCGATTCATTTAGTGGACTTTCAAATGTAGTCATGAAGTTTGGATATTGATGGAGGATATCGAAGAGAATTTGAAGCAGCAACACATATTCTAATCATCACCATCAGATGAACCAACCATCAGCATGTTTATCAAACCACTGACTATTTGAAAAGGTGGTATCGAAACTCAACAAGCCTTTATTATATGGCGCCATTTAGTTGTTTATTTACAATTCACCACTTAGCATCATGACGCATCGAAAATCCCATTAACGCGCATTCATCTCGGCAATAATTGCTCTCCGATATCATTTCGATTTATCCAACTCGGGATAATTCATGGGTTACCTTTAAAAGTGAACCAATTTGCAGAAATCTTTATACGGAACCAAGCAGTGGATAATTATTGCTAAACAAAATGGTGGGAATAAGAATTTCTTCAAGCGATGAAGAAAATTCCTACAAAATTATTGGAAATTATCGAGCGTCTGATTACATGGTTATATTATGATCTATATGAGTTCGTCTAGTTTATGTGAAATTACATGTGAAATTTCTTTGTACTTATATACTTTGCATTATGTAGGGGGAAAGGTATACTTAAATTGGTTGCAAATAGACGCTTGGATACCATTTGAATTGAAGTTAATATCAGCTCCTTTTGATACAATTCGAGTTGATAACAATTAGAGGTTATATTTGTTGGTGGCGCTAAGTTAGACTGTTGGGAATGTTGTTGGGAAAAACTCCTCGCATTTACAACTAAGCCAAAATAAATTAAATTTGTGATGCTGCATTTCGTAGATAGGAGCACAAGGACGTGTTTTGAATTTTCTCCAGTAATGATTTCTTTTAAGAAATGTGTTGAGTTTTTCTAAGATTTTATTAGGTCCTTCTTTGGACGAGTAACCATTTGGATAGCTCTGCCCGGTCGAAAAAATGCTTAGAGCGGTGAAATTGTGTTGCACAACACGCTCGGGCGGTCCTGACACAGGCATGTTGGAGCGCCAGGGATAGAGGGATCTCCTTTCTAGTACTTTTTTCCGTTCCATTCCTCCACAAACGTAGGAATACGAGGCCGAACTGTATCAAATGATTCCAGACTAGGTTCTCAGGTTAACAGATGAGATTCCTCGTTATCTCGGTGTTTTTGCGCCATTAGGAAAATTTTCCCAAATCAAAAATATTTTCCGAAAAACACAAATAAATGTAATTTTGATAAAACATATATATATAATTCGAAGGTTTCAGATCCTCCTTCTTCAGTGTTTGTTATTGATATGGCTTAGTTTCAAAGGTCTATGGAATTATATATTTCTGACATGAAGATGGTCTTATCCCTATGTAAGAGGTGGCTTTGAGAAGCTGAACAGTGAAGAATATCATGAATTGAGGAAAATTCCGTACAGGACTCTATCAAAAGAGTGGAGAAGGCCCTTATAGATTGCAAGGAATTCATACCAGATATAATCGCGTTAAGGGTCATAAATCCAATACAATTCTACGAATTATACACCTTCCAAAGATCCACATACTATGTAATGAGTTTCGTGAAATCATAACTTGCACGAACGCCTCAAAAAGCAAAATCGCAACATGGCTAGTGGAGGAATGTTAAAAATATAATCAACCTTAAAGCAACCTCAGTGAAAAATACAGCGGAATTAATCGAAAAGTTAAAGTCAGTCATACGTATCGAAGCAGACGGAATAATTGTATCATTCGACGTTAATGCCCTCTTCCCAATTGTCCCAGTAAAGAAGGCGCTGGCATTGTTCGAGGATTGGCTAACCAATCAGAGCGGAATCAAAATAGCAAATCATTCTACAAATGAGCAACACTTTGCATATCGGAGATCTATTTTACTTTCAGAGGAAGATTCTTTAAGCAAAAATCTGGTGTAACGATGGGGAATCACCCCTATTGAGTGAAATTTTTATGGGATGGGTAATGCAAAAAATTGCAGAAGAGGGTGTTTTTTCAGGAGTATGCATACGCTATGTCGTTGACGAGCTCGCAATAGTCAAAAGGGATAGAATAGATGAAATTGAAAGAAAAATAAATGATAAACACAAAAAAATTACCTTTACAATGGAAATAGAGAGCAACAAAGAATTACCCTTTCCATACCTTAAAATAATTAAAAATAATTACATATGTGAGTTTGACATCTTCAGGAAACCCACGACTATACGAGGGCGATAGCAGCTACATAGCACCATTCACACCAAACCAAGATGGCAACGTTCAACAGTTGGATATACCGAATGCTGACAATCCCGTAAACGAAGCAGCGATACGAATAGGAGAAGATGTTTACTTTAAAGATAGCAAAAATGAACGGCTACAAAGAAATCATTTTTATCGATACCAAGAAAATTGAAAACAGACTGCAAGCGGGGTCATTAACAAGCCTCCACGAACAAAACAGGAACCTTCATCCAATCCGAAATTCAGTGATTACGTATTCAAGATCTTTAGGAATATCGAGAAAATTCTGAAGAAAGTACATAACAGCTGTACTCACGAGCCAGAAATGAAAACTGGGATCCAGATTAGGCACACAGAAGGACAAGCAGCAGAAAGTTGAGAAATGTGGCAAATACAAAATAGCTTTACAATCATGCCTAAAAGCGTACATTGGACAAACGAAATGGCCCGTCAAAACAAAGTACAGAAAACTCTTCAAAGAGGCAGAAACGCTAAAATCAAAGAAAGCCCCAAGCGTAACCGCATGGTCAGACGTCGCTAAATATATTGTAGAAACCAATCACGCAATCAAGTGGGATGATCTAGGGGTAATATAAGAAGAAAGAAATAATCGTACAGAAAAAGAATTGGCCGTATATGAGAGCCTTTGGATTATTTGAAAACCGGAAAACTTGCGACTCAACGAAGATGTAGGCAACGAGTATTCGAGGCTATTAGAACTAATCAGTTCTAAGTAATAAGAAAAGTGTAATAAACGAATTTTAATAACAAACTAATTAAAGTTATGATAAAAGTTCATATAGATATAGGTATAAGGATATATGTTAAGAAAGAAACAGGTAAATTGTAAGGGATATATTAAAGCCCCAAATCTTATTGATACCATATCAATAACAAACACTGAAGAAGGAGGTACTCTTATCTTCGAAAAATAGATGCATGTTTTATCAAAGCTAAGTTTATTTGCGTCTTTCGGAAAATATTATTGATTAGGGTAAACAGGAGAGATGTTTGGTGGGGAGTCCATGGGGAGCATTACGCGTCTAGGAGTAATGCTGGAGTGTGTGTGGGACTCCTAGGAGTGCATGCTATCAGACCTTCCACTAAACACCCCCCATGTCAAGAGATCCTAGCCTGGAACTGTTTGACACATTACTTCGGGCTTTTTTACTTCGCCCTAGGGCGCCGTCAGCGTAGAGAAATCTCGCTCCAGCGGGAGGGGGCGGGATGGAGGAGGACTGCTGGAAAGGAGACCTCGCGCCCAAGGATCCATGGTCATTATTTTTGCTGTTAATATTGCCCGAGAGTAATGTGCCACACAGGTTCATATGTCGAAAGTTTTCAGCATTTCTCCGACTAGATTGTCTGGAGAAAGCTCTTCCATTACCTCCCACAAGTCCTGCCGCATCCTGTTCCACCTTCTACAGTTGAAGAAGGTGTGACATGCGTCTTCCCTTTCCCCTGGGTAGAAAATGCACTCTGGGGACCGTGATTTACCAATCTTGTGCAAGTAAGACTGAAAATACCCATGCCCGCTAAGAAGCTGGGTAAGGTAATAATCAGTCTCACCGTGCCTTCGATTTAAGCACGACCCCACGTCCTCTATAAGGCGGGTGGTCCAGCGGCCATTAGAGTCGCCTTCCCAGGACTGTTGCCACTCGAGTATTGAGTGCGAGCTCGTCGCGGTCTATAAACAGTCGCATCTCCGATCTGCAAAGGAATTACCGTTCTAATTCTTTTCTTCGTGCGAATGACCACCTCGGTTTTCTCTAGTGCCAAACTGAACCTGCGGGTGGTCATCCACTCCCTCACTCGACGCATTAGCATTCCCAGTCTGCGCTGCGCCCTGCTCTAAAGCCATACTGCCGAGGAGAAAGGTCCCCTGCAGCACGAATTTCGTCAGTGAGTCTTCCCTTAATGAGCTTTTCGAACACTTTTCCGGCTGTGTCCACCATACAAAGCAGAGGGTATGTAGAAGGCAGCCCGGGGTCCCCTTTCTACTTGCTGATCAATACGAGCAATAAGAGGACAGGATGAGTTGGGAAAAGCGCCTGCACTATGCCGTCCATCTTGTCTGCTTGAAGTAAACACGGCTTCCGTAAGGTACCGAGCTTGCGGCACACTACCTTGTAGCCGAGCCCCCATGGATCCCTGTTAACTTCGTCCACAAGTTCCCACCAACAGCGTGTCTTACTCTCATTGATGAGTCTTCGGAGTTCTTTCCTCGCTGACCTGTATGCTGCCGTCCTATTGGATGCTTTCTCTACGCTTCTCGAGCGCTGAGCTGCCCATCGAAGTCTGTGACACTCGCCTCGTTTGTCTGCGATATCTTTTGACCACCAATGTACAGCAGGCCTGTCGTGTCGAGGCCTCCGTCGAGGCATAGATGAGCTACAGGCAGAAGTGATGAGGCTTATCGTTGACTCCACTATTCCCTCTCCCCGAAGGGCTCCCCGATGTCGTTGCGCCATTTAGAATCACATCGGCGAAAGTCTCCACGTCCATTTTTCTGATGTTCCACCCGGGAGTGAAAGATCGTTGAGACGAGCGAGGAGTGGTATCACCGATCTCGAACGCGATGTATTGGTGGTCACTCGCTGAATAGTCCTCGAGTCCCTCTGGAATCGGTTTGAGACATGCCCACTCAACGGCTCTCGCGTTGAAGTCTCCTGCTACGAGTACTTTGCCATCTGTATTCAGAACAACATCCTCCAGCGCGTCCAGTCTAGTGTGAAAAGATGGTATTGACTCATTCGCCGCCAGGTATACGCTGAGAAACCGTTATACCTGGGCACCAAACAGACAAAACCAAACTCTGTGACTCCAGACAAAAACCGTGACTCTGGATCTGGAGTCGCATGCTGCCCCGAACCCAAACGGCAGCAGTATGGGAGTCATCGGAGAACCAGGCTGGTGAGGTATTATTTCGATGTTGTTCGTTCAGCAGCAGCAGATCAGTTCTCTTTTCTCTGGCGAACTGCTCTAACAAATCTTGTGCATTGATGCTACGGTGCATGTTAATTTGAAGGGCCCTGATCATTACCTCAGAGCTGCTTTTGCTTTTGCTAGTGCCTCTCTAAAGATTGGGCACGCGCCTGTACCTGCAACATGAGGGTGCTCTGTCGGTTGAGAGTTATGCTGATTACATAACAAACAGCGCGGAGTCTCAACACACTCTTTTATCTTATGCCCAGACGCTCCACACTTAAAGCAAAGCATACTACGGTCAGGGCCCTTGCAATTCGAAGTGATGTGCCCGTATCCAAGGCACTTGTAGCATCGAACTGGGATGGCTCGACGGCGAATTCTGCACACCACCCAGCCAATTATGAGTATAATATAGTGTTTTATAGTTCTCTAGAACCTAATTTTTGTTCTGATAGGTTTGGAATTCCACCTGGGGAAAAGCTCTGATTTTAAATTGCTAAAAAACTCTTGTAAGTGCACTTTAATTTTTCTTGCAAATCGTAATGCAGCCCATTGTGAGGAGTTTTCACGTTTTACGGGAAATGGTGAAAATCTGAAGGAACAAGTATGCGCAGGTATGATTGATGCGTCAAAACTTTGGGTACGGTCTTCAATAGCTTATTTCAAGTCTTCAAAGAAGTGTATTTCTTTGGGTTCTGGTTGGTTGTTGTAGTCTTCCAGCCTTATGACTGGAGCGTTCAGGTAATTTTAATTGGGGGAGAGCGGATCGTGCTATTTGATTTTATTAATTTGTTCAACTGGACACTATTCAAATTCTATTTAACCGCTGTATTGTTTAGGGGTAGCTGTGAGTACTTTTCCAATCTCATCAATTGAAAGGTATACCATCTTTGAGGGAAGTCAAACTTTGGAAGTTGATTGTTTTGGTTTTCCGTGTTTACCAAAGATAAAATACCTATTTCCTTCCTAGAAAACTTTACTATGAAGAAATTTAACTTTAATACCCCAAAACATTCCCTTGACGTGCTCACAGACAACGATGACAATCACGGTAGTTTTGATGTGTCATGTTACTTGGCTAAAGCACTAAAAACTGAGCTGTGCATCAAAAATACTCTTTTCGCTGAAATAACCTGGCATGCACCTCCACCCGCGTTTTTCGTTTTTCCACATGGAGGCTAATCGATCTTTTACGAACCTCTCATCACTAGCCAATTGAGTCGCGAACCTCAAATTGTGTGTAACTGGGTAAAACTGATGCTGGTAAATTCGAGAAAAACATTGTTTGAGTTTCATCTTGACTTCAAAAACCTTAAAAGTTCAAATACAGAGAAGCAATGATCTTAAATAACTTCTAAATAAAGGAAACTACAAGTTCATCTTGGAGCTTATACCCCTTCTTCGATTGAAGTTTTCCTTAATAGTCTGTAAATTTTCTTTGGTTTTAAATATTCACTTTTATCATTATGTATTTCCAATTTGAATTGATATGATTTTCCTTTAGTTTTCCTATATGTTCAATATTTCATTAACTAGATCTCCTTTTCCTAACCTTCCCTTAGATTTGTATGAGCCGCGCTGCTTATCAAACCGATACGGCATGGGTATTTGCAGTATTTTTCCCGAATGCTTATTTTCACCTGGCAACGTAAGTGCGGTTTTATCGATAGGATTTACCCTTACGATTTTCCTCTATTCGCATAAACCTTTTAAAAAAATTCGTTAATCCTAAAAGTCTTTGTCGGCAGCTGGACTCCATCTCTCGTCCTGAGTTTGCAATAATGTTGATACGAATTAACGATTATTCGAAGAAAAACTGATGCATTAATTTTTAGTATGGTTACGCACGCAGGTCTAAAGTGGTCACCAAAGTGTTAACTTAAGTGGTGCTAACCAAACGCTGTTACTCGAGTGTGGAACCTTTCTTTGAAGTTTTTCAGATAGTTACATCTTCACTCTCGTAGTCTTCCTCTTCTCCTGCTTGTCGCTGTTATTACAGAGCAACTAGCGCTGGTGAGCTACGCAAATTAATAAGACCTAAGGAACTTAAAGTTAAATCACTATCTGAATGCTGATAATAGAAGCTCAGTACTGAACTTTGAAATAAAATGGTGATGAACCAGTCAATAGTGTTAAAAATCGAGACTTTCTAGAATAACGTAACGATCCTTACACGGGATTAAATAAAAGGTTGAAGAACGACGGTAGCTTATGAATCGATCTTAAATTATACACAAGAATTGAGGATAAAAGGACATATTGCTCCTGCGATTGCCGAAGGAAGTGCTTCCTTAAAATCTGCAAGAAGATGTTAAAATGGGTCCCGTTCACACCAGTCAACGAATCAACACAAAACATTGACAATTGGGTTTTGATAGTTTTTTTAAGATTTGGACTCAAAAGAAGGATAAATATAAAATAAACCACTTCACAAGTAGCAGAAGACATGAACAAACAAAGATAGATGAATGCAAAGGAAATATTGGATACCTACGATGTGTAATAGTTCACTATTCACTAATCTAGTTAGAATATGTATGACAAAAACTTAACTCATTTGGAAGGGGATATTTCCTCATGCTGGAAGGAAAGAGTATTCAAGTTAGTCCTTCACTTAGCAATCATTTCATGGACATCTTAGAAAAGAATCTTAAAAAGCGGTGACTGTTTCAATGTTTTGGGTAAGAGATTAACACAGTTGATAGTCAAAAGGACCTACTCGACTAGATATTTAATAATTAAAACAATTCACACAAAAACTGTGTTAAAATAATATTTTTTCTCTTTTACAAAGCGAACAATACAGCTTTTCAGATATGAAGACCATGGGAAGTCCTAGCTTCACCATAAAGCAATTCAAAATACACACAAAAAAAAATACCGACAAGCTTCAACTGCAGAAGGCCATATAAGATAGGTCGATTCGACGCATAGATTTACAGGTTATGTTAACGTATAGATAACCAGAAAGCGAAACTCAAGAGATAGCTACGCTGGGAAGGTGAAGATACTACCATCCACCTCTGACAGTAATATGGTTAGCAAATCTATGAAAGATGACCCAAATATAATTGCATGTCCTGCGTTCATGAAGCCACAATTAGTTTGGAATCCATCATTGGTGAAGGCATTGTTTTCACGAGCCCAGCGGAATATTTTCATGAACATATTCGCAACAAATTGTCACATTCTCAGAAATGAACGATATTTATACGTTCATAGAGAGCCACATACAGGCTTTAAGTGGGTGTAATTCGTATAAAATGAAGTATGACGTTTGACCTAGACTTGGAAGCTAAGTGAGAAGCAGGAAGAGGACAAGACTCGTTCTCCGTCGTAAGTTGTTGTGGGAATACGAAAAATTGTTGAGCTAAACTAGGTATAAGCACGTGCAAATGGAGATTACAATCAACCTGATGATGAAAAAGTTGATACAGACAGCACATGTTTGGGAAAGTACGACGAGACTCCTTAAAAGATAGACGAAGAAGAGTTAAACGGAAGTCATTAGGTTCATAAGTTATGTTATAGAACACGAACAAAGTAAATATATATCTGACGTATTGAGTCGTCAGAATATGGTAGGAATAACGTCAGTTACAAAAAAGGACAAGTCATCTTGTAGAACATGATAATACTGAAGTGACCCAATTAGCCTTTACACTTCAAAGTTATCGGCACATACCGCAAAACGGGGCTACTTTGACTTCCAGGGTTACTTTCACAGATTTTGGGGCTACTTTGACAGAGCGCCAAAATCGGTTTTTACGTGTGCTCAGCAAGTGTGCGTGACCTCGGTGTGAAAATACGACTAAATATTGTTGGGATCTTTACTTTTCGGTAAGTTTATCGTATTGTTTACTTAAATAAAACTACAATTGTGAGTATTCGTGATTAAATTGGTGTAAAATAAGGATTTTTATTTGTTTTAGGTTACCTTTGTATTTGTTTGTATTTACAAATGAACTACAATGGTCAGAGAGTATAAAAGAAAACTGGGTGCCCGGAGTTACAAAAATTACAGCGATGAAACTCTCGCAAAAGCCGTTGCTGAAGTGAGGGCAGGTCTTCTTACCCCGAGTGCGGCTGCCAAGAAGTATAAAATAAATAGAACAACTATTGTAAACAAAATTCATCACCAACATGAACTAATGCCGGGTGATCCAACTGTTTTGACTCCTGAAAATGAAAAACTAATAGCCAATACCTTGAAAATATTAACAGATTGGGGTGTTGCTCGTACTAAGCGCGATATCCAAATTATTGTTCAGATGTTGGTCACCAGGGAAGGTAGGGTTATAAAAGAATGGAAAGACAACTCACCGGGGCCGGAGTTTGTGACCGACTTTGCAGCGCGAAACAACCTTACTCAGAGACTGGCCACAAATATCAAACCTGCTAGGGCATCAGTAGGTCCTAATGAGATAAAAGAATTTTTTGAAAATGTGAGACCAGCTCTGGAGGAGATACGTCCAGGTCTTATTTACAATTATGATGAGACGAACGTGACTGATGACCCGGGGGCAATTAAAATTTTAGTCCCTCGAGGTCACAGACGTGTCGAACGAGTCCAGGAGCATTCCAAATCATCGGTCAGCATCATGTTTTGTGGCACAGCAGACGGGAAAATGATTCCTCCTATGGTTGTCTACAAGTCAAAGCACCTGTACGAGAACTGGACAATGGGAGGCCCACTTGGAACAATTTACAGAAATAGTTATAGCGGTTGTTTTGACATGAACCTCTTTGAGGTATGGTTCTTCAAGTTGTTGTTGCCGAGCATCCAGCAAGAAAGAATTGGAAATGAAAAAGCTGTTGTCATAGGTGATAACTTAGCTTCGCACTTCTCACCTGAAGTCGTTCAGGCAGCAGTACAAAATAACATTCATTTTACGACTTTAACACCAAACTCGACGCACATAATGCAACCCCTCGATGTGGGTATATATGGTCCTTTAAAAAGACAATGGAGAAAGATTCTGGATACTTGGATAAAGGAATCGAGAATACGGGGCATTATTCCAAAGACACAATTTCCCATGTTACTGAAGAGACTGATGGGTGCATTGGCTCCCAATATGATGAAAAATTTGCAGAGCTCCTTCAGAACTACGGGATTTTACCCTTTCGACCCTCAAGCTGTTTTACAAAAGCTCCCAGGTGAACGCGAACAAGAAACAGGACGTATCCTAGATAGCTGTCTGCTGGAGTTTTTAAAAGAGACAAGGGGTTAAAACACTGAAAGAATTCGTCACAGAAGAGGGAGAAAAGTCGTTAATAAGCCAGGAGCACAAATATTGGTTACGAGCCAAAGAGATAATGCAGAAGAAGATTTTGCAACTATGGATGACTCTCCTGAAATAGAAGATAATGTCTCAGCTTTCAAGAATAATCAACCAGTCCCTTCAACCTCAGGGCTGCTTACAAAGCACCAGACTGATTCCGACGAAGATGTGCCTCTGAGTTGTTTGGTTCGCAAGAAGGAAATCAAAAACAAGGACAAGAAGAAGAATAAGAAGGAGTCTAATTTTTGTCATATCTGTAGGTGCGACTATAGGTTCTACCGCCATTCTGGTGACTGGATATGCTGCATTACCTGTAAAAACTGGGTGTGTGCGATATGCAATAAGGGCTCAAACAATCCGTCATATGAATGTGTGGTATGTGAGGACGACTCTAACTTATTGTTGACTCTAGCTTAAGAGACTGATTAAGTGACATTAACAGTACCTTCGGTACAAATATTGTAATACTTGCGTTAATAAAGAATAATTTAATTATAAAAATATTTGTTTTCATTTAAATCCATATAGTTTTCAATAAAATTATAGTTTTTTTGGTCAAAATGATGTCAAAGTAACCCATGCTTTTACTATCTTTGACGTCAGTTGCATTTCAATACCCTGTCAAAGAAACCCCACTTTTGGGGTTACTTTGACATTTAATAAATTAAAAAAGTAGGGAGTTAGGGGGTGGTAGGTTTTAAACTTGCCATAAGTCTGACAACCAAAAGACACATTGTTCTGTTGGCGTAAAAAAAAGTGAAATTCGAGCCGTAAAAAAAAAGTTACGATCCAAAAACCTCCAAAACCTGTTCAAAGTAGCCCCGTTTTACGGTAGTAGATAAGGTGCGCGGATTAAAGATAATCATTTATAAAATGAAGGCACGGAAGTGGTCAAAGAATATAACTTTGGGGAAAACCACTTGTACGATGTCGAAAAAAATCGAAGTTAGGCCGTTGAAAGAAGTAAGTCTGCATCTAAAATAATACTGATCCCAAGATACGAAGAGCTCCAAATTTGAGACAAATGGTCGTTGATAGTTTCTAATGCCTTGGATGAATTGGTGACTATCACGTCAACTTGAAACTGCTTATCCAACACCGTAGCAGTACCATTGGTTGTGGTAGATCGAACTTAAAGGACTCCATGTTGCTTAAAGCAATAACTGACTGCATTTTCCCAAAGAGCCTGTTGCGAACAAAATGTTCTAGTTGTTTTGGAAAACAGAAAATAGTACGATATTTGGATATAGGATATGAAACCATACTTGGATATAGGATGTAGGATGATAGTTAGTAAAAAGAATTGATCATCAAAGGAATAATGATAGCTTGTTTCCAAACAAAGGGAAGAGACAATGGTGCTGACATAGAGGATGCAATTAATTTCACAAATATGTTTCGAATACCTTCTGGACTAGGATTTACATTAGGATAAATACAGTTAATAATTGTTTGTATGTATAAACGTATTATTTAGATTTCCTCAATAGCAACACATGCTGTGAGTAGTATGTGCTAAGAAATAACATCAGTTTACGTTGAAAATGCGCTTAGATGGACTGGCTTATTGTTATATTTAAGGGACATCATCTTTGTGAACAACATGTGAAGAGAGGACAAGATGCAATCCTACTATTGATTTTTTTTTGTTGTACCAAAGAGCTTACATGTCTTGTTCGACTGTCGAGCGTATGCTGGTCTACGTTCTGTGCGGGGTATTGACTTCTTGAGAACCCCATAAGATGTTGGGAATGCATTGCAAGATGAGGATGCCTTTCAGAGGATCAACGGGTTTGTGCGTGAAGCCTTCCGATTGTGACTACAGCACTCTGCCACGCGGGGAAATGCGGGTTCTGTTGCTGTCTGCTAGTCCCTAAATGTTGTCTCCGTTAAGTGCCCTAACCATAGTATCGTAACTGTATAAATGTCTTGTCTGAACCTACTGTCGTCATTGTATTGCTGTCCTGGGGCTACTGGGTCACCAACCCATCAGAATACGAACGTAAATTGGCAGTAGAACAAATCTATATTCTACGAAAACCTGAGCAGAGGTTTGATCTGTAGCACGGGTTAGGGGGAAGCCCATGACAGGTTAATGTCGACCCCCTACACGGTGAGGAGCCTATCCTGGCTGAAACGTGGTGGTTTGCGATGTGGCTAGAAAGTATTTTCTGAGTACCAACCAGTGTAACTTGGGTTTCTTGTATTTCTGTGTACTGGGACCTCATTTTTAATGAGGGGCGCTGGTTGACGTATCAAATCAACCCAGTTTTTCGAGACAGTGAGGTAAGGCCTAATCGTGACAGGTACTCACGTTAAACACTTCAACTTCGTGTAGCAAGGATCTTGGCCAGTTGTATTCGGGAATCCAGGTGGCTTTGAATAAATTGGGACCTAGCACTGAAACTTGTTTGAGATCTTAGGTCTTTTCAACCCCGTCTATGGAGACCATGTAATTAAGCCATAAAGGCAGGTGTCAACGTTAAATCACGTGACTTCATGTATTGTATCAATAAAATAAATATTGAATATGTGCGCAAACTGGGACAAAATGCAGCAATTGTGTTTCAAATAAGTAAAACTAAGGCTCTTGGGCATATGATTTTCTTTTACCGGTATTTTTTATCCTGTGATCTTGTATGGATATTGAAGGAGAACCAAATTTGGGCTATGTATTGTTTCTTCTTTAAGAACGAACAGTTTTTGGCAAAAACGATTGAATAAGAACGAAAATTCTATAGGGAGGAAGGGAAGAATAAGCCTTTTCAAAGAATTTATGTAATATAAATCATGGACAACGACGTTGCGTGTAATAAAAACTCTTGCGTGTAATCAAAAAAAGTGAAGGAAAATCAATTGTTGTATGCATTCGAACAAAAACCGGTCAATGACATATGAACTCAAGTCTCAAGAGGTAATAAAAAGTTGACACGCCCATAGAAAGTCTTCACAAAGTAAAGTTTTTGAAAACAACGTTTCTGATTTTTTGAAATGGTCGCTTTACACTGCCGAGATTAAATTTCACATCGTCACATCACCAGACGCTAACCAACGGCTGGCTGATGCACTGCAAAAAAATCATCGTGATATACAACCCCGTTTTCTAAAATCAAGAATAATTGGTCAAAGAAAGTAGGTGAGACCTTCTTTCGAACCCTGACCATCGCCTTCATCAGAAACAGATGTTCAACTTATGGTGGTAGCTGCAAAAGACCATCACAGCCACTTCGCAAGTTCGGACAACACCGTAGAGGCCACTAGGTGTAAAAGTAAGGTATGTAGTCTCAAAACTCATTCCTCCAGCACAAAATTCAAATAAATAAAGTTTAAATACAGAAATTAATTGTTTTGTTTTGTTCATTTATAAAATTTATTGTATTTCCAGTTGATATTTTATGTTTAATTTGGTTTTAATGTGCATTTTATGTGTATTAGTTCGTATTCCTTGTTTTTAACAACTTTTGTACATTATTGTGTTAAAATTTCGATACTCAAGCCTTGAGCACATCTGGAAATTGTCATTTTATTAGTAGTATTCATTTAAAAATGTTTCTTCTCAACTAGTTACATATTCATCAAAAATGTAATATTCAATATTTTAAATAGTTTTTAATGCATAAATGAATGTAATTTTAATACATAAATTATAATAATAAATAATTTTTTTATAATGTATCAATAAAAAAATAAAAATATGCCATAATAATACAAACTACCAAAAGTATGTTTACAAATTTACAAACAACAAAAAAATCTTCGATCTATTCATAGTTTGGTATTGAAGGCTTAAATCTTCTTCACTTTTATAGCTAAGAGCTTTTGACTTTGAACATGAAACTCTCTATGAATTTTTTCATAAATGCTTCCATTGTGCAGAATTGTTATGCAAATGTTTGGTATAAACCTTTATCTGCGGGATTTTCCTTGTCGAAATGAGCACAAAGTTATTTCGAAACTCTATATGAACATTTTTCTGCGGGCATATTTTGTCCTTCTGACTATTCTTTATCTCTCATTCTTTGTAGAATGAGAAATTAGGAAAAGAATGTTTCCCTTGGAGTAGTTGTGGTCATTCTTAGTTGTTTTCATTCAAAAAAGGTTTCACTCCATAAGTACAGTTAAAACGAAACGATCAACCTTTAATTTCGAAAAAAAATTCCAGAAGAAAAATTTTCATTTGTTTTTGACTCTTCTCATGAAATTTCTATTCTTCATAAAAGCTTCTAATTGTTTATTTGTTGCTGATCAAAACGATTACATTATGCTATTTGGTTTATTTTCGTTTTTGTAATCTTCACTTTAATTGTTAAACAATCCGTCTGTTAATATGACGGTCAAATTGGCAGATAACTAAAACCAAACATCAAGCAAATCATGTCTCAATCTTTCCATCAATCTTTGATTAAGATCGTGCGATAGTCGTAAGATCTATTTAAGAATGCAATTAAGACATTATATGTCGAGCAACAACGTCCAAATTAAAGTATGTTCGATAAACGATCTCTTCCTTTCTAATAGACTGGGACTAATCTTTCACATGTTTGAAAATAATTGAATGGCATACAAAAAATATAAAATCATCACCTGAATGATGCAAGTCTGAAACAAAAAATCAGTTGATGGAAAATTGACCTAGCGCTCTAGTTTGACTGAGTTGTAGATACTCTAGATTTGGCAAGGAAAATTTCATGGAATAAGAAAATAACTAACAATGGGCTTGAGTACAAGGAAAAGAAATAGACGAGTACAAAGATTCGGCAAAACTCCAGAATTCTGTTTTGTTTTAACTACTAATATTAGATTAAAAATGTTTCTAGCAGACTCGGAAATGTTACTGTTTGCGATGACTGCGACTCAATGATGGTCAATGTGAATGTTCTTCATCTAGGATATAACGCAAACCATTAAAAAAAACTTCATATAATATGACATGATAAAGGTAAGCGAGACGATTGTGTTGATGTTGATTAAGTTTGCGGACATTGGCTCGATAGAGTCCAAGTTTGGTGCGTGTCTGTTTATTGATCGTCTATAAACGTGAAATCAATTATTCACTCCGTAACGACTCCAATCCAACCTGAGCAATAACTCTGCGAAGTTGTCATGTTAGAGATCAGTTTAAATTTGTTCGTCCCTCGGATTCCGATACAACATAATCAGAAACAATCAAAACACAACATCACAAATAGACGGGAAGGAGTAGCCGGGGAGGTGGTGCAGATATTGAATCCTACATAAAATCAGCGACGTGCTGCCTCGACAATTCCTGTCATTCCTGATCTGACGATCGCTACGTCTTACTTTCGTGATATTGTGCTGGGTCATTTGTCCATCTAAAGATTCAGATGGAGTCGAGATAGTATCGCTATAAAACGTTTTGTAGGATTCTTCTTGGTCTTGGGATCTTTGTGGGCCCTGCTCTTTTTGTTTGTTTATTATATGACATGGATCTCGTTGCTATAGGGAATGATCTGTTGCTTTTTTGGTACCGAATGACTGACGCGGTCCATGGACGTAGATGCTCGATTTTCGTTTGCTTCATTAAACATTTATTGATTGGCTGCCTAAAACTTTCACCACTTTCACTTGCGAATTTATCAGAAACTTGTCGAGTCAAAATATTTGAATTTGCTGAATTAGCGCAATATGTTGGGCAAGTTCCTAAATTCAGTCTGACTTAAAACCGAAATTCAATGTTAAAACACTTAAAACCAATTGTGTTTACATAACCTTCAGATTATGGGCGCATATTTTGTGGTTACCAACCATCCAACCAAGCTATCTGATTTTCAACTTCACATGCTCTCCAGGACCCCCATGAACATCTACACCTTTGCGGCCACCAACTGGTCTCCCTGGAATCATGAATGATGTAATGCTTCATCCCTTCGCAAAAGGAGCTGTCATATCACAATGTCTAGGATGCGCCACAACACTATGATCACTTCGTGGCGTTGTTTGTCGAATTCATTATAACAATCAGTGGGACCACTCTCGTTTGGACAACAAACATCGATCGTGTGCTCCCTGCAACGATCAGCGTCAGCTATCAACTATCAATTTGATCGATGTACCAGATACCAAGTATTGCCAACATCTCGGCGGATTGAGATATCTCGTTGTTGAGGTTGTTCTTACACAGAAACCTGTTGATTGATATGATTTCCATTTTCTTTTATGCACAACTATCATCTCATAACTATCTCATCTTGAGTGATTCGTAGTAGACAAAAACGAGTCCTAATCTAAAATCTGAATCTGAATCTGAACCTGAATGTGAGCCTGAACCTGAGCCTGGTCCCCGTTAGCTGGTCACTTGTACGTTTCGCGCTTAGTCATGGCTCATTTTCGTAAACTGGATGCCATTCTTAAATTGATTTGGTGGCTGACGGTGCCCCGTGGCCTCTCTGGGCTGGATTGTAAGATTTGGCCGAGGTTTTTGAGAGCCATCTAAGTGACTCGTCAAAAGATATCTTTTTCGCCTTCAGTATGTTTATATTTTTATTTGTATTTATAGTTGTTGTTTTTCCTTGTTTTAATGGAGTTGATCGTTTATGAACTCAGTGCCTCTTAAGTGGATGTGTTAAACGCAATTCAATTTCAATTTTGCTAGGCTTTTCTCGTGCGAGGTTGGTATTTTCTTGGAATGTGTCAAGAGCCATTGTGTGAGCGATGAAACAGGAAGTCGACGATTATGAAAGTAGTTTGGACATTAAGTACTCTCGGTGAAGTTTAGTCGAATTACTGACTGATATGAATATGTTCTGATAAAGTAGCGCGATTTGGATAGTGTTTCTGCTAATTTTTGTATGCTTGGATTTCATGCTATACGACTGTATTATAACATTGACCGAAACTGAAAATGCTATTAAAGGATTTTCATTACTTTTAGATGGTATAACCTCCTGCAAGCGTAATATGCAGCACTGAAAACTGATTGAACAGCCTATTTTGGGCGTGAGGAGTGTAATTTTTTATAGACCCTTTCAGACATGTAAAGGTGAAGTTCACAAGCATTAGTTTTACTGAAAAATGCGGCAGAATTATAAGTTCAAACATCAAAGCACACAAATGAGTTGTTTGAATCTAAAAAAAAGCCTTGCTCTCTGTTGCTCGAAGGAGGCTGAACCATTATGGTCTAATCCTAATAATTTATAAGTTTTGCTAGGTAATATATCCGTTATAACTTGAGCGAAAACGAGTAACACAAAAGGAGTAATTTTTAATGCAAATTTCATTTCAACTTTGCGAATTTACTTCTCACCCACATTTTCATCCCGAAACCTTTCATATGTATGAACCAGTCTTTTCATATTTTCAGGCTGTTATGATTTTATTCTGAAAGCTGACTTGGCTTCCAGGGATTATTTTTGAACTTGCTTGTCACGGTTTTATATGTCATGTCTGTTTTATGTTGTCCAGTAAAGTAAAGTAATGCACATCGCACTCTAGAATTCTCTATATTTAACACATATTTAACACATGATTCAAGCGTTAATGTAGAGACTAAAGTCTTGCAAATAGTGTACCGGCTTTTCGCAACAAAAAGAGATCCTTAAACCGCTCTAACACTCGGTTTATTATCCTGATGTAAGCCCAAACTTACATCAGGTAAGTAAGTAAAGTAAAAAAGCAAAACTTAGTCCGTTACTGTTTCAAGCTTAAAAAACTTTTTTTGGGAGTCTTTGAGAGAAGTGTTCCTACATCCTCGTTTTGGAATATGCTGATGTCAACCTAAGCCCTTCAGCCCGGAAGGAATTGGGTAATGAAAAAAAGACGAAAGTAATTTTAAAAGTCTGTACCTTATTGAATAAATATATCTGCATTGCATCCGATGCAAGTCTCCTACTCTTTCAATTTTTGTTATTTTGCAAACAAAATGAAATGCGATTGTGACGATGTGGAGCTTATTTTCTGAGTATTAATATTTGTTGTCCATTACTAGCTACTAAAAATTTTATGAAAGTAGAACAAGTTTTTGACTAGAGTTTCTAGCAATTTTTATCCAGGATGGTCTTTGGAGTTATATCCTACCTTAAAACACGGTTTCGAAATAGAGGTGATTTGCAAGACTGATTCGTTATCAAAAACTTCATAGAATCCTAACTGGTGAACCAACCTAGCCTAAGAACCTTATTAAGAGGTTAATATTATTGTGGGATAGTTTAGGTCCCTTCACTTCGAGTTTTTGTGAAGAAAAGTCATTTATCAAAACAGATCTTTAATATTTTTTACAAGATGAAGAATGCACTGATGAAGAGTAATTATGTTAAAATACAATCACCACTTTTAGAGGTATTTATTTGAAATATTTTTTTAAATTGATTTATAACATGACAAAACGAAATGTATAGATTTTTTTAAAAAAAATTCAATTAATTTCAGTGCATTGATACAACTCCTAAACTTTGGGCTGAATATCACAACTCAGCTCAAAGCCGTAAAAGGAATTTAAAATGCTTTTAAAGTTAATCTAAAGAAATTAAAGGCAATCATTATTTCGGATGTTGAAATGAAATTTCGAAGATGTTTAAATTGTGTTTCAATTCTTCTTCCAGAAGCTCCGAGCCAGCAATCTAACCAACCAATCTTTTACTCCTGGCAGGCTTGAGTCACAATAGTTGAGTCACAGTTTTACTTGATGTAATTATTAAGGGATTAAATACTAACGAGGATTTGAAAATGGATTTACGCTGTATCAACACTGCAAACAAGATTTGATGAAACAACATCTATTGTCACGATTCGAGGAATAATTGAAGTATGGGTGAGGAGTAATGGAAAGTCGGTGAAAAGCACATCATAAGAAAATCTGCATGATCGAAAACGAATGGTGTTTATAATATACGAACTGGCGACGATCCTGAAAACTCGTTTTGCAACATTAGTTCTGTCCTGGCGGCATACATACCCATGCATACAGATAGCTACTGGCTGCAGAGAATATAGAATGAATATTATTTTTATACTGAAATATTCAAATTCGTCATCGGGCTTGCATTTAAAATCTGATCAAATTTGGCAATGAAATCGAGCACTAAAAACTAACCTACTCAGGAAAAATTAAAAATGATTCATTAAATTTATGTTATGCAATCCATTTATGCTTATCCATTTGTTCGAAACTGAAAAAGATCAAAATGGAGGCCACAGGACGAGAGTTCAGGTCTACGAGGTTTGTTCAAAAAGTATCGCGAATTTCATGTTTTTTTCAAGAATTATTTATTTATTCATGAATATCTATTTTGTCCCCTTCAAAGTGATCCCCGTCAGACATTATACACTTGTGATAACGTTTTTTCCTATCCTCCAACATTTTGAAAAATCATTTTTTGTGATCTTGTTCAGCTCCTCCATTCGATGCCGTCTTTATCTCCTCAATCGTGGCGTTGCGTCGTCCTTTCATGGACCTCTTCAGTTTCGGGAACAAGAAAAAGTCACAGGGGGCAAGGTTTGCGGAATACGGTGGCTGCGGCATTATTAGAGTATTGATTTTGGCCGAAAATTCGCGCACAAGTAACGATGTGTGAGCAGGGGCGTTATCATGGTGCAAAAGCCAATGTTTGTTCTTCCACAAATCCGTACGTTTCTGGCGGACTGCTTCTCGCAAATTGCGCATAACCTGGAGGTAATATTCCTTTTTGACAGTTCTACTCTGCGGTAAGAACTCATAATACACCACGCCCCTGTAATCGAAGAAAACTGTAAGCAAAACCTTCACATTCGACCGAACTTGGCGTGCGTTTTCGGTCCTCTGGGAACATTTTGTACCACCGATAAACGTTGCTTTTGTCCAAAGTAGCTTCATCGTATGCAACAGTCAACATTCTGAATGCATCCGCGCACTTTAAGTTGTTATTCACACAAAATTTAATACAAATTCTTTGATCCATTTTTTGGGATAAACGAAAATCGAAGACAAGCTAGAACACATCCACGCACAATAACTGCCAAACACTGACTGAACATAAAAAATGACCGGCATTGTCAACATAAGTGAGGGTCATGAGTACCAACATAACGCCACCAAAAGATCAAAAATCGAACATGCGTAGCCCGCGAAAATTCAAAATTCGCGAACCTCGTAAATTATTTTAGCTTTTCAATAAGAAAGAACTTATAACGAAAAATTCCATCCACTTAACATGTATTCATAATTTCTAATATTTGTTCTGATAAATAATTGCAAAAAACCGTGGAAGAAAGAATTATGTGAATTGAAGTGTTGCACTGTGCAGGATGATATCTATAATAGTATTGAACCTACAACTTACTATAGCAGTAAGTAAGAAAAAATGACTCTAAGCATTTTTAATTATTTTGGGATTTTTAAAGAAGAAATACTCTTGCAGATTTCCATCAATTCAATTTCAAAGACTTTGTTATTGAACTTTTTTGCCAGCGTTGTATTGACAAAAAAAAATTCAAATAGCATCTAACTTTCAAAAATTCAAAAAACCATGTAACCAAGTTCTTCATTTGTGGTTTGATGAGTGTCATACTTGTAGTAATCAGTTCAAATCAGTTGAATAGAGTAAATAGAGTGCCAGGTGCTCCATTACTAATGCACTGAATTGTGGTAGCGATGTTCAGGATAAGAATCAAATAACGAATGTATCTAACAAACTCATGGACACTTCAATCTTGAACTCTTTCTTCTGCAACATATTGAAATGTGGGTGCAGTTACACTCCCTAATCAGCCCTCAAAGAAGTCATTGCAGGTCTTAATTAATTTTGGATGTGAAGAAACTATCGTTGGGTTTTCTTTCGTTTCCAGTGTGCTCGAATACACTCGTAGTCATCGCAGTAGAGTCAAAAAACGAAAAAACAATGATTTTTTTGTAGACGATTTAGAACTGATTGAAACTTTATAGCTAACAATTATACTGCAAACCTTAAAGTGATTTATAAACGAATTTTCCTACCTAAAAGGTATTTATACTTTAAGTACGATACAAATTATAAAATAATATTTGATAAAACAAAATATTTCCCCCGCAACCCACGCTATGATAAATAATTCAAAATTAACAATGTAAAACGAAAGACTTAAGCCAGTAACCTGAAACAAAAAATGATTATTTTGGAACTTTTTCCGTTTAATCTTGAGTTTTTAAGTTTTGTTGTTTTTAACCATTGATTTAAATTAAAATAAGGAAAAAACGGCATAGTTTAGCAGAAAATGTTCGTTATTCTTCTTGTTAACAGATTAATTTTGCCAACATGAAGTCAATCAAAAATTTTGAACGAATGATTGTTTCGATGTTATATAATTGGGGATTTATTTAAAATGTCACATTTTGAATCAACATGACTCATTTTCTGTAGTACTTCAAAAGAAGAGACATAAGAATATTGTCATAATTCAATCCAATTTCATACAGAAGACATCGAATTTTATTATAATCAACCACTTTAACTTCCCTTTTTAACCGTTTGTAGGTGAAACATGAATAAGTTAGATGTGATCAGATAAACGCCCTTAGCCTATTATAAGAAACCTTATGAATATGTAGTGGTCAATCTTGCAAGTCACCAAGTGGCGTTAGGCATCAGACAAACATTTCATTGAAATAAAAAAACAAATATCTCGGGACTTAAACGATATGCTTGGCATATCGGAAAAACAGGGAACACGATATGAAAAGAGCATACCTTGCTCATATTTTCAGAATGAATTTTGAAGGATGTTCCAACGGAAGGACATTTGAGAATTATTTGTTTTGTGGTTGTTAAGAGCCTCGGGTCAGTTATTATTAATATAATGAATGTAGACTTGAAAGGAGATTTTATCTGAAGGTGTAGTGTTTGCCTTTAGTCTGTTCTTTGCAAGAATGCATTAAGATTTGAGATAAAATGTTAGATAAGAAACGTTTATTTAGAAATATGTTGGTTTTAAAATGTTGCTTGTCTATTAAATGTGATTCAGTTTAATTTTGTTAGAATTATTTTTTTTATTGAAAAACATAATAAATTATGATAATTTATTTAATTTAGATCGGTAAAAACTTAAATCTAAAGTCTTTATTCTATTGGTCAAATTAGTTGAATATTAAGGATATTTGTAAGGGATTTACTATCAACTTTATGTGAGAACTATCAGTTAAATAGTTTCATCTGTTCGCGCATAGCCCAAACCACTTTTAAGTTCAAGTTAAGTTCATCACTTTTTTAATAAGGTATACAAAAATTTTCACTCTTCTTTTTGTTCAGAAAAATTTATTAACTTATGACGTGTGTATTCTTGAATTTACGACAATTAATGAAGTTTTTTTAACGTTTTTCAGTTTTTTCAACTTTATTTCTATAAACAAACAATATTAATCAATGATATATTGACCATTTTGTTGAATGATGGCTTTGTTTTTAGAAGCGAGGAACTGGTCCAACGCATTTTCAACTGCTTGATCGGAATCGAAAGTTCCACTCAAATGAGTTTGAAGCGAGCAAAACAGGGCTATAGGGTGGATGTGGCATTAGTTCCCAATTGAGCTCCATACTTTGTTGACGGGTTATCGGAGAGATGTGGGGTCTGGCGTTATCATGATGAAACATCACGCCTTTGCCATGGGGCAGTTCAGGGTGTTTTTTCAGTTCAGGCTGTTTCAAATTTCGAAATTCGATGACATCGTAGAACATTCGAATCAGTAGTTTGGTTTCTTTATAGTAGCTCAAAGTAGGTATACCCTTGTAATCTCAACACACAGAGTGCATATAATTCTTTTAATGAAAACTAACTCGAATTGCGATTGTGGGTGGTTGGTCCATGTTCCTTTTCTAACGTTATCGTAAACAATCCATTACGATTCTTTTTCGAAATGTGTCGTTCTGGTTACGATTCGGAGTATCGTGATGCGTTTCGGGAAGTGGGCTTCCTTCAATTCGTGACGAACGCAAACATCCAGTATTACATAACGAAGCTCTTGTAAGCGCAAGTAAACGGTTGAAGTTAACATATCGAGCTTCTCTGCTATGTCCGAGTTCTCATACACCGATTAGTTACAACAACTGTATTTTGTCGTCATCAGTTGTGGTTAGGCGACCAGCATATGATGCATCTTACACATTCAAATTTCCAGCACGAAAACGTGCAAACCAACGCTGACAGTGGCTTGAAGTAAAGCAGTCTTTTCTTTAAATTTCAACCAATTTTTTTCGAGCTTGCGTCACATTTTTGCCCGTCCGAGAATAAAACAATTAAATATCCTGATATTTTATTAAACATCTTATATCTTATATATTAAATATCTCTTTGATTGTCAATTTTCAAGATTATTTTGAACCAACTTGTTATTTGCTAATGTTGCCTATTTTTTCATTGGCAGACGGTCTAAAGTGTAAGCTTTACCAAAAAAAACCCAGAAGCCTATATTTCAGACTCTAGGCAAGCAATCATGGCATATTTATGTGAAAGGTCAATTTCCGTTCTGTAATCAAGTTTAGAAATATTATTATGGGAAAATAAAGTTCCATTCACATGTTCACACATGTTGAGTTAAATTTGTATTCAATTTGAAAGAAGAAAGTTTATACGCTAATGGGTCTTTAGTTCAAATTCTGCTTCTTGAAAATGAAGGTTTTGAGATCGACATGCAATTGAATTTGATAGCTCGTAGTTATTTAACCAAACATGATCAACAAAAGATATATTTGCTTTTAAATGTCATAGTTTTTTATCGTAAAATATAGCCAAATTAATCTAAAGAAAAGTTAACAAATCAAAATAAATTTTCTCTATCGAAAAACTTGCATTAAATGATATGCTACTAAGCAACCATCGAACTCCCCGAAACTTGCTTAAGCAGTCCTTGAAATTGTAGGTTTATAAGAAGTTCTTATGAAGTATTATTCATTTAAAAAGATTTTTACCTAAGACCTTTCTAATAACAATGTTTATTTTGGCTGTCCTTTACGTTTAATTGCACTTAGTTCGACAAAATTGGTTTGGCTTTTACAAAAAGTTCGTGTTGGGCAGACTAGTTGGGTAGTTCTTCTTAAGGAGCTATAACTGCTAGCCAGACCTGTACCAATCGTTTCTACAGAACTCCATTAAGTGGTAACAATGGTACGAATTTTATTATCAAACAATTTTCCCATCTGGAGTTGATAGTCACAAATATTTTTGAGAATTACAGCAGATTTTCTGTCAATTTATCTACATATTAAGCTGCCTGACAGCCCTAAAATTAGTTGTCAAATCCTCAATTTATCAATTAATTTCCAGTGCCCAATTTCCACTTCTAGTGAGTAAAGATATTTGTTTATGTACAAATTGGAGGTTGAAGATTTTTTGATGTTGGTGGTGTGAAACAAGAAAATATCAAAGAAAATTGAACGCTGTTTGTCTTTCTTTCTGTTTCGATACAATATAAGTTTGGAATAAGAGGAAAAAAAAATTTTAAGAGTAAACATATATGTAAAAAGACAATTATTTCTTCTTCTATTCAGGTTCAATGAATATTATGACATTTTGAGACTAAAGCATTTATTAAAACAATCAATCTATATTTCTCTTCATTCTTCAAATTTAATAAGCAATAAGAAGTTATTGAGACACCTAAATTAGAAGGATGTTATTATTATTATTATTGAAATAACGTTCAAAAATGTAACAGATATACGCTGGATCTCTATCCGACGTGCGCCGATTGTGAATAGTAATTATTTGGGTCACCTGATAAACCATTAAAATAAAATAATTGGCAAAGTTTGAATCGTTACTTTTAAACAAATTTTGGGAATCGTTTTAAGTGACGATATAGAATGTACTCGAAGATAGACCCTTCACTAGGAATATATACACAAAAAGGAAGTGCTCTTTTGCTATCCGCACTGATTATCTGAAATCATAATAATTTTATTTGCATTTTATTTCATAATCATTATCATCATTTATTTCATTTTATTTCATATTTCATAACCATTTAAATTGTAAGCCTTAAGACGGTATAGACCTAAAATGTAGTTCGAATTTTAAATAAAAGTTCTTTGGTAAGCTTTAAAAAAACCATTCAATTTTTCGCAATCGTTTGTAGCCGTTTTTTCCTTCTTACAGAGAAGTTCTGCAAGGATGAGTTCTCTATTTGAGATTCTGGCTTGTTTAACGAAATTGGTTAAGCGTCTCTCTGACGCTTGTGATGTGAGAGTTGTTACGTTAATGGACAAACGCTTACGCATTTAGGCCAATATTTACGCCCATAAATTTCATAATCTGTAGAAGAAATTTGAGCCCTTTGTTGAAGTTTAGCATGACAAAAAATTTGAACCAGAATTACGACACGATGAATTACGATGAGTTATTATTCGATTTTTTGGTTAATTCTTCGCCCAAAGCACCTGACAATAAATATTCTTTCGGCAAATTTCAAAGGATAACTTTTTCACTTTATGGTTCAATGTTATCCATAAAGTTGAAATTTTTGAACCTGAAAGTAGAGTTTTTGAACTTGTTCACAAACAGGCTGCTTATTGTGTTCAAAGCGATCATAGAAATAAAGCCCTACGTGCCTTACATTATCCTTTTTCACCCACACGACAGTTTTGTTGCTGTGTATGATCCGGTCAAATCTATTTCGACGTGTATAATAATTGAGCATAAATTAAACTTTCTTTTTGCTTTCAGGAACGGAATGTCTTTAATTCATCATTCACTTTATCAGCGAGTTAGCCCTCAACTCTTCCGCCTATATCCTTGTTATATTTCTTTACCTTTCTTGGCCGAGTTTCCATTACTTTTCCAACATGTCCAATACATTCTATTTTGACAATCACATAATAAGTTGCACATAGTTGTGCATCTAAAAAACATTTGAATGTTTTACTGCCTGCATCACCAATATTCATACAACGGTGTGTTTTCAAGTTCGCGGAATGGAGGAGTAAGGAAATTCAGATGAAACCTAAGTTGGAGAGATTATGTTTGTTTCCCGGACTCTTGATCGAATAAAGCCATGGTTTATAAATGGCAGAGTCTGTTGAAAAGATTCATAAAGACCCCAAATTAATATTAGAATATGCTAGACTAAACACATAGCTTGTAGAAATCTGCAGTGAATACAAGGATACAGGGGTTAATTGAATAAAATTGTTACTGACGACGGAACTTGAAGCCATCATCATAAAGCTGCGGTAGAAAAAGCCTCGCATAAAAGGTCGCACAAAAACCTCACAGCACCACTCAAGAAGTATAAGTTGTCACAATCGGCTGTAAGAATCATATCGACAGTCTTTTGAGACTGAGATCCTATCAGCCGATTCAAAAGATAAAGACGTTTCCATAATCGGAAAAAAACACAATTCAGTCATAGATCGGTTGAAAGCCCAATTACCCACTCTTCTATACGATTTGTCTGCCCAGCACAAGGTGGGCATCGATATTTTGGATTATACCACGAGCAGTCTCCCGCTCCCTGTGATTATTATCTATTCTTAAAGTTTTAAATAGAACTTTGTGAGAAGCAGCTTTCAAGCAATGAAGGAAGGACGTGGTTTCAGTGTATTTTGAGACAAAGACATAGCATTTTTAGTCAAGGCATACATACACTGTGACAAAAAAGTATCCGTTTCTCATTAAAAAATTCTCATTTAAATTGTCCGCGTTGAGTATTTTTAAGTATTTGAGTTTAGTAGTAGTAGTAGTTTCTGTATGTTGGTAAGACTGTCCGTAATTACTATGCCAAACATGAGCGCGGTCTGTCAACTAGTTTGTTTACGACAGCTGTTAAAACCAGTCGACCTCAGTGGTAGTCTGCGAATTTTATAATGGAAAAAAATATTGAACAAAGAGTTTGTCTCCAATTTTGTGTTTTGAACGAAATTTCGTGTGCAGACGCGTTGCGAATGCTGGAAAAGGCTTATGGAGACTGTTTTATCGAAAACCCAAGTGTACAAATGGTACAAAGCCTTTAAAAACGGTCGGGAGATCGTCGAAGATTTGCCTCGTTCAGGACGACCGTCGACCTCTTCAACCAACGATAACGTTGAAAAAATCAAGAATTCAAAAAATCAAAAATTGTGCTCGAAAATCGTCATGCCAGTGTTAGAGAGATAGCTCGTGATCTCAACATCTCTCGTGAAACCGCTCGTTTGATTTTGGTGAACCAATTGGGCATGCAGCGCGTCGGCCCTCGGCTTGTTCCGTTAGAGCTGAAACAGTTCCGTTTTCTTCAGAAACAGTACCGGATGCAGGTAGCTGCAGACATGCTAGATCGTGCGAATTCTGATCCCACGTTCATGGGACGGATCATAACTGGTGATGAGACATGGGTCTATGAGTACGACACACAAGCGAGCCAACAATCATCTGAATGGGTGGGAAAAAATGAGCCGAAACCGAAAAAACCTCGCAAAAGTCGTTCGAAAATCAAGACGATGCTTATTGTTTTCTTCGATATTCGTGGTGTGGTTCATCATGAATTCGTTCCGCAAGGTCAAACGGTCAATAATGACTTCTATTTAACTGTTTTGAGACGTTTGCGTGAAAATATTCGCCGTAAACGGCCGGATTTGTGGTAAAACAATTCGTGGACTTTGCATGACGGTAACGCACCATCACATCGAGCCACGATTATTAACGATTTTAAGACCAAACACTCGATAAATACCATCGACCAGCCACCTTATTCGCCTGATCTAGCTCCGTGTGACTTTTTTCTTTTCTCCAGACTGAAATTACCCATCCGGGGAACCAGATTTGACTCCATAGACGCCATAAAAGAAAATTCGCAGAAGGAGCTGAAGGCCATCCCTGAAAGCGCCCATAAAAAATGTTTCCATGATTGGTAAAAACGTTGGCACATGTGTATCGATTCAAATGGAGCATATTTTGAAGGAGATTCAATAAATATCGAAGAAGTTAAATATTTTTGCGTTTTATTTCAAATTTCCGGATACTTTTTTGTCAGAGTGTATACTGATGAGAAGATCTGGAAATTCTACAACAGTAGCAGATAAATATATATAAAATATATTTTGTTCTGTAGTTTTATTGTCATATCTTAGCCCCCATAATTGTCATAACTGCGCACCGCAAAATCACCCCTCGTAAGTTAAATCTTTGATATCATGGTTGTTAAATGAGCGTGTAAATAATTTTAGTATGGCATCCATCTCCACTTTTCCAGAACTTCCAATACAGTTTATCGTAGTTTTCTTATTGAGCAGCGTGAAACATCGTTTGCTTTTTTTCCACGAATGATATTTCTTTATATAATAACAGTTTTATAAATGTCTTTTTCCCTTTACTAGTGTTCTATTATAACACGTTGCCTTTTCTAAATGCTGATCCATGCCACATCGGTAAATTGCAACATATCGTTTAATTTCTCGCTTTTTTCGCCTATTTTATCCTCCTCTTCGAAGAAGTTTTGCAAGGCCGTTCTTTCTTTTCTCCAATCATAAAAATTCATTTTGTATTCATTGGATGTTTTATGACATTTAAGGACGATAAAAGCTGACTTGGCTCACAACTAATGAAATGTCTTGGCCTCCAGTGTATAAAAAAAGTTTCATCAAACACATGTCTTTACAATTATTTATTACTTTTACCATAAATTTTTAGCTTAGTTCACAGTTGTTGCAGCCATAAATTGTGCAATACGACTAAATTAAATATCGAAATCATATGGGAACTGAATTTGAGGAAAAATATGTATTTAAATTTTAGCTGAATCTCATTTTTCTCATACCACACCAAAGAATAGTACGCAACCTTCTTCATAGTCTCTTTCATTTTATTCCTGAACGTGTCATGCTGTCTACTATCAACATATTAAAATCAAAGAATTCACACCCCGATACTGCACCACTAGAAAAAAGTTTTACAAGGCAACTGGGCTGGCTGATCCTTTGAATATTGCTTGATAAGGGTGAGGGAACTACTTTGCCAATGATTATTCAGCATGGCTTGCATTGAGTTTGCTTTTGTATTCTACGTTTTTTCTAGTCTCAGCAAGGATGCGCCTTGGGCAGAGATCTATACTGATTAAAATGGGGTTTTGGGATATCTGAGTTGCCTTAACTGCATCTTTTAATTTAACTTTTGCCAAGTTGAAACGAATAATTTTGAAGGCATTTTAAATCAATGCATAAATAATTAACTTAAATCTGAAGAGAGTCCTTCTTTTAGTTGGAGCATCTAAATAAATTTTGCACATCATGTCAAATTGCGTAAAATTACTGACTTGGTCACGGAAAAATGCCCCCTAATACATTTCACTGTCGCTGTATCGTACAACCCTACCAATAACTGCCCTTCAAATGTTTTGATGGCTTTCTGATAGGTTGGTTAGTTACGGCGAATAAGCCACGGCATGATATAATGGTCTTTCGGCCATGTGTAACGGAAATGTGAGCATATTTTCTACGAGGGTAAGTGCAAAGTCAGACATAGAGACTTCCATTGATATTATGTTAAGCACGTAATCGAATCTGTCAGGAGAGCGATTCAATTTGACTATGTTTCGTACGTGATCCTGTGGAGTCGTCTCGTTAGCAATGAAAGCACTTGCTTTAAATTGCATGACGATATGACGTCCTTTCGTGTATCCTCGCATCCTGCATGATTAGGAACTTCACTCTTGAGTCGACGATGCTATGAAAAACCCGCACATATGTAAAGGGAAATAAGTCAAATGGCTCTTCAATTTTTCCCGACTTCATCGCAATCAGGGGTCGTTTTAGCATGCAGGACGGCGTTAGTTGGAATTTTTGGAAACCAATGAAAAAGGAAGACTTAGATTTTGAAATGCCATTAATGCTGGTCTGAGTGGAGAAGGTACTTGCTTCGGGTGAGAGTTAGCTTCAGTTTAGCGGCGGTGTAATTTAAGAGATGCTCGAAGCATCGGAAATTAGACGGTCGACAGCAGTCATCGGATGTCCCCTGGGGCAGTTTGAAGGAAAAACTGTTGGGTTAACTTTTCCAATTAGTTTAATGACGCAAGCGAGATAAAAGCTGATAAAAGATATTGATGAAGGGATGTTGGCCGCATTGATCGATAAATAAACAATGCTTTCTTATTGAAACTAAGTTCAACATGATACGAACAATGAAAGTCTACGGCCTTATTTGAGCTTCTGATTGTCTTTCATTGCTCCACATATGAAGACCTCTCAAGGCTTATTGATTCAGCTGAAACTCTATCATCATCAACTCCACACCAATAATTAACTTACACAGTTTGCAGTGTGATTTGTTACTGCCGCAAACATTCAAACTTGTCAAAGTAACAAACGACCAATTTCACTAAATCATTGGATGGAAAACGATATATCTTGTCATGCTGAAGGGTCATTCGAATCTAATAAACGTCACTTCGCTCATTTTTAACGACACGATCCAAACAAAGTGAGCGACACACAAGACTTACGTTTGCGAACTTTGTTGAAGGATTGTGTTAATCGTTGGAAATGAGCCGCGCAACTTCTTGTCCTAAAAAAAAAAGAAACCAACCCAAGTCCAGCACTAGTTTGTATGATTGTAGTGTGTATGACTTTTGATGTGTGTATAAGCAAGCGGCTAAGCGGTATGTAAAGCAGGCCGCAACAAAGAACCTTAAAACAAACCATTAAAGGCGAGCAGTAGAAGGTGCTTTCGACTGCGACTGAACAATTCAACGTCCATACGTCAAAGATTATGTGCTGTTGTAATAAATCATGTGCGGAAGGTGTAACTTTAGAAAAAAATTACTATAAGTCGTCGTTCAATTAGTTCTTTTTGCTTCTTGCAATGATCCTTTCAGTTCCTTCAATGTAGACCTTTGTTGTGTGAGGCACTCGTGGACGCGATTGCAATGTAATATTTTAATTATCCAAATTCAAGGTTGTTTACGTGAGTGCAAATATCGATCGAAATTCGAAGATACTTTTGCCAGTTGAGTTTGGTTTACAGTGAAACAAAACCGTCTGCAAAACACAGCAAGGAATAGTAAATATATCAATAAAGTTTATATCATTGATAAATATATCAATGATGCGAATTCTTTTTATCTACTTCATACACTGCGATATAAATAATGATTTCATAAACCTAAAAATATCATCAAAGTTTTAATTAACAAGCATATCTAACACTTTTGTCAGCATAACCTTGTTATAAGAAATCAAGCATGGGAATAATGTGTGTCCTAGTACACAGAAGTGAGATGGAATACGAAAGAGCAGTCAAACTCGCGAGTGCTGGTCCAACTATACGAAACACTATAAACGTACGTACGCTCAAGTTTACATTAGTAGCTTTGAAAAGAGAGTTTGACAAAACCATTTCGAAGGAAATAGACTTGGCTTCATGTGACTGAAATCGATGAATGATAATTCGGGCCTTATCGCCTCAGCCTGACAAAACGCAGAACAATCACTCATATGGAAAAAGGGAAACGGTGTAGGAATTCTAGAGGCACTGTTAATGTGCCAGCCTACTGGACGGACTCACAGAAATGCAGAAAAGGATATCTTATGAAACTTTCTCATAGGATTTTCGAGCGATTACGGAACGAAGAGTTATCTTTGGGTTCTAGACTGCCGAGTAAACTTCTGACTATTTTTTGGTATTATTCAGACTACCATTTCGGTTTCGATTTCGTCGGTTGTCTAAATACCCCTACTGTCACAGGTAGAACCCAGTCTGGAACTGTTGGTCACATTACTGTAGACTATACCAGTTCAGGAGCAATAATACCTGCCATGTCATCCGAAAAGTCACACGGGGCTCATAAAAGAATGGTATTAATACCATACCTCAATACCTCAAATTAATAAATTTGAGGGACATATTGTTTATGACAGTATATACCGACTACTGAATCCCATAAAGTCAATAAAAATTATATTTTATACAGAGGGCACTTATTTTATTCCAATTAAAAACCGAAGTAAACTCAACTCATATATGCAAAAAACACATCGTGCAGGTCTTATTTGAATCAAGTATTAGTGATCACTATATTCTGTAAATCATGGTCAGTGAGCAATGATTCAACAACACCAAACCTTAAACTAAACAAACTTAAATAGACAAATTGACCACTCGCGATGCTTACCTGGAGAATTGAAAATTCAAGGAAGCGTTCAGGATGCAAATTTTCAAAAACCGAAATAGTTTTATTACAGATTATTGTTTTAAATACAATCAAAAATACAAAACAGAAGGATTTAGAGCGATACAAGTTTTAAACTAGTTGCGAAGCGCCAAAAACGAAACGCGACGAATAGCTGCGAGAACGTATTTTCAAACTCTCCAACGCATTTCATCGATCTCTACTTCACACTTATTTAGAAGTTTCTACTTTGATTTATATTTGGATTATAGACTTTATATAAAATATTTTACGTATAGATTCTATAGAAAAAAGGACGAAAACTTAAAAGAACCGAACTTTAACGTTAATTTCTCAAAAACGTGTTTTTTGAAACTTTTGGCTCGATTTAAAAACATACTGTGGGGCCGATCACTCTGAATTTTTAATATGTTGTTGGTGGCATTTTTGACTATGGCGCGAACTAGGATCATGCTGATCGAATGTAAATTTCCGATTTCTAGCCGAATTTCTAACCTGTAACAGTCCTGTTTTCCACATGTTAGTTATTTTGTGATTTTTGACACAAAATATCCCAATTCACGTGTCAGTCACTTAAAAAATGATTAATTTAGTGTTTTTCGTTTTTTCTCAGATGTTTCAAACTCACAAAATCACGTCCGCCATCAATCTAGGCAGTTTCTTACATTCGAAAAATTCCTCATAGCAAAAGTTCTAAGATGTACACGTTGAAGAAGAATCTCTGAAGAAAGAATCATCAAAAAAAAAAAATGTTTTCCTCCAAGATCCTAACCCAAAAGGCCCTTTAAAGCACTACTACTAAATGTTGAAGTTTAATATTTTATCACGGCTCTGCAAAAATAAAATAATTTTATAACCGAAATTTTTGCAAGCAGTCTTTTAATTTGTTAACAGTTAAATCTTATTAACATTTGATCGTCAAAACTCTCCCTCTTTGATAAAGCTCTTGTTTCATCTCTCCTCTGATCTCTACTAGGAAAGTTCTCTAGATTCTATTACTTATCATTTCAAACGCGGATATCCCCCATGTCATTTTGATTGTCATACCTATGTAAGCCGCCAATTGTCATACGTCATCATCGTATTCACGCATTCCGAAGCATGTCAATACTCATCTCAATAATTTGTTAGATGAAATATCGATCGAAACATACTGTACAAAATTATACTTGATTTTGGCACTCAAGCAGTAAGTGAAGTAAGTAAATCCTTCCGCAGTAAAATCAATCCATCTGTCTAACCTCACATGAACGTCAACAGCTTAGCATTTTGTTGTCTGAACATACAAACAGTTATCAAATGATTTGAAACAAATGTAAGACTGGAATTGGGTGTTAGTTGTGCTCTATTGCAATTTAACATATATCAACAATGTGTTCTAAGGAATGTTCTCATTGATGCGAGGATTACGCTGCTATATAATTCGAACCAAATTGTATTCTACGCAGATGACATAAACATACTCAAAGCTGAATCTGCTAAAGAAATCCTGTTAACCGTGCACTAAGAAGCAAACCAGCTTAGGCTAAAAATTAACAAAACCGAAACAAAATATATTGGCAAAGAATAGGATTGACTCCAAACCAGTCTAATTTTATGTTAAATAATTGGAGAGTGGCGAACATACATCAGGATAAATAAAGAGAAAAAAGTAGTGTATTTAGGTAAATGGATTGTTGCAAACGCATTAGGAGACCTTAAATCTGAGGAAAACAAAACAAATATACAAACTTCGGTTGAGACCATGATACTGGATAAACTTCCCTTAAGACCATGATTTGATCATAAATGCATTTTGAAGACAGATCCTTGACCTTGATCCTTGAAAGGTTTGCAAAAGTTACATCGG
Organism: Stratiomys singularior; assembly: GCA_954870665.1. NCBI lineage: Eukaryota > Metazoa > Arthropoda > Insecta > Diptera > Stratiomyidae > Stratiomys > Stratiomys singularior. Next base: position 28,404,844 of record OX940881.1, on the reverse strand, counting down.
GCTGACCACATGCTAAGGATGCACAGTAAGGTAAAGTAATGTTGAAAACTTAGACCAGTTATCAAATCGATCAGCGAAGAACCATTTCATGAATCGTTACTTGGATTTTCGAATTGGTGAAGGCCATGCCCGGAGAGGGTCTGCAGAAGCACGACGATAAAGGCGTTTACGTAAGAGGACTCAGTTGACAACTGAATCCACACATTAGATAAAAAATATTCATAAACATCCTTAACAACAATTCAATGCTGTGTACGACTTGGCTCCAACTTGCATCAAAATCACTTGGTTTCTTTCCATGAATTGACTGGGACATGACATGAATTGGACAGAAAAAGAGAGGGATTTCCCTTGTGCCATTCTCCATTCTCCATGTGCCATGGAAACGGATTCGCATTGGAATCCAAACAGGTAGCATCAGTTAAAAAAACAAAGATATGATTTGGAATTTTTAGATTGGTCAGGATTGAAAATAAAATGATAAAGTTTGTATAAAAGAAACAAAACAGAACCGTATCCCCCAGAGAAATCCTAGGAAACCAAACCCTAAAATCTAGCCATAAGTTCTTGCAACATTGAATATACAAAGTTCTGCAGTTTCGGCACAACAACAAGGCCTAAATTTGAAGCATAGAAGCCGAACTTGCAGAACACTTTCTTAGGAATTTTTAATACGGCTCGTACCATAAATTTCAAACCTGGCGGCTGTTGAGCCCCCTTTGGTTAGACGGATCAGCTTTTGGGTATGGACCTTCGGGGAGTTGTATAGTATTTAGTGTGTATTGGGATTGCTATTAGAATGTTGTCCATACACTGTCAGGAATAACTCGGCCCCGCATCTACTTGACTAATATCTATATACAGTATAAAAGTTGAAAATCCTCATTGTTAACCAGAAAGTCACTCAATGTAAGCTCACGGGCAGCAAGAAGTCACGAAGTCACGGAACTGCAACACGAAGTAATGGAATTGCAATCAATCACCCAATGAGGACTTTCGGGACCCTAATGGGTTTCTGAAAGACGACGGAATGAACCATAATTGAACGTAAGTATCATACGCGTGCAGCTAGGAGACAAACTTAGAGTTTCAATATGACTTTATTTTGGCTAATTGTTGTTATTATATTATAATATAATTGGCTATAATATACTGTCAATTATATTTTGGCTGTTATACAAGTAGTCAAAATAGATTTGGAGAACAAATTCCAATTCGATCTGTTCAAAATTTGCAAAAATTTCATATTTTGACACAATATGCTTAAAATAAAGGTCCTTGAGTAAATTTTGTGAATTTTATGGATGAATTAATAAATGTTTTTGATACTCTTCTATCACATTGATAACATAGATAATATGTTTCGCAATCATAATCAGGGCCGTCTTAAACTAGGCTGGGGCCCTGGGGCACACAAGAATTTGGGGCCCTTTTGGAAAGTAAAAAAGCGAATTATAATAACATTTTTTTACTAATCAGTATGAGTATGACCATTTATTATAGGTAATCAAACATAATATGATATAATATGTCATTAATGATATTGGAATGCTGCTGGTTTTTTGGTGACGATTACGATAACGGTTTCTTTCGGGATTTCTGTTGAGCAAAATCTTCTATTATATCCTTAAAGTCATTTTTTGAAGGATATCACTTTCTATGCACATAATTGACAAATTACTCAGTCGTTCTTGTAACATTGTTGTTCACAATTCATTTTTTATTCTCTTAAGCTGCGAAAATGACCGCTCTCCACTACAATTGGTAACAATTAGGCAAAGGAATATTTTTGTAGCAATTTCTACGTTTGGGAAAGTTTCTTCCAATTTATCTGATTTTATTAGGTTATGTAAGGTTGAGCTATTTAAATCCACTGATTGCTTTGCTACGTTTTTTAAAAATTAGCTTAAATGAAAACATTCTGTTTTGAGCTCATCTGCATTATTGTCTTCAATCTTAATGTCTTTCAATCTAATGTCATTAATGTCTTTCATAAAATTCTGCAAATTTTTTGCATTTTTTGGTCAACTCATCAGATTCGATTGTTGTTAACTGACAAAGAAAACTAAATCGACTATCAATTTCTTGGTATGCTGCCGAACGTTTCTTTAAATGCGTATTTAAATTGTCAATTATGGGAATGAAAGTATCGACACGAAACTTTTCCTTGCCTCTCAACTGTGCAGTCTCTGATGATCCTTCAAAAAAAGTGATGCGTGTGCTGCGAATTTTTTTTCTTTCAAATGTATCTTTGTAGTCAGCATATGGATTTTTTTCTTTACCAGCCGTTTCGTACTGATCAAAATTATTGCGTGCGGTATTGACATAACTGATAAGAGATTCGTAGAGTTTCGTTACAACGTCCATGGTCATAGTGCTATTCTGTAAACTTAGACTTGTTTTATTCATAACTCCCAAAAGATCATTCCATATTTCCGTTAGAAGAGCAGTCTCGAATTTTCCCATTTGTTTGCTAGGTTTTGGGCTTCCTTTCTAGTGTCTCCTGGTTGATTGATGTCACTCGCGATAGAAGACAATGCTTCAGAAATATTTAAATTACCATTTTGCAAAGCATTAATAGCATCAGCGCGTGCAGACCACCTAGTTTCCGAAAGAGACTTCAGGACTCTATTTGTACCTAAATGATCTGTCAAAATTTTCCATCGTTTTGTCGAAGCCGAGAAAAAATTGAACAATATTTGTACAAGTTGAAAAAATTTTACTGCTTCAGTAACACACTCAACAGCCTGAACACCCACTAAATTTAGCGAATGTGCTGCACATGGAACGTAAATCGCAAATTCGCAAACTTCTTTTATTCTTGACTGAACACCAGAGTACTTTCCAGACATATTTGAGGCATTGTCGTAGCTCTGTCCGCGACAATCTTTTATAGGAATATCAAGGCTTTCAAAAAAGTTTAAAATGGTATCTGCTATATGTTGCGCATTATATTCATCCATAGGCAAAAATTGCAAAAATCTCTCAATAGGCTGTCCGTCTTTTACGTATCTAATTATGAAAGTCAGTTGGTCAATGTGGGACATATCGGGCATAGAATCGACGCTAATAGAGTAGTACTTTGCTGATTTAAGTTCTTTGACAATGGTTTTCAAAACTTGCTGTCCCATTAAATTAATAAATTCATTACAAATATTTGCCGATAAATACGATGCACTTCCTTTTCCACGATTTCCGTACTTTTGTATGTGATCAGCAAGACAAGGATCGAATTCACTAATCAGTTCTAAGCATCCCAAATAATTCCCATTATTTTGCGATCCTGATGTCTCATTATCACCATGAAAAGCAAGACCTCTTGAAGCCAAAAATTTCACGACTGCAACAATTCTCCTGAGCACATTCTTCCAATAGTTAATTTCTGTATTATATTGGGACAGCAACTCAGTATCAATTCGCCCAGTAGTTTTCATTCTTGCAACATAATTCATCATAAATTCCCTGTGCTGTAAACTGTTCTCATGCACTATCAATAAGTTACTTATATGCTTCCAATCTTTATATCCATCAGGAGAACTTAAGTTATGTCCAGTACCAGCAGTGGTATTAAATAGACGGCAGCAATAACAGTATACAGATTTCTTTGCTGGTGAATAAAGGAGCCATTTTCTTTCTAAAGACTCACCGTTCGTCAATTTACGAATAAAAATATTTTTGGTCAAGTATCTAGTTTTCGTTTTACCATTTGCATCTGGAAAACTTGTAGAAGTTTCAGAGAAGTCACTTTTTTTATTTTGGAAAATCTCTGGCCCTTTTCGAATTCAAATATCACGGACTTCTTCCGGTAAAACGTCGTCACAGTAAGTACCAGGGTCGGGAGACACTGATACATTCTCTAAGCTTGCAGTTGTTAATTCACAGTAGCTTGAAGTCGATGGTTCAGCATCTAAAGTGTGTCTGTCATTTTCGTCACAGTTAACCTCTTTTTCCTGGTGACATTCAGAGGTACTTTTGTCTTGCGGTGATGAGAATGAATAATCCTTCGGCTTATTTGTTTCTTCAACCGTAAAAAACGAAGTGAGCTTTGGAAGTTTTTCCGTTATTTCTTTTTGAGCTATAACTTTTTTTTTTTCTTGTGAACCACTTAAATATGTTCTTATCGACATAATGAAATAATGTTTAAACGAACAAATCGAAACTTCTGTTTATCTTACTCAATTTTAGATATCAAACGAAACAAAAGACCGCCACTCACTCTTATCGGACTGATAGTTTAATACATCATTCGGGGATTCCCCCAACCATAGACAATGTCGACATTTATGTTAGGCCTTGTTTAGACGGTGCAGCTTGACTTAGGAATCGGAGGGATTGCGTGAGTGATCGCCAGATGGTGTACTTAGTAAATTAGATAGGACACGTTCGGAAATATTATTAATTAGTACAATAGGAATAGGCGCAGTCATCGATATAATGGCGTAGTATATGCCTTGTAAATACCTTCGGATAAGATTACTGATTTGTGAAAAAAGTGTAATGTGCCCGATAAAAATATTCTGAGAATAAATGTGTGAGAGAAATTGTCGGTCCTTCGGGGCCCCCCTGAGATTGGGGGCCCTGGGCACGGGCCCTGTGTGCCCTTATGGTAAAGACGGTACTGATCATAATGCAACAAAGCAATATGACATCTGCATATTTTACATATTTTAAGGATTAGGCATATGAACTAATGCCCTACATATTATAGACTCCATTTGAAACAGATTCTCAAAAAAATGTCTTTATTTATTTAACGTTACTAAAATGTCTGCTTTATCACTATACAGGATTTAGTTGTAGTTAAGTAGGCTTAAGAAAAACAAAAACGAATACCAAAAGTTTTTCAAGATAGTTTCCAATCGAGAAATTGATTGTTCTTGTCGAAAACCAGAAACAATTGAAGGAGCGTATAGTATGAAAATACTAGTTCAGGTAGAGTAGATACACTGCAAAGTCAAAACAAACTATTTTTAATGCTAGGACCCCTCTATTAATTCAATAAAATAGAAAATCGAGCGAATAAATAGCTCCAAACAAGACATACAAGACATCAGCAATCACAAAAATATATACTTCCTAAAACATAATTCAGGAATTAATTGATGAATGTTTACACAGTACTGAAAAATTCATAAAGCACTTTCAGCATGCTGTTCCGTGATAATAAGGATTTTTCATTGCGTATTTCAAGAAATTTTGAAGATTTATTCCAGATTATTGACTAATTTCTCGTCAAGTTAAGTAAATTGTTTGGATAATTGTTTTCAAAATATCTTCCGGTAGGTCTTATGTAGATTGGAAATGTGAAATATGGAAATATGAAAGTATCGCTTCAAAATTTAGGGGACAGAAAGAGCCACTGTTTCTTTTTTAAATTACAAAATCAACTGCTAGAAGTCTTATTTCACAACCACTTTATTTCTGAAAATCTTTGGTGGTGGAAATCTTTTTTTTTCGAATTCAATTCAACGTGACTTCACAGACAGACGAAAAGTTTTCCTCCTTGGAAAAGCACAAATCTACCGATATATTTTGGAAGCCCTTCCATCCAATCCCTTAAATTAGTCAACAATCAGATAGAAACATCTTATTCTGAGCTTCAACGAGCTGTTCATTACGCTCAAAACTCATTTATAATAAGCGGTAGTACAAGTCTATTCAGTTTGCGATTCAAGCCGGGGATGTTGCTGGATGTATCTTAAGGATGAACATGTTCGAATGCCAACGAATGCTGTGCCATCAGAAAATAAAATATCGCATTCATCCATACAAAGTACGCTTCACCTTGCCGCATAAGAATATCATTAAGATGTTCATTAGGAAACTTAAGTAGTGGGATTAATTACCAGCATGGAAGAAAAGACATGAATTGTGCGCCCATCACTGCTGCACCCAGAAGGCAGACGGAAGAAGGTGTTAAAGGTGAATGAAATCCAACTGAAAAAATAGAAATTAAAAAATACTTACAAACGTACGCAGTTTGTTTTGTATCAGTCATTAGCGATTGTATCTTTTAAGGTGGTTTCAATGTGACGGCGAATGCGATATATCTGTGTGATGTGGATTTGACTTTTGCATCAGCATAAGATCAATATCGATTCGGCTTTAAGTATTCCACTAATTGTCTACTGAAACATGAAATCAATCTTAAAAATGAAATTATTCCTGGAATAGTGTTTCTGCGAATACAGCCAAGGTAATATTGATATTTCAATGCAAACAATTTATTTTCCCCATTGTTGCTTTTATATATTGGATGCAAAGTCAGTGACTCGTAGATTTTCCAATAACTGCAAATCAATCTGACATGCATACGCCCTCATCAGCAATCGGCCCTTACAATTTCCTAAACAATGTCCTATCTACATCTACCAAATCACTGTCCAAATATATTCCCTTCCAAACATAGTGTGAAACGTGCACCTCATTTGAGGCATAGTGGCAGTTGGGGCAAAGTGCAATGCAAACCATATCGAACGATATCCATCATCGAAACAACCATATTCAAGTTGATGGAAACCTCGAAAGGCGTAATATCCTAAATAAATCACGTAATCCATCTTTTCACTAATATCTCGTTCCATTTTCATTTTGAAATGATTATTGCACAGCCACGAACATTTTCACTTCACAATCCTTGTCATACGAGTACCCACGTCCGTACATGCTACTTTCGAGCAGAAGAGTCCTTTAGCCGTCGCTATCATTCAAACGGGCCCGCTCTTATTCAACGCCTCGCATATGGCAATACCATATCATCAGGATATTGAAGCCTAGGGTGCTGTTATAGAATATATAATAGAATTCGAGGGTTCGTGGTGGAGGGGTGCGGTGGAAGTGTAAGGAGTGGAGTCGAATGATTCTCATCTAATGAATACTCTATCCGATTATTATTATTATGATTACCATTCACATTCACTCGCTGGGTTCGCGTGAAAGCCTTTGCAACAACAAAATTTCAATTTGATTCCGTGCCGAATAATGAAACCAAAAACGATGACGATGTCGGAGACAGCCGGAATGAGTGTGAGCTGAAAAAGTGATATGGCGGTGAAATACTGAACCCTATTGTGCACATTCACCCCGAAGGGATATGTCGCTTTGCAATTTGCAGACGACATATCATTTAATGTGCTATATCCTTGTTGTGTTCCTGTTACATAATACGACGACTATGTACGACACTAACGAGACACCGAGTGGTGATGACGGTCCCCTTCGTGCACATTCTGTTTAGGGTGAGTGCAGACCGCCCTAATGCCGCCATTGTATCGTACAATGTACACACGACCCTTATGTAAAATGCTATTCCCATTCGAATTTATTCAAAGGGAAAGTTACGCAAGCAGAAAGCAAATATGTTGAATGTGAACCAATGCCAGGATATAGTAGGGCGACTGTTGTATTCAAGTACGATAATGACACTGAATATTTTAGGGGTTGGATGATTTGCACTTTGGAACGTTACTTAAACATATTTCTCCGTTTCGGGGCTTTTATTCGAAACGAAGCTCACATTGTGCCGTTTTGTAGGGTGATATGGGGGATAACGTTGCAAATGCCTCTTGATATGTGTGCGTAGTTATGCTATTTAGGTGATCGATACAAATGTTCTACACGCGTTGAACTAATCAAATTACAACACTTCGAATACAAGGAGTTGAATTGAATGGATATGGCCTCATTACGAACGAACAAGCGAAAGTATGTTGATAATGTGTCGTTAGGGCTTTTCCTTTTTCTAGAATGAAAAATCCATTTGATTTTCAAGAATCAGGGAATGTTGAGGAAATGCATTTCCATTCAAATTCAGAAAACGTTTTTAAGCAATTGCACCTAATTGATTTTCTTTCTCATCGAAATCTAATTTGAAAATATTCTGGAGATGAACTCAAAGCGTAGGAGCCAAATTTGAATGCTTCTAAACATTTTCAAAGAATGGCATTCGTGCGACCCGGAAATGAAGCCAGAGTATACTTAGATAAGATGGAAACTATGTACTCAAAATTTTGTGAATGTTGAAAAATGGAACCCTTAACCGGTATCGCTATTAAAGGCAACAGTGGCAATGGATCTCGTTCGACCTACATAACAATCTGAATCTCAATAATCAAACTATGATAGAATTTAAGTAGATTTAAATAGACATCAAATGAAACATGCCGAATTCAAAAAAGCGTCTTAATTTAATATAAAAATCCTCAAAATTTTCAAGCAAACATGTATTGCGTGAAACAATATTTCGTTTTACTTTTTTGGGATGCCTTCGACTGAAAAGCTAATATTAAATCAAGGTTTAATTTAATATAAATTATTATATTTAATAATTATTATATTTTTAACCTTTTCACTGCTACGCTCTCCTATAGTCGGGCCGGTAAGGCTCTCCCGTCTTGCTACGAAATGCTACAAAATGTATCATACAATGAGAAACTTGTAAACGAACTAAAAATTGTATATAATTATGAATCCATTACGTAAAAATAAAACAAATTTGTTACACTACTATATTTAGCACCCAGAGTAGATTCGGGCCCCTACCACTTAGCAGTGAAAAGATTAATAATTTAATTAATATATTTAATATAAATTAATATTAATATATTATTTATTCAATAAATTTTATTTAATAATATAACTCCAAACGACACTTCTTATACTATATGCGTTCTTGCCTCTTTTTATTATTAATGTTTTGTGTTAATCACGACAATTTATGATTAATACATGAATTTTATTTGAATTTTATTTGAAACTTTAAAAACATTTTATTTTTAATTTAAGTACTTGTACTTTTCGACATCCATTCATCTTTATGTTTTAAAGAGAGAGTGTGTTTTCCGAATAAAATTCTAACATTTATTACATCTAACAAGTCGGTTAGGATCATTTTTGTGTCACATTAGATTGGGTCGCTTCCTGGCCTTATTAGGAATTTGAGTGGCAGCAATGCCGAAAAATAACGTAAATGGTTTTTCATGTATTAACCGATTGTTCGACTGTTTGCGTATGTACTCAAAACTTTATCAATCCTTTTTTACAGATCGGCAGAAACCTTGTTATTTGATCTTTTTAAGCTATAATTTAATTTTTTTTACCGGATCTAATCTTAATTTTTCAAGATATTTGTTCGTTTTCAGTTGTTTTTAAGGATTTTTGGCTGTCGAAATTGGAAACCCAAATTGGAAATCGTTGCAAATATCACATATGGGCTGCACTACTTTGAGTTCTCCTGGAGACAGAATGGTTCGCATATTTTCGGACCAAGGAATCTACCTTGTAGAGTATTATCATAAAATGTAGTAAAAAAAAAATAATAAGGTAAGAGGAATGATATTATTGTTGGAAAAAAATAATAATAATAAGCAAAAAAAAAATAATGTGCTTATGTAAAGTAAACCTAGTGTAACCGATAGGTCGTATCTGCAGCGAAGGAGGGAAAGTGTAGAAAGATCACGACAAGTTGAAAAAAAAGCCGCATAATGGCGGCCGAATGAAGTTACTTTATTTTGAAAAAAAAACGACTAGCTCACCGCGCGGGCGTGGGAGGGGGGGTTATGGTTTATAAGGAAACAAGACTAAATCATGAATGCGAACGCTTTGATCCTTCCACTTACTTATATGTCAGCACACACGTAGACACACACAATAAAGGTCTTACAAATTCATCTTCCTTTCTGTTATATTTTCTGAATTAATTATAAAAGAAAAACAATATCAAATCTACCTAAGTATCAAATCAACCTAAATAAAAAATAAACAATTTCGTTACTTGTTACATAAATATACTTAAATATATGTTCCTCTCCAAATGTCACGTATGTGAGCGAACTTGACTTTGACGATATCGCAGAATTTGTCACGCAATGTCTACCAGGTGCAGCCGAGCAACACCAATATCATTCCCTTCCGATTTCCTGATGTATGCGTTTCTGTTCCTTAGCTTCCGCAGATAAACAACACTTCTATCGTTGCGCAATCCATCAATTGGGTAAATATAATGTTTATCTTTATCGTTTGCATGTCGCATACACACTTGTATTGGTTATCTAGTAGATATATTCATAGAAACTTTTTCACTTGAATTGTGTTATATGTACCAAGAAGGGGGTGAAAAGTTTCCGTCCTGACCAAGAAAAACGATGCTTTGAAATTATTTTGTTTGCTTTATTTTTTTCAACATAATCTCCATCACCACTTATACATTTCTCATAACGGTATTCTAATTTAGTTTTACCAGTTTTAAACGTAGATTCGTCAAGCTCCTCAAAATACTGATTTACAGCTTCGATAACTTCTTCGTTGTTCTTAAATCTTTTACTGCCACGCCATTTTTTGAGGTTAGGAAACAGGTAATAGTCGCTGGGGGCTACGTCTGGAGGCAGTAGGGAGGATGCGGCATCAATTCAAACTTACTTACAAACAATTGACGAATGCGCTGGTGCGTTGTCAATGTGTGACAAAATTTTTTTCTTCGCCAAATGAGGTCGTTTGATTTGCACCTCGTGCTTCAAACGTTGCAATAACTCTTCGTAGTATTGACCAGTGATAGTTTTACTCTTTTCAAGGTAATTAATGTATATAATTCCTCTCGCATCCCAAAAAACAGTAGCTATAACCTTGTTTGCCGATAAAATTGCTTTGCCTTCCTTGGAGTTGATTCCCCTTTTCCAACCCAACACTTTCACTGATCTTTATTTTCAGGAGTGTAGTGGTGGACCCAAGTCTCATCAACAGTTATGAATCGTTAAAAATTGAAAAAAAGTTAAAAGTTAAAAATTCGTTTGGATTACGCCTATACAGCGCCAAATTGTCGGTAGAAACGTTTTTTCGAATCAGTTTTTGGTTGAGCGTTATCAAACGCTGCACCCACCTTGCACACAGCTTTTCCATGCTCAAATGGTTGTGCAAAATATTTAGCACACGTTCAGCTGACATCTTACAAGTCTCAGCTATCTCATACAGTTTCAACGTGCGGTCTTCCAACACTATTTGATAGATTTTCTCAATCATTTCTGAAGTTGTGTCATCAACGGGCCATTCTGAGCGAGGCTCGTCAAAGGTGCTAAAATCATAAAAAATCAAGCTGGTTTTATGGCAGAATGTTTACAATTTCAATATTTTTACTTTATTATTCTTTGTACTTCACGTACTTTAGCCTTACTTATTCTTCTTCTTCACTAAATAAATATCTTTCACCTTACTTTTTCTTCTTCTTCTCTTCGCTTTATAAATATCTCTAACCTTACTCTTCTTCTTCTTTAAATTTGTCTTTACTTTTGCTATAACTTTAACTTTGTCTCCACTTTTTCTTTCCTCCTTGCGTACTGATCTCTACCTTTCTTAAATGATACTGAGCACAAACAACATCCAAACTATATTTACCGCAAATTTCTCGCAAGCGTTCCGCTGAATTAAATGGATGACAGCTTGGTGATTTTCTGAGACTTCAAACGTAATATTTTTTTTTATTAATATTATAAATTTAAATAGTACTAAATAACTAAATCTGATTATAAGTGCTTTCCTTTTTATTCGAGTTTTAGTTCTATTTCATTTCGTATGATTTCATTTAATTAAAAATATTATAAGTAAAAATTAAAATTTTAATCAAATCCTCATTCGATCATAACAAATAGTCCTCATCCAATCCTTTTTAGTATTATTATTATTTCGCCTACACCACTAGACCTAACGACACCGGAAAACCTAACGACGTTCCACTTGGGGCTGTTGCTAAATTTGGTAATTTCTGGTTTGCAAATGTATAGACCCGCAGATCCACCATGATGCATAGAAGGATTCTCATTCACACTTCGGACTTTTTGAAGACAAAAATGCAAATCGTCAATATCTAGTCCATTTCAATCATGTTTCAATCACCAATTACCCGGTGTAATATTTATTTGGAAATCTGCATAGGTGCATCTTATTGAATTCCTCTGCTTGTACCATCTGTATTCGTTAATCCGTTGGGATCTACATTACTGGCAGAAAACCACCAGCTAGGAGGGTAAGTCCTTAAAACTTGTGCATGTCTTTCATTTTGACAAAATATGAATGAATTCCTTACTCAAACTACAATCATTAGTAACAATTAGAATCATAACATCAACTATTCTACTTGACATCTATCATTGCCATAACCGCCAAATCTGTACAGCCCCTGATCCAGAAATTAGGAGCGCGAGCATTTTAGCAAAAATTCAGGCTTTTGCCGCTGGAAATCCTTTCTTAAAATAGCGAAGAAACCTTTTGATATTCGTTGACTGTTTTTGAAAAGCAAAATAAATGCAACCTATGTCTAAGTTAAACCTATGTAACCTAAGTAACCTATGTCTAAGTTAAAACCACACTTAGCTTTACAAGCGGTTGTAAGTCCTGCGGACAAGCAATTATTTCCTTGATTTTTTACCGTGTTCCCATAGATTACAAATATTTTCCTTTAATATAGCGACAGTTAGATTAGTAGAGACACAAACTTCGGCTTTCAAGAAGTTTCATATATTTTCAGTAAGATACAGTAAGATCATCAAGAATGGGGGAATTGCCAGGCCATAGAAGAATAAGGGTAGTAACACCATCAAATATAGCCATCACTTATTCATCTTGATGACCTGGGTCTCCGTCATTCATAAACTTAGTGCACGTTTCACTGTATCTCAAAAATTTATTGTATCTTGAGTATGTGATGGGCTCAGAGTGCTAATTTATTGTCCCGTTGGCAACATACAGCGGTACAGATCCATCTGTTGAAATGTATGGACATATCATAACGGTTTGCAAATCAAGATCTCACAACAGAATTGTATTACTCATGTGGCTAAATAGACAAAAAAACTCGTTCAGCAATTGAAGAAGAAAGACCACCGGCTACGACGTAGATTCGGTGTATGGGCCAAAGAGCAAATTGGTAAAGATCCGGAATTTCATAAGCAAATTTTGATAACGACGACGCTCATCTCTGGTTGGATAGCTACATCCATACACAAAGCTACCGCATTTGGAGTGATGATTGTCCAAACACCGTTACAACCAGATAAAGACACTGTTTGGTACGCTGTACTCTCACTGGGCCAGTGGAATTATTCGTAAATGCTGCTCAGGATAACTTGCAGTGATTTTTGATCGCTACAGAGATATGAACAATGACTTTCTCGTTCTGAAATGGACTCACCGTTATGCAGGGGACCTTTGGTTTCAACAGGATGTCCCATACAGCTTGTGCAACCACCGACTTATTGAAACTTCCATTTGATTAGCGCATAATTTCTCTGTTTGGACCTGTGAACTGGCCTGCAAGATCTTATGATTAAACATTGCTGGACTTTTTCTTGTGGGGATAGGTCAAATCACGATTCGAAAGACAAGATTACCCGCGTTATTGGCGAGATACGGCGAAATAGATAAGGTTAGAGTAGTCAGAAGGTTTGAACTCTCGTTTGGACCTCCTCTATGCCAACCATGGCGTTCACATGCCCATAAGCATAATAAAAATGGCAGGAAATTATCTTATCCAATAAAATACATTTGAAGGCAATCAAAAAAATTTATTTATATACCTTATATATACAGCGTTAAAAGGCGAACGAACTCAAGATCTAGAAATATTCGACAAATACAAGTAGACAAGACAAATACAAAAAATACGACAAATTAATAATGTTAAATTTTATCTCATGTTTTACGTCAAAGAAGTACAGCCTCGCCAAAAATGAAAAAAACCCGTTTGAACACAACACAGATATACCAGGGGTATGCATAAGTTTTTCTGTTTTTGGTAAAAAATACGTAAGAGAAAAGGGAAAACATTGGCCATCAGCTTCTGAACTTTACACCCATTTTCAGGTAATTTATGAATACCATGCCAGAAAAACTGCTTGTCTTTTGTAGCAAACCATTCGTCAAGACACTCTCCAACTTCCTCGAAATCGTTGAAGTGCTCCTGTGAGCGCGTGCCTCGTTGATGCGAAGAAGAGAGAGTCAGATGCAGCAAGTTTAAGGAGTACGGCGGGTGAAGAAGGATGTCTCATCCAAGCGATCTCACTGTGTCTTTCACAAGTTTTCCTGTGTGCGACGGCGCGTTGTCGTGTAACGAAATCACTTTGCCAGATTCAGATTCAGATTCAGAAGTTTATTGAGACTTTAACTATGACATGAGCTTATACTATGAATACATTGACAAGGTAGGTTAATGACTGTTACAGTATGTCACTTAAACTATGTGGTGAAGTTTAATATTATTTATACATATGTTGGAGAAATTTGGGTGGCATGTGGTAATTCATTACGCTTGCTCAGGCGTATAACCTATCGCTTAATTCTATAGTGACTTACAATAATATAGAACTTAAAAACAAAAATGTAAAACAAAAATTACAAATAAAAAAAAGTTAAAGTTAAAAATTGATATTTACAATAATAAAAGTTAATGATAAGGGCAGGCTATGTTAAATCGTACATAACAAAGCAGGAGTGGTGTACCTTTAAGGGCTATCTTAAAATTATTTATTTTTGCTAATTTTTTGATTTTTTTTCAGTTATTTATTTTACTTAATATACTTATATTGAGTTTGGATAGTTTCTTATTGCTAGGGTTCTATTCGGATGCACTTATCTATTTTATATTTATTTCTTGTTTATTTATATTTTTTCTTAACATAATTTGCTTGGTGAGTGCAAAGTTTTTTTTTTATTTTGCCCAATACAAAGATTTTTCGGAGGTTCGTTATAGAATAAAGGTTTCTGCATATTGTTAGAGGATCCCTGAAGGCATTGCACCCTCTCCTGTCCCAGCAGTGCGATAGGGGAGGCATAGTAATAAATCAATGCTGATGCTACCTTATTATCAGTTACGATTTTTCTAACAAGTGAGTTTGGGTGTTGAGAAAGTTTTTGTATTCTTTTGCTGGCTAGGTTAGTTACATAGCTAAGAAATGGTGTTATTTGCGTGCATTCATAGAGTAAGGAGTTTTTGTAATATTTCAAATCAGTTGTTCTATACTTTCCAGAGCAAGCCCTGAGTATTTTCCTCTCAAACACTTGAAATTTTTCGGCTATTGTTGGCGACATCTGCATTCATATCGGAAACCCATATGTGAGTATCGGCCGAATCAGCGCTTTATACATGAGGATTTTGGATTGGGAATTGAGATGCGGGGACTTTAAGAGTTGAGAGGCTATCAGTGCTTTATTGAGTACAATTTTGGCATGTGGGTTAACTTTAAGACGGTGATGGAAAGTTAAACCAAGTCACTTGATAGAGTTTCTTATCGGAATTTGCGTATTGTTTGACGCAAAGGTTAATATTTTTGCTTTCCGGGACTGTAAATGAGTGACCTTTCCCACTTGCATTGCGAAAGCAAATAAGATCAGACTTGTTGGGGTTAACTTTTAATCTCCAGGTGTGGAAAAAATCCAGTACCAAATTAAGATGATTTTTCACAGCGAACAGTGCCTCCATCGGTCTTTCTCCTGTTGCGTATAAAATGGTATCATCTGCATACATTAGAATCTTCGGCTGATAGACACAAGGCTGAGCTTGCGGGCTGTAGGGAATGTCGTGCACAAAAAAAGTTAAATAATTTTGGCCCAAGGATTGAGCCCTGCGGGACTCCACTTTTGACATCAACAAGTTTTGAAAGGTAGTTATCAATGGCCACAAAAAGCTTTCTTTCTGTTAAATAGCTAATCATGATTCTGAGAAGAGGAATAGGACACTGATTTGTGATCAGTTTGTATAATAGGCCATTTGTCCATACCTTATCGAACGCTTTCTCTAGATCCAGTGCGCAGGCCACAGTAGCATGTTTTTTTCTTAGCCCAACAATTATGTCATTTTGCAGTGCCAGGGCAGCATGCTCTGTACAGTGCATGGAGGTGAAACCGAATTGTATGTTTGGCAGTCCATGGGTTTGGAAAGTATCCATTATTAATGCAATTATTGAAAACTATTGTGAGTTTGGGAGCTATGGTGCTTGCAGATTTTTTGAGTAAGAAATTAGAGACCCCATCTACTCCAGTAGATTTTTTACTTTTAAGTGAGTTGATGGCATCGAATACCTCGGACTCTTTTGTGAAAAAGGCAGAGTGTGGTCCCTCACCCGGGAAATCACTTTGCCATGTTTTCAGCCCTTTCTGGTCGTTTTTCGATCAATGTGCGTTTCAAATAAATCATTTGTTGGCGATAACGTTGTGTATTAACGGTTTCACTGGGCTTCAAGATCTCATAATACACAATCCCACTCTGGTCAAACCAAAAGTGCATGGTCTTCCTGCCGCGATTTGGGCTTGGTGTTGCAACGATTTTTTCAGCTTTGCATTTTCAAAATATATCTATTTCTGGTCATCCGTCACAATTCGATGTTAAAAATGATTTCCTTTCGTGACGCCGAAGTAGCATTTCACAAGTGACTTTGCAATCTTCGATTTGACGTCCATTCAAATCGTGTGGGACCCATTTACCGAATTTATTGCATTTACCCACTGCTCGTAAATGTTTGCTGATTGTTTCCAGTGACAAACTTAATACTTCTGCTGATTACCGTTGAACTTGAGTTGGATCACCATTCAATAACTCAAACTACCAGAGCGCTCACTGTCTTTTACATTGAAATTACCATTTTGGAATTGTCAAAACCATTTCTCGCGTGTCATAATTGATGCAGTGTGTCCAGGATTTGTTATTTCAAACAGCTTTTCTTAAGTTAAACAAGAAATGTAATGCTTCCCTAAAATGCTCTTTTTGAGGCGCGGAATTCGGCACGATTGATCAACACGATAAAAACATGCTAGTTTTGCAAGACTCAACTGAATGTGTGTGCTAGTAGCTAAATGTCAGACGATCGAAATGGCGTATGTGTCAATGCGCTGCATACTTTTCGTTGGCGTTATCTTTAAGTAAAACCGGAAATTTCTTATGCAAAAACAAAAATCTACTGGTAAATCTACTCGTACTATTTCTATCTCTATCTAAGGGAAGCCGCCTGCGAGTGTTAGCGCTATACGTAGCTACGCTATTGTTTGGTCGCCATTTGTGACATATTTCCTCGAGAGAATAGCCTTACCGCCACCGCTACCCGATCACTCATATGTAGAGTATTGTTAAGAATGCAAAAATAGTTTTAAAAATCGAAACAAGGATTTAGAGATTGAGTTGAGAATTTATATGTTATTAAAATATATCATTAATGTTTAGCTCTCCTTGTATTCTCAATATTTTTGGAGGCCGCAAGAATACATTTTTTCCACCAGATTTCATCATGCTTGACTTTTAGTTTAAGGACACATAAAGTATTTTTTATAATCTAGGATTGATTTCGATGCAGCTGTGTTTGTGCTGCAATTTTCTCGAAGAGGGTTTGGTTTGTCAGAGCTTAGTTACTGATATTATGTTTCCACAGGAACATGCGTGCACCTACTCTTTACGTCTTCCGAATTCCTTGGAAGTCTCTCGAAGCTTGCAGGGTGCTCAATTTCTCCATTTATTTTAATTTAAATTCAGAAAGATTTCCTTCGTACTGCGGATATTATGAGTGAGTATCTTTGCGTAGCATGAAGCACACTTCCGATATGGAACGATGGATTATCATTAGTTCTTCTTGTTTGTGTGGCTAATGATTTAATTCTGCACCAGAAGGCTTCAAAAACACATGGTAAATACATAACATATGTTACTAATTTAATTAACTGCTGCTAACAAATCAAGAAAAGATAAATTTTTATATTAGACACTATAAAATGATATTCCAAGTTCGGACATTTATAATTTACAATTTATTGAAATGTAATTACATTTTAAAACTATACCGCCGTCATGAATTACCTTGTCTGTATTCAATACAACTGCCTGAAACGAACATGATGAACAGTAAGACCTCGCCATGTTAAGACCCGGGCTCGTACCTCCATAAAGCAAATCTTCAACAGAATTAAAGGTAATTTCCAATGAACAACATGAAATCCAGACGAAATTAATTCCATAACTGACTTTAAATGCTATGCAATTAAAATAACAAGCTCGGAAACAGCATTCAAAATTAATTTGAAACCATATTAGGAATTATAGCTTAGAATTGCTTGTTCATTTCAATAACTCGCCGTTTGTATCTGTATCTGTTCCAGGTTGGGAAACTATAGGAGATTTGCCCAAAGTCGGTGCTAGGATTTAAAAAGATGTTTCCCAGTATCCCGTGTGTGGTTATTTTGACGGTCCAAACGTTTGAAGGGTATTAAAAATTGTCTAGATAAATAACTCAAATAGAAGAAATCAGTTATTAGCGAACTTGTTCATTGAATTTGAACGTGCGAAAAAGGTTGGTCCGGAAACTTTCCAAACACAAAACTGAGTGCAATTAACAAGACTCGATTTGATTCGAAATAGGGAAACTTCTCTCTACTGACCCTCTGTAGATTTGTTTAATTCGAAATCACATATGCACGCATGCAGCAGCGATCTGAGCAAATCATATGTGTTCGTGCTCCAACTTCATGCTGTGCTCCAACCTATCGTTGTTATTGGAATTGAAAGTTTCTACAACGAAACTTTAATGATTCAATTGGTTAATTTAATTGAACCGTGTTGGATTCGCTACCGAGCTACTGTTCAAACCGCGCTATCTCCAATGATATGGTGAATATTCGTCGAGACAAATTGCCTTAATCATGTACGAAAGAAAGCCTTGGTGTGGACTAGCCTTCGAAATTATCCGTTTTTGCTTTAACGATGTAATTCATATAGCACCGGATTGAGACCGATCTTTGCTTAAAGGTGAGCACATGCGATTTGTCGAAATAAATATCAACATTAAGTTGTTGGATGCGCTTGAGTAAATTTTAACTGATTATGATAATTGGCAATGGTTCCTAAGAAGAAAACTGTTTATCGTGTAATTTCTAATGGATCAGAAGATTTGCAAGGGTACTTGATTTGTATGGAGGTGAAACTATCTGATTTCCCAAATCAGATGTTAATTTACAGCGTGTCAAATTTTTGTTTGTTCATATTGAAAATTTGAATTTCACGCTCCTAAAACACTCTCGTTCCAATTTAGAATACAATATTTAGACTTGATTAACGGTGTCTAATTTTCATAATTGATCCTTTCGTAATGAGCAGTTTCTGATAAGTTACACGAAATAAAATTGCAGGTTTTTCGTGCCAAATTGATTTCTTGCATTTGAAAGTTTTGCAATTTATGCAAGACTGTGGTATGGATTATTAAGGTAAAAGGTATGTTACGATTCAGTTAGAGTTATTGGTGAACAATCTGGTAATAAGAAGAATAACATGCACTAGAATGACTTTTAACCGTAGAATTTTAAGCATATTTCGACTGATCCTGTTGGTGATATCTCTTGATACTCTTCCTAACAAGACGCCACAACAGAGTCTTTGCCTACATTCATGAGACTGGAAATACTGTGACATATTTGGAAAAAAAGTTACGCGCGACACTGACTAGCCAAAAATCAGAGCATTTTATGGGCCAAATTTGAAGGTGATCCTGGAGACCATAGATCCTACCTTATTGAGCCAATAAAAACACCGGCACTGCGTAATCTAATTTTAGGACGGACACTAGTAACAACAATTAAGAGTGGATGCGTGCCGGTTAGAGTCCTTAACACCTCGGACTCAATTACCCACGTCAAAGCTAGAGACATTATCGAGAGCAGTCAGCTTGTTTCTACTGTAACATCTTTGGAAGTGGGAGATAGCCAATATCCAGCTAGGAAACGAAATACCGGGGAATCCCGTGAGTTAGTGTCGACCTAATTTGAGCCAACCAAGATATCAGCAGAGCAATTCAAGAAAGCCTCAAAATTTGTAAACAAATATCGCAATATTTTTTCAACTGGTCACGACGATCAAGGACGTACGAGTATTGTGACTCACATTATAGACGTCCAAGACGCTAAGCCAATTCGACAAGCGCCAAGACGACTTCCATTAGCCAAGCAGGCAGAAGCAAGCGCAATGATCTCAGACGTGGAAAAACAAGGAGTCATCGAGCCTTCAATCAGTCCGTGGGCCTCACCTGTAGTCGTGGTAAAGAAAAAGGATGGAAGCACTTTGTTTTGTGTCGACTACAGGCAGCTCAACGATGTCACGAAAAAAGACAGCTGCCCACTTCCGCGCATCGACGACATTACAATGGCGGATTCGAAGTGGTTTTCTACTCTTGACTTAAAGAGTGGATACTGGCAGGTTGAAATCGATAAGAAAGACAGAGAGAAAACTGCATTCTCAGTGGGTACTGGATTGTGGGAATTTGTAGTGATGCCATTTGGGCTTTGCAATGCTCCAGCAACATTCGAACGCCTCATGGAATGTGTACTCCGCGGGTTAAGGTAGAAAACGTGCTTGGTATATCTGGATGACATCATTGTCATAGGGATGACGTTTGACGAACGTGTGCGCAACTTGGAACAGGTGTTTTCAAGGCTACGACGGGCTAACTTGAAGCTGAGTCCAAAGAAGTGCACACTTTTCGTAGCTGAAGTAAAGTACCTAGGACATGTTGCATCGTCAAAAGGTGTGAAAACGGACCCTGAGAAAATAGAAGCTGTGAGAAGTTGGCCGAAACCAAATAACAAACGACAACTTCGAAGTTTCCTTGGACTGGCGACCTATTATCTCCGTTTCATTGAAGACTTTGCTAAAATAGCGAAATGCTCCATCAGCTTACGGAAAAGAATCACCCCTTTATCTGGAACGAGCAGTGTGAAAAAGCCTTCGAGATGTTGACGAATAAACTCTGTGAATCACCGGTCCTAGCATATCCCAAACTTGGAAGAATGTTCGTAGTAGATACCGATGCGAGTAACAACGGAATTGGGGCCGTATTGTCACAGCAGGTGGACGGTGAGGAGGGAGTAATCTCATACTACAGTTGAGTTCTGTCAAAGAGTGAAAGGAACTACTGCGTAACCAGGAAAGAACTACTGGCGGTAATTGAAGCAACAAAGCAGTTCCACGAGTACCTTTACGGACAGAAATTCGTTCTTCGGACAGATTATGCTTCCCTGAGATGGCTGCTTCATTTCAAAAACCCAGAAGGGCAAGTTGCTGCATGGATCGAAAGGCTACAGTCGTATAATTACGAAATCGTCCACCGAACAGGAGGAGTGCATGGAAGTGTCGACGCTTTATCCTGTCGCCCATGTCCAGCGGCTTGTAAACATTGCCGACGGTCTGAGGAAAAAGAACAAAGTATGGATCTGCGTGTAATCACAACGGAAGTTGACGAAAGTTGCACGCAGCACGAACTGCGGGACGCTCAGCTAACAGATGATGATATTGCACCATTGTTGGCATGGAAGGAGACAATTGGACGTCCCGAGTGGAAGGACATAAAAGCACGCGGCGCAGTGTTAAAAAGCTATTGGGATCAATGGAACTCCCTTGAGGTCGAAGATGGATGGAGATGCATGAAGGAACATCGGGAGGTCACCTGGGGGTGAAAAAGACCCTGACAAAGGTGCGAGAAAGGTTCTACAGGCTCCACGCTTGAGAGGACCTTTTTGACTGGTGTCGTAAATGCACAATATGTGCTTCCGTTACAGGCCCAAATCGAAAAACGAGAGGGCAAATGCAGACCTATAACGTGGGGGTACCATTCAAAAGAATAGCTGTGGATATCGCAGGACCCTTTCCCGAATCTGAATAGGGAAATCGGTATTTACTCGCCGTAGCTGATAACTTCAACAAGTGGCCAGAAATCTACACAATTCCTAACCAAGAGGCAACTACTGTAGCGGAGCAAATCGTTTCACAGTGTGTTAGTAGATATGGCGTACCCCATGAACTACATTCAGACGAAGGCAGAAACTTCGAGTCACAAGTTTTTGCCGAAATGTGTGAACTGCTGGGAATACGGAAAACATGGACAACACCACTTCACCCCCAGTCCGATGGAATGGTCGAACGGTTCAATGACACGCTAAATAAACACTTGGTCAAGATGGTGGATGAAAATCAGAGAGATCGGGATCGACGCATTCTATTATTTTTGATGGCATACTGAACTGCGGACCGCGCATCGACAGGAGAAGCACCCGCGAAAGTCATCTTTGGAAAAGTGATTCGTCTACCAGCTGATGTAAAGTCTGGAACACCCTCTGAGAAGCCCCAACCCATTACGGAATACACTAAACTTAAGGCAACGGCTGAATCAGATGCACCAATTAGTGTGGAAGCAAATAGAGTCAACCACTGATCGCATGAAAACCAGATATGACAATGGCAAACTCATCTGGTTTCCAGCCGGACGACTTGGTGTGGCTATATAACCTCCAGCGTCGAAAAGCCAGATCTCCGGCCAAATTGGGAAGGACCCTATAGAATCATCAAACGAATCAACGATGTGGTATACCGGATACAGGCACACCAGAAATCTGAGGCAAAAATGAAAATTGTGCACCTGGACCGTCTTGCCCCATATTATCAGCAGGAAGATGCGGCGATAGCTAAAGTGACACTTTTTCGGGGCGAAAAAGATTTAAGGCGGGGATAGTGTGACATGTTTGGAAAAAAGGTTCCGCGCCACTGTAGTCGTTTTAAGAGAAAAGTCGTAAACAAGCTTACAACTACCAATACATCGATAATTCTCGAAAGCGTAAACGTAAACACGTTGCGTGCATTGAGTACAACAAATCCCGGTGCAAGCGACTCAGCGCGTAAACACGAGAACAATGGAAGATTCTGGGTTGATTGGTGGTTGTATAAAAGCGTCTACGGCGAGCGACGAGCATAGTCTGGTGAATGAAACGAAGCAGCAAGCGACAGTCCACGTTGAAAATAGTGCGGTCAAGTAATTAAATAACAAGTAAAAGTGATTACGTTGAATAAGTGCTTCTGAAAGTGATTGATTAATTAATTTAGTGGTGGACTTATAAAAGTGAAGTAGTGATTCAGTGAAGTAATTGTAAAGTGTAAAGTGATTTATCAGAATAAAATTTTAAAGACCTAATTTTAAACTTTTCGAGTGTGTTTTATTCACTATTGCAAATATTTACGAAGAGCAAACATGTCACGCACCTGGCAAAGCGCAACAATCCCAACTATTGGAGTTGCACTTTTGAAGAAAGATATATTCCAGCGGGGAGATGGCGCCTGCAGCAAACCTTTTTTTTGGTAAAATGCAACGACGAGCGCTCTTCAGAAACAAATCCTCAGGAAAACTTTAGGAAAACAAATCTCCTAGACGCTAATTAGGCTTGTTTCAATGGAGGGGCACCTTACCTATGCTGGTTTGAGTGGGCACATAAATCAACGCGGAATGGAGAAACAATGAAGGAAAATTACAGAGCCCGGAAGACGACGCAATGGTCGCACCTTTTCACGAGCGAGGAAGTCAACAAGAAATGTATGGTCCTGGTGCTAAGCATGCAGGTGAATGAGTCGGTTTCCTAAGCAACACACGGCTTTGACCAGGACTTTGACCAGGACTTTAACTACCATAACTCTCGTTTGCAACCCCCTACGAATGTAGTTCAAACTCGATACGTCTAACCATGAGAAACCAGCAAGATGGCAGAAAGGCAAAGAAATCTTCCTTATACACTTTGCAAATCCAACGTAGAATTGATCCGTGCAAAAACATAATTCAAAGCTCTGCCACATGCGCAATTAGAAGGTTCTTAGGGAAG
Organism: Stratiomys singularior; assembly: GCA_954870665.1. Taxonomy (NCBI): domain Eukaryota; kingdom Metazoa; phylum Arthropoda; class Insecta; order Diptera; family Stratiomyidae; genus Stratiomys; species Stratiomys singularior. The sequence continues at coordinate 28,381,192 of OX940881.1, read as the reverse complement.
CGAAGAGCAAGATGACGTGATGAGCATGATAAACTAGCGGCTTTCAACGGTGACACAATTGATGAGCCAGGATCCGCACTAGAAAATAAGCTTCCTGATGATTAAGCACAGTGAATGATAAGCGACGTGTTTTGTTTTTCACTTGGGTAAAGTGATTATGTCACATTTCGCAGAGTCGATTTATTGAACTTAAGGATGACCCTGACCGTCATTGGAGGACATATTTTGACCGAATTACTTGCCTTATTGAGTTTATAATCATTGAACGTTGGTATGGTCATTGCTTCAGAAAAAATTGACCATTTACTAATCCTGGTATTACATACTACGGTATGAGGTACCCCCTAATATTTTCTACGACTGTCTGATCTGCAGTCTGACTGCAGCAAATAGATATGGCATTCCCCCTTCTCCATAATAAACTTCGATCATTTCAAGACGGAATGGAATCGTCTTCTCGTCTCATTTTTGATTGATATTGTGGTGCGCAATTGGGTCGAGTACATCGCACTCCAGTGTGTCACATGTGTTTGTTTTTGAATGGGTATTAGGTTATGTCATGTGTTGTTCCTTATCCAATTCCTTATACACTGGGGCGCAGCTTTAACCCATATAAGAGTGTCACACAAACCTATCACATTCATAGAAAATAAATGATGCGAAATGAGAAACACGTAAAAGACTTTTTATTCAAACTTGGGTAATTCCTGGATAATAGAAGATGAAAATAGTGTGGGAAACGATCAATTTTTAGGGTTTGTTTGTATGGCTATTATGTACTAGAGAAAAAAATAAGAACACCACAAGAAACAACAAAATAAGCGCCAGTTTATTTTTTTACGATAAATTTTGAACACTTAAAATATAAAATTATCGTATTCCAATTGAAAAAACTTCATATTCTTACCAAGTTTTGAAATTTTTCAAAGCCGCAGGTAGCTTCAGTGACATTCGTAGTTAGTGACAAATTCGTTTTTTGGCGACACATATATCACAGGTATAGTACAAATCGGATGGATCTATATTGTTTCGTGAGCCCTGCCTTGACAAATTCTGCATAAGAACCAATCCTCCGGGGATTTTTCACCACAAATGATGCATTCCGTCTCCTGATGTTTCAAATATGGCTCAAATGAAACCTTACAATTTCTTTTCATATTTAACACAGCTTTTGTGTCTGTGGCTTTCCCCATTAATCCCTTTTTATTAGGTGAAGAGGTCAATATTTCACATTTTTGTGTCCGTCATTTCCTTTCGTGTTCGTCATTTCTTAGCAGATCAATGTTTCCGAGAGGTGACCAAACCATGTGAAAGAGGTGACAAAACCTTATATTATCACTTATATTCCCAACATCAACATTTGCAATTAGCGCAGACTCATTTGGAACGCTGGTATTGCTTCGTGCAGTCAAGAGGCTGTTGAGGACACCGATAGAGCACGAGTTGACGGTTCAAGCCGGGTCTCCGTTTTTCAAGTAATGCAGGACTGGTAAGCTGGGGTGTTGACTGACTCGAAATTCCACAAATCGGTATATCCGTTAACGCAGAATCTAAAAAGTTCTAAAAAGTTTCTGTATACTGTATACCTCTGCAAAGGAAACCACTCTTACCTAGCAGCTTTAGCAAACGCTATATTTGTCAATCCAGCGCCATCACAATATGTCAGCCAAGCCCAGGATTGGCACGTATCCATGATGAGCTTGCTGATAAATAAGTCTGTGATGAATGAAAAACACACTCTCTAATGGCTGAAGCTAATGTGCAGCGTGGGGATTTCAATTAAGCATATACATATATTTGGTTTTCTCATTTTCGATAACGTATTGTTCTTTATGACAGTTCTGTCTTTTTATAGTCAATGAGAAAGGGTGAACCTTTAAAGGACGGAAATGTTTCTTAAAGACAATGGAGAAGTATCTACGCATTCATGAAACCGCTTTCCAATGCAATACCGATACTTCCTGAAGACGTGCCAATTTTAATTCGGTCATTCCTACCCATCCCTTTCCAAGAAAAATGAATATAGGAGGCACAAAGTATTCTAATGAACTCATAAAAATCATGACAGGGGTGTTACGTCTTCAGTTGAAGTAAGTTTTCCAACTTTGTACCTCTGACTGACATAACTCTTTCATTTCCATAGAAAGTCGAGCTACCTAGCTCAAATTATCGATTTGGAAAGGTAGAAAATTCAATTTTTCATAGACGTGAAAGGGATGTCGTAAAACCAATCCCCTTGTGATTTATTTAGACCTGTAGAACGCAGCTCGCTCGTTGACTCAAAAGTTCTAAATGTCACATCAGGATTTTCTTTCTTGAAGTCACTCAAAAGATCTTTTCTAGCCGCTCGATTGTCTTTGTTATGTGTGTGAGGAATTTCAAACTTTTTGTTTGCTAAACCAAAGGCAAAGTGAACAAACCAATTTTTGATAAAGGCATAAGACGGTTATCTAGGTTTATACAAAGCTCAAAAAGTTGTCTTCCAAACTCAGGTTTAAATACCTGTTGAAAATAACCTTATTTTGGCTTGAAGGTAATCTGATTAGTTTGTTTTATGCCTTTGATACGATCCTGTAGAGAAATTCGCGGGACTTTTTATTGGTCTGCAGCAACTCCTTTAAAAATCAAAAACTGTTCATTGATGGTTGAACTTTTTGAATATTTCCTCCGATTCGGTTTCTACAATTTGTAGTTTTATTTTTGAATTTGATCATTGTCATACTGTTAAAAATGGTTTAAGGTTTTTGATTTTTCATTCTGTTAGGACCTTTAGGAACTTTGAGGTTAAGTACAAAATGAACATTATAAATTAGTACATGTGGCTTGGGATACCTGCAAAGCCAACGACCGGGGTTACCCGGCATGACTTTTGTCAAAATTATTCTGCATGCAGAGCATATGAATGAACATTCGTAACAACTTGAATTAAAAATAGACTTGTAAAGAATATGTTAAAAACATAAAATAAACAATGACTTATGTTTATCAAATAGATATGGTTTCCCAAACACTTGCCGTCACGCAGTCTCGATTCACCAGAAACAAAATGCTCTCAATAACGTCGGAACGCGGGGGTCAATCGAGAAGAGAAGTAGAAATTTTGCCAAGATTTCCTAGAACAGATCAAGAAGATGGTTTCGTTGAAGACTTTGGTGGAGAAAGTATTGAGGTGACAATCAAAATGTCCAATAATAAACCGGTTCTGAGTAAGAACGAGATGGGGATGAAATCTTCTTTGAGTCAAAATTCATTTACTTTGCGAACAAGGAATGGTTAGAAATGGAACCCAGTGCGGCCTTCTAATAAAGTAAGAAATATATCGTGAAAAATCGTTAAGCATTTGATTTGCCGGAAAGGTCTAGCAAAAACACCAAACCCCATTGGTGGAAGCGGAAATTAACGATGTCAGATGGCATATCAAGTGAAATTGTGTTGCAGAAAAAGGAAATATATACCCTACGGAAGGGTGGATAAGAATACTTTCTATTCGGGATGTGAATATCGTCTATTCAGACCTACCAAGAATATCACCTGGAAATGCGTGATTTCATTAGAATTGTATAGAACGCAGGAGTGGAAAAGTCATCAAGTCATTTAAATGCTGCATTTAAATAAAATCGAGGAAACGCTGGTCTGACTCTGGTGTGGAAGACAGTTCATCGCTGCTCGGATTTAAAAATTGGAGGACGCGGTCAATGAACCGAGACAGTTGGAGGCGCTCGTTGCACGTAGCGAAGGCTCGAGAGGAGCTGTAGTACTAAAACAAAAATTTATATGTTAAAGGACTTCATTCACCGAAAAAAGTACATCCCTTATCCTCGACAACCAAGCACATCCATCTTTTTTATTTTTTATCGTACTGCTTGCTGCTTGCTCAGGAAGTTAGACTTTTAAATTGCAAAGATTGGCGCAATTGCATGGGTATAAACCAAGATGCAAAATGAAGATGTATGAAGATGTTGTTATGATGAACAATGCGAGGAGTTTCATTTCATACGCAGGTAAATTAAAGCTTCCTGGAGGGCAATCCGCTTCATCGTAATGTGTCCAATAACTTACAAAATATGCTAGCGGGACGAAACGATATGTGACAACCGATAACTTTAGCACAATCTAACCATGACGAGAACTATCAGGAAAAGCCAAACTTAGCTGACCAATTCATCGCGATCGAATTGATAAATCAATCAAAAAAGACAGGGAGTTTAACATAGGGACAAGAAAAACCCGAAAATTCGCTTCTATTTCGCTTTCATTCACTTCTATTCGATCGACCAACACGGGGTCAAAAGAATGGTCATAGCGTAGCTGCAAGCCGCGCTTAAACTTTGAACAAGCTCCCAATCTAACGGCATTCTAACGGTAATGAAGCTGTAGTATAGTCCTTTATACACTAGCCAATTGGCGAAATCACCTGAAACAGAATTTGGCAAAAACTGACTAGAGACAAAACGAAGTTCAAATCATTTGGACTTTTATGCGCAAAAGGCGAAATAGCGAAGAAATTTTAATGATTAATGAATTTTAATCATATTAATGGTCACGAAACAACAAGTACGTCACGAAAATATTGAAAATAGGTGAAGAAAATTCGAATTTTCACGTCCAAACCAAAAAAAGTGTCGTGGTTTCATGTGAGACAAGGAGTTTGCTGGTCAAATGTTTGGTCGTTAGTAATACGGTCGGAAATGGAATAAAGTGTGGAGGAATGCTCATTATAATTTGATTGTGATAGAGTCCGTGAACGCATGGGTCATTCTCGACGACCTCAATCGATACAAGACCCCATTCAAATAGTTTTTTTAGTTATGTTAGCCAAGACATTGGTAAAGGAAAGCCCACAAATCACTTCGGCTTGTCAATGATTAGAGTCAGGCCATGGACTACTAACACGCAATTCCCTTAGAATGTATCTTCCAGCTAAGGCAACTTGCAGATGCTGTTGTACCAATTGCAGCGTTCAAAAATAAAACATATACTCGCACTGTGTAAGGTCTGCTTTTTGCGGATTACCACCCTTCGCTTTTATGCAGAATTACATTTTCCATTACTGATTTGCTTTTGTTATTCAGAATATAAAAAATCAATAAAATAGATTTTCCACTTTGTTATGATAATATCATTGTGTTTAATATTTCTTATCGAGATAGTTTGTTTCATTGGATGATTGCTACTTATTTTATAACCCCATAACACCCCAGATGGTACAATGTTTGACTACCACCCTGAGTGAGTCATCTATGCGTCAGCATACCACAGTAAGAAAAATATGTTATCCTATATCCGAAATATGTACGATCCTCCATCAAACCAGGGTAGCAAACCTGGGCAGTGAATCTTGATGAAACGAAATCGAAACTATTTGGAATGATTTTGCTGAGTTACTCAAAAGATGTAAAAGGCCAGATGCTTAGTTGGTTTTATTGGTAACATAATGTCAGCTGCGTAACCGATTCTAGACTGAAATTGCTAGAGAAAACCCTTACGAAACAGCTTTTGTGTCGTTTAACTTGCTCCAGTTTTTTTTTTGCACCCTTATAGCCGCAATCACCGTACCATTGTTTCTTTGATTTATATTAGCCAATATATTGTAAATTACTCGAGTAACCCTAGTCGATTTGAAAGCCAGGTCGAAAAGATTAAGGCCAGATATCCCTTTAGAAGCGTGAAAAATAGGTATTTTTCGAAAAATCTTTTTAGAGGGGATAAAATAATCTAATCATTTTCAAATTTTGACAACATTTTATTATGGCATTCAAGTTTGTGACTCATTTCATTTTTTTTTTGAGATTACCAAAAAACTGACTGCGTTATTAAGGGTTTTCGGACGCCTGTTTTCCGTGGCATCGCAAAATGCTGCAATTGTCAGTCTTTTGCTGTTTGATTTATTTTAGCTAGAGTAGTAAGAGTTATGATCTTGATACTTAAAGAATTTGGCGGTATTTTAGTCTATTCAGAGGGACCTGTTCTATAATCGATAATCCACGAGGACTTTACGGATCTGAAAATGATTTAATAAGTATCATTCATTAACTGACATGCTAAAGGAAAGGATGTACCCAAAAAATATGAAAAAGTGCGAATTGAAAATTTGGGACCCTTTTTTCTTCAAAGTTCTAATTTTTGACCATTTTTTCGACATTTTTAACCCCAAAACAATCATTTATTTACTCGATACCTTTCTAACTTTAGGTATATTCTTCCGATAATATCACTGAGAGTAATCTCCCAAAATTTCATCGAAATCAGTTGATAACTTTTTGAGCTACAACACGAGCAGTTTTAGAAAACGAAGTTTCAAGTTAATCGCGTGAAAACAATTTATTGTAGTGATAATGTCCCCCGTATAAAATTTCCCGAAACATTTACCTGGCCGAAAATAAGGTAAATCAGAAAGCAAAGGTTGCTAGGAGAGAACAGCAAAGGGAGTAAAGCAAGGGTTGCTCTGCCTCTAACGGTCGGGCCGCCCGACTCGCTATTTATCTGACAGCATGCTGTCGCTCCATTCGACACTATTTGCGATAAATCCGCAAATATTGATTATTTCAAGTTTCCCTTGATCAGTATATTCTTTGGATATACTTTCGAAATATGTAAAAAAAAACTCGATTTTTGAAAATTTTAAAGAGATTTCTGGCTGTAACACACAAAACTGATTGGAATCACTGAAAACTGATTGGAACCGGCAAAAACAGCTGAGCTGGCTTTGAAGACGGAGAAAGTACAGAACACTTTCTTCTAGATTGTCCGAGCCTGTTCGGTAAGCGCTTCACATGTTTGGGGCGAATCAATAACAGATGACTTCGAACTTGGAGGGCTAAGTCTCTGCAGGACAACAAGCTTAACCATTTTTTAAGAGAAATACCATAGGCGGAAAGGTAAAAACCTGTAGCCAATAGTGGGGTGCGATTTAGTGGTACCAAGATTTATAAAAGATTGAATAACACTTGAATTGGATAGAAAAAATTGCATAAGCAAGTCATACTGGCAACCCATCGATCGCACTGTAAGGACAAAGTAATTTACCTATAAATATTGACTGTTCTTCAAAACAACTGCGGAAAACGCTTTATTTTTCAACAGTATTAATAATATAGCCCTCCTCAAGATACGTGACATATCGTTAATCACAACTTTGAAAGACCTCCAAAAGCGATGGGACAGTGAAAACATAAACGACTGAATCTTTTATTTTAGCATTTAAACTTCTGTCGACCTTTCCTTATGAACCAATATGACAGCGTCTCCGTGATCTTAGCGCTTCCATTTCAGAAACAGTCTTTAGGTTGATATTCCATCATTTCAGCCATAATATCCAAAGCAAAAATTTAAGTGGTTCTTGCTTGCCATTGACCAAAACTCTTGAACCAACTGGAAAAGCGGACGACTAACAAACGTACGTGTGGCGCTAATACCTTACCATTCTTTTAAGCCGCTTTTAATTGACATTGTGGGATCAGAATTGTCATAGGCTTCTTCGTACGCGAGCTTTAATATGCTCCAACGCGCCCACTATCCAAAGAGGATTATCAACTAAATACTGAACTAGAGAAGGCCTTCTTGTTCAGTGGTAGAACGCTCTTGGAAACCGGATGCCACTCGCATAATACCAACCGGCCACGAATAGATACGGTGATGGTGATGGAAATTCCTATATTTGGATACATTTGTGGCAATTAAGCCGCAAGAGTGAAGGGATAAACCTGACACTGAATCTGACACCTGTGGAGCGTAATTGAAAATTTTGGGCTTTCGACAGAGATGACTTAAGTTTTTGGGCGACTTCAATTAGCCCCCAAATATACGATTGGGTCTCGAAATAATCTCGTCACTTTAGAACACAATGAATGTATGATCCTATGCTTGTGTAGAATATCATGTATCATTATCGTTACACGCTAATAAGATTTCCATATATACGAAGTAACTCGCCAACGTAGCTGGAGAGATTGGGGTATAAATCCGAGAATACATAGCACCAATCCTGTTGGGTTGAATGTATTACAGGTAGTTAACAAGGCTTGGATAGATACCGGCAACAGTTGTTATATGTTCGATGATCTAAATTTGCGTGCATGTGTGAACCATTGACGTCTTTCGGATCGAGAATTCGTAGGAGGTATTCTAGGTAAGTTCTAGTTACGATTGGATCGAAACATCAATTTAGGTTAATTTGTCAGGAGGACACAAGAAGTGATGTACGAAACCATGCTAACTAGAAAAATGCCTGTTGGACTGAATCACATTTTGGTTTAAGCTTTCCTTGTTAGATAATTGGTTTTTATGGGTTGTTATTGTACATTCATTGAGGAAAATGTTCGTATCCACTGCCATTGAATGATTAGAAGCAGGATATGAGATTCAAGTCTGTAATACACTACGATAAGTGACAAATTAATTCACTAAAAGCCTATACATACGCGTGGGTTATGAGCTAACGTATGTATATCCTCGATAGTTACAACTATATATCTCATACCAAACCAGGAACATCGTGGGAAGTTACATGGTATAGTATCACTAAATATCGTAATAGATAAATCCTTACGGGAGTATTTACTTGAAGAAGTAACGACACAAGCGTACAGAAGTGATCTCGACTTGAAAACTTATTCAAGGACATAATGAATACATTGATAGATTATCACTAAAGACATGATATTGACATGAAAGGTAATCTTATACTAGAAAAGGGCAGGGTGTAACATTCAAACTGGCTGGCCCATCAATGATATCTAAGATTATGACAAGATTCCTTGTTACATCTTTTTTCGGAGGTTGCTCTTATTACAGAAGGAGAAATGCTTTAGCTTGGTGTCCAGTCTATCGTTTACTTTATAAAACATTTGTACCAGCGTTTAGGACTTCATCAGGTCTGAAAATTGTTTTTATTGCCAACTGAAAACAATTCTTTACTCTGCTATATGAATAGAAGTGGGACAGATGGTAATATAGGCCCTCATTTAGTTTTTTCATAATAAGTTCAGGAAAAATATAACTTTACCCATTCCTTTAACAGCAAATCACAGCGCAATAAGTTGTTTACATGTCTCATTTGTATTTTGTCCAGTGACGTTAAGATTTATCAATTTAAAAAGAAAATAGAAAATTTCATGTGTGACGGTAATATCAGCCCCATAGTAATAATATAGGAATACCTTGAAAGGGATAAAAAATGAATTTTCAATAAAGAAAAAGGTATATTATTTGAATAGTACAACTATAGTACAAATATTGTTTTGATAATAAATTTTGTTAGAACATTTACTTGCAAAAATCACACACAAAGCCTTCTTTTTCACATCCTGCGCACTCATTATGTGCCCACATTTCGCAGTCAAGGCACTAAACCCAAATTTCGCCTCGTTTACTTTCAGAAAAAAGTGATTCACAGAGCAAGCATGCAACGTCATCTTCTCCAGGGGTTTTCACTACCATTTCCATCTCTGAAAGACATGAGTTGATAGACCTTATATAATTTGGATCTGGTTTAGGATTAAAATCAATATTTACAATTTGATTGATCCTAATTATTTATTTGATTTATATTTACAATTAACCTTCGAGCTCTCAATTTTAACTAACTTTTTTTAAACATTTTCAATTCATATTAAAAACTATTTTTTTAAATAGGTTGCTCCTTTAACGTTTTTAATAACGATAAGTGATTTTCGATATTAATGCTCCTTTCAAAATCCGACCTAAAAGTGCTTTCGAAATTAATGCTCTGTACCAAATCGCGCATAAAAAAATGAGTTCTGAAAAGCATTTCAAAAGGAACACCACATCTGTGTCAGATAGCTCCAAGCCATCTAACTTTAGAAGTCTTTCACTGGATCTTTTTTGTTTAGAGTGTTCACATTTTTTCTATTTACTTTATGCTTTTTAGCATCCTTCTGCAGGTTTTTCTTTACATTTCTTATTCTTTGCTTTCTGTTTTTGTAAATCTTGTTTTGTTTTTAACATTTCTTTCTATGACGAAGATGTTGTGAATGCAGTTTTGAAAGTTTTTGGTCCCTTATTTGTCATTTTCTTCTTATGCTTAGGCGTAGGCCAAATATCAAACGGAGAGACAACATTTTCCACAGGATGATATGTGCATACACCAGAGGGCCCTGCTTTTGCTAATTTTTTCGCACTTGGCTGCATGCGTTGAATCTCAGAGCCTGAATCTTGAATGATGGGTGGACCTGCTTTATCATATATTACTTCAAAATGTTGTGGAGTACAAATTGTGCCCAAATATTTTTCTTCATTCATTGACTTTTTGCCCTTACCTTACCTTCAATAACTTCAACATTTTTGACATGGGAATTGTGACCATCTCGAAGTAAAAGCACCGGGTTCTCCTTGATTAGTTTGGTTTCTTGGATAAAATGATTGAGCCATTCAGTGAATAAATTAAACTGAATCTATCCGGAAGGATGGCATCAGGCAATGGAACATGGCGGAGTACCCTTCATGAGAGCATCGGTCATATTTTTGCGAGGGAAGGCGGAACAAACGTACTCCCAACACTCATGCAACGTACCACAGTCACTAAAGATCCCCTTTCAGCTGAACTTAATACGCCAACTTGTCGTTTCCCTTTGAGTCCAATGACACGTGAAATTTTCGACTGAACAACTGGAATTCCAGTCTCTTTCACGTTTAACAATCAATCTGCAGGATACCTGTGTTCCTTGAGCTCAACTTCCAAAAGGTCAAAAAAGGCATGGGCAGCTTCCTTACTGAATCCATTTGCTTTGGAAAAAGATGTGGCTGTGGGTTTCAGCAAAGACAAAACAAACATCCTTACGGTGATTCATAAGATGATCAAACCCCGCTCTACCTGTTAGTTCTTTTGTGAATAGATGCCGTATTTCATTTTTTTCACAGAGCTCGTAAGGTATACGATGAAAATGTTGCCTTTTCATGAACTAGAGGCGAACATGTTGCCTTTTCAAGTGCGTCATCCATGATCGGCTAACATCCTAATGTAAGTCCTGCTGCTTTTGACGGAGATGCATCTCCACGAGCGAGTCTCTGAAGAGTAGCGTGTGGTACGTTTAATTGTTTTGCAGCTCGTTTTAGTCCCATTTTATAATAGCTTACGGCCGAGATAGCATTCGCCATACTACTTTGACTCCAAAGCTTTTTCTTTTTGCACACCTTATTTGCGTTGAACACTTATCTTGCCATCCGCGAAAATCAAGGAAAAGCAATATGTAATGTACATAATATGAGCCCTTTCCATTCGGGGGCTCATATACTGAACACGCTAAGGGGCCTATATTAGGACACTCACTGTATTTGGAGAAAAATAAGCAACCCGTGCTGTTCTCTGAAGCAAAGTTTGACCTCAATCATAGTTTTGTTGTCCTTAAGTACTGCTGATTAGCACCTATTAATGATAAATGACCTCTGTGAATAGAAAGCCAAGCAAATGTGGAGTAAACCCTCACCGTACAAACTTTCCTTCACAGTGAAAAACAATGTATAGCACACAACATTCACATATGAACTGAATCAAATCGCTAAAGAGCGAAACCCAAGAGCTGTCATTATATATTTCGACTGTTGCCACTAGTCTGCGCACCTTACTTGAAACGATATGTATGGGGCTCATATTGAATACAGTTATACAAGTGACTCATTTTTGGAACTTGTCAGTGATACAAACATATAAAGTGTTTCATTTTCCTTTGTCTCAGGGGGAGAAGGGCCTGCAATGCGAAATCAGTATAATTTTGTAAATGTTGTATAAAGATCAATATTATTAAAATTTGTTTATATTATAAAGCATTAATCTAAGGATTTGCAGATACATTTCATAATAAGATATTGAAAATTCCGTCGTGGTAGTAGTGAAAACAGAGTCGTCTTCAAAAAATATTGCATTTTAACATTAAGATAACTAATTATTGCTTCATCTGAATTGAAACAACAAGGGGATTTCTTTAATAAATAAAATTATCTTGAAGTCGAACAGAAGAAATAACAAATTACTCGTTTTCGAATTTTTCGTGAAGATGTTATCAAAAGTCAGGTTTTTGTTTCGTTAAAATTAACATATACACTTAAAAAATGTTCCTTCAGAAAGGAGCATTTAAATGTTACAAAACTAGGCAAAACCAGTCTGAAAGTTCTCGAAGAATTTTCAGTACCAACTTACAAAAAAAAAAATTGAGAAAAACGCGATTAAAGTTTGTTAAATATAAAAAAGGAGAAAAATTTTTTGACTTCCATAGAGTCATCAAATCCATCTCCATAAGAGAACTTGCCTCCAGCTTCTGCATGATCCATTCTTGTGCTCCGTCCTACGCCGAATTCTCTCCTCTTGAGTTGCAGCTTGGGTTTCCCGATATAATTACTACACTCTGCTCCATATTTATCATGCGAGCCAGAAGATCCTTCATGATCTGCGACACAATCTTTACTCTCTACATGTTCGTTTTACCAAGCTTAAAATTCTGCTTTGATACATTAATGTTTAGAAGAATCTTTTTGCTTACAGTAAGACCATTTTTGAGTTTCGCTTGGAGTACCCTCGGACATGAAATAAAGTATATGTCCTGTCTCCGAGCTATCTGCTATGACAGGCGTTACACTGAACAAAGGAAGTAAAGAACGCCACATTTTTACCCCTAAGGCCGCCAGCAGTTTATCTATAACCGTAGACACACATTTAAGAATTTTGTTGATGTAAGAATTGAAGACTTTTTTAGTCGCTTTAGTCAAAAGATAATATCCAGAAAGCATTGCTTTTGTTCTTTAATCATGAAGGAATTGCCATTGACAGTTTTCATGTTGCGAAAAATATCCTGAATATGAATCACAGAAAAACATATCCAAGAAGGTTTATATGATTTTAAAAGTTATTATTTTGATATAAATGATGAATTCTCCTTGAACGGTGCAAACTATTTAAAGATAAGGAACTAGGAACAAACTACTCAATACGGACTTATGTCAAAAACCCAAAAGTAGTTTGCATTATTATTGAACGTGACACAAGGAGCGATATACAGGCGCCTTAAGCAATCAGATTCATTTAAAAGTAAGGTGAATAGATGCCTTATGAATTGAAGTCGCGAGATGTTAAAATGTGGAAACCAAAGCTCGGCAAACGTGATATACTTCATTCATGAACTTCACACAGATTCTAGTAGACAGTATTTTGTATTTGCTGGAAGAATGTGATCTATTTTGAGCTTCTTAAACCAGGCCCAAAAGTCGCAGGCGACCTGTTCATATCTAATTTGACGCGTCAGGAGAAAAGAATTGCCGTAATCCACATAGAATATGCGATCAGACATGGTTTTCTACCATGAAAACGCACGGCTATGTGATTCTATGTCAGTACGTCTAAAAAAAAATTTGAATTTAGAAAATGGCATGAGTTTTTGGGTTTTATGCTCCCTTCTTTGAAGTCCACACCTTGCCCTCTCTGACTGCAATTTGTTCTGATCCGTGCAGATCGCTCTCATTTATCTCAAAACAGAGTATCGAAATTTGGCTTAAATTATTCTTGGCTTCAAAAGGCGAAAAGTTGTGGAATGGAATTTATAAATAAATAAAAAAATAAAAATAAAAATAAAAAAAAATTATCAAAATTTCACAAAAATAATGATATTTCAACGAGGTCAAATTATTTTAACAATTAATTTGAATAAGAAATATTTATCACAGCACATGTGCTTGGTTGACACACACTTTTGTCATTTTGCTAGGAATGTTGTAGTAGTGTCAAAGTGCAATCAAAAGGACTATTAATCAAAAATCGGTTCATAGTAGCTCATCGGAACCCATTAGAGAATTGAATCAGTGGGTGTTTCCAGGTAGGTTTGCGTCAAAGAAGCAGAAGATAATTTCTTGGCGAGAAAGTCTTGTCTAGGGATGTATGGGGACGTTTAATTTTCCTGGATTTACTTTTTTTGATTGTTACCAAGATCAATAGATATACAAATGACCCACATGGCGACATGACTTCTTTGTTAAGGATCGTCCTGATTTTGCAGAATCAATTCTAGATTCTTGGTTTTAATATGTGTGATCATTAATTTGACATTCAGGGTTTGTGTTAACACAAAACGCTTTATGAATCGCTTTCTCGAGATATATGAGTTCATATGCTCCTATGCCAGTTGTTTCACCTTATACCGCAAAATTCTTTAATCCTTTTTCGTCCTGACTCTCATTCAGCAGCTACATGTGAAAATTTAAACTCATCATTGAAAATAATGTTAGTGAAACCTCAGAGCACAATTTAGGTTTTCATATACATTTAGTCAAACCTACTTCGTTCCTGATGTGATTTTTGGCCAACAACTACAATATGAGTGTACTTCCCCTAATGTTCAAAGATAAGACTCCCATCTTATCATACTAATTGATATACTAACCTCTTTGTTCAGTAGTGTCAGTCTTTCATTTTGTAGAGTCAGTGCCAAGTTGTACCTAAACACGTTGCAAGTATCTTTCTTTTACTTTTTGAAGGCCACTCACTTAGTTCCCCTATCTGACTAAACGTCGAAAACGCCAGACTGTTCTGAAATTATAAGCCTTTTTTTTCAAGTAACAGAAGAACAGTGGATATTTTATTCGTAGGAAAATTAATAGGAGAGAATAAATGGTGAATAAGCCGATAAGACGAAAAAGTTCTAAATATTGTTTATTTGACCCACAACAAAAAACCACTGACTCCAAATGAATTAAGACAACTGTCTAAAATCTTCACGAAAATTGAGGAACAATACGAAATATGCTTTTCAACATGAGAGAGCATTCAAAACACTGTAGTTATTCACCTGAATCTTCGTATGCGAACTGAAGAGGTAAGTTAAGAGGACTGACACAAGGAATTTTTACATTCTGAAAATTTCTAAACATAATACTCAAAAATTGCGGTTGCTTGTCAGCGCATCAGATGACTAGCCCATCGTTGAAGTTTATTAAACGTGACTTATCTGGTCGCAACGACCTCTGTAACTAGTCATGACAATTCTATAGCTCTGGGCCAACAATGGAACCTCGTGCCACCACACAACGCACCTTTGACTACCACAAGTTTCCGGTCTTTTTGGGAGTCCTTCCATGCATGAACTAGACACTATGGCGATAAAGAAATACCTTTGTGCATAGAATAAGTATCCAGCCAGCGGGAATCGAGGCATTCCTTACATCGAGTATCACTATGTCATCGAACATTTCCGAACCTTGATACCATACAGATAAGGATATTGATCTTTTGAGGCTCGGATGGCCTCGTCAAGACTGTAACTGATGAGTTTCTTAAACTCCTTCGTAGCTTCCTTCCAGAAGATAGCTTCGAATTCCACTTTTTCTCGCCTCCTTCCAGAATTTTATGAGAACTCTTTGCTGCAAGCTTATAACAGCCGCGAATGAGCTCCGACTAGCTCCTTCACACTAAAAATCAAGCAAGAGATCAGAATTTCTTCACCTGGTGTGTACAAACAAACAGTTTACAGGGGAAAATGTGCTCTGACAAAGTCATCACTTATCTTTGCCATAAGCATTCAGGCCTCCCGTGCCACTCTGAGTTTCCGCATGACCAGCTTACAGCCAAGTTCCAATGGGTCCGTGCTGGGTCAAAGAGGCTTTCGCCGAAGCTTACTTTGCTTCGACTGATTACCTCTGGTAGAAGTTTTCTGGATGTCCTGTGTGCAAATATTCGGGGATGTGGCACATTATTTATGTATTGGGCTTCGTAATAACGCCAGAGTCATTCTCTTCGCTTTAATGAATTTAATGAATGTCCTAGATTCCACAACGTTACTTGCTCATGCTTCTCCAGCTCACAGAGTTGACTGCACTCATTAAAGCTATTTCAGCAAACTCTTCGACATCCACTCTGACACCCCCATTTTCTGAAACGTTAAAGCTATGGATAGGAGTGGAGCGTTGAGCGTTGAGCGTTGCCATGTGTCATGATTTTCGATATATTTGATATGTAATGATGAATACTAGTCCATCAGCACCTTCCGTTTCGCAGAGCCCCAGGCATAAACGACTCCAACTTTCTATGAAGTACTTGGTCGAATGGTTTGTGTTGCAAGCGTTAATGACAACGAGTCCTGTTTAAGCCACTATTACTAGAATTCGATTCGCTCTCGAGTCGGGATGTGGCATTCCCCACTCATCTGCCATTGTATTCAAAGCAATCCTAACAAGTATTTGCGCTTCGGTGTTCCAGACAGCTTCCATCAGTTTATCGAGTCTCCTTTGGAATGATAACATTGTCACCTTTGTCTTGAGACAAACATTTTGAACATGTCCTATCTGAGAACCTGGTTTCCACAAAACACATACCATCTAATAAAATACTGAATGAGGAACAGAACGCTATCACGCATCCGAATCGCGGAGGTATCAAACCGGTCGTTAAACCATCCTGCCTTCATCCTGTTGTTGTGGGGTTGTTCAATTATCAGCAATGTATTGAATCTTTTCTCACTCGTAACCTGGTCGAGCAATTTCTAGGTGGGTGAGCTCAGATTCTGCTTGATTAGGAGAATTTGAGAAAGAACTAGCTTTTGAACTAAGCTTTGTCTTAGTAAGGGCCATATGGAGCCCGGAACATTTTCCGCTTGCTGGGCTTTAATACAGATCTGTTAAGCTTCTTGGATCGCTCATGAAGCAAGATGTTGCAAAACTTGAAAACAAGTTATGAAGGACTAGCTGGCACATATGGAAATGTGCTTTTAAATAATTTTACGTCATATGTACACTGCAATGCAATCTTTTGTGTTATTTCCAGGAGTATGACATTTGTAGTACAGACAGCTTTGATTCAATTCTTTAGAGATTGCTGATCTGTGTCTACTAACAAGACTTGAAAATATCGTGGTTCGTCCGCACTTCAGCCGACTTTGGAAATCATTCAACCGATTTCAACTGTTTCTTCAAGGACAAGTCTTGCAGGAAGGATGTCCAGCATGCCCACCATCGTGACCTTTTGCCTTCTAAGGTCTAAGCCAACCACCCTTGAATTGTTTACCGTGGGGAAGGATATCCTATTTTCTTCTCATTACCGGTAATTCTTCTCATTACCGATACTATTAGAAAATCTTACTTCTTTATTTTTAAAAAGACTACAGCTTTTGACACTAACAAATTCTTGAGGTTTTTTACTAGTCCTTTGTTTGCGATTTCCCCTTCCCAAGTCCTACGAACATGCAAATTGTTTCCTTTGCTCGCAGGTGGGGTTTTCATAATTTGTAAGAATTTATACGTTCCTTTTCTTTCGAAGGATATTTAAATATCGAAAATATGACAATATATGCTTTTGAAAATTGAATTACAATAATTGAAACAATAAAATCATTCTACGAAAATAAATAATTTCATAAAACGTGAAGTTTCTGTGAAGCAAAACTGCTCAGTAACCAAGTGGAAATGTTCCAATGCAAATTCGTCATTTTTTCCCTAAAATTCATACAAAGAATTAAGTGACGCAATTTATTTCACTGTTTTTCAGCAAAAGCACAATCTTACATCCTCCAGCACAAAGGGTACCGACACTATTAGGTGTAGTGCATTTAAGAAACACTTGAAATCACTTTTTCTTGAAATACCATGAACATTTATTGAGACTTTGTACTCTAGCAGCCACGCTGACTCTTTGATTTTCCATTCACCAATTTTTGTTCTGCGCAAATCTTCAAACTTAAGAACATCCGCTAGCCTTATTCTTAGCCCCGTCGAAGAGGTTGATAAATACTTCTTTGCAGATGGTTCAAAGTATCGATCATTGGCGGATGGAATAGCCAAACGCAAGAAGTCAATGATGTCCAAATGGACATCATTCTAGAGGCTCATGCCTGGGGTCTGATGCTTCTCCTTGGACCTGCGTTCCGTTGTGAATTTTTGCCCCAGGTAGATCATCAAATCACCATAAAGGTGACTTGTATTGACTTGAGTGGACTTACATCATAAATCGTCGACGGTAGATGGGAAGATGAACTTCTTTCGCATACAAAGTTGTTCAGCGGAGGACCGAGCAATGCCTTTTTTTCCAACTTTTTGTAACTCATCTCCATCTTGAGTTGATTGGCTCGAGCGATAGCTTGGTTGGTGGATTTTGGAATGAGGTAGTAAAACTGCCGTCAATTTTTTTCCATTATATGTCCATTTCAAACGCCTACACCACTGTTTGTGTGGAGTGGAAGGTGACACCGATGTTTGCATGTAGAAAACAATGACCGCATTATCAGCCAAAAAATATGAATGAGTCGTCAGGCGACTTTTTACCAAGTTCATCGACAAAAACATGGTCCCTGGGCGGACGAATAGAAAATGACATCATTTACTCTTCTAGGCTTTTTGAACCCTGCTTGCTAAAGGAGGATAGGCTGAATACCTTATTTGCTACGTAATCTACCCGTTTGTCGCCATACACAACTTTCGAGGCGAAACAACTGCGTTCTTATGTGTAAGCCATCCCAACTCTTATGCGTGCAAGTAGATCCATTACCGTTTCATTTGTATCATCGGTTATTACTCATAACACAGCATTAAGTACAACTCAATTATTCATTCGCAATGAACGATCCAATATTGAGCTGCAATTTGCAACAGCGATGAAAATTTATTGGCTCCTGAGCCATATCTGCGCACGCATGTTATTTCGGACTTTTTCCTTCTTTGCCAGCGACGCAAGCAAAATGGCTCACCTTTCAAATGCGTGCTGCCTGGTACGTATGTGGTCAATGTTTAATTCGTATGATATGTGTGTTGCCTTGATTTTTTCTACGCTTTTTCACCTAATGATGGTCATTATGTGTATAATTATGCACATATTGTTCCAACGCTCAGCTAAACAACGCGTTGTCCATTTCAGGCGGACGAGCATCGTTAGGGAGAACGGACAGAATGGCCTTTGTTTATTTATTGAATGTTTTATAGGATCATTTTTGATGTAAATGGCACAACAGTCGAGGAATTAACGTACTTGCCACTGAAGCCTACTTGGTAGATTGCTACGGTGGCGATCCCATCGACTTGCATCATCTCCTGGATTCCAAAGCAGATTTATGTCCATCGATTCGATTAATATGTTTCAGTTATTTGTAATTTCAACATGCCATGATCGTCATTACCAAGGGAAAAAAGGACTTTTTTTTCATCAGCAATATGAGTATGAATAGATTAGGGATACCTTGACGACCGCCAAGCATCGACATTGAAATGTTAAAACTGCATGCGTTCATGCATAGAATCTAGTATTTTAGTGCGCACTTCTGATTTACCAATGTGAGGTGCATGCGTTGTCTCAGAATGGGAAAGGAAACGATTATGTATAATCAGCTTTAAGGTTGTCGTCCAATGAATAGTACATTTTCAACAGGAACACATGATTTGTATTGTTATTTGATCCTTTTTGATTCGAAATCTCATAATCCTTCAAAGGAGATCACAAAAGTTAATTAGAGATGGTCTTGTAGTTCGAATATTAATGAAATTTAGTTAATTAAATGCATTTTCAAGGAAAACGACGCGAAAACCGTACGCATAACGCTCAGTTGCAAATGTCTTAAGGGGTTACATGGGTTTGACAGTTTCATAAAAATCAATTTTTTACTCTCTCATTTCTTTTTACATCTTTTCGAGAATATTGTCGTAAATTTTCAGGTCGATCCGAATAATAGTTTCGGAGATACAGCCTTATGAAGGTGCGCGTTCGAGGTCAGCTAGGCCCCGAGCGCCATAGCTGCTCGTCTATTGTTTGTTTTTATTGTCTATTATTTTGACTTTCGAAGAGCAACAAGTTTGAAATACTTCAGTTGGTGATTACTTCTTCAATCACGAGGTTCATTTGAGGTTATCCAAAGTGTCTGTTGTGAAATTTATTTAAAAATGTCTAAACTTTCGAAAACTCAGTTAACAGACGGCGCTCGTAGAAAAGATAGACCAAGGAAAAGGAGACAGTCATTCAATCCTTAAAAATCCGAAAATTGATGATTTCTTCGCAAGTACGTCCGCAAAAAAATTAAAAAGTGACGATAAAGAGCACGTGCCACAAAAAGACTCGCTCCAATATTCAATTATAGACTTTGCCTTAGTTTTTTGAACACTCTCATCTTTTGTGCGGTGTTCTAACATTATTAAAAATTAAGATGAAGAAAAATTGTGTAGTGGCGAATTGGATTTTAAACAATGCTCGAAATTCGGTCTGGGATTCAAAATTGTGGTAGCATGTGAAAGATGTGATCCGAAATATATTTTATCATGTAGAAAAAACGGAAAAATGTCTGAAATTAATCGCCGGTTTATATTTGTTATTCGAATATTGGATAAATTGACTAATTTTCATGGTTTGGCAATAAGAAGAAATTGTGAGTCAGTTGAAAAAATGAAAGACGCTATATGGGCTACTTATTACCACTACAGCA
Source organism: Stratiomys singularior (assembly GCA_954870665.1). Lineage (NCBI taxonomy): Eukaryota > Metazoa > Arthropoda > Insecta > Diptera > Stratiomyidae > Stratiomys > Stratiomys singularior. The sequence goes on along the minus strand of OX940881.1, from coordinate 28,360,799 downwards.
AAATTACACACAAAATTCCTCAGCACGGAAATTGCTCAAATGGTCCAGACTCCTGGTGCGCCTAGCAGCGAGCATCAGCTACAAACACTATTTCATCATTCAAATATGATTATATACGTACTGCATTCGCGGATGATGTTTTGACTGCAATGAAACCTATCTATGAAGACTTCAGTAAGGATGAACTTCTAGCGCGGTAGGTTGGTGGTTTCACACAAAATAATAATGAAAGCTTGAACCAGTTAATCTGGAAGATTACTCTAAAAATACTTCCTGCTGGTTCAAAAATCGTTAATATTGCTGCATTAGTCGCTGCTTGCACTTTTAATGAAGGAACATCAGCTTGATTAATATTTATGCATGGTATGGATTTGAAAATTGGGTGAAATTCCCACGAATATGCCCGAAATGCTGATGAAAACCGTGTGTGCGTAGCTGAGGAAAAATCTGCAAGCGAGACTCACGAAGCTAGGATTCGTCATAGACAGAAGCAAAAGGATGCACTGGACATTGCAGCTGCTGCAGATTGTTTAATTTATTGCCCAGGAATCGACGATTCAATGTTAGTTAAAAAAAAATTTTTCCTCAGATTTATTGTTACTCAAAACTTTAAACACGTTTTTCTCGAAACTGTGTTTTCAAAATCGGTTGTCAAAAGTTCTCTAAAACTACTCAACCGATCTTGATGAAATTTTAGAATGGTGTTTAAGATACGATTCTCAGAATTTGGACGAGAGATTCTTTTTTCTTTCAATTACAACTATTTAAAAAACAAAAAATGTAGAGAAAATTTGACCAAAATTTGCATTTTTTGCAAAAATGTCTGCCAAAAATGCAATTTTTACAACTTATTTTTTCCTTCGTCCAAGTTCTAGTTTATGCTCTCTCTTCACTTCAGATGATCCTGTCATGAGTTCTGCTGACAACGCGGACGCACCTTTTTCCCGAAGCGTCATCGGAAATGACGTCCCAACGGCGGAGTTTTTAATATTTTTCTTTGCAAATTAAAAAAATTATTCTTCAAATGTATATCGTTAGGACAGTAAAAAGTTTGAATGAAATATTTTATTTTTCATGCATAACAAAAATTGTTGAAAAAAGACCTTTTTCCGCCCGAGTAAACCCATGTAACCCCTTAAGGTGTTGGGCCACCCTAGAGGCCGAAAATATAGGCTGTTTTTTTTCTAGAAATACTACAAAATAAATTAAGATTCCCATTAAAGATATTTTTTATGCATATAAACAACAGCAAATACAGATTTTTTTTTATGTAATTCATTTCAAAATGGCGGCTGTGCAGCATTTTTCCGATGACGTTTTCGGTTTTTCGGCCAAATGGCAAAAAATGGTGCAGTGGGAAATTTGCTTGAAAAATCATCAGATAAATGTTAATGACCCATGCAATTTGAAAGAAATCCAACGTACGTCTATAAACAAAATATTTTTCAAGATATTTTCAAAATTTCAAGTACATTGGAAGAAAATTGTCTGTGTTATGTTTCCGGCCTACTCAAAAAATACAGTTTTGAGAAAAACGCGTTTGAAGTTTTGAGTAGTAGAAAATCATGAATAATTTTTTAATGCCCTGCTCTTGTTTTCTTTTCTGTTTGATCTTGAAGCGATCCTTGCCTCTTTTATGCGTTCAGACAGCAATCTATCTGCATGCTTTATACGCTTTTTGTCGATTTCCAGGCACATTACATAAATTTTCGGTTTTAATAGAAATGATCTAAGGATGTTAGGTTTCCCGCAGGGAAAATGCTGGTTATCAGGAATACTCCTGGAAGCAAGTATTCTTTGGGGAGTGTCGCCCCCACGTACCCGAGGATCTGGAGCTCAATGCAAGCCCTCTCCAGCGGAAAACGACCCTGCAACGACTCTGGAAAAACGAACTGACCAACGAATTCCAATTGGCGCACTTGGGCTGGCGGACACGATGTTTTGGAACAAGTACCACCGAGGTGAAACTCGCCCGCGAACGGCTCCAATATAAGTATCGTACCGTCTCCGTCCCGGTAAAACCTTGGCAGGCCTCAGAGTACGTTCGAAGCTCGCAGCATGAAGTTGGTGGTGTAGGTTCGGTTGAGACGAACTCCCAATTAGCGCTGGTCTGGCTCTGAGCAACTGTCCCCATAAGGGCTGGTGCCAACCCTCGCATGGCCTCCCTGCTTTGCACAGACACCCTTGGGACCATTTAGGCGACTACACATACTAGTGGAGATAGCGGCTCCGAGAGGGGATCCTTTTAGCATGATGCCTTACACATTAATACCAACTGAAACAAATTCAAAAACATCGAGCAAACTTCCAAACCCAGACGACAAACGGACGAACGAACACAAAAAGGCAGAGAGCCTCTACCAACCAGAAATACTGGCGGCATTCGGACGCAGCAGAAAAATAATACGCACGCCGGATCGTCCCGTAAGACAATGGGACAAGCATGAACAACAAATGCCTGGGAAACACACACACAGAAATCACCACTGACACTGCTTCTGATGCCATCAGAGCTCTAGATCCTAACGCGAACAAAAAAAGCCCGCCTCAAAACCAGGCGCAAGACAATCTGATTGTATTGGATCGGCACGAAGAAGATCGCCTCATGCATAAGGCAGGAAACATAGTTAAAAAGATCAAAGCTTCCTGCAATACCCAGAAAAACATAAGAAAGGACATTAGGGACGGTATTTTAGAGCTGGAAGAGCTCTTTGACCGAATCGGGCACTACAGACGCAAATGGCTTAAGGCGGAGGAAGAGCAAAAGACCAGTACCTCGGTCGAAACGCAAGTGACTCCCACGCATAGCGCTACCAAAAGAGTTGCCAGTAGCCCAATCCAAAGGGACCGAGACAAAGGAGGAAGGACAAAGCAGCAAACACACAGGTTACGTCGAATCATGGATTCCAGGGGGTGGCAACCAAGGCCACCAAAAAAGCGTACAGAAAGCTCCTCCTTCAAAAAATCACCAATAATAAGGCAAAGAAACCCCAAACAAGAAACAAGAACCCCACGCCGCAAAACCCTAAGGCATGCACTGCTGGTCAAACCGGCAGATGGGAGAACTTACGCAGACGTTTTGCGGGAAATCAAGGGAGCTATAAGACCCGATGACACTCAAACTGCCATCAGAACCGTCCGGCCAACCAAATCTGGTGGCCTACTTGTGGAATTTGGACCTGAGACAACAAATAACGACTCATTCCGGGATGCAGTCAAAAAGGCTCTTGGGGAAAAGGCAACAGTAGCTTCACTTGAACCAATGACCACCCTCGAAATCGAGGACATTGACTGCGTTACGGACAGGTTGGAGGTGGAAGAGTGCCTCAAAAGGGTTTCAACCAAATTGAGTGGGATCAAATTATGACTAACCCGCATGGCCATAGTCGACTTAACCGCGAAATATGCCGAAAAACTCCTCTGTAAGGGCAAAATAAGAATAGGTTAGGTGGTCTGCAGAATACGGTGAAGAGCAGTTCCTCTCCGCTGTTTCAAATGCCTAAGCTACGGTCATACAGCACAAGGCTGCAAAAGGCCTGATAGGAGCTCCTCGTGCTATAAGTGCGGCAACGCAGGACGTAAAAGAACAGAATGCACGGGAGAAGGGCACTGTTTCCTCTGCGAGAACGCTGATTCCAGACGTGATGACCTGAGACATATTCCAGGGACAGGGAAGTGCCGGGTATTCAAACAGGCCCTAACCAAAGCCAAAGCGGCTCTGCAATGACCCATGTCCTACAGATAAACTTACATCGGAGCTCAAACGCTCAAGACCTGCTTGACCAATTCGCGAGGGATATGAAAGCCGATCTATTGATGCTTTGCGAACAACACAGAGATAAAAATTTATCAGCAGGGTACCCTGATGAATCTGGTACTTGTGCCATATGGGTTCGAAACAGCACCAAACTGTGAGTTCGGGGCCATGGGCGAAAGGATGGTTTCCTGTGGGTCCGTTGCCCAGGAATAACATTCTTTAGTGTTAACTTGACACCGAATGAACCAATAACATCTTTCCAGGCGAAGCTCAACTCTTTGGAGGACATGGTCTTGAGCACATAAAGTCATGTTCTCATCGGGGGAGACTTTAACGCCAAGGCTATGGAATGGGGCATGCCTAAGTCAGATCTCAGAGGAATCGAATCCTGGAGATGGCAGCCAGAGTAGGGCTAGCCGTGGTGAACACTGGTAACACCCTCACTTTCCGCCGCTTGCGCTGCGCGGGCACCATTCCGATGACATTATTGAAATGATTATTAAATATAGTGACCTGTATGCTGTACAAAGTACTTACGAAATGAAAACATTTTTTGGTATCCTCTTTCTAAGTGGTTTTCACAAACTTCCTACAATCGTAGAAAAGCGGATTGGGACGCCTACACCAACGCTACTAAAAGATATATAGGTTCACACCCGGCGAATCCATTGCGAAGTCGAAAGGACATCGACAATGAAGTGAGATATATCACAAGTATACTGGTCGATAGTTTCAGTGAAATGTGTCCAACCACTACCGTCAAAAAAAAAAAAGTAAGCTGGTGGAACAAAGGACTGGAAGAGATCAGGAAAAATACTCAAAGACTATTCAAAATTTAAAACAGCTGTAAGAAGAGCGAAACGGAAATCCTGGAATCTTTTTTGCAGCAATATTAAGAGAGGAAACGAGACATCTAGGCTAAGCAGGGTTCTGAAAAGAGAACCACATGTGGACACGATGCTTCAAAAAAACGACGGATCGTGGACAAAAAATAGCATTAGAACGTCTCAAGCTCTTACTAAACCAACACTTTCCGGGCCCAACGGATGAGGAGACAGAACAAGTAAGCAACGTGACTCCTTACCGTGCCCCCCAACCTCCTAAAAGAAATGGTAAGCGAAGAAAAGGTCCTTTGGGCCATTAATATTTTCGAACCTTACAAATCACCAGGAACTGAAAAAGTGTACCCGATCATGCTTATGAAACGGATATAAAAAAAATACGGATTTTGGTGAAAATATATCGAGTCTCCATATCCAAAGACTATATTCCTTTGGACTGGAGAGAAGCTAAAGTCGTTTTTATACCCAAGCCGACAAAAGCCAGCCACTACAAAGCAACGGATTACCGACCTATCAGCTTAACGTCTATCATGCTGAAAACCCTGGAACGTCTGGTGGCTGAGTACAAAAAAAGCACCGTGAACATAACGGAGCCTTGCCCCAACCAACACGCATACCTCCCAGGACGCTCAACAGAGACGGCACTACACGAATTTGTAAGCAGAATAGAGCGGAACCTTGCCATCAAAAATTACACTTTGGCGGCCTTCATTGATATCGAGGGAACCTTCAACAATGTAAAAGCATTGGTCAGGCATTACAAAAGAAAACTATTGCAAAAGAGCTAAAGAAGATCCAGCGAATGGCCTGCCTTGGCATCACAGGTGCCATTAGGACTATACCAACTGCTGCAATGGAGATACTGCTTAATCTCATGCCACTCGGCAAATTCATCTTCAGAGAGGCATCACTTGCAAGCATCAGATTAAAATCCACATGTGGGTTATCCAATCACACTCAAACGGGGCACGTATGCATTTTGGAAAAAATGGAGAAAGTGGCCCCATCAAGTAAAAGGGAGCTGGATAGCATTCAACCAATATTGGACACAACAATTCCATACAAAATTAGCATTCAGACCAGAGAAGCGTGGAAAACGGTGTAGGATTTCACATCTGGAAGTCAGATTATGATCTACACCGATGGTTCCAAAACGGATGAGAGAAGCCGTGCCGGAATCTTTTTCCCAGATCACCAGCAACTGAATTGAAGTTATAAACTGGAGAGCCATACCACAGTTTTCCAGTCGGAAGTGTTTGCAATAAAAGCGGCTATAGAAGCGGCTATAGAAGCGGCAACAAACAACCTTAATGGAAGAATACAAATACTCTCGGACAGTAAGTTGGCAGTGCAGGCGCTTGCCTCTAACCGCGTAGTTTCACAACTGGTGCATGATAGTAGGCAAGCTCTCAAAACCGCAACAAACCGAGTAAATGTAAAACTGACATGGGTCCCTGGCCACAGTGGTTTAGGGGGAAACGAAAGAGCGGATGAGCTAGCGAGAGCTGGATCAGCCGACCAACACGCCACTAGAATAGTCACAATTCAAGTGCCACTAGTAACGGTAAAAAAGGGAACTAGACGAAATCCTCTGGAAAGAGACAGATACGGCTTGGAATGGCAGGAACGACTGCAGGATAAGCCGAGCTCTTTGGCCTCACCCTAATCAAATGAGGACAAAACAACTCCTAGGAAAAAGCCGAAATGGCGTTAGAACATTGGTAGCAGTATTAACGGGCCGTAATCTTCTAGGCCAACACGCCAAACGGTTTACACCTGCCGAGCTTGCGGCGAGGAGGAAGAAAGTAGAGAACACTTATTCCTAGATTGCCCGAGTCTGGCCAACAAACGCCTTACTTGTCTGAGGTGTACGGGCGTAACAGAATTGAAACACTTGGCGACAGCGGAACTGGGGGAACTCGTTGGATCTCTGTAGGATGACATAATGGACCATCTGTAAACAATAGTACTACACATGGGGAGCTATGGGCCGATTTCTATCCTATGCTAATTTCCAGCAAGTGGACCCTAGTACAAGAATAATAATAAATAATAGCTTACATCCAAAATATTTCGAAAAGTATTCAGCTCACAACTAATAACATTTATAATCATATTTTTGTTATTTTGAATAAATTTATTTTGCCTGTATAATGTATTTTTTTCCGAAATGTCTATACATATTGGATCGCTGGGTAGTAAACTACCCATATCATGACAGGAAAACCAGCGAGTGAGAAAATTTTTTGGTTCATTTTTTTTTCTTGATTAGGTCAATATGAACAGTTTTGAAAAATGGGGCCAATATAGGTTAAATACAATTCAGTGTTCCTTCCCAGATGAAATTTCTAGAGCCAATTTGCCTAGTATACAAGCTAAGACAATCTTCAATAACATGGAACCATGGAAGGAACATACTTTCCTTAAAAGAGGAAAGTCTGTCAATGACAAATTACTGAATTTATTTTTACCACAACTTTGAAAAAAGTCAGCCTTGAGTGATTCTAAAAAAAAAACCTTCTTGCTTATGTTGGAACTCACGGATACAAAATATCATGCATCCTATCGTCAACTTTGTACATAAAGAAATATGCTAATTTAAAATAAATTGATCCCATATGTGCTTATTTTGCTTATATATAAACTTGATTTCCGCGGTTCGGTTATTCCTACGTTGGTGAAAATGGAGTTTCTTGACTTAGTACCTTATCCATGTCAGATAGTACCTTATCCATGTCAGCCAGATTGTTGAGTTTCCAGCTCGGACAATGGCTGTCGATTGAAGGGAGATTTCACACAGGAACTATGGTTGGCATCCCTTCCCAGCAAACCCAACCAAGCCCAACGCAAGTGAGCGACTATCCCATTTTTATTAATGAATAAGTACACAATGATTAATAAATTCTAGAACACCATACTCCCTAACACGTCCTTTTACTTCTCAATTATTATAACCGAGGCTTTTTATTATCCCGATCCTTGCCAGCTTGCTACAACCCTGAACAATAACCCATTTGAACTGTTTCATCACGTACGTATCGATCGACTGCAAAATTTCGTGCATTTAATGCGTCGAGGATTCGCTTCATATTCGTTTCATATGTGAACGCGTTGGCAAAACAACTGCTCAAAAATTAATAAATTAATTCTTCATGGTAATATTGCCGGAGATACGGCCGATTGCAAAAATTTTTGTTTTAATATGAGCATGAATTGCTTTTGAGAATAACTGTTATTCCATAAATGGTGTTACACTTAGTACCATATATGATTACAACACTCCACTAAATGAGATGTTCACTTGGATCACCTGTCCATCTATTGACTGGTTTTTTGTCTGATGATTATGCGAAAAAGGATGACACATGTGTAAGTATAAGGTCATAACTGAAGATATGTAGCAGATATGATCGGATGTTTGCCGAAGACTTTTTTAATGGACTTTCCTGAATTTCTTTTTGATTTTTATGATACAGTCCATCAGGTTGGATCCTAAGTTATTCATATAATAACAGACCAGTTGAATTGATGAGTACGTAAAGAACTAATGCTAGGAACGTTCGGTTGGTGCGGCAATTATCTAGTTTTCATCAGTTAAGTCCATTTCACGATTGCCTACCATTTATTTCAGCCTAGACGTTGTCTGCTTGTGGATTCATTTTATTATCTGTTTAATCTTTTCACGTTGCATCTTAATTGTGTTTGCCCTGCAAATCAATTATCTATCCAACATCAACCAAAGGCAACTAAACATTTTGATTCTCATCTGACAATACAATCCGTCATCGATTACAAACCGTCATTACATTACATTACACTTTTCCGCGTAAGAGATGTTTGCTTAGATGTTACCATCTTAATAAGCATCGATTTCCCAATGGTCCTATTCGATAGGCCATTGAATTTTTCGACAGATCATTATCCGTTGAATTTGTGTGTATTCACACGGTCCATCACGCTCGAATCATTTTTCTGGTCGCGCTGTATCATCGAAATTTTATATGGAACCTCTTCAGGCCCTGGCTCCATCTTGGAAGAAAAAATATTGGGCATAGTTAAGCCAAGACCATGTAAGTGACCGACTAAGAGATGGAGCAAGATGAACGTGAACATGGAGTATTGTTAAGCTATCAATTATCAAACAATAACAAATCAACACTAGAAGCTGGATATGCATTTATAAACCATTAATGGTACTTGTCTAGTATCTATCATCCATGCAGTAAATATAATTTCTTGGATACACAAGGTGTGTTATGATGAGGCGTTGCTTCAAGAGGATCGTCGGAATAAAACTTTGGAATTCATCAGAAATAGTGTTCCCATCTCAATAAAAAGGGACTCAAGGCTGTGAATAAATTTGGCAGGTTAATTCTCTTTCATTCAGAAACTCGTCTTAACTGTATTCAGGACCATGGTTAAGTTTAAAGGTCTGTAGAAATACATTATATATCATTCGTGTTACCAAAAGTAGTCAAAAAAGCTATCCAAAAGATAGACCTCTATGTTAGTAATCCGAAAATGAATAACCGTTTCAAGGAGTTAATGTTTGGAAAATTGAAAAAATTAGTATTCCATGTCATAGTTGTTTACATTTTATCAGAAATCGAAGGTTCCTCGAAATTGTTTATTTAAAAATTGACCAATTTGAATAGAAGGATACTGTAAAAACCATGTCACTAGAATTCTTTAGTCTTTGGTTTTCTTGAATTAACCCTCACGAGAAGCACTAGGAATAGGATACTCGGGGTAAATAAAAATGTTTCTCCCTCATAAATTGTTGTTTTCAAAGGAAGACAAGCGGGAAAGCTCTAGTCTCTCTACCACACATTCCCCACTGTAGCAGCTTTTTATTTTGTGCTACAGAGATAAAGGCTGCTTATGACCTGTGGGGCTTGCAGACACGCAATGTTTCTGCACTACCTACTAAACACCTCGTCAGTAAACCTGAGAACCTAGCCTGAGACTGTTTGACACATTACTTCAAGCTTGGCCTCGTGTTTCTACACTTAGAAACGCCTTCAGATCAGACATGCATACCATGTTCCCTTTGTTTATTGCTCCCTGTCTGTGTTGACTGTTACCAATCACTGAGAGAGGGTTGTCTCTTTTCCCTGGTGACCTCTTCTCTGCGGTTCTTGTTTCTGCGCAGGTAAATATTTCTGCGCTTTCTCGCAAGGTGGGCAATTGGGATCATCACTGCGACTACCAAGCACTGTCGTCCGGGGACGCTTCGATCTGAGCATGCAGTTTGCAGCGCTTTTTGACTCTGCACATGTGCCAAACGCCTTTAGTGTAACTCCTTACTGAGAGCGTCACCCCACAGTTCTGACCCATTGAGTAGAACCGACTGCACAGCGCTCATTGGGAGTCATCTCCTTGATGTGATGGGTCCCTCTATGATGACCATCAATCGGGTGAGTACCGTTACACGCACTGCAGCCTTGTCAGCTGTTGTCTGATTTGTTGAAAGAAACTCATCTTCGAGTCGACCAGGATACCGAAGTTTTCACTGTTGATTTCGATTCAACCGATTCGATTCAAGATTACCACTTCGGTTTTTTTCCAGTGCCAGTCTGAAACCGTGATCGAACATCTATTCCATTACCCGCCGGATTATTATATTTAGTCTGAGTTGCGCATGGACAACTGTGCGTCTAGCGACTAGCATCGCGACATAGTCCACATCGCCGAACAAGCGTGACTCATCCGGCAGTTCAAGCCGCAGCAGACCATCATAGCAGATGTTCTACAGATCTGGACCAAGAACGGAGCCCTTAGTGACACCTGAATTAAGAATCATCTTTCGGCTACCCTCCTTCAAGTCGTAGAATAGGCTATACTAGGTTATACTGGTAGTTTTAAACACTCCACAAGAACTTTCAGAATATCGAAAGAAATTTCAGAAAAATCGAAAAGAAATCGAAGAAATTTCAGGATATACTGGTAGTTTTAAACACTCCACAAGAACTTTCAGAATATCCGCCCATCTAGCGCAGTTGGATGCATTTTGGAAGTTAATTGTCCGTGTGTGGAAATGCAGTGTCCCTCAGCCTGTTGGACCACGCTCATCACTTTTTCAACTGCATCCATGTTGGAGCAACCTGCTGCCATACTGCCGTGGAGATACATAGGTCTCCGGTAACACGTGAGCAGGAGGAGTCACGTGAGCAAGTCTTCTCCTGAAAAGATTTTCGAAAACTTTTCCGGCCGTGTCATGTATACTTAGTGATCGGTATGCAGCTGGTGACTCGAGATTTCCTTTCCAGCATTCTGGGAACACCCCTTCAGGCAGGCATGCGTTGAACATGATGAGGAGCAGGTCAGCGGAAAATCAAGTTGGAAATGTAATCCACTGGAATCCCATCTGGTCCTGGAGCATTTTTGCTTTGGCAAAAGCGGTATTTCGTTGTGAATGGCCAGATACATGCCACTTGCTAGGCCCGAGCTCGCTAGGCCTTTCGTCGTAGTTTTTGACACTCCCTTCGTTTTTTGACAGTATCAGATGATCACCACTATACTTGGGGTTTGTTGCGCCGGGGTCTTCGTAGGAAAATGGAAGACCTCCAGGTGGACGTAAAAATTCTCAAAGTTGAGTTCACCATATCTTTTACCGCAGGTCGTCCGCTCCCCAGCGTTGTTTCCGACAGCGGTGATCGTGTCATAATCCCTTCAACTAGATGAGTATACTTTTTGCACAAATCGAGTGATTTCGTTCTTATATTTTGAATTTATATCATTACAACGCTGAAATAACGTTTTTAATGTAATCTTGATAGATTTTGGCCATCATCAGTCAGTTTCTATTTACTGTTTAGATCAAGTTGACATTTTTCTCATTTTACTACATTTATGGTAGATAAATCATAAATATTTCGTTTTTTCTACTTTTTTATTGAATAATTTTAATTTAACTTAGTTTTTTATTTTATTTTATTACTTAGCTCAAATGAACATGCGTTCTCGGACTCGCCGTGCGTCTGACGTAGCGTAAAAGCGCGGTTGACATTTTCGATGACAAAGAGATTGAAAGCGAGACCGAGTCGGTCATTGAAGAGTATCATAACAAGAATGATGAAGACGAAAGCGAACAAGAGCAAATGGAAATTGATGAAGCAGTGAGTCCGAACGAACGAAAATTACATGAGGCAAGGGGCAAGGGTCCGAAAATTGTACATTTTTATAAATTTTTATTCAAAGAAAGTTGGTACAAATAATTTATAATCAGTGTCATTCCAATGAGGTATTGTTAGGTCACATTTCAAGGAAACTCAGTGAAATTTCCATGAAAAAAAAATGAAAAAAATTTGCAGCATCAGCTTGACAGGCACCTTAAAAAGGCGTTTTGCGGAGGGCATCTTAAATCCTGACTGGATAATTTAAAACACAAACACCAAAGTGGTTCTGTCAGTTCATAAATTTTTCCAGGTAGCCCTCTTGACCAAAACTCCGACCTAAAAAAAACATCGCATTAACATTCTAAGGAGCTGTTGGAGTCTGTCCGTGACGACCCAATTTCGCTCCAAACGGCCTTTACTGGTGACGAACCACGGGCTGAAGGTTATGACGTAGAAACCAAAGCTCAATCATCCCAAAGGAAGCTGTCGCTTGAGTCAAAACTGAAAAAGCTCATCAAATTCCGTCAAATGTTAAGGTTTTCTTACAGTTTACGGTTTTCGTCTGACTTCATCAAGTTGGCAATCATTGTTTTTGTTTGAAATAACAAGCTCATTTCTCCTCTATTTCATTCAGGTGAAAAAGCTAACATACCGTTTTCAAGGTCCTATAGCAACTGATAAAATGTCAGTCAATGTCAATATGTCAATGTCAATAAAATAAGTAAAGCCCAATCACGTCGCGGGGCAAAATCTAAACGAGACAAGTGCACGTTGTGCATCCACAACTTCTTTATTGCTCATAGATCTAGTCCGGGTTTTCTGACCCGAAAGTTCTATGATTTTCTTGGTTAGTGCTCTGTTTTTGATAAAATGGGATCACCGATGTTGATGATATGTATTTTCTGGCTGTAAAGTGAAGGATCTTAACGTCCTGATAGTAAGATATAGACACGCAATAAGTAATGTATTTCACTCCTTTGCTTGTCAGTCCGAAACTTTTTGAAACGAAACGAATTGTCTGAAACAGAATACCTGTGTTTAGGCCTCAATTCTTTTTCTAGGCGCTGCTTCAGATTGTGCATGTTTCTTCTTTAGTGTTTGTAAAAAAGCAACCCTCTATCGATGACATCTTTCGCCCTTACCAAATTTGTTAACGGTTCTTAGTATCTCTTTGCTGATGCTAAAAAGGAGTTTCTGGGGAGGGTTGCCCAATTTTGCAAAATGAGTCTCAGTCCTGCTTATCCCATCTATGGTAAGAAGAAAATATGTGGCAGTTGTCAGTTCAAGTAGATATACGTCTCATTATGCTTTCGATCCAGTCTAGCTACCATGTCAGGGATCAGGTACCATGCCAGGGATCAGTTTTAGTATTGTGTCGCACACCCAGGACTATTAACAATCAGTGAGGGAGCCTCGTCTCTCTTTCCACCTCCTGTTATTTGCCGAGATGATATTGTCAGAAAAAATTTGGATTCATTTCATTCGCTTAGTTGCCATTGAACGAGGTGCCGGTGTAAAAGCTGCTGGGTTGAGCCGGTAAATAAACCAAATTTTATTCAGACGTCATTGGATGTCTCTTTTTTGCTGTATATTCGTAATAGGGATGAACGACTAGGAAGAGCGACGAAAAATCGCTTTGAAGTCTTATAAATAATCTGACAATACGTAACAGAGGTGGTAATATTATTTATTAGATCTGAGAGCGTTGTTCTTCGTCTCTTCTACTATATCGATGACGTTTGCATTTTGGGGGGTGGTAACATCTTCGTTATTGTGCGTTTACAGCGATGTGACTAACGCGAATGGAATAAAAAAAACGTGAAGAGAAACGACAGAAGATAGTTCCAAAGATAATTGGACTGTGATTCCGGGAGCTTGGAGATCTTGTGAAGAATGCTGAAATAATATTCTCGCATATCTCGAGATATTCTCAATTACAGCAGTCATGTATTTTGTCTCTGCATTTTAGACACCATCCGGTATATCCATCTCCAAAGACTCTCTTTCAGCAATGGACCAAGTTTATTCAAGTTTACTGATCGTTTTGACACCCAGAAACCGCATGAAAGCGTCTAAAGTGTCACTTCTGGGTTAGTCACACTGTAGACGCGATTCCACAACTAAGAACTGTGCTAAGTTGGGTTTTAACAATGATAACGTGTTTATCTTTTATGCAACTGTGGTACTTGACAATCGTAGTAATCGTGGACGAGAGCTGTCAAATTTGAAGGCTGACATATGCAAGGACAAAAAAGCCACAAATTTATAACAGCGTGCTTATATTGGAAGAGAGCTTATTTTTTCACACAATTAGCAAATTCGCATATTTCTTTCTGTTTACAGTACAGAAATACGAGAAAAGAATTACGCATAGGACCCGCACTGGATCTTTTTTTTGACTGACGATTGTTCTCCCTTATTCCGAATAAGAAACAAATGAGAAACGTTTTGAACGAAAAAAAAGGTTGATCCAAACTTGAAATTTATACATTTCCATGAGTGCTTTATGCAATAACATTTAACGTAACTCGATGTGCAACGCATCGACAACCCCGATGTTGGAAAATTTTCAAAGAAATATCACACCAATGAATAAAAACGAACTTCCAGTTTTTCTCGCTAAATGTTATGCTTCACATTAGATAGCTTTCATTGCCTTAACTCTATTCCTGTCATATGCAACATCGTCATTTGCCAGGCTTACAACAAACATTGACAAGATCTTGGTGGTGGACAACAGACAATACATTGTGTGGTGAGTGAGGGAATGAGTGGTATGTCCGAGGCGGGATGGCGCTGACTTGCATAAATATGGGAAAAAGGTCTGCGCATCGTTGAGGGAAACATTAAAATAATTATTTTGAATGAATTTGAAGAATACTCAACAAACGATTATTGTGTTAACTCAACAAACACTGGTCATTCGATTCGGAAGATCTTGGGATATTATTATTGTTGTTATTATAGCGGCTGTTGCTGCTGGTTTCAACTTGGTGTATCAAGTGTTGAGTGTGTTGATATCTACTCAAGAAGGAGTATTTAGCTGCATTCGAATGATAGGGTAGGATAGTTGGGGTCAAAAATTTCGTACGGTGGAAGACAATTAGCAATTTGGGTAATCATCGAAAAACGACCAAACAAGCCAAGCGAACTCTTCTGCGGCGAAAATATCCGCGCTGTGATTCCTCTCAAGTGAAAATCATGTTCCTTTGTGTGTAATAAATGTTTCACAGATGAATATTCAATTAACAAAAGGCGTAGCTCGCATTTCGCATCAGACTGTTCCCATCGGGAACATCCGTGTAAAGGTCAATGCTGAAGTGTGAACTTGAGCCTGATCAGAGGTGAGACATTAAGCGATTATAGTACGAAACTCGGTGTTACTCATGTGGTTAACCACTTCACACTGTAATTATCCACTGTATTAAATAAAATGAATTTTTCATATCACGATAAATTTTGCTCTTGACGAGACGATGACACCACAAGAATGGCAGCTTTTTTCGTTGGTAGCTCCTTGAAAAGCCAATACTCCAGTAGAACGCAGTAACGGGGTAATGGGACGCCGTCATTCGTTCTGTCTGAAAAGTGTATAATATCTTTTTATAAGCCACTATACAATACAAGATTCGGCATCAGATAGGTGCAGAATCGAAATAAAACACCGAAAACCTTTTAACTGCATCTTCACGTCACGTCACGTCTTATTCGTCGTCGTTATGGAACGACTGTCATAATCATTATCATGGCTCTTTTCCGAGGATCAAATTAAACCCATTTACGCGTTTAGTGGTAAGTATGTCGATCGCAAAACAGTTGCCACTAGAACCAAAATGAATTTTAAATAGTTATGGTTGTATAGCGCAGAACAATTTTTCCTAGAGCTCACTCAGTAGTTAAGTTAAGCGTTCCTGGACTTCTCATTTGGCTGACGACTTTAATTGCGAGGCATTTTAAGGCCGAGCAAAATGGAATGGTCAGATGTGTAGCTAAGTGGGAATCGAAACGTATTAACACTGTTTGCACTAAGTTTTAGCCCGAAGGCATCTCCAATATACACACAAACACGATATAATGGCGAGTACTTTCAAAGCAATAATTTTTTGCGTCAGGCTCTCCGTTTTTTAATTCCCTACAAAAGTGTGCTCATGTGCGACTCAATAAAAGTATTGATTTCGAGTATTAAATGCAAAATGTCAAGAGTCGGTTTTACTTGACAACAATTTGAATGGAATCGCTCCTGGTATATTTTGTGAAACACGAGGCATCTCGTCTTCATCTGATAATGAGACTGTCAAATGTTTCAAAACCACTTGCAAGTTAAGACAGCTACGACAACGCTACTGAACTGATTTCTCTCATTTTCCGTGATTTGATAATCTTGTTTAAGTGGCAGGAACTAAGTGTGAACATAATGTCCTCCCGCCATTTTATCTATTTCATGTCCAATTGCAGCTTTGAACCGAGCAGTTTATACGCCTGAAATTCAAAGTTCTTTCGAGATTTCAATTAGAATAACATGCCTCCAGCAAAGATATTGTGGGCATGACGAATCGTACAATCTTTATTTATTATGAACGAACCTTATTACTCGTGAATCTACAATATCACAGTTGTTAATACGAAAAATGCATGAACGTCCATTACTCTAGACTTATATTTTTGCGTTTTTCCTCATTAGAACATACAGACTCGTTGCTTTGTTCTTTGACCCCCCGAATATCCTGCTCGACGTTTTATAGCACTCTCTGAGACTTTGCCAAACAGAAAACGTAACATAATGCGATTAAATACAAAAAAAAATTAACATTTACTCGTACGGACAGCAATAATTTAGAAATATATGCTGGGCACGGTTGGACCAGAGATGACCGGAGTATAGTAAAGAAATAGTCCAGGAAATGTGGGCCTTAGCAGTAAAAAAAATAAAGACCACAAAGAGGCAAATTACGTGAATGCCAGGACATATCTTAAATGTCCAGCTTAAATAAATATTCTTCTTGAATTACACATTTGAATGACAGATGTGGTACTAAGGAAAAGTTACACGAGAATAAATGATTGCTGTAGATGAGTTAGAGATTATTGTAGATCAATTAAATATTTTATAGGCTTGCCGAAGAGGCTTGCCGAAGAGATACATTGAATGTAATATACATGTAGCATAGCATGCAACATAAGTGGACTCAACTCTTTACCACTTTCAAAAAAACGACACTGCTTTTATGATGGATTTTGACAGTAATCACTGTCAATAATATTGGATTAAAATTTCATAATTCATTCCATTTCTTTTCTCTTCGTTTTTACTACACAACTTTATATTTAAACATAATTTTAACTATTATTATAAAAAGGGTTTTTTTCAAGATATATAATTTTAAGTTGGCAACACTTTCTAATGCCAAGTATGATGCAGGCACTGTCATAACAGCTATCACTACGATGTGTTTTATGGTCGGTTTGGTTTACCATTTTATCATAAATTATTGCTTGAGTTGGACGCCAGAGGAACGGCTACAAATTGTACAGATTTATTTCGAAAAAAAAAAAAACGATTCTGTTGCAGAAACTTATCGCCCATTCTGTCAATTTTCTCTCAATTATAGTCGACATAATCGTCCATGAGCACAATTAATTCGATTAATCACGGATCGTTTCGGAATCGAATTTACTCTCACTGATAATTCGCAACCACCCAGACGCCGAACACTGCGTAGTGAAGAAATCATAGCAGTTGTAGAGCGTAGTACTCAAGTACGTCCATTCAATACCGTGCTCAACAATTAAATCTGTGCTCATCACATTATGGAAGGATCTTGGTTTGTGGATTTAAAAAAATTCAACTTGTTCACGATTTGAAGCCGACCAACCATCGGACACGGCGTCATTTCAGTGTATGGGCCCAAGAACAAATTCCTGCACATCGTAAATTTCATAAGAAAAGTTTAAATTAATTATTAATTATTAAATTAATATTAAACTGATTAAATGACTACGCCAATAAACATGACTGGCGTATTTGTATTGGACTATTTCTTACGACTTTTCTTCTTATTTCTATTATTAAGCCAACTATTAAGCCAACAATCTTGAAAACCTTGACCATTTGCACAACAAAATTTACCGCGACACAATTCAAGTAGTCGAAAATCGGACCTCTCATTTGACTTCCTTGTCGCCAGTAATGGCTCATATTCCCGTAATTATTCTTTTTTTGGGGGTTTTTCGAAATAATTCCGAGTGACGTTACCAATAAAGCTAACTTCATGGAAGTCAAAGCAATTTATCGTTATTTTATTCGATTTTAAAGTTTTACACATCTACACTCTGACAAAAAAGAAAAGAAAAAAGTCACACGGAGCTACATCAGGCGAATAAGGTGGCTGGTCGATGGTATTTATCGAGTGTTTGGTCTTAAAATCGTTAATAATCGTGGCTCGATTGTGATGGTGCGTTATCGTCATGCAAAATCCATGAATTGTTTTGCCACAAATCCGGCCGTTAAGGCGAATATTTTCACGCAAACGTCTCAAAACAGTTAAATAGAAGTCCTTATTGACCGTTTGACCTTGCGGAACGAATTCATGATGAACCACACCACGAATATCGAAGAAAACAATAAGCATCGTCTTGATTTTCGAACGACTTTTGCGAGGTTTTTTCGGTTTCGGCTCATTTTTTCCCACCCATTCAGATAATTGTTGACTCGTTCCTGTGTCGTATTCATAGACCCATGTCTCATCACCAGTTATGATCCGTCCCATGAACGTGGGATCAGAATTCGCACGATCTAGCATGTCTGCAGCTACCTGCATCCGGTACTGTTTCTGAAGAAAATTCAGCTCTAACGGAACAAGCCGAGCGGCGACGCGCTGCATGCCCAATTGGTTCACCAAAATCAAACGAGCGGTTTCACGAGAGATGTTGAGATCACGAGCTATCTCTCTAACACTGGCATGACGATTTTCGAGCACAATTTCCTTGATTTTTTCGACGTTATCGTTGGTTGAAGAGGTCGACGGTCGTCCTGAACGAGGTAAATCTTCGACGATCTCCCGACCGTTTTTAAAGGCTTTGTACCATTTGTACACTTGGGTTTTCGATAAAACAGAGTCTCCATAAGCCTTTTCCAGCATTCGCAACGAGACAGCACACGAAATTTCGTTCAAAACACAAAATTGGAGACAAACTCTTTGTTCAACATTTTTTTCCATTGTAAAATTTGCAGACTACCACTGAGGTCGACTGGTTTGAACAGCTGTCGTAAACAAACTAGTTGACAGACCGCGCTCATGTTTGGCATAGTAATTACGGACAGTCCTACCAACATACAAAAACTTCAAATACTTAAAAATACTCAACGCGAGCAATTTAAATGAGAATTTCCGGATAATTTTTTGTCACAGTGTAAAAGATCACTTCACACTTTGAAATTTATGAAAAAATCGTATTGAGTCCTCAATTCAAACGGAACTACGGAATAAATTAGCTGATTTGACAACAAACTAGCGTCAAACGTTAGGGAAGAACTGGCAGAAACTTCTGGAGTAAAATTAAATCTACGGGCAGTCTAGCGAAGGCTTAACGAAATAAGCATATTTTCGCGGAGGCCGGCTTCTTTAACTTGTCCTTTATAAAGGAACGGGCCCTGGAATAATTCCTTTTTGAGGTGAATCCGAATTTAACCTTACTAGACTTGGCTAGCTGAATAGATGAAGTTAGACGGAGAACAGGCGAAAGATATTTAGATGAGTGTACTATCGTCACAGTGAAGCATTCATCTAGTATTATAGTGTGGTAAATACTTACGTAGAACGGAGTTGGAGCCGAAATTGGTAACAAAGGGTCTGTGAACGCCCTGAGGGACAGAAAATAATCAACATTGGTATGATTACAACTTTGTAGTAACTGTACAGAAATATCCTAGATGCCATATTTAAGGATTATTCGGATCCGTGCCATAGTGCTCATTCTATAAGTTTTCCAGTCTTTCTTCTGCAATATGATCGACCTCGTATTATCAAAAACGAACACCGTTCTGTCCGAGTTTGCATTCATTCACTTACACGTATACTTACTAAGGTCCTTGCGTGGACAGCTTTCTATCTGTCTGGAGTTATCCTTCCAAAGTGATCATCCACAAGAATCTTTCGATTATGCCTGTTTAGGGTGTCTGCCAAACTTTTTTTCGTTGAGAAAACGTAGCCCTCCTAAATTTGGCGATAGATGTTTGATTGTAATTGGATGTTGCTCCTCTAGCAACCGGGATTTTTACCTCAAATCTGTTATAAAAATCCGGATCGTTGTTTTTGCGCTGTTATCACGAATGGCTATTCGCAATTATTTTCCTGGAACAAGTTAGATTCTGTCTCTTCTTCGGAGTCTGCTTCCCCGTGTTGAAAACCTTTCTCGGGGTGTCTTGTCTAATAGAACACGAGCATCTTTTTGGATTCTTGGCTCAACTCCTTTTTATTCCACACGTTCTTTACTGAAATTGTTTTGTTTCATTTTTTGGTAGAGTTATAGATTGGTTTGGGTCCTCTTGTGCTGTGATAAACGCGTTACATGAGTCCGGCTACAGGTCAAAATAGAGCATAGTCGGCAAGTTCCAGTAGATAATCCCTTTTTTCCGCCAAGTGGTTCATAAGCTTCAAAATTTCATTATTATACAGTTCCAAATATTCTTCCTCAACCAGTACCATTCAAAGTATCCTCTTAATAGCAAAGCCTTACCTGGAATTTTAGGTTTCTTATGGTAGTCTTAAAGAGGAGTTAATGAATAAGATATTCAGATATAAAAATTTACCACACGCGAGTGCGGTTTTAATGTGTTATTTAATTGAATTCAGCAATATAAATGTTTTTTGTTTTTCTTATTTTTAATTTCCGAAGTCCTCTGGCCAAGGACATTGGCTCTGGCCAATACTTAACGGTCTTGTATGATTCTAGTCGTAATGTTTATTCTGCTGTCACTGTCAGTTTGTGTGAATTTATTGAGTCTTGGGGGAAAAGGTGGTTTGTGTTGGGTATGGTGAAAAATTCTAAATGAAAATCCTCGTTGCCTCAAGAAAGACACAAAAATTAGTTAACAATCTGTTAATGATCTTGATACACTTGGGATGTTATGAAACCAGGCTCTATCACAGTTTTTGGGGTGATATGCTTGCTTTTAAATACATGGTCTTGAAGTTTTTAGTACCCCCATGTAGTATCCTTTTCCAGTTGCCCATGGTTTCATCATATATTTGTAATAAAAAATTTCATCCAGTTCCACATATGTTTGTCCATACAGTCACTTCTTGTTGTGGCTTCTTTTGTCTTGTGTAGGATGGCACAGCATCCAGGCTTTATCGACTGTCTGAATGCTGGCGGGTTCGGGTATAAACTGGATGGTGTAGGTTAAATCAGGATTATTCGGCATTCATTTCCAGGTATTGTGTACAATTCAACTTCTGCCCATATTTTGGTTGAGAAATCTGGAATCAGTGAAGCTCAAGATTTCACTCATGTCAGGGGATAATGTTAGGGGCTAATGTTAGGGGATGCCTTCCTAAGGCTGAAAAAATAACATACAGTTCCACCTCTAAAGTGCTGCTCGCTGCAAAGGCTAAAGGGTCGGAAGCTGCTCAGCTTCAGGTTGCAATGGCTGATGCCAGTATTAAACTGATTTTCCCAGTATCCTCTACAAATACTGGTGCTCTCTGATCTATTCATTTATGGTTTTCTTTAGATGTAACCTATGGTTGGGATTGATAGAGCTGAAGAAGATTCATCGGTAAGATTCTGCATCTTGCAGATTCTGTTCTGTATTAGTTTGTAAATTATTTTTAACAGAACGCTTGGACGTGAAAATTTACAATCCTTATATATCTGCCTGCTTTGAGGACCTAACCTTTTGTGTCCATATTATTAATGGCTTCGACTAGACTGCCCTGATGGTGCTGGAAAATAATTTCATAATTTCACAGTTCATTTGGTTAGATCTAGGTGCCGTGGATCAGCTATTTCGGCCAGTATGCATTGTTGTTATCCTCTGGCTTGAATGCTAGGTGATCATCGAGGAGGGCTACGGGTGTCGTGATTGTGAAACTCGTCTAGGATGCTGTTTCAGTTTGCTGTTCTTTAGAAGGCGTATAGTCTGTTTTGCACTGAAAAAGTTGTGAGGTAAGGATATACTATCATGTATCCTGTATTTGACGATGATCCGGAAATGTTTCACGATTCCTAGTTTACCTATTTCCTGAATTTTGGCCACCTCAATTTTGTGATTGTTTTGCCGCTGTATGAGTCCTTATCTTCCACTCCCTATGCTGCTCATTTAAAATTGACACGTTGACTATTCTTCTTGTTGTGATGCAATTTGCTAGAGCTCTGTTAGAACCTGTTAGAACCTGTTAAAACCTGGTTTTTTTTCAATTTAAAAGATCCTAATAATGAGATGAAGGAAGAACCTATATGTCAGTTTCATCGGTTTCCACTCCATAGTACCCAACATTTTGCCATATGTCTCATTAAGATCATCCGAGAAAGTACTCAATTCGACCGCCTGCAAAACATCCTTAGCAACTGGAGATTTTTGGACATTGTCTATCCTGGGAAATGGTAAGCATGGAGATTTTCAAAGGGCCTTAGTTGGTATTACATATATCCTGTTTAAGATCTGTCCGGGTGATATTCTCTATGTTCATTTTCGTGACTGTGTCATCTTCTGCAGAACGTAACCATTTTCCATTCTTTTGCAGTCTACCCAAGGTCTATATGCCCGTATTCAAAATGTTCATACAATGATCCGTGACCCATTCCTTGAGTCGTTTACCTTTGTTATTTATGTTATGATATCCCTTCAGATGTTGTACGACTATATGGTCACTATACGATAATTATTTTGGTGTAGTTCTGCAAGGATGTTAGTTTGATTAGTACTAGGTTGACCTTTTTTAGGTTTTACTCCAGGTTGAACACAAACAGACGCCAAGTTAGCTTAACAACCGCGTAGACGGTTGTTAAGTTGAGAGTTTAAATGGTAGTCACTCCCAGGTTGCTGTCTATTTGGACCCAGCGGCACTTAATGTCATTCCTAAAGAGAATGTCTATTCCGTTGCGGAACTTAATCCCTGAGTTTGAGAACTAATAGGTGTATAAATATGAAATGCAGATTTTTTCTGCTTGAAATATGCATTTATTTGAATAACAGAACGAATGAATTCAATAACCAAAGTATTGGCCATCGTTAGCTACGACTTTTTCCCATTTTTCTGTCAATTGATGGATTCCGTCCCAGTACCACTTCTAATTTTTTTGAGGCTAACCACTCATCAAGCCAATGTTTAGCTTCTTCGTAAGAATGGAAGTCCTGTTCCGAAAGTCCGTGCTGCATCGATCGAAACAAGTAGTAGTCAGAAGGAGTCAAGTTTGGTGAATACGGCGGATGGGACAGAACTTCCCAATTAATGTTTCCCAAGTAGTTCTGGACAAGTATTGCAACATGTGGCCGAGCATCGTCATGTTGAAAAATGACTTTATCATGTCTTTGGTGAAATTCAGGTCGTTTTTCCTTAAGTGCGCGGTTCAATTTGATCAGTTGTTGTCGGTAACGTTCGCCAGTAATAGTCTCACCAGGTTTCAGCAGTTCGTAATACAAATGTCCCTTACTATCCCACCAAATAGACAGCAAAGTCTTCTTTCCATGAATATTTTGGACTGGTTGTGATGTTGATGGCTGGCCTGGGTCTACCCATGATTTTTTCCGCTTAGGATTGTCGAAATGAATCGACTTTTCATCACCAGTAACAATCCGATGCAAAAAAAAACCTTTTCTTTTCTGTCTGGCAAGCAAAATTTCAAAAATAGTTTTTTGCCTTTCGATGTCTCTTTCTTTCAATTGATACGGCACCCATTTTCCAGCTTTTTGGATCTTTCCCATGTCTTTTAAACGTTGTGATATGGTTGCCTGAGTAACTTCCAACGCTTCTGCCAACTGTTTTTCAGTTTGTGTGTTGTCTTCATCCAATAATGCTTGCAAGTCTGTATCTTCGAATTTTTTGGTGGTTTTCCACTGTCTTTGTTGCTGACATCGAAATCACTACTTTTAAATCTTTTACGACATCGTTCACAAGTGTCTTGGCTTGGGGCATGTTCACCTTATGCTTCCACTAACAATTGATAAGTTTCTGCTGCCGTTTTCTTCAAATGAAAGAAGGTTATTAGACTTCCCCGCAAAACCTCTTTTTCTGGCACGTAATTCGACATTTCTGAAACGAAAAAAAACTATGTTGTTTTTACAATCAAAATCTATGACATACTGGAATTTGTTGACAGATGTTTACCCTCCAAAATGCCATATGAGTTATCCCCGACACAAACCATATAGTAATGGTTATGCCATCTGTTAGTAAAATCCGCATTTCATATTTATGCACCTAATACATTAATTTGTTAGAAAAAGTGAAATTTTCTTTCTGGATTTTTATAAAAGAATCGGCGAGTGTGAATACTAGGTCGTGCCTTGAAATATAAATTTTTGAATAATCTGAAAAAAAAATCAAAAAAATAAGTGAGGTAGAAAGCTGATTTCAGTGAGAACAATTACCATTCGGCTGTCAGATTATGCCTTCGGGCACGTCCCGTTGCTCCGTAGAAAGTGCATAAAATTTCTGGACCTTTACATATTTTTCAAGCATATATAGATGCTTTTCAAACAGTTTCACTGTTTATAAGTTGTTATGAAGTATTTTCTAATTTATTTAAATTTTTTTTTATTAATTTTAAAATAAATAAGACATGAGTATTTGGCTGTAATAGTGCTAGTAGATCTCTCGTTGATATACAGGGATAACATAAAGTGAAGCTTACCTAGACCCAGTACCGTCTTTACCATAAGGGCATACGGGGCCCGTGCCCAGGGCCCCCAATCTCAGGGGGGCCCCGAAGGACCGACAATTTCTCTCACACATTTATTCTCAGAACATTTTTGTCGGGCACATTACACTTTTTTCACAAATCAGTAATCTTATCAGAAGGTATTTACAAGGCATATACTACGTCATTATATCGATGACTGCGACTATTCCTATTGTACTAATTAATAATATTTCGGAACGTGTCCTACCTAATTTACTAAGTACGCCATCTGGCGATCACTCACGCAATCCCTCCGATTCCTAAGTCAAGCTGCACCGTCTAAACAAGGCCTAACATAAATGTCGACATTGTCTATGGTTGGGGGAATCCCCGAATGATGTATTAAACTATCAGTCCGATAAGAGTGAGTGGCGTTGTTTTGTTTCGTTTGATATCTAAAATTGAGTAAGATAAACAGAAGTTTCGATTTGTTCGTTTAAACATTATTTCATTATGTCGATAAGAACATATTTAAGTGGTTCACAAAAAAGAAAAAAAGTTATAGCTCAAAAAGAAATAACGGAAAAACTTCCAAAGCTCACTTCGTTTTTTACGGTTGAAGAAACAAATATGCCGAAAGATTATTCATTCTCATCACCGCAAGACAAAAGTACCTCTGAATGTCACCAGGAAAAAGAGGTTACCTGTGACGCAAATGACAAACACACTTTAGATGCTGAACCATCGACTTCAAGCTACTGTGAATTAACAACTGCAAGCTTAGAGAATGTATCAGTGTCTCCCGACCCTGGTACTTACTGTGACGATATTTTACCGGAAGAAGTCCGTGATATTTGGATTCGAAAAGGGCCAGAGTTTTTCCAAAATAAAAAAAGTGACTTCTCTGAAACTTCTACAAGTTTTCCAGATGCAAATGGTAAAACGAAAACTAGATACTTGACTAAAAATAGTTTTATTCGTAAATTGACGAACGGTGAGTCTTTAGAAAGAAAATGGCTCCTTTATTCATCAGCAAAGAAATCTGTATACTGTTATTGCTGCCGTCTATTTAATACCACTGCTGGTACTGGACATAACTTAAGTTCTCCGGATGGATATAAAGATTGGAAGCATATAAGTAACTCATTGATAGAGCATGAGAACAGTTTACAGCACAGGGAATTTATGATGAATTATGTTGCAAGAATGAAAACTACTGGACGAATTGATACTGAGTTGCTGTCCCAATATAATACAGAAATTAACTATTGGAAGAATGTGCTCAGGAGAATTGTTGCAGTCGTGAAATTTTTGGCTTCAAGAGGTCTTGCTTTTTGTGGTGATAATGAGACATTAGGATCGCAAAATAATGGCAATTATTTGGGATGCTTAGAACTGATTAGTGAATTTGATCCTTTTCTTGCTGATCACATACAAAACTACGGAAATCGTGGAAAAGGAAGTACATCATATTTATCGGCGAATATTTGTAATGAATTTATTAATTTAATGGGACAGCAAGTTTTGAAAACCATTGTCAAAGAACTTAAATCAGCAAAGTACTACTCTATTAGCGTCGATTCTACGCCCGATCTGTCCCACGTTGACCAACTGACTTTCATAGTTAGATACGTAAAAGACGGACAGCCTATTGAGAGATTTTTGCAATTTTTGCCTATGGATGAACATAATGCGCAACATATAGCAGATACCATTTTAAACTTTTTTGAAAGCCTTGATATTCCTATAAAAGATTGTCGCGGACAGAGCTACGACAATGCATCAAATATGTCTGGAAAGTACTCTGGTGTTCAGTCAAGAATAAAAGAAGTTTGCGAATTTGCGATTTACGTTCCATGTGCAGCACACTCGCTAAATTTTGTGGGTGTTCACGCTGTTGAGTGTGTTACTGAAGCAGTAACATTTTTTCAACTTGTACAAAAATTGTTCAATTTTTTCTCGGCTTCGACAAAACGATGGAAAATTTTGACGGATCATTTAGGTGCAAATAGAGTCCTGAAGTCTCCTTCGGAAACTAGGTGGTCTGCACGCGCTAATGCTATTAATGCTTTGCAAAATGGTAATTTAAATATTTCTGAAGCATTGTCTTCTATTGCGAGTGACATCAATCAACCAGGACACACTAGAAAGGAAGCCCAAAGCCTAGCGAAAAAAATCGGAAAATTCGAGACTGCCCTTCTAACGGAAATATGGAATGATCGTTTGGGAGTTATGAATAAAACAAGTCTAAGTTTACAGAATAGCACTTTGACCATGGACGTTGTAACGAAACTCATCAGTTATGTCAATACCGCACGCAATAATTTTGATCAGTACGAAACGGCTGCTAAAGAAAAAAATCCATATGCTGACTACAAAGATACATTTGAAAGAAAAAAATTTCGCAGCACACGCATCACTTTTTTTGAAGCGTCATCAGAGACTGCACAGTTGACAGGCAAGGAAAAGTTTCGTGTAGATACTTTCATTCCCATAATTGACACATTAAATACGCATTTAAAAAAACGTTCGGCAGCATACCAAGAAATTGATAGTCGATTTAGTTTTCTTTGTCAGTTAACAACAATCGAATCTGATGAGTTGACCAAAAAATGCAAAGAATTTGCAGAATTTTATCATGATGACATTAATGCAGATGAGCTCAAAACAGAATGTTTTCATTTAGGCCAATATTTAAAAAACGTAGCAAAGCAATCAGTGGATATAAATATCTCAACCTTACATAACCTAATAAAATCAGATAAATTGGAAGAATCTTTTCCAAACGTAGAAATTGCTACAAGAATATTCCTTTGCCTAATGGTTACCAATTGTAGTGGAGAGCGGTCAATTTCACAGCTTAAGAGAATAAAAAATGAATTGCGAACAACAATGTTACAAGAACGACTGAGTAATTTGTCAATCATGTGCATAGAAAGTGATATCCTTCAAAAAATTGACTTTAAGGATATAATAAAAGATTTTACTCAACAGAAATCCCGAAAGAAACCGTTATCGTAATCGTCACCAAAAAACCAGCAGCATTCCAATATCATTAATGACATATTATATCATACTATATTTGATTACCTATAATAAATGGTCATACTCATACTGATTAGTAAAAAAATGTTATTATAATTCGCTTTTTTACTTTCCAAAAGGGCCCCAAATTCTTGTATGCCCCAGGGCCCCAGCCTAGTTTAAGACGGTCCTGCCCAGACCTAGACATAGGCTTGGATCATGAGGCTGATGCATATATTGAGTACAAACATACTCTATCACACCAAAGATCTATTCTATTCCAAATATCTATTCAAAGACCTATTCGAAGATCTCTTCTCTACTTCTCCTCCTCGCTTTAAATTATTCCTTTTTCAGAGCTCTCCCAGAAATTTTCATCGCTCCTTGTTCCAATTAAATTAGTTTTGTTACTAAACACCGGTGATCCGAATTAATTGAGCTCACAATAGCCGTTCCTTCAGGAAAATCCCTTTGAACTTTAAAAAATCCTTAAAAGTCTCATCACAAGACGTAACCCTCTTTGCAAAATTTTTCAAAATCATGTGAGCTATCAAAAATGTCGCTAAATGACCGTGAAATTGAAATCATGAATTGATAGAATCGAACACCGAAATAGCCGAAATAGCCACCACCACCCACAATATCAGTAACCTTCAGTGAATTTCATTCATTAAATTCAAAGAAATTTTACACAAAACGACAATTTCAAATAGAATCCTGAAAAGTATCAAATTCATACGATTCTACATCACTCCCATTTACCTCTAATCTTGCCACAAAAGCCGATGAAGGTGTCAAACTAATGAATTCCACAAAAAAGGTGCCTACGACACCACCGAAAGAAATTCGATATTTTCCTTCAGTCACCGAAATTCCCAACCTCCTTTCTCAATGACGCATTCAAAACTTATCATGAACGTCAGTGAATAGACTAAAAAGAATTATTGTAGCAGCAATGGAAAAGAAATGATTGTGAAAACTACCCAGTATACGTGTACGATAATATCCTGATTTTGATTGACGCAAGGACTTTTAGAATATTCTACGTGACATGATGTAGAACAAAAGTTTTTGTGCGTGACGACATTCATGTTACAATTTTGAGTGAGACTGAATGCGATTAGATGATTTGATTAGAAGTTTTGCGGGAATTTGTGAAGGATGTGTAATTTTGTAATGATGCAGGCATCATTTCAACTTTTCGTTGGCTGCCAAAGTATCCTCACATCATTACGTGAGTGTGGAAAGTTCATTCGGTTCTTTTGTTCGCATCACTCTACATCGGTTCGTTGCGCTGATGCGCACATTGCATGCATTCGCCTCGGGGCAGGAGTGGAAAAAGAAATAAAGAAAGAAGGGTCCTAGTGTATGGAGATTAGGGTTGTTATTGAAATGGTGTCCGTGGCAGATATATGTAGGGCTTTTGTATGCCATAGCAAGCGCAAGTGTGCACAACGTAAATGGGTATATTGATTTTCAAGTGAGAATAAGGCTCCGCCTTAGGAAATATGTATTTCACAAGTTCAGGGACTTGCCACTAGGAATCGTAGTGGGAATTTGAAAGGACATTTTGGTTTGTGTCCTGGGAAAGTGATATCCGAATGTAAAGGTGAGGAAGGTGGGCTAAAGCGTATCCGTCACTAAAAGCATGTGACGATCCTTGCAACAAAGTGTAGCAATTAATTAAGCCTCATGAAATTATTTTTCAAACATCGCGATTAATGTCTATATGAATAATTGTAAGTAGTTGCGGTTGTGGTGAATGCTGCGCTTACGTTCGTAATTCTTAGAAGAACTAATCAATTAGAATTTTAAGTAAGGAAGCGGATTGTTATGTTCTCAACTCGGTGCAAAAACCGTGTCCTGGAAAGTAATGGTTTTCAATGTTGACGCCATAAAACATTTGACTTGTTTATTATAGGATATGGCTTCAAGGATTACAAAAACTTCTTAATGAAATGACTACTTTGCATAATGCTATGCATAGGACATTTTTGAAGCCAATCGGAAGCGAAAAGGAACTGCTTCGTTAATTCAAGAATTCTCTTCCAATTCTCGCACCAATGTTAAGCTCGCGTCCCTTGACGACTAGTCTAGATTCAACTCGCCAAACTGATTAGAATCATCATCTTATTGTCAAAAGACTTATGGTCTAATTTCTTCAATTTAATCAGAAGCAATTAATAACTGTTTGTATGAGAATAACTTCTTTCCAATCTATAACGAAGATGATAAATTCATACGTTCAGCTCTACCATTATATTTGCAACCAATTTTGTGGAGAATTTTCAACAAATGAAGTGCCAGTTTGTTCCTTGAAGACATAGACCTATATGCTCCTAACTGTTGGAGCTGTTGGGATGTCGTGTGGAAAAGTTCGAGTTCGTGCGGTGATCGCAACTAAAAGTAGCGTTCCTAATCGTTTTTACGAGATTACGAACAGCCGAGTAAGGTATTCTATTCTACGTAAGGGAATAGATCGATGATTACGATATAGGAAAGTTATGACCATGGAAAATGAATCGAACAACCCATGAAGAAGATAAAGCAAGCTTTGTGAGTGCGAGAGCTTAAAAAGTAAATCTTTCAGGCGAGAAGTTTTATCTTTATGGTAAAAAATATACGGTGCAATAATATATGTGTATTCATCGTGTTTGATTACAAGATTTAATCCTTTGCGGACGATAACTTCTTCAGCCGGATAAGGTAGCAGGACGAAGCGATTTTCGCAAATGCGTTGCGTGACTTACATGATGCAATAAAATGATCTTACATATAAATTACCTTTTGAAAACCTTTATATTTTGATTTTTTTATGTATATTTACAGCTTTACAAATAACATTTACAAAAATAACAAACGATATAAGAAACTTACTGTCTTTACAAGAGCTTAACTTGATAAAATGATCTAACATATAATTTATCTTTTAAAAACGTTGTATTGTCTATCTATATTTACATGTTTCAAACTAAATATTTATATATTTATATACGTCTCTTTGTGTAATACGTTGTAGAGCGTTCACCAAGAAGCATTCGCGGTTTGTCTGTGCATGTTTTACAATAATACGTCGTCTCATGTCTGCCACCTGGTTTGTTTGGGTTGAAAAAACTTGCAGTCCTTCTTCGTTTCCGTAAGAATTCCATGAAGTTTTCCGTTCAGACGAACATCGTTGAGTTTGGACGCCGATTTTGAACGTCGCTCTCGTGGTTGTCGAAAATCTCCTCCCAATTTATTTACCAAATTTTTTCGAAACTGTAAAGGGGTGGTTCGTTTCTTTGCATTTCGGCCTCTTTGTACAGAATAAATGAATTAATTAAGCATATTTGCAATCCACAAAAGAACAGTTTGCGCCACCACTTTAGGGACTTCCTCATAAAACAATACGCCAAACAATACTGATCTGCGAGATCAGCGCAATCCATGAATTGAGTGTAATTTGTGATAGCCTTGGGTTTTGAAATCACCGTTTGGACACCATGCCGGAGTATTCGTTCAACGGTACTCATTTCCGCATTGTGATAATTAGTCGGTGGGTGACGATCCTCTTATTCTTCCAAGCTTAAATAAGATTATTGTTTCTACGGTACGCTATCATAGCTTCTCCTTTTGGAATGTGTCGTTTTTTTATAGCATCTCGCCGTTATTTTCTGTTGGTTAGTATTGTCCTATAGCATAGCTAACATGCAACAAGTATAATATCGATCAGTAAAGATGTGTCCACCTGGAATTTTATTTAGCAACATTGCATCTACATGTAAGGTGATCCTTGCTCAAACTAGAAGGTCTGGTCAGCAATTTTTTCCGCTGTTAGGCTGCCATAACAAAGTAAAATACCTCAACCTGCATAAAATGCGTGACTTATCGGGGATATTTTCCTTTAGTTCGACAAATTTGTCAGAGTAATGGTATAATTTTCGCTCCTAAGATTCTTCTTCATATGTGAAGCTCAGTGAGTATCAGACAAAAATAACTTACTTATTTTCAAGAAAAGCCATTTAGTCGTTCGTGGTAAATTTCCATTGTT
The DNA here is from genome assembly GCA_954870665.1 of Stratiomys singularior. Classification (NCBI taxonomy): domain Eukaryota; kingdom Metazoa; phylum Arthropoda; class Insecta; order Diptera; family Stratiomyidae; genus Stratiomys; species Stratiomys singularior. The sequence continues at coordinate 28,329,185 of OX940881.1, read as the reverse complement.
TTATGAGCGATCTCGATTTTATAGGAATTAAATTTCAAATAAAGCTTTCGAACACGCTCTGCAGTTTATTTGATACATTTTACGTTCACTATTTGAATGTAAATTGACAAGAGTGCACTTCGATCAGTAGTTGATCAGTAGTTGAAACTTTGTTGTGGGTTGGTGACCGTTCTTAAAGCTCCATACGCACCCGACGGCATGCAACATAGACCTTTTGTACTCCCATGCTCTCTTTTGGTCCATAGTGACGTGAAATCCTTTTATTCCCGTAAGATATAATTTGACAAGGTTTACACGTTTTATGCCTCACTTCTGGGATTCCACGACTGACAAATTCGATTAAACGAGAAAAATACGGAGGCCATCTCCCCCACCTAGTTCTAAAAATTCAAATTGAAAACACTAAAATGCGTTTGTTGGCCAAAAAACCCTGGCAACGCCCGAAAATCGTTCCAAAGACAAGCAAGTACGATTTCCTTGTCTGTGGGATATTATTCGGTATATTGTGAAAGCGACCTGAAAGTCCCTTATAATTTAGGTACGCGGCATTAATAAAACTAAATAATTGAAAATTTAATAACATTTATAAACAAGATTTCCAATAATTGTGTTCTGTCACGTTTCCGCCCGAAAAGATAGGGATACGGTAGAAGAGAAAAAGTAGGTGGATATTTTTCTGAAAGATTCTTCCGTTCAGAGCACAAATCATATGCAGTGTGCTGATTTAAAGGACCTGGGATTCGAGAAGCAACTTAGTATGTTCTTTTTTAATGAGCATTTTACACTAGATGAGACCCTAAAGTTGATGTCTTGCATCCACTGAGAAGAGTAGAGGTACTTGTGGGCATTAACGAATCGTCATCATCCATTAATTTGTATTATCAAAAAGCCGATCATTCAGCTGAACTCAAATCTTGCTAACCATCGATTCGTTTCACAGACCTATAGTCCGAAAACTGAAAAACATTTCGGCTGAAGATATATTTTTTTCCACATGTTCTTTTTTATGTACCATTCTTCTACAGGAACACACGTCAAACATTCCCCCCTGACTGACAATGTAACTTCAACGGAAGTCCGTAGTAGGGATAGTTGTTCACCTCCACCAAATACCTCATGTGTATGATAAACGAGCAGTAAGCGATGAAAAACCTTCAAGCAAATGATCTTGGCATCCCGAAGAAAATATAACTTAACTTTACAGAATTAAATGTCTCGAGTCTAATTATAATCTGTTGCACCCGAAGGCAAAATTCCAATCAGTGGATCCTCTTATAAAGCTAAAGAAAAAGGCAACTACGTAACTATCGAACCTGATGCTTTCTCATCTTTTTTAACATTTGATAAGGCTGTAACTAATCACAATTCGTAAATCCAACCTGGATCTGGTTGCATTTGATCACAATTGAACGTATCGTCCTGGTTTTCCTCGAGGATCTTAAACCTTAAGCAACACCATCACTTCTCCCCAGTTTGAAAAGTCCATGCCATTAAAGTTCTTTGTTTGGTCTCTCATTATTCTATTTAACCGCGTATCAAAGATCCTCTCCTGACTGTTGTATTGAGACGTTGTCCTCAACCAGTCACATCGACAAAAACTCGTAAACTTTAGTTATAAATACAATACTACAAATACAACTGCAATTTAGGCCAGTATAGATGGCTAAGTTAGAAAAAAAAACTAAAAACTTAGGAAAGTGAAACTTCAGTTTGATAAGAAGCAAATAGAGAATGCTTCGATCGTAGATCCTAATAAGTCTACGAAGATTTATCAAATGAATGTCAACCCAAAATTTTCTGTTAAAACGTTTGAAAAGTCTGCAAAAGTAAATCGAAAACAAGGGACACTAACACGTTTCCAGGGTTACTATGTCAAACGATTCTATCCTAAATTTTCAGGTCAGCATATGAATTGTCTAGCGGGTAGTCCAGAAGCTTTTTCCATCAGTGATAAAAACATCCACTGCGCAAGAAGAATATAATAACCTTAATCTCTATCCCCCCCATGGGTACTACCTTGGCATGGTGGGGGGCTTGGCGAGGTTGCCCGTCATCCAGACGCGTGATCAAGTCACTAAAAGTACCCACCAAAAAAAATTATATGATGAGTGAAAACAAAAATAATAAATTAGGGGTGGGGATCTATACGCCGACGTGTGAGGGAGCCTCGACCACATGCGGGCTTCTCTCCAGCAATCTTGCTAGGGATAAGTCGCCTGGGCATTTTCAGTGGTGGAACACTTGGCCACTGAAGTATCAAAAATTACAAGTGAAATAATCAACGACGCAAGCATGTTCGCCCGAAGGCTAAAACTACTGCGAACTCCGCCTCAAAGAGTAGCCAAGCCTAACCAAGGCAGCGAGAAAACATCGTGCTAGCAAACCTCCATCGAACGCTTTGCAACAGCGAAAAAGGTGCTTGTCCATAACATTCCTCCTACACAAGGCGGTGGAGCGAACGATACAAGAAGCGTAGTGGAGACTTTGGGCACTGGAGCCATCGATCCGAAGTGCCATTCTCCGGGGGTCATCAAGAGTCATAAACTGAACAACGTGGAAGGCGAAAACAATGATGCTCAACAGCAACAAGACCCTCCTGCTGACAATATACCGAGAACCTCACCTGAGGATGACCTGATCACGAAAATAGCCGTTGATAGAAGCGAGGAAGAGCGGCTAACAAGGGACATAAGCATTATAATAAACGTGATGAGAAATTCAACGAACGTCCAAAAAAAAGTCAACAAGGACATCAAAAATGAGATTGACGAACTGGAGGAACTCGTTGATAGGATCTAGCACTATCGCCGCGTGTGGTGAATTGAAAGAGCTTAAGAAAGTTCCAGAAAATAAAACTCCCTTCATTGAAAATGTTACTCCTCTCGTAAAAGACAAAAGGGCGGCATGTAGCCCACTTAAACCTGACCGTAGGAAAAGGGCGAAGGGGCCGATAACAGTCGAGACAGGAGACATCAGTCAAGAGTAGGAGAGAAATGCTGGCTTTCAATTGGTGCGCTCTAAATCACAACAGAAGGCTGCGAAGAAGATACACCGAGCAACAACAAAAGATTCCAAACAGGCGCCCGAAAAGCAAGAAGGCACGAAACACAGCGCAACGCGAAAAAAGACCAGTAGCAAGCAGCGCAGGGATGCTTTACTGATCAAGCCTGCAAACGGGAGAACTAACGCCGAGGTCCTCAAGGAAATCAGACAAAATGTGGAACCTGCAAGAAAACGGTGTCTGTATACGAACGGTAAGAGCGACCAGAACAGGTGGTTTCCTCATAGATCTTGGAGCGGAATCCACCAACAAGGGACTATTCGAGAGCGCTGTCAAGCACCTTCTGGGCTCTAAAGCTGTTATCTCGACAGTACAGCCAATGGCTTCTTTGGAAATAAGAGACTTTGACTGCATTGCGGATGCCAAAGAAGTAGAAGATTCCATTAGGCAAATTCTTCCTACCGCAGAGAGCTTCAGGATAAGGCCAACGCCTACCAATCCTAGAGGGCAAAGGGCGGCAACAATAGACATCCCAGGCCAAGGAGAAAATTAAAGTCAGCTGGGCTGTGTGCAGGGTACGTCGAAGGGTAGCCCTAACTCGATGCTACAAGTGCCTTAGCTTCGGACACAACTCCTTGAACTGCAAGGGGCCAGTTCGAAGCAAACTGTGCTACAAGTCTGGCACTTCCGGCCATAAGGCGAAAGACTGCCCATTTGAACCCATTTGCATCTTGTGCAAAGATAAGGGACGGAAGTCTGAAGATCTGGCTCATATTCCAGGAAGTGGTAGGTGCCAGGAGTTCAAAGAGGCACTTAGCAAGAAAAATCAGATGTGTTCGTTCCGATTCAGGATTCAGGATTCAGGAGGTTCTGATTCAGATGTTGAGTGTCCTGGAGAATGCCCACTTTTCAGCGTCATCGAGCGGGATGATGCGGCGAAATCATTAAAATCGAAAATGGCCCCAGGGCCAGACGGTATACCAGCGGAATTGATACAGCTTGCACATTAACTTTGCCCTGACAAGCTGCTCACCACTTTCAATGCCTGTCTGTCTGTCTGTCGTGCTGATCCACAAGGGGAAGGGGAACGCGGAGCAACCATTTTCATATTGGCCCCTATGTATGTTGAACGCCACTGGGAAGGCGCTCGAGAGGCTCATTAGAGAAAGACTTGGAGAGGCCATCCGAACTGTCGGTGATCTGTCTTCTCAGCAGTACGGCTTGAGGGCTGGACGATCAACGATCGGTGCAATAGCAGCGGTATTGAGTGTGGTCCAGCAGGCAGAAGCCCACAATCACTACTCGAGACGAATAGTACAGCTCATAACACTCGGGTGTGAGAAATGCCTTCAACTCTGCTAGATGGACAGATATTCTTCGTGCTCTGGAATATTTTAGGGTTCCGAGGTACATGATGCGGATATTGAAGGACTACTTCAAAAACCAAAAACTCTTCTATGACACATTGGGAGGCCGGCGAAGAATTGATTTGACATCAGGGGTGGCGCAAAGTTCCGTTCTGGGCCCGGACCTCTGGAATGTCTCGTACGATGAGCTTTTGAGGCTGCAGTTACCAGGGGAGTCGCGCCTAGTTGGCTACGCAGATGACGTAGCAGTGCTAGTCGCCGGACGTACTGTCGGACAGACGCAAATCAAACTGGGTGCGGTAATACGCCGAGTGAGCGAGTGGATGACAGACCGTAGGCTTAGCCTAGCGCTGGAAAAGACCGAGGTTGTCGTCCTCACCAAGAAGCGGATCCCTCGTGTTATCCCCGTTCGGGTGGAGGAAATGATCATCGAGTCAAAAGAATCAATCAGATACATTGGCTTGATGATTGACTCGAAGATGAGTTTTTTCAAGCAGGTTCGAGCGTCAGCGGTTAAGGCTTCTGTGCGAGTATCGGCTTTTAGTCGCCTTATGGCTCACACGCGGGGACCAACCTCGAGCAAAAGACGTCTATTGATGAGTGCAATGGAGTCAGTGCTCTTGTATGGCTCCGAGGTTTGGGCTGACGCTCTTAGTAAAAAGACGTACCGAAGGCGTCTGGCACAGGTGCAGAGGCAAGGAGCTTTGTGAATAGCGGCTGCATATCGCACTGTCTCTGAACCTGCAGTGATGGTAATCTCGAGGGTTGTTCCTATTGAGTTACTTGCAGACGAACGGAAACGTGTATACTTACGTAGGGGGGAGTTGGCGAGAGAAACCGTCAGCGGAGAGGAACGGAGAAGGACCCTAACCTTGTGGCAGCAAACATGGAAAAACGAAACGCGAGGCAGGTGGACCGCACGGCTGATTAGTGACTTGGGGCCGTGGTTCTGCAGAATGCATGGTGAGACTGATTATTATCTGACGCAACTACTCAGTGGTCACGGGTATTTTCAATCTTACCTGTATAAAATGGGAAAGTCACCATCCCCAACTTGCGTGTTCTGCCCGGGGATGACGGATAACGCCTGCCATACGTTCTTTACGTTTACCAGATTCACAAGACTTCACAAGACTGTGAATCTGGTACACGTACGCATCTCTCGGAGAAAATTGGTGTAATAAATTTGGCGTAACGGGAAAAAAGATGCAATCAAAAGACAACTGAAACTGTGTGTCGCATTACGTACGGACAGTACTTATTATAAAGAAGGGCATGATGGATCGCTTGGAGAGGGAGGGGGGATCTCTGTAACGCAATTCTCTAATAATCGCAACTCTCTCTAATCGCAATTCCTTCTTATCCATCCGTGCAGAAGGAGGGATTTCCCTTAACCTGAAGACACCCCTAGGCGATGATTAATGAGGCGTAGACTGAAGTAATGTGACAAACAGGTCCAGGCTAGGTTTTCGGTGTGACAGGGGAGGTGTTTAGTCGGTAGTCCGGTAGCGGGAGTCCGACACTCAGGGCGTAAATAGCCTTCACCTCCCAAACAAAAAAAAATTTCTGTACCATATCGAAAACAGTCACAGCCCTCTCACGAATCTGTCAAACTTCTTGTCATCGAAACCCGTTTCGACTGACTCCTAGACATAACTCTTTTCTCAGCATCTTCCAGATCGGGAAGAAAAATCATCAAAGTAGGAAAGCAACAAAATTTGCATCATTTCTTCAGTAGGGCTAAACCTCTTATAACAAGCACTATCACAGCCCAAGATGTGCTTGTCAATTGCTTCCAATCCCCCCCAAAAAAAAGGATTTTGAGAGTCTATCAGCAGGAGTCCAGCCTGATCTAGGATTTGAAGTAAATTTACGATCCCCTCAGGTGTTGTGCAGAACTCCATCCTCGATCTTTATCTTCATCCTTACCAACATCATCAGCTTTGATCAGCTTTGCGGACGATGTTGCACGCGGTTCACTGGAAGAACTGTTGAGGATTTGCAACTCAGACTAGGACTGCTCATGCACTGAATAAGCGACAACACGGCTACTTGCAGGTTCAGCTTTGCAATGGAAAAAATTAAATCCTGACGAACACATCCTGCCATGAGCAACTCTATAAAGATGGGAATCTCTAGGGTTAGTTCTTTCAGTCGATATGACTTCCTCCAATCTGACTTACTCGGCCGATGGAGCTTAGAAGTGTTTGAATCCAGTAGTGAAACCAGTAGTGAAACACTTGGTCTGCAGCGTAGGTTTAAGGACACATTTGGTTAATGGCGTACATAAGGGGTGTATCATATTGAAAAGACAACTCCTAATGAGCGCTCTACAGTCCTTCATGGAACAGAGCTACTAGCCGATACTTTCAACAAAGAGTTACACAAAAGGTGCAGAGACAACAAGCAATGCAAACTACGTGTACATATCGGCAAGTCTTCGGGATGGTAGTCCTGGTGATTGCCGGGACAATAACAACCAACTTCAGGCTCGAGGGTACAGAAATATTTGCGGTGAAGCGACGACAGAAGGGAAAAGAGGCACTCTCAGCGACTGACAACACTACTGGAAACGTGATATTAGGGAAAGTGGATTTAATGCCTTATACTTGACGTGACCAAATCGAGTGACACTGATTCTACTTGGACGAGATCTTGATCTTGAGCGAGCATGAATAAATGCTTTCGGTCTTACTAGCCCAGGATTCATAGGTTAGTAACAGCGTGTTTAGCTGGAGAGAGGTTGATTGCAGTTAGCGTAGATTTCTCCGACTTAGCTACAAGGATCACATCAGATAATTGGAGAGTTCTTCTTTGAACAGGAGAAATGCTTAAGTCGATAGACAAGTGCAATCGGATGACACACTATGCTGAGGAATCCTGACATTTAATGAAGGTAAAGCGAAGCATCAGGAGACTTTGAAGATTTCTGCAACATAATGGCACCCCACCCTTTCCATGGTAGTCTAGAACATGACGGTTCTGGTTAGAGAACTCTAATCACCTAAATAGGCTTCATCTTCCTGCCATATAATCAAACCGCATGAGACCAAAGCTAGATAATCTCAAAGCTGTTAGTCATTAGATCTCGCATAAATTGCCAATGTATCTTTGTGAAAGATTTTTCGTCATTCAGCCGAGTTCCCAAAATCAGACTCTTATTAGCCACAACCGATTAAACTTCTCCGAATTAATTCGTACCTTTGGCCTTCAGAGAACGCCTTTTTGTCCGCAAATATCCTGCTGGAAAGTATTAACAAACTTTCAACGAGTTTAATTCTTCCTTTTATACTGTCATTTTCTGTATCTAGCTACACTCTACACGAAATTATTTCATAGCCTCATATGACAGAGTGCCAGCTCTAGTATCCCTGGCCTAGAATCCTTCTATATTCATAGAACTTTAATGTAACGTGTTTATATGCACCTATTCGCATCTTTCATTACAGAAGTAATAAAACGCATCAATCTCTATGCAACTTAAGATATTTTTATTATTTCAATTGATTTATTACACTTCACTTTAGTATGACTAATAAGGTTAAGTGCTCTTAAAATATAAATATATTATAATCATGATAGGAGCTTTGTGTTCCCTTTGTGCTTCTGCAGGACATCTACTCCGCAAATATAGTAATAGCAACTCTATCTTTTTTTTATTCAATAATATAATATTCTCATATAATTACATTGCAAATATAAATTACAAAAAGAATGAAAGGAGCTCGAGGAGCCTAGGGATGAGATAGCAGCTTAGGAAGTACTAAACTATATTAAAACTCTACAAGGATTGGGGAAGGGGATGTTTCAGTGAAACGTTGCTGCTAAATAGCTTTCTGCTCAAATTTACACTCCCGACAGTCTCATGTCACTTCGGGCGGTGGAGGTGGTTGCGGTGATGTTGAGAACGGTCTGTGCAACAGCTGATGGGTGTTGGGTGGTTGTGTCGTTTCCGGGATGCTGGTAGGCGATACCGATGCAGTTCGGTGCAGATGAAGTGTAGCTGCTGCGCTTGAGTTCAGCTTTTCCGGTGAATTCACCCGAATTTTAGGGGGTGGCAAGCTTGCATATGGATGAGGTAACGCATGCATGTGATGTCCATTTAAGCTGACGCCTTGCGGTAGGTGAGGATGTGGTCGTATCACGGTTGGTTGTATGGGAAAGTGTGGAATCCCACCGAGTCCTGGGAAGTTGGGAAGATATCGACTGGCAAACAGACTCGCTGTATCCATGCGAAAAGTTGCTGCCGTTGTGATTGGCGGGTGGTTGTGAGCGGCCAGAGGGTTAGTGTAGTCGCGAACTTTTTCCTCCTCCGAGTGAAGTGTCTCGTCGCGATCGTTACCACTATTCGAAGTTGACCCAGGACTATGCTGGAGCGACAAATTACTTGGGACGGGCGAGTGGGTACCGAGCGATATGTCCGAATCCGAAGTGTCGGATGGAGTTGGAGATACTGCTCCATCTTGTCGTCTTGGTGGATGCGATGCGCCAGGGTTGTTTTGATGCTGTTGCATTCTGAAAGAAACAAATGAAAATTTGTTAGATATGTTCAATAGTATTCAAAAAACATTTTCACAATATTTTTTTTGTACAAACTGTAGTTGGCAGAAACTAATCTAATTAACAAATGCATATCTAATCTGAGGCACACCTCTCGGCTCATACCACACGATTCGTGTAGCCAAACAAATTTAAATTTTAAATGCAAACATGAAACTAACAATAAGACCATGAGTAAAGCCTTTACTCTCGCTGTAATATGATCTGACATGATTAGACAGGTGGACTGTCGGTTAGCCGATTGGTTACGCTGGTTTAGTCACACTAGAGGCTCCTAATTACGAATCAAAGTCAACCCACACACATTTTTTAGTTTCGCTGATGCGGGCTGGTACACATATGCTTACACGCGCTGCTTCAGTAAATGGTATGCACTATGTACGTACCCCCGACAGTATTCAATTACATTTCGTCCTTGGAGCATGTCAATCGACAAAAGAACACCTGAAAAGCACCTTCCAACGAGTGGTTAGCTGAAGAATCCAAACGGTGCCGCCGCTCGGTTTCACATTCATCGGATCATTATAAATATATCAAAGTTTTCTACTTCACCGATGCGCTATTGGTTCCAACCGTATGCAACCCATATGATCCGTTGTCAACACACGACAGCTATCTAATTACTTGAGTATCTTTCTACTGTAGAATTTTTTCAATATTATCTATCATGACGAGTTAGTCAGTCAGCTAGTCGCGTAGTATGTGGACATTCTTGGTAGTATTCATTAAAATATATTTGCCATTCATTAGCTTTCGTTTTAGATTTTGTGGTGGACGATGTCAATACTTATTATTCGAATGCAATCACCATAAATTCAAATGTATAACGAAAGATTTATCGATGAATTCGATGGGGCTGGCTGGCATGGTTTATCGATCGCTATGGCAATTCAACGATTTGGAATAGATGTCAATTGGTCTTATATAAATTGTGTATGGTAATATGATTCGTGTTATTGAACATTTAGACGTGTAATTGTAGCATTTATTATGAACAGTAGGTATCGCCGCGACTGAGGAAAAACTACACGACATGTGACCATGAGCTTAATTCCTTACATGTTAGCTTATGAAAATGATTTTGTGGTGAATTTAAGCATGAAACAAACAAAATCAGGCGTACTCACTGTTATCAATGTTTTGGAGAGTTTCACAAAGATTGGATGATGTACAAGTTAAGAGAAGAAATATGTTGCAATCAAACAATATTGCATTTACTACAATACATTTCATACTGCACCTTGTAAATCATTTGCTTTATTGCCTCATAACATAAATTCTTTGTTAAGATATCGACGTGAAAGTATCCATCTAACCAGAAAGGTAAATGTAAATCTTTGCTGTAGATAATAGCTTTTGTAACGTTTCTAAACATAAAAATCTTTACGATTTTATTTACTAGATTCAAATAGATCCAATCTTTATATTACTTGAAAATTTATTATTGCATACAAAAGTAATATATAAAATGTGTCCGTGTAGCTAAAATTCACGGTGATTTGAATGATATGAAGGATTTTATATAATACACGAGGACTTAGACTGTTTCGAAGCGAAAAAAATGCGCACATATTTCTGTGTATCCTTTTTATGATAAATCTTTGCATTGCGTCTAATGCACAAATATTGTGTGCAATTTTCTGAGATGTGAGCTTTTGTGTTAAGGAAGAAAGTCGCTAGTCATGCAAATATCGGAGCGACTCCCTTGGACAAGGGTAAAACGTACTCCGATTTACTTATGAGAACTTATGAGAACTTTGCTTGCATAAAACCAATCCAGCTCGATTCAATAATAGTACGCTATTGGATCAGATTACACAGCCGTATAGCTTCGCCTTTAGAATGGGCTTTACCCCGCTCTAGGAGACTCAGTGACGATAGACACAATTCAATAGGAAGGATGGACAGATTTTGATATTATTTGTTTAATTTTTTGTATTGTGGTGGCAGATTAGTTTATCTGGAGGTTAGTTCTGTCTCTCGATCCTAGTAAATCACACTCACATCAGTTGGATGACATGCCCAACTGAAGAGAAAACTGACAGAGCTACCAGCTACCAAGCAATGGCTGCTCACTCGGACCCAACTATAGCATGGATGACACGCTGACCTGTACAGGAAATTGGCAAGAAGGCAAGACAAGTTGACGTCAAATTTTAATTCAATGTTGGAATTGCCTGCATTATGGTCCCTTGCTTATGGTTAAAGAAATGCTAGTGACGATTGGTTCAACTGAAAGTTTCTCTGATAGGCCTGAACTTATGGACTCAACTATACATTGAATGCATTCTTAGGTCATAGAGAATGGTCCAAATTCTACTCTGAGCTTGAGAAATGATATCTGAAATTAATGGTTTTAGTCAATCTGGTTTATAAATGTTGTATATATGAGTTGATAGTATTTAGCGCTTGGAATAGACTGTAAAAAAGTCTCCAGCTAAGAATTTCCAAAGGTTGACCTAATTGAAAGTGCCACTGATAAATTCACTAAGTAGATTCAATCGTTGGTTAAGGAAAAATACGTTCAATTCCAATTCAAAACTTAAAAGAGGACCAAAATGATAAAAATCACGAATAAAAACTTTGTGAGTATGGCATTGAGACCACAGACGCATAATACCTGATAAAAGACCAAACCGATGTTATTCGACCGTATTATAGAGGCTTCAAAAACGGATAAAATATTGAAGTCATACTCTCTTTCCGTGGTATCATTCAAAACTATAGCACGAACCTCACTCGCACCTTACTGCTATTTTGCCATCTATTATAATATAAAGTCTCTATTCGTATCAGCTATGCTATAGGGAGAATTACCTGTGATTCATTTCTATCCAGTGTAAAAGCATCATTGATAAAATATCAACAAGTAAACCAACAATGGATCTGGCTTACCGGAAAATGTAAGGTATATTATTTGTAAATTTGAGAAAGATGTGTTTGGAACATTGATCCCTGAGATCAAAAATCATGAACATCAATTTAGAATAACATAACATACTAGTTTGGAACCTTGACTTCAGTGCTAGCGTTTCGAGTATCGGAAATCAGAACTGAGATCATGATGGAGTCGGATGGAATACATCCACAAATTTTTCAACATCTACTCCAGGATTCCCGTGACCAACAATGTACTGAGCCAAAGTCATTCAAAAAGAGAGAGAACATTGTTAGTACAAAGGACATAGAAAAGCATGATGTGACCATCGAATGAGTTTTATATACGTTTAAGGACAGTTACTTAGCATCAGGATAACTTATTAATTTTACCTGGGAATATTTTACACATGGTCTTTATTCAACTTGATAGCTGAATTTTTTCTGACAGGAGTGGAATCCTTCGTAGTTTATTTTCTGTTTAGTTACTTTTTTCCACCCACATACGCGTTTCAACGGTGTGTTCTGTCCAGTGTGTTTTTTCATTTGTGTATAATTCATTAGTGATGATAGCATGACAAGTTCTTTTATAAAATTGAGACAATTGGGGATTCTAGGAACTGAGAAATGGCTTTTTGGGCAAGCTCTTGGCAAAAATTAGTTAACGCTCGGAATCTGCTTTAGATGACCTTATAGTCTTATGGTCTCGAGGTTAACACGAAGAACTTTTTAGCTCATCCCTGAAAACTTAAAACTAATTTAATAGAAAGAGATTAACCGCGGAGTATTGTGGCAATGGATAGGAGTAGAATTCATGACTACCATTCATTTGAGGGGGCGAAAAAGCAGCGTTCCTTTATCCACTGTGTTGCTCTTTTCGGGTAGTTTTTAAGCTTAATGAGAGAATGCTCCCAGAAAAGGTTCGCACCATCATGCCGTACTTTGGACCCTTTTGATAATAACTAAAAATTATTATTTTATCATTTATTTATGTATTATTAATAAATATCAAATTAAACCCTTGCATTTCTTCATTGCGAAAGCGTTTAAATATTACCAGTTGCTAACTCTAGTTTCAATGGAGTGACCAAGTGTGTTTCCTCGTTAAATCTGTCATTCATTTGGATTGACTTTACCTAATTTTCTGAAGGGGTTTGATTATTTGATCCGATATTTTATTCTACAAATATTTTTTGTTGATATAAAAGGGAGTCTGAGATACGTTCAGTATATATGGGCACAAACTGACAACACATTGAAATTGAAGATAGTTACACAATTAAGGTAGTCCATCGTCATTTCATTTTGGTGAGCGTTTTAAGAAAACAATTCTACACATAACCCATCATAATAAACGCAAAACATTGAAGTAAGTTTCAACACCTTTCTACGAGATCAATAGCATTCGGTCTATTATAATTGAACGATTCGATACCGCAGCTATTTCCGCTGATAAATCAAAGATATTACTTACTAACATAAATTACCTTTTTAACTTCCTTCCACCGCAGACAACTAGCAAATCGGGGGAAAGAAAAACAAGACTGGAATTATTCATTACGATTCGTATCCAAACTATTCTCACCATGTCCATGTGTGAAATTAATTCAAGTCGAAAAAGGAAGAAGAAGTCAGCTAGTGAGTCAAGAAAAAACAAATCGGACCCATTAAATAAAATCAACAACCAGTCTCACTTCGCTTTTCCGCAAAACGATGATGGTAATGATGATGATGATGATGATGATGTGATTATTATCGTAATTACTCAGAAAACATAATTTTCTCGACTAAAAGAATAAGAATCATCCAAGTCATCATTCGTTGGCTACCAACTTGAATCTTCCAGCCAGCCAGCCAGCCATTATATTTTCAGCCACTTACTACTGTTTCCATTTCATTTTGATTCCATTTAATTTTTGTACGAATATAAAAATATAAATTTCCAACGATCCAAGAAGCTGCTCGTGTATTAACACCTTATAATTAGGGTGGTACAAGTTTTTTTACAGATCAGGCAAATGGTCGTTAATATCTAATACGATATTAATACACGTTGGGATTTGTTATGGTCCAGCCTTCGATAGGCTTAGATAATGTGTTGGCTAATTTATGTAGTTCCGCGCACTCGCAGCTGGACGTGCAAGGGAGCCGAACTCGTGAATGGGAGGAAGTTGCGCAGGCTGAGATCAAATTCGAAATGGAGACTATTATGATTAAGTTGTTGCCGGTGAACTGTACAGCCCGACCAATTACACTAATACGCTGCTGACCTCATACCGTACATATTACCTTGAAATTGTTTGCACGTTATTAAACCTCAGGTTACCCCTTATTTGTTTCTTTGCCTTCACCTCAGACCGCATCGATTTGTGGACCATGCACTGAAATCATTTCCACACACTTGTTCACATATTGTGCCCGGCTGCTCACCTATATGAGCATTCACATGCAGTACGCGGGGCTCTACTTCACATTGCCCCGAGAAAAGGAGCGATTAAAAAAAGAAACCAAACTGAATCACGGTTATGAAGATGTATCTAAACAATTACTGCAAGCGGGATACGTTCAAGCTCATTTCGAGTCACCTCACAATTTATCATTCCTAGCGTCGAAAATCTCCTCTCGCGCTTGGAATGACTCAAAAACCCACGACGCAGCACAAAGGACTGGGGAGACAAGAAGTCATTAGTCTTATTGATAGAGTTATTTGTCTCACCTCATCTTCTTCATTTCGAGCTCGAAAGCAATCATCTCTGGTTGTATGTCAAATCGATTTGACGCTTTTTGTTCCTCCCCATTTCGTGAAAAGCCGAGATATCCATCCATCCATCCATCCATCTGGGCACCCATTCTTCCTTCCACACAACCCAGCAATCCATCCATCCGTTCATCTATTACGTCTGTGTCCATTCTTCAATCAGATGCTGCGTTGGTCCCTCGTTGGTCTCGTATGCTTCACATATGTGTTTGCTGCTTCCACTCACCAAAGGGCTAACACCGAACAATTCGATTCATAACTTTCAAAGAAATCGAACCCGCCGACTTCATTCCATCTTTTCAGCCAAAGATACATCTTAACTCCTCAGGTGTGTGCTGTTGGGCCACTGCATTATATTTTTTCAACTCCTTCACCTCTTTTGAGATTTCCAGATTTCACATCTCCTGTTGGGTGATTGATGACCATCATCAGTGGACACTGATCTGTACTAACCTCTCTCTTGGATTGTACCGTGACTCTGTGCGAGAGTTATGTGTAATCGCCGCGTCAATTCGAGACGAATATCGACCGGAGACGATGGATGATGTGGATGAGATTTATTGAAGATTGTTGGATAAATGAGACTAGTGATGAGTTTTTTTATCGATGCGATAAGTAAGAATGATATTGATAGGACGTGATAACGATGTTTGAAGCGAATGTATCTTTTCAACGAAATATTCATAAAGACATCCAATTTTATGGATTCAATGATAATAAGATTTGTCGACTTATGATAAACATATTCGATCAAGAAATGGCTAATGTTCAATGTGAAATCGAAACAATAGAACGTCACCAGATTTGGTGATTCTTGGAAATCGAAACCAATTGATAATATAAAACAATTTAAGGTGCCATTGTCGCTACATTTAGTATCCCATGCATACTTAAAAATGTAATGACCAGCGAGTCTAAGGGACAAAACTGTGAAGAAGACACCATCGAAAGAACGTTTCAAATTAGAGCCCTAAATGGGACATACACTCTATAGCAGATTAGAAACAACTCAAGTCCTTGAAAATGACGCAAGGCTGCCTTGTTGGTTGAGAATTCCCCTCTATAATTCCTTATTCATCACACGTATACTTAGAGCAGCTTTTATGGGACCCTCAATATGAATATTGACACAGATGCTTTCAACACACATTACGATTTTTAATTTTTCCAACAAACCATGCATTCACTAACAAGTGTCTGTAGCTGCTTCCATTTTAACAAAACAATTTTGACGAATAAATAAAGGAAATAAAAACTTATTTTTAATTCAGTCTTATCAAATATTCGCTTTGCCGAATCAATTATGAACCGCCATCGAATGGTCTTCAATCAGCAATTGGATGACGAAGACAGGATTGGGTGAAGTGTGAAGTAAATATTCTATAACACCACAAAACCATACCGAAGACATTTTCTTTAATTTTCCAGCAGTGAGTGTCATTCACTAACAAAAAGTCGAACATAAGTTCTCAAATCCAACTTCAACCTAAATAAAAAAATTAGATCCTGTTGTTCATACATGACAAAGCAATGCAGATATGGATAGCAATTGACAATGTAATACCAAAAACCAAATAAAGAGCCTGATCCATACAAGGAGAACGACAACAAAACGTCCGTATTTAATATTTAGCGGAATAATAAGAATACGTTGACAGTTTTAGCTGTGTATCGCTGCAAGAATTTCCCATTTTGCAAATATGGTGAGTACACTAAGCCTTTCGGAGGTGTCACATTTGGAAAGCCAAGGACGACAGCATATCACTTTATTGAACTCAATCCACATGGGATGTTTCAACCAAGAAAAGAATATTTATGGCACAACAAACAAAGACTACTTACTCTTCTGAAAAAGAAACAGGAATTCCTGTAATAATCAGAGAAGGCGAGTAATTAATTCCTTCGTTGGGAATACTTCAACCATTTACTTGTCTTCATTGACTCTCCCTTGGTTAAAAAAAATGCAGAGAGGAAAAGAAAAAGCTCAAATGAAAATTTTGTGTTTTTTCTTATAGTTCCTTTGTTTTTGTAATGTTATATTATATAATAAAGCTATGACATGTTTACACAAAATAAACTTTAAATAAAAATAACAACAGTGTTTTTAAAAGCCATCAAGACGGTTATAACCATAGCGTAACCACTAATTTGTGATAACACTTCAAACCAACCTTCAATCTAAGGGCAATCGACCCCAATTTTTCAAATGCATTGGTATTCGTATCGGAAACTTATTGGAGATAAATATGACAGACGAAGGTGCAGAGAGATGTGCATTACCATTCTCTTGAATTTTGTATTCATACACAATGACTCACATATACTTTTACACCGGGAAAATTATTCTCACATACGAACGCGATTCAATAAGTACCCGTGTTTGACGACAGAGGGCGTTTCTGACGGAAGTTGGTATTATCATCCCGTGCTTCCATCTATCAAACGACGATTTAAAAAAATTTCAGACTGATTGATAGGTTAGTTTGGATTTGACAACCGTTCAATTTAGACATGTTGCATGATTTTCGCTAAAATGGAAAAAGAGCAGTTTCCTTCGGTAATTCGCTTATTGGTTTTGGATGGAAAAAATGCAAGTTGATAAAAGCAAACTTGGATGCGCCATCTATTACCACAATTAGATATTGGTTCAATGAATTCAAACGTCACCGAACACCTTTTTTTGATGAATCCTATTTTTTGGAGGGGTTAAACAATCATTTTCAAGCTTTGTATGGATCTTGTTTTCTTGCTGTTGCTTTCTCTTTACTAAATTACTAAACATAGTGTTTGTGTTAAGACCATAGCGATCAACGTTCATGTGTGAATGATTTTCTTCTTATTTCGCTCAATTATGGTGGAATTTTTTTGTCCTTTCTCGAAATGAATACGTGTACCTCAATTTTCAAATCGAACTCTTTTTTCTTTCTTTCTGAAATTAGCTTTTGAAAATTTATATTTTTCAAAATTTACGATCAAAGGGTTTCCTTACGTAAGTGAGGAGAAACCCCCTGTTCTGCTCACGTGGTGTATGCAAAACCTCATCATTTGACGGTTCCCACTTATGTTCCCACCTATGATTTTTCTCAAAATTTTCTTTTACGGTGTCATAACAATTACGATTACTAGAATGATTTCACTTTAAAATTATGTCTGTAAGAGTCCTGAAGAGACTTAATATACAATGGAAAATCTCGGTCATTTGTAGTTCATTCAAGTTATTATTGTTTTTACCTGTACATCCTAGCAGCTACTGTCACATTAAAAGTTGTCTTTTTGAAAATCCGATAGAAAACTGCAACATTGTTAGTTTGCAACTTGTATTTGGAAAGCAAAAGAGTTTGATTTGTGAAAAATGTTTGGCCGCAAAAAGGAGGATTGAGTTGTCAAAAAACATTAAAGATTTTAACTTTCTTCGTTGTTAATCGGATGCTGAAATCGTTCCGTGTCAGATATTGGCATGGGATGGATATGTTTTACAAATTCAGGTATTGAAAAGTTTAAGGATTTATCTTTGCTACAAAAATTGTCAATAATTTTTATTTACTTGGTGTTTAACGCGCAATAACGCCAATAGAGAAGGTTTCTCCTCAAACAGCAAGAGAGTCCTTAGCATACGAGCAAACGAAAGCATTCTGGGCAGAAAAGGAAGCAATAACGCAAACAGTCTTGAGCAGAAAATGTTTTCCTTCCGGAAGAAATTAGAACCAAGATGTGGTTATCGAAGCTATAAATATTTATTTATTCTCGTCCAGGAATGAGTAATTTTTAGACATCCAGTAAAAATAAATCGAAAGTAATGGCCAAAATGAGCAAAACTAGTTTCAAACTAGTAGAAATGCGGCAACATTATTATGCTGAAGATTTTGAAAATGGAAATTCTCTGTTTATTCACGCGCTTTTAAGGCATATTTTCAAATTTAGATTTGTTTCTTGCTTCTTTTCACATTGTAGTTAGCCAACAACGCATGTTAGAATCAGTAACAGAAAGTCATCAGTTCGTTCGGAGAATACCAGGACCATATGAGCGATAGCTTGTGAATTTGTGCCATGAAGCTTGTGATGTGAGGATTGTCTAGCATTCACCACCTGACCCCTGTATTTGGCCAATGAAACAATGAATGACAAACCAGCACTCCGAGGTCACGGAAGATCGTGGAATCATCTCAGATTCCAATTTTTGAGATTCAGTGCAACTTGCACTGACTTTGTGCATGTTGGAGCTCCATGTACACATGACCAATACGTTTAAAATGTATGTGATTGTCTTATTCGTCCTATTAACTATAATGGAAAAATATGGAACCTCTTGAAAACCAAAGCTTATGTCTCTACTCTAGATACAAAATTTTTGGAATAAATAGGGTAAATTGTAAAAAATCAAGGACATAATTGATAAGTGCATCGATAATTTACCTGTAAGAATGAAACCAGCTGTTAAAGCTAAGGGTAGTTTTACGAAATATTAGAATTTAGACACAGGTTATTTTAAAAAGTCAAGGAGTATCAATCATCCTTCATCATTAAAAATATTTTGATTTTATCATAATTTTGTAAAAGAATCTCCAAGGGGTAAAAGCCAAAATTTTGGCATGACTATTAGTGACTTAATTTAATGAGCAAGGACTGTACATAGGCTTCGATTTGAATCCTTTATTCCCTCACCATGATTTTTCTGACGTTATATAAATTTATCACAATTTCTAGCTACTGAGGCTGAATTAAGGTAAAATTACTATCTTTCAAATTAGACGGGCATGATTAAACCGTTCAACGAATCCTATCTAGTTGGAATTAGGAAATTGTTAGTTCTTCTTTGGCTTAAAAAATTTGCAGCCATGCAAATAAACTGATTTAAAACTCTACCTTTGACTTTTTCATATGATCCCAACACACATGAAACAAATTTCAAAGCACTTTTTATATATTATGCGCCGTGAAATGATTCGACGAACAAAAGATAATGAATTTATTTATTCATAGGGTATGTGTGTGTGTTTTTTGCAATATAATTAGATTTGTTTCGAGCTATTGTTGTTTGTACTTTCTAAATTAATTCATTATTAAAGTATGTTCACTGGGTGTGTAATATCTTTTTGGTTTTGCACTCTTTTTACAATTTCATGCACAATTGTTTATGACTGCTCGGGGTACTGGATAGTGAATATTAACTTAGATATCGTCTAACTTTCATTTTGGTAAGTGTGGTTTGATATGTTACTGCATGAACGTGATAAAAGCTCTTTTGTTCATACTTTGAAGGACCTTAAAAACTGATATAAACTTTTTTCGCAAGCCTGTTGAAATCAAATCACTGGTGGCAACAGTTTAAACAAGATTATTTTTAAATATTTGACAGTATTTCTCGAAAAAAATGCCCCAAATACTATGGAAGGTCACAAATTTGTATCTATTAATTGTATTTCATACTTTCTGATTTGAACATGTTGAAAACTAAAATTTCAACTTAGAATTTAAAAAAAATTAAATTATTTCATGAACAATTTCTCATGTGAAATATGAAATCTGTCAAATAAGTTACCTTGCTTAGCCCCTCACATTCAAATCCCAAACTATTTTGCGCTCTAATCATATTTTGTTTTATTCTTATCTTAATACTACTTTGAAAAAAATTTTAACGAATACATTTGAACAATTAATTTTAATTTATTAAGGTTAATTTGCAGGTAATCGACATTTTTCACATTTTTTTTGTTTTTCCAAAAATGTATCCAAGAAGCCGCGAACCCCCGAGACTGCACAGAATATGCTATTAATTATTTTCCTTTTGAACTTTTCAAGCTTCCCCAGTAAAATCGCAAATTGATCTAATGGTAGGTTCCTAGCGTAATTTACTAATAAGTGCCAACACTCTCTAGGGGCATTACTTAGAAAGAGATACAAATACCTTGTGTAGCAAAGAAGCATGAGAGAGACAGAGAGAGAGTATGAGAAGAAAAAAACTGGTATAACATACGCAGCAGTCATGCTTACTATCATGTAATTTCAGAGAACATAAAATATTATATATATTATTTCATAATATACATAAAAAAGCAATTCTGATAAGTAGACAGCACACAATCATTTCCTTCACGCAGTGATTTTCTTTATAATTTATTCTATATGGAAAGAAGTATGAAAAATTCTTAATGCGTATCGCAGCGCGCTCTCATTTTTATGTCATGTTTTCATGCAGCCATGTTCACAAGTAGGATTTCATCTAGAATGTCACCTAGGAATCCACGTTCACAAATAAGATTTCATGTAGAATGTCACCTAAGAATCGTTAGATTGGAACTTTGTATCGCGGTTTTAATCGCACTTGTTACGGTTATATCGTGGCTTCTCGTGTTCGGCTATGAACGTCGACTGACCTGTTGTCAGGATATGCTCTGAAACACCAGTAAATGTCAAGCTATCGAAGGAAGCATAAAATTAAAGTTGATTTTTTTTGGTGTCTCTTATGTTTCTGCTCTTTTTGAGGATGGGATTAGACAAACGGATGGAACCTTAACTTTCAACAAAGACAAAACATTAACACGAAAAAAACAAAGCAAGTCAAAAGCCCTACTTCTGAGAACTACAAGATATGTCTCAGCAATAGGCAAGAAGAACGGACAAAAATTAATGAGTGTTTAAATTTTGAAAGGGAATTCATTTGGGCAAGGTGTGAATTATTAAAGATGAAGGTGATGATCATATGAAGGTGAGGCACCTATTTCATTTCTTTGCTATGGCCCTGTTGCCGCTGGAGATTCTTAGGCTTCTGCCCATCTGCCCACTTTGACATTCAAATAACTAGATCAGCTAACCAAAAATGTGAAAATTTATTAATTTAAAATGATTTGACGTTTCAAAAACAACATTTTGAAGCGTCAAAAGATGTTTGACATTGCTTTCACCAACGAAATCGAAGGTGAAAGCTGATTTTACACGTTAAAGTTGAAATATGTATAAAACGGATGTGTATAAAACTATGTCGAATAAACTATGTTTCGAATATGTATAAAACTAGTTGCTGGGTGGAAATAAGGAAGAACCAATCATGAGAGAAAAACCACGTACCATGTTGCGGCAGGACTTGCTTCATGGTTTCAGTTTGATTTGATTTAATCTCAAAATCTTTTCATAACAATAACAGTTGTAACAAGTTTTTAAGACTTTTTGCTAATCAAATCTAGTGAAAGTTCATTTTAGTGTAATAAAAGTCTGAGGTTAAATAAATTTCGCCTATTTTCTCAACCGAGTGTTCTAATCGGCGCAGTCCTATTATACAATCCTGCAGCAAAAGTGGAAAAGCTGAATTAGCTAGTTTGCCTAATCAGTACCCTAACAATACGTTTCAATGTAATCTTGTCATGAAAAGCATTTGAGACGAAAACGTATTCAGCAAAAGAGCAACACTTGGTCCTTTTAATTTACTTTCGTACAAAAAAAAATGTTTTACAAACACATTTGAAAATCTAAACCATCTAAACAAAAGATCACTTCCTCACTACCACGCTCGTGATTGCAGTTCAAGTCCGTGAATTGCCTTTTTGACTAACCATACTTACATAACACACTCTCTGGTCTTAATGCACTATATATTTTTAGCTCTTTATATAAATATATTTTAATGATACTCTTTTCAAAAAGGCAATATTAACCCATGAACGAATAACATCCACCCTAACTACACGCAAAAAGCGTACAGGAGTCACGGAGTTGATGGTTTGACGGCTCAAAATTCGGAGATTTGAAGTCTTTCCCCTTATTTCAATCGAAAATTTGGTTGTTATAACATAACTTATAAAGATTTTTTATTTTCATCGGGGAAAGGACCGAATTATGTGGTACGTATATAATTATTCACCATGTTGCTACTCCACTCCAGTGGGTCGCAACGTTCTTAAAATACGTAAAAACACTTTTTTTCACCAATCTTTTGTATTCTTCTAAGAAGCACTGTCAGGAAATTTAAGATTTATTAGGCTGTAAATCAATTTAGTTCTCCTTCAAAGGCTTTTAAAATACAATTAGAAAGAAGATGTAGAAGAAGACTTATACAATAAAAAGGATTCTTATGACGTTTCAATGTGAAAAAATTACATTGGAAACCACAATTCGTTGTGATATATGTACGTCTCTGTCTTATTTTTAAATAATTAATTACTTGCGAATCTTTGCGTTTAATAACTCCCAACAGAAATGAATTGTAAACTTCAATTTGTTTGAGTTTTGAATTATTTTGAACAGTTAACACTCTTGTGCTCATACCGAAATTTCGAAAAAATCGAAGTCTTCAAGTCCTTCAAAGCGATAAAATCGGCAAAAATATAAAATCAAATTCAAAATTCGAAAATTCAAATACGCCACAGTGCCGGGCTTTGAATCATTTTTTTTCTTCTGAAAAGTGTCAAATGTTATGGGATTGACTAGAGAATATTTTGAATATTATGTGCACGATTGATACAAAAATTATTGCACAGGTAATAATTTAGAGAAGAACTGCAATCGCCTAATAGTAAGACGGACTTGAAGCTGTGGCTTTTTAGCAGTGAAAGATTATTTTAATTGATTATTTAATTTTCTTTTACATTATAAATGTTCGATCACACAGTTTGTACCACGATCATTGATCTGACATTGAAAAAATATCACAAGTTGAACCCAAAAGTAAAAAGTCTTCTCATTGGTGTCTTCCTCCCTTTCCCTCTATCTATCTTTCGGGTCTACGCCCTTTATACGCAGAAGAAGAAATGATGCTAATCTCTTAGACATTATCCGGAATTTTGAAAAGCTTGAACTTTTGAAGTGTGAAAGATCATCGGGCCTATGGAATTCTTGCTTAGATATTAAATATCTTCGACATGACATGCCCATATAGTGGAAGTTCAAAAGTTACTGTAGATACATTTCTGCTTAAACTAAGAATATTTGGAAGAGGGCGCATGATATATTTTCATTACAGGCCTGAAATTTCAAGTGATAGTTTCATGATCTCAACAAAAGTCAGTAGTCAAGTACGTCATTATCCTTCAAAGTAAGAATTCTAGAAAAGCAAGCCCATAGAACTCACATACAGTAGTTAATACTGGTCTACAAAGATCAGAAAGCAGGCCAGTAAGTTTTGAAATCATTGCAGGACGTATGATCAACAGTTTCAAGGAAAATGAGCAAAGTTGAAAAGGAGTAAATAAATAATGGTTCGGACTTACTTTGATTCGATTCAGCTCACTTAAACATTAATATATGTCTACGGAAAGGTTCGAGTGAATCGAATTGACCAAAGTAAGTCCGGACCACTATTTATAAACTACTTTCCCGTTTTCTCTCATCTTCCTTGAATTTATTCACATAGGCGTACAATACTTGAATTCTCATAGCCACCAAAATACCAGCATGAATTGAAATCACATTCATTTATCATGCTCACACATTAAATCCTTCTTTCTAATTATCGTATCTTCACGGGATCCTATCTGAGAAGGAGGCTCTTCAATTTGTCATTTCTTCAAAAAGTGAAATGTTATTAATGATACATTAAGTCCAAGGTGATGACTTAATTTTTTGTTACCACCTCTGAAAACTGATCTGGACATGAATATCTTAATCGACCGTCCATAATATCTCTGTGCCGCTCAATTCGATCTTTTGGGTGAAGGTGATTCAAACGCTCATAAAAGAGATCAGACAAACAATTCAATGTCCAAACCTCAAACCAGAAGTCTCAAATTATTTTTTGCTCCTTTCTTTCGAAGGAAAAAAATCAAATTCAATCTATTGCACTGTCCACTTGCTTGTACAATCCTAGATACATTCCGATTCAATGATAGATAGATGCCCACTTTACAGCTATTACAAATGTGTGAAGTTAATCTCATTTGTAATCTGTTTCGAGGTTTTATATGACACAAAGATTAATTTTCAATCTGTCTTCCCTGGGTCTCTCGAACGGAGTGAGTTTCTTTTTTTCGTTGAACCTGATTTCTTGGCGAAATGTGGTTAGAAACAGACTCCTTTTTCGGGTGCATGAAACATTGTGCTGGTTTTGTCTACGCGTTTTTTCCGTTTTGTCCGAAAGATTGAGATATTAGATTTATGAAAGTTCGTATGCAATGGAAGGTGTTCACTACTCTGGTTGTGTTTTTCTTCTAATCTAAGTAATTATTTCGAACGAATTTAGAAAGGTAACTTTGATGAACTTTGCAGGCTAGTGTAACGGTCAAGTAGCCTACATAATACGGTATAATGTGGTATTTCGTTCCAGCATTAAACGGCCGATGGCAAAAAAAGATCAAATGACCAAAATGCGAGTGCTGCAACGGATGAACACATAACGCCAAAGGAAATCAGCACAAAGTAACGATACCAACCTGTAATTGAGAATAAATCATTTTCGTATTGGGATTAAGCTAAATTGCCTTGAAATGATAAATCTTTCGTTGTCCGACCGCAAGTTTATTCTGCACTAGTTGTTAATTGAAAAACGACCAACTTACTGCGGTTCAGGTGGACTGTGGCCAGATCCATATGAGTATCTACGTACTTACGTACGTAATTATCTAATTGAATTCAGATTTCACCTGATGTATCTGTGAAAGGTCTTAGATATTTTATTGGGTTGGGAGGGTTTTTTTTTCGTTAATTTCTACTTTGTCGGTCATGAAAAGATCAACTCTGCACTGTGGTCATTATTGTTCCGACAAAATCCCGATATCAAAGACATGTTAATAACAAATTTGTTTTATAAACCACAAATTGATTTTGAATTTTTGGATGTAAGCTGCCTTTGTTAAACGTTTTGTACATTTAGTGGTAATACATAGGTCAGCTGAATAGTCTAATGTAAATGGAATGTAAGGTGAAATATGAAAGAATCGACGATGAGGTTGTTATTCTTTTTTCAGGAAAGTATTCAGTAACGGAAGTGAATCGAACAAAACTTTTGTGTTGGAATGTGTATTGGAAAAATTCCAGTGAATTGTGATTAAGAAAGACAAAAATAATTAATGGAACCAGAATTTTTTACGCGTTTTGACAACATTTTGCTGACAAATTGTTATTAAAAAAAACCTTTTTCGACCAATTGGAACGTTGTAGAACCACTTTTATTTCGAACTTGAAAATTTTCAGCAAGCCTGGACTGAGAGTTTTCATTAGAGTTTAGAGACAGAGATTAGAGTTTAGAGAGTAGAAATACAGAGATTAGAGTTTGGGTCTTCTGTCAACAACATATATTTGACGCATTTAGAACACAATCAAATATCATGCAAAAAGGGAGGAGTCGCTGCTTTCGTCAGCAGAAAAATATCTCTAAATATATTGTTCGGACATATCAAGGAATTATAAAACATTTAACATTCTGTTTTCTGATTAGTCCAATACAAGTTAACTTCTAATGCAGTTGCTCTAGTGTCCAATTGTTAATTCATCTTCTAAACGACAAGCCATAGAAGCGAATGGAATGGGCCCATCATTTCATTTTTCGATTATTATTTTCTCCTCTCAAGATTTACAAAAAAATTTCGAAAAAAAACAAAAAAACTTAAAACAGTTTAAGATGTGCGTGCCTTTATCGTTCTTTGGCGGTTGATATTATACCGACGGCTTTCTGTTGTAATACACCACATGTGTTACATGTGATTCCTAATTAGCGCTCATACGCAACATAAAATATCCTAATAAAAGAGATCGACCCAGACTTGATAGTCAGAATCCTACAAGTCTCTTTAATGCAAAATATTCCTTCGATATTCGAGACGTTCATTCCAAGAGCTTTGCAAATCTCTTAGATGCCAATCCTTACGCAGAAAATTGGGGTATCGTGCAACAGACGTACGTTGAAATACAAACTGCAGTGTACATTGGCAAATGCATGTTTCAACCGATAAAAGAAGCAAACAACCTTAAAGTACAATTAACCAGGATAAGCAATGGGAGTAAAAAACCAAGGAAGTAAAAGACACATCGTTGAAAAGAAGAAAAACCGATACGTCTAAGCTGGACCCCCTCCGTGTGTTAAAATTCAAGTCCTACGGGTAAAGGAAGGAAACAAATTTCCTCGAACAATTGTTCAACAACTTAGTGTTACCCACATTCTGTAGAAAACATGAACAAAAGAAATATTGGCAGGTTATTATCATAAAGTTTCTACAGATGCTGCACCGTGCTAGGAACAGTACAGCGCACACTGTTGAAAAAAGCTTTAAGGATCAGTCAGATAATATTATTTTTAAAACATTAGTGAAAACTCAGTGAAGGAATACAGGGCATGTTAAGCCAGTTTTTCAAAAACTCAGCAACGAGAAATTGTTAAACATATGTTGGGGAAAATAACGGTAATTGTTTTACAATACACTCTAGGGGATCCGGATGAATAATTTCATAGGAGGATCACTACTATACATGACTTCGTAAGAGGTTCACTCCTAAACATAACATACTAGAACAGAATTTAAGGAATTGGCGGTTCATATTTCACTGGTCATTGATCATTGAAAGGCGAATTGCACTTTTACAAATGATGAAATTGTGTGGTATGGCATTGCGACCACTGCTTACACGTAAGCTAAAAAGGGAGAAAAAGCAGTTTACGCAGCCCAAAAAAGAAATTCGGGCTGCGTCCGTACGAATTTGGCCAAGAAAACAGATCAATTTCCAGTAGAATTAGCGTATGATGATATGGAGTGTATTTATGTGGTCTAAGCCTCAGCAATAACGAATGATAAAATTGAGTTAAAAAATAAATTTCAACAAATAAAAGCTAAGATATATAGCCCTTAGACATTCGAGAATGATAATTAAACATTCACAAATGCGATATTCTGTTGTAACGTCCGTATATGTTAAAGAAGCTGATACTAGGTTACCTCACCGCAACTGGCCAATTGATTAGACTATACAGTGTAAACTCCACGTAACGTCACTCGATTTAACGACAAACTCTCTAAAGCGTCGAAACCAATCGACTTTGGTTGGTTTAGCTTGTCTACCATACAATGATACACTCTACATAGCATCACACCCACTCTCAATAACGACAATTGAGTAATAAAAAGCACCTTTTAAGTTGCTAAAATTAGTAAAAACTGCGCAGCTGTGTACGTTTTTTTGTTGCTTTGTTATCCTAGCCCGCAATAAACTATACTGTCGGTATCATGCATACCGAACTTTCTAAGAAATTCATTCTTTTGTTTACAAATTCGGATTGCTTGCACGTGTAGACTGTTTTTGATCATGACTAATAAGCAGGAGTCATGAATCATCTATACCTTATCCATGTATCATTATTCCCAGTTGCTTACAAACTTTCAAGCGGTAAACATGGCTAGCAAAAGAAAATCACTGTGTATTGACGAAAAAGTTTTACTGATACGCGCAATAGAAACGGGCGAGAAGATAAGCGATGTTGGCAAACGCTTTGGATTTAGTCGCTCTACCGTGTCTGCAATATGAAAAAACAAAGAAAAAATTCTCCAAGCTGAGGGTGAGGGGAAATCTTCCAAAAAATTAAAGAGACCTAAATACGAAGATTTCGATCAAGCCATACTATCATGGTTTCACCGGCAGCGCCAGAATAATACGCCTACCTTGGGGCCACTCGTGAAAGCTAAGGCGGAGAATTTTGCTGAAGAACTTGGTTTAGCTTCTTTCAAAGCAAATTCAAGCAACGTCATCATATCAACTATGGTAAAATAAGTGGGGAAGCACGAAATGTTGATACGAATATGACTCACGATTGGATTAATAGAGTGAGGTCAAAATTCACAGAAAAATACGCCCCAAGTGAAATTTTCTATGCTGATGAAGCAGGAATTTTCTATAAGTTGACGCCAGATAGAACTCTGAAATTTAAAGGGAAAAATGTGTGGGAGGAAAGCTTTCCAAGGAACGTATTACGGTGCTTGTGGCTGCTAATATGGATGGCAAAGAAAAAAAAGCTAATGGTAATAGGCAAATCGAAAAATCCGCGCTGTTATGAGAACATTAAAAAATTGCCAGTGACGTATAAAGCTAATAAATCAGCTTGGATGACCAGTCAACTTTTTGAAGAAGAAGTGCGAAAGTGGGATGCAAAATTAAAGGGACGAAAAATTTTACTTCTTGTTGACAACTGCCCTGCCCACCCGTTTCTATCAAACCTTCTAAACATAGAGTTGGCATTCCTTCCTCCAAATACGACTAGTGTCTTACAGCCAATGGACCAGAGTGTGATCAAAAGCCTCAAGGGTCACTACAGAAGGAAATTATTGATGGAGCTAGTTGAGTCTGAGAGTAAAACTTGTGTTAATATGCTGCATGCAGTAAATTTTTTATCTAAAGCCTGGGAAGAAGTGACACCCACAACTATACAGCACTCTTTTCGACATGCTGGACTTTGTACCAATTCTACGAGTGATGAGGTGGAAACAGAATCGGAGTTCGATAGTGACGACGAACTTCCATTAACTGAGTGGATTCAACAATTTAACACGGCAGTAAATACGATAAATCTTCAAACCTACATCGAAGTAGACGACTGCCTGATTACCACGGCTTCACTCACAGACAAAGAAATTTTAAATTCTGTGAGAAAAACTGAGGATCAAGAGCAAGGAGATGAAGATGAAACAGATGAGCCTGAGCCTCCGCTGAGCATTAAAGAAGCTGTCAAAGCAGCTAAATTATTGGAAAATTATTTCCTTTATCACCAAGATGCCTCAATATCGCAAGATATGAATAAAATAAGTAAAAAAATACAACAAAATTACTGGTCCAGCAAAATGACGTCAGACAAAAATAACAGACTACACGCAATAGCATAAGATTCTTTTTTATGTACATAACTACTAACACTACTCTGAAATAAACTTTTTATTTTTCTAATTCTGATTTTTCTTCTCTCCATTTAACGACAACTCTCTATAACGCCATAAAATGCACAGTCCCTTCAGTGTCGTTATATAGAGTTTACACTGTATTTATGATTCCTTCTCACAGATTTTTTTTGGCTTTTTTTTGCTTTAGTCCAAGTTTTTTTGTTCTTCCTCTGTGGTAAAAACTGTGATTTCTTTATTATTAATGGTAAGTAATAAACTTAAGACTAAAGTTACTTTGTTGTAAAATCCTGTTTCAAATTTTGTTTAAACAATCAAAATCAATGGAATTTATAGAAATAGCAGGTCTGAGTTGAAAGATACTAAACAAAATTTGAAGGTGAGTAGAGTGAATATTTTTTAAATATTGCGGGATCTCTTGATGTTACTTGCTTTTGTTTAAGATTCATAATTTATTCTGGAGTAAGTCCACTTTTCGTGCTTACATCCTAAACGTACAAAAACTTATCAAGATAACAATTTTTAATAGTAGGTTTTGTTTTGTGTTCTGAATTATATGTACACTATTTTATATGCACATTCACCTTGTTTTTATACTTTAAGCCCACGGCGCCTTCACAACTGTAACGTTGTTTTTGTTTTTAAATTTTATAAATTTGTAGATTATATGAAATTATAGATTCGTGAAAGCAAATGAAAACTGATGTGGAAGCAAATGAGTCAAAACATTCAAGTAGCATCGATCCTGCATTCAGAGAAAAACGCAGTTCATGTCATTCTACAGGATTTCAAGTCAAGTGCCATATCTCGAAAATCAGCAAGTTTTTAAGTAATTTTTAAAACCTGACACCTTCACTTCAGGCGAAATTGGAGTATTTACAAATTATTTAAAATGTGCACGAGATATTTTCATAACAAAGTAGGTACCAAATCAACCTCTTTCAGGCATTGCTTCCAAAATTTGATGCGTTTACCACGAACATCAAGAAACAATAAGTCAACAAATATCTAGAGAATTTTTTAAAATAACAACAAAATTAACTTGTTTCTTAAGCCTCCTTCCAACTGCCAGTTCAAGATTCTTAATCAAACGATCGCGGGCCGTTGAAATTTCCTGACGGCAAATGATTTTCAGATTTTGGTCAGCGTAGCGTCCACAGTGTCCAGATAGTATACTTTGTCGAAAATGAATAAACCGAAAAAAGGATACAGATGATCTCACATCTTTTTACAGATCTTATACAATTTTCGATGATTGATCATATATAAGAAATTCACTCGATGAATTCGATTAACGATAAACAAAAATTGGAAACAAATACAGTTTGACTTTTCCAGAAAACTTGAATATGAAAAAGTTTTTCAAAATGCAAGCAAATTAGTAAGTAAGAAAGTAAGAAAGCTAAAACTGTCTCGTTAAATCTGTCAATTGGATAGGTTATACCTAAGGTGCCTGAACGTTTCAGCTAAATAATGAAACGTCTGTAGGAATGCACAATATATTGCTTCGTTCAAAGTCTGCATCAAACAAAGAGTGATAGCAATTAATTAACATGAAAAACCTAGTTGTGTATGCAGAGCTAGTGAATTTTGAACTTCTTCAAAGGTTTCTGTTCTTGCCAAATAATTGCTCTGAAAGCTTCAGTAGGTAACGAATAGATATACCCCAGTTTTTTTTTAATATCTTGCGTAGACATCTAAAAAGCCACTTTTTGACTATCAGGGTTCGAGATTTTAGGTCTCTTCTCCATAACTGCAGCTCAACTTTTGCACAACGTATACCACACATGAAAACACGCAATGTGAATTTCCATCTCGAATACCAATTTAACATTTTTTTATGAGCTAAGTAAATAATGTCGAGTCAACGAATATCTCCGATCTAAACTTGATCTCAGCCATCATTGAAGTCAGAACAAAACTCCAATTAAAAATAATTCTCAATTACAATCTCAGACAACGATTGCACACCACAAATATCTCATACATATTTCCATTTCCATGTCATGTTTAACTCAGCGTTAACGAGAATCCGATAATCTTACATGCAAACTAATCCTGAAAATGTGTTTCCAAACATGAAATCTTAACATCCGGATTAAGTGAATTGAAAAAGCAACGAGAAAGCGAGATAGAACTTCTAATGTGAATTCAATACAATGAGGACATTGGAACATTGTCTAATGCATCACACACGACATTTCGCTTGATACATTTCGTAGAAATTGGATGAACTCTCCCCTCCTATTATCATTGATCGCCCTCGTTGTGCAGACAATTTTCTATTGAACTGCGACAAAGTGAAAACAATAACAAATCAATAAAAATAAATAGTAAATATCATACAATAAGTACAAAATACATTTGTTGAGACATCATATTGTAAGTTCTAGATGCATTTTGATGTCGGCTCATGTTACGCATTTCCCTGATTTGAAAATAAACCCCGAGATACTTGTCATCGCACTTAGGGTATGCAATGAGTGAGTGAACTCCCTTTTGTTAGAAGGTTTGTTTGCTGGCAATAGCACGGGGATTGAGGATTAGAAGTCAATTGAACATTGTGTTTTTCTATGTCGCTTACACACTTTGTGTACATAACATTGAATTTAAAGTAAAGTTCATAGATTAAGAGTGCTTAGAAAATAGAAGAAAGTTCAAATATGTGGGGGGGGGGGGTGGCTAACGAGGGAGTGAATAGATTTGTTCCATTGATTAAATTATCTGGCTTTTCCTTGTAGAATTTTTCATAGTTAAATAGACTCTATGTTGCGCGAGATTGTTCCTCAATTTTCCGTAATGATTGCTGACATTACGACTCCGTTGAAAAATAAAGGATTTCAATGTCGCACACCAAACCCGACTTTTCTTGAAACCTCTACCTGCCGCCATTCAGTACGAAGCGAGTTTAATCTACGCTAAGTCAAAACATATGTTGACCGAACCGCAAATTTTGCCATCTTACAGCCACAAAGACCTTCCTCTTCCCGGCTCAACCCAAGAGCAATAATCGCTGTAATCTCCTGGAAATACCAACACAAATCCAGGCCATTAGTGCTAAGCACTCGACTAATCTCTATTATTCTCCAGACTAATAAACTTCTGCTTTTGACACAATGACTAAGCGAAGTCCTTTCTTCGCAAAAGACATTGCGTCCCCGTATCTTATCATATCGCATTGTTCTTCGGTAGCAACAAAAGATACAATTTTGTCTGGTTTGTAATGCCTCTGCCGATTGTTGAGACGAACGATCTTCGTATCAAGTCAGTGATGGTTGACTAGAATGAATTTATGAAAAGTTTTGGTCATATTGCGGACTGTTACGAAGGAGCTACCTCATTTTGGAATATCCCATGGTTTTGCGGTTGTAAAGTAATTAGTACTCGGCATTATTTCACATGGATAAAGATTAACTTCAAGACCGCCTCATTATTGCACGCATAAAAGAGTTTTATGATGACGAGTTTTATGGCGGTTGATCCCGTCCTTTTCATTCACAAACGTGCCGCAATGATTTTCACACCCCATTTGACACTTCATATGAGATGGGACTGAGACTAGCGATTAGGTCATACGTATGATAACACATTCGGCAATTGTGCTTTAACAGATAGATTCATTTGAATCACCTTACAGAATAAATGAACCTTTTTTTGATTCGGAGGAGGTCCTTGAAAACAGTTCAAAACGACTGGTTGCAAATTTAACAGCCATTTTGATGGCTGCCACTCTGTATCTGTTATTGTACCCTTCCTTACGAACAAACAAAGTTTCCATTTTGTTTTCCAATTCAAACTGAATAGTCACATCGTATAAATTCAAATGATCTCATGTCCTTCATACCTGTTTTTTGCAGCAGCTGCACGATCGCGTTGACGTCGATTTTTGAACCAGTTGCCAACTTGGGTTGGATTCAATCCAGTAGCTTTAGCTAATTCCCGTTTTTTCGTTGGATTCGGATAGGGATCTTGTAGATACCATTCCCGAAGTAAACTACGCGTTCGCTCCTTAAAACAATGTGTCTTCTGTTCACCATCCCATATTGTTGGTGGTAGAGGGAACTTTTTTCGTACACGATATTTATCTACAGGTCCTGAAATAATGAATTGTATTAAAACGTGAATGTCTAGACAATCTGAATTCAATCAATTACCTAAGGGTCGTCCTCTTAATTTTTCTGCTTCGATATAGTGGGCTTCGAGCCACATTGCTTGCAGTTTTCCATAAGATTGTTTAGTAAATTTATGATTTTCAATTATTGCATACAATTCCCTGTAAATATAAATGTTGTTTAGAAAAATGATTAATTGGAATTCACTTGAAAAAAATGTTTATTTAAACGTTTAAAGCGTTCAAGTAATTAAATTAAATTTTTATGAATAAAAGAATTGAACAACAAAAAAGAACAACTAAATCCAAACTTTTTTTTAAAGATTGGAAAATTCGGGTAAGTTTGTGTATGCAGTTAAAAATAAAAACAATGAATTCTAGGATCTATTTGCCCATTAAATGTCCATAAAATGAAAAAAGTATCAAAGAAACGTGGGCCGAAGTATGAACACAAATCTAGGAGCAAGGGTGCCAGTGCCTTTTGACACCATGTCTTAACTTTAATAATATGGGGTTTTAAATAATATTATGAGATGCATAAAGCGAAATTGTTAGTTGCGCAGATAGATAAACTGAATTTATTCCTTAATTTTCCTGGATCAATCGCAAAAGTTATATTAGATAAAAAAGCGCTTCAATTTCTAGAATATTTCGGAATTTTGTGAAAATGTAAAAAAAATACGTTTGGCTGGTTTGGTTTGTGGTACAGTAGATTTGAAGGTCCAATTTCTCTTTATTAATGTCTCCATGAAGTAAATTAATAGAGTAGTGAGAAATAAATGAAGATTGGAAAATTACATGATGGAAAACTTAACGGCACGACTTCGTGAAAACTCCCTGAAGTCCTCTCAAGAGCTAGTTACATTTTTTTTTGAGCTTACTGATGACGAGATAATTTTCTTCGGATATTTCCCTTGCTGGAGAATTTTGCATACTAAATTTTCTTTTGTACTATGGCCAAAGCGTAACTATGAATCAGCATTAACATTTCAAACGAATTCCCGATCAAAAAGTTTTCAACCATTGTGAAGTGAAATTTTGTTTGTATTAGTTTGTTTGCCCCTTTATTTCGTTTAAAACGAAAACTTCTCTCAAAGCTTTTGAGTAAAAATGCAACACAAATGTGGATAAATATACTTTTGCATTATCTAAATAAATCTCTTCCTTTTTGTTCTTTTTCTTGTAAGAGAAGCATCTCAGGAATGTTTTTTTTTCTGTAAAACACGAACGCTATGTTACGTGTATATCTCTTTTCACGAACGTTCGTGTAAAGTTCTGCTACCAGGCTGAGTCGTTTTTCTTCCAAGAACGATAGATTGTCTTCCAAAAGGATGCATGATTGACTTTAAGGCTTTTATATGAAACATGAATCTAGTTAAAAATGAACACATGTGATTACTCGCCAGGTATGACAGTGTTTCCATGTAGATTTTTCAGAACAATGAAAATTTTCCAAACAACCAATTTGAAAATTCAAATTTTAGACTTTAGACGAAAATTTCAATACTTCAAATGTAGCTGCAAATCTCATTTTCGACGCAGCACGTTCTGAGCTCAAGTACTTATAGTTGCAATGATGCTTGCATAGTTTTTATTTTTCTTCTGGTGGACTACCTTCTTTTTCAGCGATGACATTTGCGTAATATTGAAGGATAACTATGATTCTTACCGAATTATCAACCAGCACATCCTGTATCTTAAAATAAGGTGGCTCTAATTCATTTCAATATTCAAGGCTATAGTCGGCTGTTGTGCCATAAATTCAGTTCTATTCTCTTTCGTCCTACTATCAGCTAAATGTTTACTTTGAATAGTAATAGAAATTGGTAAATGTACTAGCGTGAAAATAAAAGGTGTATATCCATGGAAACTCTATCAACTAAATTTCTTGTTTGGAAGATTGAAGGACATTTTCCAACAAACATTACGGACAAAACCTCATGTCAATATCCAATTCAGCTTAAACTTAACAAAAAGTAGTTTGAAAACA
The DNA here is from genome assembly GCA_954870665.1 of Stratiomys singularior. Lineage (NCBI taxonomy): Eukaryota > Metazoa > Arthropoda > Insecta > Diptera > Stratiomyidae > Stratiomys > Stratiomys singularior. The sequence continues at coordinate 28,293,720 of OX940881.1, read as the reverse complement.
ACCGTCTAATAGTTTCATCAAAAGTATTATGAAAAATTATAATAATTAATGCTTCACAGACTAGATTTAGTTGAAGTTTAGCTCATTCTAAGGACGCGTGAAACAACCACAAGATGTAAATACACATCACAGCCGATTTTATTATTACATTTATTATAAATTTGAAGGCTTAAAGAGTATTCCAGAACTCTTCCTAGTTTACGATGTTCATAAAATTGATTTTTTTTAAAGATGAATTGCAAAATCCGCTTTATTGTCATTTTTGGTTCAAAAGTAATATTTCTAGAACACAGGTTAGAAGAACACTGTCTAGAACCCTGTCAAACTGAATCTAAAGTTTTCCCACTTCTTGTGTTTCGGGCAAATCTTTTCGCAAAAACGTAAAATAACGTGTGTCAAAGAAGTTTATCCTCTAAAAAACCACCTTTCTACACAGGTTTTTCATACAGCTGTACATACGCCGCCGTTTCGTTTACGAAAACGATAAAAAATCTTTCATTTTGCTCAGCAATATATTGATTAAGTCTTAAAAAGAATTCAATTCAAAATTCAATTCAAATTCAAAATTCAAGGCCCGTAAAAAATGTTCCGAAATCGTTTATTTTTCCAGACTTTAAACGAGGAGAAGCTCTAAAAGGACTTCGACAAAGACTGAAACCCAAAAAGGAATGAATTATCAATTTCAAAACTTAGGAAAGACGGAATTTTCATATAAATCCAACAAAATCAGTAGCTCGCAAGCAATAACTCCCACCAATCAAACAAAGAAAAAAACAATTCTTCTTATATGCAACATTATGTGTGACCTGCTTTTCCGTCCATTTTCCTGATTTCATCGAATGGGGATATTATATTTTAATACATTTAATTTTTTTCGCTATACTCCGGTTTGTGTCCGACAGGGATAAGAAAGTTGTTGTTTTCTTTTTTTTTTAATTTTGTTCTTCCAATAAAATTCTGTCGTTCGCCGTGTGTTTCCTTGTATCGAAGACACACACGTTTCGTTGGTATGGCATCTTGGCTGTGCGGTTTCAAGGACGATACCACATATTTATGATACATATATTATGTATAGTCATTACCACATTTATAGTGAATTTTAAAAAACTTGAAAAGAGATCTCGGCATCATCACCCCATGCTAGGTTATGATAAAACACTTTTAAGAGAAGGTCCTTAAAATGTTGACGAAGAACATTTTTTGATGGTTTTGAAAATATAGTGACTTTAAATTTTAAAATTAATATTTCACTGTTTCATGCGTTCACTATAGGTGGAGAAAACGCAAACCAAAATAAACGCAAACCTGACGCGGCTTTAAGCTACATTAGCTCGACAGAAGATAACTTATCCAAAGATATATAGCAAAAACTGATATTCCACTTCGGAATGTATTGTCGGAATTAGAGAAGATGCTAGGAAAAGAAGAAACCAAAAATTGCTTATTCCAGGTATTACGTTAACTTTTATTTATAAAAGTTAAGTTTGATAGCAATCATTAAGAACTTCTAGGAAAACATCCTGTCCTTGGCTCTGACAACGAAAAAAAGTTGATAGCTGATTGAGATTAAAGCTCGACGATGCAGGATTTCCTCTTTAAAAAAGTACCACTCACCTATAAGTCGGTATAGGTGAGTAGCTTTCACAATGACACCAACATGGCATGGCATTTCCATACGAATCCAGAAATCGTTTTGAGACAAGCTGAGGGCTTAGTCGTTGAAACAGCGAAGGGTTTCAGCAGAGAAGAAGTTGCAAAATTCTTCGATTTGCTCAGACTTATCTCAACTATGAATGATCTTATATTTTGAATAGTTCTCATTTCACAAAACACTCAAACTGATCAAAAAGATAAAATGCTTCCATTTAATTTTTTAATTTGCCTACGAAATCGATTTCCTAAATTCGGTCTTCTTCAGCGACTTAATTCCTTTTCCTTCCAGTTTATGCTTAAGTTCTAAAAGGTGTGAGGATACCTAATCTATAACGGCTCAATTTATGTAAGAAAACGTAATTTTCCATGGTAATTACTGAAGTTATTGAAACTAATGACAATATTATTGGATTTTTTCAACAATATTTTTATAGGGCATAGTATCCTACAGTTTCCTTCATCTTGGTTCATCAGCTTTTTCTTTTCCTGGCTGATTTCGAGGCTTCATCACATCCAATTTATGAGCGTCTCTAGTTCCCTTGATGATCCTTGCATTTCCGATTGTTATCTCGTGTCCTTTTGTGATTTTATGTTCCGCTATGGCCGACATGAAGTTTGAAGTTCTTCCCTTCTTTCTTGCTTCTTAATACTCGTGCCAATGAATCTCCTCGTTTGTCCTATGTACACTTCTTCGCAAGTAGAACATTTGATACGATAAATGCAAGAGTTTTCTATTTATTCAAGTTTGTCCTTCGTTGATCCGAGAATGTTTTTGAGCTGTTTCTTGCTACTTGATAAATCTCGCATTTGTCGTATCGAATGTTCTACTTGTCAGTTATTAAATTTCTGCATTATAGACATTCGATAAAACAGTATTTGGACGGTGTAAAAAGGACCACTTTGCTCAGAGAAACTCAAAAAGTGAGTCTGTGCTATTCAGATGTAATAGCCAAGGCGTAGATTCGTTAAGCTACTCCTGCAAATGAAATAAGTGGCTTTTGAGGCAGTGACGTCTACCCAGCTATGCCTTGTGCCCTGTCTGACACTGTTTGTTCGGTCAGATACTGCACTAGAGGGCCTTGCACGTGAGGGATAACCTGATAATTATCAAGTTTCAGATATTTCAAGAGAGCCTGCGTTACGTAGTGAATCTGAGTCTGATCGAGGTCGTCTTCTACTGAATGAACAGAACAAAATACCTTTAGGTGACACAAATTCAAAGAAATCGAGGGTAATATCGCCTAAATCGATCGGCACCTAGGCCGTCTTCAAGCCTATTCAGCCTTCAAAAAGAACCACAATCTGAATTTTTTGTATGAACCATCTCGTTATTCAAAAATACACCTAAGTTCACTATGCAGGACTAAAGAGTGAGCAGGAATGTTGAATTTTAACGATACCATCTTCCAGTAGAAAAATAAGGAGAAAATAAAGAAAGCAAAGTAATATTGGAATCCAAAAAAATGGTCATCGAACAGAAAAGATTCTTAGACAGTAAGAAAGGAAGTTTCAGTTGATGATGATTGCAAGGAATGTTTTCAAAATTATAATTTCACTAAATCGAAATCAGATAGGATTCAGTTCGGAATGTGTCGATTGTGGTTGCACTAAACATGTGCAACATTCGAAAAACCATTGCGTGAGAGGTGAAAAATTGAAAAAGTCTGGTTATGATTGGTGGAAATGAAAAATTTGATTTGCCGAATTGCTCTTTCTTTTGGATAAATAATATTTTACTAATAAGTAATCAAACTTAAACTTTGGAGACACTTTTCGTTCTATTATTATACTTTTAAAAGTTGAAAATTAATACTTTTTTTCTAGATAATGTTGATAAGTTATAAAAATAATGATAGCAATAATAATATTGATCAGTATTTTTAATGGAAAATTCCATTTAATTATGATTAATGATTGCATTAAATTGTAAAACTATGTGCAAATGAAACCAACTTGAGGTGTATATCCCCACGCAAGGTGAGTACACATCGGAAAAATTTTTAATGTGAGACTAATTTCTGCTATAATTTAGAGGTCCTCCTATACAATCTCCTTTAGAGGTCAAATCAAATACTAATATTCAAAACCAATACTTATTATATTAACAAAAATGGATTAATCTAAAACATTAAAAATCAATATTTTGATATACATATTGTAACATTCTCGATAAGGAACATATTTTATTCATAATTAGGTTGTGTAAAAAGTTAGGCAACTATCTGGGTTTGACTAGGACAGATGCTTCCAGGAAGCAGCATCTATACTGATTTTAGGCATTATAGATGATGAAGGGTAACTAACTTTATACTAGTTACATATAATGTTATGAAACACTCTACTTTCTAATAAAAAATATTGAAATACGAGCTGTGTTCAAAAAGTAAAGTGACGTTTTGAAATATGGATCAAATGATTTGCATCAAATTTTGTGTGAAAAATGAAGTTAAGTGCTCCAAAACACTTGAAGTGTTGACAGTGGCATTCGGTAAAACTGTTCTGAGTAAAAAAAAATGTTTACAAGTGGTACAAACTCTTACAAGATGGCCCCGAAGATGCCAAAGACGAGCCTCGCTCTAGACGCTCAAGCACGTTAAAAAACAGTTGAAAACATTCAAGCAGTGAAGAAAATAGTTTTGGAAAACCGTCAAATCACTGCCAAAGAAGTTGTTGAGGATGTTGGCATATCGGTTCGCTCGTGTGATGAAATTTTTTTGAGCGATTTTGGCAGGACACGTATGATAGCGAAGTTTGTTACGAAACAGCTTAATTTTGACCAATAGAATCGCTGACCAATAGAATTTGACCAATAGAATCGGAAAAGAAAAAATAAAAGCATCGCTGGAAGAACTCAAGGCTTTACGGAATATTGCTTGTGAGAAGTGCTTCAAGGATTTGAAAAAGCGTTGGCACAAGTGTATCTGAGCGGGATGATTTTTAAGAGGACCACGTAAATACTGACGAAACAAAAAAACATTTTTACCCAAAAAAACGAAGTTACCTTACTTTTTTAACACACCTCATATATAATAATGTAACAATATCTCTCCTTTACAATTTTATGCAAAAATAATTTGGGGTCAAAATATTTGCCAAATGGCAAAGATCCGCAAAGTATATCTCAAGTAGAGATATTCGAGAAATCTCTCCAGTTCGATGGTATGTCAAGGGGAAAGTTTTCAACAATTTCAACGCACTAAGAATTCGGTATACGGCAAACACGATACGGTGCAGAAGTTTTCGTTTTTTTTTTGTTTGGGAGGTGAAGGCTATTTACGCCCTGAGTGTCGGACTCCGCCGCTACCGGACTATCGACTAAACACCTCCCCTGTCACACCGAGAACCTAGGCTGGAACTGTTTGTCACATAACTTCGGATTAGGCCTCATTAATCATCGCTTAGCGGTGCCTTCAGGTTAAGGGAAATCCCTCTTTCTGCACGGATGGATAGGAAGGAATCGCGATTAGAGAGAAGTTTTTGGTTACGATCGTCAATCACGCTAATCATAAGACTAAAAATTACAAAGAAACTGTTGGAAAGTCGACTCTAACCTTCAAATCTGTTAAAAAAGCATCAATAATTAGATCATTCCCTAATCTTCTAACAAATCGAAAGATACGCTCACGGATAGGAATTTTTGACTGACTGACTATCGACTGAACACCTCCCCGTCACACCGTCACACCAACGTCAAACCGAGAACCTAGCCTGGAGCTGTTTGCCACATTACTTCGGACTAGGCCTCTTAAGTCTCGCCTAGCGGGACCTTCGGATTAGAGAGATTGTTCCCTCAGCAGGGATGGACAGACAGGAGAGGGATTACTGAGACAGTGAGCCCTCTTCTCCCTGCGCCGACAAGCGATCGACGATGCATTCCTTCATAGTGTAAAACGCCCGAGCGTAGTGCGACACACAGTTCCATTTTTCCTTAGACACCAGAATCTTTTTCACCAGGGTAGTGGAGAGATCACCCCTATTATTTCCTAAGATATAAACGCTGTCTCACCCACCGTTCGCATGTGAAGAAGGTGTGGAAAGCATCATCCGCAATCCCCGGGCAAAACAGGGAGTCAGGAGACCGTGACTTTCCCATTTTGTGCAGGTAAGACTGAAAACACCCATGTCCGCTGAGAAGCTGTGTCAGGTAGTAATCAGTCTCGCAATGCTTTCGGTTGAGTCACGGCTCCAGGTCTCAGATTTGACGCGCGGTCCACCTGCCCTTTCCTGCCACAGAGCAAGAGTCCTTCTTCTCTCCTCGCGTGTAGCAACCTCTCTGCCTTCTTCTTCCCTCCTAGAGCCTCCTCCGTTCCTTAGCAAGGAGTACAATAAGTGTCGTACCCGGACTCCAGCTCAGATACAGTGCGGTATGCAGACGCAAACCGCAGAGCGCCTCGTCTTTGCACTTGTATCAGTCGCCACGGATAGGAATGGAATAAACGTGCTTAATAGCAATAGGAGTACGAAAATTCGACCCTAAGTTTATTTGGTCAAGCAAGGAAGCTTGTTGTGGTATATAAGTGAAAATAAGGACTCATCGTGTGCAGTACTTTCTACATGTTTTGGATCTTAAAATTTTTGGTGGTTCTTAAACGTCTTAAATGAAAACCAAAGCTACTACCTTCACGTTAACTGGTTCATCGGAACCTGGTAACTACTCGGCGATTGTTTTCTTTTGGTATGTACTGTTTTCTTTTATTCGGTGAAGGAATTCGCTATGAAGAATTTGTTATTAGAGAAGCTGAAAATTTCGTAAAAGGCGATCACGTAACACAGAATATTTACTTATTTGATAAAATCATTTGCTTGAAGCATGAGAAAAGCGAATGGAAATAGAAGGGCGACCTGCATTTATGTCGTCCTTCGTGGCAATTCTCACTAAGAATCTTTTTTTAGTCAAAACTTGTGAAACGTTGTGCAGTTTTTTTTCACATAAGATCTATACATGGGCATCAAGATGAAATCTTTGTTGATATCTAATCTGTAAGAGTGCGTCTTTGGTGGACAGTTTTATTACTTCCTGAAGACAATAAATCAATCTCAAGTGATATTCCAACAATGTCTAAGCATCGACTCGCGTTCAAAGCATTGACGCTATAAAGTTCGACATTTCCACGGTGTATGGGACACAAATTATTCATTCATTCCAAATATAATCCAACGCGGAGGTTAATTAGAATATTATGCAGCAAAATTTTAGTGTTATATTTACAAACAGAAGCATTCATTGACTATTTCGGTCTGAATGAGTTGCGGATTGAGTAAAAACAAGAATGTGAAGTAACAGCGTGTGTGACTGGTCAATACCAATATCATAATGTTTTGTAGCCAAGGTTGCCAAGGTAACTTGTATTGATTTGATTGATTAGTGTATTGAAAGGCGCTCAATCATATCATTCACGTATGTACATTTATGGATAAATATGGATAAAGTCCGACTAGTGTTTATCGCTGTATATTTATGTACGATCGAAACGGAATGAATGGAGCCTCTGTTTTTTCTTCGTCCGCCAGCCGGTTCGCTCTGCTCGCTCGGCAGAAATACAAAATCGAAAAAATCAAATAAATTCGTTTCGAATTCATAAATAATCATGCATTACCTAGTTTGTTATTACCGTTCTTAACACCATATTTAGAATTCACGGTCTACGAAACGATAGCCTCAATTTGCGTTTTGAATTTCATGCATAATATCTTAATTGTTTTACCCGGCGCAATTGCGCTCCTTTAATTCGGTAGGGATAATTGCAATCTTCATATAGTTTAGCTAACGAAAAATGAGCAATTGGCTGTTAGGTAAAGCATTTTATTGTTATGTTCTACAAGCAACGTTTCCGGTCTGTACTTATTCACTCCAACCATATCATGCTATTACAACAAATGAATTATCCAATTTTCAAAGCAGCCGTTTTTCACCTGCAATTTACAGCAAAAATCTTTTCTTCTATTACTAACTCGGGGTTTTTTTTCTTTTGCTGTTGGTTGCAAATTATCTCCAATTATTTACTTTAGTGTTGTTTTATACATATATTTTGTGTGTTTTTTTATCCGCTCGATACGAGTGTGCTTTTGTGTGTATTTTAAGGAGACTTGAAATGTTATTCATAATTCGATAGCGCTCATGCAATTCCATTGGAAATTTATGTCAATTGAGATATTCATAGCTTCGAAGCTCACTAGCTCGATGAGTTTTTCTTAATTTCTAAGGATTTTTTGTTGTTGTCGTTTCGTTGCTTCTTCCAACTGATGCTCAAGTGGTCGCTGGTTGAAAATGTAAGGAGATGATAGCTGTAACAGTAGCTGAGTATTTATGGTAATGTAAAACAATTGTTAATTTAACAGTCCGAAATGAATTACTTAAATACCATGAAGTGATGTGGATTTTTGAATGGGAGATAGTGATTTTGGCTGTTTCTACTTGAACTAGCATAATGAAGATGTACTAATGAAGCTACGCCTTAATGGAGTGCTTACATTGGAAACTGGGTTTACTTATCGTACAGTTAAATTTACTGATATTATCGATATATCGTTCTTTGTTGGACGCGAGTGGATGCGAATCTTGAACTAATTATAATTTTGAAAAACGCGCTCGTGGAGCTTCTTCGACAAAATGCAAATTTCTACCGAAATCATGAATGAAGTGAAGATGCATCAGGAGACAATGCTCTTAAAAGCATACCTTAAGAATCATGACAATAAGTTTTTTTGATTTAGCCCTCTTTCCATTCATTCTGTTAACAATGTCGCAGCTCATCATCAACATTTATTTGGATTCATTCAGCTTTTGAATTTGAAAAGAGATCAATTTTGAAGATGATTTTCGAATGTGCATGCTGGTAAATCCCGAAAACTCGAAACCAAGAGAAAGGAAGTGCATGTAAGAAGAATCAAAATATTTGAAAAGCACTCGGGATTATATACTTGAAGCAACAGAAACAAACGCCTGTCTGAAGGATGGTTGAAGCGAAATTGGCTCGTTCAGTTGAAATAGTTTTACTGCCCTTACTTATCTAACTTTTGCATAATTTAGTTGCGAGCTTCGAAAATGCAAACACAAAAAAATTCCAATGACCAGATGGAATTTTGTTCGCAATTTTTTTTGTTTTTTTTTTTTTTGGGGGGGGTATTTGAGTGCTTCAAATTTTGTTACATGAGTAGCTGCTCAGACTATGCAAAGAAAAATTTAGGTTTTGACAAGTGTGTATCTAAAATTAAGCATTAATTTCAAAGTGATTCAAAGTGATTTCAATGCTTGAAGAGATTGTAATATTTACAACTTTTTCTATTAAATTTTATCAGTAAAATATTTCGAATAAAAAATCTCGAGGTTAAAGGTGACTTATGGGTTTCTGAAATGTAAATTAAAAGTCTGATCTGATTTATCCCCTCCTTGCAGTAAGAGCAGGCCGAAGATTCACTCATGTATAATTCAAATTAAATGCCATTCAGTCGCAAGACTTTCACCTTTCTTTATAAGTTTATAAGTTTCACCTTTCTTTATAAGTTAAGTGAATCATTTTCAAAGTCAACGGTAGCAAAGGGGCTCATCAATTCAATTGAAGCAAACTTTCCTGTGTCAAGCACAATGTATTCATCTTTCTTTTAATATTAATTCAAGATCGACTCATGGAATGAGGAAATGACCCGATTGTAGGTTTTCTGCATCATTATTTGATTACTGACATTGTCTACTATTCAATCTAGCAGGATCTGTGTTGGCCCGTATACTGCGTAGTCTCTGCGGGGAACTCTGCCACCTTACAGAAGCCAAGAAGTGCTTCCAGCTTCGTGGTCTCCGAATATTCAAACTTTGCTACTTCATTGCACTCCGCCACGTGAAATTCTTTCATTTAAGCTCAGATAGCCTGAAATGGTGAATAGAGAAAGTGTGGAATACTCACTTTCTCCATTCTCTCTGCGGGTTCGTACCTGCATTCATGTGTCTTCCGTTACGATGACCAGTAGTATGGGATGTTGACTCATTAGGCTGTACCATATAAGCAAAACATCTAGAGTCCTTACGCCGTTTCTGTTACACTGTGGGATTTACGTAGTCCCCATTTCGACAGGGTTAGGCCAAAGAGCTACGGAAATCCTTAAGTCTGCATTTTTTTAAAATAGTTTTCACTTTTTTTCACTTTTAACACTTCATGACTAAAATTTATTTGTTAGATACTGATAGGATAGTCTGATTTCGACTATTCTGCTGAAATATGTCGGCATAATGAGGCTACAATGAGTGATGCAGCGCTTCTAAAAATGCTTTGCGAGGTACAATTTTAGGCAAGAATAAATAGAAAAACAACAGGAATGCTTACAAACTATTCATGTATGAGATACACCAAAGAATGATATTCGGAAAACATTGAATAGTGATATCTGTTAGAGTATTCAAACAAAACTTTCCAATTAATTCAACGACTTTTATCGCTATTTAGTATGTTTAAGAAAGAGCAGACAACGACGTCAGGAAGGAAACTGCAGTTTTCATCACTGTAACTGGCTAAAACTTTTACAAATTGTTCTCCTTTCCCAAGTTATAAAAATGATATGAGGATATTTGAATGTTTAAAACCTAGCTTGGATAATTACAAAATATTAGTGTTTTCAGTAATTAGTTAATGCTCATAGTTGTTTTTCGTCCTTTATCGACCTCTTGACCGGATCAATTTGTATTCAGCAGCAGCTCATTTTGCCGAGTAATATGAATTATTTGTGAAATTCCTATCTGCTATACTATTTAGTAAGTCGTTTTTACTAAAGTATCGTGAAAATATTGCTTCCAGCAGCTTCCAGACGCTTCCACTCATTTACGTTCTATAGAATAATTGTTATGGGGCCTTTTTGGATCACGTGCTTTGTCACTCTGGATGTCGATGAATAGAGTTCTAGGATTATTAACAGAAACAATAGAAAAACCGAAGAGAAAATTTTAATTCACAAGATCACCTGCCAGAACTGCCTAAAGGAATATATTGACCGAACCAGAAGATTCCAGACTCGAACTAGAGAACCAGACGCGTGTAAAACAGTCTTTTCGAGAAGCAATATTTGCGAAAAAGACCAGTAAGGTACAGAATAAAATCTACAGTGGCAACATACATAACCGAATACGGACACGCCATTGTATGGGACCTCTTTTCCAGGAGGTCCACCAGATGAGAAGAACTTACAGGACACATCTCACGTTCTAAGTACAAGACCTCTTCTGATTTCCTCAGGACGAATTTATCTGCCTTTTTGAGGATCACTACAGTTCCATGGATGGTATAATGTTATGTTAAGGGGATTATATGCTTTATAAACTTCTATAAGTTGTTTTTTTTTTTATTTATTTCGATAGTAAGTACTCTCGAAAATATCATGTTGCAATGTTAGGAAGACCAAGGCATTATCATAATAGTTACGCTCATTTGAACGCTCGCGCTTCATGTGTAAACTCATAGATACATGCGACACTCCGTAAGGCTCCGCCGTCCTGTATAGTATTGACCCTGTTTAGTATTGAACTTTTGCATGAAAACTAGTATAGTTTGCTGTCATATGTGTACTGAATTGAAAAGACAATGCTCACCTCAAACACTTGCCTAACCGATATTTTGAACATACGTATCGCTTGAACTTTGATCGAAGCAAAATCATCTACATCATCTGCATTTTATTATTTTTTTAATAAAAATAGATAGAAAAGGTTCTAGTTAAAAGCCGTGCATCAAGTGCATCTCTACAAAAAAAGTGAAAGTTCACTAGAAACCAATATATTGATGAAGTTAACATCGATTATACTGGCAAAGCGGGCGAAAATCTAGTAAATCGGCCGAAAAAATAGTCAAAAGATGGTTCATTTGACGTGAAGTATGAAAACTTATCGAGTTTATTTCTTCTAAATTTTTGGTTGAGGTTTTTTACTATTCCAACAATCTGTGAAGAGTAAAATTTGTAATTGTGACTTATTAGTCAGTCAAAATTGACAACGTGGACTTGGTTTTATCAGCACTTTGACGTATCTGTGCGCCGAGCTATCTATGAAGAAAAGCTCATGAATGTCAAAAATGGAAAATTGGAAAATATTTTATATAAGTAAGGCTATGGGTCGGGTTAAAATGTTGCTAAAATGTTTAAATATTGCTCCATGTTTAGCCGTACGGGGAAGACTTCACGGTGAAAAAGTTAGAGTGTTTTTTGCATGTACAAAATTGTTATATTAACACGCAGCGGAAGCTAAAAAGGCTTTGATCCAAAAGGAAAGAACTTTAAAAGCGGAAGAAAAAACAAGTCGAAGAAGAAAAAGGTAACGGGAAAAAGAAAGCGGTACATGAAACAAAACAAGTTTCTGTTCTAAAAATCGTTGCTTCGTCGCATAAGTTGATGAAAGAGCTGTCAACTTATCATGGCATAGCTATTTTACCTCAAAAAAATTTCAGTTAAAAGTTATTCATTGTGCAATCTGGGCCACATTTTATCGCAAAATTTTGACGGCGGCCGAACCCCGGAAGATGAACTGCCCTACAGGTGTCGATTCTTGATTCTGATATCGACAAAGTGAAGCTAAAAATTTCCAAAATCATCCTACCCTCTCTGCACAAGTTCCAAAAATCTTAAAGGCCCATGTATGAAGATTTGGTTAGAAAACGACTTATTCAAAAGGTGCTTAAGTGTCTAACGCAAAAAAATAACGAAGGTTTTAACAGTTCCGTGTGACAAATAAGCCATAAGCATAAATTCAATTGTTGAAACATCGTTGAAATTTCAAAAAATAGTGCAAGTTGCATCTTCAACGAACGATTTGGACCAATTTTGAAAATATTGGAGACCATAGGCGTCTGAATCGGTCCCATACCGCTTGAATTTCCCCCGGAATCGCGATCATCTTCGGATACACAATACAAAACACGCCAACTCTGAAGCTCCTAAGTTGCAGCATAATCGAGTGAACTTTTTTCGACGTTTTGTAACGCTGGATGAAGCATGGTTCCATTACGATATGAGTCCAATAGGCAGTCTATAGAGTGGCTGGAAAGCCACGACGGCCGACCAAAATGCACAAAAAACCAACCCTCGGCCGGGATGGTTATGGCCTCCGTTTTTTTGGATGCCTATGACATAATCTTTATCAGTAACCTGCAGAAGTAAAGAACAATCACAGAAGAGTACTATACAGCATTTTTTAACAAACTGAACGATGAAATAAAGGAAAAACGACCTAATATGGCAAAGAAAAAAGTTCTTTAGCATCACGATAACTCATCGTCACGCACGTTCTTGAAAGCGATGGCCAAATTCAATTCGAAAGGTTGCTCATCCACCGTATTCCCCACACTTGGCCCTAGCGACTATTATCTGCTGCAAAACCTCAAACCTTGGATGTTTTGTATTGCAGAAATGGCATTGAAGTGTTGAAGAATCGCGATGCCCTCGAAGATAACTATGTAGAAGAATAAATATAACTTTCCCTATAAAAAGCTTCTTTTCATTAATAATCCCAAGACTTTCCAGCCCATTTAGTATAGTTGTCGTGTGAATCTCGGGGGTATCAAAATATTTATTTTGTGTCAAACGGTTGCTGGATAGGTTCTCAGGTTATCACAGGGGATGTTTAGTGGGTACTCTAGAAGTATTGCGTGTCTGTATTACCTCCCTGCCACAACAAAAATAATTATTAATTTCATTTTTGTCTTATGCTTTTTGTCTAATTGTTATTTAAAAAATTAATATTTACCCGAAGCCATCAGAAAAACTCGAATTTCGAAGTATTATTTCTAAGCACCCACCATTTTGTTACTATTGTATATAACTCGACAATTCGAGTTCATTTCACAGCCACTAGCTTACTAAAAAAAAAATTTTTTTTTGCTTCAGATCATTTCTCGCTTCAGGATCATTATCGCCACTTTTGATTAATGGTTAATAACGTTGGCTACGAGAAAGCCGCCGTTTTGTAAAATATAATATTATAAATTTTATTTTATAAATTTTTTTTTTCATTAAATTTATTTTTTATTATATTTCGAGTGTTTTTGTTTAACCCAAAAATAATTATACTAATGTCTAATGTGACAAATTCTTAAAAGTAGATCAGTTTTTTGGGTGCATAAAGCATGAAACCCCATTAAACGCCCTGTGAGTTGCACTGCGAGTTGCTTGCTATTAAACGTCTTACTGGGAGTTTTCAGTAGTGACAGCTAACACTCCTTTTTATGAAGTACGACTCCTAGCTGCCCCTAAGACAGCTTTTCTGATAATTCGAAATTATATTAGACTAGCTCAAATAAGTTTAGCTTGCATAACATGGAATCTGGCACTTTATCCAACCTAAATCAGGAGTAGCTGCAGTGGTAGCTCCTGAAGAAGAGCAGCTAGCCGTTCTGCTGCAACCGCTCAACTTTATCTTGCTACGAGTAAGGAATGACTTGTATTTCTTCAGTAAAAGTTTTCATTTCGAAAAATGCGCAAACCGATCGAAAAGATAGAATGTCTCTTTTTAATTTAGTAAATAAAAAATTCACAAAATTGATCTACATAGGATTCATTGGAAATCCCTGACCAGTAAGTACATTGACAGTAGGACGAACCAAACGCAAATGCAGGAATTTGTGCATTGGCATTCTAATTTTTTCTCTAATTGTTCAAAGAATCCGAAAAGGACTCGGAAATCTACAACCACCTTCTGACGATTTTGTACTGTCTATTCGTGGATTTTATCAAAAAATGGGTATTAAAAACCGCAAAAAAAATCCGATTCGCTCCTCACATTTTGAAACTGTCAGATTCTCTACCAAAGCCTACAAGTCAGCGTACCCAAAATGACAGCTGCACTCTACAATCTCTATCAAAATTCTCAACGATCATCGCAATACTCTCGTCGATTCAGAAAAAAAGATGTGGCTACAAACATTTATATGTTGGCCGTGGGTTTTTAATCAAATTCAATTTTTGTAGAAAAAACAGAACTTAGAAGTGTCGTCTGAAAACCAACGGAAAGAGAATTCTTTGCAGAGGGTTCAATGTTTATTTATAATCTGGAAACAGAATGAAAACCACTTCAATCAGTTTAACATTTTTTGAGAACTTTATTTGAATGTTTTTTTATGTACCACAGGATTTTTTTTCTGGAAGAATCAAGAGGAAATTTAGTTTGTAGCCTCAAAATTGTCCCCCTGACATTGACAAGCTCAATAAATACTGAATTGTTTCTCGAAGAATCATATTAATTAGTTTTACTTATCAGTGCAGTGGTCGGTGATAATTTCTCTAGTGTAATTCCGAAATACGTGGCCACATGGGAAAGACGGCCTGTCAAAATAGTTCTCAAAACCGTTGGCTGTTAGTCAATGTTTAGTTTATTAGTCATGCTTAGGAGCTGACGTTTGAGCACGAGTTTGACAAAATATAATATAAATACTAAATAAGAAAAAGAGATTATAAGAAATATTTAAACAAAAAATACATAAAAACAAGAAAAAATTATAAAAATAATGTTTAAATTAAAAAACAAAATAAATAATAAAATCAACAGCCAGTAAAATCCTCCGAAGAGGACAAAAAGTACCCTTGTCCTTTGTCATCAGCTGTGTTGTACGACACCGTAGGGTTTGGTAGTAAAGTTTCCAATAATCCTTGATGTTTGGCGCCACGACGAGGGCGCGTTGGTGCAACATGCCAAGCACGATTACACAAAGACTGGCATTCACTGTTCATTCAGGGATATGAACTCCCTATAAACTACACCGCAATGCTCCAAAAAAGAAATGAGCACGGATCTGACCTTAGACGTACTCATTCTGGCAAGTTTCGGCACGGGAAGTTCTTAGTGTTCCAGTGGCCGTTCTTGCGTTCGGCCTTGAGGCCGAATTCTAAACGCCACCATTGATTACCGGTAATCACATTGTCCAGGTAATCAGGATTTTTTTGGGTACAGCTCCGATTTTAATGGGAAATTAACATACGATACTCATTTTGCTTATCACTCAGGACTTGGCACAAATTTAGCGAAAATTTCTCTCATAAACAAACCTTCGACGATAATTTTTTTGATGCTCTCGTCTAAAATCCTTATTTCATCAAAATTCAAACGACTGTTTATGACAAGTTTGAAGTTCAGGAGCGGATTATCTTTGGCCACATCAATCCTTTGAGTTAAGGCGCAACCGACACACTTTTCGTTTTCAATAAGCTGCCACTCTTCCATGAAAATGACCTTATATCACTTGAAAACTGTTGAAAAGCTCATGCCAGCATCCCGGCATTAATTTCTGTCTCAGTTTCCCCGAGCGTGATCCTGAAATTTCCTTAGCGCTGCTCGAGATTTGTTTCCATTTTGGATTGCGACGATGTTTGGCCAAAACTTTACCTGGAACATCCGAATCGCAACGGAAAACCCCACAGGAAGCGAAGTACGGATTAAACGATTGGATCCTGGAACCTTATTTCACTCGATAAGCGCGATGCTACTGGTTATTGATTTGTCTATTTTCTAAAAGGTTCATAGTTGAAACTGAGTTTTGAATTGCTTTGTGAATTGATTGAATGATTTTGAATGCGTTGTGATCTCAAAATTGTTTCTTGTCCTTTTTTGTTTTAGTTTGTCATAATTTTGAATAGGGCTATCTCGCCAGCAAATAGCCATGATATGAGCCATTACCGTTAACAAAGAAATGATGTCTTAAATTAATTTTATAATATAAATCATAAGGATTTACGATGCCGAACGAATAGAAAAGAAAGACTGTGGCTGTGGAAGGACATCAGTGCGAAGAATAACTTAACACAATTACAAGTGCTGTAAAGAATTATTATACGTATGTGCAGCAGCAAATAAGGACCATAAATATTGCGAAAAACATTAGACTAAAGATGAGTAAAGAAGAGCAACAAGACGAAACAATTAGTATTTTTTGTTTTCTGTTGTTGCAAAAAGTCGTTTATTGTTTTATGGTGGAAAACGTTAAAATACAACGAAAAGGAAAAAACTATAATAAAAAGAGTTTTCTAAGGAAATAATATTCATCCACGAAGCTCTCATCATGTAATACTTTTTCCTGAATTTTACATTTTAATGAAGAAGAAAGGACCACAATCAATATGAAACCATTTTATATAGCGAAGAAAATAGTAAGAAATTGATCACTAATATCGAGACAATGCAAAGCAAAAACATCGACGATGGATGAGCATGTGCAAAATAGTTTACGATTTGCCTGAACCTTTGAAGTTTAAACATAGGCTTAACATATCTTAACCAATCAATCACAGAAAGCAGAATATGACAAATTGCAGAAGCACAAATATTGCACTAAGAAAGGTGAAGAAAGTATCTCATTGGCAAGAATCAATGCTGTCAAGAGTTCAGAAATAAATAGATATTTTCAACTCCTTGAAATGGTCCTTATGCAAGACATTGAGGTGTTAACCACGAGTTTTTTCATCTTATTGAATTGGTCCTTATGTAAGACATTGAGGTTTCATCAACGAAGTGCATGTTTAGCATAGCTGACTATGGTCAGCAGGTAAACTTTCGTGCAGGACACGAATTCGCTTAAAATTGGGCGTAAAGCGGATCAGTAATATCAACCGTATCCTCAGTTAAAATCAACCGAAAAGGGAGGAGAGAATAAGTATTAAAATATGCTGAAAAACTGGTAGCACTTTATCGCCACATGCATGAATCATGAAGGACAAAATTTTCAAAAAATCCAAGTTGGAAGAAGGGATGTCCTCAGGATTAAAGTTTTTCATGTCACAAAACTTATTACTTCAGAGATATTCTTACCTTGATTAAAACACACTTTGTTTCGAGAAAATAAAACTGAAAAGTTCACCTTCTACAGGATAGTAACTCAACTCAATGCAATCCTGTCGAAATGTCAGAATATGCTAATCTGAACGACATTATTTTGATGGTTATGCCAAGTCACACGTTGGCATTGTATCATGTCCTAACATCGTTTACTGTTTGAACCATTTGTGTGAACGGTGCTGACTGCGACTAAGCCGAAATCCAGGATATCGCATAATGATTTTTGGCTTTTGGGCTTTGTTGAACGAGGCTTGTAGTTATTTTGGTGAAATCTGCAATTTCTGGCTTAAAAGCAATGTCTGTTATCTTTCAAATCTACAGAAAGTTCTAAAGAAGCTCCAGGCTACGCGTTCACCCGAAATTTCGCAGGCGTTTCATCTGATACTGATATTACACAACTGATTCCACAATTTTCTTCTGCAGCAGAGGATAATAAAGACGCATCTATTTTAGATTTTTCTAATGAGCTTAGAAGAGATAGAGTTTTAAGCTTTCAAATTGTCCTTCTGACATTAGGAAGCTCAATGAACACTGACACTGTATCTAATGTTTCAAGGACTTGCATTCGGTTACAAACTTACATTTAGTAACGATCCGAACTATTCCCCATCACGAATTTTGCCGGAGGAGTCTTTTATTCTATAATCATGATTGGAAGCACTTAAAAAGAGCAAAATAGTTTGGAATAATTTAATTTTGGAAGATTATTCTATACGAAGAAATGCGCTGCTGGTAATCGTTAAAAAATGGTAAAAAAAGGTAAGAAAATAACAAGGGAGATTGATGGAAAAATTCGAAAAAACCAAGAAAAAAGGAAGAAAAGGTAAAACTATATTGTTCCATACAGTGTGTTTTCAAAGCTTAACCGTTGAATACAAAGGATAACATTCTCATTTGTGAAGAAAATGAGAATGTTAACGTCAACGACCGGAAAAAAGACAAAGACTTCTATGCATAGTCTTTCAGTTTCGGGTCCACAAATATTGCACTGAATTTGAAAATAAGAGCTGAAAACATAAATTAGGGGGGAAAGGATGTTCAAAAGAGAAAATACGTAAAAATAAATTTAGACTAAAATGGGAATTATTTTCAAGGCATCACACCCGGACATCTCGGGGGAAATGACCAATTGTAAAATCAAATTTAAGAAATAATTATTTCGATGAAGAATATGCGTTTGAAATGATTTTTTGGTGTTTCATGTCGCAAAGTCCTTGTTTAAAATTAAATCACCAAGAGAGATTTTATAGCCATATGTTATTTTGCGTTAGTTTGCCATTGTTTTGCTTAAACGCTTTGGTAAACTACCCTGACATTACAATTCTCTTATATGGAGACACATTCTGTCCTGTGACCAATAAGAATTGATTATTTACAACCTTTGAAAACAGATTTTTCAAAATTTTATTGACATTTAGTTTTTAAAAATCTTCTTTATAAGCACTTTTCGAATATTTGAGCTCGCTTTGTTATTTAGTTTGCTTACAGTGCTCAATTCATCTCAAGTATTCTGATTTTCCCAATTAATAAAACTATTCAACAAGGATCTTGACACAAATTCCGCCTTGTTGATAGAATTTCAAATGATGACAACTTGCAGAAGGCTCAAATGTAAATTGGTTTTACTGAAAACGGATGCATATGCGTAGTGCATTCAAAAACGATCCTGATGTGGTTGGAAAAATGCTTCGCTCTGGTTGGACACATCTCCAAGTGATATTAACACAACTCAAATTATGAATTTTGTGACTGAATATTGTCGTTGAAGTTCGGAGAACAGTAACTGAGTTTCCTACGTCAGAAGAACCGATTAGTAGTATTTGAAACGATTTTAGGGCATGCAATACGGTGCCGCTCGACTAGTTCTGAAGGTCCTGAACTTTCTCCGGAAATTCCGTCACATGAATATCACTTAAGATTGTGATTAGAACGATTCAATTTCGATGATCCAAGCATCCATTGGTTGTCCCATCTATGGATAAACTCTTTTGGGTGCATCGGAATTTCCCATTGTCCTGCACAACTACAACGGCTCGCACACAATCACATTTTCATGTTTTCAACAACTTGTTTGGAGTGGGTATAAAAATAAACAAAGAAAAACATTTCGTCCTGGATATCCATTTTTAAAATGCAATTTAACTGGTGATAAGACAAAGGGTTGCGACTTGAATCGAACATTCACGTCGTACATAACGAACATGTCGAACATAAGTCAACAAAATTCAGTATGAATCCTGTCAATTGAGCCTTAACCGAACAACCGAATCGCATTGAGTTGACAGTAAAGGTTACGTTGGCTGTTCTCTATAATTTGGGGCGGTTTCGTCGGGAATTCTCGGGTCAAAGATAGAGGGTTAAAAGTAGAACATTATCTGAACGCTAGATATCCTTTAAGGAAGGCAAAAAAGTCAGAACTGTGCGAGGGAAACTCTTCGATTTTGCATTAAAACAACATCTTACATAACTATTGTTTTGAGCCACTTTTTTGTCATCATCTCAACAAATACCATCGAATCATCTCTGTTTTCGTCTGACAAAGCTCCAGTCGACATTATTTTCTTTCCGAAATTGAAACTGATATATTTGGGCACCCGTTATCAACCAAAAGAATATACTAAAGCAAGGTTTAAAGCGAGAACTGGTGTCGATTTTTATAAAAAATTTTAAAAATGGGTCGATGATACGATTAGTGTAATTGGTGCAATGTGTCAGCAAGAGGACCTCTTTGAAGGGGATACAATAAGTTCGCATAAGTAATAACCACTTCATATTTCGCTGACCAGCTTCTGGTATTTTTTGACAGAATATTTGCATGAGAGCTCCATGCTATGACATATATATCTTCTCTCTAGTATGAGGAAATGCTGCTTTCCAGAACATTGGAGAGCCTGACGTAAGAAAAAGATTTGAAGTGCTCTAAACATTTAAGGAATGACTTGGTTTTGTGTTTAAAGCTGGTCCTATTTTCCGCATCCGTTCTTATTTAATTCGTTAATGGAAATCTTTGGAATCCAATTAAAGGATAAGGCAAGTGGATGGCTAAGATTTCTAGATCAAAGCTTATAATACGTGGAATTCACTAAGACCTGCCCACATTTTTCGATTTTTAAAGGAGATCTCTGCTTTAGAATGTTGAACGCATCAGTTTCTTTGAATTATTTAGGTTCTACATGTTGTATGTAAAGTTGCGACAATTTTTGCGACAAATGCGACAGTTTTTGTCCTCAAACCCATTACATTCATTAGATTTTGTGCTATTATTTAAATTAGGTCGTCCAGTCGAAGCTAGCCGTCATTTACTGCCCTACAAATTCCACATAAACGATAAAATAAATTCGTTGAATTCATTATTCAATTCTAATCACATAAGCCTAAAAATGCCAGTTTTATATTTAAAATAAAATACAAAATTGTGTTTAAAACAAATAAAATATGAATTTATATTTTGAAGAAGAAATTTAGATAAAGATTTAGGATCTAATTCAGTAGGTTTGTAGACAAATAGACACGAAAACGTATCTGACCGACGAAACTGTAAGGAGAAATCACTGCTGACCAGGAAATGTATTTGTCGGATAGCGAAACTAACTATTCTCAAGGTATCTAGTTCCGAACAATCTATTGAAAATTTCTGAAGAGGTTTATCGTTTGGGTACAGTGGCAAATCTAATCGTAATTCAAACGTACATATTATATAAGAGTCAAGGAACCAAAATTCAGGAACATCCAAAAAACAATGAGTTCATCTCCAATTCTTTTTTTTATTAAATATTCATACCAAAGTAGTACGTGCTTAACCGATTTAAAGTTCAAACTGTGCACGAAATACACAAAATTCTGACAATGACAAGCAGCAGATTAGGAACCTTGCCTTGTCTTTTTGCAAAACAGGACATTAGTTG
The DNA here is from genome assembly GCA_954870665.1 of Stratiomys singularior. Taxonomy (NCBI): domain Eukaryota; kingdom Metazoa; phylum Arthropoda; class Insecta; order Diptera; family Stratiomyidae; genus Stratiomys; species Stratiomys singularior. The sequence continues at coordinate 28,272,366 of OX940881.1, read as the reverse complement.
CATACATTAATTGGAGAATATGCTGAAGCCTCTGACGGGAAGCAATTTGACTAAGACGTATCCGCTATTAGCTATGACTAGCGCAGAATAGATGCTTGCCAAGAACGAGTATCCCAAGGACCAATAGAAATGACTAGTGCTAAAAATGGAGAATTCAATGCAAGAATTATTACATTTTGTGCTATATTTGTTATTGTTGAAAAACCATTAAAACGTTTTTGATTTTTTACCTAAAAAAAAAAAACCAAAAACTGTGCACTCAATTTTTGATGAGATTTTGATGACTGCCTGCTATGCTCATAAAAACGAATCACGAAAATGTGCAGACATATTCGAAGTAGCTTTAGGACCTTCTCTCTATGATCCTGAGGAAACTCAGGAAGTTTTCACCAAGATAATGCTACCGTTTGCATATCAAACATCACGCAAAAATGGTTTGCTTCACAGACTATTCCTTTGGTGCAGCAACTAGCTCCAAGCGTAGATTTAAATCCAGACGATAGACGTCTGGGATAATCTAGCACGTGAAATATATTTGAATGAAAGACAATAATCACGCCAATAATTACGAGAAGGCAATATAATAGGGACATTAACATTCAAAGAACCAAGGAGCGATAGTTGTAGGTTTAATAATGAGTTCCTCATGGACACATTGAAAAATCTGCCTCAAAAAATGCTTAAAATAACGTTTATTTTGGTTATTGTAAATGGTGCATGAAATAATATGCCAAAGTCTTTATTTGAAGTTCATGTCTGCACCTTGCTGTAAGAGGTTATTTTTACATTTTGCGCCTAAGTAAACTGCACATGCAATCTTATAACTTTGTTGTACAATTTACTTTTATTTACTTTAACAAAAATTATTGTTCTCAACGTGGTGTTATGTTACAAATCATCTGAATCTCTTTTCTCAATTCATTCCTAGCTGAAATATTCCATTTAAATCCGAATAAAAGTTGTGTTAACTATGTATAAGGTAGAATTTTAGCTCGAGATTCTCCTGTTTATCATCGGCTTTATGAAAATCAAAATTTTTTGTGAAAATCGGAACTTGAAACTCCTTGTTCTGTATAGCTCCTGACCCCTGAATAATTTATTTTACAACAAACGCAAAAAGTTTTCATTGAAATTCGTTTATGAAACCCTTTGTTCTGTCATTGGTATTGTGCATTCTGCAAGCTACAGCTCAAGATTCTTCTTTTCCTTATTTTTTTTTGTGTGTTTTATAATAAACCAAAATGGATTTTATTGAAATCTCAGTATGAGAGTTTCTTCGACTTCCTTTTTGTCATATGAAAACACGATTTCCACTTCGCATACCATTTCTTAAGTCTGATGTTTGCATTCATCCAAACAGAAAACTTAAAAAACTAATCTCTGATACTAAAGTAAATTTTTTTTTGAATTCCTGGGGATCAAACAGCGGTTCTAAGTCTCAAATAATCTACTTTGAAGAGATACATTGGAAAAGGGACCTAAATAATGAAGTCGAGGACGTATTACCTTCTAAACTACTGTCTGCTCCCAAAAAATTGAACCTGAGATCAACCTGAGATTGGAAAATAATATTTTTCGATGATCGGTTTACTGGAAAATCATCAATTTATTGTGATCCCCGACTTGAGTCCCAGTAAGCTTGAGCCTCGGCCTAAATTAGCCCTAGCCTGTATTACAAAGTCCTAATCAAATTTCGTCATATTTTGTAAGTTTTGATCGGTTGAAAACGGAAATTAATATATTCAAGCAACTTAATGGGTTCTAATTTACGTTTTTGCAGTTGTTTCCTAGCTTAATTTTCATACAAAAAAATATCGAAAATCCTCTCCCTGCACAACTTGAGACCAAACTATCTTTCCTGAATCTAATTCCAAGATTATAAATATGAAAAAAAAACTTTAGTACAAACCTAAAATTTCCAACATGATACGCGACAACAGCACGTGCACGCAACACCGCCTCCGAATTGAGGATATCATGCATGTTGGGCAATGCCACCGGCAAGCTCCATAGAAATCTGGCCAATCGTTCAATATCACCCGATTCTTCCAGTGTCTTGCAGACGATTTCAACTTGAGCGGCGGAAAAGGCCAACGTTGGCACAGCCAATATTGGACTTGGTGCTATGATTTGATGATGATGTGTGAAAGTTTCCGGAGGACTTGTTCCCTCCGTCGGTCCAACGGCCATTTTATTAATCGAATCCACTGTGGACAGAGAGAAATTCGCATACTATTCCGAGCAGCCTGGGGCGGCGCGACTAGAAAGGCACGTCGTTGTTTTGATTCGTCACACGATCAAAACGAAACATGTGAAATGTCTCGAATGAATCCTTCTGTTCAGCGTTCTATTCAGAGTCGATTTTAATCAACAGAAGCAAAAGCAAACAACAACAACAACACGTTCAGAGTCAAAAAAAGGACAACGGAATGAGTCAAACAAATTTCATTGATATTAAATCAGTAGTCACTGGCACTGATTGCACAAAAAAGGATTCGGGAACAAAGTAATCAATGAATTCCTCATACGATTTCACTGTTAATTATCCACTGATTGGCTATAATTAGGCAATTACATTTTTGTCACTCGGTAATTAGCTTGGGGATTTTTCACTTGATTAAGGGATAGAAAAGGATTCACGGTGTCTTCAGACGGACAATGAAACAGTAGAAGTCAAACAACGTCTGCAACGCACTAATTCGCGAAAGGTTTTGAAACTTTGCGCCAGAAATCGGGAAAAGGTCAAAAAAGGCGCCTGGGAATCACTTGAACGCCGGCGAACGCATTTCTGAACGGACACTAAAGCCAAAAGCAGCGGAACCCAAACACTACGAGACCGCCAGTACACAACGTGTGCAACTGACTGAGAGTCTGTGGGGCGAATTACACCGCTTTGCGTCTTAGCCACTCACACGGCTCGGTTACACTCGAGAGACGTTCACTTCGCACACGGTCACCGATACGGCAGATACGCTACGCTTTGCCCTACGACGTACGGGCTGAACCGAGCGAATGGAGCCACCGGGAACGGGAAGCATCTCACGGAGCACCATCGACCGCGTCCTGCCGCGCCCCGCCGCTAACAGTATCTTTTCCAGTAGCGAATAACAAGCTGGCAAACTTCTGCCGTCGCACACAACCCACCGATGCTATTGATCGCCGCCCGTCGCTTCCCGCCGTCCCCTGCGACGGGTATGTATTTTTTCCGTTTCGCAAAAGACTCCAAGAGTCGATTTCTCAGCCAAACAAAAGATTCGCTCAAGCGAGGAGGCGCATCGTATCACGAACGACGTCGACTACTGGGAATTAGAGGTTTCACCGCCGGCATTAGTCCACGCCCCTTTTGTTCGGCCACTCATCTCATCTCTTTCCGCGGCCTAACTCGAAACCGACACGGATTCATTGCCTGGTGTCTACTTGACTTGTATATTTGCCTTGTGGTCCGACTCCCGCCCCATTCCGCCTACACAAGCCAGTACATGGTACATAAGCGACGCAGCGAGCGTCGAGCGCTGCGGATAGAAAATGAACAAACTGGAAAGGGGGCGGCACGGCGAGCGGCCGAGTGGTGGATTTGTTGATGGGTTTCGGTTCGTTGGCTTCCAGTCTCCTGCCCCGTTCGTCAGGCGCGCACACACACTCACACAACAACTTCCACCACTGCCATCACGCTACGGACCAGATTTCCTAGGCTGATTGCGTAGAGTAGTTTTACTTATCTATTCGGCATGGCGCCCCTCTCCCGCAACAACTGCACAACACTGAACCGTTTGCTACTGTAGTCAGGCGAAGTTTTCAGTAGGTAGTGCAATGGATCTGGGTGGGATGAATGGCGAGCTCATGGGCGCATCTATTTCTATAAGATGCCAGTGATAGGGGCTGGGACTGTGCCATGGATTATTCTGATCCCGTCACTGGTCCAGTTCGGGGTGTGGATGTGGAGTGAGATTGGGAAATGTTCGCTGGCTGACAGCGATAGCGACGATGTCGGGCCTGTTTGGTAGCTGTCGGGGGGCACATGTGGCGTTTGTTGGAGAACTGAACCCACAAACATGTTTCACACATAATCCTGGTTTAAAATGATATTTGAGCAACTTAATTAAATCCGCTCATCTACGCAATAAACACTCGACACGACGGATCGTAGGTAAGTTAAGAAGTTGTTGCGATTTTGTGTTTGCCAGGCGAATGAACGGCTAATTGCTAGAAAAGCGCGTAAATGGGCAAAATAACACTTTTCGGTCGATACACAATGTTTGATCTTTATTTTTTCTCTTTGGAATTCAGCTATGATCGGACTGAAAAGAAATTTCACGGTAGTATCGCGGAAAAGCAGCAAATGAATAATTTTTCAGGGCGAAATAAGTTTTTGAATTAAGCATCTGGGCGAGGGTTTTTTTTAAAAAACTAACAATGTGCTCAAATCGACGTTTAATTTTTTAGGGAGGAAAATTACGCGTGGTGGCCTTCGAGTTGTGTTATGAATTTTTAAATTTTTTGAATATCTACAGAATCTTCGACAGAATGTTACTTTACATCTATTCAGACCAGAAAGATCTTATTTTACTCAAATTTAAAATCTGCTCTGTGCAAAAACAGCTTATTTGACTCAAATATTAGGAAGAATTTTGCATACTAAAATCACAACTGAGAATCGTGTTGCTGTTGAATGTGTTGTAAAGGGGAGGAAATATTTTCCAAGCGTTTATTAGAAAATGCTGTCTTTCCAAGTTTATAAACATGTTATTAGACATATATGGAGTCATGTGGGGCAACTGTACGCAGTTTTTCAGCAATTAATTAAATAATCAATTGCTTATATGCTGAAACTAACAAAATCCTTTGTTCGTATATTATAAATATTTATGAAAAAAAATACTAATAATGAATCCGTTTACGAGTCTGTTATTACACCTTTTAGTCAGCACGTTATCTGCGGATACTCACTTGCAGCGGTGAGTGTGCGAAGTGTCGAGAATTCAAATTCAACTCTTAAAACTCAATTTATAAGACGAACAGTTGAATATCAAGGAATATCAAGGACGTAAAAGGCTCATTTGGGATAACCGTGCGCAGTTGGAAAGTGAGATCGCGTTTAGCTCCCCGGAGATTGCGTATATCCCCGTAAAACAACGCCACAGTGGCGAACTAATTTTGATATGACTTTGTCTTCGTGTTACATTTTGTTAATCTGTTATTCGAAAATAAGGAAATTTACTTACTTTATTTTATTTATTATATCTGTTTTTGAGTAAATTAATTGCTTACTATATACTTACTGAATCTTAGTTAATTTGCTTATGATTTCATGCAATTTATTGTTTCGGGACGAAAATTTTGCAGAAACATATGTTGGACTTACTTCGAACGTTAAACTTTTTTCCTGATTTTCACTATGACCTCCGTTACAAGCTTAATAACCCAGAGGTATCTATGAGCAAGGATACATTTTGATAGAGTTTATAGACTTTATACAGCACAGAGTAACTCTGCCAAGTGAATTTTCCTCGGTATGTCCGTGTTGACAGTCCCAAACCAATGTACATTAAGAAGGTCTAAGTTGCAGCGTTGGCAACATTTCACTTAGTTTAAATCTTCAAAGAGCCAGGACAAGAGTCTCGGATTGGATTGGAAGAATGGCAACGATTCTCGCAAAGAATTAAGGACTATTCTTTGGGAAGTTGGAACGAGAGCTCATTGAAATACAATATTTTGACGAAGTTGATGAAGTTGAAAAAAAAACGAAAGCATAAATAACCTTGCAGTGTCAAAGACCGGATTGCACGGCAATGATATGTTCGGCATTGTGAACACACACCGTTTTTAAAAGCGGAAAACAGGAAGGAAGTCATGAGTTTGGAGCGGCTATCATTGTGGACAACATTATCAAGCAAATTGTCACAGATTTTAAGCTCGTTGAAGAAAGAATCTGTGCGATTAGATTAAAGTTTTTTTTTCAATTTCTGGCTGGTCAATTATCGAGTGCCTACTAAAGACAAGAAGAAATGGATAAAGGACAATTTTTACTGCAAATTAGAATATATGATAGATGCTACACCGTTAAACAACATTAAAATGTTTCTGGGTAACTTATTTTGGCCGCGGAACGGCACATAGAAGAGCAAATGCAGCAAACAACCTTCATATAGAGAAAAGTGATAATGAACACGGCTGAGAAACTCTCCAGTATGTTTCAAATATTTAAATACATAAGCGAACGTGGGTGTTTCCGGATATTCACACATTCGATCAAATCGACCACTTTCTCATACAAACGCAAGCGTCCAACAGCATTCGTGACGCATTTTCGTAGAGCGGAGCTGTCTGCAATTCAGACCTCTATTTTATAAGGGTCGCGCTGCATCTCCAAAAGCTACAAACCAGAAAGAAGTGTTGCACTATAATACCAGCTCCACGGGCTGAACGGTAGCTCAGTAACATCAATATGGATGTCAGTGGTGTAGAATGGTATACCTTCGCAGGTGGGAAAGGCTTAAGGTAACAACCGAAGATTTTCCGAACAACTGGTTCGGCGCAGAACGCAAAGAAGCAGAAGCAGAACAAGAGTTCTTAGTCTTATCACAAATCAGCGATGGAGTACAAGCAGTTGTAGTTGACTTCAGAAAAAATTGGGGAAGGCTAGGGGAGTCGGGGTTTGGATTTTGGAGTAGAACGAACGAAGATTTATTACCTGTGCAAAAAAGTTTATAAGGATTTACAAGAAATGACGTCACTAACATTAAATCGAATCGCACAAGATTGCAGCCAACTTCATTTTGAAGTCTCGTCATGAGGCTTTCTTTTTCAGTACGTGACATTTCTTTGAAGCCTGAACAACAATGTGTCCATTTTGGTGCCAACGAAATTTGCGGGAAGGATTACTTTTTTGCTTTCATTTGAAGAAATCTGCAGCTGAAAGTCGTCGTGTGGTGCAGGAAGCCTATGGAGATAATGCTTTATCGATTTTTACTTGTGCGTACTGGTTTTGACGTTTTAGAAGTGCTGATTTTAATAGCGATGACAAAGAGTGCAAAGGACGAGCAGAAAAGCTTGAAGATGCCGAATTGGAGGCTCTATTGGATGAAGCCTCGTGCCAAACGTCAGAACAACTTGCAGAAACATTGGAAGTGACTCATCAAGCCTGTTCGCCTCTGTACGCTTAAACGCTAAGGGAATGACCCACAAGGTAGGATTATGGTTGCCGTATGAATTGAAGCAGAAAGATGTTGAACGACCTTCTTCCACTTGTGAACAGCTGCTCCAACGGCAAAAAGAAAGGGATTTTTGCATTGGATTGTAACTGGTGCTGCAAAATGAATTCATGACGATAACCGTTAGCGCGGAAAATCATACGCGCCGCCCGGTCATACGCCAAAATCAATGCCAAAGCCGAATATTCACTTTGGCAAGGTTATGCTTGGTGGAACCGATTGGGCGTAGTGTACTTTGAGCTGTTAAGACCAGGTGGTAGATCACAGGTTAACTCTACTGAATACAATTGATGCGTTAGACTCGAGCATTGAAACAAGAACGGGCGTAATACAAGCAAAGACGCGATAAAGTTATTCTTTAGCATGACAATACTCGACCACATGTTGCAAGGCCAGTGAAAAGACACCATGAAACGCTTAAATGGTAAGTCCTACTCAACCCACGGTGTACCCCGGATATTGCTCCTCCTTCCAACTACTATTTGTTTTCGTCGATGACGCTTACCCTTGAGGAACAGACCTTTCCCTCTTTTGATGAACTTCAAAATTGGATCGATTCGGGTATAGCCGCATATATATGAGTCGCTTCTTGCGATGGGAAAAAGTAGTGACTAGCGATGGAGAATACTTTGAAAAATGAATATGTGGCAAATTTTAACACAATATAGTGTCAAACTTGAAAAAAAAATCCTTTATAACTTATTTGTACAGGTAAAATACTTCATGATTTCTAGAGAAACAAAGGCAGAATTTGACCTAGTTTCAAATTTGATAGTCGAATAAGCAGCTTCTGTTTTCTGTTTTTTTTTTTAAATCCAGTGTTGACTCCAGTTTCGTCTAAGTTCTATATTCAGGATGGTAGTAAGTTTTGTTTTAGTCTGACACCCACGAGCTGGTTTTTTTGGGTTGGGGAGTGAAGGTAATTTACGCCTGGAGTGTGGAACTCCTACAAGCGCATTTTACCAGACTACCAACTAAACACTCCCCCTGTCAACAGACCGTAGCCTGCAACTGTTTGACAACCAGCAAATCTTCTCGTCTCATTAGCATTTCCAGTCTGCGCATTAGTATTTCCAGTCTGCGTTGCGTATGTTCGACTGTTCGCCCGGTGACCAGTGCTGCTATATCATTCACATAGCCGACCAAGTCTGATGTCCATAAGTCTGGTCCCAGTATAGAGTCTTGCGCTACACCAGTCGTTATCTCTATACTCTATACTATACTATACTCTATTCTATGCCGCCCATCTTGTGTGTCCTAGTGTGTCATTACTTTAAAAATTCCAAATCAATCCCAAATCTCAAATTCCGCATCAAGTACCCTGGCAGTCAGAAAGAATTTTCCAATATGCATTCCTTACGCCAAGCGTCACTAGTTCAACAACAACTAGTTCGACAACTCGTTTGGTATCAGTTTAGTGCACTTCGCCTCGACGGACTGTATTTATCACTTCCATGATGGCATCGCAAGTGGATTGCCTGCTCTAAAGCCATACTGCCGAGGAGATCGGTCCCCTGCAGCACGAATCGCATCAGTGAGTCTTTCCTTAATGAGATTTTCGAACACTTTTCCGGCTGTGTCCAGCATACAAAGCGGGCGGTATGTATAAGGCTGGCCTGGTCCCCTACCCTCTTGCTGATCTATGCGAGCCTCGCCACCTTCAACTGAGATAGAAATACACCTTCTCTCAGGCAAGCGTTAACGATATTGAGTAGAAAATCAGGACAAACGTGGAAGACCATTTGTAGCCTTTGTATTTTTAGTCTTCCATTGGCCAGGAGTTGTGCAGCATCTTTCTTCGTTACTTCGAGTATGCCAGCCTTTGCCATCGGCGATTCCCCGGAGAAAGTTTGAATTTTACTAGAGTTAATCCAGGGAACCCCTTTTGGATGGCTTCTTAAACCTCAGCCGAGTGGGCGATGCAGTCCAGGTCCCTTACTTCCAATGAAGCCCTTGGCTCCAAAGTAGAAACAGTGGATTTTGCCCCAAGGACGTTCTTTATTTTATCGCGGAATATCGATTTATCGGAGGAGTCTGCTCAAAACTCGACGAGTAGGCCTCCGGATCTGGTCGATTGTAGAGCTTTAACAATCGTCCCTGTTTTCTCCAGCTTGACATTTTTGCGGATATCCGTCAGTGGGCTTCACAACAATGGCGTCCCTAAGAACTCTTCGCTTTTTTTCTTGATGGTTTGTCCACGCTATTTGTTAAAGTATTCCACGAGTCCACAAAGTATTTATAAACATGTTGCCGATTAAAAGTAAATGCACGTCCTTCACTTGGGGCTTCTGGACCTCTTGTGGAAAAAGACGGACTTCTTTTAAGCAAACACGTACACCAATCAGCTCCAGCGTTTTTAATTCTATGCCATGAGACTGGAGTGTGAAGCATGTCAAATTTAACAGCGCAAATATATGCTAACTTCCTCACTTCTTCTGGCAAGAAACCAATGTAAATTGACACACATTTTAACAATTGATCCGCCAATGTTTTCTCCTGGCCAAGGTCGAATACCTTTCTAGAAAAGAAACCTACAGTGGTGTTATACCGGCACTTTTTAAGACCAATATCAGCTCTATTTTCGAATGGACCTAAAATTATATTAGAATAAGTCATAAAAGACCAAAAAAGGAAACGATATACATAATGACTATAGGTCACCGAACTGATGAAAACAAGTGTTCAGAAATAGATAGAAAATTGAATAAAATAGACCAAAAAGTTTAACAACGAAAAACTTTACTAGCGTGATGTTTATATGAAACAAATCGATTACCACTCACACACACCATCACACAGTTATTAAAATGGCTGATACCATTGCGCGATAGTGTGACGCTTCGTAACTTATTCCACTTTTGTTGCAATCTCTTTTCTTCGCAGAGCTTTTTTAATTGATACAATCAATCCCCGTAATTTGAACTCCGGCCTCCCCAAGTGGTGTAGTCCAACTACGCCAGCGAGAGGGGCCCCATCTAATGTGTCAAATTAACCTGTCAGGACACCCCCAGTACAATGTGAAACGCGATTCCATTTGTCAATCGATTGTAAGCATTTCTCCAACTAAAGTCTCCGGGAAGAGCTCTCTAATTTTGCTGAAGACTTCACTGCGCTATTGGCTCCATTTTATGTATCTTCCTTCGAAAAATCATGCAGATTTAGCACTGTGACCTTCGAATCTTATACAAGTGATGCGTGAAACATCCATGCCCGCCTCAGAGCTATATCAAGCAGAAGTCACTCTCACTATTCACTCAATTGAATCCCTTCATCTGCAGAACAAAGATCAGACGGAAAGAGAAAAGACCTCTTCTTTGTGTCGTGCTCCCAAGATTGCCAATCGCTAGGGAAGTTTTAGCCGCATTCGTTGGTGACTTCTTCTGTGTTGTCTTCATCCCCCTTTTAACAAGGGGGATGATGGACACACTTCTCCATCAACACTGCCCTTTGCCTCCATCGTAATGTTCCTCATCCGTTTCCTCTCTCACCCCAGTGAAACTCCCTCTTCTAGTCCATCAATACGTCCAGACCCGCGTGCTTACTATTAACATGGCTCACTTCGGGAATAAGCCTCAGCAGGCCGTTGTAGTAGACTTTGTAAAAGTCCGAGCCCTGGGCAACAGCTGGTGTAAATATCATTCCGTAGTTACTGTTCTTCGTGTCGCAGAGTAGGGGTTGGTCCTCCAGATAGTCCTTTAGAATCCGCATTCGGAATTCAGGTGCTTGAAATCGAGCATTTCCAATCTCTTCCAGGATATCCAGTTAAATGCATTTTTGACGACCAAAGCATTCAGGGTGCAACCCACCGTGTGGAATTGCTGCATATTTCTGGACTACGTTACCAATTTCTACGATTGTATCAACTGTGGAGCACCCTGACCTGAAAGAATTTTGCCCTGGAGATAGACATGCAGTAGCATGGATCGTATTGCCATGCCTTCCTCAAATGAGTTTACTGAAAATTTTTGTGGCCAGCCTAGCCAACGTAGGAAGACGTATGTTTAACCCCCTTTAATTTGCCGATTAATAAATGTCACGTCACCGTCAACAAAATGATCATCTCTTCACATAAGCATGCGTTAACGTGCTGAGGAATTGGTCAGGGCAGAAGGCCTTGATTTTACCTTTCATGGACAACATTTCGTCCTTCAGATCCCTCTTTGCGAAATGTAGACTTGCGATCGGTTTTTCATCATTAACGGCTTCCATGAGGAAAAAATGGATGGGAAAAGGACTCGCATAATTGCGTCCAATTTCCTTTCGCATATATGCAAGGTAGCTTTAAGGAGCCGAACTTCCAAATCCACAGTTTGTATCCCAGGCTCCATAGATTCATTTTTAAATCGTACACCAAATCTTACGCTAACGGGTTTTACTGTTTTTGATGAATCTGCGAGGGATAATCCTAGTTGACTAGCTGAATGTGCCGAGGGTATTTCGGTGAGGCCCGAAAAACTTGTAGGCAGACGTAATGCTTCTCAAGATCGCTCCACTATCTTTCTCCAATTGATTCCCTTAGTGACTTGGTGACCCAGGTGATATTTCTTAGACACAGGCAGAAAAAGGATTAGGAGATTTATAACATAAAAAAGAAAATAGTGAAATATAAAAATAAAAATAATAAGAAAGGCGTGAACTTCTTAATTAACGTAGAAATGAGTGAAGTTTTTAAAAATATCCTTTTGTTGGATCCTATTAGACTGATAAAATTTTTACGTGGCGAGAAACTCAGACGGCTCAAAATTTTATTGGCTACAAGCCCGAATAAGGTCCCATTGTCAAAAAAAGAATTTATATTGAGGTAGTTACGTGGTCTTTACTCAAAGAACGTGCAATCAAGCTCGAAAAAAATAAGTGGATCCGGATGAATGTTTGACTTTTGATTTAAAAAATAAAATTATTGTTCAAAAATGCATTTTGAGTTATTCTTTGGATCAACTGGAGACCCAACCCTATTTCAGGATTTTTTTAACAATTTTCCGTTGCTGCAAGCGCTTGAAATGTTTACTGAAGGATGATTTCAGGAGGAATATGTTGAAAGTTCGTTAATCAATGCAAACTTGAATTGAATCGAAACAATTGAAAAATTTAAAACATTTACCATGCAGTTCATTGACACCATATGAATAAAATCACACGAAATATGTCCGTGCGTGTGTGTGGTAGAAATCAGAACTGCAAATGATGATTGAAGGCGTCATGACATCGGAACTAAAGCAATTGCAATAATCATCAACTGGAAACTGTTGAATTTCTAATTGATCGATACTGACAAGTTCCAACGCAAAATATGTTGACCTCTTTGACGTATGTACATCGACGGACATATGGTTAGGTCAAATTCATACATGAATGTGAAATGAATGACTAAAAGTTCGCGGACTACCCAATGTGGTATGGCGGCACAAATCACTGAATTGCAAATATAAATCGTGCTGCGTGCCATGTCGACAATAAATAGAATATTGAAAGCTTTGCTGGGATGTTGCATTCGTTTGAGAATGTGGAGAATTACAAAACAGTGATGGGTGGTCTCGTTTGTGACCTCATTACAATTGATCAGAAAGAGGTGGCATATGCTACATTGCATAGAACTTCAATGCATCATTGACCGTTCACTTTGCCACAATTGTGTTGTTTTCAATTTATGAAAAAATTAAATGAAAAGATGTTTTCAGAAGATTTACATGGGCTGACAGAGCCTCAGATGAAGGATGTGGAAAAATATTATTCTGGAAATACATTAACTTTCGCATATTTCGCTTACCGAGCAGAAGTCTAGGTCAAGCAGTAACGAAATACTACAGAATTCTATAAAATTAAATGAAAATCAATCCTTGGTATTCAACCGGGTGCTTATTGGGTGGGCCAAAAATTCAAGTTTTGGCCATAAATCTAATTACATGTGCAGTAGCAATGTTATTGCCGTAGTTTGCTCGCGAACCCTCATTTTCATGCCTGTCAATACGCCCAGATTTTGACTATCGTTTTGATTCGATCAACGCTTTCCCAATGTTCATAGGTCTCACTCAAGGAATTTGATTCTTTTTTAGAATTACTACTCCGGTTCTTTAAAGTGTCATCGTAAGCCCGCAACTAATCACCCTTTCCTCGCTACATAAGCAGATATTGTCTGACTTTTGCCTGCCACAACTAGGGCTACAGCATTGCCCCATAACCGATTAGACGCGATTCAGCCGGCAGCTCAATGCTCGGTAGTCCCGAGTACAGACGAGTTCGCAAGAATCCGGGCAGAGGATGTAGCCACACACATCTGATATAACTATCATCCCACGACTACCGCCCTCCATGCCGAAGAGTAGGCTGCGCATCTTCTGGTAGTCCGTCAGCACTCGCATCTGGTACTCTGGGACTTGAACACAATACTTTCATATGTTCTACGTACATTTGAAAGTATCTTTCTTAGGACATGCATTCTAGAGTCTCTTTTCAGAACGGAAAATATTTCTGTTTGTTACTACTGCTACTGGAGGGGACACACACTGCAATTCGTGGGCCTCCGTTGCATTAGACAATGAAGGGTTGTCACCCATTCTTCTTTTAGGGACAGAGCAATGCAGAAAACCCGCTTCAGTAAAAAAGTCTGGATTAAAGGAATATATCTCAGAGACTTTGAAACTGAAAGAACTGGAAGAGATCAGGAAAAATACTCAAAGACTATTCAGAATAGCTCGCCCCACAAACCGAGATACGGATTGGGAAGACTATACGCGAAATCTGAAAATTTTTAAAACAGCTGTAAGAAGAGAGAAAATGAAATCCTGGAATCTTTTTTGCCAGCAATATTGAGGGAGATAACGAGACATCTAGGTTAAGCAGGGCTCTGAAAAGAGAACCACATGTGGACACGATGCTTCAAAGAAAGGAGGACGGATCGTGGATAACAAATAGCATAGCACGTCTCAAGCTCCTACTAAGCCAACACTTTCCGGGCTCAACAGATGAGGAGACAGAACAAGTAAGCAACGTGTCTACCGTGCCCCCCAACCTCCTAAAAGAAATGGTAAGCGAAGAAAAGGTCCTTTGGGCCATTAATACCTACAAACCTCACAAATCACCAGGAATCGACAAAGTGTATCTAATCATGCTTATGAAAGCGGATATAACAATAATAATGATTTTGGTGAAAATATGTAGAGCCTCCATATCCAAAGGCTATATTCCTTTGGACTGGAGAGAAGCTAAAGTAGTTTTCATACCCAAGCCGGGAAAAGTCAGCCACTACAAAGCAACGGATCGCCGACCTATCAGCTTAACGTCTTTCATGCTGAAAACCCTGTAACGCCCGGTGGATGGGTAAATAAAATGCACCGTGAACATAACGGAGCTTTTCCCCAACCAACACGCATATCTCCCAGGGCGCTTAACAGAGACAGCACTACACGAAGTCGTAAGCAGAATAGAGAGGAATCTTGCCATCAAAGATTACACTTTGGCGGCCTTCATTGATATCGAGGGAGCCTTCAACAATGTAAAAACTGAAAGCATAATAGCAGCCATTCAAAGATATGCAATAGACCCATATCTAACTAAATGGATGACGGAAATACTAGCTAAAATGAAGATTACAGCCGAAGGAAACGGCGTAACCTTGAATAAATAGACTAACAGGGGTACACCACAAGGCGGCATAGTATCACCACTTGCTTGGGTGCTCACAGTTAACCAAATAGTGGAAGACCTCAACGGGAAGAGTTTCAAAACGATAGCGTACGCTGACGATATCTTCATACTGATAAGTGGAAAGTTCCCGGAAACCATATCGGAATTGATGCAGACCGCACTCTCACATCTTTTTGAGTGGGCGAAGCTAAACGGACTGCGCAGCAATGCCGACAAAACGGAGCTTATACTTTACACAAAGCACCGTAAACCGGAGACATTTTCACCCCCGACCATTGACGGAAAACATATCAGTTTAGTAAACAAGGTGAAATACTTAGGTGTAACCTTGTATAGTAAGCTAACTTGGACTCCACACATAGGAGCAGTCAGAAGGAGAGCTACAGCGGCGCTCTTCACAATGAAAAGACAAGTGGGGGAAACCTGGGGAATAAAACCCGAAATTGCCCACTGGATCTACACAACAGTAGTGAGGCCAATAACCACCTACGGGGCATTGGTTTGGTGGCAGGCATTACAAAAGAAAACCATTGCAAAAGAGCTAGAGAAGATCCAGCGAATGGCCTGCCTTGGCATCGCAGGTGCCATTAGGTCTACGCCAACTGCTGCAATGGAGATGATGCTTAATCTCATGCCACTCGACAAATTCATCTTCAGAGAGGCATCACTTGCGAGCATCAGATTAAAATCCACTTATGGGTTGTCTAACCACACTCAAACGCGGCACGTATGCATATTGAAAAAAATGGAGAGAATGGCCTCGTCAATTGAAAGGGAGCTGGATAGAATTCAACTAATAGTGGACACAACAATTCCAAACCACATCAGCATTCTGACTAGAGAAGCGTGGAAAACGGTGCAGGATTTCACATCTGGAAGTGAGATCATGATCTACACCAATGGTTCCAAAACGGACGAAGGAAGCGGCGCTGGAATCTTTTTCCCAAATCACCTGCAACTCAACCGAAGTTAGAAACTCGAGAGCCACACCACAGTTTTCCAGTCGGAAGTGTTTGCAATAAACGCGGCTACAGAAGCGGCAACAAACAACCTTGATGGAAGTATACAAATACTCTCGGGCAGTAAGTCCGCACTGCAGGCGCTTGTCACTAACCTCGTAGTTTCACAACTGGTGCAGGATTGTAGGCAGACTCTCAAAACCGCAACAAACCGAGTAAATGTAAAACTGACATGGGTCCCTGGACACGCCGGAGTAGAGGGAAATGAAAGAGCGGATAAGCTAGCGACAGCTGGATCAGCCGACCAAAATGCCACTAGAATAGACACAATTAAAATGCCACTAGCAACGGTAAAAAGGGAACTAGACGAAATCCTCTGGAAAGAGACAGATACGGCTTGGAATGACAGGAACGACTGCAGGATAAGCCGACCTCTTTGGCATCACCCGAATCAAATGAGGACAAAACAACTCCTAGGGAAAAACCGAAATGGCGTTAGAACATTGGTGGCAGTATTATCAGGCCATAATCTTCTAGGTCAACACGCCAAACGGATAGGAATCCGAACGGATGACACCTGCCGAGCTTGCGGCGAGGAGGAAGAAAGTACAGAGCACTTCCTCCTAGACTACCGAGTCTGGCCAACAAATGCCTTACTTGGCTGAGGTGTACTGGCGTAACAGAATTGGAACACTTGGCGACCACAGAACTGAGGGAACTCCTTGGATCTCTATAGGACGGCAGGATGGACCATCTTTAAACAATAGTACTACCTATTGGGAGCCAAAGACCGATTCTAGCCTATGCTATTTTCCAGCAAGTTGACCTAAGCACAAATAATAATAATAATAATAATAATAATAATAATAATAGATTTGCTCCAAAAATATCTTTTCAAAACATCATGTGAACCTTGGCACGGTCAGTGCTTCTAGGACATTTTGCAGATTAAAAATCGACAGTCTTAATTGCGCAACGCGAGACATGATTACCAAGCATCTGAAAAATGGGATACCATCCCAAAGAACGCATTAATCCTTTTTCGACCGAATATAAATGCCGAGGGAATGAAAAGGCTAGTAGCACGCATTGCACTAATGATTTTGGTGACCTACTCAGCACTAGACATTTTACTAACTGCGTTGTTACCTTTCTTGAAAAGGACTCTTGGAGGATTGTTGGGCACGGTAGAGATTCCTATTTCGTCAATGTGTCAATGAATTTTGGAGAAAACTTATACTTGTTCATTACCAGCCATCTTCTTTCCGTTGTTGAAACGGGGAGGAATTTAGTTTTATCTGGCAAACTCGTAAGCTACATGTTATGCAGTCATTCGTTAGAAAATATCATCCAGTTGTAGGAAAACCTTATAAAATTCTTGTTCTTTAATTAACAAGAAAGATGTATTGTACATTCTTAGTTTTTTTGCAGCTGCTGTTCTTTTTGAAAGAAACCCTAAAGTACTTTCTTTCATGCCATATTACTTCTAAAATATCTTGAGAACTAGAGAACGTTCTGAAGTTCTTATTCTTCGGTTCGGCATCTTGTAGTGGAACATAATATTAATTACACTATTATACTATACTTAAGAGAATGTCCAAAATAAATATCTGAAAGGTAAGACTGCACGCTTAATGTTACCTGTCCAGCAATGAAGAAATAGATCAAAGGTCAACTGCTTCACCACCACCAATTTTTGCTTTTGTCAATCCTGAACAAGTAATGCTTTATCCTGCAGCTCACAGTTACACGTGTGACAAGGAATCGAGAAAAAACTGTTACGTATGCCGATGTGTAGCCGACATAAAAACAAACAAAAAAAATATATACAAATAAATGAATAAATAAATCAAATAGAACGAAGAATAAAATTAAAATAGAAAAATTTATAATTAGATTTAGGTATTAAAATAAAATAATTAATATTTATAATATTAATAATAATAATAATTAAGTTTAATAATATTAGTAAAAAACAAAAAAAAACATATAAAAAACAGTCTCAGTTAAAAATAAAAGTCTCAAAAAAGAAATTTCTCAGTAGGAAAAAAGAAACAAAAAAGTTTCTTGGAACGTTTTTTTCCATTGATATAGTTCACTTGTTTGTTGTGAACATATCGCTATAAGTAGAATAGAAAAATTTTGATATGGAAATCCAGTATAAAGTTTTGGAAATAATAATTGTGAATTTAAGTATTGAAGATAATAAAGAGAATCTAGAAGTATTAGTAGCTGTTTGAAGTGTTTAGCCCCAGAAGTCCACGAGCACAAAATCTTTAAATTACAAAGCCCAAGAGAACATTTAGATTACGAGCGAGGCCAACAAGTCCCGCAAACTAGCAGAGGTGGTCAGAGGTAGCGCAGCAGAATTCATTAAAGTCCCGAAATCAAGCCGAGGTAGAGATTCGTGTTGGAGGAAGAAGAGGTGGTCAGAATCCGCGCAGCAGAAGCAAGTGTAGTCCCAAAACCAACTGAGGTGGAGATTCGTGTTGGAGGCAGCATGGGTGATCGGAATCAGCGCAGCAGAAGCAAGTAAAGTCCCGAAACCAAGCTGAGGTGGAGGTTCGTGTTGGAGGAAGCAGAGGTGATCGGAATCAGCGCAGCAGAAGCAAGTAAAGTCCCGAAATCCCGCAGAGATGGCGAATCGTGTTGGACGCAACGCAGCAGAATTCATACGCTCAAGTGAAGTCCCGAAATAGAGCCGAAGTGAACACGATCAGCGCAGCACAATTCATGTGAATTAAATATTTTATATTTTCATACTTTTATTTGATCATATCTATTTTATTTATCTATTTTCTCTAATATGAAAGAGTAAGCTCTTTCTGTGTGTGTGTGAGACATGGAAGGATCAGGGTTTAAATAATGTCCTAGAACCCCCACGCCCGCGCGGTGACGTAGTCCGGCCTTTGCATTTTCAAATAACCCTGTCTATTTAACCTTGTTCTTGTTTTCACTGCTGGCGCGTCCTATCGGTTGGGATAATTAGATCATTATTATTATTAATAATTTTTTTTTTTTAAAATACATCACAAAAATGTTATCATAACTCATGACCACATTTAAAAAAGAATTAGGAGAGATCATTAAAAGAAAGGAAACGGCGGAAGAGAGCGCTAAAAGAACAAAAAAAAAACCCTACACAACAAAGAAAAATCATAACAAGAAAATCAACAATAATTCAAATTAACCAAGCTGAAAATAGCATCTCGTTTTACTCTACCGGCGGATAGGCTTCCTGACATAACTAAAAATATTATCTTTACTAATAATACTAATCTATCAATCAGTTTCTCAAGTTTTTTGTTACTAAAAACTGATTATGTAATAGTACCTATAAATAAAAATAATTACAATAGTATAATTAAAAATGCCTGTCGTATATAGTGCTCGAAACGTTACTCCAAACGTCTTCTAAGATGAAACTGGTGGTTTAGATAGGGAGATACTTGGTTCAGTAGTTGGTAGCCTAGTTAGTTGGTTCGTCATAAATCAAAAATTCAAAGCATTGGACGTATTTTCACATATTTATCTTGTTTATATAGAACTGTTTCTGATTTTCTTCTCTTCCGGATCAATGTTTTACTAACCCGTACAGATATTCATTTTTAAAACAATCGTAGATCCTTTTTCTGAGCAGACACATATAATAATCTTGGTCCTGGATTTTATACACATTTTTTGAAGTCTTCAAACGGCGTCGCGTCGTTGTAATTTGTCATGAAACTATTAGCTTATTCGCTAATTTATAAGATGCTTAGTTGTTCCGTGTGAATTTTTCCCTTAGACGTTATCTTTTGTTTGTAAAGTACAACCATAAATTAAAAGCCAGCTTACACCTAGCTAATCTTTCCTTCGTTTGTAACAAAGGGCTGGACGCATATTTCGACCAAAAATATGGTATTGTATATAGGGGCACGTCATCTTACAGACGCACTCAGTACGTCATACCACATACTTTCCCATTGTGCAGAAATTGATATTCTTCCGTCAATTCTTACGAAATGTCAGAAATATTTCATTTATTTGTTTTAAATGACACACAAACGTTTGGAATTGGAACTATATATTTTGAGGTTAGACGGTTTGATGACATTTCCAATGTGAAAATTAGTATTATGTTTGACATTTATGAAATGAAGTGGGGCAATTAGTTTTCATAGAATCCACAATGGATAAATACGGGTGCCTTAATATTTAAAAAAATAATATTAAGCAAAGTGCCGAGAAATTGCAGCTGGGGAACACATTTTTCTTTCAACACGATAATGACCCCAAACATACTGCTGGAATAAATAAGCTTTGGTTGGCCTACAACGTCCCAAAAGTCTTAGGTACACCTCCTCAATCACCAGATTTACTTGAAAGGAAAATTCGAGAGCGTGACATAACAAGCAAAAAGTCATTAAAAAATGTTATTTTGAACGAGTGGAACAAAATAACGGCCGAAGAAGCGTCAAAACTTGTTCAATCCATGCAAAATAGGCTAAAGGAAGTCATTTATAGGAAAGGCTATGCTACTAGATATTGAGGTTCTTAATCTGATAAGCTAATATAGTGCTTTTCAAATAAAATGATTAAATTTTTTCAGTTCTACACAGACTTTTTTGGATGAATTTCGATGACTTCTTGGAAGAAACTTTTTTATTTTGGTTATTCTAAGCAACGAACGAGTATTCAGTTATGTATTTATCTAGCATATAGTTTAATGGAACTAATAAACAACATTTTTTTAGTTATAAGCAAATTGCAAAGGTTTTTATATTGATATGTTTGCTACGACCAGCAAGTGTACGCAGACTTTTTTGAATAAGTGTATATGATGTTAAAGGCCGAAATACAATACTGCGTGACGGCGATACGTGAGCGCGAGCGATTCTCCCTCGTCGTCACGCAACGCATTCAATCTTCAATGCACGCGATGCGGGGAACATTAATGTTCATATGACAAGTGTCAAATTGGTGACATTTTAAATGAAATTCGCTGAATATTGTTTTTGATTTTTTAAAAGTTTTGAATTTTGAATGTGCCTAGCAAATAAAAGCCTTAACTAGGATGCACGAAATTTTCATTCAAAATTCATTCATAATAACCAATGTACTTAAAAAGTAATTAAGGCGTTTGAATTTCAAATTTCATTTAAGCGCCATATTGCATTTGACAAACGTCACGCACATTGTTGCGAGGAATTTTCGTTTTTCCGAATATTTCCCGCCTCGCATCGACGCATCGCAATCATTGTACGATGTTGCATACAAATGCATGTTACGAAAACTGCTTGACATTTGCTGCCAGACTCTCGTCGCGCTTTCGTATTGCAGTCTCGCTTTATTGTATTTCGGCCTTTATTCAAGCAACGATTTTTGGGTACCTCTTAAAGGCCGTGTTCAAGCGTGGTGTGAAAAACCAGCGTCAAACAGATTATGTAGAAGAGAAGAGTCGATGAAGTAACTTGGAGCTGAAAACACTCCAAAATGTTTGTGCTGAGCGCCAAAAAGGCTTTTGTCACGCTTTTGTCAAAGCGTGACATTTTTATGCATGTTAGGGACAGCGGGACAGAGAGCTCCAAAGCTTTTTCTCTCTCTCTCTCTCTTAGTCACCATGGACTGATATCACGCTCAAAGTGTTAAGGATTTAATTTGCCAAGCGATCAGATCGTGATTTAAGAAATCACGGTCTGAAGCAAGAATGCAATAAAACTGAAGATGCAGATTATTTCAACATCATCAGATTTCTTCAGTTGTAGTAATTATTTGGCAACTCCTTTCTGTGCCTTGCCATAATCATTCTCAACAATGAACACGCGAACATTTTCAAATAAAATAAAAATTAATATATATTTACTGTTGAATACTTAAAAAAACTTTTGAAAGCTCGATTTCAACGTTTAAGATTGCTTCTCGTTAATTTTAGATACTGTCGTGGTAAAAGATACTTTACAATAATCGTTGATTGATGTGTAATGCAGCGGTTAAAACTGAAAATTTACCATTAAATCCTCGTCAACTCGAAATTTCCACTGATTGTGCAAGAATCGCTAATGCCACTATTAAACGTTTTCCCAACAAGCTCTGAATTTAAATCAAAAGCAAAAAAAAATATTATTTTAAACAATGTTTATTCCGGATTTATGTCAACAAATGAAAAAAAAGAGCAAAACGACATTGATTTTAAATACTTTCTATTTATTTTTCTGTCCCATTTCACTAATAATTCTGAGCAAATACACAATTATTTTTGCATAATATTTTATTCACAACATTTTCATACAAATAGTTTTCACCGAGTTATGAGTCAAACAATATTTTTTTTTCCATGCAAATCCATTTAGTAACGATTCGGAAAATTGAGAAAAAGCTGTGTGTTTAACACACAATAAAAAGGAACAAGAAAAAAAACATATTGTGTATAATTTTAACTGTAAATTGAGTGAACCGAGTGAACAATGGCTGTTACACACATCGGAGAATGAAAATTTGTACCAGAAGTTGCTGAAATGATGACTATTGTTGTAATGAGCTCCACGAAAGTGTATCATATGTGAAATGCATTGTGCTGCTTGTGTGGCTGAGCACCTTTTTGGAGTGAAGCGGAAGGGGCTTGAAAGCAATCCAATCTTACAGATCTACCGTAATTCTTCAGCACAAGCCATCCGGATCATATGTTGCCTACCGCTGCACAATCAAATTTGTCAACTAGTGATATCCACATAATTAGTGTGTATGGTGAAGTTGTACCGTAATTACACTCCTTCGCACCTAGCGCTTACATCGCGATGAAATCGAGCTCACCTGAATTTATTACGGTGGCGATATTCTAACCATTGTAAATTCACACTCATTTTATCTTTTAGGGATATCAGAAAACCGAAAATGAGTCTTTATGATGCCACGCACTATGCGTTTATTACAGTATTATTAATAAAAAGAGTACAATGTGAGATCTCATATGCGGTGATAATCATAATGGTCTCGAATTTTACACACTTATGGTTTCAAAAATACTGGTTACAGATAATTGCTGTTTCTATATGATTACATATATCTTTTGTAACGGATGTGGAAAATTTTTTTTTTTCGAGAAATGCAGAGAAGGCGGATAAGTTGTTTTAATTGATTGTGTGGAAATGGAAGAGTAAATTGTTATTATTTTTGTTATTCTAAGACGATACGTTGAATGCTTCAGGGTGTAGTAGAACAATTTGAAACACATCAGGTGCAAAGTATCTCAATTAACCATTTTCAATACAAATGAAAATTACAAAAAAAAATTTCATAACTAACAGGAAGATACCAATTTTCGGTTGTGATTAGAAAACTTGTGGCGAATTTTATTTGATTTCGTACATTCGTTATTGAATATAGGTTCGTATTTGCATAGATGAAGGATATATGCATGAATGAAGGGTGAAGTATACGTTGCACTTAACGTACATAGTTGTATGACTTTGAGAGATGATTTCAATGTTTTCATGTAGCTTTTAGTGCCTTTCATTTTCATTTATACTCTTCTTTAACTTGTGAACATTTTTCAAAGCGTCTTTTCTACTTCGATTCAATCCAGAAAATGTAAAGAAAATCCAGATGGTCCAAAGATTAGGTCCACCAAAAATTTACGGAAAATATATTGGGACCGGAATGACAGGTGCTAGTAACATTTGAGTTTATGTATCTATAGGGTCGTAACATTCAGAAATTCATTAACAATAATTTGAATTCAGACGCTTTCACCAATTCTTGCACAATTAGTCACGAAATATAGCGGCTAAACCAGATTATATGATCCGGGTTTCATTACTCCCGTCTTGTGTCATCGGTGAACCAATGCAGAACGGAGGAAATCAAGGAATTGCCAATCCAATATGGCTTTTGACCATATTTCAATGAAACAGTTGTTGATTCAAAATTTAACCGTATTCTGTCCATCTGAGTAGTCCCCAATCTACATTGTCTTGTCAGTATAGAGAAAACATTAACAAATATATCCCCAAGCAATAATCTTCTTTAATTTCCAAACATACTCGTGGTCAACCAACTGAGCCTTCTCAAAACCCTTCTGATAAGTCGGACTTTCCAATATAATGGGATAACTTAAAAAGTAGTAGAAGAACTCCCAGAGATATGCTCGTAGAAAAGGAAACAAATACCAAATCATGATACGACAGAGAGTGGCCAAAGTAATCGTCCTTGATATTTCCACTACTCTGACTAGAGGTCTGGTATTGAAAAAAAACCCTGTCAGCTCTTACGAGGAGGCATTTTTAAGTTCCCGGAATGGGGGTAAGAAGTGAAAATAAAACCACGGAATTGATTTTCAATTTCAATATTTTTCAACATTTTTCAGATCTTTCAATTTGCTTAAAGTGTTCTATCTTTGCCCGAAAAGTAAGTCGGCACTGCGTCGTTCACTTCTTCATCACTTAAAAATTTCTTTCCAGAAATCACTGGAAGCTTGGTTAAAACTGCAATGTAAAGGATCCAAAATATTAAAGCCCACCATGTGCAGGGCAGCAGGGGAGAAGTGGCATGAAGAAAGAGCCACTTCTATTTTTTCGGTAGTTTAGCAACGGATTTGGTTCGGGATTTTATTTTTAAGTGGCAACACTGATTTCTCGTCACCCACAAACATTTGACAGTTCGCCGATATCAACGGACGCCGGTGTATTGAGTTAAAGTTTATGGCACAAAAAGTAAGTATTTTACTTCATTTAACTTGTTTTTTGGTATTTTACTGTAAACAAATATAGGTACATGAATTGTAGACTGAGTTTGTGCGTATGTTTGGCTTTGCAGCTGCATAAAAACTGAGCCGCGAAAGTTTTGATATTGTTGTTATTTTTAAGGTTATATTTTTTTAAAGAATAAGTTTTGATAGAGCCGGGTGAATGGGCCATAAAAGAGCTGGCTCTTTTATAACCGGCTCGTTCATAACCCAGCATTTGAATTTTGTAAATAAAATATACTAATAACTCTATCGTATTGGCATTTTTTTCATATATCATTAAATTATTTGCTTCAGAAATTGCATTATGGAGAAGCCTGGTTTTGAAAAAACGAGAAAGACCCGAAAAATCGGTAATTGAAGAAGCAGTCAATGGAATTTTGGAGAAAGATCAGTCCATAAACAAAACTGCACTTGCTTTAAATATATCGAGGGCTTACGTAGCTAAAATAGTTACAAAAGTAAAAGCTTCTGGTGGATCATCTTATAAACACTGTCCTAATATAGGAAATAAGCGTGTTTTCACAACAGACCTATGCTTGCGAATTATTTGAAGACTGCTTCTAAAATATGCTATGGCCTAACAAGACATCAAACTAAGAAGCTGGCATTTGATTACGCCATGGCCAACGATATGTGCCCGGATAAATGGAAGGAAATTAAAACTGCAAGTAATGATTGGCTCAAAGGATTTATGAGCGACACAACGATTTAGCTGTGAGAAAACCTGAAAGCACTTCTCTAGCCCGTGCAACAAGTTTTAATAAAAATAATGTAAACATGTTTTTTGAAAAACTAAGCATTGTTTTACGCAAATACAATTTTTCTCCCCATATGATTTTTAACGCGGACGAAACAGGCTGCAGCATCCTAAAGTCATAGCAGAAAGAGGTTCGAAACAAATTGGGCAAGTTACCTCAACTGAACGAGAAGCATTGGTGACAACTCTGTTCTTTATTAATGCTGCTTGTGGTTTTTACCGCCTAGTTTTGTGTTTTCTAGAGTAAACTACAAAGATGTTTTGTTAAATAATGGTCCGCCTGGAGCTCTAAGGTTGGCTCAAGCTTCTGGACCAGAAATTTTGACTCTACAGAAGAATTTTCCGTAAGTCTCCTGGCATATGCTCGAAATATAGTGCTGGGGGCGGGGATGTTGAGTTAGGTTTGAATCAATTTGACTTCTTGTTTGTTGTAATTGGACTTTTTGACCCACAGATATGGTCATAGAAAGATGCAGGCGTGATCTTATATGCTTATTAATGGAGCATGGAACGTGAAGATACGAGGGGCATTAAAATTTGAACGAGTCTTTTTCAAAAATATGAAGCTTTTTTCCTACATAGTTCCTTAGTAATGAATATTTCCCATCGAATAGATACGTTTTTCATGCCGTTTTCGAAAGAGGATATCAGACGGGCATCAAACCAATTGTGTATAAACTGTTCAACATGTTGATTGTTTGGATAACGCTTGCCTTCAAGCTGTCCCTGAGATGTTCAAAATTATGGAAATCACATGGAGAAAGGTCGAGGCTATAGGGAGGTTGTTCAAGCGGAGTCTGTTGCATTTCAACCAATTTTTGGGTAGTTAGAACAGCAGTGTGCGGTCTTGCATTGTCATTCAGTAGTTAGATATCAGGGATAGGCTGACGGTGTATTTGCAGCTCAAATTTGATCAAGAAGACCACAATATTAGGCAGCTTTTAACGATCGAAGATTGTGAAGAAAATCAATCGGGAAAACGCTTTGTGAGTACCGAAAAATCATTGACACATTCTTCTCGGATGACAAGAGTGTTTTTGGCATTTGATGGCATTGGCTCTGCGTTCCTGCTCGTACTATCTTTTTTTGATTCGGGAGTGTTGTGGCGAACCTCTGCTTCCGTCGCACGTCACAAGAAAGTCTGTCCTCCGTTTCGACGGGCCGGCTTTCTTCCAACGCACTGTGGCATACGATTCTTCGCACTCATTTCATTTATTTGACACTCGTTTCAAATTAATGAAACGAGTGAAGAGAATTTGACAAATTTCAATTCTCACATTTTTGGGTTTTTGGATAAGTAGATGTAGAATCCATCTTGCCGAGATGTTTCGAAATTCAAGATGGTCTTGGAATATGATGGAAGATGACACTTCAATAGTGGTGTGCGACGAATAAGTTCGCGGATAGCTATAATGTTGTCAGCATTAATCTTAGAGCTAGGGCGTCTTCGGTGACTCATCTTATCCACTTTTCACGTCCTTCTTTAACTTAGGTAAACCAGGCTTTCATTCGTCGCTATGAAAGTGCATTCTTCCCAAACTGTGCACGCAATCGATCCCGTATTTCAACTGGCTTAAAGCCTTCCTTTTCCTTTGTTAAATACTTTATTTTGATGTGTTGCACAACCGAAGGATGAATTTGTCTATTGTTTATTTTAAGCACACCTAAGGAAACCACTCGATCCATCGATTTGGCCTCGAGCCATCTAGAGAGGATCGCCTCTAACCCTTTCAGGCGCTTCGTTAATTTGCACTGTGCTTATTAAGACCTCAAACCAAAAGGATCGTTTGTATTTGAATGCCTCTCGTATATGAGCACACCTTTTTTCCTCCTTGCCTATACGTGACTATGCGCCATCCTCATAGCGAAACTGTGCTATGTCTCCCTTACTTGTTACGTTTGCGAAATTGCATCTGGTGCTAGCTTTGTTGATTTGGTATCCTAATAGGAAATTCAATGCATTCTGCCTATTTGACTGATTTTTTGTGGAAAGCGTTGCCTGGATGAAGATTTTCGGAGTTTGTCAGCAAAAATAGAGAAAGGATCCTACGGCTGCACTTCTAGGACATGGTCATCGTGGTTGCTGAGGCAGCAGCTGTTTTTGTTGTAGACGTAGTAGATTGCGTAATGTGGATTGAAGCAGGTGGAATTCGCTGAAGTCCTTGTTGTAAAGTACAGATTGGCTTTTTAACACAATCGTTCACATATGGGGTCAATTTTGGAGTTATATTAAAGGTTGTGTTGTAACAAATTATCCTAAAAGATCGAATAGACTTTCTTGTAAAAATTGTCAGTGACATGAGGACACTGGTAATAGAGTTCATTCCTTGTTGTTATATTCCGCATTTTCATCTAAGCATCGAATAGATGCTTAGTTAATAGAAGCAATTATTTGATACTTATCCCTATCAATATGTTGGAAGAATCAAAACACTATCAAAGGTATTGAAACAGAAGGAGCGGACTAAACCGAATATTCCTTTGAACATTTTACCGCGTAACCTTACCCCTCTAAATTATTTTCCCATGCCAATCACACGCTCAAACCAACAACACACCCTCATTCCTCATTCAGTCTCGTCGAGCACAATTCAAAATGAGAAATTATTATTGGCAAATAAGCATTCCCTTGTGTCGGCCAGTTGTTCTTTGCAGCCATCATGTCGAACGAATGGACGTAATGTTCAGAAGGCTCGAAATGACCTTTAAATGTTTACAAGGAAAATGAGTTCCACAATAATTGGTCACTACTAAAAGTAAGAAATGTACCGATTCGTAGCGTTAAAGCGTTCGAGTAATTTTTCACCGATTCCTCAAGAAATCCTTGCAGGAGTGGAATGCGACTCGGGAACAGCAACAGCACATTAACAATAAAACACGGCTATTGAGCGTTTAAGATGCTTTCGTTTCACAGTCGCGCTCGAAGACGTATGTCCGATAAAGCGCTGTTAAGTGTGGTCATGTAACATAAATTACAAGCTGCGATCGTACCCTCCTGAACGCTGGAGTATCATTATGTCGAGAACTTTAATTTTTTTCCTTGTTGCCTGCAAAAATATCTCATTCGGATGGGATTTTGATATACTATTAGCCGCGGCAGTGTTTCGATACCTCAGAAAGTTTGTAAGTTAATTTTCATACCCCTTTGGACTCGCCGGAAACGTGCAGGTTTGAAAACGTTGAACGGATGTGAATTTTGTCATCACTAGTTGAAGTCACCAGAACCATTGAGAATTTATCTATTTTTGCGAATTGCCTAGTGACCATTTCAAACTCGAGGAGCCTCATTGTTACACCCCTACGTGAACTTTCGACGACTGTTGAATTTCGAAGATCATTCTCCGGCTACTGTACCCAAGCGCTTATAGCCAACGCTATACGGCGGTGTCTTTTATGAAACGGATCTTGCCCATGTCCGCGCACACTTAAGGAAGCACTTAAGAAGTCACGCATAAACACCTCGCAAAAGCGGTCTCACTTAAATACACGAGCACGATGCGATCCACAGACCCTATATCTGGCAATTATCATCTCGTGTTTTTGTCATTTGCAAATTTATTTCAGCAATTTGCTTAACACACCACAGCATCTACTCCTTCGGCCGTTCTTGTATCTTATCGCAGCAAGAAAGCGCGAGTTCATAGTGAAGATAACACGGTAACGCTACTTGCTTCCATTTGCTCCATCGGCCAATTCACTCCCATGATGCTGTGCAAGATCTACCATGCCATTGGGTTTTGTATTGAGATGTTATGCGCCTGGATTACTTAAATACCTGAGTATAATTTACCCCGTGGATTTGATAAAGTTGTTCGCAGGAGTTTGGTGCCTCATTGGTCTGTAGCGCGTTATCGTGCTTGTTCGCGATTATCAATGATGTATTAGCTACTGGAAATGAACGTGGCTGAGAGTCTGGCGAACAAATGTATGAGGATTAGTCAAAACAAATCAGATTGATTATGAACGAGTGAATAATTCAATTCAATTGGATTTGGCCGGCTTATGGGACCATTATGTACACAATCCTTAATTAATTTTACATAGTTGCTTTTCGTTCGTTATAAGAGTGGCGCAAGGAATGTCCTCGATGATCACTCTAAACAGACTATAATTTTGAAAATGTCTTACTGTCATGTGAGAAAAACTAAATTAAGGATTTGTGAAAGTTCTTCACCTCGTTCAACTGATTCATATGCCAATGGTTAGTTCGTCGACAATGGAATCAAAGTCGTATTTTTTACTTCTTACTTTTTACTTTTTGGTCGTTGAATTAAGTAGAAAATGACTGAAAAAGGAGGTTTTTTTTTGAGAATTTGACACATAATAATTGAACATAGTAGAAATAAAATTTTTAATTTTTTGTTATTATATGATTATAATAATATAAATTTCTATATTTTCTATTCATTTTGTTATACTTAGAGCGTTGGTAGACCAATGAACGCTTTCTAACAACAAAATGCATAGAACATATGGACTGTGTTTTTTCTCATATTATGTAAGGATAATGTCTAATTGGAAAGGACATTCAATTAGTCCTCTTTTCAATTAGTTTTAAAGAATCCTCTTTTCAATTAGTTTTCAAAAATCATGTTGTCCTCTAGCCCTGGCGCTTGAATAATGCTTATAGCGCTTTTGGAGGGAAGCACTCTCGTTTCCCAAAATTTTAGAATAGATTATCTGAAATGGTCAAATTGAAAATATTTTTAAAGAATAAAAAATAAATTAGTCCTTCACGTAGCCCTTTTCGAACATATTGGTAACATATTGGTAGTAGTGTAGTGTTTCGGAACTTCATTGTTAAACAGCGCAAATGTCACCACGTAATATACCACAAGACTGCCAGATTGACAAATTGCGCTTTGATTGGTTTGCGAAGGAGAGAAGAAAGGGAATTCCAACATCCGTGCCTAAAGCAAAGGCCGAATAAATTGTCGATGAAGTTGGATATTCTGCGTTTTCGGCATCAGATGACTGGTTACAAATATAGCGCAAGCCACACAACGTCAGTTTCAAGTGTATATCCGGTGAAGCTTCAGATGTGATTCCAGCGGATGTCAATCAGTTAAAGGAAAAATTTTTTTTTAACACTCGGCTATAAACCGGAGGATGTTTACAACCCAGATGAAAGCGGCCTTTTTTTCGCGCAATGCCTGACAAAACTTTGGCCTTCAAATTCGAGAAATGCGAGCTTACTATCAGAAGCTATCCAAGAAGAGGATAGCTTACCATCATTGTGGGTCCTCTTCGTCTAAGTTTGCTCGCAGTTTTTGTCCCAAATTGCTCCTTGTTCAGAAAGCCGTGTTGATGTTGTATTTCTTTGTATTTCTTGATTTTCCCGTGTATGTTAATGTTCTCCAAGCTTTCTTGTTGCTTTGTAATTAATTTCTGTGTTTTCCGGGTGTTTTGAAGTTACTTCTTATTTTGTTCACCAGGTTTTTCTTGTATTTTTTTAATTCCTTGCTGTAGGCTTGATCTGTTAGGGGTGTTCGCTCCAGTTTTATCCTTAATTGGCTTTTTGCTGCGTTATAAGGCTGTTGAGGATGGTTGGACAAGTTGTGTATCATTGTTCTTGTGGCAGTAGGTTTTTTATGTCAAGGTAATTTATTTGTCCCTCTTTTTCGATCTCCATCGTGAATATTAGTTTTTTTTGTTGTTTGTTGATGTATTCCAGAATTTTTACTTCGTTATTCTTAGTCCTTATACATATTATGTTGTCCACACAACTTGCATAAAATATAACTTTCAAGTTAGATGTTCCTCCAGTTCCTCCAGGTATTGCTGTTTCTGGTTTTGAATGAAAGTTTCCATAAGGATGCCCCGATGTTGAATTTCCCATCCCTAGTCCGTTTGTTTTTCTATAGATATTGTTATTGAACCGTTGAATTAGTTTTGTTGTAATGTTGTTTTGACGAGGTTTATGAGGGGTGTAGAAAAGTCGTCAAGTTTCTAAATGTTAGAAAGTGCTCCTTGCATGTGTTCATTGCTTCTATTACTGGTATTAATGGATATAAATTCCTTATATCGAATTTTACTGATTTTATTTTGTTTGATTTGTCAATCAGCTTTGTGTTGTTGATATCGCGATTTTGTTAGGGGGTTCGAGGTTGTTCCTTACCATTTTTGCTAAGTTCTTGAAGTCTGTATCCTGGAGCCGATTTGCAATTAATTATAGGCAGTCAGGGTCGGTGGTCGTTGCCCCGGGCTGTTGTTTTAGAATGAAATTTAAGGTAGTTTTCCAGTGGTGCCTATTTGACATTTGCGAAAGTAAGGAAAAGACCTCAAGGGTCTGCAAAACAGCAAAACTGAATATTGGTTTTCATAGTCTGATATAGCTTGAACATCTCACATTTTCCTATGGGTAAGATGGTAACATCAGTTATTAGAGTCGCGATACACAGACCAAATCCTGAATTCAGATCGGGATGAACGTGACTTAAAAAACTAGACCACTTTGCTAACAAATTATAAATGAAAACAAATGAAATAAAATAAAGACAAAAAAAACTATTTATTATTACCAAATATGCAACAATAGACCGTTACTATCGGTGTTGTGTAAGATTTTTCGGTTTTTTCAATATTGGTTTTCATTGAAGTGAAAATCATGTATGCTTGATCCCATTTGGGTACGAGGGAGCAACGCTTATTATTGCGAATATAAAAAGAAACAGTTGCACTTGAAGTTTTCAAGCAAAAGTGGTTAAAAGCCTATTAAATACGTATTAGGCGTGGTTTGTATACGTGGTTATATGTCGAGTTGAATCTTGGACACCAAGCGGCGGAGGCTTCTTGGAATAAAAGCAGAATTTAAAGAGAAAACGTGCCACCAAAATGAGCATGCCAAAGTTGTTTCAGCGCTTTCGTAATTGAGAACGACAGTTTGAAGATCAGCCACGATCAGGACGGCCGGCCCAAGGAGGAGACTGATGGTGATTTTTTGGAAGTCATACAAAGTTGATACCTATGGGAGAGCTCCCAGATCCACAGAACTACTAAAAGCAGAAAAATCCATGTTCTAGGATATATGGTAAACTTGCATGATTGGGTACCCACGAAGCTCCGCAAAGAAACAAGGAACACAATGAACTGCTGTGTTTCCCATCTTCCCTGTCAAACTAATGCAGGAATTTTCCAACGGATAGTTACTGAAGATGAAAAATGGGTCTTCTAGAATAAGGGGCAATGTCGCTGGACACCTTGCAAACGAGGTGATTCATCAGCATCTACTTCAGAACCAGGTTTGCATCCACGGGATATCTTATAGCTTATTTGGATGGATTCTTAAGGAGTTTTTCATTGGGATCTTCTGGAATGAAATCAAACGATGTTTAGTACTGTCAGCAAGTTGAGCGGCTTCAACAAACAATGCGTGATAAACGTTGTGCACAAGCCAATTGTCGCGAAGTCATCTTTCACCACGATAATGTTACACCGCACGCATTTGAAGCTACCCAGCGCAAATAAACGGTGGTTTATTTATTAAAATCAATTTGAAGGCCGTTTTCTATTATGACTCAAATATTTCGTCAAATTTTCAGATTGGCAAAATTTTCTGATTTTTGATTGTGTTTAATGTGATCTTTAAGATAAATCCATTCCCAATCCAAAATCACTTTTATTATCTTCACGTTTATTTCATTACCCGATACGGATGCGCACTGTTTCACTATGAAAACTACCCCAAATACACTTAAGTAGGCACCCTTAAATGAATGTGTTCTTGCGGTTATCTTGCTTGGATATATCTTCCTAACAAACAAAAATGAAAAAATTCCAAGAATTATTTATAATTTACAACAAACGCAAGAATGCGCTGGCATATTTGACTCTTTTTTACCAGAAAAACATGAACCAACCCTTTACTCACTAGGAATTTTCTAATTGAGAACTTGTGGCATTAAGCAACAAAAAAATTGGCCTCCTATTTCGATGATATTGGTGCACTTACGTGAAGGAATTTAAATTAGCTAATTTTTCAGAAACAATATTTATGGAATTAAATGTAGTTTTAGAGGTAACCCAAACGTAGCACAAGTGCTGAGAGAAAACCTCAAAAAGGTTTGTGGACTTTACTCCACAAACTAAGTTTAGCGCAATATATGTGTGGTCATCGAATGTTAGATTTTCCCGTCAAACTTACTTCTTCTAACATATTTTGCAATATTAGTAAAACATATTCAATTAATTTTAACTGACCATGAGGATATATCGGGTCTTATCGATACTATGCATTTCTTTTCTTTCCATTTATTTTCTAACTATTTATTTAATCCTTCATATCAAAGCGAGAAACCACTGAAAACTTCATAATTCAAGACGTCAAACTTTATATTTCAAGCTGTCCAGGCAGGCCTTAGGGTTCGTACATTTGAAGTTGATAATGCTGGGTTGGTCGAAACAAACTCCCGATTAGCTTGGTCTGGCTCAATGAAATTATTACTTTGAGTTTAAATCACTTGCCAACACACAGACGACGTCGCTGCAACGACAATAATGAATACCATACTACCATGAACGTAGATGTAGAGAGCGGCTTCCAGACAGAATCCAATGTATATGAATTTTTCAAAAACAATGACCCCGACTATGAAAATTGTAATAAAGACTAAAAGCTCAAGCTGTCAAAACAGTATCAGCTCACGTACCAGCCAGGGAGAAATCAAGGTTGAGCGATCAAAGCCAATAGAGAGGCTATTTATTCTTTTTTTTCTTATATTCCTCTCATATTTGATAGCGTATAGATCTTGACAGCTGCAGACATTGACAGTTGCTAAGAATCCTGACAATTGTTTCCTGACAATCTTGAGCAAAGGCAAACGAAGGGTAGGGTTTACGAGGGCTTCCGGTGATCAAGAAAAACGATGTTATTAAATTTTTTTTTTTGCTTTATTTTTCAACTTCAAATCTCCATCAATACTAATAAATTTCTCATAACGGTGTTTTAATTCAAGTCAAGCTCCTCAAAATAACTGATTTACAGCTTCGATAACTTCTTCGTTGCTCTTAAATTTTTTACCGCCACGCCATTTTTTGAGGTGAGGAAACAGGTAATAGTCGCTGGGGGCTAAGTAAGCTAAGTAAACTAAGTAAGGATGTGACTTCAATTCAAACTTCAATTCGTGGATTTTGGACATGGCAACAATCGACGATTGCGCTGGTGCGTTATCGTGACGAAACAAACTTTTTTTCTTCTCCAAATGAGGTCGTTTAATATGGACCTCGTGCTTCAAACGTTGCAATAACTCTGCGTATTATCGACCAGTGACAGTCTTACCCTTGTTAAGGTAATCAATGTATATAATTCCTCTCGCATCCTAAAAAACAGTAGCCATAACAATGTTTGCCGATAAAATTGTTTTTGCCTTCTTTAGAGTTTGTTCCCCTTTTCCAACCCACTGTTTTGACTGATCTTTATTTTCAGGAGTGTAGTGGTGGACCCAAGTCTCATGAACAGTTATAAATCGACGCAAAAATTCGTTTGGATTACGCCTATACAGCACCAAATTCTCGGTAGAAAAATTTTTCGAAACAGTTTTTGGTTGAGCGTTTGCAAACTCGGCATCAACCTTGCACACAGCTTTTTCCATGCTCAAATGGTTGTGCAAAATATTTCGCACACTTTCAGCTGACATCCTACAAATTTCAGCTATCTCATGCACTTTCAACCTGCGGTCATCCAACACTATTTGATGGATTTTTTCAATCATTTCTGAAGTTTTAACCTCAACGGGCCGTCCTGAGCGAGCCTCGTCAGAGGTTCTCACACGACCTATATTAAATTCCGAAACCCACTGCTTAATAGTTGAATATGATGGGGAGCAGTCTCCTAGTGTTGAATCCATCTCTTCTTTTATTTGTTTTGGTGTAAAACCTTTCAAATAGAAGTATTTGATGACAGCACGTTCATCAAATTTGTCTATTTTCACGGAAACAACTGAAGCGTCCCGCGCAATGTGCTCTCCATCGCAAACTAACGTAGCGATTGGGCTGAAACTGTACATACAAGCTCAGTAGGAATGGAACTTTAGGACGTCGCTCCAAAAGTTGACCTAGTGACGCCATCTCTTGGTCAGGTCGGAAACTTTTCACCCCACTCTTGTAATATAAATGCAGTCATTTACGTTGCTTTAAGTGCCCTGGTCATTTCCAATGTGGTTGTAAAGGACCATACAAAAGCTACGCTTTTCACGAATATAGTACTACCAGGTTGAAAAAATGCAATGTATGAACATGACATCCCGGGTACTCAACATGAACTGAATGGTTCAAGACAATATAGTTTGAAGCATGTAAGCGAAACGGGGAAGCTGTCGAATAAAAGAATAAAGCCCTAATAGCCCGTAATTTGTAGATAAACGCAGCAGAAAAATTTCCAAAATCTCAATGTCAAAATCAGACTCCGCATTAGACTCTGCCGTCTCGGTCCATACCAATCATAGTTGCTGAGTACAGAGTTCTAGCCGAGTTTGGATGATGTTTAACATAGAATGGAACGAATGCTACCTTTCCAAACATGGCTTCACTCTCAGGATGACATAGTCTAGCAAATGTTGTATAGGTTATCATTGCGAGAGATATCAATTCGTAAGCTATTGGATGTATATGTTTCAAACCGATGGAAGTACGAGTTCTACACACCATTGGGATTTCATGGGGACAAAAGTGGCAATACGTCCCGATTCCGCTGTTGGTGTAGTATAGAAACGATTCCAGATGTGACAATTGAGTCTAAGTTTCCAGTATCAAGAGTGTGCCTCTGACAATGCTTGCATTTTAGATATTCCCCAGGAGGACGCTGTTTCGAACTCAATGTTCATATTCTCAAGGAGGGAGACATCAATACGAGAGGCATTGGCCAAGTATGCCTCAGGAAGGTTGGAAGGAATATCGAGTTCGATGGTTTTTTTTAAGGAAAATCGTGGCAGTATATCTAGATTTCACCTTGGTTATACAGGGTAGACCATCTGTTAGTTGTTTTTTTTGTGAAAGAAAACACACTTTTTGTAAGAGAAGATCGGAAATCTTTATTGACTACAAAAGGTTGGTCTATGGCAATTATGTATGGAACACCGCCGCGGTTCTTTTTACAGGCTCCCATTCGAACTTCAAAATTTTCGATGACTTTTTCCAGAATTAGCGTTGGTATGGCCGCAATTTCAGCGCGAATATTCCGTTTAAGGTCTTGAATTGTGCGGGGTAGTATACTCGCGTATACTTTACTTTTCAAAAAACCCCAAAGAAAATAATAAAGAGGTGTTAAATCATACGATCTTGGCGGCCAATTGACGTCAGAATTCCTTGAAACTATGCGGTCCGGAAATTTTTCGAGCAATAAGTTGACGGTTTGGCGAGATGTGTGAGCTGTGGCTCCGTCTTGTTGAAACCAAAGATTGTTAGCACCCATACAATTAATTTCCGGCCACGAAAAGTCCTTTATCATAGCGCGATAACGTTCGCCATTTATGATAACAACCTTTTCTTCAGGGTTTTCGAAAAAAAAATGGCCCAATGATACCGCCAGACCAAATACCACACCACAAGGACACTTTTTTGACATGCAATTGTTGTTCATGATATTCATGAGGATTTTCAGCCCCCCCCCCAGATCCTACAGTGTTGCTTATTAATATGGCCTTTGAGATAAAAATGAGCTTCATCCGAAAAGATGATTTTGGTTGAAAACCCCTTACTTCTTTCAAGCAACGAATTAACGAAATTTCGACGCTGCTGATGGTCTGTCGGCTTCAGTTCTTGAGTTAATTGAATCTTTTATGGATGTAGGCTAAGATCAACATGCATAATCCTCAATAATGTGGTCCGAGCAATGCCTAATTCCTTTGAACGATGTCTTGTGGATGTGGATGGCTGTTGACGGACACATTAACTTACTGCGGCAACATTTTCAGGAGTACGAACCGGACGAGCATGTTGATATGGTCTACGACCCTCTACGGAACTAGTTTCCTCAAAACGTTGAACAACTTTACGTATTCCAGGCTCTGTTGGTCGTGA
This sequence comes from Stratiomys singularior, assembly GCA_954870665.1. Classification (NCBI taxonomy): domain Eukaryota; kingdom Metazoa; phylum Arthropoda; class Insecta; order Diptera; family Stratiomyidae; genus Stratiomys; species Stratiomys singularior. Next base: position 28,235,055 of record OX940881.1, on the reverse strand, counting down.
ATTTTGACCAAAACTATCCTGAAGTTTGCGAAATGTTTTTTTACAGAACGACCGTTTTCGTAAAAAGTTTGCATGATTAAAATGCGTTGTTGTGTTGTTAAAAAGTCCATGTTCACAATTGCCAAACCTTTGAAATTTGATACATACATACCACATGACAGCTCTTACATATGATATGTCAAATAATATAGTTATTAAAAAAAACAACAGATGGACCACCCTGTAGTATGAAATTATCCTATATATGACATTTCCATCCATTTAATTTAAGTTTCAATAGTGTGCTTACTACTGAAGTCGGCTGGAACTTTTTTCCGTTATCATATGTAATTTTTATTTGAGACTTGTGATGGAGACTCTTCACGTTCATAAACTCAATCTTGTAACCTCGAGTGGAATACCAGAAGGATATGTGCTGTACACCCATTCTAGGAAAAATGCGAAGAAAGTAAACAGCTTCAGACATGATGGACTCAACCGTGTGTTTTTATTTTTTTTTGTATGTTTGTGAGATTAAAAGCCGCGCCGGAGATTCTGGTGATCAAAGAACCAGTTTAGCAGCTTATAGGACTTATGAGAAGTAATTAAGTATTGATATTAGAACGTCACTGATATTAGAACGCCTAATGCTGCTAAAATCTCATGAATGACGTGAAAGACGCCCCTATACAAGCTAGTTATGCTGAAGCTTAGGCCCACGTATTTGCAACTGAAGAGGTTTCCTTTCTCAACTTCTTACGTCAATGTCAAGGTTGTTCACAATGAAACAGTAGTAGAAAGCCAACTCTTCACACATTTGGGATGAAAGACGGTATTTCTGTGTAAGATAGAAAGGTAAACATGAGAAACCAGATGACGTCCTAGCTAAAGTATTGCAGGTAGCAGGTCAGCTGGTCTTTTTGGTTGGTACGTGTAATGCCATTTGTAGGGAAAATGCTGGAAATGATCAATTATGCTTGGAAACCTTTTTGACAATCGTATTGTTAGACAGTTAAGTTCTCCAATGTTGTCGCAATTGCAGAAGTGACCCAAAGACGGCCAGATAGAGAGAAGTCACCAGAAATTTAGTCTTGTTTGTAACATTTAGTGTTAGAAACTTTGCTAAAAAGATAGATGTCCTGGAACCGCTGGAATATTTTCAAGTTGTCGATGAAAGATGTAAGACGACGTCAGTGTCAGTGAAGGATGTGTATTACATCAATGGTTAAAAAATTGACTGCGAGAGCATTGATTCTCAGTTGGTTTAACAGTCAACCCGGGGCTATAGGAAGGGAATCTTGATAGGAGTTGTGCATTACGAGCTACTGTTCATTCCAGGAATACGCGACGATTCTTCTAGGAAATTGGAACAACAGTGAAAACGGTCGGTGCAATTGCAGAAACGTTGATAGGTGTAGATTGCATCTGCATGTTGAACAGTGACTGGGTTGGGGGTTGCTTTTCTTTTGAAGAGGAGAGCTAGCACCCATCAAGTGAGTGAGGAAAATCTTTGAAAGTGGCAAGATAAGCACTCACGATTGATTGCACGATTTATAATACATGCAAAACCGTGGATCAATCGAAAGCAAAATGAATTGGTTTTAATCTAACTCAGTTTTTAAGCAGACAACAAAGTTTCATTATTACGTTGATCAGATCGGCCTCGTCATGGCCTCCTTTTTTGCAGGAGAGAAATATTGCGTCTATGATACATTCTATTCTAGCAAGTGACGGTGAAATTGAAAAGAAAGCTGAACCACACTGCAGTTAAAACGAGATAGACCATTATTGCATGCTTAAGATTTAATTGCGAATTTTTAACAACACGCTTGGAACCGTCCATATTTTCGTTTGTTTAAAAAGTTTTCGAGGACCTTCAGGAAAACTTTCATCCTTTTTTCTGAAAATGGAGCTTAAATTAGTTTTCAATGGGATGGGCCTATATGGACCACAAAAACCCGACTTTAATCTCTCTGAAGAAGGGTTTGCCATTGGGAGCCCCAGCAAGCATATCCTGCATTCCACCTTAATTCTAGTACTATTAAACTAAATCTAATCCAGGCAACATCACATTTCATCTTACCTTAACAGCCAACGTAAATTATTACAGTTCCAAATGACATCATTAGCGTTTCAGAAAATTATGAACGTTTAAAAACCGACAACTTCTTCATAATACACCTGTTAATAATCCCTTTTAGATGTTCGAGCATCAGGACTGAGTGGAGCGGCAAAGTTGATGCATGGAAAACAGCGGCCAAAAAAAAATGTTAAGCAAAATTGAAGTGAGGCATCTTTTGTGAAATGTCTTTTTCACAGAGTTAAAGGCTCCGGGGGCCGAACAACCCGCTCTCAGGTGATAAATTGACACGAAAATGTTAGCAATCAGAAACGCACTTGGGGCACTTTAATGTGATCATTTGCGAACGCGACCGATGTCTGGGTTTTCTCAGCGAAAACCCTTGTAATTATTAACGCATTACAATAAATTAATAACGCATTGAACCAATAATTTTAATCTGATTTAATTGTAGGTTGAATGGCGTGGATATTTCTGACCGCATTTATATCTAGCGTAGGAATGGCAACTGGATAAAGATTTTGTTATGTTGGTTGAATACATTTACGTGCAAACTAGAACTAAAATGGTGAAGTTCAACGCCAGATACTGGCAATTGCAACGAAACGGATGGGAGAAACTTGAACATTGTGAATTCGTTTGGCTATCGTGGTTTAGCCAGTGATTATTTACCTCCTAGCTAGAATTTATAAGGAAATTCCACACATATCGCAGTAGCATCGATACTTGACTCGGTCATAGTCTGACTATGAATTAATTATTATTTATTATCCTGTGATTGATATGATTGTTAATCTTATATATTGAGAGACTTACATCCTGTGAGACGAACTACTAATCTGCTGAATATTAGTCTTTGAACCTAATATAGCAGAACCGCAGTTTAGCGCACTTGCCAAAGAAACAATTAAAGCTAGTTTACATTATTTTTAATGAATTTGTTAATTATTGTTACCAAAAAAGCGACCAAGGACGTTGTATATGTTTTTCAGTCGTAGTTGGTTAAAATACCGCCCTAGTTAAGGTTCCGAAAAGTTTTCCCTAAATCAAGGATTTAAATAAACTGTTGTTTAGTCACGCGAATAGTTTAGGTCTTGCTGTAGGGAAGATCCTTCCAATAATCCAATTGCGAATAGAATTAACACATTGAAATGGGAATTAAAATTAAGTAGATATAATTCAGTTAAAAAGAAGTACACTTAAAGCTAAATACATAGCAGGAGAAGGACTAAGCTTGAGGACGGTATATGTTCTAGTGGACAAGCCATCTTGTAGAAGCTGATAACCTGAAGTGACTCAATTGACCGGTAAATTTTAAGATCATCAAGGAGAGGACATCATTGGGGAAAGAAAATTTATAAAAAGAAGGAAGAGCAGTGGTCGATGTATGGAACCTTGTGGGACACCAGTTGAATGACAAAATGCAGTCAAAATTATGTCAAAAACGGAACAAGTAAGATCGCATCCAAACAAAAATAGAGAACTCGAGATCCTGGTATCTCCCCTAATTTCAGACAAAGCAAATGATGATTGCCAGATTATATATTACTCTTCAGAGTCAAATGCTCCATCAAAGCGTTCTGGGATAGCAAGAAATCCTAATTTCATAAAAAGCAGATGGTGATTGATGGATTACGTATTACTGTTCAGATTCAAACGCATAAGCGTTTGACTCAGAAGATCACATCGGCTTGAAACTGCCTTTCCAAATTCCTAGCAATTAAAATTTGTGAATCCAGTATTGGTAGAGCGATCTTTAAGGAAGAAATCTTGCTCAGGGCAATAACTGAGCGTAATTCAACAAGAAATAAGAGATAAAGGACGATAGTTGGATACATCAGAAGGATCATCATTTTTAAGAATTGGAACAATGATAGCTGGTTTCGTAAGAGTGGGAAATACACCAGTACAGATTGGGGCTGAATGACACAGAAACAAGAAGGACTATCTCAAAAATCGGAAGCTCGTCTATGAAACATTGAAAGGTCGGCGAAGAATGGATGTGGCATCAGGGGTGGCGCAAGCCTCCGGTCTTGGCCCGGACCTCTGGAATGTCTGGTACGATGAGCTTTTGAGGTTGCAGTTACCGGGGGAGTCGTGCCTGATTGGCTACGCAGACGACGTAGCAGTACTAGTCACCGGACGTACTGTGGAACAGGCGCAACTCAAACTGGGTGCGGTACTGCGCCATGTGAGCGAGTGGATGGCTGGTCGTGGGCTTAGCCTATCGTTGGAAAAGACAGAGGTCGTCATCCTGGCCAAGAAGCGGATCCCTCGTGTTATTCCCGTTCGGATGGGAGATATGATCATCGACTCAAACGAATCAATCAGATACCTTGGCTTGTTGATTGACTCGAAGATGAGCTTCCTCGAGCAGGTTCGAGCGTCAGCGGATAAGGCTTCTGTGCAAGTATCGGCTCTCAGTCGCCTTATGGTGAACACGCGGGGACCAACCTCGCGCAAAAGACGTCTATTGATGAGTGCAATGGAGTCAGTGCTCTTGTATGGCTCCGAGGTTTGGGCTGATCCTCTTAGTAAAGAGACGTACCGAAAGCGTCTTGCACAGGTGCAGACGCAAGGAACTTTGCGGATAGCGGCTGCATATCACACTATCTCTGAACGTGGAGTGCTGGGAATCTCGAGGGTGGTCCCTACTTGCAGACGAACGGAAACGTGTATAGTTACGTAGGGAGGAGTTGGCAAGAGAAGCCGTCACCCGAGAGGAAAGGAGAAGGATCCTAACATTGTGGCAGCAATTATGGGTAAACGAAGCGGGAGGAAGGTGGACCGCACGGCTCATTTGTGACTTTGGGGCCGTGGTACTACAGAATGCATGGTGGGACTGACTATTATTTGACGCAACTACTAAGTAGTCACGGGTATTTTCAGTCTTACCTGTATAAGATGGGAAAGTCACCATCACCAGCTTGCGTGTTCTGCCCGGGGATGACGGATGACGCCTGCCATACGTTCTTTACGTGTACCAGATTGACAAGACTCCGTTCGCATCTCTTGGAGATATTAGGCGTGCTCTCCCCAGAAAATGTAACGGGAAAAATGATACAAAGGGCTACTGGAACTGTGTGTCGCATAACGTACGGACAGTACTTATTATAAAGAAGGGCATGATGGATCGCTTGGTGAGGAGGTGGGATCTCTGTAACAGCAATTCTCTTCCTTCCTATCCATCCGTGCAGAAAGAGGGATTTCCCTTAACCTGATGGCGCCGCTAGGCGATGATTAATGAGGCCTAGTCCGAAGTAATGTGACAAACAGTTCCAGGCTAGGTTCTCGGCGTGACAGGGGAGGTGTTTAGTCGGTAGTCCGGTTGCGGGAGTCCGACACACAGGGCATAAAAAGCCTTCACCTCCCAACCATAAAACAAGTTATTACTACTAATATTGCCTTTATTGTAAATTCCTAATTAAGATGTGTGATCTACGTTAGTAACGCAAGCTATGTAACTGCCAAGACGGGCATAGGTTCAATGTTTAGGACGGGTCTGATAAGATTCTTAGGTTTGTGGATTTTTGTTAGTGCTTTCAGAAATAGGGTGTGAGGAGGAGCCGGTCTAGTGGCCGTTTACGATTTTATGTTTATATTTTATTAGGAGTTAGACATAATTTCTCGATGGACGCAAGATGAATGTTATGACTGTTCCGAGCGCGCCCCTTACTCGCAATAGGATTTTGGGAGGATGAGCTCTTTGAGAGTGACACATCTTTTCTTTAAATATTCTAACTCAATCCTAAGTTTAAAGAGACTGTGAAGTATAAAGTAATGTATAAATCAGAGTATAGAGAAATTCCATAATATTAAGTTGTGCAACAACTACAATTCATCGTCATCATTTACTCATATTTATAATTCACTCGTAAATGGTTAAATAATTTTTAATAATCTTTAACATTAATTGTCGGTCTTATTGATATACTCAAGCGTATTAAATGATCTTCCATTAGATATCTCCGATTCGCCCTACGAACAGCCAACGTGAGGGACCACCAGCAAACAGAAGAACATTCATTGAATATAATCAGGCAAATAACGATGCCTACTGATAGTGGAAGCAATAAATGGTCTTATGCAAAATTCACTAATCGCATTAAATTTGAATCTTCAAGAAGAAATCAATCTAAAGACGTTACGATTGTCTGAGATGACATCACCCAATTGATTTGACGACAATCATACTTTGAGACAATTTGTTTTTAGCATTTATGCAAGTATTCTAGTTTTTTTCCATTGATTTCTCTCTGTTATTGGTAAATGATTGGACAATATAGCTCGTTGATAAACGAGGAAAATCAACAAGGAGGGAAATTGTTGGTTAATGTCTTGGCACCATCTATTTTATGAATGAATAATTCCGTATGCAGCAATTTGCAAGAATCATTAGACGGTCGGTATTTGAAGATTTTATTCTTGCCAGAACTTCATCATGTTTTGCAAAATTTTTCATTAAAATTGAAACTTTATCAATCTGTTAAAGAAAATCTCATCATCTCATCTTCAGTTATCCATAGAAGCAAGGATTTTTCTAAATGTACAATGAATGATAGCTTCAGCATTGCACAATACAAAAGAAAACTATACTATCCTCGGAGTCAGAAGTGGGATGTTTAGAAATCAAGCAATATGTAATGTCCATTAGAAGTGTCTTATGTGTTTTAACTATCGATTTTGATCTTAATCTCTGATTTGCTCATTCGACATTGATTCTGTCGAGGTGATGACGAATTTTGAACAGTTTGTTTGAAGTTTGAACGAAGTTTAAACATCTAATAGGCAACAAGCCGAAACATGTCCTTTTGAAGTAATGACTGTTCTGGGTAGAGTGACGGCAATGTCCGTCAATCGTGTACCCAAAGTCCTCATGTATTGGTCTCAAAACGAATCTTTGGGAAACGCAACAATAAAGAAAGCCACGAGCAGAGACCGATTTCATCTTTTGTCTTCAAAACTATACATGAAAAACAAAATAAGCCACAATAAGTGCTATATGGAACAGCTGATTGAGTGTCCCAAAATGACTTTCCAGCATGTGCGCTCAGATTAAACAATCCAAAATATTGATGAAATGTTGACAAAGTACAAAGATAGGTCATCCCTGAAACAATATCAGACTGTCAAACCCATAAAGCGAGGAATGAAGCTATGGCTGTGCTGCTACTCAAAACCAGGATATGTTTGTGATGTGAACTTGCACGCAGAAAAGGAGGAAGGACAACAGATTGGCATTCTTGGTGAAAGAGTAGCTAAAAAATCTTTACGAAACCATAAGAGAGAAGGATGTTACCATTATGCTGCGACAAATTGTTTGCGTCGATTCTTTGTATATTCGCTTTCGGGGGAACGTGCATGACGAATAGAAGAAATGTACTCAGAAATTCAGGCAAATCTGTCTCTAAAGAGAGAGATTCTAAAATGCTGTATTGGATCATTGGCAAACAAGTGGAAGGGGACGAAGGAAGTTATCTTCCTAAGTAAATGCCCCAAGAACACAATTGCTGAAGAAAATAAACTGTAAAAGATGGTTCCAGGGAAGCTGTACCCTGCCTAGAAGCTATTGCGTATATGGGCAGAATTGACCTTGCGGATCAATTTTCAGCATTATTTGATCCGACCAGAAAGTTAAATAAATGGTGGAAAAATTGTTTCAAAAATTCGATGTCCACAGATGCCAATTCGTAGATTGTAGACCAAGAACTAAGTCTAAATGAAAAAAATGAAAAAAAGACTTGAAAAAGAAAACCTTCAACCAATGTATCGTACCAGTCCTGCTATACGTAGTGAAACATGGGCACTAACAAAAGTTATAACAAAGAAACTCCAAGTTGCTCAAAGAGCCATGAAAAGATGCATACTGAACATTACACGAAGGGTTGGCAAGAGACTATCGTGGATACGAGAAAGGACCCAATTAACAGACGTTATACATAGAGCAAAATCATTGAAAAGGCGATGGGCCGGTCACTTGGCGAGAATGATGGACGGCAGATGGATCACAAGAATAAGGCATTGGTACCCAAGAGGAATCAAACAACTGAAAAGACGTCCAAAATTTCGGTGGGACTATAACATAAAGAAAACAGCCAACACATCTTGGATGAGAATAGCTGTACACAGGAGGACTTGGAAAGATGCGGAGTCAATATGTAAGGGAGGCTACACCACAACTTTAAATATGGTTGAACAAGCTGAATGTGATGATACCAAGAAATACAACGCAAGAAAACACCCTTCATCGAATTTCTGCTGGGTCTAGCGGAACACGAAAAATTAGTTCAGGCATCAGGTTCAGTCATGGTCCTAAACAATTCATCACTGATTAAAAAATTTGTATCTCTAGGTAAATCATCACTCAGGACAAAAGGAATATTCAACATTGGCGACCACTTGCCAACAGAAGGCAAAACCTGGCGCAAATGCCGTCATTGTGCAAAATGAAAAATCGATAGAAGGACCAAAACAATTTGCGTAGCGTGTGATGTTGCATTGTGCAAAGAATGCTTTATAGTTTAGCATACTAAGATATATACCATATTATATTTTTAAGTGTAAATGGAGGTAATCGATGAAGTTATTTTCATTACTGTAGGGATAAACAGTGGCTGGAAAAAGTGATCGTACGGCTAGATATTATCATAAAATCAATACTTCACCAAAAGTTGTAATTTTTTCAGGAATTAATTGCACGATTTGATCATCTTAAGTCTAAGGAACAAAAATCAATCAAAAGAAAAAAACTTCGAAAATTTATAAATAGAGAAAAGCTCCTCGAACTGCAAATCGCCCCTTTAACACATGTAAAAAGTCTTGGTACGATCGCCCCTACGAAAATTAAAAACTACCAAATTATATTAAAGAATACGAATAGAGTGTTATAACTTACACTTAATATTTGGTAGGATAACCTCTCGTTTGAATTATTGCCTTAAGTCTCCTCGGCATTGATTTGACAAGGTTCCTGGTCACATTCTCCGATATCAAGTTCCTCTCTTCCTGTAGTGCTGAATTTAGAGCTGCCTTGCTTGTGACATTCCTTTTTCGAACCCACTTGTCTTAAACGTCGCACAGATGCTCTATAGAATTAATATCTGGGAATTGTGGGGGTGTTTGTAACACACTACACCCAGTGTATAAGAGCCAAATTAGCCACAGAGCCTTATATTATATAAGAGCCAAAGCCGAGTCTTCTCTGCAGTATGTTTTGAGTCATTACTGTGCATGAAGATAAAATTATACAATATCCCCATTTTCTCCGCACTCGAACCCAAATTATCCTTCAGGATGTTAAAAAAGTGTTTGTGGTCCATGATGCCTTCAATAAATAATAACTTTCCAACCCCAAAGCACCAACACACTATGCACAACACACATGCACCAACACACTAAAACAGAACCTCCTCCATGTTTAACTGTTGGACATAAATTTGCGTTTGGTTTTATCCACATCATACATTTTCCGTCGGAGTTCAAAATTTTGTATTTACTTTCATTTGTGAAGATCACCCGTTCCCAGAATAACGGGTTCATTTATGTACAATTCTAATGAACTCCAAGGGCTTCCTTCAATTACCCTCACTAACGAAATATTTTCGACTAGCTGTACGACCATGGTCTCCAGTTAATCGCAAGACATTCCTTACGGTACCTGACGATACATCAACGCCTGTAGTTTCTAGAGACTGAGAAGGAATTCTTGGTGCGCTTATTTTTTCAACTGTTTTTTGTTCTGCAAACCCATCAACATTGCCTTGTATGCTAGATTTAGGTCTTCCAGTAATACGAGCAATTTCTCCCAATGATTTGCATTGATTATGCAGCTGGATGATGAACTTTTTCTCCTCTCGGCTAGCTGCTTTCCGTTTCGGGCTCATTTTCACTAACTTTTACTAATTTTTCCCCTAGAGAAACGAGACACTAGCACTGAAAACAACTGAATCAGGTCGGAACTTCCTGCTGACTGACCAGCTGTTGATACTTCCGATAGAAGTAAATCAAACGAAGGATCTCCAAGAACATACTGCGTGTTAAGTGCAACTGTACGAACACTTTTTGCGCGTCTTGAAGGGTGGATTTAAGTTTCGTCGAACTTTGCTTCATTACTGATTTTCTTTTCTTTTTAAGTGAGGCTTGATTCCTTAGACTTGAAATAATTATTTGATGCAAAAAAATTCAAAAACTGCTCACGGTATTGTGAAATATTGCTTTCAATTCAAAACCGGTGGTTGTAGGTACACTTTTTACACTCATTGTATTTTGCTGCCCAAAGTTACTAGTGGGACATATACGTCCCGCGACTATTTCTCGAAGACCACGGAACGGAAATGATGAAAAATAAAACTGTCCTTATAAATGTTCTACTTCACAATTCTTCAATTATTCTTTTCGTATCACAAAACAAAAAAACCGAAAGTACCGAAAGGGCTATTATTTATTTTAAGAAATTCATTTTTCTTGTTATGTTGTTATTAATTTAACTGTAATATATACAAAATAAATGTTATTCTCTTATAATTTCATACTTATATTAAGGAAGTTAGTATTTTAATGATAAAATAAGTCTAACTTTTAAGTCTAACTTAACTTAAGTCTAACTTTATTTATGTTGAGGCATTTGAATTCGGACTGTTTCCATTCCTAAGTATTGTACGCAGACTTTTCTGACTAACGTCAGTCATTTTTGTGACTAATTTTGTATTTATCGTTATAATGAAGTTCTAAAGAATAAGAAATAGAAGAAAACTAAATTTAGTAGGAAATGGACTGAGCTTGCCACAAATTTCCAAGAAAAAACTATAGTCTTTTTTCAAAGGTCAATAAGATGTTTTGGAATGAAACATTTTTTTTACAATTTTGACAAAAAATGCGTAAACCAGTTCTGTTTCTAATGCTATCTTGCGTAATAACATTTGATTTTTTATCTTCTTTTATCAATTTTATACAAAAAAAAATTGAGCTGATAATGTGGAGTTCAACTAGATTTGGATCTTAGGTCTATCAGAATATTTGTAATATTAGATTTTTGCATTTTTGTTGTGTGTAGAAGAAAAGTTTTACAGCGTTTTCCATGGAAAACAATTCGGTATTCCGCGTGGTAGTAAGTGGCAAAATTGAATATTCACATTTCACTATGCGCATCGGAGCCTCTCCTCTAATCAATTTCTACCTTCATACTCTCATTTTCTCATTCTCATTTTCAAACATCCTTCCGTGGGTTTGGAGCTGAAAAAAGAAATTCCTAGAAACACACTTGAAGCCTATTACAGACAGTCGTGTGTCGTTGCTGTCGCTGTAATTTCGACGTAGGAAGGCTTTCTTTGGCGGAATGGCATTATTTGTCGACGTCATTATTTTACACAGCTTAAATGTCACCACAAAAATGAAATATGATTAAATGTCCCCAACGCCATTTGTACTTGCACGCCTAACTACCTTTTCTCGCACCCTTGCCAGCGTGCCTATTTTGTATTGTCTTAGATTCCCGAGTTTTTGTCGTCTTCCTCGTCCCGTTGTTCCGTTCTTTCAAGCATACATGTGTCCATGTTCATATTCCGAATATACCTGTAAGCCATGTCCCGTCTACGTACTTCGGTTGTCCGTACGATGATGTATCCGCGTTTCCCTAACTCAATTTTTTATGCTACTTCGCTCACGATAAGCATCTTGAAAAATTATCAGTTTAAATGGTTTTCGCGTAATTAGGCTCGGCGCGTTTTGTTTGTAGTCAGCCACCAGAAAGTTATTAATGACGCTTAGAGTCATTATAGTTTGTTGTATAGTTTTCCAACGCTATCCTTCGTATGTGCGCTGAGTATCCACGACGGAAAATTGCAAATAGTTGATATGTGGATTGAGCAAAATGTGCATAAAACGTACTTTGAGTGGTATGCAAATGAAATGTGGTGTGAATTTGATGACGCGGATTGAGGGCATGACGTTGCTTTTATGGTTGAATAAAAAATCCAGTTTATTAAACTTTAACGGATATATTACGTGTGTTGGACTTGCACCAGTAACGTTCAATTGTTTCAAAGATTCTAACACTTTCTCTTTCGCCGGCGACGCGCGGTATCATTGCAGACATCCGCGACTCGCCAATAAATTCAAGCGTTCGTCGATATACTATGACTGTTTGGTGTTATCATCCATCCAATTTCATCCCTTGCTCGCCATTGACCACATAATTGGATCGTTTTCCCATTACAAATCTTCCAAAGAATAACGTTGAAAGACAACATCCGTCTGTGCAGCGTAAATTTGTATACCCATTTGTTCTCCAGCAGACTCAATGTAACTCGATAGCCTTTTGAAGCATTCCTCAAAACAGTTTCGTCCTGTACAAATTACATTGAGCGCTGCAGCCAGGGATGATGATGACGGCGATGATGGCAGTACAAAATGTGCCTGGATCATGTGACTTCCCCTCCCGGACGTACTATTATTCGATTATTCCATTATTTGATAATATCCTCTCCGCGTCCCGGTATGGGGTCTAATTGACGGATAATAGCCAGGGTATTAATCAAATTAAACACCTTGTCTGCGATGTTCCCGAACTGAACCTAAGCCAAAGATACAACTATTGAATGCAGAAGTTTTCGCTGAAAAAATGACTGTACTTTGCATTGAGTTTGCAAACTTCTACGTGAAAGAGTGTAAGCAAAAATAATCTTAGATGCCATCAAGGATATGTGCAACGCGTATCCTTCATGTTGTTTGGATCAAAAAATTGAGCCTTCCTTCATGCAAATGGGATCCATTCATTTGTTTTGAAGATCTTTTGTTTCAATAATGTTCCCGTGAAATTCAAACCCTTCTCAATTTATAAATCAACATTTTGAGAAGTTCCTTTTTTGCCCGCTTTTGAACTCTTTCTGTTCAATGGGCAATTTCGTCCGCTCCATTTAAATCCCGTGCGATGTTCTTTTTTTCCTTATCGCACGCTAGTCAATTGTGTGGCATTCAATTGGAGTGTTTTGCAAACGCAGGATCTCAGTTGAAACGACTGCATATGTTTGAATGTAAGATAATCTAAAGGTTAATTGTTTTTAATATCCTGTAGGCAAATATTTACGAATTTTGCAATTAGGATTTGCTTTTGTTCTTGTAATTAAGGTTGTGATTTGAAAAGCGCATGGTCTGTTGCGAATGTGGTTTTTGTGTCATTTGAGAAGGCTTTTTATAGTGCGAAGAATAGGAATGAGTACCTTGGAATTTTCGTTGGAATAGTTGGGAAGTATGTTTGTCAAAAGGAGTTTCCTTAAGGGATTTTGAGGTGGTTGCGCAAATGCTCATATTGAGAACTTTCGCTTTATAATTATAAAACTGTGGATCCGGAACAACATTTCACACTATTTTCAAAATGTTTAATACCAAGGTTGAACCTAATTTAATACCATAATCTTTGGTTCTGAACTGGATTGAAGTACAATTAATTTGTAAATAAGTTTGAAATGGGTTGTTTATTGGACTTTTCTTTTCGGGATTTCGCCTGGATAGAGTGTCAAATGCTGTTACTAGAAGCAAATCACTTCTTATTGCAAATACGTTGTTTATTCCAAAGGAGCAACCTATAAAGAATTTTAAAAAATCTTAAAAATCTGAATTTTGCGAAATCCTTTGTGGCACCATAATTTATTTTATAATATTTAAAAGATATAAGATGAAGGCGAGATAAAGGCAAGTTAGGTAGCTTCTAAAATGCTGCACTTTCTTAAACGCCAAAGTAAATGCGAAGCTCGTCGCTATCGGGATCAAAGGACGAAATTAAAAGACCCATCAATTGCAGCAGAAGCCAGATTGCCGAGATAGACTGTAAAGTCTTGAAGACGACGCTATTTACCTATATCTTGAAGATTCCACTCGAATTTAATGCCTCCGTAGTGACTATAGTGCGTTTTATAACTTGAAGCGTATTGTATATATAAAAGTTTGTTTTTATTTACTGTAGGCAGGTATGAAAAGGTTGTTTTTTTCCGAGGTAAAGAATTTAAAGTTGGCAACACTTTTTATTACTACGTATGTTGTGACAGCTGCCATGCGTTTTATGGTTAGTTAAATTTGACATTTTATCATGAATAAGTTCACGCCTGAACGTCTGCAAATCGCGCTGAAACTCATCTCGCACTCCGTCAATTTTATGGCCGACATAATCGTTCATCAGAACAATCAATTCGATTTACCATGAAGCATCTCCGTACCAAAGTAACTCTCACTGATAAAGAGCATCCATCCAGATGTCATAGAGTACGATGTGAAGAAACTTTAGCAGCTGTAGAGCGTAGTATCGATGAAGACCCAAGTGAGTCAATTTGGCATCCTGCTCAGTAATTAAACTTGTATCCATCCATATTATGGAAGATTTTACGCAAGGATCTTGGTGTGCCGGCTTACAAAATCTATCTTGTGCAGAAATGAAGGCCGAACGACTACCGGGCAAACAGTAGATTCGGTGTATGGGTCCAAGAACAAATTGCTGCTGATAGTGAATTTTACCAGAAAATTTTGTTTAACAACGGGGCTCATATCTTGGAGTGATGAGGAACCGCAGGTGGTTGTCCAAACACCGTTGCAACCGGAAAGAGTCACTCTTTCATGTGCTTTATTAGTCGGTGGAATCATTTATATGTCTACAAAAATGCTGCTCGGGATAACATTACAGTCAATTATTTCCGCCATAGAGCCAAGCCCAATGACTTTCTCGTTGCGGAATGGACTCGCTATTATGCAGGAGACCTCTAGTTTCAACAGGATGACGCGAAATGTCATGCAGCCCGTGCAACCATTGACTTACTGAAAGAAGCATATGATGAGCGCATACTTTCTCGTTTTGGGCCTATGAACAGGCCTGAGAATCTTTAACATCGCTGAACTGTTTCTTGTCAAACCACAAATCTACACAAGTCTACACCCACAAGCCTGAGGCGCTTGACCATTTGGAAGACAACTTTCGCCACGTTACCGGCGAGATGCGGCCTCAATTATATGTTAAAATCGTCGAAAATTTGACCTCTTGTTCGGACTTTCTCGATGCCAGGCATGGTGCTCGCGTTAACTTTATTGAGCATAATTATATTTTAATAAAAATGGCAGCATATTATCTTTTGTCTAATATTTTCGACAATTTCATTTCAAAGTGCTGTACTTCTTAAATTGACAGCTTTTATTTGAAAGGATGTCAAAAACCCACTCAAGTCTTTCATTACAGCTAGTTCTAGAGCACCTGGATTGATATGACATGTGATAACATCTAACGATACCATATTTTCCCATACATGTGATACCAGCCTATTCCAAATAACGTGATACTATAGAGTTTTTGTAAAGTTTAAACTTTGCAAGTTCTACAGTTTCCCCTCGTCGCATTTGTTTTGTATCGGGTATGAATACCTCGATTAAACATAACCGCGGTACATTTCCACTTGGGATGACTTGCAATTCCGTTTCACGGCTAGATACAACTTTGGTGATCGCAGTTTTCAGATTCGAAGGTGTACCTAACATAGACCGCGTTAACTAACTATATTTTGTAATTTATCCATTATTTAAAGAAAACCCTGCACCGCTTCAAAAAACTTCCGACCAATTATAATACACTTGTCCAATATTTTATTTCAGTGCTCAAAAAAATTTTTAAATTCATCTTGACAGCGAATTTAATGACAGATGCCTGACAGCGCCTTCGTCGTTTCTTTCTTCACTTCAAGAGTGCCAACAAAACGGATGAGTAAGAAGATGAGACATAGGTTCCTGTCATTTTTCATCGAAACTTGCACAGACTCTGTGAGCAATGGCGTTATCGTGGTGGCAAAACCAGTCGCCGGGCTGCACCAAATCAAGCCTCCTCCGCTGTTATCTGTTGCGAAATCTTTTCAAAACTTCCCGTTAAAAAAGCTTGGACACCTGTCTGACACTGAGGAACATATTCTGAATGAACGACTCCTCTTATACCGAGAAAGTAAGTATATCAGCTTTGTTTCGACAATTGATTTCATTCGATGAGCTTTTTGGGGGCGAAGCGAAATTGACTTCTTCCACTGTCTTGACTATTGCTACGTTTAGAGCCGTAAAAGGAGCACCATGATTCGTCACCTGCGATGGATTTGCAAAAAAAAAAATTGGTTAATTTTGGTGCTCTTCTTTCAAAACAAAGCATTACATGCGACCTTGTTTTGGCCCAGCAGTCGCTCTGGCAGCAGTCAAGGGACGGATTTGGCAGACAGCCTTGTCATCCTCAAACCTTCCCTTGGATGGGACCGATGGGACCAGGTGACAGGACAGATGGGACCGAATATCTTCAATAGTCTGCCTTCAATCTTCTACGATTATTTCGTGATTTCTTTCAACGTTTTCGTTGGTTTAGGGGTTCGGACGCACGTCCAGATCGAGGCTGTCATCAATTGACATTTCATCATTTTTTGAAACAGGAAAACCAGCCAAACACTTGAGTTTCCCCAAAAGCATCATTCTTGTAGGGCGTTTTTAATATTTCATGAGTTTTGATACCAGTTTTGCCGAAGAAGATGCAAATCTGTACGGTCAGATTGCAAAAACGACCGTCTCGAAAACAAATATTAATAAAAAATCACGCAAACCAGACGGAAGCCTCTTTAGCGACAACGTTTGACTTGGTGGCTTTCTGTGCCCCTAGCAGCAAAAGGGAGTTCTACAAAAACTCAGCCCACCAAAACAGTGCTTCGGTTTCTTTTGTGTATCCCCTCTTATGAGGGTTTTGAAGTGCAACGCTAGGGAAAAACGGGATCAGAATTTTCCTCTGAAGAGCATAGAAAACTTGAACAAAGATCATGTTGATGTGCTTGCGAATTTTTTAAGCCAAAGCCTCTTTGAGCAGATGGTTTGCCGAAACGAATGTATTTGACGGGTGTCCCTTACGGATTTTGAAAAGATTTAACACAAAGTGTATATATTGAAACAAAAAACAAAACTCAAATTCGTGGGAATCAAAAGACAATCAGCGAATTTTATCGAAGTTTTCCAGATGAGAATAGAAAATGAACTAAGCCCACCATCCGAAAAGGGACACACCGACTTGAGAATATTGGCTCTAAACGCCTCCAGGAGCTGAATTCAGTACTACAAACACTCGGCCCACTACAAAATCACTTTGGTTTCTTTTGGGTATCCAATCTTATGTCAAACACTGTTCGTCCTTGCCACTGTCAACCAGATGGCCCGTTTTGTTTCTCTTCCTCATAAGGGTGGGTATTTGATGCAATTTGCTGCTTCCATGGTTGAACAGATTCTTTTTGGAGAACCCTTACAGGTACCCCGATAGATTAGCCTGCGTCCTTCTGGTCTTGTGATCACAACGTATGGTTACTACCGGGAGTCATTGTGGTCAATCAAATGGGGTCATATTTGATTTAATTTCTTTTTTTTTGAGTCCGGGGCTGGTCCTCTGTTTCCTTTCTAAAAATTTTGTTAAACATCATCTGTTTGCTTCGGACAGATGCAACACACAATTGCTCTGGTGTCTTTTTTAGTGGTTAGCTTTATACTAGGCCAAGTGCTCGAAGGAGCAACTCTTCCTCTGACATCTACAGCAATTCTACCTCGGACATCTACAGACACTTAAGCATGGAGTTTCTCGAGAGACAACAGTTTTAGGCTGAAGATTGTAATTCTTAAATTCGTAAATAGTTTTTTGCATGACAAAAGTTATGAAAAGTTATCCTTTCGATGTGTACTAAGTAGAGGAGAAAGAGAGACGTAATAGTGACTTTGTCCTTAGCGTGTTCCGGTTCTTGTCGCACCAAAAGCACTCAAATAAAAAACATGACGGACAATGGACTTCAAAAGACCACGTTAACTGAAAAGGACGAAAGATTACACCACTCCTTATATTTTGGTGGTCGCTTATAGCCCATTGTGAGAGGCTAAAGACCTAATCCTAAAGAACCCTTAAATTAGTGACTCAACCAATTGGCTCCATTTCAGCTGACATCCCGTGATGGCAGGTATAGGGCAGAGCTCGTAACCAGAGCCACGAGGGATGCTCAGGAGACAAAAGATTAATTAGGTACAGGAAAATCATAGACCAATGACTGAGCTCAGGACACAAATTCTTTTGGGTAAAAGTTAAGTAGACAAGCAAGTGACACGTCATATGAGCATAGTCTTATCATACCTTATCCTCATTATATCATGTGGAAAGCGAACTCGTTTCAAAAGAATGTATAATTTCGAAGAACTTGTGCAATGTGTTCAGAAATACCATTGAAGTTGGCTGAAAGTGGAAAGGACACTGAAATAACTAAGTTAATTCTAAAAAATACTATATAATTCATCTTCTAATGGGAAAACGATGGCATCCTAAAAGTACAGCTCCATTATGTTTTAAGACCAATTCAAGGATATAGATCAACGAGAAAGTAAGCGCCACCCAAGGACGACTTCCTGCTGGTATGCTCAAAAGCGACACAATTTCAGTAAATAAAGCTTAGAGCTCGAGAGCCAAAGTGGAAAAGAAATATTAGGCCGCCAGCAATACCAAAACCAGCCGTAAGTAGTGTAGCATTGGTTTTCTGGTAAAATTCGTGAAAGTCCTCATGGGAATCGCGGAAATTGAAGCCTGAGAAAGTGGGTCCACTTTTGAACAATATGAACGACCAAATCGGGTCCTGGTCCAAGTCCAAGTTCTGGTGAAGTTCTGGGAACTCCAGTATTGAGAGAAAAGAAGTAGTTTGTACCGCAAAGTTCAAGTCACTCAGTTTCACTGGAGAAGATACTGAAGAATTTGATGAAGTAGAAGAGCTCATTAGACGAACTGTACCAATTTAAACAATTCCAGGGTAACGTTGACGGTTGTAAGTCGAAGAAGTAGAAGTTTTTAAACAGAAAGCTGGACGTCCAAGACCTAGAAGGTCTCAATCGTTGACCAACCGAAAAAAGGCGATTTATTACTTCTCGAAACGGAAGTCTGCAAAATTCTTCGCAGGATCGCAATTGATTGGTATGCTTGGTTTCTGGGTACCTTTCCATATTCTTTAAGAAGTCTAATTGGAGTAGTCTCTATTTTCGATTTGGTATATCTGTCTGTAAAGTGACAGCGTGCGCACATTCCTTTCTCGCCTTCACATGCTAGCGGAGGAAGCCCAGGTACGAGGAGCTTCGTTTAGATTTCGGAGGGCGAATAGTAGATTTCATTCAAATTTTGGATTCAACTTGATTTTTTCTGGTAATCAAATTTCAAATATATTCCTAACGTTATTATGTGAGATGCTGCTCTTTCCCTGAAAACGAATGAATAAAATTGAAACGTGCACTGTTTAAAATCAAATACTTTCATGGGCTATTAACTTTCAATTACCACAAATGCATTTTTTTGCAAGCAAAAATATGTTTCACGCTTAAGCACAACAAAACTGTCACGTTGCATGATACCGAGATACCTCCTGGAATATTCCGAAAATTTTTCCACTCAATTGATTATCTCCACTAGCGCAATAGCCAGAAAAATTAACGAAAAATTTGTGAAACGCCATCCACGTTCGAATATCGAAAACCGCACACTCACTAACTGACCAACCGACTATAAAGGATACGTGCTATGTTCAGCTTAGAGCCCACACGGCAGCTATTAATCGGGCGGCAAGGGCAATTTTTTGGCAAATCAATGCATGATATCGGATATCAGATATCAGTTAAGATGGGTTTTGTGTTACCTGGGTCCAAATTTTCCTGTTAATTTAGTAAGCATTCAACAAGGCTTGCTGCACCCTTGCCAACCAATCTTGTCTGCCTACTACATGCAGTCTTGCGGGCAATCAACACTAGCGAAAACCAAGTGGAAAATTTCTCGGGAGACCAGAAAAAGGAAAAAGGAACGAAGAAAAAGAATGCGCTCGGCCCTGAAAGGAATGAATAGAAGAGCTCTGCAGCGCTGTGTCTTTTTTGCAACCAATTATGAAGGTTGCATATACAAATATCATGTTCTGGGCCAAATGAGTAACATGATCGGGCAACCGAATCTTATCCAAGTGTAAAATTGCAACTAATTTTGGGCTGAGGCACAAAGGCAACGTTTCGATGATAGTTGAGCCGTTGTCAGGTTTAATTAGGACATGATATGATTTGCTTCTCCTACCGTAGACTCCGAAATGGTTAGCAGGGTAGAACGTTTTAGTAGAGGACCACCTGATTTTTCAGCAAAAATCACAGCTCAATTGTCGGATTATTAGCATCTATGCTTCTTCAGTGGGGGCTTTCAGTCAAGTATAGATTTCCAGGATTAGCTTTTGTTTTAGGATCGAATTCATTTAGAATTTTAGCTGAATTTGATATCAGATATTATACATTGAACAAGTCAAGTGTAATAATTGCATAAGGATTGGGTTGCCGTTAAGGCAGCAGCAACATTGTCAGACTAATCCTTGACTAATTCAAACAGTTCAAGCGGCGAATTCGAGTTTTGACTGTACTTTCCATTGTTCAAACCAATTTATTTCAGAGCACATTAACAAAGGTGCAATTGAGGCAAGGATAATACCTTCAGTTTAAGTGAGACGTATGATTACACGTTTATCGATCTTCTCACACCAAGTGGATGGTAAGACCGAGTTGAATGTTCTTATTTGTATTCCAGACTTCGATAAAACAAGGACACCCGATGCTTTCTGCAAAATTCATTAAAACACATCACAGCCACGTCATTGGTGTCGAAATTTATCTCAACTGGATTGCATCCTTACATCAATATTCATTCATCGCATTTAATCGTGTCTTTCATATTTCGTAGACATGATAAAAAACTTTGATTGACATTTTCAAAGATGTCCTCTTATCGCGTTTCAACACAGTGTAGTGTTCACTCAAAGAGCTTTCAAAAATCTCTTTCTACACTTGATGTCGCGCTTCATTAAGACGTAAGTGGAAGCTATTTGTCGCAAGTGGAATCTTATTCCTATCTGCACCATCTCAGGTCTTCACTGCATAAGTACAGTTGAGTTTGTTCGGTGATTATGATATAAAGGACATGAGTGGATTCTCAGAATTTAATGAGACTTCGAGTGAATGATGGGCGGAATTGTTGTGATGCACAAATCATTTTCTGTCGAATAATCCGAGCCTGATTGTTGATAAGGAATCTAATTAGGATGGTGAATGCTATTTTTATTTTCATATCAACAGAGAAAGAGAGAGGGAAGAGAGAACACTTGAATAGAAGGCAGGATACGTGGAGTACAAGTTGGCATATGTGTTTTTATGAATGGTTGCCCGGAAAAACTAAGCCTGGGATTTTATGAAAAATAATGAAAATGTGGAAGGACTAGTAAGGAAAAAGGGATATGGTGGTAGCAGAATGATGCCTTGAATCGGTATTTATAATCCAATCTTTAAACTAATAATGGGGTTCTTTCACATGCAAATACAATTGATTCAATTCTATTTTTGTACTAAAGTCTGATCTACATATTCCTACGGCAGTTTATCTCGGAAGGAATCGTCATATATCATTAAAAACCCACAGTGAATATAAATGCAACGTCTCTTTTAAAAAAGAATATAAAAATTTCACCAGCTTATGAGCACTTTCAGTAATCCAGGTGATGAAGTGGTTGACATACCCTCAGGGCAACATATGCTGGGTTTGAATCGCACTGATTTATTTGTCTTTCAATTGTTGGGGTATCTACCTATATAGCGGTGGTAGGTTCCTTCAGAAGAATTATTAAGACCAAGAGTTATTTTGACAAGACCATCTTTCCATGCATAGGGCGAGACCCGTCCGTGAAATGAAATGTTAGTCTAATGAGGCTAATTCTATCGAAAAAGCATTATAGTGTTGTGCTGGCAACGTCAGGCAATCCGTTTTTCTCGCATGTAGTTAGGAATTCTCATGAAGGAACGTGGCATTGTGACAAAAGTGGCACTCTTTTCGTATTCTTGCCTTTTTTCAAGCAGCGAATGATTCAAATCTTTCAATTCTTGTCAAGGATTAATGCTAAGTAATCCTTTCCCTAGGTTCAAAAGCTTATAATAGACCACGCCCTTCTAGTTTCACCAGCAAGGAGTATCGTATTTCACCAAAGTGATTGCGGTCCCAGTGTGTGACGCACTTGGCATTCTCTAAATGCATCGACTTTTTATCCCCGGTAATAAAATGATCAATGCTGCTGTTAACACCTTACGAAACGCCTTACTGGTAACATAAACTTAGATCAGTGACGTCTTGGTTATAAGCAGTCGATGTGCAAATCATCGGAATATTCAGGGAAGAAATCAAAAAATTTGATCAAAAAAATAAAAAATCGGATGTCCAGAGCAATTTTCATGGGAACTCCATTCCTTAAGACGTTTCAAGCATCGAGGATCCAATTGACACGACCCCTTGTCTGTGCAAAAACGTTAGACAAGGCTATGCTGTCATTAAAAATGTGAAAATCTATAGAACAGGCCCCAGAAGGACCGAAATAATTCCACGATTCTTATACTGAGATGTCGCTAAGCACGTTTCACGCTTCGCACTAGTGTGTTTTCCTAAAATTCTGGAAGAAATTCAGGAATTTAATGATTTAATGCAAAGAAGCCAGAAATTTGTAGGTCCCATCTTCATATAAAGTTGCTGAGAAAATATTTGTGGAGGATCAGGGAGAAAGGTGAAGGCCCTTGACATACCAGCTTCAGCATGACAGCTTGGCGATATTAGTTTCAGGGAATCTATCTTTTGAACAGTGTAATAACAGAATAGGGTAATGGACTGGATGACCGCTCACGGATTAAGGCTCACACTAGAAAAAACCGAAGTGGTCATCCTAACGAAGAAGAGAACCCCTAGGAACCATAGGGGACGAGCTGGTCGAATCGAAATCAGCAGTAAAGTACCTGGGCGTTCTGATAGATTCGAAGGTGAGTTTTTCCCAAAAAATCAGGGCAGTAGCTGACAAGGCTGCAGCGCGTATGACGGCACTCACTCGATTAATGGCCAACATATGAGGGCCCACCACATCAAGGAGACGGCTCTTAATGAGCGTTGTGCAGTCGCTTCTACTCTACGGATCAGAACTGTGGGGTGACGTTCTCAGCAAGGAGTTACACCGGAAGCGGTTGGCACATGTGCAGAGACAAGGAGCGTTGCGAATCGCATTCGCATACCGAACGGTCTCCGGGGCGGCAGTGCTGGTAATCGCAGGGATAATACCCATTACCCTCCTTGCGAGAGAGCGCAGATGTATTTACCTGCGCAGAGGCAAAGACCGAGGAAGAGAGACGTCGAAAAGTGAGGAAGGAAGAGAGACGTCGCTCTCTCAGCGATTGACAACAGTCCTGAGAGCAAGAAACAAGGGGAAGGTGGACTGCACGTCTAAGGCCGTGGTTCAGTCGAGTGCATGGTGAGACCGATTTCTACTTGACCCAGCTCTTAAGCGGGCATGGTTGTTTTCGGTCCTACCTGTACAAAATTGACAAAGTACGGTCTCCTAACTGTATGTTTTGTGAAGGAGAGTTTGATGACGCCTGTCACACATTCTTCTACTGCAAAAGGTGGAGCCAGCAGAGAGGGGTCCTACTCAGCGAAATTGGAGAGCTCTGTCCGGAAACTATCGTCGGAGTAATGCTGGAAACAGTTCACAATTGGAACCGCGTGGCGCAATATGCGAGCAGTGCTGATACTAAAGAAAGCTTTATTGGAGCGCTGGGAGGCATCGGGGATGGATGGATCTCTTTTGTAGCACTTCATTCCTCTCCTGTTCTTCCCGTTAGAGAAGATATACCCATAATGCGAAGGCGCCCCTAGGCGTAGGAACACGAGGCCTAGCCCGAAGTAATGTGTCAAACGGTTCCAGGCTAGGTTCTCAGGTTGACAAGGGAGGTGTTTAGTGGGTAGTCCAAATGCATTTTGGGTCTGGGAGTCCCACACTCAGGGCGTAAACAGCCTTCACCTCCCTACCTAAAAAAAAAAAATCTTTTGAACAGTACGGCTTTAACGCTGAACAATTTACAATTGGCGCAATCACAGAAGTGGTGAACGTTGCTATTGTTTGCAATGCACAATTTGAAGAAGGTCTCCAACTTTCTTTCTGGGTATCTAATACAGATTTTGGAGAATTACCTTAAAGACCGAAAGCGCATTTACGAGTCATTGGGGGTTGGCTAAGAAAATATTTGAAATTAGCAGTGGCGGTTGTTTCTTGGCCAAAACCAATCTAATATTCCTTTCAATAAACTTCAGAGGCTCCAGCGCCTGGATAAGTCAGCTCTTTTCAGCTATGCAGATGACGCGACGCAAGAAGTCAAGGAAAAATGGTTCAAATCTTCCATGGCAACGTTTATGATGAGAGCCCACTTTCGCCTGACGGAATTTATATTTGTAGAGAAACAGGAATTTGAGTGGTATCTAAAACAAAATTAAAAATAATTGCAAAACAGGTAGAAAACCAGTGGGTTCCAAATTTTTTGCGAAGAGAGGAACCACAATAGCTACAGAAATATGTTTCAGTGCTAGTGGCCAATGAATGCGTGCAATCATGATGGTCCAAATAAAGAAAATGGATAAGCAGCTAATTCTGAATGCTTTTGCTGAAGCTGGGAGTATTTGGAGCGATCCTGGCTGGATTACAGCTTAATTATTCCTTGAGTGACTTAAGAAGTTTATTAAAATCAGCCGAGGAATAGTTGATCGACCTGTGCTATTGCTGTTAGATAGCCACAGCATCCAGACACAAAACATTGACATCATAAATGAAGCTCATTCCAATGGGGCTATTATTTCATACATCGTTACAACTAAGACCCTTGAGCACAAAACATAAAACATAATCATAAAACAACCAACAAATGATAGCCTGGCTTCGCAGCAATCAAGGCATGGTAGTAGCTGTCAGGCCAGTATCAGAGATTTTTGGTAAAGCCAGTGTTTAAGCTTCTTCAATGACAACAACAGTAAGTGGATTTAAAAAATATGGAATTTGGCCTTTCGATCAAACAGTTTCTTCCCACATTGCTTTGTTCCATCATTAATAACATATAGTTTACAAACAGAGGGATTATCCATGAATGAAAGATCGTAAGTTAACACTACGCTAGACAATGGAGTCACTAAACAGCACCAAACAGACCAATCGCATCAACTGGCGCTCCAGTTGACCCTGAGACTACAAAGCCTGCAACTTCAGTCTCCATAGTTGAAGATTTTGATAAAGAAATTATTGGTGAACCACTGGTATGCCGCATGCCTGTTGTCACGGTACAATGTGACATTGAAGGATGGGCCGCACTTCTCTCTGTTGGAAGTGGGCACACTGTAGTTTTTTTGAGATCGATGAAGAGGACGATGAGACAATTTGTGTTTCTGAGTTTTGCAAACAAAAAGAGCATTAAACTCCCATACCCATTTTGCTCCATCGGGTACCCCATATGATCCCACGATAGGGGAGGGAAAGATGGAGTTTTTGACATTTTTGACAAAATTAAAATTATTATCGGCTACAGGTGTTTGCTGACACCGAGTTTTTAATTTGAACCGCCACTTCCGATGTGGGATATTCCCAATTTTGGAACTCTGCTTACGACAGCAGTATTTTTAATTTGAAACTTTCCCAGATTTTCATGAGTCCATTTCTTTGTCCACCTTTTCATTTTGAATCGCATTTTGAAAAATAACATACATATATTGGATGCTCTAATTGAATACCTAATTATCATTTCAAACGACCGTACTGCATAAATAAAATGGCACTGAAGTACCTCAATTTCGCAAATTGCATTCATATCAATTGATAAAGAGCCACTTCAACCAACACCTAACAAAAGGATCCGGTTTTTGAGTAAAGTATTTGAACATTTGCTACTAAAAGACGTGCAATTTCAGAGATCAGTTAAAGGGACATTCATGAATAAGCAGCGTTCATCATTCACACCATCATTTTCGATATTCAGGCTCATACAATTCAATGGTATTTGCATAAAAACTCACATGTGTGTACTTAACCGAAAGAAAGGGTTAAATATTTGATGATTGTCAACATCATCACCATACCGATGTTAATGGAATGTTGGAGTGAGACTCCCCCACCACATACATATCACACAGATATGTTGGAGGAAGGATACTACAGCAACAGTGAATATTCCCCAGCGATAGCAGCGTTTAACTTTCCATTCATGGCGCGTCTGTTGATTCACACTCGATTTGCTCATTTGATGACAATTCTGAAGAACACTGGCTGAGCTCGCTCTTTCACAGTCCTGTTTTATCCTTGCAGCTCCAATGAAAAGGTCCTCTCGTTATATGAAATGAGGGTGCATAAATTTGATTTGTACGTTTATCTTTGCGGTTTATCTAATTGTACAGCATCACCGGCTTCCTCTTGTGCCGGCTGTCTTCGGTACCTTTATGACAGGAACAATTGAACAATCGTTTTATAGCTGAAATCAGGAAATATTGAGACCGTGAGGAAGATGCTTGCGGCGACAAGAGTAATTTATAGTATCCCTTTGCATTTATACTATGATAAGTGAAAGGATTGTGAAGGCTTTTCGTGATTGGGAGGTTTGTTATATTGTAGGGTGAATGCAATTTGGCTTTGACGGAACTGATGAGCAAATAGTTGGAGAATATTATCATAATTTGATCAGTGAAGTTATAAATAATTTGAACCTTAAACGATACATTGTACAGAACATAAAGGAGAGACATGTTTACTTATTTAATATTTCAAAAGATAAACAGGAGCAGATCAGTTTAAGTCCTTTAACGTTTATACAGACTTTGTACAAAGTTGTACATTTGTTAACTAATTTATTTTGGATCCTGTTTAAAGTTTTTTAAGGTTTTGAAGATGGATTACATTTTAAAACCTTATTGTCCATTTCAATAAGACCATATAAAAGTGGGGTTGAATTCTGAACAGAAACTTTTCAGACTTGAGTAAACATCATTTCTGAGTAGAAGCACTAAACATCAACTTCTTTGAAAATGAATCATGAGGTTAGTTTTGGTACTAAATCGTCCTGTATCACCACACGTTTCAACGTACCAAAAATAATGGCTTGATCAATGAAACCTTTGAACAGATCCCTTTTGAAAACTGTTTTTCAACTCACATCTTTGTTGGTACCGAAACAAGTTTTGACATCAATTATCCTTCTTTCTTACAAACCAATTGCCAGATTGTTTTGTTCACGTCGTGAACAAGTGACTTGAAGCTATATATTAACTTCAATTTCAATCCCGCCCATATGCCGCCACAATTATTCTGAAACACCTTTTTGAGTGACTTTGTTTCGGTTATGTCGAATACTAGCCCCTCTTCCCCACTGGGCACTATGGGCACGTGCCCAGGGCCCCGCGATCGAATGGGGCCCCCTAGTTCCTGCCAGATTACCAAATGATAACCGATATTTAGGTATTACCGAAAAACATTAATTTTGAAAAATCTGATGATAATGACTTACTACAATACCTACGCTTATTATATTAGCTTTAGTTTGCCGCATGCGGATAGCTATACCTTGTACAACATAGCTTGAACTTTTTGACATATGGGTCAGTGATGGGAAACAGAAAATATCTATTGGTGTAAAAAATGTGTTGGCTAAATATGTGGCTGTATGTATGTTTTAAACTATTCAAAATAAATAAATTCATTCGTCAATCAATTTTATTGCACTAGACATAAAAACATTGGGTAGGTACCATTGTTTTCAGTTTTTCTATTTAAATTTTACTTCGAAGCAATAAAAACCACTTAAGACTTTCGGAAAATGCTTGAGTCCTTAACAGGTACTCTTATGTTGTGTGTCTATTCTTATGATTATTATCAATTTTTAATATTATTAAAATAAGAAAATATTGTTCGTCGTTGCAAAGTTATATCGATTTCAGATTTGACATCCGTCAAAAAGAAAGATCAAACTAATAAATAAACAGGGTATA
This sequence comes from Stratiomys singularior, assembly GCA_954870665.1. Lineage (NCBI taxonomy): Eukaryota > Metazoa > Arthropoda > Insecta > Diptera > Stratiomyidae > Stratiomys > Stratiomys singularior. The sequence goes on along the minus strand of OX940881.1, from coordinate 28,207,093 downwards.
AGTACTCCACTCTCTCTCAAAAATGAGTTTTTCCGATATTAGTATATTTAGGTTAATTTAAATACCTATATGTAAGTATAAGAATACAATTAAAAGAAAAATTATTAAATTAAAAAAAGAAGAATTATTTGATGCGGTGTGGTTTATGTCTTTAAGAAACCTATTCGAACGTCATTCGTAATACCAAAGACAAAAAAGGGGAATTCCCGACTCCCGATCGTCGTTTGACTTGACGAACGGGAATTCCCTTCAAGTATTTGTCTGCGATGTTGTGGCGTTTGTTTTGTTTGTAGTTGTTAGTTTGTTACTGACTGTGCTTGAGCTCTGACAAAAAAATAGTATTGTTTGATTAAATCGTCGTTTGTCTGTTTTGTGTTAGCGAATATTTTCGTTATAAAATTAATTAAATACTGAATTATAATATAAAATGTCGAAACGGTCATATCCTAGTGGATCTGAAAAAAGAAAAAAGCTCTACATCAGAAAGAAGTAATTGAAAAGTTACCAAAATTAACATCATATTTTACTACTACTACTACTGGAGAAACTTCTGTAAGTAGCAATCAACTCATAAATGTTCCACATGATGACTCAGCTCAATTACAAATTGCGGGAATTTCTAAACCTTCATGTTCCAATTTTGAAAAAGAGATTGAATCAGAAAGCGACTATTCCTACGACGAAAGTGCAACGACTTCAGTAACTTCACTAAAACCGACAACTCCAACTGTGTCAATTGAACAGCAGTTTTCCAACACAGAAGAATTAATATCGCACGATCCCGCCGATTATTTTCACGAAAAGTTTGTTGAAATAAATCGCGAAATTTTAATTCGTAAGGGACCAGTATATTTTCAAAATAAAGATTCTGACTTTTCCGAGGCATCCAGAACCTACAAAGATGGTAATAAATTAGTGACGAGATATTTCAACAAAGCATTATTTATTCGCAAATTAAAGAACAATGAAAGCGTCGAAAGAAAATGGTTGCTGTATTCGCCTTCCAAATGCTCTGTATTTTGTTTTTCATGCTGCTTATTTAACCCAACTGATGTTAATCTTTGCTCTCGGAATGGATGTAATGATTGGAAGCATATTAATCACATAATTTTAACACATGAAAATAGCCCAGCGCATAAGCAATCTATGATGACTTATCTGGCACGAAGTAAAGCGGTTGGTAGAGTAGATATAGAGTTATTATCTCAACATCAAAAGGAAGTGGATTACTGGAGAAACGTACTTAAACGGATTGTAGCTGTTGTAAAATTTTTGGCATCGAGAGGGCTTCCATTTCGCGGCGACAATGAAATCCTAGGATCTCCAAACAATGGAAATTATTTGGGTTGTGTGGAATTATTGAGTGAATTTGATCCATTTCTTGCAGATCACTTAAAAAAATTTGGGAATCCTGGAAAGGGTAACATTTCTTATTTATCAGCAAATATCTGTAATGAGTTTATTGAAGTAATGGGAAAACAGGTTCTAAAAAAAATTATAAATGAAGTTAAATCAGCAAAATATTTTTTCATAAGCGTTGACAGTACGCCCGATCTGTCTCATATTGACCAGCTAACTTTCATCATTCGATACGTAAAAGACTGTGTTCCTGTTGAAAGGTTTTTGAAATTTATACCTATTAAAGAGCATAAATCTAAGTATTTAGCGGAGACCATCTTAAATTTTTTAGAGATACATGATATTCCCATAAAAGATTGCAGAGGACAAAGCTACGACAATGCTTCAAATATGTCGGGAAAGTATAGTGGTCTACAAACAAGAATCAAGGAAAAATGTGAATTTGCCACCTTTATACCATGTGCAGGACATTCACTAAACTTGGTAGGTGTCCATGCTGCTGGGTGTGTACCGGAGGCATCACAGTTTTTTGAAATAGTTCAGAAAGTGTACAACTTTTTTTCGGGCTCTACCCACAGATGGAATATATTAACAGAACATTTAGGTTCAAAAAAAGTTGTTAAGAGTCTTTCACAAACCAGATGGTCAGCCCGAGCTGATGCAGTAAGTGCTTTGCATGGGGGTTATAAAAGAATATTAGAAGCTTTAATCACCATCGCAAACGATACTGAAAAGGCACGAGAAACAAGAGACGAAGCCCTTAGTCTGTCTAGAAAAATGGGAAATCTAGAATTTATTATACTGACGGAAATCTGGAGCACCATATTGGAGAGAATAGACAAAACAAGTAATTATCTTCAGAAAGAAACAATAACACTGGACGTTGCAACCAATTTGTTGACTTCACTTTATGATTTTATTACTAACCTCAGGGATAAATTTGATAACTTCGAATCATCTGCCAAAGAAAATAACCCAGAATCTGACTACAAAGATCTATCTCAAAGAACAAGACGTAGAAGCTCACGGCTGATTTTTTTTGATGGCTCTGCGCCATCAGTCCAATTGAATGGAAAAGAGCGATTCAACGTAGAAACCTTTCTCCCAATAATCGATACCTTGAGTGTTCATCTAAAACAGCGACAAAGTTCATATGAGACCGTCAGTCAACGTTTTAGTTTATTTTTTCACTTAAAAACTCTGAATTCCGAAGAGATACGACAAGGATGCAAAGAATTTACTCAAATCTATCACGAAGATGTAAATGAAAAAGAGTTAGAAATAGAATGTCAACATTTAAAAGAATACTTAAAAAATGTTCAGAGTGAAAATGAAGCATCTAACAGTGTACAGGAAGTATATAATCTATTAAAGCAAAACAAAATTGAAGACACATTTCCTAACGTAGAAATTGCATTGAGAATATTTTTAAGTATGATGGTAACTAACTGCAGCGGAGAACGCTCCTTCTCCGAATTGAAACGAATAAAAAATAAATTAAGAAGTACAATGCTTCAAGAGAGATTAACTAGTTTGTCGCTGATGTCCATAGAATGTGATATTCTCAATACCATAGATTTTGAAGATGTGATTAACGATTTTGCTCATCTTAAATCTAGAATGGTACCTTTGCAATCAACATAGAATTAATCTAAGGATTTTATGTTAAGCGAGTTACTTTTGTAGATTATTTCTTATATTTCCTATTTTTTATAGTTAGTAACTAAATAAAAATAAATTTAGAACCTTGTTTGTCTTTCTTTATCTATTGTAACTAAATAGTGTTTTCTCAAGGTCCTAGGGGCCCCATGATCCTAATGTGCCCAGGGCCTCAAATAGTTTAAAGACGGCCCTGGTCGAATACATATGTCGACTCCTTTTCGGGTTGTCTGTCCATGGCAGTGATTAATTCAGAACAACGAGACACCAATTCTGTGTTTTAAGTTCTGGGATTCTCACCGTGCTTGGTATGACATCCTTGACTGCCAAAATCTCGAGAAATATCGCAGCAGTACTAATTATATAGTTCTGGGATATTAAAGCTAGGCTATAAGGTCTAAAATTGTTCCACGACATCATCTGGTATGATCTGGATGCACTGCGTTATGTTTGTCCTGTTTTCCTTCCTTTTAATCGCGCTAGCTTTTCGCATGGACCCCGAGGCCATAGAGTTGCTGCTAGTGACTAACATGTGTGAAACATTTGTAGTTTGACAGTCCAATACATATCTTCGGATGCCCGGTTGTTTTGATGAAGCAAACATGGAAAATCATGCTGGATGATATGTTTGTATTGTCCTGCGTCGATTGGAACCCATGAAGTGTGCCTGTTGCATACTAGATCCCGAACCTGTTTGGGATTTTCAGAAATAGAAAATGACTTTACTTCCAAAAAGAAAAAAATTAATTGAAGATGACAGTCTAAATGCGAGTGGCAAAAAAACCAACTACTTTCAGCTAACGTTAGTACTTTTGCACATGAAGAATGAATATTTATTCTAAAAATAACGAAGAGAATTATTTGAGAATTGGTATTTTAAGCGAGTGAGAGCACAGGCAACAAAATTGCTTCAGAGGTACTAAGAAAACTCTTTATGAGATGGTTCTAAACTTATCGGTAGCTTACTCGCCAAACCAGCTTTTTAAATGAACGTCTTTATATTTGGCCGTGGGCTTTGATTCTAGGATGATAAAGTTTTTGTTTGAACTTGGAAAGCATATGAAAACGTGGCATCAGGATCAAGCCTGTATTTCATGATTATTTCGGTGTGTACAAATTGCAACTGGGTAACTGATAGCTTGGTACCAGTGCTAGGAATTCGGATCAACATACTGAATGTACTGATTTTTTATTATTAATATACTTGCATACAAGCCTCATTTCATTCAACTGTCAACTAATATATAGCAAATTATCTAAAAGTAGATATTAGCAGATATGAAGCCTTATAATAAGTAAATAATCTACTGTTTTTTTTTTTTTTGAAGAATTTATCGTAATCTGTCAAAATACACAACATTTCATCGAATTACCATAATTTATCCGCTAGAATTCCTCATGATTCAAGTCTATGTCCATTATTGTTCAACACATGCACATAATGTATGTTCCAAAAGAGTATATGGAAGTGAGTCACCTAGCTGGATGACTTATGCTCCTACACGGTTTGCGAACGTCTTGAAAAATCCAATCTTAAACCCTGAAACAGTGCTTAAATATATTTATTCATATTTCTTTTCCTACAAAAATGAAGGCACAATAAAAAAGGCAACGGTGTTTCGGCATGGAAACAATCCTGGTCTAGTTTTTTGCCGGTAAATTCCTATGTCGAGACATTTTTTAGGCAAATGGGTTGTCATATACAGGACATATTAAAGCTGGTAACTAATCTTTAAATACCAAACTAAGTCAACATTGATAGCAGTATCGAAAGCAATTTTATTCAAGACTTGACTCAAGTAATTAAATTAAGGCTTCTTTATAAATCAACCAGCACTTTTAAAACTAACAATACATTGATTTGGCTGGCATTGACGGCTTTTTGATTTGAATGGGAACATTTATTAGGGTGGTCCCTTAGATTTTTCCGGGTCAAATGCATGTAGGGTTATGTCTTAGCCTATTAGGACATCAATTGTCTCAAAGATCTTTCAAGGTGCGTTTACCATGAGATAACATAAAAAAGGAAATAAAGAGGTTAGGCAAAGAAATAGAATAAGAAGAAACCCAACAATAATGACGAAAATGATGAAAATACTATACCTTCTATTGCTGCGGAAAATACTTGGATTCTGATGAAGGACGGGCGACATGTTCTCTCTGTTAGATGCCCGCTTGCAGCTGTGTTGGGATAGGCAAGGAGGATGCCGAGGCGCTGTTTCTGTGCAAATTTCGCAACAAAAAAAACCTATGATTCCTAAATCTCACCTTGTTCCATAGGGTACCCCACCACAGCCTAACGAGGGGTGGGGCAAGATGGATTTTCAAGATGGGGGCAACATTCTCTAAGTCTGAAGTTTCTATGTCTAAAGTGTCTAAAGTTTGTCAAGTCTGAAAAGGCAAAGCCTCTTTTTAAAAATTGTTTTCACCGTTCAAAATGGTCAGCCACAAGAATCAATTGCGGCATATTATTGCTTCAAAAAAAGGCAATAACACAGAGGATACTGCAAACAAGCTTTGCCTCGTTCAGGGGAGTTATATCCCAGTAATGTCATAGTCATAGTGAATTAAGCAACATCCGCAGTTGGTTCAAGTAATGCAGAATTGGTTATGTCGAGTTGGAAGATGAACAGCCACTCATCAACGACGGGTTCTGACCTTATCAAGAATATGCTCGCACGATATCCGCGATTTGTATATGAGATACTGGATGCTACTTAAATGTTTAAGGCAACAGTACATAACCATGTAATCAAGATGGGATTTGCGAATCGATGAGAAGGTTGTGTTCCACTCCTACTGACGGAGACCGACCTCACGAATTGTGTCTCTACGTGCGATTTGCTTCAGCAGCGAGATGAAATAAGTCCTTTCTAAATAAAACTTGCCACAGGATATTAGACCTGTATTTTATATATATTGATATAATTTGCATTGAAAACGCACTTGGTCAAAAGAAAAGAAACCTGCAACTGTTCCAAGGCCTGGACTTCATCTGTAAAAGGTTCCGATGTGCATTTGGTGGGAATGGAAGAATGTAGTGAACCTAGAGCTTTTCAATAAGTAATACAATTAACGCTGGTAAATACTGCAATCGACTCGACAAATTGAAATCCAAAACAGGAAAAAACTGCCAGAATTGGTGAACCATGACCGCATATTTCGTTGGCCTTAAAAATTCTTGACAAAAATTATTGCAGTTCGATAGGGGCGGTATATCTCATCCTCTGAACTCCCCAGACATTTGTCAAGTTGATCCATACTTGTTTCGCTCCAGAAAGAATTCGTTCCGCACCGCACTATGTGAATATTTTTCAAGGAAGCCTTTAAATAGTAAGTAAGGTCATAATCACTTTTCCTGAGAGATGGAACATAGATTTACAAGTGAACTGTTTTTGAATAACATAATAAACCAACCTCAAACAACAATTATCGTGTATTCACTTTGCGCAAAAAGTGAAATAATTTCTAGGGCATCCTAATATAATACCTCCATCCCGAGCTTGAGTCTTCGATGTCCAATTTCTGTGTGACCAAAATTGTCTTACGCGTACCTCTACGAATGATACGATATTAAAGATGGCATTATAAAAATCTAGAAAATATTCTGGCAATGGAGCGAGTCCCAAATACTTTCTTACAATATTCTTCCATATTCCCGAATTCAGAAATTGCGCAGAAATAAGAAGAAGAAGTAAGAAGGCCGACTTGTCACGAAAATTCTCTAAAATTCGCGCACTGATAGTCTCCGAAAAAATTTCGTCTATTTACTGTAAGTTTTTTCCAAAAAAGTGCCCGATGCGCAAGATGGACACTTACACAAAGTATATTGCAGAAAAAATGATATGATTATTACGAAATAGCATGCGTGGCAAATGGTTGAAGTGAATATTTAGCGTTTTGTTTACATTTTGATCGGAGTTATGAGCGAAACGTCAAAATGATCAGAAAATTCGTATGGTTCCTGGGATAAATAAAACTTTAATTGTCCCAAGCCTGACGTGTCTGTAAAGGAAAATACCTGAAGATCGTAGCACCATAACTTGCCGGAGCAACCGTACAGCATTTTACGTACTGTGGCTATAAGTTAATGGGAAAACTATAAGCATGGGAGCCAGTATAGAAGCTCATGATGCCATAACGTACCCCTTGTTTATATTTGCAAAGCAAGACATTCTCTGAGACAATTTTCACAATTGAGTTGTATATCCACACCTGAGCGCACTATTGTGATTGCGTGGATGGTCAAATGCTCTCTTCAGAAGTTGTCTTCTCTCTTCTAAGCTATGCATTCAGTGCCAGGACATATTTCTTCATTTCTTCGTTAAGGGCTCGATTAATTACAATCCCAAACACTTTGTTGGCATTAGCAACAAATTGATTGTACGTAATTTGTCATACCGGATGAGTCCATACCTTCTTCGATAATCTGAAATAATTTGGCCCTCCTCCATCTCCTCGGGGAAGGTAACTTGTTCAGCATTTTGTTGAGCAACACCCGTTACACTTGAAACCTAAGGCCTACTACAGACAAAGATATGGGATATTCAATCGATGAAAGACCTTTTGGTGTAATATAAGCTTTCAAACCATTGTCGAGTGGAAGAAGAGGCAGAACATCTAGATTCGTAGGAAATCTTTGAATTGTTCACGGAATAGTTGCTTATAATATATTGACGATTCTGACCTACATCTGCCACTAAAAATATCCCTTACGCGTAACAAGCAGATTTATCTACGCAAAGGCCAACTTCAGCCGGAAGAGGTCCTTCAGTACTAGTTTTTTTTAGGATTGGCACACTCATACGTGATTTTTTAACGTGAAGCCGGACCGATATGCGATGTGACTAATAAACGAAGACCGAAGAACTGTAGCACTGAGGACAGATGACTTGCAGAAAATTTGTGTATTAAGAAATGCAGAACTGAATTGGAGAAGATTGCAGTTGGGAATGATGGACCGTATGAGTACCAACGGAGTCGCCAATGAAGATTCTAAAGGTGCGTATCGAGGGAAAATTGAAGAAGGCCGGACCAATATGTGATGATTCGATGGTAAGAAGAATTGATTTTGATAGAACTGACTGGGGACTAGACTTGTCAAGAAGTATGGAAAAAACTTAATAAAAGACGGACTGGATGTATACTGATGTGCAAGTGAACGAAGGAATATGAAATAATGAAGAAAATGATGAATTGTACGCAATAATTGAATAGACGCAACCCGATCAGAGGTTTATCTGAACCACAGGTTGGGTGGACACCCATGACAGGTTACTGTCAGCTTCCCCCACGGCGAGGAGCCTATCCTGGCTATAAGGAGGTGGTTATAGTTTCGAAGGTTTGAAAGGTTGTTGAGCACAAAACAATGGGGTTCGGGAATTCAGAAAGCTTAAACAAATCTCAGACACAAGACTGAAACTTGTTTCAGATCATGGGTGTGGTGGTAGACACATTGTTTCAACCCCGTCTGTGTAGAGACCGGGGAATTAAATTTTAGCAGCAGATGTCCCCGTTAGATACATCGTCTTCATACAAACCCTTCAGATCATATGGTTAAATCGCTTTTATTTCATCCATGTACCGCTTAGAAAGCTCGATCCTGTTGTTAGTCAAATGGGATTCCAAAGGGTTTTAAGCCTCAATGCAAATAATTTCTGAGTAGGATGATCTCAGACCTGTAGCTATCAATAAATTTTGCTTTCAGACTTTTTGTTGATCAACACTGTGATAGATAGATCAATAGTGGGCTGTAAAAGTTTCTTAAACGATAAATATTTGGCTTTTTTCCATCAATATTTCATGGGGTATCTGTATGCCTGTCAAGTCCTGCCCTTGGTGGTTTACTTATTATGCATGTAGCTGTATAAACAGCGTCTACATAGAATTATTGTTCCAAATCGAATAGGTGACAGTATTCTATCTCTCAATAGTCCTTTTATGCGGTTCTGCAAACGTATTCAGTTCAGTTTCGTATATATTATCCTAAAATATTTTATTACAGCTTTTTGCTAATAGTTCTTCCCTTCAGTTGAACAGAAGTTACCACTATCTTTATATTTTAATGGTATTATCAACTTATATTGTTGATTTCAGACGAAGTTTTCAAAATATTTGTAGTAGAACTTTTGAAACTTGACGCCTATACTTCTGTTAACCTCTATAGCATATCTGTTATATTTGTAATTATTTCCAGGATCCACTTTTTGATTTGTCATTGGACTGCATTAACCCTTATTTAGACATTGTCCATCTTCTTGCTAGAAAAAGAAAGGTCAAGAAAGAGAAAAGTCAAGCAGATCCACTTATTTCGTATTTTAACTGTGCTGCATGATTCTGCTTCAACCAATTCATATACTCAATAAAAAAGGTTAGGCTGGAAAACTCTACAAAAAGTGCTCAACGTTGTCATCCTCCTTCGCACGGCATATGTTGCTCGTTTGAATGGATAGATTTTGTTATTGTTGTAGGGAAGTGAAGGCTGATAACGCCTTGAGTTTGGGTGAGTATCCCAGACGCGCAATGCTTCCAGACTATCTACTAAACACCTCCTGTCAACTTGAAAATCAAGCCTGGAACAGTTTGACACATTACTTCGGGCTAGACCTCGTGTTCATACACCTAGAGGTGCCTCGAGATTATGCGAATCTCTTCTTCAGCGGAAAGAAAGGAAGACGACAAAAAAGGAAAAGGGAAAATGAGAATGATGAATAACTCTATATCTTGTGGCTCCAGTTATGTTGCGGACAGGAATAGGAGTTAAACTTTAGCTCCTGGGTTCGTCAGTATACGTCATCGTTGCCTGCTCGGAATATTGATTCTGTAAGAGGTCTTTGCGTCCTCTACCAGTTTGGTTAGTTTGGCGCCATTCATTCCATAGCTTTGGAAGTCGCAAAGTGACTCATTGCAAAATGATTGGTTATCCTCTTCTTTATTCTTTTGTTATTCTTCTTCTCTTAATCAAGAGATGCCTTTTTTGGGCCACCTTTATTCAGGGACATCAGGTTGAGCATGATATGCGTATTCTCTCACAAACCCGATGATGCCCAGGCACGCATGTCGCTGAATTGTGTCTAGTTCCTTTTTGGACTTTTGCCTTTGTCACGGTCCATCCCTTACAACCACCCGCTATCGGTCAAATCACTGTTGTGTAGATCAAGAAGACGAGTTTGGGTAAGTAATACATTTAAGCTAGCAGCCTTTTCATAATGAAAAGAGGCATCATCATTTTCTTCGATTTTTCCTTTTTGAGCAGCTCAAGCTTGTTTACGGTCACTCCTGAATATTCGCCCAGGCTAGTTTAGCTCGTTTTTTTCAGCTCAGGCTAGTTAACGATCTCTCCTGAGTGTTCGCCTTGTTGTTCAACAATCTTGTTTCCTTGTCTCTTTTGGTTAGGGATGGAAATTTTGCAAGTTTTTGGAGATTCGTACATCATTAAAGCCTGTGTTGTAAGCGTAGATATTCATTCCTTTCGTCTTTCGCCAATTACGTAACAATACAAACGCGGTTTCCATCGAAACAGGCAACTACTCCGGGAATCTACCACAAATTTGTTTTACGATTTTGGCAGCTTAAGCAATGTTTGTGGGCTCCTTTCTATTTGGGGCTTCGAAAATTTGATTATCCGTGAATATCCATACCGCATATGATGATGTTACCCCTATGGTCTTTATTATCTCCATGTATATCCATTTCTTTAAGGTTACTTCACGTCCTTTAGCTTTGCGAATTGTAGTTGGTGGATCCTGCAACAATTTCTGATTAAGCATTATTAAAGGCTATTCAATGTCAATGAAGACCACCACAGTGTATTACCACCTCTGTTGGCCAAGCTTCTTTCTACTCTGCCCACCACTTCTTAGAAGAATGTGCTCGCTTTTGACGGGGGTAATTATTCGCAACTTCCTCAGTAATTTTTACTGACCCTCTCATGAGACGTTCACACACACAAACACATTCAGACACAGTTTTCAGCCAAGAAGTCGTTAGGCTGATTGGTCTATAATCCGACTTCACGAAATATATGCTTTTGATCGAAACTCTCTGTAAATTCTCACCAGGGTCCGTTTTATTGTGGTATAACAATTAGACTTACGCTTACATAAGCATGATTTGATATGATTATGCTCCTCGGACTCAGCTAACTCGTACGGTTTCATTTATGATGATGTAAAGATTTCTTAGGACTTTCCTCGCTTAGGCCTTTGATTGGGAGTTTTACTTGTTTTCCTTTTCCTCTGCCCTTCTATCTCGAAAAAAGCTCGTCCAGTGAGAGTTTGACACCGAGAGGCGCATTTGCATTCTCTTTTTTTAACGAATGCAAACCAAATCTAACCCTCGAATACGAGGTTTGCTCAAAAAATATCGCGAATTTTGAATTTTCGCGGGCTACATATGTTCGATTTTTGATCTTTTGGTGGCGTTATGTTGGTACTCATGACCCTCACTTATGTTGACAATTCCGGCCATTTTGAATGTCCAATCAGTTTTTGACAGTTATTGTGCGTGGACGTGTTTTAGCTTGTCTTCGATTTTCGTCTATCCCAAAAAAATGGATCAAAGAATTTGTATTCAATTTTGTGTGAAGAACAACTTAACTGAATGTTGACTGTTGCATACGGCAAAGCTACTTTGGACAAAAGCAATGATCGAAAAAAGCACGCCAAGTTCGGTCGAATGTGAAGGTTTTGCTGACAGTTTTCTTCCATTGCAGGGGCGTGGTGCATTATGAGTTCTTGCCGCAGGGTAGAACGGTCAATAAGGAAAATTACCTTCAAGTGATGCGCAATTTGCGAGAAGCAATCCGCCAGAAATGCACGGATTTGTGGAAGAGCAAAAATTGGCTTTTGCCATGATAACACCCCTGTTCACACATCGCTACTTGTGCGCAAATTTTTGGCCAAAAACAACACTCTAATAACGCCGCAGCCACCGTTTTCTCCAGACCTGGCCCCCTGTGACCTTTTCTTGTTCCCGAAACTGAACAGGCCCATGAAAAGACGACGCAACGCCACGATTGAGGAGATAAAGACGGCATCGAACGAGGAGCTGAACAAGATCACAAAAAATGATTTCGAGGATTGGTAAAAACGTTATCACAAGTGTATAATGTCTGACGGGGATTGTTTTGAAGTGGACAAAATAGATATTCATGAATAAATAAATAATTATTGAAAAAACATGAAATTCGCGATACTTTTTGAACAAACTTCGTATAGTAAATACTATTTGACTCGTATTCCTTATTTGCCTTTTGTTTAGTACTTGCAGTACTAGACGAAGGCTATGTAAGATTTCAGCAATGCTAGGATGCAACACGAATGTGGAACTTGTAACTTTTATTTTTGATTTTTTCTGCTTTCTAGCCTGAATGTAAGTGAACAACACGGGATTTATCGGCGTGGCTATGAACTACCCCAGCAATATTTGACTCTCGCAGAAATCGCCAAATGCACATCTCTACCCTTTTCTATTCCCAAAACCCAAAAAAAGCCTGGAAAAGAATTTAAATTCTACATCTCAATCAATTCAACTTGATTCATTCCTTTCACTCGGGCTCACTGGATAAAAAGTCGAGGGTTGAATATCAAATGTTAAATATCTTAGATTTCACCCTCACAAGTCAATCCTGTGGGGTGTTTCGAGAGTAAGTAAGTCAGTCAGATATGGATTCAGGATGGAATTAAGTTGTCATGCAATTTGTTATTTTCATGGACTGTTTCCGTTGTTAGCATAGTCCTAATTGATTCAAAGCAGATTACGTGTAATGGTTTGGGGAGTGAATTAGGATTTGTCTTGCAGGATTTCAATTTTGGTAAGCAAATAATGTTGTTGGGTTCGGGATTGTTAACATTTGAGATAGTGAGATAATGTTTTTGTTGTTTCTCTGATAAGATTCATATTAGTTATGGGAATTCATGACTGGACGGATATGATGGCTTAATGCATGTAATATGATCTTGAAATGTGAATGTTAGTTGCCCAATATAAATTGCACTTAACAGTTGGTGCAAAATTCAAGTAAATACCCTACTTATTGGTGAAACTTTTTGCAACACTCATCATAAAAATTCACTGTAGTAAGCAACAAAGCTCACCAAGTAGTGGCCAGATGTGTTAACAAGACGGTATTGAAAAGCAATGATGCGGTTAACATAATACTGGAAAGTAAACTCATGAGCCAGAAAATTACTCAGTTGACTACCTTAGAACTAAGATCTGTTTCTAATACCAAAATTAGACAGCTTTAACAGTATTTCTGCTGATACCAACACTCTTCTAAAAGATAAATCCAGCAGATACCGAAATCTACCACAAATTTCTAAACCGGAAATTGGAAAAGCAAAGGATGTCCTCTGTCAGCTCGTCTGTCACCTCGTCTGTCACCTCGTCTGTCAGTTCGTCTGTCAGCTCATCTGTCAGCTCGTCGGTCAGCTCGTCTGTCTTTGTCTTGACTGAACCTTGTGTAAGAGAATCTTAACTTAATTCATGAAGGCATGCATTTATTACCCACAGACCCGACCTAGGGCATATATCCTTACAACTTCGAACAAGATCTGGATCTAATAGTATTCGACCGAAATAAGTAGAATTTTATTTGGATTGATAAATTTACTCTCAGTTTTGCGTAAAATAAAAGATCCAGTCTCAAAGCCTTTGCATGAAAACGCAATACAAATAAAAAATCTATGCTTTTTCTATCTCACTCTGAGAAGAGCTCCCCAGAGTTTTAGCGCTTTATGTAGCTTTGCTGTTACTTGACGTGTATATGTCATTGATGGTGTTAGATAAGTCATCCTAGAATGTTAGTGGAGTGTAAGTCTCGTAGGAAAAATTTGAAAATTGAAAACCTAAATAAAGAGCGGCGAGATGATAGTGGCCATGCAAGTTTTTGTCGAACACTTTGCCCTTGAGAACAGGCTTCGAATCCAAAACACTCTTCCTACGCAGCGCGGCGGAGGGGGGAACGAAAATGATCATTCCAGCTGTAACTGGGAATGCAGATGTTTAACTTCTAGCAAAGCGAATAACGAGGATTCGAGTTCACAAAAAACCAGAAGCTGATAGCGGGCGGGAAGCTCCACTGAGACCTTGGTTCGTCAAAAAAATAGTCTTGGACATAAGTAGTAAGGAGCAAATGAATCAAACAGTGAGGAAGAAGTAGTGAGAAACATCACTACTGTTCAATACCGTTAAAGAGGACTTTAAATGCGTGATTGACGAGCTTGAACTTCCGGTTTCAGATGGATAATGGTAGATAATGAGTTGGATTATATGAAGAAAACCTTGACTAACATTGAAAGCATCCTTGTCGTAGAAAATGACATAAGGACGGGTTCCAGTCGTCTAGAGTTTGCTAAAGGTACAGAACAAAGCTATCCAACTCCAGTAATAGGCAGAGAGGTAAACTGATTTCTATATGTCAGACTTACATCAACGTTCTAAAGGAAATCGAAAAAATTGAAGGTCTTAAACATGACATCCGCCAGCTCGGCAGCGCATTAGCACAGGATAGACCGAGTTAACTTGCAAAGAAGGAAGGAATTGATCTACTCTAGATTTGAATAATATCACAACAAGGAAGAGATATGATGGTTTCACGATCAATCTGGCGCGGCCGAAAATATGGGCACTGCTACCCGCTTGGGCGAGTTTCAGGCGTCAAGGTAGTCGAATCCGATACTTTTGAATGTCTATATTACGCCGAACGAAATGGCATCCTGCAGGCTTATGCTCTGTCAAAATCACACATGCTCCCATCGTGTCATGTTCCTGAGTGATGACACTGCTACAAGTCCATTGAGTGAAAAATGTCTTATTCTGATTTCAGACGCAAACTACCCTTGGAAAATACCTGAACTAGTTTCCTTTTTATGCACTCAGGCAATACACTAACATCTTGGCGCATCGGTAGTATAAGTCCTACGTATGTTCCTACCTAGAATTCTTTGTGACACTCGTCAAAGTTTGGAGGGTGCATTGAACTGCTGCACTAGCAATCACTTTGGATAGCACCAAAAATTAGCTTCTGTGTTTTCAATGCGTGCAAAACATGATCTCTACCCAATAGCTGGAAAATTGGGAAAATGAATGTCAAAAAAGCTTACCCGTGACTAAGGCGGTCTTAACTAATATTATGAAGAGTCCCATTATGAGCCTCATCACGCTTACCTGTGGCTCCTCTATATGCTAGGAATTTGATATGCTGAGCTAGCTATGTGGTGGTAGTCAGCTAGGATCTCTGAAAGTCAAGAGAACACTTCAAGACTCAACTCAAAGCCCAACGTCCATTGGTTTGAAGTGGGTCATAGATTTGAATGTGTGGTTGCACACAGGCCAGGAAGGAAATATCTTTGCATGCCTATGAAGCTGCGAGCAGTGATCTATTAAGTTTAGTTTACAAGCTGATTATTGACGGCCTTGCACTTTAGAAGCAGTAAAGATAGATGAAATTATTCTGTTGTCACTCAGTAGTTACTCAAAAAAGTAATCACCCTCCACGCAGCAGATAATTTTTTCCAAACCAGTTTATAATTAGGACTGGATTGTTAACCACAAACACTCTCGTGGAAGTTTTTAATGAATTTCAGTGAACAAAAGGACCACTCATGGTGTATAGTGTTGCTTGTACCGCTTGATGTGACACCTCCAATTCTACAAATACCTGGAAGAGTCTTTCTAATTAGTAAGTTTTTAATGGAACATTGAGTGACTATTTCGAAGAGCTAGAGCTGATCGGTGGCATAAAGCAAAAGGTTCATCCCTGATGATGAAAATGATTTAGCAATTTCTGTCACCAGGATTCTCGCCAACAGGCGCTTTTGGTTGTCACGGACTCTTCATTGAATGTTTAAATCCGATTCATTGGCTGCTTGGAAACAATCTGGGAGAACAATAGATCTCCCGATACCGAAAGGATAGCTTGGCTCTCTCCAGGAAATTTGTAGGCAAAGCAAACGGAGGTGGGTCCCACTACACGATTGATACTCGAGTGAGTTTTCTCTTCAAGAAGGACATCCAAGAACGCTTGCCGCCGCGGAAGGAAAGGAAGGATATTTCCTCAGTAATTTATATTGGTTCTATTTTCATTTGGAAAGCGGTTTTTCAAAACTGGTGAAGCTATTCAGCGAAAACAATGGTTTACTTCATTAGTCAGTAAAGAGGCAAAACTACTAGATACTCAGATACTGCAGATATGGCAGATACTCGGCGAGAGTATTGGGTATACACGTAATGTGTATCGCTGTTGTTTTTTATGACTGGAAGTATGATATTCGTGGCTTATCTAACTTTCACACCCATTTTGAAAGAAAAAGTAATTACAATAATTTTATAAGTGTAGCATTATTTGACTCTTATTATTATTATTCTTTTCTTATCCTCCTCCTCCTCAAGGGTAATACCTTGGCGTAGGGACGGGCTTGGCGAGGCTCCCCCTCATCCTGATGCGCGACGAAGTCAGTGAAATTAAGTATGCATGGTCGCTCGTAAGCCAATGTCCAAACTCGTCTTCACAAAGGAACCAAGCCCACCCAGAGCAGTGAGAAAACATCGAGCGGGCAAATTTCCATCGACCGCTTTGCATTAGCGAAAAAGGTGCTCACCCACACAAATGCTCCTGCTCAAGGCGACGGAGCGAATGATATTAGAAGCACAGTGGAGGCTTTGGGGACTGGACCCATCGATTCCCAGTGCCAGTCTCCGGGTGTCCATCCATCGTGGAAAACGAAAAAAGGATGCTCAGTTGTTACAAGACCTTCTTGCCGACAGTACACCGAAAACATCACCTGAGGACGACCTTATCACGAAATAAGCTGTCAACCGAAGTGAAGAAGAGAGGTTACCAAGAAACAAGCGCAATCTTAAGCGTGATGAGAAATGCAACGAATGTCCAAAAAGATATTAATTAGGATATTTAAAACTGGATTGGCATACTGGAGGACCTAGTGGATAGAATCCAGTACTAGAAAGGTACAACCGCCGCGAGGGAGAAAAAAGTCGACCATTGCTGATATCTGAGCAACAACACAACAAGGAGGAGGCTGAATGGTATAGCGACGAATCTGATACCGCTGCCATCTGCATACGGGATAGTGCTCTACTCACAGTTCGGACTTGCTCCAGCGGGAATGCCTTTGTGCTGATTGTCTATTTCGCTCCGATTGCGTCGATGAACTGGAAGAAGCTGTTTCGAGTACAGAACGGCCAAATCCTTGTGGGCGGTGACTTAAATGCCAAACCTTAGTGCCTAGAAGTGGCTGCTATAAGGTAACTTTTGGTCATGAACTTTGGGACCACAGCAACTTCTCGACGGAGAGGCTTCTCGGGAACCATTCCGGATGTGACATTTGCTTCGGAGTACTTAGTGCTCATGCTACACAAATGTAGGGTACTGGAGGACTACTCGGCGAGTGATCGCCAGTATATTGCTTTCAGCATTAGGCGAGAGTACTTCTCGACGCGTAGCACCCCAACCTCCACCTATAGGATAGAAAATTGCTAAAATGGATGTTGAATGTATAACGGGGACGAGAAAAGTCTCAGCGGAAAACATAAAGAACTCCATCATGAGGCTCATCCAGACTGCGTGCGACTGCTCTACGCCCAGGCGACGGCCACGACACGAAAAGCCTGCTGTGTACTGGTAGTCAGCAAAAATCGCTGAAAGGCGAAGAGAATGTCACAGAGATCGAGACGAGTCACGTTCCCAAGCTCTGGCATACAGGTCGGCTAGAAAACTCCTCCATACGTTGATTAACGAGAGCAAGGCTCATCGGCCGGGAACGACAGAGAACGTATAGAACACCTTCTTTGCATTTGAAAGATGTACCAGGATCCGCAAGTATCTCTTCGAGATAATCAGCGTTCTAACTCCAGAAAACATAACAGGGAAGATTTTGACATAGATATAGATAAAAATAGATAATTGGAACTGCATGTCAAATTACGTGCGGTTGTTTTTTTTATGGATGTTGGATATGGAAATGGATGTTCTTTGTATGGATGTTTCTTTTCATCGATCCCTTGGCAGCGCAGAGAAAAGGGAGATCTCTGGCAGCCATGCTCTCCTTTTCCATACATCTCTGCTGAAAGAAGGATTTCTCATTACCTGAAGACGTCGCTAGACGAGACTAATGAAAAAATAGTGCCATGTTAGGTTCACGGTGTGACAGATGAGGTGTTCAAATATGGTGGTCAGTGGTCCAGTCCCACTGGAAGTCCGATAGTCAGTAATAAAATGCACAAAAGGCAGAAAAGCGTGAATAGTCTTCTCCTCCCAACCAAAAAAGTACTATGTTTTCCACCAACTTATAATCTTTTCGTAGTGGAAATCAAGATGGTTTCGAGATAATTGCCTGTCGCCAAAATGTGTCCCGAAAAAGTATACAAAGTTGAAATTCAGAATGAGTGAACCAAACAAATTTTTTCAACAAACAATCTCCTTTGGGTTTCCATTCAGTTTCTAAACTCGAGATTTGCTGTATGGACATTCTTTAGTTACAAGATACCTGGCCATAATAGACTTTACTAACAGACAGATACTTTTAAAATAAACAATATTTATAGATTTGGTACTTATAAGTGGAAAGAGACATGCTTGCTCAAAGACCGAACTCACGATGGAAGAAGTCCTTCGTGAACAAAATTGATATACTTGCGCAGAGCTGCAGAAAAACTGTGATCTTCAAATCTCAATGGGACGGTTCGTGTATATAATAGGAGACAATATAGTGATGTTTTCCCACTGCACGGTGAAAAGGATAAGAAAATGAAAGAAAATGACACCAAGGATTCAAGATAATCTCTTCATCAATCGGAAGGATACACAGGCAGTGGAGAAAACTCAACGCCTGAACACTCCGGTGACTGAGGTGACTGATTCCCTTGCGTTGATAGTTTTTCGGTAGCGAAGCCAAGTTGGAGGGCAAAGACGTAAAACCATCAATGATCCTCTGCGCACAAAGCGTACTTGGGTAGGGCATAAGTCGGGTCCCTATAAGAAATCAGGAGAAATTTCAAGACTGCGAAAGCGTATGTTAACGTCAAATCGGTTCAAGTGGAAAACTTGGTTAGTGGGCTTCGAGCTGAATCCAATCCAAACGTGGTCTAATATTTGCTAACATCGAAAGTGACGACCTTGAAGTTGTAGTCAATCTTCATTTTATAAAAAAGGAATATCGATAGTGTGGTGAAGACTTCCAAGTTGAAAAGATACTCGGCAAACTTTCTGCCGCGAAGGGCTTCTACTGATCTTTTAAAATAAAGAGATCTTTCTAAAGAGATGTATTTAAGCGTTAAGATAAAATTGACACTGACCATCCATAAGGACTAAAATTTTATTGACCGTGGATCTTACTGCAATATGCGGCGTACCTCCTAAACAACAAAATATAAATTTGGTTGGGTTATCACAAGGTCGGGCCAAAAGTCTCAACTTAGTCAGTGCTTAAGATGCCTCTCTTTAGCCGAAATGAATCAAGGCAGCGGGATGCAATTTTTTTAAACTGAAGGTACCAAGTTCCGCGGATTTGGCCCATATTTGGCATCTGAAACTGTTTTATCAATAAGCAGGCAATAAGCAACGTGGCCAAGCTTTTATCAGATTCCCATAGATTGACCTTTTCCGCAGCGCAACGGTGCACTAACTGCAGGACCAGACACCAAGGAGAAGAGAGAAGGAACTTCATTTCTTGTCTTTAAGTAGACTTTATCTTAACAGAAGCGTTTCGCTCTTGTTCTTAGCATTTTCTGTGTGATTCAGTCAAGGGTAACCTGGCCTAATATCACAACAAATGCTACCATTTCCGAGAAAAAGTATAAGAAAACGAAGGATAAATGAAACGCGTCGTTTACAGAAACGAAAGTCATGTCTTAAATAAATGAAATAATCGCTGAGAAACCAACTGCAGCATATTGCATCAAACTAAACCGCAGCATAAAACTAAAGCACAACAAACTTATAGGACATTTGTAAATATTGGAAAAATCTAAAGCCTCTTTTGAACACAAAGTTTTGTTAGGAATATTGACAAAAGAGAGTGTTGCAAGGCTTGTACTTGTATGCAGGCAATATGATTTCTGTCCATTTCGGGAGGGAATGGAAGAAAAGGCCACTCTAGAGGCAAAGGATTGACCAGTACAAATAGGTTTTGACTGGAAAGTGAATCGAAAGGTCTCATATCGATGAATCAAACGTTAAAGTCAAGGTATATACTAAGTAAAGTTTTAGTCATATGATGGGATTTTCCAGGAATATACGCAGGATGAGGGCAAGACACAGCTGTCATGTTCTTCTCTCCTTTTTCATCTATCATGACTTCAAAAAACGTTTGTATGCATTCAAGAAAGTTTTAATGTTATGACTATACAATAAAAATCTATTTCAATACTCAATTTTTTTCGAACGCGATTTTTCATCAATGGTTGAAAAATCAATGAACTCTGCATTGAGCAATTCGCCAAAAGTTGTCTGGCAATCATGTTGTCAAAAAATGATTCATTGCCTCTTTTTCATCTCCGTCCTCTCCTTGCAGCAAATGGTCTAACAGTGGCTGCTTTTGATAATGCTGCGTACCAAATGTTATAACTCAATCGCTGATCGTTTTCGTCTTTTACACTAATACCGTGACGAGGTTTTTCTTTAATTACAACACCGGCGCAAAGACAAGAGCGCAATGGTAACCAAAATCAAAAAACAAAAAACAAAAAAAAAGAAACCAAAAAATCATCGGCTGATGTACTGCAGGACTACAGTGGTAATTTATATCAGCAGTATGTAACGTAATCAGCCAAGATATGAATTGCTTACAAATTGTCCGTTAAAGATTGTTAATAATCCAATTGGTAAAAGAAAGATCTTCATTTATTATTTGCTACCTTTGTCGATGATAATCAAAAATCTCACACGTGTTCTTATGCAAGGGAGGTGATGGCGATAGCGGCGGGTAAAGTGATATCTTCATTGAGATTCGAGATCTCCGATGTTATTAAAGGAACTCCTGGTGTTTGATTTATAGTTTATGTTGCTCCTCAGTGTCTGCGCTACTTTTGTTGATATCCGAAAATGAACGGTTTGTTATTGTTTTTTTTATGGGGTTTTTTTCGTGCTTCGGCTAATTTATGAATGCAAGAAGAAATCAACAAAACATTCACATATGAGGAAATCGATTAATTAAAGTGTTACTGGCGATCCTTTGTAGCTTCAATCAACTTTTTTTTTTGTTGATAGAAGGAAATCGTTTCAGAAAATCAGGGAAGCGAACTTGTTGTAGTTTTTGGAGAAGATTTTTCTCATTTTCCCGACTACTTACATTCTAACAGGGACATCAATTCTGAACACCAGGCTTAAGTTTAGTATGGGACTTATCAGTTATCTGAACTATTTGCAGGTTTTCAAATCTATGAAGTGAAGGATTCTGTAATGCAGGAAAAAATGACGGAAATTATGCCAATAGTGGACACTAAGATCCCCGATTGGTTCAATCATTCGACAATAAAACAGAGTAAAATGATGTAGGTATTCATTTGCATTCTCTAGAGATCCAGTTGTGCGTTCGGCATTGATCCAAGTGTCACTCTCTTCCCAACATCAACTTCAACAGGCCTTCAATTGGATATTTGCGCTACACTGCACAGTGCTAAACTAAGGGACAAACACCTCGTTTTATTTTGCTCCATGATGGACTTCTAGAGGAATCGATTTACTCTTAATCCGTACTTGATTCTAGATAAAATTCTCCGACAATTTTTCTTAGTGCCAAGCAGTAGTTTGTACGAGGGAATTAAGTCGGTCTCATCTAGTTTGAAGGATGTACGGCTTCCTAAGCGCATTCTCTACGATTTAAACTTTCCAAAATCTCCAGCCGACTGTAGGATACTTTTTGTTGTAAGTCATACTCAGATAAACAGTTCCATTTTAGTAATTCGATCAACGTTACACTCTAGGTCTAAGTCGTCGGACACGCTTGTTTCAAGATATTGCTTACAGCTTGCAGTCAAGACAACTGAAATCACGAAATAGGCGTGACAATTTTCTGCGAATCATCCTTTCTTTCTTTTGCCTCTACCTCTTTCGACCATACCTCTCTCCTTTTTTTGACACTTTCCCCCTCTGCAATTTTAGAGGAGTTAATCGTATCTCCATGTTATTTCGCTTTGTTTCAGAATCAGTTCTTTCTTTTTTTGCTTTTTCCCCGCTCTGAAATCAGCCAGAATATCTTCTTGGAACTGGTGTGAATCAGGTTGGACTTCAACGGATTTCGGTGTTTTCTCTAACTCACTTCCCAGGATACTTTGTTCATTAAGGACTCTGGAAGGTTGGCAGAGGATTCAATCACTTGTATAATCACTCGTATTTTCCGGAGTCGCCTGTAGTGAAGAATTTTGTGAAAAAATCTATTAGAGAGCCATAGAAGTTTCAAGGTGTTTTTCTTTCATAAAAAAGGTATGGGTTTTAAGAATATCAAAATAAAAATACTAAAAGAAATAGCCAATCGCTCAGTTCAGGAAGAACTAGTGTGGATCATTTTTCATTACAGAAAGCGTAACTACATAAACCCCGTTACATTGGTTCATGAGATAGAATAAGTTTTCTTTTCATGAGATAGAATAAGTTTTCTTTTCATGTCGATACAAAGGATAGAGGATATAGTGACTGTAGCTAGCCAAAAATGTTTCCCTATTCGTTCTGAATGTATCTGTAATAGTCAGATATCAAAAAGGAAACACTTCACAAGGCAATTTCTTCGAAATTCGATGAGTAATTTAGTTTTGAAGAGATGTAAGATTGTCTTTGATCCTTGAACAAATTCACAGGTCAGCGTTCGAAGTTCATATTACATTTTGTGGCAACTGGGGAATATAAACATTGAAAACATAATACAATATTGGACAAATGATTGATCCTTGGGGAAATCTAGTTCTAGTTGATCACAAATCAAAGAAATCGTTATTATTTTTAACACTATTCTTCCAAAAATCAGGTAAAAATTTTGGACGAGCTGCGATGCCATTTATAAATAGTGAATTTTGAACAGTTGTCATTCATGGTAGATTTTATCAAAGTGTTTCACTATATGAAATACAACGATACCTGATGTCATTTCGTGGGTTGAATTGTTTTGTCAGAATGCTTTGTTTGGAGGGAAACGAAAGAGTGGATGAGCTAGCGACACCTGGATCAGCCGACCAAAATGCCACTAGAATAGACACAATTAAAGTGCCACTAGCAATGGTAAACAGGGAACTAGATGAAATCCTCTGGAAAGAAACAGATACGGCTTGGAATGACAGTACAATATGACAAATGACAGTAACAATAGTACTACACATGGGGAGCTAAGAGCCGATTCCTAGCTTATACTAATTTCCAGCAAGTGGACCCCAGTAAAATAATATTAATAATAATAATAATTCTTCTCAATTCCTTGACCGTTTTGTGCTGAAGCAATATAACGTTTGGAACCCTCGTGGAAGCCCAGGACTTCCCTTCACCTTTTCAATCAGATAGGTTTTATCGTCTGTGATCGTTCGCGAAAAAATCCTTGACAAGCAAGCATTTAAGGAACAAAGTAGCAAGTCAGAGCAAAGATGATACGTGAATTGCAATATCATGGTAGGAATGCCGTCTGATCTTGAAGCCTTATTGAACTTCATATTTAAAGCTGGTAGTTCCAAATCCTTCTTGGTGAATTGTGAGAGAGCAGCTATAGCATGGAAAGAATGAAGATGAAGATGAAAGCCCTAAAAATTACGTCCATCATGTGCGCGTCATATAAGCAGATTTTCTATCTATTTCTATCATTTCTATCATCTTCAATCAATCACTAGGAATCAGAAGTCTTTAAATACATCTTTTTTGAAGTTTTAGCAGCAGCGGGTCCCACTGCTGCTGATCATCCTATGAGGAAATTTTCTGGCCGGTCTATGTAGTGCCATTGAGTAGCTTGCTTTGCGCCTTTTATGCTTTCCCGCTGTCTGGATCTACGCAGGACATACATGACTCATAACTAGACGTAATGTTAATCGCGGTAAAGTTAACCATGTCTTTCGCAACATGTCTTCTGATTCCCGGGGAAGAGCGAAATTAAGGTTCGCATCTTGTTTTTCTTGTTATAGGTTTTACAAACTTCTCTTCGTGCATTTCTACAATAATCCACGCGAAAAGGGAATGCTGACCATAAAAGTGTGAGGGAGCGTTATCACGGAACACATTCAAATGGTATATGCTGATCATCGTGGTGAGAGGATTCGCCAAGAGTTTCACTTCAGAATTTGACCGGAGACAATTGTTGTTGTTGTTAATGGCTTAATTTTAGAGCAATTAATGCGTTATCTCCTAATTCCCGTTGAAGTTGTTCAACTTATAATTCCGACAGGACAGCGATTTCGTATCGTAATAAAATGCCCTTGGGAGGATGTTGTGTTACCAGCATTGAATTGGGTAATTGTTGGTCCTTTAATCATAAAGTAAGTCGAAAACTTCTATGAATAAGGACCATTAGCTTCATAAAGGCATGCATTGCATAATTTTTTCTGGTGATTTGACTTTTTGTCTGATTACATTTTGCTTTAAAACATCGAACGATAAACAAGAACCTGACAGTTTTTTTAAACATTTTTTAAAATTTAATAAGAACTTAATTGAATTTAATATAAATTATTTTGAAAAGAACTTGAAACAAAGGCAACAATTTTTTGTTTTATTTGAATTGGAAACGCAGTTATGGATTTTTTTTTGGAATTAGAAGAATGTTTGGATTTTTTTCTATTACAGGTATGTACGTTAATTTCTTCTAGTCGAGTTTAAAAACGAAATTGTGAGTCATTTCAATTTCGTTATATTAAAATATATTAAAAATTTCCTTTTATATATGACGAGCGATAAGAAGTTACAGTTTTTATTTCAAGACATCCATAGTAAGGATGAATATATTACGAAACATTTATCATAAGTCTAATTTCGTTTTCATAGAAAACGTAGAAAATTTTGAAATTTAATTTTAACATTGCATTAGTCCTTAAGTTTTATTTGGGTAGATCATAAAATTACAAAACATCAATAAGAATGCAGTCTGTGTAAAACAGCAGAAATCGAAAATGTCTTTAGGTACGTATAGAGGTAAAGAAATTTAAGTTGGCAATACTTTTTATGCTACATATGGTATGACAGATGTCATGTGTTTTATGGTTAGTTTGGTTGCCATTTTATCATGGATAGGCTGACGTCCGAGCAAATTATTGATATGTGCAAATTGTGAAGATTTATTAAAATAAAAAAATGATTTATAAAAAAATGGTTCTGTTCGAGAGTTTAATCGGACACTCCGTCAATTTCATGTCCAATATAATCGTCCATCAGAACAATTAATTCGATTAGCCATGGATCGTTACGGCACTATTAATCAAAACAATTTATCTGTATTTCAGTTCAATTTAAAGTTCTGTACCTCAAAAAAATACCCTCTAATTATGCATAGTTGACGAAATCATGATCATTTGTCTAATCTCCCTAGATAGGAGAACAATTCTGTGTTATATCAACACGCGAACATTCCATATCACTTCTTTCTTATTTATTTTGTTTCATATTTATAAACTTTTACATTGCCATCATTTAGTCTTATATGCATAAGAACATTTCATGGGCTCAGTTTTAGTTTCATTTCTTTTACCGCTTGCCTCCTTGCTTCAAAAATGGAGTTATGCTCGTACATGCCCAATTATAGAATGTCTCGTCAAAATATATATACCAGCCAAACGGCGCAAACACAATTTAGAATATCTGCTCAAATGAGCTTATATATATAAATATATATATTGTATATATATTAGGGTGTCCCTTAAATTTCAATTTCAAATTATTTTTACGCATACCTTCTAAAAACTTTCGTATTGACCTAATATAGTCTAGAAATAATTATTAGCCCGATTTATAAACGATAACCCGTGCCGACTTGAGTTTTTAACTTGTCCACACAAGTCGCGCGGGTGCAGCGCTGCGACCTGTTACTGCGAGTTTCAATTGTCATTTCATACGTGATTTCTAACATTATTAGTGCGTTGTTGTTTATTGTGTGAAGATGTCTGTGGAATTACGAAGTGATAAACAAAGTATTTACCTTATCGGACTTCCAAGCCACCAGATAAATGGTGCAAAATTACCATCTAATCGACAAGTTCTCACCGTTTTATTTTACAATATTCGTGAAGTCAATCTGACTGTTAGTGAAAGTGCGCATCTTGTTATAAGAGAGTGCATTATATTTTGGGGAATAGCCAGAATTCCTACAAAGGCGTTTCCTAACTGCGTGAAGAAACTTGTTGACTTATATCATGTTTGGAGGGATCTGCAAAAATACTGTAAGAAAACTCAGGTGACGTTCAAGAAACGTGAAAATAATTTTGTAAAAGACCTTGATAAGTTATTTGATATTGCACATGCTGATGCCTTCGACAGAATGAAGTTAGAGGAAGACAAAGAATTTTTAAGGAAACAGAGAGAGCCTGGTCGACCGGGATGCTTAGGTGGAATTGACAAAAAATTGGCGGAGAAAGAAGAACGAATTAGGCAAAGACGATTGGAAGAAGAGGAAAGAAAGTTAAAACAAAGAGAAATATTGGCTGTTGCATCTACTTCTTCGATAGATAGTTTGGAATATCTTGAGAATTCGTATGAGGAACAGATTTCGAACTCTGAACTTAGTACTCAGATTCCTTGCCCTGAAAAAAGTTCTAAAAGAGGCACGAAAAGTTTCATAACTCCTAAACTGGTAGCAGCTTTAGATCGATGCCAATTAAGCATAAGGGACTCAGTGTACATTCTCCATGCGGTTGTAGAAGCGCTTGGTCTGAACAGCGATGATTTCCCTATTAACAAATCCTCGATTGAGCGAATTCGGACTCAGGCGAGAAAATCCAGGGCAGAAGCAATAAAAACTGACTTCCAGAATAACTTGCCTGACGTAGTCACAGTCCATTGGGATGGAAAACTATTACCTGGATTGGATGTACGAAGTTCAAAAGAAGAACGCTTGCCAATTATTGCTTCATTTCACGATAGAGAACAGCTTCTTGCAGTACCAAAATTAGAGAGTTCTTCTGGAAAACATCAAGCTAAAGCCATTTCAACTGCTTTCTTTCACTGGAACCTCCATGATAAAGTACAGATAATGTGCTGCGATACAACAGCTTCAAATACTGGCCGTTTCAGTGGAGCTTGTCCTATTTTGGAGCAGACTTTAGAAAGGGAATGGCTGCTTTTTGCTTGTCGTTATCATATTTATGAATTGGTGCTTAAAGCTGTTTTTGAAACCAAGGTAAAGCAAATTACAAGTAGCTGAGATATTCCAATATTTCAAAAGTTAAGAGATGGTTGGAAACATATTAACACCGATAACATTGAGCCACCTCTCGATTTCGTTAAAGCACATATTGCTGAGACAAACATTACATCTTTGTTAACTTTTTATAAGACTGAACTGGAAAAACCTTTTATTAGAGACGATTACCGCGAATTGGTTGAACTATGCGTTGTGTTCTTAGGAGGAGATACAGAGAATAAACTAAAACTTAGGCCCCCCGGAGCTTTGCATCAAGCGCGATGGATGGCGAGAGCAATCTATTCTATAAAAATATGTTTGCTTCAATCGCAACTTAAAATTACTGCAAAGGACAAAAATGCTCTACAAGATGTTTACTTATTTATCGCCACCTTGTATACTAAACCTTGGCTCGAATGCACAGTTGCAATTAAAGCACCTAACCAAGACTTGTGCTTTATGAAAGCTCTAAAAGAATATGAGAAAGTGGACGCGACAAGTTCCAAGGCATCCATAAGCAAGTTTACTCATCATTTATGGTATTTGTGTGAAGAAACAGTCATGTTATCACTCTTTGATGAAGAAGTTGATTCCAAAACCAAGACAAAAATGATTAATAATTTAAACAAAGACGAAAGTTCAGATTCCGCTAAACGCTATCTCCCATCGAAGGAAGAAATTACGCAAAATTTGTTTGGTAAGCTTAATATTTTGTTGTTTCTTTTTTCAAAGTTTCGTGGCTTAGTTTTTGCATATTTAAACTGTTTTTTCTTTCTTACAGAAATGACGCTGGATGATTTTGTGACTCAAAGAAGCAAACAATTTCTATCTCGACTGCAGATCGACGAAAGTTTTCTTCGGGAAGATGTATCTTCTTGGGGTGACAATCCTGCTTTTTTGGAAGCTAGAAGACAAATAAATCGCTTGAAGGTCGTAAATGACACTGCTGAAAGAGCTGTTAAATTAATGCAAGATTTTAATGGACTTATCACGGCTGAAGAAGAGCAAAAACAGTTTTTGTTGCGTTGTGTTCAGGAACATAGAAATCTGTATCCAGACTGTAAAAAAACTACACTAAAGAGAAGTTACCCTAATTAATTATTTATTTATAATATAATTTGTATTTAAATAAAAGTTTATGTTGATCTTATTTTATTTTTACTCATATTTACTTTATTTGTTGCATTTTTATTAGTTTTGGATCAAACCAAAATGTTAGGCCAAAACACCATTTTCTATTAAACTTTAGAGCTCGGTCGGCACGGGTTGCAATCATGCTACAAATATGAAATTTCATATTTAAGTACATTTTAGCATTTTTAAAAAAAGTAAAGGGTATGCGTTTCGAAATTCTAAAAAAAAATTTTTTCCCATATAAGGGACACCCTAATATATATCCTTGAAAATTGCTTTCGTACTACAATCGATCGTACGGATCAAAAACTCGTTTCAACATTCAATATGACTCCAAGCGGAGAAAACCATTATAATTATAGAAATCAATTGAACATATCACTAAACCGTGGGTAAAGTATAGCTTTTCAGATTCTATGATTCCGCCATTAATTTTCTAAATTAATTGACGTGGCTGAAGCGAAGAAGATCAAGGACGATTCTATTTTCGTAATGATGCCATCCACGATATCTGGTTCAGTGGATAATCTTTCCTTTTTTAACTATGAAAAACAAGACCTATCAATCTCTAATTCAGGAAGTACTGTTGGTCTCCGTAGTTTGGAAAAACTACAATGAATTTTGACGTTCACTATTTACGTTTTTTGAAATATAATCTTGTCTGATGCATTAGAATGTATTTTCATCAGTGTACATACCCTCATGTCATATATGATGAGGTTCTCCTGCAATTTTTTCAAAAACCGCACCTGCAACGAGGTTGTAAAATTTTGCTCGCACGATATTACAATATGTTATCAACATTATGCGTAGATGGTTCTACAAACCTAAAATATTCTAGTACATAATTGGGCCTTGTTCAACGTCCTTAAAAAATTCTTCCAATGTTCTTTATATTTCGTTGGGAAAATTCTCTGAAACTTCAATGCTGAGTGCAAAACCATTTCTTCGGCATCAGTATTTTGACCTGTTGAGAAGTATTTGTATCGGTGGTTAATCTGTGATAAATTCATTCAATCATTTAGTTGCTTCGCTCGCCTGTCATTTGGGGTGGTATAATTCACTCAAATATGAATCTTTGGCCATCGATGCTTGACAGGGTCCACATAATGAACCAAATATTTGAAACAAGGACTTCGTATTCCGCATAAAAATTGAGATGTGCCTTGCTTGATATATTTACGCACGAGGTGCCAAACTTTCGGCGGCACAAAGAATTTGCACTACACACCTTATACCATCCCTGCCAATTTGACAACAAGTCAACACCTTGCTCCTGAGTAGGCCTGAAATTTTCTTTTTTAAAGCTGCTATTACGAAAGAGATTTTTTAAAGAAAGACAACCTTTTACTGACCCCTTCCGGTAATCCCTTGTGTCAGTTTTCAATCAATAGCACAATGTAGCACAATGCTCCACTTGTCCACTACTGTGTAATATAAAATTTGTCTCAAAGCAATTTATCCCATCTCTTGTATGAGTAGAGAAATGATAATTACCATTTTCTTAGATAAAACATATATCTCTCTGATTGTGTCTTTCCTATCTTAGATTGGTCAAATCAGTCTCACAACCAGAACTTGAAATCAAAATTTCGATCCAAGGCCCTAGATTTTCAATGAACTGTACTGTGGACCGTCAGTTGTCAAAAAAATGTCCTAGCTAGCAGCTCATATTTCTTCACCGTTTCTAGGTCAACCGCCATAGTTTGCGGAGCACTAACAGTCATAGTTTACTCACTTTTATTTGTCTTTTTCTTTCTTTTAACTGCTCGAAACCTGAGCCCAATAAATTTAATGACCCTTTTTAGAAAACTACAATTTTCCGAATGTTTTTGCCCTCAGTGAACATAAACAAGTCAACGCGGTGCCTCATCCTTACAGGTAAGCTGACAGATTGCTTTGATATTGCAGCTATCACCTTCGGATTTTTTAAGAGGAAAAGTTTCGCATGTTTCAGTGTCTTTTATTCTATATATCATTTCAGTGCTAGGTTTCGCAAGGGTCATACCATAATTCTTCATAACCTTGCCGTCACTAGCCACGTATTCCATCCATTTTCATGGTGCTCATCTTAAAAAGGTTCTTCATGCGGAAGCAACTAGTAGTCATGGGGGAGTAATTGAGTTTGCAATTCACATTTTTTGGTTATTTTTCTTTGAGCTAATTACTTTTGTTACCGGTGAAATATTTCGTAGGCTACGCGAATCAAATGCTATATGACATACTGCCTCGAAAATGTGGAGAACCTCACGAATAAAACCAACATGGACTACCAGTTTACCTAGGCAGACAGACCGTAAGATGCCACTCCCATGCTGCTTATCGCAATGGCAAACCGAGCCGTTCGAAACTCGAATTTACGGCAAACTTTTAAAACTTGACCTAATTTATAATCATTATCTTTAAGTTGTGTCCAAATGTCTGGAAGTCGACGTATCCCTCTCGTCAGAAATCTTTTCCTATTCCCTCAAAAAAGTTTGCTAGTCCTGCAGGAAGATCCTGTTAACACAGACAGACTATGGAGGATGAGGTAAAAATTCCCAGCCAATGTTCGTGAATTTGCAGTAGGTAACTAGAGCTGTGTGCGGTCGCGACTAACGCAGGACAGAGAAAACTGCCCCAATTACTAACAATAAAATTTCGGGCTCAACATTTGATTTCGTTCAAGAAGTATATAATAAATAAATCCTCAAGAATCCCACCAAACGGACAATAAGATCTTCCTTGGATGCAATCTTGGTTTTAAAGTGGATGCTGGCTTTCACCGCATTCGGAAATTGTTTTTGCCATTCCACGTTTTTGAGTGGTGCCATCTGCTCCATCGTAGAAATCCTTCATTAGTTTTACGAAACACTGAAACCATTCTGTCCTCCTTGCTTCTGTTCGAAAGTTAGTGGGGTCCAAACTTTTTTAATAGCGGATTGGTTACTCTTTCTATAGTGGTTTTGTCAACCTGAAAACTGTCGATAATTCTGTGAGGATCATCTTATCTCTTGCTTGTATGAGTTCCGATGGATCACAATCTGGTTATTGGGACACTCTGAACGTGACTTATTTTCGGACTGTCGTTCAACTACTGTTGACATACTCGTTCGGTTACCTCGTTTTTTCCAAACCATTACAACAAGCCTGGGGCTGGTTGTGACTGGCAGCCTGGTTGTGACTGGCAGCCTGGTTGTGACTGGTCCTGGGGTAGGTTTGCACAGTGGCAACAGCTTCTTAACAGTGACAGCAACTTTAATGTTAGCAAAAGGAATGTTCAGTTCATGTTCGGCAACGACGTCACGCGAGTCACTCGGGCTATCATTGTCCTTAAAAACCCCTGGTTTTTTGAGGCCATTTTGGTAAGTTACTAAACGAAATGCATTCAATTACACGACGCTAAAAGATACCAGTTACATCTCATTTTCATGTGCACTAAAGTAGGATATTGCCTGAAAAATAATGAAGCTGAAATCGGTTAGTTCATAGGATTTTCGAAACGCACCAAGTCCTTTTGTGTGAGATCATTAGAAACCACAAGCCTGAGCAGAGCAACATCTTATAGATATTGTAAACGGATGTCGAAACTTTCTTTTTAAAATTCGCGGATGCATTGAACAGTCACAATTCCGTATGCGTCACCTAAATTCAAGGGTCTCACAGGCGGGGTTGATAAAATGTGCCAACTACGACCCTGAAGATCTGAAACGAGTTTCAGTCCCAAGCCCCAATTTATTTAAAGCTTCCTGGTGAATGCTCACCATACTCTCTAGCCTTCGAAACCACAACCACTACGTTTCAGCCAAGGATAGGCTCCTCATCGTGTGTGGGGGGTATCTGTCAGTAACCTGTCATGGGCGTCCCCCCAACCCGTGGTTCGGATAACCTCTTACAAGCGCTTCTCTGTAGTCAGAGAAAAACTCTCAGTTTTCGCCCCAGGCGCACGGGACTGATAGCCCTTCCTCAGTACCTCGGGTACATGAGGACGACACTCCCCAAAGACTGAATGGAACAAGCCGAAGCCTGGACCACCAGTCCCCCTGCGTCACCCGGAGTCCTATAGCACAAATCTATAGGGTCCTGGTTGACAACAGTCATAACATGTATGCCAACATTAAAGCATAAATTTTTACTACATTTAGAGTTCTACCCTTAGCAGTGTACTAGTCTCGCGAGCTTCTCGAAATGCGAAATACATTTAACACCACTTCATTTACATCTAACATGACACTAAGCTCGTCAGATTCAGTATTTTAAATCATCTGTCAGTCTTGTACGGTACACCACAGATATCGACTTTACGAGACATCACTTTACTACAAATTCATCGATAACATTTTAAACATATTCTTCATCTACTTCTTCATCTTCATTTTCTTCTTCGTTATCTTCATCATATACAATCAATACATTTGCTCAGGAGTGATGGATACATAATCCGTCCATCAGTCTCTAGCCCCAGTTTTTGGTGATAATTAAATTGTGTGACAGTGCATCAAGTCCTCTCAGCAGCTGTCACTCAATTGGTTCGGCTTTCCTCAACTTTCCCTCGGTACGCCCTAGGTTCTCAGCGTTTAGAACCCCCTCGTTCCGGTACCACCTCCCCAACTGCGATCAAGTCTACCTCAATTCGTCATGCCTCCATCATGATTTCATCTGTCAAGAAGTCGTCAGTCCAGCAGTACAGCAGTTCGGCTGTTCAGCATTTCATCAGTTCGTCAGGTCATCTATTCAGCAGTCAGCGTACATCAGTGAAGCTTCACTCACTATCCCTTATTCACTCCAGGCCGCAAGAACCCAAAATAGCCCGTATAAGTGACGTCTTCGTTACCCGCATCGTTTCATCCTTCTAATAATTCCATTTCCTTCATTACATCACTTTTCTCCGGCTGTACATCGGTTAAACAGGTTTAGCGGACGTCTACAACATCAAATTTTTCAGCTGTACGTCAGTTTACAATTTCAACTTATTCACTCCATAAAGGGCACAACGTATACAACGTCTATTTCGAATCAATTTCACCTTTCGGTTACACTAATAGGCTTCATTTCTACTTCGTATGACAAGGATCGTCCACTCAGCTTCCCTCCCAATTTATACAGGCTTGGGACTGTCATGATGAAGCCGCAAAACGAACTCACACCAAGGCGTGGTTAGCAGGAAGGTCAGCTGATAGGAAAACCTGGTGGAATACGTGAACAAGGATCCATGGAGCCTAAATTAGGCAACTGAATTACCCAAAGATTGCCGCATTGATACGAGACAGAAAAGATGGACGAAATTGTACGGGCCTTATTCTATATCAAACCCGTCGCCTATTATGCCGTTCACGATGAAATACCAATGAAACTTCCACTTTTCACGAAGATGGAATTGAAGAAAGGAGTCTTAATAATGAAGGCAAGAAAGGCTTCAGGACCAGATGGGACTCCATCCGAGGTGCTATAGATGGTCTTTCACCTTTTCCCTGACCTTCCTCTCAGCAAATCCAACGCATCCTTGTGCGAACGGGGTTTCCTTTTCATGGGAGGTAGCAAGGCTTGTGCTACTAAGCAGCTGAAAAGGAAATCCTGAGTCGCCAGCTGCATCCACTACCAGCACCCACTATGTAGGCTAGACAC
Organism: Stratiomys singularior; assembly: GCA_954870665.1. Lineage (NCBI taxonomy): Eukaryota > Metazoa > Arthropoda > Insecta > Diptera > Stratiomyidae > Stratiomys > Stratiomys singularior. The sequence goes on along the minus strand of OX940881.1, from coordinate 28,173,017 downwards.
GGACGGAAAAGTTTTTGAAAAACTGAAGCGATGAAGACTCGCTGACGTGATTCGTGCTTCCGGGGACCGTGGCGGCTTTCTTCTCAATGCCAACTTGTTGAAGAAGGTTAAATAAGGACTGATTGAATAAGTTCTTTTTTTTTAAACTTTAACTGATAATTACAATATGTGAATTGGATTTATGTGGGCTTTAGTTTTGAATTAATCAAGGATATAAAGTAGAAAAAGTTGAATTTGAAACATAGATTCTTAGTTTCAGTTTGATCTTATATTCCAAAAGGGAGTCATCTCAGTTGACTCTACCCTGTATTTACACATCCTTAAGCTTTCTTCATGAAAGGACGAAAACTGAGTCCAAACAGACAAAGATCTAATCGAGGAAACAATTTTCAGAAAACTACTATCCACCTTTCAACTTTTATCTGCAAGTTTCGCATCATAATTTATTGTGAAAGGATCGTAATGAGTTTTTAAGCTTCCTGATGGAATTCTATTAGATTTCAGCTAATTTCGTGGGTGGCATAAAATGCCCAACGAAGGTGTTAACAGCAATGCCGGAATGTGTTCCTCGCGACTTGTGCAATTGAGCACAAATTTCTCAAAGCCGCTACGACATCATCACACCACAATGAAGGTGATGCAAAGAACGCGTCGATGATGATGCGCTTTTAATCTTCCACTCCATGATTGATGCTGTGAAATTATAGATGACAAGGAAGCCGTTGTTTACGGTGAAGTTAGCATTTCATTTAATGGCCGCCACATCTCACCTGGCCAGGTTGCCTGGCGAGGTATGCAGCCTCCAGCTCGGCTACCATCACCCAATGGCACTTTAGTCATCGCGATGGGTGAATTTCCCAAGAATGACGCAGTTTAGCATTTAATTGAGCAAGTGGCTACTGTTTCGCCTTTTCGATTTGATGATGAGAAATTTTAGGCTTTCATGCCCGCCATCAATAACACACGGCCCAGCACCACTAGCATCTACGATCTTTCACACCTTGCTAGACGCGCGGACTTACGTATGCGCGGGACTCAAAAAGGATGACAGCGAAATAACTGACGATGAGAAAAAACTCATCATTCTGGCGTAGTATAATTTGTAATGTGTATTGTTGTCGTTAATTTGTGAATGGACAACGATGTAAGCAGGCAGCGCAGCAACACTTGACATGGCCGATTGTTTGACTTTGTAATGGACTTTGTATTTGATGCGTTTTGGAGAGCGCGATTTGGGTCGAAAGTTTCTTCTCCAATTTGATAAATTACACAGAAAGTTAATGCAGTAGTGCTAACAATATATTTGGGCCGGTGCCGGGCACGCTATTAACTGATTATTCGGAATTCAATTTGCACTGACCCAGTTGGCTACTGATTTTGTGCGGGACCATGTGTGTATTCTCGAATGACATGCCCACTTGACCGAAGAGCGAAAATTATCAAATTATTTTCGACTTGTGAATGGCTGGAAATCCAGCCGAGCTGAGCAACACTCACGGTATTCTACGGGCATTTTCAGCTTTTTCCCATTTACGGGCGCGAGTCGCAGAAAAAATCTTTTATAGAAATTCCAATCTCCATCTCCACTCCCACGCAACTTTCTTTTGAATGACTTAAAGATTCGAACGTTTACAAGCTGATTGTTTGAAATGTGTGAAAATAGTCGAAACGGACGACGTAAGATGGTTATAAGTGCAAATACTCATTTCTATGGCCAAAACTCCGGTCAAGTGTTTATACGAGTACTTTAGCAATTATGGTTCTTTCGCCTTCTCGATGGTCTTTCAAACATTCTAAGAAAAAAATCGTTGAGATATCGCCGGTCGTGGCTTAGCTCGCCTTGGCTTTCTAAAAAATGCTTACTAATTTTCAGACAGGCGCGCGTTAGAGCACTACCAACTTGGTTCCATTCATTTTATCCTTGCACACACCGTTTAACGTTTTCAATTATAATTTCAAGCGATTGATGATTTCCTTTGTGGAGACATTTTAAATCCGGTTCATTTTTGATAGTAGGCTAAAACTCTTTAATGCAACAGCTGGAAACAAGGACTGTGCACCACGAAACACTAGTTCTACTCCTTTGAAGGAACTGGATTTATAAAAAATTCCCTAAACACTACTCAATACACAAATACGTATGTCTCCCATGGACATTCCATGGCAATTATCTCTAAGTACAAGTTACAGTCTCAAATCAATTTGAAATTCATCACTAGATTGTTATCAATATTCACTGTATCAGACGCGACAATTTTCCAGGAGCAGCCTCCTCACGACGACGTGTAGCGCATCAAGTTGCCCCCAGGGGATAACACTGACGACAACATGGTCGAACCGATGTCGATGATGACAACGACGCTAACACGTGCACGTAATACAACCCCTTTCTCAATTACCCTCTAATTTGGCATAATCGGAAAAAAATTATCCTCACGTGTCAGCGTAACTCGATCATCAAAGGCTACAATGATACATTCCGGGTATGTGCGATGTCGTACGAAATCAGTACTTTTCTATGGATATGAACTTTCTGTTGCAGACCAAAGTACAGAAAGTATCCGTGGATACTTATATAGAGTAGATTAGCATCGCAACCATGGCTCCTTTCAATCGTGTTCAGTATCAGAGTCAGAGTAGAGTCCTTTCATGGTTTCATCTTACTCCATTCCATCTGGAAATGGAACTTTTTAAGACTGACGGAAATTAGAGATTCGTTCGGCTTGTGTAGATGCACCCGATGATTATGAGCTTATCTTAACCGTATTCCGGTTTCCTTGGAGGTTCCTGTTGCCACTAGGCAGGGTTGAGCCTGTTTGATATTTGGTGAAAGTCTAAAGGTGCAATGTGTTTTGGAATGAGTTAGGTGAGTCGAAACTTAAGAGTCATAAATTAACACATTCGTTGCGGGAAACGAGTAATCTCATCATATCCCTTTCTATACTGAAACGTGGGAGACTGGTTTACTCATTTTGTTCCGTGAAGCTGTGGCTCACGGGAAACTTATAAGCAAGGAGTCAAAACGGACGGCAGACAGCGCGTAATCTATTGTCAACGGAACCCGACATTCAACTCGTCGCCGCGAATTCGCAGGGAAATGCCCGACCGCATACTGTTAAGGAAGAAATGAGTGAGAATAAATAATTCTCACAACAGAAAAACAACCCTGCGCCAAACCAAGGATTTAGTTAAAGACGGTCCCAAACTTAAAAATTAAACTTATTAGAATGTAAGAAGGTCATGAAAAATATTTAATGCGTTTAACAAACTTCAACAAGCAATTTGTTATTTTGTTTTGTTTCCTCAAAACAATTGGACGCGAACAACTTACTTCCTAAGTACACGTACAGTGGCTCCAAAAAGTCTTCGCCCAGCTGTGAATTTTAAGAATAGACTACTACAAAATCCAAGCTATTAGCAGCGAAAAATACACAATATATATAAAGAATATTCGATAAAAATATATAAAATATATTCGACAAATAGTTAAGCACGATAAGCCTATTTTCGTGTTTTTTTAAATCGATTTAAAATGGAGACGCCGATAGAAGTAGCGACCAAATGTGAACCGCGTACTTCGATACATTTTTTGACCGCCAATAATTAGCCGCCAGTGAAATTTGTCGAGAATTATCGTGAGTATACGGTGAGCAGAGTACTACTATCGTTTACGAAAAGCAGTCAAAAAACAAGGCCAGGTTTGTTTAACCGTAAAGTGTTTTTGATTCACGATAATGCTCGTCCGAATTCTAAGCATTTCACTCAAGAAAAATATATCTCAATTAAGTGGGACGTTTTTGAGCATCCTCCTCATTCCCCTGACTACACCTCTAGTGATTTTGACATTTTCCCGACAGATGAAAACAGCGTTCGGCGGCATACGATTCGACACGACAGATGACATCACCGAATCAGTCAAGAAGTACTTTAAAAATTTGGACGCATAACATTTCGACGTCGAAATTACGAAATTAGTTTGTAGATACAAAAAAAACTGTATTGAGTGAGATGGCAACTTTGTATAAAAATAAAAAATGTCTGAATTTTCCGAAAATGATGTAGTTTTTTTTCATTTGAGCTCTCCTTACCCCCTAATCGGACCCATAAGCTAACTTTATGACAGGCCCTCGTATTAGTCAGGAAAAAAAACAACCTTTGGGATAGAAAATAGTTTGTAAATTGCTGATAAATATATCGAACAACATGTTCACTCTCCACAAAAAAACAATCTTTTGTTCATTGTGATAACGGTTCTTTTCATTTTAAGCGGTTTTCGGAGAAAATGCAGATAATAATAGAAAAAATTGAAAGCATCGCTGACAATTCTACTGAAGAGCACATTAGTTGAGTTTATTGATTAAGCCTCTGTGCTAGTTCAAATGCTCTTGTTCGATTTTCGTTAGTTTTTACACAAATTTAATAGCAAAGTTTAGGTCACGTTATAAGACGTGGAATGCGTTGTACTGCTGAAAAGTGAAACTTTATACGAAAACTTGATTCGCAGGTCAAAATTTATAATAAAGTTAGTTATTTTGTTGGACGTTCAAACAAAATGATACGCACTACCATATCTATCCAAAAATAAGAGGAAACTTGTGAACGTCACTGCACCATATTGAAGTTGCTAGAATATTGATTGATCCACCAGAGTAAGAATAAGTCTTTTAAGCCAGCAACAAAACTAGAAATAAGGATCTCAATATAGCTGCAAGCAGTTTGCAATCGTTTAAGACATCAAAATTAGAATGCTTGCAGTCCCAAACAAACTATTGAACGTATTGTGTTTGCAAAAGAACGCCTGAAATGGCCAGTTGCGAAAGGTCGGAACATCTTATGGTCAGACGAGAACAATCTTTACTTTAAAATAGAAAATTGTATCTATGGCATAAATTTTGCCATCTGATCCAATTCGATTAAATTTGCTCTCACCATTCCAGACAATTTTTCTCAAAATGGAGCATTTTGACAAGATGATATCTAGCAAAGCGCGACTAACATCCTCCTTTCTTTGCAGTTACTAAAGGTCGTTTTCCCGTGACGCAACCATGTGGACCAGCAATTTGAAATCTACGTCTCATTGTTCTGGAGGATACTTCAATTCTCTAGTCTTGATAAATTTTCATTGAATATCTCTAAAGAATGAAAAGGGCTCCATTTTCTTTGAACGCATAATGATTTTATTTTCACGTTGAGATGTTTTGAAGCGTAGTAGCACTTGCCTTGTCTTCCAAGATTCTTTCTTTTTTGTGATACTTCTGACAATTCCTTACCATATGTCTGGAATGGTTTGAATGATTCGCGATGACAATTTATGTTCGTTGAGCTTGAGAACAGTGTCCGCATTTCCTCATGTTTTGAAAAGGCAAGAACCAAAATTATTTTACGATTCGGTACTGAACTCCATTTTAAAAAATATGCCAAACCAATTGTTTAATAACAAATTGATATCAACAAAGATAATAGGACTGGTCTCTTTAGTTGTCCCATTGCAAATAGCTCTACTATTAAACTAATGCTAACTAAACTAATGAACAAAGCTGTTTCAAGAGCACTGGAGAATTACAGTAAAGTTGAAAGTAGAGCAACGGATAAATGACATTTAGCATACTTTTGATTGAATCGTATCAGGGCTGTATTTGGGGGTTCAAAATGTCTTGCGTTAAAGTGTTCAGAATACAAAATGAAAATGTTGTATAAAATAAATGTTTACAGTAAAAAGCATAAAGAGTCATTACATGAAAATTCGAACAAAATAAGAAGTTCTGACTCGATATTTTCCTATTTCTTTCAAATTTTATAGCCTGGTAAAATACTCGGTAATAAACATATACAAAGTATAACTCAGGTGAAATATTTTACCATGGAATTGCTTGTTTTCCATGGTAAAATATTTCACCTGAGTGAAATATTTATTTATATTATTTATAGAAATACCAACAAAAATGAATTTTTCAATTAATTCATTAAGAAATTGCACAATTCATTTCATTGATAAGCCCGTTCGGTTTGTTGCTTTCGAGGTTGCAAATACTTGTTTCCATCCGTAAAAGGATTAAATTTTTTTCCAGAAATTTCAATCCTTCTAGATTACAGGTTCCTTTGATATTTTTAAATTTTAGGCTGAACCTTTTCCTTTAAAATAATGTGCAGTATATAATGTCCTTGCGCCAAGACAAAAAATTTAATTTCTGTAAATTGTTTTTTTTTACATTTTATCAAAATGTTGAAATATTTGATACTGTTGTTTAGAAATAACTCAAAATTAGCTTGAGACTGAATTTATATTCACTACCACTTCACCTCATCGACAAAGAAAATTGATTTTGACCTACTTACGAGCATAACTTACCAAATCAAAAAATCAATTCCTTTCAATGGAATGAGTGCTATTCAATTTAAAAGTATTTTGTCTTCACTGATTAGTCCTGTTCTCGAGAGACTGGATATTATTAGCAAAATTGGATTCATTCTGCATCCTATTTGAATTGAATTAAGCCTTTATATCGTCTGGGATTTTCCCTTTTCAGTCAGGCCTCAGTCAGGCAGTTTGGCTAACTAAAATCCTTCGTCAGTGTACTTGCTGCAATATACATATTCCTTTCACTTTGACTTTCACTCCGACCAGATAGATAACAAGATCATTCGCCAGGATGATGACGACCCTTTTGCTTTTCCACCTTGATAGGAATACAGTTTTGATATGGTTATCAAATTTTTTCATGGTTTGTTACATGTGGCCTTTGTCGTCAGACATATACGCATTCTTTTTCGTAAATAGACTTGAAATGGCCTTAACGAAATAGATAGACTCAGCAAGGAACTTTTCAGTTTGGCAGTAGAGCAACGATCCGGGCTCTTTGTGCGCTTGTTCAGTTGTTCCGGTTCCGGTAATAGAATGCATGAAGACATTAGGCCTGAGGCGATTTAAGGATAATGACATCAAACCAATTTCATATTGAATTGTGTTGACAATGATGATGTTGTGATTTTGGTTTTTCGGAGCTATAATATTTGCGTAAGGAATTTCAGGAGAGAAATGAGCTTGGTATTATTTGGAGATTTTATTGGAATTGTTTCTATTTACGAATAAATTTTTCAATTTGTCTAGAATGATGTTTTATATCCATGACAGCATGTTTATTTATTTATTCTATAAGCATTGTAAGAACTTACGCTCATCTCACATTTATACTTTCTTGTTCGTTTTTACGCAAAATTCTAATATTTCCTTCTTATTTGAAGTGGGCAGATCTTCTTACAGGTACAATTTAATCCTTCACCCTCGGAGCCTTTTGAAAAAGGAAAAACTATTGTCCTTTCGAGAGAGAACAGTCTTTTCTTTTAGAACAGATTTTGCAGTCCTTAAAGGCTCCTGGCAAAATATTTTGTAGTTATACATTCGAGCGGGTATCCTCGGAATCAGAGGGTTGAGTAGGGACACGACCTTGGATCGAAATTTTCTGTCGATTCATGAAAAACTTTTCTTGAATATCGCAAGTATTAAGTTGGCTGCTTGTTCCCAATACCTAAATGGTTTCATATTAAAATTTATGAAATTATTGAACAAATTTCTAAACCCTCTCAGCAAGCAGTGACACCGAAATCGGTTGACACATAGCGAAGGCATATCCAACAGTCTTCGGGACGGCAGTGCTGGTAATTGCAGGGGTGATACCCATCGCCCTGCTTGCTAGAGAGAGCGCAGAAATATTTACCTGCGCAGAAGTGAAAACAGCAGAGGAGAGGTCATCAACGATGAGAGACAACGTTCTCTCAGCGATTAGCAAAACACCTAGGACGTCTAGCACGTCTGATCCCTGACCTGAGGCCGTCGCCTAATCGAATGCATGGTGAGGGAGATTTCCATTTGACCCAGTTCTTCAACGGGCATGGATATTTTCGATCTTACCTGCACAGGATTTACAGGTCACCGTCTCCTTACTGCTTGTTTTGTACAAGCGGGGTGGATGACACCTGTCATACATTTTTCTATTGCAAAAAATAGATTAAGCAGCGCGGTGACCTCTCTAGTGAAACTGGAGTGCTCTGCCCGCAAACTACATTCAGAGGAATTCTTAGAACGGTTGCTACTCTTTCCACTATCTACATATTTATTCCGCATTATAACCTTCTTCAAACTAGCGCAACTGGATACAAAGAATATTACGTGAAAGGTATGGATCATGCAAGCAATAATCTTTACGGTATAAGGACGGAACTACGACACCAATGTTTCGTTTTCTTTCCACGAGTGAGTTGCCAATCCAACTCTGTATGCTTTCTATTGCTGTCAGCCGACTGACGTCTATAGTGGCTCCAAAAAATGTTCGCCCACCTGTGAATTTTATAAATTTACTACTAAAAAATCCAAACTATTAGCACTGAAATATATATACAGAAGGTGTCCCCACAAGAATGCTTCTAGCTATCAATGGATGCTAGTTGCACAATAGATTTGATTGAAATTCAAACTTCAGTAGACGATTATTTATTGGTCGACTTGGTAAAAAAAGCTTTGCTTGAACAAAACGGGTGCCTAAGAATAAGTCATCCTACTTATCCTTAATTTTTGAATTCATCACGGCGATTAACTTAGCTTCCTAAACACGGTGCAACGTTTAACTTTACAGCGTAAGGACGGATATACAATAGGTATTTTTGGTTTTTTCCCCAGGTTCAGTTGAAAAAACTCAACTAAATTTCTTTTTCTACTACCTACAGCCGACTCATGTCAGCATTAATGGCGTTTCGAATAACTTTGGTTTTCTTCTTTTTGTGTCAGGATTACATCTGGTATGAGTTGTTGTTTGGATTATCTTGGGATTTCCTCTGCCTACTTGCAGGTTGCCGCAGCTTTTTTCATAGTAAAGCAAAAAAAAGACAGAAAATGCTGAAATAATGAACGTTTTAATATTAACAAAAAAACAAAAAAAAATACATTTATGAATTTATCACTATTTACTCTTAGTATTGCACTTAATTGGTTTAGGCGCCCGATGTCATCTCGTTTTGACAGGTATGCCTATGTATGTCTGCTTGAGTTGTGCTCACTTGAGTTCGAAAATGTTTACATCCTGAAAACCGCGATCTTGCTAAATTGTTCGAGATAATCATTCCACGTTATGAATTACCTCGAACTATCTGAACTTTTTTAACATTCATTCAGTCCCGATTCCGGTTGAGGAAAGAGGAGTTATCCGCTTGTTTCTCCAACCCACAGCTTCCATGGTTCTTCATCTCAAATACCACGAATAAATGGTAGCAGATGGTGTCGTGGTCGCATATTAGGTTTACTGTTCCCCTAATAATGGAACATTCAATCCCGAGAAACGCCAAAAACTGCGAATAGATCAACAGTTCTGCTACTAAATCCTACTTACACTTCGTTGTAAGGAATAAAGAAGGCGGGCATTCCGCGCATGGTAAGGGAATCGCATATATCACTATGAGGTTGGGCGACGAGTTAACTCTCTGTCCCTTTGAATTCCCTTAATTGTTTCGAAACCTACAGCAGTGCCTCAGAATGGATTGGGACCTATCGTGAAACTCCTTAATAGAAAAAATGACTATGTCCTTGACCTATCGTACCTAAGGACCTATCGTAAAACTCTTAAAACTATCGTATTAAGGACCTATCGTAAAACTCCTTAATAGAAAAAATGACTATGTCCTTGAATCCTGGAATGTCAGGGCTCTTAATAACCCTGGGGCTGTTAAGGGGCTTTAACAATACCAGCCAATATAAATTGAACACACTGGCAATCGAGGATACGAACTGGCCTGGAAGTGATGTTCAAAAAAAGATATTTGACACAATATTCAAAAGTGGGAAGCCCGCTGGAAAACGAAAATTTGACGTAGCCTTCATGCTGGAAAGGAAGTCCAAATCGCATGATATTGAATTTAAGACAGTCAATGAACGGTTGTGTACGACCCGTATTAAAGCGAAATTTTTCAAATTTCGACTGATAAGCGCACGCGCAGCGACCGAAGAAAAGGACGAAAGAATGAAAGAAATGTTCTACAATCAACTGGAAAAATTAGTCGAACCATTGTCTATAAACGACACAAAAATAATACTGGCTGATAAACTTAGTAATGAGCTATCCCGTCGGGGAGCGACTGGAGGATAGAAACAAACTCCATGGCCACTGCTTAACTACCTTTAAGCGGAACTGACTTTTTTGACATAAAGCAGAAACCTGGTCATACGTTCGACTTGCTTCCCACATTGACGCGTGCATAAAATGACCTGGGTACCACCGGATGGTAATGATGGTGAGGCGCAATTTGTACCTCGGATCATTACTTGACTAAACAAATATGTCGATATTGCATGTAAAAGGTGTATCTGACGAAGATCAGCACTCTACAATAATTTGATATCGTAAGGCTCCAAACGGCGTCTGCTGCCAAAAATTTATACAACCAGCTATCTCTCATCGTATCAGATACCTTGCTGAAAGCAAGCAAAGAAATATGGATAAAAAGAAAATGAATTGAAGAAATGATTGGTTCGATAACAAATACCAGGAGGCGTTAGATAAAAAGAATCAGACGATAACGGAGACGCAGACGCAGACGCACAGACGCTTGAAAATAGTGAAAGCAACATCATCACTGATGAAAGCAGGGTTAGGTATTAATGGGCTTCATAACTCAAGAAACTCTTTAGTCCTTTGTACAGCTCCAGCACATTGGAGCCTATGGGTATAAATATTCCTGGAGAGCTTCCATCAACTCCAGATGAAATCTATTCTTGTATCAAAGCCCAAAAGATTGATAAATGGGCATCCACGAGATTCCAGTGGAGCTCATTAAATATGGCAGGGGAAGTGTTCAGAAGGCAATCTACAAAATCATCCAGCAAATCAGGCAATAAGGACATATGCCGAACGAGAGTAGACAATCAACGAAATTCTCTATCCATAAAAAAAGTGACAAACTACAGTGCGAAAACTATAGGGGCATAGCACTACTTTCTACGGCGTACAAAATATTTCGATGATATTAGAAAATAAAATCAAATCACATGCTAAAACTGTTATTGGGAATTGTCATGGTGGTTTTCGAACTTGGTATTTTTCGAACGTTTGACCGATTTTCGTTGTTTTTAGCAAGTATACAGCAGTATGTATCCTAACGTACTGTATTCAAAAATGATTCGTTTTGGTATTTTCCAGTCAAAGTTGTCCTTCATACCAAAATGACAATCATGTCTGCCTTTGACACGTCAAAAAACTACCATGTCTGCCTTTGACACAAATACTGGACTAAAGCAGGGAGATGAGCTGGCTTCTTTGCTGTTCAATTTGGATCTGGAATATGTCAAAAGAAACGTATCTTTTGATACAGGAGGCACATTTTTATTTATTATACAATCCAAAGCAGCTGGTAGCCTATGCAGATGTCAGCAACATTTTTTTACGGTCGCTAATAACCACCAAAGATCTTTTTTGAAACTCGACAACGAAGCCAAACTAGACGGCTTACAAATCGATGAGAAGAAAACAAAGCAGTCCAGAGAAAATAACTCAAATAACCAAAATATCGCGATTTGCGAACACAGTATTGAAAATGTAGGCGATATGTGTGTAGAGACCAAAATAACGAGAAACGCGAGTGAGAGAGATGAAATATGCCGAATACTACAACTCACAAATAAAGCGTTTTACTCAGTTCTAACAACTATGAACACCAGCTGCATACATAGGAAAACAAAGCTCCAAGTATACGAATCTGTCATAAGACCTCTCCTATGAAATTCTGGTATGAAACATGGATCCTAACCCAAGAATTCTAAAATATATTGAACGCCTTTGAACGACGTGTCCTGAAGCGGATAGTTGAAGCGAAGCTAGGCGGGGACCAATGGTGAATTCAATACGAACATGAGCTGTATGAAATTTTTGACGAGCTGGAGGCCTCAACTGATCGACTACGGAAGCTGTAATGGGCTGGCCATATGAATCGTATGGAGAAACAACGGCTATCCAAAAAGGTATTCGTTGGGAGAACTGAAGGGCGAAGATCAGCGGGAAGCCAAGGAAACGCTGATCTAATTCTGTTGACGAAGACAGTTCATTGCTGCTCAGATTCCTAAATTGGAGGACGTGGTCAATGAATCGAGACAGCTGGAGGCGCTTCCTGGAGGAAGCAAAGGCTCGAAAGAGCCTGTAGGGGTAAGGAGAAAAAGAAGCAGCTAAGCCTTTGTTCTTTTTCTTTTAGGATGGCTCAAAAAAATCCCAATCGAAAAATTTCGACATTTTTGCCTAACGTTGGCTCTCTTCTTCGCGTTTCAGGATCAATAAAGTTAGTTGCATCAAACGATGTGTCAAGAGACAAATCGAAGCGTAATCCTCATATCATATTTTTAGTACTTTTTATTGAATTTGAAACCAACTAGGAATTACCATTCAAAAAGTCAATATCAGTGTCCATTTAATGTTACCATGTAATTTGTATTTCCATAATTCAATAGGAAGTTTGAAACGTTCTAATAAATCGACATTTGCTCACGGAGACTGTCTCATTATCCTTAATTTAAAGCAGTCTCGGGTGAAATGAAATTAGTTTGTTAGCATAAAACATTTAAAATATGTTTTCAATAAATTTGTTGTTTATGACTTGACTTCTAATGAATGCTAATAATATGTTCAAACTTCCTCAAGGGATTGTAACTAGTGAATGTCAATGTAGTCTATATTAAATCAATTCAAATTACATTCAAGTAAAAATGACGATACACAAACCATAACAGGATTACATTCACCATAAATTGATTTTCAAATTACATACTACATCAACATTGTCATTCTGGGGGACCATAAGTCATATGAATACTTCAGATTACACGATTTTATACAGTCAACACGATGTGTCTCCCAAATGTAGATTCAATGAAAATTAAAGGAATTTATCACACCCTCCCGACAAATTACCATATTCATCAACTCATCTCGAGATCAGAGAAAGGAAAATGATTTTGCAATTAATTCAAGCAAAAGTCATTGGAAAACGAGAAGAACATCAACGACGACAACAACATCAACAAGGACGACAAAGTTCGTGTTTTCCCTACTATTCACTTTATTCGGCTTCCACTCTTCTCTGTTTCTGTTTATGTGTACTGCTCGGCTAGGACTTAACTAGGCTTCCAGGCAGCTTTCAATCTAATTTTCATCCCTTTGTGATCAACTGGATATTTACTCGTAATTTGGGTAACGAAATCGTTTCCAAAGAATGACTGTAAAAGGATGTTGTACAGATACGCATACATTGCTACCATTGTAATTATCACCGATGACGCCTGAAGGCTAGAGAGCGAGAGAGAAATTAGGCCAAAAAGACATGGGGAAGGGATTTTCCGGGAGTATTAAGTAAGGTGAGACGATGTTTAGGTTTCGGTTCGCAATAGAAAGATATTTTGGATATAAGTAAAAATATATTTCAGTGAACATTATCCAGGAGGACTTCCAAGGTTTATCAATACACTTTTCAGATATACAAGAAACATTATTTCATTATTATTTCTATGATGATATGAAAATCTAAAAACAAAAACAAAATACATTCCTTACGGTAATCAGGTGCTATAACATTGGTAGTGGAAATTCCAACATTCACTAGAAATCCTACCTCTAAACCAAGAACCTATTCCTTGTGCATACTATCAGTTTGTTTAGCATTAGCCAGGGATTTTGTCTAATTTGTGGTTTTAAATAGAGGTCAAAGGGTATATTGAGCACAAGATTAAAGCATTTTCCATCTTTCTTGGCTGTTAACAATAGGAAATGGGAGGGTGTATCTGTGGTTAAAAGTTAAACTGCGCTAAGTACGTTTGTGTAGGGAAGCAATTAGATACTTTCTTAAGTCCTGCTGTACTTTGAAACGACGAAAGGATAAGGTATCAGGGATTGTAAGATTAAGATTATATTCGTTTGTAGAGTTTCCTGTATGATGATGATGATGATGTATCTTTTGGAAACACGATAGTGGTATTTTGCATGCGAACAATAGTGTTAAAGGACGAGCTGAAAAGTGTTTAGTTAAAGTAATTATTGAAATTTAAATTACCAAAATTGATATTTGTTCAAGAGATGTAAGAAATATTATGCTTATGTTGATTATATGCAGATAGTTTATATCAATTTTGTTATAATTTTTGAATTTCAATTCATACTCAATTGCTTTCGACGATTACTTAAGGGGTTATGCCTATGTGAATTTTTTTTATTGGCTAAAAGTATGCTAACACATCCCTAGAATTGAAATCAAAAAGGTCAAAATACTAATATACTTCAGAAAATTTTTGAGAATCAATATTTTGAAGCAACTCCAATGCTCAAAAAACGTAAAATTTACACGCTTTATACTATGTATATAGTAATTAATATACATTGTATAGGGCACGTTCCTTCGTAAACGACGCTAGGCTTCTGTTTACTCGATCGACTACACGCTGCATTTGAGGTTAAAGTACTATAGTAAATCGTTCAATGCAGTCGTGTGGTCCATCGCGCAGAATTATGTGTTGAGCGGCAAGGCGATGCTCGATATCGCGACGGATATCGCAGTTATCTTATGTAATGATGGACTGTCGGGCCTTCTCCCCATCTACAACTCATTAGGATTGACTGCAGGACCCAATTTTTACAATTTCTGCTTAGAAACAGACGCCGAGCGAATAAAGGCTCCTGAGCGCTCAATTTCCGACGTTGTCAAAGAAGCGAGACGCGGCCTTTTAGTATCAAGAAAGGAAGAGGAGGAGAAATCCACGGTCTTTGAAGGCCAAATGTATGGTGCTGGGATAGCAGAGTAAAGGTAAAAAAAATTTTACTTAGTAAAATTTAGGAAATTCACAACTTTATAAGGTTTTGAAACTTTAAACGCGTTTATCTCGAAAGTGTATTTTTGAAATTCGCCAGAAACGAAGCTCTTTCAGTTTTCATCCGATTGACTTGCCGTTATAACTGTAGCTTCTTGATATGATTATCTAGTGAAGTCAACACGATTTTAGCGATTGGTTTTGTTTAAAAAAAGTTGTAAGCAATTGAAGTCATTTTTTTGGGTCGAAAATGCAAAATTTTGTTAAATGGTCGCCATTTTGCGAAAAATCAATATTAAACTATTATCTTATGTACTTCACTAGCAAAACTCATGGAGTTTATGAAATTTTTTTTTTAATTGTTCCAGATGCAGAAGGGGGAAACTTGTCCGGCCGCGGAACGTCTTTTGTAAATACTAGTGACTTTGATGTGCTCTACAGCCGCCATTTTGCATTGAATTTAAAATAAAAAATTTTGTTTTCTTCCCGAAAAGTTGCCCTTTATATCGATATATTATTTATAAAAGCTTTTTTTCAAAATCCTTGAAAAAAAATCCTGAAAAAAGGCTTGTTTTTTAGCCTTCACATAGGTATAACCCCTTAAACGCTTCGTTAGATTGCATCGTTTTGTTGGCATAGTTGCAGAACCTCAACACTTAAAAAAGAGTTTCTTGTGAAGAAAATAAAAGAAAAATGTGTTCGTGAAAACGAGCAAGTTTATTCTGGGAAAAATAACACGAGAACTACTCCCAGTGACAAAAAAATCTACGAATTAGGAAGATTCCAAGTTACCATTAAAATTACATAATTAGCTTATCCCAAGGCAAATGAAATTTTCCAGATAGTAATTAGGGATCCTATTTAAACTACAGAATGCAAAATTTCCGCATCAGTCTGATTTTGCAAGCCAATAGGTAAGAATTATCCTAGAGATGCGAAAGTACATCAAAACAAAACAAAAGGCCGAAATTTGGGCTTCTTGCCAATCAGTTAAGTCGAAATCGGTAATCGCTCGGCAAGTAGGGTGCAGCGTGGAGACAGTTCGTACAATTAAAAAACGGGAAGATACAGGCATCCTTGAGGAAAAAAGGGCCGCGGAAGATAACGAGGTACCACGCAAAGTGATGAAGACCATTTGAAGTTTCTGGCCCTGGTAAATCGATTCGAATCAGCATCGAAATTGTGGGCAGAGTTGTCGAAATCAATGAATGAGCCTTGCAGCATCAGAATAATCCAAAGAAGGTTGAACGTGATGGGTTTGCGTTCTTGTCGCCCTGCGAAAAAGCCGCTTTTGAATAAACGAATGAGGCAAGCTCATCTTGAATGGTGCAAAGATAGAAAAAACTGGACCTTGGAGGATTGGAAACGAGTGATTTTCTCGGATGAATCGAAATTTAATTTTTTTGGACAAGAGGGAACATTGCGAGTGAGACGCAGAACCGGTGAACGATATTCGGACGAATGTGTCCAAGCAACGGTAAAGCATTCCCCCTATGGGATGGTTAGGGGATGTATCCTACATAATCGCGTAGGGCCTCTTATTATTCTTGAAAGGTCTGTGAATGCTGCTAAGTACAGAGAAATTTCAGAAGTTTTGGTAGATCAATTTTTCCATTTTCACTTAGAACTTATAAGTGATTTTGAGAAATTTTTGAGCCAGGCGTAGTTCCAGCAATCGAGGATCTAACGACAGATGTGTCAAATCCTCTCTTCCAATACGATTCGGCCCCTGCACATCGACCTCGCTCTGTAAGTTAATTTCACATTGGAAAGAAAAATATTTTTACTAATGAACTTTATAATATTTTGTATTTTCCAGGTAACACAATTCAAGGAGCGGCTAGGGATAGAGTCATTGCCGTGGCCAGGAAACAGTCCCGACTTGAATCCCACTGAAACCTTTGGCAGGTAATGAGTCCAAAAATAAGAGAAAGTGAACCGCAAACTCTCCTAAACCTAAAAAGTGTGGGGAGAAGAATTCAATGGGTTTTTTTAAAAATGTTGCAAAAGCAAAAGTTGCAAAAAAGGGCCGATCAATTCTTAATAATTTTTCAATACATAAGAACTAATTGAATATCTGTAATGTAAACTTTTTCTTAGTTATTGCCACATGTTTACCCTTTTGTATTTATATGACAGAAAAATTGAACAAACGAGTAATTTTTTTTCAAATAAAATATTTTGCAATTTTTTTTTTTTTTGAAAAAGGCCCCTATTTTCTATTTTAAACGAATCAACCTATTGGAAAAATGTTCCAATATTGTAACGCTTTTTTCAAGGACATAACGCAATTAGAAAAGTATTTTGTATCTAAAAAGTGAACGTTTCTAGAAAATAGATGAATTGGGTAGTGATTTTCATTGAATTAGCATCTCGTAGATTTTTTTGTCACTGGGTGTATAAACGAAAATGTTGTGAAAAATCATGAAAATATCACAGATATAAACGTCCTGAAAACTTTCATTTACCGTTGTAAAAGGAAAAAATGTTCCATACTTGAAAGCTATTTTATGTGTGCATAAGCGCGTGTTAAGACTTACTAATACTGACATAACTCCTCTACAATAATTACACCTTTACTACTTTAAAACCGCTAGCTCCTTTTTTATACATACTGGACTACTCAGTTATAAATCGTACGTAATACACTAAAGAAAGTATTTCATATTATTCAACCGCATACCTTTTGATAAAAAAAAATCGGGAATTTCGAATTTTAAACTGCCGCACTTATCCAATCGGTAAATTTTTATTTTCTCAACATTGGCAATACTTTTATTGGTGTTCTGTCAAAATTTGACCCGCGAATTCTTTTTAAGATAAGTATGCAATTGGCGTCTATATAAAGAACTTGAAAAAATTGTTGTGTGGCGATTTTTATAATGGATTAAAATCAACGTTTGTTGATGGCCGAATCGAATTGGCGAAGAAAATCGTATTTGAAAATCGGTGTCTGTCGATTAGAGAGATTTCTGTGTTGTTGAGTGACTCATATGGATCAGCCGAATACATTTTAACTGTGATATTGGTGATATGAAGCGCGTCGCTTCTTGGCTGGTGCCAACAAAGCTGAATTTCATTCAAAAACAGCTTCGTATTGATGTGGCCACAGATGATTTCCAATGCAGACAGCAAACCCAAATTACAAAACATGAATTTAAGAATTCGACATGCCGACCGAGAGAGCGCCAAAGTTGGTCCAAAATCAAAGTTTTGCTGATGGTTTTCTCAATACTCGTGATGTGGTACACTACGAATTCCTTTCGGAGGTCCAAGCGGTCAGTAAAGAAAACTATTAAGGCATTACACGTAGTTTGCGTAAAGTCATTCGCTAAAAAAGGCCCGATTTGTGGAAGAACAATTCATGGATTCTACACCACGATAATGCACCATCTCATCCGGCCTTAATTATTTCGGAATGTTTGGCTAAAAATTTGACCAATGTCATCAACCAAGCACCGTACAGACCAAGCATGGCCCTGTGTGAATTTTTACTATTTCCCAAACTGAAATAACCATCGCGGAGAACGCGTTTTGAGACCATAGAGTCCATAAAAGAGAATTCGCTTCTTGAGCTGAAGGCCGTACTTTTGGTGGACTATTAAAAATGTACGGAAAATTGGATCAAATGTTGGCATGTATGCATTGCCGCAGAAGGAAAGTATTTTTAAGGAAATAATACAGAATTTTA
The DNA here is from genome assembly GCA_954870665.1 of Stratiomys singularior. Lineage (NCBI taxonomy): Eukaryota > Metazoa > Arthropoda > Insecta > Diptera > Stratiomyidae > Stratiomys > Stratiomys singularior. The sequence goes on along the minus strand of OX940881.1, from coordinate 28,154,499 downwards.
TGAAAAATAGAAATTTGGCGTTTTTTTGAAATTCCCGTGAGAAAAATGATAAGTGAGAAAAAGAATAATAAAATAAGATTGAGTCCCCGTATGTCAGGCTAAAAAACTAGTTGATATGCATGATGTAAAAATTATTGCCGCTAGCTAAAGCTCCTTACCAGTGAAGTTAGCAGTTAGTTAGCAGTGAAAAAAAGACATTAAAGGAGGACAAAAAAAAAATGTCGTTTGCAGGGTTGAGTACACAGAATGCAAAATTAAATACGTAGAACAAACGAAAAGGCTAATTAAGGTATCTATCATGAAGCAAATCAGAAAAGCGAAGAATGCAATAACGAAGGAAAATTCCAACATGAAGTTATTGGCTCATATCTTCGGACAAGGATATAATACCGAACAGGAGTACTAAAACAGAAGCGGTTCCAGCGGTTGCCAGGTTCCACGTTTTCAAGGTTGTCAATTGTGTCGAAAATGTTTAGAGCCTTATCCCGTGCGTATTTTTCCATTGTTTCTATTTTGACATCTTTATATTCTTTACATTTATATTATATTGACGTCCGTTTTTCTGATGAACCATGGAGTTCCCAAAATTCTTCTTATTACTCAGTTCTGAGAGGACTGGAGCGCTATTCTGTTGGTCTTTGTCGTCTGGTAGAAAGCGAAACTACCGTAGAGTAGCGTCGGTTGTATAATCTGTAGATTAGCATCTACGTTTTTAACCTGAGCTTCTTGGATTCAAGAGCGTGCAAGTATGCAGCGTCCTCATTTCTTTTGTATGTGCTCTCTAGGTAAATCTGTCGTTCAGAGCAAGTCCAAAATATTGAGCCGTACTTTGCCGTTGTATGGGCTCGTTATCGATTGTAATTGTCTGTGGAGTTTGTCGTATCTGAGGGATTATGAATATGACTTGTGTCCTTTCCGGGGTAACTTTGGGTAATTTTGCTTGTCGACTTACAGTGAAAATACGGGTGTCATCAGCATACAGTGACCTATTTACTACTGAGGCAGGTTGCAGTGTACATATTAAAGAGCACCGGTGAGATGGATGAACCTTGAGAGACCCCAGCTTCAGCGGATTGCAAGCTTGATAGATGGTTGTTGATTTTGACACGGAATGTTCTGCCCTCCAAGAATGAGCCTATGATTTGAGCTTGAGAGGCAGGTTGAGTTCATGTTCATTTTGAGTATAAGTCCTGCATGCCAGACCTTATCAAAGGCCTTTTATACGTCAAAAATAACCAGTACTGTAGATTGTCTGCGCTCCAGACCTGTTCTTATGTGCTGGACCAACCTTACAAGCTGCAGGTCAGTAGAATCATTAACTTTGAAGCCGAATTTTTCTTTCGGTATGATATTTCTTACATCTAATGCCATTTCGAGACAATGCAACATAAACCTTTCAGCAATTGTTGCCATTGATGAGAGGAAGCTAAAAGGCCTCCGAATCTGTGGAAATTTTGGATCATTTTCAGGCTTCTGGAAAACAATAATCATTGCTAACTTCCATAGTTTGGGATAGTTTCGCAGGTGGAGGATTCTGTTTATGACATCTGTTGATGTTTAGTATGTTTTCTGGTAGTCATATCAGCATTGGGTGTTATTTCGTAATGCCCCGGTGCTTTGCGTTTGTTTAGTGCTGGTACTAGTCCTGTAATTCCGTGAATGTCTGTCGGCGGTATTGTGTTGTCATTGTTTATTTGTGTTCTTAGGAGGTAGCCTGCTGAACTGAGTACGCTTTCCGTAAAATCATAGTTCTGATCGTCAGATGGGTTTTCCCTGAATTGCATTTCGAGAAAGTCCGCGAATGCTTCAGCTTTACCTATACTGTCGTGGAATGCATACCATACTTTAAATATTAGTTTATGTAAAGACTTCTAATGCATATGGCTTGAAATTCGTGCGTTTCAGTCAAGCAAATTTCAGATATCCTTTGATATGCATGTGAGACTCATCACTGAAAATCATGTTAATTATGAACAATATCATCTGTGCGTAAATTTTTCAAAAATTTAATTTCATTTTTTCTCCTTATCAGTGATCCTATTGTTAACCAGTTAACTGAGGAGTCGCCTTCTTAATTACACAGCATGCAACGGTTGCAAACTCTTTAACAAGGACGTGTCAGTACGTCACACTCGTTGGATCTAATTTCATAATTTTATTTTTTATTTATACTTAAAGTAAATTTAATTCATGCTTAAAGTAACTGAAATTTATACTTAAAGTAAGTAGTTATAAACACTGTGAAATAAATATTTTTCCGTTCATATATATATGAACCACAAAGTTAAATACAAAATCAAAAACAAATAGAAAAGGAGACCAAAAAAGAAACGAAAACTTCGAAATAAAAACTGCAAACCTTACAAATAACTATAAAAATCACAAAAAGTATATACTTTTATGAAGATACACAGGACAACATATAAAAAAGTATACAATTACAGAACAATAAACAAAAGCACTGAAATAAAACATAAATATTGAGTTTAAGAAGTACAAAAATATATATATAAAGATTGTGTCTTTTAGTAGTATAGAACTTTAAGTTGCAACACTTTTTAATGCTACATACCGTGTGACAGCTGTCATATGTTTTATATTTAATTTGGCTTGTCATTTTGCAATAAATTTGTTTTCCGTCTGATCAACGTCTGGAAATGATCACACATTGTGCAGTAATTGCTACACATCACGAATTTCATAAGAATTTGTTGTAGCAACGAAGCACGTTCCTAGTTGTATGGCTTGAATGTCAGTAAAAAAACTTCCGTGTTTGGAGAGATGAGCAGCTACATATCGTTCAAACCCCGTTATATCCGGAAAGAGTCTCTGTTTTATATGGTTTAAGGGCCGGTGGAACCATTGGCTGCTAGAAATAACATTACAGTCAATGGTTACCGCTATAAAGCCACGATCAATGACTTTTTTGTTTCAGAATTGACTCGCCAAAATACAGCGGACCTCTGGTTTTGAACAGGATGGCGCGACATCCCATTGAGCTGGTACAACTATCGACTTATCGAAAAAAGCTTCTGATGAGCATATAATTCCTCGTTTTTGGCCTGTGAACTGGCCTGCAAGATCTTGTGATTTAACACCGGTTGACTATTTCTTGTGCATATACGCCAACTCACTCGTCTACGCTGATAAGTCTGAGACGGTTGACTATTTGGAGGACATACGGCTTGAGTATTAGGCGAGATACAGCCCTGATCATTACTTACGTTTATTACTAAGTCGAAAATTCGACGTCCTGTTAGGGCATCTTTCTTCCTTAGGGCGGCACTTAGATGTCCAAAATCATATTTAAATAAAAATGTGAATGAATAGTCTTTCCAATAAAAGTGATTTCATGACAATCAAAACACACATCTAAACAAACATAGTTTATATTCTTTCCTAACATCTTTTTTGCAGCGAAATCGACATTTTCTGGAATGAGTTTTTCCTCTATCACTATTCATTTTCTCTGGAAAATCTCTTTAAACGAAGCATGATAGTTTGGGCGTAAGACTACTGGTTGAAGTCTTCAGGGGGGTCTTCACTATGTTGGTATATACCATTTCTCCTAAACACTCAATCGAAAGGCGAAAAAAACCTTTCTGCCAAATTATTGATGATTGTATCAAGTCTATATATTTCACTATATAGTTTATATGTTTCATCAAAACTTAGATTGTCTGCAAAATGCAAAAACTTACAGAACAATCCAAACCATTTTTCGATGTTTCAATCAAACTTTTACTTGAAAAATCAAGAGCCCCAAAAAAATGTTATTTCAGCTTTGCTTATATCCTTCCATTTTCAAAGTCTCGAACGTGGTTTAAACTCAAAATCAGTATCGAAATTGGGCAGCGTACAAATTTGTTTCACAAGTAATTAACTTGACAAGTATTCCAACTAAAAACATCTCGAGATAAATCGAAGTAGGTTATCTTTTAGCAGTACAAGATTTTGAAGGGAGTTTCGAAGATTTTTCCAGGAAGTGCAGTGAAGGGAAACGGTTGCCTTGCTACATTTTGACAAAGCCATTCTTCAGAAACAATTCTGTTGCTAGGACCATCTTCATCAGCTTTTCACTTTCTTCCTTCTCAGCATCGCTCAATTTCGTGACATAATCAAAATTACTGTCAAGTGACTCCAATGATGAAATATCTTTGTATATCTTTGTTTCTTTGTAAGCAGAGTCTCTTATATTATCCAGGACGATGTGTAGCCTAGGGGCACATCTTAGTGCATAATCAGCTTGTTGAGTTATTCAATTTAGCTTCTGAATTATATCCAAATGTCCTCTTATGAGTTGGAAGAACAAGTAAAGTTGAAAGGAAATCACAAGACTCGTCGCCTGAAAACCAGCCGCCAATTGTCAACCTTTCTGACCGTCTGTGCCAGATGGCGCTTTTCAAAGTCTTCAGAACAGGATCATATTTCTGGTTCACTGTAGAGTTTATTTTGCTCAATCACTGTTGGTTGTTTGACTTTCAGTCTGCTGTCATAACGACAAACAAACGATTCATCGCTTACTCTGATTCTTATTTTCATCAGTCGCTGGAAGATTTACTAGTTCCTTAACCATCTGCATACGATTGGCTTTCAAGACATCCATCATCAAGTTTGAAACAAAAAGATTTCACAAAAGATTTATTTCACAAAAAGATACAACAGATACTCAAAAAATTTTACCATGCTGGTCAACCATTCAATTTTTCTGTATCAGAGTGCTGCTTTTTGTTGTCAAATCATGGATTGCCTACTATCATAGAAGGACGAGCTTGGCGCTAATAGTTTTCAGTGGACTGTCAACCATCCTTAAAATGCTAATGTCACGTGAGCGCATGTGACATGAGCATAAAAATCGCGCTTTTCATATGTATAACATTGTTGGCCTTTAATCATAGTTTTTCCTCAACTTGAATACAAAATTTCAGAGCATATGCTCTGCTGCTCCTTATTTTACTTAAATTAATTTTGAAAACCGACTAAGGCAAAAATCACATCCTACTGAACCTAGTTTCCTATCCACGATTGTCAAGGCCTTTTAGCGAGTAAGGACATTATTATCAGCTTTCTAACCAATGATCAAATTTTGCCAACCAAATGAATTAAGACAATGTAGAGTAGCTCCATGGTTCCTGCAAAAGTGAGCAATGCAGGTGGGTAGAATTATTTGAAGTTTATTTTAAGGAAATACATTAATCGTAAAGGCACGAAACAGATAAGAGTCCCGAAAGAATAAGGTTGTCTACATTCTTGTAAAACATTTCACTGTGCGACTTGTTCTTCTCTCCATTTTTGTTCGTTTTTTCATTCTTTATCTCTCTCTCTCTCTCTCAATTTCCAAAATTTTCAATGAAAGGGTCTAGGAATGAACCAATCAGATTGCAAAATTGTGTAAAAATTTATTATATGAAATACGAAATAAGAGAAAAAAGAACTTTTTATAAGGGTAATAGAAAGACCCTTTTCCTTTTAATTTTGCGTGTTAAATTGTTTATTTTTTCTCAACTGATTTTCAACTGTTATCGTCCGGTTTTCCTCAGCGATTCCAATCACTAATGGTAACGAAAGAAGTGTTAAGTAATTGCTCGCTTTACGAGTAATTATCCAAAGCAATCGCTCATAAAGACCAAACGGCAAAGATTTAAACGATAAAAGGTAAAGCATACCAAAGAAAATACTTCTTCAAATCGATGAAATTTCATACGAAAGCTGTCTCTGTAGTCCTTGTCATTATTGACTCATAATAAATCCTTCAATAAATTTGCCTCGATATCAAATTTATCACGTAGGGGTAGGAATGGATTCACCTGAATTGTGCACTTTTTTCTACTCTTCCTTAATTGCTCTTTCTCCGTTTCTTCTAAACATTGTTATGCGATGATTTTTGCAATATCTAGACATTGTTATTTGCTTTAAACGATTTGGCCAATTATATTGTCTTGACATATCTTGCCCACCAACTTGGAAAATGTCAGCAGTACGTTAAACGTCAAAGAAATGTCAAAGGCAGTGTGCAAAGCCGGTACACGGTAAACATTCTCAAGCTTTTGTGTGCATTGTAAATTATATCAAATGAAACTTCACGTAGCGCTCGTAGGAAATCAAATGAGCTTTGAAGCCAATTTTTAAGTTATTCTCTGCAAAAATTAATCAGATATCCTATTAATGTCCTCACCTTTTAATTTTTCCATATTTCTTAATTGCATCCCAATTTATAACCGTTCCCAAAACATCCACGTTTGTATTGAAAATCGATGGCTGACGAGTTACTCCGTCTTAAAATGGGTTACAGATGTAAAACAGTCACGAAATTGGTCCCCCACATACAAATTAATCAAACAATCGTTTAATTCACATTGCGCTGTACTAACCAAATCCTTCCTCCTCTCCCAATTGAAAGTTAAATAGAGGTTACATTATTTTCATAATCCGCGTTCACAATAGCGTCATACGATTGGAACTAATCTAAAAAGGAAATGGCAAATGACCAGAGTATTTTATTACTAAATATCGCATCAGATCGAGGTTCATGCTATCTTTCAGATACCTCACAGATCAGTTGATAGCGAAATGCAAGTGGTACAGGCCATTAGAAAGGAGCGACTCATAAAAGATCTGATTAGTGTAATAGTTATCAAATAATGCATCTAACTTCCTCCAAATCCATCGTTTGCATTTTTCACTTTGTAACAATTTGAGTGCTATGAGTGCGCTATCAACCAATGGAAAATCTCAGTGAAAAGAGATTGGTTATCTGCAGAGGCTAAGCCAAACGCGCAGCAATTATCCAATTGACGAACCTCACGTCCATTGATAACCTCATCCGCCTATAAACCTCTGATTGATCTGCTCGCGGTTGCAAGTGGTGCAAAACCTTGCTTCCAGGAGTGTTGGATTGCAATCTGTATTTTCGTTGACTTCATTCCGGTGCTCGTTGTAGTTGCGAGCCTTTGACGTTATCCTGCAGACATCCAATGGACTTTGACTGAACGTCGTTCGCGATGCCCAAACGATAATAATTGCTGGAAACAAAGAGAGCACAAGTTCATACTTCCGCAACTCTGATCCCAATCCTATCCGCGGATTATACTCCGTGCCTGGTCTAGCCGACAGCTATAATAACTGCTGAGGCGTGCCAGTCAATTTTCCAAGTTAACGATGTGCTTCCTCTCGATCAACATGAATAGCTCGAACAACGGCCAAGCTAATTCGTCCATGTTTGAATAGGGACGGGACTAGATGATTCTGCTGAAGCGTATTATGTTAGATCGCGCATCGCCCACGGATATGGACGCCACGGATGCGGAGACGACAGTAGCCATCATTGTCCAGCTCTTTGCTAAATTGGTTTGCCAAAGAGCATTGTCATGTTGCAGCGATCGCCTCGTCGCCTTTAAAAGGAGACGAAACAGGGAATGAGGACGCATGCGTTCAATCACATCCAAACAATGCGCTGTCATCTTGTTAGTCGCAATGATGGTGCAAAATTCTTCAAAACCGACACATTACACCTCGTGGCCAACAATTATCGTTTTCCAAACGCAGAGGTCTTTGGTGTTTATTTAGGGACATTATGTCCGTATACAATAGCTGGTGGTAGGTCATGTCTTTTACCGAATTCGCCGTTGTGCTTCGCTGGTTGACAACACATTTTCGAGTATTTTGGTTATCCTAGGAAACGTATAATTACAGCGGTCAAAATAATAGTTGAGATACTGCGATAATTGGGTGAGAGTGTAAAAGACATTCCATACACTTTGAATATTTCTTCAATAACAAGGTGAGTAGGTTACATTGTAACGAAGATATAATAGAATAATAGCAGCCATCGACCCATCAAATTATTACTTATGTTTATTATTACTTATGAAATTTTGTTTGCGTTGCAATTCAAATGACATTCGTTAAAATTCATACAGCAGTCAAAAAGCAAAAGTCAAATAGGACACTTTCAGCGACTCATATAACCCCACAATATGATAAAATATGCTTAAAAAAGCTTTCACTCTTTCTATTATGGTTTCTTTGAAATGTATTTTGTATTGTTTCTTTGATTTACTATGACATGATAAATGGAGTACACTTTAAATACAATTCCATCATAAATTACTACAGGGTTCTCACAAACCATTCATCGCAGCAACTTTCAATGGACGAATTGAAAAATTTAAACATAAGATTCAAGTAAAAGATCCCTGAACCCATCGAAAAAAGGGAAGTTATTGTGAAAACCCAGGCAAGAATCAACCAAATTATAGCAGCGCAAAAAATCACCAACAACTGAAATAGCAAAATATTTCCTTAAGGCGTTTAGGGACATGAAGAATGTAGCAGAGAAAAGTCGGAACCAAGAAGGAGCTTACCAAAAAGTAGAGAGAAGTAAAACTGGCAGACAAAAACGAAACGCTCATATCTTCCGATATACAAGCATGCCAATATAAGAACCACTAAACGTTCTTGAGGATTCGTTGCATCAATCAATCCTCAAGAATAGAAGACGCAGCACAATAATTGCAGCTACCCCATGTATACGAAAGCGGTTCAATAAGTATCCGTGTTAGAAATGAAGACATAATTATTTCGAAAAATTGTTTTTTTATGTTTCAATATAGTCCCCTCTTAGGAAGATACACTTCTTCCAACGTTCTTGTCATTCTTTTAACCCTGCCAAAAAATAGGATTTGTCGAACTCTCCAAGATACGCCTTTGTCTCGGCGATGACTTTCTCGTTTGAGCTAATTTTTTTCCCGCGAGCCATTACTTCATGTTTGGGAACAAGAAAAATCAATGAGGATGACGCCGTTTGCATCCTAAATACTCGTCGCTATGACCTTTTCGGCCGACGAGACCATCTGAACCGTTTTTGGAGCAGATTAAACGGGAGAGATCCATTTTGATTGTTGCTTTGATTCTGGTGTGAAATAATGAACCCAGTGGCAACTCGACGCAGAAAATCCTTCGAATCTTGCACTGCTTCGAAGTTAAGACCCGCATCTGCCTGTTGTTTATCATGAACAATCGTGGGCCGCCGATTTTTTCATCGCTAACTTATGATGTACAATATCAATTGACCTTCCAGTCAACACACCTACGGCCTCTGCTACTTCCCGCACTTTCTTTCGTTGATCTGCGAGAATCATGTCGTAGACTTTTTGAATGATTTCCTCGGCAACCTTGTCTGCCGGCGCCCTGGTCGCTCCTCATCAAAACGGATGTTTGCCCACTTTTAAATTCGTTCAACCAAAATCTAAATGTGGTCATGGATGGTGAAGTGTTCCTCTAAACAGCGTCCAACTTTATCTCCTCGTATATTTCCCATCCAAAAACAAAGAATAATGCTCCTTTTCCATCTTAACGAAAATCGCGAAAGACGTCTTACTCGACTGGGTGCCAAACACAAAGTAACCTGTCAAACAGTCTGAAATTTATTGTATCGTGGTTCAATAGATGGCAGGGCACAATGATAATACGAACATCGTTCAGGAACGCACTCTAACATCAAACACAGATATTTATTGTACCGTCCTTGTACATGGAGCAGAAATACCTTCTCTACAAAGGAGACCATTACAATTGGTATATACAGACCAATAGGTATTCCACTATGTTTATTCTTCAAGCTTTAAGATAAGGTGAAGGAAGAAAGGAAACAACGAAAACACTAATAAAGATATGTGAAATACGCTTAAAAAATTACAAGGAACCTATGAAGCAGATTGGTGCGGTACTGAAGCGGACTTTGACGAGTAAAGTCGACTCCATTCCTGATAGTGTGTGGCATTCACCTTAAAGATATTAATTGTCCAAAAGAATACTTCAGAGAATGTGAAGCAGACTACTTGAAATCGAGGAAGCGCTTGATATGTTCTGCGCATGCTGTCGACGGGCAGGCGAAAAGAAACAAGTTGCCCTAGCCTCCTCTACTGGTTTCGCTTTTTCTCAGAAGAACAATACTTACTTCTCCAAAGAACAATAAATGGATAGAAGATGAAACAACTCCAGAAGAGACACAACTTTTGCATATCAGGGCGGAAACACCAGTGGAAAACAAACAAAAAAGCTGAACTATTTCAAAGAAGAAATCCTCGAAAGAGGTTACAGAGGAAGCGAAATGTTCGAAAAATCTAACGCAAACGAATCTAGAGAGGAACCGTGAAAAATTAACGTGCGAACCAACCGAAAAGGCATTCAACTTGAGGAAACGGGAACCAAAATCTTTAACACACCGAAAATATCTCAAGGTGGGATTTTGTTGAAGCCCATTGAGTGTGCTGATAAGCAGTGACTTGACGCCTCCTTCAAATGCGTAGTCACTAACACCGGAGAAGTTTGAGGACTTCTCCAGAAATAAAAATTTAATCAGCGCGAATAGCGCAGCAAGAAATCCTTGCCCAAAAGACCCTCAAATCTGGCCAACTTGGAGTTGGTCAGGATCAATTCCCGGTTAGCTGGATCAATGCCCGTTATATATCTGTATAATGAATACCAATACATAATACCCGTAAAATGAATACAGATCTAGATAAAGATCCAAGTAGTGAGGTGTTCAAATGCCTAGAATTTGGTCACGTCCGACGAAATTGGCAGGATTCTGACCAAAATGAGAAAAACTGGAGATGCGGAAAGACTGTGCTGACCGTGCTGTCTATAATTCGAACCCGACCCTTTTATTGGTGCGCTAAGAAATTCGGAGATGATCACAGCAAATACGTGTCGGGCTACAAGACCAGATTAAATTACACCGACTCGCTCTAAGAGCAAAAGAAAGGAGGGCGTGGAGGATTGTATTGCAGAGCAATCTTCAGCACAATAGGATCATTACTGATCTCCTTCTGTAGATTCTGGCCAAGAACAAGATCCAAATGCCATGCGTGTCATTACCAAGCATGACGGCGGCAACGACAATTTCTAGGCTGTATTTCGAAGCATGATCTTTGTTAACTGCTACTCTTCTCTGAACTACTAAATGCAAGAGTTTCCAGAAAAGCTCGACTCATTGGAGGATATATTTCAAGTGGTCGAAACATATCGGATTGTTGCTGAAGATGTTAACGCTAGAACGTTCGCGTGCGGAATGATTTCCAGATTTTGAGAGATTTCCAGAGGTCGCCTGATAATGGAGATGATAGCGAGGCTTGGTTTAACCAGGCCCCAACTTACAGCAGGCCTAGGTTTAGTGAATCCATACCTGATATGAGCATGGCTGCAAAAGATCTAGTAGGTTTCATTCAGGGCAGGAGGATGATGGGAGGCTAATGATCAAAACAACATCATCTTGCAGAATCTTCCAGATTCAAGAAAGCCGAAGGAACCAATGCTGTGAACGTGGGTATTTGCGGGGTTGGAATGATACCAACCTGCCTACAAGCATTCTGGGGAAGAATGTATTTTAGGAAATTTGAATGCTTTTATTCAACTTTGTTCCTGGATCAGTGGGGCTTCTCCTGGTATAGCGAACGCTGAAGGCAAAGTAGACAAGCCTTTGATTCATCTAACCTGTGACGCGTTGGATAAGGAGAAAGACGCTGGGGGAACACTCAAATGTGTTGGTGGATATCCTTCTCTTAACCGAAGAAGAGCTGGCTAGTGAAGATTATGTGTCATCTGAGACGCTAAAAGCAGTGGCGGAATGACATTCGCAGCTACTTCCGTTTATCTATAAAGCGTGTGATTTCGGAAGTAGCTCGGCTGATACTGATCGATAAGGGTATAGGGTATATGAGATCTCACAGGAGGAAAGCTTCTGTAGGCAAAGCTCAGACATCAGCTTTTGTCTTGTATTATAGACGTAGGGGATTTTCCTCCGAGACAGGGCAGGGTTAGAAAATTCGACGATCGACGCTTTCTTCGAATTGATTGAGGCTCCTGCGAGAACTAACGCGGTTTGCTACTCGGCAAGGGATATTTTACCGTTAGTTCTCGCTTAATGTGCGTAATGTATTCAATTCCACAAGTTGAATTCGTAGGCTGAAGGCACATAAAATGGACACCCGAGTACAGAATTTCCTATTGCGCATCATTCAAATCATACTTAAATAATTGCAAGCTCTCGTTTCGGGTCGGATAAGAAACATCAAGCCAGTCTCTGACTGGCGCAAGCGGCCCAAGGATCTATCTTGACCCCGATCCGTGGAACGTTGCATACGAAGGCCTTTTACGATATGGTATGCCAGCGGTTGTATTCCTGATAGGTTACGCTTTCGATGTGGCAGCGGTGATAATTTGACGGTCACAGGAGCGAGCTCAACTGAAGCTTGGCCAGGTGGTGAGGATCGTCAAAAAATGAATGAACGAGTATGACTTAGAAATAACAACTGCCAAAACGGAGATAATGATGCTGACTAAACGGAGGATTCCAACCAACATATCTATGATAGTTGACAGGACAAACCAAGAGCACATCCCATATCTTGGCGTCACACTCCATCGAAGTTGATCTGTGGAAGCATTGCTGCAATATAATGGGACTATATTAGTCTTGTCACTGAGCAGCTCTATATCGGCAGTCCTGCAAATGTGGTTGTAGATGGTAATAGCGAGATCCATACGCTTGTATCAGCTGAAATTCAGGCTTATGCCATTGAAGTCAAGAAGAAAAGGGGAAGAACGGAGTCATTACGATTCGCTTGCATTTACCGCGTTGTATACGAAAATATCGTCAATGCAGGAGTTATGTCCATCAAGCAGCTGGCAATTGAGCGTACGGAAAGATATCGATGTGACATGGCAATGGGCAGCAAAGATGCTTAAATTCTAACCCACGACGCAGCAGAGTGCAGCGTTTTGCAGAGCGACTGTTAGACTTATAGTATTTCTTGAGTAATGAATCTAATGGAAATCATGGAGAGTTGATCCCCTATTTTCCACAGTTTTTGACAGACCAAGGATATCTCCGTGAATATCTTCACAGATAAGGAACATTAGAACACTTTATGGGGATTTGGTGAACCAGCGGGATAGCGCATTCGACTCATTTTTCGGAAGCTGAGGAGGGCACTTTCTTGTACGATTGGTTAGGTTACTCCTGGTACGGTCGTTAAGATAATGCTGTGAATGGAAGCTGCGTGGAACGCAACAGCTCACTATTTTGAGTCCGATCTAAAAAAAAAAAGAGGGATGAGGATTCTTTATTGGACGAAATCATCAGCTGGGAATCGATGCCAATCTGAGGTTGGCTTAACGATACATTAAGGACTCTACATGAACTAATTCGCGAGTATTCCCAGGATTCTAGCCCTTACAGTAAATACGGTGCTTTTTTTAAGGTTTGTGAGAGTTTTGCACTCCCAGACATGTGATGACAGTCTGTAGTGCGAAAGGCATTTTTACCTCCGTTACCCCAAAAAAAAGATACATGGAAAATTTAGTTTAGAAAATATTCAATGCAGTTACAATATGTTATCTTATTATGACAGATGTCCCAAAAATAATGCGTCCGACGTATTTATCGCGCTGTTTCGTTTCGGAGATACCAGGTGATTTTTTTCAACTCTATAAGCTTTGATATACAGGTCCACGATGAGCTCGCCCTCCGTATTTGTTTTGTTATTGTATGTTACGTATAAGTATACATGAGTGCATATACCTTTAGATAAACCGAAATTGCACCAAACACTGAAAATGCCACTTTCTGCTCCCATGGCGAAAGTTTGGATAGAAGTTAACTAGAGTCGAATCACAGAAAAAAGTAAAGCGGCCCAAATCTGCAGCCTTCAGTCGAAGCGGATGAGATCTACACTGACGTCCAACTGGAATGCTCCAAATCGCTACAAAAGGCAGCGAAGAAGCCACAGCAGTTTGAAAGCTAAAGAGTTGATCACTCCTTTGATCATATTCCCCTGTACGAATAGTACTCTCCCTAAACAGATCAAGCACAAACAGCGCAGGGATACTCTAATTATTTTACTGGCATACGGGATAACTTACGTCGATGCCCCCAAAGAAATAAGGGGTAATTTGAAGAATAAAAAAACGGGAACCTGGATGCTGTTGACCGTTGCTGGTGACGACTCGGCTAAGTTGAAAACCAAAATTGGCTGGTTAGTTTGCAGCATTCGCCATAGGGTTGGCCTGATCCGATTCAATAAATTTATTAAGTTTGGACATATTTTTAAGAACTGCAGAAGGCGACACCAATGATACCTTAGCTACAAAGGTGGCGCTGCCCGTCATAATGCGAAATAGTGCTCAGATAAAGCATTCTGTATGTAGTAATGACATGAAGCTCTGAAGCTTGAAAATCTGGTTCACGGTCCATGAAGTGTAAAGAGAAGAGAACAGGAAAGAGAAAAGGAAGACTCTGGGTAGCTTGGGTCCGCCGGGCCTTGCTTTGTGGGTCTCGAGGACGCGTTTCGGCTGCATACAGCCATCTTCAGCTCGTTCTCGGCTGTATGCAGCTGAAACGCATCCTCGAGACCCACAAAGCAAGGCCCGGCGGACCCAAGCTACCCAGAGTTAATTTTGGCCTGCGGCAACACCAAAACGAACTTCAGAAAAGGAAGACTTTGATTCTGATATAAAAACGGCTATTGATTGAGGCTGATTAGGTTAGGCTAATTTTCTTAGTAAGGAATCCACCCTGAAAGCGAAACTTTTTATGGTACTTGCTAAGGAACAAAGCAGAATGTATCTTTGCATTGGTGTAGAAAGTGGAGTTGCTAATTCATTCGAAGATAAAAGAAGAACTCTCTCTCTCTGTCAGAGGGAGGGAGGACAAACGTCTTGTTTCGTTTGTGGCGAGGTGGGCTACACGCTTTATCAGTGACTGGTAGTCATGGCTCAACCGAAAGAACGGAAAGATTTGTTGCTACCTGATGCAACCAGGCAGTCTTTTCAGAAGCCTTTTCTCTGCAAAACAGGAAGCTAACCGTGTCCTTCGAATTTTTCCGGCGATCACAAAGAATACTTGCCAGAGTTTCTTTGCATGTAATTGATGAATAGTTGAAGGCATCATTTACCATTTGGGGTGATACTAAGCGAGCTCTCCCCAGAAAGTTTGGTTGAAATGATGCTGATCTCAAAGGGCAAATGAAACTTTAAGCTCGGGCGGACCATCTCACAAAGAAAAGTACCTTCAATCGCTTATCGGCGTAGTGTACTCTTTTCTTCGACGTTTTCTGCTGATCGCGAAATCCCTTCAACACCAAAGAGGGGCTAGACAGGCCTAGTCCGATGTCATGTGACAAAGAGTTCCAAGCTAGGTTATCGGCGTGGCGAAGCTAGGTTATCCAGTTGCTGTGCCCGATGGGGAGTCCTGTATTAAATAGCCTCTACCTCCCAACCTCAATTGAAGTGTGAAAATTTAAAAGTATTATTATATTATTCGAATAAACATTACGACTCAAGCAATGACAATCTAGTTTGTTACCTTAGTATTTTCATTATCCAATACTATGATGATTTGCTTTATTATTTACATACTCAATTCCCTTTGTTGTTTTTACTCATAGCTTTATAATGTTATTAACAGCTTAAAATCTTCTCTATGTTGACATCAAAACATAATCCTTTTGACACCATATTTCCCGGTGATGACCCAATATTTTTCAGAACATACCCTTGAGAATTCAACTCTAGTTTTGCTTCTTAATAATAAATTCCACTGTCCTTCGCAGTTCCTTCGTTTGGATGAGTATGGTTTCAAATGAGGCCAACAAAACAGTATGTAGGAAAAAATTGAACAACACACCACCCAGTTTGGTTTTAACCGCCAAAAAACATCGAATTCTAGTCTTGATTCTGACAAAAATGTGTTTCAGTATTTGCTACACAAACTGCTGAGATTAAAATCAACACACACACCGATCAAATATATTCGGATTAAGTCCTCAAATCAGATTGCAGCTTCATTTACTAATACTCGTCATATAAACCAGTATCGTATTTAATCAAGTTCGTTGGGCACCAGTGACACATATAAAAGACATAATATCACCCTTTAGCTCCTGCTACTGATTTAATCCACTGCGTTTTTATCCTGGCGGGCAAGACATACATTTCACGATAGTAGACGATATTATCTTGATGGTAAGAGTAAATTGACACTTGGTCATGTCACATCACATGTCCCCTTCATCAGCAAACAATAGAGATAAATCCGTTTATTGGAGGCGAAAGAATTTCTGTTTTGTTGATATTCGTCAAACATATTGTCGTCACCCGGCATGCCTTGTTAAGTCGCTGGTTGTATTGCTTTGTACTGCTGTGGTGTCTGATATCCTTATCAACTTCACACGTTCAATTTGTTGGATGAAGTTGGGATGCTGAACGATTCGAATGTTAATCTTTAGCCACAATCTTAACCGATTACTACATGATTTTACACCTTTTTGTCATTCAAGGATGGATGTAATAAAATATTTTCAATGTTGTACATATGTATATCTATGCATATGTACACGTGAGATTGAACGATAAGAGTTAGTCCCGATGAAACGTAGACCGACTATAAGATATTAACCGTAGCACCTTTAAATTGAATTATTATTACGAAAAGTATTGCAAAAAGTACGTCTATTGACCGAAGTCGTTGTTTGTACGCCCATGTCGTTTGTGCCTGTGAATTTTGAACAAATTTACGGCTCTGGGCTTCTATCTCATATTAGTGTCAGATATGAGAATTAATCCTGAAAATTAATGGTACCGATGAAAAATTAAAATTTTAATATTCAAGCATAAACCATTTAAATCATTATGGGGAAAAAAGGATCACACACACTGATTCCTCCGAAACAATAACTACAATCTGTATCATATAAAATTTCGCCAGAAAACTTGCCTTCTATGCAACAGCTCCCGCGCTTAAAACTTTACCGCATCTTCAATTTTTTTTGTAATTTATTTTAAAATAAACATATGACGTAGTAAATAAAGGATTTAAGAAAACCTGTTTGATTATTTCCATAATATTTTGTTACGTATTCCGAGGTTTTGGGCGACATTCAACAAGCAAAAAAATATATATACATAAGTAAGAATAAAATTAAAATAATAATATTTACACTTAGGCTTAAGGTAGTTACTAAGTTGAATAATATTGATAGCAAACAAAAAAAAATAAATAAAAAAAGTCTCAGTAAAATTAAATATCAAAAAAAAGTCTCAAAAAAAAGGTAAGTCGCAAAACAAAAATTCTTGGAAGAAATTTGCAATAAATTTTCTATGGATTTGATTCACTAGGTTGTTGTGTACGTATCAGTATAAATAGTATAATTATAACAGATAAATAGTATAACAGATAACCAATTCAAGTATCAATTCAAGTAATAAAGTATCGAGATAGATAACCAATTCAAGTATCAATTCAAGTAATAGAAGTATCGAAGAAGACAATTATAGTATCGAGTAACGAGGCAAAGAACCAATTCAAGTAATAGAAGTATCGAGTAAGACAATTATAGTATCGAGACAGGTAACGAATAGCAGAATCAAGTCAATATCGAGACTAACAATAGAGAGAGCTCGATACAAGGTAGCTCAGCGGAACCGGGGAACCGTGAAATCAGCTGAAGTACAGAGTGGTGCTAAACGAAAAAAGATCCAAGGAAGCGCTGCAGAACCGGGGAATCGTGGAATCAGCTGAGGTACAGAGTGGTGCTAAAGGAAGCAAGATCCAAGGAAACCAGTTAAAGTGAAGATTCATGCTACAGAAAGCACGATTAGAATCAGCTCAGTACAATTCAGTGGTCAGAATCAGCGCAGCACAATTCAGAGGTGTCCAGAATCAGCGCAGCACAATTCAGAGGTGTCCAGAATCAGCACAGTACAATTCATCGATATCCAAGTTGCCGGAATCAGCGCAGCACAATTCCCAGGTGCACAATTCTAAATTGACATCATTTGATTTTTGATCCATTTAGTTTTATTTTAAACATGAAGGAGTAAGCTTGTCCTCTGTGTGTGTGTGTCTGTATGTGACATGGAAGGATCAGGGCTTGAATAATGTCCTAACCCCCACGCCCACGCGGTGAACTAGTCGGTTTAAAGTAACTTTCTTCGGCCGCCATTATGCGGCCTTTGTATTTTCAAATACCCTTGTCCTTTCAAACTTGTTCCTTTCTTTCGCTGCAGGTGCGACCGATCGGTTGCCACCCCCCCCCCCATTATTATTTATTCATTTATAAATAATATATTTTATATTTTTTTGAAAATACATAACAATTTAAATAAAATTAAGGAAAGAATTGTTTTACATACTGAAATACATTTAATACAGTGAAAACAAATAACAAATTATATGAAACTACCCATAATGATTTATTAATCAAAATTGAACACTGAACAGTAAGGACGAAACAACACCCTTTTTCATTGAGCCATGGAGCCGCCTGTTTTGTACCTTTAATGCGTTCATTAGTGGTCCTGTTGAGTAGATGACCAGTTTGAGCTAGTCAAATGTGTTTAGATGACATAACAGCAATTGGTCCTTTGAATGTTTTGTTGTCAATTGCATTTTCAAAATCATAAGGATGGCGTCCATGACACCTCATCCTAGATATTCTGTGTTAACATAAAATTTCAGTAACTTCGTATTTAAAATGCAGTATTGGCGAATGGACGTAAATCATTCAAATTTTGCCTGCACATATCCTATTGTAGCCAAGAAGATCCTTCTTAGCTAAACTTTGATTTCAATCTAATATTTTGCTGCTGGCGTAAGCGTAGTGAAGTTCAAAGTCCTATCGTCATACCAAGGTACGAAATTTTTCAATTGCTGCTCCACTATCCTTTCTTTTTCGTCCTCTATCATCCTTTTAGCTGGGACGTTGTAGTCTGAAGTATAATTAGTTTTCAAACATCAAAAGCAATGTAACAATGTTTATCAGATTTCAAAAAATACCTTCTAAGCTTCATAGCGCTATTATCCTTTAAAGCCTCGCAAAATTCTCATAGGAAGGGCTAATGCTAGGCAATTTACACCTTAAACGCATAGCTCCTCGCGCTCTAGTATATATTTTTAACTCGTTGCTTAGTTCAGACCTGCCGCTAATCACAAAGTTGTAAGTAACCTCAATTGTGGGTGTTTTAATGATAATATTGCCCCAAAACTGAATTGCTCTTGGTAGGTATTATTTGCTCTCGAACTATCAAGTACTCTTCCATAGGATTGATGAGAAACCAGCATCGGATTCGGTTCAAAAGTGGTTATATACTACAGTAGGGCTTGTGTCCTGACCGGTCTTTCGAGATTATTACAGACTTATAACAACACTGCGGAAATATTTAGAAGTGGTCCTCTAGAGTTGACTATGAGATGATAGAGAGTCAACACCTCCTTCACCGTCATCTGGTCCTTCGTCGCCCAGTCTGGGACGTAAAAGCTCATCTACGTGGCAATCATAATGTCATTTATCGTTTTGACCTAATGACAACTTTTCATACATGGACGACAAAAACCCTGGGGATCAGTTTCTTGGTCAGCAATAAATCACAGATGATAACATAATAATCATTTTATTCTGTTTTTGTGGTTTGGAGGTGAAGGCTATTTATCCTTTTAATGTCGGACTCTCAGTTGTAGCTTGACAACTGACTAAACACTTTTCCAGTCTGAGAACGTAGCCTGGAATTCTCAATATTTTGAACTAGAACCCTTTTTTACTAGCCTAATGGCACCTTTAGGTTCAGAAAATCTGCCTTTCAGCAGAAATGGCTTGGGAAGAGAGAAATTACTGACAAAGATAACCCCATTCCCTTACACTAAGCGATGAATGATGCCACTTTCTGCAGAAAGAACCATCCGCACGTAATGTGCTACGCATTTTCAAATGTCTTTACATGGCAATATATTTTCCCTTATATTTTCTAAGGAGAGCACGCATCGTTCCTCGGGAACAGTCAGAAGGAGATTCATTTGGTCCATCTTTCTTTTGCGAAGAAGGTGCTGCAGGTGTCATGTGTAGTTCACGCGTAAAATAAGCGAACAGGTGATGGTGACATTCTGATATTAAGCACGTGACATGGAATACCCGTTTCCATTGAGTTGCGTCATGTAATAATCAGTCTCACCATGTTTTCTTCAGAATCATGGCCCAGATTTTCAGCTACGAGGCTAGGCTCCTTCGCCTTTCTGCTCGGATCACAAATGCTCTCTCCGACTTCTCCTTACGTAGCTAGATTCGCCTTTGTTCAACAGACATTTTGCCTGATAATCACTTCGATGTCACAGTATGGTCCTTTAGAAAGCATAAGGTCAGAGTTAGCTCAGGACCACCTTGGTGAAAGCAGCACTGCTGGTTCAGACGCGGTGGCGTATGCAGCTGCTAACCGTAATGCTCCTTGCCTCTATATCTGTGCAGGACTATCGAAATAGGACCTATCTTTAGAAACGTCAGCCTAGAATTTAGTTCCACGCAAAAGCACTGACTCCATCACACACATAAATACAAGTCTTTTGCTCGAGGTTGGTCCGCCAGTGTTGGCAATAATGCGACTGAGAGTCAAAACATCCGCAGCGACCTTATTCGCTGACGCTTGGACTTGATGCTCATTTCAGAGAAGCTTATCTTGGAGTCAATAATCAAAACAGGGTATGTTATGGATTCAATCGACAGGATCATTCTTATGAAAATTACACGATGGTGCCGCTTCTTGGTTAGTATGACGACCTCGATTTTTTCCAGCACTCAACTAAACCCACAGCCGGTCATCCACTAGTATCTCAGCACAGCCCCCACATGTTGAATAAGGGGGCATTCTGTCTGCTGGAGTGCATTTACCACTTCTGTTGCAACGATCGTGGATCGTCGGCTTAATGGGTGGTACGCAGATGGTCGCTCCTTATCGCACTTCCTCTTCCGCTCCTCTACCTTCAGGCAATTTGGGAGTACATCTTTCTGCAGGCGGGTATTCAATATGCAGAGCAACATATAAGGGTGAAATTGGTACACAAGCTGCATTATTTCCGCAGGGGTGCTGTCTGGTCTCGTTATAATATTTTATTTATAACGTCTATGCGGCTTTTCCCTTTTCATAGCACTGTGAACTAGGTTCGCAGCAGGATATTCCTCGCATAACGCATAGAAACAAAAGGGATGCATAGGGAAAAGTGCGCTAACAACCACGTCCATTTTTTCCGGCTGAAGCAGTCAGCACGTCCGTAAGGCTCTATGCTTCCGCATGACAAGCTTACAACCAAACCCCAGTAGTCCCTATTGCTGTTCTCAATTAGGTTTAGCAGTGACCTAGCCTTGCTTTCTTTAATCGACCTGTGAAGGAGTTTTCTAGTCAAATTTTTTATCACCATTCGGGAATGTTACTTATCTAGATCCCAATGAGAGCGTGACGAACATGTCAACGTCCATTTCGACAAAAAAGGTCGAGTTGATACTCGTCGAGCAGCATGCTCGCTAATTTCGAGTACAATTTACTGGTGATTACTCGTTCAGTAGTCCTCCAGTGCCCTCTTTTTTTGTATCATAGGCTAAGGACTCCGAAACGATCATTACATGTCCTGGCAGCTTTTACGCCGAGGTTTGTGCGTTGCCAACTTTCAAGTTCCGTCCAGTCATCATTTCTAGGTGTAAGAAACGTTTTCGGCCCAAAATCCCTCAAACCAGGAAATTACCTTAAAGATCATTTGAAAGTGTATATAGAATAGAATAGAAGTTGTGCTGACATATAGAGCTGATAGCGATTTTCAGTATTTTTTCATAACGAGAGCCAGAGAAATACCCGATAACTGAACAGAAAGCTTAAAGAATAAAAATGGTGACATTTATTCAGTTTTTTGTTCAGGTGACTGACAGAACAAAAAACACCAACGCCATCTAGGCCCATTTGTTTTAGGGTGACATCTTCGGGATCGTTTTTTATGTCAAAAAATTTAAAAAAATCACAATAGCTTTTTTGTATGAGTTTTGAGTGGGTAACTAAGCGTGCATGGTTTGACTAACGTATTTTCATTGATTACCCATTAAAAAAAATTTAAAAGTATTAAATTCACGCGCGATAGACCATTTCTTACGAGGTATATCGGTTCAAACGCTTGCGTTGCCTGTTTTTTGAATATGGCAACACTTCAAATAAATTAAAGATGAAACGTTTGAGGAAAAGTTATAGAGCCTCAAAATCGTCCTTAACCGAGCTTATCACCCTTACCAACACGAAATTAAGGTTGAATGTCATTTTATCAAAGATGTCTATCCCACTTAAGAGAGACGCCAATAGGACTCAAGGAACTCAAATTATTTAATCACAGTGGCATTAGATCCAGAGACAAATCTACTGCTGTGAATCTACAATTTGAATTTGCCGCCTACTTAATCTTCAATAAAAGATAAAATAGTTGAATAATTGGTTGACTGGAGGACTGAAAATACGTTTTACATTTATTAATAATAAAATTTCATTCTAAATCTTGACACTCCGAATCACTGCTGTATGAATCCAGTTGAGGTCCATACACTCAGGCAACCATATTGATGACCCCGAATGAGTCGATTAGGGTGAAAATTTTACCGATTTGGTTTCTTCGCGGACTTTTCGCTTGTTTGGCTATCGAGCACATTTTTACTTAAGAAAACTGTCAAGTAGAAATCAAGTCAGTAGTATCAATAATCTGAGAAGTGGTTTTCAATGTTCTTATGCTTTTTCGTGAAAAAAATGACCCATTATACTCATGTCAAAGTCAGGAAAAAAGCCCATCTACTGACACCAATCCACCAAATTGCAAAAGTGCCCATGATTCTTTCAAAGAGCTAAGGACGCAAATTGAATTATCAACAGCTTACATTATCAGCGCTAGGACGTCTGCTAAACTCCCAAGATACGGGTTTTTAGCTCCACCAGCACTCCAGAGTTATACTAAGAATTTTCTTACTCCAGTTTGAAAAAGTTACGAAGATTATTGCAGGGGGTCGGTCATGGCGACTCCCAACCATTATCGCCGCTGCGAGGAAAGAGGAATCTGGTCGACAAGCCTTAAAGCATAGAGACAGTCAAGAATCCTTTGCTTCGAAGGTTTGAAGCATTTCGACCAATTGTTTGCATCCAAAAGTTAAATCCACAGTGAAGGCTAAAATAGCCGACCAGACTTTGGACTTGGTCAAATTCGAAACAGCGTCCAGTTCAAAAACTGACGTTGTGACTTGCACTGCTGTCAAATTAATGAATCACCAAAGAAATTGATCACTTGTGCATTCAAGGCAGAAGAAGAACTCAACTTGTACTCAGCCGAAATCGTTCTTCTCATTAAGGCAGTTCAAAATGCTGAAGCCCATCAAGCGGAAGTAACGCAAAAAAGAATGACTTGTGCTGGTACATTATCGGTATATTATCGATTTGGCAACCGAGCTAAAAACTCGTGTATAAGGTTGGGAATACAAGAAACATGACCCGAAAAAGAAAGAACCAAAAAGCACTCGTCGGTGGAAGATGGGGTGTCAGAGAATCTTAACCGTCCTTATTCATAAGAACCCACTCAACCCTCATTTATTGGATGATACTGGATCTGTCTATTGGATGATGCTGGATTCAGATTTAGCTCGTCTAGTCATCGGCACAAATTTTTGATTATAAGTCAATTTTAAAACAAGAAAATCGACAGATTGACAGAACAACTGAACTCTTAATATTTTCGGGTCAAACATAATTGGTTAATGCGTGTGGGTTCAATATAACTTCCCTAATCATTGATTATGACTAGTAATACGTTTGTAAACAACTGTCTCCCAACACATTGAGACCAAAAGTCCTCCAGTGCATGTCAAAGCCCCTCGTCTAACTCCAGAAAAATACGCAATCGCCTAAGGAAAATCGAGAAAATGGTCAAAGTAGGCAACTTTAGGCGGTCTATGAACAGTAAAAATTACTCTTAGCCAGTTGCTACGACGTTTTGTGGCATTGATTAACATTTCTCGCCGCTGCACTCCCATCACTGTCATTTCAAAAGGCCTTTAGCAAAAACTGATGAATGGCCACAAAACTTATGACAAACCTGAGGTGGCCTAGACAGATACGGTTATAACTCGGGTATAACTACGGCAGATAGTAGTTATACCCGAGAGTGTTTGGTAGTCTTTCAGCAGCAAAGTATTTCTGATCATCATTATAGGGAAGACCATCCTCATTCTCAATTGTGAAGGATCCAGAAAAAGCATAACCTCGACATTGTTGCCAAATCGATTTCATCAGTCTATTTGCAATAGATAGTGGACAAGTTGTTGGCCGTGAAAATGCGGTTGCAGATTAAGATCAAGAGCGAAGGCAGTACTCTCAGAACTATCTATCTACAACGAACTTTAGAAAACGCAACAAAAATTTTAGACTAGAATCAGCTTAAAAGTTTTGGACTAGAACTGCTTCAAAAATGAATTCAATTCTGGATCAATCACTACATCGGCTTAATTGGTGACCCCGACGTGGCGAATTCTTACTTGGAATCAGGGATTGCTATTGGTCTTTGTAACTTCAACTTTTCGCTACTTCACAGACATAGTTTAACTATTCAGCTGATTGAATCCGTTGACTTATTACCAAGGATATACAGCAAGAAGCTTTTGATTCTATTCATTACCTTTCACATCCAGGAGGTTCAAATGGTGTTTAAAGGATGACCGGTCGTTATGTCAGACCTTCAATCAAAAGGGATTGTTTAGGTATGATCTGCAATCAAAAAGGATAGTTAAAAGATGCCAAGCATATCAACGAGTCAAAATAAAACATCATAACAAGCCGCCTGAAAATTATTATTTATTAATATGATTTAGTCGCATCAACACGGGTATAGTTGGGCTAAGTCTTCCAAGCGAAAGACCTCCTTCGGAAGATTTTTGTTATTTGTTGACCTGCTGTTATACATTCACAAATTGGCACGAGCTGATTGAAAAAAGTCGCCGTTGGTCTCATGAGTGATTGAAATCCTCATCTCGTTGTCTTTCGTCGTATTACATCAGGCCGAGGAAGACGCTTCGGGTCTTCTTTTCTTAACGAGCTGACCAAAATACTCGAAATCCAATGAACTACATCCTTCCAATGTCAATGTAATGAATTGATTGATCACACACAACAATCATCACACAATCACACCGAACAATCAAGTCCTCAATCAAGTGTCACAACTCTTAAAAATTAAATCAATCTTTACCGACTATTCTCTTGGGATACCGCATTCTGCATTCAAAAAAGACATTAAAGCCTCAGTAGCTGAACTTGTCAACGGAATGTCAGTTAGACTTTCTGAAGAGTTTTTTGAGGATAGAACCGGCCAACATAGGACCGACTTCGTCATCAGGCTGAAGTTAAGACCCACACTTCAAATCACGCTTCAAAAAAAAGGTTTTGTTTAAAAAAATCTCGAAACTTGTGACTACGTTTTTTCCCGAAACAATGCAGCGTTTGACTCCACCTTACAACTGACCATTTAAAGCAGCTCGTCGAAAAATCTACCAACGTCAGAAAACATATACATATCATTCCTATGCTCATTCCAGCATAGGAATGAGCTCGAGGTTTCAGTTCAATGGCTCAAAGTAGGAATCATCCAGAACGAGAAGCCTCGTTTACTTAGTAAGGAAAATACCCAAGAGCTGTTCCGAGAAGCCCCTAAAGCCCCAAATAGAATTCACTTGACTTCGATTGCGATTTCAACGCAACCTCCCGCGTTATGTCCCATAACGTTCTGGACGTGAGATTAAGCCACCAACAAAGTTGGTGGACCAACAAAGTTGGTGGACCAACAAGGTTGGTGGACCAACAAAAAACCAACGTCGCGAAAATCCCATCAAATTTCGAGCTTACTAAATCTTGCTGATATTTAAAAAAAATTTTAATAAACAGTGAAATGATTTTTAGATGACAGGGTCATTGGACAGAATGGGTAGGTAAGTGAAGTTTTCATATTTTTTGTTACATGTTCAGTGGATAAATCTAGTTTCACACATCCTTTGTAAGAAGTATAAATATCCTAGCGATTAAAGTTACTTTTATGATCTAACTTTGCATAGAAAACAATACATAGCGTCATAAACATTAGTGTGCCATTTTTGGTACAGTGGCTTTTTGTGTACTAGAACTTTTTCATATTTTTAGATTATCGTAATGAATCGAAAACATTTTTTCCGTGGTAGCGATGGCATACCGGACTTAGAAGAAGGAGTCAGCGCTTTCAGTACGACGGGAGTATTATTCCAGCAGATCCTAGCGTTCTGACTGATGAAGAAGACACGCGTTCGTTACGTAATATGCCATACAAGAGGTCGTTTGGGTTGCAAAAAATGCAAGAAGACACTTTGTATTGAAAGGTCATGTTTCGAAAGTTTCCACTCATAGGTGGCCATCGTGCCAATTCGGGAACACCCTTTTAATTTCCAAAAAAATTGTTTTCTTACTTATTTTAAATTTATTTTATTTATATACCTCCTCCCTTATATACCTAACCTCCATAAGTCGAACATCAAGGGAGACGCCGAAAAATTCGAGTTATAGAGTTTTCGACTTATAGAGAATTTCGACTTAGGCGGCTTTTGATTCGACATAAAGAGAGCATAAGGATGAATATAAATTTTGAGTCAGAGAGGTAAAATGGGTAAAAATTCAAATTGCAGAGGTGACACACATATTTTTATTTATTATAAATCAACATTATTTCAAAATATCCTTAACCGTTTCGGTGCGATTCGTCGACATAGCGACGAGCACGCTTGACCTTGAGAGCGCGGTTCGTCGCTATGTCGACGATTGCGTCAGTCTGCATTAAGCGCCCGGTGGGGGAGGGTTGTTCGTGCGTATGCGTTTATGCTAATTTATGTAAATGTTATAGTAATGAATATATTTGTTTGATTTTATTACCGCAATTTTAATTAAATATAACCAAAATCCTTAGCACTGAAATGGTTAAAATACAAAAATATGGCGTTAAAAAAGTCAGTAATTTGTTTCTGCTTTAGATAATGCGGTTGTTCTCTATCTATAGCATTGTCTTAAGTATAAAGAACAGAAATTTCTTGTTCTTCAAAGTTGCTGGTTTGCTCTATAAAAGTCCGCAAAGTATTCAATGCGGTTCTTGCCTCTTTTATGGAAACCCATGGAGCGCGTGTTGTATTATTCGAGTCTTCTATGTCATCTAAATCATTAGTATCGGTTTTCTGAGCTACTGAATCGATGATTTCGTCATGAGATAATATCCCAGCCGTCATCGCATCCCAGCATCATTGCACGTAACAAAGTTCTTAAAAGATATTCCTGATTCAGACACCACTGTATTCTATTCTGTCGAAGGTTAAATATCTTCGGTTTCAGCTTCTTTTGTTGACGACGAAGAAAAATCACAGTGTACATAACAGTTTTTTACAGAAGTCACAATTACACTTCGCCAAGCTTTATCAGCCATTCTTATGGCGCGCAATACATCTATAGTAGAATTCTTTGTTTCTTCCATATTATCCAATATATTCCTGATAACTTCTTTTCGATATAAAAACTTGAAGTTTTTAATGATACCATGATCCACAGGCAGTAATTTTGATGTGGTATTGGCGGGCAGATATTGAATTTTAACAGTTTTCATTTGTGGAATATCATTATGGGCTGTACAATTATCAAGGAATAACAAGATTTTTCTTATTTTCTTTGCCATTTTCTTATTAATATTTATGAGCCAGTCTTTGAAAATTTCAGAAGTCATCCATGCTTTTGTATTTGCTTCATATTGCAAAGGTAGTGATTTACATTTTGAAAAACAATGAAGTTTTTTGGATTTGCCGATGACCAATGGTGAAAGTTTTACTGTGTCCGACATGGTTGCTGCTAGCAGAATAGTCAAGAGTCTTATCAGAAAGACGGATATCAGATCTTTATCTTATAAAGATATTATCAAGTTCGTAACCATGTAACAAATCTTGCAATTCACTTTTCCATTTGTTACAGTTTCGATGTTGACACTTGCACTTTCCCCACAAATTTTTTTAAAAACAAGTTCATGTCTTCTTTTGAAGTTTTAGCGTTAGGGCCATTACTGGCCCTGAAATTAGTGAGTCCCAATGATTTAGAGTATATTTCGGGCTTTTCTTGTAACAGTGGTCCACTAACACTGATATTTTGGCTCCGACACTGCTCAAACCATTTAAGTAAGCACCCCTCCAAGCCTGAAAATTCTGCATTTCGTCGTCTTTTACAGGACAAACTTTGACCGTTATGTATTTTTGTCATTATATCTGATTCATTTTTTATCATTGTTGAAAAAGTACTCGTTGGCAGACCAAATTGTTCAGCAACATCTTTCTTCTTTTGACAGCACTTCACAGCTTCGAACACTTCTAATTTTTCGCGAGACTCAAAGTTTTCAGCTGACGTTTCACAACACTCATGTTTCCAACAATTTTATTTGTAAGCTGTTGTACAAATTGATGTGTATTGCAGTAGAACCAAACTACTTCTGACAATATTTCACTCGACAAAAAATAATTTGCTTCGCTACAATTCACATGAAATCAAAACTAATTAAATGAAACACCTGACACCAAGCAAGCAAACACGTGTTAACGTGAGTCATAAATTTGTGTTAATTCTAAGAAACAATGGTGTATTTACACTATCGGCGAATTCTTAAAGTCGGCAACTTATTTTTATTCGAGCTATAGAGAGTCTCAAATAATTGAGTTGTAAAGGTTGTAAAATGAAACATTGTTATGTTCGAGATACCTAGGTAAAATTAAATTTTTCGAATTATGGAGGGAAAATACGTGTCAAAATGGCTTTGAGGGACTCACTGATAATTTCGACTAAAAGAGGTTTCAGTTTTCGGCTAATGGAGGTTTTGGTGTTTGAAGGGAAGGGAACAAAACATTTTTTCGAGATTTCTTATACTTTATAAAATAAAAGGTATTTTTCGAAATCATACGCTACTTTTATTTTGTCGGTAAATGAGTTAATATCTTTGCATTTTCGAATTTTACTATCGAAATCGTCTTCGCCGAAGGGATCGAATACAGGATCCATATACTCCGTCTGCTATAAACCTAAAACCTGTTTCAATGATGTGAAATTGCATAGCCATCAGGACTGCTTATTCAATGTTCAGTGGAAACAATTCTCTTTTGACACTGTCAAAAATTACGAAGTATTGAGGACATCTGGAGAGATGGAAGGGACCTTTTTTGAAAATTGTACTTTCATACTGTGATAGTGATCCGTAACTCTGCCTGAAAGTGTACTAAAACTTCTTATTCAGAGTTTCTTACGGTTGCCGAGTCAATAAAGACAATAAATATCTTCAACTCATGCATTCAATGCAGCAGCATCGCAAGGTACGTCAGCATTTATGAATATCAATCCATATTTTGTTTGGTCCTTTTAGCATCTGACGAGTAGAGAAGAAAATACTTGCATTTATGAGATAATTGCTAAATAATGCCAAGCCGACATAATCGTTTATGGTAACTTGCTTGCATCCAAACATTTTAGCTGGAAGTCAGGTTGGAAATCGCCACATATGCCATACAAGCCATATGTTGCGTAAATGCTTGATGACTTTCTTAAAGCAGATTGCCACTAATTAATTCATTAAGTGAAATACCTTAGCCGTAAGCTTGTTGCCTTTAGTGCTAATTAACCATGGATTCGTCGCTTAATGTTTGCCTTGTACCAGTCAATGTGGTTCCAACGATTATACATATATCCTGCATGTATTCCACCTGTAATCCAAAAAACAGCTACAGAATGTTTTACGAAAAGGATGTGATTTGAGTTGTATTTGTAGTCGATTCTGCGTTAATTTGAAAGGAAATCGGGCACACTTAAAAATGTGAACAATCATTCCATTCTACTTTTGGCAAGTCAAGATTCGCATTTGTCTTGCAGAAATCCTCGATTCAGGAGTAGGTTCAATTCTTAGCTACCTCCACCGGTTTCGATACTTTCGCAACACTCACACGAAATGCGCAACCATGTCATTATTTTTAAATCGCCGACTACTAAATGCTTTTTATATTTGTATGTTAAATTTTTGTGTAAATTACAAATCATATCAATATGGCATATCACGTTAGGCATCCGAAGCCAGGATTCCAATTCATCTTGCCTGGACATATGCTGGCCAGGGCGAAAATATTTTAATGCGGTTCATTGGCAAGACAATTGCAGTGTTAAGTGGCCAAAGAACCGGCTAGATTCCCTTCTTCAAGGAAACCACTATTGAGAAAAACTCCTCGGCGAATTCCAGCCAAGATATAATTCACCATTCTCACGTTCCACGATTGCTGCATAGTTTTCAATCCGTTATTGTTGAAATGGTCGTTGCAAGCGCAACGTCGTCGCGGCTCAATTCCTTTTTCACATACGCTGGTCGGCAATCGTGCAGTAGAGTGTAGCCCTTTGCAAGAACTCAAATGGATTATGCCCGGGAATTAATTAAGTCATTTTCGGCATTCCACAGTTCCGTCAATAAACACACGATAGGATTTACAAACGAAGGACATAATATATGATGACTTTGTTGGGGAATGATAGCCACCAATTCTTTTATGAAATTATGATAAGGAAAAACAGGACAAAGAAGTTTTTGTCGAGACAATATTAAAGTCAATAAATCGATGCAATCGTTGTGCGGAATGAATTTTAAGGATACTATTCGAAAATGTGTTCGTGTTTCTTGTTCATGGTTCGAAGAGAAAAATTTTAAGAGCTGAAGGATTTTGTTTTGTTTACGATTGCTTTCGATTAAAGGGATTTGTTTTTTCACTTATTGCTTTGATTGTAGTTTATTTGTGATTGTTCTCGATTTGAGAAATTTAGGACGCAGCTACTTTTGGTTTGGTTTATAATTTCGTTACTTGCTCACATTTTGGTTATTCAAATATATTACGCCTACCGGAAAGATCTGTGCGTTTTCGGATTGACAGAAAATAACCAAATTTGAATACATCTAATAATATTTATTGAAGAGTCTACTTTCCGTCGCTTCTTTTCAGTTCTTGCCAGCGTAATATCAACTTGTAAATGCCATTTTTGAAAAATTTTTAGAGGCAAAGAATTAAAAGAGTGCTTAGTTGACATCGCCTTCAGCTATGAATTTTTTCCCTATAGAAAGTTCTGCAGACTGAGAAACAAGTTACAATCCGAGGATACGAGGTCTGGGGAGTACGGTGGATGTAACAGAATTTCCCAGCCTAACTTTGCAATTTTGGCATTATCTGGCATTATCCTGATGAAGTATGACGTGCTTCCAATTGAATATCGCCGACCTCTTTTCTCTTATTGCCTTATAAATGCCTTTAAATCATCTATTTGCGTACAGTTTCTCTTCGAAGTTATCTTTTCATTAGGTTTCAAATCTTAAAAGCTCGTAATGTATTGGTATTTGGATGTCCCACACAACATTCTCCCTCTTCAGGATCTAGCTCGGCTTACACCTTCAGGGGGCAGGCTATTAGTTTTACGTCTGTAATTCATTTTTCATCACCAGTTATCATCCAATCCATGAAAGATTCATTTTTGTACGGAGCAAGCAAAGAGATACATATGACGACTAAATCATTCAAATTTTTTCTCATTTATTTGAGAACTCACCCGTCTAGAATATTTAAAGACCAGTCCTTGCTTTCGAGTATGACAAAAAATGGTTTTTTGAGTTGAACTCAACTTCTCTGCGATCTCCGATGTTGTCAAAAAGAGACATTGCCCTATCATAGTCATCGATCAAAGATGGCCGCCCTGAAAATGGCCTGACACGAAGGTCGAAATCACTGGCTTTAAATTTTTCAAACAATCTTATACATGTTCTATCACATACAGCATTTGCATGAATACTTTCAATAAATTTAGACGCGTATCTGTAGCATTTCCTCCTTGTTGGAATTCGTACGAAATACAGTGGCGTAAATGAACTTTATTGGTACTACGGTTGTCACGATCGCGTCCCACTTAATAATGACATCAGACATCTTTGTGTAAATTCAATGATGAAGAGAGATAGTCGTACATGTCTCAAACCAACATGACCATATGGATTGAATGTTGAAGTGACATTATCGGACAGAATACAATTGAAAACTAAACCTCGTTTCAATATCATTGAATTATATTTGATAAATTGATACGAGGGTGCGATTTTGTGTTACCAGAATGGAGAAGAAGTCATTAGCGAATGTCATTAACAGAGAGCGAGTTATGATATCGTCGATTTCTGGAGAAATTATTGAATTATGGAAATAATCGGGTATCGCACCATGGTTAAGTTCTTTACCAAGCACGGAAATTCAGTTGAAACCATACAGGAAAAGATAACTTTCAAGATAAAACCATGACTTGAAATGGCCGGAAATGATTGAAAAAGTCCAAAAATTAATATTGTCTTTATAATATTGTCTTTAGATTTATTAATATTATAATAAATCTAGATAAAAGAAAAACAGCTTGTAAAAATCGTTGAAGTATCGGATACGACACTTTTCAAAATTCTCCACAATCATTTAACATGACAGAGGTCAGCGTTGGATGGATATCGAGAAAGCTCACTCAGCCTCAGAAATAATACCGCGTAGAATGTTCCAGAACGTTTTTGAACCTCTGTATTGTAAACAAGGATAAGCCTGTAAATTGAATGGAATTGTTGCTGGAGACGAAACTTCCGCCCATTGTTATCAACCTGAGTCCAAACAGGACTCTATGCAGTGGCACAAGAACGGGCACATCACCACCCAAATCATTTAAGTTGCCAGAGTACGCTGGTAAACTCATGTCGAGAGTATCTAGAGACTCGGAAGGGATCCTGTTCACTGATTACCGAGACAAAGATGTCTCCTTAAACGGGAGAATACTACGTTTCAATCATGGAGATGTTAAAAGAATGTGTCAAAGAAAAAAGTAAAGGATAATTGACCAAAGGTGTCTAAATACCTGTTCACAAGTGCCATACCTACTTAAAGGTGACTACCACCTGTTCACGAGTGCCATATTGCCTTGAGTGCTCTGCACAAAGTGGGCCTCAATATTTTAGATAAGCCACCCTGCAGCCCTGGTATTGTTTCCAGTGATTCGAAGCGATGAAGAAGTGAAGGACGCAGTTTCAGCTTATTTTTCGGACGAATACAAACATTTTTTATGAAGGTGTACATAAGCTTATTGGCAGATTCGGAAAATGTATTACAGATAAATATATTGAAAAAGAAAAATTATTCTGTGTTTTTCTACTTCTTACCCTCACATCCTGTTTTATAACATCTCATGCAAGAACATCGCCGAGATCAAAATTAGAAAAATTCTATGGAATGTATTGGCGTCTGGAGAAGCTGTCTTTTTGTAGATGCACTTGTACAAGGTCTGTCTCAAATATTCCCGGACTGGGCAAGAATAAAGAAAACTGGTGGTGGCATCTTCTAGATCTTTTCGGCAGTTCATCTAACATCCATTATAGACTGGTGTCAAAATTACATGACATTTGGATGAAAAGAATCCAAGTAATTGTGCTCTAAGTGACAGTATTTTGTATCATCGGTTGGAATATGAATTTTGAACAAAGAGCGAATATTAAATTCTGTTTTAAACTCGGTAAAACGGCGGCCCAGATGCATCAAATGATGCAAAATACTTCTGGGAGAGAGTGTTTGGATGACAACGAACTTTCTGACCGTCCAAGATCAGTTGCAAATGAAATGAACGTTGAATTTGTGCGTGTGTTTATTAAAAATGAGCTAAAATCCTCATTGCGTTACATTCAAATGGAGCTGAATATATTCTGTGAGTCGATTCATCGCATTTTGACGGAGCACATGGGCCACAGAAAGATTTAAGGACCGATTCGTTCCTCACAAGCTGACCGGTGACCGAAAATCGCTTCACATTCTACATTCGAAAAACTTGATTTAGAAAGACAAAAAGCACCCAAACTACCGAAAATCCATTGTAACGGGTGACGTGACGTGGTATTATCAATATGATCCCGAAACCAAGCGACAAGGTGCCGAATGGCTGCATTCAGATGACCCCAAACCCATAAAAAGCGCGTTTGAAGAAGTCAAAAGTCAGATCACTGTTGATTTGTTTTTGCGATTCCACGGGCATTGTCCACATAGAGTTCATTCCACAAGGCCAAACGGTTAATGTTGTGTTTTATGTTGGTGTTATGAAGCATTGCCTTTTGTCGTGTTCGAGCTTAATGTCGTGAATGTGGAAGTTGGCGTTTGTTACATGATAATTCGCCGGATCTTCGTTCAATGCTTGTGACCGTTTTTTTGATAAAAAATGGCATTCTTTCCATCTACCACTCGCCGTATTCGCCTGATTTAGCACCATGTGACTTTTTTCTGTTTGGAAAATTACATTTGGCCATGAAAGGAAAGCGTTTTGCGAACATTGAAGACATCCAAAAGTCGACGACCACCATTCTCTCTCTTATTAAGTCATTCCATCAATGAATGACTTAAATAAATCTTTTACCACGCTTTTAGACCGTGCAAAGCGGTGTAGAGGGGCAAAAAGGAACTACTTTAAATAAAATAATCCCTTTTGATGACAATGAGCCACTTTTATGACACGGTTTTGGTCAAGGATCACTTCTATGTCGTGTTGAGATACGGAATCGAAGTTTTTCGAATTTTTTTTCAGTTTTTTTTTCAAGCAATCATAGTTTCACAGCATGTGGGTGAAGTGCTTGATGCTTATGAAACTGTCAAACTAGAGCTGTCAAGACAAATTTTGACCTGTTGATCAATTGGGTATGATGATGACTTAATCGTTCGTGGATATGTCAGAAATTTTCAGTTGTTAGTGTGGCTTATTCGAGATAAGTACTTTGTTCTCATACTGACCAACACATCGTGGTTATTATTCGTAGATCATCTAGCTTTTATTATTTGGAGGTGGCTAAGGATGCTGTTGATCTTGGCAAAAGCTGACTTATATTCAAAACAACAACTTAATTCTGTCAAATTTCGGAGGGAATCTTCAACAAACTTTATGATTCAAACTGAAGATCTAGGAAGGATATTGTTACGCCCAAAATCCATTCGGCGAATAGAATTTTTATGTATTTCAATATTTGTCAATCAATAAAATCTAGATATGGAAACCAGCGAACAAATGATTGTTATCAAAGCATTAAAAACAATGTTTCTGAAACATAATAGAATATTTTCATAATAAATAAAATATTTTTGATTCAAACTTTTTTTTTCAATTAATTTTTTGAACTATTCACTCAGTTTGAATTATTCAACATTTGCGTCAGTTGTTCACCAGTCAGTCAAGTGCATCTCCCTCATATTCTGACCAGAATAAAATAACTTTGGCATTTTTCTTCCATTTTTTTCTTCCTCGGCGAAACTAAACCCTATCTATCGTATGAATTAGCTACTTATACAATATACTGTATCCATTTTTCAAACAACTGCAACCCCTTGAAAGTTAGCCTCCATTTCGAGTTCCAAGATTTGTTCATATTTAATAAAAAAAATTTTCCAGTTGCCTGGTTCCTTTGTATGGCCATTGTTCAATGTGCCTTTTTAAAACACATTAAATTCGTTGAAAGGGTATTCAAATATATCATATTCCATCAATAACTAACTTCTCAATGAGTCGGTCATGAGTATAGCCGAAGGATAAATATCGTATAGGATGTTTAGGACGTGAAAGACGATCATCACCATCATAATCATCAACTTGAACGGTGATCATCAATATGATGGATAAATACTAGTGAAATGAAACTGCACCCTGCGGGTTGTCGCATTGAATTTATGATTTCAGGCGTATGACTTTTTAGAAGTATTGTTTTCATACTTGAAATACTCATATGT
This sequence comes from Stratiomys singularior, assembly GCA_954870665.1. Classification (NCBI taxonomy): domain Eukaryota; kingdom Metazoa; phylum Arthropoda; class Insecta; order Diptera; family Stratiomyidae; genus Stratiomys; species Stratiomys singularior. The sequence goes on along the minus strand of OX940881.1, from coordinate 28,118,770 downwards.
AGGATATGTAGGCCTGCAGACTTTATTTGATATCGAAATTTTAAAATAAACTCGTTTCAACAGCGTTCGAGTGCCCTCTTCACAATGCATCCTTTTCAAGAGGGTGTTAGGATACATTTCTTGGATTATATTGAATTTGCAGTAATTTTTGTTTGCTTTTTCTTAGGATAATCCGCTATAAATGTTATGCACATGCAGACGACCATAATAATTCCTTGTGTAAGTACCCAAAAAAAAAAAAGATTAAATAAACGATTCATACTGATGCGAACGCGTGAATTGCATTTATCTTGCAAATAATTTCGCAAATAATGACGTACGATCCTTTAATTATGAAAATCGAACTGATTCCAAGAACGTTTCACTTTTAACTAGAATCAGTGAGGCCATAATCGCGTCACTCAACTCAGCAAATCAATCTAAAATCCAGAATGATTCTTTGCTCGCTGCTGCCATTTGTCTGGGTAATACCCATAAGTATATTTCGGCAATAGACATGAGCTATCGAAACACGTCTATTTAAGGACGCTGCCCAAATATTATTCTCATTGATTTGTCTATTATCCATCAGACTATTGAATTCTTAGGACTAACATACAACTGTTCACACACACTTACTTGTTCAATACGAAAACCGAATAAGGGCGACACCTTGCACACGCTCCTCATGTCTCAAGGACTCAACAAATAAATTGACTAATAGCACTCGATGGTTGTTTATTGTCGAATGATTCCTTCCCGTTTCCTTGGAACTCTTCATGACATGACACGTCAAGGAAGAAATAAAAATAAGAAGGAACTCCAAACGAAAAGGAGAGAGAAAGAGAGGGAGAAGGAGAGGGAGAAAGAAAATAAGGCAAGGAATGTATCGACTTTTGTATTGGACAACATACTTGAACGAAATTGAATTCGGAAATGAATTCCCGAAATGAAGCAGAATAAGGAGAACATTGTCAATAATTGCTTGATAGCATCTCCCAAAGTTAAATCTGAAGTGTGAAAGATCAATTGGAGATGACAGAATGGGCTTATTTTGACAATCGGATATAAATCACTAGACAAGCAATAAATGGTCATTGATCAAACCGGTGTGGTTCCTAATAGTATTCCAAATAAATTTAACATTTTGTCCACTTATTTTCGCATATCTTTAATTTTCATTAATATGTGGATAATGTTCCTTACATTTTTGCCGGTAACGCCTACATACTTTTTGGTATCTATCAATATATGAAGCTAAAAAGCTCAATCAAAGACCAGGAAAAACAATTTAGGATGCAGACGGATCCTGAATGTTAGCATCAGGATGCTAACGACTCATTCCTGCGGAAACAAAAACGGGTTCGCAAGCCACAATGGTGCTTTGGATACGATTCCGTTAAGATATAAGACACTTCAAACGAAAAATAGACTGCGGCACTGAATCCTGGAATGTGAAATCACTCAAAAATCATGGTCCAGTTAACAAATCCTGGTGCATAATTACAGCAGACCAGTGTACACAAACTTAATGAGCTGGCAATTCAGGAAGCGCAATGCAAAGGTAACGAAGTCTTTATATGCTATGAGGTCGCAACTTATTTTTCGAAAAAGGGAAACTTTGTGAGGTTGGAGATTCGGAGCCACTATTATAGTGAATATGACATTAAAATCAATAAGCTTTAAACCCAAAAATGAACCAATACTTGCGATCCCCATTGAAGCTAAATTATTTTTAAGTAACTCATTGGTACTCCCTCGCCGGACAAAACAGGAAACGAAGAAATAAAAAGCTGCTCTTTTAACAATGACCCAGGAACCGCTGTCTTTGACTAACCATCTACAAATAATATAAAACTAACATCATGATAATGATAATAAATATCGTATCAAATTGACCATGTACTAGCCTAGCGAAGATTGGCTCGCGTACATTTCACGGAGAAAACTGTGGCTCGGATCCCTTTTTTGATTAAACTAATCTTCCAATGTTTCCAATAACCAGCAGATTAGAAATTGGATGACATTTTTGCTAACAGGTGAGTCAAGTTTCCTTTTATTCTCTGCAGACGGTTGACATCCGATGGAAAGGCAGTAAGAAACCGAAAGGTTTCTTACTAAGAGTCAGATTTGGTACAGGTTCTGTAATGGTCTCGGGGCTTTTTAAACGAGGTGCCTATGGAATCAGATGTCTTACGAATCGAATCTTTTGGTGCTTGTAGGTACATAAAAAAATTTAAGAAAGTAAACGCATATCCTTGGCAGGATTTATCGGTGGCCATTTTTTCTTACGTAAGATAACGCAAGGTCCATACCGTCAGGCTAGTAATTGATGACTTTGCTGACATTGGCATTAACCATCTGAATTCATATCCCAAATTTGAATTCTATAGATCCACATAAGAACCAAGTTTAGGATTTATAGTATGAGCCACCTCCAACCGAATTCCGACCTAATTGAACTTGATAGCGAGTAAAATGAAGAACGAGCGAGTATGAACCAAGAATAAGTGAAAATATTTGATCGGAAAATCCATAGAAGAGTCAGGCTTTAAAGCACTTAAAAATGAACAGCTCTCATTCCTATATCTGCGGACTAAAATTGACATTATTACTTTCCCTAATAATACCCTACTTTCCTTTAACGCCTTCGCTAAACTCCTGATGCAATTCCAACAATTTGGATTTAAAGAAAAGGTATCTACCAAACAAGTAGTCCTTCTCTTACATGTTTATATCTCATCCAGTCTAAGATAGAAAGGATTAACTATGGCTGGCTCAATCTACCTACAGATTGTTTTCGACTCCGAGTGGGCCAAAGACTTCTTATGTAAACTTCTAAAACCTCCCCGCTGACTCGTATTATAATTTAGACTAAATATAGTCTATAGGCTTTAGACTAAAGGAGCTTGCTACTTTAGACTCCAGTAACATCAACATTCGCTCTACTGTTCCGCAAGGTTCCATACTCGGGCCTCATCTCTTCAATTTTTGTCTCCACTACATCTCAACTCACTAACTCTTGAAATCACCAACCCTCTCCGCCACACAATCCAATACGCGCATGACATATCGGTATTCGCTGCTCACACGTTTCTTCTGAAAGTCCGGCAATCCATCACACCACGGAACGAATTCCTACAAAAATACTTCTCAAAATGCGCGCTTTCTAGCAATGGAGGAAAATTGTGAGCTCTTGTGTTTTGAAATGCTTCTGACAAAGGCCACAAATCCGTGTCAGCTGAAAGCAAGGAACTGTCATTTTGCATCGATAGAAAGTTCCTTAAGAAAGTCCAGCAAATTATTGGGTGTTCCCCTATCGCCTTAAATTTAATCCTGACTCCCGCAGTCCCATTGAAAAAGCCCTAGCCCCTTTGACTTGTCAGTTCAAGGAAGCAAGAGAGTTTCTAATGTACAAAACCCTCATCAGATACTGCTCATCTGTTGAGGAAGTGTCAGTCCAAATGTAGAAGGCCAAACAGAAAACACTATCGGGTCATCATCCCATATAGAGAAACAAAAATTAAGCTCAACATACAATATATGAACGAATCTGACTAGAAACCCCAAAAGAAATTGGCAACCCATCCCGTAACTACAGCCTTGAACAAAACTCCTTTCATATTAGAAAAATAGTCATATAATAGGTGTTTATTTATTATAAACGTACACAAAATGGGAATTCGTTTCTTAAAAATAATATCATCCAGATGTGATCGTTGTTTATTTTAACACTGCTGCAACCTGGAGCAGAAATTTTTAATTACTGCCTTACAAGTGTCTTTTCTTTTTTGTTGTTACTACTTTTACTTGTAAGGTATCTCCAAAAGAAATTGTCCATTGAGGATAAGTCTGTTAATATCACCTTTTTTGGATAGAACTTTTCCCCGAAAAATTTCCTGCACTGCATTAGAAGGATAGTACTTACGTACACAGAACACACGTTGTACTCCGATGAACGACGCCATGGCACTAAGTTCCCACTGGACGTTCTTTCGATGGGTAAACTCTATGCCCCACACAGGCAACGCTATGTGACGCCACCCTGTATAATAAGGGAATTGGTTTTCTGGAATATGGCTGAGGTCATCGCTTCTCTGTGCCTCACGCCCAATCAACTATTTACCTCTGACGCTACTATCATAGTAAATCCTAGCGCTTTACTCAACTACAAGCACACCCCCCTCCCTCTATGCCCACACTAACCAAGGTGACCTCCGCCAACTAAGTAGCTCGAGCAACATGCGAAATTCTTTGTTGATCACGAAGACCAATCATGCCAAGAAGGCAATTAGAAGACTCCCCAGACTTCACAAGCATCATTTCAGCCAGGACGCCGACTCCCCATCTCCATCCGATTAATTACTTCACATCAAATACATCTAGACTGTAAATTCAAAAAAAAAGGACGTAAAATTTAGTTAGAATTAGTTGGGTTTAAGGTTTTCCCCGTTCCTGGGGAAAATGCTTATGAGCTAATGATAAATTTAAAATAGAATTGTACTTATTTTTGGGTAAGCATTAATTGTGACCTGGTCCAAAGGAAAAGCTGTTTGACAAATCAGTCACTGTCAAGACCAATCACTCAAGACCCAGTCACTCAAGACCCTCTAAGTCTGAATAGATGTATCTAAATCTCTGTCTCTCTGTCTATCTTTCGTTTTATTTCTTCTTCTTTTTTTAAGACCAAGCAGTTTGTTTTGGCTTCAAATATTTAGAAATTTATAACCCTACTTTTTTTGTTTCTACTCGCATAGTCAACAAGAAATTTACAGGATATGTACGGGACCATGAAAATGTCATCTGCTTAGGCTCCAAATAGGTCCAGTTCATAGAACAGCGTACCCTTATATCAAAAGGAAGTTTCTTCATCTGATTCTCTAGGCCTAGACTAAGCAGTAGTGATTCCACTTTGTCACCCTGCTGTTGTTCAACCTCTGTGTCAAAGTTATGTTTCAGCTGAATGCTTATCAGGATGTTATTGTCCTTACTGTCAGTTTGATCAGGCGAAATAGTTTTGCTGGAATCAAATGTGATTTTATACAGTTTATCCCAGTATTCCTGTAGGACTTGCATGACCGCAAATAATTGGCAGGTAGTCTAGCGGCTAACTCTATAGCTTACCTGTATATTCCCCAATGATTCGATTGTTGTAAACGGCGATTTGAGTTCTAAACGTTTAGTGAATACTTTGTATCAGTAAAAGCAATCATTTGTAAGGTTACAGTGCCCAATGGCAATACTTACTTATATAGTAACCAGATAAATTGAAATGAAAATGCAAGAATAGCTTCCTTTATAAACTGACTATACTGCAATTTTCTGAACATCTTCCGCAAAAAACGATAGATGACGGATGCCGAGAAATTTGAATAGCAAACCTTAAATCGTGTTCTTATTTCCGCTGTTTTACTTCAGAGTTTTTCAATCACCGATTTCTATGACAATTAGGAAGTTCGTCCCTATTCAACGTTTCATTCAGTCTTTCATTAATAACATATGGAAGCGGAAAATCTCATCGAATAGATTATTTTATAAGCAAACTTTCCGATGAAAGGAACTAGGACTAGACTTAACTTAAATATCAGTTTCAGCATTACACTCCCGCGACATAAAAGGCAAAGCCTGAAAACTTTGTCTTAAGTATCTAAAGCTAAAGCTATCTAAAGTTCCTTTGAATAGTTTAGTGCTGTTTATCAACAAATTTTGTGATCTAACATTGAATATTCAGACATAACGTCCAAGACGAAACGTCAAAAACCGCGCATCTGTTCATCGATCATTTTATACTGATTCATAAAGCTGGTAAAAACTTGAAACTTCTAATACCTGAAGTGCCTCTAAATGATGAAACTTTTCGGTCAATATGCACCTCATTCGATGTCTCGAGTTTCTGTCACATTTCAAAACGATTTTCGCTACGATATGGACTTGTACGGGGTCTGTTTGTGGGGCTTCGCAAAAACCTGGAGTGTTCTGAAAGCCTCGCTGTAAGCTGACGGCGATGATGGATGATGCGGTGAAAAAATCGCGAACAGCCTTAAAGGTCGCGATCGCGCTGATGTCATGCCCGTTTTTGCCCGCGAACCGAACAACAAAATTACAAGTGATTTCAGCCTTTTCTGGATTATCCTATCCATTAGCTCTTTTCAGCTTATGCTCTTACTCGCCAGCACTGCAAAAAGGGACCCCAAAATAAACATGCACTTGTGTGTCAAACATTTCGAAATCAATACGAAAAACTTCACTTACTTAACATGATCTATTTTCAAGTATGTCTTGGAAATCCGGTTCTGGTGTGCTCCCGATCGCTATTGAAAACGGTAGCGATAAATGGTTGGAAAACGAATACTAAACACAATCGACCTTTGCATAAATTACGAGCACCCCAACGCCCAACATGGATACGGATTTCAGTCAAAACGCAGCTCCTGCCAAACCTACGCGGCTTCCAACATGGGTGTATAGATTTCCAAGAATGCCTCTAATGAATAATAATTGGGAAAAAATCGTGCAACGATCAGCTTCTGACTTCTGACACAATGCCAGTTCGAATTTCTCTCGATCGTCCTAAACCAGAATATGGAGTGGCTCTTGAAATGGTCCAAGTGTGATCACTCAAGGCTCGCCTACGCCCGCGACCATTGTTCGTCCGAATTCTAGTTCAATCTCAAGATGTTTTCCATTTCTTGGAGTGATCTCTCGTGTATGCAGATCTTGCGGACCTCGGTCGTCCCGTGGTGCGGCTCCTTCGCTATTGGGGCCGATCGGGCCCGGGACCCGTTCGGGGAGCTGCGCTCGAGATGGCGGAGATAGCGTTTGAGGTCGGGGCAACTCCTCGAATCCTCGACTAAATGTCTAAATATTGTGTACAACAAACATGCTCAGTGTTTGAGAGCAAATGTTTGACCGGTCATATCCGACATGAATAGTGCGTGTAGAGGAGTACTTGTCCGGCACTAGCAGCAACTTCTTGGATATAATGCAGATCCACTTAGCTGATGGCGATGACGAAGACGTTGGCAATGGCGGCCCTGGGTTGGCAGCAAACGATGCCAGCACTAAGTGATGGCATGCGTTTTGGTCAATGAGACGAGCCAAGAAATTAGTTCCAAGTTTTTGGTAAATAAGCAAGTGCTAGAAGTTCCTTCACAGAACCTCCGGCGAAATCCAATCGACTGTGGCCAGAGGAGGCTGCGGGTCTGCTCACGCTGAATAGACGGCGAGGATCACTAGCAACTCGTCTGCGCCCTGAGCGTTATGTGCAGCTCAGACCCAGGACACAGTCGCTCATGGTTGCGCTTGGCATAACAGCCCCCTTAAAACATGGTCCCCAAAACCAGCTCAATGGCGAGCCCCGAGGAAGCAAAAAGGCAGCCATTGAAGCAAGAAATCCAGAGTAGATGGATGCTTGCTTAGATGGTTCAATGGAAAGAAGGTATGAAGTGCAAGTTTACGTACATGCACTCGAAAGTGATGAAGTGAGCAATTAAGAAGTTTGGTAGGTAGCCGAAGACCCGAGCACAAGGACCGTAGGTGGCGGACTATCCCAATCTTAAGGGAACTGCCCAATCACCGTATGGTGTGGTATAGAGTAACGTTAGATGACTGTTAAGTGATCTTGTGTGGATCGAATATGTTACTTCCTTGTTTGAAGTTGAGTTTTTATTTCTGTTGTTTTCTCGTAAAACAAAAAATCAAAATTGTGTACTCGTTGTTGATCGTTGTAAGTTCTGCAATGGGGAAAAAATTTTGTTTTTGATGTCAGCCGAGATGACCGCATGCTTCAGTGTCTTGCGATCAGTTTTGAACGCGATGATTTCATGCTGGGAAATGAATAGAAAACTTTTTTCGTCAACTTTCTTTTCGGAGGAAAATTACTAAAAAACTTTTACTTTAGATGGATTGATTTTTAAGGTCTGAAATACAAATTTGGTGACAAAAAATCGTTGAATAATTCAACGAAAGTTTCACGTGAGCATATTAGATAAGATACAAATAACATCTGTAGCAGTTCTGTAATTTCTTTAAGGAGATGAAGATAGATAAAATATTCATGTTTAGATGGAAATTTGAATATTGGAAAGTATTTTTGCGTTTCTGTGTCTGTATTTGGGTGACTGTGAAAGCTACGCAATGTTTAAACTTGACAAAAAGAAATTGTTCCAACGAATTGGATTTTTTTTGTAAAGCTCAAATCTTCATATGAACAATCGAAGAAAACCTTCAAAAATTTAACAAGAATCCTGTTAAGGCTTGTTTCGAAAGCAACGCTTACAAAAAAACCAGCATAGAGTCCCTAGCTGGAATCATTCTTCGTCATTTGAACGGTAAATGCAGGAGAGAATATCGCCCATCCCGATGCTATCAAACGTCCTTTCAGATATGCTTTCGAATAAATAAAGCTGAACATCTTTTAGCCTTACGTAATGCAAAAAATGGTTCCAGTTGTCAAACGAACAGAGTTCGATAGGCATATCTGACGTACTGGAGAGGCCATGCATATTTTCCCACAAAGACCGTCGCACTGCCTGTCCTATTCTTCGTCTCAGCACTACAGCCCCTCTCGGAACTTCGAACCACTGCAATAAACGCTTCAACTGTCCCGGTCCTTTGACCGCGTCCTCAAGTTTTGCAATCCGAGCAGCGATGAACTGTCTTCGTCAACAGAGTTAGTTTCTGATGCGTTTCATTAGTTTCCCCACTGGTCTCCGCCCTACAGTTCTCCTTACGTTATTCGTCCATACGATTCATATGGAGTCTTTCGTTAAGACCACCGGCTTGTCAAAAATATCTGTCCTATTGCCGGAATGAGGACACATACGGCAGATGTCATCTCTACCACTTGCACAAAATATGCAATCAAATGGCTGTTTAATTTTGAGCAGATAATACTGAAAATACTGGTTCTCGCTCAAGATTTGCGTCAGAAAGAAATTAGTTTCACGATGTCCGCGATTCAACGCTTAATTTTTTGATGGTTCTTAGGCCCCGCCATTCGTCTCCTGTTGTTTTGATTTATTTTGTATGAATCTCTACCGTCACGAAGCATGTTACGTATCCACCACCACTTCGCGTAAGTTAAAGCTTCATTGAGTGCGTAATAGCTCTACTCTTAAATGAAAGGTTCCTTGTGCGAGGATATGGGCTTAATGCAGGGATTACTAAACCTCAGGCTAAAATTGTGTTTTTAATAGTTTTCATTTCACAATAATCAACCTTGAGCAAAAAATGAAAATGCTTTCTTTGAATTTTGTGATCCTTTGAGATTCAAAATCGATTTTCGATTTTGAAGGATTTTATCTCATAACATAATGCGCAAGGCGCGGATGCTAGATGCCAGGCTTTGGTTTCTATACCTGTGGCACCTGCCTATAGTGCAACCTATATGTCTCTCTATCATTCAGTACTGACTGTTTGGAATTCTCAAAGATTAGTATTCTGGTTGAGTTGAGTTTCAAAATTCGTCGACTAAGTCCAAATTCGTCGCAAGTCAATGCACCTACTGCATCCTAATCAGACATTGCTGCGATTTGTTCCAAAAACTTCTGTTTTAAGCTTATCAGCGAGCACAAATACTTCGCGACCTATTTCGGTTCAACTATCACTTTTAATTTCCATACTTTGTTCGTTTTTAATATTTCCAGTTTCATTCAGTGCTTACCACTGTAGTTCGTCTCCTGTTCTTCTAATTTACCTGTGATTGTTATCACGCCTGAGGGATTCTTTTCAATTGGTGGAATGTACACATTTCAGCTCGAATTTTATTGCTTATGTAGATAATTTTTCACTTCAAAGATGCAAGTAGAATCACTCCCGGGATCACTACACCCAGAGAATTTGACACTGTTTGACATGCAGATGGTCCACAATGCTCCTGATCTACATGCTTGTGCATTTCACAGTGCAGCACCTCAGTGACGAGGTTACTCCATTTTTTTCAGGACGTTGAGTAGTTTGAAGTGTACCGTGCAGATGATAGACCTTTTTCTTTCAGGAAGATCGACCGTATCTTGCTTAAAACATGACCCAATGGGCCTGTTACAGTCCAGCACACCATTGTCCTTTGTCATTGACACATCATTGTCGCCATCAAAAACTTCCGATCTTTCAGAAAACCTATGAATGTAATAGTCGTTTCGACTTGAAAAACTTTTACTTATGCCCGTCTTCGCTGCTGCGGGTTGAACCAGGACTAGGCTGCTTCTGCACAGTATTTGTAGTCCAAAATTTGCACAAGCGTACCCTTAGGGGCTAATGTCATAACATCTTTGTAGTCGACCAATTACGTCTCGTCCAGCAGCTTAATCCTCAATACCTCGTCATCTGAAATATTTGACAGTTCTTTGAGAAAAATGGCCCTACGAGTAATACCGTCCTTCGTTTGATGCAGTCCTTTAAAAAGATCCTAAGAACCCAATGTGTTTGCAACTAGTCATACAGCTTTTTCAGGATAAAAACCCATCCGGTTGAGCTAAACTTGTTATGAACAGCAAGCAACAGTAATATAAAACCATAGACCATCAGAAACTGCGGCTTTAGGACTATGCTTCGTGGACCGCCCACACCAACTGCATTAAAGAGTGAAGGTCGACTGTTGCTGTAGATTTTATACACCATGGTAGTTTAGGGGTTTCCTTCCTATCTTGTCTTTTTCCTTTCCACTAAAAGAGAAATTCCTGGTACCAAAATAATTTGTATAACGAAGCTGTCCGGCCCAGGCCACGTTCTCTCTCAGTGAAGGTGATTTGTGATAGGAAGGAGTCAATGGGAAGTTAAATATGGACTTCTCGTGATGATCAATAGTTTTGACAGCCCTAAAGCCGATACACAAACCCCACAATCACGTTGTGAATTATGATATAATCAAGTTGTCTTCTGTCAAGTTCAAGTCTCCTTGTGAACTTATTGTTCAATAGCTTCACAAAAGACAATGTTTCTGCAAAGTATTATGAAACTAATATGTGACTCTTGCACTCAGCCAAGACTATGGGCACTACTGTGGTTTACCTAAAAAGATGTTTTCAAGCTCCTCCTTTCGGGATATTTTCTGTTCGCTGTTACCCGTCACAATTAATAACAAAACAAAGTTTTCTTCGGTGTTCGGTGTTCGGTGTAATAGAACAACAATAGTGACAGGTTTTTGAAAACCTCAAGGAGACAGAGCCAAGGAGTAAAAAAATTTATTGTAAATGGTGTAAACCGGAGTACTGTGAGGAAACCTAAAAAATTTACTATGCCTCATTTTCCATGGTCCATCTACCACACTTCCAGTAAATCAATGATTTTTAACTATTTGCTCCTGTTAGGGCATTTTTCCTGATCCAGCTTCGACAGCTATCTTTTTTCCTGTGAGACAAGGCTTCAGTCTCGCTCAGATCCGCTGGTGTATTTTCTCTCAAGTTGCTGAGTCTGGACTCGTTGTTGGCATTGAAGCTCTTGTTCTTATCCTACAACTGTTATATCTTCTGTCAAGATACTTTACTTATGATATATGCTTTCGATTTTTTGACGTCATAGATGTCCAGAATGATCTTCATTTTTTCTTCCCCAAGAAGTCTTCTCCAGACCTTTTTGCATTCTCTATTTTTAAGATTCTTTAAGATTCCTTTTAAAAGGCAAGGAACTTCCAAACGAATCCTCGCTCGACAGCATAACTTATAGCCGATTAATGTTGTTGAAAATCCCTTTCAACTTAATCGATCAACCTACGCATTACCTTTGATTCATGCATCCTGCTGACCTAGTATAGGGTAATGATATTGTCGGCATTGAACTGTCGACAAATGTGTATGTGATTTTAAAAAAATTTAACGCCATCAACAATCTTTAACCTTTCTTGTTGCGATCGCCAATTTATTTTGGAGTTTTAAGGACTGCGAGGCTATCAGCAAATATAATTATAGTTTTCGCGTTGCATGTGTCAAAGCTGGGTTGAGTAGTTCATCCAACAAAACTTCGATTTCTGCCAGGAAGATATTTTGATACCAAATTTGGTACTAAAATCACGTGCCCCATTTCCTCTGATGACTGTTATCCTTCCATTTAACACATAATCGCATTGGATGTTACGACCTGCCTTTTGGTAACAACGTTCTCGTCCCTTGAGCCACAGCACCGTGCTTCATTCATTGCGAAAGATAGATGTTTCTTTCATTTTTTCCGAGGCTATACAGACGACAGGGAATAGCTTCGTTGGTTCTTCCACGTCTTGATGCCTAATTTGATAATCAATCTCTCATCTTATGTAGAAAGTTTTCGAAATTTTTGATGTCATTTCCGACTCTAGTTTAAAATTTTCTCGAAACTGTTGTCAGACATGACTTTATAGCTTTACGGTTCTTTAAGGATACAAGTCACTACCAAACGTTGAACATCAATTTGAACTGAGCTGAACTCCAGCTCAATTTTGAACCATGCGAGCACGAACCCAAGCGTCATACTGCGTTCTAAGACTTTGGCTTTCCTGGTAAAAACTCTGTAGTTAACATTTAGTGAACCATGTGGGGTTTAATAAATCCCTGTCGCACAAAAATCTGTGTAACCCATTAAAGGAATACATTTTATCCGGTTTTGTTTTATTTTTACTTTAAAAAAGACAAAAAGCATCATTACTGGATAAAAAAAATAAATAATTACTAATTACACACTCCTTGTTTGAAAATTCATGGGGTTTGAGAAACCTCACATGGTTTGCAATTTAAATTTTATGCACGGAACCTGCTTAAGGTTAAGATTGACTCACCACATCGTATACATCCTTCCTCGACCCTGGGTGTATCCGGTGACTTCTCTGCTATTTTCCTTAGCAGACACCGCATTTATGTGCTCGTTGCAGGGGACCTGACTGTTCATAACCATTAGAGAAATCTCACTTGATTTGCATGAAAAAACTTAGTCCTGAATTTGTCGATCCTTGTTGTTCATAATGTTCCTCGCTGCTGTTCCTTGCTGTTCCTCGCGATTCGGGAGATAATTGATTTGCGTTTATTTGCTTTTTAACTCTTGCATTTAGATAATTTGTCAAACATTTGTGCATTCGTTAATTTCTCGTGAATTTTTCCTGGTCCTGGAACCTGTTTCCTGGTCCATGGGTACTTATTTCCTACATCTTCATTCGAATTTCTATGATCATTATATCACTATATCACAGATAGATCTCTCTGATTGCTCTTCCTCTTTTTCTCTCTTTCTCTCTCTCTCTCTCTCTCTCTGCTAATTCTGGCAGGATCTACTCATCACAATCACAAATATCCGTCGGAAGAATCCATATCAATGATTATGCTTTGTTCTACTTTACATGTGACGGCTCACTTTGGTGGAGCTTACCAGTGGACTTAAATATGCTTCAACTTTCCTTTCAGCGGTGACCATTTTACTATTTTGAAGCTGATGTTGTAAGGCATCATTTAAAACCAATAAACGCACCTTCATCTTCCCCCTTAATTTCTTCAGTACACTCATACAAAGCTGTATTTCTTGGTAACCCTGAGTTGTGGAATATAGTGGAATTTTAATTAAGTTGACTGCCAAGCAATGTTAATCCTCACTCCTAGCTGGAGTGCATTCCAACTGCTAGGCTGCGTCTAGAATGGCGTCGGAATGGTGAGGAAAATTGAATTTGCTAACCTAAGTAAAGGTTCGATACATCCTTATAGCTTCCAATAATTTTTGTAGGCTGGAATGAATTCGAAGCCCATTGTACACATTGCAACCTCCATGTATTCATAGCTGATGTCTGAATTGAATCACTGCACCTATCCCTTTATTCGTTATAATAGGTTGATGCTACTTAGAAACTCAACTTCCACAAGGAAGTCTAAACGTACGCTCCTTGACAGTTTCCATAAAGCTACTGTCAGGCTAGTCATGGTTCCGCTTTATTTCGTCGGCATTATTGAGGATATTTAACATCTGTCAGAAATTCGATCCATACAATAACTAACTCACGAATGTTCCACTCAACCATATAAGAGCCCTTGAAGAGTATTTGCTCCAGGTCCAAATTTCTGAGGGTATGAATAATAAATGTATTCCTTGGTCCTAGTGGATCCAACCCCAGGGCCTAGACTATAGTGGAATCTCATCGAGTCGAGTGCTTCAACTTCGGACCCGATTTCCATGCATCCATGTCTCTAGTGTTCTTAAGTCAAATCCAATCCTTGTTTTTGTCAGGTCAATTTTGGAACAGCCAAAGACATCTTTGTCACCAAAAGCTACGAAGGCTCATTATGCTACGAGGTCCACGCAATTTTATGCTGAGAAAGCTTCTTTCTTTGCTTCCGTACTGATTATTATTCAATTATCAAATATTAGTTTCAGAACAGAAATGTCCAGCTGTCATAACGCTGCTAGATGCCCATCTTGAAATTGTTTTTTCTTGTTTTCACAGTGATGCCGTGGTAGCTATAAGCTCCAAAACACGGGCAGCAAAGAATGGTTAAGCTATCTGATAATAGTCGATCCCAATCGTTATTTTAGGAGCAGGCGCCATTGCAGGGAGCATTGCACAGTAGTCGATAATGAGGAAAGTTATATCGCGCCAGAAGGATTCTCTCACAGCCGTTATGAAAGAGTATACCCTTTGCTGATAACGTTGAAAGACAGCATAATAACCATCGAAATGGGTATTGGAAGTACGATCTGCACCTCATCAACCAATGCCTTTTGGGTGGTCTGCGGACTCAAAAAGAAGGCTATCTATACAATAATGAAATCAGCTGAAATTCCATTATTGGCTTCAGATACCACTTTATTGGGCACGCAGTCTAAGGGCTTTCTAGTGTCTCCTGCTGAGGCCCGTATTAAAACCCAATAGCGTTTTGAATACAACCTGCGCTGGCCTCTCTACATTCGTAATTTTGAGTCAATTTTCTGGAGTTTTTATGGTACATCTCTTGTCTGAAGTATAAAACTTCTACTTATCTTATACTTTATGATCAAAAAAAAGAACGGGAATTCAAAAAAACATCACAATAAAATACTTCAAAATACTTTCCTCGGGCGGCGATACAAGCATGCCAACGTTTGATCCAATTTTTCATACATTTTTTATAGACCACCAAAGATACGGCCTCCAGCTCACATAGCGAATTATCATTTATGAACTCTATAGTCTCTACGGTCCCCACAGTGGCAATTTGAGTATGGGAAATAGAAAAAAGTGACGCGGCGTCATGTCTGGACTGTACGTGCTTGGCTGATGACATTTGTCGAATTTGCGGCCAAAAATCCCGAAATAATCAAGGCCGTATGAGATCGCGCGTTATCGTTGTGTAAAATCCATGAAATTTTCTTCCACAAATCGGATCATTTTATCTGAATGACTTCGCGCCAACGACGCTTTATTGATCATTTTTGACACGATGAGTATCGACGAAAACCATCAGCGAAACTTTGATTTTGGGCCGACTTTGACGCTCTATCTTCGGTCTGGCTCATTTTCAAAGCGCCTTTCAGACGATTGCTATTCGGTTGACATATCAAATTCTTAAACCCATATTTCGTCACCAGTAATCATGCTTTCGATGAATTCTATGTTTTGTTGTCTGCATTGGAAATCATCTCTTTCATTATTAACTCAAACTTTAAGGCACCTATAGGTCACAACAATTTTTCGACTTCTTTATATAGCCGCAAATTGAAGACTAATTGTGTGATATGTCTTAAAATTTGACAGAACACAAATAAAAGTACTGCCAATGTTGAAAAAAGTGGCCGATTGGATAAGCGCGGCAATTAAAAATTCCCGTTCTGTTTTGATCATAAGGTATAATGGCACCTTCCAGATAACTTGGCTATTTCATTTGTTTTTCTAACTGTTTTGTTCTACAGGTTCTTCTTACTACCCTTACGCGCTGAACTTTAATAAGTTATTTATTACTTTTGAAATGTTTGTACTTTTCGCACCACCTGTCACGACCACTTCGACGTTTCTCCTTACTTTATATTTTACTACTCATGACCGCTTTAACAGATCTTAGAGGGTAATTGACTCCTTACAGAGAAATCAAATTCAACGTGAAAATAATAGACAGCTCATGCTTTTGTCTCTAAAGTTATCTAAAAAAGAGTGATCATTTTTTTTTGGGTAGGGAGGTGAAGGCTATTTACGCCCTGAGTGTCGGATTCCCAGTGGACCTACTGGACTACCGACTAAACACCTCCCCTGTCAACCGGAGAGCCTAGCCTGGAACCGTTTGACACATTACTTCGGGCTACGCCTCCCAATTTTACGTCTTTTGGCGCCTTCGAGTTGCAGCGATTCCTACTCTAGTTGGGTGGGAAAGAGAAGGAGGATTACTAAAGAAGGAGACCCTTCACCCTCGTCGCCTCCAGCTAATCAAGTATGCCTTTTTCATTACTAGGATTGCCCGAGCGTAATGTGCCACTTGATTCCATTTGTCAAATGATTTCAGCATCTCTTCGATTAGGCTATCTGGATGGAGCTCTCCCACTTTTCGGCAAGATCACCTCGCTGTTTGTCGCATCTTCTGCACGAAAAAAAAGTTTGACAGGCGTTATCCCTCTCCCCAATTACCAATCTTGTGCAGGTAAGACTGAAAACAACCGTATCCGCTCAGTAGCTTGGTCAGGTAGAAGTCAGTCTTACCATGCATTCGACTGAGCCACGATCTCAAATCATTGATGAGCCGCACAGTCCATCTTCTTTTTAGCTCACGTTCCCATGATTGTTGCCATTCGTCGAGAGTGCATCGTCTTTGATCGTGAGCAACTTTTTCTTTGTTACCTTCGTGCCTTCGGAGGTAGATTCTTTTACAATCTCTAGCAAGGAGAGCGATGAGTATCACCCCTGCAATTACAAACACCGCTGACTCAGAGACTGTCCAGTATGCTGATGCAATCCGCAGTGCTCCTCGTCTCTGCACCTGTACCAGCCGTTTTTGGTGCAGTTCCGTGTTGAGAGCTTCACTCCATATCTCTGCTCCATATAGAAGCGTAGATTGTACGACACTCATCAGCAGTTGCCTTTTTGTTGGAATTGGTCCCCCATGATTGGCCATTAGTCGACTATTTGCCGAGACCCATGCTGCGGCCTTGTTTGTCGTTGCCTTGATTTGCTCCGAGAAAACCAGTTTAGAGTCTATCAGCAAGATCAGATACTTAACTGATAGTTTCGATTCTACTAATGTTTCCCCGACTCGGACCATTCTTACTCTGGGGATCCTCTTCTTGGTCATGGATGACCACTTCGGTTTTCTCTGACGCTAGGTTAAACCCACGTGATCTAGGTTAAACAAGACTATGCTATCATGCTATCACCTTAAAGACTAACATATTGAAACACAGCCTTACATATGTCCCACCAATTCGATCCTCATGTTCTGAATGACGGCAAGACAATTTTGTAATGGGTTCTTATGCCAGCATCTTCAGCAAGTTAACTTATTTAGAACTGTCAAAGCAGCATTTTTTTTTTCAAATCAAGGAGCAACCGTTCATATTTTGGTCATTGCAGATATATTCGTACATGTTGCTAACATATGGTAAAGCGAAAGATTGGAAAGTTTCCGAAGGATTTAACAAATCGAAAATACCTTCAAAAAATCTTAAATGAAAAGCCATCATTTGACAAAAAAATCCTTATCCTTAAATCTCAAACAAAAATAACTTTCAACATTGTAAAACAATTTCATTTATGACAATGCTAGTTGGAAGAAAATTAAAAGCAACACATTCTCTGTCTCCACATCGCCCTACTCGCCCCCCAAGTGCAAATGATATTTACATAGGGATCCTTAATCCTGATGGAAGGATTAAATAAATGAAACATAAATGAATAAAAACAACCGATTTAATTTAACCACATCGAAAAGACATGAAAGATTCTCGAAGAACATTTTACCCTGTGCCGTGGCACATACGCCACCCATCGTCCTTCTGTGTATTTACATATATATACCTATTTATACAGCCCATCGGAAGCCGAGCATCTGTGTCGGAGAGTATAAAACTCATCCTTTCGTATCCTTTCCCGTTGACTTAATCCTCAGCAGCACTATATTCATATAAACACTTTTTGCAACCAAAGAAGTCTTATCGGATTATCTCAAACTTGCACAAGTACGTTCAACCTACAGTCGAACGGTACATTTACGTAAGATCCAAGGAAGAATTTTCCTTCCGATAGTCTATCTCAAATGCTACATGTCAGATTATGGTAGGTTCGGATGGGCGAAGCATGCTAATGGATACCACTTCGATGCGCATGATCCCCACAACTTGGTTACCTATATCTTTCCAAATCATTCGTCCCATCCTCCGACTTGTCCTTTACATCCCTTGTGTTTGAGCCTGTCGTTACCCTATTAGGGTAGCACCACCATCCCTACTGTTAGCCACGTTATATGCCACGAGATAGGTATATCCATTTTCCCATTGTCTGGCCGGGTGAAACGTTTTCATCCTCGTTGCCATCGCTGTTGCGAAAAATAACTTCCACGAAAAAAGATTCATCATGTCCGGACTGCGGAAGTATATAAGGCAACTTGATTTTTATGAGATGAAATCTTCTTTTTTGACATCGAATCAGATATTATTCTTTTTCCCTATTTCTCGCTTAATAAAAAAGTTTCTTTCCTCGAGTTTTTTTTGGTCCTTACGCTCCCTTTTATGGTTATCGGAAAGAATACATCTTTTCTTTGCAAATGGCAAAAAAGGCGCCGAGTTGAAAAAAGTTTTCTGTATTCAAATCGTGAATGCACTCAGCAAAATCTCCCGAAGGAACTTTTCGATTCCGTATTCTGTTCTTTTATTCTTTCGCCATTCAGGAATGGTGGAAGACGCCATCACGCCATCATCGTTATAGTTGGGAATTCGTTCGAAGATAAATATAATGCTGATAACGTAAATGCAGCAGTGTAATCCGCAATGCTTGAAAAATGATTTTTCATTCTCTCGAAGGAAATAAATAAATACGAGTCGGTTGAATTGAAGTGGAAATAGTAATCACAGGATTTTATACGCCATGGGTAAAATGAATAATTTCCTGGAATGCGAAGAAGAAAAAAATTTATTACAAAATTTTGACGAAAAATTCAAATTTTGTTCTTTTTTCTTACGGCTCTTGAATTAAATAAGGTTTCGGATTTGAGCGGATCATGAAAGGCAGTCAAGCGTAGTGTGAACTCCTTCCAGTTCCTTTATGCGACTTTGCTCGACATACATATGAGGCGAACATTAAAAGGATTGGAAAAAAAAATAGGAAAAAACATTCTAGGAACGATGTTCTATGCTAGTGTACCCAGAAAAAGATTTCCAGTGACTGTGGACTACCGGATTTATATTTTATTTTATTCTGCAAAACAATCAGATAAAAAATAACAGTACCGATATTAATCAAAACCACAACTGTTGATGCTGATTGCAGTTCCCTTTTTGATAACCACAGTCAGAGATCACAGCTCGAATCTCTATTATACCAGTTAATCACGCAACAGCGGATTGGAGAATAACATAAGCTTGTGCTTATCGTCCTGCAACAAATTCGAGCTAGAATGTAGACATCGAACACTGAAAACTGTCACATACATTTTTTTCATGTGAAAGTGTTTCTGCAAAAAACAATCTGTCCGATTTTAAGATTCGAATTTGAGGGCCTACCCAAATTCCTTCTTTAAAGTTTAGCTTCAGAAAGTGCAGGTCATTGGTCGTACAGGTATTTAAAGCGGTCTTCTTGTTTATTTAAAGTATTCACCAACTGCTTCATCAATCCTAATTTTGGGTTAACTAATGTACAAGGCTTTCTCTGAGTGGCCATTCTTTCTTAATGTAATGTAAATTTCGAGCTCGACTGTCTCACTCGCAAGAAAAACATAAATGCTTTGTGAATCCAGACTGCTGACCAAAAAGCATGGATATTATTTTGAGACCTCCACAGACTCTCCAACAATATTGGCTATACTTAATTTATTTCAGCAACAGCAGCTTTGGCAACAAAACATTCTCATACGTTTCTTTGAAAAGCACGGAGTGAGCAACTGGCACCGAGGCATAAATATTACCATTGTGCAACAAGACACCCTTCAGACTTATGTTTCTGTTAGAAGAATCAATAAATAACCTCCTTAATGTGGAATCGTGATTGTCAGCTCCCAGTTTCATGACTACTTTAGGAATATTATTACAATACATCAGTGATCATCAACGAAAATGTTGTTCCTGGAGCCAACAGATTTTTGTCTTTCAATCGTCATCCTAAGATTTGTGCAGCATCCTTCGATAGGCTGAAGTCTCTTAGAAGTCATTTAGTTCAGTTTTGATAAACTGTTGAGGTTGGTCTATATCAGGATTGAATTTATCTTCATCGGTATTTTCGTTTGAACTTACGTTCTTTCAACTTTTCGTGTAAGGAAAAGGTGGAGGAATGGGCATTCCTGGTCCATGAGGTACAGATCGTATAGCAGACGGTGAATCCGAATTTGCGAATCGAAACCCTTGAAATCGCAGGAGCGAAAATGACAGTCGTCTCCATGATTTGTTGGTTCCCTCCATACTATAGGAATGCCAAAGTGTAAAGAGCTATGTGAACTTTATTTCCATTCTCTCAGTAGCTCGACACACTGAAAACACTCTTTGGGTGGAGCCCGAGGCTTGTCCTGATCACCAAGCTGTACACCGAAGTAAGCGTAATAAGCTTTCTTGATAAATTCTCTTATGTTTCAATGATGTTTTACTATCGTTAAATTACCACACATCTAACAAAATATATCAGGACTGTTTTTACACTTTCTTGATGACATTATCACGCACTAAAAACTCAGAAAACAAAACACAACTTGATTCTACAAACAACAGACGCTAACTAACTATTTTGTAAACAATTACCGATGCCATAAAATTAACTTTGACAGATGCGAAAATGAAAAAGTGTTGCCATTCAAATGAAATAAATCGAAATAAACTTAATATTATACTAAATTATTTTCTATCGATGTACCAAGTATTTTAAAGAAATAATTTTAATGCAATTTAGGAAATATCAATAAGGTACTTCTGTGCTCTAGTACACAATATCTCACAAGGCTTTTTTTAATTTTGTGAAAAATCATGACGTGATGGGCTCAAACCAAATTGATGTTCAGAATCAACGTACCCGTATTAGCTAAGGACACATCAAATTCAAAGCATCAAATACCATGTCGGCCTGTGTAATTGCCGGAACAGCCTTGAATGGGTTGAAATTTTCCCAACTTTCCTAAATTTTCTTTTGATGCGATCGTAATTTAGAAAAAATTTTTAGCAAATCAGTGCTACCCATGCAAATGTTGCAACAATAATAAAGGCAGGTGTGTATGCAGGAATGTACCGACAACATTTCGATCCATTACGATCTGTTCAATCGTTCTCTCAAATGATAGAAGCTCTAAGCAACAGTAAAAAGAACGGAACGCAGAATGTCAATTCAAGTCAATTCGGGTCAAAATAAAAATGGGCCATACCACATAAGTACAGAAGATCAAATGTGCTGATTTAATACTTAAGAAATTTTGGGAAGCCTTTTTGCCAAACTAATGCTGTCAGGCGATTGGGCATAGATTTAACCAGCTTCTGGCAATGATCTGGTGTGATTTTCAACCATTTATTCTTCAGGGCTTAATCAGATTAGTTTTGCTTTGAATATTGTGTTTTTTTTTAATTTCTCGTCCAAATAGCACACCACACACTCTATCGGGTTAAAATCACGCGATTGTGGTGTCGTTTCGAGCACATAATGGCAGTTATAGAGGGATCTATGAACATTATAGGCCTTGTGTTTGGAGTCGTTATCCTGTTTTCAGCGATTTCCATCAGATTCGATCTCAAAATTTTCAAATAGTGTTTGATGTCGATTATCTCCGCTAGAATGTGGAGATTTCCAGGTCCTGCTGTCGATATTGCACTTCACCGACTCTAAGCCGCGTTTTGTAGTTGGTTTCATTTCTTTCCCGAAGCTCTTCTTACAGTTTCTCCACCCATATGTACAACTATTTGAACTAGAAACATAACACTTGTTTTCGTCCGTAAGACATACTTTACTGCAAGATATTAATTCTCGGTTTTATATTCACTTGCGAAAGCTAATTGTTTTTAATTGTTTGCCTTACTTATAAAGGGTTTCATTCTAGCAAATCGGCCATTGAAGGTGTGCTTTTTCAATATATTTCTGATCGTTTCTGGTCTACAGCTTTCCATGGTATTTTTCTGTGGCCAGTTCTTGTTTGGCCGTAAAAGCTATCTTTCGGTGCAATGCGAAAATATTTTGCATTTGCTCGGTTTTCGTTTATTAACAAAAAAAAATCTTCGTACCGCTTGATAATATTAAATTCTGTAGATCGAATTTGATTCACATTTTCTGCAATATTTCGAACAGTTTTCCCTAATTTGGAATGTTCGAACATAAATTCTCTAATATTTGTTGACTGATATTCTATTCAAAAACTTGCTAACTTGATCGAAAAAACTCTTCAAATGAAGCATTAAGATTCT
This sequence comes from Stratiomys singularior, assembly GCA_954870665.1. NCBI lineage: Eukaryota > Metazoa > Arthropoda > Insecta > Diptera > Stratiomyidae > Stratiomys > Stratiomys singularior. The sequence goes on along the minus strand of OX940881.1, from coordinate 28,096,303 downwards.
GTGTAAATGACAAATAAAAATTGACCGGAGGTGAACCGTTATCTGGAGTAAAATAAATCAGGGTTACCATGTGTCCCATTATTATTTTGACCAAAAATTTGTGACTTTTTAAAGTTGTTTATTATTGCCGAAAAAGAACGCGTACCGTATCCAATGCTGTATCTGAGAATCGGGCAATTATTACGAGATCGTTCCACAATTTTGATACTTTCTTTGGTAGTGTAATAGCGGTTAGTGGAACAACTTTGACGGGATGGGAAGTGGGAGGATATAGTAGTCGAAAATCTCAAAAGACATCGATGGGCCTATTGGTTCTGCAAAAAAGTTCATTTGATTATATCCAACAATATTATAGAACATATAAAAAGTTATACTGAAGAAAACGTACGTTGTGTTTTGAAAGATTATGTGATTTCAACCACGAAGTTTCTTGCGTTTATTGGGGTTTTGTATACGAGGGGAACTATTCGATAGTTTAGTTGGAACTATTCGAGCCAACACAGAAGAACTTCGAAGGCCAGCAAAATCCAAGAAAGATAATATGAAGCACTATGTATAAAAATATGTAACACAGAAAAGAGGCTCTTACTAAACGCTAAGCATACCTTTATAACAATAAAATACACTTAAAAACATTTTCCAGAAAGAATGCCATTCTGCACTGAGACAAAGTTTGGAGGAATTGGAAGATTCTATACGGCTTCCTGATCAAAGATGAGGAGATGTTCTTCGAATCTGGACCGAAAGTGGATATTGGGATACACTTGATGTGACTGCGATCAGACAAGTGCCCTTCAGGTAATTCTGAATGATCCAAATCAAATAAACTAATACTTGGATTGCGTTTCCCAGGGCATCAAGAATGTCTGCCCATCTATCGACGTTGAACGCATTCCTGCTGTCGAGCATCAGTAGGAGAATTGCCCGTTGGTTGGGCCGTCTTCGTACCTCTACCTTACCTTTTGCGCTACCTCACCGTGCGGGGTCACCACCTCTACAACTGCGGAGCACCCATTCTGCAACCATACTGCCGTATGGAAATGAAGCAGCGGCACGGATAATAACAAGAAATCTTCCCTTATGGGTTCTTCGAGAAATTCCCTACCGTATCTAGCATACGTAACGGATGGTATGCTCGAAATATCCCCCATCCCCTGCTTATCAGCACGATTCTTACCATAGGTTCAAGTCATAGACTAATTGAAACACCTCAGCTTGAATACTGTCTGGTCCTAAGGCCTTCCTAAGTAAAGATTTTTTTTTTGTGTTTTGGAATTTTAGAGGTTTCAAAGACTCCGTAGTTTTCCAATAATATTTTAAAGGGTGACCTCTGGCTTGAACTACAGCCACATGCTTTCAATTCATCGGCTTCGATATTTTTTACCAACTTGAATTTTATATGAAATTTCGAAGTGTCTTGGAAATTTCTTGTTAAAGTTTATTTTTCAAGTTTTTATCGTTTGAATTGAATCTAGCCACTTGAAGCTTTATGATGGACTGGACATTATCACATAGATTCAAGTCGTGGCTGTACGGAGACCGATCCTACGCGTCGATATTCTGAAAAAAATTGGCACGTCTACAATATTTCTTAAAGCAAAATTAACTTTTAAATGAATTCTTCTAATATAATAGGTAAGACTTGTAGAACTCCAAACTTGAAACATTGTCCGCAGAGTGGTATGGTACATTATCCTGTTGCAAGACAAAATTTTGGGTGTCTCCAGATAGCTTTAACCCATAAGGCTCGATTTCACCCAAATAAACGGCAGCTGCTTTTTTTGAATTAATGAAGCCTATTCGTCATAGATTATCACCACCACGACACCGTAACATCCCCTAATTTAAGAGGAAGTCTTCGAAGACATTGATCGCTAAGCCCTTCACGAGGATCCTAGCACAATAGAATTCTTTCGTCCCCGAAATGATTTTAAAATTTCGATATATTCGATAAATAATTTGCGTAGTGGGCTTGGTCGCCCAGAGCCTTTCTTCCATTCAGTGTTGACCCTTACTCGAAACTCCTTTGGATAGGGCGCCACAGTGTGCTAAGGAATATTTAGCCTATAACCTCAATCACATCTGGTAAAATTTTCCCGTGCTATAACCACAATATTGCTCTCTACTATAATAACACAGGCGCTGAAAAGTCCCGGGCCTCACACGCAGATGGCGCTGAATTTATTGCGTTCCACTACTTCTCATTCAATACTCAGCTTCAGGTAAGCCACTAAGACAGCTTTCAACAATTCATGACATTCTATTCATTAGTTTGTGAATTATTGTGCTAACAATGACGGTACTTTTGATATTTCCAGAACAATGAATGGTCCTTACAGTAAATCAACAACAATTTCGTGCTTTAATTTTTTACTGCTTTATGATCGACAAAAATACCGTTCAAGCAAAGCAAGGGCTTGAAAAGTGTTATGGGCACTCCGTTTATCGGAAACAATAACACGATGTTGGTTTGCTGACTTCTAACGTAGTTGTAGAGACACCGATGATACAAATCGCAGTGGACGTCTAAATGAGGTGGTAACACCAAAAAACAGAGAAAAAATCCATGAGATTGGTTGCATGATCGGAAATTGAAATTACATGAGTTAGCTGACATCATAAAAATATCAAAAGAACGTTTTGCCTTTTTATTGAATGTGCAATTGTCTATGAGAAAGCACTGTTCAAGTTAGTGCCGCATTCGCTCACTGTTAACCAAAAATAACAACGTGTCGATGATTCTGAGCAGTATTTAGCCATGTTTCAACGTAACAAATCGGAATTTTTGCACTGATGTGTGACAATGGATAGAACATGGATCCATCACTTCATTCCGGAATCTAAACATTTATCATCTGAGTGGACAGTAACTGATCAACTTAAATCAAAATGTTCAAATGCTTAACAAGCAGCTGGAATGGTTATGGCATCAGTATTTTGGGATGCGCGTAGTATATGATAAAGCGTTATTGGAGTATTTAAACGTCAAAATTGCGAAAGAACGAGCGCATATACCAAGTAATTTTGCCAATTCGATTTTGTTTCATCAATACAACGCACTGTGTCACAGCTAAATCAAAACAATGGCGAAATTTCATGAATTTAACTTCGAGTTGCTCCCGCATCCACTGCTTTCTTCAGATTTTCTTCAGCGACTGCTGCTTGTTCGCTGACCTTAAAAAGTGCTTTTCGCTAAGAAATTTCGCTCGTATGAAGAGTTTATCACTGGAACTAAAGTCTATTTTGACACAAATGACAGATCGTTTTAAAAAAGTGGTATCGAAATATTAGATCGGCGCTTGAATGATTGTGTTGCTCTTGATGAAAATGATGTTGATGAATAAAGTCAATTTTCAACAAAAAGATGCGTGTTTTCTTTGTTAGCGCTAGGACTTTTCAGCCCATGTGTTAGCTTGTCTCATATTGAACTCAAATTGTGCTTGTATTAATCCCAAATTTTTCACTATGTATAGACAGTATCACAGTTTGCTTTTACACAGTATCAAAAATTGTCAAATTATTCCCTTTTCATAACATTAGCGAAAATGGTTATGGCTACGGGAGCACACTTTAAGTCGCTGTTTAAAAATTAAACTGAGGGAAATAGAGTAGAGGAGAGGGGCAGTAATTTTCGAAGTTATAAGGAGTCGCCAAGTGCGATTTTCTATTAATTTAGAAAGGATAATCGTGCATAGCAAGGACTACAGAACAGAATATACCGAAAAAAAACATTTGAAAATGACTCAATTTTGATGAATTATTCTGAAATTATTAACAAAAAACAAATTATTTTATATGAAATTATTATAGGATAGTAGAAATTATAGGAAAAACCCCGTAACAATCAATGCAGAAAATATAAGGAAAACGAGACAACGTCTCTTTCCAAAATTTAGAACAATTAAATAGCCTCCTTCCTTGATTGCAAATCGCGAGAAAATAAAAATCGACCAGTTAAATATAATTTCGGGCTTTCAAAATTTAAAGAATTTTGGGAAAATCATTCCCTTTGGATTATTAAAATCAATTTAGGTAAATATTGGAAGAGAAAACTTTCCCTTTTACGGATAAGGCTCCCAAAAACTACATTCTGAGCATGGCGAATCATTTGGGTTAGTGCAGTTTTAATCCTGCCTCGTTACTCCCTCCAACAAAAGTTGAAAGTAATGTTTAGTCTTCCTGGAACTGGGTTAAAACAAATATTTGAAACACAATCTCCAAAATACGAGTTCACCTTTCTTCCGAATCAACCACAGAAAAAAAAAATCTGTCGACACTTGTGAACATCATCAACGACCAATAAAAATTTAAAATCATCAACCGCAAACATGTCCTTTCCAAGTATTTCAATTCACATACGTTTCTAATTTCGGGGTATGAACTCGGCATGCCATGTGTGAGTATACATTAGAATTTCTACATAGTTGAAAATGAAAATGGTTATGTTTTGCTTCTGCACGGATTATCCGGATTAAAATAACACCTTTCCATTGTTGGATGGTTTTAATATACATTTTAAGGGGCTTTTAAAAGACTGTCTGAAACGCTGGGAGAGTTAAAATCACTCCCATTAGGTATACACGGCTGAAAAGTATTAGGACATGCTTGTTAGCATTAACAACATGATGATGATATATGCACTGATCCTTTTCGGTCTACCCTGAAATGCCGTGGTGGATAATGCGCAACGGGGACAAGGTCCTTTTTATTTGGGAAATTGGGTTTAAAGAAAACCATTCAGAGGAAAAATAATGGTAGCGCGTTCGCTTCCCTATTAGTTTGTGTCGATTTATGAGCTTAGTGGAACGATGGATTAAATATTGATGGAAACGGAATTATAGGAACGTACTTGAATGTACAAGGATGGGTGATAGCACAATTACTTTCGACCCTTACTGGTGGTGAACTGGAATATGAGCTGCATTTTTGAAATCAACACTTTCTACTTATTTCGGCCGCGTTTCCGCGAATGCCCCACCGGGCTCCGAGTGCTGATCCAGGACACAAAACTTTTTATGAGGATTTCCTCATTCTCAATTAGTTAAACAAGATCAAAGGCGACTTGTGTTACCACTTTGGCGCTGTTTGTACGTCTGTGTCACCAACTTGCAAAGACCACATTCTGCGTTCCGACTCATCTTTTCAAATTAACGCTCTCATGGCCGTGTCATATTTTCCAAATATTGAATTTCAGCTAAAACCCAGTCATAATGGGTATCACTCATAACTTCCTGCAATTAATACTGGATGACGATTTGGTGGGTCCATGCTGTGTTGCTGGTAAATGCTCTGCCATCTATACCTGGAAACTCTTTAAATAGCTGTCAGAGAGCCTCCTCAGTGTCTTGGAAGATTGACGCGGACCATTTTGGGTGAGACAACGACACATCAAAGATGACATGCAACATTTGTACGTAACGTATGTAAATATGCGTGTTTTAGTCGCGCATCAGCATCCATCGAACTACAAATAGCTTTGAAATACGTCAAACTTTAGCATATTTTCGGTTGCATTAAGTCGCGGTGTCGTAGGAAGTGAAGGAGGAAGAAAGCATTCCAATACGTTTTGTTGCATTAACCTTTACTTGCAACCTATTTTCGTGTTGACAGAGGCATTATGCACCTTATTTTGGATGCATTTAAGATTTCGTTGTGGAGTTTCCCTTAAGAGGGATCGTGGCGCCTAACATCCGACATCTGATGTTGCTCTTTCGAAAAAACTTTCCCCGTATTATCTCGTCCTAATTGATTTTCAGCAATTTGCCATGGCTTGATGCAATGAATCGTGGAATGTAATGCAATGGGCGCCGTTGTTATTTATTTTCTTTGAAACTGATATTTTATCGTAACGCACTCGATAAACACGAAATATTCGTATCAGATTCCCGGAAAATAAGGACATGTGTTGCGTTTTCAAGGGCGGTGTGGCTTGAAATAATTGATATGTTGCTTGGTCTGATAGAGTGTAATGTTAAGCAACTCCATATGGTGGTGAATCGTTTTGAATCAGTTTGTGGAATGCTTAAGATATTCTGCACACTTCATTCGACGAGGATCATTTTCATGACCCATAACACGCTTTTCTTAGTCTAGATTCAGATTGAGCGATTAAATGAGAAATATCGGAAGTCAGTAAAAACAACATTATTCATCAACAATAAACAATGACGAAGCATGCAGTTTACATTTCCTTAGCCACAGCAACAACATCTGCAACAATTTACTTCATGCTTTGTTAGCAAAATCTTAAAAATGGCTCACAAATTTTGTTTATTTTTATATAATATAACAAGTAATCATCTCTATGGGCTTATTTATGTTAAAATTTTACCCAGGATTTTTGTTCGTTACTGAAATCCGTAACCTGTAAGTTGCTGAGACTTCGGACCTTAGTAACGAGCCTCAGATACAATTATCTACAGGTGCTACTTTGATTGTTCAATCAACTTTCAAGTTAAGGTAAACGTTTACTATATTTAAATTTGCTACAGACTCCAATTCATTTTCGAAGATGTTGGTAATAGCTGCAATCAAGAGGAAAACTGTAACCCCGCCAAACATTAACTTCAAATTCAATTGTTGGAATTCGATACGAATTCCAAACCGACTCGATTATTGAAATTTGCTAGGGACTCCACCTTATTATCGCAGGAGTATCAGCTGTAATTTACATTAATTTAAAAATCTGATGTTAGATTTGAAACGTTCACGTTCTTAATAAGAGATTAATAAACGTAGACTTTAAAGCCGAGTTGATACTCTCTATCAACTTTCTTCGTTTTGAAGAAGGTGGAATGAGCTCAAGCTGGTTTCGAACACGCGTCCCTGTCGCTTCTCGTCAGGTGCCAACTCGAATTTGATCAGAACTTCCGCACCCATGAGTCTTCGCTGAGTTAGCTTAGCAAGGATATAAGTCACTTACAATGTTGTAAGTGAAAATGGAAAATTTGATCTACCAAAAACTTCTGAAATGTCTTCGTGTTCTCTTACTTTTACACATCGATTTCTGTACCTCCTATGACTACAATTGATGTAGCTACCGTTATTAGAGCAACAAATACGACTGATGCTATTGTCGCGACCAACCACCTACTTCGTTGTTTTTTGCTCGGTACTGTACGGATGTTGACGTCATTTCTTGTGCATTAATCCCGATTCTCACCTATTCTTCTCACCTGTCATTCCCTTTCACCATTTTCCCCACAGCACTTCTCCAAACATCCAACTCAAATAGATGGTAGACGATCCAATGTTTATGAAGTTCATATAACTCAAATGCATTGAATACTATCAACAAAATTTCGTGGCACAATGAAATCAAATGAACTCCACAGGCGTACGTGCAGGATAAGATTAAATCATTAAATGCTTGATGTTTTTGCAGAGTAACTCATGTCAAGCAGCTCCGTCGCGCAGTCGATTGGGGGTGGCTGTTGGAACTCAAGGTGCTGGATACGAGTCCACCCTGAGTTGTAGTCTTTAAGCCGTTTTGGCCGCGTCATCTTATTTTAAGATGATTGACATCGCATTCAATCAATCTGACGAAGTTGACCTTGATCGAATGGTAAAAGCAGTAATATCCGCGTACAGGAGACAACACGGGACGTGTTGATGGTGCTGTGGAGTTAGTGACTAATCAATGAGTCGGATCGAACTCGTGAACTCGTAAATTTTGAATTAAGAAAAACGCTTGAAACCAAAGGATAAATAATTGCGAATAAGAAAAGAAAGAAACTTTTTTATTGGAAAAAAAGCGTATCGAGAATTAGGAAGTGCGCAAGAAATCGCTAAGATATCAATCTTTAAACAATTGCAAAGGTAAAAAATTTAAAAAACTGAAAAGTGGCCAAAAGCCGCACGACAATGGATGTTTCGTTGGGTTGTCAATACCCGAAAGAAAAGAGTAATTTAACATGGGTCAACAGTTATATTCGAAAAAACCTTAACTCTAAAAAGTAAAAACAAGGAGCAAAAAACAGAAGTGATACGTAAATACTGAATTGAGAGGAATTATTGGAATTATCTGAATTATTTCACTGACTCAAAGACTCAAGAATTCACGGAGGAGATGTTATAATATAGTATTAATATATATAATACCAATAAGTACATAAAAATGCATCTAAGCCGTACGCTATCGGGATAGGTGTAGGGTTATTCTTAGTGGAAATTTAATTTGAAATTTCTGGCCATCTAATTCCTTTGCTATTAAATCTCCTTAGTATTTCTTATTCTTTTCTCATTATATTGTTTTCGTTTTAGATTTATTTTAATAATATTAATTTTTTTTTTTGAGTTTATTGAAGTATCCCTGCTCCGCTTTCTTTTCATTTTCCCCATAATGTCCTTCATGGGTTTGAGATAAAAATGCTCCAACACGGACAATGATCTTTCCCACCAACATCCCGAGTAATTAATAGCAGCCAGATTCAGTAAGCCCCCTAGGGAACCTAAAGATCTATCTCAAGTTAATGTCTACGACCACAGCAACTGAACCACTTAAATGACCATGGTCACCGTATAACTGCTAATACTACGTATACTGCTGTTATTGCTATCAAAACAACTGTTACTTCTTCTTTTCGTACTACAAACAACACCATCAGCAACTTTTTCTTGGAACACTACTCTTATTATCCTTTGTGTATCGCCAAGATTATTACTATAATGTACTACTAGAATTAGTCTAGGAATTCTATAACTACTACTTCTACTACGATTATACTAAAAAATTACTAAAACAGGTATTACTGGTCCTGCTACTTCATCTACTACTACTTCTACTACTGCTACTTCTACTTCTACTGCTACTTTTGCTACCACTACTACTACTTCTACTACTACTACTTATACTATTACTACTTCTACTACTGCTACTTGTGCTGCTACTACTACTAATACTACTACTATTCCTACTACTACTACTACTACTACTACTACTACTACTACTACTACTACTACTACTACTACTACTACTACTACTACTACTACTACTACTACTACTACTACTACTACTACTACTACTACTACTACTACTACTACTACTACTACTACTACTACTACTACTACTACTACTACTACTACTACTACTACTACTACTACTACTACTACTACTACTACTACTACTACTACTACTACTACTACTACTACTACTACTACTACTACTACTACTACTACTACTACTACTACTACTACTACTACTACTACTACTACTACTACTACTACTACTACTACTACTACTACTACTACTACTACTACTACTACTACTACTACTACTACTACTACTACTACTACTACTACTACTACTACTACTACTACTACTACTACTACTACTACTACTACTACTACTACTACTACTACTACTACTACTACTACTACTACTACTACTACTACTACTACTACTACTACTACTACTACTACTACTACTACTACTACTACTACTACTACTACTACTACTACTACTACTACTACTACTACTACTACTACTACTACTACTACTACTACTACTACTACTACTACTACTACTACTACTACTACTACTACTACTACTACTACTACTACTACTACTACTACTACTACTAGTTTACAGTTCCAGGCTAGGTTCTCGTTGTGACAGTGGAGGTGTTTAGTCGGTAGTCCGGTAGCGGGAGTCCGACACTCGGGGCGTAAACAGCCTTCACCTCCCAAACAAAAAAAAACATCTACTAGTACTATTTGTATATGCCAAGACACCGAACTCTGCTGTTAACATACTTGGAATTTCAAAATTTTAATTACAGGAATCATCTGATCCTTTAAAAATACGTCAATAACTCCATTTTGGTTCCAGTGAATCAATTCTTCTCCTCTACATCTGAACTGAATGACCAAAATTCAAATTTTCCTATGGTTAAGTATGTCTCTCAGGAATCAGGACTTTAACATTTCAAGGAATGTGCAGCTTAATTTAAAAAATAGCCTCCTCTTAGGCCCAATTATCCACAGCCTCCGGTCTTGATAACTATTTGCAAACCAAATGGGTTGATTACATGATTAGACCTTCCTACAATCAGGCTATTAAGCGTTCAAATGATTATGCGGTTTACCCGATAAAATCACTATTTAACGCCTATATAACGTAGAAACTCAAGAGCAATCGGCACAGAATGATTCATCTGGAATCGGTGATAACCTTCCTTTACAGGACTCATCAAACGAGGACTACTATGAGCAGTACCGAACATACAACGATGTTGAAGACGATGATGGTGACGTAAATCACTATTATTACTTCTATTACTACTACGAAAACTACTACAATTGCTACTACTACTACTACTACTACTACTACTACTACTACTACTATTACTACTACTGTCAAAAATGTTCGCCGTAAAACGCCCCAGACGTGATTCAGATAATTTATTAAGGCCTAAATTTGCTCGCACATGACGTAAAAACACGACTTTACTATGGAAATGGAAAAGAATGAAGCGTTACCATTCCTGAATATAGGTGAGAATTATTAGAACACAACAAAGTCTCACTTTTGACATTTACAGAAAAATAAACAGCAACACAAATAACGGTCCCGAGCTCATCTAATCATGCATATCCACAATAGCTGGCAGCGTACAACAGCGAGGTTCATCGACTGGTCACTTATCCACTAACACCTGAAAGTTATGAATGGGAAAAATGATTGATATTGGATACCGCGAAAATAAATGGCTACAATGAAGTATAAATTATGCGGATTGTACAACGGAAAGAAGCACATTTAAAGAAAACAACATATTCCACATTATTCAGCGTCACAAATGAGAGCAAAGATAATAAAATAAGAGTAAGCCTCCCTATGTCAACTAAGTTCAATAGGCTCAAAAACATTTGGAAAAAGTTTGACACAAATGTTGTTGGGACTAGGTACAGTTCTGCCTCAAATTCCAAATGAAGATGGAAAAGACCCACTGAAGAAGGACATGAAAAGTGGCATGTACAGAGTAGAGCACCCAGTAAGCAAAATGAAGTACGTAGGACAAACAAAAAGACTAATAAAGGGACGATTCATGGAGCACATCAGAGAAGCGCAAAATGCAACAAGAAATGGGAATTTCATAATGACCTCATCAATCGCTCCTCATATTGTCGAGCAAGGATATTATATCGAATGGTACAAGGTATAAGCTATGAAGCAGGTGAGTAGAATCTTGAAGCTAGACGTATGGGAATGTTTGGAGATCATGAATGTACCTGATAATCAACGCCTAATAAAGATGCAGAGAACTGCCCATCGGATATAATAAAACTGACAAGCAAGTCGAAGACAGCTTCCGTGAAGCTTTCCAAGTAAGAAATTCCAGAAATAATGGAAGACACTCTGAGCATTAAGCTTCATATATCTAAAGCACCAGGTGTCAGATATCTAGCAAGGACGATTAGTATCACCCCAGTAATAACAGAAATTTCTATCCCGGAGACCATGTTTGTTGTGCGCATGTAAATCCAACCGCTTTCAGTTTTTCTCCTCCCTGGAAGTGGGTCCATAATTTTAGCCAATAGTGTATGACAGACAACATGACGTTCATTGAAAATGTTCTTCTGGATGTTGACATAGAAGATCTTCCTGTGTTGATCAATGACCGACTATCGGTTGCAGCCTCATTGGTTGTTCTTTTGTTTTGCTCGAAACTCGAAACGAATTCTCATTTCCGGGTCTATCAATGCATCCAAGTATCTAACTGCTGGTCTCAATTTCCTAAGCATTTGCCTTATATTGATAGGTCTTACCCTGTTTATTCACTTCTTTGTGAAGATGCCCACTTTTCTTCTAGTGGTAGCCTGAACTTCCGAAGAGTCCTTGATTCGCCACAATAGATACATAGTCTTAGTTGCTCGTACTCGATTGTACCTTCATTGAGTAGCATCGCAACATCGTCCGCATCACTGATCGAGAGTGACTCATCAAGGGTCGTAGTAATTCGTCAATTGCGGTATCCCGCCAGTCTAGACTGAGGACGGAGCTCTTCCGCAAAAGATTTACCAAATATAGCAACAATTATACATGTCAAAGAATAGGCCACGATCCTTCAGATAGTCTTGAATCACCTGTGGCAGTTAATCTGTTACTTCAAAATCAGTTACTTCAAGCTCTTCCTGCAGATCCGTCAAACTAACACAGCTAAACGCATTTCAGGCCAGTAACCAGGAGAACTGTTCATCCCTTTATGTCCTCACACGCTGCTCTGAACACATCTACTAAACAACTGCATGGACGTTAGAGCTACCCCCTTTGAAGTCATACTTTTATGGAGATTTAGTAGCTCCTAGTGGGAGAGAATTTTTTCGGCAGTGTCTAGCATTTATAGTGGATGCTATACAGATGGGGACTCAAGACTCTCCTTCCTCATGCTGATAAGAGCCACGTTACCATCGCTCTGAGAACTTTCTAACACGTAGGCGGGTTGGGTTGATACTGCTTAGTAGCAAAGTCAGACGCAAATGAGAAATAATCGTCCTGGAGTGACTCTTACCGTTAGAGGCAGGACTGCTTTTCCCTGTACCAGCTGACTGAAACGCAGAAATTCCGCTTGTATTCCATTGTGGCTGGATTCAAGAAGAGCAGAATGGGTAAGAAAAAAGGAAAACACAAAGCGAATTCTACTTAGTTTTGCTAAGTCAAAAATAAGGCAAAGAGACGACACAATCTTATCGATATTTTTGGACCCATATTAACAAGATGACATTTCGGTACAGAGATATCGAATAACCGACTTATAGCCCACGTGGCTCTTGCCAATGCGTGGCCTAACTGATGTTGATTTCTTTGAGCCGGTCTTTCGCAGATGACTCATAAACTGATGATCTGATGCGTGACATCAAAAAACTGATGAACTGATACGTGCCTTGGAAGTGCTCGCTGCTGCTCTCGTCAGGATTTGTGACACTCCCTTCGCGCTTAAGAAATTTCTATTCATTAAGGTCTAACTGGAGTTAAGGTCGTAAGGGTAGGGAGTTGTCGGGATTATTCGCATGATTCAGTTCCTCTTTTGCTGGAAGTTCTCCATGTTCTCGAGAAGCTGTGATGAATTTTCAAAAAAATAGTAAAATAATAAATAAATAATTAATAATTAATAAATCATAATAACAGGGCAAAGGAAACAAAGGAACAAGGTTATAGAGACAGAGTTATTTGAAAATACAAAGGCCGCATAATGGCATAAAGTTACTTTTAACCGACTAGCTCACCGCGTGGGCGTGGGGGTTAGGACATTATTTAAGCCCTGATCCTTCCATGTCACATACACACACACAGAGAAAAAGCTTACTCCTTCATATTAGATTAATAAGTGAATAAAAAACGACCAAATATCAAAGGATCAAACCACCTGTGAATTGTGCTGCGCTGATTCTGACCACATGTCAATTGTGCTGCGATGACTCTGAACAACTCTGCTTCCTCTAGCACCTCAGCTGGTTTCGGGACTTCACTTTTTATGATGCGCTACCTGGGATCGTGCTTCCTCTATTGATTGATAGTCCTATTGATTGATTCGTCGATTGATCCTTTCTTGATACTTCTATTGACACTCCGATTGATACTTCAATTGATACTTTATCGATACTTCTTGATACTTCTATTGATATTTCGATTGATTGATTCCTCTTTTGATTATATGTCCCATACCTCACAATTTCTATTCTTTTTATAGCGATATGTACACAACAACCCAGTGAATCATATCAATAGAAAATTTTATCGCAAATAACTTCCAAAAAATTTTTTGGTTTTTTTTTGCTACTTGGAATATTTTTTTCTGAGACTTTTTTTTCTGACATTTTATTTTTACTAACTTTTTTTTGTTTTTTATTTTTTTTTGTTTCGTTTGTTACTAATATTATTTAACTAAATATTACATAATACCTGAATCCAACTATAAATGTTTTTATTTTAATTTTATTCTTACTTTTATTTCATCTCGTATGATTTTCATTTAACTTGAAAATATGGGTACATATAAAAAAAACTTAACCAAAACAATTATTAGTTATATTCAAAATTAATTGTTATTTTATTTATTTATATATATTTTTGTTTGTTTGTTTAATGTTGCCTACACATCGGAATACGTAACAAAGCTTCCGTCAGTGGTGATAGCATCATAGGCCACTCAGTGTCCGCTTTCTTAATATTCCATCCTGGTTTGGAGGTTAAATCGTATGGATGTTGAGAAAAATCAGTCATAGATCTCCTGGACGTACTGGTGATCTCCGGCTGAGGTGCTTTGACGATTCTCACTTTTCAACCTTTGGTGTTAAGGACTGTCAATGAACATTACCCTCACTGACTTTCAAGCAGCTCGTAATGCCAAAATATTGAACAATCATGAAAACGAGACCTTCCTTTTAATGTTGTGTGTGAGTTGTTTTTTTATTTTATTTTATTTTATATATTATTTTATTTATTGTTCCTCAATTGAATTTTCTGCCGTTATTGTTCAGCGATTAATTGCTTTTTCAGAAATATTTTTCCAAAATGAGACCAATTAAGAACATTAAATAGTCTACGCAAACGTCATGGGCAATCGTTAGATGAAGTTGCAGGATATAGTTACCTTTGCTAAAACTATCTACAGACAGTGAATTTTTCATTTTGCACTAGCTTCGTTGTTCCTCATTTTCCGCGAACAACTTTCATGTAAAAGTTTTACTTGAAATGGTTGCCGTGTTTCCTCAAAATTTTGAAACAATCAATTTTGAATTTTGAAAAATTTTAGTACCTAACAATCGAATAAATCCCTATGCTCTTCTGCTCCCCGGAAGCTAATTAACACTCACTTGCGAGTATAGTAGCAAGCTGTCCAAGGAAGCAAAACCGCAACAGTCAGTTGCGCGGAAGGTTTCGGTCACTGTTTTTTTTTTGGGATGCTCACGGTCTAATGTTGGGCGCTTTCATTAAAGGGGTAAAATCTATCACTAGCCAACATTATACACGCTAATCCGAATGCTTCTGGACTAAAATCCTCAAATATGGTGCAGAAAAAACCTTGCATCCACCAAACCATGCAGCGTTATCAAAATCAATGAAAATTATGAGGAAACATCGAAAATGAAATTTAGATTGCATCTCTAACCAGTATCTATTTTCCTGACATGGTTACGGGAGACAACAGCCTGCCAGTAGATTTCAAAAAGGTGTTACAGGAAAATGATTTGGAAGCGACATAGAACTAATAACGGAAGAAAACGAACATTTAGGAGAAGGACGAATCCCTCCGTCAAAACTGTTTCGAAATATAGGAAATCGTTGCTTCTGAAGGATGCCATATGGATTAATTGAGTTATCCTTTAAAAAAAATGTGGAAAAAAAATTAAAATAAAAAACATTAATTATATATTTAACCATCACATTTAAATTTTTATTAAATTATTCAAAAGGATGCCATACGGATGTTGAAATGCGGCCTTCGAAAAAATAAGGTGACATTATGTGTTCACTGCACGTCTTTTTCACATATGCATATTTAGAAGAAATTTTTGAAGCGTGGACATGAAAGACCATTTGCTTTATCACAGCAAGGATCTTCTTCTTCAAATTGATTTCGGAATCCATAATGAAATAATTAAAGGCGTAACCGAATGTGGCAAAGTGAACGGTGACAGGACCAAATCAGCACTTGCTAATCTTAACTTCCTCAGCTACACAAAAAACTTTTTTTCCAGAAAGTTAAAATGATTTCACTTAAAAACCGTTGAATTTATTGTGAATCTTCAATGAGAAAAACTTCTGTTTTAGGCCTTTTATGAAGTATAAGTATGTGTTCAGGTTCCTGATAAAATTCCTTACCTGCGCCATCGTGGGAAGACTAATACCCTCCAGGGATCACCGAAGCCAGTAAAAACATTAACGGAGTAGCCCTAATTTTCCATTTTCCTTCTATCGAGTTCAATTTCATGCAGCTACCGAATTCATGGGAGTCCGATTGTGAAACTCCAATTTTCCTCCGGGAACCACTTAGATGTTGTATCATGTTGAAAATCTTTTATCTCCAATGAGCAGAGCATGTTTCCGAACAGTAGTCATATCTGTGTCTCGTTCCATGAAACGATGAGACGACCACCCACCATCCGAAAATATTTAACTCGCCACTTTCTAGCGCTGCAATTTAGTCGTGGAGCTGCGTGATGTATTCATTCGATACGTAATTCGTCAGGGTTTTCAGCGAGATGACATGTTTTCGTTGGAAAACTCTAAAAAGCTACATTAAACTTGACATTAACATGTTACCACCAACGAAGACAAAGCTGAATTGGTTGACCTAAAAGAAATATTGTCACTAGCTGTTGGACTTAAGTGTGAAAACAAAATATTTTCATTTGAAATATTTTGAAAGGATGTTGGCTCAAATACTCGCGAGATTGCTGGGTGGTAAAATGCATATAGGAGATCTAGTTGATTGAAATTGATGTTTTCTTGGCATTGCGCTTTCAAAATGGAGGTCCAACAAATGCTCAAGCTGTCCAGGTGCTATATTAGTGTGGCGCACTACTTACATTAACAGCTAAGACGCCAGCATTTACGTAATTTTTTTCTGTGTTCCAACTCACAAATTCGTCACAAAACGAATCGAAATATGTCTGTTGAGAGTTCCGAAAAATCCGAAATCCATCCAAGTGGCCATTGGTGTACGAGAACGTTACTCACACTCAACACTCCTATCACCTTTCATTCTAAGAACCCAAACCAAACACTTCTCATTATTACGCCAGATATTCATCTTGAACAAAAAATATATTATTGCTTTCGAAATCGATATCCAGACAAAGTACTTTATCCTTCGAGCTGTACTCAATGCAACGCCCGGATCGTTCAGGAGAGTGTCTGTCACCGCTTAGGTCCATTTTCATCTCGGGCTTATCAACTGCCAACCAATCAACCGAAGTCTATTATGCAGTTGTTATTAGTGGCAAAGGACATTTGCAAAACAAATTTTCTACCTTGAAAGCGAATTTCAGAAATTGCAAAGGGGTCTTCAGGCATTTGTTCGCACCGAGCATTGGTGTCCGTTTAGCCACATGCCCATTGTGATTGATTCGATGAGTGGAAAAGAAAAATCGAGAGATGAAAATAGAAAGATGTCATGACCATTCATAGCCATTCGACATTGATGAGCCGTGCTATGGTCGTTTGCTTCGACTTAATCCGTAAAAACCGATTTTCAGTGGAGATACCAACGATTTGGAAGATATATCCTTGACACTGTACACCATGCCATGAAGAGGATTTGTGGAAATCTCTTTAAATACGAACCACAAAGCAATGGATGGTGCTTAATGCGTTTCTTTCAGTATCGGACGATTGTGTTGCTGAAATGTTTTGGTGGAAGCACAAATTTCATTGTCCTCGAGTGAAAATTAATTTTTGCAAGGATCCGTGAAAAAATTTTTTCTTTTCACACGAAAGTGGCAACGGAAACCTTTCTGCTTTGTATCTACTCACTTTTGGATATTGAATTTAAAGTACTCTCGCTTGATGAAACTTTATGTCTACCATATTAAAGTTCACTGTACTTGCAGGATGAGGATGCTTAAGGATGAAAATGAAGATGCAATACGATTAGTATCATGCTTGTGTCTTCTAAGGATAAAAATGAAGATGCAATACGATTAGTATCATGCTTGTGCCTTTTATCACGAATAGTTCTTTTTCAACTTTATGTACAAAGGGTCCTTTGTGGCCTAATGAGCATTTCAGGATGCTTAACTCCTTAGATCAACATTGCCTTTCGTCATTCATTATTTAAAGGATAAGCAACATCATATGACTTTAATGGCATGTTATACAGGGTGGACTATTTAAAGTGGAAGCATCGGGCAACCCAATAACTTTTGACAGAATTTTCAGATCGACTAATGACATACCGCGTTGCAAGCGTCATTCCAAGACAATTTTATCATGGAATAGTACACAACAAAAGAACGCGCTGAAATTGTTCAGCCCTACATTCAAAATAACTTTTAAATTGTGAAAACCAAACGTGCGTTTCGTTCGAAAAATAAAGTTAAAAGTGCTCCCGGTAATAACACTATAAGACGTTTATACGCAAAATTTGTGAATTGTGGTAATGTTAGTAATGCCAGTCATGCATCCAGACAACGAACAAGACGTTCCGATGAAAATATTGAAACCTTACGAGCCAGTGTTGAGGAGGAGCTGACAACATCGTCTAGTCGTCGTTCTCATGAGTTGGGCATCGCTCGGACCACTCTCCGACGCATAATTCGTGTCGATTTGAAGATGTTTCCGTACAAAATTCAAATGGCACATGAACTGAACCCAGGTGATTATCTGCATCGCGTCGATTAAGCCAAATGGATCATCGAAATGGCCGAGAATGAGGCCAACTTTTGGCGAAAAATCATCATGTCAGACGAGGCACATTTCACGTTAAATGGAAGCGTTAATAAGCAAAATTGTCGGTTCTATGCCACTGAAAACCCTCAACTAATTGAGAAACAGCCTCTATACGACCAAAAAATTACAGTTTGGTATGGTGTTTGTGCGGATATGGTCATTGGTCCCTATTTTTTCGAAGACGATGATGGAGCAACGAAAACTGTTAATGGCGAACGTTATCGAGCCATGATAAATGATTTTGTGATGCCCATTGTTCGTGAAAATGGTTTGAATGGCTTCTGGTTTCAACAGGACGGTGCAACATGCCATACAGGTCGAAAAACAATCGATTTGTTACGACCATTGTTCCCCGGACGAGTTATATGGAAAAACGGTGATTTTGACTGGCCCCCGAGATCACCGGATTTGACGCCACCAGACTTTTTTTTGTGGGGCTATTTGAAATCCAAGGTATACGCTGATAAGCAAAGGACCAGAGCTCAACTTAAAGACAACATACGACGTGAAATCGCCGCCATATCGACCGATACATTGGCCAAAACGATGGAAAACGCCGAAAAAAGGGCACATTTTGTACTCAAGGCCAAAGGTGGCCATTTACGCGAAATCATTTTCAACAAATAGCTGTAACATATCTCCTTGAACCAAAATAAATTATAATCGAAATAAAAATAAATAATATATATATTCATATATTTTTTTCAAAAACAAATGCTTCCACTTTAAATGGCCCACCCTGTATTTAGTAGCAATACGAGATAAATTCCCGTATAGTATTGTGAGTTTCACGACCCCATCTGATCCTGTTTCTGAACACTGGTCGCTTCGAATCGCTCACTTTTTATAATGAGATAATTCTAAATAGTTCTTTATTAAAAACTTCAGTAGCCTTTGATTGTTTTGGGTGGACATGTGTGTCCATCCTAAGTGTCGGAATTTATCTGCAACAAACCTTACTTGTCAATCTTGTCAATCTCCTGCCAATCGGAGTTACTAACCTGGACCCGTGCGATACATTACTTCGGGCTAAATCTCCCTATTCTAAGCCTAAAGGCACATTCAAGTTGCAGGAATTCTTTTTCGCGTTGGAGTGGAAGAAGGACGAGAATTGCTAAAGAAGAAATCTCCTTCCAACCTCGACACCCCCATCCGATGAAGTATTCTTTTTTAAGTTATCAGGATTCCCCGAGCGTCATGCAGCACCAGGTTCTCTTTGTCAGCCAATTTCACCAATTCTGCAATTAGGCTACCCAGACAATGCATTGTTACTTTTTGAGCACACGTCCCGTCTTCAAAAAGATAGGGTGGCAGGTGTCATCTTTCTTTCCAATGCAGAAAATGCAATGTGGAGACTGTGACTTACCAATCTTATGCAGACAAAACTGAAAACAACCGGGTCTGCTCGATAGCTAGGCCAAAAAGAAGTCAGTCCCACCATGGATTTGGGTGAGTTACGGTTTCAAAATTTTGTGTAAAATTTTGTGTTAAAAGTGTGGTCTATTTTATTTTTGACTCACGCTCCAAAAATGTCGCTCTTTCTAGATCGCGTTGTTTTATCTCGCAGGCGACTGTTTTTTCCTCGTTTCTTTAGAGGAATATTATTCTACGCTGAGTCGGTAACATCCCTGCAAGAATTAGCATAAAAAACCCAGAAACTGACCCGTTTGGTAGTACTCCTCGGCTGTACACCTGCACCAACCAATTTCGCTGAATGAGAGCTTTGCTCTATTTCGCCACCCTAATCGAAGCATAGGTTGTACGACACACATCAAATGTTAACTTTCTGTTAGACTTGGTCCTCCAACATTGGCTATGAATCGACAGATTGCCGAGACCTCTACCGTCGCCTTACCTACCGTTTCTCTGATTTACTTATGTATCCTCGACACTGATCATTCTTACCCTAGGAATCCTCTAATTTTTCAGTATGGTTATTTTGGTTTTCTGTAATGCTATGCTAAATCCGTTAGTGATAATACTCTTACCAGTACCCCAACTGAGCTTGTGCGACTGTCTGCGCAGTGATCAGTGCTGCAACATTATCTGCAAAGACGATTGACAGCTTGTCCTCCGCCAGTTTGAGTATGAGCTATCTATTGTGGGAGATGATCTACAAATCTGAATTGAACGTGAACTATTGGAGAACACTTGTAGTAACTTGCATCCTCCATCGATCTTGCGCCATTTAGTACACTGCAGTCCTCCAGATAATTGCAATCGAGCCGTATCATCTTTCCAGGACATCCAAAATATTCGTCCATCTTGTGGAGTTGAACATAATCCTCACGTTCCGCTTCACTTGGAGGACCACCCCCCGCTTGGACCGATTACTAGATTACCTTCTTGGACTGCCGTCACCATTTCCTAACCTGAATCTTTGTCAAGCAACCCGGCTTGAAAGCGATATTACCGTGGAGGAATGTCACTAACGTCATGGATAAGGTCAGTGATTCTTCCGTTTATAAGTTTCTTGAGCACTTTCTCGTCCGTATCAGGTGAGACCGAAAACATTCATATTCTCTTAAAAGCTGTGTCAAGTAGAAATCAGCCTCACCATGCGCTCGATTGAGCCACGGCCTCAATTGAAAGACAAGCGTGCAGTCCACCTTCTCTTTGTGCCTTGCTCCCAGAACTGTATCCGATCGTTAAGAGAGCGTTGTCTCTTTTCCCTGTTGACCATTCCTCGGCTATCTTCGCTTCTGCGTAATCTTCTACGGAGCTAATGGCAACCGAAAAAAGTAATAAAGCTAGATTCAGTCTTTAAATATTTAAATTTTTTATTACAGACAAACATGGCTAGAGAACTTCAGTTATAACATATGATTTGTGATTAATTCATCAGCAATGTAAATAATATCTCCTTCGTCAGCTGTATGTGAGGACTCGTCATTTCGAGTTTTTGTCAAGTTTTTCACAATAGTTATGTTTAACAGGAGGAATGAATGTCAGCAGGTCCATCATGACTTTCCTTTCTTCCCTTGTCGCAATACTACCGTTAAGATATAATAAACACTGATCTACATTATTCAAACTTTGCGGTCTACCTGCCACAGATTTCTTTGCATTAAAAGCATCAAATTCTGAATCTTCATTATATGCACATTTGAATTATATGAGGTAGGGTGTTAACCTTTCTCACTTTCCGATTGCTTTGACACTTAGATTTAATGTTTTTCAAAAAGTGGAGTTAACCGATGTGTGCACTGATCTCCGCAATTGTATCAACCATTGAACTGAGACCTTCCAAAACGCTGTGCCTTTTTTGTATTTTTCAACAAATTTTATTGAATAAAAGTAAAAAATGTCGAAGAACATCAGGAATTTGTGAATTAATACATGTTTTCGATGTGGCCACCTTTGGCCTAGACGATGGTCCTCAAACCTTCGAAGAACGACGCGCATCGTTGTACGAATCTAACCGAAGAGATGCCTTAAGCACATCAACACTGAGGTATTTTTTTGCTTCGACCTTTGCCTGCAAAATGATCCAAATCCAGAAGTCCAAAGAATCGCATCGGGCGACCGTGGAGACCATTGTTCGGCTGAAAATGAAGAACGAAACGTTTACACATCACCATCATTGGTTGACGCGTGCTTCGTGCGACAGTACAGAGTCTTGTTGGAACGTCCACTCTCTCGAACTGAAATTTTTTGGTGCCCACGGCTTCGCAAAACCTTCCAGAACTAATTTACTGTACAAATTGGCACTCAACTTGATGCCTCGGTCCAGAAATAGCTGAGCAGAGCGTTCTTCGGGGGTCATCGCAGCCCAAACGATCACAAACGGTGTTACTTGATTTCTGGTGGCCATCCAAATGTCTAAATTGTCGTATGTCCTTTCTGTTAGGTAAACACGATTATTCTGCTTGTTCACAAGTTGCTCAATTGGATAATTTTTCACATCAGAACAGGCGATATTTGACAATTCACTGGCTGTGTGCAAGCGTAACAACTCCTCCTTGCTCGATCGAGCCTAACATTTTCTGATGATCGGTGAGATCTTGTCTCTTCCCAAATTTGTAGCCAATAGCCACTTGCGGCCACAATACAACAAAATTACATTATCCCGCTTTCATTCCAATTGTGTTTTTTTTTAAACCGATTGAGACGCAAAGTGTTTGGCGTGCTAGTAAAATATGACATTTACTGTTATTCAGCAACATATGACATTAACAGTGACGGCGGCGTGGAAGCTATAGCAGTGCTAAAAAAGTTGTAGTTCAATGTGGCCGCCCTATTTATAAGGAAGCTGATAATTTTTAAGGTTATTGTTTGATTATTTTTTTTCGATAGTGAAATATAACATGGACAATTTCTCCATTGGGAAAAGGTTAAGAATTATAATAAATAATGATAAGAAAAATAATGACATAATTTTATCAACTGGGATGAACTTTTAAAAGGTGGACATGACCTTTATTAAATGAAAATCCTAACAAAACTTATTAAAAATAATTCACACGAAACAAGGAGCATTTTGGGACAAATACTACGAACAAACATAAATAAAGAGGACCCACTGGACAAACAGGGTCTTTACAAATTATGCTTTGCGTGCCAATATAGCTTAATCGATCAATCAGGACGAAAGATAAGGACAAGATTTCGTGAGCACATGAGGGACTACAGCAAAAGAATATTAAAACCGTACAAAACAACTGAGTCCAATTTCGCAAACCACATGATTGACAAAAAATGTATACAAACTCATGTCAAGGAAACAGTGAAGGTACTACATGTACAAGATAAAGGACGACAGGTGAACGCACTCGAAAGCATGGAAATACAAAAGCTAAAACACTTGACGAACGACAAATCTTATACATAACTATTATAAGATAAAACTATTCTTGTTTGGATTAAATGATGAATTTAAACAAGATCCTTCAACCACACCCAATATTCATGAAAAGATTTTTCTTTATTTATTGGAAATAAATAGTCCAATAGTTTGAAATAACTACAAGAAACCCCTGGATCGGTTGTGGCATATTTTACCCGGTGGTTATAGTCCGTGGTTCTGTATGGGGTTCTCGTCCCGCCACGTGAAATACACAAGGAAAATTTTATTTGGAATGCATTCGGCCCGGAAGTTCGTAAGCTGCGTCCAGAAATGCCGCAAAGCGATCTTAACGACCTTTCCTAAATGATCAGCTGGAATGTGACGTTGCCACGCAGCTTATAGTCCTGATCCGACTCCCCTTGACTCCTCAACCTCTTGCTCAAGCTGTGGACACATTGAAGAAACGTTCATTTTCCGACAATGGAACACCTCCAATGAGGAGGACAAAATCTGGTGCTCAAAACCGACCGGACCCTAAACTTAATGGCAGAACTGCAAGGACGCTGACAAACGGGCACTGATTTAGAGGTACATTTCATTGAAAATTTCAAATATATTGTATTTTCTTCATCCCAATTTTCATTTGAGAAAATTGTCGCGGTCGGGACAGTTTAGAACTAGAAATAAAAGATTATGTTCGCAATCATTAGAAGCATTTTATGAGAGTTTATTGAAATGCAATTGTCCACCAAAAGTAAGTGGAAATATTTATCGTAATATAAAATAGCTAAAAACAACGCAAACTTGCAGATTTTTGCTATAAATGAAGTCCAAACTTATTTTGACAACAGGAGCTGGCAAGTTTATTCGACAATTTTTTCCACTGCAAGTTCATTCGGCCAATCTGCAATGGCTGCCATCTAGCACACAATGCACCTCGCCATTATCACAAATTTGATCGTAATAAATGTTGAAATCGTAAAAATAAAAATGAAATCGTCGAAACTACTCCCCCAACGCTTATTCAATCATTGTCATCATCATAAACCGCGAACAACGACAACTTCACAATTTCCGTTTGCAATCTTACAAGAAAACTCCGGAAAACTTTAAAGTTTGTACAAACTGTCGCAATCTTTCGAATTTTCAAGTGATGAACATGACATGGCAGCTAACGTGGCTAATGCATTTTTCCAACCCTCCCCAGAAACTTTTCAACGCCAGTTGTCGTCGTAGTCGTTATACAGCATATGAAATCTGATGGTAGCGACGAGAATAAGAAGAAAAGTTCCTTAAGGATTACGACATGCTCGTGCAAGTGTGGAAGTACGTGCCAAGTGCCCAAATAAGATCCTACCAGCGGCAATGGAGGAAAATGCTCAAGAATAACGGCAACATGCAAACATGTGATTAATGGCAACCACAGGTAATTACACGAGTCGAAATAAAATGGAAAAACTGGGAGTTGAGTAGTCTGCAAAGTACATTAGAGCCGCCACGGGGCAAGGATGCAGTCCACGAACTGGAGCTGCCTTTAATGGACCCCTGACACGTATAAATACTGAAACACCTGCTCGCTATGTAACGAATCTGAGAGATGGATCGCTTGCCCACCACCTGCCGGGTATTGTTACCATTCCGCCATGCAAGTTGCGGTGGTTGGGAAACTGGTGTTGGGGCTAAGGGAATTGGAGCAAGTTTAGCAACTCTTCGATTACAAGTTCCTTATTAAACAATGTTTGCTTCTACTTAACATTATGCTTCGCATTTCGGTCGCTGAGGAGCGTGATGAGGAGCCAGGGGCCGGGGTGAGTTTGGTGTCGCATTTGATATCTAATTTAGTGTCATTGGAGCCAGGAACTTTGCATTCGTCGTGAACAGCCAGAAGTCCTCAATTACGTGCAACCCAAGCACAGAATAAAACTCACCGTGGAATAGTCTAACAATAGACAGCGTTATTGGAGCTGGGAGGCCTCCTCACGACCAGATACGCCCAATGACTTATTTTCGTTGGAAGTCTCATATCACCCATTACATATGTGAAATGTGAGAACGCCAATCATCCGTTGGGGCGGCGAACGGAAAGGGCCGCGAAAGAGACGACCGTACGGGACCCACGCTGGGGGCCGATTGTACGGCGCATGTCTCCCGCCCAGCGCGACGTACATAACAAAATATCCACCCGACGGACGATTGTGGGGCGCCGTTCGTTCCCCAATGTGTCGGTGGGAGCACGTTGTACATGGCCTGGAAGCGGAACGGGGCTCCCTTTTGCGCCGCGCCTCCAGCACTCCGGTGTGGGGACCAACAAAGATTGACACCGACCGACCCTCAGCTACACCAAGCGTCAACCTGTCGTTGTTTTGTGCCAAAATGATTTATATCGGTTAGATTTGCAGCATCTGTGACGGATTGGGATTCGGATTCAGGCACCCAACAGCACGTGTCCTTTTTCGTTTAAATTCGAGCTCTGTGAATGGGAGCGGGCGTCGATGGCATGGGAGCAGAGTTTAGATACGAATCTATTTTGACCTGATTTAGTGAAGAATCGGGTCGATATTTTATACGTAGCTACGAAAATAACCAAATAGCGTGTTAATGGCGAGGACTTTCAAGTGTGAGCATCGACGTGTGATAACAACAAATCAAGTGACAACAGCAAGGTCATGCAGGCTTTGGGTTTTCGTGCAAAATAAAAGCATTTGCGTAATGAAGGAAGCTGCTTTATTTATCAGCCTACCAAAGTGACGAACTAATCTCGGGAACGTATGTTAATTGTTGGAACCCAAGAATAGAATACAGAGAGGCGTGGGTACCGCAATCGCAGTATTCGGTCCAACACTTTAAATAGTAAAAGTATTTTTCCGCGATTTCAATTACACCACACGTTACGAATAGCTTTTTTTCATTGAACGATGCTTTAGATTTTTTGGTGGAAATATGCAAATAGATCTTCACAATTTGTTGACGTCTTAAATTGTTTTAAAATATTTGTCAAACTGTCTAAGACCAATGGATCAGCACTCGATGTGTGACTTTCAGCTATAGATATGGCACTCAGGTCATTTGCTTTTATAATTTAGAACTTGGAAGAGGACTTTTTTGCTCTTTCTGTGGGTTTGAAATATTTCTCAAGTCTGTATATTATGATTGGCATATTGATGTGTTAATTTGAAGTCAATTTACGTTCACCATGAAAAAAAAATCAGCAGACTGAATCCTTTTTTTGTTTAACTTACTACGTCCGCTTGAAATTTTTGCAAATTAACTTTGTTAGAAAAAGATTTTCGTAAATATACATATTTTGTTACACGTGCAGTCCAGAGTGTATTAATTCGGACGCTCACTTCCTCGACATCATAAGGAAGGAGCCAAGAACATGGAGGACCCCGACGGGATCCCGCAGTTACCAGCACAGAGAGAAATTTCATCGCAATTTAGATAGGATCGTCCGGACGAAGGATAACGAACTACTGCTGCGTTAATGGATTACAAAACACTCCAGCGATAGAGAAGTGACGGTCAATACCTAGCGGAAACTTCAAATCTCACAAACGGAGGAGGATGAGAAAGTGGACACAGATTGCAAAAAAAAATAATTTTGTCTAATTCTTGGAACTGTTTTTGAGTGGAATGCAAATTTTTTTATAATGAAACTGAGCAATGTCCTTTAAATTCCATTATTTATTTGTTTATTTTTACAGATATTTCGCCTGCTTCTTGCCGAAATCTTAAGTTTAGGCGCGATTACGCAAAGAAATCTGGTCTTGTCCTTTTCATGCTCGTAGGAGTTTGCATCCGGCTGTTTCCAATCGGGTCTTTCCGTGTTTTTGGAAGTGTTTGTTGTAAAATTTCTGCAACCCTGTGGGTTGCAGGTAGTAAACATGTTGGTGTCGCTGCCGGTTGCCAATTTTTCGAAACCCTGGTTCGCTGTTTCCTTATAAGCCTAAAAAGAAAACGAAAACCATTGCCTCCATCTCCGTTAACCCTTAAAAGACCCCCTTCCGAACTCTGATGTAGTAACCATTTGGGTTACCCAGTGCCACGTCGAAAATTCGATATTTGCTAGCCTGTAAATTGGAGGATTTGAAGTTGGACTTGACGGACTTCGAGATCTCCCAAAGAGAATTTTACATGTTAAGGGCGAAAATTAATTGTATTAAGTTTGCTTAAAAAATTCAGAAATAAAGTGGTGAAATCAGCTTTTTTGACCGTTTCAAGTACATTATTTTATGGAATAAATTGAATCAAATATGGTGAAAAAATAGATAATTTTCGAAACATAGCCATGTATTCAGTGTAATTTTATATTTTCCAAAACAAGGCCATGTTTTAAATCATCTTCCAATGAGTAAAATATTTATAAATATAAAGTAAAATAGATTTGAAATAAGTATAAAGATTTCAAACTTCCCCAGCAGCAGTATCTGTGCGGAAGCACAAATAGCCAAGTTGACTTTCGGCCGTTTCGCAGAACAGAATGCAATCCTTCAGGCAATTTTGAACGATCTGCATCAGATATTCAGTTGGGATGATATTAATTTTTTCACCCAGAATATACGCCCATCTAGGGAACTTGAACGCATTCCTGATGTCCAGCGTTACTAAGAGGACTGCGAACTGACTGCGCACCCTGAACCTATAGTGGAACTGAACATATAGTGGAGTGCCCTGCTCTAAATCTGTATTGACGTGGGAAAAGGTCACTTGTCGCATGAGTCTCCCCTTTATTTTTCACGAGAACGGTAAACTTTCTCGGCCGTATCTAGTATGGAAAATCGAGAGTATACGGAAAGAGACTCATTCTTGCTGATCGGCACGAGTGTTGCGTATTCCATTGTTGAGTCCTGCTTGTTGATTCCTGCTTGCAAGAAGCAGGAAATCAGCGCAAAAGTGACAGATCAATTGCAAAACCTAGTCCTGGAGGCTTCTGCGATTTCAAGGAAAAAAACTGCTTATTCCTCATCTTTCCCCGTAAAGCATGGACAGTATATTGGTGGTATATCTTGTCGGCAGCTGATGACCGACTTCTGGCACATTGTCCACCTTGTCAGCGCCGTATACGCAGGCTTCTTGCGCAGGCTACAGGCGAGCGTGTAGCTCAGGCCCCACGTTCTGGAACAGCCGGCATTCCCATATGAAAATAATTCCTGGCAGACAGGCTACCCTTCTGGTGCATGCCTCATCCTGGCTTTGCGATCTTTGAGTTTCTCGTTGGAGTTTGTGACGTTCCCTTCGTTCATCGGCCATTT
Source organism: Stratiomys singularior (assembly GCA_954870665.1). Taxonomy (NCBI): domain Eukaryota; kingdom Metazoa; phylum Arthropoda; class Insecta; order Diptera; family Stratiomyidae; genus Stratiomys; species Stratiomys singularior. Next base: position 28,067,871 of record OX940881.1, on the reverse strand, counting down.
CATGTGACCATCAGCACACCAGAAGGTTGCCGTGACTAGGTCTTCCCCAGGGCATGGATGACCTACAAGCATATTTGACAGAACTCATCGTAGAGTTAACCAAGTCTTCAGCAGCCTGACTTCTGGTCCCCGGTGAAGAGCCTAACTGTAATGTACGTCCCAGAGGCGTGTCAACGGCCCTCTTCGCTTCCATCTCCATCCAGTATTCTACAAGCAGGCAAAGCGTTGGGTTTTCCGCAGTAGGAGGATTGTCGCGAATCTCGAAAACTATGTTTTTGACAACCACTGCACAAATAATCCTCTACACCTCTTCAACCGCATGTTTTTGGGAACCCAATGTCCCAATTAAATGTAGCGGCGGAAAGTGGGAATGTTAGCTTCACATTTCATTTCCAAAATAAACCGCGCCATTGGATTTGGCTGAACCATACCTGACTATATAACTTTAGCTTTGACAAGAACATGACCCACTCAACTCTAGACAACGTCCTTCAAAAACATTGTTTTGAAGAGTATTGGCACATTCAGAATCAGGTACGGAATTAGCAAATGTTATGCCTAGACAATGAACCCTTACGTAACTATCTGTTCGGCCGCACCTCATCTGAACTCAATTACCAGAATTGCAAGTATCAGATTCATCAAGGTACCATGCTGATGCATATTTGTCTCGATATATCTGAATGCTGGATGCATGCTCTGATATAGGTTTATGATATGGGCTCTAATATAGCTATATTGTAGCTTTAGTTAGCACGTGTTTGTAGACCAGCGCTTCCTTGTTCCTAGAATATATCACTGGTCATCAGACGTGGCTTGTTCTATGGTTTCTATTCTTTAATGTCCCGCGTTCATAGTTCAATTGAAGGGGTCGAAAACCAAAGGAAAAAGAACGAAGCAGTTATCAAAGGAGCTCAGTCAAGCGAGAGATTCCTGTTGGCCGCGGTACGGCCATCAAAAAAAATGCCATTTACCTCCGAGAAAACCCTTTTGAGGCACTGTTCCACAGCAATTATGTCCGTATCGGCAGTAAAAAGTAAATACTTTCGAGAGTGTGCATTGGTTCAAGTGTGTGCTTTTTCACCAATGACGTCTCGGAATGAGCTATTTTTTGTCCTTTTATGGCCAAACTTTACAAGAAGGCACCCGAATGATGTTGGCCAAACTATTCAAAAAGGTATTTGAGTAGCATTGGGATTCAAAGCTCCCTTGATTTATTGCATACCTTATACCATCCGTCTGTCTCATCAGCAGTGCATGTCTTATAGTTTTGCGGCGTGGGCTACCTTGCGGTTTTGTTCTTTGTCCAGGGTTCGTTTGAACTAGTTTATTTGCGCTTCTAATCGCCAGCAGCTTTATGAGGAGGAGCCTTTTGGGCACATTTATTGGCCATCACCTGAAATCTGTCATCTGGCGAAGCCTGTTTGTTCGCCGCTTTGTCCATCCTTCTTTTGTCTCGGTCCCCTTGGGATGGGCTGCTGGCAGATCTTTTGATAGTGTTATCCGCGGGAATAACTTTCGCTGTGAATGAGGCCGATGCTTTTTCCTCTATCTCCACTTTAAACCACTTACGCCCTATGCGCTCTTAGAGGTCGTTCAGCTCTAATATACCACCAATAATGTCCTTGCATATATTTTTCTGAATATTACACCAAGATTTGCTCTTCTTTGAAAAAGTATCTTTGAAAATAAATTTTTTTGATTGAAATTGTTTCAAAAGAAAAATAATTCTTTACTATTTTTAATTGAATATGATTTTGGACATTTGAGCTCCACAACTAGCTCGAAGATAGTCCAAATTTTCTGGTCGTGGGATCTAATTTCCTACTTCTCTAACCAAATTTTCAAGCTCTCGCGCTTGCCGTAGATGAATGATTTGACGTCTACCCACATGAAACAGTTCAGTGGTGTTAAATCACAAGATCTTGCAGACTAGTTCATAAGTTCAATACGAGAAATTATGTGCTCATCAAAGGCTTCTTTCAATCAGCCGATGGTTGCATGAGTTGTATAGCATGTCAAGCCATCCTGTTCAAACCAGACGTCCCCTGCACTATTGTGCGCTCGGAATGTTTTGCAACGATGCAGTTGTTGCGCCTGGCTCTATAACAGTCACCATTGACTGTAATGTTATTTTCGAAGACATATTGACCAATGATTCTACCCACCCAATGAGAGTAAAGCGCACCAAACAATGACTTTCTCCGGATGTAACGGTGTTTGGACAATCGCCTGTAACTGTTCAGATACGGCAGTTTAGTATATTGACGTAGCCAGCAATTCAAGTTGACCTCATACATCGAATCTACACCGTGGCCGGTGATCGATCGGTTTCGATTACTGCACAAGCTTGACTTTTTAAGCCCGCAAATAAAGATTCATCTATATATTCTTTCATTATGTGGAAAGCCACAGGTTTAACGGTTGAACACGATGTCTAATGGAATCAGTTGGATCTTCATCGAAACTACGCTCTACAGCTGTTTTGGTTTTCTTCATTAGCCACTGTACGACGTTTGGGTGGATGCGTATTATCAGAAAAAGTATACGTGGTCCAGAAAGAGCGGTGGTTAATCGAATTAATTGTTCTGATGGACGACTATGTCGACCATAAAATTTACGGAGTGCGCGATGGGTTTATCGAATACAAACGTTTTTTTTTTCGAATTAAATCTGAACCATTTGCAGACATTGCTTAGGTGTCAATCTATTTATGATGAAATGGCTAAACAAGCAAATCATGAGGCGCAGAACAGCTGTCACAACATATTTTAGATTAAGGAAGTGTTGCCAATTTATATTTCTATGCCCGGAGTCTGGATCTCTGATGGCAATAGTTGTAATGTCAGTGGCTAAATTACCATATATTTCCCAGGCTATAGTTGTTCGTGTTTTTCCTTATGTCTAACAGGACACTCCAGTGTGAGTATTGTTTTTGGTTTTTTGCTGCACTCGAATGCTCCCAGCATCCCCATTTGAAAAGGATACTGCGGTTTAGTGTTCACTCGTCCGTTTGTGGTCTAAATTTAGTTGTTTGTTCCTTTGCTTTTGGTTTTGTTGTGTTTAAGGTAGTTTAACGGGTACTCATTGTAGAAGGATCTCGTGGTTGTAGTCAATTTAATGGTCTAGCATATATACTCATTGATTAAATGGCCGTTTAATTAATGAGTTTATAGGCAAGGCATATGCACTCTTATATACTGAGACCCTGCGAGGGCCCGCACTGACCAGATAAGTGCTAATCGGGAGCTCGCTTAAACGGAACCTACACCACCAGCTCAATGGGACAAGCTTCAAACATAATCCGAGGACTGCCAAGGTTTTACCGGGACGGAGACGGCACGACCCTTATATTGGAGCCGTATGCGAGTTTCACTCCGGTAGTACTTGCTCAAACATACCGTGAATACAAGCTCAACTGCGCCAATTGGATTTATTGTCCAGAGTCGTTACAGTGTTATGATCCGCAAGAGGTGCCCTTACTGAAACCTCTCAGTCCTTGGAGACTTTTTGCTTTTGTTGGATCTCAGAGTAACGTCGTGGTGATGGTACACATTTCTCGTCTGGTTGTGTTCAAAATTTTGGCACGTCCTCTCCAATCCTTTCGTCCTTATCATTTTATTTCTCTTGCCTTTGGTTTGTTCTTTGCAAGTCCTCACAACCAGGACATATATTCAATGGTTTCGAGTTCAAAAACGGACACACGAAAGGTGATCGGGGTCCATAAACTGGAAGTTCGGTCAGTATTTAAAACCTAAGGACAGTTTTATTAACAGAGCATATTACGCATGGAATGTGTGCGAAGCAAATATTAAACTAAGGTCATCTAGGACATATTTTCAGCAGGTCAACTAAGGACATATTTTCAGCAGGACAGTGCTGCATTACGATCGATCTTTTGGATAAAATTACGTTTGGTCAAACAGTGAAAGTTCATTTGTCATTAAAGGAGTTCAAAGGAAGTCTCAAGGAGGTCGTCAACAAAAGGCTGCTCGTAGATCCTAAAATCAATTCACAATGAAGAGTACGTAAAACGTACATCATACATCAACAACTATTTTTTGTTCTGTAAAGCGAGTCCATAATTTCGATGGCAGATTGAAAGGGAATATATCGTAATTTATAATTTGTTTCAGAGCCTTTTGATACCCAACCAGCAATCATTCACTCAAAGTGTAAGAAAAATATCTCATTTCGTTCGTCGATGCCAATCCAATCTTCCCAATAATAAAATCGGTGAAATATTTTCGTTCAGACTTCAACACATTTTCATCCCAACAATGAAAGCAATTATCTTATATCTATTGCGCGGTGCTGGCTACTTTCTTAATTACAACGTATTATTATAAACTCTATCACTCCTTTTTACCACCGCATTGTTATCGGCTATCATTACGAAATCGATTTAACATCGTCGTAACTTCTAAATGGGAAATTTTTCGTGAAAATCTCCTGTCGAGGTGGTGATTAATGGCAGCCATGACACCCATAACGCACTAGCCAAAAATTTTCCTCACCTTATTGAAACATCTATCAACGATTTTTTAATATCTTTAATATCTTTATTCCTTTTTTGATTACAGACATTTTGCTGTTGGCATTATTATTCTTGTTGTTTAATGTTAAGATTGCGATGCGCTCATGTTGTTCAGTGACACAAAGTAAGCAATGGATCAATTCTTGATGGGATCCATTAGCTTAATTTGAATAAAATCACTTGTGTACAAGCCATACAACAATGTCCGTCGTCCATTGTTTGCGGGGGTTACCGCGAGTCACAGCCATTTGACCGTTGTTCCTTTGTTGGTGCGTTTGTCTGTTGAGGCAACAAATTTGAATGCTTTTATAATGACGATCGTGGAAATGGATTGAAGTGGGTGGGCGAGCGAGGAGAGTGTGTCGCGAGAAAATGGCTCCGGGAAATGTGTTGGTGAAGTTCTCGGACAGAGGTCATGTAAGGTTGACCTGAGAAAGGATAATTCCCGAGCTGGCTTTTGATGTTGCTGGAAAGGATTGAACGCCTTGGGGTGCGCAATCTAGCTCAACTCAACACAGTCTGTTCGCTCTCCGACATTCCCTAGAACTACGAATCCTTCTAATAACTGATTAATTGGATGTTCAGTGTTCTTAAATGCTTATTCAATGGATTTCAAATTAACTTGGCGAAGCTATCAATCATGCGATGAAGACATGTGAGAGATTCAATGTCTCAAGTTTACAAATTGTCGATATGATCTTGCTAATGAAACTTGAAGGTTTTTTCATCTACTTTGTGAGTGGTCTTCGACAAGCCAAAATAACAATAACATGAGAATGTAGACATTGTACGAAACGATTATTAATGGCTATTAGATAAACTCTTGGGTGAAATGTGCACGTTACCATCGATAAATGGAAAGAAAATTATAGGAGTGGGCTCTTAATTACAATAATTCTTTCAATTTGAAGATTTCGCGGCTAAGTAGGTTGTTGCGAACTATTTTCGCTAACAGACTTGGATGAGTGGTGAGAATCAAAAGTGTGGTCAGAAAACCTGGGCATGGAAAAAAATAATTTTAACCCTTCATCTTCGGAACACCAGGTGTCTGGGAGATAAACTGGGAACTAGTATAATTTCACTGTGCTTATGAATTCCAGTTATGACAATATCCTTCGCATTATGGTCCACGGATTCAAAATAAAGAGCTCTGATTTGTGAGACATGTTTGCATAATTTTGAAATATTTCGCATTTTTTTTCAATATATCAATATTCCATATCCCCAGGAACTGTTGCTATCCGCTGAGTTAATTCGACCGCAAAGCTTAAGGAGCCTACTCACTTTGTCACGGAAAAATCGGTGCGTTTTGTTCGATAGAAAACTCTTCGAGAATATACAGTTAAGATTTTGATAACGGTCCGAGTATTATAACTATACATATATATCAATATTTTGGAGCACGCGTTGAACATGATGATTACGCGCTGTACTCGTATGTACACTTCGGGCGTTTTTCACACTTTCTCTTTTTTTATTTTTTTTATTCACTTCTGCCTTATTGACATAATGTATTTGAGTAATAAAATGTAATATTTATATATTGATACAGACAAAGCGTGCTTGAAGTATCTGTTTGCCGTTATTTGAACGTTAGTCTTGCTTTGAATTTTAAAGTATAAACACCTTTCTTGCTCGCTCGTAAGGATGCCTCGTGATAGAAAACGATCAAGAACGAATAAATCCGAACAATGTAGAAGTTGAAATTTCTAGGGTGATAACGACAACGATGTAACTGCGGTTTCAGCAAATAAATCAGCTGAAAAAATCAATCAACCAAACAAAAAATAACACAATTTTGATGTTGATTGCGATAACACATCGAGTTATAGCATCCTGAACTTTTTTTAGTTTTTTCTGCAGTACAAAATAATGTTAAATTATGTGTAATTCTTGTGATGGTGATGTGTCATTTACTCGAAATGGTATTTGAGGGCTTGGTTTCAACGTGCGTGCTACTTGCAAGAATCGCGGAGATCGCTACATAAATCTAAAAAGATCGCTACCGATTCATTATTGTAATGCGACTGTGTTTAGTAGAATAATAAAAGAAAAATAAAGTGGAATAAATTTATTTTGTTCTTTAGTGGATTTAATGGAGCAGGAAATTTTTCCAAAAATTATTATTGAATTATAAAAATTTCATCGAAAACCATCTTTGACATCATGACAATTAAAGCTGTCAATGAAGAAAAACGTCTATACTTTGAAAATGGAAATGATGAAAATATATTATCTGTTTCTGGTGATGGCTGTTTCTGGTGAAGTACAGTGTCAAAATTTTTGATGTTACTGTGCGATCAAGTTTTCGTAAGAGCTGCTTATATTGGGAAGAAAAGTGCGATCGAATTTTCTATTTGGTACGATGAGCATAAAGATGAATGTTCTGTAGATGTAGGTAAGATGGAAGTTGATGGAGTGGTCGAGATGCTTTTAAGGTCAGAAGAAAATTTTGGAATACGTCATGTTAATTACATCGGTGACGGTAATTCAAAAAGTCTTGTAAGACACTTCACCGTATGGAGAAGTTAGTAACAAGTTAAAATATGTTTTATACGTGAAAAAAAGGCTATACAAGAGAGGATTTGAGGCTAAAAAGCGCTTACGCAAAAGCAAAAAGCGAGAGGCGGAAAAAAAGCCAATGATAACGTCATAGCGAAAAATGCGCCAAAAAAAGTTAGCACCGACAAAAAATGTGCCTAAAACCGCTGATTTGACTCTTAAATTGCTGCGAAAATTGTCAACATATTATGGACTAGCTATTATTTCAAATAAAGATTCCTTACAAAATATGCGCCATGACGTTTAGGCAACTTTTTGTCAGAAAATATTGACCGACAAGACGCCATAGCATGAACGTTATCCCAAAAGGTGCCGATTCTTCTCCTGCTATTTCAAAAGCACCAAATATATGAAAACCTATATATGAAGAGCTCTCAAAAGATGAATTGCTTTTAACATATTTAGATGGAAACACACAGAACAACAATTAAAGTTTTAATATGTGTGTTTGGTCTAGTGCATCTAAGCATCTTTTTTTGTGGCTATGAAACGGTTGAAATTGCAACTTATGTTGCTACCTGTATTTTCAATAGAGGCCTTGCAACTACTTTAAAAGTTATGAAAATCATGGGAATTAACATCCGGTTTTTCGAAATACTCCAAAAAATGTGGAAACGAGCGTGTGTGATCAGCGAATCGCCGCAGCTCCCAATTTTTCAAAAGAGCCAGGAATAGCCGTAGAGAGGAAATAAGCCAACAAAATGAAAATGTGAATGAAGCCGAGGCAATATTATATGGACATGGCATCACAGATTAGGCAAAAAAAGGTGTGAATTAAACTTGTCATCTATTTCTTCACAAAAAAACTTTAAACGCATTTTTCGCAAAACCACTTTTTTCATCGGGTACGCACGATAAGTCCAAGACTACGTGATCGATCCTTCTGAAATATTGACCACTTATTTATTATATGTAAAGCTATTGCATGAATATCTAACATGTTAAAAATATACTTTCTTTAATTTTTTCATGTGAAAAATTAACAAAATAAAGGCACTTTTTCAGAAATTTTTTTTGGACAGCCGCCATTATTTAACAAAAACTTATATTTGTATATTCATGCGATAGCCAGTAACATCAAAATGTAATATATAAATTTGCTGTTTTGTGTCAGACAATTAGTTTCATCGGAATCGTGCTCATCATCAAGGACGCTTCTTTTTATATATCGATTAACACGTCACTATTGTATTTATACTAATTTTTTATATACCTTAAGAGTTTATTTATGACATCAAAAAAAAATTATATCTATAAATGTAACAGGGGTCTAGTAATAAATTCGCAAATATCATACTTTTTTATTATAAAGTGAGAATACCCCTTAAGTGGTTGTTCCAGTATTTGACAGGTATGTCTGCCAAGGCTACGTTGTTGGTGTAATTTATTTAAGCCTAAACTTAATTGTCATGGATTTCCTCCGAGCGTTTTTTGAAATAACTGTACTTTTCGCGGAGAACATATAAAACCGAGACAAAAAAAAATCTTCGTTCACTTATCAAATTAGGGCGTACAGCATCAAAAATTTATGAAGTTTTATTTGGGCAAGAGTTTAGTAAGATATTGTATAGTTTGCATAGTGAAAAAAGGTGTTTTTGCAATGACATATAAAGAAAAAGAAATCGATGTGAGCGAAAGGAAAATAATTGCGAAATTATGGAAGGAGGGAAAAGGTCGCCAATTCAAATAGTTGTAAACAAAAAGACAAAAGAGCTGTCCTCGAAACCCTGTTCCGGTCATCCATCAAATCTGTCCCTGAGAGAAAAGCGAAATATTTTCACAATGATAAAAAAATCCGTGACTGATTGCAAGCGAAACAGCAGCAGAAATTAAGCAAACGTTCTGAAACAAATTTATCCTGATACCACCAGGAAAATTCTAAAGCGTGTGTACCATGGACGAGTCGCATGACGAAAACCATATATATTCCCAATTTATCGGAACAAGAGCGTTACTATTACTCATGAGTACTAAAACCAACCTCAAGAATTTTGAAATAATGTGCCTTATTCGGACAAGAGGAATTTCTGCATTTCCGATATAAAAGTCGTCCTTTTAGTATTTATAGACTGGAGAAAAGGAGAACAGCACCACATGGTGGTGGTGGAGTAATGGTTTGGGGATGTAAACCGGCTGCTGGCATTGGTAAACTAGAGTTTATTGAGTCATCAATGAATAAATCCAGTTACCTTAACCTTTTTAAAAAAATTTGGAGAAAGTACGCGAAATATCGCCTTGAGTAATGATTATGACTTCTAGCAAGATAATGACCCCAGGCATACAGCCGAAATTGTGTTGCTCTGGCTATTTTATAATTCCCCAAAACTGCTTCATACGCCACCGCAATCTCCAGATCTTAGTCCCATTAAACATTTAGAGGGCTCCTGCGACCCTTCTAAAGAGAGAGAGAGAAAAGAGAGAGAAGAATTCGACAACATAAGATAATGAGCAAAAAAAGCTCAAAAATGTTCTCAGAGAAGAGTGGGAGAAAACATCACCAGAAAAGATAGTGAAGCTCATCAATGCAATGCCTTAAAAGCCTTCAAGAAATCATAAAGAATCGAGGATATTCTTCAAGTTGATTACCTTAAGAGCTGTAATTGTCAGTCATTTAAAAACGTTTATTACATGTGAACGCAGATTTTGCCTTGATTTTGCATGTTTTTTGTGAAAATAACGATTTGCTTAAACAACTATTTAAGTAAAACGAATGAAATTCTGCTTGAAGATAGTCCTTTAAGCTACGACTTAATGCATTAAACTTCATCTGAAGTTATTTCATTTTGCTTCGATTTTCAAACATTCTAATTTGATTGCACGCAAGTGAACTCAGACTTTTCTTGCCAACTGTATATGTGAATAGCGCCATCGACGATTGGCACAGGTTACTTTTATTTTAGGTTATAATTTTTTTTTGTCATTAAACGTCAAATCGCCATATGCATACCACCCACTGTGCATGCTAAACATGGGCCGAAGAGATCTCGAAGAAATCATCATACTAATGGGATTTCTGACACTAGGAATATATACAGCCCTTCAATTAGGACGGGTCGATTTTGGTGGCATCTGGCGGTCATCTAGTTGTGGTGTCCTTTTTTTGATTCAGTCACTCGTGATGAAAATATATCATGAAAATGATTGTGAGGATGAGAATGAAATGAAATGAGTGCAAACGTTGAAGGCAATCGGGCAAAGACGCGATATCACCTAAAAGTCAGACCACAGACAACTTCGTTTCTTCGCTAACTTATCTTTAGAGTGATTGAAAAAGGACAAAGATTATTCCTGAAAGATTATCTTTAGCAATATGGCACATTTTTCGATGAATGGCTATGTTAGCTAGCACAATTGCCATATATTAAACGCCGAGTACCCGAAGAAAGTTCACAAAGTGGTAATACATTCACAAAAAGCCTCTACTCTACGATCCATACTTTTTTGAAAAAGTACCCGTAAGCGGCGCTGTTGGGGCAAATTGAGGACTATGAAAGGTAAATGACATGTGGTTTCAACATTATTACGCTAGGTGCCATAAAACAAACATCACGATGGACATTCTGCGTGAACGATTTAAGGGTTTGGTTATCTCTGTATATTGTATTGATTGATATATTGTATATTGTATTGATTTCAACGGTGAAACTGGACAACTCATTCTGGAAATAGTACCTTAAGAGATGCTTACCACGATTGACGCTCGGCCAGTCCATTCAGTGAAAAATGGCATACTGGAGAGTCAGCGATGGAGCAATCTCCTTGCAAGTGCTCTCGTTCCTTTCCTTTCGCTAGAGGGGGAATACTCATAACCACATGGTTATGGTTATGGTATTGGTTATTATTTAACCAACCCGCAGAAATAGCAAGGCAAGATCTAGTCCCAAATGATGGTTGACCCGGTCAGGCTAGCTTTTCAGGTTAACAAAGGAGGTCTTTAGAAGGTAGTCCAGAAAAATTGTGAACATGGGATCCCAACACTCAGGGTGTAACTAGTCTCATCGTGCAAAGGACGCACTTCGTGTCAACAAAAAAAATATTATGCAGGAGAATAAGTCGCCAAAGAAAAGATACAAGGCTGTCTCAGCGATTGACAAGCTTTTCATAGTTTGTCGAAGTCCATCAAGCAGTTGTTGACTTGAAACAAACATGGCAACAATCAAAAGGGACAATTACTATTTAAAATTATTCCTTTTCCCGCAAAAATTTAGCGACTCACGATAATACCTACAATAATTCAAATCAGTCACAAGAACAATCACAGTACAACATTTGTAACTACAGTCGGCCTGAAGCAAGGAGATAGTGTTGCCACTGTTTTGGTTAATTTGATGCTTAAACGAGTTTTCAGATAGGTCTTAATGAACATGTGAACAAAAAATTGGTCTACGTGTTCTGGTAACGGCCTTAATTTGCTTTATCGCGTAACTTTTCTTATGAAATGGATATTCTTATTTGAAATGTGCAAAGGAATCGAATCAGCACCGATCGAAATTGATGATTATTAATATCATCATTACCAAAGACAATTAAAATCTTCGTTTCCTCGATTTTTTTGCGGCTGTACAACTTCGTTTTCTATTAAGTAATTTTCCAAAATAAGAAAACAATAGAACGCAAATTTTTTTTGTTTAAATAAGCATGTATCGGGTATTCCTTTAAGAACATCACAATTTAGTATCTTTATATGAACGCACCCTTAACCTTTTTAATGAACTGTCAATGTCAAAACAGTAGTTAAAGTCAACATTTTCATCACGGAACAGTTGACGAACCAGCAACGTTTGGAAATTAATAAAAATAATCGTCCTATCCGACAGCCTGTTCGTACTATAGTGGATAAGTTCAAGTCCAAATTTTCACAGTTGGGTGTTCCGGTGCCAAAAGGCTTTGTTAATAAGCAAAATGTGCGTTATTAGTCAGCGAAAAACCCTCATAAGCTTCTGGAGACACCGTCGCATCCGCAAAAAATTACCGTTTGATGCGGATTTCATGCCGGAGATGAGTTTAGGCCGCATTTTTTGGAGGGTTAAAACGACCGTCATGTTGCTGCTCAGGGAGAGAGCTATCGTATTATGTCGGATCTGTACCCAAAATTGGATGAACTTTACATCAACGTGGTATGTGGTTTCAAAAATACGGTGCCACTAGCTACACAGTTTGTCTCACAATCGATTTATTGAAAGACAAATTTGGTAAACGTGTTATCTCAATAAATGGTCGGGTGGATATACCTTGGTAACTTTGTATATGAAACTATCGAGATTAAACAGTGTATCCAGCTTACAACTGAAACGTTTCATTGGGTCATCGCAAATGAAATCAGGAAAAAGGAGTTTACAGAGTAGAATTATTGGGGAAAACAAAACGGGGATCAAGAATTATTCAGTTACAACCATGAACAATGCCTAATATTCGTAAATACAAATGCTCCAAAATAATATAGGAACAGAAGTGCTAAAGAGCTCTCACGGATTTCGCTCTGGAAGACCAAACCATGTATTTGGCGTAAAGTCCAAAGGATGGGATGAAGCAGGCAGACCGTAATGTGCTGCTGAGCAAAGACATTGTGAGCTTACACCGATTCCGTGATTACAATACGGGATGAAAGCAGCGTGAAACGGCAACGCATTGAAGGTGAACATGAGTGTTGGGCTGTGTGAAGCCTTGACGGTGTTGACGAAGACAATTAAGACATAAAAGTTCCACCAGAAGGTAAGCCTAAAATAGTAGTATCCTCTAATAATTCTGTTTTGATGTTTCTCATGGTTTCTACATAAAGCAAACCCATACCTTTTAATTGATATGCTGAAAAAGGAGTCGTCGGCAGTGGTTTGAAAAAGAGCTTCCACTTATTTCAAGACACTTCAGTTAGAACATTGATTTTGTAGGATCACTGTAAAGATAAAAGGTTTTGGTGCCGCACAAGCACATATTTCAACCTAATACTTACGTGGCTTCGAGTTCCCCATACTGACCATCTATGCCCATCCAACCTGTTCACCAAACAGGAGTATGTAGAATTTTCGGAGCTTTAGTAGAGGTAAAGGAACCATGATTTCAGTCGATCGTTTCAAACCTGTAACTTCTTGCTTGAAAAAAAAACATAATGTCAACTCTTTCGTCAAATACTAGGTGCGAAAACCGCATTTTACAATAAAACACACACCAGAATTGCCAAGAAATAAGCAAAAAATGTGACATTGACAATTTTTTTGACAGAAAGTTTGTAGCGAGCCTGAAACGAATGTCGCGGCATCTAGTACAATAAACTTTATCTTCATCTTGCTATCACACCTAATCTTAGGATCATAGAATAAAGACAAACTAATTGTTGCATACTATACGATATGCAATGGTTTACCCTTTACAAACATACTCCCGACAGCTGATCGTTGACTACTCGGTTTTATTTTATTGCATTTTCTTATTTTGTGTCCCTTTTACCTAACAATCTGACGTCCTCCACGCTAATACAACATCATAACGAAAAACATATGAACGCGAAGACGTTGCACTTTTGTGTAATTTTACTGTGAAATCTTTTCTCTTAGGTAATCAGAAAAGAAAACCTCAAAATTTTATTCACATCCATCGAAGGATACAACATACGAAGAAAATATCTTGTAAATCTCACTTCATATCTATTTTCTACTCAAGCATCACTTATTGGATCATCATTGAATATCAACATCACCCAAGACTGCTCATCAAATAACCAATTTATTTTGATCCGCTTATAAGGATTCAAATCTCACTTGGTCTTTTATTCTTTTGAAGTTTGCAAATTTCTTGAAACGTGTGAAAAGGCTTTTCATCAATTCCGACAGTTATTGAGCTCAAACTTTAGTGCCTTATTTATACTTTACAGGCGGATAAAAGAGAGTCTATTCAGGAAAATTGGCAAAATTTATGGGTAAATAATACACTAAATTCCTTTGATATAGTGGAAAAGGCCTTTTTTCTTTTCGAGGAGTAAAACGTCGTACCAAACAGTGCTGGGTTTTTTTTTATTGCACACTACACATTTATTCAGGTCTGAAAAGTTTATGCAATGAGTTGAATGCTCCATGCTATATTGAGAATATTTCTAATGAAATCCTTCGACTGACATACTCCTATTTGCATCTACCTGCTGCCCTTACGGTAGCTAATTACCAATCCACAAGAATGCAAATACCATCTTCACCATTTCTGAAAATTATCCTCCTAATCCGAATCGTTTAACTGGTCACCGAATAAATATCTATCCAGAGACTCAAAGGATCATCCGTCTATGAAAGAATGCACACGAACTTAAGACCCCAGACAAAACACCCCTTTCAATTGTTTTCCACTAAAAATTTGACGGATATTCTGGTTGGGAAAATCTGGTCATTTGCACTCCTATTGTTGACACAACATCAAAACTAATCCGCATAATGGTCAGTAATGGCTGATGGTGAACAAAAGAAACAATAACACTTCGGAAGGTATACAAATTTTCTTAGAGACTACAATGTAAGACGGTACAATGCGTGGTTTTATGATGATAGTGTGTGGACAGTGAATGCTGAATGTTTATTGGTAATTGATAGACTTTTTGCAGAATTGGATCCTTAAAACGGCATTGGCATGTATTGGAAAAATTTGTACCCTAGAAGGTACTAGTTAAAGACGGTGTCAGAAAGGATATTATCATGCAAAAGGACAACTATTATGTTAAATTTTAAAACGTTTTTATGTTAAGACAAAAATGACAATCAATTGAATTGAACATTAAACAAGCCCACCAAAATGTTTCGACACGACACAACGACACGATTGAAAAAAAATAATTAGAATTTTCAATCTCCTGCTGTTATTCATCAGTTTTGACAACCGGTACTGATAATTAACACCAAGTTCAAAGAGTCTGGATCTGCTTTCTTTAAATCATAGTTTGCTGTCCTGAAAACGAGACGCAAGTTGTGATATCCTAAAATATTTAATTTTAACTTCCAACATAACCAAGGACAAGAAAATGGAATACAATAAATGATAAAATTCGAACCTGAACATTAAAAATTAATGAGAATAATGAAAACACGAAAAGAAATTCCTTCTGGCTACTGTTTGCCCGAAAAACGCCAACGTTCCAATGTGGCTAGTTGCAAAGAGAAAATTTACGCTTTATCGCGGTATTTTTCGACTTATTCCGCTCCGCTTCCTAACTACGCTTTACTTTCTACGCATTTATGCATATGAGCAATGGTGGATTAATCCCTTCCCACTTCTCAGCCGTTTCGATATAACAGCCACTTTCCTTTCAATATTATGAGTTTTAGTTTTGAACACCCCAGGCTACACGACAACTGACAGGATAGCAACGTAGCAGAAGCGGAAATAGCACAAACACTCTTGGGCGGCCTCTGATAGAATGAGATAGAAAACTTAATTTTAGATGTTTATTTGTATTGTCTCTTCACCCAAAAGTTTTCGAAGGGTTATTCTTGTTAAATTGAACGAGAATTAATTTTACCAACACAAATAAAGTTCTACATATCTGGATGAATCCCGTTAGATTGGGAATTTGTTCGATGTGTTCTTGCTGGGTTTTTTCTAACGAGATCCGAGAAGCTCTGATTGAGAAAATGAGAGCAATTTTGCGAGAAGCATTGGTCAAGAAATATGACACTTTTGTTAGTGATGCAGATGAATGCTAGCGTACGACCTGGCGAAGAACGGACACCAACAACAGAAAGGAGTTTTTGCTATACTCCGTGAATGGTCTGAAAATATCCAACCGATTGAGACGATTCGTCATACACACCATTTTGTGCAGTGGCATCCCCGAACTCTATAGCTAACACAAAAGACGTTAGACTGACATTTCTGTAACCTTTGACTTTATATTAGCTAGTTTTGGCCTGCGTCAATAAAAAATGTTTTCGCTACTATGCTGTTCACGAAAATCTATGTAGAATATAAAATGTTGTGGATAATTTCACCAGGATCCACATTTTTGACACATCGTCTGTCATTAAGAGGATCGATATACTTCGTCAGTTATGGCTGATTTATGTTATTCATGATAACTAATGCGGAGGCCTGCGGTTTGGATTCATATTGGTTACTTTTTTACGTCCCTTTAGTCGCAGATGAATGTTGGTCCAGCATTCATCAGAGATGTTTGCTGATTTTACTGCATGAAGCATCGTGTCCTCATGCTGGTCCGTTTTTGTCAGTCTGACCAGGACCTGGAAAAGTCATTAATTCCTGCAAAATCTCCCATGATATTCGTTTCGCTCTTCTTACATTTGGTTTAAAAGCCTTTAGACTTCGCATATAATCATCCCGATCAGTATCATGGTTTGTGATGCAGTCTTATCAGGCATATGCAGGCTTTAGTTTCTTGTTTCTCTTAGTTCATTGCTTCACCAGGGATCCTCTTGTGTTTTGTGCCGAAGGATAGACACACTTCTCTAAAGGTATGCGTTAGAGGTTTGTTGACTTATTTCACTTATATATTGCAAAAAACATGCCCTCGAAACTGAAGAAATCGAAGCCAACGGACAAGTCAAGAATGAAGAGAGGAAAAATGGGGCAATATTATATTTTTCGATGACAACTTGGGTAGAAATTTACTCCACCTGGAAAGCAAAGAATTTCATGTTCACGACACAGAAAAAACTGTGAAAACGATGGTGGAAATGATATGGTTTGGGGAAGTTTTCTTAGTAAAAAAAGTTACTAAGAAGTACCAAATGACACACACATTTTTAAATTTGATCACCAGAAAGTGGTTCGAAATGAGGGAGGTTATACTGGATGCTAATCGCATTCAGGTTAATGTGTAACATGATCCGTATTTATAATTCTTGGGTCACTTACGTCGATTTTATCGACACAGGATGGCCCAATTGAACAACAGCTTTCCAAAACGTTGTGGTTTTTTTTTTAAATTTATCAACAAATTTTATTACAAACAGCGTAAAAACTGTCGAAGAACATGCAAAATTTGTTAATCAATTCATTGATTTCGATTGGGCCGCCTTAGGCCCGGACTATTGCTCTCAAACGTTAGAAGAAAGACTCGAAATCTGGTCCATTCACGAAGAAGCGAAATGATTTGTTTGCGAGATGGTTCAAATGGAGAAGCTTAGTGGACTCACTTCTGGCGACCATGGAGGCCATTGCGTGGCTGAAATGGAGAATGGAACGTTCTCAGGTGCGAAGGTTCAGAGTCCTGTTCGAACATCGACTCTCTTGATCCGAAATTTTTTGTCGCCCATGGCTTCTGAACACATTCCAGAACTCGCTCGCCGTAAATATTGGCATTTACCTTCACGCCACGGTCCAAAAACAGCAGAGAAGAGCCTCCATCGGCCGTCACCGCAGCCCAAACGATCACAAACGTGGGTGGTTGACATCTTGTGACCATCCAAATGTTGAAATCATCGTATGACGTTTCTGTTACGTAAACACGATCAAGCTGTATGATTTACGAATTGCTCAATTAAAATTTCTCTCATCAGAACAGACGATATTTGACAATTCACTAGCTGCGTGCAAGCGGAACAGCTTCTTCGCTCGATCTTGCCTAACTTTTTCCTGAGCTTCGATGAGATCTTGTCCTTTTTTGGGTTTTCTAAGGTTTTACTTTCAGCTCGTTTTACGGCATATCACGGAAAGGAGCTATAGTCTCTTGGCTATATTTTTTTAAATTTTTTAAGTAATTTTTTTCGAATCAGTTGAGACGCAAATCGTTTGACGTATTTCTAAATAATAAAATTATGTGCCGTTCAGCAGACGTTTGACATTAGCAGCGCCAGGTGCTAATGTCAGCGGAAGGTGTAGCGGTGCTTATAAATGTTGTCCTTGAAGTTGGTCATAGTACAATTACGTCCTAGCAAACAGGTTACTTTTGAGGCTTAGAAAGCACTATTATTAGGCTAAAGTAACGATTGATAGCAGAACGTTAATCAAAATGAATAAACTTATTTTTAGACAATCTTCTGACGAAATGCAGGCATTTAGCTATTGCTTGCCCAGGTGTGTATATTTATATGTACTCATATGTACTTAAACATCTCGTATTGAGTAAATAAGGGTACAACATACATTCGCGGAGCCAATAAGGAGGGGAACAAATAAGTCGGTGTATTTGAGTGTTTACACTCAAAATGCGGAAGGATCACATGAACTTTTAATCTAATATTTTTGACGCAAACTGCTGTCGAAAGCCGCCCAAAAGGAGCAATTTTTTAAATCAATAAAGTGTAAATTTCTCTCGAAATAAGTTTGGAGAACGCTCGTTGATCATTGAATTTCGAAGAGGAGACACTAAGAACCAAAAACCGATATCCATCGTAACCACACGCTTTTCAAACAAACCAATTTCATATCCTTCTTCGCATAAATCTGCTACCCACCTTCACACTTCTGACCATTCCATCATCAAGGCCACATGTGTAGCATTATCCCTCATATATTGTTCGAATTTCCGGATTAGGAGTTTACTCAGATCGCCAAGCGAGTGAAGAAAACTTCGAATTTCGGTGAGCCCACGTCCAAGTACAACAGAATGGTAAAAATAACAAATCTATAATAGGAAGAGGGTGGTATAGCTATTGACCATAATGCCAACTGAAAATCCATAGGCTCGAAGCCACTCCGACAATCACGACCATCCGTCCATCCATCGGCACCACATGAGAAAGGTCATTATCACAACGATTCAACCCCAGGTAGCAACGGTCACCTATTGTTTGAACAGTGGTCAGTGATTATGAGGATTTGATGGTAAAAATCATTGAGTACTTTGTCTTTGTCAGGTCCTGATAATTGCACGAATCAGATTCTCACCGAGTTCAGCACTGTTCCTTGGTCTTTGTTGGCACTTGAAATTGAATCAATCATTTTAGTTCCGGGAATATCTGGAAAACATATATGACATGAATTCGGACATACGTGGGTTTTGTTTTTGATGGATATGCTCGCACCAGAGGATTCTTAGTGTGGTTTGGTAAATTGAATCTATCACCTGAATGAATGAGATACGAATTCGGTTAATACTAGGGCGTAAATTGAGGCTCTAATTAATTTCTGATCAGTTGTCTATCTTTTCTTGGAATATTTGCTTGTCATTTGTTAACCATGCCGTAGATAAAGTGCACTCGTTAGATTGTAAATGCTATAAGGGAGTAATGGAGGTTGGGGTGTAACATACATAAAAGCATTAATCGAGATCTTCGTTGTGGAAGGATAAAAAATGACCGTGTTAAATACGTGTTGGATTACAGTACTCTGAATCGAGTTAAACGGTCATAATTTTCCAAGGGTGAACAAGACACTTAGCTTATTCTGCTTCAACCAATTAAAGGATTACCAACAACCTGAACTTTGTCCTGTAAATAGTCCGGTGCAAAGCCTTTGCTTATTCAAAGTATGGTCTGAAAAGGCCTAGAAATTACGATTCGCTGCTTTAAACGTAAGGAAACAACAAAATCCTTTGAAATCTAGACGATTTGTTATTTCTTCTCAGAATCGCGATCCGTAATCGGTTCCCATCGATATAAAAGATTTATTAAACAATTAACATTTGCTACGTTCCCAAGACTGCAACACAATCGATTCTCACAAACTTGGAGACGTTGAAAACTCGCTGCAATTCTTCAGCTAATGTATAGTATTACAGCTCACTAACGAACAAGAATTTATGTTTATTGTTAATTTGTTGCATTATACGCAATTCGACAATTGACGAAATAATTTTCATTTGCCATGCAATACTCAACATTCACATCGTTTCCTTGTTGCGTTGCGTCGATTACTCTTCACGTGAATTAACAACGCTCTTCATATTACCCTAATGAATGTTTAGCCCTCAAGTACTCCCGATATAAGTACGCACTTCAATTAATTGAAAGTGGAAATAAGGGTTGGAATATTTCATTTGGGCTGCTGTAATTCAGTAGAATTATGCGTTACTCAAGTAATTTTTGACTTTATTAACTATGAAGGCTTCAAAGAAAGCAACATATAAGATGCAGGAAAACCGACAAAAGTCAGATTTTTTGCTGAGTGATAACTTTTGATTGGTAACTTAAACGCTATGTAATCTCAAACGCCTAAATTCTTTAAATTTATTTCAAAGGAAGCAAGGAGACTGAGAATAGTTTGAACCTTCATCTTGCTTCACATATTATTGGAATGTATGAGTTTTCACAGTTCACCTTGGAATTTAGAAGATAGAAGTCGAAAACAGACAATGTGTATAATGAATGGGTCCTGTTGAAAAGATATTTTCTACCCATTTTTATTTTGTTTGAATATTGTTTTAGGTATGTGAGTGGTAAGTCTGGAGTGGAGGAAGTCCACATGTCAAATTTTCGACTAATGTTACAAATAATTGTGGTCGTATCTTGCCAATAGCGTGGCGTACGTTGTTTTCCAAATAGTCAAACGTCTCGTGTTTATTGGCGTAGACAACTGATTTGACATGTCACCACAATAATTAGTCCAACGGTGTCACAAGGTAGGCCACCGATCAAAAACGAGAAATTATACGATCAACAAATGCTTCTTCGGATGAGTCAATAGTTTCACGAGGTCACTTGCATCACAGCCAGAAAGTCATTGACCATGTTCCTATAACTGTCACCATTGACTGTAATGTTATTCCCATCAGCATTTTTGAAGAGATATGGACCAATGATTCCACGGGCAAATGCAATCAACCAAACAGTAACTTTCTCGGCAAGCAACGATTTTTGAACAACTTTCTGTGGTTGTTCATCAATCCAAATGTGGCAGTTTTGTTTTTTGAAATAGCCTTTCAAGCAGAAATGAACTTTATCGATGAACAAAATTTTCTTATGAAATTCAGGATCCGCCACAATTTGTTCTTGGATCCATAAACCGGGCGCCGTGCCCGGTGTTCGTTCGGCGTCAAATTGAGTACTTTGAATTGTGCAAATTGTGCGCGAGCTTGCTTTTGAAAGATCCCTAAGTAAAACTCTCCATTATTTGGCTGGTTACAGATTCAATTGTTGAACACGATGTCAAATAGACTCATTTGGGTCTTAATCGAGACTGCGCTCAACAGCTGCTATGTTCTATGTTCTGCTATCTTCATTATGTACTGTCCGACGACAGATGCGTATTACCAGAGAGAGTAAACATATGGCGGAGACGATCCATGGTTTTTTGAGTAAATGGATCTGTTAGATGATTTTGTCAGCCATAATTTGACGGATTGCACGATGAATGTATCAAACAAAACCAAAATTTCATCATTCGTAGACCTTGTGCAGCCGTTTTCTTATTTAAATAAAACGAGAAACTAAACTAACCTTAAAACGAACAACAACTGTCATAGTTTATGTAGCATTAAGGGCAGCAACACACCTGCAAGATGGATTACAAAGTCATTTTGTTCATTTTTTTGCTTTTGCAAGGGAAACGATAAGAAATTTGCTATTGCGAGTTCACCTTTATGAACTTTACAATTATATAAATTTAAAATTTATTAAAATTAAAAGAATACAATTAAAAAATATGCTAGATATTGTTATTGATTTATTGTCTGATTCTTGGAGCATTACCAAAAAAATCCTTGTGGTAATCCTAACCAGTTCCGATCCTTCAAAAATTATCACACTAAATAGTATAGATATATCGATAAATAGTATAATCTTGTAAATGTCATTGCAGATTTTGCAGAAAATATCGATTTATGACATAAATGCGGGCGTTTGAGCATACATAGCGATTTTTGAATCAAAAACTTTTTGTTATTTGGTCTTCAAAGCAACAACTAATTAACGTAAAAAGTAAATCTAATTATTCCTAATAGATAATTTTGTGTCGAATGATCACGAAAAATTCAAGGCAATTGTGCCATTGTGTTTGAAAAGGTGAATTTGAGAAAAACATGTTGAATTTGACGGAAATTTGGAAATTTGTCTACTTATGTAGAATCATGGCGCGCGCATCAACGGAATATTCATAATATCAACATTATGAATATATTTGCCGAACAAGAACAAAAATATTCGCAAACGTTGGCATTGTATTTCAATAGACCATCACAGACGAAGAAATCAGATCGATTTCGAAACAGCTGTCTTAATTAATGTAATATTTATAAGAAATAAATTCGTCTTTCAACGAAGATTTTCTTTTAGCACTAACCATGTTTCACTGCTTCGGCTTTAACAGCCTTTTTTGTTAAAATATAGACTTGGCATTTTCACCAGATATTCTTGAAATTTCAAACTCCAAGAAAATGTAAAAGACCAGTTTCGTTATCCCTGAGAGACACCAATTACAATCTTTCTCGTTTTATATGTACCATGATTTCATTGCAATGGGAATTCTTGGCGTACTTCACTCGTTTGATCCAGTTTTTTCGAATAACGTGCGGCTCTTTTTCCGTTATGGCTGCTTCACTTTTGGCTTTTAAATGGACAATTGTGATTGTAAAAATTGTCCATGACGGCACTGCACAAATAAAAATCCATAGGCGTCAAATTGCAGCTCCTTTGCGCCCTATCCACGTTACCATTATAATGCGGTCATCGAATTTTTGACGCGCATCGGCTGTTGTAACATTCATCGGGTGTTGCAATAGCCGACGTGGTTATATCGTCAATATATAACCATAAGAATACATTGACATTTTTTGTTGTAACAGTGGTGTTAACATCATTTTCGAAGTAACACGGCCCAAATATGCCATCATGCCACAATCCGCGTAAAACAATAATACGCAAAAGCTTCCCCAGATATTCTTGTAGATTTTCCGATGCCGAGAAGCGGCAATTTTGCTTGCTAACGTGCCCGCCAAGATGGAAATGCGTCTCGTTTGGCAAAATGATTTTTTGAGTGAAAATCTCATTAATTCAAAATTGGTTGTAGGCCCTCATGGCGAAACGGCATCGAAGCAAATGATCACTGGGCTGCAATGGTTAGGCCAACTTAACTTGTTTCTGACACAAGTCAAGATCTTAAAGCGGTCGACAGACGACTAACTTGATTTTCAACTAAGTTGTCAATCTGGTTGCGATTGAAATAACAGACTGAACGGTCGAATTGACACCTTGAATGTAAACATCACTTGGTCAAAAGTTCTATGATGAAAAGACGTCTTTACTGACCATGTAAAGTTGATGGTTTGGTTTGTTTTGTTCAAATGAGAGATTAATATTCCGTTTCGGGTATAAATACCTTGACGGTGCATAACCGCGGTACCTCGTTTATAGGGACGACTCTAAACTCTTCGTTCAGGGTGGTGTTTACCTTGGCAACTGCAGTCTTCAGATATTCTGGAGACTGCTCGTCGCTACAGGTTACGGTCAGATGGCCTGCTGTTGGTTTCATTCCTCTGAATGTTGGAATTTTATCTGGGTTGCTGCGTAGGTGCTCGAAGAGGTCCTTCTTCAGGGTGGTTTGCAGCTTCGCGAGTTGATCCTCTTGGATCTTACCAGTTTCATTGAGGTAGTTTATCACCGCTACCATTAGTGCATCGGTTGTGGTGTCCCGATAGGACTTCCTCGCCAGAGTTTGGGGTTCGGGGCTTACCCTCCGTTGGCTTTACCAGTGCCTTGGTTGCTGTCATCCGATCTTATCCGCTTAGGTTCGGTTTTACCCTTTTCCTTTGCGGTTGGTGGTACAGCTTCCTTGGCAGGAAGTTTCCAGGCGTAGGCGAAGTACTGGCTGCTTCCAGGAAGCAGCCAGTTTTCCAGGCGCCAGGGTTCGTTGGGAAGCTCTTCTCCACGATCGTGTTTTGACGCTTCAGTTTCCTTTGCGCCTTTTTTCTTAGCGTTCTGGCTGATGCTGTCGTCTTCCCAGTGGGTGCGATAGCTGCAATTGCGCTTCTTTTGTTGCAGTTACTCGTCAAATGCAGGCGCGGCTCCCTCAGCGTACATTTCTGGCTCAATAGCTCTGGGCAACTGGTGCTTAGTGCCGTCACGCCAGTTGTCCGGTCCCCGGAGATTTCTACCCCTCGTATGCCGGGTACTGAGGGTACTTCTTCGGCTTGTACTTCCATATTTTTTAAATTTGGTTACCTCTTCGCTTCACTTCTCGCCCTTTGCCTACCTGCTAGGTTGGATCCTAAGGTCTCCTGCAGTGTAGCCGCTGGGTTCATTGGAGTTAGTGGGCCCCCTCGCCACGTCAAGGCGGGTAACCGTGAGGGGGTTGTGAATGTTAAGTATGTGTGCGTTTAGTTGCACGGAAAACATTGAAATTTCGATAGAAATATGGATATAACGTTGCGTATGACACGAATTGCAGAAACCAATGCAGCCGATATTTTGAACAGCTAATGAGATGAAAATAAGATCAGTTGAGACGCTCACGTACGCTTATGTACACATATAGGGCATCTATAAGTGTATACCGCTATTTTATCGATACATTTGCGAAGCGATGTTCCTAACGCATATTTTTAGCCGCTGCGGCCGCATTTACCGCTCATCGAACACGACAAACACAGAAACACGTTGGGTTGTCGACTAGCTAGCCCATATCATGCACTTTTTACACAAATTTATTGACACCAGTAGGTGTAAGCACCGTTTTTCCACAAAAAAATATGTA
This sequence comes from Stratiomys singularior, assembly GCA_954870665.1. Taxonomy (NCBI): domain Eukaryota; kingdom Metazoa; phylum Arthropoda; class Insecta; order Diptera; family Stratiomyidae; genus Stratiomys; species Stratiomys singularior. The sequence goes on along the minus strand of OX940881.1, from coordinate 28,043,210 downwards.
CGACATTTTCTTGCGATTTCGGACCAATTGTTTTTGTTGTGGACGGAAATTACAACATTTCCCACTTTTGCTGACGTATCAAGCGACTCGTTTTGTCAACTAGAAATAATATACTGAAATCTTGTGAAAGAAAGCATGACATTAGTGTTGCCAGAGCCTAATAGAATGGAATGAACTGAACCGCGTATTGGCACACAAAGTATATCCTCAAAATTTTTCAAACATTTCATGTAGTAATTTCCTTTAAGAAAAAATTAAAAAATCATATTATTTTAAGTGACCACAACAGGTATTCCCCTTCAGTGCTCCAACAATGAAGATCAGGAATATTAGGACCTATTTGTACTACCCACTGTCTACGTTACTAAAAACAATTCGAAACACATAGAATCGAAAATAATTCGCTGACATACTATTCGAACTATTTCGATGTCATATTAAAATGTAATTATTCAAGCGTAAATGCTGCATACATCACAATTATTTACTGTTCATTATTTAAATGACGATTCCATATCAATTACATTTGATAGATGTAATATAGAATTACACAGAGCAGCGACTTACTATCAAGCGGTGTAAGTCTTTGTTTTATTGTTTCCTTTCCTTGCATCTTTGTTGATATCTTTGTTTATCTTTAATCTGATCGTGAGTCACAAAGTTTAGCCGAACCATCTGCAATGTAAATCAATATACCTCACCTGAATGAGTTGTTAATTAAATGAAGAGATATGTGCATTAACTCCTGCGCGGCGTAGACCTTGACGATGGGTGGTAAGTAACATTGTTTCTTCGTGCCATTCCAATGCTTCACAGTTCCTCCATTCATTACATGAATGGAGAAATAGCGATGAGAATCATGTAATCGAATTTCTCAAAAACAAAACATAAAAATAATTACTAATGATCATAAATGTATTTACAAATTGCCTTAAGAAATCTTTGCCAAGTTAAGATATTGAAACGTTTGAGCGTGCCTCAATCAGGATCAAATCAGTACGCAACGTGTTAATTACTTAGTGCCAACTGTGACGACAGCGGTATCAACAATAATTACAAGATTTCCTTTTGATCCATTTATGGAGCGCTTCAATCAAAGGGTTCCATGACAAAAAAGTCGGTTCCGCACTGATAGCCTGCACAATGGGCGATCAAAAGCCGCAAACTTTTGCAGCATTTTCTTTAGCACAATTCCACACGCAAGACCAAATCATAATCCTAACTAATGAGTTGAGAGAAAGCCAATAAGTAGGGTAAAAGGAAGAATTCCAAGCACTTTTCTTACGCAGGCTCGCCGAGTGGAACGGTCACCAGATCGAAGACGCCCGGACAGTAACGGACGCATTGTAGCGAATTAGCTGGAACATGTCTTGGAGCTGAGGACCCCAGCTAGGATGGATGGATATGTTACACGGAGTATTAATGAGAAGCTCATATAAATTACAGAAACCAGGCTAGAACTTGATATCATTGTAATATGATTAGTTGCCAATAATAATTGCGTGCATCCGACACATGTGTGTGTGGTGCGGTGTACGGTCGCCGCATCAAAGGAGATTCGCCGCCCTTTGAAGACCTCATGAGCTTGCTCCCGCTAAGCGAGGCCGGTGCAGAAGTTTAGATCATCCGATCTGGACTCCACCAATCACTGGTACCGCCAATAGTGGGTAATAAGGTGAAACAGGTAAAATGCCGTTCGGATTAATGCAAATGCATAACCTACATAGTTGAGCCTGTGTTCGGCGAAAATACGTAAATTAATTCATTTAACGATTGTCGGATTTCATTTGTGTATTTACTGGTAAGGCCGATATTTTTGTTTGTTTGACTGGAGCTGGAAATCGACCCATGAGGTGGCTTATAATCACGATTTTTGGATTGCAGCCTCATAGACTGCACGCGGGAACATATTGATTGTGACAATTAAAGGTAAATGGTCTGGAAAAGCAGATATAAAACGTACTCCTGTGCTAATGACCATTCAGATCTAGTCACGAACAATAACAGTATCTTTTGAATGTACCTGGACAATCACTTATGCACGGACTGTTGCAATTTAACACGGCATACCAGCATAACTTGAGCAATTACCATATGACAACCGAATCATGCCTATTTCAGGCAACCTTCTAAAAACCTCACATGAATCTCAAAAGTAGTTTTTCATAGCTAGCAAATTGGATTTTCCCCTTTCTCGAAGAAAGGGACAGTTGAAGGCTATTTACCCTCTGAGTGATAGGGACCCAGCAACTAGACTACCTACTAAACACTTCTCCTGTCAAGCAAAGACCCAAGTGGGGAATCGTTTGACACTTAAATTTAGGCTAGGTCTTATAGCCATTATTGGGCACTTGTGTGAGTGTGTTTTGCACAGTAAGTTACCACTGATTGTTTTAACAAAAACTTTATTGGGACAAATAATCGACAGTCTACACGGTCGACAAGCGACGAATTTTTTGTGGTCGCTCCGGCAGTCGAGAGCACCGAATAAGCAAATCGCGTCTATCTTCCGGAAAACGTGGGTAAAGTTCGACGATTGCCGTCGTACTAACGTGTTTCTAATGCCCTCGAAACGAGTTCCTTCGTGAGACGGCTTGTAGTCTCTTGATCGGCTGGATATGGAGTTTCAGGTTCGGCGCGATGCTCTCTCTCGTGATCTTGATCTGGACGTTCCAATATGCTACGGTCACGACGCCCGGTATCCGCAATCGGTTTCGTATTGCCTATATTTCGCGGAGGAGCTCGTGTCGAACTGTAAGTATGACTAGCGGATCGTGTTGTAGTATTTGAAGCGCCTCGTGCTTGTCGGGATGATGAGTTTTCGCGTGAGCCATTCGTTGAACCAAGCCTGTCACATTCCATGGAAATTTTTTACATCTCATTTATAGGTGAGGTGCATGTGGCGTGGCCGCCACAGTACCCCCCTGCCAGTGATGAAATCACGGTAGAAAATTTTTAACGCGCCGTATTTATGCAAAGCCTGCTTGGTAGCGGTCAACAAACCTAACGCGTCTACCAGAGCGCGTACGCTGTGCATCGCCTTCTTGTGGCGGCCGTTGAGTGGGCTGCTGTGGTAAATCGGCGTTTGCTGGTAGGGCTCGCTGCTGCTCTTCAGGCATCTGTGCTGCTTGTTGAACGACAGGCGCGGTGAACTCGGTGTCCTCGTTGAATGTCGCTTCCGTGAGGATGAAAGCAGGTATGAGTCGATCAATGGATATGGGCTTATCGACGCCATTAACTCTGACGATGTAGACCTTGTCACCCCTGCTTATGACTTCGTATGGTCCATCGTATGGTAACTCTAGCATCTTCTTGACTCCGTCGCGTCGTACGTGGACGTGCGTCGCTGTTCGCAGCTCTTTGAATACAAACGAAGTCTTCGTCCCATGCGCCCGCGGGGAAACGGGTCGCAATTGACTGAGGTGTAGGCGTAGTTCCTTTACAAAGTCGGCTGTATCTTCGCTCCTCTTGGACTCTATCAAGAATTCGCCTGGCAATCGCAAGGGTTCACCATAGACGAAGTCGGCTGCCGTTGTTTGCGTGTCCTCGCGCCAAGCTGCTCTCACGCCGAGGAGTACGCGCGGTAAAATTCGGGTCCACTGGTTTTCCTGGTGGCACTTTATCGCGCACTTTAGGTGTCGGTGACTGCGTTCCACAAGGCCGTTCGACTGCGGGTGGTAGCCCGTCGTGCGAAAATGTGATGTACCACAAAGGCGGTTTAGCTCGAAAAACAGATGCGATTCGAACTGCCGGCCGAGGTCCGTTGTGACTCGTAGTGGCGTACCAAAGCGGCAAATCCATCCGTCGAAAAGAGCACGCGCGACTGTTTTGGCTTCCATGTCCGGCATCGGGAAAGCTTCAGGCCAGCGCGTAAAGCGATCGATGCAGGTGAGGCAGTGGCGATTTCCTTCCGAGTACGGCATATAGATGATATCTATATGTATGTGCTCGAATCTCGCCGAAGGAGGTGAGAAGCTACCTAGTGGTGCTGACACGTGTCGCGTCACTTTCGCTCGTTGGCATGACATACATGCTCGTGCCCACGTTTTGCAATCGTTTTTCATTGATGGCCAAACGAAGCGTTGCGTTGCGAGCTTGACCGTCGCCTTGATTCCGGGATGAGATAGCTGGTGTACCACTGCGAAGGCTGCTTTCCTGAAAGTCGGCGTGATGTAGGGTCGCACGTTCTGCGTGGACGTGTCACACCACACGCTTGCGTCGGTGTCAGGAATGAGGACCTTTTTGAGGGTCATAGATGTTCCACCCTCGAGAAAACCCTTGAGTTCGGCGTCGACTGCTTGTGATTCCACGAGTGCGGCATAATCCAATGGAGGTTCAACGGATTCGACGCGAGATAGCGCGTCGGCGATCACGTTGTCTTTTCCCTCGATATGCCGTATGTCTGACGTGAATTGTGCTATGTAGTCCAAATGTCTGGCTTGTCGTGGCGACGCCTTGTCCAATTTTTGCTGAAGCGCGTAGGTGATGGGCTTATGGTCGGTGTAGATCGTGAACTCGCGAGCTTCAAGCATGTGTTTGAAATGCTTAATAGAGCTGTAAATCGCCAAGAGCTCGCGATCATAAGCGCTGTACCTTCGCTCAGTGTTGGTGAGCTTCTTAGAAAAGAAACCCAGTGGCTCCCACATATCACCTGCTTTTTGTTGCAACGAAGCGCCTATCGCGTAATCTGACGCATCGCAGTGCAGAGCGAGTGGTGCGCCCAAACGTGGGTGCACGATAAGCGTGGCATTGGCGAGGCCAGTCTTCGCTTTTTCGAAAGCATCAATGGCCGCAGGCGTCCACTCCACTGGCGTCTTACCCTTTACATTCTCCCGGAGAAGGGCGACTAAGGGCGCTTGTACATGTGCAGTCTTCGGCATACAAACTCGATAAAAATTCAGCATGCCGACGAACTGTCGAAGTTGTTTCGCCGTCGCTGGTCGTGGAAAATCGACGATCGCTTGCACTCGTTCAGGCAAGGGCGTGATACCTTCGGCGTGTACCTGGTATCCAAGGAAAGAAACCTTAGGCTCTCCAAATACGCACTTCTTCGGGTTGACGACAACACCGTATCGTTGCAGTCGTTCGAACACTTGACGCAAGTGCTCGGAGTGCTCGTTCTCGCTGCCCGATGCAATCAGAATGTCGTCGATGTAGGCGTACGCGAAGTCAAGTCCCCTTAGAACCTCGTCAATAAAACGCTGGAACGTTTGGGCGGCGTTACGCAGACCGAAGCTCATGAACGGGAACTCGTACAACCCGAACGGCGTGGTTATTGCGGTCTTAGCAATATGCTCATTCGCCACGGGGATCTGATTATATGCGCGCACCAAGTCTATTTTGGAAAATATCACACATCCGCACAGCGACTGCGAGAAATCTCTAATGTGCGGCACTGGGTACTTGTCTGGTATCGTTCTAGCGTTGAGCGCACGGTAGTCACCACAGGGGCGCCAGTCGCCGTCCTTTTTGGCTACGAGGTGTAGCGGCGAAGCCCAAGAGCTGGACGAAGGTCGTGCCGTCCCGAGCTGCACCATCGTATCAAACTGTTTTCTTGCAAGCTGCAGCCTGTCCGGCGCGAGGCGTCGTGGTCTGCTGGACGGCGGCGGTCCAAGTGTCGTCTCAATGTAGTGACGCGTGTCGTGTCGAATCTCCGGTGCTCTTCCATCGGGCCGTGTAATATCCGGGTACCGAGCAAGTAATTGGTGATATTTTGAATCACCGGTTATTACTTTAATGCTCGTTTGCTTCGTAAGGAGTACACGTCCTTTCGAAGTCAATCGAGTACTTTTGTCGATTAACTGCGCGTCTTGCAGGTCGACAAGGATGCCGTAATGCGCGAGAAAATCGGCGCCTATGATAGGCTTGCCGACGTCTGCGACGACGAAACGCCACGGCAAGGCGCGTCGAAGTCCAAGGCTTAACTCCAATGGTTTCGTCCCGAAGGTGTCAATTACGCTGTTGTTCGCTGCTGAGAGTTGATACGCGGATTTCTTAATCGCACCGCGTATCATATGACGAGGGTATACGCATAGATCGGCGCCTGTGTCGATCAAAAACGTAACCTTCGCGACCGGGTCTACAATGAAAAGGCGGCGTGATGTCGGTCTGGGCTCGCTTGCCGCCATTAGCGAGAGCCGTTTGCGTTTCCCTGGTCCTTTACGTAACTGCAGGGCTCCCTGCACTTGCGGGCTTTGGCACCATGCATGTCGTGGTACCAACACCAGTTCGGGTTGCTCGGCCCGCGCGAACGCGAGCGTGGTCGAGGTCCGCCGCGGCCGCTCTCGTTGTTATGGCTCGCGCTGCGACCGCGTGTTTGATGTTCCTGGAACATACGTCGCATACTCGCTAATTCGCGCGTAATTTCCGCCATCTGTGACTCTAAGGATGGCGGTGGTGCGGCGATTGGCATCGGAGCAGGGGCGCGTACGGCCGCGACTTGGTGCGTAGCGCCGGTCATGGCAATAATCCCGTCCGCTAATTCCGCTATCTCGTCCAGTGGACGGTCCTTCTGCATGGCCAGGAGCGGCAGCATATGCGAAGGTATCTGCCGCATCCATATCGTTCGCAGGATGTCGTCGGTAGCAGCCAGCCCGCCGAGGTCACGCAAGTGTCGCAAATATTGCGTCGGTTTGCGGGCTCCCATTTCCTCGCCCTCCAGGAGTTGCGTAAGCTTTTGCTCCCGCGAGACACTGAGCCGTTTCACTAAGGCCTCCTTGAGTTTTGAGTAGGGTTTTTCGATGGGAGGGTTTAAAATTAAATCTTTTACCTCCAAAAGCTGTGTTTCGTTCAGCGCCGCCAGCGCGATTTCCATCTTGTCGTCCTCCGACTCTATCCTGTACCGTCGGAATGCATTCTCGACCAGTGCGAACCATAACACTGGTTCGGTCGGGGTAAAAGCAGGTAGACGGATGCGCAAGTCAGAGCGCAACTGATTGGCGTTGTCGTTGTTCGTCATTTCTGTAACTATTCTATCACCTAATCACGTCGGGGTCACCACTTTATAGCCATTATTGGGCACTTGTGTGAGTGTGTTTTGCACAGTAAGTTACCACTGATTGTTTTAACAAAAACTTTATTGGGACAAATAATCGACAGTCTACACGGTCGACAAGCGACGAATTTTTTGTGGTCGCTCCGGCAGTCGAGAGCACCGAATAAGCAAATCGCGTCTATCTTCCGGAAAACGTGGGTAAAGTTCGACGATTGCCGTCGTACTAACGTGTTTCTAATGCCCTCGAAACGAGTTCCTTCGTGAGACGGCTTGTAGTCTCTTGATCGGCTGGATATGGAGTTTCAGGTTCGGCGCGATGCTCTCTCTCGTGATCTTGATCTGGACGTTCCAATATGCTACGGTCACGACGCCCGGTATCCGCAATCGGTTTCGTATTGCCTATATTTCGCGGAGGAGCTCGTGTCGAACTGTAAGTATGACTAGCGGATCGTGTTGTAGTATTTGAAGCGCCTCGTGCTTGTCGGGATGATGAGTTTTCGCGTGAGCCATTCGTTGAACCAAGCCTGTCACATTCCATGGAAATTTTTTACATCTCATTTATAGGTGAGGTGCATGTGGCGTGGCCGCCACAGTCTCATCATTCTACACCTTCTCCTGTCTTATACAAGAAGTACTTGTTTCTTCGATTCCGTACGGGAGTACAAATGCTTGAAAAGGAATTCCTTCGCTATGCATAAACTCACTAGCGACTACCACCTGTTCCCGTTAGCCAGCCGATCTCAGATTCCGCCAGATTAGTCCTTAAATGAGTGACAAATAAATCATTTGAGCACAATCAATGAGCTACCTAGGTACCTTCATACAAAACAATACAAATAGTAATTTTGGAATGACTTTTAGGCGTGCGCTCATGAAATAATAACAGCTTTTTTAACGAGTGCTTTGTTTACATTTGAGATATTAAACGGATGGAAGTGTGTTATGCTCTCAGCGTTGACAATTGAATGTGAACAAAAATATTTAATGAAAAGTTTATTAGGGAGATAATCAGTTCGGTGTCGGCACTTGCAAAGAGCGTACGGTTTCTGCGTATATTATTACGCGTTTCTTATAATAATATAATATATAGTATAATTCAGACCAAATTAGAGTGATATTATGTTAACATTCGAGTGATGAAGAATATTGTGATGCGTCTGATATCGACGAATTTTATATTCCACCACCCACAAATAATACCCCGGAAATATCAGATATTCGATACGAAGGTACAATTCAATATGATACAGGGAAAGACGGAACCGAATGGCGAACAGATCCGTTATTAGAAACACAAACAATCTACCGCAATTCGTGAACGTGGTAGAGCAGTGACTTTTAGTGCTACATACTTTTTTGCTAAACTTGATGTGTGACATAGTTTTAGCAGAAACAAACGGGAAGGATTGAAAGTTTCAATCAATTATATTTCCTATGCAATATTTCCTACGATGCAATAAAGTTTCGCTTTAGTATTCTAATCAAATTTGTCCATCTTAAAAAATTACAAAAGCATCGATAATGTCCGCATGAGTAACCAACTGACCGATACCTTTGAGAAACTAGATTAAAGCAACGAGATGGGTTGGCCCCTTGGCTGTTCAATTTGGCTCTGAAATGTTTCATAAGAAAGCTACCTGACGATACAAAAGGCACACAATTATACAGGTTGGTCCAAGTGGTAGCCTATGCGGATGAAATCAATATTTCTTCATGATCATTAATAATCGCCATCGAATTTTGCTTTAAACTCGACCACGAAACAAAGCCAATAGGGGTACAAATCAATTAAAAGAAAACAAATCTCATGACGCACTCCAGAGAAAATACCTTAAATGCCAAAGAATACCAAAATTTCATAGTTGCCGAATGCAGTATTGAAAATGATGACAAATTTGTGTATCTAGAGAGCAAAATAACGAGAAAGGCGAGTGAAAGCGATGAAAGTAGGCGAGTAAAACCGAAGAGTACAGCTGGCATATTAAACGTTTTATCCAGTTCTGATGATTACGAAGACCAACAGCATCCGCATCAGTGCTATGCTTGGAGTGTGAAACATGGACCCTTACACAAGAATTTGTAAATATATTAAATACTTTTGTCGAATCGATTCAACCATGAGGTATATTAAATTTTTGACGATATAGATGTCTCCTCAATATAATTGATGGTATTCTCTTGGCGGCACATATTAGGTACATGGAGTATAATCCTTCAATAATCTCAAGTGACAGAAAAAGAAAGTTTCGAAAGGAAGTTTAAGTTTTCAATTATATCAAGCTAACATAGAACGCAGGACATTGTAATATCTGATTTAATTCCCACACATAAATAGAGATACCCGGATACCCGCCACTCCGTTACGTTTGTTATAGATAATACCGTCAAAATAAGTAATTTTATGGAGTGAAAAAATTCAAACTTACAAAATCATTAATTTCGGGTAAAATTAGGAGCTCTCAGAATTTCACAGCCACTTAGCATGCCAAGTAAATCTTTAATTCATGGTTGAAATAAATGTACCGGGGTAACTATCACTCACATAAGAGTTAATCTTCCAATACAACCTTCTATATAAAAAGGTTGCATCAGGCGTTGTCCTTTTCCAATATGCAAAATAAGAAGTCCGAACAAAAGGATATACCAATATTTTACAGGAATAAACAAAAACAATCACTCTAAACCAGAATCAGGTAGAAGACATACTCAGCATCCACAGTCTTAGATTCTTAATAAAATCTAAGGTCGACTTACCTGACGCTGGCAAGACTCCATGCCACTAGTCGAGAATTTGTCGTCTTTCACACAGAAAGGAAAGGAAATGCTTCTTTGTTCCTGACATGCATTCAATGGTGGATTCTTAATGGCTGTTACCAGCAACACCGCTGTCTAAGATACTTCCTGATATGCTGGTGTTATCCGCAATCTCGGCGCCTGCCCAAACCAATTTGAATGAATTTTCTTCCTGAAAAATTTGTTCCATATCTCTACTCTGTATGAGCCTGTCTGACATTCACCATGCCTCCCCTTTTTTGGGGCTGTTCACCTTATTTATTCATCAACCAATTAAATGCCAAAACCCCTGCCACGGCCTTATAAACCGACCTGATTCGCCATTAAAAACCTCAACCTTAAGTCTAGAAGCAATTCGTGGTAATTAACTGAAAGATTTTAATTATTTTTGCCTTTGTCCTAAACAGCTCACGTTTTGCAGTGCCGGAATATCGCTTGTTTGCTAGTAGAACGTCACAATACGTAAAATGCAATATTTGACAAAGTTACACAGGAATCTGTATGCAGCCGAAACGCGTCCTCGAGACCCACGAAGCAAGGCCCGGCGGACCCAAGCTACCCAGAGTTAATTTTGGCCCGCGGCAACACCAAAACGAACTTTTACACAGGAATATTCACAGTTTTATGTTCTACCTCGTGAAAAAAAAACTTGCAGCTGTTGTAGCTCTTTTATACAAACCGTAAAAGTAGTATGTACCGTTATGTCGTTGCTACATTTAACAATCGAGTTGGACATCTCGTTTCAGTTGTGCATTATAAGTCAGCGCGCGAAGGTTCTAGTTATTTCACAAGCATTAAAATTTTTCGAATTACGACTTTAACCTGGTAAAATTCAGGAAGTGTTTTTCATCTTATGGTTTCTCAATAAAGGTGTTATTTTATGTCGTGACTATAATCTTAATAATCGATAATAAAAGATTTGTCGTGTTACTAAATATCACGCTGTGCTTTCCAAAGTTTTGATTTTCCCTGGAATCATTCCCTTTTGTGCTGTTATTTAAACAAAGAACATACATCCCATCAAGACAAAAGATGTTTGAATTATGACAGAAGGTGTCTTTTGCGGCTTTTAATGAAAACCGTAAAAACTCTTATCCCAGGCGTTTTTGTTGTAAATGCTTAACGAAATACTCATTTTTGAATGATTGTTTTAATGAGTGTTGATAAACAATTTCAATATGTACTGAAATAAGTATTAGTTTCAATGAGTATTGATGAACAAAACTGGTAAATTCAACACTATCCTTGAATTTTTCCAGTTTTTCCGGAAGTGCCATGTCCTGAAATCGTCGAATCGGTCGAAATTCTTCATCCTCATTATCATGTTCCTCCTCGTCATTTTTGGAGAACCTGCGATGATTCCATTCAGGATCAGACATATATTCTAGCCGTAGATAATAATGATGAGACCAATACAGACCTTTAAGTGCAAGTCTAAAAAATACTTACAAAATAGAGCTCCAAAACAACAACGTATTCATTCGCTTTGAACACTTCTCCAATTGAACGAAGCAATGCTTGTCATATCTTTGAAATTTTCGAAAAACTCTTATGTCAGTTTGAAGGAAGCTGTTGGGAATTCGAAGTTGCAATCAAATAATGCTTATGGCAGTAGCTCGCATTACGAGACGAATTATAAGGTCTAATACTTCGCGTAATACGATATTATTGGCTTATTCATGCTCTGGTACTCTTTAGATCGTATTTGGACCACAAATGTTAGCTCTTTCCCTGAGACATGCATTGTGTCTTGAACTCATATGACACATGTATCTTATATATCAAGGACTGCTTTGCAGAACATACAGAACAAAAGGCCTCTGTTTGGCCATTTGCAGCCTTGTTTGGTACGACTGGATCTAAGGCATTTGCGGCAGTCGAGATTAATCACTCTTTGATGTTTCCTTACCTTTATCCTCGCAAATAATACCGTTTTAGGTGATATTGTAGCGCTACAGCCAATTTGTTGTTCCATTCTTTCTCTTTTCGCCTTAATCCCCTTCCGTAGTACTGCTACTAGAAACTAAAAAAGACTTCAACTAGAAACTACTTGAGTCTTGACCGTTTACTAAGCTTATGGTCTAAAAAAAAGTCTCGACTTCCGTTCATAGGGTTCCAGTGCATAGGGTAACCAATTTTCCTTTTGAAACATTTTTGAAAATGATTTTGCAAGCTGTCTTTGCCCTTGAAGTGAAGTGCCCCAAATTCTTTAACATTGTCTACTTCTTTTTGGCTGTTAGTGTAAGGTTCACCGTCTTAATCATTTCACACAAGAGGTTAATTGAACACAGTTAAAAACAGGGATTATTTGACAAGTAATCTGATAATTGTCATAAGTAATCTAATCTTATCAACAAAGTAAAGAGAAACAGTATCATCGTTTACATTAAATTTTAATCTCTGCGAATTTTTGCACGCTGTGACCACTAAACAGTAGTTTAAAGGAGGAGAATGACATTTCCTGTCAAAAATTAAAAAAAGACCGAGTTAAGCTTGGTCATTGAGTTTGTCTATTGCAATGGGAAAAAAACGAATTGGACTCTTTTGACGTTAATACAGGCGCAACTTTTGAAACTGACTAAAGTTCCGTTATAGCAAACCGTAAACTTTTGACAGTTTCAAAAATTGGGTTGCCAAGTATAAGGGTGTTCATAGAAGTGATTGCGAAGGGGATTGTTTTGGGCGTCCAAAAACTGGTACTACTGCTGAAATAATTAGTTTAAGTGTTTAGTGCTCGTCCTCGACTCCTAGTTTCTGAAATCATTAGGACTTATGGTATGTCTGGTGAACAAGTGCACATAATTTTACAAGAACATTTACATATGGGAAATTGGATACCGCGCTTGTTGATTGTCAGTCAAAAGTGTCTACCGATGGACACGAATTTGTCACCATTGTCCAACAAAATCAGGCTGAATGTCTGCGGTATTCAAAATCCGTCGATGGGACCAGGGTCCACCAACATACTCCTGAGACCATCATCATATAGAACCTGAGATCTGAATGCCTAGTACTAGGCCAACATCAAGGGACCATAGATAACTTCAATTGACACTGAGGGTCATCATCAAAAGAAAAACACCTAACTTGACCAATAAGCAAGTGCTCTTTCAGCATGAAAATGCGCTGATTCACACTTGTGAAGTTGCTATGACGAAAATTCTTGAATCGCGGTTAGAATTGCTTATTGAATTCTATTTAGTAACCGTTCTAATAGTTCCCGCCTTAAGACTACCTTATAAAATGAGGGCGTACTTAAATCTCAGTAAAATTTATTATAATTTTAATATGGAATATTGTGTCTTCCTATTTTCCCTTCTACTAATAATCTGAACCTTTACAACATAGTCCACTGTCATCTGGTCAAATTCAATAAGTTATAAATGAACAGGAGGCTATGATTCGCAAGCCATCAAGGAATTATTGTTCTATTTCATATTTATTCAAAGGTTCACAAACTTTCTCAGAAACAAAGACCCCTAATTAAATTCTCTGAAATATATTTTGGTCATAGCAAGCCAAACTACATTATTGTTAATCAAGTTGTCTAGTCTTTTATTAGAATTATATTTCTGAATATTACACACTGTTGAAATTATTTTGGACACTTGGAAAGCTGGCAACAATCAAACTCATAATTAAGTTAAACGAACCGAAGAAATTTATCAATATTGATTAATGGAAGCACCAATTGGAGAAAATTCACTGTCATATTCAATAGACTCTTCCCAAACAACTTTTTCGAATAAATGTTAGATTGGCAATTAGTCCATTTCAATGGAAACGAAAAACTTGTTCGTGCTTTTGGTCAATTCTTCAACTTAATGGACGAAAAACCATGCTAAGTGAAACTTTATGAAAATATTATTTTGATTCATTTAAAAAATTCGCTGAATAAATGACTTTGAAAGGGAAATTGAAATCAAATCATTTACAACAAACGGAGAAATGTTCTCAAACCCTAACATACTCCCTAAATTTTTCAATTGACGCTGCCATCATTTCAGATTAGATTATTGAAGCCTTAGAAGTTTGGGTAACAAGTTCAGAAAACATATTTTCGAGATAAACGTGTTTAAAGTTTGAACTTCATAATTAATAGCTATGAATGAATTACTTAGACTGATTACCTTTATCTGTCATATGGTGCAAATTTGCAGGTGTTAAAAATTCGTGCAGTTGTCTTATTTTGCTTTGGAGCTTTCTTAATTTGAGCTTTTTTTAACCACTCAGTAATTATAATAAACTCACACAGTGCTCGTTAATATTTTCTGTCCAGCATAGCAGTTTCACTAATTTGAATGACATTTGGATCCGTTATGCTGATATATGCCTTTGTCTCTTCGTTAAATTTTCAATGTGATTTCAGCAAGTACTCACGGGCAATTTTTCACACTGAATTATTGTAAGCTTTGTAGTAACTTCTTTTATTTCCACCCAGATATTTACTGAATAAATGATTGTTATTATCCTTGATTCGATAGTTCATCATTTGGAATAGCAGAAGTCTGCTTTGATCCTTAACTCTCCGCATATGATTCACCATTGGCATATTCTCGATCCTTTTGCTCTGAAAAAATATCAAAGAGATCCCTCCAGTTCCTCAGTCACCAAAAGTTTGAACTTTGATGCTTGTTTCCACTCAAGCTATTATTATTCTTCAGGCTTGGGTAACTTAAAAGAATGTTTTCATCTCTTTTTTTCCTCCTCCATTAAGAAAAGCGTGTGTCCTCCTCTTGGATTGCTGACCCCGAAAGATTGGACCTTTATGTAATGTCATTAGGGTTTTCAGAGGACTAAAGAATCATAAAGATCACAGCCATGATAATAGACAACTCGTCCAACCATCCCCAACAGCATAATCATGCACAGATAAGGCAATTGGTAACAAGACTGGTGCAGACACCTCTAACAGACGAAGCCTACTGCCAGGAATCAAACGAAATATACACGATAGCAGAAAAAAAAGAATACAAGATCAACCTGGTGAACAAGATAAGAAGGAACTTCAAAGCACTCAAAAAAGATAGGAAAGAAAAAGCAACAAGAGAGCTTGGGCAACATTAACATACGGGAGAAAATCAACATGCGAAGTGTCAAGTTATTCAAGAAATACAACATCAACACAACCTTCAAAACAAGGAGCAATTCGGGGAAAATATAACGCAGAACCATAAATGAATAGGATCCGCTGGAAAAACAGGGTGTGTATCAACTAACCCTTGCATGCCAACAACGCTCCATCGGTCAAATCTGGATGCAAAATAAGAACAAGATGTGGTGAGCACATAAGGGACTACAAAAAACAAATACGGAAACCTGACGCGACAACGGAGTACCTACAACATCGCAAACCATATGATCAACAAAAAATGTATAACAATTCACATAAAGGACGATCGTTGAACGCACAAGAAAATATGGGAACATACAAATTAAAAAACATTTGACAGGCGAAGCTAAAACCAACAAACAAGCACTCATTCGGATTTAATCTTCGAGTCACTAAAACTGCTTTATAAAAATCAATAGAAATACCATACGACAGCAACAGACAAAAATCACGGGAAACTAAATAAAAGGAAATGAAGGAACTCTTAATGTCATTTGAGATCGACAAAACTGAGAATTGAACAAGACGCTGAAGATGATATCGTCCAAAAGCGTCTGTCGACAAAACGAAGCAAGTGACAGGGAACGATATAACGTTCGTTTTTGTTTTGTTCGTGTTTCTGTCATTACAAGCTTAATTGACTGCGTTCGATAGATATGGTCTGATTGTGTTTTCACTGTTGCTAGAGACACATTAATTATCACCAAGCTTACTCCGTTTTGGCAAAGTTTAGCTCGTCGAAAGTTAGTTCGTCCGATTTTTGGTTTCCCTCAAAAGCTACGGTTTTCCCGTCGGTTTTCACTTGAACTAGCTGTAATGCCAAGCGGTCAAAGAATGGCATCTGCGTTACTGATTTGGTATCAAATACGATAAGTGATTTGCAGCTTTAGCTACAAAACTGCTTTATGATTCTCACAAAATTCCGACTCCAGTTGTCTTTCAACCCTCATCCTTATTTGGCAATGATTTGAACATTACTGTGATCTGAGTTCATACCAATATTTTGAAAAAATAAGTTCACTTCCTCAATAATTCAGGTAAAATCAATAGTTTTCAATTTCGGGTATTATACGTGACCTTTTTATGTCAATCGGCCGAACTCTACATCGGTTATGACACCGTATTTACTTTCTTATTTCCTTTTCTGTAGTAAAAATCTTTACCAGTTATTAGACAGCTTTCAAATATACTTCTACACTAGACCGTACAGTAGACGACTAAAAGAATCGAAAAGAAAAACATGCAAAACAGTTTTCTGCACCTAATTTAGAGTAGCATAATCGCAGGATTATTTTTCGTTCGATTATAACCTCAAGCAACCCATAATAATAACCCAATAATAACAACCCAAGCAACCAACCTTCTTGATAAATCACTGTACCTAAACAAGTGACAGATGTCATTCTTCATTTATTTGTTTCTTCTTTACGTAAGTTATGGGTTTATTTATATTTGTTCACTTGATCTTAAATAATAATTTGTGTTAGGCTTGAAATTCAAGCCGGTAATCGTAGGCAAGCCTGAGCGATGAATACCAAAGGAGCAATCATGGAAGCACTAGTCAGACCTGAATGATGAAGTTAGCGAATCGCTATTCGGATATACCAATCGGAGGACGCGATCCATTGATCGATGCCTTCGGAGGCATTATATTAGGCAGGCTCACGATCAATAGGCGCTGTAGCGCCATGATGATGCATAAAGCAAAAAGGATTTTTTATGAAATTTATTTATGAAAATAACGAATCGCTACTTGAATTTACTAATCGGTAACGTGATCGATGAATTGGGACCGCTGGAGGAACTTACGGTTAACAAAGGCTGTAGCACCATCATAATGAAAAACAGGCAAGGATAATAACTTTATGGTAATTGATGCCCTAGTCTCCTTACATTCACCAATAATCAAGAGGAAAAACTTGTGCGTACCATGACTGTAGCCACAAGGGGCAAGTGTTTGACTGTCTTCAGAATCTTTGCCAAATGAGAATTTGGGAAAGACGCCGCGAACGTTGGATTCCAACTAGCCAAACCTGCTAGACTACCGATAAAACACCTCCGCTATCAACCTAGCGAACTAAGCCTTGAACTGTTGGACACATTACTTGGATGTTCCTCTTCTAAAGCTTATGACCCTTCCGGTGACAGCACTTCATTCTTCAGAGGAAAGGGAAAGAAGATAGACCTTCTCGATTGACACCTCCAACTGAAGCAGATGATCTTTACTTATTGTAACGCGGTCCTGGAATCAGCATCGTTTCAATTGAACTATCCTGATGTAGCTTTTCCAATTTTTCGGCGAGACCATTGCGCAGTCTGGCCGATCTTCCTAGAGGTTAGACAGGTGTCATCTTTATCTGCAATGAAATAATTCAAGGGTTCCTGGAAACTAGGACGAATTCAAAATATGAGAATGATTCGCAAGTCAATTGACTATGCAATCTTCTATACATATGTAGTCCTATCAGCATATGAATTTTGCGTTTCCCAGTCAAAAAGGGATTTATAATCACGAAAGATAAAGGAATTTAGAAGCGCATTTCTTTTGGAATACCACTTTGCTCTTGACAATAATTTTTCAATTAGCAACGACTCAACGCCCCTTCCAAAACGATCCCAAACTATTCACACTAATATTCTTACAACATTACATCTTAGCATGATATTTAATTCTTGAAGGCGTTCAGGTGTAAAATGAACGAAAGACAAATTCCCTAACACATAATTGAGATGACCATTCATCATTTTTCGGTGTAACCAACTGCCACAAACGCGGCTCCAGCCTGGGGTTGTAATAGGTTTTGTTGCCTACCTATCACTTAGGGTGTTCGCCAGATAATATTCATTTTGAACGTTTGGCTTGTCGATAGACGTGCAACATAATCATCTGTCATAAATACTTCCGGTTGATGTTTGGCAAAGGTCATCATCGTCCTTAGTGCTATCACACACACCTCGTTGTCATCGTCGTCGTAGTCATCATCATCATCAACACCAACATGATCATAGAAAATTTAAAATGACCCCTGGTGCAGAGTGGTTGATGGACCGAAACGTTAACAACATGTGTTACATAAGTAAATTTTCATAAATGTTTGAATGAGGTTGTTAAGGTTCTGCAGCGACAGTGAGGGTTGTTCGTGGTAAAGGATTTAATGAAGTTCTCACGCATGGAGATATTATTGATGGAAATATTTCCGACACCTGTAAATCATATAGTTTAAATTGAAGAACGGACAACTTTTTTGGTATTCAAAAAGGAATACTATACTAATAACACATTCATATATTACAGGTATTTTAAGGCGGGCTATCAAAGGAAACTGCATAGGATTTTTCGACTTTTTCTTATGCAGTTTGACATTTCGAAAACAGCAAAAATATTCGAAAAATTTTTTCACATAGGTTTTGATGTGTTTTGCATTATTTATATTCATTACTAACAAATCTATGTGGTTTTTTATTTGATTTAATAATTGTAGATTTTAATAAGTAGACCTTGTTAATTCATGTTGAAGCGCTTTTAATTGATAAATGACGAATTTGGCTGGTGGGACTGAGCAGGTTTTAACGTGAACTCCTGGGTAATAGAAACAAATACTAACAGTTTTATTGCTCAGTTTTATCGTGTTGCGACAATTCAAACGAAGAGAAACTCTCAGTAGAGATACTGCTTTTCAAGTGCACAGTGCTGTTGTTTCTGCCTAGTCATGGCTACCAGAGGTTGTGTTATTTCTACAAACAGTTTTTGTTATATCTACCGTAAATACTCTATTAAAAGTCCACAGACAAGCATAAGTGATTTTGTAAGGAAAGTTTACTTTGCTTACTTTAACTTATGACTTGATGGGCAAGATAAATCATGGGCCCCGCATAAGGTTTGTAGAAGATGTGAAGAAGATCTTCGTTTGTGGCTTAAGGATAATCAAAATGCATTTCTATGGTATGGCGTGAGCAGAAAACCCATATCACTGATTACTACTTCGGTTCAGTTGACGTACAGAAAGAGAGGGCATAAGTTATCCTAATAAAAGAGGCATAAGTTATCCTAACCTGGACACAGCTATACGTCCAGTGCCTAATAGCTCTGAAATACCTATCCCGCAGCCACCAACCATATTGGATGAATACCCGAATGAGTTGTCGAACGAATTTATATTACCTCCTCAGGGTGAATCAGGCTCAGATTTTCCTTAACACGAAGATGAAGGGCATCAACTATTTTCTCGAAGCTCAACGATCTAGTGAGAGATTTAGGTATTTCAAAAGATGCAACCGAACTGTAAGGTTCCAGATTAACAAATAAAAACCTTTTATAATCAGTCACTCATTTTCAGGATACAGACACCGAGAAAAAGAATTTGCCCAGGTTTTCTCAAAAGAAGGAAGTTTAGTTTCTGCAATTATGGGGATATTGGGATATCATACATTGCTTTGATATATAGTATGTCTCATCTTAATGGCGCCTATTCATTGATTCATCCAAAACTAGTCTTAAAGTAGAATAATTGCACAATGGAAACAAATTTGCATTTCTTCCGATGGGGCATTTTGTGCATAAGGATGAAAACTGTAACGATTTGGCCATTATCCTGGAAAGCATCAAATATCAGGGCTATCAATGGATGATTTGTTGGAACTTCACAATACTCACGATGCTTTTGGGTCAGCAGACTGGCTACACTAAATACCTAGGCTTCTTATGCTTGCGGCATTGTAAAACCAAAGAACATCTGGACAACTTTAATACCTGGAGAGAAAAGTGGTTATCAAAGCAATTTTGGTACTATCAGGTTTTTTTGGTTTTGTTGCCCCCTCTCCATATCAAATTTGGGTTGATGAAACAATTTGTAAAAATCGCTGCAAAAGGATGGGGACTGTTTTAAATATCTATGTACAAAATCCCCGAAACTGTCAGAAACAAAGTTGAAAGAGAGAGTTTTCATAGGTCCCGACATAAGAAAATTTTTAACCGACACCCTGTTTATGGAAAGTATGAATGAGAAGGAAAAGGATGCTTGGGGATCGTTCAAGTATGTAGTGCGAAAGTTTTTGAGAAATACTAGAGATCCTGACTGCAAAACCATTGTACAACGGATGCTAGCAGCTAACGAAGCTCAAGACTGCAATATGAGCTTGAATGTCCATTTTTTACACTCCCACGTAGACTATTTTCCTGAAAATCCCGGAGCTTACAGTGAGAAATATTTCACCTGGATGTCCGTGATATCGAGAGATGGTACAAAGGAAGATGGGATGTTACTAAACTTGCAGACCACTGTTAGATGCTTGAGCGGGAAACTAAAAATCAGAAAAGGAGTCGGCGAAGTATAAAGGAAAATAAGAAAAAGTTTCATAAAAAACATGAATAAGTATGTGAATAATAAGCAGGTAAAAAAATGTTATGTTTGATAATTTTGAATAAAGGAGTACTTCTACCAATTGTTTGTGTTTGAATTTGCAAAAAGCCCTTATGTGATAGAAACAAATGGACATCACTTCTGAAATCAACGCATTCTGAAACATATAATTCATTAAAAATATCCCATGCAGCTGACAAAAAAAATTTTTTTGCAGACCTGTGTTATCAGAGAGGTGACCTCAGTTGCTACAATGTAGATACTTGCGTATGCTTCTGATGGAAGTTTTTTTTATTTCGTTCTTCTTCAGCATTTTGTATGATATGGATGAATGTTGTTGAAATAGCTCCAAGATCCTCTTCGCAAGATTGGAGCAGAAGTATCCTTTAGCCGGTAACTTCAGCCGATAAGGAGCGATAATTAATCAGTGCGTGGCTACTAGCCAGCGCTGACTATTCGAACGAATATCCAATCTAACGGGATTTGACCTATATCTTGCACATGCATTGGTATTTGTAAGAGAATCTGCGTATGATAGAGAATTATTTTATTTTCAAAGGGTATTTCTATAAAATCAAAGAAGGAGTCGTCCTTGCTCTCATTACTTCTCCATGATTTGTTCATGACCAAACTAGAGAAGGACTGACATAAGATATGTAGATGACATTTTTAACGTACGTCAAAAACAAAGAGACTACAAGAATTCTTACAGTCCGCCACAGAGCACCTTCAAACATCAGCTTCCCAATCAAGAGGGGAAAAAACGAAGAGTTTGAATTCTTGGAATCGTTAGGGTCAACAACTGATGGTTTCCCAAGTTTCGACGCTTATAGGAAAACAACCCACATATAGGGAATAAGTCCAAACTCTTGGTACCACCCGCAACAAATTAAGTTGATCTCATACCGGGAAATGGTTAACAACATGCTAAACTATTAAAGGGGCTTTTAGGCTAGGTTAGGTTAGGTTAGGTTTTTTGCTGTTTTTGGTTCTAAATACAGACAAAAATATGAAGCAAAAGGCTTAGAAGCGATATCAACATTTTTAACTAGTTGTTAAGCGCGTAAGGAGAAGCATAAAAATAGCGCATTTTTAACTCTCCACCGTATTTCATCGTTCTCGGCTCTCAAATCCTTTTGAAGTATTTGCTTCGATTTAAACTTTGATTACATACTATTTATTATTTACATATATTTTACATTTTTTTATATTTTATATATTTTATATTTTGGTATATTTTTATATATTTTATATTTATTCTAATGAAAGAAGTGCAGAAACTCGAAAGAACCGAATTTTAAGCATCAATTTCTCGAAATCAGGTTTTTTTGCGGTGATGGACCCGATTGAGTCAAACTTTTGGGCTCATCCCTCAGAATTTTTAGTATGATGTTGATGACATGTCTAGCTATCGCTAAACTAGAAACATGTTGATCGGCAATAAATTCTTTGATTTCCAGCCGATCTTCTAATCTCAAAAACCGATTTTTTGTTCACGTTCGCCGTTAGTTTTGGGAAATTTCTCTGAAAGTTCCTAAAATTTTTGAAAATTCAAAAACCATCAAAAGTTTTTTTTTGTTTTGAAAATCGTACACTTAAAGCTTCCGTAATGGCAGAATCAAATGCTGTATATCCTACATGCGGTTAAATTGAATGATTTGAACTCATCAACAAAGGAGGGGGGGTGTATTAAGAAAATGCAGAAGAATGAAGGAGAGATCAACATTAATCAATCTAGGCAAAGAAACACATTTTGAAAAGGCTTTGCCAAACAATAAACGCAACACAAAGGAACTGCCAAGGACTACCTAATTTTCGAATCCTCAAAAAACAAGCGACAGCCGCTTGAAAGACGGCGAAAAATCCGCATGGGGTTCTCTAAACCCTAAGGCGTCTACATCAGGCAAATTAAAATAAGCAAGAAAGCACATAACTGACGCAGCGGCAGGTAATGGAAAGACAACTGAAGAACATAATTGTCTAACTCGGCCGTAGTCGAGCACATTATTATGAAAGGACATGGTCTAATAATTGATGTGGTGAAACCAGGATGGTAAACAAGGTATAGCTGAGAAGAAGAAAAATCAAAGAAAAGAAAACTCTTGCAATGATAAGTTAAGCTCTTTAACTGTGGAAGAAGACAGAATCAGTATGGTCGAAAGTCAACCTTTATAATGGTAATGCAAACAAAAAAACCCAAAAAAACCCAAAATAACCAAAATAAAATGTAATATTTTTTTTATCATTTACTTGCCTGATGAAAACTATTTGGAGATAGACAATAAAGTCGAAAATTTCATTCTCTTTAAATTTGTATCCGATTGTATTTGTATTAATTACTGACATACTCGTATATAATTGCAACGAACAAATTATTCACATGTCTTCAAGCTCAGAAACCTTGCCATAACGATCCCTAACATGGCGAACGTCGTCTGTTTTTGACGCTGTCTCTAAGGAGTTAGGAGGAAGTTCAAACGAGATGCCCAATTTTCTGCTAATAATTTGGACCGTGTCCCGCCAAAAAAAAACGAGGCAAATATTGTCTTCGCAATGGTCAAGCGTCCCGGGGTTGTCGGTGTTGACGAGTGATTTGACAAATCCCCACAAAAATTAGTCTAACGGATACAAAATCATGTAGGCATGTTCACAGGTCGAAACGACAAATTAAACGTTCATGTAATATTTCTTCAATAAGTCAATGGTTGCACGAACTGTATGACATGTCTCTCCATCCTATTGAAACCAGAGATCTCCTGTAATACGATGAGAAAACTACAATACGAGAAAATTATTGATCATGGATCTGTAGCGAGCATCATTGACTGTAATGTTATTCCCAGCAGTATTTGTGTAGAAATACAGACCAATAATGTCGGCGGCCCGTAAGGAAAATTAAATCGTGACAATCCCTGTTTGTAACGGTATTTAAAAAGCTGCCCGTGATTGTTCATCACTTCAAATGCGGCAATTTTTTTTTATTGTCGTAGCCATTCTACCAAAATGAGTCTTGTCGCTAAACAAGATTTTATTATGAAATTCGAGATCAGCAGCTGTTTGCCCTTGGCCCCATACAACGAATCTACCTCGTGTCCAGTTGTCATTCAGCTTCAATTTCTGCACGAATTAGATTTTGTAAGCCCGCAAACCAAGATCCTTGGTTGTCACTTGGTTCTTCAACAAAACTACACTCCATAGTTGCGGTTGTTTCTTCATTACACACTGTACGAGGTCTGGATGGATGGGTTTTATCAGTGAAACGTTTTTCTTTTCGAAATAATCTGCACAAATTTCAGTCATTGGTATGACTTCAATGTATTTATGGTGAAGTTGCAAACCAAACTACCCAAAAATGCATGACAGCTGTGACACCATACGTAGCTTAAAAAGTGTTGCCAATTTAGATTTTCGCACGTCTAAAAGAAACTAGTTGGATTTGAAGGTAAGATGATTTGCAATTAATCTCATATGCCAGTCTTAATTATTATAATAATTATTCGGAGAATGATTAATCAAATTATATAAAGTTATATTGTACTAGTTATATTGCTATACTGTACGGCTTCCAATCGATTTCGCAGAACGAGCAGATTATAGTTAGAAATAAAATAAACGTGTCCTCACAAATAGCTAACTATGGCCTGGCGGACATAAAACACAATAAAATTTCGGCTTGCGATTACAAAACTACTTAGAAAATATAGTTATTAACATATTTCGGAATATTGTGTATCATTGGACAGCCAGACCAAGATCATTTGTTACCAGTCCATCTTCAGGTTGCTTTTAGGTTACGATTTTGAAACAAAAACCTTCTTTTCGATGATTTTTTCTTCGTAGAAGAGAAAAAGATATCGTTTTCCGACTCTGTTTTCAGATTTTGTAAGCTTTAAAAAATGCACGAAATCGCTGGCGGACGTGATTTCTCGATTTTGGAACATCTGTAGAAAAACAAAAATCAAAAATCGATCCATGTTTAGCTGGCTTCCGCGCGAACTAGGATATTTTTTGCCGCCGAAAAATACCTAAATTGCCATCAATTGGAAAACAGTCGGTTTTTGAGGCTTGAAAATCGGCCGGAAATCGGAAAATTTCTTTCCCGTCAACACGATACTGAGATGAGCCAGACATATCACCAACAACATATTGAAAATTCAGAGTGATTGGTCTAATATTTTATTTTAATCGGACATTCCAACTCAAAAAACGTGTTTTCGAGAAATTAACATTTAAAGTTCGGTTCCTTTGAGTTTTGGCTCTTTTTTCTATTGGAAACATATGTAAAATATCTAAATTTCAAACGTATAAAGTTCAAGTCTTAATGAAGCAGATGTTTCAAAGTAGTGGGGAGGCAAGAACGATGAAACAAAATACAATCCTTCTCGAATTAGGTGGGTTACACTTCGAATAATCCTCGCCTAATGTTAAGTAAAAAATTAATATTAGACTTAAATAATTAAATTAACACTAGGTTTATGGGCGTTTCTTATATTCCTATCTCTACGAGCACCCGTCAAATTGACGGGTAGACGAAAATACGCATTTTCTTCAAAAAAAAAACCCTTTATTTAAACTCACAATAAGTCTGAATTGAACAATATGCAGCTTCGCGCTTAAATAAATTATTAATGAGTAAAAAATCTTTTATTTTGAAAATTATCACGTAAAATGATAACAATGACATTAACGGCATGTAATCATATTTATTGAGCACATTTTTTACAAATATACTAAATTTTGTTTGTGCATTTTCCGCATACGATCTTTTTGCAATATATACAACAATTATTGCTTCTATTTTTGTTGCAGTAGTCCACTTCACAACTTTTTCGTACCTCTGACGTTGAAGGTAACAGAAATGAAGCGTCTGAACTTTGACAAATATTCTCCTTATTTTCTCCAGCTAATTCCTCAGCTAAGCAAAATAAATGCTCCTTTCTGGATATTTTCGATCCGGTGCACTCTTTATATAATATCCACGCGTTTATCGCTGCCAAGTCTATAATATTGTAAAACACTTGGAGGGGCCATCGGAAACACCCTGCTTTCACACTATATTTGCGTGCCATCTGGTCAACGACGTCCACGCCAAACTTTGTTTTATTATAAAAAGTAATCGTTTCGGGAATACGTTTATAATTGTCTTATATTTGTACACCTGTATGCTTGGTGCTTAGAAGGAGAACTTTTAAGGTAGGTTTACTTTTATACACAGTAAGCGTGTAGTTTTCTGATTTGTATAAATGTGAGGAAAACAATGTCATTTTGTCCTTTTTTTCCTTCGCTGGTCTTGGCAATTCTCTTTTGTTCGATCGGATGGTCTCAACCAAGGTTGTTTTCTCTGCAAGCAATTTTTTAGCTAGCGGGATGCTTGTGAAGAAGTTGTCTGTCGTTATATTTCTGCCTCGTTGTAAATATGGTTCGGCTAATTTTAATGTTACGAACTCGCCTAACGATTTTGTGTTCCGAGTTTCATCTTTGCCCATATAAGGGAAAGCATTTAAAATAAAAAAATTTTGATTGGACGTCAACTGCTAGCCAAAACTTAATCCCATATTTATGAGGCTTGTTTGGCATATATTCCGTAAATCTGCACCGGGCTTTCGTTGGAAATAATTGTTCATCTATTGAAATATTTTCATATGGCTTATAACAAGCCTGGCTATTATTTATAAATCGATTCCATATTACTGATATCAGCGCAAATTTATCTGTTTGTAATCTTTCGGATCGTTGGTTTTTTTTTTTTTTGACAAAACGTATGAATCTCAGAATTTCTGTAAATCTATCTCTCCGCATTGTGTTTTGGAAGAAAGAGGGTCCCCATTTTTTCAACCATAGATAAGAAACTTTCAGTGAACTCGCTTCATATGCGCCCCGGGCATATAGAATTCCTAGAAAACTACGTAGCTCAGCAACTGTAATTGTCCATTCGGTTTTCAAAACTCAATATACCTCAGTTTCAGTACAGTTTTTTATGTGTTTCATTATGTGACTGTCAATTATTAATTCGAAAGCACTAGTTACACAACCGGACGTGATATTTCTTTTAACGTAGCCAGTAGGCCCTGCGATATCCTTAAATATCATACGAACGGGCGTTCTACCCTTAGATCTACCTGGTTTCAATTTTGTCCACTGTGTCCCGTCAACTGCAATTTCAGCCATTACATTTTGGGATGTGCTCGTCCTCCCATCCTTGGAGTCAGATCTAGAAAGAATACGCAACCTTTTCTTGTTACGATTCACTTTCAAGAAGTTTTCCTCTTCACTATCCGAATATCCTTCTATCTCTCCACTTTCACTGTAATCTTCACTTTACCCTAATTCATACTGATCTTCTTCGGAGGTATCCTCAAAACAATCTTCGTTGATGTTGACAATTTTGTTCAATATCTTATTATGTCTCCTGAATTTACTCATGATTGCTAGAAAAGGATGGTTGGTCAAAATAAAAAAATACTGTGCCAAATTCAATTACACTGTTGTAAATACTTACAATAAGCGGAGACTGTCTACAATCTAATTTTTGGCTAATGTTGGCTGTCTACAATAACTGAAACTTTTGCACACTGTTTTTGACAAATGCTCTTACCACGGGCACTGCAGCAACCGTACTGAAGATCGTCTTTTGTTTAAGAGTTTTTTTCAGCGATAGGTTTAAGCGATTTCATTGAATGCTAAATACGATAGCACTCAGACCATATAATCCGCTTTGGTTCACATTATCGAAGCGGTATTGACATAACGAATTGAGGGTATCGCATTAAAAACTTTTTTTTCATTCTTATATCTATTATTCGAAGAATGATTTTACGAACGAAGCAAATATGTAAGGATTTTCTATGAAATCAGCTAGAAATTTGACGGGTTTCGTAGAGACAGGTATACTACATAAAAATTTCAAAAGCTTAGTAACATAATAAGTGGGTATATAAATTCTTTTGATGAAATAATTAATGTACGAAGCAAAATGTTTAAGATTAATTCTATGGTTTTTTGGGTATTTCATTTCAAAATTCGAAATCCGTCAAATTGAATTGAATCTCGTAAATCTAGTGTTAATTAATAAAACTCTCATTTTGCAATATTCAAACTATGGCACAAAGGCTCCAAGTTAGAACAAAACTCATTATCTTATGGGATCTGCCTGAAATATAATATTTTCAACCTTATAAACATATGCCAATAAGAAGCACTTTTTGGGGCTCTACTGGGTCGAATAAATGCACGAAAAAGCCTTTTGAAAACAATGGAGATTATTGTGAAAAACATATTTATCTTTCATCTCCTGTCTGCAGCTAAGGTTATTATTGAGCGATCTGGTAAAAAGATTTCAAAGTTGTGAAGCATTTTTTTTTTGCAACTTTAAGCAGAC
Source organism: Stratiomys singularior (assembly GCA_954870665.1). Classification (NCBI taxonomy): domain Eukaryota; kingdom Metazoa; phylum Arthropoda; class Insecta; order Diptera; family Stratiomyidae; genus Stratiomys; species Stratiomys singularior. The sequence goes on along the minus strand of OX940881.1, from coordinate 28,015,572 downwards.
AATAAATGTTTCAGTTGGTCCCATCGGAATACTGATCAGTAGCTCAAACAAAACGCCTTCCTGCTGGGACGAGATTGTACGTCTCATATAAACTGGACAATAATATTAAGCAATGAGTTTTAACATAAAAAAAGAACGCATTTATCCAGTAAAAGTTGAGGTCTCCAATCATAAAAACACTCTCTCCATCTACAATAATGTTTATTTTTCGCATATACGCGTATTTCGGGAGCGACTTACTCCCGTCTTCAGTACTTAGCTACTAAATCATTGACACTATTTTAACTGCTTAAATAGTACTTGAACTTAAAACTAATGTATACATATATATAACTTAATTAGTAAACCTTATCAATTAAGCGAAATGCTTATCCTTACATATGGGTATTTTTAGCTAGGAACTTAATTAGTTTTGAACCGCAGTTTCCTTCGTCAGCGTTTATTCGTGTTACCGGGTTTTGTCGCATTATGAAGAGGCTCTCCCACGCATCCAGAGTGTGGCATTTGTTTGTATATTTGGCTATTGTTAAATTTCCATTGTCAACTTGATGCCCTTTTTCGATCATGTGCAAAGCCAGTGCGGATCGAATCGTGTTGAGTCCTCGTTTTTCCCCGTTGCTTATTTCTTTGATATGCTCGTTGAATCGGACTGTCAGAAGTCTTTTTGTCTGGCCGATGTAACATTGGTTGCAATCCTGACAGCTGATTTTATACACTCCACTTTTTTCACATAACTGCAATGGGTCCTTCTCACTTCCCAATCGATTTTTGAGCGTGGTGCCTCGGCTTGATGCTACGATACGGATATTGAACTGTTTTGGGAAGGTTTTCGTTTTGTAAAAATACTCAGACATGGGGATACTTATCCATTTTATGTCTTCTGTACTCTGGACTGTAGACAATGTGGTATGTTGATTCAAATATGCTTTTTTCTGTATTAGCTTTAATATAGTATCTGCGGAATACCCATTTTTAATTGCAGTGTCCAATTTATATCCTTTTTCTTCGTTGAATCCATTTTGAGTTAAGGGGTAAGTGACAAGTCTATGCACGAAGGCGTTATAGGCCGCCATCTTTTGTGCAGCTGGGTGTGCTGAAGTCGCTACCAATGTCCTTTGTGTTATAGTGGGCTTACGGTAGATTTCGAAATCTAGTTGACCATTGTTGTTGATAATAAGTAGGTCGAGGAAAGGTAGTGCCCCATTCTTCTCCATCTCCATTGTGAACTCAATACTCGGGTGTATTTTATTAATTTCAGCTAAGATGCATTCCAGTTCGGTCTTCTGTAATATGGCGAACACATCATCCACGTACCTTAGCCAAACCCTAGGCATCCTTCCTTTATCTATCTATCTATCTATCTATCTATCTATCTATCTAGCAACTCCCGCTGTCGTTTTATAAAATTTACCCCGGAAAGTACAATAGTTCTCACTCATGCACGTTGAAGCTAGGTTTTTATACGTCCTTACTTTTCTTTTCCAGTCCACTGTTGTTCCAAACTTGTTGAGCCACACTTCTAATAGGTATATTGCCTGTTTTACCGGTGTGTTGGAACATTATTGTAGAAGGAGAGGCTGCTCGTTTTCTTTCATATATCTACAATAATCGGGAACAGTTATTTTTTTTTTTTTTTCATAAAAACACTTTTTGGTCTTTTTTGGAAGTGGAAGGACAATGTACACAATGCATTATAACGGTCCGTGTTTCAACGACAGCCAATGGAGAGAGATAGCCAATCTTCAGCGAAAAAAAACTTGATGAATTACCATACAAGTAACATTTCAAACCAAAATCCCGGATGATATAGTAGTTAGAGCGCTCACCTTCTGTGCAACTGATTCCGGGTTACACTCCGTGACTATATGAGATAAGCATAACATCACACTATTCGAATTTGTCTTTCTGATGTCAGAGTATCACCCCACGAAAATGTGCTGCAGGTACCTTTGGGAAAGATCAGCCATAACTCTTTCTACATCACCTTCTCGTGTAGCACCTTCGGTTTTGAAATGAGGTAGCTGCAACTTACTCCATGACTCAAGTTCTGTAGAGAACTGTTGCACCACAACTACAACAACAACAGCAGTAGCTTCAGAAACATTTCAAATCAAATCTTAGGTATTAGTCACGATTCAAAAGATTAAAATATTCATTTTGAAACAATCGATTCCTCTTCATGTTGCCGCTCACACAGGCCATTCACAGGCTCAAGATGGAAGCAAAGCATTTGCTTTCTTTCCTTGAAATAAGAACTTGAGCCGCATTAGTATTCGATCCCGAGAGGTTTTTGGTAGGAAAATTCTTCTTGCAATTTAATACCATGTAACTGAGATTGACCCAAAAAGGAGTCACCGAACGAGCAAGTTCAATTAGATTAGTCCACATGATTTCCTGAATTGTTAAGATCAAATTAACAAATCTATGAAATCATGCATAATATTAGAAAATACTTCGGAAAAATAAACACTCACGTCCAACTGGCGCTAATTAATAATTCAGACAACTACTATTGAATTATATCGCATTACGTCTAGTGACATACATATCAAAATAAACATACAATGAATTAGTGTACTCCCCCATTCGGTAGCACAACAAACACTCGACATTTCTCCCCTTGTCGTTACAACTATCATTTCTTTTTGACTCAAATGCAAATATCTTAAATCTCACTACAACTCCACTCCAATCCACTTTGGACTGTGTATTATTGTTACGCCACTTCAGTTTCTAGGACTTTTCCCGTCGTAACCTTTTAGCTGTTGTTTATTCAACAAAATGCACAAAACAAAAATTTGATCAGTCAACAGAGAAACAAATGAATGAATAAATAGGGACTGACGAAAAAATAAACTGAAATTGGAATCCTTAACGCCTCTACTTGTGTCCAATTTTTTTTTTCTTGTGAGGAAAAATATTTCCTGTGGCAGAAGGAATGGTGATTCCAATTTGGTTATGTTGCTTGGCAGTAGGAAAGAGACACCAAAGGTTTGGATTGTACATGCCAGGTGTAATTTTATTCTAAAATTGGATTAAGTCACACGCATAACATCCACCTCGTTCCGAACTCCTCAAAAATGATTTTTCACTCCAGCTACACCCTGAATTTCAAGAATATCTATAACCTATTCCTTCCTTTCGATTGAGACCATGAACTTTGATCCACCCACTCCCATTTCGCAAACACGCGAATATCCTTGAATTCCGAAGGGGGTTCCTTGAATTCAAGCAGGATGAAACATGTTCTTAGAATTGACATGTCTCGCTTTTGAAGACGATGTCAACACCTTAAGCCTATTGGGACCAAGTAAATCGTCTGGAAATTGATTTCTTTACACTTTCATTGCTACTTCTCTGTTACCGAAACGGTTTCATCAAGTGACGCGTTTCTTGAGTCGGTAAACGAAAATGATTCAAAGACGTGTAAAAGCTTAGCGTGAAGTATAATTTACAAGGAAACATCAAAGAAACATGCCAGGAAGTTGGATCGCTTGAAACTTGGAACTTGCAATATTTATAAATCATATTAAAATGAATTTCTTATCCCTTTCATCTTTGCTGTCGTATAAGCTTGAACGCCACAAATGATAAATCTTTTAGGGTAGTTGTAATTATGAAATTTAATCATATTTCAGAATATACTTGGGGAGTATATGCGTTGAGGATTAAGTGTGATAATGTCGGTAATCGTTCTGAAATTAAACCAGCTTATTAGACGTTTGTCGCTCTTTAGAATCAATTAGCTTCCAACTCCATGAACGTGCAGTTTTTTCACTTCAAAATTTAAGGATTCCTGATCGGAAACTGTCGATTGATTATGATTTATAACCGACATCAATTCCAAATGCCACGTGAAGTGCTTCCATTTCCTGGAATTTGTGACCCAAGAATACTGCTTGAAATAATCACATCCCAAATATTTCACTTTTCGAAAATCGAACATTTCGGGTCACCAATCCCAAAATTGTTACCCTATCATCATTGTTTTGGTACCATTCGATGAACAATGTTAAACTGGGTCACTTTCGGACTAAGTTTTTTCGAAAAAAAAAACATTTATTTTCGCCGAATTCCCATCCCCAATGGTAGAAAATGGCATTCGAAAAGTTTTACTTTTTGAAAATCGACTATAATGGGTCACCAAATATTATATCGCGAATTTATTCCATTTGAAGAATGGACACTAAAGAAAGATTTGAATCCGAAAAAGGAGAAAGCTGATACCAACTCATTGCCGAAACCTATGTTACAAAAACTTATGTCTGGAACAGACAACACCGTTTGAACAAGACGTCAAGAACAAGTTCAATGGCTTCGTCTGTCCCCATTATGAATACTTTTTCTACTTTAAACACAATCCTGTGTAAGAGCTAAAGCAAATACTGGTGGACTGGACGCAATCTATGTTGATCGCTGATTGATCGCTGCTTATGCTGAGTTCAACACAGTATTTTTGGTGCTTTTTCACTGAGATGATACAAAGATGATCGGTGGTGGATTGGATAGCTGCTGTGAACTTCTCTGTACTTTATTGAAACACGTTCTTAGCTTCTCCAGGACTCCACAATTTGAGTTTTAACTCAGATGAAAACGAACTTCCGAATCTCAAAAAAGACACAAGGCGAGAGACCGCTTACTAGACAGAAGTCAGTATCAGAAGCAAAAAATGGCGCGACTTAACAAACATCTAAATTTTACGAGGGCCGGCTGAAAAGTTATGAGCCTAATATATTAAAACACGAGATAAAAATTTTAAAAAAAATTTGTTGTATGTTGTTCTATGTAGTCCCCGTCGAGTTCAATACATTTTTCACAGCGTTTATATAAAGCCTGTAACCCACCCAAAAAATATGTCCCTGTTGGAATAGTCGGCCCAACGTTTGACTGTTGCAGATGATGGTGCAGCCGTTTTTCTTTTCTTCACAAGGAACTTTATGACGACGCGGTACTCCAATTTCCTTAAGTGCAGCGAAGACTCAGACATGGTGATGTTTACAATTTAATAACTCAGAGAGTAATGATGCTATTTACCTAAAAGTTCGTTTACATACTCATTAGATGTTACGCACCTAGTAACTTATCACTCAAGTAATTAGCGGTAGTGGGGGTACCCTAGGCTCATAACTATTCAGCCGGCCCTCGTAAATCACCTAAACCATCATCCTGTGGTATCATAAGCTACGACAATTACATTTGAGGTGAGGAAAGACTGGATGAAAAAGCAACAAAACAATTGACAGACATGCAAGGGCAAAACTAGTGACAATGGAGCAACAGTCAATGAACAAACGACGAGTTTGAGAAAACAGTCAACAGACTTCAAGCTAGAAACGAAAAATCTAACCTCATATAAGCTAATAATTGAACCTCCTGAGTAAAGAAAAATTGATCCGAATAGAACCCGAAAAGACAACTGTAAAGGAAGAAAGAGGAATTGAAGGAGGAATTCCAAAATGTTTACTGAAGCAGCATAGAAATCTACGTAAAAAAAAACTCAGTTTGAACCACCACAAGGCCAATAACCACCTACGGAGCATTGGTTTGCTGGCAGGCGCTACAAAAGAAAACTATTGCAAGAGCAAAGTTGCAAAAGAGCTAGAGAAGAGAAAAGTGCAAAAGAGCTAGTGCAAAAGAGCTAGAGAAGATCCAGTGAATGGCCTGCCTTGGCATCACAGGTTCCATTAGGACTACGCCAACTTCTGCAATGGAGATAATGCTTAATCTCATGCAACTCGACAAATTTATCTTCAGAAAGGCATCACTTGCAAGCATCAGATTAAAATCCACATATGGGTTATCTAATCACACTCAAACGCGGCACGTATGCATTTTGGAAAAAATGGAGAGAATTGCTCCGTCGTCAAGTAAAAGGAAACTGGATAGAATTCAACCAATATTGGACACAACAATTCCATACAAGATCAGCATTCTGACCAGAAAAGCGTGGAAAAAGGTGCAGGATTTCACATCTGGAAGTGAGATTGAGAGCTGGATCAGCCGACCAAAACGCCACTAGAATAGAGACAATTAAAGTGCCACTAGCAACGGTGAAAAGGGAACTAGACGAAATCCTCTGGAAAGAGACAGATACGGCTGGGAATGACAGGAACGACTGCGGGATAAGCCGAGCTCTTTTGCCTCACCCTAATCAAATGAGCACAAAACAACTCCTAGGAAAAAAACCGAAATGGCGTTAGAACATTAGTGGCAGTATTAACGGGCCATAATCTTCTAGGTTAACACGCCAAACAAATAGGAATCAAAACGGATGACACCTGCCGAGCTTGCAGCGAGGAGGAAGAAAGTACAGAACACTTGCTCCTAGATTGACCGAGTCTAGCCAACAAACACCTTACTTGGCTGAGGTGTACTGGCGTAACAGAATTGGAACACTTTTTGACCAGAGAACTGGAGGAACTCCTTGACTTCTGTACGATGACAGGATAGACCATCTGTAAACAATAGTACTACACATGGGGAGCAAAGGGCCGGTTTCCTGGCCTTTGCTAATTTCCATCAATTGAACCCCAGTACAATAATAACATAACAAATAACAAGGCATCAGAATAAGTAAGACTCTGACTGGACTCTGACTTCTGTATGTGATTTCGTACTTGTGACTTTTGCTTCAGCTTTATTCGGATAAGCCAATGGACTTCTGTATGCGATTTTGTAGCAATAAAAACAACCAAATATACCTGATGCAAATGTCACAGCTAACGAGTCGCATACAGAAGCCTGACAAAACTCTGCTGCGGCTTACGTAATAAAAAGAAAGATTGTCACTATTGCCTTATCCAGCCTACAACCCAGAACACTGAAATGATATCACATACCTAGCATGGCATCAAAAAGAGTTTCAAAAATGGGTCTTATCATAAGCAGGGCTCGTAAGATTCGGCATACGAATGCACATGTGAGCATGTAGACTTGAACAGGAAACCACTGATGAATGGAACCTTACATGGTGCAATTGTGGTCACATACATGGTGTAGTTGTGGCCATATGCTCAGCTCACTGAAACTGCAGCCAGAAAAACAAGCTGCATTATTGTTTAGTGTATAGAGTAACCATAAACAAGCACTCCGAAAAAACTCCCAAAATAACGGTATTCAAAAGAAAATTGCCCAGATCCGTTGGTATTTATAAACAAAACTTGTGTGATAAGGGACTTAATAACGAAGTTGATAAACAATTTGCATTGATATTCTTTTAAATAGTATACCAACTCATAATAAAAGTTATTTAAATTAAAACATACATCTAAGCACATAAATTTACCCTTAGAAAGCGAGCCATTGTAATCACGCCATTTACCTTCGTCGTTTAATTTGAAAGCTCTCTATTTCACAAAGCTCCCTTAATTTGCTACATTTGAAAAACATGTCTTTTTCTTCGTAATCACCCATCTAAGTTTGAGTGCTTTTTAAAAAGACCAAGCCTGTAACCTGGAAAATAGTCTCTTTGAAGTGCGGAAGCTCATCGTGTAAGAACTGCTTTCTTGGGGCAGAGCTTGACTTGCAGATTGGTGTTTCATGCGCCACCGTCGCCGTGCTGAAACTGGGTCGTAGACAAGCAAACTTATGTGTTTGTGGGCAACTTGACACTAAACATTGCACTCTGACGATTGATCCTGACGCCATCAGATCGACACATTCACTGGATCTAGCAAAGTACCGATATCTTGGTAACTTCAGGATAAACTGCACCCACGCACAGAGAGATCAGGTGATGTACTATTCCGAAATTAACTCCTGGTTAATTTCGGATAATAGCATGATAATGATAACATCATAGACCATTGGATTCTATAAATGGATTTCGTATTCTAACACGACAAGATTTGAGAATTGTGCATGCAAACCTCCGTATCGATGAAAATCAAGACTTTGATGCATGATTTCCAAGCCTTAAAGTTAAACGTGTTATCAGATGCCTACACTGCTCTTTATCTTCCAAGAGCATCGTGTTGGGCAGACTTGATTTGTTGGTTGACGTTGAAGGATTACAATCCTATATGATGGACGAAAAAGCAAAAGATGGCAAAAGCCACAAGAAAGTTAGTCATGGCACTCATGTTCCGCAACAACAACGCGGAACATACGAATTTGCCGAAATAATCAAGACAAGCCAGCCTATATAATCATATCCTTGGAAGACGAGAGGGAGCATCTTAAGTGATTCGCGCAAACGAAAAAAAAAACGAGTAACACTTGGAAGTCGATTCCAGCATGATAAAAGCAAACCCAGTTACTACCGGTGGAGTTCAAGGAAGTCTTCGACTTGACGAAAACCTAACAGAATGTCTTTTCGACAGGCTAACATGATCAAAGTCGGAAAAGTATGATGAATAAGATCAATGCAACAAACACCAAGGCGACATCCATGGGCAGACAAGAATAAGTAAGATTATTGATCACCGAATTGTAAGTACGAAGTCAATGAGCAATCCGTCTATTCGTGAGCCTCAACCGGTAGTTCTGTAGAAGAAAAAAACGGGAAGCTCAACATTGTGGACTCCTTAAAAGATCAAAATAAACGTGGTAACTTTTCCTTTTAGTTGCCCTAGTTTTCATAGACCGTTGTAGGCCATACAAACCCAAACAAAGGAATGGTTCAACGTTGTTTTTTTAAGGCGGTCATATGTTCCATCTTAAAAAAAACTGCTGACTCATCCGTGCACAACGCGCTTTTCCAGAAGACAGCAGATTTCTTCATTCAGTACATTCTTTTGCAAATTCCAGGCTGCAATATTATATTATATACAGGCTGCCTTCCTTTTTACATAAAATTTTATATTTACTTCCTCCAACCTCAGCTTTAGTAACTGATGCATAAATTTCACGCTCTTCTGTATCGAATGTAACCCACTTTCTTCTCCTACCGGATGCAGTTTCCAAAGTTTTTGTATTATTTAAAAGCCGAATTTGATACAGAACGGTATCTTTATGACACTTAAATTTTTGCTATATTAATCAGAACAACCCCGGATCTGTATTGACTAATGATCTACATTTTATCCTCAAATGTCAAAAGTACGCGAGCTATTGTGCTTTCGACATTTCAACCCAATATTTATTCCTCACATTTAAGTACTCTAAAACATGACAAAACATTGAGAGATTAAAAACTAACTGACTCAGCCCAAAATATATATAACGCTTGTCCCATCTTTTGTCAAAAGGAATAGTGTTACCATGAAGTAAAAATAATTTTGTGAATAAATTCAAATCGTACAAATAATTTTGTGAAAATGTATTTTGCTTACAATTTCTTTGTCTAACAAAAAAGATGCTAGCTTAGTTATTGGGCATAATGCGTGCATTAGTCGCTACCGTTCCCTCAAACACATTCTTCCCAAAAGTTGTTAAGTGGTCATTCAATCATGGCTAAATTTCAAAATAAACACCTTTTTGCCATCGTACTAAAAATCTTGTAAAGCATTGTATATTCAATAACAGAAACAGGGCACCATACCTTCATCTCTATCTTTTTGTGCGAATTAATTGTTTTGTTGTTTCTTTTCTTATTTAACTTTTCCACACTTTTAGACTATGCAGTTAATTTTAAGAAATTTTATCTAGTGAACGTCCATTACGTACTGACGCCTAAAGAACGCTACAGACTTGCTTAAAAAGGAAGGTTCCACCGAGAATTGAACTCGGATCTCAGGATTCAAAGTCCTATGTGCTAACCATTACACCATGGAACCGTTGTGTGACCAGAACCACGTTTAATTTTTGCCGGTAGATAGTTAAACCAATGATAAGATAGCTGTAGTCCCGTATCTTAGAAGTTTATTGTTTATCAGGTATTAAAGATTTTTTTTGCGATAGTAAGTACATCAATCACAAACTGGTTAATCTGTTGGGTATTGATTAGAGAATTTTTCTTTCTGTTCGCTGTCTGATGTACATTTACATATGGTGGAATAATTAGAGACATTAAAATGTTCAGTAAGCCGTCGAGAAAACCAATTCACATATGAATATGCTCGTAGTGGTACTAACTTTGTAGTTTAGCGATATGTTTATGAGAGCAAGTGAATGTATCAAAGTGAGTTTAAACAATGTAGCATTCACGTCCTGAAAAACCATGAGATTGTACTCACCTCACTTTGAAATCATCTCAACCATGATTAACCAACATTTAACACTTCTTGCTACCATTCCAAACCATACGAGACGCGAACGGAAAGATAATGAAAGTAGTTACCATAAAGATATGAAATTGAATCTTGCAATTTTTTGACTGGTTGGCCACCACCACGAGGACCTTAAATAATCATTTAATAATTTTTCACAAGAACCGTGGCCAGGTGAACTCAGCTGTAAAAAGGGACCATTTAACGTGCAACAAAGACAATTTTTGGCACAGATCCGCAAAATTTTAGTAACATGATCCGTTGCTTGATACGATTTCGCTTCTTAGCAAAAACCAAGATACACACACGTACACACACATGACAAAAAAACGAAGCAAAAATTAAGTGCCGTGAAACGATGCAGCAAATTTGAAAATAAGTAAGATAGCAAAGTTTCGAGTGATTGGACCATCAGCAATGAATACTTTATCCCGAAAGGTGTAAGAAATACTTAAATAAAGTATCAATTGAGCCTCAAGGAACTGGAGGTACATGATTTTGTAACTCTCGGACTTTGAAACATTCGTACATACCTTTTAATGGTGTCAAGTGCGGATACAAAAACGATTGCAACCTTTGAGGACTAAACGCTAAAACCACTCCATTCTCGTTACCTAAAACACCTCAAATAGGACGAAAAGAAAACATGTAGGTATTGATTAAAGGACATATAAATATGAGGGGGGAAATAAGAATGACACGGTGCTATAAAAGATAGAAAAAAAATTGGCATACTCTGTTTTGTCATCGCGTCCTAAAACAAACTTTCCTTTTCGAAGAGCAATCTTGACACATAACACCTTCAGATGCAATGCACAATATACTCCTTTCTTTGTGCGCAAAATGCCATTGAACATATCACCGCGCCTTTTTTTGGGCTAAATTCAAAAATATAAAAATAAGATCAAAGGATTAATGCTGTGGAAAAAAGACAAATCATGGTTAGCCAATGCTTTTCACGAATGCTGATAAATTTATCTAGATTATCACTTTATTTTAATCATCTACTCAAAACAAATATTGGAAAAAAATTACTAGCATTGCGTTCGAATTTCAGACACATTTGACTTGTCCAGTTCGACTATGTCCTTCCACTGTTCTCTGGACTATATCCTTCCTGGATATAAAACTGACCGATTCTTAAGCAGACGTCTGTTTCGTGCCAACCATGCCAACCAGAACCATCGGAAAAATATTCTCTTCGTCCTGTTTAATTAGTTTGGAAAATACTGAATTTGGAGATAAGATAAACTCAAATACCACGTGTACGCATTTTTCTGGTTTTTTGGTAAAAACATACGTTATGTTCTATAAAAAAAATATGTTATTTAATCAAAATACTGGCCATCGACTTCTACACATTTCAACCAGCCTTTCAGATAATTAATGAATACGATGCCACGGTACAACTGCTTGTCTCTTGCGGCAAACCATTCGTCCAGCCACTTTTTAACTTCTTCGAAATCGCTGAAATGCTTTTTTGCGAGTCATCAAGCGCCATCGATGCGAAAATTTTATAGTCATATGGCATCAACCAACAAAGGATGTCCTGCCCAAGCAATTTTACTCTGTCTTTAACTGGTTTTGATTTGTGATCTCTTTGAAATATCTTTGTCTTATGTCTTATGGTCAATTCCGGTCGTTTTTCGATTAATGCGTCGTTTAAATTTATCATTTGTTAACTAAAGCGTTGTGTCTTGACGGTTTCACCGGGCTTTAGAAGTTCATTCTACACAATACTACTCTGATTCTACCAGACACAAAGCATGATCTTCTTGCCGAAGCAATTTGGCCTTGACGTTGAATGACCGGCTTCGGTCGTTCCATAAAGGACCACGATATTTTCCGCTTCGGGTTTTCAAAATAAATCCATTTTTCGTCACCCGTCACAATTCGATGCAAAAATAATGTCCCTTCGTGCTGCTGAAGCAGCATTTCACACGTGACTTTTCGATTTTCCATTTGACATTCATTCAAATCGTGTGGGATCCATTTACCGAGTTTACTGATCTTATCAATTGCTCGTAAACGTGTGCAGATCGTGAGGTCGTGATTCCTGTAATACATTTAATGCTTCTGCGAATTGCCGTTGATTTTGTCTTGGGTCACCATCAAATAACTCCTGTAACTCCTCCTTTTCGAGTTTTTGTTTGAAAGTACTACTTTTGAACTGTCGAAACCATGTTTCGTTCGTTCTAATTTATGGAGCGTGTCACCCATATGTTAGTATCAGCAAACGACGACTTTCAACAGCCTTTTTCTTTGGGTTAAACAACAAAAGCAATGCCTGCTGCAAATTGTCAGGCGCAAAATTCGACTTGATTCATCATAACGGTGAAACAAATACGTTAATTTTAGCGGACTGAACTTTTGTGTGTTGAAAGCTAAATGCCAGGCGGTTGAAATAGCGTAAGTGTCACATTAACATGCTGTGTACTTTTCGCTATCGCCATCTCGTAGTAAAACTGGAAAAGATTGATACATACACCTGGTAGGTGTTTTTGGTCACCCTTATCTCCAGTGAGTGCTGGGTTTGTTAGCATTCTTCTTTATGTTGAAGACGGTTGGGAAATTTAGAAACCTTCGCAATATTACGACTAATTTTATTTTGGTCTATTCGCTATTTAAGTCCACTATTAACTTGAACGTAGGACAGTCTCGCCATTTAACTGTCTGCATATGGTTCAATTTTATCTTTACCAAATGGTTTTTCAAAGGAGGCAATAATAGAGAGTCAACCAAAGCTGCTACTCTATTAAGTCTAAATGCGTGTTTGGTAGTAAGAGTTTTACAGTGACTGTCAAACGTAGCCTGGGAGACACTTACAGCATAGCGTAAGAACAAAACAGCAAGAACAGTTCAAAACAAATTCCTGTTCTAACTGGATTCAACCAAAATAAGTGGAGTATTATTTGTACTCCCAAACAGCGTAAATTCTTGATTCATATTCATTTCCTAGACAAAAAATGTTGCACTGATCTCGAATGAGGTTGGTCCTTCATTAACAAAGCATCACTCAAAAATATTATCGACATCTTAGATTTCACACGACTTTAGCGCTGATGCCAGGTATAAGAGGCTCGGGGAAAACAGTTAAAAATATAAAAATAGGTTAAGATGCATTCGAAAACAGATAATCTGGTCAGGTAAATTTTATCCCTTCATTTTATTACACTCCACGTTGGCAGGACACCGCATTGTCATCGCTGCACACATGAACCGATCTCAATGCCTCCACGCTAAATCTATCCAAACGGAGTTCTTCAATTTTTTCACGAGCTTATTATAGCTTCTTATCATTAAGAAGTGCCAACTTCTACATGATTAAAAAAGGGGGGGAAAGGGGCCGATTTCTCTTAAGTCGATATATGTGTTATCTATGGAAGTTTAGACAATTTGACGCACAGAGAGAGTAGCCTAGTCAACTAATAGTGGCGACCCCCGCCGTAGCCGTCAAGTCCTTATTTACATGTAGTCCATCAGTAAGCTCAGTTCCTAGCTATAGTGTAAGTACATACAGGACAACCAGTTCGAACGAACCCCCAATCTAACCAACCGTTTTCTACCAAAATATTAGGTCTACCATAAAGATCTGTCCGTTTTTGAATCAGCACAAAATCACACAATTTTCATATATATTTTATTTCTTGTAGAATATTCTTTCCATTGATTCTTATGACTTCTTGCCACCGTGATGGCAACTTGTAAATGCGATTTTAAAAACAATGATTTATTTTTAGAGGCGGAAAACTAAACTAGTGCTTGTTTGACATCGGTTTCAGTTTTGAATTTTCGGCCTCAGCAGCATTTGGTCTAGCATTATCATTGTGCACTATGACGTGCTTTCTATTGCGCATCGCCAGCCTCTTTTTATCCTATTGCTTTATTTCGATAATCCATTTGCTTACACTATCCCTCCGAATATAGCTTGTCATAAGGTTCTAGACACGGGGGAATGCTTGTTATCAGGACCGTTCTTGAAAGCTAGTATTCTTTAGGGAGTGCCGCCCCCACGTACCCGACGAAATTGAGGACATCACGGAATATGACCCTGAACCAATTGTGGACTACGATTCGACTCATTAACCAAAAATCCCCCATGGCAATCCTCTGTAAAAGAAAAACATAATTAATTCATATCATCACCATCAAAACAATCAATTTACCTTGTCAATAACTGGAACTGTATTTGGGGATAATTTGGGTCTTTTCCCTGACCACTCAATATCCACCGCTTAAAAGTGAAGATCACAGATCCTTTCACTTTTTGGTTTGGCTATATATCCGTTGGATTCTTTGATAAGCCTAGCCCATATTTCCTGACGGCGCCAATTTCTTGGAAACCTAAAAAACAAAATAATTTTATCTATGAAGTTGTAGTAATTGAAACTTAAAATTTCACACACAGCTTCCGATATGAATAACTCATAAAGTTTTCATGGGGTAGTCTACCGAAACAATGGCACTCCAGGGCAATTTGAAAGAATTAAGCAAATTGGTGAATTCGAATATGGGACCCGGTCACAGAAATAAATATAATTTTCACTTAAAATGGTTGTATTTTGTAAGCATTACACTCAGAACCATTCTCTGCACACATTTTTATTAAGTTACAACAAAATAAAAGAGCTAAAAGCATTAATTTAAAAGAAAATGGAACAATTTTTTTAAGCACAAACAGTGGCGGTTTATCGTCCATCGAATACATTTCACCCGAAAAATATCACTTGCACTCCGAATTGAAAATTCATTTTTTCACCAATAATTTATTGCTTCGTAGCGATCAATATGTTGCGAAAATTATATCTCCATTCAATGGAGCACCACCGAAAAATAGCAAAACACGAGATAATTTGTCTAATGATTACATAAACTTACCTGAAATATGACGTTGCCCGCTTTCCACTTTCCTGCAACTGAGTTTTCAAGCAAATCACGCACTGATACGACATGTTATACCACTTCTACTTTACTTATTTGTTAACTTTGTAATTTTTTAATAAATTTTCCGCGATTAACGCGATTTGTTAGTATATCAGACTAGAAACGTCAAATCACATCTTAACGTCAGCTGATCTATCAATTTTCGAAAGTAGGGGTGTGCAAATTTGTTTTCTGTACTAAATGTTCTCAGAAGGCATTCAAATTGTGGCGCGAAACTAATATTTTATCAATCAAATTTAATTAAAGTGAAGACAGTTGCTTGCTATTTGAAAGTTCTATTTCTAGAGGAAAATGGTATCGCATTTATGTATCTAGAAAGGCAAAATTTGAAGTTGATTTCTGATTTCGAAAATGATTTCGAAGAGCTTTGACGTTTACACATTCCTTATAAAGCTATCAACTAAAATGTGCAAAAGCTTTCGAAAATGATCGTATATGCATACGAAATATTTGGATGTATTAAGCGGCTTCACTGGCTTCCATGAGAAATAAAAGCTTGCCGTCTCCTGTATATACCTCTATGGTTGAGTTGAACTCAACTTCTCTGCAATCGTCGATGTTGTCAAAAAGGGATCTTGCTCTATCATAGTCTTGATGATGTCGTCATCGATCAAAGATGGCCGTCCTGTACGTAGCTTGTCGCTAAGGTCGAAACCACATGCTTCAAATTTTTTAAACCTTCTTTTGCACGTTCTGTCACAAACTGCATCTGCACCAAACACTTTCATTAAATTTCGCCACACTTCTGTAGCATTTCCTCCTCATTGAAATTACTACAAAAAACAGTGAGGTAAATGAACTTTATCGGTATCAGGGTTTTCACGATCGCGTCTCACTTAATAATGACATCAGACATCTTTATTTCAGTCTCAAACCAACATGTGCATATGAACTTGAAGTCATCCTATCGGACACAACTTTCCGGAAGACCTTATAATTGGAATTTTATTCATATATCTATGAATCGCTTTGTCGAAAACCGTCATCATCATTAACATTTTCCATAGTCTTCGGCTACCTTCGGTTTTAAAAGTGACATTCAGCGAATATTACAGTTAGAAAAGTAATTTTCGTAAAAGAATGATTGCGTATTTTATTATAATGTTAAAAATATTAAGAAATTTGTGCATGAATCACTCACTTTACTTGGTAAACTATCACTATTCACTAAAAATGTTAAAATCCCTGACATACACCATTGCCAATTCTCATTACGAGTAAGGACATTCTAATCAATGGCATTATCGACGGAATTATTGCTTTGAACGTCTTTGATTAGCTTAGTGTAGACTTGATATAAGCTGTGTTCCTATTTTTTCAGGTAATATCACTTGGTTTTATTCTCTCTAGGCCGCTTATCTGAAAGGTCTAAAAGATCTGCGCAGATCCACATCTATTTGCGTTAATCCTTTGCGGTCTGTAGATGTTCTGGCTGGAACTACCAGGCAGTTGAGGCGAATTTATTGGAGTCATGTATTGTTAATGTAAGGTTAATGTTAAATAGGGCTTAAACTAAATAAAAACGGAAAAATTTAGCTTTTGTAATTTGATAACGTGTGATATTTTTCAAAACAATCGCCGAAGACCCGGCTCCCGAATAGATGTGTCACAATATGTTCGTGTTTCTCGCCTTTTGCTGGGTGGTTTCCTATCGGAACATACTTCGCAATCTTTTTAGTCCCCGAACGCATCATATTCAATCCTTCTGTTTTAGTGTGTTGGAGACTTACTGCATTGTTAGTGCTCAGAAAAGTCACTATCCGTTTTCGTTTCAACGCGAAGACTAGCGACTAGCTAAAGATCTAAGCTTTTTATTAGTAGAGGGTAAGTGTTTCTGGTATGGCATTATTGTTTCTGTCAAACGGATCTTCAACTTCAAAAGTTTGATACTTGTGAAAAATCGGTCTGTATACAGGTGGTAGCTCTTTGCGTTGGAAACCTTGTTGAGAAGTTTTTTTTATCAATAAAATCCTAGAACTAACTGGAAATTCTGGTTTTTCTAAGCTTTCGGTCGTCAAATTTCCTTAATACGGTGAAATAGAGTATACGTATCCGATTTTCACATCGTCAAAATAAATAAATTAAAATAAATTTTGCCGAAATCTATCTCTTCTGAATCTATCTACTTCTAATCGTTTTCCTTGACGTGACATGACGTTGACATTCTTCAATGTTATTTGAGTTTTCTGTTTTTTTCAGAATCTTCTTCTTCATCGTCTTGACTCCCCTCACATCTACTAACAATTCTCGCTATATTCTGTCTCTTCGGAGGAACTATACAATCACTGGCGTCACTTTCACTATCCTGTAAAGAGACTGATTCATGTTTAGGAAGGATGATGGTCTTACAGTTAACACATTGTAAAGAACGAGCCTTGATTACACTTGCATCTAGTTTTTCGAGAAATACTCTGGGATGGCGATGTAATGCGTTCGTAGGTTTCTAGAAATTCGTCTGGATTTTTGGACGCGGAAGCGTTGGTGCAAATCAGAGTCAGAAAAGGTGTCACTGGGCATGTTTTCTTTAAACTCTGATTGGTCACCCCGGGAAAATTAGTCAGATATACCTCTTTTGAAGAACGTTCAGAATCCACTCCGAATTCGGCGTCATCAGGCACGAAGCGCACCGATTCCAGGAATTTACTTCCTCCCGGATGACGAAAAGAGCTTTCATTACCATTTTGGATGCATTTTATGGTCTTATGCCGTTTTTGGCCGTCTTCCCCAGTACGGCAAAATTTGTTTAGGAAAGGTAGCGCAATGATGTCCTTTTTGGACTTCAGGTAATAAACGCCCGGTTAC
Source organism: Stratiomys singularior (assembly GCA_954870665.1). Lineage (NCBI taxonomy): Eukaryota > Metazoa > Arthropoda > Insecta > Diptera > Stratiomyidae > Stratiomys > Stratiomys singularior. The sequence continues at coordinate 27,997,678 of OX940881.1, read as the reverse complement.
CATGGCGGAGATACAATGATTTTCATATAGAATTAGTCTAAAATCGCTTATATCTCCAATGAATGTACCTTGAACTCCTGAACAATTGGAATGTTTATTTATTAATAAATTATAAATTATGTTTTTATTTATGTTTAAATTTATTTCTATTTCCTTATAATATATTTCCCGATGGTGAAATAACGCGGAGGACGTTCGAAATGGTTAGCATTCTGTTAATCTCAGTTTTTCTGGATTGATCTTTTGAGACGTGAACATGCCGCCATAGCGGCTAACCCTGACTTCTTCGAAAGTTCTGAAACGCCCGACTCCCCACCTGCCCCACTGCCAAAGGGGTAAGCTTACCGGAATCGAAAACCCCAATGAAATGGATTGGATAGCAATTCCCTCATTATTGAAAGAAGAACAACGCACACGTTAGTTAAAGTACGCTTACTTACATAGCTACAGAGAATTCCCTCGAATAAACACAGCTCGTTTCAACAAACTGAAGAAAAGAGCTCTTTATCCTTATTTGACCCACAATATAAAGCACATTTCTATTATCGCCACGATTCGCTTGCTCGCACCACTTGCATTCCACCCTTGTTATTTTAAATTGACAAAAACACCTTTTACGTTTGTGTGTTGCGCGCTCGTCCTTAAGCTGCTCATCGTTCGAAAAGGATATTTCTGATCTGTTTCTCGTCTACAAATGTCTCTCGCGCATTATGCGACAACAACACAGCAACAACAACACAAATAACAATCCTTCGTGCCTCTTCAATGATACATCGATGGCTTCAAATTTTGTTTATCGACAAAGCAAAAAAAAGGACTCAAACTGAATTAGAATTAATACGGTTAGTTGACAGTTTAAGTAAATAGTGGGTACCACTAGCAGTCGTTGATGTCCTTCTACCAGAAGCGGATCAACTGCCAACACCTTAACAATGAACGACGACGATGATGACGATGATTGTAAGGAATGAATGAATGAATGGATCAAATAAAATGCACTTATGCTTGATCGAATGGAAATTGAAATGGATGTGAGACAAGGACAAGGACGAAGTTACTGAGTAAATCGGATAAAAGTGGAAACAAATGTCGCGACGGGGATTCAATCATTCCAAATGGGGTCTTGTTTTCCTTCGGACATTTTTCTTAAGGGTACGGGAATCAATTTATTATTGGTCGTATCAATATGTTGGCGTATGACACGTTGATTTTTCTAATTGACCATATTGAGGATATAGAAAGACGTTTAGTCGTTGAACAACTAAAACATTTTAGAAAACGGAAATAATTAGTTGCTTTGTGCGTTTATTTGGCTCAGTTATTTTTAGAGCGGGAAATTCAGCTTCGCACGCACCGATTTCTTCAAAGTGAAATTCAACCAGCAGATGAGGATCATATTACCACTGAAATCAGCAAAGTATCCTCATTTCAAAGCAAACATATAGCATTGCATGTTAATTTTTAATTATCTCAAAGTGGTGGTATAGCGATTTCAACCGTAAATGAGTCAACTAGCTGCGCTCCAGGCTTAACTTTCCTCCATCTCTCCTCCTTGCGTTGCCTGAACAGAGAATTCAGAAGTTGTTCATTTTGTACGCTTGATGGACTTCTGATCCAACTCAATTCTGATCCATGCTCTCATGTCCGTATATTGATATCAAATTACATTTCTCCGAATTAATTGCCATGTGGCCTTTAAATTTCGTCGATTTCTTTCGCATTTTATTTTCGTATTATTTTGTATAGTTAAATTTATTTACGGATGTTCCAATGAGATCCAATAGCCCAGTATAAAAACCTCAACTTGGCCTTTGTTGTTCAAAATCGGCCCGAGGACAGATGCATGAAAAATTATTCCATGAGCATTTTATTAGCATCAATTAGATGAATTGAAAAATTTAATTTGAAATAATTGAAATGATTAATTAATTACATGTTTGCCGAAGGATCGAGTTTGGGTGTTCTGCCAGACGAGAAGTTACTGTGGGAAAATCAAGCTTGTTTTTATTGATAAGACTTTATTTTTTTAACTTTTCGTCGATTTATCACGAAATTAAATAAGAACAAGAGTCAAAATATTATTGAACTAAAAATTAAAAGTCTAAATTAACAAACATACTAAGTAGAAATGTTACAATGAAACACTTGTAACACTTTTACACTTCATTGTAAAGCAGAAAAAGATGAATTTGCAAGTTCACGTTATCGCTAAAGCCTGACCTGGAGCCTTAAAAAATATTTACACTGCATCAACAACAATTTTCTTTTTTGACGAAGTAAAGTTGGCGTCAGAATTGCAAGAAAGTTTCAACCATTTAACTAAAGGGCTAGGGAAAAAGCTGCGATTCCCGTGGCACCGTCAGTTTACGATACTTCTGGATAAACTGATCTCAAACAATCCGAAGTAATTTGTAATGCTTTCATAAAATTTCTAGGATATCTGCCTTCACTCATTCGATGTCGAGTTCTGACTTTAGAAACGATGTTAAGGCACGACCTTTACCGAACTAGCCTTTTTCTTGTGTTGCTAACTTAAGTCAACTTCCGTTTGCGTCTTCCTCGAACTGTCAAAAAGAAAACGCATGGATCGTGGTGCCGTTCGGTATGATTTGAAGTGAAAACAGGAGAATTTCAGATTTCATGCAATCATGCATTCGAGGCGAACGGAAAGAAATATTTCGTCGTGCGGTTTCTTTTCTTTCGTTCTAACGTCGGGTGCACATTCGATCGTCAACAAAAACCACTTCACTGCTGTTCTTCCCCGAAGCTAGCAGCCTTCGATGTGTACACTAACGACAAAACGATGGCCCTTTAAAATCGCTTCACGTTTAGACGCTTCCATTAGGACACTACCATTACTAACAAAACAGTAAGTCCCTTTTCTAAACACCGGCAGGTGAAAGTGCGAACCCCGTCTCACCATTCGCACTTTTCAATCGATGATGAGCATCAACGAGTGCTGGATGTGCGCGTCCAATAGAGATAAACATGGACAATACGTACATTTAAAAAGGATCATCAGGCTAGGGAAGTGAATACAACCATATTCCTGGACATATATCAGGGAAGAAATGCTCGGAGTGTTAGTCAGTGTTGTCAGAAAATCATATTAACCAGATCAAATGGAGTAAAAACTGTCCATTCAAGCGATTCAAGCGTTATAAAAACGAGGAAAGGATGTTCTTGGCTGAATCAATTTCTTCTCTTGCTATGACTTGTGTTTCACTAGGAACGGACGAACTGATATTTTACACCCTGGTATAAAAAAGGGTGGTATGCTATCCTGGTATACTATCATTATTATCACCTAAAAACCTCGAGTCGCATCCCAAAATATGGAAAGAACAATGAGAACGGTACGCGACTCACACCAAAACTTTAAAATACTACAAAGTCAGACCAGCCAACTAAATCACATGCAGAACAAGCTCGACCAGACCCTATTAGAACTGCAGTCCACGAAAGAGCTCTCATTCACAACTGTAGAAGGATCATGAAAAAATTTGTGTAAAACAAAAAATTACCTGAGCCTGCTGGCAACAATGTTACCAAAAAATGAACTATAATAAGGCAAACGAAAAACGGAAGTTGGTGAATTCTCCCTCACCATCGGTTGAGTCAGTCTCCTTATCAGACCGGGACATGATATCAGAGGATAAAACTCAGGAAGAAGAAAAAAGCCAGTAAAGAGGAAGAAACCAGCAAATAGGAGGCTGAAAAAGATCGAGACAAGGATGAGTTCCTATTCCTCCTACCCAAAAAACCAGCTGTCTGTTTCGCGAGCATGAAAATTTTCCCAAAACAATCTGCGTCCAATAATCCTTCAAACCCACTCAAAACAAAGCTCCCAACAACGCAAAGACAAGACGAACCCGATTAGAAATGAACTGTGTCGATTATCTTGCTAGAATCGGAAAAATGAAAAACCATTGAAACGACGCAAAATCAACTTTGTTTGAAAGGATATATCTCGGTACACGAATAGGTCTCAACACCACAAAGGTCACATACAAATCACCCAACTACTGACTGAAATTAAAGCCTTACGTCACGCATATTCCCTTCCCAAGGAGAAAAAACTGAATGTTGTTCCTTAGTTGTGAAGAAATCAATGAAGACCTAGACACTCAAAGCTTTCACTCAATTGAAGTCTTCTTCGGCAATCCTTCTGAACTGATCAAAGTCGTTCAAATCAAAGTCATGTGTGTTTCCGGCCTAAAACATAAACATCAACACAAATAAACAATAATGGATCTGATGATCTTGTTGTTTTGCAGTTAAACGGAGCAAAACGGGTGAAATTTGGTAGCCATATTGGATTGGTCAGAGTGCTTTAAGTCTACGGTCTAGATATGAGGAAAATTTTCTATGAATCGTTGCTGAGAATTTATCTTTTAGCATAGATACGACTGATCGGCTTTATAGATGATGTGATAATATTGGGTGTTGACCGTAGAGTCAATCAAGCGCGATTCAGACTAAATGAGCTGTTGCGCCAGGTAGTCAGCTGGGTTGCCAATCATGATTTTATCTAACGGCAAGACAAAACAACATCTCCATACTTACGTGGAACGTAAATACATTGTTCCATAAGACCGGGGAGTTTCAGCAATTTTCATTAGATAATAAAATTCATATTATAGTTCTCCAGGAAATCTTCTTGAAATGGGGAATGAGTTTCCACTTCCCCAACTGCATTCTGAATAGAAATGACAGATTGGGATGGAACAGCCATTTTCGTGAGGAGAAAAGTGAATCATCACCACATCTGATCACCACAGCTAACAAGGAAAGCCATCAAGGTGGAAACGAGCACTTTTGTGTTCTCTGTGATCTTTGTTTACAACACTCCAAACAGCCGTGAATCAGCACAAGACCTCGACGCTCTCTTGACACTCGCGGGCTCACTTTTGGTCAAAGGTGACTTGAATGTCTATCACAGTGACTGGGGCGCTGTGAGAAGCAATCAATCTGGAGGAGTTTCATCACATGTGTACCAGCCCACACTTACCAGAGAAACCAACACATTACGGGCGAAATATACTAACCGTCCTTGACCTAGGAATCCCGCACGAATTCCTCCATAATATAAGAAAAAGAGACTTTAGCAAACTCTGCTCTCATCAACCGGTTCACTTTCTAAGAGAGAACGTCTCCATCGGCGAGCTACTAAAAGAAAACAAAAACCACAGATTAAAACGCTTTCCAGGACAGTCTAGCTCGTAAAAAAGTTTCAGCTGAGAGTTAAAAACAGCTAGTGAAGTCGACGAACTGATTGAAGAATTGAGCGAAAACATCAAGCAAGCAAAAGAGAGTCGCAAACCCACAACTCCAGCCAGGGAACACAGTTCTTATTAACTTCCTTGAAAAATAAAAAATCTGATAAGGAGGAAGAACCAGGCCCGGAGAAGAACTAGGAACACTGGTGATCCTAAATTACACACGAAAGCTAATCGGTTGACTCAAAAAATAAGAGAACTCATCTTGGAATTTCGCAACAATCAATGGGAAGGTTTTTTACAACGCTTCGAACCTGGCGAGAACACCTCCTGGATTAAAACTAAATATTTCCACATATAAAACAAGGCAGTTGTGCCACCTATCCACGGTTCAAACAGCCTTCGACATGATGGCTTAGATAAGTGCCAAGCTTCCAAGTCAGATTAGACTACAATCTCTTTAACGTGTGATCAATCGAAACTGTAGTCCCACAAAGATCACCTATCTCACCTATCTTATACAGTTTATTATACTATCAAACAATGTACATTCAAAAGTCCTTGCTGTTTTCCGGCCAATCCTTAAATCTAGTCGCCTTAACCTGACAAACAAAATTCTCGTTTACAAACAGGTTATGAGACCGATTTTATTCTACGACAGTATAGCAATTTGAAGACATCAAAGTCAAACAAGTAAGCACTCCAGACATTGCAGGAGAGGGATGAGATCGGTGCGATTCCATGGTATATCAGAAACGTGGAAATACACAGGGATTTCAGACTCTAAACAGTAGAAAAATACATACGCGACTGAACACTCAAACTTTTCGACCAAATCGACAGACATCCTACCAAAACTATAGAATTCCTCAAGACCCCAGATAATAGCGTACCATATACCGTCACCATATACCGTCGCGATAATACTGTCACAAATATGCCCAGCTTTAAAACCAATTGCAGACTAGACAGAAACTAGTGTAATCTCCAGATTGCAGTGAGCACCGGAATACTCACAGACAATGGAGCAAAAAGGCTCAATCGCACTTTTCCAAGAAAGTTCTGACTTTTCTTGTGGCAGATAGTGAAAACACCGATATTTAAAATGTCTTCTGAGAAAACAGATGGTTGGTATGCAGCTAGTGTGTAGCAATACAAACTCTACCATAGAGGGAACATAAAACAGCATTTCTATGCAGATTTCTCCTGAATTCACTAAACTTTACATAAATTTACAACAGCTACTAAACAAAATGGTAACAAACATCAAACAATTTACATTTAAATCTTATTTTTACGAAAACATGAACCAACATTGTGAGCTAACTGAAGAATCGTATTTTGCATGTTGTTGGCTTAGATTATTACCGAATGCCCCTATAACGCTTACTTTCACTTTCAGATATAAAACTTTAAGTTGGTTTTAAGTCAACACTTGTGACAGCTGTCATGCGTCTTACGGTTACTTGTGTGTTACTTTTTTATTATCAACAGGTTGACGCCTGAGCTACGTCTTCAACTCATACAAATTTATTTCGCACTGTCCTGTCAATTTTGTGGCCGATATTATCATTCATCCGAACAATTAATTCGATCAACCATGGATCGTTTCCGAACAACGTATATACGCACCCACTGATAATACGCACTCATCCAAGCGTCCTACAGCTATGTACAATGCATAGTGAAGAAACCATAGCAGCTGTAGAGTGGTATCGATGAAGACAATACGATAAGACAAACGCCGTTATATCAACTTAAAGTATTGGAATTGACTCGCCGTAATGCAAGAGACCTCTGAATTCAACAAGACGTCGTGACATGCTATATCCTTCATGTTACTATCGACTTATTGACAGATGTATTTGATGAGTGAACAGTTTCTCGTTTTTAACCTGTCAACGGGCCTGCGAGATCTTGTGATTTAACACCGATAGACTACTTCTTGTCGAGATACGCCAAATCGGTCATGTATGCCGACAATCCTGATAAGCTTGACCATTTTAAGACAACATTCAACTCGTTATTAGGAAGATACGGCCCCAATTATTGGTTAGAACAGTCGAAAATTCGACCCCCTCATTTGGACTTCCTCCACTCCAATCGGGACGCTCTGGACATGCTCGAAATAATATTCAATTAAAAATGCATTGTTGAAGAGAATTTTCTTCCCATTCAAAATATTTTCATTATAATCAAAGCAATTTATTCGTTTATTTCATTTAAAATTGCTATTGCTATGTAAATACTCTGTATAACAGTGCTCAATTACATTTCTTGCTTTGAAAATGCTAAGAAACATAACTGTGAAAATTACACATTTTCTGCAATTTCCGCCATTTCCAGGTGAGTGAAAACACAGCTACTGAACTGCAACGCTTACATTCTTCATAAACAACTCGTTATCATATCGGAAATAAATATTTTCCATTTTCGTCTAAATTGAAATCAAAATAACTGACTGGATTCTACTTCCTTTTTAGTTGGTGTCTTTACTAATGAATTCTTATCGAGCGCTGCCTGCCGGAAAATTGACAAAGTACATGTGCAGCTGATGGCTGCACATATGGTAAATTTTATTGTCTGCCGGTTCGTCAGCGTCGTGTTGTGTTCGAAGAAGTTTCGGTCCAGTAATAGAGTTATTGAAGTCCATAGCAGTAAAATACACCCGCAATGGACTTTTCAGACTTCTTAGTCAGAAATGTACGAACCCGTCCAACCATTAATGTGTTGATTGCGTTATGATGGGATTTTCCTTTGCAGTGTCCCAGGAGTGCCATGTACATCCCGAATTTCATAACCTCCGAAGAAGAACAGCAAATACTCAAACAAGTTGCAAACGCTCCGAAGCCAAAATGGACGCAACTCTCAAATCGGCGTTTAATAAACTACGGCGGTATTCCACACCCCAATGGGATGATAGCTGAAGTAATACCTGCCTGGTTGCAAGGATTCATAGACAAGATTAACAATTTAGGTGAGAGTTTGAACGATTTATTCCCGAATCACTTTTAACTGTTCCTTTGTTCCAGGAATTTTCGAAAGGAAGAAAGCGAACCATGTGCTGGTGAATGAATATTTGGCGGGGCAAGGGATCATGCCACACACAGACGGTCCCCTTTTCTATCCAACTATCAGCACAATATCGTGTGGTTCGCATACCGTCCTAGAATTTTACAAAGCAGAAACCGAAAATAAAACAAATGAACACAACAATAGCCAGCCTGCCGCGAATTCGAGTGAGGCATACAGACGCCAACTAAGCTTCAAATTAATAATTGAACCGAGAAGTTTGCTGATACTCAAGGACTCGCTCTATGATGACTATTTGCATTCGATTTCGGAAATTGAAGAGGACCTCATCAGTGATGACATTTGTAATCTAAGGGAATGCGCCGAGCCGTATAAGTACGGTGATCGGGTAAAACGGAAAACACGAATTTCCCTCACAATTCGTCACGTCCCGAAAACAACGAGAATGAGACTGAAATTCTGCACGTAAGTCCAAATTGCATGTCGTATGATATAGGAAATCAAAGTGATAAAATTCAGAAGCAATGAATATATTGTACACATCAGTAAGCGAAACACTGGTAACCAGTAAACTAGTCATTTTACACTAATTTGAGGATTTCAAGCATCCATAGGTGATGGGCAAATATTTTTTGGATAAAACATTTTTAAGCGTAGCTATTTTCGACAATATATTTGTGTGTTGCAGATGTGGAATCGAATTCCAAATTAAATTAGAAAATATACAGAGCAGTAGAATAAGTCAAGTAAATTTAAGATCGTCAAGGGTTCCAAGTGTGCTCCGATTGAATTGTTGAAAGCGCATGTAGGAATTCGAGCGAATAATGTGTTCTTAAAAGCTGATATGTCGATAAACAGTGTATGAATATGCATAGCAATGAATCACACTAATATATAATATCATGTTCTTCGAGGCTTCCACCAACCATCTAAACAATTCTTACTTACTACGTAGTCAATCTATGAAAACAGATTTGTGCCACCAAAATGTGACTCTTCGTTTAAAGGCCTCAATTTGCGCATTGAACCTTTAGCTGGTGACGTTGATTTTATGTAACGTATTTGGTGACGTGCGGTCTGTTAGATCGCGACACTTCCTGAATTTATTTCCGAAATCCTGCATGATTTTGCAAGCGATGTTTTCATTATTTGTTGTAAGAAAGTGTTTTCATCATATAAAAGACGTTTGGCATTCTTTAATTGTGTATTTAAAATTTTAAGCCTTTCGTTACGGCATTTCGCTCCGCTGGAATAACGCCACCAAACGGGGCACCGCGTCGTCGGAGTAGCGCCACTGAACGGAGAGCTTCTCCGCAAACTGTGCATACTGTGAGTCGGGAAATTGGTCTTCGGACTTACGTCTTTCAACGTTACCGTGTCTTTTTCCAGATCATACTCTTCTTTACGTGTTACATAGTGACATGTTTATAGGTCTTGCAATTAATATTGTCCAGGGTTATCTTTATCAGCAAATCTAATTGGCTGACCCTCTAACAATAGTTTGCAATCTCACCTGTTACCTTATATATCATATTACTTGCGATTGGTTACTTGAAGACGTTAAAAAGCTTAAAAGACGTCATTTTGCTAAATAAATGTTTAAATATTTTATAATCTTGTCAACAATTATAAATGAAAATACAATTTAGGGTAAATGATGTATCAAATTAAATTCTTAGTAATTTATTTCACAATGATAAGTTTTAAAACAAGGATCTATGCACAAACCCACATTACAGTCTTTGCACTCATACTTCAATTCATGTCTTTTGTCGTTTGCACTGCAAACGACGCAGCGTCTACTTCGATTTCTCTCTGCCGATTTGTAAACAGAAGGAAAATGTCTTTCCGTTAATCTTCCCGGATGATTATTGCCTGTTAAAGGTTGACGCTTTGTAGCTTGGTGATATTTTCCCAATATTTCCCGTATTAACTGTAATTGGAATTTTGCCATGGATATCGGTTGTTTCATTTTGTCTTTGTAAAGGCAATAGGCATTCCACACGCAAATGTCTAACAAGTGGAAGAAAAACTTGCGGTACCATTTTAAGGTTTTGCGTGTGGAATTTACCGTGCTGATGACCATGTCTGCTTTATCTACTGCGCCCATAGAGTTATTATAATCCAATACGCATACAGGTTTTCGTATAACTTTCGTTCCTCCGTGCTTGATTATAGTTCCAAATTCTGACGTATGCATGGTAGACAACATATATACTTCTTTTTTGTCCATCCACTTTGTGACTAATAAATTAGTGCATGATCGAAATGTGGCCTCCTCTTTTTAACCGTTCGTCAATTTTCGGCATTCCCTTCCTCCGTTTTCTAACCGTTCCGCACGCATTCGTGCAATTATTATGTAGAAAATTGAATAAAGCAGGACTTGAATACCAATTGTCCACATAGAGGGTATGACCCACTCCAAGATACGGTTTCATGAGTGTTTCAACTATTGCGCCAGATATTCCAATATCCTGATTTTCACTATGTACCATTGTAGATGATCCAGCGTAAACAAGTAAATCTAGTACAAATCCTGTCTGACAATCGCTGAGAATAAAGGATTTTACACCAAACCTATTTCTTTTAGACGGGATGTACTGTTTAAAAGACAGCCTTCCTTTGCAAGCAAGCTTTCGTCAATGCACAGACGTTCATAAGGTTGAAATGCTTGACTAAATTTTGTTCGTAATATATCAATGACGTTCCGTATTTTGTGTAAACGATCATTCGTAGGATCGACCGTATGGGTGAAGTGTAACATCTGTAATAATTTGAGGTAGCGGTCTCTGGTCATTATTTCTCCAAAAACTTCACTACGAAGGAGTTTATCTTTACTCCAGTACTCTAATAGTGATAATTTTTTGTTGCGTGTCATTAAAAATGTCACAGCAAAGAAACGGTATAGTTCTGCTAGCCCTGTTCCTTCTGAATTGTTTATATTACTATTATTCTTTTGTGAACAATATTCATTTGTTTCTCTCGCAATCAGTTCTACGAACTCCTCAAAAACAAAAAGCTGGAAGTAATCTAAGATTTTGGCTGATCTACTGATGTTTTCTTTAATTCCTGAATCTTTTGACGAAAATTTATGTATTTTAGGGAGAAATCTTTTTGACGTCCATATATCACGGCAACTGTCATTTGCTTCAATCTTTTCTGAGTCGGAAGTACTACATATAGTTCTTTTTCTTTTCTTTCTCTGTAGTGTAACATTATTTTGATTTTGATCATCTGAATCGTTTTCTGAATCAGTAGATCGGTCATGGAATAGAATTTTTCGACGTAACATTCTGACAGGGGGGTACAAAAAGATTTTATAAAACAAACTAAACAAAGCTCCAAATAAAATTTTTAAATAAATATTACGAACCTTGAAAAATTAATAGCTGTTGTCCAGTCTCTTGTAATACTTCAAGGAAGATTTCTTTTTATATTACTATATAATTCGGACCAAATACTTCACTCTCGAATAGAACACACGGAAGAAATTTGTTTGGACGTACAGAAGATATTATTTGCGTTTGAAATATACTTTTATTAAGGAGCTTTTATATCCAAATGTGGAGTAACAATATGACATCTATTTTTCTGATTGTGATATATAGTAACCCCTGCGTTCTGAATTTCGTTACGTTGAAATCTTACAATGAAATCAAAATTTGGTATGAGAACAGGAGGTTCATTGTCGTCCATAAATGTTTCTGATAACATTAAAATGTTCGATTTTTCAAAAACTCTATCCGTCAAATCATTAGCGTGTGCACGAACACTTTTACATTTGAATGCTACGATTGATAAGTTTCTTTTCGAGTTGATAAATATACATAGTTCTTCATTCAAGGTGGAAAGTGGATTTTGACGCAATTTCATCATCTAATTCCGTAAAGCGACACATGAGCGGTCGTTACTCCCGTTCCCATGGTAAAATTTCTTATGTTTGTTGACTGGGATAATATACAAGCCTTCAATTGAAACCGGAAACGTAAACTAACTGTTGGGATTGAATTTTTTCATAATAATAAACCACCTCATTGAAAGTTACCCCTTGCGACTTATGAATCGTCAATTCACAGGCTGGTGCTAGTGGAAAATGATTTCTCTTAGCTGAGATATTTCTTTGTCTATTAAGGGAACTGTCCGATATTTTCGACCAAAAAATGGGTCATGTTTATGATTTTTTTAAAGGAAAACAAAGAAAGGTAGAACAACAAACAACAAATTTTTTTTTCCAAGCATTTTATTCATCCTTCGACTATGTCTGTGAATTTTGCTGAGTCACACCGACCCCGGCATCCCCCTGCTTCTATTCTATTCTTCTAAAAAAAAACTGCTTCTATTACAATTTGCGTATAGTAAAAACACATAATTGTACAAAGTTTCAAGTTAAAATTGTCATCCGTTCTCTTTTAATCCCACCAACGGCAAACGGCGAGCGGAGATATTCGTCGACAAATTTTCTCATGAAAAAAGTGGATTTTACTCGGGTTTTTTTTTACTTACATTTAAACATCGATACCAGGACCATAAAAAATCCTTTCCTCACGTTCGTATTCCTCCTCCTGTTGCTTTTTTGCCTTTTTCCTCGCTGTTCGCGCTTCGTGCGAGTTGTACTCTAAGCTGCGTTCGGCGCCGCTCAACCGATCCTCGTCTCTGTTGATCGCGAACAATTGTGCATTTTGTCCAATTTGAACTCCCATGATTTCCAACATTTTTAAAACGGTATTGAACCCCTCGTTGAAAATGCACGCTGCAGTGCAAGCCGCTATTTCAATCACTTTTGATCCGCAGAATTGGGACTTTGGTGCGATTTGTCAAATCGTAGCATTGAAGCTCTCATTATTATTTTGTGTGTAGCCTCCCTCATATTTTTTCAACAAATCATCATCCGTCAGGTTTTCAAAAACCGGAAAAATGGCTTTCTGCACTTTAGGATCCAAGGGAGGTTTGGTGTGGTGAAAATTCGACAGCTCATTCGCAGCCTCAGCGCGCTTCCACTTACACCACGATTCGAGGCCCTCGGGACAGTTTTGATGTTGCGGTTTCTCGTCGGTCGATATTTTATGGTAAAATATTGCCCAAATCTCCTTTTTCATTGCCTCAGAACACTTAAGATTGCGCCTAATCGCAAGTCCATAATACGCAGATATTTCGGTTATCATGTTTCCTGTTAGTTTGCCCGGACCAGCTCCACCCGATTGGTCGCTTTTTTTGGCTTTTTTTTTTATAACGCCGCGTAGTTGCGAACCCATTCGCTTTCCCACGTGGTTGATACATTCGGCTTTCACGACATTCGGGAATTCATCTTTCAACGCATTCATAATTTTTACGTCGCCGTCTCCGATGTACCTTTCATAATTTGCACCATGCATTTCCTCGGCGCGTCGAAACATTTCAAGTACACCGTCAGGCTCCATTTTACCGCAACTGCCATTGTGGGTCAGTGTGCACTCTGCTTCGTGAGTGTCCATCCAAACATCATATTCTACAGTGTTTTTTTTTGATTCCATTATCTTGCATCCGTGGCAATAACGCGATTTTACAACCAGATCAAGCACTTTGTTCGATTTGTTGCCGATCAATGTTATAACGCCGAAATTAGACGTGTGTCCCCTTTTGCTCCACGAACCATCGCCAGAAATTGTTAATTTTCCATCTCCATTTTTCTCTTTTCTTTTCATCTCCATCTCCTCAGCAGTTAGTTTTTGTTCTTCTTTACTAGCATGTCTCATTACAGAAGCGAAAACGTTGACGCAAGCGATGTGCACATTTTCGAGCGCGGCGTAAAAGTAGTGTTTTGTAAATTGGCCAAGATCCATCAGCGAACAAAAACAATGTAACCCTTGAAATCCGACACCCAAAATTCGCATAATAAACACTATTTTTCGATTAATTTCATAAGCTTTGTCATCGATCCGTAGACAAGAATGGATACTCGTTTGACCACACTTGCAGCTGACAGTCAGTTGAAATCCCAAGCCTTTTTGATTACTCTTTCCAAATTCAATCGAACCGTCGCATGTTTTACACTTTAAAATTTTTGATAGTTCGGGAAAAACTAAATTGAAGTGTAACAACACGTATGCTGTTGAAAGTGTGACCGTTGGGGCGAAGTTAGACGATGAAGCCAATTTTTGTGCCGACGTAGATGTGTAGTTTGTTTCCAGTTCATTCGCAACGAGAAATGATTTCCGTTTTTTATAACGTTGACCAGGAGCTGTCTTTTTTTCACGCGAACCTTTAACATCTCTAAACATTTTTTTATGAAAATTTAACGTCAAAATCAAAAGAAAAACAAGCCTAAACGCGAGCGCTGCACGCTCGAGGCCACGTTTGAACTGAATCTTTTACCGTTGAAATGCATTCCTATGGTCCCCCAAATCCCCTCCTAATGAAAAGATGAACATCGAATAAAAGAAGAAACATCGAAAATACCTACCTCTATTCATAAATTCAAGGCCACACAACCGAACGCTATTCACAAGCGTCGCATAGCGCGCACCTGCTCTCCGGCGCAGTGACTCGGCCGGCCGCGCGACAGGGAGCATACCTCTTTTAAGACCTGTAACTTGTGAACCGTTCGAGATTTCGGTTCCAAATTTTAACAACATATTCTTAAAAGATCAAACTATCGATTAAGATAGCCAAAAAATCGGACAATCCCCTTAAGATAGATAGTAGCATTTCGTCGACCGATCGGGGCAGCTAAAGAATTGAGATTATTAGCGATCATAAATAAACGTACCACGGCCCGCTCTTTAGAGAAAAAGAGAGTGAGTCGGTCGATCCACTCTCTTTCTCTCTCTCCTACTTTCTCCCTTTTTTGTATCTTTCTTTATCTCCCTCTCTTGCGTTAGAGTATTGGACGCTACTCGTTGCTAACGCTCGCGTTGGCCTGTAACAGGTATACTACGTGCATGCTTTCGAGGGCCTGCATTTACTCTCGCTCTGTCACATTCTTTTCC
Organism: Stratiomys singularior; assembly: GCA_954870665.1. Taxonomy (NCBI): domain Eukaryota; kingdom Metazoa; phylum Arthropoda; class Insecta; order Diptera; family Stratiomyidae; genus Stratiomys; species Stratiomys singularior. The sequence goes on along the minus strand of OX940881.1, from coordinate 27,982,461 downwards.
CCCTCCCCAGAAGCATTGAATGTTTAACGCAACAGTGCTTTCACACGCCCTCCATGGTAGCGTTAAACGTTTAACGTAACCATGTTGGAATTCGCATTAGAAGTTTCACTTCAAAATAAAAGTATTTTGAAGAAAATTTTTTAACAAAGGTCTTAATCTAAAGTCTAATACATATTTTAGCAACAAAAATAGTTTAAAATGTTTTCTAAAAATTTAACAGAAAAAAATGACTTAAGAACGAACAAAATAGTAGAAATTTATTCACATTCGGAACATATTTGTTTGGCTCATTGCAACCAAAATTATCTTTAGCAGGAAAAGCAAGCAAGAGGATGATTTTCTCTTTAATTGGAAAGGTTATACATGTTTTTCGTTTTTTTTCGCATCTGGCGCATCTGCTCCCGAAATTCTTCTCAGTGTCGTCCTTATTTCTCTCGGTATACGTAAATTGTATCACCTTCTTTTCATTTGGCTAAGTACCAAATCTCGGGCCAAAGTTTTGATGAAAATATTTCGTTCCATTATTTGTTGGCCATCAGATTGGTATAGGACGTGTGAAATTACTGCACTTATGTCCAACACCCTAAAACATAGGGCCATAGGCTATCGACGACTGTACGACGACTGCAGGCTTTCTATCGATACCGTCAACTCCTTTTGTATAGTTAAAGTATACTATTATTTCTGGCTTCGCAGAAATATTATCATTCGACTGAGAATGAAGCCTTGAGAAAGCCAGAAAAACGGTTTTCGCCTCTTCGCGTAGTAGGATAACAAAGTTGTTCGACCAGTCAAACCGTAAAGTGAAGATCCTAAAATTCTACTTTTTGGTTCCACTTTTGTTCCCGTTTGTTTTGTTTTTTCAACGTTGCTACGTATGCTAATCCTCGCGCCAATTCAATGGGCGTAAACCAGTTGTCGCAAGTAATGTTTCTAATGCTCCCAATTAAGGGTTTTGACAATCTCAATACAACCTGAGTTTAAACCAAACATTTCCTTTCTTCAGTAGTCAAAATTTCACAGTCGAAACTACCGCATTAAATGTAGCCATTGTAGAAGTAGCGTGTCCTAGCATCACATAAAGAAATTAACTTTATGTGATATTTTGCTGGTTTGTTTGGCATGTACAAGATAAGATAAGAACGGCTTCGAAAAGGAATCAACATTTAATCTATTGACATAACGACATGATATGACGCTTCTTTGACATGACGCACCTAAATATTTCAACACCTGCACCATCAGCAGCAAAGATAAAGTCAACATTTCCGTGGTTAAATGTGAAAACTCCTCTTTTCAATCTTGAAGTGTTTCAAGCTCATAGTCGGATTTACTTGCGTTTGTGTTTGTCTCATGATCACTTGGCTCGGCAACAAAGTCGTCTCCAGGTAAGATCCATACTTATTCTCCAGATTTATTCGCCATGCCCGAAAATAAAAATTGCCGCCAGCAATTATTTTTAGCTAAATTTTGCCAAATTGTTATTTTATTTCAAGTAAGCAGTCAGAGAAGGCAGATTTAAATACAAAAACGAGTCATATAAAAAAATTCAATCACTTATTACTAAATCTAAGGCACTAATTTTTGGTCAGAAAACTCGAGGCATTCATTTAAATTTATTAATTAATTGAATTTTATTAAATTAATTTATTAATTTAATTTATTAAATTTATTTATTAATTTAATTTATTAAATTTATTTATTAAATTTTTTATATTAAAAAATACACTCGAAAACCATTCGGTAACTCAGAGACGGCTGTTGTTAGAGTTCGCAAAAACGCGACCTGAAGATCCACCTACCGTCCGTGTTGCCCTTAACTCACCAACGGAGGAGAAAACTCGTCACAAATGGTTTTTTAAACTCTATTTCTAATAAATTTCTCTTGTATCTTAGCCTACTTTTAATACAAACGCAATTACTAGAACCCTAAGATATCTTACGACTTAAGTGATTTTCGGCTATCCCGGTGAACGAAAACGTGACTGCACTCGCTCATACGACGGTGGGCACCCACGCGTGCCTCCGCGCTTCGACCAACTGCCAGCTTAAGTTCTCCGCCAACTACCGAATCACCTTTCCAAATAGTAGAGGGTTCAACTTAATCTTAATTCTACGCGATCGAATTCAAAATTTGTCCGTGCACACGGGGAATCTTTAGCAATGGCTGCAACGCCCATACCGCGCATCGTTGAGCGAAAAAATCAACAAAGTAGCCCCCACAGTTTTTTCCACTTTCTTTTAAAACCACCCATCTAGCGGATTGATGATCCTCCCGTTGCGGCTGTTCACCCTTCGGGCGATGACCCATCCAAGACTCGACCCACTCTTAGTGAACCGCTGTATTGTGAGTTCTGTTAGCCACACCAGATCTCACCACACATCGCCTCATCTGCTGACACTTGTGATCGCGAGTCGCGGAAGTGGGTCGAATTCGCCGCTTAGTATTTGGCTTCGATGCAAAAGCCGGAATAAAACTGCTCAAACTCGTTCCGATAGCTCCTTATTTTGATGCTGGTATCGGTGAATTCTTACGCTGCTCGCTGGCCTCCATCATCTCCTAGGACTAGTTCGTTACCTGTACCATTTTCACTACAATTCTTCTAGTTTCCATAAGTTTCTCTTACCACAAAAGTTATTTTGGTAGAATGATCTCCTCCGTGAAGAGTACGGCCCAAAACTTTTCGATTGTGCTGAACCCTGCTGCAGGACCAGCAATGGTTCGCTCAAACGTACGGAAAACATGCGATTCATGATTTACTTGCAATACATTTGAGTGCGTGAATAAGCCCAAACGGATCGTTCGCGTTCGCATTCTCACCTACGAATTGAACAAGATGAACTTACCGTTAGATTGGCGGTTGCGACGTCCACCGTGGGGCGACTCGCTGCAGGACAAGGGAAGGAGAGATGGAGTTGGTGGTGGGAGAGTTGCAAGATGAAAAAAGAGAAGAATCGCAATCAGGTCGCTAGTGATGCGAACACTGCAAAAACCGACTCGAAATTCTCTGATGCTTCTTGCTGAGACGGCACGAAGATGACCGGTGATGAATTAATAGCAGATGAACCGAGACGACACCAACATGACCGGTGATGAAATAATAGCAGATGAACCGAGATGACATTAGGATGACCAGTAATGAATTACTTGAGCTACCATCTGTATGCCATTTACAGCCATTTTTTCCTCGTAAAGTTTTGGATGATCGAATTCGGCTGGGAACACTATTTCGGCGCGCTCTCACTTCTTAAATTCTCTGTTCGAAGGTACTGTCCTCGAGATCCTCATCGTCTCTTTCCATTGCACTCTCCTCCGAACTGGATGGCTCAAAATTTGAATCATCATCTGCACTGTCCTCATAAACAAAGTCTTCCTCTGACGAAGCCTCATCGATAGCGTCACAATCCTCATCAAGGCTTCGTTGAAAATATTTGCAGTCAAGTGAGCAGCAATTTCAACGATTTTCTGGCCAGAATACAGATGTTTCGGGCACATGCGCCAAGCAGTGAAGTTGAACGATTCGTTTGCATTTTGCGTGTGTCCACCTAAGCATCGCGTCAAAAGGGCATCGTTTGAGAGCTCTTCGTAGATTAGACGAATGTGCTTCTCTGTATTTTGGTCAATAAATCGCGCAGAATGCTTGAAAGACGCAAGAGAATTCGTGGTTTCAGCTTTGCGCCATTCACACCAGCTTTCGGCGCCTACTGGACACTTCTCGTGGCTTCATGTCCGGAACAGAGTTAATATTTCTTCTGACTGCCAAATATTAATAGATCAACAGAAAGACGATTCGTCTATTTAATTCATAACCATAGTGAACTGTGGGTCCTGATTTGACACAAACATTTCAACACAATTTTAAATCCGAAGCCTGTATGATCCCTCTCTTCAAATGTTATGTCTTGCTAACAAGTTTTGCACAAAACTAAATTAGAAATTTCAAGAAACACTGTCAGAAAATCAATTTTCCTGTAACAGTAGCCTGAATTTACAAATATATCATCGGTACTCGCACAAGCCAATTTTCTTGCACAACTGCTTGCATTGAGCACTTCACTAAGGAATTGATTACCATGGAATTTGCGTTTTCGGGGCTTCGCAGCACGATCGCTGTCCCATTTTTCACCTTTAGGATAACTGCTCATAATCTCGTAGCGATGTACACTCGACAAGACTGGAAGCAAAACTAGCGGCTTAGATGTTTTACAACTTGCGTTGTAACGATGTGCACACTTTGATATGTCAGAGACGACTGTACTGAAGATTGATTGAATGAGATAACTCGTAAATTGCGTTGTTTTTTAACCACTTGACATACAAAGTATCCTACATGCGGCGGACCGCATGTAGGATAAATTCAAGGATGTTTAAATTCAAGAAACAAAATAATATTTTATTGTTTCTTCTTAAAAGAATCTTCCACACAAAGAGCTGACTTCTATTTACAAGCTGGACAGTAATAACACTTTCTCAGCGTTTCATGTTTTTATTTTTGCTTGGGTTCATATTCGACATGGCTTCGTCGGACGGTGTTTTATATGTATGAAATATATATAATATATAATTTATCTAAACGTTCTTCCACTGAACTAACCCGCTTAAGTGTTGTACGTTGTGTCGACGTCGACATACTGGGATATATTTGACCAACCACTTGCTCTACACTTTGCTTACTCTGTAAACCAACGACTCCGACTATACTATGAACGTTTTGATTATCTTTTGCGTCACCAACGAAATCATTTATTGCATGTGTATCTGCGTTAGAGGCAAAGTTAGAGACATTATAGAAGAAGAAATGCCAGGAATATATTTTGGCATTGAAGCAGTAAAGGCAAATACTCCTGAAACTACAAGTGCAAGTATATCGAATTATCAATTACTGCCGGCCTGGAATAAACAATGACCAATGATTTGTTACCTTCGAATATGAATTCACTTTTATTACAACACCGATCAGAACGAGCATACGTTGTACCATCAATGTTTGGATTAATTACAAGAGAAAAGCCAGCTACTCGACTTCAATTTCAATTGGAAGACATGGACTTACCTGATTCCGATGAAGAACCACAATTGTCGCATAATCAACTTGCAAGAAATGTAAAAAGAAACAATTATTTTAATAAATGATCATTTTATTACAAAGACTTTATTTTATAATTTTGCCAATAGTCAAAGAAAGCCCACGGATGTATAGGGTTATCCATTTTACGCTTGGGGAAAGTAAAGCTAAAGAAAACACATAAAATATTCAGATGGAAATGAAATTTTTTATTCAATATAAAGGTTGAACCTTGCCATTATACGTGAAACACGACATCATTCAAATGTCCTCCACGGGACCTCTTACAGACTTCAATCCTTTTGAGGTAATTTTCAATGACTTTTCGACACATTTCCGACAATATCTCGGACATAACTTCACGAATATTGGTTATCAATTGCTCAAGATTTTGAGGATTGTTGTGTTAAGTCGCAGGATCTTGCGGGCCAATTGACATCTCTCAATCTCGAAATTACGCGTCGTGGAAATTTCTCTTGCAAAAGTGCTCGATTAGCCTGTGTTGTGTGGCTTGTGGCTCCGTCCTGTCGGAACCACAAGTGAGGTTAGGAGGACTTGAATAACCAAAGAACCAGAAACACGCCTACTATTAAAACGTATTTATTCCCATCTAACCACTCTGAGTTACAAAATTGAACTACGAGGGCGAATCAAATATAAACGGTAATTTAAGAATATATATTTATTAAATAATATAATACATAAACTACACTATTAACATTTCTCAATATAGTCTCCTGCATTGTGTACACACTTCTGCCACCGATTTGGAAGCTTGAATATTCCCTGTTCATAGAAAGTTTGAGGGCGAGTTGTCAACCAATTGCGCACGTGCTCTTCGACTTCCTCATTACTTTCGAATCGCTTTCCTCCAAGTGATTCCTTCAACGGCGCGAACAAAAAATAGTCACAAGGGGACAAGTCTGGACTATAAGGAGGGTGTTCGAGGGTTTCCCAGCGCATTTCTTCCAATGTATCCCTTGTTAACAATGCGGTGTGAGGCCTGGCATTGTCATGGAGAAGGATGACATCTCTAATGGGCATACCTCGTCTTTTATTTCGGTAGGCGGCTTTTGCCGACTTTAAAAGCTGACTATAGTAAGCCGCATTCACGGTTCGTTGATCGTGAAGAAAATCAACGAGTAAAACTCCCCCTGAGTCAAAGAAAACTGTCGCAAGAACTTTTCCTGCTGAGAGGCGAGTTTTGGCCTTCACTGGACAGCCTTCATCCTTCCTTCGCCACTCCTTACTCGCCATTTTCGACTCGGGAGTGTAATGATGGACCCACGTCTCGTCACACGTGACGATGCGCCTCAAAAATGCCTCCCCTTCTTGTCGAAATCGGTTCAGAAGTCTCTCAGAGATCTCCGACCTGATCTGTTTTTGATTTTCGCTCAACAACCTCGGAACCCATCGAGCACTAATTTTTTTAAAGCCGAGATTGTCAGTGATAACGGCTTGAACGCTCCCGTAACTGATACCAATTTCCGACGAGATTTCAGCAATAGTTAACCGGCGATCACCTTCAATAAGCTCTCGAATGGCACTAATGTTGTCATCTGTAAGACTTGACCTTGGGCGCCGACAGTGGCTTTCGTTTTCGACACGTTCTCGGCCACCCTTAAATTCTCTGGCCCAGGTATACACCCGATTCTGAGACAGTGTAGTGTCCCCAAACTGAGCCTTCAAGCGAGTAAAAATTTCTGACGATTTAACGCCTTCATTGCTCAAAAACTTAATTATTATGCGTTGCGCAACAGATGAATGTACCTCTTGCTCTGTCATGGCTGCACTGACAACAAAACTGAGCGCAGGCGCTAGCCAAGCTGCTTCCCCCACTCCTTAAGAACCAAGCAACAATCGCCTACTACTATATCCACAACGGAACAGCGTGTAAACCATAACAGGAAAATTACCGTTTATATTTGATTCGCCCTCGTAACTTAAAAGAGTCTTCAAGAATCACAAGTTGGTTGTTCATTGGTTGATTGGCTTCATAATCAACCGGCAAAGTTTTTACATTCTTGAAACATCTTGGTTTTTTCGCCTTCCCTATAACTATCAATTTTCGTTTTTCGCCTGCCATACTTGAAGCAGCAAACACGGTTATTCTATCTTTTGTTAGTGTGCCACCAATACACTTTGAATTTTAGTGATCTATCGGGAGTCAATTTAAAAAATAATCCCGTCTCATCAGCATTCCATATTTGACTGTCGGTATACCCTTCAGTTAATTTTGGTAAAACTGTTCGCAAAAAATTTTCACAATCATTTTGCGACACACTGGCGGCTTCTCCACAAACTTTACCGACCACTTTATCATGACGTTGTCTAAATCTGTAAATCCAGCTTCCTGAACATTCAAAGTTTGTTTTCCCAAGCTGTCTGGCAAAATGATTAGCTTTCTCCTGCAGAAGAGGACCGCTAATGGGTACAATTTGGCTTCTCTGAGCTTTAAACCACACTAGAAGAGCATTTTCAATATCTTGATGAGTTGGATTACGATTTTTCTTTATTTTCAGGGATTTTGATTCAAAACACTCCATAATTTTAGTACGGTTTTTCCACATTGTTGATATTTTAGAATGTGAAACTCCAAATTGTTTACACAATTGTTTTCTCCTTTTTGCAGTCTCGAAATGATGTCCACTTTTTCTTTCACAGTAAATGTACGTCGAGGAGCCATTTTTACAAGTTTAAGAAACACTGTTCACTCGCTGGAATTTGCTATCTAACTGATTCAAAAGTTTAACTTCGTACACGTGCTAAGCAGTCCTACATACAAACAAAGCATTTGTTTGACCATTTGTGAATGTAAACAAAAGATAAGAAAGTTTAATTGATCTATGAATGAGTTTTTGTGCCTTCGCCGACTCAGTCGCAATATCCGCATGGGATTTCTAGGAATCTGTTATGAATGGTTCATAAAAACAAGTCTCTATACACGAAATTGACGCTATATCCGAGGTCGCTATTACCGAAAGAATTTCTTACGGAAGTATGCTTTAAATTCCAGGGACTTAAGTTTGACGTCGCTATAACCAAAACGTCATTACAACCGAGGTCGTTATTAATGAAATCCACTGTATTTCGAAACTGGTTGAATCTCTTCTCCAACCAACGCGACGACGAATTCTTCTCAGAACTTTATCGGTTTTATTTTAGAGTTAGAGAGTAGTTCCTTTTTGAAAGCTTGAAAAATTTTGTGATTTTTATTTCTATTTCTAACCTTTTTGTGTCATCGAAGAGTTACTTTTAGAGACGAGTGGTATGAAAGCATTTACTCTGATCGGTCAATGCCAGACATCAAACATTGTAATCTCGAATTACATTCGGAATCATAGAAATTTTTCCAATGTTATTGGGCACCGCTACCATTTGAACAGCATGCATGTTTGAAAAGCAAAGGACATCTCGTTTGTGTCCATTTGCATACAATGACAGGATAATTTCGCTTCCAAATACCCTACTCTTTTTTCAGTTTATGATTTACAACATCTCGTACGTCTCCTTTTTTTTTATTTCGTAGGGTTCAACACACATTAGCTTTAAGTGTATTTAACAGTTTCAGAATTATAAAAATGATCCATGTCAAATTTGTGTTCTTTGTCGAGATAGTCCTCAAGTAATTTTAAACAACGTCAGTAGTGTGATCTACATTAATGTCAGTTTCCTCAGATTTTTCACTGTAAATATTTATTTTCATTACAAGATCGACGGACTCACAAAGTTCATACAGTTCAATACCATATTTGTGTTTGTTATTTTCTAAAATTGGCGGAAAGCGATATACTCGTCGTAGCAGCATAGATTTGTCAATGTAATTCATATGTCATCATATGTGATCGCAAAAAGCGTCATAGCTTGTTTGTGCTTCAGTTGTGTTCAATTTATGGAAAAGTACAAGAAACCATTTGCAACAAAAGTCCAATAAAAACTTTCATCTCGGCAGCACTAACGTTTCGCCACTTCGATAAACTATCTGTTTTATTGCTTTGGATTTTTCAATTTCCTGCGCAGCTTTCAAATGAGTTTTTTCCACCACTTTTTTCCAGATCACTAGTGTTTTGTACTGTAAAATTTGTCGTATCCAATTTCACACCAATATTTTCGTGGAAAATAAATAATTCAGGATTTTGTTGAATTTCCCATTGGATGTTTGTGGATTTGATGTCCGCAACTGTCATGGCGACGACTATAGGACGGGTCGGCCTCGCACCGACACACGGACGTGAAGTTCTAGAGGCGAGGCAACCAGTTGTACAATGAGGGTCAACGACTTGTCCGCTCGAAAGTTTACTACGATGGTGACTGCTGGCAGACCAGACCAGACGAGTCGCTCAGTGCGGCGAGGTTTGCGGACGTGGGTCAGACCCGAGTGAACTTCCGCTCTGGCTCCATTATTGAACCAGTCACCGAAAAACTCGATTTTCCGAAAGCAAAATTTCAAAACTTACTTTACTGTACGATATCCTTTTCTTACTCAATTAAATTCCAAAAACGACGACAATGATCGCGGATCCATTAACCGAAATCCCCCGGTGCTCGAAAATAAACGACGTTACTACTGTAAAGTTTGTCTTATTTGGTGACAACTTTCGCTATTTTATAAATTATGTTGTTGTTCAGAATTTTTATTTTGAATTTTCTGAAGGATTACCTAACCAAGCGGCAGGGCCGCAGATAGAGTGGCGAGGACGATGTTGCCATAATCCACTACATCGTGATTTTCTAAATAGTTGCAGAAAAATACTTCGTAACACCTCCTGATGGCAAGACCTCAAGTGAAACGCACTCTCTTGTCTTACGATCAGAATTGATCTTTATTTAAAACTTACTATCTATTTATACAATTTTTCTTACCCTGATTTTAAACTAAGCAAATGTATTTACATCATTTCTTACTTAATGCAACCCAAATCGATTATCATGTAAATCATAAATTATCATAAATTACTGCAGACCACACACATGCGATATTGGCTCGTGGGAAGGACACATGAGTCCTCTTGACCTAATTATATCGCGTGCTACAAATGTACGACATTTGATGATGTGCACTACAAACGATCTTACGTATTGAAATGCACGTAGTGAATTTATGACCTGTCAGCAAAATGTACTATGAATGATCATATTATGTCATAGCATATTACTAGTTTACAATTTATGGGTTTTATGGTATCGAATTCATGATGTTGAAAAAGAATGACTTATTGATACATTTGTGGATGCATTGGTGTATCATATAACACGATTAATACCCAGATTTCCAAACACCGACACCGCGGAACCCGAACCGGCGAAACACTTGTTCGGCCCTTCCTCTTCTGAACTTACCTTGGCGTCCTCACGTTCCTCCTGAAAACAAGAAGGTCCGATGGAAGGAAAGAATAGATTTCCAACTAACAATTTATTTCTCTATTTAAATATAATTATAATAAGTTCGTTTGGATGTTGCTGCAGGCCAAAATTAATTCTGTGTTGCTTGGGTCCGCCGGACCTTGCTTGGTTGGTTTCGAGGACGCGTTCCGTCTGTATACAGTCATCTTCAGCTCGTTCTCGATTTTTCGTTCGATTACAACATGTTATTGCGTGGGATTCGTCGTTATTATCTTCAGGTTCGGATACGACTTTATCTTCATTATCACTTGAATTCTCAGAAGATTCATAATCGCCACTGTTGTTACTGTCCTCGCCAAAAATCCCGTCAAATTCTGAATCGCTTAGATTTCCGTAGTACTCAATTTCATATTGAGTTCATGATTATTTAATTATAACGGTAATTATAAAAGAACTCGCAACAGGTCAAAGCGTGTCTGCTAGCAAATTAATTCTTAGTTGTCTTCCGCGAACAGTTGTTTTTTTGTTACAGAAGCCAACTACGAAATAATTCGTAAGACTTTATTTCAAAAAAGAACCACATTTTTTATGCACATTTTTTTCTTTTTTATGGTTTGTAGAAAATTACCCTGGCAATCAACTTGTTAAAAATATCAGATATACAATACACAGCGAAACAAAAATAGCACCACCAAGTTTTTCTAGGATTTCGGATGAAAGATAAATCATGATATCAATGATTTATTATAGCATGTTCCAAAATGTATTACGGATAAATCCAGCGTGAAATGGTTGTATTTTATGGAACCCGTAACATTTAAACCCTAGAAACCAAAAAAAAAATGATGCGAAATAAAAATAACACCACCTCTGCTTTTAACCAAAACCAAATTTTATTCTATAAAATATATCATTTAGGAATACTTAATAATTTGTGTACGAGCCACTGTTTTGAATAACTTCAATTAGTCGCGAATGCATTGACAAAATAAGCTTTTCCAGCGTATCTTGCTCTATCTGCTCCCAGCACTCTCGAACTCGACATTTGAGCATGTTAATGTTGTCGAATTGCTTGCCATTTTCGTAAACGCGACGTGCAAGAACAGACCAAAGGTTTTCAATGGGATTCAGGTCCGGAGAACAGGCTGGCCACTCGAGAACTTCTATATTTTTCTCAGAAAACCACGCTTTAGCCAATTACGAATTATGGATTGCAGCATTGTCTTGTTGAAAAATGAAGTCCGGACCAATCAATGCCTTACCATGCTCAATTAAACTTATCTCCAACATTTCGACGTAGTCTTCTGACTTCATTTTTGTTGTAATCCACGCCAATGAAAGCTTTCCCCTAAAGGAAAACGCACCCCAAACCATCGGCGTACCACCACCAAAGTTCCTACTCATCTTAACCTTTGGATCTTTGCGCAAATCGTGCCAGTAGTACTGCCAGCCGTCTGGTCCATCAAGGTTAAACTTCTTCTCATCCGAAAAGAGCACGTTTTTCCATTCCTCGGTCCAGGAAATATATTTTTTTGCGAAATTGAAGCGATCCAACTTATGCCGTTCTGTCATATTTGTTTTTCCTTGCCTTTTACGCCACACCAAGGCTTCACTGCTTGACAAAACTTGTTGTATGCGACGTGTGGTAACCGGAAGCTTCAACTCCGCGCCGATTTGTGATGCTGTTTTTTCCTGATTTGCTGCAATCCTGCAAATTCTCCGTTTGTCCTTCGCAGAAAGCTTACTTTTCTTTCCACGTTTCTCGATTTGGCCACGTTTATTACAATTTTTTAAATAGTTTCCAACAGCCGTGTGTGCCCGAGGAAGTTTTCGACCGATTTCTCTATTAGAGAGACCTGCATCGTGGTAAGCTTGGATTTTTACCTTTTCCTCGAACGTAAGGTGCTTCGATCGACCCATGATGGCTAAATCGCACGAAAAAACAACGATCTCACTAGCAAATGAACACACTTTGACAAATTTAATGAATGTAATGAAAACATCTCATTTGACATGTGTCAAATGAGACAAATGAGAGTCAGGGCTGCTTTAATACAGTGTGGTGCTATTTATATTTCGCACTGTTTTTAACGAAATATTGGGTTTACGTGTAAATACTTCACAAAATAACCAGCACTGTGATGCTGAAAGATAGTAAAGAGTACATAGATGAATTGAAGCGCGAATTTGATGTTGTCAACAGGAAAACAGGAAAAATAATCTGAAAAAATATGATGGTGCTATTCTTATTTCGCTCAGTGTATGTAAGAATACAGACCCTTGGAGCACCGTATAAAATTTCTTGTAAACGGTTACTACTGCCGTTCCTTCAAAAATCATCTTAAACAAACCAAAGAAATTATCAAATTAATTAGTATAAACTAGAATATATCATAGCCAATTGCGAAAATAGCAATCAATGTCAAAATGGCGGACGTTTGAACATGCGAAGTGATTTTTTGGCCAGTAAAACAAGAACTTTGTAAAAAATTATGATACCTACTAGATAATATTGTATCCAATTACCAAAAAACAGTTCACGGCATCGGTTCATTTATTTTTGAAAAATTTACCGTTGGTTATCGTTTTTGATAAAGTTCTTTTGGCAAAAAACCTGTTCAAAAATTTGGAAATACATAAATCATGAAATTCGTCCACTTACATGGAATTATCGATACCAGACTCATAGTGTAGTCCTTTTATGGTCAGCGGAATATTCATAGCATCTAAATTTTGCTGTCGGCGTCGTATTCCAGCATTTTTCGTCTGTATTTGCGCTTGTAGCTCGGTTTTCGCTACGCGAGTTTCATCTTCTTGCGCCGGGTACAACTGCACTCCTGATACGCCCAATATTACTAATACGTTCATAACTTCCAATAATGAGGTAACACCATTGATAAACGTGCATGTTGAAAGAAATACAGCAATGTTCACGATTTTTGTGACGCTTTTTTGACGCTGTTCATCTTTTTTGGAGCTATCTTCCAAATAAGTGGATTGAAGCTTTCACTGCAGTTCTGGGTATATCCAGCTAAGCATCGTTCCAACAGCTTATCATTGCCTGAGCAATGGAACCTTCTGGACAAAAAGGTTTTGAGGCTTGTTTGTTGAATCGTATAGGCCTGAGAGGCCTGAGATGAGTGACCTGTAGGCAAGTATCTTCACCTGCTTGTAGGTTTGGTGGCTGCTTCCTGAAAAGAGGTAGAAGGAGATGGTACGTATATGTGGTTTTCTTCAATACAGCGTCAATATAATGACGTGTGCACACTTCAGATTTGGAAGACAGTGTCTTTGAATTTCGAGATGCTTCTAGACAGCCATAGCTACTCCAAGGATTCTCAGCTGAGTCCTCTTCTGACGTGAGACTGGCGCTAGTATTTGCCCAGGTGTTTATTCAAGAATTCGCTGAGATTGTAGGACAAAGACCTCGGCTATTCTGTGGTTCACGTTTGCAGCGTGTTTTGGTTTTCTGTTTGCTGAAAACATTGACCACTTGCATGCGGAATGCCATCGTGGTATGAGTTTTTTAATAGCTTTTTAGTTGCAAACTTCATTTTTGTTCGCAATCTCGCAGGGGAATTTCAATATAGTATAGGAATTCTTTTTGATATCTGATATCGTAGAAGTTCCTACACTACAATTCTGCGCCAATTTACTGCCAAATAAACAATTTTTAAACTCTCAGTTATCTTAAGAGATAATACTACCCTTTTCGATTAGACATTATAGATTTCTAACGCAAAACGTAAAGTAGAGTAGAACTGTTTCTGCGAAACGTGAGAAGTCCCTGCAAACTTTTTCAGAAACAAGTGTTCAGAGTAGTACCGGAAATGGGCCAGCAATAGTTTTGTTGGTCTGAATAAGGACATTCAAAGATCAGATGTTTCTTCGTTTCCACACAGACAGTCTTGTTTTTTTTCCAGAGATTTTCCAAGAAGTCAATATCCCGGTAGTAATTGGATTCATGGTTGGGCTGGATCCAATTCATTTTGAATCTGTCCCTGATGTAAGGGAAGAATTCGTACTTTATCCTGCCTTTTATAGAGCTGTCACATCGAAGCTGCCACTGTTTCAGAATAACTTCTCTGAGGTTTCTCTTTGCGCTTGAATATTTCTCAAAGTGCTCAGATACATTGAATTCTGTACAGTGTAGGTGAAGGGAAATCCTTGTCTCAATTTGAATCGAGAAAAATTTAGTATGATGTATTTTGCCTTTCTGCCTCTTTAAATATGGCCTGGTCATGCTTTTGAACGGAAAAATTGGTTGAGCTCAGTAACTAAACGCAAAGTATTACGTAACAAACAATAATTAATTTTAATAATTTATTTCGTAATTACGAAAAACAGTTATTATGCATGGAAAAATTTAAACACATCCAATAACTACTTATTCAATATTATTTAATTTTCAAAGTATGCACTTGTTTTCATTAAGAATACTAAGAACTTTTTAATGAAATGTTTTCAAAAATTTGAAAATTGGAAAAGTACAATGTATTTTTATTCGGCGACGAATAAGAGACAGCCGGTGAGGATAATGTAGATAATATTGCAGGATGATGAGAATTGATGACGAATGTTGATGCCGGCGACTACGAGGGCGATGCTGCCATGGTTAGTCTTAGGCTTCAGGTTAGTCTGTCGTTCAGGGTAAATCCAAGGTATCTCACCGTTCTTCTAGATTGTATTGTGTCCATTGTAATTATATGTGGGGTTTTTTGTCTCTTCTGGGTTTTTAGTTTGACTTGTGTCTTGTCCGCGTTGGTCTTAATCTTCTATCTGCGAAAATATTCCAAAATCGTGTCCGTTGAGCGTTGCAAATTTTGACGTTACGTCTTCTGCTTGTCGACTTGTAGTGAAGATGCAGATTTTATCTAGGTGCAGTGATGTGATTTCACTGCTAGAGGCAAGTTGGGCAGATCTGCAGTATATATATGACCCGGACTATAGAAAGGTACCTATGTCCGGAAAAATCAATTTATGTTTTTTGATCGAAATTTATAGAAAATTGAACGTATTTTTCAATGGAAAAAACCGCAGACTCATAAGTTTGAAACTTTTTCTGAAAATCATCATTAAAATTCATTTTTGTTTTGTGGATTTTTAAGCTTTCTTCGTTAACTTAGATGTTTTCTTTGTTGATGTGGATGTTGCAATCTTTTTTTGAGGGATTTTCGGGGTTGATAGATGTGCAATTGAGTCAGCTTTTACTTTGTCGTGAACCAAATCTCTCAAATTATTGTAAATATACCACTGCCTTTCTAGACTGAGACCTTCAGGAATAATAAGTGTTGGGATTAGATTATCTACTGGATTTAGCAGTATATTCCTAATCGGCAAACATTTTCGCTTCAACGCCATCCCTTGAAATTTTAAAATTATGGTATGAAGTAAGACTAATTTAAATACCAATTGTTTGATATAGTTGCCCCAGTCGTATCAAATAACATCTTCGGCAGAAACTGCCTTATTGTGACCGGAATGGGATGAGGCGGCTGTACAATTCACTAGCATTAGCGAAATTTTATTTGACATACCACTTGATGGAATAATTCTGGAAGTTTGACTTTTCAGCGTGTCATTTCCATATGCCATCAACAAAAACGCTCCCGTTTGGAAAGAAACTGGCTCCCTTATTAACGACCTATTTATGAAAACATGTAATAAACATGGTGACCTACTTGTCATATAATTCCACGAAATTGTCAGCAAAAATCTGTTATCTTTAAGTTTTGTTGCCCCTTTTCCTCATTAGAAATCAGATTTGGGACCGGCTTTGGCGAAATTAAGACGCTTTTAGTTTCTAACAATGAACAAAATTTGAACGACTTTGACGTTTCGGGCAAAAAATCAATTGCAATGTAAGCATGTCACTGAATTTACACTTTCAACACTTGCCATTGATGAACTGTAATTAAAAGTTAACCTTATCCCCCCCCAAACACGTCACAATATCAGTGATACAAGCACAAACAATGCATAAACAAATGAATAAAATTAAAACTGTTTTTTTGGTACACGTTTTCGACTAAGACTGTACCTGTTGTCAGCTGATTCAAATACGTCAAAGTTGAAATAATATTGTTAAATTTTCACTTAAACTGCCATCTTCGGGAACACGAGCTGAACATCAGCAATAATTGAATACACTATTGTTGCGCTTTGCCAGGTGCGCGACCTGTTTGCTCTTCGCAAACGTTCGCAATTGTGAATGAAACACACCCGAATAATTTAAAATTAAATGTTTGAAGTTTTATTCTTAAAAATCACGAACACTACAATTATTTTTACTCAATCACTATTTCACTTATTCACTTTTACATTAATTAATTAATCACTTAAGGTAGTAGCCCGGTGTGACGGCCGAAATTTCGACGTTTTTGCGTGATTTTTTTGGCAGGAAAATAATATACGATTGTTTTGTAATTTTTACATGTTTTTATTACTACTTTCAAGCATACAAAACAAATTTAGTAAATTTTACGTTGATTTATTCATAATTTTTTGTGTTGAAGTGGAGTCCTCGGAGGAACGTTGAGCGGTTTCGGAGAAGCACACCGGCTTTCGTAGTCATCTGAAATAAAAAAATCGAAGAGATTATTATTGTTTATAGTTCACTCTAGTGAACTAACCAATAACATGCATAAAAAAATGAAATAGTGGACTTGTGAAAAAAAAGTATTGAAAATCGATTTTTTTTGTTGACATTGAATTGTTAAAAAAAAATAATAAATTATCAAAAAAATAAATGTTTCAAAGGTTACGTATTTAGCTATATGTTGTTACGGTGTGGGTTCGCTGCCCTCGGGGGGAGCTTTCTCCACGCAAGGAACCCGGCGAACGCGTCTTCCGGAAGTAACGTAAGTAACGAATGAAGTAAACAAGTAACACCACTACCCTCCGTTGATCTGCGAAGTAAGAGTTGAATTTGTTGCTCGATAACGAAATGTGCGAAGAGAAACTCGTAGAAGGTTAAATTTAAGTTATTCAGCGTTTAACCGAAATATTGTAACCTTAAGGGGTAGGAGTAACTCATAGACGCTAAGAAGGGAATTGTGTTTGAAATTATAGAAATGAAGTTAACGTTTTTTTTACAAGCCCCACGTAACATTTGGCGCCAAATGTTACTATTTATTTCCGTGGGGGAGCCTTGAAGTCCCCAGCCTTCTACCCAAATCGCTGGGGAAGTGTTGGGCTCGATGCACCACCACGGTAGTTCCTGCTCGGAGAGTTAACGGCCGGGGCCCTCGGTCCCGGTAGGTCCGTCGCTTTACCGAGCCCCGAAACGTCGCCAAGCGAGAATGCGACGACACCGCTCTCCTCGTAGGAAACCTCCACACTCACTCGGAAACCGTTCGATCCCTGAAAAGTAAACGGAAAAATGCGACCTGCAACAAAAGACCATGTACCGTCCGCGTTGCTCCTGACTCACCAGCGGAAGAGAAACTCGTGTTAATTTGTTTACTAAACTCTATTTCTAGCTGTATTCTATTGGTATCTTATGCTAATATAATAGTTAATTCCAAAATGCAAATACTTAACTCCTAACACTACGACCTACGTGAAATCCGCTACCTAGATGGATGATGAGCTGACTGCTTTCACTTGTGCGACGGTGGCCACCCTCGCGATTCTCCTCCGTACTTCCGCCAACAGGCAACTAAAATTATCTTCGCCTGTACCGCAACACCGCGTATCAATGAGGTGCCAAAAATATTCGCAAGAGTTGCACCTTCGCTGCGTCCCAAATCAGTTTCCCGTACCCGTACGTTCGCCGTGTATTATACTGTTTCAATACTCCAGTCCCTCAAGGAATCGCACTTCCGCGTGTTACAATAGGTCAATAATTCGGTCTCTCACGAGATCGCACTACTTTACCGCGTCCGACAATATTTAATCTTCTAGTCCGAGTCTCTCAAGGAAAATTGCAAGTTCACTAACTCGCGAAATACCGCGTCCGACAATATTTAATCTTTTAGTCCCAGTCTCTCAAGAAAAATTGCACTACTTATCGCGTATTAAATTATTTTAACGTTTTTTCCTTATTCTAACTCAAGAAATCGCACTCGTATTTATTCAACTATCACTCCAGTTCCGACTCGCATCTAACACAAAAAAGAAGAACCACCGTTGTTACTCATATTGAGATTCTGCAATAAGAGAGAACGAACTACATAAAAGTGTTTATTTAATATAAATTACACCGAGTCACAACGTTAAACGTGCTTCTTATACCAAAGCCAATCAAGTAGGGAGTCAGTTGACGTTGTTGCTGACTCGACTGGTGGTCAGAAAAACAATTTACGATGAGTGCGTTGCAACTTCGCACTGCGTCAGCACACTCACTCCCTCAATTTAGCGGGATCGAGATCCTCCCGCTGTGGCCGTTCACCCTTCGGGCGATGACCCACCCGAGCTTCGATCCATTCGCCGGAATCGCTGTAATTATAGTACGGTGAGTTCCACCATCCACATTGGATCACATCACACTTCGCCGCAACTGCCGGCTGACAGGTGACCGGTGATATCTGATGTTTATTTATTTATTTATGTATTGATTTATTTACGTTTGTTTATTGACCTATTCATCATTAATCGTTCATTGCCGCGGCTGTTTGTTGCACAGCTGTCGGCAATCAAACTGTGCAACCTGTATAAACTGAAGTGCTGTGCGAGTTGTATGGAGGTAAGTACCTGTTTTGTGATGATTATTTGTTACATCATTTCACATTACCCTTCGGTGTCCGTGACCCCTTACGCCCAGCCAAAGATCGCGAATCGCGAAAGTGAGCCAGATTCGCGGCTAAGTGTGTGGCTCGGTTTCATTAGCCGGCATACAACCGGTTGAGCTCGTTCCGGTAGCTCCTTATTTTGAAGTTGGTGTCGGTGGATTCTTGCGTTGCTCGCTGGCTTACATTATCAAATGATCCCGTATGACTAGATCGTTGTTTCGCTGCTACCCTTATAAACTAACTACCATTCTATAAATACAATTCCAAAAAAAATAATTACTTCATTTCTATAATTTCAAACACAATTCCCTTCTTAGCTTCTATGAGTTACTTCTACCCCTTAAGGTTACAATATTTCGGTTAAACGCTGAATAACTTAAATTTAACTTTCTACGAGTTTCTCTTCGCACATTTCGTAATCGAGCAACAAATTCAACTCTTACTTCGCGGATCAACGGAGGGTAGTGGTTTGACTTGTTTACTTCATTCGTCACTTACGTTACTTCCGGAAGACGCGTTCGCCGGGTTCCTTGCGTGGTGAAAGCTCCCCCCGAGGGCAGCGAACCCACACCGTAACAATGTATCTAGAATAACCAGGTAAATTTTCAGACAAATCGGTTAAATAGTTTCTAGTCA
Source organism: Stratiomys singularior (assembly GCA_954870665.1). Lineage (NCBI taxonomy): Eukaryota > Metazoa > Arthropoda > Insecta > Diptera > Stratiomyidae > Stratiomys > Stratiomys singularior. Next base: position 27,962,684 of record OX940881.1, on the reverse strand, counting down.
GTGTTTCCCCGAAATTTTAAAAACATAGTTTTAAGAAAAATACGTTTAAAGATTTGACAACAAATAATACTTACATAAATCAATCAGCTATGCCTGGTGCATAGAGTAATCCTTCTGTTTCCTCAAAATTATCATTTTCAGTGGCTTTCAGAGCCCTGTGTAAAGTTCTGGCCTTTTTACTGTTTGCTTCTGCAATTTTCTCCGCCCGTAAAATTCGTGCATTATCTACAGTGTCAGCGTAGTCCCTGGTTGTTTGACCCATTGTGACCCCCATCACCTCCATAATTTTGAGTACAGGTAGAAAACCCTCATAAAAGATACAGGCAGCCGTATTGGTACCAATTTCCAGAACGTTTTTCCCAGTAAAAATGTTCCATACACGAATAAAAGTAAAACGAAATTCCATACACAGTGATTGAAACTTTCTTATAATTTTGGGTATTCGTAAACTGGTTTTATGAGATTTATGGCTTGTTCGTCAAACGTTACTGGGTGTTCATAAGTGCTCTCTTGATTTTCTGCTTTCAATTGTTGATATTTGCACCAAGACATTTGACATTTGTTTTCGTTTGTCAATGTCATGTGGTAGAACGTAGCCCACACAGCTTTCTTCATTTCTTCGAGAGATTGACAGTTTCTTGTGATTGCTAAACCGTAATATGTACTCATTTTCAATATAATCTTGTTAGTTAATTGCAACGGTTTAGGTTTCGGTGGCTCACTGCTAGTCGAGGAGTCTCTTCGTCTTAAGCATTTTCGGAGCACTTTTTACGTTGCTTATCTTTTCTGCTGCCTTATTTTTGTTCTCAGCTGCCTCTAGTTGTTTTTTTAGCTTTCGTATACTCGTTAAGAGTTTTTTTTACACCTTGAAGTGCTCGGTATATTCGTTTCTTTACGTGCAATACGCATTCTTGCTTTTCTACTTCTGGGTCGCCATCGTAAGGTTTATTATCAATCAAATTTTTGTGGGTTTTACTGTCCCCATCTCTGATGTACCTTACATATTTAACACCATAAAAACTGACATCCTTTACATATACTGGACTTAACTATAACATCAACAATTTTATTGGAATATTTTCCTATCAAGGACACAATGCCCAAGAGAGAGGAATAACCTCTCTTAGCCCACGAACCATCTCCTGAAACCGTTAAATAGTTTTCTGGGTAATCTTATCTCACATTTTTTTCGTTTTTTTCCTTTATTGCTTTTTTAAACTCAACCTCAGTAACAGATTTGACAGCTGTAATGTTTGTCTTCGTTTAGCAGGGACGCCCTGTAATGTTTGATTTATCCGATGACAAGTTTTGCTATTTCATATATTTTTATTAGTGTCCTTTCTTTCATGTTGATTCCTGAAGTTGACTCCTTTCATGTATTTATTATAATCGATCAAAGCATTTGGCTTTATAATTTTTTGTCTCTTGATACGATCAATGCTGGAACTTTCTTTCATTTCCGCGGAATGGATTGAAGAGATGAGACTGACCTCTTTCTTCGATTGCCAAACTTGGACCAATATATCATTCTTTCTGCGAAAGATTGTTTCTCCTTTTTTCAAATTGGTTTTTTTCAGGTACTCTATTCTTCCTAATTGTTCCGCAAACTCGTATTTTTTTTGTAAAAGGGCTTCCGTGTTATCAACGCTGTTGTAGTAATTATCCATATACAAATGGTGCCAGACATCAGTATATGGCGAAACTACTGTGCATATCGTTTCGATCAGTCGTGATCCTTGAGCTGCATAAACTTGAAAATTGCAAATATATCCTGTGTCGCTTTCAGATAATATTCGTACGAGTATGCCGTATTTTATAATTTTTCCAGCATTGTAGACTCTAAAAAACAATCGTCCTTTCCAAGGAATTATGCCCTCATCTAATGATACTTGCTGTTTCGGCTTGTAAACATTATTGAACTTTTCAACAAAATAATTTAGTACAGGCCTAACTTCGAATAAGCGATCAGAATCGTCTGTGATGTCTTCATTGTTATTGAAATGCCAAGCATTCCATATTTGGCGGAATCTATCCCTTGACATGGTTTTTGAAAAAAACGGTGTACTTGCGCACGGATCAGTTGACCAATAATCGTCTCGGGCGTCTTTACGAACTTGTCCCATGAAAATAATAAGCCCAAAAAATGTCTTCATCTCCGGAATTGTAATATCTCTCCATTTCAGGCTTTTGGGAGATATTTTGAACTGATTCATATTTTTATGGTAGTACCTATTTGATTCCGCGACTAAATATGCAAAAAAATCGTCGTCTATAAATAACTTCACTGCATCATCTGTGGAGTCAGGAATATTAGCAATATTAGATATCCCAGGATGACCCAAAAACTCTTCAAGGTCTGGAGGGTTGTCAATCGATGACCATTCATCTGCTTCTTCATCAGAAGTTTTTTCAGAACTACTAGAAATTCTTCTTCGGAAGAACACTCGAGAACGTGGAATAATGTCATCATCGTCGCTTTCTTCGGTATCTTGACTTTCAGAATCACTATCGCACGAAAAGTCCGATAATCTGTCAGCGCATATTTCTTCATCACTATATTTGTCACAACGGCTCATTTTATCAATTTTGCAATCAATAACAGAAAACCTAGCTTCAAATTGGCAAAACACGGCTTGTACGTTCTGGAGCTACGAATTCGATTGAACCCGAAATAACTCAGTGAAAGACTGATTAACTCGACAATCAGAACTTGTGGGAAGAAAAAACGCAAAGCGTTGCCTAGCAACGTAAACAATACGCATATAATGTCACAGATACATGTAATTGTACGTATTTCGTAGATTTGTGGTGGTTAGCGGGTATCCACCACAAATCTACTAAATACGTACTTTTACGTGACCCGCGCTCTAGTGACAGACTGCAAAAAACGTAAAAATACGTTGCCCGCATGCCAAGTGTTAACTTTCGCATGCGATTTTATTTCATAACACTTTTACCGCACTACTTTTAACGCGCACTGTCGCTCGCTTCTTCACTTCATTCACAAGATTCACTTCGCCGCTCGCTGTAGTCGCTTTTATACATCTACCAATCAACCCAGAATCTTCGATGTAGATTGCTCTCGACTTTACGCACTGAGTCACTTACACACGTATTTGTTGTATTTGTCGTATTTTTTGTTTACCCGCAACAAGCTAAACAAAGCTAGCCGTCGATGATTTGGAAGGAGCTGGTTTTTCATTGTGCACACACTCATCTTAACAAAATTTAACACAGCACGTTTGTATTGATTATTGATATTTATTTTCTGTATGGACTTACATGCGTCCACGTCAACGGACAAATACGTCAGTCAAATGACGACAAGGTTCGACAGATCCTAAAATTAGTAACGCATTTCATGCATGCTACTAGGTGTATGCAAATGAAAGTGCCTTTTTTTCTTCAAAAATACATGTTTATTTCGAAAAAATGGTTACAAATTCAATCTTCGAAGTAATTGCCATCGCTAGCTACACATCTTTCCCATCTCTCAGGCAATTTATGGATGCCTCGCCAAAAAAATTGTTGGTTTTTTGATGAAATCCAGTCATCGAGCCATTTTTGGACTTCTTCGTAGGAATTGAACCGTGAATCGTTCAGTGCGTGTCCCATCGATGAAAACAAATAGTAATCGGAAGGCGCCAAGTCTGGTGAGTAAGGCGGGTGGGTTAGCGGTTCCCAGCCGAAAGCGTTTACCAAATTTTTATTGACCAATGTTCGATGTGGCGATGCGTTGTCATCTTGGAAAATAATTTTGTCGTGCCTCAATTGATATTCTGGCCGTTTATCGCGTATGGCATTGTTCAAATCGGTCAATTGTTAATTGTAGCGTGCAGCAGTAGCAGTTTCATCAGTTTTTAAGAGGTCATACCAGAGAACGCCACGCTGATCCCAGAAAATACAGAGCATGGCCTTCTTTCCGAAGCGATCCGACCTTGGAGTCGATGTGGACGCTTGGCCTGGGCTGACATATGATTTTTTACGTTTGGGATTTTTGAAATAAATCCATTTTTCATCGCCAGTGATGATTCGATGCACAAAACCCTTTCTTTTTTGCCTGGCCAGCAGCATTTCACAAACGGATTTTCGGTTTTCTTGCTGCCTTTCATTCAACTCGTGTGGCACCCATCTACCGACTTTTAAAATCTTCCCTATGGCTTTTAAACGGCGAAAAATGGTTGATTGGTCAACATTTAATTGTTCTGCGAGCTGTTGCTGCGTTTGGCCATCGTCTTCATCCAACAATGCTTGCAATTTGGTATCCACAAATTTTGACGGAGCGTGGCCGCGTTCTTCGTTTCTCAGATCAAAATCACCATCACGGAACTTTCGAAACCACTTTTTGCAATTGGATTCACTAAATGCATGGTCCCCGTAAGCTTCTACAAGCATTCGATGAGATTCAGCCACGGATTTTTTCAAATGAAAGAAGAAAACTAATGCTTACCGCAAATGAGCACTTTGTGGCACAAAAATCAACATTTTTAACACCAAAAAAATATGCGTTGATGTTTGAAACTTGTAATGATATGAATTGGACATTGTTGACAGATGCCAAAAACATAAAAAATGACAGTCGATACGGTTTGAAAGTTCATACATGTGTAGATTTAGCTAATGGAACACAGAGGGCACTTTCATTTGCATATGTAATGTATTAATTTATTTAATTACAATTTGTTGAGTATAATAACTTTCTACTTTACGTCAGTTGTCAAGCGTCTATATAAGTTGAATTGAAAGTTATTATACTCAACAAATTGTAATTAAATAAATTAATACATTACATTGGTGACCCCGACGTGATGTTTTACAGAATGTTGAATTGTTTTCGCTAAGGCTGGATTTGTAACTTCCGGATATGATTTCAGGAGTTCGTGGAATCGCGATTCTCCATTTATCGTAACAATAGATCCTGTGCACAGATTTGATATGGCTCCGGCTGATGTGAGATTAGTTTTTAGATCAACGAGACGTCTGTTTTTTAAATCTACAGATAGACCGTGCTCTTTCAGAAAGTCAGCACCTATGATTGGTTGCGAAACATCAGCAACTATAAATGGCCACGTGAATGGTCGACGCAGGTTGAAATTCAATGTCAACAACTTTTCACCATAAGTATTTATCGGAGATTTGTTGGCCGCATATAGCTTATATTTTGTCTTACTATGATTTCCGAGCGATTGGAGTTTAGGTATGACTGACACGTCCGCACCTGTGTCAATCAAAAATTTTAGTTTGGAGTGTTGATCTATCACAAACAAACGGTTTGTTGTGGAGCGGCTGCGATCCGTCTCAACCCGCAGGGCTCCTATGCGTTTCCCGGTGTCACTGGTACCTGAAAGTTACACGGCTTGGTGCAACGACGAGCGGCTACTCCGAACTTTCGATGAAAGTAGCAAATTTTGTTTTCATTTTTTCGATTGCGAGAACGGCTTTGTCGCCTGAAATGTCGTGGTGATCTTGATCTTCGATAAGTGGACACACGTAGTTCTTCAATGGATGCCTTCAATTCTGCGATCTGTGCACTTAAGTCTTCCGTTCTGGGCGAGCTTCCTTTTGAATTTTGGAAATTTGAAATCTCGCAGATCTCACTTGGCTGCTTAACCTCTATAATTTTATCAGCCATTTCAGCGAGGCGGATGCACCAAGCCGTGTAACTTTCAGGTACCAGTGACACCGGGAAACGCATAGGAGCCCTGCGGGTTGAGACGGATCGCAGCCGCTCCACAACAAACCGTCTGTTTGTGATAGATCAACACTCCAAACTAAAATTTTTGATTGACACAGGTGCGGACGTGTCAGTCATACCTAAACTCCAATCGCTCGGAAATCATAGTAAGACAAAATATAAGCTATATGCGGCCAACAAATCTCCGATAAATACTTATGGTGAAAAGTTGTTGACATTGAATTTCAACCTGCGTCGACCATTCACGTGGCCATTTATAGTTGCTGATGTTTCGCAGGAGGATACGTCTTAATAATTCGTGGTCGTGATGTGACGGGTTGCCATGCTTATTTATCTTGTGGCCGAGATACTCGATTTCCTTTACGCCTAATTCACATTTGGCGATGTTGATGACTATTCCGTATGATTTCAACCGTTCGAAAATTACACGAAGATGATGCATGTGTTCCTCGTTGGATTTAGATGCAACCAGAATGTCATCTAGATAACACACACAAAAGTCCAAACCACGTAAAACTTCGTCCACGAACCGTTGAAAGGTTTGGGCGGCATTTCGAAGGCCGAATGTCATAACTATGAATTCGAACAATCCAAAAGGTGTTATGACTGCCGTTTTCGGGACATCTTCTTCGGCAACAGGAATTTGGAAATATGCACGAAGCAAGTCTAACTTTGAAAATACACATTTGCCTGTGAGACCTGATGTAATATCCTGTATATGTCGCATGGGGTAGCGGTCCGGAATGGTGACGGCATTTAGTCTGCAATAATCACCGCATGGGCGCCACGAACCTTCCTTCTTGGGCACTAGATGTAAAGGACTGGCCCATGGGCTGTTTGACGGGCGGCAGTAACCCTTGTCCATCATATACTGGAATTCAGCTTTGGCGATTTTCAGCTTGTCTGGTGGTAGTCGTCTAGGGCGCTCCGCTACGGGTGGACCAGTGGTGACGATGTGATGTTTTACAGAATGTTGAATTGTTTTCGCTAAGGCTGGATTTGTAACTTCCGGATATGATTTCAGGAGTTCGTGGAATCGCGATTCTCCATTTATCGTAACAATAGATCCTGTGCACAGATTTAATATGGCTCCGGCTGATGTGAGATTAGTTTTTAGATCAACGAGACGTCTGTTTTTTAAATCTACAGATAGACCGTGCTCTTTCAGAAAGTCAGCACCTATGATTGGTTGCGAAACATCAGCAACTATAAATGGCCACGTGAATGGTCGACGCAGGTTGAAATTCAATGTCAACAACTTTTCACCATAAGTATTTATCGGAGATTTGTTGGCCGCATATAGCTTATATTTTGTCTTACTATGATTTCCGAGCGATTGGAGTTTAGGTATGACTGACACGTCCGCACCTGTGTCAATCAAAAATTTTAGTTTGGAGTGTTGATCTATCACAAACAGACGGTTTGTTGTGGAGCGGCTGCGATCCGTCTCAACCCGCAGGGCTCCTATGCGTTTCCCGGTGTCACTGGTACCTGAAAGTTACACGGCTTGGTGCAACGACGAGCGGCTACTCCGAACTTTCGATGAAAGTAGCAAATTTTGTTTTCATTTTTTCGATTGCGAGAACGGCTTTGTCGCCTGAAATGTCGTGGTGATCTTGATCTTCGATAAGTGGACACACGTAGTTCTTCACATATGTAGCTACCTTGTGGTAGTACTTTAAGTTGGCCAACGTTCCGCATTAACCAACAGCAAAAAGATAACCACTGTAACTAAACACTAATATAATGTAAATATAGATTTGTAGATAGTCCTTGGTAAACATTCGTAGGATATACGTTGCCATCTTAAGAGAATAAAGTTTAGGCAAAGCGAAGCGTCGCGTTTTATTATAAATAGATAGGAAACCCCTACAAATATGTGACCCCGTGTTAAAAAAGACATACTTCTGAAAGTGAAATGGCTACCGGTGGTGCAACGCCTAAAGTGCTTGAAAAAAACGATATTTAAACGCCTACGAACGAAACTCCTCAATTAACGCGCGTCCTAACAGATCTAGAATTAGGAGATAAAAAACCTTCGCAACTATTTCGGCAAATGAAATCGCTTTCCGGATCGCAATTACCCGACGATGTTATTCGGACTGTGTGGTTACGTAGATTACCATCGCGTATTCGCGCAATATTATCCGTAACCGCGAAAGACGACATCAATATGTTAATCGAAACGGCAGACAAAATATGTGACGAATTCGGGATGGAAACAGTGACCGCAGTAGACATTAAGCCAAAGCCGGACAATGATGTGCTTACTCAAATTTTAAGAAGGTTGGAAAGGTTGGAAATATACAACAAAAATCGATCACGATCAGTGTCACGATCGCGTTTTAACTCATCTATTAGGAAGTGTTCAAAAGACAAAATTTGTTTTAACCACCAGCGGTTTGGTGAGAAAGCCCAAAAATGTCGCTCACCTTGTTATTTTTCAAAACCGTTGGAAAACTAATTTCACCGCCGTCAACATCCGCAGTCAGCGGTGTTGACTCGTCAAAGAACCGCCTTATAATTGCAGATCGATACACCGGAATAACATTTTTATTCGACACTGGAGCTGGACATTTCAGTAATTCCACGTGACATACTAAAGCATAAAACAGCATCTGACTATGTTTTATATGCTGCCAATGGAGCGCCAATAAAGACGTATGGTGTTCGTTTAATATCCTTAAACTTAGGTTTAAGACGATCATTCAAATGGATATTTTGTATCGCTGATGTGTCAAGACCAATATTAGGCGCCGATTTTCTCCGTGCACATAATTTGTTGATCGATCTTCGCAGAAAAAGACTTATCGACTGCGAAACGAAACTGGAAAGCATCGCCCAAATAACAGCAGAAGAAATGGCTACAGTTTCAACGATTTTGAAAAATGACGAGTTTCACCGTATTTTGGCTGAATATCCTAACCTAACAAATCATAATTCAACAAAGCAAGAAGAAAATCATCCGGTAAAGCATTACATAAAAACGGACGGACCACCAGTCGCTGAAAAAGCTCGCAGAAAAGAATTTGAGCACATGGTCGAAATGGGAATATGTGGTCCGTCGAGCAGCCAGTGGGCCAGTCCACTACACCTTGTGCAGAAAAAATCACAAGAATGGAGGCCCTGTGGTGATTACCGTCGACTAAATGCAGCAACGACACCCGACCGTTACCCGATCGCTAGAATAGATGATTTCACGCATCATCTACATGGTAAGAGTATATTTTCTACCATTGATCTAATTCGAGCATATCACTAGGTTCCTGTGACGGATAAAGATATCCCAAAAACAGCGGTGATAACGCCTTTCGGACTATTTGAATTTTTGTGTATGCCATTCGGACTACGGAACGCTGCACAAACTTTCCAAAGATATATCGATTTTGTTCTTCGAGGCCTTGATTTTTGCTATGGATATTTAGACGATATTCTCGTCGCGTCAAAGAATTCAGAAGAACATAAACAACATCTGCGAATTATCTTCGAACGCCTAAAAAAATATGGAATTCGAATTAATGCTACCAAATGCGTGTTTGGAAAACCGGACATCAAATACCTCGATTATTTGGTAAACAAGGATGGTATCCAACCACTCGACAGCAAAATCGATAGACCACGAACAATAGGCCAGTTGAGAAGATATTTAGGAATGCTTAACTATTACAGGAAGTTTTTAAAAGGGGCAGCTAAAATCTTGATGCCACTAAACTCCCTCATCCTGAGTAACAAGCGAAATGATAAAACCAAAATAAACTGGTCCGCTGAAGTTGAAAAAGCATTTAAAACCAGCAAACAAATACTGGAAACGGCTACGCTTCTCACACATCCTTCTCCGAATGCACCTCTAGCACTCACGATCGACGCCTCCAATACGGCAATTGGTGCTGTGCTGGAACAATTTGACGAAGGTTAGTGGAAACCTCTAGGATTTTATTCAAAAAAACTCATTGATGCGCAAACTAAATACAGCACATACGACAAAGAATTGCAGGCAGTTTATTCAGCTATAAAGTATTTTCGAGACAAGTTGGAAGGAAGAGCGTTTGTGATTAAAACGGCTACTCTAACTTTTGCGTTCGCACAAAACTCGCAGAAAGCATCGCCTCGACAAACCCTGCAACTTAATTATATTTCACAATATACAACGGAAATAATTTATATTAAAGGAGAGGAGAATTCTGTTGCTGACGCGTTATCACGACTGGAGGAAATATCAACAGTTTCTACGCTTGATATATCCGACATTGCAGCGGAGCAACGAAACGACACAGAATTAAAGGACATTCTCGAAGGCACGACATCATTAAAGTTGAAACGCATGGAATTTCAGAACAATAGTGTATATTGCGATACATCGACGGGAGATATACGACCGTATATTCCCAAAACACTTTGTCGTCATGCCTTTGACTCCATTCATTGTTTGTCACATCCGAGCAGCCGTATAACTAGCCGACTTATTAGAAAAAGGTACGTTTGGCCACAAATGTCGAAGAATATTGCAGCTTGGTCATGAAGTTGTCTTCAATGTCAACGATCAAAGATAAATCGTCACGTAATTCAACCTCCACTACAGTTCGCATCTCCTGATAAACGGTTCGACCACATTCATATTGATATAGTTGGACCGCTAATAACTGTACAAGAACATAAATACCTTTTAACCATGGGAGATCGCTTTTCACGGTGGACAGAAGCTGTTCCACTTAAGGACATGTTAGCAGATACAGTTGCTTCTGCATTCTATGCCAACTGGATATGCAGATTTGGAGCACCTTGTGTTATCACAACAGATCGAGGTAAACAATTTGATTCAACACTCTTTCAAAATTTATCTCATCTGACAGGATGCAAACACATCAAAACCACTGCCTATCATCCCTCTTCGAATGGTATGATAGAACGGTGGCGCCGAAGTCTCAAAGCAGCATTAATGTGCCATGAGACAGAAAATTGGATACAAGCATTACCGACAGTGCTTCTGGGTTTGCAGACAGCATTTAAAGAACATCTGAACTGTTCTGCAGCGGAAATGGTGTACGGCGCACCACTGCGATTACCCGGTGATTTCTTTGTTGAGCACCCCGATCCAAGTGATCCCATGTTGTTCATCGACAAATTTAAACGAGACATGCATCGTCTACGACCGGTACCTGTAGAACATCATCGTGTAGATAAAATGTTTGTGTACAAAGATTTAAATATATGTACACACGTTTTCCTAAGGCACGATGCTGTTCGAAAGCCTCTGCAGCAACCCTATTCTGGGCCGTTCGAAGTGATAAATCGTCCTTCCGATCGAGTTTACACACTGAAAAGGAAGTCAACGTTTCGGTAGAGCGATTGAAGCCAGGATTTATTTTGAATTCCGAAGAATACAACGAATCGACTCCAAGCACACCGACAACGACAGTCAAAAGCTCACAACCTATTCCATGGAATCAATCGACATCCAACAGAAATACACGGCCAATATTAAAAACATATCCTGGCCCGAAAATGAAGAAATTAAACGTCAAGATTTAAGTTGTCAATGGTTCTATGTGACACTAAAATCGAATGGGAGGTATTGTAGCTACCTTGTGGTAGTACTTTAAGTTGGCCAACGTTCCGCATTAACCAACAGCAAAAAGATAACCGCTGTAACTAAACACTAATATAATGTAAATATAGATTTGTAGATAGTCCTTGACTATAGGCCTTCGTAGGATATACGTCGCCATCTTAAGAGGATAAAGTTTAGGCAAAGCGAAGCGTCGCGTTTTATTATAAATAGATAGGAAACCCCTACACATATACCTAGTACTGTTTGTGGTGAACCCTGTTTTATTTTTCGACAGTTCTTTTTAGACTTATACACTTCTTCCAACGATGTTCTAGTTTGTTGATCCCTTCCGAATAATAGGATTTGTCCAAGCCTGCAAAATATCTTTTCTTATCTGCAATCATCCCCTCGTGTGAATAAAATCGTGTGCTGGGGTATTTTAGTAGTGGAAAAGGACTTTTGTGTGGCCCAATGTGGCAGTTTCCAAACGTTCTAATATCGACGAATAATATGCACCTGTAATAGTTTTCCCCTAACTCAAAAGACAGTCGACATAATCTTTCCGGTCGAATGACGGTTTTTGCCTTTTTTGGTGCAGATATCCCCTTCACCCATTGTTCAGATTGCGTTTTGGTCTTAGAAGAATAATTTTCCCATGTTTCATCCACAGTGACGAAACCACTCTAAATTTCCTCCTGATTGTTCTGGTGTTTGGTTAAGCTTGAGCAATCGCAGCACCCATCTTGAGGATAGCTTTCTCATGTCCAAATGTTTATGCAAAATATTATGTACCCGTTCTATCGAGATGCCCACAGCTCCTTAACTCTTCTGTTATCCTGAAGTCGGAACCTTCGCACGCCGTCCAGAACGTTCAGCGCCACTTATGCTCTTATTTCAAAAATTTTGAAACCACTTATAAACTGTTCTAATCAAAGATGCAATGTCTCCATAATGTTTCTCAAGCTTCTCATTAGGATCCCGAGGCGTTTTGCCTTTCATAAAGCAATGTTAAATCACCACACGAAATTACTTTGCGTCCATTTCATGAAAATCACTCGAAAAGAAGACCTTGTTACGTTTTCCGTTGTGTAGGCGGCAAGAAATAACAAAAAAAGAGCAAGCACGTTTATTTTTTATGATCGAACGAAGCTTTGATTTAAATTTTTATTTGCACCCGTGATATTTTAAGTTAAAAGAGAATCATACGAAATAAAATAGAACTAGGACTAGAACTAAAATGAAAGCTTTTGTTATTAGATTTAGTTATTCAGTAATATTTAGATATAAATAATACTAATAAAAAAACACAGGGCTCAGTTTAAAGTTTCAGAAAATGAAATGAAATTGAATTCATGGAACGCTTGAGGCAATTTTTCGATTTATATAGTTGGAGAGTGGAGTTGGAGTTGAGAGTTCGCAGATGAATGATGTCAGGTTGGATGGTCAAATTCAATTTAGCTACACATTCGCAGGTGATGAGTGTGCTGACTCCCTGTGTCCAGCAGAGCACGTGTAAAGTAGCTGAGGGGGCCGTTGTTGAGTCTGACGCATGCAGTGGGCATGAGATGATCTGGATCAGAGTTATGGGAACGGATGGAACAACGCTGAGAATTGGACACAGCACTAAACGAAGAAGAGAACAGACGATGGCATGCTGGACTTGATGTTACGGGCAGTCAATCCGAGCGGGATTTACAAGCGGGACAATGCCGACGAGCGCGATTTAGTCGTCGCGTAGCTAGGTTTACGCGTTGCGGGTGACTTTCTGTGAACAGGTGAAATGGCAGAACGGGAGATGTTTGGCGATGGTGATGATGAAGATGATTCGAGAGGTGATGGGGCGCGCACAGCTGAGGTGGTGGCCGTGCTCTCCAACACGCGAATTTGCTGAGTCACGAAGGCGAGAAGGTCATCGGCGCGGGGTAATTCATCTGACGGGATCTGAGCCTCGAATCGCTGTCGCATTTTGGGACTCAAATTGCGCAGAATCGACGCGAACAGCACAAAGTCACCTAATGCCGGAGACACACCATTCTGTCGTGTTGTGTTGTGGCGCCACATGGGGTGTGCACACTTATCTGTCGCATTGTGGCGCTGCACTAAAAGTTGTGAAGTTAAATACAGTGTGTGAGCATAAAATAAGTTATTTATTTTATTCCTTATAGCCTTATAGTTATTATTCCTCATAGGCAGTCTTTCTAGTTGTTATTTTAACCCTTAATTACCCCACCTCTAAAAAATTACATAAGATACACACGGGGTCGTTCTGACCCCAGCTGAAAAAACGTTAATAACTCTTTCATTTTTAAACATAACGACTTGAAAAAAATTACACATACAGTTTGAACCCTTGTGAAGATGTATGTATCACTGATTAAGTGAATTGTTAATGTTTAATCATGTAAAAAAAATGTCAAAGGAAAAAAAACATAAAAATTGCATTTTTTTTTCAAAAATTCATATCTTTTTCAATTTTTGATATTTTTTCGAAAAAATTTAATGGTGAACGTAGGAAAGGCTATATTTTTAGGTAAAAATAAATTCGATAGCGGTTCTTTAAAAAAAGGTATTTATTTCGCAGAACGCAAGCGTAAAAATCGAGTCACAAATAGAACATGATTTTCTTGCAATTTTTCAAGTTAAAATGTTAAAAAAGTTAATAAAAAGTCCAAAACAATTGTTTCTACTTAAATTTAACTATTTTCCATCAAATTTGATGGAAAAATTTGGAGTTTCAACACTCTCCAGCGCATTCAGTGCATAAGTACATGCGGTGGGCATCGCACATAGCTCTCAAGCAGGAAGGGCACTGCATTTTCGTCTTTTTGTCTTTGTTACGAGGACAAATATTGCACCTTACCCTCGATGCAAAGTCTGGCCTCGAAGTTTCGTCGATCGCAGAGGGCAAATCTATCCTTAATATACTTTTTATCGCAACTTTCAAGGAAATTCGAATAGCCGGATTAGCAAGTCTCGTCATCAAAAAAGGACGCGCAAGATGAATTGCTAATCGATTCAAAGAGGCACTTGCTGTTACTTTTTCGGTATTTTGGGCATTTACAAAAGCACATTTCAGTAAAACCCTGGCATTAACTGCCGCCTGGTCCAAAATACCGAAAAAGTAACGCAAGGGCCAGCGATTTGTTCTTCTCGACACGGAATAAGCGTGGCAAAGCTGGTCGAATCTGTCGGTACCACCTTTGGTCTGGTTGTAATGCAAAATGAGTTTCGGATTGTCCTCTATTACTTCCGTGCTCTTTAAAAAAGTGGACGCAACGAGAACCACTTTGTTTTTTTTTCGGCGTGTATGAAGCAAGCATAAGATCCGAACTTTCTGCTAAGCAGAATTGCGAATTTGGCACGGTTTTCGACGCCTTTTTCATTTCATCGGGAATTTCGCGCTTATTTTTCCTGACAGTGCCAGTGATCGTCGAATTTTATGGTTCTTTCAAAAACCGTTCGAATAACGGAATGCTAGTGAACCAATTGTCACACGTGACGGTGCGGTTTGTGTTATAAATCGGAACTGTTACTACGCGAAAAAAATACTCTGATGAAGATTCGCCGGGAAGCAATTGAATGTGCGTATTTTTCCCTAAGTAGGGTTCTCCGAAAATCAAATAGCCTGTTTTGGCATCGTTGAGAGCTACTATTTTTAGACCATACCGGTCCGGCTTTGATTTTATGTACATACGAAAACCGCACCGACCGCGAAAACCAAGCAGTTGTTCATCGACAGTTGATTTCTCCGACGGTTCATACGCATTCTGACAGTTAATCATAAACTTCGTCCAAATTTCTCTGATAGGCGCGAGTTTATCGGTTCGGTCACGCGTAGCTTTATTGTCAAATCTAATACACACGTAAATGAATAAAAAACGATTTTTAGCCAAAACAGCGCGAAAAAACGAAAACCCAAATTCATTTTTCCAAAAATCGTTAGCATTGACGTGCGAAAATTTCCAAGCGCCGGAATAATATAAAATCGCGAGAAAAGCTTTTAATTCTTCAAGGTCGATATGGTGATGATACGACTGAAGTTCAATGTTTTGTGCTATGTACCTAGCACAAACATTTTCTATTTCAGTATTCGTATGCCCGACGATGATTTGTAAAAGCTTGTCAGGTATCAAGACTGACCACAATTCTTCAATGGTCATCAGACCAACGGCTGGGCCCTTTGGTCCAGGAACGATCTCTTCCAATACAGCGTGCCGATCTAAAAATAGAAAAAATAATGAGTCAGCATGTTTGCGTACGTGTACGCACTGTGCGGACAAAAGGAGTCTGCCACTTTCGTGTACCTGCTCTGAGAGCAAAGGTACGCATGCATCCTCGACGCTCGCACAGCAGGTGCGAGCGTCGAGAAAAGGGACAGGTGAGTGAGACACGTGCGTCACGTGAACAAACGTAGAAAGCAAAAGTGGCTCTAAAATTCCTAACGGTTCTCACCGGACGAGCGTCTATCGCTATTCATAGTTTTCCAACGGTAACCATTTTTCCCGCGTAGAACGGTTGTTGGTCGGCCGCGACGTCTCGCTGCGTTTCCGTTCTCTTGCTCCAGAGGACGATCCTCAACATCACTGTCCTCTACCTCCATCGCATCTTTCCTCTGAGCCATAAGCAGCCGATGATTCAAGGGCACGTTTTCGGTATCGCTCTCGTCATCTTCTGACGGTTGGTATTCGTCGCTCTCGGCGACCTCGTCTTCTTCAGAGAGGTTGTCTTCTTCCCCAGAAGACGCGACATCAAGAACCTCGTTGTCCTCCTCGTCTTCCACCAATAAATCTCGCACGTTGCGAGGGCGCAAGCTATATCGCGCCATGATGCGATATACTAAAAAAATGATTTTTATAATAAATACTGTTTTTTCAAAAAAAAAAAATTTTTTTTTCACTTTTCACTAATACCTACATCTTAAATTGTTTAAAAATGCACAAAAACAACACTAAAAAATTTGCTCCAATTTACACTAAAATCGACGTCGTTTACACACTGGGGTCAGATTGACCCCGTCTCTACTTTCGGGCGCTCTCGAAGGCAGGTGAGCGAAGACTGACTAACTTTTCCGGCATGGACCGTCAGTTTCAACGGTCCCCTAAATGTATGTGTCGTGGCAGGTCAAAATTCCAACGGTTTGTTTGAGAAAAATCGCTTCAAACAGACCGTGGGGTCGTTTTGACCCCTAGGGGCAATTAAGGGTTAAGCATTTAGTAGTGTTAATCGTGCTTTTACAGTATTTTTTGGACATTATGCTTTCTTCGGATTCAGATAGTGATTTTAATGAGGATCTTCAATTTCTCTTACAAATTACTCTTCTTGAGAGAAAAAAGAAAAGAAGATACTGGGTTCACCCAATAAATAGACAGAGACAGAGAAAAAGTGAATTTCATTGTCTAGTTAAAGAACTAGAAAGTCACGAGGAGAAATTCCATCAATACTTCAGAAACTAAAAACAGAAAAAAATTTAGTAACGTTTAAAACTGGTAATCTATGTTCTCGTAGTAGGTTTTGATGTTTGATGTTGACGGAACGTTTGTTGAAAGTAGAGTGGTTGGAGATGACTGGCTGTATAGTGGTGGCGGCAAGTCTGCTGGAGCTTCAATGTTAATGGAGAGCTGATCCTGTTGTTAACTGGCGATGGTATTATGTTGTCCTTGCCTTCCAATTGCTCTATTTCCGCTTGGGAGATGGCTGTGAGCAAATTTAATTTGATTTTCGTTTGTCGCGGTTTCGGTAGCTTTTTAACTGCCTTGCTCATGCTCAGAAAAAATAAGTCCGTAGCTGCAAGAAGAACCTGCACTTGTTGTGCGGCTTTCAAATGGGTCATCTACCGGTGATTTTGGTCAGCCGACATTCTATGTATGGGAGGAGAAAACTCATCGCCTCTTCGTGCTTCCATGGCACGAAGCCTGCCGCAGCTTGTCCACTTTTTTATTCCTTCGTCGTTTTAACGCACTGGCGAAACCGTTTCTCAGCTTTGTCCAGTCTTCTTTGCATTTATTTACTGTAAAAGATAAAGTAATTATGATTTCTTTACAGTACACACTGTGAACTAAACACGTTCTTTAAATTCTCCGACATAATCAGAAACACACTATTCTGTTATGTTGTGTTGTCTGGTGGCGCTCTGGCGCAATCGCTTGCAAGCAGTCGCATCAGAACAGAATGCGCCACAACACAACACAACACACAAATATGCTCCTAACCATACGAAATGTATGAAAGCGATATGCGTCTGACGCGCCACAACACAACACGACAGAATAGTGTGTCTCCGGCATAAGTCGGGGATTCTGAGAGCTCTCAATGCCTGCACTGCGCTCTGGTGCGTTATAGTAAATTGTTTCAGCTCTTCGAAAATCTGATTTATGTACATGTGTGCGAGACGACGCGTCTGCTGGTAACGCTTCTGAAGAGCGTTATAGGCGAGGGGGTAATTTACTGCGGTCAGGTCGAGGTTGGCCACGATGGCGACGGCTTCGCCCTGGATAGACGATCCAAAGAAGTGAAATTTCTGAACATCCGTCAAAGATGAATTGTTGTGGACTAGAGCATCGTATAACGCGATAAACTCGGGCCACTGCTCAATCTGCCCTGTAAATGTGGGGATCCTAACATTCGGGAGGGGCAAATTGAGGGACGATGTAGATGACGCCGAAGAAGACTTCGAGATTTGTTCAATAATATATCTCAAAGAAAGCGGCAAATTTTGAAGGAGAATCCGCTTGATCCTCCTTCGGCAGTTGGGCGTTGAGGCTGACTATGGCGTCGTCAGCCTCTCGAAAATGTTGTTCGATGTCGCGGAATTGATCCAGCCACGCTTCCGCGACGTGTGGCTGGAGCGCGGCAGTACCTTTAGATTTGTCGAGCAACATGATGGCGGCCGCGAGGAAATTGTCGCGACGTACGATGGCTCCCAACAAGGAGCTCTTAACTTTTGTCGCTCACGGGGAGCATTATCACCGACGAATGCGATTTCGGCACGGACGAATCCCGGGTTTCGGCACCAAAATGACGCGTGGGGCGTAAAAAACACTCCGCGTCACTACAAAAAATTTAGATGAAAAGGGATTAGAATAAATAAATAAGTTCTCGCGACTTACCGGTTCCAGTTGTCGGAGTGGTGGCCTCTTTCGATGTGTCGACGGAGGTATATGGAAGAAGGAGATGGATGGATTGTCGATGATGCCCTCGCCGACGAAGATGAAGAAGAAAACGCCGAGCGTTGAGATGAAGCAAATGGCTTTGCCGCTGTCGATTTTCGTCGTAGAATTTCGAAGTTTTTCGAAGCAGCAAAACTGACTTTCGAGTCACACGAACATCCTCACGGAGGACAACGAAATATAACCCATACGAGGAGAGCGAGAATGACAGATAAAAAAAACGGAAGCACCGCAAAATCAGAAGATCCGACCAAAGTTAGCAAAACACCAAAAAAAGGGCCGTTCGATAAAGGGCGCGTTTAAGAAAAAGGTCGCGCCCGAACACGGGTGTTAGTTGTGATTCATTACATTTAAGAAGGCAAGAAAATGTAAATATGGAAGAAAAAACAAATTACGAAGAAAAAGCAAATATAAAGTAAAGTTAGGAAAAAAGTAAAGGGAACAAAAATTTGAAAAAAAGGGGAGGGCAAGAAAAACGGGCACTTAGGTAAGGTAACGTGTTTGTAGTCACGGAAATGAAGCAAATAGGGAGTACAAAAAACTCCTGTGCACGTGCATCATATTTCCCCAAAACTAGCTGTGAGAAAAACTGTAATATTTTTATCATGTTGATCAGCAAATGACGGATAATTGAACACGAAAAAGCTTTTCAAAGCTTGAGTTTACCTGGTTGTCGAAATGTCTAGACTGCACTAGAAGACACCTGGATGGTTATGAATTTTCGCGATATAATTAGCTCATCAAAGGACGGAGATCATTTCGGGCGGATGCTAGTTTGTTCTTTTCGAGAAAGCACAATACCTTCAAATTCAAGACAAAGTGAAAGATATCGTAAAACAAGACCCTAAGGTGAACTCCCGAAATCGAACTGAGATAAAACCTCGTGTTGTAGACGGCAGAGTTTGTCAGAACCAACGTGGTCGGATTGTTTTTGATTGATCGATTGTTTTCGTTTTATTTATATGTTTACTTGTATAGCCTGTTCTCACGAATAACTCCATTCCTATTCCTCTAATCATTTTCTGATTTTATTTCATTTGATTTGAAAATACACGACAACCTGATGGAGTTTTCGTTTGAATGTAGAACCACTCAGTCAAATAAAAGATAGTACGAGCAGTACTTTGCTTGCTTCATCACAATTTCATTGGAATACTCATGTTTGACAACATTCCTTGATGACAGCTTTTTCGCTGACTGTCATGTTAAAAATGTCATGTCTTCCACTCATGCTGAACTCTAAATAGTGACCATTTTAAGTGCAACACTTTTAAGGTGGAAATGTACATATATAATATATTTTGCACCGTTTTGACATTAAATTGATAATAATGTTCATTTAAAAATATGAATCCAGTTTTATCGGTAATGTTGTTTCCGTAGAAAAACTGAATTATTTTATTGTTTGGCGACAGTTAAGCAATCCATATTGTTAATGTGTTGATTTTTTTTTTAAACTTTAATGTATTGTAAAACTTAAAGTTAACGTTTGACACCTCGAAACTGGTTGTTTTAACATTTAAATGATATACAGTGATCTCAGCACAGGAAAATCGAATCGAATACTCCGGAACTCTGTTCAAAGTTATGAATGAGCTGTTAAGTTTCCCCAAGATTTATTCTACCACAGCTAAGCTTTAACTCTTCGATACGCTCGTCCTTTACGAAACACTTTAGTTTAGCTCTCATCATTATGTTTGAAATCTCTCTTTTTAATACTAGTTTCCGCGTTCTTGTTTAATGATATAGCTCTGTACAAAACTACATAGCGTTCGCTCGCGAATATTCTCTAACACACTTATATCTTTGTATCCAAATATTTTATATTTTTCTCTTGTTGGCCAATTAATTCAAAAAGAATTTAACTCGATTAAGGCCAGGTTACCCCAATAAACGTAATTTTTTTCAATACATTTTATTCATAGTACGAAACATGTTGAGTAATCAATTTTTTTACATATGAAAGCACATATATAAATTTACTTGAAATAATTTTTTTTTTTTTTTTCAAAATGGCGGTCCTGAAAATGGCTGCTGAAACTCATCTGATTCACAGATGGATGACATCATTTCTTGGAAAAGAATTATCTGAAAGCAAAAAACAAAATGGTTTCATGTTCTGTATCGAATTGACTATGGTCTCAAGCAGAATGAAATATTTTCAATGAAAAAAAAACAAAATGGCGGACTTTTGAATTTTTTTAACATTTTTTTTCACTTTTAATTGTTTATAACTTTTTTAAATAATAATGAATATTTCTGGTTCTGCTTGAGGCCATAGCCAGACATCCAAAGAGTAAAATGCCGTTTGGTTCATATCGATAAGTGCAATAGTTTTGAAATGAGAGTGTCATCCATGCGAAAAAACGTGGTTCGGAGAAAAATCAGTTCAAAGTTTTTATTCGTAAAAAATCGTAAAAAAAATGAATTTTACTCACATATCCATTCCAGCTTCATACACAGCTCCTTCCTGGTCTTCGTAGGCATCATTCTCAAGAATTCTTGCATTTCTTAAAGAAGTTCTATGTTCTTTAGACGCTTCAGTAGCTTCTAGCTCAGCTCGATCAACACGTCTGCTGTTGGCCCTATCAGCAAAGTGCCTTGCTTCCGGGCCGATTCTTACACCCATAACTTCCATTACTTTTAATATGGGTAAAAGCCCTTCATTGAAAATGCAAGCAGCACTGAGAGCAGCAATTTCAAGCGTTTTTTTTCCAACAAACTTATGTTTAGGGGCTATGTTCCAAACACATGAGTTGTAACTTTCGTTATTGTTTTGCGTGTTAGCCCCTAAACATCTCTCGAGCAACTTGTCGTCGGTTAGTTCTTCATAAATTGGCTGTAAAAGATCTTGAATTTCCTGATCGAAAGCTGGAGGATGGTTGTAATTCTGTTTTGTAGCTACTGCCTTTTGATAAGCGCACCATGAATCTGCTCCGGCTGGACAATACTGGTGTTGTGGCTTAGCATCGGTGGAACACTTGTGATACAATGTGGCTAGAATTGCATTCTTCATGTCTGGCACAGAATCGGGATGACTAAGCACAGCTTTTTTAAAATAGCTAGATAAGAGCGACAGTTGCGGTTCAGTAAATTTTAAAGATTTTACGACAGGTTGTTTGCTTTTTTGAGCCTTCTTCTTTTTGGGTACTTCTTCACCTCTTTCTATTGCCTCTCTTTTTTTTGCGCTTCCAGAGCTTTCTTTATTTTTGCATGGTTTTTTTGGCTTCTTTACCACGTCTATATATACTCTTGCCTACGTGTAAAACACATGCTTTTTTCTTTATTTTGACAGCCTCGCCGTACGGTTCAGATTCTTCGAGTCTCTTGAAAGTTTTAGAGTCGCCGTCGCCGACATAATATTCATACATAACACCGTACTGCTCCACAGACCTCCGAAACATCTCTTGCACTCCTTCAACTTCTATGAGACCGGCACTACCATCATGATCCCTTGTGCATTTGCCTTCTTCACAATGTTCGGTAAACCAAGCATCGAACTCTGGCGTATCTTCGGGGAATTTTTTGAATAGTTACTGCATGCTTGGCAAACCTTCGATTTTACTATGACATCTATGACTTTGTTCGTGTACTTGCCGATCAAACTAACAATACCGAGTAAAGCTGTGAATCCTCTTTTTGGCCAGGAACCATCGCCCGAAACCGTAAGCCTATCTTCGGGTAATCCTCTCTCTTTATTTTTTTCTTGCTCTTCTTTAGCAGCTTTTTTGAAAACCATTTCACTAACAGCCTTCAATGCAATATGAACTTGCATTATGCATTTATAATAGCCATTTATACTGAATGCAGTTGCTGAGATATCCATCACTCCACAAAAATTCAATAAGCCATACAATCCAACTCCTAACAAGCGCATTGCATAAACTATTCTTCTGTTTATTTCATAACCATTTTTTATTTTTGGAGATGAAGGGATTGGTTCACTCTCCTCACAACCACAGATAATTTGTAACTCAAAACCTAATCCTTTTTCGACACTTTTTACAAATTCCACTTTTTTATTACACTTTGCACAAACAACTCTCTGTTGCAATGTAGCAAATACAGACCACTGAACGATCACGTAAGTCAGCAACGGATGGATTTTCACTTCAAGTTGAGGATCGGCGTTTTTTAGTTTTTTTGCAGCAGCACTGGTTTGCTCTGTATCATCATTGGAACTATGTTGGTTACCCAAAAAACTCCTTCTTCCTGACCTATGTGGGACACCACTTTTTCTTTTTTTGTCCATGATAAATTTTGAGAGCTCACAAACGAAAAATTTACCGACGCGTGCGAGGACTGAACAGAATAACCATCACCAACGAAAACTTTACTTGTACTGCCGTATATTATATTCGAAGGACGCTCTCTAACTGTAAAGGACAGAATATTTTCGAGAAATATAGAAGGGAACAAAACAATAAAACGATCCGAAGGCACGCAGCAGCTGCCGCTACGGAAGGCGCTCGAGCGGCCGGATTTACCGCAGCGCTCCCCACTCTTTTATACCTGCTTCTCGGTCTTGCTGACCTTCGGGACTAGTTCTATACTATTTCTACGAGTATACTGTAGCAATTTATGAAAAAAAAAAAATTTCGATTTTTTCAAAATTGTTTGGGGTAACCTGGCCTTAACTACAAGTCAACGTGGTACAGTCCACAAGTTGGAAAACGGAATCTGTATCGGAAGCATCAGTTACGTTTTTGCGGATACACTGGAAGAAACTGATCTTCTATTCTTTTTGATGGCTATTTACCATACGGAAGACCTTCTCTATCTTGAAGCCATAAGGATAGCGCTCCAAACAGGTCGTTAAAACGGTTTAAAATGGAATCGCCCTACGGTTACAGTGACGTTAAGAGGACTTGAATGACCAAAGAACAAGAAACACGCCTACTATTAAAACGTATTTATTCCCATCTTACCACTCTGAGTTACAAAATTGAACTGACTTAAAAGTGTCTTCAAGAATCACAAGTTGATTCTTAAAAAATGTTTATCAAGCAATACAATATCAAAACAATCTTGATAAGGAAAGTATTTCATAATAAAAAATGAAATGGGAACCATATTACAATTTTTGTTTATATAACAAACCAAAGAATATGAATACAAGCGTTCAATCTCTATTACTATGCACTTGTGCGTATTCAGCATTTTATTAACTATGCATGATATTCGGCATTTCTTTTGGACGATGAATTATGGGACATGTGGTTACAATTTGGATTGTTAGGGTAAAGAGGCATTGGAGTGATAAGTATGTATTATTTGAATGTTTAAAATAAGTTACGTTTAGTTTATACAAATATGGGATGCACAGTGGGTAGTTTAGGTGGTGATTTGGATGTATGGGAGTAAGAGATGGTAGGTGGAACAGTATCTGACGTAACTTTACCCCTAGAGAAGTTGAACAAATTAAAGAGCACATCAAAAAATTTGATGGATATGTATTTGAATTATATTGAATCTAGTTTGTAAAAGTGCATTCTCGCAGTTATATCATACCAGATTTGAAAATTATCAGATGCTTTACGCAATCGAAACAGCATTTTCTGCGATACGCTTCACAAATTTTGATGTAGCTGCAAGTTTTAGGATTGGCATCCTTTGTTAACGAATGGAAAAATTTCACAATTTGTTCCTGAATTAATTTTGAGATATATGCTCTGGTTTTCGTGTGAACTTTCTAAGAATTTGCATATTAGAACCGAATGCGGAATTTGAACCGACGCGGCTTGAAAAAAGCTATAATGTATTTCCAAAGCAAATTTCTCTATAGGATTCGGTTTCAGACCTTTTCTTCGCTCGGTTTCATTGTCATATGCTCACTAGTATAAGCTTGAGATCTCCTCAAAACCATTTCCTCATTTGACCAGAATGGAGCTCTCGATGCTTTGATCACCAAGATCGAGTGCGAACTTTCGTAATAAACTTCAACGAATCCTATTGTTTTTTTTTTGCACCACTGTGCACCGATCCATAAATAATTTCCCATGTTTCTATATGCCAAACGTCAACATGTGGCAGAGATTAGCAAAAACATGAAGTAATTGTCTATAATGTTCACTTGTTGCTCTTGCTGACTAGTTACAATCATTCACCATTTGCTTGAATTTGCACCACTAGATTGCGCCAATTAGAACACTCGTTTGGTAAAGTTTATGAAATTTATTTAATCTTCGACTTATTTCAAAAACTTAAAGTAACCAAAAACCTTAATTGCTTGTCAATATTCTCCGCCATTCCTTTCAACTGTTTGTATCAATACGCGTGATAAAATCAAACTAATCCTAATGTCTAAATAAAATGTCAGTATTTTGATGATTAACTGTTTCCGAAATATCGTTCATTGTTGTTCTGGAAATTCCATTTCCCCAGGCAACTAGTAGGCTTCGAAGAGTGCGACAATGTTTGCGTGCTTTATTAATTTGCATTGGAGAAAACTGAACTCGTCCTCGAAGCTTCAATCAGGAGTGTGCGAGTATAGATGCAGCGAAAAACCGAGACGCCGGGTGCTTTCTAATACCTTTCTAGGCTTCTCATCCCGCCAAATCTGATCTTTATAGTTTCGTGTTTTCAGTACGCTTCTCCCTTCTCCTGTGTTAAGTTAAAATTTTCATTGACATAATTAAAACTCTTGTGTGTTCTGTAATATTTTGTTGGTCTCCCTCATTCCTAAAACACGCTTGAGTTTATCATTTATGTTTCTTAGACGGAGAGATAAATAAAACTCTTGTTTCATTTAATTACACCAACTTTATTAATTTATTATATTCACGGTATAAAATTTATATTGTATATGTGGACCGGTATTCACAAAGGCACCCCAATGCAGCCTCATATTGGGTGATAGGAAACATAGGCTTGTCCGTACCTTTTGACGCGAAAAATAACTTCTTCTTAAGGGGGGGGTAGGGTTTTGAAGGAAGAAAAAAACAGGTTTTTACAGATTTTTTTTTGGGCGTACGGTAAAAGTAAATTTATTTCTAATTATTATACATTAAAGAGTAGTTATTGAACTATATTCTGTGAAATATTGGTTGAAAAATATTGAAAATTGACCGAATGGCAGCAATTCTTCGCAGGCGCCTCAGAAAAAATACATTTTGCGGTGCACGTCATACCTCAGCACTGGATCATCTGAAATGAAATAACCAAAGTTTTTCTTTTAATTTTTATGTCCCTCTAGGTATCCCTGTCGAGTTTTTCCATTTTTTTTAAATTTTTGAACTTTTTACAAGACTTGAAAGTGAAAATACCGATTTTTGGCCTGAATTCATGACTATTGTTGTTAATAATAAAAAAAATAAAATCAAAAACGAAAAAATCTCAACAGGGTTACCTCATGAATTATGTAAGGAAATACTGTAAAAAATTTGAGAACGATCGGTTGAATAGATTTTGAGTTACAGAGTGCACCGACTCAAAAAACATCGATTTGAGAAAAACGCGTTTAAAGTTTTTCGTAGCGAAAAGACCCTGATAAAACTTAGTAAGCTATTTATTTTTTATTTTACTCACATAGAATCATCAATGCCGGGACCATAGAGTATAGAACTTTCGTCAAGAATGTCCAAAGCATCTTTTTGATCAAGTCTGCGGCGAATTCTATCATTTTTAGCGGTTTCAGCTGCTCGCTCATCTGCTCTGTTCATTCGAATATCGTCGGTTAGAAGCGCCCATCCATGACAACTTGGACCAGTACTGATTCGCATATCTTCTAGGAAGGTTAAATAAGCGTTACAGCCTTCATTGAAAACACAAGCAGCCACTGAAAATGCAAATTCGACGATAGTTGCTGAACCACTCTCAACTTTCGGCGCAATCTTCCAAATAAGCTGGTTCAAACTCTCATTATTATTTTGTGTGAATCCGCCAATACATCGCTCTAGGAGAGCATCTTTGCTTAAATCTTCATAAATTGGCTTGATTCCTTGTAAAACATCAGTTGGTAGAGCAGAATATGAGTGTTTGAAATTATTCAGCTTGTTTGAAGCTGCGGCTTTCTGCCATTCACACCATGAGTCTTCTCCGCTAGGGCAGTTTTCGTGTTGTGGTTTTGCATCGGTTGAGGCATAATGATAGTAAGTTGCCCAAATGGCTTTTTTCATTTCTTCTACAGAATTAGAATTGAAACGAATTGCACGACCATAGTACTGGGTGAGCTTATCAATCATTTTTGCAGTCAGTTTCCCTTTACCTGAGAGAGTTTTTTTTTGGATATTTTTTCCAGTTTTAGTTTCACTATCAGTCACAGTTTTTTTGACTAAACCACGCAAACGAGTTCCCATCCTTTTTTGGACGTGTCCAACACATTCTTTTTTATTGATCAGAAAATTTTCACCATAAGGTTCAGCATTGATAACACCACTATATGTTTTCGAGTCACCATCTCCAATATAGTTGCGAATCTTCACGTTATTCTCTTGCGATCTTTTGAACATTGTGACAATTGCGTCGACTTCCATGTTACCGGATGCTCCTTTGTGATTTACAGAACATTGATCTTCATTTATATGGTTCTCTTGCCATTGTTCGAACTCTGCAGAATCAAGCTTATTCTTCCAAGTAACGCACATGTGACAGTATGAACTTTTTACGAGAACATCGACGACTTTTCCGGTGTAATATCCAATCAAGGAAGCCACGCCATACAAAGAAGAAAATCCACGCTTTTTCCAAGTTCCATCGCCTGATACAGTTAATTCTGATGAAGATTCAATATTTTTTTCTCTACACATAGCTGCTTTTTCTTCCTTAATCGCAGAAACAAAAAATCTTTTTGCGGCATTCGTCACACTGGAGGACATTTTCTTCAAGTAATTGTTGTATACCGATTTTGATACGAAATTACTGGATAAATCCATCAGTCCGCAGAATTTGTCACAACCAGCTAATCCCAAGCCTAAAACTCGCATCACGAAAGCAACTCGGTAGTTCACTTCATACATATGATTATCTACTCGTTCACTAGACGGAACGTAACGATGTTCTTTGCATTTTTCACATTTTATTTTTATCTTGAAACCAAGACCTATTTTGCCACAACACTGAAATGATACTGTACTATCACAAACTGCACACTTTACTAACGTAGAAATTGTTGAAAAAACTAACAGAAAATCAATGATTCTGAAATGTTTATTTGTATCTTCAGCAACTTTTTGGCTAAAGCTTAGTCTGATTTTTTTCGTTGACGTACTCCTTGCCTCAATATCGTCATCGTTTCTTCGTTTATGCG
Source organism: Stratiomys singularior (assembly GCA_954870665.1). Classification (NCBI taxonomy): domain Eukaryota; kingdom Metazoa; phylum Arthropoda; class Insecta; order Diptera; family Stratiomyidae; genus Stratiomys; species Stratiomys singularior. The sequence goes on along the minus strand of OX940881.1, from coordinate 27,935,028 downwards.
GAGGAACTATTTTTTTAGCTTGATACAACTTTTTTGCAGACTCCTTTCTACACTCTCTTGAAACTTTTCTCGGCATTTTGCGAACAACAAAAATATCACAACGAAATAGAGTAAGAAAATACAACACGACTGTTACACTCCGCGTCTGCTTCGAAAATGAACCAACACCAGGTACCGTTACAACGACCTTGTCTAAGACCTTTCTGTAAACTGCTTAGGGACAATAACAAAAGAGATTGAGAAACAGCTGCCTTTCCGCTGAGCGGTTACAGCTCAGGTAGTCGTTCGAGACACGCCTACTTCCAAAGCTATATCTTTGTGAGTTTTGCTCCGATTGACTTCATATTAACAGACAACATTCTTGAGTTACTATACTTTCATAATATGCAATAAAAAAAAATCACTTTTTTTGAACCCTCAAAACCATACCCCCCCCCCTTAAGACAATATCACTACTATTTATATCACTCATTGCCTACTTGGTTTAATTTAATTCAATTCAAAATATCAATGCCTACTTTGTAAACTTTAATTCAATTCAAAATACTTATGTCTAATTTGTTTGTATTAATTCAATGTGTGTGATTTGTATATTGTGGAATCGATTTGGGTAAGTGTAACATTTATCCTCAATGTTCTTAAGTACATTTCGAGATATCTTACTTTTACTAAGCCATATCAATTCAAAGCAGTTGTGGTGAACAACAAACTGCAATCCAAGAAAATAAATAATTGAACATATAAAACAAAATTTTGTTGGTTTCCAACGATGCAAAATTCAGATACATACATTCTTGTGAGATATTTTGCGGACAACCCAATTTGTAATAGCAAAACTATGGCCGACAGATTTTAACGAAAATCGACACACACTTTGAGCAGTGTTCATTGCTCCAAGCTTTCTGTGTTCAAAATCCTTAAAGAATTCTCAGAATGGTTAAATGTTAGATCACTTTTATTATGGCTCTGGCGAAAGAATGAGTTACATTGGAAAGGGAACGTATACTTTATGACTTATTGTGCGGGGTTTCAAAATTTATTGTCATTGTTATGAGAAAGGAATTATAGACAGCAATTTCTACATTACTTAACTTTTGCTGTTTCAACGAGGAAAAATGAGATTTGTTGAAAAAAATATTGAAGGCGGCACTCCGTATGATAGCCGGTGTTTTGAAATTAGTTTGGTTTTTAACGAAAAATGAAACGATAGGAATCTGGAAATTATGTTGATATTTCAACAGTAATTTCAAATATAGCACGAGCAACAACTTATATCACACTAAACATCACAAAACCATGTAAAAAGGCATCCCTAGTTCTTAAGAATGTGACGGCTGCTTAGGTAAGTGTTTGTAGTCTTGGAATTTCCGACAAGAGCAGAAAATTACTCATTTTGGTAATGAAATTTCTGCAATGGATACTTAATCAGCATCATCAAATTCTCTTTTTGTTAATGACGTTTGTGGGGTGGAGATTTCATGTGCGCTGCCATACTGTCTTATGCGTTCGGTAAGAACACCAAAACCGATACTTCAATCATGTGTATGAATGCATGGTCTTTTAATTGATAATTAAAATAACGATTTAATTATATGATAAATTTCGTAAGCGGTAACATTTTTTCACAGTAATTTTCATGCCTTGAATGGTCAAAGGTTTAGATTTTATTTTGTTTATTCAAAATTACAAATTCACAAGTCGTTTAGATTTGATTCTGTCTATTGTAAATTACAAATTCACAAGTTGTAACTTGGTTGCAGCACCACACGTGTGTACTGATGAAAGGTTGGCGGCAGAGTGGATGCGCATCTCTATGTGCCGGCGACACGACCAGCATTTGACAGTTCGAATCGTCGTAGAATCCAACGTTTTTATTTTCGGGAAAAACTAACTGCTCTTAACTAGCACACTCAACACACATGGGGTATGCCAACAAACTCCCACGGGTCCGGATCAGATCAATGCAAAAAAATATCCACAGTAGGAAAAAGCGCCGCTAGGAGTCCTCTTTCAATTCATTAGCTACCGCATAAATACCAAGCGGAGCACCAATAACATCCCAGACACACATCCAGAGAAACTTTAAAACCCCAGACACACATCCAGAGAAACTTTAAAGCCCCAGACACACAAACTTGAGGAACAATCAATAATTTTTTCCTGATAAAGAATTAATTCAAAAATAATTTCAATTACTTCAACTGAACACGGCCTTCTGATTCGACGATCAAATGGAATGAAATATATGAATGTACTGATATCCCGCAGGCAACGCAATAAAAAGGCTTTAACAAACACCGCACAGTAAAAATATTATATTAGATGGGTGTATTTTTTCTTGAAAATTCATTTGAATCTGTCGTTCGAAGAAACTTTCAAAATATTTCGGAGCTGGTCTTTTTAATGAAACAATAATGCTCTGTTGATGTTGCACCAATGTTTTGCCGCATCTGGATTAGGTACTCAATATAAAGTATTTTTCAGAGAGCTTTGAAATGAAATGAAACATTCAAAATTATTTTAATTAATTTTTTTTAAATGAAAGTAAAGTCAATGCTATTTAGCATTTAAAAATACTTTCTTGTAAGTGGGCGTTACACAACCAGTAAAACCCGTGTTCAATTATATTAATTTTTGACCACATTTTCCAATACAGCTTATCTTATTTCGTCAATGGAACGCCGAAATTATTCCTGAAATGCTTCCTTCTTTGTTTTTTAACATTAACCCAGGACTCGGCATACCCCTAATGATGATAAGCTGGAGGCGTCCAATCGCATGATCTTGTAGGTAAATGGACTGAATCATTTTGTCAAATAATGTTGTCTCCGAATTTCATTCTCAGGAGTCCGATTAGTTCGATTGATATTTGGGTGGCCTTTTTTTCTTTCTGTAGTTCTCTCTTTTTATTCAAACACCATCATACCTTTCACGGTTAGCTGGCGCAGATTCTCCATGTTATATCAGAATCCAGATATTTGTTCAGTCTTCACATATTGCCTTCAAACGGGCATCGCATAAATTTCCCGAGCTATTGAGCGACTCGGGCAGTCGGAGATGCAGAAATTGCCACTCTTGATTTGGATCACAATAACTGTTTGTTTCACACGAAACAAACGAAAAATTTCTGATTGGTCATCGCCTTATGCTGAGCTCTATACAAAACTGTAACATACCATTTCTTGCGAATTGATCACAAATGACCGCAATGTGTTCCGTTTGCAGAAAAAACTCCATAGCACTGCATTTCTGTGGTATCACATAACAAGTAAATCCGTATTTTATCTATGGTGAGAGTACAGCCACAGTCAATCATCAATCAACAATTGTCAATTATCAATCATCAATCAGCAATCATCTTTTCAACACAATTTAATTAACCAGTCAGCTTGATTGCTTTCTAAAATGCTTCTTACAACGTACACCTGCTTAAATATGGTTAAAACGTTCTAGAAACGGAAGCGAGCTTCCAATAATGAAGACACCATCCGTTTTCTTTTGCGTTTAGGTGCACGAGATTTGTGAGAAGCCAAAAACAACAAAAAACAATGAATTATTTTCAACATAAATTTATTAAATCACATGATGGTGTCCGCAGTGGCACTGGGCATTTCTTTTTCACTCGCAACACTTCTTACACTCACGCGCCGATTATTTCGTATTCACGAACACGGGCCAAATTTTCTTCTCTGCGACTTCCATGCGTTTTTTTTTTTTTGCATCATTTCGTAAGTTTTAATGGCAGTTTACTGCATCAAACACTAAATTTAATCGCTGCACGTTGCCCCATCATTAAAATGCTGACAACACTTCAAATGGATTCAGCGCAAAGCTGAGCGCTGCGTTAATAATATGAGAAAAGGACGGAATTTTTAGTCTATTTAGTTCTGTAATTACATGAACGATAACATCACTGACAGCGAGCTCGGGACTAGTAATTTTATTAAAGCGAACCGAAAAGCCAAAAAAAATAAAACCCGATTTTCTTTTTAATGCGTTTATTGATTCGTATAGAGTATACGTATACATGAATCTAATGAACAAGTACCCCGATGCAGTCTCACACCAGGTTCACGGGATTCATAGACTTGGCCCGTACTTGTCTTTAACGCGAAATCTAACTCACTCCCGCGGGGCCGCTGGGTTCCGATATTTATGGAAAATAATATGCTGAGCTGTTGCAATAATTAGTTTGTGCTAATTGTTGCAACAGCAAAAATCAAAAGTGTGCATATGACACCTGCTTGTGTGTGCTTAATTGATTATATTTAATTAATGATAAAAAATGCGCGTGGCGGAAATGTAATTATGATCCGCTACGAATTAAGTTAGGAAATGCAAATGCATATTAAATTAGGGTGCATAGGTGTGCAATATGATGCTACGGTTCAAATAAGTTCAAATAGTGAGGGGCTTATGCTATGTACTGTAACAACTAGTCCCGCCACTGTTTAAAAAATCCGTTAACTTAGTACTGAATAAATTTTCCTTCAATTGTCTTAACATACACAGTATGATGGAAAAGTTCCCGAACTTTTGAAATAAAAAATCGAATATTACATCTAAAGAAATTTATTCCAGTGAACTTTCAACATAGTCCCCTTCGCTAGATATACACTCATTTGAGCGCTCCATGAGTGATTCGAAGGCTCTCTGGTACTCCTCTGAAGTTATCGCTGTAAGACGCTCGGTGCAAGCCGCTTGAATGCTCGGTACATCTTCAAAAAATCGTCCTTTCAATGCCATTTTTAGCTTGGGAAATAGGCAAAAGACGGCTGGCGCCAGATCTGGCGAGTATGGGTCGTGATTGATGCGTGAGATCTGATTTTTGGCGGGATAAAGCTTCACAATGTTCGAAGAATTAGCAGGCGCATTGTCATCCAGCAAACTCCACGATCCCGGTTCCTTTTACTCGGACCTGATGCGATTAACACCTCTACGTAATACGCAGCATTCACGGTGGTGTTTAGGGGCACAAATTCTAATTCCCAAACACTCCAGAGGGATGTAACAACATAGTACCGATGTCGTCCAAGAGGTGGTGCCACTCGCACAAGCGCTACAAAATAAGATCGGGAACTTCTCTGAAATACTGTGTATTTTCTCGATACGAATGATTATATTATTGTTATTCAAACATGGGTCGACATTTTTACCATTTATAATCATATTTTTGCACATAAAATTGAACCTAAACTAAAACTTTCGACAATTGAAATCGAATTTTGAATTATTAAATTCTTCAGCCTTCAATCATTAAATTGTTGGCCTGTTTTGCCTATTGTGACATTCACAGCAATGAAAATATGATAATTTTCGAGCACATTTTTCTTCATTCTGTCGATGTTATCGTCGTTAACACAAGTCGATTGAAGTCTTAAAAGAAACCTCCGTAGGATTTGAACATAGCCATCTGTCATTTCTGCGATTGGTCTTTTGATCTTGGTCAAAATTTTTTTCGTCGAAAAAAAAAACCATAACATTTCGAGCGCCTCAGGGTGTTTGATTTTGTTTAAAAGACGTTTTGATCGGAGAACTCTCTGTTCCCGTGTTCGTTCCGACATTAACTGTCCTCTGCGCATCACGTAAGACCTATACCGAAGGTCTTTGTGGACAACTCTACGAATAAGGCGCTCAGAAACATGAAGCTCACCCGCAAGGACCCTCATTGATTTTGAAGAATCCTCGTCTATGATCGCTTGCACTTGCTCTAAAAATTCTGTAGATCGAATAGTGTCAGAACGTTGGTTGTGCTTTTTGCGTTTTGCAACCGATTCTGTTTCGCCTCCTGATGCTTCCAATTCACGGCGAACCTTATGCACGAATGAACGGGCGCAATTAAGAAAATTAGAGATCTCTAAATCTGTATGGTTCGCACATATAGTGACAGACAGACAGCATGTCTCTTCATTTCTTGAGTGATGTTGTAGTCCGCCATTTCTTATCTGAAAAGGAAAAAAAAATTCGCCAAGTTATACTCACATTTATGCACGTCTTCAAATACCGTACGCACCCTGTACGTGTTAATCCTAATCTATCCTTAATTACTTAACTAATCTATGGAAGGACGAAGACGTACTTCCCAGAAAAACCTAATTATCATGCCCGAAAATCATAAACCACGATATATTGGAAAAGGTGAGTCCTGGTTTATGATGGGCATGCAATTTGTGAAAAAGGTTCAATTTCAACGAATGCGATAGTGCATTCGTTTATGACTCTTTATGGGGGTTCATACAATTGGGAACTGTTTCCATAACTCGCAGAACATATCTGCTGCATTTTATAAAGATGAAGTTGTTATTCTATCGGAAACACAAAATTTCAAGCAAACTCGTTGTTCAGTTTCTTTCCATAGTAAGAATCGCCAGACAAACTTTGCATATCGTAAATATATTTCTGCAAAACGCACACTCATGCAAATATCAAGCTTAAAGTTTTTAAAATATAATTAGTTTTACCAATCAAAGTTGAAGATAACCATTGGGTTTACGTGCGTTATTAATATGTTTGTATCTGGATTAAGTCAAATCAATCAATTTTTTTATCCGAAAATTCGGTAAAAGTTTAGGTGTTGCAATGCCGCTCAGGTTTTTTCAACAATGCTTCAAAACTTGTGCAGCTACTTTGCAATCGCGACTATCCTAGAACAGACGGCATAGTAGACTTTCTGGCATAGACTTGGCGCGAAGGCTTTTTGCCACTGATAGAGGCTTCAATTGCATTCTCCTCAATGAAGTTCGCCTGATGCGTAGAGAGATAGTTACTCTGAGGTGGTTGACGGGTTACTGGCGTGGCTTGCGACAGTAGCGGCCTGTATTTTTTCCCGTTTTTTTCTGTACACAACGAATATCGCTGAAAGCCTATGCAGTTCACCATGTTAAGTAATGCATACTCAGCAGCATTCTGGCATTGCCACATATGTATTTCTGGATAATGATCTTGACTTTAAGTTGAAAAATTCTCTCACGATCTTAAGGATATGAAAATTTTCTATGATTTATCGGAGGATTAAAGGAAAAAGCTCGCATGTACATGAAACGATTATGATAGACTCATAATATTTTAACACTATGCGGCTTATCAACGACGAAACCAAAAATATATTCCACAACATGTTCTACAGGTTGGTTGAAAAGTATTCAAAGCAAAAATGAAAGAATGTGAACTTTTAAATGAAATTAGTTTTTTTTTTATTAAATATAATCTCCCTCAACTTCAATAAACTTATTCCAGTGTTCCTGAAATAATTTTGTACCATCTCTGTAATGATTTTCGGGAAGCTCTGCAAAATACTGTTCCACAACTGAAATAGCTTCTTCATTCGATGAAAAACGTTTTCCACGAAGGAAGTGTTTCAGAAGAGGTAGCATATATTAATATTCAGAGTTAATTGTTTTACCTTTTTCAAGATAATCAATCAATAAAATCCCTTTTGCATCCCAAAAAACTGATGACATAACCTTTTTTGTCGATCGTTCTGACTTCACCTGTTTTAAAGCTGAACAAGCAGATTACAGTCCACTGTAATCGTTCTTGTTTCAATTTAGGATCATGGTGGTAGATCCAAGTTTCATCCATAGTTATAAAACGACGCACAAAATCCGTTTTATTCTTATTAAAAATATTCAAATGATGGTGAGAAATTTGCTTTCGTGTGAGTTTTTGTTGAATTGCTAACGAATGCGGCACTAACTTTCCAAACAGCTTTTTCATACGTAATTCTTCATGTAAAATATGGAGTACTCGTTCGTCTGAGATGGTATCAGCAATTTCACGCTTAGTCAAACTTGAATCTTCACTAACAATATTATGTACTTGCTCAATAAATTCTGGTGTTGTTGCAGATTTTGGTCGTCCACTACGTGGTTCATCTTCAACGCTTGTACGACCGCGTTTAAACTCTAAAACCCATCGATGTACAGTTGGAAATGAAGGAGTAGATTCTTTTAACATCATTTAACCTCACCATTTTTATATGAATTTCTGTTGCTGATAAACCTTCCAAAACAAAGAATTTTATCACTGCACGATACTCAGTTTTTTCCATTATTAAAAATACACCGACACGTCGAATTCAAATGGCTTGTTACCAATGAATGAATTGACAGATCGAAATAAAATGTTTAGTATGTTCATATGAAAGATGAAATATCAAAATGGCGTATGAATTTTGATTTCTCTACTGCTTAATAGGTGTCGCTTTCAGTACTTCTCAACCATCCTATATATTAGATAATTTCCCTGGATCTGTAACATAGCTTTCCATAGCAACTTCCTAATCCAAAGCAGACCTTTTTCACAAGAAACATCGTTCAGACAAATACGATGGATGGCCAAGCGTTATGATATTTTGTTTAGCCAAAGTTGTGGCTTTTTTCGAGGGGGCATTATCGCAAGAAAACCAACTGTGCTGTTTAATATCAACCAAATGATATTTAGCGTTTCATCCTTCCGATTATCTTCTATTGTTCGTGTTATATAAGTTCGTGTTGCTGGTTCGCACCACTACTCCGTTTGTTTTCAAGGTGGGGCGCCAAGGCCACAGTTATCTTCTCACTATAGCCCCTTTCGAATACTAATCAATTTATATTCATAGTGCTGAAATGCTGCAGAAGAATTAAGTCAATTCCTTTCCGATAAAACGTATTACTACAAATTTTACTTCTCTGTTATGGGTTTAAGCAGGTGGGCTGTAGGGCTGATTCGCTGCGGTGACTCATCAGATTTTGTTTTTCTTCTAAAGGTACGATCGCCTTAGTTTTGTCTGTCTCCTGGACGAAGCCAAAACTAATTGGTTTGTTTGTGCCCCACATTTTATCGTTGTATAAACACACTGACATCTACCTGTCGCATGCCTGACACGAGGGCCATTCCTGTGTTATTGACTTCAATCCCCGCAAAGAGATGCCACCTTTATGTCTCGTATCACGATTTTCTTTCGCCATTCGCTTGGAGAATATACCTTTTGCATAACCCTTTGAACACGAATATCTGGATTTTCGTCTGCCTAGGAATATAAGAATAAACGTCCCTGAAATTACTCAAATTTTCTGCTATAACGTGTGTGTGTTTCTTTTCTGAATTTGTGTGCTTAGTACTCTTTAACGAGTCTCACCATATCATTGCAATAGAATACATTAAATAAATCGCAACACACGTCTGTTCAGTGAAAGCTGCCAACCCCATTTATGTATGGTCCTAACTCGCCATATATAGGTTAGAAAAGGTAAGTTTTGTTAATACTCCGAGATCTTTCGAAAGTGATAAATTGTGTATGACATATGTCAAAATTGATAGTTCTGTGACATTTGCGTCCAGATTGTAGGGATTTATTTTCAAAGTCAAAGTTCATTTCGCAAAACCGTTCGAGTGCTCAAAAGTGCTGCTGATCGGTTTGGGGCTTTACCTCCAGCACTTTAAGAGCCAAATTCCCCCATATCAACTGATGTATAGCAGTACCATGCACCGCGTACTGCTAGAAGAACTATTTTTGAGTCTTTATAATTAAAGTATTTGGGGTTCAATGCGGCGGATATTTAATTTTTACGTGATTATCATTTATAGATTCTTAAATACAAGAGATCTTTCAATAGTGATAAATTGTGTATGACATATGTTAAAATTGACAGTTCTGTGCCGTTTGCATTTAGTAAGGTTTGTTATTTATTCACAAATTCGTTAGCATTCGAACAACGTTTCCAAATTGTAAAAATTTATTTTCAAAGTCAAAGTTCAATTCGCGAAACTATTGAAGAAAGAAGGCGAAGATGTTTAAGGAAAATCTTACTACATCTTTTCCTTGTCAGTCCATATCGCATTGTAGTGATTTTATTCCATCATGTCCAATTCTTATGACATCCTACTCTTGTCGAAAATACTAAGAGTTTGAAATGACATCTTAAATATCTCCACACTGAGTTATTGATTGTTGAACTCATTTTTGAGTTTAGACTCGCCTCTCGAACAAATTTGTTTCGAATAATGAATCCCTGATGTAAATATAGTTGAAAACGTTATATTTTGATACTTGTGAGTGATGGCGATAACCACGCACTTATCTGTGCACTTGTCATCTCCTCCCTTATATAACTAGGGCATAGAAATTTGCGCGTGCTCAAAGATCCTGTTGAGAGCCATAGTCTCATTTTTCTGACATTTAATAAGGATACCTGGTCTGTTCGCAGATTACGTTACACTGTCGTTATAATTCCTTACACAACAAAATATACTGCGGGATTGGCATCCTTGTGTGCTTAAAAATTCGTCCGAGCTTGTGTCTTTCATTTCCAAATAGCTCACCGAAAAAGTATACTGACGGTTCCCGATCGAAGTTATTTCATGAAACGTTCGATGGTCTCATTAACACAGAAAATCAATGGTCGTCTTGATCTTCCATCATCCTTACAATCTTCACGAGTCTCCGTGAAATGCTTGATCCATTTTAAAATGGCTATTTTCCTTAAGGAGTCCTTTACCTTAGCAGTTCTAAACATTTCATGAATTTCTTGAGAGTTTTTCCCAAGTTTCACGCAAAATTTTAGTCCTTTTTCCATATGCTCGTCAATTACCTTTGTCGCCAAGAGCAGTAAAGAGGTCTGTACCAAAAAATAATTACATCTATATACTGATGCAAACAGTCAGTTATATAAAGTTAGGTTTTTAATTTATAATTAATATAATTTCCAATTAATTTTATGATACCAGCAAGCGAAGAGAACCTTCTTTTTTTCAAGAACCAGAAAGAATATCTGGAGGATGTGCTGCTGCGTAAATAGACTCCTTTCTAACTTTGAAGCTTGGTGCATAACCAAATCATAAACGCTAGATATGGCTGTACTTATACTTAGCAATGGCTTGTGACACGCAGTGCGATATAGTCTTCTAAATTCGAGAAAACAACAAAATAATTCTAAGCCACTGCATCCGACGGTTAATTCTATAACCAGTTTCAACCATATTACAGAAGTTAGTATATTTATTTCCACAAATACAGGTGAGACAAAATTTAAAACCGAGACCACACTCTGAATATTTAGATAATTTTATATTCCCCCCACAAACTATACCATGCCTGGATACTTGAAATTAAAAGGAAAAACTGTAGAAAGCAATAGTGCGTTATTGCTTCACAATTTACGTATTATTTTTTTTCTCCATAAAAACACGTAATTTTCTAGGGAAAATTGTTTTTTATTCAAAATACTGGCCATCGACTTTTCACATTTCGCCTATCTTTCAGGTTATTTATGAATACCATACCAGAAAAACTGCTTGTATTTTGCTTTAAATTCTTCGAGCCGCTTTCCAACTTCCTCGAAATCGCTGAAGTGCCATTGCCGCGAAGAGGTCATAATCAAATAGCGCTCAGTCTGGAGAGTGCGACGGCTGCAGAAGGATGTCCAATTCAAGCGATTTAACAGTGTCTTTCATTGGTTTTTCGGTGTGGGCCAGCGTGTTGTCCTAACCTAACTATGGCTTCTGGTCCCTTCCGGTTGTTTTCCGATCAATGTGCGGTTTGAATTTATCATTTGTTAACGATAGCGGTGTGTATTAACGGTTTTGCCGGAGCTTATGAGTTCATAATACACAATACCGCTCTGGTCCAAGCATGGTCTTCCTACTGAAGTAATTTGGCCTTGGTGTTGAAGGACCGTCTTCGCCAGGTTAAAGCCACAATTTATTCTACTTTGACTTTTCAAAATAAACCCACTTTTTCCTAAACAGTCACAAATCGATGCAAAAATGATTTCCTTTCGTTGCGCCAAAGCAGCATTACCCAAGTGACTGCGATTTTCCATTTGACGTTCATTCAAATCGTGTGGGACCCATTTATCGAGTTTATTGATCTTACCCATTACTCGTAAACGTCTCTTAATCATTTCCTGTGATACATTTAATGCTTCTGCTAATTGCCGTTGAGTTTGAGTTGGGTCACCATCCAATATCTCCAGCAACACCTCCACTTTGCATTTTTGTGGTCTACCTAAGCGCTCACTGTCTTTCACATTGAAATTACCACTTTTGAATTGTCGAAACCATGTCTCACATGTCCTTATTGATGGAACGTTTCCAGCAATTTTTTTTTTGACAAGGAAACGATGACATTTAACAAAAATCAAAAAATATTCGACGAGATTAATTTTTGAATAAAGTAAAATTCAACACACTGATCGAGATGATGAAAATCATCGTTCAATATATATTTATTATAATATTAAAGATACACCTTCCTTGTGCATTGTGTACCTGGGGCGCAAGTTTAAAATGTCGGTTTCTTCATGAAAAATGCGCAATTATTTAAGAATAATGGCATAACGTTTTTTATTCAAAGTATTGGCCCTCGCTTTTTACACATTTATTCCATCTCGGGCAATTTATGGATACCACTCCAAAAGAAAGCTTCATTTTCCATTGATATCCAGCCATTTCAAAGCCATTTTTGTACATCCTCGAAAATCTTGAAGTGCTGTTCGACCAGTGCGTTTCCCTTCGATGAGAGGAGGTGATTATCAGAAGGCGCCAGAACCAGAAGGTCTGGTGAATACGGCGGATGGGGGAGGAGTTCCCAACCAAGCGAGGAAATCGTTTCTTTGACCACTTTGGCTGAATGTGCAGGAGCGTAGTCATACTGCAGAGTGATTTTGCCGTGTCTTCAGGCCCATTCTGGGCGTTTTTCGTTCAATGGTTGGCTCAAATGATCATTGTTGAAGAAAAAAAACAAGAAGATTTATACATGCTGCAAATACTCTTTACTTGGCTCAAAATTCGTCATGTTTAACACGAAAAAGAAGTATCCTACTAACTCGTAAACAACTAAACGAATATGACGTTAGTAGCGGGCATTGACATTTTAGTCAGCTCTGTCGATGGATGAATCATGTTATATTGTGCATCATTCGATGTAGCATTTGTTTTGTTTGATGCATCATCGAATGATACAATATTTAATTTGTTTTTATCATCAGTTGATATTGCTGATGTAACAGCTGGCAATCTCACTTTGCCATTAGCACGACATTTATTTCAGGGTTCACCACCACCGGTTGAGATGCTGGTGGTGACTGATAACAGGACTGGACATGGCGCGCTTTATATGCTTAACTCGCTCGGTCGTTCCTGGTTTTTGTTCGCACTGCATGGACAGTAGAGAGTATTTAGTATATGTTGGTTGTTGTCTATAGTTGACAACTAGCCGCTACACTTACGTAGGACTATGTAAATATGGAATATATATATGTACTTTCACATGCGAATTCTTCACGTAAAAGTTCATCTCCAAAGACCTGTCTCGCCATATTTGGTCTTTTGGTTTGCTCATTATCTTCTGATGGTACGTATATCGTTTCCTTCACAAATGAAGTACCACCTTCGCAAGGGACTGAAAAATCCTCGGTCTTCTTTTCCTTGCAGAAAGAGATATTCTGCGAAATGGACGCCGGCTGCTTCTGTAACTTCGCTGCAAAAACGTCGTCGGAAATTCCTTCGCTTGAAATTAAATCCAACCAAGATACGGCAGCGGCACCACGATGCTGCGAATCTACAATCGTGGGCAACATGGATGTGAGGCTGGGTTGACTCTGCGTGGACTCGCCATGCGACAAAAGCACCTCCGTAGCTGTTTCGACCGCTTTCAATTTCTTCACCGAGCCATTTAAGCTTCTCGACCCAACCGCGGGCTTGTGCTTTGACGCAACATTTTTCGCAACACTTTTTGAGCGTTCTGCTTCCTCTGAAAATATCTGCCAGTGTTTGTTGATGACATTGGCAAGATCTTCGACATTCTTTAAGGAGCAAAATGTCGTGTAGGAAGCGTTCGCGTTTAATGCTTTGATTAAAGCACTCCAAGAACTTTTCGACGAGACCGTTTATTGGAATGTCAACGTTTTTACGAAAATTAAATGAATAGAAAAATAAGTTCTTTTATTATAATTATCTTTTATTATTTCAAATAGCACTATGAGACCAATCTTTACTCAACGAGCTTAAACCGAGAAGTGAATATAAAATTGAAACTATCATACAGGAGAACTCCGTATACTCCTTTGTATAAAACATTCTTTACACAACGCTATGCAAGTCTGCTTAACATGTGCTATTCATCTGTTACATCCATGTAATAAATAACAAACAAAACCATAAAATGCATACACATCATTACTGTACTTAACAGCACACCTTAGTAAACAAAACCGACCAGATGTGTTGTCAGCAATGAATCCTCAGGAAAGATTAAATAAATATAAACAAGAGATTCAATTTTGCCGTCGTAAAATATTGAAAGATTCAACACCGTTTGGTTGAACACTAACCATATTACAGTTGCCAAGTCGTTTACTGATGTCAAATCACAATCTTCTATCCGCGGAAGAAATAACAAGTCTTTTATGTCCGATGTAATTTTACCAGTGCGCGATTAGTGTCTTAAATAAGTTAAGAATTCGTACAAAACTAAAACACTTTCGGCAAAAGAATTTCCTGACTCCTTTATCTCCGAAAACAATTTTTCGAAAGAAACTGTTGCGCTTTCGTTGGAACACCACGGCAATAATTGGCTCTCCTCGTCGCTAATGATCTCAGTCATTATTCATTGCGTTTATGAGTCCACACACAATGTTCTCTGCTTTCAATTGACTTTGGAATGCTAGTGGACAGATATTTAGATTACACAAATATTCATCTATACAAAGAATACAATAATATAAAAAATTTTCAGCTGATGTATTGCGCAACAGTATCACTTTATCGTCTTCAAATTCGATGTGGCCAACGAAACGTTTCAACACAACACCTTGTTACACTTAATTCCGTGGGTGGGCCTTGCATTCCCAGCCTTCAACTCAAATCGCTGGGGGAGTGTTGGGCACGATGCACCCCCACGGTCGTTCCTGTACGGAGAGGTAACGGCCGGGGCCCTCGGTCCCGGTAGGTCCGTCGGAGACGGACATGGGCGCCACTCGCTTTACCGAGCCCCGAAACGTCGCCAAGCGAGAATGCGACGAGACCACTCGTAGGGAACCTCCACAACCACTCGGAAACCGTTGATCCTAGAAAAAGTAAACGAAAAGGAAAACACCCTGAAAACAAACGACCGACTACCGTCCGCGTTGCTCCCGTCTCACCCGTGGAAGAGAAACTCGTGTTGTTTAGTTTATTAGACTCTATTGATATGCTAATATAGCAGAATAATAATAACAGATACTATATAATAGTAATAATATAGTAATTACAAGCCTATCACTTGTGCGACGGTGGTCACCCTCGCGATTCCGTGCTTCCGCCAACTCAAATTGTCTTCGCCTGCGTTCCGCACCCAGTCTCCGGAACCCGAAAGATCGCCGTGCGCTGCACCGCCTCAACACTTCAGTCTCAATTATCTCGTCTTATTTAGTTTTTTTTATATCTTTTATTATATCTTTTATTTAGTCTCAAAAATTACACTTCTTCTCGCGCACTAACATAGCTCTATTAACAGAGGAATCGCGTTCCTACTATATCTTTCCACACTCCCGTACCGTATCGCGTCTGACACCAGAAAAGAACCCCATCGTTCTTTTTCACTTCCTTTTAACATCGTCCATTTAGCGGTTCGAGATTCTCCCGCTGCGGCCGCTCACCCTTCGGGCGATGACCCACCCGAGCTTCGATCCATTCGCCGGAGTCGCTGTAATCATGGTACGGCGAGTTCCACCATCCACATTGGATCGCATCACACTTCGCCGCAACAGCCGGCTGACAGATGTAGTGACTACTGACCTGAAGAAGGCGCCACCATCTTTTCCCGCAGTCGAAAGTTCAGCGGACAGGTCGAAAGTCAGCTGACCTACGACCTGGCGACCACTTCAGGTCAGAAGAGAAGACAGTTTTTCTACTTCCGGAACGGGGGAGTTCGTCGAGGGCCGCGAAAAAGTGAAGCACGCGCTTAGAGAAAAAAAAAATATATTAAAAGAAAAAATAGAAGCACGCGGTGGGAAGAGGAGGTAGGAAAAAAACGTAAAGGTCGGCGATCGAAAACCTACTCGGGAGAAAGTGTTGCGTAAAATCGTATTGAAGCGGTTGTAAAAGTACGCCTTCACGGAATCAATTCGCGCATGGTGTAAAATTCGAATAGCATTGAATTGAGTGAATTAAAAATCAATATGCAGTGAAAATCATTTCCAACAACGAAGCGCGGACATTCCTGACAATTACCGTAAACTGAAGTTGTGTGCATCGAAAAGTGCATCAAGGGACGACAAGTGTGGATAGATTCGTGCAAGTTGTGTGAACAGTGGACTCGATCGTGGGAGGTTGCGCGGCGATTTAAACCGCGCGCTGTGGGGTGTCCATTTTGCAAGACAAGGGCGTCCGATTCGAATGTTTCCCGTATTGTAATCGACCCGACCGAGCCACCACTCGATCGACGGCGCTCAGCATCAAGAACAGAAAAGTGCAGGGGCCGCACGACGGACGCAGCACGGACGGTTGACTTGAAGCTTGTAACAATTGGAATCTGCTTCCTGTTTTCAGACTGCAAATTGCATTGAAGCCCATCTGTCTGAGTTGAAATTGAGGAAGCTTACTACTCATAAAATTGCTGGATGGATCCATACAACCACCACGCATCCCGCAAAGCCTACAATGTTTTCTCTTCTTATTCTTGAAATGCTGCCACTACGTTGAAACAACTGGTGCAACAACCGAAAACAGTACGGTTGTTCTAACTGTGGCGTAAGGTAAACCTAAACTATTAAGTATTCGAACAATTTGGCAAGTACATAAATATTATAAATATTGCTCGGAAGTGAGCACACCGCATTTAGTGAAAATTTTAAGGGTTGTCCATGTGGTAGAAAATCCACTATAACCGTTCAGTTGATTTCGCTCGTTTGTTTTAGTGTGAATCCACTCTCAAGGAAGAAACGATTATTGGGTTGGTGAAAGATGACAACATACTATTATTAAGTCCATAGGTTTAGTTAAATACGTAGTCTCCTTACTTTTGTTCAATTATAACATATATAACAATTATCCCGGTCATTGGATTAGCAATCAAGCAAAAGTTTTTAATTTTTCTTCAATCATTAAATTTTTTTTTGTCTGAATTAATAATTGAATATAATTCATTTTAATTTTTGCTTAGTCGTAGGTATGTGCAATGTATGCTTTATAGAGAATTATTAATGTCATAGTAGTGTATTCTTGAAAACAATGATGAAACAAACAAAAAGTGAAACCATACATAAAGCAAATTACCATTATAAATGTTGAATGTTTGGTATTTTATTTAGAAGGCAAGACAGAGAGAATTATAATTAAAATACAAAGATTTCATGAGAATAGTTAAAGAATTTAATAATAAATAAATAAAAAAAATTAAAAAAAAACAGTAAGCATAGCTGAATATCGAATTAAATTCTTCACATTGCTCCCTCGAACTGTAAAATGTGTCATCTCTCTCACTCAAATGTAAGATCTGAATTTTCATTCAATACAAAAAAATCAACAGTAAGGAATAAATACATCAAACTATTTTCTAATTTCAATGCAGAAATTTTTAAACCACTATCTACTTAGCAAATAAAATGCAATTCAAATCGAAAATAAAATCTTTCCACACAATACGAATTTCGTCACAGTGAAATTAAATAAATAAACAAACAAATAGTTTATATACAAGTAAACGAAAATGACATGAAAAGTCTTTTATACCTTAACGTTTTAACGATTAATTTCCTGAATTTTGAAATGATTTTATATAAATAGCGAGTCCAGAGACGTGGCAATAGCAAAACATGTAAATATTCCCAAACATAAAAACGTAAA
Organism: Stratiomys singularior; assembly: GCA_954870665.1. NCBI lineage: Eukaryota > Metazoa > Arthropoda > Insecta > Diptera > Stratiomyidae > Stratiomys > Stratiomys singularior. The sequence goes on along the minus strand of OX940881.1, from coordinate 27,917,223 downwards.
TTTGAATAAATGATAATTTTAGTCGAGAGGTAGAGAGTAGGAGATCTATTGAGAAGAAACATATATATCTATATATTATATATAGTACAAAAAAAAAAGATTTAGATTGCAATCTTAAATTTTTTTACTTGTATAATAAGTACCAACAAAAGAAGAAATTGTTAACTTTAAGACCTTCGTAAGACCTAGGATTATTTCTTACACATTTAAACTTACTGTAATCTACTATTTGGACAATTTAGTTTTAAAAAGTTTATCGTTCTATTTCTCACATGTGTGTTCCGTGACGCACACTCAAAGTTATAAAACTTATTTAATTTTGATTATGTAACTCGCTTTTCTATATATATTTTTTTATTTCTTTCATTCGATTGAAGCCATTTCTTTTGTAAAGAGCGTTAAGAATTGCTAGGATAAGATGTTGTATTTGAAAAAAAAAAGAAATATATAAAATGAAGTGCTGAAAAAAAATCACATTATTTCCTTCCAGCAACCATTTTTCTTTCTTTCTTTCTTTTTTGGTGGCTGCTGGCGAGCTAGCCCAGTGCGGCGAGGATTGCGGACGTGGGTCGGACCCAAGTGAACTTCCGCTCTTGGTTCCATTTGAACCAGCCACCGAAAAGCCCGATTTATTACGCGTCATTTCAAATTTACGATACTCTACTTTACATCGTACTATCCAATCATTCAAACTCAAAATACTTCCGATGACGCACGCGCATTCACGAACCGATTTACCGCGGTGCCCAAAAATAAACTACTTTACGTTTCGACGCACGCGAACGAATCGAAAACCGAACAAGTAGTCACGCGACACGACTACAATTTAAACCCGGAACAAAACTATGGCACCGCGGAACCCGACAGAAGAAGACACTGGTGATCCCTACATCATTAAACACTTACCTTGCGCCATCTTCCTCCTGAAAAATAAGGCTGATGAAAGAAAAGAATTGTTATTTCTAGTACTTCATGTTTTTTTTATATTTCCTTTTTGTACATTTTTAAATAATTCAGACTGATTCGGTAACTCTTTGATTTTTTTAAATTGTTATTTTTGATCGTAAACGGACTCGAAAACTTCAAATGAAATTGAATTTAATATCCACATCTACAAAATCGTTATTTACCGCAAATATTCAATGAAACGAAATGTAAAGTAAATAGAAGTAGATTGCGAAGCCAACAATTTAAAATTAAAAGAGATACGTAAAAACATTAAATTATTTACTTTATTACTCTACTTAGAAACTATATATCATCCATTTGTTAAAGTCTCTCACAGTAAGAAATCTTGATAATGATATTTCGTTTGATGAGACTAAATAATTCTTACGCTTGAAAAAAAAAAATCATGTATCATACTTTGTTCAAAATGTACGTAGCATTCGAAACTTTTGCAATAAATTAGCATGCCACTGTTAATGCTACTGTTAATTTAAATTTGAAGAAAGTCTGGTTAAGTTGCGCAACTCACACCAAGTCCCTCCAATATTATATATATATTATAATACATAATATTTCTAGTGTTTTTTCTTTTTCTTTTAAATTGAATTTTATTTTAATGTAATAATTTGTTTAAAATAATAATGATACAATTAGTATATATATTTATTGTATTCAATAACCTTGATTGTTAATTTAAATTGAGGAATTCGGCAAATTTATTAGTATTCGCCGGTTTAACAAGAACATGCCTTTCTGAAATTGATTTAAAGTTTAACCTGCCCACTGATTTTTAAATGACCGCAGTATTTTTAACTGTGCAAAGGTAGCATAATCATTAGTCTTTTAATTGTAGCCTTATATGAATGGTTGGACGAGATATTAACTGTATTAATTTAATAGTTAAAATTTTATTTTTTTTTTTTTTTTTTTTTAGTCAAAAAGCTAAAATAATATTAAAAGACGAGAAGACCCTATAGATCTTTATATTATGACTTATTGGTTTTATAAAGAATTTTTGAAAGCAAAATTTTGGACTATAATAGTATTACTGCATTTTTTTGTTTTTTTTTTTTTTTTTGTGAAATCAAACTTGCCTTGGGTTGAGATCAAAACAGATTTTATACACGAATATACACGAAGTATATTGACGGTATTTTAAGTCGTCATGTGCACAAAACGAGTAATAACAGTAAAGTGCATACTGGACTGGACCAACAGAAGTAGCTGTTTCTATGGTTGTCCAATGTAAACCTTCATTACATTCACCTACAGTAGAGCACCGATTATCCATATATCCATATTGTGATTTCAAACAAAATTTCAATCACTTTATTTTATTTGAATCATTTTTAATAATCGATATCAGCGGCTTTCACATATTCATGAAAGTTCATCACATGAAACTTCATAGTTTCAACATGCAAAAATCGTGTATATCGGATTTAAAAAAAAAAATAATTTATTTAAGTGAATTTCACTCAGGTTTTATTAATAGCTGTGTTTCCAAAAAACACACTTTCTAAAATCTTACTGCAGCACGACCCTAAAACACTTAACTATTTTATTTATATCCACGACACGAGTCATGTACATTCCAAGTTCACACGACATAAAAATTCGTCTAGACCAAACAAATAAATGAATATTGTAATGAAACACTTGTCCTTCTACTTCAATACACTTGCGCGCGAGAAAAAAAAGGCATTTTTACGATTTTTTTTTTGGAAAAAAACACTTTTCTTAAAACACTAAATGCCTATTTATTTATACACTTCGAGAGATGCTTCATGAATTTTTTCAAAAGAAAATATTTATAATACTAGTCACAGTAGCCATTATGCCAAAACACAATTTTCCCAACATCGTCCGCGGTGACCACGCTAACGAAGGATCTGCTCATCTGAAATACAAAAACCAAAAAAATTTATGTAGTTTACACCTATACGCTGTTCGTGAACGAAGGATTTTGCAAAATAAAATTTTTTTCGAAAATTATGATCGTTTTTCTAAAAAGTTCGAGTTTTGAACGTATAAAATTCGGGTTTTTACATCAGGAAAAAAAAGGTTTTGCTGCAAATTGAAAATCCTTCGTTCACGAACAGGCTAATATTGTTTTAAATAAGCCTGGAAAATTTCAGACTGATCGAGTTAACGGTTCTTTAGTAATCGTGGTCACCGCAAGCACACTTTTTGAAAAAAACAGTTTCGAGATAATCGCGTGTAAAGATAGAGAAGATGAAATGAAGGGTTTAAAATAAATTTTCGTGGACTTACACAGAATCATCTATTCCGGGGCGGTAAAGAGTTGATTCTGCATCTGCAGCTGCCTCTAAGACGTCCACTTGGTGTTGTCGACGAGCCATTCTTCCTTCTCTGGTCGCCTCTTGAGCGCGCTTCTCGGCGAGCGTAACGCGCTTCTCGTCCTCTTTCTCCACAAACGTATGCGCTTGAGGGCCACAAGTTATCCCCAATGTTTCGAAAATCTTCAAAATCGCACTATTTCCCTCATTAAAAACGCAGGCAGAAGCGTAAGCAGCAATCTCGACAGGCAAAACACCTCCAGGAAGATGCTTGGGGCTGATTATCCAGATGAGCTGATTATATCTTTCATTATTATTCTGAGTAAATCCACCCACACATCGTGCTAGTAATTCTTTCTTGGAAAGATCTTCATAGATTGGTTTTATGGCTTTCTGGAAGAGGCTGGTAACTGTGAACAAACTCAGGCATCTTTTTCTTTCCGCGTTTTTGAGGTGGCTGCTCCGCGAGAGCTCGCTGCCACTCACACCATGAGTTTTTGCCACCAGGACATTTTTCGTGTTGTGGGTGTTTGTCGGTAGAACTATAGTGATAAAACGTCGCCCAAATATCATTTGCCATTGCTTCAGCTGATTGAGGATTACGGCGAATCGCCAAGCCGTAGTACACTGTCAATTTGTCTATCATTTAACCCGTCAGTTTTCCTTTGCCACCGAGTCCTTTATTTTTGTTTTTAATGTCACGCAACCAAGTGCCCATTATTTTTTGTACATGTCCAATGCACTCTTTTTTCTGCACCTCCAGATCTTCGTATGGCTGTAATTTCTTGATGGCAGAGAATGTTTTTGAGTCGCCGTCCCAGATGTAATTCGCGTATATTACGCCGTGCAAATCTTCGGGGCGCTTGAACATTTCGATCATAGAATCAACCTCCATTTTACCGGCTGATCCTAAATGGTTGGCTGTGCAAACAGATTCATGGGCTTCTCTCCATTCCTCATATTCAGCTTGATTTTTTTTACTTTCCCACATTTGGCACAATTTGCAGTACGCACTTTTGACAACGAGATCTACAATCTTGCCTGTATGATATGCAATTAAAGAAGCCACTCCATACAATGAGATATATCCGCGTTTTTTCCATGTACCGTCACCAGATACTGTAAGAGTTTTGCACTCGACCCAGTAATATTTTCAATTTCCTGACGAACAGCGTATTTACTAAATTGATCAAATACTTGTTTCACAGTAGTACAGATGTGTTTCACGATAATATCGTAAGTACTTTGGGCTAAAAATTGCGGTATGTCCATGAGTCCACAAAATTTTGCGCAACCTGCTGCGCCCAAGCCAAGTAATCTCATTGTCAAAATAAATCTTCTGTTTATTTCATATGAATGTTGAACCATGGAGCACGAATTGATTTTTCGAACCGCGCACTTATCACAAGTTATTGCAATTTTGAAGCCAAGTCCTCGCGATTCTGTTGATGCAAATTTGATATCACCATCACATGATTTGCACTTCACGTACTGCGAAAGAGTTGTAAATACGAAAAGAAAATTCAGGATTCGATATTCGACCGAATGATCAAACGGCACGTTCACCGCATCTCCGAATTTCAATTTTTTCCTGGAGAAACTGAAACTTTTTTCGGCGGTCTTTGGTGTCTTAGGATTAAATGTTTGTTTCCTTTTCTTGGCCCTTGATTTACGCACTTTCTTTTCAGAACGAGTCTCACGAGTAATTTTACAGTTCACATTCATTTTTATCACTTTTTTTAACCCGTGAAAACTGTATAAACTGGATGTAAACCGTGATAAACTTCGATATTGCCTCTCTGAAAACCTGTGTATTACTGGCCATTAAGGTCGAAAAATAATTAGATTATCTAAAAATGACAAAATTTGGTGAAAACAAGTTTTCTATATCTCAAAGGTATCCGAAAAATTCACCTGATAAGCGATGAGACGGAAACGCTCGTGAAGCGTGACTCGCCGTTGACTCGTAGTTGCAGATAGCGCGCTATCAATAGCTGCCAATCTGGTTCTAATGCTCGGATCTTTATGATTTTTGGGGAAAATATTCTCTAAGATATGTACTTTCAGAAAATGCAATATTTCGATCTATTGACCAACGCAAGTGTATATAACCCCTTAACGCACAGAACGAAGCAATTAAAATGTTAACCCTCAACCTGTCAACGTTTTTTTGGCACCTTAAACCTATCATGGGGGTCTTTGGCGTCTTGACGTTTTTTCAACCTGTTTAAGTCACGCGAAAAATCTGAAAAAATTCATGGAGTTGCTTTAAACCTTCAACTTCAAGAGTCATAAAATCGACACGACACAACTCAGTGAGTTGCATAGGCAAATGCGATTTATGACCATCGAGAAATAAAATTATTGGCAATTGTATTTCTTTTCTATATAGGTAAGGAATGTAGACGTTTGCCACATATTCATAAAAGGATTCTCCAGTCATCCATCCTTTATCGGTTTTCCAATTCCCCATCCATCTGGAGCATTGTCAATAATTGCAGCACTCATTCTTTTATATTTATACAAAGTCAGAGGAGGTGCATACTCACCAGCGGCAAACACAGTAAACAAGGTGGTTACATTATCCTTGTCACTGTTTTTGGACGAGTCATATACGTGTTGTCCCTTTTCAGCGAAAACAAGACTTCCCTTTGGCGCCAGAAAGAATACAGTTTCATCGCAGTTCCAGACACGCTTAGGATTTTCCAAAATCTTTAAATTTTGTTCACCCAATAATGAACAAATTTCTTTGAACCAATTCCGAATTTTTCCCTCAGTAATTGCAGCACGAGCTTTATTGATATATTCGGCCTGTTTTTGACTCAGATCAGGTTGTCTTGTCATGAACCCATCAAACCAGGACCTTGAAGGTCTGTTGTTTATAAAAGGTGTGTTGATATTACCCTTTTCGACTATTTTTTTTGACCGAATCCAGTAAGCCTTGCTTGTTAACAGGAAACCCAGCACGGGCGCAATCTTTAATCCATATAACAAGTTCAGTTTCTATTTTATTTCCGAGAACTGCTTGGGGTCCCACATGTCCAGAAGTTTCAGGTGCTTTTCCTGAAATTTTATGTCGCAATGTCGTCCGAGGCACTTAAAAATCTCTACTAGCAGTGGCAACCGGCATTCCATTCCTAATTGCATTTAACGCTAACGTTATTTTGTGTGGTGAGTATTGGAATAATTTTCTTAATTTGGTGGCTGCTGGCGGACTAGCTCTGTTCGGCGAGGTATGCGGACGTGGGTCGGACCCTAGTGGGCCTCCGCTCCGGTTCCATTATTAGAACCAGCCACCGAAAAAAAAACCGACATTTACGTTTTATCACCTCCCTTTTTAAGCACGTGCCTCTATCTTTTCGACAATGTCTTCGCAAGCTCAGAATGTCTTCCCTGACCTGACATTTCGTTTGGTTTCCCCCGTGTCTCCAGAGACCCACCATATCTGCAGGCCTGTAGGAGACTTGCCCACATCAGGCCTGCGGTCATTACATCTCTTTTTAAACATTTTGCGACAAAATAATATTATATCAACTTAGATGATACATTTTTACTACAAAATTAACATAAACATTAAAGAAGTAAGCAAAGATTCCGAAAATTACAACTGATTACTCACCTCACTCACCTTATTGTTTTTGCTAAGAACTTGATCACATTCACAACCGGCAACAAAAAATGGCGTGTTTTGTCAGAATGAAGTTTGGCACATGACAGCTGTCCACGGTAGCAGTATTGCCATGATTAAATATTTAAAAAACCGTACATAGTAGAATCATATAATTCTCTATGGCTTAGCTACAACGATTTAAAGTACCAAATGGCCAAAACCGGGTCTTCTGCCCTAACATGTCGATAAGGCGCACTCATATCAATGTCAGGAAATCTGGCCACGTATCTATCAATTTCGGCGTTCGTATATTTCAATATTATTTCCATGTGTTACCGACAACGCAGCTGCTCCAATAGTTCGAGGCAAAATTACCACTACGTTCGATCTGTGACCTCGAATTTCCGGACATTCAAGGCACCATTTATGTTTATCTTTTCTGTATATAAACCTACGGCGCCTGTTTGTTTTTGTTGTTGTCGTCGGTTGCTCGCTCTCTTCTTGTTCATCGCTTTCTTTGTTGTCGTCGGATTCGACGTCGGAAAGGCTCTTTTCAGAGTCCACACTCTCTTCGTCTTCTACGGCGTCGATTTCTTCTTCACTGTCGTCGTCAGCGAAATACACGACATTTTTGCTGGGACGTAGTGCCCGTGCAACATCCACGGCGGATCTTTGCGCCATTTTCTCAAAAAACTAGAGAAAAAAAAATTTTGAATTTTTTTTTGCCCAAAACTTTTTGTGGCATTTCTATAGCCACAATGGAGGCTTTTAAGATGAAAAAACAAAAAAAATTACTTAACGCTTTATCACCTGCAACCTATCAAGGGGGTCGTTGACGTCCGGAGCAAAATTCAATTTCTAGTTACAACGGCTGAGGAGCGACTGGAACATCGGCCCTTCGCAGGACGTCCTAGAGAGGCTAAACTTTTTTTAACATAAGCCTAGTAGCGGCCTCTCTACGCGTATTCAGGAGTTACAACAACATTTAATTTTCGCTCGGACGTAAACGACCCCCTTGATAGGTTGAGGGTTAAAATTTTCAACTGTCATATAAAGCTGGTCTTTTCTCAACTTCAGTAATAAGGAATTCAATATTAAAATCGTGATGATTTTGATCATTACGATCAATACTCAATCAAGTCATCGTTCCTCCAAAAATACAAAATAAATAATTATAACGTAAAAATTGCCAGCGAATCGCCGTAGTGCGCGAGTTATAGTTGTAGTTGTCTTAGTTGGGAGTAAGAATATTATTTTGTTAGTTTGGTCTTTAATGTCCACTAGCCCAGCCGTCCTGACGAATATATCGTTCTGGACTTCGGGCCTACCTATGGATTGAACCTTGAATTGTTCAAGCACCCAGGTCACCGGGTAGGTTAGATGACTTATAATCCATGCGTCTCTTCCAACGCTTCCTGGATCATCATTTTCGCTCAAGGGGATCACTCTAATAGCTGGATCATTAAGGAGCCACTCCTCTCCTTCCTCGCCTCCTACTCTTATAGAACCTCCTCGCCTCAGTCCCCATTCTACTACATCCATACTTATGAATATTCCAGAGTAATCCCAATAACCCAGTGATGATAGATGTATCCTTGTCATCACTGGCTCATCAATACCAGCCCAAGCATAATCTACTCCAGACGGTTGAACTAACCTCCTCTCTCTTAGTTCATCATAGAGGTCTATTTTTATAGCTAAGGCTCGGTAGTCGTGGTTTTCCCCCGTTATTGCTCTATCCACCGATGCGGCTAGCAGCGTTGTATTAGACAGATAGCCGTATGTAAATATAGCTTTGGCAGGATTAATAAGGCCAGGCACCGCGGGCTGTGGATTTGTAGCTGTCTCCATCATCCGGTCACTAGCACCTGTGCGTTCGAGGCAACCGTGATTCCGCCTCGCATCTATACCGACAGCTATCCATCGTAATTGTTTAATAGCTGACTTTAAAACCTCACCTATACCTTGTGAGGTATTCACCACCGCCTCCACTATACCCTCCTGACCTGCGGGCCAGTGATCTTGTAACACAACCTCATCCTCGAGGCCTTTTGCGACTACGCCGACGGCGACTCTAAGCTTAGTTGCCAATCTATCGGCTTTGCTCCCCTTTCTAGGGGTTTTCTTCGGTTTCACTTCCGATTCTACATCTCGCAATGCCGCCTTTAACTGAGAAACAATCGGAGCATCTCCCTCCCTGGATTCTAAGATGACCGGGCTATCGTTGTGAACTTCCGGTGACTCTTGAGGTGGCTCATCAGCCCATCTTCTACTCCTTTTAGGACTGCTGGTTATCGATGGCCCCTCTCCAGATATAATATCGTCATCCGGGTTGACAGGCACCTGCGTTTGCTCATCTTCTGAGGGTTTGGTTTGATACCTTGTGTTGATAGGATATGTCCTATATAATCTGTTTGCTTAGCGAAGAAATTGCACTTGTCTATTTGTATTTTTAGTTGGTATTGTCGCAAAGTATTAAATATTTTGTGTAAGTTTGTTTGCATTTCTTGGAGTGAGGTTGCGAAGACGAGAATGTCATCTAAGTACACTACACATATCTTGTTAATATGTTCTCTTAGAACTTCATTCATCATTCGTTGGAAGGTTGCAGGTGCATTTTTTAAACCGAAGGGCATTCGATTAAACTCGTAATGTCCTTGGGGTGTCGAGAATGCTGTTTTACATCTATCGTGTTCTTTTAATTCTATCTGGTGAAATCCTTTTGCTAATTCTAGGGAGATAAAGTATTGGGCTCTTCCTAGCTTATCGAATATGTTTTCGACATTAGGGATCGGAAATTTATCTTCAACTGTTTCGTCGTTGAGTTTCCTATAGTCTATTACTATTCTCCACTTCTGTTTCCCTGAATTGTCCATTTTCTTTGGAACTATCGATATGGGAGCATTGTATGGGGATGTGGAATGACGTATTATTCCCTGTTTCAGCATGTCTTCGATTTGGATTTTCACTTCCTGTTCGTGTACTTGAGGAAATCTGTATATTTTCGAGTGCAGCGGTTTATTTGACTTTGTTACGATCTCATGTTTCGTCTGAGTGGTACAAGTCAAGTTAGCTCCTTCTTTGTAAAATATATCGCTGTGATTCCTTAAGATGTTTTTTAACGCGATGCCTTCCTCATTATTAAGTTTTTCAAATAATTTCTCCATTTTGTTATGTTGCGGTTCAAACTCGCACTCAAAGTTTATTTCTCCGGGTCTGCATAATTGAATTTTAGTTCTTTATTATTGATTATGATGTTCCCTGTGCCTAAAATTCAGAGTTGCCTTCAGGGGGTAAAGGATATTTTGTCCTATTATTGCTTTGAATTTTTTATTCGAGAAGTCCATGACGTTCCAGATGATTTTGTGGGATGTTGGTAACTCGAATTCTTGTGGCATGTTTGATTTTAATTTTGTTTTTACGAGGTATGTTCCTCCTAGTCCGTGTACATGTATTGGGGTTTTTAATTGAATTTGTTCGTTATTTAATAGGTTTTTTTTTTTGTCGATGCTAGACGTAGATGCTCCAGTGTCTATTAGTACTGGAATTTTTTCATTGTCTATTGTTAAATGTATTATTGGTAGAGGGTTTCCGAGGCAAGTACTTGAAAATTTGTGTCCATAGGTTCTGGTTTTTGATTGTTATGTCGGAACCTATTGGATCTTTTATTTGGTGCGGGTCCTGCTTGATCGTTTTGGAAGTTGTATCTATTATGTTGGGAAGGTAGTCTAAATTGATTAGGTCTGAAATTTTGCCAATTGTATTGTCTTTGTCCAGGGGGATTTTGATTCTGTCGGTAATTGAAACTACGATTTGTATTGTAACCTTTGTTGTTTCCGAAGTTAAAATTTCTGTTTTGGAAATTAGGATTGGGGTTAAAATTCTTTCGATGAGTTGGATTATTACTATCTATGTTCTGGCGGATTTCTACCAGTATTTTATATGCTTGATCGAGAGTTGTACAATTTTTCATTTCCAATAAATATGCCTTATACTCCGGGACGAGGGATTTAAATTTATTTAAGATGAAACTTTCGTTTCTCATAGGAGTGAATTCGCTATGTAACGCGGCTTGAGGGTCTTGCAGGTATTTGGTATTTATTCTAATTAATAGTTCGTTAAGTGTATTATAAGTATCATCAATATTCCTATTTGTATTACTCACCCTATGTATCTTATTTATGATACTACTGTAGCTCTCGTGTTCTCCAAAGGTGAAAATTAGGGTTTCCTTTACGCTTTGCCATGAGGGGTCCAATATTTTTTGTATCGTTACTGGTGATGAAAAGCGGATCCATTACGACAACCCGCAAAAAATCATATGTGAAATCCGGCCACAAAATGACTTTCTCAATGTAATTTTGAGTGATCGGTGCCAGCGCTCTACCATTCCACTTGCAGATGGATGATAAGCTGTAGTCCTTACACGCGTTGCGCCTACCAGTTGTGTTAACGCTCGAAACAAGGTAGACTCAAATTGTGATCCACGATCGGTTGTGGCGCGCCGAATCTGCAAATCCAGTTAGTGTAGATATTTGTCACGATAGTATCTGCAGAGGTGTCTTCTATGGGTATTGCTTCCTGCCATCTGGTAAATCGATCTATAATGGTTAGTATATAAGATTTACCCTGTGATGGTGGCATCGGTCCAACAATGTCAGCATGGATATGGTCAAATTTTTGATCTGGACTCTGAAATGCTTGTGGTATGTTTCGCACATGTCTGCTAATTTTGGCGCGTTGACATTTTAGGCATGTTCTCGCCCAAGCAGTAATGTCCTTGGATGCACTTGGCCAGACATATTTGGTCAGCACCTACTTCTTGGTGGCTCGTCCAGTAGGGTGTGAAAATCCATGCATCGAGTCGAAAACTTGACGTCGTAGCCGAGATGGGATATAAGGTCGTATCGTACCTGTTGAGACATCGCAATAAATACTTTTTGTGTTGCCGATGTCTAATTTTTGTAGTTGTAGGCCTGTATTCGATTTTCACAACAGTGAAAATTCTTCGTCGGCAGCTTGTTCTTTTGATATTTTATTTGGGTCCAAGGAGTCTGTTGTCACTTTCTCTAATGCATCCAGTCGGGAAAATGTATCCGCAACGATATTGTCGTTTGCCTTTACGTAGGCGATGTTTGTGGTGAACTGAGCGATGAACTCCAGTTGCCTCGCCTGTCTAGGTGATGCACGGTCTGTCCGTTGTTGGAAAGCAAAAATTAAAGGTTTATGATCAGTGCGGATCATAAACTGTCTTCATTCCAACATGTGGCGAAAGTATTTTATACTTTCGTAGAAAGCTAAAAGTTCGCGGTCGTAGGTGCTGTAGTTTCTCTGCGTCTTTGTTAATTTCCGTGAGAAAAATGCAAGTAATAAGAATTGATTACCTTCTTGCTGTTCAAGCACACTTCCTATCGCAGTTTCGGAAGCGTCAGTGGTTAAACGAAGTATGGCGTTTTCTCTAGGATGGACAAGAAGAACTGCGTTTTGTAGAAGCTGTTTGCTATTGTCGAACGCCTTCTCTGCTTCTGATCTCCATTGCACCTTTCGTTTGTCGTTTTTCCGGCAGTCTTTTAGATATTCGTTCAAAGTAGCAAGAACTTCAGCGGCATTTTTGAGAAATCGGCGGTAGAAATTAATGGCTCCTAAGTACCACCGTAGCTCCATTATTGTTTTGGGTTTCTTTATATTTAGGATTGCCTTTACCTTTTCCGTAGTTGGTTTTGCTCCTTCGCTGGAAATGTTGTAACCTAGGAATTCCAGTTCTTGAACGCCGAAAATGCATTTGCCTGGATTTATTCGGATTCCGTATTGCTGCAGACGTTGAAATACGTCGCGAAGATGAAGTGCATGTTCTTCCATATTTGATGAAGCTATCAGGATGTCATCAATGTAAGAGTAGACAAAGTCTGCGCCTCTTAGTACAGTGTCCAAAAACCTTTGGAATGACTGCGCGGCATTTCGCAATCCAAACGGCATAACCGCGAATTCGAATAGGCCAAATGGGGTAATAACGGCCGTTTTTTCGATGTCCGCTTCCGCCATCGGTATTTGATAGAACGCTCGCGTTAAGTCCAACCGAGTGAAGATTCTTTTGCTGTGGAGACGATTTGCAAAATCTTGTATATTAGCGATTGTATAGCGATCCGGACACGTCACTGCATTTAAACGCCTATAATCGCCGCAAGCTCTCCATTCACCAGACTTCTTGGGGACAATATGGAGAGGGCTTGCCCATGGGCTTTTCGATGGCCTGCATATGCCTTTCGCCAGCATATATTCAAATTCCGCTTTCGAAGCATTGAACTTTTCAGGTGGAAGTTGCCTAACTTTTTCGGCTATCGGGGATCCTCTGGTCTCTATAACTTGATAGGTTTCACGAATAAGCGAAGAAAAATTTGCGAACTCGAAGTTCTGTACGTATGTGCGCTTTAGTGGCATAGAGCCACGTCCGTTACCAGTGTTTATATCGTCATCCACGGGTGGCGTTTCCGTTGTGGATGGTATTATATGTGGGGTATTCTTCATTGGTTTCCTTGCGGGCTATCCTCGACTTACGGGTTTGTATTTTCCTGCTTGCTGGCGCGCTTCGTTATACTTAGAGCCAACCCGACTATAGTCAGCCCAGGTAGACCACCTCTCGTCTTCAGGACTGTTATCACGAGCAACGCGGTCCTTATTATAACTATACATACGTTCCGCATCCTAGGCGAAGCGTTTCGGTTGGGGTCACCAATGATAGGAAATAACTCACTTTGTTTATTCTATAAAACTTTATTCACTATATTTACACATTACATTACAATACAACACTATTTGTAGAATTCCAGTTGAAGGAGTTGCTCGAACCTCGAGATGCTGGCGGTGACTGCATAACAGTACAATACATACAATACATTTATTGCTACATATATGATATTTACAATAATATTTTACATTCACTTAAATACTACACTTAACTTAGCTAGCCTAAGCTTTATCATAGGTTTATTTTATTTTGACAATTTTATTTGGATAAATTTTTAATTTTACATAATTTGTTTAAGAATTTTATTTTTAAATTTAGTATTCGTCGGCTGTAGAGACCTCCGAATTTCTTGAAATGATAATTAAAAGAAAACTAAAACACAAACATAAAGAACCAAATTCTAACAGAGGATAGGTTGGGGGGGGTGGGAGTAAATGATCTGGCGGGATGGGTGGGGTTTGGGAGGGGACAAAGTATAGGAGTAAATTACAGTTGTATTGCTGGGTATGGTGTTGGTTCGCTGGTGGGGTAAGTAGCTAACTTTGTTAGTGGGTTGAAATGTTTTTCCTTCAGGGGGGATGTGGTGGGATCGTTTTCTGAGAAGCATTGTTTAGGTCATTAGATGGAGGCACAGACGAAAATGGAGTGTTTAGCTTCGAAGGAGGCGAAAGTGGATTCTATTGGCTTGAAGATGATCTCAAGGAGGAGCTGGGTGCTCTTGTACGAGCATCGTATTAAAATTGCGGTGCCGCCACCGCTATTGGGCGCTTCTCGGTCGGTATGTAGTAGATTGAAACGTTGGGATGTTGGATTGTGCCATGCGTGTAGCTTAGTCTCGGAGAGAAGAACGACATCGGGATTATGTTCGCTGGGATCGGTTGGAGTTCATGGCGTCTGGCTTTAGTAGCTACTGAATTCACGTTCAGTTGGATGAATTTAAGCCCCATCGAAGCTGCAAACGAGTTGCATAAGTATGAGACGTTTTTCGTAAATATCTGCACATTGCCGATATCTGGGCATAAATTGTCTCATTTTTGTGGCGAGTGTAGCCATGTACTGGACATGGCGCGCTTTATATGGGAAACTCGCTCGGTCGTTCCTGGTTTTTGTTTCCACTCCATAGACAGTAGAAAGTATTTAGTACCTGTTGGTTGTTGTCTATGGTGGAAAACTAGCCGCTACAAATATTATACAAGTTACGCCATCTCTAAGCAAACCGCACGAATTAAGATATAGACCCAATAGACTAATGCCGGAGACACTATTCTGTCGTGTTGTGTTGTGGCGCCATATGGGGTGTGCACACTTATCTGTCGCATTGTGGCGCTGCACTAAAAGTTGTGAAGTTGAATACAGTGTGTGAGCATAAAATAAGTTATTATTCCTCATAGGCAGTGTTTCTAGTTGTTATTTTAAGCATTTAGTAGTGTTAATCGTGCTTTTACAGTATTTTTTTTGGACATTATGCTTTCTTCGGATTCAGATAGTGATTTTGATGAGGATCTTCAATTTCTCTTACAAATGACTCTTCTCGAGAGAAAATAGAAAAGAAAATACAGACTTTTCTTTCGCGCAAAAGTTCAATCAATAAATCCATTGCTAAAGGTACACACTGTGAACTAAACACGTTCTTTAAATTCTCCGACATCATCAGAAACACACTATTCTGTTATGTTGTGTTGTCTGGTGGCGCTCTGGCGCAATCGCTTGCAAGCAGTCGCATCAGAACAGAATGCGCCACAACACAACACACAAATATGCTTCTAACCATACGAAATGTATGAAAGCGATATGCGTCTGACGCGCCACAACACAACACGACAGAATAGTGTGTCTCCGAACAAATGTTCCGCCGACTTGCTTGTGTTTTATGGATCGAAGGCCTGGTTACTGCCATATTGATCATGAGACGGTTGATGGCCCTTCAAAACAAACAAAAACCAACACAGGCTTGTCTTGTTACTGTAGTCATTAGAAGGTCACAGTGACGTAATTTTTAAAGAGTAAATTGTATTATGCGCTTGTTTGATATTGATAAACATATAGACCGCGAAAGATAATATGGAAGTGCCTTTTTGTTTCAAACGGTCTTGTGAATTTTTGCTTCGTAATTAAGGTGCTTTCCATGCCAAAAACCAGACATACTTCCTGGCTCCAAAACACCAAACTTTCTCTTATTGACCGTCAGGATATCATCGTGATTATCGCCAAAGTGAGTGCTTGGCAAGTGATTGAAGTGAGAGCTTAGTGTTTGTTTACGTTTCGATCGTATTCATAAGCGAAACCTGTAAGTGGCCAGGAAATAGATCTTGTGATTCACATGTTAATATCACATGTTAATTTCGCTGCAACCGGTTCCAGACACTGTTGGAAAGAATGAGAAAGATACTAGGGTTAATTGTTATTTTATATATAGAATTATAATTAGCGCAGAAAAATCGCACTGTTCAGTAATGACATTTGCGCAACGGAAACTTCATGGGTGCTGACATATTGTCTCCCGTGGTCGAAAAGTAAGCCAATACAATTAGTAAAAATACGGAACAGTGATGAAAAGTAGAGTTAGTGTATCATAACCAATACTTCCACACCCTAGTTTCATTCTATTATACCAACAAGAATGAAAACGAAATGTACAATTAAACATTTGCACATGAAAACTTGATGTTCACGGCCTTAAGAAATAAAATATTTGCTTGAAAAATTATTTTCTATGTAGATGAAACGACTTTAACAGTGACTTTCTCTTTTTTTGGTTAGATTAGAGTGCTGAATACGAAAACGACGTTTGACGCTGAATTATGAACAGAGACTAAATTCTCACAAAACATGCATTTTTGACACGCTCAAGTTAATGTGATAAAACGTATTCAGAAGATATTAGTTGTTGTTTTGATCATTTAACTCATTTTGATTCAAAGGTTGAGAATCTGTTTTGAAATCTGACCAATACGTTTCATCATGATTTTCTTTACCTGATTCAAGGATAATTGAATTTTTTCATGTGAATCCGCGATTCAGGGCTTAGTTTTCTTTTTATTTATAATACAAACCACACAACACAAGTAACTTACTTTTTGTTAAGAAATAACAAAGTGAATACACAAATTTGAAGGTAATTAAAAACGAAAACGAACTTTGCAATTGGATCCTGGAATGTCAGATCCTTCAACAAATTCATTGCTGTTAAATCATTATTACAGCAGACCAGTCGACACATGCTAAATGTGTTTATAGTCCAGAAACCGAAAGAGATAGGTAGTGAAATGTGTAACATGAGCTCACACACATTTAAAAATAAGAAGTCTGTTGAAAACCGGGAATTTGAAGACGATTTTATTGCGGATTAGTTGTTGAAATCAGATGCTCCTAGCTTCAAACCAATCATTGAACGAACGTGTGTAATCTGAAATAAACCATTTTTTTAAATACTTGGCTGATTAAATTCATGCCACTACGGGAGAAAAAGATGCAAAAACGACTCCTTCCGATCCCAAAAGAAGAAAAAAGTCTTCCAGACTCGTAGTCTAAGGATTATGATAAATAAATAAATCATGACTAGGTTAAAAATTTGGCACTTTCTGATCGATCCAAATACCTTTCTATTGTCAGTAAACGATAAACATCTAGATCTTTGTCTGGGGAGTATGGCAACGAACTGTGCCCTTCAGATCAACCGTTCTGAAAATCGAATGTCCAATAAGTTTTTGGATATTGGCGGATCAGCTTTTACCTTATTTGAACACCATTCAGGTGATACCGACCGTACTGCACTTCTGATGGACGTCGAAAAAGAGAAAATTGAAAGATTAGTGATTGAATAGACTGCTGAGTCACTCTACCACTAATCTTGACCAACAGACCGTTATCAGCATGAAACTGC
The DNA here is from genome assembly GCA_954870665.1 of Stratiomys singularior. Taxonomy (NCBI): domain Eukaryota; kingdom Metazoa; phylum Arthropoda; class Insecta; order Diptera; family Stratiomyidae; genus Stratiomys; species Stratiomys singularior. The sequence goes on along the minus strand of OX940881.1, from coordinate 27,899,737 downwards.
ATGTTTCCCCCATGCGTGAATAATTGCACATCTGCATCTTGTCTCCAATCTCTCGACATGTGGAGCTACTCAGGCGATTGGAGATGGAAGGGGCGGTCGCACTTTATGTAGATGACAACATGTCATCGCGGAAGCCGATGGATATAGTTTTCCGTTCGCAAACATAAGTTTTCTACTCTGCTTTAATTTTTTCTAAAAGCAATTTTTCTAAGTATTCTAAATGACATCTTGACCACTTCGCCGCATTGGGTATGTTTGTCATCTCTTCCGAAGATCAGCCCAAACATTCGCTGTTACGTGTGCAGTTAAGATTACTGCTCAACTAAAGACATCCAGTTTATATTCTACGGCATTGAAGGTATCACCAAAATGCATTTACACACTTACTATTAATTGCTCAAATAACTTGTTGAGGAATCAAGTTATGAGCAATTGTCTATAATTGCAACTAAGTGATTATACGCAGTTGGAGAGGTTAGTTGAAAAGATTTCAACGTTTTATTCACAAACTATAATCACTTCACTTTATTTCCTTTTTATTGTGAGCAGAGTTTTAGAGTAGGCAAAAACAAAACAGTCTCAAGTAAATATTAACTGGATTTATTTGAGCAAAAGATTCGCTTGGTTACAACGCGTGTGATTCAGCTCGAAGCTTAAAGGGGAGTAAGAAAGGAATATCTATATTGAGTTTGTGCAGAGATTTTAGTTTGATCCATTTCTAATAGAGAGCAGCACAGCATTGTGTAATCGAACATCGCTTAGTAAACATACTCAACACTTTTTTAATGTACAAATTAAAACGATACACCTTTGCATAACGCCTTTTGCCGCCGATTCTTGTTGGGTATGTCGGTTCGCTATAAACCTTCGGTTCGATTGTAGAATTTAGACTGGAGGGATATTTTGAGTCTGAGGTAAAAAAATGTAGGGACAGGGTACATTGTGTGAATAAAGAAAAGCAATAAAGCCATAAATGGATGAGTTAGTTTTAAATTGCGAAGCTGTCATAAATGATCATCAAAGGGTTGCGACGAAAATCGTACTGGTGATTCGGTGATTGGAAATTGGTGGTTTCGAAAGTTTCTTTGAACCTACCGTTCCTTAAGGGGGGAATAGGGTTAATTCGTGTGAAAAAAGGCACATTTTTGTGATTTTTTTATGGAACAGTTGAAATTTATTTATTAAAACGAATGGTACATTATTGTATGACATTTGAAGAATATTGTGTAAAATTTTTATGGAGAAATATTAAAAAATACAGCAATAGCGGCAATTATTCTGGAGCGCCTGGAAAAAAAAGTTGAATGGCGGTGACACTCCGAACTCGGTGCTGGATCATCTGAAATTAAAAAACCAAATTTATATCGTTAGATAATCGCTTTGGCCAGGTAACCTTAGAAGGGGTTTTTCAAAATTTGAATTTTTCATTTTTTGGGAACACTTTGCAGGTAAAAACACGATTTTTTGCGAACAAAATCGGTTAATTTGTTATTGTAAAATGAAAAATATTAATAAATTTGAAAAAAATTCTCCAGCGTTACCTCGTAAATTATGTACAGAAATAGTGTTCAAGATTGGAAAACGATCGGTGCAGTAGTTTTGAAGTTATGAGTGGCACCGACTTTGAAAATATGCGTTGTGGGAAAAACGCTTTAAAGTTTTGAACACTAAAAAATTTAAGATCAAACGTTCATAAGCGAGTTCTATCGACTTACCTCACACTGAATCATTGATGCCAGGTCCATAAAGAATGTTGCAATTATCCAGGATGTCTAAAGCATCTTTTTGCCACTGTCTACGACGAATCCTGCCTTCTTTTGTTCGTTTTCCAGCTTCCTGTTCTGCTCGGCCTATACGCACAGAGTCAGTTGATCGCGCCCACTCATGAGTGTTTGGTCCGCTGTTGATTCCCATTTCTTGTATGACGGTTAAATAAATAAAAGCACCTTCATTGAAGACACAGGCTGCCACATAAGCTGTAATCTCAACGATGACAGAGGTTTCACCCAAGTGCTTTGGTGAGATTTTCCAAATAAGTTGGTTCAAACTCTCATTGTTGTTCTGCGTAAAGCCTCCAACACATCGCTCCATGAAGGCGTCTTTGCTTAGATCTTCATAGATGGGCTTGATGGCACTCAAAACATCCTTGGGAAGAGCACTGTATGTATGTTTGAACGAATCCAATGCATTAGCAGCTGCAGCTTTTTGCCTTTCACACCAGGAGTCCGCACCGCTTGGGCATTTTTCATGATGTGGATCCTCGTCCGTCGAACTGTAGTAGAAGAAGGTTGCCCAGATAGCATTCTTCATATTTTCTACAGAATCAGAGTGACGTCTAATAGCCAAACCGTAGTATACCGCCAATTTATCATTCATTTTAGCCGTAAGCTTCCCTTTACCAGACAGACTCTTTCTTTTGACCGTCTCTCCAGCCTTACTTTCAATATCTACAACGGTCTTATTGACTATTTCACGCAGACGAGTGCCCATTGTTTTTTGAACGTGTCCTACACATTCTTTTTTCATTATTGAAAAATCATCACCATAAGGTTTACAATTCACTAACCCGGAGTAAGCTTTGGAGTCATTGTCACCGATATAATTGCGATATCGCACACCATTCGTTACCGAGCATTTAAAAAATTTTATTTTTATTTTTTTATTTTTTATCGCTTCGACTTCCATATTTCCAGCTGCACCAGTATGATTCGACTGACACTTTCTAGCAGCTACATGATCTTCATGCCACTTTTCGTATTGGATAGAGTTTAATTTACTTTCCCAAATTTTACATTCGTGGCAATATGAACTTTTGACGAAAATGTCAAGAACTTTACCTGTGAAGAAGCTATTAACGAGGTTACACCGAATAAAAATAAGAAACCCCTTTTTTTTCATGTTCCGTCGCCTGATACAGTGAGTTCGCCTTCATCTTTAGTATTTTTCTCTTTGGCTGTTGCTGCTTTTTCCTCTTTTATAGAAAATAAAAAAAATCTATTCGCTATATAAAATCTATAGTCATTGTACGTTGAACTTGATAAAAAACTACTAGACAAATCCATCAAGCCGCAAAACTTTTCACAGCATCCACATGACGAAAGCAAACTGATAATTAACTTCGTAAACACCTGAATTTATTCTTGCACTAGGCGGAACATTTGTATTCAGTTTGCAACTTTCGCACGACACATTGATGTTAAATCCAAGGCCTTCTATTTTAGTCGAATGAAAATTTATTTTTCCATCAAATTTTATAGATTTCACTAGCGTAGCAATTGTTGAGAAGACTAATAAAAAATCTATTATCCTATAGTGTTTTTGAAGATCCTCCGTAACTTGATCTTCTATGGTCACTTTTAATTTTTTAGCTGACGCGCTACTTGTTGAAATGTCTTTGATTTTAACGTTTTTGCGCAGGTTGTGAAAAGTTGTACACTTTTTTAGATCGATATAATCTTGTACCAGTTGATGTTCGATCAGATCTTGTAACTTTTTTTTAAGCATTTTAGCGATATCTTAACTCAAAACTGAACGAAAATGGAGCTCAAATGATGCGAAAATCGAGTACGTCTGCTCGATAAAACGTTTACTGCTACGCTAAATCATATACTCTACAATGACTTAAGGGGTTATATACCTTTTCGAGTGGAAAAATTGAGGGAAATTCGGATTTTTTGTAAGGTGTGTAGCAATCATTTTATTTTACTAAAGTTATTATTTATTGATTGTTCATGTTTTTATGAAAGAAACAAGCGCTTGTTCTTGAAAAAATATAAAAAATTAACGGAGTTATGGCAATTCTCTCAAAACCCTTTTTTTTTAAAGCGGCTTGCGGTGACCACGATGGAAGTCCAGCAAGTCAACTGAAATCAAAAAACCAAAAAAATTTCATTAGTATAGTGTTAATTCTAGTTCGTGAACGATTATTTTTAAGAATATTTGGTTTTTTCTGCATACAGTAACGATTTTTTCAAAAAGTTGATTTTTCGAGCTCTACAAATTTTATTTTAAAATTCTGATCTGTAAACTCAAAATTTGTGCATAAAAACCGAATCGTTCACGAACTGAGCACAATCATTACGGACAATTTAAAAAAAAATTGAAGATGATCGGTCAAATAGTTCTTGTGCAATCGCGGTCACAGCAAAGGCACTTTTGGAAGAACACGATTTCGAGATAATCGCATTTAAAGTTCGAAGTTGAGTGTATGCAAACATTGAAGTCGATCAGACTAACTCACAAGTCATCGTCGATTCCGGGACCATAAAGCGTGTCATCTGCACTTGATGCAGGCTCCAAAATATCTAATTGGTGTTGTCTGCTGGCCATTCGTCCCTCCCTCGTCGCACTTTGCGCCCTCAGCTCGGCCGTCGAAATGCGCCTCTCGTCCTGCTGCGCGACGTACTCATGGGAGTACTTGCCACAGGGTACCCCTATCCCTTCGAAAATCTGCAATACTGATGTTTGTCCCTCATTGAAAATGCAGGCTGAAGTGTAAGCTGCAATCCCCACTGGCACTGAACCCCCCGGAAGATGTTTCGGAGTCAGCTTCCAGATCAATTGGTTGTAGCTCTCGTTGTTATTCTGCGTGAATCCACCGAGGCATCTTTCGAGCAATTCATCTTTAGATAGGTCTTCGTATATTGGCTTTATAATCTTCAAAACATCATCAGGAAGGGGTTGGTAGGAGTGCACAAATCCAGGGATCTGGCGTTTCTTTTTCAGTGTTTTCTTAGGTAGCGCAGCAAGAGCTCTCTGCCACTCGCACCATGACTCGTCACCTGCGGGACATTTCTCGTGTTGAGGATGAGTGTCGGTTGAGCTATAGTGGTAAAAGGTAGCCCAAACATCATTTTTCATTTTCTCCACTGAATCCGAATTCCGGCGAATCGCTAGCCCGTAGTAAACGGCCAACTTGTCTATCATTTTCCCGGTTAATTTTCCCCGGCCACCCAACCCTTTATTATTTTTTTTAGCGTTTCTCAATCGTGTGCCCATTCTTTTGTGCACGTGTCCAATGCACTCTTTCTTCTGCACGACAAGGTCCTCGTATGGGGCTGCATTTTTGATAGAAGAAAAAGTTTTAGAGTCACCGTCTCCAACGTAATTGGCGTACCTCACCCCATGCAATGTTTCAGAACGTCCAAACATTTCAAGCATAGCGTCTACCTCCATTTTGCCGGCTGATCCCGAATGATTAGATGTGCACTCAGGTTCATGAGTTACAATCCATTCTTCATACTCGGCAGTCCCCTTTTTCTTCTCCCACGTTCGGCACAATTTACAAAACGCACTTTTCACGACAATATCTACGATTTTCCCAGTGTAGTACCCCACTAAAGAAGCGACCCCGTACAAGGAAGTAAATCCACGTTTCTTCCAAGTGCCATCGCCAGATACAATCAAATTATTTTTGACCAGCCCCTCGTTCATGTTTATTTCATCACGCACAGCAAAACTAATTAATCGATCGAACACTGCTTGGACGGTAGTTAAAATGTTTTTCAATATGACTTCGTAAGATTTTTGTTTCATAAACGGTGGCATGTCCATAAACCCACAAAATTTTTCACAGCCCGCTGCCCCCAAACCGAGCAATCGCATTGTCATTATAAAACGTCTGTTGATTTCATATGCGCCATCGATAACAGCACTTGCATTTGTTTTACGCTGCTCACAGTCGTCACATGTCACTGCAATTTTAAATCCGAGTCCTCGCATTTCTGTAGATGTGAATCGCACGGAACTGTCGCACGTTTTGCATTTGACGAACTGAGAAAGAGCCGTAAACACTTGGAGAAAATCAATGAATCGATATTCCACCGAATGATCAACTGGCACTTGAATTCCGTCCTTGACTTTCAGTTTCTTACGAGACGCACTGAAACTACTTTCGTCCACTTCAGCAGTTCGGGGATTAAAATACTGCTTCCTTTTTTTCGGCCGCGATTTACGAGATTTGGTTTTTTCACGGTTTTCGCGTGTAACTTTGCACTGGCTATTCATACTTATTTTTTGAAAAAAAAAAAACACGGCAAAAAGAGCAGCAGAGTAACGTTTACGATTCTTTGACGCTGATGCTTCGGAAGCTCGTGAAAAACTGATTTTAAAGGGTTTGTATGGTCGAGAATGGAGTCAATTTTCAAGAAAACATCAAACCTCATGTTTTTCGCTTCTTAGAAAAAAAAGGGTTTCAGACAAAGGGATAGGATGACGGCGCAGTCATTGCTTGCCGGGCGCTGCTTGGCGCTGTCTGCGGCCGTGACGAACCGCGCCTCAAAACGCTGTTTTCCTATCGAACTATTGTTCGGATCTCTATGAAAATTCAGGAAAATGTTCTCTAGGAGTTGTACTTTAGGATTCAGCAATGAAAAATTTTTCGATTTTTTGAAAAAAAAAAAAAAGGTATATAACCCCTTAAGTTATAATACAGATTCAAACACGTTTGTACTCGTTTTCAAATTTCTATAGAGAAAGAGAGGGGTGTTGTTTAGGAATTCTATAGAAATCGAACCAGCTGCAGCAGGTAACAATAGCGCGCTCGAGTCAGGTAGGTATAAAAATCCGACAGGTATAAAAATAGTCATAACTTCATCAATTTTGCTCCGATTGACTTGCAATTTGGACACAACATTCTTGAGATGTTATGCAATTCAAAGAAAGATTTTAAACCCTCTTCCCCCCTTAAAGTGGTTTGTCAATGCCTCCTTTAGAATTGAGCTTGTGTAATGGATTTCTAATCGAAGTCGTTACGATGACTCTATGAGGAGTCGACCTAGCACCGACAGCAGGACGTAAAGTCCTAAAAGCAAGGCTACAAACTGTACTTTTCCAGTCAACTGTTCGGCCACTCGAAAGTTGAATGATTTGCGGCTGCTGGCGGACTAGCTCTGTTTGGCGAAGTTTGCGGACGTGGGTCGGGCCACTAGTAAACTTTCGCTCCGGTTCCATTATTGAACCAGCCACCGTAAAGCCCGATTTATTGTGCGCGACATTTTCAAATATAACTTCAATTCTTTTTCAAATTCAATTCCACTCATTTAGTATCCATCGCGCATCCATAACCGAAAAAAGTTAAACCATTAAACCGCGAAAGTAAATCACTAAACGATGAACTTACCTACCACCACCACTTTCCTCATGAAAAGATACCGACCAATGGAAGGAAAGCTCATGGCTGATATTTTAATAATTCACTATTTTATTGTATTCATATTCAATTGGAAATATAGAGCTAATATTGAATAAAATTAACTACCGATTCTTTACTTTACTTTTTGTAACCGTTAATATTGCTTCCAATGCATCCAAAACGTTGTAAGCAAGGATTGTTTACATTTTCTGAAAATTAAAATGTATTGTGATGCTCTTCTTTGTTTGAAATATTGTAAATTTATAAAATTTTTAACTATGCATATTCATACACACAGCGACAGAAAAAAAAATTATTTCTTAAGAGAAGTTCCATCTGCAATAAGAGAATGTTATATGAATGGTTGTACCGTTAAAAAAGAAAAAGTTGTAGTATTTATTAAAATAAAAGTAATAAATCGTATCTACAAACAAATATTCAGTTGATTTTGAACATTCCTCACATATTATGATTATAATCAAAATAATCAGCAGTAATTAAATTGAACATTATTGAACAACAATTGAACATTGAATAACATCAAATGTAAAAACTTAATACTTTTTACTTTCTATTGCAAATTTTAACAAATTGTAAGTAGCACTACTATTGCCAAATTCTATCTGAAAGCAATATTGTTTTTAATGATTCGCAAAATTTATGCTTAAATAAATAGCTCAACTGCTGTTTGTAGTTGTTAAATGTTTAATTCTAAGTGAAAATCATGTAAAAATTCTTATGATGCTAAAAATATTCCGAAAAATGTTGAAACGCAAACTATCTTGTTAAGAATATTTTTTTAAAGAATATAATTTTGAAATGATGTATTTGTTATTAAAGTAGATATGCGTGCAAATTCGAAATTTTTTAGGATACAATTGAATAAAAAAAATATATAAAATTTTTGAATGTTCTTAAAAAGTTCTCGGTTTTCAATGAAATGCATAAAATATTGTTAAAGGTAAGATTTCCAGGTAAATATGCGTGGCTTACATACGAGTATCAAACACAATAGTCATAAAATGTTTATATTTTCCAATTGTTTGCCGAGATAAGTACGGAAAGTAGGAAACACCTTCTAGGTGCGAATTTTGTTTTTATCGGTTTCCGCTAGTTGAAGCCTTTCAAACTTGGCTTCCCGGATCAAGGACATCAAATATGAAAATATTTAGGTATTAATTTGGTCTTGCTTGCAATAGGCATTTTCTTTTTTGACTAGAACAACTTAGAACTTCCTAGAACAACTAATATCATCCCCTATTGTGTCTAATGTACCACTTTATTTATATATTTATGTATATTAGGCGAGCTAGTGTCCTGTGTGGTTTAAACTGAACAGGTAAGCTGTATATTTTATTTCTAGATAGTAAATAAAAAAAACAATGCCGTTATTATACATGATTATGGCCTTGTGTTTCATTTATTGCTTAGTTAAGACAAATAATTTAATTTTGAATGTATTTTTGTCTTGTATTTATCTAAGAGATCATTGTATAACTTGTAAACAAATTAGTATGCTATGAAATTCTTTCTCGCGAGTGATGGTCTGTTCGAGTCGATGCCAAAAAAATAAACAAAATCGACAAAAGACCTTCCTATCTGACTCCTTTGATAGTGAAACTCCTCTCCATCGTTCGGAAGCTGAATCATTTGTGTACCGATTTGTTGCGACGAACGATCAACACTCCTTTTTTGCATAGGAAGGTGTGAAATTTTACGTTATTTCTTGTTATTTCATCCCATTTCCACTTATCGTTTCTTATTTACGTTCTACTGAGTGTATTTTCCTGTGTTCAGAACTTCAAAATCGATATATTATCTCTGTCAAAGTTAAAAACAGCATTTTGGAATGGAATATCAAAAAAATCTAATATTGACGTTTTTTCCTACAACTTCTCTACTTTGCCATATATTCACCTGAAATAATTAGTACACAACTCAATATATTTCAAATTCGTATAGTTTAACTACATGGGGATTCTTCCCGGACCAGTGCCGACCTTCAATTACTTGAAATAATTGCAAAGGACATGTATAAAAGTGGCGAGTGACGACGGAAATGCTTGACTTTTCTTATAGAAGAACTCAGGTGAAGTGGCTTCGTGTGTTATCGGCAGTATCGGCTCCGAGCTATTCAAGCCAAGTGTGGATGAAAATCTTTTGACTTTTGAGGAGGTTCAACATCTTCAAAATGACTGGTGCTATCAAATTCATATTGCTATCTGCTCTGGAGTCGTTGGTCTCACCAAGGTGTAAAATGGTTAAAATCCGCGAACAGGAGAGACAGAAAAGAAAATTAGAGAACATACGCGAACAGTGGTGGCTCCACCGGCATCTACCATTAGCACGCCGCGTGTGATTTGAATTTTTAATGATGTACCAATATGACGTCCTGCAGAACACAGATTGATCCCTCAGACATATGGTCTCACAGTGTTCCAATCGGGTTACTTGAAATTGTTTCTTGCATGTTAGGCATTTGTTAATCAGGTTGGGACGAATCAGAATGAATTATCCTGAACTCGCTAGTAAGTACTCTCATTTTCACAACAAGCGCAGCATGCGTCATCCGTTCGAATCCCTTAAAGTTTGGCGTGATCATCGGAAGAATGGTACCCCATTAAATTGCCACCAATGATGATGATATTCTTTTGTTTTTTAGTCGAAATGAATCATTTGTCCTTGGTTTTGTGATGGTCATGTCAAAAAGCACGGGCCAATATGCAATAGTTCAAGACATTCGAGACTGTTCCTGTCCCCAGACGATTTCGTCGTTTTCCCCTTTTCAACGTTTCTTTTACATTACGTCTACTAGATGCATTTAGATCACAAAATATACTTATTAGCTCACCCATTCTTTAATCCCTTTATATCTTTTCACAAAAGAACTTAAAATTCTAAATTGAATCTTACGTCACATTGGTAGTTTTGTGCGCCTGCCGACAATCCTGCGCTTGTTGTAAAAGTTTAAAGGTCTTACTGCGCAAGAATTTATTGGCTTTATTTTTGCTGTTCATTGTCGTTACTGAGCCCGATTTAATTCTCATTACTTACTCAAGTTTGTAACTTCTGCTTTGTCGCGAATGATCTGAAAAAACGATTCCATCGCTGCTTGCCTCACCGGCCTTAAAACTGTCAACATAGTTTGCACCACTATCACCGAATTCGAAGTATTTTTCATCGTTTTTCAGTGTAGGCAACGATCTCTTAGATTAAAAAAACTCTCCGCTCTGGTCGATGTTGATCCTATGAGGGGTCGATTTGATTGCATATCTTTGGATAGCTTTGTGATTTCATATAATAATTAAAGGCTCTCTCAATAACAATGAAGGTTTTTAATGTCTAACCTTTCATGGCAAGGTTTCTTTGCCCTAAAACGTAATCTCTATTCGCAAGGTTGTCTCTCGTTACAAAATAGTACCGTCTGTTGCCTGCAGCCGTTTGCGTACGTGTTTGTTAGAAAGTTTCGTTATGTTCACGGTGCTTTTTACCGAGACATGCATTCAAATTTCCTTCCAGGATTTTCAGTCTCAAGGGCGTTAAACTGATAGCTCGCTGATCATTTGCTTTACAATGGTTGGCTTCCGCCCGCTTTGGTACAAGTCTCCAGCCAAAAGAAATATTTTCTTTAAATGTGGAGGCTTCATATTTTCACCATGATCCATATAATATTGATGAGGAAATTGTGAAATCACAAAATATAGATGATTTTCATGCATCCAAAATGTTAAAACCCCAAAAAATTTTTGTTGTGTTAACAGTCATACTAACCTATGTAGATTTCATTCCCTTGAAACTTGGAGTTTCCTAGGTTGCTGTGGATATACTTGGAAGAATCCTAGTTTAGTGCCGTCTGCAGATTTATAAGTTCATCGACTTGTATTGTATCTTACTTGTTCCTTGGACGTACTCTAACGCTGCTAAGTGCGTTGGTACAGTACTACTTCTTCTCATGAGATGAGGTCCGGAGCAAACCCTTCGTTCTTATTTGCAGTCTTGTGCCTTCAACACTGTTTTTTAGTAGCTAAGTTTCAGTATCGCCTTTTGTCTTTGCAATTCCTCGATTCCCGTTGGTAATCTGCCGCTTTTTGTTGATTCTAGGATATACTGGCTCGTTCCCTCCAATAATATCGCCAGAGTGATTAAGCCGCGATTGGGCTTGCTTTGTTGCAGTTCGGTTCCCAATTATTTCGGCCCTCGTGTACCAAACATAGGTAAGTGTCATGTTTGTGACTTGATTGTTTATCACTTAGCTTTTCGCCTTGTGGCTTTCTGACGAGTTGATCTCAGAAAAGGTCGTTCAAACCATTGAGATGTTTACAAGCCCCCACACAGCGTGAAAGCGATGAAAATATCGACTAGGAAGTATTGTCAACAACAATGCATTATTATAAACAATAAAGAAAATAACTCTTAAGCTAAGAAATTGTTTAATTGCTTGGTAAGAACAGTTTACTTACATCAATGTGTTGTAGTCAAAACTAAAACGAATTTTATGTTGTATTTTATAATTATGTTCTATTACAAAATATATCACTTAAATTTTAATCGAAATACATTTTATTAAATTTAAAATATTTTAAATCTCGAAATTCTCTACTCAATTGTAATTGAGTCTCCATCAAAAACTGGGCTTTGGGGTTCAGACAACGGCCTGACTCCCGGACTAACTGGAGTGTATGCTCGACTGAACTGTGGCCTATATCCCGGACTATCTGAGTTATACCCTGGCCGACTTGGTGTGTTAGCTGTATTTGAAGAGGACGGCGGATAGACCCACGAATCTAGTGGACTTGTTGATCCGTACAGCTCTTTTTTCGTCCCATATTGTGGACTTCCAGACGCATACAATATCTCGATATCCTTGTCATCATCATCTACATGCATCTTCCACTCATTTTCCTCGTCATCCGACGAGCTTTCACCCAAATCACTTTGCAATTCTTTTATAGCGCGCATCAAAACAAGGAAATCATTTTTCCTCGTCTCCAATTTTCGCTGCAATTGTGCTTTTCGCTCCTCCAGCTCGTTCAGTTCCTTTTTCAACATATCCAACTGCTCCGTTGTCTTCTTACGATCCGGTTGCGAATTTATGACTTTAGCAAGCGCATCATATTCCATTCGATTTTTTCGAATCTGTTTGGCAAGAATTAAATCCTCTTTGCTTGACTCGATTTCGCGCTTGGCAATCTCAATGCTTGTTTCGATTGTATCTGAAATCGTCTCATAATTTTTCAACTCCTGCTTCATCATCTTGGTTGCAAAATCCGATTTTGTGACGGCAAATTCACACTGTGCCAATTGCGCCATAAGTCGATCGTACATAATTTGACTGAAATGTCAACAAAATTAGTGAGGATATTTCATTGATAACGTTTTTCTGTCGTGTAGATCAAAAGACGTACTTGTTTTCGGGCGAATCATTGCTGTTGCACCATTTCAAAAACGTTTTAAGAAGAACATTCAATCGTCGGTCATCGCCAGTACCATCTCCATCAATAAGTAGACGTCGTTTGATAACATCCTCTAGAATGAAAAATTTTTAGCAAGAATTGTTTTATTCAATATATCATATTCGTACCGTCAGTCATTTCGTCCAAGTTGTTAGATTTGCGTGTAAAGTCAAAACATAACCTTATTTATTTTCGATTTGACAGCGGCAAATAAACTATGACAAAGTGTGGTGAAAAGAGAAACTCTCCTCGGAGAAAAGTAAGTTAAATTTTGGTTTTGTTTAAATTTTCAAATAGAGAAAAATTTTTATAAATTTGAAAGAAATCTCATATATGAGCTTTTTAAAGGAAATCATCTTCACGAAAATTACTTCACTAGCTGCGGGCGAAAATCGTTGGAGTTCTGCTCCCATTTTAACGTTATGTCATAAACGTTAATATTTCTCATTTATTTTTCATTTCTAGCTATAATATTTGTCTCGTCATTGTGCTGGAATGAAACTCAAAGTTGAAAATCTTAGTAAGATCATTTTTAAGGAACCCATCTGCATGATAAAGTAATGTAATTGCAATGCTACCGATTTATATTTTTCGGAACAAACATCGATTTCCCTCGAAAAAAAATTCAACGAAAAGGAAGCTTTGCAATGATTATTTGCCTGTCGCCTATTCCTTTCACGTATTGGTCATCTTACAGCGTTTGAAAGAATATGAGCGCGCGGAACTCTCGCCAACAGTAGAGATAATTCGAGGATAAGACATTGTCGGAAGAAAATTATTTAACTCTTTGAGAGGGGCCAAATCAAAAGCCATTTACATTCTCGTGTTCATGAAATAATACCATGCTTTTGTTCAAGAATACAACAGACTCCAGGAATTAAATTAAGAAAGATTCAAATCGCTGAAAAGCCCAAGAATTCTCAGAAGGTTCTACAAGTCCTAGAAGACCAACGTCCGGTAGCCCTTGCGGCAGAACTAAAGCAAGATATTTGCGGTAGCATGAGTGAACAATGCGAGTTCTAATACAGATGAACATAGAGAACTTGCTAAAGAGCCCTGCAGATAATTGGTCCAGTTTTTTTTCGTTAATGGAACAAGCTGCTTTGGACTTCCACGCCTTTTTTTGAATCCTCAGCTCTGTAGATAGAACAAACATGAAATTCGGCATTCTCCATAGGACGGGTCATTATATCTGATCAGCCTGATGGCCTGAGCAGCTAGTACAATCTCATTTCATGAAAATGTAAGATATTGGTCCATAGAATGGAAAGTGCCTCAAGTTGGTTCCGGCCAGAAATGTTTTTGCCGAAATTATGCCTGCGTAAAGTAGGAGCAGAACAACATCTCTGCTTGGGGAAAACAAAGCTTAGGAACCATCACCTTATTCCATTAAATTCCGAAACACTGATCGACTCTGGAGAGGGTAAACTTTGTAATATAGTGTCGCGTAAATTATGTCGAAGTCAAAAGTTCAAATCATCTAGTGCGAATTATCCGGATCAAATCAAGGCAACAGGAGAGCAGCAAGAGAATATGAGAACTAACAAAAATTATCAACCGGTGCAGAATGTCATGCAGATTATATTCCAGCACTCCAAAAGTACAGCAGAAAACCGAGAGCATGCTAGAACTCATGATCTCCGGTTTAGAGAAATTTACGTCAATAAAAAGACTGAAAATGTAACAATTTGTGCATTCTAGTTCGTAGCCTATTTGTCCTGACTAAAAAGAACATGAACACTTTTTCGAATCCTCACCTTCTTAGATAGACCAAAGATGAAGTTAGGCATTTTCCATGGGACGAGTCATATCTAATCGGCCTGTTTGGCGGATAGATATAATGAGCTACGACAATTTCAATTCATGACGATGCAAAGTATTCGTCTCGGATTACACCAAAATAGATTAAAATTGATGTAGATTGATTATAGATTGAATACTTACATGACTTTTGGTTGACAAAATGTTTCAGTGTGTAATAAAGGTAATGTCTAAACTCTCACTTTTCCAAAATCGCAGAATTTGAGAGCGTGGGAGGAGGTGCGCGAAATAAAGCCAGTAACAACATCAAAACGTTTCTCAAAACACTGGCCGAAAGAATAGAGAAATACGGAAAGGTTACTGGAATCGCCTATACACTAAACTGAACATAACAGGATAACATGTAAAGAGAATGGAGCTGAGAATATTAGGGGGAAGTTAGTGAAGACCAATTTTCCAGTATATCAACATCATTACAAGTGATGTTTTATGTATCTAGGCTAATAAGTACTAGTAACACCAAAAACTCAGGAAAGGGGTTCTCTTAGGAAATTTTAAATTATGCTAATAGAGGATTGGTTGTCTGAGAAGATACCGATAAAGACAAATTCATTAAGATTTTTAAAGAGGTCTTCCGAGTATGTAGTTTTCACGTTTAAATCTTCACCTCAAATCGTTCCATTATGGCTGCTGTGTCTATTCAGAACATTGTTGACGTAAGATTTTACCGTTAGGTCTACCTCGCGAGGAATACAGAGGAATACAGGCATTATCACGTAGGAGAAATTATATAGTACCAATGACTTTTTTTTTTTTTTGAAAGATAACTATACTCAGTCCAGAATTCCTGCGTGTTTTTCGAGAGTACGGTGAAAGGGATTCCGATTGATTTAGCTGTTTCCTGCGCAACATGGTTTAAAATATATTCAATCAATACAGCAAAGGGACGGTGTGCTCATATATTTGAAACTAAGAAATAGAAAGTCTCATCCGTTACTTCGTGATTAACCATTGCTTTTGGATGGAGAATATTTTACATTGGTTGCTATATTGAATGGAATGAATTCACTCAGATTAAATATAAATACGTTGTTTGCCTTGCATATATGTAGACTTTGTAAGTATTTTCTTGGATGTCCTTGTGATTTGCCTACTGTATAAAAAAGTGGAAGCATAGAAGGGCTTGTTATAGAAGGTAGAGTAGACTTCCGTAAACATTACTTTGATTCTTAACTTTAAAATTTTTTGACATTTACATTTAACATTTTTTTAAAAATATCGCAGTTTATGTAGTGTCGGGAAACTATTTGATGTTTTATTTAGCATCGGTGAAGCTGTGTTATATCAATCTTATTGTAGGTCGTCAGTCTCCCGCTGCATCGGATTCGAGTGTTTTTACAGATCTACTACTACTATACTTCTGAGTACATATTCTGCATTATCACTTATATTAAATTTATTATTTGTAATTTTAAACACAAGCCACTATTCCTAGTTACATGTGCAGGCTGCGGTTTGAAAATGAAGAGTTCACGAATAAAATATGTTCATTTACGTTTTCTTTTCCTTTTTTCGTCAAATTTAGATTTTTTCTATAGTTCGATTCTTTCCAAACAGGCATATTAAATTCACCCATTCCATACAATTATCTATCAGTGTTTCGTAATAAATTCAGCTGATTAAATATCCACCACTTATGAAAGAAGTCCATCGAATCGAAGCCATGGAAAATGAAGCTGATTGCATTGTAAATTGGAAAATAAAGCGCATATTGTCGCTGCTAACATAAACAACTAGACCTAATACTCAGTAACGTATTAGGTTCGTATTTCAAAGCAGATTCAACACTAATTTTTGTGCTCCTAGTTAGTGTTGTTGAAGGAATTTTTAAAAAATTGTGTGTAATTTTGACTTGTTTATCGTTTTGATCTGTTATCTTACAATGGAAAGTGGAGAAAGAAGTAGGGTCATTTTGAATTCTGAAACGAAAAAAGCTAGACTCTGCAATGATAACATTTCCTGTTCGCGGAAACTCCACGGAGGATGATAAAAATATGAGAATTGTTAATACCAAGGCAAGGGCAGTAATTCTTGAAGATTGAATGGAAATATGCGAGTCTGCTCAACGAAAGCCATCGTTTTGGAGTCGTCAATGTGGATAACTCTCATTGACACAATTTATCACTTAAACGTAAATTCAAGCGATGACTTTTCGTGAGAAGGTTATCATTTCAGACTTACATCTAAAACTTGTTTTTCTCAGATTTTCACCAAATAAACTTGCAAAAGACGCTCAACACACGACAGACATTCACACTTGCTATCAGATCGTTTTTTTTTTCTTTGGAGTTACTTTGTTGAAATTGTTTGATTTTGTTTTTATTGCGTCAAATGAGAAAAAAAGGTATATTTTTAGTTAAATTGGAAATGTCGGTTTTATAAGATGTAAATAAAGTAATAACCAAACTGAATTTCTGCTGTTAATTATTCCGACAATATTCCATTTGCGACAATCTCTGATAATTAATTATGACAATGAGCCCGTTTTATTCGTGTATCCTTCAAATATTTTAAGCAATGTCGATTTCATATAAGTATGAGGTATCATATTCTATGGTTAGTTACATTATTTCTCGCAACTTCGTTTAGAAAAAGTTCTCCGTATATATGGCATTCCTAAAACAGGACATCCAAAGGTGTCAATAATATTCACCACGGCAAGTCTCGTGTCACTTGATAGCCCGAAAATCTGGGCATCGTTGAATTTCACGATATCACGGTGGGAGTTTTGTTTTCGTGTTTTTAATCTTCAATTTGGCACGCGTAGTTCGCATTTTGATTCGGTAAATTGTCTGCATCTAGTTAGAAGTTGTAACATGAATCGAGATTTCGTTGTCTCGCAATGATATCAATTCTGAATTTAGTGCAGCGGAGCCGCATTTCAAATGCGTGTCGATTTTATTGCTCAATGTCGAATAAGGTGAGGAAGGCCTAATTCCTGTAGGTGATTCTTAGATATCACCACGCTTTGGGGGATGGCCGGGTGTGAGATTTGTTTTTGTTATCCAACCTGTGGGAGGTTGAGTATTCATCGTGCATATTAATGACTGTTTGCTTTTAATTTTCCAACCTTTACAATTTGCTCACATCTTCTTTGTAACCTATTTCTAATGTTTATTGTGTTCATTGCAGCGCGGTATTGTACTTGGTGTTCATAGAAAGGCGGAAGACAAATACGAGCTCACTTCATATGCTAAAAGTTACGATGACTCGATCCAGGGCAAGCTGTCAGAACATTTAAAAATGTAAGTGCAATAATACCTGAAATGCGTGGATGCAAGCCTTAGACTGAAAGAAGTAGCAACAAAAAATCGATTGATATGAATGCTTACCGAGCGATTTTATCTTCTCTAAAGCATTGTTAGAATCTTAACTTTCTTCACTAAAGTTGTTCGAAAACGTGAAATCGAATGAATATTCCCAATTATTTTCACAAATATTTATGATATAGGGCAAGGAAACGATTATCTTACCATACGGTGTTGTGTTGTATCATACGGCGGACTGGCCGGCAAATTCCTCTTTCTGTCGTTCATGAGCATTTGCCAACATATTATATGGAGACGTTACACGATGGACGTACTCGAGCATATCCATCTGGACACTTGTTTGCCCTGAATGTATGTATGCACGTCATACGTTTATATATAGTGTTTGTAGTTGTCCAAGAATTTAGGTCGTCCTTTTGATGGTTTGTTTGTTTATGTTGTTTCCCCCGACTCGCTCGTAATGTTGTGCTTTTATGCATACGATTTACAAACCTTATTTCGAATTGAGTTATTACATAAGCACCCTCAAACCTCTGTTTCCACACTAAACAGAATTAGTGATAAGAAAAATAAAAGCAAGCGCATGGCTGTGTCAGAAACAGTAATATAAATAATTAACTAACCTCTATTGGAATTATTCGCGGATGTCTGCTGGAGTGATAATTCCTTCTCGAGATTCGTCCGTAGTATTGTTAAAGACATAAAGGCTTGTAAATGGCCAATAAAAAACTGTGGATATGTTGTTGATGCGTTGAGTTTTTGTAATTCTACGTTGATTTGCTTGTCGTCCAGATCTTACATTTGGTCTGTGACACTCGTCTCGATCAAATTTATGTTGGTTAAAAGCAAAAACCTTCCATGTAAGTTAATATACTATTATCTTGTTGAAATTTCTCATGTTTCCAACACTTTGACGTTTGTATTTTCACATTTTTCACACGAAAAACTCGTTGCTATTTCACATTATTTAAGAATTTATCTTGTTCGCTTTCGTTCTTCCAAAATTAAATTAACCGAAATAATTTGTTCACTTTTCGTTGAACATGTAACTACTTTCGTACAATAGCAACAAAAAAGCGTTTTTTGGCCGCTCAATAATCACTGCCTTCAATCTATTCTCATTCATAGCATGTAAGAAAAACATTAAAAAAACAAATGATTATTTAATTTTTTGAAACCTAAATAACTCCTTCGTTTTTGATGACTTGTACTCAAGTAATTTTTGCGATTGAAGTACCGTTATTTAAGTACCAATTACGATGGCAAACAAAATGTCATTTTAGTTGTTTCTGTATATTCAGTAACACTGAGCCTTAAATCTGTGTTCAATAGCGCGTACATATTACAGGGTACCCTTCATATTACAAATTATTGAATTTCTAATACGGGTGAATCACAAATTTCAATAGCCAATAAACTTAATGTTAAAAAACAATAGTTTCTCGACTTATTAAATGTACGAAGCTACTGAAACAGAGCATAATGTCAATTCGGGTGGACAAACAGATAAACGAAAAGTCATAGCAAACAGCTGAACAAATATTTACAATGAATCCATTTATATTTCTTCAAAACAAGTTGTACAAGAGCTAATCTCTGATATAAACTCGACACTGTCTGCAAACGCTCATTGGAAAATGGCTTGAGAAGTTTCATACCCTCTAAGGAACCTTTCTCAAACATCAATACATCAAAAAAGAGTTACCTTAAAGTTTTGAGTTCCTTTTGGTTAATTTTTAAGACTTTTATAAAATTTAGATATTTTTTCGTGTCCAAAGTTCTTGCCTACCTGGATTGATAAGAACAATTGCATTAGAATTTTTGGAAAAACATATTTCTCCACTCTTCAAAGAAAAAAAGTAAAGAAATATGAATGCTCTCATTCTTCTCCACGCACCCGCTTACCTACGCGCCTAAATAGTTTAATTACGGTGGTTAATCCATGTCTACATTCAACCCTTCCACATCTTGCAAACATGTGGTCACCAACGAGTGGGATTTTGCACCATCTTCTTTATCTAAAATTTCTCCTGCCAGATGTGAAAAAATTTTCTCTTTCGCAACAAAAAACCAGTCCTTTTAAGTCTTCAGACACGGCGGTTCGTAGAGAATCTATCTGTATTCTTTCTCTTTAAGTAAATACAATTACGTGGTCCTTCTTAGAAGGCCTAGGGAACCACCGTGTGTGTCATAGCACGTCTCAAGAGTTGATTGAGTCCAATTACTTGGTCCTTAATAGAAGGCATAAAGACACACAGTGTGTGTCCTCGTTTGATTCACGAGACTCCAGTTGGGAGTTACTGAGAGAAGGCTGCAGAATTTCGTACTATGTGAATCTCCAGGCCCAGCTTCCTGAAGTGACAAGAGGATCCTCCAAGCGACCAGGATCAAACATCTCCAGCATTGCATCTTTATCCTCTGGATAGCGCTAATCATTACACCCTACATCGTCAGAGATTGTTAATTAAGTGAATTGGATTTAATAAAACTGTGTTTGAAGTAACATCTCACGTTTGACATTTCACAACCTCCGGATCCTTAACATTTCGCAAAAGCTCATCTAAAATGGACTGCGGAAAAATGGAAAACCATTTCACATAACGAAGAGTCATGTTTGAGTTTATGTACATAAAATACAAAAACCAAAGACTGTCAATAATGACAACTTTATTAAAATTTAAAATTTATTGTAACTCATAAAAAAGCTGTTTGTCTGTCCCTTTACAGAGAAGTTTTATTGGTGGGTTGTAAAGATGTACCGAGATTTAGAAAATGTGCGAAATGTACCATTTTAAGAAAACCATATTTGAATTATAATTGCTGCGCATGTAGATTAACATATGCAGAAAGAACATTAACATCTGCGCTTGAAGTTTAGTGAACTGAATGACCATTTTTATTACGTATCGCAACAGACGTGCTTGTGTCTATACTTGAATTAGTTTACATGGTAAACGATAGATATTTCATTACTTGAAAAATTTCAGTTTCTGGATAGGTTAAGTATAACCACATTCTTATGTGAAAGGAGAAGGAAAAGGAGTTATGTTACGTTCCTGTCTGAGTGCTATTCAGTACTTGTTTGACTACCAAACTAAACGGTTGCCTTTACACATTAACGCGAAGTCTAGATTAATTAAGTTTAATTTATCACAAACTTTAACGTAACAATACGTTTTGAATTTAACACGGAATCTTATTATTATAAAAATGGTTCAAACAGTCTAAATGAAACTTGTGAAATTCAGATGGAATATGCCATGTTCGGCCCAAAAAAGGAAACTAAGTCCAAATTTTTGTAAGATCACAATAAAGCATGGAGGTGGAAATGTAATGTAATTGACCCACTTTTGAGCAAAAGGGGATAACCCGTCGCAATACTTACGAGATACCTACAAAACTGGGTCATTTTGTGCGGAGGGAAATTTTAGCAAACCATATGCTTCAATTTGCCAAAAGGCAAATGCAGCTTTGATGGGTGTTTCAACATGATGACCCAAAACGCTCATCAAATTTGATCAAAAATTGGTTGTCTACTAATGGGATTCAGGTCTTTGATTGCGCACCTGAATCACCGCACTTCTTTCGAAATCTTCTTTTCGAGAATCTTTCGACATTTTGAAACGTTCAATTAGGCTTCAGCGTTTCAGAAATCAATATGAGCTAAGGAATAGCTCAAGAGAAGTGTAGGAACCAATTCCAGCAACAAATCCTATAGAAGCCATGCCAAAAACAATGTGTGGAAGTCATAAGGAATAATGGCTATCATACTAAATATTAACATTTGCTTATGTTTCAAACTAGAAAATTTTGAGTTGTTTTAACCTAGAATCTAATTTTTGCTACAGTCAGAAGGTAGATACATATTTAAATAAAAGTAATCAAATTATTTTGAATAACTAAATTGTGGAAGAATATGCGGGAACTTGATAACTTCAATGGAAAAAGTCTCTGGGGTTTCGAAGAATGCGGAATATATTCCCGATAATAATCATTAGTCTTTTAAAGATTCAGCATTTGATTAATATCCAAACAGGTATATTTAGAAAGAAAGGTGGAAAGAGCTCAAACTAGTTTCGAACACGCGTCCCTGCCGCTTCTCGTCAGGTGCTTACTCACAGGCTGGAACGCATCGATTGGCACTACCAGCTAGGTGGATGTCGTCTGGTTATTTTTACTTATTATTATTGCTCTCAGCTGGAACTTGTCCTATTTGCCAAATTGGCTTTGGTTAGCTTTATCAATTTTAGGAGTTTTTGGTTGATCAATTTATCGATTTTCACTTACAACTTGTAAGTGATTTATACCCTTGCTAAGCTAACTCAGCGAAGACTCATGGGTGCGGAAGTTTTCGAAAGTGAATTTATATTTAGAAAGAAAGGTGGGAAGAGCCCGATTCGACAAATTTGATCAAAACTTCCGCACCCATGAGTCTTCGCTGAGTTAGCTTAGCAAGGGTATAAATCACTTACAAGTTGTAAGTGAAAATGAATAAATTGGTCTACCAAAAACTCCTAGCATCCAAACAGGGTTTGTAAAAGCTGTATCAATTTCTTGTTGCTTTCATACCTTGCTACGGTCATGTATCTATCACGTCATTTCGCGGAGGCTAACGGACCGTATTTCAAAAACGGGATTATGCATCTTATTATTATTGGGATGTTCGATAATTCATGTCGTTTTTTCTCATACTTGACGTGAACTGTGTATTTCATGTAGTAGTGATTGCATGGCTTATATTATATACTATTTTAAAGATTAGACTTTAGACTTTCCTATCAATCCTATCCTATCTTTCCTCAAAAACTGAGCGACATTAGTAAACAACATGGCCAACCAAAGAGAACATTATCGACATGTTTTATTGTTTAACTTCCGAAAGGGCAAAAATGCGGTGCAAGCTCGAACGAAATTCTCTGGATATTATGGTGTGGGCTGCCTTACTGAACACCAGCGTCAGCGTTAATTTGTTCGCTGTCGTTTTGTAAATTTTAATTTGCAAGATGCACGACGTCAAACCACTACTGTTGACGACAAAATAAAGGTATTAAAAGAAAAAACGAAATTAATCAGCGTATGACAACTTGAGAGAAGGCGGAGAAGTTTGACATATCCAGTTTAACCGTTTAATTGCACTTACAACAGCTTGGTTACGTTAACAAACTGTGTGTTTGAGTTCCTCATGAATTATAGATAATATACCTCATCAAACGCATTAACATATGCGACTCTTTCCTGAATCATAACCAAAACGACTCATTTCTGAAAAGAATCATAAAGGGTCATGAAAAATGGATTGTTGACAATAACCTCGTCAGAAAACGATCATGGACCAAGGAAGATGAGCTCGCATAATCGATATCGCAAGCTCATATTCACTAAAAGAAAAGAATGCTTTCTTTTTGGTTGGATCAGAAGGGTATAGTCTACTTTTAACTGCATCCAAGAAACCAACCTATTGAGTCGAATCTCTACTGTTGTCAATTATCGAAATTGAAGGAAAAAATTAAGAAAGAACGCTCTAAACTGGCGTCGCGCAAACGTTCCATCATGATAACGCCAGAACGCACATCTCCGATAACCGGTCGAACATTAATTGATCTCAATTGGCAACTGAGGCCACCCTTTACACTGACTTAGGCCCTTAGCTCCCCATGTGTAGTACTATTGTTTACACATGGTCTATCCTGTCATCGTACAGAAGCCAAGGAGTTCCGCCAGTTCTGTGGTCGAAAAGTGTTCCAATTCTGTTACGCCCGTACACCTCAGCCAAGTAAAGCGTTTGATTGCCAGACTCAGGCAATCTAGGAGGAAGTGTTCTGTACTTTCTTCCTCCTCGCCCCAAGCTCGACAGGTGTCATTCGTTTGGATTCCTATTCGTTTGGCGTGTTGACCTAGAAGATTATGGCCCGTTAAAACTGCCACCAATGTTCTAACACCATTTCGGTTTTTCCCTAGGAGTTGTTTTGTCCGCATTTGATTAGGGTGAGGCCAAAGAGATCGGCTTATCCTGCAGTCGTTCCTGTCATTCCAAGCCGTATCTGTCTCTTTCCAGAGGATTTCGTCTAGTTCCCTTTTCACCGTTGCTAGTGGCACTTTAATTGTGTCTATTCTAGTGGCGTTTTGGTCGGCTGATCCAGCTCTCGCTAGCTCATCCGCTCTTTCGTTTCCCTCTACACCGCTGTGTCCAGGGACCGATGTCAGATTTACATTTACTCGGGTTGTTGCGGTTTTTAGAGCCTGCTTCCAATCCTGCAACAGTTGTGAAACTACTCAGTTAGAGGCAAGCGCCTGCAGTGCCGACTTACTGTCCGAGAGTATTTGTATTTTTCCATTAAGGTTGTTTGTTGCCTTCCGAGTGGAAAACTGTGGTGTGGCTCTCCAGTTTATAACTTTGGTTCAGTTGCGGGTGATCTGGGAAAAAGATTCCGGCGCCGCTTCCCTCATCCGTTTTGGAACCATCGGTGTAGATCATAATCTCAATTCCAGATGTGAAATCCTGCACCGTTTTCCACGCTTCTCTGGTCGGAATGCTGATATTGTATGGAACTGTTGTGTCCACTACTGGTTGAGTTCTATCCAGCTCCCTTTTACTTGACGGGGCCATTCTCTCCATTTTTTCCAAAATGCATACGTGCCCTGTTTGTGTGTGGTTAGACAACCCATATGTGGATTTTAATCTGATGCTTGCAAGTGATGCCTCTCTGAAGATGAGTTTGTCGAGTGGCATGAGATTAAGCATTATCTCCATTGCAGAAGTTGGCGTAGTCCTAATGGCACCTGTGATGCCAAAGCAAGCCATTCGCTGGATCTTCTCTAGCTCTTTTGCAATGGTTTTCTTTTGTAGTTCCACCAAACCAATGCCCCGTAGGTGGTTATAGGCCTCACTACTGTTGTGTAGATCAAGTGGGCAATTTTGGGTTTTATTCCCCAGGTTTTCCCCACTAGTCTTTTCATTGTGAAGAGCGTCGCTGTAGCTCTCCGTCTGACTGCTCCTATGTGTGGAGTCCAAGTTAGTTTACTGTCCAAGGTTACTCCTAAGTATTTCACCTTGTTTCAAACTGATATGTTTTCCGTCAATGATCGGGGGTGAAAATGTCTCCAGTTTACGGCGCTTTGTGTAAAGCATAAGCTCTGTTTTGTCGACATTGATGCGCAGTCCGTTTAGTTTCGCCCACTCAAAAAGATGAGAGAGTGCGGTCTGCATCAAATCCGACATGGTTTCCGGGAACTTTCCACTTATCAGTATAACGATACGCTATCGTTTTGAAACCCTTCCCGTTGAGGTCTTCCACTATTTGGTTAACTGTGAGTACCCAGGCGAGTGGTGATACTGTGCCGCCTTGTGATGTACCCTTGTTAGTCCATTTATTCAAGAATACGCCGTTTTCTTCGGCTGTAATCTTCCTTTTAGCTAGTAGTTCCGTCATCCATTTAGTTACATTTAGTTATGGCTCTATTGCATATCTTTAAATGGCTGCTACTATGCTCTCAGTTTTTACATTATTGTAGGCTCCCTCGATATTAATGAAGGCCGGCAAAGTGTAATCTTTGATGGCGTTGAGACTTTTGATTTACAAACAGTTTTAGTGACTCAAACATTATACCCGAATGAGTGCTTGTTTGTGCGTCGGTCAAGTGTTTTTTTGTTTGTATATTTGCATGTTTTCTATTACTTTAAACCGCCGGTCTTTATGTGGTAAATCTAGTACCTTCACTGTTTCCTTGACGCATGTTAGTATACATTTGTTGTTAATCATGTGGATAGCGAAGTTGGACTCAATGGGTGCGTCCGGTTTTCTTACCGTTTTGTTTTTGGAAAGCACAGATTAAATATCACCATGTTTATCCAGCGGATCCTCTTCGTTTATGTTTGTTCGTAGTATTTGTCTCAGATTGCTCCTTGTTTGCAAAGACGTGTTGATGTTGTATTTCTTGTATACCTCCGCCAATTTGTACGTCTATTTTCTTTTATATGTTAATGTTGTCCAAGCTTTCTTGTCGCTTTGTGATTTTTCAGTGCTTTCCGGGTGTTTTGCAGTTCCTCCTTATCTTAGGGTTTGTTAGGGGGTCAGCTCCAGTCCTGTTATTCATTGCCTGATTGTTGCGTTCTCATGCTCTTAGGAATGGTTGGACGAGTTGTGTGTAATTGTGTCTGTGGCAGTTTTCTATGTATTATCTCGTATTCGAATTCGTTTGATATTTTGCGGTTTTTAGGTTTTTGTGTTGCAACAAAACAAAACAACAACTCTTCAAATAAGAGAAAATTTATTTCATTGTATATTTGCATTTAAAGCGATGAAATAATAATTGCAAGCCTCAAGGAATGCTCGCCGTTCTCGTGTAGATAAGAATTCCAACTTAAAGTTGATAGAGTTCGCAGATACTATTCCCGTAACTGCGAAAATGTACGAAAATGTACTGACCATATTCTTAAAAATCAGTCCAATGCCTAGATATAACTCATGGTATAAAAAAATGCCTTGCATGGTGGTTGGTCTTATCAAGGCGCTAAATAGACTTATGCTGAATGTAAATTTTTCTCGA
Source organism: Stratiomys singularior (assembly GCA_954870665.1). NCBI lineage: Eukaryota > Metazoa > Arthropoda > Insecta > Diptera > Stratiomyidae > Stratiomys > Stratiomys singularior. Next base: position 27,873,515 of record OX940881.1, on the reverse strand, counting down.
AAAAATAAGTGAAAATTGTTGACTTTGAATTAGGAAATTCAAGGCATTGAAAAGCAAACATGCAGTCACATGGATCATTGAAAAAATTTCGTCACAACGCTGTCTCTGTGTTTCATCTTCGTGGGATATATGAAGAATACACGAATAAAATGGGCTCATTGACATAATTAAAAATCAGAAGTAATCGCGAATGGAATATTATTGGTTAAATTTAAAGAAGAAAATTAGTTTCATTTTATGATTTTAGCAAACGCCAAAGACGTTGAGCGTTTTTGCCGAGTTTACTTTATGAAAAATTTGAGAAAAAAAATGCTTAAATTTGGTCAAATTGGTTCATAATTTAAAAAAGGATTTATCCGCTTTAAAGACGTCAAAAGGAGGCTCCTTTTTCCACTCCTAAAAGGAAAAACACCAAGTAGGAGTGACCAAGATTATGAAATGTTGTCATGGCAAAGTTAATCTTTTTTCTATAAGTATGAATCACAAAATAGCTTTAAGTGTTTAGTATCGCCCGCCATGAAATTATAAACAAAGTTGTGAAGAAGCGAACAAACATCTTCACTGCCTTTTCTCCCTTCGGTTTCAAAATAAAGATGAAAAATCCTCTTAATTGAATACAAAACATGCATATTGAAAGTATTTATGGTAAATTCTCTCTTGTAGTAAACATCATTTGTAGGAATATTCGAAATAGACAGAGATTTTTCCCATAATCGAAACATATAGCTTCTGTAGTGTGAGACGAATTGCAAGTATAAAATCTTGCTATACGTTTCCCTGTATGGAAGGTGTCTGCTTTCAGCAGGTGTGCTTTTGGCTCAAGTCAATTGTGTCTTTCTTCAACTTATCTTGTCGTTGATCAACTGGAAGACAACATTGGCCGCGTTTTTTACGAGATATGGCTGCAATTATTAGTTAGAGTAGTCGAAAATTACACCTCTAGTTTGGACATTCTCCGCCCCAGTCATGGCGATTAGATGTCCGAAATTGTATTCAATAAAATATAGCGGAAGATGACCTTTTCCAAAAAGAAATTTTATGGCAATCTAAACTTTTAATCCGCATTTTATTTCATTTCAAAGTTTTATACCTCAGTAAAAAATGCCTTTCATGTTGATCGGTAGTCACTAATATTCTCATCTTCCTTGGAAAATTAAAAAAGTGTACGAAAATCCCTGATAGCTTTTTAAGGCGATCCATGAATCCTCCCAGTTTTTAATTATTTCAACACAAGGGAAATACACGTCAGGACGTTTACTATTTGTAAAAAAATGAAGATCTCAAGGAAAGATAACAGATTCCCTGGTCGTATCATCTTTCATTCATCTATTCTGCATGACATCGAACACTATCGAGCGGAAAATGATTGTATCGCGTCTCACATTGTATTACATGCATATTTGACTTTTCAGCAATTATTCGTATTTGTTAACTAGTTGATTATTCACTATACTAAGCGGCTCAAATCAAATGAAGAGAAATGAAGTCGCGAATATTTAGCTTGGCACAACCGAAAACAATTCATTATTTTCTGTATTTTGACTTATTGTAATGAATACACTCGTTGGAGCCTTTCAAGAAACTTGAAAAAGGTTTGGTGTTGTTGTATCCGTCGGGTCTTAGCTTTTAAAACTGAAAACAACAAAACACCCATTAACGCATACAAGACTATGCCTGAAAAGGAGCGGTTTTCCACTGCATTTCAAAAATGTTTGGGGGAACGAAAAGTAATCAAAATTTTTTGCTGTCAATAAATATTTCTTTATTTAAGAAAAGATTAAGAACTAGTAAACAAAATCATTACCATCATTTTTACTTCGATTTTTCGTTGGAATATTATTCAAAGTGGGTTTTCACTTACTCAACATTGTTAAATTTTTTACATCTGAATGTATAGTCTGACGATCAGAATATATGGTAGTCCGACCGCCTGGTGAATAGGGTGAGTGAGATAAAAGTTTCTACACTAGCTCCCTTATTTTTTCCGAAGGATTTTTGCGGCGTGAGACCCCGCGTTATCGTGTTACATGATCCTTTTTTTGTTGTCGACCAACACAGATCTTAACTTTTGGGTTACTCTCTTCAGTTTCACACAATACACTGTTGCTGTAACGGTCTCACCAGGTTCATGCAGTTTAGAGTGTATGATTCCCAAAAATTTCCACTATAGGCAAACATCTGCTTCTATTGTTTATGACGGTCGAGGTGTCGGTCCAGGTGCTTTCCCGAAAGAATTCAATTGTCTTTTCCGTACAAGATTATTGTATGGCACCCACTTCTCATCTCCGGTTACAATCGTCGGATCGGCTTCATATCGAGAAAAAAGGGATGCGCCGTTGTTTGTTGATCGAGCGCCCTCTCCGTCAATTCATGAGGAACCCTAATTCCTTGCCTGTTCAATATTCCTCTGCAACGAAGATGATCGTGAACTGTACACCATGAACAGACAATCTTCGATTGTAGTATCTCAATTTTTTGAAGAGGATCTGAATCTGCCATTGCCTTCAGGATATTCCAATTTTGATTACTTTCCGGTCGCCCTTAAATTGTTTGTAAGATTGACGGAGTATTTTCGACAGTCGTACCTAGAATTTTCCTTCTCTTATCCGCCATCAGCCTGATTAGGGCGCATTTAAACTATGTATAATCCTTTCTTGCAAGCATGTTGTAGGCTTTTTAATTATATCAACTTTTATATGCTGTATTAACTCACCCGACAAATGTAAGAAAGTTGCACGACATCTAAAGAAAACTTAGGAAGAAACCAAAATCAAATGTTAAGTAACCACATCAACATTAGTTGGGCGTCTATAGAAAATTTTTCGGACTCTAATAAAAGGCTGAGGGCAACATATTTGTGGATCGACTTATTTGACTGACATTGTTGTTCATCCTATATTACGTGGCAAAAATACAAACCAATGTTTATTTAATCTGACTTCCACCAAAATCATTGCATTCTGGAGGCTCGAAATATTTTTGGAGGATAGTGTATGACATTAGCGATGCAAACCTGAAAAATTTTCTTAACTGGCAATGTTTTATTTGTGTTGCAATACGCCCCTTTATGGTTTTACTTGGAAAATCCTGTCCCTTTAATCCACTCGTCGTAATTAAGATAGACATGAAAATTTATCGCGTTTCAGTTTTACATTTCAACGTCGTATTATATTTTACTAAAAGAAAAAGGACTAAATGATCAGTATATAAGTATTTGGCAATATGTTACTAAGAGAGCTATCCGAACTGTTTTATTATAAGGTGAAGAAAAAAAGCAACGAATTATTTGTTGTGTTTTAATCGTGTGAATATATTTAAAGAAATATAATTTAGTTCTAATTCTAGTCTGTTCATTTTGATTGGATCGTTTTTGGATTTTTTCTTTTAAAATGTGGTTAAACTCTGAAACATATTGCCCGTGGTAACTTGTACATTTCATTTCTACACAATTATTTTGCACTTCTTGTTGCTACTTGAAAATTATTAGAATCAAACAAAATGTAAAGAAAAGTAGTTAAATGATGGCATTTCCGTTTCAGATTGACTGCATTTTAAAAGAAAACGCATCACGTATATGTTGCAGTGTTTTGTTTTGAAAAAAAAAATCAAATGCATTATTGCCAACGACATGTTAATGATACATGCAAAGTAAGGTTGGAAAAAAACCCATGAAGAGTGATGAAATAAAGTGAAAAAGAAGAGGCTTTAGATCGCTTGTAAGAGAAGGAGCGGTACGAGAATATTAAGAGCGGTTTTAATTATCGTAAAATATAATGACATCCCGTCGACCACGCTCACTCTCTCCGATGGGGGTGGATTCATCGCATCATCATGGTGACGACAAAAAACGGAGACCAGTTGCTCTGAATGGAATAAGTTCAACCGTAGAAGACAAAACGAACGACTTTTTGTGTCCAATCTGTTTTGATATAATTCGTGAGGCGCATATAACACGATGTGGACACACATTCTGCTATGATTGCATACATAAATCAATTATAACATTTAAACGCTGTCCAAAGTGCAACGTAGTCCTTAGTTCAGGCGAATCAATATTTCCCAACTATTTACTAGACGAGCTTATATTGAAGCACAACTTAAAGATGCAACTCCAGGACGGATTGAGTGGAAGCACGCGAACTGGGGACGGGCCGGATGGTTTGAAAAATTTCTTGTCGACTGAATCGCAAAAATTATCGTTAACTGATGTAAATATCATGCTGGAGATTTTAACGCAAAGAAAGCAACTGTTGGAGGCAGAGTCAAGCGCTGCACAAAACCAATTGTTGTACGAATTTCTGACGCATTTGCTTCGACAAAAGGAAGATAAACAAGCTCAAATTATGAAAGAGATTAGTTTAGTTAAGAAAGATTTAGAAAGTGTAAGCAATATTTTGTCTAGTGTGAGTGGGAAAGCGCAAGAGGAAAGCAGTCAGACGAAAGAACACACAGGGGAGAGCAGCAACGCCGAGAAACCATTAACAGTACCAGAAGCAGAAGGCTTCAATAGCTGCATTAGTGGTCTTGTAGATACTAGTTCTAGGAGTAATTTTCTTTCTCGGAAGCGTCGAATGTACTCGCACTTCGATGATTTCGTTTCATCTTATTTCTCAGCTCGAAGCCAAGAGCTGTACTTAGGAACCGATTCCAGCCAATTGAATAACGATTCTAAAGTAAAAGGTGCGACAGTCCGCCAAGGACTCGATACATTCCGCGACAATCTTGTTAAATTCTCTCGCTACAGTTCACTGCGCCCTTTGGCTACCATGCACTATTCTAGTGATCTTCACATAAGCTCAACAATCGTATCCACAATTGTGTTCGACAAAGACAATGAATATTTTGCAATTGGCGGCGTCACAAAGCGAATAAAAGTTTATAATTACTTGGATGTTGTTCGGGATACGGTCGATATTCACTATCCCTATGTAGAAATGGTGTGCAAAAGTAAAATTTCTTGCATAGCGTGGAACTCGTATCATAAAAATATCCTTGCGTCCAGCGATTATGAAGGCGCCGTGAACATTTGGGACGCAACGACGAGTAAACTCACGAAATGCTTTCAGGAGCATGAGAAGCGTTGTTGGAGTGTTGACTTTAACGAAGTCGATACACGGCTAATAGTGTCCGGCTCCGATGATGCTCGAGTGAAACTGTGGTCTTTGAAGGACGAACATTCAATTGCAACATTAGAAGCTAAGGCTAACGTTTGTTGTGTTAAATTTAATCCAAAAATCTCATACCAATTAGCGTTCGGGTCAGCGGATCATGACGTGCATTTCTATGATCTGCGAAATATGAGCCGGGCAATTTGTGTTTTTAAGGGACATAAAAAAGCTGTGTCGTATGTTAAATTTCTCAATACGCACGAAATAATTTCAGCTAGTACTGATAGCCAATTAAAGTTATGGAATGTTAACTCGCCACCTTACTCGTTACGATCGTTTACGGGTCATGTGAATGAGAAAAATTTTGTTGGTCTTGCTACGGATGGGGACTACATAGCGTGCGGTAGTGAAGATAATTCAATGTTTATCTATTATAAAGGACTATCAAAACCTCTATTCAGCAAGAAGATTGAAGTGGGACAAAGAGTGTCCGATTTGGAGAGATCGAATGATCTAAACGAATTCGTTTCGGCAGTATGCTGGCGTAAACAGTGCAATGTTGTCTTAGCTGCAAATAGTCGGGGTCTTATAAATATTTTAGAATTAGTTTAAGAGATTTTTCATTTCAAAAGCGTGACCTTTGTTAAATTAATACGTAGAGATAATCGCTTCTTGTGGTTTAGATGAATTCGTAATGTAATTTAATATAGATGCAACATTTAGTTTATTCGTTTTCAGCTCAATATAATTCCAGCACAAGTCAAATCTGCATATTTCTTAATTTGATTTTCCAATCATCTTTCACGTTCGTGTCGATAATTAAACTCCTTTTCTCAGTATTGAACAAAATGAAGTCTAAATAACACACAATACGCAAATCTAGTGTAGACTTGCATAGTTTGCAAGATTTAATTTAATGAAATGCAGTGAAACAAGAAGTCATTTATAATTTAAGATAGAAATTAATCGCTATTGACTTTTGAATGTTATGTACTATAAGCATAACAATTTCAGAACAAGTTATGTTTGAATGAAGAGATTTTAAGTTAAAATTTTATATATGATTTGTATAATTTTATTGAAGATGGGTTTTAATAAGTTTAAAAACGGAAAACAAAAATAAACAATTGTAGTGATGATTGATATTTTTTTCTTTCTTGGTTTCGCCTTCCATTGCACTCACCGCACGGTTTAAGAAAATACATAAATAAAAACTAGTTATACAAGTCTGAAAAACTCAAATGAAAGGTATTATTGGTTTTCAGTATTTATCTGGATTAAAACGGAAGAACCGTATTTAAATATTTGAAAATGATATAGATTATCAATAAGTAATCGAGTTGAATTACTGCCATAGTGTAAAAAAGTTGTTATCGTAAAGTGGGCAATTCATGTCATATATTTTTGCTAAGATATTAGCAGTTATGTAAAAACTAGAATTTAAAATACTTATGAAATTTGTTGCTGCTTTAATGGATTGAACATTAGCAACCAATCTGATATGAATAATCAAATGTGCTTGTATGATTACGTAAAACGTACGCCTAAGTTTGTATCTTTATGTCAGATTGAAATATTTCTTCGTTCTTTTTCTCTTTAAGGAAACAATTATTTTGCGTATTAGTTTGATGAATAGTAGGACAATTAATGACCCTCAAAATGTTTACAAATTTATTTTTTATTTTTATTTTAACAAGTATTGGACATAAAATGCTTAGATGTCTGACTTATATCATCCCTTCCAAACATAGTACTGACATACTCTGATAGTGACTTCAGGACAGGATTTAACATTCAATTATTAATGTAAAGGTGTTTTTATGAGTTTGCTATTGCTTACATGTGTTGACATATTACGTGTGCAACAATCCCGTCACCTGCTTCGTTTCGTCCGCAGACGCGTTTCGGCGGTGCGCTTTCTTCGGAAAATGGCAGAACAGAAGCGTTTCATTTCGGCGGCCGAAACGAAGCAGGTTGCGGAGGAAAACCATTCAGCGAAATAATCTCGAGAGTTGTTTTCCTCTTCATATGACTGAAAAAGCGACCAGTTGATGCGAGATTTATCAGGTGCCGTTAACGAGGCCCGTGTCTGGGCCAGTTTCTATATTTTCAGCAATATAGGGCGTGTCGTTCAGGAATATCCTGCAGGATTCAGGTCTCTCAACAAGCGAAACTGTATTATCATCAGGTGTCTTATCGTTTCATCTAAGGTATTGCAGAACATGTCTGATGCTCTTTACCCTCCATGCCTCAATAAAATGCTTCTCATTTAAAATGAGTTTATATCATTGTAATTGTAACCTTAAGCCTTGCTGGTAATTTATGCTCACTTCAGATGGATTCGCTTCAAGTATATCTTTCAGTTGATCGTCATTATAATTGCACTCACATTACTTCATTCACGTGGTTCAATTTCCAGATAAGAATTTTTCAAACCACCACCGTGTTCTGTATATCGATTAGCCACATACTTGTTTGGCACCTCTATTATCTCGTCTCGACTGCGTTGCATTACTTCCAAACTCATAGTTTTCAATTGTCCATGTCTTACGAAATTTAACGTCAGTCGACAAAGCAACAGCCTTTTAATAGTCAAAACAGTGCGTCTGAACGTTATGTGGGCCATACTTCCTCAATAAGAAAAAGGAGAATCAGAGATATCTTGTTTTAAAGTTGATGGTTCAAGCAATTGAAAATTTCATATTTATTGTCCCCAACATGTTTAATATTAGAGTTACAATAAAATACCTATAGGAATGTAATGACAAATGTTTAGTGATTAGCAGATCTGAATTACCAGCACTGCCACTAACTTTCCCATGTTTCAATGCGCTGGGGATTGAATATATATTTCCAATGGATCGACTATATTTCCATCATACATGGTAAGCTCTCCTTTCGCATTTTCCTCCTGGTATTTCTGTTGATCTGCCTGATTTTCTTTCGTTGAAATTGTCATTTCACATGGAAATATATTCTATTGTTTCTGCTGTGACGCGTTTGCTATTTTACTCCATTTCCAACAAAGTATGGATTTGTTATCGACCTTCTCACTTTTATTTTCTTGCATATAAACAAAAATAATTTAGGGAATCTCGTCGAACTCTCAAATTCTGCCGCTCAATATAAAACTTTTGCCAAGGAGTTTCATTAATTAATAGCTTTTGAAAAACAACTTTGAAAGATTGATTTCACTGAATTAAGTGGTCCGCGTTAAAGTTCACTCCTCGAAATGAATGAACATCAAAGACCAATCTTTGTTGATTAACGTTCAATTTTGTTGAACGTGTTGTCATCCGGTGGTGCTCTAGTTCTCTAAGATATGCGTCGATGTGTAGAATAATTCGTTCATCAGTGGTTTGCCGTTGCTATAACCGTGGTGGTTGCAGTCTCCAGTCGTTCTCCGATATATTGCTTTTGCCTTTGTTGATTGTAGGCTGAGCGTTAAAATGCTTTTCCAGGACATTGCAGGATTTTTTCATTTCTTCGTACCCTTCTTCCGCCAGACTGTGACCATAAATGAGCCACAGACAAAAACATTAGTGTTTTGCTGTGGAACGCACTTATTGGCTCTTTCATTGGTTTCAAACCGGTTACTCGTGATTCTAACACTTTATCAACTATACACGTGTAAAAGTCAAAATTCATACTTTTTTGCATCATAGTTTTTAGTAACATGTGTATAATATGTATGCATGTCATACAAGAAAATCTCGACTACCTGAAAATTTAGTTTGTATCAACTGATTCGCTATAACAATGAAATAGTATCGCATTTGTTAAGGGGATCTGACATCCCAGAATTCAATTGCATTTTTTATCTTCCGTTGGTCGGGGTCGTTTCATTTGGTACAATACTATTCAAGGCACCATGGTGGGTTTCAAAACAGCTTTTTTCTCAAGGGTGATTAGTTAGCCCAACGCCATTTGTTGGTATGCTTAGATTAATTTTGTTACCAGGTACGGAAAGCTCGGCTTTCTATTCTTATGTTAATTATCTTTAACATAAAAAAATATGTTAATTATCCGAGGTAGTTCCTAGCGACAACCATGAAAAGGTGCAGTTTAAAATCGCTGGAGTTGAGGAGCTGCATGCGTTTTCAAAAATTTCTTAGCAACGATTGTCTTGATGAGGAAACCAGTATACCTTCAGTGTCCTGCTTAGTAGATCAGCAATCATAGTTCAACGCATAGGCTATTAACTAGCGTTTTGGCTTTCATTTGTATGCTATACCCGCGTGAAAATGTTAATTTACGAGGGTAGGTGAAGCTCAATGTTTCGATGTAGAAAGAAAGTTATCATCAAAAAGTTTGTGATAATTTTTTTTGCGTTTCTTTCATTCTTATATAATAATCACAATGACGTATTACAAGTACTAGTAACACTGAAATTATTTATGTCTTCGTCGTTTCTGTGGAATGTTTTTGTAGTTCTTTAACACCTAAATAGAAACCGTTCCACCTCGCTTATTTGTTGAGAAATTTCGATGCTCTAGTGGGCTGCTGGATCTTTGATGATTCAAAAATGTTCACTCACAAACTATTAATTTGTTGTACAATCCATAATTATGCCAAATACCATCTTAGATAGATTTTTTCCTTTTTCGCAACGAGTTTACATATTTGATGAAAAACAATACGATTTCAAATTTCCAATAATTTATTGAAAGGCGAAATAAAATATTAAATTTAAATCCAGATGTGTTTGTCAATGCATAAAATTCTGCCTGCCTGTCAATGTATAAATTGTACACTGCCCACACCAATTGTAATAAAATTCTTAAAACTCCTTGCAATATAACATAGCAAAGCAACATAAATCGCTTTATTTGTTGATAGATGCTGCCGCAAATTTTCGAGTTATAGAAAACTAGGGATAAAACTTAAATGTTGATGCCATTCCAGCTTATCCTTTTAATCGCTTTTTGTATCAATGTCAGGCGTTTTGCGTTCGTTTTCAACAGATGCCATCATTCAACTCATAGTTTCAGTGTAAATTAATTTCATTCTTGTGGCTTCACCAAAAATAACTAGAACGGTTTTTGTACCTTATATTTACAAATAAAATTCAAACGTTAGTCAGGTAATTTGTAATGGTAAGTAAACTACGTTTGGCCTTCCTTTAATCGGAGTGAGGAGATTCTGAGAACAATTTCGACAAAGCTCAAAATCAGGTTCCCGCACTAAATCAAGATAACGGCAGGGGGAGATACAAAATAGTTATATTATTATTCACGGACTGGACACAAATACAGTGAATCTTAATTATTGTGTTTTGATTGTTTTAGGCGGTCTTTTACAAGGAATGTCACAATTTCAATAGATCATTTGTATGTAGACTTTCGCGATACATTCTATTAAAATTTCACGATATTGTTAAAATCCTGTCTGCCGTCCACGTTAGTATATTTCTCTGAATTTGCATTGGTTTGAAATTAAAACATTTACTTCTATTTTCATTAGGGACACAGTCAAAATTTTCAGTTTGAATTTAGTTTGACTAACAAGCGTTGTTTGCTTAAAAGGAAAAACATCTTTAGCACTATTAATTTATCTCAGTAATTTCAGCGCTGAATCAAAAAAGAAACAACCCTTTCTCTAGATATTATACATAACCTATATGAAACTTTGGAAAAAGATGAAAAGTTAACATAAATTAAATACTGTTTTAAAATTGTAGTAAAAAGTTATGAACAAGATACAAACACTGAGATTTTATCGGTTTTATATTTTTCGAAAATTTTTATTTCATATATTCTAACTCTAAAAACTGATTGAAAAAGAAAAAAAATAATAATAAAACAATGAAGATATACGTATTTAAAAAAATTTCATGTAGGAATCAAATGGTGAAAATAAATATTATTGAAGAATAATATCGAATTGCTCTCTGTAGACAGACTTAAAAAGTTAAATTTTATTGCATCGAAAATGCAAATATAATTATGTCTAAATAAAAACTATGAAGTGGTGAGAATTTCACTTGAAAGTGAAAGATAATGAAATATTTTGATTTCCAAAACATTTTAGAAATGTCAGTAATACAATAGTCCTTCTGTGAAAAGTGTTTAGTTTTTACTATATTACAATGTGTTTCTGACATTTGAAAACTTAATTACAAATGAGCCCGAAATATTCGAAATATTTTGGTTCAGAAAATTTAGCTACATGAGACTATTATACTGAAATACTTATATTAATATTATTATGGCCCCATTTATTTTGCATTCCTCATGATTTCATTAAAGGAACGGTATCCACAGACTTTGAACAACTACTCTAGAAAAATTTGAAAACTGCTAGTACCTGTTAGTTAAAAAAAATGGGATTGTTAAGTAATGTAAACAATTCATTTTACAGAAGTTGTTGTTATAAGTTCTTGTAAGCGCTTTCGGTAAACTGAATGGAAGTTCCCCTCAGGAAATACTTCTCCCGGACGGAGTTGTAATTTGAGCTGTTATTTACAGATATATCTGCTAACACGTAGATTGAGCTTAAACTCCACTTTAAGCCGTTGGTAGCTAATATGTTTAGATTCCTTACGTGAAGAATTTTGTTCCTACGCTAGGGCATTGGCTCTAACAACGAGTAAACTTTGCTGCGTATCGGATTCCCTATCGGGCTCTAGCATACAAAACTAAGCGGTTTCAACGATCCAACTGGTATTGTTCGTCAGGAACTGCCTCTTCAAGCTGTGCTGTGCGGAATCCCTATCGGGCTCTAGCATACAAAACTAAGCGGATTCAACGATCCAACTGGTATTGTTCGTCAGGAACTGCCTCTTCAAGCTGTGCTGGGTAATTCCATCGCAGTTTTTTTTATATTTCAATCCAAAATAAATATCCGGCAACACGCTCGCCTCCTTTGTTTTCAACAGCTCTGCTGAAGATGGCACCCCCGGTTAGAATATGGCCCTCCGTCTTCCATATAGCAATTCTGCTGCTATGCATTTTGTGCTTCAGCTTCTTTGTTTTGGGCAATGCTACAGTTGTTTCTATAACTAAGTACACTTGTTTCTATAACATGCTAGTTGTTCATCAGTAACATTGCAGATGATGCTGGATGCATCCTCAATGTGTCATTGTGCACTTAAAGCAGGGAAGAAACCGCCTGATTTGACACTTTTGCTTTGCTCAAATTTGTCTGTCTTCTCTGTCAGAAACCTCGACGATAGCTATGCGTTGCCTCTAGTTGTTTTCTTCGACAATTCTCACTTTAGATCCCCTTAAACGAGATAACTCCCATTCGTTGGCCCTTCTACCTGAGTAATGTCCACGACGCAGTCAATATTTCTAATTTGCATCCAATATAAAGTTGGTAAATTCAAACAATAGAAAAATTGCCCTCATGTTCAAAAATCTCGATATGGATGCCAGGATGAAATTTTCAAAAAAAAACTAACAATTTTAAAAAACGTAGTTAGTTTCAGTGTATTGTAGCGTCCAGTCAATTCATTGCATCTTCCTGAAATGAAAAGAAATAAAATACCAAACTTTGTCAGCTTATCAATGCCTCTTCCTTTTACCAAAGTTGGTATTTCGATATTACTATTTGGCCTCTACTAAAGGATCAAACTTTGTCCTTAAAAAATCGAATCATAAATATAAATTAAGTTTATCTTTTTCAACCTAGGTTTGAATATTGTGAGGATGTCATAATGATATAAAATTAAATTTAATCCCTTGAAATAATAGGACCGGGCCTCATAGTCTCTATAGACAATGCTAAATAACTCGCGAACTAACGCGTCTCACAATTTATGATGAGGCAGCAGATCACAGGCACATATGCTAACAGTTACGGTTATAATGATATGATCAGTGCTCATACGATTTTACATTTCCCTTCTATTATCTGTCGCTAGTGACCTATGTAAATTTTACACTGGTTGTTACGCCATATAGAGCCTACCTATTGGGTTGTTCGGAAAGTAATTTCGTTTTTTTTTTTTTTTGTGAAAATAAAAGACAATTTTCGTATAATGAACAAATATTTTATTAAATTATATATTGGCCATTCTGGTCCAATACCTGTTGCCATCTTTCTTGTAGTAGCATGATTCCACGCTTATAAAATTTTTGGTCTTTGCTGGCGAAAAACTGATCGAAGTGGAAGACTACACTTTTTCTGTTGATTACTTCTGGCTTTTTTTGTTGAAGTGTATCATTCAGTTTGTCCAGCTAATGACAGTTGACTTCCGAATTAATTGTTGTGTTATTCGGTAAAAGTTAAAAAAAAACGATTCCTTTAAAATCCCATCAAACAGACAGCATCTCCTTTTTTATGGATATCGGCTTTGGAAATGCTTTGATTTCTTGCGTTTGACATTGTTATATACAAACCATTTTTCGTCGCCAGTAATGATGCGCTCCAAAAATGGATCGTTTTCATGACGTTTGAGAAGCGTATCACAAGCGTCAAAGCGACGACACAAATTTCCATCTGTGAGAACATGCGGAACACATGTATCGAGCTTTGAGGTTAAACCCAGGCCTTTCAAGTGGTCATAAACAGCTGAATTTGATAAACTTAACCTCTGACCGATCTGACGTGTTGTTATTCGCCGGTTTGCATCAATTAATGCCTTTATCGTGTCTTTATCAGCTTCAACCGGCTTTCCAGAATGTCGTGCATCTTCGACATGGCCCTGGCGTACCGCCAACACATCGGTTAATTATTTTCTGGCTTGAACAGCATTTTTAAATTTTCTATAGTAAAATATGCTGCTTATTGCTCTTCATGTTTAAAAGGGTACCAACCAAAAACTGAAGGTCTGAAGATATTGTATAGATTAAGTGGGTGATTTTGGAGATTAAATTCAAGACTTTTTCACCAATATGTTTATTGTGAAGAGCGCCAACGATGCTTTTCATTTAACTTCTTTTATGTTTATATTATGTTTCTGTAAAGTTTCATGTTACCTTGTACAATCGGGGTTGGAGAAGCTGCGTCTTCTCGGTGTTTCGTGCAGAATATAAGCGTTGTTTTGCTAGCAATGACGCCCACCACCTTCCCTTCTGTTCTGGTATTTGTGCGGCTTGTATGAGGCTCGACATAATTTCCGCGAACTTTTAACTGATCAATACAAAGATATCATCAATAAAAGAAACATCATAAATATAAAACATCAAGAAACTGAAAATTACTTCTGATTCCAAAAGTCACCATAAAACATGCGTACAATAAGTAGAATGTTTGACATTATAATAAATAAATTTAACATTTTAAGTCAGTCTTAGAGTTAAGATGTATTTATTATGTAGATAAGCACTAGTCCACCGATTTCACGTTCACAGAAAGAGATAGAATGATAAACTAACCGAAATGTATCAATTTTAATTGATCAAATTACGTGAATTTATTTTTCGCTAGAAAATAGTATACAAAACATATGAAAATTAAGAAAAGAAAATCAGTAAGAAGCAATATTATGTAATAAAAAGTGTTTGTTGACTATTTAACATAAATCAAATGCACAATTATTATATAAACGTAGAGCGGAGCAAATAAATGCGTAATGAGTTTATGAAAATGTTGTTTCATACAATTTTTATTTTTTAAGTCCTGAAGGCCGTATATACTATATACAATCTTTGGTTACTATAAATTTGGAATCACGGAGACAATGAGAAATGGCAAAAAGCAAATATTTGAAAAACTGTCTTCCTTTTGGCGATGCTGTAGGACTTTTAAGTATGATCAACTGTTCGAGCTTGTCTCTGCCCATAATACCTGAAAAAAGACACTTGGTTTTAACCAAATCATATGCTTCACTATAATTTATCGTCGTTTGGTTGATTTCATAATAGACTTGTTTATAGCATCTGCGACAATGGTCCGATAAGTACTTAGCCTAAATTAGAAAACCGAAAATTTTGAAAAATTGTGATGTGTTTGATTTTATTTATTGTAGAGTCTCCTTTCAGTTCGATACACTTGACCTAGCACTGCTCCATCTTCTGTAAAAAGCTTGAAACATAGGTTTTTTTGAGGTTTGCAAAGTAGGCCTCCGTGGAGGCGATGACCTTCTCAAATTGCTGCCCAGCAACCGACTTTTCAGAAATCGCACGAAACTAAATCTAGCGAAAACGGTAGATGGGGTTCCCGTTCGTATTTACGAGTAATTCGATAAATTTGGCCATAACGAGGACGCAGGTGTGAGTCGGAGCGTTGCCATGGTAGAAGAGCACTTCGTTCTTCGCCAAATGGGGCCTTTTTTCTGTAATTCGGCGTCGAATTAGCCCAATAATTCGGTATAGTAGAGTCCCCGCACCGTTTGCCCGTCTCCAGGTAGCCGATGCGGATCACCCTTTGTGAATCCAAAAAAGCTATCTGGTGATCATCACTTTTCCAGCCGATAGAACATCGGATAGGAAGATAGGCATCTTCGGAGCACGTTCTTCGGGCGAAGTCCTCTATTTCGACTGTTCGGATGTGTGCCAGTAGTCGACGTCTGTACCACGTTTCGTCGACGGTCACGAAACGACGCAGAAACTCCTTCGATTCGTGTTTTAAACAACGTCAAACACCACACGATCAAACGTAATGATGATGTTTAACATTGTTTAAACCAATTTTCGACGCTAATCAAAAGAGAAGAGTCACCATACACAGCATCCAAGCGTTCTTTGAGTTCGCAGCGCGATTTCCCTTCCAAAATCAAAAATCAAATCACCAACCGATATTGCTCTTTCTCCATTTTTTAAAAATCCGCGGATACGCCCTTTTCCACACCCGATCTAAACATAACTACGAGCCCGATTCGGCTGAAACTGCCGGCTGACAGTAGGCATTATCCGGCGGTGAGGCTAAATACTTATCGGACCGCCCTCGTACGTGCCCTTCTTCATAAGTTCCGTATTACTCATAGGCTCTTTATCTTTGGAAATAAAATTCGATTTGCTTAAAGTCAAAGTAATCCTCTCCAAAACGAGGTTAACTGTAAATTATGCCCTCAGACGATACACAGTCCAAATTTTTTGATCCATCCTTTAAAAATTCTAAAGAAAAACACCGGACACATTCAGCCGTTGAAACTCAATTATTGGTTGGGCAAAGAAATCCTTTTAGTTTCTCTTTCTACCCATTGAAAACATTGGCTACATAAGCTACATTCAAACCAATCTTTGTAAATTATTATTTATATAATTATAACAGCTTTCAAAAAAATTTTTGTGTAGTGCTGAGTGACAAGAGGGAATTGAGTGTTGAATCCAATATTCACGTCATAAGACGCAATGCATTCAAGTGGTGTACGGATGGTTCCAAGATATCTGAGGGAACAGGAATTGAAATATTTGGGTCTGGCACCAAATACTACCAACCGATGGGAAGTATGCCAAGTATCTTTCTGCCTGAAGTCTATGCCATCGCTGTAAGCGCACAACTCAGCATAGACAGAGTATACAAAGGCAAAACCATAGCTTTAATATCCGATAGCCAAGCAGCTTTAAAGGCACTAGAATCCCCGGTGATTACATCGAGAATCGTTCTAGCTTGTTGCAATACACTCAACAAATTGAGTGCGGACAATAGGGTTATTCTATACTGGGTGCCAGGGCACGCAGATATCGAGGGTAATGAGCAGGCGGACCAACTGGCGAGGAAAGGAGCATAGACAGCATTTATCGATCCTGAACCCTTTAGCGCAACTGAAATGAATTTCATTCACAGAGCCCTAAAGGAAACTGAGGATAGAGCATGCAGTAGGCTCTGGAATGGGCTTCCAGAATGTCGAAGCTGGCTCTTGACGTTTATGATGAGAAGAAGTTTCGAGCATGCATCGAAATGAATAAAAGCAAGCTAAGGGTCCTGACTGAAATCTTCACAGGGTAGTGCACACTCGGAGGGCATGACAGCGAATGATGAGAGCAGATTTTGCAATCTTGCGGAGGAGACAACAGTGCATTTGCTGGCACACTGCGACGCACTGTCCCGTAGGAGACAGTTTAGGAAGCTGCTTCCTTGTCGAGGAGGAATTGGGACGCCTGAGGCCGAAGCAGATCGCTGACTTTCTCAGAAAGATCAATCTGCTTGAGGCGCTTATTTTTCATATTGAATTTAGCGATTTAAAGTTCAACTGGTTATCGTTTTGCTATTACTATCGCCAATCACACATTCAAATGAAATTTTTTCAGGCAGGCCACCGCTTCTGCGTCGTATTGACTTTTAATGCGATGTGATAATTGATTTTTTACTTGTTTTTATTTGCTCATACAAATGTTTATTCGGTCGACGAGATGATACTTTCTATCGTGCTTATTTGCTTTGTTTCTCGCCCTCCACAGTGTTCCGCAACATTTTTCAGAAATACAACTTCATGGTTAATAAATGCAATTAATGCAAATAATTACCCTCATAGCTTTCCAGTTGCCCAAAATTCAATAATATGAAATTGTGATTTCCGTTTTTTTTTTTAATCTAGTTCCGGGCCGCCGAAAGCGAACAATAGTCGAGTATTTTGGGGATTAAGTGAAAAACATGATGTCGTTGCAGTAGTTGGTGTAGAAAATCCAGAGAAGTATCCCCTACATGAATGCATAAATGGCGAAAAAGAAGTTATTCGAGCTGCAGCCGCTGCTGGTGCTAAAAAGCTGCTTGGAGAAAACATTTTAAACATTGAAGTGGAACCGTTTGATAATTCTGAATGTGCGGCGGTTGGAGCTCTTCTTGGAACTTTCAAATATCAAGCTTTGAAATCCAAACAAACCCCCCTGCCGACAATAGACTTGGCAGGTGATGCAGACAACTATGTTGAGGGGTGGAAAAGTGGAAAAATTCTAGCAAAAGCACAAAACTTTACGAGAAGGTATGTTTACAAGACGATGATAGAATTTAACTATGTTTTTAGAAATTGTATAATTTTAAAACATTTAATAAATTTCATTTTCTCAGTTTAATGGAAACGCCGGCCAATCTGATGACACCCACCATTTTTGCTGAAACAGTCACCAAAAAACTTTCAACTTCAGGCGTTGAAATTATTGCACATGATGCTGTGTGGGCGAAAGAGTTGGGCATGAACTCGTTTTTGTCAGTGGCACAAGGGAGCGATCAACCTCCTGTCTTCTTAGAATTGACCTATTCAAAAGGTAAAAGCGATGATCCTCACGTTTGTCTAATAGGGAAAGGGGTGACTTTTGATGCTGGCGGTATAAGCCTGAAGCCTGCAGCAAGTATGGCTGAAATGCGTGCAGATATGGGTGGAGCTGCGAATGTTGCCGGTGCAATGTTGGCTATATCTCAACTTGGATTGTCTGTGAATGTCAAGGGTATCAAATAGAAGGAAGTTTTAATGTAATTAAATCTAAGTAACTCAGTTTCTTAAAGGTCTCATTCCACTAACGGAGAACTTAATAAATGGACGTGCCACGAAACCAGGTGATGTTGTTAAAGCAATGAATGGAAAAACTATTTGTGTGGATAATACGGACGCAGAAGGAAGACTCATTTTGGCTGATGCCCTTTGCTATGCTGAAAAGTAAATTGTAGAAATTATATTTTTATCACTTTTTTCACATTTTCCATTAAAGATTCAAACCCAAATTCATTTTGGATATTGCTACCCTAACTGGTGCCATAGTCGTGGCTCTAGGCAATTGTGTGGCGGGTGCATTTTGTAATGATGAAAAACTTTGGACAAACTTGAACGCCGCGGGCATGGATAGTGGTGATCGCGTCTGGCGTATGCCACTCTTTAAACATTACAAAAAACAAATAACCGATTATGAAGGATACGATATTCACAACACTGGAAAGAAAGGTGGTGGACCGTGTACGGCAGCTGCATTTTTACAAGAATTTGTACCTGAAGGCATTCCCTGGATTCACGTAGATATGGCCGGTGTGATGACAGCTTGCGACGACCAATTGTATACCCAAGGAAAATGTATGCCAGGTCGTCCGATGCGAACGCTTGTAGAGCTTGTTCGACGATATGCCGCTTAATTGCAATTACCAAATGTGTCATGTGTCTCCGCTCTTTAGAGCGCACACGCTTTTGGAAGAAAAATTAACATTATCATGTTGCTAATTTGCAATACGATTGAAAAAAGACACAATCCAGCGTCGTTTAGTTATTCCAAGCGCTCTGCTTCAGGTAAACACTATGTAGTGAAAAAATTTAATAGTTTAACTAAATGTCAAAATTAACATCTAATTATAAATAAACTAAGTTGACAATATTTGTAATAAAATTTAGTAAAACATTGAAAAACATGATTTTGTGTTTGCGTACATTTCGAGGAAATCAACATTTAGCACTATGAACTATTTCATTCGTCTTTTGTCATGCGAATATATACACTTTTGTCTTTCTTGTTATTCGGAGTCTTCTTTTGGAAGTGACTAAGAACTGTGTCGGCGCTTGGGTTCGCACATATTGTTTGATTTTTGCAGTCGATACGTCTGGTTTACGTACAGAAGCAAAGGACTGTCTCTTGTTTGTAAGTCGCTAGGTACTCCAACTATGTCGTTATTCCACTCAAAATATATTGATTACAATCTTGTATTAATCAATTTTCAAATTAGATTTCCCTTTTTGGCTTACTGCGTGATGTCAACGGCTACTCGGGAAAGATATCCCCATATTACGGGATTCCATCTAACCTCCCTCTTTGACAGAAGCGTAAACTTAACATTTGCGAATCTAATCCCTTGTGTCTGTTCAAACATGCGACGAATAAAATCTTTCGCGTAGGTACCCTCTATAGGGCCTTTTCGTACCTTCGTCCTTTTCACACTAAGGTGATATTTTTCTGTTGTTATTTAATACTTTTCCCTAAATGTATCACCAACCCAGACCTTAAGAAAAATTTCGACCTTCATGATGTCGCATCTACCATTTGCCATTTTCCCTTGAAGACTCTGTTTTCAATCTGTAGGGAATTTTACTGGGCCCTGTTGCAAAAAGGTTTGGTGGTATCTTTTCATACGAACAGTGACCCAATATCGTCAACATATAGCTATGCATCATGTAACAACCCTTGTCGGTTTTAGTGGTTAATATTCGCTTCCTTCTTCTTTTTCTTTCTGTTTTCCAGCGGATTGTCAGCAATTTAACCAGTTATCCAGGCAAGGATGACGAGATAAGGCATTGGCATGATCTTGTACATCACCTTCTCGGCGAACTATCTCACAGTCATGCGACGGGTGTCTATTGATAAAGCTGGTAACTTGCCTTTGAGGGTTTTTGAAGTGAAGCAATCCTATCTATCAATCCAATTCAATTTGAGAACAACATTCTATCTAATCTGAAAGATCAGTTGTAGCAAATATATATTTCCGTTGTACGCGATAATTTTTGGCAAAACTCGATGGAACAGAAAGAAATTTTTCTTTTCTATCGACCTGTGGGTATGACACGACTTTAATGTCGCTCTGCCTCGCATCGATATCAACTACAAATTTCGTCTCACAATCTGTCTGAGGCTCCTATGTCTAGAAAAAGAGACGATCCTTCCCGGTTAGTAAATGCCGGCACATGACTATTTCCGCAAAGCATTTAACAAAAGAAAACTTGTTGATTTGATATAGGTGATATAGGAACCCTTGTGATAATGCAATTTGCCGAATGTATTTGGCTTGATTTTCATTTTTCCGGACTTAGTTCAAACTCGTTCGTCGAAACCATTTGAACATTGCTTCCAAGTTCTGTTCGTGATCGTTGAACGTTCTTCCTACCATAATAATGTTCAGGTACACAAAGCATGTCCTTACTTAACCCGCCATAAGTCGTTTGAAAGTAGCTGGTGCGATACAAAGCCCAAGTCGGAATATGGCGATAGCCGAACTCTTCAGTAGAATATAGGGAATTGTTGAAAATCGATGAGTTACAGCAGATAAATCGATTTGTTGACAGCTGTTTACACGCGAAAACGTGTGCTTCTATCCTTTTTCTTCGACAAAGCTATTGGTGATGTCAACGGACTGACGGGTGGCTAGACGGCTATTTGTTTTTCCAATACAGAGATCATCGCCTTCGCCGCCCTGTGATTGGTTAAAGGGAGTATTGGTTTTGGTGTTTGCCGGCTTGATTATTCTTCGTTGGGTTGTATACAAGGCCACGCAGTCCTTCACAAACCCGGAAAGAGTTACTGACGCTTAAATGGGAAGTTTTGATGAATTTCTATGCGTCTTCTGTTTTTTGTATATCATGAACTGCGCATCAAGTTTACCGTGAAGATTGAATGCAAATAACAAGCGAATAGATCCAATTTCAATTGAATATTTTCATTAAATTACTTAAACTCGCGTTCAAGATTTATGAAAAATTAATTTTAGTAAAATTTTTTTTTTGGGTTGGGGGGGTGAAGGCAATTTACGCCCGGAGTGTGGGACTCCTAGCAGCGCATGCTACCAGACTACCCACTAAACACCCCCCTGTCAAGAGATCCTAGCCTGGAACCGTTTGACACATTACTTCGGGCTAGGCCTCTTTTTACTTCGCGCTAGGGCGCCGTCAGTCTAGAGAAATCTCCCTCCAGCGGGAGGGGGCAGGATGGAGGAGGGCTGCTGGAAAGGAGACCTCCCTAGACCCCGCGCCCAAGGTTATCTATCGAATATTTTTTGGCAATAAGTACTGCCCGAGAGTAACGTGCCACGCAGGTCCATTTGTCGAAACTTTTCAGCAATTTTAGTATATTGGAAAGAGAGGCTTTAATCTATTCTCTCTCTCTCTCCCTTTATTATTCTTGATGATTATGGTTTCAGATAATTCACGACTTCACGAACAACCTTATAGACACGAATAAAAAGACGATTTCTTGGTAATACAATGATTTATTTGTATTCGAAAAGAATATGCAATCTCTTGTATTTGATTATGATTCTAACAGAAATTTTCTGACCATATAAATCAAAGTCAAATAAAAAGTAGTCAGCATCAATTATGGTGAATATTCTTATAAAGAGCTGTGGTCGGTTATTTTAATTTGATTTGGTTTATATTTCTTCACAATTCTTTTAAATAATTTATTTGTAAAAATTAGAATACATAATGATATCAATTGTGTCAAATGTTTATTCGCGTAGATTTATCTAAATCATATCACGGTGAAGTCATACAAACTTGTCAATAATTATTGGTTGAAATGCTTAAAAAATAATTTAAAAATGTTTTCGAATTGGTATCACAATATGAAAAAATCATTTATTCAAACATGTCAATTTGAAACTCCTAAAATATAAAAAGCCAATTCGTAATAAATTCGTGTAACTTATATAATAAATGTGAATTTTGATTTGTAAACTCCCCCAGAGTCCACGTCAATTTTAAGCATACCGTCTTGACTATTTCGTATGTCGGCAACAATTTGTGCGATTATAAGTACTTCACCATTTTATTGTATCCGAATCAATAATATTTTTAAAGGGGCTGGTCGCTTCACAGCTGATCACGTTATCAAGTTTGGTTGGAATATTTACTTTAAGTTGTAGCTTAGGTTAGGAAACATGTTTAACATTCAAAATGAACTTATTGCGACGGAAAGATCAATAAAAATGAAACTCACTAAATGTGCATAAAATTGCAAAAATTGATGCTATAAAAATTGTCTTAGAAATTCGATACGTTTTAGGAAAATTCGGTGTAGAGGAACGAACCGTGTATTTACTCTGAGTTAATCCATTGAAAAATGTCTGGTTTTGGTTTTTTTGGAATCTTATTCGTATATGTATATGGTAATTTTTTAATTGATGCGGTGTATCAAATATTTAGTTACATTTAAGATGAATTCAATCGCAAGACGTTTATGCTTTTTGCTTGTTTTAGTTCTATGAATGGAAATGCATTACATCAATGTTTTTTGTATTTTGCATTTTTCTTTTTGGGTGAATGGTAATGACTAAAAAAGGGTCTATGACTTTTTGTTAATATTCTGTTTCACTTTAGGATAACGGTGAGCCGTGAAACTCGGGAGCGGTGCCTCTACCGCGGCCACGGCCTCGACCACGACCTCTGCCACGCCCCCTACCCCGCCCGCGTCACCTTCGTCCATCGCCCATACCTACAAGGTCTACAATATTGATTATTATTGCACATAAAAATCAACTCAAGCAAATATACAATTACCTATATTGCTTGTTGTTTTCTCCAAGTATGCCAAAGGACCTTGTAAGACATTAGCACCTTGATTGAATCCTCCACGAGCTCCAACGGGTCCACCTTGTTGCATATAAAGTTGTTGGGCGCCAACCTGTAACAAGTAAAATGAGCAAATAAAATTGCAATTTTCGCAGACTGAAAAACATTTGATCCAAAATAAATTTTTTCTTACACTCGATAAAGGCAAATGGGGCTTAAATCGCGATTATCTTATAGTTGCTGGGCAGGATGTTTGAGTTATAACATACATACTTTATTGATTACTATTGAAAAAGTTTATTGGAATGAAACTCACATTTGCACGATATCAATCAGTTTAGCACTTTATTAACTTATAATTTTCAAAAGAAAAAATTCGACCAAAAAAAATATCAATGATAATATCGATAGAAATAACCCCGCCCCTCATTTCCAATCATTGCTCATTGCTTCGCGTGTTGCTGCTGTTAACTTCTTTCTAACATTTAATGAAACGTCCTGTATTGTTTCCTTCTACCAAGGGGACTTGGTAGGGACTTAAAACACGAACAACCGGTAGGTTTCAGATGATTCTCTTAAACGTACTTTTTGTTGATGGTATGAAATGGTAAATTACAAATGCGTCGGGTCACATTGGTGCGGATTTTTTTCACATTTCCTCATAAAAAGATTTAAATCAGTACTTTGTCTTGAAAGTATTCAGCTGTATTTCGTGTAGAGAAATTGACAATTCAAACAATCGGCCCATCGAAAGTCCATTCGCTGTACAGTGCAGGCAGGTACTTGGAGTATTTTATGTGATGATTTGGCTTGAGAAGCATGCAAAATTCATGCAGTGCGAAAACTGAAGGAAACCGTCCTTGTAAATCGTGACCGTTGCGGACATTGTGCTCTTGGTAAGCTTTCAGGAAATCCACTATTTTCCACTAAAATATTGTTCACGGATGACGTGAATAAACAAAGCGCGAATAAACAGAATGTCCCTGCTAGGTGTAATGAGGCTCCCAACAGGTTCAAGAGCTATCTTTACTCCCAGAAATAACAACGGTGTGGTGTGATGTTGGGGCGATTGGGTCGAATCAAATTTCTTTAAAACTGAGGCCAGCAGAAGTATAACTATAACTGGCGTTCGATGTCGTTCTGGGACTATTTGTTGCCTGAAATTGGAACGCATGGTCTCGTAGATGTTAAGTTCCAACAAGAAACCGCCACTTGCTTTCCGGCGAATGAAACTGTACCGTAAAACTCCAAAAAAGAACGCATCCAATTTATTGGTGACCACTTCATTTAGGACCAATAAATTGGACGCCTAGTTTATGTGACAGCACAACTCTAAACTTTTTCCTATCCAGCTACTTGAATACAAAAGTTTTCATGACTACGATTCAGAAGCCAACATTTTCCGAATAATAGGCCAAATACTACTCGAAATCTTCCAACGCTGAAGCATGAATCGTTCTAATTACAGTTGTGGCAAACACATGACTATACTGTGTGTATTTTCCGGTGATTAGCACTTCTAAATTAGAATTTTTTTTTGATTGCCCATTTCAAAATCCTTTTTTTTCATAAATTTTAACAGATATTTATTCCGGAATAAGTTGCTCCCTTCGTCAGTGTTAAGAAGGGAGCAACTTACTTCCGAAATATATATCTGTTAAAATTAAAAACATGGCATTTTTAAATGGAAAAACTAAACATAAAATCTAACTGCAGGCCAAATTCGGCCCGCGACGATGCTCTGATCGGCCAGCAACGAGTTTAAATTTTCAAACAATTAGTTTTATTTGCCCAAGACAATACTATAATACGAAGAGATTTAACTTTTCAAATAATTTTAGAGTTTTGCAGAACATAATTTTTTTCTGGGCCGCCGCAGTTTATGAAAAACTGAAATAGACCCAATGGCCAAAAAAGTTGCTCAGCTCTGCGCTAAACCATTACCCCGAATTTAAAACTCTTTCATTTATAATCGGAATCAGGGTAACTAAGGAACACCAAAAATATTAATCTTTTCGAAACAAAATTCTTAATTAGCTGCGCCAAAAAAGGATAAAATAGAACGAATGACTATTAACGACTTTTTAGACAGACCAACTACAATCGTTTCCTACTATACTACTGTGTTACTGTGTTCCAAAAGTAAGATCAATTTGTAATTCGAACCAACTCATTCCGGAAAACCTTTTTTTATATTTATGGTGACTATTTTTGTTTCTTGGTATTGGCTACAATGTTGTGCACATCAGCCAAGGTTTGACGGTCTTTGCGCTCTGAGACTAAATTTTGCCGCAAAAGGGCTCCTTTGAGGGCTATATTTGGTTTAAATATACTTTTTTAGTACTATTAATGTTTAAATTATCATTAGGATTACCCGGTTGCGGATGTTGAACGAGCAAACCAGCTTGAGCTCTTTCCACCTTTCTTTATAAATATTAAATTCACTATCGTGGTACTCGAAATATTTGATCAGAACTTCCGCACCCATGAGTCTTCGCTGAGTTAGCTTAGCAAGGGTAAAAATCACTTATAAGTTCTAAGTGAAAATGGAAAAATTGAGCTACCAGAACTTCTGAAATTGAGTACTATTAATGTTTAAATTATCCGCACCGGTTGAGAATGTCGCTTTGGTGAGAAAATCATGAAAGAGAGATGTGAATGTTGGTTATTTCTTATTATTATTATAACAGAAATAATTATAATTGCATGTCAATTTCTTCTTTAGTTATGTTTAGTTCTTTAGTCACTTTAAGGCGACTTAAAGTGATTTTGGCGATTCTTATAATGTCTGATTTCGTTGAGGAAGACTTTCTGTAAACCGACTGTGATACAAAAAAATGGTTATGAATGTTTATTTGATTATGAATATTGGCAGAGAACGCTTTGATGACTCGTCACGCATCACCCGTCAACGAATTGGTGTGAGGAAGCCGTTGATTAATAGGACACCTTGTTGATATGGTCGGTATCACAATAGGATCAGTTTAGCAATTTTGAAGGTTATTCGGGGCTCAGACAAATCAAATTTCGTTTAATGCCAAAAAAAAACTCAACATATCCAAAAGAGATCAACTCGCCAAAGTTGGTCAAGCTCTGCCTTTTTGAACGTCTACGAGCGCATTATAACGGAAGATTATACTCGAATTTATGCTCGGAACCGCGTTGTTTCACAAATAGTGCAGCAATGTAGCCAGGCCTGCAAAGCCGTAAATCTAAAACAAAAGCCGAGTAAATGCAAATCCGTTTTCTGTCCTTCGACGCAGCGGTGAAGAAGGAAACAAATAATCGAATGATCTAGCAAGATCTGGATCAGCCGACCAAAACGCAACTTGAATAGACACGGTCGAAGTGTCATTAGAAACAGTAAAAAGGAAGCTAGACAAAACCGCCTTGGATGAGCATCATGCAGCTTGGACTGACGTGAACAAGTGTAAAATAAACAGCTACTTTCGACCCGAAAAAAGGGGTTCAAAACAACTCCTAGGGAAAAATAGAAATGGAGCAAGTGCACTGCGCCATTTCTAGTGCACAAATGTTGTCAGCACTTATAAGTTAGAATGGGCTAAAATATAATAAAAAATAAAGTACTAGTTACTACTAATAATAAAAGTAAAATAAAGTAATAATAAGCTAAAAATAAGTTAGAATTAGTAAGGGCAACACGCCAAACAAATATGAATCAACACGGATGACAACTGCCGAGCTTATGGCGGGGAAGAAGCAGATACACATTATTCAAGTGAATATTGTGCCAAAGGCGAGGCACGATCAAAATATTTATTCTAAAGGCAGTTAAAAGTCAAGATTCGGTGTTGGGCGTTATGAGTTCCTTCCGCCGAGCCCATCTGTTAGCAAGATGTATAATTTGATTGCTATGCGCTAGTGTAGCTCTTCACAAAAAAATGTCGAATTTATGGAAAGACAACTCTTGCCTTTTGCATCATGGTACTACGCTGTCTCACACGGCCCGGACCGTTTGCTAATTTTTCGACGAAAATATTATTCATATTGTTTCGCACCACCTTATTCACTAGGGGTATCTTTGTGAGACTTTGGCTACTATTTAAACCTAAAGACCGCGCCCGGGACACCGTTTTAAATTTATTGAAGTGTTCTTAGTGAATTGCTGCGCATTGGCCAATCTACGATGAGTTTTGGCCTCGAATTGCTAAAAAGAAGCGATATTTATGGACGAAAGTCATGGATACTAGCGTGAATTATACGCATTTTTTCTTTTGAATTGTCCGCATATAATTATTACGAAGTTCCTGTATAATTTACGGTGAATCTAGAGAAAACAAATGGAAAAATAAACTGCTGCAAAAGAAATTTGTCAATGACGAAGAGAAACGAAAATTTGATTTGATTTGAGCAAATTAGTTAACAAAAAGATAAAATATGAACAAAATGTAAAACTACTTGCTTTGGTTTATACATTTAAAGTAATTTGCTTTGAATAAAGTAGATAGTTTCCAGATTAAAACTGATGGCAGACGATTTTTCTTCTAATTATCTTTTCAAATACGAATGAACAACATCATTCAAAGCTTCCAAAAACAATCCATGTTTGTTGAATTAAGAGAGAATTTGTTTCCTTTTTTTTCTTCTATTTTATTTCACTATTTTCAGTCTGTATTTTGAGCAGTATTTAATATATTTCTTTATCTTTATAAATTAATAACTTGTATTCATAATTACTTTTGCATGTATATATAAGAAATTATCTCCTTCAATATATTATATCTTGTATATACTTTAATCTAAAAATTGCTTTGTAATCATTAAAAAGGTACACACAAATATTAGAAATCATTCTTTGGAATAAATTTCATATTTTGTTTCTTACTAAGTTGTAATTTGTTTTTTCTTTAACTTTTTCTTTTCGTATCATCATTATCTCTTGCAACTAGCTTTGTTTTAATATCATTAAATTTTAAAATGAATATTATTTGTCTACAATAAAACTTTACATAGCTTATTTGGATGATACTTTCAATAAATTTTATTCGTTTTAACTTTAGAAAATAGTTTGCTACCCGCGTTGTGAACGAGAATCAACAATGAATCCTTCTTGCACGTACACTGACACTCATACGCACAATAGATAGAGCGTGAATGACTTTCATTTTACCGCTTAGCCAATTTCCCGAACGACTGCAATTAAAAAAGAACAAAAATAAAGAAAATGATAAAATTTCGTTAGCTTTTTCTTTGATTTAGAATTTTGTTTTTGATTTTTTCTTTTGCTTTTTGGTTGGAAAAATGAAAGTTGGGTGTGATTTGGATTTCATTTCTATGTTTACTTTATGAGAGTAGTTGAAATAAGAAATAGAATTGGGTTTGTCTTAAAACAAACGTTTTTTTTTTAAACATATGTACAATTATGGTTTATGTAAATGCAATTTTTAACGCTTATGTTCATTGTTCATTCTAACATGTTCGTCACAAAATTTAAAACATTTTCTCTCTTACTGAAAAAAATAATCCTTTTATTTAGAAGCACGATTTAATAAAGTTTTTAGCTGACATTCTATGTATGAGTATTGAAACGACTGAATATTTATAAAAATTTAGTTGAATGGCATCGTTAGGTTCAAAAATTAGTTGCTAAATTTTATGTGTATAGGTCGCAATTCGGGATTTGTTATATTTAGAAGAAGTTCATTGTTGTAACAGAGAGTTATTGGTTGAATGTTTAGTAATCACGCATTTAAAGATAAAGTTTAAACGGTTTTTGCCTAAATTGTTATAGTGTGCAACCGCATACGATGCAGTTTCACACTGCTGCGGGCAACATTCAAATAAAATATGAAAAATGTGTTTCTAAATATTTATTGTTTATATTAACATAAGCTGCATAAATAAACAGGAAATTTGATAGACAACTTTAAGGCTGTCGGCTGGGATACGTAAATCAAGCCAAAATGCAGTGAATAAATCTTAAATATTTAAAACTTGCGCGGGAAACGCTTCTTTAACGATCAACGATCTTTTTATCACTGCTGAAACTGGGATTACGATTAAAGCTAATTAGGATGAATAAAAATTATAATAGAAGTAAATCAATATTCATGTAAAAAAAATACATCGTTACTGAAGCTTATTGAAATATGTTTAAATTTAAAGCAATAAAGGTACGGCCTAGAAAATTGATTGCACGCATTGTTTTTTTTTTAAGTTAACAATTGCCACTAACATTTATAACTTAAAAATTTTTAGCGTTTCATATTTCAAATTGAGATATTTGCAATTGAGAAATTTCATTTGAGAAATGAGAAATTTGCTCATTAGTTGATCTCAACTGAGTTTTAGAATCAGTAGCAACAGAAGCGTTTGGATCAAAAGACGGACTACAACAGAGGAAAATCGGACTAGCTCCTCATTTGTTTAAGCGCTGGAACACATCTCTGTTTGCTCGAAGACGTCACTAGGAGCACATTATTAGATATTTCAGTTATACCAACATTATACCATGTCGCACTCCCTTTCATTTGCAAGGAAAATTTCCTGAACTTAAAACCAGCTGCAACTGAATTTAATCAACAAATAATGAAAAATAAAAATTATAATAGATAAACGAGGAATGAACTCGACTATTTTGACGATATTATATACTTGGGCAAACAATTGACGGGATATGGGAGCCAAACAGTCGAGATTATTCGGAGAATCCACCAGCCGATAGGCATGTACAAATCTGCAACATGGCTCGTGTTTTGATA
The DNA here is from genome assembly GCA_954870665.1 of Stratiomys singularior. Classification (NCBI taxonomy): domain Eukaryota; kingdom Metazoa; phylum Arthropoda; class Insecta; order Diptera; family Stratiomyidae; genus Stratiomys; species Stratiomys singularior. Next base: position 27,843,603 of record OX940881.1, on the reverse strand, counting down.
TGGTTGGGAAGCATGCAGCCTTAGCCATGCCGGAACAATGTTAAGCGCCCTCCAACGACGGCTCCTCGGAAGAATTATTGAAGCAGAAACAGATGGAGACCTATTAGCGATTCAGGTTAAACAATGAGTTGGGCGAAGTATTTGACTCTTAAATACTCACATTGGATGTATTTAACTTCAAGGTTTTTTGGAAATGGTGTAAGTCCAATATTTTTCAAGGTAATGGCATAACGTTTTCAGTAGCTTTCTAAACATCTCCAAATTCTTTATTCATTCACTATTGATCTCAGCAGCAACGTTGTCCAATTAAGAAAGTAAACGATGAAAGCGCAGAGCGTAAATAGCCCTCGAGAACGATCGTAGCAAAAAAATATTACAAGGAAATTGCCTGGGACTAAAAGAACCGAGTGGGGGAGTTAGAATCATATCATAAGCATTTTTCGTATGGTTACGAAGGTTCCTAACAATTTGAAGCATAAAATTCATTTCAACAAAAGGTGAAATGCCACACTGATTCTTAAATATTAAGGTAAAATTAAAATAAACCTTAAAATAGCTATCGGACCTTAAAATAAGGTCCGAAAATAGTATTGAGTAAAAAAACACCCACTACTCACAATGGGATTTAATAGGTAGACGCTTAAAAAAACACGCCCGAATATGTCCCAAATTATGTTTCTTTTCTCTCTTTTCAAATTGGCTTTCGTACATCTTTTTTTGTTGTGCTACGAAATTTCACATTTTTACCCAGTTAAGTCTGGTATTACAAACGACAACAATACTATATTTAAGGATAATTGGTTCTAGCAGTTTTTGGTAGATCAATTTATCCATTTTCACTTAGAACTTATAAGTGATTTATACCCTTGCTAGCTAACTCAGCGAAGACTCATGGGTGCGGAAGTTCTGATCAAATTTTTCGAATACTTCCAAAGTGAATTTAATATTTACAAAGAAAGGTGGAAAGAGCTCAAGCTGGTTTCGAACAAGCGCCCCTGCCGGTTCTCGTCAGGTGCCAACTCACAGGCCGGGACGCATCGATTGGCACTACCAGCTAGGTGGATGTCGTCTGGCTATTTTTACGTGTTATGATTGTTGCTCTCATAATTGGTTGTTCATAACGTAGCAATATACGAGATATCTGCCCTCTTTATTTGCCTTTGATGTTCTTTTTTTGGTAGAGGGATCCCTAAGTTTCAACTAAGGGATTAATTAATATTGATATTAACAATAATCAATTAATATTGATGCGAATACAGAAAGAAAGAAAGAGGGAGAGAGAGGGAGAGGGTAGAGCGTAAAATAGTTAGAGAGTAAATATATAACAAGTTAATCCAGAGTTGGATTATATGATGGATATAACTTGAAGGGGTCTTTTAAGCCAGAAAGTATATGATCAATAGTTTAGGCAACGGACAAAATGATGCGGCTGTCGAATGTGAGCCGTTTAAAATTCAGAATTTATAAACATTTAAAAAGAATTCTCATTAGGGTGTATTTATGGTCGAGTCTGCATCAAACTTACTGTTTCAAGTAGTAATGTACTATGTTTATTTGTTGGTTATTGTTTTTTGAACTAGACCTTTGAGAAAAGTAGCTTTATGTTTCACAGAGAAACAAATAGCAGATAATGTATCGTTTGATTCATTACACTTTTATTCGATTCCGGTCCAACTTATGAGACAGATTTTTAACGCTTAAAACTAAAAAACTAGCTTAAAACTAACAAAAAGTTAATGGCTTTTAAAATTTATTGTTGTGTAACTGGGTAATATTTGTATTATTTGATATCTTTCGGTTTATTATGCGAAGTACTGAATCAATGTTGGAGTCATCACTAACTTATTAAATCTCTTATATTTACCATTGAGCTGATTTGAGTTAAAATTGATAATTAGGAATCAGTTTTATAAGAATGATTTTAGTAACCAAAATCCACTTACCATATGCTTAAATACGATCATTTGTTAATGCATGCTCTTGTGATTGTTATTGACAATTAAATGCCTTGGTTAGTAATATTTTCAAATATCAAAATTTTTACATATAAATAACTTTGGTCTTTTTCATACATTTGCAATTGGCTTAGAAGACTTTTCTACATTATTTTAAGGTTCTGTTATATTAATTTGGGAATTGTGGCTAGAAGTGAAACCTTTTCAAACATTTTAAGCGCTGAGAATAATTTATATACCAAAAGATAGCATTTAAGGGATAACGTTTCCTCCGTGAAACTATTCATGGAATTTGTCTTTAGCAGTGTACTAACAAAAATACAATGCTAACAAAATTTGCATTTACATAAAACAAATGTGAAAAAATCAAAATTATAATAAAAGTGCGTGCAATAATTGCTTGAATATTTTTCATTAGGATCATCTCAGAATAAATAAAACACGTATACTACACGAGTGAAAAGAAATGAAGCTTAGAAAATATAAGCTGTGAAGTTATTCAACTTACTTGCATTTGCTGCATTTGTTGCATTTGTTGGGCCTGAAGCATTTGTTGTTGATGTTGTTGCTGCTGCTGAAGATGTTGTTGTTGTTGCAATTGAGCTTGTAAACTGCTTGGTATACCACCTCCCCCACCGCCTGCGTTATTACCTCCTCCAACCATACCCATTTGATTTGGTCCACTTTGAGGTATACCAGATGGATTTATTGCGCGCATATCGGGTTGTGTTGGCTGTGGTTTACTATAACCCTAAGACAAATATACAAAAATTATTTCTCATCCTCAAATCTGTATCACTCTTTCAATCCAAACATTTTCTTACTTGCTGCTGCTGTTGATCGGATAAAAGTGATTTCCATTCTTCTAAACGGGCGTAATGCTTGTTTATGAGTTGATCCTTACGGGCTATTTCGGCTTTAAGTTCTTGATTTTCATCTTTTAAAAGCATTTCTGGTTTAAGAGCTGAGATTACGAATCGCTTTTGGAGGAAGAAAGCTTCCATCTGACGCGCCACATCGATAAATTTATTTGCAGTTGTTTGAACTTCAAATTCAATTTCTTCTTTTGACACGCCCGCATTTGATTCTTGTTTGGTGAGTGCATGTAAGCAGGCCTGAATAATGCAAGGTAACATTTGGTCAATGGTAATATATCCAAGTAAAATATAAAATTTATATGGTCGCCTTTTAGCAATTTTTACAAGACTAAGATGTTAACATTTACAAAATTACCAATTTTCTGATTTTTTTTGCAAAATACAAAATAAAAAGGTTGAATGGCAGTGATACTTACTATTTAATTCTAACTCTAACAGCGAAACTCTGTGCTGGATACTTTGGGGAAATATCAAAGATTTAGTGTAAAATCTGAAACCACCTCCTATACTATGGTTTGCGAAATGTGTAGGCTCTTAGCGTCTCAAAGCCTAGATTCCAGAAGTGGATACTTGTGCTTTAGATTCTAATAAAACAATCTTAAGCAAACGAATTAAAGACTAGTGAGAGCTTTGACTTGCATTTGTGGGCCGATATTCAATGGTACCATTAACTTATCTTATTTGAAATTTTGAGGCAAGGGTATATGCGAGATAAGCAGGTTAGCTTAAATTTCATTAGGATTGGCATCCTATTAAAGGAGAAGGAAGCAAAATATGTGGAGCGGCACTCTTCATTATGAATTGATTTGGGCGTAATACATGAAATATTTGAAGCTCTAAGTAGCCCGCTGGATATATAAAAGACCAAAACTAAATTTCTATAGTTTCGAAACCGCTTTCTAAGTTCCAACGTATACGACAGTTCTTTATTCCCACAATCGGTAGTGCGCTGGCCGCTACCATAGAAGAAAACTTTCATAATGGAGCTACAAGGATCCAACATCCGACCTGGCTCGGTATCATGCTGGCCAGCCGCAGATTTAAAACCACTAGAGGCTAACCAACAATCCATGAACACGTCGGCTGAAGTTTCTCAAATATACGAAGAAAATGGCCCAGCCAAAATTAACTGGATAGAATCCATCCATTAGTGTATACATAGATCTTCTGTAGGATTTAAGGGAAGCTGCAAGCTTGACAGTCATACTACCACTTTTCAAGTCGGTAATATTTGTAATACAGGAAGCTTAAGAAGTAACACTGTGCTACTTTAACGGTAAACTGAGCAACCTCTCGAATATTATGTCGTAAATGCTGGTGCTTGCCTTCATTTGCGTTGTAACATCACAGCTAATAGAAAAGTAGACAGTCTCACGAAACTGCATATAATTGAAAGGAATTAAGACTACCGTGGAAGTTATCATTTCCATCTACCTCTGTGCACAGAGGTGTAGTTTCTTCAGCATCGCTGCAATTTGAATTGCTGCGCCAACAGTTCAAATTGCAGCGAAGCTGAAGAAACTGTCTAAACGGCGATAAACTCGGATTGCAATGACCGAAATGACTCAAAATAGCCTAATAGTTTCATCCTGACAAAGGGAGAATCAAACAACTTTTGATAAAGAATAAGAATAGCATAAGAATCCAAGAGTCGCGGATGAAACCACAAACAACCGCAGGATTGTGTTTATAGCCCACAGGGTCCACATGCATGCAGTCCTCAGGGTCCACATGCATGCTTGGGTGTTCCACTTACACCACTTTCTTGTAGACTGTTCGATCCTGATTGACATGCACTTCAAATAGTTTAGATAGCACAACATAGCTGGTAGATTTGCCGAATAAAGAGCTAATGGCTTTGCTTTTTGATGGTAAACATTTTAAAGATTCAAAGGAATAATCCTTATGGGCTTGTTGGAGAAAAGAACAACAATAGCGAATTTGCACTGTCGAATGTTACAGCATTTGAAGAGAAATGATGAAAACATACTGATCCTTTATGGATAAAAAAATTTAAATCCAACACGATTACACACGCGAGAATTAACTTGGAAATGTCTGTCATGAACTGCCTTGTCAACATTGAACTGTTGACCAACACCTTCCGTACTCGCCTGAGATGGTCACTTGACAATTATTTCCCAACATGGAAAGAAAGTTCAGGGAAACTTAGAACAAATGAGGAGGTTATTACTGTCGCTCATTAGGCAGTTTGCATCTATCAACATGACGAATTTAAATTCCGATATTTTGTTGTATATATTTATTCGCTACAATGGAAATTATTTAAACATCAAGCCTTGATCAAAAACTTTGAATTTCTTGAGGGGAATACAATCCTAGGAGATGATCCACAAAATGTAATTGCCATTCCTATTTGCCCGGTAGACGTAAGTAATAACATTCACAGTTATTACTTTTTACTTTTACGACTACTTAAGATGTCTTTATTTTCACGTTTATCGTTTTCATTCTTTCTGTAAAATTAATAGAAATTCATTTATTCCTATATTTAGGAAAGGCCGAAATTCTTCAGGGGATTGCCTCAAACATATTTTACAGGTGATGTACTAACAGTATAATAATAACTAGCGTTTCCATGAAATGTGAAAAATGAAACGTTGCAGATACAATTTGAGGTGCTTTCTCTATCGGATTGCATACTTTTAACGAGCTGTTGCAGATGGACCGTATGCATCAATGATAACATGGAAAAAAAATCTTCAAAAGCTTCAAAAAAATCAGTGGAAAGCCATCCGGAGCGATTGAGAAATGCTCTGTTGAGAAAACGAAGCGAAGAAAAGGTTCCAAATCCCAATCAAAATAAACATCTACGTCTGTTTTGTCGTCTAAATCAATGAATACAACATTTTTTGTGGTTGGTGAACAAAGATATCCATAGCAAGAATGACATTCTGACGCTTTTGGTGTATTTCGAGATTTGTAAGGCATGAAAGAGAGGCAACAAAAGAGGACTATATCCCTAGCGATAATGCATCACCATTTTCTGTTAAGGAATCTCGCATACCGTTCTGATGTAAATGAAATTGTGAAACAGTAAAAGACTATTCGTTTCCATTCCCCAGTGACGAAAAATGGGAATGCTATTACAAATATTTTTAAAAATATAAAACAGTTGTTCATCTAACATCGTTTTATCAACAATCTCTATTGTCAGTCCACAAGAGAATATATCATGAGAAATTCACGTCGGGGATAGTGGCATAGTTGTTGGGATACTAAATTCGTATCTGGAGAGTCATAAATGAAGCTTCAGATTCCCTAAGTTGCATCACTAATCGCGGATTTCGATTGTAATTAAACTTTTTAAATCATGGAAATATTGCTACATGAATATCAGCTTTTTTATTTTTTAAATAAATTGATAAACATTGTTAGTTTCTGTCATAATAAAAGTATATATCGCTTTAAAATGAGCAGTGTATTTGCAAAAAAGAGGGGATGTAATCAATTGGTTTGAGTGTTGTTAAAAGGTGGAACTAATAAAAGGTACCACTTACATATGTAGAGCAGGTTGTAGTACGCTTGGATTTTAATTGTTCTTCCTGTCTGTTTTTTACAGATGGTCAATTCAGTTGCTAAACAGGCGACGAGAAAACCTCCCGATTCGGTGATCCGTTTGAAACGCTTGAAAGTTAGGTTTGCATGCATTACAGGAGAATGTTCTCAAATTGCCTTTTACTTGTCGCAAGCATGCTAGATGTCAACCGTGATTGCCTTTTCGTTGATGGCCTCAAAGCATGTAGTATTGTATGTTGAAGTAAGACAAAGAGCCCGGCTGAATCACTTCTTTCCATTTAAAGCTATATTTTTCTCCTTTCTAAGCGTTTCGTCATACTTCACTGTCGCTAGCAGCTTTTTAATTGTGAAATTTTTACTGTATTTGGTTAGTTGATTTGAAATGCTCTTGCTTGTAGATTCGATTCGACTTTTCAGAACTTTAGATGGTTTGACTTTTTTTCAGTTAACTGCAGTTTTAGAAGACTAACTAAAGTTCTGATTTAACTGTGGTGTTGGGTGTAAAACAATGTGAAATTTATCGTACTAGTTCTTGTTTCAGAAAGTCGTTCTCTTCATGGAAAATCTGCTGGCAGCTAATATGAGGATGATTAGCATCTTCGTAAATTTTTATCAGATGCCTCTTAATGTTGTGAATCATCTCTAGCGGAGCTGTCTGCGCAGTCTTCAAAGTAACAGGAATCGCAAAAACAGACAATTTACTAAAGTTTTCCTAGCTATTAAAGATTTTCTTCTGGAATACTCAGTTCCGTTTTCGCCGGGTAGTTATTGGTCTCACTTCTTAGTCTAAAGGACTGGTGTAAGAGCATTAATTACAGTTAGTCACCAATATCCTTATAACGAAGAGTTGCACCTACACACTTTTATTGACTTCTCCTTCATTAGTAAACAAAATTTTGTCGTGTTGTGATATGGATATGTGGATATGTTTCACTTTATTCATTGAATCTTGCCTTTTGCTTTAAAGCAGTCTGATTTAGGGAAGACACAATTTCAGCAACATTTGGCGAATCACTTTCGTGAGCACAAATGTTCTATATGTATCAATCGAAATTTTCGAATCTTCGACTATTTATATAGACGAGTGAAGACACATATTAGTACTGAAACAAGGCGACGATGTGGTGCAGTCGTTTTTGCTCGTTTGTTATGATGTGATCACACTCATGCACAGCACGACAGTCCCAGGAGGCTGTTTGCCTTGTGAACAAGTTGCTGCTGCGAGCAAAGATTGATATTGTTATTGATTGATGCAGTTATTTTTATTTGTATTATAATCTCCTTTAAAGAAATATTTCGATAAGAGCGAAAAACTCGAGATCAAGGTCACAATTCTAGGTAACGCCACATATGCAAGTGAATAAATGAAAAAGCGGAGAAACCTTATTAAGATCAACATCCTTTCGTTTGGCACATTAATGCGCCCCTTGACCACAAAGATGATTTTATTTGGATCTTAACAAAGGATGGGATAAGTGTTTTGCATGACATGTTCATTTAATTTTTCGAAGCATTTTCAGCGACATTCGACGATGAACAATTCTAAATTTCAACCGAGGGAGCTTTTAAAGAACGTTTATAATCCCATGCTCCCTGAAAGTTTTCATCAATAGAAAACCGTTTGCCCTTTAGATTAGTTTTCACAAATAGGAAGTGTATTTAAAGGGCGCAGAGTCTGAGCTTTAGTAAAAAATCTCAAGAAATTCAGTTCAGTGAAATATTTGATGTAGGCTTTGATGCGTTGAGCTGGAGCGTTGCTCTGGTGAAAGTGTCGGGAGAGGCCACAGTTTATCAAACACTCTATGAGTTACAGTAATTTTACAACTTATTATGGGTATCTTCTCTGTATCCAGAATAATTGATTTGATAAAACGGTAATCGTCTATTGCTTAACAGCTCGATATCTCGTCAAAGTCTCGTCTGTCGGTTGGTATGTCACATTATCGTCTTGATTAAGCATTTTCTCCTTGTTCTAAGGGGGAGGACACGAACGACTCACGATCATAAAATTTAAATTTAACAATAATTATTTTTTAAAATTAACGCGATTTAAAATTAACAATATGTGTGAGAAAGTATTGGTCCACTTTGTTTCAGTTCTATCGTCGTATATGATAGTCTAAATATCAATTGCAACGTTAAATTATGACTGCAAAACTTTAAAGTGTTTTAAAGAAAAAATATGACTAATTAAGTAACGAACGATATTTTTTTCATGGTACGATCTTATATGAGATACAGCATTAAACTGAACTAAAGAAGTTCGTTTGGATTTTGCCGCAGGTCAAAATTAATTCTGTGTTGCTTGGGTCCGCCGGGCCTTGCTTGATTGTTTTCGAGGACGCGTTTCGGCTGTATACAGCCATCTTCAGCTCGTTCTGATGTCTTTGTCGCGGTGTGCATTTTTTTATAGATGCAACTTGAGGAGGGTTATTAAGTTTGGGTCTTTTCAGGGTCGTGGGATTATCGTTGTCAGGCCCGTCGCGTTTTCTATTCTTGATAAGGATTGGGTCGAGGACTGAAAAAATTTTGTCGGAGTTGGTCATTATTTGTTCGTTGATTATATTTCCGTGGGTTTTTATGTGTTTGTAGATTTCTAGTTTCTCTAATACGTCAAGTCTAAGTCCCTTCTTTTGTTTTTGTATTAGCGTCATTGAAATTGCCATTGTATCGGGCTCGTGTGTGTGATTCTGTAGGTGTGTTGCGTAGTTGGAGTCTGTTTTGTTATATGTATACGAACGAATGTGCTCCTTATATCTAGTTGTTAGTTTCCGTGTCGTATTCCTATGTATACCATGTCGCAGTCCCTGCATGTTAGTTTGTATTTGCCGCTGTTGTTGTATGTTGGTGTGCTTCGGTGTTAGTTTTCGATGTTGTTGTTGGTTTTGAATGCAATATGTAGTTTGTATTTTTTGAAGAAGCTTGCCAGTTGGTATGTCTCCTTGTCTACGTATGTCAATATGGTCCATTTGTGTGCGTCCTTTGGTGTGTCTGATGGTTGGCGTTTTTGTTTCTTCTTGTGCTGTGCGTTCAGTTTGTTGATATCAAGTTTCTTGTATCCGTTGTTGTCGGCTATCTTATATATGTTGTTTAATTCGTCGGTGTAGTCGCTGGAATTCATAGGGATGGAGTGTAGTCTCTGCACCATTGCTAGTTTGTGTTGGTCGGGATGGTTAGATGAAGCGTGTATGGTGTGGTCCGTAGTAGTCGGCTTCCTGTAAATTTTGTGTTCCAAATGGGCTTCTTTTCGTATGATGGTTAAGTCCATGTAGTTGAGTTCTCTGTTAAACTCTTTCTCCATGGTGAACTTTATGTTGGGGTGGATGTTATTCATATACGTGAGGAGTTCGTCTTCCGCGTTTGAGTCGATGATAATAAAGCAGTCGTCCACATACCAAGCCCAAGACCAGACAGGGAAACACAGAATGAACTAAAAAACTTAAAATGTATCGGCTTAAATATTATAACTATTTCGTACCTACTAAGATTATTTACATTCTTATCTTAAAAGAAATCCCATCCTTAATATGTAATGGAATTTTCACGCATCCTGTCTGTTACAGGGCGACGGATGTTTTATTACATGTATACTAATTACGAGTATTTATTTCCCGTCGCCTGTTCCTTTACGTGGCGACGGATGTTTTATGACATGAAGTTTTATAAATGGTAATAAACGAAGAGTTCGGCAAATTCTACAACAATCGTCATGTAATTACGCCGTAAAGCTAACAAAGTTTCAAACAATTCAGAGGCAAAATTAAAAGCGAAGATGCGCTCCGCTTTTGGTTTTTCTGAGATATATTTGAAAGTAGCGCTGGTAGTATAAAACACAACTCCAGATATTAGTGCGGAATTTATTATCACGCTTGTGCAACTACTCCCATTTTCAAATCACCACGCAAACCTACACTATTTTTTATTTTTTTTTTGTTTGAGAGTCGAAGGCTATTTACGCCCTGAGTGTCGGACTCCCCCGCTACCGGACTACCGACTAAACACCTCCCCTGTCACACCGAGAACCTAGCCTGGAACTGCTTGTCACATTACTTCGGACTAGGCCTCAATAATCATCGCTTAGCGATGTCTTCCGGCTAAGGGAAATCTCTCTTTCTCCACGGATGGATAGGAAGGAATTGCGATTAGAGATAATTGCGTTACAGAGATGTCCCCTCCCTCGCCAAGCGATCCATCATGCCCTTCTTTATAATAAGTACGTAATGCGACACACAGTTCCAATTGTCCTTTGATTGCATTATTTTTCCCGTTACATTTTCTGGGGAAATTACGCCAATTTTCTCCGAGAGAAACCTACACTATTAGTTTGAACATTTATTTTAATATCGTTTTATTGAATTATAAAAATATGGATGGCATGAACTTTAATGTAAAACCAAATGATAAATAATATAAATTTATATAAATTAAGCTTTTATGTGTTGTTCTTGTATAATTCCATACAAGATGCGACAATGCTTAGAGTAAAAGCATTACACTCTTCAGTAAACTTATTTTCGTGGATTACCATGCAATCAATTCCATGGGTGACTACGAATACAAGGACTGTACAATCACAAGTTCTCCCATACCGAAGTTTATTTAAAAATTGCTATACTTGCAATGTATTATAGCAAACAGCATAGATGTACTATTTCAGCTTTAATTGCTACTCTAAAAATCCCGACCATATTTTTCGTTCATATCCAAACAATTGTAATCAAATAAAAGTTGAAATATCGACAAATATTGAATTTGTGTTTAGAGCAGCATGAGCTCCGCTGTTGTAATTCCTAATTACCTGGAAAGCCTCTTCGAATTCATCCATCAGGTTCCCATTACCGTTTGAAGAAGAAGCCATTCTATTCATAAGCACTGAATGCAACAAACAAATATCATTCTACATAAACTAAACTTGAAAATAATCTTAATGTCGCGAACGACATGTCAGCACACAGCACCGATCAATTTCTTTGACAAGCGTCTTTTGCGCTAGGAAAATATACCAAAGCTTGTACCAACTTTGAGGGGTAAAAATCAGCGCAGTTATCCAGTACTAAAATTGCGTACCTGACGAAAACTGACTTGAATGTCATATTCAGCTGATTTGTTGTCATAACTTGAGTGTATACATAATTTTTAAGAAATGGTTAGCTTTGAAGTTATCCGCTTCCCTTTAATATTTGGAGGATTCTTGGCAGCCGCGCTTACAGCATATACTTTCCGGTGGGCTTCAAATTAAAACACTAGTCTGATGAATTTGGAAGTAAATTTACTGTAATTGTAGTGAAAAGCTCATTCCGGACATGGACGATGAACGTAAGAAAATATTCCGTGGATCCGAGGAAAATCGCAAGGCAATCGAGGATGCTGTTAAAGCGATGAAAACTTAATAAATTCCCCCAATCACACCCATTGTGCATTTTAAAGTTTTCATAACATTAAGAACAAATATTTTCTTCACTAGTCGATTTTTTTATTACGAATAAAACAATGTAATGTCAAACACTATTGGGAACTACTTAATCTTTTACTTTAGCGGCACGCGGGTCATCATCACGGATGACACAGTAATTGAATTTGTATCGCTTGTTCTCGCCATCCTTGCGATAGTAATTCATCAATCCTACAGTTGTGAATCCAAGGCCAATCAATGCCAATACTGTGCCACCAACAATATCAGGGAGTTCATTCCAACCGCGGATAATGAGCCCTTTCAAACCTTGTCTTGCCGGTGGTAGAGCAGCCATTCTGAAATTGATATAAAGTTCGTGTTGGCTCAATTATGCGGAATAAATAGGGAATATACTACTTTTTTGTCCGCAAGTACACAGCTATACGTAATAGCAGACGATTTTATTCACTTGACAGTTGCCAATTGGACGAACTGGTGTGTTGGTAGCGCTGTTTAAGGGGAATTTTAGTACTTGGATTGATGCACGTGGATTTGACAATTAAGATAACAACCGGCCGGGAAGTAGTTGTTTTGGTGTTTTGGTTTAGTTTTGTGTACGATAAATATGACTTCGAAAGATGCTAAGGTTAAGAAACCGGGCGGCAAGAAGAAACCACTAACAAAGTTGAAAAATATTCTCGCTTTTCCTTTTCCACAATATTGGTGAGTAGTTTGCAAACAAAACCTGACTGAAATTGAAAGCATTTTACGCTTGCACTCGAAGGATGTTCACGTACTCCACGTATATCTGTTTGAATTTATCTTCTATAGTTGTCAGATTTGTTTATGCTGATTATATAAATTGAAGAATATTAGGTGACCAATTAATAAAATGAGTTAATTTGTAAGTGTAATTTGTTTGTGGAATCGAAATATCTACAATCATTTGCTCCATACAGAGTCTAGTATGTGGAATCCTTGAAATTGCTTCCGATTCTAACATTCTTTGTTTTCGCATATATCCTAACTTAATATTTAATCTGAAGAAAACACTTCTGATAATTACGCCAGCAGCAGCTAGGAATATGCTCAACAGGAGATAATCTCCAGGATGACGGTCATCCAGACCAAATGTTACCTGTGGCACAAAAGCGTGGGCTTACGAAGATTATCAAGACTTCTTGATAAGATTTCATGCCATTTTGTTGCGAATATTGAGCCTGAGGAACCTGCGTGGTCTAGTCTCCTAGTTTTTGGTATAATTTGCTTTTGGAAAATGTTAGCATGTAATAGGACTGTTTTCCGAAGGTTACGCTAATATCCAGTATCATCATTTTACCGAGTTGTTGAAATGGGAACAGTAGTATTTTCTTAAAGCATCTAATGGCTGTCCTAATGCACTATCAAGAATTAAAAGTTCTTGTACGTAAATTAGGTACGGTAAATTCTGTTTTATATAAAGTCGAACTTGCTCCCATTGGCGTTTAAATAAATGGTCATTGTATCCATAGGCACTGAATGCAAGTCTGCAAAATTGATGTAAACTAAACGAGTTGAGACACCAGGGTAAAGCAAATGCCAAGGAAGTAAAAAAAGCGACTGGGAAGAAAAGTTAAATGACATTATAATTGCATTGAAAACAAATCTGGAATTTCGTCAAGAAACTGAGAAGCCAAAAACTTTGTATCCCAAGCAATGAGCTAGGCGAGCAACACAGCAGAAAAATACTGGATAAGATCAAACAGGAACAGAACGCAGGATCAGCACCAGTAAACAGAAAGAAAGACATGGAGGAAGCCTACTTGGAATTTATTTAAAAAAAGCTACAGAGCATTTAAGCTCGGACAAATACAAAAAGAGGCGCGAAAATCAGAATAACCCCGATAGCGGAACCCCATTAGGACGTAGCGTACTTTAGCAGTTATACGCCGATCATTTCTTGTGTGTACCCATAAAAATAATTAAAAGGACTTGTCAAAATGGAGCAAACACACAATTGCAGAAAATAAATATCTAAAGCTTCACTGCTTTGCATAGACAAAAAAGAAATCTACCACCATCTGCCTCAACACATTGCAAGTAAAAAATTTAATTATAGTAATTCACCGGGCCAGCGCTGCTAGAAACGAACCCAATCGAATATTCTGCTTGAATATTCGGAATTTTCGGCTCGCCTGGCCGAAAACAAAGGAAAAAAATAAGCACTGAATACGAAAAACAAATATCGCTTTACCGAAACTTCCTTGTTCCTTGAAAAAACTTTTGGTGTAGAGTTATTTCGTTACATGAGATTTTTTTTTATTTGACCAAACTAAGCTGTATTCCTTGAATTCCACTATATATTTTGTTGTCTCATTTTAAGTTTTTACACGTGTTTTACGACACCATCCTTTGTATCACCTGCAACCCACCAGTTACGAGAAATTCGACAAGTGAAGCGATTTTAAGCATTTCCTAAAACGCGGAAAACAGGGTTCAAATCAATAGGGTGTAGACACTTATGGGCATAAAAAGACGATACGCGAATTCTTTGCTCAATCGAACACACACTGAGGAATCGCAGGAATCCTGTGAATTTCAAATTATTGTCAAAATAACAAGCGGAGTTTTAAGGGAAACGTTTAGGTTCATTAAATAATACACTATTTCCGTTCACATCAAAAATCTTTTATTTTAAATTTTAGAAATATTAATTTTTCATCACTGTTTCATCGAAAACAATTATCATAATTTTTGGAATTAACATTTTTTTCACAAATGTCAAAACGAGCTTGGAATGATTTTCTGTTTTTAATTTATCGTTCGGCCCGCCTCGAAAAAAAATTTCAGAACGTCAGAACTGAATTTGAAGCCATTTCGTACGGCTTGGAATGCGTCAATCTGCATCTAAAGCCATTTGGCATGCGTCAATCATTTGTTTTTTGTCAAGTTTTTCAATTATATCTTCAATAAAAGCGTCGTCGTCTTCATCATTTTAAGGTTCATCTCTATCTTTATATTCTGCCAATATATCCTGATAAGTGGGAAAATAGTCACAAAGAAGATTATTTCAACGACGTAAAATTTCTCAAATTGGATTCCGTAATCAATTTCGAGGAGTTTCCATACTTCTATTGTATTTCAGTTGTCGGTCGTTCCTTCTGCTTGTTTTCGTTATTTTTTTTATATTTCCCTCTGCAAGACGCGCTCCAGTAAAACAATTTTAATGTTTTACTGGAGCAATTTGCGATGGGTGAGACATTTCTCATTATTTTTTCAAAAATTTACATCTTTTACATCTATACAGCTCCATCAATAATTCCCTTCTGTAGTGACCCTTGAGGCTTTTGATCACACTCTGGTCCATTGGCTGTAAGACACTAGTCGTATTTGGAGGAAGGAATGCCAACTCTATGTTTAGAAAGGTTTGATATAAACGGGTGGGCAGGGCAGTTGTCAACAAGAAGTAAAATTTTTCGTCCCTTTAATTCTGCATCCCACTTTCGCACTTCTTCTTCTTCAAAAAGTTGACTGGTCATCCAAGCTAATTTATTAGCTTTATACGTCACTGTTTTTAATTTTTCAATTTTAATGTTGCAATTTTTTAATGTTCTCATAACAGCGCGGATTTCCCGATTTCTCTATTACCATTACCTTTTTTTTCTGTGCCATCCATATTAGCAGCCACAAGCACCGTAATACGTTCCTTGGAAAGCTTTCCTCCCACACACTTTTCCCCTTTAAATTTCAGAGTTTTATCTGGCGTCAACTTATAGAAAATTCCTGCTTCATCAGCATTAAAAATGTCACTTGGGGCGTATTTTTCTGTGAATTTTGATCACACTTTATTAATCCAATCGTGAGTCATATTCGTATCAACACTTCGTGCTTCCCCACTTATTTTACAATAGTTGATATGATGACGTTGCTTGAATTTTCCGAACCATCCTTCTGATGCTTTGAAAGAAGCTAAACCAAGTTGGAAGATTTCCCCTCGCCCCCAGCTTGGAGAATTTTTTCTTTGTTTTTCCATATTGTAGACACGGTAGAGCGACTAAATCCAAAGCGTTTCTATTGCGCGTATCAGTAAAACTTTTTCGTCAATACACAGTGATTTTCTTTTACTAGCCATGTTTACAGCTTGAAAGTTTGTAAGCAACTGGGAATAATGATACATAGATAAGGTATAGATGATTCATGACTCCTACTTATTAGTCATGGTCAAAAACAGTCAACACGTGCAAGCAATCCGAATTTGTAAACAAAAGAATGAATTTCTTAGAAAGTTCGGTATGCATGATGTCGACAGTATAGTTTATTGCGGGCTAGGATAACAAAGCAACAAAAAAACGTACGCAGCTGCGCAATTTTTACTAATTTTAAGCAACTTAAAAGGTACTTTTTATTACTCAATTGTTGTCGTTATTGAGAGTGGGTGTGATGCTATGTAGAGTGTATCATTGCATGGTAGACAAGCTAAACCAACCAAAGTCGATTGATTTCGACGCTTTAGAGAGTTTGTCGTTAAATTACGTGGAGTGGAGTTACGTGGAGTTTACACTGTATTATAAAAGCAAATGATTTTTCGGAGGATTCGTTAATTTAAAATGCAAACATAAATTGTTTTAGGGCTCCATGCTGCGTTTTTATTTTTTTCAATTAAACGACAGTAATTCAATACTAGCATTTCAAGGAATAGAACAAGTATAAAATTATTTAAACTTTATTCAATTGAACTAATATGGACAAACCAACTTTTTAACAAACAATAATACTTTTCACTTTTGATTAGATATTTAAGCAGCAACAATAGGGTTAAGCTTTTCAGAAATAGCTCCAGTCTTCCATAACTCGTTATTCTGATCGTAGCCAATGTCCTAGCCAAAGGAAATCATTAATTTAATTACAATAAATGAAAATATAATTAATTTTAATATTTTCTCTAATTTAAAAGCAAAGAGTACAACAATGTTTATCAGTAACTGATCGACTTTCCCTTAGCCTTTTCATATTTTCGACTCGTTTTGGCAGCGTCATTTAACTTCCTCACATAATTTACTGTTATATATTCATATCACACATGTTAGAACAATTGTTTGCATGGCCAATACCCACCTAAACATTTTCGTTTTTAATTTTTTTTATAAGAATGCCCCCCAGGCGAAATCCAAGGAGCCCTATCTCAATTGTTGAATATGTTCATTAGTCTAGTGATAGAAAATAAGTCGTAGTTTATTTCTAAATCTGGAAACATGAATGTGTCGATGAATGAGATACTGGCGTTTTCTATGACACAACGAAGAGTTTATTCATTTTAATGCTCTGTAGCTTACATGAAACCATTTTCGTGGATTTTATACACCCGATGGAATTGATAACTCGTTTCAGGATCAGCTATTCCCCAAGATTTGTATCCTTTTGCTGTAATGAATCACAGTTTTTAAATTGAAGGAATGTAGCTACAATGAATCGCAGTTTATTTGTCGAGAAAGTCGTCCTTGTCTCCGTCGAATTGTATCTCTTCCATTAGGACCAAAAGTCTTAATTTTGGGTTCGTCAGGATAGTAGACTGGATACAGGAATATAATCCCATGTATATATACAAGCGTAATCATGTAATGTTCAATTTATCCTTCCTGATACCACTTGGTCTTTCCAGCCTCACGAAAATAGTCAACTACCATTTCAGTTAGTGCGTAAATTTCGACGTCTTGATAGGGATTCTTCCCACGAGGTTGGCGTGCGAAGCTTTTCGTAAGTTTTTAAAATCATGTGCTCAGGTTTTGTTTTACATTTATAGAGAAGGAGATAACATCTCCCTGGAAGCGGCAGTCAGTTTACCTCTTTTTTTGGTTCATCACAATAGAACGGCTGTTCAAAATTAACTCCAAAAAATCTACAGCTATACGTTGCAGCTTCACTTTAACAAAATGTCGCCAAATTCTTCGCTATCAACACCAATGAAAAATCAGAAATTACTGGGTAGAGTCCCCAATAACATTGAACATCCGTAACATTGAAGATCCGTACGCAATATCCGAAGCTCGGACATCACGATAGTCTCCATAACTGACTCGGAAAACAAAACAATGACAAAACAAAACCTTTCGCTGTAGAAAAATCGATTCATATATAGCGTCACTATAAAGACGCCTTGGTACAATTGAACATGCACCCAAGCAAAACAAAACTCCCCTTTACACTACATTCTCTACAAGTATGAATATATTCTGGCAGTCAACAAAGTCCTGAATAACCAACATAACTGCGTGTTGTTACAGCAACCAAATTTATCGTTTCTTGGCCAATTCAACAGAATTTGCTTGAAAAAAAAAAAATGAAAATTAGATCCAACTCACATGTCGTTATTCGCTGGCATTTGTAGCAGGTTATTCGCTGGCATTTGTGAATACTTCTACTAAGTCAATAACTCCAACATCTTCTTCTTCAGAGGGTATAACGAGCCTGTCAAAATCACTGTAGTTTTCATGGAATCATGACTATGCATCAGGGACATAAATCCATACAATAATGGTGCCAGAAACGCATCAATTATTTTAACAAACAGTCAGGGTTTCGTTTTAATAGATTTGTTTGCAAATGTTGCTAGATGCACATGTTTAGAAATGCTATGTAAGAACGATTTTACATCTTTTTCCTTATATACTATCCTAAGGGAATGGAGACTATGGAGGGTAGGAGACTCTCTCTGGAGCCGTTGTTGCATGATGTCATAAATAGAGTTGAAATGGCGGTTGCATCATTCTTTGCTTGCCATGCGTTTTTCTTGAACTTTTCGGTGTTTGAGTTGCTCACCTCGCTATGCTTATTCACCCGCTTCAAAGTTAGAAGCCATTTCCATAAACTCAGCAACAGAAACTTCATGTTTTCCAGGATCTGAATGTACCCAACACATTTATCCAAAAAACCCTGCAAAAAAGTAATTGCTCGGCAAAACCATGCTTTTAGCTACATGAAATTGGGTCTCGTATCCAAGTTGATCTAAAACTATGTCGAAGAAGAAGTCTGCAAAATACGCCGAATAAACAACCAAACTATAGAGCTGCCCGTGGCTAAAACGCAGTCTTGTCTAAAAGAAAAAGGTCTCATTCAACAGCATTCAATTAAGCGGCAAAGTAAGAAAGCAAATAAATAGGATACTGCCAAAGAGCGTTCAGAACAAGACTGAATAATGCAAATATTACTACATTCAACAATTGCAATAGCACTGATGAACTCTAACATCAGACCTCTAACGATGTATGACAAATGGATGATTAAATTTGCACTGTACCAAGAAAAAATCTCCCTAGATGTAACACCAACAAGAAAGTAAAGTTCCTGAAGGCAGCTCCAGAAAACCATATTGTGCTATTCAGCACAATCGTTGCCTAACCAAGACACCTTTTCAAAATTGGGTGGACCAACTAACCTGTCGAACTATCACACGATTGAGTAGCCTAACATGTTGCCTGAACACAAACGTCCCAGAGTGCTCATCGTATCATCAGACTCAACGCATCGCAAAGGCACTGGCTGGTAGAAATTTCCAATGTCTTTCTTCTCTCGGGAATAGGAAAAAACAAAAGTGGGACAGTTAAACCCGAAAACACCATTCGTCGCAATTATTTGGAGCTGAAACGCATTCATTGTAAAACGTTCAACACGTTCAGTACAAATTGTCACTTAAATTGCTCCTCGCCCTATTATAGAAACAAAACTTTCGATTCAGAATCTTAAATATTTTATTGGTAAACTTAATTACATACCCAAAAGGAAATTACAATTGAGTGAAATCTAAAACTAATATCAAAGATCGCATAAATGAAAATGCTAGCGCTAAATTGAAACGAATTGAATGCTACTATCATTTCGAATCTATTTTGTAATTCAATGTTACTGGATCGCTCCGTTGATTATTGATATATGAGTAAATATACAATTGATTGTAAATACAATTTGCTGTTTTAAACCGAGAAAAACAACTTGAAAATTAAAGCTGTGAAATATGTTTTAACTGTCTTTATATTCTACCCAAGAACATCAAAAGGCGCTCGCAACTTATTTGTACCGTTGTCACTAGCAACACGAACTAGTTGCCATTCTCATTCGATTCGTCCTATTTCGACGAATTATCACTTTCGAGATATCTCACTCACCACACCAATTGATTGCACTAAAACCTTATCATCTAAGTTTTATGCCCGAGCGAGTTGCAACTGTGCAGTGGAAAGATGCATGCATGCCTTACCATAAGATTTAGCGCACTAGAAATACATTTGATTGCATGTAAAACGCTAGTTAAACGATTTGGGTAACTTTGTAGAATTCTAAAGGCCGTGGATCATTGCCAATACTCGGGACTGGTGTAGAGGGTATCACTATCGTCTTCCTCGGCGCTCGCCACATTCAATATGGACGAGGTGATCGTTGGATCGGTGACCGTGGAAGGCAGTTGTAGATTTGGTGGAATGTTGGGAGCTTCTGATGGGATGACACCGATTTTAGCCAGGGTGTCTTCAAGGCTTTGGCTCGTGTAAATAGTTTCGTTCGGCTTCCTGTTGAATTTGTATTCGATTGGTGTGACACGGACACAAGACGGATTCTCCACAGTGGACATGATGGGCGGCTGGGTAAGAACGGAGTTGGTCTCGCTAGTCTCAGCTATTCTGAATGTTGTCATGGCCTGGTAGATCTCAAAATCATTCCAATCCTGGAACCCGTATATCTGGTTCGAGCCCTCAGCAACCAAAGCAGTTGCCTCCTCCCCAGTCACTTGAATATTGCTTACGTTTATGGCGTTCAGAACGTACGAGTTGTCTACAGTCACCGGTTTGTCCAGCACAATATACGTTGGCTCTACGGCTGTTGTCTCCGTGTTGCTGTCGATGATGTATGTAGTTCCGTCAATAGTGTGAATGAAGTGTTGATTTTTGTAGCTATCAACAGTTTTGATGTCCGACTCGCGAATAAGAAGCACCTGACCGTTTTCATCGTACGCGATGATTCCGGTCTCGCTTGGAACTTCTTCCCCACTGTAAGACAGTATAACAACTTCTGGAGGAAGATTCCCTTGCTGCTGCACTACTTCAGCTTCTTCCGGCTTAACAATTGGCTCCTGCAGTAAAATAACTTGCTGCTTTTCATCAGCGTAAGCTGGCACGAAGCTTTGAGTGTTGATCATTGTTTGCGCCACGTAAACTATTTCGGTTGCTGGTTGCTCAAGTGCTGCAATATCTGTAACTTTCTGATGAGATCGTCTTCTTTGTCTTTTTTCGGAATGTGCGCGACTTCGCGTCTCAGGCATGAATAGAGTTGGTGCTTGCTTAACTAATGATTGTTTTGGCATTTGCAATTCCATTTGGCTTTGGGTGTGGTGTTAAACGATTATTTTAAAATATTGCTCAACGCTTGTTACTCGAATTTTTAAGTCACTTGCCACTACTTTTCGTTTGGCTTGCCCATATATTTTCATCCGTATCAAGTCCGCTTAGCAGAGCTGACAATAACAATGACGTGCATTATTTACAATAAAATAGCTGCAAGTATTCAAGAATGAAAAAATGGTGTCTAGAGGTCAAACATGCATACCTGTATCAAAACAAGGCAAGCCCTCTGAAATGGCTTTTATCAGTCTCTAATTACCATCTACTTGTCCTTATACAACGTCCCCCTTTGCTCTGATACGTTCCCTGACGCTGGGCTCAAGGTCTACGATGAGATATTTATTTTGGGAGACGATTGCATTTACACTGCAAGAGATTAATGGCGGAACAATTAAAATCAATCGATAAGGTATTGGCAACTGTTTTCGCTTACGTTGGAATGATGTGTTTAGCAAATGTTTCCTCACGACACTTCCGAATGCCGTTCTGCTTATTTTCTGTCGTCGCGTGCTAATTACAATGTTAACGTGATATTTTCGCGAAGACTCGCCACCAACGCCTTGTACGCAATACAATAATTGTCAACACTCATGACAGCTGATAAGAATTTACTTTGGAAACATGCAGTGGCGCTGTCGCTTGTCAAGCAAACCGTCGTTTCTGTCACGTACTCAGATGTTTTGTACAGTTCGGGTGGAAATTCGTAATGACGTGCAGGGTGATTTGTGTTTTTCCTTTTCAAAACGATTCGCAATAAATTAATGTTGGAATTGATGGACCCAGCAGAGTTAAACTTAAAATTATCAAGTGCCATACACAGAACGTATGAGAAGGTGCACCTATTGTTTAATATACAATTTGTGTATTACATTTGAATCAAAATCAATTTTTGATTAAAAAAAATTGTCCTTGCCTTTGGGTTAAGTTTGTTTTTAAGAATAACGTATTCAGTAATAAATATCTTTATTTAAATTAAGACCCATGTACTCGAAAGCATTGTTGCACATAATGGTTGAACGGAAACCAACTTTTGTTTGAGTTCTTTTACATTTTTTAACTTTCCTTTTTTCTTTCTCCTGCTTCACTATCGATTATTTATTTTTCTTTATTGGCATTAAACTCTCAGAGGTGAGTTGGAACACTTCAGAATCGAATCGAAATATGTTCACCAGAGAATTTCGAAGGAACGAAACAAAGTAAACATCAGAACGAGCGATTTCAGAGGAGTGTGGACACACGCAATCACCTCATTTCTTCCTTATCGGTTCTCCCATTTTAAAACACCTTAGGGCGATTTTGAATGACCGTCATTAACTCGTTGTGAGCCTGTAAACAAGTATTTGACTTTATATTGGCTTGGTGAAAAACTAATCCTTACAATAAGCCGTTTCGGACTGTTTTTCTTTTTAATTTATGCGTTATTCAAATTAATAGGTTTGTTGTGCTGAAGTAGCTCATAGTAGACTGCACGTATCCAATCTAACAAGACGGGTTCCATTCATTAAGTCATATAAAGTACTGCCTTGTAATTCTTAACTATGATATTCTTTTCTGTAATCCAGCTGATCAAGGTGTGGGCAGCTAGTCACGTGATATAGTCACGGAAATTTTCTGCCGTCCAATCCTGTGTTGCTATTGCCTCCTTTCAAATAGCCAAATCCTGATGGGAAATTTATCGCATGCTAACCATCAATTAAGGGTTTCACAAAGTTCTTAAACCTTCTCTTTTTTCTCCTTCGATCGGCTGTATATCTTGAAAAAATTGGTTGTTTCTACTAGTATTTGAACGTTTATAAAATAAAATTTTAGCATAAAATTTTTCTATTTTATGCGCCGCCACACTTCGACAAAGAAAAACGAGGAAAATCAATTTAAATTTGGTATTATATACCTTTATATTGCAACATGTTTACATTGAAATTTTTTTTCGGAACGTTGTGAACTAATATATAACTTAAATTACTCGAAAATTTTTTACAGAATTGTATTCATTTTCTATTTGAATAATAGACATCGCTCAGTTTCACCACAACCATTCGAATATGCATGGGCATGTAATTTAGACTAAGCTTAAACTAGTGCTTGGTACAATTAAATCATTTGTGTGCCTTCATTTTTTTCAGTAGAGGAAATATAGAATTTGTCTAGTTTTTACGTAATTACTGTTAATTAAATTGGATATCTCTTATATTCTGCAATGAGGTAGTTACTCCGGAATAAGTGTAGCGGAAAGTACTTCATCACGTTCGAGAAAGATTTCGGATTTAGAATTTCAGCTTTCATCGGTGAAGGTTGTACCGGTTACGACAACTCTCCAAGGCATAATCCAGATTAAGTACCTCATCTTAACCTATATCCTTCAGTTTATCTAATAGTTGGTGGGGTCCGAACGCGTTAGCAATGGCAGGGAAGGGTTGTTTCGTTCTAAAAAGAACAAATACTCCCTACTAACAAGGAAATCCCAAGTAGTCCATACCCAATTCTGCGTAACAATTCAGTTTGTTGCACACTTTTTCGGAAATAACACGGTGGTTACGTGTAGAGTTAATGTGAGTAATCATTACTATTTAGGTTCTGACGGAACACCCACTGTAGCCGTACCCCTATTACTTTATAGTGTTAAGGATTCTGTATCTTTGCTGTAGGATTTATTGATCCAGCACGAATCTAGCGGGGATCATTGCGATCTTTAACATTTGCTTCATAGAATGTTAGGAGTTCAGACCATCGAAAAATTTGAATCATATATCTATACGTTAACTGGGTGCTACAGGTGACATAAGAGGTGTTCTACTATCTCCTTTTCTTCTGGTTCCCTCCAGTTTCTCTACAAGTACAAGTATCTCTCATATCTCCCTGTTTGTAATCATTCGTGCCTAAAAGGCTCGTGTAGATCTTATGACAATATATTTTGCAAATCAAAATTGTTTTTTGAATTTTGGACGTTTGTCAGATGACATGACAAAAAGGATAACTTGAATTTTTTTTCTCTTTTAGGCCTGCATTGAGTACGGAACAAACAGCGGAACTTAAATCTTTTATTGAAAATCTTAAAGCTAGTCCAGATTTGCAGCCAACAGTGAAAAATGGTATCCCGATTATCGGTCTTAGCAAAATTCTACGCGAAATTAATCGAAACGAAAAAATTTACTTTGTTATTTCGACTGATATTAAACCGAAATTTGTCGCAACACAGATAATCAATCTAACATTGTCCAAATTCAAATTATGTAAAGTTCTTTGCATTCCAAATCTTAAAGATTTAACAAAATTACTGTTTGGCATTGAAAGTATAGCTTTTGGATATAAGTTAGGACAATGTCCACCTGTTGAGACGTGGATCAAAGATGCCCAAGAAAAGTATTTTCCAGTACCAAAAGAAATACTAAACTACTATTCAAAAGGAATATCTGAACCAGACAATATGCAGCAGATTACTAGACGCCCAACAGTTATAGCATTGGACAAAGGAAATATCAATTCTTTATATCTTAGACGTAACACAGACGAACGTGCTTTTGTTCCTACGTGTGCTGAACATATAAGACCGTCTCGGTTTGATCAAACCGAGAGGGAATCAACTGAATGGTCTGATTTTATATCACTATCTATGAAAGCAACTTCTAAACCAGAACCAATGTGCGTTGATGAGGATAGTGATGATGACTGTGAAGCTGAAAAACAAAAGTTGGCCAATATCATCACACAAGCATTTGCCAAAAAAGCAAATGGAAACTCGCGAGATGCCAGTATGACGGTGAAGGAACAAGTGCAATTAGTCGATAAAAAATCAAAGGAAAACTTTGAGAAAACGAAACTATACGGAAAGCTTAAAAAATCTTCAAAATTTAATTATATCGGTTTGACCGTTAACCGAATACAACCAAATCCTGATAAAGTGAAGAAGAAAAAGAAAAAGTAATAAACGTTGTTTTTGTGTATAATCAAGTTTTTGGGTTTTATTTATTTTAGTTTTTAAAATTTTATCAGATAATGGAGAGTATTGTCCAAATCGTCTTAACATTGAAATATTTCGAATGTTTTCTTTCCTAACTGGTATCTGTTTCTAGGAAATTACCAATAGCAACCTATAAGTACGAAAACAAAACGAGAGGCATTTTGTGCATAAACTATTATTGCGTGTTTTACATACGTGGCTGTAGGTTATTGCTCCTAATGAATTCAAAAAGTTGTTCTCATTAACTTGCTTTGACCCTTCTAATCGATGACAATAGTAATTGGCAAAAATATTAGGATACGTAGCACTGTAAACAAGTTGACTTTAAATTGGTTCTTTTTTCAATAGTAAGATTATTTTCTACAATTATATTGTTGAGTGGGAGGATGCAAATACCTTGAATGCCATGAACAATAATCATGTTCCAGCTGAGAAGTTGTACATTGTCGATATGCTGCAAATATGAAAGGAAGTGTGAAATATCTTACATATAGCAATAAATACGCTTGACTAGTATACAACGTTTATTTTAAATATGCCCAGACCTATAGAGACATTGGGCATATGTAGAAGATATATAGAGAACATATTATGTAGAGAAGAGCAAAAAGCTCTGTGAATTTGGGTAGCTATTGAAATTAGAGTGGAATAGAAAGCTGCCGTGAAATAGGCTGTCTGTGTGAATTAACTGTCCAAAACTATGGGGAAAATCCTTGAATGCAGGTAAAGTGTGCATGGTACACATGTGCAAATACAGATTATTTAAAGTAAATTGACTGCGAACCGAACCACCGCGACTGGAAATATGAGTGAAATGTTCGCTACTAGTTCCAAGATCCCAAATGCTGAGGGAACTGAAGTTAGCCGAAATTCTTTGACAAATTGACGGACAACTTACTTTACGTGCATACCATGATCTTAATACACATAAACGTAAACTTCACCCCTTTTCGGTGCACCACCAGCGAATGGAAAGATTAGGGCATGGCTCAAAAGGACGCACAAATCGAAGCGCCGATCAATTAGTTCAGCAGTGCTCTACTTATACAGACATGAATGCATTAGATTCTAAAGGAGCCGCAACATACACCAAAGCTCTATTCAATCTCTGAAAAAACAATTCAAAGAAACACATGGAGAACTAGATATGTGGATATGACACGAACTCCGTTAAGATAATAAATTTAATTTTTTCTTCAATTAAAGCTAGATTTTTGTTAAATATGCTAGCATTTTCGAGCATAAAGTTGAAAAAAAAATTTGGGAATTGCCCGGCCTTTTAGTCATCTGGACCAGTTTGCAACTCTTTGAAAAGCAAAGTGCCATAAATCCTTGCATCGGTGACATCATGTTGGTGTCAATGATGCGAAGTTGATTTTCAATTTCGATCTGAAGAAACGAATGCAGTATTTCGAATTGAAACGTGGTTATGGCCGTGTGTTATGATACGCTGGTATAGTGGTTACGATACGCACGACTTTATTGCAATCGGGGGAACCTTCAAGGTTCAAACACCATATGACACATTTGAAATATGTGTTCTCAAACCAAACCTTGCAGTTCAGAGAAATGCATCCTTTTCCAACCAACTTAAAATAACAGCGGCATCAGAAGGGTATTGCGACGGGGTAACGAGATAATGGAAGCTATAGGACGTTGGCCATTACCAAATTACAAATGTTTGCTAGAAAGTTTACTACGACTAGCAACCTTTTGTGGCAAATTCTTCAAAGGCAAAGAAAAGCTGTTTAAGTTTATCTATTAACTGAGGAGAATCGTTCCTTAAACTGGAAAGATTCAGGTCAGTCACATTTGGAGACATCGATCATGAAACTGTTGGAATTGGTGAATTTATCCATGAAATCATATCACGGCGCGAAAGAAACTACTACGTAAATATTCCAAATTACCTTTGAACACGGATTAAACCTTGATCCTGAAAAACTGCCATTACTGCTAGCAACTTGTTTCGATTGCTGACAAAGACCACATTAACTACAAAACGAAACAAACTTACAATTAAACTTTTCCCATTATTGACCGTTGCTATTTTTAGATACATAAAACATCAAAGACCGTAGGCGCCAATATCCTTCTTACGTCCATCGTTTGCTATTTTCTCGTTTCAACTCTGAAGATTTTCGATGTTCAACATTCCACACTTTTCTACAATATCTACAATGTTGCACACTTAGCAACTTCGCATACAAAAGGCATCCGGGAAAGCTACTCCCAAAGCGATAGCATCTTCAGTAAAATCTTATTTGCGTGAGAACTTCCCATCTGAACCCTCATCAATATTTTCCTTGGCATCTTTGGATAGAGAAATTATATCGGTGAAAAGAAATCGAAACATTGCTAGCCATTTATTATTGAAGTGCAAATGTATTGCACGTGGGTGTATATGTTCGATTGGAATATTTATTAATGGTTATTGATTGGTGAATTACAATAACTGAAGTCGATAGCAAAAAGTGTACAGGAAGAGAGGAGATACTTTAATTGCCGCACTTAGTATTGTTACCTTCCCAAATAAAATCGCTGTACGAATGTAATACGTTAAGGGGTCGTTGCTCGTGATGCGGGTATCGAATGTGATTTGAAGACCGTGATAACTTGAGATGGTGATTTTCGAATTAAAATTGTTCAAAATTCAAATAATTTAGATTAAGCTGGCATTGAAATTGACATTGTGGACTCGCTTTTAAATATTCCAAACCTATTCTTAGTACCATTGTTTTCTGGCCAAGACCAACGCG
Source organism: Stratiomys singularior (assembly GCA_954870665.1). Taxonomy (NCBI): domain Eukaryota; kingdom Metazoa; phylum Arthropoda; class Insecta; order Diptera; family Stratiomyidae; genus Stratiomys; species Stratiomys singularior. The sequence continues at coordinate 27,815,756 of OX940881.1, read as the reverse complement.
TTCTCACCTCTGAATTTCGTCTGGTTTTCCTTTGATGCTTTGAGGACGTATTTCCACACAATTGAGCCACGCTTGGCTCGTCCGAAAGGATATCTGACACGGAGTAAATATATAAGAAGGAAAGATATACGAAGTAACAAATAAAAGTAAGCAGTGTAGGTATAATTGTTAGTATAATTAATACAGAGGTCTACTGTCGGAAGGAAGCATTGTGCTTTACAGTTTACAGAAAATCCATCCTGCCCTCCCACAGAAAATAAGAAAGTTCCATAGGTGTGTGGTCAGCTTGTGAAGCAGTGCTGTTACGTTGATACGCCACGTGAACCCATTTGAGGCGTTTGATGGCCACACTCGAACAATCTAGAAGAAACTATTGTGTATCACTTATATCCTACGACTTGGCACCTCGGCAGGTATCAGCCTATTTACTTTGGCATGTTGAATCAGAAGTTTGCGGTTCATTAGGTGGTCTAATGGTATTTCGGTTTTCGTCTAGTAATTATTTTAATATGGCGAGGCAAAGGAGCTCAGGATATCTCGCAAAAATTATGGGCATAAAATATTGGTCCATAGGCAAATTGCATTTCAAGTTTTTCAGATCTCCTCTCAAAATTACTCCACTAGGTACAGGGCATTAAAAAGGCATTGACGTTTGATTTGCTTTACACTGATCTAGACCTTGCTGTGGATGGCACTGCTTTTAAGACTCGAGATACCATCGGACTTTCCGAGTTAATTTATGATAGATGGGTACTGTATGGAGAAATTGAAGGATCAAAAATTAATCAGTAAAGTTATTGAATAATCGATGCGTCGATCAACGCAGACAGCGGAATGCTTTTAAAAATTCCAATTGGAGCGTAGACTTTATATGTAGGGAAAATTATAACAATTGTGTTGCTAAACATTACAAATTTTAGCAGTGTTATGAATTTATAACACTCAACCCATTGCGTTCCTCCAGGATAATTACTCTCCAACGCTATTTTTTGATATGCCTTCTGTACCGGTAAAATTGTTAAAACCCGGAAACTGCAAAACTGTTTCCTAGTGCTTGTTGCCTAACTTAACTTAATACAGAAGGACACTTTCATATGAAACTTCTCATTCATGTCCTGATTTTTATTATTTCCCAGACAAAGGCTACAAGAAGACACAGAAAAGACTAGGAAAAGAAAACTTAGATCACTTTTTTCGGGATGTATACTCCAAAGGTTCTTGGTTGACTTTACGCTAGAACCCTTCAATATATTTGCCATTGGTGCCGACCGTTTTGGAGTAGTTGTTCTTTGTCTGTTGAAGTTGAAGATTGTTTTCTCCTTACAAGATCTTAGAATTAGTCCTCCACTTTCGCAACGTCAATTTTGACTATGACATTTTTTGGGTTCCATTCTTGTCCCGACATGGTCCTGTGATTCGTGATAGAGTCGAGATATCGAGAGAAAAAATTGAGATAGGTTCAACACTTTTGGGATAGTGCTTTTTGTGCTCTATCCCAAAAGTATTGAGCCTTTCTTTATAGATTCACACAAAATGTTTGAATGCCTTCTGCTGGCGTCAATATAAACTAAAACATTGCTCTGGTTCTCTCTCGATGCCTTAGTTCGCATATAACGTGTATTTATTTAAATAAACTTTTTCTTTTTTTTTAGATTTAATAAAATAAAAAAAAAATAATAACAAAAAAAAAAAATAAAAAAAAAGTAAAAATAATAAAATAAAAATAAAATTAAAAACGTAAAACGTCAACGGATTTTCATCAAGTTAAGCTTTACTCTTGGAAAGACTATCTCGGAAACCATTGATGTGATGAATAAGGCATTTTGCGAGGAGTATACGAGCGAAACAAGAATAAAATGGCAAGGTACAAGCGATGTTTAGATCGCTGTACGTTATTTAGCAGAGATTCTCGTTCTGGCTGTCCTTCGAGCGCAAAAAATATAAGAAAATATCAAGTCTGCGTCTTGCCAGTTAAGGAGATAGTCAGTTGACTATTCACAAACACTTGAAATACTAAAAGCTACAAATTGAAAAATTTTTCTTGATGATTTGGAAATGACTTGCTTATGTGCGGCATGTTCTAACAGCAAAACAGACAAATCTTCGCTTTGAAATTACCCAGGAAAAATTTGATGTGTTTCTAATAATAGTTATGATGAATCCGGGGTTTACGGTTATGATCCAGAAACAAAGCGACAGCCTTCAAAGTGGAAGCATTCTGAATGGCCTCAGGCCGAAAATGTCACCTCAAGTTTAGAGTAAAGTTCATTTGAAATTGACTACGAGAGATCGAACGATCACTAAAGAATACTATGTCTTTCTAATACTACTCAAGTTTTGAAAGGATGCAGTAAGAGTAAAGCGTCTACATATTGTGTCAAGCAGCTGATTAACTATGACAATATGCCAGCGCATAAATCGCACCTTGTGCAGCAATATTTGACAAAGCATCAAGCCGTACAGCTTTCCGGTTAAAGTCCCGGTCAATATATCATCTTTTCCAGACTCGTATAGTCTTAACATAGTTCTTTGCGACTTTTGCGCTTTCCCATATAAAAATGCCGCTCAAAGGACATAAATACGATCAAGCAAAATAGATGGTTCACACTAGTGCGACGAATGCTCTTAAGGTAGCTTTAAGAGCTACCTCTTAGGACTGTCTCAGGAAGTAGATATACCGTTGGAAGCATGATGTCCAATTAAATTGGAAATACTTTGAAGGATATGAAGCTCTAATTGATAAGGCATAACACTAGCGCAGGGCTATGAAGTTAGCGTTTCCTTTTGGGACAAACCTCTTATGCTAATCCACCATTCAATCGTTTTTAGTTTTCCAGAAGGAAAATAGTTCTCGAGTTTTTGCTTCAATACAACAAACATGATCTTCGTTGTACTTGTGGCGAAATATACCCTTTTGGGTTTTAGCCTCCATTATATGACATCTTAAACAGTCTTGGTCTATCCACTGCATCCTTAATTGAAAAATAGGAGCGGTGATTCGCTATCTTCGTCAATGGAGTCCGACTAGCTGCTTCTGGGTTTTTTTATATATACGGATATACGTAGGCACTCCTTTTTTGGTTTTTCAGTTTTGTTCTCTGAGAGACTTCTAAGGCGTCTGATGTTATTGACGCGTTGGAGGATTGAAGTGTTGTGCGAAGCGGATAACCCTAGTCTCTGTAATTCTCTTGTCAAGAATATACTGCCACCCCATCCTGTTAACAAGCTGGTTCTGGGCTTATATGTACACTTCTCCTGTGATATTGCTCGTTATATTTTCTCAAGTTTTCCAATTTTGTAAATCGAATCATTCTTTTGTTGCTAATCCTCGGAGATGTCCTTAGATTTCGTATGTGTTTGGGTAGATCGTAGTTCTGATATTTTTCTTAATGTAATTGAAACAAGGAGCAAAATTGGAACACCTAGCGATCATGAAATTGGAGGCTCTCCTAACCTTCTGTAGGATATGAGGGAAAGATTGAAGTTCAATCAAGCTCCATAGACCTTCGCGGACCGAACGCGGCGAGCCAATGGTCATCGTGAGGATGCCAGATCCAAAAAATAATAGTAAAATAACTATACGTGAATGAATATACGGAGGAGAGGAAATCAAGGTTGCATTTCTATAACATCTGAGGTTACATTGAGGTAACATTAGTATCAACCAACTAATCGAACTTAACCTGCAGCCACTCAAGTCTCTCTGAAACCAGCAAGGAGAAGAAATGGCAAAAACTTTTAAAAAATTACCATTATGGCAAGGACAGTTGTCAACAAGTCGATTGTTGTTGTTCTGAAAGTTTTTCATAGGTTTGGTTCGATCTTGCTTGCTTTTGAATGCTATGTCCTGGTTGAAACTTAACCTTAAGTTAACGTAACCAACTCGGCTGATTTTTGTAAGGCAGAAATATAAAAGAGTATTGGTATTAGGAAGCTATAGGATAAGCTGAAAGGAGTTATCGACGATATAGCCACTACTCTCCTTGTCCGCATGGTTTCCACTCTTTATCTCACTATACAAGGGTACTTGGGCAAAAATACTCGAACAAGAATAACTTTTTAACCGGGCGATAGTAACTTAAACTCTTGCGATAAAAGCTATATTGAAAGATATTCGTTGATACCTCCTGAACGTATGAGTGTAATCTATATGTGGAGTCTACCGCGGGTACAACCATTTCGATACTTTATAGCCTGATAGCGAAGGCGACGCAAGTCGTTCTCATAGTGGATTCGGTGGTTTACTACTCATGGTGCCAATGGGGAAGCTCCTCAGCCCGGTATGCATGGGATGGGATTTGATTCCATTCCCAATGTAGCTCACAACTTTTATCTTATGTCTGGCGGTTGGTTTTTCGTTTCAACCACTTAAACTGTCGATGTCGTCGCCCCAGAGCGGGTGTTTCTTGAGGACGCAGTGCAAGGTGCATGTCGAAGTGTTAACACATCGCCGCGGAATAACAATTAACAAGTTAAGTGCCGGTGATAAGGTGAAGGTCGTTCGAACGGTGCGTCGGCGGTTCCGCGAGATTTGTGGCGGTAAACGCAATTTACACTGTAAGAAGTTAACTCACGTTTGCAAATGTATGTGCTGAGTGTTGAATTGTTTTTCAATATTTCCTAACCTATGCTCGGCTCCTATTAGCCACATTGAAAATCGTTTATCGGTTACGTTATCAGTAGTGAGTAAAAGCGATTGTGAAACTCGTAAAAAAATCAAATTGAACATGACCTCAATGTTTACTTTCAAGCGTAGAATGTAAAATCAGGTGTGTAGCGCTTGAGCTATCTCGATAGAATAATAGTAGGGATCGCATATGAGTCCACACATGAAGTTTCAGTGAACCTGCTCAAGAGTTTTGTGTACTTTTCTGACACCAGAAATTGAAAGTTCAATTCAAATTTACGTACGATTTGGTGTACGCTGGTGGCTGCGGTGGCGGTCGACTTTGTAATTGACTTGAGTTGTTACTACTTCTTAGTCATTTATATCCAAGACACCGTTCTTACCAAGTGAGTCATTAAGAGGTTGTACCCGTATATTTGTTTATTTCAGAGACGTACTTGAGTCGAATTTTAATGGATCTAATGAGCTCCATAAGCTGAGAGCTGTACTGAAATTCTCATAGATTATATTTGAAAGTTGTTCAAGATAGCAATCAAATAATCATTAAAAAGTGCATAATAGTGTGACGGAAGCCAACAGCAATTATTTTTAATAAATGATAAAATTGAAACATTAGATACGGAGCTTAATGGTTCTCTGTAGGCGGTCATACGTAGGCGAATTATCAAGTGCTTTTTACAGAAACAAATGAAACATTGATATTTTCGATGGTTTTTCATCTTATAAAATAGTGATGGTATCGCAAACAGAAGAAAAGGCGATGAATACGGTTTGATTCATTTAAGAACAAAATCATCCTTTCGAAACGACAAGGAAACATTTTTCTATAAAATGTTTTTCATTTAAGACTTGTTATAAATGCTTTTCTTTCACTCCTTTTCTTTCGCTCTTCCCATCATTTTGTTGTCTTTCATTCAACTGTTGCACGAAATTTTTAACTTCCATTATTTCATACTCTCAGACGAGGTACCTTCAACATAAACGTTTATACTTCAGAAAAATGAAAACTGTTTAACGAAAACAAAGATTTCATCTTCAGTCTGCACAAATGTTTGATATTCATTACGCCTAACTGAAAATTGATTTTTTTAAATAAAAAAAGTATTTTCAAATGTTCCCGCAACTTTTCTGCAACAGTTTGTTGAAACAAACACTTGAATAATCGAAAAGTGCAGACGTCCGATTTCAGAAAAATCAGAGAAAGATGTTTTTTCTTGAATTTTGGAAAAAAACACAAACGTTTTTTCTGCGAAAATCACAATGAAATCTATAATATTGGGTGTGTGATTATTTCTTTTGGGTTTTTCCATTTTTTGGTTTTCTTTGAACTGTAAATCCTAAATCCTTGATCCCATTTGGGCTGCATTTTGAAAATCTCACTTTCGCAACCGGAAAAACTCACGGTACCAGTTGCATATTAGTTTTGAAGCAAGGTGGTAAGATAAACATTGAAGGTGAAGCATCCATATGCTAGCTATGTGTGATAAAGTTTTGGTCCTTTGGCACCCCACGAATTTTTGCAAAGAAACAAGGAAAACAGAATTTCTTGCTAAGTTTGACATCTTGACCGTCAAACTAATGAAGGAGTTCTTTGAAGAATATTAACTGGATATGAAAATCGGGTCCTCTACAATAACATGAAACAGCACCGGACAGTTTGCAAAAGAGTTTAATCGCCAGAATCCGTTTCAAAACTAGGTTTACATCCACGGAAGGTTTTATCGTTTGTTTCGTCGGACGCACAAGAAGAATTTTATTGGGAGCTTCAGGAACGAAACGAGCAAACATTCAATGCGGACTTGAACAGCAATCGGAGTGTGTTTAGTGTATAAGTCAATCGTTAACCAGGACAAATTAATAGAAATTGACTGGAAACTTTTACCCCATCCCTCAACTATTTTCTCCTGCTCATGCTCTAACGCACTATCACTTATTTCGGTCCCTGTACCTGCAGGAAGGAAGATTTCTGCCGGAGAGGCAAACATCAATATGGTGATTATAGATTAGATTAAATTTAAATGAGTTAGTGATTAAACAATGTATAGTATTTGATTCGAAACCTTTAAAAATTTTGCTCGCACTTAATGCAGCATTTTCTTTAAGACAAAGCCTTATTATTATTATTGTACTGGGGTCCACTTGCTGGAAATTAGCATAGGCCAGAAATCGGCCCTTAGCTCCCCATGTGTAGTACTATTGTTTACAGATGGTCCATCCTGTCGTCCTACAGAAGTCAAGGTGTTCCCCCAGTTCTGTGATCGCCAAGTGTTCCAATTCTGTTACGCCAGTACACCTCAGCCAAGTAAGGCGTTTGTTGGCCAGACTCGGGCAATCTAGGAGGAAGTGTTCTGTACTTTCTTCCTCCTCGTCGCAAGCTCGGCAGGTATCATCCGTTTTGATTCCTATTCGTTTGGCGTGTTGACCTAGAAGATTATGGCCCGTTAATACTGCTACCAATGTTCTAACACCATTTCAGTTTTTTCCTAGGAGTTGTTTTGTCCTCATTTGATTAGGGTGAGGCCAAAGAGCTCGGCTTATCCTGCAGTCGTTACTGTCATTCCAAGCCGTATCTGTCTCTTTCCAGAGGATTTCGTCTAGTTCCTATTTTAACGTTGCTAGTGGCACTTTAATTTTGTCTATTCTAGTGGTGTTTTGGTCGGCTGACCCAGCTCTCGCTAGCTCATCCGCTCTTTCGTTTCCCTCTACACCCCTGTGTCCGGGGACCCATGTCACTTTTAGATTTACTCGGGTTGTTGCGGTTTTAAGAGCCTGCCTACAATCATGTATCAGTTGTGAAACTACGCAGTTAGAGGCAAGCGCCTGCAGTGCCGACTTACTGTCGGAGAGTATTTGTATTCTTCCATTAAGGTTGTTTGTTGCCGCTTCTATAGCCGCTTTTATTACAAACACTTTCGACTGGAAAACTGTGGTGTGGCTCTCCAGTTTATAACTTCGGTTGAGTTGTGGGTGATCTGCAGTCTTTAGATGCAGTCTTTAGATATTCTAGAGACTGCTCGTCGCTACAGGTTACAGTCAGATGACGTGCTGTCGGTTTCATTCCTCTGAAGGTTAGAATTTTGTCTGGTTTGCTGCGTAAGTGCTCGAAGAGGTCCTTCTTCAGGGCGGTTTGCAGCTTCGCGAGTTGGTCCTCTTGGATCTTACCAGTCTCATTGAGGTAGTCTATCACCGCTACCGTTTGTACTTAAAAAGAGAAAGCCTTAAATAAATTCACTTTGCAATGGTAGCCATCATAACCTCGGTTAAATTCCTTCCTAGCTTGGGATTTCCATTCTTTTGAAGCCTCACCACAAATTTCGCTTAAAAGAAGATCACCCTGTTAAAGTTTTGTGTAAAATCGCAATACAAATATCAATCGATGTGCTTTTTACCATCTCTATCTTAAAGGAGTCGTTCGAGAGTGTTAACGCTGTATATATTTACACTTTTTTTTATTCACTCTTTTGGGAATACGATCGACAACAGTTTTTTTTCTGAGAGAATCTTCATAATTGGCTGAGTATTTTTCATTGTCTTGTTGGGAAATCAAATTTCTTTTTTATTTTCATGTATTGCAGCCAACGAACTATGAATTTATTTGTTCATTGATTGCAACGCTTATAATAACTAATTTTTACAGTGAGGCTCATTTTCGAGTTGTTTGTTTTCTAATCAGAAAAACTAACCCTAAGAGCATCGCTTATCCGAGGATTGTTTAAGATCTTTGTCGTTTTCTTCATTAGCAACTTTGTTAAGAATACCTCTGAGATGAGCACCAACAATAATATTTAACTTTTACCGATAGTTTTGTATAATGTTAATAAATGTTTTTTTTTCACATATATTGTTTGGCTTTGCTATATGTTAATAGCTTCTACTTTCTTGTAGTTAATTGTAGTGTTAATTGTGCTTTTAATTCAATTCATATTTTCCACATTGTGGAAAAACATACAAATTAAATACAGCGGTTACAGTCCTGGTTAATTGTTCATATGAAATATTTAGTGGCTGGTTTCTAAGTGTGCATATTTTTGGAAGATGTGTGATGCATGTAAAATAATGTAATACCGTTCAAACTTTCGTTGATTATGACCATGTGATTATACTTCGTAACATTGTTTTTTGTTCTCGAAATGAAGTTCGTCGTTCTCCGTCTGTTTGCCATCTTCGGTGCGTGGTTTCGTCCTATTCCTTTTTTTTGTATTTCACAACACATCATTCCAGAAATAATTTTTATTAATGTTACTCATTCATAATGCCCTTTACAAATGCCCTAATATTGGTAGCTCATAGTTTGTTTCAATCATCAGTTAGTTTTGTGAAGCAATTTGATTTGGGTAGTTTTGCGGTTGAGATTTTTCTTTGAATAAAGAATTAAAAATTGATATATTTCGTTTATTTTTAATATTTCATTCATTCATTCATTCAGAGGTAATTTTTAAGGTGGAAGTGGGTAGCGTTGCAGTAGAAAACATGTATTCGTGATTTGACGTTGAAATTTTTTTAATACTATTTGACATTTCATCATGAAATGCCTTTGTTTACCATAGCGTAAACACGTTGATCGCAACTGATCGCAGAATTCATTGTTCTATCGAAAATGTAATCTTCTTTGTATCCTGTATAACCTATCGATCTATCTGTATCGTAGAATGTATTTTCTTAGAAGTGTAACTTCGAAGAAGCGCTAACATTTCTAATAAACTCCTACGCTAAGGGCATTCCACTTTGATTTTTCGTCTTGGAGCTGGGACGCAAACGCGATGATACGGATTGACATTCTCTTAAAAATTGCATTCATACACAATGACTCAAATTTACTTTTAGACCAGAAAAATTATTCTCACATCCATTTCAGCTCTCTTGACTCCCCCACGTCGTTTGATTTCCAAGCTCTCTTTCTTGCAAAGCTCGCTCTATTTGCTACATGAGGTGGTTTCATCTCTTTTCTTTTGGCGCCAACAGTCTAACAGTTTGGCAATTTAGCTAACAGTTTGGCGATTGGATGATACACACCAAAAAAGATTTAAAACGGGACAACCGCAGAAAAGCTATTTGTCATTTAGTGTTGTGTTGGAGTATTGCCTTCTAGGAGTGTTGTCTGTGAGTGAGTCTAATAAATCATTTGTTCACCAATGATGCCCATTTCTGCAGCAGTGGGTACGTTCCTGCGCAAGTCGTTTCACTATCTGGTTTGCAAATTTTGACTCCGTTTTTGGTTGGGGCTTCTCCAGTTCCTTATGTACTCATGCAATCTTGTTTTTATTTTTAAAATTTTTGCATTTACGAAATGTTTTTCTAATGAGTCCTAACTCGTCTCATGTCTCAAAGGATATGTTCAAGTAGCATTTCTTAAATTATTTTACGGATATGATTTGGCCGTAGATGCCAATTCTGTCGCTTTTTCTTTTTTTCATTCCTTTTTTTTCGGGTGTTTAGAGATCCTTCTGATATTATCTATCAGGTTTATTCTACCCTTGTTTCTTGCTATATACCACAGCAAGAGTGTAAGCGTAAGTGTCGCATTATTTTCGCTTTATTCTATATTACATCTGTTCCCCGTCTGTTTATTTGTATTGTTCACAAGTGTCTCGGCAGTGTACCATCTTCGAAGTGTGCTTTCATTCCCATTAATGGCTTATCTCCAGTCTTTTTAATGGACACTTTTGTTCAGAGCGTGCTTTCCAGGACTTTCAGTTTCATTGCCAATAATGTGGAGCATTCCATAAAGTGTCTGCAACCCTCAGTATTAACAAATCCCTGAAGTTTCTCCACCACATGAAAATTCTCTATCAACTGATTAACAAGTTGCTTTATAAAAAAGGATTTTGAACATCTTTCTCCCACGTATGCCTTTCAGCGATATGCCATTTTCAGTGTGCTGTTTCGTATTATGATTGTGGACCTTGTTTATATCATCTTGTATATGTATTTTCTATATATGTATCCATATCTTTTCTATAGATTTCTTCAGCGATTTATTTTTTCTATTGGATTTGGGAGTTATTTCGTAGTCTTTATAAAAATTTTAATTTGATCTAAGAAAAAAAAAAAAAACTTAATATAAAATTAAATATAACTATATTTATACTTAATTATAACAACAGATTATTCAATAATATACCGTTACTTAATAATGCACCGTTACTTGTTTAAGACTATTTTTTTCCGTTTCCTCTAAAACCGTGCGATCATGTGTCGAAGAAGTGGTCAAACCGGTTTTAGGGGGCTTTTCGTTGTCGAATGCTACCTCAAGCCTAGTAATCGGTTGACAGATCGCCTGGAAAGCATGAGAGGTGCTGAAGGATCTCCCATTCGAGTTCTATGAGTGAAAATGATTGAAAATGTTTTAATTATAGAAGTTCAATTAATTCGCCAGTTCACGACCACTTAGTTGATCGTCTTCCTTCAAACGTTTCTTAAACACTTCTCGTCGCATTCTGAAAATTTCCGGCTTCGGATTATGTTGTCCTAGTCAAGGTCCGCCATTTTCGAAAATTTCGCGAAACAACGTAAAAAACCGAATGTACCGGAAATTGTGATTTTTGACTTCTTGTTACTTCATTTTCAACTCTGGAAAATAATGCAAAAATAAACTGTTCTTACCAAATAAACCAATGATTGGACTTTTGTTTGACGTTTTCGACTTTCGATAATTTCTTTGCCGTCTTAAAACGTTGAAGCATATTGAACACTGCTTGACACCTCTAACACTGATTATTTTTTTCCAATGAAGTATAAGTTACAATAGCCAGATCTTCTTTTCATCTGTGTTTTACAGGACTTTGTTCTCTATTACTCCAGTTAATATTATTCGAGGGAAACGAAAATTCACAAGGCTGATTCAAGGATACTGCCCTACCGATTTATTAATGTTTATAGATTTATAGATTTATAGCTTTTGGCTAAGCTGCTCAAGGTCTCTAGCGTTTGGAGCCTGAATAATCCTTGCGTGGTAAAGTCAGTCTCATTGTGCAGAAGCCACAACTTGTACTTCCTTGAATATCTATCGGTTGATTCATACAAATAGATGGCAAAGATGTATCCTTTCTAGATCATGGGAAGTTCTATTTTGTTGAATGTAAAGACGTCATGAATTATACCCTTTGAGTGTTCTACCTAGTTCTTAGGAAACTGATTCTGAAAACATGATTTCATATGTACCGATCACAAAATGCCTCGTATTGCATTTTTCGGTGTCTGTGAAGGCATAAAATCCTTTTGTTCTTTGCATACACATTATAAAATTAATGTTACTTCCGTGAAGAAGCTTCAACGCTTATCAAAACTTAAACAGCATCAGTAACCAACCTCTTAAAATTTAATTTCCATAGATCAATGCTTAACCGAAAACTTCTAAAATTAACTTTGTAGTGTTTTCATTCACATGTCGATGTATGCATACCGCATACCATATGTGCGAGTACATACATAATCCTCGTAAATTACACCTGACTTTTATCCAGTTTTCTTTGCTCAGCAAACACTACTTGTATATTAATATTTTTCACATGAGTTATGCTATACAAACAAATGAGCAAATGTGTCTACATATAGTAAGAAAATGTATGCATATATTGTAATATGTGGCGTATGGGCTTATCGTTGCTTTTTTTTATTGCATAAGTGGGTTGTGATAATAATCCAATAGACGGTATTACGGGAAAAATCGAAGCCTTTATTCATGCAATTAATCTTCACACATAAATTTCTGTGTCGGTAGTCAGCACTTTTTAATATTTATCGATATTGACGGTATTCAGTGAAACATTATCATTAGGAACCAAATAGAATCGATTTGTTTGCAGCTTAATTCCGTCTGTGGGTTTCTGATGAAATTTCGTATTCACCACGGACAATTTTTATCGATTTTATTTCTGATTTATTGCTTGGGTATTTATTATTAATTGCAATTTATATTCATGGTATTGGATTCAGTTTTCTGGTAACAATGCATGAAATTGAATTGAGGGTCCAAATTAACTAAGGAAGGATCAATACAAAGAGAAATTTCTTCATCTATAAAATTCTAATATTCGTTGATTTATTAAAACTTGAACATATTTAAAGTAAAGTAAATATTCTGGAATTAATTCCAGATTCCAGAGCTACTGTCAAATTAATTTCATTAATAATACGATCCTTAATGTAGTATGTTTGTCGTATAAAGGACATTGAGGTCAATTGTAGTTGTTTCATAATTTAGGTTTGCAAATTTAGTGAAAATTAGTCACAATAGTCTGCATAATGCCAAAAAATATGCAGAATTCTAACGAAAACAACTGAAAACTGTAAGGTTATGTTTTGATAGATATATAAATAAATTAAAATAAACAAATTTCTTATAAAACATAAATCCTTTCACTTAATTGACATTTTGATACAATAAACGAAAAACTGAATGCAACAAAAGTCTAGGTACGAGTGCTTCGTTAGGGAAGTGAAAAGAGAGCCGTTAGACTTATCACAGTTAGACTGCGAAGGGACGGTGTTGTTTGGTTTAGTGAAAGATGGGATGTAAATATTGCGAGTAGTGAGGTACTAATTTCAACAAACTGAGTTCAAAGAGGAGAGAAGTTTCAGTAGCTGTTCGGAAAATAATAAAGTTAAAAAATGAAAATAAATTTAAAAAAAATACCACGCAAATGGTCGGATTGGCAAAGATAACAGCGCAAGCAATGATTCAATACTGTTCAATTGGTACTGTTTCAACGTTTTCAATACTATTATAGAACCAAGCCGATATCTGGTCGACCTCCTGGTCTCAATGAGCGCAATCCATGAGATATAGTTATAAAAATTAAAATCGGAATATTTCGTTGGGATGTTGTTTTGCGATGGGGATGGAATTATTTTTTGTGTTTATTTTTGTTCTCGAAAAATTCCGTCGTTCCCAGTCATTTCCTTTGATTCGTCCACAGGCGAGTTTCGGTGGTGCGCCATCTTTCGTTCTGGAACGGACGTCGCACCGAAGATAAACACATATTACCGACATTAAGTGCGCGCAAGATTACGCGTGATCAGTGGCAATCAAAATTCATCCAAAATTTGTGCGATGCATTCTTAGAAATGAATTTTTTTTTCAAGATTTTCAAGAGTAGCGCTGACCTGTTATAACCAGGGGCTGCATGGTGGCCACTAGAGTTGGTAGAATACATTTTATCGAGTGTACCATGGACCGGTAAGTCTACTTGGATATCCTAACAATGTAGCAGGATTTTGACCTTAAGCATACGTCTCAAATAATCAAGGAATAGCTTCTTTACAACGTCAGGAAAAAACTTCACTTGCCTCCACAGTTTCCAGATCTAAATCCCATAGAACATATATAGGATAAAATGAAACGATGAGTCCATAAACTGGGAGTACGGTCCAAACATGACCTCAAAAAAGTACTATCTGCAGAATGCACGAAATGCGACAAGAATTTACTGCAAAAAAGCAGGCAGGATAATTTTTCAAGATAATTTTTATTTATTGAATATATATGTTTCAAAAACACCAATACATTTTTCTATTATTTTAATTCGATTCCTACGGGTTCTTTGAAGGTAGGCAGACTTTTGTGATTAAGTGTATCTTTCATTTGAGTTGAGGACGTAGCCAGCTACATTGATAAAGACTTTCCACTTACGTGGCAAAAGTACCTGGATACTGTGATTGGACTATTTGATTATGGTTTTTGTTTGTTTTTTTTGGGTTGGGGGGTGAAGGCAATTTACGCCCGGAGTGTAGCTACCCACTAAACACCCCCCCTGTCAAGAGACTCTAGCCTGGAACCATTTGACACATTACTTCGGGCTAGGCCTCTTTTTACTTCGCTCTAGAGCGCCGTCAGCCTAGAGAAATCTGCCCCCAGCGGGAGGGGGTAGGATTGAGGAGGACTGCTGGAAAGGTTATCCATGATACCTTTTTTTCTGTAAGTACTGCCCGAGAGTAATGTGCCATAAAAATCCATTTGTCGAAAGTTTTCAGCATTTCTCCGACCAGATTGGAGAAAGCTCTCCCATTACCTCTCGCAAGTCCTGCCGCATCCCGTTCCACCTTCTAAAGTTGAAGAAGATATGACATGCGTCGTCCCTTTCCCCTGGGCAGACAATGCAGTCTGGGGTCCGTGATTTACCAATCTTATGCAGGTAAGACTGAAAATACCCATGCCCGCTAAGAAGCTGGGTAAGGTAATAATCAATCTCACCATGGCTTCGATTTAGCCACGATCCCACGTCCCCTATAAGGTGGGCAGGACTGTTGCCACTCGAGTATTGTGCGCTGCTTCTCCTCTTGGTTGACAGCATATCTTGAATCCTCCACTTTTCGGTCATAAATTCTACGTCGCTCTCTAGCAAGGAGGGCGATGGGTATCACTCCTGCGATCACCAACACCGCCGACTCAGAGACAGTGCGGTATGCAGACGCAACCGCAAAGCTCCTCGTCTCTGTACCTGGGCCAAGCGCTTTCGGTACAGCTCCTTACTTAGAGCTCCAGCCCAAACCGCAGAGCCGTACTGTAGCACTGACTGCACAGCACTCATGAGGAGTCGGTGTTTGCTCGGTGTAGGCCCACCGATGTTGCACATTAGTCGACTTAAAGCCGAAACGCCTATCGCGGCCTTTTTCGCAGTTGCCCTGATCTGCTTTCGAATCGATCAATAGTTCCAAATGTTTTATTGCAAGTTTAGACTCAACAGTCGCATCTCTGATCTGCAAAGGAATTACCGTGGGAATTCTTTTCTTCGTGAGAATGACCACCACCATTTTATTATGGTGCGTGTGTCATTAGGACTTATAAGAGACACTCATGACTCAACACGTGTTGCCGGAAGTGCAATATGTTGAAATATTAATGAGCAATTTAATTCTAGCTTACAAGGAACATACAAAGTTACGGCTGGAACTGCAAATGGGATACTTTGGAAATATTCGTTAACTTATGTTAATGTATGCGTTCCTTGTTTTGAGATCTAACTTAACACTAACAGGAATATTTCTTAAAATTGCGTGTCTCTAGAACAGTCTTTGCTTATTCTAGAATTATATTTGTTGTATACATTTGTCTTGAAATTTTCTACTTGTAATTAGTATTTGATATTGGAAGGAAAGTCAGACAAAACCTCCCCAAATTGGTTTCTGTGGTGCAAAAATAAATAAATAAATACTATTAACAACATGAATAACTCAACCTGGAAACTATATTTAAATACTTATTGAGGTTACGTCTTCCGTTAAGAATTGATGACTTTTAGTAATAACATGTCCCGCTACTGTTAATCAAAGATTTTTCTTCTGTGATTTCGTCATCGTACTTGTACTTGCTTCTACCTTGAAGTGTTTACCCTTCTGGCATTAATTTTTATTCTTGTTTGTTCAATGTGAACTTCGTGACAATCAGGCATTCAATCCCGTATATACTGATTAGACGTGCAGCTGCAATTGGTTCTTAGATCATCCAAACATGTTATTCTATTGATTTTTGCTGATTGATTTGATTATTCAGTTCCTGGCTAAAACATTATGAGTCCATACGAATTATCGACACAGGCAGCAAAATCAACCAAAAAAATATCAATACGAAAGGTAAAAGACACGCGAGAATCGGATGCAATGGACGCAAAGTCACGCCATTTTAAGAGTAAAAGTCGTGCTAATGAACTATGATGCAGGTAATTGCAAATCCCGGCAAATAAGGGCTAAGTATATAAGAAAAGTTTCCAGTTTAAGTAAGGCAGTACGCTGAGTTAGAACAAACGATAAAGGTCGAGTATCGATTACGGAAAAATAAAAAAAAACAGGAAAAATTAGAAAGATGGTCTTTTTTCTATTTTTCAACGTTAATTTTTTGATAATGATTGTGAAAGTGATTAGTTGAAAGCAATTCGCAAATGTATCAATTTTTGTCAAACAAAATTATTGCAACTAAGAACATAAAACAGATCGTAGATAAACATGAAATTTGTTTGAGAACATAAAAGATTTAGATTTCCCACTTTAATTAGTTATTTTTCTTAAATTTTATTTATCGAATTTTACTCAATTTTGCAATTTCTTACTTCGCAACATTCGAAAATAAACAACTTATATTAATCATGCAGAATTACTTCATTCATTCCTTATGTGGTCAAATTCAATCTAAGATCCTTATCACTTGGAAACAATACAACCAAATAAATGTTAAGGTTGATTCAAGTATATAATAAGGTATAAAGTATAATTTTAAATGAATACAATGTTAATAGTGAATGTGTATTTACTTGGTAGTATAAAAAAAAGTATTACGAATATTAAGTCACGTATTATAACTACAGACTTAGTATGTAAATTGCATGGAATTGCAGTGAAATTTGTTGCAAAGTCAAAGGTACATGAGTTTTCCCCAAATAGAGTGAAACAATGGAAAATTTATCTATTATAGAACATTTGTAGGCATGAGTGTCTCAACGCGCGAATGTGTTGTATGCAAACTTTCAAAGGCATATGCATTTATGGAATATGCAATTTATTTGCAACTTCTGTATTCATTGTTACGAAATATTGTTCATTCTTGTTTTCAAATGCCACGAATGTTACACGTTATTATGCTGTACTAGTATCTACTATTATATTGTTATTGTAGGCCATTTAAATCAGGCCATTCGGGCATTACACTAAAAGTTTAGTTATGAATTCACGTGTGCGAGTATAGATGTTTCCAACTTTAATCTAAATTGATTTTAAGACGAGATTGAAATATTCTGCGAGCTGAATATTTCATATGTGTACTAATTTCGTTTGTTTATTTTGGAATAATAAAAGTAATTTCCAGTACAGAATAAATCAGATTAGAGCCTACCCAAACAATTTTAAATGCAAAAGTTGAAAATCCTATATCTGTTTATATCTTGCATTATTCTTGGCGTAGACAATACTTCGAGTTCAAGCATTAATCCTTAACTTTCCTATACCCGCGCCAATTTTTGTGACACCTATACCCGCGTACGGTCTCACAGACCGAAAGTTTGGAACCCCGTTTTATATGATTTTCCTTAGAAAACCTATATAAATAAAGTTGGATCTTAAAAGAAAAGGATATTATGAAAAGGAATATATCATATAATCACTCTATTATTAATTAATTATTAATTAATTATTATTAATTTAACAGACTATCAGTCTTATAAAAAACAGCCTTCAAACTACAGAGTTTTTTCCTAGTTTTTTAACATTTTTTTTCTTCTAAAAAAGAAAAATAAACTTTTACATTTTAAAAAACGCTTAATATACTAATAAAAATCACAGGTTGACCTAATTTTCAGTCTCGCCATAACAATCAGGACACACCATAACAGCATGTTCCAAACAAAAGTATTTTTTGCAAGTGGCACAATTATATCGTATTTTGCGATTTTTTTTTGGTAGAACAATATCCATAACGACCAATTTTATTATTATTAGATGTCGCTGAAGACTCGGGACCATCTAATTGACAAATTTCATCGAGCCTTAGTCTTATGCTTTTAGGCAAGGATGTGTTGAGAGCTCGTCGACGAAGATGCGAATTTATAAGTTGATATGACAAGGCTTCAATAAATATTCTGCGGTTGATTTTCTTGTCAGGATTGTTCTGCATGTAAATAATATATGTATTTATACCTGCTACGTTCATCAGACTATAAAAAATTACCATCGGCCATCTATTTGTGCCTCGAACTACGTTATAAGTCTCACACATTTTGTCTACAGTATCAACTCCTCCTTTGGTTTTAGTGTACTCCATTATTATTTCAGATTTAACAGTCACTTCATCTATTTCGACGCCTTCATGCATGCTGGACACAAGAAAAACATTTTTTCCTTTTTTGGGGACATAAGAAACAAGACTGCAGTTGCCTCGGAATAAACTGGACTTTTGTGCTCGACCACGGATTTCCGGAAATTCTTTAGGCAATTCCCTCTTATTTTTACGGATCGTCCCGATCAATGTCAATTTGTATTCGGATTCAAGTCTATACAATAATGGAATATTTGTAAAAAAATTGTTACAGGTGATATTACGGCCAGTATTATGAATCCCTTCGCTCAGTCGCACAACTAATGGCATAGGTGAGTTGTCAACTTTATAGATACCATCAGGTTGTTTCCCTACGTAAACTTCCAACTTGGAGGTGTAAAACATTTTAGCATCCGTCAGTGCGTAAATTTTTATGCCATATTTATTGGGCTTCGATGGGATGTATTGCCTGAAGCTGTAACGACCTCTAAAAGCCTGTAATTTTTTGTCGATTGTAACGAACTGAGAAACACTGTAATATTTTTGGAAACTAGCTACAACTTCTTCAAATAATTCTCTAATAGGAGCTAATTTATCTATGGCAACTCTTTCAGCTCGTGAATCTCTTTCATCAAATCTGAGACAACGCATCAATAAATAAAATCAATTCCAACTCATAGTCAAGCGAAAAATCTCAGGGGACGATTCATCTGTTTTGAATAAATCTTTGGCATTCAAGCGATTGTTCTTTCTAACACCAGCAAAAAGCAAAAGACTAAGGAGTGCTTCAACTTCAATACTGTCCGTGTCAGAACAGTCTCCTTCTCGAGTAAAATTAGGTTTTATCCGACTAATTTGTTCATTAGTGTATTTTACTATAATGTTTATAACATTCTCCGGAAAAAATAACCTCCAAATC
Organism: Stratiomys singularior; assembly: GCA_954870665.1. NCBI lineage: Eukaryota > Metazoa > Arthropoda > Insecta > Diptera > Stratiomyidae > Stratiomys > Stratiomys singularior. The sequence goes on along the minus strand of OX940881.1, from coordinate 27,796,469 downwards.
TCATCTGAATCCTTTAAATATTAAGCTTCATTTCTAGGTCCTGGAAGTTGTGTAACTATATTTCGAGCTCGTCGTATTACATGATTTGAGGCAGGAGTTTTGTTCCCTCTAGTCCGTCCATCTTTTCCGACTTAAATATCTCTGGAAGTTTGACTGTCTTCCTCAGCCAAAACTTCGATCTCGTCTTCTTCATCATCTTCTTGCTTTGTGTGATAGGTTTCCTCTTGTGTCTCAACTGCGTCTTCCACCTCGCTGTCATTTTCGTCTTCGTAATCAGTGTCAAAACTTTCTTCTTTCAACAGTGACCGGATTCGCTCTGCATCCATTCTGGCTCAGAATATAATCTATGAAATAATAAAATTGGTCAAAATATAGATACACAATTACATACACAGTAAAAAAAAACCTGATAAACAATAATTTTATACTTACACAAAAAGTTACGCCTATTCCCGCGTCGGTCTCACGGACCGATTGGCGCCAAATACGCACACTCGTGCGTTCCCCACAAGCGCGTCAGAACTTCTCTGACGTGAAGTTCGCTACAAATCGTGCAGCTAGCAAAAGATGCGACTCGCTAGCGTTTCTGTTGTATAAATAAATTCGAAAAATCATTCCGTCGGTCTCACAGACCAACGCACGGGTATAGGAAGGTTAAACGCGCATTGATGAGAGCACTTTGGCTACTTAGGGAACATTTTAGATTTAGTGAGAAGACGAAGTACGAGTAAGAGTAATGTAATTAATATTTAAGGTAAAGCACATGCTAGATGGCCCATAGCTCCCAGCGTATCGTAATATGTTTGTCGATGGTCCATGCAAGCGTCTCAAAGCTTTTAGGTCGACAAGTTAGCCTCCTAGGGTTGATAACCAACTGAAGATGGTTAAGAAATGCTGAAACACAAAAAAGAATACAAGATGAGTCTATTGTCTAGAACACTCATGAAGGGGTTTTTTTTATAAATTTAAGAAAAATTTAAGCCTGTGTCAGGAACTCCAAAGGAATTATGGGAGTGTAGATGCATTCGTATAATATGGGGTATCAACCGAAGGAAAACCTGTTGCCATCGTTTGACTCTTTTCTGAGTCCGAACAAATCGGCACATCCTTTTCCAGCCGATTCGTTCTGAGAGTGGTCGGAAGAATATCCTACTGGAAGTATACAAAGAAAAGACGATCGTAGTCAATCAGATTATGATGTTTGGGATATGGCGTGCCTTGCGAAATTGCACTCAGATCAAGGATAAAACGAACCACAAGTTTTTGGCAAAATATGCGGTCAATTATGCCATTCCGATGGCATAATTGAACGATTAGACGATACGTTCAAAAAACGTTAGGCTGTTGGTAATTAAATGAAAATTCAACGAGGTAAAACGCTGAGGAACATGCGTCAATGGTTAAAGCCTCGGGCAAGGACGTTTTTAGAAGAAGAACACGTCTACCAATTAATTTCAATTTTGAACAACTTCCAGGCGGCCTTACCCATTGCGATGCTCCGGGCGGCAGATCTCTGTAAGGCCCTTTGTCCCTCGTGAAAAGTATGTGTGGCTAAAGTAGGTCTGGTTGTTTGGTTTATCCTCTGCTGATCCAATTATCCTCTGGACTATTTCGATAGTGAGGTAAACTAGAGTTAATTTGTTTTTTTCCTATTATGTATTTCATATTATATATTTCAGCACCCAGATAATGTCGTCGTTTCCTTTATCTTTGTAAGAATGCATACCATATGACAAGTGAAACTACAAATTCGTAGGTATTTATTTTTTCTTTTTTTGGTGAATGGCATTCACTGACCAACTGAGAATCTGTTTTATTTTCTGCTAAATCCTTTAAAACATCACATATATCGCTTAGTTGGCATTAAACAGCATTCACCAAGGCTACCATGCACTCATATCCAGTTTTGGATAGTGGTTTTAGTGGTAACGATTTTACATGAGCATTTAAAGTAGGCCACCTCTGACTTGAGCCAGCGAACAGAGTGTACAACTTTTGTAGCAAACCAAAAATATGATTTTGCTTGGACACAAGACGGTGCTGCATCTCCTAGAAGGAGATTCCAGCTATGACTCCCGCAAGGTAAGAAATAAGCAAGTGGATTAATTTCAAGAATACGTTTTTGGACACCACTTTTTCCACCACGCATTTTGGCACTATTATCACATCCTTGGCCTTTGCAGTTTTGTAATGATATACCTAACTGTTCTAATTCTGTGATTAAATAATTAGTCAAACTCTCAGCTACGGCTGCGCGAGATCCCGGGCGATTTCCCTGTTCCCCTACCTCTAAGGCCACTGCCGACAACCTCTGAAGAGCCTGAATGCATCTTGCAGTACTTTTGTAAACTGAATAGTTCCTACAAATAGACGTTCTTGAGGTTTCAGCATAAAACATGTTAAGCTAATAGTTTGGTTGTCTTTCGGATTTTATCTCTTGGCTTTTGTCGATTTAGGTAGGAATATTTTTTTTCCTTGGTTCAGTTCTGAATGAGTGAACCATTCTGATAAGGAAGCCATATATACATTCATCAGGATTCATGACAGCTGAATGTATTTTCGCCGTTTTCCCATCGGGTGCGGCAGCTGTTTAATGCTTACTTGTTGCAGTCACCACGGAAGCCAACATCTTGTGCCATAAATTCCTTTAGTGGTAGCGCTGGGTAACTGGTGATTAGAGACGTTACATCAATTGATCAGTCTCTACCGATTTTCTCTATGTCACTGATTTGTCATTACATGTCATTACTGGATGTACTTTCTTGTTTTTTTTTGTCATTTTTGTTAATTTGTACGACTACTGTACTTTTTCTAATACTAATTTTACTTTTCGCCTGTAACCTATTTGCTGGCCGAACTCTATGGACTACGGAAAGATCCCGCGTAGTATAGTTTCTAGTCTTTTCAGAGTTAAAAAGCCTCCTCCCAGCATCAATGACTTATCAAGATTTGAAACCTATGCAGCTATGGTGGCAGATGAGTTGTTTTGATTCAGAGATAATGAAATCTGTGAATTTAACATCAAGCCTTCTACTTAATTCACGTCACCTGTGAATTAAGGTTAAGTAGGAGGGAAGAAACACAAATTAATGAAAATATATCCTGAATGCTCAGACATTTCAAAATAAATTTAAATATAAATTTAAACAACACCAATTTCTCAGCAAAATAATTGTACAAAAGGCGGACGGTCTCCTCATTTCACAATAATTTCTGTTGTCCCAGCGAAATTTCCTACGCCAGGAAACAGGAAGAAGCTAAGAACTAAACTAGCCTGGAACTGTTTGTCACATAACTTTGAACTATGTCTCGTTGATCTCGAGTGATGCAAACCGAACCAGAATCATCTTCCCCATGCTTCCTCATCGGTGGTTTCCGGTCAAACAAGAAAAGAGGAGACCGAGAATTTCCCATCTGATACAGGTAAGACTGATAATATCATTAAATAGTTGTGACAGATAACAATCAGTCTCACCATGCTTTCTGCAGAACTTCGGCGCTGGGTGTCTGATGAGTTGAGCGGTTTGCTGCCTCGAGTTCCTTGTCCACATTTCCTGCCACAAAGCTGGGGGATCCTTGTTCTTTCCTCCTTGCCAATTATTTCACTCTGACTCCTACCCACCGTATGTAGACTCGCCTTAATAGCAATTAATAGTTAATAATTTTATAAGTTTAAATTTTGACCTCGAATAGCTGGAAAGTTCGGAGACATCCTTCATTTCAGGTAACTTTATTTACGTGAACAAATCGACTTGACCAAAATAATCAACAATAATGATCAAGCTATCTAAGGCACAACAAAATAAAAAAAGAAATTAGTTTGATCTTGGATGCAAATGTCATAAACTTATAAATATTAAACTAAATTATCAATGGATCACCTTCCATGCACCTTTCAAGATGTTCATACCTGCAATGTAGTAAGCCTACAAATACTCACCGTGTCCGAGTATAAATTATAAATTTCATGCAGATAGTAAGCAGTCACGCATTGCCTTTAAGTGGATTTTCTTTTCTGCAGTCTCATTGATTCGTGGTCATAACGTACGTCGTACACCGATTGGCATAATAAACAAATATTTCAACATTCCAATTGCATGCATGTTCTTATTTTGTAATTATCCATGAAAATACTTCACAGATAGTTTCGACAAAAAAGGTCTTACGTAAGCAAAAAAATGACTTTTTAACGCATTCCAATAGCTACAAAATTGCAATGTAAACATTAAATTGAGCATTATAGACTCTATGTGGGCAATGAATAAATTAAGTGTGCTGAGGAAGGCCCTTGGGTATTGGAATAAGGACACATTGGATTGAAAGATACGTGTTTTGAATTCTTTAGTATCCGTTTGAAATTTATATTCAAAAATGTGTTTGAAAGTCTTAGCCTTAGTATTTTATAGTCTTGTGGGATTTATTATCAAGAAATAAACACTTGATATTGCAATGTATAGACTGTGATAATTTTTTTAGAAATCTTATTAGTAATGAGCCTTGTTGACTTCCAACCTTCAAGATTATTTCATGTAAAATTGAATTTTTCGGTTCGGTACGAGCAAAATGTATAAGAAAGCAACTAGATAATATTCAAGATATTATGTCGATTCTGAAACATCTAACATCTTAGAATTTCAGATCAAGATGTCAGAATCAGACTGAACATTAATATTTGTGACACAGAAATTGAGCTTTAATTTGGGGAGGAGAAATTTAGGCATACAAATGTTGTAAACGAACGCCGAGGAGCGTCCCACCAGAGATTAATTACAAAAATTTGATTTATCAGAATGAAAAACATAAAGAAGAGCAGGTTAAAAAATAGGATATGGTGACCCTTTGTCATCGGCAGTTTTATTTTTTATAAATATTTTATTTTTAATTTATATTAGTTTAATTTAGCACTTTTTTGCAGAATAGTTAGCAAAATAACCTGCAAATATTCAAAATACCATACGCGGAGGAGAGGGTATGAAACAAAACGTCTACGAGAACAGGATACTGAGGAAAATGGAAATAGTTTCTATCATTTTTCACCCTCACAACTTCAATTTTATTGCTTAAATTTGCAAAAGGAACCAACTCATCGCATCCAATGTCCCACTTATTAGTTCAATCAATGCCAATTAGAAGACAAACATGGTGGAAGTTGTCATTGTGAAGGAAAGGATGGTTCTGCTTGCTGCTTGTTTGGATCTAAAAAAATGTCCCTGAGTTAGAGTTGTCCCTGAGAGCTTAAGTTGCACCGACGCATATATAATCTCCTGAAAGAGAAATATTTGAATGTATGCGTTCATGGACTTTGTGATAATTTCACCGGGAAAATTCAGCGCATGTGAAGAAATGTGAATGTCTACATAGTTTCACATAATGTCAGAAAACAAAAGAAGGACCACTGAAATTCATCAATTGTGAAGGCAGGTTCTCTACGTCTCAATCAATTCTAGCAATTTATCGAGCGTCGCCCGGAAATTCCACAAATATTGGGATTTTAATTATAAATTATTATCTTAATAAAAAATTAAGATCGCCTTGAACTTTCCAATGCTTTGAAGTAAGCTTATTGCATTTCAAATGATATTTTTTGTTTGTTTGGGAGGTGAAGGCTGTTTACGCCCTGAGAGTCGGACTCCCGCTACCGGACCACCGACTAAACACCTCCCCTGCCCCGCCGAGAACCTAGCCTGGGAATGTTTGTCACATTACTTCGGACTAGGCCTCATTAATCATCGCTTAGCGGTGCCTTCAGGTTAAGGAAAATCCCTCTTTCTGCACGGATGGATTGCTGTTAATTGCTGTTACAGAGATCCTCCCTCCCTGACCAAGCGATCCATCATGCCCTTCTTTATGAGAAGAACTGTCCGTACGTAATGCGACACACAGTTCCAATTGTCTTTTGATTGCATCATTTTCCCGTTACATTTTCTGGGGAGAGCACGTCTATTTTCTCCAAGAGATGCGAACGGAGTCTTGTCTGAGTAGTTGCGTTGGGTAATAATCAGTCTGACCATGTATTCTGTAGAACCACGGCCCCAAGTCACTAATCAGCCGTGTGGTCTACCTGCCTCGCGTTTCTTTTTCCATATTTGCTTCCACAAGGTTAGGGTCCTTCTCCGTTCCTTTCGGCTGACGGTTTCTCTCCCCGACTCCCCCCTACGTACCTGTGCTAGACGCCTTCAGTGCGTCTCTTTACTAAGAGCGTCAGCCCAAACCTCGGATTCGTACAAGAGAACTGACTCCATTGCACTCATCAATAGACGTCTTTTGCTGGAGGTTGGTCCCTGCGTGTTGGCCATAAGGCGACTGGGAGCCAATACTTGCACAAAAGCCTTATCCGCTGACGCTCGAACCTGCTCGAAAAAACTCATCTTCGAGTCAATCATCAAGCCAAGGTATCTGATTGATTCTTTCGACTCGATGACCATTTCTTCCACTCGAACGAGAGTAACACGAGGGATCCGATTCTTGGTCAGGACGACGACCTCGGTCTTTTCCAGCGCTAGGCTAAGTCCTCGGTCTGTCATCCACTCGCTCACTCGACGTATTACCGTACCCTGTTTGAGTTTCGCCTGTCCGACAGTACGGCCGGCGACTATTACTGCTACGCCATCTGCGTAGCCAACCAGGTGCGACTCCCCCGGTAACTGTAACCTCGAAAGCTCATCGTACGAGACATTCCAGAGGTCCGGGTCCAGAACGGACACTTGCGCGACCCCTGATGTCAAATCAATTCTTCGCCGGCCTCCCAATGTGTCATAGATGAGCTTCCGGTTTTTGAGATAGTCTATCAATATCCGCATCAGATACCTCGGCACCCTGAAATATTCCAGAGCACGAAGAATATCTGTTCATGTAGCAGAATTGAAGGCATTTCTCACATCGAGTGGTTTGAGCAGTACTATTCGTCTCGAGTGGTGATTGTGGGCTTCTTCCTGCTGGACCGCACTCACTACCATGCTATTGCACCGATCGTGGATCGACCAGCCCTCAAGCCGTACTGCTGAGGAGACAGATCCCCGACAGTTCGGATGGCCTCTCCAAGTCTTTCTTTAATGAGCCTCTCGAGCACCTTCCCAGCGGCGTTCAACATATATAGGGGCCGATATGAAGATGGTTGCTCGGCGTTGCCCTTCCCCTTGTGGGTCAGCATGAACCTCGCCTCTTTCCAACAATCTGGAAACGTGCCCTGCTGCAGACAGGCAGTGTTACCACCATAAAGTTCCATACCTGTTAAAAGCACCCTTTATTTGTAGGAATAATGTAGCCCATCCATCTTCAAGCCTGTGCGTAACAGTGTCTCAAAACGTCTCCCAATCCTTGATGGCTACGTGATATAAGTGAATTAGCTCTTGCGCTCAGGTATTCAATTGACAGACGAGCTAATGTGCTGCCTTAATAATGAACATTGAAGTTTGTTCTTTTGGCGAGGAGCCTTCATAAATTTGAATGGATCACTTTAGCTTCTGATTGAGCTTTGATCAGACTAAAACCCTTTTAATTAAATCCATCTTTGATTTCTCCTCTTAATGCTAGTCATATGAATTGTATAACTATTTTAGTTTTGCTAGTCTTTTCTTTATGTTCAGTTGGTCTTGCGTTGCGTCAGGAATGGTGGAATGGAATGAATGGAAGGAATGGTCAGGAATGGTTTTTACTGCCTCAATTAATTCATGGCCAACTTAAGGGGAGTGAAATAGAAAATTTCGCCCCGTGTTTGGTTGTGTTTCGGTATCTGCTTCTTCTGCGATTGATATCAGGTTCAATACACTTCTAGTTCTTCATCCTTTTCCATCCATCCAGCGGAGTTGAAGGCCAGATGGGCGGATATTCTTGGCACATTGGAAAATTTTTTCCGATTGCCAGGATATTTGATGCGGATTTTGAGGGATTACTTAAAGGACCGCAGTCTGCTCTATGACACACAAGATGGGCGACGAAGTATGGAGATAACGTCTGGTGTAGCGCAAGGCTCCATACTGGGACCAGACTTGTGGAACGCCTCATACGACGGGCTATTGAGGCTTGTGCTGCCAGATGAGTCGCGCTTCGTCGTCTATGTGGATGATATAGCAGCACTGATCGCCGGACGAACATTCGAACATGCGCAGCGCAGACTGGGAATGCTAATGCGTCAAGTGAGGGAGTGGATGACCACCCGCGGGTTCAGTTTGGAACTAGAGAAAACCGAGGTGGTCATTCTCACGAAGAAAAGAATTCCCACGGTAATTCCTTTGCGGTTCGGAGATGCGACTGTTGAGTCTAAAGTCGCAATAAAATATTTGGGACTATTGATCGATTCGAAAATGAGCTTTTCGGAACAGATTATGGCAACAGCGAAAAAGGCCGTGTTAGGCGTTTCGGCTTTAGGTCGACTAATGTGCAACATCGGTGGGCCTACACCGAGCAAACGCCGACTCCTCATGAGTGCTGTACAGTCAGTACTACTGTACGGCTCTGAGGTTTGGACTGGAGCTCTCAGTAAGGTGTACCGAAAGCGCTTGGCGCAGGTACAGAAACGAGGAGCTTTGCGGATTGCGTCTGCATACCGCACTGTCTCTGAGTCAACGGTGTTGGTGATCGCAAGAGTGATACCCATCGTACTCCTTGCTAGAAAGCGACGGAGCATTTATGACGGAAAAGTGGAGGGTTCAAGATATGCTGTCAACCGAGAGAAGGTCCCATCACGGTCCCCAGACTGCATTTTCTGCCCAGGGGAAAGGGTCGACGCATATCACACCTTCTTCAACTGTAAAAGGTGGAACAGGAAGCGGCAGGACTTGTGCGAGGTAATGGGAGAGCTTTCTCCAGACAATCTGGTCGGAGAAATGCTGAAAACTTTCGACAAATGGACCTGTGTGGCACATTACTCTCGGGAAATATTTACGGCAAAAAATTGCCTTCACCCCCCAACCCGAAAAAAATCGTTATCTTCTACCAGTGCTTGTAGCAGCTATAAATAAGAGTTTCGAAATAGTTACAGGACAAGTGACAAACTACTGAAACGCATAAATACTCATCCAAGAATTTAACATGATTCTGTTTTATTCAGGCGAATAATATTCTCACTCTTACATGACTTTAAATACATTTCGAAGCTAGGGATAAGTTATTCCATCGTTTCGTGTACGTATCGTTGCGTAGTCCATGTCCTGTCCATTGCAGCCCTAAAACTTTCTCCTGAATAAACTAAACAGAGTTCAATGGGGCTTTTTACTATTTTTTAAATTTTTAGGAAATCTTTCATAATCGTCAACTTATTCTCACTGCAAGCCATTCATAACGTTTATTAAAATGGAGTACATTTTTATACTCCCCCATATGTCATATGAGCTAATGATTAGCTGAACGATAAAAAATTCTTAATTTGCAGAATGTACTTTGTTTATTTGAAAATTCTTATACTTAATGGGATGAAAATTTTTTTGCCTCACTCACCACAAATTCAAAATCCTCTGTAGTGATTGCCATGTGACAAATGAGTGTTAGATTTCAACACTAGGTGATGGATCTATAAAAGCGGCAGTGAGAAATTTATCTCTCTCACTTCTCCATAGAAACTATCAAGCGTCTAGTGTCAAGCGTCTAGCTTGACAACTGATGTAAAGTAGAAATGTTATTCTAATCAACAACTTGTAATTAAATAACTTAATACATTACACCTCTTTGCTCTTTGTAGAGTTCCAACCTTAACTTAGGTCCTGTTAAAATTGCATGGCATTTGGTTCACTCATTTTTAATTTATAGCTTTCGAAAAGACGCTTCCTCTAAATTTTTTTTAAACAATAGAAAAAGTGAATTTCGGGTTTTCACAAAACCTTTGTTTTGTCTTTTTTAAAAAAACGGGTTTTCATTGCCATGGCACCACATTAAAATATTCTAAAAAGCTGGTCCTTAAAGGTGTGTGTGATGATTGACATGCGTTATAATTTGCTTTTACCTTGACGAGATCCTTACACTCCCGGGTCGATAATGTCCACGTTTACCTCACTGCTTATATAGCAAAAAAGAGGGTCTATTTTTCAAACTGAACAATCCCGATTTGCATTTCCGGGAAATTTGATCGAATGGGGAAATACGCACCATAGAAAAGAATATTTTTTGTATTTTGCTGGGAGCAGTATGAACAAATGAGTTACAATAGTCAATGCTAGTAACAAGAAAAATTCATTTAATCAATAATCATATGTGGTTTACATTAACTTTTTGCATTATTTTTATTGCACAACTCTCATCTGCGTCATGCATTTAATTGCATGGATTGCATTACATCTGGTGGTTTGCGGTTTAAAATGAAGGCGCACTGAATAATCCATACTTGATATAGTAGACACCTGTAGTTCAATTAATTCTATATCAATAAATCTAATTAACACATTGCAAATTGCAACATAATCTGATAGTGTGGAAGTATAATATGATATTAATTTCACATTTCACACGTTCATGTTTTTTTTCATCGAAACAAGCTTCTTAAGTGAATTTATATCGGCTTGTACATCGGCAAGTACACATGTAAATAAGTTTAATCTCTGAGGTGTTAATCGCCATGTCAGATTAATGCAACTAACTTTAAACGAAACTCTCAAAGTATTAAAAAGTGGATAAACAACGGCTTAGCTCGTAAAAACAGACATAGCTTTGGCTATGATATGCTAAACATCACATTAAGATGATATTTTACGTGCAACTGTTTACAAAAGGACACCTTAAAAATGATTGGGGTCCACTCATCATTTTATCAAGGGCAAGGAAATGTGTCAAGACCTAATTGTTTATTCATAGACACCAACAGTAGACACGTCTGATCGATTTGAATTTCAAAACACATCAACAGCAATTTTGTTTCCTCAAAATAATTCAAGAAAAGATTTACGTGTGGATTTGATGAGAAACGTTTGATTGGAAAATCAACATGTGCCAATTGAAATGGGAATTTCTCTGGAATTGTAAAATGGAAATTAAGACACAAATATTAAATATTTGATGAACATACATGTGAAGATGATGTGATCGGCGCAATAATACGTTACATAATGCTTACCATGTTTATTCACTCATTTTATTGTTTCAAATGTTAGTTGAATGTGAGTCCTTTTCCTTACAACTGAAGTTGACAATATACCATTTCAGTTTATTAAATTGGAGTCCGGGCAAGAAAATCACGTGGTCAATGACAATATACGCTGATTTTGGTTACTGATGAAGCACAAAATTCAAAGAAACGGTTTTTGAAAATAACGTCTACTACTCGACTACCGAACCCTAAATTCAGCTTCCTTGTCTTGGTAAATTGTCGTGACGTAAATTACGGCTGATTATTACGAACCCTACATGCCAATGGTGCCTCATTCTTCTTCATTTGTATTTATTTACATATTGGACGAGGAATATACGAGGCACGTCCAGAAATTAAGTGTACTTAATTTATGTAGGGTTCAAAAAAAATTTACATACATATGTAAGTTATTTTTCGACGTAGTCACCATCCCTCTCGATGCAAGTGGTGAGCCGCGGGATCAATTTTTTGATGCCTGCCTCGAAGAAGTCTCCCGCCAGCTCTTTCACCCACTTCTCCACCTCCCCCTTCACCTCCTCGTCCGTTGAAAACTTGTTCCCACCCATGTGCACCTTAAGGGAAGTGAAGAGATGGAAATCTGAAGGGGCCAAGTCAGGGGAATACGGGGTGTGGTTCAAAACATCCCATCCAAAAGAGTCCAGGAGTTCCTTCGTGGCGTTGGCCGTGTGACGTTTGGCATTGTCGTGCAGCAGGCAGACTCCCTTCGTTAGCATGCCCCTCCTCTTATTCTGAATCGCCCTTTTCAGTATTCTTAGCGTCTCACAGTATCTTGCTGCATTGATGGTCTCCCCGCGAATCAGATATTCAATCAAAATTATGCCTTTATGGTCCCAAAACACGGATGTCATGATTTTTTTGGCTGAAATTATGGTTTTGAATTTCTTGGCGGAGAGTGACATGGTGTGACGCCATTTTTGAGACTGCCTCTTAGTTTCAGGCGTGTAGTGGGCAACCCAAGTTTTGTCTCCAGTAACAATAGAGTAGAGAAAATCATCGCCTTCAAGTTCGTAGCGTTCCAAAAACTCTTTGGAGCTCTGCACTCGATTTAACTTGTGCTGTTCTGTCAGCTGTTTTGGGACCCACCTCGCAGACAATTTCCGATATCCGAGAGTTTCTGTGGTTCTTTCGTGTATAAGGGATCTGGAGATTTGCGGAAACATCGCAGAAAGTTCATCTAACGTCAATCTGCGATCGTCACGTGTAGTGTACCAGTACACTTACTTTCTGGACGTGCCTCGTACTACAGATCATTCAATCGCACACACAATCGCTTTGGTCCTGCTGCGACTGTTTGTCTGAATTTCTTAAAACCCTACGCTATAGTAGTACAGCGGGAGAATAAATTGCTTCATTATATGCCAGTTACTGCGCCAAGGAACAATAGGCTGCGCTATTGGATCTGAGATTGTTTAATCAATTAACACGGCTGCTACTGGTAAAAATTTCCACCAGCAACATATATTGCTAGCCTTGATTCAAAGTGTAAGCAGTCCCAAAAAAGAAAAAGAATGATTGAAATTGATTAGATATATGATACCACAAAGCATCGGGAACCCTTCTTCAGATCACGGCCTAAAGACGGACCAGTAATACTCTTTCGCACTAACGTCTGATTTAATGGGATTCAACCAACGCGGGCGGAATTTTATTTGGATTGGGAAGTTTTTTTTTTGATTAAACAAGAATATTTCTCACAAACCTTTTGCGAGAGGGCGCTATATCAATATAAATCTATTTATACTGTTTCTATAAATATCCAATATCAATAATTCCAACATGAGGTCTGTCCAAGCGATATAAGATAAAGAGAGGTTCTAAGTACAAACTTTTGTTTGCATTCTCCAAAATTTAGGCAAAAATTAGCCAAAATTTATTGACACAAATGCACCAATACTTACAGAAAAATACCCATCGGTAGTATAAATAAATAACCAAAAATTTTGTGGTTTGAACTATGGCAACAAACGTTACAATATTTGCTTGCTATGATTTAATACATGTTCTGTTTTGATACGCATGAAGTATTCAAATACTCATAAACACTATCTCACCATTAAATTAAAACAATTACGAAAAAATTCATTGCAATAAGCGCACCATAAGTAATCACATTGAGCTGCCCATAGACACAGGAGAATCCCCTTAACGGGAATGTTAAATACACGCGAACATTATTTCCCGAAGAACTGAGCTACGTCCATACCATATTGATTTCATATTTATGTATTCCGATTTTGACAGATTTTCAACTTCGGATTAATTTGCTAGAGCCGAATGAACATTGGGCAAATTCAATCCTCAGCTTATATCAAGTCTACACTTAACAGAACAAATATGTTCAAATTCATAATTCCGTTGTTAATGTCATTGATAAGAATGTCTTTAATCGTAATGAGAATTGGTAATGTTAAATATTAGGGGTTTTCAGATTTTTAAATATAATTCATTAAGTAAAGTGCATGATTCTTACACAAATTTCACTATATTTTCAACATTCTGGTAAAATGTGTAATCAATCCTTCACGGAAATTACTTTTCTAACTGTAATGTTCATTGACTGTCACTTTTCATACCGACGGTAGCCAAAGATTGTGGATGAAATGTTAACATTGATATAATTTTGTCATTCTATGAATGAAAATGTTTTTTTGTTTTGCAGAGAAGATGCTTTAATTAGTTAGTGAACTTTTATGTAAACCTGTCAGAAATGATATTGACCAACTATTTCCAACGGTGCTATCCAACATTACATTTAAAAGTTATACATTTTTAGCTGCTTTTAATGATTTATGAATGCGTTTTACACAATTTTTTCCAGTAAATTTAGAATATTAACAATTTAAAAGCAAATGAATTTCTAACCGTTCGGAAATCATTGAGATTGATCATTGAATAAGATTTTGGATATCACGATGTATATTAGTCTACTTCAGGCACGAATGGAGCCGAAATTTTGAACAGCCGATGAGGAAAAAATGAAAACTCTTATTCTTCGTACGCTCTCTTTACATCAAAGTTATATGGATTTATCGTCACTTCGTGTTTTTGCTTCATGAATGAAGATTGGCTTAAAAATCGTATCGCTCCTCTGCTAATGTCATATAATATATAATCCATAAATATATACTTAAGTAACTAAACTAAAAGTTAATAATCTTACAAGTTTTTTTTTTTATTTGATCGTTTCCATTCTCACTTAGAACTTGGTGAATGAATTATACTTTTGAATTCAGACATTTTGACATTCAGACATTCATAATCTAATTCAGACATTGAGACATTCATCAGACTGGTTATTCGAATTAATTCGAAGGCGAAACTTTATTAAAAAGAGAAGAAAAAAAGAAAAGTAAAGAGCTCAAGTCGGTTTGGAACCGAAAATAAAAAAATTGAACGATCAAATACAAAAAACAAGCTTCTAGAGTTTGTGAAAAGCTTGCTACCAAATTTTATTTCAGCGTCAAAATTGCATTTCGGTTCATGGGTTCGGTCCGACCTGTCAAAAATGAAAACACAGGTATTTCATTATAATTACCATGTGATAGCCAATTGTCGTTCAAAAAGAGTGTGTGTCATTTTTAATATGTCATTTCTTGAATATGTTTGCGTGCATCCAGAAGCTTTTTAGTTTCTGACAATAACAGTTGGTATGTCCTAAGGAGTCCATTCTTGATAAATGAATGAATTTGAAAGATGACTGAAAAAGAATGAAATTGAAAAATATTCCTATCACAAGAATACAACGAAACTTATGGTTTCCAGATGCATTTGTGCAAGGGCAAAATTCTTATGGCGGCTGTACACTCTCGCGCGAGTGCTCTCGTTATTTCTCGCCACGAACACTCGCACAAAAAGTCGAATGACGAGTGCAATTCTGTAAAATGTCATTTCTTCAGTATCGTTGTCAACTCTGAGAAGAATGGATACGCTACAAGCAATGACAGCTGTTGCCCTTTGGGCCTGAATTATTATAACTATGTGCAAATATACTACATGCTCCTCATTTTCAATTTTAACACTTCACCTTGCACTTTCAACACTTGTTCTAGATGTGCATTCTTTCAACGTTTGCGATAAACTAAAGTGTGCGCGAATGTACATGATCACCCTCGCGATGCCTCGCAATGTACTTTGACTCGCGCACAATTTATCGACTCGGAATGGAGAGCTGCCATGGTGAGGCGATACATAACAAGACAAAGCGAGTGAAACATGTGCAGTCTCACACTCGTCATGCATCGCTGTGCCTCGGTGAGAGTGTTCAGGCGGTATATGCAACTTTTATTTAAACATGTCAGTCGGGGTTTAAGGTTAAAACATTTCAGTCCGGTAGTACGTTAGCCATGATTATAGGTGCATTCGCTAGGGTCGCCACTTTGTTGATAAAATTGAATGAAATACATATTTTTCCATAAATTTCTGTATGTTTATGTACAAAAGCTTTATGCTTTAGGGTTATGGAAATTTGATCCAAAAGGAGCAGTCTATACCTTAGTAGTAAGCTTAAGCTCAGCTATAATTTCTCATTTCTTACCTAGAACCATTTCACTGTACTTATTTTTGTATCGCGGGAAAAATGGAACTGAAAAATCATCGAAAGGGAAATGTATCATGGAAGAAAAGTGTTCTTATCATAGAAATATTTATAATTGCTAAGGATGAGAGTGCCCACAGGTGAAAACTATAAAAATGTTTAAATCAAAGCAAAATCCGCATACTCTGCAAAAGGCGTAGTCGACGCATAACCGTGCAGGCGGAAAGGATTAATCCGTACCTTCCCAAGCACCTAAAGACTGCTTCAATTCAAACGAAACTTGTTATATTACAGGTTAGTAATCTACTGAGCAAAAGTAAGCATCAGAAAAAAGATCAGCGTTCTTTTCATGGGTCTCTTCAACTTTGGGAACAGGAAAGTTACACGGAGCCATATCTGGTGAATATAGAGGTTGGGGCATGACTACGGTATTGTTTTTGGCCAAAAAATTACGAACAACCAACGACGAGTGAGCAGGTGCGTTATCGTGGTGCAAAAGCCATGAATTCTTTTTCCATAAATCGGGGCGTTTTTTTCGGATTACTTCACGCAAACGTCGCATAACTTCAAGGTAATACTCCTTATTAACCCTACGAACTTGTGGTAAGAACTCTTGATGCACTATGCCATTATAATCGAAGAAAACAGTAAGTAAAACCTTGACATTTGATCGAAATTGACGTGCTTTTTTCGCTATTGATGACGTTGAATGCTTCAAGGGGACGATTGTTCTTTAGTTTCGACATCATAACCGTACACCCATGTTTGATCACCAGTTATGACCCTTTCAAGCAAACTTGGATCGTCGTTGATGTCATTTAACAGCTCCTGAGCGATGTTCATGCGATTGTTTTTTTGGTCAAAATTCAGCAGTTTTGGAATGAATTTTGGTGCCACTCGTTTCATGCCCAAAACTTTTGAAAAAATGTTATGACATGAGCCAATTGATATGCCAATTTCATCAGCAACTTCTCTAATTGTTATTCGGCGATCATTTATAACCATTTTTCCCACTTTTTCCACATTTTCATCGATTATTGACGTGCTGGGTTGACCGGAGCGTTCGTAATCTTCATCGTCTTTGCGGCCATCTTCGAAACGCTTATACCACTCTTAAAACACTCTCAAAACACTTGTTTTTTTCATAGTAGACACACCATAGGCTTTTTGTAACATTTCACCCACTTTGTTACACTTTATTTCATTTTTTACGCAAAATTTAATACAAATTCTTTGACTCTTCAATTCTTCCATTGTTTAAACAAGCAAAAATCGCCGAGCTCATAAGAACACGTCAAACCTTAGCGACTACCACAGACAAAGTAAACAGTGAATATGGCTGAAAATTTTATCATACTTTAGGGGGATGTATACCAACACATTTTGACAATCGGACTCTCCAGACCCGCGAAATTTAAAAATTCCGGGTACTTTTTGAACAGACCTCGTATACCTTTATAACATTCGGCAACGGTAGAGACGCAAAGTAATTGTCCATACAGAACCTGTAAGTTTCAGGCGGTAATTTAGATATGAGGTCTAAACAACAGAAGCTTCTTCACTGACTTCTTAGTGGGTCCTGTGCTTGCCCCTTAATAAAACTCTTCATATATTGTTATGTTTTTTCATAAGAAACAAAAAAAAATTACAGCAATTTAAAAAAATAAATAAATAATACTATAAGTGGGGCAACCGATAGGTCGTACCTGCAGCGAAGAACGAACAAGGTTAGAAAGACATAGTTATTTGAAAATACAAAGGCCGCATACTGGCGGCCGAAGGAAGTTACTTTTAAACAACTAGCTCACCACGCGGGGGGTGGTGTCTCCAACACGTGTTTTTATTTCAACTCGTTTTTGGGACTTCACCTGAGCGTTTTCTTTCCCTATATCCTTAACGTCATCTGGAATCCGAAGGTGTTGGATTGTGCTTCTTCGAATATAACTTACTGGCATCCGCCAGACACGATCTCTATCAGGATACTTCGACAATCAGTTAACAACAACAGACACTATTCACGTTCCGAAAAACTCGTATTCAATTTCCTGTCATCCGGTGATCAGTATGGTAAAAATTATTATAGTTGCACTGACAGTTTGTTTTGGGGAAATATGATGCATTCGCACACGAGCTCGTTCATGCTCCTTATTTGATTTATTTCTACGACCACAAACAACTTTCTTAGTGTCCGTTTTTTTTTTCTTTACATGAATTTTTCTTAAACTTTGTTTTCTATTCTATATGTACTTCATCCTTTTAACTTTATTCACTTTCTTGTTTATTTACGTTTTCTTCTTGTCCTTTACAATTACATTTTCTCCTTCTTAAAGGTAGTTTTTGATAACAAACAAGTGAATTATATTGATTGGAAATCTGAGAATTTAATGGATTTTTTTACTGAAACTTTTTTTCTATTTTTTTATATTAGTCAACTAAAAATTGCTAAATTTATAAATCTAATTTCAATTGCTTTCATTTTAATTCTAGTCTTATTTCTATTTTATCAGATTCAGCTCAGTTTCCTATCATGAGGGTAATATTTTACCCATCTATTATTGAGTAAATTCCATAGAGAACGGACTTTCGTGATCTTCTTTGGGGCCAAGTTAGTGTTACTAGCAACGTGAAAGAACTGCAGTAGTTCTTCGAATCTGTTCCTAGGCATCCAAGCTGCCACAATTTGAAAAATTGCTGAAAACAGACTCTTTGCTTCCATTACATTCGATATCTTGCAACACTATTGTAACCCGACAGCAAAAGAATCCCAATCAAACGCTTTATTTTTTCAGTCATAACTTGGGAATGATGCTCCCTTTATTGAATAGTATTTTTTACTCAGTATCAGAGCAAATCATTTCAACTGTCAACTTCTACGTCAAAAGAAGTTCAAAGAAGTGTACAGGATAATCTAGAAATTCTAAAAAAATTGGTTGCTCTGAGATTTTGTCTAGTTTCAGGGACATCTGTTGTCGGGTAGCTGGGTATTACTGTTTTGGCGGACGTGGTTGTACTGCTGCATCACTGCGTGTATCTAAGGAAGGTTCATTCGGGATGTTCTTTATGATATCTCAATTGTTTTGGAAAATACAGTAGCCTTAAATTCAGCCTGTACTAGGAGCTGATGTGTGAACATATGGTTTGTATCCGAAGACTCTCCTTCTTCGCTATCTTCATCGCTCTTTTTGAAGTGTGAATACTCTAAATTTACATTTTAATTAATTTTTATATGCTATCTAAATCTATAGCTGACAAAATCACAATGTAATAAAAGGTTTTAACAAATGTATAAAAAATTTTTAATACTTAAATTCTACTACGAGACTTTTTTCGTGCCCGTTAAATGAGTTTGTAAAATGAGTTGAGTTTGAATAATTTGCGCACCCGGTCAAAAATCTGACAGATTGATAAGACCGGAAGAACTGTCAGTTTCTGCAACTATGCAGAAAAAAGATTAGATGCGTCACGTAATTTCAATAAAAAAATTTCAAACAGTCCAATCCAAAAAAGGATCACGAGGATGTAATAATCCCATTCAAAAATGGACCATTCAGATTCCCCACTAAGATTCTCGCAATTAAAGTTGCATATAAGCCTATATTAAATTTTAAAAAATAGTCACGTTTTGAACGTGCGGCAGAAAATGTGGTTGCCTACTGCTTTTTTTGCTTAATAAATAATATTCGATAGCCTTAGTTAGATCATTATTTTGATGACTTCTTCTTTAAGGACAATCACATCTGATTAAAATTGATGCGCTTCAATGGGACACGCATAAAACATTGACATATTTTCCATTCACTTGAAAATATCATTTATTTAATTCTTTTTACCTTGATTGAAGTCATTATCCAAAGTGGATACTTTTCAAGATGAATTGAAGTAATTAATTTGACCAGGTGTCATCCAGGTGAATACAATTCAGTATTAGACTAAGCTAATTAAGCAACTTTGTTCGAATGTTGCATTGATCACTGTCCAACTGTTTCAAATCAATATGAAACGATCTTACATGTGGTATAGGTATGTCAGTTCAAGTTGGAACATTAATAAGAGTTAGCAACGTGCAGAGATCCAGATAGATAAGTGACAGGTTTGACTTCAGCAGTTGAAAAATTGGCTTTATATGAGATAAATCAAATGCCAATCCATCAATTACTTCTTCCAACACAAATAACATATGTAGGCCTAGCGTTGGTAATTACATATAATTTCTGCAAATACATATAGATGAATATTTATGGGAATCTGTCACCCATAATTTTTGAATGGTGGTTTTCCACGACAATTTCGGGTTCAGAATGCTTTGAGAAAAACATGAAGATTTTCTTACATTTATTACGAGATCAAATGTGATTCAAATGGTTCTTTCGTGAGACGTTTAAGGTTGTTTTTAAACGGGAATAAGGATGTATTTCCTACATGTGTGATTTATTTGGGTAATTCCTTAGGCGTTAAGGCGTACCTTAAACTCTAATAAATAGACGCTAATAAATAAAAATGCTAAAAAGACCTACTGGCGTTGTTTTCAAATGTATCGGGAACAAATCGGGTCTTCCTGACGTCACAGTGGCCTCGAACCAAGTGGGTTCGATCGAGGAAGGTTGGATCTTCAAAACGCGCGTTTCAAAACGATAAGTCACCTGCGTGCATTTTTTCAGACTAGTTCGAGTTACTTTTTGTACGCTCAAAATAAGGCTCAGATGAGCAAATGAAGAGATCGAAGTTAGTGGGTGATCCGCTACAAATCGGTGACTGAGGGGCAGGTAATTAAGGATGCAGTGCAATTTTACCTAGAAGTCCTGAGAAGACTCAAGAGGATGATCAATCGGTTGAAGCCAGGCATTGTCGGTAATAGGAAATTGCACCACGACAATGCCGGCCACACCCGACCGACCATCTGGCGTAAGGAAGCAAAATGGCGAAAGTGTATCCGCGCTCAAAGGATGAAATTTATCCCGATATTTTTTTTTACTAGCACTGCATGATATTCAAAGAAAATAATATATACAAAATTTGATTTTCGTATAGACAAACAAAAGTGGCAAAAAGTAATCGGGCTGTACGAGCAAAAAGAAAAACAGAACTGTCACGCGCACATTTGAATATGTTTTTGCATACTTAAGTCGTATATATTTTTTATAAAATGCATTAAAAATAAAACAAAATTGAAAACAATTTCAAGAAAGAACAGAACAAAGATTCTAGTTCTCTGTATATCCTGTGGGCAGACGTGATTGGACACACAATTCTACTGACATTTATTGTACCCTTTTTGTTTTATATTTTTTGCTAATCTGTTCGGGATAGACAGTACTAACCTACGGGTATTATGCAAGGTGATGTTCCATTCTTCTAATAACACCCTATTCAGCAGACTTTTACCGGGGATGTGATGGCTCCTGATTTTTTACTCCAGTTAATCCAATAGATGTTCTATGGGATCCAGACCTGGTGGTTGGAGTGGCGTTTTTAATTGATAAATAGTGTTGCAGCCATATTGAACATCATGGGCAGTATGCTTGGGGTCATTATCTCGTTGGAACAAATAATTACCATCATAAAGGCCGAAATGTCAAGCAGTTTTCGTAACATGCGTTTGTATACGACATGGTACAATGATTGCGATGCGTTAATGCGAGACGAGAAATAGTCGGAAAAACGAAAATTCCTCGCAACGAGTTGCGTAACGCTTGTCAGATGCTCTATGGCGCGTAATGAAATTTGAAATTCAAACGCCTTTATTACTTTTTAAGTACGAGGGTTATTCAGAATGAATTTTGAATACAAATTTCGAGCATCCTTATTGAGGCTATTATTCGTCAAACGAAGGAAAATTCCAAATTCAAATTTTTAAAAAATCAAAAACAATTTAAACAAATTACATTTGTCACGTCATCAATTTGACATTTGTCATATGAACATTATTCTTCCTCGCATCGCATGCATTGTAAATTGATTGCGTTGCGCGACGACGAGCGAGAATCGCATCGTGCACATTCTTCCAAATGTTCGTTCAAAATTGATAAGTAGCCTTATTTTTTGATAAGACAAGTTCTCGTTGGCAGTCATTCATCCCCAGACCATTACAGTCCCACCTTCGTGCTTTACTGTGTATTGAACGTTGAAACGTTGAACGGTGCTACCCAACATTGCTGAGAGTTCTACGCATAATATGAGCACTAACACTGATATTATTTATGTTTACTAATCAATCCCTCCTTCTTGTAGTAGGTCCTTTTTGACGAATCTTGAAATTTTTCAATTGAATTTGTTTGTTCGTTTACATGATCCGCCAAAAATTTTCTTTTTTCAATTTTTTCAAAAATATTCTTAAACTTAAGAAATTCGCCAAGCTTATTATGAATTAGATCAAGAAGATGATCTCAATAGAAGTCGCCAATCTATGGAATTGCAATACCGGGATATCAAGAAAGTATTGCTATAGGCTTACCCAGCATATGAACTAGAACAAAAAAATGACAGGAAACTCCAATATGGTGTTTGAATTTAAAAATGGGTGGTCAAAGATGTGGAAAAAGGAAGGATGTGTGTGTGTTGCTGAGGCTAAAAATTCAGATCATAACAAAGCGGGAATCCTAGAGATTAACAGAGGCCAATGCAGTCAAGTGAGCATATACATACAGGGGCAGGGCGCCGTAGTTTAACTAGGTCCCTAATGCACTGAATAAGGGTATCTGGAATGTGACTGCAGGCAGCGAAGGAAATCGAGCCATTGACTAGGATATGCTCTTCGAATTGGCTCAGACATCATCTGAACCCTGGAAGAAATCTCAACACGTTGAGAGGACTTAGATTAGGTAACTTATTGATCTTAGTAAGGTACTTCTTGCGGTCATACAGTTTCATATCCTTGAGCTTGCTGATCTTAAAATGACGAAATAAAGAGGTTTCAACATTTCCATGCAAAAGTGAAAGTTGACAGTACTCAAATCGGTGATCAATAGCAGAACAGTAATGAATGATAGTAATGAAAACATACTTGATGAATTTTATTGTTTTAAATATTAATTACAGTAATTTCTAACTAAAGAGTTGAAGTTATTGAACTTCAAACTTCATTAATATGAAAGAGATAGCATGATAATGATGGAACATTACTGTAAGCAAGTCATTTGTAATAATTACAAAATGTAATGCGATGTACATTTGAAATAAATATTAAAAGATTTATAAAAAAATTGCAAAAGCATGATTTTAAAAAAATGCTTGTTAATAAAAGTATCAAATTTTAAGGCTGCAAATCAACTATGATAACAAATAAATAATAGAAAATTTCTTTAAAGCAATTTCTAAATATCACAATGCAATTTAACAACTTACATGCAATAAAAATATAATTAGATATCTAATATTAATGATAAAATTTCAAATACAACAAAGCAATAAACAAACAAATCAAACAAATCCCTGCCAAAATACTGCCAACCACAACAGATGCTACAGGAAAGTTTGACTCTGACGTTACCGGCTCTACGTCTGGCATTTCTACCCTAAATGAGATAGTAGAAACCTCGGAAAGCTCTGTAACATTGCGTTTATCTTGTTCCAATTCATTTGTTTTGTTGGTATCCCGACGAACACGAGCACCATTCAATGTGCTCCGTTCACAACTCAAATTATTCACGTAACAATCGCGTTGATCCATACATCCTACGATTTTGACACTCATGAGGAGCTCATCTCCACTTCGCATTCCTTGAAACATTGCCGCTTTGAATGTCAAACGATGACCGAGGGGTGGTTCGAAAATAAGTGGTCCCGGACATATTGAACGCATTGATGGGTTTATACATCCCGATGGATTAACTAGAGCAGCTGAGTTGATGATTTCACCAGTTGATGAAACCCGCTGAAGATTTACATCAGCAAGACGAGTGAAATTCCAGCCTGAAACAGGTTGAAGGTGATTAAAAAGTGGCAAATAAATACAAAAAACCTAGAGTATAGTTCACAACATCCTGCAAAAATACGAGCGAGCTGGAAGCAATAAGGGCTTGTGATTTACGTTCCACGGAGAATGTTGTTGCTATCAGTACAATTGTGGCAACATTTGCAGAGTGACCTTTCTTCAGACTTTCTCACACATTACTTGCATAAAAACTTGCCTCTGCATAATATAAAAAAATGCTTTCTGAGACTAAAAAAAAAAAATTATTCTCAGGTAATCTGGATGGAAAATTGTTTGAAAAAGTTTTTTGTCCAAAGGACAATCCTGCTTGTTGGTCAGTCAACGAAATTGCAACATTTTATTTTCCGGAAGAGAGACGAAGATCATTTATGTCCTAAGTGTCGGACTTCTAAAAGAACAAATCGACTAAACGACAAACCAAGCATCTCTGTAGTCCTACTTTGGACGCGTATGATCTCTGCTCTAATTCAGAGACACTGCAGAGTGCTCTTATTATGATGGCAGCTACATGCCCCAGAAAACCGCGCCTCTATCAGGAAAGAAAATATTAGAAGAACTACAAGTGAGGGGAAGTTTCCAACCTCGACGCCTCCAGAAGATCAAGTATGCCTTTGATATTCAATTGTCCGAGCGCTGTGCATGAACTGATCCTTGACTCAGCTGAGTTGAACATTTCTTCAATTAAACTATCCGTTCGGAAACACCATAGTTTGTACTAATATAACTGGAATTTCGTCTTTTGCATGATTTATAAAGAAATATTCTGCATTCTGTCCTCTAGTAGGACAGGATCACTTTTTTCAATGTCTATGCAATTCGTAGACAGTGACATACTGATATTGTGCAGATAAGAATGAAAAGAACCGAGTCCGCTCAATAGACCTATTGCTCAACAGCACACCCTTCTACCCCGCTTTTCACTGACCCACAGTCTCTTATCGTTCAGGAATCGCATACCTCGTCGTTCTTTTAAGCTTACACTCTCAGGGTTACAGAAACTCGGCCAGGAAAATTTGCGCGTTTTGTGTGAGTTAAATTTGCAGTGAAGTTAGTTCAATATCCAAATCACCATTGTGTGCTGCTTATAGTATGCAGACAGCCTTATTGGGCCTTCAATTTTTTCAAGCAATGAAGTGGAAACAAAGTCATTCAATATTGTATACCTATTGCCTTTAATCCTCACATGTAGCAAAAATGAAATGTTACTGAGAGTACATGAACGCCAGGAAAAACAAATCCCGAAATAACAAAACACGAACTTTGCAGCTGCAATGACACAGTCAGCAGCAAAATATTTAGTTGAAGAGTCAAAATTATGTAAAATAGATGCTGAAGAGTGAACACAATACTTACAAAACTGTACTTCTATATAGGACAAAATATGTGTATCTAAGTGCAACAAAAATTCGTACGACTTATCGTACTTTAGAAAAAAATGAGTTTTTCGTGTTTCTGATGGCGTTTTTGAATTTAAATCACACACAAAGCGCTTAAAAATCCTAAAAATTTACTATAAGAACACTATAAAAGCGGATTGGGAGCGAAGGACCTGCGACAAAAGAGTTGGTGAACACAACCATGAGGATCATTACATCGGCCTGCAAGTCATCCATGCCACTTCGAATAACCCGGCACGGTAAGCTCCCAGTATACTGGGGGTCACCTAAAATATCCAAAAAATGAAGGAGGTGTCATAAACTACGACGAGAGTCCCAGCAAACACGGACGTGGGAAGAGGTATCTATCCGATCAGCAGCTTATAAATCACCTAGAAAATGGCTCCGCATACTCATCAACAGCAGTGAGGCCAACCGTTGGCTAAACCTCGTGAACGACGTGAACAGGGATCCATGGGGCCTAGGCTATTAAATAATGATGCTGAAGCTCGGTGCTAAAAGATCGCTTTACTCATAGGAAGCAGAAAGGATGAATGAAATTGTACGGGCTCGTTTCCCTATCCACCCCGCCATCGACGATGAAAAACCAATGGAAATTCCACTTTATGACACAAGTCCAGAAAGGCTCCAGGACCAGATGGGACTCCAACGGATAGTGCTGATTGGCAAGGAGAAAGGGAAACTCGAGTTGCCAACTGCATACCGCCCGTGTCTATGCTAGACACGGCCGGGAAAGTTTTCGAAAAACTGATCTGGGGAAGACTTCCTGACGTGATTCTTGCTGGTGGGGACCTATCTTTACGGGAGTCAGGCTTTAGAGCAGGATGCTCTATTATCGATACAATCGGAGAAGTGATGAGCCTTTTGTATGACTACTGACTAAATCCATCTCCCGTCAACCGCTGTACTTAGCCTGGAATCTTTTAACACATTACTTAGGGCTCGGCCTGACTATTCTACGTCCTCTTGCGCCTTTGGGCTTTAGTGAAAGGGGAAAGAGGGGAATCGCTATCCAAGTTTTCCAGCTAAAACTCAACAGCAGGCTCACAGTAAGTGAGCCTAATTTTTTTAACGAACCTAAACAATGGAGGAGTTAATTTTTAATGCATAAAGCGTGAATTTAAGCTTTATCGCCCTGTTGACTGTCTCGACTTTTTCGAATAACATATCTATTGCTCGAAAATCACCAAAATAGAAGCAAAAAGTTGGAAATGATTGGGACTTTTCATAACAAAAAAACTAAAGGAAGTACTAAAAGCTAGCAAAAAAGAGAAGCCTAGAAAAACATGAAGTGCATTCAAAACCTAAACGGCCCTGAACATTTCAGAAAAAAAAGGGAATGCCTTTCTTGTTCTGAAGCCAAGAAGGAGTCTTGTGTTGGATACTGAATGTGGCATGAAAAATTCACATCACACACCTGGTTCAGGCTCTACAACTGGAATTCATGTATGAGAGTAAGTTTGTGCCTTGGTTGGGGGCATCGTTGGACTGTGAGCAAAAAGAGATCCACGATCTGATTTTATTTTATTACAATATTTTAATTATTTTCCATTGAAATAAATTATTTAATTAATTTTAATGGAAATTTGACTTAGTTGGTCTTTCATCTTAGGACTCCACGTTAGGAGCTTCCCCTTAGGAATCCATTTGTTAATAATCATATTTCATTGCAGTAATTTTATTTTGTAATTCAACTAAGCAAATTTTATAGATATCCTTTTATTGCTCATCCACGTACACTTTGACCACATTGCTCGAAGAAGTGGACGGAAGAATACATCCTTTCATTCGAGAGATAAAAAATTGGAAGGAATATTAGAAACAAAGAAATCAACTAACAAGTACTGAAAATTAGAAATATCCATCTTTCTTTTGGTGCTTGCAAAACTATTCTCATTTATTAGCTGTAGAAAGTCAAGCGATAGTCAGAGAGTATTATGCACTGCTTTGGCAAGGATTGAATGAAAAAAATCAAGGAATGAGTTGAATGAGTTCGAACATTCAAAAAAGCAAAAACATTTTTCACTATACGAACCCCTACACAGGCGCAACATGTAGACAGTTTCCGTGCGAATTTCAAATGATACGAACTCTTCCATAATAACCGAATTCACCTTAAACTGATGTTTCTTCTCAAATTTTCAATATAAAACTTAACAACATATAATTAAATAACATATAATTTTATTCATCAAAAGGGAAGGTTATCTTGAGATGTGTTTCTGAGTGCTGAAAGGTTTTTGTGGACGAATATGTTTTTGAGGATCTTGGATTATCCTGCTTTTTCAAAGTTACAGCACTACTACTCGTATGTTATGCAATTTGAAGAAGTTCTATACAAAGGCATTTGTTATTCGATCATTTTCCAAGAATTTATTGAACGACAACTTCAATTGTCAACTAGTTGATAATCGGTTCTGAGTTTTGTGGTGATAGCAATAAATATCTATTTCAAATTTAAAGTTTCCACACGGTTAAGATTGTTTAAAACTATACTTTATACAAAGGATGTAAAGTTGGTCAAATCATTGTAGTGAAAATAAGGATAGCATACTGAAAGAAATTGTAACCCTACTTACCATCTCCAGCTCGAGCATGAGCTCTTAATTGTAAGTCCTCGCCCAGCTGCACAATTCCATTTGGTTCCAAATATTTGGTGAATCCATTATTTGTTTTTCGTAACAGTTCTAAATGAGTACGGAAAGGCTGTTGGCTGCCGCCTTGAGCCAATGCGCCCGTACTCCTTGATTGACTGTAACAAAAATAATAAACTTATCAAATACTTCCTTTTCCAAATATTACTCTTTTTCTATTACTATTCATTCGAAATCCCTACTTTCACTGCATGCGTTTTAGTTACGACTCTCTGTTGAATTTTGCATTGCAATGTTAAAATCGAGTCCTCGCCCGTTCTCATGCCACGAATAATAGGAAATCTAACCCGAAGGCACAAATTAGCTCCGCAATATCCAACTCCACATCGTTGAAAATCCTCTGCTGCAATATTTACAAAGATCTGCGATTTCACCAAACGAAGATCACAACGATTATCCACAATGTCATTATCGACAACAGGAGCTAAATAGAGAGGACTTTGTACAGTGATCGCACTTCGGAAATATCCTCCTTGAGTTGGTGTGCACCGCATATCATTCAATTGCAGCTGTATCGAATACTTTTGGTTGCCGGTAGACGGATCAAATCCTTTTGCTAAACGCCCTTCCGCAGAAGGAGGCAAATATCCTGAAACTGGTACTTTTGGTGGGTCATAAAAATACCCGTCATTATTTTCGGGAGCAGATATTGTGGGATCCGCTTGAGGAACAAATACAGGAGCAGGTTGTGAAGTTGTTGTTGTTGTTGGGTGCTCGTAATGATATCCAAAACTAGTATCCTTGTTTCCATTTGTCGGGATATTAACTACAATTTGTGTAGGATCGTTTTGAGGAAAGATTCCTTCGAGATTTTCACTGATTTGCTCCGTGGGAGGAAGATATCCGGTCGTGGGTGGTGATGGAGGATCTGCAAGAGGAATGGATGATGACGGAGGTAAATATCCATTGTACGGAGGATCTGCTTGTGGCGGTAGGGATGGCGGCAAGTATGTACTTTCCGGTTTATTGTAGTTGTACCCTGTGATTTTGTTGGCTGAGTTCAATATTATTTCCGGCAATCCGGGTCTTGGGGTCGATGTGACGAAAACAGGATGAAATCCATAATAAGGGTCAACCGTTCCAAAAACAAGATGCGAAACATCACTGTAGACACTCGATATTGTTAAAATAAAACCGAGAAATAAATGATGAAACCGAGACATCCTCCCGCGATAAAGTTGTAGCAAAACTGCAGACCAAAACATTCTACGGAATCTTTTTATATGAGCGTACATAAAAAATCGGTTGAATTCCAAAAACTCCCCGAAATTTCCATTTCTCTGCGGCCTATCAACAAAAATGATTCCTCATTCATGCATTAATCCAATAGCGACTGGCTACCATTCATCGCAATAATGCGTACAGAGATCAGCTCCTATGAGACACTGATACACATACGAAAAACATGTATGACCATAATATCGCATTTAGACAGAAGTAATTGTCACGATTGCGACATACAGGTCCTCACGAAAAAGCGATTAATTCACGCAAAAAGCGTGGAAGAAAGTCAACCTAAGCTTTCAGCCTGAATAAAAATTAAGAAATGTCCAATATCATGCTCATATGTAAATACGAATTGGCTTTGGTGTCAGTAGGACTGGATTTGTTCATTTCGGTCCCCAATAAAGTGAAAATTGGGGGAAAATATGACAAGGAAGTCATGAAGTATTTTCTTTTCGACGAACTCGTGCATGCAACAGCCTAGATCAAAAGACATCAAAATCACTTTCACCGGAGAAGTCATTTTGAAAATGGGCTCA
This sequence comes from Stratiomys singularior, assembly GCA_954870665.1. Classification (NCBI taxonomy): domain Eukaryota; kingdom Metazoa; phylum Arthropoda; class Insecta; order Diptera; family Stratiomyidae; genus Stratiomys; species Stratiomys singularior. The sequence goes on along the minus strand of OX940881.1, from coordinate 27,767,114 downwards.
TCGTATTGAATTAACATCAAAGTTTGCGCAAGTTATGGCTGAGCGTTGGGTAGACGTTCCATTATGAAAATTGCTAAAAGCAAACGTTATATAATTTATTGATAAAGCAGGTTTTATAATATTATAGCAAAATTGTAATAAAAGCTTATCAAAGTATGTCATTCATTAAATGGCAGAGTATGAATTTCCACTGGAAGTATATGTAACTCCGCATAAAACATTGCGGAATTCTTAGAAATTGTAAAAATGAGAAAGTAAATAGATACTCTGTATCCAGTAATTCTTGGTTTTTCATACTTTCTTTGCATGTCATTTATCCTAGTTCCAAAGGCTCTTAGTGTGAAGACTGAATCCTTATCATGACTTCACCCATTCAGACCTATCAAGGGCTTAAAGCTATTTCTGATCATTTTTCGGATACTATCATCTAATCATAGTTAACATTCATATGTAGTTAACTCAACTCGAAAAAAGTATCTGAATTGATACATATCATTTCATATTGAAGTTGACAAATAACACTAGTTTACAAAATTTAAACCTTCGCACTCGAGAGGTAACTTTCGCACAACACTTTGTTCAGTGGAGAAATTCGATGCGCGGAGAAACCTGTTAATGTTTTCATATCTAGTAATATCTTGTTCATGTTTGTGATTCTGTTCTTTAGCGTTCGCTCCTAAGCACTGCGTATATAATCTTCCAAAAGTTATGTAATCTCCCATTAAAACTACGTAAAAATGTCCTATCTGAGATTTTTTTTTTGGGTAGGGAGGTGAACGCTATTTACGCCCTGAGTGTCGGACTCCCAGTGGACCTACTGGACTACCGACTAAACACCTCCCCTATCAACCGGAGCGCCTAGCCTGGAACCGTTTGACACATTACTTCGGGCTAGGCCTCCCAATTTTACGCCTTTTGGCGCCTTCGGGTTACAGGGATTCCTTCTCCAGTTGGATGGAAAAGAGGAGGAGAATTGCTAGAGAAGCAAACCCTCCACCCTCGATGCCTCCAGCCGATCAAGTATGGTTTTTTTCGTTATTAAGATTATCCGAGCGTAATGTGCTACGTGATTCCATTTGTCAAATGAGATAACTGCGGTACAATGAATTTTCAGCAGCCGTTCGAATTTGACAAACTTGGGAGAAGGATCAGAAAAAATGACATTTCTGGTCGCCATTACAATAGAACTTAGTGTTGAAGTAAGCTCGAATGAAGATGAGTGTGATTTAAAGTTGCTTAGCGAAGAAATTACAGCTATGAACATAAACTTGACGATAAACAGAAAACGAGCAGTGATGATGATTTGACGAAGAACAGGTGTAGGAAGACGAAAGATTAGAATACTAGACAATGAATGTGACAGCGAAAGTAATACTGCAGAAGACCCACTATCCGACAATTCTGAATGGAATAGTTGTACACGATCGGAAGTAATACCCTCGAAAATACAGTTTATAGCCGGCGTCACTCCTCCTGACAAGGAGGAACAGTTGGTTTTTTTTTCAAACTATTTTTTTAGCAATGAATTGCCTAATGAAATATTTACTGAAACAGATAACGTGTGATTATAGAAGAAATGTGTGAATTTATTGGAGTCGTAATAAATATGGGGAGAATGAAATGAAATCACGAAATGATGTTGCTTACGTTCCTGTTAATCCAAAAAAAAATAAGCAAAGTCATATTCAGCCAGATTTTTTGGATACTTCTTTTTAAAAAATAATCTCAACACTCGATGAAGCTCTAAGAACACGTTAACAGCTAGAAAGCTGCTTTCTTGATTATATGAAATCTAAACTTTTGAAGTATTTAACTGGGTATGGGAACAAGTTTCCAGCGTTTTTCGACAAAGTGATAAGTTAGTTTCAACATTAAAGAATACAGTCACATCATTCCAAGTATTCACCATTTGAAGTTATGACCTTCTCACATCTTCCTAGATGATGAACTCCGCACGGAAAAATCTCCATCCTTCGATTCGATCCAGTACTCGAACCATTTTTTGATGTCTTCATAAGGTGTAAATTGTTCTCCAGTAAGGGCCGAGTGAAACATGCGAAGTGGCCATTATGGAACGGAACAAATGGAAATCCGAAGGAGCAATGTCTGGGGAATACGGTGGGTCGGGCAGGATTTCCCAATTCATACCTTCCAAATATTTGCTGACCGGCTTGGCTACGTATGGCTTTGCATTGCAATGCAGCAAAATCAGCTTGTCATGTCTGTCATTCCATTCTGACCATTTCGCCTTCAGAGCTCGATTCAGACGGATGAGTTGCCGTCGATACACAGTTCACAATAGATGAGGAGTCCGCAATAGATGACGCCTTTGTACCCACCCCCCCCCCCCCCCAGATGCACAACAATACCTTGAAAGTGTGAATATTCCGCTTGGTTCCTGGACCTGGTTCATCTGACATTAGCCAATGTTTTAGTCACTTAAGGCTGTCGTAGTACATCCATTTCTCATTCCCTGTCACAATTCAATGCATGAAACTCTTTCTTTTTTGTTGTTGAAAAAGCATCTCGCACGTCACCAAACGCCGCTCGATGTCCCTCTCTCTCAGTTGATGCGGCACCTAAGTTCCAGCTTTTTGGATCATTCCCAAAGCATTCGAGCGCATACTGATGGTAGATCTATCAAAATTTAACTCCTGTGACAATTCTTCTAGGCTTTTAATTTGAATCTCCATTCAACAATTCCCGTAGTTGTGAATCTTCAAACTTTTTCGGTGCCCCTTCACGATCTTTATCAGTCACGTTTAAATAAACATTTTTAAAACACTGAAACCATTCTCTAGACGTCTCTGATGGAGCATGATCGCCGTAAAAATCGAGTACTATCTGCAAATGCCACTTTTTCGGTATGAAAGTCGACATTTTCAACACGAGAAAAAACCGTGTTTACGCTTTGAATGAATGTTGACTACTGCTTTTGTGAGCTTACGCATACAACTTCCAATTCCAAGAACACTACCACAGCAGACACTAAAATAGCGTCTGTAAGGGTATCTGTCTACCAACGGCGGAAACTTCTTCCCATACCTTATACACCGAATAGAAGAAATTTGTGTGGATGAAATTACTATCAAATTGAATGGTTGGATTTCCTTCATTACTTACAATCCGAAAAAACCGACTAAATAGGGTATTAGAGTTTACACAATGGGAGACTGACATCCTGGATATATCCGAGGTATTCTTCCTTATTATGAAAGTTTTACCACAGTAAGAAATCAGTAAGGTCTGACGTTTTGATATCAGCGATAATGCTGCTGTACCATTATTCCATGGTGCTGGAGGAGGTGCTAGAGTGTACACAAGGAAATCACATGTTTACCAATCGACATTACACCAGCTTTACCTTGGCTAAAGAATTATTCAAATAGAAATGCCACTTGACAGGAGCAATCCTACCTAATAGGAAGCCTTTGCTAAATAAAATAAATTAACATTCCGAATATCTCGATCAGAAATCGACAGTTGCATACCACAAAGAAAATTCCTTAGGTTAATCATGAAAGGAGAAGAGGATTGTCATGTGTCTGACAAATTGGAATAGTACAGGAATGACTTCTGTGAAAGCAATTTTGCGAGGTGGTACTGAAGTGACCATGTAAATGCTATAATAAATTATATAAAACATATGGGCGGTGTCGATGTAAAGATCAATTTGCCTCAACGTACTGTTTCTTAAGAAAATTCTTGGAATTGTGGAGTAAACTATTCTCTTGGGTTCTGGAAGTTTGCTCAATAGATGCAAAAATACTTTATATAATCTCTAGACAACAGAGGGGTGAACAACCGCTTTATTCGACAATTGACTGAAGATTTTCATCAGACACGTGCTCAAGTTTCGACTTCAACCTCCGATTCCGAAAGCATCCATCTAAATGAAAAGCTGTAGAACATTCTTGAAGGATTTAGAAAGGATTGCAAAATCTGCTCTCATAAATAAAACCACGGCTATAGATATAAAACGACAAACTTTTTTGATTTTTGTCGCGAAAAGTCGGGCATGTATCAAGGCAATTGTTACATGAAATATCATAAAAAGCAAAATCAGATGACTAGATGAAAATTAGATGACAAAGACTAATGTTTAACAGACGAACTTCGTAAAGATAATAAGGTGCATTAAGTATTGAAATATTAAAGGTTAATTTGAAACAAACCTAGGTAAGAAATTTAGCAAAGAGTTACGGAAAGCTTCGGGTTGCTGATTTGTTCGCACGGAAATGGCCCCATGTTCACTTTTTGTCTGCTGTTGTTGATTTTGATGATGATGTTGTTCACATTAACATTTTTTTTTCTAATCTACCCTTTTTGTTCGGCTAGATTTTCTTTTCGTGAAAATGTTATGACCTTTTTCTGTAAGGATTTTTATTTCGCTATTGAAATGTCTGTAACAATTATCAATAAGTACTTGAAACACAAAAGGAAGTGTCAATCACAATCCACAAGAAAGTCATTACGTTGTGGAATAACTCTCTTCCCCAATGGTATCTATGCCAACTCACTCGCGCGGCTGTTGCGACACAAATCGTGTGTTGTGCGCCAACTATTGATGTTCACTGATGAAAACTGATTCTCGTTTGTTTTTGAGCCTTACAAAACTGATTTAACTTTTTTTCAATTACTTTTCTTTGAATTGACAGTCATTTCACCCGACTTGAATGCCCAGTTAACACAGATATGACTGCATGAATTTCTCGACAACTACAGATTTGTGCTGGCTGGCTTGCGTCCGTTAATTGTCAGGCCGTTAATTGTCAGCTCGGCCAAGGGAGAAAAGACTCTCTGTGATTTTCTGTTTGGTACAATATGTAGAACGATCTCTGCTGAGCGTGCTGCAAAGTGTACCTGTTCATTGAGACAAATTTAAGCATTCACTTTTCGCTCCAGAAGTATCAGTGTCAGAGATATTAAGCTGATAAGTTGAAAATCCTTTGATTTTTCATGGCAGGCTTTGGAAATTATTCTAGCCTTTCTCCGGTCAAAAGGAATACTTCTTTTTTATAGGCAGGCCCTGCATATTATCACCAGGATTTGTATTGTTGAGAAATCCGTTTTCATTAGTCCAATCAGTTTGTCGATGTCTAATGATTTCTAGGGTTCCAATGTGTTCACAACCCATAGGACCTTTTCCTCGTTTACCATTTTTTTGGTGATGGACAAAAGGCATGATTCGCTTTGGCTATTCATTTTTCATCTGTTGAACCCTGAAATGTGTTTTTGACATAGGAGCTCGAGACGTTCTTTGTTGATTCATCATTTCCTCTTTTCATTGTCTCGATTGTCAAACAATGGTTTACTTAGTGTCAAAATCCAGTTGAACATTGTTCTCTTTATGGGCTTAGGGTTAGAGAACATATTTTTAACGGCTTGCTTTGAAAATTTTTGCGTCGTTACACATGGTTAACGTTTTTTGACAAATCTTCGTCTTAAAATTTTGTATAAAACTTCTTTTCTTGAAATAGTGCAGGAGCAGGAAGGTAAGGGTCAGATGAGAGTTTTATACTAGATACATTCCAAAGTTTTTAGCTCTTTGATCGGAAAAGAAATTTCGCTCCAAATTTTTTTCTGTATTTTATATGTATTTCTGTATTATGTATTCAATATGAAATTTCACGTGTCACCTGATTGATTACATTGATCAATCTACTGAGACTTAAACATACATAATTGGTGTATCCTAATAACTAATTAAAATTTATGACCATATAAAACTTCACATCATTCCTTATAGAGCGAGTAACATGGTGTACATAAAAATGAATCAATTGATTGACGGATTGTACAGCGATTTAATTAAGCTCGAATTGAATTAATTGACTAGCCTGCAGTTCATACAGCTCATTATCCAGTTTATTGATAATTACACGTACGTTGAGATTTCACGGTATGTGCACCAGTTTCGTTTTGTTGACATGTTCCATTGATTTCATCCACCAGTCGCTATGAATTTACTTTACTTTATGGACAGTTGAATACTGAACGTTGCATGCTGCAGTATCATATCTCAAACTTTAGATTCAACTATGCATTATTTCAGTGATTATGAAACTTCACCCTCGATTGGAAAACTTGTGGAAAGAGAAGAAAATATATTAATTAAATTAAAAGAGAATAAAATATATTAATTATATACAGGCATGTGTGTTTTGTAACGAATTTAACATGTGTGTTTTGAAAACCTGTCAGGAAAGATCTGAATGATTCAGCTTTTACATTCATGAAAGGCAGACGGGCTTTAGATTCAAAATGGGTGGCATTCAAAATCCATTCCTATCGTGGCGAGCCGGTTGAAGAGTCTCCCCTTGAAGAGTCCTGCGTGTCTCTGAAATATATAGTTTTCATTGCGGTGAATTAGTGACAGAATACACAATTTAAAAGAACGCTTTTTATTGTTATTCTGTGGGTCTTTGTTGGATTCAACATGGTTCAACAATAAATCATTAAATTCGCCAATTTAATCAAATTATAAATGAAAAAGTACTTATAAAGGGTTTTTATTTAATAGGTATAAACCTTGAGATGAAATAAAATACGGATAAATTATTAAAATTTTTTATTCATTTCCATTTCTAGGTTGAGGTTTTTTATTTTGGAACAGACCGCTGTATCGAGGCCTATATGGTCCCTTGAACTGGCCAATCGCCGAGGCGTGAAGTTTCATCATGATAACGTTCCATCACGAAAAAAGGTCTGAATTCGACACTTTTTTGATACCCCGTCAAAAATTAATGGAGCTCAACTAGCTCCATCAGACTAAAAATTTGTTCAAAACCACTTTAACGGTAAAACATTATCAACTTACCGAAAGACGGCAAAAATCATTCAACTAATTGGTCAATATATCAATGATTAATGTTTGTTATGTATATTAACATAAATTCTCTTTGAAAATTTAAATAAACGTCATGAATTCTCGAACCCAACTCTAATCAACTTAACGTTGACATGCAAAGCTGTAAAAGCGTGTATAACAAAATGCTGAATTATGAATTGTGCCAATTTCGAACTATGTAGGCTTTATTTGCTTTCTCAATATGCCCTGTACCATCAGAGTATGAACGCTCTATTTGAACTGTCAAAACACGTATTCGGCCTCCACTTTAAGAATCCTGGATTACTGTAAACAGTTTACACTACCGACAACGACGGCTAGCGACATCGTGCGTTTCCCTATATTTCTCAATTTATCAAAGTGTCTGTTGATTTCTGGAATTTGATCTAATCCTGCCGGCAACCTTTCAGATCGATTTCGCTTGACCGGGTATGTGAATGATGTACAACACAACGCTAGGCGCAGCGCAACTCTGCTTGTCACCTAGTTAGATTAGGTACGCGGATTCCGGCACGGATAGATTCTTCTTTGCCTATAGTTTTCTTTTTTGTGGTTGGGAGGTGAAGGCTGTTGATTCCCTGAGTGTGCAATCTCGGACGCGCAATGCTTCTACACTGACTAATAAACACCTCCCTATTAATCTGAGAACATTATTTCGCGCTAGGTCTTGTGTTCCTACGCCTAGAGACGCTTTCAAAATACGAGAATTTCTTCTTCAACGGGAAGGAATAGAGGGTAAGGAAATGCTACAAAAAGAAGATATCAAGATTCGGCCATTTCTGACGTTCCATTATGTCTATTTTAAGTGCCCGCACTGCCCGAGCATATTTTGCCACGCTATTCCATTTGTCAACCATTTTAAGCAATTCTCATTTCAGAAGAATATGTGACAGGTCTGATCCACCTTTTTTGTACGAAACACGCAGTTAGGAGAGCGTGACTTGTCATGCCATGCCCACTGTCAGCTGTTACCCTGATTTGCGGAAGAAAACTCTTCTTCGAGTCTATCAGGACACCCAGGTGTTGCACTGCTGATTTCGATTCAACCAGCGCTTCCCAAACACTGGCAGTCCTTACTCTGGAGATTCTTTGCTTTGTCAAGATGGCCACTTCTAGTGCCAACCTAACTGTGAGTGGTGATCCAGTCCCTCAATCGCCGCTAAAGAATAGTATTGTTGAATATTGTAGGAAATTATCCATAATAAGCCCAGAATAAGAACGGTTATTACCAGTAAGTCAAATGTAGCAGTACATAATCTTGAGCTTGCCGATTGATTCGAAACCAAATTTTACCTAGTAGACAACATATAAGCGAATAAACGGCATTCGATTGACGGCTCATACAGGAGAACGACGGCTCCTTTTAAAATAAGGCTCCTTTAAGGGACTGTTCATTCGAGAAAGAGTAGTGACATTCGTTGCAATCGGCGAAGACTACATCGGTATCGACCGGAGCAGGTGAAGATGTAAAAAGCGTTGGGTCATTGACGGAGTCTATGACAGATGGAGGGATAAGCATCACCTTCCTTCCTTGAGAGTGTTACTTATTTAATAAGTTCTTTATTGTTTCTAAAAATTTTACAGGACTAAGCTAATACTTACAGTGAGAGTTCTGAATTTGATATTCATTGCATCTACATAATTATTTCTGTTTGTACCACAAATGTTACTTATTCATATGACATATTTATAATAGTAGAGGAAAATACAACAAAAACCTCTTTTAAACTTAACTCTAACTTAAACTACTACTACCTATGTTAAAACCTATTTACATACTATTTAAATCTTAGTAATAACTATGAATACTTGGTTGAGAGTGAATGAGAATAATAATGTGCATGAGGAAAAACAAGACATACTCCGAATAGAGCAACGAAAATTATGGGTGAACTAACGCACTGTTTATTAACAACCTGAGACTATTTCTCAGTTGAAAACATGAAGAGATTGATTTCTACATCACGTAGCTTCTGAATTGCAAATTGCATTTTGCGTTTATATGCGATTTATGATGCATTTCTTCCTGTAAGAAAAGAAAGAAGTGATGCAACTTTTTGAAGAAATAAGCAAAGCTCATTCTGATAGTTTAATCGATGAAATCCCAGGTTCATTTCATTAAAATTTTCTAACAGACGTAAGGATTAAGCGTTCCTGAGAGTACATAGAGATAAATGTCATTATCCTGTAGTATCGAGGATGGTTGTAGCACTGTAGCCTCCAGGTGGATTTGCTTTTTTCTACAAACTCCATTTTTAAGCATATTAAGACGTTAAAAAAACGGCGCATAGTACGAAATAAGGTTTTAAAAAGTTCTACGCTAGTTTATCAGATGTCGGAGGAATGTATAGTGAAAAGTTTAGATGCCTGATGCTGCTGGAAGGCCTACAGAGTGCAAATAAATAGCAATAATTGACGTAACATTAAAATTAATTTCTTACTAGATATCATACCTGAAATTCACATGTTTTATCGAACACTGAAATTTATTCTGTTTCAGATATCACCGAAAATGTCAACAACACTTCCGTTTGATCGAAGCGCTTCGCAAAATGATAAGGTGCCATTAATGAGTAGAAGGAAAATGAGTTTTCCTTCTTTACAACCACCGTCCTTGCTAGGCGACGGTGCGGCAATGTCAGCACGTAGAAGATTAAGCAATGTAAGTGATGTGGTTAGTCGAAAGTTTTCTCATACTATTGGATGGAAAACATCACAAATACCCTCACAGGATATAATCAATCAAGTAGGTAAATTTTACAATTGTCTGATGTTTTTCATAGTACGACTACTAATCACGTATTATTCTTAATAAACAGGGCAAGTGCCTTTGCGGACAATACATAAAACGACGACTGAAACGTTCCGGACTATTTAGTCGAAAAATAGGACTACAACGAATAAGGAGTATTATTGGAACGAGTGATGACTCGATCTCTGTTGTTAGAGAAGTATTTCCAACGTTAATGTTCGTAAGTTTATAATTCAGTTATTGCTTTGCAATGCATGAAAATTCGAATAAGTCCAAGTGGATCTTTTGTTGGGTGGACTTACAATTTGGTTTGATTGAGTCTCATGAGTGAAGGAGATAGAATCATATCATTCAAGCTAATGATCGAATCACATGAATCTGTTTTATTTAAAAAATGTATAAATAATCGAAATGGAGCAATGCATGTATCCTTAACAAAACCGGAGGAAAGTTTTCTGATTCCTCAAAAGACTTCAAGTTACCCCAATAACTAACAGGCTCCTGCTTTCAATAAAGGCGATAAGCCTACATATAGCTTCGAAGTTTTTATTTCAGTTTAACAGTTGCCATAAGTGGATTTGAAAGGATCGAAAACTGGAAATTCTTCAATACCCTATTCTGATACCTCCACTACCTGTCATAGGTATGACAATGGACTCCTTGGTCCACCGATTATAATTCTCCAAATCCGGAAAAATAAGTTGAAACATTGACTTTATTACATACAGAAATATGTGAAACAGGATAGGATTCAATTTTTTGAAAGTTTCGGTGAATTTTTGGTCTTACATTGCATCGAAGAAGTACCGAACATCTTCCATTGGTATTACATCCTACTAAACCGGTCGCCTGGCAGTACTGATCGGTCGTGGGTGAAAATTGCTGAGGAAATATGAAGATCCTGTGCTAAATGCTAAATGCTAAATATGATATTCTTCCTGTGCAAAATAGAACTTCGAAACATTACTCCCGAAAGACTTATCAGTTTTTCCTTTTTTTCAAAATATTTGATGCAACCAATGGAGAAATTAAATGAATTTCTCTTTTTCCTAACCAAAAATCCAAACAGTCGTTAAATATAACTAATCAATGGAGAAAAGTTTAAAAAAGACAATTTCGAGACAAACACATTGAAGGCTTCAGATCCAGTTAAAACTATGGAAATCTCAATTAACCCTCAATCGGAGATGCCTGGTCCATAGAATGTTCCTTCCACTTCCTTTTGGAATTCTTTCAAGTACATTGTTCATTCCTGGGATGCTTTACATGACTTACGTGCACCTTCAAACGCGTGATTCCCTTTTCATCACGTTTTTCAACAACATGCCAACGGGGCATCCCATAATCGAAATTTTTTTCCAGTTCACCGTTAAACCTTCACTAAAGATAATGAAGTATCTTATGTATTTCTTTCATATGTTTATCAAGAAGTTTACCTACTCCTTTTCCATTGATTTATTTATACGAGGTCTGTTCAAAAAGTACCCGGAATTTTCGTTTTTTTTTTTCAAAAAAATATTTATTTATTCGTCTACATCAATGTGGTCCGCTTCAAAGTAGTCCCCCCTAGATATAATACACTTATGCCAGCGTTTTTTCCAATCTTCGAAGCACTTTTGATATTCACTTTTTGGTATGTCCTTGAGCACTCTCAGCGATTCGGCCTTTATTTCTTCAATCGAGGAAAAACACCGTCCTTTCATGGGTCTCTTCAACTTTGGGAATAGGAAAAAGTCACACGGAGCCATATCTGGTGAATATGGAGGTTGGGGCATGACTACGGTATTGTTTTTGGTCAAAAAATTACGAACAACCAACGTCGAGCTTTTGCCCCACGAAAACGCAGGTGCGTTATCGTGGGGCAAAACCCATGAATTCTTTTTCCATAAATCGGGGCGTTTTTTTCGGATTGCTTCACGCAAACGTCGCATAACTTCAAGGTAATACTCCTTATTAACCCTACGACCTTGTGGTAAGAACTCTTGATGCACTATGTCATTATAATCGAAGAAAACAGTAAGTAAAATCTTGACATTTGATCGAACTTGACGTGCTTTTTTCGCTCTTGATGACGTTGAATGCTTCCAGGTGGACGATTGTGCTTTAGTTTCGACATCATAACGGTACACCTATGTTTGATCACCAGTTATGACCCTTTCAAGCAAACTTGGATCGTCGTTGACGTCATTTAACAGCTCCTGAGCGATGTTCATGCGATTGTTTTTTTGGTCAAAATTCAGCAGTTTTGGAATGAATTTTGATGCCACTCGTTTCATGCCCAAAACTTTTGAAAAAATGTTATGACATGAGCCAATTGATATGCCAACTTCATCAGCAACTTCTCTAATTGTTATTCGGCGATCATTTATAACCATTTTTTCCACTTTTTCACATATTCATCGATTATTGACGTGCTGGGTCGACCGTTCGTCATCTTCAACGTCTTCGCGGCCATCTTGGAAACGCTTATACCACTCGTAAACACTTGTTTTTTTTTCATAGTAGACTCACTATAGGCTTTTTGTAACATTTCACACACTTTGTTACACTTTATTTCATTTTTTACGCAAAATTTAATACAAATTCTTTGACTCTTCAATTCTTCCATTGTTTAAACAAGCAAAAATCTCAGAGCTCAAAAAACACGTCGAACCTTAACGACTACCACAGACAAAGTAAACATTGAATATGGCTGAAAATTTTATCATACTTTAGGAGCATATATACCAACACAATAAAAAAAATTTGACTCTCCAGACCCGCGAAATTTAAAAATTCCGGGTACTTTTTGAACAGACCTCTAATAATTTTCTATTTTAATACCTCAGAGTCGTGTTGCCATTCTCTTTTCCACGTGGCCCATCCCTTTTTAACTTTGTTACTTCATACGATAATACCCATAAGTGTCCATACTCCATTAGTGTCTCCATACGACTTAGCATGTAGGATCCCCTGCAAAATATTACTGCCACCATAGCCGATGCATGGAAGATGCTTTACGCCATAATTTTCCATAGACCTCAAATAAATTTGCGTGATGGCGCCTATTTCCATTCTACTGGAGCTTCCAGAATGATTTTTCGAAAGATTTCCACACCAAATTTTTAACCCTAAAGGAACCGTTTTTTTCTTTTCTTACTTTTCCATTCATTACATCAACCACAAAAAGTACTCGTAACCATGGCATCTGAAAACTCCCCGGTGTACTTTTCAATCAATGTAGAAGCTCCAATTAGAGGTGAAAAGCGTCTTTTCTTCCAGTCAGTTCATCCTGTGGTTTTTCGGCTCTTTATTCTCTTCTTATTCTCTTTATTTTATTTTTTTTTTGTTTTATAGCACCAAGGATTCACTGACCAAATCCTCATAATCGCATCATAAATACTTCAAATGCACTCTGGATTGGTGGGGCCGAGTTTATAACCCCCGTTTTACACATTTACACGAGGGAAAAAGCCGAAGACCTAAGCCTCAGAAACTTGATTGCGAACATGACACCTCACTTTTACAAGTTCTTCACATTACAGTTTCAGAAATTTTAGCGATTACAGAAGCAATTTCGAAAACGCAATACGCGAAACTTGAAGCGATGAGAATCTCCATGTTCATTCTATTTTCAAATTTTTTCGCTGAAGCTGATGGGAATTCCATTCCATTTTGGGTGGTAAAACGATTACCACTAAATATTCTTTTTGTCAATTCCAGAAGTTTTTGGTAGATCAATTTTTCCATTTTCACTTACAACATTGTAAGTGATTCATACCCTTGCCAACCTAACTCAGCGAAGACTCATGGGTGCGGAAGTTCTGATCAAATTTGTCGAATATCTCGAAAGTGAATTAATATTGAGGTAAGAGCTCAAGCTGGTTTGATCTACCAAAAACTTCTGGAATTGATAAAGCCAGACCAAAGGCAATTTGGAAAATAGGACAAGTTCAAGCTGAGAGCAATATTCATAATTAGTAAAAATAACCAGTCGACATCCACCTAAGCTGGTAGTGCCAATCGATGCGTCCCGGCCTGTGAGTTGGCACCTGACGAGAAGCGGCAGGGACGCGTGTTCGAAACCAGCTTGAGCTCTTTCCTCAATATTCTTTTTGTGCTACGAAAAGGATGAGCATTCATTATGAAAATATGTAATTTTTACTTGTTGCATTTTTCGAAGCTAAGCCAAGACTAAAATAAGTTTGATAAAATTTTCAATAACTATAGAAGCGTCTCAGTTATCAAGTCAACTGTACACCCAAGGATCGGACCTTGACTGCCTACTCAGCGTTCTGAACAGATGCTTCTTCTAACTGCTGTATATGTTAAACAGCTTCGAATTTTCAAAAATCACTTAACTATCATATTCTAGACATGTTAAGGAAGCAATTTTTGAAATCCATCACGTGGGGATGACCACCTTAAAAAACAAATCAACTTTTTGCCCAATGAAAGGATATGAAAAGAACGCCAAACACACTCATAACTTATTTCTTGTCTTTTCGTTTGATACGACCGGTCACCAGTTAAAACGTTTTTTCAATCTTTTTTGTTTTCTAAACCCAAACAACAATTCCTCATCTATCACTCATCTATTGTTTTGCTTGGTTCTCGCGGTAGATTTTTTTACCCAAAGGGACTTGCTTAGTTTTCTTCTGGATACTGAGTTCCCTTAAGAACTCCGAACTCTGAGTTTCCCTACAGGATTCATAGTCAGCTGTGAGAGCGTTGTAGATATTTACTCGGGACTAGGGACGACGCTTTGTCCTCGTAAGCCACAACCTCCAAACTTGTACGTGTAATGACTTGAAGGACGCTACTTGACCCACAATAGCGAGGAGGGATCTCCCTCCGCGCTGGATGGTCCTTTTTTTTCATGCATCCTAGCCAGTATACCTCATCACTCTGAAGTCATGCAGCTCCATTTCGCTAGCATAGAGGTTCACTGAATGATGGATGATGAATGGCTTCATCCATTCATTTAACCAGGGTCCTCGTCTTTCTCTCTCAGTCGTCTCATGATTATAGGCTCCCTCAATGCTCCCTTTATTAATTTTGCTTCAAATTTATTTTGTATTATTATTAGTGGTTCTTGAAGACCTATATATATTCATAGTGCATTGATCATACGTAACAACTGATGAAATACGTTAAAATCCTTTCCTCCTATTTATTGCAGCTGGGCGATGAACTTGAACGAATGCATTCACGAAATTATAGTGGGGTTTTTCGACAGATTTCACGTGCTCCCGGTGGTAAAATACCATCAGCCGAAACGATTACCATAGCTCTGGGTTCAGTTGGTAGAGAATTATTTCGTATGGACATTACTTGGGGTAAAATTATATCATTATTCGCTATAGCTGGAGGGCTCGCCGTAGACTGCGTTCGACAAGGACATCCCGACTATTTGCCTATCTTAGTTGAAGGCGTTTCCGAAGTAATTGAAGATGAACTGGTAACATGGGTCAATGAAAATGGTGGTTGGGTATGCAAAATGATGGAAAGTGTTTTGAAATTATTAAAACAGTTTTTTAAAACTATTTTTAGATGGGCCTGAATTCACACGCGCTTCCTGCTAGTAACAAATTTTCATTAGTAGAACGAACAACTTTATTAGCTGGCTTCATATTTGCGTTATTTATTATTTTTGTATTATTACGATTGTTTATAACAAATTTAATTCCGCTCTTTGTTAATAAAGCGTGAAATAGTTTTATATATATCCTAGGAAATAAATAAAATTCTTTTGAAATCAGGGATCATTTTTGAATTTGAATAAATTTGAAATTGAATTTCAATTTTACTTGATGAATTTGGTAGAATTGAATTTGATAGACTTAAGTTTTTCGATGAAATTAGTAATCAAAGAGGATTTACTGAGTGAGAAACAGACAGAGAAATTCCATCAGGATTTAAATGATAGTGACCAAGTACATGCACCAAGTAAAAAGGATCACCAAAATTGTGACTGATAGCTGCTGAATACTAAAGTCAACAATTCAAACACTATTCACAAGAACGAATTTCTCAACAGAAGCGTTGCAGATAAAAAACAAAGGTCAAAAATTAAAAAGTATTTGATGTATTCTGTAAATGGGACATTGATTATATTTAAAAATTAAATAAGAAATTGAACCTCCCAGCCAATTGTCTGCTTGGAAACTAAAATTTGTACATGCATTATTATTGACCCGTCCAAATCATCAATATCTATTTAGCTTTATTACAATTGTTCAATGTAAGAATAATTATTATTTCCAGGTCTCGTTTCGTTGAAACTCTTAATTCATGTTCTAACGACTAACTAGCACTAATATCCCCAGGCAACAGCACGAGAAAGAGAAGCAAATACCCCCAGTAGTTTATAAAGCGAATTTATCATAACCGAGAGCGTGAAAATGAAACAACATGAATTAGTGAAGAGAGCACAGGAGCGCTATTTTCATAAACTTTTGAATCAATTGATGACAATAACGTTCCCACGTAGTTGTACACCTGCGCCACTGTATATTTTTACAAGTTTCAAGAGAATGTTCACCCCAATTCCACTACACCTTCGTCTTTAGTAACTACAGCTTTCACAGTAGCGAGGGGCAGCTTTCACAGTAACTACAACCCCTCGACTCTCTTTGATTGAAAAGTGACTCTATTTTAACCGTAACGTTACAATAAGTTCCAGACTGGGTTCGAAGGGTGATAGAGTATGTGTTTAGAGGGAAGTTTAGTAGCGTTCCGCTGCTCGGAGTCGCACACTCAGAGAGTAAACAGCTTTTAACCTCCCAGTAATAAAAAAAATTTCTTTTAGCAGAAGTAAAACTCTCAAAACGCTTGAGTAAAAACGAAATAGAATCATAAATGTCAAACATAAAAATCCCTTTCTGCCAGGATCCGCCGGGAGATCTCTGACTGTCCTGTAATTACACTGCAGCTCCAGAGCTATAATATACGCATCGAACAACCGCTAAGCGTATTTTTCCCTTCCATCGTTTAAGATCGTTTCTTTTATTTTATTAACAATTATCACAACTACTTAAAAGTGTTGTAATGGCTCATTTATGTTATTACCACTTTCAACATTGAAGTAAGAAGATGAGTAAATTCATGCTGATTATTGAACTGGGGTCCACTTGCTGCAAAATAGCATGGGCCAGAATCGGCCCTTAGCTCCCCATGTGTAGTATTATTGTTTACAGATGGTCCATTCTATCGTCCTACAGAAGCCAAGGAGTTCCCCCAGTTCTGTAGTCGCCAAGTGTTCCAATTCTGTTACGCCAGTACACCTCAGCCAAGTAAGGCGTTTGTTGGCCAGACTTGGGCAATCTAGGAGGAAGTGTTCTGTACTTTCTTCCTCCTCGCCGCAAGCTCCACAGGTGTCATCCGTTTGGATTCCTATTCATTTGGCGTGTTGACCTAGAAGATTATGGCCCGTTAATACTGCCATCAATGTTCTAACGCCATTTCGGTTTTTTCCTATAAGTTGTTTTGTCCTCATTTGATTAGGGTGAGGCCAAAGAGCTCGGCTTATCCTGCAGTCGTTCCTGTAATTCCAATCCGTATCTGTCTGTTTCCAGAGGATTTCGTCTAGTTCCCTTTTTACCGTTGCTAGTGGCACTTTAATTGTGTCTATTCTAGTGACGTTTTGGTTGGCTGATCCAGCTCTCGATCTCACTTCCAGATGTGAAATCCTGCACCGTTTTCCACGCTTCTCTGGTAGGAATGCTGAGCTTGTATGGAATTGTTGTGTCCAATATTGGTTGAATTCTATCCAGCTCCCTTTTACTTGGCCCATCAAGTAAAAAAATTCTCTCCATTGTTTTCAAAATGCATACGTGCCCCTTTTGAGTGTGGTTAGATAACCCATATGTGGATTTTAATCTGATGCTTGCAAGTGATGCCTCTCTGAAGATGAATTTGTCGAGTGGCATGAGATTAAGCATTGTCTCCATTGCAGCAGTTGGCGTAGTCCTAATGGCACCTGTGATGCCAAGGCAGGCCATTCAATGCATCTTCTCTAACTCTTTTGCAATGGTTTTCTTTTGTAATGCCTGCCAGCAGACGAATTCCCCGTAGGTGGTTATTTTTTTGTGGTAGGGAGGTGAAGGCTGTTTACGCCCTGAGTGTCGGACTCCCAGACGCAAAATGCTTTTGGACTACCCACTAAACACCTCCGCTGTCAACCTGAGAACCTAGCCTGGAACCGTTTGACACATTACTTCGGGCTAGGTCTCGTGTTCCTACGCCTAGAGGCGCCTTCGCATTATGGGTATCTCTTCTCTAACGGGAAGGACGGGAAGTGCTACAAAAGAGATCCATCCATCCCCGATGCCCACCAGCGCTCCAATAACGTTTTTTTTAATGTAAGCACTGCCCGAGCATATTGCGCCACGCGATTCCAATTGTCAACTGTTTTCAGCATTACTCCGACGATAGTTTCCGGACAGAGCTCTCCGATTTCACTGAGTAGGACCCCTCGCTGCTGGCTCCACCTTTTGCAGTAGAAGAATGTGTGACAGGCGTCATCCGGTTCTCCTGCACAAAACACACAGTTAAGAGGCCGTGATTTGTCAATTTTTTACAGGTAGGACCGAAAACAATCGTGCCCGCTTAAGAGCTGGGTCAAGTAGAAATCGGTCTCACCATGAAATCGACTGAACCACGGCCTCAGGTCAGGGATCAGACGTGCAGTCCAGCTTCCCGTTGTTTCTTGCTCCCAGGGTAGGTGGTTATTGGCCTCACTACTGTTGTGTAGATCCAGTGGGCAATTTTGGGTTTTATTCCCAAGGCTAGTCTTTTCATTGTGAAGAGCGCCCACTAGTCTTTTCATTGTGAAGAGCGCCGCTGTAGCTCTCCGTCTGACTGCTCCTATGTGTGGAGTCCAAGTTAGCTTACTATCCAAGGTTACTCCTAAGTATTTCACCTTGTTTACTAAACTGTTTTGCGTCAACGGTCGGGGGTAAAAATGTCTCCGGTTTACGAAGCTTTGTGTAAAGCATAAGCTCCGTTTTGTCGGCATTGATGCGCAGTCCGTTTTGCCCATTCAAAAAGATGTGAGAGTGCGGTCTGCATCAATTCCGACATGGTTTTCGGGAACTTTCCACTTATCAGTATAACGATATCGTCAGCGTACGCTATCGTTTTGAAACGCTTCCCGTTGAGGTCTGCCACTATTTGTTTAACTGTGAGTACCCAGGCAAGTGGTGATACTATGCCGCCTTGAAGTGTACCCCTGTTAGTCCATTTATTCAGGGCTACGCCGTTTTCTTCGGCTGTAATCTTCGTTTTAGCTAGTAGTTCCGTCATCCATTTAGTAAGGTATGGGTCTATTGCATATCTTTGGATGGCTGCTACTATGCTCTCAGTTTTTACATTGTTGAAGGCTCTCTCGATATCAATGAAGGCCGCCAAGGTGTAATCTTTGATGGCAAGGTTCCTCTCTATTCTGCTTACGACTTCGTGTAGTGCCGTCTCTGTTGAGTGCCCTGGGAGGTATGCGTGTTGGTTGGGGCAAAGCTCCGTTATGTTCACGGTGCATTTTATGTACACATCCACCAGGCGTTCCAGGGTTTTCAACATGAAAGACGTTAAGCTGATAGGTGGGTAACCAGTTGCTTTGTAGTGGCTGGCTTTTGCCGGCTTGGGTATAAAAACTACTTTAGCTTCTCTCCAGTCCAAAGGAATATAGCCTTTGGTTATGGAGGCTCTATATATTTTCACCAAAATCCTTATTTTTTTGGAATTCCGCTTCATAAGCATGATCGGATACACTTTGTCGGTTCCTGGTGATTTGTAAGATTCGAAGGTATTAATGGCCCACAGGAACTTTTCTTCGCTTACTATTGCTTTCAGGAAGGGGAGAGGAGCACGGTAAGGAGTCACGTTGTTTGCTTGTTCTGCCTCCTCATCCATTGAGCCCGGAAAGTGTTGGTTTAGTAGGAGCTTGAGACGTTCTATGCTATTTGTTGTCCACGATCCGTCCTCCTTTTGAAGCATCGTGTCCACATGTGATTCTCTTTTCAAAGCCCTGTTTAGCATAGATGTCTCTTTTCCTCCCTCAATATTGCTGCAAAAACGATTCCAGGATTTCATTTTCTCTCTTCTTACAGCTGTTTTAAAAATTTTCAGATTTCGTTTATAGTCCTCCCAATCCGTATCTCGGTTTATGAGGCGAGCTATTCTGAATAATCTTTGAGTATTTTTTCTGATCTCCTCCAGTTCTTTGTTCCACCAGCTCACCTTTTTTTGTTTGACGGTAGTGGTTGGACACATTTCATTGAAACTATCGACCAGTATATTTGTGATGTATCGCACTTCATTGTCGATATCATTTCAACTTCTCAATGGATTCACCTGGTGTGAACCTATATATCATTTAGTAGCGTTGGTGTAGGCGTCCCAATCCGCTTTTCTAGAATTGCGGTAGACCAATGCGGTCTTCTCACCTCTTCTCACTTGAAAGGTGATTCATTGGTGGTCCGACAGGCTAGGTGAGTCACATACTCTCCAGCCGTGCAGGTCCGCCAATGCCTCTGTTGTGATTAGAGTGACGTCAATCACTTCCGCTCTATTTTTCGTTATAAAGGTCGGTGTGTTACCCTTATTTGCTAAGTTGAGGTTAGTAGTTATTGATTGACTAACTGCTTACCTCTTTCGTTGCACTTGGTGCTTCCCAGAGTTCCCCGCATCCGATGATGGCTCGCTTCCCCCGTATATGCTCCAATAGGGTGCGGAATTCGGTGGTCGGCATCGGAGCGTCAAACGGTAGGTATGCCGAGGCCAGCGTTACCTGCCCGTCCCTTCCGTCGAACCCTGCTGATGTAAGGTCCATGTTGCTGAACTGCGGTAGAAAAATTAAATTAATTTCCTTCCGACATATAATGCAGCTACGGATTTTATTTACCCCGCTTGTGGCAAAGATTTTGAATTGTTTTGCACTGATTCCAAGTATCTTTCCATTAAGTTGGTAAGGCTCTTGTAACAGTGCTATGTCGGTGTTCCCATCTGCTAGATGTTTAAGCAGTTTGGCTGTTGCCGCCCTGCTGCTGTAGAGATTTGCTTGGGTCACCCGCAATGATTTTTCGCTTTTGCTCCAAGGGTTCGGTCGCCTTTGCTTTGACAGTCACCTGGGTGAAGCCAAAACTCAGTCGTCCGTTTTTGTCCCTTAGAGTGCTGACGTCTTCTTTTCGCATGCCCAGTACCAGGACCATGCCTTTGTTGGCGACTTCTTTCTCTGCGAAGAGATGCCACCTTTCCGTTTCATACTCCGTATTTTATAGTTTAAGCGTCTCGAAGGCTTGCTGTGGTGTCTGCTCCGTTTCGGGTATAAATACCTTGACGGTGCATACCTCCTTTATGGGAACGACTCTAAACTCTTCGTTCAGAGTGGTGTTTACCTTGGCAACTGCAGTCTTTAGATATTCTAGATAGTTTTTACCAGTCCCGATAGGACTTCCTCGCCAGAGTTTGGGGTTCAGGGCTTACCCTCCGTTCCTTTCTACCAGTGCCTTGGTTTCTGTCATCCGATCTCATCCACTTAGGTCCGGTTTTACCCTTTTCCTTTGCGGTTGGTGGTACAGCTTTCTTGGCAGCAGCAGCCAGTTTGCTAGGTTTCCCGTGGTTGGCTGCCCCTTTTTGGCTGGTGCCAGGGTTCGTTGGGAAGCTCGTCTCCCCGATTGTGTTTTGACGCTTCAGTTTCCTTTGCGCCTTTCTTTTTAGCGTTCTGGCTGATGCTCCCGTCTTTCCAGTGGGTTCGGTAGCTGCTATTGCGCTTGTTTTGTTGCAGTCACTCGTCAAATGCACGCCCTGCTCCCTCAGCGTAGATTTGTGGCTCGATAGCTCTGGGCAACTGGTGCTTTGTGCCGTCACGCCAGTTGTCCGGTCCCTGGAGATTTCTCCCCCTCGTATGCCGGGTACTGAGGGTACTTCTTCTTTACGTACTTCACTATTTTTTAAAATTTGGTTACCTCTTTGCTTCACTTCTCGCCCTTTGCCTACCTGCTAGCTTGGATCCGAAGGTCTCCTGCAGTGTAGCCGCTGGGTTCATTGGAGTTAGTGGGCCCCCTCGCCATGTCAAGGCGAGTAACCATAAGGGGTAGCCATGAGATAAAGAAACAAAGCTTATGTTCTTTCAACCTACATGAGGGTAAAGAAAAAGAACTTGTATTTTTTTTAAATTAATGTATTTAAGCTTTGAGCAAAAAACTTTCACTCTCTTTCAAAGTAGTCGGTACCGGCACCAATACACTTGTTCCATCTTTGGTCCCATTGCTCAGAACATTTTTCAATTGATGTCTTGTGAAGCCCAACAGCGACTTTGTCTTCACTTTCACCTTATTTCCTTCTTTATCTCCGTCTTTTTCCTCGTTTCAGAAATGTCCGCAAAACGCTTTCTTTTCATGTCGCTCTTCATTGGTGGGAATAAAAAAAAAGTTATAGGTTAGGAATTGGCTATAGAGATCATGCTGTTTTTGGTCGTATTATATTGTAAATTGGCGTAAAGACGGTGTCATCTTTAATCTAAGTACTATGGTTGATGTTTCCTACATAATGAATGAGTTACTGAAGAGAGACAATGGTCTTGGCTGCAGCCACATTTAATGAGAACGTATGCTTAGTCGAATCACCTGTCTCGCCATCAAGGGTAGAGACGACCAACGGGCAAATAATCCAGATTGATATGGACAGTAAGACTTTTCAACCAAGATGCGGAGGGGACTGAAGTTTACCGAAAAGCCACGCCCATCTTAGGTCCTAAGATGGTTTTCATTAATTAGCCTTAGTTGAAGTATGCCGATAAAGCTCCTGCCACAACAACGACACAACTGACAGTCATACCGATGGTTAAATCGCAGACTTACTTCCGTTTCTGGAATAACAATGATTTATTCTAGTAGAAATATTTTCTTTAGTACATTTCGTTACTTTCTATACGAATCTTAATTCTTCGGAAGCAAATGCTTCTCGTATGCAAATTTCCAGTTCCAGAAGCAAATCCTGGTATTGAGAAAACTCAACATATCACACTCCGGGTTGATCAGTTTGCGGATACCACATCAATGAAATGTGTGTATAAAATCGGGCAGAAATGAATCTTCCTCAAAATGTAATCGAGCCAGACGTTAATTATTCGTAGTTGCAAGTGTTCCTAGGAATTTTTTATCTCCATTTTCGCGAAAACGATCTTATACTTTCTAAGTATGTATCCGAAGCTATTTTCGTCGATGGCCAGTTTAGCTAAAGATAATAAGTTGCAGTCAATCAACGCTCCGGAATACATTTTCTGGTAACAATTTTTGAATGAAATTCTTGTAATTTGTTCCAAATGACCGCCTAAAACAACAGCAGAGACACAATCACAAGAAATTTCAGCATTTAATATAGTTTATCGTTTTTTTTAGTGTAAACGGAATACGATTCAACTTTCAATCATCCTGTAAAAAATAAACTAGACCTACGCGGCGTATAATGTCTAGAATACATGTCAAATACTTTATTCAAAAGTTTCATTTTTCTCCTCCCACGAAGCAAGTTGTGGGCGAATATTCGGCATAAAAGAATCACAAAAGCCAAATGAAAGTTTGTATAAATTTTATTAGATATAGAATTGTGTTATGCAAATGAAGATATAAATAAGAGGGAACTCAATGAGAATTCTACTTGATGTTAAACAAATTATATGGGCTTAATCTTGAAATGGAGTCCAATCAAAGAGAACACGAGACA
This sequence comes from Stratiomys singularior, assembly GCA_954870665.1. Lineage (NCBI taxonomy): Eukaryota > Metazoa > Arthropoda > Insecta > Diptera > Stratiomyidae > Stratiomys > Stratiomys singularior. Next base: position 27,743,808 of record OX940881.1, on the reverse strand, counting down.
CTTCAAATCCTGGACGAGGTAGTAAAAGCAACGAAGACCTTCTGGATCCTTGGAACGATTCACATCAACAAGAGATCCTGTTTTGGATGTAGTAAATGAAATATGTTCGTCGCCGATGACAATCTCGAGTTCCTGAAAGTAGAGATCAACACATTCTAAGAACGTCCTGGTTTAGCAAAAATATAGCGCTTTGTTACCTGTCGTCCAACTCGATCCGGTGGCGGCCAAGGCGAATCGTCTTCCGCCATAATTTCCGAGTCCAAGATAATTCGCTTCAGTTCTTCCATCACCGATTGGTGTACGTAGGCTTCTTTGCGGATCATGGTGTCGTTTTTGTAGTTCGAGTTGTTTGCGTATCGCAACTTACCATCCGGTCGGAATTCGAATTCAAGGAACTCATGACCGAATTTACCTTTGTGGCCGACATAGTAGCGCAAATAAAAGTCCTCGGACAGCATCTTCACTTGGCAATTTCAGCTAGAATATGAAAAACACTTAAACGACCTACTAACTGGGTCTGCCACTCGGCGTAACCTAAAATACAAATGTCAAATTGATAGTTTCAACGTTTCCGAAAATGAAAGGCATAATGTGGAGAATTAGGAAAGGGTGTTGCCATTGTGATGTTGTGTGACATTTGTCCGGATGTAGAATTAGTTTAACGATGTTTGCATTGAAAAAAAAAACACAATATAGCAAGGAACATAATTTGGTGTTGAGATTATGTTTATAAGTTTATAAGTGCAGAAAATAAAATAAAGAAGAATTTATGATTGCATTACCAGTTCTTCCCGTTTTCAAGCATTCACCAATTTCCGAAAAGTCAAATGTAGTCCTGGGGGCGTCGAAATTTCATTACACTTAAAGCTAAAGAGACGAAATAATGTGTATGCATGTTTCCTTTCGACTTATTTTCCGTAGACAGTTGGAAAATATGTAAATTCATGTTGATTCAGCATGTAAAAAGCCAGAAAAACATTGATAAAGGCTAAGGAAAAGTTTAAAAACATTGATAAAGCCTAAGGAAAAGGCTTTTCTGCTTCAGGTGTTGTACTGGTACATATATCAGGCTAAAGCGTAATCCTTCGGAAATTTCTTTCTCGTCAGCAATTAGCCTCGTTATCGCTAACCTGGTATATTGTTTTATACATATTTGACTTTTACAAAACGATTGGCGAGGATAAGGGTGAGCACAGGATCATATGCGGCACGAAGAATTTCAGGAAACTTGATGTAGAAGAGTGTATTGAAGATCTGCTAAACGTGCGCCACGGAAACGGGTATGCTTGGCTATTCAAATACAGTGAACCCTTGGTTAACGAACGCCATGCATAACGGACGTTAGGTATAACGAACGAAATATTTTTGAATAAAATATTAGGTATGTGAACAAAGTTTCGCATAATGGCCAACCGGAAATAGAGAAATACTAAATTATCTGATTGAATTTTCGACTTTCTATAACATTTACACACCACTTGTGGTACATATTCGCATAATTATTTTTTGTTAACGTTTCTATTGTGTGCATAGAAATTTGTTAGTACATATTCGCAGAATTAACTGTTGTTAACCATTCTATTAAGTGCAAAGAAGTTTTCGTCGCAATAGTTCAGTTTGTGTGTTACACATACGTAATACGTACGTTACGTTGTTACGTAAATATATTAAAATAACTCTATTAAAATACCTTCAAAATATTATATCTCAAAGAGAGGTGAGCAAAAGAACAACTATTAATATCTCAGAAAAACAAAGTCAAACTTTTTTGTTGTTGCATGAAGTTTTTCTACTGTTGTTTACTAATTTGGGTGCGCTGATTTCAAATCTACCCTCAGATTTTTTGTAGCAGCTCTAGTTAGTGAGATACAGGTACCGTCTTGAATTTACATAAGTTGTCGGTAGTTTCTTTCAATAGCGGTGTAACTTAACTAGTTCCTTTATAAATTTCATTATGTCTTTCTCAAGAAGGACGTGTTTAAATAATCCTGATTGTTTTCGTGTTATTTGTGGAGAATATATGTTCCAAAAATTTCGTTTAAATGTGTCGGACTTTGTGAAAAAGGCATACTTCGACTACTTTGGGTTTCCGTTGCCGTCAAACGCTAAACCTTGGGTGCCAAGTTTGGTATGCAAAAGTTGTGTTGATTCTTTGCGACTGTGGGCAAACAAAAAAAGACCCACTTTTAAGTACAAAGCTCCAATGATTTCGCGTGAACCATCCAACCTTCATGACGACTGTTATGTCTGTGTAACGAAAATCATAGGAATAAACCACAAAAATTGCTCTAAGTGGATATATCCAAACTTAAAATCTGCCATAAGACCAGTCTTGAGTATTAGTGACACATCAACATCACAGCAGCCATGTACATTTTCGGCAAATCCAGACCAGTGATGCGGACAAACCGAAAACGACGGCAGTGGTAGCGACAGTGATTTTGATTGCTACGGTAGTCCCCGACCACTAAATCAAAATGATCGAAATGACTTGATCAGGGACCTTGGACTGTCTAAAACGGCATCAGAAATTTTAGCTTCCCGATTGAAAGAAAGAAATTTGTTGACCAGAGAAACAAAGATATCGTACTATCGTAACAGGGAAAAAGATTTACTTCCTTTCTTTACTAAAAAAGATAATTTTGTGTATTGTACTGATATTCCGGGCCTGATGACTGCAATGGGATTAAAAGAATATAATCCAAATCAGTGGCGGTTGTTCATTGATTCGTCAAAACGAATTTTGAAATGTGTACTTTTACATAATGGTAACAAACTTGGTTCCTTACCTATTGCTCATTCTACAAAGGTTAAAGAAGAATATCCTACAATATCTTTAGTTCTCGACAAAATCAAGTACAAGGAATATAACTGGGTTGTATGTGTTGATTTGAAAATGGTAATTTTTCTCCTAGGCCAACAAAGTGGCTACACAAAATATCCGTATTTCCTATGCTTATGGGACGGCCGAGCTAAAGCTGAGCACTGGACAAAAAGAGACTGGTCTTCCAGGGAGGCTTTGATTCCCGGTAAGCAAAATGTAATTAATGCTCCACTAGTATCCAGAGACCGAATTATATTGCCTCCTTTGCATATAAAATTGGGGTTGATAAAACAGTTCGTAAAAGCTCTTAACAAAGATGTCGAATGTTTCAAATACATTGAAAAAATATTTCCAAAATTGAGTAGTGAGAAAATCAAACGTGGTATTTTCGATGGCCCACAAATCAGGAAGTTGATAGATGATAAAAATTTCATCAACCATATGACAGCTGTCGAGAAATGCGCATGGGAAGAGTTTGTTTGGGTAGTGAGAAATTTTTTGGGCAATAGGAAGTCTGATGGCTACATTCAGCACGTTGAACAGTTGCTGACACACTTCCAGCGGCTTGGATGCAACATGAGTATTAAGCTTCACTACCTTCACAGCCATCTAGACTATTTTCCTGAAAATCTCGGTGACCTGAGCGAGGAATAAGGAGAGTGATTTCACCAGGATATTCGCATTATGGAGGAGAGGTATCAGGGGTACTGGAATGAACATTTGATGGCTAATGATTGCTGGAGCATTCAAAATAGTACTCATAATACATCTCACTCTAGAAAATCAAAAAAAAAATAATAGAAAAACACAAGTAAGGGGTTTCTGTAGCGGATCTAGGTCGAAATTTTTAGCTGTCCAAGTCAACGGCTTGAAAATTTTTAACAGGAAAATGTTCCAAAGGGAGTTTCAAGAATATCTTCCCAAAGATCACCAATCCTGGATGATGTCAAAAGATTACTTTTAGTATGGATAATGGAGAATTCTCATTTGCAAAATATAATTTGCGAGCTGGCGAAAAATATTTTCGCTGATATTGCTTCGAATACTCCAGGGCCATCAACTGCAATAGAAGAGTTTAAAGCCAGCACAAGATGGTTCGAAACATTCAAAAACCGAACGATCATTCATTGCGTCGTGAAGAATGGGGAGGTGGCAAGCTCAGATGCTAAGGCAGCAGGAGCATTTATTGGTGAATTTAAGAGATTGGATATAGTGGACAATAGGGAGATTACCTGCCTTAGCAGATTGCCAATTACGAGAAAACGAGCCTTTTTAACTGCATAACTACAGAGGAGGAAGCAATGCTCGGCCATAAGCTAATGAAAAGGCGTCTTACTCTGCCTTTTTGTGCTAATGCCAGCGGTGATCTTAAAGTAGAGCCTCTACGCGTTTATCATTCGGAGAATCCGCGTGCCTTCAAAAAGCATCATATAGATAAGAGTGAACTGAATATTATGTAGAACCCAGCCTTGTGGTCAGAACCTAGGTTCTACCACATGACGGTCCCAAGCCCGTGTAAATGGGGAGGGAAGGTGTTGTGATGTTGGTCCTTTGTTGAGTCGAATTGTTGATAAAATGAAGTGACGACATACGTACGAAATGACTGTATATAGTTATTGAAAAATACGCAATTTTCCTTTAAACCATAGAATTTATTTAATAAGTTTTTTTTTTTATTTTTTTTTAAACAAATACCGATATTTCGGAAGACAGTTGCTTCCTTCCTCAGTGCTAACTGATTCTTTAACTTGGAAAATCAACCCTATATATACATGCCTATCCTAATTAAACTTAATTATGCCCTAATTAACAAAAGGAACCATTGTAAATTATTTTTATTGACAGTATACCTTTATCTAACTTATTTAGCAGTAAGGCTTAATCCCTCCTCATAAGCTTATTACTGTATATGCTTGTAAAGGTCTAGTTGAAACCGATGAATAAAGTTGTATGGGCGGATGGATGTGCAAGGTCTAACTATAATGAGTACCGAAGACGTCACTTACGGTTGGGGCCCGTAGTGTACCGAGGGAAAGTTATAGCAGCCCCGCCTCTATCGTTGAACTAGTAGACTGATGGACTGTAGGACATGATGAACGATGTAACTGACGATTGACGATGTAATAGACGATCTGACTCTGGACTGAAGGTTGAAGGAAGGTGTGACTAAATTGACGAACTGTGTGTTGACTGTTATGCAAATGTCTGATTGTATGGATGAAGTAATGTATGAAGAAGTATGGAAAGAAGAGTGATGAAATGGATGATTGAAGTTGTTGCTGGAACTGCAGAAAAGTAGTTGGGAGAAGTAAGGCAGAAGAATTAGAAGTAAAGTTGGTAGAGGATGAAGTAGAAGTAAAGCTGATAGAAGAAGAAGATGATGAAGTAGTAATGAAGGCTGAAGAAGAAGGAAACAGAAGTAGAAGTTGTAAAAGTTTTTCTTGCTTGAATTGCAGAAAAAGCTGGTGGAGGAAGTAAGGCAGTGAGTAGAAGAAGAGAAGAAGAAGAGGAAAAAGATGTAACTTGTTCTTGCAGAAGAAGATTCAGATAAAGAATCGTAAGGTCTAATGACTATTGGCAGAGTCAGAAGTTTGTTTGTATAGATGCTATTGTTGTAAGTAATATATGTTGCCTGACAGAATGACGACTGATTAACTGAATGCAACGGACTGATTGTCGTGTAAACGAAGTTTGAAAATGTTGCTAGCAGGTCGGAAAGCTCGCATTACAACATCAACTATGTTGATGATGTCTATGCGAGACTAGTACACCTGCTAAAGTTGTGAAATTGATAATGTGAGTATTGTTGATGTAAACGATTATATATATGTTGTTAATGTGTTAACCCGGACCCTATAGACTAGTGCTATAAGTATCCGGGTGAACGCAGGGGGACTCATGGTTTAGGTTTCGGCCTGTTCCATTCAGTCTTTGGGGAGTGCCGTCCCCACGTACCCGAGGTGTGAGGAAGGGTTATCAGTCCCTTGTGCCTGGAACAAAAACTGAGAGTTTTTCTCGGTCTGTAGAGAAGCGCAACCTGATCAGAGGTTATCTGAACCACGGGTTAGGGGGAACCCATTACAGGTTACTGTCATCCCCCTACACGGTTGAGGAGCCTATTCTTGGCTGAAACGTGGTGGTTGTGGTTTCGAAGGCTAGAGAGTGGCGATGAGCACACACCAGTTGTGTTCGGGAATCCAGGTAGCTTCAATAAATTGGGACTTAGGACTAGGACTTGTCTCAGATTCTAGGGGTGGTGGTTGACACATTGTTTCAACCCCGTCTGTGGAGACCGTGGAATTAAGCCGTATACGGCAGGTGTCCACGTAAAACACTTTGACTTCATGAATATTATGTAGAGTTTCACTAGTAAAGCTTACGTCTCCTGTGACCAATTTACCGATTTGATCAATGTCGTTTTTGAATCGTTTTTTTTTGTATATTTTGAATATACAACGCTCCTTCGCATCATCTGTGGCATCGAACTTAGCAAGAACCGTAATAGAAAAATAAGTTTTTCGGATCCAAATATCATGCCATGAAGTGATCATCAATATATGTAATGAAAAAAGAAAATTGCAAACAAAAATTGTGCGGGAAATAGCGCAGGTTTTCGGTATTTTTACTAAGCATCCGCCATTTTATATATTTCTCCTATTTTTTATACAATATGTTAAATTTTCATGAATGAAACCTTCCCTTTTTAACACGCTATTGGAATTTTTGTTACTGACGTGCCATTTCTGAGATTAACTATCCGCAATGGGCAGAAATACCTCGATAATTTTTCGAAAAGTGATAAGCACGATTTTTTTATGTGAATTATTTTGTTGTAATAGTGAAAGCAAACATTTTGTGTAGAGATTCTTCGTCATGTGTATTAAAATAGCTGAGAAAGCACATGTGAATGTTGTATATTTTTCACTAATTTATGACACTACGAATCCCTTAAACACCAAATAAATTCCAAGAAATTAACGAGTTGTTCAAAATAACTTTTTCCAAAAATAAAATCTACGGTGGGTCTTCCTGGAAGAATCACAGTCTTATGTAATAACTAGATTAAAAATCACAATTTCTTATCTCTTGGCATTAGCTAATTTTCTAACCCGCAGCCTACATACCTTGTGACTAATTGATCTTTTCCCATTTGGTTTTTCTCGGTACGATGTTATCAGACAGACAAAGTCCTATTTGCCCATTCTTCACGGTCGTGGTGCGAAGATCGATGACGTGAATCGCCTACACCGTAACAAACGATATTGCCCATAAAATTGGAATCCAAGCGCCACCAAATTTGCCGAGTCACCTCCGCTCTTAACATTGGCGCAAGTTCACTAAACAAACATAACAACGCCAACATAATGAGCTCATTAACTCCTTCCGAGCTGGAAACGAATTTCGCAATTCCCATCGCACTATGTCGAAATGATAAGGCCATTAGTGTCATGTGTGGAGCTTTACTGTAGCTTTCTTTTGACGCCACATATGCATTATTTGCGAGTTGATTCATAGACACATGTGATTCCATAGATTACAATTGCATTCTATACGCAATTCACATGTTCACGAAACCAATTAGGATTGGAACAGTTCCATCGAGTTGTACACAAGTCATGGAAAATTAGGCAGTCCGTAATGATTCCTTAAGGCAGCAGTTTATTCAAAATTCAATAGGGTGCTAAATTTTCGCACTTCGATTATGAGTGGGTGGGTAATGACTAAGTTAGAATTGTGACGTCACACCAGGGGGCAAAAGAATGCGTGTCCTGACGTCACGCAATGCACGTAATAATAATTGAGACTGTGCGATAACCGCAGCCACTTGGGACATATTCCGATGGACATATCCCGAAAACATACTCTGCAGCGTACAAAGATAGTTAACACCTCATTATGAGAATAATTGAGTTCAACACGAACAAATCACGTCAAACTGAGCGCGAGGTTTTCGGCGAACATCAAATTAGGCGGTAAAGGAGGATTCTTATCATAAATTAATTCTATATCAGTTGCTCAAATAAATAATCAGTAATGCAAAAAGGAAAGATTAGGCTATAAATAAGCACGGATGGTTTGTAGCTTTGTTTTGTGTGTAAACAAACAGTGAATCCAAGTTGATGCTAATGATTTATTGGCAAATCTCAGTATGGCAATGCGCATTTCAGATTAGGAGATCTGCTGATTAGTTTCGTTTTTTGGACCCCGCGTAGTTTTGATCTTATATTTACGGATGTCGAATCATTGTGTGATAAATTCTTCGGAATTCATTTGAATAATATTATCTATGTTTGAGAATCTATCAGCTGTCTTTGATGCTTTTGATGTTTGTTTCAAGGATATGTTCCTAGTTGCAACTCAGTATGGGATCACTGAATCATTTTTTGTTCGTTTTTGATCATTTTTTTCATTCTAAAATTGTCCATCTCCTGAGCGCAGAGAAATGTCAAAGATTTGACCCGTCAAAACATTTTATAAGACTACATATGTTGCCAGCTGATTCAAACACGTGGCAATCGAAGTAATGCGTGAAATTTGTTAAAGACTACTAGTTATCTCAGAATAAGTAATTTCGGAAACAACAATAGATGACGTTTCGGGAAGAACAGTAAATGAAGTATCTCGATGATAGTTTTCTGATTGATTTCAACCCGAACTGGTATAGGCTACGCACGGCACATGCATTTCTCTGCTTACACGGGTTTTTCAAGAATAAAAACACTCTTCAGCAACCACCTCACTCTATCTCTTTCCTCCCAACCGTACTTGTAACTGGCTTTAGCGCAATTTCAATTCCATTGCTGGCAGGAGACACAAGTACTTCGCGACCACTCTGACGAAAATTTTTGAGCTGTCAAAGCAACTTTGAAAGAAATTCGCATAACCTGAAGAAAATTCGGCAGAAATTCTCTTAAAGTCAAGGAAGAATTTACGGGAAATTCGCAAACGCAAAATTTTCCAAAGATGCCAAACAACAGAAAGAAAACATGAGTGCGTTCCAATATTCTGTACGGTAGTCGTTAGAAAAAACAGTTTGCAAATCCGAACAAGGATTCGGTCAAATAAGAAGTATCGTAAAGTTTTTAAGATCTGATATTGACGGCCGAATCGCTGTGATTGAAAATTTAGTTAATAAGTTAGAAGAAGTGGTTCCAGGAACTGAATGGATCCTCAAGCATTAAATTGAAGAAGAAAAAAATGTTGAGAATAACGCAAAGGACTAAACTCGAAATGTCCATATAGCTTGTTTCGGTTACAATTTGAAATGACCTCATTAGATAAGAAATGGAAAGATGGAGTTAATGTTGCAGTATGGGTGGTATAGGGATGATAGGATAGGGGACAACAGCAGAACTTATACAAAGAAGCCCAGACACTATACGCAATTGTTTGCAAATTGTCATAGAGGCTCTGTAAAGGAAATATAGCAGACAAAATGTTAAAAAAAACCGGTCATATGGTGGTATATGGCCGATTTCAACGACAAGGTGATTCGCGATGAAAATGTTTTTATGTAGTTGAATTGATCACTCATCTAGCATCTGCCGATCGAAATCTGGAATTTTGGAGAATGTAAGAAAATCTTTCTCGATAAAAACGATTCTTTAGATGCAGTAACTATGCTTTTTCATCAAATTTTCAAACTAACGAAGCTAGTATGCGAGAACAAGGATCTGGTGTCTTCATTCAATTGAAACAATCACTGAAGGCCAATGAAAACTTCTGCACATAATTCAAGGCTGAGTGTAAAAGTTCATAAGTGAAAACCCTTTCGAAAAGCATGAAAACGCCTTAAGCTTTGCGACAAATCGAAGTCAAGAAGAAGTTACCACCAACATAACCAGGAAAAAGGGCATATAATCTCTATTTCGTAGATGTTCAGTAAAGCCCATAACTTGACTGCGGATCGTACATAAAGAGGAATGCAATGTACCATCCCTAATCATGCCCTCAATTTTAAGGAGAGACTCCATATAATTACTAATTGCAACCAGCGAATTCCCAACAAATTGTGCAAACGCACTTTTGAAGATAACTATGGGCAGAAAAACGGTAGAGTACGAGTTCATTGTGATGGATAAGATAATTCTGGGAGAGTTAGACTTCATTAAGCATGCACTTATGCTAGATATGGCGAGGAGACGATTCGGGTCCGAAAATGCGCAAGAACTGCTTAAATTGCATTGAGGGCAGGATTTGGCCGTCAGAGGAATATTAGTTGCATTTTTTGAGAAAACTCAACTACAAATTAGAATCTGTTCTAAGGACTAAACCGGTCGACGATGCACTCTCAACGAATGGTAACAATCTTGGGAACGTAAGCTAAAAGGAAGATGGACCGCGCGGCTCATCAAAGACTTGATATCGTGGCTCAGTCGAACGCATGGTGAGACTGACTTCTACCTGACCCAGCTACTGAGCGGACACGGTTGTTTTCGGTCTTACCTGCACAAGATAGGTAAGTCACAGTCTCCAGATTACATATTCTGCATTAGTATGTAGGATGACACCTGTCATACTTTCTTTTCATGCAGAAGATGAAACAAAGAGCGCGGTTATCTTACCGAAAAAGTGGGTGAGCTCCATTCAGATAGCCTAATCGAAGAGATGCTGAAATAATTTGACAAATGGAATCAAGAGACATATTACGCTCGGGCAATTTTTGTGTGTTATGTTGGCACAAGGCGGCGCAAATCATATGACATATTGAAGTTCAAATACTGCTACCTTGGTTTATGGAGTCATTTCTGTTTTGCACTTCATAGTGATCGTTAAAACAAAAAGAAAGTAAACATGGAAGTGAATCAAAAACGGTTACTTTTACTATACTAATTTAAATTAGAGCACAACGCAACCGAAGCAACGTGGAATATCAACAGCGCATTTGGGCCTGATACAGTAAGCGAACGAAGCACTCGGCGGTGGTTCGAAAAATTTCGATCCGGTGATATGGACTTTGGAAGTGAGCCACGTGGACACCCAGGACAACCGATCGATAATGACGAGCTGCGTGCATTAGTGGAGTCTGAACCTCGCCAAACCATAAGGAATCTTAGGCGTTCGAAATTCGACAGTTTTCCACCACTTGCAACAACTTGGGAAAGTGAAAAAGCTTGACAAATGGTTTCCGCATGATCTTACCGAGCGAAACATGACGAAACATGACGTTCAATTGGATGAAATGTATCAGAAATTGATAGTCCTAGGCTTGTCAACAGAGATGGAGTGATACTGCTTGATGACAACGCACGACCTCATGTATCGAGAACAACGGTCCAAAAATCAAACGAGTTGTGCTATGAGACTCTTCCTCACTCTCCATATTCATCAGCCTCTCACCAACAGATTACCATTTCTTTAAAAATCTGGATCACTTTTTGACAGGAAAAAGATTTAATAATGAAGCTGCTGTCAAAAATGCCTTCGAGGAGTTTTTTCGAACCAGAAACTCGAGCTTCTATAAAACTGGAATAAATGTACTTGTATCTCGTTTGAAAAAGCGTGTTGCATCTATTGGTACGTGTTAAACGAGTGTAATAATAGAGTAATAAATTTAAAAATGTATTACGAAATCCGCCATTTCATCTGCAGCAACCTAATAATATTTGAACAATTAAAATAATTAAAAAATGCTTCTTGGCTTTGTATTTGCAAATTAGTAAAGTGAAAAATTATTTTTCATTTTTTAAGCTGTTTAGCTCACATATCTAAATTTTATCATTCAGTCCGTCTCACTGTCCTACAATTGTGAGTACATCTATCGAAGCTTGAGGAAACATTCCACATCTTGGTTACGACAGTTTAATTATTGACTTTGGCTGGAACATATATGCAAATATGTAAATGCGACGTGTTTGATCTTAAGAAACTTCAGTAGTTTGCTTTAAAGGAAGGTGTGGCCATATTGTCGACTGTTTTATTAATTTTTTTTTCGAAATTGGTCAATTATCTCTCACGTATCTCTGTCATTGCCTGCTTTTTGATTGATTTTTTCTGATGCTTTTCTCAACTCCATTTCCAAGCAATCGCTCATCACTAAAATTAATTAGAGTATGGAACACGCGTCTATCAGTGGAAACATAAATTTCTGCTGTTTCTGCTGATAGACAAGTTTCGCGCTATACTCGTAAAAGCATTTCAATCAGGAATTCTCCGAATGACCAACCGGAAAGGAGACACATTCACGGCGTGTATTCTCAGTTGTATTACAATTCGCAATTTGCTGATTCATAAAACTTTTACGTTTGTCTGATAATAGTCAACGCATCAGGTCTATTCTATTATAGAATAGTTACTAGATTGCTCAGAAGGAAATGTTCTCGATAGACTCGTAATAGCATATGACTAAGATCTTGAAAATAAAAAGAAAATTCCGTCTGGAACGTTAAATTTATATTGCACCAGTTCAATTTATGTAACAGTTCAAATATGTAAAATGCATGTGTTGGGTCTGGTGAAAAATGATTTCACTGGAGGTTCCTATTTCTGGATTGTTGGCATCTGGAATGCTAGTTTTTAAACATATGAAACGAAAAGAGGACTGCATATTTCTTTTCTTTAATTTTAAGCTGTAAGCCCGGAAATTATTATCACAACATTTGTTGTGATAGAAATTCTTTTCGAGTTTCTTCAGATGATTTTGCATTTCCTTCACCTTTTTCTCTTTAACCTTCGGCATACAACGTGAGGCCATTTAAAACCAAAGACATTTAAATTCATTTCAATTTAATTTTATATAAAATACAACCAAATGTATTAAATTTTACATAAGCTCGTGGTTGAATGTTGGTGCATCAATTGACAGTGCGTAATAAGCGCTCGCAATAATTTGGTTGTGGGTATTTTTGACACTACGTTGTACAGGACGCGACGAAAAAGTGTCTTTAGGGTCGCATACTGAGGCAATAAATTGTTTAATTCTTCGCCCTTTTATACTGCTCTGTATTTTTCAAGAAGGTTTTCATGTATACTGCAATGCGATATCCTTTTTTTTATTGCTTTTTGAGGTTATTTGTATCTCAAACGTCCTATACGGATCGGTGCTGATGACTACATTTATGACTTTATAGTACCCAGGATTATAACAGATAAAGTATTTTGAAAATTTAATGTTCCTAAAGAAATGTTTTGAGGATAAGAAAAACCCTGCAACATAAAATTAAATGGATGCTGTGAAATTATTTAGTAAGTCTTTAAGTTTGAGCAGAGGATTTCAAAACATTATTTGAAACAACAAGATTTCGTTAAAATTTATAATAATTTTAGTAAAAGACATATGTTGAGTTATGTGTTTACTTACACTATTATTGTCATGTTTTTGACATTATTTGATTTTAATCAAAGATATATTGTTTTGAAAATGTCGAGGAATTTATCGGATAAACAAATTTTAGCGGCTTTGTTGGAGGAAATAGATTCTTTGTCAAATAGAGAACTTTTTCCAGTCGGAAGTAAAAGCGAATCAGATCACATTAGCGAGGAACCTAACGTATGTAGTGATACGGACGTGGAAGATGATGAAACAGTTCATCATCTTTGGATAACGAGCTATCAATGTCTCAACCATTTTTTCTTGACAAAGATTGGAAAACAAAATGATTTAAGTGGCAACCAAGGACCAATATACGGACAAGAAGGGAAAACATAATTACTCATTTGCCTGGATGTAAAAGTATTGCGCGAGGCAAGCGTACCCAAGTGGAATGTTTCGAGATCTTTTTACAGAAGAAATTGTGGACATGGTTTTGAAATATACAAATCAGAAGATTTCTTTAACATGGGCTAGCAATTCTTCCAGTTCGTTATACAAGGAAACTGACAAACATTGGAAAAAATTCAGATCGTTTCGAAATTTTCGTTTCAACCAAAACACGCTTTCACACGACCTGCTTTTTGTTCTGCAATTGAGGCGCAAATTTGACAGACACCCGTTTCATCCTCGAAATTATCGTTAAAATTTGCTGAACTGGACTTTAAACCACTTCAGATGGCTCCACAATTTCTTGAATAATTGGTCGTCAATCTTCAAGGATGATTTCCCGAATTTTTTCAATTTGATAGTCGGTTCAAGCCGCGGACGGATGACAATGATGAGGGTTGGCTCGACAGGGGTGACTAGGAGGTTGTCATCAGTAGACATTTCACCATTTTTGGAACGGGAAAACCACTCAAAGACTTGAGTTTCTCCAAAAGCATCATCCTTATAGGCCGTAACTATCATTTCAAGTGTTTCTGTGCCAGATTTTCAGAGCATCAAGGGAAACTTTATGGATGAGCGCTGTTCACGAGAAACAGCCGTTGTAAAAAACGATCATACAAAACAACTGTCAGTAAAAATATTCACACAAACTGAACGGGAACCTTCTTTAGCGACGACGCTTGGCTTACTCACTCGGGAATAGTGCTTATAAACGCCCCTAGCGACAGAATCCCGTACTATAAAATCTAGACGCGCCACTACATCATTGCAGTTTCTTTAAGGTAACCCCTTGTCGAGTGATGGCACAAGTCCTTTTACGGTTTCTAGTTCTTTGTCGGTAGTGGAGATTGTGAAAATTGGGGTAGCACTAGGCCTTAAAATGTTTTCCATATCTTCGCTGTCTCCTACTAAGACACCTGTTACGTTTGTTCAAAAATGCATTTTTGCTTTAATATCTTCTTTTTGACTGTTTGCCTTGCAAATCTTTTGAAGTTCTCATCCACTCTGCAGAGCTCGTTGTTGAATTAAGATACTCATGTATACTTTTGTATGTAGCTGCTAGCTCCGAGATGAAACGAAACCATTTCAATGAGAAGAATTTTTTGAAATGACAAGTGGTAGCTAAAACATAGATTATTCGTGATAGACATTGGCAATACGTCTAATTTCCCCCGTCCATTTTTAACAACCGTCTTCAATACTAAAGTACACAGCTAGGAAATACTATAGAACTGGACATGAATACATTTCATGTGAGAAACGTTGTAATGCTTTCCAGTCCCCAAATATAAAAACTCTCATTCTGGAGTAGAATTGAGGAAAATGAACGCTGAGAAAAAAAATATCGTTGCTCTGGAAATCGAGAGTGAGAGACTGACGGCATGTAATTCGTCTGAATTAAAAATAATTTACAATGTCCTGTTGAAAATTCAGAACTCAGTCGGAAAAGTCTCCAGTATACTTATGGTCAACTAAAGCATGTGAAGAGCGAAGGGAGTGCCAGACACTTCGAGGAGAAGCTCAACGGCTCTTTTTTGGTATATCTTGATCGTATTGATATCTTTCGCGAGGAAACAGTATTGGAATACCAACTTGCTTACACGAATGGGGCTAAAGAATCTAACAAGTCTGATGTGAAAACTGGATAAAACCAGTATATCACTTCTGATCTACCGTGCTAGTGAGCATATTCACCTAGTACTTACTTCAAGAATTCTCCAAACTAACGATGGTTGTACCAGTAAAGTGCGGCCTAACGAAGGAAGAAGGGAAATGTTGGGGATGATAGGTCAGAACATTTAGAGGAAATGCTGGGAATGGCCGGAGGGATAGAAATTCAACCAGGTGAAACTCTCAACATCTAGTAAGACTGGGTTGAGCTGCTGGTCAGGCTAAATTGCTTATCGGGTCGAATTTGTGGAGCTGTTCATTTAAGACTTTTGTGTCTGGCAGGTTTATTCTCGTCAAGCAGACAAAGTGAAATCGATTTGTACAGTAACGATGGTTCTGGAGTCAAAATATTTAGATAAATGATGTCTAGACAAAGATTTTCATTCTTGGTCAACAGTTGGTGATTTGATGATGCATCAACTCGAACGGTAAGAGCTGGAATATATCACTTAGCACCAATTCGATACATTTTTTACATGTTCGTTGAAACTGCCAGGATGTCGATATATACCTTCAAAATATTTGACGGTTGATAAAGGACTAGTCAGTTTTCGAGGAAAATGCTCTTATCGTCAACATATTCCTTCCAAACCAGCAAAATATGGGTTTTAAATGTATGCTCTCGCAGATGCCAAAACATTTTTTACGTTGAATTTGGAAATTTAACATGGAAAATCACCTGACAATAGCCCAAATGCAATTAGTAATAAGCCGTTTGATGTAGTAAATCGTTTAGTGAGATGTGTATCAGAATCTGGAAGGAGCAACACCGTAGATAACTTCTTCATGAGCTACGAAGTTGCTGAAAACTTGCTCCAGAGCCACAAATTGACTGCTGTTGGTACACTAAGTTCGAACAAAGCGTGCTTTTCACCTCAATTCATGGCTAAACGTGAAGAAAAATCTTCTCTTTTTGGATAACAAAAAGATATCACCATTGTTTCTTACATACGAATGCAACGAAAGTGCGTAAATATGATGTCTTCCTTACATCAAGATAACGAGATAGACCAGAGAACGTTAACAAAAGGCTATTATAATCTTTATAACTCGACAAAAAGCGGTGTTAATGTCGATAAACTGGCTCGAATATATGTTTCCCGTAACAATGAACGCTGGCCTCTAACGATATTTTCTCGATGTTAATTAATGCTAATGGAAGCTCCTTCATCGTGTATCAAACACATCCTTCAACACACAACTGTATTGGGAAGAATAAGACCAAACTTAGAAGGGAATTTATCAAGTACTTGGGACTTACTTTGCTGGAAGACCATATCAGGGAAAGGAAAGACAATCCACATATGCCACGAGATGTAAGGGGACACATTCATGAAATTTATAATGAAGAAGTCCTAATAATACTCCTTTATGCAAAGAGCATGCGAAACTGTTGTGCCAAACTTGTATTGATTTAAGGAGCGAGTTGTATTAGTTTTCTTGACGTAACGATCTGGTTGTACATTTTTCAACAAAGCCAAATATGTGTAATTTTATATAAAGAATTAAAATATTATATTCGTATCTAACCTAAAAAAAATATTTGATTTTTTTGAAACGCAGTTTTCAGAGGTAGGTCCTGAAGCTATAAAAACCAATTTCAAAGAGTGTTCAAATTTTTTTAACAATATTTCAACAGGATATTAGTTGGAATAATGATGACCTAAAGTTTCGTTCATCTCGGTTCATAAGCTTTTTCTTTTCCCGGCTTATTGCGAGGCTTTTTATGACATCTAATTCTCGAATGTCTCTAGTTTCCTTAATGATCGGTGTATCCAACATTGTTAACTCGTGTCCTTTCGTTATGATATGTTCCGGCGAATTATAGTTCGAAGTTCTTCTCTTCTCTCATGCTGTTGCTGCTTCTTCTAGATGCTCCTTATTCTCGTGCCGATGAGTCTCTTCGTTTGTCTTATATACACTTCTCCGCAAGTAGAACATTTGATAAGATACATGTCAGATTTTTCTTGAGTTTTACGTTTATTTTACGTTTTACGTTCTTGAGTTTAAATTTCCCCTTGCAGGTGAACTATTTTCCCGCAAAACAAGGCTTTTCAAACTGTATGTAGTGTCTAGGAAGTGTTTTAAACTTCAATGACAGCTATTCTTGCGTTTTGACGTAAGATCGAAAAATATTCGAAAAGTAAAAAGAACCAGAAAATTAAAAGGAAGTATTTTATATTTTTGCTTAGGATAAAAAATTCTATTTTCGATAAATTTGGTTCACATTTTGGTTTTCTAATGGCAATAAAAAAAAAATCTTTCGTACAACTTCTTGTTGTACGTTTTTCGAAGACGTGTAATAAATTTTAATAAGACAGATTTCGTAGTACTCGAGGAAAACCTTAACCATCCTTAACCTAAACCTTAACAATCAATTTTGGAAATAATGAGAAAAATTCGTTTAAAATTTAAATTGAAAATAAAACTAACAAAAATATTGTTTTCAAAAAATTGAAACCAAGTACTTTTTTTTGCACTTGTCTATGATGAATCCTTGCCTTCTCAGGAATCTCAGCTGTTAGTGCGTGATTCCCATCAGCTTTTCGCGCATACTAGTGGCAATTTCGGTCAAATTTTATGTTAACAAATCTGCGGTTCCTTTCTTTAACGGGTAACCAGCGGAACATGCAACAATATCAACAACCCTCAGACTAGCAGGAAATATTTTCGAAGCGATTTTCCAGATTATCTGATGTAAGCTTTCATTATTATTCTCTTTCATTATAAACCACCGACACACAGGTCCAATAGCTCAACTATACTAAGCTCTTTGAAAGACAGGAACTAACAAGAAATATAGACAAACAATAGCGGAGCACCTGCCTCAATATACGTGAGCCGCGCTAAGCCGAGCTGATGCTGGGGATTGAACTTCCTAAGGCGCTACCTCCTTAACTTTTACCCCGATCGACTTGGACATTTTTAAAATTGTTCTGGTTTTGTTGTAGAATCATTCAGTTAAGTTAAGGTCCCAAATCCATGTTATCCTTAAAATTTAAGCTAATTTTCTAATCTTCGAACTCATAACTATAAACGTTACCGAGACAAGCCTCTGTTCGGTCAATTTAAAGTGGTTACAAGAATACCAAGCGGTTACCAGAGAAAACTCCAGAAATAAAGCTAAACAGTTGAAGTTTCATTTAATGATTACAAAATAGATTTAGACTTGAAAAACAAAAAAGTTTTCCATTTAATTTGGGGGTTTTCTTTTGTTCGAATTTTCGAAGTCGACTTTCAACGGAAATCTTTCGGTCTTTTTCAGCGATTGAACTTAACCTAACATTAAATTAAATTAAAATAACCTAACAATAAATGCATGGTGTGGTCGTTCAGCGTACTCAATTTTTGAATTTAAAAAAGTCAATTTTCAACTAATCACTTATTTGTTCTAATGTTAGGTGTGTTATATGAACAAGCCTGGTTCAGAAATGTCGGCAAAAGTAATAAAAACAAAACAATAAAAGACATTTGGTTTCTTGCTTGCATGTTAATCGTGTAATTTCGTTTTAGTGAAATTTTTCATTGCTTACTGTAGACGATTGAAGCATCACAATTAATTCTTGGCGGCTCTTTGTCAGCCTATTGACATTGTACTGTCATCATTATGAGGGTTGTGAATAAAGTTGTGAAATTAATGAATTTATAGGTATAAAAGCTTATTCGTCAGCCGAGAAAATGTCTATGATGGCAGTTGTTACTCAGTGTGGCAGTTGTGGCAGTGTTTTGGAAGCTTATTTATTTATCAATATTCGATCTTACCGACTCAGTATTGAATTATTAAATCGAATTAAAGAACTAAAAGTTAGAAAAATAGTAATAAGACATAAAAGTTTAGTAGTTGTAACTAATAGTTAGTTATTGGTAGTAGTTAAAGTTTAGTGGGTGTCCCCCAATGGGTGCTACCTTGTCGTGGTGGGGGGCTTGACGAGGTTGCCCGTCATCCAGACGCGTGATCAATTCACTAAAAGCACCCACCAAAAAAAAATATATGATGAGTGACAACAAAAATAATAAATTAGGGGTGGGGATATACACCCCGACGTGTGAGGGAGCCTCGACCTCATGCGGGCTTCTCTCCAGCATTCATGCTGGGGATAAGTCGCCAGGGCATTTTTCAGTGGTGGAACACTTGGCCACTGAAGAATCAAAAATTACAAGTGAAAAAATCAACGACGGAAGCATGTTCGCCCGAAGGCCAAAACTACTGCGAACTCTGCCTCAAAGAGTAGCCAAGCCTAATGAAGGCAGCGAGAAAACATCGTGCAAGCAAACCTCAATCGAACGCTTTGCAACAGCGAAAAAGGTGCAGAGGTGCTATGAGGCAACTTCTCATCATGAACGTTGGGAACACAACAACTTTTCGACGAGGAAGCTGCTTGGGAACTATACTGGATGTGACATTTGCTTCGGAGTCCTTAGTGCCTAGGATACACAGATGGAGGGTACTGGAGAACTACTCGGCGAGCGATCATCAGTACATTGCTTTCGCAATTGGCGACTGTGCTACTCGATGCGTAGCAACCCAACCCTCAACTTTAGGTTGGAATTTATTTAAAATAGATGTCGACGCGTTCGTCGCCGCTCTTATGAGAAGTGAAACTATGACGGTAACGGGGGGAGCCTCAGCTGAAAACATGGTGAACTCCACCATGAGGCTCATCAAGAATGCGTGCGACTGCTCTATGCCCAGGCGACGGCCTCGACACAGTAAGCCTGCTGTATACTGGTGGTCGGCGAAAAGCGGAGAGAATGTCAAAAACTCCGCCGCGAATCTCAACGTTTAAGAAATCGAAACGCGTCACACTCCCTACGCTGGTATACAGGTCGGCTAGAAAAGTTCTCCGTTGGTTTATTAACGAAAACAAGGCTCGCTGGTGGCGCAACCTAGTTGAGGACATCGACAGAGACCCGTGGGAGCTGGGTTACAAGCTTGCCATGCGGAAATTAGGAGCTGCAAGGAGGCCCTGTGTCCTTGAAACGGAAAAAATGGACCAGATTGTTAGAGCGCTCTTCCCTATGCATCCTACTCGTCCCGATGATGCAGATGTTGAATGTCCCGGAGAATGCCCACTTTTTGCGGCCATCGAGCTGGATGATGCGGTGAAAGCTTTAAAATCGAAAAAGGCCCCAGGGCCAGACGGTATACCAGCGGAAGTGATACAGCTTGCACATCAACTCTGTCCTGATAAGCTGCTCACCACTTTCAATGCCTGTTTGCAGCAGGGCGTGTTTCCAAATTGCTAGAAAGAGGTGAGGCTCGTACTGATCCACAAGGGGAAGGGGAACGCAGAGCAACCATTTTCATATCGGCCCCTATGTATGCTGAACGCCGCTGGGAAGGTGCTCGAGAGGCTCATTAGAGAAAGACTTGGATAAGCCATTCGAACTGCCGGGGATCTGTCTCCTCGGCAGTACGGCTTCAGAACTGGTCGATCCACAATTGGTGCAATAGCAGAGGTAGTGAGCGGGGTCCAGCAGGCAGAAGCCCACAATCATTACTCGAGACGAATAGTACCGCTCATAACACTAGTAGCGCCTGGTTGGCTACGCAGATGACGTAGCAGTACTAGGCGTCGGACGTACTGTCGGACGGACGCAGCTCAAACTGGGTGCGGTAATACGCCGAGTGAGCGAGTGGATGACAGACCGTGGGCTTAGCCTAGCGCTGGAAAAGACCGAGGTTGTCGTCCTCATCAAGAAGCGAATCCCTCGTGTTATGCCGGTTCGGGTGGGGGAAATGATCATCGATTCAAAAGAATCAATAAGATACCTTGGCTTCATGATTGACTCGAAGATGAATTTTCTCGAGCAGGTTCGAGCGACAGCGGATAAGGCCTCCGTGCGGGTATCGGCGCTAAACAGCATTATGGCCAACACGCAGGGGCCAACCTCGAGCAAAAGACGTCTACTGATGAGTGCAATGGAGTCAGTGCTCTTGTATGACTTCGAGGTTTGGGCTGACGCTCTTAGTAAAGAGACGCACTGAAGGCGTCTGGCACAGGTGCAGAGGCAAGGAGCTTTGCGGATAGCTGCTGCATACCGCACTGTCTCTGAACCTGCAGTGCTGGTAATCTCGAGGCTGGTTCCAATTATGTTACTTGCAGACGAACGGAAACGTGTATACTTACGTAGGGGGAGTCGGTGAGAGAAACCGTCAGCCGAGAGGAACGGAGAAGATCCCGAATCTTGTGGCAGCAAACATGGGAAAACGAAACGCAAGGCAGGTGGACCGCACGGCTGAAAAGTGACTTGGAGCCGTGGTTCGACAGAATGCATGGTGAGACTGATTATTATCTGACGCAACTACTCAGTGGTCACGGGTATTTCCAGTCTTACCTGTATAAGATGGGAAAGACATTATCCCCAACTTGCGTGTTCTGCCCGGGGATGACCGATGACGCCTGCCACACGTTCTTTACGTGTAATAGATTTACAAGACTCCGTTCGCATCTCTCGGAGAAAATTGGCGTAATTTCCCCAGAAAATTTAACGGGAAAAATGATGAAATCAAAGGACAATTGGAACTGTGTGTCGCATTACGTGCGGATAGTACTCATTATAAAGAAGGACATAATGGATCGCTTGGCGAGGGAGGGAACATCTCTGTAACGCGGCATTATAGTTACTAATCGCAATTCCTTCCTATCCATCCGTGGAGAAAGAGAGGTTGCCCTTACCCTGAAGACATCGCTAAGTGATGATTAATGAGGCCTAGTCCGAAGTAATGTGACAAACAGTTACAGGCTAGGTTCTCGATGTGACAGGGGAGGTGTTTAGTCGGTAGTCTGGTAGCGGGGGAGTCCGACACTCAGGGCGTAAATAGCCTGGTGTTAGTGGGTCTCTTAACGTAGACTTAACAGTTAAGTACGAAGGAGGAAAGCGACAAAGTTCGAGGTCCTAAAATGTTCTAGGAAAACGAACAATCGGTGATCAAATGTAGGTATTAGCAAATGCAACGAACGACGATTCTTTATTTGCATAGAGCGAAAGGTTGTCAAAAGCATAAATCAACATTTTGTCTACAAACCTTCTAATGGTGGCCAAGTTGATACAGAAAGTATAGTTTTGGGAAAATAAGGATAGAAGCTAAAGAAGGGAAACTCCAAAGAAAGGACACTGGAAAGAAAGTAGACTCCACAGAAGTATGACTCTAAGGAAGTGAGAGCCCAATGAAGGATGACAAAGGAGAGTTAAACGGGAATCATAAGGACGAATAAGCATGTTATGTGAAGCGTGTAAATTAACGTTAAACGTATTCAATTCTTGATATTACGTGAGAAAAACGGATACACAACATTTTAGGATAGTCCGGACCAAATAAATCTTTGCTTGCGCAAGGATGTATAGTTTAAGCCTTCCTATTGCTGTTTCCATACAGTGAGGGAAATGTAAGAATTTAAAAAATTAAGTTCCTTTTGAAATTTAGTTTACAATTTCTACTGGTCAATCATGAATGGGATACTAAACGAAATAATCGATAATTGCTTAACCTTTTTTTTTTTCAAATGATAACGTCGTAGTAAATGAGGAGTATTATCGTCAAAACAATGATTGCCATGTCGAACTTGAATGACTTGTGGTTTAGAGGTCATAAAAGCGCGCTAGGTTCAAATCATGTGAGCTCAATCAGTTCGTTTTTTATTGTCCCATGCAATTATCATGCGTTTTCATTCATAAATACATAAATCACGACCACCGCTGTCTTGTGGGAATCAATAAATGAATATTGCAAACGGTCTTTGAAGTTGCTTTTTGTGTCGGATATCACGAGATACAGCGCTTTTGGTGCCAGCCCCCCGATCATATGAGCATGGAATTCACGTGTTACAGTAACTATCCATGAATGAACGTATTGCCACGCTGCTCTGCCCATAATCACGAACGTGTGTCACGCCTTCTCGGCTGAACAAAGCTGGGAAACTCGCAACTCTCAAACGGAACTCACCAGGTCTACGGTGATTTCGCGGCGTGGTTAATGTCGTCCATATGATTGCCGACTTCCAAGTCGATTCAATACAATAATACAATTCGCCATCCGTATACACCTCATTTGGTTCGATATCTTGGCCATCGCGGTACGCGACTCACATATGCGAAACTGATAAGATGTTTATCTTGGGCCCAACTTGTCGAAATTAGAGTAGTTCGCCGATTGCTGGAAATATTTATAAGTGGGTGATAAATTAGCGGAGGTCATTCAATCTTTAGATTTCAATCGATAGAGACACCAGTGACCATGCGTGAGTATTTGTACTTGAACTAGAATGTTGAACTAGAGCTTGTTTACCCTTTTACATTGTCCGTGCTAACTTGAATTTTTCAATCCTTTTTCCATCCAACAGGTCTAATGCTACTATTTGTCCTGTTGCTGTGCTTCGTCCAGATATATGCAGGCGTGATCAGGAAGCACGACGATAAAGTTACGAAGAAGCCACCGAGGAAGGCTAACAAACGGTTCACAGGATTCATTGCATCGCGAGGATAATACGATATGAAGTGTGCCAGAGTGATGATGTGTGCAAGCAAGAGTGTATCTCAAAAGGATCTTACTAGGGATAAACAAGGATACTACTTACTCATGATAAGCAACGTGATCATTGCCAAAGTGGATCTCAGTGATGCCTTTTAGTATTTCAATGCAGGGTGGCCCAAAACACTTACAAGACAATCTCATGAACAGTGGATTTAAAAACTTATTGATAAAGCTGTGATATAGGTTGATAGTTTGATAATTTATGGATAAAATTAAGTGAAAAGGACGTTCTGAGTGCAAAATGTGTATGCGACGAGTGTAATTTATTTGATAGCCTTTAGCTTTTTATGAAACTATTTAAGACGTTAAACGTTAAAGTATTATTTTCATTAATTTATTATAATAAAACAACACATTCAACACACTACAAACAAAACATGTGTTTTGCATCTGGCTCGAACTCCAGACACAGTCACGCGAAATTATGCGCGCTAATAAGTGCTCTCAATGCATTGCTAAATAGGTGCATGCTTAGGTGAATTGACGATAAACAATTTCACGGCCGTAACATGTGTAAGCACGTATGAGCACATACTACGGCACTCCAACTAAATAGCCCAAACAAGGGCCACTCGACTGGCTGCGTTTCGTATTTGCTGAAACTTAGCGTGATAATGCAATCTGCGATTTAAATTACAAGTGCACTTATTTGCCCACGCTCACTTCGTCAACGTGTGAACTTTTTAAAGTGCAAGACATTCAGTTATGCAGTTAAAATATTGTTAACACAAGAATCACACATTAAATGGTTTTACATGCAAGTCCAAGTTTTCCGGCGAGGGGTTCATTAGATCGTGGCTTAGTATTGTGTGCGAGTAGTATTTCACAATGTGGGCAATGTGAAATTCTTTTCCCGGCAGCATGCGAGTGTAACATGATATGGGAAAATCAGAGTTGAATTTTCCGATTTTCCTTTGATCCAATCAAAGTCAGCTGGTTTACATTTTGAAATGAACGCGAACAATTCGATACGTTGCAGATTCACTCAATTTGCATGGCCAAGAGTTTTCAAAAAATTGGCCCCGAGTCCCAACGACGAATTGGGGAGCATTCTAATTCCTTTTAATTAGAGCAAAAGTATCTATTCTGTTAGTAGGCCATGCAATCTAGATACTATAAAGGCACTTTTCATTATCACCAAGTCAATGATTCAAATTTTACCAAAGAAAGTTCAAGTTTGTCTAATTGCTTGGGACTTTATTTATGGATAACAGACCTCTGCATATAATTAACACCATTCACAATCTAAGGGATGTATGAAAAACAAATCTAAGCCCCAACCAAGTTTAGCTTAGTATTATTCTGCGTAGAAAAAATTGCGAAACGTATCCAACTATGAATTTATCTCTGGGTCAAGATGAAACGTTATTGTTTTCGTTTCATTTACACTTCAGCCATAATGCGAACAATTAATTTGCCAAATTAACAGAAAACCTAATTATCCCCGGACACCATTGTTTTTGATTTCTCAGACAAATTGGAGCCTGCGGTCGCTAACGAAATTTACATGCTTGCCATATTTGTTTCTATGAACTCGTTCATGTCGTGTTGTTGGCAAACCGATTTCATCCTCTTCGTTCTTATTAAAGTTGCATCGCGTCAGTAATAAAATAAATATTTACTTTGAAAAATTAAGGCAATGGCGAACGTGACCAATTCATAGCTTAATCACATGAACATCAGCATCACTACTTGCTGTCGTGGCAACTACACATGATTGCTGATATTGACTATCTAATCTGGAATGATGTCAAAGGATCATTAGTGAGAGAGATGCAGACTTACATCGTTAAGTCGCTAAGGATGCTGAGATCCTATTTGGAGAGCTGCGATATCCAAGCCAGTATGCAAAAGTAGGAGCTAACTATCCGAAATTGGAAGTTTGATATCAAGTTATCATTCATCAAAGGCAAATGGAAGGACTGGTAGGTGAACACTCCTTACAGGGAACGACTTTTGTTGGTAGTTCCTAAATGTTTTGTTGAATACTTTCTTGGACGGAATTTGTTATTTCTATTTTAAAATCAATTTCACTACACGGGAGTGTTACTAAAAATCTAAAAGGAATCAGTATTATTGAGTAACTTAATTACTTACACAGTAACATTCTATTTTAATAGCAATTATTATGCATTTTGTAATCGGTTATGAAGTCAAAAATTTGCAAAAAGCTTGGTCAATCACGCCATTCATCCTTTGTCCTTAATGGTACAATTAAGCTAAACACAGAGGCTCAGAATGTTAAGGGTCCGATAAGTCACGCAAGCTTTGAAGTGCTCGCTGTTTATTTGGTAAAGAGTTGCCAGAAAAAAAAGCTGACAGTTCTGGATTAGTAAAAATGGAACACAAAATGAAACAACGTGTTTTCTTTGTCGAGCAGTATATTTCAAATAATGTTCAGTGGAGTAGCGTTAGTGGTAGTGGAGTCAACTGTGAAGAAAGTAATTCATTCATTTTTCAATATTTCGGGAGAGTGGATCAATTTGGTAATCTTCGACGCTCAGATCGTCCTTAAACTAGTCATTCCAGAGAAAATTCTGAGGCAGTTCGTGAAAGTGTTGCTGAACGCACAGGAACCTCAATCAGACGTCGCGCAATTAGACATTTGGAGAAGCTTTCTTCAGCGTATTGTGACGAAAAATGACCATCTTCACGCATAAATAGTCCAGTTAACTAAACCAATCAATGTAGCTGGTCACGTGAAGCGAAAACATTTCGTTGAATGGATAATCGAGCAACAAGTGGGTGCTGTTTTTTCAAGCAAAATCATCTCTACCAATGAACCTCATTTTCATCTTGATGGTGTTGATAAACCGCAAAATTGTCGGATTTAGGATTCGGAAAATCCACGAGTGATTGTCAAGGAAAATAAGCATCAGTGCCGTTCCAATGTTTATTCCTGATTTAGACATCAACAGACCATTCATCTTCGAAAATGCGTCAAGTTAGGGCATTACTATGAATGCTTCTGGCTATATGGATATGATAATGCGATTACTCTCTTTTCTCCGTACCTCAATTGCAAGAGGTGGATTCGCCGGTCATTTGGTTTCAGTAAGATAGTGTGACATCTCATGCAGCAGGAGAAACAATATGTTAGTCGTTCCTTGGTCATAATTTCCCTCTTTGAGGATGTAAACTCGCAGGTGAGATCAGCCGATTTAACGCTCTTTGGCTTTGTCCCTTGTTGTTTTTTGAAGTCTAAGGTTGAAGCCAACAAGACTCGAAGGAAGAGATTGAGCAGATGAGGTGAATACGGTAGGTGTTCTACCACTTTCTAACATAATTCCTTCAATTCATCAGTTGTATCGCGACCACGATGAGCAGGAGTGTTGTCTCGAATCAAGTTTTTATTTTTCGTGCTGAATCAATGCACAATTATATTGTTTTTTGTTTGTTTTTCTATTCTTTTTGAAAATAGTCTATGAAGATTATACTATGTGCATCCCGAAAATTCCTTTGGGATGCACAAAGATGCATTCCTTGCCAGCTACCTCATCCAATTTAATTTTGCAATCAGTCAACACAAGCTCTGTGACTTTTTTTTATGTTTTCCGGAGTTACTGCTTCATTTGGCCTTCACGATGGCGATGTACTAACATATTTTATTTATTCGAAATAAATTTGAAATATTTATTTTGCATAGTATTCGTTTGATTTTTGTAGTCGCTTTTGGTGATGGACTTTTGTAAAGTATCCTTCGTTCGAAAATTTTATTTTGTATGCCGCAATGGAAGGTAGTTGACCAAGCTGGGGAGGAATAGTTGGGCCGGAATAAAATTTCATGCACAAAGAGTTTCGTTTTCGGGAAAGCGGAGCTTGAGGAAAGGTGAGATGAAATTAACGCTGCTGCTCTTTTGGCGACTCCGTTCAAAACCTTCCTTGCATGGGGACTCATTTTTAACCTATTGGTGAAATTTAATCTTAAATATTTTATCGAGGTATTATATGCAAGATCTGTTTTGCTGGACTGCCAGTTCTAATCCTTTCCCACTCGGTCCCCAACGTTGCTGGAGTATATTAATTTAGACTTTAATTAAGTAACATCCTTTTTCTACCATTGCTGTTTCTAATCATCTGTCGCAGAAATGGGGAGAACAAGGACGACAAATATGCATATTTCGTCGGGCTTTTGCTTCGACTTACAGGACCGGTACGGTCAGGAACATCGTCAAGGAAAAAATTAAAGAGATTTGATGGGTATTGGGTTAGAAGTTTGGTGGGCCCTTCTGAAAGATAAAGTTATTTTTGATAGAAAGCTATCGGGGATCTGTCATCTGTTTAGGGAGAAATTTGACTCCGTCAACTACCATACCGAACTACCATACTTAATAATTCCATTTTGATTAGCTTTCTTTTCGTTACACAAGCCTTACATGTTCTTCATTAAACATAATTATTTAAAACTTTGCCCGAATAATTTTAATTTTCAGAAGTATATTGACTTCTGCGGATTTCATTTCAATTTATAAGATTATCTTTCACGTTTCGTTTGTGTTAGACATTATGCTTTATGATCTTTTCTATGTTGACCATGATACATGTCTTTTATTGACGATTATACAAAAGAACTGAAATCTAATAAACCTGGCTTTCCTTTAGTACCTGAAAATGCCTTTTCTAGCAACGTCTAACAAGCGCTTACACTTTGAATAAATTTTCGACCTAGCATATTCAACGCAAAATTTCCAGACGCATTTGTTTTTGTAAGCAAAGTAGTTGGAGAGTTGTAGTTAGAGAGAAGATATAGATGCGCTTAAATATTGACTTAAGTGTCCATCGACAATTACTCAATAGCTCAACTAAACTATTACACCGAAAAACATAATTTAACATATATTTTAGCTCGGAAAGCTAGTCATTGAGATCGAGAGCTTGAAAATTAAACGACTTGCCTTCGTCATAAAATTCGGTTCTGCCTTGCAAAGCTTACTTTATTTACTACATGAGTTTTTCTACATATCTTCGTCTGTGCTGTCGCGCCGGACTGTTAGCGCTTTGTAGTGATTGTCCTTCATCCTTCAAATAAACTCCCGATCGAACGGTATTTAGCCAAAATAAGTGGAACTTTTGCGTATAATCGCAACATACAATTGCGCATTTGCGCGGTTGTCTCTACCCTTCGGGGCGTTATTGTTAGTGAGCGTAGGGATGCTCGCATTTCCGTTTCAGCGTCCGAAATTGTACGTAGTGTTTCGACGAGTATTTGTGGCGGCACCGGTTCAGCAACTCTCGCAGGAGAGGGTACTTGACGTTTAAGAAAAGTGACAGCTTTCACTCACTTCACTGACACCGTTCAAACAATTCACACCTTAAATGTACATACCAACAAATTGAATAAAGTTTATTTGTTTACTCCTTGCATTCCCGTATTGCTTAAATTATTCATAGTGCTTAGGAAATAATCCCGCACAGTATGATGGCTATGGTTTTTCTTACAAAAGAAACTAGAGTTCCTCAGAACTGTTAGCATTTTCTGATAATTACGCTACAGTCCTAACCCAATGTGAAACGGGAAAATCCCATGTTTCTTATCTAATGCACCGTAGGCTATAATGTAAATACATGAATATGTAAAAAGGAACACTTATTGCGTTGAATGTGTGAGATAAAGGTTCGCTAGTTAAGTTGTATTTGAAATGAGACGATGAGTTGCGACCCCGTTTTCTATCAAGTGCCAAAAATACCTGTGTCTGAAGCTGAATTTTTTATTCACAAACAAGGACATACGCTATTGCATCATATAAATGATTGTCGAATGCATTTAAGCTCATAAAGCGATCTCACCACTCACCTACGTCTTTTAATTTCTAAGCTCTCTGTCCTGCGAAGCTCTGTTTTTGGCTATAAGGA
Organism: Stratiomys singularior; assembly: GCA_954870665.1. Classification (NCBI taxonomy): domain Eukaryota; kingdom Metazoa; phylum Arthropoda; class Insecta; order Diptera; family Stratiomyidae; genus Stratiomys; species Stratiomys singularior. Next base: position 27,714,225 of record OX940881.1, on the reverse strand, counting down.
AAATTCTTATCATTCCTTGGTGATGGCTCACGACAGTGGTAGCACTTCCCAGTAGAGACTCTCACTATCGAGAGTACTTTCTATAGATTTTTCTTTAGCTTTTTCCGATTACGAACACAATGTGTTCAGTGCATCGGAAAAATCGCATTTTTCGTGTATACAGGAAAAAAGCAACACATCTTGCGTTGAATAAGTTAGAAAAACATCGCTTGTTACGTTGTATTTGAAATGATGAGCAGCTCCAGTATTCTGTCGACAGTCGAAACACCGGCGGCGGGGAAAATGAGGGCACAAGCTCAACTAATGTAGCCTTTATAGTATTTATTAGTAAAATTTTGAGTTTTAATTACTTAATTTACTGGGAATTTTAAGATATTTAATCGACAAAAAACAAAAATATAATCTTAAAAGTAGTAATACCTAAACTTTTTTCTTAAAATTTTTTGCAGCACAATGAAGAAAGCAAGATTGATCGATCATGCAAACATACCTAAGATCCGAAGAATTGCTTTTTGACTTCGCATATGACATACGTCATAGTATAAAATGTAAGAATTTATGTGCGCAATTGTTGTACATCAAGTAGCAACTTATTGACAACAGATGTCAATGCTGTTAAAATTGAACATTATTTACGTTACGGAATAGAAGAAGAGCTTTCGATATTTTGTACGGGATACTATTACAAGTCACGTTGTAAAACCCAGACACTTTGAGCGGTGGAATAAAAACGGCAATAAAAACTTGCTAATTTGCATGCACATGTTAATTGCGTACGAATTGTATGAGTTTTGCCCAAAACCTAGACGCAATTGGTGGTCCAAAATCTCGTCAGACACCTTTAAAGTTCAGGTTTTGGAGAAATTAAGGTTCGCATCTTTGACACATGTAATCTCTCTAAGCTACCCGGACTCAAAGTTAGAGTTCGTCATTAACCGTCAACGGAATAACATCAATTGACAGTGTGCAGTGATTAACTTTAAAGAAGGCAGCCATTTCTGTCATTTAACAGACGCGGCTTCTCCCGCGTTTTTTTTTTGTTTATCTTTTTAGCAACTACCCCTTACAGTTTTTTCCGAGTGTTTTCCAGTGCTGGTAACTACTGAAAAGATCTAACAAAAACCCAAGATATGGAAGAATGGGAAAAGGGTCCTCCGGACCCAGGTGGCCCGCAGGCAAAAGATAAAACAGTGATTAAAAAGAAAAGGAAGTTATCAGACATCACGAATAAGGTTATGAACAAAGCAGAACTAAAGAGTTACACGAAGGAGGGAGCAGAGAAAGTATTATCGGCACCACCCAACAAGGAAAACAGCCCGCAGACCAACACAAATCAACACATGATTCGGACCCCAAACAAATACCCAACAAACTCAAAGGAAGACACATTCCCGGTGTTAGTCGATGGCTACAACAGTGTCAACGAAAGAATCAGAATCACACCCATGCGTTTCTACCTAATCAACAAGGAAATAGGATTAAAAGGAATAAAAGACATCAAGCAGGTTGGCTACAATAGACTAAAATTACTTTTCGAAAGCGCCACAACGGCAAACGAGTGCGTAGTAAACGACCATATGAAGAAAAACGATTTAAGGCCCTTCATCCCCAGCAACTACCTCTATAGATACGGAGTAATCAGGGACATACCGGTAGACTTTAGCATTGAAGAGTTCATGGAGTCATCAAAACCGTGCAACAAAATGGGCGAGCATTTAGAACATATACAAATTGTGGAAGCGCATAGAATGAGCACAAGGGACAGAAACGACCCCACAAAGTTTATCGAAACGACATCAGTGAAAATTAAAGTGACTGGGAACGTTCTTCCTGACAATATAAAAACAGCGTACGTAGTCAGCAAGGTAGACTACTATAAATTCAAACCTCGACAATGCATGAACTGTGGCAGACTAGGCCACTCCAGTACCATATGTAAGGACAAGACAAAAACCTGCCTCAAATGTGGAGAGCAGGACTGAAAAACAATCTCTCCTGGCAGACAGTTAATCACGACATCTGCAACAGCAGCCACTGCCCGATAAAGATCAGCATCAACCTGAGTCCAAAAACTGTTGAGTACACAATAAACAGGACGAACTTAACACACGATATCAAAACAGGGAAATTCTCGCAAAATCTCATAGACATTCACAACTCCCTAAATAACCTAATAAATGCCAACACAGTCCAACGAAGATCTGACCCCCCTCCCAACTACTGGTGGAATGCGGAATTAAAACTAATCTGGCAAAAAAAGAAAAAAGCTCTTAAAAAATTCAATAGGATGAAGAGTTACAGTAACTGGGCAAACCTACAATGCATCAGAGAGGAATGGAAGGACAAAGTTAAGATAGCTAAAAGAGAAAAATGGGAAGAAAATATACAGGAATTAGGACAAGCGGGGAACGTCAAAAATTTCTGGAACTTTATCCGGGCAAACATGAGCAATAAAGGTCAAGGAGCAAATAACAACTTTGACTCTCAAACAAGCAAACTGTTTCTGGAAAACATTAGAAACAAACAATACACGGGCCAAACAGTCGTATGGACAGACCCTCAGTATTCAGAAAGAAACCAGAATTTTGGACAAGAAGATCTAGATATGGTAATTAGCGATCACAAGAGATCCACTGCTCCTGGTCCGGATAAGATTGACCACAAAATGATAGCTCAATTGTACCACTCCCATCAGGAGTCCTTCCTTGCAGCTATAAATAAAGCCATAGCGGAATGCTCGATACCTGATGCATGCAGAGACATAAGGGTACAACCCATCTTAAAACCCAACAAGGAACCATCGAACATTAACAACTTCAGGCCGATATCCTTGCTGAGCGTACTGATCAAAACCATAAATAGACTGATCAAAAACAAAATCAACATCTTGGTAGAAGGCAAAAACCACCTGTCAAAACACTGCTTTGCGTACAGGAAGAACAGGTCAACAAACACCTGTATTAACACACTTCTGTTGAAGCTATCGCAGAAAATTAGTAACCCCAGCAAGATTGGTGTCATCATTGACCTATCTAACGCCTACGAGAGAGTCGACCTGTACACACTCAAAGCGGCACTGGATGAAATAAGGATCCCCACAGTTTACACCAACTGGATCTGCAACCTATACGGACACAGAAACCTTCAACTAAATGATCAGACTATAACGATCACGAATGGCCTACCCCAAGGAGATGTAGTGAACCCATTACTGTTTAACATATACACAAGGAAACTCCATACTATCAGTGACGACACCACCATAGTACTGCAGTATGCGGTCGACTTCCTCCTCCTACAAGAGGGCGGGAACACATCAGACACAGTAAAAACACTGCAGGACAAAATAAATCACTTTATTAACATATGCAGCAATCTGAAATTGGAAATTAACATGAATAAGATCCAGACTAACTCATTCATAAGCGGGCCCCAACCAATGCAAATACTGTCCTTGAACAACAGAGAACTGACCTGGGCAAACAGTGTCAGATACCTGGGGAAAAATATAAACAGGAAAACGGCCTTTAAAGAACAAGTGACTGAAATAAGCATGAAACAAAACGCTTATAACCTGATAAAGATGTTATCCAAGCCGACTAACACCTTCAAAACAACTCATGCACTTAACCTGTACAGAACGCTGATAAGACCACAGCTGGAATATGGCATAACAACTTATGCACACGCACCCCAATATTTTTTCAACAAAATAGACACAACAAAAGACAAGATCCTAAAAAGGTGTCTAGGGTTGCCTCCGAGCTCACCAAATGCTTATGCGTTTGAGATAGCCGCAGAATGCATCACTAAGGACAGAGCGGAATGGCTCACAGCTTAAGAGTTGGGCAAATTGATACACAACGAATACATCAGAGCTGATATGATGGATAGACTCATAGACAACAATAACAGCTACAGCTATGTCTACAACAGACACAAAGATCACCTGCACAGGATTATCGAAACCACAAAACCGGCAAATTACGCAATCAAATTGGAAACAACGTTCATAAACTTAGAAAGTAGCAAACCTGGAGACACAAAACACCTAAGTGACTTGTTCAGCGAACACATACGAAAACTCACAAACCGAAAGGAAGAAGTTTACACCGCTGACGCGGCTAAGAACCTACTAGGCACAGGAATTGCATATAAAAACCACAACACCAATACAATCATCTCCTTCAGCCTGCGTGACACTGTCACCACCCTAGATGCGGAACCAAATGCCATTCTAACGGCCCTAAGGGACAGCACCATGAGGGCAAGTCAAATAGTGAATATCTTCACGGATTCGAGAAGTGCCCTGACAAATATAAAATCAAATAAAGATAACAAATGGGTCATACATGACATATGGCAGGTGTTGAGCAGCAACCCGGACACAACATACAACTTCCAATGGATCCCAGGGCACTCGGGTTTGAAAGATTTTGAAGATACGGACGAAGCCGCCAAGGAAGGTATACTAGATAATCATCAGCTAGACACCCATGAGGAACTAGACGAAATCCTAGGTATCATCCAAGAGGAGATAAACAGAAAATGGAGGATGAACATCCTGGAAAAAACCAGAAACTTCAAACCCAACCCCTGGAACGAGGCTCACCACCTCAAAAGCGAGAAAGCCTGGTTTCAAAAGAAAATCATCCCCAGCAAATCCATTAAGAAAATTAATAGACTACTCATAAACAGAGCATATAATAGGGAGAGACTATACAATACAAAATGTATAGACTCATCGAAGTGCCAGAACTGTGACCTTACAGATGATATAGACCATCGCATTTTTCATTGCACTAAATATAATAACAGCAGGACAAATTTCAGCTTCTTTAACAAATACAGTAAAGTTTATGACATACTAACTAAAAATAACATCAATCTCCTAGAAGACCTCGGCAGATTCCTCGAAGAAGCCAACATAATGATATAAACCACACAACACACCATACCATCCAAATTCCACAACCCCTACTGGAAACACTCCTAAACAAATCACCAACTGGAAATAATTAAGAGCTCATTACGCTGGTCAGTGCCACTTGAGCCAGGGCCAATACTTTCGGAACCTTTGTTTTCCGAACACAGCGAAAAAAAAAAGAACTCAAAGTTAATGGCATCCAAACGTTACTACTTGGTGTGCAACTATTGCGCAGAAAAAATTTTCAGATTCAATACTCTGACGTATGTCAAACTTTCGCTGGCTCTCCGAATATATTTGATTGCTCATTTTATGTAAGCATGTGTATGAGGATTTATCTTGGGAGAGTAATTGCATCCTAAGTAATTAAGGACGACCAGCATGCAATCACTGAAACTATAACATAACCGTTTCTGCTACGTTGAAACTCCAGATTTATCTTCCAAAGACTTTCCATTCCAACGAGATCTGCTGGTCGTATTCCTTTTTCCTTGACATAGTGATGAGTCAATTAATTCCAAATTAGATTTGAACGTTAGACTGCATTCAAATGAAAAGCATTCGTGCTTGTAAAATAACTTTACAATTTCAATACTTATTGATATTTTGACTTCCTTGTGAAATACGAAACCGCCAAGATTGTTAATCCAAACTTCCAAATGTAATCAAGTCATATTGTTTTCAGCAACTTAAGTGGACAATTCAACGGCCAAACCATCAGCTTTGCACTTTTTTCCTCGTTTAAAGTATACCCAACACGCAGAAGGAATGTTGGATAAGGTCACGCTATTTCAACATAAATTTGAAAGAAAACATAGTGAAAGCTTCAAGTCGAATGATGTATAAGGAAAGTTTGCGTTTCCACCTGATGGATAATTGCCGTGTAACTGACTGGGCTGTAGCTGCTCTTTGCAACCACCAAAGTGGAGCACGTTGGGAGCTCTTGGACTGCACGCCGAAAAATTTTATTTATTTAATTAACAAATTAAACATTCAATACTATTTGAAGGAAGCCAGCGGAGTGAGGTTACTGTCATGAGTTTTTTTGGGAAATGACATGAAACAAGCAATGTTAAGACAATAAATAATGCTGGGAAACTGCTAAGAGCTTAAGCAATTTCGGAATGCATGTATGTTTTTCATATAGTCTAATTTGTTCCGTTGAACCCATTGTTATTATAATTATAAAGTGTTCTTCAGGTACAAAAGAGTTCGGAAGCCTAACATTGCGAGTTGTCCTTCATTAGATGAAAAAAAAAATGTACAAAAACTGTACAAAATCACTTGTTGCGACAGTACAGGAGTAAGCATGTGGTGAAAGTTCTTTTGCGCCGCTAAAGAGTTTAGGGATTGCAAGAATTCTCAACTCATTGTCCTTCTATTTTTCTGTATGCAAGATGATGCCTTAGCGAATTAGAATTAGTCAAAATCCGACCCTGATGTACTACGAAACAGTCACTAAAAAACAAGAGCAAACAACAAAGGAATTATCTGCAGTAGTGAATGCAAATAAAGATATCTTTAGGCAAAATAGTGTCTATGAGTTTATTACTCATCTAATAAGATGTGATAAACAGAGAAAATCAAGTGTGCTTAACAAACTCAGACTATACGAAAGACACTAATCGCGTTCGTCACTATTTACTTATATCTACTTTTATTTGTTACTAGGTGCGAAAAATTCTTGCCTTTGGCTTTTAATTAACTTCAATTAACACATGGAACTATATTGTTTTTGTTTTGTATATAGTTTTGATGCACGAAATTTATCTCTGTTTACGCATCAAATAATTATGAATTTCATTTTGATGCACTCATTTATCACTCTGTAGATGATAGCATAACATAATTCCTTTCCTGATCATCTCAGCTCTTTGGCGATAATATTCTTAATATTACCTATGTCCTTAAATTTTCAATGTTGACCGAAATTTTCATCAACGTACTCCACTTTATTATTATTGAGGTAATTTTAACCAAACACTATAGCCATGATCGTTATGATCTAAATTTCTTTGTTATTCTGTAAGCCCCATCCATCATTTCCACCACATATCCTCTTTTAGTCGTCAACCTTGATCAAAATGTTCCTGGAATCACTACCATGTGGCGCTCTCAATCACCAAATTTGACTTCTCTTTTTGTTTTAGGTTGGCACATCTGTCATTGACATTCTATCGTTGACGCTGAAATTTTCAGCATGATAGCTTGATATATGTCAAAGAAACGCCGTATTGAATACATCTGCGATTGTGCGTGTTTTTGATTTTGTACAGTTTTAAAAATGGTATTGATGGTATTGAAACATGGTATGAAAATGGTATTAATGGTATTTATATTGAATTTTGCGTTAAAAACAGTATCATCGGTGCGACAACATTGCAAATGTTAGAAGAGTGTTTCGGTGACGATACTCTGAAGAAAACAGTCATTTATCAGTGCACGAACGATTCGCAAGTGGTCGTGAGTCCGTGAACGATGATAAACGCAGTGGCGGGCCATCGACACCAAAAACCGATGAAAATAAAGAATGGATGACCGTAGATCGCAAATTGATCATTAGAGAGATGGCAGAGGAGTAGGACACATTTTTGGCCCATAAAATATATTTTGATTAATGATTTCGGTCTCAGACGTGTCGCTGCAAAGCTGGCGCTGAAAGACCTGAATTTCATACAAGCAAGGGCCCGCGTTGACGTTGCAAACGACATCCTTTCCAAAGCCGAATACGACCCAACATTCATCAAACAGATCAATACTGGAGACGAGACGTTGATTTGTATGATCGTTATCCGTGAATATTTGGCTAAAAACGAAACGAATTCACCTGATTTGGCTCCCTGTGACTTTTTCCTATTCGGTCGACTCAAGAAACCGCACCGCGGAACGTGTTTCAACACACGAGATGAGATCAAAAAATCGAAGATGGCTCTCGTGGCCATGACGTAAACTGAATATAAAAAATGTTTCGAGGATTGGTTCAAGTGCTGCATAAGCGCGTTGCAGTCGATGGGAAGTACTTTGAATGGGAATATATCGATTTTGATGGATAATCTTGTATTTTGAATTTCCTAAATAAATTCTGGGAACTTTATGATCTAGGTAGTCTGGGGATAAAGTCGGATGCATTAGCTGGCACCAACAATATATTTCAACAAATTTGCGGTCTTAAAATGTTTATTCCGGTTGTGATCAAGCTGTTTTCCTTTACGTTCTACTTATTCTGAAAAATATTCATTCAATAAATGCGTCCTTAAAAATTGTATTGGATGAGCTAAAAATGACGGGTGTTACGCTTAAATTAGGTAAAACCTCTTTCCAAGATACTGAGCTACATTATCTGGGTCATCAAATCAGTCCAGAGGGCATACGATTGAAATAAATAAAACAGATACAAATCGCAAATACAAACAGCCTACTAGAGTAGAGGTAGATGCCTACTAGGTTAGAGGTACTAGGTTAAGAGGAACGTCAATTCCTTGGCCTATGGGGCTGTTTCGGAAGATTTGTCAAGGATTTTTCGAAAAGAGCCCGCTTATAAAATCAGTTATAAATAAAAGATGCAAAGTATGATTGTGGAAATGACCAACACGATGCTTTTTTTCTCTCTGAGACAAGAATTATCGGCAAAACCAACATTAGCTATGTATGATACAAATTAAGAACATTAAATACACACAAATGCAAGTTCCCTCGCTGGCATACTGATGCAAGTAAAGACAATAAAACGATAAGACCTATCTCTTATTTCAATCGCAGTACCACTAATCAGGAGAGTAAATATCAGAGCTATGAGCTGGAAACCCTAGCTATCATGGAAATTCGAGACCGTTTCAAGCATTATTTAATCCACCAAAAGTTGTTTGTGGTAACAGATTGTAACTTCCTGTGATTAACCCAGAGCAAAAAGAACCTGATTCCGCGATTCGCATGGTGGCGGCCGCAAACATTTGAATTCGATTTTGAAATTGAAAATCCACCGGGTCATAGGATGACACTTGCAGATGCCCTAAGCAGAAACCCCTATGAAGAGGCCTATGAGCCTAACTGCATCGCAGATTAGATTATGGCAATGACGCTAGATCCCACCAAAAGGATTTCTAGCTCACAATTCCAATAACATTAATAATGACAAACTTACAAGCTCGCTCTGAATCTAATTATGACAGAAAATTCTAACTCCTTAACATTTTGTCTTGAAATATGACCACTACAACATTCCTTAAAAGTTAGATGGAAAATGTGTAATAAAACTTCATCTTTTTTTTATTTAAATATTATTATAATTGTTGCTGAAATATTTAACACAATGCTTCGGGGACCAAGGGCTGATGTGCAACACATAAAATGAACAACGAAGAATAAATGCCACGCTTGATTTACACAAGGACCTCTGGTATAGATGCGACAATGTTTCGAGACTGCAGCTGCCCAAGGAAGTAAGCTTAACTTATTCAGTATTTAGATGAAGTAGCAGCTTAGCCTTAAAAACAGACAGCGCTAACACTCTCGAGTAGCTGCTCTCAGACAGAGACAGACGAAGCACAAATAGATTTATATTAGTGTTGTGTTGTTTTTTCACAATAGCGTTGACACGGATATTCTTGTTTTACGCAAAGATGAGAGAAGTTACACCACTCCTAATCAAGTTCAACTTTTGGTCAAACATCGATAGCTGCCTTTGGGAGGTTTGTTGGGGGTGTTAGCGCTGGTTGTGACTACGCTGTGTTAGCAGTATTAGCCATTAGACGTGCTGTCGACCAATTATATCTCAAAATAGGGCTGAAAACTCGAAAAAGTTATTTATTATTAAAAAAAAAGTAATTAAGGGAATATCTGACCCTGGGTTCAGTCTAGAGTCCATTTTGATTTATCTTATCATTATGGTTAAGTGCTAGAATATTGATGATTGACTCCAAGTTGACCCTTTTCAACCAAATAAGACCGGAATTAAGCCTCCAAATGGCCTACATCGGGTGATGAAACGCAAACTACTAAAGGGTATTTTTTTAGAGTTATGGAACTATAAGTTGACAATACTTTTTAATTTTACGTATGGTATGACAGCTGTCATGCGTTTAATGGTTTGCTTGTTCTGCCAGTTTATCATAAAAAGGTTCACGCATGAGCAATTTCTGCAAATTTGTGCGAAAAATACGATTCTGTTCGAGAAACTTATCACGCACTCTGTTCGTTTTGTGACCAACATTATCGTCCATCAGAACAACTAATTCGATTAACCATGAATTTTTTCCGCGCCACTTTTACTCTCATTGATAATACGCTTCTATCCACTGGTCGTACAGTGGGTTATGAAGAAACCTTAGCAGCTGCAGGGCATGGTATCGATGAGGATCCAATTAAGTTTATTCGACATCGGGCTCAACATTAACACCTGTGCCCATTCTCATTAGGGAATATTTTACGAGAGAATCTTGGTTTGCGGGATTACAGAAAACCAACTCATGCAGTAACTGAAGCCGAACTACTGCTGGGCACGGTGTAGGTTTCTGTGTATGGGTCCAAGAAGAAATTGCTGTCAATCCCGAAATACAAATGAAATTTTTGTTAAGCGATGAGGTGCATTTCCGGTTGAATGGCTACGTCAATAAACAATACTGTCACATTTGGAGTGAAAAACAACTACAGCTGAATGTGGTTGTTTATCGTCACCTCGTTAGATAAGGTGAAAGTCACTGTTTGGTCTGCTTTATGGGGTGGTCAAATCACTGCTCCATATATCATCAAAAATGCTACTTGGAATAACATTACAGTCAATGGTGATCATTATAATGCCATGATCAATGATTTTCTCGTTCCGGAACCGACTCGCCATAATCTAGGGGTCCTCTGAATTAAACGGAATGGTGCGAAATGCCACACAGCACGTGTGACCATCGACGTATTGTAAGCAGCATTTGATGAGAGCATAATTTCTCATTTCGAGCCAGTAAATTGGCCTGCAAGTTCTTATGATTTAAGGCCGAAATACAATAGTGCGAGACTGCGATACGAGAGCGCGACGAGAGTCTCGCAGCAAATGTCAAGCAGTTTTCGTAACATGCATTTGTAGGCGACATCGTACAATGATTACGATGCGTCGATGCGAGGCGGGAAATATTCGGAATAACGAAAATTCCTCGCAACGATGTGCGTGACGTTTGTCAAATGCAAAAAATGAAATTTGAAACTCAAACGCCTTCAAAATTCATTCATAATAACCAATGTACTTAAAGTACATTGGTTATTATGAATGAATTTTGAACGAAAATTTCGTGCAGCCTAGTTAAGGGTTGTATTTGCTAAACGAAGGAACATTCCAAATTCAAAACTTTTAAAAAATCAAAAACAATTTCCAGCAAATTTCATGTAAAATGTCACCAATTTGACATTTGTCATATGAACGTTAATGATACTCGCATCGCGTGCATTGTAAATTGAATGCGGTGCGTGACGACGATCGCGCTCACGTATCTCCGTCACGCAGTATTGTATTTCGGCCTTTATCAGATCATCGCTGGACAGATTCTCTGAGGATACCTCAAATCACTCGTCTACGCCGATACGCCTGAGAAGGCAAGATTCACCATGTTATTGGTGAGACACCGCCCTAATTATTGGCTGTAGTAGTCAAAAAATCGACCTCTCGTTTTCCTCCGCGCCTGTCTTGACGGTACATGCCCGAAATCATATTTAAATAAAAATGGTAAGAAATCATCATTCCAAAAAACCGATTTTACTACTTTATACTTTGTTTAAAATACTTTATGGGCAACGAAGTGCATACTCCTTTACGGCTGTGGAGTTTAGGCACACGCCTTTTGCAGGGTTTGGTACAAGAAGCGATGGAGAAACGTTAAAGAGGAGAACAAGGTATGCGAGATAATTTGGGATATGTCTGCATACCAAACTATCACTGGGTCAATGATGCTAGTTCCTTTTGCATCAGTACTCATCTAGCTCACAGCTAAGGACTGAACGAGGATGTACTTGAGTAGTGAAAAGAAGCTGAAGAGAAAAGTGGAGATATATAATATGCTATTGGTTGACAGTATATACTACGTGAACTGTAGTATATACAGTGATGTATATAGAAAAACATGTTCCTGAATTCACGTAAATAGCTAACGTAGCATATGATTCATATTGATTTTAATTTTTGTATGAAATCGTAATCTTTCTTTTAATCTAAATGCGTGCGTTCAAAATCCTTGAGCGTAAAGCCAAACTCTGACGTCATGTAGTTATGTTGGCTGTGTGAATTAAATACGAATTGCTTCCTGCATAGTTTTATAATTACTCAATGAGACTGTAAACCTAGATTTTGCTATTTAAATATTGAATTCAACGAATTTGTAGCCTGACGTCACACCTTCAAAGACAAAGTACTTACAACAACAGTCTCGACAGTATCTTATCTGGATTCTTTGTGCTATATTGGCCGCCTGTTTGTAAATATTAACCAAAAAAGCAATGTAGGGCCTCTGACAATCAATTCGCCAATCAGCCACACATTCAAAATGATATTACAATGGTTGTACAATAAAATTTAATCCGTTTGAATTAACGACCATAGCTCCTGCATCACTTGCATGTTGCGTGAGAAATCCCATTGGACAACTTTTATTAGCATAAGGTTGTTTTCAATTTTTAATTAACGTCATCAAGCACTTTGCCCAATGATTACAATTAATAAAAACAGAAACTGGGCACCATAATTGGAATTTTATGGTCCCTGCTTGCGATTTTATAGAACAAGACGACGACGTAACAACGTTGGTCGTTATGTCCACATCATTTTTAATAAACGTGGAAAATCCCAACGAGCTTTTTGCTTCCGAAAGACATGTCTCGATTTACTCTTCATATGCTACATACGTTAAAACGGAATGAAAACACAAGTTTGCAAAAAGAATGAATCACATGCAGGTGAGAACCTTATCGGCGCCTATCTGGAGCTATGCACGTACAAGTGCTGAAAGAGATCGTCACGAGGCTGCGTATGTGAAAAAAAAACCGTTGAGGGAATAGATGGGCTTCGATTTCAGGTGAAAAAAGATAAATTTTTAATTTCCGCCTACACGTACTTATGTCTGAAGTTCTTGTAGCCGGATCTTACCGTGCACAGATAGAAGTTACGGATCGTGACTAGAAATCATCTATTCCTTGTCAGCATGTCCTGCTCGGCTTCCGGGTGAGAAATCCCCGTTGCTATTGCATTGCCTTCGCAGTCAAAATCCCCTATAATGAAACGATAAAAATCCCCTTCGCAAAGCCAGCCCAATTTGAAGTTTATTATTGTCTTTTGTTTATTTTCGTTTGATTGCCAACAATTGTTGATTCGGTTTATTTATTTAATACACAGTTGTGTGATCCCCAAATTACAGCATAGACAAATTAAAATCCGCATTCGAGAAAAACATGTCTTTTATAAACAAAGAATTACGAAGACAAAGTCCAATCACAATAAGGACATTCAATAAAACAAAAATTGGAACTCATTAACTTTGATACAGTTTTTCGCAATAAATGTTTTGCAGTGGAAAAAAAAACTTTTTAAAATAAGGCAACAATAAATTATGGTTATATTTTCGGTGCTTTTTATCCAACCGTGTTTTATTTAAGGGCAAGATTGCACTGAAATACATATGAAAAGAATGATACTGAAAGTTTCTTTTCTTCCTTATCGTTTCTTCAAATCTTCGAAAATAGTTTTTGAAATGATTCCTGGCAAAAATATGTCAAAAATAGAAAGATGAAAGATCAGTTATTCATGAAATTCTCGTTATACAAGTCCTTTGCGTGTTTTACGCCGAACATCGACTCCTTGCAACATGCGCTGCACAGAACAAATACAAGATGAATGAGAAGAGTGAAGACGCGTTCAAAGAAATCGAGGCAGAATTGTTTTTCTAGACCTAATACATCTAACATTGGGTCTAGAAAATCATTCCGCAGCACAAGCAGCGTTAGTACCCAAATTACAAATCGTCCAACCTATCCTCTTTGATACTACATGCAGAGAACAGCACAGTGTAGCTCTAGCACTAGGCAATCCTTTAGACGTGATTCTGAGCTATGCTCGGACAATTCAAGAAGGAAGTGTTTCACGTTTGGCACGTGTAACTCATTTGACTCGTTAAACACCTGATTGAAACCTATTATAAATGCAATAAGGGCCCTTACACCATTTGTGCTCATTCCTAGGAGTCGTTTAGTCTTTGTGTGGGTAAGTAAGCGCCAAGAGTTACGAACTATCTTGTTTCTTTTAACTCCTTTTTTACTGTTGCTAGCAATACTTTACTTGAATCATTTCCTTCTTCCTTTAGGCAGGCTGAACTTGGTCGTATTAATTTGCCCGCTCTTTGGTCTCTCTCTGCAGCTCTGCATCTAGTGAATCAATTTGGTTAACCATTTCAGTGCTAAGGATTTTGGTTATATTTAATTAAAATTGCGGTAATAAAATCTGATTAATTTATTACATATTACAATGTTAATTTTTGACTAACGATAAAAAACAAGACTGAACGCACGAACAACCCTCCCCCACCGGGCGCTTAACGCAAACTGACGCAATCGTCGACATAGCGACGAACCGCGCTCTCAAGGTCAAGCGCGCTCGTCGCTATGTCGACTAATCGCACCGAAACGGTTAAAGATCCGTTTTGTTACCGGCAGTATCAATGCTTGTCTCTAGTCGTCCACTAGTTGTCAAGCTACGTGGTTAGAGACATACGCGTGCAACACTGACACGTTGCCTAAAAGGAGACTACACATCCTAGCTTTTCTCATTGCAATCAAGAGACCTTAGAGAAGGTTAAGGAGAACAATACAAACAATAAGGCCTTTAGATACGTTCAGGATTGAAAGCAATTTTTCTTATTGGAAGTTGAAGATTAAGCTGTTCAATCACTTAACAAACTATTGACTTTAATTTGTAATTGCAATTCTTATAATTTTTATGACTCAACAATAATGAAGTACAACGAAATAAGAACAACTAAGGGTGGGGATATACACCTGGACTTGTGAGGGAGCCACGAGCTCATGCGGACGTCTCTGTAGCAACGGGCTGGGGATAAGTCGTTAGTCCATTTTTTTGTAGTGGAACTCTCGGTAACTGAATAATCAACAGCTACAAGTGATCAAAACATCGAGGCAAGTATGTTGGCCCGCAGGCCGAAATTGCTCGAGATTGCGCTTCAAAAAGTCACCAAACCGACACAGAGCTACGAGAAGACAACGGGTAAGGAATCTTCTATTGATAGCTATGCATTTGCTACGAAGATTTGATCCAAATCACTCCTCTTGCTTATGCTTCTCCTGTTCAAGACGATAGAGCCAAACCTAAAAAACGTAGTTGAGGTGTGGAGGAGCGATAACCGTCGATGCCGGTGTTGTATTGCAGGGAATGTTGATAGTCACATACCGGAACCCATGGAAAACGGGAAAAGGGATGGTCAGCAGCTACAAGACCTCCTAGCTTACAGTAGGCGGGAAACTTCATCTGAGGGCCAGTTGGCTACGTAGATAACCGCTGACAGAAGTGAAGATCGCTTACACGCAATCTAAGTGCGATCCTTAAAATAATGAATAACGCAACCAACGTCTAAAAGGATGTTAAAAAGAATATTCAAACAATGCACACGAATGCCTCGTTGATAGGATTGAGAACTACAGCCGCAAGTGGCTAAAGGCAGAGAGTTAACTAAAAAAAAGTTAAAAAAGTAAAAAATATAATTTCCTGCATTGAAAATATTAATCCATGCTTAAATAACAAAAAATCCGCATGTAGCCCACTAAAGCTGAATCATGGGAAAAGGATAAGGCAGCATAAGCAAAATTCGGAACTACCACCGCAGGTGGCTAAAGAGTGAACTGAAAGAACTCAAGAATGTTGCCAACGATATAATTATCTGCAGTGAAAAAATGACTCTCTGTCTAAAGTTCAAAAGGCCGGCATGTAGAATCGCAGGAAGACAGTTAAGAAGCCCGAAACAGCAAACCATATTCAACGAAAGGAGATAAACGCTGACCTCAAATTGGTACGTCCAAAGGCTTCAGAGAAGGTGCAGCATGTGTGAAACGATCTAATCCACTCCCGAAAACCCGGAAGGAGCAAAACTCAGCGCTATATAAAAATAAGACCAGGTGCAAGCAACGTAGGAATGCTCTACTGATTAGGATGGCAGACGGGAGGACTTACGTCGATGTCGTCAAAGAAATATAGAAAAATGTGGAGCCTGAAAGACCAGAGCCCTGTATACGTATGGTATGATCTTGTTCGAGAATATCCTCATGTACCTCGACCTCGTCAAGTACGACTTCAAAGTTGTACACGATACATTATAGGCAATAGCCTCTTAAAAAATAAGAAACATTAATTGTGATGCGCATGTCAGAGAAGTATAAACAGCCACAAGGAAAACCATATTTAAGGAAGACAGCTTTAGGCTTCCTGAGAAAGACATAGCGCAACTCCTGGTCAAGAAGGAACTCAGAAAATCAACTACGTAGTATGAATAATTCACCGAGGAGTGGTCTTAACGCGTTGCTAGAAGTACGTTAACTTCGAACACATTTTCCTGTACTGCAAGGGGACAGATGGAAGAATTAGGCACTCTCGGCCATAAGGCGAGGGAGTAACAGACAAGAGCCTAAAGCCTAAAGATCTGTCTTCTAATCCACGATGCGGAAGGCATTTAACAAGTGAAACCCTATGATTCAAGTCCTCCAGATTAATCTACATCATAGTGCAACTGCAAAGAATTTGTTTGACGAGGTTACGAGAGAGAAAGATGCCAACCTACTGTTGATATTTGAAAAACCTCACAACAGGGGTGAGGTTGATTAACACTGTGACAACCTCATCCAGAATGTGTCATCTAGATTCGAAAGGAACATGCACCGCATGTTCAAATGAAATTCCGGCTAGGACCAAATATGTCGTCATGAAATTTGACAACACACCATCCTTTTGCCGGAGAGGCTGCTTTGGAACCTTCCCGAACGTTCGCTTTGGAGTGTCTAGTGCCTATGATACACAAGTAGAGGTAAATACAAGTATATTGCACGCGAAATTGGCAAGCATGCTGCTCGACCCGCAGTAACATTCAGCCGTAGGTTGGAACATTGCCAAAATCGATGTCGACGCGTTTTCCAGAATCATCATTGAGATGAAACCATGACAAGGACTAGGAGAGCGTCAGCCGAAAACGTTGTGAACTCTACCATAAAACTCATCACACCTGCGGGCAACTACTCTATGTCCAGGCAATAGCCATGTCATAATAAGCCTGTTAATGACATTAACTGTTAATACTTGTTAATAATAAGCCTGTAATAATACTGTTTGTCAGTAGAAATCGCTGAAAAACGGAGAGAATGTCACAAACTTTAAGGAATCGAAATGAGTCACGTTCCGGTATGCTGACATGCAGGTCGGATAGTAAAATCCTGCGTAGATTGATTAATCAAAACAAAGCTTGCTGATGACAAAACCTGGTTGAGAACATTGACAGGGATCCGTGGGGCTTGGTTTATAAGCTTGTCCTGCTGAAGCTCGGAGCCTCACGGACGTTCTGTGTGCTTGGGCGAAAAACATGAATGAGGTGTTGTTCAGGCTGTGCAGCCCGTTTGTTCCGGAACTTCATGTGAAAAATGCCCACTTGTGTGCCCGCTTTTCAGTGAAATTGAGCCGGACAAAGCAGTGCTGACGTTAGAAATGACGTTAAGTCATGGGACGTGATTGTACACCTGCCTTGCTCTGACATGTTACTGAGCACAGTCAATGCCCGTCTGTAAGAGGATGTGGTCCCAAAACGCTGGAAGCAAGCGAGTCTTGTGCTAATTAGCCAAAAAAGGGGATCCGGCATTATCATCTGCGTATTGGCCCTTATTTATGCTGATCGTCGCTGGAAAAGTGCTCGAGAATGTCATGAGTGAGAGATTTGGAGACAGAAGTGATTAAGTGGTTAATGCACTCCGGCACTCCTTAAATGCTGGTAGGTGGATTGATATTCTAAATGCTTTGAAATATTTCATGGTGCTACAGTATTTGATGCAGACATTGCGGGCCAACTTCAAGGAATAGACGCTCGTCTATCACACATTGCAGAGTCGGCAAAGAATGGATGCGACATTAGGGGTGACACAAGGTTCCAATCTTGACTTTGACGTTTTCTTTTTGAATGGGATGATTCCTATGTGAGCTATTAAAGTTTTTAATACGTTATACTTTTTCATCCTTTTGTAAATGTAACTGGAAAATTTGGGCAAATTTGTGGAGCTGTAGTGTTGATAATGCTGATGTAAAATAACCCATGAAGGTCCGCATAGAACATTTTTTGTTTGAATTTAGGATTTTAGAATTTTTTGGAACAATGAAAATATTAAATTTCGTTTCTCATAGTTTCCTTACTATTCACTTTAAATGTCGTTTAAACAAGTAAAACAAATACAAAATTATGCTCACACAAGACCTTATGCAGATGTTACCTTAAGAAAAATCAATTTTTATCCAATAATTAATTGAAGAAAACAAGTCGCGTTCATTGATTACCAAATTCAGCGGAATCGCAGATCGAATTGTTAAGACTTAACATTTTTAATCTTGGTCATCATGCAATAACGAGGAATGATGAGCGAAAATCGCTATAAAAATTCTATAAATTAATTTTTTTTCTTGATGAATCGAAATCATTGAATTTCTGCACAAAACAAGCAGAATGAAAGAAACCAAGTGACAACAAATTCACAAATCAAACCACAATTCATCTACCTTCTATTTATAGCCAAGAAGAAAATATTTATTTTTAGCAAAATTAGCAACCCGCTAGTTAGATAAGTTTGCTTTTATTTTATCACAATACGTGTTAAATGGGACTCTATTCAATTGCTAAAAAGCTTCCAATAGCGTCACTTATCCAATCAATCATTCAATTCTTCGCATATTCGGATTCCACGAAAAACAGAAAAGAACGCAATAAATGTCGCAATAAAAATCGATGCCACAATCAACGATTCAGTAGCCAAATTGAAAGATATTTTGGAGGTGTGTTCTGTCTGCAGTGCAAAAAACCATTGGAAAAAAATTGTATTGGTCAGAAAAACGCCATTTCCGATTCTGCAAACTACGTAACATATGATGACCAAATATAAAGTGATTGCATATGCTTAATGATAAGTAAGAATCAACACCTAAACATCTTTATGTCAATGGTAAAACACAAAGCTGGTAGATTTCCATGAAACCATTTCCATTTCCATGAAAATCTTGCAGCTCACTGCAATATTCATAAACAATTACTCGTGATTTCATTATCCTAAGAGTTTACTCTGCTCATTCGAATTTTTATAGTAGGATTGAAATTACAAATTAAACTGAAATTATTACCTCGCACGTACTTGCATGTGGAGTATTTTTAATGACATGAAGATCCCTTTCAAATTTAGGGATACTTTGAGTAAGGGTAGCCTATACACATTCGCAGTCATTAGCCAAGCATTATTACCTATGGATTGATTAAAAACTCCCTAACTCGCACACCCTCTCTGTCTCCTTTTAAGCGTTCGTATCTCTTTCTTCGCGATGCCCGCTGAAAGTGTTATTGCTGGTAACGTACTACGGTATGAGTTTATTATAGAGTTCGTAATGTTACTAGTGAAAACCATGCAGCGATAATTCTTCTTTAATCTTCGAATTAACAGTAGAAAATATGACCAAAGATCTTAGAATAAGCACTAGAAAATGACAAAAGACTTGCCGGTCTGGATGGAGTCGTCAAAGAAGATTCCATCGCCTGGACGGAGAAACAGATAGAAAATCCAGAATCCGCCCTTTGTGGAAGACTCCTCAATACTTCTAGACTACCCACGTAATATCTCCCCTGTCAATCGAAATAAGAACCCTGGATGTGAAGAATCATTTTAGCATAGGAATCCTGATTCTTTGCCTTTTTTTTTACGCCCTGAGTGTCGGACTCCCCCGATACCGGACCACCGACTAAATACCTCCTCTGTCACACCGAGAACCTAGCCTGGAACTGTTTGTCACATTACTTCGGACTTGGCCTCATTAATCATCGCTTAGCGATGTCTTCAGGCTAAGGGAAATCTCTCTTCACGGATGGATAGGAAGGAATTGCGATTAGTAACTATAATATTGCGTTACTGAGATGTTCCCTCCCTCGCCAAGCGATTCATTATGTCCTTCTTTATAATGAGTACTGTCCGTACGTAATGCGACACACAGTTCCAATTGTCCTTTGATTTCATCATTTTTCCCGTTAAATTTTCTGGGGAAATTACGCCAATTTTCTCCGAGAGATGCGAACGGAGTCTTGTAAATCTATTACACGTAAAGAACGTGTGGCAGGCGTCATCCGTCATCCCCGGGCAGAACACGCAAGTTGGGGATAATGTCTTTCCCATCTTATACAGGTAAGACTGAAAATACCCGTGACCACTGAGTAGTTGCGTCAGATAATAATCAGTCTCACCATGCATTCTGTCGAACCACGGCTCCAAGTCACTTTTCAGCCGTGCGGTCCACCTGCCTCGCGTTTCGTTTTCCCATGTTTGCTGCCACAAGATTCGGGTTCTTCTCCGTTCCTCTCGGCTGACGGTTTCTCTCACCGACTCCCCCTACGTAAGTATACACGTTTCCGTTCGTCTGCAAGTAACATAATTGGAACCAGCCTCGAGATTACCAGCACTGCAGGTTCAGAGACAGTGCGGTATGCAGCAGCTATCCACAAAGCTCCTTGCCTCTGCACCTGTGCCAGACGCCTTCAGTGCGTCTCTTTACTAGGAACGTCAGCCCGAACCTCGAAGTCATACAAGAGCACTAACTCCATTGCACTCATCAGTAGACGTCTTTTGCTGGAGGTTGGCCCCTGCGTGTTGGCCATAATGCGGTTTAGCGCCGATACCCGCACGGAGGCCTTATCCGCTGTCGCTCGAACCTGCTCGAGAAAATTCATCTTCGAGTCAATCATCAAGCCAAGTTATCTGATTGATTCTTTTGACTCGATGATCATTTCCCCCATCCGAACCGGCATAACATGAGGGATTCGCTTCTTGATGAGGACGACAACCTCGGTCTTTCCCATGCGCTAGGTTAAGCCCACGGTCTGTAATCCACTCGCTCACTCGGCGTATTACCGCACCCAGTTTGAGCTGCGTCCGTCCGACAGTACGTCCGGCGACTAGTACTGCTACGTCATCTGCGTAGCCAACCAGGCGCTACTAGTGTTATGAGCGGTACTATTCGTCTCGAGTAATGATTGTGGGCTTCTGCCTGCTGGACCGCGCTCACTACCTCTACTATTGCACCAATTGTGGATCGACCAGCCCTGAAGCCGTACTGCCGAGGAGACAGATCCCCGGCAGTTCGAATGGTTTCTTCAAGTCTTTCTCTAATGAGCCTCTCGAGCACCTTCCCAGCGGCGTTCAGCATACATAGGGGCCGATATGCAGATGGTTGCTCCGCGTTCCCCTTCCCCTTGTGGATCAGCACGAGCCTCGCCTCTTTCTAGCAATTTCGAAACACGCCCTCCCGCAAACAGGCATTGAAAGTGGTGAGCAGCTTTTCAGGACAAAGTTGATGTGCAAGCTGTATCACTTCCGCTGGTATACCGTCTGGTTCTGGGGCCTTTTTCGATTTTAAAGCTTTTACCGCATCATCCAGCTCGATAGTGGTAAAAAGTGGGCATTCTCCGAGACATTCAACATCTGCATCATCGGGACGAATAGGATGCATAGGGAAGAGCGCTCGAACAATCTGGTCCATTTTTTCCGTTTCAAGGACACAGGGCCTCCTTGCAGCTCCTAATTTCCGCATGGCAAGCTTGTAACCCAGCCCCCACGGGTCTCTGTCGATGTCCACAACTAGGTTGCGCCACCAGCGAGCCTTGCTTTCGTTAATTAACCTACGGAGAACTTTTCTAGCCGACCTGTATGCCAGCGTAGGGAGTGTGACTCGTCTCGATTTCTTAAACGTTGAGATTCGCGGCGGAGTTTATGACATTCTCTCCACTTTTCGGCGATTTCTGCCGACCACCAGTATACAGCAGGCTTATTGTGTCGAGGCCGTCGCCTCCGAGTTCTACGAGGAGACCGCCTGTTCTGGTCGCTCTTACTGTTCGTATACAGACACCGTTGTTTTTCGGGCTCCACATTTTGCCTGATTTCCTTGAGGACCTCGGCGTAAGTTCTCCCGTCTGCAAGTTTGATCAGTAAAGCATCCCTGCGCTGCTTGTTTCTGGTCTTTTTTGGCAGTGCGCTGTGTTTCGTGCCTTCTTGCTTTTCATGCGCCTGCTTGGAATCTTTTGTTATCGCTTGATGTATCTTCTTCGCAGCCTTCTGTTGCGATTTAGAGCGCACCAATTGAAAGCCATCATTTTTCTCCTCCCCTTGACTGTTGTCTCCTGTCTCGACTGTTATCGGCCCCTTCGCCCTTTTCCTACGGTCAGGTTTAAGTGGACTACATGCCGCCCTTTTGCCTTTTACGAGAGGCGTAGCATTTTCGGTGAAGGGAGTTTTATTTTCTGGAACTTTCTTAAGCTCTTTCAATTCACTCTCCGCCCGTAGCCACCTGCAGCGATAGTGCTGGATCCTATCAACGAGGTCCTCCAATTCGTCAATCCCATTTTTGATGCCCTTGTTGACATTTTTTTGGACATTCGTTGAATTTCTCATCACTTTTATTATAGCGCTTACGTTCCTTGTTAGACGCTCTTCTTCACTTCTGTCAGTGGCTATTTTCGTTATCAGCTCGTCCTCAGGCGAAGTTCTCGATATACTGTCAGCAGGAGGGTCTTGTTGTTGTTATGTATCGTTGGTTTCGTCTTCCACGTTGTTCAGTATATGACTTTTAATGGCCCCTGGAGAATGGCACTTCGGGTCGATGACTCCGCTGCCCGAAGCCTCCACTACGCTTCTGGTATCATTCGCTCCATCGCCTTGTGTAGGAGGAATGTTTTAGAAAAGCACCTTTTTCGCTGTTGCAAAGCGTTCGATGGAGGTTTGCTTGCACGATGTTTTCTCGTTGCCTTGATTAGGCTTGGCTACTCTTTGAGGCGGAGTTCGCAGTAGTTTTGGCCTTCGGGCGAACATGCTTGCGTCGTTGATTATTTCACTTGTAATTTTGGATGACGGGCAACCTCGTCAAGCCCCCCCACCACGACAAGGTAGCACCCATGGGGGGATGCCTTTTAAAGATTAAATGTCTTTAAATGATAAAGATCGCTCCATCGCAGACATTTTCAAGTGCCAGGGCTCCCTGAGTATAACGTACCATAGGATTTCGTTGTCAGTCGTCGATTTGTCAGCTATCCTTAGCAATTCTTTGGCTATATTTTTGGTGATGAGCACTCTAATATCACTTAAAAGAAGATGCCGCTCACTTGAACGTGTGCACGCACAAAATGAATTACTGGCGTAATCCAAATTCCCCAGTCAAATGTTTCCCTGGGCTTTAGCAAGGAGGATGATGAGAATCTCCACTACGGTTCCGAGAGACCGTTCGATATCACTTCTGATCCCTCTGAAATTTCATACAGAGATAGTAACACCACAAGTAGACTTATATTTAAATGACGACTCCACGCAAAAACTGCGAGAGGGGTAATATCGTTTATTGGAAAAGATTAGAGGAAGTTGGTCCACTCATTTAGATCTAACACCATTCGATTGGGAATTTATTTGAAGCATAGCGTAACCACTGAAAAACGCAAACAGATCTGAGCCGTATCACAAAAAAAAAACAATGCCCCATGCCCTAATGCCCCATGTAGCAACTGAAGTGAGCTTTTCAATATAGAGAGCTTAGATATAAAGCCACGAGATCACTATGACGAGCTTTCGGAGCTTAACTGTAGGAGGGGTGTTCAAAAGGTATGGTGAATGAATATGTTCGAGAGATGTAAAGTAAAATATAATTTTCTTTTTCCATATAATTGCATTTAGGTTAATACGTTTTAAATATCTTTTTTCCAGATCTAATATTCATGATATAATAAAATCTTCTTTTTGAGCACTTATAAAATTCCTTGCAGCGGCTATCAGTTCTTCATAATTATCAAATTATTCGCAATGAAAATCTGACAAACGTCTATGTTGAACTCACAGCATTTTTCAAGTACTTACTTGACAGTAAACAATTGGTCTATTGTCGATCTAGAAGCTCTAAAGCCACCTTGATACTCCCCAATAATAGTATTAATAGTATAATAATTAATTATATAATGATATACAGTAGTAAGGCGTAGGATCTGATTTTACTTTCTAAAATTTTTTAAAATATTTTGTAAGCCGTACAAAGTAGTGATATGGCTCTATAGTTTTCGCTCTGTTGCCTATCACCTTTTTGTGGATATGGTATCTAACTGATTAGCTCTACCAGTTCGGCATATGTTCTTTTTGCCTGATTTGCTGGATAATTTTGTCGATGGCTTCCTGAACACTGCTGCAACTATATTTAATGGCCTCCACTGGACTTCCATCGATGCCCAACGCTTTATTATTCTTTTGGACTTTGATGGCGGAACAGACTTCATCCAGTGTTGGTGGGGCAAATGAAAGCTCTCCAGGAAAATGTATATGTATAGACTCCAATGCTCTGTAACTGTGCAAAAGGTTAAGGAGTTGCTTGAAATATGAAGCCCATCTTTCCTTAATCCTGCTATCATTAACGATAATGTTGAATGACATTGAAGAAAGGGTTAATTCAAGCTTCTTATTCTAAATTTTTTTATAATTAAACCGACGTCACTCATTCTAAACTCCCAAGAACTTTAGTCCATGAATCACGTCTTCCGTTCGAGAAATCCGAGTAATAATTCGCAACTCTCATCAATCCAGTCAAATTTGCGCTTTTTGGGTTTTCCCTCTAGTCTTCGTCCATCAGGCTCACATGTGAATACCTTTTACTGTTCTTTCGTGTCCTTCATCCATAGCACGCAGTAAGGCCATTGTAGCTTCCACCGTTTTAAAATGTTGAAGATGTCAAAAGTTCATACAGGTTTTGTCCCTTTGCATTTCTCTCGTATAATGCACGTTAGGTCACCTGTCATTAAAATACCCTTATTTTGTTTCCGAATGTTTACTTCAGTTTATATCTCACTAACTTCAAAAAATTAAATTACATTTCAAAATCAAAAATCAAATTAAAAAAGGAACCTTATAATCATCTTATATCGTCTTATTAACTTAACATAATAATATGACTAGGTTACTTATCTTCATTACTCTACATGTAACTCAAGATCCCATTTAAACGTAACAACGATAACACTAGCATTGAAGTGACTTTTCTTATCCCTATATCAAACGCTTTCCACCATAATCGCTTAGCAAATTCAAATATATTTAAGCTTTACCGGATAAATCAATGATTGAAGCTTTTCGCATTAAATAATTTCAATTTACCATTTGAAATTAAATTAATTAGCCTTGGAAGCTTCACGATCCTCTTTACGTCGTTTCAACTTTGTTAACTGTGCTTCACGGTACATTTTTCTTAGAAATTTATGTTAACACAAAGTTTATATGAACGCCATTGGATATAGGAAAGCACTTTCGCTTTCAATTTGAATTTAGTATACGATTCAAACTTAAAAAATTCGTACACTTACATTTCCTCTGCAATTTATTCTCCCGTAACTCTAATCGATTATTTTATTTGTCAAAAATATTTGCTAACACCAGCTTAAGGTACTATTACACTGTTAACGCAAAAAAAACAGTCATTTTTGGAATTTTTCTCCTCGGAACCTATTGTATATACTGAAAAACGGCTTTCACCCAGTTTTTATATATATCGTCAGCTATCAAAATGCTTAAGAATGCTTAAGAAACTGCTCAGCAGAAGGCGTTAGGAAAGTAAGAATGTGGCGACACTGCCACTCAAACCATCAAATATGGAACGATGTAAGGATCGGCAGGATATTAATTTTTTGACAGGTTCCTGTCATCACTCTCTCGCAATTGAACCGCCATATTTTATAGACTTGAATTTTCGTAGATAATAAATATATTTTATTACATTGTATCCAACGTGTTTTTATATGGACTTAGGTTGAGTGAATCCCTAAATTGGTGACCCCGACGTTATTCCCCCGGTTAAAATAACATTTCGATTGACACTCAACCGTGAAAAACCTTGTTTTCGTGAAAGTGCAATGCATTTCTCTAAATGGCTACCGCACCGAATGTTGA
Source organism: Stratiomys singularior (assembly GCA_954870665.1). Classification (NCBI taxonomy): domain Eukaryota; kingdom Metazoa; phylum Arthropoda; class Insecta; order Diptera; family Stratiomyidae; genus Stratiomys; species Stratiomys singularior. The sequence goes on along the minus strand of OX940881.1, from coordinate 27,688,079 downwards.
GACCCTGAAAACATCTAAAAGCCCAAGTGTGTTACCACCGATCGCGACGCGACCTTCAACATCCGCGAATCTGTTCGTAGAGGCGTCGCGAATTACGAAATTCCCGGCATTTTACAGACCGGATCCCGAATTCTGGTTCGAGCAGGTGGAAGCCACTTTTCATACCCATCACATCACGCACGACGAGACAAAATTCAAGTTCGTCATCCAGTATGTTGAACCGGACATTTTGTCTCACGTCATTTCGGTCGCTAGGAATCCGCCGTTGGAAAAAAAATATGAAGCCTTAAAGCAGCGGATATTGATGGCATTCGCAGAATCCACGGAGTCAAAATTAAGGCGGATATTCCAAGGCCAAAATCTAGAAGACAAGAAGCCATCACATCACTTGCAGGATCTGCGCAATACGGGAGGAGAGCAGGTAACGGACGCGATGCTCCGGTCGCTGTTGTTGGAGCAACTTCCCGAAAATATAAGAGTCGTTTTGGCCATAGCAAGCGAGCCCGACGTAGAGAAACTTGCAAAGATGGCAGATTTAATGTTGGAGTTGCAAAATCCACCTGGAATCTCAACATTTCGTCCAAGTGCTATCCCAAATCCTAGACCGTCTTGAGAAATTAGAATTGCAGACGCAAAACCGATCTTATTCTAAAACGCGCAGCAGATCGAGCGGGTCTAGGGGAAAATTTTGCTTTTTCCACACGCGCTTTGGCAAACTAGCTAGAAATTGCAAAACACCCTGCCAATGGAAGAATTCCGGAACGACGTCAGAAAACTGAATTCGTCGTCTCGCGTCTCGGCAGCCGAGGACGACTCACCCCACCAACGCCGACTTTTCATTACGGATAAGAAATCCGGACTGCGATTCTTGGTCGATACAGGTGCTGACGTGTCAGTCCTTCCAAAATCAAATCAGCACAAAGTACCATCGAAGTACAAATTATATGCTGCCGACAATACACCCATCAGTACGTACGGTGAAAAATTTTTAACATTGGATCTCGGTTAGCGACGACAATTCCCTTGGAGATTTACAGTTGCAAAGGTTCAACAAACCATCATTGGAGCAGACTTAATACGTCATTTCGGTTTGTTGGTTGACCTTCGCAGAAAGTTAGTCGTGGATAACGAAACGAACTTGAAATCCATCGGCGATATTCACGAGAATGCCAGTTTTAGATTATCAACTGTTTCACCACACCAACCTTATCACTACTTATTGAAAAGGTATCATGATGTAACTCTTCCTGGTAGCATTAAAAAGGTCATGAACCACGGCGTCTACCACCACATATTAACGAACAGACCACCTGTAGCTGAGCGAGCAAGGAGACTATCGCCAGAAAAGTTGCGCGAAGCAAAAGCAGAGTTCGAATTTATGCTTGGACTCGGCATATGTCAACCTTCGAGTAGTCCGTGGACAAGCCCGCTTCATCTTGTGGCTAAGAAAAGCGATCATTGACGCCCATGTGGTGATTATCGCCGTCTCAATGCTGTCACCATCCCGGATAAGTATCCTATCGCCCATTTAAATGAGTTCACCTATAATTTGAACGGATGCAAGATATTTTCAACGTTGGATTTGACGCGTGCATATAATCAAATCCCTGTAGCACCCGACGATATTCCGAAGACTGCCGTTATCACCCCATTTGGAGTAATTGCATTGCATTCTGTAATGTGGAAGCTGAGAAAAACTTTCATCCGTATCGCTGTCCCCAATATAGTATAAATATCTGGCATCATGTAATTTTCATGATCTTTTGAAGATTTCAATCTCTCTCTGCACCTCCATCCCCCCTGAACTACCGTCGTAATTTGCGGTGCAAGTTTCTTTGTGTTCAGACTCATACCAGTCTTTGAATTCAACCTTCTTCGTCTCTGATCATCGAATGTCGCAGGATTTGCACGATTTAGAAGAGACACAATAATCCAACACCTTTTTCGAATACTTTCCTATAACTGTAGTCAGACCGAAAAGCGAGGACAATCTTCGCTTTGACCAAGAGTCATCACCGGAAACAGTTAAATCGTTTTCTGACAGCCCGTAATTTTTATTCGACTCGCTCATTTTTCTTCACCTGCTTTTTTTAGAACAAGGTTGGCAACAGCGGATGTTGTAGCTTCTACTGTCCATAAAAACTGGGGTTGAATACGTCACAAAGATCCATTAGAGAACAAAAAAGTTGCAGTCCATTCAGACCCACGCCAATCAATCACAGGATGAAAATTATTTTCCTATTCTTCTCGTATGCATTATGCACGACTGGGCAAGATAGAATTATATTTTCTTCGTCGCAAGAACATTTCAAAACTAACCTGAGCCCAGGCCTTCGTATACTCGTTCTGCAAAATTGTATATCGCCGTTGCATTTTTTACACTTCACATAGTTCGATAACGTTTCAAATAGCGTTTCGATAACGTTTTCAAACTATGCAATAGTCATTGGGGTTAGATTTGGACTGTAGCATGGGTGCCAAAGTCCAAGAGGAACACATCTTGAGGCCCAGATACAATACTGCGTGACGGCAATGCGAGAGCGCGATGCGATTCTCGCTCGTCAAAAGAATCAATTCGTAAATTCGCGACGCAAATTTACAATGCACGCGATGCGAGGAAGAATAATATTCATATGACAAATGTCAAATTGATGACGTGACAAATGTAATTTGATTCAAATTGTTTTTGATTTTTTAAAAGTTTGATTTTGGAGTTTTCCTTCGTTTGGCGAATAATAGCCTCAACAAGGATGTTCGAAATTTTTATTCAAAATTCATTCTGAATCACTCTCCTACTTAAAAAGTAATTAAGGCGTTTGAATTTCAAACTTCATATACGCGCCATAGAGCATCTCACAAACGTCACGCAACTCGTTGCGAGGAATTTTAGTTTTTCCGAATATTTTTCGTCTCGCATCAACGCATCGCAATCATTGTACGATGTTGTATACAAACGCATGTTACGAAAACTGCTTGACATTTGCTGCGAGACTCTGGTCGTGCTCTCGTGTCGCAGTCTTGCACTATTGTATTGCGGCCTTTACGTCAATTTTGTTAGCTTTGAGCCTTTCACTTTGACTTAGGCTTGTGCCTCTTTCATGCCACTGCATCAACTTTTAATTTAACTCACGGTTATATTGGCGAATCAAGCTCATAGCGGAAGCATATACAGTCTAAGAGAAGTCAACCGAGAGTATTAATCAAGCCTGTTTTCAAGATTTCCTCATTTTGCTCCTACAAATATACTTACAGGTAAATTTGACGCACTCTCGAAGTTTTGTGAGCATTCTACGCCGCATCTCTCGAATTTTAATTTTTCAAAACTTAAAATCCGTAAAAACTTTTCCATATGATTTTTTAATGACAACCTTAATGTAATTACACGATCTCCTGAAGTTATCCAGGAGTTATCATGGAACGAAAAACATGAATTATTAAATTTCTGTAAAAATTTTCTCAACCCATTCTTAACATAGTAAAAATATAATCTTAAAAAAATAATATAAGAATACAATCTCAAAACGCTGGATTATATATCAATAGTCAAGCAAGACATATTGTTACACGAAATCAATAGTTAGATCATAAATGACAGAAAATTTCAACATGCAGTTGCATATGATATCAATGTTTGCTGATGCAACCCTATAAAAAATGAAATGAGCTTTTGCAATATAAAGTCCGTGAATATTAAACTCTTTAATGGACATGTTAAAGTGATGCCTAGTAAAGCACACAAGGTGTACACGTGCGTTTGATGGCGCTTTCATTCCAAATACAAGGCTTTGGTTCGATCAGTATTGTTATACGAATGTCAAATCTGATCTTCCAGCATGCTCGTATGATGGAAAGGTACGAAATTTAGATCAGAAATCATTCGTACCAAATCGAAAACTTCATCATACTACCAAAGTGACAACGATCGATTTTTTCATTTTCATCTTTAAGCTTTTATTTTTTCTCACCACTGACTCCATACCCCATACCCACTCTAGCATTGATCCCCAAGTATTTGACGTTACGTTTGGCTCATATTGTCACGTGTTCGTGTTCTGTAATTTCATAATTTCATGGCTCATATTGTCACGTGTTCGTGTTCTGTAATTTGTTGTATATTTCCTGTGAATAAATAGTTATAGGTATAATTTGGAATTTTTTTATTATATTCAATTGGAAAAACATTTGCGGTTTCCTCCTTTCACATTAACTTAGTGTTAGTGTTCTTTACTGGTTACGCTTTACCTCGAACAAACTCTTAATCTGACATTATTTGACTCCGATTTTCCAGATGTGATGGTAAGTCAAATATTTCGGAACATAAAGACAAATGCGAAAAGATGCGCAATAAAGCTCCTTTTATTTGCTTCATGTGGTATTTGTACCTATTTTTTGTTATGCTCCTCCGAAATGAACGATTTTTGGAAGTTACGTATTCTCTTTTGCTTCCTTTTGAACATCGCCGGTATCTTTTCACTCATTGCTTCATTTAAATTATCGATTTTCTTAAAGTATCTCTTTAGCTTTCCATTAGGTTTTGAAAGCTTTGAATGTATTAAACCTTAGATGTTCCGTCATCTACAAAACATTCTCTTTTCAAGTTCTAGCTCGGTTTATAAGTGGAGAGAATAGGCTAATCGGGCTTGGAATAAGCTCTTTCCCTCACGATGTTTTCGTATCATCCATTTTCCATCACAAGTTATCATCCGGTCAAAAAAGTTTCGTTTTTTCCGAGCAAGCGGAGATATCTATATAACGCCTCGATCATTCAAATTGTTCTTGCTTAACTGATGAGGCACCCATCTAGAATATTTAGAGACCAATCCTAACTTTCAGATATGGTCGGAAATTTTTGTTGAGTTGGGCTCAGCTTCTCTGCAATCTCCCATGTTGTCTGAAAGGGATCTTGCTCTTTCATAGTAGTCATAATCATAATGTCATCATCAATGAAAGATGGCCGCCCTGAACGTGACTTGTCACTAACGTCGAAATCAATTGCATCAAATTTTTCAAACCATTTTCTGCACGTTCCATCACAAAATGCCCCTGCACCAAAGCTTTCACTGAATTTCGACAGACTTCTGTAGAATTTTTTCTTTGTTGGAATTCATACAAAATATAGTGGCGTAAATGAACTTGATCGGTACCCTTGTTTTCACGATCGCATCTCACTTAATATTGACGTGAGACATTTTTGTTTCAGTTTTTTTTTAGGAGAGCGATAACCATATATGTCTCAAACCAACATGTGCACATGGATTGCAACTTGAAGTAACATTATCGGACAGAATTTTCTGGTAGAAATAATATTTCCATAGCATTGTCAGTATTACTAGCTGCGTTTTTATTCTGATCGAAATTTTCGTGCGCTTGTGTTTTTTGGAAAGCTTGCCAATTCGTAGTATTCCTTGTTTTAAGAAGTTCGCCTACGTAAACGTCTTTTATTACGAAATGGAGCAGTTGATGATCGGAAGAGAGAGTGCTCGTCGAGTACCCTGATTTGAGCGTTCTGTTGGAAGTCTCAAGAGATTTTTAAGTTCAAAATGTATTTAAACGAAGTGTGTTGCTTCGTTGAATAAATGCAGGCATACATCTCTTTTTATCATGAATCTTTTTAATGATGTGCTTGCTTGATTGCTTCTCATGCTTCCCGAGTGCCGATAGTAAGTATTCAAGTCATCTGTTATCAATAGTGGACCATTTAGGTTGAAAAAAACTTGCAAGTTTTGCGTGAGTTGTTGGTTTCCTGGGAGGCGATGAGTGTAAACTCAAACAAGCTGGTTTCACTTTTGATTGCAGTGGATTCAGCATGCTCAAACAAACCATGTGTAGGTGATATCATGGCTCACTTTATGTCTTACGAGGACTGCCATTCTACCTCTTCTAGCTATAAATCTGTGATTTCTGTACAAATTGTGGTTCGAGAAGTTGAAAAGGGTTGTACGGTTCAGGAAGGTTATATGAGGAAAATTATATCGAAATTCGTTCTGTTATGAACATTTCCTGACAGAACCAATCTTCTGACAGAAAGAATTCGGATTCGATGTCTGTATAGTAATGTGATTCGCGGAAGGTTGGTATAGCCCACAACATTCCTTCAAACATCACCATGTGACCTTTGATGGGTGGGAGGGGGGGGGGGGTGTTAGGTACAGCTTATGCCTTTCGTGTCTTGAGTCGTTTACTTTGGAATATTCTTTTTGGAATGAATGTTGCTTGTTTTGTGTCGTAGACGATTACTCGCCTTCACCAAATTATGCCTTCTTTGGTGTTTGCTCTTTCTTCTTTCGGTATTGTTACAGGTGATGTAGTCCATCACACTACACATAATCATCTTAAACGTAACAATTGCTTGAAGCACATCCAAATTGCTGACACTTATGACAGATGTGTCTCATTTATTGATTTCGTGCCGTATGATTGGTGCGGTTTATGGCATATTGGTATTGTTTGGTTGGTAGTTTTGGGGTTGGCTTTAAAGCTATTATCAAATGCCAGGATATTCATTATTGGTTTCGGTGTCAGAAGAAATAGAAATTCCTCACCGTGTCTAATATATTCGTCTGATTCTTCTGCTTTTGATCACTGGTTTAGATCAGTCTTCTTCTTCTTCTTTATCATGTTCGGTAACTTCTTTACATGGCGCTAATTGAAAATACGAGCGATACGACCTTTCTCTTCTTTGGGGTTTCTGTTGAAGTTTGATAACTGGGCTACAACCAGTCGTTTCAGGACGAGTTCGTCTTTCTCATTATGGTATTCTCAAAGTATAACGTGTAATTATTCCACATGGAGTGGTGCGTTTTACTGATGCTCCCTCGTTAGCTGAAGCTGCGGTAGAACTTCATTAAGTCGCTTCTATATTTTCTAGCGTTCCTTAAGTTGCTTTGTAAGTGACTCTCTTTGTCCGTCTTTCTATCTGTTTGTCTTTGTCCGTATCTTTTTCATGATCGAGAGCTGCTTCTTTGATTACTCCAATATTCTACCAAGGAATTTATTTTCTTGTTTTTTGTATTTTATTCGCAGACAAAATGAATTTTCCATGATTTAAAAAATGCTTCTAACTCGTTAAACGTTGTTTTTTCCCTAAGGATTTTTTAAATATATTATTTAGATGTTACATTCACCCAGTATGACAAGATTTCGCCCTGGTATTCAGGTATAACAAGAAAGGCTGCAGTGTATGCCAAGCCCTTTGGTGTCAACATAACAAAATGATAACCAAACAATTTCAAAGAAAGGGCAAAAATAATATAAAAACCCTAGATAACAGGCACGAAGTATCCAACGACTGGACATTTAAATATCCCGACCAAAATAAGAAGGAAAAAAAGGGTAGAAAAGTTTCGTTTGGACTTTCCTAGTCTCATTCATAAACCGTTCAAATTACTGAGACGGAATCTGACCGAAGTCGCACCTTGAACGACGTTGCAATACCTTGCCAACACGAAGCTAGGGGCTCTCCATGGATTCTGTACGGCAACAGAATTAAACTGATGATTTTCTGAAAATCAAGGGGTACATACGTTCATACAGTTGACCACGGAAATAATTACAACACAAAAACATCGATAACATATAACTAGGCCTGAACTAGCTCCGGTAGCATTAAAGCAAATGCTCTTACACCGCTCTCTATATCAATGAAAGCTCCAATATTTATCAAATAATTTATTTACATTAATCAGATTCAATTCGATGATATACATAAATGTATATGTATGTATCCCGCATTTAGCCTTCTCTTCTATGAAAATATATAACTTTTTGCTATTTTACAAAACAAGCATACATAAATATCTTAAACAAGAGTTGAAATTAGAGAATTTTCACATAGTGTAGTAGAACGGCTTGGCCGTTTGTCACATTTAGAGCTTATGCAGGTCTGACAGGATACAGCAACAACATGCTGGTCCTGTCGACATCATCCAATTTTTTTCTATATCCTCATAGCTTTAAATAACCTAAAAACTTAGCCCCCACAGAGGGTTGTTCTGTGCTTAATTGTAGAAATTTGCTATTTACTTATTTGCCTACATATCCTTGTAACGTATTTAATTTAAATACTTATCACTCGGACATTTATACATAAGATTTATTTTCCTAATATCACCTATGCTTAATCCAACACGTTGCCCGATCTTCACACCATCTACTAAGGGTAGTATGGTTGGTCTGCCATTTTTCGAGAAAGCCTTTTCGCCGTAGTGCATGACACTATCATAGTCGTAAATAACGCCAAAATCCGTGACATACAAAGGACTCAATTTGTCAAAGGCAAACAAATATTCCGATGGAATATTTTCGGTCAGAATTTGTACATAGTCATCACGATCAGCGGCCATGTGTTCATGTTTAAATCCCAATGCATGCAAGGACTCATGGATTATTGTTCCAATGTACAAACATCCCTCCGGTGTTAAGTTTATTCGCTGCTTTCCTCCAATTCGGCCAACATGCGAATTACATCCTCCACTGTCACCCTGCAAGAAAAGACAACGTTTTAGCAAAATATTTAGTGAAACTTTGCTTTGGTTCTCAAATTTAATTCTGTTTTTAGACATCAATACATGAATTATTGGAACAAAGCAATTACTCGAAATGAATCGTTGACAAATTGTCCAACTCAGACGATTTGTCCACTTTGCGCAAATTCAAATATGTCTTAGAAACGCGTCAGTCATGTAGCCAAGTCTTTGATATGGGTATCAAACAATAGCTAGTAAAACAATAGACGATAAAAATAAAGTTGGATGTTTTTAATCAAAAAAAATTTTTTTTTATTCAATTCGAATAAAGGTTTCATGGATTCTTCATATTTTAATCAAGGCAGTGAACCTATTAGTCTACCAAGCTCCTGAATTAATAAAAATATCATTATTTGTTCAAGCCAGCGGGTCTGTTAATAGACTGGAAACATAAATGAATGAAATTCCTGCAAACAATCAGCTGCACTAGCCAAGCCACTAAATTTTTATCTGTTCTCTCTAATTAAAGATAGATTATGTTAACGATATCATCTGTAATCCGCATGGCTTTCAAACCACAAGTCACGAAATAATTCTTTTAATTTTTTTTGTTTGTCAACTTCAAAAACTAGCCGCGTAAACTATTCAATTTTTCCATTTGATAACGTTAAATATTTTAAAATTATTGTGTTACTATGAAAGCTAATAAGATTGATCTATTTGGAATTTGAACGTTTGAAATTTATCATAACATTTGATCAATAAACAAGTTTAATCCTCCGAGTATTGTGATTCTACTCATTTATTCAATTTTCTCATGCGTACACAGACCTTTCAAAATACACACGCGCAATAGAAGCACATTCACAAAAAACACATAAAAAATGTTTAATTGATTTCAATAATTAAAAATCTATTGCATAAATTAGGTCAGAATGAAACACGTTTCGTGAGACGTGTAAAATGGGGTTTACTTCATTCGAGACCTTCAGTCCCTAGGTCCAGAAGACCACGAATGTACTCTTATCTGGCACCTTTTTCTAACGTACTCAATCTTTGGGCAAAATTTCAAGGCTATTGAGGAAGGCCAATCCAGAATATATACTCAAATCTAAACCAACGGAAGAAAATATCGAATGGGTAACCAATACAAGTTCTACCCTTGACTGTCACCTTAGGATTAAAGGATGCAATGATAACCAAATACCGACAAAGACTATCCGATCATAAGCATGATCGAAAGGGTATACCTAAGTAACGTGAACCCTTGTGAAAATATACAGCTCTTTTTTATCGAAATGGTATATTCCTTTAACCTGACAAAAAGCAAAAAGAGATTTCGTAACAAAATCAACAAAATCCGGCCAAAAAATAGCTAAGGACGCTCCATCCTCAACCTTCATGCTTGTTTTGGTGAAAAAGTGGATGAAGATATGCTACTCAAGATTATCCGCTTTGATGATGGGGCATAAAACGTACAGTTAACCCGTCGGAAGAGACCATCTCAAAAGGCTTTGCGAGCCCACCCCAGCAAAAAGCTAAACGAAGAACATTAAGAAACTAAAAAACATACAAATATAAAGGAACAAACTAGAGGTGAATCATTAGCCCCGAGAAACAAGGGGAAAAACTCTCGGGGAGCATCAACCATCCACGGTGCATGCGCCAGAAATGTGTGCTGAGTAAACTAGGAATGAATTTCGCAAAATGGCGACGACCGCATCCCCTGCACAAAGCGCACACGAAATTGAGATGAAAGGGCCAGCACTGATCCCCAGAGAGAGCAAGTAACAACCATCCTAGAAGAACCAAATGAATCTTGTGTTGCCACTGAGAGGTTACAGCTATGTTCAAGCCGACCCTTGAAGTGAGGGGTAAACCGACCCGTTGAAACGGTAGCCAGCAAGGCATTGGGAAAAGGAATTAAAGGATTACTCCTAGACATTTGCATAGGAGGTAATAGCCCCCAATTTTGAAATCTACAGGATTAGGAAGATGCGAGACAAAAAGATCTACTTAAAAATAATGACCTTTAGGCTTCAGGGGGATGAGACCAATATTGGGCCATCTTGCAGTGAGCTGTCCTTGGCAAATATGACGCCCGACGCATAGATAAACAACATTCTGAAGAAGAAGTTTTAAGTTATCTCAATACGGGATTACGAACTGGCGAAGAACCGTCAATACCGTTTGCAACCGAAACGGAACTTACATGGCAAGAATCCTTTAACATTTTGAAGCTCCAAAATCCATGGTATCAAACAAAGATAAGGGAGTAAGAGAATGATTATCATCCTGGGAGTACAAAAGAAGAGGTGACAAACGAAACAAGTACTGAACAGGTTACATTTTCACACAGATGACATCCAAGATTAAATCGACTGACCCCGCGGCAAGGTGAAAGAGGGTGGCTCAAATACACCTGCTTTTCAAAACGAGTCCTGGTTGAAGGTAACACAGCGTCACTTTCAAAAGGGTACGTCCAAAAATATATATCATATCAAACTCAGCCATCACAAAGCAAAGGACTCTTCATCTACCGATTTAATGCCTTTTATGCGCAAGACCCAAGAACACTTAATGTATGGATTCGTGAGGATCATCCTGAAAATAACAGAGCTTTTTCCAAGCAATTTGTTTTTTAACCCGTCGATCTGAATGACATTATGAATAAAACTTTGGTAACATATATCGGAATACAGAGGATAAAAAGGCTCCAAGTAGAAAAATCTGTGTTGAGACATATGCTATACTGTGGGCGTGAAATATGGACCTGAACTCAAGTATCAGTTCGGGTGAAATTCTTGAACGAGCTTGAGGTCTCAATGATTGTAAGACTGCCGAATGGGCTGGCCATGTGGATGGACGAACAACGGATACCCAAGAACTGAAGGGCCAGACCAGTGGAAAAACCGAGGAAAGGCTGATCTGACTATGTAGAAAGCGAAGGCCCAAGACGATATTGATCGATATTGAAATCGATTTCAAAAAGAAAATCGCGAAACATAGCAGTAAAAAAAATACATATCATATCATACGGATGACGGAGCTAAAAAAGAAATTACGGGGGAAACAAACGGCGCATCCTTAAGACGAACCTAGAAACATTAAAGAGTAGAAGTGTATTACAACTAGCTTGGGTACTCACATTCTATCAAGCACATGAAAGACCTACACAGAAAGAATTACACGACCTAAATAGAAAGACTTAAACAAGATCGTTACACTAACCAGTGGGGACTTTACCGAAACTATACCGAAAGATGCTTCCGAAGATATATTCAATTTTTTGACACTCGATTATTTTTTGCTCATGGGGAATTACAGATTTACTTTTTTGAATAGTCTACCAATTCGCAAAGGTCGCAGCATGTCAATGCAGATTTTTTGGGTTAGTTGCAGGACTGCAGGTCGGAGAAGTAACTGCGGTCCAGTCTTGTGGCCACTGAAGGGTCGGTAATCAATCGAATTCTCGTCAGCCGAAGCATTAAAATGAAAAGGGCGTATGGGAAAAATTCTCGAAAAATTTCTCTGTCTCAAACATAAAAAGTGTCTGCGTCGTTCCAAGCTTCCAATAGACCAGCTTATAACGAAATCCTCACCGTTCCCATTTGATTTCATCAACAAAAGCACGCCGGCGGTGAACCTTGCTTTTATTTATTAATTTGCTACGGAGTTTTTTTGACGGTCTGTATACCAAGATTGTATCCGGATCCCTTGAAAGTTGGGTTTACCGATGGAGCTCGTGGAATTCCCTTCGTTTTTCCGCAATCTCTGTTAATCACTGTTCTCTATGCACTGCTCTAAAGAAAGTCAACGCTCAACGTCAAAAAGTTTATGGTACCCTTATTAGTTGGAAACCATCTCCCCACTGAATTAGTAAAACTTGATGAAACCGTACGCAGTTATAAGGCTTCACTAAATCGCCTTAGCAAAACAGATAATTTACTTCCATGTTGTAAGTGAGAAACCATTAAAATTATCAATCCTTCTAGAGCCTGGCCACTGTTTCTCAAATAAAGAGGGAATCAGTGTTATTGACTACAAACAAGGATGTTGGTCTAATCAGAAGGTACTATTCTTCTCTATTTCAGCGTTTACCATATGTTCTGAGTGAAAAAGACGGCTTGCAAAGCGCAAACAACAGCAATTCGGAAAGGTTGCCGGCACTGATGTCTAGCGACAACCATCCTGGAGATACCAGATGAATCTTGTGTTGCTACCGAGAGTCTGTCTTTGAAGCTGATCATTGAAGCGAAGACTAAACGGACCCTTTAAAATGACAGCAAGGAAGACAAGTGACAAGTCGTAAGACAGGAGGTCGTCTCTGCATTTAATAGATTTTCAATAGCAATTTTCGACCCTAATTTTAAAATCTGTCGGATTAGGAGGACGCGCTCTATGCTGAATGTGGTCCTGAGAAAAAATCGATTCGAAAATCTTCATGTCAAATTATAAAGCATTATAACTTTCAGCGGTACGAGACGAACAACGGGCCATCTGTTTATGAGTTGCAACGGCGAGCAATCTTTGGCATATTCGATGACACCCGTTGCATAGGTGAACAAAATTCTGGAATTCTTTTCCATATAAGTCTTCCCAATGAGTGACTCATTACGGCTATGCACCGTCAAGAAATTAATACCCGGAACGTAACTGACGTCACCAGAAATATTTAACCTGCAAAAGCTCCAAAATCCGGGAGATTTTCTGGAAGCTCTTCTTTTCCGAAAGAGGTTCAATCAATTGATTGAAATCCTTTTTTAGAACAATCAGCTTATGCACAAAGAGTACGTTAAGGTAACGATTTGTAGCTGGTATAATCTCTTCGTGGGATCAAAAAACAGGCGAAAAGCCTGTCTTGTCATCGAAAAACGTAGAGTTTGTGCCTTTTTCGATGACAAGACAAGATTGAACTAGTTCCGTAGGTCTTATTGACGTTCAATCTCCAAAAATATAAGGTAAACCTTATAAGTCCGTTTATTTCCTCAGAGTGAACCACTTCAAACGGATTCAAGAGCGTTCCTACAGCATCTGTGAGTGAAAGAAAGAAGGAAACTTAGCAAAGGATGGAATCCGTCAGATTTTTTTGAAAACTGTTGTATTGAAATATTGCGAATGTTTTTTATGTGATTTGAAATTGGACAAAATTGAGAAATTTGTGATGAAAAGTTATTAGATAATTTTTGGTGAAGTTATTCTCATGTATTTAAATTTGATTGGAGTAGTCGATTTTAAATTATGTAACAATAAAGTCAGTAAGTTTTTTTTTCATTTTGGTTCGATTCGGTTCGATTAATCATGATTGAACTAGTTCACTAAGGTCAAAGTTGACATCAAGGAACTAGTTCTGGAAGAAATAAAAGACCATAATGCTTGGGATTGCCGCGTGTTCCTGGCATTATGAAACGAGTGTCGCCATCTTCGGGGCAGTAATGTCATTAATGTGGTGGCATTTAATTCAAAGAATTCAGTTACTGCATAAGTATAAAGTGTATAAAGATTTAGCGTCACCTTACTCCATGTACCCAGCATGGCTCGATATATATCCGCTCGACATAGTGTTTTTCCTTGAATCATCATCAGTCAGAGGACAATAACGTTTTTATTCTTATGATAAATATTTATCGATTTTGCTGAATCTTATAGGCCAGTATATCAGCACAATTCGTTAATATTTAACAAAACTCAAGTTAAATATGGAGAAAGGTATTAATTATAAATAAAAAGTATTACATTATGAACATAAAAGTTAAGTAAAGTTGCTCCACTTACCGATATGTGTACATAATCCTTGTTAACGCTCGTCCTTGGCTTAAACTTGACACAGGTAACAGCTTCCACATCATCAAATGCTTCTCTTATTAAAGCCCGTTGTTTATCATCTGGTGAAAAAGAAACGAAATTGCTCATTATGTTTTACGTCCCCAAAAAGGATAATCATCAGGCTATACACTACCGAACACACTGTCAAACTCATAATACACGACTCCGTTGGGCCATCGATACCAACTTGACGTTAGACCATTTCGAGATATAGAAACTGCCGAGAGAATGTCATTTTCCTCCAACTTCATTTCACTCTCGGTTGGAATAGCTCTAAATTGTATTAATTTACTCCCAATGGACGGAAAGGAGTTACCCGTCATTATACTCATCAACAAAACCATACACAAGTGTCGCACGTACATCTTTGTTCGATTGCTATTTACCAACTGAAAATCACTATTCGTTTAACATATATAAGTAGCAACGGAAAGGCTCCTTTAAATTCAATTCCAGATAAATATTTTTCACGTAGCTTAGATAACAGGAAACAGAAAGATACCGGCACGATTAGGGTATCTCTAGTTAATTCATCAAATGGAATTTAAGTTTCCTATTATCTTGCATCAACACCTTGGCAAACAAGAAGCGGCTCCTCGATATAGTTCAGTGGGTGTTTGTTGATATGTGTTAATGGGGATTTCTTGGAATTCGAAAAATTAAACCGACAGCGATTTAAATATGTCCATTGAATTAAGCAAATAATGTAGACAAATATCAAACTGATAACTTTTTTTTGGGTTTTTTGATTGGTTTTCCTTTCTGTTGTTTTAAGAATGTCATTAACTGATATTAAAGGAAAATAATCACATCGAAGTAATTGATTTTCTTTTATCAACAAAAATTGCATCCGGAAGATTACTTAATAGCTTGTGCTGATAAAAGCTTTTGTTTATATTATTCTCCAACAAAGGGTTCAATTTCCTGGCGATTTCAAGATATTAAACTAGAACGCCAATTGGTTGATTGAAATCAAAGATAAATGTTCAGGCAGATAACTTGCTGATAAACTTATTGACATTAAATCTCGCATCCGTTTCAAAATGATTCATTTTTTATGGGTATAAAGTCCAATTCGCCCTCCTGCTCTGGCACATGTGCTTTTCAGATAAAATGTAACACAGGATTCCCATTGACGCATTATTACCCAATAATTTAACGAGATTACAAAGCCTGATTTGAATTTGAAATGGCTATTTAGTTAAACTATAGCCACAATCAAAAATAATCGTTATATTTTAAATCAGCCTTACTGGATAATCCATCCTTTACATTGTTGCTTCGGGTTCGCACTACTGCATTGCGCTGATTAGACGCGTTTGGTAAAGTGAATGAAATTTATTTAATTTCTTATTTGGGCTGATTTCCCTGACGAAATTAGAAGAATTCTCGTCAATTGATTTCAACTGTTTAATAGGTTTCTAATTCCTTATAATTCGCAAAATGAAACTAAACTGAAAAGCATTCATTTGGGAATCAGTAGTTATACCATTCACAGCTCTTTACAAAATGTCATTCATTGTTGGTGAATTCTTCCCCAGAGTTCCATTTCCTCAGGTAACTACACTCACACGCTTTATTAACTGCCCGCTTAACCTAAAAACCAAAGTTGTCACTTTATTTGATTGTAATAAATGTTAAAAAAATTGTTGTGTATCGTGTTATCGGCTACTTAGGAAGAGAAACTATACACATGAATTGAATCTCAAATTTTTGTCGCGATTTCTTCATAAAAAGTTAATTGTTGTTTGACATTAAACCTGTGACGTTCGGAAATTATACACGCTACGATATGCTCCGCCCAAAATGAGCATGTACAGACTTTTTTTAGTGATGATAATGCACAATACGCAGAAATCCTTGATAAAAATGAAAATTATATCTTTCTAAGAACTAATGTAAGACATTTATGATATGTTTTTACTATTCGACACATAATTTCTATGCTTACTACGAAGGTAGGATCACTTTCAGAAACGTAGAAGAAGACATAGAATGGTTATAAGTCCAGTCCGGATTCTACGAATTCTCCCACAGCACTGTCATGCTGGGAATGGTTTTGAGCGAAAGAATTGTGATTGGTCTATGGAGCGTTGGGAGAAATTTCTGTTATCAGAAGAGAGCAGTCTCAGAGGTGATAGCCTCAAGAGGTGTAGCCGCATGTCAGCGTGTGAACTAACGTTACAAAGGAGAGTTTTGATTCCTGCACTAGACGAAGCAGTGGGTCATAAACTTTTGGAGAGGTATCTTGTGGGCGACCTGCACAGATAATCTCGTCTTTGGTTAGCGCAGTTAGAGTGCGCAACGGTAGGAGAAAAAATTGGTCCAAGACCATGTCGTACCGTTTGCTCCATTTAAAGAAAAAATCTTCAGATTAATGAAAAATATTCCTAAAATATATGATTTTCCCACATAGTATCATATCAATCCAATACACTCACCCATTATTTTCTTTCAGCTCAAATCAATCTTTTGATCTGGCTTCTGATGTTTAGTAAATCTTTTTTTGAATGCTTTCCTACAAAAATTCTTTTTTTGCGTTTCCCAAAATACGATCATCTTCTAACTTCTTGCCTGCAAGATGTTTTTTTGGGTTGAGAAAAGAGGTAGGTTTTGGTGAGTCAGTTCTAGGGATAAAATTAACTTTGGTGTCCGTGCAGTTTAAATCTTATTTCAATAATGGCAGCTAACTGCGGCTGAGTCAGTTGTCTTGCTGAAACAGATTCCTTGCTTGAAATTGGCGACATACATTTTTCTAACATGACTCCCGCAATCTTCTTATTCGATCCGCGTAATAAAAGTCCAACGCACTGGCTCCGTTTACCAAATATTCCTCCCAATAAAAATGACGCAATTACCTTCCCACAACGAATTTAACACTTAAATATATTCGGTGTGGGTTAAGAGGCTCGCTTCCAAGTCATCGGTTTTTGTTTAGTTTCCACATCAAATGCCTGGATCCGAATATCCGCCATTATTTTATATGCAATGCATACGCAAGCTCTGCATTTCTGATGGTCACTCTTCAGTCTACCAACACAACATTTTAGAATTTTGTAATCTTCGGCAAGAAATGTGAGTGGCTGACGTATATGTTTCTTCCATCTTCAGTCAATGTTCTTCCCAGCTTCTCGACATAGCATGGAAGAGCAGAACCTAGTGGAGTACAATTGCACAATGTTTCCACCAATTCACAGTGTATGAATTTGGTAGACATTTTTTTTCAGACGGAGTCACTTGATGACAGCTGTCATTTCATGTTTCTCCAATTTTTTTCTTGTATTTTAAACTGTTGGTGTTGAAATGAATGCATCTTTAGGGAACCGTAGTCTATTCACGGTATTTTTGTATGGTGACTCGGTGGAGGTACATAAGCAAGCAATTATTATCATCATTTTTTATCGCCCCTCGTATTATAGTATGATCAGACGTGGCCAAATTATTAGACTCAAAACATATTTGCGGTTTAAAGTTGACACAATAGGTCGCTTTTGAAGTATGGCACAAGTAATTTTACCGTAAACATACTTTGTAAGATCTGGCCATACCTAAAATATATTGTACGGGCAATACTGATGATATTGGTAGCATTGGTATCACACTGAAGGGAAATTTCCGATAAGCGCGCATTGCAGACGCAAATGCTTCATCATTCGCTTGCGTAACTGACGTGGTTTTGCTTTTTGTTGGTTTTTTTTTAGTTTTTGTTGCTGTAAATATTGGTATATACATAGGGTTGATAGGTTGACGGTAAGTGTGAAAATTTTACTCGGTGATGCTCATTCTCCGTTCAGAGTTGTTATAAACGTCTTTCTTTCCATAACCAATTTCTTACCATAACTCCATGCGCAATCGCTTATATGGAAATCCTCTAGGAAGAAAAACGCTATTCATAAAGAGAAATAGCAGCCAAGATGCAAATTTTGCATCAAATCATGGATTCCAACAACAGCTCTACACAGTATGTCGGAAAAGTTTCCGAACTTATTTTGTAGCGCTTGTACGAGTGGCGCCATCTCTTGCTGCATCCCTCTGGAGTGTCTGAGAATTTTTTCACCAGTATCCGTTCATTAGTTGCCGATATAGACGTGCTTGAGTGAACGTGTGTTTAGTACCCCGGTGCAAGCTCTACGATGGATGAGAAATTTGAACATCGTGCCGCAATTAAATTCTGCTATAAACTTAAAAAAAACTTTCGCGGAAACGAAAAAAATGGCACGTGGTTCAGTCGGTTCAAGAAGGGTAGTGAGTCGTTACAAGATGACTACGACTCCAAAGACCTGATACACAAAGAATTTGTGCCCCCAAACACCACCGTGAATGCTGCGTATTACGTAGAGGAGTTAAAACGTCTGAAGCGCCGGATTAATCGCATCAGGCCCGAGTACAAGGAACCGGGATCGTGGAGTTTTCTGGATGACAATGCGCCTGCTCATTCTTCGAGCATTGTGAAGCGGTGTCTCGCCAAAAATCAAATCCCACTCATCAATCACGCCCCATCTGGCTCCAGTCGACTTTTTCCTATTTCCCAAGCTAAAAATGGCCTTGAAAGAACGATTTTTTGAAGATTTACAGAGCATTCAAGCGGCTTGCACCGAGCGTCTCACAGCGATAACTTCAGAGGAGTACCAGAGAGCCTTCGAATTACTCATGGAGCGCTCAAATGAGTGTATATCTAGGGAAGGCGACTATGTTGAAAGTTAACTGGAATAAATTTCTTTAGATGTAATTTTCGATTTTTTATTTCAAAAGTTCGGGAACTTTTCCGACATACGGTGTAGACAATCTGAGATGGGAAAATTTGCTCGGAAAAACAAAATAACTCAAAGACTGCATAGAATACTGATATCTTCTCATAATACATAGAAGCTTATGTAATAGAAAAGCCACATCTGCAGAATTTAGAAATCAAATTTCGAGTGAGGCATGAACTTTGCAAAGCGGGTTGGAATGCGCGTGAGTCAAGCAAGAAGTCAAAATTCACTCCAAATATGCGAGCAAAAAAAGTAAATCTGTCGAACAATGGAGTGAAGTTTGTAACAAACTTTAACTTTACAAATATAGATAACAAACACCACAAGAGTGCTAAAAGCGTAACGGGAGACAAATTCGACGACGAATTTGTGCAACTAGGATTAAACTGTTGAATTCATTTCGTTACTCAGTAAAAGCAGTAAAATTACATTGAACTTTCCCAAAAAGTCAACAAAATTCTATTGAAAAATAAAAAATCACGGGCTCCACTGTTAAAGGGTAACACCACTGTAACAGCCTAAAAAAACGTGTTTTTTTGTCATTTTTTTTGATGGAAGGAAAGGTAATAAAATTATAATATTGGAGGAAGTTATTTAGCATATATTTAAGTAAAAAAATAGAAAATTATTATAAAAAAATATTCAAAAATGACGGCACCACAGCCATTTCCGCGAGGCACGTAGAATTTGAGGCGCTCTGCGGCACGCAGTGTAGCTGCTGCAAATTTGGATCTATCTATATAAAAAAATTAAAAAAATACTTATTGTACATGCTTATAGCTAGAGAAATACGTAGGGGATTTTAAAAGTTTTCATTTTTGTGTGATTGGCGAGTATTTGAATTAAATCGTTAAATTTTCAACAAAAAAAAAGATAATCATTTGTTAATAATTAATGATTAAATTAATTTATCGAAAACCCCTACGTATTTCTCTTCAAAATCTTATTTTCAAGATATTGTAACAAAGTCGAATGAAAAGAATGAAAATTGTTGGAGTTATGCTGCGTGCCGTTTTGAAAAATCGTGTTTCGAGAAAAACGCATTTAAAGTTTTGAAATGCATTATAGACATGAAAAAATTAAAAATTCGACAGTTTAAATTTTTTTATCATAAACTGCTATCCCAGGACCATACAGCTGCCCTTCTATATTTAAATTTTCTTCCTCATTCTCTTTCCTCGATGATTTTATATTAGAGCGTGCTTCTTTTCCGCTCAAAAAACCGCAAAAACCGCTCAGCGTGCTTAACCCGTTTAGCATCGGCTTCAAGACAAAAATTATATGATTGGACGCCAACATCAATCTCCAAAACTTTCATAATTTGTAAAATATTACTCAGACCATCGTTGAAATTACACACAGCAATATCAGTCGCAATATTCAAGACTTCTTTCCCGCTTGAATAAGATTTTGGAGCCACATTCCAAGCAGTAGCATTACAACTTTCGTTGCTATTTTGCGTGTAGCCTCCTAAGCAACGGTTAGCAACTCGTCTCGGCTCAACTCTTCATAAATCGGTTTGATGGCTTGAAAAACTTCCTCAGGAAGCGGCGGCTTATGATGGAAGGTGTCCAAGGAATTAGCTGCTTGCGCCTTCTTCCAGTTACACCAAGACTTTGAGCACTTCTTGTGCTGTGTATTTTCGTCGGTTGACGACTTATGAAATAAGGTTGTCCAGATTTCATTTTTCATATTTTCTAAGGAATCCGGATTCCTACGTATAGCCAGCCCATAATAAATTCTTAATTGATCAATTAATTTGGCAGTTAATTTACTTTTTTTCCTTTGATTCTATAGCTTAATTCAGAATTAATATCAAAATCTTCATCACTAACTTTTAATTTCTTCGCAGAAGCACTGACTCTTTTCAAATCACTCTCAGTCTCATATATATTCAACGGTCGTCTCGATGACGCGTTGCTTCGACGCCGCATTTGATACGATTTTTTCGTACCTTTCTTGCCCTGATGCACTTTTGCATTACTCATTGTAACTGATAAGCACTCTGAGATTACAAATAAACTGTTAAAAATCAGCACTACACGCAAAAATCTTGATTTCATGCGACGAAATTATGTCCTTTTTGTACACGTCTTAACTCTACACTAACGTTCTATTGATTAGAAATGCTTCTACCTGAATATAAATGGTTTATAATGACATCTGTTAGTGTATTTGAGAAGATCGAAATCAAAAGGTAGGACATTAGGCTGTACCTTCCCAGCAGGTATTCATCTGACGCAGGTGTCGTTTTGGAGCAGTCCGACGCGCTTGGGGAAGAGCTCGAGATTACAAGAAAAAAAAAATACTTTGAGGCATGAAATATTTTTCCCCATGTTCTAAAAGGTTCAAAGTATTTTTCAAGCCTAATAAAAATCGATTTTGTGAAAAATTTACAGTGGTGTTACCCCTTAATAAAATGTAGTCTTCTTGGGCGTAATCTAAAAAATAAATAGCCAGTTTTCTAATAATTTCTTTTTATTACGAATCTTTGGTTTCTGTATTTGCTGTCGTAATTTTTTCAACAAAATTCAACAACTCTATTAGAATGCACATTTCTATTTCGTATTATCATATCTTTTACTATAAAAATACTCACAATCGATTGTCTTAGATGCTATAGAATGTATCTACCCACATAATATATATATTTTACTTTTTTTTTGCATTGGGGTCAAATAAGTTCATTATCAATATGTATTTATCCATTATTAGCATGGATTTATATTTGTGTATGTGTGTATATATTACAATATATGAATAAAAACATTAAAACCTAGAAATAGGCCACTATGCATTAATATATCGAATTTTCTACTAAATTGTAAGTATTTACTAACAACTGTGAATAATTTTCAGGTATTTTTTCATGTTTTTGTTAAATATGTTATTTAATAATAATTTTATTACTTCATTTTATTTGCCTTTAGTTTTCAAGTGTTCGATTCAAATCAATTGTAAGTGAGTGTTCATCATTAAATGGTATGCGTGTAAATTTCAAGGCAAGATTTTTCTACTTTCAGTTCTAACTATGTACATGAATTTGTTAGTTTCAATTTCTTCTGTAGTTTTAAATGTTAATTTTTCAATATTACTTCCGAGCGACTGAGAAAGGATTTTTATGAAGGAGCCGTTTTTGTTGCAACAGATCTTATAGACTCTCTTTTCAAGTGTGTAACGCAGTCTAAACAATCTAAGTTTGCCTTAAAAATATACAAAAATGAGATTCTCGTTTCGACATCCAAATCGTGCTTTTATTTCTTTCCCCTATTCAACAATAGAGGAATTATTTTGAACTATGTACTTTGTATATATATTAAATTAATTACAGCTACTTAAGTATACATATCCTGTTTCCAATAGTTTCAAAAAAGCTGTCAGAACGATTAGTTTCTAAAGCAAGAGGAACTGTAAGCAAATTAAATTAAGTGCTGTCTAACTACAAATGAGAAAATTATTTGTATAATTTCAATCCTGTTGATCTGTGGACGCGACGACGTATAAAATAAATAGACTGTCATTTAACAATTGATGAAATAGTAAAAAGGACGGTTACAAAGCAGCTACGACTTGGTAAAAAAATGATAATGGAAATCTAAAAATAGATTAACATCAATAACTCACTTAAAAAATTATTTACTTTTATGCACTATCTATATTATTATCAAAATTGAATGAACAACATTGCTTATCCGTTTGATGAGAACAAAAAGTGCAAATTTATCTCCTTACTCGTTAATTCGATCAAATTTTTTGGTGTACTGGTACTTTTTCTAAATGAAAATGAATACCTAAAGTAAATCGGAACAATGGATTTGATAAAAACCAGTCTGCCTTGCATTAATATTAAACGGCAAACATAAACAAAATTAGTAACTTACCAATTGAATCCGTACATCCTACTAGGATAATGTATAAATATCAATCTTTTAATTCCATAATCGATAATTTTCTGTTAAAATGTTAAGCATTATTGTTTAACCCTAGAAAGATAATCTACGTCTCCGAGACGTAAGCGAGACACCAATATTGCTGTCTCTTTTTTATTTCGCGACGAAACGCGGTGCGCGTTTCAGTCAACTCAGTAGCCGAGCGGAGCTTGCGCGGGGCGCCTGTTTCACCGCGGTAAGTGTGTTAAACGTAGGTATAACGTTAAACGTTATACCTACACCGTGCGTCTGGAGGACGTATGATTATCCTTTGTGTAATTTTAGCACTTGTCCTTATAATTGTTTATTTGACACTAATCAGTGTGATTCATTATTTCCAGGTAATTCTATCATCTCTCCACAATCGCTAGGCGGTGCCCCTTAGCTGTTAGTGAGATTGAGGAAGCATTAGAGGCCAGTGATAACGAGACACCTTTAGAGAGTGGCAGTGAAATAGAAGATGAGGTGATTGAAGATGATATTCAGAGTGATGTTGAAGATGAAGTGATCGATGAAGTTTCATCAGAAATTACAGGTTCAATATCCGAAACCGTGCAGCCGCCTATTGCCCCATCATCATCACCGAGCAACCCTGAAATGTCTACCACAAACTCGCGAATAATTATCCCAACACAGCGCATCCTTCTAGGGAAAAATTAACATTGCTGGTCTACAAACAGAAGTCAAAGCAGTGGAAGAACCTCTACTATAAATATTGTGCGAACATCAAGAGGACCGACTCGCGTATGTAAAAATATTTTTGAGCCTTTTTTATGTTTCCAACTATTTAAAACTGATGAAATAGTAAAGGAGATAGTGCCGTGGACTAATGCAGAAATATATATAAAGCGTAAAGAAATGGAAACCAAATATCGAGCTATTCCGGAAAATCAAGAGAAAAGTTATACTTTTAGTGCCACATTCAAAGATACTGTTGATATAGAAATTAAAGCTTTAGTTGGTATTTTGGTTTTGTCAGCAGTAATGAAGGATAACCACCTTTCCAAGAAGAATCGATTCCACATTTTCAGGTACCCGTTATGTTTCTGTCATGAGTTGGGACAGGTTCGATTTTTTGATACGGTGTTTACGAATACGTCTATAAGACGTATTAAAGATAATCATAATATGATTATCTTTCTAGGGTTAATCTCCACAAGATTTTAATTCTTACATTCCTAAGAATAGCAATTTATTTGAATTCTTAACAATTCTCCGGTCAGAAGGAGCGACATTTCCTAGAATTCTAATCGAAAATCGAACAATAATAGCAGTGAAAGGCAACATCAAACTTCAATGGAAAGCAAACGAAATACAAAATATGACCATTATAGTGGCACAACTGCACTCGACGAATTTGTTGAAATTGTTTGGACATAGTGATGACAGTCGAGTGTTTATTGTAAAGTAAAAAAAATACTGACCAAATCAATCAAAATAATATTGATCGGAATAATATAGATCGGTTTAAAATAACGCGGTATTATTCGCAGGATGGGGGAAAAATGACCCTAAAAAAATCGAATGGTAGAATCGAAGTGGCACTGTTGACACCGCATGCGTGTCGATACTCCTCGATACTCGTTTGCAACCCTCAAACGTTGCAAGCGGGTGTCATGTTTGGTTGTTTATGGTTTCGCGCTGGCATGCCGTGTTGTTCGCATCACTTTGCAGCACTTACGTGGTCAGCACTTTGCTGACCACGTATCATATTCATCGTGCGAGCAGCATGGTATGACCAGCGGCGGATGCTGACGATGCGTGTTCTGACCGTGGGAACACTTAGTTATATCAAGGCCTGATATCACGCCAATTAGTAAACGTGATGATGGACCATTAAATAAACACATAAAAACTTCCAATAATATACACCGCTTGACACCAATGGTGAGAAACATGATTGAAAGAATGAATCAACCTACTTGAGATTGATTCATTCCTAACTAATGCATTATCGATGTTCCTCACTTGATATAAATGATCTATAGAGTAAACTAATTTGTCCGGGATCGATTTATCCATTAGCAAGAAATATTGAACCTTTTAATAATAATTGAGTGATTTCGAATCGATCTCGTTTCCCTTTTGACAATTGTTTACCGGCGACACTTAATAGATTTCATATTGAACAAACAATCTTAAGCTGATTTCGTTCGAACTAATTAGATAAACAATCTTAAGTTGATTTCGTTCGAACCAATTAATAAATAACAACAGTTCTTCTGATCGCGGGACTATATAAAGAACCCAAAATATAAGTTAGTTAGTCATAGTTTGGTTTTAGTCTAGCGATTAAGTCGGTCATTATGAGAAAATAAAAGTAATTTTACGATATTAAAAAGGTGTTTTCAATACCTAACAATAATTACTTGACGTTGTTTTCATGGCTGGAGTGTGCATCGTCGGCATCTATTCAGGAGTTTTTGGATTTTGGAGTGAGTCCGAATAGAGAGCTGGATTAGGACGGTGCGGTTTCAACAAACGTAATAAGTCAGGACAAAACAGTCCTGACACAAACATTTGGAGGCCCCGGCGAGATTAAATTCGCGATCTCCCGTTTACCATAGTAGTAGTAAGTGAAGTGACTGTGAGGTGCTGTTGGAATATAGTGCTGTGTTCAATCGTGCCTCTTGATTTAGTGCAAGCAAATCCAAGCTTTGTACGGCATGGCAAATGTAGATAGTTTGATCGAGGGCCTGAAGGAATTGGCTCGAGCCGTGGAAGCTGTAATCTCAAATTACAAAAGAGATGGGCCCTCTCGAAAACACGAGGCTAGCTACTATGCGGAGCAACTACGACGACTCGAAATCGCCTGGAAGGCTTTCGAGGAGGAGGATAGCCATATCCGATCCTTACCAGAGGTCGCTCCGTCGCACGAATATTTCACGAGTCAATTCTATGAGACCACAAAGAGCAACTACCTGCGTTTCCAACAGCACTTCCGTGACCAAATACTGGCCAAAAAACAACTGGAATTGCCACCAGTGGGACCGTCACAGGAAACGCCCAACTTGCGCTCACACAAAATAGGACGCTGGGAAATTTATAAGTGTGGTGCCCCGCAAGCCACCAACATCGGCACCAAGCTCACGGCGCAAGCAGTATCTGCTCCCGCATCCACTCTATGCCGTCGGACAGATTCCGGCTGAGCCGCCGGCACAACGAGATGCTGACTGAGCCGCCGTCGGAACGAGACGTTGGTTGTGCCGCCGGCAACACGAGACGCTCACTCTGCTGCCAACCATTCGCCAGCACACACGCGTGTTGCTGCGACCGAGATTCTTCTCATTTTTGCGCCGAAGTTTAGGCACAGTTCTCTTGATTAAAATCTAACCTGATTCCAAACGTTAAATAAAAACCCTAACAAAAAGGACCAAACATTTGTACCGTTCATTATTCCAAATAAGTAGCGCGTCGAAATCAATTATAAACATATACCGGTTGTAAGTTATACGAGGGCGAATCAAATATAAACGGTAATTTAAGAATATATATTTATTAAATAATATAATACATAAACTACACTATTAACATTTCTCAATATAGTCTCCTGCATTGTGTACACACTTCTGCCACCGATTTGGAAGCTTGAATATTCCCTGTTCATAGAAAGTTTGAGGGCGAGTTGTCAACCAATTGCGCACGTGCTCTTCGACTTCCTCATTACTTTCGAATCGCTTTCCTCCAAGTGATTCCTTCAACGGCGCGAACAAAAAATAGTCACAAGGGGACAAGTCTGGACTATAAGGAGGGTGTTCGAGGGTTTCCCAGCGCATTTCTTCCAATGTATCCCTTGTTAACAATGCGGTGTGAGGCCTGGCATTGTCATGGAGAAGGATGACATCTCTAATGGGCATACCTCGTCTTTTATTTCGGTAGGCGGCTTTTGCCGACTTTAAAAGCTGACTATAGTAAGCCGCATTCACGGTTCGTTGATCGTGAAGAAAATCAACGAGTAAAACTCCCCCTGAGTCAAAGAAAACTGTCGCAAGAACTTTTCCTGCTGAGAGGCGAGTTTTGGCCTTCACTGGACAGCCTTCATCCTTCCTTCGCCACTCCTTACTCGCCATTTTCGACTCGGGAGTGTAATGATGGACCCACGTCTCGTCACACGTGACGATGCGCCTCAAAAATGCCTCCCCTTCTTGTCGAAATCGGTTCAGAAGTCTCTCAGAGATCTCCGACCTGATCTGTTTTTGATTTTCGCTCAACAACCTCGGAACCCATCGAGCACTAATTTTTTTAAAGCCGAGATTGTCAGTGATAACGGCTTGAACGCTCCCGTAACTGATACCAATTTCCGACGAGATTTCAGCAATAGTTAACCGGCGATCACCTTCAATAAGCTCTCGAATGGCACTAATGTTGTCATCTGTAAGACTTGACCTTGGGCGCCGACAGTGGCTTTCGTTTTCGACACGTTCTCGGCCACCCTTAAATTCTCTGGCCCAGGTATACACCCGATTCTGAGACAGTGTAGTGTCCCCAAACTGAGCCTTCAAGCGAGTAAAAATTTCTGACGATTTAACGCCTTCATTGCTCAAAAACTTAATTATTATGCGTTGCGCAACAGATGAATGTACCTCTTGCTCTGTCATGGCTGCACTGACAACAAAACTGAGCGCAGGCGCTAGCCAAGCTGCTTCCCCCACTCCTTAAGAACCAAGCAACAATCGCCTACTACTATATCCACAACGGAACAGCGTGTAAACCATAACAGGAAAATTACCGTTTATATTTGATTCGCCCTCGTATTATTGTTATGCGGGACAAATGGCAGCGAGATCTTTTCGTAGTCAAAGAGAATTGGCGCGCATCGTGAATCAGTGCAGTGAAAATGAAAATGATGAAGAAGGGATCGTGTTGAACCAGAACACGAAAATCATTTACATTCCTCCGTCAACTGTAGATGCATTGAGCGATGAAGAGCTAATTGATGATGAGAATTTGGTCGACGACATTGATCCAACTCTCGAAATCGCTGGTGAGGTTGAGGTACATTATGATTCGACTGGGCAAGACTTTTCTGGTCCTTCAACGAGCACGGATCGTGCGGAAAGTGCAGGACGCACGTACACGGCGGAAGCCCAATTCGGCAAACCAACGTGGAAGAAAGTTAAACAGCATTCATTAAAATTCCCGGAGATAGACGAAGAAGTTGTGACTCCTCTACTGGAAAATATCGTTCGTGATCATAGTAAGTGCTTTAGTAATTTCGAAATTCTCGAATTATGTAATTCCATTCCTAATTTTGTCTTCCTTTTAGCCAGCAAAACTCTATTAGAACTGTTTCGGATATTTTTGGACGACGAAATCATCGACATGATCGTTTCTAACTCAAACATCTACGCTCAACAAAAAAATATCATTTTCACCACCACTCGGCAACAAGTTTTTCGATTTATCGGGATTCTCTTTCTTTCTGGCTACCACACACTTCCTAAGATCGAGCACTTGTAGTGACTACCGACCTGAAGATGGTGTCACCATCTTTTCCCGCAGGCGAAAGTTCAGCGGACAGGTCGAAAGTCGGCTGACCGATTTTTTTCGATTTCCGGAACGGGGAGTATGGAATGAGGAGCGAGAACATGCGACCAGTTAACCGAGATATTTTTACTATTTTTTTCTTGTGCCCGCGGTAATAAAATTCAACACCTTTCAATTAGTGACGATTATTTTAAACGTCTTTCGTCGGCCGCCGTCCAGGTAAACATTAGTAAAGACAAGTGGAAAACGCTGCGCCATCGGCAAAGTATACCGTGTATTGGAGTGCATGAGTGCTTTACGGTGCTTGGAGGCAATGCTCCGTATGTACCTTTTCATCGTGTAGATAATAATATGTGTCTTTACCTTCGATCATAACGCGTCGTTATAACAGTCGTTATTTGTTCGGCACGAATACATTAGTGGTTCCGTATTGCAATTTCCCATAACTTTCTCCCTTATTGATTCTGTCTATGGGTTCGAACCAAATGAAAACAAATTAGTGTTACAATTTATAATGTCCCTTCGAGTGATTCGTTCATGCCTTGATTTGTGAGTGATTCGAATCAAATTGGCGGGGAATGAAAAAAACAAACACTACGATATATAGCAGCAAGACTGTTTCGGTGTGATATTGTTGGTGTTTGAAACTGCTGAAAGAATTTTTTTTGTGACTTGACGGCATTGAAAACATGGTGATTTTGTGGGGAAGCAAAGCAAAAAGCTATATGCCTGCTATATCGCTTCAAAGCAATGTACCGAAGTGATGGCGTGGATCGGGAAGTAAACGGCATAATTCAAGTGACAATTGAAGAATTTCTTCAAAGCAACAATCACGTTTAAAAAAAAAACAAAACAACGGGTAATGCCTTATAATCTAAATCCAAACTTAGATAGAACTAAGCTGATATTAAAATGACATCTAATATTATCATATAATAAATATTTCTTTTCGGATTTTAAAATAAAAACTAAATCTTAATTCGCATGCGTCCTAATATTAAATTAAATCGTCATTAGGAATGATTGTTTATTGATCTATTTGTTAAATTTAGTCATTACATAGTACAAAAAAAAAATTAAATGGAGTTCAATGCATGCTATTAGTGTTTTTACACAGCAAACTGATCACGTCCTGCACAATTAAAAGCTATGAAAATTACAAAAACATACGGTTCACATTAACAAACTTATTTTTTTATTAGAATTACTGAACATTTTTCCAAAAGAATTTTTATCAAAAGTAAGTTATAAAGAATGTTATAAAGTAAACAATCATTTAGTTTTCTTCAACACTTCTGAATCTCTTGGTAACAAAATTAGAATGCATATAAATAAATAATGAATTGTTAAAAAAGTAAAAAAAAAAAAAAAAGAAAAAAAAAAGAAAATATATTTGAAAAGTTCGTTGATTTTAAGCTTAACGTGCATGACTTTTAAAAGACCATATATCTGTAAAAAATTTAGATTGCAATCGTAAATTTTTTATTGGTATCATAATTACCAACAAAGGAAGAAATAATAATCGTAAATTTTAGGACTTATATATATATATTTTTTTTTATACAAGAAATAGAAATACATAAAATGAAGTGCTAAAAGAAAAACCACATTCTTTCCTTCCAACAACCTTTTCTTTCAGGTGGAAATGGCGCGAAGGTAAGTGCAAGATGATGTAGGGTCAACAATGTGTTTCGTCGCTCGGGTTCCGCGGTGCTGTAGTTTTGTTCCGGTAATAATTTGTAGTCGTGTCGCGGACTACTAGTTCGGTTTTTCGGGTTCGCGTGTTTTACGGTCGCAAAATTAAATTAGTTTGTTTTTAGGCACCGCGGTATGTCGGTTCGCGAATGCGCGTTAGTCGGGGAGTTTGATTCTTTGATTGTATCTTGATGGTAAAAATTAGAGTAAAGTAACGTAATTTGGTTAGAAACGTCGCATAGTAAATCGGGCTTTTCGGTGGCTGGTTCAAATGGAACCAAGAGCGGAAGTTCACTTGGGTCCGACCCACGTCCGCAATCCTCGCCGCACTGAGCTAGCTAGTCAGCAGCCACCACGCGAGGGAACTTCCGAGTGGCCGAGTTGTTGACCCACGGGGTACGACTCGTTGCCACGTCTCAAGGACTGCACGTCCAATTGTCGGTGCGAGGCCGACTTTCATCCCGAGTCGTCGCCGTGACGACCTGGGATTCGAAATCCATTACACACTTTTGGTCGGTTCAGCCAGATCTTGGACTGCCAATCGGGAAACAGTCGATGACTAGATACGCTTTTCGAACACTGAAATCGATATTGCATCTGATGGACAACAATCGCATAGACAAGTCAGACAGATACGCCAAAGTTCGACCCCTGATCGATCTTTTGAACAAGTTGGGATTTTCGCTGCGCATTTATCGATTGATGAACAGATGATTCCGTATTTCGGGCGAAATAATTGCAAAATGTTTATAAGAGGGAAGCCCATTCGCTTCGGCTTCAAATTATGGTGCCTCTGTTCCGATTCAGGATATCTTTTCCATGCCATTCCATACGCTGGCAAAGGAAGTTCATTCGACAAAAACATTGGACTCGGTGCGTCAGTGATTCTTTCTATGATCGAATCCATCGAAGATCCAGAGATTCATGCGTTTTACTTTGATAACTTCTTTACGTCATATTATTTACTCTGCTTGCTGAACGAGAAAAAGATTCGGGCAATCGACACTGTGAGATCAAACCGGCTGAGAGGAGCGAACAGTATACTTGCAACAGGGAAAAGTCTGAAGAAACATTCGTACGACCAGTGTTTCGAAAAAACCAACTCGATATCGGTCTGTCGCTGGCAGGACAATTCCGAAGTAACAGTCGCTTCAAACTTCATGGCAGCTAAGCCAACACAAAACGCCTCCAGATATTATCGAGAAGAAAAAAAGATGATTACGACCACTCAACCTCGAATGATATCCGAATACAACAAACATATGGGAGGAGTAGATTTGCATGACAATGCTGTCTCCAACTACCGAATCGCCATTCGGGGTAAAAAATAGTGGTGGCCACTGTTCACGAACTGCCTCAACACCGCTTCAGTGAATGCATGGAAGATCCACTGTCTCATCGCTAAGAAGGAAAAAACCAAATCTCTCAGCCAACTTGAATTCAAATCGGAAGTGACGCGAGCTCTATTGACGTTTGTTGAGAAGCAACCATCAGAAGCAGAAGATGTGGAATTGGAGTCAGATGCTGAAGAGGCAGAGAGACCAAGAAAACTTCCAAGAATCAATGTCCGAGAACACGTCATCAATGAGAATCCACAAAAACGACGATTAAGATGTGTTCAGTGCCACTCGCAAACGGTTTATCAGTGTAAAAAATGCAATGTAGCATTGCACGTGAAGTGTTTCGATTTTTATCATGAGTTGAAATTCTGAATTTCATTTTATTTTCTTTTGTTTTACTTTATTTTTCGTGATTTTATTGCTTACATGTGATTTTTGGTAATTTCTAATACAATAAATCATCTTGAATGACACAATTATTCAATTCTGCTTCATTCATCCTAGACTATTCTACTTGTCGATTGATGCGCCAGCGTTGCGTACACGCAACATGCCGCCACGGCATTCCAAGTTTTTTAAGATAAACATTACGCCTCTATATTGATTTCATTTCAATAAAAAAAAATTCACGAAAACAGCGAAAATGGGTTAACTAGAGATGTAAACCTGCCTAAAGATGCAGGTGAGCTCTTCGGATCAAGACGAGCGAATAAAAAGATGCTTGTTCCTGGCCCCTCCCTTTTTTGGTATCCGTACAGAGTAAAAGACGTGACACCATACCTTGCTGAAGATCGTGATCTAGAGTATTGCGAAGACATTCTTGGCTTAGTAAAAATGTTTAATATCGAATACAACGCCAACGAATGCAGATTGTTCATAAACTGATCCATTTTGCCTAATGGCAATAAGGACGCAATTCTGCCAGTCGCCTATTGTGTAAATTTATTTGAAGGAATGCTACGACAGTTTGAGGAATTTGTGGGATAAAATAAAGTACGCAAATCACGGTTGGATGGTCTGTGGTGATCTGAAAGTTTTGAGTACGTGCTCAGTCAACAAGGATTGCACGAAGAAAGCGCGGTCACCAAAGACTGCACTTATTATTCCTGGAACAAAAATCTTGTGATAGACAGTTCTGTCCCCAAGGAGATTTAGCTATCCCCTTTAAATATAAAAGAGAGATTAATGAAAGGATTTGTGAAGGAGTTGGACAACGAAGGAGAAGGTTAATAACATCGACATCAAATTTTCGAACATAAGAAAATCGACGAAAGATACTGCTTTCGATGAAAATTTGAGTCGAATTAAATTAAAAGCTTGGAAATCTTTAAGGAAGTAGTAAGATATATCCAACGAAATCATTAAAGTCCAAACTATGAGGAAACTGTTAAGAAAATGATTGAAAACTTCGAATAAATGGATATTCAATGAACATTAGCTTACCCTTCATGAATACGTAATTGGACTACTTTGCTGATAATTTAAGAATTGTAATAGTAGAGTAAGGCGAAAGATTTCACCAGGATTCGAAACAGATGCAAGGTTTCTACCGAGTAAAGTAGAATAAAATAAATGGTAAACTTTTCTTTGCTGCTGAATCGAGATGTTCCAAGTCGGAATTTCAAGCGAAAATCACACAATCGGAACTTCGGTGAAAACGCAAGACACCAAAAAAATATTTAATATTTTTAATTTTTTATAACGTATCAAATGTATTTTTGACATTTTAAAGGAATATAATGGTTCTTAATCATAAAAAAAACTTGGTAAAGTTGGCTTTTTTAACAAATTAATAAAAAGTAATTTTTCAAAAAACTGAAGGTGATCCAAGTATATGTTTAAGTATTTGCAGACCTGTGTTACTGCATACTCAACACTAAGAAAAAATACCAATAAATACGAAAAAAATGCTTAAATTTATATTTAATATATAAAAATGGTGAAAAACTAACCCGAGTAATTTTTTCTTAAAATATATTGAACTACATATTAATAAACAGTTTCATATTATCCTATCGAACCGCAAAATTTATTATTTCCTCTATCTAATGTTTCGCCCTTGATCGAGAAACATTTCCTGGATTACATACCAGAAATTAAAACCACGAATATACTTTGTGAAGGTATGCTAGTTGTAATGCCGCCTGTATATTTTCGTCGAGACACACCGAGGCATGACGCGTGTACATGGTTCACTCGCTTTGTCTCGTTATGTCTCTCCTCGCCTCGATAGCTCTCTATTTCCGAGTCAGAAAATTGTGCGCGAGTCAAAGTACCTCGCTAGGGTGATCATGTACCCTGCGCACTTCAGTTTAACGCACAAGGTGAAAGGATGCACATCTAGAACAAGTGTTGAAAGTGCAAAGTGATGTGTTGAAAATGAGGAGAAGCTGAATTTTCTTGAGTATGACTTCAAAAAAATTATAACTGATAGCACAAAGAGCAACAAGTTACATAAGACCAGCTGCCTCACATCTGGTTAAGTAACTAGATACAATAGCATGCAATAAAATATAGGCAAAATGTAAGAGTCCCTGAAGCATGCAATAAAATATAGGCAAAAGGTAAGAGTTCCTGAAGCATGCAATAAAATATAGGCAAAATGTAAGAGTCTCTAAGACTCATTAGCATGCAATGCAAAGTGTAAGAGTCCCTAAGACTCATTAGCATGTAATAAAACACAGACGAGATGTAAGAATTTTTATGACTCATTTACGATGAAGTCCTAACGACCCTTTAGTTGGTAAGATAAGATTTTTTGTAAGTATATATTAAGCCCCGACTCATAGTTTTAGGCAGTCTTGTAAGTGAAGAAAAATAAAAAGGAAATGTTTGTGTTTTCCAAAAAAAAACGATTGTTTTAATCAATATTTATTGTGGATAAATTAAACCACGTAACTAACAGCTGTCGTTGCTTGTAGCGTATCCATTCTTCTCGGAGTTCACAACGATACTAAAGAAACGAGCGTGTACAATTTTGCACTCGTCATTGACCTTTTGCGCCAGTGTTCACAACGAGGAATAGCGAGAATAATCTCACTTTCGAGAAAACTTGCAAACGAACTTATCTGAATAAAGCGAATTTGAAACAGAACTTTGTTTTCTTCGGTCTCGTAAAGGTAAGACACGTTACTCGCATGCTGTGAATGAATAGAAACGGTAATTCTACCAGACGGCAGCGCGTAGAAGATTTCGCAGTGTTCGAAGCAATTAAGTCTCTAATTCGAAAATGGGTCGAAAAATTTCATACTAGAACACCTAAATCGGAGCTGCCAAAGTCATCAAAAACTCTAGACAACGTGCAGAGTGTAAACTAGTCTGTTCGTCTAAATTGATTTAAATGTGCAAATATTATCATTACATCGCATTTTACACAAAGATCTTAAACCGCATCCGTACAAAATTCAATTGGCGCAAGAATTCAAACCCAAGGATACTAATATTTATAAAGAATTGTGGAAAGAGCTCAAGCTGGTTTCGAACACGCGTCCCTGCCGCTTCTCATCAGGTGCCAACTCACAGGCTGGGACGCGTCGATTGGCACTACCAGCTTAGGTGGATGTCGACTGGTTATTTACTAGTTATTAATATTGCTCTACAGCTTGGAACTTTTTCCTATATTCCAAATTGCCTTTGGTCTGGCTTTATGAATTTCAGAAGTTTTTGGTAGATCAATTTTTCCATTTTCACTTACAACTTATAAGTGATTTATACCCTTGCTAAGCTAACTCAGCGAAGACTCATGGGTGCGGAAGTTCTGATCAATTGTTTCGAGTACCTCGATAGTGAATTTAATATTTATAAAGAATTGTGGAAAGAGCTCAAGCTGGAGAGCTCAAGCTCAAAGCCAGACCAAAGGCAATTTGGAATATAGGAAAAAGTTCAAAGCTGTAGAGCAATATTAATAACTAGTAAATAACCAGTCGACATCCACCTAAGCTGGTAGTGCCAATCGACGCGTCCCAGCCTGTGAGTTGGCACCTGATGAGAAGCGGCAGGGACGCGTGTTCGAAACCAGCTTGAGCTCTTTCCACAATTCTTTATAAATATTAAATTCACTATCGAGGTACTCGAAACATTTGATCAGAACTTCCGCACCCATGAGTCTTCGCTGAGTTAGCTTAGCAAGGGTATAAATCACTTATAAGTTGTAAGTGAAAATGGAAAAATTGATCTACCAAAAACTTCTGAAATTGTCCAAGGATACTAGTTACAGGCTAATTCAACTGCTAACTGGCTAATTTAAACCAGGCAATTTATCGTTTCTCAACTTTCAACAACAACTTGTTCCTCTGGTGAAGCTCTTTCTCCCCTTCATGGGCACCTGGAGCTAGGAAAAATATTTTGGTACAAAATTGCGGAAATGTGTAGTTTTAAGTGTGAAAGGATTAATGAATCCGGAGCGTTCACGGCCAATAATTGCAAAACGGTTGTCAATGGCAAGGTCACGTCGCGATGCACGTCGCATCACCACAAAAATTTATATAAAAAAAAAAAATTAATAAATAAAAAGGGCCTCGCGACTTACTATTTGCTGGAGTGGCGGCTTCTCTCAATGTGTGGGGGTATATGGGAGAAAGGGGAAGGATTAAATGTCGACGATGCCCTCAGGGCTGTTTCTTCTGACGAATGGGAATTATAGCGCCTTCGACGAAGAGAATAACGCTGAGCGATTATGTGAAGTATCTGGCCTTGCCGTCATCGTTTGATTGGATGGCGGCATCGATGCGACGTTGAATATGTCGACCCGTAGAACGGTTGGGAACTTCCACCAATTTTTTCGAATTCAATAAACTGACAAGAGTCACAAGAACGTTAAACCTTAATTCACGTTACTCACCCAATTGCTCGTTTAGCTCGATTGCTGAAGTAATTAGGGACGTTCGAAAACAATTGACATTGTCGGACAATATACATCACATTCTTGCAACCTGTCATAGCAACTATGAACGCTGAGTCGGCCGGTTTTTTTTTTCGACTTCGAAAATTCGAAAATGTAAAACATTAGTCTTGCTCAATTGATTTGAACTATTCTATTCTAATTGTAAACTATTCATCAAACGAGTCACTTTTTACACCATTTACTGTTCTTCCCATAACATCGTTTAAAATTTCACGCACAACGTCATTTCCCTACAAACGAAGGGTTGAACCGATTGGAACACATGCAAAAGCATGCCCAGTCAAATGTATGAAAAAGAACATAAACCGTGATAAACATAGTCCCGATGATGTACTGGTTAGAGAATTCGCCTTCTATGCACTAGCTCGCAGGTTCGCATACTACTGGTAGCAATGATGATTGCATTTTGTTGATTTGGTTGAAGACTACGTACCTAACCAACTGTGCTAGTTACGTGGAGAGTAATAATGAAGATTTTTTTCGTGAACCTTAAGTCTCGAAATAGAGTAGCTCTAACAAATTCCAAGATCTAGGCCCCAAGTGGAGTGTTGCGCCGTCGATTATTATTATTAATTGTGTTGTGAATAAAAGTCATTCATCCATGGTTCATCTCCTTTACATTTTAGTGGCTGATGTCCATATGTATGCCCTATATATGCCTGATGTCCCTAAATTGGTCTAGCTATTGTTAATAAGCCGATATATTATCCGAAAATGCAACGACGTTTACCCGCGTAGAACGCGATGAGCTCAAGTCATTCTGGCTTACTTTCTTTGCGCTCATGCGCTGAATTATTGAAAACTCTAAAAGACTCATAAAATAAACCAAAGAATACTATTCGTCGTGAGAGTTCGCTGCGTGGCAAATAATGGTGTAAACATTTTCTGGATTTAAATTTCTAAGGATATCCTTTGAAATTTTTCACTAGCTCAACATCATCATGAAATATCCAAATATCATAAAGTAGCTAAACTGTGTTTGTACTATGTGGTTTAAAAAACAGTTTAGAAAGAATTTGATAGTTGAGGAAGCAGGTAATGATGCTAACCACATAGCTGTACCAGGAGATGGCACATGAATGAAAAAAGGTTCCATGCGATTGTTGGTCGGATCCAAGGGAATTTTCCATAAGCCGTGTTACAGACAAAGTTATTGAACACTGTGATTGCCCGAAATACAAGATGCAAAACAATACCCATAACAAATACATGGATCATTCTCGAAGGGGAAAAAGTGTTACGCGTTTGAGTATCGCGCATTATGATGACATGATGCAATGCAAAACGAGAACCATAACAAATACATGGATCATTCTCGAAAGGGAAAAAGCCATTATGTAAGCACATTGCGTGTATTGAGTACGACATTGCATGTGCAAATGACTTATCGCGTGAATTCGAGAATGATCCACGTAGAAAGTATCAGCAGATTCCGGATTGATTGGATCAAATATATAAGCGACTACAGCAGGCAGTAATGGAGAGGACCCCGCGATTCGGTGAAGATCAAGATCAACATCTAGCAAAGTGACTTTGTTTAAGAAACTCCTAGTTGCAATTTTGTTACCCATACAACCATCTGTAAAGGCTCAGCAATAATTATTTCGACAGACAGTCGCCGGGAAAATTCCTAACCCAAACTTTCCCATCATAAATAAGCAAATCTTTTACAACACCACGTGCAGTTTACCGACTCATTAGACCTTTGTTTTTATTGCACCTAGGTACTTGGGACGCTGCGATGTGTGTACGCATATGCGTTAGAGTATCACCATACAGTTAAAGTATATACGGGTGGTGATACGCGTTCAGACAACACACGAGATTAGTCGGGTTAGAGAAGCCTTTACGGATGGTTGTAACTTAAATTTATTGATCAAAATTAGTGTCTAATGAACATTTGTATTGTTGAGCATTGATATGAATAAAGTAAAATTAATTAAATAAAAATATCCGGAGAAATTAATACAGCGAAGCTAGGAATTTTCCTAACGATCGCAAACAGACTTTGTGAGCGCAGGCATCGGAGTTCAATTATCATATCAGAAGTGACCACGTTATAATCTCGCGCGTGCAGGTGCATTCACGTGCGCGCCATGTGATAAACAAAATAAAAAAAATTATTTCCATTTTAAAAAACAAGTGCACATAAAAACATTCAGGTGGCCCATAAACTATAAAAAAACTGGTGTGAAATTGAAATAAATCATAAAGTGACCCATACACATTTTCAAAAAAAGCTGTGAACATAAGAAAAAAAATTATAGAAAAAAAAATAAAAATTTTAATAATAAAAGTGGCCTGTTGTGGAAGTGAAAAAACAAAAAATATATAAGAAAAAGAACACTGGATAAAGTTCTTTCGGAGCGGTGAAAGCAGTAAAGAATAAAATATATTTCTAGGTGAGTAGAGTTATTCACTGTATTTAACGTTTAAACTCTTATACGGACAAGGGCTAAGGACTGGATTTATAATAAATTAATGATAAATTAAATATCGGAGTTCAAGACCATAGTACTGATAGCAGGATGGGGGACAAAGAACGAGACAAGACGAAGACAGACGCGTCATTGGTCGACCAGTCCACTGAGTTAGAGAAAAATAATACATTTCTCAGCCAAGTGCTAAAAGAGCTCAAGTCCATGCGCGAGCAACTTTGTGTGAGCCAAGAGCAGCTCCAAAAGGCACTCAATGAGCTTGCTGACCAACGACGCGAAAACCACGAGCTAAGGCAGCAAATTTTGGGCCTTCAAAACAAAAAAGGCACAAAAACTTCTAAACGGAAGAAAAATAAGAAACGGAGGATTGCGAGCTCCTCGTCATCCTCCAACAAAACTGTCACTTCCTCAGAGGGAGAGGCAGAAGAAGAAGAATTAATTGAAGAGGAAATGGAAGAAGTGCAAGATGGAAGAAGAGGCTGCCCGAAAAACCCCAAAAACACCAAGAAGTCGTTCGCACAGATAGCTGCTCAAAACACTAGCCCCACACAAGCACCAACTCGCTCCACCACAAACACCACAACACCCAAAACAAACAAAAATACA
Source organism: Stratiomys singularior (assembly GCA_954870665.1). NCBI lineage: Eukaryota > Metazoa > Arthropoda > Insecta > Diptera > Stratiomyidae > Stratiomys > Stratiomys singularior. Next base: position 27,648,636 of record OX940881.1, on the reverse strand, counting down.
CAACCAATTAATCATGCACAAACATTGACACCACCAGACATGGGACAATTCTTCGCCACCATACAATCTCAGTTTCAACTGATGATGCAAGACATGATGGCGAAAATGGTCCAAGGCATGTTTGCAGCACAAGCCACAACACTAGCACGCAAATGAATCAGCGTGATCACATTTCTATTCTCACATGGAATGCAAATTCCCTGCTTCAACGAACCGGAGAGTTTAAACAATTTATTCTGGATAATAAATTTGAGATTATTCTCCTCCAGGAAACTTTCTTGAAGCCCGGAACGCGTCTCCAATTCCCTAACTATAATCTATACAGAAACGATAGATTAACTGGTAAGGGAGGAGTAACGGCCATTCTAGTGAGAAGAAATGTTAATCGCGACCTGATTCACACACCTCACAAAAATAGAAGCGACAGCCATCAAAGTACGAACGGACTCCTTTGAGTTTGTGGTTATTTCGGTGTACAACTCACCATCAAATAGGCAAATCGAACAAGACCTCCACAGCCTATTTCAGATAGAAGGACCGCTTCTAATCATTGGAGACTTCAATGCCTACCATTGGAGCGTAGGCATTGGAGGCATTGTGAGAAGTAATCAAGCTGGGACTGAGCAAAATAGATTGATCACAAGCACGAATGCAAGTCTGCACCTACCCAATGAACCAACACATTTCGGGCGAATACGAGGAAACATCCTCGACTTCGGAATCTCCCGCGAATTTGATGCCAGCATTAAAATAAGTGTCCTCAACGAGCTCTCCTCGGATCATCAACCGGTCCACTTCCTAATTAAGAACGTCTTCATTGACGATCCTCCAAAAGTTAGGAAGAAAATAAACTGGCAAGCTTTCCATGACCATCTGGCTAACGAAAGTTTCACCAAAAATTTAAACACAGCCGATGATGTCGAAATAATGATTGAAAAATTAACAAGCATGATCATGCAGGCAACAGAGGACAACACAGTCATAACTCCGGCAAGGGAATACAACCCTTATGAACTCCCTCGCGAAATTAAGGTCATGATAAGGAGGAAGAATAAATATCGGAGAAGAGCTAGGAGCACGGGTGATGCTAGACTACAAACGAAAGCAAACCGGTTGACGAATAAAATTCGGGACCAAATATTCATGTTCCGTAACGAGCAGTGGGAGAGCTTCCTGCATAGTCTCGAGCCTGGCGAGAATGACTTCTGGAGAATGTCCAAATACTTCCGCAAACAAAACAAAGCAGTTGTGCCACCCATACACGGCCCAAACGGTATACAATTCGACAAAGCCGGAAAAGCGGAAGCCTTTGCAGACACGTTGGAGCTGCAGTTCCAAGACAATACCTTCTGGGAGCAGGACCTTGACGAGGAGGACCACGTCCTGAGAAAAGTGAGCGAGCTCATGAGAACTGAGGTAGAGGTAGAAGATGTGATACGGCCACTAGACGTACTAGAAACTAAGGACTTAATACTGCGACTTAAGAAACGGAAGGCAACCGGACCAGACACAGTTACAAACACCATGCTGAAATGGCTTCCTGACAACTTTCTAAACAACTTGACGGACATAATTAACGCAATTTTCCGTTTACGTAGATTCCCTAAAGTCTGGAAATCGGCTATCATAACGGTTATACCTAAGCCCAACAAAAACCATGCCTTCCCACAAAACTGGAGACCAATAAGTCTTCTCTCGTCCATCTCCAAAGTGGCAGAAAAGGCGCTGCTGATAAGGTTAAACGAAGTGATAGCCGAAAAACACATTCTCCCCGATCAACAATTTGGTTTCTCCAACTCTCCAAACTTTCTCCAAACTCCAACTTACAATGGTGATCCAGCATATCAGAAATGGCATGAATCGCAGGAAGTCAACAGACTTAGTTATGTTTGACATAGCCAAAGCCTTTGAGAAAGTCTGGCATGCAGGACTTATTTTCAAAATGCATGCAAGTTCTCTATCCCTCTTCTATACATACAACTCACTTACGCCTTTTTAAAAGGCCGATCTTTTAAAGTTAGAATAGAAGATCACCTCTCAAGCCTGCGAAAGATTCAAGCTGGAGTTCCACAAGGATCACTCATCTCACCAACACTATACAACCTGTACACCGCAGACATTCCCCTCTTAGCGAACAACGTGCAAGTATCACTATATGCAGACGATACCTGCATATACTATACCTCAAGACAAGCAGAAGTCATCTCCTCAAAACTGCAACACTCAATTGATACAATGTTAGAATACTTCCGTAAATAGAAGATTGCAATAAACAAAGACAAAACACAAGCCATGATCATTTCTAGATGCAGAGGACAACAACCAACACAACTTAACATTGACACAGACACAATACCCTGCACCAGAACTGTTAAGTACTTAGGACTAACAATTGACCACAGACTGACATGGAAAGACCACATACGATCAAAACGTGCACACTGCTTGGGTATACTCTGCTCCCTCAATCCACTCCTTAAGTCAGGCAAACCTAATGCCAAAAACAAGCTGCTGCTCTACAAATATATACTTAGACCGACATTACTGTACGATAGTACCGCTTTCTGCCAGACAGCCAAGACGCACAAAAAAGCGCTCCAATCCCTGCAAAATAAAGCACTACGGTGGATATTTCGAATTCCATGGTACATCAGGAACACGGACATACACAAAGACCTAGGACTCGACGCAATAGAGAAATACATACGCGACAAAGCACTTAAAATGTTTGACAAAATAGATGAAATTCCAAACAGTACCATGAGTTACGTCACTACATAATCACCATAAGCGACTGACAAGCCCTCATTAAGCAATAAAATAAATGTGTGCACGTAAAGCATTTGTAAATCATAAAATGTTTCAAATAAAACCATAAAATGTTAAATAACACATCATTTAACCTATGTAAACCTTTTAAGATAAGATATTCAAATTAGCATTAAGCAATAAAACGAAAATATTTGGAAATTCATGTATAAATAGTATGTAAAAATCGGGCTAATGCTCAGTTTGTAACGTTATTTGTTAGAATAAAGAACTTTAACACCAGGCAAACGTAATTAATGGAATTCCTGAAAATCCCGCTCGCGGAAACACGCAACACCTACCCGAACCTCCGTTCAACTGTAACTGACAGGACATAATAGAGTTTTGCGTTAAGTGTGGTGAGTGATCAACACTCACAGATAGAAATGGAGCAAGAGTGCTAAATCGCACTAGCTCCAAGTACCGCATACTCCAAGAGAGTAATGGAGAGCAGTATTGTTGACTCAGTGAAAAGCGACAGTGCGCATTAATAGTACTGCGATAATTAAATAGTCAATAAAATTGTACGCGGATCTAAAACATGGAGAGTGATTGTGGAAACTCGAACTGGAAGGAATTTTAACACTTTAATTTGAGATATGTCTGTTACTTGTGGCATTTTAAGTCATATTCCGACTCGATCCAAAGGACGGAAAAAGAAATTCTCGACAATTCTCGCAAAATTTCCATCCATGCAGATAGAATCAGCCTCGTCAAGACTTCTGTCTCACGCGAAAAAATATATGCTTTCCAACAAACATGTCGTAGAAATAACAGCATAACTCGTAGCTTACACTTTCAAAGACGTATGAAGAACATATCTTGGCAATAATGATAATGAGAACCAAAATTGACCCTACTACGATGGCGAAAATGCAAAGAAGCGACGAATACCGTATCCCGTCCCCAAGAGAATCAACGGGCAATCAAAAGAAATTTGAATTTTGAAGAAAAAGTTTCTTCGACCATTTTAAGCTATTGCAAAGAGAAATTGCTATTATTGAGGACCTTCGGTATTTACCGGGATAGTTGATTGCGGGTAAGAAATATATTAACATTCAAATCCACCATTTCAACAACAAAACAAAAACATTAATTTTTTAATGTTTTTGTAGATTGTAGATTTTGTGGAAGACACCTAACAGAGATTGTGCTCCCTGAGTATTAACCGGATATAATTTTTAAGCGTAAACAAAATACCGAGCATAATTGATTACGCGTAAAAAACATTATTACGTTTTAATGCACAATTTTAATAGAATCAAAAACTTTAAACGCATTTTTCTCAAAATTTCATTTTTTAAACAGGCCCAACGTCTCAAGATCTGCTCAATAAAGAGTGATAACCTCCAGTATTTGCAGGAAATAGTTAATTACGCTTATAAACACATTAACATTTTAATGCACAAATTCACTGAAAAAAAAACTTCAAACGCATTTTTCTCAAAATTACGTTTTTCAAATTTGAACAATTTTCTCGAGATCTACTCTATTGTTTTCTTTTTTTTTAATCAATAAATGTAGAGCTCATACTCTCGTAAACATGTGTATGAAACTTTAAATATAAAATAAATTGAACAAAGGTAGATCTATTTACTGTCTACCTTTCAGTCTCATTTTTTGGATTGCAGCGATGGTTGACAAAGGTTTCCAAGACTTGATTGGGCAGATTAAAAGTCGTCCACGCGTCTTTATACGATTAAGGTGCTTGAACATCAAAGTACAGAAGCAGGAACAACTTCAGCAGAGAATAGTTAAACGGTGTTAAGCTTGTAAATAATTTGGCCATTCAGTTGCCAACACTACAATATCGGTGCATTAAATGTAAAGATGTCCTTTCCCTCCGGTAAGTGCAAGTTGATTCAGAGCCCAAAGAAAGATTATACTTTGTAAACTGCTCTGTAATTAGTCGTGCAGTGTCATGTCAAGGACGTCGTATATAACGAGATGCAAAAGTTGAATTATGTTCAAAAAATACACAAATACACCTCTGTGTGATATTTTCCGGTCCGTGGGAAAAGTATTTTGATTGCTCTTTATATCTGAATCAACAAATTGATGTATATTAATTGTATAAAGTACATGTGTTATCATTGGATATGAAGGAATGGTTAGCGATATACCTTTTTTCCACCCGCTTGATACACCTATTTTAGTGCCAGAAGGCAATATTATTATAATGTTCTCGAAACTTACAAAAAGTTTAAATTTTCATTTTAACAGCATAGAGAATGTTGAGAATGTTGAGGAGCGTTCCTCGTTTTTATGAAGATAGCATTCGATATGGTTCAGTTAACCCATATCTTCCCAGTGTTCCATTTTTGGATCGGTTACTTTTGATATTTTTATTTTATTAAACGTGAACGTAGCCTATATTATTTCTTTATTGTGGCAGCACTGAAGTTATTATCTGTCAAATCCAGTTATTACTTTTTACAGCTTCCCGCGAAATTTGTGTTTTGTTTCAAGTTGTTCACTGAGATTTACGGCGAAAAAATGTCCACTCGTAAAATGTAAGTAATTTTTATATATTGTAATGATAATTTCTACTATTGTTCTCAAATACTATCAACTGTAAGGTGATTTATGAGATGGTTACAAAATAACACAAAAGATGAAGGTATTTATATAAAATAAATTATATTTATTGTACCGTTCCACTAGTGGAACAGTAGGATATGCCTATGTGAAATGTTATTATATGTGGAACTACATTTACTCAATTGTTTCCATTCTCTTGTTTTAGATTGTCTGTTAATGATATTATTACGTTACTAGAAGAGGATGATGATGTATTGTCTGCGGATGTATACATAACACCCCCAGAAAATTATGAAAAAAGCGATGAAGACAGTGGTGATGAGGAGTCTGTCAATATAAATAATTTGTCCAAACATCAGCTGTTAGCGGAAGCCGAAGTAAGAGCATCGGTTAATACCCAGGTAGGAATAACTGCGATAGAAGATGTCTCCAGGGAATTACTCGTGAGAGAATCTGCTGAACCAATACCTAGCACATCAGCGGTGATACCTCCTCCATCAAAAAAAAGGTGCCTACTCGCAAGACAATGGAGACACAAAGACATCCCTGAAAAGCCGGACAAAGCTTCAGAGCCTCCTCATTTTCTAGAGGATCTTGATAATCCTGTACAGTTTTTTTAACTTTTCTTTGATGAAGATATCTTTGAGCTTATTTGCTCTGAAACTCAAAAAAACGCGAGCCAGAAGGGAAATCACAATTTTCGAGTTACCACCGAAGAAATAAAACGTTTTATTGGTATTCTTTTGTTATCAGGCTACTGTCCTGTTGCAAGATACCGGATGTATTGGGAGCAAAGTGTAGATTGCAATTTTCCAGGTGTAGCTTCAGCCATGTCTAGAAATAGATTTGAAGAGTTGTTGCGGTATTTTCATGTTGCGGACAATAATAATCTGGCTCCACGTGATAAGTTTGCTAAAGTTCGCCCGTTGTGGAATTCATGTAACCAGAAATGGCTAAAATACTATCCAGGTGATAGAAATTTGAGCATAGATGAGTCAATGATTCCATATTTCGGTAAACATGGAGCAAAACAACATATCCATGGTAAACCTATTGGATTTGGGTATAAAAACTGGTCCATATGCACTCGTCTTGGTTATTTGATTTATGGAGAGCTGTATCAAGGAGCTAGCACAGGAAATACCCACCCAGAACTAGGAGTTGGTGCTTCTGTGGTTCTAGACCTTATATCGAAACTGCCCCCTGGAACTTACAGTTTTTATATGGACAACTATTTTACTTCTTTGCCTCTGTTGGACGAAATAAAGAAATTAGGGCCCGATGCGACGGGAACAATAAGAGCAAACAGAGTAGAAAAAGCGCCTCTGAAAGATTTGAAAGACATGAAGAAGATGACAAGAGGATCATATAATCAGTGCACAGATATTTTGTCTGATATTACGCTCGATCGTTACAACGATAATAATATTGTTACAGTTGCCTCTACACAATGCGGTGTAGAGCCTATCGGAAAAGTCAAACGTTATTGCGATAAGCAAAAAAAGGATGTTTGTCAACCGCGATGTATCGTGAATTATAACAGATATATGGGAGGGGTGGATAGACTAGATCAAAATGTGGTATGTTATCGGATTTCTATACGCCTCAAGAGATGGTACTGGCAGTTACTGATGTTCCCTATTAACGTCTGCATCAATAATGCATTTCAATTGTACAAATTATCTCCTGTGGCACAAAATGATTCTTACGACTTTTTATCTTTTACGAGATACATTGTAAAAACTTACCTTATGACAAAAACAATACCTAGCACATCTGTCTCAGCTGCCAATAATCCGATACCTAGATCTTCTCTTGCAGTTATCAAACGAGTTCCTGCTAGTATAAGACTAGATGGTAAGACCCATCATATAATAAAAAATAATAAACAAAGCCGCTGTGGGATGTGCCATAAAAATACTACCATGAAGTGTGAAAAATGTAACGTTGCTTTGCACCAAAAATGTTCACCTGCATTTCATTGTAAGTAAATTTCAATTAAGATTTATATTGTAACTTTCAAATAGCCTATAATGTGAGCTGTTATATATGTAATAATAAATAATACTCAACCGAATGACTTTATTTTATACCATTTCTATATATAAAAGCTATTTTTTTACCAGTGGCATATCTTCCTACTGTTCCATAATTGGAACGGTACTGAAACTGAAAAATTAGAAGGACGAATTTTTTTTTATATCTTATTAATAATAAAAAGGGTAATATGGTGATGTGCTGTAAGTTTCATCCAAAGTGAAGTAATTTAAGTATGCTTGGGATGATATGGGTTAAATGGACTAATTTTTAAGCTCTTTCAGGACGGGTTATTCAAGCACTTTGTCGCTGTGATGTGCAATATATTCTATGGAAAATAATTTTGTTTTGCTTCCATTCTATTTACAACACAATGTGCGATTTTAAGGCCTTGAATGAATGCAGTCAAAACTTTTCTCCATATTCATTCAAACTTTTAGAAAACTTTTTATTCGAACTTTTTGAAAAGCTTTGTATTCAACATGTCACCAGGATCCACGATGGTGCCACAAAACGATAGTTAGTAGCGTTTCCTGATGATCTGATTATTTATGCGGCTGACAAAGAAGCGTTAGTTGTTCAAAGATGTTCAGGAAATTTTTAATGACTTACATAGTCCAGTCAAATTAGTCCTTAAAATAGAGGTAAGGTTACAATAATTCCCATAGAGCTAAAAATTGGTATGAATGTTCAGAATACCATTATAAATGAATTGTGAAAAGTCCCCATCAATCCCCCTTGTGCAAAAAATTTTATCGATGGTGAAAGTTTGCAAAAATAGGTTTTTCGCGTTTTTCAGCTAAACTGTGAGTTTTACAGCAAAAATAGTTCAGACAAAAATTGTAGATCATCCGATTCTCTACAAAAAATGTATCTACACTTTTTTTCATAAGTATTGCCATTTCCGTGATATAGCGGTTGAAAGAATTGAAAAAAATATTTTATTCGTAATATGCACGTTAATGTACTTTTATATACATTTTTGAACCGTTATATGAGTAAATACATGAGTCCCTATGTCTTATACATACAAATTATAAAATTCTTAGAATATAAATGAACATCAAAAACTCCTCCCCTATTTTCATTTAGTCGCATGGCCTTGAGTAAACATCTGTCTTCCATTCAATTGTCAGCGTGGCGATGCTCGTATACCTGCTCCGTTTCGAAGGTCTCATACTCAACAAAATACTGTTAGTCGTAAGCATTCCTTCGTAGTGACAACTCGTGGCTATCGCTTATATTTTGTAACAAAGTTTGTGCATTTTACTGTTTTTAAAAAAAATGTCGCAATTCTGCTTTATTTGTAGTCAACCTTTGACTGAAAGTGGAGTTGTTACTGTTGATCGCGGCATGAAAGCATTAATTGATGCAAGTATTGGAAGAGGTGATGAGTTTTCGGAGTACCTGAAAGACCAGACATCTGTAAAAATTCATGTGCAGTGTCGAAAAAATTATACTCGAAAAAGTAGCATTGATGCCGTGAAAAGACGGCGCCAAGAAGAAGAAGCTGGTTCATCAAAAATAAGTCCTCCTCGTACTAGAGCACGAGTAAGTGAAACTACATTTTCCTTCAACCAGTGTTGTTTATTTTGCGGCAATGAATTAAATGAAGAGTTGGAGAAGAAAAAAGCACTGCAGTACCGACGTAAGATTTTTAAAGTGACTACACTTTCGTTCAAAGACAGTATTCTAACTATAGCTAAAACTCGTTGTGATGATGTAGCCAAAGCTGTTGCTGCTCGAATTGAATTTGAATATGATTTAGTCGCTGCCGAGGCTAAGTATCATAACGATTGCTACAATTCTTTTCTGAAACCGACCACTGGGGGTAAAGTCGGTCGTCCTAAAGATGAAGCTACAAATATTGCGATGAGAGAAATATTTAAGTATATTGAAAATAGCGATGATTGTCAATTCACATTAGACGAATTGAAAAGTATTTGTAAAAAATCAACAATAGATAACAGAACCATTAAAATGCGATTGAAGTTGGAGTATGGTGATAGAATTATTATTACAGAAAAATCAGGATCATCAACATTCGTATGTTTTATTGATAGTCACCATGATATTTTAAATCAAGCTTGGTACGAAAAAAAACCGATAAAAAACAAGAGCGATTTCGCATCTTAGAAGCTGCAGCAGCAATTATTCGAGAGGATATTCAATGTGCAGTGTTAGATAATTCTAATTATCCTCCACCAGGTCGTATGTTTGAAGATATTGATACAGACATTCCAAAGTCACTGACTTATTTCTTATTATATACTTCTTAATTATATATTACATAATTTACACAGCTTTCATCATTTTCAATACTCCATTTGCATTCAATAGGATCATAATAGATCGTGGAATAGGCCTACCGGGGAAACCACGTTAAAAAAAAAGCGCCAAGCACACTACCTCATAGGTGGTGTGGAAACGTGTGCATATTACGAATAAAATATTTTTTTCAATTCTTTCAACCGCTATATCACGGAAATGGCAATACTTATGAAAAAAAGTGTAGATACATTTTTTGTAGAGAATCGGATGATCTACTATTTTTGTCTGAACTATTTTTGCTGTAAAACTCACCGTTTAGCTGAAAACGCGAAAAACCTATTTTTGCAAACTTTCACCATCGATAAAATTTTTTGCACAAGGGGGATTGATGGGGACTTTTCACAATTCATTTATAATGGTATTCTGAACATTCATACCAATTTTTAGCTCTATGGGAATTATTGTAACCTTCAAAGTCATATTTGACTGGACTATACAGTTCTACACGAACAACTGGCGAATGAAAGTGAATGCGGAAAATTGCGAAACAGATTTGCTTCATATTTTTTAAAAACAGTGTAACCAGTCGGGATCTAAAAAGGAATTGTGAATCAATGCACTTGATAATGCTGACTAGTTCAGTGAAACGCGTAGTGTGATAAAAAAGATAAATATACTGTTCTAAATAACAGCAAACTAATTGTTTTTTATAAAAAATTCAATTCTCCAGGAATTGTGAAGTTGACAACGTTTTCCGAATAAACCCTGTGTTCAATACCCCTATGTTGATCTCGTTCATTATCTGTTTTTTAATGAAGCTTTCAGAATCATACTAAGTAAAGTACAGATGTGTTGATGTCTTAGACAACTCATTCAATCAGATACATTGATCAAATGGTCAAATTTTTATGTTGCAACATCCTTTTTACAGCAGTTTGGACATATGGGTGACTGATCTGGTATAATATGAGTGCTACTATGCAAAGAGTTTTCAAAATGAAAAGCATTCGCATACACAGATATGTACGAGAAGCCTAAGAGGGATTGATTTCGTTTATATTTGTCGTTATAGAAATAAGATGAGATGTATTTGTGTCGGCGAAAATGCACTTAATATAGGTTAAATAAAGATGTAGAAATTTAATGATTTTATCATTGGCACAAAGTCCCACAGAAGGATAATTTTTAAGACTTATTTTAGTGTATTAGTTTCAACAACAACAAAGTTTCCGGTATCAGGGATGCCTAAACCAGTCCACGATAAACACGAACACCTAAATCCCGATACTAAACAGAGGCATAGTCAGCCATTGATCGGCAAACGGCTATTGGAAGCGTATATAGCAGATCCATTGGATATCTCTCTTTTTCTTCATTTCTTTAACTTACAATATGTACAACTCATTTGAACAATATAGATACTGTTTTAGACTAACTTTAGGTATCGATATTGTATAAATTTAAAGCTCCACATATGACAGTATGTTTCACCAAACACGTTATGCTCTTCTTTTTTCTCATGTATTCTTGGCCCGCTAGATATCACATTAAAATCAGTTTACGGCCAGGCCTCTGTTAAGGTTACGACAAAGAAATACGAACATTTTAGAAATGTCTCGTTTGATACATTTTAAAAATGTTTAACGTTTTTTATTTACTTAGTCTTCAACTTTTCTTGTTCGTGTTAAGTGCAAACAAAAATCTTTCCTTAGTTTTTAAAATGTCAGTCGAAGAGTCAGAAATAGATAATAATGAAGTTATTTTTTGCTAAAAGACAGCATAGCGTTTCTGTTTTTTCTTTCTCAGCGGAAGAGTTCCCTTCGAGCATCGAAACAAGTCAGACGTACGGCATGACGATTGCAATGAACGCAACAACGCGCGAAACATGCGAAAGTGAGTAGTTGATTTATCATAATCATTTCAAACCGTGAAATTATATTCATCTGAAACATTGACTCGTATTAAATGTTGGACTTTTCTTTTCCGTAAGCCAAAAAGAAATAAAAAGTGATAGTGAAAGTATTTTCAATTTTTTTTAAAGATAGTTCACCTCTTGTGCTCAAAAGGCGCTATTTTCCATATTTCTTTGGTATGCGACACTATCAGAAGTCACGCCGTCCAAACAAAGGAACCACGATTCCAACAGAAAATAACAAGCGGCCAAGTCCGTAATAAAGCATTCCATCCAAGGGGCTAAATGTTACACTCACCCAAATCAAATTAATACAAACAAAATAGGCATTGATATATTGAATTCAATTGAATTAAAACGAAGTAGGCATTGATATTTTGAATTCAATTGAATTAAAACAAAGTAGACATTGATATTTTGAATTGAATGAAATCAAATCAAGTAGGCGACGAGTGGTATAAATAGAAGTGGAATTGTCTCGAAGAGGAGAGTTATTTTCTCTCGCTTCAAAAGGTACGGACAAGCCTCTATTTTCTTTCACCCAATGTGAGGCTGCATTGGAGTGCCTTTTTGAAATACCGGGAATTTAATAAATAAAGTTGGTGTTATAAAATAAAACACGAGTTTTATTTATCCGTCGAAGAAACATAAATGCTAAACTCAAGCACCCGAAATGTGAAGCGCTGTTCTTTCAAAAGAGAGTTGACCAAACGAGAGCTGGGCGTAATCGTAGCGATCCAGCAGCGGTCAGGCGCAACAGAATCAGGCAGTGAAGGGCCACATGATATACCAGCCAAAAAAGAGTCAAGTAAACAAGCCCATAGAAGATAACGAAATGCCAGCATCAGGAAACCCGATACCCAGGCAACAAGTGCCAGAGAAGGAGTTCCTAACGGCCAGCGATAAACGAAATCAAGCGAAGCGCCTGAAATGTTACGCGGAGAAGAGAATGCGCTCAACATCAGCGCAAACCCAGCAGCCAACACTACAAGGACGGATGTTGACATGGCTAATGCAGACGAGCAAGACGAACTACAAGCAGCTGTTCAAGCTGATGAAACCAGATTCAAATTAGCGACAGGTAGACTAGTTAGTAAACCAAAAAATTTAATGTAAATAATATTTTAACTAACATCAATCGATTTCATTCACTCAAACCTCCCGTAAGGACCCAAGCCGCGGTTCACGAAAACGTTAATACGCCAGCTTCACCGAAAAATACATGACCGACCAATTTTTATTAATCAGCATCTCTTCTAATGAAGCGATTCCCGTCACCCAAGTACTGAGGGAAGTCGTTCACCGAATCGTACCACAAAATCACAGTCGACAAGATTGAGGCATACGACTTCATTTTGAGTACAATGGAGAGAAAACGCGGTGAGAGAAACGCAGCTCAGTCACTCCAACGGAACGCCGAAAACCGATAGCAACTCTAAAGGGATTAAGTCCTCTTACAGACAGTTACAAATAAAAATAGGAGATGCAGAAATTTTTGTGGAAATGTGCGTTTCACAAAAACGTTTCAAGTAAAAAAAATCATGCCCAGGAACAGATTCGAAATATTACTAAGGATGCTACATTTTGCAGACAATAAAAACAATAATTGATTCAGCCCTTTGTTTAGAATCCAACCAAAAATTCTGCAATCACAAAGAGAATGTATTGTGACGTGTTCAGGTCACGCGTACTGTGGTCGGCGTAAACAAAAAGTCGTAAACATGTTTACAACTACCAACCCATCGATTGTTCTCCAATGCATAAGCATAAACACGTCGCGCGCATCAAGTACAACAGATCCCGGTGCAAGCGACTCGACGCGTACACGCGAGAACAATCCGCATGGAAGGTTCTGGGGTGGTTGGTAGTTGTATATTAGAGCTGTGGCAAACCAAACGTACTCGTTACTAAGTAACGGGTGCATTGCCAGGTTCGAAATATCGAACCGTTACTTCGAAATATAACTCGTTACTTGATACCGTCCTCGCCGGACACAGCGATACGCGTATCGATCAGAGATACGGGTATCAGGCGATACTGTGTAGATTTTAGGATTGGTTCCCGTGTTGGTATGCTATGCTAGACGACTCGTCACGTCGTCTTATCTGTGCTCCAGCATGTGCGACGGCGCTATGACTCTTGGACATTGGTACGGTGAGCCGTATCGTCCGTCCATCGTATGGGTTGCATGCGTGCCCATTTTCGCACATACATACGTGTACGATATAATGCGCTTCGTTATATGTTTGGGCAAAACAGAATCTCGGTTTTTATTGTTTTATGATGGATGTTTCCTTTTTTGTTCGATTTTTCTGTCAATCGTCATTAATTTTTCAGTTTTCACAGTGAATTGGTTTCTATTTTAATATTATATTTTATTTTTTTTTGGTGTACTGTAACATTAGGAAGTTAGAAAAGTTAATTATTGAATGTTATATTTGTGTGCTTATTGGAAAGTTTGATTCTTTTTGTGTAATCAATTTGTGTGTAAGTTGATGAAGTACTTACTCTGTAGTTTTACCTAATACATACTATGTTTCCGTCTAGTCAAGCATTATAAATGTTGTTCAAATCATCCGAAAGTAGTACTCAGTGGGTTTATTTTTTATCTTATTTTGGGATGAGCTCGAAAATTAATTTGAATATTTGACTCTTACCGGTAAATTTATGGTGAAAATTCAAATCATGTTAGCATGAAACAGGGAGCTAATGGTAAAAGTTCTATGGTACCGATGTTCCAATGAAGTGACATTGAATTCAAATGTTTTATATGAGTTTATCTAAAGTAGTACTTACCTTAATATAATATTTTGAAAAGGGTATGTTCACTATGACAAATTTAATGAATTTTGATGTGAATTTGAACATTCTAATGTAAGATGACTAAAGAAAACGAAGTGTTAATTAACTGAATGAAAGGACCAAACTTTACTTTAAACTTTATAGAGCAATTTAAAATGGATAAAAAAACAAGCAAATTGTGGACATTATTTACTGCAGTCTCTGACGATAAAGCAAAATGTGATCTCTGTCAAAGCATATACTCTGTAAAAGGAGGCTCTACGACGAATTTGAGGAAGCATTTTCTGAAAAAACGTCCTTCATCATATGAAAGTATTGCTCCATCTTCATTGAAACCAGCACCCTCTTCAACTTTAGAGCAGAGTACTATGTCGGAACCATCAAGCTCACGTTCTGAAACTCTAACTACAACTTCAGTGCCATCAACCTCATCTTCTGAAGTTTCAACGGGTTTGAAATTGAAAAAGCAAACGACTCTTTCAACATTTGTTAGAAGACCTCTAAGCATAATTAAAGAGAAAAAATTGAACGAGCTAGTTCTCAATATGGTTGTAAAAGATTTGCAACCTTTTTCGATTGTAGAAGATGCTGGTTTCAAAAGGTTAATTAATTATCTAGAGCCACAGTACTCATTGCCATCTCGATATACATTAAGCACGACCTTACTAGATACACAATATGCAGTCGCGGAAACTAATTTAAAAACGGAATTGAGCAATGCTACTCACATTTCCATAACAACTGACGGCTGAACTTCACGAGTTACGACATCATATCTAGCTGTTACAGCTCATTATTTGGTAGAATGGGAGCTAAAGTCAGCATTATTAGGTTGCTTCGAATGCCATGAGCGGCATACAGGAGATTACTTAAAAAAAAGAAATAATGTCCTTACTTTCAAAATGGAAAATAAAAGAAAAGGTTAAGGTAAGGCTAACTGGCTTTGAACATATGTCTTGTTTTGCTCTTACACTAAATTTAGTGCTGCGTGTTGCAAATAAATGAAGTGCAAAAAATTATAAAAAAGTGAAAACAATCATTGAGCACTTCCATAGAAGTCCAGTTGCAATTTTTCAGTTACAGTTACAATTCAGGAACAGCTCAGGTCAGGCCAAACACCGTTAAAATTAAAAATGGACATAATAACAAGATGTAACAGCACTTTCGACATGATCGAACGAATAATCATATTACAAGAACCTCTTGAAGCGGCAATCGGACTACTACATAATTCTGTAGATAATCTTTTGGAAAATGAATGGCAAGTTTTACCAGAAATTAAAAAAATTTGAGCCCTTTTAAGCAGCTAACAGAAGAAATTTCTTCCCAAACGAATGTAACCATTTCGGTGATAATTGCTGCTTTTGACAATGTTGCGGAAATATGTGATAATTTATACATAAAGGGTATTAAGACAGACGTCGGCAAGAGCCTTCTGTCAAAAATCATAGCTGAGTTTAAAATCAGATTTAAAAACTTTGCCACTCACCCAATGGATTTGTTGGATCCCAGATTCAAAAAGCTTGCCTTTGCTGACCAGTCAACGTAGGACTCTGCCGTGAGTTGTTTACAAATAGAAGTTGAAGCAATGGTTGATATGCCACAAGCCAAAACACCCAATGCTGAAGAAGCGAATGCAACTACATCTACTATTTCAGATGAGGAGGATTTTATTTGGAAAAATTTCGACGCAAAAGCTTCAATTAAATCAGTATCAAATGCAAACACCATATTAGCTTCTTTAAAGCAATACATGGAGGAAAGAAACATTTCAAGGTATGAATGTCCTCTAAAATGGTGGCAAGTGCGAGCCATTCTATATCCAGAGCTGTCACGTTTAGCCGAAAAATATTTAACTGTTATGGCTACTTCAGTGCCTTCAGAGAGTATTCAGGTCCTTATTCTCTAAATCCGGCCTAATTTTGTCAGAAAGGCGCAGCTCCTTAAAGCCAGAACGGATGGAGAAAATTCTGTTCTTAAATATGAACCAAAGGTTAATTTAATACCTTTTTAATTGTTTGAGCCCATCGATTCTTCTTTAAATTTCCTGGAAAATTCATACAGATTCTGTTGGCATTGTCTCTTCTCCGTCTTTTCTTTATTTAGTTATTGAATTCTGAATTATTTTCAAAGTTAATTGATGGTAAAAATGAGTTTTAGAATGATTACTTTTCATGTGATAGCAAGAGACTGATTGATAACGTTTTTATTGCAGTGAATTATTTGGTAAATGTCTAGATAATAGGACCGTCGCTCGGAGGGGGTGGTGGGGGGTGGTGGTGTTGGGTGGAGATCCGGAGACTTCATTTCCGTTGTCAAAAGTTGGGGGCCGCAGAGTGGAGGCGCAAGGGGAGGAGTTGAAAAATGGCGATTTTAAGACACTTTAATGAAGACATGTAGAGTAAGGGGGGGGGGGGGCGTGTGTTTAAGAGCATCAAATTTGATGCCCGATCGCTCTTGTATGTTCACAACTTATTGACGCAATGCAAAAAATGTAAACACGCAATTATTCCTGAACGCTCTTTCTTTGAATTCTGTGAATGATCTGTATTCAATGGAATTTGAGAATTTCTATATTTCATGAATTATTTGTCTCGCTAATCAGTATCAAATAAACTTGTAGACAGAATGCATCTCGTCTTATTTTTGTGTTTAACGCTAAATCGAGAAGAATTACTCGATATTCTTTTTCGTTTTCGTTTGTTACGCGAAACTGTAATTTGTCCAAAGTGCGAAAAGTTAGTTCGAGTAAACCGCGAGTTACTGATTTTGCGGTGTCCTGGGACGATTTTCAAGAAAGTCGGCCACCATAAGCGTAAGAAGATCCGCTGCACCTTCAAAATATCAGCGAAGTCGGGGACATGGTTTGAAAGGACGCGAGTCGAGTTAGAGGATGCATTTGATGCCCTCAAACACCCCCCCCCCCCACCTTAGATTCCCCTATAAGAATGTCAAAAAATCTTCATTTTTCAACTCCTCCGCTTGCGCCTCCACCTTGCGGCCCCCGACTTTTACCCCCTAAATGTTGTTGTTCAAGGTCATCCCCACCACCTCCACCCGCCACCATCCCCCTCCGAGCGACGGTCCTATTATCTAGACATTTACCAATTATTTTTCATTTTTAACTGTAAAGAGTTTTCGTTTATCCGTTTTTGTTAAGGAAATTTAAAAAAATAAAATAAATGCTAACTATTTGGCTTCTGTGTGGTGGTCTCTATTCAACGAAAAATTCACCAATTTTAGTTTTCTTCAGAGGTCTACGCATCAATTTTATTGTGTAACGGATACTCTTTAGATCACATAGCGAATTTGTATGGGATTAGGTTTTTCGATGCTTATGCTACACTAATCGATGTATATTGTAGTGTGGCAAAACATTAAAATTCAGCTTTCCCGAAATTTTTGTGCAAGTTTTGGTCTGTGGCCAATAAATATTGGAGACCCTAAGCAATTAACTAGCTAACCATGTTAGCTCTAATTTAGTTAAACACTTAAAATTATTTCAGCTACTTTTCGTTACGAAAGGAAATTATAGTGGTATACGAGATTATGGGGTAAATATAGATAATTTTGAAAGTAACGAAAGTAACGAGTACCGATACAATAGTAACGGGTATTCGTTGTTTCAGTAACGAGTTCATATGGGTATTGACTTTGTCGTTACTTTTACAGCTCTATTGTATATAAGCGACTACGGCGAGCGACGAGACAAGGAGTTGTGAATGAAACGTAAGTGTGAGCGACAGTGCGCGTAAGAAAGGTGCGGTGAAACGATTATCATTGAAAAGTGTCGGATAAGTAAATAAGTGTTTGATTACGTTTGATAAAGTGCGAAATTAATTAATTTAGAGTCGGATTAATTAAAGTTATAAGTGATTTTAATAAAATAATTGTAAATCGTAGAGAAAACTTTAATTAAAACTTTTATAATTAATTTTAAATAATACGCGAGTGTTTAATTTTCACTATTGGCAATATTTGCGAATAGCAAACAGGTCGCGCACCTGCGAAAGCGCAACAGTATTGTTAACTCTGTGTAAATTTGAAACCTCTTTTCAAACTTTGCCGCCTGCCCGTTCGGTCAAGTTACCTTCGGCCAGACGGTTGAGTGACGTTCATTACAAACTTCGCATCGGTTGCGGTCAGGGAGACAGACGTCGCTAGGCAGCCACATTTTGCGTGATCATAAATTGTTATTACTTTTTGCTTCACAATTACTATTGTTAATCAAACACTTTGTTGTTGTTTCAGGTATTGTGTTAATCGATATGTTATCAATAATGTAAATAGTGTTAATATGTAACCTTAAATAATATTTAATTACAGTTATTTTACTGCAACAACTCGAGTCGATTTATTCAAACTCAGACTCTCATACAAACCCTAAGTTTCCCAAATTTGAAACTTATAAAACAACAACAATTAAGGAACTGCATCATGGAAGTAAAGGCTACATTTCATTTCGTTTCTGAAGCTGTCGACTCAAAGACGACCGTAGTCAAGGTTAAAACTATTCAACTTGAGGGACGTCCCGAAGCATACCAATTTCCTCTTGATCAACAAACACGCACACACCATTTAAAACTTTTCGAGCATAAAATTACAAAGCAGGTAGTCAAGAGCTACTACTCGCAACAAATATCGAAAGGTCAATATAACCTTGAAGGAAGGCGAGCTGCTGGAGGAATACCTGGACGAGGAGGGTAACGTAGTTTTTAATGAGTTCTATTTAGAGGTTTTCAAATCTGCATCTCTTCACTCTCCTTCACCACCCATCCCACCCGCCGAAAAATCAATGCATTCCATTGAAAAAAATTTAGTGCTGAATAAATTTGTCGGGAATGATGTGGACGCGGAGTCATGGTTAAATACTTTCGAACAAGAATGTGAAAGACTCGGTGTACAAGAGGAGAAATATTCTGAAATATTGCGTTTGTGTTTAGAGAAAGTCGCACTGGAGTGGTACGCGGTGTTTTTAAAAATAAATAAACTCTCGTACGCGTGGGAATTTTGGAAAGCTTCTTTTGTTGACACGTTCGGTTCAAAGTCGTGGTCAGAAATCACCTTCGCATACACTTATAAATATTTGGGCGGTTCGGTTTTAGATTATGCATTAAAGAAAAGGAATCTTTTGATTGATGTTGATCCTGATTTATCGGTAAGATCACAAATAAATTTAATCGTAATAGATCTTCCTAATTATATAAAAACGCGTTTAGAACGAAAAGACTTGACCAAAGTTGACGATTTAATGTCGAAGCTTAGGCAAATAGATCCTTCCAGAAACAAAGCCGCTTTGAATTCTGTAAAAAAGCCGGATGAAGTTCAGAAAAAGAGTAATAAAATCTTTAATGAAAATTTAAATGAACAAAAAACCTGGGGGTACTGCGATAAAATGGGCTTTCCAGGCAGACGTCACTCGGAAGAAGTATGTCGTGCGAAAATAGCACACCAGAGCAAAAACAAAAACAATAAAATCAAAGTCGCAAATAATATCGAAGCGCAAGATGCAATTTCTCTCCTTGAAAATCCAAAAAACTAATAACGATCCCACTTATAAAACTAAAAATTCTAATCAATGATAGTCCAGCCATCGGTCTCTACGATTCCGGAGCTAATGTCTCATTGATAAATTACAACTATTGGAGAAAATTGAAAAAGAGAAAAAACAACTCAAATACTGAAGGAAGTGTCGTCCTACCAGTTACTATTTTCAATATAAAAGAAGACTGTCTGTTTTTCATCATCAAAAGTAAATCATTTGAAGATGATGTCTTATTAGGTCTAGACTGCATAAAAAAATTTAGGTTATGCCAAGACGAAAACCTAAAAATAAGTCAAAATTTGGAAAAAGCAGCCGAGATAAATATTGTAAAAGGAAATTTTGAATATAAAAATAATGAGATTGACGAAATTAAGTCTGATCTTGTACTAAAAGAAATCTTAAAAGTGGTTGTCTAAATATACACAGTATTTGAAACAAAAGCGATATAAAAATGATTTCAAAATATTTAAATTAAATGTGAAACTGTGTAAACATATGTCTTCCATGTACACACGGGGAAATCTTAAGAACAAAAACACAACGCATGAGAAGATATCGATGTTCGTTTGCAGAGATTTATTCGATAAAGGACGTTATATACTGATAACTGATATGAAAATTTAAAATTAGCAGACATATTAGTTCGTAAAAACGATTATTTCGTAGCGACGTTACGTTCGAATTGGCTAGGAAATCGCCGCAAGTCATATGGAGAAAAACATCGAGGGAGTTAAAATGGCGAGACCCATTATTTTACCTCCCTTAAAATGGCATTATTTCTGTTTTGAAATGTTTTTGTGGTGATCACTTGCTGAAGCAAACAGAAAATGTAAATTGCAATATCTATGTTAGGTAGTTGTTAAGTTAAGAAATTGTACCTTGTAAACGGCAGTCACTTACTTGTATTAATAACAAACAGACCAAAAATTTAACTCGATATTTTTTTTATCTGAAGTTAGGCACACACAAACGTGGCGCAATCGCGTAACTCCTAATACGAAGGTAAAGTAAATAAAACAGAAACGTGACTCTCATCAGATCATAAGATTATTGACCAAAATCAAGTATAAAAACTGATATTAATTCTGTGATAAAAGTGAACAGTGGACAGTTGTGGCCACTCTTATCTGTTCCTAATCATGAATGTTATGATCGTTTCCCAGTGTTGAGATTCATGATTGTGAACAAATGAGTCACTTAATTATAGTGAACATACAACTTAAAATCAGATTTCTTCATGAAAATTCAAAATATGAAATTAAATAATTCAGAGGGACTTTGAAAAAAACAGACTACCAGTGATCGTAGTCATGTCAACTTGTCAAAAATGCTTAAAAACTGTGCTAACGCCACCGATAAGAAAAAAACATTATCAGGTTGCAACTATGGCACCAATGTCACCGAGACTACTAGGAAATAGCAATCTACTGCAACAGATATGACGAAGAAAACTGCCGTAATCAGACCATTCTGTGGAACGAAGGACTGCGACCTATCGGCTTTCATCTGGGAGATGGAATTCATCTTACCAATGTTCCAAAGCACCCAAACCCACAACATTTTGTCGTTTAGCGAAACATACTCAACAAGTTCCGGGCCAAGCTCTGCAAACCGTCAAGACTTTGGGGTCGGATCCGTCGTGAGAGCATGTAAAGGACGAGTTAATTATGAACTTCAGATTGCGATAGAGCTACTACCACCTTCATCATCAGGCTAGTAGTATAAGAAACAATAACAATCTAAGTGATTATCATTATAATTTAGGTAATTTTCTAGAAAAATACAAAACTAAATTTGAATTCGATGTTGAAATCATAAAAACAGCTCGTATATAGATGTAAGCGAATCCTCCGTAAACAAATACCCTTTTCGTATATAGAGATCCGTCCCAAATTTTCATTTTCTCACGGCCATAAAACCAAGCCAAGACGCCTGGCAGTCTACGTGTAGAAAACATTCAATTTTCACACGTGCAACTACTTCAACCCATCTGGACTATGTCCACCACCAAAAAACTCCTTCTCCCACAATTTTCCTCTTTGTTCTGCACTAAAACCCTTTCTCCTTAAGACTAAAACAGTCAGTCTTAGACAAGAGTCCATCGCGGAAACATCTCTTCCTTCTGATCGTTCTTTTGCCAGTTTATTGTGATTCACCTTCGCGCAGTGATTTTAGTGCCGTGGCTGTGAATACAGTGACTTCCTTTGTGTCTTTAATTCATAACAGTGTTTGGACAATTATTGCCAGCAATTAAATTAAGGACAACACCTCACAACCTTCTTGTTGTGGCAAAATATTCACTACCTCCTACTTTTCTTTCTCTCCTTTTTTCAAACTCTGTAGATGAGCCTCCACGTAGGCTAAGAGTTTCTACCACGCTGACAGATTGTCTCCACGCAGACCAGTCTATTTCTAGGTCTGTAGGCGAGGCGAATCTCCTCTACAGAGGTCAAACACAACACCATTCTTTCCAAAGTTCTGTAGAAGAGTCTCCTCGCAGGCTGAACACTTCTACAGAGATCCTCTTAGGATCATTCTATCGAGCAGTTTCTAACTCTACCTACCCAGGAAGCGATGCTCAAACATCCTTCAGCAATTTTGGTCTGTCAACTCTACAATTGACAGAATTGCATTTCCTTCTATTTCAGCGCACAAACATCCGTGTGGTGCACTCAATTGCCGTTGATTGCCACCAGCAATCATTCTTCCACCTGCCACACCGTTAGAGCTTAACTGAGCCCACTGATCGAGCCATCAACTTCCATCTGCCTATACTTTATCCAATTGAACTTACTTTACTATTTATGCAGATTGTACACCTCACAGAGGCATTCATTTTTAATAAAAACTAGCTGTTTGAGTTTATATACATAAAGACTATCAATAATGACAACTGCAAAAATAAAATCACGTTCATCATTATTGTAACTCATAAAAAATAACAGTTGTTTGTCCCTTTACAGGGAAGGTTTATTGGTGGGTTGTAAAATGTACCGAAATTTGGAGAATGTGTGAAATGTACCTTGTTAAGAAAATCATGTTTAAAACATGCAGCGCATATAGATATATCCCGGGAAAATCCCACGTGGTATTTCTCAGAGGAAACAAGATTAGCATCTGCGCTTCAATTTTAGCTAACTAAATTCCTATTTTTATTACGGTTCAAAAAAGGCGTCTACACTTGAATTAGTTTACATGGTAAAGGATAGATATTTTATTAGTTGAAAAATTACAACATTTGGTTAGGTTAGGTAATTAAACACATTCTTATGTGAAAGAAGGAAGAAAAGGAATCATGTAACTTTCCTGGCTGAGGGCTGGCGAGTCCTTGCTTGAGCACCAAACTGAACGGTGATTTCTACAAATTAACGCGGAGTCTAGATTAAGTAAATTTAATGTGTCACAAATTGTTTATACTAAATGTAATATACATCTATTGAATTTAACACGGAGTCTTTATTATTTTAAAAAAGATTCAAACATTGGTCCTTCGAGCCGGATAGTTAAACAGTGTGAACGTGAGTGATAAATAAGTGATTACAGTTTGCATACGTGAACTTTGACTAAATTCACACGCTATAAAATTAGTTGCAACTGGACTTAACAGCAATTTGTGTACAGTGTTGTGAAGTAATTTGAACCTTGTGCAAACTTTCAGGACCTTGGACTTGGGAATTAATTGTGAGCTTTGTACGAGCCTATTGAACTTGGGATTTTGAATTAATTTAAACTTTATGCAAATATCGAACTTTGGACAGGTAAATAATATTTGAACTCTATTCTACAAAAAAGTTAGAACTTACTTGTGATAGTGGGAAATCATATTGTGATAACGTGGACAAGCATATTTTACATCAAAGTACTGTTTAAAAATGGACAATTTTAAAATCAAACGTACGGGCCTAAAAGAACAGCTTACGCGGTTTTCGAATCAGTTAGAGCAAGATAAATTTGACATTCCCGATTTACGTGTACGGTTAGAAAAGGCTGAAGCACTTTTTGAGACATATGATATCGTCCAAACAGAAATTGAACTATTAGCTAACACAAGTAAGGACAATGCCGAGATTTCGGCACAAGGAAGAGACCGAGAGGCATTTGAGTCTGCGTATTATAGAACGATAGCAAAAGCGCGAGAAATTATTAAACGTGCAAGAGGAACCCTTTCAAGGGCATCGCGCTAGTTACACATGTTTACCATACGAACTATGATACGTTGATACGTAACGTGACCCAAAGCTTAGAATTCCGAAGTCTAGACGCGCAGTCAGCTAGTTAATTATTTCCCACAGTCGCATCTTCCGAAATCGTATAAAAACGGAAACATGAACCGCCATCTCTCTCAGTTGTCGTCTATTCGCCACGCGCAGGTAACGTTCCGTAAGGAATCATTATAGTCATAGTAAATAAAAGTTTGTTACGTATTTCAATGTGTATAAAAAAATATATATATATATAAATAAATAAATTAAGAAATTAAAATAAAAATATTTAAAGTTAGATTCAGTAAAATAATATTAGTATAATATTATAATAATATTTAGTAAATAATATTAGTAAAATAATAATTAGTTATTAATAAAAAAAAAGTCAGAAAAAAAAAATATTCCAAGTAGCAAAAAAAAAAACAAAAAAAAATTCTTGGAAGTTATTTTTACTGCACTGGGTTGTTGTGTTCGTATCGATATAAAAAGAGTGGAAATTGTGAGGTATGTGGGAAATTCAGCCGATAGACGATAGAAGATACTTAACCAGTAAAGGGATATTCAGCCGATAGACGATAGAAGATACTGATGATACCAGTTGCAGCCAGTAGAGGACACTCAACCAGTCTCAGCCAGTTGCAGCCAGTAGAGGACATTCTGCCAAGGACCACCAACCGCCAACCAGTAGAAGCCAATCAGCCAGTGGATGACACTCAACCACAGAGGACATTCTGCCAAGGACCACCAACCGCCAACCAGTAGAGGCCAATCAGCCAGTGGATGACACTTAACCAGAGAGGACATTCTGCCAAGGACCACCAACCGCCAACCAGTAAAGGCCAATCTGCCAGTGGATGACACTCAACCACAGAGAACATTCTGCCAAGGAACACCAACCACCAACCAGTCGAGGACATTCAACCATAGAAGACACTCAATCAGTTGAAGATACACAACCAGTAGAGGAGGAGGTGTTCACATTTAGCGCAGCACTATTGAGTGCAGCACAATTCACAGGTTGTTTGATTTTTAATAATTTTTATTTAATATAATATGAAGGAGTAAGCTCTTTCCCTGTGTGTGTGTGTGTGCGTGTGTGTGTGTGCGTGTGTGTGTGCGTGTGTGTGTGAGTTGCATGAAAGGATCAGGGCTTAAATAAAGTCCTAACCCCCACGCCCACGCGGTGAGCTAGTCGGTGTAAAGTAACTTTCTTCGGCCGCCATTATGCGGCCTTTGTATTTTCAAATAACCCTATAATCTTGTTCCTTTCTTTCGCTGCAGGTGCGACCTATCGGTTGCCCAATTATTATTTTATTATTAATTATATATACATATATTTTATTAATAATTTTCTTTGAAAATACATAAAAAGTTGTATAGCAAAGGAAAAGTGATTTGTTTTATTTTTTTTATAAATTGATCCGCTTGACACTACAACTCGGTCGCCCTCAGTCAATATTTCTAATGAATCTAATAATGAAGTTAGTGTACAGAATATGAACTTATCACATTTAAACGTACCCATATTCGATGGTAACTATGAAAATTGGGTTAAATTTCGTGACTCATTCATCTCAATGATTGATAGCAACAAGAAACTTAGTAACACTCAAAAATTTCACTACTTAGACCAATCGGTAATTAAAGATGCCAAACGCGCAATTGCTGCTTTTAGTTTGTCGGGGGATAATTATGAAGCCGGAATGGAGTACTTTAAAGGTTCGTTATGAGGATGATATTGAATTAATTCATCATCATGTTAGGGGAATATTTGAAGCTCCGTCAATTAAAAATGGTACCCATTCCGAACTCAGATTACTAATAGATACGATTAATAATCACGTACAATGCCTGAAGACTTTGAAGGAACCGACGGATAGTTGGGATACGTTAATAATGTACTTGTTTAAAACAAAATTGAATGACGCAGTTAAGAATGAGTGGAAAGGGTTCTATCATTAAAAACAGAACGCGAGTTACATACGACCAACTCACATTCCTTCACATACGACCAACTCACATTCTTGGACACCAGAAATTCACCCGACCTTAATTCACCGTACCAGATTTCATCACTTTTCTGTTACTTTGCATTTCACACGAAAATTAAATCGTACATGTACCTTTTCTGATTATTCTGCATTTCGCACGAAATTTGAATCATATATGCACTTTTAGAATGTACAAGTTAGAAGTTCAGTAAATCTAAAAAGATAAGTTAGTTGTAAATTGGAAATCAAGAAATAAAGTTCGATATACGTAAAAGCTTTGTTTTTTTTTTGTCGGTTGAGTTAAAGGTGGACGTAACTCGCGCAACTTTAAATGATATGAAATCGTTCCTAGAAAAACATTGCAAGTATTTATATAAAACGGATAATAAATCAACTGCGTGCACTAATAATAGAGTCATATCCTCGGAAATTCCGATGACATCACCACCATTTAATTCTGTAACACAACAAGACACTCTATTTTAAAACGCAAATTATGCACAGTAAACATATCACATTTCAATCCATTCCATAATAATAACAATCTTTAATATTTGCGTTGAATCTCATTTCAAATTTTGCATTCACATCATAATTCAATATCTCAAGTATAGCAAAAATACCAAGAACCGGAAATAGAAACGATAAGAAAATTAAATATAAACAATTGTATTATTGCGATTCGTGCCAATCTCATAAACACAATATTAATAATTGCCCACACATCAAATATCAAAATTAGCAAAAGACGACAAAACCGAAACAATGAAATTAATTAATGTAAACATACTGAAAGAATATCAAATTACATGCAGATAAATTTTAAGTATAAATTGGAGCAAAGGGATAGATCTTAGCCAGTGAGTAAATAACTTCGAGTCTATCCACCCATGAAGTGTGTCCGATTAGTTTTAAGAAAAATGATAAGTGTTCTTGTAGTAAATGATCAAGAGAAGTTTAATAAATGTTTTTTTGTGTGAAATCCATAAGTTGTTTCTAGATCGAGTGAAATAAAAATAAAATAAGTGAAACATCATAATTATAGTATATTAAGCAACAAGGGCGGTAACTAGCCGATTAGGCAGTTAACGCACTCGCTTCGCTCGTGCGTCTAACACTGCCATCACGGGCAATCGGCTAGTACCGCCCGAGTTGCGTATGCTATTTTTCATCACAAGTGCGGGATAACTACTAGGTTACCGCACGCATTTTCGGGCGGTAACTTACCGATTGCCCGTGATTGAACGGTTTCAATCGGTCCATCTAGTTTATTAGTTAGTCAAGTAAAATCTTCATTTTTATCAGATTATATAAAAGTTAATAGAGGTAAATTACCAAATTGGTCAGGATTAATTCGAGATGATCCTAGTCAAGCGTGGGTATTACTCAATAAAGTCTATACTGATTATGTTAAAGAACAATTCATTCCAGAGAATCATTCCAGAGAATGTCCAAAAAGACGAATCAAATTTGAATTTGGAAATGATCGTAAAAAACGCTGTAAAGTCAGCAATATCAGAAATTAATCCTCAAAAACAAACAGCTAAACCGATTGAACCACAGAACGCGACGAAAAGGGACGGTTTATCGTGAGTATCCCATTCAAACAAACAAAACTTTCTCTACTCGGGTCATTAAAGGACATGGCTTTAAAACGATTATTTTCTATCGAGAAGAAGTTAAAAAATAATCTTTCATTAAAAGAACAATATGTCTAAGATCATCATTTTTTGGAAAACAAAATAATAAATTAAAAGAAAAAAAAAACAAAAAATTTTCAAATTCATAAAGATTCAATTTAGTTAATTTTAAATTGGGAAATATGTATCTTGACCTATATTCATTGCACCTTGATTATGAAATATGTATTTATTAACTGTAATTAGTATATAAGCGCTTGTTATGCGAAATATAGTTCAGAGTTGTTAAGTAAGCGAAAGTGTTTATCTAGCAGCTCGTGAAGTCAAGAAGTAGAGAATCCTGCTCTCTTGTCTTTATTTAATTAACTCCAATATTAGAAGTAGAGAAAATCCTACTTTCTAATAATTCAAGGAAATATATATCAGGTATTGGTTTTTTGTCAACTTTAATATTAGAAGTAGTGCAATCCTACTCTCTGATATTTTAGGAAGCTGAAAACCATTCTTCGTACAGGCAACATAAATTTTTGGTGACCCCGTTTTCTAAAAAAGAATAGACTACCTTCTTGACAATGGAGTCTTTGGCAATCGAGCAAACTCGTCTCGGTAGAGAGATCGAGAAAATTATAAAAACGTATCACGAGCAATCGCCTGATAAAAAAATGATTACATATTTAGAAGAAAAATTGACGTTAATTGAAGGCCTTTGGGAAAGATTCGAAAGTAACGACGATCAGATACGAGAAATCACTGGTGTGTCGCTCAAGCATCCCTATTTCGCTAAAGATTACCATAGAACGGTCAAAATAGCTCAAGAAAAATTCAGATCAGAAGTTCAGTCGTTGATTAAGCATGTTAAAACGCAATCTTTCGAAGAACGTCAAACTTTCGCAAATACTAACTATCAAAGCCCCATCGAGGTGTCTATGAAAATAGACAATACTGACGAATCTCAGCTATTGAAGAAGCATAAGGCTATGGTAGTGGCACTCAACCACTTAATAAGCAGTACAACTGCTGTTAGTGGCCAATCGATGGAGTATTTAAAATTAAAAAAGGAAAAATTGCTAAAAGCATGGAATGATATCGAACAAAGCCATTATTTAATTTGGGAAATTGCTGAAGATATTGAATCGTCAGGATACGATTCAAATCAATTTTTGGAGTTGCAAAATCGAAGCGAAAAGCTCCTAATAGATTTGAATAGTTATCTTGCAAAACCAAATAACACCAACAACCCTACACAGCTCACAAACGAGTCGCAATTAAAGCTTTCAAAAATAGAATTGCCAAAGTTTGATGGAGAATATATAAAATGGCCACAATTCGAAGACTTGTTCAGGCAAATGGTTCATGATCAGCCTATTGGCAATTGCCAGAAGTTCTGGTATTTAAAGATGAACTTAACGGGGGAGGCAGCCAAGCTTATTATGCATTTGCCAATCTCAAACAGCAACTACATCGTGGCGTGGGATATGTTGCAGAATCGATATGCCAACAAGCGGTTGTTGGTTAATGCTTTGATGGATAAATTAATGGTACAACCAGCTATCAATATTGAGTCAGCATCAGCGCTCAAATCATTACATGATACCACAAAAGAGTGTATGTTCACATTACAAACTATGGGAATTTCCGCAAAAGAACATTGGGACCCTATAATAGTACATATAATTTTGAAAAAACTGGACAAAACTTCTTATACGCTCTATGAGCAAACATTAAAATCGCCAAGAGACCTACCGTCATTATACGAGTTGTTAAAATTCATCGAGATGAGGTTTCAGACCTTAGAAACACTCATTCAGAGAACAAGCCCATCTAAACAGCAAAGTAAACCAGTTAAACAAGCAGCGTTGGTGGGAAACAATATGGAGTTACAATGCAAACTCTGCCAAAAGGCACATGCAATTTATCACTGTGATTCATTTTTAAAATTATCCCCTGCAAAGCGGCTAGAAAAGTCCAAACAGCTGAACTTGTGCACAAATTGTTTGAAGAAAGGCCACGGGAACAAAAAGTGCATGTCGAGAGGTTGTCAGAAATGTGGAAAACGACATAACACGCTCTTACATAATCCAGGGCCCACAGCGACATCGACGGATGCACAAAACACAAATCTGGCTGCCCAATTTAGTGAAACAAATGGATACGTGTTCTTGGGAACTGCACTAGCAGAAGTAATTAGCTGTGAAGGAAAGCCCATCAAAGCACGAGTTTTACTTGACTCAGGCTCGCAATTGAATTTCATTACGGATAAGTTGCGGAAGAAATTAGGATTCGGCACAAGTTACCCAAAGATTAACATTGCGGGCATCGGCAACACACAAGTGAAAGCAAGTGATAGAATAAACATTACTATGAAATCAACATGTAGAGATTTTACTACGCCATTAGAGGTCTTTACGATCAAGGAAATCACAAATAATCAACCTCAATATTACATTGATACCGATGGCTGGAACATTCCTGAAAATATCAAACTTGCCGACCCATCGTTTAATAAACCAGGCAAGATTGACATCCTTTTGGGGGCGGAAGTATTAGGCGAAATAATGAGAAACGGCCAAATTCGGTTGCTAGAGAAACTACCAATATTACAAAATACCACGTTAGGCTGGGTGATTCTAGGAAAAGCTTCAAATTGCACATCATTTTGCGGGATCTCGAACATAAATTTGGAACGGCAACTAGAAAAATTCTGGGAGCTGGAAGATTGCTCCGGTCCAGTCATACTATCATCGACTGACAAAAAATGCGAGGAATATTTCGAAGCAACAACCATACGAGACTCTAGTGGCCGTTTTATAGTCAATTTGCCATTGCTGGGTGACTCTTCTTTACTGGGTGAATCAAAATCATTGGCATACAAGCGGCTACTCTTAATGGAAAGAAAATTATCCAAACAACCAGTTCTTAAAGGGCAGTACGACCAATTTCTACAAGAATATGTAGAACTGGGTCACATGAAGGAAGTTCCAGCATTAGACTTCAACGGTCCGCATTATTTTATGCCGCATCATTATGTGCTCAAACCCGACAGCAGACCCACAAAACTACGAGTGGTCTTTGATGCATCAGCGGAAACAAAGAACAATTTGTCGCTTAATGATTTGCTGCTTAAAGGACCAAAGGTTCAGGAGGATATTAGTGCTATTATTACAAGATTCCGCTTAAAGCGCTACGTATTTACGGCAGACATAACAAAGATGTACCGTCAAATTTTAGTGGCAGATGAGGACCAAAATCTCCAATTAATCATGTGGCGAAAGAATACCAATGACGAATTGAAATATTATAAACTGTCCACTGTTACCTATGGCACCAAGTCTGCACCATATCTGGCAGTCAGGTGCTTGAAAAAATTGGCCGAGGAAGGAGCCAGCCAGTACCCATTGGGAGCTGCGGCAATCCAGGACTTTTATGGTGACGATGTCCTAACAGGCAGCGATATTTTGAAAGAAGCTTGAAAGATACGCAACGAGCTGTAGGCGTTACTGGCCTCGGCAGGATTCCATTTCCATAAGTGATGCGCCAATAATCCAAAATTGATTGAAGGCATTTCAAACAAGGACCTCGATATTGAATTGGACTTCACTAAGATGGACAGTGATACCATAAAAACACTAGGCGTAATTTGGCAGCCAATCACTGACATATTTACCATAACCACGGATTTGAAGGAGCATCAAACAATTACCAAGAGAAATATTCTAGCTGATATTTCGCAGATTTTTGACCCTTTAGGACTAGTAAGCCCAGTTATTGTAAAGGGGAAGCTGCTCATGCAAGAATTATGGAGATCAGAAGTGGGTTGGGATGAAGAAATACCTGATGAACTTCAATCGATATGGCATAAATATAGGCAAGAGCTGCCAGGCTTGAACAAAATCAGCATCCCACGATATATGTTCAGTGAGAATGAGACCATAGACACACAAATTCACGCTTTTGCTAACGCTAGTGAGAAGGCATACGGTACCTCGGTCTATATAAGATCAAAAGACACAAGAGGTCATGTGACAGTTAAATTGCTTTGCGCCAAGTCCAGAGTAGCACCAATCAAACCCACAACCATTCCAAGATTAGAATTGTGTGCCGCACAATTAGCAGCCCAATTAGTCAGACAAGTAAAACTTACAACCAATATAAAGGCGGACGGAGTCTTCTATTGGTCCGACTCGCTCAACGCTATCAGCTGGATTCGAGGGGATCCATCTATTCGAAAAACATTTGTCGCTAACAGAGTTGCTGCCATTCAAGATTTGACATCTATAAAGAACTGGAGATATGTGCCTACAAATGACAACCCTGCTGATCTTGTTTCACGTGGACTTTTTCCTGAAGAACTGAAGCAGTTACAAATACGGTTCAATGGTCCATCTTTTCTTAAACTTCCAAAAAGCAGTTGGCCAATCGAACCCTATACAAACAACATTGCGGACGATGAAACTAAAGTTATCAAGTGTACTATCACAGCTACGGTTGAAGCTGACGTACATCCATTATATATGATTGAACACGGAAATTCCCTCCGAAAATTGATACGCACAATGGCATATATCAAGCGAGCAGCAATGCTATTTAAGAACAGAACTATCAATATAGAGGCGAACTTTCTGTCGCCTCGCAAATTAAATGATGCACTTTTAACACTCATCACGGAAGTGCAACGCTGCAGCTTTCATGAGGAGATTACTTTACTGAAGAAGGATGAAGAAGTTGCAAAGTCAAGTAAACTTCGAACTTTAACAC
The DNA here is from genome assembly GCA_954870665.1 of Stratiomys singularior. Classification (NCBI taxonomy): domain Eukaryota; kingdom Metazoa; phylum Arthropoda; class Insecta; order Diptera; family Stratiomyidae; genus Stratiomys; species Stratiomys singularior. The sequence goes on along the minus strand of OX940881.1, from coordinate 27,616,129 downwards.
CATTTCTAGCTCCCGATGGCATAATCAGAGTTGGGGGAAGGTTACAGGCGGCAGAAGTAAACTACGACACCAAGCATCCCATCGTTTAACCGGGAGACCATTTTCTCACACGATTGCTCTTAACTCATATTCATCGAGAAAATTTACATGCCGGACCACAAGCACTTCATGTCATAGCAAGGCAAAGGTATTGGATTCTGAATGGAAGGAATATATCCAGAACCATAGTCACAAACTGCGTATTATGCACTAAATTTCGACCAAGGTTGTTAAGTCAACAAATGGGCAATCTACGAAAAGATTGAGTTAAACTGACACGGCCATTTTTAAACTGTGGCATAGACTTTTGCGGGCCAGTGTATACTCATTTTAAAATTAGAGGCAAAAGGCCTCAAAAGACATACCTGGCTGTTTTCTGTTGCTTTGCAACAAAGGCAATACATTTAGAAGTGGTTTCAGATTTGACCACTGACGGCTTCTTGGGAGCTCTTAAAAGATTTGAATCCAGAAGAGGCAAATGTGAGAACATCTACTGTGACAATGGACGAAACTTCGTTGGTGCCAATAATCAGCTGAAGGAGCTAGAAGCCATTTTGACTCAACAACAGAGCATTGAGAAAATAGTCAACACTTGCTCAGACACCAACACTCAGTTTCACTTCATCCCTCCCAGATCGCCACATTTTGGTGGGCTCTGGGAGGCCGCAGTCAAGTCAACCAAGTACTTGTTACAACGAACCATAACCTCTGCATCATTAACCTACGAAGAATTATGTACGGTAGCCTCAGAAGTCGAAGCGATTCTCAACTCTAGGCCCCTTACACCACTATCGGCTGACCCGAACGATTTGGCTCCATTGACACCAGCACATTTTCTGATTGGGGAGCCACTTGTAGGCGCTACGAATGCAGCCAGCGATACAACGAAAATGTCATTAGCATCCAGATGGCAGTTCACAAATCAACTTAAGAATGAGTTCTGGAAGCGGTGGTACATTGAATATTTGGAGGAACTGCAGAAACGCACAAAATGGACTACTAAACAAAATAACATCAAAGTTGGGACTCTAGTTACCATTAAGGAAGACAATTTGCCGCCGTTCAAATGGAAATTAGGACGAATAGTCGAAACCATCCAAGGCCCCGACGGACGCGTACGTGTTGCTGATATTCAGACAAGTACTGGAATCATACGACGATCCATTCATCAATTAGCTCCACTACCAATCGATCCGGATGAGACTTTAGAAGCAGCCGCCAAACCAATAGAGACAACCACTGCCGTGGAGCAGAATTCCAGAAAGCGTAAGGGCTCTCCCACGAGGCTGAACTCACTTAAAACATGTATACTTACGTTACTAGTTTTACCGCTAATCGCGCCCCATATGACATCCGCAGACAAGCTACCAATCGAAATAATTGAGGTTGAAAATAATATTGGCATTTATTTAGAGAACATCGGGAATGGGCGAATATCGCCAAGCACTTGGAAGCTCATAGTCTTTTATGATTTGAACGGATATTAGGAAACATTCAAAACTATAGAAGCTGGCATAAAGCAATTAGATAGGTTAAAAGACGCGATCACAAACAACACGTATCATGAAGCAATCATATTGCAATATCGGCATCTACTGCAGCTGTTAAATCAGGACAACATCATTTTACAAGAACCTACTAAATTAAGGCGAAAAAGATCCGCCTTTGATATAGTCGGATCCTTAGCAAACAAACTTTTTGGGGTTTTGGACAACGAATATGCCGCTACAATGAGTGAGACTATCTCTAAAGTCAAAGCCAACGAAAATCATTTTAACGAACTGGTCAAGAAACATACATCGATTTTAGATGCGACGATCAATATTATCTCAAAGTGTGAATTGGAAAGAGCAAACCAGACGAAAGAGATTCAAAAGGCATTTGATTATGTATACGAAAACATGAAGGACTTCAATTCGGAAGTTAAACAACAGAAAGCAATTGAAGCATTTAACACCCTGTCAGTGCTCGTTATGTCATTAATAAATGAATGCCAAGAAATGCAACACTCATTGATAGAAGTAATTATCGACGCCCACCATGAGTCTGTAAATCCTAATGTCATATCACCTTAACAAATCAAATCGCAGATCGCATACATCAAGGATAACTTACCTCAAGATCTGGAACTGCCGGCTTTTGGGAATCCTATCAGGGTGTCACGCATCTACCAACCATGATCAACAACACTTTCCTATCGTTAGCATCTGCACCCGACCTAATAATGGTGAACGTTTTCAAGGATCAATTCTACCCTATGATGGTGACCGAACTCATACAATGCCAAACTCCAGAAATCAACTCTTTCATATGCAGCGAACATCGACCCATAGTGCACAAAAGTGATACAAACGTTGACTGCATTATAGAACTGATCTCAAAAAATAGACTTGTACCTAGTTGTATGTTCAGTCAGGACCATCGACGGAAACTTTGGCAGCAATTGAATTCACCAAATCAGTGGCTTTTTTCGCTAGACAAGCCACACGACTTTTCGTTTGTGTGCAACAACCAAGTTTTCCAGCAACACCTACCGCGCACAGGAATCCTTAAAATGCAACCGGGCTGTACATTGAAGGATGACGAGCTGAGTCTCTGAGCATTTGACACTCAACTAACCTCGCTAAATGTTTCGTTTCACCCGGCTATTAATATATCTATTACAGAATTAACCAAATTCACAGAGTCATCACGATCGTTTAACCATCCTTGGATACCCCGATCTACTGTGGACATCGACATAGTTAACCCAAACGATGGATGAACTATCAACCAAACAATCTGAATTGCAGCAACTAGGATCCCTTGGTATACACACAATATCAGCAAGCTACATTGCCCTGGGAGTCATCCTCATTATAACTAGTTGGTATCTGTACACGCGTCTAAGACCTGCAAGAAATTCTAGACTCATCCAGAAACCAGTTCCAGCCCCACGAAGATTATCTCACGATCAACAATATTCTTTTGAAGTATAATACTTCAACAGGCGGCAGTATGTCTATGATCATTTTTTGGAAAACAAAATAATAAAGTAAAAGAAAAAAAAAACAAAAACAATTCAAATTCATAAAGATTCAATTTAGTTAATTTTAAATTGGGAAATATGTATCTTGACCTATATTCATTGCACCTTGTTTATGAAATATGTATCTTGACCTATATTCATTGCACCTTGATTATGAAAAATGTAGGGGAGACCGGGGCTAGTTGGCGGTTGGGGTAAGTTGGCGGATCGCGTTTTTTTAAAAATATGTTTGACATTTGCTGCCACCTCTTCGAGTATTTCGAAACTGATGTGAAACGCATCATCTGACGTACTTACAGCAAGTGGACAATTGTTCTGTCAAAGTTATCAGTGTTTCTGGTTTTTCATGCATGGTGAGTAAATTTGACTACCTACAAACTATTTGTGATAAATTACTTTGATTTGATCGATGAGTTCAGGTCATTTTCATTTTCTTACAGTCTATATAATATATTAGAAGATTTTACATTGGTTGTACCTATAACCTCAAAAGTTTGTTTATTATATTATTATTTATGTCAAAATCCTGATTGGGGTTAGTTGGCGGGGTGAGATACTAGGCAAGTTTTCAAAAAGTAGTTACATTCATATCATTTTTTTTTGCAGTTCTGTATTTAGAAAAATGAGGAATTACAAAAAAAAACAGACAGAGGAGAATCTTCTCCGGAAATTATAAAGCAGACTGTGGAAGATGTAGTTTTAAAAAACAACAAAATTGCAAAAACAGCAAGAGCTTACAAAATTCCCTTGCGAACTCTAGAGAGGTACTGTGCAAAGGCAAGAAAAAATAACGAAGTCACAGGAAAAACAATCTCGTCAGAAGTTGTGCAAGCACTCCAGCCAGGTTATTTAAAAATTCGACAAGTTAGTTACAAGTTGTTTCCTTTCCATGTAAATAATAGACCAATGATATTTTTTAATTAGGTTTTTGACGCTGAACACGAGAGACTGATGGTTGATTATGTTCTGAAAGCTGCGGATATTTATTATGGACTGTCGCCTAAAGAAATTCGCAAATTTGCTTTTCAATATGCCGAAGCAAACAAAATTTAAATGCCGGAATCTTGGAACAAAAATAAAATGGCAGGTTCTGAGTGGTTCACATCATTTTTGAAAAGGCATCAGTCTTTATCCATCAGGACACCTGAAGCGACTAGTTTGGCCCGAGCATCCAGTTTCAACCCAACAAATGTCGATAAATTTTTCGATAATTTGAAAACAGTCTTAGAACGAGAGAAATTTGAAGCAAGCGATATATGGAATGTCGACGAAACTGGAGTTACCACCGTACAAAAGCCTAATCGAGTTGTTGCTCGTCGAGGACACAAGCAAATCGGCAAAATTACATCGGCGGAAAGACGCACTTTGGTGACCATAGCTGGTGCAGTTTCGGCGTCTGGCAACTCCATTCTTCCTTTTTTCCTTTTTCCAAGAGTTAAATTCCGCGATCATTTCATACGTGATGCACCGACTGGTAGCGCCGGGGATGCTAACCCCTCTGGATGGATGAACGAAGAATCTTTCTTGAAGTACGCCCATCACTTTGTGAAACACGCTAGACCTTCAAAACAGCGACCTGTTCTTCTTCTTCTTGATCGCCATGACTCGCATTTTTCCATAGAGGCTTTGGATTTTTTTAAAGATAACGGAGTCACAGTATTGTCATTTCCTCCGCATTTACACCGCAGCGTGTATGGCCCATTCAAGAAATATGTTTTTTTTTTTTTTTTTTTTTTGGCGGGCGATGAAGACATTTACATCCGCAGTGAGGGACTCGCTGGCAGCAGTACCGACCTGTCTACCAGAATACCCTCTAAACACCGCCCCTGTCAGGGAACCTAGCCTGGAACTGTTTGTCACATTACTTCGGGTTAGGCCCCCCCTTCCATCGCCTGATGGCGCCTTCGGATCGCAGCTGAGGGGACTGGGAGGAAATATGAAATAAGAAATATGTTAACTCTTTTTCTGACTCTTGGATAACGGAAAATCCAGGAAAAACAATGTCGATATATGACATCCCGGGTATAGTGAACTCTGCTCTTCCTCGTGCTTGCACACCTTCCAACATTCAAGCAGGATTTCGAGTCGCGGGAATTTGGCCCTTCAACGAGCACATTTTTACCCTGGCAGATTATTTACCAAGATACTCAACTGATCGTCCAAATCTGAGCGAGGAGCAAAAAGAACATGCTAATGCAGAACAAAACTCATTGTCAGACAATTCTTATATTCTACCGGAAACTTTGAAGCCACTTCCCAAAGCTGATAACAGGAAGACAGACGCGGCAAAAAGAAAAGGCAGGAAACGCAGGCACACTGCTATTTTGACAGATTCGCCTGTAAAGGCAGCCTTAGCAGAAGAAAAACAAAAAGTGATCGAAAAGCGAGCTGCGTCGACTGCTAAAAAGGCTAGAAAAAATGTTAAAATACTTTAACGAAAAGACAACATCGGGTATTTGTACCAACGAAAACATCGTAAAGCATGTAAAAAAATATGTAAAAAATGTTTATGCTAATAATATAAAATGAAAATCATTACGAAAATTTATATTACAATATTATTCCGATACCTTATGAAGTTATATGCAGCAGTTTATAGTGTATCAATGCTTGATTATTAACCGCCAACTTACCCCGGACATACCGCCAACTTGCCCCGAGATCGGGGCAGGTTGGCGGATTTTTCTCGTCATCTTATAGCTTCTGTAAATCTTATAATAAATGAACAAATGTTAAGAAAAAATTCCTTAATGTGGTCAAAGGTATACTTTTTCATATTATGTTTAGCAAACGTTTCAAACAGTAACTACTCAAGCGCTTAAAATTCCGAAACATAAACCCCGCCAACTAGCCCCGGTCTCCCCTATTTATTAACTGTAATTAGTATATAAGCGCTTGTTATGCGAAATATAGTTCAGAGTTGTTAAGTAAGCGAAAGTGTTTATCTAGCAGCTCGTGAAGTCAAGAAGTAGAGAATCCTGCTCTCTTGTCTTTATTTAATTAACTCCAATATTAGAAGTAGAGAAAATCCTACTTTCTAATATTTCAAGGAAATATATATCAGGTATTGGTTTTTTGTCAACTTTAATATTAGAAGTAGTGCAATCCTACTCTCTGATATTTTAGGAAGCTGAAAACCATTTTTCGTACAGGCAACACAATATATGGATTTTATGAAAGAGTATGAAGCACTCGGGTACATGAGTGAAATTCCAGCTGCAAAATGCATAGATAATAAAGCCCACTTTTATCTACCTCATCACGCAGTGCTGAAAGAAGAAAGTACTACTACGAAGCTTCGAGTTGTTTTTGACGGTTCGGCGAAAAGTTCAACGGGTATTTCGCTTAATGACGCACAGTATATTGGTGCACCGGTTCAAGACGAACTGGTATCAATTTTATTAAGATTTCGACAGTATCGCTATGTAGTATCTGCTGATGTAGCAAAGATATACCGGCAGATAAGAATTAAAAAGGACGAACGTGCAATGCAAAGGATTTTGTGGGGAACTGATAATAATTCTCCAGTGAAGGTTTATGAGTTGAATACAGTAACGTATGGCAAAGCATCAGCCCCTTTTTTAACAACAAGATGTTTGTACGAAATAGGACAAGAATGTAAAGCACAATACCCTTGGACTAGAGCTGTGCCAGTTAATCGTTAACAGCTAATTCGTAACGTTACCCGCCGTCAACGAGTAGCATTGCTAACGAAAAACTAAATTAACAGCTAACGGTTAATTCCATACCAACTGCTAACAGCTAAGAATCGTAGCATAGACATAGCGTTAGCAGCCGCATTAACGATACCAGCCACGTTAACGATAGCAACCGCATTAATGATAGCAGCCGCGTCACCGATAGCAGGCTCATTAACGTAAGCATCCAGATCAAATTATAGCAAACACATTAATGTTGATGGTATTTAAGCTGTTAACTTGATGCATGCGTTATTTGGCGCTAACATTGAGCTCAACAGAAACGACAGTACGAGCGATCAACGCATTAGCTAGCAGCTAAATTAGCGTTGCCAGAATCGAATCCATTGATGCTGTTGAGTGATCAACGCATGAAGAATAGATGCATGGGATACCGTATTCTATTGCTGTTAATTTTGCCACACGTGCAATACAATAGCTTACATTGGATGCAAAAACATAGTGTAGTGAGTAACAATAATTAAATTGTGAAGTTACGGATTGTGGAAAAAAGTCATCAACAATACTGAATCATTTGAAAGGTAAAGTATTAGAAAAGTTAGGTAATGTTAGCTTTAATTTATCTGTTAGTTCAAGGCGATATTTTTGAAAATGGAAAGGCGCAATAGTTCTATTTTGAATTACTTTTCTGCGTTAGACGAGACAAAAGCATCGCGCAATATTTGTAAAAAAAACGTGCTCTTACAAAACAACAATTAGAAATTTAAAGTCTCATCTTAAAAGAGTGCATCCGATACAATTTTACATATGGATGGCCAATCAAATTATAATGAGAAGGCGTCGTGCACATCCGAGTTTCGGAGTGAATCAGTGAGAAAAATAATGCAGAAATTGTAAATATTAAGGGCTGTTCCACAGAAGTAGTCCCCCATGCGAGCACGACAGTATTGAACTTGACAGCTGTTAAAAGAAAGCAGAAGACAATAACATCATTCATTCCACAAAAGCCTAGACCTAATGAAAAATTAAAGGTCGATAATGCATCGATGAACCTTTTTACAAAAGATTTTCAACCTTTCTCTGTTGCTGCAGATGAAGGTTTTAAAGAATTTGTGAAAAGTTTAAATCCTTCGTACGATTTGCCATCTAGGAAAACAATTTCAAATTCGATGCTTCAAAGAAAATACGACGAATGCCTAATCCAAGTTCAAAAATATATCGATGAAGAGGCAAAAGAAGTTTGCATTACAACGGATTGCTGGTCATCTCGCAATTTAGAAGCGTACATTTCATTGACTGTGCATTTTTGTACGCAAGCAACTCCAACTCAAAACAGTTCTTTTGGATTGTTCCATACTAGTTGACAGCCACACGGGTGAATACCTTGCCAAAGAAATCCGTCAAATTTTGTGAGAATGGAATTTGGAGGATAAAGTAATCATGGGTATATCTGATAATGCTTCTAATATAACGGACGCATTTCGAGAACATCTGTTATATGTCCATTTCCCATGCTTTGCTCATTCCTTAAATTTGATTGTACGAGAGGCTGTATTATTGTTTGACTCAACAATTATTAAAATAAAGAAGATTGTACTTCACTTCAAAAAAAGTTCAAGATCTGCAGAGAAACTTCTTGAATATCAGCTAAAAAATAATGTAAATCAACCAAAACGACTAATTCAATCAGTTCCAACTCGGTGGAACTCAATATATTATATGATCAAAAGGTTTTTAGAGCTGAAAGATTGTGTTCGAGCTACTTAAGCCATTATCGATGCAGATTTACCTGTGATAACACTAGGAGAATGGGAAATTTGTGGTCAGTTATGTGACATATTGGAAGCGTTCGAAGAAGTTACTTGTGTTATAAGTGGTTCAAAATATTTGACATGTAGTATACCTATTGTACTAATGAAAGCTCTACTAATTATTTGTGAGCAGTTAAAGCACCTGCAACTTTTAGCGCTTCCTAGATCGATCGTTGAGCAATTAGAAACTGGCTTGCGGAAAAGATTTGGAAATCTAGAAGAAAATTCGAAGTTAGTTTTGTGCACATTTTTGGACCCGAGGTTCAAATGCCACTACTTTTCAGAAGACACTGCTGAGTTGGAAAAACAACTTTAATAAAACTGATTCAAAATGAAATTTAAGCTGCTACAAGTTGCTCCGCTGAAGCACCAGTAAATACAACTCAGCAAACAAATAGTTTAACTGTTCCAAATAAAAATATTTCTCTTTGGAGAGTGGTTGACTCAATTGTTGAAAAAGAAAAACGTAAACCGTCAAACAATAGTTTGGCAAAAGCGACTAAAGAGCTGGAACACTATTTAGAAGCAGATTTATTAGACAGACGTAGTTGTCCTTTGGCTTGGTGTAAAAAACATAGATTATACTTTCCAAATTTATCATCAATATTCATAAAGATATGCGGAATTGTGGCCTCTTCTGTTCCATGTGAAAGGATATTTTCGAAGACAGGCAACATATTGTCTGATAGGAGATGTAGCCTGAAATCTGGGAAAGTAAGGCAAATAGTTTTTCTAAATGCGAATTCGGAACTAATTCCCCGTGAATAATAATGTTGTTTAAGGTAATTTTGCCTTTCACATAAATTTTGTAAGTTTAAGCATTCACAATATTTAATCGGATTTATTACAGTTCATCAATGGAAATGGAGGCACGAAAGAAATGAACAATAACCAAAGATTCAATTTAAAGTAGATCTCTTTAAATTTGAAATAATAACTAGGAACTAAGAGCAATATTATTCTGTTGAACAATGAATGTTGATTTAGTTATATTGATATTTCGCTTAATTAAATATAAATTAAAATGTAGCATATTGTATAGTTGTATTTTGAAATCTAGCTCCAACTCAAACAGTGAATATTAATAGTTAACGTTAACTGTTAACGTTAGCTGCTAGCTATGGTCAACTGTAGCAGCGTTAACGTTGATGAAAATTAGCATTAACGCCCACCACTACCTTAGACTAGCAACGTAATATTACACGATTTTTACGTTGACGATTTATTGTCAGGCGCTCCAACAATCGACGAAGCCATTCGATTAAAGCACGAGTTAAATATAACTCTTAAAACTTACGGGTTAGAACTACGAAAATGGACTTCAAACGACTCGCGCATAACTCAGGATGAGTTATGCCACGCAAGGTGGCATGAAAGTTAACACACTATTATCTGCACACATTGCACATTCTTACTCGATTGCACTTTCCCACACATTCTTTCCCATACCTTGAACTCAGGTGTAAAGTTCTTTCTAAATCGTCATACGATCCACTCACATGCCGCTGCATCATCATAAGCATAAAGCAAGATGAACTCGGGAATTAGAGTAGAGTAGATTTTGTTGATGTAAGTAAAATACGAAGTAAATTGCAAATGTATAAAAGAGGCAAACGAAGCTTTGGTCTAGTCGTTATCGAGACGTCGACATAATAAATTGTTCGGAATTACAACTAAAAAATCGTGTTTTATTACAGTGCGTGGAAGCACTAGGATATTTTTTTTCCCACTCTGTGAGGAAACTTCGTTAACTGGCGCCCGAGCAAAAAAAAGCTGTTCCCGTGAGAACACAGCAATTTGTCGCTACCCGTAGCATAAAAATTTCGCGAACAATTTAATTAAACCGCTATTTTACGGAAATCCGCGCAAGAAGCTAAAACCGCGCGAAACGACGCGTGATAAGTGGCCCCAAGGAAATAAAGCAGCAGTAAGTGTGCAAGACGCGTTTCGAGGATTACCAGCAACGTGCCCGAAACGCCTTTCTTCATTTAAGGACCATATTGCAAAGGCAAGGAGTTGACGTACCGCAGTAGGCAGCTTCCAAGGATCAACGGTCGGTGCCAAAAAGGAACAATACGCTACTCTGCAATCAACCATGAGGAGACTTTTATATTGCTTCATGTAAGTTTGCCTCTTCTCGATAACAATCATCAAATTTTTTCAAGATTTTCTTAATAAAATCAATCTTGTTAGATTTTTTTTTTGAATTAAATTTATATATAGAATTTGTTTATTTTACACAATTATATAAGAGTGAATTAGTGAAGTGTAAACCGAGTTCAACTTGCGTGTGTTTCGTGTTTTTCCGAGTTTTTGATAAATCTTAATTAAAATGGAAGAAATTAGGCAAACCCTTGTGCAATTGACTAGAGCGCTAAACGCGCAAATCGAACACAGTAGAAAACTCGAGAATAAATTAAAAACTCTAGAAGAGGAAATAAAATCACGTCCGTCAAATATTCCCACTCCGACGGACACCGCCACACCTAAAACAGAACAGGACCTTGAAGACATTAAGAGGTTACCTGATTGTGTCAGAGATCTGCAGAGATTCGATGGAAATCCAGTGCAATACGTATCCTGGGTATATAGTGTTGAAACTATACTCCGAGATTACGAAATAGTTCGGCACAAACCTATCTACCGGGCAATCCTTCGTCACATTAGACAAAAAATAAGAGGCCCGGCGGATGCTGCTCTCATTTCATATAACATCTTTGATGAAAATTGGATGAGTATTAAAAAGTGCCTTTCCCTACATTATGCCGATAAGCGTGATGTACGGACTCTAGAACATCAATTGCATTCTATGTTTCAAAGGTCTAAAAGTGTCGATGAGTTTTGATTAATAAAATCAAAACAGAAGACTATTCACAGGAAACTGTAATTGCCTTAACCGAGAATTATCGAAATCGTGCGCTTGATGTTTTCGTACGCGGCCTTAATGGAGACTTATCTCGAATGCTGATTGTGCAAAGACCCGAAACTCTACCGGAAGCATACGCTTCATGTTTAGAATTTCAGAATTTAAATTACAGGAACTATCAAACCCATCAAAAATACGTAAACAACTCAATTTCAGCTCCAGTAAATCAATTCTTTTCTGCAAAACCTGAACAAAATGCATATAATCCAAATTTAGCTACTTATCCACGGCTAAGCACGCCTCTTAGGAATCAGGTCTATAATATTCCAAGGAATATGCAGCAAAGTTTACAGAATTTACCCCCTCCCCGGCCTAATTATCCAAAACCTCCGGTCCCGATGGATATTGATAAATCCTTGCAAACCAGGCAGGTTAATTATATGAATAGACCTTTTTACAATCAGGCTATTAAGCGTCCAAATGACTCCGCGATTTACCCAAAAAAATCACAGCGACTATTTAATCTGGAAACTCAGGAACAATCAACATACCCTGATTCATCTGAAATTTGTGATGATTCTGTTTTACAGGACTCATCTAATGAGAACTATTTTGAACAGTCCAAAAGTAACAACGATCTTGGAGACGATGATAGTGAGATAAATTTTATGATGGACGCCTCTCTAGCGTACCATACTTAGAGTACATCTTACGCGACGGACAGGTATTAAAGTTTTTAATGGATACGGGCGCAAATAAAAACTTTATTGCTCCCAAATTTTCTTTCAATGTGTTAAGAATCAGTACACGTAAGAGAGAAAGAGCTAGGGATGACGTTATAAACATTGTTGTAGACACATGGTTTTAACCAGAAATATGTACCTTCATAATATGTATTTTCCGTGGGTTTATAACATGTATTTTCCCACATCGATTTAGCGTATTTTTGCTTAAAATGTCTTTCATTGTACCTTTTATGGCACATCATTTAAGAGACCTAGCCCTTTAGTTAACATTCGATGTTTAGTATAGATAACAAAAAACCCACTTATGCATGTAACTAGACTTTCTTAGTTCATAAGATGCAATAAAACTATTCCGAAGAACTTGAGTGACGCAAATGTCGGTCAGGTACTAACACCACCACATCCGAGGTTAGGTGTTAACTACGTAGAACAAAATGCGGAGTCTGCCATAAGTCCGCGACGGATTCACTTCTCTCTTTTTTTTGTATTTTTTTTTCTTTTTCTTTTGTTTAAATAAACACATTGTATTGTAAATTTATTTGTTTCAATTAATGTATTGAATAGTTCAGTGAGCGTCTTGATAAATCAAGTCGCTAGTGGAATTTTATCGTATATCGAATTATAGAGTGTTACGCTAGGATTCCACCGACGCGCGTATAACATTTTACATGGTCCTTCGAGCCGGATATACTCCGAAAATTTTGTGAGTTGTGAACTTTTGAATTTGCGACATTGTGAATAAAAAAAATATATACGAGCATTTTACGCAATACATATTTTGTGAATAAGTGAAAAGAAAATTCAAAAGTGAGAAGTGAAAAGAAAATATGAATTAATAGTTGATAATTAATCAAAAAATTCGAATAATTGCGGAAGTTCATCGATTCATACAATCGACGCGTAATTTATGCAATTGTATGAAAGAATATCGAGTGAAGGAGAGACGCAATCAAAGCAGAAGGTCTTCGTCAAGCAGCCCAACCAGCAGGAAGTTAATCCAGATAAGAGATTCGACAACTTCAATCACATTCAAGGGTAAAACGGTAGACATTCCTTCAACATCCAATCAACAGTCGTCGAAAGCAAGCAGCAGACATTCATCATAAACGCTTTGTCAGATAAGTAAACCCTGGTCTCTAATCCTTTGAAAATCCAAATTGTCTGTGAATCGTATTTCAATCGTAAATTTAATTTTTACTATTTAATCGTGCGAAATATTCATTAATAAACAAAATGTCAATCGAGGAAAAAATTAAGCAGTTCAAAAAACAAAGAGCCATTCTGAAACGGAAATTTACGACATTCATTAACTACGTAACTAACGAAGAAAATCATACTAAACTAACAGAGATACAATTACGATTAAATAACATAAACAGTATATTAATCCAATTTGAAGACATTCGGACAAAAATTGACGATTTAACCAACGAGACATCGACTGACTTTGAAGATTTGAGAAGCTTTACTACGAGAACATTAGTTATGCGCATGACATAATCGCGAGAAATAATACACCTCCATTGAATAAAAAAATCGGTGATTCCCAAACAACGCAACAGTCAGCAAATAATACAAGTACACAGCAAAATTTTATTAAATTACCAAAAATAGAATTTACCACGCTTGATGGCTCCTTTGATAAATGGATTGATTTTTATAATTCGTTTAAACAAATGATCCATGAAGAGAATAGACTTTCTAACGTACAAAAATTTCAATATTTAAAAACGTGTCTAAAGGGCGATGCTAGTAAGATTGTTGAGTCGTTAGAGGCGTCCGATGAGAATTATACGAAAACTTGGGAGGCTCTCTATACTCGCTTCAACAATAAACGAGTAATTGTCCAAAGTCACGTTAAAATACTCATGGAACTACCAAATATACCCAGAGAATCCGCGAGTGCATTGAGAAAATTTGTAGACACAATTCAAACTCACATACGCGCATTAAAGTCATTAGGGGATCCGGTAAACAAGTGGGGAACATTATTAATTTACATTATGACAGCAAAAATAGACCGCGAAACACATAAGGAATGCGAGAAATCTTTAAAGGGAACAGATATGCCCAGCTTGAAACAATTTATGGAGTTTCTTGAAGAACGCTGTCAAGAATTGCATGTTGTCGCATTAAATACACAACCCGAGCATAATACAAAGCATCCTAACAAGAAACACGCTCTAACAACAACGCAAAGGTCTTTTTTTTCTCCTTGTATAATTTGCAATGGCGAGCATAAATTACACGGATGCCCGATTTTCAAAAAAATGACCATAAAAGAACGACAGGATAGAATCAAAGCGTGTAAAGCATGTTTTAATTGTTTAAATTTCGGACATAGAAGCGATGAATGCAAATGGACAGGTTGTAAAAAATGCGGTAAAAAGCATAATACTATGCTTCATTTGGACTTAAAATCTAATGAAGCAAAATTAGAATTAAAAAATTCAGAGTCGGGCAAAATCGCCACAAATTCAAATATTAAAGTTCACAGTGCAATGGCAGGCACACAAGTTCTATTATCAACAGCACTTATATACATTAAAGACAAGAATGATGAAATGGTTCAAGCACGCGTTTTACTTGATAGTGGGTCCCAGTCTCACTTTATTACAAAAAAAATTCGCTGATTTACTTAAATTACCTATCAAAAATATAAACTTACCCGTAGAAGGCTTGAATCAATTAGAAACGCGAATAAAACATTCAATTAAGGCAGAAATTTACTCAAAACATACTAATTACCATGAAACAGTCGAGTTTTTAGTCATTCCAAAAATTTGCAATCAACTACCCAATGATTCCATTGATAAACGCTATTTCAGTCCTACCAAAAATATTCCACTAGCAGATTCGAAATTTTATGAACCGATCGAGATCGATGCTTTATTAGGGGCTGAAATATATCAGGATTTAATAAGCATTGGAAAAATAGAAATACCTAATCAAAAGGCGTGGTTCAGCAAAACAAAATTAGGGTGGATTATTTCAGGAAAAATTAGTAACAACGAGCAGACGGCAAACGCTAGTAATTGTATGTTAAATCTCAATTCACTCCAAAAAGCCATTGCGAAATTTTGGGATATAGAAGAAATTGAAAATCGAACGTTTTTATCTGAAGAGGAGTTCCAAGTCGAGGAACATTTCAAGCAAAAATACGCTAAATCGATGTGGGAAAATACATGTTATAAACCCACGGAAAATACATATTATGAAGGTACATATTTCTGGTTAAAACCATGTGTTTACAAAAATGTTTATAACGTCATCCCTAGCTCTTTCTCTCTTACGTGTACTGATTCTTAACACAATGCAAAGCAGGGGAAATACCCATTACGAAAAAAGTTACAGGACCGTTTTTCAAAAGTATCGGGAACAGTACGATTTTAGATTTTTATGTTCTACCAGGATTGAAATCTTTTGACGGTATAATGGGTGACGATACCTTCAAACAATTAGATGCGGTTATAGATAGGAAAAGGAATACTTTGAAAATTTCTCCGAATATTAAAATACCATTGCAAGCGAAACAATCCAAACAGGTCAACAACTTGAATATCACATACAATCACCTAAATTTCCAGACTAGGATCAAATTGAACTCAGTACTAAAGAAGCATCGTTATTACATGCTGGGTGTCGAGCAGTAGTTAATTCGCTTCGTAAAAAATATTGGCCATTAACAGGGAAAAATATTGTTAAGAAAATTCTACGTGAATGCATTACTTGTTTTAAGGTTTGACCGAGCGAGTCAACTTATCTGATGGGAGATTTACCATCAATGCGTGTGACATCAATGCGCGCACTTTACAACAGCAGCGTTGATTTTGCAGGGCCATTTCATATTAAAGAAAAGACTCGATCTCGGGTATCTATTAAAGCGTATGTATGTATTTTTGTATGTTTAGTTACAAAGGCTGTACACATCGCACTTGCTGTAGATTTATCAACAAAAGCATTTTTGAATTGTTTAAAGAGATTTTTCTCTAGGCGCGGCATGTGGAAAAATTTGTATAGCGATAATGGTACGAACTTTCTTGGCGCGAAAAATGAACTCATAGAATTAAAGCATATGTTATCGGACGGCAATTTTGAAAATAATGTTATGGATTTTTTATCAAACAACTTAATCAATTGGCACTTTATACCGCCACATGCACCTAATTTCGGCGGTTTATGGGAGAGCGCAGTAAAGTCGGCAAAATATCATCTTAAACGTGTAGTAAGGGAAACGCGGCTTACATACGAGGATTTATATACAGTACCTACTATGTCAGGTTGAAGCATGTCTAAATTCTAGACCCTTAACACACATTTCCAATGATCCAAACGACCTCACTCCCGGACATTTCCTAATTGGAGATGCACTGATTTCATACCCACAAGCAGATCTACGTAACATTAATATGCATAAGTTGAATAGATACCAACATCTTGAACAAATGACACAACATTTGTGGCAGCGATGGCAGCAAGAATATTTATCGCAGCTACAATATCGACCGAAGAAAAAGAGTTCAAAGACTAGTAAAATTAATCCAGGTATTCTGGTATTAATAAAAGAAGATAACTCTCCACCAATGCTCTGGCCACTTGGTCGTATAACAGAACTGCACCCAGGCAAGGACGGAATTACCAGAGTTGTATCTATTCAATCTGCACGCAGTATCTTAAAAACGCCTGTATCAAAGATCTGCATCCTACCTGTTGCCGACGAGAATTCAAAAATCACAGAAGATACTCCATCTTCATAACCATCAATTTTAAAGGTGATGCAAATTAATACAAACATTTAGTATGTAAGTTTACTATACTTTAAGGAAAATTAATTAGAATTTTACTGAACCTTCACATTTATGATAATTACGGATTATTTTATTTACTGATTATGATTATATTATACCAAGAAACTGCACAAAATATAATAATAATGGTAACATGTTAATAAGACAATTTCAGTTAAAATAGTATAAATTTTGAATTAAGTAGATGCATTGAAAGATACTCTTTCAAGGCAGGCGGTATGTTTGAGTTTATATACATAAAGACTATCAATAATGACAACTGCAAAAATAAAATCACATTCATCATTATTATAACTCATAAAAAAAACAGTTGTTTGTCCCTTTACAGCGAAGGTTTATTGGTGGGTTGTAAAATGTACCGAGATTTGGAGAATGTGTGAAATGTACCTTGTTAAGAAAATCATGTTTAAAACATGCAGCGCATATAGATATATCCCGGGAAAATCCCACGTGGTATTTCTCAGAGGAAACAAGATTAGCATCTGCGCTTCAATTTTAGCTAAATAAATTCCTATTTTTATAACGTTTCAAAAAAAGGCGTCTATACTTGAATTAGTTTACATGGTAAAGAATAGATATTTTATTAGTTGAAAAATTACAACATTTGGGTAGGTTATGTATTAAACACATTCTTATGTGAAAGGAGGAGGAAAAGGAATCATGTAACTTTCCTGGCTGAGGGCTGGCGAGTCCTTGCTTGAGCACCAAACTGAACGGTGATTTTTACAAATTAACGCGGAGTCTAGATTAAGTAAATTTAATGTGTCACAAATTGTTTATACTAAATGTAATATACATCTATTGAATTTAACACGGAGTCTTTATTATTTTTTAAAAAAGATTCAAACACTAGCATACTTTTTTAGCATTCGATGTCACCAAACTCGCTCAATTTTCTGAACAAGCAAACAAAGCAGTAATCAGTGGGCAGTGATCTATAATGATAAAGTCATTACCTGTTTGCAGCATTGATCTCGAACCCTCTCGACCTCTGTTGCTCGCATGTCTTACTGTGTGGTGCATGTCGCCGTGTTGAAAAACCATCAAGTTTATTTACGGGCCAAGTATTTACAACCAAAAAATTCGGGTACCATTAAGAATTACAACGAAAATATTCTTCCAGTTTTTGAGGTTCTTGGCCTTGAATTTTCCTTGTTTAAGCGAAAACACACTTTAACACTTTCACTGTTCAGTTCCTTGAATTATGTAACAGTATATAGCACTACTGTGTGATTAGTGAATTAGTGTGTATGGATTTTTAAAGAGAAAAGTGGAATGAAGGAGTCAGAAGGCGCTACGTCGCCAGTGTAGAAAAATAAGAGTTTTCCATAGACTAAATTCTAGAGACGTTAAGTTTTAGGCTATGAGATTCAAAAGAAATGTTTGTCGAGAGAATGGTCATTCGAGGTGTGAAATGAAAAGTGTTTATGCTGTGAGGCAGTTTTATGACTGTCGTGTTTGGGCCTGCTCGAATTTGAAGAGTTCGTAGGAAGAGTGCGGGTGGTTGGTGTGACGCATTATGTGACCACCCTGCAAAGCATCAAATATCTTGTGAGAGAATGAGCGTATGTTTGCTTGAGAGTTTGAAAAGAAAGTCAGTTCTAATCGGATAATCGAAGAGTGAAGATGCAGAGCGACCATAGCTCATTTGATGTTCTTGTATCGTTTCGATTTTAATTCAAATATATTATTCTTTCATTTCGTTAAATTGAATGTCCTGTTATGAGCTCCCCCTGATCCTACACTACTTCGGATCTATCGACAGGCTCTACTGGGTAACAAATACTTTTGCAATATTATGTCGCTTTATCCACCGCCATCGTTTTGAATATTGCGGACTATGCGCGAAATCTAATCTACTTCCTGAATTAACTACTTGCGGACTGTACACCACGACTAATTACCTTCTTGAATTATCTACTTGCGGACCGTGCTCCATGGCTAAGGAAATTCGTTTATATCATTGGCAGTCTTTTGGAATGTACGCCGCCGCGTGTACTTACTTTCTTCACAATTGGAAACTGTCTGCTGGCGACGTCTAAAAACGTCTTTCTTTACTGTCGTTAAATCCTTCAAACTAAATTAACATGCTATAAAATTAATGATAGTGAACATAATTTTCATATTTCAGACAATGTGTCGGCGATTTACATGCAAATACGTTTAGTACATGATAAAAATTTTCATCAGACTACATTTGTTTAGTAGGCGATGACGATATGGATATAGAGTCAACGTAGAACTACTCGCGATCAACCGATACTCAAGAAAATAATGCCGGAATGAATGATTAAATTTGTAAAATCTCTTCAATAATAAATTAGCAGAACAGAATACTGAATTTTTCAATTTAGGGTAAAAGAATTCAAGTTTTTTGGCGACAAGCGACAAGTAATTGTTATTAATTTGGAGTCAGCCCATTTCTTGCATTCGACTATGACATTAAAAAATAAACATTTAACGACGTAAGTATTTGATGATATTATGAACAAATAAAGATGTTGCAAGAGAAACAATGAAGAACTCTTTTTTTGCAATTAGGAAACGAAAAATCCTAACCATCATTCCACTATTCGGTAATGAAATTCGGTACCAGTACACCAAAAAGGTCAGAAAATTACTTATGCTTTTCCTAAGTTCTGTGCGTGAGTGATAAAGTGAAAAATTACATGGCTAATAACAGCCTCAATTCTGATTGACAAATTTTAGATAAAAAAATGAAAATAGAATATCTGCGATGAATACTATTATCACGCAACATAAGCTTAGAATCGTAAATGATAAGATTCAGTTCTAAGCAAAATTCAATGTTATTATCTATTAGTGTTTCTTTCAACGCAAATAAACCGTCCAAATAAAAAAAAATTGCTTACAAAAATGTCTCCGATTTATGAGCATTCAATGGAACTATTTACAGTAGAAACTTTTAATATGATTAATTCAGTTCTCTACATATCCTAATCGATAAAAATATTCTCTCCAATTCCCATGATTTCAACGTGAAAGTGAATTTCGTTTAAGTTTACATAACCTTACTATAAATGAAGAATAATTTCAATACTGACATAGTTAATTCATTCTTATAATATTTTCAACTGTCATGACCGCTGGTTTTGCTCAATTTCGTACATTCTGTTTTAAATTCTATATTATAACACTGATTGCACCATTGTATCACGGCAAATATCTTCTTTTTGTTCAATATTGTTCGCAGATTAGTTTTCTTGCTGTTTTCATAAAAATCAAATATATTGGTTGATGCATATGCACCCAAACAGTAATTATCGGGCATTATTGAACTGATTTATGCCTAAAATATGCTTCTCTTCGTGATATTTTCGAAGAATATGCGACAAAACCGATGAGGTATCATTGTCTCCGAGCCACATACTTAACGCATTATGATTTTCCAACATTGATAGATAGGCTAAATTGATAATTGAAAGGAGATTATGTAAATATCTTCCCGCTGTTTATCATTTTCAATACAAATTCAAATTAAATCCGTATGTTCGTTTGTTTTAAACGGTATTCTGATGGTCGACGAATAAATGAAATGGAATTAATATATCTAATTCACTTACCTATAAACATTTTCGGATTGTTAAGACTCATTTGGACCTGAGGTGATTCCATCATTGCTTTTAGGATCGGTGAATCATTTGATAAACCATCACGCAATTCCGTTAAGCTAGTACTACGATTACCACACAGCCATTCGCATGCAGCCGATTGATTGTTGCGTGTCATTTTCAAAGCTTTTATCACTTCCATTTCCGTAAAACCCATGTCAATTAACGATCGAATCATTTCGGGTGGCGGTGGCACATCACGGTGGCTATAGGTGCGAACAATATCTAAGAGTGCTTCGATGTTTTCTGCTACATTCTAGGGACAGTGTAAAAACAGTTTTTAAATTTTTATAATCCTTTTAAGGCCATTTTATCAAAACCTAAACACAAGCAAATGAATTATCACTATGAACTACAAAAGCCGATGATAAAATAATTACTTACGGCAGCATGGAGAGACTTTGACGTAGACGAGGTCATTTGAGAAGTATCATCTTCAGGAATGTCCTGCACATTGTTCTCATTCTCAACAAGCCAATCAAGAGCAGACGCATATACTCCGCTACAACACAAAATTAGATAGTGAACATAGTAAAATAACTCAAAATCGCTCAAAAACCACATACTTATTGATTTTCAAAGCATATACAACTTTATCTTTGGAAAATCCCATCTCGACAAGGCACTGTATAGTGTCATTTTGGTGTTTTCGTTTGTTTAAAAGTCGTTGCCTTAGCATGGAAATAAGGCGTGTAGCAAAAGGTCCAGCACCAATCACATAAGCGGATGACATGGCCAATGAAATTAACACTTTTCGAACATCGAATTGAAGCTGCATCGTTAAATACAAATTGTATTTAGCTATTTTAAATGAAATTCCAAATAGCAAAACTTACATCAGACTGTAGAACCAATTCATTGATATCGACTCGGGGCGGGGATGATGCGCTCGATGGTAAATCTTTCGTTGCCGCACGGATATCCTCTTGGGTTGGTCCACGCAAATTGTCTGCATTATTCAAAAGATTTGTGCGTCGCATGGTTAGAAGGAAAACTTCATTGTCTTTGGTGTTGGCTTCCTCTAATGTAAGGCTTTCGTTCAATTCCATTGTCATGTCGGGTCGAACCAGACGAAAGCGCATTGAAAGCTGGCGGGCATCGGTTGCAAATATTGGCAAAGAGCCGGGGGCTTGAGAAAATTTTTCAATCGCTTGTTGTTTCAATTCAATCAACTTCGCGTCAGCTCGAATATGTATTATTTGCAATTTGCCTGATGGACTAAACACTTTAATTTTACGGAATGCTCCTTTCGATGTGGATGGTGATGTACTGACTGGAACATCATCCGATTTCCTGTAATTACATGTGCATAATTGACCACATATTCTGGGTGACCTTAAAGACTTCGTAAAATCATTTAAATTCAATTTTCAATAAAAATTTTTTTTTCATAAGTAAGAAAATGTCTTGTCTGATTCATAGAAATATGATCAAAATCAATATCAATGGTTTTGTTTATTGCGCAACAGTTCATTGGAAAACCTTGCTCCTAGAGATTATTTATTATTGAATAAATTATAGGCCAGCTTTATCCTTTCGTCGATACGAATCTCAGATACAGATGGTCCATCCTGTCGTCCTGCAAAAACTAAGGAGATTCCTCAGCTCTATTCATGTGGTTCTGTCACGACCGTTCTCTGAGCAATGTTAGAAGATAGTAGGTCAGGCTAAGATCATCTAGTAGAAAATTTGTTGAGCTTTCTCCTATCTAGCCGAAAGCCGTTTCTGTCGCACCGTTGGCCGTCTCTATCTTTTTCCAGAGATCCGTCATTCGCTGGAGTTTTTCTCGGTGCTTTTTGCTGGCATATAAATGGCACCACAAATGGGAAATCCATATGCGCTTAGCATCCTCTAACTTAGATGCTGTCAAAATTTCATGACATTTGCTTTACTCATTCTCAAGTTATAGGTTTTGAAGTGGTGTTTTGATAAAACATTGTTTTTTGTTGGAAAAAAATACGGTACAAACAAAGGCGTGACTTGATAAATGTTAAAATACATCAGCTCTACTGTAATCAACCATTAAATATGGATTAAGCATCATGAAGTCTCGTGGATTAACGTGGACACCTGCCTTTATGGCTTAATCCCACGGTCTCCATAAATGGGATTGAAACAATGTGTCAACCACCACCCTTAGGATCTGAAACAAGTTTCAGTCCTAGGTCCCAATTTATTTACGCTACGTAGATTCCCGAACACAACTGGTGAGTGCTCTCCTCCACTCTCTAGCCTTCATAACCACAACCACCACGTTTCAGCCAGGATAGGCTCCTCACCGTGTTGGAGGCTGACAGTAACCTGTCATGGGCGTCCCCCTAACCCGTGGTTCCGGTAACCTCCGATCAGGTTGCGCTTCTCTACTGTCCGAGAAAAACTCTCATTTTTGCTCCAGGCGCACGGGACTGATAGCCCTTCCTCGTACCTCAGATATACCGTAGTATCAGTGATATCTCGCAATCGTGAACCGAAAATGAGGCAGTATCTTCACAAAACATAAAATTAGTCACGGATATTGGGCTGAATCATCGCTAAATTAATTTGACGGAGATAACTCAATCATAGACATCTCAACGGAAACTTTTAAACACATCGTTCATAAATGTTAACATATTCTAATTATGGTTCCGCGTTTGACAATTGACAAGAAAGCTAAACGTGTTTGTCTTTCAAAGAAGAGTTTGGATCTATTTGGCCACAAATTAAAACGAAATTTTTCGAGACGATTTGTGACAATCGACGAAATAAGTATTTGTCAGTGCATGCTTGAGTCCAATTGGCTGTCGGCGGAATGGTCATTGCTTGATGAATACCGTTGGAAACGCCCGAAAACATCAATCGGTTGGCAAGGTTCTAGAAAGTATTTTTTGGGATGCACATGGTCTAATATGCAATGGTCTACATAATCTTCAACCAGGAAAAACAACTTTACTGTGCATTATTGAAACCAAAACGAACTAAAACCTAGACGACTTCATTTAGCAAGCGAAAAATTTTGTTTTATCAAGACAATTTTTGTGTTTTACCAAGACTCCAAATCATTCTGCTCGGGTTACGACCGATAAATTGAAGGAATTATGTTACGAAATGATTGAACACCCACTGTTTTTGTCTGGTTTTGCCCTCCAGCGACGATTTCCTGTTTCGCCGGTTGAAAAATTGGCTCGAAACGAAGAGATTTTATTCAAATAAGGAGGTCTATTTCAAAGTCTATATTATTATACTATTTTTAAGATAAGACTTTAGACTATCGTTAGTCAAAAATTGAACGTCGTTACTTAATAACAAGTTGGTTTAGTAATGACTGAATATGCTTGAAAATGGATAGCCAACGATTTATTGTTTTTAACTCGAAAGGAATTGCGTGAACACCAGTATCAACGATGATTTGTTCGTTTAGTTTTGAAAAGTTGAATGTGAAAAATGCCTACATGCTGGTCGTCCAACCACTACAAATGAAGACAAAATGAAGGCGTTAATCGAAACTAAGCGGCAACTGGAGACATAGCAGAGCAGCTCGACATGTTGATTTCAACCGTTTACTTGCACTTGCACCTCACGAATTAAAGAAGATTCACCAAACGAAACGCATTAACGTATGTGACGCTTACATGAGTCGTAACCAAGGCGGGTGATGAAAAATGGATTGTTTGCGATAACGTTGTCCGACAACGATCAGAACCAAGCAAGATCAGCCCCCACAATCGACAAAGCCAATATTTACCAAAAGAAGATAATGCTCTCTGGGTGGTGCGATTGCACGGGTATAGTCTACTTTGAGCTGCTGCAAAGAAACCAAACTATTGATTCTGTCCGAATGTCTACTGAATGTCTACCTGTTCCGAATGTCTACTGGCGTTCAATATCGAAATTGAACGAAGAAATTGAAGAAAAAACTTCCTGAACTGGCCAATCCCAAAGGCGTAATCTTGCGTCATGATACCGCCAGACCCCACATCTCCAAAATTACCACCAACAATTAATGATGTTCAATTGAGAACTGATGCCATCCACCCTATAGTCCTGACTTAGCACCATCCAATTATCATTTGTTTCGCTCCCTTTAAAACCATTTGAATGGTGAAACTTCCTATTCCAATCGGACTGTTAAAAATGACTTTGACTAGTTGTTCGATTGTGACAACAAGTTTTCTTCGAGCGTAAAATTTTTCAACTTACCGAACGATGGCAAAAGATCATTCAACATTTGATTGTTAATAGTCATTTTAACTTTATTGTTTTTTGTTTACTGTTAATAGTGTACTAGTTGTTAGTATAAATAAATGAACACAGAATAACATGGAAAAACGAAATTAGTTATTGAACAACATGTAAGATATCTTAATGTTGTATGGATCGATATTTATACTCTTATTGTAAATAGTTCGTTGTACTGCTAGGACTATGTAAAAAATCACATTAATAAAGCAGGAGAATTGTCCATTTAGCTTCCGAAACGCTTTCATTCCAATATATTGATCAAATATTTGAAATTACCTGCTAACAGCTCCTGTTAATATAACAGCTCAAAATATAACCCCTGATATAATCTAAGGACTAGCATGATTGAAATGTTATTAGTGTTTGAAAGGAAATGCCTTCGTTCATGCACTGGTAGTACAGAAAATTTGAAACATATTAGAAGAACTCTATATCCCTATGTTGCTTGGGTCCGCCGGGCCTTGCTTCGTTGGTTTCGAGAAACCAACGAAGCAAGGCAATGTACTAATTTTGGCCTGCGGCAACAACCAAACGAACTTCAACTCTATATCCCATTGGAGACTTGGCTAAACTGACAACTAAATTAACCGGCAGGAGCCTTAACTATCTTGAAAACAAAAGCAATCAAGTCATCATTTACTGTCAGCTAAAACCATTAGCTGCATTGGATAAAGCTTACAGATCGAGCGAAGTAGACAACAAAATCAGTTATGTCCCCGTCATTTCAAATAGCCGAAAACATATTAAGTTTGGCTACTAGAATCGCCAACATTTCAGAACTTCTGAACCTTGATAGCCAACTTTCTGAAGAAAGAATTGCAGGAGTCTTAAAAGGAGCACAATCGCAGCAGGTAAACAAATGAATTATGCAAATAACATGGGCAAACGGTAAGTTAGGCGAACTTTGATTCACAAGTATTCTTGTGATTCAGCTACAAAACAGACCCAATGAATGAAGAACAAGACATCAAAGCATTACTTAACGTAGGTTTTAGCCCGAAAAAGTTTCAAAAATATTTTCAGATATCTCCGCCGAAAGCGGATACTTGGAAGATTTCAAATATTTCCAACATTTCTCCGCCGTTTTTCTTGACCTTTTGCAAGCGATCTAATTTAGAAGATCTTGTTTTTTTCGATTTAGTTCGTCTTTAGGAAATTATTTGATCACATTATTCTACAGATATATAGATAAGGACTAGAATATTTAAGTTCCTGAAGCGGGCGTTGATCATTTTATCGGTTTGATGATCAAGCAATGACTGAGCAGGCTGGGCATAGGTCACACAGTGACTGGTGTTATTCCACTTCACTATCTCCATAGAAACTTATTAGCAGCTGTATTGGATACAACTAACTATATTTCAAATAGTTCCACCTTTCAGTAAAAACGTACACCTGGCCTGCGTGGTACCAAAAGCATTGAAGACGTCAGGATTGTTTTAGGGGCGAACTGGAACCAATTCCCATAGCACAAACAACTCTAATGTTTTTTTTTTTTTTTTCCTTCTGTCTCCTTTACCAGGAGGTTGTATTGGTCATTCCTAGGTTAGTATTGACCAGCGTTGTCGTTCAAGGCCTCTTCTGGGCTAGTGTCTTTGTTTCTGGTCTCTGATGGACCTTGTTCTTGCAGTTTTAATTATTTTAGTTTGCTTTTAAGTGGTTGTTTGAGGGTTATTTTGTTGAGGTTTGTTAGTCGTTAGTGAGAGTGTAGTGTGTTAGTTTATATGTTTGGTAATTTTTATTTAGAGGTATGAGTTGATTAGAATTCTGGAAGTGGTTGTGTATTTTATCGTATCTATAATTCCGCTTTTGCTTCTTCTAGGAATTTGCTCAGTTGCCAGAGTTGATTCTCATTCCTTTGATTGAAAAGATCTGGAAGAAACTTTATTTTTTTGAAAATATTGAATTTTTTTCTTATATCTGAGAAGTTCGTACAGCTCAGTATTTGGTGTTCAAGTACATCGTCATAGTCACACCATCTGCATTTGCTTGTTGTCGTAATTTTTGCTTTATGTTGTCTTGTATTGTTATATGCTCTGTTTACTAGGACTCTGTTGATTTGTTTTATTATATTTCCTGGGGTGTCTAGGTTGTGGAACCACATTTTGTTTTTGTATATTAGACTTGAGTGTAGCCATGGTGAGTGTTTAAAATTATTGGTTGTCTGTTGGTATTGTATCATCCATTCGTTTTCTATTTTATTGTTTATTAATTTGAGTGCATCATCCCATTCCTGAAAGGAGTGGGTGCTTTCACCTGTTAGTATTGCATCTTTTGCTGCATTGTCCGTGAGTTCGAGTATGGACCACTCGCTGTTTTTTGGTATCCAGTAAAGGGTCAGGGAAGTGCCAGGGTTATTGTTCGAGAAGTTTCTGATTTGAAAGGGAATGAATTTGAAGGTGGTGTTTGTTACTATTTCTTTAACACTTTGAAGTGAGTCCGTGAATATTGCAATGTTTTGTGAGGGAGTATCGAGGTTATTAGTGATGGCTAGAAGAATTGCCATTGTTTCGGCGTTTGTGACGTTGGTGTCGAAGGCTAGTGAGTATTTTTTTAATATGTTATTTCCCATATGGTATGTAGCACACCCTGTTCCGAAATAGTTTTTGGCTGCATCTGTGCAAAAGATGCTGTATGTATTTGAGAGTATTTTAATTGTATTGTTGACCGAGTTAAGAATATTGTTGTAGTTTAGGAGGTACAATTTATTTTGTATGTCATTATCTGTGTTGCTGAGTTGATAGTGAAGGTTTTTAGGTCTGTGATCTTTGTCTCCATAGCATGTGTTATTAAAAATGTCTTAAGTAACTTTTGTGGATGATAGTGTAGTTTGATACTGTGTTGTGGTCTGTATACATGTCTCGGTTGTTTTTGTTGTGTAGAGTTTTAAGCATTTCTTTAGCTATGAGTAATTTGGCTCGTAGGTTGGAGGGTAATTCCTTGGCTATGGTGAAGGCTATTGCATTGGGTGAGGATATGGGTATTCCTAGACATCTTTTAATCGCGAAGGCTTTGTCTGAATCTATTTTGTTGAAGATGTATTGGGGGGCTGTGATCATGTTTGGTAGATTTGTTTCTATAAGTGGTCTTATTAATGATTTGAAAGTGTGAAGAGCTTTTTGGGGTGAGAGTCCGTGTTTAGGGCTGCTTATTTTTTTGATGATGTTTTTTGCTATTGTCGATTTGGTTTGAGATACCATGAATTGTTCCTTTAAATGACCTTTATTGTTAATTACTCTTCCTAAGAATGTGAATGTTTTGACCCATTTGATGTTAGAATTGTCTATTGTTAAGTTTTTGTCTGGATTTTTGTTGGCATTGAATTTGATTGCTGCAGATTTTGTAGGGTTTAGTTGTAGCTGTAGATGTTTGCATATGTTGTTGAATACATTAACTTTGTGTTGTAAGTTGGTGAGTGCATCAGTTTGGTTTTTTCCCTTGCTTATTATTATGAAGTCGTCTGCGAATTGTAGGATTGTGGTGTTTTCGTCAGTTATTGTGTGAAGTATGTTGGTGTATATATTGAATAGGGTTGGACTTAGCACGTCTCCTTGTGGTATGCCGTTTTTAATTTCAGTAGTGTTATTTCCTATGGTTAGTATCCTCATGCTTAGAAAGTTATGTATCCATTTGATATATTGTGTTTCTATGTTGTATTCTATTAGAGTTTGAATTAGTTTTCCAACGTCTACTCTTTCGTATGCATTAGAAATGTCGCATGTGACTGCCATTTGTGTAAAATTTTTCTTTTTTGCTGTGATGTGTAGAAGCTTATTTATGCATTGATTTGCAGATTTGCCTTTTCTGTATGCGTAGGAATTTTCATTTAGTAGGGCATTTTCTTCAATGTGGTTGTATATTCTGTTTTTTATTAGGCTGTTTATTATTTTAAGGGTGACGTTGAGTAGTGAAATGGGTCTATAGCTGTCAATTTGGTGGGGTGGTTTGTCTTTTTTTAAAATTGGAATAATTCTGATTTTTCTTAGATTTTGTGTTATTAGATTTTTTTGTAAGTTAATGTTTATGGAGTTTATTAGTTTTGTTTTGTTTATGCAAGATAGTGAGTTGATCATATTGTATTCTATTTTGTCAGGTCCTGGAGATGTTCTAGTTTTGTGTTTGTGTAGTACCTCTTGTAAATCATTGAGCGTGAAGTTGGGAGGTTGATGACTTGTGGTGATGTGAATTATCTTGTTTGTTGAGTTCGGATTATTGTGTTTGTTTTTAATCATATTAAGGAAACTGTTGTTGTTGTTGGGGTTCCATTGAGAGTTGGGTTTTGATATTGTGTTGTTTTTTACGTTTCTGATAAAACTCGAGAAGTCTTTGTAGTTTTGTGATATAGATATTTCATGGATTTTGTTTTCCCATAGAGAGTTTTTTGCCTTTCTTACTGCTTCTTTCCAGGAGTAATTGGCCTCCAGGTATTTTGTGTAGTTTGTTGAGCTTTTAAGTTTACAAAAGTTTCTCCAGTTTTTTTCCTTCGTTTTCCATAATTTTTTTAAATCCTGGTTCCACCAGGCTTTTGTTGAAAATTTGAAGTTTTTGTTGTGGGTTAGGTTATTTTTGATGATGTTGTTGATTGTAGTGATGTTAGTTTCAAGGTTGTCTGTTAGAGATATGTTGAGGAGTTCTTCAGTGATTCTTTTTCTGTTTAAGGTTATTTGTTTTTGAGTGATTATTTTTTGGTTTTCAATGTTGAATGCAATGGTACTATGTTCGCTGTTGGAGATTTTGATGTTTTGATTTTTCCAGGTTATGTTGTTGTATATGAAGTTAGAGATGGTTATGTCTGGGCTGGACTTAAGGGTGTTTCCATTACTCATGATTCTATGAAAGGTTGGGATACCTGTGTTTAGGATATACATATTGTTTTTGGTTATTATTTCTTTTAGCAGCTTTCTTTTGGTGGTGCTGAGATTGTCTCCCCACATGTGGTGTCTGGCATTCAGGTCTCCTCCGATTATTAAGGGTTTGGTGGTTTTTGTATGTTGGAATAGTAGTTTGATGTTGTTGTGAAATTCCTTGTTGTTTGTGTCCGGTGGTATGTATACTGATATGATTCTATAGTTGGGTTTAAGGTTTGTTGTTTCAATTGCTACAGCTTCTATATTGTCTATTATGGGTATTGTTTTGTATTTGATCTTATTATTTACGACTATTGCAACTCCTCCTCCTTTCTTATTTTCTCTGTGTTTATACTGTATGTTATAGTTGTTTAGTTTGTAAATGTTATTGTTGTTAGTGGTCCAGGTTTCTTGGAGTAGTGCAATGTCTATTTTGAGTTTGTTGAGTGCATATTCTAGATTAGATTTATTTTTTGTTATGCTTTGTATGTTTAATTGTAGAAATCTTATATTTATGTTTTTTGTTGTTGTCATTTATCTTAAATTATGGAGTGGGTATGGTTCCTTCCTTGACTGGTCCTTTTAACAGGGGTATTATTTCTTTGATGCAACCTAATAGATTTTGTAGGTTTGTCATGTTTATCGAACATTTGTTAGTTGTGCTGGGGTTTTCTTTGATATCGTTCATTAGTTGTTTTATCAGTTTCTCAAGTTCTGTCGTTTTTGTTGATGTTGCTGAGGGGTGGTTGTACACTGGTGGAGATTTGTGATTGAGTGTTGTGTCTGGGGGTTGGGTTTGTGCATTTGTTTGATTAATTTGTGCAGACTTGTGTGAGGTTGTTTTTGAAAGTGCAGTGACTTGGGCATATGTTCTAGTTCTCAAGGTTTTGTTCACTGCTTCATTTGTGTTTCTGAAGTTAGTCTTGCTTTTGTTGTTGAGTAAGGGGAACGCTTCATTCATGTTGTCCTCATTTTGTAAAAGTTGGTAGCTGTTTGTGTAAAGGAGTGTTTTGACTTCTTTTATTGATATGTTCTTTATCGAGCTAATTTTAACTTCATCTATGTATTTTTTCCATTTGGGGCAGCTTTTGTTGGTGGCCATATGTTCATTGGAGTTACATAGTATGCATATGGTTTCAGTGCATTTCTTGTCACAGTCCGTTTTTGCGCACTTGTGGCATTTTGGTGTTTTTTCTTTACAGAATTTCTGTAAGTGACCCAATCTGTGGCAATTTGAACATTGTCTGGGTTTATAGTAAAAGTAGTCAACTTTTATTGGCGAATAACCGAAATAAATCGCATCTGGAAGTGTTTCCCCTGTAAAAGTGAGTTTGATAGTTCTTGTGTTAAGGAGTTTGTCCTTATTTTCAGGATCCCTTCTTTTGAGTCGGTTTACTTCCGCTATTTTAATATGTTCTAGTCTATTTCCATATTTGTTGCAAGGTGACGCTTCTAGTTTAATCTCTTCTTCGGTGATCTCCATAGGGATGTCTCTGATTACTCCGTATCTGACTAATAGGTTGTTGGGAATGAAGATGTTTAGCTGGAAGTTTTTTAGTAGTGTGTTATTTACTGAGATGTTAGCGTCTTTGGCTGATTTGAAGGATATTTTTATTTTGTTAAAGCCTAATTGATTGACATTTTCAATGTTCTTTATTCCTATCGATTTGTTCAATGAGTAAAAGCTTAGAGGGGTTAATTTGATAGGTTCGTTTTTTTCGTTGTATCTTTCACAGATAACATGGAAGATTTTCCTGTTGTCATCTTCTTGGTATCTGTTGATGTTTTCGTTGTAGTTATTATCTGTTGATTGTCCTGTTATTGGGGTGTTTTCGGTTGTTTGCATGGTATTGTTGGTTTCGTTGGTTGACATGTTGGTTTGGATGAACTTTTCTATCTCCATTTCAGGGGCTGAGATGTTTTTATTGCTGGTGGGTATATGGGGTAGGGAGTTTTTAACCTCAAATTTGAACGGAATGTCATCATTTTTAATATCTTTTGAAGAGTTTGGTTTCGGATTTCTGTTATTGATCGCACTTGCATTTTTAATTGTTTTTATGTGATTGGACTTTTCAGAGTTTTTCTCCTCATTGTCTGAGTTGTTTTGTTTTCTTTTTTTAGGGGCGTTTGTCTTTGGTATATCTATCACTGAGTCTCCCGGGTCAAACTCTATTCCGTCTTTTTCGTTTGTTTCCATGTTTCATGATCTGTTTGTAATGTTATTTGTAGGATACTGAGCTGTACTCACCTGTTTGAATTCGAAACGAGGATGTTGATAGGTATAGTAACTTCACTGGACAGTAGTTTAAATTTTGATTATCACTGGTTTCTAGGCAATGGTTCACACCACTGACTCCTGAGTTCGATTTCGTTATTAATCCTGTTTTCTCAATTCTCCTTTTTGCCAAGGAAGGACTGGGAAATTAGGTTAGAAAGGAATAACCCATGCGGTTGCTCCACTTAATTCGGGGAATCCCTTAGTTCACTCTGTTTGACACTTTCAAAATGGCTGTGCTCAAGTACTGGACTCGCTATTCACTCTTTGATGTTGCTCGGTCTGGGGTTCAGAGAGAACTCTCACTCTAATGTTACGATCTACCATTGAGTAACTAGTAGACAAGTAAAACGATCTGAGCAGCAGCGTAGAAAGGATTATTGCCAAGTTTATAACTTCAAAAACGACATTTATGTATACGATAGCAGATGCCTACCTTCGAATGCTGCTTACTGCCGTATTACCCATTAAAAAGTCAATTAAATGTCCATTTGTGTATTCATTTAAGGCGGATTGGTTTTAAAACTTTTAATAAGCAATAACTTATTCGCTCACTAA
This sequence comes from Stratiomys singularior, assembly GCA_954870665.1. Taxonomy (NCBI): domain Eukaryota; kingdom Metazoa; phylum Arthropoda; class Insecta; order Diptera; family Stratiomyidae; genus Stratiomys; species Stratiomys singularior. The sequence continues at coordinate 27,583,639 of OX940881.1, read as the reverse complement.
CCGTCTTCGAAATATTGAGACAAATTTATCCATTTTCCACTGAAATTTCTCGCGTTTAGAGTGCAGGTTCCTGTTCTAAGGAACATGCAGTTCGAAGATTGCGATCACTGATACAATATTGAAATTGGTTTCAATAGAAAACAATGCAACTTGACTTAACGTAACTGATTTTCAAACTACGATAGAATGGAAAACTCGAATACTTACGATTTTGACGTGCTCGTCTTTTGTTTTTCGCTGATTCGACGACTTGTGTTCGAGTTTTGAACCGGTGACGATGCACTTGTCGTTGCAACCAAAGAACTTGATAAGGGCGATCCAGATGCCGTTGCACTAGATGTAGCAGAATCATCGTTACGCTTTCTCGATGCTAACCAACGGGCTCGACGCTCTGCAAATTTTTCTCGAACCCACGGGATCATGGCTCCCCCATTTACAACTGCTAGTTTGTGAATTTTGTTGGGTCGATTAAATTCGCTCGTTGTGACAACATCGTACAAAAACTTGCTCGTCTATACTTTAAATTTGCCACGACGTTTCGTTGTATTCATTGTAGATTTGTGCTCAGTGTGAATGGCACAAACGACGAAAATATTGAGATGTCGACGGTTGAAAAATTAATGTTTATGTTTATTGCTCCAGAAAAAAATGTCTTTCAGGAAGGGCGGAATGTCAATATGACAATTTACATTGAGCAAATAATATAGGGTTGAGTAAAGCAAACAATTTGCGGTATGAGCAATACGATGTTGACATCGGGCAAGTTACGTGATTTTAATCGTAAGAAGTCAGTGTAGAATTTACTAGAAGCGGGAGGAATGCTGTGTTTAACGCCGACTAGGTTATTCGTGTCGTGTGGCGTGGGAGCGAATTTTTGGCGGACTCATGGTAAGTTTCATTAAATCAAAAATAGATTAAATCATTTCTTAATCTGCAACATTTCTATAGTTAGGTTAATTTCCTTAAGTTGATTGCGAATTCAAACATAACATGATACGCTCCATCGCAACGTGGACATTGAAACCGTGTCTTATAAAATATTTTACATCGCATTTCCGTTAAATATTAATTTGTTTCTAGTAAGTTTTAACAGTATTTATCCGTTTCGCGTTTTCGGTGTCGATATTTCAAGTACAGTCACCCACCGAGCAAATTCTAAAGTTGTGTAAGCACTTTCCACCTAAAGCAGAAGCTTGCTTCTAACATAGTCATATAGTTATTCGGACACAAAATCAATTCAATTTATTTTGCTTATGATGCGAAAACAGGTAAACATTAAGATCTGTGTCCTTGTTTACATGTTTGACACAACTGTTCCCTCTACGTTAGTGGCTCTCTCCGTTTCTTCCATTAGGGACCACACTGATTTGTTGAACAGGGACAATGTGGCAGTTGGTCCAAAACGGACGTAACTCGAAACATCTGTTCATAGATTTATTTCGATAGAAAAAAAAATAATAGAAAACTTCAAGAAACGTTGAATCAATTATATTTATGAGGTTGTATCTTCAAAAGTTCGGCACTCCGAGGCCTGATTTCCGTTTTAACAATAATTTCGCCATCAATCATCACAGAATGTTATTTCTCTCCATATTCGATATGACCAAAAACACAGAAACTCATTGATTACATATTCGGTCAAGCTGTTGAGTAAAACGTAAGATTAGGAAAGTTATGATACCCTTCCCTTCTTTAATACTTTAGTATTGCTTTCACTTCGTGTTTTGGTAAAAACTCTGTTGATAGCCACATCCTTGGCTTACTTCAGTGTGTCACTGTTTAGTAGTGGAATTTCTTATGTCCTCAATCTAATCTCTCTTCCTTGTTCGGGGTTTCCCTGGAATTAAGATCTTAGCTGACTTGCTTGATTTCCATTGGTTCTAGATAAGCGTTCACTTGATTCTTGGGTGTCCCTTCTTCATCCTTTTGATTGCAGATGATTGCATCTAAACTACTGCTCTTTGTAGGCTACTGAGTTTCTGTAGTCTGTTGCGCGAAGGCGATGAATGGCTTATCTTTGTGGTATTCTCTGTCCTGCAATGGTTTTAGTCCACTTTGCTCTCTTTCGGAAATCAGCTCACTATCTAGTGAGCAACATCGGCTGCACTCGGTTTGGTGTTAATTCCACTGCTCTACCTTTGCGAGTCATCGAATCGTGGCTTGTCAATGAACTTAAGTTCTAACTCTGCGGCCGGCAGATTTTTCGGCTGAGAGTACCAGCGAGTCTTGGAAAATTTTTACTTTTCGGAGCCATTGTTCCATAAGCAATTTAAGGTAGATATATTTATATTGAAAAGCACACGATACGTTGATGCTGATCTTTAATGTCTAAAACACTAACTACATTGAAACGGGAAGATTTAGCTTTTCAATTTGAAGACATATTTTTTTTTTAATAGGCGCCGATACGGTGAAGCCCATGCTTCCGAATAAAAGCATCGCAATCTACGCTTTTAATCTCAGAACGCAGAAATGTAGATGACCGAAATTTGTTGAAATAAGGGCTAAATTTTGCGACGATGAAACGTGGTTGCAAATTACAGTTACTGTGTATATTAATATTTTGCCTCTGATTGATTACTCCGAGAACATTAGTCCAATAGGTATATCAGATATATATCTTTTGAAGAACGTGCATATGTTTCTATGCAAAATATCAAGCGCTTTATTGTCTTCATGATTTGAGACTGAAATTGCGTTGACTCCTTTGGGACTTTGTGATGAATATATTGAATGTGTTTCCTGATTTATTGCATTGATTTTGATTTATATAATGATAACGACAAAGAGAATAGAATTCACTAGTCGATAAGTTAGCTTTCAGATTTTCCATTTTATGTCTCCAACACTTCCAAGTAGATTTATCAATATTCTGCTAACGAAGAATGCAAAGAGACTAAAGTAATTATATTTATTCTGTTTACAATGAACTGCTCGACAGTGTAGAAGTCGTGTTTGGTAGAAGGACAGAAACATCGACCAACAATAAAGGAGTTTTACAAAAGGTTATCTTTATTACAGACGTTGGTTCTTTTTTTTTTGTGTTAATATAACGAACGTTTGTCCTAATGTGAGTCAAATTTTCATCGGATTGCATACTATACACATGGAGATTATGTAGCGAATACAATTTACTCGTCGCATCGACCAAATCTATAATTAACTTACTTCTTTCAAGAGAATGAATGAATTTTTAATCATTCTTTCGCATATTCAAGGGCTTTGATTCAAGGATAGAAACTTTATAAATGTTCTTAGAGTTGAAATTCTTTCCGGATGGTTAGTTAAGACCTTATGATAGCATAAAAAAGAAAGAAATCAAACGGTGTTGAACTGCAACGTTGTTATTGTTGCCAAATGCTTGACTCCTAGAAGCATTATTATGCGGCCACATAATTTCGTATTTAATAAAGCTCCTATTTGCCGACTTTTATAGCGCGTCGTATCATCTTAATAATGGTAACGGTCGTCTGTGTCCGTTTTCGCCCTGTCCGACCAAAAAATGATTATCATATAGATTAAATACATTGGTTGTTAGTTCATTCCATATAATATAACTCTTCCTTAATCATTTTCGAAAAAAGGAAAGTCCAACTCCGAATTACAATCCACAACATGCAATATTAAACATATTCCGAGACTATAGCACTAACGATGGTAAAAATTTAAATATTTACGGTCGTTATCTTGTCTGTCAGAGAATAGACAGGCATACCTCCTGCATGCACAAATATAGTGCAGAGTGCATAAAAAACGCAGATCCTTGAATTTTAAAATTATCAAATTTTAATATTTATGCTAATGCAAATTACTAATTAAATTGTCAATTAACTGGCGGGCATGTCCTTGAAAAATAAGTTTATATCAGCATTTAGATTTTGCCGCGTATTCTTTACTTAAGTTTACTTAAAGCAGCACTCGAAATTCCTTCGTCCTTTTTCATTCATTGTATATATTTTAACAGTTATCGAAATTTTTGTTGTTTTTAATCCTCAACGCCTGTGTTGTTCCCTGTTCCCAGTGCTCCCTATAAAAGTGTTACTGTAAGGAAAACTATCCGTATATCTATATCTCATTATCCTACTTCCATTTACCTTGTGGATATTTTCAACAATAAATTGTTTAACCAAATAGAAAATTAAGGAAATTGCCTATTGCCAAAATCTGATACTTTCTGCAACATACAGGAAGATTTGAGTACAAGTTTTAAAGAACAACTCTAGTAATCACCGAAGAGAACAAATCTTCTCTCGATGAAGTGTTACAATTAGAACATTTTTGCAAACCCCGTATTCAATATCGTACTTGAATTAAATTTGAAATATTGGTTAAAGTTTTTGAAGCGCTAACATTGATTCATTCAAATATCTCTTGAACTTAGGTCTGTAAGGAATAACTATAATAACTGTTAAAAAAAACGCGACGTTCATTGCTTGCATGAACTCAATGAATTGGGCTTCGTATTACTGCTTGGTATTGCCTAAGCTAAGTTGCATTGAGGTAACCAAGAACATGATTGCCGAAGACGCCCACAAACAATCGAGGCATGACAAGTTGGAACTACATAATAAAATCAGGTTGATCTGTGGTAATAAAACGCGAAAAATAGTTCTTGAATTAAAATTTTAGTTCATAATATATTAATTCCAACAATACCGATTCCAGAGGTTGTAGTTTTTATGTTTTCATCCTGCATTATCATCACCGTAACATAAGAATGCACACATCAATCGGTTGAATAGTAACTTTGCTTCTATCAGGTGGTGGACATTAAAGCAATCTCATGTTAACATCCTTTCCGATCTTCAAGTATTTCATAAAAGCTATAATCTGTCCCCGTTAAGTGTTGCGGAATGCTGTAGTCAATGTACCGCAGCTCAATATATGGGACTATAGTAATTTCCACTACAAAATACCATGCAATGCCTTAAAGCTTGTGTGGGCTCAGGGGTGAGAGACAAACATTAAATTTAAGAACATTTATCACTAACTCTCATTTAGACCTCAACTAAACCTCCTTTACATTCCAATCAATTTTCATATAATGTTCAATACGCGTAGTGTGTCCCAAAAGTAGATAACCTACGTTTATAATTCTGCGCTGCGTTAGATTATTTGATCAACCTCTATGGTTGCCGCAAAAACCAACGAGACGTGCTAGTATTTTTGCTTACATTGACTTTTGTGATAGTCAGATTTTCATTCCTGGAAATATTTTAGAGATGTCTGCAGATTGTTTGAACTGATCAAAAGTTCTCGACAACAAAAAATTATTTCGAAACATCGTCAACCTTTTTTTCCATCGTCAACGATTTTGTTCTCGTACCTTTTGGTTGTTCCCAAATTGATCATTCCTCTAGAAGGGACGACAAACATGAGACAATTCAAACAAGTATGACGAGTTCACTGACATGCATTCCATAGAATGGACTCCAAAACTATTTTAGGAAGCAGGAACATAAAAGTGAAAGTGTTTTGCAGTTGAATTCTTGATTATTTTCAAGAATGGATGGAGTCTTTCCCCGTAGAATAACTCTAGCGTGGAATAATTGGCCTAGGTGATATACTTTTGGCACACATCACACAAAAATCATATACTCATTATTACTAGTTCCTTCTTTGCCCATATCGCAACGATGACCGACGTATATTTGGTTGTAGTGTATGGTAGGGGCTATATGAAATTATATCTATTTCAATTACTACACAATTAATTGCCTTATTGTGTAGGACGCTAAAGTAGATACAACATCCATATAACAAAAATCGTAACTGCTATATTTAACGTCCTTTCCAATAAATTTGGAGAAATTGAATTTTTTAACTGTCTTCGAATAACTCGAAGGGACAAAATTATAATTTAAGAATCTGCTTTTATTGCCTGCATAATGTTGAGATTTATGCAGTTGTACGGGCAGCAACAGCTTATCACGCTGAAAAAAAGTAAATATATACATAATTGATTAAAAAAGTTTTCTATAAAATCTATTAACTAAATTCAATATATTGGTTTTTTTTTCCACTTTTTTAAGAATCAAAAAATGGAGGTTAGAGTTACACCACTGGAACTATGTCCTAATCTTACACTACATTGAGTAAGCTTGCATCAATATATCTGATTATTTAAGTAACAAAAATAACTAATTTATGACCGATGTACCATTGCTTCCATGATTTTCGAACTGGCTTTCCAATTTATCTGAAAAACACATGTTGCATTTAACTATACTATATTGAAAAGTAATTGAGTGAAAGAAAAGTGTAAATTCCCAAATTCCAATTTGACATAATTAAGCTCCCCATATCTGCCATAATACAATTACAAGTATAATAAATAATGCATAATTCAAGTGAAAAAATCACAGTCAAGCACCACCTTCATTCAGTAATGGGGATCAGCTACAATCCGTTCCTAATCAGAAATTACAGTAGTTGAGCTAGTTGATTTGTTTTTAACCAAGACCAGAAAAAAGCTCTTGCATGAAAGGAGGCAGGATACTCCTTTTCATAATATTGTCTGACTATAATCATACACTCCTTTTTTCATACAAATAGACGCACGAAGGCCTCCTTCGATTATCTCATAAAACCCAAATCTATAAAGCCGATCTGCCAACAGTTTACTCTGGTAAAACAGCATACTATTAAAAATAATATTAAATACAGCATACTATTAAAAATAATATTATAGGTGGCTGCTGAAGAAGGAATAGTGGAGAAACATAATTGGCGCTATAAGGCGTATACACTATGAGGTGTATAACAGAGTTGTGTCCGGTATTTTTACTGCGTACAGTATGTTAAGGGTATGGTGCAGAATTTCCTCCGAAGAAAACTATGGCAACAATGAGGTATTTCTTACTTATTGTACAAATTATCATGACTGGGTCGTGAGATCATGTCAGGAATGTTGCAAAAAGCAATAGAGGTGACTATTCTATGGTTCGTGACGATCATCACTTAAAGTACAACCTTGTAGACAACCCGACATGACTAGTCACACAAACCCGAAGGACTACCGAAACAGTGTTAGAAGATCATACAAAAAAAGTGACGATGAAAACCTTTTCGATGTGCCAAACATCTATAATAACAGAAAATCGGCGAAAGCAGCAATTAACAGAATTTGGGAACCCTCGCAAAAATCCGTATAATACAAAGAAAACAGCCTAGCAGCGTTCCTGGCGACCATTTACTATTAAATTGCGCAGCTATAAACCTGAAGATCTGAATGTCATTTGAAACTCCAAAGGTTAGTGATCGGTTAGAGGTGTGAGGTATCTTGAAATATGATATGAAGTAGCAAGTTCTAAATAATCACTGTTGACGTTATCAGAGAACTTCTATTGCAGTTAGTATGCAGACACTTTCACATTTGTTAGAAGATAAAGTCCTAACAATGAAACCTAAATCTAACTAACCTTAGATAACAAATTTGCATAATATTGCGGGAAGCATTGCTTCCGTTCTTTAATCAAAATAAACATGTCACAGTAAGTCCTCGTTTTGTCTTGAATATAATCCAACGGGAGATAAGTCGGTGGACATTTGCTTTGTTGTTGCAATAAGCAATGCCTTTTATTGATTTTTTTTTTTTTTGATGAAGAACACCTTAGACGACTGATCAAGCTTTAAGATGTGAAATGATAGATATTACTTAATTTATTATTTAATTGAGCTTGACACAAGGAGCAACTTCCAAACACCTTGAATGCATTAGAACTCTTACAAAAATAAGACAATTGATTGTCACATTAAAATTACGCTAGTATAATGTCGAAATTCAGCTCGGCATGCCTGAAAGGCCCCTCGGGCACAATAAACAGAAGTGAATCTTTACAACTTATTGTAACTTGTGATGAAAAATGGGTTCATGGTAACCGCGATATTATCAGCTACTTGTGTTATATTATGAGCTGCAAAAATCATGAGAAACAATTGCGGGGATGGGGGGTGGCTTGTGTAGGCAACAATTATTTCGCCTGAAGAGAGCATTAGCAGTATACACCATCTGACTCAAAGCCAATAATTTTCCATCATGACAATGTACGGCCACATATTGTAAGTTCGGTAAAATCTATGCAAAATGCATTGTTACAAAAGTAAACCGTCAGCTAGGGTTTCGCCTGCCCTGGGTTGTCGCTCCCCCGGTTGACGCTCTGGGCTCCGGAAGCTCGCCGAAGACGGGTGTGGGCGCCACTCGCTTACCCTGATAAGCCTCGAGGAACCGCCAAGCGAGAATGCGGCTCGCCGGATCGCACCTCTGAAAAACCCAAAACAAACTCAAAGAAAAGGGGGAATCGTCAATCCACGAAACATAGATAGAGGAAAACAAAAGAAACACCAACCACCCGACGAAGCCTCTTCCGTGGAACCACCGACCAATTCAACGCGCGCTCTCCACCTTTCAAGCGCACCACTCCTCGCCGCCACTTACCACCTGGAAGAGAAAAAAAAGAAAGAAAAAAAAAACAAACAACGAAATAGAGAGAAAACTAATGCCATGGTCAACAGAAAAAAATGCAGTCATCCGAAAAAAAAATATTTTAATTAGTCAAAATCCTTTTTCTTTCTCTGGTGAAAAGCAATACTTGTACGAGCTTACAACTACTACTTATCCTAACTTGCGCTACGGGCCCCCTTTACTTTTTTTTTCTCCGCGACGTGCATACTATAATTTTTAGTCTTTTCCTTTTTTTTCTTTAGTCCCTTTTAGCACTTCATTCGCTTTCACTTTGTCTTAAACTTTTTTTTCCTTTAACTTAAGTCATCACATCACCTTTGTTACTCTTTACGACCCCTTATCACTATCCACATCTTGTTCTATTCACTTAGTTCTGTTCTTCACTTTTTCCCTTGTTTAATTTTGTCTTACTAATTTTCTTTTTGTCTCAACTCTTCACCAAGGATATATTGTTATTTTACAATATTGTTTTATTTATAATAGTTATTTATTCAAATTCTTCACCCGCGTCTCGCACTCCTAGTCGTTTTTCAGCACCAAAAAAAGAGGGCGACCGCTATCTAGCTTCCCCTTATATCTCCTCGATCCCTAACGGCCAAACAAACATTCCGCTCCTAGGACGATAACCTTTTTTCGCCGCTTCACTTACAACCGCTGTACATGTAGATTCGCCGGAGGTCGCCGCAATTTCTTTCTTAAGGTAGGGGCGAACTACCTTATCCTCCATTCGCCCCGACGGTGACAGTTTCCCATGTTTACAAATCGCTGTTATCTATTTCACCTTTCTTTTTGTAAATCAGGACTCCAAATTCTTCGAAAGCTTCACGTATAGCTTTTATTCGAAGTGAAACGTTTTTTTCTTTTTTTGTGTTGACGAATCCCAATGTTTGAAAAATACCAGGACGAAGACCTTCTACTTTCGTTAGTTCGGCTAATTTCTGCTCGCTAACTCCACCTCGTTTGAAGTGACCCAACCGTTCATTTGATTCATCAGCCGATTCCGATGGATTTGTCCGTTTTTTGGATAAACTTCTTCCGCAATTGCAGTTGCATTTGAACCTGCTTTTGAAGCGTTCTTTCGAATCGGCTACTGCTGCCACCTTAACACTACCTTAACTAATTATAATCTAATCTTATATTAATATGTATGTTACCTTCTTACACTACTTCCAGCGTCGTGGCTTGAATCGTGTTGGCGCTTCTTATCTTTTCCCAACTTCGGGGTACCCGACTCGTCCGTTTCGGGTGATGATGTTGCCGCGGAAGTCTCGGGAGGGGGTGAAATCAAATTAACCTGTAACAGCATTTACAAGAATACGCTTGAATTCAGAACAGAGAATCAAAAATTGGCTTGATTGACTTCAACCGACGAACGACTTTTTTGAGACGGAATCCATAATCCGTCCGGAAGGTGGAGTCATGTCATAATTACCGATCGAAATACTGGGAATAATGTGTTCATTCATTTTGTAACCTAAATAAAATCTAAATGATAAAAATGAGCATGGCCTTGTTATATTGGAAGTTAGTTATCCTTAGAAATAATAAGAAATTCCTGTGTCATACAAGTTTCATCAGATAATCAATGTATCGCGAAGAAACATTTGAATTTTTCACGACCCGTTTACTTCCTTGTTTCATTGTGTCATCGAAGAATTATAAAATAAATAACTTAAAATATACTCAGTCCCATAATTTTTCAGCTGATTTGTACTACTGATCTCGGCAACAATAAAAAGGGACAATAAAAAGTACCTACTGCCAAAAGCCTGTACAATAATTAAATAATTGTATTGGATAAGAAGTCAGGCACAGTTATTCCAAGTAAAGATGCTTAATGTACTGACTAAATGATATGATTTTATTTTCTAATGCATCTATTCGTTCTCTTGTTATTCATTCCTTAAAACTTCGTCGTTCAAAATCGTTTAACTTCAAGGATAGTTTTGACGAATAAGGGATAATTTTTTTCTAACCTTCCGTATCGTTTTGGGTTTATTTTTTTGATTGAGATTGTTAACGACACAAGAGGGCTTTAAATCAGTTTTTTATATTTTTGATGAAGGCATTCAAAGTGTATGGAGAATGCAGTCATTGAATTTTAAAACGATTAATCTAGTCGTTAGTCTCCAATCCTCCTCAGAATTAGTTCGAGGAGATTCGATATGAAAATTTCTGAAGGAAGCATCAATGAAGTCGATTAAACACCACATAAATAAACGTTACCATATAGTAATTAAATCAACGTAAATAGAAAAGTCGAAACTTTTAAAACTATTTTCCTCATTAAATTGATAAGTTTATGAAAGAAACCAAGCAGCCTCTTCTTCTACAATAATAATTATTTTCGTTTATACGCGTATTTCGGGAGCGGCTTACTCCCGTCTTCAGTACTTAGCTTTTAGCCCTTTTTTGATCATGTGTAAAGCAAATGCGGATCGAATCGTGTTGAGTCCTCATTTCCTCGTAAAGTTGAAACTTTTGAAACTATTTTCCTCATTAAATTGATAAGTTTATGTTTATAACACCGATTAGTTGATGAAAAGTCGTTTGTACATTGAACATCTGAAAATCGAAAATTGTGAATGTTTGAACTGATGTTGCGCTTCGCAAGCACAAGTAATGACGGTCAGTGCTCTTATTTGGAAGCGTTAAAAGTTCGAAATCATCAATTAGTTAGACTCCAGGGAGACAACGCTTCAATGAATGTCGATTGAATTAATCAAACTTAAATCTTAGAAATATGGAGAACTTGATAAATGATTTTGCAGAAAGAGCGTCGTTTTATACAAAGATGGATGATTTCAGCTAGAAGGAGACAGTCTAAGAACAACGCCATTTTATTATAATTTGTCTTATAGTTTGTGTAATTATCAATCTATATGTTATTTGGTAAAACATAGACTAAGGCAAGGCTCGTACAAAAAGAAAGACCTACTCCATGTGATGTGAGGCATATTAAGGTATATTTTTCCTCAATACTTTCTAATTTGTAAAATAGTTTTCTCTGATCGAAAACGTCCTTACCATAGCTTGAAGACTCATATAGTCCTCAAAGTCGAAGCAAAGGACAAGATTGAATTTCTACTGAAATAACTCCACAAATCTCATATTTGTGTGGTTCGCTGCTGTAGATACATTTGAATTTGTATAATTAATACTCGAATCATTAATCAAAAGAAATAAGTGCCAAAATCTTAAAAAAAAGTTAATAGCAGAACTTATTAACGGATGTTTGCTTTTTTCACTCCTTAGAATTAGATTTAGTTTTGAAAAATTTAATGTATCGCTGAAAATGAATTTGATTTTTAACGGGTTATCAAGTAATATTTCACGATTTACCTTCAACGACGTCCACTGGGTCTTACAACCACATGTAATAACGAGGCTTAAGTCTCAAACTAAATTCCATATTTTTTTTTCTATAAACAATGGCAACGTCATCATCACTTATTAGTAATAATCTCACAAACAAAAGAATTCAAATTAAAAATTTGTAACGTACTAATAATAATCAAACCAAAAACCATAGCAAAAACGGCTAGGATACTTTGATACCTATCTCAGCTCGATCAATCTCACCAAACCTTACAATTGAGTATCGCCATCCGAAATGAAAAGTGCTCTGGCTCTGAAATTGGGAGAATTTTCTGCCTTCATATTAGTTGTAAATGATATATACCATAAAGACAAAATCAATAAGCTTCGGAAACCATATGAAATCCTTAGAAGTGACCTTGTATAGCTTACATACTTATACACGATACGTCGGAAATGTCAGTTGTATAACAAAGGAAGACTTCTTCATAATGAAAAGATTACCCATTTGCTCAGAAACTACAGTAGTTCGATTATCACCTACAAAGCATTGGTATGGTATGGTGACCGGCACTACAAAGGAAAACATCCATATAGAAACTAGCAAAGATCTAGTAAATGGGCTGATTAGACATAACAATGCCTTTGATATTAATCAGTCTCATATCACTCCATTTAATCATTTTTAAGTCAGGCACCACTTGCAGGCCTAAGTTAAAATCCATGATCTTTTTACCCATTCTCAAATGAATCATCTGCACATTTTTAAATACGTGTAGAGATTGCCAGCTTTCAGTAAAACGGAGATGTGTACAACTCAACCAGTCGTAAACACAGATCTCTTACAGTACCAGTATCATGGAAGAGTGAAACACAGAATGAAGTTGCATATCAAAAGTAAGTTCATCATTCACACCAATGTCTCACAAACGGATAAGGAAGACAGTGTCTGAATCTGTTTGTCATACGCGATCCAGCCGAAATTTTAAAACTCGCGATCCATACCACTGTCTTCCAATCTAGACAATTTGCAAATAACCAGCCACAAAAACGATAATTCACGACTTTAACAGAAGCATGAGGAAGCTCTCCGACAGTAGGCTTGCTGTCTATGTCTGTGGAGAGAAACTAAGATACACCTAGAAGAAAAACAATCAAAGTGCCACTAGCAACAGTAAAATCAGAACTGGCTGAACCTCTGAGAAATAGGTTCTCGGAAAGAAAGTTGAGGGGCGAGACGACTGCAAAATAAGCCAAGCCCTTGACCTGCCTAAAAGACCAAGATAAAATAACTTTTAAAAACAGAATTCGCGTAAAAATTTTAGTGGCATTATGAACCGGCAGCAGCTTCTTTGAAAAACATAGGACATTCCTTTCTGCATTGTCTAAAACTGATTAGAAAACTCCTCCCTTACTGTTGGCCTATAAGTATAAGAGAACTAAGAAATTGAATTGAAATTGTTTCAAATTTAATCATATTTGAAAACATGTTTTATTCAGATAATTGTTTGAATAAAAAAGAGGAAATGCTTTTGAAATAAAAAATTCTCGAAATAAATAAATTGTCCATAAACTAATATTGGTAAATTCATATATTTATGCACTTTTGTTACTTTCAACTTGTGAAACATCAATTTTTTGAATGACTCTTAGTTTCTTCGATGTAAGTAAGATTAGAATTGGTTAACACGGCTCTCTATTTGCGTTTAGGATTAGGCAAATAAAGTCTGTATGGGAGCCACACCAACGAGAGGGACATTACAAATTAAATACATCCAGTATATTCAAATTTAATTACATATACTGGATGTAATTTTATTTAACAAATTATTTTGAAGTTAGAATTTAACCTAAAATAAGTAAATTTTATTATTTAATCAGTCCACAATCATGTCCTATGAAAGACTGTAAGACCAAATAATAATCTCTTACAGTTTTACTTTAGGACTATATCAAATTGTCTGCCGTAAATAACTGCGTAACGTAGCCCAAATTACGAAGCATATCCGGCATATACATTTTTTTGGCAAAAAAATCGATGTATGATTTCTACACCCCAGCAGTAGTAAAAAAAAAATGTTTGCAAATTGGAAATATTGATATTAAAAATAACTGTCCTATAAAAGAGCTTAAAAAGCATTTTCATCTTTTCAAGTTTAACATATGGGACTATAATAAATATTTTCAGTCGTTATAAACTTCATAGCGTTGTTGTTATGGAGCATATCCGCCTAGAGACAGTTCCTTTCGTAGCTGAGTAGCAAATTTAAGCTAATTAAGAAAGATAAATTGAAATATACATAGTTGTTTTTTTTGTAATGCGATAATTATATTAATAATATTTTTGTTAGTAATTGGATAATTATCAGTCTTCTTTGTATCCTTCTATCTTTTTCTTCAACTAATTCGTTGTGGAACGTTTTTACGTTTAGACGTTCAGTATAAACTAGCATGCCCTTTAACACAAACATTATGGACATTTTATTACGTTCACAACGATATCGATCAACAGACCGCTTTTCAATAAATAGTGAACTCCTTGCCAACTGATTCTAAGTAATCCGCAATTAAACATGGAAACTTAAAAATTCCCATGTAATAGTTGCCATTTCAACTATGCATCCGCTATAATATTCAGTGTCGACTAGATCCTTTACAATTTGAATAATTTAATCACATATTGACGTGTTCAAAACCACCTCAGAGTCGTCCATATACGAAAAACGCAAGTGATTTAGGCAACTTATTTGATTAGTAAAAATCCGTTATACTAATTATCCAAATTTTTCGTCCCTTTGCAAATGGCTTTCATGTTGCAATGGACTGTCATAGAAATGAGGGACAATATCAATGATTTTCTTTCTATTCAAATCAACTTGAAAATTATACTGAAATTTTCGAGTTTAATATGTAGGTACATGCAATCATTGATCAAATATTTAAAAAAAGTATTGCATTTAGTTTGTCAATGATAATATAGAAAACGATTTCTGTATTATTCATATCTAAAAAAATTAAGAAGTGCACTTTTCCGTAAAAATGAATAAATTTCGTTTTCCTCTCGCAGTATAGTACAAGGAACCACACAACAGTAATGTGTAGCGGAAAAGAAGGTGTCCAAAAATGATAACCTAAGCATTTTTCGATACAACCATCCGGTGATAGGCACCGTCCTATCAATTGATGTGACCCTAACACCATGACGTATGCGGCATCATCAACTGCTACAAACCGGTGAGCTATTGATTAATTTTCATCACTTGCTAATCTTAACATAGCTTAAGGGTAAGACATTAACCGTTTTCAATAAGAGAAAATGCAGTTTCTGAGGTTATTGATGGCACCCTTATCACAACAGTGGTCTCTGCAGGACCTACAAGACTGGCGATTATCCAAATGCAGCCCACCGAACTACCAGTCTACAAACTTTGAAATGAGAAGAGATAAATAAAAGCCTCATTTGCGTTCCGCAATCCAACAAAAGCGGATTGAAACTGATTTACCTAGGTCACGAAACGAAAGGAAATCCTGTAGCATATGAACTCACAACAATGTCCCAAAGACCTCGACAATGAAGTGAAATACATCACAATGGTTCTAGTCGAGTGCTTTCGGCAAGTTAGTGGTGCAACGAACAATTATTGATAGGTAGTGTATTGGATTTTAGGCAGGAATCCCAGAAAATTTTTATCAAAATTGTCTAGAATGCAAACCAATAATATGGATCGGAAGATCCAGGAGACTATCAACAGAAATTAAAGACCTTCAGGTAAACTGTAAGAAGAATGGAAAGAAAATCGTGGAGTATTCCAAACATTTACATGTATATGTTAATAAAGCGTTTACCGGTGGATGCGTTAGTTGATTTGCCAACATTCAGGCTTTACTAGTTAAATTTCACACTTATTTGGCTATTTATCATCTGCGCTTTGTTTGCATTGAGACCGTTCCATGCTATATAATTCGGGCAAAAATCGAAAAAGAACAAACAAAATCGAGCCACACTCAAATGCAGTTTATATTTAGAATACAATAAGTTCTTGAATAACCTTAAATAAAAGTACATATAAAGACCAGCTTTCTAAATTTGAATACTCCTTAAATAAGCTTAAATATATAAGTATAAAAGTTGGTTGTTATTCATCTTATGTCCTCTAACAAGTGCTCAATGAAGGAAGAACGAATCAGTCGTCATTGATTGAAATAGAGGACTACATAAATTTTTCTTTTTGATGAAAGCTACACAAACCTTTTTTTTTTTTGTGTGGAAATTAGAAAAGAAACAATTTTTTTTGTTATTACAATTTTGTAACTTATTACAATTTCTCTGAAACGGCTTCGTAATGTATGGGTATAAATTTATTCCAATAACGAATAAACCTATAACTTATAATAAAAGCAATATTCAATCTGTTCTATAACTATACAAAAAATTCGCTTCGCATGGAGATTTGATAAGGCTTCATTTGATTTTTTTTAGTCATTTTTGCATTAATTTGTATTCAACATTTAACACTATGGTACACGCGCCTCTAAAACGTTGATGAGTGCTCGCACGGGCTTTACCTGTAGCCCATTTTAAATTGAAATATACTGAAAGAAGATCGTTTAATGTTTAAATTAAACATATTTATTGTTATAAATGACATTTATTCAGTAACTCGAAGTAAAAAAAAATATATTTTCTTTCTTAAATTTAAAATATCAACAAATTTTCAAACTTCTCAAAAAATCACATAATTTTTACTTATTTGAGTTTGGTTTAATTCTTTTTAATCGTTATTACAAGAAGAACATATTAAAATTTATTGATCATTAAATATACGCCTGTAGCATTTCGAGCAAGTTTTCCTTGTACTGCGATCGCGCATTCTGCTACAAAACGCACTGCGTGCAACCCCCCACTTGGTATATTTCCCTCTTGAGAAGTTTCTGACACATTCAACAATAATTTCGAATATTATCCTGATGAATACGTTCTAACATTAATGGTTTCACAAGCTCAAACCCAATAGAATGAAGAAAAGTGCGTCTGATAATTTTTTCAATTTGATCATTCAACAGGTGAATAACTAGACCGTTAATACCAGCAATACTCAAAAATTAAAAAATAATGGTAGTGGCCAACTCCTACTATTTCTAGACACGTCTTATTGATGACACATCCTGGCCACAATATCCACCCCAGACTTTGTTTGATTATAAAATGTTATAATTTCGGGCATCTTTTTGGCGTTGTTTCGCAAAATGTTTTGACATCACCGGTAGTAGTATCGATTGCTGTATCGTGGTGCACTATTGACAATAATGAGACTGTTTTGTTTTTTTTTGGCACATAACTGACTAGTATACAGTCTTCCTGAAATCCAAACAAAGATCTATTTATTTCTCGATCCCGACTAGTTTTAAAATTGGGGGATATTTGTGGCTTATCACTCTTGAGAGTGCCGACGACAGTAATTCTTTTTTCCAAAAGATGCAATGCCACTGGATAACTGGTGAACCAGTTAGCCCTCGTAACATTACGTCCCATATTTATAAGTAGCTCTGGTAATCTATTAGTGACGTCTGCCACTTTGTAGCATACATGAAATGGGCCTTCTGGTTGTTCACCACAGTATACTTCAAAGTTGTAGACATACGGACATTTTGTATCCACTTACACAAATATCTTTATCCCAACTTTTGCTGGTTTGGTGGGTAAGTACATAATAAAACGACATCGTCCTCTTCATTCTACCAGTTGCTCATCCAATGTCAGGTTTTCACTTGAAGTGTAATATTCTAAACAATGGTGTTTCATAGCCTCAATAAAGTCCCGTATGGCAGCAAGCTTATCAATTTTTTGTCTCTGAGGGCGGTCGGGGATATTATAAAATCATACAGATCGTATTAGAAAATGAAATCGATTTATAGACATTGTGAGACAAACCAGCTCGAAGCCCGTTCCAATAGAGTGGTCCCAAAAGTCTTTAAAATTTTGATGTCCTGATCTATTGACACCGATGACTATGAGTGGCCCAATAAATGCTCTCATTTCAGTTAGAGTCGTAGGCTTTCCATCGCGTTCTCTTTGGTATTTATTCTTTATAGTATCAATACATATATTTGTACACTTTACCAGGGATTCAAAGACATCAGGGTCAAAAAAAAACTCTAAACATTGAAGGGGTGTCATCGCATTAGAAGCTGTACCTTTTGGTCCTAAAGGTCTTTGTATAATATTATGAGAACGTACCCTTGTTGTAGGAAATGGTCGTTCCCTTCATTCTTATAAGTGGCTAATTCTGCGAGTGGCATACTGTCGTCCGAATCACTGTTGTTTTGTTCAGCATTCTCACCATTTTCATAAGTCTGATCTTCTTGCTTGGTAGCAGTGTCGGGTGGAGAATGAACTATAGTATATTTTCTTCTTCTCTCAAATCCTCTTCCTGTTCACTTTCAATCAAATCATCCTGATCTTACTCCTCTCATTGCCATCTTAACACGTTTTCTTCCATTCTGCGATCCATATTTAGTAATCTGTTAATAAAATATTAACAAATATTAAGTTTACAGTACATAAATATAATATAAAAATTATCACGCCACACTGAATGCGTCGAGCAACAACCAATCGGAGCTTAGCTAGAGACTCGAAGGTAAATCACTCGATTTCACGAAGTTATGAACAAAAACAATACCCTGGGCTACATACGTAACCCACGCGTGTACTCTAGTGTCAAATTATTTAATAACAAATTCAGATTACGACATGAAATTTTTAATTTTTGAAGACTAAGAATATTGAATTGATCAATTAAAATGTGCCGTGTTTGAAAAATCTTTACCCGTGGGTCGTCGAATTTTATGTAGTCTTGTGCAATCGTTAACTAAATTCACTCACGTTAACTTTTCAAATTTTTAGAACTTATTTTGATTGAAATAACTATCAATATGTTGTGAATTTCCACTCAAGGAACAAGTTTAATATTCGGACAGATTTTAAAGATGAACTATGATTTATGGGAAAGAGTCCGTCTTTAGTTATGTGACCAGAAATTCATTCATTTCTTTAAGCATACCGTTCAACGTTGTTATTTTTTCACTATGAATTGATTGAAATTTTACCGTGCAGTAAATGCAAATATGGTTTTAATTAAACCTTAGATATTTTGTGTCAAAATTTTTCGTATTTCTCATATTGTATCCTACGTGCTAATTTAATCTCTCAGTTGAACTTGTCAAATTGTCAGTAGACGCCAAGGTTGCAGTCGATTTAATCTTATGAAACTTTAACGTTACTTGTAATTGATGTCAAAGAGTCTGTGCCCAATGTCAATTTGTGATTAAAATAAAATTTGTGATAAATATTGATTGAAATTTAATTTATGAAATTTGAAAACAGTTTTTTATTGTCAATTTCTGCCATTACAATGCAAGGTGTTGGGTTTAACCCAGCTCTGAAAATTTGTGGGAAAATTTAGAATGCCAAAATTGTTATTTTTACTGATTTCCTTGTGATTGTCGATTGCTGTTTTCAAGAAAAATTGGCGACCATAAACTCAGAATCGTTCCTTTATAAGGCAAATTAATTACACCTAAGGTGTGAGAAGGAATCTATAACAAAGAATGTTTACAGGGGATTATCATAGCAGAAAATAAACTGCATCAAGTTCAAAATGAATTTTGTTATAAATAAATATTTTATTTATATTTTCGTAAATGCATTCAAATGAATTATTAATATTCATTTCAGATAATTTACTTTTGCAATCGGTGAGTTTATGTAACATATTTTTGTGTGTTTGAATTTTATCTTAAGGATATCGAAATTTTGATTTATCAGAAGGTAAAGTACATAAATATCATCATACAGTTTTTGCCAAAGTAAAAAAACTTGGAACTCTTAAACGGACAGTAAAAAATTTGACGAATTGCGAAAAACAAAAACAATATTAAAAAATTACCGACAATAAAAATATTTCCAGGAAAAACCCTAACCCCCCGAAATACAGCTCCTAATGCTCCTCCAAGTCCTAATGCCGATTAGTACTAAAGAGTTCAGAATCGGCGTAATAAGTTGACAACCGAAAACATAAATCGGAAAACTAATATAGTTGGAACACTTTCATTTTGAGTGCTTCCACCGTCATAATTTTCTTTTACATCAATCACAGTTGAAAAAACTCGTTCGCACTATTCACAAGACTGTCCGTCAGAGGTTTCATTGATCGCACCATTTTGTAGCCTGCAACTTAACAATCCCGGAGACATTGCCCTTTCGCTTCAGTCTGTCAAACTAATGATTTTTCATATTCTAGACAAATTACTACTGCATGATTCGTTCTTTCTTTTTTTGACACTCCATTTTAAAGCAAATTGTAGGCATATTAAAATAATCCACAACAATATATTGATTTGTAAGTCTGTCCTAATACAGAGCCTAAGAAATGTTAAAAATTTTCGTAGGTACAATGCAGGACTAAGAAATAAATCTATCTTGATTTTCTATGTAAAGAAATTACTTGCATTAGTTTCTAATGATAGATACATTACGTACGGATAGGTTGATATGAAATTTAAAAAAATCCGACTTTTTAATACTGCATTATTCAGCGGAATGTGTTTACTTTCCTATAGACCATTTTAAAATTCAATAACTGAAAGCGGGATTTCAAAGTTTTCAATATGTTCAATTTTGAAAACTGCCTAAATTCGCCTGTTAAATACATGTCCACATTTCGTGCAAATGTAGGCATGAATTTGTTCATTGGTATCCAAAATTTGAACGCGTATAAGAAATTATCAGTCGATTCGTGTTATGATTATTTTCGGTGTTAGTTTCGAAAGTATTAAAAATGGGGCGGCGACAAATATATTATGTCGACAACATATATATTGCTGTTATCGTATATTTCCGGCTGGTGCGAAATGAAGCTTCAAACGAAGAAAACGTTTTAATAAAGCTGCCGATGACATTGAAAACAATTTTGCGTTGTCAGATGATATGTCGTGGGCGAAACGTTTACATCTCGTGAGGGAGTTATTTCTTTGATCGGAAAACGGACTATTTAAATGGTCGATGTCAACATAAAATCCAGTTATTGTAAACTCTTCTCCGCGTGGAAATAAAAAAACAATTTAGAAATCTGCTGAATAAACAGTTATTTCTTTCTTCATATCGTGAAGCAATAAGGGTTGTAACGGAAAATTTGCCACATGTGCACAATTTATTGCTCGCTAATGGGTTAAGGATCAAAAAACTGACCTTTATCCTTTGAGATAACCCAAACAGCACGTGCGTTCGAGTTTGTTCACACAAAAACAATCAACATTGTTTTCCGAGAACCTTAGAAGGTTTACAAGCTGCTCGTTCGCATTAATGTGTGAATTATAAACGTTTCATTTGTAACTGAAGCGTTTGTCTTTTCTTGCATCCATTGTTCACTTTGAAGTCTCTTTTGCTAGATGTTGAACTCATCATCTTCTTTGTTATTAAAAATCTCAGCCAAATTCGCTTCTTTTGCTTTCTTCGGTTTTTTATTTAAAAGCCCAAGAAGTGTCTGAGACCAGGGGAGTCTGCTCAAGACTCTCGTTACGAGCGGATCGCACATTACAGCGAAAAGGTAATGGGCGATCTGTTCGGGTCAATATAGAGGTCCTGTGATCGTTACATAGTGTTTATCGGAAGATAAACACCAAGAAAGTTTCGTGACGGTCACAACGGACATAAACAAGAGGTCCTGTGATCGTCACATAGTGTTTATCGGAAGATAAACACCAGGAAAGTTTCGTGACGGTCACAGCGAGTATTACAACATTTCTGTGAGCTAAGTTGATGACTTTACCCAACTAACTACCCAAAGACTAATTTACATTCATTTAATTTTTCAGAGCTTACAGATTTCAAACAAAATCAAAAACACTGTAGGATTAAAAACATTTTACGAAGCACACATGAAGGGCTTCAAAGCCAATTTTTAAAAGATACGAAGACCTGTATGACGCCTGTAACGTTCAAAATTGTATAGGATGTGCAGATTCACATTAAAATTTGAAAAAAGATGGGAATTTTGCACGTTGGAAAGAACATTTGGTCGAGAAAGAGAACCAGAACAAAGTTATCTTTGGCAACATAAAAACTGAAAAAGATTCATCTTAAAAAAAAAATCCAAAAATTGTTATGAGGAGGATCATGGTTTACATCATTTTTTCGTGCAAACCATTTGCATTTGAGTACAGAAATTGTTATCAGATACAACAAATTATTCGTTCTGCTCCATGGAAATAAGATAGAAATGAGAGAAATGGTCAATGAAGTACGCATAATTTGATGTAAATATTAAGATAAAAAACGGAGAAATGAAGAATGTTTATAACCTTTATGTTGACAGTTGAGCAACGTTACACAAGATTTTCTCAGCTATAAATTAATCGAAGAAAATAATGAATTGCAATGATGAAGGTCAAATCGTGTCCACTGCCTTGAACTTATGTTCTGTAATCTTAGATTAGTTATAATGAACTTAAAATAATTTGTGATACGTAACAATTTTTCAACATTGATTATGTTACAACCCGTTGTATAAGCGCGGTTTTTGGTTTTTTTCGGACACGTATTAGGCTGTGGTCCCTTCTCAAAACCCATAGATGTGTTTTGTATACCTCTGGGTACAATCTGGGACTAAATTGAGATTTCTATTCTGAATTATTGTGCAATTTACCGTTAATTGCATCGTTTGTAATAATAGAAACAATCTTTAAATGATTTTATGCATAAGTTAACAGTAAATTGTTTTCAAAAAGGCTGTTTATATCCCATTTCAAAACCCAAAGAGACGTTACTTAGTCCTTCGGGTACCCTATGGGATGAAATGAAAATTTTCTATTCTGAATTATTGTGCAATTTGCTGTTAATTGCATCGTTTGTAAGAATAGAAACAATTTCAAAATCAATTATTTAAAAGGGGTAATCTAAATTAGACTATAGGCTGAACTTGGACCGATTCGGACGCCAGGAAGACGTTCTCGAAACGAGAACAGGCAATTATGTGAACAAAAAGTGATATTTTTTTTTTTTTGAAGAAGTTTTTGTATTCTTTATTTGAAAATAAATTTTTGTTTTCGAATGTTACAAAAGTTAAACACAGACAATGTCTATTTCAGGAAAATAATAATCTTATTATTTATATATGTTAAATAAATTAAATGTTAAATGCATTCGGATGCTGTTTCGACACTCCCAGAATGTGTGTTGTAAACATTCCAAAGTATCGTTCACTGGGAAACTGATACATGTCATAAAAATTGAATGTGTCTCAATTAAGTGGACGTAAAATAACCTTTTTTGCCTTTTTATGCTTTACTGGCATTTTATTTGCTCCCGTAATCTGTCAGATAAAAAAATGCAACACGATAAATGAATTCGCTACAAATCTTGAAATTACTGTATAGTAAGAATTAAACTTATATAAATAAAACGATTTTTCTTTGTCATTTCGGTTAAAAATAAAGGATTTTTCTTTTTTTTTGCAGGCACTTGAACGCGTAATTTCTAATGAGGAGGAGAAGTGTGATCTGAGTTAGTCACGTAAAATAAATGGATCACAATGGTTGGATAAACGTCCAATATGAGTGCTACGAACATTATACGTGAAAAAGGAGATGGCGTAGGCGTACTACTTTTCCTTAAGAAGAGTACGCCTACGCCGATTTCAATATGAAATTAGTTGAAGTCGATTTCTAACAAATGGGCTTTGAGTTGTGGATTTTTTTACTGCCTCTCGTTGTTCATCGCCTAGTCGGCTACGTAGGAGAAACAAGCACTGTCGACATCTAACATTGGCAACCACGGCGTAGTGTATAGGCGAAATCTATTCTCGCCATCATCTCTGGTTTTCGGTTGCTACGAGTATTTTATGAAAACAAAATTTTTGAAAACATAAAATACAAACTCGTAGCAATACTTCGAATGACTATAAAGGAGCGAGTATAATATATTGCAAGAGTTGTAAACGCGGAACAATGGTACTGAACGGAAGCTAAGAAGTTATTGAATTTAAACGGAATTTTCCCTTTCTTTGACTTGTACCTAAATTTAAAAATATAAACAGTGATCCAATACGAGGTACTTTTTTCAATAGGGATTCTCGGGCATTTCACGCGTGACAATTTTCATTTTCATATGACATTTGTGTTCAGTATTCATTGACATTTCACCATGAATAGACTTACGCCTGAACAACGTTTGCAAATTGTGGAAATTTATTTCCAAAATCAGTGCTCAGTAAAAAATGTTTTTCGTGCTCTTCGACCATTTTATGGTGTTCACAATCGTCCAACTGAACGCACTATTCGCGAAACAATCAATAAACTTCGATCCAGTTTTACGTTATTGGACCTTCATCCACCGACTAGAGTGCGTAGAAGCCGGTCTGTTGTGAATACACAGTGCGTCCATTAAGTTTCGAGACACAAACCATATCTCAGCAAATAATAGCTCCATCCATGTGTTCTAATACGCATTTTAAAGCTTAAACCTGTTCCTATCCATGTGTAAAATTTCATTCGAGTCAGATGACTAATGACAAAGATGTGAAAGTTTTCCCTAAACAGTTTTTCATCTGACGTTGAAATTCCAACATGGAACAGAGAGCGGTCATTAAATTCAACGCAAAACTTGGGAAAAGTGCATCAGAAACATTCCGATTGGTGCAACAAGTGTACGGTGATCAGTGTTTGTCTCGAGCAAATGTTTTTTTGTGGCACAGACGTTTCTTGGATGGCCGAGTGTCGCTAGAGGATGACAAACGTGAAGGGAGACCAATTTCAGCTCGCACGCCCGAAATGATTGAAAAAGTTTGTGATTATGTTGCGAATGATCGTAATGCTTCTTTGAAAATGATGGAAGAGGCTTTGAATATTGGCAAAGAAACGATTCGTCTCATTCTTCACGAGGATTTGGGCAAAACAAAAGTCTGTGCAAGGTTTGTTCCACACACACTGACGGAGGAGCAGAAATCACTTCGTGTTAATCATTCCAGAGAAGTTGTTGCAGTCGCCAGAAATGATCCAAACTTCTTGAAATCAATTGTTACTGGCGACGAAACATGGTGCTTTCAGTACGATCCAGCAACTAAGCGCCAAAGTTCGGAATGGAAGTCGAAAAACTCACCACAAGCCAAAAAACGCGAAAATCTCCTTCAAAAATCAAAACAATGCTCATTACTTTCTTCGATAGCAAAGGCATCATCCACAAAGAGTTCGTTCCAACTGGTCAAACGGTCACTGGCGCGTTTTATCTCAAAGTGTTAAAGCGTTTGATGGCCAGAATCCGTCGTACTCGACCCGAATACCGCGATCCAGAGAAATGGTGTTTGTTGCACGACAATGCGCCGAGTCACAAATCAATCATTGTTCGTCAGTTTTTGGCCCGAAATCAAGTCTGTGTGTTGGACCACCCACCGTATTCACCAGATTTGTCACCGTGTGACTTCTCCTTGTTTCCTAAGTTGAAGTTGAAGTTGAAAGGATGCTTTTTTGAAGATGTTGAGACCATTAAAACGGCTTCGACACAAGCATTGGAGGCTATTCCACAAAATGAGCTAGAGCACGCATTTGAATCACTATTGAACCGCTGTAAGAAGTGTATTAAAGCGAAGGGAGAATAGTTTGAATAAAAAATTTGAAAAACTCGAGATATCTTGTTTATTTTGCGATTAATGGAATCAGTCTCGAAACTTAATGGACGCACTGTGTATTGCTGCTGTATCTGAAAGTGTACGTGAAGACCGCAATCAATCGATTCGTCGCCGTTCTCAAGCTTTGGGTCTCTCGTATGGCACTTTGTGGCGAATTTTGAAGAGATCTTGGTTTCAAGGCATACAAAATACAGCTCGTTCAAGAATTGAAACCAGCAGACCTTGGTTTGCGCCATGAATTTGCTCTATGGGCCTTGGAAAAACTGGAAGATCCGCTTTTTTACAGAAAAATTGTGTTCAGCGACGAAGCTCATTTTTGGCTGAACGGATACGTCAACAAACAAAATTGTCGTATTTGGGCTGATGAGCAGCCAGAAGCGATCCAAGAGCTTCCAATGTATCCGGAAAAATGTACTGTTTGGTGTGGTTTATGGGCAGGTGGCATCATCGGACCGTATTTCTTTAAAAATGCGGAAGGAGTTCGTGTAACCGTGAATGGCGCACGCTACAGAGCAATGATCAATGAATTTTTGTTGCCAAAAATTCAAGATATTGGCGTAGCTGATTTGTGGTTTCAACAGGATGGTGCAACATGCCATACAGCACGCGAAACCATCGAATTATTGAAAGAAAATTTCGATGAACAAATCATCTCAAGAAATGGACCTGTGAATTGGCCTCCAAGATCTTGTGATCTCACGCCGTTGGACTACTTTTTGTGGGGGTATGTGAAATCACTTGTTTATGTTGATAAACCACAATCGATTGCTGCATTGGAAGCAAACATAACACGTGTTATTAACGGAATACCGGCAGAAATGCTCGAGAGAGTGCTCGAAAATTGGACCCACAGAATGGACTATCTGAGAGCTAGTTGCGGACAACATTTAAAAGAAATAATCTTCAAATATTAAATGTCATAAACGAAACTAATCTCTCAAATACAATTTTTGATTATTAAATTGATTTTCATGTGTTTTATTTAAAAAAAACTTCCGGAAGCTTTTATTGGATCACCTTTTATTTGACTTGGAATAAATATTTTTCATTCTATCAGTATTAGAATTTGTTTGTATTTGTTTGTTAGTATTATAATACTACTTCAAACTAAATATTTGTGAAACTTAGCCTAACATAATAAATTTAAAATATGCCTTATGTGTTGTAATGTTTTATCCAACAATGGTAAGCATAAGCAAACAAGGGAACAGCGTGGTTTTTCTTCTATATTTAAGTTTGTTCCATTGACAGGATAGAACCTTAGAAAAGTAGACTAAAGAATGTAAAGCTTACGAGTTTTTGAATTCGACGGCAGATCCTCAAAATGACAGATTATTCAGATAATCGTGCGAGCGAGTGGCAAGCGTAAGATCATCTTTAAAAATTGAAGAAGACGAACCCATCGAGATGTTCAAACGCTCTGAAGATTTACGTAATGTAAAATCCGGCTCCAGAATCAGTGAAATTATTACTCAATGTAGCAATAAATATATTCTCTTGCATCTTTAATGTGCTGTGATAAAAGTTTGACGAAACTTGTACAATATCTGCTGCGAAGTCGACAAAAACCGATGTGAATAATTCTTTGTCTGACCTTGCGAGAAACGTGACAATTAAACAGACTGACGGAGTAATTCGTACACTAACGAAATAAGCGTGGAAGGAGGACATTAACCTGGATGGTCATTAATTTGGACCAGGCAAGAAAACACAATTATTTTCGTTGAAAATTGGCTGCATCATTATAATCTCGGGCAGGGGATTACATTGATGACAATCACTCCAGCGCCGCTCTAACATTTCAATACCAATATGGAAGAACGATTTGTCATTAATGTCGATTAATGTCAACGATAACTTCTTGATTCGAGAGACATTTCTTCGTCAAGCATTTTTTTTTTTGAGGTCAGCAAACAACCAGTACTCGTTGGTAGCCATAACAGAAGAATAAAGTGAATGCGGGAGTTACTTAAAGTTCAATTCATGTAGTTTTGCCATTGTTTTGATTTACTTGCAACACATTGCATTGTCTTGATGAAATTAAATTTGTTTTCTTTGCCATACCCGTTCGTCTTTTTGCTGTTTCGGCGTTAAACGCTCTATAATATTCACGGTTGATAGTTTTTTTCCTTCTCAGAGAAGTCGATGAATATTATACCTTGCGCCTCCTAAAATACAGAGGCCATAAACTTTCAAGCTGATTCCTGTTCTCTAGGGCGCTTGTTTCATCCATAGTCAAAATCGATAAAAATCCCGGTTTTTTCGTTTAAACATTCCCAAACATTGCTCAAAAAACATCGGCACATTTTTGTTTTTGGTCAACAGTTAGCAAACGCTAACTTCACACGAAGAAATGCACATGCAATGATGTGTGTACCAATGCCTTTTATCAGGCAGAAGTCATCGATTCGATTTTGCGTTTTCTTGATGGCCAATGTGTTAGTATGAGTTGCAGACTAAGTTTTTCGTTGAAACTGACTAACCAAGTTGTTTATCAAGTTCCCCTCAGCGGCGTGATCCGTGAGCCCCTTACCCCTCCTTGGGAAAATGCCGCGTTAGAATTACCTGCGATCATTTTGTTTTAGTTTCAACAGAGAAACGAGTGTATTTATGCGTAAAATAGAAAAAATATGAAAATAATATTTATAAAGAAATGTGGAAAGAGCTCAAGCTGGTTTCGAACACGCGTCCCTGCCGCTTCTCATCAGATGCCAACTCACAGGCTGCGACGCGTCGATTCGCACTACATTGCATTACATTGGCATTGCCTAAAGATGATGGACGTCCTATTTGTTTGATAGGCTCAAAAAGTGTTGCGTGATTGAGCGGCGAAACTAACTATTGAGATTCGAATTGTTGCCAAAAGATGTAAACGTCATGCATTAACAATTGTTGTTAGAATCCGCCAACACTTCTTTCCGCGAAAAGTTGTGTGATAGAGATGTATGGTTTGGTCGGCTGGATCGACTTCTACCAACCCCTGATTATAACATTGGAATCCTTCAAAGATGCTGACATCGACTTCTTGTTAATCGACTGGGCACTAACTTTACTTTTCCCAGTGAAAGGATACTATTGTAATTTGTGCCCATAGTGCAGGGCTGTTAACGCGCCAACCAACAAGTACCTTTGATGTCTACAATATCAGCGAGCTCACGCAGCTTAACTTTCTAATCATCCAAAACAATTTTCTGAACTATTTAAAAGTTTTCTCGTGTTACCGCCTCAATTTGACGTTCACTACGATTCGCATCATTGGTGCCTTTACGAGTACGTTTAAAGTCAGCAATGGCTTGCGATTGTTTTCCCATTGTTTTTGATGTAGAGAAGTTCCCATAACACTTTTGAAACCAATATTTCGCTTAAACGGCATTTTTCCCACCAAGAGACAGTGTGAAATTAACACAAAATTAAAAAAAAATTTTTTGATTCATTATTTTGAAAATAACGAACGAAAATAAGACTAACGCCACGTCATAGCACAATAACTCACCAACTAATGAATAAGAATGTCATGAAATTTTAGCAGCTGTCTTTTAGTGCAAAGTACTAACTGGAAATGAGGTGAAGACATGTGCTATCGGCAATAAATTAAAATGTCTCGTCGTTCGCAATTAAACATCGTATCGTATTTTAGTATTTTTTATTAAAGGCGTTCTAAGAAAGAGTGAAGTAACAAAAGCGTACATGTACCAAGTGTAAAACTTATATCGGCATCCTCGACGTCTGGATGCCGAGGATGAAGGAGGATTCATTCGTTCGAGAATCACTACATACGTTCCCCCATACAGGTAGATCTTATTCCTCTATGCGTTCCCCCTTTGATTTGTCATTTAGACAATTGAAACGTCACTTGCTTGCTGCTTGATTTCCGGTGCCCAGAATACGTTTTCGGTACTGGTAATCTTTCTGTGTAGTTGACGAACGGTGACGACGTCGTTTTCTCGGTATATGAATCTATCATAAACACTGGTTAAAGTCCGTCAACTGAGATAATCGTTTCTTTGAATATCTTATCAGATATTCTGCTATGACACGATAAGGTCCGATGTAAGGCTGTTGTAATTATTTTATTTTTTACCTACGCGAACGAATGTGACTGCATATCTTCAGATCATTGTAAATAGAAACAAACCCTAGACGATGATGGTTCACAAGAGTCGGTCGTATGTTTATCATATCTTTTCCTACATTCTAAATTCTCCTACAAAGATATGTTCGCTTCCGTGAATCTTTTGCTCTTCAATTATGAATTCCCCTGGTGTTCGCAGCGTCGTCCTATACAACATTCCCGCAGCGTAGAATATGGTATCTTGGTTGTAGGCAGAACAGAGATCCAATAGAACAATTGGAAACACGTGTATCCATGTGGCATTTTCGTGGCACATTAACGCTGCGTTGAAGGATCCATGAAATCGCTCGATCATGCCGTTCCAGGCTGGATGATATGCTGTCGTCGGAATTCATATTGACTTTTTTATGGAAAAGTGTTACCGATTTTTTAATTTGCAAAATTTCATCGTTCTAGACATTCATGGAATATTTTTTGCATTCTCTTTTTATCACATTTTGTTTCAATATTATGCCATGTTTGTAAAATTATGCTTTAAAAATAGCCTACGCTATTCCATAGCTGTTATCATACTAAATATCGATGGTTTATTATCCTGACTTTAAAATTACACGCGCAAGCTTTCCTGCCGTGGAGTGGTAATTAAAATATGTCGGAGCAAGTAAGTAAACGCAAGCTGCCTCAACCCAGTCTCAACTTATAATGCAAATGAGGTAGTGTAGTCGTAAAATTAAGCAGCCGAAACTTGAATCCGTTAAATGAGTATGCTTGGAACCGTAACCAATTTTGCACAATCACACATCCAATCCGATTGAAAAAAAAACGCAAATTCAATTAGACAAATTATATTATTCTTTTTTCTAACTAGTCAACACATTCAGAATGATAACGAACATTCTAGACAAATTAAACCTTAAAAATAAAATCTTGAGCATTTGTTTTCGAGGATAAAAAGAGACATGTACAT
Organism: Stratiomys singularior; assembly: GCA_954870665.1. NCBI lineage: Eukaryota > Metazoa > Arthropoda > Insecta > Diptera > Stratiomyidae > Stratiomys > Stratiomys singularior. The sequence goes on along the minus strand of OX940881.1, from coordinate 27,553,136 downwards.
CGATCTAATTTAAATAAAACCACAAAAACTATTAAATGGCACAAAAATAGATACATCTAGATGTTTTTCCGAGGATCTTAATAAATCTTTAAGAATGAAATTCGTATAAATCCAATTCATATTACGTTAAAATGAATTTGTCCCAAAATACTTTTCACTCATTATCAGCGAATTTTAGATAAAATAGATCGAATGGAAAAATTTTGTCTTTCATTTGAATCAAAAGCTCAAACCAATCGAACATAAATGTTACATAAAAGAATAAAATTAAAACTAATTGAGGTTACGCGTTACAGGAAGTAAATAAACTAAATTAATTTTTCATTCAATATGAATGGCACAAATTACTTGATTTTATATAGTACATTAGTAGAAAAATATGTGCAACTTTTCTCGTCCTTCAGGTTAAACTCTGTTAAAAATTCTCTATTTTTTTTTTTATCATCAGATTAGTCCGTTGCGATAGTGGTCACACAATGGAGATGTAGTATATTTAGTTGTAGAGGTTAAGACAAAATCAACCGTCCGGAATAAACAGGATTTCTGTTTAATTTGATTCGAATTCCGATTTAGTTATATCACGTTTTAATTGTTCCGGCGTGTCAGACTTAATTTGTGACAATTCAGATTCCATGTTTGTTCGTACAGTTTTCAATACACTTTGCGTCTTCATTATTTGCTGGCGGATATCACGTTCAATTTGCTCCTTGCGTTGATTTGACGCCCGCAAGCTGTCCCAAGTTTTTTCCAAGGCACGTTTCTGTCGAATCACTTTGCGTCGCAATTCGGCTATTTCTTGATCGACTTTGGCACAATCGTGACCTGTTGTGGACGAAACTGTGCCCAGCATAGGTCCATCATTGTTGTTAGTTGTATTATTGTGAGCGTTTTCATTGGGTTGTAGATCGGTTGCGGTGCTGGATAATTCTGTAATTATTTAAATGAGAGTTTGTCATCAGTAATGTTTTGAATATATACTGCTCATACCTAGTTTTAAGAATACATTTAATTATCAGGGAAAAATAACAAAAACCTATGTACCGATTTCTACTAATTTTAGTTCAATAAATAACAATTTTTGTTAATTTTTTGAATTTCATTCGCTTGATTCGCTTGGAATTTCAAATGTAAAATTATTTTGACATTATTTTGCACCTTCAACAGGAAATTAGCTTCCTATATCGACGTGACCCTAAAGATTCATATCTCAGGTTTGAATACTGTATAAGAAATATGGAATAAGCTTATGGTAATCGGTGGAGCATCAAGTTTTCGAAATGTATAACGACGTAATCGGATGCTTCATAAGTTAGCCCCTATGGCGTGGGAGGGTTCTTCCCCCTACACATCTCTGCAACACTTCATATTAAAAGGAGCATCAATACCATGATCAATGTGTCTCTTGCAATACTATTATAATACCGTTACAGGGGCGAGCACGCCTATCAAATTATCATCCTGGAGGGATATTAAGCTAACGGTTCCTTTTTATCGCATTAAGTCAGTGAATATTCGAATTGAGCAAAGATCGCTTGCTTCGAAAGCGAAAATCCAATTAACATATGTTTTTTCATGGTTGGGAAGTGAAGGCTATTTACACCCTGATTACCGGGCTCCCGTTGGCAACCAGACTACCTACTAAACACCTCCCCTCTAATATCGAGAATTTAGCCTGGAATTGTTTGTCAGATTACTTCAGACTAGACCTCATTATTTGTAACCTAGCGGCGCCTTCTGGTTAACGGAAACCCCTTTTTCAGCACGGATGATTGGGAAGGAAGAGGATTGCCGCCAGAGAGATCCTCTTTCATCTGCGCCACCAAGCGGTCCATGATGCCCTTCTTCATAAGAATAACCGTCCGTACGTAATGCGCCACGCATCTCCAATTGTCTTTCGACTCCAGCATTTTCCCCGTTACGTTTTCTGGAGAGATCAAGCCTATTTTCTTCGAGAGATGCGAACGGAGTCATGTCCACCTTCCGCAAGTAAAGAACGTGTGGCAGGCATCATGAGTCATCCCCGAGCGGAACAAGCAAGTTGGGGACGGTGATTTTCCCATCTTATACAGGTAAGACTGAAAATATCCGTGACCACTGAGCAGTTGCGTCAGGTAATAATCAGTCTCACCATGCGTTTTGCAGAACCACGGCCCCAAGTCGTTGACGACTTCTTTCCTCTCGGCTGACGACTTCTCTCGCCGACTCCCCCCTACGTAGGTACACTCGCTTTCGTTCTTTCGCGAGTAGCATAACAGGAACCACGCTCGAGATAACCAGCACTGCTGGTTCAGAGATGGTGCGATATGCAGCTGCTATCCGCAAAGCTCCTCGCCGCTGTACCTGTGTGAGACGCCTTCGGTACGACTCCTTGCTAAACGCGTCAGCCCAGACTTCCGAGCCGTACAATAGCGCTGACCCCATTCCACCCATAAGTAGCCGTCTCTAACTCGAGGTTGGTCCCCACGTGTTTGCCATAAGGCGACTGAGAGCTCACACTCCCACAGCAGCTTTATCTGCTGTCGCTCGAATCAGCTCGAAGTAGCTCATTTTCGAGTCAATCATCAAGCCAAGGTATTTTATTGATTCCTTTGATTTGATGATTGTTTCTCCGAACCGAACGGGAATTAAATTGTCTTGGAAATTATGGTTTAGACAAATAATTGATTTCCACAAATAAATAAGAAATCAATGACCAATTGATTGAAACAATTTCGAATTAATGATTGCAAAACTCGGCGATTGCCGGAATAATTAAATAACAATTTTTCGCCGTTTACAGTCCTCAAGTTCGACATGGACGCAACATGGTCCATAGCAGGAAAGTTCTTGAGTAATTTTGTATTTCCGATAGACGCAGTGAACAGTCCGCAGATAAGGGCGAATGCGTTAGGTAATGAGACATAATTTAAGGACTGGGAAGGAAAGTATTCCAGTCATAGTTCTAATCAAATTAATTTCAACAAAAGACTTATAGTCCATGCACCTAATTCGCACAACAATGCTAATTATACAGTTTTAGTTGGAAATTTCAACTCAAAACGCACTAGAAAGACCTTATTTAAAACACTGAATTCAATGGTACCAACTAGTTCGCAAAGTTAGCGCGTGTTTTGAAAATATGTTTGATTTAATGTTAAGGACGAAAATACCTCTAGACTACACTCATTGCTATCGGATGTAAAGCAATTTTTTTCCGAAGAATATTGACGCCCCAAAAGTAACTTCCGCACATAAAGAACTTGTGCGAGCATACATTTTTCTTAGTGATACTCGCCCCTCTGTAACGGGGAATGACTCTCATGTGGGCGCGTCAATATTTGCCCTCGCACTTATTGGAATCGTGCTAGCATCTAAATGTTTCTGTTTCTTTTTTTGGAGGGCATGGAACACACGCAACTTTCTAGGGAAAGATAAGTAAGCACGGCTTATGAATTAAAATTTAAGTCCTTATATAGCATGGGTAAGGATATCTTTACAACAAAATTGCAATTGGATATATTTTTATTGTTATCCGATGAAATATGCATCGTTTCATAGATTTATTGAATATTTGATGACAAAAAACACTATCTCGCTTAGTTAAAACTCATTTCGTCATTCGTTTGTATCCTAAACAAAGTGATAACTCAAGGTTTACACTAATTTCCAACCGATTAACATGATTTTCGAGAATTTTAATTTCCATTGTAAATGGGATAATTGATTTATTTATACGCACAATGTATGTTATTTTCTTTGCAGCCAAGCTAATGAATACAGGGGAAAACGGAAATGGGCAAGAAAAAGGACATTTCATTAATCTGTCATGGCAGCGCAATATTATGGAAATATTTGAAATTTCAATTGCTTTGCTTTCTAATCTTTTAAGAAATATATAAATTCTTTTAACCCGTTGTGGTCACTTGGGGTCCAGATGACCCCAGACAAAATTTGAGATGAAATATCTTGAATGTATCTGTTAAAAATCAAACTTGTGGCGCTGTATGTTGTTGGTACAACGTCCCTCTATATATACCCATGCGCGGGAACGGCCGACATTCTTCATTCGTTCTGTAGATTTCATTAAAGTAGGTTGTCTTTTTGTGTGGGGTCTCTCAGACCCCATGTGACCAGAGTGATCAAAATTTTTTCAAAATTTTGAAAATAAATTTAATCAAATTGTGTATTAAAGTGATCTTTAAGAACGTAAGTATAAGTGTGCGCGATCATAATTTTTTTCTCGACATTGAAAACGATTTTAACAATGTCCAAAAAACGTTTAAAAAATGTCCAGATGCCGTATAAACTTCGCAATCGACCCGTCATCAGTTCGCTCGTTGAGCAGGATGAAGAAGAGGAAATATTTGATTGTGAAGCCTCTGAAACAGAAGACGTTGTATCAGAGGAGTCTGAGCACTCAGACTATGACGGTAGCAGCGCTGAAGATTATTCTGACGATGAAATGGCGAATGATCTCGAAGAAGCGTCGCTGCAAGAGAGCCTTCTCCAATCTTCAGCACGTGGACGCCCCGTTACCAAACTCAGAGGAAAAAACGGTTACGTTTGGAATTCAACATTTCGAAAGCGGCAGTCAGGTAAAAGTGAACACATACATACACACTCACACACACGAGCGCGCGTGTATAAATTTCACGTGTATACATACACTTTCACTCATCTCATTCATACTACATAGGTACGCTTCTTCCTGTCTGTGTGTAATATAATATACATGTATACATACACTAGGGGAAATTGGTCTGTATATATACATCTATATTATGTTGTACACAGAAGAAAGGAGCAGGAAAGAGAAGGAAGGAGAAGAAAGGAGCGTGCCTATGTAGAATGAATAAGACGATACAATATAATTTCTCTTATTCTTTTATAATTGAGATTTATTTTATAATTGTTTGTTTTATAATTGTTTATAATTGTTTGTTTTTATTCTGTTTCAATAGATCGAATGAGCGATGTTGATCGTGTTTATGTGCGAGGACCGGATGGTCCGGCTGCGCAGTTACAAAACATTGAAGAATTTTGGAATGTTTTATTTTCACCAAATATTGTAAAGATTATTGTTGAGCACACCAACAATCAAATAGAAGAGCATTGTGCAAAAATGATTCAGCAAAATAAAGAACTCCAAACTTACCATCACCATGAAGAAGAAATGAGAGCATTTATAGGCATATTATACTTCAGTGGGGCTTGGAAATCTTCGAACGTGAATACACATGATTTATGGAGTCCGCAAATCGGCATAAGTTTTTATCGGTGTGTAATGCCTCGATCTCGATTTATGCTTTTGTCCGTCTGTTTAAGATTTGACGATAAAAGCAAGAGAGACGAGGACGATAGATTTGGAGCAATTCATGAAATCTGGGAAATTTTTATTTCCAATTGCACGAATTGTTATCAAGCAAGCCGCGATTTCACCGTAGACGAAATACTTCTTGGCTTTCGTGGACGATGCAAATTCAGGATGTACATAAAGTCCAAACCTGATAAATACGGCTTGAAGCTTTTTTCGTTGAATGATCCGTCGACATCATACTTGATTTATGCGATTCCGTACTTAGGAAAAATCCAGATAATTGATCTACTGCAGGGAGAGAAGTTATCTGAATATTACCTTCGAAAAGTGACTGCACCAATTCATGGAACAAAACGCACTGTTACCTGTGACAACTGGTTCACGTCCATTCCTCTCCTGCAGCGTATGAAGGAAGAACCATACGACATGAAAATGACAGGTACCATTCGCAAAAATAAGCAAGAAATTCCTGCAGAGATGAAAGTTGCGTCAAAAAACCCACCAGACTGGAAATTTTGTCATACTGATTCTATGAGCCTAGTATCATATTCACCAAAAAAAAATAAGATCGTGTTAGTTATTTCTACGGATAAATTATCCACTGATGTTCAAAATCAGAAACCAGTGATTGTTCGTCACTACAATTCTACCAAAGGAGGGACTGATTGTTTCGATTGGCTGTGTCATGCGCAGACAGTAAGTAGAAAAACCAATCGTTGGCCAATGCGAGTATTTATGGGGATGCTAGACCAAGCTAGCGTAAATGCTCGCATTCTATTTACATGTCAGAAAATTAATGCAGGTTGTCAGTCTCGCATAACAGCCAAAAAAAACCCTCGACAAGCTTTCGCTATATCTTGTCACGCCACACTTACAAAATCGCTACGCTAATACTGCTCTTCAATCACAAATAAGATTAGGTATCGCTTCGATACTCGAAGTTAAAATAGGTGCATCGTCCAACGAAGAAAATTATGAGTTTGCCAAACGAAAAAGATGTATGCTGTGTAAACGCGGTAAGGACAAGAAAACAAAAATGCAATGTCCATCATGTTTGCGGCCTATGTGCGATGAGCATCGCACGCTCATGTGCACTGATTGCGCTGGTGTAGAATAATTTTTTTTTTAATTTCATCTTTTTTATTCGTATAGTAAATAAATGTTCTATAAAAAAATGTTTTTCAGTGTTATATTTCATGATAATGCTTACCCTATTCACATTTCTAAATTACGTCAAAACGGCCCACTTCACTTTTCAAGCCGATGATTATAAGTTGTATTTTTCTTAAAAGTATATATTATCAAGAGTACAACCCCGAAACGTGTCCGCTGTATCTCAAAAATTGAATGTTTTATGACCTTTTTAGTAAAAAAACCCAAAATTTCAAAAAAAATTTTCATTCAACAATTTCATTATTAAAAAAATTATAAAGAGGTAAATAAACTATTTTCTCTCAAATAGGTAGTTATAAACTATGTCCAAACCAATTTTCAAGTCAATCCAATAAATGGGAGGGAAATGGCGGTTTTTCCGCGTAGGGTCACGCTGACCCCATATGACCACTACGCTATTATTCGGAGGTGTGACCACAACGGGTTAAGAAAGAAAATATGCAAAGTGTGGGCATGATATTGGATCAATAAGGCTATTGTGAGGCCTATTCTTTTTATCCAATTTTTGCCTTGTGACATGCTGCGGACAAAAAAAGATGTGACGGGTGAACTTATCAGCACAACATTGGAATCTTCAACTGATATGTCCGCTCTAGCTATGAATATTTACCTTTACGCTGCACATTGCACATTTCGCAAAGTGTCTTCTCACAAACCAATTCATAGTCCTGGAGAGTCCATGGAGAAATTACAGCTTCGACCTTTCAAATTTCACTGGTACTGACTGTATGAGCTCAACAGCTCAAGACTAGAGTTTTATTTTGCGATGATTCAAGATATTTGTTTACAATCAAAAGGTGCAGGAGTAGATGCGGCAGGGCACTCAGTAATCGCCAATCACTTTACGATTGCGTCATTTTTCCTGCTGATACATTTTCGATAACTTTCAAGATTTGACGAGGAACGGCATATAGTAAAACAAAATTTCTCAGCAAAAAGGAGTTTTTACGTTTGAAACTCGGTAAACGAATCTCAGAACTTTAATCAGCCATTAAGACACTGCTATCATGCAATGCCGAATCGCAATTCATACGGAGTTGGCAAACGAAATCGCAGAGTATCTGAACATAAGGGAACTCGCTATGCGTATATATTGCAATAGCGATCTCACGACACGCAAGCAGCATTCGCAAGCATTCCCGTAGAATAAACGTTCCGAAGAGCTTGTGAAAAGGAGAGCAGAACTCGAGTAATTGTTTTTGATAGTTATATCAAAGCTATTATGTTACAACAACTTAAACGAGAAGCCTTGCCGAATTGAGATGGATTTTTTTTTATCGAAATATCGATAACGTAAACGCTATGGAAGTGAAGTGAATAATGTCACGATAATGCTGTGCACAGATGATAACAATATACACCGTCGAAGACATTGCGAGCGCGCACGCCTGCAGACTACGAATCGCAACAAGTGATTGGTGCAAGGCAGACGGCACAAAGTGCATGGGAAGCGATAGACTGCCATATATGCGACTGCCCAGATCTCCGAAAAAAAAAGTGGAAGACACTTGGAGTGTCAAGCTTCGATGATAAGAATCGCTAAATGTGGATGACAAATTTTAAAATTAACGACAAGCACAGACAGATTCGAACGGAATCGTTGAAACTCCTCTGCAGCAAACACACAGAAATGAATTATCGCCATGGAACCTGAAAGTCTGCGTGAGGCTCTGACTGGCAAATAATCTAACATATATCCAGTAGTATTTTGATAACACAAAAATTAGGGCTATTTCAGAATTACTTATCAAAAAATAATAAAATAATAAAAGTAATTTGACTGTTTTAAGGTCATAATGTGACCCAAAAAATTACAAAAAACATACATGACAGTGAAAAATGGTGAGTTTTTTTATGCTAATATGATGGAGCTTTGGCGAAACATTTCCAATTAATCTGTATTCAAAAAAAGTGAATATGTTAATCGTTCTGCCTCAATAATGTATAGGTACTACTTGTCAAATTCAAGCTTATGAAAACTTTGCGAAGGTAGTGGACTGAAATTGAGACGGTTTTGCTCCTTGAAACCCGAAATTTCAAACAAAAAAAAAAAAAAACGAGTGAGAAAAATTTTTCGTGGGAACCCAAAAAGTTCCAAAGGGAGTCGAACATGTTAACTTACTACAGTTGATTCCTTAAGAAATCTACTTGACACTCAATATTCTCGTAATTCCTAAACTTAAGTTGTCATTTCAGTATATTATTGAATTTGATTGTATTTATCCATTATCAAAAACTTTTCTGAAAACGAATGGCTGTAGTGAAAAATCTGGAGCTGATTGAGAAATGTTTGAAATACAAATTTGTTGTAGATACAAAGCAAATGGTTCAACTTCATTTTACTGTCATTAAGAATATTTTTCTGTTAATCAGATAACATTAGTTAATTTAAAAAATCCACTTATTAATAATCCTATATTGCTAATGAAAAATAATGTGAAATACACATTCATTTTATACCTAATCTAAGAAAGAAAAATTATCAACTTACCGTGGCTTGCTTCATCGACAATATTCATATGATGTAGTTCCGGTTTCGGTCTCAAAATCACTCCATGAGACTTCACATTGTTGCCAACTTGATCGGTACTTGATGTTCGTCCAGCATCACTTTCGATTCCCAAATCCGGTGATGAATTATCTAAACGTTGCATCACATTACGCTCCCTTCGGCTCATACAACCAATTGGTGCTTCCTCTGACGTATAACCAGAGCCAGATTGTGATGGATCACTAGCATTTGATGTTTGTTTCACAGCCTTTTTGATTTCTGCTTTAGCGTTCATCATTTGATTATTTAAAATATTATTTTGTTCGATCGCTTCATTCCTTTCACGCTTCAACTCATCCATCTCTGCCATTAATTGTTGCAAATGTGCTTCGACTTGTAATTTTTCTGTAATAGCTTTGGTGCGTTCAACAATTATTTTAGACGATTGTAAGGTTGCTTCATCCAAACTCTGTTTCAGACTTCGTCGAAGCTTTTCGTTTTCAATTAGTTGTGTATTTAGTTCTGACTCGTTTTCGTGCAAGAAGTCGATTGTGAATTGTGCCTCAGTTAACTTCTTTTGTGCATCTTCTAGCTCACGCTTTGTTTGTTCATAAATGACTCGTGATATCCAATCCCGTGCCAAGTATTCCTTATGGTTATTTTCAACTTGTCGAAGCTTATCCTCATATTTTCGTGACAATTCGATCTCCATGGCGTTGATTCTTTTCTGTTCTTGCGCGCGAACATCATCAACATCACGTTCATATTTTTCTTGTAAAGTTTTCCGTTCCGCTTTCATAGATTGTATTTCCACTTCTGCTACGCGTATATCGACGGCAAGCTGATCACGCAATTGAGTTATCTTCTCTAGAGCGGATTTTTTCTCCTCAATATCTTTTTTGTATGCTTCAATGGTGTTTGTCGATATTTCGTTTTGCTCTACCTTTTCCTTTAAACAACTTATTTCTGATTCTAATTTGGCATTTAATTTACGACATTCCTCGAGCTCATGGCAGGCTTCAAGCCTTCGAAGCGTTTCATGTTTAAGCCGATTATCGGCGTCGATTAGCTCACACTGTGACTGCAAGATTTTGTTTTCTTTTTCCGCGATAACTTGCTCAAGTTGCACAATCTTATCATGATGCCTGGCTTTGCATTTACGGCTTTGGTCCATTGCACTATCACTGCTAGAATTTCCATTAGCATCATCCTTTGCCTTAGCTACTATTTTCATGCCAAGCGACTCTTCTAGTCCTATCCGTGCCTGTGAAACATTTCGATCTGGTTCAGACCAAGCTTCCGATTCTGATTGATTGTCTAATCGAACTGGTAAACTTCGTCTTTCTTTTTTAATAGAATCTGGTATTTTCTTCTTCTCTAGCTCTTTCCTTAAAGCTTTCACTTCAGCCTTAAGATTTTCAATCATTTGATTGTTTCCGATGTCCACGGTATTATTGTGAATGTTAAACGTACGATTCTCCTTGTCAGATGTGTGATCTAAAATGTTGGTGATATTTCCCAACAGATCCATTGTATTGTCTCCAATGGATGTTCCGCTATATGACAATGACATACTGTTCAGACTACGTGACAACTCCAACGATCGATCAACAGCCTTTCGCATTGCCTTGCGGCGATCAGCACCCAAGGCTCCGAGGATGTCTTTGTGACGTAGCAATGAATCAAGAAAACCAGCCAATTCCTCTAGTCTTACGGTAAGAACACTGCACAGATCTGCGCACTCTTTTCGCCAACGTTCAGCACGTTCTGCATCTTCGCGTGCATCACGAATTTGATCCTTGAGCTGTTGAACCGAATCTTTTGTGGTGCGCTCATTAACAATGCAAAGCTTTTGTATGAGGTAATCAACCTTTGATTGCAGTCGTTTGTTTTGTTCTAGTGCTTGCATATAATCCGTATCACTGAACGATTGTTGCAAAGGATCCACTTGATGTATCGAACTATCGGGGCTTCGACCGTTGGTTAACTTTGTTAGTCGCTCGATTTCGCGATTCTTTTCCCATAGCTCTTTGTTGATCAGGTTCTGTAATATATCAAAATTGCACATGACTTTGGTGGACAAATTAAGTAAATCAAATTTGCAATTAAATTGGGGAAATGCCAATTTTATGTCTTAACATTCATAATGAGCTCAACACAAAACGTATTGTTTTTGTGATGAAACCGACAAATATACGCTTCCTTGCGAAATTACAATAAACTTTAGCTTGACTTTAAATATTTGAAGAATTGTAGATTTTCTCTTATATAATTAAAAATAAATGCGTTTAATACAATCATTAGGGCGAAAAGTTTTCAAAAGGTTGTTGATGATTTGTTCGTTAATAGGGAGAAGGTAGACAGGATAAGTTTGAAGAAAAGAAGCGATACGACACATGACATTATGGTTTATTAGCGTTGCATTCAACTAGAGGATAACATTTAGCGTCACAGAGTGCATACAAGGCATTATTTATTTTACTGCGATAAATCCTTCACTGATTTTTTTCATCGTTTCTGCGATATGTTGGACTCAAATATCACATACGGAAGCACCTATCAAATGAGGTTTCGAAAAATTAATGCAACCGAAGCTTTTAAGTTAAATTGAGGATTCTGCACGTCCACGGAAAGTTCAGGATCTCGAACAATAATCAATGGCACGCCTCAAGTTATGTGTCAATATTCGTCGAATCCTCGATTTTATAGTTCATTCAAGAGAATTACTCTTCAAAGGCCCACAAATTTCAAAATGGTATATTAAATTTAACAAGCATCTCAAACAGAACTAGTCGCCAGACGTTGTTCGGCTATTGTTCATTGCGACTTTTCCTGCTGCGTATAAATTTTCTCGAATCAAACGAGAAAGAAGTTAGCGAATTACAATTTTAAAATCTCTTCAAATGTTGAACAACACTTATTTCGATCCCTGGCCAAGCAGCATGATTCCGGCTAGTTGATGTTATAAACAACTCATTTCTCATCTCCCGACACACCTCTCTTGAAAAATGGTAGGCAGGGAAGGTTTGTCACGTTTGACGCAATACTTGACAATAATTCAATCGTCATCGTCTAATGTAGAGGATTGCTAATGGCACGATCGATACAACCCGCACCATTGGTCTGTTGTTGCAGACATTCAAATGGCTGCAATCAAATCTCCAGGCCTATATTCTAGGTGCTTCGAGCTTCGCAGGCAGTGGTAGTTAATGTTGACATCTATTAAGTTATCATCTATAATTTATATATAGTATATAAAATTTTAAAATCCGTGGCGATGATAAATTTACTGCCTGGTAATTCTGATTGTTGTTGAAATGCACTAAATTTGAATCAAGAATTCCCGCCTGCCAACGAATACCATGGAGAGAGGTTCCCTCAGAACATTTCATGAATAAAGATGTTTTACCAGACTAAATAGAACCCAAAGATGTTAGCCGACAACTGCTGAACAATCAACAGGGACCAGACACTATCCAAGTATTCCAGAAATCCGAAATATCATTTCGTTTTAAAATAATATTTCGTTTCCGTTACTCTTTCATTATAAACTTCACCAACATCGAATCACCAAAATGATAGTGATAACAATTCGTTTGGCATGACAAAACTTAAACTCAGTTACCGATTTTTACCAACCCGATTTGTGACTCGAAATTATGAACGAAATTATATTCAGTTAAAACAATATTTAAGCGGAAACTTAACTTAATTCCACCCCAAAACATTAGCTTACCTGTAAATTAGCCGTCTTCTTTTTAACCTCCTCCTTTAATTTGATGATTTCAGCATCCTTTGCAACCAACATGGCCTCGAGTTTTTGTTTTGTTGGTGCACTCATATTAAATTTATCCTCACAAAATACAGTTGAATCTGTTTCGTATGTTGGACCAAACTCCTGAGACTTTATTTGCAATGAAAAAAAGTTTTAGAAACCAAAATCATTTCAAATTTATTCGATGAAATACGATTGTTTCTAGTTTTAAACAAACAAATATTTTACAATACAATAAAAATTACTTTTTCATAGTGATTGTATTTTTCAGAACTAAAAATTTTATCACTAAAATATTAATCGGAATGGTTTTATGGTTTTAATAATTTCGGTTCTCAATCAATTCAATATGTTTAAAATAAATCATTATTCAGTCGAATTGCTTCATGTATCAACGTATTAGTTTTCAGGCAAAGCTGTATGCGGATTTATGCGTAAATTAGAAGGGAAACACGATGATAGGAGTGATGAAAGCACAAAATATTTTCATTGTATGATGAATTACCTCTTTCAAGTAGGATATGTTGTGGAATTCATTCTAGGACGGATGCGAGGATAGAAAGAGAGAGAGAGAAATAAAGGAAAATATGATAATGATGATGACGACGAAATGTTATTGAATAGGTTTTATAACAAATTATTGTGTACCTACCGTTCTTTTTAGTCTATCCACTTCACTTTGAAGTTCCTTCACGTTCAACATTAATTTCTGTATAGCTTTGCAAGATTTTTCATATAGTATCGTTTTCTCTTGAAGCCGTTCCTGTGCATCATTCAATTCGCATGTTTTGTTGGCTAGCTGTGATTTATAATCTAGCAACTCTTCTTTTAGTTTTGAGTTCTGTAAATAATTGGAAAATAAATACTTAACAATTCGAAGTCTCGTCGTGAAATTAACTATTTATAAATAGCAGAAAAAAAAAACAAATTATACTAATACGTAGATATTGTACAATTCTACTAATTTCTACGAAATTTAGAGAGGCGAGAAATGAATCGGAAAAGCAGTCCGACAAAAAGACTTCAATTACTGTTGCCATAAATATTTATTTTACACGTCTGTGTTGCGAGAATAAGTAAACTTGTTTCGAATATGAAGTGAACTTGTTTCGGGCCGGATATTATTCCACAATTTAATAGACGTCATGAAATTTCTAACGGCTGAACATATTCTTGTCCCTTACATGTAACTTGTAAAATTGAGAAAACCGTTTCCAAGTTATTTTTTAGGACAGGTAACTATTGTAGATTTAAAAAATGGAAATAACTTATTCAGATAATTCATAGAGTTACGTATCCCAAGAACAACCCGCAATTTCGACTCCTTTTCCAAATTTGAAGCTACAAGACATGAATAAATGCGGGTTAAGTGGAAGAACTCCTGTCCTTCATTTCCGTCTCCTTTCATCTTCCATTCACTTACACATATCGGCGGTGTCATTTCCGGTGTTGTTTTTTTCTTACAAAAATTAAGACTGCTACGCAGCCCAAAAGTGTCCCAGACCAAACAATCTCGATTTAGGTACACTATCCATCCAATAAACCAATGGTGTGTAATAACACCAACTAATGAGAATGTTTCGTAATTTTCTATTTTATTAATGCCGATCTGTAAACAGCTTTCATCATTAAATACTGAACTTGTAAACAACTGATCATTTATGCGAGATTAGGAGTATAATATCGAATGAATAATGGTTCACACTTGCCAAATAAATATTTAACATACTTGTCTTTGATTTGAAGGCAGATTCATGTCCTTATGTCTTCGGTTTCTTATTTTTCAATGAGTTCTGGGATCTTGTCAACAATGACGGATGTTTCTTTGGATTCGCATCAAAACGAAATCATACCATCAAGGTCTGGAGAAATTACATATCGTGACATACATTGAATAAACAGGGGTTTAAGTGGCAGCAGATTTGAATAAAGAACCACTTGACAATAGATGATAACACAATTTCTTTAAACTCCCAAGCTCAAATGTTACGAAAACAATTTTCGAAAAAAAAAAACAATCGAATGGCCTCGAGCAAGCGTCTTAAGAACATTATTATTCCATTCATAAAAAAGCGAACTACACAACATTTGAGACATAAACACAACCTTACAATTGTCTGTCGACGATTTAATTCTTAAAGGCAAATTAAGGAGTTCTGTAGAAACATTTCGAAAGCAAAAAGAAAAATTTGAAATCCTTCCAAAACATCCCAAATAAGTTCCGGCATGAATTAAACTTAATTAATTTTTCCTTTTCTAACCATTTTGCTTGCAGCATAGAATCAGAGCAATTTTTCAACTTAAACAATTTAAATGCCAACCGGGATAAGAACTCCAGTAAACTCTTTATCAGCAAAGGAAACAATAATAACGCTAGCAGAAGAGGGATAGTGTAATACAAGTCACGTCGGACGACATAATGTATGAAAAAATTGTAAATTTAGCGTTAATTATCGTAACATTTTTGATTTCTCCAAACGGTGAAGTCTTTAGAATGCAAATAATTATCAAAAAAAACTAAATTTTGAGGATCAGCATCGCCTCTTCTGCGGAAGAAAAATTTTATGGTTATTATGGATGTTGCTGTACAATAATGAAAGTTTAAAAAAACAGCTTCTCATTGTGAAAAATCCTAGAAAATTTGCATCGGTTCATGAGCTCTTCTCCCGTACCTCAACCATGACAAATTCAGACTTGCGCCCTGCTTTATACGACGAAATTCTTTGGATAAAAGAACTGCGCTCATGAGATGTGGAAAATTCGTTGGAGACGACAAAAGAATCTCTTTTCACTTTGAGATTAGCTTTATTACCAAGGTTTAGAAAAACGAAAATGTCTTTGGGCAACGCTAAGCTTAAGGTTTTGATCTTATTTTGTACTAGAGTAACGGTAAAGCTCCATTCTATTGTTACCTCAAGATATGTCAGTCAGAAATAAAATGAATTTTTTTACTTATCTGTCAAAAATTAGTGTATACACATTTTGCCTCTTGTTTGATAATTAGAATATATTAATTTGTATCCCTCTTGTTTGTACTTTTCTTCTAGAGTATGCCAATTATCGCTTCCATTTATAATAACTTTGCATGGATGTAATATGCATGCAAATCTGCGCTACAGTCTAATCAGAAAAATTATTTTCAATCGAACATCACGATACCATGAACTCACCTCCGAGTTTCATGCTTGTTTTAACAACTTTTTAAAATTTTCTCCCGATTATCCATTTTGATTGCATCTAAAAAGTCTTGGAGACTTTCATGTAATTCTAGCTATTAAGATCACCCTCTGAATTTTGAGACAAGCTTGAAAATATCATGCAACTCTTTTAATGGCGTCTCAGTTTGCGGAGAACTTTAACCGGAACATTTTGAATTCATTAAAAGACAAATGGTCCACATGTTTGTTCTGTAAATCCAGATTTTAATAATATATCACAGATTATCACAACATCCAACTGTAATCATAGAAAAGGCTATTTCACACATATTTCTGTTCACAGGATGCAAAATAGTATAAAAATATATACAAAAAACGAAATAAATAGTCCAAATAAAGCTACAAATCTTATCAAATCAGAAACAATTTTTCGCTATTTTTCAAATCAACAGAGATCCAAATATTGTCTGCGTTCATTCACCCATGCCTTTTGTAATTTTCTGATAAAGATATTTTATTCCATGTTGAGTAAACATTTTCTTCTGCAACAAACCACCACCAATGTCCTATTCGCAATGTAAACAAATCTTTAAAAAAGTAAGGAATATGTATAAAACAACCAATTACAAAACATAATATGCGCAAACAAAGAAATTTATGTTAGCTCATGGTTTTTATTTTATATTTAAAAGCAAGGTTTCAGTTTAAATGGAAATTCAATTAATATTGGAACGTTCGGAATGGTTCTTTTTTTCTTTGGTCTTGTTTAAAATAATTCAACGATTAGTTCACACTTTCCATGCTTTCGCATCTGAATTTGATAATTTCTTTTTAAAATGTAACATTAATTTCTTTTTCATATTAAACAAACATAAGTTTTTTTTTGTGATGACAAAACTTTTAAATGCTTTTCTATTTTTACATTTACAAATACTCTCATGAAGAGACTTCAACCAAATTACAAAAGCAAATGGAGTTAAAGGGTAAGCTTATAAACATGAAGATCAAAACTAGAGGCCTTTAGTCTTCTAAAGTCCATTCAATAAATGATCAAGATTATGAATAATATAATGCATACTATGATAACGAAACTGTATAGAATCCATAGCATTTTATGCTTCAATGTAATTGAAGTAGCGCTGCTAGTTACCTTGCCTCCAGTATTACGTTGCTGAAGCTTCGAAGGCCCTACTTCTTCGTCTATTTTAAGGGTATTATTCGTTGGTTCTAAAACCGCTTGACTTAGGCACGACATTAGGCTCGTCTCGCTCGATTCGCTCTGTTGAACCGATATCAACGACCTATCATTGTGAGCGTTATGTAATACTTGCGACGATTTTTTAATGCATTGGATAGTGCGTTCTACATTTGATGTTAATTTTTCGGTTTCACATTCATCTTTGAACAAGTTTCGAGCGTCTCCGCTCGGTTTAACTCCGTTAAAACTACCACTGTGCTGGTTCTTTGTTTCACGGATGTAAAATCCGGTGTCACACAGAAAAGCTTCTGTATCAATCGTCTTAATTGAATTGTAGCATATCTTCTCCTTCAACTTAAGGTCGCCTGCTCGACATGCTCCTGTATCTCCAATATTCTCAAAATCGCTTGTTATATGACGAAACAGCGGATTGACGAGAAATTTCTTAGATGGACTGAATTTTTGACGGTTTGCATAGAAATCGTTTTCATGGGTTATAGGTAAAAGGCGACGTTTTTCCATCTGCCGATCGTCCTTATTGCCAGTTATCATTCGTTTGCCTAAGTAGATTTCGAGATTTTGTGTTGATTGCATGTCTTTTAGTTTTGTTTGCTCTAATTTGACAATGATCTCTTTGAGATTACGATTTTCCCTCAATAACATGCGATGTTCAGCATGCATCTCGTTCATGACTTTTTCATATTCTTCTATCGTTTTCGACAGCTTTATCGCATTATTCTTTTTATTTATGATCGTTAACTATGTTAAGAGGAGAAATTTTGAGTGATTTGAACTAGTCAAGATTAATATCGGATCCATTTCCTTTGATATTCAATTGTAAAGAATGTTCTTTTGGATAATAATTTTGGCTTTGCTAATATTACCAACTGAACATTGCCAGAGTGATCCGAATTAACGAAAAATTATTAAAGCAAGACAAACATTTGAAGCGCTTTTTCGACGAAGGTGGTGGTTTATACAGAAGTTATAACGAGAATATACGGAACTTTACGAGTTTCAAGTATGTTAGCCTAGTTTAACTAAATAGTTTGTTTCTGCAGGTTAACCTAATAACGTTGTTGATTAACATAATTGACAGATTAACTTCCAAATCGTGTTAATGCGCAAACGATTTTTTGCTGCAATGTATTGCAAAAAGAAAAACCAAATGGATATGACGCATTGCTTTTAAAATAAACATAATATCTGCATGGTGATCTTCAGTTTTAACCACTAGCTAATTTGCAATACTTACAATACAAATCAAACATTTGCTATAAATTTGAAAATATGTTTCACATATAATCGATTTATACCCATATTTAAGAAACTTTTATAAGTACAGTGCAAAAAAAAAACGAAAGATCTCAAGCTACACAAAAACGAAATAACTTGAAAACCAGCAAACTACTTGTATAAAATCACGTAAGCGTTTTCTTACTTGCATCTCTTCCATCAGATGCTGTTGTTCTTTCATCTTTTTGTTACGATCTTCAAAAGAACTTCGATCACGCTCCAATTCAGCTCGAAGCTTTTCAATGTTCTTTTGCAAGGACTTATTTTCAGATGCAAGTCTCGTCGTTTCAGCATCTTTATCGCATGTTAATTTTCGAGTGCGATCTTCATATTTTTTCTGAATTAAAATGGCTCAATTCAATTTTATGTAACAACGACTAATTAACAAAAAAACAAATTTGTGAAGACAAAAGACAAAATGACATTTGGGAAAAAAAATCGTAACATGTTATTCAAATTATTATAATCTTTTTTTATATAATATACTTTTTAGGGTCATAAAAAGGGTTCCCACTGTTTATCAAAATATTCTCATCTAGAAGTTATCGTTCAGATTTTCTAATGTGCAACGTCATGAATGATGAGGATCACGTAAACATGCAGCAGAATATTGATGAGAAAAATTCATTGTGCATTTAGTGGGATGATCACTTTGCTTTTAGTTTCTGTGGGTCTCTCCAAATGTCCAATAATGCAGTGAGTTGTCCAATCCTCCTACCACGGAGGATAAAGGACAAAAATCCACAGTTTCGTATTGGCATGCCGCCGATTGAAGGTGCGCGCGATAGGTTAGACAGTAGGCATATCCTGTATGCAATTTTGGGTCAGAGGAGATAGCTGTTGGCGCGAAGGGCATCGCTTTTACTTGCTACGGCCAACAAGATCAACCGTGAGATCATTTCAGAGCAGTGTTTCTATTTTCGAAGGAATTTTTGCGTCGTTTCGTTACCGTCGATGAAACCTGTGTCCACTGTGGTACACACCAGAGACCAAAGAACAGCCGAAACAGTGGACGTGACCACGGCGAACGTGATATCTTCTTTCCGAAAATCGGTTGGAAAGGTAATGGCAGCCATTTCATGGGATTCACAAGGTGTGAACCGCATCGATAACTTGGAGAAGGGCAAAACGGTCAAAGGACTCTACTACACCGAATTATTGGGCTGATTCAATGCCGATTAGCAGAAAAAAGTGCCATTCCACCATGACAAAGCACCGACTCACACCACCGCCGGCGCCAAGACGAAATTGGTTAAAGTGGGCTACGAATTACTCCCGATCTACCGTATTCTCAAAATTGGCCGTTTTCAAACTTGAAAAGTCATTCTTTGGACAAAAATTTGAGCCGTGAGAAGGTGATCGCAGCCATAGAGGCCTACTTTGCAAACCTGCCTTAAGAACGTATTTTCTTCAGGTTATTCTGATTCTGAAGATTAGCTTGAAAAATGCACTCAAAATCATTTTTGCAGTTTAAATTTTCAAATTACAACTTTGGTCATGTGTTTGGCAATAATTTCTGCGTACTTTTGTTTCGAACCCGTTGCAATAGTTATTTGTTTCATGTACACGACGCTAATGTGCACGGTACAATGCATGAAAAAACTGTTTTAGTTTCACGAAATGTTTGCCATGAAGAAACAGTTAATGTTTTTTTTTCTATATTTTTGTTTTCTGTTTTAGTTTTATATTTGTTTTTTGATCAAGTTTACTGCGTGTTGTTTAACTTTATACCATAGCGAGTTGCGATCAAAAATTGTATCTAATTAATATTATATTATATATTATATATATTATAGTGCTCTATCAGGATATTAGAGAAATGATTTTTGAGTAGCAAAAACGTACGTTTTCAGTAAAAAAAAGTTTAAAAATTCAGTAAAATTAAAATTCATTCTAAAAACTCACCTCTAAGTTCGCCGCTTCGTTAACTTTCTCGTCCAATTGTTCCTGTAGTTCAGCGATTTGGAATTGCAATTGTTTAATGTTATTTTCTCTCTCGAGCAATGATTTTTCTTTACACAATATTTGTTGTTCCATTTCATTTTGCTTATTAATAAGATCTTCAGTCTTTTCTTCATAGTGTTTAACTTGTCCTTCCAATTCTCGTACCTAAATATGAGTGGTTAGTTTTACGAGCTTAAAAGGCGAAAGTTTTTTTTTTTCTAAATCTAGCATAGTAAGGTTCCGAAAAAATCAAGTTATTTTTGAAAATAAATTGATTTTTGGAAATTGCGTATTGTTAGCAATTAAGAAAGATTAGATTGAATACAATTGAATTATTCAAATATATTCCTGCTATAGCAAAATAAGTCGAAAATCTCAACATTTATTCATATGTTAAAAGTCGAAATAATCGAAATATTTGCTGGATTAAGAATATTGCCTGATCAGCCACATGCAAATGGTTGGCGGAAATGAATGGGTAATAGTAAACCCGAAATATTTGATGAATCATGTACGAATCAACTCAAAATATAGAAGATGGAAATTTATCTTCAACTTTTTGGAATTCTTTGTCCTCGAAAGTAAATCACGTTTTTCATGCGCTAATTAAATTATATGAGTAATGAAGCATTTCAAGCATTTCCCGGACTTTTGGAAATTAACTACAATGGGCTAATGGAACAACAAACTAAAAAGTTAAACTTAAAGAATTGCAGCTGAAAGGATACAAAGGAATTTGACAAGTTGAATATTATAACAAAAATAAAAGTGTTATATATGGGGCAAACCAAATGTTGGTGCGGAATATACGATTATAGGATTTGTGTAGTAAGTAATTAGAGGAAGTAACAACTTTTTGTAAGATGTCAACGTCTCCCAAAAGATCATTGCGCCCCATTAGCTGATCCATATTCTGTTGGCTTGATGTTCTCTCAAATTGTTGGTTTTCTTCCTGTAGAAAACAAGAAAATAAATCAAAAGTCATTAATTCAATTCTGTATCGAACAAACCTCCAAATATTGAATTTTTTGATTTAAATCTTCAATTATAGCCCGACTCTTTTCGTCATTTTCCTTTTGTTGTTCTTCCATCAGTTCCATAGCCTTAGCAGCCTCACACAGGAGTGACTGTTTTTGTTGTAGATCACGTTTAAGCACTTCAATGTCAACCTGTTGTCAAATTCATTTTCAATATAAATACATACTACCAATCTTCCATTATAAATAAAGCGTCAGGAAAACAAAATAAAGTCAATTTCATGCGCTATAAAAGCATTTTGGGAGCGACCACACAAACAGATACGCTGATCCCAATTTTAAATTGCAAGATTTCAATAAAATTATTAGGTCAGACAAAGAATCATATTACAATCAATCAATTGTAATATTCATCCCACATACACTAACCTTAAGATCAACATTCTGCTTCAATAAACTTTCATGCCCATCGGATGATGAATTAGCCGTTGAACTGTAGCCGGGTATTTTTTGTTCTAAGAAATACAAACGAAGTTTCAGATTGAAATTTTCATTTCGCAATGAGGCCATCTGTTCTTCGAATTCCCGCACGGAACGTCCTTGTCCCGGCGAAGCATTGCCTCCATGCTGGAGACTCATGCTTGGCGATCGGTAGCCGAGAGCATCTGTTTGAAAAGAAAAGAGAGAATACATTAGTTTTTAGACTAGCCCAATCCGATACAAAATATAGTGATAAATAAAATTTAAACAATAGTTGATAAGTTTAATAATCAAAAATTCTGAAAGTAAATTTTTCAGACCGTCAATGATTTGCTCAATACCCGATTCTGCCACCATATTGCCTGTTTCCATTCTATTCTTCATATGCGGAGGAGGCAAATGATCTTAGCTTTGCAAAAAAGGATACGCTGGAATCGTGGTTAATTTCACATTCGCGCGTATATGGGTTTGGAGTCGAAATATGAACGTAACGCTTAACGTTTGTTTCGAACACGAATTTGAATATTGATGATGGAAATGTTGAAGACTAATACTTGAAATTTTCCAGTTGAATTTTCGATACGAAGGAACTCTATGCTATCGTTGAATTTACAAATACAAATGAAAGTTAGTAAATATTTATGGATGGCAAACAAAATTGTTTGATGTTAGATGTCAAATGTGAATAAGATCATAGTTGGCTAATTAAATCAACAAAGTAGAAGAGACAAAGGGAACAAAAGTTTGAATCGATGATTATTTTAATTGCAGTTGGTGTAGCTAAAGTGGGAATTAAAATAAAAAAGGAAGACATAATTTTTCTTTCCAATGTTTTGAAGTGGTAAAATTTCACAAAATAAAAAATTTCCATGTACATTGTTATGTCTCTATGAAAATTATTTGACAATCCAAATTGAAGAAATAGTCAAAATCAATTTCTAGACTAGCTTTCGTTGCGAAGGTCCATTACATTTCATTTTCAAGTTTTTCTATATCATATTGCTTCTATTACGCACAACCGCAACAATATAGTGAACTGAAATGAACCGAGTGGAAAAGGTTGATGGGAATAATAGAAAATAAGGGGGAGTCTTAGTCTATTTTATCCCAAAACGCGTGGCCGTGCCCTTGGAAACCCAAATACACTACGGACGTTAAAGTTAATTCGTCATAAAAGGGTCATATTTAAGAATTTGTGTCATTTGTGTCAGGAAGTAGTATAGAAAATTTCAAAAAGATCAAACTAGCAGATTTTGAAATAAACTGTTCACCGTCATCAAAAATGACAAGTGTCAGAAAATCGCTTCAAATTTTTGTATACCAGAAAATCCAATATGGTCGTCGATTCCTCGTTCATGTCGGCATCTTCAAATAAGCTCTATTTTGTGTCTAAATTCACGAGAACGCTGTCTTTATGTGTTTTTCAGAACTTCTGTATCTTGATTTCTGTTTTTTAAATCCGCATTTTTCCTAAGTTCTTTAAGGACTTCGAATTAAGTTCTCGTGTCTGTCTTTTTTATAAGTTGAATATCACTGCGCTGCTTATACATCGTCTTCTGGACCGAAGTGTTGGGTCCACTGCTTCGAGCTTTCCTTGCGTTAGTTTCCTCATTCTTTTTTCTTAATGCATTGAGTCATTTTTCTTGCCTTTTTTATTATATTTTTGAGTGTACCAAGAGAAAGTAAGCAACAGTATTCTCTGCGTACTTCTTGTTTTGATTCGCTGATAGAGTCGTTTTGTTCTTTTTATTAAGTCAATCTTTGGTCGCTTCCGTCGTTAAAATATGATTCAAACGTTGTTGCAACTTGGTTCAGCTCTTGAGGGAACTTTGCTGTGGACTAGTTCCTTCGAAACACTCATATGTTTTTAACATCCTCAGGGGAGTTTCTGGGACAGCGACGGTGTGCCTTACAACTTTGAAGATGTGTTAACGCTGATTTTTCGCGGCCGACACGCTTCCTAACTTCTTCTCAGCAAGGTGTTTGCAGAAGCTAGCGAAAAGTCGTCAGTTGACAGGTCTTGTGAGGGGCGAGTCTTATTTAACAGTGCCAGCTCTATATGAATGATGCATTTAGAGTATGAGTAATCCACAATCAATGAGAATTAATTGTTCCGATCACCTGAGAGTTTTGCTTTGTCACCTTGGGCTAGAAAACAAAACGTCCTAAACTTCGACTCGAAGAAGTTTAGGTAACCATTGTCTTTTCAGGGTTCTGTGCCGAAACTTCTGCTTTCACGATAAGGTGTGAAGCGGTTTTGGTTTGCATACGAACAAGGCTGCCTCCACTTATTGAGCGCCCGTAGCAGTAAATTTTTCAGTGGTTAAGTGTTCTACTTATTAAGAATGCCTTGCGGCTTATACTAAAACCTGATTATTGTTAAGAAGCAAGCATGTGCGCTTCGCTCTTGACGGGGTATATATCCTCATTACTTGTTTGTCTTTTTTGTATTGAATTTTAAGAATCATGTTTTTGTGTTTGGTTTCTTCTTGGCCGCTTTGCAAAATGGCGGCATAACGAGAAAATGTCTACGTATCTCATATGGAAATGAACTGCGTAATGTGATGACAATGTCTGCGGAAAGTGAGTACAATACGTTTCCGCATCAAAAAGGTCAGTTGGGCATCACCAATCCAGTAAGTTTTGCATGGAAAAATTGACCACAGGGATAAGATCGATTGAAAACAAAATAAATCCTAGAAGCGCTTAAAGTTAAAAGTTTGGGTTGATTTCTATTTAGTCTCCTTACGGCTTTGGGACAAATCAACAATAATTTCAAAAATTATCGAATTACGTGAATCGTCTTCACAAAAGAAGTGCTTTCTCTAATGTTTTAAAACTATTTGTTGATTTTTGTATCCATCAAGCTTTGTTTGGTCCTGCTTGAGGCCTTTCCCCAAAACTATCTAAAAGAGGGAAAAAAGCCCAAACACGCCTTCAAGCAGAACCCAGCAACGCGCGGTGTGCATGCAAAACATAAATGTACAGATGTCTGTGGCCACAAAAACCTGTATTGATTTATCCTTGCAATCTCTTACTTATAAATTGACAATAAATTCATAGCGCAATCCCTTTGTACATTTATTGTAGAGCATCGTTCTTAGGCATTAGTATTTATTTTTTCTAGATTGCCAGTTATAATTACATGTAACTGCTTTTATCTATAGTATATTTCACAAACCCAGAATATTACGAAGCCTCATAATTTTGGTTTAACCCTTTGCGGTCGGTGACTTTTTCGGCCAGCGAGGTGGCAGGTCGACGCGATTTTCGCGATTTTGTCGAGCGTCGTATAAAGATAAAATAAAATAATCTTATACATAAATTATTCTAGGAAAACGTTATATTTTAACAATTTATTTATAATTACACCTTTAAGAATATAATATCGCAAACCTAATCTCTGTATTGTACTTTAGTGTGATAATTTACAAAACATTGTCCAAGATGCATTCTTGGTTTTTGTGGACATGTATCGCAGTAGGAACTCGTCTCGCGTCTTCCACCAGGTGTGTTTCGGTTTGAACAAACTTTGCAGTCTCTCTTTGCACCGCTAAGCATTACGTGGAGCTTTCCATTGAGCCGAATCTCATCCGAGTTGGAGGTCGATGTTGAAACTCTTCGCGGTTGCCGGAAATCTCCTTTCAACTGCTTCACTAATATTTTGCGGAATTGTAAATGATTCAGTGGCTGCTCGTTTCTCTGCTTTTTGACTAGCTTGTATAGAATATATGAATTGATTATGCAAATTTCTAGCCCCCAAAAAAATAGTTTCCGCCACCACTTCAATGATTTTCGCATGAAGCAATATGTCGAGGCATAGTGATCGGCCACGTCAACGCCGCCCATGAATTTTGTGTAATTTATTACAGCATCGGGCTTTCTAACAACTGTTTCAACATTATTACGGAGTGTTCGTTTGACGTTATTCATTGCCGCATTATAAAAATTTGTGAATACCGTAACAATTCTTTTATCTTTCCACGCTAGAACTAAATTGTCATCTTTGCGGTAGGCTACCATCGATTTTCCTTTTGGAAGATGCTTTTTATTTTTGATTGCATCTGGCAACCCTTTTCTATTAGGTAAGATTGTCCCGGTCAAATGACATTTCAGTTTGCGTAATTCATTCGCCAAAATATAGCTGGTGTAGTAACGGTCTGTAAACATATGATGCCCCTGCGCACCAGGAACTTTATTCAACAGCGTCGTGTATAAATGCAGTGGTATGCTTGTTGAAACCGGAAGGTCCGGTCTTATCAATGACTGTGTTGTCAGACTGCCATAGTACGGTAGAATTCCGCAAATATATCCCGTGCCAGAATCAGCCAATGTGTAAATGCGAATGCCCCATTTGGTTGGTTTCTTAGGGTTATAAGTAATAAATGAAACCCGTCCTTTGTATTTTACCACAGATTCATCGACACAAATCTCTTTGCCCGGTGTGAAATAATTCAGACGTTTTGAATTTATGTATTGAAGGTAGCCAGTTATCAGTTGTAAACGTGTTCTGGGTTGGCTTTGTTGCGCTGAAAATATGTCTGCGTGTAGCATCCAAAAAATTTGGGTAAACCGTTCTCTTGAAAATGTGTTTGGGTAAAACGGAATGTAGCTAGTAGCGTCCGCTGACCCATATTCTTTCAGATTAGCCGCTGTCATTGTCCCCATATTTATTATAACTGCTATAAACGCCCAAAATTCTTCTTTTGTTATATTACGCCACGTGTGCCAAATTGATCGTGACGATAGCACCATTCCTTCTAACTTTCTTGAAGCATAGCGGTTTGTATCTGATACTACCTGATCCACAGCTCCTCGGTAAAGAACAACTTCAAAAAATCCAAAGGCTCTATGACATTTGCGGATACCCATGGCCCTGCAGGTCTTTCGCCGGAAACGAAATTTATCCTGGGTGGTATTTCCGTTGATTCGTCACAAGGTGTCCATTCCGATTGATCCGGTTGTGAGGCGTCACTGTCACTATCGGAATCGCTGTCTATTACTCTGATCTTTCGATTCCTTACACCCACTACCACATCATCACTTTCATCACTGCTTTCGCATTCTTTATCACACATGCTCCTATTAATGCGATCAATTTTATCATGGAGTACTTCAAAACAGAAGTCATCGTCGCTGGAACTAAATTCACTTGTAATATCCATTTTTCTCGGGGTACGAACAAAACCACACGATATAAATTTTCTAGATACTTTCGCCGCGATCGTCCAGTTTCAAATGAGGTTGAAAACACACAGAGCTACAGTCCTAGAAGGATCTTTTACTAATATTATCTTATTTCCGTTAAGACCTGTAATTCGACACTTCATACAAAAGAATATCAATAGCAAAGGAACCTTTTCAAACACCAATACTGCGTTCCTCCGCTTAGAGATAACGAAATCTAACATAAACACCGATTGTCGTCGCTCAGGCGACATCCGACCTGCGGCGCGACTCGCCGTGGCGCCCGAGCGGCGCCTTCCGACCGCAAAGGGTTAAACATATAATTTTCTTTCTTAAAGCACAGGTATTTCATTCAAGACAGCATTTTATCCACAATTAATATATGTTCTCCGTGCAATGTAAATAATATAAATGGGGTAATCCAGACCTGATGGCAGAATTTTAATTTGAATAAAAACTTAGAGTGATATAATGAATTGTTTTTATTTTTTAAAGATTAATTAATAATCAATCACAAGCTTTTAATTGAAAAGGTTTAGGTGTCCTCTTTTGCTTCGTTGGATTGAATATACAGTGCCGAGAAAAAGTGATGCAAAAACAAATATTTGAGAAATTTTTTGTATAAAGCTTTTCATATTGGCAAAACTAGTCAGTAAAAATTCCTTTGGTTTTTATTTTTCATTTTATTCATGGAACAACAAAAAACAACGCAACAAATAACTACTTTATAAGAAAAAAGGAAAAAAATAAATCGATTAGCTTCTGGCTACCGAGAAAAAGTGATGCAAAAAATAAAATCATGATCATCTTCTTTCAACTGTGGTAGGTATCCTAGTAAAATCAATAGTTTTTAATATTTGGTAGGATTTTCTTTCCTATCTATGACCGCTTGCAGCCTTCTTGGCATTGAAGAAACCAAATTCGCAAAATATTCTTGAGTGATGTTGCTCCATTCTTCTATTATTTTTTCCTTAAGCACGGACTTACTGCGAATATTATGTGCTGCTAGTCGACGTGACAGTTCTTCCCAAACATGCTCTATTGGATTGAGATCAGGTGATTGTGGAGGCCATTTTAAACAATTCGGAATATTGTAAAGCATCCACATTCGAGTTTGGTGGGCGGTATGTTTTGGATCGTTGTCCTGCATAAATATGTAGTCCGTTCCTAAGTTCAGCTTTTGCACACCAGGAATAAGTCTATTCTTTAAAATGTCGATGTAGACTTTGTGATCCATCGTTTTTTGTTCTATAATATGAAGTTCACCAACGCCATTGGACCCCATACATCCCCACACCAAAACAGAGCCACCACCATTCTTAACTGTTCCTATCATATTTTTCGTGTCTAATTCCGTACGCGGCTTTTTACGCACTTTTGCTCGTCCATCGTGAGAAATCACATTAAACTTACTTTCGTCCGTAAATAAGACGCGTTTCCAAAAGTCGAGATCCTTATTTATATGTTCTTCGGCGAAATTCAATCTTTTTTTACGATTTATCTCCCTAACAAAAAATTTTTTTCGCGGAACACAACACCGGTAACCTGATTTTCTCAAGTAGTTTCGCACTGTATGAATGCTAACATCTTTTTTATATACTGATTTTAATGTTGCGGTTATTTTCGTTGCTGATAGTTTGCAAGTTTTGGTCTTGCAGAACCTGTCTACAATCCTCCAAACTGTTGTAATGGGTCTGTTGACAATAGACGCAATCTCCTTGTATGGTACGGTCTGATTATGGAGCCGCAAAATAATTTTCCTTTCTTCTAAGGTGGTTTCTTTCCTCATCTTGAAGGGCTGGAAATTGATTAAACAATTATATTCATGGAACACTTTACCTAAATATTTATAAATTACTTTTCTTCACGAGTGTTTTTCTCTAACTAGCTTAAAAATGTATTTCCAATGATGAAAACTTCTGAAGACAGATTGCAATTGCCAGGCAAATGATGCATTTACATTAAAAAGCAATAATTACATCACTTTTTCTCGGTTTACTTCGCCTCAAAATTTCATTTGGCAGTGGATACAAACTTTTAAAAACAGGTTTTTGGGGAAACCATGCTTAAATATCGTCTTGAACACATAAAACAATGTTATGAACCATCAATTTTGCGGATATTACTTTTGAGAAGCTGGAAATTGGTTAAAAAAGTTGAAATTCAGTGTATTTGCACATTTTTGCATCACTTTTTCTCGGCACTGTACTTACTTTTATAGGATAAGCATAAATAATGCTTGAAATAGTACTAAAATGTGATATAACTTCGAAAACGAACCTACCAGCTTCATTTTCACTTGTCGAAAATCATGCATCGATATATTCATAATTTTTTTCACCACACATTAGTGAAAATTCGTATTTATTCAAACGATTTGTTTTAATTTTAAAAACATAATGGCTCAGGTGGAGCAACGTGCTGGAGAGTTGATTTGCATTTTTATAGTCGAGAAGATTTTTATTTTAATGCTTATGTATTTGTTTAAACACTTTGAATGGATAATTTTAAAGGCAATTAATTTAAATTTTATTTCTAAAGCATTGAAAAATTCAAAAGAATTCGCTAACTGCATCCGATTCCATTTTTTAACTTGTTTACCACCCACATATAGATTTTCGGTCTTTCAACACAGGATTTCAGATTTATCACGATCCAAGTAAAGAATTCATCATAAAAATACTTAGCTCATTTTTCTGCCACGCAGAAAATATAAATGTTCTAAATTTAAAACATTTTGCTGGAAACGTGCCAACTCAGACGGTTAGACTATGTGCAGTCTCAAGTACTACAAGTTACATTTTCCATAAGATTTTTCGAGTGTAATCATTTTTATGCTGGTAAAGAAGTTTCTATTTGTGATGTTGGTCTTCAATGAACTGAAAATCACTTCAATTTCACTCCTCGAAATATCGCCAATGACACTTTTGATTACTCACTTGCCTTCCTTTCCAATCTCCTTGGGTCAATGCTGTTCATTTGTATAGGTATCCTACATACATAGATATACATGAGTATACCATTGAGGACATATGTCAATTACATATAGACCACTATTCAACGGTTGTTGACTTTTCCTAACTAGTACGTACTATTGCTTCCACTACTTGCCTCGTCGCATGTTTCAATTTTCAAAAACCATATGAACACAAGGAGAGAATGCCTGTGAAGTTCTTATTCACAGTCTTGGAATTTTGTACGGATATTTGAATAAGATGCAGAAGTACAAGATATATTCTGCGTTTTAAACGTGCTCTTTTTGCTGTCTAGAAAGAATATTCGCTCAAATGTACGTCTTATGTACAAGGTATGACAACGTCCCCAAAAATAGTGGTGCTCATGTTGTTGTTGCATGTGATGCAACATAACTTGTTCTCGTGATTATTTTAGGTTACGATAATTAGGACGGGATCATTTGTTTAATTAAAATCCTAAATATACACGTAATGTTGCGTTATAAAGACGAACCAGTCGTTACTTGGAACATATGTCAATAGAATTTTTTAAGAACTTGTCTGAATGAAAATAAGAGAAACCCATAATGTGATACAAAAAAAGTTACTTGAGAACGGCACATATATTGCATTATAAATTCAATGAAATTATAATTAAAAATCATATAACGAATATACGATTTGGACCCATAATAAAAAGATAGAAGTTGAACTTGGCGCCAAGTGGAATAGGATAGCATTTATTGATCTGATGCCAAAATGTTTGCGGAAACATTAAATTGTCGAATCTTTACGTGATTCAGATTAAATCTTTCAAACAAATTGCAGTTGACAATTTCTTTGCTAACTCAAACAATATTCAGGACACAGATATGATGGACAGGGTGCACAGATAAAAAATCTAAGCGACCCTTCATTTTGTTTCCCTAGAATTAGGTTAGTTGTTTGTGTTCACTTTGGGGTGCATACTACAAGCAGACAAATTAGAGAATAATGAGCAGCCTTTGCCGACGCGTCCAATTTGGTTGCAGTTTTGTTGAGGGAAAGACTCACGTAAGCATGTGCAAAATTTGTTCATTATTTTTCCCAATCCTATAATTAGATCGTTAATTTACTAAAGAAAAGGAGAGTATTTTGTTGTTTCTTAATGTGTCGCTGTCTTTTAAAAGCATGTTTGTGCGCTTATATTCAAGCATTGTCAGCATTGTCAACAGTTTCATTGAAATTATACAAATTTCCGGTTGAATCGGCCTCTGGATCCAGATTTGGAGATGGAAGTCAACCTTATATAAATGTATCAGATGAAAAAACTGAGCCAGTTGTCATCCTAAGGCCGATTGATGTCAAAGAGGCTGAATATCTTTCCTGAGATGACGAAGATTCTGACCTAGTAATGGATCCTCTGTCACTAGCAGTTCCAGTTCAAAGTCCTTTGATTTAATCAGTCAAAAATCGCTCCAAATCATGAACCACGTTTCCCTCAACCTATCGCTACCCGGGGGTTTTGATATATTGTTTATTATTTTTTTGTAATTTGTATATAATTCGGGAGTAAGTACCAATTGCTTTCTTAAATCACATCGACCTTGTTTGTGGCAGGCATTTGGAATAAAAAGTAACTCGGCTGCAAAATACTGCTAAGAAACCACTGACAAGTAGTAC
The DNA here is from genome assembly GCA_954870665.1 of Stratiomys singularior. NCBI lineage: Eukaryota > Metazoa > Arthropoda > Insecta > Diptera > Stratiomyidae > Stratiomys > Stratiomys singularior. The sequence goes on along the minus strand of OX940881.1, from coordinate 27,521,545 downwards.
GACAAAGATTACTGATAAAGCATCGTTATAAGTATAAAGTATATCCCCACATAGCTGAAACACTCTTCCAATTGTATCTTCCTTTTTCAAACACCTACTTGCTTGAAGGAGCATTTTCAAAAATAGTAATAATAAAAACGAAATACTGAATCACACTTGCCATTGTCAGTGACGACAATAATATTCATGGGATGTCCTTTTATAACCAAAAATTGGAAACATGTAAAAAAACGCGGGATCATTCTACTTGTATTTTATTCAATAAACATGAGAAAATGAAAAAAGAGGCCTTTGTTGTTGTTAAAGTCTTTCAATTAAGAAGATATGCTTAGGGTCGTGATAACTTACGATTTTGGAATCTTTAGCCTATGACGAAAAAATATCATAATTATCTACATCGTATAGCTCCTGGAAGCTTCCGCGGGAAAATGACTCTAGACCGCATTTTTGCATATAGGAATTATCTACATGCTGTAGAGTTGCTAAACTCTAGCAGACAAACTCTCTAGTCCTTCCAAATCTTGCCAGTTTACTAAGAGCGTATCTGGGAATATTTACATGGATGCGCAAAAAAACACAATTCATTGATTGGCAAGAGCAAATTATTAGTGCTAGTAAAAAGTAAGCCTTGTCCTCTATGTCTTCGCGGTGTAGGATACGAGTGCGCCTCCGCTAGAATCAACAACGTCTTAGCAAAACTAAAATCGGGTTAAAGTATGACTTGGGAATGTATTAATGAAATAATACAACATAGGATAGCTCCAATGTAGCGCGAACAATACATTAAAACTAGGTGGGTCAAAGTCTTAAAATTATAATTTCAAGTAACGCAGCTGAAGTTATTCCGAAAAACAAAAAAGGTATGAAAGGCGTTGATGAGTTATACAGGCTATTGACATAGTACGGAGTGTTTCAGAAGACGATAAATTAAATAGGTCTGGTTGGTGATTGACTCCTGTAATAGACATACCCCCCTTCTCCAAGTATTTCTATGAGCAACCCAAAGCCGGACGATAGCGTCTGTCATCAGTGAGATCCTGTAGAATTGGATGACACAAATGACTTTCGAACGCAAAAAACGGGAATTTAACGGGAAGACCACAAAACGAAGGTCATTACCTAAACCTCGATCTCGCGCTGGGCCGAGTGATCAGGCTTATCTCATGATGATCTAGGAGAAAGCGCGATGCACGAACGAAAGAAATTTGAGGGGAGGGATGTAGTGGAGTGCCTTGAATACGGCTGCGAAAAAATAGGCAGCCTACAATCTTATTCATATTATATGTCTAGCTGTTCAAAAATAAGTCCAAAATAGATTGTAATTAGATTTAACCGATTCTACGATGCGATTCCTGAGGATTAGTGCAATATAAACAAACATGCCCTGTAGAAAGACCACTGACTTTAACACACTAGATCAAATCCCTAAATAAGTGCAAAATTTTGAGTGATATTTGAGTGCTTGCACGAATGGAAACTTGTCAAAACTCCTGCTGCAGACATTAACGATTTTTTGGGTGTGGCATGATCACCGGACTATTAGGGAATCCTAGAATAAAACAGTCGATCGACCTGCAAAAATTATAAATCGTTAATCTGAAAATTATTCACGCTTTAATTTTGTCGTTCATCAAAAAGTTCCAGAATGACTGTGTTCCTCATGACTGATGAAGAAATTGAAAACGCCTGACAGGAAAATGTCACGATAAACATGTCTCCTCTGATCACACAAAAAGATGTTTAGAGAGGCAATTGATGAAAGGTAAGTCAAATTTAGGTGCTATAAAATTTTTAATCACGGCAAATCTCAAAAGTTTAAATATATATTTGTATGAGGATTACTGATTTTCGGTGGACTATAATTTCCTATCCAATACCTAAAAGATGAAATTGCTGAAATTTCAGGATACCCTCTCAGTTTGGTCTTCAATGTACAGGGAATGTTGATTCAACTTAAAGCCACTTTTGGATTTACCAAGTAAAGAACTAAGTAAACTAAGTAAAGAAGAACAAAGTAAAGAATTAAAAAATAGTGCTAAATGACAAAATAAGATTTTTGAATTCAGATAGCTCGCTCCAAAAAACTTTTTTTGATTGTACTGTGCGCGATGATGAAAAAGTGGGCGTGGTAAAGTCGTTTGACAATAAACCAATTTAAGTCTTAACAGAAATTGCTGAATGCCTTGATATACCTATATATATTGGAATAAAAAATAAAAAAAGCCAATTGATGTAACAAGACCAGCTTTGCTGTAATTTTACAAGACGTACCGGGGAGTATCAGACTTGCTTGATAGCGTTTTTGGTAAATAGGCGATAAGGAATTAAACCGGGAATTTATTCCTTCCTTCTTCTTGTGTACTACCAGAAGTTTGAACGAAGGTTGTGTCAGTACTTCGATTTAAAAACGATGCTGGGGAAGACTCACCAAGGTTTTCCCCTACACGTTCACCCATCAGACCAAGACGCGTCATTACAACCCAAGGAAACAAGAAACAGACCTTCCTGCCGGAAGATAGGACAAATTTGGAAAATTGATTACTGGTTGAAAGGTCTTGAATTTATAAAATTTCAGAGGTGAGAGATAAATTTCATCAGGATTTGTTCCATTTTCATCAGAACATGCTGTTAATCTTTCCATGAGCAATAAAAACCAATTTAAACACGTAAAAAAATAAAGTTATAATACCGAAATAGTTTGGCATTTTCTCTTATTATTGCCGAATATGAAAATTATTCTCATATGAAAATGCAAAAATACAAACTAATATAACCTATCATTAATTCTTACATTTTTTGGGTCTAACATCAACAAGGTTTGAAAACGAAAAATGTGCCTTAACTGAATTTGAAATTTTGAATCCATGAGGATAATTTGTGATCTTACTTACATGAGCTATCCATGGTCACATCTTGAAGCTGCCCCGGACTGGTACTGAAAGTAAAGAAGAAGCAAAATGCTATTAAATTTGATTTGATGTGCATTATGAGCTGAATAATATGAGACAACCCTTTCAAATATTTACTTCTAGAAATTTTATAGATAATATAACAATTTTGGCAGTTATTTTTATTTTTGTATACTTTTAAAAGGTAAGAATAAAGAAAATGTCGCTGATTGAAATCATAGTTGTAAGGATTGATAGCTATATCAATGCAATAATTGACTGGACAAAAAATAAAAGAATTGGCATGAACAACTTTCTTGTTTTCCCTAAAGGAACGTAAAATATTTCATAATGACTCTGATCAACCATCTATGTCCAGGAGCTATATTTTCGAGTATTGGAGGACTCCAACCAGTTTGTGAGAATTTGTTTAAGAAAATCAAAAAAATTTGGGCTGGTTTTTATAATCAAATACGTGCTACGTTTTATTATATTAAAATCAAATCGAAGATATGTAGGTTTAGGGAAGAAAGTTATGTAATAAAACATCAAAAAGAGCTATGGAAAACGGGCGAAGAATAAGAAAACGAACGGCAAAAGGAGACCGGGAGTAAGAACCAATCTACAGCGATTCCATTAGATTTATGTAACCTGAATATTTACATTTATGTACTCTAAATTCTGTGCAAAATTATACCCAACGAAAGATTTCTGGAAGATGTAAGGATGTAATCATATTGGATAACATCTACCGACGGCATACTAAGTATATAACAAGGTTTTATACTTTTTGTTCGTGTTTATTAAAATTTTGCTGTAATTGTTAAAATAATTTTTATTTCCAGTCGGATATACACATGCATTTAAACACAGCTCTAACAAATGGAGAATTAAATGTTGTCTTGCAGCGGATAAAACGCCCGTTCTATTTGTTCTAGTTATAAAAAATTTTCTTTGGCGAATGACCAAATTCTCATCATCACCGCCAGCAGAAGAATACAACCTTGATATCAACAAAATAAAAGTGACTTTTTGAACATGGTTCGTGCCAGACCAGACACCCTTTCAATTTCGAAAACATTCTCCCACGCTGTTTGTGTATATTATTGCAAGAATGTGTTGTATATTTTACATAAAATTCTGCAACACAATAAATACTACTAAATTCTACTACATACTATGTACAATATGTTATCGAATCTAATCTCGTTCTGTAAAATATCCGTTAACACTTGGCTCAAATGCTTGGGATTCGTTTTCTGAAATCTCAATAAATTTTCAATAAAATTTTCCCGCCATATTTTCCATGAAAACTACACTGCATGTATACGTAAAATAAGTCCTGCTTGATGTTAAAGGCAAACTAATTATATATAGAACCATGAATCCAGAAGATACAAAATCATACACATTTGAAACAACCTAACAGCCCTGCCAGTGCTTCAACTGCACAAAAATAATCTGGGTGTTGACTTTAAAACAAAATATTTTATTTATAGGCTTGGAAGTGATCCTGATATGTTGATCGTAAGAGCACATAAAGTGGTTCAAAACGTTTAAATCACGCGCTGAATTTTAGGGGGGAAAACTACAATGTGACTTTACTTTCATGTATGTATACGTAAAGTTTGATCATTTTCCCTATACAGAATGATGAAAAAAGATTAAAATACAGAAAAAAATTTATATGGCTATGAGTGTGGTTTCAGTTGCAAGATAATTTTTTGCAATTAATGTTTGAACATGATTTAAGACTTTTTGGTAGCTTCGCCCGGTGTGCATATGGCGTAGCCTAAAGATCAAATTTTGAGTAATTGCTTGCACAGCATTTCTCATTGAATGTTAGCATTCTAAGAATTCAATATTTTGTGCTCAATCAGCAAAGTCATTTGATTTTAGCTACCTTAAAAATGGCCAAGCGATGGGAAATACCCCCAATTTGGTCGCCGATTGATCGATCTATTCCTGGATATTAATGGTTCATCGTACTTTTGTTAGTGATCACTAAAAGGAATAAGTGATCATCAGCTTATCTTGTACCTTTGGCTTGAAATGAGGTGCCCCTAACAGTCCTAACGGACCTGTAACGCCACATTAAAAAAAGACAATAATGTCCTGAACTGCTGAACAACGTGTCACGCTTATGGTAGCACGATAATTCATCAGTTCACATGACATTGATTCTTCTTGATTTTTGATCAAAAGCAACATGCTTGAAATGCCTCAGTCACTATGCTCACCGGTCCTTTACCTGTTTTTTTTTTCAAGAAACTCAAAAGACCAATGAAAGAACACCCAAAGAAGAACACTGATTGAATATATAAAGACCGCATCACTAGAAAACTCATGTTTCACCAAAAAGTTCCCTTTTATCGCTCAGATAAACATACCATTTATTGTATTTATAAGACAATAAAATATAATTCTTTATTCTGCAAAACAAGCATGGACCATTCTTGGTGTAACACAAAATAAGAGATACAAATACCCCATGTAGCAAACAAAGTGAGCTTTACAAGATAGAGAGCTTAGAAAGTACACGACGTTGGTGAGTCTGATTTATTACAGAATAATTTTTCAGGTAGAATAATAAATGTGACTCATTGTGTAAATTTACAAAATTTAAAGAGAATTTTAACCCGCGTTCCCCGCACGTTCCTATGAAATCAGTATCACGAGCAAATTTTGCTTACAAATACCAATGCATCTGGAAAATTTATATCTAATGCCGTTAGATTAGGAGTTTCTTTGAAATGTTAGCGATCTTTGTTACGTTATAGTATCATCTAATAAGTAATAAAACAGAATAAGATTCTTACAAAAGTTTTCAAGAATTAAGACTTCAAATTCTTTGTAGGTTATAGCTTGAATGCGAATGATTACAGTCCGCAACAATAGTATAGGACATAGCACACATTTTGATGATTTGAAGGAAAACAGAGTTGGCAAACGAAAATTGAGTATACTAAATAAATATTTCATAAGGACTGCAGTAAACTGTAATATATGACTGATTGACTGACCACCAGTCATTACTTTTCAATGGCCCTGGACTTTTCGCCGATGAGGCGTTCAAAGAAATGTCAAAACTATATGGCATAAACCTTTTGAAAGTGTTGTTAGTTCATTTAAAAGTTTTTACAATAAAACTTAAGAAAACTAGAAAACAAAATTGAAATTTTGAAAAATAAGAAAAAATACCGCGAAGCAAGAAATTAAATGAGACCAAAACAAAGCTAGTGACCCAGCTAAAAAAAGATGGAAAAATTATACTAGAAATTGTGTGAATACTGAAGGGGAGTCGAACAGGAACCTCAGATTATTTAAAGGATCCCGTTGAATTAACATGAAGCACACAGAAGAGCGACAGCCAGGAGGTACCGCACGAGAAAAACGGACCAGTCTGCAAGTCGCGAGTACATACGCACAGACAGGTGTAAAGATCAGTTTACGACATGTTGACAAAATGACAAATTGCGTTTTGCAGCAAGCTGTGCATTTACAGCGGAAGAACTCGAAATGTAAGCCACCACTAAGAAAGGCACATAAGGATGACGTTGGATTATAATTTTTCACGAGAGCACATGCACTGGACGAACAAATCGTACAGCGTCCTTTTTGTCTGACGATTTGATCCAATTAAGCCTTGATTGTTAGCGTTTTATTTCCACGATTTGCGGAAGCAGCCTTTGTTTTTAAGCAAACGACGAATGGCCACAGCCACCCATTGATATGGGCAGGATTTTGATTTAAAAGCAAGCGAATGTCTTGTTCGTGGACAATGGAAAGGTCAGTAGTTATCTTACACTAATCTACGAGCACCTTATCCGTCACGTTGCAAAAATTTCTGCTGGTAATTACATTTTTCAACAAGATAATGCGCCACTTTCACAACGCATGTATCGTCTTTCGATATTTCAGAAAGCAAATCGGAATAATCTTATGTGGACAGCACGTCCTCCGAACTTAAACATAATCAGTGACACGTGTGGGGGATTTTTGCAGTGGAGGAATCAGGAGCTTTAGGTTACGCTCATTGATGCAGTTTACAACAGTTGACGAGCTGAAAAGTGCCACCACAAAAATAAATTCATATTCTTCTTTACCAAAAAAAGGAAAAGGACGGTCTACTAAATATTAGGTCATAAGCATAAGTTGTTACATATATAATGTGAAAATATCCTATAATATGCATGGGATGTCTTATAGTTTTGTCGCGTCGACGAGTATCTAAAATTTTGCCTTTTATTTCAAATTACTAGGCTTTAAATTCTTTTCATATAATACAATATAAGCTTTTTGATGTACGACATATCCAATCTATAAAAAACATATATCAATATTATATAGCACATATTTTTCATAGATATTCCCATGTCCTAAAGTTTGCGGACGTTATTTTGCGCTTATGGAGGCAATGAGGCAAAATTTAATTGCGAAATAAATGATTTTTTTTGTCAATACGTAGCAACAATATTGAATGTTTATTTTGGTATTTCAGTTTGGTTATAATTAAACAAGGGAATGCGTAACCGCTTTTCAAGTTGAATATCTCAGAGTCATGGAGAATTCGAGATGCATCAGGTAAACGCGAAGATTTTAATGCCAATTGGCCCCAAGAACTTCCTTCATTTCGAATTAGCTGATTAGGAAAAGACCGATTCCTTATATGACTTTGTATTGATAAGTATAGAATGACCTTGCATATACGACCCTTATTCTAGTTCGCCTCATCTTCTATCACAATTGTCATAAAATTTATCCACGATCCGCAGTCTCTATGCTATGTTCCGAATCTCTGACTATACATCTAAGCTTGCATGAAATCTTTTGTATATTTTATCCGACGCAGTTTTGTTTTAAAATAAGATTCAAAAACGTTGTTTTATTTCTCCTAAATCCCTGTAGCATCGTTCTTTGTAAGTATCGTAACAAAAGCAATCTCGACGAGCTCCCATCTTCAGAACATTTAGCTTTATTTACATTTCTGTAAGACGTCTCATGGTCCGGCAGGACTTTAAACATCTACAACGGGAATTGTTTATAATTTGCTCAAGATAAAAACAAAACAAGATATGCTACAAATATTGTGTCAAGTGTCTACTAGAGATGATATGCTTGCTTAGTCTTCTTTCCAACCGAGCTGGGATATGTTGTGAAACCTCAAGAAAATTTTAAGTAGAATGGGATAAGGTGTCGGTTAAAATTGCAACATATGCAAAAACTGTTAATGGATATATGGGCAACGTTTTTTTAAAGACTACATAAAAAAAAATAACGTGGAATTTATGACTAGGACCATGATGAAAACCATAAAATCTCATAGACGATAAATTATGAAAGTGGATACTTTGGGATGATGATTTTGTTTGGTTTAAGGACACGTGGGAAATAGCATTGCGAGGCATGATATGATTTTATGAGTGAAATATGAGGTACCAGAGTGAAATACCATATTTTATTAAAAATTAAGAGTCTAGCGCATGAACAGTCGCGTTTATTGCATTCCAACAATGAACAAATTTGATTTCAAGCTTCGAATCGTAGTTTTTTTTAATTCAAAGTGTCATTAAAAGAAGAAAACGTTTAGAACGAGAACATGTTCTAAACGTTCAAAAAATCAAGTGTTTAAATGTTTCAAAATTTTAAAGATTATCCCAACTGCGCATGTGGTCCATGTTTGCTTTATCCGTCAAACAAATGCATATTATTTTTAGCGTTTTTACTAGAGAAAGAAAATATGTACTCCCAGCTTTAATTTATCAAATCATATGTATATTCGGCCTTCAATTCTATCAATCAAGCATATTTCAACATGTCTCCTAATTCCAACAATTTATATCAATCAAAAATGCTTCCACGCCACCATTTTGATCTCTAAAAATTCCCTTCACGATAAACATTGAAAGGCATGATGAAACACACGAGTAAACCTCCTTGGATATCAACAATGACAATATGCACATTTTCTTGAACTTTTGCCATGAAAGCTTAAAATGTTTTTCCTGATTTTCACGTTAGAAGGCGTCAATAAATGATCTCGTATGCAATACGTTTGTTTAAATTAAGAAAATGTGAACAGATATTACGCTGGTCGAAATGTTTTTTGAATCTTTGTGTACTTCTGGTTAACATAAACAAGAATTTGAACAATGCAAGCGAAGGATTTTCAGAGGAGAAATATTAACGCGCGTTGGTTCAAAAATAAAAATTCTCGGTGCGAATTGTTAAGACAAATTATTCAATACTGGAAAAAATGTTACGTAAAATGTAGAACGGATGTTTACCTGTGTGATAGCAACATTGGCTGCAATATCAATATTTTTAATTTAAATAATTAATCCAATACCATGTAACCTAAATCTTAAGTTCTCGTTTTTTGATTCCTAGAATTCCACTTGCAATCTGTACTGTGCCTATTCTCATTAATTGATTCATTCATAAGAACTAAACTTAGTAAAGTGGTTCTACTTCCCGATTGCAATGTGGGACAACCAGGAAGACAAGTCAATGCTCTGCCTCAATTTAGTGGAAACTGACGTTGATTATCCTACGTTGTTTGAAAAGTTTTTCTTTTCTTCATTTCAAAATGCATCTCTTGAACGATGAAATAAGTTATAAATAACTCCATCTTGTAGTTATTTACACTCTATGTACGTTATATGTATAATTAGACGGAAATGGAAGGATATATGCATCCCGATATATGGAAGGATATATGCATTCCCAATATATGCATCATTTCCGTTTATAAGTTTGTTTTTCTCATCAAATAAGGATACACGAAAGTGTTGTATCGGTTGACAATAGAACCATTCATGATTCAAACACTTTGAATTCGATCAGTGCGAACACAATTCTTTTCTATTCACTATGCTACTACTAAAAGGATTAAAATTGTGTTAATACGGTTCTAACAAAGCAGACTAGGTTATCCTTATGAACATCATCGATATGGAAACATTAATAGATTGCGACATAGAGGGTAGTAATAATGATTTTGCTAAAAGAATTGCGAAGAGGAGTCGAGCCCCAGAAGAAAAACTTCGAGTCTAGTAGAAAGAGATGTAGGTGATTGGGTTCTATTCCAGAAGATAGAGAACATAGGTAGGATATGATATACAAACAGCAACTGCTGCTGATACCATTCGGAATAGAATGAGAGAAGGAAGTGCTACTCTATGAACGCGCATTCATTGTTTTCAAGGAGCCGAGCCTACAGCGCATGCTCAAGGAAAATAAACGAAGACTAGAAGTTAGAAATTGGAAAGTGCAGAACTAGAAGCTTTTAGAATTTCAGGGGAAAAAGGATGCATCTACACACGAAATGGAGGCGTTTATTCCCACAGTCTAAGCACAAAGGAGGTAGGAACAAATATTCTAAGGCTTCACTACTTTTTTCGAATAGTATTTATATATACGAATATGTTATAGTGATATCAACAGTATCATTGAATAATCAGTACATCGATGATTGAAACATTTTTGAACATTTTTCGAATCAGTAAGAAACTTTGCACTATTATATTGCAGTACCGAACTGAACTCTTTTAATAAAACTACCTTACTTATTTTGCATCTATTTTGGTTTTCTTAAGAAGTAGGATTCTTCTCTTTTTTACCGTTACAAAAGTCCAACGAACAGCTCTCTCAGATGGTTCGGCTTGCGACTGCATCTTTCGATTCCGTGAACCAAGCTTCTACCTATTATCATGACTGACGTCTGACCAACATTTTTGGTCTTGCCTCTGTCCTTTGTGTTTTCAACATGTTTGGCAGACATCGTCTATAAAGCGTTTGACATGTTCGCCGATCCTGGAGTGAGGGTTCACGTAGTATATTATGTATGTATCTGATTGAAATGACATGTTCATGCTCAGAAAAATTAAACATTATTGTGGATAGCCTTCACCTTGCATCTGTCAGTTGGTTATTGGTCAAAAATTGTGCTGTGGCCTTAAATCTCATTGTCATTCCGTTAAAACCGACTGTCGTGGACAAGATATTGAAATTCTACCAGATATACCAGATATCATTCTTATTTTCATCGTCTAGATGATTGAAAACAATTGATCTGTCGTCGACTCTGTAGAGCTTCAGTGTTACCAATAAACTCTCCAATTATCACCGATAATTTTGCATTATGCCTCATTATTGGCTATTCTTGCTGCAACTTTTGACATCGGCTTATGAGTACGCAGAATATTAGGGATGCAAGTATCCACAGTCACAGAAAAAACTTGCCGCAAAAGACTAGGCAGCAGGATTTAGAAAAAAGAATCAGGAGCTCATCCTATGGAAGTGTGAAAAAACAAGTGCAGTAGGAAGCTTTCCTAGATGAACGTATAATAAATTTGGAAGAAGCAGGCATTCTTCCACAGTTCAATCAAAGACTCCATTTGTTTCTTGAGGCAACCTACTTGCCTCTGCAAGTAACAAGAATAGTAAGAGAAAGAGTTGTTGCTCTTCTTCCTGTTTATGTTTTTCGCGGTGTCCATTTCAATGACCCATTTTAAATGGTGCTCCTGAAGGCAGTCTTGGTTTGGCAAATAGAAACGGCTGGATGACAGCTGAATAATTCATTCCAGTTGTTTAACAAATTCAACGTCAAAGTTCGTGCACTAAGGATGACCCAATTTTTATTATTGTGATGACAACGAGTCACATATATCTATTTAAGCTGTTAACTATGGTCGTGACAATGGGATTATCTACCTTTCCTTTCCATTACTCACATCACACAAATTACAGCCACTGGACTGTCAGCAATATTGGTCCGTTTAAAGGCAAACTCAAAATAGCCTTAATGATTGGAACATTCGAAATATTGGGAAGACCTTATCTATATATAGGAATATATATTGGAATCTTTTACACCAAAAAAGTGGCATTTCAGCCAGGAATTTGGCCATTCGATAGAATTGGATCTGGGGACGATATTTTTTAATCTATGGAAATTTTCAGTGGGAAATCAATGAAAGAACTCGAAGAATAAAGCCAAGAAATTGATAGATAGGAACTTGATTTGTGAAGGTGGAAAAAGTGAAATATATGAGAGTTATTGATAAAAGCTATGACAGATTCAAGGCAGAGCATAACCTTTAGACAACCAATTGGATATTGCTGCATCAGCGAATGTGCCTCCACCTTTCATTGTTTCACCACATCCAAACGATGTTCCGTCAGGCCACCAAACTTATGTTTACATCATGTCTCCAATAGCAGTACGACTAGATCCTGGGAAGATTTTGAACGAAAAGACATTAAAGAAAGGAAGAATTGTAAGGAAATCCCAGGTTTTTACTGAAACGCTAGAAAAAAATTGTCTACAAATGTTACATGAAGAAAAGGACAGAAAACGACAAGATAAATTGATGAAGCAAAAAGCTAAGGAAGTGAAAATGACAAAGAAACTTAAACACCTAAAAACAAAAAAATTCGTCCTTGTTCGAAGCTAATGTCCAATTTCGGTTCTAGTGAAAATGAATTGATACTAAGTGATAACGACGATGATGAAGAATTTGATGCAGGGAAGTGGAGGAGAAGTATTTGACATTCTTCATTTGTGAAAAATAAGCATTGAGGCTTCCCTTCTTCTCAAATTTCTAAAGAAGAAAATCTGTTCATTACGCTACCAACGTTCTACCTAAATACTGAATATCAAATTCTTTCTTCTGAATATCAAGTGACGTATCTCAGAGGAATCCAATGGGCGAATGTTTTGTATTTCCAGGTATAGAAAACATGACAAGCGTTGGTTCTCAGGATGTTGTTTTAAACTTGACAAAACCAAATTTTTCAATAGGCATTGTTTGAACATCATCCATGCGTACTTGTTCAGTTGATCTAAGAGCTATAAACGAAACAGGAGAGGGGTTCTTCTCTTGTTATGTCGTGTTAAATGGTAAACGTCAAACATAATAATAAGTTTTCGATGTTCGTCAATCTATGAGAGTTTTTCCGATTTTTTTGTGAATCATATTTTGAGCTGTCTGAAGTTTGAATCATTGCAAACGAAACGGTTTCGATTTTTTTCCACTTTTTCAATGATTTTTGGAGAATTCGACTTAAAATTCTGAAATTTCTGGAGTTTGAGCATCTAATAAAAAAATTAGTGAACAAAGTTTTACAGCGTTGCGTTCGCCATGATGCAAACTTTAGACACCTTTTGTTTGAATGGTTCCAGGGATTCTATTTTGGAGAATAAATAAAAAGTCAACTGTTAACTTTTTCTTAAATGTAAGTCTGATTACGATTTCTAGACAATAAAAGTAGAATTTTAATGGAAATGTTATCATTTAATCCTCTTCCATACATTTTCCATTCGTTGGTGAGGTAGAATGATTCATAATCAATTTTCTTTTTACAAAACGCGTAATTATACCTTTCTAACGCAACTGGAACAATTTTTTTCTTTGATATTATAATATTTATATAGTAAGCTACACATCAAGTTACAAATAAATTAAAGATGATGCGTTTTATCACATGACATTTAATTTTGAATTTTCCTGCATCATTCTGGCACACTTTCCTTTTGGCGGAAACTTACTTTTGGTCTTAATATATTATGTATCAATCGAGGCCTGATTTATAAATATAATATAATAAAATTAACATAAATATGCAATCGGCATCAGTTGATTCGCGTTCGAGCATATAGTCGAGACCTGTTTTGAATTTTAAAAAGAATCTGAAAATTCAGGAATTTTTAGTTGGTTTCACAGGACTAAAAAATGTTTCACGTGATTGTTCAATTTTTTAATCATTCATTTTTTTGAATGTCTTTCCTTCCATTCGAATATTGAATAATTAATTAATCATGTACCTTAAAAACTATTTGTATAGGCCCCGTAACTTTAGTTTTTTAAAACCAAAAACAAAAATAACTTTAAGAATTCTTACCAGAATGGACTCAATGTTGTACGACGTTTGGGCGTTGAATTGTTTGTCGTAGTAAATCGAAATAGTCCCGCCATTTCGATTTATTTTTTAATTTTAGTATTTTACACTTAAACGAAATGTAACACTAGAAGTTCCCGACAATTGACAAAGACTAGGTGTTTGATATAATCACGCGATTAAAATATAATTAAATATAGTTAAAATCCGATTCTAGAAAACCGTTTGTTCAATTAGAAATTATGCGTACACGATTAGTTTACTTAGAAATTCAGAAGTTTTAAATGTTAACCGAAAAAACACGTAATTATTTGTATTGCAACACAGCTCTTCACCACTTAGTCCACAAAACATTAAACTCAGATAAACACATGAATAGTCACATTTTTTAGTATAGACTAGGCATTTTAAATTTATTAAATAACATTTTTGTGCTCATTTCTTACACTTGTTATGGTCCGAAAAATAGTCCAAGTTATAGTGCCTTGCCAAATTTACGATTGTGATAGATTTTGTTAAACTTTAGATTAGGTAACATGTTCTTATTTAACCGTTCGCACTACTTCAAAGGCATCCCTTTAGGTTTAATTTTTTAATTAATTAACATCTTATTTATAAAAACTTCCACTTTTGTCGACGATAGAAATTGATTAATGTGCAACCCATTTTAGAATGTAAATTTATAACTATTTATAACTATTCTGCAAGATAAATTTATTCAATTAAGAATGCAATCGTGTGTGCAGTGTAATTGGTAAACATATGTTTGTGTACAGCTACATTTAATGCATTTTTGTGTTTGCAAATCACAGGTGAAAATTGCGATAAAAGCGTGATTGGCTGCCAAAATAATCAAATTACATGTTAAATTCACTACGTATTGCCAAGTATCAAAATTAAATCAACAAATACCTTAAGCGAATACTACTTCTACTCCTCCTCGGAGGTATAATCCTTTTCATGAAAATATTTTGCTTTAATTCGTTCAGACACTGAAATGAGACTTTCGTTCGCGAAAGCTTCCAACAGGACATACACAAGAGTTTCTGGGATTTGTTTTGCCAACAAAAAGCACTATGGTAACGGAGGTGTACTATTTCAAAGGTTATCAGGTGAATGAAACAATTTGCATAACATGTTTGTTTCTGCATGTACTTAAGGACACGTTTGTATGGAAAACAATGGAAACGATGTTGCAGTCATTTCGACTGGTATGACTAAATGTTGAAATTCATTCGCTATCAAAATGCTATCACAAATCTTTGACCTAGTCGGAAGCGCAAACATTGATGTACGTACATATGTTGGAGAATCAACAGTTTGTTCATTTGTTGATAAGCACATATGCGCAAGGAGCGACGACATGGTGACCCAAAGTTCGAGTCTTATCAGTATTGCAACAGTGGAATGAAATGTTTATTGGTTTTCGATATTTGAGAGAAATAATCGAAAAGTTTGGCTAATCTAAGAAGGGCGGTTTTATTCCTCTGATTTTCGCTGTAAATATATTTGAAAGCAAATAGAAAAATTATCCTTAGAAACTAATGATGGAAATATTTGTATTTGACAAATAAGTTCCATGTAGTCCGAAAATGATAAAGTCTACGTGACATGAAGAATTTAAACACGATTAAATATATTAATTACATCATAAGATTAATCATCAAATTTTGAAAAATATTTTCTTTTTTTATATTTCTACCGTATTAGCTTGATGGTATATTGAATGATTTTTTCAACGTTTCCTACATTTGCTTTATCGCCACGATTTTTTAAAATTTTGACTTTTATCGGTGATTGGATTAAAATGAAACGCTTGTCAAGTGCAAAACGTTTTAACTTCCGAAAAAAATTCACAAAAAATTTAGTTTAAATATATATAAGAAAAATCAAAAAGTTACAAAATTCGAGGCTGTTGCGTTTGTAGTGTGTTCCAATTGAACTGAGGTAATTTTCATTGAACTAAGACAGTTTTCGTTATGTGTGTGGAGAATTAAATTTTTCATTTCAGCTTCGAAATTTCAAATCATTAATTGGACACTGTTATTTAAAAGATTTTGGATTTTCTGTGACGCATCAATATAAATCGTGGATTACTCATTAATGTTGCATAATGTGTGTAGTACTCCCACTAGGTTGAGCTAAACAAGAACCTATAACCTATGCCATAACCAATGATTTGGACGGAACCAAAAGATTTTTTTTTTTTGACTCAAACAAAAGGTATAACAACCAAGTCTAAAGGAGCTATTTAGAATCTAAATTTGTCTTCGGCTAACTGAGCCATCCTACAGTGCCAAACTGTCTGTGCCAAAGTCTCGAAATCGATTTAAAATTAAGGATTTTAGTTTAGGAGCGCCAACTCAAAAAGAAACAGACTTATTGATACAAAGTGATTTAAACGATTTAGTACGTGATTTGATTCTTGCTAAAAAAAAAAAATAGTATGATTTTTGGGGTCTATCTAGCGCTCTCCCACTACTTCACTATATACTTCATTCATGCTAGTTCGCTTACCTATGTGAGAGTAAATCCAGGAGTGTAAGTTTTTACTGATATTCAACAGATTAAATGACTTGTTTTTACTTTCTCCCATTAATTTGCAAATTGGGCAGTAGACAGAAAGTCCAAGAAAGTGCTACCTTAGTGTGAATCACTTACTTCAGGCCAGTAAAATGTTAAAGTTGATTCTTTAAGCCAACCCTGATGACATACTTTTGCCTACGTTGCAAATAACGCTCGGCCTAATCAAATTTTTGTGACCTGTCAGTGACGAATAAGGTTAGCGGTATCATCAGGACATTCCCTTCATTGAAAAGAACTATTAAGGGAAATCGAGTCCAGGAAGATTATTATTGGAGACTAAGAAGCGACTTATCAAAAGCCAAATATAATTTCCTGTACATTATGTAATAGTTTCTCTAAAATCAGCTGATCTTTGTACTTTTTACGATAATATACGTTTCCATGTCACAAGGGAAAATCGTGTTGAAGAACTTGCTACTGTGGGCAAAAAATAGTGATAATAACAATAATAATAAAATAAGACTTTTGATTTTAAATTTCGCGCGGAAACCCATTCATCGAAATATTTTTTTTCTTGGTTGGTATGACTGTCAGTGACATCTGTGCCAAATGTCACATCAAAATAATCATTAATGTTTACTATACGCTTGTCTTTCTGAAGTACAAAAAGTGCATTCAGCGATTTTACAAATGAGTGAAACTATTCAACAAAGAAGTGCCATTAAAATTTCGGTGCGGAATCAAATTCCTGGTGCCGAAATGTTTAAAATGTTTCAAAACGCCTTCGGTGTTAATTGTATGTCGCGAGCAAGTGTTTTTGATTAGTACAAATTGTTCAAAGCGGGTCGAGAACGCGTTGACGACGAACCAATTCCAGGACAGCCATCAACATCGACAAGAATCGACGATTAACAGTAAGACACCTTACTGGCATCGTAGGAATATCGGAAGGATCAGTGAAACCCATTTTATAAGATCATTTAGGCCTAAGAAAAGTGAAAGGACGATTGGTTTCAAAATAACTCAATTTTATTGACAAACAGCGTCGCAATGACGTCTGTGAAACAATGCTTTCCGACTACCACGGTGTCATGAAACGTATTATAACTGGCGATGAGTTTTGGATCTATGCTTAAGACCCAGAAACAGACGATCAATCCGTCGCATATCGTGCCAAAGGTGAGCCGAAACCGAAAAATCAACGTCAAAGCAAGTCAAAAATCAAGATCATGTTGACAGTTTTCTTCGATTTTCAAGGTGTGGTGTACTCCGAATTCCTTCCAACCGGCCAAGCTGTCAACAACGAATACTATTTGAGTGTTATACGTCGTTTGCGCAAAGCTAATCGTAAAAAGTGGCCGATAACTCTTGGTTTTTGCATCACGATATTCCACCGTCGGATGCTGCATTGATTCTTCGTGAGTTTTTCGCCAAAAATTCAACCAATACCGTTCCACAATTACCTGATTTAGCCCCGTGTGACTTCTGGCTTTTTAGCAAAGTCAAACGATCGCTCCGAGGAAACCATTTTGAGTCAATTAAATCCATTTAACGTGAATCGCTACGCGCATTGAAGACTATTCCGTAAATTGACTTTTTTTGAACAATTGTTCAAATTGAACTGGAAATTGAACAAGTGTTTCGAGGATTGGAAAAAACCTTGGTACAAGTGTATTGGGGCCGGGGGCGATTACTTTGAGGGAGACGAAATAGAATTATGAACAAAGCCTTACTACTGTTTTCCCACAGTAGTATTTTATTGTTTTGTCTTATATTAAGGCCATCTTATACAATCGAAAGTAAGTATAAGATTTTTTGCGACTAAAAAAGTTAAAATCTTATTAACTATTGAAAATATGTGTCAGAAATTTAAATTGTTCTAAACGCAACGGCTTCGAATTTCTTTACCATTTGATTTTGCCGGGTATGGGACTGAAATGAAGAAGGAGTAATACGCACAAAACTCCAAATTGAGAGAAAAATTTCCAAAATTTTCAAAATTTCAGGCCAACTATTAATAAATAAAAAAAATCGGTGTATTAAGAATGTGTTTACCTATGAGCGACTAAATATTTGAAAAGCCACATAATTATCTACTCGCACTTTAAAACAACGCTCTTGATAGATTTATACTTCAGAGAAATGTACACTACCGTCCAAATATATTTGAACATTTGTATATTTTTCTAGATTTATAAAGAATGTGAAAAACTGAAATAAAGGCATTTTGACAACTTATATGGTCATTTGAAAACCATTGCCTTATATTCAAAAAGTTACCCATATTACTGCTGTGACTTCATCCCTAGTGTTAGAAGCCATATATATAGTGATTTCTTTGCCTTTTCTTGTTTTTCAGAACTTCTTTGGTTGCGGTACATATCGTACCTTTAAATTATTAAAATTTTAACTATGTCATTTCTTATAAATATGCTTTTATTCGTGGTAATTTTTTATTGAACTTTTTCAAAATTTTTCTCCGTGAATCTTGGTATTTGATGATAACTTTTGCACATGATTTATTGTTTTTTGTTGTTTAATAAAGTAAGATCATTCAATTACATGTCACGTTCTCGATCCAAGCTTATCACCACCAGACTACAAACTACGGAACGGCGGGAAACTCGCGGTTTGGTAGCGCTCTATTATCATGTACTATATGTAACTTATTTCATTAGCTTTGTTGTTGTTCGACGGTATCCGATTTGATCTAATCGTTTTGGACAAGGGAAACGTGCTGGGAAATATTTACGACACAATTTAAACGATTCAAGTATTGTGTAACATGTGTGACACCTTCTTGCTCAATCAACGGATTATTCCATTGATCATTGAATTAAACAATGTTAACTTGATACAATCATTACATACGCATCGTACTCTACTACCCACACGTTGCAGTCAATTGGTGGCTGGATATTTTTTATGTAATACCTACTTGTACACAAGTACAATTCTTAGAGAGTTCTAGCCTTTGTACAGCTTCCCTAGAATATTATTGAGGTCTTAAATTCAACTGTTGATTAAATTTATCAACATTGCAGTAACTTATTCATACGTATGTGGCTAAGACATATATGGTACTGAAGTTTTTTTTGATAAGAAAACCATTTCCTGTTAAAAGGTAAATAGTAAAAATGATTTATAGCGGAAGAAGCCAGTCTAAAGAATTTGTCAGCAAATCATATCATTTAGTGGCTGATGGTTTGTCAGAATGAAAAAAGCTCTCATGTAATTTAATTGGCATTTGATGTCAAGGAATCTGGTTGTAGGTCACTTGGGCGAGTTAATAGAAAACTTAAGACGTCTAATTTTTGGATTATTTAAAATTTTGAGACTAACTAATGAGCAATTCTGATTTCTGAAAGATATAAAATATAAAAAGATTAAGAACGATATTCTTCGAGTTATGTGTTCACAAATATTGCGAGCAGCTTGGACAATCTTCCAGGAATTGGAGCGAATAACTTCTCTCATTGGGAACCAACCTAGCTCAATTAAAGGCTCCCTCTTAACCTCTGAGTCTTCTTCTTTCCCTTTTGTCCTTCGGTTCAAGTTGAATATCAGCATCATTTTGATTTCAGATTCAATGGTTGTAAGTAGTTTTCGCGGTTTTATGGATCTAGATACAAAATATCGTAGTAAATAATATCTAATAGTATAATGATGTCCTTAATATTCATTTACCAAGTAGTCAAGACCGCATTTAGTATTATAAAAAAAATCCTAGCGATCATTAAAAAAATTCAACGTCCAAGGAGACAACGTCAGTTATCGTTAGGATACTAGTATCCGTTTCGTTAAGATACTAGTACGGTCTAGAAAGTCAAAAAATCGTCCGTATAAAAAAAATTTTCTCAGCTCCTTTATTATAAAATTTAAAATTTAAAAAAAAATTTTAAATTAAAAAATTTAAAAATTTAAAAAAGTAATCTTACGTGACAATTTACTAAAAAAATTACTACAATAAAACTGGCGGAAATTTGAAAAGGAACCCTTATTTACGCCGTTTTTTCGTTTGCCAAATTTTTTGATAAAGCAACTTCGAGTTGCTTCAAGTAACTTCTAGTTGCTTCGAGTAACTTCAAGTTATTCTGCGATAAAACAAGTGTCCAAAAGCGATTTTGAAATAAATCATGGAAGTACCTCTGGTAAAGCGGAAGAAATGGTATCACTAATATTTTCAAACGCTCCAAACTACAAGAATTAATTGCTTCACGCAGAGGCCTCCAAATAAGAACGGAGTGTTCCTGATTGAGGACAACTTATGGATTTTTGAACTCGACAATGCAATGCTATATCCCTGTGTGATTACGACTGCATTTTTGGTCTAGCACGAAAAAAATATCATTGGTTAACCACTCTACCAGATTTCGCTCTCTAAAACTTTTATCTGTTTCTGAAACTCAAATATGCGCTCCGTGTAACTGATGCCATTGGCTGATCTGTGGATGGCCAAGGGATGGCCATCCTGGCGGAAGCCTATAAGAAGTCTAAAGAAAATTAGATTTTTCGTTGACATGCTTGTATTCCTTAAAAAGGTTTCTCTTTGAACACGGCAATTTGTTTAAATTTACATAGAAATTGGATTTTCGATGCGTCTGGGTAAAATTACATACAAAACGGAAAACCAATTGGTGGGAATTACTATAGCAATGCATGGGAAAATTAGAACTATGCTAGGAAAGAAAAATGTCGACACCTGGCAAAGAAAAATGTTCTCTTTTGATCAGGACAAAGCACACGTCCTTGCATGCGTCAATTAGCGTGGTAGCATTATACGGTTTAGTATTAGTTACTTGCCCATCCTCCATAATCGCCGAATTTAGTATCAGCGATATTTTCTGTTACCAAATTTTAAGAAATTGCTAAGTGAAAAAAAATTAGCTACTTTTGAAAAATTAAAGGTAAAACTAAAGGACTGTATGATAACGATGATGCAACAGATGTATATCTTGAAGAGCTCAAAGAATTATATTTTTCACTGAAGATACAAAAATGTTGGACTGAGTCTTCCGAGTTGGAAGGAGTATTCAGAAAAATATAATACAATTTTCAACCCGCAGATTTTTTTTCTTGCCAAGTTCAGATAATTACCATACATATTTTCGAAGAGCATTGAAAACAGAACAATCAGTTGATACTCCAAAGCCAATGTCTATAACAATCGGAGCCTAGGCACTTATTTGTATTGTCAATTCTGGAAAGCCTTCGATGGTAATAATAAAAAACTGCAGTCATCTAAGCGATATACCACCCTATCATCTGACTGTTTAATCCATTCCAGCTGCAACCATTCGAATTAAAGATAGTTTGCATCGACAATATGCGTGTATAATACCAAGTGCGCACTCAGTGAACATTGTATGGTAGATACCACTTATGGAGTTGTAACGTTTGCAACTAATTAATTCCATAATACCATAAATGTTAACACTTGTCGAGTTGCACTCGGGTGAAGATATCAAGTATGAATTCATGATAGAGTCAAGCAATGATTTTAAATTGGAATTTCGTTGATTTAATATTTCGAAAGTGGGGCGTGTCTATTCTAAAACAGCTAGAAAATTTAATTGTCGAGTTAAAAAATAAAACAACCACCGATAGACAACAATATGTGAAGAAATTATTTGTTTTTTTTTTCGACTAACATGCTGGAAATGCAAGTTAATAGTATTAAATGTTTGAGCAAATTGATTCCTTATCTCATGACTGCTCGGCCCTTCATATAGAGCAGATGGAATGGTATTGTGACTTTAAATAATATTCAACCCAAGTTTTAGATTCTTCTTTATTGAAACTTAAAATATTATGAAATACTGCTTTAAGTTTATTCCTCAATAAATATATATTCTTTATTGGTCGAATATGTAGGCACACCGTGACGGAAAAAGCATTTATTTCAATTAGGTGAGGAAAAGACGAAGAAAATAATCTTCAAATGTG
This sequence comes from Stratiomys singularior, assembly GCA_954870665.1. Classification (NCBI taxonomy): domain Eukaryota; kingdom Metazoa; phylum Arthropoda; class Insecta; order Diptera; family Stratiomyidae; genus Stratiomys; species Stratiomys singularior. The sequence continues at coordinate 27,499,283 of OX940881.1, read as the reverse complement.
GTTCCAGCTACAAATCATCGACAAAGACTGTACTTAATTGCTCGCAAGGTTATCTTTTGTCCAGAGCTGAACTTATTGAAATCATTTTCATTCAACAATGTTGAACTTAATAAACACAAATGTAATAATTAAAATATCACATGATGATATCAATTTTGAAAACGAGACTAACATTCCAAGTCAAATGTACAAAAATTATTCAAATTAGAGCAATTCTTCCTTGGTCAATTTCATTGTCACTATGATAAAGGAATGGCATATGTGGGCGGAGTGTAGTGGCAATTCGCGACGAAGAGAGATTGTGATTAAATTTTTAAGTTCGTCAGATTTTCTTTCTTCATCAAGTATTTAATATCGCTGCATTTATAACACTTCCTTATTCCAATGTATCCCAATGTGTGCAAAACAGACTCCACATAACATATTATTCTCTATTGTCTTTTAACTTGATGAGGCAAGCGATATGACTTGACCGGGAAATATGTGATATGACTATCGGCTTAATTCCGGCCAATTAAAATGCATTACGGGTCATTGAACAAGTCCAACTTGAAGTTCTCGAAGAATGTTTTATCTTTTTGTTGGTTCTTTCTTGATAGCGAATAATGTTTGGTTGATGATGAATAACATAGACGTTTATGCAGATATTAGATAATATTGAATCATAAAGAAGATGCATTGGTTACAATTAGACTAATAAATCGCATCAAACGTTTACTTGAGAAATTGTTACTAATCATATTTTACTTGTAAATACTAGTCATGCAATTCTGAACAACTGATGAGTACATAAATTGCCCAATTCAGTGAAGCTTGCGAGATTTTTCCGAGAAAATTTTAGAAGCTAGATAGACGGTATACATACAATATACAAAAGGAGCAGGCTTCATTGAATATGTTATGCTACACCTACATATGTTCATTAAAGTATTTAACTGGTATAATTAAACGTACGAACTGATTTCAAGCTGATTAAACATAACCTTAACCCATTGAAGTGCAACCTTACAGGCCAAGTGACCCTAACGAAGCATTTTTTCACCCTCTCCTCCACACTTCCCTTATTTGAGAGCCTTAGCCTTGTAGTTTCATATCTAGTTTGTTTGGTTGAAAAAAATTTTAAAGTTTTACTGAAGGGATTTCTTTTGATTTTTAATGTCCCAACAAAAAGTCTAAGATTTTAAAGGCGTACTATCTGACAGCTGTCAAATGTTTTAGTTTATTGCAAATACAGGAAGTATACTCTGAAACGTTACATAGTGTAATAAAGCATAGGATTTATTGAAGTTTATTGTAACAACATTCTGTTACGATGCGCAAAATTTGTAGAAATTTTCGTAGTGATCATAACACAAGCGGGCGCAATGAAATAAAATAAATTGGAAGTTACTGGCGCAGTACAACGTGTAAAAAAAACCGCAGCGTAACTGTGAACTCGCACTAAAACTTTGAATGAATAAATTCCCAAACTAAATGGATTCAATAGAAATTTTCTATATGAATTGATATTATAAAAATATCAATTAAATAATAAACTAAAATAAAATATTCCGAAAATAGGTCGAAAGCACGGTAAAACCTGTGCCAGCTGTCCTTATAATTTAACCTATAATCAAATTCAAATAATGCCTTAATCAACTTCTAGGTTTTAACCAAGATACAGCAACGAACTGTCAGAACGCTCCTTCCTTATTAAAATAGCGGGTCGAAGTCCTGTTTGCGTCTGCACTAATTGTGACGCATATGAGGGTGTAACCATGTTGTGACACATATGAGATTGTATACATTATGTTTCTCAAACTTCTGATTCATGAAACAATTTCATTTTGAAGAAAATTTTCAACATGGGGGAAATTGCGTTTCGCACAGTGCTTAATTTCTTTACTAAATATGGCAACTTTTTGTTAAGAGGGACGTTTTATAGTTATAGAGACTCTCTCTAAACCACGTTTTCGAAATTTCACAAATTATTTAGGCAAGCCAGGAATTTATTCGAAAATGATTCGGGGGCAGAGCGGCTTGTCAAGGCGATAAGGACGGAAAACGCCAACGAACATGAAAAACTCTTAATGGACGATTTCCGTTCAAAAAAGAAGCAGCTAGCAGATCAGTGTGATAGCTTTTACCATTTTGAATACCTTACACGGTAATTTTGACATGTCAAATATGCTAACCGTGTATAATCCTCGGATTATGCTGAAGGAGTAACATTTAATATAAGGATTAGTTTCATAAATTTTTGTCGCGAGGTTTTGGCTCTATGTGGCGCTATAGTTTCAGAATGAATTGGATCTGGAGATGAAACTTGAGTTCATAATGAGCCTGAGTGTATGCAGGACTTGGTGCAGCAGTATAAAGTGACGGTGAAAAAACACAGTCGGCACAAACAGTCGTAAGAAACGGTGGGTTAAAAAACTCATAGACAAGTGTAAGGTTAAAAAGTCAAATAGGATGCTTTTTCTGTATGATCATTCAAAAGAATGTTATGAATAGTGCCGTGCTAAGAGTAAATTCCGAAATTTTAAGCAATCTCTATATAGTTCCAAGCAATTTTTTCTGCGAACTTGAAATTAAGAAATTTATCAGCTATCAAAACGTGAGAAGAAGAACAAACTTTCGTCTATTGTGACAAAAAGTTTATATCAAAGGCTTAAAAACATATTGACATAAGCAATAAATTTATTGCGTTTAACGCATTATTTTCTTACTCCTTGCCCTCCTTTTTGACCCAAACTTGTCAGTTACGTAGACACCGCGTCACTAGCTAAGGATTAAAGCAAATAATGAAGTTTTTTGAAAGAATCACAAATTTAGGAGCGACAATGGGATACAGTTTGATAAACTATGATATCTGAAGACTAAACATGCAACCATTGTCAATGGTGAACATTAATAACTGGGCTCCTTTGAAGCTCATGATTGGATTATGCTCTACTCTAAGATTTTCTGCATGTTCAAAATACATCTAGAATCAAATTACAAACATCCAATGGAAAAGATAAATTGAAAGTCAGCTAGCAGCTCTGATTCACTTTTAGAGTTTTAAAATTTTTATATCGTTTGGAAGGATATTTTAAACAGTTGCACTCGTTTTTTATGTCAATTTTCCATGCAGTAAATTAACTTTATCCATTTTTCCTACAGATTATAACTTCATGTTGTTTGAAGCTGCGACTTTCAGTGACGTTTAATTCAATTTACGTTTATGTTTTCTTCAGACGAAATCTTATCCCTTGATCGTTAATTAACGGCCAAATTTTACAGTCAGCTTTGATCACACTAGCATTAAATTTTTAATTCAAACTTCTAGTTAAAGCCATAAATTCTCAAAACTTTCCAGGAAAAAATGGATTTTTCATAAAAAAAATCCTTGGGCAGAACTTTTGATGATATGCTCTTTCTAATGTAAAGGTCATTTTGGGGTGTATTCTTAATGACTAGAACATCCCAGCCAGCATACGAAGGAGTTTGTTTAATACAAACAGCGTTGAATAGCTGTAACATACATTAACACACAAAGTCCAGCGTTTTATAGCAATCGCTATTAGAATTGAATACTCACTACGTTCTTGCGATTGCATAACACACTTCGCAATCAATCAAATATTCAACCCGAAACTGGGTTACCCAGCTTTGGCTATCATAGGCATCATTCACATAACATTAACTCTGACGTATTTTCAATCCGTATCTTTCTAACATGCGTACATGCATACATCTATCTATCCATAGAGTATAGAATACATTTCGACAAATAGAGTGATGACTTCCGGTTAAAATAGTTTTTCGAAAGAGATTTTTTTTTCTTCGTTCACTTCTGATTTATTTCATACAAAATTTCCATCAATTTGGAGGCGGGCGGAGCTAAACTTTTGTTTGAAGATTTTCGTATGTTTCCAAAGAAAATTTTTTATCTATCTTACGCAACATATTTCATGGCTTCCTTTTTTCCTGCTTAGCATTTTCGAGAGGAGTTTTCCGGGTTATTTTTTCAGTATTCTGCATTTCAGTTGTCAACGAGACTCGTCGGTACCTACTGTGATAATTGCTGTGTGGTCTCCAGTAGCTCAAAGTATATAGGGGGTGGAAAATGTACAGCAACGATATGTGGGTAGGAAAATTTATAGCTTCGCACGTTCCTGTTGTTATGGCAATGCCAAGACGATGATGCTGATGATGATGCGATGAATGAAAGCTCAGTTTTCATTGCATTTTTCTTCTTCCCTCTTGCTATATTTAGGGAGGCCATAAACCTATGGGGATGGTTGTACATTTATTCCATATTCTTCTGGACAAGCGGAAAAACACCCAAGTTGTCGAAGCCAATGGCACTGCAAGTACGATCTAACATGCGGAATAAATAAGGAATTTCAGTCAAAAACCATGTATATAAGATAAGTGGCACATAATAAAGAAAAGATTTTCCAGTTGGAAATCACAGATAAATAACTTGGAACAGCTGGATTGGCACGTTATTGCCAAAGAAAACTTCATGATAATTGAATACAAGCTCAAACGATATGAAAAACTTATTTAAATTGGATTTGATGCAAGTTGTGTTAAATGAAAATGTCCTATTAAGGTTCATAAACTCAATTTATGGTGCAATGAAAAATGCATGTGGTACTCATTTGAGTGCGTTTCGTTGTTACTATTCATTTTTCAATGGATTTTGAAATTGAAGTAATTAGAAGCAGTGAAATTCAGTCCTAGTGTGAAGATAAATAGTCAAGACGATGGTACAGTAGTTTTTGAGAAAGCGATAGTACTGTAGTTTTTGTGAAAATGAATGTTCATCATTTTTTTCGAAACTATTTAATATATGCACATTTTTAAATTTTCATTATTTCAGTTTTTCATCTTAATAAACTATATATTAGGAAAATATTCACGTTGACAGTTTATTAAGCTACAGTTTCGCTACAGTTTATTAACTAATGTGTCAAACAGTTCCATGTTGGTATCTCAGAATGACAGGGGTGCTTTATGGGAAGTCCAGAATAATTTTGGATCTGAGAGTCCTACAGTCACGCCTCGAGCAGCCTGAACGTCCCGGACAAAAAAAAAAATGCTACATATTTTGACACGTAGAATAACATGTTAAGACAAACTTTCAGCAATTTAAATGTGAGTGTATTCTAAAGCGCAACTTTTCCGCGCGTTTAAAAGCGCTTCAGAATGGCAACTGAGCCGAGTCCTTGGTACTCGAGAAATCGTTGATCTATGGATGTCATACAAGTGGGAGGATTAGTAAATCTTTCAAATTTTTTTACTTTTTCTTTTAAGTAGATTATTAAACTGAAATGGAATAGTAGTTTGCAAAATATTCAAATATTCGAAAAAAAAAATCCAGAAATGTTAAGTCAAATTTCTCCAAGAAAAGCATTCTCAAAGTAGCAAAATATGAGACCGTTGCGTTCAGAACGAAACGAACTTCAAACTTGGGAGGATCTCTGTTACAGTGTAAGAAATATGTAAAGATGACTCATTTGGTAGCATTTTTGACGTTTCAAAACTTTTCAACATAGAGATGAACCTTGGGAACGTTTAAGTCGATGACAAAGACGAGTCAGGTAAACTTTTCTCAAGGCAGCCGATTTCATTGTAAGACTGAAGGTTTCATGCGGAATAATTTAAAAATTTCCCGGCGAAATTAACTCATGCCTTTGCCTTTGTGTAAAACATCAAAATTGGCTGGAAAGTTCGTATGGTTCGCCGAAGTGTTGAAGGTATTATTACTTGCTTTGGAGTAAATTTAGATGAACTGCAATTTCGAATACAACCAAATTTCTAATTTTGGTTTACAAGAGAAAACAAAAAAAGAGAGTTAATTGATAACATTTTTCATGGCGAAAATATCACGAATTTAGACTGTATATTTGGCTTTCTGTGTTATATGATTTGTTTACAAAAGGATGTGAAAAATCGAAAAGAAATAAACCAATGAATTCTGAGAATCTTGTAAATATTAATCAAATCTAGATTGACGGAATGGTAATATTGTGAAAAATTCATTTATAGTGTATATCTGATTTAACTCAGTATTTGTTGGAAGTATAATTGGACGTCAATCATCATAATACTTCTTTTGTACAGATTTATACTAGAGGAAAATTTTTGACCAGTAATAAAAAATAGAGAAATTGACCAATTTTACCTTCATTATGATCACGACCCAAAATATACAGCAAAGAAAGCTCAACCTATAGATCTTATCTTATCCACACAGCACAATCTCCGAGAATCAATCATATAGCGCATTTTTGGAATATTCTTGACAAATTGATTCGAAAAAGAAATCAAACAATCAAGGTAGACTTAAAATCAATGCTACAGGAAGAATAGTAGAATTGATAAAGACTTATGTGACTAATAACCTTGTCAAATCAATGAAATCAACGAGAAGAGTTAAAGCTATAATGATACCAAAAAGATACTCAAAAACGAATGGTATACCAAAAAGTTAGTTTAAGTGCTGAAACTGCATACCTATTCTCTATTATAATCTGATAGTTCTTATTTATCCATAGGAACTATAACACGAAAATGTTATGTAAATTGGTAATTCTCGGAACTTAACTCCTCTTTTGAAACCCTATTTTTTAGATAAATGGTTAAATATAAGATAAATGGTTAAAAAATATCAGATAAACAAGATTTAGAGAAAATATCATAGAAAAATATCTCTATTGGTATTTTAGCTGCAAATTTTTGATTTTATTGTCATTTGACTGACTTTATTTAAAATCAAGGATGATAATTATTGATTGTAAGTTTCAATCAATGCATTTATAGTAATTTGTGTGCAAGTCTTCATCTTAAAATGTTAGGGCTTAAAACTTTCTAACGAATTTTATTTTGACCTCTAGCATTGGTTACAATATTCTTGGTGGTCCGTAAGGGCTTTATATTTTAAAAATTGTCATCTTTAATGTTTCTGATTTGCTGTGGTGCTTACATGGAATCTATTTTATACATAAAAAAAGGTGTAACAATATACTTTGCAATAACTTTAAAACATATTAATTCATTGTTCCGTTCTAAGTGTTCTTTTTTTGTTGAGTGAAATGCTTCCTGTTATGTCAGATTAATTTCCTCAACCAATTAATTAATTTTGCGATTTCGAATTTCGGTTTACCGAAATATATATCAATACAGAAATTTATCTAATATAAAAGATTAATTCTTCGATTTCTTTGGGACATTTTTACTTTTTATTCAAGATTTCAAGGATGATGAAAATTCCAGCTGGGAGTGTCAATTGAGGACATGCTACAATCTGCTAAGATGCTACAATCTGTTGAGATATGGTGGTCCACATGTAGATAAAGCATAATAGCGTTATGCCGAAAATTGGTGCAAATTCTATTATCAAATAGAATACAACAATCACAAGTCATTATTTATCAAACAATGAATGAAACGCTCGTGAATGGCCTTATTTATTGAATATGGCCAAATTGAATTATTTTTTTTATTCCGAAATTATTCCAGATATTATGACTCAACAACTGCCTCCTCTAGGATAATAAAATACATTGCATTACTAATCCATCATTGCGAGACGGTTCAAATAGAAGACAGGATTACTCACAAACATGTTTTCTATGAAGGGGAAATCAGGAGTGATAGGAGAAAGGATATGCGTAGGTAACAATGTAGGTGATGTTATTAGAAGATGGGGTGGTTGTAAGCGATGAATCAGAATGCATACAATAATTTGATACTTGGCAAAATATTTCAAGATGCTGTACAAGCATCCTTTGTTTATCTACGATGTAATCCAAAATTGTTTATTAAATGACCCCTGATATGTAGCTTAACACAAACACAATGAATTCGTTACAGATGCTCTTCAAAGCAAATTATTTAAATAGAATAATGTCCGTACACAAAATTCACCAAAACTACATTGCTGGTATGTGCAAAGTGTAAACGTTTCACACCATTGTTATTGTGAATTAAATTTAATCAGAATAAATTATAAGAGTCTCCTTCAGCCGTGCAAGTTCCAATTCACTTTGATCGCGCGATTCGGCCGTTATAGCACTCAATATAAATTCAATTCAAATAAATTCACTCTAATTTGAATATTTTCTTTTCTATTTTTTTTTTTAATTTTTAAAATTTTAATATTTGAAACCACTTAATTTCACCAAATTTATTTATTAGATTGAGAAGGATCAAATATTTTTAGATAGTAATTACATTGAGACGACTGGATAAACGACGACGACAACAAGAACGGATCAACGGACGAACATTCGAACCGAAGGAAATGATGCTATCTATCTACGCGTCCAACGAAATCAAAAGCAAGAACAGAACTGAAACCCACTGGTATTTTTACTACTGGGAGAGTTTAACACATATGCTATCTATATGTTGTACATGCGTTGTACTCTACGAAGCGCGTTCTTGAGCGAGTTCTAATAAAAAATCAGCAGCTTTCCGCCGCTGACAGAAGCGCACATATGAACATTGCATTTGTTGAAAAATGTTTTGTGATATCTACTAGGGGAAAGCAGTCCAAATGGATTGAAAGTTTGGATTGTTTAATGTTAAACTGATAAGCCTCATTCAAATCAGCTTTGGCATAGATAAGGGAAAAACAAACAAACAAAGTTTTCGTTTCAACTCCTGGCAATGATAGTTCTCCGAGTTTATCAGCACGTTAATTATACAGTGATTCAGATATTGTTGAGTGACGCATCAACCCTGTCGTATTTTTTGGGGTGTTGATGGGAAACTTCGGGTTATCTATCCTTCAGATAAAAAACGCTGAAAACCAATATCCCTACAAAGCGAATTTCATGACGCTTGCAATAAAACCAACTGAAGTCCTTTTCGGGCGACTTTCTCCAACATCTACTGCACATGAGCAGTCCTTAAACACCCCGAATAAAATAAGGGGTTCGTTTTCTACGGTCTGGTATACCCCTGCAGCGTTCAGCATCAGAGCGATGTAGCCGAACAAATATTGAGATTCTGATGTTGCAATACATACATTTTGAATTAGAATATACTGAACTAAAGATTGTGTAGATTTTGTAGTAGTTCAACTAGTGAACCATCAAAGTAAATAGAAACCATGATATTGACTATGACGTTTGGTCTTCTGTTACAAGTTTCATTTTCACGTCTATTACATTATTAGAAAACTTGGTTTCCAATTATAAATTCCATGTTACAAGGACGGAAGATATTGCATGTCCCAAAGGCTAGGTTTATGAACATATTTTATACACATACCTCCACAGACAAGCGTTGAATCGACGCGTGAATAGAATATTATAAAGCAAATTCATACCTATATATTCGTTGTAATAAAAATATTTGCATATAAATATGGCATTTTATGTCCACTGCTGAGTATTGTACAAAATTTCATATTTTTATGAAAATATTTTTATGTTTTCTTTAGAAAAATAAATTTAAAAAATAAATAAATAGAAAGAATATAAAACAGAAGAGTATTTATGGATGTATCATAGCAGTATCCTTTTGAAATCCTCCACATAGAATCCATCAGCTCTGTCAAACCTCGACTTTGAAGAATACTTGATAAGGAATCTGAAGTGATGCAGGCTGATTCACCTAACATATATAATACGGATGGCCCGTAACAATAAAATCCAATGTATTCACTGGAAGTAAAGGAACTTGAATGCACTCCAGAATTATTTGGGATAGAAGAGTCTATTAGATCAACTCTTCTCGAATCGACGGAATATGAAAAATCAAATTCGTTAAACTTGTTAGGGCTGGTATTGGGGTCATTCGTCGTAACTTGATTGCTTAGGTTCTACAAGAGACCCATAATCTACGAGGGGCTACCCAAACAAAACCGAACGGATGTGGGCCGAGTTCCAGAAGTACAACACCCCGCCGCTAGGGGTATATGGAGCCACCCCTTCCGAGTCGGTAAGCCAAGCGTCGCCGCTAAAGAAGGTTCTGTTTAGTTTGTGTGAAGATTTTTTTAAACTCCGTAAACAGCGCGCGTCCTTAAAATTTTGCTTCTTCCTCGGAACAACTGGGTCAAATGTTAAATGTTAAAACTGGGTCAAATGTTAAATGTTGAAATGTTAAAAACGGACAACAAAAATGGAAAACTCTTTTGGAAAACTCCGTTTCAAAAATAAAGAAATGTCATCTGACGACAATCGTTACTCTCGTGCTCCGCCCACGACGCGAACCGACAATAATATTTTAAAAAATCGCGAAGTCATCATGACAAATCGACGGCGGACTATTGAAGAATAATGGGGCTGCCTGGAGTGACATGGAGTTCAATTCAGCGAATTTTACCGGCCAATTTCAAGATGAAAAGAGTGTCTACCCAATTCGTGTCTCGACTGGTGAATGATGAACCAAAACAAGGTCACGTTGGAGCATGAAGAGAAGAGTTTGAAAGGAGGCCTCTTTGAAAAAAAAAAAAGACTTCCGAAACGATCCTAATTTATTTCCTAGGTCATCACAGGTGACGAATTATGGTGCTTGGGTTACAATCCTGATACCAAGCAAAAATCAAGCCAGTCGAAGATTTCAAGTTAGCATCGCCCCAAAAAAGCGTGTAAAGTGAAATCAAACATCAAAGCAATGCTAGTTTGTTTTTTCGGTGTGAGAGGATTCGTCAATTCTGAGTTCAGTGATATCAAATATCATAATTGTGGCCTTATTGTGAATTTGAATGCGAATAGTTACAGTGTCAAGCAGGCCGATTTTTTTCTTTTTGGAAGTTGATCCTAGTGGGGACTAGAGTGGATTCTTTGCACAATTTTCACGGGGATTAGCCTCTTACTTTGATCGCCAGAAATTGTGAGTGTTAGGCTTTTAGCAAGTTTAATGTAATCATTCACTAGTTACTACGACGTTTCTTTGAGACTGCGTTTCCTACAACTTCCTTTATATTTTTTTCAATTACACAACGTTGTCTATCGGCCTGTGCTAAACAGGTTTGTTGATCCCTTCCACTTTTTTAGTCCGAAAACTTTTAACTTCGTACAGCTAACACATTTTTTGACAGTGCCATCAGTGAACTTGTGTTTTTGTTGTGTGTTACAAGAATGGAGCATCGAAATTAAGAGCAACTTTATGTAACCAAATGATGTGTTACATTTGGTAAACCCGTGGGTGTGGTTTGAAACAGGCTTATGGGGAACATTGGTTACCAAGAGCTCAAGTTTTCCGGTGGCACAAATGGGCGCTTGTAAAATGGGACCTGCTCTTTTAATAATGATGATGAGAGAACTCTTTACCTTAAACACTTCCATCGTTTATGAAATTTCGACAGACGATTTAGGCATGTGAAAGATTTGTACCAAAAGAGTGCAGAAAAACCTAACAATTAAATATAATGTTGAACTTAAAAAGCAGTTCTTTTGTACCTGTTCAACCTTCTGTTCACTTGATTCGAGTCCTCATAACCATTTCCTCTTCCTCTTCTAATTGAAACATGTCATTATATGATGCATTTTCAAACTCAAAATTAATTAAAAAAACTGTGGCCGATCAGTTAAAGGACATACGAGTTTGAAAACACAAAAACCATGGTGGATGAAAAATCAGTCTCATGAATTTTCTCACATGACTCAGGTCACTCTCATTGAGATATCCTATTGATTGTGCTATCATAATAAATTTTTTCGTGTATTGATTAATAGTCCTTATACACCCTCTCATCTAATAGCTTATCTACATTCATATACATTGGGCACTTTTTTTTAAATAAGAGGCTAATACGGAAAATTAATTACGGCTGTTGTAAAATTCCATAGCATATACTAAACATAACATATATTTAATTTATTGTTGATGGTATGCAATTGCATAAGAAATTATCACCTTAATACGAAAATCAAAACAGATTTAAGGCATATATCCGTTTAAATTTCTACCATTCAAACTTTCCAACTGAGAATTTCTTTTGGTGGTCAATAGATAAACACTATTAAATGAGAATTTATATGTTTTCTTTAAATCCCTTTGAATCGATCACATCATGGAATCCCATATAAAATCATACTCCTCGATATGTCTTTCGTAATGATAATATTTGCCTTAACATTTCCGAACCAAATTAAGCAACTAAACAACATATGGATTTCCCTATCGTATATTTTAAATTGATTCCAATATTTGCTCTTAGACCCAATAATAAACTAATGAAATTAATTGAAAACATCCACCAGTGGTCAGTGTAATTGATTATCGTCTGAACGATTGCATCAACACCAAATGCCCAATGGATACTTGAATCGTTCACGAGTGTTTTCATTAGATGAAAGTGAAACTCATCGAAGGTAGCAACATCAACAAAATATTTGAATTGATTCCTGCCATCGGAGCCCTGCAGCTTTCCAAATATGAACACCTTCAGGAATTCTTCCACCATTGATTCAATTGGTATCAACATGTTCACGTCTTCTTTTTACAATTTATTAATGAACATTTGTTTCTGTTTAATGATCCCAAAAGAAGAGCAGATGGTCTTGAGTTCACATAATAAGGAAAATATGGTATATCTCTACATGCAACTTGAAACGGTTCCAATCTCCTTCAAATCTTCGAGGCTCATTGCATTCTCATCAAAAGGCAAGTTGACTATTTTTGGACTTTATGAGTCAATACATTGAAATTTTTTCTTTGTGCATTTCTATTACATTTTTGCCGACACATATTTCGGTATGCATTGACTCTTACATATGAGGTGTTTTTCGGGTATGTTTGATCGTTTTACTATCCAAGTTGGTGGGATCCATGTCCAGGGAAAAGATATACACGATATTTATAATGGCAATACTTACTAGAAACACTATAGACAAATACTTTGAAGTACGGTTCCAAATTATGGAAAATAAAATTCAAAATGACTGGCACACCCTGCCTTGTTACTGCGCCTCATTAACTACATCCAGTCAATAGAAGATGCCAAAAAAGAGGTCAAAAGGTACACGGAAAACGTTAAATTCACAAAAGCAAAGCATTCGATAGACAAATAGTCCGACGATGATAAATTCATTAAGCTTTGGATTATTCAACTAACTCGGCCGACAAATCTATCTTACGTACCAGAGTATCTGTTCTGCCCAGTTTGGCGTGCGCGCCAACTTCCAACGGAAAGCGAATAAATTGAGATTTACGATCAGGAGATGCATTGACGATCAAAGTACGCATATTTCGTTCCTCGAGAAACTAAAAAGACCACATCTGCAACTACCATTTACTTTATATTTGCCATTTACTCAATAAGCTTCACTGCACGAGCCTCAGCCTCTTTTTATTTGTTGTACGCGATGGCTATTGGAGCTTGGCCAGAAAATTGATGCGCCAAAAAATTGAAGCAATAGTAACGTCTATGCATAGTTTAAATTAGATGCAGCAACGACGAAGACGATAAATACTACAGTGTTTGGGAGTCCTAAACTTGCCCAACGGAATTCTTTCGGGCTGAGAGTGACGTCTTGCAGACGTTTTATGTGCACACTAGGTCCGTGAAATTGAAATTGGAGCGCATGCAAATAATGTAAACTGCAATAATCTAGTCTAGCTATAAACAAGGAGTCCGTCTATGACACTTTTACTATCAACTTCCGCGCGAACAGTACATTTGAAAACGCATCAACTAGTCAAGATTTCTCGAGTAGCGCAAGGTGTAGTGTATAATATGTCGAATCAAACATGCGAATACCTTAAATTTTACGCGCAAACATTTGAGATTCTCGGAATTAGATCATGTAATTAATTTTTGCTTGTATGAATACGTAAATAGGTATTGCCAATAAAACGCAAACAGGCCTCAATGGTCGTAATCCTTTCTCCGTTTAGATGAAAGCCACTTGATGTGGCTGATAACTAATGCGAGTATATCAAATTTTAAAAATATATTTAAAAGAAAAGTATGATTACTCATTGTTGATCATCTATGCCTCGAATTTGCAGGCGATACATTTTTGATCTTGTTCCTTCCAATAAGTTGTAGGTCACCGCAAATGCATAGTGATAATACCGGACTGTACACTGAGGGAGCAAAAAGGAAAGAGGAAGTGCTTCATTAACAAAATGCACTTACACTATATGGATCGTCAATTCGGCTCAAATATGATCTTCAGGTAGTTTGAATTTATAACCAGGACTCCCAGGAAGCATTTGTCGCACTCCTCAAGGATTCTCTCTTGTAAGCACGGCTTTACGCGACCAAACTTTTTCTTGGAGACCATATTTATTGCCTCTTTATTTTCCATTCATTCCGCAAGAATCATCCATCCAAGATGGCTTCATAAAAACTCTTCAAGAAAGTGAGACTGAAAAAGACTACAGAAGGCTACGGATGGAATAAGTCGGTTACAGCGGACCTTAATTTTCTAAAACCCAGGCCCGGAACGCGATTCCCGAGCAAAAGAGGATAGACTCCACCTATTGAGGTTGGTGGAGGTTGGTTGAGGTTAAATTTAATCTACAATAAGAACTCCTAACAGGCATTCGTCCCATGTCCTGAGGATTTTCTTCACTGTAGATTTAGCTTTATAAAACCAAACTTCCTTATGAAGCCAACATTAATTCCCTCTTTGTAACCTACGAATTCATCAAGCTTCTTCCATCAAAGATAGGCTCCTCACAATCAGCTGACATTCCTCTTATTAGTGTCCTAGAGATATTTAGAGTATGAGATATTCCACTTAATAGAATTGCTGAGCTGAGTTAGGTTGAGAAGAGAATGAAGAACAAGAAGGCTTTGGAAACTAATAGGGTGCTGGACGTGTACTGTAAACTCAATCAACCATGCCTATTATTTATATAATTATTATAATTCGTCCTCAGTTACATTATTGTCCCATGCCGATGTATTGTGGCTCATTTGGTGTGTATCAACGTGAAGTAAGGTGACAAAGACACCCTCCTGTCAGCATATCGAAAAAGCTACACAAATAATCAAATGTGGCATAAAATTTGATAGATCATTTTACTTCGCAATGTAACGCTTTGCTGTGAAGCAAATATGCCTTCAATTTGACATGATGATGCGAAATTGATGTAAGCATTGATGGTTATTGTATGCCACCAAGAGGAAATAGAGAAGACGCTAGTCTCCTTTGGCACAGGAACACCATGTACGGCGGTTTCCTACATCAGAAGACGACTTTGGAAGTGTTTTCGAGGGTTGAGCTGATGACATAGTAGCGGAAATCACAGCTAAAACATTTATATCGATTAAGACTAAAATGTGTCTTGAGATGGATGAGGCGGCGAATTGCCGAGTATGATCGCTAGCTGTTGATCATAAAGCCAGAGGTCCTAGTGCTGACAAAGCAGGGGATACTACCAATCCCATGAAATTCTGACAAGCAAACAAAAGTTGTTCTGATGGGAATACATTCAAAAGGCATCGGCCCCCTGGCTCAGCAAGAAATGGTGAATGTGAATGGTTTTTGAAACAGCAGTAACTCTTCATGGCAACGATGAGCTCAATCCTGATATAACTTCTGTTATATCTCAAGATCTTGGATAATGACGAACGAAGCAAGAATAGCAATCCTCCAGAGGGACTAAGCAACATTTCCTGCTGCCAGTGGAGTTGTAAGTTTTTCAGGTGGCAAGGTGGTAGCCCATTAAACTTATGCCTAAGGGTTTACATCTAGTTGCCAGGGTTGAAATCGATTTTTTTTTTATTTCATTTTCCACGTAAATTGAGTTAAGAATATTCTCACTAACTTTCATAACGATTTGGGCTTTAGTTTTTTCGTTAAAGGTATTTAAAGCGCGTTGCCTAGAACAATAAGGCCCGCCAGCTTTCGAACTATGCCAAAGAGGATACCTACTTTTATATTCTCCCATTGAACTATGTTTGTATTAGTATATTAGAAAACATTTCCCTGAGTTCCTGTCCCTGAGATACCTATGAGCCGCTGTATGGACGGTCTGTAAGCATTCAAACGAGGTTCATTTGTAAACAGTTGCTTGAATCTCAGCATTTTGATTTGGAATATCTGGAATCAGTTTCGTCTGCGCTTCGAACGATCAACATCTTATACTTATACTCCAGCTGTTATTTCGTATATTTAAAATCTCTCATGAAGGCCTGTTTATATCATAAAACTAGGCGCCAAAAAAGCTTCGTAGACAAATAAAAAAATAAAAAGATCAGTCCTGGTATGAGGGGCAGAAAGATCATGCCGGTCTACTCGAAGATAATAAGGATGACATAGCACCATTTAAACACACTTACGCACGTCTTCCTGCAGATGTTCTGCAAGCGATTAGCCGATTTATGACGATACGTCGAAGAGGGATCCGCTGGAAACATGATTTCGAGGACTAACCCAGAACAACAACGAAAGTTACAATCGGCTGAATCGGAAAATCTCATCGAAGCATTTTCCTGGTTGCATGTTATCTGTCCACTCTATAGCATATTTATCTACTGGCATGTACAATGAAGGATAAATTACTCTGCTGAAGATTTTCGAGGAGTGCCATGTGGTCCTTACGCCAACGCTTGCATCGCTCGAGAGGACAATGGAACCGCGGGGTTTGTCAGGAACCTATGTATGCAGCCACAAGAGAAGGTAAAATGGTTTGGAGACAACAAAAAATCGATGTTTTGGAGGCTACCGAGTGCGTAGAAGGAATCAATAACTCTATGTAAGTTAAGCCAAATTTATTTTAATTGGGAATGACAACATCAAACTTGAAAGTGAATGTGCCGTAGTCGTGTTTTTTGAAAAACAGCTTTGCGGTGGAGACGATTACTTAAAAAACTATTAACCCAATCGATCCCAAATTAGCAGAGCTTTTAAATAAGGATTTCTTAATTCATTGCCATAATTATTTTTCGTACAAAGAACTAAAATATATGGAGACGTAGCTTACCCATAAAATTGCCGCCATTTGGTTCAGGCCTTAGCCACTAGAATTACTATCGATATTTTAGCGAATTCAGATTTGCCGTTTTCGAGCCATCATGTCCACTGCAAGGGATGTCCAAAGAAAGACACTCTTGGGAGACTGCTGTAGTCTAAGAGCTGTTGAAAGGCTTTTCTCGTGGCAAAGTTTGATCCATACTGTCATGGTCGTTGCCTTTAAAAGTATTTTTGCATCCTGCAGGCTCTCATTTAATGGTTCTGTACACACATAGACCATATCCCAAATGCACAGATTTCGAGATTAAAAATTTTGAGTCCTCCAGGAAAATGAGTATGACGACACGAATAAAAA
The DNA here is from genome assembly GCA_954870665.1 of Stratiomys singularior. Classification (NCBI taxonomy): domain Eukaryota; kingdom Metazoa; phylum Arthropoda; class Insecta; order Diptera; family Stratiomyidae; genus Stratiomys; species Stratiomys singularior. The sequence goes on along the minus strand of OX940881.1, from coordinate 27,482,069 downwards.
TAATTGTTATTCGTGTCATCATATCAAAACAAAAATTGTCTAGAATATGGAATTTTTATGAATACCAGTTTAATTTTCTAAACCAACATCTTTTATCCTTTCAAACAGATTTCCAATTTACAGCCAGTTCAGAGCTCGGAAGTATGGTGTTCTACTTCAGACGCCCCTAACGTCTATGAAAGCCATCCACGTGCAACTCAGAGTGTATTGTTTAGAATATCCTTTACAAAAACGTGCCGGCTGGAAAAAATGTAAACGTGTGCCGCTATGCTAAAACCTTTTCGATGCCGGTGGCATTAAACCATGCTCACCAGGAAAAATGTTCAGAGGGTTATATTCTATGTCCCATATCCTTTTGTACATGTTTTGTAAAGTAATTCTTTTCGATGCATGATTGTCGTTAGAGTGGAATAAATGGAAAGCAGAAGAACATATGGCATGCCTGCAGAAATTGTCTCCCGTTTATTTACCACTTGTGTACTTATGTATGCATTCATGCTCTGTTAATTGAAACTGGCTGGGATTTAATTGAAATTTATTATTTGCAAAATGCAAAGACAAGAAGGTCATGCTGAAAGGTCAACATAATTAATATTGACTTGTTGCAGTGAATAATGCAATCTTTTGATGCATTTTAGTATGTTCTTAATTGGCAATCCTTCATTTTGAAAGGTTTCCTGTTTATGCTCAATGATGCATCTTCTTTATTCATTTAATTAAAGATGTTTGCATTATGAATGTTGCGAATGAAGAGATGATTTTAACAATTGAGCAATCGGAAATTATGGTAAAGAAGCACAATTTTATGAATACAAAAAGTGAAATAAGAGTACAAACCATCTCAATCAATTATTCTGCTCTAGTTCAAAAGTTTACAAAAAGTTTAGAATGAAGAGTAAATAATATAATTTGTAACAGTAGCGGCAGTAATCGCACCCAAAGAAATATCAAGAAAGAACTGTCAACAGCTGATCAGGACATTAGTAAGAAAATTTTGGGCATTTGAGATTAATAGATTTTTATGGTAGCAGTCGTGTCAGGACGTAAAAATTTAGTTCCATAATAAAAAGTTTACTATTCCGATCATTATAGATCTGAATTTATGAGTTTAAACGAACAGTTATGCAAACCTTAAGGATGATATACGTTTTCGGTAATCAAAAGATTGTTTCTTTTAAATAATGATATATACAGATTCATATAACTTCGAAAACTGTGTTGGAATCCATATAGTTGAAGCATGTACAACATGCATGCTGTACATGCAGAAATTCAATTAGAAACGTACTCAAGTCAAATATTTGAAAGAACAAATGGACATTTTTCAAAATCTCTTACAAACATAAAAAATAATTTTTCCCGATTCTTGTAGATATATGAAGGAAGCTGCCTGTTTTCCTTCTTACAAACTTATTTTTAAAATTGGTTGCAATTTTAAAGCGCGGCGTACGTGGTAGTGGAATAGAAACTAACAAAACTTCTCACTGAATAAAGGGTCCTATGGGCTTTTATCACCTTCGAACACAACAGATCATCTCTAATCATCATCAATCTCCATTCATTGAGGCTTCAGTATCTGAGCTCTTTTTTCTTAAAAGCTCTTTTTTTTAAAGAGCTCTTTTTTCTTCGCCAAATGGGTTCATTTTTTCTAATTCTGTACTAGTAGTACTGCCCTGTGTCCGTTTTGCCCCTCTCCGGGTAGTCAATGTATATCATACCTTGCGCATCCCAGAAAACGGTGGCCATCACTTTTCCGGCTGATGGGGCAGTCTTCACCTCCTTCGCAGCAAGTTCACCGGTTAAAGTCCACTGCTTCGACTGTTCCTTGGTCTCTGGTATGCACCAGTTGTTCCATGGTTCGTCGGCGGTCACGCAACGACGTAAAAATCGGATTGTGTTTAAACAGCGCCAAACACTGCTCTGAAGTGGTCACACGTTTACGCTTGTTATTCACTGTAAGCAAACGCGGTCTTTTGAGATATCTCAGTTATCTCACTCACGCGAGAAAGCTGAGATCTTACTTTCTCAGCTTTCTCACGCAGTTTCAACCCGCGGACTGCCAAAACGATCGTGGATCTTTGTGGATCGTGGATTTCCCTAGGAAATCGTCGTCCTCGGAAACGCCCTCCTGGGAAACGCCCAGGTGACCGAAAACAAAAACTAAGTTATCCTCCGAGATTTTCGGGCCACCTGGGCGAGGCTCAGAAAAGAAGCCATGACAAGAATATATAAGCTCGGCATGGAATAAAACACTAAGCCGAGCCCCTCGGCCTGATCCTGAAGAACGAAAACAACTTTTTTCGCTATAATTTGTGTTTTGTCCCACAGGGATTGAAATATTTTTTTTTTGTGCTCTAAAAATTTCGTCCTTCCTCATTTCCTTGTATCGTCTTCAAACGCGTTTCTGTGCTCACAAAGAAAGAGATGGGGAATGACGGATACAGACGAACAGAAATGGCCCTTGGTCATATCTGGAGGCCACAGTTTATCAAACGACTGGACATACAAATGCACGACACATGCCTCGGCTGTAGGGAGGAAGAACTTTGGAAAACTTTTTTTTCGATTCTCCGAGCATAATTCATAAGCGCTTGGCGGTTTGTACCAGCAAAACTAGAATACCTGGCGACCACGGAAGTATCGCTATGGCTTCTGTACGACGAAAGGTAGGACCATCAGGTAAAACTGGTCTGTATGCGAGGGCCAACACAAGCCTGTGCTAGATTCAACAGCGGACACTGAAAACAACAGCAAACAATTGATTTCATTACTACAATCCAAATTTTACTGAATGCGGTCGCTGTATTAGGCAGCCAAATTGTTCAAAATAAAAACCGATCGTAACAAATTTAAATTTATCTGGATTTGAAGATTAGCGACAAATCGTGAAAAAATGAAGAACAAATAATTCTATTATATTCATAACGTATCTATTAAAATTACCATGTTTTCCACCTCAACAAAATACATGGACGAGAGTGACCAGACTTCTGCAACGAATACTTTGCTAAGGGTAGCGACATATGGGGTGGCTTAAATTCGTTCCCGCTGAGGAATTTCCTTTTGATTCAAACATTTGGTTGCTTGTCACGATGGTACAAACTGGACACATGCTCAAACCCAGCCTTGTGGTTAGAACTTAGGTTCTACGACATGACGGTCCCAAGCCCGTGTAAATGGGGAGGGAAGGTGTCAGTGGCGTTGGTCCTATGTTGAGTGAACTGTTGATGAAAAGTAGTGACGACAGACGTACGATAGAACGAATTTTGTGTGTGAATAGTCCGAAGTATAATGATGAAACCAATGTATTAATGAAGTATCGAAGGTGGAAGGAAGGCAGGAAGGCTGGAAGGAAGGCTGGAAGGAAGGAGTTGCAGTCGGCAGGACCTGACTATAATTAGTACCGTAGACGTCACTTACGGGATCTGCTCGTAGTGACCGATGGAACATTATAGCAACCTAGCCGCTGCAGTGAGTTTATGTCTGTGAAAAGTCCGCATTTAATGATGTAACCGCTGTATTATTGAAGTATCGAAGGATGAACTGATGAACTGAATGACCGATGTAATGAAGTAGAACATGACGAATGACGATTGCCTTATTGATTTGACTGCGATGAAAGTAGGAGTAACTGAAATTGACGAACTGTATGTTGACCGTAGTTAAAGTGGTTTATGTTCCGAAGGAAATCGTTGATTGGCCGCAGGATGGTGGAAGTACTTAACGAAGAATTGAAGTTATGAAGTTGAAGAAGGTGAGAGTTGATTTGATGTTGGAAGTTTAATCATTGGATTAAATGAAGAAGTTTGTTGGTAAAGATGTAATTGTGCTAAAATGACTAAATGACGACTTTGATAACTTTGATAACGACTTTGATTTGAGTGTCGTGTAGACGAAGTTTGTAAAATGTTGTTAGCAGATGGAAAAGCTCGCATTGCAACATCAACTATGTTGATGAAGTGGATGCGAGACTAGTACACCTGCTAAAGATGTGGAATTGAAAATGTTGAGTACTGTTGCTGTAAATGTTGTTCCTATGTTGTGACCGTGTTAACCCGGACCCTATAGACTAGTGCTATAGGAATCCGGGTGAACGCAGGGAGACTGATGGTTTAGGTTTCGGCCTGTTCCATTCAGTCTTTGGGGAGTGCCGTCCCCACGTACCCGAGGTGTGAGAAAGGGCAATCAGTCCCTTGTGCCTGGAACAAAAACTGAGAGTTTTTCTCGGACAGTAGAGAAGCGCAACCTGATCAGAGGTTATCTGAACCACGGGTTAAGGGGACGCCCATGACAGGTTACTGTCAGCCCCCTACACGGTGAGGAGCCTATCCTTGGCTGAAACGTGGTGGTTGTGGTTTCGGAGGCTAGAGAGTGGCGATGAGCACTCACCATTTGTGTTCGGGAATCCAGGTAGCTTAAATGAATTGGGACCCAGGACTGAGACTTGTCTCAGATTCTAGGGGTGGTGGTTGACACATTGTTTCAACCCCGTCTGTAGAGACCGTGGAATTAAGCCGTTCAAGGCAAGTGTCCACGTTAAACACTTTGACTTCATGGACACATGCTCAGGAATGTATGTCGTATAAACATTTCGATTTTATCTTCGGACAACTGGCTATTCAAGACTAACCAGCAATCCAAGAGAAGTTGAGCATTTAGCGCGAAGTTTCTTCACTTTATAAACCAAGACCACACGGTCTAAACGTTGTCGAGAAAACAAATTTACGAGTGCGATACAGCATAAGGTATGCGAAACTCGAAACTTTTCAATCCTTTATCCCACACGGTAAGACTCAGGTCGAGGAAACAGAAGACTTGTTTGGGAATATGCGGATTGCTAAAAATTTGCTGATTTTTACTGAAAGTCTGGTAAATTTACATGCATCAATTCAAATTCTCTACTGGCATCTTCCGGCAAGAAATCTTTTACAAGTACGGCAAACAAAAAATCGGTTGGCTTCCACAGAAGAGTATAAAAACCGATTTAACAAATTAGCGTAAAGTAATTTTCGAACAGACTGCTGATTCGAGGCCGACATGTTTCCTTCTCAGTTTTATTAGACTAAATTTGTTAGATATAGTAAAAAATCTGGAACTGAAAATGGATACTAATAAGATTCTTTTCATAGATTTAGAAGCTTGCAAAGCACGGAACCAACAAATGATAAGTAATGTTATATATAACGATGAAAGTAAATATTTATGTCAGAAAGGAGTTTATTTGCGAAATATTTCGGGAAAAGAATCTACAACCTGTTTCACAATTGGCTAGAAACGTTGCAGAGTTAGAATGTTATAGAGCCCAAGAGCGATAGTAGTTTGCAGCAAAATACTAATTGTACTCCTATTTGCTTTTGTAATTCTATTTGACAGAGTTTATTTAATTCTCTATCCAATCGTCTGAAAGCAATATGTGCTGTGTGATCAATTTTTATTTTGACCCAAATTATGAGACTTTCTAAAGATTTTCATTACATACATGGCATTGAATTATTGAATTAAATACAATTAGAATTATTGATTGAACGGATTTTTACCTCGTATAGGACAACTTCGATTTACTAGAGAATATATAACTGTCCCAATATTTTGAAGTGTCCTATTTTAACTTTGAGCTACTGTTCATCTGTAAGCAGATGCAATTTCTTCCATAATTTGGATACACTTGTTTTCTGTGTTCGATTTGTTATCAGCGGGCAATAAGTCGCACCATGTTCTAGGCACCAGCATTCCCACCGAATATACTCGATTAAATAAATTTAAAAACTGACTGGTAGTGCGCTGCGAGCCTTCAAACAAAAGAATAACGGCAGCCGGTTTTTTATTCTAAGAATTGGTAAACTCTCCACTGGGTTTTTGGAAATAAGCGAAATGGAAATTATTTTGAGGATTTTATTCTTCCTTATACATACAGTCCAAATATTGGAAGTTAAAAGTAATCAAATTTCACTTACGGATCATTTTGCTCCTTTTCCTGGTGGTCACTTTGTTCTTCAATGATTTGGCATGGAGCCTCAACTTGACTTTCTGAATCCATTGTGCACAATACTCACTACTAAATATATAATTAATTATTGAGTTCGACCACCGTATAAATGTTTAGGGTTGACAAATAATGTATTTAAGATTAATAGACGGTAAACGACAATAATCACAAATCACGAAAATCAACTTCAAATTCACAAGTCAGTTGAAAACTTTATGAAAGTGCAAACGAATTCACAACAATGTGTATGGAGTGGCTATGGACGTTGTTAAGTGTGCTTTCCAAATCCGTTACATACCAGATGACTGCAAAAACTGCTTGTCAACGTATTTATTTAGCGTCCGTATATGTGTCCTTCTTGCTTAAATTGATTGTTTCGGGGAGTTGAAAAGCTGTGCATAACTACCATAACTATGGTGGTGGATATAATACAACATTTCTGGAAAGAGTACTGTTACTGAATACTAACAACACTCAAAAGTTATTGCTTATCGTCCTGGCAATGCTGAAGGCTGGGTGTTTATCGTATACAAAGCAATGTCAAATGACTTGTCAATTGTGGGGTACATTTGCAAATGTTATGTCAAGTGTGTGAAAGATAGCGAAAATTTTGGCAGGACAGTAACAATACAGAACTGATAAAATTTTTATACATTTCGAATTTTCCGAATCAACTGCTGTCAGCATATGATAACGCTCGCATCTCGATGTAGGCTATCTATTGTGTCGACCAATTCGCTACCGCTCGAAATATCGTTGCCCCAATCGACTGGTCTGAACGCAATGAAACGATTTTCTTATCAGCATTTGTACTTCCCATTGTTTATGCTAATTTACAGCGTACAAAACGAGTATTGAAGTAGAGTAGAAACAACGATAGAGATACCAGTCCGGTAAGCTCTGCTATTCGAGCTCAATTCAATTGCCGAATGCTGGCCCGAAGAAATTGTTTTCGTCACAACAATTTTGCAAAACAAGTTGAAGGCGAGTGCACGCTACAAAAAAGAGCAAACGCGTTTTCGCTATTAGTCAATCAGAGCTCATTGTTTTTGCTGAAGAATCGTGAGCAACGATCAATCGGTTCAAGACGGAGCAATTAACACAAATGTTTACATCGCTGAAGAATAAGATCAAGGAGGAAACGGGCAATGAGGTTCCGGCACTTCCCGCTCGCCTTCCTAGCTCCAATAGCAGTCGTTATAGTCGCGGACGATTATCCTCGTCAGCAAGCGTGGCGTCGCTTGATGATCTGGAACAGGTAATTGCGAGTTGATCGCTTGCTGGTCTTTGCCAAATTCAACATTCGATTTTTATTTGCATTGCAGAAGGAAACAGAAATTAACAATCTTCGCTCGCAATGCAACGATTTGACGTCGAAATTGTGTGAATTGTCGGCGCGATTGGAAAAGGTTGAGGAGGAGAAATGTCGTTTGGAGAAAACCAACGAGATTTTGTTGGAGTCGGTGCGAGTGGCGCAAACCCAAAAGGATTTGATGTCCACTGAACAGGAAAGTATACAAAATATTCAGCAGGCGGAGATAGAGAAGCTGAAAGTTCAGCTGGGCATCCGAGAACAAGAGGCTGTTGACCGTTTGGCTGTGATAAAAACAAACCAACAACAAATTGAAAATCTGAAGGGCGAACTGGATCGACTGAAGCAAATCGAACCAATGATTGAAGATCTTAAGGTAATTTAGTATTATCGGTAGAGGTGAAGTGTTTTGGGATCGTTATGCAGATTTTGCGAGTTGTTTTAAAGAGAGTTTTGCGTTCTTAACACGTTGATCATGCTTTTGAGTTTAGGTTTGCCGTCGTAATGGGAGTTATTTTTGGCTGGCGTTTACAATGCACAATTCATTGCATAAATTTTCACTATTCATTTAGACAGTGCACAAATTTAGAACTAATGACGTAATATTACAATTTGCCGTAGTGATTTAATGACTTTGCCCGACTGATTCTTATATTCTGCGACTAAGAACTAAAGCTGATTCCGAAAAGGCACCAAGCAAGATAATTTCCGTTACATATAAGCGAAGAATGAAATTTCTATATGAGAAATTTTCTGAACATTATGGAAATAACTAACAAAATGTGTTCCAAAACAAATTTCATTAAAAAAGATATCTTTAATGACGTTTGATGAAAGATATGATCGACTATTTCAGTTGCAAAAAATTGTGTGATTAGTTGAGAGTAGTCTTCGAACTAATTCGTGTCAAGTTTATTTCCTGGCTATAGACGAAATTCGAATATTTGTAACGATGTCTAAAATGCATTACAGGGAAATTCCATAAAAATCAGTCATTCTAAAAAATAAATTTAATAAAAAGAAAAGTTAAAAACATCAAAACCAAGCAGTTCCTACAGACCAAGAGGCAAACCATAGCCATCGCGACAACAATCATCATCCCTTACCTCGTAGTTGTCGCAGTATACATCCATCCGACCGCAAACAAAGTTGAGCTAAAACAGCAACAAACCGTAGATCATGGGAGGTTGACATAAACACTAGACATAGTATGTGGGGGAACATCTTCTGCTGTCCCGAAGTGAAAATGCTGAAAGACATTTTCAACGCCCAAAAACTATATATATATACTCAACGCCGTGGCACCAACGTTCCATAGGCTACACCTAAAGAAAAAATAAACGCTGATCAAACACAGACATTATACTTTCCAACTTCAATAGTCAAAACAACCATTGGAGAGGTGCTAAGACCAACATTTCAATAAATCAATAAAAGCTACATGAACTCTGAAAATGTCTGCACCGTGAACAGATCAAAGATCGAAGGCAACTAGACGACTTTGTTCTACCCAAAGACCTAGATGAAGCCCTTAACCACATAAACCGGATAATCATAGCTTGCGCAATCAATAATACAAACTTTAAATACACACCAAAATCATTGTGAAACAAACAACTGTAACTGTTGATAACTAAATTAAAATGTTGGATAAACTTTGTCAAGCTGAAAACACTAAAAACTATAAAAGGCTGTGGGAAGCACAATTGACACGCAAAGAAGCTGTGAAAAAAGAGAAAAGAAAATGTGGGAAAATAAATTCAATGAACATAACCAAAGCAACAAATATTTCTGGAGACCTACCGTAAATCATAACTGTAAGTATAACACTCTATTTCCGGCAAGGACATAATGGGACTCCAACAACAACTCCAAATTCCTAGAAATGATCAAGAACAAATACATTGCAACAACAGATACAACTTCCCTCATTTATGAGCTAGTCACAGTTTCCCCAAAGGACTTCAAAATTTAGGAACTTGAAAAAAAACTCAGAACCCATTCAACTAAAACCTCATCAGGCCCAGATAAAATTGAACATAGTGCAATCAAAGATCTGAACAACAACAATAAAGAACCATTCAAAGTATCAATTAAACGCATCTTCAGAAACAATCAAATACCACCCTCCCTTAGAAAAGTAAGATTTGTTTCCATACCGAATAAAGAGTAAACCTCCAAACCTAATTGAAAGTTACCTACCAATTTAGCTCCTCTACGTAACGTTTAAAAATAATCAACAGTCTCATTGAAGCCAGAATAAACATATTCATAAAAGAAAGAAAATTACTCAGTGATAACAGCTTCGCTTACAGTTAGGGGAAATCAGAAGATCCCTGCATCAAAAAATTACTCCCTGAAACCATGGCCAAAGAAATTTTGAATGCATACGAGAAGGTGGACATCAAATCACTAATGCAAGCCTATCAATATTTCAAGAAAACAGCAAAACACCCTACATTAACTGCATACAAAATTTGCTCAAACTAAGAATCCACACTTTGGAAATAAATTCAACGGAAATACGAAATGCACACAAGGGGATGTATATGTCCTATACTTTTCAACATCTACACTCACAAACTACATAAGATCACCAACGAGAATGAAAGACTACTAGAGTATGCGATTGACTTCATATTTATCAGTAACGGGAACAACTTTTCCATAAAATTTCACAATTTAAATAACAGTTATCAGTACTGGCAAAACATCGTAAAAAAACTTCACTTCGAAGTAAAACACAGTTAGACCTCAGCTATCCAATTCAACTCCAATAACCAACGGCAAAAACATTTCCAACTCAATGGCACGAACGTTAATTGGGTCAACAACTTCACCTACTTAGGCAGAGCCCTCAACAACAAAGGTAATGTCAGAAACCAATTCTCATCTACTCAAACTAAAACCAAAATCTACAGTAAAACTGTTAAGAAACTCCCCTAGGGCCTAAACTATATTAGGCCCAAACTCGGCCTTAGCCCTCCCAAGTTAATTAACACATTCAGAGCAATTATAAGATCATAGCTTGTGTCCAATTTGGCTTACATGGCAGATGAGCCGCAATATCTGTTCAAAATGATTGACTCTAACAAAGACGCTACATTAAAAAGATGTTTCGGAGTCCCCTAAACTGCTTCAAATACAATCGCACTAGCAATGGCCAAAGAACCCTCATCGAAACGAACTCCTCTGCTAACTAACAGCCAAAGAAATACTAAAAATTTTCATGACAGTGCATGCAGAAAACTACTCACTGAAAATATCAGTTCCAACTACACGCAAAAACACAGAAAATTCCTTAATATATTCAGCAATTCCTGATGGGGAAAAATAAACACAACTCCAAAGAATTTCTTTTTCGAGCTCAACAACTCTGACAATAACTTCATATACAATATGTACCTACTCGTTCACAACAAACTCACAAACTCCATACTTGCAAGAGTAAACTCATTAATTGACAGCCATGATCTTGTTTGCACGGATGCAGATAAAAACCTCCTAGGTACAGGATGCCCTATCAATCACCTCAACACAGAAACAACTGGTCTCCACAAACTCAACAATAACTCCTCAGTCAATAATGCAGAAATGATGGCAACATATCGAAAAGGACGCTAAAATATCATCGTATTTACAGACTCACAACACTGCATTAAACACTTAAAACATTAAATATATCCCCACCAAAATGAGAAAATACTTTAATGAAAGCAGCAAATAAAATTCGTCTTCTACTGGATCCCAAGAAACTGTGAGCGAACAACTCTCAATCTTATCAGGTACTGCGGCCAAATGAGGGAAACTGTGCTACCAACTACATAGAATGGAGCAACACAATAAAACTAACCAAAGAGAAAGTAAATGAAGAAAATAGAACGGAACACAATGAAAGTATGAAGCATCTAAAATACTGGCCATGTTTAAAAAGCATCCTTATATTCGATAAAAGAAAACCTTAGTTCGATGACATCCAATTAGACAGTAATGTAACTCAACAGATTGCAAATGGGGCGTACAACAAGGCAGAACTAAAGAAAGCGAACATAACTTGATCCGACCATTGCAGTTGGTGTAATAGTCGCGATGAACTAGAACATAAAATCTTCAAATGCTGTAATTTTGATTTAAAAAGTCGAGTCTCCTCCAGAGAAAAAATTTCAACCCCAACAAGACAAACTAAATCAGGCAACTGAGTAAATTCGAAGCTAAGGCAGAACTGTCATCATCCACAACTCAATCCCCACCAAAAGTTCAATCCAATAATCAACCCAACATTCCCAAGTGGGTAATCCTGCTAATAACAGTGACCTCAAAAGGGCTCGAACAACAACAACAACAACCAGCCTCAGAGCATTGAGATTGAAAAACGCTGACTGATGTTCACGGCACCATAGCCAAAACCACCTGCTAGAGAGTAGGAAGTCTAGCACAGTCTAGACAGTAGACAGTAGTAGTCTAGAAGTGTATTGACTCAAGTGCGTAAAACATTGTTTTGTGGAATGTGAAAAATGTGACAAATGTCTTTAAAGGGTAGAGAAGTTGTAAAATATTTGTTAGGACTCGCAACGTTTTTCCTTTGGCCCCTTTTTTTCTTCGACCTCAACAACAAATAACTCATCCGGAAACTCAGCACACCACAAAATGAAACACCAATGGACGGTTTTCAGTCATCTGTGGATAAAAAAGAAAAAGAAAAATTTCTTGAAGCATTTTTGCTTCAAAGAAATCATCTTCCCACCGCGAAGACAATCGTTCGAAGGCGAAAACGTTCTAGTTTCCTTTTTAAACCAAGTCAATTAAATTATTTAAAAATGTTTAATGAACAATCAACCATTAAATATGTGGCTTTAGAGCTGGTAGATTGACATTAGACACACTATTTACTCTCAAGCAAGTACTTTTCAACATTGAGACTTCAACACAGACGTTTGCCAGATTTTCCTTGTCTTTAAGTAATCATACAGCAATATGTATCGTAACGTACTGTCTCCAATAATGCTTCGCTTTTATATCCCAGCGAAATCAGTCTGTCTTACCAAAATGACAATGACGTCCATAACCTTGCATGTCCGTATCGATAACCAACTCACCGACTCTTTGGATACAAATACCGGACTAAAGCAGGGAGATGGGTTATCCCCTTTGTTTTTCAATTTAGCCACGGCATATGCCATAAGAAAGCTACCTGTCCATATAAAAGGAAAATTATTATACTAGTCAACCCAAGTGGTAGCCTATGAGGATGCTATCAAATATATGTCGCGGTCACTAACGCGGACTTTTCCTGGAACTCGACAGCGAAGCGAAATTAGTTAGGGCTACAAATAAATGAGAAGAAAACAAAGCTCATGACGCAGTCGAGAAGAAATACCTAAAATACCTAAAATATCGCAGTTGATGACGAGAACGCCGAATGAAAGAGATGAAATATGACAAAGAGGACAACTCTCTACAAAACCTTTTATTCAGTTCCACGATTATGAACAGCAGCAGCATACACAGGAAAACAAAGCTCCCAATATACAAATCTGTGATGAGACCTGTGCTCTGCTATGAGTGTGATATGCAAATATGTTGACGGGTTCTGAGGCGGATAGTTGGAGGGAAGCTAGACGGAGACCAATGGCCAATTTAGTACATTCATGAGCTGTATGAAATTTTTTCGATGTGGCCGAGGGTTCAACGGTTGTAAGACTGCGGAAGCTGCAATGAGCTGGCCATGTGAATCGTTTGGACGAACAACGGGTATCCAAAAAGGTATTCGCTGGGTAGTGGGGAAGTAGGGAAGCCGAGGAAACGCTGATCTGACTCTGTTGACGAAGTCAGTTTATCGCTGCTTGGATTTCAAAATTTGAGGACGCGGTCAATGGACCGAGACAGTTGGAGGTGCTTGCTGCAGGACGTGAAGGCCCGAAAGAGTTTGCAGTGCTTGTGAAAAAGATCACACACTTTACACTTTACATATTCCGAAACTATCGAAAACCCAGTGATAAAATGTTATTTTCTTTATAGAAAATTATATTTTCTATAGAACGATCTACCGGCAAACTGACTTCATCGCCAAGCTTTATTTTTTCTCGAGAGGCACTAAAACTTCTTCCATCTCGATTGTTCTCAAGTTGAAGGCTTTTTTTCAATCTGTATTTACGAAGCCCTCTAGAATCTTTGGCCCCCTTGTTTTATTATGTGAACCGGCCGTCGTTGGAGATTTTAATTACACGAAGGAGTTCTACATTTTGAAGTTCAAGAAACTGGCTACAAACCGTACACGCAGCTTTCACGTTTTAAGGCTCAAACAGACGTTTTCAAATAAACTGATACAAACAAATTTCAATGTAGGAACAATGTAAGGGAGGTAGAGAGCGGTTTACTTTAGCGGTTTACTAGTCTAGCGTTTTACTATTACTCGAATTGAAATACAAATATTACTTCTGGCCATGAACCATCTTAAAACGTACAAAAGATTGTTTACAACACACAGACAGCCACATCACAAAAAAATGCTACTAAACGTTTGTTTTCGTATGGTGTCGCCGATTATAAGTTTATATTATTTTGGTGAATATTTCACCATATTTTTAACCACCGTTTTATATCTCGAAAATGTTGATTAAGCTGTTTTCGAAGAAGCGCTTTAAACGGAAAACACCTTAATTCCTTCATTTTAATCCTCCAAGTAGGGGGAGCTAAGAGTTATCATGTCTTTGTAATGTCTAAGTAATCGGACAACAAGATAAAAATTATTCCTTCGAATCCTGGAAGTTTTGACAACGTATTAAATAATGAAAAGAAGCGTGATAATGGCCAATGTTCACGATTTTCGCTTAGTTAAGCAGTCTCGCAATAACATGGATTAAATTATGGTACTTTCATGTCATGGACCAGTCGCTAGTTCAATTTTTCAATTGTTAGTTGCGATAATCCTAAGGATCCTATTGGGAATAAACCTATATCCTAATTGTTTTTAGGCATCTTATAAATTAAGCTTACTGACACTAAACACAGAAAATTAAGCGAAGCATATGCATGGTTGCAATAAAAGCCTTAAAATTTTGCGTTGTTAATATTTAAAAATGATTTTTTTTCCTTCTAAATACTTTGGGCAATAAAAATTGGCTTTTTAATTCGGTGTCTGTATTTTTTGAGTGTTTTATCACAGAATTTTTAAAAGCAGAATTGTTAAATTATGGTTTCATATTTTCGCATATGTTTTTTAGTTTATTTAGATTAAGTACACTTAATTTGTTTGTGCTGTTGTAGTTCACGTTGTATTTTATTTAATTTTTTTTTACTTAAAGTGCTTCTTACATGTTTAGAGTTTGCTTACACAGAATTGGGTACGTATGCAATAGTTCATTTGCAATATTGACGTCTGAAGATCATACATTGATGACTTTCATTTTCATTTTGTCTTACAGGACGAATTGGAACGATTTCGTCATAGTGCACAGTTGGAAAAAAATAATCTCACAACAACTCTAGCGGCCATTGAAGAAGAAAATCGTCATTTGAAAAGTCGATTGCAAATCGTTGATCAATCGCGGTTAGAAATAGTTACATCACTTGGTGCCGATGAAAAAGTTCAAGCATTAGCACACGAACGGAAATTGCTTGAACAACATTTAGAAGAGGCTCATTTACAGTTGTCCGATATAAAAAGTTCATGGAGTGGTCAAAATTTAGCGTTAGAAACACAGTTGAGTCGTCTGTCCAAACAAGTTGCCGAAGAAACAACAGAGAAGCGGAAAGCAATGAAATTGAGAGACGAAATGAGTGAACGTGTTAAACAATTAGAATTTGATCTCGCAAAGTGGAAGGAAGAAGTAGAACAACGTGATAATAAGGTAAGGATCAAGTTCTTTTTATTGAAGTTAGAAATTATTTTGATGGTTTTCTACTTTTGAAAATGCGTTTATTTGAAAAGACAGTGAAAAGTTAGATGCGCAAAAGTATTTGCCAAAGTTAAACCGCTATCCAAAGATTAATTGAATTAGATGTCATCAGTTGTTATTACTATTCCAAATTCCATCACGTAAAAAAGTCTCCTGTTTAGAGTCGATGCAGATTAGGAGTTTATTTTAGATTTTCGAAAGAAGGTCAGCGTTGTTGGATACTATCACTAAAAGCTTCATGGCGCGTGTAACAGCACTCACTCAATTAATGGCCAACGTAGGGCGGCCCAGTACATCAAGAAGACGATTCCTTATGAGCGCTGTGCAGCCGGTTCTACTCTATGGGGCAGGACTTTAGGGTGACGCTCTCAGCAAAGAGTTAGACCGAAAGCGGTTGGCACAGGTGCTGATACAAAAAGCGCTGCAAATAGCCTCCGCGTATCGAACAGTTTCCCCAACGGTAGTGCTGGCGATCGTCCTCCTCGCGAGGGAGCGCAGAAATGTTTACCTGCACAGTAGCGAAGACAAAAGAAAAGAGGTTACCAGGGAGAAGAGACAACCGCCTCCTAGCGATTGGCAGAAGTCCGGAAAGCAAGACATAAACGGAAGGTGGACTGCACGCCTCATCCCTGATTCGAGGCCGTGGCTCAATCGAACGCATTTTGAGAGTTATTTCTACCGGTTTTGCAAACCTGCAAAAGATTGACGTATCACGGTCTCCTTACCGCGTGTTTTGTACAGCTTATCCCACATGTTTCTCTTGCAAAACATGGAGTAAGCAGTGCGATAACCTCTTTAACGAAAAATGAGAACTCATCCCGGAAACTTTGTTACCATAAATGGTTAGAACGGTTGCCAAATGAAATTGCGTGGCATAATATGCTCGGGCAGTTCTGATACTTAAAGATGGCATACTGGAGCGTCGGGATGCAGAGGTACCTTTTCTAGCACTTCCTTCGGCTCCCTTCCTTCCGGCTGGAGAAAGGATTCCCGTAATTTGAAGGCGGCTCTAGGCGTAGGAACACAGGAATGTGTCAAACGGTTCCAAGCTAGGTGCTCAGGTGGACAGAGGAGGTTTTTGGTGGGTAGTTCAGAAGGATTGCAGGTCTGGGAGTACGTAACTCAGGGCGTAAACAGCCTTCGCATCCCTACTACAGAAAATTATAGTTTCATGTATTAAAGCCTCATGTCAGTATTCGCAGTCAACCTTCACACAGATTCACCTTCACCGATGTTTTTTCTGTTGGATTAATGCAAGAAACAGGCTGCGTTGTTCATCGTCGAAAAGATTGTAAGGAAAAGCATTTCTATTTATTTTTTAATTACTTATACTCCCATAAAATTGGTACAACTTCTCTAGTCACTGCCCCCCAAAACAGCGGAATGTTACTTGATTTATTTACTTCCTGCAACTTTTCTTGCTCCATTTTAACTCTTATTTATTAGCTTGACTTGTTTCGTCCATCCAATCAAGTGTTTATTCAGTTTGGATAAGTTTAGAAAGCTTTTTGCTGTCATTATAATCATCAGTGCTCAGTTTTTCTATCTCCGATTTTTTTGTTGCTGAAAAAACGGAAGCAAAAGAATCGTTTATGTTGTGTTTTTCAAGAAGTGAATTAGGGTGTTGCTATAAGGACAGAGATTTTATTCTATTTCTTTCCAAATCACTGAGGTACTTGGTATATCACAAACTCTAAAATGCATATTTCCCTATTAAGCATTTTCAGATCCAGCTTCGTAGTGTTCTCTATTAAATTTCACCCTGAGAAATTGAATACTAACCACCACAACGTTTGCTTCGGGCATTTACAGTGCACCTCAAGCAGGCATCACAATTCCGCATCTGCAAAAAAAAGCTCTTGCATTATACATAGGGGCAGATCTAGCAGATCTACTGGTGCCTCTTCCGCACAATTACAAAATCTAAATTTACTACACGCCAGAAGGTCGAGTCTTTGGTCAACGAGAATCTCAGTATAAACCTTTGCTTTGTCTTGTTTATTCCGATACAAAACAAAACATTTTGTCATAAACTTCGAAGACGAGTTTTGACGTTTGGAACCCTAGAAGTCTTCACTAGACTTCTTTTTGCATTCCATAATCCCTATTTTCCTTCAGGATTCTATGTAATGTAAATGTAAATTGTTTGAGATACATTGATAGGTTCAGTAACGTATGAATGCCATCGAAGCTCTTCTTTTTGTTAGTTAATCCTTCTATTGATTATCTTTGACTTTTATATGCTTCGGCACTTAGTACAGGTTAATCATATTATCCAAACTTAACGTTATTTAATGGGTAACAGCAATCTGGTGGTATTCTCATGGTAATCGTCAGGGATCCTGATATCTTTAGGATTGTTTCGCTATCCAATGGTATAGCTTTATTTTGAAATTTTCATCCTCTTTCTATGTTGAGTTGTGCGTTTAAAGCCATAGAACTCAGTCCGAAAGATAGTTAGCATTCTTCATCGGTTGGAAATATTAGCTTCTAATGTAACTAATTCCTTACACGTCATGCAACTATTCGTGTACCATCGAATCCGTTCCCTCTTGTCACTCAGCACTATATAAAATTTATTAATGTTGCCCTTGTGCGATCCGAAATGTATATTGGGACACTTTGGCTACTTTAATTGGTCTTTGTGTCCGATTCGGCGCCATTCCATAGTTCCTCGTAGACGATCCTAATATTTTAGATTTCGCTAATATTTCTATCTTTTATTGAACTGGAGATCGAAATAAAAATCTTGCATTGGCTGTTTTTAGACATACCCTTATGGCTCTGGTAATACAGATTCATACAAAGCACTGAACTCAGTGGATTGCACGCCTCGCTTTGCGTTCTGCGACTTTGTCTGTTCAGGCCACCGTTACGCATAGATGATTAATGATCCGATCATGACAGTGTACATCCGCCGCAAGATTGCAGTTTAGGAGTTATCAGGTCTCTGACAACCTTTGCATGCACCACTTTAATGTGCACGTTTAGGTAAGTGTGCAGTTCGAAGTGAGCCGTCAACTCCTTTCGTATACTTGCGGTAAACTTAGGTGTACTTTGTGTGCTTCCTGATCAAGATATTTATCCTACGACCCAGTTGTCTGGCTTTCTTGAAACGCACTACCTTCAAGTCCTTTGCAATGATAACTGGTGACGAGTTGAATAACATAACTATGACGTTCGTCTCATGGTCCACGTTTATACAACTTAGATTTGACGAAATTTTATGTGAAGATCCTCACACGACCGCCTATAATTCTCTTTCTCAAATGTCGCGATAAAGTTCATAAATATGATATAATTCATAAACGCCTTACCTCTAAAAGCATCGAAATCGGCAGTCCTGCTATGCTTAGCATTGAGACGTTAATAATAGCGAGAGCCATGATTTGAAAACCGGCCGAAATGACTTGTACTCCATGTAGTAAATGCATTTGTATTTAATTAGAATTGAAAGAAACAGGATAATAACGATATTTATTGTTTTACTTTCAGGTTAAGTTACTTGAAGAAGAAATCGATGAATTATCGTCAGCTTTAAGGGAATGTCGCTTAGAGAATGAAGAGGAGGTAGCTTTTTTCCGTAATAATGTTGTAAGTAACATGGGAAATGGTGACATATCATCTTAGAGTTAAAAACGCACAACAGGGCTTGAACCTCGCTTTATTGGCTTTAAAAAAACAGTTGCAATTGAATTTATTTTGGGTTAATTTTCAGTTAACGTTTTAAAATTACAATTTAGTTGGTAACTAACATTTTTCAAGTATTATATTTGTTATGATTTGGATTTGAATTGTTCAATATTATTATGTTAAAAATAAAGCATTTATTTTACAGCACACATATATATGGTTTTTCTTTTAATCAGATAGATTGGCTTTTCATTTTAAGCATGGTTCTAAATTCAGATGGATACGAAAAAATTCAAATTTGAACTAACATCTCAAAATTATTTGGTTTGTGGATTTGAACATTGATTCGATGGGACGAAAAGACTGTAAATAAATCAAGCCAAGATTGATTTATAAAAATTTTAAATGTGGCATGCGATTAACACTTTCTTTGTTTTATCATTGATTAAAAATTTTATTTCTACTATTCGCTCCTAATCGCTGTCTGTTTGTTGATCTCACATTTCAGGACTCTCAAAAAGAAGAAATAGCTGACCTTAAAAATCGCCTTAGTTCGGCTGATGAACGATTCAATGAATTCGTTGAGAAGTCGGAACAAATAACTCAAGCTTTAAGGAAACAAAGTGTTACCCTTCAAGAGCAGTTACAGGAAATAACAAACGCTTATGAGACCGAAAAACAGGAAAAACTTACAGCACTATTACGAAACGCTGAAATATCACAAAGTGAAGAAATACTAAAAAAGGAACTTCGTATCGAAAGAAATGAAACGCTCGAACTAGTTGACAAATTAGATGAGTGTGAGAAATTGTTGCACGCCAAAGACGACGAAATAGTTGATTTAAATAAAAAATTAGATGACCTAAACACAATTATCACTAGTCAAAACGAGCAAATGACACAAGTGCATGAGCTGAACACACAACTGAATGAAAAGAATAAGGTAAAATGAATATTTAAATATTTAGCGAATTCTCAATTCAATTGTCTTTTAAAATCGCAGACGATAAAAATCTTGAATCAACGACTGACTGATTTAAAGAAAACGTTGCAACATGAAATCAAAAGCAGTAATTTTAGTGAAACGAATGTGCTAATGGCTGGATCGGTGATAGGCTCTGAAAAGGCAATTCACCACGAAGCAAGAAGCAATGGCAATACTACAGCCGGTTCAATTATCATGGATGAAGTGAATTTTAAATATTTGAAACATGTGATAGTGAAATTTCTGACTAGTCGAGAGGTGAGTGCAAAATATATCCTTTCATATTCTCTGAAGAAAATTCCCGGTGAACCTATGCATGTGTTTGCTCCAATCAAAAGGATTTTCACTAAAGGAATCCATTTATAACATTATTTTAACATTGTTTTGTAGACTATTATGCTCATTGAAGAATTGTTTTTAGTATCCATATGGTTAGCAACGTGTAACTTTGATAGGCTTGGAAAGTTTCAATTGAAAATACCTGAAAATGGAGCAGTGCAAAATTTTCATATTTTTATGAGTTTCAAAGAAATCGTTGTTTTTTAATGTTTTTGTACATACATATATACTTCGGGAATAAGTTGCTCCCTTCCTCAGTTTAATGGTAAATATTGCAAATTTTCTTTCACAGAATTATTTCATAACGGCGATGGTTCAACGTTGGTTTGAATTTGGAAAATTCCTTTTAGTTCTTTGTTGAGCTGAAATATTGTACGTAGTATTGTTAATGTTTTGAAAGAAGCAACAAATCTTTTGAACGACTTTAGAGTCTTTTTAGATACACCCAAATGTGAAAAGAAAATCATTTACGATTATGTTAAATCTAATTTATATCACGTTTGATTCGGCGGAATTTTAATTGATCGCAGGAAAAATGAAAGCAAAATTTTTTGTTGCAATTAAGATAGGTTTTACGTCCGAAGTGCCGCAAAAGTATTCTCGTCCACTCAAGAAACGACTTCCTTGACAACCTAAGAACTTAGCTAAGAACTAACTAAGAAAAGATCGTCCTTGAGATGATCCTTTCCGGAAGTGTGGTATATAGAGCAATGTTATTGCTAATTACACCTTCCACAAACCCACGACGCAATCTGACGATCAAATATGCCTTTTTTTAATTTGAGAACTTTGGGATGAAGTTAAAGTGTTGAACGTGGACACCTTCAGTTTGGGCCTAATCCCACGGTCTCTATAGATGGGGTTGAATCAATACGCCAATCAACACTCCCCATAAAGATGGGATACCAATTCCTACCCCAACACACGATACCCGAGACACAATTGGTAAGCGCTCAATACTACTTTCTGGTCACATTCAACCACAAACCACCACGTTTCACCCAGGATAGGTTCCTCAGCGTGTAGGGTGATGACAGTAAACTGCCATGAGCGTCCCCCTAACCCGTCGTTCAGATCAAATCTCTGATTATGTTGCGTCATCCTCTAGTTTGAGAATGGTTACCATTTTGGACCCTGCATCCGGGTATGGTGACCCAACCGCGGGTTCGTAGGATCAGCAATGCCAAGATCAGAATTAATGCAGGTACTCGGCACTTATTCAGACCACCTGCGAGAAGAACTTTGGGATAGAAGTGTGCCTTAAAGTATCATTTGTCACGCCTTTGTGGATTTTACTCGCTGGCTTCGTCTATTTCATCAAGCTTTTCGCCGTGCAGCTTATCCCCTCTTTTGTATGAAAAGTATATGTACAGGCAACTTATGTCTTTCCTACACAAAATTGGAATTTTGTCAGTCAGGAATCGGATGTCATGTGTTCTCAGAAGAGCTTCCAAATGTGTTTCATCAGACTGTGAACGTATTCATTTGTAAATTGCGAAGATTCAAGGTTGTCTTCTCTCAAATTATAGAAAATAACGCAGTTCACTCCTGCATGATCCAGCATCTCAAAAAATGAGCGCTTAGGCCATTGCTCCGTGATTCTGCTCGTTGTATAATTCTCACAGAGTTCCACCTTTTGTGGAGCTGTGAAAAGCTACGATTTTCAGCAAGTCGATATTTTTTTGTCCATTCGGCAGGCTTTTTGTAAGCGAGACAAAAGCAAAAATTCCTTGCTTTTTTCCATAAGTGGGAAAGTAATACCAATTCATCGATGTCAGCGTACCGCAAAATGCCAGCAGCAGCTAATTGTGTTAAAAGTCGCTGGTATTTCGGGCGTGTTTCTTTGCAACACGTCAACCATTGTCGAGTGATTGTCTATTATTTCTTCTACAATTTTCACGGAAATGAAATAGTCGTTGCGGGAGACGTTGCATTAAGAATTGGGTATTTGGCACGGTGTCTCCTCTAGGTGTTTCTACCCTCCTTGCTTAAGGTTCAACGGATATGCGATGTTTGCCCGTCGCTGCAGATGAACATTTTTATTCCGTACAATTTGCAATTTGCAAAAGATCCCATAGATCTTTAATCCGAGCTCAAGCGTGTTCTGCTCTTATTGCATTTCGCGTATTCTTGTCGTCGATTTTGCAAAAGGTCCATGAAATTGTCGTTCCGGCATAATAGCTCGGTGCTAATTATCCAAACTCTGAGTTCTACAGATCTTTTAAATTTGTACGATTGTCCTTTCCTAGACCAGCAAAATATAACAATTCGTTGAAAGTAATCAGCTCGACTATAACTTTTCGTTTTTACGAAATTTTGGACGATTGTCAACGATTACCTCTGACTTTGGACCGATTTATGAATTGGGTTCCCGAACAATATTTGGGAACATCTCTTGAGTGAAGAATAGTGTTCAAGTTTCCTTTCAAGTTGCTCTTCTTTCGCTGAGGGCAAGAAAACTCGAAGGGAATGGCGTCCCATGGTCTCACGTGCGTTAAGCGACCACCGGAAACTATATTTACCTTTGATAATAGATCATCGACGGCCTTCCGCCCTCACAATCTTGCTGATCGGTCTCTTCTTCATGAACTTCTTTTCCGTCGGCTTCATGCGAACTTCACCTGAAAATAAGTCAAGGCGACGGTCACGTAAATTGTGCTTAACATCTGATGCACTCCTTTCATCCATCGGGTTAGCCGAAGTTCAAGCTTCATTCATGAGAGAAAAATTTGTGCCTTCAAATTCAACGATTCAACAGCATAAACACGTCGGAATACACATGAAAGATCTGGCAAATGTAAGTGAGATATTAAAGATGTTGGAAAAGATGAATAGAAGAGATATGTTTAAAAAATGAACTATAGGAAGTTTTTGTGTTTTGAACGTTAAGACGTTTCATATTGAAGTTTGCACAAGAGCCAAAGACTTTGGTACGGGTGATATTATTACTATGTTCAGGTGGCCAGCGCGCGCAGTTGTTGTACAAACGATCTCAGCAAGCCAACAATGAGGTTTATCTCACTAGAATCAAATGGCGACACAATAACACTATGCGTAACAAATCAGCTAAAAGAGTTATGTGCATTATGTTTTTGAACAATAGATGGTATAGTTCTAGAATTGATTCAAACTATTGGCTCAAAATTTTACCCAAATCAAAATTGTTATACTGCTTCTTCCAGGACTACAGCCCGTATCGGGCCTAAAATAAGCCCGTCTCGTCCTTCGCTTCCTGGAGCTAGCGCCTCCAACTGTCTTAGTCCATTGGCCACGTTCTTCAATTCTGAAATCAATGAACTGTCTTCGTCAACAGCGTCAGACCAGTGTTTCTTCGGCTTCCCCACTGATCTCTGCCCTTCATCTCTCACAACAGATACCTTTTTTGGCATCTGTTGGTTGTCCATACGATTCACATGGCCAACCCATTGCAGGTTCCGCAGTTATACAGTGAACAACCATTTCATACAGCCCATGGTTGGATCGAATTCGCCATAGGTCGCCGTCTAGTTTCGCTTCAATCATCCGCCACAGGACAAGGCGCTCTGAAGCGTTCAATATATTTGCGGACGCTTGAGTTAGGGCCTATGTTTTACACCCATAGCATAGCGTAGGTCTTATCACAGTTTTGTCGCTTAGAACTTTGTTTTCCTGAATAAAGGGTTTTATTTGCGTGTTGTAACTTTCAGTGTATATCGTCTCCTTCATGAACGATTCTTTTTTATTACATTATACTTATTTGTTTTCAATTTTGGTTCAAGATGTGTTCACACCTACTACCTATTTATCAAGTCCATACGGTTCAAATATTTGCAGGTTGAAGCACGTCATTTAATACGAGCTGTGGCAACCCTTTTGCATTTGAACCAAGACGAAGAAAAGCTTCTACATGATACGCTAACATGGAAAATGAGTTGGTTTGGAACAAAACCGGATCATGGCCATGGACAACATGCGTTCTCTATACCGCCAAGTTAATATCGCGCTATAATTTTTAATGAAAACATAATTGTTAAAGGCATTAGCTTAAATGTCTAATTTTAAGTGATATTACATCAATTTTTCCATTTTTGAATTTTGCTACCAAAAACCGAAAAAACATAAAAAACCAAAACACTAAGATAGATTGCTGATATCATTCGTTGAAACAGTATTCGATATCAACATCTTATCTAATCACGAAGAACTCCAAAGAGGATTGAGGTTTATTATTATTGGAAGTGACAATAAAAAACACATTTTTTAAATGTTCACAAAAAAAAAACCCGAAACAAATGTAATCAATGAACCTTAACAGAAAAAATGCATGCAAAACAAATTTTTTAAAAAGTATTATTTGAATAAAAAAAAGTGGAATTTTGTAATTTAGTGAGTTGCAGATGTTAATGAAAGTATTATCATAACAGTTATTTAATTAAGCCTCTGCTATTATATCAATTCGATTTCATGTTATTCAGACGATTATATTATTCGCGTAGCCAGTTGATGCAGAAATACAAATAACATTCAATAGTTATGCAAAAAATACACAAAATTATGAACTAGATTTAAATTTCCATTAATTTCGAAGAACGATCAGCTATTTATTGATCTATCACCAATAAAACAACGCGATAAGTAATTTCACTCAATACCACAACATTCCAAAACAACTATTGACTGAATAGCATTTATCAGAAAGATAATAAGTTAAGTCAAATATTAAAAATTTGTATATTATTAATCGGATTAATTAGATAATATAACCAATTGTTTGTACATTGATATAATTGTGAAATTTTTTGTTGGAATCGTTCCTTGTTTTTGTAGATGTGCTGTGCGAACTGACACATAATTTTCAAATTATGTATTAGCATAAAGATGAATTGTAAAGTAATAATTTAATATGTTGGTAATTTATAAACAATTTTATTTTAACTATATAACATTCTTTTGAATAAATTATTATATGCGACATATGAAACTAGTTTTCATTGCGTAATTGACAGGATTTTACCACGCTTCATCACGCTTTACATCAGGCAAGCTGCCTGTAATGTGCTAAGAATATCCGACCATCTGGCGGAGTTGAAGGCATTTTTGACGTCAAGTGTCACTAGCAAGACAACTCGTTTGGAATCAAATTGTGCGCTTCGGCTCGACGGACTGCATTAACCACTTCCATGATGGCATCGGAAGTGGATCGCCCTGCTCTAAAGCCATACTGCCGAGGAGAAACATCCCCTGCAGCACGAATTGTGTCCAGCATACAAAGCGGACGGTATGTAGAATGCAGCCCGGGGTCCCCTTTCCCCTTGTTAATTAATACGAGCCTCGCAACCTTCCAGCGAGATGGAAATACACCTTCTCTCAGGCAAGCGTTAAACACATTAAGTAGCAAGTCAGGCACACGCGGAAGACCATTTGTAGCACCTCAGTTATTATGCCGTCTGGTCCTGGTGCCTTTCGAGCTTTCATAGAAAGCACCGCATCCTCCAGCTCATCTTTTGTGAACAATGGACATTCCACTGAATCTACCTCGTGGGCAGCATCAACACGGACAGGATGAGTTGGAAAAAGCGCCTGCACTATGCCGTCCATCTTGTCTGCTTGAAGTAAACACGGCTTGCGTAAGGTACCGAGCTTACGCCACACTACCTTGTAGCCGAGCCCCCATGGATCCCTGTTCATGTCGTCCGCAAGTTCTCGCCAGCAGCGTGCCTTACTCTCATTGATGAGTCTTCGGAGTTCTTTCCTCGCTGACCTGTATTCTGCCGTCCTATTGGATGCTTCCTCTACGCTTCTCGAGCGCTGAGCTGCCCGTCGAAGTCTGTGACACTCGCCTCGTTTGTCTGCGATATCTGTTGACCACCAACGTACAGCAGGCTTGTCATGTCCAGGCCTCCGTTGAGGCATAGATTAGCTATAGGCAGAACTGATGAGGCTCATCGTTGACTCCATCATTCCCTCGACTGGATGTCGTTGCGCCATTCAGAATCACATCGGCGAAAGTCTCCACGTCTATTTTTCTAATGTTCCACCCGGGAGTGAAAGATCGTTGATACGAGCGAGGAGTGGTATCGCCGATCTTGAACGCGATGTATTGGTGGTCATTCGCTGAATAATCCTCGAGTACTCTCCAGTTCAACGTCGTCGAAGCGAGGGACTCCGAGGCGAATGTCACATCTGGGATTGTTCCTTCACAGCCCCAGCGCCGAAATGTCGGTACATTACTGGTATTTAAAACCACCAACCCAGTTCTCGCCGACATGTCCAGAATGCGTTGCCCTCTGGAATCGGTTTGAGACATGCCCCACTCAACGGCTCTCGCGTTGAAGTCTCCTGTTACGAGTACTTTGCCATCTGTATTCAGAACAGCATCCTCCAGCGCGTCCAGTCTAGTTTGAAAAGATGGGATTAACTCATTTGGCGTCAGATATACGCTGAAAAACGTTATACCCGGGCACCGAATCCACACAAAACCATCTCCTCGGCCGTGACTCTGGATCTGGAGTCGCATGCTGCCCCGAAACCAAACGGCAGCAGTATGGGAGTCATCGGAGAGCCAGGCTGGTGAGGTCTTGTTTCGATGTTATTTGCTCAGCAGCAGCAGATCAGCCCCCTTTTCTCTGGCGAACTGCTCTAACAAATCTTATGCATTGATGCTACGATGCAAGTTAATTTGAAGGGCCCTGATCATCATCTCAGAGCTTGTTTTTCTTTTGCTAGTGCCTCTCTAAAGATTGGACACGCGCCTGTACCTGCAACGTGAAGGTGCTCTGTCGGTTGAGAGTTATGATGATTAGATAACAAACAGCGCGGAGTCTCAGTGCATTCTTTTATCTTATGCCCACACGCTCCACACTTTACACACTTACTGCGGTCAGGGCCCTTGCAATTCGAAGTGGTGTGCCCATATCCAAGGCACCTGTTCCATCGAACTGGGATGGCTCGACGGCGAATTCTGCACACCACCCAGCCAATTTGTAGTTTTCCTTTGGCCAGGAGTTGTGTAGCAACTTTCTCCGTTACGTCGAATATGGCCAGCCTTTGCCCTCGGCGATTCTCTGGAGTAAGCTTTACTTCTGCTAAAGTTATTTCGGGGAACTCCTTTTGAATGGCTTCTTCAATCTCAGCCGGGTCGGCGATGCAGTCCAGGTCCCTTATTTCCAATGAAGCCCTTGGCTCCAAGGTAGAGACGGTGGCTTTTGCCCCAAGGACGTCCTTTATTTTATCGCGGAATATCGATTTATCTGAGGAGTCCGCTCCAAACTCGACGAGTAGCCCTCCGGACCTGATCGATCGTAGAGTTTTAATAATCGTCCATGTTTCCTCAGGCTTGATATTCTTGCGGATATCGCGTTGAACGTCAGAGTAGCTCCTTCCGTCAGTGGGCTTCACAAGAATGGCGTCGCTTTTTTTCTTGCTCTTTTGTCCACGGTATTTGTCGTTGTTTGGAAAGGCACTGTTTGCTGGCTAAGCCTGTGTTCACGTTTTGCGGATTTTTTTGCCGCCTTAGATATCTGGCTCAGCGTTCTCTTTACGCCTTCTCTCCTGTTCGCTCTCAAGAGGGCTAGCAGCTGTCCTCTTGATACTGGGGAGGAAAGGTTGGGCGACTTTAACGTACACCGTTTGTTCTGGATGTTCTTCTTCCAACTTTTTCCAAAGTCTCCTGTTGTGGCAAACTCGATCCATGAGGTCGTCGAGCTCAAACACTCCATTTTTTACATCCTTACTAATTGCTTTTTGATTTATGTACGCTCCTTGCATACGTTTGACATTTTTTTGTCAACCATTCTTCCTCGCAATGGTTTCCGCAATAACCTCCTTAACCATCAGTTCTTTTTCGCCGACTTTCTCCTCCGGTAGCTTAGGGTCTATGCTGTTAGTTCCTCCTACTGAGGTCGATTCAACAGTAGCAACCTTCGGAGTGAGGTGGTCGTAAACCTCTGGAGCCACATTTACTACCGGCCCATCACTGCTTCTTCCGCTTGGTGCTGAATGAGACCGTGATGGTGAACGCAAGGTTTTTCCACTACAGGCAAACCCGCTAAAATAATCATTATGGTTGTCAGAATTATGTCCTTCGGCTCGTTTGTTCGTCCCCTCTGCATTATTCTGTTTGCTCTGTTTTTTGTTGTTGTTGTTGTTTTTCATCATTTTGTTCTTAAGGGTCCCCTCTCAGAGCCGCTAAAATAGTGATAAAATAAGGTATAGTATATGTAAACTGTTTTCCCTTACAAGTGATAGGACTTATGCACTAAGGAATAAACTACACCAAATTAAGCCTTATATATCGATTAAATTGTTTGTTGTGTAAGCCTTAGACTAAAGTTTACACTCATCATTATTTATGCCTCATCATAAGGTATATATAATGATCAAATCTGTAAACCTGATTGCTTATGACATGGACCATGTTAAATTAAGGTATAAAATAAGGTAAAGTATATGCAAGTTGTTTTCCCTTAGAAGTGATAGGTCTTATACACTAAGGATTAAACTAAACCGAAATAAGCTTTATATAATCATTATGTTGCTTGCTGGGTTGCTAACGACTGCATTGAAGTATGTGAAGTAAATCATTGATTTAAGTCAAATAAAAGTTTTTTTCAATAAAAAAAAGTAACTAAAATTGAAACCTGCTCATCAAATACGCACAAAACTGGTGTCAGAAGTGGGATATTTGGGGAAATAAAATAAATAAAACCAATCTAGTCTTCCTGGGAAATAAAAGCATTTTGAATTTTATCAATTTATGTATGTATATTTCTCTTTATTATATATCAAGTGTTCAATGAGATTTCATATCATTTATACTTATTAATTTTTCATTTTCAGTTAAGTTGACAGTGTTCTTTCTTTGTATGTTTGTGTTGTACATAAATTTAATGCAACATTTATATATGTATTATTATTATAATCCTGTACTATCCTTTCGTTTTCATTAATGTTCTCATTTAATTTTTTTGTTTTTGCTTTTAACTAAAATAATGGTTTCTTCTATATAATCTTAATTAAATTAAGATTATTTTTATTCTCGCTTCATACTTTTCTTTTCTTGTTGAAATCATTTCATAAATGATTTCTTTTTTTTGTTCAAATTTATAATTGGAAAAGTTTTAGAAACTTTTTTGTTAAATAATTTGTTACTCATTTCGTTTTTACTCTCAATAATATAAAGACATTTCATTGGTGACAATCATACGTGTTACGTTGGTAATTTATTAAATAATGAGAAATGTTTTTTATTAGCTTATGCATTTCTGTTTGGTTAATGTTTTTCTGGAAAAGATATTTGATGCTTTAAATTTTATTTTATTTCTACTTATGTTCATTTGGTTTTTACATTTTCTATTGTTCAAGTGATTTTTTGGCTGCTTTCAGGCTGACATTTTTGTTTTTTTGAAATATTTCATTTATGGTTCTGTTTTTGTTTATGCTTGCCAATTTATTTTTTGTTCATCGTAAGGCTAGAAAAATAATAAGTTTTATTTATAAATTGAAAAGTTTTTTTAATGTGTATGTTTCACTAATTAAAAAATGTATTGATGATGTGTTGTGAAGACTGTTTCAGTGAGTGTTTTGTTCTTTTTTCTATTCCTATAAACGGTTTGAAGAAGAAAATCCTCCGTGGATTGATTAGATTTATTTCATTTGTGATTATAAAGTAAGTATTATTTGTTTGATGTGGTACCGTAGCATTTTTTCAGAACGTTTTCCAGTGAAAGTTGCAATGGTTCACTCCATGTTTAAGATCGCAATTGGACTGATTGACATTAAGGATACTTTTAATGAGATAGAGAAATGCATGGTATATTACGTTTGTTCAATGAAAATTTTACGTATATTTATATAATCGTGTTAGAGACAGTTGAGTTTAGTACTTAATATTTGAATACTTCTATATATTTATAAATAGACTTATAAAATACAAAGGTATTATCTAGTACATTCGGTTTATTTTTCTTTTTCAGTTTATTCTCTCTGTCCTGACATTGTTCACCTCGTAATGCTGAAATGGTTCATTTCGCATTGACCTTATCATTTTGATTCGCATTTGTTTTTGTTGTTATCTTGTTTGTATACCTAATTCAAAAAGAAAGCTTAGCTTTTAATGATAATTACTAACTAAATTTTAAGTTTTTAATACATTTATGTATGTGTAACATTTAACATTTAATCATGTCGTATTTTGTATTTATTTTTTCGTTTTATTTATTCCTAGTATTTTCTGTTTAAAATTATACACGAGTACATACATTTGTTTATTGTATTATTTTAATATATTTTTACCTAATTAAAAATTTCCATTCTTGCTTTACTTAAATATAAATACATTACATGTACAACTCTATTAATTACACTTAAAATTTATTTTTATATGTAGTTAAAGCATCATTGTTTCACTTCTTTTTTACGTAAGAAAAAAAAAAATTTATCTTTGACAATTGAAAATTTCTACAATAAACTCAGACTGTTTTCCTTTGAAATGGTTTAATAAATTGCCACATAAATATATATATATCGCATGTCTGATTTTAATTAATCAACATATTTTCACAACATTAAAGTCCCATAAAACTTTAAATTTACTCTTAAATAATTTTAAAATAAAAGATAAATTAGCCATACATGTTTTCTCAGCATTTTCATCAGTAAAAAAAACCTGATCATCACTTATTGATTGACGTATTGTCGTTTCAAGGAGATGGAAAATGATGGAGAGGTTGAAAAAATAGTATAACATATTATTCTAGTTATGGCCAGTCCAAAATTTTGTCGCGCATTTTCAGGATGCATGGGATTGGATATAACTTACTAGGAGACCAATAAGATTTACAAACTGTCAAACACCCATGTCCCTTGACAAATGTACTAGCCAGTCTGTCCTAAACTTTGATCAACATCGGATGAATATTAGATTAATACAAATTAAGTATCAATAATTACTACAGACATTCTTGTTATATTTTTTCTTACCATGAGGAGGCCCAGGCTGATATACGGACAAAAAAAAATTGATAGTGTACATACTGAATCTAGTCCATAATTATCCATGTAAGGACCACTCAGAAATGGTTTGAAATGTTTAAAGCTGGAAAAGAAGCATTTATAATGAAACCTATGTGGAACATCTAGTCAATTTTAGCAATGGCGATTTTTTTAAGTCCTGAAGAGAACAAAACTTGCAGACCACAGATAAACATCTGTAGTCTCACCGATAAACATATAATTAACATTGGAAAACGTTGAAAGTATGGACTCATTTCATTGAACTGTCATTCCTGATTTGATGGAGATTGGGAAAGTATCCAACCTTGAAAAGTGAGGATCGCATGAAAACGAAACAAAACCCAGGATGTTTTGTCAATTTTGACAATTACGTTCTTTAAAGCTTGTGCTGTCAAAGCCAAAATTCACCGTGGATTACATCGCAGAAAATATGGATTTATCTCATGGAACTGTCTTTCGTCATTTCAAGGTGATCGAAAAAGTATCCCACCGTGGAAAGGGAGTACCGCATAAGAACCAAAGTTTCCAAAGAAATGCTTATGTGGACGTAACAAAAAAGAGACACAGAATGACGGGAAATCGTTCCAAAGACAAAAAAATCGAAAAGAAGGTCGATAGGAGAGAGCCACAGGTTGAAAAGAGAACCATCTGTAAACTGTTTACGAACAGGTGACGCTAAATTCATTTTTTATCATGATGTTAGTAAATTGTCAGTAATGTCAGTTATTGAAGTATAAACATAAGAAGTCTTTGCATCCTTCCAAGATACCTTTATGTGTTTACCGTAATATGTATAGTGTGGTGTAATGTGAACTAAAAGAATGAAGTTAATGGCAATATTAATGGCAATATTTAACGCGAAAGACTTGGTCGTTTGAAATCAATCAACATTTAAAATTGATTTAAAGACACCTGACATTTGTTTATATCAAAGAAGTGTTGTTTTATTTTGATAACGCTGGGCAGAAATCGACTCGAAAACACCGTAGAAAGTTAGTTAATTTTCTTGCCTAGTATCCATCTACTTGTTTTGAACAAACTTCACTTATTTTGTACCTGTCCCAAATTATATGCTAGGCAGGAGTTTAATTTTTTTTCAATAAACACCGAATCGGTCTATATCATGGAATTAAAAAGATACATGTAAGATAGTGAGAAATCGTCGAAAGACGAGAACATTTTATTATCGATTAACAAGTTGAATTGTGTTTTATTCATGCAAGTGGAAAACTTTCCTTAAACTTAAACATGCACAAATTTTTGGACTGACTGAAAAAAATTACGATTATTATCAACAAATGAAAAAATTTTCTTTTTTTTTGATACAAAATGTTCATGATTTAATGATATTAAAATAAGAGACAAAAAATACTTAGTTTATCGACAAAAAAAAACTACTTTTGATACGATCCACAAAGTATAATTTGAAATACAGTGGAAAACTCTTTGTTGTATTACGTTAAAAAGAGGAGATTTTCATTTGAATAGTTACTGAGAAATAGTTATATTAAAAATTGGCAGTATCCAAATGCAGTAAATATTATATAACGACACACTAATCGATATTAAATAGTTTTTAAGCGCTCAAATTGCCATTTAAGTTCATCAAATATATCTTTGTTCTTTAAATCTAAAATAAAACATTTTACTATGAAGTTTTCAATATGTTTCATTTTACGTAGTTTGAGTTAAAAAGTTAAAAAAGGTCTTCAAGTAGAAATTTGATCACGTGCTTAAATTTTAATCTAACGAACTCCAATCAATAAATATGAAACAATTGTTTTTATATTTTTGCACAGTTAATAAGCGAAGAAGGAGCAGGGGTAGTTTAGTGGCAACGGCACCTCCCAGCCCCTCCCCTCCCAAAAAAAATTAAAATAATTAGTTAACTGTGTTATATGCACTGCACTTGAATTTTAAAAGCTTTAAACATTATGAAACATTAAATCGTCCTATGAAAAACATGTATAGCTTTGTTTAATGTAAATATCGACAGAACTGGAGGAAGAATCCTTTTTATTTCACCCGAAATATTCTTCTGGATTTAGAAATTAATTTACATAGATGTATTAAAATATTCTAGATTTTATATATTCTTTATTGATTTTTTCGTTGCCCAAAATTTGTATAACGGTGTTTTATTCTTCAAGTTCAATTCTATATCTTATTATTTTATGCTGAGCTTAATTAAAATTTATTGGAGTAAAAAAAACAGAATTCGTAAAAATTAGTATTAAATTTTTAGCCAACAACCTTGTTTGCACATATATTGATTATTTTTTGAAAATTTATTAAAAAATTGAGCACGTACAATTTGTTGCTCAGTAAAAATTATTTAATTCAAATTTGAAAAATGATTACTCTTAAAATAATTTTCATTAATAATTAAATGTTCTCATAAACTTTTTCATTGTTTTATATATATATATTTAAAAAAAAATCAGTGTATAACTTTTTGCAGTAATTTTGTATTTCTTCTTTTTCAGTTTGTCATTTTCCTAGAGCAAAATAGTAACAAATATTTTATTGTTCTTGTCTGTAAGTGATCGTAGTAACTTTAGCCAGACTTGATTTGCTTTAATCCGATAGTAATGAACATTTAACTCACGCAGATACGAGCATATAATATTAATGAATTAAATTTTCAATACTCCTAATAAATAATATTTAGTTAAAAATTGAAAGAAAAAATTTTCCAAAATGAAAAGGGTGTTGTGTGTTAATTTATTTTGCTTTCAATACTTTTCCATACAACTGAAAATTTACTAACCACCTAAATTGTCTTATATCTGAATTTTTATTGTAATTTTCAATCCGGAAATGACAAAAATCGAAATAGATGGTAGAAATATTGCACATCAATTCACATGAGAAGTAGAGATAGACATAGATGAAAATAGAGATAGGGAAAGAGGGAAAGAGAATGAAAATTATACCTCTAAAAAAATTCTCGAAAAAATGTCTCAGAAACATTTTGCTTTCTACACAAACATAGGTTGTCTTCATGGGTGTTCGAACTGACTTACTGCGCTAGGACATACAGCTTACAGCTCACGGCTTATTCCAATCCACACGTAAAAAATACTTTAACTATCTGTATAAGTTAAACTGAACAAAATATCCAGATTATTTTAACGCAATTAACTAGACTAATATTTAATCTTATCAGATATGACTTTATTTATTTTTAAACAATTTTTTGTAAAGATTTCGGAACAAATAAAAATGGAACACACAATCAAAAACAATGGCGCAGCTTATTTCAACCAAATATTTTGCTGCTGAGCAATGAACCGTTATGTTGCAATGCAACTGTCAATTCTATTCTTGTGGGTTGATCATTATATTTGCAACGTGATTGAAATCAGTCTTGCAAACAAAAAAAAAAAAACAACGATTTAACACGGAGATAGTAGCATCATGATTTGGGCCTGTGTATCTGACAACAATGGTTATGCCACAATATCTTCAAATTTTGAAATCAAACTTGCTTGAAAATTCACAAAACCTGGGCATTCGCGATGACTTCCGATTCTACCAAGATTCCGCTTCCAAAACGGAAACGGAAAAGATCTACTAAAAATGATCCAAAAAGTGCATTACTTAAGCGATTAACTAAATTTATCCTAGAAATTACACAAAGTCTGGTCGATTTGATGCCTAAGAGTCTAAAATTTGTTGTTGATCAGATGAATGGTCATACTAAAAATAGTATTTGTTATTTTGTGTCTTCAAATTGTGAACTGGTCGCAATAAGCTATTGTAAGTTTCTTTTTCCATTTTTGATTGTTAAGAAATTCTAAAAAAAGATATATGAATAAAAATTAGTGATTATTTGATAACCAGAAACAATAAACTACCAATCTGTGAGATTTTAACACGCAACCATTTAAGCTGTAGAAGGTTACAAAATGCAGAAAAACTTTGTTTTTTTAGGAGTAACGATATGTTACAGCGAAGAATGGTAACCGTTGGAATTTTACTTGATTCCAAAACTAAATAAACCGAAGGAAGGTGGACCGCACGGCTGACTCCGGAACTGCGGTCGAGGCTCAGTTATAACCCGTGTCACAAATTTTGCCTGCAATATATATAGTAAACAGTGTGGTAACCTCTTCAGCGAAATTCGAGAACTTTTCCCGGAAACTGTTGTCGGAGAAATGCTAACAACGCTTGTCAATATGTGTCGCCTGACACATTACGCTCGGGATGTGCTGACAATTGAAAATGGCATACTAGAGCGTCAAAAGGCGTCTGAGATGGATCAATTTCTTTTTTAGTCCTACTTACAATACGGCAAATTCTACAAAATACTATAAAACGGCATAAACTGATGGTTATGTCACTCATCGAGGTCAGTTAGTAAGTAACACGAGGTCTAGTAATGTGAGAACGGTTCCAGACTAGGTTTTAAGATTAATAAGGGAGATGTTTAGTGGGTAGTCCAGAGACATAACGTACCTCAGAGTCTGAAACTCAGGGCGTATGTTTCACTTCAAAACCGTAAAACTAGCCAAAAACATCTAAAAGTAACCTAGTATCCCTTTCAATATCGTACGGGCGAGACCCTTCGGAAAGAGCTTGCATATGATTGGAGAGAGATGGGGAAAATTGTTATGCTCCTACTGTGACCATTGCTAAACGAGCTGATTAGCTGATTCCACTACAATCTTTGAATGCGACCGATTGTAAAAAGGCTGGGCGATATTCGAGTTTATAATCACTATGCGATATCCTGTCTTGATTAAAGATAAAATGCCGGTCAGTGCAAATTTATTGAACCTAGTTAACGAGCTCGAACGAAAAATTCTTCGTCTGAAGTAAATGCGGCAAGTGCGAAAAACCGAAGGACAGGTATGAAAATTCTTGCCTGAACGGCACATAAAGGAGCTATACAATGCACAGAGATGAAACTGGAAACATGAAACATGTGAAAGGCGGGTGAGAGGGTTATGTATCGTCTTTGTTGCGGACTGTTCCCATAGGTTCGCTAGGCACATACTTCACTTTCATGCCGGCATCATAATAATAATGATTCTAATTATTATTGTACAATATAAGTTACATATTATGCAATACTACTTACCGGGTGCAGGTGTGCAAAATAGTGATATTATGTGTTAATCATAAAAATAATTATTTATGTAGTAAGGAAACCAACGCTTTCTACACCCGGAGGACTCCAGTGAGATGAGACTGATAAAAATAGTATTATCTTTTCATCTCCCTTGTCGATAATGTCAGAAAGTCATGGTAGAAATCTCGAACTTGGTCAGAACCTATTTGCCATATTACTTTGAGAGTTCTCTTTCCTCATGGAATGAAAATGTCGGATTAAAGATGAAAAGTTTGAAGGAAATTCCAGCTGTGCTATGTGCTTTTAATCTTG
Source organism: Stratiomys singularior (assembly GCA_954870665.1). Classification (NCBI taxonomy): domain Eukaryota; kingdom Metazoa; phylum Arthropoda; class Insecta; order Diptera; family Stratiomyidae; genus Stratiomys; species Stratiomys singularior. The sequence goes on along the minus strand of OX940881.1, from coordinate 27,445,535 downwards.
TTGAATATTTCGCACTTTCACAGAACATAAATTAAACAAAACTGAATTTAGCATATTCAGTTTTTTTTGCAATACGTTGCACATAATCATGAATAAGCCACAGCACAACCATTCTCATTTCAGTAGTGCAAACAAATGGATTGCAAAGAATTACTCCTGTAATATTCAGTTCATTTTAAACTATTCGTAAAAAATAATGAAACTTATTATAATTATGAAAAATCATACTTGTTTACTACGAGAATAGTAAAGTATGATATTCTTCGATAAAATCATACACTTCCCTCGATTTACACGGTATCCATTTACACGGAATTGGTTTCAGCTTAACACGGTTTTTTAACTAATGGCTAATCGCTTTATTAATGTAAAGACCGACAATTCTGAAATCATTTTCAAAAATTAACAATAAATTTATTAAATTTTTCTAATGCCAGGTCGAGACTAGCAAAAATACTTCATAGAAAAAACAGAGGACCTGTGTTAGTGAGTGGTAGTGAGAATTTTTTGAGAAAACATGGACCCGATGACTCGAAAGCCAGTCCGAGGACTTATGTGAAATTGGGAAGCATTGGATTGTAATCAATAGAGAAAATGAGAAATAAAATCGCTGCTCAAGGGCTACGTCGAGGTTAGAACTGTAAATGTAACAAAAATCCCTATTCGATTTTCATGGGAAAACAGCCAGCAGGACATGTGAAAGATTGCATCATAAGCTCTCCATGAGAAAAAACTGACTTACGTAGGTCCAATGGCACCATTTTTGTGCAATAATAATAATAGTCGAAAAAGTTTTTAAAAGAAGTGTGCTGATAGGTGTCTTCATTGCTGCACTATCATCTTCAATGCGATTTTTCAAACATTTGTGGGTTGACAGATATGAATCCTTCCGATGTGCACAGTACAACAGTAGAAAAAAGAATGGATGCATTCAATTCTCTGTCAAACTTCGCTGAATAGATGTAGTGCTCTTCAAGTAAAAAAAAATAAGGAAACCGTGAAGTGCGAAGGTTTGTCTCTTTTCGTTCTTTAACAAGGGGAACTTTTTGGACGCAATTGTGGCGGGAGATGAAAAGTGAATTCTTGTTAAAAGCCTGAGATACAAACAAAAAGGATATGATCATCAATTTTGATTGCAGAGCTGCACCCGGGAAAAGATTTGCTCACGGATCGATGGCGTACCGTGGATATCATTTTTTGGAGGTTCATATTATCGGGTTAAATACTTACTGCTGGGAATTAATTGGATAGACCTTCGAAGAAAATTAATTTTTTCTGGTTTCATCCCGATACTGTGCGGCCACATGTTTCTTCTTTGATGATGGAAGGAAGATTAAGCTCGGATGGGAAAATTTAGCCACAAGAGATTACCACATGTCACGCCGGTAGATTACCATCTTTTCTGCTCTTTGGAAACGATTCATTGGAAAGGAGTTCTGAGAATAACAGTATCAGTATTTCCAACATGCCAATCAAGAATTTTTAATCTCTGATTCACGCGAATTTTATTTGACTTGTAGATTTAGGACTTACCGATAGTAGCATCGATCTACATCGATCTAGTAAAATTTGACCGCTGTTCTCTGTATTTGTTATTAAGTGATCATGAACAAATTGTTGATTATTGGGAGTTCCAACGACGTGAAGAAGTTTTAAACAAACCTAGTGAAGAAAATCCTAGTGAAGAGTTGCTTCAAAGAATGCTAATGTCAAATGGTCGATAAGATTGTGTGACTTCAGGCTTGGATTTTTCCTTCTGGGTTCTTTTGAATCTACAGAAGAGTTGAAGATTCCACAACACTCAGAAATTATAAGAGTTTACAATTGAAATTTGTGTTCTGTTTGTGAGATGCTTCACGTATTGAGAGTAATATATGAGCTTTATTACCAATCTAGCGAACATCCTTTTTATCGCCACTTCTGAATATTTTGGAGAACTAATTCGGTTGAAAATGAGTAAAACTCTGTGCAGCGTTGAACCACCGGACAGAGAAGAAAATCGTAGACGGCTGGCAGAGTGTGAAGAAAAATTCGAATATCACTGCCTTGTGTCGCATGTCAAAAAATTGACTTTCTGAGATGACTATTCCAGACTAGGATTCCAGCTAAGTTACTGCAGAGTTTCGTGCACTTTTGACCTGACCTGCTCCTCAGAATGTTCGACGCATGGCTAAACGAAGATATGTTCTCTTTCTTCTGTGTTCGAAGGAGTGTTGGGAGATCGTGCCAAGTTCTTGACAATTAAGAGAATCCTCAAAGTAAGCCTATCAGTGTTCGAGAAAGGTTGGTTCAGTCGAAATCAGCAGTGAAATATGTGGGCGTACTGATAGACTCGAAGATGAGCTTTCTTTAACAAATCAGGGCAATTGGTGACAAGGATATAGCGCGTAAAACGGCACTCACTCGATTGATGGCCAACAAAGGAGGGCCCACCACATCAAAGAGACGACTCCTAATGAGCGCTGTGAAGTCAGATCTACTCTATGGGATGATGCAACAGTTCTGAGCGCAAGACACAAAGGTAAGGCGGAGTGCACGCCTCATCCATGACCAGAGGTCATGGCTCAATCGAATGCGTGGTGAGACTGATTTTTACTTAACCCAGATCTTAAGCGGACATGGATGATTCTAGTTTTACCAGCATAAGATTGACATGTCACGGTCTCATTACTGCATGGTTTGTCTTGAAGAGATAAATGATGCCTGTCACCCATTTTTATCTTGCAAAATATGGAGTAAACAGCGCGGTGACCTTTTCAGCGAAATTGGAAAGCACTGCCTGGAAACGATGGCCCGAGAAGTACTCAGAACCGTTGACAAATGGAATCGGGTGGCATTATATGTTTGGGCAGTCCTGATACTTAATAAATGCAAACTAGACGTCAGGAGACGTCAGAGATGGGAGGATCTAATTTCTAGCACTTCATTCCCGCTGGAGGAGAGATTTGCGTAATCTGAAATCATCCTAGACGTAGGAACACGAGGCCTAGCCCGAAATAATGTGTCAAACGGTTTCAGACTTGGTTCTTTGGTTAACAGGGAAGATGTTTAGTGAGTAATCCAGAACCTTTGCCGGTTTGGGAATTCCATACTCAGGGCGTAAACAGCCTTCACTCTCTACCCACAAAAAACGATCTTTAACAGTAGTTCTAACGGCAACAAAAATGCCAGTCAATTTTTTTTTTAAATATAAAATTCCAAGACTACGTTCAAGAGCTTTGTAAATGAAGAAAATTTGCAGATTTCCTCAATAAACATCCAGATATTGAGACAGCATTGAAATTTCAAAGAACAAATTGAAAAGGCACTTAACCAATATGAAGAAATTTATAGCAGTAGCCGCCGGAGTAAGTGCATGTTAACCACAGCTTTCGCTCTAATAGGATCAATAGTAACTAACTCAGCGTAATTCAGTGGACAATATGACCATTATTTCATTTAGTGAAGCAGTTCCTGTAGTAATCGTTGAACAATGTTTTGTAAGTTATTTTGATAGTGAAAAGTTTCCAAAGTTTGAAAACAAAAAAATGGAAAATTCTAGACCCTACATTCTACATAATTTTCGGGTTTTTTTTATTGTTAGTATTTGTTCGCAACATTGTAGATCTAGTACGAGTTTCATTGTTATCGTCAGAAAGAAATAATAATAATTCGTGTTAACAATATTTTATTTTGAAAAATAATTTGCCTTGATTGGACGTTAAATTGTCCGTAGCAATTTCCTTTTCTCATTTTATGCGGCTATAATCAAAATAATTCTGACTTTTCTTCATCTTTTTTAAGATTGATTTAAAAGGATTTCAGTTCAATTACACACATCCTTCGATTTCGCATTACCGCAGTGTGTCGTTTTACACGGTTTCGCATAGCACGATTTTGTCCAAAATGTAACTACCATGTAAATCGAAGGGAAAAGAGTATTGGAAATTAAATTGATGTTCTTTAATTAAGTTTTATGTGAAAAAAAGTGCTACGTTGAATTGTTTTTAAAATGGAAAACTGTTGCTACACGCTTTAAAAAACAAAGAATTAAAAAAAAAATAGAGAAATGAAACATGTAAAAATTAAAAAAAAATTTTTTGGTGATATTTCTCGTTCAAATAATCTATCTTTTATTCATTCTATCCACTCTCACCATGCACTTCCAATACATTCATATAACATTGTTTTTGTTTGTTTTTCTTCTTCAAATATATTTCACCGTCTAAATGAAAGTTAATACATTCGCCGATTTTTTTTTCACTTTTCTTTATAATACTTATGTACAATATAATTCCATTTAATTTCAATTTTTCGTGTTTCATTTGACTTAATTTAAAACATTTAATTTAATTTGATTAAACTTAAACATTATAAATATTACAACCATAAATTTCTTTTCATTTCTTTTAAAGTTTTCCATTTAATTAATTTTTGCTTATTATGTGTTAACACCATCATTAAATATAATATGGTTAATCTATTACATCAATTTTCATGTTAATGTTGTATGGTTTTTGTGTATATTTTATTTAGTTTGTATTTAAATTGAGTGTTTCATGTATTTGTATGTATGCGTTGCATTTTTTTTATTAATTGTGTGTATTTGACTTTCAATTCGAGTTTGCAGATATTTGATTTTAACTTTATATGCGTATATGTGTCGTTTATCTTTTAAGGTTCATTTAAATTCTTTTTTTTTGCATTTATCTTATATTCTAAACGAAATTTTATGCTTTTTTTGTTGTTTTTCGTTACGAAATACTTTCCTTTAGTGTGATTCCACCATTTATCAAGTAATAATATTATGTACTTTACTTTAAATTTAAATTATTTTACATCTATTTTATCGTTATTTCAGTTATTTATTTATTTCTTCCTTACAACTGCTAATAATATTATCGTCTATGTGTATAATGTATATGTATTCTGATCGTGAAAGAAAAATATATCTATGAAGTTTCTTATTGACTTTATTTATACAATAAAATGCTTGGCATTTTTTTCCTTTTTCATTTCAGAAAAAACAAATTATTGTGAATGTTTCATTTATTTCCATTTTAATTTAATTCTTTTGTGAGTATTTATTAATTTGTACAAATAACAGAGTATTAGTTTCTTTTTTTGTATCAATGATTAAATGTAGCACTTTGTTAGAAATTGTTGAACTATTTCAGGGGGAAAGCGAACGTAATTCAATATCTAATCAACACGAAATTAATTACAAACTTCGTTTACTTGGAAGATCAAATAATTTTTAGAAACTCAACTAATCCAAGGATAAAAATTCAATTATAATTGTAATTAAAATAATTGGACGGGTTTCACTTGAGGCAATCAATCGATTTTAATGATACTTAACAAAATTCCATATCCAAGGAACGAAAGGAAGCACTTAATAATTCTAGGAATAAATTAGATTTTTTTCGGTGCAACTTAAGATTTTGATGCTCTAACGGTTCTTGATCAAGATTTCTTCATATTTTATGCACTAATGATGAACTAAACAAGGATAGACCTACAAATTGATAATCATTTAAAAAAATTTCATTCTGAAAAATTTAAAGCTATTTATTTTGAGCCATATTTATCCGGCTGAACAAGAACTGTTTTAAAAAAGCTTAAAAATTGATTTTTATTGTAAAATAATTTTCTAAATATATGGTTTAACCTTTTAAATATAAAATTGATATAAAAAAGTTTAAAAAATTTAAAATATACAAAAAAGCGGAAAAAAATTAATTCTACCAACTGTAGATATTAAGCATTTATATTAAAACTTTGACAACGAGCATCATATTGAATTGTTAATTTTTTAATATTATTTAAAGTCAACCAAAAAAGTAGTTTTGAGCATGGGCGCACTTTAGATTTGAAGTTAATAATTTTAAGGTTTGATTCAAAAGTTCGGATTAAGCTGAACATTGAGGCGCAAAGACTTGAATCCACGTATCCTTTTTTTTTTTCAAATTAATAAATTTAAATGTGAAGGGTAAATCGGATTTGTGATGAGGATAATTTTTCACCGGAATGGTCACGCTAACTAGCACAACTGCTGCTATTTGACTGCAAACAATCTCAAAGTAACATTAAAGATCCTCTACTCATTCAACGCTCCTATTTAGGTGACTTTGTTGGTTCAATAAACGATCGGTTGCGACTTCATATCAGGGAGGGAATCATATCAGACTTAAGCAGAAAATACTGATCTTTACGCTAAAAATGATACGATATTTTTTCTCCTCGCAGCAGCATCAATTTCTTTTATTTAGTCCTAGGACATACTTTCAGCAAGATAGGGCGACAGACAATACATCTAATGAGACATTGGGTGTCATAAAGGAATTTTTGAAGGAAAATTGTTATCAAGACCAGCGGACATTCTGTTGGATCCCACGGAGCTAATCCTGATTCTTCCTGCGTATTCTCTCTTTAGAAGTATTTTAAGAACTCCTTGGGGATCTAAAAACAAATAAACTTATTACATTGATTTGATTTTCAAATAATAATTTTTTGAAAATTTGATTTTCAAAAAATTTTCATAAAATGTGAAAATCACATTGATCACTGCTACATAGCTACCATTTTGTTGTTCATTCAAACCCTGATTCGAACACAGTTTTTTTCAAGATGTCGCACGCTTGGATGATGTAATTTGTAAAAATTAAATTTCCCCATTTGTTCTTTCTAACTTAATTGGGACGTGACATTTTAAATATAGATGGCGTCAATTGCAAATAACTCAGGAAACACAAATCGCAGTGGCACTACTAAAAATTGAAAAGATGACATCTCAAACATTACTTTAAAACCAAGGAAAAACATGGTCATCGGTATGATGAGTAGACAATTTGCGTTTGAATACATTGAAAAGTAAACGTGACCATTGAGCTATAATTTATAAATTTATAAAACTAATTCAACGTAGAAGGAAGAACGCTGCGCAAGCAAAGTGTAAAGAAATGTGATGTGTACGGTGAAGATGCTTTATCAAAATCTGGTACTGGGAAATTATTCACACGCCATTCTTCTGTAAGTTTTTTGAGAGCACCGATAAATCACAGGGAGGTCATCCAGTCACTGCAAAATTCATGAAATACGTATTATTGTATAGCAAATTACATATCAGTGTTCATAGATAGGTACTAGAATTACTGATTGTAGGTCCTGATAATGGATACTGGAGGTACTGAGCAAAAAGCTGCTTTGAACCACTTATACAAGGCTGGCTACAAAAAGAAGCTCAATGTATGTGTTTCTTATGAGTTCAACGTTAAAATATAACAGGCCGAATTAAAACTTGCAATGCGCTTTTGAAGTGCAACGAAATTAAGCCACTGATGAAATGTTTGCGAACTTATGACAGTCATAATCAGCAAAGATTTTTCAATAGGAATGGTGAATCATTACAAGTTCTTGCAAAGCCAGGTGATGCTGTGTCTCGTTTGGAATTAAAAGGGAATCGGTCAACATACACTATTCTCACAGTAGGTCAACTCTATTGTGGGCAAATTGAATGATTGCGTCAAGAATTCGAATATTAATTTAATCAGGAAATTGTATACTCTACGTGGCAAACCACACACTTTTTTGATAAACTGCCAAAATTCTTAAGTGCTTGATTGGAACCTAAGATACATCCTCCGTAAAGTTGAGATAAAGCATATGTTTGGAGTCACTTGCTCCTATTTCTTTCAGGAACTCTCTGAAGTTAATTTAACCATTTGAAAAAGAAGTTTGCACAATCAAAGAAGTTTTTCACCAGTGGTATCTTAATTTTATAAAATATCACAATATAGAAAGCGGCAAAGTTGCTGCAAAATCAGTTTGACGGAGATCAATGCAGATGAAAACTATAAGATAATGAAATCTGATTCGTGCTATCACAAAAAATAGAGGAGTTTAAATAGCGTCTGTTCTTTTTCATTCTTCGCTTTGAGCAGAAAGCAAATAGCTCTCTAAAAAGCTATTTCTAACCAATGACGCATCATCAGCTCTTTTGTGAAGCTTTAGTTTTTGTTTCTATGTGCACGCGTCCGAAAAATATTTCTAGCTACTGGGGTGGACGAGCAACAAAGCAATTAACAAAACAGAAGTAAAAAATGTTACAGCACTATCACGCTTAAGAAATTTTCAAAGAATAATTGTTAAATACAACAGAAATAAAATAAATATGGAATTAACTAACAAATTTGCATAAACAATGGGATCGAATAGATTTCGAGGAAAATTCTCGATTGCCCAAAAAAACATATAAAAACAACCCCAGGAGGCGGAGCTGAGGTTAGTTGAAACGCGACGATGAGTGTGAAGTGACAGATGTCAGATTAGCAAACGATAGAGAGTTAAACCCGAAAGTGGGTAAGTTTTAGTTAGTTTGAATACCACTAGTATACTTGAAAGTCACTTGACAGTGAAAACGATCAATTATTAGTAGTCAAAAAGCTACAAATGAATCGGATAGCAAAATTAATGAAAACACCCCCACTCAATTTGGCTGTAAAAATTAACCAGTCAAGTATTGTGAAATGAATCATTGAGGTCAATTTTCACGTGAAAGGAAGAAAATATAAGGCTCATCACTTAGTACACGTAATAGTACCAAATTTACCATTTACCTTTCAGAACTCACCAATGGTATTATAATACAGAAACTTTTTTTTCTTCCCTTTACTTCTGTCTTTTCTAGCAATATTTATTGGGTGTACTATAAACATAAATTTCAATCTTCTGAAGAAAAAGAAAGCAATTATACCAGAGGACCTTGAATTTAACGACATTCAGTCAAAGCATAATAAACTTAGAAAATGTTCAATAGATCAAACTGATATTTTTTTTGTGATAGTATATTGTGATAGTATTTGTGAGTATATTTGTGAGTATATGTGAGTATATTTGTGATAGTATGATGATTTTGTGAATAGTAAATAATTGAGATCCAAAGCGTATTGAGAATTGAACACATGGATCAAAGGGTTCGAAGGAACACCGTAAAGAAACTGCTCCGCACAGAAGAATATCTAAACGAGAAAAACAACACCAAACTGATAAATAAAGTGCTCTCAATAATTGTGGACTCTAGCTTAATTCACACATTACTTCCAATGTAGTTCTAGGAAATAAATGCTCACGAACATTTTATTTTGGTTAACTCAGAAAACCGTTTCAATTATCTACCTGTCTCGTTCTTTCCGCCACACTAAGTTCAAGGTTAAAAATCGCCGAAAATGAGTTTTGCAGCAGTGAATTATAATCAACTCAGTTGCAATTTGGAATTTGCTAGGACATTTTGTGTGGTAGATTTTGAGTTTTTGTTTATAATACTTGGAGCACCGGGAAATAAAATGTGGTTTCGTAAAAATTTGGAGAAGTTTGTTTGCTCCTAAACTATCGCGAGAAAACTAGTCAAGTGACGCTGAAAAACAAAGAATTATTGACTTCAAGAACGGTGGAAAAACTCAGAGAGAAATTTAAAGGTCGTAAAGTGGGTCAAAAACTTATTAAAGCCGTTAATCAAAATTTGTTGGAGGGTGCCAAAATGTGCCAAATTATTCGCCTGCTGTTAAATGCTCAGTTTTAAGGGAGTTATCGAACACAGGAGCTTCATCGCCACAAATTGTTAGAATAGAAAATGATAGAAAATGAGTAGCGTATGCAAAAACATTCAAGTATCAAAAATGTTACCAAAAGCCAACATATATGGAACGACTTATTGATGCAAGACTGAAATAAAGCAAACTTGATGCAAACATTTAGGATCATATGATCTTCAGCGATGAAAATTTTTTTTAAATTGATGGACTAAATGGTTTCAATTATTACTGGCACGATTCGCGGAAAGAGCGAGAATTCATCTCAAGCAGAGCACATGGAAGCGGATCAGTTATGGTTTCATAACTGCGTTTAAAACAGTTCTCGGGCCGAAAAAGCTTTCATACATGGAAGAATTAGTGCTGTTGATTTTCAGGTATTACTAGAGGAATATCTTTAACCTACTGTGGTACTTACAGAAGATAATACAAATATCTTCCAACAGGACAATGTAGCCATTCACAGGGCAAACGCCATCAAAAAGTGATTTCCGGATTACGGAATGGAATTGCTACCATGGCCAATAATTCCTGATCTGAACCCTATAGAAAATTTGTAGGGAAATTTTAATGAGGAAAGTTAACAACATCTGTAGAAAATACTATAGAGCTAAAACAAATTCTAGCGTGGAATGAGATATGCGCCAGTGTATTGAGTAGTATTATAAGTGATCTTCCCACTCGATTAGATGTAATTAAAAAATAAAGGAAAATGTACTTAGTATTAATTAAAAAATATTATACTGAGTTTATAATTTTCCACATATATTAATTTGCATTTTGATATTGATATCTTTTTTTATTTAATTCTTGCAAGGATACGCAGTATTTCGGGCATACTAATTTTCCTTAAAATCTTGCTTTATAGTAGGACCAAAAATATGTCTGAGTTTATCGTTTTTCACAGCAATGTAATGTCAAATGGTCAAATAGTGGAAAAAGTCGACGATTTTGCATACCTTAACGTTAAACTTTTGAAAGAGAGGAAGAGAGCAAATGTGTATGAGATTAATTGCCTGTAAGGCATGAGTTGTCAGAACATTTTGACGAGCCGGATGTCTACAAAATTATAAAACTGTGGTGGACTGGCGATTTACAGTGTAAGATCGCCGAAAGGATATATTCGCAAGTAAGGCTGGGGAAGGAAGACCAGTGAAAAAATTCAGTCTTGGTCTGTTTCGATTGACAAGGAGTGTGAATGGCTTCGCGGATTTGCGGTTTGGTGGACGCTATCAATAGACCGATACTGAACCCGTCAAAGAGAAGATACCAAATTCTGACGACGAAAGAGAACAAGTGGATAACTGTATATCTGAGCATTTAATTGAGAAGACGCAGTGCCAAGAGTTTCGAGGTTGGAAGATGAGTTCCAAAATCCAGTTTACTGAAAATAAAGCTTCGCGTATATAATTTTTGACACGTTGATAATACCTGTTATGCTACGAATACAAAGTATAGACCCTTGCGCAAGCATCTGTAAAACTTAATGTTTTCGAAAGGAAGAAACAAACTGCTTTGGAAAAATGATCTAAACAAAACGAGATGGAGACGGATGAAGAATGAGATACGACAGTGAGTTGTACGAAATATTTGACGAATTTGGATACTTCCAGAATAATATAAGATCTGAACCCCCATCGAATTAATCACTTACAGCGTAACGGTGACTTTCGGATACTGCAGAAATAATTTGACAGGGGGACTGAAGGACGATAGCCAGTTGGCAAGATAGTGTGAAGCTGCTCAGATTCCAGCATTGTAGTAATCAATAAATGAATCGAGAATACTGTCGGCAAGAAGTCCTTAAAGCTGAGGTCTTTTGCGACATTTTTTTAAAGCCTTGACGACAGTAACAACAGCTATTGATGACCAACAGGTGATGAACAAATAAAGACTCTCATAGAGACTGAATTTTAAGGGACAAAAAATAATTTTTACGGCTTCACCCTACCCTTGGCATTGTTTGTCTTCGACTCAGTTAAATTCAGATGAATAATTATCTTATTCATTCGCTCCTTTGGTGGATGTTTGTGCACTCGCATAGAAATAGTTTGAATGGGATCAAAGCTAATATCTTCAGCCATAGTGGAAAAACATGATAAAATACAATAATAATAATAATAAGAGTAATAATAATAGCATGGAATTAACTTATAAACAGAGAATATTTGCGAAACCGTGATATTTGTGTTGTATAATGTATTGAAGATTTGTTTATTGGTTAGTTTTTTGTTCTATTTGAAAATAGGATTTAAATTTTTCAGCCCTCGATATACTATACACATCGATAAAACGTTGCCTTTGCAATTTTATATTTATGCACATGTCGCGCATAAAATTTCGTCTACAAAGTAAAATTTACCGCCTTTAATACAAATCTGTAAATTGTATCCTTTGAAGTGTAAAAATTTTTTTCTCCTCTTGGCATCGATTAACAAAAAAAAAACGTTATTTGTTACAATTTTAGCAGGATGATTCCGCTGTTTTTCTATTTTTGCATTTATTTTCTATTCATTTATCCAATATTTATTCAATACATTTAATGAGCAATATTTCTGCTTGTTCCATTTAAAAATTTAAATATTCAATAATTTTCATGAACTTTTTTTATTGATTTTTCATTTTTCTTCTTCTTGTTTTTGCTCTGTTTATTCATAAATGGGGTTTTCCTTTTTTGTTAAATTTAATAATAACTTTATACATACAGATGTATACATATATTTATATATTAGTCATTTATTTTCAATAGATTTTTTTTGTTTTCTTTTTCATTTTTATGTGTGAACTATGCTAAAATGTTTAAATGTATTTTATTATTTTGGCTTGATTTAATCTTACTTTGGTTTGTTGTTCGTTTATTCTAAAATATTTCACATTCCTAAACTTTATGCACTTAATTTAGATTTATATATATATATATATTCTAATAAAAATACCTATTTGTTTGTTCAATTTGTTTTTTTTATAAAAAAATAATGTTTAATTTAATCGTTCAATATAAAAACTGTCTGATGATAATGATTTGAAACTAAGTGACAAGATGGAGCGTGTGTATGAATCCTTTCGAGGATTTCCATCTAGAGACGAAATTGTTGCGTTAAATAAAACAATTATCATCGTTATTGTGATTGATGACGAATTTACATAAATATAAATAGTCCTTTTCTGCACACTCTCACTCACAATTTACGCGATTTTCTTTTTAATTTGTTAATGAATGTCCTCACGAATTTTCGTTGACGACATCAAGTCTTGTTCGTTAAAATCAGCCGCGACTGTTGTGCATAGAAATGTTTAATGTAAGGAGAATGTTAAGACCAAGTAAGAGAGCAATCCTTGCATGTTGTTACAATGTATTAACAATAACTTACCAGTAATTGGACGCTAGTAGTATCGAAACGTTCTGCTTACAGTCGTATGGAAACTCCACATTTGTTCTTCATGGATCCAACAGTCAGTTAACAGCTAATCTCGGAATGATTTTCTTTCGCCATATAGCGATCGTTGAATCCTTGTATAGCGAACGGAGCCGAACTGGCGCTGATCGTTGAACTGCTACCGTCGAAGCTGTTGCTGTTCCCGTTGCCATTGATCTTCTCCGTTGGCGATGGCGGTACCGCGTTTGGCGGCGACGGTGATTGGGTTTGTGTCGCGGATATTTGGTGGTTACAGTGCTGCTCATTATTCTTAAGCGAGTTTAACATTTGAACATTTGCATAGGATAGTTTGCTTGAAGGTTGCTGCTGAAGATTCAAGTGGGCCTTGTTGAGTGCAGACGGATCTAGTGTGATGCCGTCCATTTGAGCGAAGGATATTGGTGGCTTTATTGTGGTCGGCGTTTGTTGGGGCGTGTCGAGGCTGATCAGAGTAGGCTGGTAGTCGTCATCGTTAGTAGAGACCTGGCACGCAGCATTATGCTGCGGTGGTTTTTTCTGGAGCAAAGGATTCTGATGTGGAAAGTGGTTGTGATTGTGAATGTGGTTGTGGTTATTGTGATTTGGTATGGCATCGATGCCATTCATCTGTGGTTCTTTTGCATTCACTAGGGGTTGATCGCTGCGAGAGTTGGACATTGTGAAGGACGTCTCCCAGCAACCACCATTTTCATCGACACATTTCAGTACAGGCGGCGATGTGACCACTGGCGGAGCATAGTTGAGTGCTGTTTCGGATAGGGTTACTCCTGTTGCTTCGTTCAGGAGACGTTCTACCGTACTTCGCGCGTCGGGCAGGGGTATCAAATAATCTGAAGAGTTGGGAACTTGCAGACAGAATTCATCATTGCATGGCGGTCGCACAATCGTAGTGTCCGTTTCACTTGCTTGTTGATGTGCTATACTTGGAAGTGGTGCATTCATCACTTCAGGATCCTGTAAAATTTAAGCATAATGAAAATATTTGTAGCGAAGCACTGATTTCAAAAGCAAAATTCATGAGAAAGGAATCGGCAAATGTGATAAGATAGGGAAGATGGGGGATGGTAAGAGGGGAATTTTATTTAAAGAAAATTGTAGATGCTTTCATTGAAAACCAGTCTCTCGATTTTGACTATTCTCTATTCATAGATTTCGCTATTAAACGTTCTTTAAATCACAACAAAATAACTTTGGCAGTTGTCTTATTCTGATAGTTTTGTATGATGCCATTTATCAGTATCATATTGATGTATGTACTCTATTAAAAGCTCGTTCAAAGGTATCAAATGCACCTTTTCCAAAACATCTATCGGTCTTTTTTTACATCAGTCTCCTTTTTTCGAAGAAGTAGAAACTTCAAAATCATGTGTTCTGAATGAATTCAAATCGAATGTGAGAAAAGTTGTTTTTTTTTTAAAATAGGGTTTCAACTCTATTGGCTCTTTATAATGTCAAAAAAGAAAATCCAAGGAAACGTATGAAATCAGTTCTGAAATTTTGTTTAAATTGAAATTTCAAACAAACTTAAATCTGGACAAGAAAGTTGGACGTTGACGTCCCTAGCATAAGAATATGGAATAAATGAGGCAACTGTTGAGACAATAAAGCAAATTTTGATGATAGAATACAATAGAATTAGAATAGAATCTTTTGGTTTTTTTGATAGAATAGAATCTTTTGATTCTATCCGAAAAAATGTAGCCAGAGGAACGACTGTAAGCGCAAAATTTTCCACCCATGATCGTAATGATTTAATAGAAGCAGTAGAAGAAGCTCTAATTATTTGTATAAAAGACAATAGCAAAAAAGTACCGGGAGATTTTAATTCGATAAGAAACAATACTTTTAAGCACTTTAAAACAACAGCTTACTTAACTTAAAAAATATAATCTGTATAACCTTCAAGGGAAATAATATCCTGCAAAACTGGCATTAATTATTCAAGAACACTCTTACATTCTTGACCATGTATTTTGGGTTTTTCTGGAATAAAATTCCCAGAAGAACTTTTTTGTCAAAATCTGAGAGATTAGACGGAGTATTTCATCAGCCGGAGGCATCAGGTGATTGTTTGTTGAAACGTTTTTGAAATAAAATTCTGTACTGATCCTTACTTAAAGCCTTTATTGAATAGCTCACAAAGGTCGCGAGGAGTGAATGGAATGGATTTGGAAAAACTATCTGTACATTGGCGTTTCTACAAAAAAGCCTGGAAAACGCTTATATTTGAATTTGGGTTCCATCATTTTCACCTGGAATGAAAAGTTTATAAGAAAAAACCTTTCGTTCTGTTGCTTCTAGCCAATCCATCAAGTCATACAAATCTACAATTAGAGTTCTAGTCTTCAGGTACAACGTCACGAATTCAAGCACCAGATCAAGGGATAATTTCTACGTTTAAGGCCAACTATATGAGAGGTTGCTTTGCAGATGTTTTGAGAAAATTTGACCGAATTTACTTCATTTACTTTACCTAAGTGTGGAAAAATCTTCAATTGTATTACAATTCCAAAGAAGTGAGCTGACGAAGTTTGTCAACACGCAATCACCAAAGTTTCATACACCGGTATGTCATTCTATAACCTCAAAATTGTCCAATTACGTGCCTACGAACTATGATTTCCGGACAGCATTGGTTATTTGCTATAATTTAAAGGGAACTGGTGCAAAATCGCACCGTATGCTTGTCAAAGCATACAGTGAACATGCTCATGGCAAAAGTCAATGCTTCGAGTGGTTTAAATATTTAAAAATAGCGATTTTTCCGAAACGACGAGCGTGGGCAACCACCGAAAAAATTTGTAGACAAGGACTTGAAAGTTTTATTATATGAACCTACTCAAGACTCAACGAGAGCTCTCGGAACAATTGAATATGACGCAGAAAGCAGTATCTCTTCACCTAAATCCTATGGGAAAAAATTCAGAATTTTTGAAAATGGGTTTCGCATGAACTGAATGAAAGACAGCAAAAAATTCGAAAAAAAGCACATGTCAAATGCTGCTCGCCAGCTATAAAAGGAATTGATTTCTTCAAAGAATAATGACAGGTGATGAAAGCGGATATATTTTCAAAATCCTAAACGTCGTAAATCACCGATGAATTCAGGTGAACCATCAACATCTACTACAACTACAAATCGTTTTGACAAGAAGACAATGCTCTGCGTTTGGTGGGAATCAAAACCGTTAACACTGATCGTTACCAAGAACAAATCATCAATTTAATCAAGCAATACGGTAAAAACAACCGGAATATGCAACAAAACAATATTAAGTCTTTTTGCTTCATAATAATGCCCCCTCACATAGACGAAAACGATCGAGGTATTCATTTGGGAAAGACTAGTGCATGCGGCATATTTTTCAGACCTGGCTCCGTCCGGTTACCATCTGTTGACATCATTGGGACATGCATTCGTCGAACAAAACTTTGATTCGTATGAAAATGTACGAAAATTGCTGAAAACTGGTTTGCTTCAAAGGAAAAATTGTTTTGACTTGGCATTCATATCCTGCCGTAGAGTTATGAAAAATATATAAACGCCAATGGAGACTATTTTGATAATAAAGTAATTTTTTATAATTTTCAAATGACAGACGTGTAATTAAAAACGCAAAATACCGGTTTCATACTCCTACACCATGTCATGTAACGAATAAAGACGAGCATAATCTTTCAGCTGTAGTTTTGAAAGTGGAAAGGTTACCCAGGTGATGAGGCTTTTTTGGCAATGATAAACTCTGGACAAATGTGTGGTGGCCAGATTTATGGTAGATCTATGACAGCCGAGCAGTGCAGAGACAGAACAACCCCCAAAATATACATAAAATAGCGTTTTCTTTGAAAAAACGTAAAAGTATTAATATTTATAATAATAATAGTACTTCAAAACGGAGAGCAGGCTATTGGAATAATATAGTGAAATATTTACAAATAATTGTTACCTGAGTGCATGCTGTTAGCTGATCTAGCAGGGTTGAGAACGTAGGTCGTTCTTCTGGATTCGGATTCCAACATTCTACCATTATCCTATAAATAGCTTGCGGACATCCTGGGGGTGAATCTAATCGACCACCATGCGTCACTAGATTCATCACTTCGCGATTTGGTAAACCTGTATATGGCATTAATCCTAAACTAAACACCTGAAAATTTAAACAAATTATCAATGCGCTTCATATATCTCGAACAATTCAATATTCACCTCCCACAACAGCACACCAAATGACCACACATCCGTCTTTGATGTAAAAATGCCATCCATAAATGCCTCCGGTGGCATCCATTTTATCGGCAACATAGCCTTGCCACCTTTCCTATAATAATCTGATCGGTAAATATCTCTAGCCATACCAAAATCTGCAATTTTGACCACCCTGCCGGGACCCTTGCTGCTGAGCAAACAATTTCTAGCTGCTATGTCGCGATGTATAAATCTTTTACTCTCCATATAGCGACAACCTTTAGCAACATCTAGTGCACAAAAGACCAGATCTTTCATGGTCAACGCTGACGGCCTTTCTGGCTTGTTTCGTCCCTCGCGCAGGAAATTCTTCAAATCGCCACCGGCCAACAGTTCAAGGACTATAAAACGCGGGTGGCGATCAAAGCACACTCCAATCAAATGCACAATATTGGGATGATTGAATTTGGCCATGATGGCTGCCTCCATGAGGAAATCCGTTTCAGCTTGTCCTGTAGATAGTTCAGGTAATGTTTTAACAGCGACCGGCATTTCAACTGCGTCGCCATCCCGATGACGATATAATCCTTGGTATACTTCACCGAAAGCTCCTTGACCAAGAGCCCTTTACAAAAGATTTGCATTTAGATTTGATTCTATTGGTAAAAACTTTCGAAACCATTCTTGTACTTACTTGACTAGTCGAAGACTTTCTCTAGCTACTTGTGGTAATGTCTTAACATCGATATTACCGTTTAATATTCCATCACAACCATAATTTGGATTAAAATTAGTTAAAGCTGAATCGTCGGCATTATGCCGTAAACGACTTAATTGCAAATCTTGCTCCAATAACATTTTATGCCTAAGAGCAGCCTGTTTTTTTCGTTGATATCGATTATCTGTTTCGCAAAAGTGAGGCGATAAAATTAAACATTAAATTGTCCTTACAGATCATTAGCGCTCAATACTTACATAAAATAAATATTAATGAAGATAGCGCGGCTATCAGAAGTATTGATATCACCGCGAAAAAAGATATCCAGTATTGAAGGGGAATTTTATCTGCAAAAAGCACTGGAAACCACATATTTGAAGATGTTATGTGAGTTCTTAATCTATAAACTTTAAAGCGCTTACATTCACATGCTGTATTATTTCTCAGTCGCCATCCCTCCGGACATATACATTGAGTAATTGATCTATACTCATCCATTGCTACACATCGGTAGTCACAACCGCAACCAACAACAGCTGGTATAATCATTACAGAACCAGCCCCACTATTGGCTCCTTCGTAGACAGCATTCAAGCCCCGAATGCTTCTTTTTAGTCCAATATACGAAGTTCCACCTTCGCCACTAGATATATTCAGAAATGTTGATCCTCCCGCATAACCACCACCTCCACCACCAGTTCTACATCCTCCACCTCCGCCACCAAAGCCACCTTGGCCATGGATACCTCGTAACTCGTAGCAAGGAAGTCCACCTCGACCGCCTTCCAATAACGCAGCTCCATAATTGATATGGGGTTTCGAATACACACCGAACCCTCGCCAGCCACCACCAGGACCAGCTGTTTTATTCGTTTCACCAAAGACACGCCCAATCGAATCTGATTTATTTGGGTTGACTCCTTGCCCATGTTGAAAATCATCATCCAAATAGCGTCCGATTCCTAAACCACCGCCCCCTCCAGCTACAAGAAGTGGTACTGAGTTTTTCACGTTATTGAGCTGGAAAAAATAGACAGCATTCAGTGATAGCATGAACTAGGATAAATGGCAATGTGGGAGCTTACTAAAAATATAAAGGTTCCACCACCGCCACCTCCTGCGCCATCTTCAATGACAATGTTTCGGACCATGTCGGTTTTTGAATGATACAGCTCATTTGGTCTTTTCTCAGTTACTTCACATCCTTCATCACGGTATCCTATTGATTTGATACACGCATGTTCACCAGGCTGACCAACTAGCACATAGAGCTCTTCGTTTTTGTGCAGCTCTAAGACGGCGATTGAGATTGCACCTCTTGATGACCCGACTCCGCCAGATCCTAAGCCTCCTCCAGCACCTTTGGCGATAAGTCTGTAAAAATGGATAATTGTTGGTGAAATTTGAGTGACGTTAAATAAATTTGTGGAGAGCGAGACTTAAATAACAATAATTTAATTTAACAATTAATTACAGCATAAACTAGATTCACTCATGATTGATCCATGACCATGAAGGATCAGGCCTTTAGTGTTTGCAATAAAAAAATTAAAAAGTTTACGGATATATTTATCTTCATGATATTTTAACTAAAGAGGTTATGAACCTGAAGCAAAGAGTAGCAATATACAGCGCTAACACTATCGACCTACATTCCGCAGACAGAGATAGAAATAGCACAAGTAGATTTGTGTAGTTGTGTAGAATTTGTATTGCGATATCATGCAAAAGCGTTGAGAAGGGCAATCTTATTTTGTGCAAAAATGAGACAAAATTTACAAATCCGAACGCAATTCCACTTATTTTGGTTGAATACTGTTAGCTTGTGAATTTTGAAGTGTTTGCGTTATATCTGCTTAGGCTATGCTTCTGATATAGAGATAACTATTTTCAATCTTAATAATGTCTTGAAAATTATAAAAGTCCTTGTCCTGGGCTTGTGCAATTGTGAGTGTGCCTACATAAAGCATCAATGCTGGATAGCAATCAATGGATGTTGCAGCTTCGAATAATTCGTCAAATTCGAAACAGAAAAAACTTCAGGATAATTATATTAATTATATATATTAATGCATATGAGGGCAGGCTTGGTAAAAAACTGTAATAAAGCGTAGTCACCTCTAATGTTAAGAAGATTAGAGGACCTGAGAACTGCCAAGACTCAAACAGGACCATCGGCATGAATAATAATGGGCAGAATAGAAACGCGTGATTCGACGTGGAACGCGAAAATGCAACAAATTCAAAGGACGATGTTGCAAACAATAAAAAAACCAGCCGAGACGACTCGAAAAGAAAAAATGTAACGGCCTCCAGCCATTGACTGTAGAAATCTCTAGAAAGCAGAAACGCAAGCACTTCAATAAAAAATGCTGCAGAATCAAAAAAAAAAATCAGATGTCACTTTTTATCCTCGTCTTACGAGGGCTGCTATATATATTTCTGGCCTAATAATGAAAATGCGAATATTTATCATCTAAAATGGTTTTATTGTTTTTCAAAGTATTCTCCATGAACATCTATACACTTTTGCATGCGCTCAAACCAATTTTCGAAGCACTTTTTCCACTCCGGTTGAGACACCTCCAAAACATGGGTTTTGAACGCTTCAACAGCACCAGCGGATGACCCATCAATTCGATGTTTTGAGTGCTCAAATAATCACGTGTTTGATGAGATGTGTGAGAGCTCGCATTGTCATGATGGAGAATGATTCGTCTTCTCTTGTTCGTTTTGCGAATTTCTCCGAAGACTTCAGGCAAACAAATGGTCATGTACCACTCAGAATTGATTGTCCTACGTTGCTCAATGGCCACATGACCCATTCGGCCGAAGAAACAAGCAGTAATTTGCTTTGCAGTGCTTCGTGCGCGAGCAATTTTTGTTGGATTAGCCTCGTTTTGGAAGAACCACACGGTTGATTGCTGCTTTGTTTCGGGCTCATACGCATACATCCATGATTCGTCACCTGTGACGATCTTATAAACGTCTTTTAAAGCACCGCGTTTGTATTTTTTCAGCATTTTCTTATAGCAATCCACACGAGCCATTTTTTGAGCGATTGTCAAATTGTGCGGGATCCAACGAGAACAAACCTTTTTTACGGCCAGGTGTTCATGCAATATCGAATGTATACTGGTGGGAGAAATGTCTAAAGATGCCTCTATCTCACGGTATGTCACATGACGATCTTGCATTATCATTTCACGCACGGCATCGATGTTTTCTGGCACAACAGCTGTTTTTGGACGTCCTTCACGAAATTCGTCTTTGAGCGAGCGTCGGCCACGATTGAATTCGGTGTACCAGTTTTTCACAGTGCTATAGGATGGTGCTTCATAGCCATACAAAGTTTTAAGTTCATCAATGCACTCTTGTCGTGATAATCCACGTCGAAAGTTGTGAAAAATGATCGCACGAAAATGTTCACGAGTTCATTCAATTTTTTTGCCAAATTGATTTTTTCAAGTCACTGTAAACAACACAAATGATAGTCCTACGTCGAAACGTTCTGAGTACGTTTATTCTAAAAAATGTCAAACTTTCCAATGGAAATGTCAGATTGCACCTGGCAACACTTAGTGTTGCCTAGGCCAGAAATATATATAGCAGCCTACGTATCAATTGATCCTCATCTAGAATAATAAAAAGCCTCAAAGAATGACTCAAAATGAAAGCGCAGTGTGTAAGCCGCGACCGATATGATTCTTTCACGCGACTCTTTCAATTGATAACGAGGACGTTAAAAAATGTTCGGTCGAATATTTTGAAATGCTATTGCATCCTGCTATTCCAACATACACGAGTATCATTACTAACAACGAACCAGATACCATACAAGAGCTTATAATGGTACTTGCTTTGCAAGAAGTCCAACAGCCCAGAAGGCACAAAATGATAATAAGGAACCAGCAATAGATGGTTTTCCGGCTGAGCTCTGTAAACTGGTTGCTATAAATTGATCTTTTACGATCTATTTACGAGAATTGTGATCTCGTAAATATTCTAGGCAACTGACTAAAAATAATTATCGGTTTTTTTAAAAGGACGACAAGTTATACTGCTACAAGTTATACTAATAAATTTTAAAGGTTCTTTCTGTGATGCACGCCATACAAAATGTTGGAATAAAGGCAAATAACATTATGTTGGCAACATTTTTTAATGCTACATATAGTGTGACAGCTGTCATGCGTTTTATGGTTAATTTGGTTAGCCATTTTTTGTCATGAATAAATCCCCACCTGAGAAACGTCTACAACGTCTACGTTCAGATTTATTTCGAAAAAGAAAAACGCTTCTGTTAGAGAAACTCATCACGCCTTTCGTCAATTAAGCGGATCTTAGGATCTTATCTTATTTAGGGCCGGATCTTAGTTTGCGGACTTACAAAATCTAACTCGTGCAGAAAAGCCGAGCGACCACCGGGTGTGGTGTCGATTCGATGTATGGGACCAAGAACAAATTGTTGCCGATTCTGCATCTCATACGAAAATTTTGCTGAGCGATGAAGCTCATTTCTGATTGAATGGTTTCATCAATAAACAAAATTGCGCATTTGAAGTGATGAGCAACCAATGGTGGTTCTCCAAATACCGTTAAATCCGGAGAAATTCACTGTTTGGCGCGCTCTATGGAAGGATGGAATCATTGGTCCATGGGCGAGGACACTGGGCCTTGATTCTTGTGGCTGCAAACCACTATGAGGAATACACAACCACATAATGAGGAATACACGGAGTTTTTAGTTTTTTTTTGAGCTTTTATTTGGTGTAGTAATCTGGGTAAGAAGTAGTAGGATGTGTTTAAGACCATTTTTAAATATCGATTGTTGAAGCTTAACTCTAAGGTATTTAGCGCATTGGCTCTATGTTGGAGTTTCGTAGATTATTATTGGATGTCTATCCAATATATTCATATTAAGGATGAGGATTTTATAATGGGTGACTTTCGACTGATAATGGGTACAGAGGCAGAACTTATATCCACGATGTCCAAATAGGCCAATTCTTCGGACGAGGGCATCATTTTGCCTAGGAAGTTTGTGGGTTTGTTAGGTAGCATAGTGGATTTACGTTTTCTGCTAAAGAATATTGCCATAATTTTCTTAATGTTGATTTTAATTTTTCGTCTTTAGAAGTATTGGTAAATATTTTCCAGCATTTCCTCTAGTTTGGAGATGATCTGGTTGGGATTCTTGCCAGAGGTGTAGATTTATTTCTACGGCCTCAAAAGGAGATAATTGTCAGTTTTGGCTTGTGTGTATGCTTGAAGTGTATATATTAAAAAGTGATGGACTCAGGCATGAACCTTGTGGAACACTGGCAGGTGCAGTTTTCCTAGTGGATGTTGATCCTCGCACTTCAACCAGGTATGTTCTATCCTCTGTAGTCAAAGTAGTGTATAATGCTGGAAACTTTGGAATGAAGAATAATTTTTGATGAGAACTAATTTAAGACTAATCTAAGAACATCCTCCTTAGCGCTTATTTCATAATTTATCTCCATAACACAGTGGGGTAAGTGGCTGAATTTGCGTCAATCGCAGTTTTATGACTCACGGATGATAAAACATAAATTATCATAAGATTATCTCATTGTGGCCGCTAGCTTCACTGGACCACCTGCCAGACTCTTTGTAGGTTTCTTATGAGGATGCGCTACTCAGATGATTTAACAGTTTTTAGGGCTGCAATTTTAATGATTAATATCCTCCTATAGATTATCAATCAACAGGTTTGTCAACATCGAATTTCATTGCATTATGTAGTTGCATTTGTGTAGCTTTTCTATCCTTAATTTCCAATCCTATTTTATGTTTTAATGTCTAATTGTTTATAATTTACTATTTACTCTTCCTATAGTAATTAGACTAAAGTATATTACACTTGAAAGTCACTGCATTCAAAATTTATTCTATTGAAAATACGAATAAAGACAACTTACGTGTAATATCCTTCATTGGGTACTCTCCAAACTTGAATCCCTCTGTATACTGTATCGTTTAATACTCTAGTGTAGTTTATAACATCTGTATTATTATATGCTATTGAACAGAGCTCTTTTGTTGGACCGTAAATGCCGCGAGCTCCACAAGTTGTTAATTCAAATACTGAAAGGGGTTGAAAAAAAATTATGGTATACGTTTGATACACATCTATTTTTTTGTCAGTTACCTGTTTTATTCTCAAAATCTTTGTGGGGTTCTTTTTGAACCCCAATCCTCGGATCATAGTAATTGTAACCATGCAAATGTTCCGATGGTATATTTAAGCCAAAACATTCAGGACTTAATGATATATCATCGACTGCAACGTCTGAGAATATTCTCATTCCCATACGAGCTTCGAATTGTAGAAAGTATCTGAAAATTTATTTTTAATTAATTGATTATCTATGTGTTCCATCGTTACAGCACGTAAAAGGATGGAGGTATTTATCTGAAATACATACTTGTGCGTTATGTTTGGCAGGTACTGTTCACCTCGGACCCAATCTTCACCTAAATTCTTTGAGCTCCACCATAGGGTTGTGGTGAAGTTTTCCTTTTCACGCATTTCGACCACAGACAAGTTGATGCTTCCTGCATTCATACCAAACTGGTGGACATGGAAGCGAACCTGAAAAGGAGTAGGAAACCTTTATGTACTTGTTGCCACAATAAAGGAATATGTTTTCCCCTATGTAGTATGATAATTAAATACTGTTATTTTAATTCACGTACGCAGGAAAATTACCAAAATATCCGAGTTCTAATCTAATCAAATGAAGTGGGTATTCAAACTAACTAAATCTATATACATACGTACCATACATGAATTCCTATACGGTGAAGACATATTGGAATGGACTGATGGCGGTGGATTGAATATTACGCTATTCATAATAGCATTACTTGCAAATCCAACATATTTTCGCTTTTCACTGTCATTGGCATGTTGATTCATATTCACATACATATAGTAGCCTGTAATATTTGTGTGCTGGTACGTGTGATCGGTATTTGGTCCTGTTTTATCGGTGGGTGTGGGTCCAGAATGACGTGACCACATCAATATCGGTTTTTCCGAATTGTGCCAACCGCACCAACCACTTTCGAAATCGCAACGTCCACCGAAAGGAATCTTATCTGAAATTGGTCGTAATAAAATACAAATGTATTGCATAAAATAAACTGAGACCGAGGCTTCTTAACTTTTAAAGGTTCTTAAAAGTGACAATTTCTTATGATATTGGTTGCGAATAAGCATTGGGATCGCTGAATTGGGAGAGATGCTGACTTTCAACTGGTACACTTCAAATCGCAACAGAATGCTGCAAAGATGGTGCAGCCTGTGAGGGCAAAAGATTTGGTCCAACAGACGCCCAAAAAGCACGAAGGCACGAGACTGAGCGAGGCCCAGCCAGCGTAAGGACGCTCTACTAATCAAACCTACGAGCTTATGCCGAGGTCCGCAAGAAGATCAAACAAAATGGGGAACCCAAGCAAACCGGTATCTGCATACGAACGGTAAGAGCAACCAAAACAGGCGGCCTCCTCGTAGAATTCAGGGCGGAGTCCACTGACAAGGGCTTGTTCGAGATGCAGCCAAGTTTCTCAGTTCTTGAGAAACTACTGACGTTGATTCTGTTGCAGATGTAAAGAAGAAGTCGAAGAGTCCATAAGACAAACTTTTCTCACGGCAGACAGCTTTTGAGTAATTTTGACGTGAATTGTAAAAAAACGACTCCTAGAAAAGGCGGCTGGGACAAAATTAGTCATCATGAACGTTGGAATCACACCAATTTCGGAGCCCATAATGCCTAGAATACAAAAATGTAGCGTACAGGAGGACTATTCAGCAAGCGATCACCAGTAAATTGCATTCAAAATGGGCGAGCGTGCTGATCGACGTGAACCTTGACGCTAGAGTGAATCAACCTCCAGATGTAGGTTGGAACATTGCTAAAATGGGCCTCAACGCGTTCGCCGGTGTTTTCATGAGGGGTAAAACCATGACGGGGACCACGACGGGGTCTAGGGGAGTCTCAGCCGTAGACATAGAGAACTGCACCATGAGTCTCATTACGCCTGCATGCGATTGCTACATGTCTAGGCGACGGGCACGAAATGTTGAGTCTGCTGTCACTGGTCATCAGCAAAAAATTGCTGAAAAGGGAAGAGAATGTCACAGCCCTCGCCGCAAAGCCCAACGTCCAAGGGATCGAGACGAGTCACATTACCGAACGCTGACATACAGGTCGGTTCGATAACTCCCCCGTAGGTTTATTATTGAGAGGTAGGCGCGCTGCTTTTCAAATCTTGTCAGCAACATCAACTGGAACCCGCGGGCTTGGGTTACAAGTTGTCATGCGGAAACTCGAAGCCTCACGTTGGACCTGTGTGTTTGAAGCGGAAAGAATGAATGGGGTTGATCGAACGCTTTACACTGAGCATCCCGTTTGGCCCGATGTTCCAGACGGCGAATATCCTGTAGAATGTCCACTTTTTAGCACTATCAAGCTGAACCAGATGAAATTCTTAAAAAGGAAACGGCCATGGGGCCAGACGGTATACCAGCAAAAGTGGTACAGCTTCCACATCAACTCTGCCCTGACATGTCGCTCAGCATATTCAACGCCTGTCTGCAGCAGGGCGTCTTCCTATATTGCTGGAAAGAGGTGAGGTTTGTGATAATCAGCAAGGAAAGGGGAACCCGGAGCAACCATATTCATATCGGCCGCTATGCATGTTGAACGCCACTAGGAAAGTGCTCGAGAGGCTCATTAAAGAGAAACTTGGGGAGGACATCCGAGCTTCTGGGGATCTTTCACCTCAATAGAACGGCTTCAGAGCTGGCCGATCTAAGATCGGTGCAATAACTCGAGACGAATAGTACTGTTCATAACACTCGATGTGAGAAACGCACTGAATTCTGCTTGATAGGTAGATATTCTTGGTGCTCTGGAATATTTCAGGATGCCGAAGTATCTGACGCGGAAGTTTTTCTATGTCACTTTGGGGATCGACGAAGAATTAATGTGACAACTGGGGTGGGGCAAGCTTCCATTTTTGGCCCGGACCTATAAATTTGTACTACAACAAGCTTTTGAGGTCTGATCAGTTACCCAGGTAACGCAGCACCACTAATAGCCGGTCCCTCTAGTGCTGTTTGCTAAAGAGCGAAGGCGAATCTCCTTACGTAGGAGGGAGTCGGGGAGAGATATTGTTAACCGAGAGGAAAGAAAAAGAACTACCGACTGCCACTGGGAGTCCGACATCCAGCGCCTAGATAGTTTTCATTCCTCACTTCATTCATTCCTTATTTCACGATCGGTTTCACGATCGGAAAATTATTTCCATAATAGAATTTAAAACATTATTATAATTATACTTCTTTCTGCACAGTTTTTTCTGGGTATGTTGGGAGTTGACGATATTCCTACAGCATTTCCAAACACGTTGACACGGAAATCCGAGAATATGTTGAAATCAGCCCCTATACACGTTCCAAAACTGTTTCATTCCGCCACCAATCTTTTTTAGGAATAACAGAAATTACACGATAAAGCAAAGGACGCATCTGAAAATCATAGAAATCAAACCGAGAATAACCGGGAAATAATCTGCATACTATAACCATATAATAAATCTAGTAAACGTAATATTATAACATATTCAGGATAGCTTGTCCATTGCTTTATTAACTTTTCTACGCTATCCTGAATGTGTATACACGGTATAATTATGAGTGGAAATGTTCAAGTTAATGGATCAAGCTAGATATTTTTACATATCCGCCCAGTTAGTAAATTATTGCCTGGCTATTGCGTGTAAGGGGAAGCCCTGGGGTCTTTGAATACGTATTCGTTATCAATCTTTAACAAGAACACTGAAACTGGTTTGAACAGTTAGATCAGAATATGATTGATGATGGGTATACATTTTTTCGGTCAGTTTCTTTGAGATTGTCAAACTGTCAACATGTGTGGAGCAAAACTTTACTCAAGACATTGCATGTTGTATGAGTTCCAAAAAGGGAATGATGCGATAGAGGAAACAAAAAATTAATTTGACACATTTGAAGGTTATGTTTTACTGCATCTCTTTGTTTTGAATTCAGCAATTTATATTAAATAAGCAACTTTCGCGAAAAAAATTGATTATAACATTAAACTATTTAAACATCATCTGTTAAGGTGGCTGCAAAATATTCTTAATGAAAAAGCTGTTTAAATGGGAGTGGAAGAATACTTCGCCTCCAAAATAGAGGACTTGCTTCCCGTTTGCATAATTCATTGATCTCAAGTTACCTGACCGCCCACAGACATTTCTAACTAACAAAGGACACCATAATTACAACGAAATTTTGAATAAAAAATGGGAAATCCTGATAAAGAACATAATGAGCTCGGCTATACCCTAAAGAAACCTGGAGATGGCTATAACCTGGAAAGGATCTCGTTGCACAAGAAGTACACCAGTTTCAATAAGTGATGCACCTGTGAGAAACGGTGTCTTCAAAACAGGAAATCTGTTTCAGTCCTTAAAATAAAATGCTATTGTTCGTTTATATTGTCTTTCATTTGCAGTCACTTGAAAATTCAGCATACGTCGCATATGGACTAACATCCTGTGCTGTTGGTGTGTTTTCTCTTTGAGGTATGAATTTGGTAGTTGAAAACGAATGTGGTTTAACTAAGGAGCAATTTGGGTTCTATTCTTATTCGGATCGAAATCGATTCTCGGTAAGGTAAATTTCCATCTGTTGCTAAATCCTACACACATTTCAATTTTTATAACTTACCACAATTCAACAATTCGTCCTCGTTCTCATCGCAATCGACATTTATATCACAAATACGTGGGACATCAATGCAAACAGCTACCTTATTTGTGGTACATTTCACTTCTGATAAATCACATGTCTCATTTTTGGCTCCTTCCGGAAAACAATTGCGCATCCTCAAGTTGTCTATGCTAACATGGCCACGTTGTAATTCACTGGCCGGACCTGGTACCACCTCGAAGAGAATCTGAAAATCTTTCGAGATGCGACCAATGCGAAACGTAATCAGATCCCATCGACCAAAATCATTGCCGGCTATTTCGCTTGGCACCCAAGATCCTTCGTAGGATCCCAACGGCTCTATAACCACACGAATGCTTCCATGTGCCATCGCACTCTGATGGAGATAGACTTCAAGGTAGCAATTCTCG
The DNA here is from genome assembly GCA_954870665.1 of Stratiomys singularior. NCBI lineage: Eukaryota > Metazoa > Arthropoda > Insecta > Diptera > Stratiomyidae > Stratiomys > Stratiomys singularior. The sequence continues at coordinate 27,416,447 of OX940881.1, read as the reverse complement.
CGTGTTATGCTGAATTGAGGTGAACGAAGGATGGGTTGTGGTGTTCCTTTCGTCAGTCGTACATGCAGGAAATGACCTGGGAAATGAAAGAGCATTTAAATTTAGAATTGTATTCTTCGATGCCAGATCAAGGATAGGTTCATGTTAAAATAGTTTACGTGGGAGTACAAACTTGAGGATAGAAAGGAATGGTGAGTTTCACAAGTGTTCGAACCGAAAGACTGAACAGCTGATTTATCTTGTTGATATGTCCCGACAGGCGAAGGAAAACAAGAAAAAACATCCGTTCCGCTTTCTTACAAGTCCTGCTCAGGCCTCTGTTGAAATTGCAATAAAATAACTCAACTACATCTACTCACCGTAAGCATCGTTTCTAGGATCAGCATCCGGACCGGGCATCATTCCGGTCATGTTCTGCTCTCGTAGTAATTGCCCGGTGACAACTTGGAATCCATCAGGAATGTCCTTATCCCATTTCCAAGCGCATTCCCGTTCAAACGTACACTTCACGCCAAGCATCTCTTCCATATCAATATCAGGATTATCTTCTGGTGGCGGACGTAGTGCCGGCTGAAAATAGAATTTTCATAAATCAATTACTACTAGGTTTTAGTGGAAGGCCGAGGACAAAGCACACTGACTAAGTGACGTTATGAACAAGGAAGAGGTGCAGCGGAAACAGCAGCACAAGTGAACCAGAACCATCAGATGTGATGGACTTTATCTGAATCCCATCATCAAATGATTGGCGAATAGCACGGCTATGGCAGGCTCTATTATAAATTTTATAGCAACATAGCAGGATAGCCGGCTAAAGGCGCAGTTGATGGAATATATTGAACATTTCATTGATATGTAACAACGAAATATGGCAAAGAATAATTAGATTTTTGTATATATAACGCTTGCAGGGTTATTTTTAAACTTTATATGGGGTAAATTCGTTAGATTCAGCAACATTGTAGCTAGAATTTAATATAAGGATACGCAGATATGTATACATCAATGATTGGGTAAGAGTATTGAAATTCGTTTTGAATCAAGTTTAACTGCGTTTACTTTTTTTTAGGTTTTACTAAGTACTTTACAGTTTTTTTCATATGAGCCAGGATATGATCCAATTAATAATATGATAACAGTTTAGAGGACAACGAACAATTTAAATAAACAAATTTTGTAGACACCTTATTCCTACGTTTTTTAGATTGTTTACTCTTGAAATTTTACCCCACTTATTGCTGAAATATGATGGTAAAATGAAATGAAATATGATACAAAAGTTTTTCGGGTTTGAATTAAGTAATTTCCTAAGTAATTTAAAGATCCTCTTTGTTGCGTTCTCTATTCCTACTGATAGTTTTTCAGGGACCATAACAAGCGACAATCCTTTGGAACAAAATCGCGAGAATATGGAGGATGGAGTAAAAATTCGCAGCCAATCTCCATTGAATTGCGCATTGTTATGGTGAAAGATGACTTCTGACGTTTGACTAATGTAGGCCGCTGATCACGCAAGACTCCTCTAGAATCCCACCAAACAGACAAAAAGCCCTTGTGTGGATGCAAGTCTCGTTTTGAAGTGGATGCTGGTGATTTACCTCTTTGAAAACTGTCCCTTGTATGTCACGTATTTTACAGGACGGACTTTTCATGTGGAGTAACCATGTATTAAAAAAATCCGACATAAGCTTGACAAGCAAGATGGGAAACACAGCAAGCCATTCTGTCTTCCTGCCGTCGATTCTTGTCTATTACTCAGGCATCAAACTTAATCACATATCCTAGCGTATAGATTCCCCTCTCTAAAGTAGCTTCATGGCTTCACCTCCCTGTATAACTTCCAACAAATCAACATCTGTCACCTCCTTGGGCCGCCATGATCGTGATTGATTTCCAAACTGTCGTGCTCCCTTACGAGAGTGGTGAAATAACTGTTTTCTCTATAAATCCAGCCTATACTCCAATGAGCATCCGCTGTGCGGTGTCTATGATGAAACTTGCATAGTAAACAATGCCTAATGTGCATGTTATCAGCACCCATGTTTATCTGACCACGTTAGCTTGGAACTTAGAATTTAAACTTAACTTGAAGTAAGAGTTACGTGAAGCTAGAGCGATTGAGCACACTTGCTCCATTTTTGTTTTTGAGTACGAGAACATTCATCATCACTTAATCGAAAAGTCTAGTCGTGTCTGCCTTGTGTGGTTGATCGGAGGCTTGGATATTGGTACGGTTAGGAATCTTCCCTATAAAATAGTCATGTCAAATAGTTTCAGTGATAAAATGTAATGCAACAGTGATTTCTTGTTTTGGAGCTCACCATAATAGCATAGCGTGAAAAAAAATCAAGGCGATAAAGGTTCAGCCACGAGCTGAATGAGTTTTATGACAAGCCACAGATATTCCAGATAGGAAAACTAGAAACTGATATGGTCTGCTCATAGATAAATTCAGGCAGACCACAAGGAAAGCATTTGCTGATAAGACTGAAAGACGAAGACCGGTTGGAAAGCCAAAAAAGCGTCGCTTGGACTCAACTGATGAAATTTTATCTATTTATATTTCTACTTCTAGTTATTTCTATCAGATTTTGTGATTGAAGGACACGCACCTGAAGTTTGCATCGTTGAAAACGCAACGGTCATGCATTTATTGGCTTTCAAATTTTTTTGGTAATTGAAGTCAAATGGTCAGAAAAAGCGTGAAAATATTCGAGATTTTTGCATTGGCAATGATGGGAACAGTCCTTTTCAGAGGACGTGACCGATCTACAGCGACTGTTTGAGTTCTCACAAACGGAAGGGCCTAGGGCCGAAGAGGGCGATAGTCCCACAGCAACTGTCTAATCAAACGGGCCATAGACTCTTAACAACGAATTTTCGCAATTCGCCTCGAACTCTTAGGAGACATTTTCCAGGCTCACCTTTCGAGCAGAATTAATGGCTGACCAATGCGATTCCTTGCCGTAATCCGCTCCTAAAATAAGTTTCTAGTGAGTCGGCGACCGGAACACCTTCGGACTCCTTATTCAATGAGATATATTTCTCTAGATTGGGGAGTAGATAAAGAAGTTTTTGAAACACGATAACGGTAAAGGTCATCAAAAGGATTTCAGACCGAGGATAACCAACCTATAAGTTAAATGTTTTTATGCTGAAAACCCTGGATCAACTAGAGCGTAGTTGAATAAAGCTATGAAAAGTAACGAAGTTGTTTCAAAACTAAGATGCATACTTACCAGGACGCTTAATAGAGACACAAAATAGTGAGAGGGGAGAAAGGAATCATGTCATAAAGGTAACAGTCTAGCCGACTTCATCGATACTCAAGTGGCGTTAAAAATCAGGAAACAAACAGGGCAGCAACTGGTCCATAGCTTGTCATATAGAATTCGAAACAACTAGTGGAAAACAGATGACAACCGGAGGAAAAATAAAGTACCCGAAAAAAAAAACAAAATACAGATCAGGAATGACAAAACGGAGCTTATGCTTCAAAAACCTGAAACATTTCGTAATTCTTCTGTTTAGTGAACTTCTACCTTTCATTCTTCTTGTTAGTGATCGAACTGATTTTTATCCATATTTGTGCCTTAAACGGACCTGCACTACTAAAATGATACACAACCTTGTAAAAGTGATTCACAATTGAATAATCTGCAAAGTTGAAGTGAAGTTTCCATTACTAGAATCAGGTTGATCACCTTTGAAGTTCAAGTCTTCATGCTCACCATGCTCACCGGATCACTGCCTGAAGCAGACTCGCTCACCTTTTCGTGCCAGGAGAAAAAAGGACCCGAAAAACAACCGGGAAGATGAGAGAATGCATTTATGGTTTCATTGTCACCTAATTGATTCTAATCAAGTTGTCGATATTCCACAGCAGAAAAGAGATGGGTCGCAGGACTCAGCGAATGTACGGTCGTGAACCATAAAAAATAAGCATAAAAATAAGCATGTAGCATGTCTTAAAGGACATCTTTTGCCGATTTCTTATTGAAAGGAAACATTTTATCAGCTGCAGACATTTTATCGTTTTTCTTTTCAGGGAATTACAATGATAAGGTTCACAATAGGTGGTCCTATTTGTCTTTTGTCAAAGGATACGTAGGAAATTCACTAAAAAGGCCAATCAAGCATACCAATGGGAACACAACCACAAAATCTCATGGAAATAATTAGCTACATTGAGAAATATGGCTCAGCCTGGCAACGCAGGAGATCACGGGACTGTATGTCAAAATTATGTGGGATTAATTAACGACATATAACTTTCATATAAATTTCTTTCTAGTCGTAATTGTGTAGAGGACAAAAATTCAAATATGCAATCAAAATTTACCCAAATTGTTAGTCAAATTATCCAAGAAAGTATTTCAACTCTGAAAAATTGGAAACGATTCCGTTTGCAATCATGTAAACATGATTGTTTTTTGCGGAGATTGCGGGCACGGTTGTTTCGGTCCTAACTGTACAAAATTGACAGAGCACGGTCTCCTAACTGTGTGTTTTGTGCACGGGAACCGGATGACGCCTGTCACACATTCTTCTACTGCAAAAGGTGGAGACAGCAGCGAGGGGACCTCATCAGCGGAATTGGAGAGCTCTGTCCGGAAACTATCGTCGGATTAATGCTGAAAAGAGTTGACAATTGGAATCACGTGGCGCAATTTGCTCGGGCAGTGCTGATACTGAAAAAAGCTTTGTTGGAGCGCTGGAAGGCATCGGGGATGGATGGACTTCCCTCACTTCCACACTTCCTTCCTCTCCCTTCCTTCCCGTTAGAGAAGAGATTCGCATAATCCGAAGGCGCCTCTAGGCGTAGGAACACGAGGCCTAGACCGAATTAATGTGTCAAACGGTGTCAAACGGCTAGGTTCTCAGGTTGACAGGGAAGGTGCTTAGTGGGTAGTCCAAAAGCATTTTGCGTCTGGGAGTCCCACACTCAGGGCGTAAATAGCCTTCACCTCCCCACCACAAAAAAAATCATGTAAACATAATACATTATTCGAGGAAAAAGCGGAAGAGCATAAGCATAGCAAAGAAGAGCTAAGTATAGCTTTGGGCTAAAGAAAAAACAAGTTCGCGTCGTCGAAGCGGACGAAGACAACACAATAGTTATGATGAAAGGTTGCAAGTATTATGATGCAAAAGTTTAATAGTGGAGGTTTTTAGGAGTAAGGTTATTCGAGTGAAATCCTTAGAGGAATCCACGAAAGGATTCGGAAGAACGATCAAAAATTGTGACACTGATTTATTAAAAAACTAGTAACAGTAAGCGAGAGTGATCCTCTGTGTCAAGGATGAAATGTCTGCCAAAAATACCTAAGTACGAAATGCATAAGTTAATATGGGTCATGAATTTACCGAATGAAAAATTTGGTAAGATGATTTATGAACGAGTTTAATGGAAAGAAACATATCAACAGCAACTCTGTCACAAAGAACAAGGACCCGTATGAAAAACTACTACAACTTAGTCCAAAAAGGAATTGTCTCTTTCAATGTTAAAGCTCTAGTTCCAAGTATCCCTGTGATGACAGCAACAGGAGAACACATAGTTACAAAATGCAAGCACTGCAAATGCAATTGTTGACCTACCATGAATATATCGATAGCAAAATTGAAAAAAGAGTCAATGTGAAACAATCTCTGGAGCGAATCGAATCAATAGTGAGAACCAGTTTAAACATTCTCGAATAAACGATGGACAAACCTGAACGTCAGTGAAAATCGAACTTTTATCGAACCTGATATGCTTTTTGCAAAAAAGAGCGCAGGCGCAGCATTAGAACCATGGAAGAAGAGGTGTTATCCTTGATATAGGATAACTTGATTGATAACTAGTTAGAGGATCTTCCAAAAGACTTGCATCACGCAAACTAACCAAAAAATTGCGAAAAGCAGGGAAAGAGGAGAAAGCTGTGAAAAAGTCATGTTGGGATACCATTTCGTTAAGAAAACGCAGCAGCTGGGAGATACGAAGCCAAACTAACGTTAGCGTCAATGAAAATCCACCCTCTTTTCTAGATCCAAACCACACCGATTTTCAACTCAATTGCCGACTGAAACGGCAGCTCAGGAATAAGAGGTTAGCCGAACTGAAGTGTCTGAATTTTGTATCGATGCATACGCGACAATGCTCAATGTTTTACTTTTTGTTTATCGTCGTGCATTGGGCCGTCATGAAAAATTTATGGATGTTTGTCGGAATTGGGTAAGAGAGTCCACAAAATTTTCGGTCTAACATTCAAAAAAAATTTTTAAAGTCAAAAAAAACCAAGCCCGTTGTGTTTAAAACGATGCAAACTTCTGACGCCTGTTGAACTGATAGTTGATGTACAATTATCCTGGGTGAGCTAAGATTAATTTTTCTAAAAGATCCTTTTTTACAAAAGAATTTCAAGAACTAATGAAAAGACAGACTATATGTATTGACTTTAAACCATTTTATGTTGAAAAATAAATAGAACTTGACTGATAAACATGAGGTTTAGTTATAGATCAATCCTTTCAGATGACTTTTGGATGACTCCTGTTATACGAACAGGTCTACGACTGATTTCAAAGGATGCATTCGCTTTTTCTGAGTTAATAATACTTCCCAACATAAAGCAGTTGTGTTTAGATGTTTAAACACGGGGGGACGAGGATCGTCCTTAACCAAAGGGTTAGTTAAACATTTCTTGTCCTTGGAAACATTTCACTGTCTAACAATCATTATATCCTTAAAGTAATATATTTGCAAAGTATCTTTTTTCAATTAAGGTGATTGAGTATAAAACGGGGTTTTCAATCATCCACCGAGCATACAAAATCCAATGACAAACACAAAATTCTCAGAAAATAATTTTTGTAATTGTTAGCTTAAATCTCATCATAATGATCCTTTCAATCTTTGATCCCTTTACCAGTCACTGATCGTAGCTTCTTCCACGCTATAGGAATCATTTCACAACTGTTCACTGAGCACGTCTTGCTGAGTCACTAGGTACATGAACTCTTTTGAATAATTCCACCCAAACCTTGTGAAAGATTCCCAAGTATTTCATCCCTTTGTCCAAAGCTCAAAATCTGTCAGCAGATTGAATCAATCCCAACCATTTAGCGTTTTAACTCAAAGGGATGTGGTCTTTCAAAAATGTCACTGGAGTTCTTAAACTATCTCTATTTGGAATTCGTTGCTAGACCCTGAGCTCAAACACGGGTTCTGCACAAAATCATTTATGTCACACTAGGCTTAAAAATTCGGCCGGAACCAGAAGAATGCTCATCTGCTTTTTCCTTTCCCTACACACAGTTTCTCTCATATCATTGGTTGAGGTTCGAATGATTGCGGAAGTAGATTCCTCCGGTTTATGCGTATACGATTGTACAGAATTTTCACAAGTTGGTGTCGTTCAACTAATCATTAGGAGTCGTGTGTATACAGGATAGGGAATTATCCTATGTCGATAGTATACAGGATTGGGAATAATCCTAGAATATCAAGTATAATTTAAAAAATTGTGTCTTGTTCAGACTAGACTTGAACCTTCGAGTAATCAAGAAATGATTGAGTGGGATCCTTATACAAGCAAGATTACTAGACATCTGCATGATAAAGTTAGAAAACTCAAAGCATAACAACTGGCGAGCATAGCCGTCAAAAATCATCAAAGGACAATGGCTAGAGTCGCAAAATTTTTGCGCATGGCAAAAATCTTGAGGCATCATCGAGGTCCTGTTCATAGAGCACATCCAAAGGTATATCGACTACCCGAGACAATAGCAAATGCAAACAAATTGATTATTATGATCCTGGCACAATGGTCTCCGAGAACCCTTGGTAGCTGATGTCTAGAGAAGTCCTTGCCTAACTGCCGAAATAATGAAACCATCCCAGCTAATGTTTAGTCCTGCTTGTGGCACGCCATTTTCTAAATGCTTTTTACTCTGCTAGCTGGGGTTTGATATACTGGAAACACTGAACAAGTTCCAAAATGTCTGATGCGAATCCTGATAGGAAACCTCAAGAACAGAAGCCCAATCGTTGGTTGATAAGGTAAGCTCATCAAAGGATGGAAGTTATATCAGATCTTGTCCAAGAATTTGACCTCAGTGCAACTCGGCGGAACATTTTGTTTTACAGACTGCTGATGGTTGAAGTTCTATGGGTGCAAGTACCAGCTGACTACGCGGATAATGTCATAGCTATCTTATCACTGGATTTATCTTATCACTGGAGAAAGCCGAGGTATTTATCTTGACTATTAAAAGGATCTCCAGGGCAAGAACGATCGGCCTCAAAAAGTGCCAATTGATTTGAAATACGCAATCAAATACCTTGCTCTGCTGATAGCGTCGATGTCTACTTTGCATCGGGCGTATGAGACGACACATGCCCAATTTAAGGAGAAGCACTTGAACAAAACAAGCTTGTTGAAAATTACTCCTTGTGTGTCCGTACTAAAGATCAGATCACAAATATGGTAATATACAGGTGGAGAGTCGGAAAAGAGTAATGGATTGAATTGTTCTATCGACACACACTTAGGAAGTGGGATGATAGGATCATCCTACTCCTACACTTTTTAATCATCTAATCCTGGACGCACGAAAAGTATGCAAGAAATATAGATGGGATCACTTATCAAAAGTCAGAGGTTACGGCTCAATCGAAAGCATATGACTCATGTCTAAACGAGGTTTTGAGCGGGAGCGAATATCTTCAGTATTAAGTACATAAGACCGGTGAGTCTCGGTTTCCTGATAAAATATTTGCAAGAGAAAGATAACGCCTATGAAATAAATTCATGTTATACAAATTGATGAAGCGTAGCTCTATTGATGAAAAGAGTTAGGTTTCTCCGCACAGTCTAATCACAAATTCGCTTAATTCATGTGAAAGAGAAAGAACGGACTGTTCTCTAATTTTTCGAAGTCACTATTCGTATGGTCTCGTATATCTCATTAATATCAATTTTGATTTCTGTGACTGTCTATTGAAATGCCCGCACACTTCGGAGTGGTATTACGAAGAAAGAATTACGGATTATCCATGTGATAAATAAAACGAGCTTTCCAAGATAGAGAGCTTGTGCACTGAGCGATGCAGGTGAAAAGAGAGATCGCGATGGCTAAATTTTTGAAATAAGAATAATTTTTCCGATTTATTTGTTTAGGCAAACCATTTCGTTTGAAGACAAAATTGAATAGGTTGTTAATGTATTCTCTCCGCAAATTCGTCTTTATGTACTGTTCGCACTAATATCATTGCATCTGGAAAATTTCCCTCGACTATCGTTAGATTTGGAGTTTGTTCGGAGTCGCAGTGCTTGTAAGTTGTTTCCTGTTGCTAGTAGTAGAGTCCATTCCGACAAACCAAGCGATGAAAAAGAGCCGATTTCAGGCCGGGTGGCAACCAAACAGAGAGGTCGATGTTCGTTGATTTGATACTTAATCATACCCGCTAGAAAAGGGGATCTATGAACCGTAATGATGCCTAAGGCAACATAAAGCTTCATTTTGCTGAGAGTCCTACACACTAGGCGTTAACAGCTTTAGCTGTACTGCCACAAAAACGACATTTGACAAAAAAGTAACGCCATATGGACGGTCTAAGGTTAATTCCTCTTTTGCGTATAATTGTAACCTAAATTAAGCCACAATTGGCGAACTTTGCTCTAACTTTCCGCGGTCGCTATTCGTATGGTTCCACCTGGATATTGTGCAAATTCTACAATAATTTCTTGTGATTTTAAATCAATTAATTACTGTAACTGAATTACTGCTAACGGTATTTGAAATTATTTCCATTTCATCCTGTTTAGAGATACGAAAATTCCTTTTAATCCTACAACAAAACTTCAGCATAATCAGCTCTAATCAACACCAATGCCGTATCAAGCAAAAAAAGTTTCGATTAACATGGGACCAACCGCGTCACTTCCTGGTATACTGTTGTCCATGCAATAAGGACATGAACACGCCTTTTTGCCTACTTCCAACTCGGTTAATACAACTCGCTACATTGTTATTATTAATTTTGCATTTTTAATTACCTACTGTTAAATTTTCACAAAGTACTTTTACCATGGCCCAAATCGATAACTGGTATCTACTATCCTCCTTGCCTTGCTATCCTTTAAAAAGGATTATAAAGTAATCGATTGACTGGTTAGTTATTGCTTTTGCAATAATTTAAAATTCAGGGCGTATAATAATTAATTTGAGTAAAAAATGTATCACAAAGTCTAAAACTGGGATATTTCATATGGCCGAAAAAGATGGTACCATGAGATTGCAGGATGGACTACACAGGTAGGTGTCAAATGACAAAGTCTTTCCTTAATTTTACCTTTCGAATCCACGTTGAGCATGTTTTACATGACCTTGACATTTAAAGGGAACGAAAGGAAATGGCAAGGCTGTAAATCTTCTAATATTAAACGTGCATATTTTCAATTCTAATGTATTGATTCGCTATAATATTGAGTGAGAGCAAGTGAGCGACCAGTGGATTACTGAATGGTTTGGAGGAAATTAACTGGACAGGGAAAAATTTTGAAGTTCTAAATTTACTTTTACTTTGTTTATATTTAAGCTTCTGATATATTCAAGGATATCAAGGTAAACAGGAGCTGCATAGCCCGAGATATTCTTCAAATCCTAATAGGAACCACAATAACCTGTTCGGTTCGAAGGTTTTACTACTACGTGCAAATAGAATAAGCTGGAATACCCGGAAAAATGTTTCCCCAATCAAAAAAGGACGCATTAACGCACCGCTGTCTAATACATATCTTAATTAACTGAGGAATATAATAAATTTGCATAGTACTCACAAAATGGCCGTTGGCATGCAATTTTTCCAAACGTTTACTCTGCAGCGGTTCAACTATTAGCGGATTGCCTGCTGCCGTCCTTTGAGGATCATCACTCTGATCGGTTTTCCCATATCCAGATTGATGTATAACAGTCTTCCTTAACATTTGCATAGGATTCATATTTGACGATTGCGAAGGATACTTTTTAATTGCTGGCAACGGTTCGTCGGTATTGTTCCCAGAAAACAGTCCCCAATACTGATGTGGGCGTTGCCTAGTATTGAATAGTGGATCAGACAAATGTCCATCCGGCGGACGATCAGGTGGAAAGAATCCTAGCGGCGTTTGTGTTGTAAGGAACTGACGAAGTTTATTATAGCCCCGATCACGATTCTTTTGAAGTCGTTCCCGACCAGACGGGTACGATATGGGTGGAATAACAATCGAATTAGGACGAAGAGGTGGAACGGTTGATGTGTAGGATGACAATGGGATCGATGGTGATAGTATTGCTCGACCTTGTGCACTATTGTATGGCAATTGGGACAGGACGCCTGTTGATGATGATAATAACGACGATGATAACGAGGACGATCCTGACGGCGCTAATGGCAAGGGTGCTAGCGATCCAGGACCCGAGGGTACGGATGCTATTGGACTTGTGTTGTTGATAAGGGGACGCTGACTCGTTACAAACGATACGAACGCGAACGCCTGTACGATTATCGTGAACTTGTACATTTTGTTTATGTGTTGTTTCCTTTAGTCGTTACATTTGTTTGAATTTATATTCTATTTATTGTGAAAGCGGGAATGTCGCTGAATAGTGGCAGATTGAGCGATACGCGATGGTGTTTTGTACTTAAGGAGTTTTCTTATCTAAATTCCTTTTGTTTTTCTGTTAATTGTATTAACTTTCTATTGAGCATTTATTATTAGTGTCCATTTGAAAGCAACTCTTCATGGTTTCTGGTGCTTTTTTAATGTTCGTCATTTTCTTTAATTGTTTTATCCTCTGTGCGTTAGAATACGGAGTACACCTAGAAAGAAATAAAATAAAGGAAATATTAATACAAGTTTACATTTTAATGTGATTTTCAATGAAAATTTAGATTGATCTAAAACTATTTTCAAATTATTGAACATTTAAAAATCCTAAAAGTGTTCATAAGCAAGCTTTTAACATCTTTGCATTTTGTAATGGATGTACAGCATATTTTTTTCAGTTCAAACTGAGAGCCAAAAAAGCATCACCAAAACATCCATCCAATCAGTTACAAATTTCAGAAAGATTTAAAACTATTAAAATTTCTTTAAAAAAATTCCTGAGTAGCTGCCTTCAGTAACATTTATATTTAGAGGACCGATTTGATTTTGATATTTGCATTTTCGAATTAAAAAGACTGCGATGATGAAATTTACTCAACGTGGTGAAACAACAATATATCGTAAAGTATTCATATTTAATTTCCATTCCAATTTAATAAGCACATAAAGGTAAAGAAATTCACCGAAAGTAAATAAAATATTAGATTTTTTTACATCCTGATCCTGATAAGCCCGTTACATCCGGATCGATGCACTTTCAGTGGTACAAAACACAAACACCGATTGAACACCTTCCCTATCAGATCGAAAACAAAGCTTGGAAGTATCAAGGACATTACTTCGGGCTAGACTTTTGTAGTCTTGTCGAGCAGCGTATTCGGATTAGGTAGGTTTCTCTCGCTATGGAGAGACAGACGGGAAGTAGAAGGAATTCTATACCACTGTACCGAAAAGCGATCAGAAAACCACCCACATGTATTACAACACGCTGTTCCATTTTTCTTTGTATGTGACCATCATACCCTCTCAATTTTATGGCACGATCGCGTCTATTTTCTCGGAAAAGTTAAACCGGATCGTGGACCATCTTTCGCATCAGAAGAAGTTGTAGCAGGAGTCTGGAATTATCCTTGACTGAAACGCTTGTTCTGTCAGGATATCATAAATTTTTCATCTTATGCAAGAAAGCTGATATTTGTCCATTGGGCATTAGGTAAACAAGAGAAAAATATCGTATGCGAACACTTGACCAAGGAAATCCATTTCCCCGAACTTAGCTTTAAACACGGTGCATACCACTATACTGAACTTAGATGAAGGTAGTGCCAGATTGATCGCAAAATCATCCTGCATCCCTTTAATAACATGCTTGTCAGGTGTCAACAATATCTTATCAATTATATATCAATATCTCTCTTCTTTGTTAACGACTCCAATTCTGCGTAATCGGTGCACATTAGTTTGGAATTCTTGGATCACGCCTAAGTTTTTCATTGCTCAGTGCCTCTTAGAATAAAAAAGAGTTTCCAGATTCTGGTATATTTTTGTCTTGATTGGGCGTTTAAGGCTTTTTCTGCTTTTTGCTGAGAACCTAGCCTGGAACTGTTTGTCAAGTTCGGTTAATCCCTTTTTCATCAGGTATTGTTCGAAGGAAGAAGGATAACTGCCAGAGAGACCCCTCCCCTCCTTCATTCTGCAACGTCAAGTGATGCATAATGCTCTTCTTTATGAGAAGAACCATCCGCTCGTAGTGTGACATGCAGGCAACATCAATTGTCTTTAGATGTTAACTTCCTTGCCCTTATATTTTCTGGGAAAGAGCACGCCTTTTTTTCTCGGAGAATTGCAAATGGAGCCTGCACCTCCTTTAAGATGTGACAGGTGTCATCTTTGACGTCCCTGAGACTGCACAAACAAATAGAAGACGGTGGTTCTGCATTGTTGTGGGCTATGCGGGTAAGACTGAAAGTGCCCATGCCAACTGAGTAGTTGCGTCAGATAATAATCGGTCCCACCATGCTTTCTGCATAACCACTGCCCAAGGTTACTGATGAGGTTAGGCAATCCACCAGCCATGCGCACCGTGCACACTCATTCCAATCAGTCACACGGCAAGACTCTTTCTTATTTTATCTCAGGTAAAAATTTCTCTCACCAGCTTCTCCCTCCTTGAAAAGACTCGCCTTCGCTCTTCAGCAAGTAGCATTATGAAAACCAACACTGCAGGACGAGACAGTGCGGTATCCAGCTTTTATCTACAAAACTTTTGCCTACGTATCTGTTAGAGACGACTTCGGCACGACTAAAAAACTTACTTAGAGCATAAACGCAAACTTAGAAGCCGCGCAATAGAACTGACCTCATCGTTTTCATGAGTAGATGTCTAAAAATCGAGGTTGGTCCCCTAGTGTGGCCATCAGGCGTCACTCCCCCTGAAGCCTCAATCACCGATGACCAGACTTGTTCAAAGAAGCTCATCTCCGAGTCAATCACCAAGCCAAGGTATTTTATTGATTCCTTCGACTCAATAATCGTTTCTCCAACCCGAACGGGAATAACACGAGGGATCTGCTTCTTGGTCAATATGACAACCTCAGTTTTTTTCCAGCGCTCGACTTAACCGTCAGCCAGTTATCCATTCGTACACTCAGCGCGGTATCATACCTTGTTTGTATGTTTATTTCGCTAACGTCATGACCACAGCCATTCAGGCGCGTCTCCTTCGGTGGTTGCAGACTCAAAACCTCGTCATACTAGACTTTCCATACATATACATATATTCTGAATAGTATCCTGGAAACCAAAAAAAACCAGAAGCATTAAAGCATACAAACTGAGATTTGGATTGAGAAGATTATATGCGGAACCTGAAGAATTTCAAGGGGACTCGTAAGAAGAAATAAAGAGAAATGACAGAGTCCTTTTTTTAGCAGCAATGAGAGAGTATCACATGATGCTTCAAAGAGTGCCCTATGTTGGTCTTACGGTCTATCAATACTATTGACCCCATGCAAGTCATCCAAAACAAAATGTGTCCGATCATGTTAATAAAAGCGGATATTAACACAATGTAGATTCTGATAAAAAAGAATTCAAAGCCCCGTCAATAAATAGATACATCCAGACATATGGAAAGAAGCAAAGAAAACTTTCATGACAAAGCAAGTCCAAGAACTGAACAGAGGCAAACACAGTTGTTACACCAGAGGAATTTATTCGAAAGCAATAGGGTAGTTGTTATATCAAAGGCACTTGTTATATCTACAGCCAAGGACTATCCATTTATCGAACTTTTATAGTCCGCAGTATGAAATATCCTAGCCAGCCAACACATTTTCCGGGGTGTTTGTTTGCTTTATTTTTCTAGTTATCCTCCAACTGCCTTATTTTTCGACCGTGTACTGCCTCAAATTGACGAGATTCCTTTAGCAAGTCTACAGGATCGATTCATAGTCAGTAATTGCAATTAGATTCTTAAACATTATTCCTCTTGTAGCGTTTAATTTCCTCATTGTTTATTCTCGAGTTGAAGTAAGATTTACTGACTACTTTGACTTTTGTGTCAAACCCATAAGTCAGCTGAGGGGGACTGATAAAGTTGACATTAATGTCACTTTATACAGGCGGACTAGCGTCCGATGTAGATGTATTATAACACTATCAATGCATGGTTTGATAAATGTTATAGTACATCTGCCCCACCATATTCTACCAATAAATTATTAGTTAGCTGAATTTCGTCGCGATAGTACGAGCACCAGTAATGCCCCCCGATCGGGAATGCCAAATGAGGCAGTAACTTCGGAAAACATAAAAATAGTCGTGGATCTTTTTTAAAATTATCACCGAATTGAATCGCAGCTGAAGCAATCAAAAGCTCACATCATTGGCATCTCAAAGGTGTGCGAAGCATGGGTGCCGCGTTTTGTGCAAAGTAAAATTTGGAGCTATTTCGCCACAATAAAAAAATTTTCGAAACGATTTGTGAAAATGGCCGAAACACGGATTCATCACTACACGCTTGAGTCCAAGTTAGAAGCAAAAATCAGCTTGTGAGGTAAAAGCCAGTATTATTTAGAATGCACTTATAGTGCTTATAGTTATAGATTGTATAATCGGAAAAACGCATGGCAAAAGTTTGCTAGCTTAGGAATCATGTAGTCAGCAGGCGTCAAGACCAATTGCTTTGGTAAGAAAGCTAGGACTGTGCTGTGAACGTCTTAGCCATCCAGCATCCTGGCCAGCTGAATACCATTGAACTTTGTGAATGTTTTGAAGGTAATGAACAATGGAAAGGTGGCTGAGCAATGCTTTTGGAGTATCCACACGATCTAACTTCGAAGCACTAGTTATCCCTGAAGCGGCAGCTTCCTGCACCCTAATGAGGTTTGTTCGCTTTGCCCTTGCTTTCCACGCTATTTATTCATGCTTTTTATGATATGATGCACCGTGTAAAGTTCTACAGCACGTGCAGAAGGCTCCCCTTAAGGTCTCAATATGATTTTCTGTATCTATTCTCTCGTTGCAACTCTAGAATAACGATCTGATTCTTGGCGCGAACGATACCGAGAATCGACGGGTATTAAATCGGTCTAAATATAAGGCTCGGACTTCTTCCTGATGCAGTACATAAATAACACTTTTGCTCGAGTCACGCTAAGGCACACATAGTTTACTTTCTCTGGCGCGTATTCCGTGATTTTGCAGTTCACGCAAAGGATTATACTCGTTGCAGGATTACCAGGTCTTTGACATATGCATCCACCTTAGCCTCCTCCCTCCCGTCTCATGCCGACCGAATAAATATTATGCATCACGTTGGCAAGATAGGCGTTATGCAAGACTGTCCTGTGGTGTGTATCCCACGTATGGGTCTCGGTAGATGGCTGTCAGCTAAACCTGACACCGCTTTCTCTACCTCGACAAACGATTTATTGACGATTATGAATGAGTATTATTATTATTATTGTACTGGGTTCCACTTGCTGGAAATTAGCATAGGCTAGAAATCGGCCCTTAGCTCCCCATGTGTAGTACTATTGTTTACAGATGGTCCATCCTGTCGTCCTACAGAAGCCAACGAGTTCCCCCAGTTCTGTGGTCGCCAATTCTGTGTTCCAATTCTGTTACACCAGTACACCTCAGCCAAGTAAGGCGTTTGTTATGAATGAGTAAGTTTTGTTTTTGTCTATTAAGGATTTTCCAAGCGCTTGTAGTGAAAACTTGTGTATTTTTGTTACCAAGTGCTACGATATTTTGAAGGATTTTATATTTTTCCATCAAGAATACCTAAAAAATCCGAACTGAGGCCCGGAAGCGATTTAGAATTCTCTTGATAGCTGAACTTTGAATGTCGCAAGCGAATAAAGCCCAAGAATCATATAAACGGTTGGAGGAATTCAACAGAACGCGGAGATCTATCAATCAAAAGGCATTCCCCTAAGATAGGAAAAAAATCTTCGGAGCTCGCTGCAATTCTTTAGAGACAGAAGGAAAGCAAGTGAGTGCATGCAGAGAGGGAAAGCTGGCTTAAAAGGAAACAACTTAAGAAAGGATCCTCTCTCCGAACAATTAAATAATTTGCTTGGATTGGGCCCTTAAATACTAACATTCCACTTTCGAAGTCTGGTCCAATATATTGGACTCACAAAGTTACACTCTGACGAGTGTAACTTTGAGGTATTCTTATATCATGCCAGAATGCACAATTATATCATTAAAATAGCTCTGAATTTAATTTAGAAATAAACAATCGATGATAAATTACTTCTTTTTTTCCTCTTTCCGCGTTGTACCGACAGTGAGGAATGGCGGAGGCAATATAATGATCTGAGGCTGCATGGCTGCTAGTGGGGTTGGACAAACGATTCTCTGTGAAGGGTTCATGAATAGCCAAAAGTACATTGAAGTGGTTGAAACGGCTCTAATCCTAATTTTTAGCGATACATATGCCAATGATGTGTAATTCCAGCGAGATAATGCTTCATACACAAATCGGGGCACACAATGACTTGGATGTCAGAAAACGGAATAGAACTACTGAGCTGACCATAGTTCTCGGATCAAAACCCCATTGAACTTTTGTGGTAGCCAACAAACATGATCATTATCAAACACTATCAAACAAACAATCGAAACTTAAAGGTTAACGCCACTGTTAAACGTTTAAATGATGAGGAATAATATCACAAGAAGATTGTTTCAGTCTGGCGGCATCGCTGCGCCATAGAGATTTACTGCCGTATTTAGTCCAAATTTGGACCTACAAAAATTTTATAATAAGTTAACTTAAACGTATTGAATCAAAGTTCTAAACTACAATACCCACTTTCAGATACAAAGCCATGGGCGAGGAGATGGTTGCGTTTGGGTTTGGTGTTCAGGAACTACACTTATTCGTGTATAGCTAACGCCGAACGAATTTTGTCATCCTTTCAACCTAGCCTCAATGCTTTGGAGGATGCTGTTTCGAGAACAAAGGGCCATTCGCTCGTCGGAGGTAAATTCAACGCCAGAGCAATCTATTGGGGCATGCCTCAATCAGATGCATCGGGCAAAAGGATCCTGGAGCTACACTCCTGTTTTTCGTCGATGGAGCTACGTTGGAACCATACCTGATATGACGTTCGCTTCGGTCAACCATTCGAAAGTGCAAAGGATTACTCGGCCAGCGATCACGAGTACATAGCGCTGTAAATCCATGAAGGTGTTGCCCAAAGACTACGCTCCGTCTTCTACGCTCCAGTGGAATACCGGGAAAATAGAAACTGAGAGGATTGTTGAAGTGCTCATGCATGAAGCAACGCCGGGAACCGGAGCAATTTGTCTATGCCCGTACAAAGAGCCTGGCACGGAAAGCTATAAATAAGCTAAAAATGGTCAGGGTATACTCATCAACACCAGCAAGGCCCAAAGGTCGCCTAACGTATACGACGATGATAGCATGGACGAAATTGTGCAGGCTATTTTCTTCATCGACTCCGCCATTGTTGAGGCCATCCACGCAGAAATGCCAATGGAAATTCCACTTTTCACGGAAATGGAATTAGAGAAAGCAGTCTTGTCACAGAAGGCAAGAAAGTCTCCAGGACTCCAGGTGAGATGGGAGGGATTCCACGTGAGGTGCTACAGATGGTCTTCCACTTTTACCCTGGCCTGCTTCTCAGCACGTTCAACACATTGGCGCGATTGGCAGTTCTCAAAGGCCTGGAAGGTAACGGGGTTTTTGCTGATGAGCAAGGAGAGCAAATCAGCTACATTCCACCCACTGTGTATGCTAGACCAGGCCAGAAAAGTTTCTGAAAAAGTGATAAGGGGAAGACTCTCTAAAAAAGACTGTCAGGGACTCAAACCAACGGCAGTATGGCCTCAGATCAGGTTAGTCCACCATCAATGCAATCGGAGAAGTGGCTAGTGCGGTCCAACATGTAGAGGTAGACAGCATTTCCACACAATGGATCATCTTGCTGGTTACTCTGGATTTCAGAAATGCATTCAACTACACTAGGTGGGTGGATATTCTAGAAGCGCTTGAAAATTGTTTTGTAGTGTCAGTATATCTAATGCAAATTCTGAGGGACTATCTGACCGCAGCCTACTTTACAACATGAAGGAGAGTAGCCGAAATGTAATACTCAGGTGTCACTCAGAGCTCCATTCTTGGCCCGGACCTGTGGAATAACTCCTGTGGTGGAGATACGGCTTGAGCTGTCGGATATGGCACGCTTGATCGGCTATGTAGACGATGTCGCGGCGCTAGTGTCTGGACACAAAGTCAACTAGATGACAGCTCACGGGTTCAGGCTGGCGCTGGGAAAAACTATAGTGATCATCCTGACAAAGAAGAGAATCCCCAGACTAAAGCGCATCAGGTTTGGGGAAGCCCTAGTTGAATCTAAATTAACAGTGAAATACCTGGGCGTACAGGTACCCTCGAAGAAGAGTTTCCCCAAAATACACACCAACCTTTGGTATATCATGATTCCGTGTGCTCATTTTCGGGATGAATACCACTCCAATAAGTGAACAGGACTTGAAGGACGTGATTATTTAGGAACCATCAGATTTCGCTGCTTCTGCAACATTACTTGGAACGTCCCGCCCAGCATAGGGAATTCAAATGGGGAAAATGCAATAGAGAGCCTATGAGACAGTGTTTCGAAATGATACTCTATGCAACTATGATGGCGAATATCAGCCGTGAAGTTTCCTAAAACTTCCTTAAACACATTTTAATGTACTTTTTGGCCAATATTATGGTGCGAAGCACTAAAAAATGTTTCGAATCATACCTTAGAGAGTTCCTTAAGATTCACGTTGAATTTTATGGGGTTTAGAATATGATATCAAAATTATTTAAAGGAATAATTATTATTTAAATAATTATTATTTATTTAAATTATTTAAATTATTTAAAGGAAAGGGTAAGTAAATGGCATTTATTTCGTTCAAACTCAGAGGTGGAGACTAGGATCGTTGACCATCGATATGTTTGTTGAAAATTTCTATACTTATTTCAGTTTTACGAGATTAACAAGCTTCGCATTTGCCATATTTTCGAGGCAAATCAAAATAATACATAAACCTGAAAACGCTTGACCAGGTTTTTTGATTTCATTGTAGAGAAACTTCAGCTAACAGGAGTGACAGGATACTATGGAAATCATTTTTCATGAGTAAAACGCGCGTCGTACATCTACTTAAGATCACATATCTACTTCCGGCACAAATCTTCCTTAGCATAGAGAATGTGTTCCCTATGTTACATATCCTAACTTTACGAAGAGACGTTTTGTATTTCTAGATTTCCACGCGCGCATTTATTTGACAATAGTGCGGAGATGCAGAGAAGTTCGTTATTTTAATTATAGCTAACTATTTCAGAAGATGAACATTATCATCGTTGCACCGTGCAATAAAACGAAGTTTTGCACCCCAAGAATTCTCCTGGAAAAACATCAGATTTTAGTCTGTTTACTTTGACTGAAGTGCCATTCTCAGCCGTTGACAAAATACGTAGAATTAGAGTTTGACAATTCAAAGCCCGTGCTTTAACACAATTCTACTTTGATTTGAGAACTCAAGACGAAACTAAGGCGGAACTACTCCAACGGTTTCAACTTTAAGACTCACAGGATACCATCAAAGATTGCATAAACAACTTGTTTTCACAAAAACTTTAATTAAATTTCTAGATATTAATCTCGTTTCCTGGGAAACAGTGTATGCTTGTTCCATGTATGCAGCAACTATAGTCATACAACTGCATTCACTTTAATCCTTTCGTGTTCAGGCAACGATACGTCACTCCTGCTAATAAACAATCATTTATTTTGTAATCAAAATCCTTGCATCGTCACATGAACTGCATCCTGCTGAGTACTTGCTGCGAACAACCCGGGGAACGCGGTGCATTTTGCTCAGTAAATTGGTTGTGATCTTTTAAATTTATTAAACAGACAGGACTCGATTGGGCTGGGTCAGCGTTTAAGGGCATAGGTTAAATGTGCGAGTACACGACACGAACGGAACACGCAGCTTCGAAAATGGCACTAAATCGACCATTTACCTAAGTGCCACTTCCACACGAACATTAAAAATCAGTCGCAAGCTCGAATTGCTTTGTATCGTACTTTTCAATAATCGAAAATTATTCGAAATGTGTATCCTTGGTTTGTTATTTTTATGAACTATTGGTATTAAGGCAGCCAGCGACAATTGGAATGGTCAGTAAGGTGGTTTGTCCTGTAGAGAGACGATTCAGCGCTAGGAAGCGTTTGGTTATGATGTTGACGTTGTTGTTGTAGCACCGTCTGTGACGCAGCTAATTTTCATTTTCCCGTTTGACGCGAGCCGCCACCGTCGATTTTCCCCGGTTTCCCTAGACTCTAGACACTATTCAGTAAACTAGATAATCCTCTGTCGCGATGCTCTTGAGATTTATTATGTCGTGTGTTTATTTATAGAAAGCAAACATGCATTTTGAACGCCCGTTTGAATACTGAAAAAATTGTCGAAAATGACGACACAAGAATTCATTTTCCCATGCATTTCTTTGGCCCCATTACACTTCAGGACTTCTCTCTTGTCCAAATCGACCGAAATTGCCGAACACGAAATGCGTTTTGTATTCAACAACTAACATTGAGAAATAGTGAGATAGTAGCTAAAGTACTTTTAAAAAAATCACCATTTAACGAGCTTCCACGTTTTCCATCTTGTTTCGTTTGTAGATTTGCATTTTCTTATTGTTTTTCACCATAATTCCTTGCGATTAGGCACTCCGGGCTGAAATCATTCAAAGGGAGTTCTCTGTTTTAGGTATGAAGGGAAAAAGAGCACCACAGTTATTCGACGCGAAAACTCCTTGCCGACGTTTTTCACTTCTCGAACAACCGATTCGAAATTTTCACAAAACACGCTCGCACATAACATTTGGGTTTTCCGCGACAACGATACGATTTTCCGATTTTCCGCGATACGTTTGATCTTTTGAAAAAAATGAAAAATCACAAACGCGGATTTTTCTTCGTTTCTATAATCAGTGCGAAAAAATAATAGGAAAGTTTCTTTGCAGGGGGACGTTGAAATGATGGGAAAATTTTCCAGTCATAGTAATCCTGTGCTGAGATGCTGCGTCAATGCAAGATTTTCCTCACCAACACTAAAACATCGGCCAAAGAAAATCCTTTGCCGTACATTTGCCTATGATGGTCCCAACTCCACCTCCACCTTGAAACTTGAATAGCGAAAGGAAAAACTATTTCACGGCTATTTTTCACTTTATCTGCTGCTAATTTCCACCGACATTTCCGTTTTTCCACTAAACTACGCTCCGCAAGATCTCAGGAAATGTGCATAGATTTTCGTGCTATTGCGATTAACGAAAATAGGAAAATCACTTTTCGGGAGAGAAAGAGATTGATAACAATTTTTCCAATGATACAACGCAGACTAGCCGAGATAGGAAAATATCCTGTTTTTCCCGACCGACGAAGACCAACAAACTGCAGAATATACCGATAGATTCGACGATTTTCCCCTAGTTAAACTTTGAGTGTTGACTCGTGCCCGGTATGTTTCTTAGAATCTCTCGAAGATGCTCGCGTACTAGCATCAGCATCAGCAACAGCGAAACGAGATGAAAACTGAAAGGAGGAAAATTCCGTCACATTCACGCATACACACATTCGGTCGGGAAAATCAGAAATGAAGTAACATCGTTTTCAATTAGCGGGAAAGCTGTTGAACTTTTGTTTTGGGTACGAATCTAAAGCATGCCAAACTCAACGGAAGCTGCCGTCCCGATACGATGGATGCATGCATACATTGCAAAAATGTTGCTGTATGATGTCCTGCCAAAGAGGATGTGTGAGAACGCAAGCGCTTTTCACGAGCCCTCGGCTCGGCGTGACAGGTGGATCATTAATTCGAGATGCGAACTAGACAAAATGCGAATGGAGGAAATAGTAGTAAAATCAAGAGAGCGAAATTTCACTAGCAAGGATGCTAGTGCAAATGTGTGATGACCAGTTACATACGAAGAGAAACGTTGCGAGTGTGCGTTGTTCAGATATAAGTACGCCACCGAGTATTAACTATCTTTTGAGGATATTGATATGGACAATTTAATTTAACGAAGACGACGAAAGGACGATGACGGCAAAAGGAAATTTCAAGCGGGAAATTCTATTTTGAAATGCGATTAAGTTCGCTTGCAATAAAGCCGGTTATATTCCTGATTTGGATGGAAATTCAGCGGAAATGGAGAAATTAGTGCATCTTGAGATTTGTGCATTGGGATGTTCAATAGGACATACAGTTTTGAAAGGAATCAATGAAATGTTTCCAATATTTCCCGACAAGGAAGCATTCATCAGAATGTTTATTTAAGGTAGCGACTGAAAAACTTGAATAATGGGCGAATCAAGTTGACTGAATGATTAAATTGGTTGATTAATTTTGCAACATTTCAATACTTTGAATACTAAACATAAATTCCTCAGTTTTTACATTCAACTTCTGTTACCCTGAAATCACCGTAAAGATTGAAAACTAAAGTGTTCAAAGATACGGGGTGGGCCCTCTAAGATTTTTAATCGGAATCGACTATAAGGAAAAACTAATGATTATTTGTTCAAAGTTATGAGCTTATTAGAACGATTAAACCTTTCCATTTAGGAATGGAAGACAACATCATTCAAATGGCTGCCACGGCTAGCCTTATAATACCCCATCCAATGTTGTCCCTAGTCCAATTTTGCAGTACCTTTTCGATGGGTTGGGCCTCTATTTCGTCAATGGCAACTCCGATCATGTCTATTGATGATTAGCGTAACACCTGTCCTTAAAGGCTCTCCAAAAAAAGTCCAACTTAGTCGCAGCTCACAACAACAGTTTCAAGCTTCGAGGTGGACAATTGACAATAGTATCGTGGCTCATCATGTGATTTTCGAAAAAAGTCCGCAAAAGAACAAATGTTACGTTGACTCATCCGCGTCCTGTTGATACTAAATGTCGCCTATGTCATCCTCTTTGATTTCGGGAAACAAAAAATCTCTTAGGAATGTGCGGTATCAATCGCATTCACTGTATCGGGTTTCCTTGCTCATTTTCAAGGAAATATGACCCAACTACGTCGCCACACTAAATTCCGCACCAGAAAGTCATTTCTTATGGATGCATTGGTTTCTCAACTTTTTGACGTATAAATTTTCTGAGCCATATATACGAAAACTTTGTTTATTGACGCATTCTCTGAGCTCAAAATGGGCTTTATCGGAAAAGATTTTTTGATTAAATGCTCGCCTAACTTCGACCAAGCGGTCTACCGCCCATTGAGCGAACAAATAACGGGTCTGGTGGTCATGCGGCTTGAGCTCTTCTAGCGATTGAAATTTGGTAGGTATTCATAACGAGGTCTTTATGCGAAATTCTTCTCAAAGAGGTGAGTGAAATGTTCAAATTTTGACAACGATCAAGACTTGATGTTGATGGTTGTTCTCGCACACTCTGAGCAACAGTAGCGATGTTTCCGGTTGAGCACACTAGACGAGCGCTTATATGGATTGTTTTCTCCATCAGTCGTCGAGCTCCGTTAATTCGCTCCACAAATCGATCCACAAACTGCGTTTTTTGACACTTTCCTTTTATCAAATTTTTTTCGTTAATTTCTTACAGTTCGAGTAGAAGCCTCATAACTATGGAAAAACACATTTTAATATTTACTAACTTTTTTCAAGCGAATAGCCACCCATTTCATAAACAAATTACAAACATATAACTAACATTCGGTCGCGTCGGAAATGTCATGAAAACTTCCAGTATCGAAATAATCTTTAGTTCCGATTCTCGACGTTAGATGAACCACACGGTATTGAAATTTTTATAGGAAGTATAAGGAGGAATGTTTTTTTTTTGATAAGAAGGCTAGAAGTTGAAATTTCTAAGAAATGGCTTTTTTTCCGTTGGAGAATAAACATTTCAAGTTCTATCTATGTTGGGAGAAGACAAACTCACTGTGATGTTAACCAATTTTGCTAGACTTAAAGTGGGTTGAAAAGTATTGGTCTATGAATTCGAAAATGTGTTTTCCAAATAAATTTAAAAGATTTTCAAATTCATTTCATAACTTTTTGGGATCGACCAATTTGGATAATTTGGAATTTGGATGATTTCTCATATTATCATTGTTAAAAAAAAGTTTAAATATTAATAAACAAAAGGAATAGAAACATGATTAATCTTCAAACCAATTTATAGCAAATTATATTCTAATATTTTATTTGTTCTTTTGTCCAAATATTTATTCACTATTCACTGTTAGATATAGTTTTCTATGGTTTGGGTGCTGTGATTTCGGTTCCTACTACAGACATCCTTTGCGATAGTGATGCTCGAATTTGTGTTCTTATGAATGATTATTGACAATGTTTCCTGCAATAAGGCACCTTTGCGGTTATAATAAGGATCAAACGCGAAGCGACCCGATCTTTGGCTCATGTACAAAAAAAATTACGACAGAAAAAGCACCAAAAGTATGAGTAGGGCCCAGTTTTCCCCATTTAATTAAATATAAATAAAAAAAAACGATCTGGCGGTAATATATAAATTATACTTGTTCTACCTGCATTTTGAAACAATTTTCTTGTGTCTTTTCGTCTTGAATTAGATCACAAGCCATTTTATTACAACGATGGTCCTATGTCACAACATTAACATAGACATCCGGTAACCTAGCGAAGAATGGCTTAGCTAGGATTATAACAACGTAAAAGCAAAGAGACGAAATATCATTTTTGAATTTAACAAAAAGGAAAATAACACGAGTTATTGCTATTGTTATAACAAATTGCATGACAGACCATTTTTTGCCTTCCTGACCGCCCGAATAGACGTTGAAGAGAGTCATCATTATCCTATCATGGCTGCACGATTCTCTCGATAACACCAAAGTACTCCATCATCCATGGTACGACAGCCCAAGCCGGGAGATCCAATGTTCGAATACACTGACCAAAAATTCAGGCCGTACCTCACCAATAAGGTGGCGAATGTTGTCTTCCAAATGGTCAAGCGTCTCAGGCTTGTCCGCGAAGACGAGTGATTTGAAGTATTCCCACAACAGAGAGTCAAGCAGTGTTAAGGCACAAAATCTTGCAGGCCAGTTAACAGGCTCAAAATAAGAAATTATACGCTCATAAAATGTTTCTTTTAATATGTGGATAGTTGCACGAGCTTTATGACATGTATCCTGTTAAGACCAGAGACCTCCAGCCTATTAAGACCAGAGACCCTCTGCATTACGGCGGGTCATTTCCGAAACGAGAAAGTAATAGATCGTGGCTCCATAGAGGTCACCATTGACTTTCATGTTATTCCCCACAGCTTTTTTGAAGACCTATAGACCAGTGATTCCACCGTCCCATAAACCAGACAAAACAGTGACTTTCTTCGGATATAAAGGTGTTTGAACCACTGCCTGCTGTTGTCATCACTGCTTCCAAATGCGGCAGTTTTGTTTGGATGAGGTAGCGTCATCGCTAAATTTTTATTTATGAAATTCTGTATGTATATCAATTTGTTCTTGGGCCAATACACCGAGTCCTCGTCGTGCCCGATGGTCTTTCGGCTTTAATTCCTGCACAAGTTGGATTTTGCAAGCCGGAAAATCTAGAGCCTCACGTAATGCGGATGTGGAAAGCACAATTTCAAATGGAATCACTTCGGTGTCCATCGATACTACGCTCTAATGCTGCTATTCTTTCTTCACTGCGCACTGTATGACGTCTTGATGGATGCATGAGAGTGAGTGAGTGAGAGTAAACGTGGAAATATTCAATGGTTAATCGAATAAATTGTTCTGATGGAAGATTATGTTGGCCATAAAAGTGATGGAGTACTATTTTTGAACTATTTGAAGACGTTGCTCAGACGTCAACCTATTCATGATAAAATGGCAGACCAAACTAACCATAAAATGCATGACAGCTGCCACACCATACGTAGCATTAAACAACGTTACCAACTGGAAATTCGATACCTCTAAAAAAATGCCTTATATATTTCATAACTAATTAAAAATCGCAGAAAAACAAAAAAAAGTTGGTTATTGTGTCGAAGCCTTAAAATGCAATAAACATACGGTAGCAAAAATGATCTGCATAACTTCACTACAAGTTCACTTACAAGTTAATGATTGATATAAATTTTGATTATTCCCTTCTAACATGTTCACATAAATCATATTCAAATTTGTTTCCATGATAATTTTTGTGTTACTTATTATTTATTTGTTAAGCTTTTCATTTTTTTTCTTTATGGAACCTTGTTGAATAATTCATTCTACTAAATAGCAATCAAAAAAAATATTTTTATGTTGATACCCATGTACCCAGGTGTTCCTCATGGTATCCTAAATTGCATGCTAAAAGTTTTCTACATAAGACAAAAAGGGGAAAGAAGGAACAGCTTTGGTTGATCGTTAAAAAGTCAGATGTGGGCTATGTGAAACGAGCAAGTTTTAACTTTAGGCATCGCATAAATATTACATATTAATGTGCTATTGTGCTGCGCGGTGACGTCTTCAGGGTAATTGGAGATCTCTGCCCGAAAAAATATGGTCGGAGAAATGCTTAAAACTGTTGACAAATGGAATTGTGAGGCACAATATGGTCGGACAGTCCTGCCTATTTAAAAGGAACCAGTGGGGGGTTGTGACGCGTCAAGGATAAAGGGGTTTCTTTTCTAGTACTTCCTTCCCGCTGAAAAAGGCATTCCCGTGATCTGAAGACGCCTCTAGGCGTAGGATAATGAGGCCTGTCATTTGTCAAACGGTTCGAGGCTAGGTTCTCAGGTTGACAGGGGGGGGGGGTATTTGGTGGCTAGTGCAGAAGCATTGAGCGTCTGGAAGCTCCACATTCAGGGCGTAAACGGGCGACAATAAGGCTGAACGGAATGGACTTTTTAAACGATAGTTCGGTTTATATCTAATTAAGGCTTCTATATTATCATTTTTATTTACCATTTTTGACATTCTATATTTTTTTAAATAATTTATCATATTACCACATCCAGTTTGTATTTAAAATTTATAATTGTGGTAAATTCTTCTACTTTTTCTTCTTCTTCGTATTTGTTTGGAATGCGATTTAAGTTCCATTCCTCAAGCACAAGTTTATTGTTATTTTAAAAAAATTAAAAATTGTTTCTCCTTTCAATAGGAAGCAAAACATTAACTAAATGCTGGAGGCTTAGACAAAATAATTATTCACAACAAAACTCACTTTTTGTAAAAAATTAAATCAATCAAGCACTGATTCTGTAGAGACTGAAATTGTGGAAAGAAGCTTTGAATGTTTTTCTGTAATACATGGCAATGAAAAAGCCACCTACAAATCACTTTGGCGGTGTTCCAAAGGATGATGACAATTTTTGCACATTTGGCACTTTGGACGTTAGAAAGTCTATAATGATAAATAAACGATGCAGTGCACTGTCGGCTTTACTTCCGTAAATTCACTAGACTAAACGCGCAGGATTTGTTTTTTTTCGAATATAATAAAATATAAATTTTCCCAAAGTACTATCGTACTCACCACCTACATGAATACCATCTCGCATAAAAAATTCACGGCCACAGCTAAGTTCATATAAACAACACACCGGAGTATCCTTAATTAGAACCGGAAATATAATGAGCGAATTTTAAAAACAAACAAGCAATCTAGACCACACTTCCTCCCACGAACACTTTTATAGTATTTTCAACAGTCTGAGCATCTTAGCCACAAGAATTGCTTTGCAGAACTTTAAGCGAATCCGTTTTCACAACAGCATTTAAAAATAATCAGCGGTGATCAATTGGTATCTTTTTTCGAGATACAAACTTTATGCACATAGAGAAAAATTTTGTAGTACGCAACAAACTTGCGACGCGAATATTTACAAAATCCGCAATTCATCCCATTCACATGCGTTGTTGGTCTTGAATATGATCAAGTTGGAGGAATTTCTTCAACTGCACTAAGAAGAGATGAATTAAAATGAAGATGAGCAAAGAAATTGAAAGATATATTGTAGAATTACAGGGTTGACATTAAGTTGTGCAGTAACAGGGATCTTGAGATGTAGGTTGGCTATAGGAACATTGTTCTACAACTTCACTGATCGAAGTACTAAAAGGAAATATTTTATGGATATAGAACGTTTAAATGAATTTTACCCTTTGGTTCCCAAACTTTTTCAACACTTCCAAACAATGAATTACCAAATTTACGACTTTTTCGATTTCTTTACGTAACCAAGCACCAAGATTTGCTTCAATATAAAATAGCAATGCAGCCTATAATGATGGTTATACATGATATGTTGGGATATACGTTGACTAAGTATTCTACTATGCATCCTTTGATGAAAGATAAATCAGCGTTTTCAATTTTCTACGGTTTTATTGGGCACTGCAACTACCATGCAATAGTTTAAATCTAATAAAAATCAGTGCTATTTTCAGGACGGAGCGGTATTTGAGGCCACACTGAACCTCCTTCATACAAAGCCCTGGGCATAAGGATTTTTTTAAATTGTAATGCAAAAGTTACAGACTTTTGCATTATATTTACCTATTTCCAGGATGCCAAATTACACTGTTCATGCGCATCTCCATCCTACTTGTGCTCATACATGTTCATGTGATTTCTTTCAAAAATTTCAATTTCAAAATTAATTTCAATTCTATAATTATGTCTACTCTTGATTTAAGGTATGTCCAATAATTCTCTATCAACTTCATATCCGGAAAGTTCTATACCAATAGCACCGGTGCAATTTGTTCTTCCTTTAAAATTCTATAATTGTTCTCGAAGGATGGCACGATCCTTTGTCATGTTTTAATGTATAATTGGACTCATGTATTTGTTAACCCCCTCACAAAATGTTAGCATGAAGTCAAAGTGTTTAACGTGGACACCTGCCTTGTACGGCTTAATTCCACGGTCTCCACAGACGGGGTTGAAACAATGTGTCAACCATCACCCCTAGAATCTGAGACAAGTCCCAGTCCCAGGTCCCAATTTATTTAAGCTACCTGGATTCCCGAACACAACTGGTGTGTGTTCATCGCCACTCTCTAGCCTTCGAAACCACAACCACCACGTTTCAGCCAATAATAGGCTCCTCAACCGTGAAGGGGGATGACAGTAACCTGTCATGGGCGTCCCCCTAACCCGTGGTTCAGATAACCTCTGATCAGGTTGCGCTTCTCTACAGACCGAGAAAAACTCTCAGTTTTTGTTCCAGGCACAAGGGACTCATTGCCCTTTCTCACACCTCGGGTACGTGGGGACGGCACTCCCCAAAGACTGAATGGAACAGGCCGAAACCTAAACCATGAGTCTCTCTGCGTTCACCCGGGTACCTATAGCACTAGTCTATAGGGTCCGGGTTAACACAGTCACAACATATGTACAACGTTTACATCAACAATACTCACATTATCAATTTCACAGCTTTAGCAGGTGTACTAGTCTCGCAGAGACATCATCAACATAGTTCATGTTACAATGCGAGCTTTTTGACCTGCTAACAACATTTTGCAAACTTCGTCTACACGACACTCAGTCAGTTACATTCAGTTATCAAGGTCATTTAGTCATTTAGTCAAGCAACATATTTCACAAGCACCAATAACTTCTTCTTTTTCAAATTCTTTGTCTTCTACTTCTACTTCTTCATCTTCAACTTTAAATCTTCGTTCTTACATCTTCCTTCGGCAAATCGAAGATTTGCTTCAGACAAACAGACATTTGCACAACAGTCAACATACAGTTCGTCAATTTCGGTCACAGCTACCTTCATCCCAGACTAGAGTCAATTCGTATACCTGCAGAGTCAATATCGTCAGTTACATCATTTAATCAGTCCATCAGTACTTCAGTCAACTAGTTCATCAGCAGCGGCAGGGCTGCTATAACTTTCCCTCGGTACACTACGGGAAAATCCCGTAAGTGACGTCTTCGGTACTCATTATAGTCAGGTCCTGCCGACTACCACTCCTTCCATCCTTCCTTCCTTCCTCCCTTCTCTCCTTCTATACATCGTTATACTTCGTTTAAACCCGGACTTTTCACACACATATACTGTTATTTCGTAAGTCTGTCGTCTCCAATTTTATCAACATTTCAACACAACTAAATACCAACACCACTAACACCTTCCCTCCCCATTTACACGGGCTTGGGACCGTCATGTGGTAGAACCTAAGTTCTGATCACAAGGCTGGGTTAAAATGTTAGCATGTATAAATTTACCTTGAGCCTGCTCCAATGTACTTTCAACAAAATGTATAGTCCCAGGACCTACACCGTTCATGCCACGGGCTTCGCCACCATGGAAGACATGGGGAACGTGTCCCCCCCCAGCCCCCAATATTTTGAAAAGTCAGTTTTGTCCCCCTAAATTTTATAACAAATTTAATAGAAATCTTAATAATTTTTTAAAAGTGCAAAAATAGCACAGAAGGCGTGGCATGCCCGCCCGATTGGTCAAAGCCAGCTACCACGACGCTCGATTGGCTGCAGTATGCAAACAAATGCAATCACTCTATCAATATAGCATAGAAAGGGCTAAAAATGGGTTCATATAAGTTTTTAAGAGTGCTAAACAAGAACCTCACAGCCCCGACTCCTTCCGAGAAGTCAATCTATGGTCACTGACAAATTATTGCAAAAATAAGTGAAGAAACGCAACTATTCTGTCCATATGTACAATGGATATGTACCCATTTGAAGTCCTTTCCATTATATTATATTGACTGTGTAACCTCATTTGTTAACTTATTTTTGCAACAATTCATCAACCACAATATATTGACCGCTCGGAGGGAGTCGATGCTATGAAATACGCATTCAAACTGCAAAATTTTGTCCTTGTTGAGGTCCCGGTACTTCTAGAACTAGAGTAGGTAGTTCAGAAGGCATCTTAAAAATGTAACCTTGTGTTAAATAAAGTACTTGATGAAGAACCTAGTACACCTGAAAAAAAAGGAAATATTATCACCACCAAGTTCTGAAGCTATATCATCATCGATTTGCTCTGTGTCAACTGATGCACAGCAAGACTGAAAAACCAAGACATAGTGAAAAGAAAACAACCAAGACATAGTGACATCAGTAGACTGTTCTGCTCGTTACACTCATCAACATCAGATTCTACCAGGGGATTTTCAGGTGTAAAAACTTCCAGGCAGAGTGCTGGAATTCCAGACCAGTTGGATTGGTAGGACCACGAGAAATTTCCTTGACTACATGTGGCTGGAGCAGACGGGGTAAGATGTTTTTACTGTACAAGAAATGCTCAATTGTGCCAAGGCACTTATTAGTGAAAAAGGGTTCAACGACTGGAAAAAAGCTATTGAAACGTTTGGAAACCACGAAACGAGTGATGTTCATTCCCATGCTATTTTAAGCTACTCTCAGTTACAAGCACCTATTGAGTCACAACTGTCACATGTTAAACTCGAACAACTAGAACTTGTTTTAGAATCTCTCATGACTATAATAAGTAGTCTAAAGTATCTTGTTAGACAAGGTCTGGCAGTCGTAGGTCACAAAAATGAAGAAGGTAACCCAATGGAACTATTGAAAGTTCGCTGTGAGGAAAGGCCGCCTTTGAAACGGTGGCTAGAAAAAGATATTACCTGTACTCACCCTACCATACAAAACGAAATCATACAGATATTTGGAAATGAAATCGTGTGCAGTATACTTCAGAGCATTAAGTTGTGCAGCCCTTTGATGTACTCTGTCATTTGTGATGGGACACGAGATATTGCTGGCAATGAACAGGTCAGTGTTTGTGTCTGGTGGGTTGATAGTGATCTCCTACCTTACGAAAGTATTTCGGGGTTTTATCAATCGAGAAATACATGTGGAACAGATATAGCAGCTCCTGTTTTTGACGTGTTGCTTAGCTTGCAGCTTCCTTTGTCCAATCTTCGTGGGCAAACTTACGATGGAGCTGGTAGCATGAGTGGTATCCATAAGGAAACTCAGTCGCTAGTAATAGACAAACAACCACTTGCTGACTACATTCATTGTGGTGCTCACTGTGTCAATCTAGTAATGAAAGCAAGCTGTGCGACTTTAAGAACTGTCAAAAACGCAATGGATTGGGCTCATCAGCTAGGAGTACTGTTTTCGAACACATAAGCTAAAGGTGAATACAAGCATATAGTTGAAGATGCAGCTCAAGGTCCAATCAGTAACATTGCGAAAATAAAACCTCTGTGTCCCACAAGATGGATATACCGGACAGGACAAATCAATGAAATTTTACACAAGTATTTTTTACTTATGTAAAATGTACTTTAACTTTTTTTACTTTTTTTACTTGTGTTTACTTTACTTTTTTGCTTATTTTATTTTTTTAATTTACACAACGTAAATACGAAGGAGCCAGTGGTTTGTTAAGTGTGTTTGAAAATGGGACCACATACTTAGGCCTTATTATGGGTAGAAAAGTTGTTGAACTTTTGGAACTACTGAACAAAAGTTTTCAAGGCGAGAAGAAAACACTGGCTGGGTTATGTGAATCTGTTAAACTCATTGTTGATGTCCTGCAAAACCTCAGAACCAACCAGCAGTTTTCTTCTATGTACGAAGAGTGTACCAAGTACATAGCTGAGCTGGGCCTTGAAGAGTTAAGACTCCCAAGACGAGAAAAAAAGTGCCTAAAACGATATCTGATGGAAATGCTGATGGCTACGAGTTTAATTCAAACGAAGAACACTTCAGACGGGAGTATTATGGTTTAACAAAAGGTGATTTTATTTAACAAAACGGAAAATAAAAATAGAAAATTGAAATAAAAAATAAAAATTGTAAATGAAATTAAAATTGCTTCTTGCTATTTACAATAATAAAAGTTAGTGACAAGAGTAGGCTATGATGTTAATCTTACACACCGAAGCACGTGTAGTTTGCCCCTAAGGCCTTTCAGAGAATTATTTATTTTATCTTTCTTAATATTAAGACATATTTTTGTAATTTCGTGCAAGTTTTTGTTTTACTTTTTATATATATATAGATTGAGTTTGAATAGTTTCTTACTACTGGGTGGGCCATATAACGTTTGCATTTTGAATCGGCTATAAAAAAAAGACTAATGGTTATTCTTCCAAACTTTTTTTTTATTGGAAAGCTTGAACTTTGTTATTTATGAATGAAAAACGATATCGTTCATATGACTGCCACGACTGGCTTTACAGTACGCCATTCGGTCAACCCAATTTTCAAGCACTTTTTCGATTGTTTCGGCTCGAATTTCATTAATGGCAACTTCGATTTCGTGTTTCAAGGCATCAATCGTCTCTGGATGATTAGCGTATCACTTGTCCTTGACAGCTCCCCACAAAAAATAGTCCAACGGGGTTAAATCGCAGCTTCGAGGCGGCCAATTGACTTCAGAATTTCGGCTGATTATTCGATTTTCGAAAACGGTGCCCAAAAGTTCGACTGTCTTGTTGGCTGTGTGGCATGTTGCGCCATCCTGTTGAAACCAAATGTCGTGCATGTCATACTCTTCAACTTTTGGAAACAAAAATTCGTTGAGCATGGCACGGTAACGCTCGCCATTGACCGTAACGGCGGCTCCTTGCTCATTTTCGAAGAAAAATGGCCCAATGATGCCGCCGGACCAAAACACACACCAAACCGTAACTCTTTGTGGGTGCGTTGGCTTCTCAATGGTGACGTGCGGATTTTCCGACCCCCAGATGCGAAAATTTTGCCTATTGACATAGCCTCCGAGGTGAAAATGGGTTTCATCTGAAAAGACGATTTTTCAGTGAAAATGCTCATCTTCGGCCAAACGATCTTCTGCCCATTGGGCGAACCGAAAACGCAACGGATGGTCATTATGGTTAAGTTCTTGGACTAATTGAACTTTGTAAGCCTTCATACCGAGGTTTTTATGCAAAATTCTCCTCAGGGAGGTGCGTGAAATGTTCAATTCGTGAGAACGATGACGAGTTGAAGTTGATGGATGTTCACGGACATTTTCGGCTACAGCAGCAATGATTTCGGCTGTGCGCACTGCACGAGAACAGGAACGTTATTTTGTCCACCAACGATCCAGTTTCTCGAACAATATTCACAAATTGATCCACAAACTGCCTTGAAGGCCACTCATTTTAAGGGAATTTTTTTTTTCAAATTTCTTACAGTTTGCACTGAAGACTCACCACTTTGGAAGTAAGTTTTCAATATTTCCCAATTTTGTTCAAGAGTATAGCGTCCCATTTCGTAAATGTCAAACCTTTAACTAAATTATGAACACAAATTGAATGACATTTGAGCTGTCATTCTCTAAATAAACAGTAGCTCAAAATGCAAACGTTAGATGGCCCACCCTTTACTAGGTACCAGTCGGATGTACTTATGTGTATTTAATCCTTTTTTTTTCTTAACATAATTTGCTTGGTGAATGCTTAATATGTTTTTTTATCTTGTCCAATATAAAGGTTTTTCGGAGGTTCGTTATAGAATAGAAGTTTGTGCATATTGTCTGAGGAAGCCTGAAGCCATTGCACCCTCTCATCTCCCAACAGTGCAATAGTTGTAGCATAGTAATATTTTTATATAATATAATATAATAGTAAATTTTGGTAACGAGTGGGTTCGGGTGTTCATAAAGTTTTTGTATTCTTTGGATGGCTTCATTAGTTGCATGGTTTAAGAATGGTGTTATTTGCGTATATTCATAGAGTATGGCGTTTATGAAGTATTTAAGCTCAGTTATTCTAGATGTTCCAGAGCAGGCCCTGAATATTTCCCTCTCAAAGATTCGAAATTTTTGGCTATTGTTGGCGACATCTGCATCCATAGCGGAAACCCAAATGTGAATATCGGTCGAATCAGTGCTTATGTGTGAATCCATAGTGAATCAGCGCGTCCGTCGGTCTGTCTGGTGTCACGTATAGAATCATTTCATCTGCAAGTGATAGTCTTCGACTGATAGGGACAATGCTGGGTTTGCGGGCTATATGATAATATCATGCATAAAAATGTTGAGTAATTTGGGCCCCAGAATTGAACCCTGTGGGACACCACTTTTAACATCAAGTCTTGACGAGACAACGAGTCTTGACAGGGAGTTATCAATGGCAACAAAAAGCTTTCTATCTGTAAAGTAGCTAACCATGAGTCTGAGAAGAAGAACAGTACATTGATTCGTAATCAGTTTGTACAACAGACCATTTGTCCATACCTTCTCAAACGCTTTCTTCAGAGCGTAGACCATCGTTGCCTGTTTCCGTCTCAGCTCAGCAATTATGTCGTTTTGCAGTACCAGGGCAGCATACCCTGTAGAGTGCTTAGAGGTGAAACCGAATTGTATATTCGGCCGCATAGGAGCGAAGTCATAGTCGAAATTTTCTTCCAGTATTTGGCCAAGTGGTAAGAGTATTGAAATGGGGCGGAGATCTGCAGGTTCTCCGTGAAGTAAGGTTTTGAAGTCTGCAGGTTTTGAAGTAAGTAATTAGAAACCCCATCTGCACCAGTAGATTTTTTACTTTTTAGTGAGGTAATGGCATCGAGAACACCGTGAAAAGGGGAGAGTGGGACTTTCTCTCTTTCGCTCTGTTAATTTAGGTTGCTTAGCAGGACGCCTGTATCCGAAACTGCATTCGTTTAACTTTCTTCATCATGTTTACATCGATATATAAACACTTACATCGATAAGCTGCAGCTGAATGCCCATCTTCTTTGTTAAGCAATACTTCTTATTATCCTGGCTGCCCTCTCCATTGTATTTCAATCTTAAGCCCCAATTCCTACGTATTCGCAATTCTGAATAATCTATCTTTTGTAGAAACTGACACATTCTCTTGACGTACTATTATGGTGTTTTCGAATCTTCCACATTTCACCCAAAATTTGTTTGCATTTTTTTATCAATGCTCTTATACCAAACGCTCATCAAATGCTTCTTTCAGCAAGTAATTGATTACGCGAGCTATATGGCATGTCACGCCGTCCTGTTGAGAAAAGTAGTTCCATACAAAATGGCGAGTCAGTTGTGTCTCACAACTGACTCATTGACATTGACATTGATCATGGCTCTATAGCGGTCACCAATGATTGAAATGTTATTCCGAGCATATTCTTAAACATATGGAGCAAAGATTACGCCGGCGAATAAAGCACATCAAACAGTGACCTTCTCCGGATGTAACGGAGTTGAAAAACCGCCTGTGGGTGCTCATCACTCCAAATGGAGCAATTTTGTTTATTGACGTAGCTGTTCAACGAGAAAGAGAACTCAACCCTCAACAAAATTTTCTTATGATGTTCGGAATCTGCAGTATTTTTTTCTTGGGCCCATACACCGAAGCTTCGCCGTGCCCGTAGGTAATTTGGCTTCAATTGTTGCATGAGTTAGGTTTTGTGAGCTCGCAAGCCAAGATTCTTCAATACAATCTTCCATAATATAAATTGGCACAGCCTTGATTGTTGAGAACGATGTCGAATGAAGTCACATGTCTACGATGTCTAGATGGATGCGTATTATCAGTTAAAGTAAATATGGTGCGGAAACAATACAACGATTAAAGGCGAAAGAAATGACAAACCAAACTAACCATAAAACACATGACAGGTTTCACATTATAAGAAGCATAAAAAACTTGTGCCAAATATAAATTCTTTACCTCCAAAAAACACCCTTTATTTGAACTTGCTTCCTTCTTGAAAATTACAAAAAAAAATATTTAACTGTCACTTTTCACTTCCCTTTAATCCTTGTTTGCTTTTTCCCATCTCAACTATTTCGTTTCGAATGTTATGATCGGTATCATAATTAAAAAAATGTGTTGTCTAGAAATACCCGAATATATTTTTCGGATAAACACTTACCTTTTACTCTTCCCTTCAATATTTCAGAAAAACCCCTTTAAGGGTACGAAAACTGCAGAACATTTTTAAAAAACGACAATTTTCTTTTTGGAAATCTGATCCTTTCAAATATCCAATCAAACTTCGGCCATTTTGACCGTTCATTTTGGTTTTTCCCTGGTCGCTGGGCATGTTAGTTGGCTTTGTCATCTGCGATGACGAAATGCCCTGGGTGTCGAAGGAATAAATATTCCTTTGAAGGCCAGATCCTGATATTAATTTCGTTCAAACGAAGAATGGATTTCACATGCTTTTTGTAAAACTCTGCAGTATGTTTGAGTCTATATACTCCTTCTTCTGCTCGAATTATTACGTTTGCTAGCCACACTGCCAGCGTTTTTTGGCTTAATAAGGACTCTATTAATTTACTTTACGCATTACATTTTGAGGAGAAACCAACCTAATTTGGGCAATTTTACGAACAAAAGTTATTTGTTCTTAGTAACGCAATTATGGATGATTTCTGTTGCAAAGATAACTTGGCCGGAACAACTATTAGTCTGAAGGAACAATGTTTGACAAATACGGCTGGTGAGATAGGGCGGAACAGTTCAGTGCCTGCAAAGGTTTTTGAAAATTTTAGCAACATATGGCCGACCGTTGTCGTGGTGAAAATTCACTTTGTCATGTCTTTTGGCATATTCGGGGCGTTTAAGCTTTAATTTTCGACTCAGTTGCTTCAATTGTTGTTCATAACGCACCGCAGTCATAGTTTTGATCGGTTGGAGTAGCTCATAGCAGAGCACTCCTAGTTGATCCCGCCAAATGCCTAACATAGTCTTCTTTCTCCGTTTGACCGCTGGAGTTGATGCATGGTAGGGCTTAGTCTTTCTAATTGGTGGAGTGGATCTACTTTTCCTCTCCTGTCACTATTCGATGCAAAAAACTCTTCCGATTCTGCCTTGGTAGCAGTTGTTCGGAAGCGAAAAAGCCGTGTTCGACGTCGGAAACTAATGTGTCTTTTTTTCACTATACTCATGGCCTTGAGACGGTTTGAAATCGCTTGTTGAGTCACTCACAACGTTTAAGCAAGCTCCTCTTGAGTTTGACATGAATTTTAGTTCATGCGTCCATTCCAGCGTATTCAAGCTTTACTTCTTTGTCACAGATGTCCAGGTTGCCACATTTAAAACGCCAGAATCAATACTGCCATGTTTTTATTTATAGAGTATGCTCTTCATAGGCTTCATATAGCAGTCCATGTCCTTCAGCTGCACTTTTCTTCAAGTTGAAGCAAAAAAACAGCGCTTCCCACAAATATTTTTTCGTTGACACAAAATTTTGACATAGTTGGAGCAAATGAAATGAAACGAAATGAAATGACACATACTACGAGAGGAAAATGGTGACGTTTTAATATGAATATATAAGTTACAAAATAGTCCGATGCGATTGAATACTAGTTATACCATCTTTTATAAATCCGTCAAAACAGTTTTCTTTCTGTAGATTAACTATTTGCAGAATGGATAGCATTTAATGTGATAACACCCGCTAGGATGTGCAGGTCAAAAAAAAAAACTTGAAAGAACTTCAACTGACAGGGATTTCCATAGCGCGTGAAACTATTTCAGAAGACTTACAGGCATAATTATAAAATGAAATAATCTCGTAACGCCAATATTTCTGACAAATTGAACGAAAATTTGGAAGATCATGAAAATGAAGATTGTTTTTAAAAAATTTGAACAAGGACATCCAGTATTTCCTGCTTAATATTTTAAAAACAATCTTGAGTTGAATTGAATTTAATCTGTTTAACTTCAAAATCATCTTAGCAACAATGGATTTTGTTGCACCCTGTTGATGTTCACCTCGCGCTTTGTTGATTAAAAATTGAATGAACTCTTTCAACCCATGACGATACCGAGCGCATACGACATGTGCAGAAGTTCCACATTCTCCGCATTTTACTGCACAGCCGCAACATATAAATTCTGAATGTATCCTAGTTGATACAAAAATAATGATATGAATGAAATTCAACGCAGCTAAATTAGATTTCGAGTTTCATGGTAAATAAACAACGACAAAATATCTGGAAGAGACCCCGATACAATCGCGTGCGGCGGGTTTTCATGTGTCTCCTTTAATAAATCCAAGCCTGCTGCGGTCACTTAATTTAAACTATTTGCCATTTTGAATGCAGTTGGCAAAAGATCAACACAAATAAAAGCTAATCTACCAGATAACTTTCGGTCTTTTTGTAAATGAACTGATTTAATTCAATTTACTTAGACGGTAGAAGTTAGTTGTTGTTGGTCTGTGTGCTTCGTTGGTAGAGATGCTGGGAATATTTGACACGCTCGGGAAAACAACAAATTAAATGCACGTGTTGTATATATTTAACAAATATATGAGCTAAGAAGAAGGATAACGCTCTGTGAAGGGTTCGAAAATCATTTTTTACGTTGGTGGTCTGAATTCTGAAATTTTTGACCTTTTGAAAATTCAAAAGTTATATTTATAGTTTTTCAATAAATTTTCTGAAAAGAATTCCTTGCATTCACATCAACTTCACAATAAACACCCCTTGGCCGTCAGAATGACTACCCTAAAGTCTTATGAGAAAAAAAAACTCACATTTAAATCTTATTTATAAACCCAAATCCGAAAAATTAGTCCCAGACCATTTTAGATACATTTGCATGCCCGTTCATTGAAAAAGGCTGTTTTTGTGGAAGGAAAACATTCTACCGGCGAAGACTATGCCAAGCATGCGTTTCGTTTGTCTTCTTTGTACGTCACTCAACGCTATACCTAGAATTTATGCCAAAAAAAAAAAAAAACGTTTCGAGCACAGTCAAGCTGGGCAGATCCCTCATCATTACTCCTAAATTTTATGGGTACTCATCTGACGCTCTAATGGTTTATTGCACATTTTGGCTTAATTTCTCACTTTAAGTTATTTTTAGCTCAGATACCGAGGGATGCCTTTTGGATTGTACGTGATCAGTGCTGGTTAATCAGGCTAGCACGAGCTTGTAACGCAAATATCTGAATACGAGCGGAGTTTTCACGAAAATATTCATAATAATTGTGTATTCCGGAGAAAACTATTTTTGGAGAACTAAAGCTGAATATGAAGATTGGACTCGTTTCAAACATAAATTGACATAATTTCCGAACAATAAAGGTTTGCGGCTACTTGGGAACAAATAAAAACATTACGCTGGCCAAATCTGACGAGTTCTTCCGCGGCAATGCGTATAATTTATGGGCACAACGGTCTTGGGGTGGCATTAACATCACTTCCCAACACCACTGTCTGGCGGATTCGTCGCACTTAAACAAGCTTCTGTTTTTGCTTTATATTTTTTATCATTTTCCGCCACATACTGCAAGTGATTTATAGTCATATGATGGTTTTGTTATGGTTTCTTCCATTTATTTAAAATTATATACAATATCAGTTTATAAAAATTAGAAAAAAATAAGCATACTATGCTTGTGATTTGAAATAAATATATTTTTTATGGAGGATTTTCGCTATGGTCATTGGTTTTCGCCCAAAGCAAATGCAAAACGAACTTAAAGAAGAGAAAAAATACAATTAATTTTGTTGAAAATACTTGATTCATTGCAATCATATTACCTGCTTCAAAATTTTTAATGTTGTACACTTTGAACGGCTGCGATTGCTTTTCTCCGCCAAATGCAAGCGTGAAAGGATCTTCGGGGCATTGTTTCATGCACTGCAATCGGCCCAATTTAAAGTCATGAACATAGACTTGCTTCAATTCACTGTAAAAAGAAAGGAATTAGCATGAGTTAGTTTAGATGGCTTTATTGGATTCCTTTTTTTTAAATAATTAATATGTACCTAAAGCAAAAAAGTTAATAAATTAAATATAAAGGCTGTCTTTTATATCCGCCAGACCTTTATGGATTTTTGGCAAAGACGCGTTTCAAAAGCATTTCAACTAACGCGTTATTAGTTGAAGCCATCGCTAGCTCGTTTTGCCGCAGTGTGCGGCTTAATGCATGATGGGCTTGATTACGGGGATGCACGGCTAGGTATAGCGTAAAATTAAGTCGTTCCTAAAAGATCAGTTGGGAACCGTTTCAAAAAAAACTCTCTTTATGTGTTATTGCTATTAAATATTTTTACACACATATTCAGCAGAACAATATCTATCGTAAATTAGTTTTCAAAAATTATTCTAAATTTTCTTATGTGTGTCATATTTCGAAGCATGCTGCTACCTAGAGCCCGACGTTGAAACTTTCACACTGATAACGACTTTCTTAACTTTTCTTTTTTCCTTTGGTATTCCAAGGGAATAAGGGGGATAAGGACGGTGATTTTCACACCTTATCCAGGTTAAAACCGAAAATACCCGTGTCCACTGAGTAGTTTCGTCGGGTAATAATAAGTCTCACCATGCAGAACCATGGCCCGGAATCACTGAAGAGCCGTGCGGTCCATCTGCTTTGGGCCTCGTTTACCAACGTTTCTCGCCACGAAGCCACGATCTACCTCGTATCTCTATTTTTTGTTTCTCTATCTCTGCATCCGTACGCAGAGTCGCCTTCGCTCTTCAACAAGTAGCACTAGGGGGGCCGCGTTCGTGATAACCAGAACTACCGGTTCAGAGACAGTTTGGTATGCAGCCGCTATGCTTGCCTCTATACCTGCGCGAGACGCTTCGAAGCCGTACAAGAGTCCTGACGAAAGTAGACGTAATTTGCTTGAGGTTGGATTGATTCCTTCGACTCAACGATACATTTCCGACCCCAACGAAAATAAGACGCGGCATTCGCTTCTTGGTCAGTATGACGACCTCGGTCTTTTCCAACGGTATATTAAAATCACGGCCTGTCATCCACTCGGTCATTCGGTGCAGTATCATAACTGATTTGATTTTTTGCCTGTGCGCCGTACATTTGGCAACTAGTGCTATTACGTTCAGATGCGAATTCTTTATTATCTGCAACCTCAAAAGGTCGTTGTGCGAAATATTCCATAGGTTTGGGCCAAGAGTGGAACCTTGCACCACGCCTGATGTCACATTCATTCTTCGCCGATCCCCCAATGTGTCACAGACAAGCTTTCAGTCATTGAGAAAGGCCTTCAATATCTGCGGCTGATGCTTCGGCACCCTTAAATGTTCCAGAGCAACGAAAGTATCTGCCCACCTAGCAGAATTGAAGACATTCCTCACATCGAGTGTTATCAATAGAACTATTGGCCTCGAGTGGTGATTGCTTCTGCCCGCTGACTGGTTCGCCAATGATGGGATAATCGTTATCAAACCTGCAGTAGATCCTTGGAATTAATTGGACCAACGGCAACGCCCCAGCAACCGAAAAAACGGATTATGGCATTGGATCCTGAAATGTCGGGTCACTGAATAACCCTGGAGCTGTTAACGATCATTTTACAATGGGCCAGACAATATAAATTGAATATACTGGCAATCCCAGAAACGAACTGGAGTGGAAGTGATATTCAAGCACACAATATTCAAAAGTGGGAATCTCGCTGGAAAGCAAGAATTTGGAATGATCCTTTATTGTAAATAGGAAGTTCAAATCGCAT
The DNA here is from genome assembly GCA_954870665.1 of Stratiomys singularior. Lineage (NCBI taxonomy): Eukaryota > Metazoa > Arthropoda > Insecta > Diptera > Stratiomyidae > Stratiomys > Stratiomys singularior. The sequence continues at coordinate 27,372,822 of OX940881.1, read as the reverse complement.
GTTATTGAAACTCCGCTTCCGTGGGTGTGGGTTGAGCATCTCCTCAACACACTCATTGGAACAGTCCCAAGCCTGTGAAAAGGAGTAGGGTAACATTCCTACACAATGCTGTTTTTCTAGCCAATGTAACTCGAGCAACGTAGGTATGTAAGATGCCCAACAACCTTGACTACCCCTCCTAACACGTATCAATGTAGATTAACGCGACCCTTATACGTGGGCACAATATTTTTATACTAATAATGCAAACATCTTGTTTCACTTTTCCAACTCTCACTAATAAACGGTCTCACTGCTAAGCAGGCTTAAGGCTTTTCTGTGGACAAGACCACGTATATAAATGCGGGGCGGACCTTGGAGTAAATTCAACCGACATGTATGAGTCTGTTTATTACTGGTCATGTTTTAGGGGTAAGCAAGAGGCTGTTATCTGCTTAACCGAAACAACAGCTCGAGTACCGTCCTCCTACACTGTAAAAGGTGGTAAAGGACCCCAAGCTATGCCGAAGCATGGAACAGCATATGCTGAAGGCTGTGTGGCCAAGGGGTACTTGGTTCTAAATATGCGAACTCCGGATACCGTAGGTACCTCCGGTTTCAAATATGACCCGTACCTCGGTATGTTGGCTTTGTCGGGGTGGAAAATTTTTTCCGATCTACTCGTGGAACCAAAAATGGAATTTAAAAACAATAAAAGCCAAAATCAAGACGAAATGGCCGATCTTGTTAGGGGTCGAAAAAAATTGATGAGAACACCGCCAACCTCAGAAAGGGTGCGGGAAAACATCACCGCAACCCAAATCCAAACCGAGGACATAACACTCGGTACGGATAACCCCAAGAGGGGAACAATACCTCCATAAAAAGGAAACAGCAAAAGGGCGCAAGCAAAAGGGCAAAAGCTAAGGCGAGCCGCCAATTACCAAAACAGGGAGAAACTTTAGAACTGACACGCCCCCCCCCCCCCCCCTCCTTAAACAGAGAATACCTCTGAGTGGAAAGGGAGAACTGGTAAAGGTCTTCCACCCTCTAGACGGACAGGGGAAACCACACCCCAGTACAGCAAAACATGAAGGAAATAAGTCACAGATGATACCACTACAGCCCATTGGAAATCCTTGTCGGCGAGAATACTCACTAAGAAAAGGAGTCAGTGAGGCGGCTGTCAAGTGGTATATGTGATTCCTAGCACAGAGAATTAAATCTGAGGAGGCTAGGAAGATGGCAATAGATCGGAAGCCGGTACTAGGAGGACTAAACCCCTCCGCCCCTTGCAGGGACGCAATAGGAATTCTGCCCCGGAACCGATTGAAAAAAGTGAAGGGTTAGAGAAACAACACCTAACCCGGTTGCCAAGGAGGAAGCGAGGCAGAGGCTCGATTACCCCCAAAAGCAAACAATTGAAAAAGCAGGGAGGAGCAACGAAGCACTCGTTAAAGCTAGTACCAGTTACGCAAGCACACTATAAGTGCACCGTGTAGCGGTGGTCGCAAAGGAACGCCCGATGCGGACGCTTACAGATGAGGAACCCATTCAACTGGAAGACGCCATTGCGTGGGAAATGCAAAATGGAGAAGATCTCCATTTTGAGGGGCTGTACTTCAAACCAGGGATGCTTCTAATGGGCTGCGAGAATGAAAGTATCGTAAAATGGCTCGAGAGAGCAGTTTCAAAGTTAACCGTTTGGGAGGGAGTGGAATTGTGTGTGAAGATGTGAAAAGACATCCCTATAGTCCACATAATACATATGTACCTTCCAAAAAGTGAAGGGTGGCCAGCAGAGGCTCTACTCAGAGCGCTGACAGCCTCGAACAAAGGCCTCAGTACGAGGCAATGAAAGGTCTTCAACGTATGCGTTGAGAGAAACGGTCAATTGTTGACCGCTGGAGTTCAACAAGCATCTTCATTAACAAGCAATGCCTTGGGGCAGAATAAATGAACGCGGAGAGAAGAAAGTGGAGACAACTTCCCCGACTCCAGTGGATGCGAGGCGGTTCGCACCTCCTGGGGCTATTGCGGTTGAGCCGATTCCTCCCGCAGCGGTTGTGGTGGGCTGGCTTCGTCTGAGACTGCTGGTAGGGAGACCATTCCTCCCACAGCGGTCGCAGTGGAGCCTGCTCTGTCCATAGCTGATGCGGTTGTTGCGACTGATTCCGTATGCGTTACATGGGGGACTGTGATCCCCGCAGCATCGACGATTCTCTCAGATAGAGTGAAGCGGGTCACAGCAGCGATTCCAGGATGGGAGAAAGAAGCTTATCAAGCCACCCAGGATGAGCTGGGTCTCTCAGTCCTGGAAATAAGCTATGACAAGGATCCCACGGCGGACGAAACGGGGTTTGCACCCGCAGTTCCCAAAGAGAAATGAACGAGGATGTAACTCGTTTAGCACAGGCGAACCTTAATCATGCCAAGGCGGCTTCGGCTGTCTTGGTACGAATGTTCACAAAACTAAAAATAGGACTAGCACTGATCCAAGAACCCTGGACACATGAGAATCGTAACAGAGGCCTAAACACTCGAGATTTCATTGTAGTCTGTGCAGAGGGGCTGGATCCTTCCAGAGCGGGTGCTATGATAAGGAAAAACATTAATTATATATGTCTTTCAGAATACTTAACACGGGACTTGGTACCTCAGAAGACCTCTATGTTGGTCAAGGGTAAAACTCGTGACATAGTTATTGCATCAGCCTATTTTCCAGCAAATGCAGAAACCACTGGAAGTACAAAGGCTAGTAGCACACCGTGAGAGAAAAAATATTCCACACTTGATCGGATGCGATGCTAACGCCCATAATGAGCTTTGGGGAAGCACTGACACGAATCAAAGAGGTAGTGAACTATACGAGTTCATAATGAAATCAAATATAATTATACACAACGTAGGGTGTACACCTACGTTTGCTACTTGAATACGCAAGGAGATACTGGATAATACTGCCAGTAGTATGACTCTGGACACCTTGATTAAAAGATGGCATGTATTCGAGGAAACCTCCATGTCGGAACATAAAATTCTGAGGTATGACCTGGAGGGGCTGAGGATGGAGCCTATCATCACGAGGAACCCAAGACGCACCAATTGGGCACTGTACACCACCCGCTTGCGGGAAAATCTCCAGCATGTCTCTGTCCAAAGGACCCCCAAAAATACTCTTGAACTTGAGCATACTGCAAATGAAGTTAACAAGGCTATTGAGTCATAATGGTGGAGACAGAACCCATGTGGTGGAATGAACAACTGGCCAAACTTAGAGTGGAGGTGCGAAAACTCGACAATAAGGCAAAACGTACCAACGACTGGGACGAATACCATAGAATTCGAATACAGTGTGGGAAAGAAATCCGAAATGCAAAACGTTACAGTTTCAGATCTTCTTGCGAGAATGTTAAGGAAACACCTGTGGCAGCAAGACTACACAAAGCCATGGCTTAGCAGGGAAATAACTTTAAAGTTGCACTGAAGAAAAGTGACGGCAGTTTCACGGAAAATGAAAAGGAGCGAAATCTACTGCTCATAGAAATCCATTTCCCGGGAAGCTCTGTTATAAATGAAAGGATAGACGAGATGGTACAAGAAAGATGACCAAACAGCTACGAGAGGAGGGAGGCTGCGACTGTATGTAGGGAAAAACGTATAAGATGGGCTTTAAACTCTTTCCAGCCCTTTAAATCACCGGGAGTAGATGGGGTGTATACATTCATTATTCAGAAGGGACAGAATCTGCTTGTATCGCATCTGATACACCTCTTTAGAAGTAGCCTGGCATTGGGATGTACACCCCATGGAGGCAGACGAAAGCAGTATTTATACTCAAAGTGGACAGAAATGATAAAACTAATCCAAAGGCGAGCCGACCGATTAGTTTAACGTCGTTTATTTTCAAAACGATGGAGAAAGTGGTAGATAATTATAATTATATTAGGACAACTCACCTCATAAAATATCCACTTCATTCAAATCAACATGCATACAGCACGGGAAAATCAACAGACACCGGACTGTACGAGTTGACTCGCAGAATCAAAGAATCCTTAGAATACAAAGAGGTAGTACTAGGAGCATTTCTTGATATTGTAGGGGCCTTTGACAATACCAATCACGATGCGGTAAAGAGAGCGCTGATGAAAAGGAAGGTCTGATCGTACCCTTATTCACTGGCTATCTCGATCTCTGGCGGGGCGAACCGTCTCACGTAAAGTGGGATCAAGCACAATCAACGTACGTACATTTCGTGGATGCCCACAAGGAGGTGTTCTTTCACCACTACTATGGACTCGTGTGGCAGTTGAAGTTTTAGGCAGACTGTCAGAAGCTGGGGTGAGATGTCGCGCGTATGCGGATGATATCGCATTTCTAACCAGAGGAAAATACGAAGGGACAATATGTGATATAATGCAGGGGACACTAAGAATTGTGAACTGGTGCCAGGAGATAGGTCTAAGGCTTAAACCCGATAAAACCATACTGGTGCCGTTCACAAGAAGAAGAAATATGGACCAATATCACACCATATATGTAAATGGCACGGAGATTGAGCATAAGAATAAAATCAAGTATCCCGGATTGCTGTTGGACGGCAGGCTCAGGTGGAACGGAGACTTTAACGCAGTGCCCGCAAAGGCTGTTAGAGCTCTGAAGGTGTGCAGGAACATGACAGGCAAGTCCTGGGGTAACCCGGGAATCCTGCGGTGGATGTACACCATGATGGTGAGACCAATCATCACCTATGAAGCGGTGGCCTAGGCAGACAAAATCCAAGAACGCAAGGCGAGGCTTGCGTTGAACGCTTGAACTCGATCGAGTTCAGCATTTAGCATGTGTCTGAATCACCGTAGCCATAAAATCATATCCTGCGGCAGCTCTCCTACACGTTCTAGAATCTTAGACCTATCGCCACTTCATTAGGTGATAGAAACAGTTGCCACATCTACAATGACAAGAATCTTCCATGAAGGAAGAGAAAATGACCTCAAAATTGGGCACAAGGACCATGCTAAACTAGTGAAGGTGTCCCCATTCATATATGCACCGTCGGATCGCATGACGTCGGCATTCAGCTTTCACAACAATTTTTGTGTGGTGCTGAGTGACAAGAGAGAATGGAGCGTTGAATCCAATATGCACCTCATAAGATGGTTGCACGACATTTCAGGGAACATGAATTGGAGTATTTTGGCCTGGCACCAAATACTACCCACCGATTGGAAGCATGCTAAGTTTCTTTCTGACCGAGGTCTATGCCATCGCTGTAAGTGCACAACTCAGCATAGACAGAGGATACAAAAGCAAAACCATGGCTATAATATTCGATAGCCAAGCAGCTTTAAAAGCACTAGAATGATTACATCGAGAATAGATTTAGATGCGTTTGAATGTCTCTTTTATCGTTTCAGCGTGAACAGATTGACAGATTCTCGTCCGGATGGAATATGCAAAAAGTAATACCAAAACAATTCTCTAAATTGCAACGAAATTCGATCATTCATAACCTATTTGTTTTATATTTATTTTGCGGTAAAACATTTCCATAACGCGAAGGAATTGACGCGACACAATCCAATGTTGTTCGCATGTGAATGTAGTGCACGACGACAATTTGGCACTGATTAGCTTTAACTCGTTGCAAGGCAAACAACATTTGAGTTATTCAAATCGACGTGCCAACATTAACTTAATTACAAGTTTTCGAATTTATTTCGAAGTTGGCAAGTTCTTTTTCGCGTTTTGCAAATACTTCAGAAAACCTAATCAAGTTGAAAAAACGTCCACGAAACTTTCCTAATTTTAACTCGAGATTCAAATATGAATCTGAAGTGTTGCGTCGACAAATTTGCAGTTGAGAAGTTCTAGAACTGCAATATATCATTCGGAATGGGCTTTTCGATACAACTTTTCCTCTAAATAAGCTGACTCACCTATCACTGTACTTCCAAATTTTACAGAATCCATCGATAGAGGACGTTATCATCATGTCTTTCGCTTCTGTATTGAAACAAATGCCAGAAATTTCATCGTTATGTCCCTTTATCGACCACAATGGTTTCTTTTTGCGTACATCAATATAATGTACAACGCCATCATTGGTCCCTGCCTGCGAATTAAAGTATATTAGACAAAGCGTTGTGTACGTAGCAAAACGCACTTACGGCAAAGTACTCAGTCTTAAATGGATTCCAAAGCACCTTCTCTACCTCGCCCTCCAACTTCCACTTTTTGCATGCACTCTCAATCGTTTCAGGATCACGACAATCAAATAAACTCACATATCCATCGCAACTACCAGCCAACAGGTTTTGAGCGTCAGTCGGATGGAATTCAATTGTTTGAACCTTTTCTCCGAACGCTTTGATTGTTGTGTGCGGTTCGCCTTCGTCTAGATCCCACAGAATTACAGACTGATCCACAGATCCACTTGCTAATATATGTCTGAAAATTGCCAACGATGTAACCTTGCCATGAGGATAAACAACGCAAAAAGTTCATACGGGAAATTAACATTCCATGATAAATCTAACACTGCGTCAGTATGCCCGTACGGCGCTATATTCTTCTTCCGATTGCCCTTTCGGCCCAATTTGAATGTCGGCTCGAATGAGTCCTGTATATCCAGATCCCAAATCGTGATGACGGGATGCAAGCTGCCGATAGCGCACATGTTGCCATCCTTGTCGCTGCCAGGATCATGACTCAGCCATTCCATACAAAGCGGGAAGCTGGGCAGAAGGAAGTCGTGATGTGGATACAGACTTTCTTCTTCTTCGTTGAATACTGAAATGCAATTCTTGTTATTTCTGGTAACTATTAGTTCGTTGCCCAGCAAATTCACCCCAAACTTCCATAGTCGACGAATCGTCCACAACATGGCTCAACAAGATCAAATTATCTGTCGGTTTAATGATATCATCTTCAGCTTCCGAGTCTTCTGCAATAATTCAAGTTCGACATTAGTCAACTCTTATTCCGGAATTTGTGATGGATCGTATACCTTCCTCTTCCAAACGTTCATTTTCATCCACTACTGCAATCGTTGAAAGTCCAGCAACTTGCACACTATCTACAAATTTCATTTTTATTCCAAGACTTTCATCTCCTTTCACATGCTCAAGGGTGGAAACGCTTACCATCATCGTCATAGTTCTCCAGATTGAACAAATCATCCTCTGCGCCTTCCCTTCTTGCAGGAATTGCACTCTCAACATCGGATGTGTCCATTGCTTCCGCCTGATCGTCATCGCCGTCTTCATCTGCTTCTGCTTCACTATAAAATGAATACAAGTTTAACTCGTTCCATTAATGTATTGGATGTTAACGTTACGCTAAGCTCTCTTTTGTATCTGCAATAACTCGTGCCAGTTCAGCTGGTGTAAGGGTGACCTGTAATCAATTTGCAGTTTAGCAGGTTCCAACGAAAACGATCACAATATTTACCTTGTCCGGCCGTTCTTTAGCAACTCCTCGCTTGACAAAGCATATTGCCGGTATGAAATCGACCGTTTCTAAAGCAGGTTCCCCTTCCATTGTTTGTTTGTTATGATATTTAACAGCTTTGTGGTATAAAACAAAACTTTTGCCGGCAAAAGATGTGAATTGTTAATGGTTACTTTGCATGTGACAATCGAATTGTCATACTTGTAAACACGTGCTGAACCTCGTGATGTGGCAATGCTTTGATTACTTTGACGTTCTGTCAATTTTTCGTTTGACCACCAGGCAGCGCACCAATGACATCAGTTACGATGACTCTAAATTAAATAGGAAAAAAATCAGACTGTGAAACGGAAATAGTTTTCTTTTCGTTAGGGCATACATAATTCGGTTTTAATTTAAGCAAGTGTCCAATTTTCGTGCCGGAGAATAGACAAGGGCAGTTAATTCAACTTTTTCCTGTTGTTTATTTTCTCCGTTCCTACCACCTCGCACGATTAAAGCTAAATTAACTTTAAACCAAACACAAACAAGTTTAAACAAACTTTAAACACCAGTAAATGATTATCTACTAATATATAATCTAATAAATATGTTAGAGTTATACGTATAAAAGTTTAGTTCATTTTTCTGATCAGTAACAAGTACAATGGCACTGCGCGGTAAGCAGACATCAGTTAAGAAGAGAGAAACAATAATTGCATTAGCAAAAGCAGGTAAATCTGTATAAGATATCAGTGCGATTGTCAATCAAGCACCATCAACTTTTTGTGAAATGCGGTGCAAAATACCACAAACTTGAGAAATAAGTCGAATCCGAGTGAACGCAAAATTTTTTCGGAGAGAGACAAACGTTGGCGACTACAAACTGTTAAGAAAAATTCACATACAAGTGCTCCATAATTAAAATTATGAGAAGCAAAGAAATATCTTGGGGAAAACAACCAATTCTGAAACAGTTAGAATTGTACTTACAGTCCGGTCCTTGAAAACATCTATTTGTAAGCAAGACCAACATACACAAACAAATGGAGCTTGCCTAAAATACCATACGTGAAGATTTTTGATTCTAGGGAAAAAGGAATATTTACAGATTAAAGTATATATAATGTTTTCCAATCAGTCGGGCAATCAACTGTCAGGTTAAAGCTAACGATTTGCTTAAGAAAGCTAACATTCGTCCTAGAACGGCTTAGATTCAATGGTATGGTGGACCAGGTAATTTGCATATAATGGAGGGAAATATGGACAAAATATATTGCTTGAATTTCTTAAAAGCAAATGTAAAGAGAGCGCTCGAAAACTTGGAGTACAAGAAGATTTCATTTTTAATCGCGTGAACCACCCGAAGCACAAAGGTCATGTTGTGCGCAGTCGGTTGCTCTACCACTATCCTCATGTGCTTCAAACCCCACCACAATCACCAGTGATTTCAATGCCATCGAGCATGTGTGGAGTTATTCGGAGACAAATTAAAAAATCGTCACATAATGTAATATATTTTCAAAAAAAAAAATTAAATAGTAAATATATAATTAATAATGAATAAATAATAATCGGGCGACCGATAGCTCGCACCTGCAGCGAAAGAAAGGAACAAGTTTAAAGAGACAGGGTTATTTGAAAATACAAAGGCAGCATAATGGCGGCCGAAGAAAGTTGGGGGTGGGGGTTAGGACATTATTCAAGCCCTGATCCTTCCATGTCACATACACACACACACAGAAAGAGCTTACTCCTTCATATTAGATTAATAAATAAATAAAAAGGATCAAACCACCTATGAATTGTGCTGCGCTGATTCTGACAACCTCTGCTTCCTCTAGCACGAACCTCCACTGCGCTGCCTATGATCACTTCTGCATCCTCCAACACGAATCTTCTTTGAATTTGGCCTTCGGGCGAACATGCTTGCGTCGTTGATTATTTCAATGAGGCGAACTCCACCTCAAAGAGTAGCCAAGCCTAATCAAGGCAACGAGAAAACATCGTGCAAGCAAACCTCCATCGAACACTTTGCAACAGCGAAAAAGGTGCTTGTCCAAAACATTTCTCCTACACAAAGCGATGGAGCGAACGATACCAGAAGCGTACTGGAGGCTTCGGGCAGTGGAGTCATCGACCCGAAGAGCCATTCTCCAGGGGCCATTAAAAGTCATATACTGAACAACGTGGAAGGCGAAACCAATGATGCTCAACAACAACAAGACACTCCTGCTGACAGTATATCGAGAACTTCACCTGAGGAGGACCTGATAACGAAAATTGCCGCTGAAAGAAGTGAGGAAGAGCATCTTATAAGGAACATAAGCACTATAATAAAAGTGATAAGAAATTCAACGAATGTCCAAAAAATGTCAACAAGGGCATCAAAAATGGGATTGACGAATTGGAGGACCTCGTTGATAGGATCCAGCACTATCGCCGCAGGTGGCTACGGGCGGAGAGTGAATTGAAAGAGCTTAAGAAAGTTCCAGAAAATAAAACTCCCTTCACCGAAAATGCTACTCCTCTCGTAAAAGGCAAAAGGGCGGCATGTAGTCCACTTAAACCTGACCGTAGGAAAAGGGCGAAGGGGCCGATAACAGTCGAGACAGGAGACAACAGTCAAGTGGAGGAGAAAAATGATGGCTTTCAATTGGTGCGCTCTAAATCACAACAGAAGACTGCGAAGAAGATACACCAAGTGATAACAAAAGATTCTAAACAGGCACCCGAAAAGCAATAAGCCGCGAAACACAGCGCAATGCCAAAAAAGACCAGGAACAAGCAGCGCAAGGATGCTTTACTGATCAAACCTGCAGACGGGAGAACTTACGCCGAGGTCCTCAAGGAAATCAGGCAAAATGTGGAACCCGAAAAAAACGGTGTCTGTATACGAACAGTAAGAGCGACCAGAACAGGCGGTCTCCTTGTAGAACTCGGAGCGGAATCCACCGACAAGGGACGGTTCGAGAGCGCTGTCAAGGACCTTCTGGGCTCTAAAGCTGTTATCTCGACTTTGCAGCCAATGGCGTCTTTGGAAATAAGAGACCTTGACTGCATTGCGGAGGCCAAAGAAGTAGAAGATTCAATTAGGTCAATTCTTCCTATGGCAGAAAGCGTTAGGGTAAGGCTAACGCCTACCAATCCTAGAGGACAAAGGGCGGCAATAATAGACATCCCAGAGAAAGACGCTGTGCAACTCCTGACCAAGGAGAAAATTAAAATCGGCTGGGTTGTTGCAGGATACGTCGGAGGGTAGCCCTAACTCGATGCTACAAGTGCCTTAACTTCGGACTCATCTCCTTGAACTGCAAGCGGCCAGATCGAAGCAAACTGTGCTACATGTGTGGCACTTCCGGCCATAAAGCGAAAGACTGTCCAAACGAACCCAGTTGTATCTTGTGCAAAGATAAAGGACGGAAGTCTGAAAATCTGACTCATATTCCAGGAAGTGGTACGTGACAGGAGTTCAAAGAGGCACTAAGCAAGAAAAGAGCAAAGACATGATCCAAGTCCTGCAAATCAACCTACACCGTAGCTCAACCTCACAAGATTTACTAGACCAGGTTGCAAGAGAGAAAAAAGTTGACTTGTTGCTGATATCTGAGCAACACCACAACAAAGAGGAAGCTGGATGGTATTGTGATCGATCCGGCACCGCCGCCATCTGGGTACGTGATAGGGCTCTACCCACAGCTCGGACTTGCTCATGCGGAAATGGCTTCGTGCTTATTGGGTGCGCCGATTTGACATTCATAAGCGTCTACTTCACGCCGAATGAGTCAATTTCATGTTTTCAGAGCAGGCTGGATGAACTGGAGGAAGCTGTCTCGAGCACAGAAGGCCGAATCCTTGTTGGCGGTGGCTTTAACGCCAAGGCGATAGAATGGGGAATGCCTCTGCCAGACCCGGGAGGAAAAAGAATCCTAGAAATGGCGGCTAAGAGGCAACTTGTCATCATGAACGTTGGGAACACACCAACTTGTCAGACGGGGAGGCTGCTTGGGAACTATACCGGATGTGACATTTGCTTCGGAGTCCTTAGTGCCTAGGATACACAGATGGAGGGTACTGGAGGACTACTTGGCGAGCGATCATCAGTACATTGCTTTCGCAATTGGCGACTGTGTTACTCGACACTTAGCAACCCAACCCTCAACTGTAGGTTGGTATATATCTAAAATAGATGTCGACGCGTTCGCCGCAGCTCTTATGAGAGGTGAAACTAGGACGGTAACGGGAGGAGCCTCAGCTGAAAACATTGTGAACTCCATCATAAGGCTCATCAAGAATGCATGCGACTGCTCTATGCCCAGGCGACGGCCTCAACACAATAAGCCTGCTTTATACTGGTGGTCGGCAGAAATCGCCGAAAAGCGGAGAGAATGTCACAAACTCCGCCGCGAATCTCAACGTTTAAGAAATCGAGACGAGTCACACTCCCGAACGCTGGCATACAGGTCGGCTAGAAAAGTTCTCCGTAGGTTAATTAACGAAAGCAAGGCTCGCTGCTGGCGCAACCTAGTTGAGGACATTGACAGAGACCCGTGGGGGCTGGGTTACAAGCTTGCCATGCGGAAACTAGGAGCTGCAAGGAGGCCTTGTGTCCTTGAAACGGAAAAAATGGACCAGATTGTTAGAGCGCTCTTCCCTATGCATCCTATTCGTCCCGATGATGCAGATGTTGAATGTCTCGGAGAATGCCCACTTTTTACCGCCATCGAGCTGGATGATGCGGTAAAAGCTTTAAAATCGAAAAAGGCCCCAGGGCCAGACGGTATACCAGCGGAAGTGATACAGCTTGCACATCAACTATGTCCTGAAAAGCTGCTCACCACTTTCAATGCCTGTTTGCGGCAGGGCGTGTTTCCAAATTGCTGGAAAGAGGCGAGGCTCGTGCTGATCCACAAGGGGAAGGGGAACGCGGAACAACCATCTACATATCGGCCCCTATGTATGCTAAACGCCGCTGGGAAGGTACTCGAGAGGCTCATTAGAGAAAAACTTGGAGAAGCCATTCGAACTGCCGGGGATCTGTCTCCTCGGCAGTACGGCTTCAGGGCTGGTCGATCCACAATTGGTGCAATAGCAGAGGTAGTGAGCGCGTTCCAGCAGGCAGAAGCCCACAATCATTACTCGAGACGAATAGTACTGCTCATAACTCTAGATGTGAGAAATGCCTTCAACTCTGCTAGATGGACAGATATTCTTGGTGCTCTGGAATATTTCAGGGTGCCTAGGTATCTGATGCGGATATTGAAAGACTACCTCAAAAATCGGAAACTCATCTATGACTCGTTGGGAGGCCGGCGAAGAATTGATTTGACATTAGGGGTCGCGCAAGGTTCTGTTCTGGGCCCGGACCTCTGGAGTATCCGCACGATGACCTCAAAAGCTCATTACAGCTCATTACATATGGAGTTACCGGGGGAGTCGCGCCTGGTTGGCTACGCAGATGACGTAGCAGTACTAGTCGCCGGACGTACTGTCGGACAGACGCAGCTCAAACTGGATGCGGTAGTACGCCGAGTGAGCGAGTGGATGACAGACCGTGGGCTTAGCCTAGCGCTGGAAAAGACCGAGGTTGTCGTCCTCACCAAAAAGCGAATCCCTCGTGTTATGCCGGTTCGGGTGGGGGAAATGATCATCGAGTCAAAAGAATCAGTCAGATACCTTGGCTTGATGATTGATTCGAAGATGAGTTTTTTCGAGCAGGTTCTGCTGCCTACTTGTTCTGCTGCCTCATATCGTGCTTCCTCTATTGATTGATTCTTCTATTGATCCTCTATTGATTGATAATCGATTGATACTCCGATTGATCCTCTATTGATGCTTCTTGATTGATACTTCGATTGATCAATACTTCAATTGATACTTTATTGATACGTCTATCCATTGACCGTCTATTGGTTGATACTTCTATTGATTGATTCCTCTTTTGATTGTGTGTCCCATACCGAAAACAACATTTTATTTATTGGCTGTATTACATGATTCGTCATAATTCTAACAAGAATATTCTTTAAAATAACTTAACTCTAACAGTCTTTACTTATTCTAGAGTTTTATTTGTTGTTTGTATTTATATTAAAATTTGCGATTTATAATTATTATATTTAATCGGAAGGAAAGTCAAACAAAACCTCCCCAAACTAGTCTCTGTGATGAAGAAATAAATAAATAAATACTATTTACAATATAATTTTCCTCTAATGAGGACTTTGTGGATGGGTGTTTGGGGTGTATTGAGATGTGGAGTACGATTTGTTGTACCAGGATATTCGTTTCGCTTGATCAAAGATTCTTCCTTGATCAGCAAGAAGGCGAAAGGATTGAGGTATTTGGTGGCGATCATTCAACTGGAGTGTGAGGTCAGGGTCTGTGTTCATGATTTGTGTGATGAGAGGGTTTGGATGATAGGTCGATTTTTCAAGGAACCGTAGGAGTTGGTCCATGAGGAATGCGTCTATTCTTCGAATTTGCGCGGTGTCATAAAGGATTTGGTTTGATATGTGCTTCTGGGGGTCGTCTTCCTGTTTGAAGATCCCGCAGCAGTGGCGGAGAATTTGTCTCTCTTTGCGGTGAATCTTCTCCATCTGAGATGGGGGTAGGTCACACCAGAAGGCAAATCCAAAGGTGATTACTGGTCGGATGAGGGATTTATAGCATAGGAGCTTCACCTTTTTGGGGAACGCGGTGCGTACGTGCATGAGAGTGGGGACAGACAGGGCTTTAAATGCGTACGTGGCTTTTTGTAGGACCGTTGTAATGTGGGTGTTTCGGGAGAGTTTCTGATTGATATGGATTCCCAGGTAGGTTTCTTGTGGTTTGGTGGGGATTTCCTCTCCGTTTAGGAGTAGTTGGACTTTAGTTGCGTCCGATCGGGCTTTCTTCGTTAAGCGAGCTTTGCCATATATGACTATAGTCTCGCACTTGGAGGGATTAGGGATTAGCTTCCATTTGATGAAGTACTTGTGGAGGGTGTTGAGGTAGTGGTTGAGGCGTTGCTGGCAATGTTGAATGCTCAATGCTGAGTGATAAATGATTATGTCGTCGGCATATTGCAGAATGTCGATAGGTGAGAGCGACTGTGGAGGAGGTGGGATATCGGCAGTATAAATGGAAAAGAGGTTGGCTGAGATGACTGAACCTTGTGGGATTCCTGCTGGCATTGATAACCAGGGAAAGCGAGCGTTCGGGAGTTTTACTTGGAATTTCCTGTCCGTAAGAAAGGACGAAATTAGTTTGCTGAGGTGCGGGTGGAAGTTGAAGATGCTGACAAGTTTAGTAACGAAGCAGAAGTACTATTTTTTGGTGTGTAGTGCAATTTCTTTTATTTTCAATGTACTTAAGCTTATTAGGCTTACGGTACAATGCTTTATAGTTTTGGAAGGGCTTGCTCAACTAAATCATTGTATTTAATTTTATTAAATCATCATTTATGCAAACAGAAACCTATAAAAGAACTTTGAATCTTATTTCTATTTACTAAGCTTACATACATACTTATCTTTACTTTGAAAAATTTCGATCATTATGGACTGGATTTTTACAAATTCTTTATTTATTTTCTTTTCTTTTGTGCTATTAATTCTCTAATCGCTTTTTTTTAACAATATTTTTACTTTCTTCTGAATTTATTGACATATCAAGGTCCCTATTTATTTTTCGAGAAATATTTTATGCTGTGGTTTGGGTTTATTGCTTTATTATTTTTATCATCTTGCAATATTTTTTTTTTCAGACAACAATGCCAGTTTCTTCTTTTTGCATCGAAGCAGTTGGAAAAACTAATCGTGACTCAAATCCCATGTGCGATTTGCAATCCATGATCTACCAAGTCTGTCAAAGATAATGTTTAACAATATTCCCGTATCATAATCATGATATTTTTCATTCTGTTGAACAGATTTTGCCGTGTAACTATTGCGAATGAGACATCAAGTTGGACTGGAGCTGACAGCTGGTCTTACAGTCTCATCGATTGTAGATTCAATTGCATCCCCATTGCATATTGTTTCATTGTATTTTACGGCTAAGGAGCTCCATTTAAATAATGCTATGTGGTCATAATGCGTCCATGCCACATTTTTCCCGTGCTCGTGGCTCCTGTTGTATTCCACACAACGGAATTGCATGTTGCAATCAACTGAACTGTGTCCGTATCTTTGACACCTGTAGCACTGCATGACCAGTCGGTGTCGTAGCTTCTCTACCTCCAGAAATTTTATTTTAACCCTTTCACTTTGACCGAACTATAAGCAATAAATTTTGAACGACGTCACATGAATTTTTATCCAAACGGTGCATTAAAAAACACAAATGCACCACTCACAAAATTTTACGCCTATCAATAATGGAGCATTATTCTGGGATAATTTATCCCATTTGTTGTGTTGCTTGGGACTTTTCGTTCCAACGGGTAGGTTCAAAATGAAAACATAGATTTATTTATTAATTCGTAGTTTTTTTAGTATTTATTAGTAGTATTTTGTTCAATGAGGGAAATTCACCAAAATCTTCATGGCATAACGGGTTTGTGCACATTGAAAATTCGGAAAGTGTTTGCTTCTCTCTATTCACAGATGAACATAACTTACAGCGTCATTGTTTCCTGATTTCTTGCTTTGTTGTTCCTGCTTTACCGTCACGTGATATCCAACAGCCAGCAGCATTTTTGCTCGTTCGGACCTCATACGCCTGTTACGTTTTCTGTTGTGTAGGTGGCATGAGGAATAAGAACAAAAAAAAAATGATAAAAGAGAGCAAGTACGATAATCTGTTATAATTAAGTTTTGTTTAAAATTTTAATTTGCCATCATATTATTTTAAATTATAAGAAAATCAAACGAAATCAAATAGAAGTAAGACTAGAATTAAAATGAAAGCATTTGTAATGAGATTCATGTATTTAGAAATATTTAGTTAATTAAAATCTAAAAAAATAAGAAAAATAGTCTCAGCAGAAAAAAAGAAAAAAGTCTCAGTACAAAAAACCATAAAATTCTCGGAATGCTTACCACAACTTTTCAATCAATTGAATTCACTTCTTTGTTGTCAACAACTTTATTATCTTGAAATATCTTGAAAACATATTAATTTGCGCATCAAAGGACGGTGATCGTATCTGGCGGATGCCAGTAAGTCATTTTCGAGGGAACACAACCCAATACCGTCGAATTCAATACGAAGTTAAGGATATAGTGATAGAAGACGGTCCGGTGAAGTCCCGAAATCGAGCTGCGATAAAAACTCGTGTTGTAGGCAGCATAGGTGGCCAGAATCAACGCAACAGGACAAACTCATGTAAATTAACTATTTCTACTGACTTGTATAAAATTTACTTCGTTTTTATAAAATGAACCACTAAGAATTCTCAGTGTGTGTGATATGCGAGGATCAGAGCTTTCATAATGTTGCAAATCAAGTCTGGGAAAAACAGCGAAAGTTGACGAAATCTGATGCTACTAAAGCCAATTATATCAGCATGAAACTACAAATTGCAGGCAAGGACGGAAAGTGATTCTATCCCGTTATTTTTAAAAAGTCGGATTTTCCACTCCTGCTGTCTCGTTTGAACCAAAAAAAAAACAACATGTTTGAAACAGTCACGCCTCTGATGCTACTGGAACTCAATTGACAATGGGTCACAACACGACGGAGGACGATCCTTCAACATTAATTGCTCAAGGAACTCGGGAATACATAAGTCTCTGTTGGAATATGTCACGAAATTCGTAGCTACATACCTCCACCCTATTCAAGATGAAGCCATAGTATTTTTAAGCTTTTACTTTTATATCTCCACAGATATTCGGAATCGCAGGTAATATTAACTCTCTAGGACATCACGAGAGGCGACTGCGATACAACGATAGTTGCTGGGGCTGTACTCTGCAGACTTCGTCCTTATTAGCGAATCTTCGATTTCCAAACTAAACATCGGAATCGGAGGAACATCGGAAATTCCTTTAGGATCTTTTCAAATCTCTTGTGGCTTAAGCGTCATACTGACTACCAAACTCGATTGTATCATAAGTATTGCTGCTAAACATGACGATGTCATCTTGAGGGACGACCTCCATACTCGTCACCAGTGTTCGGGAGATCGGTCCATAAATTATAATAGCAGTACAATCTATCATTTATTTTTCCTTCGCTCATCAATTATCATTGGAATTTCCAAACCACACTTATCCCAAAGGACCTCCTTCATCCAAAATCTAATATCCTAGTAATAAGGCATTGGACTCCCTTTTATGGGAATGAATAAGTACCAAATAAGCCGATGAAACCTCATGCGATATCAAAGTATTTTACGAAATCCCTTAAGAATCTATCTTAGGCCTGATTCTTTTCAATTTCGACTGTTACGGAGTTTTGTGGGCCATATCATGCATTCCCCATCAAAAATTCGTTCGAGAGAACTTTTTCCACGCGGGCGGCGGGTTACTCATTTAAAAATTGAAATTGGTCTTAAGCTCAAACGTAAGTAAAACCAGGCTCATTTTTGCAATATCAGCTTCATAAACGCGCTCGACCTGAAAGCACAGAATGTGCAACGTTGTACATCAATCAACAGCCTTTAAATTTAAATCTCCTTACCCTCACAGATAAATTTAATTTAGAGAATTTAACCCGGATTCCCATATGATGCCAAATTACCAATGTAATAATTCGTTGCCTAGATTCTGGAACCACAAAATGCTGATTCTTATTCTTCTTTTTCTTTAAAGCACTACAACCCCTCCCGGTCCTTTACTTTCTTCATCAAGCACCTTCAACTGTCTTAGTCAATTGACCGCGTCCTCCAGTTTCGAAATCCGTACAGCGATAAGCTGTCTTACCCAACATACTGCTGGTAAACCAGCGTTTCCTCGGTTTCCCCACTGGCCTCTATCTTTCAGTTCTCCTTACGAATATCGTTTTAGCATCTGTAGTTTATCCTTACGATTCAAGTGACCAACCCATCCCAATCCAGCTTACAATCCTTACAAACCGCAGTCTTACAATCATTGAGACCTCTACCTCGACAAAAATTTCATACAGCTCATGGTTGTATTGAATTCGCCACTGGTCTTCATCTACCTTCGCTCGTATTATTCGCCTTAGAACCCGTCGGTCAAAGATATAGTATAACACAAACCTTATCACAGTTTTGTATACTTGAAGGTTTTTTTTTTCAGGATTTACAGCTGGTCTTGATAATCGGCAGAAATGAATTAAAGGTTTTAGTTGCGAGCTGTCTCTTCGGCGTATTTCGTTTCTTTAATTAGCGGTTCTTGCTTTTTTCGTGCCTAGATGCACAAATTCGCCCTCATTTTGGATACTCTTTTTTTCGACTGTGTCATGAGCTTTCTTTTCCTCTCATTGATTTGTAGACCTATTAGTTTCTTTTCGCTGTCGAGTAAGGAAAGTTCTTCAACGGTTATTAGCAACCGTGACAAAATTTTGATGTCATCTGTATAAGCTGTCACTTGGCTTGACCTATTTAATAATGTGCCTCTTGTATTGACAGGTAGCGCATCGACATCTTATGAAATTCCAGAGACAATTTGAATAGCAAAGGCGCCAACCCTTCTTTCTGCTTTCTCTAGCCCTGCTTAAGCAGGGCTAAATACAAAGGAGTAGATGAGTTGGTTATTGATGCGGACATGAGAGCTTGTCGACGTCACTGTCATTTTGGTAAGACGGACTGATTTGGCTGGGATACCAAAACGAAGCAATATTCGGTGCAGTGTGTCAAGACCAATACTGTCCTATACTTGCTTAGAGTCCGCGAAAATCAAACGTTTGTGTTGAATGTTGCTACCTATACTTTCATCGAGGTATCTGCTATGGTGGGATTTACCTGTTTGTCAAGGGTTTCGGTGAAATTCGTGGCCACTGCCGCCGTTTGGAATCTTTCAATGTAGAATTTATGTGGAGGACTGGTCTTCGTCGAATACGCCTTTAACATGCGACATCGATAAATAAGTATAATCAAGTAGTGATCCGAGTTACAATTGGCTCCTCGATATGTGCGAACGTCAAGGATGCTCGCGGCCGAACGTTGGTGGATCAGAGCATGGTCGATCTGATTTTGTGTGTTGCCATCCGATGATACTCAGGCCACTTTATGTATGTCTCGATGTGGGAAGCAAGTCGAACGTATGATTAAATTTCTGATACATGCATAGTGAATAAATAGCTGGCCATTGTCGTTTGTTTCATCGTGGAGGCTACATCTTCCAGTCGTCCCCCGAGGAAATAACTCATTGCCAACTTTAGTGCTGAAAGTTACCCTGAATTATTTTTTTTTCGTTTGTAAGCAATAAGTCGACTAGTCTTTTCAGGTGATTGTAGAACGTTTCCTTTGTTTCTTAGGTCAAGGTGTGCCAAACGTTTGTTTCTTAGGTCAAGGTGTGTGTCAACGTTTATCAGCCAAATTTTGAAGAATTTTGCTTTTCTACGGATCGCACACAATCGTTCATTGACTGTCTTAAAATCAGAAACATGCGATGTGAAATCCCCGTCCGCAATGACGACCAATCCGAACTATTGCTTTCCAGCGGGCTTCCAACTTTTGAATATTGTGTGCAATCTCATATCTTGAATTTCACTTCCAGTCAGTTCATTTCCTGGATTACCTTTGTGTTTAATATGTATTAGCTGGCCTGTTGTGAAAGGTCCCCATAACGAAGGCGGAAGAAGGATTGAGTAGCGGATTTACCCAATAAGCAGATATGTACCAAATATGCGACCCGAGACTTCTATTTATTCGTGGGATTTTGGAGGAGGACTCAGGGAAGGTATGGTTTTGAAAAACAAGGGGATTCTTCCGTCCTTTTCAATCGGGCTTGGGATCGTCTATGGTGGAGTAAACTGATTCGGCTCATCCTTAATTTCACCTTTCTAAAGTGGCTGAAAAATCCGCCACCGAAGTTCAAAAACTGCAAACTACCGGACGGAAAATCCTCAGAGGGTATTTCGAGAAAAACTGCACGCCAAATAAGAAGCACTTTCGAATCGCACGACGAGGTGTCACGTTGACAGCCTCTTCTTTTCACAAAGCCTAACCCAGTCCGACGAACCGTCCATTCGTTATCAAGTCCGCATAGGCACGACGTCTACCGATTAAGATTCGGTCGATAGTGCCATGCAAACCTGAAAATTTTCAAAATAGGCCGCCCAGCGTTTCCATTCGTTGCTAGATGTCGCTACCGAGAGAATTGCACAATTCTTCGTTGCACACCAGTCCGAGCGCACTCTTTCCAAACAGAAAAGCCAATGAGACTGAGCGAAGGAAAGAATGAGACAAATATAGCCGCGAAATTCCTATTCATACATTGTCTGATTAAGTGTGTGTGACTTCTTCTTCTTCTCGGTCACTGGCAAATTGTCGTCGCTCGAACGACTGTCAGATCAGCAGAAGTTACCGTGTCGTTCGTGTTTGTAGACGGCTGTGTGTCGGTTTGCCATGAGTGGATTGACGGACATTCCCTGAAATTTTCGCTAATTTCTCAATTGATTTTGCTTCGCTTGGACTCTGTCGAGTGCGTGCTCGTTCCGCCATCCCATCGGTCGCCTAATCCAGCGCTTGCTTCGGATTTATAATCGTTGCAAACGCGAAAAATCCGGTAAACATAGCAGGCATCCCGATGACTTACAGTCGTTTGGCCTCTGACGTTTTCACAGTGCGGATTTGTTTGGTGTCACACGCTCGTGTGTAAATTTCGTGCCGAGTGCGTAGGCTTACGGCTTGAACTGATTGCAGGCGATGTCCCTTTAAAGTTGCGCTAGAATTGTTTGCTGTTGGCTTGTAACTTACGTTTACAACGAGTCGCACGGATTGCCCCAAGCGTGGTGGTTTGGATGCAACAGTTCCGTGTGCGAGAGTCACTGCCAATCGTTGGCAATTTCCTACTGGAAATTCCGTTCGCAATCGTAGCGACGACCAGTGACGAATTTTAACTTTAGCTTAGACGAAACGCGGCGGCGAATCCTTCTCGGTGCCAACTGTGTGTGTGCGTTACGAGTTTGCTTGCCTCTGTTCGTCCTACGCTCGCCGCCTCCTTCAACCAGGATCGGTTGCATTGGATTGTTTTTGTCGGCCGCCGCGAACACATTTGCGAGCGCGGTGCACCAGTGTGCGTGCGGAGTTGATTTAGTGCTGCCAGATTTCGCTTTCAATGCCATGAAACACGGGAGCGGCGCGGCCTGTGCAATGATTCACTGACTGTCAAGTAGTGCCCAAGTAACGACCGTGTGTGGAATATTTGCACTTGGTGCGGGAGTCGAACGACCTTCGATAAAGCTCGGCTGGACATTTGCTCGTCCTCAGGGTCAGTGGCGGTCGAATCGCTCTGCCGTGTGTCCTGTTAAAACTCGCCGACTGCTCGGCTCGCGTAATTGTGGGCTCGATTTACGTCAAGTGCCGTCCTGTAATTGTGTGCAATCAGCGCGAGCGAATGTGAGTCTCACCCACACAAGCGCCCAATCGACAGTCAACGGCTGTGTTCGTACACGAGGGTGCGTAGCTGGTTCTAGGGGTGTGTGTGTCCGTCTCGTCGCTGTCGAGACAAGAACAACAACAAATATTCGCTGGAAATCGCCAGCCAAGTTCCGTACGAAATATCAGTCCGGCCTTTAACCCCCAGCTGGTCGCCGATCGAGTTGCCTTTCTTCCTGTTAGCGTGACACTGTCCTGCGAGTTGACTTCCGTTGCGTGCGGCCCATACACTATTGGAGGCGGCCGCGATGCAAATGCAATTCTGAATAATGCACTTGGTGCGCGCGAGTGTGTGTGCTTTTTGTTGTCGTTTGTCGCGCCGGGCTGCCAGGCGTCAATGAATAATTGCATAGCGCCAATTCGTGGTCGGCTAAATTGCGCGAGTGCTGCCATTATCGCGCATTTACTACACACTATCAAGGATATATCTAATCAAGTGATCGAAAATTCGCTATTAAATTGTCGAGTGCTGTATGCTAAGTAATAAAAAGTTATTTGCTTTGTTGATCATTTAATTTGTAGCAATTATTTGTGTTCCAATCATATGCGTGCTATATTCAGGTCTAATTGCGGTTATGTGCATTTTTGTTGTCATTTTTCCGTTGAAAAGTAAAAAAAATTAAATATAAGTTCAGTCTTTGAATGCAATTGGGTGTTGATTTCGTTTCAAATAGAAATCTATCATTTTCGTCGAGTGCAAGTTTTTGTTTTCAGTTGCTTTCAATATTTGGTGCATTATTTACAAGTCGTCCTTTTTTTCCAATCTAATTTCACAACAAAGCGATCCAATCCTGCAAGTAATTTAAGTCGAAAGTGCGAAATTCATACCATCGATATCTTTTAAAGAGAAAATAATTCAATTAATTACGACCTAATCTAAAAGATAAGCATAAGTTAGTATTAAAATTCGACCGACCATTCCCAACGATTCAGTGAGAGCGAAAATATATTTAAAATAGTTAAAAAAATCATTCAATCGTAAAAGAGATGTAATAAAGTTTTCAAAGCCTAAATAAAATCGTGGAAAATTCAAATCAGTTTGCCGGTTAGTGGTGAGTGCTTGTTTGCAGGAGAAAAGTCTCCTTGTTTGCTATTTTAACGCACAACAACAAATAACACAATCAAAATGCGTGAATTCAAAGTTGTCGTCTTGGGCTCCGGAGGCGTTGGCAAATCGGCCCTCACGGTACAATTCGTGTCAGGATGCTTCATTGAGAAGTACGACCCGACTATCGAGGACTTCTACAGGAAAGAAATTGAGGTGAGTGATTTGCTAAAAGCAAAATAAAAGGATTTCCAATGACGTGATGTCTCCCCTTTCGTTAGCGCGGCAGTATTTCAAATGTAATTATTACGTTTTCTTCTTCCTTTTTGCTTACTTAATTACTGACAAATCATCGATTGAAACGAGCTAGTTCGCATACGCATCAATGTGAAGGTGGTTTTTATTTCCTAATTTCAACGAAAACGTGATCTATTTAATTGGGATTCCATCATTTGCTGATGCCTACACTCTATTGAATGTATCAGGATGCGGAAAATAAATCCGGCTAATAGTGAGTCCTTCATTATTTACAAACTCACAATAGCAAGTTGCCCACATTTACCGGACGGCGTATGAAGGTTGGGCCGTTTTTCCTGTTTCCCGGAACCATTTTTACATTATTTCGGGATAACTCGATAGAGTGGTCTTGAAATCGTTGCAAATAAAGTTAAGCTTTTCTAATTGAAAAGGATTTGCCAATAGTTAGACTAAAATTGATAACAATAAGGAGAACTCAAGACTCTTCTTGTTTTCATCTAATTGGCCCTGGCGCTATCGACGCTGGGCAGCATTATTCAATCATTTGTAGTAGGTGGATTTTTCTTGTAAAAAATTTTGGATAATTGGAGTTTAAGAAGACCGACATGTATTTATTTGGTTTGAAGAATAGGCCGAGTTCACCCAAGACAATTTTATCAATTCATTGTCAATAGGTAATATATTGAGTCGAAGAAAAAATCTACCCGCGGTTTTCCGTTGAAATATAATGTTGGTAATTCCTTTTCTGGCAACACTATTCCGATGATACTGTACAAGCAAATGTTTGAAATTTGACATTTCAAGCTACGCTTTGTATAAATACAGTTCTATCATACGTCAGCAGTGTAAGAAGTTGCATTTTTTTGAAAATAAGTGAGATATCTGAAGAAATATGTCAAAAGTTGCTTTATTATCTTTAGAAAAGGTAAAACTACTACAAAAAATTGTACTCTAAACGGCGAGAATGCTGCGAATGAAAACTGCACCCCAGCGTGATTTATTAGATTATATTCTGGAAATTTTGATTAAAAAGAATGCACCCATTTTTTGTTGCTCTTGTAACGTCAGTTAGTAACTGAAAAAGCCAGTAGAATTTTGCAATTGGTGGAAAGAGATTGAAGCGCAAATAGTCAGCGGATAGCGAAAGTCAACCGCATGACCTTTAGGTGTCCAAAGTTTGCATCTTTTGTAAATGAAACGGTCTCGAATTTATGCAGGTTTTTTCTGGATAATTGGTCTGAAATTTTTACAACTATTTTGAATTTTGTAATTTCTACTAGGTTTTTACTGCAGTCCAATCAATAAAAACCATAAATCGAGAACGTACCGCTTGCAACGATACAAACTTCAGACATCAATGACAGTTTGAAATTATTCAAAGAGATAATCTCAGACGCTCATAGTGTTTCTAACGACCGATTGGAAGATTGGTTAAAGGTTGCTGAAACGCGAAGGTGTCCGAAGTTTGTGTCGTTGCAAACGCAACGGCGTCATTGTTTTCATACTTTTTGAATTTTTTTTACATAATTTGAATGATATTTGTGTAAATTCTGCTTTGGGTTCTACTGGCGCTCTACTAGTTTTTCAACTGATTCAATTCGTCGGCAAATATTCAAAACGTGAGAAAATTTCCGACAGTTGCGTTTGCAACGATGCAAACTTCAGACACCTCATTTTCGAACCGAATTATGAGACACGATAAGCAGGTGTCTGAAGTTTGCAACCTTGCAAACACAACGGTTTCTGCCTCTTTCCTCCTTTTGAATATTTTTTGTCTAATTTCAATGCAATTTTTGTAAGTTCTTCTCATAATTTTGACTCTACTAACGCTCGACTTGTTTTTGAATCCAGTAAAATTGTCAAAAAATATCCAAAACTGAAAAATTTTGCGACCGTTGCGATGCGAACTTTAGACACCAGCGCAGAAAATTTGGGTTTCAAAGGCTACATATGTCAATCAAGATTTTGCTGAGTGTTAAGTGAGTTTTTAAATGGAATTATTTACAGCTCTGAGTTTTCCAAATAAAAAACAATATTGTTCCGAAACATTAAAATAACAAATGGACTCAGCACGAAAAACTCAAAGGGGAACCGTGAACAATATTTAGAATATAGCCATAGAATATTCACAATAATGGCCTACAAAATAGTTTGAAATTATTTAAATTTGACATCTTGGAAATAGGAAATTTTGATACCTAGATGAAATCTTTTTTTTTTCGTTTTGTCGAAATGTCATTTCTAGCCACGAGGCCGCCTTCAATAGTAAATTTGTCATGTTTCTGTCATATGAGAGGTATTTTGTGTAGATTAGAGATTAAGTCATATCCAGTGCAAGACAGGATACAAACTACCGACTGTATTAATGCAAATTGATCGTATTTAAAGTACAAAATAGACGAGAGAAGCGGCATACAACTTGATGGATGCTTTGGAAGGTTATTGCTCGGACGCCTATACCGAAAATGCCTGAAAAGTCAGGTTTATGCTTACCGCAGAGTCGTGGTTCGCCTCCATGTTGGTTTCTTTGACTAGGAACTGCATAGGCCCGAGAGGCAGCGCGTGAAATGTTTAAGGAGCAAAGAACATTATAGGAGAAATGCTTGGCAAGTACTGAAAAATAGAATCATTTACCACATTACACTTAGATCACATTCTATCACAAATTAACAGATTTTCAAAAAAAAAAAATGATGGTACATAATACGATACTAAAAAATTATGATTATAAATTAAGGACAAAACAGATAAGATCAAAGAAAGTCTTGTCCTGCAAACTGCAAGGGTTTTTTTTAGCACTTATGTCACCACAATTATCTTTCGGCCCTTATGTAAAAAAAATTTATTACTTATCTCTCACATATTATTGAATCTTGGTTCGTTTTTATCAAGGTTTGAATAGGCAAATACGAAATTTGATGAGGATTACGCAAATTCTTTCTTTGCTTAATTTGATGGATGTCGTTGTAAACCCCATTGTGAAGCATTTAAAAAATTTATTTGAAATTCTTACAAGAACCTGAAACATATAAAAAAAATGATTTCAAATCCTAAACTAATTATCTTCTTTTAATTAGTTTACGATTTTAAATTGAAAAATGCCCGTCGAATAATTAAAATTATAATCACCGTTTAATTGACATGCAAGAAGTTAATAAAATCAAATGTTCACATGGAATCAGCCTGTAATAGCATTCCATTAGTCTCTCTCTGTCTCTTGAAAAGTCTTCCAAAAACCAGACCTACACTTTTGTGCGGTCAAATTTTACACTCAACCATTTGGCATTCCAATAGGATTAAAATGGATTGCTTGTTTTTAAGCATATTGCGAGGGCTGGATTTCAAGGAAGAAGATTTATTGGTCAAGTCCAAATCAACATGCGAATCATGGAGGCCTGGATTCCTGTGTCAGCCGTTCTACCTGTTCCTTGAGACGCCAGTCGCGAATTTGTATGTTAGTGTAGCATAGTAGGCCGACTTGGCATTGTCTTATCTTGGCAATGTTCAATTGCTGCAAATCAACTTTAACATTTGCCACGTCCATAGGCTGATGGTTTTCATACAGTATGGTCGATTTGTTATTAATTTTTAAAGGAGGAATTCCACTTGAGAAGATTTACGGCTGCTCATGTTGATTATTTACAAGATCAGTCTGCTTCAGGGCTAATTAAGAAAGTTCTGTGATACGGGTTGAGGTATTACTTTCGGCCTCTTATCCCCAGCAAAGTCTTTGGGTTTCTTGTATACAAGATTGAAGAGGTAACGAACCCAATTAAGGAGAAACAACCACTCGCAGTTAAAGAGCGGTTAGATGTTATCAATGCAGGAAACTCGGCCCAAAAAAGAAGTCATCACGAAAATGACCCACTCTCTTCCGGCATCAAATTACCATGCAACAGAGACGCCACAATGACAACACTATTCCGAACTAAACGCTCGCAACATCAGCCCACCGTCAGTCAAAGATTGTTTTACTTTCATCTCGAAAAGATGATGCCCACGCGTTCAGTTATTTTAGTGACAAAATCCAGCATCCCGTGCCATGCCTTGCATGCCACCAAGCTTTCAACTTAAATGTACTCCATACAAAAGCGCCAACGCATAATTTTTCGTGTGGTGGACCTGGTCCCATATTAAACACTGATTGCAAAATTTTTATCATGATCTGGATTTCTTTCTTGATACAACAGCAACAGTCCTCGGCATCTTAGCGTCAGGACCAGCATCCAAGCAACTTTTTTTTAATCACCACACGGCCCGATAATATTCCAATGTATACTGTGGTGAGTGAGGTGTTTGCAGGCGTGTTTGCCTACTTGCTTGCTCCCAAACTGTTGGTCGGTGCCAGCGTTGCTTGGTGTAGCTCCTATCCAAAACAAACATGTGCACACCTCGTCCACATACGTAAAATATAAATTTAACTCATAAATCTTTCAAGTACGAAACCATGGACAGTGTTTATCTTTTTTTGAAGAGAAGGAGTGATTCAAACTCAGTGTACAAGAACTGATGGTGGTGTGACGTTGATTGGGTCATTCGTCAAGTTTTGTAGAGAAATGTTGGGGTTGTTAACAATGTACTTGGTACTCCAAAACGCACTGCTCCCTGCTAATTCCATCTGTAAGTTGCGAAAAAGTCAGTTCTGCATATGCAAAAATTTGCGCTCCCCTGTGTATGCTGAGCACATATACACTTCCGCGTATTAGTTTAATCGTTGCGTTCCGTGATTCGTCACAGCATCATTAAATGGGGCTTGTTGCCGTTCCATCTACCAACGGTGCAGTAAAGACTGATTCGAAATCAAGCAAACCCGAAAATACATATGACGTTTGACACTAAAAGTAGGCAATGTGCTCTGCATGGGAAAACTGATGGAAACAGATTGAAATCTCAACATACCAGTACTATTTCAGCATCGTGAATGGTGTGTAATTGATGACACACTTGTATTTAACGTAATTCATATGAGGCTTTTATTGTTGCAATAAGGTCAGGATGGATTCTAAAGATCGACAGAGGACTAGAAACTCTCTCAGTTGGGGTTCATCATATGGAGTATGATATAAAAGTGGAGTTCCCCAGGGGTTCCAGCTCGGCTATCAGTTGTTTTCATCTGATGTGTATGTGTGGCTCATTGAAATGTAATAAGCAGAATGAATTCGTAGAATGTATCGATGTTGAAAGATCATTGAAAAGTTTGAAATATTTGCTTTTTATTCGGCTATTATAGATAGTTAATACGTTAATATTGTTAGAAATTTCAATAGTGGAATTAAAATGCAGGAGATATTTTCGAATTCGTGGTTACTTGCCCGTGGTTTGAGGGCAAGGAGGGACACATTGCATTTTATCCATTAGAAATTCTTTATTGCCAAGAAAAATGGAAGCACCAGGAATATTTATGTGTTTACTAAAGCAATTGCTCAGAAAAATAGTCATTTATTTCAAATCATTTAGTTCGGAAAATGTTGTTGTTTGTCCATTACGGTCTTTTTCATTAAAGTTTTGTCAAAATTTGTTCCTGATAACTTAATCGGTTATGAAAATACCTACTACTAGTTACAAATGCCTTTGTTATTTATAGCAGGCAAACATACCCTGTAAATAAATTTCGCTGCTTTCTTGTTCGGTCAATCTTTTCTGCAATAGAAATGTCATGAGTCAGACAGATATAACCAAACCAAAAGACAAACTCCGAAATCGTGTTGCTACTCTCATCTTGGTGTCTAAAATTTCGATCCTTGCAAACCCAAAAAATTCACGATTTTTAGTCACACAGACCAAACCCGACAGACAACCCGTAAGACCAGTGTTCGAATGTTGAAAAGAATATGGATCAAAAATTAACCTCCATTTTGCAAGACTATTTTGCGGGAAACACAATAAAATAGACAGATAAATTTTTCAAACCACTCACAAATCGGATTAGACCCATCGAGACGGACCCCAAACACCTTTTGCGAAATAGGTGTCTAAAAGTCGTATCGTTGCAAGCAAAACGCTGTCAAACTTTTTCACTTTTCTTTTCAGTATAGCGAGTGGGAGAAGTTTAAATGTGCGACTAAAATTAACTGACATTTCAAGCCAAATTATCCATTAAACAATCAAAAAGTCAAAAATTCGGAGATCATTGCATTAGCAGCGGTGCAAACTTCAGACACCTCAACAGCAAAAATCTGTTCTAAAAAAAACTTCGAAAAAACACCGAAACGTATTCATTTTAACTGCAATTAGTAATAATTGAATCAAATTGCTTAATATTGCTTCATACCAACGAAATACATCGGACTCTAAATTTTAAAATCATTAGGGTAAAGTGTTTCCAACTCTATTAGTCATCCTTAGAGGTTCATGAGAAGCCATTGACTTTAGATAGCTTTATTTTTGGTAGGTACCTGAAGGTTGCTTAAGGTGTGCGTGCCGGACACCCAGTGGTACAAATCTATTGGAATACCGACTTAACACTTGCCCTGTCAACCGTAGTATGTACCCTAAAACCGTTTGACACTATACTTTGGACTAGGCCTCAACATTCTACGCCTTATGATGCCTTCATGTTACAGAAATTCCTTCTCTAGCGAAGGGAAAGAAGCAGGAAGGTTGCTATGGAAAGGATCCATCCAACCTCGATGCTTTCAACCAGTCAGGTATGCCTGTTTTTCTATAGACGGTTGCCAAAGCATAATGTACCATCTGGTTCTATACGTCAGTCGATTTCAGCATCCCTCCGATAAGGCTTTCCACACGAACTTTCGCGTTTTGTCATATCGTTATCGTTATACCCAATGATACAATACCCATATCATTATTGAGCCGCGCGGTTTATCTACCTTCTGGTTCTCGCTCCAAACATAGTTGCCACTCATCGAGAGTGCCTCATGATTCTTGGCAAGCGACTGCCTCTCTGTCACCATCGTGTCTTTGGAGGATTCTCTTAATCTCTCTGGCAACAAAGGCAATGGGTACCACCCTACTGACATGAGAGACTGTCCGATATGTTGACGCAATCCGCAGTGCTACTCGCCTTTCGCATCTTCTTAGGCGATTTAGGTGCAGTTTTTTATTGGGAGCTTCTTTTCATAAAGAAGCGTAGAGTGTACGACATCAAGAGTCATCAAGAGTCGCCTTTTTGCAGGACAGGGTCCCCACCCGTGGCCATCAGTCGCCTTACCTGTTCTTCTGATTAGCTCCAGAAAACTTAGCTTAGAATCTACTAGCAAGCCCAAGTACTTGGCTAGTAGTTTCAACTCTACTAATTTATTCCCGACCCCGATCGTTCTTACTCTAGTGGTCCTCTTCTTTGTCAGGATGACAACTTCAGTTTTTTCTAGTGCTAGGCCAAACCTATGAGTGTTCAGCCATATCCCTATCCCATGCATTGATGCAGCCTTAATTGCCATTGATCGACTTTGCCCCCAGCGACCAGTACCTTAAGATCATAATACGGAATAATCTTTGAATAAAAGAATTCCCGTCAAAGTAGGATTCTTGATAGCAATCTGAACCCCTTTATAAGTCAGCACAACGACTTATAAAGGTTAAATGAAGTTCTCATCAGTGCAAACGCAACTATCTCGATTTTTTACTCTTTGATTTTGAATATCCTGAACTTTTTTCCTGACTGTAACATATTCCAATTGAAACTATTGCTATCGTTTCGTCAGCTCCAATAAAAGATAACATAAAATTTGTCCTATCTGACATTGCCATGTAATTTTAGAATGAACGTCTTATAAGTGTCTGCATCTATCTCGCAACAGTCATCCATTTAAGTTCAATTCAGACCAAAATCCATTCAAGTTAAATGCAGATATCAGTATAAAAGCAGAATAATAGAATGTTAGATTGGAATAGGACCAAGACTGAAGGCGATTGTGGGCCTAAAATGAATTGTGTATTTATTTGACGGACCAGGTTTCTATGCGTGTGAAATTGCAAATATAAATGAAAATCGAATACTCAAGAACATATTCTGTAGAAGAAATCCACTGAGACCTATGGGAAGAACTGGAGTTTCCCACACTAGTGGAAAACCGCAGTAAATGTTGATGAAAGTTTGTGATGTTTGTGAAATGTTGATGAAAGACAAGTGATCTATTGTCTTTTGCCGTAGCCATGTCTAGTCAAAATTTACTTTCTGTAAATTGAAAATGCAGATGTTGAACAGTCAAATCAAAACCTAAGGCTCTAGGGTCGTTATCGATTTCGTTTTTCGAAAATTAAAGAAGTTCTTCAGACGTTGATGCTATTACAACGTCAAGAACTAATTCGTCGTTATCTCGGTGGTTTTTCGCCATTACAAAAAATTTCCCAAATCAATAATATTTTCCGAAAAAAGCGAATAAATTTAGTTTTGATAAAGCATATATATATATTTCGGAGGTAAAGGTTCCTCCTTCTTTAGTGTTTGTTATAGATATGCATTTGCGTTTTTCGAAAAAATAGTATTGATTTCGGAAACTTTTTGTCAAGAACTAGTTCAAACGGCGTCAACAATTAAAGGTATTATAACGCACAAAAAAAAAACAATAACTAGTTTAAGGGCAATGTCAAAAACAACAAAATGTTAGTCAACGAAAATCCCTTTTGTTTGATTAGAATTTAGAAGAATATTCTATATGATAAAGTAAAGCCATCAACACAACGGTCACTTATTCGACATCGATTCTAAAAGTCATTTTTGTAATTCTTAGAAAATAAATTACCGAAAACGGAAATCCACCCATGTACACGGATATCCCTGACTTGAAAATTCGTTTGCTCCTTTTATGTAAAACTCACTTTTTATTCTATGCATGTCTGGGGTGTTTTTGTTAGAACACTTGTCTTCTTTACAATAGATCCCGGGCTCGAGTCTCCTTAGTGGAAATGAAAGTTATGATTTTTTTGTCAACCATTGAGTGCTCGGTAACGGTAACGCTAGGAAACGGACTATATGTAGTTAAAGAAATATTTGATCGCTTTTTTCTGAATCGTTGTACTGAATATTTAACACTTTAAACAAAGGTGACTAGTCTATCAGTCGGTAGGGCCTTTGGTAGTATGACCATAATGAAACTTTGAAGTGTTACGCTTAAAAATTAGCAAAATGTTGAAAAAATACCCCGCAAGTATTGGTCAACGGAAATCTCTGTTCATTGACTGAAAAATTGACAAGAAAATTAAAACATCTCTTTAAAATATTGTTAAATTGCAATTAACACGATAAGTTTTGATTTTCGAATCTATTTATTTCCAAAGTCATGTGGTCATCAACATCTTCCGGTTAGCGAAAAGCCTTTGTCCATATATTGACGTCCGTGACTTCACATCCAGTTGCGCCTTATAGTCAAATTTTGGTAAATTTTAATTGGATTTTTGAATTTTTTCGCGCTACTACGTTTTCATTTCATGTTGATCATATGCTTAAATAAATTGTGACAAACTTTGACAGCGTTATCATCTTCAGACACTTTAGGAGCTAGGCTTCGATTTTTTTTTGATTTTTTTATGTTTTCCGACGATTTGACTCATTTGAAAAACTAGCTGAATGCGAAAAGAGTCAAAATTGTCCAATAAAAATATATAAAACGTGGAAAAAAATCGAGACCGTAGAGTTTGCAACGATGCAAACTGTAGAGGTGCCTGAAGTTTGCATTGTTGTTAACGCAACGGTCTCTAATTTTGCCACTTTTGAATTTTTTTTGATGAATATTTGCATTTGAAGCACTACTAGGTGTTCATTTATTTTTAATCATGCACTAAAAGGAAACATAGGAGAAATTTGACAGCGTTACGTTTGCAACGATGCAAACTTCTGACACCTTAGAATCTACCTATTTATTGTGCACAAAAGGTGTCTGTCGATGGCATTGTGTTCGTTCACTTTTTAATATTTGTCGGTGATTTGACTTTAGTGACTGCTAGCAAAATGTCAGTAGAGACGAAATTGCGAAGAGAAAGTGCAAAAATTCCACTAAATTATCCAAAGAAGTTCAAAAACTGAAAAAAAAATAGAGGCCCATCTCAATGGTTTGTGTATTGGCTAGGGTGCTCGTCCTCTGCGATGCAGACCTCAGGATCAAGACTCACTGGTATAGATGGAGCTCTTTTCTGTTATGATGAGCAATGTCACTAGTGAATCTCGCTACAAATCACTTAATCTAAGGTAATCATAAAATCTGGTAATTAGGTTAAAGATGAGTCAGTTGTGCTTTTAAAACACCTTAAGGCGCAACTGTGTCAAACCTTCAACTTTGGACGGCATGTTTTGAAAAGTTATCGCGGTCAAACTGTTCGAAAACATATTTTCGTTTTATTCATCGTTTCATTCATTATTTTGACTGTCAAATACTTTAATTTTATTAGTTTCAATTCCTTGTAATACACCATCATCAATTTCACTGTAAACAAAATGAACTATGTTTGCAGAAAAAAAATCCCTCGTATGTGAGTCATCCGAAAAAAGAGCTTCTCGCTAATTCCGAATGCGTTATCGCGCAACAAGGTTGCCTAAATAATCTCAACACTCTTTTACTTACGTGTGTTCGAGAAAAGAGCATCATCAACTCATATGTTAATTATCTTGTTTGAATGTTAATATGAAGTATTTACATACATACCTTGTTCACCTAGTCATCGACATAAAAATGCATAAGCTATTTGCGGGACACACTCTACTCGTACGTAGATACGCGTAACTACGGTTACATGTTGGCACATATGAGGAATATTTAGTAGAAATGCTCATCAGAATGGAACTTGTCGCTGTCGTATGAGGGAGAAGAGAAACCTGTTCGCACCTTTACCTGTGCAACAAAATTTACACCTAACGCATCAGAATGTGGAGAACAAGCGACGATGGTGGATTTTTCTTTTGATTTTTTGCTTATAATCTTCAGCATCAACATCTTAAGTAAATATATATTTTATGAAAGCCAGCCTACGCTTCTTATCTTGTATTTGTTAAAGAGCAAGTTCACAAGGTTATTGTTGTTTTTCTGCAACGTTCTCCAACGATTAATTACGAAAATTTCTTTTTGTTCTCTCTTGGAAATGAGCAGCGACTGTTTTTCTTGGTCAACATATTCTATACGGATGAGTAAACCGTGTAATTTAATGATGAGCGGTAGTAACTCAAAGAAATACATGCGCAGATGTTAGTTACAGTATTTCCAGATAAACATCAGACGTATGGAAAATCAAATATTTGCCTTGAAACGAAGCAATCGGTCGCTGGCTGCTTCGAAGAAAACTGGTAGCTAAAAAATGCGATAAAACTTCGTTTGAGTGAAATATTACCTGCAAATATGATGCTTTTATCTGCCTGCACGATAGGCCGCAGATAAATCAATTTCAAATAGATTCGTTGAATTTTAATGCTATCATAATGGGAAATTTATAATCAAAATGCAAATTTGATTAATTTTCCCAAAACATATTAGGAATGGCCAATTGAGTCGGGCAAACACCTGGTACGATTGAATTTCTGATTTTTTTGAATTTATTTGGCAAATCTGTGTGATAGGCCAATTTCCAATGAAACTTAGCAACGAAGATTTCAAATTTATTTAATGCTTACAAATTATGCAATGGCTGACTTGATTTGCTTTTGGCTGAGTCAGATTGCCAAAGGTAGATAAAATCTAACTAAAAGCAATTGAAAATAAAAATTCTATAGGAACCAAGAAATGATTATAAACTGTTATTCATTCACACCTCTTTGAAGTTATTTCTAATCAAATTGCTTTTATTTATTATCAATTAATTGCTACAAAAATTGAATAATGTCCTACTGAACGATTGGTAGTTCATTTGGTTACCACACAGTCTTCGTCATTTAAGTCCATTGTGAGGTCCTGATGAATATTTTTCCTCGTATGTAAATGTTTGTTTTGCTAACAATCGTAGCGAAACTTTAACTGGTAACTTCTGTCAAATTTTGAATCTATTCGAACAACTATACGATGATCTATGAAAAAAATTCCATATCCTTAGGAAATGGAATATATTTTCGTTACATTTCATGAAATTTAGGAAACATATATTTCGTGAAAATTACAGCCACATTTATGCTCTATAAGTTTCACAAAACCGTTTTTTTTATTTTGCTTATTTCGATACTAAACAATAACCTCAATATCATCTTGAAATCTTAGGTACCATTAGAACAATCTCCTCACCAACCTTGACAATAACGCTCGAAAGTCTAAAACCTGCCAAAATCTTTGGAATCACATCACAATCACTATCAAAATCTTCCATGTGCATTCCAATCTTCCATATTCTCTGAACAGCGAAAATAGTACGCAGATCCTTTCTAGCGAGGAGAAAGCAGAGTAGTTTTCTGATAAGATCCACGAACACCACAATATCTCCCATAGAATGAGCAACCACATGGCAGAAGTAATAGCAGCTGTCACTGCTATCCGACGCAAACCCCGCCTGTTTCCCTCCCGGAGCTCTTATAATAACAAAACACATAGTTGAGCAAATAATCTAAAAAATGGTAATGCCCCTGAAATCGACGGAATACCGTATAGTGATCAAGAACCTTCCCAAGAAATCGAAAGTGCTACTCTGCCTTATTTACAAGCCTGTCTGAAAACTTCACACTTCCCCAGCTGCTGGAAACACGCTAGCAAAATATCAGTCCTAATACACGATAAAGATCCGTATGATCCTAGCAACTACAGACCAATAAGCTTACTGCCAGCGCTTGATAAACTTGTCGAGAATCTAATCTTGACAAAACTGACGGATTACGTCGAAAATAATGACATCCTCTCTTTCAGTTTGGCTTCAGACATGGATACTCTACAGAGCACCACCTACGCTGTGTCTCCAAAGACATAAAAGCAGCACTAACTAGAAAACAGTCGGTTGGCCTACTGACAATCGATATTGGAAAGGCGTTTGATACCGTCTAGCATAACAGCCTAATTCAGAAGCTCAAAGGGTGCACTACTCCTCCTTACCTGCTGAATCTAATTTCATTCTTCTTGAGTGATAGAACATACCACGTGAAAGTTTGAGTTTTAACATTCACTGCTAAAACCGTTCCTGCTGGTGTTCAACAAGGGTCATATCTGAGTCCAACACTTTTCAATGTATACACATCTGACATACTTATAAGCCGAAACTGCCAATCAACTGCTTTTACGGATAATATTTGTGTCTACACCTTGCAACAATCCAAACCGGATCATCTCCAACCAAGAAGAAATGCTGGAAAAAATCCTCCAATTCTTCTGCAGGTGGGAAATTAAAATCAACGTCAAAAAACGCAAGCCCACCATCCTGTCAAACAGACCCATAAACTTGTTAGGCCAAATGATTCCCTGGTCCGAAGAACTGACCTATTTGGGTCTAAAACTTGATCACAAACTAACATTTAAAAACCACATCGAGCACATCAGTTCTAAGGCATTCAAGTCGGTTGTGTCTTAAGTACCCATTGCTCAATCGAAAGTCGCTAAAGAATCTACGCAATAAAATTGTTATTGTTAATCTGCGGAGCTCCTACATGGAACCAATCGGCTAAATACCTGAAAGGTAAACTTCAACCCATCTAAAATCATTGTTTAAAGGAGTCCTGAAAAAACTTTACTATTTCTCCACCAGATTACTACCCCGAATAGCTAATATTACCCCTATCAGCAAGCTTGCGGAGTCGCGAGGAGCTAACCTGCTCGAAAAAAAAGCTAAATACCCCTGAATCCCCTTATCAAATACATCATAGATATGTAAAATCAAGGCCAAGCGTCCTCAGCCATGGAGCTAATGCTTGGAGTAATTTGATTTTTTTTTAGTTCATAGTTATCATAAAAAAAAGAAGTTATAAATTCGCTGTTGTAGTGTTCTTTTTTAATTCTATGTTAACATAGATGCACATTTCTCTAAGATCTCTAGATATTGCTCTGACATCATTCTACTTCTCCAAAAGATCTTTAATGGCATATGTCGGCATTGGTAGTCTTTCGTCTTCTTGTTCGGAAGGAGACACATTTCGCTGTATTTGTTTGTATTTTTCATTCAAGACTTCTTGGAGTTCTTCTAACGTCAGTTCATCTTCATGTTCCATTATGGGCTTGTCTACATCATCCTCGTTCACCTCCAATTCCAGATCTCTAACAGTTCAAAACTTCATCCATAATTACAGGGATATCTCCCTGATCACCTTTGTTTCCTTGAATGAAGCAAGCACATAGCTTTCGCCAAGCAGAAATCAACTGGTGCTGCGTGACTTCTGGCCACGCTTTAAAATGTAACGAATTCTTTCGAGAAAATCCAATTTTTCCTTTCAAAACGTTTTTAAAGTCATTCCTGAAGATGATTGGCATGCTTCAAAATATTTACGAAACAGTGCGCGAGTGTAAAACTTTTTGAAACTTGCAATAACCTCTTGATCTATCGGCTAAATCAGCAAAGTCGTATTTGGTGGTAGAAACCTAACTCTCAGCCAGGGCAAGTCGGTCAGCAAATAATCTTCAAGTTCGTTTGGGTGTGCTATCGAAATTGTCCTTGATGTTCGGGGCACAAATTTTAAACAGCCATTCTTTGAAAAGAGCCTGCGTAAGCCATGCCCTCTGATTCGATCTCCACATTACTGGCAGTCTTCTCTTCATTATTGATTTTTTTTTTAAATGTTAAAAGAGTGGTTTATGTTTCGAATCACCATTAGCGAAAGTTCCCAAAAGGAACGTTAATCGGTCCTTAATGGGTATATGCCCAGGAATACTATTCTCATCTTCGGTGCAGAAACTACGGTTCGGCATGCGCTTTAAAAACAAACCAGGTTCATCGCAATTAGATATTTCTTTTGGACGATACCCTTCTGATTCAATTTAGTATTGAAATTTGAGACAGGACTTCTCAGCTTCTTCTTTATCTACACTAGTAGACTCATCATGCATTAATACATTTTTAATTCCAGATCGGTTTTTCAACTTTGCAAGCAAGCCACTGGTAGCCTTGGAATAAACTCCTCTGATGACAAATCTTGAGTTTTTTCTTAAAACTTCTCAAAAATTTTCTGTAGCCATCTCTTGAATGATAACCGTACTATTTACATCTCCTTTCATTTTCTACTCATTTATCCAAACAAAAAGCAAACTGTTAATTTTTTTCATGGCTAGCAGCTTGCTTTGCAGATGTGACTTTCGTTACTCCCTTAGATACTTGAGTCTTCTTGATATCTTTTTTAACCTTCAGTTACCGACCCTCATTTTCAGTACATAGTTGCCGAGGTTAGGTCATGGTGACACCCTATTTGAAGTCACGCTTTTAATCAAATGTATATTAAAAATATGTTAAAATTATATATATTCTGAATGATTATTTGATAAATATTGAGATGAAATCATAAAACCAATAAAAATAAATTTTATAAACTTTTAATAGCAATAATAAAAATTAGCACATTATTTGTGTTTCAACTGTTTCAACTTGCGCGGTGTCACAGTGACACCATCTCGGCAATTAAAGGTTATGTTAAGATTGTGCATAATGTAGATCTGTTCAGGCTGTTCTGTCTCGCAACATCAGCCATCTTCTGTCCACTCTTAACTTTGGCTATAATCTCTTGCTTGGTTTTTATGGTGATCGCAGTTCTTGCCACTCAACACTTTTTGGGACCCATAATATTGTCAGATTTTAAGCCTTTTGTTTTAAGGGTTCACTAAGCACATGCGAAAATTCAGAGGAACAGAAATCAACTAGCGTACACAACTGTCAAAGTTTCGGCGCACACTACCTACGCTGCGGTATGTAACAACGCGGGACATCGAGTTGTGCCTACGTGATATGCTTCAGGTTAGCACCGCACGTGTGTTATTACTGAATTTTGCAACGAGAGCCGAAAATTTGTTGTTTAGAATTGCGAACCGTTAAGCGAAGATGTGTTCGTTTCGTGAAAGTGGTCGCTGTCCGATTTGTTCGCCAGTCCAAACTGTTCGTTAACCGATCAGCCACTATACTGTAATATTGAAAGAAAGAAGGATTTTTGTTAGTCCAAACTCATTAATTACAAACCTCACCAAACTAATTATGAAATAGTTTGCCAAAATAAATTCGTCTCAATTCTTCTTTTATGTAGTTGGTAGTCATGAAAAAGGATCTAACACACTCTTAGCGGGCCTGAAAGCTGATTTTAACTTGGCAAAAGCCATTTAGAGTGGTTGGTCTTGTTGAGTTTTGCCCTATTCATCAAATAGAAATAGCAGTTTTCGTAATGAATTGAACGTTCACGCTAGATCTTTTGTTATTTGAACTCGGAAAAGGATCTGTTCTAAGAAGTCCATTAACTTCATATCCTGTGCCATAGCTAATGTGATCTTTAAATATAAAACATTTCCTCCGTCAGTTGATCTGAACTTAAATTACACTGTTTGGAAGACTGGACCCCTCTCGAACTCCCGTCTATCAAACGTCCGTAAAAGACTAACCGTTGCATTGTGGACATCATTAGTTCGAACCTTGTCCCAACGATTAAATCGGGTTTGATCTGTCCTGATCTGATCTGATGAAAAAAATGAAATACATATGAAAAATGTTTCAATTTGGCAAAAAGATCCGAAAAAGTGTTGTGTATTTCGCATTAAAAGGAGACAGGCAGGGGTCCATGCTCGATTAGAAATTAAAAAAGGGCAAAAGCTCACCCAATAATTTTTCGGTTGTACAATGAGCTCCCTTCATCATTTCACAGTGATTACTTGTGGTTCAGCAGGGCTCCATAGTTGTGACACGGGTCTTAACTGAACAAAATTATGTTTGGATCTGTCAGAATCCGTCAAATTTTTTGTTGAGTCAATGAAACTTCATGGAACTTTTGAACAAATTGAGCTGAATGATTGTAGTTGGATTCAGATAGCTGACAGAAATGCGGTTAAGAAAATGGCCTTTTATTGAGATTTTACTGTCTTCTTTGTTATGCATGTGAATGTGCGAAAAAAGTGTCATGAATGTCACTTGATAGTAGTTTAGTTTTTTTTTCAAGTTTAATATTAGGGTGTACTGACTTTTATTCTCATGCTAGCATTTCGCACCTGTTTAGACGATCAGCCGAGACTTTGCCATCGTGGCTAATACTTTTTTTTAATGTTACAATTTGGTAGAGGCTCTTAGCCGTTCCTAAGACAAAAAAGGATAACTTTTTCAGTTACATCATTTCATGGGCTTTATCAGGTATAAGACCTGTTCTTTGACTAGCAAATGCAGTTTTAAAGATACCTTCCTATCCT
Source organism: Stratiomys singularior (assembly GCA_954870665.1). Classification (NCBI taxonomy): domain Eukaryota; kingdom Metazoa; phylum Arthropoda; class Insecta; order Diptera; family Stratiomyidae; genus Stratiomys; species Stratiomys singularior. Next base: position 27,332,393 of record OX940881.1, on the reverse strand, counting down.
ACGGCAAAAAAATAAGTGCAGAGTACTCTGTACTCTGTACTGTATTTTGTACTCGCAATGAGTAGAATGTTAAGTCTAAGCGTGATACTGACCGCTACACCTTTTGTCGCTTGTTCTCTTCTTAGGCATCTTTCAAAAAGTTTAAAACCAAAGATTTCAATAGTCATGTTGGACCGTTTCTTCACAATTGAATTAGTGATAGAGGCTTGAAAAATTTCAAAATGAGGTCATTCAGTGTCTTCTCTAGATGATGAAACGAAATTCGCGACCAAGCTGATTCTGTTGCTTGATCGATTAGCGAATCAGTTAAAAAAATCCATAAATTGTGTAATTTAGCACATACTGAATTCGAACATCTAACACATCTTTAATGATTAATGATCGAAGTTTGTTGTGCCAAGCACTCAAAAACGCGAATACAAAGAATTGAATAACTATGAAATCATCAAATACCGTTCATGTCAAAGTCTTGATCTTAAGATCCATTCATTCGGGGAATGGATTTTCAACTTCATGTTTGGAAATGTTTAATTTCGGAGTATGTATATGAATTTATTTGGACGAGTCTCAAGTTATCATCTAAATTTCTATTAATTATGACCCGAAAACCGCCACTAGATTGCCCTTCCCACCGATTGCGTGATCATTTCCATCATTGTTGTATTGACGCGGTTGAATAACACTCGTCATAAATGATCGCGATCATCATCGTCATGATCATCATCATCATCGTCCTCGCAATGTTCATCCCAACCATCATACTCATCGCCAACATCAGTATCTTCACAATCGATGTATCTAAACATTTCTGCTTTGTAATCTGAAGATGTAAACATGTGAAGATCGCTATGGAAAAGCATGCAGTGGAATCATCAAAGAAAATTAGGAAGACATAACATTCTGACCTCAAACTGCCTTCCAAAATGTTGTGATTATGGTTACTGATTGCTTTCTGAAAAATGGAAACACTGAAAATCAACTGGAAAAATCTCAAAGATAATCGAATTATGCCATGCCTTTTGGTTGTATACATTTCCCACTGCCGACACCGCCGTCTTCGCCGTTGTCTGGGAGCTGTACCATCAATGTCTTACACCTGATCATTATCGGTGTAATAACTCAAAGACTCGGCTCCTCATTCTTGGTGTTTCCTCCATTTCTAGGCATGTGTAGTGGGTACGCTCATATTTTCCATCTTGATGAGTCGAGAAATTTTGATAGCTATAATTAGAGTACCGGAATAGGTGAAGTGATCAAGTTGAACAACAGTAAAGGCGACGATGAGAAGAAGTTTTATATATCAGACGTTACCGTAAATTAGGTCAAAAAACGTGTGTGAGATATTTTCGCTCTTACCCAATTACTTCGTTTTGCAAAAGGTAAAGTGCACGTAAGATGTTTTGCAGCGAATATATGAACTTTTATCTGTTTTGTAGAATTCGAAACCGCTGAGATTGCGCTTTAACTCTAATTTATCGTATCAAATGTACATGAAATTAACTGAAATCAAATTGTAAAACGACGATTATTGTGAAATTTTAACTAATTGCCTCTTTTGTTGGGAGGGAAGTGAAGGCTATTTACGCCCTGAGTCTCAGACTCCCAGTCGCACAAACCCTACTGGATAATCGAGTAAACAGCTCCGCTGTCGACAGAAATACCTAGCCAGGACTTCGGGCTAGACCTCCTTACTCTACGCCGTATGGTCCTATTTGCAGGGAAGAGATAAAGAGGGAGGAGGAATGCTCGAGAAGAGATCTACCTTGTCCACCCTTTTCGCCTTGTTAGGAATTACCGATACACAAAATAAAGTTGAACGCGTCGACTTTCGGTAGACTTTAGGTAGAGTAAAGTAGAGTAGAGTAGTAAGTAGTACTAGAGTAGAGTAGTAAGTTGTAGCTCTATACCTCCATCATTATCCATGACCAGGGCGAAACTGACAAAAGTACAAGTTTAGTCCTTTACTTTTGATATTCACCCCTCACTAAAGAAACTTGTTTTTTTTTCAACTTTTGTGTGATTGGACACAAGTGTCAACAGTGGGCTGGATGCCACCCACAGCTAGTCACTAACAACATGATTATCCCTACCATCACAAAAAATGTATTTTCCCATACAATACAGTAGCTTCAGGCAATCTTTAAAGCTCCTTGTACCACGCTTGATTCTTTGTCTTTTCGATTTGCTGAGCACCGATTCGTAGCTCAGCACCGTACGCTAGAATTGAGTTAGTAGTGAGCATCAGTAGTCTTGAATGTGTTTCCCAAGATCCAAATATATTTCATCAAATCTGCTTAGTAACTACATTCTATCGACGGCTCCTTCGCATCTCTAGGGGTCTGTCCCAGTAGTTGAAATTCTTATCTCCTACATTATTATCTGCTTTATGCAAACATTCAACAGGATGTTGATTGATACGCGTCTTCTATTTACTGTCAAAATTGTCCGCTGTAAGCCCATGACAATGGCAGTCCACCGGTGTTGAAATACTTCGCATGACTTCATTATTAATTACAATTTTTCTCTATTGCGCGAACTCAGCAGCTAACTGCCTAAAAAAGCTGCCACGCCGACTGCATACTTTACTAGAAAAACTAGGTTTGCCTGCTCAAGAGGGGACGGGTAATGCATTCCGTTCCATCACAAATCGGTAATTCATTCTCCTGATTTCTTCCTTTGCTCGGGAATCCTGTCTGTCACATGTTCTTCAGACAGGAAAGGTAGGCGGGCGTCGTTTCTATCTTGACAGGAGAATATTTGAAACACGTCATTTTGCGATAAAAAGAGGCCCAGTTCGAAATACTATGACCAAAAACTCTAGGCTATTTTCTCTATGTGAAAGAGAAGGTATCTAGTACCTAGTCAGGTTGCTGGGAGCGCCATATGCAAGACGGAGACAGTCTTCATCTCTAAACCGAAAAGAAATTAATCATAATATCATGGCTGTTAGAATTATTGTATAGATATATTGAAATGGGTATGGATATTTTGACAGTTGTTCTCTTTTTGACATGACAGCAGTTCTCCGAAGTTTGCCCGTTGCAATTGCGACGGTCTCAAAATTTCAACTTTTGTCGATGATTGAACTACAATGGAATATTCAACAAAGTACATAATTTAAAAAAGGAGGAAAAAAAGAAAATTAACGGGCCAATTATTCCAAAAAAGAACTCAAACAGTAAACACGTAGCGAGGCACATATAAACCAAGATCGTTGTCTTTGCAGTGACGCAAACTTTAGTAACTCATTATAAAAATTCTTATTCAAAGGTTAAACGGCTAATCTTATCCTTCAAAACGCTTCTGCTTGGCAGCACTTTCGCATAACATTAGAATTCTTATGCCCAATTCAGATAAGTTCATTTGCTTACACATTTATCCTACGCCCAGAGACAGCATATTTCTTTTTATCTAACTATTTCCCTAGCAACATTTGCTCTTGTACCAATCCGAACTACACTCCGTTTGCTTCTGTCCTAGAGAATTGGCGTGCTTTGTTCAGAAAATACCACTGAAAGTATTTTGACATCTCAAGACAATTGGATCGGCGTGTCACTATTCGTGTGTGAAGAAGGGCGTCATACATTGCTTGACAGTGCAGAGGGAAGGGGGTTTTCTCTGATAATAATCTTTCTGTCCCTGGTTGAAGACGGATTTTTAATAGGGATGGGTGGGAAAGTAGAAAATGTGCTAAAGGCAACCAAAAAGGCCTAGTCCGTAGTAAAATGACAAACAGTTCCAGGGTAGGTTCACGGTGTCGCGGAGGAGGTGCGTAGACGGTAGTCCGGCTCCCAGCAGGCCGACACTCACGTTGCAAATAGCCTCCATTTCCTGACCACAAAAATTTTTTTTGGTTGAATCCTGTCAAATCAGGGGCTTGTTTCGAAATGTTGTGGCTACTTTGTCCTTACGCTACGCTATAAGTGTTAAGGAAAAACGTGAGAGAGAGAAAAAGAGTAGAGTAGCAAGTTCAGTTGACTCTAATAAAATATTCTGAATAATAACTAAAAGTATAAAATATTTTGAATATTTCTAAATGGACTAACCGTCTACGACGCAAAGCAGTATGCGAAGAAACGCAGCTCTTACGGGACATTCATGATAACAAAAAAACCTATTTCAGTTTATCTACAGTTTCAGAATTTTCCGAGTTGGCTAAACGGGACTAAGATCATATTTTAGCGAGAAATGCTTATAGTTGGGGGGATTGGCTCGAAACAAATGTGCGCCTAAGTATCAGTATTTTCCATCCGAACTCCGAAGAACGGCGGAAGGACACAGTCGAACTAGTGTCTGAAGGTGTCAAAGGTGTCAATGGTGTGAGAAGTTCGTATCGTTGCGAAAGCAACTCTGGCAGTTTTTTTGCAAAATTTCTTTTGAGTAGATGATTCAAGTGAAATGTAAACCTGGTGGATTGCAAAAAATTAAAAACGCAAATAAAATTTACCAGAACATTCGGTCAAATAATCCAAAAATGCTCTAAAAGTGAAAAAAATTAAACGATGCAAACTTCAGCAAACTACAATTCAATTGGTAAGAATGCTTCGAAACAGGGCAAGCTGAAACACACGAGTATACAACGTTGTCAAATAATGTCCAATGAAACCTTGTAAGGTGTATTCTGTGGAGGCTCCTGGGGTCTCATCAACAGGAGTATAAAGTTTCTGAAGTTTAGAATGCACTCAGTTTTTTGTTTTATTTTTTTTTTTGACAATTTTTAATAGCTGGCGAAGGTACACATATGTATGTCAAAGTTGAGGAAATATTGACAAAATTTCAGCCCAAATATCAAAAATTTATTTAAAAACAAATAAAAAATTGAGAGCTTTGTCACTCCGTTTGTGTGTCGCAAATGACTGACCTCCTTAAGAGAAAAAATGTATACCAGGAATATAGTGTGTGTGGGTTTTGGAGAACATGAGATACAATTCTTAAGTCAGTTGAAGTTCGATATAATGGTTGGTATAGTTCAGTTTTTCCCGTTTCCCCCAGTGAAAGTGGTATGTTTTTCCCAAAAAAAAGCTATCGGTCAGTAGACCATGTAAGTTGAATCCTTTGTAGCTTATGACCCATCGAAAACAGTTGTGTTATCAACAATCGAGGTGTAGCATCCCGTTTCTACGATTTTCGTCTTCAAAAATGTTTGTTTTTAGGTGTCTGAAGTTTTCATAGTGGCAAACGCAACTGTTTCCAATTTTTTCAGATTTTGGAAGTTTTTCGATAGTTTGATTCCCATTTTCGTTACACTTTATTCGCTTTTTGGATTTTTCCCGATTCTGTCAGGCTTTCATTTCAGTTAATCATCTCAAAAAAACAAATAGTCAAAAAAATTTGACAGCGTTTCAGTTTCAGACACCTCTCGAAATTTTTTTTTTTAACTTTTTGATTTGTTTTGGTAATTTGATTGAAATTTGTTTAAAATTATGTTTGTTACTTTTAAATGCAGTCAAAATCATCGACAAATTGTGTCCACACTTCAGACCCCTATCTTTTTTGAGCTAAGATTGTTTTAGTATTAACTTACTGCTTTGTTGTGCGCAATTTTTGACCTGTTTCTCATTCAACTGTTCAGCAAAGTGCTAACATCGTAGTTCAAATGTCATTTTGACGTTAGAAACATATCCTGATTACATGCACTATAACCACCACTTACCCACTTTTTGATCCCCGGATGGAAATAGCTCGCCTTCAGGATGTCTAATTACTAAATTTTTAACAATTAACGTGTTCAGCTCAACTACGACTTTTCAAGCTTTTCTGGATTTTGGATTGAAGATAATGGTCCGTAAGGCCATGTCTGTTTCGCTCTTCAGTTGACGTTTGAAAGCCTCAACCAATATTTGGATGATCATGCCACCGTGTAGCTAAAAAACTTTGTTTGCCGTTTGTAACGTCATGCAAAGGTTTTAATTTAACCTAGATGGATCAAACCCTTTTCAGCTTCCTTCTTCGTCGGTCTTTATCGGCTCATTCGCGCTATTCTTGGCTCATCTGGACACATTTGAGCCTTAAGATGTTCAAATTTTATTTTTTATATTTGTAACGCCAACTCTTGTGTCCTTGCTTATATACTGAGGGACAATTAAAGCTGTAAGCTACAGTAACATGTTAGCCCTTTGGAATCCGTTGCTAATAAAAGAATCAAAAAAGCATTGGCAGTTGATACAGCATTTGTCAAAACAGGCTATTTGGCAGGTCGAAAGAGCAGGAAGTCATGCGGCTGGTGTTAATGCAGTAAGTGTTCATATTCGTTCATTTTTTAAATTTTTTTACGAAAAGGATATTTGATTCGTAACAATCTTCTTATCTGCTTCAGAAATCTTCCCAAAAAATACTTGCGTTGAAATTCGAGGGTTGACATGTTTTCGAGAGGAAACTCATATTTCATTGCTCCATAGTTGAACCAGAAAGGAGGCCTTCTTTTGATTGTTCAATAGTTAAAAAAAGACATAATTGAGGGACATGTTCGATTTAATTTTTTTTTGGATATTGGATGCAAAGTTTTGGAAAGTTGGAAATGTTGATCGCAAACCGAAACTTATCATACATTGACCTATTGATGGATTAAAATTACTATCAGAACTGAGGGGAATATGTGCCGTAAGAGTGCCTGTCGTCTTACTCCTTCACAGGACTATAGTCGTTCATCCTTAGGAGCGTTCCTGGGACTAAAGAATATTTTAGACGGGGAACGGTTAAAAATGTTTCGATGCACTAACAAATAGTCAACTCTACTCCTGATATGAAATAATATTTAAAGATCAACCATGAAATTACATCTACAGCAAGACGTTGGTCGCGAAATATTCTCTTCGTCACACTGTGATAACTTTGTTAGTGTCACACTCCTACGAATAAAGTTAAATAAAATGAAAGCGTTAATTGCCTTGGTTGCAAGGGATACGGCCGGATACTAGCAATATCCCATGGCTCCATGGAACTATCAATTTGTTATTATAATTAACACAAGATCTCAAACACGATCATGGCAGGAGTGTTTTTTGCGAGGACATATGGCCAATAATTAACACATGTTTAGATGCGTGTATCGCATTTGAACCCTTTTCATGGGCTTCGTCTCGAAAGAATGCGTCTCATTTCATATGAAAACTTTCCAAAACGTTTACACTAAGTATAACAGCTGTGGACTTTATCGTTCATATAAAGATACAAAGTGCATAAGAAATTATCATGAAAGAATTTCTGGTGACAGTGAAGTTAAGAATAGTTTAAGTAAAGGAACATATGCACAAATGCAGTTGAACTCTATCCGAAGGGGGTTTAAAGTGAAAGATACCATTTATCTATCAACAGCCCTTGTGGTTTTTTATTTTGAAAATTTCCATAAGTTTTTCTTCTGCTTTCCAAACAATTGAAAATGAATCTATAGTGAAAAATAATATTTCGACGAAAGTTCTTTTATCGTATAACACAGCAAAGCAATAAAGACGAAAACAGGCTACCAAAGAATGGAAAAATCAGTTTCTATCCGCGAGTAGGTTCGATATAGACATAGTTCCTCGAACGTAAACTTCAGATGGGATTTTCTTTTCATTTCATTTCACTTCTCTATTTTCACCCTCTTCACACTGCCTTTGGCTGGAAATTCCATTGATCCGGGTCAGGAGTTTTGGCCTCTTATAGTGTTTTGTGCGTCTATTCATCCCCTGGTGGTTTGTCATTGCTCTGTCAGGCTCAACTAGTTTTCGTTTTAAGGAGTGAACTCGACCGTTCGACGACATTATTACATGTTCAATGCCGTCGACGCCAGGAGCTATAGAAAAGATATTAAGGAAATATGTGAGTGTGCATGTTTGCAAACGTTCACAAAGTACAGGGTGACTAACTGAGTGACGGACTGCTGTAAAATATGCCTCGCCTACAGCACACAACAATGAAATGTGTGGAGTGCGATAGATGTATCTATCTACTAAATCTGGAAGTGTAGGGGATGCTTGCCTCAGGAAGTGTGAACTATTTAAAAGTTTGCTGTCGAATGGGTGTAGTGTTGTAGAGAAACAAGGATAATGTGAAAATGTAATGTATTTCGCTTATTCAAGGAGATCGGGATGAGAAAAAGATGATGAAATCAAAGGACGGAAAGTTCAGCTATAAACTTAGTTTTCGTGGAGAGGATGAGTTCGAAGTAGGCTTCGTGTTTTCTGGCACGTCACTGGAAAATACATATGGTGACAACAAGCAACGTTTCTTAGTGCAGATTCTAATTAATTTATTACCGGATCTTCGCAAGTGACTCACACATTATTCCCCAAGCAGATAGGAACAGATTCAATCCTGCAGTAAATCATTTAAACATTATTTCACGCTTAAACAAAAAAAAAATGTATTTCAATGCCCAACATCTATTTTTACGGGATTAAAGCTTGAACCTTTTTCTTTTTCTTTAACCTCGCGGTGTTAGTTCACTGATTTGGTATTTATTTCTCTTCGTTGTTTTGTTTTCTTGAGAAAGATCTAATCACGCTACGGATAGTGAAATTCAATTTTTTGAAGATGGATAAGTCGTTCTAATGAAAGTAATTGTGCTGTATCAATCATTCTTGACCTTCTACGACTAAGGGTTCGCTGACTTATGGTATCTTGCTAATTAATCATACTCTGACATTAAATTATTTGCAATGTGAATGGCCACTCTCTTTGTGGAAAGTATAAAGACAATGACATGGCTTGAATGAGATGGCTTGACTCGTGTACTAGGATGTGAGTAGAAAAAATAGTCCATTAATTGTGTTTATGAATAGCAAATTGGAATCAAATGGAATCGACTTACAGACGACTCAAGTTCGAAGCACTTAAATATAGAAAATTGTTTATCAAAAGTTCTCATGCATTAAATCCTCCTCCTTCATCGAAAGGATGAGAAATGTTGTTTGAATTCGTGTTTAAGGATAAGGATAAATTTTCGGCTTAAAATATGGTTACAAAGATTTCGCATATTAGGAACTTCAAGTATAAAACTAGCATCACTGGCATCTATAACGTCACTTCCTTTTAAACCCAAAACGTGCAGAATGAAATGGAGCTGTCTAAAGTTTACGCGGCCTCGATTTTTTTCCACATTTTGAAGGTTTTTGGATAATTTGAATTAAATTTTTAAAATTTCTTTTCGTAATTTTCACTCTACTGACGCTCTACTAGTTTTTTGCTAGTAGAGATTTGATTTGAGGTTTGATTTGAGATTGTTACGTTTGGATTTTTTTCTTTGCATAAAAGATACGAAAAGATATAAATGGACGGTGCAAAGGTTTGCATCGATGCAATCCTCAGACACTTCTTTCGATTTTGTTCTGTTGTAGCTTATTCGCTGGCTTTATAAATTGAATCAAAATGAATATTCATATTTCCTCCTATCACATTGACTTTCTCATAAATATTGATTTTTAAATGGGAAATACCGGGAAAAATTATATTCATCATTGTTCACAATCATAGCTTTGCCGTTTACACAAAGGTCGTAAATCAAATGACGTAGATTTCATCGTAGACGAAATCAACGGGCAGAGATTTAGGAAAGAGTAGTCAAATCATCTTGATAACAAATATTCTCAATATCATATATCCCACTACCCACTGACGTTTCATAGATCTGGAAACACAAAAGAGCTCCGCCTACAGATTTCGGGCCCGCTTAGCCTATCGTAGAAAGGACCGGTTGTCATTGACTGGTTGATTCCGCTGAAGGAAAAAAAGGCCGGGGCCAAGTGATAACGTTCCAGGACACCATAAATTGCAGAAGTGTAGTTTCTCTCATATTTATATCCAATTATCTGCAGATTGTTAATGGAACAGCGAAGCAAGTGACAGTTCGCAGTGGTTGTTATTTTTGAGTTGCCTGAACAAGCGTGAAGGTATCTGACATAGAATACAAGTAGAGTCCAAAAACGTTACATGTTGTGAAAAAAATTACAGAAGACATTCCAAAAAAAGAAACGCATAAAGTGAAAAAAAGGAAACCGAGAGCACGCAAACAGCCGGTAACCCTTCTTCACTGGTTTTCCTTTCTTCTAAGGGCTGTCAAATTTTTAAAATCCTTTTTTTGAGCAGAATTTTCTGGTTTTTGTGGGACGTTGTTTTTTCTTGTCCCGACATTGCTACGAGATAGTTACCACTATCCTTGAGAGTTAGATTTTACTGTTAAAGTTTCCAAAGATCTGTGTAATGAAATAATGAAATAATTCAAATTAAGTTGTTGAGGGCTGATACCTCACAGGAATCTTCCCTCTGAAAAATAACCATTTTCAACTGAAAAAAAATACTTGTGAAGTCTATTCAGGCATCAATTTTTTTTCGAATAACACACAAAATAAATCAAAACTAGAAACATTAGTCCAAAATTTATTCATACTTGCCCTGGGTAAGTAGTTATTATTGTGTATCTATAAAAACTTATTCGAGTTTTCCACATCGAATTTCTTTGAACTGTAAAACATAAATCCTTGATACAATTACGACAGCAGGCAGCATTTTGGAAATGTCATTATCGCGATTGTAGAAAAAAATCACCGTTGCATTTGCAATTGCCTTTTGAAGATTGAGTTAAAAAAAAATACAAAAAATGGGAAAAAATGAACGGCGGAAGCTCATCTAAATACAAGTAGAATTTATCGAGAAAACGAGTTAACGGAACGAGCATGTCAGAAGTGGTTTCAGGGTTTTTGTAACGGATTGTGACAGTTTGAAGATCAGCTGCGATCAGAACGGTCAAAGTAGTTGACAGATGGTGGTCTATTGGAAGTCGTACAAGGAGGTGATAAGATGACAATCGCAGAATATTTGGAGTTTTCCCAAATCCTCAGAACCACTATAGAGAGGAGGATACACGCACTACTATATGTGTAAACTTGAGTGCAACAGTACTCTATGAACTTTCGCCAAGCAACAAGGGGTACAGAAGGACCTCCTGTGTTTTCCGTCGTGTTCTACATCAAACTAAAGACGAACATAGTTGATAAGTGGATGGGTAATAGCTTGAAACGGCGCCGGATGGTTTGCACGAGAGGTGAATTACCAGCATCCACTTCAAAGCCAGTGTTGCATCCACGGAAGGTTTTATTGCCTATATCCAAGGAGTCATTTATTGGGAGTTTTTTCAACGAAATCCAACGGTAAGTACGGTCTTGAACAAGAAGCAAAAGTCAATCGTTGCGGAGTCATCTATCATTACGACAATGCGAGACATCACCCAGCTGCAGCTGTACAGCACAAATTAAAGGAGATTGGCTGGTAATTTATACCACCCCCCATATTCTCCCGACCTTGCTGCAACGGATTATCGTTAGTTAGTTTCAAAATTTGGACAAAATGTTTGCAGGGAAGAGAATACAACCCTTCAAAGGATCTTCGTACAGGACCTGCATACATTTTCAACGACAAAGTTTTCTAAAGGAGAGCGATCCACCAACCTTGTCACTGCCGTTACTACTGGAACTTAGTTATTCTACATTCAGGAAGTTGATTCATCGTCCTTAATTGTTAACATTGCCTAACCCACATCTCAGTAAACTTTTTTCCACTTGTATATTGCTGTGATCGCAGAACCATAAAGTAATTTAGTTCCTCGCCAATGAACTCTGCCAGAAAAACGCATATTCAAATAACTTCGAATACACAGAATTAATTTTTTTTAATGCGCTTCCTTCAAAGTTTCCGGCGATAGCTAAATGATTTCGGAATAATATCATAGGTCACCGATAACACAATCGCACCATTGAAAAAGAAAAACAAAGTTATATCTTATCCTCTACAATTTGAAGTCCACATCTTTTCGTTTTGAAAGACCATGTGTGACCAAGAGATCAAAAAACCAATTGACGTGTAACCTGTCAAAGCTAGCTGTCAAAGGAAAGCTGTTTTAATCAAAATCAAATTTTGGGGGTGTCGTCTCCGAATCTGATTGCGAGTCTTTTGGTACTTAAGTAATTTGTTGTTTTTTTTCAAAAAAGTAAGTAATTGCAAAGGAGTTAGTAAGAGTTTAAGTAATTTGTCAAAACAAAAAGAACTATCTCAGCTCAGTTTCCGGCGAACTTTTCATTCAGTTTCTTTCGAAACTCCACAAACACGATCTCTACGATCTACATGCATCAAAAAGATATAATAAAGATATTTTTTTGAAACACAAATGCCGCTCAAACTATTATTCCTGAATTTTTCTCTTACTCGAAAAATTACAGACGCTGAAAAATTACAGATGCAGAAAAATTACAGACGCGGCTAACGTTTCTAGTACCAGTCTAACTTGCACCGGAGATCTGCAAAACAGGATGTGAGCGATTTGTTGTTCTGAACTACGCTCATTTTCTTTATTTTTGAAAATTCAGTTTTATATCCATCGGCGGAAAGAGATATCCGCGATTTTCGAAGATCTCTGAAAATATAGGTCCTGTATTTGATTTTTTCTTAATGTTGGAAGCAGCCACTAAGGATACAGCTACAAGAAATTAGATATTATAGCGAAAATAACAAATATTTTTCGATAAATTTGTTTTGTACACCGTATATGGATCGCTGTTTTGAGGCGAGTTTCCCCTTCAAAACACACACACGGACAAATTAGCAATCAGTTCAAGGCGACATTATATCAGGACCGTGATATACATCCAATGAATGCCAAACAAACTAACGACTGCAAAGGTAATCAGATCTACGTTGATAATTCCCGCTCTGATAGCGAAGTTATATCCAGTTCAGGTGACAGTGTATGCATCGAATGAATTACATACGTCATACTATAAATGAATGTATTTTCATGCAATCCCGACCCTTATCCTGTCCACAGATTTGAAACATTATAATGGGAATGCAGAGTTAGATGAACACAAAGTACGGAATGACACTAGCAAACCTCCAATAAAAACGGATGCAACACAAACGGAGAAAGTACATAACAGCTGAGCATTCAACTTCTGGCTCGCTCGTTTCCAGGCAAATCCATTTTTTTTTGACTCTCTACTTCTCCCTCTTCCTTTGCCTGTTAATAATTGGATTTGAACAGCATATCTACTGAGTCCTTGACCATATTCAATTACCACACTATTACAACCCTCGTTTTGCTGCACTGCTTGCGATTCGTTCTGTTTCGGGGAGAAATATTGAGAATATGGCATAGTTAGCGATATGACTGCGACTGGTACCTAGTTTGTAAACGGAAAATCCTGGGAATGCTTTCACGACCGAACCGAACCGATAGGATAGGTCATCCAAAAGGAATTGAATTTCACTGGTTGTATGCAGCAATTTGACTTGGCCTAATTTGCACGTCCGCCTGCATTTCTAGAACAATTACTTAAGCAACAATGGTTGAGCAAATGAGTCATGAAATGTTGAGAAAGCGTTGAGCTGGTGAAAATTAATTTGCATGGAGAGAGTGTAATGGAGAAATTAAGAATGAGTCAGAGTAAAAATTCCAGGAATTGTTTTTTTACAAAGTTTTTGAATCGTGTTAATATGCTGAAGACAGTCAAAATTAATAATCAATTTATCAAAGAGCGATTGAAAGGTGATTGAGCGATCTTTAGTTTTGAGTAGATAAAAATTAAGGATGGGAAATTTAATGTTTGACGTTCTTTGCAAACATTGCATTTTTGTCAAAATTCCTGGCTCCAGTGTTGTGATTTAAATGGTGTTTATGGTTTATCTGTTTACCTTTCCATCATCTTCCTTCAAAATGAAATATTCCTCTTGAAATTTCATGTCTGGCCAGAAAGGACATAATTTAACATACAATTACAATGACTTTTCTTTAAAATCTGCCGACTTGGTTACAACGAAGAAAATAACTTTTAGGGAAGAACAAATTGCTCTTCGGAAATGAACTGACTGACTCCGTATTTGAGGCGTTTTTTTTTTTTTTATTTGCTTTTTTGAAGTATATAAGCTGTCAGGACATCTGTCTTAAACATACAAGTTCTCTCTAAAGTCTACTTTGTCTACTAGTATCACAGTAGTCTACTATGATACTCTATATCCATTCTCTCAATTCAATTGTGGAAAAAAGAATGTTCGCTATAACCTACTTCAATTTTACTGACAGGTCTCAAAGTGGATTGTGTAAAATAACGCCAACATTTTGGTTTCGGTTGGGTGGTTGGTTTCGTAATAAACACAGTTACAACCACATAAATGCAAGGAGGAGACCAATGGTAATTAGAGTTGCATAAAATGTTTTACAAGTCAGAAGTCTCTGTAACTAAAAGTAAACTTAAGGTAAAGAAACTCGAATGGGCTCGACACCTGGGCGGTACATGAATAACTTTTCGATTTTGAAAAACATAATTAACGGCAAGACTAGCAGACCAAGGCAATTATTTCGTAATGCATAGTCGGGTTCAATCGCCGAAAACATAGTAAAGTTCATAGAAAAAAGTCCTCTACACTTCATCCTCTTAGGGCTCTATCATCGGACCGGACACAAGGAACTTAACTTAAGGCGATGTTCTGAGAAAGTTCCTATATGACGAGGCGAGAATTCAACATATAGCTGAAAAATCTTCATATTGGTCCCTCTGACAAAGGATTAGATTACTAGAGCCAGAATAGTCAGCGCATGAAGTTGTAGGCTTTATGTAGGTATCTGCCCTCATTAGACCTAATCTTACAGTCACCTAAGACAAGACTTGTAATTCGTCTACTACCTTTCTCTTATTGCATCATAATGAGGTTCCAGTTTACATTGAAGATCCCCAACTATTATCCTGGTTGATACAAATCCCATCTTTTCTTAATGCATTAAAATTTTCCATCCGTTCATATGGGGGCTCACCATCTTCCCTCGGTTCCTGAAGATGTCTCCAAAGTTGGGGTTTGCGTATCTTTTACTAAGCGTCTACGAACTGCCTATTTGGTAACAACCAGTTGATGCTATTTGAAGGCCCGAGTGCACTTGATCTCGGAGCTAAGGCTTCGCTGTTTATTGACTAATGATGTAACCGAGCGGGGCTGAGTCTCTTTGGATGCTGACGCCAATAATACTTTCAGAGAAGTAAAACAGTCGACGACGGCCATAATAGCCTCGGTTTGGATCCAAACTTTCGAATCATTCGGTCCTTGATTGGAAAACGACTTGCTTTTCGCATGACAACTTTGTTTTATAAGCGAACTCAGGGCTGTGTAACATCTTTCTGGAATTTGATTTGTTGCTTCAGACGATTGCAACTTTCTTAAAAAAACAAAAAAAAATTGAAACGCTGAAAAAATTGGGTGTGTGTAAAATACTACAAAAAATTGATACAGAACCGGATGAACCAACCGAATCCAATTTTGCCAAGCACATGATTAACAACAAATGGTTGATAAACGTCACATTAGAAAAAGTTGAAATAACAAACGTTTGATCGTAATGGAAAAGGTGGAAAAATACTAACGAAACATATTCAATGGACGAATCATAAATGAACAGACAAGCACTAAAATACCTTTACAAAAATCAAAGGCCACGCTGGACATTGACAGCCGGCAAGGGAGTATGGGACTCCCATAAAATAGAAAGATTTCGTGGTTTTCCAATCCGCATAAATTAAGGACCCCTACCGGCATAAAAAGACCACTATCTGCTTGTGTAAACGACGGGCTTTTAAATAAGGACTCATAAAACTAACATACTCAAGACGAAACCCCATACTGAAGATGGTATACTGCGGTATAATGATCGCATGTGAAATTTATAAGCCAATAGACAGGAAACGACTAAGTTTTGTTCAAAGAGCAAAAAACAAAAAATCAAAAAAATTCTAATGGGTTTCCACTTTCACGCACTTTTAACACAGGAAACTATAAGAGGCCGATGTGGTCCCATCTTTAGTATTATGTCTATATCTCATTAGATATAACACTGAAAAGGGACCATATCGGACGAGAAATAGGCTTTTATCCTAAAATAAAGTTCAAGATGGAAATGGAATCTCGGAGGAGTTTTTTTCATTATATGAAACAAATCGAAAAAAATGGTCCTACAGTTATTAAAAATTAAGGAAAATCCTACAACTATGGGATTTGTAGCGGGGACAGATGAGGAGTTTTGGATTTTCAGTATTTCTGATACCATATACCAGAATGTTACGAAAATGTTTTATCTGTTATGCAGTCCCGGCTCAATTTCGTTAGACATCTACTATTATCATTTTGCAAAGTGTGTAGTTGTCTGAAGTTTGCAAGGTTGCAATCGTCAAATTTGTTTAATAATCTTCAGAAGATAATCAAACAAGAATGAAAACTCAGTTGGGTGCAAAAAATTAAAAATACACGAACCAAACCTGCTAAACTTTTAAATGAAATCATCCCAAAGATATTCAAAATGTGAAAAAAATTAGAGACCGTTTCGTTTGCAACGATGCAAACTTTTCAAACTTCCCACTGGACTATCTAGAGAGCGCTCAGATAATCTTCTGCGGATATTGAAATGGCGCCACGCCTACCTTTCTTGTTTGAAGCATGACATTATCAAATGTATAGTTCACAAGAACCAACGAAACGATGCGAAACCTCCTTTACGGAAAGCGAGCGAAAGAGAGTCACTAAAACCCAATTTCAGGAGCCTTGGACGCCAGACGTTTTATGGCTCCTATAAAAGGATTATTTATTGTTATAAATCATAGAAGAAGTTCCATAACCAGGACATGAGGAAGGACAGCAAACTGAACATTGTGACGATGGAACCAATCCGTTCTCAACTTTTTACCGTTTTTTTTTGAAAACTCGTTCCTAGATGTTTCTTTCCTACGTTGTTTTTGTTTGCTAGTGGTTCTTTGTATGTACTTCAGTTGAAGTTGTCTCAAACGAAATGCTGGTGAATCATATCTGAATCAGTTTTCGTCATTGGCTCAGCAGCTTAATAGTCTTCTTCATATTTGAGTTCATTGAACATACACCAATGGTTCTAAATCCAGACTCTGCCTTACTTATACTAAGAAAATTTCAATACGACGTGCTCAGCAAAGTGCTCAAATTTTTTGCTGCTATTTTTTTCACCAAAATGTCAAATTCTTTCTTGTATGTAGTTGTAGATGGCTAATAAACCGAGACGTCAAGCGGTTGCATTCAATGCGATGTATTGTGGTGTTAAGGGATGTGTCTGAATCAAGCATCGTTGCAAACGCATTGTTTGTTAATGTTTTCTCTTTTTGAATGTTTCATTTTTAACGTAAATAGACAAAGTTTTGGCAAATTCTATCCGCATTTTTGAATATAATAATCAAATCATAATCAAATTTAACAAAACTGTCTTTGTAACGATGAAAGTTGAGACATCTTGGTAACGGCAGCTTAATAATTTTATAGTGCTTGGGAATCTCATGTGATAATGACTTGTAGTCGTACCGAATATCGACAAGATTATACTCTTGTGCAGAAATTTTGGCGAGTACTGTGACATGCGAAACACATTCCAAAAAGAGGTTTCTAGGGTCAAGAGGTCATTCTTGGAGCAGTTTTAGATAACTTCAACAGTGTTAGATTGTTCGAGGGAAAGATAATATTGTTTCCTTGGGTAGGAAAACATTTGGAGTATAATTGACAGTAGCTTTGGCAGGGTCATCTTATTCCAGGTGAAGATAATATGCTTTCCCTGGAGACATACCATTTGCAGTATAATTGACAGCCGTTGTCAGTACTGTCAAACAGTCATGTTTTCGACTATAGCCCAACTAGCGATAAATCTTTTCATTTACTTTGGATTTACGATTGTTAAAATTCCGTTATCGTCGCAATGTAGATATTTTTGTTGTTTTATATTGTTCAATAAGACAGAAAAGGTAACAATGAAAGTGCGGGGACAATGTCACTCTCGGACAGGAAAAAAACAAGCCTTGACGCACTTGGAACCAGCAAAGAATTATTGCTGTCCTTTTGTTTGTTTGTTTGAGGAATATTTCCTGCTGATCACTATTCCCCTTTCTGTCATTTATCAACGTGCTTCATATTTTTGGACAGGTTACGTCTATTGTTACAAAGAATGAACAGAATCAGCAATCATTTCCTTTCCTATTGACTTTGCATAATTAGTCAAACACAGGGTTGTCCCATTGTGGACACTACAGGGTTTTTTTTCATCTCGAGAGGGTGGTTAAAGATTTTATCATTCTTTTGTTGGTTAAAATTTAGGTATTTCGATCGTATTGTCAGATAGGTTACTGCATACATTAATGTTGAAGGATGTTGATTAAACATCCCCTGAAAAACTTCATTTTAAACGCCAATCCAAGAGCTTACAAATTGGATTTTTTTCTTATAATCAAAAACAAAAAAATTTATTTGTTGGATCGCCGAGGGTAATCAGAGGTTATGTTTGTTATTATTATTGGATAGAACCTCATGTGACACACTGTCGTGGATTCCTGAAGCTGTGATGCGTAGCTGCAAGCGCAAGGGTCTTGAATGTGTCAACCTTTTTGATTTTTATCGTTGATCAGACTGAAATGAAAAACTAGTTGATCAGAAAAAAATCAAATTTGCGAAATAGTTACAAAAATTTCAGTCAGATAAATGTATTATGTGAAAAATTTCAGAAATTGTAAAATTTGACAGCGTTGCATTTGCAGCAATGCAAACTTCAGATACATGATCTCGTTTTGCTTCCGGCGGATGCATATAAGGACTGCCACGAATTTTCGACTTTTGTTGAACTTCAAGGTTATGGTTTTCTTACGGGTTGTTCCTGCCTGTAATTAAAGATTTTTAAATAATTTTTAAACGCGATTTTCGCAACATTTGACACGATTTTCCAAGTGATCTTTTTTCCCTTTCTTAGGTGTTTTTAGGTTCATAGGTGTCAAAGTTGCGAATGCACCGGCCTACTATCTATTTTCACTTTTTGAATTTTTGTTGTTTTTGATCAATTATTTTCGCATATTTGGATGTTTTATAGCTTTCTAGGTTCTACTTTCAGTTAAATCATCACCCAGGAAGGAAAAGTGAAAAAGTTTGACAGCATTGTTTTTGCAACGATGCAAAATTCAGACTCTTCTTTTTGTACGGTTTTTACGTTTTTCGCAGATATAAACGACCTCTTCAGTACCATAATCTGATTCTTGCATTGGACGAAATCTAGCGCAGATATTTTGATCATTCGTTAGATTCCTCGTCCTTCCTTTATATCTAATTGTGTCAATCTATAAATATAAATATTAAAAACAGCTCCAAAACATATGTCATGAAGTTTTTTCTGCTGTGTTAGACTTCAAGGCCTCCTTAAGCTTTTGGGTTTTTTTTGGTTTCTAGTAGAAAGACATTTGAAATTCAGAATCCAAGAAAAAAAACCCTTATTTGCTTGCCAACTATTATTCAACCAATAAAGTGAATGGTTGTTTAATTTTTTATCTTGTTTGTAATAAATATTTCTCCCCATTCATGTCCGCATGCTCAACTACAGTGAAGAAAAGTCTTTTGTCCAAGGTAAAAATCTTTGACCACACACAGCATTGCAGACAGCACTTGACCAATTTCAAACAAATTTTTGGCATTTTCTTGTCCATTTGCCAAAAAAATATTTTCATCATAACCCTTTTGCCTCCTCCAACTACTTCTCCTTTCTTCTTCACTTTCTTTTGATTCAGAAACGAAAGCGATTAGAATCATCGCAGAATACAAATCCTTACACAATGTTTATTCCTGTCAGCAGCAATGTCTCATCATCAGACATAAACTGCGAATCATATTCTTCGGGGTGGTGTGCTTTGGACAGTGGTGGTTAATTCTGAACATTTAAATTTCTCGGCCAGCTTATTCACATTTCTTATTCAAATGTAAATTCGTTGTTCACGAAGGATGAGGGTAGTGACGTGTGCTGAGGGGATGGAAATGTGAAAAGGAAAATTTGTATGCACATCCACGTCGGCCATGGCTATTTTCACAGTGCGTTCAATGAAAATGTTTGCATGCTTTTGTATGGGAAAATCTCTTGTGTGCAGAGATGAAAGGAGAAAATATTTGTGGTTGATAAATGAATCGGATCCAAAGTTGATAAATTTTTACTATTAATAAGTTGAACATCTTCAGACGAAATTTTTAAGTGACTTTTATTCGCGAGAATGGCCAGAATAAATTAATGGCGATAAAATCAAGCTTTTAATAGATTGGAGGTTATTGGCTTTATAATTGGGGTCGATCGGAGAAGTTTGGAAAACGAAGCTGTTGATAGGAAAATGGACTACTTAGAATTATTGCTTTTTCCATGGTGAAATTCAAAGAACATTTCGTAGCGGAGCTAAAATCGTCAAGTTATAAACAATGCATATGTGGCCAGGCAAAATTTCTGCAGAATTGCCAATAAACGGTAACAGTACAAAGGATCAGGCATACATAAAATTTACGCACATTCTTACATTTTCCCATTCTTCGCATACATGTAGGCCCACTCTACTCTTGTAGCCAACGTACATATTCATATGGAAACATGTTGTTCCAAAGACAAGATTCAATAAAGCAATAAAATGTTTATGGTCCTGGAAAACCTTATTTGAAATTTCTTAAGCTGATAATAAGAGTTACGACCCCTTACAATGCCCATACCCTCAGTTTGAGAGTTATACGCACCGAGTAAGAACTTGAAGATTTGAATTTTGAAAATTATCATAAGTTTGACAATACTGAAATGTCCTTGTATGTCAATGATGTGATTATGTTGGCTGAAAATATTTTCAAACGGCTAGACAGGCATTGATTTATATTTTTTTTCTGCATTGCGTACATCGGAGAAAAGGATGCTGGAAAAAAACTCGTGCATATGAACGTTGTAGAAAGATGGGAAAACAGGTCATAAATTTATCCTCGTTTCTTGTCCGGCTTGTTTGAATTTCTAACCGCAAACCGTGCGAGTAAAATAGGTTAAACACACAAAAAATTGCTTGTTTACAAATAAAAAACCAAATTCAGTTATTTACACAATTTTTATTGATGCTACTGCTGGCGACTTATCAAGAAAACAAGGAGAGGAGGGAATAAGTTAAAAGATAAGGATAATCCAGTATCTGAGAACTTTTTGTTTGTGTTGGCTGTAATTTTGATGGCATGAGATGGAGATTTATGTTTTCCCGGAAAATCATTGTTGAGTACTTGATGTTATATTTTTTTTTGTTATCAATGGCGTAGAAAGTAACAAAACATCATAATGTCCTAGAGAAAGGACATAGTATCGTTGTAAAACAAAAATTTGACGTTTGCAACCTGCAAATGGAACGCTGTCAAATTTTTTCACTTTTATTTGTTTTGTTTGAAAACCTAGTAGAGAGAAAAACTCAAAAATGCGACTAAATTTCTCCAAAATTTAGGGTCAAACTGTCCAAAAAAATATGCAAAAAATTCGAGACTGTTGCGTTTACAACAATGCAAACTTCAGACACCTTACATCCCTGCAGTCGGTAAAATTTTAAACCTATATTTGCTCTTGCCTCTAATGATTTCGGAAGGTGCAACAGTTGCCGGTTTAAAATACCGCTGGTAACGATGGGGTTTTGAATTCCCTAGTGTCGGAGTATCAGCCAACCAAGCTGTGACATGTAAGTACGAGTAAATCACAAGCGGGATCCTGACCAGAACACTTGTTCCTTTACTTAATTCTTGAAATGTTACACTCCAACAGCAACATGGGCTACTACACAACAAATGCGCACATTAGCCGGTAAGCTCTCATTGAAGATATTCTTTTTTACTGACGGAGTATTATCGGTAGAAAACAGAGAAGCTTGACCTCAAAATGGCATATGACGCTGATTTACTCTGTTCTGGACTGCCCCAACACATTCGAATCACAATGACAAGCATTGTGACTTATAAATAATAGTCCAATAAAAGCTAAAATAAATCAAAGGTCACAGGTGAAATTAATAGAAAAATATTTATAAATGAAAAAGAGTAAAGAAAAACTGTTCGAATTTACACAGGTTTAACACTCTCCAGTACTACTGTATCTGAAAATGTAATATTTGCCATTCAGGACCCAATATGACGACCAAAAACACATTTTCCGCAAATATTGCGAATGCTCAACCAACTTCATTGAACGTCTTCGTCGAAGTGCAAAAAAGGACATCAAACTCACACTGCTTTATTGAAGCATCCGATCATGTCAAAACAAACATACTGCTTCTAAAGTTTTCAAATTTTGGGCTCAGCATTCCATTGCTTTTGTGCCTTGATTAAACTTAAGTTTGCATCGTTGCAGTTGCCACGATCTCAAATTTTTTGACTTTTTGAAGTGAATAATTGATTTGAAATATCTGTCACTTTTCTCTCTCAGAGTATTGACTATATCTACTGGTTTTTATTTCAGTCAAATTATCGACGAAATCAAAAACTCAAAAAATTCCAGACTGTTTCGTTTGTAATAATTTAAACATCAGTTCGTTCTGTGCGCTTACTTTCACGTGTTTGGTCCAAAGATACAAATGCTGGTTTTTGATGCTCAGACTGGCATGAAGGGAACCCTTGTCAAACACCGACTAGGGTTACAAAATTTGATCATCATAATCCATGGCGCGATAACCCTAGCCGGATCTTGGCCCCTCTTGATTGGCTTCCTTCAACTTCTTCGACCTCGTTCTCTGTTTGATCACTCCACATAAAGAGCAGCTGTCAGCGTTTATCGCCTCATTCCAACATATCCTCGATCTTCATGCTGGACGTTTGTCTTGCGCTCTACCTACGAATTGATCACTCCAAACAAACATTGGCTGCCAGTGTTGAGTCAGTTCGTATCTTCCTAACTCTCCGATTCAAATCCTCGCTTTCCGTCCTGGACGTTTTATTTACCCTTCAATGTCCTTTTGAGCAGCCGATTTATTCATTTTCTCCGGTTAAAGTTTGCGTAGCTTTCAATATAGAAATAACTCGTCAAATAATTCATTAGACTCATCGTAGTAATACCCCAATTCTGAACATTCTTTCGATTACTTTCGATACAAAATGCTGTGGATTCTCCAAAGCATTTTGCATATCAAATTGTCTTTTCAGAGTAACACGTCAGGATCTGTGCTTCGGTGCCATACAGCAGTGCTGGTTTGACTTATTATATGCAGATGCGAAACTTGTTCGGCTGTGCTCAAATTTAGACCTCAGAATGGGAAGTAGTGGAGTATTGAAATAGGACTTTATGTGTGGCATCTATATCCCGTCATATCTCTTCCGTTTTGGTCCATTTTAATTTAGTTTGGTTCCAAGATACCCAAAGTTATCAATATTTTGGAAGTTATGTTCTCTTACGGTCTGCTTCCGTCTAGCAAAGTTCTAGCAAAGAATTTTCTGGGTAGCATTCTTCCTCGTTTAAGTCATAAGTAAACATAAGTAAGTCGGAAACCGAATCGATCTAGTATTGTGTGGGATTCTAAACTTAAAAATGCTTCTTTGGCATCTGAGGTTGATCATACCAATTTTTGACATCATTTTGTAGCATATGCTGAAGGTGTCAAAATTATTTTTATAATTGTTATTGTATAGAATTGAATATTAGTGTGCCAAAAGTTTTTTTTAAATCTTCAGATGGCATGTTTCAGCGCAGTATTAAAGAGCACTTGGGCTCTTAGACTCCTCGTCCACTCTGACAGCCTCGCTGATATTCTGCTATGGTACGGCTTCAATTTTCTTTATATGATTTTAGAATCCACTTTATTTTGACGTACATAGTGACGCAATTCCTCTATCATTTCACAAATTTGACTTGTTTTCTTTTTTGTGCACAGAAGAATCAGTACTTTTCTATCGTCCTGTGGTTACTGTTCCTATGACAGATGTTTAAAGTTTGCATGTATGCAAACCCAACATTCTCGAATTTTCGCATTTTTTGACATATGTCGTTGTTCAGACTAAAATGAAAAGCCAGTAGAATGCAACAAATTCTAAATTACACGAAAAATTTGCAAAGGTTTCCACTCAATCAATCAAACGAAATTAAAATATTAAAAACGCAAACTTGAGACACATTTTTCTGACCCTCTGTTACAAATCAAGGGATGGTGACAGGTACTTAGGTGAGGGTCCCTCTCTGGAACAGTTCTGGTGGGATTTTCATAATTTCCAGGAAGCTTTTTGATTTGAGGTGAATGTTGCCGCTTGTACTTTATCTCTGGTTGGTGGCAAGATTAAGACCTCAAAGTTTTCGAATTTGTCCACTTTTTGACTTTTGTGTCGTTGAGTATATTGAATCAGTAGAGTGCAACAGATTCAAAATTTAGAGCAAAGCTTTGCAAAGATTTCAGTTCAATTATTCGAAAAACTTGAACTTTTTAACAAAAAACTTGGAACTGTCGCGTTTGCAACAACGTTGAAACTTGAGACACATTCCAATAATTCTCTTTTAGAAATTAAGGGGTAGTGACAATCACTTAGGAGAAGTCCCCTCTCTGGAGCAGTTCTGTTGCGATTACCATATATTCAAGGGACCTAATTTTTTAAGGTGAATTATTGGTGCTTGTACTTCGTTTTAGGTTGTTGGTGAGACCATGATCTCCCTTTTCGCTTCTGCATCGTTCACAGCTTCACTTGTGGTTGAAAGCATTGTGATAAGCTTGTAGATTTTGATTCAACTGGGTAACCTATGATTAATCCTTGTGACCATTTGCAAAGACTCGTTTCGTATCTTTCTTTCGTATCTTTCGAAGCATTCTCTTAGTTGATTGAAAAAGGTATACGTCAATCTTTGTAGCTTCGTATATTCCTTCACCAGTTGGATCTTAGCGTTGATGGTCAGCCGCTCCTTGTTTCGGTTCACTTTCTTAGCTTGTCAACGAAGCATTACTGGGAGTGGTAGTTACATATTTGAAGAGAAAATTCCAAGGTTTCTGTTATCATGGACTTTGAATGATTAAATCACTTTTTCAGTCGTTCCGTACCACGTTAATTCCTTACCACAAATCAAGTATTATTTTGAACTCACTGTAATAGAGGTAAGTCCAGAAATTTAGGTTAGGTTTAGTTTAGGTAGGTAGGTAAGTAGGTAGGTAGGTAGGTAGGTTTTTTAATTGAACGTCTGTACTTTAAAAAACCTTTTCGAAAGGTTTGTCCTTCCAATATTCATATGTATTTTATAAGAAGGAGTGCATTTTCAGAAGGAGTTATCTTGATCCATCCCAAGGAGAGTATGCGATATTGGGTCGGATCTGTAGGGGCTGGGACTTATAGAGGATTGAGGATTATAGAGGATTTGAGCGCGAAATTTGAATTCTACTTCAAGGCTTGTGGTGGGAGTAGCCCTTAAGGTATTTTTGGCAACTTTCTAGGAAACTTTAGCTACGTTTATAGATATAAAAATTTCTTTACTCCTTTGGGTCGAAGTTCACTGGCTTTCACAATATGCGATACGCATATTTATAATTCGAGCGTGTTTCCCTTTCGAAATTCTAGTTCTGGAAAGAGAATATACGCACATAGCACATTAGACTGAAAATTCTTGCCAGCAAGTTCAGCTTGGAAGCAGCACCAAACAATTCATAATTTTTCGAGCCACTGAAGCAACTTTATAAAAATTAAAGGGCAAACATCACAATGACATCTTACAAAAGAGCGCAGGACCAAATCAAGGTACTCCCACAAAATAAAGAAATCAAGGACTTTTCCTACTCGCGTAAAAAGGACTCCTAACTGGTTGTGTAAACCACGGATCTATTAATAAGGACACTTAATTCTGGTAAGACGAAACCTAAGAACTCAGGACGAAACCACATACCGAAGATGGCACACGACCGTAATAACAGAATGATATCTGAAAACAGACTGGAAACAACGGAATTTCTTTAGGAGCATCTTTGGAAACGCAACGGCTTAGAATTTTTTCATTATTTGAAATTTGTTGATAGTTGATCTTGACAGATGGTTTCAACAGACATTTTTGGCACGATTCTAATTCTTCCTTTAAATCCCATCTTCGCGAAAATCAATAAGTGGAAAAATGCGAGACCATTGCATGTAAACGATGCGAACTTTAGAGACCTCCTGAAGAAGTTGTTCGCAATATTTGAGGCTGCAGAAGTTTATAGTCAATTCCAGGTTGAAGGAAAAGGTTTTCTTTGTCCATTGGAGTGAATACTACCACAGTTTTCGTTTTTGGAGATCTTGACAGGTACAGGCTATTTCTGAACAGAAACATTATTAATGAAAATTGTTCGGAAGAAGTTCAAAGGTCCTGAAAGTCCTAAATCATTGCTTATCTTATATTTTATTATTATTCTATTATTTATTTTTATTTGGTCTTTAAATTCTTATATTTCGATATTCCTGAAAGACTTGATCAAATCTTTTTTTAGGGCTTTGTCAAAGTTAAAGTACGCCTAAATCTGCCTGTATAAGTTTATAAGTTTACACTGAAATGTTTAATCAAAATAAAGGAAATGGATTCAACACTTGGTGGCTGACGGTTTGTGCTGTAGTTGTTCAGTTCCGATAGTTGACTTTGATCTTGATATTAAAATCTGAGAAGTATATGCTAAAAAGTTTTTGAAGCTTTTCGAGTTTTCTTATACCGTATGTGACGCATCTAAAAGTCTTGGTCTAGCGATCATTTTTTCCAATCGGAAGAACTCCAAATCGGAATAATAATTCTCTTGCTTTGTTTATCGAATCCAGCCATCGCTACCTGCACTTTCTCTTTAGTATTTATGCTTTAAACTTACCTGGCAATACCTCCTTGAGTATCCGGTCAGCATTCATCGGACATAGTCCGTCCAGTTCCTAAGACGTATCAAAGCAGCTAAACGTCAAAAATACCAAGTGTCTGAAGTTTGTATCGTTGCAATGCAACGCTGTCAAATGTTTTCAATATTTCTTTTGCCTTTTGGATGTCTAAACTAAAATGAAAATCAAGTAGCAAGTGAATAATTCAAAAATGAGACTTTAATTTACCAAACAAGAAAGTTGGACTATCCAAAAGATTCTAAAAGTTAAAAAAGTTGAGACTGTTGCAACGATTTGGAGCGATGCAAATCTGAGACACATTTACCTTTTTGACGTTTAGCTGCTTTGATACGTCATAGGAACCCTTATTCAAATGTTTTAAATTTTTAGCAAGTTTTTGCGACCGTAAAATTTGTAAGAAAGTATTTGGGACTGCTCTATCAAAGTTTTGTAGATTTGGCGCCTTGTTCTCCTTTGTATGCTGCTGGCGTCAGGGATTGGCGAAGCTGAGAAGAACGTTTCCTATACGAAATGTATATTTCAATTAATTTCAGCTGATATATCTGTATCTGTCACTAGTCGAATTCTTAGTAAAATATATAGTGGGATTGTAGGACTGACGCGTTATTTTCGACAATGGAATATTCCCTTTCTCTTATGGAATATTCGATCTAAACTAACAAATCAATAAAATCAAATTAATGTTGAATTTTTTTTCCTTTTCAGGTAACTTTCATTCTAATCTACTGATAATTTTTGAATGTTGTGTTAGAAAATAAAATTGCAAAAAATGGTAAGTTCATTTATTTAATGAACCATTATACGATAATTTTTTGGAATTCGAAATGTTTGTTTTTTTTTTTTTGAATATATTTTATATTTAATAGAATACTTTCAAATAAAAGATGCTCTGACCGGACTTCGCTTCTTTTTGAAGTTGGTCTTGTCTGAGATTTGGAAGTACTTCATTACTACAAATAACATAATGCGGTAGTCAGCATGGAAGAAATTGGCCAAGAGCCTGATTGTGAAACTTAAAAGGAGGCGTCCCAAGTTTGCATTGATGTAAATGTAACGGCCTAGAATTTTTACACATTTTGAACTTATTACTGGATTATTGGCCAGGAACTTTTATCAACTATTTTTCCAATTATGAACTACTGTGACTATTATTCTTTCAATGCAGTCCATTCCGAAGTTAAAAATTGAAAAAAAGCAAGACCATTGCATTTTCAGCGATTCTTACTTCAGATATGCTAGAAGAGGACCAGCAAAAGTTATCAGAAAAGGCTTAAAAATTTTCAAACTCTATAAACCTCTGCATTATCCTTTAAAATCTCACGAGAGTAGACTTCCTAACATTTTGAAAAAAGAGTTCATCAAAAAATTTAATTCCGCTTAGCTCAAATGAAAACTCCCTGTCAAATCTGATTCAATCTCTATTCAACGGCCGAAAAGTTTCTTTTCCTATCACATCCCAAATTTTTACGAATTAACCATTCAATGTATCAAAATGATTGCGACCGATAAGATATGGTTTGTTACCCGCTCTACAAATTTCGTCTTATTTAATCTCGAAATTCTTCTATAGTTAGCCAAAGTTCATTCGCATCAGCAAATGAATTTGATAAAAAGTTTATTTTTGGTTGAAAACTTTTACGGGAAAGTCCAAAAACTCGAAGAATGTTTATGAAATAGATACAGCGATTATCCCGAGAGAACGATGAAAAAGTGATTTTCTTGGTGGTAAAGCAAAATAATTGGTTATATATATAGCTAAGTGTATCTTTATTAAAAGTTGCATGCTGTGTTCGTGTAGATACTTCACTTTCAAAATTTTAGGGAACATACGTAGCAAAAATGTTGTACGAAATATTACGCATGTTTCATGTTACGCAATTCTCTATCAGATAATTGAGACTTTCAATTAATTTGAATTGAATTACGATCGGAATTTTCGATGTTGTTTGCAGGATATTAGTTTTGACCGGATTCAAAAAACAGGCCCATTAATTACTCTAGATGGTATTCTGCAATCATAGCTTCGAATATTTCAGCGATAAAGCCAGCATCTTCCTTGAAACTTCAATAAAAAAACTTTCATACTCGTACGTTTACCTCTTACGTCCAAAAAATCAAGCGTAACGAATTACGGAACGTTATTTGAAAGAAAAACAAAAATATTTCCGTTTGAGAATCGTTTCCACTTAATTATGTGGCGTAATATTCAATGCATTCAAACACTGATCGGAACATCATTGTTGCGCAAAAGTTGAAGTTTTTATCCAGTTGGAAAGTGGATCTGCTGCTGAAATCAACTTCAGCATTTCCCTTTAAAATTCGCGCCTTATTTCTAGTTGTCGCTTTTTTAATTTAAGGGGAATTTATTGTTTATAATTTTCAGACATGGTATGTATTGATGACAGCAGGTTGCATTGATTCATACACGACGGTCACGAAATATCATGTTTTCAATTTTTTATGATTTGACTGTACAAATCTTTCATAATATTGATTTTTTGACACTCTACTAGCTGTCATTTCAGTGCAATTACCGCGAAAATTCAAAAAGTGAGAAATATACCAAAAGACCATTGCGTTCGCAACGATCCAAACGTCAAACACCTTTCTTGACGGAAAGTTCACATGTGGATTTTGCCATTAAAATGTCAAAATCTTGGTCAATTTTGCAAAGCGATGAAACCGTCACATCATAGCTACGTTTAGCGCTAACACTACGAAACAACTACCAAACGAATGGTAATAAACCAAAGTTTGCGGGATTTATCATACATTTTTTCGTCAAACAGAAACTCCCCGCTCAAAGATTTTGCGTAAAAGCACGATACATGTATAAGCCAACTTGTGCTATTACTATCTCTGTCTGAGACAACCCTCCCGCGGGTGTTAGCGCTATATGAACCTTCGCTATATTAAACCCGATAGGTTTCACAATGTTTCAAATTAAAGATCCTAACGCTGTTTTGAGACACTCTGTTGTTACATCTGAACCTACAATAAAGAATCGAAAAAACAAATCGAACTCCATAAAAAAAACCGAATACAATGAAAACAAAATAATGATAAAAAACGTTAATAAAACAATTAAACATACATGGGTCAACGAAGGTGTTTGATTTCTGCATCCTCTAAACACAACGGTCTGGATTTTTTCTTCTTAGATTGTTTGAAACAGAGTTTTGAAACTTCCCTTGGTATTTTGGACCAAGGGAACTAACTAGTTCTAGACATTCTACTTGGTTTTCACTCCTGTCAAATCGTCGGAAAATATATAAACTGAGCCTCGAGACATCTTAGGACGAGACACGAAACACTGGCAAGAAGAGAGTTAATATGTGTCGAATCAGAATGTGATATGTCAATCAAATGAAGGCATCTGAGAGCGTACAGAGCTTATTAAAATCGTAGTTCTAGTAAATTGTGAAATAGATGCATCCGAAAGGGAAACTAAAATTGCAAATGGTGATCCCGTGAAATTCTTTCTAAGACAGTGACTAATGATTAAACAGTCTGAAGTCAAGCATGCTATTATACTGTAGAAAGGTTGCATCTTCAGAAAGGGATTGCAGTTCTTGTAGATTTGAAAAAATTGGGGGAACTATCAAAAAAATCTTTTTTGGTATAGTTTTTTGACTATAAGTTCATTGCTCCATAGTTCGAATCCACAAGAGCTATTAGTGCTGAATTTACCCTGTGTGAAAAAAACTTAGGCAGGATTATCCTTCAAAAGTCAGACCTGCCTACCTTTTAGATTCTATTAGATTCATTCCTCTCAGGAGACTTTCGAGGATGTATTCACATAAAACTGTTTCCGTTGACTTGATCTGTCAAATATCTTACTTATTGGCAAGCGATTGTTTAGTAAATATAATTCATTATGTTTGATAGTATTTAGGGGACCAAAAACAGAAAGAGAGAGCCGAAAGAAGAGCAGGATAGACCGCGAAATGATATTCTGATTCAAAGCTTGACACAAGTGATTAGAAAACATTGGTAAGTCAACGTGCAGCTGAGTCATGCTTTACTATCCTTATGAAATTCTGCGTTCAAAACTTGTTCAATTGCCACGTTGTATATCCTTATCACTGAAAATCCTTCGAGCAAACGATTTGGAAAGTTTCGTACTTGGGTAAAGGTCCTTACTTGTTTCTAGTATGTACACAAGTTGGCTTAGGTCATTAGGTTGGATTAAAACGTTTACCCTTCCACAAGTTTCTGCTTTTCATCGAATTTGTCACAAACCCGCAGATTTAAAAGCAAGCGCTCAATTCAGCGCACTGCAAAAACAATGATTTCTATGTAGCATTTCTTTAATCGAAATGACATAAGTTTTGACAACGATAAAACTATGCATGTCAACTCTTACAAAAAAACCTCTCGGTTGTATCCTGTCACCTTCTCATCGAGTGGCATATTTTGGATTTTTTAATACTGAGTGAATTTTTGTGTGGGTATGATTATTTCCAAAAAAAAAAAAAGACAAACATATTTTATATATCTTCATCATATATATGTTATGTATTTCAGTAGTTTCCTTAAGTTTTTTAACTCCATTTTGGGGAATTATAAATAGATATCTGAAGTTTACATCGCTACAAATGCAAAACCCCCGACTGTGTAACTTTGAAATTTTGTATTTTATGTGCCGAAATTTTGGAGAAAAATTTTCTCAATTTTGAATTGTTTGCACTCAAATTCAAAAAAATCGAAAGCCTAAAAAATTGCGTTCGTAACGTTTCAACGATGTAAGCTCCAGCCACCTTTAATACATAGGTGTCAGAAGTTTACATCGCTAGAAACGCGACGGTCTCTAATTCTTTCAATTTCGGAATGTTTTTTTGATAATTTGAAATATTTGCATTCTACTATGTTATTTCAGTTTAATTAAAATTAAAATTAAAATTAAAAGTTTATACGTTCAAAAAATCGTGCAAGCCTTTATGGTTTTCAATCATACATGGGATTCGAACCAAAAACCTGTTACGTTGGAAGTAAGCGCTCTCCTTATAACTGAATGCCGAATTTTAATTTTTTAAATTTTTAAATGGCTTCTCAAAATTGACAAAACAAATTTTTTAACAATAAATGCATCAAGTCCTCATTTCCTGGGAGTTTTTCTACATTCAACTAGGATCAACCCAAGTTTTCTATACTAAAAAAGTTCACTATTTTGCATCGATATTTGAAAGAAACATTAAAGACATTATTACTTACCTACCCATAGTACCTCCTTCACTCGGCCACAACCCCCTCATGCGTTTTATTTTTAGAACTATTAAAAATTGAGTAAGCAAAAAGTGGAGTCATCTTCAAATTGCGTGGTATCATGACCATCATCATCGCAATCAACATTGAGAAGAGATTAATTTGTGCTATTTATGTACGTTTCATGTTTTCATTTGGTTATTTTGACGTGGCATATGTTTTCAAGCTGGTTGAATTGAAAACATTGTTTCAGTGTAAATAAATATTTTTCAGTGTGAAATAGTAGACAAAAGTTAATTTTTTTCTCAATTTTTTTTTTTGTTTTAAAGTTCATTAAAAATGATAAGCATCTAAATGTTGATTAAAATAATATCAGTAAAGCGAATTAAATTTGTTTGAAGTTCTCTCGAACAATTTTTGATGTGGATTGAAGCCATAAGATTGACATTGATTAGGAAATCAGGTCGGATAGATAACAATAATTGTGACATTGAAACAATAGGACTAGTATAAAAAATATTGCGACATTATTTTTGGCATTTTTGATAGCTGTATGTGAAAAAAGTTATTAATATTATTGAAAAATAAGACTCACTGTCATTGTGCTTATTTAGCATTGGTTTAAATGATGTTACCCAAATGAAAGGTCATCATTCCTACTGTCTAGACAGGAGAGTCTTAAAAACTAAAGTTCGGAAATGTTCGAAACGTTTCCGTCTCTTACTCGCATCTAAGAATCTTTGTCACTCACATGTCCTTTCCATCATTCTTGCCCCTACGAACTTAGCAGTCCCGCAAATTTTCCGGGATCAATTATATACACTTCTCTCAATCAAAAAAAAAAGCCCTAAATTGCGTTACCGTGTTTTTTACGCATTGGGAAAGCATTTGACGTTTCTTCACCAGAAACTCCAGATTATTTGATAATTTTGAATTGAATGATTAGATTTGAATAAATTAGGTCGATATATTTGAACGAAAATAGATAATTCTGATGGGAAAGTGGGTCCCCGATAATGCAATTATAGCCCGTATCTTGGTTTGACATATCGCTTCCTCTTTCGATGACAGTTTAGCAAACGATCTGTAACTTGAAACTTCACCCAAAGGAAGAATTCAAAAATGGTTGAGCAAAGACATCTTTGCGTATCGCAGACCCAAACTCTTCCTCATGGAAGACCTATTCCTTTGCTAGCTGACTGAAGTTTACATTGTTGCAACTGAAACGCTGTCAAATAATTTCAATACTTGCTCTTTGTAGATGATTAAATTGCAATGAAAACCTAGTAAATCATCCAATAATTCAAATCAAATTGCAAAAATTTTAATTCAAAATTATCCAAAAAACATTCAAAACGCCAAAAAATTGGAGACCGTTCCATTTAAAACAATCCAAACTTCAGCATCTTCAAAATATTAAGGATGATTCTAAACCGTAATGAATCTAGAAATTCTGAAAAATTACTTAAACGACTTATGCCAATCCGCAAACCCCTGCGAAAACTTGCAAAAGCAATGAATAGTGTTCGATTTGTTTTGAAAAACATTTTAATAAGATTTTGGTAACATTTGACACATTAAAATGAGGTCATTTATTTTGGACAATTTTACTTACAGTTTTGGTAAATGTTATTCCCATTTTTTACTTTTTTCCATTCTCATAGGTTTCAACATCAGTTTAATCTAAGTACTAAAATAAGTACTAAAATTAAATAGTGAAAAAATTGACAGCGTTGCTTTTGCGACCGAGCAAACATCAGGTACCTTTTTTTTAACAAAAGTTTGAAATTCCCTTCTTCTTCCCAGCACAGTTACGCGTGCTTCCTGGATGAAACATCGTGGTTGTCATTTGGAATCCTCGTAAGCGAAGTTGCACTAGCTATAAACTAGTTGTGTTCGACTTTCCAAGGGCTCCTGTTCCGCTGTGATCTCTCGCTTGATTTAAAAATGAGCTTGTCTAGGCCTACTGACTTCTAACATTTAACTAAGTTTGACATGGCAAACAGGTCTACGTCCAACTTTTAACACCCCTTTCCATTTGCGAACAAACGAATTTCTTTCAAACAAGTTCGCTCATGTGTTGAATAGACGCAGCATTGTGAATTCATTCAAAAATCCTCTTTAGAAACTGCTTAAGGATGTATGGCTTCGCAAATTCTACGGAGAAATTGAACCATACTTCACTGTCTGAGTCACCAATACATATTCCTTGCAAAGCTTGGTTCAGGATTCACGAAAATAACTTCGTAAGTACAATCAATGGCTAGAACTTAAATGCAGGATTTGTCGAAACTTCAATTTATCACAAAATATCGGCAGTTTTAGCAAAGTTACCAAGTTGACATTTTGAAACAGCCAATTTTTTTTGGGTAAAAAACAAAACGTTTGGAAATGAAATAAAAAATCCTTCTAGTTCATGTCCTAGCTAGTATCATAACAATAAAGTCCTGCAGAAATTTGGGATCTGCCTGTGTAGGGACTTCGAGCACGGAATCTCTCGCCTGCACAGTTGTCAATTGTTGCCCGTTGGTCATCGTCTGGAACTGTATTACCTCTTAGGGAAGCGTTTATGATATGATATTTGCTTTGTAAGATATATATTGAATATCAATCTTGAATAAAGATATAAATTCCAGCTGATAAGCTGGAATTGTAGAAGCTTTTCTTAGAGTGCTGGTTAAGGAGTTATATCTAGTTGTTACGGGGAAAGTAACGACATTTTCTTGATTTGTGTTTCAACATCATAATCAATATTTATTACAAAACTAATATTAAGTAAGCAAGCAAAAAATTTATTTCATAGCTATAAGTCTCCATTTTTCACTGAGAAGTATTTATACATAACGGCATCACAGCTGGAGGAAGACCTTGTTTCAGGGGGTAGTGCTGT
The DNA here is from genome assembly GCA_954870665.1 of Stratiomys singularior. Lineage (NCBI taxonomy): Eukaryota > Metazoa > Arthropoda > Insecta > Diptera > Stratiomyidae > Stratiomys > Stratiomys singularior. Next base: position 27,297,667 of record OX940881.1, on the reverse strand, counting down.
GGACCTGGCAGCTCGAGCACGTCTCATCTGATATCAATCATGAAAAATAATTCGTAATGAATCGTTGTGAACTGAACGTTGGGTTTGTCAAAATGTCAATTTTAACAAAATGGCCGTGATTTCACCGAAAAGTGACGTTTTGAAAATGCCAAAATTTTTTTTCGGGCGACACCAATTTTGTTAGTGGAATTAAAAATTCTTGGTTCATGCTCTAGTTATTATCGAAACAAAACAGCCCTGCGAATCTGGTAATCAATCGGATTATTAGTTGTTTAGAAATCGTGATTCAAAGATGTTTTTGAAAAAAAAAAACATTTGTATTGAATATTGACACTTTTGCGAGATACAGAATTGTCATTCCCCCTCAATTTGTTCACCTGGTATTTACATTTTTTAGATCTTTCAATTAGCTAAGCTTCACTTTCATATAAAAAGCTGTGTCGGAGTCAGAAAAATAACCAGAAACTGCATCCCTCACTTCTCAATCGCTTGGAAACTACTTCCCTCGAAACTCTTGTAGGGTTTTTTTGGGAAAAGATAATAATCCCTGGGAGTCAGGTTAGGACTTCAGGGGGGGGGGGGGTGTGGAGATTCAAAATACCGAAACCCACTTTGTGTAGGGCAGCCAACGCAAGACAAAACTTGTAAACAAGCGTGTTGTCGTGTAGATGTCAATTTTTCCCCTTCTTTTTTTGACAATTGCTTTCAATCTCCTCATGATTGAAGCGCAATATTCTCCGCTTATGGAGACACCTTTATCTTTGTAATCTGTCGGGATTCCTTCTGAGCCCCAAAAGACTGTCGTCATGATTTCACTAACCGACTGTGACACCTTAAACTTTTGGGTGGTGATGTCCCCCTTTTTTTCCAAGCCACACAGTCCTGTTTGGATTTCCTGTTTCGTCTCCAGTACTAACTCGATTCAATAATCTATCCTTGTCTCCACTACAGACGTCCAAAAACGCGCGAGAACATTCTAGGCGTTAAGAACATTCTAGGCTGTCTAGGCATACGAGAACATTCTAGGACATTCTCGATATCCATCTAGGGCTATCATGCCAAGATTATCGTAAAGAATTTTAAAAATTGTCGAATCTGACACACCAACGACTTCTGCAAGCTTTTTTTTGATTTAGTCTGCCTTGCTTGAAAAGAAAAAGGGCGTCTCCTGTAGCATGGGATATCCTGACTTTCCTCGCATGGTAAGGAACTTTTTGATAATCCGGTACTCGATTTTTGCCATAATTCACATTTCCAGGTTGAGATAAAGTTTAAGAATCACTAACGCGATTGAGATAAATTTTGCTATTTATACTAGTAGTGACTTAGTGAACGCGTTATCCATCCGATAATCAGATTTACTGATGTACTTCTCCTCCATTTCGGGAACGCTCCCTCGTATTTTATGTTCAATGTGTACCCTTACATTAAGATATGTTACCTTCAAAACTGAAATATGCTTCCGTGAAATTTTCCGGTTGAGCTTATTCTAAGTTTCGTTGTTGTTCTTGTGAAATCTTTGAAAGCACTTTTCAAGGAGCTCGCGTTTTTCGACAAATTTTCATAAATCGGCTTGACTGCTTTCAGAACATCAGCATAAGTGTGTTTGAAGGATGCTATGTCATTCGCATTATCCTAATCATAAGTAAAATCCGCACTTATTGTTCAAGGTAGCTCTTTTTTGTTACCTATTAATTCGAAACGTATGCTCCAATCGTTATGAAATTGGTCGAAAAATATTCTGGACTCATTAACCTTCACAACTAACCCATTTTAACGGCATATTAACGGCTTGTGATTTGACAATCTTTATAAAATTATTTGAAGCACGCTTGCAACAATCTGTCGTTTATGCTGCTTTTTGCCTGCACTATTTTCTGGAGAAAACCCCCAAAAAACTTTACGATATACCAAATTTCTCACTCGCTCAATTTTCTGAACAAGGGCTCTAGGGGGCGGTCTTTCGTCAGTTGTTTTAGAATGAATCCTAATTTTTTTTATACTTCTTAAATCTTTTCTAATCGCTAATAACATTTGTCAAAATTGCGTGTGGAAATTTTAATGTTCCAAAAACAACTAGGATTATTTTCCGTGTTACCAATCTAGGACAATGCATTTTTAATTTAGACGGCTTGTCAAATTTTTTAAACCAGTTTTGACTTTTTTGAAATATTTTCAATTGCTTCTTCGTTGTTGTTACTAATGCTTGCTCTTGTCCTTATTGTCGATTTTGCACGTTTGAGAATATTTACTGTTGCAGAAAGTATAATGAAGTTTTCGTCCTTTGACAGCAACGTTTTTCTCCCAAAGTTTCCTCAATCGGTGAATTGACGAATCCAACTTGTTGTGAGTAAAGAAAGTTGACGGAAATACACTTTTACAGCTTTCAAAAAAGCCTAAGGTTCTAGACCATGGTTTCCAATGTGTCTGAAGTATGCATTGTTGCAAACGTAACGCTGTCAAATTTTTCCACTATTCGTTTTTAGTAGATGGTGAATGAAAATCTATAGGAGTGAAAATATTCAAATATGCGAATAAAATTGACTAAAATTTAACGTCAAATTATCCAAAAAAACTGTCAAAAGGTAAAAAAAGAGAAAGACCGTTGCATTTACAACGATGCGAACTTGAGACATCTTGGTTCCCATGACATATCGATCGTATCCTGGAAAAAAAATTTGTCGAACTGACTGAAAATCATGCATGTTGACAAATAACCTGAACATTCAAAATTGAAATCTTACTTTCAGGGAATTTAAGGACATACCTGAAAAACTGAACATACCAAAGGTGTGACATTCCAACAAATAACAATACTTCTCGGCTAAGGCTTAATAAGGATTTCATGGTTTGGTTAATCTGTATAAACGTTTGACTAAACTAAACGTTTTGAAGAATTTTGCGGTTTTACATATTTGATTACGGGAATTTGGCAGTTTCAGTAATCCTCCGAGCGAGTGTTGTAGTTGATAGGGCAGGAGCAATTGTTTTTGCGTGGAATATGTGTTGCAGGCTCAGTGTCGCAAAAGTTTGTAACATTTTACAACCAACCGTATAAGGACCTTAAAAACCCCGAAAAAATCAAATGCTTATTCAGTTTATGGCTCAATATCAACGAAAGTGCCGTGTAGACTTGTTAATTTGAGTTCTCTGCCAGCACCACACTGTCCCACATTCGTTTCTGATGTTTGAGAATGTATAAAGCCATGTCAAGGTCCTCTTCACATATCTGTCGTCTGTTCAAAGTTAATCTGATCACGGCTCCAAACATCAATTCACATAAAATCCACTGATGTCATAAAAAATATACGGACAATAAATCAAGCCTGCAATAGCATGAATGCCAACCAGCTATTTAGTAAGGTTTAGAAATGAATGGACATAAATTAAATTCGGTCCATTGTACATGGTGTTAATTGGAGCGTGATAAGAGCACGCTTGCATTTATTGAATTAGACACTTTCTTACACACATACACACACACAAATACTTACGCATGCATGCACATATTGTGATACATTCATAATAGAATAACGTCAGGAAAATGTAGAAAATTCTTGAAAACTTTCCCGGGATGTTGTTGTTTTTTTCACGCTTCCATACGTCTTAATACCCCAAATATATATATAATAGAATGTAGCGTGTGTCATCTTCACTCGAAGAAGAAAACTCCTTTATTCCGTGCGAGTGTGTTGAGTTTGAACGTGTGTTTACAACAATTGAACTTGGCAGCCATCACTTCGTGAAAAATGAATGAGTAAAACTTTTTGAATTGGATAAGAAAGATTTGTATGATATAAGCGTAGCGGAAGAATAGAAAGCTCGGTAACAGATTGTTTCATAATATTCACAATTTTGTTTGCCATTTTATTTCGTTTGGCTCATCTTCAGCTGACTTCCCGTGGAAAGAATGACGATTAAGGATTTAGGGAGGCAGTGGTTCTGTTGATTCATATTTTTTCCAGGGTTTTGATTTTGCGAATGATTAGTTTTATTATTGTCCTTAGAAAAGAGACTAAGGTCCTTCACGTTTGTACTGAAATGGAAGTAGACTAAAAATAAAATTCACTGGAGTGACTTTAATAACAATTTGATACCGAAAATAATATCTAACTAAATTCAAACATACCTCAGCGGAAAAGACCGATCGATTTGATATTCTTCTCTCAATTTTCAGACTTTGTCGAGGACAGTGACAAGTACTCGAACGACGAATAAGCTTGAAACGCCCTTTTCCCTTTTTTACGGGTTTTTATTTTTTGTTGTTTTTCATCTTTCCACATCTCTACGTCCTTATTGAGAAGAGCCTCGATAAAATATGAAATGTACCAGATTCTCATTCCCTTGCTATCTAAGAATTTGGTATGAGGAAGATGACAACGTCAGTGAGGGAGAGCAGGACGATAGCGAAATAAACGGCGAAAACCTTGAACACTGCTAGGACACATATTTCTACTCGTTCTTCATAAAGTCTGGGAATTTATTGTGCATATTTTTTTCCTCTTAGAAAAATTGTAAGTATCCGGAGTAGGAAGATAGGGAATGGAAACAAGAATAATGCTCCCGTCGTCACTGTCATAGACAAGGCGTTTGTGATGTAGAGTCGGAAAAATTGCAGTGAAGGGTGGAACTAACGAAATAGGAAACGAGACGAACTGCTCGCTACCTAAACCAAAAAAAAATTCTAGGTAAAACTGCTTGCGATGTCTTTGTTGCTTTGTTTTCATTTTTAATAAGGACATGTTTTTGTATCAGACATTCCTTTGGACTCTCCAGAATAGACGAGACATACATAGGTAACGTCCTGCCCTTGTCGCTGTGACGTGTTCTTCGGTCTACCTGGAGCCCACAACCGCGTCCCAAGTATTCACGCGGTAACACTTCACATGTGATTCGAACATTTTACATGAACATTATTCTGAATTTATTCTGTCTGACCGATAGTAAACATATTGGAATTTACCAAACCTAAGCACTTTTTTCCAGTAAAGGAAATAATCCAAAAGGAACCCAAACCGCTGAAATCTTATTAGCAAACACCTTTGTCAGCCATTCAAAGAATGAATCTTAATTGAAAAAGGTTGCGTTGAATGTCGGCGGTCCTGAATGAACTGATACCTATCTCAAATTAATGCTTATTTAAGATTTCCCCATAATTAATTTCCAAGTTGATATTGCACGTGCTGTGTCGGGTAGGGCCGAACCCTTTTTTGTGCGAAAATTTACGCATTTTCCCATTAACCTTTCACCTTTGAACAGTAAATAACAATTTTCCTATCGTTTCCTCGAAAGTTGATTCAACACGCCAGTTTCCGAGCCACTCCTTGTGTCCTATCTTGGAATATTAAATAGCGTCGTCTTTCCCTTCTAACTTCTGCTACATTGTGGCTCCCTATCTCGAGGATGGTCTCCAACCGCCCATTCAAACTTACTAACTCGCTCCCTGAACATGTATCTTACGGCAATATTTATAAATTCGCAATAGATGCGCATATAGTACTCGTTAAGATTTTACCTTTCAATGTATCTGCAATACGCAATCGTTGCTACTTTCTTTGAATTCTATGCTTAACTTTTTTCGTCTTTTTTGTTTTCATTCCTTACTTTCTTCTCTTTCATCCATTTAGTGTGGCTAAATGGTCGTTGGGGAGGTCTCTAAAGTCTAATCGAATGCTTTCACGTGTCTTACGAGCTCTTCCGCTTGTTGTGTGCTGGCGTGGCGAGAGAAAGGAAAAAGGAAGAGGGTGGTGCGGTATATTAGCATAGAAGGAACTATTCTGAGAATCAACAACTGACAGACAAGCAGCAACGAAGACAGCGTCGACGACAACTTCATCAAATATCTTATGTGATGTCATAAAATTGCGTAAAGACCTCTTCCGGCGAGTACTTTTCATTGTGACAATGGGTAAGGGGGAGAATCTGGTATGGACTATGGTGGATGATGATGGCGATGGTGGCGTTTAGTGTCTTCCACCCACACTATTTTTATTGATGATGCTTGAGTCCAATGAGTTTAGTCATGAACTTCTGGGAGGTAATTAATGTGGGAACGTTCAAAGGGTTCGACAATGTAGAAGTGTTAGGTGGAATGCAATGGTTAGGCTGCTATAATTTGGACCATCTGCAAGTCTTTTTTTTACCAAGATTACAATCCCGGTTTCATAATATGAGTGCAGACTTTTCTCTGCAGACATAAACATTTATTGTGTTGCTCACAAAAGGAGTTCAGATTTCGAGTCAAGTTTAGCTTATTTTAGTGATCAAGTGCGTTTTTCGGCTCAATTTCCTTTCCGAAAAAAAAATCAAAACCACATCATGAATTTTCCAGCTAAACTTTTGAAAACTTTCGTGGTTTAACCATGGAAATCCTTAGATTGCGCTATAATATGCTCAAAACCTTATCGTGATTATTAAAAATGAATGCAAATTATCCTTGAGGATTGACTTCATATCGAATCAGCTACGATACGACTCTTGTCTGCCGATAGCTGTTTAAAATCGACATTTTCTCAGCCTATCTGAGCAATTTTGACAGTTTTATATACCACCCACTGTGAGCCGCTGTCACTGCCGGCCACACTGAAGACACCTTGTCCGCTGTTCTCAACTTATAATGGAATAGCACAAAATCTCGCGGTACAATGTTTGTGCGGAGTTCCCTAATTAAAATTTTTTCATTATACCAAAGCTTATTCCTTAGCGGGTAAAACATCAGAACAATGGCTATTTCTTGATTTTTTTAAATCTGCACTATGAAAAACAACTGCCGTTTACAAAGGATCACACTACTCAAGTTGTATATATCCTCTATCAAAACAAATCATCGATTTCTTTATGCTTGAGGTCATTTTGCAATTATTTCAGATTATTTTGATTGTTTTATGCTTTATTTTTGTTTATTTATGTGTTTATGTCCTATAATTTTCAACCTGTGATCATTAGTTGAAAAAGACCACCGTTCAAAATGGTTGGCTCAGTGATAAGGGTACCGTACCGAAGAACCATTACCCGAAGTTATATTCGGATTTGTTATGTCGTTACTGAACAAATCAACTACGCCCAGCTATGATGACTCTCTAGGAAGTTAATGTCAAGGATAATAATACACAAACGAGTGCCTTGTTTACTTTTGTTTTGAAAATGCGAAATTTCACATACCGATGGCGGAACCACCTTCTAGTTCATCTTCCATGATGGACTGTTGCGCCATTGATTATGATTGGTAGAATCACAGTTGATCGGCATCGCGTCCGTGATAAATGTTTCTCATTATCTCATTCTTCCGCCTTCAGTAATTCAGCGAAAAATAAAAAGTTTGTAAAATAGGCAGATTTTCATCACCTCCACTGCTGTCATTGTAATTTCACAAAATCGGTATTCTGCGGTATTGCATGTATTGTAATTGTGAAAAGTATGGTGCCTGTCCATTTTTTTGTGCAGGAAATAGAGTAAATATCGCGGTGAACTTTCTGAAAAAATGATTCGGTTTAGTTACGAAAACAGATGGCACATAAGGTCAGAGTTATCATAACAAAGTGGAATGGGTTTCGTAGTTATCTGAACGTTTGATCTCTCCATGAGGACTGTTTCTCCTTTCTCAAGGAATCTTCTTCAGTAAAAGAATCCTTCTAGCAACGAATTTCAGACACGTTGAAGTCTGTCATTAGCTCTCATGTTTCACGTCTAAAACGATGTAACTTTTAGTAGCCACAAAGCTAGAATGCTCCTCGACTTTCCAGGTATCTTCTTCAGTGAAATTCTCGTAAATGAACGGATTTCAGACACCTTAAAAGTCGTTCAAATGATTAGTAGCATAATCAAATGATTATGAAAAGCTCAAATGATTCCCGTTGATGTAAGTTGCAGTAGCCACAAAGCTGGAATCCTCCTCTCTTTCCAGGAATCTTCCGCTGTGAAAGAATACTAAATCAACAAATTTCAGACACGTTGAAGTCGACCGACACCTGGAACTTTTAGCGTCCAAAATAGCTGCCTTAATTTAAAAAAAAATATAGCTGATTAACTTTGTAATAAAACACGGGACTCATTGGTATACCCTTGTAAAATCGTAGCCTCAAAACCATATTTTGAAGCATTTGAATGCAGTATATTTTTTTTGTAATTCACGCTGCATTTAACCATCTGCAAGTGACGTTTTGTTGGCGTGCATCTGTACACTTTACATCTCATGGTCTGTATCTTTTTTGGGCAACTACGTGCAAACCCTAGCTATTAAGGTGTCTGAAGTTCTTGCAAACGCAATGGTCTGAAATTTCTCACTTTTTGATATGTTACTTAGGTTTTTCGACAAAGTACAAAACGAGCCGAGCGTCAATAGAGTCAAAATTACGCAAAGAAATTTCAAAAATTTCACTTAATTTATCCAAAAATATACTAAAAATGAAAAAAAAATCAGCACCGAAAACTTTCTTAGTGGTTTGCATTTTTCTTGCCCGCATTATTTGTCCGTTACGAATTTCCAAAAATTAACCCAGAAAAGAGGTCCTTCTCCTCATGAATTGACATTTGGACTATTTAGTTGACAAGCCATTACTGCTGCCTATGTTTCATCGTAATCTGATTGGTTATATCATCTATGATATGTTTTTGATATGATATGATACTTTTATCATCTTTTGCTTCGTCGCAATACCGACAGCTGCTGTGTCACCTATGTAAAGCTCCCCTATTTCGTCTTTCATCAGTTGAATCTTCATCGTCATCGTCTTCCATCACAAAAGCCAAACGGTACCTTGCTGGATTCAAAAAAATTCTTTAATATCAATGCTGCGTTTTTCTACGTTATATGAAAACAACCAACGTTTTGCAAAGTTTTCAAAACTTATATCAAACTTCTGTCAAAACATCTGTTATCTCTATGTTAGAACGAGAGAATTCGGCGTGTTGAAATCTGTCAATACCCTTTGGTTGCTTTCTTTTTCGCTTATTCGATTCGGTAAACCACTGATTTATGATTTATTTCATGCAACATCCCCTCATTTGTCCTTTACTATACCATTTCGCGTTCTGATGCTCACTTGCCGACTTTCCGGATTGTTCCCGGGCCTATACTTATCACTCCGCTCAAATTTGGAGTGAATTTCACCTCGCCTCACCTCACCTTCATCAACGTGTGACCCTTCAGACTGGTAAAAGTTCTGTTCTCCCTAATCTGGGTACTTTGAACCACTTGTAGACCTATCGGACTATGTTAGATCTTTTTTGAAGCAGTTGTCGATTGTTAAGCGTATCAGGAACTCATTAGTTCCTTGTTCCTCGATTGCCTCTTGCATCGTCAAACTTCGTACCGACTAACTAAGGTGATTTCGAAAAACGATTATTACAAACTGTAGATTTTTTAGACTCAGGCAAACGGAAGAATCTTTTTGAAAGAATCCATTCAGTTAGGTAGGGTTAGCCGGTGGCCTCTCTGAGTTATTTAGGCATTTGACAGTTCTATGACTGGACAATATGTCGCAATGACACGTTCAAACTCAAACGTTTGAAAAAGGGCAAAAAGAGAACGAAAAAGGCAATGGAGATTGAGATTTGTTGTTACATAAAAATTATTCCAGAATATATCCGAAATTGAAAATTGTTACACACGGACTTCACTCTCAGGAGATAACCAGTGAATCCTTACGATGAAAAGCTGGTTAGATTGCATCTACCGTAATTGCCGAAGCAAGTTTTGATTTATTGAAATTTATACATAAGACCGAGCACTTGAATGTATTTATTTATGGGCCTCTAATCAAAACTTTTCCCCAACAAATCGAAAGTCCTTTCTGGAATATACCAAAGCAATGTTATGGCTCTCAATTTACAAACATACGTGTCTTTCCAAAAAGTCACTTTTCTATCACCTTAACCATTACCATTTTCCACAATCCATCTAACTTCAAAACAAGTGGTACTCTCTTTGCCAGGAAAATTAACATAATACGTCTCCACTATACGGCAGGAGTAAAATAATTTTGGGGTCGAGTGAAAACCACCGTAGATTGCCTGTCAAACTTTAAAGTACATTTTCTCTAGCAAGTGACGTATCCTGTAAAATTCAGAAAATGAGAAAGGGGTTGGGGGAGGCGGGGGGGATGGATGAGTCTATTCCTCATACATATCTAAATTTAGAAGTCAAGTAGCTAAAATGCTTCCGCTAATAGGTAGGACGACTCAAAAGAATTTTCCACAGTGAAAACGTCTAAATATCCTTTTATACATGCACACCATTACAAGGAACTACGTGCCATTGTGAAAAATGTCACAAAATCACAGGCAAAAAGCTAACAAGTTGGCCATATTCTAATGACCTACTGAGCTCAATAATTTTCTCAGAGTAGGCTCATGCATAATTTATATGCATAAAAAGGCGTGGGGGACGAGATTAATTTGTAAATCTACGGAGAGAGCGAAAAAAACACAAAGAAAACACGGACAGGCGTTGAATGGTTCCGGAGAGTTTGAATTTTTCCAGGTTTGCGGAAGGAAAAAAAAAAATCCCACCAGTGGTTGTGGCTGACCACAATTATTAGGCAACGTTTGTCAAGAACATCCTTCAACATTCCTAACACTTGTCAGGCAGTTTAAATACTATAAGAGCTTGAATTTGACAACTGGATCGAAGATATTGAAGAACTTGTAAATTAACCAAGATTTCAAACGATTTCATGCCATCTTTCGGTTTTTTGACAGTTATTTTCAAAAAAGTTTCTTTCAACGATTCTGCGTATTAGTGTGATTGCGTTTACAAACTGTATGCCAGCACCTCTGTAAACACATAGACTTTCATCAACCGGCTTAGCGCAAGGATGGTTTGCAAGTGAAGGGGAATACACTCCGAGGAATGAGCTTCCTTTGCTGGTTAAAGAACACATTTTGCTGCAAGCATGCAAACATTGCCAGAAAGAAATTTAACTTGGTCTTGGACTCTGTAATTCTGTCCTTTAATCCTTGTCTTGTACTTGTCTAATCCCATTCTAACGCCGCAGCCTTGGTTGAACAGTCACCATTTTTGAATCTCCACGAAAACCTCCAGAAATCCAACACTCCAGATCAACTCATATACAGCCGTGTCAGGGGGCTAGATGGCATGATAGCTGCTCCCATCTGACTCACTTCTGATTCACTGCTGGTCCTTTTTCTGAAATACTAGTTGTAGGAAAACGACAATGAGTGGTTTCAAATCACGGCAAAGTTTCTTGCTACATCGTTTTGTTCCATATCGCAAGTGTCCCCTCCAAGAAGATCTTACAAAACTCAGCTAGCCTAGAATCTGGTATCATCAGCTCAGGTGTCTGTAAGACACACTCTGATTTCTGTAACCGTCTGTAAGCAGTCTTATCCTGTGAATTATCTTTTTGCTTTTGTGCGACAAGTTTGCTTTATGAATGTCTATAGGATTGTGACCATTGGTACATAAACAAACTCATAATAAACGACTTTGCTTTATCCTTTTCATCTGTCAGGATGTAAACCGAAATGGCGAACGAAATAAATTAGGTCGCATAAGTTACGATTACGGTCGCAAATCGGTTCGTACATATAGATATTTGAGGCAATCATTCAGTTGAAATCCTAGCAAGCTGCCTTGATATGGCAAAGTCAAGGGGCTTCAACATTATCCCGGGACTCTCTCCAAAACAGAAGATTGTAGATCAAAAGATTGGTTCTTTTTCTTGATCGCTCTTACTTTCTGTATGTCTTATAGTCATGGTTACTGATGACCTGGTCGAAATACATCCTAAAAACATTGCTCACGAAATTTCACAATTTTTTTTTCATGCACTGACTTTAACTTCAACAACGATTGACCGATCAACTTTAAATTTCGTTTAATACAACTGGATCAAGTTCTGATGATGAGATTTAATATTTGATATTTGCCTTTCTGTTTCTAGTTTCCGAGAATTAGTTCATTCAGCTATTAAGGACTCTTTTCGGGGAAATTATCAATCTATGCATCGTGACTCTGTTGCCTTCACATCACCTTCGTGTGTACCGTGGCTCTTGCCCACTTCAAGCCCCAAGTTCTTTAGTGAACTTACACCATAAAAACGAAAAATTTTTTTCACTTGCCCGATTATATTGAATCTTCAAATCATTTTGGACTTTTGACAGTTGCTCCAAACGTGTCAAATTTGAAGAAGTGGCTCGGTTTTTTTTCGAAAACTTCTGATGGTCTGGTAAAACTGAAGTTCGACAAGACAAGCTTCCATACGAAAATAAGTCAAACTCCAACGCGGAAGTCTATAGATGAAAGTCTTTTGAGTGAAACCGTTTGAACGCTCAGTAAATGTTTTCCAACCAACAGAAATAAATGCCGAGAAAACCTCTTCCAAGATACCATAGGAAGAGGAGTTTGAAGTGGAAACCCTAGCAGAGTGCGAAAAATTCAAATATGCTTTTTGGACCCCCTTAAAAAATTAAGCTTTGAAAAATTCAGAAAATGATAGTCGTAAAAGTCTTAGCGGCACTTCTGACAGATGACAGTTTTTTTGAATACAAACAAATAGTAATCGTTTGACGGGGCGTCTTGGTACCTTTAAGACCCTTTAGCGACCCACTCTGTACACTCTAGGAGATTGAAACGGCAGTTTATGCGAACCGCGGTATCTCTTCAACGTCTTTTAAACCACACTGTTTACGGCTAAACTATTGATCGAAAGGGCGATAGCCCGACAAACATTACAAATGTTATTTAGTTCCTTGCGTTCTGCTTTTATTTTCTTCGCTAGAAATAAAGAAACCTTCCTTTTAATTTTATGTTTTTTTATTTACCTTGCGAATCGATTTTCGACCGTGATCGTTCCGTCTTCATCAGCGATTCACTGATGTCAAAAAATGAATGTCCTGGTAATATTCAAGTATTTTCCGCCTTATAAGTGCGATATAATCCATTAAAATCGGTCACAAAATTTAGGTGAGGGAGACCACAGTAGTTTTCAAAATTAGGATGACTTGTCAAGATATTGTCAGAGAGAGCATTAGCCTTCCAGTTATGATACAATTGATCTTTCATGTATAATAAACACAGTCAAAAGTTAGTATTCATACTGAAAATAAATCCGATCCACTCAATTTTGGAGTACTTTCTCGATGGTTTCAGGCCTTAGGGCAGCAACAGCAGTTTCTCGCCAATTTCGTGTGGGTTTTCTGTGCCCCAACTGCGACAATTCTGCTTGTTAACGTAACCACCGAGGTGGAAATGAGACTCGTCCGAAAACATGATTTTTCGGTAAAATTGACCATCCTCGGTCAAACGATCTTCCGCCCAATCTGAGAACTGTAGACGGCTCGGATGGTCAAGTGGCTTCAGCTGCTGCACCAATTGAACTTTATATGGGTTCATAGCGAGGTCTTATTGCAAAATCCGTCGCAAAGTTCCTCGTAGAATTTTCAATTGTTGCGATCGACGGCGAGTTGACGTGGATGGATTCTCACTAACACTTTCAGCCACAGTCGCAATATTTTCGGTTGAACGTGTGGAAAATGAACGTTGACGTTTTGATCCACCAACGAGCCAGTTTCACGCACACGCTTTACAGATTGTTGCACAAATTCAACTGATGGCACTTTTTGTCTGTTCATTTTTTTTTTGCCAAATTTCTCATAGTTTGGGTTGAAGACTCACCACTTTGGAAAAAAGTTTTCAATATTTCCCAGTTTTCTTCTAGCGAATAGCGACCCATTTCGTAAATTTTATACTTTTTACTGAATATCTGTCACTTTCCGAATGGTATTTGACGTTTCCAATGTCGACATATAGATAGTTCAAATTTAAAACGCTAGATGGCCCACCCTGTATTTTCACATGCTCGTCAATGCAAACCGGGGATCTTGTTTAGATGTAATTACACGTTTCCTGATGTTTGTCCGAAAATTCCCATCGGACTTCAATTCTATTAAGGTCTGGACATTGAGACGGGTAGTGTAGCTGCTTAGGAACATTATACAGCAGCCATTTTTTCACAATTGTGTGCTTTGGATCGTTATTCTGTTGGAAGACGCACGGAGTTTTAAGATCCGAATTTTTGCACACTAAGCTTTAAATTAATTTTCCGAATCTGAAGATAATCCCTACGATTCATCGTCAACTAAATGAAAACAAGATTCCTTACCCCAGCAGTCGATATGTATCTGCATTCCATCAGTGAACTTCTGCCATGTTTGACGGTAGAAATGAGGTTTTGGGAAAGGAGCTCGCTGTTTGATGGCCTCCAAACCTCTATTTTTTGATCAAAATATCTCAAATTTACTTTCGTCGGCACAAATCACACTATTCCAAACCTTTTGGGGAGATTTTAAATTACGATGTTCAATCGTTTAAGACGATCAGCAGGAGAGATGCATGGTTTCTATGTGGGTACTCCTCTGTGCAATACATCGGTATTTAACGCTCTACGAACTGTTATCGCATTCTTTAGATATATCTTGCGCAATTTTCACTCGGGACCTCGGGGTGATCCTCACTGGCCTCACAATTTTTCGTTCTTCGCCATTCGAAATAACGTGAAGACGATCGGAGCGTGGTATAGTATATGTACTTCCATGTAAGTTGTACCTCTCGGCAATTTTCTGCCCATTAGCACTACATTTATTTACCTTTTTACCTATTTCCCCAAAACACTTTCCCTCTTTTCGATGCTGCACGATCAAATCGCAGTTACTCACAGTTACTGTTTCAGCGTTCCACTCACGAAACTTGTGCTGCGAAGTGAACAAATGAACACAGACTGACCCGTGCGTTTAAAAGTAAGTTAAACTTAACGGGACTAACTGTTTTCTTTTCAAATATAGTGTCCTGCATGCCAACTTTTGGCTGCATTTTTCAGATGATTTCATCTTTTCGTGTGAATAGTTCATCAATCGATTGTTGTTTTCAAAGATTCAAGAAGATTCAAAATTCAAGTATAAGCTTTACTTGTGTTTCAAAATATTTCATTTATCATTTGTTACTTAGGGAACTTTCACCTCTGTAGCAGTAATATATAAATTTTTGACTTTAACTGTTTACAGCTAAGGACTTTTGTTGAATCACATTTTGGGATAATCAAATTTTAAAAATTTTTATCGACTTGCGCAGGCAATAATATTGAAAAGAAGTGAATGTCCTGGTTATTTTCAAATATTCTCTGGCTCATTAGCGCGGTCTGATATAAATAAATGATATAAATTCACTTTTGAGATATTCGACAAATTTGATCAGAACTTCCGCACCCATGAGTCTTCGCTGAGTTAGCTTAGCAAGGGTATAAATCACTTACAATGTTGTAAGTGAAAATGGAAAAATTGATCTACCAAAAACTTCTGAAATTCATAGTAGACTTGTTTTATCAAAAAAGATGATTTGCCAAGATATTGCAAGAAAAAGAATGAGCCTTCCGGTTATGAAACAATTGATCTATGTTGCATCAAAATATATTGTTGCGTAATCGGTCCTATTTAGATATTACAATTGATTGGATAAAGCTAAATTTGTTCTAGTCTCAATACGTTCTGCTAATTTAGGAAACTCGAATAAGATTCAGAGGCTTAGTTTTCATGTATTATTTGATCTTGTAGCTATTACCTGGATTCTGAAAAAAAAAACGCGAATTAGGAAACTGCAAGCTTCAGCTTTCAGCTAGCTTAAACGATTTCGCACCTGATAATCTTTTAATATCTTCTGATCCACCGTTTATAAATCATCTACTTGCCATTCATATTTTCATTCCACCTGACCATATACGGTTTTTATACTTTTGGCGTTGTTCACCTCAATAACAAAGTGCTCATTTACTTTCAAAAGAAAATGCGAACAAGACGTTATGAACCGACTCGGCTAAAAAGTATTTTTGTAGAGCTGCATATTGAAATTCATCATACAATTACACATTGCACTTAATAAAGCTTCAACAACTAGCCAGCCCAAAGTAAAAAGATAGACGCCCAAAAAACGTATCTAAATAAAATTATGTACTTTCACCGAAACACCATACAATGGTACAAAACTTAACCTTTTTACTAGCATATTTTCTCGACCATTATATCCAAAGAGACACATAACAATAGTTAAAATATTCTGTCAATCTGGTTTTGACGGCAGGTATGTGAATTCAAAAGATATCAATCCATTGATCTCATCGATCATGATCTGATCAGCCTTTAATAACTCTTCCTTCCTACTCGATACCAGCACACACACTTTCTATTTTCTTCATGAAGTTCGTGGATGTATCTAATGCAGTAAATGCAGATAAATTTGCGTTTTTATTTGGGTGGATACACTACTGAAAAAAGTAGCGAAATTCAAGCCTTGTACTTGCATTCAGCTCAAATCAAAAGGGGAAATTCAGTACGCTCGCTACATAATAGCCTGAAATCCATCAAATCAAAAAAGATTGATTTCCGCGCCAAAATGACGCAAAAAATCTATCTGAATTTTTGCATATACATATCTGTTGCAGATTAATAATGATTGAAAATATGCTTAGTGTTTATTGTAAGGAGAAAGCATCTCTTCGGGTGATTTGCATTAAAATGTTGTTTTTGTTTTGTTTCGCCATATTTCAATTTATAAATACAAATTTTTAAACACTAAATTAAATCAACAGGAGTTGTATTCAAAAAAAAGCAGGGGCCAAACTTTTATACGTTCCACAATAGATAGAAATCGAATGAGACATTAATCTTGCGATACGAAATTACTCCGAGATAGATGTTGATTAATTTAGATAAATGCTGGTTGCAAGATTGACATGATAGATACAAGATATCTTCAGTGATTTGAGAAAATTAGAACAGTTTTATTTTCTGTCGCTTTCGCTATCTGATTGACTTTTTGATTGAGTTTACTATGCAGAATTAAAAAGAAAAATTAATTTCGCGGATTGTGTTCGATTAATTGGAGCTTATACATTCAGATAAATGAATTTAAATGTATCTTTCTACCATAAACGAACTACGACAACAATTAAATCCCTTATGAGTGTTCATTTTATTAACTGAATTTGTCTTGAGCCATCAACTTCCCCATATGTACCAGAAGCTACTATCTAAATATATTTGATAGGCCAGAGTATGGTCTATTTGGTTTGTTGGGTGCCCTTGCTCCATTTCTATCCATGAGCGTGAAAAACCCACCGGCAATTCAGAAGGAACTTAATTTGGCGGGTCTGGAGATACAGATCGGAGGCAAGGAGTTCAAGTTTCGGAACTCGGGATTTTTAGAAATTCTATGGTACGATTTAGAATCTTGTTGAATAGTTTTCTTGTTTAGACGATTTCTAGACAAAGGTCCTTGTGTATGTCCTTGTGTGTTCCCGATGTAACATAGTATTCTAGGAAATCTAAATAAAATATAATCTAAAAAAGGCGGACTTGCCGGAGAGTAGTGTCCACCTAATTAGTTGCTTGCATCCTAACTTGCCTGCCCTTGCAGCTTGTTCTTGTGGTTGAGACCGCCGAATTCAAGGAGAGGATTTAGATAGGATAATATGGCTATGGACCCTTTTGGCTGGACTTGTTCGTCTCAGATCATCCCATGGTCAATTGTGAGTCAGAGATATTTGACTGTTCTGTTTCTTTGGGTAGTTTCAGAGTTAATATACATTGGTGTCGGTCGTTGTCTTTGGCGTCTGGTGACAAGACGGCTTGTGACTTGTCGTTATTACTCACAATATTACACTTTTGGAAATATTCAAGGACTTCTTTGATAAATTTTGCAGTTTTCAAGAGATGTATACGCAGGTATCATCTCTATATAATGAAACTTGAACGTTGTTTGGCAAGGGAGGAATATCTTCAGTGCACAGATTATACAATATAGGTGAGATGGGTGAGCTCTGTGGAACTCTAGGCTTAAACATTCGAAAAAAGACGTTTGAGAGATGATCTACGCTCTTGACTCTTTAGGTCTTTAGGTATAGGCTTGGGTTTTGCTACGTTTTGGTATGACCGTAATGCTAGTCGACTTCCAAGTTTTAGGGAATCGTTTTGTCTTTCAGATTGTGAATAATATTGTCTGGAGGCCATTTCAACATGATGATAGTAAAGGTGTCTGAAGTTTGAATCGTTACAATGCAATGGTTCTTAATCATATTCAGTTTTTGATTTTTTTCGATGACTGGACCGTAATGGAATACTAATTTAGTCCTAGTATGCCGGAATTGGGAAAAACGATTCATGTAAGGGTTCGGTTTAATCCTTTTGGTCAAATAAGGGTTCAAACAGTCACAAATATCGAGATCCTTGCGATTACAACGATGCGAACTTCAGACGTCATATATATGACAGTATCTGCTCCAGGTGTTTTTCCGGTTGTTAAGCCGTAAATATAAGTGTCTGGAGTTTACTCCATTTCATTGTTTTACAAAGATGCTACCATTCTGCTTGGTGTTGAAGGCTGGTTCGATATAGAGAGAGGATGCCTCTCTCTATATCTCTGCTCACTACTCCCTGTAGGTATTTGATGTCTCTGTCATTGAAAATGCAACGGTATCTATGTTTTCCAAGTTTTTAATGTTTTTCGGCTAATTTGATTTGAAATTTAAGAAATTTTATTCGCATATTTGCATTTTTTGCACTTTTTGTTTTAATTTCAGTGTAAGCATCTACTAAAGTTAAATAATAACAAAATTTAACAGTGTTACATTTGAAACGATGCAAACTTCTGACGCATTTAATTATGGCATCTTTTTGTTTCCTCTGCGAGTACGGGTCGAGCTTTAGCTAGGGGCTGGATCTTAGCTTCCATCAGTTTATAAACATAATGCAGAACTTGCTCGTCCTCGTCAAGGTGCTGTTTTCCTCAAACTGCATCTCCAGCGTATCTGCAAAAGTTCCCGATTTTCACGTTTTGTTGTATTTGATGCCATTGAAGCCGCAAATTGTTGGCATAACTGTCTTATTTTTCAGACCAAAAATGTTAGGACACCCTTCAGAACACATCATCGCCTGCCTCCGGTAATTGTAGCAAACTCTCTAATTGATCCTATCAGAATTGATGTATTCTGTTTTAGCTTTCATTTTTCAACCGGTCGGCTTTGGTTTGACGTGTAGGATTCTCCGTGTTCTTGGCTCTTTTCCGGTATCGATTCCTCCTGCTTAGCATTTCTTTGAGTCCCGAGAAAGTTCATAGAGGTGGTGTTCCTTTGCCGATGTTAGGACTCTGGTGTCCTCTTTTGCCAGCTTGATGTGGTCTTTGACATTATTTTTTGACGTCTTGAGTTGTGTTAATTGTTCGCTGCAATCCTTGGATAACCAAAGCATCGTCGAAGTCCTGCCAATTGGTTGTCTTCCTTTTTGCCAAGCAATCGTCTGTGTAGACGTTCTCCATTAGAAAGTGCACCGGCTGATAATCCGAGGAGAGTTGGTTGAGAACATTTAAGTTTATGTTTGACTAGAATTATCGAGACGTTCTGAAGTCTATGGTATTGACCCTTGATTGTGTTGGCCGGTAAAGTTAGTTCGGCATGATCAGGCTTGCGTTTTTGTTTGTGACGAATCTGTGCAGCATTGTTCCAGCTTGATAGCTTCTCACAACTACCCCATTACCTATGATGGACATTAAAGCCTCCACTAACCAGAACAGGTCCTTTAAAATCCAACAATGCGTGCAAATCTTGTTCTAGGTGCTCATTACGAGGCAATATGAGAGCTTGTCTGTATCTTAAAGTCTAAATTGGATTGGTACTTTTTCACTCATTTGACCGCTAAACAAACTCTCTCAAAGCTTTTGCGGAAGAATCTAATACAAATATAAATCGACTTGAGCTTTTTCTATCTCTTTCAGCGTGAAGTCACCCGCAGTGTTTTTGCTGTTACGTTATATTTTATAGTGTCAACCTTATAGTTGGATTTTTTTTTTCAGATCTTAGATCAGATCGATATCTTAGGCCCGACCCCTTTCGCGCCTTTCGAAACATTGAAAATAGGGAACCTGCGCTCATTTCTAAGCGATGCAAAATCAAACCGAATAAAATTATCGATATGAATTTTTAAGAAAAAAATATTTTATAAGTGTTTTTCCCCTAAAATAAATTTGGGAAAGGGTAGGTGGTCCCAAGAGTAGAAGGTTTCAAGAGTAGGTTAATTCCTTTCGAAAATTTAAAACAGCACGAAATAAAATATATTTGACAGTTATCACAAAATTGACAGGATTGTCAAGCTTTAGATTAGAAGCCATCCAAGTGAGGACAATGGGTAGTATCGTGTATTGATTCTGCAGACGGTAGTGAAGTGGTTAGCGCACTGATTGTCTGTTCAGATGGATATACTTGCTCGTTCATAGCTCCATAGTAGTAAATCCAAGAACCTTCCTATACAAAACGATAGTTATGTGATTTACTACTTTACAATAGGTCCAACTATAACTCGTTTCCCATCAGGCAGGATCAGACTCAGTAGGTGTATTAATCTTCCTTTTTATTTTTTTGTCCTGTTAACTCATCCCATCGCGGCCCTACAACCTTAGTGGATGTGGTAGCCATGTTAATTAGGTCAAACAGAAAGGCTTTTCCCATATAAGGATTAAGAATATTGTTTAGTATACCTTTACTTTTTTGAAAGGCCCGTATCGTACCCGGTTTCTGGCCTTTCAAAAAAGTTTCTTGCGCCGTCAAGGAGAGAAAGGTTTGAAGGATAACCTTTAAATACACTTTCGCCGAATTGAATTCTTACCACCAATTTAGGAGAACATAAACCAGGATGGTACGAAATAATGTTGTGTATAACTTGAACAATTTTATTGGTAAAAATTCCTACTCCTACGAAAACTTTTGTAACGTGCATCTTTGACTTGAATTTCTCCAACTAACATGACATTGAACATCACATCTAGAGCAATTCCCTTATACTAAGCGTTGGTGGATAGAGGAGGGGAGTTTGTTACTTAAGATGTGAATTTTTGTGTCCTAGAAAAAAATTGAGAAATTTCAATACAAAAAAAAGGCAAAAGCAGAATTTTTGGGATTATGTACTGCTACCTTAAAAGTAATTTATTTTGTAAATTTTAAATAATCTGCCAAAAGCCAATACTAATTCAGGAACTAACTCTTACCACACTACGTGTGGTTTAGCCTTGTAACAAAAATAAGGCATCTTTGATCGACTGCCGGCGCGGATGGAAATGGACTCAATATTCCAGAAAAACTAAAAAGGCTTATCCCTTAGTAATGTGACAAACAATTCTAAGTTAGGTGGTCAGTTGTCAAATACCGGTGCTAAGTCAAAATTTCAATTACGTTTTACCACTGGCAGTTCAACACAAAGTACGTGAATTTAAGATTGTTCAAACAAGCGGCCTAGTAAGGACCCTAAATTTTGGTTGCTAAGTACATGACTATTTTGCTTTATCCCATCCGCGCTAGTGAAGGCTTCTATAAGTAAGGCTGGGACATTCTAATAGAAAGTGTTCCACCTTTTTGTACTCCTCATCTCAGGCTCCATATATATCCTTCCTCCTTCGACCAGTCATTCCGCATGCTGACATAAAGGATTGTAGATGGTTAATATTATCAGGTCGGAGTTCTTTTGCACTTTCGTTTTCTTAAGGTGAGATTATGGGCCAAGATGGAGCCTAGAGAAGTCCAAATAGAATTCTTTAGGCTCTCACTAAATGATGTCTTCTCTATTCTGTTACAAAAAGAATATAAATCACTGCAAAGACTCCGAGTAATTCTCTTGCTCATATCTTTTCATTAGCGTTGGATTGCCCTCCAGTTTTTCCATTTCCCGACTATCGTATGATGTACACCATTATTCGCAATTTATCACATTTTAAGTGTGCAAATTCTAGTATAAATGAGTAACAATATACTATCATATTTCGTAATACTGTAGGCTGAACTATTCACGCAAGTATCCAACCACCAGGCTTGGTTTCATGGATAAAATATGACTTGTTAGCTCATCCATCTTCCAATCTATCTTTGCAGCTTGATATTGTTGGGGGCTGGCAGTGTGCCCTGTTGTTTGATGGGGCTCTCTAGTGGCATATGTGGTTGAGGCATAGCAACATGACATTATCTATGCATGATTGCATACCTGAATGCCACCATCTGGAATAAATTGCACGAATACATCGAGCCTGGTGGCTTGGAAAAGAGCTCCTACTAACTATATCAAGAGCCGATACCTCAAATAACTCCTGTGAATTTATTAGCCTTCGATGGAAAAACATGTAAACGACAACCGTTTTATGTGCGTTTCTTATGAAAGCCGACATAAAGTCTTCAAAAGTATGTAAGAGTGGTCTTGATGGCGTGTTAAATAGACTGAGCGCAATTGCGAAGACGTTTGTTAACGGAGAAAGAGGGACGACAATGGACTCTACACATGCAATTCTCATGTATAATTTGTTTAGTGAGAACTTGGAGGGTTTTCCGAGCACGAAGATGATTTTTTCATGCTTGAGTGGAAATCAAAAGAAGCATTTTATAGACCCTAAAATCATCTACTCATAAAAATGTCATAGAGCAAAAACGAAACTACTCCACGATTTATATATCAAATTCCAGTTATGCGGCCAAACATCCTAACCTTTCTGCTGTAACTAAAAACTTAATAACATTACTACAGTTTTACTACTTGGAAAATCACTACTGTGACTAATGCCGAAACTACGGAGAGCGAAAGATATACGAGACCCTTAAGAAAACTCACGACGAGGGCATCCAATGAGGCGGATAAAGATCGGTACCGAACAGCATACCAGGTCAGACCACATAAACTAAAAAGAAAATGAAACTTTATCGTTTGAACATAGGAAAGTACGTACAGGAAGTTATTTATTAGCGCCGCCATTGAATTCCTTCAAGTACAACAACTTTATATTGTGGTTGTGGTAAGTTGTGACGATGGTGATGATGACGGCGACATGCTGCGGTTGGAAATAGTTTAATAAGAATCATTTCTGTAGGACTTAAGTTAAGAGAAAGAGACAGAAAAAAAAGGGAAACAGGATGCATAAAAGTCAGTCAAGTATTTTAAAACTAATTTAATTCAAATTTGAAGAAAATAATCCTAGTGGTGTAGTTCTGAATTGACGATTAAATCCTTACCATGTGCAGCGAAATGAAGAGTGTACAGGAGGATTCCCCAATTAAATTTTACCGCGTTGTTTGCAGAGGGAAAATCTTTGCTATAACTTAGTGGAATTTATGAATTTGATTATAGTTTTGTCCACGGTAATTTGATGTATACATTCGTGCATGCTTTTCTTCAGCATCATCTTATATTTGCGCTCTGTTGGCTCCCTCTTCTGAAATATACTTCCCTTTGTTAGTTATGGCCATTGCACGATTACTCGCAGCACAGGACAACACCTTTCGCGTCCTGCAGAACTCAATCACGAGCCCCTAAAAGTCTTATGAGTGATCGAAGAAAAAAATATTTCAAGGTTAGCCGCAATTTCGACGCAGTGCCTTAGGTACATATTAATAATATGTACCTACAAATTGAACTCCCTACTCTACGTTCCTTCAAATTAAATTTAGAAAAGCCTAAAAAAGATTCAATAACGAATATTTCAGCATGCAAGAATGATGTTTCCCACAAATTTGGATGTATGGAAACTATGCCTCCTGTACAAAAAGGGTTCCAGGACAGTTTTTTGTCAATAAACTGAAATGTTTCGTTCATATCTTGCTTTTTCATATTTTTGAAACATTTGAAACAAACATGGCGTCGCACAAGTTTTTGGCCATCGTATTTCTTGTCAAAAATTTTGAAAGTAAAAAAATTGGCTTTAATGCTGCAAACGACACACATTGGGTAGTAAAATAAATAATTAGTATAAGGTATGTCCTCCTTCATTTTCTATACATTCTAATAGTGGTTTTTGAAACTTTCACACAAATTTAAGTCTTCACCTCGCTATCATAAAAAAAATTTAGGTAGTCTGCAGAAATTGCGTCCAACTTTCACTGCGTACACGTCGAATCAGCTGTTGCCTATTTTCGGTCTGTGATCTCTGTAGACACTCTTCCTTGATTTGGCCTACACATTCCCCATGAGGCTTAAGTCAGGGGAATTACTGGGCCGACCAATCCACATATTTGGAAAATGCTTGTAGATTGTCTCATAAGTTTTCAAATCACTATGCAGTATGCGGGACCTCGAAACGAAGTCTCTTCCTTACCGTCCCTGATTTGCTGGAGATTAATAAGGCATTGCAAAACCAAACAGAGAGAACACTTACCCTGTAATGTTCTCCATTAAAAGACATTGATTGCTGAACAAAGTGGCTTTTTTTCGCGACTACTTACCCCGGTAGGTACAATGTTTTCTAAGTAAAATTTCGGGGTCTATTTGCGAGATCGCTGAACCTCACTGTCCACTTCTGTCATTTGGGTTAAATATAATAATAATATATTAAAATATATGTTCGTAAGCATCGTTTCACCGCGGGCATCGTCATCAGTAAATCTGAGGATTTTCAAACTTTGGCCGAAACCCAGTAACCCTTGAGTGTTCTTTCATGTGTTGTCTATAGACTTGCCGACCCCAGTTGGTGGACCGGATGTATCGCCGAACGATTTCCATCGAGATGTTTTAAGTGGCTACTGCGAGCTGTTAAGCCGTTTCGTCCTGTTGGCGTTCCCGCACCTGACCTACTTTCAGCCAGTATTTGAATTTTCCTTTTCGCTTCTGCTGAAACAACCGACGGTTGACTACTTCTTTGCATGATCTCCAAGTTTCCTTCACCAGCATTGCACCATTTTTTCTCGGGGTTCTCGCTAACCCTAAGTATTCTGCATTTATCGCTGCAGCTGTATCCCAATCAAAAATGCACTCAGTGGCAATATATTATTGAATTCGCCTTCTGACCATTATCATCCGAAAATAATTCCAAGCCAATTCGTCAACGATTCACAGATGACTAACCGAATCTGAATGGATTAATTTCTTTACTGTACAGGAGTACAAATCTTAAGCTATTAAAAAATTACCCAAATATTTACGAGTTTGCATAACTTCCTCTGCGAATTTTCGCACCAATTTTGCTGAATCTTTACTTGAACTCAATATAATCGTTTTATCGAGCGCGCTTGACGCTTGAAATCCTTAGCACTGAAATGGTTAATATGAACAAAGAACTAAGTCTTAACTTTAAATTCACTCACGATTGCTTAGAATTCAATGGAAATTCACTCCATTCCGATTTGACACAAACTTATGTCACTTGTTTTTTCAAATCCTACATCTGTATTTTTCGCCACTATTTTATCTTATCCGTTTGCAGTAACAAGCGCTAACTCTGCGAACAAACTCTCAATCTAACTGTATACGTTGTCGATTTTGCAAATGTTACTGTGACTCTTATTGTTACTACCTCACTGCACTACGGCCTAATTACTAAAAAGCGTTGACATTGCCAAAGTGCACCACGAAAGTAGATATACGTATTCCCCATATAGCAGAGAGCTTTTCAAGGTAGAGAGCTTCGAATTCCAGCGACGAGGATGGCTGGAGATATCACGATGGTTAGCTTCCTGAGCTTAAATAAATGTGAGAATAATGTTCCTTTACGCTTTCTAATGAAATGGTATTGCATTTATTAATAAAACTAATTCTGCTTTAAAAAAAAAGTAGTCGCTGGAAAAGTGTGATCGAAGAACTATAATTGCTTGCAGCATAAAGCATTGAGAAATAAATTTCTAATATAATTTAAACCGTTTCATTTTGACATGTAGAATATCTCAAAATGTTATAAAATATCTTTCAGTATCTCAAAACTTAAAATGGGGAAAAGAGTCCGTAGGTTTTTAAGACATAAACCAAAGTTTTTTTATATTTTAACTGAATTTGATTGAAGTAAACGTGTATCATTTGGATCAATCACGATTCGGTATTTTATGTTCTTCGGTTTTCGTTTTGTTTGTTGAATTCTGACTGGAAAACAATGGTAAGATTGACGAATCTTGAAGATAACTTAACGCCAGTAAGTTAGTTGCGCAATAATAAAAAAAGAATTCTGAAGAATTAACCTTTACTGTCGATGCATTGGAAAATTCCCAGCAGAGGTCCCAGGAATTTATTCAAGATTGGTTGGCATTGATATCGGTGGTCTGACATTTTCATGATGGAAGATTAAGCATCTTCTATTGATCAATTCTGGCAAACTTTTTTTTACATTCCTTTCTGTCATCTAACAAGCTAATCACAGGACAATTAGAATGGATGATTTCTCATGCTGCATAAGCGTAGAGTACACGATTTCCTTGTCCTTCCAAATATAAAGCATCAACTTCCTTGGCGTCAATTCAGGCTGTGCAATCTAGTGAAGACATACAACTCTCTTTTATCTTCGCACCATTATCGTACGCTATCCACTTTTCATCACCTGCTACTATATTTGAAGGAATCGTGTGATTTAGATCCATTTCAGTCATACTTTTCTGCTGAAAATTCGATCAAAGAAATTTTGCATGGTTAATTTGACTAGCACCCAATCGTTCTGGTTTACTTTGGTTTAACTCAGCAAATCTGCAGAGAAAGCTTTCTCTTGCTAGAATGTTAATACCGGTGTGACAGTACCCTTTGATCCGCATAAATGCGAAGAAGATGCTTGATTTTTGTCATTAGCTTTTCTAAATTTTTCAACGCTATATTGTAGAGTTCCAGGTTTGATGCCATATCTAGAAGCTCAAACGGTGTTTTGTTAATTATATTGGGATAGATTGATACTGTTACGCAGTACATTGTGCACATAAATCTGCCCCATACATTGTTGTGTTAAAGAACTCTAGAATAATATTTCAAAAAACAAGTTGTACTGTTGAAATTAACTGATTTATTTGAAAAATTGGACGAAATTATTTATACTTGATGCTCTAACTTGCCTTCGATATAAATAGATCTTTGCAAAATGGTAGGGAAGATTGCTTAAACTCTTTCATATTTCAGGTGTTGTTTTAACTTGACTGCACTTAAAACACGTTTATTCTTGTCAAATGCCATCGGATAACTGGTTGCGAGCGCGATCGCACTGGCTACATTCGCACATTGAAAGGCGCGTTTTAGAGATTTTATAACGGGAATCGATTAAGTCGATTATGAAATAATGTACGTGTATGTATGCGCCCCTGGTATTATTGTGGTTCATCTGAGACAGTGTCCAAGCCTGTCTGCGGGGACTTTGTCGAGACAGAAAAGGATCAGCTGGGTCACCATAGCTATTGAATAATCGTTCCGCAGTGGAGAGGTTCAGGTAAAGAACCTCCTATCTGTGAAGAGGATAGATCGATATAGAAACCGTTTCAACAATGGATCCTTGCTCTTTGTTTTCGGGAAAAGTGGATGATCAATCAGCTAGGCCTATGTAGACTGAATGCGTAATCAAGCAAGGACGTGGAACGACCAAAAAATGAGGGGATTAACAATTATCTGATGCAGCTGTTCAACAAATTCGTTCATTTTCAGTCGTCCTGGACATGATTGTTGATGAAGCTGATTTTATCTTGACTCTTTGACCAGTTAATCGCGCATTATTCCTGCCGCATCACCTTTAAGTGTGGAAAGGGGGAGAGTGTGGAAAGGGAGAGAGGCACTCTTACATGTTGAGAAGAAAATTTTTTATGCTGTTGTCAAAGCAAAAGGACTACGTAATTGAACTTCTACTGATTTCAATCAAATTTTAAAAATAAAAGTGTATTTGCCTGCGTGCAAAATATCACACATCATTCCTAGTATGTATGTCCTTTCACACCTTTAGTGCTTTCGCAACACATTTTCCAAAGCTCAAACATATCAATAATACAATTTGGCATGCATTTTTAAGTTAAATTGATTGATTCGTCGTGATGCGCATCCTGTACAAATGATACTGTCTGTAAAAATAACATGGAAAGTTTTTCCATCTTCAATTTATAATTTTTGTAAAAAATTCAGTGATTAAAGTTTGCATTTGTGTACTGAAAATATAATTTTCAATTCAATTGGAAACAGCAGTGCGTCCTTGTACGTGATTTATCGAGTGAAATTCAATGAAAATTTTACAGCGTCAGAGTTGTATAGTTATTGCTATAATTTATGTTCTTTGTATGTATTTAATATGGGTATTTATTGAGGATATTTTCATCACTAATTTGTTGCTTTTCAAGCAATTGTAAGGAAATATGATTTCGCAATGGAAATTCGCGATAAATTTGTTCAAAAAAACTCTTAATGAAAATTTTTGAAAAATACAGATAGAAAGCATTTCAATCATTGATGTGTTGTAGTTAAAAATTGTGGGTAATTATCAAAATTAATTTGATTAATGGAGCCCTTCAATGTCCTTTGTAAATAAATATAATAGCTTTAATACAAATGTTGCTGTACAATATGTACTGGCATTTTTTCAACTGGACTCTAGCACTCTAGCACATGTGTTTTAAGCATTTGATGTGTCCATTAACGTTCATGCATGTAAGCACCCTTACGGTGGTCGGGGAAACACATCCTTTTTTTACAAGTTACTATGCACTACACGTTTTTGCAAGAAAGCTGTTCTGTGAAGAATTCTAGACTCAAATATTGTTTTGTTTCTCTTATAAAGACATGATTTTCTTTCCAATAACTGTATTTTTTCTTTAATAATATAAATTTAAGGAAATTCAGTAAACACGAAATCGTGATTATACTTCTTGCAATAATTAAGCCTTAAATAATAGCCAGGGTGCACCACACTCCTTGCTAATGTTGATCGACTGTGCCATTAATTGATTGCTTTAAAAGCGGGTTGTTATGCCTAACAACAGTCTGTTCAAAAATGAAAGTGTTTTGTTAATCACAAACAACCAATATTTACTTACTCTAATTCACAGATGAAATTCAGACAATGTGTGTCCAAAAACGACGACTCAACGTCTGGATGATTTTTTTGCCAAAAAAACGTGAAAACCCAGATTTAAACATTGCCTCTTGTCTCTATAAGCGCCGCCTCGCGGTCAAGCAGTTTTCCTGACCGCTATACTTTTTTGATTGATTGCGCCATCTATTGTGTTCCAATGAAGCCGCTATTCGAAGACAGGTCTCAAAACCCTGACGTCAAAACGGGTATCAGACCTATATTGAGCAGAACCGAACTTACATCTATCTAAGATGAAGACGCGAGACAACCATTAAATAATCAGATGAGGTGTAAATGTTGTTTGTCAAAACAAGGACTACGTAGCAGCAGTGCTCTGTCTGCTTGAGGGCGATGTGCCATGGACATCGCGCGTACTTCTGCACAAATTTCTAGGTGCAACTTAAAATTTTCATTCTAATGTCAAAAATATTTTTCTTAATATTTATAATTATTTAACACATTAGAATTAACTTTTTGTAACTTCGTACATGACTATGTTTCGAAAATTACCTATCAATTTTTTAACCATGGTCGATGAACTTCATTTTCAAAAATAAATATAGATTTTAGAAATCTAGCTGTCGGGACAAGGATTGCAAACTTTGTGGAAGTACACATTGAAAAACCGTCTTTATGGTAATTTAATGGCTATTTTTGAATATGTACTACCACAAAGTTTGGATTGTCACATTAAAAATTACAGGAAATACGAAGCAGATCGTCAAAAAAGCTGGTTTTACGCACTTATTTCGGCAATTCTTAACTATAATTTAGTAATTCTTAATCGAGTTGGAAGGCTTTTTATAAGACTATTTAATGCAGTGACGGATATCTCATTCCACCCTACAAATATCCTTTGTCCTCCTCAGACTTTCCTCACTATAATAACCTACAAATTTTCTATAGGGTTTAGACCACGACATAAAACTGGCCATTCGAAGACCCCATTCGTTTTTCTTCTAAACAGGGATCACGACCCAAGCAGACAACAGACATCCAATCGGGGGACATCCAGATGACTTCTTTGGTATCGTTTAATTGCATTCGCGAATTCTTTTTGAGTATTTCCACAGTTCAAGTCAATAATTCTTTCTTTTTCAATGTAACCTAAGTTTCCTCGTCGTGGCAGTGTAGGAATAAAGAAACTACTTAAAACTTCTACAAAATCACAATTTTTTCAAAATTCCGATAAATATGCACTTGCAGATCTTCCAATTATTAAAACTTTCTATAAAAACTCAAAATCTACCCCACAAAGTGTCCTAGCAAACTCCGAACGACGTCTGACCTTAAAACTATTCACAGCTGCAAAAAGATTGCAGCGATTTCTAACCTTGAACTTAGTGCGGTTGAAAAAACGAGACAAGTAGATAATTGGACTGTGTGTAAAGTTTGCATCGTTGCAAATGCAAACTTCAGACACCTTAATTGGAACGGTTCTCTGGGATAACCCAAATAACATGATGAGGCATGCAAATTCATTTCCTAGCGCTTCTTTGGAAAAAATGTGAAAAGTACACTTAAGTTTATAATGTTTCACAGTACCCTATATCCTTCAGTTTATAACATATTCTTATTTAAATGCTTCCAATTTTTAAAAAGGATCCGATCAGCAAACGACTGGATAAAATTAAAATTCTTCAAAGGTTCGTTTCTTTCAACAAGTTTCTGTTTGATCAATATACAACCCCTTGATCAGGAAATTCCAATAATTTCTGTTCCCTTTTTATCATTTTCAATTGATCCCCCAACGAACTGACCACTTTATTTCCAATTTTCAAAATCCCTCACTCAAAGAAAATATTTAATAACTCAAATCATCACTCCACGTCGCTTTAAACTCAATCCATCTATACAGCCGCACGTTTTTCATCTCATTTTCAAAACATCTTAGCCCAACAAAATATCACAATTTATATATCCACAACTTTTATCCTTAAAAGTCCTTCGAACAATTCATTTCAATCATATCTGCAGATTGTTGGCAGGACGAAAAGGAAAGAATAGTGGAGAATGAGAGAGAAAAAAATAAATAAAATGAAATAAAATCAATCAATACCTCGCAGGGTGATCAAGAGGATTTGATGAAAATACATTTATTGCCTGTAGCACTCTTTACTCCTCAATAACAGTCAGCGGATCTGATGTCTGTGTGCGCGTGTGAGTGTCCTGGTTTTTTTTTTTCATAGATTCCCTCCAACTTCTTCATCATCGTCCGTTTATCTTTCATTTCTTTATTTTTTGACACATTCCACAACCGGAAAACTAACGACCGGCGTTTCAATATGCTGTAGAAAAGATGAAGATTGAAATTGACAATATTACCCTCTCCAAAAATGTGTCTGCCCATCCTTTTTGGTCTTTGGATGGGAATGCTGTTGCCTGTTGTTTTGCGCTTACATCCTTCTTTACTTTAAGTAATACTTTGCCATACTATATTCTGAGTAAAAGACAGCAACTTGCTTCTAGGATCTTTACAATAAGTCACGCCTTCAATAA
Organism: Stratiomys singularior; assembly: GCA_954870665.1. NCBI lineage: Eukaryota > Metazoa > Arthropoda > Insecta > Diptera > Stratiomyidae > Stratiomys > Stratiomys singularior. The sequence goes on along the minus strand of OX940881.1, from coordinate 27,266,349 downwards.
TATAAATCCTAACGCATTTCATCTTCAAGTTTTTATGTTTTTGTGTTTAGATGAAGCATTGACGGATACAAAAAGTGTAATGGAGGGTTGGTAAGCAAGTCCATGTACAATTTCGTTTATTGCTGCGATGTTGTGTTTGGGATAAGGGCAAATAAAATCCTGGCTTTCGTAGTGTAGAGCAGCTTAAGTACACTGGGATACATAAATGTCCGGTTTGATATACAGGAAGGGAGCCAGGCAGCTTTACTGTCGCATAAACTTAGGATTAGAAGGAGATATAATTTGAAGATATGTAATAGGACATTATTTGAATTCATGTGTTTGAAGGGTTGATAATGCTGGTGGAAAATTATCCATTCATTTACTTTAAGTTATTCTATGCAAGATCCACATCGGTTTTGGTTCAAAAAAAACTGCTGGACTGATTCAGTGAAGCGAATCAGCTTGAATATTATATATGTACAAACTCCAAACTCAAACCTTACGTTCTTCCATCTATTCATCCATCCTATATGTTGCGTTCACGAAAGTAATGTTCAAGGATAACATTTCTGACGAAATCACGTTCATTTGGAGAAGGACCAAACATATCTTTAACCACACAAGCCAGTCAGGACGAGTGCGAATATCAACGATAATTTGATACTGTTTAGTACAAACTGCCTGTGGATGCTTGTTGGATGCAGACACCTATTTCGAACATGGGCAAGAACGAACAGACAGAACATTTAATCCGAAAAAACGCTGCTTATATTATTGGAATTATTGGTATAAAAAATACGAAAACCTGCGATAGTTGTACTTTCTAGCTAAGGCCAGGATATAAATTTTAATGTATAAGATGAAATAACTTAGAATAAAACTAAGAAATCTAAGTTCAAGCGATTAAAAGACAACTCAAAAAACCGAATGTCGTAAGCACAGGAGCAAGAAGCCGCAAAAGTGCAACACTGTCATTTTCATCCATGAAGAGACTGTTGTGTTTGTTTGAAGCCAAGACTCAACCGCAGGATCTACACAACATAAAAACATCAGTATTCATCTACGAACCGTTAGTCTACTAAACGTTATTACATGAAAAATCAATCATGTGGTGGAAATAAATATCTACCTGATGTCCTTTGATAAACACATCCTAACAGAGGATTTAACGGGGATAACATTGAAACTCAGGAATAGACCGATTAAAACTAAAATTAGCTAAAACCTATACTCAAACAGGTCTCGTCGACTTTTTTGAATCCACGAGGAGAATGGTCCTGCGAATCAAAAGAAAATAGCCGTAACCCAACCTGCAGAGTACATAAACATTTTTGACAGCATGATTCTTCCGGTTCCGACAACGAAAAACAACACTGAACCTAACCTCAGAAGAGATTGAAACGTTGGCCTACAATGAGAGCTCTAAAACGATTGAGAGTTCCGAAGCCAGAATAGAATTTCACTCGTGGATAATCCACAACTCAACAGAAGAACAAGCTAGGCAAATATACCACAGGTTTACTGTTGAATATTTTACAATGAATGCGGCTACAAACACACTAATAAGGAACCTCAGCGTTAGATAACACTTGCTCTCGAATCGTGAGGTCACACTGCTGGTTCAGTACCATCACAGCTAGTGTAGGATTCTTGGCAAGCACCCAAAAAACTGCACCTAGCCAAAAGGTAGTGAAACCAATTTGAATGTGTGAAAAATGTCATGGGACCGATTTTTCATTTACCAAAATTTTTGTAAACAAGCTTTCTATCTGTCAAAAACGTAACGAATCGGAATGGTCTTAATCTTTGATTTGCCTATTCGAAATTTTTCCTGTCGACGTTATAACGAAGTGTGCCACTCGTCGTTAGTTGCTTTATTTCAGGATTATACTCAAATATCCAGGATTCATCACCTGTGATCACACCATTGAAAAACGCTTGGTTGTTGCCGATGCTCTCAAGAAGATCAACGCATACCCTTCTTCGATTGTCGTTTTCTTCACTTTAGAGTTTTTTCGGTATCATTTTAGCATCAATTTTTCGCATGCCCAAATGTCTGGTAAAATGTTATGTACGGTGAAAGTGTTTAAACTTAACAGTTAGCTCATCTTACTAATTGTTAAGCCACGGTGTGATCCCACAAGAGCCCTCACACTTTGAAGGTTTCCGTCAGTTTTTGAAGTTGAAGGTCTCTCTGCTCGATTTTGATCTTTAACGATTTCTTGGGTTTTCAAAAAGTGTTTTTCCAGTGAAAAACTTGTGCGCTTAATAAGCAATGTTCCCCAGAGACTTGTTTCAATTTTTCAAAATTCACAATCGCGGATTCATCAAATTCCGATGCTAGAATTTTGCATCACACAGCAAAACCTCAAGTTCACTGATAGCACCATGGAAATTATTGTGCTAGCTGTACAGTACAGCTAACTCTGACTGAGAGAGTGCCTGTTGTGAGTGCCAAACAAACCAGTTTGAACCAGGTTGATAGGCATAGTGTTGCCAGTCACATAATTTGTCTCGGACACCTCATGAATGGGAACGAAGTAGCATACGACTTAGCAAGAGCAGGTTCAGCCGTTCACAATGCAGTGAAGATCGTCTCAATGACAGTGCAAATAGTAACATAGTAAGATAAATAACATGAGAGCAGTTCTAAATCAATATTTGGAATTAATATTGGCAGTTTCCTGATATTATTTTATTGCTGCCCCCGTTGTTTACTTTTATTGGCCCGACGGTAAGAAAAAGTACCGGTAGATTCTAATGTCCTTCACAAATTGTTAATGTCCTAAATGGTGTATTTATACAACTACAGTGATGGTGCGCTCTTATCTTCTTTGCCATACGTCGCTATGACAGCTCAATTACAGTTTTGAAAAAAGATGAGGTGGAATGACTATCATGTGCTCAATCGTTTTCGTTTCAAAAATTTTTTCTGAGATAGTTTTGGTGTTTCACTCTTAGATATTTCTGACAAGCTGGAATATCGTCGCCGATACAATTAAAATGCTTGCTCTTGGGAAATAAAACTAACAAACCAAAGCCAACCTGGATATTTTCTGTATTATTACAGTCATATATTTTGTTGTTGGGTTTTGGATTTTTATTTATTTTGGAGATGAATGCTTTTCATAAACGGAATATACAGCTCCCATCAGCACATGATTTATTTTTGTGATAGGGAGATGAAGGTTGTTTACTCCCTGGGACTCCCAGACGCGCAAGGCTTCTGGACTACCCACTAGGGTTTGGCAGGCTTCTGCCAAAGAATATTCTGAATATTTATTTGAGCAGTACCGTTACATTGATGATTTTTTTTGAAATTATCGATAAACGTCAAAAAATTTAATATCAAAAATTTTATGAACTCTATACGTCAAAAAAATTTTACGTGCACGGTTTTACAATGATTGGTTTTTCAATAAATCACGGTTCTCATTCATTATTGTTTTGATAGTGCGTTGAGGCAGCACATTGCTCGTTTGAAACATTGTTTACTAGACTATCGTTTGTTCACTGGACTAGTAGTCGTTAGCAATTTTTTAAATCATGCTACGCATGATATCACCATGGGTGCTCTCATTTCTCTTGCGTTTTTGGGCGCAGTCCTATGCATCGGAATGTATTCCTTAAACGACATGTGCCTTCATGACATTTGCTCAATAAATTCCAATTGTCAAATGAAATTGCCATCTGTCAAATTGTGTTCTGTGTTGCTTCCGCAAAGATGAGAGAGAATGCGAGGAGTCTACGGATAGAATGCGGTTTCTTTGCTTTACGTAGCCGACTGACTTTTTCAAAAAAGGTTATCATTTAGCTAGAAAATATGCCAGTAAAAGCAAGGAAAACTATATCAGGATCCGTAATGTGTAGAGTTTCTCTTTTTTCTAAGTGATTAGCAAGGAGTAAGTTTTTTCAGGAGATCGATACGCTCTTAGATACAAAACAGGTGCAAATCAGTATTAGCTAGTGCAAACTCTCTATTTAATGTTGTTTATTTTATTGAAAATATTTTCCTGTAATTTTTTTTTTGCTTCTGTTCTTCCATCAAATTGCTGGTTGCTGAAACTTATAAGTCTCTAACTAGGACTAAATTGCATAACCGCTTGCAATCATGTTATAATCGTTTCAAAAGAATTTCTTCTGCCACAATTCCTTTGCACATTCTTACAAACTGAGACTTCATAACCATCTGTGAAGTAATTGTTACTCAATTTGGACCCGGAACTGCTGACCCATTATCCTTTAAAATGATTTCGGAATTGCTGAACTTTAGTTGTTGCGAAGTCAAAAGGATGCTTGCAAATTTTTCCAGTTTGCTCATAAGAGATTACTTTTTTACTTTTTCCTTCCAGTGTCCTTTTTAGTAGCTTTTGCATTTTCAGTAAACATGTCTAGGTATCGTTTTGAAATTGGTTTACTATTACTCTATTACTGTCCTTACAGTTCTCTTTGCTTTAAAAAAAATTCTACGTTCTTAAATTTTCCCGATATAATCTTCTAATGCTCATTTATTCGAGTCCCTAAAAAGCATCTCTAAACCTGAAAAGTTGTCGCAACCTTTTTTTCTTCTGCGCTGGAAAAGCTCAAAAGCCAACCATTGAATATGATGGGAAAACTAATGACAATATTTAGTAGCAGATTATGAAAAGCCAAATAAACGATTCAGCCGGTCGGCCTAGCATCATTCATCCTTTCAACTCCTTTTTCACTCTCTCTGTCTCTCCATCTCTCTCTCTCTCTCTCTGACCCGGCTCCGTACTTCCTTTCATGAAAAATTCATAACTAAATGAATTTCTTCGCTACGAAAACTGAAGAACGAGAAGAACAGAAGGAACTCTGGTGATACGTCTAAGTTATATGCCCACAATTGAATGAGGATGAATGAATGAATCAAGGAATCTTTAAATCTGGCCAAGGTTTTTCTTTTCTCGTCGTTAATGTAGGAAGGCGCTTACATGTATGTATGTCAGCAACAAAAAAATTTTTTTTCCATCCCCTTTACAAGATTGGCCTAAAGTCATTTTCGCATATCCAGGGGTGGGCTAGAAGAGTATCCTGTACCGTTGTACAGTAAGGCGAGAATAACCCGGCGTAAATGGATAAAATGGATAGAAAGAAAGTTGTCTTCATTCACAGCTTGAAGAAAGACAAAAAATGAATGGCGAAGAGCGCATATAAAAATTCTTTCACATTTTTGCACCCCATTTTTTTGTCTATATACAAATACTTTGTATGTATGAAACAGTCTCGAGTAAAGGTACTTAAAATGATGATGATGATGAGGATGATGATGATACTTTACTGTAGACTATATCTTTAAGTTGTATGAAAGATTTAAGGAGTATGGTGCAATGCCTTCTTGTTTTCCTTCGTACTGTATGTTGTCTTATTCATACATTCCCCTCACTTCGATCCATTATTATCATTTGTCGTCCTTTGGCCTTAAGGCTAGCAATAAAGACAATTTGAAGCATTCAATGGGGGCAATGCTTTTCTTATTGGTTGTTTTTCGTTGCTAGTACTGGAACTTTATTTTATTTTTGATTCTAAGAACGAAAGGAGCATCAACATGTACAAATCGATAAACGGCGAAGATAAGGACTTGTTTTTTTTGGTGTCAACAAATTCTTTTAGTGACGACGACATTTAGAAGGATTCGAAAAGGAAAAAAACCACAAGTGAGCAACCTAGTTCTTGCTTTGTTGGGGCGTTCGCCAATTAATGATACAATTTCAAGTTCGAGTTCAATGAATTGAAATCGATTAAACGAATTCTTTTGAAAATCCTTTGTAAAATCAACCGGAAAATATAGAAAATAACCGCAGATTTCGGATAAAATCATTGTCTTTCTTGTTCTTGTTGAAAGTCTGTGCAATAAATACACGAACTGAGGTCCTACAATTTTTAAATGACATCATGGTTGTCCCTGTCATAGTATTTCCCTTTATAGGAGCACATTTGTTGTATCAGTGTTTCAATTATTCAAAAAATCCTTGAAGGCTGTAAAAAGTCAAGCGATCCAACTGTCAAATCGCGTCATGCTATAACGTCATCATCCCCATGATCTTTTGCGTTTCGGGGACAAACCGTTTGCAGGCGTTTGAGTCTGGCGAAAGAGAGGCTGACCTAGCATTTGGATTAATAACTTCAGATGTATTGTTCCGACACAAATTTGATCGCTCCCGATTGCCTTAGCTCTTGGGTACCTCAACATAGGCGGCACTATTCACTTTGCAAGCTCATCAGGACGTGGACGTTCTCATCAGGACATATTCACTCTTCAGGCCCTTTAGGGAGAAGTTCATGGTGGGTAACATTATGAATATGAAAAAAGGTGTCTGGAAGTTGAATCGTTGCTAACGCTGTCAATTTTTTGCACTATTTGTTTTTGGTAAACGATTAAACTGAAATGAAAATCTACTACAATGCTAGTAAATCGAGAAAAGCAAAATGCGAATAAAACTAATCAAAAATTTGAGTCAATTTTTCCAAAAAAAAAAAAACCTTCAAAAAGTTAAGAAAGAAGAGGACGTTGCAACTTCAGACACCTAAATAAAAATCGAGTCGAATAACCTTGTTATTTGGTCTAAATTTTCGTAATTTGTTCATTTGTTTTTCCATATCCTTTGCTAACCATTCTTAGCTTTGTGTTTTCAGCTGGAAGGCGAACTTAACGATGAGATGTTAGAAAGTATAAGACAGTTCCGGCACACACATTTCTTAACCTAAAATGTATTCTTGGAAACATGTAAGCATAGTTACCATCCGGGCATCAACACATTCGGTGTTTTTGTTAAAATAGAATCTCAATCTCGACGTCAACACATACCCTTTACAAAGCTTATCCTAAATTCACCTAAAAATCATTATTTCATCTGTTAATTATTCTTAATTCGCGACAAGAGAGAGAATGTATGAATCAAAGAAATTTATAACCTCTATCTCTACGCTTGTCAGTCTGACAGTTACTTATTCTATACAGGGTTTCCCACCAACAGATCAATCATTTCACCTGAGTTCGTAAGTTCATTAAATGTACGCAAACATTGAATAATACGTTAAAAATTTAAACGTCCGAACTATAAAGGTTGTTTTAGTCAAGTTTAGTTTAGGCAACATTTTCCCTACTGAGAATATCTAGCACTTATGAGATGCAAAACCCATATTTTATCGGAATTTGTTCCAGAATTTTTAACTGAAGATTAGTAGCTTGTAAATGATCTCAAAATATCTCATTCTTTAAACGGAGCCGTTGCTGAATATTCCTAGGAAAGCCAAAACTAATGCCGGATCGAGAATGATTTTCAAAAGTGGGACGCTTCCAGATAATCGCTTCCGAAATCGTGAATTTAGAATTGTATTGAGTGTGCTTATGGACCTTAAATAAACAAAGTAAGCGATTGTGCACCACTAAGCTCTGAACATCCCATTTCAGTATATTGTTGATCTATCTATCCATACCACGACTGAAGACAAAAACAACCGCTCCGATTCCGTGGCTCCGTGCGAGGTTTAAGTAATCCTTGGCGATTGCGACACAATAATCAGTAAAGATAAACTCACAGAGTGACAATAAAACGACATAATCTGGACGAAACATTAAAAATGCTCGTCCAGCATTCCATTTACATTTCATGTAGCAGACATTGTGCCACAATTTCGACATGCTTCCGACTTAAGCGCATCTTCAAGTGGACATCAACTTCCCCGGACAAAGCCAATTGCAAGAATCCACAATTCCAACCAAATCTGACATATTCAAATTCGACCAATTTCGATCCCTTAGACGATCATAATTATGCAATTTTGGTGCTGATAATTACCTGGTAGAGTCTCCCTATAGATACTAAGTCTTAAGAACTTTTGGGATTAAGTAAGCTCCTCACCGTGATTTCGGGATTAAAACTGACAGCAGCGTTTAAAATGAAAGTCAATCTGATCCAGGGTGTCGAGTTAACTCCTCTTTTTACAAACTCGACATAATGAAAACTTGGCTCATGCTGTACATCATCATCATAAGAGTATTGGTATGCAAAAACCTGACCATACAGTCGCGGGAAATACCAATTTAGAGAACATGGACACGTTCTAGCGACTTCTCTCTTCGTTGTTATGAGGGCTCACCTTAATTGGTGAAGCCTTGAGCGTAGAAGTTATTTTATGATGTTAAGCACGTTGAGCGTCAATTAGCAAGAGAATTCTAGTCTTCCGTAAGACGCAAGTTATCTTGAAGCGACTTTATTTTCCGAAAGTCCTTAAATTTATCTGCATATAAAAGATCAAAGACAGCAGAAAAAGAAGAGGACCCAGAAAAGATCCCTGAGGGGCACCGGATAACGGTAGAAAAAGAATGGATGCTGTACAACAGGAACTATTGCCATACGATCGAGCGGATTGGTAGAATTATATCCATTCTTTGTCCTTAGCTTTCACAATATGGTCTGCAAATTTCTTCCGAAGCCTATGCTGCTTAGGACAATGAAAGCCTTACGGATATGATGAGGAATAGCAGGACCCTCAGGACCAGAACTAATGTTCGGATTCGAAGAGTCAAGTGGCATTTCAATTTTAAAGAGGTTAGTAGACAAAGAACAACCTTTTTGATTACTAGTGATTCCGCAAAAGAATCGACCAATTAGGAAAGAGAAAATGTGGAAGAGAAGAATTGTAATTACTAAGGACTAACTGATTAGACTATTGAATGCCACTTATTATCCACAAACAGTCTCTTTTATTCAGTATTTTCATTCAATAAATCTATTACAAGAATAAGCGCCCATATATTTTTCCTTATGGAATTTTCCCATTCACACATTTCCCGATTCATTTTTTCGCTTCCAATCCTCTCGACATATTTACAACAGCAACAGCGGCAACAATGTCGCTCGTCATTTATCATCAATCAACTTTTCCTGTGATATTCCATATTAGGAATTATAAAAGACAGGGAAGCATAGAATACTCGCGCGTCATTTGATGAACTCGATTACAATATACACTTGTGGAACGCAGTATGTTCAATATTTTGATTGTCTGCTTCGAAAAGAATAACACAATGAGGAGCTTGGTGGTGGCGGCAAATGGGAAGTCAATGGGATTTAAATTGGCTCCCTAGTGTCTTGTCAAGGGAGTCGTTCAAACCATTATGAATCGTTTAAGAGATTGTAGTCGATTGGGTCGTGAAAACCCGATTTATAAGAATCAGAAAAGCGTTGAGGAACAATTACGAGTCCTGATTCATTATTGCTAATTTTGATTAATGAAAAATGTGTTCACTGCGTTTGTAATCTTGAAATTAGTCGAATTATTCCTGGAAATATTTATTTTCCAGACATCGAACCTAGTTTGATTGAAGCACGAGAAATGTATCAAAATATTTATGACATGCACTGTATCCCGATTCAAATATGGTTTAGTATAAGCGATATTATTCAAGCAACATGTTGAGATATTATCACCATCACTACACTATTGAATCGCGTCATATATTCAGGATACAATAGATTTGAATGGAACTCCGCCCAAAACATCGTCAGCCCGAGTAGCCTATTCTCGGGAGAATGTGTGGTATGTGTAGAATTGTTATGTGTTCTTCGCACGGATAACGTTTCCGCAATATCTTCCAGCAACAATGTCAATTCACATGACGAATCGATTTTCATTTGATTGATGGTCGTCCCAAACGTATTGCGATTGCAATCATTTAAGGGTCGAAACATTGGCAATCATCCGAGAGAATAAGAATTTCAATGATGATATTATATATAGATTTGCTATTTTGGTTTGATCCTAGTTGCACGGATAAGCAGACTGGCTTCGTATCGCTATCGTATGAATGGCGTATGAACTGCTCACTGCAACAATTTATTAAAGGACAATAATTGTCTGCATTTGAAAGCTATAACACGGCGATTAGAGTGTGCATTAAAGCGGAATTCCTATTAGGATATCCCAGAATCGAGGGGGTTAAAAATTCACTAGCCGATTATATACAGACATTATAGATTGATATAAATAACAGCTAGTCTTTCATATTTTCAAAATAATTTGACATTTGGTGCCATTCTGAGTATTGAATTTATTTTCGACAATCGTTGCCCAACAGAGTACGACCAACTTGGCACGTTGTACCTTGTGCTCTAATATTCTATTCTATCTAAAACTTTTCTATATTAGCCTTTGAATTGACGTCATATTTGCCTAAACAATCGTAATTTCTACGCTACATGTGACATAGCTTTATTCGCGAGAGGTCCGAGAATTACGAAGAAACGTAATAAACTGGTTAATAAGTTTATGGGTTTTGCCATGCCTAAATATACTACAGAATTGGAAAAGCGCAAAAATAAAAACAGGCAAACAAAAAAGGATAATCCTGAGAGATCAAAATTCTTTTAATAAAGAAAAATAATTACTATAAACATTCTCCTACGCCTGTCAACATCGTTGATACCGTGAAATCCAAGTTTGCTCTTGGTCTTCAGAAGAAGTTGCCTTTATTCGTTTTGATCCTGCACCCTTGCATCAATTAGTGAAGACTACCAGAGATCTGCTATCAGCTGACACTGTCTCACCTTCATTTTCTCTAGTTCCGTACTTTATTCATTCCTTGTGCTGTTCACTTCAGCGATCAGTGAAGAAAAAATGGCTACTTTACTGTTCAGACATCTTCAAATAGGAAGATTGGTGAATATTGTCAAGGCGTTGTAACCATCTGTCCAAAACTGTCAAAATTACCCAAAAAATCTTCACCGCTGTAAGGCCGCCAATAAGTACTCACGAATTGGTAGGAAGGTAGCCAACACACACACAACACACTTATGAAGAGCTCAATCAATTAGCTTGCGAATATCGAGCTGAAGGCTTGCCTGGACATCACTAACACTCAGAGGAACACTAACTGCTCACTCACGTGAGCAGCTGCGGTTGAGATTATGATTTTTGACGTATAAAATCTCAGGTTGACATCGCTTGCGAGCGTCAAATAAAATATATCGTCGCAAGAGCTACCTTAGATCCTTGAAGAGGATTTTATGATTACAGAGGATACCAACACGGGCGAATTTCGGTGTCAAACGTAGAAAGAACTTGCAAAATCGATGTGAGCGACTCAATAAGTCATTTTATTTCGCCTGAATCTATAGGGAGAGGTCAGGAACTTGAATATCAGATTATAGATAAATTTTGCATAGCAAAAAGAGTCCTTTATAAAGCATAAAAAGTCGTCAAAATCCACTCCGAAGTCGAATATTGTTTGTTTGTTTGATGAAATCAAAAGAGTATCATAAATTAAGGTGTCTGAAGTTTCTATCGTTAAAAACGCAACAGTCTCGATTCGCAAAATTTTTCTTATTTGCCGACTCAAGTGAAAAACAAATAAACGTCGAGTCAAAATCACAAAAAAAGAAATTACAAACACCTAATTTAAATTGTCTACAACAATTCAAAACGTGGACAAAATTGAAGCCGTTGCATTTGCAACGATCCTAATTTCAGACAACCCATGAACTATGAGCTTTTAGCGAATCTATTCTAATCCCTGATTCCCCGTCTACTGAATATTACTAATATTCAACAAAAAAGGAAGGAATAATATTAGTTGACAGCGAATGGGACATGCTTTTTTTGTTTCTAAATAATACAACTTCATTCTGTAAACAGAATTTCATTTCCTCACATCGGGATCACCACGATAACTGACCGTGTATTCCTAGTAAATACTAAGTTACATTTTGAGTCCTTTGCAATATTCAGTTCCGTCCAATCTACTACTTAGAGAAAAGTTGAAAAAGCCACAAGAAGATAACAAGGTTAACATTGAAAACGACAGGCGACAATCATTCACCGATTTATTATGCACTGTTGGCGACTATACAACATTATGTGTCTTTTTGGCTCACTCGGCCAGATTGGGCTTGAATGGAAATGTAATTAAACGAAAGATGAGCAATGAAAGTGTTTTGAGTTGTTGAGAAACCCGAATTTTTGACCTTTGCTTTACTCGAATTTCCTTGGTCAGTAATTATTTTCTGGCTCTCTAGGAAAATATTTTGTATGAAATCGTTTTACTTAAATTTTATCGTCGTTTTATTGAAGAAAAATGTGGAAACAACCCATGTAGCAAATAAAGCGAGCTTTCCAAAATAAAGAGCTTTCATGGATTAAACGTCGTAAGTGAGCTTTCAAGTTTAAATGTGTGTGAGGTTATTTTTCCGGTACTATTTCATATATGAGCCATTATATTGTATAAATAAAAACAATCAGGAATAGCATCTCTCGTCACATTCGACTTTAGGTCCTATCTCCAACAAACTGCTTACAAATGCCATTGCATTTGGAAAGGTTTTTTCACGAACCGTTAGAGTGGGAGTTGGTTCGAAATGTTAGCTCTTTAAATATTTACACTCCGGCGCAAATGAACCCTTTTTTGAGAGATAGTCGCCATAAAAAATGCTATCAAGTGACATCATTTTTCGGTATGCAAAGTAAGTAAAAATTTTTTTTCCCTGGAAAAATACGAAAGCCCAAACCCAACTTTCGCAGGTGTCTGAAGTTTGCATCGTTGCAAATGTAACGCTCTCGATATTTTACAGTTTTTGACTTTCGGCGATGATTGTACTGCAAGCAAAAATTATTTCGTTGCAAATAATTCAAGCAAAATTTACAAAAACTTCAGTCAAATTATTCAAAAGAAAATTAAAAATGTGAACATATGATAGACCGTTGCATTTGTAACGATGCAAACTTCACACACCGACTTTCGCAGCCCCGACTAAAACTGAAACGAAGAACACTTGCAAGAAAGATTTTAGAAACAAGAAGATGACAGCAGATGAACTGGTTCAATGATTTTGTGCAGGGTTTTTCCCAAATTATGTCAATAATATTTTTTGAACAGATGGCGTTGCCTTCTTCTTGTCGTTTTTGATTGGTCACGAAGTTAGTTGTTTGTTATTAATGATCCGATCTCGACGAGATGGTCAGCGGGTCAGGTCGTCCGGCCTATTGTAATGGCTTGAGCTTGATAGGTTCATCGACTTCTACGTATGATCTGCCAGCTGCCAGTTTGATCAGCCTTACCACAGAGGGTGGTGGTATGTCGGTTTTTACTTCTTGTTAAGCATTTTTTCGACCTTATTTTGTAGGAAGTATCATCTGACGCTTTTTCAATGATAATGTCCATTTTGGAAATGGAAAACGTAGGAATTGTGGGTTTTTCAACGCATTTCCACCTTTTGCATACCTCTTCATTCGTCCTCGTAAAAGTCCAATGCAATGGAGCAGTGCTACGGCTATCCTTATGGTTTTCGCCGCGCGGTCAGCTCCAACGTAAGAACTGGGTTCGTGCTGCATCCAAACGCTGTCAGTATGTCTGCTTGTTAGAGGTTAATTGTCTTATTGTGTTTCTTCTTTCGATTAGTATCTGGATTGGCCGTCGCTTTTATTTTTGTTTTGGTTGCTCTTGGATTGCAATGCTGTGAATAAAAAAGAGATATATGTAGTCGCCATAAGGGTCATCTCTAAACGTAGGGAGGCCATGTAAAATCATTCCCACAAACTATCCGCAAAAAACTGCCACTCTAAGGGAAAATATGGGGAACTGTATTTGGATTTTAAGTTTTATCTGAACTAATATAGTGGTAGATGTTCAGAGGTAGATCAGAGGTAAACGGAAGTTAGTTTTAACCTTATTTAAAACATAAATTTAAAGGTCCGACCGTCAAACCTTTTATGAGAAGAGGACGTAGATGGAATAATTGTTCAATGTATGCTTTTCCCCAAGTACGTCAACAAGGTTTTTAAGGCTACGTTGCTCTGCCCAATGGAACCAAACAACTCCGTTGTTACTGAAACCGTTTCCACCTTGTTTGTACTTAATTATTTGATGGCAAGAAGGGAATAGTAAGAATTCGTTTAATTATTCATTATCCAAACATAAAACAGGATCGTCTTTTGCGTCATAGAAGGTGCAACAAGAGGACGCGGTCGGAATGTGCCCGAAGCACACGGGCGGTAATCATAAACCAGTAAATTTATCGCTCTGGTCACCAAACGATAGGACCTGAATTCATTGAATGAATCTCGGCGTCCAGGTGAAATCTCTCTTTGAGGGTTCCTCTTCTTAGTTACAAACCCTATGGGTCCGCCATTCGCAAAAGGACAAATTCAAGTAAGTTTGATCATTCGTGTGATTTATTATTCAAAGATACAACAGAATCGTCTTTGGCGTCTTCAAATGTACACCAGGAGGACGCGTTCTTAGTTGAAACCAAGCAATACTGGAAATAATCAGTTATCAGGAAATTTATCGCTCTAGGGACTAAACGTTTATGATTTCAGGCGTCCAGGCAACATGTTTCTTTGGGTCCGAGTTCCTTTTTCGGTGTTGCAAATCTTTTGAGTCCGCCAGTCGCAAAGGAACTAATTAGATGCAGCTAGTTCATTCGTTGGATTTGTTCTTCAAAGATAGTACAGGATCGTCATTGTCCTCCATCCCAAGAGGACGCTGTCCAGGTTGCTCTCTAACCACAGTAGTTATGGGAGTCATCACTAATCAGTAAATTTACAGCCATTACGACCTGAGTTTATTTATTCATTACGAACGTCCAGACAGAGTCCTCGTTTGTGTGAGGGTTCCTCTTCGGTGTTGCAAAATCTTTGATGGACTTTTTTGGATTTTGGATGACATTTTCCAGTAAAGATAGGGATTAGAATATTTCTGAAGTTAAACGCGCAGTGTGGACGATTTCGGTTATTGCGATTCTTAGATCCTTAGATCCTTCTCCGCATGGATTTCATTATAGCGACTGTTTCGGGGTAATCAGTGTTCAGTATAGAAGATGCATTCAGCTATTTAAGCGCCAAAAGCAACATGAATTTCTACGTGCGTTTCGGCTGGATCTCGATATCATATCCTAACATTATTACAAAATTAATAGGCATATTTTGTGTAATTAATTGTTATGTATTTGTTGTTTTCCATGGTGTTGCATTGCTCTCACCTTTTTCAACCTCTTTCGGCTCCCTTTACTACATTCTACACCTGTCGCGACACATTATTGTCATCAATTAGCTCAGTTCTTTATGTCGCGTGGTTTATTGATTGTAACGTGAAAACATCAGCGCTAATCAAACCAACAACAACAACTTTAACCGTGAGTTGAAGTCTTTATTTATGATAAATTTATGAGCGCGACTTTTTACACTTGCCCCTATGCGATTTGTTGTTTGCAAGGCGATAACAAAAAACGATGTGATCATTTCCAATTATGTTTTAGGGCTTGCTGGCAAAGAACGATGTCCCGAAACCAAAATGGCTTTTAAACGTTTCCAGGTCATGTGGTTCTTCCTTTCAACATTTGGAATCCAAAAAGGACGGGTTGTCATAACTTTTTCATATATCGTGCATTCTATACATTCATTCAAGGTACGGAATGAAATGGTTCGGAGCTGAATTGTAAGGAATGTCGTAACAATTTCCACCCTCGACGTTTACGGTAGGGAATGAATGATTTAAGTATATGAATTTTCCCGACGACAGAATATGATGTAATGGCGGTTTTCATGCTTGTTTGGATACTATAATAGAGCTATTGTATCCACTAAGCGATTGTAATAAAATACCAAATGGAAGTAGTTCAGTTTTACTACTATCTTATCTGAAAAGAGGAGCTTAAGCCACGAATGGGACCCTATTCGAGACGTGTATGCTGGCAATATTGCGAGTGTTTCTGCTGTATTTGGAGCTGTTACGAAAATCAAATTTGTTGGCCATCAGGACATGAAGTCTAGACAGCGAAACCCGTACTTTCTAGGTAAGGTTGTCATCGATCAACCTTACCTACATACTGTAAATTTCTCTTTTGTATTTTAACCCTTGCACGTCTAAACGCGGTGACGATAAGATAGTAGCATATTTTCTTTGCCGAGCTAGAGAAATAAAAGCGAGGTGGCATTATCGTTAAAACTCACCATCCTGTTGGAGTTTTTCTTGCAATGATAAGAGGATAATAAAAATGCCAATGTTACGATATTGTTACATGAATACTTTACTACCGTGAACATTTGAAGGAGTCAGCGAAAGCGATGCGATGAGATGAAGTCAAAATGTTGCAATGAAACCCGAGAAGAAATGAAATCCATTTTGATTTGACCCTGTGCTCCTTGTCGACTTTATGAGATTTTCACTCAAAATTTTTTATTACCTAAGCTTTTAATTTTGTGTACATTCCCATTATAAATGGTGTTGGTTGAAATTGCTTCTGACTTTTATAGTCTCGAGCGGTTCATGGCTGGCATTTTCCTATATGACTGGAAAATCGCTACAGTAGCAGCATCCGAATCGCTTACTTGCTTCATTTTATATTCCATTGTTTTATATGGTCTACTACCGAATGTTGAACGTTGAGAGTTAATAGAAAGAAAGCATGCTTTAAAAATCTTAATTGGGTTAGTAAGTGTTTTGAAAAGATTTCATGGCAGAGATGAAACATATTATGGCGGAACATGTAACGTGGCATTGTCAGATTGCTTAGTCTGATAAAAATAATTAAGAAGACACTAAGAAAATTTTAATTGAGGTATGCATGGTGAATATGCGATGGCTCCGAAGGGATTGTAATTAATTTGATGAAAAAAGAAACGTACATTCCTCGTGAATGAATGACACACTGAATGTTCCTTGGTTTGATAAAGCTCTCACACTTTGTGATTATTGGTAAATTAGTTATCCAGGATTATGATTTCAACGTTTGTTTAATGTCCAACAATTTCAGTTCACTTCTTTCAATCATATATGCACCCTTCAGACATATATGAACGTGTAAATTCAGCAATATGTGTACTATCTAAAGACTGTCTTGCAAGCCATGAAAATCTCTCTTATTTGTACTGTGCGTTAGGGTTATTTTCGTTGCAACAGCACAGCGTAGCTAACAAAGTGCTAACACTCTCGCGAGACGTCTCGTAGACAGAGATAGAAAAAGCGCAAGTAAATTTATATCTGTATCACGTTTTAACGCGAAGTCTTTCGTGTCTAACCCAAAAATTAGAGGAAATTCACCAATCCACCAATAATTCTTCTTCTCTTGGTTGAAGCCTCTTAGTTCGGGTCCTTGTCCGATGTATTAATACGGCATCTTGTAACGCACTAGACCGTGCAAGGGTTGTAACGGTCGACTTTTTGACAAAGAGATTTACGTTGGTATTCGATATGTCCTATTACTACCATCACTAAGCATAATCACCAAATTTAATATTTCAACAAAGCCTTGAATTATAAGCTATTAAAGCAACAGCCAACAAAATAAAGCAAATTTCAGACAACAGGATAATTTATGCATTTTTAAATGCATGTTTTTAAGAAATTTTCCTTGATAAAGAAACACAAGCAACAAAAGAATTTATAATTTTTTACAATATGAAGCTAATTTTCCTCAGGTGTCTGAAGTCTGCATCGTTGTAAACGCTATTATTTCACTTTACACTATTTTCCGACGATTTTACTGAAGTAAAAAACTCGAATAGAAAACTAAAATTGACACTAAAAGAGTGTCAGTAGAGGCGAAATCACGAAAAGAAATAGCAAAGATTTCATTTAAATCAAAAAATATCCAAAAAATCGAAAAAAAATCGAGATCGTCGCGTTTTCAACGATGCAATCTCTCGATCGAGAGATTTTCCTTAATTTGATTCTTCTTCTGTTTTCTGTCTTCTTCTTCTATTCTTCTGCCTGTTGGTTTTACCAATAAAGCAACGCTGCACCACCTTCATTTCGTTTTTTCATTGATTGTTATCACCCCTCTATCACCCCGCCTTGGGGCGCAACTTTTTGGGACTTTTCTTCGCTACCGTTTTTGAAAGTCCCACCTAGAATACGTCTCCATTCGCAGCTTCTTTTGAAACCTTTTTTCCTCGATCTGGCAACAGGAGGTTGCCAATTGTCCTTAGCTTTACCGCTGGGAAATGGATTTGTCAATAGTCTTCGGGTAAGACGCAGCTCTTTCGGTTGGCATTTTGCCTTCTGTCATATTCAATCGAATTCGGTCTAAGAGATGTTGAAACACACAGTTCTTGCCGCCTTCACTCATGTTCTTTGAAACTGAACTGGCTTTTCTCATTACGTTTAAGACGCTCATATTTAATGACTGTCATATCTCTTCGTTTCTGTCAAACACAGTTTGCTTCAAGAACGGAATCATCGGTGAAACCTACGATTTTCCACTATGTCAGCTAGCTGTTGAAAGTTGTCTGAGTCTAGTGTTTCTGGCTGCTATCTCCGCCGTGAGAGTTGATTTCCTTAATATTTTCTGGAATCAAGTCAACAATCTAAGTCCTTTATACCATCACTGTGTATTTGTATCTCGCGCTTCATTGGAGTTGCTAACGTAGGAGGAGCGGTCTGGTTTTTGGCCATACTGCAGACCTAAAAGGCTCGATTTAGACTTAATCACGATCTTTCCTAATTTTCTTCGTATGTCCGTCTTTTGCATGTCTTCCTTTTTGTTTGCCATCAGTTTTTGATCTCATACAAACAAATTTCAAGATATAATTTCATTTCAAATAATTTCATTCAATTTCAATATTCTATGATGTCATTTCGTTTGATGTCAATGTATGTTCAAAAATTCACTGTTTGACAGTTTTTTTCATACTTGAATACCATTCCATATTTTGTTGCTAGTTATTGATGACGGTAGGAATTTTTATGGACCGCGGGAAACGCTTTGATTTTAAATAAAAGACTGCAAATCTTTTTTGATGTCATTTGGTAGACGGCTCCTTTGACGTCCATTTATGTCAAAAAGCCGCTGTTTGACAGTTCTTCGAACTCGGATTTCCGTCACCGTATCGTCGCTAATTTTTGATTGCTGTAGAATATTTTCATGAATTCGGAAAGCACCAAAAGCGCCACAGTCATGATGAAAGAGTCTGACACCTATTTATGAGTATTTTAAAATGTTTGATCCCACCAAAGATAAAGAGGGGATTCGGTGAACACAGTATCATAGATCTAGGCTACCAAAACAGAAAGAATATTGGCTTTCATTTATTTTCTTCAAATTTTTTAACCTTCATATTGCATATATAACGAGTGTGAAGTTTGCACATCATCTGAACAAGTAAACCATATTTTTAATCATTTTGCTGGGTTCTTTTCTTTCATCTTCTTCACTACAGTATTGCAGCCTCTTCCATGCTTGCTTCTCGCAAAGGGTGCCTTCCTTTGTCGCCTCATCGTTGTCGTCCTCTAGAGTCGTAATTCGAGCAGCGACGAACTTTCTTTGTCGAGGAAATTGGACTAGTGTTTCGTTGCCTTGCGCAGTGGTCTCTGTGCTTTGATTCACTCTACAAATATCTTTTGAAGTATTCGTTGTTTGTCAATACGATTCACAGTATCTGGCCATTGAAGCTTCCGCAGTCTTATAATGTTTGAGGCCAAATATCAAAGTTTGTCAAATATTCTCTTCTCCTTCTTCTTGTCGCTAGACAACACTACAGCCGCTCTCGGACCTATACTTCTCGGAGACAGTGCCTCCAAATTTCTCGCTATATGGTTCGCGTCCTCCAGTTTTCCGTTTCCAATTTTCAGAAATCCGAGCAGCAATGAACAGTTTGGGTCGACAAAGTCGGCCGAGGATTCTTGGCTTCCTCTCTGGTCTCCGCGCTTCGATTTTAGCCTTCCTCTTCCGTTCGATTCACAATTCCAGTTAGCCTTTGAGGCCTTCGGATTGTCTAACATTTCATACAGTTCAGGCTGAAATCGAAATGGCGATTGGTTCTAATTTGAAAAATTGTCTTCAGAGCTCGGCTCTTCAAAGTATTCAATATGTTTGGAGATGCTTGGGTGAAGGGCCTTGCATTGCGTCCTTAACATAGCACAGGTCTAATCAAAAACTTAAAACTTTTTTTGTGCATGGACCTCAATATAGCCAAAACTGAATAAAACGCCTTATTTTCGAGCTCCAATCGTCGATATATTCCGTCTGTTTAATTGTCGTTGCTCTTAGCTTAGTACCCTAACAAATGAACAGTTTAGTTTTGTGCCATTTGGATATTGCTTTCTGTTTGTAGTTTTGATTTCGAATATTTTTGATTTCGTATATTTGGAGGCTTTATCCTCGACTTGTGGTATACTAGAGCCGATGTTTTTCGAAACCAAATAAATCAAAAGGTGGGGCTTGGTCAGTATTACGCTTGACTTATTTTCTCGAAAAGGTTTAAAGTCAGTCCAACGACCCCATTTTTTGTCAAATTTTGATGTTTGTCAATTCTTGGACTCAGAAATGAAACACTTTTAAAGTGGGGAAAAATTAAAATTGAAGAAAAAATTGAGTAAAATTGCAGTCTGATGACCCAAATGTATATAAAAAAAAGTAAAAAATTCAAGACCATTGCGTTTGCAGTGCTGCAAACTTTTGAAAACTTTTCCCAAAGATAATTTACCCGGCTCGAACTTGAGTTAGGCCTTAAGGTATACTAGAAATGTTCTATTTCAAGATTAAATAAAAGGCACAGATGAGATTTGGTCACTATCACGCTTGTATGGTTCATTTTCTCGAGTGAATATTCGATATATCACGAGTGAATATCGTGTCCATTTTTAGTACTTGAACACGGGACCGCTGCAAAGAAGGCGAGTACTCATCATTCAGGCTACCATCATATTTTCTGCAAACTATGAACAAAAGAAATAATAAATGCATTGATTTCATATTCTGATTTTTCTTGGTGATATTTATGTGATTCATATTATGCGATAATGCTCTAGCGATTAGTTTCTGAAATCTCTAGCGATTAATGCAATTTAATGCAGTGCACAAACTGAAATGCATGGATAAGCGTGCTAACAATCATACTTTTAGATTAACTATTTTCCCATTTTGAGTCTTTCAAATATTTCAATCCTTTTTGGTAACAATGTCGAAAAAGTATCTGCTTTTGAGATACTTGTTTCCACTTTGGATTATTCCCTTTTTGTATTTCCTATGCTGGCAGTCTTAAATGCGTGACAAAGTCCGGCTAGTCACCTACGTGTGTGCAAGAAGAAATGAAATATATATTTATAGAGAGAGGTGGGATTGGAGAGAACGGATTTGGAAGCTAGAAAAGAGAGAGACTGTGAGAAAACGAGAGAAATGTGTCAAAAAAGAGAAAGAGGGAGAGAAAGAGCACGACAGAAAAGTAGATGCTCCAAATTTACTGATTTTTCATCAATTTCAAAACTTTTTTGACAAGAAAAGACCATCGTCTTGTTAGTTAAAATATTTTAAAAATTTAATTTGGATTTTTAATGTTGGTTTCAAATTATTTCGCACAGTTCCTATATTTAGTAACTTGAGCGATTTCAACGTTCGACATATGTTAGTCGCCTACCTGTGATGAAAAAGAGCGAAAGAGAGACAGACGGACAGAGGGAGGCGAAACGGATGAGAACGGGGATCGAAATAGAAGAGCGAGAGAAAAACGAGGGAAAATTATCGGGCGAAAGAGAGCGATTGGGAGGGCGAGAGTGTAAAAGTAGATGCTCTCAATTTGCTGTTTTTTCATTAATTCTAAAATTATTTTGACAAGAAAACTCTTACTTGACCATTTTCTTTTTTTCAAAATATTTTGAAAATTTAATTTGAATTTTTAATGTTGTATTCAAGTCCTTTCGCAGAGTTCCTGTAAAGATGTTCTTTATTAACTTGAACGATTTCAACGTTCATAATAAATGTGGAATCAATGTTCAAAGGGACTTAATAGCTACAGTTTGCAATGACTGATAAAATTTTATGTCCTCAACCGTTTGTGTTTGGCGGTGTGATATCGAAAACGTTTCTCTTTTCAAGTTTGAACTGAAAATGCAATGATCATAACATTTTGTGTGCCATTATGTAAAAGTCAATTGCCATGCTTTAACGTCTTTTGAATTGCATCTTACAAAACACACAGCAATAATTATTATTATGATTGTTGTTTAACACTATTTTACTATGGCCAATGCGCAGTTTTGTTTTTTTTTCGTGCTTTTTCCTCCGAGGCTGAAATAACAAATGGCAAAATACGCGGCATGAAGTTTATTTCAAATGTTAATCTGTATTTTGCGTCGACTGCAATTGATGTTTGCACATGGCGGCATTTTAAGGAAATTTTAATTATCGTAAGATGCTTCGCAATCGGATTGCTGCTAATCGAATTAAAAAAAGATAGATGAAATGATTTGAGGTGCTTCAGAGTGCTGAACTCCAGGGATAAACTTCTATTACCATTTGTATTAGATAAATGTTTTCGAAAAACTAATAGTTTTCGACCGACTCGTTTCTCCTGCTAATATTTGTGTTAAAATTTCTTGATAATGAATCAAAACTTTCTTCCCAAAATACGATGCACATTTTTCAATTTGTTTCTACGAAATCTATGCCCAATATTGTTTGGAAATTTAGCTGCGCTTAGATAATCCGCTTAAAGCGTGTTTGTATTCAAATGATTTTCCATTATGAAACAGCATCTCCATACACTGCTTGGCCATCAAGTCCATCAATTCCGACTGATTATTTTATAAGTGAAATTTGACTTGTACTGCCTTCTTTGGGCACCTCAAGTAGGTGCCGAAAATCCATTACACCTACACCATTTTGCACTTGTTGCGCTTTCAAACTCCAACATCTAACGCTGGCTCGTAATCCAAAAGTCCACAAGAGTCCAATGAAAATTCGACGGACAGACAGATGGTCTCCTCGCGGATGAAGTCATCGCAGGCAACGGATCAAGTTTAGATACTCAAATGGAAACATTTAATAAAATGCTATTTAACACTGTTGAGAAATGCAATTAGTACCCTAATACCGAGGGCCTTGTAAATGGGAAGGACTAATTAGCATAGAGGTCGCCATCAGATATTGTACTGCACTGCACTGCACTCAGCCTGTACCATACTCTCTGATAAACATTTCCCATTCACACCCTTTCGTGAGTGAATTGAACTAACTAATTAATGGAAATGAGTTTGGTCTTAGTTTGCTGCTGGTGCAGAACATGCAATTCCAACAATGAATCTATTTCCAACTTAAATTAACATATTTTAATTAGGCCTAAGGCATCGCATTTAATCGATTAAAACTTCATATGGAATGGAACAAACTAACTGCGTGATTGAATGCTGGATGCACAGTGAAGTTGTGCACGTATGAGCGTTTTGCTGCGTGTTTTAATGAAATGCGAGCGAAGCAATGAGCCACAAGTGTGGCCTTTTGTCACTATTGAAACGGAAAGCATAAAGAATTCAAGGAAAAATTACACGTTCAAGACTTGGCAATAGAGTTAAAACATTTAAATTCAAGATACATTCAGTGCGAATCAAAGCTCATATTCAAAACCAGAAGTGAAATACGCTCGAAGATGAGGTTTTCCGAACAAATCCGGATGACAGCTGAAGGCACACACTCGGTTAATGGCTGAAATACGGGGAGACAATTTCAAGGGATCGATTTGTAATAAGCGTTAATATAAAAAATAACAAGCAACTACACTGAAAGTGGTTGGCGCAGGTACAGAGACAGAGAGCGGTATTGCATGCGCATGTCGAAGGTTCTTCGGGATGGTTGTGTTCGTCTTGGCGAACCCAGTGATGATAACAGCGCCCCTTGTTGCTAGGAAGCCCAGCAATTATTACGAAAGGAAAGAGAAGTGAACGGAGAATAATCCCCAGAGAAGTGAGAACTGTCTCTTAGCGGTTCGCGAGAACCCTGAGGCATTGTCACAAAGGAAAGGTGGACCTGCACGACTGACCCCTGACCTAAGGATCTGGCTGAATCAAATGAACAGTAAGGCTGCACAAGATTGATCAGTCACGATCCTGCCCCCAACTGCATGTTTTGCATACCTGGAGTGGATGACGTATGTCAGATTATATTTGCTCGCGATTTGTTGAGCAAAGAGCCTGGTAACCTCTTCAGCAAATTTGGAGAGATCTTTGCGGAAACTTTATCCGGCGACGTGCTTACAAGCAGTGACCAATGGAATTGTTTGGCACGTACGGCTCAGGGTGTTCTGACAGTCAAAAAAAGCATACGCATATTTTCTTGCGCTTGTTTACCCTCCCTGATTTCGTGATAGAATAAGAATTTCCATTATTGAAGGATCCTCAAGGCAAAGGAACACGAGGCCTAGTCTGTAGAAATGTGTCAACCAGGTTCCAGGCAAGGTTGTCAGATTGACAGGAGAGGCTTTAAATGTATAATCCAGAAGCATTGCACTTTTTGATATAATTGGATAATTAGTTTTGAATTATTGGAGTGACGAAGTGAAGTTTTTATCGATAAGTTTTCCTATTTTGAATTATTTGCAGCAAGTAGTAAAAAGTCAAAAAAAAAAGAATACGCTTGC
Organism: Stratiomys singularior; assembly: GCA_954870665.1. NCBI lineage: Eukaryota > Metazoa > Arthropoda > Insecta > Diptera > Stratiomyidae > Stratiomys > Stratiomys singularior. The sequence continues at coordinate 27,241,998 of OX940881.1, read as the reverse complement.
AAGGATACAATCTACGGTAATCTTGTATTCTTGATACTTATAATACCTTGATCAGTGAACCTAGCACGCTGTTTAGTACCGCTACAGGACCCTATCCTAAATCCTAAATCGCTGGACCCCTAAATCGCTGGACCCTAGACATGTATCCACCGGACCTGAAAAGAAGATAGAAACTCAACGAATTTCGTCAGTTACTGACCCGAACAAGCTTTAAGATCACCAAATTTACTGTAGGCTTGGGTTCAAACAGGCTTTTGCCCTTTTGTTGAACCTTCAGATATTAATACTACTTTTCACAGGAAAATGTAATGACAAGATCCTGCCAATATTTGGTGGTTAACATTTTCATATTATTTATTTATGTTTTCTTTCAAAATTTCAGAGAGATAAAAATCTTTTATGACAGAGTTTATTCGTTTATTTTCCAGAGACTGTAAATTTGTCCACTAGTAGGTGATTTTTCTGGTTTTAGTTCTTGCTGGTTCTTTTGTTTCAAGCAGATACAAGCGAATACTCTTGTTGCGAATTTCGGATTTTTTCAAGCCCACGCATTGCATTTATATCGCAAGTCTTCACGCCCATTGATAAGCTTATAAGGAACACGATTCTTTTAAAAAACTTGACACATTTGCCACATATTTTACACCTCCGAACCCTCGGAAAGGTTGATGTAATTTGATTGTGGGTATTTTTTTAGTTTTGCCTCTATAAATCCTGTCCCTATCTTTAAAATACATTTTTTTTTTCAAAAAAGGAAGATATGTCATATAGATTTGTTTTGTCATAAGTAGGTCTCGGGCTCCTTGAAAACAACTTAGCTCGTCTCATAAATCCCAATTTAAAGACGAAGAGGGAACAGACAGATGTGTCGTAGTACTGGTGTCACATGTGTAAAACAATGATTATTGAACTTTTTAGTTAGTTATGCTCGCTCGTGATAGTAGAAATAATCGTGAACGGAACAATCAGAAAAGACATCGATGTGTCAACTGTCGATGACACACTCAGAACTGGCGTCCTGAATTAAGAAACTAGCAATAAACACAGCTGTTACCGAGCGAATTTATTGGAATTTTCTACGAAGGAAAAAACACATTCAAAGTGATGCAATTTCCACGGAAGACCACTTTTTCCTGCATTTTTGAACAAGATCTGAAGTTACGCATGTATGATGTTCTAGATTTCGCGTGACAAAAGCTTTTCGCTACATTAGAGCGACCAGATTGAAAAAGTTGTGGTGGTAGCATGCAAAGAGTTCTCAGCGACAAATAATCTTTACTAGGGAAAATATTCTCACTGGGAAAAAATATTGAATTGTCAAAATGACAGAACAGTGGATTCATGTGGACAGCTATCGCGAAGCTTCCGATAAACGTTGCTAATATGCGACAAGGCTTTTAGTAAACATCGATCATGGTTTGGTTGAGTATGTCCACTGAGCTCCGATTTTCACAACTAAACGTCACAGAGGCATGATCGCTAACAGTAGTGACGTCGATACCTCTGGGTATCAAAAGCAAAATGGGAAACTTTCAATAAATATTTGTTTTAAATATATTGGATGCATTATTGAATATTTTTTTCTTTCCGAATGGAAATCATTTTTTACATTCAGGTTTACTGTTTGATACATCATTCGTCATTATCACCAAATAGCTCCCGAATAATGGACCATCGTTTTCAAATCGCTTATCCTTCCGTCCTATACAAACCAAGTATGCGTTTATGTGCCTAAGTGGATATGCCTTAAGTGAGGCGTTTGTTGGAAAGGTTGGGCGCATCATCACGGAAATGTCTCGGACGACCCTCGGCAGGGGTGGTTCGTTCGGACATTTATCTGTCAGTTTAGCTGTTAATGTTGCCCATATCCTTACACGATTTCTGTTATTCCGTTGGTTTTGGAGTTAAAAGGGTGATTTCTAAGAGTTCGGCTTATCTTGCAATCGTTCCTGTCGTTCCGAGCCATGCCTACCTTTTTGCAAAGGGTCCCGCCTAGATCCCTTTCTACTATTACTGGTGACACTTTGGTTGTGACTATTGAAGCTGCGGTTTTTTCGACTAATCAGCGTTTGCAAGCTGATCTAGTTTTCCGTTTTCATCTACATCTCTGTGGGAACGTTAGTTCTGCTTTTCAGGATTTCATATTAGTTGTGAAACTACGCATTTTGAGGTAAGCGCTAGAAGGGCTGACTTGTTGTCTGTGTAATTTTTGTATTTCTTCGTTAAAGGGATTTGACGCTACCTTAACTGCGACTAAGTCCGATCGGAATACTGTGGTATGGTTCTGGAGTTTGAAAGTTTCGTTGAGTCTTCGATTGACTCAGTGAAAAATGCTGGAGCCGGTCTCCGCACCTATTTGGGGAATGTCAATCAATTTCATATCTGGATGTAAGTCTTGTCTCATCCCCGCATTTTCCTTACCCGGAATCTTATCCTGCATGGGATTTTTGTATCCACTCAGTTTAATTCTACTCAGCTTCCTTGACGGTGTCATTTTTTCCCTTTTCAAAAAAAAAGGATTCGAAAAATGAATGCCAAGTTCGCCATTTTGACTGCTGCAATCGTTAGAAAACAAGTGTTAGAACCAAAAGAAACTTACTTTAACGTTCGTTTACAACCTTCAATTACAAAAACTGAAATTTCATTCTCGTGATAAATGCATACCTGTCTCTTCTCGTGCATTCTACTCGTATAACACATTCAACTTAAATAAATATTTATATGCTTGGAATCACCCGATACGTATAAGTCACACATTCTTATCTGCAACACAATTTCTACTTGGCACTAAGAAATTTAATTTATTTTCCTTTTCTCGTTACAGGTAACGGATTTATTGAATTACTTTACGTAATCAAATCGGTAGAAGAGTAAGTATATCGATTCAGAGTAACATGTCGAGCACCACATACTCATATGCAGTTAAAGTGGCACACGAGCTTGCTCATGCTGACAAAATGGTGAAGTGTAATTTGAAAAATAAATAAATCTTATCTAGAATATTCGTACCACAATCGATATGAATTGATTGTTGATAATTCTCAAGTAGAATTCAATACAGGATATAAAAGGAAATTGCGACAAATGTCAATATTTAATGTAAATATGCTAATTTGCTTTTCAAATCGATTTCTGATGATTGCATGGGAACGATAATATTGAGGATAGTAGAAAGATAATTTTTTTGGAGTTTAACTTTGAGGTAGGAAAAACTGTTTTTAACTTGAGTCAGCAAAAATCCGAAAAATGTACTGATTAGCTTGAAAAGCTTATTATTTTCTATTTGCTAGTGGTTTTATTATTCTAGCTAGCAGATATCTGCTTCAAGGCCGATAAAGGCCTTTTTTTTCAGTATTTTGTCTTTTAAAATACAAACAGGCAAAAGTTGTATCTTACGTTAATATCCTACAATAGTTTCCCTTTTACTGTCCTGATTTATAAATCGTTTAAAAATAGAACGCATCGTAAACACATAAATTTTCATGTAAAGAAAAAACTTCCACTTTCTAACGGTATTAAAGAACCGTTAGAAACCGTACCGTTATTAAAGTACCGTTACAAGGTGGAAATTTTTACACGTCTTACACGTTTGAAAAGTCTATTACACTACCCTCCAAACGCCTTCTCTGTCGCCCTAAACTTCCATCTTGGAACTTTTGTAACATTACATCAGGCTGGACCGCTTTCCTCGTCAATTAGCGTTGGCACTTTTAGTTAGAGAAGTCTGCTTTTCTAAGGAGAGCAGCGGTGGAGTTAGTTGTTATTCCGAAAGCCGACTCTCTTCCCTCTGCATCGACATGATGTACAACAACCAGTTGTTCTACCCCAGAGCGAAAGTCCGTTGCCTTCCTAACGTGCGATAGTTTCACTCTCCTTTCATCTCTCCAAATATAGATCCTCCTAAGTACTTCTGCTTAAAATGTCAAAAATCGCCACTTCTGCAATAACCATCATTATTGGTTCCAGACATTGCAGTATGCCGATGTGATTTATAATGTACACCATTGCCGCGTCTTGTGGCTATCGAAGCCACAAGACCCGTGAGGACATATAGAGGCGTTCCATATGTCCGGGCAGAGATTGGAACCTTGTGTGACTTCGATTCGTAGTCCTTTCTGCATATTGGAATGCTTCACAGTCTTCATTAGATACTCCGGTGCCCTGAAGGCTCTGTTTGACAACACTAATGACATTTGCCCATCTTGCAAAGTTAAAAGCGCTCCTAACATTTAATTTCACGAAAAGCATAATTCGTCCAGAGCATAACTTCCAGGAAGACGGTTATGGTGAAACTCCTAAATCGGAAACCATTCTGGTATTTGACAAATCTCAAGCGGCTCTAACTGCGTCAGAGTGAGTCTTCTCTTGATAAGCTTTTCTGAAATCTTCACAGTTGCATCCTGCATGCGCAGTGAGCGGCATGCTAGCCACGCGTCTTCCTTCCCAGTGCTAAATGATAACAGTTTCGCCTTTGATCAGATTAACGAGGAAAAACTCCTGCTCTAAACAGGCATTGAAGGTGGGAAGCAGCAAATAAGGGCAAAGCTGGTGGACTCGTGTTGTGCATCCTGACGAAGGGTTTGACCGGAACTGGTCAAAAAACCCTCATCATCTCTGGTGCTTACCGAGCTGCTGTATTGCCAGGTTATAACTAGACCCCACAGTCCTACTACAATATACAAACACACGACTCTTCTCATAAGCTCGAATGCTGAACTTCACATCGCGACAGTTCCTTCGTTTATCGGCGACGACTGCTGACTTTCGCAGAAGCATAGATGGAATGTCTTTTGCCGAATGCATTTTCTCCACATCCATTTTCCCGAAATAGTCGGGGTCTCTTTACGTTGAGGAGCAGAGCCACCAATCTCTTGTGCTATATGCTGATGATCGCTTGCTGTGATCTTTTGAATCCTCTAGCTTCACATCGCAAGTACAGCGAAGAAATGCGAAGCAAGTATCCCATCTGGAATCCTTCCTAGCACCCGCTCTAGGGAATGGTATATCTCATCAAAGTTCAACACTACAAGACTAGCCCTTCCCGCTATTTCCAGGATGTCGGTTTCTGTTGGGTTATTTTTATCATGGTCATTTATGTCCTTTTCAATGTCTTTGGATTTAAAATTAACACCGACACTGTTCGGGGACTTGTGCTCGAAACATTGTCCTCCAACGCGACTAGTGAAGTGAAGTAGACGTGAAGTAGACACTGGATATTGTTATATTTACTGGGAAACTACTAGGGTTACTGGTTTCAATAGTTGTACGCTCATCTTGAGGGTCCCATATCCTTCGGAGTCAGTCGAATTGCCTTTTTGACATCAGTGCTCTCTGCGTTACATGCAATATCTTTTTATTTAATTCCACATTGCGCATCTGGGAGTCCCACGCTCAGGTCTGAAATAGCCTTCACCTCCAATAATTAAAAATTTCTCTTCTTTCGAAGCTTGACATTAGCTGTAATGTCGAGATATTATCCTATTCTTTTTCTTTCCTTTTCCTGTGTCATTCCTATTCTTTTTTCTTTGCCTTTCATTTCCCTTCCTTTTTGTTATCTTTTCCTCTTCTTTTACCTTCTTTTTACTTTCCTTTTTCTTTCCTATTTTTTTTCTTTTCTTTCCTTCTCATTTTCTGTTCTTCCTTTTCCTTTCCTTTTCACTTCCTTTTTGTTCGCTGTTTCCCTTTCGAATTCGACATTCACGGTACCTGCTTAAAATCCTTACTTCTGTGCTGTTTGTGATCAGTCACCCAGGTTTGATGTTTTTCCGGATTTCCTTCAGGCCGCGTGGGGTACGATCGCCTTTGCCCGGATTTTACCAGGAGTGCGTTGCTGTGTCATGAACGCTTGAAATTTCACGTTACTGGGCGAGATCCTACTATTTGAAACTGTTGTTTTTTCCCGAGCCACGTCTAGAATTCTCTACAAGTTCCTTTGTCTGAAGATATGGCTTTCATTTCCGTCTTATTTTAAGTCTCCTGGTTTCCTGGATGATTATATTTAAGTTCAATTCTTCCAAATCCCCTTCTGTCTTGAACAGTAGCGATGAATCCTTTTGACTAAGTATTTGAATTTTTCGATGGAATTTTTGATATCTTCTTTATGAATTTTAGCTACTGCTAATATTTTCTAGCGTTTTCACAATTCGGCTGATCTTTTGCGTCTGATACTCTCCTTCGCTCCCATCGAAGGACATACTCAGAAAGTATGCAGGTGGTTGTTGTTTTGGTCCGTCTTTCGGGGAATGTTTCTGCGAGTCTTGCTGCTCTGTTGGTTGTAAGTCAGAATTTTTTCGCAGTGGCTTGTCCAGCGCTTTTGGTAGTTTCTTTTGCATCCTTGGTTCTGTCAAAAATTTTGACCCTTCCATCGTAGCACTTTCTTCTACATTCGAAGGGTCTTCTATATCACATTGTCCGTTAGTTCTGTTCACCGGACAGAGTGTTGCGCTGTTTGTAAGCTTGCTGGTCCTTCAGGAAACGGTCAAAGGACTTTAAAACGAGCATTCTAGCTTCGTCAGCTCAATCGTTTGTAGCATTCGACTACTCAGTTGGCTAGGGTGCCACCACTGGAGACATAAGCCGGGAACAGAAAACTGAGATGAACGCAAATTGATTCTTTGTGGGTTTGTGTTTTTGATTTTTTTGAATTGATTTTACCCATTTTCTCTAGAAATTAATACTTTGGATTTCAAAACGAAATAAGTTTACATAACAAAATAGAGGAAAAATATAGTTTCCTTTAGGTGCCTTATTTAACGATATTTAATTTACAATTATACGTTGATGTATGTGTTAACATGATGGTTCAATACTTGTTTTTCCTTGTAATATTTTCAATTAGTGCAAAAATATTTCCCTCTACATCGAAATGTGTGCATTGCGACAGTTTAAATATTTTATTCATACTTTACTTGATTATGTTTGTTGTTTTCAGTATTTCGCATAAGCAAAAGTTTAATGAAAGTTTTTACCCATAAATTTATGCATATTTTTTTTGATAATTTTCCCTTTAGTCGCATGACTTTAACCGAATATGCAACGCGAGGCTTCCAATGTTTATAATAATCGTGATTGTAATGCGCCATGTACAATCGAATGTTTATTTTGGATGAATTAAAATTGTAATGGGTATATGTGAATGAAAAAAAAAATAACAAAACCAGAAAAGAAAGAAAAATGAAAAAATTAATTCAAGAATAACAGGAAAAATCAATTAAACAGCTTGCAATCATTTCGAATCCACTCGTATAATGAAAAATGTTTAAATAAATGTCAGTCAATAATTTATGTGTTTCGATTCAAATTAAGAACTTTATAGAGGTTGTTAACTAAACACCTGAAAAGTTGAAAAAAATTACTCAGGTTATTGACTTTTCTTTTGATATGTTTGAGTAATTATAGCTGGAGGGAACTCAAAAGACAACGAAGAACAGATGCACAATTATAATTTCTCGGCCACAAAAATTTGAAGAAATATTCTAAACTATTGTTCACTTGGTTGTGTCTGCAATAGATGAAAACGAGAAAATTTCTTATTCAGGGGAAAATACTCCAAATCCTTCTTTCTGACAGAGGCAACATATATCTAGTTTGGGACCATTTCCTACTACTTCACGTTCTTCTTTTGTTTAATTCGTAGTAACATGGATGGAATGTCCTTATCTCTATTTTGAATTTGCGATAAGCGGAATCAAATAATTAAAGATAAAACTGCACTAAAGCGTAATCACTAAAGAGCATTAACACTTTCAACAGGAATCACAGAGAAAGAGATGCAAATACCTCATATAAAAATTAAGACCAACTGATGTCGTTTGTTGTAAGGAGGCTGGGAAGCGATTTCGTTGTCAATTTGAATGAATTTTGAATTTGTCGATTGTCCTTTCTGAAAGTAATAAGTAAGTTGAATACAAATACCTGCGGGCTAAAGGTGCGGTGGGAATTTTGACGGAGGGAAAAGCGACCAAATCTGCGGCGACGGAGGGTGTTTAAGGAAGAAAACGAGAAAGCTAAAACAGCCGTTTGAAATCTTTTTAAAAGATAATGGTATATAACTTTATTTAAACAATATACAATTAATTCAATACATTTTGCTGTAATATAATTTTAATGAAAAATCCGATAAAAAAGAAGAAATTTAAAAACATCTTACCCGAAAATTTGATTTTTGAAACAGCAGAAATTTAGCCCTTGAATTCTTTGAGCCGAATCTTATCCTGTATGTTTTGCATTTTTGAAGTATCCGAGCTTAATAATTTGCCACAATTTGGCAGCAAATTTAAAAAAAAAAAAAACCTGATATGAACAATAACTTACATTTGACGAAATTAACATAATTAAAATTAATCATCCACGAACATCAAACTTGCAAATTTTCTCACTTCTTGCTTTTAGTAAATGATCACCCCGAAATGAGGACCTAGTAGGATTTTAAAGGAATATAGCAATGCAAATAAAATTTATCAAAACTTTAAGTCAAATTATCCAATAAATAGTGGAAAAGTGGAGACAATTGCGTTTGCAGGGATGCCAACTTCAGACATCTGGGTTTTCATGGGCATACTACGTCATTAAATGTCATATTTTTGAGGTGCCTGAGCTATGTATCGTCGCAAACGCATCGGTCTCTATTTTTTTGACCATTTTTGACTTTTAATTTTGGTGATTTTATTTGCGTTTTTGAATATTTTTGCATTTGAACAGATTTTCACTTCAGTTTAATCCTTTATCAAAAACAAAAAGTGACGCAAATTAACACCGCTTCCAACAATGTAAGCTCCAGACACCTTATTTTCGACAATTTATTTTATGTAAAAAATCAACTTTTTTCTTTTAAACTTTATAGTTAATATAGTTAATTTTAATTAATAATATAGTTAATTTTTAAAATTAATTTAAACTTTATAGTTAAAAAATATTTCAAACCAGGTCATTGCGACGTCATTATGGTTGACCTCCTCTACAGAAATCCTTTCGCGTTGACAGCAGACCTCATGACAGGATCATGTCAAATGGAAAAATTGAATTTTAAATATCGAAGACTTGAACTTGGATAAAGAAGAAAATTCGAATTTGGCATTTTTTTTTGGATAAATAATTTTGGATAAAATTTGCACCATAATTTGTTTTTTTAAATAAGTGGGGATACAAAAAAAAGAATCATATTTCCAACTCTTTTTTATCAGGATCGACATAGCAGTTTTCAAGAAATTTATACAAACGATTTCCAAAATAGCGTTCCAAGAAAACATCACTTGACAAAAGTTGTCACTTAACTTACGCTATTAAAAATAAGCTTACAAAGAACCGTCGATCCCGGCTCGATAAAATAAAGGCCATGCTGCAGCTGCAATATCCAAGGCATCCTTTTCATCTTCTCTCTGTCATTGCCTTGCTTCGTGAGTTTCTCACGTAGATTTTTTTCTTGGCTGTCGACGCAAATCGCATCTACTTTTTGGGCATACTCGTAACCGCTTCGGACTAGTTTAGTTGTACCTGCAGTACACAATTACTAAAAAAAGTCTAAATTTTGTATCGTTATACAGGCAACAGTCTAAAAAAATTTCAGTTTTGGAATTTATTTTGGATTATTTGACCGACATTTTTATGAATTATTTTTGTTATTTTGAATTACTTGCTCCCCATGAATTTTTTTATTGCAGTCCAATGATCGACAAAAGTTAAAAAGCAAAAGAAATTGGGACTGTTGCGTTGACTCTTCAGACATCTGTAATATGAACAATCCTTAAACCAACAGGAAGTATTTTTTTATTGGTATTCTGTGTGAGAACGCAAATAATCCGATCCAAAAGTACATCCGTTATTCATTCCATTACGAAAGTACATGACAGGTTTTATAGCTGATCAAACTTCACTTGGCAATGGAGTATAATTTTTTTTCAATGATTCTAAGGTATTATCAGACGAAGCTCGCTGCACCAGAGTACCAGGATACTGAAACCTGTGCGCAACTACCGTGCTAAGAATTTTTGAAGAGCTGTAATATAAATGTGTTGCCCTTGTAGCGTCTTTCATTTTGTTCACTGGATTACAATGCCTTCTAAGAGCCAAGTCGGTCAATTTGGCAATGATTTCCCCAGTAAGTTAAAAGGGTTTTTCGATAAAGGCGTCTGGTGTTTTCATCGTTGCAAATGCAACGCTGTCAACGCTGTTCTTTTCAATAGATTTCATGTCTGCAAGAAAGTCATATGCGACTGAAATTAACCAAAAATTTCAAGTCAAATTATCCAAACAACTTTGAAAATGCCCGATGCAAACTTCAGAAATTTTTTGGCATTTTTTTCATGTCTTTGTTCACTTATTTTCTTGACTACTTCAGATAAACGGATACCAATACCTCTTCTACCTCTTCTTTACTTAACCAATTCATTCTTTCTTGCTTATTACAAATCCTTTGCCATATAATTCTGCTTTTTGAACTCCAGAGTGTGTTTTGGAGTCCTAGTCACCAATGTAAGTTACGTACCTTAGTCTTTGCATTTTGACAGAGCGTTAAACCATTTCAAAAACAGATTATCCATACATTTAACGAGCTCGTCCTTTGTGATTGGCGTTGCATTCATTATTTTTGATATATTCCTCTTGCTACTCTTCAAACTCTGTCTTGTTTAGTTACTTCTTCAAAGCCTCACATAATTGACAATACGTGCATGTTAAAAGAGCGTTAAAAATATTTCCAGACTAATCACCTGTCAGAGTACTCACAACATGTGATGATGTAAAACCACGATTCTCCGGTTGATATATCGTCATATGCATGCATTTCTCGTATCTTCAACACCGTTTTGACAGCTCAATAATTGCTTTTCTTTTTAGCCTTCTTACGATAAATATAAAAGTTGTCTAGAATGATTTAAAAAAGAACAACTTCAGTTCTCACTAAGCCGAAAATTCTGGCAACCGGGAAGGCCAAAATCTAGCAATTCGCACACACAGGTGAACCTGCAGCTTACTTCATACTCTTTTCCAATTTTTTTTGACACAAATATATCTGGTTTCAAAAAGTTCACATTTCATCATTATTTTGAATCCGAGAACGAATTTGAAACAGTTTACACTTCGGATTATCCTTTCTACACTTTTCCCCCCTTCAGCTTTAGATAGCATTTTTCCTTCCCCTTTTTTAATAGTGCTAGAATCCTTAACAAAACCAGTTATTTTTCAACAAAAACTAAAGACGGAGAGAGAGAAAGAGGGAGGGAAAAAGAAGAGAAAACTAGAGCCGGCAAGACAAAAATCTATCTCTTTATATTGAAGACTATCTTCTACTGGAACATTTTCGTTTTTGTCAGCTTTTCATTTTTTCGCCGACGTGCTCGTGAAGGATTTATGCATGAAAATCAAACTCTGCATTTATATGATTGTTTTCAAGTTTGGCCCCCATTTTTTACAAGCAGCTTGCACTAATTTATCAAAACTTTAGTCATTTTACAAAACACAATTCTAACCTCAAATAATCTTCTTGACACAACACACAATGGTCAACAGAAATATTTTAAATTAGTTCCCCTAGAAAGTGACAGTAACTGACAAGATAGACCGACAAACAATACCCCAATGTGTTTGAGCCTCATCAATAGCTTTCCTCAATATAACTACGGTGCTCTGAGCCGAACTGACCCTAATCGTTGACCGTCCCAAGGCTCTATCTCCGAAAATTTTACTCCGATAGGGTTGAAAATTTAGGACAAACATTCTAGACTTGCTAATAAATTCGAATTTCGATGCTTCAAAACATATGCAATCCATTAAAAGCATCGGTAGGACATTTCTTAGCTATATCATTCATTAGCTATAGCATCGGTAGGACATTTCTCAGCTATATTAGGTAGTTTTAGAGCCCTCTGATTGCGAAACTAGGAGTATCTTTCTGTGTTATGAAACAAAAAACAAATTACTTTTGCATTGTCGAAACCTCCCATCCTACCGCATCACTTGGGCAATTTTGAAGTTTTACTGTTTTGGTTCCTTCCGATGTAAAAAAAAACCTTGTAGATAACGCTTCAGCTGAAGGTGCTGTGGTTCGTACTATTCTGTTTCCTGTGGTTAGACGAGTGACAGCAGACATGAATAAATACGAGAACTAGAATAGACTCAAGTGAATTTTTTTCGTCCCTGCTAGCCCTATTCCGTTTCTCCAAAACTATTTAATATCGCTCTCTACTTGTCTCTTCATACTTTTACAAAAATGAACTCCTTGTTCCTGACTTGAACTTCACATACTAGACAACGAAGTGAAGTCGCTAATGCAGAGTTGGAAAGCAGCCAGCAAAACCCAAGACCGATGAAATGATCAGGATACAAGAAACATTTTGACACGTCATCCAGGTCTTAATCCTGACGTAAAGCGTTGAAATCCAAAACCTAGTCCCCTAAATTGCTTTCATCTTATCTGAATCCATTTGTTAGATTACTTCCTAAACTAAATGCATTCCGCGTAAAAATCCAGTCATAAAGCTTCATCTTTATGATGCTAAGAAAATAAAAAATTGTCGTCTCACTACATTCAAGTTGGCCAATTAAAATACTTTGACATTCCTGTCTCGTCATCATGTCATTATTACATTCACGATGTCCTTTCCAACGTTTGTTGTTGCTGTGTTTTTTTTTTCTTGATATTCTCATCTCTCCAAACTACACTTAGACCATCTCTTGTCAAGCGAAATCCCTAGAAACAAACTCATAAGCCTGGGAAATTGTTAAACATTTTTCTGACACCAGAAACAATAAAAACAAGAAAGCGCACACAGGATAAAGGTACCAGCCAACCGTCATATTATATGACAAAACTTCAACTACATTTTTCCTTCGTCCCCTCATGATCTATCAACATTTCACTTGCACTCACCAGAATCAACCAACTAACAAACCCCCACAAGTGCAAGTGTTATTTGGTGTGTGATGGAAGAATATAATAATATCCTTGCAAAAACATAAAAAAAAAAACATTTCATATTCTCCCCAGCGAATATTTTTGTGTTTGGTATATGATGACCAACCAAGTTCATTTCCTTGCACCCTCGTGCTGACTTGCTAGCGGGGGTTGGTTTCCTTCCTGCTCCTTGATATATTTGCGACATGTGACATAATATTGCATAAAGCAGAATGTCAGTGTAGGTTGACAGAAGGTAGACCTTCGCATGTGTGTAACATCCACACGAAATTCACCAAGGAATAAAATGTCGAATGTCAGGAAAATGAAGTGTGTAAGCCTTGGGGTGGGAAGAAGTTTGGTGAAGGCGAGCAGTTGGAACAAAAAAAAAAAAACAAAAAAATGAAAAATGGAAAGCAGGTAATTTAAGAAGGAAAGCTATATATTTCAGTTGTAGTATTTTCGTCCTATCTATAAAAGAATTGTATTTTAGCAAGCCAAGCAACATGCGAGAGCAGGTCTGCCCAATTTTTGAAATTCTAGATATTTTTCGTTTATTTTTTTGTATTCTTGTCAATTGATATCCATCTCAATATCATTTCAGATGACGTGCTATAGGCTTTTAACGCCGTACATATCATATCCTTAAATGCCACAATCAATCGCTTCAGATCGGAATCTCAGATTCTAAAGCTTACATCGAAATAGAGGTTTGAAGAGCAACTTGAGGAAAGTTTTTTGACAGATCACAAATCTATTCCATACGAAAATTGGCCATCAAATTATCGAATCCTTGTTGGTTTTCTCAAAAGAGCGAAATCCAAGGGATAAGACGCTGTATCCAATTCAATCTATTATTCATACAAACAAGTTTGATTTTCGCCCGAAAAGGATATGCATATTCACCCAAAGTGGTCCAAGAGTTGGATACTGTGAAATGGTAATGGCAAAATTGATTCTCCCTTTTTTTTACGGTTCCTTCCGCCCTTGAAGGTTTCAATTTTTCGTTTTGCACTAGGGGTGGTCGGATTGTAAAGGTTTCCATTTTCATTTTCCATATTTTTACATGACATACGCGTGAATTGGATTCGTATCAATTTTTTTTAGGGTATGACTTGTGGTAAAGGGATATGCGCAAAAGCGTGAATGTGTGTACGTATGAAGTTTGAAAGATGAAAAGAACCGGAAAGAGAACGAAAAAATGTGGATTTCCTCGTTTGTTTACGGTTTATGGGCTTCCACGAGGACAATTTCGATGAATTTGTATATTCAGGATGTTTTGGGCCTGGGGACTTCTTTCATCTTTTATACAATGCCATACTTGCGTATTTATGGGATCTTGTTTGCATATTGATTAAGTTCAGCAATGGACTTCGAATCATCTTCGAAGATATTGACTTTAGGGTGAAATTGCGTTGATGGGCTCACACTTGTCCTATATTGAAGGAATTTCAAAATTTGAAAATCAGTGGAAATTGTGTGACAATTTTGGTTACGGAAGGGTTTTTCTTTCATGTTTTAATGTTTATTTTCTAGACACAAGATGTGTTTGTTTTTTTTCCTTTATTACGACTCGATCCTTTTCCAAGTTTTATTCATTCATTATTCAACTGATAGTAACGCTCAAGGAACTCTCAAGTGATTTTCAATTTGCGATTGTGCAATAGCGGGAAATGAAATTGAATTTTTGGACGTAGTTTAGGGATTTTGAAGTTCTTATTCGTCTTTGTTAAAATAGGGATATCCTTTCTGTGATTCTTTATCATCAAATTAAAATCGTGGAGGATAATTTTCGTCAAAAGTTGAGTTGATTGTAAAAAATAAACACAATGTTGTAAACCTTTCACATGCACAAATACAAAATCAATGTATTCATAACACCAAACGTCATTCGTTTCTAAGAACTGTGTGTGTTCGGTTCTTATTAAGACTATTAACAGCTTTTGAACAAACCCGATTGTGACTTGCGGACAAAGGTGTTCAAAAATAAAAGAAGTATTCGTTCGAAAATACTAGAACTTGCAACGTACAGGGTTTGTTCGAAAAGTATCGCGAATTTCAGGTGTTTTTTTCAAAATTATTTATTTATCCATCAATATCTATTTTGCCCTCTTCAAAGCAATCCCGATCAGATATTTTACACTTGCATCAATGTTTTTTTCCAATCCTTGAAGCCCTTCGGGAAATCACTTACAGCTCCTCCTTCGATGCCGGCTTTATCGCCTCAGTTGTGGTTTCGCGTCATCTTTTGAAAGGTCTATTCAGTTCTCTGTTTTTGACCACAAATTCCCGCACTAGGAACGATGTGGGAGCAGGGGCGTTATCATGGTGCAAAAACGATTTTATGTTCATTCACAAATCTATGCATTGCTGGCGGATTTCAGCTTTGTACCAACATAACGCCGCAAGAATGTAGCAAATCGAAAATACGTAGCCCACAAAATTTCAAGACTCGCGATAATTTTTGAGAAGATCACGTACACTATAAGAATACAGAAATAACACTGAGAACTGTACACAAAATTTTTTGAGTTCAAACTTGCAATTGAATAGTTCTATATACGGATGTTGACCGTTATATGACAGTAGAATCGCAAGCCAATCACAAAAGTGTTTCCGGTGTATATAGAATACAGATACAAATATTATTCGTTGACTTCAGACTTGTTCCGTTATTCAAGTTGCAAATTCCTGACGAATGCATTTGAATATAATTTTTTGGAATAGGGAATATTTTTTTGATTTTTTTTAAATACGGTACTTTCAGTAGTCAAAAACATCAAAATTTTTGACATTTCTATCAAAATTTTAGTATTAGCATATGTCCGTTATTCACATGACGTAATTTCAATTTATTGTTTGCGTTTATTTAACTTTATTTGCGTTTATGCAAAAGTATTTACAATGCTCGATCAAACAAGTAGGATCAGCTAGAGAAAAAAATTAAGGGACGAGAAGGAGGTAGAGAAATAATAGGGTTTTATAAACAATGAACTCTAATAAAGGTATGATGCAAGAAAGACGTCACTTTGATAGTAAAAATTTAAATCTGAAATTTTTTTTATTTAGGCGGCAATGAAGTGAAATTGTTAACGCTAAGTGTTTATTTTCGGAAGGTAGTATTTGGTCCTTCCAGTATAAATTTATAAAAAGAGTAACAAACGAAAGGCAAAACTTCAAAAATTCAGCTTTGTGTAGCGTTAGATGTGGGAATTTATATACCGTTATGCACCACTAAACTGACAGAGAATTCCAATGACATTAGCAGCTGAATTCCTTGGAAAGGACGTCCTGACAACTGTGAAAAGTTCAAAATAAAATTAAAAAAGTTTTAGTGAATAATTTTTTAAGTTAAACGAAGTGCATCCGAAATTTCCAGACTTGTTACTTTCCACTCGATAATTTTTAAGGAGCGCATCAAGCACTTGGAAAACGGAAGAAAATGCTTCAACCGCTGAGTAGAACCGGAGAAAAGAAAAATAACATTTTAACTACATAAAGATGTCAAATGACTGAAATTAAGCCAATTGAAAAGATTTCCCTTTCCGCTATTTTTTCTTCATCCTCTTCACATTAATTAGTCGACGATATTTTTTTCGCGCTCCTTGTAGACAACTTTCCAACTCCTTTTTTTTCAACTTACTCGCGTATAGTTTAAGTACGCGTTATGGCGTTAGAGCTGTTAGCATTGTTGTAGTTGCTATAAACATCTCGTCTAGCCTGTTGTTATTTTTCCCTTCTTATATTTACTTTCCTAAGCAATTTCTTCCTGTGATCCTTTAAACGCGCGAATGACACGACACCACTTTCACGAAGAAGTTTTAATTCGTTTGCTAAACAAAATAATCCTTGAGACTCGAGTGAATACCGAATGGAATTGTGTAGACCTGCCTGCGTTCGTTTCTGCTTATTTCGCTGTCTATTATATAGTTGGGTAAACTTTGAAACGATGAAGTTTCTCGTTGGTAAAATATAGGATCTATCTGTCAAGGGAGGCAAGCTATGGAGAATCTATTTGAAGTCATTTGATTATAGTGTGAGGTAAATTGAAGATTTCTTCAAACTTAATTTCATTTTTCGTCGGTTGTTTATTTTATATATTGTTGTTGTTGTTTCTGTGGTGGTGATGATGAGAAGGTACAAGTTTCACAAACAGGAGCTTATTTTGATTTAGATTTCAAGTTGTTCTTCGAATTGATAGTACTCAAGAGTGCACTTTGACAACTATAGATTGCAGATGCAGAAACTGCAGATTGCAGATGCAGAAGTTTTCTTTTTGTATTTCGTGTAAGATGACGTAGATGGATATTTCTAAAGGACCTCGTGTTCGCTTGAATATGACGCTTGTCATATTCGATCCTGTTGCTCATCGTATCTGTCATTGTAAAAGTAGTCTAAAATGCATTGATTCCAAATAATTTTGTGCCTCACTAAGCAATGAAAATAACAAATGGATCTTATTAAAGCCCAATATATCTTTGGCCCCCATCGAATTGTAATCGAAACTTTGTAAAAAACAGAAATTTTTTTTAAAAATGTCTCAAGTTCGAGCTTTTAATCCCAAATAGCCCAAATCGTCCCCTAAACTAATTTTTCAAACTAAAGACCACTAAGTTCAAGTAGGTTTGATATTTAACGGTGTCAAAATTTTTTGTCAAAAAATTGGATAAACGAGCTTCAAGATGGCCGCACGTCTGTTCATGATAAACCACTCCCAGTTGCGCCGAACCCAACTAGAACGGAGGATAACGTGACGAAAATCTACGATCTGGTATTGGCAGACTGCCAAAATAGCTGAGACAGTAAGCGTCTTAAAAGACCGCGTGGATCATATCCTTTATGAAATTTTTGGCATGAAAAAGCTGTTTGCGCGATGTGTGTCGCGTTAGCTCACCCTAGACAACCAGTGCAACTATGAGACTTTTTTTGATAACAAAAAAAATCACACCGTTTGAATAGGCTGCTGGCCAGCCTTTTGGCGGTATTTATCATTGGTGCTATAGGCGAAAACATCAGTATAGTCCAACCACAGGGCAGGCAAATCAGGTTCAAAGGATTTTTATCCCTAACGCTCGTATATGGCTGGCATGATTTTTGTTTCCAATGAACTGGATGGTAGTTAGTATTCCCGCGATCCCTAAACGCTTACTAAAAATACAAGAACTAGAGCTTTGTACGGCAAATGTGACAATGCCTGCTGATTACTTACTTAGGAACTACCAAACTAGTTGGTCTCACTGACCTCTTGAAAGGAAATATTATGAGGTACCATATGTGGTTGGTAAACTGGATGAATTATCTTGTTTTAAATGAGTCCAAAGGGGAATTAGTATCGTGATGGGTATGATGGCTTAAACCGTTGGGAGTGGTCCTGCAACAAACACCATGACAGTTGAAGGTTCTCAATATAAATTGGATCCTTTGTTCGAAGTGATTTAGGCAGGAGAGCGTTAGTTGAAGAAAACAAACCTATGTCGAAAGATAGGCCACATTAATGCAGGTGAAGCAATTCTAGGTCATGCCTAATGCAATCTTGAAGGTCCTTTAGTTCCCAGATTTCGAGTTTCAAATGCATGAGCATGTCTGTCAACACGTCACCCTGACACTCGTTACCCAGACACAAAGACTAAAGCATCGTAGTCGCTATGTAGTCGATGGTCTCAGATATTCTTATTTTCGAAAAAAGACAATTTTAAGCAGTATCGAAGGATGAATTTTCGTAAATTTCTGCAAGCATAAAATAGAGCTTTTTTCAATACTCCTCTTTGTTTGCCCGATATCTTTCTTGTTGCAACGAGGGCAAATGATTTGATATATTTCAGGCTTAAACATTTCTGCAATTGAGTCCATAGTTGCTCATAATAGAATCCTAAGTTGATTGCCTCTGCTGCCAAAGACCACTTTCAAAAGATGCCTCTGTATTTTGTTTTCCAACGAGAGGGAAATTGGGTTAAAGCCGAGTCGTATTTGTCTACTGAATGACTCCTGCGTCGTAAGGTAATGTGACTTCCTCTGTTCGTTTATCATGTTTTAGATTGTTTGACTGGAGTATCTAATTCTGTTTGCGATCTCCAAAACATGTCTGGTTTCTTTTTCCTAATCGGCCGGAAATATCTGACGGACCATGTGGTTAAATGACTTAACATTGTGTTAATTGCACTGATTTGAGGTCCTGGAAAATACCCTTCTAGTATCCATGAGTTTTCTATTGATCTGATTTCAAAGTTCCCTGTCTTCGTGAAGGAAGACGTAAGTTTTCCTTCCTTCTCGATTTTGTAGGTGAAGCCAATGTCCTTATGAAGTCTATTGAGGTGACCAGAATTCTGTCCAAATCCTTGCATGGAAATATGTCGTCCAAATACCTTTTCCAAAATGTTGGTATAACGTTGTTAGCTGCTAAATCCAATTCTTCAAAAAAAGATTTCGCTAATAAATGGGAAAGAGGGTTACCCATCGGTAACCCTCAGTATCATAATTGTTTATAAAATTCTCTTTCAAGGAAGAAATTAGTTTTCTTCCTTGCAAAGTTTAGAGGTTCTGATTTAATGTTTGACTTTTTCCCTTCATTGGAGTCCTGCCCGCTGTTGCTGTAGGCACTCTCCCATAAGGTGGATGGCTTCCTTAACCGGGGGATGATAGGAATTAACACCTTGATGTCAAATCAGAACATGGGCTATTCCTCTCGGATTCGTTCAACTGTATCTAGACTTTCAGTCAATTCTTTTGTGTTTTTCATTGATTCGACTTTTCGGATGTGAATTTTTTCGCCATGCTTCTAAATTGTTGAACTAACCGTTTAGCAAACTGACGTTTTTGTGACATTTCTGCTGAAAGTATTTTCATGATCTCATCGCCTGGCTAATGAATTTCGGATAGTCTCTTAATTGTCGGGAGTAATACCTGAGAAACTTTCATTTTTTTGTCCCTAATAATCGCTTTGCACTCTTTCATAATTCTGTCCACTCGTTCGATGAGATCCGGAAGGGGATCTTTCCAGAGTTTCCTAGAGAGTCCTTCTTTTGTCTTATCATTCATCCTGTTGTCGTAGTCTTCTTTATCCATAATTACGAGTGCGTTTCCTTTGTCGGGTTTTAGATAATAAACCGGGATTTATTTTAGTTTCTAAGAAGACTTTCTCTCGCGTTTCTAAAGTGTTGGTTCTCCAGGCAGTTCTCTTCGTTCTCTTCGGTAGTGTCAGTCATACTGTCATACTGACGGCAGAGATCAAACTGATCACACAGCACGACAGTGGATCTGCCTTCCTTTCGTTCCGCTTTGAAAGACGGATTCTGCAAGTATTCGCAGGTATCCTCTTTCAATTCCCTAACCAGTTGTCAGACGTTTTGTTTGCTGGCGATGAAACAACTAAGTCCTTAATTGAGTAGATCAATTTGATGCTCCGTGAGCGAATTCGATGATTGGTTTATTACGAAGTTATCAATTTGTTTGACGGAAACGGAGACCCCTCTTGGCTTTTGTTTCTTTTGTACGTTCTTGAATTTCTTTTCGTGAATTTTTTTCATCCTTTCGCTCTCGCATTCTTCGGCCCTTTACATTTTTTTAAATTTTTTCCGGTCTAATTTTGCCAGAAGTGTCCTAATACTGTGTGTGATGATTTCACTCTATCGTATTATTGTCCTACCTCAAACTTCGACATAAATAAGAGCCCAATGCAACTGAATGGGGAAACAGTAACGTCAACGGAGCAAAAACTATCTTCGTGCTCCAACTACTTCAACCATTTGTTCGCAAAGAAGTTCTAGGCTGATCGCAACATCAATGCCACTGTTGAGCGGAAAGTCAACGAGTTTCTGCAAGGATACCAGGGCTCCTCTCTAACAATCTTCTCTCCCACTAACCGAGCTATATGTCCTTCAAGCGAACCCTTTAAATCCTTCTTTGCAACACCCGATCAAGTCCTCTCCATATTAAGCTCATTAAACCATAAAAAGTCAGCTGGGCGAGACAAAATCTCCAACTACGTGCTAAGGAAGTGTTCCGCCACCGTATTTAGACCGTATTTAGACTCACCTGCATTATAAACCCGTGCATAAACAACGGGTACTTCCCTTGAGCCTGGAAAACCGCAGTTCTAATCTCCTTACCCAAAAAATTCAAACGGAGATATAGGTAAATTTAGGGCAATATCCATGCTCTCGAATTTAGGGAAGATATTAGAGAAGATCATACTTCTATCGTTCAAACCATTTGCCAAACCCCTCTTGCCTGCCCAGCAATTCGGATTTCAAAAGAAGTTATCTACGGAGCAAGCAGTGCTATACGATCGAATTTCGACCGGGCTACGAATGATGCAAACAATCGTGGCATGCTCCATTGATATCGAAAAAGCATTCGATTAAGTGTGGTCAAATGGACTTATTTATAAACTCCTCAACAACGAATGCCCTATTCCAGTTGTACGCATCATAGCTGACTTTCCCCAAGAACGGTTCTGTTCCGTAAAGATAGTAGACACATATTCAAACCTAAATAGTGTGAATTCGGGCGTCCTACAGGGATCAATTCTCGGACCGCATCTCTTTCACTTCTTCCTCCACGATATCCCCATGGCCCAGCCAACAAGTGTTTTAAATGGCCCTACTCAGAATTGCCCTACTCAAAATTGAATTTAATTGGTTCTGATGTAGGCTTTTTTTCATTTTTATCTTAAAAAGGTTTTTTATGTCTACATTACCCTTTTAAATAGCAAATAAAATATATGATATAGATAAAATAGTTAAAATATTAAAATACAAAAATAGTAGTAACGTAATAAATTATTATTTCATTCACATAGAATACCTGATCTTGATCCTAAAAGTGCAAGCAGACGAAAAGAAATCCACGTACTCACTCGGCTTCCAATTGAGTAAATCTTCATTATCCAACTCATAATGAAATTAATGAGCACCCAACCAAAATGGACGCCATGCGGTTTCAACAATCCTGCGTTTTTGTTTAACAAAACAATTAACAAACAACTTTTCCATACAGTGGCATAGCCGCGATTATATATCCTCATTTATTGTTCCTTGAACTGTACCAAACTTTCTCTGATAGTAAATATTATACATTTAATGTTTAAAAGTCCTTTTCACTCACTATTATGCCATATGCACTCGGTTCTCTCCACCGTAGTACCGAGTTAAAGCCACAGTTTTTTGAAATCCTTTTTTCTATACCAGACTGAAAAACACAAGTGTGAATCATTCGTCAGAAAAAAGTTGAAAACGCAGCAAAAAAAATTAAGTGATGTTGGATCTCCCTTGCATATAATAATTATTCATTCTCGAAATTCTCAGGCTCTCGAGTAAAAAGTTGTTCAGTGCACTCCAGCTCAAACCATCCTGAACCAGCTTTTTCAGGATTTGTTGTTGTGTATCCATCGAATTAACATATTCATGGCTCCTTTGCTACGTACTGTTAACAAGAGGTTAAATAGAATGTTCTAGCTACCTACTCGCGTGAACAATTCAGGAAGGATAACGCTGTAATATGATTTTTGTCCAGTAGCGCGAATCCTGACATAGAAATGAAATTATGTTGTTTTTGTTGATCAAGTCAGAGTATTCGGTTAAAAATAAGTTTACAAGACGATTATTCAGGATTATACGAAACCCATATACCAGCTTACTCTTTCTCTTACTCTCCCAAAATTTCTAGCTAAATCTCTCTCGCTTTCTCCCTCTCTTGGTCTATCTTCCGACTTAATGAACTATGCAAATATTTGTCTTCACATTACGTACCTCCAATTTTATGTATGTTCCCACTCTATATCTAGAAGGCTGAGAAGAAAGTGGGGAAACTCCTTTTCACTCATCACATGTTTCCTTTTCATTGTCCTTTTCGTTGCACATTGAATATAATATTCGATTTGTGAAAAATCTTCACGTTCGGAACGGAAACTTTGAACGGAAGCTTGAAGTCAGTTTTCATATGTATGAAATTTAATTACTAACTTTTTCCAAAAGGAGGAAAGGATGTGTGACATGCACGCGGATTCAGAGGAAGTTGTCTGATATGTCCCACAGGAAGTAGTTTGCGTGCTAGTTATTTGCTCAGGTATGTCATATGTCATATGGATGAATAAAGGACATGCACTGAATTGAGAACAACATACACATACATGGCTGAGATAAAAGTGTTGATAGTTAGTATAAGGATGCGCTAGCGATGTAATAATGCAAAGTTGATGCTAGAGGAATGAATATATAATTGGATGATGGAAAGTACAGAGTAGGTCGGTTACAACTTTGTTTTTTGTCCTCCATATGCAACATGCACATGGAATAAATGTGTCAACATAAAAGCATGACTATATCCTGACAGAATAATGAGATCTATGTATTTCAGCTTTAAGTTTTCACGTTGAAATAACTTTCACATATCCTGTACTTAGATCTAGATACGAGGACAAATAAAATAAAACTCATGTTTTTATATTTTCTCTACCTTTTCAATAATTTGCTTTGTAAAAAAATCCTTAAATCCTTAAATTTAAAATTATTCAGAAATTGCTCGAGATTTCTGATATTAATCATGTTTTTAAATAATCTGCATTGGGTCTAAATAGGGAAACTGATCACAAGTCCGATGCAAGAAAAAAGTGTTTCGAACCCCTAATCTGGTCAGAGTTGATGCATAGCTTCATGGTGAGTTCGGACAAATTGTACCTTTACTACCAATTGACAACTGTGATTCAAATCAAATAGTTTGCATTTCTTACTGGTTCCATGATTTGCCATAAAAAAGACCACAGTCTTCATGTCAAACTAAATGTTTATATTTTCTATCACCTTTTATCACCTTAGGTTCGGAAATTCTGACTTGCGAGCATCAGGTGGAAACCAAAAGTATTTTTTTTTAAGGCAACCCTTAAAAAGAAACACCTCTGTATTTCAAAAGTGACCAAATAAATTTTTAAATTTGAAAAAGATTCCAAACTAGTGAAAAACTGTCACCTGAGCTTCAAGGGCTCAATAACCTGAATAAACTCCTGTCTGAGGTCTAGAATAGATCCCTGGACACCATGGGCTAAAGAAAAATGAAAGAGTGGATAATCAGTCGACGAAAATGCCACTGGAAATTGTTTAAAATGAAACTAAACGAAACTCTAACAAAAAAATGTAAGATTCCTTCACGTTTTGTAACGACAAGAACGGGTACAGGATTACTCAATCTCTTTGGCCATACCATGATAAAACTAGTATTAATGAATTCTATAGACAAAGAGAAGAAATCTAAGAATACTGATGGCACTACCAAGAGGCCGCAATATGTTAGGCCAACATGCCAATCAATTAGGAACCCAAAAGGATGCCATCTGCTGAGGTTATGACGAGGAAGAATAAAGAAGATAACACTTGAATCTAGGTTCTTCGAGCCTGGTCAACAAACATGTCACTTAACTGAAGAGTATTAACGTAAGATAATAAGACATTTGGTAACAATAAGACAAACATGGGGCCTCCTTGGTTTCTGTTGGGCGACAGGATGAACCAGTCTTATCGAAACAATAGCAACATACACAGGGAGTTATGAGTTACTGCTGGCCTAGCTATTTTTTCAATCAGTATTCAGACTTGCATTAAATTGCATTAATTACCGTTACTCAATTTTCGATCTATGTCCGTTTTCTTTTGTTTTTGTTTGAGCTGGTCTTTAAACGTTTCAACACGTTTGGTCTCAAAAAGACCATCAGATATACCATCAAATATACCTAACGTGAAATAGTTTGCTTTTTTACTGCAGATGAAGATATCTGGGTCAGATTAGGTGTCGTGACTTTATGTTTGTCGCTTACCACATCCAGGGATATCATTCAGGAGATTTAAACTGCCTGCTTCAAAGCCTCTCGCTGAGATCTAAGAAATTGTCAAGTAGTTGATCTACTGCCTCTGTTTTTTGGTTATTCTTAGGTTCCCTAGTTTTTGGGATTATCAATATGCAGCCTGGATGCCTGGAATCACCTGTAAATATTTACTCTTCGCCTGTTTTCACAAGAACTCAGCAGTGTGCTTCAATAAATGTTGTATAAATTTTAGTCTGATAGTCTTGGTATGAAAGCCTTTACTGCCATTGACTATCAGAATTGATCGTAACCGTTTTGTTGCAAGTCTCTAATGAGCGTAGTAGTTTCCACAAATATTGCGGGGACTTAGGTTAATTTGGGTGCACCGCTCCTATCGTGGATATTTCTGTTGTGGAACTGTTGATGTACCCAGCTTTCCCCTCTTGTGATATATCTTTATGTTTCAAGCGGTTATTTGAAGCTGCAATCAAGCTCCTATGTGTTCCTCCTCCTCCATAGAAGTACGTACCTCCATAGAAGAGGCTGTGGAAGGGCGAAGTATCAACGTCCATATGGACATTCTATGAGGTGCTTTACCACCGAACATGTATTTAAAGCTGTATTCAATGTCGGCTTATCCTTTGCAAACTGTCGGTGCATGTCTGTCAGTTAAACATATTTACCAGCTCGAGCCTTTTAATTTAAAAGAGTGCACTGCCCTTTTGAGACCAGACCACTGGACACCAGCGATTTGAATTTACATTTAGAACCTCATTCTTGCGTACTACAATTTTTTGCTGTCTATGATTTCTTCCAGGGATAGATAGCAAATAAGGCCGTTTTAAGCACTCACTATACAAATTACAACAAACAAACTACAACATTACAAATACGCTAGTTTCATCGGACTCAACTTGTGTGTGTTTGTAGTTAAATGTCAGACGATCGAAATGTTGTGTGTGTCAAATTAAGACGCGCCGTACTTCTCTCTAGCGCCATCTCTTAGTAAAACCGGAAAAAAAACTTATGTTTACACCTGGTAGTGGCAAACCGCAAACCGTCTTTTCATCTTTTTTCGAAAGGCGCTATGGCAAAAGCTCTGTCTGTCATCGGTTTGTTTGTGAAAATTTTCGCATAAAAATTTTACAGAATATTGTTTAATTCATTTTCATCAAAAGGTAAACCATTTAAGGTATACCAGTCAAGGTAAACCATAATACCTTAAGAAGATATTGATGCATTAAAACGAAATATTGCATAGTTAAAAATGTAATGTTTTTGCGCTGAAAACCTTACCCCCTTCTCCCAGAGGTGTCTGAAGTTTGCATTGTTATACGGTCTCCAACTTTTTGACTTTTTGAATGTTTTATGGAAAATTAACCCTAGAAATGTCCGTAAATTTCAGTCGCATATTTGAACTTCTCACTTTCGACCAAAATTTCATTTTAGTTTAATAATCTATATAAAAGAAATACTTGAAAAAATTGACAGCGTTGCCTTTGCAACAAGGCAAACTTCTGACACCTTCCCCTAGCAATAAAATATGCTCAAATACTCTGCTGCTCAAATATTGTAATAATAATAATCAAATGAACAGTATTTAATTATCTTGAAACAATTTCAATGAATTCTTGAAAATGCCTTTCAATACATGGGAATTAAGCTGACACCATATAAGCACAATTTTTTTCGCAGCAAATGGGGAAACGTTCCGTGCAAACTATTCAACTACCATCTCTGATAGCATTCGAACCGTGGAGATGATGCTTCGAAGGCGGCGGTTATTTACAATAAATACAGTGAATTACAAAACTAAGGAAAGCACGCTTTCGAATCAACGAGCAGTAGGAGATAAGAAATATTTTTAAATATTTATGAAAAACAACTGTCGAAAAATTTGAAGCCTCCAAATGTTGATAATAAATCTAAACAGAGAAAAAGCTAACCGTCATCAAAATTATCTGAATTTAGCTAGGTCTATTGTTTTTCAAAAAAATTTCAGATTTCGTACTGGCACCTGTGCCAAAAAAAATATATATACTGCATTATCAATCCTTATCCTTGTGTGTGTGTGTGTGTGTGTAGTTAGCATGACGCACATGTTTTCATAACTTAAAAGTTATGTTGTCATCACCATACTTAGGTACGCAAACAAACAAGCTTTTCTGCTGCGGAAAAAAGTGGACGGCTGCCTAAAACTCTTATCGCATTTGTAATAGATTGAATTGTTTTCTTTTTCTTTACTGTCCGGGAACAATGGGCTCATATGGTATTACGTTTGGAATGTTACTTTCAGTAAAAAACATACTTATAGAAACTACTTCAAGGCTATAGTACGTCGCCATCAACAGCATTGGTCTTTCAAAGGAACTTTCTTTGTGATAAAGGTTTAACCTATTTATTCTTACATATGATGATATGATTGTCTAATTTTATCTTTGTGTCCTGATCAAAGATGCGATCCCAATTTCGATTGAAATTATAGACCCCCACAATTCAGGAGTCTATAAATGCTCCCTTATTACAAATGGTTGTAGATAGCTGTCTGCTGAAGTTCTTTTATTTTGAGCAAATGACGCATGATTTCCAGCTAATTCTACAGTTGCCAGAAGAGTACTTTGCGTGTCCATCGAACCAAGCGTCAAGTCACGTCCCTGAACCTGGTCTCTAAACAATTAACGGTGAATAGTAACCAAAATATTTTGTATTCCTTGGCAATGCTACCATTGACTGCCGCGGTAACACTTTGCCTAACCTAACACGTAACTGAGTCAACTAAACTAACCATACCATCTTCAAAGCGAGCATTCAAAAAAGAGGGTAAACAGACAATAGCCAACGAAGCAACAACGGTCTGAACCATGTTTGGAAGCTTCAACAAACCAACAGAACTTGTTATTTGGCGTGCAAGAACCGCATGGATGTGGCTGAATAAAAGAACACCGCCACCATACTACCATCATTTCTTTACCTTATTATCTATGCCTATCTCAACCACAACGGCTTCACCACTCGCTACCTCACGCTTCCAGGTAGATTGTTAACAGGCTGCCAGAAAGAAACTTTTCTAAAGAACAAATCTCAACAGCTACAAACCGATAGAATCAAGTGCAGAAAGCCCAGGAAGAAAATTTAGATACCTACACGTAACTCTAACTAGCTGACGCTGCTGAGATAACAAGAAGTCGAAGATAATAAGAAAATGATTCATCTGGCAACTGGCATATTGTTGTTGGGATGGGAAGCCAACTTGACTGTTTGTTACGATAGATATCAATCAATAAAAGATACTTCCCAAAAGATTGTAACTATCTTAACGTGATTTTAATTCAAAAGCAACCAAACGGGTTTTCCACTTGTGGAGATCAAGTCAGGTTGCTTTTGTTTTTGCTCCTGTTTTCACTCTTTCGGTGTGGTGTGTTTCGGAGCAGACTCAGATACATCTGGTCCATTTGACATAAGATGTCTGAAGTGTGTGCAAGTTGTTGTCAAAGATACTTTTCCTTTGCAAGTGACTTCGCCCAGAACTATTAGTCACACGCTGAACTGTGTTGACCAACTTTCCTCTCATATCTTAATCCCATCAATGGATAATGATCTATGCTAAGCCTGAGTTATTGACAGTTTTGGGTGAAACAAACCTAGACATTGGGATCCATTGAAAGTGATTGTGAGACTCCAGCGAAAAGACACAATGAAATACGATTAAGTCTTTGAAATGTTCCTACGCGGAGGAAGACAAAACATAAAATTCAATTGATTGCCGTTGTTAGTGGAAAACTCATTAATATTCAAATGTTTTGGGGATTTATTTGGGTTTTGAAAAAAGTAAAACTGGTCTGAAGGAACCTTGAATGTAAGCCGGTTCTAGGCACACTTGTAACTAATCTTTTGTTTAGGTTGGTATTCGATTTGGATATATGCCGGCGGGAAGCCAATGATAATTCAGAAAAAAATACAAATTACAAGTGTGCATTGAAAAAGCTTAGCTTGCGTATTGGTACAAGCCCAGGTGGTTTATATTCAAATCCAACAGTGAACAGACTACAATTAATGTTAAAAGTTCACTTAACATGATGGCGAATAGCATAGACAGTAAGGGACTATCGTTATTTGTAAGAATCTATCAAAAACGTAAAAAAGTACCCGAATACCCACAACAACTAACATAATTTTCGTTTATTCAAGGTTGAGCTGAGCTGCCAACAGACTTATCAACTTCGCCCTAACTGCCAAAAGTCTCTCGACTACATATGAAGTTAATGTAGTCTTCGAACATATAGTAAATACACAACCTACTTTTTTTGCGAATGGACTCAATAAAGAAGAGATACGAAATTTTTCAACCTAGGACTCATCCCTAACTTCGTCAAATCTCCTTAACTTACGTTCTGTAATATTGATCAAAACCCTATATCTAAACCAAAGTTGTTATTGACAACTTCACAGAAGAACTTGTCCCAATTGCTATATTGCTATATTGCAGTATAAAGTGGCGATATTTACATACTGGTATTACTATCCCGACTCGAAGAAGATTGTCAAGAAACCCTGAGCACTGCTAAGGAAGGTGTATTTCAGTGACTCAACATGCGCAGTCGTAAAACACTGGTGCTTAATACGAGACAAAGAAAATAGGTCATTGACAAACATAAAGAACATTCTAGATAAGCAGTTCCTGAAGGGGTTATACCAGTGAGGGAACCCAGGAAACGCTGGTCAAACTATTTTGACGTAGACAGTTCATCACTGCTCGGATTTCAAAACTGGAGGACGCGGTCAATGGCCCGAGGCATTTAGAGGTGCTTCCTGCTGCAAGTGCTACGAAGATGTAGTTGGAAGCACTTCGCAGTGCTAACTACGAAGAAGACGATACGCAGTTCAGATACCAGGATAACTCCCTGACGTGATATACAAGCAAGTCCTACTTAACAAGCAAGTCCTACTTAGACTATTTTTGAGCATAACATAACGGTATACGTATTACATACCGTAGTACGTATTACATACGGATTACATGGCAACATACTCTAATACCTAACTCATACTCATACCCTAACTCTCAGAAAGGATAAAAAAATTAAGGAAAACAATAAAGCTTCTAAAATCAAACACAACCGTCGGATTTCGACCACTGTAAGATAACGTCCGATGGTCCCAATTTCGTGGAGGATTATTTTTTAATCCTGGCCTCTAGTTGTGTAAAGCCTTGGTAAAATACAATATTTTACTATCTCTATCTCACAAGAGTTCAGAAATCACGATTTGTGGCTTAATTTCTTTCGCAAAAAAAGATGAAGAGAGAAAGCAAGAAAAAAACTGAAGTGCAGCTTTCCTGAGTGTAAAGATGGTTCCAAGCCATTAGACAAAACAGAAATTGGCGTATTTAGTCGTGGCCTATGCGATGGAAACTTTACCAAGTATCCTTCAGGTTGAGGTTCATGCAATGCGTATAAGCGTACTACTAAGCATAGATCGAATAAACAAGGGTGTGATGATAAATATTCAACCTTAACGCCAGATGTCGCCACTGTCACTCGTAGACGAAGGCTTTCGAAATCCAAATTAGCCTCACAGTTGTGTTTTGATTGCGTGTAGAAGAAAAGAAGCAGAAGAGAAAGCGCGAAACCAAATCGAAGACCGGTTTGTCTGTAGGTGACTGTAGGTGACTGACTCCTGGATACTGACCGTAAAAAATTGGTTTAACTTGGTCACACTTCGGTATTGTAAGCCATGCCAAGGAGGATAACGTGGCAAAAAGCCACGATTTCATATCAGAAAGACCCCATGGGTCATATCCTGCAATTTTGGATGTGTGAAATTTCGGGCATGGGAAAGATGTCGATGGAATGAATGCCGCGTTATCTCACTCTGAGAAACAAGTGCTACATTGGCTTCACTTCAGAGTAGTGTTTGACGCTGTTTGAGTCCAATCCAAAGAACTTTCTGCATCGTTTTGCAACCACTGAGAAAACATGGGTTCACTGGTACACACCACAGACCAACGAACAGTCGAAAAAATGGACTTCACCCGGCAAACGTGCCCCGAAGAAGGAGATTTTTTTGAGATTTCAGGTCACACCAGAGAAGGTTTGAACTGCGTCGGCTACCTGCAGAATGGATAAATGGTTACAGGGCTCTACCAAGCTGAATTATTGGGCCGATTCGACGCCGAATTGCAGGAAATAGATGCCATTCGGCGAAGAAAAAACTGCTCTTCTGCCTCGATAACGCACCAGCTCACAGCTCTGTCGTCGCCATGGCCATAATGATCGAATTAAGCTAGGAGCTGCTATCCCATCCGTCATATTCCCCAGATTTGGCCCCCGGCGACTTCTTTTTGTTTCCAAACTTGTATGAGTCACTTACTGGGCAAAAATTTGAGTGAGATGGATAGTTCGTCGTCATGGAGACATACATTGCAGACCCCAACAAAACGAATTTTTTAAACTGGTTAAAGAAACTTTAAGAAGTTCAAAGCCACTTTCCCACAATTTGCGGTCTTCTTTTGTCGGCTAAGAACTTACCAGATGACCCTCGCACTACTGTAAAACTTAACCTATCCGATCAGATCACATACCCAATGATTACATCAAGAATGATTCTAGGTGACTTTGTTATTCAACAAGTTGAGTGGAGATCGTAGGATTACTCTATACAAGGTACGGGGTCTTGCAGATATCGAGGATGATAAGAAGGTGGTTCCTAAAAGAATACGATGGGAGAGAAGGTAGTAAGATTTGGGCTGGATATCCAAGGCTTCAAATGCCGAAGCTCTGATTCGACATCCATGAGGAGAAATATTTGCGAGCATGCACTGGAATGAACAAGTAAGGGTCCCTACTGGGATCTTCACGAGACATTGCACACTCACAAGGCACCTCAAGAAAATGGACCTGAAGAGTGCATCTGTAAATGCATTAATGGAATTGAAGAGAAAGTGCTTCTATGTCGAAGAGGAATTAGAACACCTGCAGCCGAAGCAGATCCATAACGTTAACAAAAAAAAATCGATCCGCTGGAGGCGCTTTTCCAGTGATCCTTAATATCAGTCAAAATCACGTTGAGAACTTTGACCCCTCACTCATGCTTTCTAAATGGACTGTCCCTTTTTTGTTGCTAGCATTTGATAAAATTTGTTAAAATTGGTCTCCAGTCCATTTTTGTTCTACGTTTTTTAACACTCTCATCATTAAAATTCATATGCTTTGTTTCTATTTTTTGCTCTTATGTTCGGATTGTTTCTGGAGTCTTCTGTCAGATTCGGCTCGGGACAGCATTGACTTTAACCTCCTCGCATCAGGGTTAGATTTATATAGATCTTTATATAATCCAAAGTGTCGCCTTGCGCAATCCGAGGAGAGGTCCCAGTTCTTTGATTGTCAACTATAACTTCTTCGCTGCAAGATTCCACTTCGCCATTTGAAGTGTTTATGAATAGAAATCGGACAGTAAAGAAGGAACTATTCTCCACTTTTTGCCTACACAACGCAAGTTTAGTATTTACCGTCCGTTTGAAAGTCCGATATTTTGCGTGTTCATCCGGAAGGTAGTAGTCTTTTCATATTGCCACTATTTTTTCTACAAAACTTCCTTGAAGTTGCTTGGTTGTAAATTGTTTAGGGTCAGTTTAAAAAACTTCTCAAAGCTTAAAGCCACGCATATGTCCTTCGAAAGGACTTCGTCTAAGTCAGCTTTCACAATTGCTAGTGACATTTTGCATAAGTACATTCTTACTATGTTTGGACTGGTTGAACCAGACGTCCTGAATTTTTTCTTTTCCCCTTATTAAATTTTTGGTAGAACTAGACAGCATAATTTGTGCAATTTTTCGTGATTTTGACATTACTGACTACTGGCTCTCTTCTTCTCACTTCTCAAGAGAGAAAAACTCTCTTCTTCCCACCCAAAAAATTAATAGGGGGAAAAATTCGTATCCGGTGCATTTAAGGCAAGATACCTCTGAACTAGCTCATGCTAATTCGTTCATCCTTTCGTTGGTGACGAAAACTCTGTATTAAACGTTACTTCAATGGGCCAACGTTACTTTCAATATTTTTCTTTTAGCTTTAGTTATGAGAATCTTTATCTAGCGCTACTTAAGCTGTGGAGCAATGCATTTGAAAGCAAGCGCCAAAGTGTTCACATCGTGTCCAAAAAAAAGGGTGATTTACCGCTAAAACCGTTTTACCGTCTTTTTCGTTGCTGTCTTTGTTGCAGGAATATCTGAGTCAAAAATTTATGTTTCATGACATATAGTTATATCACAATACCACTAGAGTTTGTTCGAAGGACATTCCCAAACTAGAATTGTATTCATGGTTTTTAGAGGCATCGGTATACCATGAACATTCATACACTTCTGGGATAAACTCCTGCATAACTTCGCAGTAAGAAGGTTAACACGTCATCTGTGTCCATTGCTGCTTGGTTCCATTTTAATTGGGGAAGGGGACGCACTTCGTCGTTACAAATATCGAGTTAATTTGTCGGGAAACCTCAGGATAATTAGGAAGTGATACTGCTCTTTACGATGTCAGATTTTACATTATTTCTACCGAAGCTTCTCCCACACAGGCCATTTAATCGTCATTTCTAATTTGTTTCACTGCGAATTTTTTTCTGTGGGACCATCAACCATTTGATGTTAGTATAAAAAACAATTCAGACTTTACAGCTCCCATTTAACCCGCCATTCGGTCCAAAATGAAAAATCCCACGGTGGACTTCTTAAGTTAGGGCTTGCTTTTAATGGTAGCTCATGAGTATCCCACGATAAATTGCTACTTTTCAGCAGCTTAGTATACAATATAAACTCCTTCTTGTCTGCGTTTGCAGTCAAGAGCCAAAGGCTTACTCAAAATTCACAAATAAGAAAATGTCTTGATCCACACACCAATTCTTTTTTTAAATATTGTGGCGTAGGGAATGGATGGCTTTTAATACCCTGATGGGGCCAATTGTAGCGCAATGTGTCGGGGGTAACTCCTTAAAGCTTGCCCTGACAATCTGATCATGTAGTTAAGAAAAGTTTGACACATTACTTTCGGCTGAACCTCGTGCTCTTTTAACAACAGCTGCAATTAGTTTATGATATACCTTTTTCTAGGTTGAGGGTAGGGAGGGCAAGAACATTGTGCTAGAATAAAGATTCCTGATAAAAAAAGGTCCTGGCACTCTGATATACTCTGATATACTTTTCTCAAAATACAAAGTCACTGTTTCTGTGCGAAAGAATTGACGGTTCAAGGAATGTTCAAAATGACGGTTCAAAATACTGAGTTGACGTTTCAAAAACGTGTCTGATCAAGTGAATTGGTTGCTAAATGTCAAAGCTTTTCAATGTTTACTTGCCTACAAGAAAGTTGATGACACCTGTATTTGTCCAAAACTTAAAAGAGAACCAGTTGCACTGTACAATACTGGTGAATGTTTGTAGAGAACATGTAAGGCAATGTTGTCAGGAAAATCACGGAAAATTCCGATGTGCAATGCAAAGGTATTACTTAAGTCATAATGTGTTTGTTGATTGGGATCATATAGGTTAGTAGATAGTAGTTATGTAAGTTAATTCATCGTGATAAATCTGTTCAGTTCTTGCTCAATTATTTCTGATACTTTTTTATAAACGGTCATAGACATCGGTTTCCATCGAGTGAAATAAGTTCCCCGAAATATGAAGATGATGCTTAAAAAATTTAAGGATGTTCTGAGACGAAGAGGAGCTTTACACGCAGAAAACGATAATCTTTAAGAAATCTGCTCGCAGTGGCTTTTTTTATTTAAAGTGTAGGTGCTAGTATGGTCTGATGCGGCACACTTCATTTTCTGGAAATGGCCGTTCTGACGTCTTTGTACGTCCTGTTAAAAGTGCTTTTTCGGTACCCTGAATTCAAACATTCAATTTAATAACTAGTTTTCTAGGCCCCTTATTTATAAAAAAAATCATCCTTACGCATCCACACTTACACTCACAGAGCTTTTGAATTCTTTTGTCTGAATGAGTTGTATCAAGAACAAAAAAGATGAACAAAACAAAAAATAAAGAAAATTTCTAATATTAAACGACCTACCACTGCAGCACTCATATGGGTAACTTTCTCCTAATTTATCTTTCAAATTTATTGACATGTTTTCGACAAAAAAAAAACCACGCTTGATGATTTCATTCTGCACTCTACAGTGAATTGAAGCAAGAACTTCATTATCACTTTTCAACTATTTTTGTGTTTAGTGCTTGCCTACCTTTACACTAGTCACCTAATTACTTTCAGCCATTAGAAAAACTCGTGCCGTGAGTAAACAACATAGGAAAGAAAACTCAAACAACTGAATTTACTATATAAACCACTTGGAAGTAAAAACGCTAAACGGCATACATGGTTTTGTTGTAAAAACAATGATATCGCGGACAACTTCGCGTAATAGCGGTTAGTCTACAGTTCATTTGATCGTACTACTCGCGGAATAGTATCACATGAAAACAATAACAACAAAAAAACATGTTTTCCTAGTGTTCTTACATTTCCTACTGCTTTTTCTTTTATTTTGGTTTCTGCTTCACTTTAAATGGAAACACAACCATGCGCAGGTGTGTGGTTTAGTCATAAAGAAAATCTTATAAGTTAAATTTATTTTTCAAATGGATTTATTACTACCAGTGTCCATGGACTAAGCGTTATGCAAATTATTTTGTAGAATTTTTTCCGTGATCTCGTCCCCGCAGATGTCTTACATCTATATTCTCCCATAGTCGATCGATAAAGAAACAGAAAATAAGACTCCGTCAATAGAGAATCCTTTATTTGACCGCTCAGTTCTTCGGTTGACAAACACGATTAAGGACGAAACACTAGGTCCTCGTGATGTGACTTCAGGCGTTATTCTTTCTTTGGGATTGCAGGATTTTTATTCACTAACAGAAAAAGTCAGCAATAAGTGATACAAAGTAACGTTAAAAAGGATTCGTCATCCAACAGAACCAGGCTCAGTACACCTTCTGTTAAAACAGTACCGGGAATTTTTTTATTTAAAACGCCCGTGCTGAATGGATTTTGAAATTTTTTTTGGCTTAGTTTGGAAGGACTGTCATTCATTCTTATGTCAAGTTTGAGCGCGATCTGTCAACCAGTTTGTTTACAGCTGCTGGTTAAGTCAGTCAATCACGTTAGTCCGTGCCGATTTTTAACATGAACGAAATTTCTTGTGCTGCACATTGCAAGGGTTATGGTGATTCAATTTTTTCTATCCAAAATTCGTGCATGTGAGTGGTACAAAGCGTTCAAAGCGGGCAGCGGAATCGTCGAAGACATGCCTCGTTCAAGACGACTTTCGACCTCTCTAATTGAAATCGATGACGCGAAGGGAATTGTGGTCGAAAATCGTCATACCAGCTTAAGATAGATAGCAACCATCCTTTTTGTTTGTATCCTTTTGTACATCCTTTTTTGTACCATTTTGATTGAGCATTTTGGCATGAGACGCGTCGCTGCACGGCTTGTTTCAAAAGAACTCAATTTTCTTAAAAAACAGTACCGTGAACAAGTCTCTTTGGACATGCTAGAACGCTCAAATTTCGATCCCATATTCATCGAGCGGATCATAACTAGTAATAAGACATGAGTGTATGAATTTGACACTCTCAATAGGTTCGTATTGCGCGCTAAAAATGTGCCGAAACCGAAAAAACACGTCCAAGTCGGTCGGTGATGCTTATTGTTTTCTTCGATATTAGTGGTCTGGTTCACTATGAGTTCATTTCACAGGGTCAGACGTTGAATAAGGAGATTTTTTTTTTGGGCGTACTAAGGCGTTCACGTGAACGAATTCCGAAGAAACGGCCGGAATTATATTCAAACAACTCGTGGATTTTTCACGACGATAACGCGCCTTCCCACTGAGCTACAATTGTGAACGAATAAGAGGCACAAAACTCGATAAATACTATCGATCATCCACCGTGTTCGCCTGATTTAGCTCCCTGCGGCTTTTTTCTGTTCCCGAAACTAAAATCGCCCCTCCTTGGAACACGTTTCTTCAAAAATGTTTTGAAGAATGGAAAAAACTATGGCACATGTGCATAGCTTCTAATGGAGAATACTTTGAAGGCGACAAAATAAATTTTGATGAGTAAATGTTAAATGTGTCTTTTATCTACAAATTCCCGGTACTTTTTTGACAGAAGGTTTGACAGAAGCAGCCAAAATTTACAGACATGCGACCTCATGGTGGACATGCTGATGGAAGAAGTTGATGAGAGCCTTTGCACTACCTGCATTGGTAAAGTTCTTTGCTAAATGTAGAATAAATGGGAAATTCACCTGACATCGTCTAGGATGACTTGTGTACAGAATGCATTTCTTTAAAATCGATGAAATTTATTAATCAATTATAACTTTCAGATTAAGTTTTGCAACAAAAATCATTCACAAAGTCGAATATTTATTTGATATGGAGTAATGACAAAACATGAACACAAAAACTACAATGTCAGAACAATAGCCTGTCGAAAAAATTGGTTTTGACAGGCAAATCTACCATCTGCTTTGTAGGCTTGAGTTAACGGTGGCAGCCTAACATCCTGATCGGGTTACCCTTAAACTACAACAAAAGAATAACTACTTGCAATACCAAAATCAATTCTCTTAAACGTAGGAAGTAATCTTTTCATTGGAGCAGATTTGGATCTCAGAATTGCATGCCCCTCGCAGGTCTGAATGAGAAAAGAGTCTTAGAGATGAATGTCTGCCCAAGTCTCTGCCATCTAGCATGTAAGGCACAATCGCGTTCAACTTAGAAATATGTTAAGCGTATTCTGTAGGATTACCTTAAAGATCTGGAGACTGTTAATTGGCACAAAAGGAGGGTCAAATTTCGCTTCAAAGCCCATTTTTATCCCAAGTACTCTTCAACTCTCCAGAGAATATTGTAACAATCATCGTTGAGAGGCCCGTTGATGTGACTATCTTAGTCAGCCAGTTTCTGGAAAAATCCACGAAAAAAGGAAGACTCAACAATGCGTCGAATTACGTATGCATGAAAGTCTCCTATATCCCCGTTGAAACCTCAATGTAGCATACCAACAGTGAAGAGACTGTCTCTGATGAGGAGTTAAGTCAACTTCAAATGAGACAAAATAGACACTAGTTTGCCAGTATAAATGTCTATCAAAAAATGTTTTTCCAATTTTCGCAAACTTATCGTTGCTGGTAAGACCTTATGGAGTGAGTGAACAGGTACCCATGCGGCCTAGACATCAAGCTAGTAATGCAGATTATGAGAACCGCTTCATACTTCAACCTTAAATGATAACCGCGATCATGCGATCCCATATGCAGAATATTCTCATCTGTATCAGAGGTGTCAGAAGTCAGTATAATTGCAAATACAACGCTGTCAAATTTTTTCAGTTTTTGTTTTGACTAAATTGATTTAAAATCCTAGGAGACTACAAAATAATTCAAAAATGCAAATAAAATTTACCAAAATTTTAAATCAAATCATTCAAAAAGTGAAAAAATAGAATACGATTGCATTTGCAAAGATGCGAACTTCAGACACCCCTGTATCGGTGACACCCTACTCCAACATTAGTGTGAAAATTTTAATTTTTGAAATAAAGAAGACTGAAGAAATAAGCTCTATATAATAATAAATAATATAAGGAGGCAAAGGACATCATGCCATGTCCCAGTTGAAGTGTAATAACCAGCCTATGTTATTTATAATGCTTTGCTGCTCGCAAAATTCTGCCTACTTCAAAAATTTTGATGGAATAATTGGAAGTAACGAGGCTCGTAGTGATGAGCCAGGCAAGAGGGAACCCTTAATAACAAGCTGGGTAACGAGTTTTTTGACCGCTGGATACAGGATGAAGAACGCAGGATTAGAGTATACAAAATGACGCATACAAGACAGTGCAATTTTAATTCAACTCTATTATTGACTGAACTGAAGAGTAGTGAGTATGGTCTAAAGTGTGAGTGGAAAAACTGCACTTAGCTGACGTACCTTGCTGATAACACTTGATGGTAGCGCCACGGGATCCAGAGACTTAGAAATAAGAGAAAATTTCTTATACACATTCTGAAGGACCGGAGTCTACTGTACGACGCAAGGAAACTTAATTTTAGGACACTGGTGTTACAGAAACATGATAAACACCGAACTCGATCGAATGCAAGCTCCGCGTCACGTTCTTAGATTCTTTTGTCACCTAAGCCACTGTTTCTTAAATGATGATTGGCCTCACTATGATTTTACATAAAGTCTAAAGACGCAAGGAAAGGTGAGATAAAAGTAACATCAGGTTAAGTCGAACACTGGCTCCCTCAGATCAGAGGTATGGAGCAAGGCTCTTAGCAAAGAGTTACACCTAAAACACTTTGCCCATGCCCAAACTTGAGGAACTTTGAATATTGCCTCCGCATATCAGAGTTTCTGTAATTTGATGGTGTTAGTTACCACGGAACCAAGATTCCTCGCGTGTTGCAGCCTCTAGAGATGCCAGAAAAGTCTAAACGCCTGCAGGGGATGCCAGGATCTTACAATGGTCTGGGCAGGAATCGATACGCCAGAATCTTGCAATTGTTACTACGCTTCCTTCCACTGTGCCGTTCCTTTGCAATCATTTTCTAACTTATATTTTAATTCCCCTTTTTTTTTCTACCTGAAAACATTCGTTTGTCTCAGTGAAACTACTCAGCCATTCTTACCATGATGCCCACCATTTATTTGCAATGCAAGAAGCGATACAAGTAACGCAGTAACCTTTTCAATGGAATGGGGGGTCAGTTTCAACATCACTGGACCAGTGTCAGTCCATTGTCAGTCCAGCGTCAGTCCACTGTCAGTGTCCAGTGTCAATCCAGTGTCTCTTTTGACAATCTCAGCCTAATTGGACCGAGGTGGAATCAGTTTGTTGTTTCTTTGATCTTTGAATGAAACTCTGTAATTCCTTGTCTATTTCCGGACATCGTTCACGTACGATGTTTCGTTCTGACTCGACACTGAAATCCACAAAACTACACTCCGAAAATGGCACCCAGCTGAAACGCTTATGTGAATGAACGAACAAGGCAATATACGGGGAATGATGAAATTTCGTTTCGAGGGTAGCTTAGAGTGGAAATTTTGAATAGTTCAGAAGACTTGGCCTGATGCGACAGGATGAAGACCTGTTTATTTGCGAACCATAATTTTTATTTTTATAAAATAAATACTTTGTTTACTTTATCGGAATTCTAATTTCTATTTGTAAGAAGTTTCTTTTACTAAATTTTATCAAACCTTTTCGGTCCTCCCCGAAAATGTTTTTGAACTATATTTTTTTCTTGCCGAACATGGTCACAATTTTGTCTCCTATTCAATGAATTCTCTTTTGCCTTCTCAGTGTTTAAGGAATGAGAATAGCAAGCACTGTTAGAAATGAACACTTCAACTGATATACAAGCTTTTAATGATTGGTTTTCCCGGCAATGCGACCCATATGAATCATGCAGGGTTTGGATAATTTGAGGCATAAAAAATAAGTGTTCAGCGAACAAAATGATTGATTGTATATAAGCATTTAAGGACTCACTATGCCTTCCTTTCCAGTGCCCCTTGAGCACCTCAAGCAGATCGAGCCCTCTAAAGAAAGGGTAATAATTTACTTTCGATTCAGGTGTCTCAATACCTCTTCAATCAAGAAACAGATTTCTAGGTTATCTGTTCTTCAGCAGGACTGGCATCCCCTTCTCAAAATTGTAGAATATGCATTCGCTTCCGGGCCCATTTTCTTGAGTTATCTTCGGAATCTGTAAGGCCCATAAGGGTGACAGTGAGGACACTTCGCATCATCTTATCGATTTCGATAAACGCTTGAAACTACTTTTCGTCATAGACGTGCAGGTAGAGCTTCGATATACCAAGCCTTGAAAGTCAACTCCAAAGTCTAGTGCATTCTCTCTTTTCAAATTCATTTTGGGTCCTGTAAATAGAATTTATTTCGGTTGCAGTCCAGGGTTCGGGTCTTATGATTGCTGTTGAATCTCAGTTTTGC
This sequence comes from Stratiomys singularior, assembly GCA_954870665.1. Classification (NCBI taxonomy): domain Eukaryota; kingdom Metazoa; phylum Arthropoda; class Insecta; order Diptera; family Stratiomyidae; genus Stratiomys; species Stratiomys singularior. The sequence goes on along the minus strand of OX940881.1, from coordinate 27,201,276 downwards.
ACTAATAGTGTTGCTCATGATCCCTGTGTACTTTGACAACCACCGAAAGAGAGCGGCTTTATTATCCGTTCTGTTTGGAGAGGGCTTTGCAATACTCTAAAACCATTTGCGATATGATTACTAGTGATTCCAATGGATTGCTTGACTGTCAGTTGAAACATGGTTTCAGCGACACAGACACATGTCAAACGCTGAACTGTGTCACGGGTAACCTTCATCTTACGTTCATAAATTTTGTCCGCCTTAGCCACTCTTCGCTGGGTAATGATTGGTTTCACCATTCATAGTATACATCATTCAAAAGACTCTCGGACCGCCCCCGAACTTGATTCCTTTGATTCTTTTGTGAGCTTTGCTACACCTCCAGGGCGCACATAACTATTTATGATTTGACATGGGACTATACGATCTTTCAACCAAGAAGTCTAGAATCATACTGCAAACAGTAATATCTGGTCACATATACTTGTGACAAACTAAGGTGTTATGATTTTCATTTAACGTTAGAGTGATGATATTTGATATACTCGAATAGTCCTTTCTCTGTTTCAATTGTGCCGGTGCTTCCTAAAAGCTTATTATGGGTATTGGCATCGCATCAATCAATCAATTATTTCGATAGTCCTCTACTAACTTTTGTATTTCCATTGGCGAAATGTGTCCCGCATCTCGCGGATCATAAGTTGATGCAATGAATATGTCGTGGATTGTATCCTTGACGGCTGTGGAGGACTTCAGCGGCACTAGGTCTCGTGTCAAGTATTCTGAGAGACATGTATAATTAATGTTTGTCCTGATCACAGTACCCGCTCTGGGGGGATCCGACTCCCCTGCAGAGACTGCAGTGAAATAATGAGATCTAAGGATATTGGATGAGTTTTAGTTCTTTATTTAGGTCCGTGAACATTCGTTTTAAAACAGATGAAGGCACCTTGGCGTGACGAAAGTCTTTTGAATGATTAAATTTCTTTGTGATATTTTTAGCCCGCGTTTTCTAGCGCTCCTGCATGTGGTTCTCCGAGCTTATTCCCAGAACTGAGGGATTCAGATCCTCGGACAAAATGATCTGACCAGCTGTAACTCTTATCCTGAAACTGCCTCCAAAGCTCGTACTGTTAATGCCGGTTGAGAGCTCCGGTAACGCTTCCTTATTGTAGTCTTAATCATTTTCTCCCTGACGACGCTCACATAACGGATTTTCTTCGTGGTTACAGCCGCAAAAGTAAGCCCAATCATAGTCAACATACAAGGGTTACCCCTGCCTATATCAGTGGCGGACGGAGCGGCACTTACACTGTCGTTGTGAGAGGGTTAGGCATTCCAAAACTAACTGAAAGCAGACCAGGACATCTTACAGTTACAGGAAGAGCAGGCTTCACTTTAATCGCTGTGTGGAGAATACTCTGCCCATCAGCAGTCTCAGACGATGCATGTCCCAACATTAGCTTATAACAATTGTGTACTAAAAGGAATTCGCAGAAAAGGAGCATAGTTTCAGTTTTGGTCTTCATTTGTTACTTTTCAAAATTTTTAAAACGCTGTAAGGCTTTTAAATGTTAGATTTCAAACAAAATGTGCTGTGGTCATTTGGGCTGCATTCCATAATTTACCGCCTTGTCAATGACTGTCAAGGGATACAAAAAAAAAACCACAAAATTTGTAGTTTATTATCTGTCCTTTTATTTACTATTTGTTTACCCTTAATAGAATCCTCGTTAATAAATTTATCGCCTAGTGTATGTTACAATAATAATTGTAATTATCACTCCAAACGGTAGAAACTCTTTCTAAATGGCTTCTTTCATTAACAACAATGGGCTTTTCCCGGCTTTTACATATGTTAATTTATCCCCTCAAAGTGGCTTATAAAATTGATTTATGAATTGGATCCACACAGCTGTCCAAAATTTTACCAATACAAATACGTTCAAAAAGTCTTTTTCTAATACAATACCCTTTATGGCCAAGATGCTAAAAATGTAAAAGCATAAGACCCACTTGTAGCCCTCAGTATGTTTTACTTAAATCGGTTTAAAAGGTATCTTCATTATTTGATGTGTGCAATGCAATTATCACTGAAATTTGATTGAATTTTTCGGGTCTTCATTGCCACTTGGTTTCAACCAAACTCAGTGGCTACTACTGTCACTTTGATGTTATTTACACATTTGTCCCAAAATGCTTGCTCTTTCAATAACTTTAATCTACGATAATCAAATTCAATTTGTTTGTATCCTTGTGGTAAGGGTTATTGTTAATTTTCGAAGAGTTACTTAGCCCTAATCGTTTTGGACAAAAGTCACACTTTTTTGAAGTGTTTGAGGTTTCAATTTAAGCCCTTTTACACAATACTCACGCGACAAATTTTAACGTGTTTTTATTTATTTACGAAGTTTTTGAGGTCAGTTGATCTTCAACACATTTTGATTGTGCTTTCTTTATTTTGACTAATGCATTATAGGCAGATTTTCTCTGAAAATCATATGTAATTTGCTTACGTAATCCCCAATTGTTTGAAATGCATATCTTGCATGGTATGCGCGGAGAAAATGAAGCTGGGTTGATCGGAAGAGAGGTATGTTGGGGCAGCTTTGTTATCCTGAGCGATTACGATTCGTTTCCTTCATACTCTCGACCATTGGATTTAGCAGTCTCTCTAGAGCTTAACCTTCTGGTCCTTACGACATGACATAAATCGTCTTTTAACACTCGCTGATACTTTGACATGAGACTCCAGTTGCAGGAGTTTCCTACAGATATATACGTAACCAAACTTGTCCTGAGTCTGTTAGGCAACGTTACTCGTTACTCTAATCTCATGATCCCCCCGGAAAGAGCGTTAATAAGCTGATGAAAAATTGATGACTACCCTTGTATCCTAAATATTTCTCCCAGGTTGAAGGTGAGGCTATAAGACGCGCTAAGACTACCAAAGAAAACTTACAGCCAACTTGGCAACTGTACTTTGAATGAGATTCTAGTTCTAATATTTATTAAGAATCTAGAGGAATATCAACTCGTGTCGGATTTTTGCGTAATTTACGTTTAAATTTATCAGAATTTACATCCGGTAATAGGTAGAAAACACCATTGAACTAGATTATTCTGCCCTACGGCACTGAGTTGTGAACAAATGGAAAAACAAAACGAGCGGTTAGACCATTATCCACTTCTCCACATTGAAAGTGGGTATTTTAGGTCAACGAACGCCGCTGCACCCAAGCACAATGGTAAATGAGAAGGATATCAGTTAGAAAATGACTTTCAAATTTCCCGAACACAGCTTGCATGTATTGTCCAATACTTTCTAACCTAAGAAACAACAGTCAGCAAGTTCGGGCCATTCGGTCTCTTATCACTAAGACCTCTTAGAAAACAGAGACCCGCAACGGACTCCCCTACCTTCATCGACAGATCGCACCACGAGGAACCTCTAGATTCTTGGAGTAGAATCACTGTCAGTATCTCCTCTGTTAGAAAGGATTGATATTCCTTCATTCGTGGCGAGGATGTTGGCACTCTAAAACGCAAACAATTAACTGTCAGTATTTTAAGGTATCCTCTTAAGAACATCAATCGATATTTGAAAGAATTTGCATTTCCTTCTTCACTAATGCATTGTTCTACACAAAAAAATCACTGACCAGTTAACAAGAAACTCAAATCAAAGCAAAATCCGAAATAGAAACTTCCCCACACCATCATGACACTGCCCTGATATATGTGCCTGAGCCTGATATTTGACACACACCTTAGTGCATATGTTCCACCTGGGGTGCCAGCTGAAAAAGTATATCACCCTCCAAAAGCATGTTCAGCCCAGGGTTGCTCATACCTCCTGGATTGAACCTCTCAATCATGCATTGCTTCCAACAGGAACAACCCTCCGTACTCGGAAGGGCAGTGTTTTGTGGATGATACCCAAATCCAGCGAAGGTACTTCCATGAAAACCTATTTGGTCTCGATTGAGATAGGGCGTTAAACATGTAGAGGACGTAGGGAAACATTAAACGGACAAGACCACAATAGAGGTATCAAGTCCCCGATTCCTTGTAGAGAACCGGGAGGTATAAAAGTCCCCGATTCCAGAAAATCCCGAAACCAAGGACATTCAATTTTCTTTCAACTTCCAAATTTGGTCTTTGTCATCTTGCGTCAAAAGGCAACCGTTTCGGAATTTAAGATGACGTTGAAACATATCGAAATGACAAGTTAGTGATGTTGGAATAATAGATCCCATGATTTCACTCCGGATGTAGTTGGTTAAGATATTCCATTCTTAAATAAGGATTTGTGTTTCATCAGATTCGGTAATGCAACCGAATTTATATCAGCAATACAACCGATACTAACGGTGAGAAAATCCTTTGAGATCCAGTGAGAGCGATTTTCAATTTCACTGCAAACTGCTTAGCGTGAAATCACGTTTCTGGAGGAAGCCACCTCTTACCAATATAGAGAGCCTTACTGTTTCGTCATAAACTTTTGGTTGGTAATAAAGTTGACTATTGTATCCTAGGAATGAACTTTTTACGTTGACATTTTCGGAAAACCTAAAGTTGCCTCTCAATTATGTTGAAGCCCTTTGAAGTTCCCAGTTATGCAACGCACTAATGAAATCCTGAGTCACTGCATTGCCGGAATATTCCAAATTGAACGCGGGGTAAGCTAAGATCTGTCTCTTCTGGGCTGGTTCCTCTAGAGGTATGCCTTGCTTTAGCGCGTGATTTCAGAATTGTAACATCTCAAGCGAAAAAAATTCTAAGGCCTTCAGCTGAGACTGAATGAAGCTTAAATTGGTACAGCTTAAATTGTTACTGCAGTTGCACTACTTTAATTTAATACTGGAGTTGTCACAATTATGTACGGGCAACAACAAAGTTTTTATAGGTCTCTTAGAACGCTGAATCGACGTTTACTCCAATAGTATGATAAGAAAATCGCGTCTTAGACCTGGATGATCACTGAAAAATTATTCACGGTCGAAGAAGGTCTGGAGAAATGCTGGAAGTTCAACATGGATGTCCCTGAAATGTGCATTGATTTAATTAAAAATATAAGGCCGTGCTAGACCGTGCTTTGTCGAATCATGTTTGATTTTTGTATCCTAGCAAAACCATTTTTTGCAACCTAAGTCCATCTGCTCATTTTGTCCGACATGAACATCAACAAGATCTGAAGAAGGAACAAACCACTAACTCGAGAGGATCGTCTCACGTAAAAGTTGGACACAAGTAAGGTTCCGAGCTGGCCCCACTGCTGTTTGACGTTGTTCTTGAGTTTTTGTATGGGAAAGTTTCATTTGTACGACGCATACACTGCTCTAGAAATTGAACCGAATTGTCGTAAAACATGTTGAAAGATGGCTACAAATCAGTAACTAAAGCAAATAGATTACAATATAAAAGTCAATAGTAGAATAAAAGTAAATAGAATAATACAGTTTGCAAAAATGGTGTTCCTGTCAGTTTTCGTAATTCTTAAGGCCAGTTGTTTACATATATGTGGTAATAAGGCCAATGATATGCTTCGTTTGTGAAACAGAAAACCTGTGGCAAACATCAACAATAAAATAAAAGCATTTCAGTAGCAGTTCCTCAAAAAATAAAAGGAGTGCGGAGGAAACCAATCGCCAATGAGATACATCTTTGCACTGTACGAAATTTTTGACGTTTTTGACAGGTGTCAGTGATGTAAACACATACAACCAATGCTTGAGGAGCGAATACGAAGGTAGGTGAGGCTGTGAGGCAAGGATCAATGGAAAAAGCCAGGTAGCACTGCAGTTCGATTTTCAAAAATAGCCAGATGTCGCTCGGATAGTCATTTTTGAGGAACTATGTCAACAGAATGAGATATTTAATGCACCACATAAGGCAAGTCGATCCTCAGACCGAGCTTTGGCGTGAAGCATTTTCGTACGATTTGTATATTATATAACGAATGTTGGGAATCGCGAAACGAGATTTGTTGTTAAGATTTTGATGCAAAAAATATGTATTTTAATAAAATTTCAGTAAGGACGAGAATTGTTTTCAAAAAGCATATCTGTTATAAAAAAGAAGTTTTAATAGTAAATGACAATCAAAGTATCATAGATAGTGAGAAAAAAAAGACTCAGATTTTCAAAATGGACCCAGAAAGATAACCTCACCTTTTATAGTATTCTAACGTTATTGATCATGGTTCATGCCTAAGTGTTGCTGAACCATGCGTCACCAGAAGGCAACATCATACTGTCTTCTCAGTCAAACAAACTGAGCTTATTCCACCGATCATCAACAATAAATATGGAACTGCCAGCTTTCGATTCTTCTTATGCTTGACTGTCTCGCTCCGTCAACGTTAACAAATTAACCGCATGTGCCCAAATTTCTCAAACACTGGAGAATCTAGTACACAACCTTAAGATAAATGGACCATATATGGAGCTCTGCGCGAAACCTCTCACAAAATTAACCTCTACCTCATCGCCGTAGCGTTGGATGAACACACTTCAGCTGAAGAGCTTGTCCAGCACCTTGGCTTCCTGCAACCAAAAAAATTGAGGTAATTAGTTAGGTAACTTCTGGACAGTAGGATTTTCTTCGTTCAGCTATAGGTGATCAGGACTCTATGTTATTTTTTCTATTTCTGTAACTTCTTGTGGTATTTGCTTATGCTGACTTTTGTTGTAGATCTTCAAAGGACAGTTGATAAAGGGATTGTTTCATAAATTATTTCTAAGGATTTCAGAGACAAAGAGCTTCGGATACGCAGCGTGTAATACTTCGTATGTAGTAAAAGGATTAAAAAATTAGTATATACCCACAGCGATGTGCAGGAAATATTGAACTACGACCCCATGTAGATCCCAGAAAAAAGGATACCTCTTTCAATATAAATCAACACCTAGCTTCCGGTATTTCATTTGGTGGATTCTCTAATGAATGATATATATTTTCAAAACAAATTGATCCATGTTTTGACAATGTCCTTTTATGGGTTTGTTCAAAAAAATTTTGCTTTGAAACTTTAACGTTAGATTTGGACATTTTCATACTGATTGTTGGCCAACTTGGTCGTCTTATTTGAAAATTCATCGTTTCACTCCAGCGTAAACCCTTTAGTTTAATACGTGACCAGGATGCATACGTGTTGAGTTAACTAATGTTTCTAGTATCTCACTCCGTTGCCATTCTCGCAATCCAATTGACCCAGCTGTATGAAATCATGTCCCAAGCCTTATTCTCCTCTTCCTGACACGTATGAACGTTGAATATGTATTCTGATACTTGTCTTACGTAAAAGGAGCTTTTGCCTTGAGTCGTTTCTTCTCGTTGGTCCTTGTTTTTTTTTGTCATGGTGAGTAAGTTTAATGAAATACTTCTTAATTGCATTTCACCTGTACAGTTAGTTTTTCATCTGATACAATTTTCCAATAATGAATTTATCGTGTGGCAATAAAATTATTAATTCCGCTTGGACCGCATAAATGAGCAAACTGGCGTGCAGAAAGGATACCACAATGTTATCGGATACTAGTATCAGAAAAATGAAAAGGAAATTTTATGTGCGAATCATAAAACTTTCATCCGTTGGTCTAGAATGATGGGCTAAGGATATATTATTTATTTCGGTGCAAGAGTTTATAAAGCAACAACCTCGAAAGATAGTCCTTCACGACCCATTTCCTGTAATCCCTTCCAGCACTTTGAAAGCATTGATAAACATGTTGCGTTTATTGGATACAGTGCCAGTGGCTTAAAGGTGGCTATTATTAATGGACCGTATGTGACACATCATACATTATATTAAAACGTGTGAGATTCGGAAAAAAGATAATGAAATTGGTGACCTCGTAAATGGATGTTCAGTGCTTCGTTGCAACATATTGAAAATTAATATTGTGCCTGGGAGCTTGTTGCACAGATTTTCATGCGGTTCAAGCTGAGCTCCATGCGGTCAATTTAATGGGATTATTGATTAATTAATGTGTGTTGAGAATGTTAATGTCTAGCTCAGATTTGAATTATATAATAATATTTGTGGGAATCAGTTCAAATTATAAATAATTAAATTTGCAATAAATTCACGCTTTTCCCCCAAGCTGTTTCCCTAATCAGATTTTAAATTTTGGGTGATTTCTTCGGTTATAAATTCAGGAAAATAGATAACTAAATTTAAGTTGAAATCATCTGTGGCACAAAGGCCAACAGTATCAGTAGCGATACGCACTACTTTTTCTAATACTGCTGCTACTACTACTGCTACTACTAATACTACTACTACTACTACTACTAATACTACTACTACTTCTGCTGGCCCGCGTTCAGGCGCGACAGAGGCTTTCGGGGTACCAGAATGGCAGATCGATGTGACAGTGTCTATTGCGAACCTCTGTAGTAGTACATTTCGAAAAGCGTGAGCGGGATGCAGAGTCCGAGATTGAAAAGTGATTTTTTAATCAATTTTTACGAGAATATAATTATTGAAAACAAGATACTAATGGAAAAGATTAGAATGAACATTCGAAAAGCCCAGAAAAGGAGATTAAAGGCACAGGAAAGCATGAACAACATTGCCATCCAACAGGAAATCAACGTACAAATCAGCGAAACTTATCAAAAAATACATTAACGCAGCCTTCAAAACAGGCAACAGTTTGGGACAAATATTACGTACAAACAAAAAGAATTCGGGGTATCCTGAGACCTCTTTCTAAGACGATGGAGGGCTAAGTGCTTCTATTCAGAGACCTGAAATTCTCCGCACTCCATTTCAAGATTGTTGCGAGGACTCAAAGATGGTGCAGTGCCTGTGGCGGACTTAGACGAAGGGTGCTCTTCTGCTGTCGATTCCATTCTAGATAGTGAGCGATATTCCCCAAGGTACGAGTACATGAAGTCGTGAGGTTTAACGTGGACACCTGCCTTGACGGCTTAATTCCACGGTATCCATCGACGGGGTTGAAACCACCACCCCTAAGATGTGAAACAAGTTTCCGTCCCAGGTCCGAATTTATTTAAAGCTTCCTGGATTCCCGAACACAACTGGTTTATGCTGATCCTACTCTCTAGCCTTCGAAACCACAACCATCACGGTTGGCCACAACATCTTTAAGCCAAGGATAGGCCATTTTGAGGGGTTGAAAGTTACCTGTAATGGGCGTCCCTCCAACCCGTGGTTCAGATAAAAGGTACGAGTACAAATAAAACAAAAGGCGATTCAAAGAGGATTTCTTCATCGGTTTGTCAAATGCCCAACAAATCCGAAGAACATGCTGAAAATATTCGCGATCAAAAAGAATATTTTGAGGTATGTCAAGCAAGGACCCCTTGAAATCGAGGAAGTGCTTGACATAATCTGCGCATGCCGTAGAAATTGGCAAAACGTCGAAAGAGTGGTCGAAGGGTAAGGCAAAGAGAACCAAGCTGCCCCACCCTCCACTATCGGTGTCCCTGACACTGAACCTTTCCGAAATAAGAAGAGGTGGAAAAAAGGTAGAAAAACGCCAAAGGAGCACACGCCGTGCGCATCAGGACGGAAATACCGCTAGAAAGCGCTAGAAAAATTGGATACTGTTTCCAAGAAATAACAAAAAAAAAACGGGAACCCGGTTGAAAATGTGAATCCAGTTTCCAAAGTTGTGTGGAAACGCGAAATAACCCAAAAGGAAAACTTGCTAATAGCTGTGGCACCGGAGAAAACTTAAACGGAGATCTTGGGAGCAACCCAAACATTCCACCCAAAGTCGCTTACGGAAAACAGCGCAAGGAGCTTTTGTGTTTTTTGCTGTTTTTTTTTGTGTTTGCCTTTTTTGTTGGATCTCATTAAGCGTCTTATAAGCAGCTGCTTGAATCTATTAAATGCGCAGTCGCTGAAATGGCGAATGACTGAAAAAGAAATAAAAAAAATTCAAATTTCGGACCTTGGCAGTCTAACAATTTTCAAGGAAATTGAAGACGCCATTCATAATTCGAAGGAGGACGATGAAAGTGGCGAATTGCAGATCCTTGTGAAGCGCCTAAAGCAGCGCAAATCGCGCCAGGCTGTGATGGAGCTAAAAGAGAAACTTGGTCTAAAGTTCCTCAAATCTGACGGATCTAGAGTTGGCATTATCAATCCCCGGGAGAAGAAATGCCCGGAAAGTATAATTATCGCTGTAATTGTAAATAAATGTATAAACACATACGGTCTAAATGACTCAGCTTTGGTCACACCCGACCGTACCAGTATTGTGAGGTACCAGACCGAAGTAGAAGCTGCTGGAGATGCGGGAAAACCGGACATCTCTCGGTTGTCTGCACGTATCGTTGTCGGATCCGTGTTGTTAGTACTTCTTTTAAAAGAATTCCGGAGAGAAATACAGCAAACACGTATCAGGCCGAAAGACCTACAGAGTTTAAATAGATTTGCTTTCAGAGCATAAATGGAAATAAGGGCGCGGGTGATTGCTCTAACCTACTGTAGATTGCAGACTAAGGCCGAGTATAAGGTCCAAATGGCTCCAATGAGCGAGCCATACATAATCACAGAAATTCCGCCTTGCCTTTAACATTTTGGGTTACGCAGGACTATTAACTGCAGAAGCCCGAATTATCATTAGCAGGCAACAGCCTACAACTATGTGGCCCACACGTATGTCGAGACACAGCCTTTGTGAACGGCTATTGTGGGTTGGCTATGTTCAAGGAAACCAATGCCGCAAACGTCAGTATTTGCCTCAGTTTTTGAATGCTTCCATTCAACTTTGTTCCTGGGCTAGTGTGGCTTTAGCAACGAAGGAACGTCTCCGGTGGTAAACAAGGGTTCCATTCCTTTGACGTGAGTACGTCTCCGCCAAATGAGGCGTATTTTGACAAGACTATAACAACCTAGAAGGATTTTTTTGGTTCTTCTCTTGTTAACAACAAGCTAGGCATGCGTCAGTTTTTTGGGAGACCAGATAGTTTGGCGGTTGAACAATACCTTGTTCAGAGCAGGCAGCCAAGAAGGTATCTCCTAGTTACGAATTGACTTTACGTAGTCCTTGAAAATCGGAAGCTAATGACAGGTATAAGACCCCTCATTCAGCTAAACCTAAATAGATACTTTGCTTTGACAGTTTGCGTTCCAGGATGTATTCTAGATGACTCGTTTTTCTATACTACTACTATAATACTACTCGTTTTTCGTTCTATCCATCAGTCGTTTTTCAGACACTGCTGCCTAGCGAAATATGTTGCAGAAGATGTTTGGTACTTCCAATAAGAAAAGCCAGGATATTGGCTAGTCATTCCAGTGGTGACCCCAGCGTGTTTCGCAAAAGTCAAGAAGAAGTAATACTGCAAATTTCATGGAAAATATAATCAATTTATTGTTATAACTATGATCTCAACAAGATATATTATAGACATAAAATGTCGTTACTATCATCAGCACTGAACTTTCACATTATCTCAAATGTATCCTTAAAAGCCTAACAAACTCTCAATGCTAACTGAACAATATTACAAAAGTAATATCTATATTCATTAGTCTAGACAAGCTCTCCATCAATGTTGAAAATGCTTTTGTCCAGAATCAACATTTAGTCAACTGTACTCATAAGCTTGATCCTAAGTCCTGACTACTTCACTTTATTTTACTTGTTTCAAATATAACGTTCATTTAATTTGAGAAGTTGCTACTATAAATGTTCAACCATAGCTGCCCAAACATCTCCGAAATCTCTGTGCACTTGTATCTTTGATAGCCACGTCCAGTATCCTTGGTTGATGGTTAAGCTCCACTTTGTAAGTTGACTCTATTCATCACTTATACGTCGTTGCCTTCTAAGTTCAATCAATAAAGGATGTCATTACGGGGTCAAGCAGTTGCTTGGCATCAATCCTGGTCGATTATCAATCATTTATATTCTGTCCATCTATCTTTTGATGTTGCATGTCCTTGTGTGTTCCTTGTAAGTACAATGAATCAAAATTTTCAGAGATTACATTATCCTAAAAATCGTTAGCTATATAAGTGAAGATGAGAATGATAATAAACATGAATTGTTTTAATAGATTTAAGAATTTAAGTCACTTTCGGCACATGTGTAATGAAGTCCTTGACATGCTTGCATTCACTCCTAACCAAACCACAGATTATGTCATCTCATGTATTTTTCTATTACCCTGTACTCTGCATCAATTCCTTAAGGCATTACGAAACATGATGACGCCGAGTTCAATATCGTTACAATTTATTTTTCGCAAGGATACTTGACGGAGGTGCTCTTGCTCTAATTTCAGAAATTTCTCTGTGTGCTTTAATGAAGACTTTCAGCATCACTCCGAAGATTACCCTGCATGTGTGTTAGTCCTTACTGAATTTCCTTAGTGCGTACACTTTACCTACTTTCATAACATCCTTTAGTCGATAATCGAAAAAAAGAAAGGAAAATTCACTGAATGATGGGAATAAATTCTGCTTCGACGAGGATAGCTGAATATTTTTGCGAACGTGTCCTTTTCTCTGGAGAAATTTCTCTAGGTCAGGTCAATTTGTATTATGTATTCTATATTCGAAGGGAGATTTCAGGCAATCTAGCTACGGTTGGGTCAAAGCTTAAGCGACTAGGTCCCTGTAGTAGTCAGAGCAATACGCAAAGATTCTTGCAATAAAACATTTGAAACGTCATGGTTCTCATCAAATCCCTGAATGCTTAGGGATTATTAGCAGGAAAGCATAACAATTTTTGTCTAAGGCGTAACAGAATTTAGTCTTTAAAATATAAAACGTTTCGTATACGTGCACTTTCTACACGGATTGTGGAGAAAGTTTGTATCTGGCTTTGTGACTTTTTGAAAAGTGACATAAATGAAATTTCCTCCTGGGAGTCAAACTGTTGATGACTTCACCAGGAACACATGCGAAAATTCAATAAATATGCGAAATTCAGTCAATGCAAAAAATTTGACTCTACGCGATCCTGTTTTTATATGAGGGAAATGTCAAACGCGTATGAGTCATTAACTCTGAAACTACTCGCTTTGTGTTTTCGGGTTGACTTCAAACTGTCAGACATGCAGCATTTTGGGATGATGATTATTCGCGTACACAAAACGAACTTGTCAAAAAAAACTATTGGTTCTTCATCAGAAAGCTATCACTGCTCGTGTCCGAGAGATTCGGAACGTCCAGAACACCGTTAGACCCGGACCACATGAGTTCGATCACTGTCAAACGAAAAAAAAGAAAACAGATGACATTTCGCTCCACGGTTCATAAGAAATTTTTTTAGATTTTGTATTTTCAAGAGATCAAAAGTCAATATGCTCCGAATTCCGAGTTGTCAATCCTCGTTGACCGCACTATTAAATCCCTGTTCTGCAGAAAACAGTGATCTGTGTTGAATGGTGCCAGGGGAGGAGGCGTAACCTTCTGATGAGCGTTGAAAACCTAACAAAACTATCAATAAGCGTTTCCGGGATCATTTACCCTATTGCCAACGAAAGCTGATTGAAAAAAAGGCCAGAATGCTGGAAGGTGCAACACAAATTCAGTTATGTTGTTCCAAATGTCAGTGCCGCGAATCGGTTTTCCCCGCTTCAAATGGCAAAACTGATTCGTGACACGTTGGGAGCACTTAAAGACCAACAGCTTCATCTGATCATCACTTTTTGCATCAACCGCAGGTACGCATTGCTTTGGTTGTTTTTCGTGATATTGTCAAAAGATGGCGCAATTTATTATTGACAATAGAACAATAGAATTTTTATTGGGGAGTTGTTTACAAGTTATTCGAAGGAAGAGAAAAATGTATTTAAAGTGATGAATCATCCTTTGTATCAAGTACCTTTTGCCATGATCCATAGCCTTACTTTGCATAGTTTAATATTTTTTTTTTCGTAATCGAAAGCTGCATGTCATACTTTTATTTAAATCAAACATAAGCGTACTGTCTCGATAGTGTACTGTTTAACACAAATGTGTAAAATATAGAACCCAAATTTCTACTATCAAGTATAAAATGTATCACGTATAAGATATAATAGTTGAGGGGAAGGGGAGGAATTTTTCGTTCAGCAAGCTGAAATTTCCATTTCGTCCCTGCTTAATGTGTCTGTCTCATTGCAATCTTGCATATACTTAGGTCTCTATATTTTTCCCTTTTGGACTCTTTTCGATGATTGGACTGCAATAACAAATTATAATAATCCAAGATAGTGAGACATAATCCATAAAAAATTTCTGATCAGACCATAGATAACCTTGGGCGCGGGGTCTAGGGGGGTCTCCTTTCCAGCAGTCCTCCTCCATCCTGCCACCTCCCGCAAGAGGGAGATTTCTCTACGCTGATGGCGCCCTAGGGCGAAGTAAAACGAAGCCTAGCCCGAAGTAACGTGTCAAACAGTTCCAGGCTAGGGTCTCTTGATAGAGGGGGGTGTTCTGTGGGTAGTCTGGTAGCATGCGCTCCCAGGAGTCCCACACTCCGGGCGTAAATTGCCTTCACCCCCAACCCAAAAAATAATAATAATAAAAATGTCTGTCAAATTATCAAAAAATTGCAAAAAGTGCAGAATGATTGAATTTTGAACGGCGCGCACTATCAGCGTCAGTGTAGGGTCCAAAATAATGTAGGGGACAAAAATATTGATAGTCTACTGAATGTTGGAAGCGAAGCATGTTTCAGGCGAGCGAGAAAGTTTATTGGACTTTTTTCATACAGTTTTTGATGAAACCGTCTTCAATATATATAACCCAAACTGATCGTGGTTGTATATCAGATGCCCGAACAGAAATATCGGAATATGTATTTACACTGGACCTACGAAATCCAGGACCTCTGTTGAGTTTTATCAGGTTCATTCCTCAATCTTGTTACCGCCGTCGGTATTGCAATAGCACTATCTGATTGATCTGTATTTGCTAGAACGCAACTATGGTTTGGCTGACGCTTCCCTAAAAATCAACTCAACGAAACTTTTCCTACTAAGCTAAGCAACACATTTACCACTCAACGTCTAAAACCCTAACACTGATCTCACCACTATCATCCTTTACCCCTTTGTTATGAGACAACTGCGTTTGTGAATTTTTAAGGGGATGAATGAGAGCATGTTGAATAATCTGAATTTCAAAATTGGAGGACACGGTCAATGAATCGCGACAGTTGAAGGCGTTTGATGCACGTAGCGAAGTTCAAAAAGGACGTCAAAATTGGAGGACGCGGTCAATGGACCGAGACAGTTGGAGGCGCTTGTTGCAGGAAACGATGTCCAAAGAAGGGCTGTAGAGCTTAGAAGAAGAAGAAGATGTAGAATAATCTGGCGTGGGTGCAACCACTTTTTAACGAGGTTATGTAACTTCTGCATAGCAGCTGAAGAAAAAAGTCAAGTATTAAAATGCAGAAAAGACAGTTTGTTGGCAGGCAGATGATATGTTGATGCGATATATTTATCGTAGAAGTTTTTAATGCGATAAATGGGTCAAACAGTTGTCGTCTTCTTTGCCATTTCTGAGCCCTGCGTCGTGAAGATTTTAGTTTCATCTAAGCCTCAGAAAGTTCATAACTTCAATGGTAGCCAACGTTAAACCAAATTTAATATAATAAACCCTTAAGAAAGAAAATCCATCAATGGGTATCATAAATTGCTTATGGAAACAAACCCATTTTCGGTATATATCTTGGAGTTTTCAAAATTAAATTGAGTTAATACGACTTTTCATATTCAGTACAAATTGAGGGTTTTATAATTTATGTTAGAAAATTCAATGCCTTCAATGCCTCAGTGCTAAAATGTATTTATTTTTGTATTTTCAGGTAAGCGACGAGATTGCTAACATTAAATTTTTGGAATTGACCTGAGTAAGTAAGAGGTTTGTTACTTTGTTTGCACTGCTTTCCAACAGATGAAACAACAAAACTTATGTCGTTTAGACATTTGTCAACATCACGCCATCCACCGCCATTTGTTAAATAATATTTTGACAGTTGTCAATATTACAACGTCTCCGCATTGTAAAATTGATCACAGAGGATAATTATAGTTTACGAAACAAATATGTGGGTTTTGTGAGGGAGGTTTTAATTTTTTGCTTCAATATTAAAAAATCTGCGTCGAAGGCCCATCGAAACTTCCCGAAACAAGCTTATGTCTAGATCAATATCAGCGTAAAGCCACTCAATGGGTGGTATCAATCTTTCATGAATTCAAAATCTCAAAATAAAGAAAATGAAACATCAAGTTTGTATGAACTTTTCGAGTGAACAAAATGCCTCAATGACTAGAACATGATCCAAAATCAGATGAGAACTGATAGGTGCTGATAGGAGTTGTTGGGCTAATTGACAGTGTTATAGTTGATTCGATAACAGCTCCTTTTTAGGCCTTGAAAGAAGAAATTTCTGCAATGCCTTGTATCTGAATCGCAAATCAACTCATCATGAAATTATAGAAAATCATAAATTTGTTCCTGCTTTCGAGTTGACGGCCGAATATCAGTGACTGTATAAACAATCTCTGTTAATTCTGCACTTGGTGTTACTCTCGCTCCTTTTCACCCTGTTAAAGCCAATGCTTTGAGCTTACCTTAAGAACTGTCAAAATGCAGCGGGAGACATAAAACATGGAGACAGATGACTTTTGACTATCCAAATTTGTCAAGTCAGCTCCCTTTGGAGTTGTTCGACGTCCGAAAACGGACCCCCGAAAATGGGCTCAGAAAAGGACTTCACATTTTTGATAGAAAGCCATTTCCAAGCGGATTTCTGGAATTTTGAAGACTAACGCACTGTTCGGCCCAACACCAGGCGTTTCAGCATTCGTGGATGTTATCATAAGTTTTTGGGAACAGAATTTTCTTAGCAAGGATTTCGTAGTGCGCTCTGATGACGCTAGTACTCGTTTGAAATCAAGCTGCAGCATCTACGCACAGTCGAATCCCGAAAAACTTTACTTTCTCTAGGCGAACCTGGACCTGCTTAAACGTCTCTGCTAGATTTCCTTTCCAGGAAGAAATGCAGCCCTGTGTTATAACTTGCGATGACGATACCAATGTGTTCTTACGGTTTTCATTAATTTAGGACGACGGTCCACTAAACTATCTACGTTATTTTTGGCGCCCGCAAGAGTGCGCTGAGAACTTTTTTGGGTCAAACTTCGTGCCTGGTGATGTGAGTTTCGAAGACCTACTGAAAACGCCCAATTCGTTAAGATTTATGAGCTACTACCTCCCAAACTTTTGAGACTTTTGAAGACTTTTGGCGGGTTTAAGGATCGCATCAAGTGGTAACCAGGTTTTCTAAAGCAGAATTTGTACTCTGTCCGAAATGAGAGGTTTGAGGCCGCGAATGTCGCATGGAAATTCCAGGAGCAAATTACTATACCCAATAATGCTATATGCTACATTTACAAGAAATGATCCTGAATTCCAATAAAACATCCTTTCTCTGGAATCAAGTTCAACAAATTCCCTTTACGAAGATACATTGAATTTCATATTTCAACTTTTATATTTTCATTATCCGAAAAAATTTCCTAGATCGAACCGAACTAGTATCATTCGTCCTTTTCACATTCCATTTCCTGTTCTAATCTACACTAATTGTTCTTTTATTGCTGAAAGAAAAAACAAAAACGCCAAAAACACAAAGCAATAATAACCAAACAATGCCAAAAACATGGAATGCAACATTTGTTTAGGGGAGAAAATCATTTTGGAAAATCTCTCAAGTGGAGAGAAATGGTAGAGGCAACAAACTATCATACATACTCGTATGTGTACATATGCTCATATTCCAGCTAAAGCCACTATCATGAGTAGATCTAATGGTGCACAGCTCATGCTTTTGTGATAAAGACAAATTAAGACCATTTATGAGAATTATTACAAAGCTATGATTATGACTGCTACTAAGGGAGGAGATATGTTGGATACATATGCTCTTACAGATACTAGATGGAAGTTGAAGTGCATTGTATTCCCTGCCTTCGTACAGGACACGATCACGGGATGCATTGGAGTTGCGTTGATGCTATATGTGATTGTTTGGATTTGTGCCCATTTTGTATTGGCTTTACAGGAACAGATAGGATGTGGTAGTTTGGAAAGTGAAGATTACTTGAGACAGGACACAAATTGAAATTTGTTTCAACCAATACATTTAAGACAATCCATATTTGTGCTTGTAGACGACTGATTTCGTTCACAGAATAAGGAAGGGTACTTATGCTAAGGAAGTACTCGTCGGTTAGGTTATGAGGAGGCATATATGTCGTTATCTGGAAGGAAACTACTAAATGGTCATCCCTGGAAAAGAACTTAAAGATCTATCGCGCGGTGACTTCTTCGGCGAAAATCAAATGTCGTTAAGAAAGTTTTGAAATCAATGAAAAAGTGTTGAAAAATGATTTTGAAGGTTGATTGTTCCCTCGGGATAAGTTCTTGGGTGTTGTTTGTGCGGCGACCTCTCTCTCTTGCTACATTAACTAGTTCCAGCAAAACGAGATAATCAGATAATCGATAAATGCCCCAACAAACATTTACGCACATCCTGGCAGAACTGAAAAAATTTAAAAATAAGAATTTTATCGACAACAACGCATATCTTATCATAATCATCAGTGGCGTCAAAGCCTACATCGAAATATGGTCTTCAAACCCGATAACTTCTAACTGTGTCAGTACTACGATCTCGGTTTCTCGTTCATCACATTCACTAAAGACCTGCTCAGACTAGAAATACATCCGGAATATTATAAATAATATTAAGAATGTATTTTAATAATATTCATTTTATCAGGAATATTACGGTTGTTTACCTAGTAAATCAACTGATTTTTGACCTTGTGAACAAACGCTCAAAATTGTTATTTTCTTGTTATTTTCTTTCTTTATTCTGTTTTTCAAGACCGTCATGCTTTCCAAAGCTTTTTGTGAAAATTTTTCTCCCTACCCTTAAATTTTTAAAATTGATTTGCTTAATGGCTGTCACCCTCTGCATTCAAAAGGATTAACCGGCCGCTGTAAGGACCCTATGACCTATAGTTAAAAGCGAGTAGATGCATCCTCATGTGAACAGTCAGTCGTCTTCTAGCCAGAAAATAGACACTCTAATACCGTAAAATTATAAAAATTAGTCCGGCCATACTCCCGGGACTCAACAAAGTTTTCGGAAATTGTTTTTTGTTATTGTCAACACTTGCGCCATCTTAATTGATCGCCTGGGAGTTGGGTATTCGAGGTTCAATTGTCATTCATTGTCAATTGTCAAATATCGAGTTTAGAGCTTTTCTCCATAGCTTTGCATAATTCTATTCATCACTGGCATCACAAAAAGTGATACATTAATTGTATCCTGCAAGGAACAGGAGTACCGTGGATTTGTAGAAAAACCTTATTTGGTTCGTCCTTTGCGTCTGTGCTCCAAAGTTCATTTTTGGCCTTGCCCTTCAGCATGTCCCACCCTCATCTTCTTGATCTCTTGATCGCGGACTCCTATTTAAGAATCATTTTATGCTTCCTTAGTTGAGAGTGCCCAGGTTCTTCAGGCATATCGTTCTTTACCTTTTCTAGAATTCTAGAGCCGTCCATGCAATGTAAGTTGACGGTCCACTGGAATTTTTAAAACTTCTTGATTCTGACAGCTTGTGGCTCGTTGAAAAGATCATACAACTCCTTGTTATATCTGATTCGCAAGTGTATTCTATCTTATCCATGGGCATGTCCTTACTTTACACCTTAACGTCCTCGCTTTACACCTGAGTATAACACATGCCGAAATCGGAACATGGATCGGAATTAAATCGTAGTTGTTCGAAATGGGGTTTTGATTTAAGTCTTATGTCTTGTGTTAGTCCTTACGGCGTGACCGTAACCGCTGTAGTTGTTTTTTGAGATTTTAAATAGCAAATATTAGATACCATTGCATTTTCTAGCTTTTGCGGGACAATCTATCTATCGCACGAGTCAATTATATGGGCTCCTGTAGCTTAGTTGAAAGAAAAGGATTATATACTCGTCCACCGCTCGTTTTTGCAGAAATTAAGGTTTGCGCCCCTTTCCTAAGGGTTTTTACCACTTTGTAGGCTTATCTTGGAGTGTTGCTCATCAGACTCTTATTCAGTTTTTACAGTTAATTAACATTGTGTTTTCCTTTTTTATAGCTAAGAATTCTATTCGCTACTCATTTAACACGGTTAAATCGCTTCTTTTTTGTCCTTGTTTTTGGTTCTTATTTTGGATGTATGCCATATTTGTTATATTGAAGGCTTTCTGGCGTTTCCTATCAAGACAACCCTTGCTTATTCTCCAGTCCGCGGATGCAATGACTTTTTAGGTATCAATTTGATTCCGTTGCTCAATTTAATCCTGCACTTATTACAGGCCCGATAGTGTTCTTTAGTAACGGCCTTAATCTAAGACTAATGAAATCAATCTGACTTTTCAAAGTTAATAGGATTCATTTCGGGCCCCTGACATTGGACTTCTGCAGCAGGACTACCAGATTGTAATTAGAACCACAATTTGATTTAGGTGCTTGACGTTTCTATCTGAAGCTGTCAAAATGTAACACTTTTTCTTTTAAGCTGATGATTACATTGACATAAAAACCGTAGACGTGACGTGAAAAACGTAGAAGAGTCCGAAAAATTCAAATACGCAAATGAAATATGCTAAAATTTTAAGTTTTAAGTTTATTTTAACAAAAAACATTGAAAAATTGGTATTTTAGTATTATTTTATATGAAAAATTTTACAAGAGAATGAGTATGATTTGGTTGAGTGTGTTGCGAGTTTATAGGATTATCTTTCTGGTAATGCCGCATCTTTCACGCTTATGCAGGAATCATTTTGATGGCTCTTTCCGCTAAATCCTATGCCAACGTGGCGCATCTTTTGTTTCATGAAGATCGTTTAGTTATTACACTATGGGTCTACTCAGTCCTGGTTCTACCTTCAAAATGCCAAGGACAATGCAGAAGTTCTTAGTAAGTAAAAGTCGAATTGGCTATCAAGACTGTCGTTGCTCTATGCGTCTACGCATGCTGATTTTCGCACTGAAAATGCTAAGGACAATATTGATGTCATTTTGGACAAGAATTCATTTCGGATGCTAAGGACGATTTTCACATCATTTTCGGGTAAGTTTCGATTTAAAAATCGAGACGATCGAGGACTTATTCCTTTCAGCCTGAGTGTGAATGATTAGGAGCCAAAAATTTTGTTCAATTGCGGAGCGCTCACAATCGTTCGTTGATCGGTTTGAAGACGAATGCGTCCTGCTAGAATTGTCAAAGTTAATGCAACTCCCTACGAACGTTTACCGGTAGACTGCTTTGGGAATCGATAGTGATTCGTAATAAGTATGTTCTACATCAGTTACTTGTTTTGCGGAAGCCGTTTGGTGTACCACTGAAAGTCCAAAAAGTAGTAAGGTTCTCAAGCCACTTTTTTGAGACAGATTTAAGATGTTAAAAGTTATCATTTGGGTTCTATGAAGAAATATTTCACTTACTCTACTATAGCAATTTAATGCAAAACTACGAGATTGCGTGTTTATGTTCGTGGAATTACGAGTGTATTAAATGAATGAAATTTAAAAACTTTATTCAAAACAAAAATATATTAACACAACTGATTCTTTTACATTCATTTTAAACCAAAAAGTACACATCTATTCATACTATACAAGAAAATTCGAAAATTTGGTGCGCAATTTGCTTAGACGCATTACTTTATTAGCATAATAAAACATTACAAGTAAATAGAAATAAATAACTAAGGGTTTCAATGTTTTGTTTAAGCGCCATTCACTTGAAATACATAAAGAATTCGGTTGCGCATTTTGTCTATGAAATTTTTCATTGTGTTCTTGGCGAGTTCATTCTGTCATATGAAAATTTTGCTTCTAAGCTTTCTGACAGATATTGTATTGGCTTCGATTCAAATAAATTTGACGTGTTGTCATACCCCAGACGATTTCAATTGGGTTTAAGTCTGGACTTAGGAATGTTCTCAATCGAAAACTATTTCTTTCTATGGTTTGAAACATGGATGGCAGTAAATAATTGACACTGAAGGAAGGAGCAACTTACTCCCGAAATATATATCTGTCAAAATAAAAACATAGCGTTTTGGAATAGAAAATCAAATAAAATCTTGTGAAGATAACGTATCAAAGCGGAGTCGAGCGTGTCTGTAAACTTTTCTGAATTCATGTTGGTAGGGACAACACATCATTGGGCTTCCCCCGATAAGGAAAGACTGCATAAAATCATGAGGCTTTCAGCGTCAAAGTTTCTGCTCATCCTTGCAGAATCATTAGCCGTCAGATCCTGCCAATAATATCTAAAACCATCCGGCTCATCTGAATTAAATTTCTCATTGTCCGAAAATTTGACATTCTCTCATTGGTTTGTTCAATTCATGTGTTTCCCCGCGTAGTCAAAACGAGGCTGCTTATGTGTCACAGTCAATCGAGGTAAGTTTTTTTTCGGTTTGTCATAAGCAATATCTGGGGATGAATGTAAAATCACCTTTTTTTAACAAGTAAGTCCAATTTAGTAATAACTCGAAATGCGCTGATGCGGTTTTTTGTGGCTTTTTCTCTTATTTGCATTACTTGCCTCCCAGATAATTTCAAATTTCGTTTAGATTTATTGCTGCATCCACACGATAGGCCCTTTTTGAAAAATGTCCTGACAATCTTCTCCATAGGACGACTGAAGATAGGATTCGTAGCAATGCTAAAGGTGTCACAGAAAAGGATAGTGAGTGTCTTCGTGCTTCATTGGCAATTGGCGAACAGCACTACGACGAGGCAGAATACCTTGATTTTAGCGTTGTTCTGGCGATATCAGTCTAGGATCAACTTCTAGGCGGGAAGTTTTTAAATGGAGAAGACCGAAATCGCCGCTCCGTAATACAAGTACTCTATCTAAATTGACACTCTCAAGCTTGAACGGTGAATCAGTCTCTTATTCCCTCTTACATTTGATTTTATTTAATTGCTTCACATCATCCATCATCCACTCAACCCTTCTTCGGTTGATTTCCGAACGCCACTTAAACCGCATCACACTATTACTCTGCCATTATTCAATTAGCGAAGTGACTACTTATGTTGAAACTGTTTGTATCACTCGAGAACGTACTTGAGTTTTAGTAGAATCGCCAAGAAGGAATCCATCATGTGTAGCACTCAAGACAAGCCAAGAAAGAGGATATTGTTTGAATTTTTCTTTGATTTTCGTGCTTCGTCATTTTCTTCTATTTTCCAGTCGCTGGTCAGTCGATAGACATCCGGTGGCGATGGTGCATTTATAATCATCACGCTTGCATCCGCCTCTATCACTCTCTCATCAACCGACTCCACCCCGTCTCCAAATCAACCCAATCCATCTTTCAGTCAAGGCAAACCTCCCCCCGGCATATTGTGCACTATTGAATTGAATAATGCACGTTGCAATGTCTTTAATCCGACGCTCTCTAGCCTGATCCAAGTTGCTTGCTGATGGCGACAAAGTTTGTTATGCTTCCATGTCCCTCTTAATCTGGACTCGAAATCCGCCCGTTGCAGTGGTAGCCGTCATTGCTCTTAACCTTAATTCAAATTCAATCAGAAGAAAATAAAAGTGTAGGAAAAAAATGAGTCAATGCAATGGAACCGTCCCAGCCTGATCTCGGTCCAGCTACAAAGCGCAAACCAAAGAGTAAAAGGAAAAACTGCGTCAATTAACGATGTATTCGAATTCAGACGGCGGAAGGATGAGTTGGACGGGTGGATGACTGGGCGGGAACGAGGTGGATTTGATGGAGATGACACACCGACGAGATGACATTGCTGCCACTGCATTTCCCTTTTCCTCATTTACTTTCAATTTTCAACATGAATACAAACGAATCGTATCGTCTGCAGATTGTCCGGGACTCGGACTGCACAGAATTTTTGGGGAGAATCGGATGCGGTTGGAAAATAGATTATTTGAACAATGGCAGCGGCAGGACAGCTCAGACATTTCATTTCGAAAACGAAAACATTGCCCAATTTAATCCCCCGGACACAAAACGAAGGTTGAAATATACACCAAAAGAATATCCTTCAGAAATTCAAAAAAAAAAATACTTTGATATTTATGAAGAATATCTTTGGACTGTTCTAAGGGATGAAACGTTTTTTAATAGTTATATTTCCCATCATTTCAATCTGATTTCACTTTGTCAAAGTTCACATGGCCATACGGCAACTCAATACTTTGCCTTGGTTATTTCCGGACTTTGATTCTCTGATCCTTTCTTACATAGCGAACAGATAGTTGTGGCTCATAGATGCGCATGTATGTATTCTATAAATATTGCAATAGGGTTTGTTGAAATCGCTGAAAGATTTGACTGCAGGCATGTAAAGTTGAAACTTGACAGCAAATATAATGAACAAAGTTGAACCGATTAAAGGGTAGGTTCCAACTCTCAGATAGGACATACTTAGATTTGATTCCGTATCTTTGAGACTTTGTCTTCATGCCCGGCCTGAAATTCTTTGCACGCATGGACTTTGATAGCTGATGCGATTCAAATGGTCAAGAGATGCTTCCATCTTCTTCCGGCGGTTTTGGCACTGACAACCACTTCCTACGACGCAAATGTATCTAATAGCTTCGAATGAAGTATCATCATGTCCGTCTTCTTTTCAATGGCTGCAAGGCTAACTCGAAGACTTATGGTACGTGCACTTGTAAGTGGGCAGCGTACAAGTGTATACGAATATGTACTTAATTGTATGTAATCATATGTAGACATGAAAACGTATGTAAGAAATGAGAGAAAAGAGACTTGCAGTCTGTATCTCATTTATTACCACACTTGGATGGCCGTTTTTCATGTAAACTACAAGCAACCAATGTCTGCAGTGTTATTTTTCGACCTTGGCGCGTATGACATTGAAAATTGCTACTTGGAAAAGGGTTCAATTGGTCAAGCGAATTGGACCCTCGATCTAACTCTTTTGCTAAACCCAATTAACACTCTACAAAGGTCTAATCTTGCCATCGAAAGTCAGCAGAAAAAAGCTCAAATCTAATGTTGATCCCCAAGCCGGTTAAAGATATAAAAAAATTTGTTTATATTATTATTTGTTTATATTATTTTATATTCATTAAAATTCTTCGTTATCGTAAATTAGTTTTTGAAAGGTTCAGAAATAAAACCAAGAATTACGATAATGAAAATTTTGATCTGAGACCAGTTTTTCAGCTTAGCAAAACTTAACTGCGCTAAACAATATGTTTTTTTGTGGCGCGGAGGTAAAGGCTGTTTACGTCCTGAGTGTGGGACTCCCAGACGCGCAATGCTTCTGGACAACCCATCAAATACCTTCCCTGTCAACCTGGGAACCTGGCCCTCGAACGCTAAGGCACATTATTTCGGGCTAAGCCGATTGTTCCTTCGCCTAGAGGCGCCATCAGATTATGGAAATTATTTCACTAGCAGAAAGGAGAGAGGAAAGAAACGCTAGAAAAGCGTTTCCTCTTTCACAGAAGCCTCCTAGTGCTCCAGAATACTGCCCGAACGCATAGTGCCACGCGATTCCATTTGTCAACCGTTCTAAGCATTTCTCCAACCAAAGTTTCCGGAGAGTGTTCGTCAATTTCGCAGAAGAGGTCGCCACGTTGTCATCAACCTCTCCTGCACAAAACACGCAGTTATGTAACCGTGACCTATCAATCTTGCGTAGATAACACAGCCCATGCGCACTTAAGAGCTGGGTCAAGTAGAAATCGGTCTCACCATACACTCGATTGAGCCATGGCCTAAAGTCAGGGATCAGACGTACCGTCTACCTTCCCCATTACATTTTTCTCCCAGGACGGCTGTCAATCGCTGAGAGAGCGTTTTTTCTCTTTTCCGGGGGCCACTTCTGTGTTGTCTTCGCTTCTGCGCCGGTAAATATTTCTGCGCTCTCTCGTAAGAAGAGCGATAGGTTTCAGCCAAGAGATCACCAGCAACGCCGTCCCAATACTATTCGATATGCGTCGCTCCATAGTTCTGACCCATAGAATAGAATCGACTTGCAGTGCCAATGAGAATTCATCTCGTTGATGTGGCGGACACGCCTATGCTGGCCGTTAATCGATTCAGTGCCGGTACTTGCGCTGCAGTCTTGTCAGCTTTCGCCCTGATTTGTTGGGAAAAAATAATCTTTGAGTCTTTCAAGACGCTCGAGTATTACACTGCTGATTTCGATTCAACCAGCGAGTCCCCAACACTGATAGACCATATTCTGGGGATTCTCTTCTTTGTCAGGATACCTCTTCGGTTTTATCTAGTGCAAACCTGAAACTGTGAGCGGTTATCCAGTCCCTTAATCGTCACAATATCGTATTAAGTCTGGGTTGCGCGTGGTGGACTGACATCGTCCGTATAGCCGAATGTGACTCATCCGGTAATTCAAGTTGCAACAGTCCTTCATAGTTGATTTTCAACAGGTCCGGGCCGAAGATGGAGTCCTGAGCTAAAGTTGAAGTAAGTATCGGCTTTCGGTTACCTTCCTCCGAGTCAAAGAGATGTCTGCCGCCCTTTAGAAAGTCCCTAAGAATCTGCATCAAGGACACTGTTACTTAAAAACGGTTTTTAAGCGCTTCTAGAAAATCCATTTTGGACCGCCTGATAAGTTTTTCGAAAATCTTTCCGGCCATGCCTAGAATACACAGTGAGTGGTATGCAGCTGGGGAGTTACTAATCAGCACAAACCTCGTCACCTTCCAGCAATATGGGAACACCACTTCGCGCAGGCATGCGTTGAACAAACTGAGAAGCAGGTCAGGACAAAAGTGAAAGACCATCTGTAGCACCTCAGCTGGAATCCCATCTTGTCCTGGAGCTATTCTTGCTTTCATAGACAAGACTGCTTTCTCCAATTTCTCCCCCACGAAAAGTGGGATTTCCATTGGTATATCATCGTTGACGACCTCGACGATGATTGGGTGGTTATCGCAACGAGCCCGCACAATTTTGTCCATATTTTCAGGCTTTTATGTGTGGGGCGACCTTTGGTCACCGTGTTTCCGCATCAAAATTTTGTAGCCTGGGCCCTATGGATCCGTGTTCACGTCGTCCAGTATGTTTTCATAACGGCTGCTGGCCGGCGGAGACATTTTCTAGTTGACTTATAGCTGTTGATCGTTTACATCCCTCTTTTCAGGTCCGTGCTCGTTAAGTCTCCCGTCGTAGTTTGTGACAGTTCCTTAGTTTTTTGTGCCTTGTCATGCCGAGGTCTTCGTAGGGACATGGAAAATCTGCAGGCGGTCGTAATGCTCTCATAGTTGAGTTGAGAATTTGGGTATACATTAAAGAGTGTAGTTCCCAAGCATTTTATACATTAAAGATTGTAGTTCCCAAGCATTTTCCTGAACCTGGTTGCACCTGATTTTCTAGTTTTCGTCCGTTTTCGAATGTTTCTGTTCCGTCCACATCTTTCGTTTTGTTTGATATTATTATTTATGGGTCTCCCCTCAGAGCCGCTATCTCCGTTCGTTCTCATAGTCGACTTAATGGTCCCATGGTTGGCTTTACTAAGCAGAGAGGCCATGCCAACCTACTAAGGTTGGCTCTATTGAGCAGAGAGGTCAGGTTTGGCAACAACCTTTATGGGGACATGTGCTCCGGGACAGACCGCCGCTAATCAGGAGTTCGTCTCAACCGAACCTGCCCTACCAACTCAATGGTGCGTTCGAACGTACTCCGAGATCCGCCAAGGTTTTACCGGAACAAAGCTGTTCACACTCAAGTGTCACTTCGGTGTTAGCATGCGAAGCAAATGGGTCCAAAACGTCATCTCCGCCAGCCCAAAGCTTCAATTTAGGTCAATCAGCCGAATCATAGTCGATGTTTGGTTCAGAGTCATATTCCGCGAAGTCCTTCGGGTACGTTGGGGCCTCACTCCCTGAAGACTACTATGTTTCAGGAATACTCCTGTCAATCAGCGTTCCTCCTACGCGAGAGATTCGGGAGGGAGGAATCAGCTCTACAGATGATGTTACTATGCTAGTTGTGAAACAAAATGGCCACTCGTGGATCCAGTTTTGACACAATGGAGGATCTTGATTAGAACGCCGAAAAATATCAGAGAAAAATATGTCAGTTCAAAACTAAGAGTTCTATTTAAACATTCGAAGGTTAGCTTGTCCGAATGAATCACTCATTGTCGGAGCGAGAGTATTGACTCTCAGTTTGCTTACAACCTGATCTTGAAAAGGACTTTTAGTTATCAGGCTGCGGCCAGGTAAATATCAGGAGTTTTAACCGATCTCTTCTTATCAATCTCCCTCTCTTCATTGGAATGAAGAGTTCCTCATTCTGCGGTGGCTCACGATGTTGGAAACTAAATCTTAGCTTAAGTTAAACAAAATGCTCATACCCCCAAAACTGTAGTCTAGCATTTCTGTTTTCGGGGTATGAGCAATATCCTTTCAAAGCTTTTACATTTTGTTGAATTGATTGATTAAATTTTTTAATTTATTCAGAGAGTCAATTGAAAGTCTCATTAACTTCATCACGTATGAGCAAAGGACCGCTCAACCAATTTCTTTGATTCTCCTGTAACTCCTACTGGTATCTTCAGGTTCCAAGTCGGTGAATAATTTTTGAAATGAGTTTCAGCTTCAGGCCAACAGCTCCTTGACAAATTTAAACAAATTGATGAAAAATGTGGAATATTTGAAATCCAGAGTAATAGTTTAAAATTTAATGCCTATAAGAAATTTCTAATTTACTGGAGACTAAAGATATCGGCATAGAAATAAATGTCCACTTGAATTGAAATGATTAATGGAACCCTTCCATTTCGTATAAGCCGCAATTATTTCCGCATTTCAGCCAGTAAATCACCCATTACTACATACATGAGTAACAAAACAATCGCCTGCCGAGAGAGAAGGATCCCATTTCCGCATCTATGTCGTCCTCTTCATATTTCGAATCCTTCGCCACGCAACCCTTAATTAAATGCGAGTAAAGCATCATCAGAAGGTACACAATTGCTCGGCTATCTTCTTACGTGGAAACTTAATTCCTGAATTCCCTCATTGAAACTCTCCCGCTAAAACTCTCTAACTGGTATTATCTTTATGGCAGAATAAAATGGTTGCTGGTATTATAGAGAGAAAAGCCAAATTGCATAATTAAGTTGTACGCGACCGCTTCTCTCTCGATGCACTTCCAGTTAACATTCCTGGCAACCATCTCGTCGTTGAAGGTTTTGTAATTCTATACATCCTTTTAGAAGACATGCTTTGAGTGTTTCATACGAAACCATTAGGGACCAAACCTCATGTTGGAAATTTCGTCTGCAGGAGATAAGAGAATACTAGAATGCAAGGTGATGGAAATGAGCTTATTGTGTCTGAAGGATGCAATTAAGCACTTTAATGGTAACATTTTTGGTTTTATTTGAAACGGTTTCATTGCGAAACATTGCAGGTTTGAAAGAAACAATTTTTCCTACGTTTATACATCATTTTGATAAGGATTCAACCAATATGATGGATTCAGTTGAAAAACTACCGACAATATTCGCGCCTGAATACCTCCCAACACAATCTCCAGATTGCTTGGTAAATATCTATTCAACCGTAACGCTTGAAATTTCAATCCATCAATCAGTAGAGAAAGAGCTATCCTTGAAAAAGTGACGTCTACTGAGAGCCATGCGTGAATCTTTTTAGATTCCAATTCAAAATTGAATTATAAAAAAGTTAACATTCTCATTCAATTCATCTGCTGCCTCTTCACAGCTCGTCAGAAGTCAAATTCAAATTACATCCTGTCATGGAGCCGGTCATGCTCCAGAATGAAATTGTGTCGTTCGGAAGATTACTTCAATTCTACTCTCGTGTATCCTTGCCTAAATCTCGACCGAGAAAAAGCTACAAAATCACTCGTTCAAAACAACATTGCCATCCATGTATCCAGGCACCCCTGAAAATCAACACCACATGGACTCGACCTGAAGAACATGAAGAAAACATGTTGTTGCCATGCGAATATCATAACCCTTTTTCTTGTATGATATGCTATGCTAGGATACGTATTTTTAATAAAGTGTCATCTTCGGTCGTTAGACCAGTATGTGTCAGATAGTTTTTCGATAAGTGGGCGAAAAAGGTAGCACATGTTCACTATTTTTCCTTCGTAGAAAAAAGACGATACTAGTATCCTTTTCATCAGTGAATGTAAGGTGATTGGAACATGGTTTTAAGTTGAATTTATTGGTCTCTTAACACGCATTGCCAGGATATAAAATGAACCTTCCAATTCAGTGAAATTATATTATGGATAAGCAAAGGAAGTGTATAGCTTTATATCTACTCTTGATTCTCCTTATTAGTATGAGCTTTAACGTTTCTTCCTCTTTAATTTTCTTTCTCTTTGGATTTCCATTTAAAATTTTAAGATTATCAAATGGTCACAAGCAGAAAAAATGATGTCTGGGATCTGTAGTGGGTTAGAACTTTTATGCAGTGAGCCGTGTTTTGAGTCCTACTGTTGACGGTATTATGGACATTTATGGTGCTGCTCTTGAACGTCTTACATCTAGCTGTCAACAGTAAGGACTTCTGCTATCAAGTCTTCATGGACTACATAGAGAGTAAGGTAACTACTGGGGCCTCAAAACTGGCCATGCGAAAGCTTTATACCCTACACACTTTCAAAACACCTGACACCTTCAAAAACTAGAAGACGCTCTGGATAAAAAGGTATTAAAAAAGGGATAAAAATTGACCGCACCCTGGCATTGGAAGCTAGGTTCCGTTTTCTTTGCCTCCGTTTTGCATGGGATGCTGCTAACCTTATGCTGTCTGAGGTTATCGTAAAAGTAGTTTGAAGGAATGTATAGAACGTACCTGGTCTTGAAAGGTTACTTTTGCAAATTCTCCACGTCATCAACCTCCTTCATATTTTAAATTCTGATTGTTATTAGTTTGAATATCAGAATTTTAGGATGCTTTAAATGCAATTAAGCTTGTAATAAAGTTCTTTTCACAAAAATAATAAAAAATCGAATTCAAAAGAATTAAATCGAAAAGGAATTGGGGTCTTAGAAAATGCATCGACGGTCTGTTTAAGGTCATCAATTGCGTTTGATCTGTCCATAATTTAATCACACCTCGATACTCTTTCATATTCGTGTCCTGAGTGACTTCACTCATTTTTTCAATGTTTTTCAAAAGTTACTTCTTCAAAAGCTAGTTTTTCAGCTTTGACTGAATGTTCTTTTTATCAAAATCCTTTTACCTGTTCCTTTTACCAAACGCAAAAATATCCAAAAACAGACCCTATGATTATTTTGTTTGTAGAAACATGAAGGCTATTTACGACTGAAGTGGGGACCTTTTAAAACTAGAAGAGTTGTAATTGTTAAGTTGAAAAAATGTTGTTCTCATCCTGAAAAATTGGACTATAACAGCGGGGCATATTCCTTCTGGCTAAGTCTAGGTTTGGTGTGCCTCATGGCACAATCAAAGGCACGCATTCTTATGCAATAAAAAGAGACATGACGGATTGGTTGCTAGTAACGAGCTTTTATCATCTTTGATACTTGCAGTTCATTAATGACACCTTTTTCTACTGTCAAAACTAGCTGAAACTTACGTGACCAATGGTTCAATCTGTCAGCCAATTTTCTTTTTTTTTAAGCAACTATCTGATGGATTACCATGATAGAGGCCTCTGATCCCCTCCTGAAGAATGGCGCTGATTTTTTGGACCATAATCTTTAACGAGCAAAAAAAATTGAAGAGCGTTATCTTTTTCTCCCACACAAAATATCCTCATAGGCGATCATTACTATAACGGGTTTACAATGGTTAGACAGAAGATTTCCAAGCTCATTTGAAACCTTGATCGCGTAGTAATCACTTTCACCACATTTCAGACCGGTCTAAGCCAGTATTGTTCGTGATCGTTCATAAGTTGTCTGTCATCTGTCAGCCAGTTTAAACAACTTTTTGAATGGAATGTGGAAATGGAACCATCAATTGCATTCATCCCCGTCAAGCAGAAAATTTTGGTGAATGTTTTTTTTTCCAACGTGGAATATCCTGTCAGAGTATCATGACTATACCAACGTTATACGAGTATAAGTGACAGAGACGGTCATATTCATTTGAAATCTAGATCAGTCTAACCACACTTTAAACCCGTCTAACCATACTTTAGACCAGTATAGTCTTAGATTGTTTGTATGTTTTCTGGTTCATACATGATATAACTTGATTTTTTGGATTCTTCCCAATCAGCAGGTCTTGACATCCTTGCAGGAAGCTAACCCATCAACCAAAACAATAAAAAAGAGATATATTATCTCATTTGCCTGCTTGACAAGTTATCATATCATCCGCGACAGGGATGAAAGATTAAATAAGGACAAAAGATGTCATTTATAGGGAAGATTAACATATGTCTATTTGGAGATAGTATGCATCGTTCGTTTGCGGAACGTGTGAATGCTGTCAAACGCTTCGTCAAATCCATCCGTCTATGTTTCTGTGTCAAATTTATTGGCAGTTTTTAGAAAGGATGACAAGTAGTATCCTGCTCCAAATATCAGCACTGCTCATACATTCTGCAATGTTGGTTGTCTTTGCACGGGTACCAGCCCCTTTCTTTGCAGCCCCAGGGTGCGATAGAACCTTTTGAGCTGTTTAGAGGGGCAGATTTTTGGGTGTTGCTGGAGGTAGGCAGCTGCACTAGGTCTACTTTTGTTCTGTCAGAATCCTCATTGGAGTATCCAATATGTGGTTTGGAATAAAACGTAGCTTTTCCTTGCCTGCTTTTTATGTAAACAAATGATCGTTAATTGTAATGCAAAGAGTTTTTTGGCGGTGGTTCAACAATCCGTACTACAACGGTATTCCTATTGCAATCATAATTTGGTCCTGGGTTACGCAGTGGGAAGAAACTGATAGCGAACACCAGAAAATGTGGAGCTAGTGAGAGCAGCAGTAAAACCTATACTGTTCTGCTCGAACCGAGTGATTGCATTGGATTTTTCAAACCGGTGTTTGATGAGGGTTCTACTTTCAGATTTGTATTTTGATCCTTTCAAAGTAAAGATGGTTCAAGGGTTGAACCCAGCAAACTCTGCCAGCCGCCAAAATTTGTGTGAGGAAACCCTTGAAGCAATCTCTTCTGAGGCAGCATTCTTCTGAAGCGACAACTTAAGCGGGATTCTGAATAAATGAAATCCGCTATTGTCCTAACGGAAAACCAGTACATTCTCCTTAACTTACTCTGTAGTGTGGAATGTCACAATTTGAAGTTAGACGCCTGTTCTTCTTTGAATAAGAGGCGTGGCCGTGACCATGAATTCCTAGCGTTATGTTTCAATGTTGCAAAATTTTCTGCAGCACTGATTGGAAACAGTTGTTACAGAAGAGGGGGTATGGAAATTTTGGCCCCAATAGGATTCGGCTACAGATTGAAGTGCTCTAAATTCCTGTTTTCCCGACGGCTGGTGTCTTTGTGAGGTGACCAAGTTCTCTAAATTGTTCAATTATAATCATGTTCTATTTGAGGCGCTTGTACCATTTCAGCTGGTTTTTTTTTCCTTTGAATTGCGTGGCGTCTGAATCTGCCCTAAAAAAAACTTTCTAAATATTTTTTGGTATTTTGTTCGCGAAAAAGAATAGAATGTTTTTTCGGAAGCACCAATCCGTGCTTCTGCGAGAAGATTTATGAGATGGTGTAGATTTTGTGTAGCATTCATACTGTCAAAAGCGTCGAAGGTGTTCTTTCTTAGACTATTTCGAAAACGCCATGTAAGCGTTCGCACGGTTATAATCCAGAGACAGTCATGCAGTTTGACAACATAAAGCTGCAGCTACCGTGTTTAACAATTGGTAGAATACACTTCGGCATCATTGTAAATACGTGTCAGCGGCCTTGCCCCTCAGAACTACAGCTCTTCGCCTTCAGAGTGAAATCTGAGTATGTTCACATTGTCTTCGCATAATGTAGCGTTGCAAACGCAACGCTGTCAAATTTTTTGACTACTTCTTATCAGTAGATGATTCACATGAAATGAAAACTTTGAATGGTGCAAACATATGAATGTAAAAAAAAACCTATAAGACAAACTATCGAGAGAAAAAAACTTTTGAAAATTGGAAAAAAAATGAAGACTGAGAATCTGTGGTTTACCTATAGGCTTTTTTCCCTTGGACGTTCCTTCAAATACCATTTTTTTTCATGGCATCTGACTGTCAATTATACGGTGCAAGTGTCATATCTAATCTAATCTAATCTTTCAAGCTGCTATGAAGACTTCTTGTCTTTTTAAGCAAATATTTCTTAAAATTTATTGTTGCATCTGATTCCCTTCTGGTCTTGATTTAGATTTGTTCTGATGGTTCCTTTCAGAACCCATCTTTCGAAGGCAAAAATAAAACGGTACCAGTTACACTGTCTTAAACTATTTCCTTAGCCAATGGCATACAAATGCCGCACTGGATATACCAGAATTCTGCAATAAAGAGTGAAATATTCAGTTTTAGAAAATTAACATAGCGTTGACAATGGATTTTGTTGCTGAGTCATTTTGACAAATTTTGTTTGGACATTAAGAAGACTTATTCAACATTTGATTCGTCTGACCTTTGACCATTCTTCGGAGCTGAATAAGGGGTTTTTGAATCCATCCAAAATAAGTTATCTTATGAAGGTCAGAGCTTCTTTTTGGGCTTATAACCTTACAGGCGAGTTCTTTCAAGCCAACTACGAGTGATTCAATCAGATTTTGAAATGTGAGATGCATTTCACTTCTGGACTACTCACTAAATACCTCCTTTGACAACCTACGCAACTTGCAGCGATACCTTTAGACATAAATACACAGCGTTTACGTACAGAAAGAAGGGAAATGGATTCCTCTATTCATGACGCCTCTTCACTGCTCCGAACGTCCCTTCAACTGTCAAGACAGTCATGCCACGTGACTTATTTTGCAAAAAATTCTTTTGCATCTTTAGAGCTTCTAGGAAGATTTTTCTATTTAAGTAAAGATATCATCGCACGATTTTCTTTCAATCTTGCCCAGGCAAGAATGTTTGGCAGAAATATTCTACCTGGCATCTCAAAAACTTCCAGTTGGTAGACCGTTACCGATTTATCTTATGCAGAAATACGAAAACCATGCACAAACTCATACGATCTAGGTCAAGTAGAAATCAGCCTTACCACTTGTTCTTTTTGACGTCCTTAGTTTAGGGATCAGGCGTATAGGAATCCTACTTCTCTTTGTGTTGCGCATCCAGGACTATGAATGACTATGAACAGTCTCTGATGCCTGTGAATCGTTTGTGAATGGGTACCATCCTTGTGACCCACTAACGCTTCCTTCCCAGGGACCAAAATGCTCATGCAATTCTTCGCGATCGTTTCTCCACTCTTGTGCCAACTACTCGGGAGTAACTCCTAGCTGTGAGCATCGAGCCATAGTGGAAACCAGACTCGATAGCGGTTGTAGGAGTTTTATCCGTGATTAACTGTTAACCGTTCTTTGCTTACAATTAAAGGAGTGAGTGCCGTTCAAGCGTTACAGACTGGTCATCTATTGTCCAATCTTTTTGCATAAAATTTCATGGGGGAGTCTATCAATATGCCAAGAAATGTCCCGGCTGCTTTCGGTTCGAATCCTTCCAGGCCAGTATTTTTGGAAAAATGTTTTGTTTGTACTGGAGGTCCGAAAAGAACAATGTAGATTGCTCAATGATAAAGTAGTTTCATTAGTCGACTACGTCGGTTCATCCTTTTCAGCAGTTTCTCTGACTTTTCCCGAAAAGGAGAGGCTCGAAATTATTGGTCAGATGTACTCCATTATTGGATAGCGCTCGAATTGCAGTTTTCCAGGACGTATCCGACGTAGACTCGGCGTCCACGGGGATAATGTTAGAAGTAGTAAACCGACTGTGAAAAAATCAATTAATGGTTTTTTAAGCTCGTCAAATATTTGACTTATGGAGCCTTTAATTTATTCTCCTGATGCTTTCCTTATTTTAAGTTTACTTGAATCTCGATATTTTGAAAATTCAAAAAAAAAATATCAAGTCAAAATATCAAAATTCTTTCGTTTAAACACAGAAATTTTCATAAAAAGTTCAGAAAAACTGTTTTTTCTTCTTTTAATATAAGCAAAATACTATGGGAGTGTAAAAGATCCTGGAAAAATTACTGAACAAAACGTTTTCTCCGGCAAATGTCTGGTAATAAGATCTTTCCTTTGGCCTCCAGCTCAGGTTATGGTGGAATATAAAAAGCCTTGCGCATAGTTTAGCGCTTGCAAAGCAAAGTGAAAATGCCTGAAAGTATCTAAAACGAAAGATACTTTTTTTTCCTTTTTGTTTCAATGATCTACAAAGATGCTTGCACTTTTGTAAAAGTGCCGACTATAGAGACCAGTAGCCATGCCCCAAAGGTTCACTATCGGGCCGAACAGCTCAGCATTTTATGATTGTAATGCTTTTCATTTTTCACATTCTTGCCAGCTTCTGTGTATCTTTCGTTGATGCATTCTTAATGCGTGGCGTTTGCCTAACACTATCTGATGCATTTTCCAGTCGTAAAAACACAAAACATTGCACTTGAAATAGCCGCAGAGTACGAGTAGAGAATGTGTTTTATAAGCGTTCTATTTTCATACTCTAGCTTAGTTTTATTTAGAATTATTAGTGTTGAAGTATTCATAGCGCTTTCACTTTTCAAAAAGTAAAAATTCAACGATAATTGCAGCTAATGCTTTCGCTTTGCGGTGGCCTAGATTTTAGAGCAGGCGCCGGTGAAAAGAGTTTTCCTTTGCTGTCATTAGATAAAATGATGGCTGTGTTAAATTTCAGGCAATTAAAAACAAGTTGCTACTGCTTTATTTTCAACAAATTTTTCATCACTCTCCACTTTGTGAGAATATGCTAACCCTACTTTGTCCTTTCAGTCCTTTAATTGGAATATCATCGCATCAGTCTGGTTTAATGTTCATTAGGAAAACACATAAACAGTTTGCATTAATTAGCTATTAATGCAAATTTAAATCAAGAATAAAATGGTCGTGAAGGCCTAAGGTCAGATTTGAAAGAACCCCGATTACGAATCCCTAATAGTTTCCCAGTATCAAACAAATCCTTTTATCCATTAATTCAACGCAAACGAACGCAGTATCCTTGGACATTGAATTTGTATCTCAACAACTTTTCAATCCACGGCTCCACTTGCCAAGAGCTCAACGACAAATTCAAAATGACCGAAAATTGCTAAGCTCAGGACACTCATTAAAGGATACTCCGTATTTTAATGAGAATATCCGAAAGACGATTGGAGACAACAACGATTACACAGGAAAAAAATAGGAAAAATTGATTGAAAAACTTTTTACAACTAGTCTTCTGCCCGATCGATTCCGCTTCAATCTTACCCAAAGATGCTAAAGTCGACATCCTTCCTGAAAGTCAAGATACCGTCGCGACAAACGAAAGAAAAAACAGCACCAAAATGCCTTTATCCGAATCATTTGCACTTAAATGGTAAAATCTCTACTTAATTTACTTAATATTACTCCTCAGATCCTTTTGCCTAACTAGAAACGGAACCCTTGACAAAAAATCCATTCAATAGACGACGGATATAGGATGGATTGCAATACAACGTAATCGTTCTCGTCTTCGTGATTTTGTTGGTGATGGTTGGAAACGAAATTAAAAATCAGAAGGGAATGACTTATCCTGAGCACAAAAATCTCTTAAAAGAATGGGATGAAAATATTCAAAGAGGATTTGACTAACTTTGAACCGAGAGAAGAAAGGAAAGAACGAGAGGGTTAAGAGATCTGGTTTAATGTGTGCATTCAGCAGGAATCAGAAGAAGGAAAAAGAAATTGTTCTGCATTATATATGCATTTGGGGTCCTTCAAGGTACATTGAAAACACTAAAACTCAATCGTTGTGCAATGCAAGTGACATTGATTCTTTACTCGTATCCTGGGAGGGTAAATTCTGCACAAAGTTATCAAAAGTGGAGGGTTGTAGAAAATCTGAGCGATCCTGAATGTTTATTTAATAGCGAGCGTCAAGCTTCCTTGATAATGATTCGAACTCATTCTGCTCTCCTGTATTTCTATTTGATGTAGTATTTTATTGTTCTTGTAGAAATTTCATGTGTGATTTGTGTGTATATTTTTCAGTAGGAATGGAAAGGTAAAGTCAAGAACGGTCATTGAACTTTACATTTGAGGATTGCCACAGGATATTTTTACATCTGAACCTTAGCGTTTCTGTATAAGAGTTTGTGTAGCTCTCAAGATGCACTGAAAAGAAAATTGTGATTTGTTATATGAAAGACATTTGAAATGTTGTTGAACTTTTTTTAAAACATCCTCTCAAGACATGTGTGTCCGTGTCATGTGTGAGTTATGAGACTTTAATAAAAATACAAAAAAATTAAAACACAAATTAAAGTAAAACGTAAAAATCAAATATTTTATTTTGAAAATTTTCTTATTATTTTCCAACCTCAACACTTTTACAAACAATTCCATCGCGTAATTGTCTGCGTTGATATGTTATGGACTTTTCTTTCCGTTGTAAAAAAAAACAGAAAAAAGCCCAAAAAATTTTAACAATACTCGCTTTGACCTTTGTTGTAACTCAACTTGTTTCTTGCGCGTATTGCTTCAAGAACGCATTTCGGTTGTCAAAATGAGAAATTATGGAATAGTGGAACATCCATGCCAAACCCAAATTTTTTTTTAAATTTTTGGGTCTTGCCAAAATCTTGTCAAAATTGTACTTTTGTTTATTCATTAGAGCAATGATAATACTCATTTTAGAAACAGTGTTCAAAATTTTCTAGCACTATCTGCTTCCGTAAAATCAATTGTTAAATGAATTAAAAAAAAGTTCTTTCATTCCATTGGAAAATCATCCATGTGCATTGCTACTCCTCCTGTTTTATCCAGAATTTTCCGCGCTATTTTTAGTTGTGCAATGTAAAAAATCAAACGCGAAATCCAGCGAATAGGGTGGGCTGGTTGCAAATTTACGCTCGTTATGATTTCCTGTGTCATTTTGACAGCATTAGACAGCGCCTTCTAGTATTGACAGCTCGGTTGCATTTCATTGGATGAAACTGGTCGTTTTCTCAGAGCTCTTGTTTGCCCGTTATACTGTCTCTGTGACGGGCATCGAGTCTTATCTCAAGGAACGAAGACTAGGACTGAAACCTCCTAAACTTTGAGTACCTATTGACCTAAAGAGAGTGTATTGTTGTTATGGATCCATGTAGTGAACGCAACCAAAATTTTGAGAGAATTTACGATCTTGAAAGCCCGAGATAGGCTATATACCTTTGACAACGGCCATGATACATCTGTTTCTCGACTAGAATTTTTTTGTATCGATCCTTGAATGCAATTTGACAGGTTCTCAATCGACGTATTCTGAATCTTCTCAATGTCTCAAGGAAGCACTGATTAAACGTTTCCATTTTGACCTGACGGTATTGAATGTCTTCTTTCGAAAAATGAGCTTTCGTTGTATATGGCTACTGTCACGCTAAGGATAGTTTGGAATGGCCTGCACTGAATAGATTATACAGCACCGGGTAAGGATGCGGCTGGTTCTATGTGAAATATCTGTGCTAAATGTACGTAGAACAAAGAGGTTGTTGGTGGTGATCCAATAATAAGGATGAATTGCAGTTGCCATTGTCACTTGTTGGTAAGCTATTGACCTGTTCTGATATGCTAGGATATCTTCCTTCGCTAGGCTACCGTTGAATGGCTTCGTTTGCAATTCTCTGCGAGTATCAACTGCTATATGATTCCATCAAATCTAGTCTGCAACGTGATCACCTTTTTTAAAGCGAAGACCGAAGAAATGCTACGGATTCCGGGGTAATGAATCCTTTCTCCGGGATCTTAGGAAACCACAATAAATAATTTAATGCGGACGAATTGGAAACACAAATGCCGTTCTTTATGAATTTAAATTTGAAGTGCATTAGTCGGTAAACAATTCACAAACCAACCTTCAGGCCATCATCCATATATAATTTTCGAGCTGCTGAAATTTTTGTCCAAACATCAAATGAAAACCCTGAACGCAACAATATAGTTTTTGAAGTTGAGATAGTAGATAGGAGTTACTTGGGAGGTTGCAGTTCAGGAGGAAGCTACATATTTCGTCAGATGATTTATTTTCTGTTTTCTAAAGAGCAAACACTAGACTACGTAACAGAAGCTTCTCAAAAAACACTTATTATCTTCTCCCCTTCCCTCCCTGCTTGCGTAAATGAGAAACAAATAATGACCTTCCGTTTTAAGTTTTTTTTTTCTCTTGAGAGTTATCCGACCGTATAGTTCTCATTGCAATTCAGACGTGCCTCAAGTGAAGGATTTACCAGTTGAGACGGATTAACCTAGTTGAACGATGGATTAGGCAGTTGAGAAGTACTAATCGGACTATATTATGTATTCTTTTAAAAACAGTGGTTTACTCTTGGCTTAAACTGCACAACTTAAGGCGCCGGAAAATTAATAATTCGTTCAGCCACAGTTTGAATGCCTCGAATTACGTTTTATTATTTACAAATTTGATACTATATAAATTGATATATGATGATATGATACTATAAAAACTTCCAATATTACACAAACTCATCAAGAATCTGACAGCAGAGTGAATTTTATTTTATCCTGATGCGACCGTCCACCAAAAATATTCCAATGATCCTTAAACCACTGTGTTCAAGCAGCTCAGGAGGAAACCGCCTACTTTGTTAGGTTATTTACTTCCGTCTCCTTCGAAGCAGAGATAGATTTTAGATAAATTTGTTTTAAAGTTGTATATACTGAAAAAATTGTCATAACTGCCTCATCAAATATTCGGCAGCGGTAATTTTGTATCATTTGTCTTTTGAAACCTCTTTCATGTTAGTAGAAAACTTCTTAGCTGGTTTCTTATGAAGATGTCTGAAGTTTGCATCGTTACAAACGCGACGGTCTTAAAAAACCTTCACTTTTTTGACATTTGACGACAGTTTGACTCAAGTGAAAAATTAGAGCAGAGTCAATGGTTTGAATGATAAACATGATTTAGGTGTGGTTTCGCATCAATCAACATTTGATCCATTTTAGTAAGGTTCAAACGCGTATCTAAATAGGTTATTTCTTTCTCCCCCTCTGGTGTGTCCCTTTCACCACAAACTTTGATGTAGGTGCATGGATTTTGATACAAGTATTCCCAGGTATGATGTTACCACTTCTTTCTGGCTATGTCCTTCTTCTGTTGTCTTATTTGATAGTAGTAAGTTCCAAATTCACTCTAATCTCGCGGAACCTCACCTTCTCCGTAATTCCTTGTGTTTCGAACAACATCACTTACTTTGCCATTACATTATCACTGCTTCTTCTTCTGAACTAGACAAGACTACTAACACACTGTAATAGCCACAAAAAATATGCTAACCAAGTCAGCATTAACAGTCCTAAGACCGTTACTAAACGGGAAACTGCCAAGTAATAAACACAAACATCAATGTTGTCTACTGAAGACTGCAGATCGGGCACAACTGTGAATCACAATAAGGGTACCAAGTCATAGACCCAACGCGACACCAAAACTCCCTCACTTGCAAGCAGAAGTCAGACAAGCGCTGTCAAGGTCAAGCGCCGTCGAGGATGTCAAGACATTGCTTCACCTTCACTTGGGAACTGCGCTTTGTTATCTGCGTGCAACGATGTTTTCGACTTTAAAAAACAGTAAACATCCAATATGGAATTTTTTTGTTGCTTGACTGGTTTTAGGAATGCACAAATCAGTTGTCCTTATTTATAGGTCCTCCGTCATGCACGCAGATAAGAGCAAGCCCGTTATTGTTTTATTTTGAAGGAGGTTTATGCACTCGTCTTGCCTTATTTTGTCTGCTGATGCAATTCCTTTTCGAAATCCTTAAAGTTTTTTGTGTTGAACATGCTCACAGTTTTAGAAAATTTAATTTAATTGTCAAGGAAGACCAAGAAGGAGGTGTTTGCGGTTTTCTAAGGATTTAATGAATGGTCATAATAGACAAGATTTAGTTTGAAAATAATTTCTGACAAGTAACTTTCGAGCGTTCAATTTTTCTCCGGGACTTGTTGTATGACTAGTGTCTACGAGAATTCAAAATAGAGTAGTACCATATTTAATAGCAAAAGAAGGACAAATCGCATCGCTTGTATCCTATTTCTTTCTATTATTAAAGTGAAGGTTAAATGAATCCAGATACATTGTACTTAATGCAAAACCTAAAATTTTTAGTGGAGAAAATCAAGGATAGAGTTTTATGTGATTTTCCGCATCGAGCCGAAAAATATTATTTTGTCTCCTTGCTTCTTGTGCTTCATTCAGGATTTCGAGTGAATTCCGATTAATTTTAATATCAAACATTTAATGTGTGTAATCAATCATATTACCTCAAACTCGGAAATTTTTTTGCGAGAGTACAAAGCAGTGAAAAACTCCCTAAGTATTACGATTGCACGTACTTCTGCCTTTAAATCACGATATCCTTAATAACCATTGAAAATATATTGGAACCCTCAGGATATAATATTTTTGTGTTGTGTGCTTTGAATTTTTATCAATATTGCATATAGCAGGGTGTTGTACTCTACATGCCTCGACAATGTTTATCGTTCATTCTAAAGGACATTTTAATAACTGTGCTCATTCCTGTCTAGTAATGGAAGCTGGGATGCTCAAATACGAGTACATCTGTTTCTGAAAAAGGACTAATATAGTAAAAGATTATTTTTATTTACAAACAAACAAAAAATGTGGAAAAAGTATAAAATGGAAACGAAAGGAAGAATTTTGTAAAATTGTTCGGATATTCAATTATGACTTTGTTTAGACTGCAAAAACCAACACAGATAATTACGAAACAGGATATGACATGGTTTAAACATATGACACATGTATTTCATTCGGGCAATATGCTGACCAGTTGGGATAACATGGTTTGTGGATATGTTTTACTTGTACTAATAGTTTGTGTGGTATACAAATGTGGCTTGTTAATTGAAATAATAAACTTTGTTATTTTGTAACGTTTGGTATGTGCAGTGTAATTTTGAAAAGAATATAAACAAGGGTGGGTATTCGACTTGATAAATAATTTTTTCCGTCCTGACTTGTTACAAAAATCCCCATTTACCTCGGCATTTGACTAATTAACCACAACTGTGACGTGTAATTTGATTAAATCCACCTAAGACGCATTGCTAACAAACCCTCTAATCCCAGACGCTGATCCTTGAAGTTGGCTTGGGACTGCATTTTCGTGCAAACGAAAATCTTATTATATCAATCCAAACAATGTGTCCCACTTGTGTAAGGATATTCTCCGCAGTGGAGTGTCAGCTCTCAACCACTTGCTCCCCGACAGTAACTAACCCACGTATATTGTGTTTCCTTTATTAATCTTTCCCGAGGAAGGTGATATCTTTGTATCATGTCTTCATATACACCAATGCAGACATACCACGAGCTAGCCACAAGTTATACCGGCAAGGAACAGATGGCCGATGAAGATGGAGCAAACAAATGGTAAGAAGTGAGTAGTACGTGCAACAATTTCTATACTTTTCTGACTTGAGTTTGGTGGCAGCGTCTTATAACTTGTTCGGATAAAATTGTTATAAGAAAATTAGGTCCAGTTGGGTTGTAAGTCTAATGTGGCAAAATTCATTTCGTTATGTAGTCATTTGGGGATACACGGCAGAGAATTTACAAATTTCATTATGTGGCTAAGAAGGATCGTTTCAAAGGAAGTGGAAATTATTAATTAATATTAGTTTTTAAGCTGATAATTTTTCACTGTTTCTCCTGAGGTTTATTGTAGTCTTCAGTCCATTAGCGGTAAGTGTACAGCATCCTTAAATTTTAATCAGCTTTTAAAATCTGATAGGGGAATACTTACTTGGACAGTAAAACTTAATAGGGTAAAATAAAGAAACGACTTTCCTGAATAAAGAATTCAATTAGGCTCGTTTAACTTGATTTGACAACATTTAGTTTGACATCATAATTGGTCGACCTTACCTATAAATTCGATATGAACACATTTGAGTTGTCTCCGGGATATAGCAACATGTCAAGAGTTCGCCGGTAAGTTAAATCAGAGTGTTCGGACATAATTAAAACCATTACCAGATGCTGATAACCCCCTCAGGCAGAACAACAGTGATGATATAATAAGATAAAGCATTGGTTGAACAAGTTTCATCCAACTATCCGCACATCCTATGCACTCTAGCTATGCGTCACACCAAACAGTAGAATGGCAATACCACTAAAATCATGCTGAGAGCTTCCACACTACCATGTGACTAGTTTACATCAGGCAATGGAAAGCAATTTCAGTAGATCACCATCATATGAATCCTTAATCCTAGAAAGCGATTTGAACGCCTGAATTGAATACTGAAGGGACTCTACACCGT
This sequence comes from Stratiomys singularior, assembly GCA_954870665.1. Classification (NCBI taxonomy): domain Eukaryota; kingdom Metazoa; phylum Arthropoda; class Insecta; order Diptera; family Stratiomyidae; genus Stratiomys; species Stratiomys singularior. The sequence continues at coordinate 27,156,799 of OX940881.1, read as the reverse complement.
ATGCCAATCGGAAAGTCATGCATCATTGGCGATGCGACCACCATTGTCCTGTTTAATAATAAACACAGTTGTCCCAGATTACCCAAGAAACGGATCCTTTTAGATAACTTGTTAATTTCGCATAGCCATCTCTCAGAAACCCGAAACTCGTTTATTCCTAACCACTAACGCTTTAATTTTAGTATTTCAGCTCATAAACAAACCCCGATCACAAACCCCTCCCATAAGTATTGAAATCGTTCCCAGGTAAAATGGAAGGAATTCATGAATAATTTTCTAGACATTCTTCCGTGCCTATCCGCTGGGATAGAGTATTATCAAACTCCGAAATAGACATCTACACACATGCACTCCCCAACTCCTGAAAACTTTGCATGCATATTGGAAAGTAAATGCCAGAACAAGACGCCAATGGAGGAGAAGAAAACTGCTGCATATCAAAAAAAAACATTGTCTTTCGCGAAAAAAAAACAAAATTTTGCATTAACTCAGACGCAAACTTCACTGAACTGCCATAGAATCAACCAAATGAATTAATTTATTATATTTCAAGAGGACCTGAATTCTTGGAAAATCCTGAAAAGACTAGAGGTTCTAAAACCACATACATATATTTTAAAAACATAAAGAAAGCTGATCGCCGAACGCTTCCCTTGACAACCTTGACGACCTGAGCAAACCTGTCCTAGAGATCATGACGTCCGGCCTAGTAATGATAGGTATTCTCTGAGAAAGATCTTTAAGACAAGCGAACATCTAACTGTCTCTTAATCGTTGAATCATGGGTTCGGGGACACCCATGACAGGTAAGTTCTTCACGCGACGAAGAGCCTATTTTGGCTGTTGCGTGGTGGTTGTGGTTTCAAAGCCTTGAAAGTGTGTTGAGCACGAACCAGTAGTATTCTGGAATCCAGATAGCTTAAATAAAATTGGGACCCAAGACTAAAACTTGTTTCTGATCTTGGGGGTGGTGGTTGATATATTGTTTTAACCCCGTCAGAAGTGACCGCGGAATTTGACTTTAACGGCAGATGTCTACGTTAAACATTTCCGTGTTATGTCGTTTCATCGGTTCAACCTGCAAGGTTATGCGACACAAGGATTCCCCCGCGTCGATGCTGCAGTGGCAAAGTGTAGGGTTTGCGTTCCATGAGCATTCCTTAAACTTCGATGGGGTTTCCCTCTTACATCCCATTGATAGCGCTTGAACGCTTGAGCGTAATTTAGTTCACAGACTTGAGAAAAAATATCTTATCTATTTTTCTATTCTATATACCCTGAGCCTATCAGAATGTATATATAGTTGATAGTCTTAAAAAGTATTGAGTCTTTTTTGTCACTAGATGGTGTTCGTTGTCATCGATTGAGTCAAACTGACACGCGTTTGGAACATTCCACATAGACATTCCAGTCTACAATTTTTTTTGTATTTCATCATTCGTGTCAAAAGTTGTATTCAATTTAAAATGAGTGAAATTTATGAAAAAATTCGTTATATTTTACAATATCACTACGATCAAGGTGAGAATGCATCGCAGGCTCGTGAAATTTGTGGTGTCTACGGTCAACATACTTTATCAAAAGCCACAGCCAAGAGATGGTTCGCTCGCTTTCGTTCGGGAAATTTTGATGTCAAAGATGCATCTCACTCAGGTCGATCAATCACTGAAAAAGTCGATGAAATATTACAAAAAATTGAAGAATACTGACACAGAAGCAACCATGACATTGCTAAGGAACTGAATATCCATCAACAAACAGTTTTGAACCATTTGCGTAAGGCTGGATACACAAAGAAGCTAGACGTTGCGGCACCCAGCATGAATTTACACAAAAAAAATTTAATCGGTCGAATTTCCATTTGCAAAATGCTAATAAAACGCAACGAAATCGAGCCGTTTTTGAAGCAAATCATTACGGGCGATGAAAAATGGGTAAGATACGAGAATATCGTTCGGAAAACATCATTGTCAAAAAAAGTGAATCATCACAAACGACTTCAAAGCCAGGATTGACACCAAATAAGGTTATGCTGTGTGTATGGTGGGATCGGAAGGGGATTGTTTACTATGATTTGCTAGAACCTGGCCAAACACTCAATTCGGCTCTGTACTGTCACCAACCAGATTGCACCAAGTAATTAAAAAAAACGGCCAGAATTGATCAATAGACAGGGTGTTGTCTTCCATCATGACAATGCCAGACCACACACATTTTTTATGACCCGGCAAAAACTGACAGAGCTTGGCTGGGAAGTTTCCATCGTATAGTCCAGACCTTGCACCATTAGACTACAATTTGTTTCGGTCTATGCAAAAATTTCGTAATGAAAAGAAATTCACTTCAAAAAAGGGACTGTGAAAATCACTTGGCCAAGTTTTTGGCCGACAAACCACAGAAGGTCTACACAGATGGAATAATAGCTCTACCCAAAAAATGGCAAAAGGTCATAGATAATAATGGACAATATGTACTTAAATAAATCCATTTTAATTAAAAGAAATATTCAATCAAATAATGACAAAAAAAGGCTCAATATTTTTAAGACTTACCAATATGTTATATATATGATATAATTTTAATGTGTAATTCTGTAAAGATATCATTCGATCCACGCGAAATCTGTGCCAAGCTTCGTAGCATTTTATCTAGCTATCGTCCTTGTGAATTAGTGATTGTCTTTGAGAAGGTTCCAGTGGAATATACAATTGAATCAACAAAAATTACCGAAAATTGTTTTCGTTTTGAATTGTTTTTCTCTTTTCATGGAATATCCAGTTCTCACTGCGATAAATAGGCATTGCTCCAAGGATATAATGATCCAACTATGTTTTTTCAATCACGCGATAATGAATCGGTACTTCCGCTTCATGTTGAAATTTGAAATTGTTAAAAGATTGTCAAAATATTTTGGATCCATTAATTGCGCTGTCAAACCATTCAAAATCTAGTTGGGATGAATCTTACGTAATACCGGTATTAGAAGTAACTTTCTCGATATAGATTTGACGACTGGTTAACATAGATTTTAAAGATTGATGTAGTTGTTTTGCTCTGACTACAACTGTTGATTTGTAAAGTTTTCCAGACCCGTCATAATATTTTTCGGGTAGTTTTTAAGTTTTGGTTAGTTCTTTTGAAATTATCAGACAGTTTGGCTTTGAGAAAATCGGCTATTAGTCGCTTTTAGTACCCAAAAGAATCCAAATTCTTGTTTTTTCAAGTTTGATACAAGTTTTTTAAATTTGATTTTTTAACAAAAAACCTTCAATCCCCTTCGAAGTATTCCCTATCATGCTCAAAACATTTTAAAATTTCATCTTCTATGCTCCCTGACTGATCCCTGACTATAGAATGATCAGCAAAGTGCTTCCATTCATGTCTCTTTTCATTCGCGTAAATGAAAAAGTCGCAGGGAGCAAGGTTGGATGAGTAAGGTGGCTGGTAAAAAATTGGGGCACGGATAGGGCTGTGTAAGCAAAGAAGGAATCGTAGTTGATAAATCAGCTGCCTAGCTGTCAGAAGTTAGGTCTCTTCTACCGGAAACTGTTGCGTAATTTTTTCAAGAATTCCAGCAAAGCCTGAAAGCCTGGTTAACTCTTATGCCCTGTGAAAGAAACTCTAGACGGGCAACGCCTCTCATACGGACAGAAAAAATCAGCAATGCTTCGACATTTGAGTTCAATTGACGAGCTTTCTTGGAGTGAGGAGTTCTTCCATTGGCTTGATTATTGCTTCATTTCAGGGTCGTAACTTTAGCATCTTTATTTATCACTTGTTATGACTATGGAAAAAGAATTTGAATGATTTTGGAACTCTCCTTTCAAAGCAAAGCATGCTTCCACGCAATTTTGGTTTTGTTCGGCAGTCAAGGCACGATTTCGGCAGACATCGTCTTCATCCACAAATCTTCCGCTGAAGTTCGTTGAATTGTACACCAAGTCGCACGTGCTTAATAGATTTAAAGGTTCGCTGCGGTAATTAGTAGTAGAGTAACCTACTATCTAATTGCTCAAACGTGAACATTTTTGGTGACCCCGACGTGAAGATCACGACGATGGACCTTGTGGTCTATTAGTGCGCAGAAATTGTCAATATGGCCCACGTCTTCATCATTCTATTTCTTTTTAATTCAAATATTGTAAACTTTACATGAATACATATTTTTCGAATTGAAGTTAAGTAAGATTAATACAACTTAAATGTAAACAAAGATGACCATATCCAGCCGGCTTCAACCGTCTTAACTTAAAAGAGTGCATTTGTGTTGAAAGCACGAAAAACTTGCTTCTGATAATGCCAAACTATTATCTAAACTTTCTGTAACGCAAATAATGATGTTCTGCGTTGTTACAATGCTGCGAAGTATATCGTACCCAATCCTTATAATAAAAGAAAAAAGCGTATGGCGCCCATTTTATCTACCACTAAAATGTTTAAAAAAGTCTAAATTTCTTCGGAATCATTTGTTATCAATACGTTTCTTTCGAGAAAAACCATATTTTTGCATATGCGTTTAATCGCGAATGAAATATGAACTTTGATCAAATGAAACATTATCATCCATACATAATTTTCTTCATAAATTTCTTGGTTGGATACGATTGTTTATAAGTGGGAACGTAACCATATTAAAAAATCGGGAACCCAATTTCAGGTACCTTTTCCGAAAAATGTAGTAATACATATGTGATATGTGATTCCTGCCAATAGCACATTTATTGATCCAGGAATTTCATCCACTAAAGTCGGTTGCTTTATGAGTTTGCAATTATTTTGATTGTAATACGAAGCTTCAACCACGAGAAAATAAAAATAACATGGAAACCAATGTGGATGCATGCTATTACCTGTAAAAAAAAGGATATAGAATGAGAAAACAACGTCCTTCAGATATATCATGCCATACGGTGCAGAAAGGGTTTTCACATACAACAGAAGTGTGCGATAGAAATGAAAACAACAAATAAGCAAAACTTGCATCCTGTTAATATTTGATTATTTGTTCGCCAGGATTCATTCAAAGCACATCCTTTCTCGCCATCCTGAACCACCGGAATCAACTCATCTAACATAACGTAGAGTTATCATATTTCGACTTTCGCCCGATTGAATTAATTGGATGTAGACGTGAGTGGGAATGTGCTACTATTTAATAAGCAAGGATAACACACTTGGGCTAAGGGATAAATAAATGAAGAGTGATATGGATGCCTGTGCAGTGAAATGTAGGCGTAAAGTGTATATTAGCAAGCTACCCTACTTGTTTCTTACCTTGATGCGTAGTTGAATTTCGTGGGCTTGGCCGTAACACAGGAAAGGGTATTAATACTAAATAAGGAAGTTATCCTTGATCGAATTTCAGAAAATGTCTGACCCTAATCAATTTTTATTATGTCCGGATGATTCTTCACAATTATGTTGCAGTTGTCTTCGACTGACTAGGGATCAATACAAAATTGTTGTTGACGGCAAATGAAGGTTTGAGTGAGATTATTTCAAAGTTGTGGTGAAGTTTTGCCTCTGTATTTATTGTGTGAATCCTGAATTTATAGAAGTTTTCTCCTCCTGTTGTCATAATTTAAACCTTCCAGGGTTTGATCGGAAAGTAACCAAACTTTTGTTATAACGAAAGTTTTATGAAATCTTTCTACAAGTATTGATACACCGTTGACAGCGGTCCTTCGGTGTTGATAAAATTTTCTAAGCTAGTTTTCTTTAACGTTCGATTACTTATTTTTGGACGTTCTCAATCGACTCAAAACGTCTTCTCTTAAATGTCTTTTAACTAGGATGAAAAAGTCGAGAGGTGAGGAATTGTCACAAGTCTGGATTAGCAGGGTAGATTTAACTCAATGTTTGCTCAGGTGGTCAGGCAGCAGGTGGACAGCAACGTCTTTAAAGTTAGCGTTTTGTCATGGTGAAGGATTCAGTTTCACACGAGTACCCCGAAATCTACCGAAGTGTTTCCGAAATTGATCCAGATTAACTTTTTAAAAAGACAGTGGGCCAAGTGGTTAAAAATTCCGAAAGCTGACGAAAATTTTAAGCATTGTTTTGATATTTGCTTAGGACATTTGTTTACTTTTTGGGCGAGAAATCGTGTTTCATGTGTTTTCTTTAAGGGACTAGCTGTAAAGGGACCAGGTCTTCCACTTTTTATTTCCGTTTCCTTGCACAACTTTCGTCTTCGGTGGCTTCCCGTTCATCCTCGAAGGCCTTGTATCATTGATAAATTGAGGTTCTGGACAGAACTTAATCTCTTTAAGCCTCCTTAAGAATGTCCTGAGCCTCATTAAAAGTCTTTGTGTGTTTTAAACAAAACTTGATTGAGTAACGCTGTTCTATTGAACGTAAAATTTTCAATTCGGAAACTTCAAAACTGCAACAGTAGACAAATACTACTTGCACGTCGTAAGCGATGCTGACCTAACCTCTCACTTCAGCGAACTGCGCTTGGTCGCACACCGGCCGACAAGCTAACGGAGCGCTATCACAATCTTCAAACACATATTTCAGACGCCACGAATCCTTTGCACGACAAAAGTTCATTGACCTGTAGAATAAGCAAAGTGCATAGTTTAGCTATTGAAGACTTTTCGGTTTATTTATTAATTGTCAGTTGTTTGATTCGTTTTAACTTACATATCCTTGCTAATATGTTTTATAATGAAACTTTGATTTTTTTTAATTTCAGGTAAGCAACTAAAAATTATAAATAAAAGCAAATAGAAACAATCTTCAGTGCGGAATTCCTGTTAAGTAAGTGTTGAAATTTCTGCAAGGCGTACAAAAAAATAAGTATAAGTAAACGAAAGAAAAAAATTAGTTAAATTTTGAATGTAATTTTGTTTTCAAACCACAAACTGGATAAAATTTGATTGCTCCCAATTTTTTTCTCAGGATGTGTCACATTTTGATTGTGCTTCAACCCCCTTCTGTATCATACCAAATTTCAATTAAGTTCTCTGACGTATTCAATACTTGTATTATATTTTGAAATATTTGATTTTCAAAAAGCAAAATTTTATTCGCAAACGAATTATACTTAATCCGTACGCTGTGTGGTAAACTACTGAAAATCCATTGTAACGGGTAACGAGACGTGGTGTTATGAATATGTTCCCGCAATCAAGCGACAAAGTGCCGAATGTTAGCATCCGGATGACTCCAAACTCAAAAAATCGCGTTTGGAGAAGTCAAAAGTCAATTCAATGTAGATTTGTTTTTCCGATTCCAAGGGGATTGTCCATAGAGTTCATTCCACAAGGCCAAACGGGAAATGTTGTTGTTTATCTTGGTTTTATAAAGCTTTTGCTTTCGCGAATACGTCGTGTTCGGCTAGAATATCGTGAATGTGGTCGCCGGCGCGTCGTTTAACGCTTGCGACCGATTTTTTGATAAAAAATGGCATTCTTTCCATCAACCACTCGCCATATTTGCCTGATTTGGCATCATGTGACTTTTTCCGTTCCGAAAATTTACAATTGACCATGAAAGGAAAGCATTTTGTGAACATTGAAGGCATCCAAAAGTCGACGACCGCCATTCTAAATATGATATCAAAGAATGACTTAAATGATACGCTTATAGACCGTGCAATGCGGTGTAGAGAGGCCGAAGGGAACTGCTTTGAATAAAATAAATCCGTTTTGTTGAAATCATTCGTAGTTTTCTGTATTCTTAACCAGTCCGGGAACTTTTAAGACACACCTTGTATAATAAGGAGCAAATTTGACCAAAAAGTGGTCAAATAAAATTTAAATTTTCAAATAAAAATTTCGCAATCAATATGTCTATTCAATATATCTTATTTCTTCAATATGTATCTTTTGTTAGTTTAATTGCAAAAATTGAGTTTTCAATTGATAAAAAACATGAGTGTGTTTGATAAAATAATTGGAATTTAAAATTGATAGCAGTTTGCCTTATTTTAGCCTTTCGAAAACACGCAACTCCTTAACGATACATAAGTTTCAGCCTGGTTCAACTCATGCGTACTTCCGATACAACCCGCATCGAAAAAAACGCATTTACCACGGAGAGCTTTCGTATCCTGTTAGCATTTGTTCTTCAGAAGAAAATTTTCGAAAACTGCTCAAGAAAATTTTTTATCTTCGGTGAAGAGTATAACTCATGACTAGATCACCTCAGATCCAAAAACACAAATGATACTATTAGATGATCGCTTTCGTAAGGCATTCCTGGTAGGATTGTGATTCTTAAATTTTTCTGGACATTTACAAGTGAAAGCATTGATTTTCGTCTTAAAAATGGGCCTATTTGTTATTCTAAAATCAAAAATTGTGAAAAATTAAAAAAGCTCCATGGGATACCAGCTCATTTATGTAAGGAAATAGTATAGCAAATTTCAAAAGAATCGGTGGAGTAGATTTTGATTTAAAATTGCGACCGGCATGAAAAATGACAAGTGTCAGAAAAGTTTTGTATACCAGAAAATCCAATATTAAACCTGAAGCATTTGTGCGTACCTAAACAAAGTCGTCGATTCCTGGTCCATCAAGTGAAGCAACTTCAGTATCCATACCTACAGCATCTTTCATCAGGGTAAAATTCTGTCATTGGTCCTTTTTGTCTGATTACTGTCCTCGGTACGTGGTCATTTTTGTGCACTTGGTCCATTGTGATTTCCATGTATTGCATAAAAGAAAGCAAAGCAAAAAAAACCATTTCCAGCCGAGGACTTGCCTTTATCATGGATGACTTTTTTCTTTTTTTCCGCGTTTTTCGTTTCTGCATCAGAAATTGTGTTGTTAGCTTATTTGTGTATAAGACTGCCCGTCCGCTTGCGAACTTCGCCTTCTTTTTTGTTAGGGTAAAATCGGTATCATAAAGTTTAGAATTTACAACACCACTGTAGGTCTTCGAGTCTCCGTCACCTATATAGTTGCGAAACTTCACCCCGACATTTTTTAACGTACCTTAAAATATCAGGATCAAAGAACATACTTCCATTTTGCCAGCTGAACCAACTTGATTAGTTTAGCATTTCCCGCTTTTCACAGGCTCTTCATGCCACTTTTCAAACTCTGTCGAATCTAATCTGCTCGGGCGAGTTTTTGAAATGTTGCAGTATGAAATTCTTGCAAAAAATTCCAAAGCTTTACCGGTATAGTATCCAATCAAAAAAGAAACACCACACTGAAAAGAAAATTTTCGTTTTATCCTGATACGGTCAATTCTGATGTTTCGTTTAGATTATTCGCTTTGCACGTTGCTTTTTCCCTTTTTTTTTCTTCTGTTTTCTTCTTATTTTCTTCTGCTGCAAACCACACATCTGCCACACATTTTCTCTATTTATCAATTTTAGGTTAGTTTTGGTCAGAAATTGCTTGTCAAATCCATCAGACCAGAAAACCCGTACCCGGTTAAGCCTAACACTCACATTAAAAAAGTCTTCGTATCTGCAGTCGGTGGTTCGTGATTTAACAATCTTGTGTAGGTAAGACTGAAATAACCAATGCCCTTTGACTGAAATAACCAATGCCCTTGACTGAAAGAACCAAAAGCTGGGTCAAGTCGACGTCAATCTCACCCTTACCGTCGATTTCGCCACAGCTTCAGAAAGTTCAGGGGATCTAGGAGGTGCTTCCATTACATGTGGACAATCGAATCGCTTGCTTAAAAAACACCCAAATTTTGATTTATACTTCCTTCATGTATACCGAATCTAATCTTTTACTTGATGAACGCACCGAACAGTTTTTACACAAGACCATGATAAGGACACCGTGTCCTTTCTGTTTGCATGTCTTAATGTAGCAAACATTGAAAAAATATCGATTGTCTTTCAATGTCTTCTTTACTTCCAAACAAGTATTTAATTTGATTTTCTTAGATGACGCACTATTATATTGCACATTATTTTACCGGCTTTTTTACCGTCGACTTAAATTTACACCAGTATCCTGCCGTTATTCTCTGCTTACTTTCCTTGCTATTTCCTTACTATTCCCATTGACAGAAACGAAACAGAGCAAACTATAAACAAGTGCGTACAACGGAATTTCAGTGACGTCTACACGCTCAACAGAACCTGTACTTCTAAAATGATCTACAGTGGTGGACAAAACTGGATAGATAAATCAAAATTCGAAGTAAATTTGATTTAAATTTTCTTTTATTCCAGGTGACTTAAAATTTTTTTTTACATCTAATACTTTGTTTTATCTTTTTATATTTACATAAATAAAAACTAACAATATCCATATAAAAAACTTAAGAAAATTTCAAATGTCTTCATAAATAGCATGTATCCAGTTTTGTCCAAATTGATTGTTTTGATAAATTAGTACTTAGTCCAAAGTCCTTTATTTGCCAAAACACTTTCGATCCGTTTTGGCATACTCTCTACCAGGTTCTGAATCGTTTGATCAGGAATTTTGATCCATTCAATCTGTACTCTTTCCCAGAGTTCGGCCAATGTTGTGGGAGCACGTCCGTAATGTGACAGCATCCTTTTCACAATCGCCCATAAATTTTCAATAGGATTTAAATCCGAGCTTTTTGCGGGCCACTGCATTGTCTTAAATGGTTGCTCAGCAAGCCATTTTTTGACAATAATTGCAGTGTGCTTTGGGTCTCCGTCCTGTTGGAAAACTATCGCATCTGCTGGATAGGCGCATTCTTCAACGACATCGGGTAAATTTTCATGCAAAATGCTAAGGTAGTCTTCCTTTTTCATAATTCCGTTGATCTTCACTAATGGGCCAAGGTTCCACCATGTAAAGCAGCCCCACACCATCAAATGACCACCACCGTGCTTTACTGTTTGTCTGACTTGATACTTTTGAATCCTCTCATTGGGTCGGTGCCAATAATACTCCTTCCCATCTGACTGAAAACGATTGATTTTAGTTTCATCGGACCAAATAACGCGTTTCCAGTCTTCAGGAGTCCAGAGTCTATGCTCTTTGCAAAACTTTTTTTTATAAAAACCTTGTTTTTATATTTTTTTCCGATAACACAGGTTTCTTTTGCTTTACTGCGGACACTAAACCAATTGTGTGCAAGGCTCTCCTTGCTGTACGATCGCTTACATTTTTATTCAGTGCCTCTGCAGCAAGTTTAGGTGTTCTTACACCCTTTGTAACCATTAACCGTTCCACGAAGCGAGCATCGCCATCAGATAACAGCCTTGGCCGACCACCAAAATTTCTGGAGTCTATAAAATTTCGGCGTTTTCGAACACAACTTACTGTCCGGTGACATATTTTAAGTTTTGCCGCTATTTTCCGACAAGAATATCCATTCCGACTTAAAAATATTATTTCATTTTCGATTTCACGAGATACTTTTTTCATTTTGGTTTAGTTATCAATAATATGTCACACTCAAATTTACACAAATATTTCACAACTAACTGAGTTTCACTTGAATGCTAACAGTGTGGAACTGTTGGAAATACTATAACAAGCGGCACATATACCAAATGCAGCTGCAAATCGACCTGCATTCAAGGGAATTCAATGTGGACAAAACTGGATACATGCAGTTCTAGAAGATATTAGAGCGGATTTTCTATTTTTTGTATTTTTTTTTCGTTTTGTGTGTGAACTAATCGAAGATAAGGGCTTAGAAAATTCGAAACAAAAGCAATTACTTTGATAGCAGTGATAAAAAAAGTTTTATAACAAATTTACGAAAAATGTTTAGTTATGTATCCAGTTTTGTCCACCACTGTATATACAGTAAAAACCGTGCCGGAGCAACAAACGCTTAAAGTTTTATACCTGAGTTAGTTTTGCTTCGATTCGTGTCATGTTGTGAAACAACAATCTTAAGATGTTTTACAACCATATAAAATAAATAAAAATGAGAAAAAAACTGTTGATTGCGTTACGCACCTCAATGAACACACTGACGTAATAATCAGCTGTCTGCATTTCAAAAAAACCCCGCTAGAATGCGTTGTGCATTGCTTTTGCGATGACTCCCCTATTTGCGTCCCTTTAATATTTTTCGTTCAGAAAAAAGGGAAGGTTTGAATTTTCTTGTCCTGCATAAATGTTATTTATCAATTTACATTTATCAATGCCGGTACAGCTTTTCCTTGCAAACGTAACTTCAGCCTCTGGAACGGACGGCACCATTCTACCCAAGTACTAAAAAATTGTTCGTAAAATTTTGTTTTCATCAGAAAAATTTAATGCGGCCATATCTCAATCATCAGTAAATATTCATAAAAAAAAGTCTTCTTAGTGCCCACAATTTTCGTCCTCGTATTTTATATTTTTTTGTGCCTCTACAATTCGGCAGGGCACGTGTATCCGTCAAATTCAACCATAAAATTTATTATGGAATCGTATCTTGTTAGTTGAGAATTCATAGGGATCATAGGGAAAAATATGGCGAAAAAGTATGACAGTTTACGGTCAAAAGATATTCACCACATTCATATATCCTTGCTACACACGACCTGGAAACCTTAAAAAGGAATTTACCAAGGAGGGTGTATGCTTGGCTTGAATGAAAGTTTGCTAAAGGTCACAGTAATAAAATTTAACCGCACCATCAACAAGCGACCAAGTAAACAACTGCCACCATCCCACCGTTATATGTTACATACCAGCGGCAAAGGAAAAAACAAAAAGTTAAATGAATAAATAAGAATAGAAAAAGAGATTTTGTTGTCTTGCCCTCTGCAATTTATAACTTTTCGCCGGGGAAAAAGGCAAAACAAAAATGTGCTCGGGTTGGAGGTTCTATTTGGTTAGAAACAATAAGAATGTGTAGTGCTAGGGGCATTGTAAAATTGGTGGTGTGAAGACAACAATGAATGGCTAAATCATGCTAGGGAAAATGGTGGAAAGCTCAATTGTAATGCCAAAGTGGCAAGGAAGCGTTTTATTGCCTTTTCCACTTTGACAGCCAAATATTTAGTGGTTGCAATAAACGTAAATTGATGGCACGCAGAATGATTGCTCGGTATTAAAATGTTTGAGCAATGATTTTCGCTGTACAAGTCGTTGAGGCTTATTATACAGTGGGTCAATAAAGAAGTTGGACAGACACCCATTTACACTGGAAAGGAGAATAAACGATAGAGGAATGTATTTCGGAAAGAACAAAGTTGATTTTTTTGACTTCCTATTATTATCTTCCGGAAAATAAGATCATTGAAAACATAACATCGACTTCGTTATCATTAAAAAAATAAACCGTTGAACTGCACTCTAGATTCCTGTCACAGAAAACTCCGACAGTTAATTCTTTGTGAAACTTTCGAATTTTATTATTATTTTTAATATTTATTTGACAGTCCTTTATTTTTTATTGTGGTGTACAATATTATAGGCATGCAATGGACAAGGTTTTCGGCGCATTCTACCTGAAGAAGAAGCACATGAATGTTCGGAATGAATTTACTCACGAAGTGTGGGACTCCCACGCTCTGGGGTACCTACGCCATCCACTAATCGATCCTGTTAACCGGAGAACCTAGGCTGAAACTGTTTGAGACATTAGTTCGGGTCAACTCCCGTTTTGTTGCGCCGTCAGGCTCCTGTAATGGGATCCTGGGGATTCCTTGGAGACGCCAGACGGAAAGGAGGGAGAATGGTTAGACAAGTTATCCCCCAACTGTGAGTCCCTCTGCTACTATGCTTCCATGTTATGTTTCAACGCTGCCGGGGATCAATGTTCTACGCGACTCCATCTTCCAACCGATCAATGCATCACTGGGATTAGACTATTCGTGGTTTCTTGTTGAGGTCGTTTCGTAGCATGCAAAATGAGTTACAAGTATCGTCGTCCTCGGCGAGGCAAAATCTGCTGTCGGTGGTTCGTGATTTAACAATCTTGCGCAGGTAGGACTGAAATCACCAATGCCCTTTCAAAAGCTGGATCAAGAAGACGTCAATCCCACCCATACCCTCGATTTCGCCACAGCTTCAGAAAGTTCAGGGGATTTAGGAGGTGTTTCCATTACATGTGGACAATCGAATGGCTTGCTTAAAAACATTTAAAATTTGATTTATAGTCCTTAGAGTCCTCCCTTCTCTCTTCAGACAGTGGAAAAAGTTAAATTTTAAGTAAACGAAAATTGGAGACGTTTTTATTGGAGAAGTATTACTTCTTGTAAGAAGTTTGTATTTTTTTCAATAAAGTATTTAAGGATATAGATGACAAGTTGTGGAAATAAAAATTGTTTTTATTTTCGGATTTGTGTGCTTTTTTTGCGGAAGATTTTTTTATTTTTCTTATTTGTTACTCTTTGGTAAAGAAAAAAACCATTGATGATTTATGACATATTGTCAAATTCGTCAACCGTCTCAATATTGTCTTGTTCCCGTGGTGGCCATTGAAATATTGCATCGCAGAATGGTAAGTGCTACAGGAGTATAATACCCCAAATTTGTGTAATGCTTGCCTTTTGTGGGATTGGGAACATTGTCAAAAAGATATCGCTGATGGGCTGTCAAAGATACAACAAATTTGCTCCTTCATTTGACAGCCCATCAATAAAATCATGTGTAACTATAACGCCTTTCATATTGCTGTCGTACTTGAACATATATGGATATGGATAATGATTTTTCCTAATCGTTTGACATGTTCCTTCCTTCGCTCTGACATGCGGGCTTTTTGATAGCAGGCAGGACACAATTTTCAAAATTCGATTTTTTGAGAAGTTAAAGATATTTGATGAGTATGTGAAAATTGGTGAGGTTCTAGCAAAGATACGAAAAATTATGGCCTTGCATCCAATAAGATATCGCAATATTACTGAGGAACGTTTATTAGGTCAATTTTTTTGATTTTTCTCATCATAACTCCAAAATGTTGATCATTTGGAAGAAATGTATGAACTCTTACTGGGATATAAGGATTCATCATTTTAAGTCGGCTTGTATCTGTCAGAGATAATTAAAATCTGATAAACGTGTGGTTTTTGTTGTGACCAGGACAATTATATGAAATAAGATGCAACTCCTTGTCGTTAAAAATTATCGAGGTAATGCCGAATCCTAGCACCGTCGCAAGGTGCCGACCTTGTGCTTACGATTCTTTCATAGTAAACGTAAAATACCCATTCATTGGTTTTATTTTTTTAATTGACAAACCGTGTCGTTGCGCTTATATTCGACTATTATTTATTTTTCTTTTTTTTTTCAAAATAAGGGAAACTGCTCGATTTCTTTCAACAAGAAAAAAAAATCACTTAAAACAAAATTGTTCCATTCCACTCCTAAACCGTATTTTTATTTGTGTAATTAAATTTGATACCAAAACAATTGACCCAGAATTGTCTGAAACAAAAAATATCTCCTGTATCGAAAAATTTCGGGAGAGTCAATTTCTCTATAAAATCTTTAAAATTCTATAAAATCGTTTTTCGACGATTAAACTCAAGTGTCAAAGTGTCAATTCCAGATTTGACCAGTAGAGTGTCAAAATCACAGTCGAAATCACCAAAAAATTGTCCAAAATATAGAAAAACAAATGGAAACTTTTGCATTTGCAACGATACAGACTTCAGACAACTAAAGAAATTGTGGTTTAGAAATAATTCGCACAAAAAGTAAAGGTAACTACTGTATGCAATAATTCGCTTCCAATAAGCTCTGCATTTTGTTATTAAGATGCAACCTCGCATCTGCAATATTCAATATCCTTGCGAGGAAATTCAAGAACATGGGTGTGTATAGCTTTTAACGTTTGAGTATTAGTGGTGATAGCCTTGACCTAATGGCCAACGCAACGCAGTACTTGTGAACAGGCGCGTCGTCGGGTAGAAATAGAACAGCTTTGTTAAGTTGCCCCTTTCTGTTTTCTTTGATAGAATCTTAAAACCTCTCTATGTTTGAAACGTAATATTTTCCGGCTATTGGTATGCCTTTATTCATATAGTTTCACAACAGGATCGCTTCAGAGTCCCAAAAGACCGTTGTCATGTCACAGTGCCACAGTCATCAGCCGACTGTGACACCTTAAACTTCTTGGACAGTGTTGTGACTTTTTTGTGCCACTGAATAGAGCCCTGTTTGAACTGAGGTTCAGGATGATGGACCCTAATTTCGTTTTCAGTAACCATTCGATCCAATCGTTCAGCATTGTCTTCACTACAGAGGCTCAAAAACGCGTAAGAACAATCTACGCGATGTTGTTTCTGAGCAGTGAGCAGTCTCAACACCGATCTTGCGCTGATCTACGTCAAGATGATAGAAGAGTTTTAAAAATAGTCGTATCCGAAACTAATACCATTTCTACAAACTGACTTTGGGTTATTCCAGCAACTTTCAGTTATGATTTTTGGCTTTTTGAATCATTTCCGGAATATTTACATCGCTCGGGCGTCCAGACTGTGCAACGTCCTCAAGTGAGTCCCTGCCTTGTTATAACTGACTGCGCTACTTGTAAACTATCGTTTCACTCTGGTACTAGTCCCCTTAAACGGATACCATTTCTTCCAGTATAGTTTCAATTGACTTTTCTTGCTTGGAAAGGAACTTAATGACGGCGAGGTATTCGATTTTTCCACAATTCACACTTACTCTCAGATTGAAACTTTAGATTAACTATAGTTCCAAGATTACTGGCCCGATTGAGATAAAACTAGCTTTTTACAGTGATAATGAGTTACTGATCGGGTTTCCACTCCGTTTATTACATTATGACCTAATCCTCCTTTCCACACACCCAAAAAGCGTAGACTCATATCTCATTAAATTTAATTTTGCAATTATTGCACACAAGGTCTGTAGCTTTTTATGATGTTGTCCTAAAAATAGCCGAATGAGGCTGTAACTTGGATTTGTAACTTGGAACTTAATGTATGATTATTGTGGGGCTGATCTATTATAACATTAATCAAGCCATGGCTTTGTTTCCTCCTTATTTTTTTCCATAGAAGCAATTCAATTTTTTCAACTATGTACAAAAATTCAGTGATAACGTCACTTCGAAAGCTTTAACTTGAAAATGAGTAAACCAAATGTCATGACATTTAGACAGATGCTAGATTAAGTTTGTTGCTATACAAAAAACATGTGGCTTTGAAGTTGTGGCGCCATCTCTATGTCAGGTCGAATACATTTCAGCTCATGTAGTTTTCAAACGTTTCGAAACTTCTTGAGCTAATTTTTTGGGGCATTTAATTTCGACTGTCTTTTGATTTGATTTATTGCCAAATCGCTCACATGACTTGAAAAAACACTAAAGGTCCAACACGTTTATTTTCCACTGATCTGGATAATTTAAATGGTTTTGTTAGTTCATGACCATGGAAATGTGCCTTTTTGCGATTTCTCCCATAGTGCGGACCGATAATACTTTTAAATAATGTTTTGAAATGCGTTCTCCTACTTCCAAAAGGGTTTGAAAACGTTACCGTCCCATTTGACAGTTTCATCCCAGTAACGGTTTACTATTCACGAATTTCACCCACTTACAAAATTTAAGGTTTCAATTCGTTTCACTCAGATGTCATCTGAGAACTTTCAACTACATTAAATCAGGAGAATCCTTTTTTTAAATTCAAAAAGAGACTGCTGCCACTTGTTCGAGTTCTATTATTTGACATGAATTTGGGCTTCATTTCGACATTTTTTAATAATCAAGAAATCTAGTTATGTTTTCAATATTGTTATTAACCTAAAGTCAGAATAAAGATGTTGAAAACTTTTTGATTATTTCATAAATATATTCTCCTATCATTTATTCCCTGTTCAAGTGTAAATGGGTATATGTTCAATTTCTTTATCGAGCCACTGTAGAAAAATAAGGTGCCTGAAGTTTGCTTCGTTTCAAACGCAATGGTCTTCAGCTTTTTCAATTTTCGAATGTTTTTTGGATGATTTGACTTAAAATTTTCGCATTTTTGACTTTTTTGCACTCTACTGGGTTTTCATTTCATATGCCAACAGAAAATAGTAAAAAATTATGACAGCGTTCAGACTCCTGGAAAATATTAGATTTTCAAGAAGAGCAACTTTTTCGACAATGACTCATAAGTTTTTGGCTGCAGATGGGTCTTGCCAAAGCGATGTCTGCCCAATGTTCACTATGCCTACCAAAATTGTAATTTTGCTGCCTCTGGTTTTTCTGCCATTTCCTAATTTTTTAGTTTTTTTTAAGATATGAGATAAGATTAAAAATTTTCTTGGGTCCACAATGCCTTAAAAACAAAATAAATTCAAAAAATGTGCACTTCACTCAATGTTTAATATAAAAATCTCCTCCGACGTAGCCATGACTTCACCGAAGCCCAAAACTCTAATTGCAAATTCCAAACACGATCACGTTTGTGATTCTATCTCAAAAATGAGTTTTTGACGTCCTCGTCAAAAATCATCAGCATCAGACGCGACAAGACGACACAAACAACAAAATGATAAGAAATGAAAATAAGCCACAAGAACTAAGCAGAAATGACTCCCAGATAAAGTCAGAATAAAGAAGAAGGAAAAAAAAAACATAAAAGAAAAAATCAACGTATTGTATTCATTATGGCTGCAGTATGAAAAGTATCTTTGGTAGATAATAATTTAGCTATTGTATGCTAATTTCACGCATATATGTCCCATACATGAGTAACTTGATGCTATACAACGCTGCATACCGACTACACATATGCACATATCAGTTGATCTTACACATGGTGACACGCTTCCAAAGATAAATGATTTAGTGCTGATACGCGTAAAGCTTGCATGTGTGCAATGAGTGAGTTCGGAAGTTTAATTTTCCAGGACTGGGTATCTAGAGTCGAAAATATATATTTGACTATATTCAATTTAGCTGGTTGTCTAGTTATATTTGTTTTCTACGTTTATTGTCTGGCTTTCCTACTATAGAAAATGAAGATAGAAACGCCAGTAATGGCAGTGGCAACAAACGACATTGTTGTGGGAGTAATAAATAACTTCTGATGAAATTCAATGACAAACATGTTTGCAATATTAAATTTGTGGAAAAACATATGGGCTTTGTGTGTGAATGCAAGTTACAGGAATCAAATCCGAATATATTTCATATGGAAAGTTGCAGGTCAATGGATTTCCTTGAAATAATTGAGCCGGAAAATGTTTTAGTCCATCAGGGTGGGAATTTCTCCCTCTTTTTTTCGGAAAAAAGGAAAGAACTATGCAGAAAAATCCCTTTTTTTCGGAAAAAACCATCGTTTTTAGATGTAATTACCTTAAATTTCTCCAGGTAAAACACTTCTCTAGCATTTACTAAGGCTGAGCTAACCTTTTGTGAAGTTGAGGTCTTATACTTACCCTTCGAATCCATAAGCTGCAAGCTACCTATTTCCAGCTATTTACATACGTTGTATGTAACCCATGACGTTAATATCTACGAGAGCCGCCTGAAACGTTTCCGATCATAACCTACAGATCGCAGAACTCGTCAATAGAAGCTAATAGAAGTAGTTGTGCATATTATGACAGTTACTCAACAAAGTTACAGCTATTTTGGCTGTTCAGTTTTTAGTTGAAAGTCGTTTGAGTGAGTCAATGTGAATATTTTTGTGAAAATGGAGAGAATTGAGTATAAAGCTGTTATTAAATTCTCGTTTTTGAAAGGTAATACAATACACCTACGCAAATCAAAGATGAATTGAACCCACTCTGTGTATGGGGACTCTGCACCATCATTTACTACAATGAAATTTTGAGCAGCTGAATTTAAATTTGGCTGCAAGCGTTTCGGAGATTCTGAATGTTTGACTCTGCACCATCATTTACCACAATGAAATTTTGAGCAGCTGAATTTAAATTTAGCTGCAAGAGTTGCGGAGATTCTGAATGTTTGGGACGTTCGAAAATGACGATTCCTGACCATAACATTGCTAAATTTCACCAAATGGTGTCCGACGATCGCCGAATCAGAATGAGAAAAATAGCTGATTTTACGAAAATGTCCAAAGAATGTGTTTGTCACATATTAAATGAAACGTGAAAGCTGTCCGCGCGTTGGGTGCCGCTTTTGCAGACAATAGACCAAACATTTGTTCCAATTCAACGCCAATATTTCCAACGCTCTGATGGCGTAGTTTAGACGCAATAAATCTTAGATTTTGCGTGAATTAGTTTCTGTAGATACAACATGAATACACAATTATACAGGCAAAACAATGGAGTACAAAGGCGGAACCGGCTCCAAAAAAAAGCAAAAACTGTTTTTCGGCTGGAAAAGTGATGGCGACGGTTTTTGGGATGATCGTGGAGTTATCTTAATCGAATATTTTCAGGAGGGAAAAACCATTACAAGAGCATACTACGTTTCATTACTTCTGAAGCAAGTAAACGAAAACATTTACAGATCGGCGGAAAAACGACCACATTTGCAGAAAAACATATATTGCCTTTTCATCAAGACAATGCATCGTCTCATACCTCAGCGGTTGCCATGGCGAAAATTCTTTAATTCCGGTTTGAACTGCTTGACCATCAACTTTACTCACCAGATCTAGTCCCGAGCGACTTCCTTTAGTTCCCTCATCTAAAAATCGGGCTCGGAGGACATATGTTTTTGTCAAATGAAGAGGCAATCACATTCGTGAACAATTATTTTACAGAGGTAAACGCCGAGTACAATTTGGACGGGTTAAAGAGACAGGCACATTGCTGGGTAAGTGTGTAGCGTTACAAGGAGAACATGTAGAAAAAAAGTAGGTAAAATGTCTTATATCATCGTGTTTGGTCGGAAACTTTTCAGACCATCCTTGAACAATCAAATCATACATTTATCTATTTGTCATTGGAAAATGAAAGCAAGCTAGAAGACACGCAAACAATAGTTAAGCAATGGCGCCAATATGTCTTCGTTTTCTTCCCTCTCATTTGCCATTCGTCAACGCTAGATTGGGTTAAGATCTCGAAAGATAGAAGGGTAATCCAGCTGCTTGAATTCCTGTATTATTTTTGACTTGTGCTTTGGATCGTTGTCCCGCTGAAAGACCCAAGATGGACCTAACCCTGATTTGAAACACTTGGTTCTAAATTGTCAAGAAATAAATTTTTTCTATCGTTGTGTCAATAAGGGCCAAATTCCCAACCCCTGGTGGCAGGATAAAGCTGTATATATAACCGAACCACCGCTGCCTATTTCAAATTTACATGTTAAATCAAGTTTTGCTTAATTTGACAGTCAATATCTTTCAAAAATACGTTTTCTCAGATTGATAAATGCTCCTTTTTGCACTTTTTGGCATGAAGCACCCGCAATTTCTGATTATTGTCAGAAATATATAGTTTTTTGAGGACTACTCCACCGAGTTATGCATTAAATTATTAGGCATAATGTTGTCAATAGTATAAGATCATGCTTTCATCGATACTGTAATACTCGCCGAGACCATAGTGTTTCCTTAAAGATTCTTTTAGGCATGTTCAAGGGTGTCTAACTTGTAAAGCCTGTCAGAAAAAGCCGATAAATTTATATTGTTTTTTAGGTGTAAACATTGAAGTATCGCTTCAAATCTGTTCCATCTGATACTCTCTGGTAATAGCTTTGGCACATCGTTCCTTTAGGAGATATATCGCCTTTGATTTGGTAGCTTTGCATATCTTGACAACAACATACCGTCCAAAATTACATATGTTTCATGTTTAATGACAATGAAAGACCGCACGACCCGCGTAAAGATTTGTATGGTTAACAAACTGCCTCACTAAATTTTTATTGTAAAAGGGTTGGAAAAGTTCTAAAGGGTCTTGACAATGATGACTTTCTCCTGATGGTGGTTGCATATTATATTGTGTAGACATAAATTATGGTAGTTCGTTCACAATTTAGCCCTCTTTCTCTTGGCTTTAGAATCTATTTTTCGACTTGTTCGAGCTCTCAGAGACGAAAGCGGCTGACTATCTTCATCATCGCTTTTTTCACTAGATGTAGATGTCTGCGAAATTTCCGTCGTCCGGCCTGTCACTATCCTCATCTGTAGCCTCACAACTCCTCTCAATTGGAGGCTCAACATTAAAAATATTTTCCGTGGTTTCATATTCTTCTTCGCATTCCAAAGCTAATAAAGGTTCATAAACCGACAACCCTCGAAAAGCAATCGAACACAACACAAAAGTGTTCGTTATGCATTTGCGTCCGATATATCAGACGCCATCTAGTTCCAACGTGTAAAAACCAAACTTACTGATATTTTTTACTAAATATTTGATTTTATTTCCGTCCGATTTATCGAATTTTATGTAATAACGGTTTCGATTGACAGCTTGCTTGAAACAACCTCGCGGAATGTAGACCACGATGACAAAATGTTTTCCACTCCCTTGCTCGAAGGCTAAAGCGCAATTCGCAGCGCCTGCGCTTCCAATGACGTTTCGTTCACTTTTAATGCGCTACATACAGAAACTACCGTTATTTATGTTTGCTATTTTGTTGTTCTGACAAACATGCTATGTTTGTCTATCTGCGTTGGGCTGTTGGAGCGGGGAAAGAAAGTGGTTTTTACTCTCCTTGTAAGCCCTTTCCTTTCTGTTTATCAAAGCAATGTGTCAGTTCCCGTCGAGATTCTCGTTGTGACAAGGGAGGTGTTTAGTCGAATTTTCAGTTGTTGTATGCCAATGGAACTTTGAGGACTTTACCCTCTGAACCGCAACAAAATTGTTATGATTGCTATGATTATTGCGGTGCTATTGTTAGCTGAATGCTTACTTTTATAAACATACCGAAATCATTCTCAAATCGCTACAGTTTAAAAACTTTCTATTTCTGTGAAGATGTCGATGACATCTATCTAATTTTCATCATGAAGAACTACCTCAAGTTACTGGGCCACAAAATTAAGCAATTATACTGTCAAGCCAATTTCTCGCTTGCCATCGGAAATCTTCCAGAAAATCATGGCATTACGCTGCTATTTTTCATCACGGAACGTGTTCACTTATCATAAATGCTCGAGCAACTCTTTAGAAATTGTAACAACACAATTGCAAATAATTTCGACAAGTGCACACAAACTTTCCATTGCTAATTTTAACATCCGAAAGTATCTTCCATGAGATCTAGCTGAAAATTAAACCTATCTACCATCTACTCAAAACAGATTGCTCTGAAAGAGAAAAAAAACTTCCTTTCGCATTTGTAAATATTTTTCCTTTTGATTTTCCTATCTTTGAATGTTTGTAAACCGTTAATGCCTACATTCACCACCTCATCCATAATCTTCGGTCTAACACTACAATGTAGCCTTGCTTCACTTACAAAATGTATACAAATTAAACCATTGCAAAGAGCGAACGGGAGAAGAAGAAAAAAAATTCAACAAGAAGAAATCTAATAACAACAATTGGCTTCATGAAAGCTCGCACACTCCAATATGGATTGCACTCATGAGTTGAGCAGAAGCGAAGAAGCAAAACCAACACACAGAACCAAGGAAAATTCTTCGCAACAAATGCGCAAACATACCAAACCCAAAAAATAGGACCTCAGACGCCCGAAGCCAACTCAACTTCACGGTATAATTTTCGACTAAAATTTATGTAAATTGCCGGCAGAATGTTGGCCAATAAATTCAAATCTATTGTTAATGGGAGAACCAACAACTTCACAAACAATAAGAAAGTCGCAGAATAAAAAAATTAAATCCAAAGCAAAGAAACATGCACACAAGAGGAACATGACAAAGACAACAACAACAAAAGGCTATAACGGTACTATGTGTGTACAACAACAAAAACAAATGGCTCGAATCGTTCTGGTAAATGCTTTTTAATTTGTAAGGTTGCTTTCTTGTTGATTCAGTTCGTTCATTTTTTTGGTTTCTTTTTGTTTTTGTAATTGGACATCCATCAAAAATTAGTCGCTTATGTTAACCTCTCACCTTAGATTGTTAATGGGAAATTGACGCGGTGCGAAAATTGCTTTCTCGACCTCTTATTTATTTTGAAAAAAAAAAGACAAAACAAAACCGTGAATAGTAAACAAAAAAATGCTTTTACTCTAGGACCATATAAAAGACTCCATTAGTATTACGAAATTGAATTTACAACGCAGGTTGATTTTTTTTTTGCAAATTTTCTTGCAATTATTCACGAGTCTAGTTTGAATTATGCTTAATCGTCCTTTCATCCTACCCTCAAGTATGTGATTCAATGCTTGCGATGCACTCGAAGGTACTCATGGACTACGGCAGGCTCAAGAGTGAGCATATGTCTTTCAGTGCACCACTAAGTGCTTTGGCGTTAAATGTTCCATTGATTTATTGAAGCTTGAAATTGAAATCATTCGATCATGGTTCGTAATTATTAGCATTGAACCATCACTGGTAATTAATTTTTAATGCAATATTTAAGCAAATTGACTGCAATCTCGGAGACAGAAATTTCTGGACCTCATGACGAACATAAATCATATTGAATTTTTAACTACACAACCGCGACACGTTATACATCGAGTATTTTAGAGTGAATGTCCCTAAGGATCAAAAGATTCCGATTTGCTGCATGGAGGTTAAAGAAAAACAGACCAGAATTAATTTTTTCATTCATGCCTCCTTCGCTTTGAATGCACTTCTAAGACCTCTTTTAGGAGCCTTTAGGAGAATGGGTTGCGTCTTTTAACAAAAACGCTCTTCAGTGATTGTCTTCATCACCATCGTCCTTAAGGGTTTTTCGTTCGAAATTTCCAGCACGAAGAAGAAGCTAGGAACCAGGTCAGGACTGCAGCATGGATGAGAGCCTTCACTTCTTCACTTGTTCGTTTGTAAAAGGACCAGCTATGTCTTGTGAACTGCAGCATTGTTTCCCATCAACAGAACTCCTTTGCTAATCTCGTACTTCAGGCTCTCTAAAATGATTTACCGCATATAAGTCCTTTGAGAGAGTAGTATATTACTTAACTTCTAGCTTGTGAATATTCTTTCGGAAGGTAGTCAAAACCATAACTCCTTATAACCTTGTATATCTTCAATGGGTTCCAAATTTGCTGTATAAACGTCCCTGTTTCACCAGTGAGTTATTTCTTCAAGTGCAGGTCAGATGAAGTGTCGGGAACATAGGAGCAAAGGTTGTCTGAGTTTGTTTTGAAGGAGTGCGAAAACTCTGATTTAATCATCGCACGTAACCCAAATACCAAGAATAGGAAGCGTCGCGAATCGATTGGGTAGGCACTGCTGGTTCAACCCACCAACGGCAGATCCTATGCGGATGTCTTGCGAGAAATCAGGGGCGCGGTAAAACCAGTAGACATCCAAAATGCAATCAAAGCTGTACGGCCAACTACTTGCCCTACGTTTTGAGTTCGGACCAAATACTAACAATAAAAACGCGTTCCTTGACGCATTCAAATAGCTATTACCTGCGTTACGGATCTACCCGTAATATAAAACGGCTTAAAACGCAATTTCCTTGCACTAAGCAAGATGAACGTAAGGTTAACCGAACCTAAATGATAGGAGTCAACGCAGATTGGAAAGCCGAAAAGGTACCAAAGAAGGACAACATTAGAATATGTTGCGTTATTTATCGGGTCCCTTGAAGAGCGACTCCTCTCCGGTGCATTAAGTACCCTGGATACGGGCATTTTGCACAGACATGAAATGGAACCGATAGAAGCTCCTTGTTGTACAACTGGGGCGAGACAGGGCATGAAAGAGAGTAGTCCACAGCTTAAACACACTGTGTCTTTGCCTGTACAGAAGTGAAGACAGCAGAGAAGTGGTCAGCAAGGAAGGGAAGCAAAGCGCTGTCAGCGATTGGCAATAGTCCTGGGAGCAAGACACAAAGGGAATGTAGACTGCACGCGTGATCTCTCATCTATCAATCGAGTGAATGATGAGAATGATTTCTACTTGACACAGCTCTAAAGTGGGCTTGGGGGTTTTCGATCTCATCTGCCCAAGATTGACAGGTTATGGTCTCCTAAGTGAGTGTTTCGTGCAGAAGAGATGCATGCAACCTGTCACACATTTTTATCTTGCAAAAAATATCGACAAAGCAATGATGGAATCCCGTGGCATAGTATGCTCGTGAACGAATCCTGACACTTTAATCAGGCATACTGAAACGTCGGGAGCCGTCAGGGATGAAGGGGTCTTTGCTCTATGCTCTAGCACTTCGTCCCCCTCCCTTCTTTCCTCGTCGGAGAAGGGATGTCCGTAATCTGAAAACGTCTTAAGCCGAAAGAAGAAGTAATGTGTGAAACAGTTCCAAACTAGGTTCTTAGGTTGACAGGGGAGGTCTTTACTGAGTAGTCCAAAAGGATTGCTAGTCTGCACAGAATTGCACACTCAGGGCGTAAACAACCTTCACCTAAACAACCAAAAACACTATCGGTTGTATGCAAATGTTTTCAAATATTTTATCAAACAAACATCAAACATTTTTTAGTAGTTATGAAAAAGAATCAAATAACAACTGTTTTGATCCTTAGATGCCAAAATGATATCTTTAGGTTTCTTGCTCCGTTTGGTTGTGTGTAGATATTGATACATCGTGTGGATGTGTGTACTCTCGTACTCTCGTACGTTTGAACAATGAATGTTTTTTGTATTGATAACAAATCAATTTTATTGTATTCTACTTTCTGCATGATTGAATGTATTACGAGTAGTGCACGCCAACCTTCAAAGGTTTATTATGTTCTTGTTTCCAGAGCAGCTGGTATGTGTCAACCATATCGATGTTTTTTTTAGAAAATCAAATATCTACCTTCGATCTAGGCGTTTCAATCCCTCCCCGACAAATAAGTAGCTTGAATTTGTATGAAAACATCTCGAGTGGTGACCCCGACGTGATTTCCTTCTAAAAGTAGGTAATTTCAAATATTTGAAATGCAATATACAAACTCGAAGGTGATGCCAACGAACTTTTCAAAATGGACATCGAGTATATAATTGATTTGTAATATAATTGATTTGACAAAAACATCGAAACTTCCGAAGACTTTCAATTCCCATCTCGCTTTTGGTCATTGAAAAACCTATAGATGAAAGCGTTGCACATCACCACGTTTTCGGCATTTTTTAATCTGGATTCAGATTTGTGCTTCGAACAGTTGGAAGCTTCTGATGCATATAATAACTTAGAGCGAGGTGAAATTTTTAAGACGTCATTTTGCTCGAATTGATGATGCTCAAGCATGTCATGTCGATTTTGATAAATACTTCACCGGAAAACAAATTCAGAGCCATCAAACAGCAAATTTTGGTAGCGTTCGTGAGGCCCAGTAGAACAAAATTGAGACAGCTGTTCGCAGGGGAAAATCTGGACGAATGGGAACAAATCCTTGCCCTACGGTAAGCATCTATGAAATTCTAGCGGAGAGCATGCGGCGATTGTTATCTTGTGGTCGCTTCTTTTAGTGAAACTACCGGAAAAAGTCAGGTTCACGATACCCTTTTCAATCGAGCCAGACATTGAAAAGCTGCCTAAAATGACGGACCTGATGATAGAGTTTCAACAATAAGACAGCATTGCATCAGCGGAAGAGAAGGACGCATATATTGTTTCCACATATTTTCCTTTGATCGCTTGGGACTATTTATAGGAGATTGGTAACGGCCAACACAGCAACACTGACAAAAAACAGTCAAAGACAATCGGTAAACGTATTTTACTATTGTCAAGGACTTCCTCTTCCTAAAAAACTTCCAGAACTGAACCATGAATCGATTAATTATCGCAGCCAAGGACGAAAAACTCCGGCAAAACAATCGTGGACTAATAACCCATAATAGTGAAAGCTGAACTCAATTTCTGATCGATACGGGTCCTGATTAGTCAGTACGGACCCTTTACTTGGAAATTTTGTTGCAGACATACAGTCACTTATAATCCACATCGATCAAAGCCAATATGTCGGTCTCATTGGCAGTGAACATCAATTGTTCAAATGAACTTTTTCGCGAATTCCCACCAATATCAAAACCATGAATTATCACGATACACTGACAGAATTCGTTATAGTTTGACAGTTTCATGTGATGTCAAAAACGATATAGTAAAGAAAGTAAAGTAAAATATCGGCGCTTAAACCCTATCATAATCCCAGACAAATATCTCACACTCAGTAGATGCAGTGTGTTTTCGACGCTGGATTTTATAAAGGCTTGAAATTTAAATTTCAGTGGCTCCCGCAAAAATTCCGAAAACACAGTGATGACATCATTTTGACAGTTCGAATTCAACGTCATGACACCTTGGTTTCCACCACAGCATACACGTTCCAGCGGTACATCGATTATGGTCTACGGAGACTTCACTTTTGAATTGCATAAATATCCAACATAATGGTCGCTTTAAAGTCATGTAACGTATCACTATAATATTTTGAAGTTTGAGTTGAGTAGATCGCCTGAATACGGATTGTCAATCAAGATAAACAAAAGTCGGTTTTGCAGAACATCTTCTTAGTACTTGGGAAACTCTATTGATAAGCAAGGAATTAAATAGATCTTTTTTTTTGAGCATTTAGGAACAATTTTGCGTACAAAAAAAAAAACGATCAACTATAACAGAGCTGAAAAGGTTTCAATCAATTTTCACCGCTAATCCTCTCAAAAATGCTGCTTTATTGCGACATTCCTGTCCGAATCAATACCACTAACTCTCTTCTCCGACCAATCACGACAACATACTTATTGTTGGTAGTCACATGTCCTCTTAAGAACCCAGCGAGCCATCGCACCGCACGTAGAATTCTCACAAAAACATCTCGCGAAATGAGCCTTCTCAATCAATGACGGAAAATCCACGCACATTCGCCCCAAAAATTTAATTGAGAAAGGGCACATCAGCGCAACCAGATAGTAAAGAACTCTCACTACACATCAATAACGTCCCTGTGCCACTAAAGAACTCTATAATTACATGGTTTTTATTTTGGCTACCACCACAAATTTCAGTCGAAAAAGCCACTCGAGATTCCGCACTCCTGGCATCCTTGCTCTCTAACAAGTTAGTCGAAGTGTGAACCTACCTTCTAATGCACTGAACCTGCATAGGATCAAATATTAGCTACTGCTTCCCTGTTTGGGTCACCATTTCCCCCATTTAAGCAAAAGATCAGCTGATTTTAGAAAGTAAAATATTAAGGCAAGGGTCTATTCAAATGAAGGAGGCAATAGAAATCACTATCAGAACACTAATCTTTTGCTGTAAAACAAAAATAAAGCCCATCAGGCAATATAGGATTGAGGCTAGCCCGTAATATTCAAATAAATGGACAATCCACCGCGAAAATACAATAAATGAACTGGTTTCCTGCAACATTTCTGAGAATATCGTGCCTCCATACCACCTATTAATTAAACCTATTAATTAAATCTCGCCTAAAACTGAACCAAAAACGTCCATTTTATGTATTATTAAGGTGATTAAGGATTATGATTAAGGTAACCGCAGCGGACCTTGCGCCAGCAACAGGTGAACTTAAAGTTCGGCATTTCGATCAATCACCACGCCTGATTTTGTCATTAAAAGCAGAATGCAGAAACCCACAGACCCTTCAAGTCTTACATCAGCTAGGTTTCCGAATTCCCATCTACATCCGGTTACCACCTTCACTTCAAACACCAGCAGATCGTAGGTTGTGTATGCAGAATGAAGTCAAAATAAATCAATTTTTCTGGGTTCTCCAAGTAAATCTAAGTAAATAGATCGTACGCACAAGAAGGCGAGATCCCAAACATACCATGATAACATTGTCAAACACGGTTGTAAAACGCAGACCATGATGCAATTGACTGTAAACAAAATTAACGCTGCAAAAGACGCTTTCTCTAATGCCTGAGACAGACGATGCCGTTTTTGATGTCATAATGACGTCAACGTCTGAAAAACTCAATTTCACTGAACATCTACGTCAGTACGGCGCTAAGAACTAGTTCTAAGGGCGTCGTCTGCCACATGCATTAGACGCACTTTAAAACGTGAAGAAGATCGATTGAATATGATTCCTGGGGCAGTTGATACCGTTTGAACTAGTTCTTGACGGCATGATGCAATAAACAGCAGTAAATATAAGAAGTTGACATTAAGAACTAGTTCAAACATCGTCTGTCCCAGGCATTCGACGAATAACTAAAACGTAAGAAAGACCGATTGCGTTTAAAACTTCGTACTGACTAGCTCTTGAACGTCAATGTTCAATTGTTACAACAATTTTCTCTGACGTTGATGTTACTATGACGTCCAGAACTAGTTCAAACGGCGTCGTCTGCTCGAGGTATAAAATGAAATTGTCAGCTGTACAAATTCAGTGACGAGCTAGACTTGTCCAAAGTTTTAAGACAGCGGAATTTCAATTCGCTCTACAGCTGATGACAGATGAGTAAGTAAATAAGTAGTAAGTTGTTTGTAGGTGATACTCAGGTACAAATATAAGGGTGCAAAATGATGGTGAAACTCGATTAACGAAGAAAGTGAATCTCTAATACCGAGCCCTCTTTGCATGTGCTAACACCGCAATAAGTACATGCGTCAAAATTCAAAAATTGAATATAAATCCTCCATAATGAATAAAAATTACGCAGAAAGTGTCCTCAATAAAAGTTTTGAGGAATATTTTTTAACAGGACTCGAAGACATTTTTTGAAAAAAAATTCTGAGTTCCTCCGTCGTTATAACCCTAAAATTAGGTAGTGTATTCAAAATAGCCACTCAATAAAATCGATAAACACTCCTGTTTACTAACAGCCCTAAATAATAGTTCACCAAACAAACTTTAACAACTGAATCCAGGACATCCTTGAAAAGTTTGCTCGCATCCTACAACAGCTATGACTTATTTCAATTAGGAATCGAAACCACTAATGAATTGTTGATAAGCAACTTTCATGTAATATTCAGACTATAATGTTCCCCGAAGGACTCAATTCCGCCCAATTACTGCATTATTCAGGAAATCTTCTGGAATAAATAAAAAATTATGTACAATACATTCCAACATGTTTTCATTAAACTCGACCCACCAAAATGATACTCGTATTTCTTTACTAATCTTCCAACATTATCTTAATTTTATCTTGTCATGCAAATGGTTTGCGTGCTTGAAATAGGAAAGAAATTCAACGGAAAAGTAATTCTTATTATACTGATTGATAGCTGATGCCTCACATGTGGATAAAAAAAACTTTATTAGATACTATCAACAGCCACAGTTGTGCATTGGAATTTATTTGTTGTCTTAGTTGAATTTATTTTGTATTACTGATTACCATAAACGTATTTTATGGGTTTTATCTAACATTTATTGAACTGAAAATGGACTTATGACTAATTTGACTTTTCAAATATTTGGTGATAATCAGTGTCTCAAATTTATACGACCGAGGATTAACTTTTTAAGGCCGATGAGTCAGTTGTCTATTTTGTTCGAAGCTTGGATTGCAGCAGTCGGGTCGAGTCGAGGAAATTAGAATTAGAGAAGGGTCACTCCAGAGGCCGGAAAAATAGTCATTTTTGTGAGTTTTTGCCAGGAAATACATACAACAAATCGGAATTGTAAAGATAGAAGTTTGTTGTAAATATGACAGGCAGTTAAACACAATTTTCTCTATTATAGAAATGAACACAGTCGTACCAACAGGTACTGTAAATTTTGATTTTTTTGGTTTGATGGCGGGGAGGAGGAATTGGGTTCGATGAAGCCTTTTTCGCTCTAAATGTCAGATTCCCAGAGACATAAACCGCTGAACTACCACCTAAATACCTCCCCTGTAGACGGGAGTACGTAGCTTCTAAACTTTTGACCCATTACTTCGGGTTAGGCTTCTCTATTTTACGCATAAGGGCGCATTCGGGGAAGCAAGTCAAGGAAGGGACAGGATGTCGTTCTACTGCGATAGGGGAAGGGGAACAGTATTCCTAGAGAAGGTATCCCTTCGACAAACGTATGGCTTTTTATTTTTATAATTGCCCGTGCACAATCTACCACGCAATTATCCCATTTGTTAGCCAATTTCATCATCTCTTCGATTAGGCTATCCGGATGGAGCTTTCCGTCACCTCGCAGTTTGTCCATCACATGTTTGAAAAAAAGGTTGACAGAGGTCATCTTTCTCTTTCTCAATCTGAGAATTTCTCCGTTATCAATGCGGCGTGTTGTGGATGAGACAGCGATCCTAACTAATCCTAACCATCCAAATCAAAGATTCTAGTACTTAGATTGGGTTTTCCTGGGCATCCGAAATTTCTGTCCATCCAGTGGCTATTAGCTGATCGGACAAACTGCATGCCGCCATATGATGGACTGCAGTGACATCCTTTTCATCTACATCTATAGTGGAGCAGTTTGAAACTGTACTGCAGTGGAAAAAGGTCGCCAGCGACATGAAAAACTTCAGTGAGTCTTCCCTTTGTGAGTTTTTCTGGAACATTCGTGGTCATGTCTATCACGACGACGACTCGGTATTTCCATTCTCCTTACTGATCAGCTATCCTCTTCTCGATCATCTGTCTTGCATCCTCCATTGCTTAGAAAATGAACCCTTCTCACAAGCAACCTTTCAGACAGGGCAAAAGTGTTAGTACAAAAACTTCGCCCGGAAATCAATTTAGTCCCAGAGCCTTCTTACGGGTCATCAAAACAATAGCTGCTTCCAGATGTTTCCCCGGTAGGTTCCGTCTGGGCAGCTTCGATATGGAAGGAATGCGTCACGAAGAAAGTCGATGCAATCTCGTCCATCATGTCCACTTCGTGTTGGCAGGGTACCACTAGGGTGCTAGTTATTTGAACTTCCTTATAACTACCTCCAACGTCCTAGCCGTTCTTGTTCACGTCTTCGACGGGGTTCTTCTAACAGCAAGCAATACTAAATCAGTCCGTGAAGTTGATCAGTCCATTAAGACCTTTCTGGACACCCGATACACAGCCATTCTGGTATATGCCTTATGCTGGCTTCCCGCCTGCTCCGTTTCTCGCCTGTTTTTTTAACACTCTTTTTGTTGTTTGGTGATTTTAGTTGACCAGCAGTACATCGAAGGGTTACCGTATTTAAGGCTCCAACGGGGCATATATTAAGATGGTAATATGAGAACTGGTTTGACGGTACTCATTATAGAGTTTCCCAAGCCTTCAGCAGCCTGTCCTCCGGTGTTCGAACGAGAGCCAAACTATGGGGTGCGTTGTGAGCCCGTCGATGAACTTCTCTACATCCATACGCCTAGTATTCCACAGGAGAGCATATCAGGAGGATCCTCACATGAGGAGAAGTGTCGCGAGTCCCTAATTTTATGTCCTGATGGTCACTAACCAAACGCTTCTCGAAAACATTCCAATCGTATGCTTTTGAAAAGAGATACTACGAGGCGAATTTAACATCCAGGATGAATACCAACGCAGCACGAGCGGTGGAAAGTGAAAGTATTACCAGTACTCCCCACGATTATTCCCAATCAGGCTGCTATGTGTAGGGTTCGTTTCACTAAAAATGTTTGGCATCAAAATTCCTTCCTCCCCCTTACCCTCTCCACACGACATCACAAGCTAGCCTGTAGATAGCGTCCTCCAAACAATTGAGCTTTGCCTCAAAGGATGTTATTGGCTCGTTCGCTGCCAGATACACACTGAAGAAATTTATATCTAGGCATCAAAACTAAACGTAACCATCTCTTCGCCCACAGCACTGAACTTTCAGATGTACACGGTTTCGAACCCAGATGACGCAAGTACCAGATTCATTGAGGTACCGCGTAGACGAATTTTAACTCGGTGTAAGCAGCAAGTAGACCGGCTTTAATCCTCACGAAGTGCTCGAACTAGTCCTGGGTGTTTACATCCGGCCGCTCGTTTATCTGCAAACAAAGGTCATTGCAGCGCTGCTTGGGCTTTAGCTATGGCTTCTTTCAAGATTCGGCACTTCCATTTTCCTGGAGTATGTTTCAAGTCAGCAGGTCTGGAACGCATCCTCGGAGAGAATAAAATGCGCCTCTCCTGTGCATTTTATTCCTTCTGTCCTGCATTGCCGCGCTTATAGCACGAAGAGTATCTATCAGGCCTTTTGCAGTCTTGTGCTGTATGGTCATAACTAAGGCCTTTGAAATAGTGGGCAGGAACTGCTTTGCGCTGTATCATGCAGACCATCCAATCTATTTTCATTTTATCCATGTTGAGAAGTTTTTCGTCTTGTCTCTATTAAGTTGATGTTAAGTTGATGGTCATGTATTGTGCTCTTATATTTCCAGCGATTAGTCTTATTTTGATCTCTCTTGACTAAAGGAAATCTTTTTTGAGGCGCTCTTCCACCTCAGCTTCGACCTTACACGGTTAATTTAGGTAATTTCGAAGATGGCCATCGGTTTAAGTAAGGTAACCGGTGCTTTTTCCCAAGGTTCTTTTACATTGCATCAGAGAATTCATCGGGATTTCTCAGAGCTGCCCTAATTTCCCGCAGAATGTTTCTGTACGTTATTCATCCCGCAGTTTGACCAGTTTGACCAGTTTCGCGGTTCTTGTTTCTTCCTCGAGGTTTCTTTGCCTTTGTCTCCAGGGAGTAGTTTATCAACAGCCGATTTGGCAAGGAAGATTCCTTAGGCCACTTTTTTGGTGGCCTTAGATGCCATCGCCTGGGATTCGTCATTTGACGAAGCCTGTTTGGTTGCTGCTTCGTTTTTACTCCTTTTATCTCGGCCCTCTTAGATTGGGCTGCTAGCCGATCTTTTGGTACTGATGTGCGCGGGGATCACTTGCATGACGGCTAAGGTCACCTTTCTCTGTAGTGACCGATGCGGTCTAAGAGCTCTTCTCATTCTAATATACTGTCCCTAACGTCCCTTATGTAGTTCTAAACATTGTAGCAGTTTTTATCAGCGTTTTTATTTTTATAGCTTTTAGCAGCGATCCAGTACAATAGAATTGTCCTGTGCTTCGTTTTGCTCCGAAATCTGTAACTCTAATAGCATCAGTAGCAGTATCACAAGCAGCATCGCCCCATAGCGTCCTTTGAAAATAATCGATCGAGGCGTTCGATCTTCGTACTTTTCCTCATGTCTTACGGCGTGTTTCGGCATGCGTGTTTATTTACTTATCGCAAACTTTACTTTTAATTTTAAGTTTTAATACCATCCGCAAATAGTCGGAACAATTAAAAACTGTTGTGAAGGGAGAAGTAGATCGAATATTGATTTTTTTCAATATTCTGTTCGAAAAGATTATTCAGGATTACTGAAATATCTGGTAGTCGAAATTTGGAAGATCAACGAATATCATAGGCAGGTATTTTAATTACTGCACTTTTCTATTTTGAACGTACTCAATTACTCAATAACGTTCTCAATGCAAGAAAAGGAATCAAGAATCTTTCTCGGTCCCAGTATCTCATTGATGATGATGTTGTAACACGCAGACCATGAAGTTAAATACGAAGAACCAAAATACTTCTTATAAACAGATTTTTTCTGTATCCACTAATCGTGGCTTACCCAAAAATAAGAGTTAATACTTCGAACACAACAAATGAGACGGTATTTGACTCAAATTTCCCAGATGACTTGGTACTTGTAATAAAAACTTCGTGGAGGTAGAACGAAAGTGTGGACTAATTCGCATTGTCGCTCTCATTCATACACAATGACTGAATGAGATCAGGAATCTACCCATCGCGGTTTAGTCCTTAAGCTCTCTATATTGAAAGTTTTTCAAGGTAGAGAGCTTAATTTTTAATTTTGTAAATGGGGTATTCATATGTTTTCTCGAATTGCGAGGGCTTTTTAGTAGTTGCGCTAAAAAGTAATTTGGTTATACTAAAATTTAATGTG
This sequence comes from Stratiomys singularior, assembly GCA_954870665.1. Classification (NCBI taxonomy): domain Eukaryota; kingdom Metazoa; phylum Arthropoda; class Insecta; order Diptera; family Stratiomyidae; genus Stratiomys; species Stratiomys singularior. Next base: position 27,121,112 of record OX940881.1, on the reverse strand, counting down.
GTCATTATCACGCTTGACTTTAGGATAGATATCTCTGTTTGATTTCATGTGGCATCACAGCAATCAAACGCTCGTTTTGAAAGCCCATTACCATCACTGGCAATTGAGGGTGTTAACTCTTTTTGTGTAACCTTCCTTTATTTTCATTTCAGGATATCCCCACAACGGTGGAAATTATGTAATTTAGTACTTGTTCTGTTTCGATGAACTTTATGACTTGTCTTTCCTGATTAGCATTTAAAGGATATCCACAAATAACGCAACTCTATTGTTTAGAAGATTTAAAAGTAAATCGTTCATAGTTGTCCGACAGCTCTCACATGTCTCCCACTTTCCCCGCGCTTTTACCCAACCACGTGATGCTCATTACACCTGACTGCCCCCATTAACAAGGCAAGTACGTTGTCTTTCACGACCATTTCATTATGACGCTATGCATAAAATCGTCCTTGGCAAATTACTCTGCCGTCGATTTAAATGGCCGGACGTATAGTGTGTTGCGCGGTTACCACATTTAGCCAACAATTAACATCCAAGTAATTCATTCATTCGTTTTATTGTAAGCAAGCAAGCAGGCAACGAACATACTTAATGGGCCATACTCGCGTATGCCTGAAGAAGCAAACTAGCACCACACGTTGTTTTGTTGTTTTACAAGCACACGCAGCTAATCTTGAAGACACAGCAAAAGCGTGAATTCTTTTGCGATTAGCATGCCCAAGGTGGATTTCCTCTCCTTCATCGCCATATTCTTCACATACTCCTCGCAATCACATACGCGATTCGGTTAGTAAGCGAGCTAACATGCTTGGAGGATTTAATGGCTTGGCGCCAAGGCTTTTAGTAGCTGCAATTTGGTAGCATTAAAAGCATTCTTAATTTTGTGTTTTTTTATTTTTCTTTGGTTTTTGGGTTGAGTGACAAACTCCACTGAAAATCGGATGACGCAAATATGCGAGATGTATGCGATATGTTTGTTCGAGCTCATACGGAGTGACTCACTTTTAAATACGGTCTTTAGTAGCCAAAGCCGTCTTTTTTTCTCGTTACCCCGTCGTTATGGAACCAATTGATAAGACAAGGTTCCAATTCTCGGAATTAAGGGAATCCGACTTTAGGTGATTGAACTTGGGCTTTTGGAAAAATTCCATATTTTGTCATATTTCTCAGGCTTTCTTTGAAATGATATAAGATACCCTGTACCAAGGGTAGATGATTCCAGTTGGGTTCCAATATTAGACCCAAATCTGTGAATCTTGGACCTATGCTGGCATTAATCTGTCATATTTCGAAGTTTTCAAATATTCTGACTCTTATTGCACCTAACACACAAGAATTTGGGTTCCCTAGCCTAAATTCCCTAGCCTATACACAAAAGTGAATTCCCCGAGCTTTTTTAAAAGGTTCCTAGTCACCCTTTAAATTTTATTTTTAATATGCTAGTTTACCTCTAAAAAGGGGATAATGCTCAACCTCATGCCTGCCGATAAATTTAATTCCCAAGAGGTATCATTTGCGAGCCACAGACTAAAATCCACAAATAACATAAGCTCAACACCTCCAAACGGGAAACCACTACAAACAAAGAGATAGGATCGCTCCGTCAAGTAAATCGGAATTGTATAGAATTCAACCAGCGAGGAGGACACACTGATCCCATAAGGGATCAACATGCAGTCCCGCGAAGAAAAGGAAACGGCGCATCGCTTCACATTCGGAATTTAAATCCTCGTCGACACCGTAAGTCCAAGACGTATGCGGGAATCTCGGGAGGAATCTTGAGAGCAATACCACAGTATTTCTGTCGGAAGAACTGTTGGCCACAGATACAACAGCAAACAACCTCAAAGGTGAATACAATTTATTTCGGACCGCGAATCGGTACTGCATGCGTTTGTCTCTAACCGCGCAGTCTCACAAGAAGTGCCGAACTATAGGCAGGCCTGTCAAAGCCGCAACAGTCTTAGTAAACATAAAACCGACATGAATTCCTAGACATAGTGTCATAATATGAATGAAGGAGCGGTTATCTAGCAAAAGCTGGAACTGACGACTGGAGTGCACCTCAAATAGACACATTTACAGTTTCACTATCAATTCAAGATTGGGATCTACACGACAACCTCTCGAAAGATATCGATACGGATTCATCAATGGATTTGATTGAAAAACTCGAAGGACAAAACGATTGCAGGATAAGCCGAACAAAAACTAAGGGAAGACTAACTTCCCTTAAAAAAAGAAGATAAAAAAAGCCTGGAAACAGAAATGACATAAGAACACAAATGGCAATATAAACGGCCCACAACCTTTTGAGTGAAACGGAAGGAGCGTAAGGAAGAAGAAAGTACAGAACACTTCCTTCCAGATTGTCCAAGCTGGGCCAACAAACGCCTCAAATGGCTGAAGAATTTTAACGTAACATAATTGGAACATTTGGTGATTTCAAAGGACGACATGATGAAGCACAAATTTAAAAGGACTTCCTGGTTTTTCTAGGCCAAAAGGATAGGTCAACTGTAGAGAACAGACCCATACGCGGGAACCTAAGGGCCGATGCTGAAATTTATTTTTCATCAACCGTGGATCTTGGTAAATAATAAAACAACCGATAATAATCCTTCTCTCTCTTTCTGTTTGACTTCTTTAACTTTGCTGAGCAATGTGATTTGCGAAACCTTACAAATTACAGATCGGTCTCTGTGAAGACTTCCCCCTATTTCAGGCCGTCTAGGATATCTGTTTTGACTCACTCACCTTTTGTTTTGAGATTTTGTTTCGCGATAATGGAGTTATTCTTGAACCTCTAATATAAACGAATCAGATTCCGATTATGAACGACTAGCAACATCATAAGAATACAAAGTCCAAGAAGTGTTGCATCTGATCGTACCCTTAAAGTTAACTGTTCAGTTGACCTGTTCACTGGCAGATAAGCTCTGTCCGGCGAGGTTTGGAGACGTAGTTCGGAGCACTAGCGGACTTTCGCTCCTGTTCTAAACCAACCACCATTAAAACCCGATTTCCCGTACGCGCCATTCCGGATCGAACTTTATTTTACGATTCTCAAAACAAAACCAGAACATGGTCAAAAATCCATCATGCACCCTCACCTTCCTCCTGAAAAAGGTTAAATTTAAATCACACAAAAACAGAAATTTCAATAAACAAAATAAAAAATTCATGAATGATCCCTTTTTGTTGGGATCTTCTCGGATACGGTGAAACGCGGTCCACTCAATGTTCCTCATAAAAAAATCCTTCATATGTAACCCAAATAACTGCTACAAAAAGCTCCTTATTGTTGCAAATTTTATCCGCCCTCGTTCCTAAAATCCCAGCTTGCAGACGACGACCAGCGCATTAGATTCGATTGAGTTAAACAATGCAATTCTTGCACGAGCGAATTTACGAGGCCAACGAACACAACGCTTCCAAGAAAGGTTTCTTAACTTTCCGCGAGACAGGGTAAACATGGGGCACTGCCTAATACTTCTTGGTTAAATTAATGAACAGTTCAATTCGCTCGCAGACCTACGGTACTAGCTCTTAGGGACCGCACTCCTCTTTGTTCAGCACCGAAATTTCCTGAAGAATCAAAAGAACTAATCCGGTCTTCATTGCTAGCAATCTTCTCCACCCAAGAATTCTTTCTTGGTCCTTTTTGTTGAACACAAGAAGGGTTAATTCAGGCTCAAATCTTGTTGCCACGTTGCGTCTTCGTACCTCTCATAGCGAGAACTATATGCACGGCAAAGTGTCGTTTGGTACGTTTTCTGGAGCAGCTGTAGGGCAGCGACTTACGCGTGAGCTGGCTTAGGTTCAAGATTTTCCGGCAACCAAACGCCAGTGCTTTTACTTTCTGCTACCGGTCTTTCTACCATTCAAATTCATGTGTGACCTACACGAAACCATTTGGACTCTACATTGCTTAGGTCGCTTTCTTTATTTGACAATTTTACTCACTTTCTTAAAGGACTATTACCGACTACAATTTTGAAAACATCCTTGTTTTTTACATTTATTGATTCCTTGTACCTTCAGAAATCACATCTTAAAATTTTGTATAAAAATTCAAAAGAATAAGAAATTGGTAGCAGATTTAGGGCGTGCGCGTTTCCAGTGCACGACAACTGGTTTGGCGAGTTTTGGCAGGTGCGCTTCTCTCCTCTCCGAACAACCGTTATTCTATTTAAATACATGAGTACACAAATCTACCTCAGTGTCGGCTTTCTCAAACGTATTCAGTTGATATTTGGAATATACACAGACATACACAAACGTTCGATATAGTCAAAATGAGGAAAAATCCGTATGGAAAAAGAAAAATAGGAACTTATGCAAAAAAAAAAACAAGAAATGTGAGAAAATCTCGAACAGTGATTTCTGCTGAACACAGTACAGTATTCACGAGTACTTCGGCAAGTCAATTGTCGAACTAATTATGACGTTAAACTCGACGGTAGCCATTCTTATTGTGTTTTGTCGTTTTCCCTGGTTTTCTCGGCGTTGGCGAGTATCATACAATGTAAAACGTGCAGTAAAGATGTGAAATATAGCAAAACTGCTGGACTAGGATTCAAAATGAATATTGAATTTGAATTTAGGGTTCGACAGATAAACTCTACTACTTTGCCAAATACATCATTTGACGTTAACCGGCGCATTCTATTTGTTATGTGACTGATTGGCGTCAATGGTGTAAATCTGTTTTGCTCACTCATGGATATGACATCCTCTTTTATACAACAACTTATTACAGAATATTAGAAAATGTCAAAAAAGTGGCAAATTCTGTCGGTAAAGTTTGCTTAAAAAAAGCTGGCGAGGAAGAAAAGCTAAAAAACAAAGAAAATGGGACGCGCGCAGACATAATAGTAGTTTCGGATGACGGAAACTGGTCGATGCGTAGTTTCAGTACTCTACTGGGCGTTTCAACTGTGATTGGTAAACATTCTGGTTAAAGTTTTAGATTTTTTCGTATCATCAAATCATTATGTTGAAAAAATTGGATCGTGTCGATTTTGACATATGGTACGAGAAAGAGCATTTTTTTTGGGTAGGTAGGTGAAGGCTATTTACGCCCTGAGTGTCGGACTCCCAGTGCCACAAAAGACCTTCTGGACTACCACTGGAGTTCTGGAGTAAACACCTTCCCTGGCAACCGGAGCGACTAGCCTAGAACCGTACTAGAGTGATTATAAAGAAGAATGCAGTGTCAATTACAAAGATAGGTCCGGTGGTATGGAAGATCAAGGCAATTAGAAATTTTTAAAAGTTACTATAATTTGCAAAATGCTAAATATGCGTATTACATCGGTGACGGGGATTCAAAAAGTTTATAAATCTATCTGAGGCCAAACCCTGTGACGATTTTATAGTTAAAAAGCCCGAGTGTGTTTGACATGTCGGCAAACGTGTGTTTCGTCATCCGAAAGAAAGTCAAAAAAAGAATAACCCAAGTATGAAAAATGCAAAAAAAAAAATAGAAGAGCAGTCGAAAAAATATCAAAAGCAGCAAAAGGAAGAAACCACACGAAAAAGAAGAAAACCTAGATGGGATCCACCATCACCTTAACCTGTAAAAACTCAAGCATTATTTGGCTAAATTATTATAAATAAATAATTAATAAATAATCTATAATAAATCATAAATTATAAAAACATATTACGGACTAGCCATCCAAAGAAATCCAGATTCTGTAGCCGATATGAAGAAGGATATATGGGCTGCATATTGCCATATAATTCCCACCGATGAAAATCCGCAACACGATTGTTGCAATCCGGATTGGTGCAAGTTTTTGAGGACGCAAAAAGAAGACATAAACCATCCTCAAATTCGGAGGTCCAAGAATATGTAAAACCGGTTGTCGAAAGACAAACCGATGGAGTATTACTGAAACGATGTTTGGGAAACAATACCCAAAACAATAATCAGTGTTACATCCAAAGACTTTGGGCTATCGTTCCCAAACGTTCATTTGTGGGACGGGAAGTTACGGAATGGGCTGCTAATATTTCGTTAGCCATATTGGCTGAAGGACAAAACTTCTCTTTTGAAGATATGAATTGCATAGTTGGACAAGGTAATAAAGTGCATATTCGGACATTCTGCCTACGATTATGTCAAAAAAAGACGAAGAGCGAATTGAGATGACTGACAAAGCGAGTACAGTGGCGTCAAAGGAAGTAAACAGCTCAGCAAGAGGAAAAGCAAGAATTTATTGATTCGGGAGTCCTTCTATATGGACCAGGGATTGCTAATAAACTAATCGTAAGTGTCGAAACTTGATTTTTTAAAAAAATATTACAATATAAACAGTATTAAAAAACTTTAAAGGCGATTTTCTCGAAATGGTGTTTTTTTGAATCAGCCCAGACTTATTTTCCGCAACCACTCGACGGATCTTTTTAATTTTTCGTGAGTTTTGTTTGTTTTGATGTCCTCTATAGTAATTTACCAGAAAATTGAAAAAAAAAATTGAAAAGAAAATTCCACCGGGAAAAAAGAGGAAAAAACGTGATTTTCGAAACAATTTTTCCGCCATGTTTTTTTTTTAAAACAATCTTTTTATAAATAAATTAATTACGATGTAAGACTCCTTCATTCTTTGTTTCAGACTTGTGAATGTCGAGATTAATTCCGGGCCATGAAGCATTATCATTTTTCAGTACTCAACTTTACAGTACAGTACATATATTAAAAATAACTACTAGTGAAATATAAAAAGTTATACAAGGTTCTATAATAAAGAAAACGAAGAAAAATTCAATTATGGGTAATTTTTTGCCTTCATAACCGGTAATAGTCCCTTAAGTTGCTCGCCAACTTCAGTAGCCCGCAACATTGTTTTGCGGAACATGTAAGAACGCAATGATTTATTTGTCGACTCTGTATGATAGAATCATTTTCTTAGAAGAATTCAATAGAAGCGATGATAGCAGCGATATATATTACCGATTTAGCCACTGGATGTTGCGTCATTCGTTTAAAAGGCAACTCTAACTTCCTTCTAGAAAGTTCCTAGATGAATTGCCTTACATTCATTTAATTTCAAGTTTTTGATTACTACACAATAATATCCACTTTTTTCAATCTTTCTTTTTCATTTAAATTTATTTAAAAAATTCTTCTCAAAAAATGAACCTGTCATTCAAGCTAATCCAGCCGTTACTTTTTTTATTATTTTAATTTGCCACAAGTAAGCTTCAGAAAAGTATTGCAAGGATACACTCAGACCAAGTGGTCGATTGTTAGTTGACATGCAATTTTCTGTGTTCAGCGTCTAGAAAAAAAACTTGAAATATTCTACACCAGGCAAATGAAGATTGAATCGGAATTTAAGGATATTATCGACTTTATCAGATAATATTATCTCGTTGATTGTAGCCCATCAAAATTTAAAACATCTCCCAGTTGCAAAATCACTAATCCAAACTGACGTGCTGTATTAAGATACATTTAAAATTCTATTTTCGACTTCCTCTAGGCTTATCGCTTTTTCCATTTCATAATAGCAATTTTCATTTTATTGAAATGGGAATAACTTTTCTTGTCGTTGTTGCTGTGCCATTGTTGCGCCCCGTCCATTACTTTTGTCTTTTCATTTCCGAAACACAATACGAAAATGAAGATGAAGATTCAGAACACTTTTGTGTTAAGTATCTACAAATTACGCTACTTGCAATGGATTTTTGAGTTGTGTGAGAAAACGCGAACAACTTGAGCAAACAATGAATATCTAGAATTGAAAATGATATTGTTGAAAAGGCCGGGAATGATGGAATGATAGTGAATAGACGACGCAAATGTTAATACATAATACATTGAAAACTTGGCGTTTTCCGTGTTTGCCATCTTGGCGGGCATGTACAAGGAGGGCCGAAGTCTCTCGCGAAGCAATTTGGACGCATAATTGCAACTTGATTTCTTCAGGCAATGAATTCATTATTTAGATTAGAATTGCCGTAGAGATGCTATCACAAGCGAAAATTATTTGAGAAACCTTTCGTCATAGTTTCGGCAGGTTTGTAATACTAATTTGACTTTATCGGCCATCAGATAAGCGAAAAGCAAATCTATTTATAAGTAGCATCGGATTCATCATTAACCTTTGCAAGGTATACTTAAATTCCACTCTTTCCGAGAAATTACTTAACGAATTGGCTTAACTGAGATTTAATTTTGGTGAATTCATCATTCTCAATCAGGAATAAGCAATATTTCAAAAAGGGAATCGCAAATTACTGTGCGAGAACTTTTTAAATGACTCTGCAAAATCCTCGAAAGATTGAAAAATGAATTTAATGATCCACCAACTATGAATACCGAATCAATCCAGCGTTTTCCTCTGAGCTCTACGTTTTATGTCCCAGAAACATACAAACTACTCCATAATTACCATCAGATGGTTCCACTTGAGCCAGTTGAGTCTTCAGCATTTGCCAACTCCAAACAACAAAGCCAGCCCAGGTGGAACAAACTAAATTACACGAAAAAGCGTTAGAAAATGTATCTATAAGATACATAAAGTATCTGTCTCTAGAAAAACTAACAGAATATCATCGAATGATTGTTCTGGTGTAGTTCATTGAAAGATTTGGTGTTTTGTTCTCAAAGTGGTTGACCTGATTCGCCACAATATCTGAAGGTATTTCAGATCTGAAGCTTTTCGAAAGGTAGTTGACTGCGTTGTTAATGCAAGCAAGTAGCCGGATGGCAAAAAATTTCTTGTTAAATTGCAATAACTCGTTTTTTGAGTGCAATTCGAACGCCTATACAAGATCCGCGGATGCAGAATAATGAAGTGAAGTTGGGGCTACAATTTGAAAATTGTTGTTAACATAAGGCACTGCCCCTCAGGTAGTATGCAAATCAAACGGTATGGTTTGTAGATATTGTTTAAATTATGGGCATGGTCGAGGGACCAATGATTCGAATGGGGCTATTTTTTAAAGGAAAAAAAAAACAATTCTTTGTTAAGTACCATGCAAATTCATGCTAAGGTTCAGAGATTGTAATCGCATGATTTAACTTTAGATTTGAGTTTGGATTTATATTCATTTTGAAGTGCAAACTCCACGTAAAAAAGCAGAAACTTCCTATAGAGAATTCCATCGAATTTTCGTGGTTAGATTACCCTAAACAATATCCTTCGGCTCCCATAAGCTCAGTCCAGATGTTTTGGCTAGATCCTAGCCGTAGGTGGTTGCATTTTTTCCACCACGGTAAGGCCCCTGCTTGAACAATCCTGTCTGTGGGCCAAGTTTTGACGCCCTCCCCCGCTCCCCGCTTTACTCATCCAAACTTGCCTCCTGCATTTTTTTTATTGCTCGTACTCAAAAGAGCCCGAAAGGAAAGCCTTTTGCCGAAAACACTGAGGAACAGGAAAAAACGACGGTCATAAATATTGAGATTTCAAATATTTTTTCATTTTATAATTATGACTTGAAATATTCGCCCTTTGGACGGTCATCCCCGGTCATTTGAAATTCCTTCCAATAAATGATTTTATCCAAGCGTTCTATTGTAATGTTCATCCAAGCGGCTATTGTAATTATGTAATTCGGCTTATGTAAATCGGTTCGGTAACCACAAAGACGTCATTTTTTTACATGTTTTGGAAAGCAAACGGGCTTGATTTGTGAAAAATGTTTGAAGACATTAGGAATTGATTTGTGAAAGGCCTTATTACTAAAAAAAGGAAGCTCCAGAGGACAAAACGATTTTTTCATAGGTACTGAAACCGACAAATGAATACTTCACACTCAAAGCGAAAATAAATGCCATGTCTAATAAAAGAAGGGAGCAAATAAGTATAATAAGTATAAGCAGATTGAGCAGTGTAAAGCCATCTTCGGATGTCTTTAACGAAATAACCATCTTAGCAGGACGACAGGAATAAAACAAAGTGGGGGAGGCAGTCTTTTTCTACATGCGATGAAAAACTCTAAGTAATTAACTCCTTTTACAGCCTTTTTAACTCCTTTTACAGCTTTTACCTATACCGAGAACGGAGCGTGGAAAACGTGAAAAACCTTAAATAACTTCTTTTGTAAGAGCCAGAAACCTGGACTGCTAGGGCTCATATTTAACTGTATTCTCCAACACCAACATGGCAGACATGATGGTATCTTTTGTTATCTTTTGCGCTCAGGAGGCCGAAAAAAAAGAGATCCTAGTCAGCGTGATAAGAAGATATCATGCGTGAATGCTTGCGCAACGGATCAACAAAAGGTGTTTGATTCTATTTAGACCGATTTTCTCGAATTCAAGCTCTTCTCTTCAAAAGCCCTCTCCTCCTTATAAGGATCCTTGATAACTTTATAATAAACAGAAACTTAACTTTTAAAATTCCGCACCGAACTTCAACGCATGTACGCATCCTATTAGGGGTGCCACAAGGTTCCATAGTAGGGTCCTCTTTTTTTAATTTGTTCCTTCACGACGTTCTCATCCCTTTCTCAGTTGCAATTATAGGTGTTAAAAGGAATTAATTTCTAAACGAGCGCAAATAAAGAAATCTTTCAAAACGTAACGAGAAAAAAAGTTAGCATTATTTATATTCGAAATGTATAAACTGTCTATTTTACCGAATTTTTATTTTATATTTTATTTAACTATAAGAATGGCATCATTTAGATTAGTCCAATAAACTGCTGAATATCGGAATCAAGAGCTTGAAATGATTAGCTGGAATTTTCTTCAACGGCGTATAGAATCGTCTCCTTAGTAATAAAACTCATCCGTTCCTTGGTTATGTTCTCAATTCATCGTGTTCTTCATATAATTCACCAATAATTCAGCGGCGTTTGCATGGCGCAAAAGCCAAGTTTTCTCCTTCCACAAAACTGGGTGTTTCTCGCGGATTGCTTTGCGATAATTGAGCATTACTTGGAGGTAATATTCCTTATTAACCCTTCTTTTCGGTGGCAAGAACTCATGACGCACGGCTCTCTTTCTATTGACCAAACCTGCTAGGCAAACCTTCTCATTCGCGCGAACTTCTTTCGCTTTTTCCAGCCTTAGCTCGTGCGGCAGCTTCCATTGGGATGGACCTTTTCACCATAAACCCATCTTTTGCCACCGGCTATGACCCTCTGAATCGAATTTTGGTCATCACGGACGGAGTCTAACAGGTCCTTAGCAATGTTAATGCGATGCTATTTTTGGGCGAAATCGAGTATTTTTGGTACGAATTTCGCGGTTACCGGTCTTTATAATATGTTTTGATATGTTATATGTTTTGGTGCTCAGCAGCTACTCTAACGGTGGTTCGATGATTGGCCAATACAATTTTCTTCACTTTATCAATGCTTTCGTCTGTTGTTGACGTCTGAAAATATTTTGTACCACAGATAAACGTTACTTCGGTCCAAGGTAGCTCTTCACGTTATGTTAAAGTCAGTATTCGGTATGCGTCCGCGCAATTCAAGTTGTTTACACACAAAGAACGCACACACAGTACACCGAAACAAAGTAGCTGTCAAAAATTAACTAAAGATTCCATATGGTCTAACGAGTTAGCATGAGTGAGGAACATAAGTACCACCATAACGTCACAAAAATATCGAAAATCGAATAGACGTAGTCCGCGGAAGTTAGAAATTTGCAATACTTTTTGAATAGACCTCATAGATGTGGAAACAGTGAAACAATAAATGACATATTTGGTAAGTGCATTGATAGTATGAAACTTGGCGCGAAAAGGGGTAACGAGTTTTCTACACATTTTGAATATGGAAATTCTGTTGTTTCGGCCTGATTTTTTGTTGGGTCGAGGCCGATTTGATATTTGAAACAGGACTGGTTTTTCAGGGATAGGTTTCCAAAGTTTCTTGAAGGTTTGTGGGCGACGAAACGTACGGGTTGCCTCTTGCTCAAACAACTGGGCATTAACATCTCTGAAATCTGGTTTGCAGTGGCGTTGAAGAGGATATCTATCCGTTTAGAAAGAATGAGTTGTGGACACAACTGATAATAAATGAAGAGGTCTTTCCCTCTGGATGGGTGAAGATGTCAAAGAGATGATTTTTTCCTTGCTGATTCAAAGTTTACTTTTGAGTTTAAGAAAATTTCGGGGGCATGTTGTTGATTCCTTTTCGCATATATTTTTCGGGAAGAGTAATCGAAACCGACGTTTGATAAGATTAAATTTTATCTTGGTCCTCATTGGGGCTATTTCATTCTGCCTTGCTTTCAACTTTTAAGAGCTTCGTTCTTCTTCAACTGAAAACGAGATTGTCCTGTTGTTGCTGATATATTCGGGATCGTCACTATCTTTTGGGTTCAGTGTAGATTTGCTGTTGGTTTGATGTTATCGCTTTTTCTTGGTTGAGAAGCGACGAGTTCAACACTGGTATCGAGAAAATTTGCGAAAAGGTGTGCGAGAAGCTTATTTAATGTAGCGTTCTCACGCTTCAGATGATCGGTTTACCTTTGTGGCACAGCTTTTGAACCTAAAGGCCCTCATCCTGCTTTTAGACCACATGGCTATCGTATCCAGCGAAAACACGAAGCTCCATAAATTTTAATCACAACTGAGTTAAAGTACCTTATGCTAACTGGCACCCTTCGTAGTTAGAAGGTTCAGAATATAACTCACATTATCTCTTAACAATTATCTGAAAAAACTCGATAAATAAAGGGGCAAAAACTCATGGAAAACTTCGAAATGGAAGTGCAAAGGAGTATAAGGCATCACCTAACTGATACGCAAACAAAAGTTTTTAAGAAAATATTTTAAGCTCATTAATGAGAGGTTTAACTTATTTAAGATATATATTTATAGCACAAAGAAGTCCTTGTAAAGTACGCAAGAAAATTGGGCGATCTTTTTTGAGTAAACAAGGCAGTCTCGACTCGGAAATCCAAATATTGACTTAAGTAGGAGTTCAAAAACGACTTTTAGTAAAAGATAAATTTATCTTCCTGAGCTTTTCTGTGACCTCTGAAGGACTTTAAACAGATAGAATCAGTCAGTCCTTTCAGGATCCGAACAAATCTGCTTAAAAGAATTTGTATAAATTCTTGCAAGAACACCAAGTTTTTAATATCAGATTAATATTTCAATAAAAGATTATCTGCAAAACACACGGGAGGGTGTGAAAAGAAACCAGACTGATTTTGTGGTGGGGCGAATTTGTGTAGTACCACCTTCTACCGGCTGGAGCGTATAGAGTCACGATTTCCGAACAAACGATCTTATAACTAAAGACAGTTCCTTCCGGTTCGTGTGACAGTCATTTTGTGCACTTGTCGGTTTTGAAATTGCTGATTCTCTTGAACAGCTTTGGTCCGTGAAACTGGCTGGCGCAGAAACTCTTTAAATGTCAAAAACGTCCTACAAGGAACATGCTATTGGGAAAATGTCGATGGACCACAAACCTCGTTCTCGCAGGCAACCACAAAAGTTCTTTCGGTTTTTATCTCTTTTGATCTTTATCTTAGAATTTCCCATCCAAGCGAGTTGATCACTTTCACAGTCGTTTTTGCTGTATGCGGCCTGACGTAGTCCTAATGGAACAGAACACCTTTCCTGTTCACCAAAGACGGTTGTTTTTTGAAAGTGCCGCTGCAACCCTTCGTAGCTGGGCTGAGTGCACATCTTTATTGATGGTTTGACCGTTCGAAAATGAACGACACCGGCCGTAGTCCCCCCTACGCTCGACATGACCTTCCTTTGGTGAAGATTGGGTTTTCAGTTAGGTGGGTAGGGTCATTTGGTGATAACCAATGGTACGTTCGCTTCCTGTTATCATAAAGAAAATTTCATCACACTTAACAATGCAGTCGGGAAACGGTTGCTTCTTTGGCAAGAGAGCAACATATGGTGAGCCTCTGCTGTTTGTTCACGGCGGTCAGTTGGTGAGGAACCTTATTACTCAGCCGCCACGAATTTCCAAGTTGATGCAGGTGTCGGCAGATGGTTTCATCGGATAGCTTGAACCTTTCCGCTAACTACTGGCGTGTTAAACTTGAATCCACTCCAATAGCCTCTTTCAATTGCGCCTCGTCAAATGAAGATGGCCGACTGGAGCGAGTCTGATCTTCTAAAGTCGTATCACCACTTCTGAACATTTTATACCAGATTTGTGTAGTACGCTTTGTCACCGTATTGTGTCCAAATGCACTACAAATTTTTCTAGTCGCTTCTGCAGCGTTTGTGCCCAATTTAAACACATACAGTAAACAGGCCCTAATAACCGCGTTTGATACCGACATCTTCACTGCTACCAAACATCGATTCTGTCGACTAGATGAATTCGTCTACTAATGTAAACAAAGCACTACTGGATGATCTTTCAAGAAACCATATACATGCCGTCTTTCGGCAAAGAGTCGTGCCTCCCTTGACTTCCGAATGTGTCGCCTAGTGTAAAACGAAACAGCTTTTCTGGTTACCTGGTAATTGGCCGTCCACGGTACGAACCCTCAAAAATGTTGAAAACGTTTAAGAGTTCATACTGGGAGTTCAACCTCGGACTATTGACGTTTGACACACGTCAGTTTGTCTTCTTTTTTACATGACCTCTATTCCGAATCTGTGTTTGGCGTCGGCACTTACTCGGCGCGACTCCGTGTCTGAAGCTGTCAGTCAGCAACGTCTCGGCATAGTGCCAGCAGGTGTATCGTCGTTTTTTGTCCCTTATATCCCGGCCCAGTCCTTGTCCTTTGCTTATGTACCAATGTTATATCTGCAACGATCACGCATTGACTGAGAAAACAAGACTCAGATATTAGATGCTTTTCAGTCAAATTTCGACCGAAAGCTGTATTCACTTTTGACTAAACAAGATGAACGTGGGTCCTTTTGGAGAATTAGACGCTACGCCCGGAGATTTCTCAAAACTAGACTTTAATGTTCACTTGTCTAAACGACGTAGTACAAGTAATTCATGTGACTCCAGTTCTCCTGTGTAGACGTTACACCTATTATATCTGTAATATCGAGGACGTAATCACATGTAGACTTAGTTTTTAGGATTGTAAAACGACTGGCTTTTCCCACTTTCCCCGATGAAAAAAAAAAACCCCAACCCAAAACAGATGTCGAAGGAGAGAGTAGCAAAAAATCCCAAGCCCCAAAAAAACCCAAACTCGTCCGGTAAAGGGAAAAATGTTGAGTCGGGGAAAAGAGAGTTTTCCTCCTTCGACATCGACAAGGGAAGAGTCAGTCGAAGACGCCACAGTTGCGACATCAATACGTGTATTGAAACTTTTTTTTATCAATATTGAAACTTTGTATTTTCTTGTAATAAACTTTTCATTCTTATTTTCAACACATCGGTTGTTTATTTAGCACTAGTTCATTATCTTTTATTTTTGGGGGCTCAGCCGGGATTTAACCTAGTGCATATATCGAGACAGCCGCGAGTTGTAAAGTGAAAAAGAAATTTAAGCGTTTCAAAAACTAAATTCGACTGTGCTAGTGATTAAAAGCGGATTAGTTAAAAAGTGAAGTGAGTTTGCACTCGGGGAAGGAATAAGACGAAACGTGGACTATAAGCCGAGTGAGCAAGTACATTCTAAAATGACTGATCCTGCCGAAATCCTGGCCAACCTGGAAAGCTTCAGGATGGACGAACTTCGAGCTCATCTGGAGGAATTGGGTCTTGCAGTAGCCGGAACTAAGCCAAATCTCCGGGAACGTTTGAGGACGGCTTTGCGAGAAGATGACTCTCCGCACGCCGAGCAGCAGAATACGAGTGCAGAAGTTGAAGAGGTTTCAGATCTTCAAAAAAAAAAAAAAAAACGGGTAAGCATGCCAGTAAAGTGACAAAAAGTAACGTCCATGACGAGGACTATGACAAGGATACAAGCAGTGAAGAAGAAACAGAGGATACCTCTGAAAATCCTGACGAAGCAGTTCCAAAAACGAGAAGAAAACGTCAGAATGACAGACCACTTCTCTCCTTCCGCTATGTTGAAGAATCCTTGGAAAAGTTTAGCGGAGACGACCAACTTAGCGTCAAGCAGTGACTGCAGGAATTTGACGAAATGGCCGAGCTTTGCGAATGGTCTGATGCTCAGAAAGTTGCCTATGCCAAACGTCTGTTAACAGATTCAGCAAAGCTATTCATCCGCTATATGCAATGTGTCAAGACATGGAAACAATTGAAAAAGGCTCTAAAAGACGAATTCCGCGAAGTAATTGATAGCCACATAGTTCATCGGATGCTGACGCTACGAAAAAAGAAGAATAACAAAAGCTATCAAGAATATATCTACAAGATGTTGGAAATATCAGGCCAAACAGACATGTATGTCAAAACTGTAATCAAGTATATAATTGAAGGAGTTCCCGATGATCCATGTAATAAGGCAATGCTGTACAGGGCCAAATCAATACGGCAGTTAAAAGAACGATTCACTCAATACGAAGACATGAAGAACGAAGCCATGAGGAGTAAAGTGAAATATGGTGATCGGAAAGATGATAAGTTCAAAAGTAATAAAAATGAAAAGGGCAATAAGTCCAGAAATAGTGGTACTAAAGACAAAAGGTGTTTTAACTGCGGTTCGAAGGATCATATCGGATCAAGCTGCCCAGACAAGGAGAAAGTGTAACAACTACGGCCACATAGCTGCGAAATGTCCTACTACAACTAAGGAGACCAACATAGTATCTAATCCAAGTAACTAGAAACATGTAAAACAGGTTAAAGATGAACCATTAATTGTAATCCCTGATTGTATGCAAATGCAGATAATCCGGCGTGCCCACGAACGTGGCCACTTCGGAATAAATAAGACCGAAGCACTAATTCTTAAAGATTATTGGTTTAAAAGCATGCGTGAAAAAGTTGAGCGAATGATTAGTAACTGTGTGGAATGCATATTGAGTGAAAGAAAGTACGGCAAATAAGAAAGATCTCTTAATCCAATCAATAAGGGCAGTTCACCATTAGACACCTATCATATCGATCACCTAGGCCCAATACCATCAACTAAGAAACTTTATAAACATTTATTTGTAGTAATTGATTCATTTACAAAATTTGTATGGTTGTATGCGACACGATCCACCGATACGGCTGAGGTTATCGATAGACTGAAGAAACAAGCATCAGTATTTGGCAACCCACGCAGGATAATCTCGGATCGCGGTGCGGCATTTACATCAAACATATTCACCAACTACTGTAAAGAAGAGAATATCGAACATGTCAAGATCACCACAGGAGTGCCAAGGGGTAATGGGCAAGTAGAACGCGTCAACCGAACCGTCATTCCTCTAATAACAAAGCTTGCAGCACCAAAAGCAGGTGAATGGTACAAATATCTTCAAGTCACTCAGCAATATCTCAAAACAACACCTCATCGTACCACGGGAACAACACCCTTCCATCTGTTATTTGGAACTCACATGCGTATCAAAAATAATCCAGAAGTACGTGAAATACTTGAAAGCGAGTGGGTTAAGATGTTTGAAGACCAACGCAACGAACTGAGGATGATAGCGAAAGAAAAAATCGGTAATATACAGAAGGAAACCAGGTAGGTAATATAGGTAATATACAGAAGGAAAGGCCCACAGTTACAATGAAAATGACCTGGTCGCAATAAAACGGACACAGCTGGTCAAAAGCTTCTACCCAAGTATCTGGGACCATACCGCATCACTAAAGTCCTGAAAAACGATAGATACCTGGTGGAACGGGTTGGAAATCATGAAGGTCCTTGCGAAACATCTTCTTCTGCAGACCATCTGAAATTATGGCCTAATGATGATGGCGAAGGAAGCTTTCCAGATCTGAACGACGAACATCTGGGGTCAGATGTCTAGCAGGATGGCCGAATGTAATATCGAGGACGTAAACGCATTTAGACTTAGTTTTCAGGATTGTAAAACGACTGGCTTTTCCCACTTTCACCAATGAAAAAAAAAACCGAATCCAAAACAGATGTCGAAGGAGAAAGTAGCAAAAAAAATCCCAAGCCCCAAAAAAACCCAAACTCGTCCGGTAAAGGGAAAAATGTTGAGTCGGGGAAAAGAGAGTTTTCCTCCTTCGACATCGACAAGGGAAGAGTCAGTCGAAGACGCCACAGTTGCGACATCAATACGTGTATTGAAACTTTTTTTTTATCAATATTGAAACTTTGTATTTTCTTGTAATAAACTTTTCAATCTTATTTTCATCAACACATCGGCTGTTTATTTAGCAATAGTTCATTATCTTACATATCTTTGGGGCTCGTTTTATCTTAGAAGTCTTGACAGAACTTCTGCCAGAGAAAAGCATTTTACTCTTTTGGGGTCGTATTGTTTGGGGTTGTAAACACCGCTCTTCAATTAACTGACAAAAAGAAAACTCGTGATGTGAGGCCTGAGCTCGTTCCCGTATAACGACTCGTGAGAATCGAGAAGAACGGCTCAAGTGATTTTTCATTTTCTAGATGGAATTATCGGGATGGTTTGTGCCGCTATGGTGCGGAATGAAGACCTGCGGATTTGCTTGCGGCGTGAGGACTGTGCCGATGGCGGGGCGCCGCGAGCCGCCACATATCTCTCTATCTTTCTTTACTAGCATCTAACCGCAGATGACTGGGTATGTTAATGTAGGAAAACATTAATTGCTTGTTATCCTTTTTGCACACAAGCAGGTTAAAACGCCAATTAAAATTATTTGCGTATCAGATCGTTTTAGTATCTTAATAAATTCTGATTTGTACCAATCTCGCTTTGCTTATTACGCGAGCAATTTAATATCTAACGTGCAACCAGCAACAAATAAAAACAATGAACAATGTTTGCATTCATGTGGTTTATTTAATTTCCATGGTTTCCTCTTATGCATGCAAACATTTCAATTGTGCAATGATAAACCAATGACATTGAACGTCTCATAGCAAATCTGTACGCGATCTACACATTCTAGTTGAGATTGGTATTTGCACAATAGATAAAAACGATTTGCATATGGTGGTAGTAATTCGCTCGATTAAAGAATTTCAGATTGCTAACTCGAACAACATTCGCTATCAACCATTCTAAAACTTAGCGAACTTGAAAGGGGGTAAATTAAGTCCGATTTTGAGATAACCGAACGAACCGAAGTGTAATCGAGAATTTGTTTCCTCTAAACAATTTCTAAGGAAACCTTCAAATATGTGATGTGATATGTTGTCATAATTAAAATATTTTTATGCTTCGTCTCCTTCACTCACAATGCCTCGATCAAGTTGACAACCAAATACACACCCCTATATATCTTCACAACAACGGAAACATGAACTTTCTAGTATGTAAAAATTAAAATTTTGTTGATAAAAACATTCACATTGAATGCGTCATTTGAATGTTAGAGATACTACGAAAAAGCCCAAGCCGAAGACAATAAACTTTAAAGACAAAAATTAACTTGTCAGACGGACGAAACAAAAGGCAAAAGTGCACTAGAGGTCAGATATTTAATAGCATGTTCTACTATTGTCCGACGCCAATAACAACAAACAATACTACACTTATGCAGTCCATGAATGCATGTATGAAGTAGCAATTACTTTATCAGTTGGTTATTAATAGCATAAAATTGTAATGAGTTGTTAGCGCAATTATTCAGCCGTGTTGGAACGACACATGCTTGTAAATGGCATTGGAGGAAGAACATTCTAAGACATCAGCAGGAATTAGTCTTCGTCATACTGATGACTATATGGAATGTGAGAATTGAGACGAAGAACAGAAGGGAGATCAGAAAATAATGTTAATAGGGGTGTAAAATCATTATCATGGCGGAAGATCATATTTATTTCTCAATCGAGACCCCTAATTGGCTCATCCACTAGCTCGTTATTAAACTTATCAGGGCAGCATGTTCGGTAATGCGAGCGAAATTTCACGTATCCGAAGCATCAGGATCGTACTCATTCCAAAACCCGACAGAAGTCTATCTGACCACGCCAACTTCGGATCCATCCCACTTTTAACCGTTCCTATAAAAATAATTAATAACTTAATACAGAATCTTTATGCTCATGTACCAGAAGAATACTTAACATCCCACTGTTTCGCATGCACAAAGAAACACACAAACATAACCTACCTCACCGACTCTATCCGAAATTGCACAACCGAGCCACGAAACCCTTCGAAACAGCTATCAAAATTGCCATATCACAATTGACATAATTGCCGAAAAAGGAGAGTTGATTTTCTTTAGGGAAGAGAACACAAACGGCATTCCACAGGGTTCTGTGCTAAGACTATTCCTCTTCTACATCTATACCACAAAATCGAATGCCAAAGTCAACTCAAAAACTAGTATACTGGTATATGCTGACGATTTTTTAATACTAGTAGAATGTCCCATCGAATGGGCCCTATTATTATGCTATAACACAACACAGTCGATAAATTCGCTCAAAATGGTAAAGATTGAAGATGGCCGTATACCCCGATAAGATGGACGCCATCAACTTCTTCAGCACAACAAATCCCAATCATAGTTACATCTAAAGAACAACCCCGTTAACTAGAGCAGTGAGAGCGAAAATAAAGGCAAAGCAATCAACAGAACTGGTTCCTTAAAAGGACTTGAGGCTTATTTCAACGGCTTTGCCGAATCCGGCAATAAAGTCAAATTTCCAAACAGATCCAGTAATCTCTTTAAGCCTCCACAAACGTTTAATCATGTTCATATCTCTCAGCATGGCGGAACTAAAGTATAGTATCAACACTTTTGCACATGCTCAAGGATAATTCTTTGAAAACATAGACGACATTCAAGGTAATATGCTAAAATAGTACCATTCAGCTCTTCAATTCTTTACGCTTTTGAAAAAGCTGCTGAACTTTCTACTAAGTTGAAAGCAGAATACAAGACTGCAAACCCGATGGCAAGCTTACTAATAAAAACACCCTCCAGGTGAGCAATGAAGACTGCTAGAGTAATCTCAAGACCAGCTATAGCCATATCCTGTTGAAATTGAGGAACCACTTATCATGGATAAATCTCACATTAAAACAGCAAAACCCAACCTTAAAGTAAATTTTTCATAAAACAACGTCAGATCAAGCCAATCCTTTTTGTACCGTCAGACCAAGCCAATCCTTTTGTAACGTCAGATCAGCCAAGACTGAAGATTCAAATAAAAACTTCCTGACATATTTTTAAAAACTAATAGAGCAGAGAATCAGAACGGATGCTGCAAAAAGCCCATTTGAATTCGCCATTGTAGCCTGAACCTGAACAGCTTCCACGCCCTTAGCCATCTTGGCATCTATATGCCAGTTACTCTGCTGTAGAAGAGATTCTTCCTAATGACTGCTATCATTTACTAGTTTTTATTGATTCCAATTTGGCTGTGGAGAACCTCGAAAGAAATAATTGGTCCAAAAAATCTTGAAAATACTTACACTATTCAGTGGATATCCGATCACAAGGGCATCCAGGCAGTGCTTTAGTTTGAAGCATGGCAAAGGAGGGAACAGTAAGAGGTGAGTGTCTGGACACACATGTGGAACTGGATGAAGTTGCTTACCAAATATATGATGAAAGCATGTGGAACTAGCAGAGGATACTACATGAGGTGTATCTCATGTATCATGTAGTATCATGATACATGAGGATACTAAAAACTTCAAACCATGTAAGAGACTTACATCTGAATAACAACTGTCAACTTTTGGAAGATTTTGGTGTCATTCTTATGCGAACGCAGATTGTCATTTAGATTTTCCACCATATCCAGTAAAAACTACCTGTTGCCGCCAATACTCACTAAATGTAAAACTATATACCTTAGTAGCAGAACTGACTAGAATCATGCCAGATCGTCCAATGCTGTTCGATGCCATAGTGCCCATTTCCGCAGACTCAGGACCAATATCGACATTTGAAGAAAAAAAATGTCTTTATCTGGCTCTACCCAAAAAGGACAATTATATAATTCTTCGACCCTTCCAATATCTTACCACCTGCGCCGAAGAGAGGGTTACAATTTATTGAGCATCGGGACTAGAAAATAGGGCTTTGTCGAAGTCTGACTGATGCATGCAGGAAACAGCGATCGTAATTTCAGTTTTATATGCAAACAAAACATGACTTTCTTAATAGCTTTTCTTGTTTAAAACCCCAATGCACTATTCGAAATCAATCTACGTAGTAAGAACCCAAAATTATGGCTCCGTTTGACATGATTGCACCATAATAATTATCTTAGTATCCCAAAAATGGAACACAATTAACTTCCCCACAGTGCTTAATGAGTGTTGATGAGGTAATCCTTTGCTTAACCATTCATTTGATTTTAATCTCAATATGAAAATGATAAATTCAAAGTTACTTTCTTCAAAGTTACAAATAAGACCAAACTTTCTTTTTGATTTTTTAGGTTATCTAGTACTTTTTATGGTTCGACCCTGAAATGTCAACTCAACTTCGCTTTTACTGCTTTCTAAACATTCGCAACACCCATCTAGTGGCGTCCTTTTCCATACTTCTATAAACAATTTATTGATGAGAACCCGTTGAAAGCTGACGTCTGAGGATGAAGTGTCACCTCATCTATGCACCTTATCAGCGATTGCCAAGACCGATAATTTTTGGCTCTGGGTAGTGTGCATCTTTTATGACTTTGATTTTCTTGAAAAATGAAAACGCAACATCCAATCGTTGGACTGTTTAATATAATGAAGAAGAGTCATGTAAACTATGGAAAGGTTCAAATAAATCAATGTACAAACTTTTAAATAAAATTGTTTTCAAAGATAAGTACTCAAAACGTTTAACATGTTCTTTACTACCCGTAATGAAAGCCATAATATAACTATTACAAGCGCTCACACTAAGGAGGAGTATTATGAAAAAGAGATCCGAATACTCCATGTTAAAAAATAAGGCGAGCTTTCGAAGATAGAGAGCTTTTCAATACTACGACCTAGGTTAGTGGAGCGATCATTATTGTGCATTCTTGATCATTATTGTGCATTCTTGACAACAACTGACATCGTAGATGTCAGTTGTTGTCTTTCAATAATTTTTGAGAGAATTTTGTTGCGCATTTCTCTGCATCTTGGTCTTTATGTCTTATTTCCAACATGTTTTTCTTAAAAGCACCATTGCATCGAAAATATTATGACCGAAGACCGTTGAATGCGGAGTTTATTCGAATTTTTGTGCTTGTAAGTCATTATGCTGTGGTTCAAATGTACTCCACCCATCTGTAAGCTATCCGTGGGCAACATCTAGTTTTCCCCTTCTGTCAAAACCAATAGTGTACGTGTATTCATCAAAGCATACTTTAAATTAGATTAAAGAGAATAGACTGGTTAAAAAAAAATGCAGGTATCCGAAGTTTGCAAAGTTCTATGGACAAAGTTTTCGACTTTTGTGAATAATAATGCCCAATAACGCCCAATTTTGTTGTCATGCTGCTATGTATGATGGTTATTGTGTCAAATTCGTTGTCAAATTCCCCTTTTTGTTTCACTTTTCTACACAGTTTTAAGGGTATATTTGGAGGAGAGCTTTTCTATTTATCTATGGTTCGTCCGGCGAATGTGTTTTGTTTGTATATTTCCATGTTTTCATGTAGCTTCAAAATTTGCCCTTACTGTTTTGTAAGGACAAATTTAAAATAAAAAATTTAAAATTTTTCCGTCACAGTTTTCCAAACTTAAGCTGGTATTTCTAATCAGGTGTTTTGTAAAATTCACAACGTATTATCATAAAACGCAAAACCATCTAGGTTTATTAGTAATTTTCAAGCTGATTTATGTCTATAGATAAACTCATTAGAATTCCCTATGTGTCCTCAACATACTCCGGTTAGTCGTAAAAAAATTCTTTACCATAGTAAACGATAGCATTCGAAACTTCATGGCTGATAATCTCATGCTATTTAAAATAATAAAAAAAAAATTGTTTGGCAAGGCAAATAAAAAAATATATAAAAAAAGTTAAAATAAGTCCCACATAATTATCTGCTTGATGATTGCTGATTCACGATTGATGATTGATGGTTATGATTGATGATTGATGACTGATGACTGACGATTGATGAATGAAGCTCAATTATTTGTGCTATGCTTATTTGTTCAGAATGAAGTATGGAGCACTCATTTGTTCGTGTTTTAAAGTGTCATTAGCATCTCGACATATCTCTGCAAAATCACAGTTACAATTTGATTTTCAAAGAAATGACACTCTATGATAGTTAATAGAGAGATTGTTCATTCAAGTTCATGAAGGGTCCTTATTTCATTCATATGGAGTGAACCAGACTCAAATTAAAATATTAAAATTCAGTTTATTGTTGGCGAAATTTCGAAGTCCGAAGTTTTATTGTGTTTGGTTCCACCGGGCCCTACTGCGTATTTGCTGAGAACGCATTTCAGCTATTTGTAGCCGTCATCAGCCCTCGCTTGGAGGATAGTAAAAAGTCATATCGTGGGCGTCTGGCACAGTTACAAAGGCAAGAAACTTTGCGGTGAGCAACTGCATACCATCTTGTCTCTGAGCCATCTGTCCTAGTTATCGCGAGGTTGCTTCTAGTAGAGCTGTTTGCAAAAGAAAGAAGTCGAGCTTTCTTACGGGGAGAGAGGCGGCAGAGGCAAAAATTGTTATTAACGAAAGAAGAAGGACCTTACTTTTGTGGCAGTAAATGTGAGTACATGAAGCGAGTGGCACACGGTTCATCAGTGGTTCTGCAGAAAGCATAGTGAGCCTGATTATTACCTCAATCAACCACTCAGTGGGCATGGGAAAGGGAAACCGATTTTCTAAACATGCCAATATTATTATATCAATCCTTGTTAAATTATATCCCCTATCTTCTTATCCTTGAAGTTCTCAAGAAGCCGTTATCTAAGAATTAATAATTTCACAAAATTATTTCAAATTCCAAATCCGAAAAGATTCATAATTTCCACGAAAATACGCAAATGCCCTGCAAAATAATCCGAAATAAATGAAATTGCATGAAAAACTGCTGGAAAAAAAGGAAACAATAAAGTCGAAAATCTACATACACAATATAACGGCTTCTGAAATATATGAATGTAGCGCATGCTACCAGTAAGAAAAAATAAAAATATTTTCTATACTCTGAGTTAAACGATTTATCGTTCTATTGTCCTCCATAAATTTTGGGAAATATAAGAGTAATCCTTAATATACACCTGTGGAGCGTTTGCCGGTGGATAGCAAGCTTTGTAGGAACTTCCCGAAAAGCATAAAAAATCAATAAAGTCATAGTGGCAAAATTTGATGAAAAGGACAAGGCTGACATGGGAATGAATGAATATTTGCAGATCGTCATCTCGTAAATTGGTATCATTCATAAGCTGACTTTTTCTTTGAAGGACATGTTTTATTTATGAATGTACTTTGTTGAAAATCTGTTGATTCTCCACTGTTAATAAATTTGTCAAAACATAGAAACAAGCCTTACCGCCTACAGGATGATCTGATTAGCAAGATTTTAAATGTAATGCAGAAAGGATAACGTTTGCACAGAACATATTTTGTTGATTGTATATTTCCGGACACATGCTGAATAAATGCTACTACCAAGGTAAGCTTCAGCGAACCTATGAAACAGGAAATAACACAATTCCTTTGGAAGGACCTGTCTAAATCTGATTTTTATTTTATAAAAATTAATTGAAATAATCAGTCGCAGCTTTTTGCTCTTTGTGTTCTATGAGTATTTTGTTATCGGTGAAACATAATAAGGAACGCTTCAACTAGTACGCTATGTGGTCCTGGTTTATATATCGCCTGGCTGATCTAACTTTACCACTTCCGCTTGCGTGAAAACTCGTTTCATGACAATTCCACCGCTCCTCCGTTGTCTATGATGATAGACAACGATGGAGCGATGATATGCCTTGTCTCGTCCATGTAAATAGGTTCGAGTCAGGAGAACTTCCGTGAGCTGCCAAGTTTCCGCAATCTTTACTACCCTACTGTGCCTGATCTTAGCGCTGTTGGTATCCATGCGAAGGAACTACCGGGGAAAGGTACCTCTAACCTGGTTCATGCCTCACATTAAGACGATATCAAACTGGTGAAACATTTTTGTTGTTGAACGAATTCACTTGCTCACAATTAAACTGCAGACTTGCCGTCCCAGGATCTCCGCGCTTCATTGATAGCCTATAAATGAGTGTAATGATATCAGCAACTAAGTGCCCATATTTACCTGTCAGTCCTTAATTTCTCGGAAAAATTCCTTTACCTTATGCGATATGGCCAGTTATTGAAACAGAGATACGAAAACGCGAGACTGGTCTTCCAAGTATCTCGCAGCTCATTTATCCTTTTAATATTTCGCCTATGCTCAAGAGTTATCGTGCATCTTTGCTTTTTAGTTCGATGACTGTCATGCATTGTTCTCTGTAGTCTCCTTGCCTCGGTCTCTTTCGATGTCTGCAATTTCCATAACTTACACGTATAAATAAAAAAAATATTTTTCGAGGAAAACACACTACTAAGACCTGTCATGGAATCACAAGATACGACAGGTGACGTTCAACCACCGCCAAATGTTAACTTGTTTATAACCTTTGCCTGAAAAATCGATCAGTATACTTCCATATTGGGTTGGTTGTGATCGAAGTCTTCACATATCCTCCAGCTTATGCCCCCCTTCCCTCTCCAATTCTTCGGCCTTTATCCATTATCTTTATCTTTTACCCATAAGTACGAAAATTCATCACCTTCCCTCGCAAAGCTTCGTTATGCGTCTATATCTTGTCTTACTTGTAGTCCGGGCAGGGAAAATTAAGGCATCCGGGATACCTTAATTTTCCTGAATTGGATCTTTTTCACTGCTGTTTGATTGCATTTGTTGGAACCTACTGACATTCTCCTTGCTAAAGTATCCTTGCTAACCTTGCTAGACTGTCCACTCATGGCCTCTTTCTTCCTCTTTTTCTCGTGATCTGGTTTCATTGGGCGACTCGTAAACCTTTTGATATCCTAAAATAGACTCAGCAATAATTGCCTGTTCTGTCTTCAGCCAACTACATCTGTAAGTGACATTGTAAGGTTAAACATTCCGTGAAAACCATTCGATCCCATAGTATGCAAGGGAGTCCATCTGAAAAAGAATTTTCGAACTCCATTTGTGTTTTTCCCTAAAAGTCCTTTGTTCTTCTTTTGGGTTAGGCCAAATTGCTCAGCTTAGCCGGCAAGAATTCCTGTCATTCTAAAGCGTGACTTGCTGTCTATGGGCTGTTTTATCTAGTTCCCTTTTCAGTGTCACCAGTGGCAATTTGACAGTGTCTATTCTGGTGTCAATTCGGTCGCCTGATCTACCCTTTGCTAGCTCATCTGTATTTTGATTTCTTCCACAATTTTGTGTCCAGAGACCCATGCTGAATTGTTGGACCCACGGACCCATATCTCCTCGATTTGTTTCTACATTTGAAGCTTACTTCTAATTTTATCCTAGCTGTCAAATAGTTTGATTCATTTGCATCTGTATTTGCCTTATGATCACTTGGCTCTGAACAAACTGAACAAAATCGATTCTGTATCTCTCAATTTCAGAGTTATTTTATTGGTCTTCTGTCAATGATGAAGTAACTAAGCATAGGTGGTGATAAAAGATCAGGTCTTATCAGCTGAAAGTTCAAGATAGAAGCAAAATATGACTTGGAAACGAATCATTTCATGTTTTGAGATCCTAATAAAAAGGTTTTATCACTGCGAAGAAATAAATAATTTAAATAATTTAAAATAATTTTTACAACTGTAGGTTACCTAAATATTTATCATATCATTATAATTATGTTGACGTTTACTGTGAATGTTCACTAATCTTTATTTTTATTTCTTCTTTTCAGGTAAGATTGCAACATAAATTTTGTCATGTTTCGACACCTTTTGACAACGGGCAAAAGTCAGTGAGTTTTTAAATTTGATTTAAATATTTTTTAAATTGGATGCTCAGTGTAGTCTTGCCGTATTCGACGTGATTTTGAGGACTTTGTATAGCTTTATTGTATATCGTCTGAACGTTAACCTTTGTTCTACCACGAATATTTCTTTTCTACATCTAGAGATCATCTCAATCAGTAAATCTTTTCGATTTTGATCTACTATAACTTTTATGGGAATGTCTTATTTTAACTTTTCTTTGGATTGAATAAATTTAATACGGATTTACCGTTAGATTTTATCGATAGAAATATCCAAAATGAAAGAACAATGCTTCGATCCTTATTATCAATCATGATCACATCAATCATTATCAATGACTAATCACTATCAATTTATATTCGTCTTTGAACTTTTAACGAACTTATCAGGTCGTTCAAATTAATTTTATCTGAAAAAAAAAAGGGATGACGTCTAGGTCAAAGGCGGTCTTACAAGTCCTTAACTAAAATATCTTATCCGGTAATGATGTTTTAGTTCAACGAGACCTGATGAATTCTGAAAATTATAATTCGCTTAAAGTCAAGCATGATAGTGTCAAAATTTTGGCAAGCGTGATACTGTCCATGGCACAAGTTTAAAATTGACAAATGACATTTCCTATAAACAATAGAAAAATGCGAAATTAGCTTGGTACACTCCAGCGTTTCGAAACACCTGCTTCGATTTAAATTTGGATAATTTACTATACATTACATACTTTACACGTGTATTCTCTAAAAGAAAGGTGAGAAAACTCAAAAGATCCGAACTTAAATTTCCCGAAATCAAGTTTTTTGAATTGGCGGACACGATTTAAAAAACTATTGGATCGATCAATCTGAATGTTTAACATGTTGTTGGTGCTATGGCTGCTGATCGCCTGAGTCACGTTGTCAGTAAATAAATTTTCCGATATCCAGCCGATTTTCTAACCTCAAAAATCGATCTTTAGTATGGCCACCATTTTGTAATTTTTCGGCGGGAAAAATTATTCTAGTTCCCGCGATAGCCACTCAAGCAGGGATGAGTTCTCGTTTTTTCTGTTTCAAGCTCAAAAAATCATGTCCGCCATCAATTTTGGGCATTTTTTTGAAAAATTTGTATAATCCAAAAAACAGCTTCAAAAATTCTGACTGCCTAAAATGTTAATAAATTTCTGTGCAAAATTTCAAAACGATATTTTCGTTCCTTCTATGCAGAAAAATCTTTGGTAAAAAGTGTTTTTTGTTTCAAAAATTGCAATCTAAAGGCCCCGAAAAAGGCGCGAAAAAATGTCAGCTACCGATGACGTACTACCTTCAGTGTTACGTCGAGACACCTTGCAGCTGTCAGAGAACTCATTGAAAGAAAAAGTGGCATCAATCTACCGTAAAATACTAAGGGAACAATGTTTTGTATAGGAAACGCGCCCACCATTTTGTGGTATCACATTGAATTTTGAATAATTTCGGCAAATTGGAGTCCAAACTTTGCATATCTAAACAAAATACACACTTCTTGCTGGTTTACTAGATGGAAGGCAAGCTCCCTTGCAATGCGTTTTGACATGCGATTCAACGGGGATTTACCATTACAACTCTCGAATTGAAAAGGATTAGTGTGGAGTGGAGAAGAATTCGAGAGCCAGGACCGTCAACATGGGTGAAAATGCATTGCACTGTCCGTGAACGGCCTTCGTACAGTTCCTTGTTTTCCTTTTGATCATGTGATTTCTCTATGTTCGGGAGCCTGAAGGAGTGATTTGCAGAGACCAGTTTTCAATAGATTGAGAAGTTTAATCCAGTGTTAGCTGTCGGAGTCTAATCAAAGGCAAAAAAGAAATGTCCTCTGTGGTAATAAAATTCGTTAGGCAATTCTTCAACATCGCAAATGAGAAGTATTTCATAATCCTTCACCTGTCAGCAACAATTTTTATATTAGAAACAATACCATCTTAATAATTGGGAAAACGAACCCTGTGTACAAACAAAGATCAAATGTACTTCAAGTAACAGGAAAGGACTAACCCAGCAGTTTCCAAGCAATGCTGCGTCTTATTCTGCTACGTTTAATCCTTTCAATAAAATTATTCCAAGGACCGATTTTATCGTAAAACGACTGAAATTGTAATAACCTTTTATCAAATTGCCAAGCAGAAAGTGCGTCTTTTCCAGCTCGTGTCGAACGATTCATTTTCCTGTTGAATTGGAAGGTTTTTTAGAAATAAACACAACGTCTTAGGTCCTTATATTTCATGGCATATACCCACACCTTTTCATTTTACCTTTTGCAACCAAAATAAATTCGATCAAAGGTCGGAGATAATTCACATTCCTTCTGCCGTATCCTAAATAATACATGAGCAAAAATAATAGACGTTAGGCATTTGAGTTAGCTTTTAATGGTGTGATGATCATCCCGTAATGACCATCTTTACCTCCAATTTCTATTCATGAAATTTCACTCTGTACGCTGCCAATGTAAATTAAATCCTGTCAAGGGTGTTAATGTTAAGGGGTTTTGAAATTTTAATCAAAAAAGCTCCAACGTGAACCCCCGAACACGATTGGTTAGGTAGGAGTGTGTTAATGAAGACTGATGGAATAGTTGAGCGCTCCTTGGAAGGGTTTCAGAATTTCAACAAGAAGTGGATTGAACAGGACATGGAAGGAAAGGAAATGCGAAGTTTACGAAGAAAATTCAAAGTCATTCGGTGAATTCCAGATGTTTGACAAAGTCCTTTTTCATGGAAGTGTTTTGTAAGCGATTAGATCTCAATGGTGCTTTGGTTAATTTATCGAAAAATTTCCTGTCCCATGAAATTTTGCACGTGCTTTGAATCGATAAGGTTTACCTTAATACGACTGGATGAATGATACGATGTCCTTAAAACATTTCCTCAGGCACTTGAAGGACACAAATAGTAGGGATTAAGTAAGAAAGTATAAATCAGTAGAATTTATCTTAATATCTTTTGCGCTGCAAGAGGAAGGATAATTATTTTTGACGGGCTATAATTCTGGGTCTTAAATCAGCAAGCTCGATAGGGAAGATCCCTTTACTTAAAGTATTGCTTCAGTATCCGTCGTCGTGGTTCTCACGCTTTTTCTAGTCAATTTCAACTATCTACTCCACACATTGTTATGCAGCAACGGAAAAAGGAAAGCAACAAATCCTACTCAACTGCATGTCTCAACACCACAAACACGTCTGTCACTTATGGCTAACCATAAACATGCCCGGGAAAATCCAAATGATAACGACCAGAAGCAGTTTAGTATCCCGACCCAAATATGCTTTCAGCCGTATAGGTTGTCGTTGATCACGAAATAATTGAAACCATGCTACAACCAGATTAAAGGAACCTTAAACGATGCCCCAAGGACACGTTAGAAACCCTTCTTACTTAAAAAGCTTATGTAGCCAAGCACACACTCTCTCGCTTCACGCTTTTCTCTTTGCAGCGTTTCACCACTTCACCTTTAATTCAGGCCCATTTCCTGCGGGTGCCATCTTCAACCCACTTTCACACTTTGGTTAACCAAAAAGCAATTATTAAAGTCTCATGACTTACATGCATTCGTGAATATTTCAGTTTAACAGGATACGAAATCTGGTCTTCTCTAGTTTTTTTTTTTTCTTTACAAAAGTATACTTCGTCAAGCACGAGCAAACCAGGAGTTGAAAAATGCCTCCCACCTCTTGCATTTTAACATGGCTCGTCCTTCTCAAGAAACATTTAAAAAAAAATGGAGAAGTTATTGGCTGGAGGTTAAACATTCTCAACAATTTAGCGTGTATTCCGAAACGGGCAATTTTTTCATCGTTCTTCGGGCAGAATGTGTCCTTGAGGAACTTTATGTTTGCGAATTAAATAGATGGTATTGGTGTTTCGTACTTTTAAGTACCGCCAAATGGATTTTAGATGTCTCCGGCGATGGTTGTTATTTATGGTTGGTTGAGTTGAATTTTCTATTGGATGGGAATTGTTTGGAGGATTTCGTGCAATAATAATGGATAAAGGTCCTGTGGTATGGGAATGTATCTGTTGCGAAAATCGTCCGGAAAGACGCAATCTGCATTTTATTGGGGCTCAGTTTGGTCACAATGTTATGTTTGCCGTGGGAAAATTTCAGTTTTGAGAATGTTGTAGTGTGGGAGTGGTTTCCTATACCTATACCTCTAATTTTTTTAATCTATACTGAAGGCTCGTATTTTCAAAATTATAGTTAAAACACATGGGGAAGCGCCAACCATTTAGCGAATATTTGTGCACAATGTTAAATCATATCCTTTAAAAAAATAGTAGTAATAATAGATTTACAAAAACGAAAAGCACAGGTTATAAAAGTAATTTCTTACAATAGAACTCTTCGTCCACGTAGCACTGACAAAACGACATTACGACATCCTGAGTGCTTCGCCCTGTATCATGGGCGCACCATGTGTCTAGTTGACAAGCTGCATTTGTGTTGTCTCCTCCTTCCTGTTAGTAGAACTGTTAGATGTAGCAACATAGTGCCGGTGTCGTCCAAGAGGTGGCGCCACTCGTACAAGCGCAACAAAATATGTTCGAGAACTTTTCCGACATACTGTGTAGACCAGCGTTTCCCCAATATAGTCCGGCCGTCAGTTTTCTCGACGAATACCTTATCCCTTGTTGGTCCAGACGAATCACATGGCCAGCCCAGTGCAGCTTCCGTTGAGCCCGTTGAGACTTCCGACTCTTCAAAAATTTCATACAGCTCTCGGTTGTAACGAATTCGCCGTTAAACCCCGTCCAGCTTCGCTCAAATAATCCTCATCCGAACCCGTCGCTATTTAATATAATATAAATATTTGACAGATGCTTGGGTTTGAGTCCATGTTTCACACCCCTAGCACAGCACAGGACTTATCACAGATCTATATCCCTGTAGCTTTGTTTTCCTGTGTATGCAGCTGGTCGATAGAATCGTCAGAACTGAATAAAAGGATTGATTTGTGCGTTTTACTCTTCGGCGTATTTCGTTTGTTTCTCGTTTTTTTGACGTCTAGATACATATACACCCTCAATTTGGAATACTGTATTCGCCAACTGTGGTATTTTGAGTATTTGAGGTAATTTGTCCTCGACTGCGCTATGAGCTTTATTTTCTGCTCCTCGATTTGTAGCCCTACTTGTTTTGCTTCGCTGTGGAGTTTCAGAAAAGGGTCTTTGGCGTTATATGCTTTTTCTTTTGATGCTGCTAAAACTAAAAATATACCTTTTTATACGTGTCTGGAAGATTGCACCATTTTAAACGCAATGGTCATGATTTTGTTACTTGAAGTTTTTGCTTAGATAATTTACATGAATGTTTTGGATTCTGTTTTTTCGTATTTTTGACAGTCTCTGCTAGTTTTTGAGTTCGGTCAAATCTTTGACAAATATCAAACAGTGAAACAAATTTAGACCGTTGTGTTTGCAACGATATAAACGCCAGGATACTTTTTATATCTTTGAAGCTAATGCATGTGTTGAAAACCCCGTACCGTAGTTAGCTCCGTGTCATCACCGTTTTTAAAATATCAGAAAAAGTCTTTTTGCTCCAAAAATGTGCTGAAGTCTGTCCTTTTGCTGGAATCATCAATATATCCCGTAAATTCAATTAAAATTCTAGTACTCAATGTGATTGCGTCCTTGTATACTACTTTACAATATTCTTTTGACATCGGAAAGGAAGGATAACTCATTGAAGTAATCCACCATCTTATAAACTCAAAATTTTCCAAAATTTTTGACTGAAAAACAATGATAAATTGTAGAAACTTTGGTAACACTCCAATGAAATTATATACTTTTTTATTATAGTTAATAGTTATTTATAGCGTTTCCTTGTTATGTATCAAAAATCAAAAACAAAACAAAAATAACAGTATTATAAAAATTTCCAGTTTTTATGAAGGTTATGCACTGTGTTGTCCTTTTTTATCTTTCATCATTGCTACACACGATACCCAGCCATTTTGAAATATCAGTCAATTCGAATACAGAAGTGCAAACTTGAGTATAGACAGACAGAATAGATAGACAGTTTTACCAACAACGCACGAACAGATCGCATGCTGACTACGTTGATATACTGAAATGAAAACATATTCTACATGCTCTGAAAGACAACAATGATATCCAAATTCATTCTTATGTAGGGAGGACAGAGAGGTTTGCTGATAAGTTTTACGAGTATTACGCTATTTCCCAAAGACAAACGACGAACAATATCAAAGAAACAATGGTAGTAAGCCTTCAGCAATCTTCCTGAAACATTGTCAATTTACCTTTCGAAGTTCTCGTAAAAGCAAAACAAACAACTGAGCAACTTGAGAAACTCAAAAATGGTAAAGCCTCTTTACTCCATAGAATACCAAAGATAGCTATCAAAATTCTTCCGAAAAAAAGGGATTATGTTGATTTGGTTCTCATTCAACGCCCGGCAAAAAATATCGCACCTTCCGAATTGATGAAAACATACAAGATGCATCTCTATACTGAAGCCCTACTGGTGCAGATCAGCAAAATTTTAGAAGAAACAGGCACACAAATTGCCGGGGTTTGAACAACTTTTTGGGAAGCCAATCTTGGACAGGCTAGTGAGTCGGTGAAAGACATTAATATCCAACCAAATTTTCAATTTGACTTCAGGCTTGACAACAGAATGCATGCTATTACTTAACTCTGAAGATATCAGAACAGCCCTGAATATAAAAGAGTTGACTGACGATGACGTTGAAAAAGCCTTTCATACTGTTTGACATGACTAATTACAACATAAGTTCAAAGAGTTACAGTACCCCACCATACTTGCATAAACTAATTTCATACTATCTGTGAGATAGAACATGCCAGGGGAAAGTTTAAGTGTCTAATTCCACTACGAAAAAGATTCCTGCTGGTGTTCCACAAGGTTCGTATCGCAGTCCCACACTTTTTAATCTTTGCAGATCTGCTTATTTACAAACGAAAACTGCCAGCTAGCAATCCTCCAAAATATTATAAAGCCAACGCTCGAGATGAGCTAGGGAAACTTAATGGGGACGACAATGTTAAATTTGGTTCCTTTGCTCTTTTATAATTATATGACATTGTTTAATTCATCTCTGGTTGATGGGGGACCAAGGTTTACTTGACAACGAAAATAAAAATTCTTATTGCAAATTCATTGGTACAAGAATTTATTTATAATAAAATTCTGAACTCACTGCATGTTAACCGCTAAAGTGCATACAGAAGCTTATCTTTATTATTTCACAAGATTATCATTCTCAAGGCCGAATAACAATACGTGATTCTTTTGTTTCGTTATTCATTCTATAAAATTTATTGCATGGAATTCTCTGTGCAGCTTTTTTCGTATGCATATTTCTTTTGTCAAAGATCTCCATCCATAAAATGAATTATGGATTGTTAGTTCTATTTGCATCCATGCATATTTACTGGCTTGCAATTTATATTAGTATGTCGAAATAATATGAAAAAGTGCATACAAGAGACGTTTCTATCTACCATTCTGTATGTTTTCTATCTTACTTCATCGTTATTATAAAATTCTTCAAAGTCACGACTATGGTGCAGATAGAAAAAATAGCCATCTTTAGATTTTTGCAATGAAGTCGGAAAATTATTGTTATTCAAGTCAATTTTGGAGGAATTTTTTTGGCGATTTTAATAAATCTATTTTATTTCTGGCTGCCCTTAGATTTCCTCATCCTTTGTAAGGTTCAATGGGTATAAACGAAGGCTTAAGGTCAGGGATAGACCAAGGACCCATCAGTTTGTTTTTGGCGAACAAAGAAGATCTCGTAGGACTCAATTTGTCCAAATCTGATTTCACGAAACTCATCTTTACTGATCTCTCAATGTCTGGTCAAAATGGCGTCTTAGCTGTCCCCACTCCTCCCTTCTTAAATGCATGACTTTCCCTTCAACAGATTCTGAAAGAGGACCAACCAAACGATCTGAAAATCCCTCAGGTGAGCTAAAAAATCTCCTGAAAACAATCAAGGCAAGTCTCGATACAGCAAACATTGTCTCAATCGATACCAAGGCTAGTGAATTTTCTGCTTCAAGGATTCGTCATGATTTTCAAAAACAATGCTCCAAATACATTCTCTATCAGATTGTTCATAATAAAAGCTCATATCATGACCAGGATTCGTCCAACTAAACAAGTATCAATATTTATTCAACCAAATTTAGTAACCTAAACGCATTTAAATCAAAATCGTAAATAAAAACGATCGACATTCGAACATCGACTCGTTCTCATTCATTGAATGGAATTCAAATTTATGAATTCACGCTCAGGAATAATAATTTGCGATAAATCGTGTCCATAAATCATCGGCCATTGATTCCAAAGAGTCCACAGCTAGAGGACATTCATGGGAATCTAAATACTGTTTCGAATACAATTGCTAGTGGTTAAAAATTCGTTAATACAATATTTGTACAATTTAAAATATTCCCATTGAAATAAAGGACTGTATGGATACACCATCTGTTCCATCATGGTTAAATTTTCGTGGAGAATTGTGTCCTTTCGCACGAATAGATTCTATCGCTAACAAAAACGTTAATAGCATGACCGAAATCCATTCAATCCACATAATTTGCCAGAGAATTCAATGCGAACAGACCAAAGGATGTTTCTTTGTTGCGGCAAGCTGGTCTTGCTCTAGTAAACTACAACACATTATCCATTTTGGTCCTGAATAGCTGATGGAAACTGTACAGCTTTCACGGAACCATATGATACGAAAGTAGTGATGGTACCTCATGCAATTATCCTTGAATGACCGAACATGCTACTGAGGTCATCACTATCCTAGCTGATTGCTTCTCCTTGGACTACTTTTAACCATCAGGCGTTGAAATGAAGGCTGGAATATAAATTTACAATGTAAAAGCATTTTCGAAAGATTACGAGAGTAGCACTCTACGAGCAACAATGAGCAATCGAAATCTATAAAGGTCTGCCAGTTGTCAGTAGTGTCCACTTTTGCTTCCTCCATGCTATATGGAAAATTAATGGAGTTTAAAGGATTGGATGCCATGGACCACAAAAATAACAACCAGTAACAGCTGATAAAAGTGAAGAATAATTTATGGGCATAGTGATGGCGGTTGGTCCTTTAGTATGCAGAAGTATAAAATATTGATTCTGTTGTGCATCGACAGCGACCTGCCCGTTTTTGAAGGGTGTTGAAAATTTCCTATTAAGCTGGAAAATTTTCTACCTGGTGTGTATATTTATGAACCTAAGGTAGTTTGTGTTGTTCCACCAATTTAATTGTCGAGATATGGGTCTCTAGTCCTTAAAGTTGGATTTTGAAAATCGGCTTGAAAGTCGAGTCCAAATATAAACGAGTGACCACATCGTGCGTAATATTCCTGATTTCTACTTCTGAATCCATGTTAACAAATAGGAAACTATAAGCCTGGTAAATATTTCTGGTCGTATAATTTCACGAGAAAATTTCAATCCTTTCAAACCCTAAGATACCATTACAAGCAGACGAAATGAAGGCATGTCGAAAGTGGTCTTAGTCGAAATATGACATCTGGTGGTATCTTTGATTCCTTGCTTTGAAATCCACATTGTTGTGCTCTCAATTCCACTCTTAAGCTTAATTTATGTCGAAAAACAGTTGATACTAAAGCCTCGGCGCTAAGATGTATCAAGGCAATTCACAATGTGATCAAATGTTACTGTACGAAAATTTGGAGCATGAAATTTCAAAAGTTTTGCAATACAAGAACGATGTTGCCATCGTGGTAAAAAGGGCCCATACAGCATTGACCTCTCAGAGGTAACAGCTCTAACTGTCTAAGTCGACTTACGATGTCATTTTATCAGAAAATTTTAGAACCTATCCACTATCTTCGTCAATTGAGTTCGACTAGTACATCCTGGGCATTCCTACTGACCTTTGTCCCTCCGACTACTTGTGAACCTTTCCTAGATATCCGCTCGTCAAAAATGTATCAAACTCTTTGATGCAAACTCCGCCGACATCGTGTCAGCACAGGTCATCCCAGACAGCGTCCTCGGGGAAGTCTATAAGGAGCTTATCAACAGATTCCGCCTAGGCCTTACATGGTACCTAACAAGGGTGCTGTGTGGCGAGCCACTGGAGACTATCGCTAACGCAACTTCATCACCCGCCCAGATCCCTGTCGCATCAGAGGAAATCAAAAAGACTGCAGTCATAATACCTTTCTGTCTCTTCGAGTTTTTGGGTATGCCAACAGGACTCCAGAATGCGACACAATCTATGCAGCGCGTCATCAATCACGTACTCAGGAGGTTGGGTTTTGTACGCATATACCAAGATTACCTACTCGTTCACTTGGAAAGTCACGAGGAGCATCAAATCCATCGAACCGAGCTCTTTACAGTTCTCAACGAGACTCGACCGAGACACCCGATGGCCACAAGCGATACCATTCCAGGACAGCAAGGCGCCCACTATCGCTTGTGCGCTATTGGATGGCTGAATCTCCATTGTTGGACAGGGAGCTCAGCTCGAAAGCAACGTGCTCGCTGGTTGCGCTCGTCTTTTTGAAGCAAAGCATGAACACACCATGCCATACCATCTACAAACCAAAGGTACTGTTGAGCGTATTCACCGTACGCTCTAATCAGGGCTCAAGTGCACCCCAAAGACGCCCTGGACCAAGGCACTACCGTCGGTATTTTTTGGTCTCCGTATAACCTTCAAAGAGGATTCAAAAAGGAGATTGTTTTCGGCACGTCTCTGTGTGTACTGGGAGAATTCATTGCTCCCCAGGGCCCTTCTAGCAGTCCCAAGGGCTTCTTCACTGATCTTCGGCGCCTTTTTCAAGCCATTTGCCTTGTTCCGGCAGCTAGACACGGCAGCCATCGGCGGTCTTTCGCAAAATTGACGTAGTCCGCAAGCCTTTGGAGCCACCCTACGCTGCACTGCATAGAGTCATTAAGAGGGTGGACGGCCACTCATACGTCCTATGTGCTAATGGAGTCGCAAAAACTCTTTCAATTAGGCAGCTCAAGCCAGCCTACCTCGCCACGTTGGAGGGCTCGGAATGTCCTCCTCAGCTAGCTAAAAGACACCTGCGGGTATTACTGCTTGCACAAAACCCTTGCTCGGGCCGCCCTTCGACGTCCGTTGCCCAAAAATGGATAAAAAGTTTGAAAAAATTGTATTGGGCAATTGTCATGTGGCAGTACGTTTTATTACTGAAGAATTAGAGGTCTCGATAGCATATGCTCTTAATATATAATTGATCACGGACGCACAAAGCAAATGCGACTTAAAATTTCGAAGAGGCCATTAAAATTTTTCCAGGAAGATCCTGATCGCTTTTCAGCTCGATTCTCAACAGCAGATGAAGCATGTATTCAATATTACGACCCTGACACAAGGCAACAATCGATAGTAAGCGAAAGAAATTCAAAAACATTGTTTATCGGTAAGATAATAGACACTTTTTTTGGAACAGGAGTTGTATGAATTGATTTCTTAACTATTGATCCATTATAACAGGAAGTGTATACGTAGATGAAATAAAAAAAATTATCACAGAATTTGTTAAAAAAACGCAAAAAAGTCCTTTTCCATCCAGGCAACGCACCGGTGCACAAATCTTCAGTTGCCATGATAGCGATCCAAAATGCTGGTTTCGAAATCCTTGGACATGCACCATATTCACCAGACTTGATTTTCAGGGATTTTTTATTTATTTCCTTACCTTGAAAAATATTTAAAAGGCGAAAATTTGAGGATAATTAAGAAGTAATATCAGCTGTAAAGGATTTTGTAAGTGCCCAAGCAGAAGACTTTTTTAAAAAGGGAATACTAGGTCTGCGAAAAGGAATTTCGAAGTGTTTTAACTTAAAGGGCGATTATAATGAAAAAGATAATTATGTCATACTTAACTTCTCCCTAACAAAGACATTCTCATTTCTTTTTGAACACCATATTGTACAACATATGACATATAATTTCCCTAATTTGCGTAATAATATTACAATCTTTTGTGATTTAAATTTTAACAGTCAAATACTAGGTGAAACAATGAGCTGACTTTTGAATTGGGGAATTATGCTAGTAGTTTTCCCATTTATCATTGGCAAGTAAAAATAATGTTTTTCCTGGACCAGACAAAAACAAATGGAACACGATTTGAAAAACGTTTTCTTCGTGCCAGTACAGCCCTTTTGGGCTCTTCACTTTCCCTTGCTCCACTGCCCCAGTCTTAGCCAATTGACCGCGTCCTCCTGTTAGAAGATCTCAGAAGTTTTTCATTATTTTGTCGATTTGAGTTAGACCAGCACTTCCGAGTCTTTTCCACTGGCCTTCGTTGGTGTTTCCTACCTGCGAGTACTTTCCTAGATATCCTTATGTCAATAATTGGGGACACGTAACGGAATCCAGGTTTTTAAATCTTGGAAACTTGTAACCGCCGGATAAAAGTTAGGATTACATCCTCGAAAAAAAGTCTTTGTTTCCAGACAAAATTTTTGACATTTTGAATCAGAACTTTTGGCTTGGTTGAATGGTTGCCAATGCCAGTGTGCGTGATTTTCAAATAAAAATTTAATTTTTCAATAAAATAATAAAAAGCAATAAAAGCTGTGAGTGACATTAGAATAATACTTCAATTTGAGCTTAGTAATTTTTGGAAGTTTTGACAATGTTTTTGACAGCAATAATTTAAGTCAGATTTGTAGACGTAGAAACGTTTTTCTGCACGTTTTTAAAGGTGCAAATAATTACAAGATAATTAAAGCTCTGTGTAAAACTTACGAGGTTTTACCTTTTTCCTGGACTTATAACCTTTTTCAAAAGGTTATTGGGCTGCATTCAAAAACAGATAAAACCAATTGACGTATTTCATATTTATATTAGACAGCTTCACCCGTGACTTCCACTCGAGTCGGCAGCCGTTATCGACGAATCCAGGATTCACTCAATAAAAGGAGAACGCTATCAGTATTGAATCCTGTTGATCTGCTCTAAATTACTAAATCTCCAAACAAGTTAACTGAAACGAGCAGAACCCTAATTAGAAGAACTTTACCTTTTACCTTTGAAAATAGTTTCTAGATATTAGTATTTATCTACTACATCTGGATAGTATCCTAGATACCGGGATACTTTATTTCAACCCCTATTGCAGTACTACGCATAAACGTTATCCTTTACGATTGTTATGTTTGCTTCCCCGGCTTCAAGTGTCTGAGAACTTGCCAATGGAATGAAACCCAAAGAAGTGTTATTCTAATACACTTTTTATACACAAAGGACATACGCTTCTCTATCCGGACTCCACCTGTAACTTGATCCGAACAGAAAAAGATATTCACTCACTCATATTGCATTCGAGTACATCATTGTTGTGGTTCACACCTTCAGGACTAAAACATGTTTACAATAAAATTAGGTACAACCGACCACAGCTTAACTCCTGGATTGTGGAAAGCTTTGTGGTTGCGTTGAAATTCACCTGTCGGTTGATATGTAGTTGATATGTGTACTTACTTTGTAGAACGGCGTCCATCCTTCTTCTCATGATCGTTATTGTCGTTATTCTCAACACCACGGACTTTGAGGACGGCCGGAAGCATAAAATTAAATGCCTAAAGGGGGACATTAAAAGGCAAACTACGGTGGCTACTTATTTCACTTTAGCATTGCGTGTGTATTGTGGCTAGCAAGTGGCAAAGTGGAGTGGCAGAAACCTTAAACTTTATGAATGAAGTTGAAGATACTTAAATGATAATTGCTCTAAGGTTTGAAATTAAATATGGTTTGTTAGTTGTGGTCAGTTGAAGCGGAAGAGACAGGCAGGACGCTGTTTTTGTGACTGGAGATTTGTGACCATATTGTGCTTATCTAGATGCAATTTAATTACGGTTTGAAAAGTCAATTGCCTTGGAAGATTCCGAATGCTCTTGGAGTGGATTGATTTTTTTCAATATCCTTGTAAGGGGCGTCAAGGAAGTTCAAGCAAAAAGAGCATCTAGTTCAAAAGCAATCGCTTCCTTATTTGCTTCGATTGCATCAGGTGAAACAGCATCCTCTCATCTTACAACCAAAGGTCATCATCCTTCTTCACTCGTATGTAACCTGCGGGACAACATCTTTGCTTTCTTTTCAATCATAATAACATTAAACCCTATCACATTTCCGCTTAGATGCACAATTCCTTGCTTAATTCCAGCGAACCAACAAGGACGACATCTACGTTATTTGTTTTTACATTCTTCGTAGCTTTCCTTCATTTACATTCTTCAAATCGCGGTAAATCCACTTTGAAAACATTTGCAATGCAATACGTAGAGCTGATGGAGAGAACACTTCATGGAAGGATTCAGAAGTGAACCGACGTGATCGTGAAATGATGGGAAATGGAAAACTATAAAATGGCAGTAGTCGAAGAAGTAAGAAAGCTTCCGCAGCACTCGAGTGTTTACAAGGGCGAATACATAATCATTACGTTCACGTCATATTACTCGTGAAAGATGCGGATGGCTGGCAAGATGACGAGGACGATGATGGCAGGAAGCATAAAAGAAGTGCACAATCAGGAAAATTTTCTAATGGGATGCAGCTGGATTTTTCGCGGTAGTAAGGGAAGAGTGGAGGTGCCTTGGTGGTAGATTCCAGTGTAATGATTTGCAGTGTAAATGTTCTGGCTTCAGCGCGATATACCACCTACAACGGAGACGTTGTTTGTACGAAAACACTAGACTTTAATAC
Source organism: Stratiomys singularior (assembly GCA_954870665.1). NCBI lineage: Eukaryota > Metazoa > Arthropoda > Insecta > Diptera > Stratiomyidae > Stratiomys > Stratiomys singularior. Next base: position 27,078,488 of record OX940881.1, on the reverse strand, counting down.
TTAAGCTGGTATTCGGCTGCCTCTACACAAAAAGAAAATTCGTAATCCTGTAAAGAGGCGGCTTAGCATCACAAAACTACCTGGATAGTTTCAAAATTAGTCTTCGGAATACAACAAGGATGCTTTCTGAATGATAAAGAAGCAAAGCGAAGGATGAAAAGAAGCCTCAACTTCCTTCAAACCGCCTTTCGATCCACTTCAGCGATTCCATCTTAACAAAAAATATGAATTAGTCCTATAAGCAGTCGCCTCACCTTCAAACTTAATTTGAAGAGGAGACGGAAAATCCATATATCCCTTTCCGATTTGAAATCCAAATAGACCTTAAATGCCTTCACCACTCTGCCGTAGTAATTTACGAACAACCTTATCGACACTTGAATCCGAATATGTTCGTGAGTCAAACTTGAAATCCTGTAACAACGTCCAACGAGCCCTTATCATGCCTCGAAGAAACCTTTCAAAAGATGTCAACTCAATACATATTATCCATTTCGATACCTTCATCCAACCCAATTTAAAGCTTTAACAATTTTAAGTATATGCTTGTGCTTTTCCCGACAATTGAACTAATTTCCTTCGATGTTCGTCTTTGAAATATTCTCCATGTGTTCAGGCTTTGACTGCAAATAAGTTTTCCGATTGCTTCAAGACACTTGCGGAAAACCACTACTTAGAAGGGATTACTAGGTATTAGGCGCACGCTAATAAGTTAGAACAAGCAAAGGAACATTTTGCAAGTGCTTTGGTTATAAATTTAGGTAGACTTAGCTGGGTATGTAAATTGACTTTGTTAAAAGTAGTAAAATCAAAATTGTCCTGAAAAGAGTGCGCTGTGTAGTAAAATTGAGAAAATTGAACAAAAGAGTTTCAAAAATATAATTCCAAATAGTGATTTGTCCGTTGTTTGAATGTAATCAATTCGCATTGTACAATGTATCGTTTAAAACATATCCTCGTAACTTTTCAGCACGTCTAGGGGCATGACCTTAAAAATCCACGTCTCCAGGTTGCTCAAAATTCTAATCGCGTCGTCCAATTTCCAAATCAAAAAAAATTTTACGCTATCTTCATCGATTGAATTCGCCTAACCTTTTCTAGGTTTGCCTACTGGTGTCTTTTCTTTGTTCCTCCCATCAAGGACGAGATATCCTTGTGTCTTTTATTGATATCCTTTGGCTTGCTCTTTTGCTGAAGATTTTGCTACAGCAGTTTTTCCAGCTTTACCTCTTTAGAGACTTATAGATGGTCGTATATTTTGTATAATTTACTGTTTTCCATTTATCTCTACCTCAGCATGCTCCATCTGTTTCCTCAGGACCTCCCTTTCTTAACCACATATTTTTTTTTTCTATGCTTTATAACAAGATAAATAACAACAAGAAAGATAATGAGGAAGAAATTGTAACTTTCGATAATAATAAATTAATTAATAATAACAAGAAAGATAATGAGGAAGAAATTATAACTTTCGAAGTTCAAGCTGAACTTTCAAACTGAAAGCAATCTTTTTCTGACCCATCAAACGTCAAAAAAAGCGATAGCAATCTTTGTAGACAAGTCACTAACGAAGGAAGACAAGCAGAAAGCAGGAGGTGTAACAAAAAAAAATCAACACTTCAGCAATACGGAGGATTTCTTTAGTTTTTGAGGAAGGTGTTTTAAACAGAGGGATGTGGCACTAATTAAAAACCAACTCTCTTTGACCATTTCTATTTAAATTATTGACGTGCCTTATAGGACAAAACACGAAAAAAATTAGAAGTAATGTCAAAATTCTGGGTCAGACTCGTCGATTACGTTTTCGCCAAGAAAACGTAGAAAATCTGTTGGGAAAATTGAACATCGTTCATAAGAACATAAGTTTGACACTCGGAAAAGACGGTGATAAGGAGTCACAATTCTTGGATATACTGTTAAGAGAATCTATGGTAACCAGGAGATTGATATTAATCGCAAATCTACATATCAAATACTTCAAATAAAAGACACTCGCAGAAACTGTCAGCTTTTCGAGCCTGAATATACAGGATGCTATCAGTAACTTTGAGTGTGGTTCGTCTTATACAGGAACTGAATTATACATTTGACACAACGAGGTAGAATGGCTAGGATAAAAAAAAAATATGTGAAATGAAAAAATGAAAGGAGGGAAAGACGAGACAGCTTCACGGTACTCTGTAAGAAAATCCGATGACAGCAATAGAACAAACACGAATTTTAATCTGTCATACGATTGACAGAAGAAAATGTTCAGATGAACGCAAGTAGCGTCCGGCACCAGTTCCAAAAAAGACTAGACAATGCTAAAGACAATAAGAAATAGGAAGAGCAGCATGGCATCTACAGAATAAAGAGGAAAAGTTTCGACAAATCATATATTGGACATACTAGACATTGAAAATCAGGGTCGAAAAGCACACAACACTGAAAAAAGTGACGTAGGACGAGGAGAAACACATTTGCGAAAGCCACGAAATAGAATGTATATGTGTCAATGGGTATGGCAAAGACCGTAAAGAAACTGGACAAATTTGAAACTTTGTTCATCATGAGGCAACAATGACAGGAATAGAATGACAGGAATGACAGCAGATATTCCAATCTTCTTAAAAATAAAATACTAAAGCATCATCTTTACTTTAATGGGAACATAGTAAAATTATACTTTGTATACTTTTGTCTAAAACTAATGGAAACACAATAAAATATAACCAATAACAAACAACTGACTTCACAAAATAAAATCAAAGAAACCAATTGACAATAAGAACTATATTTTATATAAACGTTGTTTGCGAAAGGACACTCAAAATAACACCGAATGTAATAAAACCTACTTTTGTCAATCATTCCCAAACATACGTTTGCGGGTAAGGAAGTCATCGAATTCGGTGCCAATATTTCACTATCGTTTTCAATTTAGGACGAATGACTTTGTTGAATTGCCAATTTGGCCTCAAATCATACGAACACGCGGTAGGAAATATGAAGGAAGTTTTGCAATGGAATAAGCAAGGAAACGTTGAGTAGGGGATACATCGATTCAAAAGCACTTAGGTATGGTTAGAAAAAGTAAATTGATCAATTGTAAGTATTAAACCTGCATCAAAGAAAAAAAATATTAAACAAGTTTTCTCTCAAATTTGCAGTATTCCATCCTGCGGAACGTAGTTCTCGGTTTCTACTCTTTTTTTTCCTTTATTCAGTTGTTCCATGTGAACATGATAAACAAAAAAGAAGATCTTGGCATGTAAAAACAAATCCAAAAAAGCCAATTTTTTGACGTTTGTTTCGGGGATCCACACTTTTCATGCTTGAAAAATTGACTACAAAATGTGACAAAGGGCCGAATTAAGAATCTTCCTTTTTAACATGTTACTTCTGATAATTGACCAGAATGTCACTAAAACATTAGAAAATTAATTTTGACAAGGAAAACATGTCCGAAAGGGTTGGTTTTGTCGACATTTCCGGCGAGTATCTGATTTTAGCTCAACGAAGACTGATGAGTCATGACAAGAGTATTTAATACGAAAACGGGAACCTAACAAACAAGCCAAAGATGGCGTCGTAGTAAACACCTCACTTGTTGTCAGTCACACAAAAAAAAAGAACGAATGACACGATTTGAAACTAGTCGTTGATAAAATAACGGTAAAGTTTTTTCTTGCACCCTACGTTTTATTTGGGGAAACAAACGAAACGTCAAAACAAGATTTGTAAGGTCCCAGGTTGGCTGGGAGCAGAAAATGCCCGAATCCAACAGATGAAAACTAATCTTTTTGTAATGGCTCCCTTCCAACGGGAATGTATCCCACTAAGGCGGAATCCAAAAAGTTATTCAAAATATCCAAAAATCCTTAAAATATGTCCAGACATCAGCGCGACGGTTTGTTTTTCTTTTTTTTTTAAATACGGCTGTTGGTGTGATCAGCTACGGCAACAACTGACCGAGCCTATCCTAGATCGAAAATTCTCAATCCCATCCAGAATCTGATATTTATTATTGAACTCAGTTGCTCGCAAGTGATAATTCGTCTTTCAATATCTTTCAAATCATAAGAAATGCGATTATCCTGTCCTTTAAGCATTTCTATAGTTTGCACTCAAACAAAGATTCCTTAGTGAATTAACTAACGCACGGTTTGACATACTCAACACAACACAAACATGTCCTTTTTGATGAAAAGCAAAGCGAAACGTGTACGATTATGGGAAACTTTTAAACTGAACGTTCATTACAGACTTATACCCTCTCTGAAGCGATCTAAATCAACTGTCAGGATGAAGGCTTTTGAAGTTTGCATCGTTGTTAGCGAAACTCGTATGAATTTTTTACCGATTGATTTTTACTGGACTGCTGAAATTAAATTTTTCGCTAATTTTAATCTGACAATTTTGACTTTTGTTCACTCATAACAGTCGAATCATCGAAAAAAAATAAAGACATAATCAAGAGCTGAGATTTATTTCGAATTCATCGATCGATCGATCGGTAACGACATTTCAATACAACAACTACAACAAACGGTTAAAAAGATCGGCAGCGACTTTATATGAAATTTTTATCTTCAAACTGTCAAAGCACTCTTCGTACGTTCGTACTGTCCGTACGATGTAGCTGATGGCTGTTATTAGCTACAATATTTTTCTTGTTGATGTTAAATTGTTATAATTGTTAATTTGTGTTCTAATTTACATGAACAACTCGGGTGATGACCCATACAATCGTGACAACTACAACCCATCTATTCAGAATGGACTGAACATGATTATTCATTAAGGACATGCTAATTGGCTTTTTATGGACCATATTGTGATAGCTTTTTGCATATTGTCCTTTTAGAAAGTTGTAAGAACTGACAACGAAAACACTGGAAAAGAATTCCATTATATTTATAATTAATTTCCGTTATATTTAGTATATTTAATACCAAGTAAATAAGAGACAAATAATGCAACAATTTTCTCTTTCATTTCAGGTAAAAACCACTTATCATGGTAAATAAGGCACATAATTCGTAAGCATACAATGTACGACGAGCATATGTAAATTTGATAAATTATGCACATATAGTTTGCATCGTTGCAAACGTAACAGTGCCATGTTTTTTAAGTTCTGACATTTGTCAATCATTCTACAGGAATCAAAAAACTCGTAGAGAAATACTATAGAAAGTTTGAGTCCAATTACTAAAAAAATGGAACGATCCAAACTTCACAATCCTGACGTATCCCTAATCTAAGTCTATCCACAAATAAATCAGCAGAACATTTCTGTAAGACCCTAAATCCAAAATCAGATCCAAAATCGCAAGTCTAGAAAAAAGGCATTTGGAAGCCGGATGTTCACCAGAACATATCCGCAATCAGATCCAAAATCGCAATAGCCGGGCGACGTCATAAACATTTACAAAAAAGAAAGACATTTGGAAGTCGGATTTTATCCAAAAAAGGGAGAAACCTGCAGAACATAACCTCAAATTAATCAGATAAGAAACAAAAAATTAAAATATAACTTAACAAACAAACTCAAAAAAAATATGGAAATCGGATTATATAAGAAAAAGTGAAATTGGCAGAACATATCCGCATAAACTTCGCATAAACATATGGAAATAGTCAGTGAAACATCAAAAAATAGTTAGAAATTATGACAGCTTAAAACCAGCAGTTTATATCCGTAAGGATATCAGATCCGAAATCGAAATGGCTAATGAAAAGTCGTAAACATAGTCTCAAAATTAAGACAGTTAGAATTCGGATTACATATAAAAAAATGGGAATTAGCAGTATATACCCGTAAGGACATCAGGTCCGAAATTACATTAGTCAGTGATAATGACAGTTGGAGGTTGGATTGTATCCAAAAAAGTGAAAAAATACACCATTATTGCATTCGTAACTATGCAACTTGATACACAGGACGAAACCATGCACCGAAGATTGCACAATAACTAAACGAGTATGTAAAGGATCCCGGAAAACGACGGTTCGGGGAACAAAAAAACAGTATTTCTATCTTTGTGAGACAAAACACGGAGGATGATGGAATTTCACACAACTCTTTTAACCCCTTAACCTACAATGACGGGCAGAACCCGCGTACGATGGTCGGGCCAAACGTAAATATTACGGGCATAGCCCGCGTACGATGGTCGGGCCAGAAGTGAATATTACGTGGAATATTTGATATGTACTTACAGCCTGATGCAATAATTGTTTATTACAAAATGTTTATTTATACAAAAATACAAAATTAGTAATTTTGCAAATTAGCAAAATTATCAGCACAATTCTCACTGCTTTCACCACGAAATCTCTTTCTTGAGAACATCTGGGGTTGCTTTTCTAGAATTTACCAACGCAAAGTTCGACGTATGAATGTGACCAAGAACAACTTGACACTGATCACGATCCGAAGAGATAACAGAAATACATCACGAGCCTTGTCTGTGCTATCTACAAACCGCAATCATCCTACCACGGGCGATGCCCGTCATGTTTACGATTGGCCCGATCAGCGTGTTACACAAGTCGTGCGAATTAGCCGAACGCTTCGCGAGCTTGCAATCACTATATTGCATTCAACTATAGCATTCAAGGATACTAATACGATCCCACACTTTTCGATTATATTTTAGTTTATAGTTATTTTTAGTTATGAATAATTTTGGTTTAGCGATTTATATCTCCTTTAGTCTGGCCCACAACGTATTCGATAAGGTTTAGATCTGGCATGTTACCATACCAGTCAGTCTAAAGTCAGTCTAAACCGTCGGAAACATTTGTAGAAATATTAAAAATAATCCTTCGGAGTAATATTGTTTGACGTCGGAACACTTCCTGTAAATTGCGAGAACCCGAGTTCAATAGCATCAACCGTCAACGATGCAATTTTTGTCATTTTTCGATTAGCTCCGATTTTCCGTATATGGTGATACTTCCAACTGTCATTATTTTATGTCCTTGTTTAGTGCGTTTCGCTTGATTTATCGATCCGAAATTTGGTGTCCTTATTCATATGTTTTTATCAATTGTTAGTAGCTCGGATTTTCTGTACATGGTGATCCTTCCGATTGTCAATATTTCAGTCTTTGTTTCAAACGTTTCACTGCCTCTATCGATTTCGGATCTGATGTCCTTACTCATATGTTTTCATCAATTCTGATTAGCTCTGCTTATCCGTATAAAGTGATTCTTCCGATTGTCTTTATATTAGTCTTCGCTTAGGGCGTTTCAGGATCTCTATCGGTCCCAGATCTTATGTCTTCATTCATATGTTCAGTCTTTGTGGTTTTCGATAGACTTAGACTGAAGATAAATCAAGTGTGTGCATTTTGGATTGCAAATGCAACGATCTTAAATTTTTTACCTTTTCGGATCTTCCCTGGATAATTAGACGGAAATTTTGTGAAAAATGAAAAGTAAATTTTTTGCTTGTAGTGAGAAAATTATAGAACGTTGCATTCACAGTGATACAAACGTTAGTCACCTGGTGTCGTTTGGAAAAACAATTTGAGGTTCTTCCTCCTTTGAATGAAATTCTTCGTCAGACTCCGAATTTATGGTGTTAAAAGTCTGCTCATTGATTAAGGACGCTCGTCATTGCCCTAATTTTTACTCCAATTTTGTCGTATACCAACGATTTCATTTCTCTTTTGTCCAAGGGTGGAACTATTGACGGTCTTCCACTTATGTTTAAGTCCTGGAGCTGTCCTGCGAGTCGTATGGTCGAGAATTCAACGGGTTTCCTTGAAAGCCAAGTTTTTGGCTGATTATTGTTTTTATATGCATCATGGACCAATTAGACTTCATTCAGCAATAAAACTCTCTCGAATTTTATTATTGCTCCTGTATCCTATGTTTGGTCAATGCAAATTTGGAGCATTGAGGAGGTCTTTGATAGGCATAATCCTAGATGCAACTTGTACGTCCAGGAGATGTCCATGGTGTTACCAAATTAATTATCACTTTGAGACATAAGTGTTATTCCCCCGGCGAGATGAGGATGATAGATGGGATACAACCTGTACGTTTTGCATATGGCAAAGTGTTTCAAGAGCCTTGCTTTGCTGGCATGGTTCAGCGCTAAACACATGCAACCGTGACTTTATCTCAATCTGATTCGCGCAATTTACCTCACATTGAATCCTCATCGTCAAAGAACAACACGCATCCGAGTCGCATGGCCTTATTCGTCAATAGCGAAACATCAATAAATCAACTGCGTTGGCTAGCTAGCCCCAGACATCCTTCTGCCAACCCGAAGCTGATATGTTGCTATTCAACACATTGGTATTCAATTATTGCAATCGATATGTAATTATTTGGAAGGTTTCCTTATAATATGTGCGATTAGCTTCTGACAAACCATAATAATCGAATGTCAAAGTCAATAGCCTCTATTTCATTAGAGTGCCTCGTTCACGCATTGTGCAAGTATTCAGGCCTAACAACAGTACCGTGTCCATGCACTATATGCCACATACTTGACAGTATCTTTGACTGGTAAAGCAGTATCTTTATCTATGCCGCGTCAAGTAAGTTTGTCGGTAAGTGTGTGAGGCGGTTATACGTATGGGACGTGCTAGCATAATTATTGTGTTGCATCTGTGCACTTGCCCAATTGCACAATGAAATTTTAATTGAATTTGATTATCGCTCGGATCGTTGGGTAGCACGAAGACGATGAGAATGCGTTAGTTTGCTACTTATGTGCCATCATCCATTTATGGCCATGGAAGCACTGAAGTGGAGAAGCAAAGTGGTAGAGCCAAGAGTGGCGTTTAACCACACACCAAGGTTGGAGGACGTTCTGTTGTTGATTGTGGATACAATTCCGTGGAGTCTATGCGTGGTGTAATTACGTACGCACATTGATAAATAGTGAAATCAAATGATTGGGAACCGTATTGAATAGACTTTGTCTTAAAAGTAGCTGCAAAGGTCATTGAATTTCATTCATCGACTGGTTGTTAATCCGATGATAAGAATGATTGAAGTTTCATGGTTCGATATTGAATTCTATGAATTGATTTGGTTGTCGAGTGATATGGCTAATAGATTACTTCTCGGTCAAACCGATTTTCTGAGAATTTCCTTGGAAGTATACATGATGAGAAAAATCTGCGTCATGTTTGAAAATGAGTTTGGGATGCGTTGTAGTTCATTGGCATGTAAGTGAGACCTTCATTTTCTTTGAAAAGATTCGTTTAATTCTAATTGCTTTACTGATTTGCTACAGCAGTCGATTTGTCTAGGATCATTTTACTCTATGCGATGCTTCAGCATTCGAGTTCTACTTTAATCTCCAAATATGACGTGTGGTGTCAGAAGTGGGGGGTTTCTTGTAAATAGTTAAATGCGCCACCAAAATGTATGTAAAAAGTGTATCATTTGAACAATGCCTTGAATTGATCATATAATTTAACTCTTGTGAGACCGAATAGATACGAATTCGTATCTCAGATAACTAGTCCTACTTCATTTGAATCTGCTTTTAAGGGGTTGTTCATCGATATCACCTCAAAAAAGGCAATTGGTATTTTGTTTTACAACACCTAAAATATATAAACTTTGTTTGTGGATGATACAAAATCAATCTTTTTTGAGTTGTAAAGCGAATTCCCACTTTTGATCGGTTAACGAAACGTCTAACGTTTTACTTTTGATCGGTTAACGAAACGTCTAACGTTTTTCCCCTAAACGTCCAACGTTTAGGGGAAACGTCTAACAAAGTTTTTAAAGATGAAGAGTCAACATCTCCATGTCCATACTTCGACAGCGTCTCATTCATCCGATTTCAAACTGCAAATATGTGTTGCGTCAAATAATTTGGCCCCGTTTACATCTCGCCTGGAACTGACACCTCAATCCGGGCCTCAGGTAGCAGGAATTCTTCCTCCAGCGCGGAGAATGGAAGAGGAAGATTGCTAGGGAAGGGTATCAAGTATGCCTTTTTGTTGTTCGGATTAACGAGCGCAATGTACCACCTGGTTCAAATTGTCGGGCTATGTGAACCGAGATCTCCCACTTTTTCGGAAAGTTCGCCGTGCAGTTTGTTAGAGTTTCGGCACGAACAGAAAGGACGTCAGGCGTCATTCTATCTTCCATGCAGAATATGCAATCTGGAGACAGTGATGGGTTTGAAAAAACGAAAACGGAAAAACGGAAAAAACGAAATTGAAAATTCGCACGCCGTACCTGGTAATAGAAATGTGTGGCTTATTCGTGAAATATCTTCATGAGATCATACTTCAAACGATACACATGGTCAACATGATCACTAATTATGCGTTTGAAGTTTTGGTTGGAAGTTTTTCATCAATTCGCTGATTTGAATATTTTGAGGTCTTTTCGAGTCACTCCCAAGATAATTTGTCTTCTGGCATCTTCAAGTCGAATACTCTCGATGAAATTTTCTGCATATCCTACTGCCAAAGAGCTGCAGATTGAGTCCGTCACCTTACTTGCTTCAAACTTCTTATTTCGATTCACTGTCGCCCAATTATTGTATGCCCAAATATTCTGGATGTGAGAAGCATCATAAGTTGTTGCAAACACAACGTGATCACTCCCTTATTGTCTTCCTGTAGCTTCAAATGTATAAAATAACATATACAAAAGTTGATACTTTGACATCGCATATCAATGAATTGTAGGTTCAAAACCTATCTGTGAAGGACAAAATACAAAACATGAAGAAAATTATAGTCGCAGAAAAACGACGTTATTCCGAGGATATTGCAATTTTCGAATCTCAATTGCTGCAAATATATAATGAAACCCTAAAAAAAGTGGCAAAATGTCAGCATATGACAGATTAAGAGGCTCATTTGGACTTTGAAACAGGAGATTTTGGTAAACTCAACAGTCAAAAGTCGCTTCTCAATACTATAACGCAGAAGACGAGCCATTAATAGTAAGTCGTACACCATCATACCATTGTGAAGCAATCTGTAGACCGTAGTCGTCAAAGTCTTTTACCAAGGACAACATCAAAATTTTTGAGCACACTGATTGGAACAATACGTCAAACTATACAGCAGACAACAAATTGTCATCCATTTAGTTTGGTCTATTTGCTGATTTGGGACATTGGGACAATACAATAGAATGGCATAACTTACCGCTTCTACAATGCAGTGACCAATTGGGAGGTTAATACTATTTAGTCTTGGTTGTTTCCACGAAAACTCCTTTTTCTATTGTTTTGCACATAAATATATTACGGGATTTAGTTGTTAATTTTTTCAGTCCCAATATTTTTCTTAGCCACGATTAGCGCCTCCAGTCCTCTTTTAATGGTTTTCGCTGTAGATGGGTCATAAGAACTATTAGCGAATGTTCCAAAAACAAAATCGTTTTTCGTTAAATGGGAAAGTGATTAAAGGACAAGCGAGTAAAACAGACAGTCTTTGCATTCTGGTAAAGAATTAGGCTTGAGTTGTTGAGTTGAGTTGGTAGAGAATTAGGGCATGTTTGTTCTATTAAACTATGATCACCCGCGAAGCCAGTAAGGTAGCTGCATATAATATATATATAGCTTCAAAAATGGATGGAAGACGATAATTCATTCCGGTCAGGTTATTCCCAATTCTACGGTTGGTGGATAGTCTACTATGAAAGAAGGCCCAAAAACGAAGATTTCAGAAACAATAAATAAAATGTTTTCTCGTCAGTATAAACTCTTGCTGCTACACCTAGGGTAGCCGTAGGCTTTAGTCTATAATCTATAATCGTACCACCTTGGTCTATACTTGTATTTGGGGGCTTATCACCTCAGCAAGCGAAAACTTTCTGTTCTTTTTAGTTTTATCGGTACCTTTTCCCAAGTTTTTGAGACTAGAGGTCGGGGTTTTTGTCCTGAATCCTATGCAAATGGAGTCACCAAAGTGTTGTTTAAATGCGAAATTGACTCGTATTGATGAACTATCCTGACAGATAAAGCTGACGAATCTTGAGTTTACGAGTAATTCCTTGAATCGAGCTGGTGAATCCTGCGATCATTAATAGTGCCTAGAACAGACGACACCGTTAGAACTAGTTCTCGACGTAATCATGATCTGAAGCCCTGCATTCATTTTTTTAAACGGTGAACATTCAAAATATTTTTGAACGTTCAAAACAGTTTGGAGCGTTGTCATTTGGACGTCAAGAACTAGTTCAAATGGCGTTGCCTGTCCAAAACATAACGCTGAAAAAACTACATTCTTACAAACAACTGTAGAATTTCACATTGGCTTCTCCTTAAATCACTCCTGGGGGTTACATATGCAGCGCGTGTGAAATCCGTGGTGTTATGACTTTCGAGACGTGAAAAGGCATGACAAGTGGGTGGGCGTGTAAGCTGTTAAAAAGAAAGAAGAGAAGATAATTCAAAATTCTTCTCTGGAAAGTCATTCGGAGGACCATGTGAGGATCGTTCCGTTTTGGATAGCGGATCGAGCCAAACTTTTGCCTTTATTTTTTTCTAGTTTTCGAATCGGATCCAAGCTCGAAATGTTTGTTAAAGGATCTCACTTTACCATAAAACAAAATTTTGCCTGCCAATGCTAGGTCGCGTTCAAAACAATCAAAAAATATAACTTATAGACGCAGCAATCAAATAAGGTCGAGCAAAGTCTAGCTACAGTGAACTATTACCTTAATGTTCAAATGGTTTTAGTTAAATGCTCGTCCTTTTGTCTTTTTTTAACCTGTGGCTGAAATTTTTATGGAGACTATTACTAATTACTTCTGATGGAAATGAATTCCTTTGAAAGATTTGAATTTCGCGGATCATATTTCTTCTGGGTCTTCGCAGTTGACTTGTGAGTTCAGTGCAAGATAACTAAATAAAATAATAAATTGCAGAACACCTTTAAGCCTTGTAAACTTCTCTTCGAAGTAAAATGCAGTCAAAGTGCAAATAACTGTGTAAATAGACTTGAATCCTGCAAGGACTTGCAAATTCTATTCAGACAACAACAAAAAAGAAGATCGAAATGCACCTACCTAACGATAAAAAACTATAAAAACTTCCTCTTCCATTCCGATTTTCTTTCAATCTCATCTCTTTAAACTTGCACCGTCACCGTTTTTGTAGCCATTTTCTTAGATTTCCACCGAACCAAACCGAACAAACCAACTGAACCGAACCATCTATAACATCTTGAACGTCCATTAACTTAATTGAAGTTTTAAATTGCACGGAAAACTTAGCACAAAACAATGTTTATATGGTTTAATGTGGTTGTGCGGTTTCTTGCTTGAGCCAAGCAGCCCGTTGAGAATAAGAAAATAAGGAAAAATTGTAGAAAACCTTTTCATTCTTTCCACTAAAGAAAAACTGAAGGGTGAGAGTGAAATATACATTGAGTATATGCGCGTGTTGCAAGTTAATGTGCCCAGTTTTCATTTACTCTATTCATTCTTTCATTCAATACCAACTTTTGCTTCTTATCCGGGATCCGTTTTCTTCTTTGCATTCTCAGATGAGGTTGAGAAATCTTCTAAAAAGCACAAGTCTTGCAAGTTTTCTCACAATGCGGTTTATGTTTTCGCGTGAATTTTCCACATTTCTATTAACACCCTCAGTGTATGTAATCGGCCAACCACAAAACACACGTCTATTATCTCAGGATTCAATGATAGGATGCAACATAGGAAAATATTTAGAACGGAGAAAGGGAATTTCGCTAGTGTGAGTTCTATTGTAGCGTTATCTAGCAAATATTTTATTTTCTCCCGGTTGCACATATGCACATCATCATAAAAGTTATCTCAGATAAATGTGTGCGTGCCAAAAGTTGTGAAAAATTCTTCATAAGTGTATCCTTTTCAATTAGGATATTGTATTGCCCCAACATCTTTTGGGGCTCTTGCGTTTTGGCTGATTTCTGTGGCCTACATAGGCTACTGCTTCATGCCAAAATCTCTCTGACATAATCACTGCTAGTACGTTTAATCCTTCTTATTTTGCTTCGAACTTCGATGAAAAACTTTTTTTGAAAAAAGGACGATGTTGCTAAAACCATTTTCCGAGCAAACAACCAAACACAAAACCTTCGAGGTTTTTTCTGGGTGGTTGAGACATAAAGGCCGTCGTCGCCATGCATTTGGAATCCTCCTAAAGCTACGCAATGCTTCGGCTGAAGCTAGCACTCACTGAATACCTCTCCTGTTAACGTGAGAACCTGCCCTGCAAATGTTTTGTATAATACTTTAACCTGCTCATTGTGTACCTACGCTTTCAGTCTGTCTTCAAATGACGAGTATCCCTTGTCTGCTATGAGATCAAGGATTCTTTTTCTGCATGAATGTGGGACATTTAGACTTGCAATGATTCCACTAAACCTAACAGCCACTGAATACCTCTCCTGTCAACCTAAGAAGTTGTGCTGAAACCGTTCGACATATTGCTTCAAGCTAGTCCTTGGATTCCTATCCCCTCAGCCACCTTCGGATGACGGAAATTCCTTCTCTACCAGGAAGAAAGGGAGAAATCGATGCTAACAAAGGAAACCCTCTATCCAAATACAGCTTGTTGCTCTGCTCCAGAATGACTTTTGAACGTCTCAGGACTACGTGAGCATAATTTCTCTACTTGATTCCATTTGTCACCCGTTGCAAGCATCTATGACTAAAGTTTCCTAGAAGAGCTGTCCAATTTTGCTAAAGAACTCACTGCACTAATTATCCCATATTTTGCAAGCGTATGTAGGCATGGTCATCCACTTCTGTACAAAACGTGTAGTTGGAAGACTACGTTCTATCAATTTTGCGCAGGTACAACCGGATACATCTTCGCCCGTTCAGCTTTTGAAGGAATCAAAAAAAAAGAAGAAAATTTAATTACCGGCGCGTAAGGCCCATATATAAGTTTAAGTTCGGATGAGCACTTCAAGATCATCTCAGGATAATTTCATAGTGTATGTGTTAACGATTATTATCCTTGTCATAATTTTAGAACAAAGCGCGACTCAAATCGATCATCTGTCGTTGGTAGCGCTTGGTGATAACGACATAGCGTCAAAAATAACAGCAAGAATACTACCGGGCGGCTTCTGCGGGAAAGAGATAGAGCAATCTATAGATTTATTTTTGTATTGCGCCTCTATGCAAGCGTTTGAAGACTGTTAACCTAGCTAAACAAAGAAAATTAAGAGACAAAAAATGAATCAATATAAATTCTATTATTTTAATTGAAATTCGCCAGATCCTAGGTTCGTGCGAAGTTCGAGAAAGTGCCATCAAAGTACTCTCCACAGGCACTTATATATTGTCAACACTTTAATCCATTACTTAAAAATTTTTGTAAATTAATGTTCTGTCATGTTCATGCCTGACACTGTCGCCGTCTTTTTTTTCCTCGCTTCAGTAAAGTCGACAGAATGCTTTCCTTTCGTGTCTCTTTCCATTCGTGGAAATAAGAAAAGGTCTCTGGGGCAAGGTCGGAAGGTAATGGGGTATAAGGGTATTGCCATTTTTGGTGAAAACTTGACACACAGACAGGGCGGTGTGGTCAGAGATGTTATTGCAACCAAACAGCCCTCTTACGCCGCAAACTGTTGCGCACCCTTTCCGAAACTTGCAGGTTGAAAGCCTGGTCAACTGTCTGACCATCAATCAGTTTTCTCAAACCGAAAAACGAATCAGCATTGTTCTAATGTGTGATTTTACTTGACGTGGTTTTGTTGGGACGAAGGGAACTTGAAGTCTTCTAGAACGCGTGGTTAATTGTCTGTCCCTGTAGAAAAAAACTCTGAACAGACGACTCCTCTGACACGCGCAAAACAAATTGGCATTGTTTTGACGTTTGATTTCACTTGCCGGCCCTCTTCTGGGCGAGGCAAACTTTAAGTCTTCCACTAGCTTGATTGTTGCTTCATTTCAGGTTCGTAACCATAGCATCATAATTCGTCACTTGTGATGACTGGAAAAAATAATTTCGCAAATCTCTAGAATCAAAGCATACTTCCAGGCACGAATTTGACATACCCCGATTTCATCCTGAAATCTTCCGTTAAAATTTGCTGAAATTAACAGCTAACTCCACAATGTCTTGAATAGTCTTGCAAAGACGTCACCGATCTTCTAGGAAAATTTCGCGAATTTCCTTAACACTCAAGTCAAGTCGGGCCGTGGATGGACTACCAGAGTGATGTTTGTCGTGAAGTGACATTTCACCAATTTTGAAACGGCGAAACCTCTCAAATACTTGAGTTTACCCAAAAAATAATCATCTTTGTTGGTCGTTTTTAGCGTTTCAAACATTTTGCTTGCCGGGTTTTACATAAACAAAATATCCATGTAAATTAGCCATTGCAAAAATGACAGGGACACAAAACAATTGTTACTTTAAAAAATTCACACAAACTGAACGGAACATTCTTTAGCGACGTTGCATGGCTCACTAGCCCTATATGCCCCCTAGCGGTAGAACGCAGTACTACGCAAACTCTTCAGGCAAAACCTAATGGATAAATGGCTTTCTTTCACCGATCAGGCAGTGTTTGACGTGAAGTAGTTTTTCGGTTCTATTTCTGTCTTCTTTTGAACTTAAAGGCACTCGTTAAAATAAGAAATATATTTTGTATCGCTTTTAACCGGTCTGAACCGTGCTTTTGTATCTGGGCGTCAGTCTGAAATGGCAAGCAGTCGTTGGAATTTCGTATGTTCAAACTTCATGAGAGGCGTTTCATAATCTTCACGTCAAAATCATCCTCCCGGAATCATAAACATAGCTTAGCATAAAAATTTGCCAAGAGCATGTTCACTGGATGTTTCAGCAACAGCTGTTCCTTCTATGGAAAAGTCTTTTTCGAATACTTGTAGATAACCAGAACTCTCTGCATGTCATTCCTTTATGATCGGAGAATAGACCCATCATAAAATCTTTTATAATTGATGGGTGATGCTCGGAGTGTTAGTTACATCACCCTCAAAAAAAATGTACTGCGCGATCATTTTGACATGTGAAAATGTTCCCAACCCAAATCTTGGGTGTGCGCATGAATGGTCTCACCACGTCAAAAGTAGCGTCGTGAAGTTATAGTTCACCGTAGTTGAAGCAGGGACGCAAGTTTAGGTCGGTTCGAGGCTGGACATGAAAATTAGGAACACTAATATGAGTTTGAGTCGAAGCAAGACTCCATGGAGTATTACTCAAAAGTTCATACTATCCCGGAAGGATTTGAAGATGGCATTTAGCAGTTAACATTTGACCAGCGTTTTCCGTAATACAGAGGGGAATTTTCTTAAAGGATGTATAGAAAAAGTTGTTACTATGACTGGTGACTTCTGAAAAATCTGCGGAATACTGTGAGAGGCGAAGTGAGTGACTGGTTGCTGTCAAAACATTTGGTTTTGACACCGAAATTTTGGAGAATCCTTCCTATAGCCCAGACTTAACCTAAAATGATTGTTATCGACGACAAGGAGGCAAAAAAAGGGGGTTCTATGTTCAACATTTTCTAGCAAGGAAAAAGTGGTAATCGCAGTTTTGGCCACCTTCGTCGAGAAGGACTTTAAATTTTGTTTAATTTTATCAAATATTTTAAGGTACAAATTGTTGGATAGCTGTTATAAATGTATTAGAGTTAAAAGAGATGACATTGAGAGAGGTCTAACTTCTTACTCTTTACTGTCCCTTCAACGGACTTTTTGATCCACTCCTGTGGACCACTGACTTTGTCTCACCTCATGCGCTAGTTTCGCTCATTCAACAAATGTTGCCCGCCGTAGCTTTAAGGTGAAAATACCGAAATCGTGAACAATTCTGTACAAGTTATCTGACTTTATTCTCGGTTAAATGTTGACCAGCCACTCATAAAAGTTATTAGGGCTTCCTTGTTGTCTCTTCCAGTTCTCGGCAGGAACACAATATCTATATGGATGTTGGCTTAAAGTGAATTATTTAAAAAGATAAAATTCACTCGAATTCAATAACATTTTCAGATTTGCAGTTTCAGGATACGCTGCTAATTAAAATTTTATTTCAGATTTCTTTCAGGATATTCGTTGCAGTTTTCATATTCTACCGATAAAACAAAATAAATCAATTCCTTCCATATATATTGAACAAGCAGAGTCGATCAAGCACATCGCAATAAAATTCAATTTGAATAGTAACATTGTATGCATGTGCACTACTATTGCAATTTCATCATTCTCTCGATTGATTCGTCCTGCCCATCTCAGTCAGAAAAAAAGAATATATCCTACTATCCCGTAAAGTATCAATTTTCAGTGATGCTTTATTAAATTTATTGACTGACTGTCTGTCGAGGACTGCACTTTTCTGTTGTTACTTTCCTCCCTGTGTCCTGTCTCCCTGTTGCTAGAAACTGGAGAGGATGAATCGATCAGTTCATATATATCAGTTTTTACCGGTATGTATTATCCTGTCAATGCAATATTGACTTCTTTTTCAACATAACCGAGCATCTGCTGCAAACTCTAAAGTTCGTGCAGGATATTGTTCCGGATCTCCTGTCCCAAAAATTAGTGACACCTTCATCTGAATATCAAACATGTAGACAAAGATATTTAAATCCTTTTGAGCGACCACACCTACGCGTATGGTTGGTGTGACTTTATTTCACATTTGCATTATTCAGATGGATTTCCACTTCACTCGACTGCAACATGAGCTTAACCTGCAAACGATTCCATGCTCCACATACTCGGTATCCCCATATGATGCATGGTCCCGCTGTAAAGGCAGTAACACCAACACCACACCACGCTACATGTGATTTAAGCATGGAGCGTTTGTAAGGTAATTTAACTTGACTAATTGGAATAAAACTGTCTACAACTCGATTAAGGTTGCGGAATGTTGCACGGGTGACGCTGGCATTCGTGCTTTCGCGGCTGCTGCTCCAGCGAAGCTTCAGCTTGAAAGGAACTAAAAAACAATGAACTCGGTCGTATTTGGTTAGTACTGAAAAAAGGAGGCGAAATAGTTTAAGTATTTTCATGGATACTAAAAGAACAGATTGATCTTCAACATTGGGATGAGATATGGAAAACCACATTTTTCTCGGAATCGAATCATAAAATGTAACAATCGTATCTGAAATTGTCTTTTGATTTGATTTATCTCTACTTCAAGCAACAAAAGAGTCTTTATTAGAGCCGTTTGTAATGTATCTGCATAATATGATGCATGATGGATGTGTTCGCGTGTATGACAATCAAAGCAATTGTTTGTTTTCGTCATAAGAGCTTTGTTGTTGGTAAATAGAAATTTAAACCAATTGAAAATATTGTTGAAAGTATTTTGAAACAATCAACAGTCGTTTTGTTGCTCCAGAAAGCAGCAAGACGAGACATCTTTAAATGTTGACTTTTTCTTTTGATCTGCTTCGTATATTGTTTACTTTGTTGAATAATTGGAATATCTAATGCAATCGTATTTGAATTCGGCGTGTGTCTCTAATCTCCATCAACTAAGCGTGGAAGTATCATTAAATTCGAAGTTCAGGACTCGTTTCAATTGTAATCTGTTTTGATCATTTTTAGATTTGTTCGTAGGTTGAATGAGTTATAAAAGCGATTTTAAATGTGAAAATTAAATTTCGTTAAGTCCGAAAAAATCATCCTGGATATTTAGTCTTCAAAAGAAGTTTCGATATGTTAACTTCTCATATTTGAGACCTCCACTTCCGTTGCTCTGTGATGTGAATCCACTCCGTAAAAGCTGTGAAATTCAACGAACTAAACTTAAACTCATTATCTTCCAAAAAGAGTAGATGCTTTTTCTCATCATCCATGGCGCTACAGCCCAAGCCAGGTCTTGGTCTCCAGGATTCGCCTCCTCCAATCGTCACGGCTTTGTGATCTCATTCTTAAGCTGATCACTCCTAAGAAAGATCGGTTGTCAGTCTGTATCGTGTCATCCCATCGAAATCTTGATGTTTCTGTTGTACCTAGCGTTCTTCCCTTAAATATCCTTTTTTTAGACCGATTTCCTTCCATTCTTTCAACATGCTTGCTCATTGAAGTTTACACAAATAGATACAGGTGATTCGTCAATTAATTCCTACAACTCAACGTTGTAAATCTGATTATTTTTTGTCCGACCCGTAGATTTTCCACAGCACTTTGAGTTCCAATGTAACCGCACGAATCTTTTTTGGATTCGCTCATCAGGATCAAACCTTCACTTCTTGTACTTCTTGCCAATACCAGCGGAGCTTGTATTGTCCGTTCAAAAATTTGAACCTTAGAATGAGAAGTACTGAATGATAGGCTTTATTTCCGACCTTAAATCTCGTCCTTTTCGGCCCCCTTTTTAATTCAGGTTAGCTCGAAGATACATTAAGTTTTCTCCGTCAATTTTAAGGCTGACATAATCGTACATCAGACTAATTAATTCGTTTAATCGTAGACCGTTTCCGCAATACGTTTACTCTCCATCCAGACGTCTTACAGTGCGTTATGAAAAACCAGCGCAGCTGTAGACCGTGAAATCGATGTAAACCCATGTGGGTCTACATGGCTAATTGTTGGGCACGATTTCATGTTCGAAATCGTGCCCAACAATTAAACATGTGTCCAGCCGTATTATGGCAGATTTAACGGAAGGATCTTGGTTTGCGGGGTTACAAAATTCCAGTTCGTACAGAAGTTGAAGCCAGACGACCGTAGGACACGGCGTAGATTCAGTCTATGAACCTAAGAGCAAATTGCTCCAGACCCCGATACTGATTAACACTAATTGATACTGATGACAGTGACGATACTGATTTCTGGTTGAATGGCTACGTCAATAAACAAAAGTGATGAGCAAAAACAGACATTTGTCCAAAGACTGTTTCCTCCGGAGAAATTGTGCTTCATGGGCCCGTCGAATCAGTGCTCCATGTTGTTTAAAAATTGTTGAAATCATAAAAACAGCTCGTATATAAAGGTAAGCGAATCCTCCGTAAACAAATACCCTTTTCGTATATAGAAAGATCCATCCCAAACTTTCATTTTCTCACGGCCATAAAACCAAGCCAAGACGCCTGGCAGTCCATGTGTGGAAAACATGCAATTCTCACACGTGCAACTACTTCAACCCATCTGGACTATGTCGACCACCAAAAAACCCCTCTTCCCACAATTTTCCTCTTTGTTCTGTACTAAACCCCTTCTCCTTAAGACTAAAACAGTCAGTCTTAGACAAGAGTCCATCGCGGAAACATCTCTTCCTTCTGATGGTTCTTTTGCCAGTTTATTGTGATTCACCTTCGCGCAGTAATTTTAGTGCCGTGGCTGTGAATACAGTGACTTCCTATGTGTCTTTAATTCATAACAGTGTTTGGACAATCATTGCCAGCAATTAAATTAAGGACAACACCTCACAACTTCCTTGTTGTGGTAAGATGGTCACTACCTCCTACTTTTCTTTCTCTCCTTTTTTCAAACTCTGTAGATCAGCCTCCACGCAGGCTAAGAGTTTCTACCACGCTGAGAGAAGGTCTCCACGCAGACCAATCTATTTCTAAGTCTGTAGAGGAGTCTCCTCCGAGGCGAATCTCCTCTACAGAGGTCAAACACAAGACCATTTTTTCCAAAGTTCTGTAGAAGTGTCTCCTTGCAGACTGAACACTTCTACAGAGATCCTCTTAGGATCATTCTATCAAGCAGTTTCTAACTCTGCCTACCCAGGAAGCGATGCTCAAACATCCTTCAGCAATTTTGATCTGTCAACTCTACAATTGACAGAGTTGCATTTCCTTTTATTTCAGCGCACAAACATCCGTGTGGTGCACGCAACGCCGTTGATTGCTACCAGCAATCATTGTACCACCTGCCACAACGTTACAGCTTTCTCCGTCATCTGAGCCGCCGTCGTTAGAATCTCTGCCCTGCTGCCCTCATCAACCATTTCAACCTAGCTGAGCCCACTGATCGAGCCATCAACCTCCATCTGCCTATACTTTATCCAATTGAACTTACTTTACTATTTATGCAGATTGTACACCTCACAGAGGCATTCATTTTTTAATAAAAACTAGCATACTTTTTAACAAAAATGCTGTTGGAAATGACATTACATTCAATGGTGACCGCTACAGAGCCACAATCGATCACTTTCTCGTTGGGAAATTCTACTTGTTAGCACTTAAGCCGTTCGCGGGCCTTCGCTTCCAGCAGTTAATTCCGAGGCTCTGCTGCAGGTTTCGAATCAATTAAAGGATTATACTGGGACGGGAAGTTAATGCGTCGCCCAACCTCCACTGCGGTGCCATGGTTATTACTTTGATTCCATTATCAGGCGCGGAATGCTTGCCTTCTGCCTCTTACGTCCTTACGAAGAAGTGTAAGTAAGATTAAGTGGCAGAACTGTAGGTATATTTACAATGATTGCCATTTCTCGCATTTTATGCCCAATCATTGAGGATCTAGTAACCCAATATGCAATGCTGAGACCATTTACTACCATTTATCCGTGAGATTTGGGATGTGCTGTGTATTGGGGAAACAAGGAAACAAGGACTTGGGACCGTCTATGGCGGAGTTCGTTTCGAAATTAATTCGCCGTACTGCAAGGAACCTTAGCTTTAGATACGTGAGAATAATTGGTTAGAGTAGTCGAAAATTCGACCTCTTGTTTGGAAATCCAAACATGCCTGAAATCGGGTTTCACATGATGTTTGACATGCTCGAAATCAGATTCAAATTAAAATGGCAAAGAATGTTCGTTCCAATAAAATCAATTTCATGCCCATCAAAACAATTATTTTGTTTTATATTTCATTTCAAAATTCTACACCTCTAAATGACAGTGGTGAAAATGTTTAGTCGCTGAGTTGTAAGATGGTCGTGTAGAATGCGGAAAAAAAAACGTATCGTCCACACAGATGATAGCTTTGATCTGATTATTCGAGTCTTTGGTGAAGATTTGAACATAAATATTAAATAAAACTGGCCCTATGTTTGAACTTTGTGGAACTCTAGTGTGTATTGTAAAGCTGAAGGATACGAAGTTGTTTAACGTTACGAAAATGTCTGTGACATAGTGGGCTAGGATATGATGTTTCTTATGTAAAAGTTTAAAAGATCTAAGCTTGTGGACAAGCCCAACAAAGCAAACTGTATCAGAAGCCTTTTCAATCTCAGCAGTGCATGTAAAAGTAGTGGATATCTTCCTAAACTCTAACTCGGCAGTCATGCGTAGTAAACTTGTTTCTAGAAAATCAGAATTGATATGAATTTATTATGCCCAGATCACAGAGGAAAAGAATTTTATTAATTTTTTATATTTTCTTTATATTTCTTTCCATATATATATTATTTCAACTTTGCTTAAAGCGTTTTACACTGATGGTCATTGTGTTTTTTATAAAACAAAGTTCGATTAAAGCATTCTTCCAGGGCTTCAGAAAGTTGTAAAAATTTAAGCAGTAGTTCAAAACGTTTGTGAGTCCTTTAAAAAAAAACTTGGGGCAGTTTTTTTGAGATTAGAATCTATGTTTATGGTAGTTCAATGTACCACATAATGGAACCAATTCGAAGAAATCAAAGCGTGTTTAATTTTTCAAAACACATAAATTATTTCCTAATTTCCTGGGACATCCTTACGTACACATATAGAATTTTTCCTCGTATATTATCCTAACGCATAAATCCATCTAACCACAATGGTAACTACCCTTATGCTAAAAGTGAATTTCTGGTTTTAATTAGTTTCATACTGCTATTATTCTTAACTTTAATATGGGTTGGCATGGAAAGAGGAAGTTGTTGCTAATAGAAACCAAAAAGCAAGAAGCACAAGTGTCCACAATAGATGCATATAGTAGTGTATTAGATTATTTTCTAAACATCTTGTGGGTTCGCATACATAATTTACAGATCTGTTGGAAAACAACATTTGCAAGCCGAAACAAACTATCGCTATATAAAAGTTTAACAATTTTCTACAAATTCTATTTGTAAAGTTTCCGCTTTAAACTTGTAAAACATTTCATTGACAACTTTTCACCCTTTGGTTCATTACATTTTAGATTTTGTTCTTGTTTGCCCATACTGAAAAATTGGCTTGCAAGGATGTTGAAAACTATGCAACAACATCGTCATCATCATCGTCCTATTGAATATAACTGGTCATTAGCTTTTATGGATGTGTATTGCATCCAACTGCGCTACAGATAAACTTTTCACCGAAAACGAACTTGCTTTCATGTCGTCCTCGAATATATCTTCATCTAAAAGATTCATATACCGGTCCCAGATGTATAGTCCTTGTCGGGAGAAGGATTCCAAATAAAATGTATTCAACTGCTGCATAAAATAAAATTCAAAAGTAAACTGCAGTCTTGTCTGTCTTTCACATGGCAACGGGACCAACACGCCTGAACTTAGATGAGCAATGTATATTTTGAGGTGGTTTGTTTTTAAGCTGAAACCTGCCGGCCAACACGAGTTCTCGATTAAGCTTGAGAACATGATAAAGGACAATAAAGGCGCCTCAAGCTCACAAAATGTGTACACCGAGAAACGATAATAAAGAAGTTGTTTTTGAGGCGGCAGGGCGATGGCGATTCACGTTGAGCCGTTCTCAAGGATGTAATAACGAGCATTTGTAAAGTTATAGTACGATATGTTGGTGTTTTGGGAGAACTTGAGTGCGCCTTAATAATACAGGTGTCCTGTTTCGTTTCAGGTGTTTAAGTGTTTTCGTTGGAAAAGCTTTTAATATCCTCAACCCATTCGAAACTTCCATGAATAATCTTCTTGCAGCAGAACAGCATACCTGAATTGAGTTGTGTATCCCCAAATTATTTATAAGTATGTAGGAATGGAAACTTCGAGTAGAGTTTGAGCAACCCTGAAGCATTTTGTTCCCCATCTGATAACTCCGAAATACTTTAGATAATATAATTTTGCTGGGTGTATTTATAATGAATAAACCAGCAGAATTGGATAACGTAATTTTAACATACCAAAATTCGATTATAACCGAAAAAATTGTTAAGATTATAAAAAAATTTCAACTGAAAGTTGATTTTTGAAGTAAAAGTATACCATACTTCCTTTAATTCGCAAAACTACTGAGGATCGCCTGTAAATCATATGTTCGACAATAATCGACCCTGCTCTACCAACTCCACTTATCAGACACCAGACATTCTAACTCCCCAGATGATCAGGAATTACATTTTTGAAAGGAATCGCGGCTTGAATCCACCCCTAGATCGGCTTTTAAAAACCCAGTCTGTAGCTACAGAATCATATTCGAACCCTGCTTGAAATAGAGTTGAAACTAACCATAATCCATAGGAACTAACAAACATTGTACCTTATGGCTTAATTAAACAATCCTTAAAATCACATTTGGGTGATATCTTCAATATGTCAAAGAAAATTTTGAGATAAATGTAGATTTACCTCAAAACTCTAAGGATAAATGCTATCGAGAATTTCAACTTTTATACGCGATTCACTTAGGTCACCAGAGATGGCAATATTTCTCCTTCGAAATGAAAGATTCTTCGACTAAACTTCGACAAACTTTGCCTTTAAATGGTAACAACTCTTGAATTACGGTTGTTTCCATGCCAAAAGTTAGACGTTAAAGAGAAAAAAATGCTCTGAAAAATTTTCATTTAGAAGCATTACTTCATGTAGTCTCGTAGCTGTTGGAACCATAACTTGCAAATGTAAGAAAATTGTAAAAACTGTTCAAATTGTTAAATTGTTAAAAAAATTGTGTAAAAAATGTCTAAGTTGACATATGTACAGTGCTTACTCTCATCAAAAGCTTACTCATCAAAAAGCTTACTCATCAAAAGCTTACTCTCATCTTACTGTCATCAAAATCTGAACGTAATGTCAAGTGCTATTAGAATCGCCTCAGTCATGTAGTTGGAGTGCGAATAAAAGGACAACTGCGTTCCAAAACAAAACCATTTACGTGTAGCATTTTATTTTTGCTTTAATCAATCGAAAAGTTCCGCTGAAAGTTATTGTTTGTGGCAAGAAACTTATTCTGAATATGTTTTAACAAAATATCATTGGGATTAAGATAATGCTCTGTATTTGAGGTATCTGAAAACGGTTTGGTGTTTTTTTTTTCAATTTTTTTTAATTTTGTCAGATATATTGAATGAAATTTTTCCAACTTCTTCCAAAAATCTCCAAAAAGTAAAAAAAAAATCGAGAACCTTGCATTTACACATCTCTTTGTATTTGATAAAATAAGATGGGTGTGAAAATTCAAATCGGAGCATACAGTCACGGAAAATCTGATTCATTTAAGGATAGCAATGTCCCGAAACGCGCAGAAATGACGGTCAGACATAAAGCCACATCATTTTCCCTCAGGATAACGCACGGCCAAATTTTGGTATATTGGTCAGAACTATTTGAAAGAGGGTGCAACAGCTTGACCGCTTTCAACCTCTCTTTGTTAAGGTCAATTTAGAACGCTCGTTCTGCAATATGCTTCACTTCAGAAACGATACTGAATATTTAACTTGGCATTTTCATGTTTCAAAAACATAAAATTAGTTTGTTGTTTAGTACGGATTCTATAAATTACCAGGAAAGCAAAATGAGGTAGCATCTGGTAATGACAAGCACTTCTTAAAAATAATGGCAAAAACTTCAGAATTGAGTGTCAGAAATTGGCATGACTAATTGAAGTCTTGGAAATGAAACATTATTTTTATTGAGGTTGATTCCTTACATTGCCAGAAAGGTGGCATAATGTCAAACATGGTGGGAGGCAGTTTCAATGTTTTTTTTTTCTGACAGAAACGAATGCTTTTAACTCAAACTCACAACAATCCGACAAAAAAAAACCCGACATAGGCAAAGCAAGCAAATCGATTGTTTGGGAGTTGCAGCCGAAATTTTGAACGGTTTATATTTAACGAATAACGGTATATATTTAATGAATAACGGTAATAATTAGAAACTAAATTTTCGCATTGCACTTGTTATCCCTGGAACAAAACCCTTGTTATCCCTGAAAACAGAAAGCAGAGCAGGAAAAAACCTTTGTTCTCTGCCACGCCTCTTTTTCGATTGTGAAACTCAGTATTGCTGTTTTTTCGGTTTGGCCGGCAACTTGGTGGAACTGTCATTTTGTGTAACGCTGCTTCGTCGTCTATAAATTCATTTTACTATTTCAACAATTTTTTTGTGTGAAAGCAAAGTGAGACGTAAACAGTACGTACACAATTTATTGAGGATATACTTGCGTATTATTCAAGTGAATTTTCTCGAAAAAAAATAATACAAAATGGCGACACTAGAGAGAACCAATGCAGAAAAATTCTAGAAAAATAACACAAAATGGCAAAACAAGAGAAATGATCTCAAGCATGTTGAATTTGCGATAAACAGCGGGACACACTTCATCTGGTGTCCACAATTAATCTGTGATACAGACTATATCTAGTTTGTATCTAGAAAAAAGAATAACAAGTTTGTCATCTTGAGGAATGTAACTAGTGGGCCACCTAGAGTACTTTTAAAACTCATCGATTTTGGTTTAAATGGCCACTATTTCAAAAAAGTCCCTAAATTACCATCATTAAAGGCCAGTATTTGTAGATAAATATTTTAATAAACCATGTGCTTCCTTTGTAGAAG
This sequence comes from Stratiomys singularior, assembly GCA_954870665.1. NCBI lineage: Eukaryota > Metazoa > Arthropoda > Insecta > Diptera > Stratiomyidae > Stratiomys > Stratiomys singularior. The sequence continues at coordinate 27,050,903 of OX940881.1, read as the reverse complement.
TAGGAGCACTCATCTTCTTTGCAGAATATGCTGGGTTCGAACCCCGCTGTTGACAGTTATATTTGAATCCATGTTTCTGATGTGTTACAATCAGCCTACGCTCTTGTGATAGATATCTTTTGGGAAATAATTAAGGTTAGGCATTTATCTGACTAGGTCACTTTTTTGTATAACCTTTGTTTTAGAAATGAAGTCGCGCCGAAACTTGTTAAATTTTGGGGTTAGAGCATCAAATATCACTGGAGTGGTAACTATTTTCCAAGATGAAATTCTTGAAATTTTAGGTCCCTAAAGTTTGCACCGCTATAAACCCAACGGTATCAAATCTTCTCACTTCATTGTATAGAATAACTAAATGTCCTTCAATTCATATCTGTCATTCAGGTCTATTAGTCTGCTTCTAAGCCAAGGATTGTCCATTAATGTCATCAGCTGTCTAGGAGTCCGGAGTTTTCCGATGCGACCAATCCGTGTCATGTCAAACAGAAATATTTTGCCCACTTTTTTCACTATTTCATTATCTGGTTTCATTATTTCGGTTATTCTTCGATGTTTGCGTCAGTTTTGAAGGCACAACCCATAACTAACGTAAGCCTATCAGGTTGCAAAGAATGCATTCCTGTTGTCAATAATGTTGGCAACTTGGATTTCATATCGAAAAAGTAGATATTTTAATCTCCATTTGAGGCTGGTTTCTCCGTGAACTGGTGCAGTTCCTTCTGCAGTGGAAATTTTTTGCTCCTGCACAAGGAATGGCGCAAAATAATGGATCGCAATGGATCCGTTCACTTCGTTTCCCAGGTGCCCTTTCCTCCATGCATCTCACATTGAGACATTGATGGGGGTCCGGGTAGAATCGATTTTTCATACGACTCCTGCCAAATGAATTGATTTGGTACATGTTTGCTGCTCGCGCCAATTTTATGGTATACTTTCCCGAAAACAGATACCACGCTTTAACAAAAGTTTTGTTTCAGCCGCTGCCAAAAATCTCATTGCAGATATCCACATTTCTCGTGGACATCTGTTGTTTCGAAATGCTTCTATCTATACCAAGATCCTACACTAGCTTCCGCTATGATATTCGTTCCTCAGAAAATTTCAGTTGCCTTTTCAGGGTCTTTTTCTGATCGGGAAGAGTTTTTTTTTATTTCAAGATAACTATAGTTTCCTTGGATTTTCCTTGGGTCTCTCTTTATGAGAAGTTTGATTTCCGATGGGAACTCCTAAATCTTAGTTTCTCTTGTGGAACTTATTAACCGATTTTCTCCGAATCTCCTTTAAAAATTTTTGCGCAATTTCAAGCTTGCATACAAATACTACAATATACAGTGCAATACTACAATATTACAGTGCGAAATATGTTTTCGTATGATAAAATGCGGAAAATCATGCAAATTAGTCCAACCTATTTTCGATTCGACCTCAAAACTATATACTCAGGTCCAGTTTTTAATGACTGTCAAGCACGACTGATGAAATTCAAGCATGATTCATTCATCATCAATCATGCTCTTTAGTTGGAAGGAGCTAGTGCCGAATAGTGTATTTTGTGCTGAAAAAATCAATAATAATAACTTTGACGATTATTGACCCTATTTCATTAAGTAGATTTTGACAAATGTTTGAGAATGTTGTATAAAGAACTCCTACAATGCCCGCCATACTCACGAGGTTATTTTCCGTCCAGCTTGTGTTCTGTCAATGCACATAAATGATAAGGAACACTTAAATGATAAGGAACTACAGTCTCATGACAAATCCAAAATTAAATCGAATCCTTTATCGACCAAAAGAATGCCAGCACCACCAATACGATATTTGTTCACTGCTTGAAAAATGGATGAAAGTAATAGCAATAAATTATTAATTTGACACAGCAACTTCTCGCCTTAATTTAGTTCCTCTCTGGCTCTTGTCCTTATGTCTGCCACAACTTTGCAAACACCACAATCGAATATTGTTTTACTTTTTTCAATCTGGCAATATCTTTATCTTTGTTAAAAACATTCAATACTCTGACAAACTTTTTAAAATCAAAAGTTTATGTATCCTTCGAAAGCTCCTCTACAAATTCAATTTCAATGAGCAAACATCCTCCTACATTGTTTCTCACATACGTATGAGCCTATCTTGATGATATCCAACCGCAATAATCCTAGCCAGTGTGAAATTCACACGAATGAGTATATTGGCAAAGGATTTTTACTGTGTAATATGTGACGCTCATTCTCACCTGATGTTAGTCAAGTCATTTAAGTTTTACGTATATGTCTCCCCCATTCTGCTTGGCAGACTGACGAAACGGATTTGCTCTGTTCTTGGTGCAGTATTGCCTCATAAACGCCACACACGATACAGAATATATGATTTTCGAAATACGGAAAATGCTGGAAATATTGACATAAAATATATGCGAGATTTACGTTTCTCAGCATTCACTCCATCTCATCGATGTTTGAATTTAAAAGTCTATGTTTGTCGGCGGTATTACACAGGAAAAGTAAGTACCTGACTTATTTTATTTAGCTTTATTGAAAGATTTATAATCTTTAATTTTTGAGTCAGCTTAGAGATTTTAATTATATATAAAAAAATATATAGTAACAACAAAATAAATATAATATAAGCCAAAATATAGTAACATAAACGTTTAATTAGTTCTTTTCTATTAAAAGGACATTGAAATCAGGACCTCCTTCAGAATTAAATTTACTTGAGGGCTGCGATTCGATCTTGTCCTGGCCATGAGATTGCAGGTTATTTTTTCGAATTTTTCGGATCCTTTTTCTCACTTTTAGAAACATCTTCGTCCAAAGAACTTCTTTTTTATTTAGGTCAGGACTACTTCCTTGCCTGGAAAGTGTCTGAACATCAAGTTGACCCTTACACATGATGACTCTTGTTCCTTGTACAAAAAGAGAAGACACTATAGAGTAAAAAGAGAAGATACTTTGGAAAAGGAAAGGAACTTTTATCAGTTGAGAAAAAATGCATTCCATACTTAACGACCGTGTTTGGTGGCATGTTGCCGAATCCTTCAGGGAAAGGGAGGTAAACGCTGTTTTTTTCCTGCATATCAAACTTTTAGTTGCACAAACCAACTGGATTAACGATATCTCCCCGACACTAGCTCTATCTCAAAAGAGTTTTTCCAGTTTTTGACACTGGTTATTACGCTTTCTGTTCCATCTTTCGCACGAAAAGTCCTTTCCATTATCCTTTTTCCAATGCATAGTACGCAATTGAAAACGCCATTTCTTATCGATTTTTAGTCAAGACTAAACACTCGTGTCTGCTAAGTAGAAGCTAGTATCACAATGCCTTCGGTTACTCCAATGTCTTAATCCTCCATGAGTTTCATTGCCCATCCTCTCTTCAGCGAAACGTATTTACTGACCAGCTGTAACACTATTTCCTTATGATGCTTTGATCCCTTAAGATCGGAAGTTCTCGCTCTTTTATGCTTATGCTGTACCTTAGGCTAGCAATCATAAGATTGTAGTCACTTGCCGAGAGTGGGTCATCTTTCATCTATGGTCATGAGAGTGGGCCCTCTTCATCGAATGCTTCATTGTTACTTGTCTTCGGAGGATCAATTCTTTATGGGTAATACCCTAGCGATTAGTAACAAAATCGACGGAGAGACTGTCCAGTATGTTGATGCAAACCACTGTGCTCCTCATCTATGCACCTACATTAGTTGTTTTCGGTGCAACCTCCTCCTGAAAGATTTGTTTCATAGCGTACACTGACGTGCTTGATCTCGAAAACTTCGTCCCTCTACAAAGGTAATTTCTCAACTAGTCAACCATCCTCATTTACCGTTCCTTCATTTGGGATCCTCTTATATATCAGGATGTAAATTTCATAAATATGAAAGCTCATTTTTTAATCTTGCAGATTTGACAGTTTCCCATAGAATTGAAATACTGCCAACTTCATTTCGAGTGATATACTTCCAAACCGATCAATTATAGAGAATGCTCCATTTGGCTATGCATTGCATATTACAGTGCACTTTAAATTGAGCATTGATTCTTTGAAGAAAATAATTACTTTGCAGTCGATAGAACTACAGACTGCTTTCTGACCTTCTTCATCAACTGAGAGATTGAAACAGCTAACAGACTAGCTTCCTCTGTATCTGCTTCTTTAGCATGGACGAGTCCTGACAATGCAGGGCTCCAGTCTGTGTAAAATCGAGCACTTTTCAGATGAGTGTTATCCTTCCCGATCGTCTTTTGTTTCATACAGCCACCTTTCTTCCGTCACAGTCGGGACGGTTTTGGTTCCAAATTAGGTACGTTTCTGTCAAACGTTTTATAGCGTCCAATCGTTACAGTCAATATGCCCAGAAATTTTCAGTCTGATACGCTTCGTGCCTTGGACTTGTTCCCTTTTTCAGCAATTAATTCCTTGTGTATTGCCATAAGTGTTCAACAAACAATTATATGCGAGCCGCAAGTCCATCCTTTGATATCTCCACACAAGGTTAAACCAATTGACCGCTCAAATGAATCAAATCATAGGACTATGTGTTGAATTTGACATTAAAGAAGATATCAAACATATGTGTTAGGCGGGTTTCCCTGTTCTATGGAATCATTTGTGTCGTTTTCAAAATTTCCAATGGACTCCTTTTTGCAATTCTTGCAAAGGTAAACTTAAACCATCAATAATATATGGAATGCCAAATCGAGACTGTAGTCCATATCTTAAAAGCAGGTCAGGAATAATTTATTTCGAAACTGTAATCCTTGACAGAAAGTAATCAAATCAACTGTTTGCCCTTTCTCCAGTTTATAACGATCCCACTGTGTTTTCTGTCTATTAAAAAAATACAGTAGAAACTGACCCTTCCTGTTTCACTGAATTTTCCCCTAGTTCTAATTACTGAGAAATTATTTATGTAACCAATAGTCTGGCTGTTTGATCGCATTGCCAGGACACAGCACTTTGCATATTTTGACACATCACATCACATCTAGTGGGTTATGATTTATATATGATCCAAGTGAGGATGTTTCTTTTTTTGTTTCATTTAAAATAAAAACATCGGTTGGTACGCAAAAGTCGAGAATCGTACAGTTTATCGAACTAATGGTATGCGGACTATTGGTATGTCTGTCGAAAGCCTGCGACAACCTTGTCTGCAATCATATTGCATTCCCAACACTTTTCAAGCATTTATTTGCTGAGACTATTATATCTTTAAATAGCACACCGTCCATTTCGTTGTCTCTTATGGGAATGTAGGATGATCCATTCGTAACATGGCTCCATCCTTCAATTGAAAGTTTTTGGAGGACACTTTGCAGGACATGCACCCTCGGGCGTTATTACTGAAGTGTTTCCAATGGGATTCAACCTCGCTTTCCATAGTGAGGCGTTCGTGAATCGCCATAGTGATCGCAAATCATTTGACAGCTGAAATTCGATCAATATTTTAAACGTCAATGAGTGAAGCCAGTTGTGTTCTTGCGTTTCTGAGCGTTTCAAATGAGCTAAAACTCAAAACTCAAACTCGTCCTCAAACGAATTCAAACTCGGCTTAATGCATTTTTAAAAATTATCTTAATTAGAATTAGAGTTTGACTAAGGAGTGGGTCACACCACAGCCTGCACCACAACATTAACGAGCTTGAGTGAGAAAATAAATCTGTTCAATGTCAAAAAAAATCACCTTCAGCGATTGATTAGAGATTTTGACAGCACGTTGTTCGGTGGTGTTTTGTATTTCTTGTTATTTTTTTCCAGTTCCGTTTTTAAGTGTTTTCTTTGGCATTGTACTTGTTTTTGCTCTTTTTCTTCGGTAGAATATCATAATCCACCAACCTGATCTTGTCAAACTCATTCTTGATGCATATTGCCCAAATGTCTTGCTTGACTTTTTTGACATATATGATTTTTTTTTTCATGAGTCACTTCTTCCACTCTTGTTTCCCTGTCAGTTCTTCGATTGAAAATTAGTTCTCCGATGCTATGAAGTTAGACTGACTCTCAATATGTTAATATTATTTTGTTGGACTTTTTGTACAATGTTTGTCGCAGTATTCCACATTTGTATAGTAGGCCTTTCTTGCTTGTTCAAAAAAAGCAATGAGTTTTTGAGGCTCGAGACGTGTCATTTAAACGACCAAAACTCAGGCTGTTTGTCTTGTTTCACAAAATTATGTTTCTGACAGCAGTGCTTTTCCATATCTCGGCCTAACTATTAGATGAAAAGATCAAATAACTGGTCCGCTTATTTTCCTTCCATATTAGATGCTTCATTCGAAGTGTTAGTAGGGGTAGCATTTCTGAGCCAACTTTAACTCCTTCGTCTCTACTTTTCTCTTCATACTTGTACGAGGATGTTTTCTGCCATCGTCTGCTAAGGGCAAGCATGAAATGATTCAGCACAGTCGAATCAAACAAACCGGCAAAACCAGCAAAACCAAGCCGGGTTTTGGTGTGAGTTCTTTGTTTTCCGTTCGGGCAGCCAGATATCAAAAGGAATTTCTACGCTCAGGAAATTAATCTTTGATTTCATTCTGTTTGGTTGGTTTTTACGTATGTACGTATCTTAGAATTATTCAATATGACAAGTGAAATCATTTGGAAATGTATGAAATCATTTGATCCTCGACTGTCTCAATTATCTTTGTGCTGAGTTGCACTTCTGTAGTTTACCAACCTTCACTCTCAGGGGAAAGCCACAGATTTGTGGTTTCACAGTGAAGTAGATTGATTCGGCAGTGAAAGGTTGCCACAAATGGAGGAAACAACATCTCTATTATGTTTTTCAATCGTATTGAATCCCGCTCGTTACTGTGATTTTTGAATACTTGTTTCTTTTGCTGAAGTATACTAGTGTGAAAGGTACCTTCAGAGTAATTATCAGGGTCTATTATGATTCTGATTGGATCACATTGTCTTGTGCTTTTGGTTTTGAAATGAGGAGTGGCGTTAACACGGCTAACGGCCGAAATTCTTTCAACAAAGTTCTTCGAATTTCAAATAAACTGTCAAATGATACAGACTAGGTCGAAAATTTTTACACACTTCATGGTTTTAAAATTTTTTTAACATGGTTGGAATTGGGTCAAAATGGTTTGATGAAACTAAGCTTATCTGAACACCGTTACAAAATAAAAAATTAAACTCCTTGTGGTATCAATCGACCGATTTTAGCGACGTAACATGAAAAAGGACTAAGAGTTTCAGGCACCGCTCAACGCTCAAAAAACTAAAAAAAATTTACAAAATTGATTCACATAAGACAGGTGTCAGCATACCATCGTGTTGTCATTATGTAGAAAGAAAACCTAACAGAAAGCCAAAAACTCAAAAATGAGTATTCAATTTCCCAAAAATTTTAAGTCATATTACTCAAAAAATATTTAAGAAGTGAAAACTTGGACACCGTTGCGTTTGCAAGGATGCAAACTTCAAACATCTCCTTTTAATTGAGTTTACGATATGTCAGTGGATTTAGAACTTTCTAAAGCATGTTTTATACTATATACAGATCCGAAAAGCGCGAAAATTTTATGTACTTTTCGGTTTACACTTCTACCACATGAGGCCGTAAGAACTTTGAGCTAAAGACGTCCTTTAGACAAAAAAAGAATTAGAAAAAGGAAAAACCTCTTATAGTTCATAGTTTTGAAGAAACCACTATTATGTATGTGTGGTAAGCCAAGCGTTGCTCCCGGTCTTGACCGTGTGTATTCCGTGTGGTTGGTAAAATAATCTGCTGACGACCAACGGACCAACTGCAGCATATTCCAGGAAGGTCGTAAATTCCATGGTTATATCTCTAAGAATCTTTAATCCAATTGTATCTTTTGTCTTGTCGACAAGTTCTCATTCGTGGACAGGTTGGTGTTGCTGTTGTTGTTCTTGTTGATCATACGACCACCAGGTGTTCGGACCATGCCAATAGTCGTATGTCGATATAATTGCCGAGTAATACCAATCAACTTTCAAGACGTGACAATTTCATTTGCCATTATTTTAATACTCGCAAGTGTTGTACGCGGTAACAACCACATCTGGGTATCCGCCATCCACCTGAAAGGAACGTGGGCTCGGCACGGCACAGTTTATGTAATTTATCGCTAATCTACCGAAACGTAAACTAGTTGCTCCCAAGTCACTATGGAATGATCCTTGCGTCGCGGTGAGATCTCTTGGGGTGTATATTACGTCGATTGCAATCAAAAGTGCTTCGAAGCTATTACGAAAATTACTGAAATATCTGTTCACCTCGTGAGACTGTTGCTGCCGGAGCTGCTGCTGGAAACTTGTTTTTCCATTAAGCATTTTTCTTGTTTCTCAGGTCGACTCCGGTCGGAATCTTCAGGTGATCGACAGACAAACCGAAGGTGCACTGATGTTGCATGGAGAGTTCGATGATTTCGATTCCAAAGTTGTACGAAAGGGTCCCATCGCCTTGGGAATTAGAATCAGCATAATGGATTGCTTGTAGCTCTTCGGCGAAGGCACTGTAATGTATCAACTGATTCTTGGAAACGCAATCAATCATTTGAAGCTGGTTGACACGTCAGTCAATAGACTGGCAAACGTGCTCAGCGGATCATGCGCTAGGATCGGCTTACGGATTCGAAGGTGTGAAACGAGCTAAGACTACTTATCCATAAAGTGAGTCTTGAGCTACAAAACAAGCAGCCCCAAATGATCTGGGTGATAAAAAAGGAGATCGCGATTCATTACCGGAATCTCAGATATGGTTGATCAGATTTAATCACATTAGCTGCAGTTTTCCTCGAAAACCACACTCAGAACAGGTAATAAATTGGCTAGCACTTAATTGCAGTGGGGCCAAGCGATCATGAGTAGGATCGCATTAAGGATACATAATTAAATTAAAGCGCAATCCGATCCACTTGACGGGTCAAATATTTGCGTCAAATTGCGAAAAAGTTGAACTGAGCAGAATAAAAACTAAACAAATCTAACCAGCCAGCTTGTCGCTGTTGTCACAACCAGCGTTGTTAGTTCTGAAGGTTGTCTTCTTCGTATATGGCTAAAAGTTTAACCATATTCGGATAATAAAGTTCATGCGATGAATCTGTAATTTTTTCGTTGAAACATGATGGAGATGACTGGAAAACATTGTTCGCTACAAGTTTACATTTATGGGTAATTTTAATTGCTGAGAAATGCTGGTTTTTAGAAAAGATCATCGATGGAATTTTCTAGTAGTTTCCGCATAGTAGTTTTCCGAAAAAAAAACAACAAACAAACAAATTACAAGAAGAATTGGTTCCTAGGGATGATAATAGGTAAAAAAGACATATGGCATATGAAAAATATACCATTAAACTAGCGCTTCTAACAAACGAAAAAGCCGTGTAAATTTCTGAAAGTGAAATAGATCCTGGCATATCTACTGAAACTGCAACTCTCTCTGCTCAATTCATCCTATGTAGTAATTGGTCAAATTGACGAGGATTTGGAAATTCAAAATACCATTCAGCTTTCAACCAGTAGGTGACGGATAGACTAGTCCTTGCCTACTAAATTTTGCAGCTTGTCTTCAAGTTTAAGAGTCCAAATTAACAATTAACTGACGATAGGAATACCAGGAGCATTTTGCTGGAACAAGCAAAGACTGGCAAAGCATTATATGTCACAGTCATAGTAAAGGAAAAAAATTGAAAGGCAAATACTGCAGGAGAATCTCGTTAAGCGAAATCAAAGAATTTTTTCCATAAAAATCAATGTAAACTACGATGCTGAAAAATACCATGCTGAAAACAAATCTAATTTTCCAAACATTGTTATGAATATTTATTCAAATTAAATATTATTTATTATTTAATTAAATTTGGGAACAAAATAAAAGCCTCAGCATAAAAATGGAAAATAATAAGAATTTTTTTAACTTGTGAACTGTCAAGGAGTTAACATCTTGGTATAAAATTTAGATTTGAAACACATAAGGTAAATAAATTTATGAATTATGCCAAATATTTAATCTTTTTTAACTAGAAAACTATCTGAATACATTTGTTTTAGCCGGCGCTTCAAAATTTAACGAAAATGTGTGACAGCATTGTCATTGAATAAATTTATAGCACAAACACCCACCACGTTATTAGGACAATGCATCTCAATTTACCATGCAACAGTTTTCCAGGCTGTCAGCATTTCTCCCTCATAATTTCTCGCTGTCAAACACGATGCAACTCTCTAACTCTCTCTAACTCTTGACTCTTCCACAAGCTCTTCAATATCGTTGTTGCCCACCTCAAGTCCCATGATATTTGCCAATCACACAATCTCCTAACTGTACACTCCGCAAGTACTGTTTCAAAATCACGTTCAACAACACTCTCTGGCTAAAGTTATTTTCCAAGCAGAAGTGACGGCCCTCTTGGTAACTCCTTTCCAAGCTTTCTTAATTATTTTCAGGCAAGCAACCATGTGAAAATAATCTTTCCAAAACTATCTAAAAGTGAGATTCGTCGGTTTGGTAAGAGTGTTTCAAAACTGATTTGGAAACTGGATATTCATCAAATTGAAACTGTCATGAATGTCATCTTGTAGGCCTGAAGGATCAGCGGACATATTGTCCATGGCAAGCAAGACATGGGGAGAAAGATTCATCTCAAACAAATATTTTTTTAACGAATCGTCCAAATAATTCATTGATCCAATCGGTGAAAATGTCACATGTTACCCAATCCTTCTTGTTGGATATTCACATCACATTTAGTCTGCTCATATGTCATAACTGATGACAGCCTGGCCATGACAAATTTCAATCCAAAATAACGTCACTAATTCAATCCGTACAAATACATTCATACTACCTCCTGTAGTAGGGTGGGAAGGGAAGGGACTACCTCCTGTACTTTTCTTGAAGCTTATTCTTTCAGCACATTATTGGGGAAAAACCCTTGGCTATGAAAGTACCACTACAATTTAGAGCCACGTAATGAGTGGTCCATGCTCATAACGTCAATATTGACGAAAATAAATCATCGTCTTTCATGACTCGTATGAAGTACCAGATGCATTCAAATATGAACGAGCCTTCTGCCTCTGAAGGCTTGAAAAGCGTGCCAGCTGAAATTCGGGATCGATTGCGTGCACAGTTTTTGGAGAATAGACTTTTATGGACACAAATGAGGGCCTGATGTGCCGAATTTAAAGAAGAGCTTAAAAATTGGAAAATCTATGTCAACGAAGACGCTTCAGCTCCAGCATTACGCCTGACAACGCTTCGCAAACTTATTGAAAAAAATCATCGCACTATTGAAACAGAAATCAAGAAGAAAACAGGAATCGGTTTTGGAATACTGAACAGTGTCGTCCGAGATCATCTGGAATTCTGAAAAACTCTACGAAGTGCGAGAGTTGTAGTTTGGCAGACGCTTCTTGCCCGTTTTCAATATGAAGGCTTTCTCGCAACATATTATTACGTGTGACAAAATCTGGGTTCATCACTACTCTCCCGAACCGAAAAGGGCTAGTATAAAGTGGAGAAAAACGGGGAATTAGAACAATCAAAAGCCAAAACACACTCGTCAGCCGGGAAGGTAATGTCAACGGTTTTTTGGGACACTCAAAGAATATTCCTCAGTGATTCTATAAAAGTTACCTTCTATTGTGACCTTCTAGACGAGGCTTACGAGCCGCATGTCGCCCTAAAAGAACGCTGGCAGGCTATTTGAAACGTTTTTTTCTGCAGTACAATGCAAGGCCACACTGCAACCCTTAGAAGCCAAGAATTGGTGGAACCCTCTCCATATAGCCTCCACTTTTACCCATGTGATTTCTTTATGTTTGGACCCCTAAAAGTGGGCACGTTCAAGAGGGAATTTTGCATAAAATCAGCAGGTTTCACAGTTATTGCGCAATCTGCCGGATACCTCCCCCGTCCGAAGTCCTTTCGAAAAGAGTCCGATGAGCCAAATGCATTACTTAAAAGGGATCCAAGTAGAAAAAAACTAAAGAGTATTTTCTTCTGAAATGTTAAAAAAGTTTATTTTTTCAACAGGTTCGCTTGTATTTGTATGTCTCTCGTTTTAACAAAGGAATTTGCCAAAGAAGTGGATATCATAATTAATAAGGACAAAACCAAAACTGTCAAGCAACCAATAAACCGGTTACCAAAAAGCGACTATAACCTTCATGTATTTTGTGGTCCATATCAAACGACTCTTATTCAGTAATCGTTTTTTCAACACAGAAAATGTGTTTGAAGTATGATGGTATGGTATGGTACGAACATGAGGTTTTTATATTGACTCAGGCTTGCGTGAAATCTATCAAAACTTTTCAAAACGGTGTGACGAGAGTTTTCAAGAGGGTCAAAACGAGTTTAGTATAAAAAATTATATGATTTAAAGCCGAGCCAGAAATTTCCATCGCATTTAAAGAAGAAAAACTAAAATAGGCGGGCAAACGGATAGAATGAAATAAGCTATCAAAGAATACAATGGGTGAAACCAGTGTAGTCTGAAAAAAATAAGCGCTGGTAGAATCTCATTCTCTCATGATATCTTAGCTTGTTTGTGTACAGTTCAGCGAAGCGTCTTTTTTCTTGGGGGGTTGGACGTGAAGAGATTCAGTGCCCTGATTGCCCCTTTGTAGGGAAGGACTATTGTCAGGACGACTCTGATAATTTTTAAACATATCCCATTGTATCTCAGCTTATTAGAGGTCAGCTCGTTTAAAGATTTTCTTGTGATGAGGGGGGGAGGGGGTTGTTGGCTTTTTACGGCCTGAATGTGACGTGCAATGCTTTTAAACCTCTTAATACCTTCTTTACACTTTACTTTGGGCTAAGCATCGTGTTCCTCTGCCTATAATTGGCTTCAGTTTCTAGGAAAATAGAAAACTAGAAAAAAAGACCCTCCAACGACGAAGTCTTCTGACCCTCTTGTATGCTCGCTTTTGACTGTCAGGATTGTTCGTGCATATCGTGCGACACGATCGCTTTACAACTATCAATCGTTGTAATGATTTCGTCGCCTATATCCGGGAAGAGTTGACCACGCTACTTGCTTCAACTTTCGCAAAAATTTGTGGTGCGCCTCATTCATTCTCCATTGCAAAACATGCAAATGAGGACCGCCTCATTGACTCATGATTCCTGTGCAGATGAGACCGGAAAAATTCATGTCCGATCGACAGCTGAGGCAATGAAAAATTAGTCGCTCCGAGCCCTCGATTCCGACATAGCCGTAGGTCAGGGATCAGACGTCCAGTCCACTTTCCGTTTGTGTCGCACTTGCAATATTGTTGACAGGTACCGAGCGAGCAATGTTTCTTTTTTCTGGTAACCTCTTGTCTGTTGGCTTCTCTTCCGCGCCCGTAAATGTTTCTCCGTCCTCTAGTAAAGTAGACAATGTTTATCACCCTTGTGATACCCAACACTGCCACCCAGGATACCATTCAATATGCATGTGGAATGTCTTCACCCCTTGTGTCTGCACCTGCGCCAACCGCTTTCGTTGTAACTCGTTGGTCAAAGCAACGCAAGCATATGAGTGCCTCATTGAGTAAAACTGAACCCAGAGCGCTCATTCAGTGTTGTATTCTTGTTCCGTTGTATGGCTCTCCCACGCTGATTATTGACCAAGTGAGTGACGTTATACGCTCTGCTACCTTGTCAGTAGTCGCTCTGATTTGGTCGGAAAAACTAATCGAGTTTATCAATATAGCGAAGCAATTTTTACTGATTTCGATTTAACCAATGCTTCCCCAATATTGATAAGTCTACCTCTGAGATTGCGCTTCTTCGTCACAGCACCATCTGCATAGTTCATCAAACAGCCCTCAAGCAGTTCCAGCTAGACCTCTCATAGTCTGTCATATGAGATATATCACAGGTCCGACCTGAGGGTGAAGTCATTTGAGCATTAAAACCAAAAGTAACAGAGCATAACTAAAGGATGATTTATTATTTTAATTCTGCCAGATTTAAACCGAGAATGATTCGGACAAAATTGCGACGGGGGATAAAAAGTGTGGTCAAGTATAGACAACCTGCACAATTAAATTCGAAGGATAACCACACCTGAAAATCATTTTTTTTATAGTTTAGTGAGAACACTCTCCGGTGGTTTCTTGCAGAAAGAGATAGAAAACCCACGGGTAGAACATTTCTGGGGAGTTATCCTTGTTAAATAGCAAACAAATACAAAAGCAATTCCAGTAATTTTCGGTTCATCCCGTTAGATTGTAAGTTTGTTGGAAATCTTCCCGCAGTTTTGTGGTAACGCTATGACATGAGGACTGTCTTTTGATACTGCTTAGTAAACGCATACTGCTGATGTTTACTTCCAGGGACTGGAGAAATTTGTACAAAAACTTTAGTCCTACCGGGTGTCACCGGTTTATCGTAAAGGAGCAGTGTTGCAACAACATCAAACTCGCTCTCATCCTTATTCTTTGTTCAAAAAATCATCGACCTTGGATAGCAAGTTGTCCTACATTCATCTGACTTCACAGACGTAACGCCAATGGTCTGTCCGAAACCCTTAAAACAGGGAAAGACTCAATTTGATCAAAAGAATGTCAAAAGGCTCTTCGGAGTTTTTCTTCTTAAAGTACTAAAAATTTTCAGATACAGATTTAGGTTATGTATAAGCTAACAATTCTCTGGTATGACGGTACCAAAAAAAGAATAATTGAAGGATAAAGGCTCTGTAGAATAATTACTTTTGATTTGCAGATAAAAGCAGATTATTTTTTATATTTTCAACCAGAAAAACGTCTGCACACTTTTGATCAGTCACGTGTGATTCTTCCAGGAGCATGGAAACTGTATGGAAAACAAATAATTTCGCAGAAATCTAGGAAATAAATTCCTGGATAGTAAGCTGAGCTGATCTTGTAATTAGAAGGAAAAACAAAATATAGAACAATAAAACTAGGGGTGGAAGTTAAAGCAACTTAAAGGCTCAGATTGCATATGACCAACAAATTTAAGAAATAAAAATTGATATTTTGTGTCACACTTCGATTAACTTCCCTTAGAAAATTTCAGTTTAACGCTCATTAAATTCCAATGGGATTCTATATGAATGCGTAATATTTTATACATCCTTGACTGAAAACGAAACAAACGGCGAAGAAATAACTATTAAGGATAGAAATTTACGGTGCATTGCATCTGGTGCATCACGTGAAAAGCATCGCTTCCACCCTATCAACTCTCCGTACACTATTTCAGCTATAAATTCTTCTCCTATCTCGTCTCCTGCCTTCTAGTTGGGTGAGGGTAGGTTTTCACCATTCTTAGTGACTTGTATAACCCAGGAATATGTAACACTGAGCGAAATTCATGCTACCCTTAAAACCTCTTCATCTCTTTCTCTCTCTCTCTCTCTCTCTCTCTCTCTCTCTCTCTCTCTCTCTCTCTCTCTATGGAGTTGTTTCTTAGATAATGCTGAAGCATGCACAATATGGATCATAGTGAGTTCACAAGGTGTGTTGCATAAACTCCAATAAATACTAGGGAAAAAGTAACATTCTCCCGGAGAGACATAAAGGACGAGGAAAGATGCAAGACTATTCCGGGTAACTAACTCCAGGTGCAATGGTGAGCTGAACTTGCAATTTATCATGTCAACTTGATGATGGCAAAAGTCTGGATGTTTAATGCATTTTATGTCTGTCTGTTATGTTTTCAGAAATTGTAAGGAAACTTATATTGGATGTAATTCAAAAATGTCACGTTGTATTGTATGAGACGGATTAAGGTTGTCGCTGTTAATGCTTTTCTATATATTTTCATTTTCGTTGAAGAGGAATTATTATATTCAAGATGTTGATGTATTAGAATTTGGGACAACTTTTCCTTCTGTGTGATGCCAAATGGGGCATATACGTTTTGTGATGAATTTCCTTCAGAGTCAAGTTAAGACAATTCAGAGAAAGTAAAGTGATTTGTCTTAAAATGTTAAAGATTCTATCAGTGTTGAAATGGTAATATGATCCTTTTTATAAAGGTGATGGATAGAATTCCTAATTTTTGGAAACCATTTCGGAATACCAGTTAAAATTATTCCTTGGGAAACTTTTGTAATATCCTTACAACTCGATAGGTGAAACTGGTTTTAGAAAATAAATCTACACTACTTTATCGAAACTATGACGAAAACATTGTTTTAATATTGGATCAACACAGTTATGTCCATATCCTTTTAAAAATCATAAAATTTTTAAATATCGAATTGGAATTCTTTCTTTTTTTCGCTACGGTGAATGGTCTTCGTGTAATCATTAAGAATTAATAATTTGCCTCTTTTTATCAAAGCTGTTTTGGTGTACCTCAAGGGTATAGTTCGCGGTACTGTGTTGTTTTTGAAATTCATTAATAATCCCCAGTTGTACCGGTCTTCCTTCCTTTTTGTTGCAAGGGTAATCGGGCTTTTAAGTGTCCTCAAGTCTTGCCATAGTCACTGGAGGAATTTAAGTCGTATCCCAACAAAAACTGAAAAACAGGAGCAAACAAATGTTTCTAGAAAAAAAAAACTTTAAAAGTTTAGACTTACACTTGAGAAGTTTTTAATTTTCATATTGCTCAAATCATTTAAAACTCATCTTCCGATATTTTTAATCGGCGCAAGAGCTCCAATTACTCCAAAAATATAACCCTAATTGGGAATCCAGCCAGAAAATGCATGCAGCTTCCAAATTTTTTGGGGCTCCAATTCAATTGCCTGCTAATCAGTCTCCAAGCCTCCAAAAATGTAACCCATCTACCTACAGATCATCGAGCCATATCTATTACCATACATAATATGTAAACCTGTGACCACTGATAGCAAAGGCTTTAAGGATCTCCATTTACCTTGCAGTTTTTTTTTTAAATCGAAGCCAATGTTCAGGGATCTGACTACCACCAGATGGTGTCCTTGATAATGACACCTTATGACAGCTAAGAGAACACGAGAAAGAAATGCGACGGTAATATTCCTGTTTGCGTGATTGTACCTGTAATTGGATTTGTATATTTAAAGGTCTTAGCTTACAATTTTTTGACCGACTACAAAAAACTTGAAATGTTCTAGTACTGATTCCAACCTACGAATTGCCAATTATAATACTAATATCAACCGTAATTGAACTGGTTTTCGGAGTAACAGTCTTTTGGACGATCGGTATATGTTCAATGACAAATGCCGGATAGTCCCCACAGTATTCCCTTTACACTGCCTAAGCCACAAAAGATTTAAGGATGAATGACGGGCCCAGACAAAATTTTCGTCCGGCTGGAAATTGATGTTGATGATTCTGTGAATATTCTACTTCCTAGCAGATAACTAATGCACCTCCCAAGACACGATGTCCTTAGAAGATTTCATTCCAGAAAACTATTTAAAGTCTTTTACACACACACCTCAAAAACAAAGTTTTTGGCAAGCCATTTTCTAACTTTATTTCATAAAGATCATCATTTAGCCTTTCTGCAACTTTTTCAGCGTCGAGCAACGTTTGAACTCTTTAAGAAGAAACACGGTAGCCACAGAGAGTCACTGGCCAAGATATCGTCGTTATCCTATTTGTAACGCAGGCCGACTAGTTGTCTGCCGAAAGGGACATAATAAGCTCTAAGGGTAAAGGAATATATTTGAAGTCGTCCGTCAAGGATTTATAGCATCGCTTAGTGCATGACCTTCAGTATGCCTAGCTCTAACTTTTTTGTTCTTTTATTACTTTCTCCAATTTTAGAATGCAAGCAGCTTCATACTGTCTTCAATGCTACTTTCAATCTCTTCCTATATACCTTCGTTTTAATAGCCTGCTGTCCTATACCTTTTTTGCTATCCGTGACTTGAATATACTCTGAAGTTGGAAAAACGATTGGCGTTTCTGCACCTTTATTATGTTGCAGCTCATCGAATATCTTGGATAGCTCATTGTTGAATCTAGGTTGCGATGGATCTTCGCCTTTTTTTGTCGAATGATTCCTTCTGACAGAAATGTAAAAGTTATGGACAAGGAAAAGACAAGCTCTAATTCAGACTTCATTTTTGAGCCGCTAAGACAACTTATCAAAAAGCAAAGGCCAAACCGCACAATGACAGTAGACCACGGAGCATGAGACCAAATTAAGTGACTTCCTTTCAGACTCCTGGCAGCATAAAAGAATCCATTACCCTGCATGCGTAAAAGAAGGACTTACAAAAAAGGACACTTACGACCCACAAAAAAGGACGAAATCACACATTGAATATGGCGCACTCACAAATAATCAGACAGGAAACGATAGGATTTCGTTCTGAGAACTTATAAACAACTACTCACTTCCTTTCGAAGATTTTAGGGCATTTTTTTGACAGTTTGTATTTGGCTAAATGCCTCTACCATAGCAATAGTTTAACTATCGTCGTTTCTTTGAAAACCAGTCGTTTGTGCATGCAGCTGAATCGCAAAAATACCAGGACCGAATAAAGTGTCTCATTGCGAAGATGCTTCGTTGCTTCTTTTCATGTTCTAGTTCATCTATTGTTTCATTCAAAGACGTCAGATTTCTTGAGACGTGCTGCTCATTTGAAGTTCATCAAAATTTCTTTCACTGATGAAAAAGAACTCTATCGATGATTTACGTAGCTAAGATGTCACATATGCTACTATTTGATGGATTTGTGATCCTCCTGCCCCTATACTTCTTTGAAGGAATTTTGACGGAAATGAGGTCATTGAGATTGAGTTGTTCCAATGCATAAAGTAACAAGTTTGATACTCGATATTTCCGACGTTTCACTCCGACAGTCATTTCTTATTTTTTTGCAATGAGAAGGCGTATGCTGTCTGATGACAAATTTTTTTGTATTTAATATTTTTTTTGATATTGTGTTCGAGACGGCAAGTTCTAAATATGCGATATTTTAAAATATTTTGGTTATTTTCGTGGCAAGAATGCAGCGTTGACAGGTTCAAATTTTAAGGAAGTATTTGGGGAGGATGTGCTTTATTGTCGAAAGTTTTGCCAATTGTCAAAATTAACCAATTGAGCGAATTGTCACGGGGGTGGAGGACGATGTAGTTCAATGAAAGAATACCTGCCTGTAAAATGACGCTTGATTTAGAAAGATAGTTAGAGTTGACAATTTGACGAAAGCAAGCCATTGAAAAGCAATGAAAAATAGATGGGATCCACATAAGTTTTTATAAATGTTAGTAAAGAAAATGCTTTGAAGGTCTTTGGTTCCACTTCTGAAAAACGGTCAATTTCAACGCCCGGATATCTCAGTGCGATGATAAGTTGAAGAATTCCTGCGTTTTTTGGAAGCATGTGGCACAAGCGTAGAGAAAGATGGAGTGCAGAAGCATACCCGAAAAACAGAGTATACACAAAATTTAATCGATAAAGTATGTTCCAGCGTTAACCGCGGGGTTTTCCTTTGAAGTCTCGTAAGACATGGGCAGTTGACACCAACTGACCTCTACTCAAAACAGGACTTTGTGTTCGAGGAACGAACGAGACCAGTGCAGATTCATGAGCAGGGGCATACTAAACTTCCTAAAAGACGAAGTTCGGTCTAACGATGCAAAGTTTTCATTACTAAGACTATAGGATCTAGGCAATAAAGTGGTAGATAAGTTGGTTTGACAAAATGTTTTTAACTTGATTATCCATTGTCTTTGCCAGATCTCACGCCGAATAACTACCACAGACTAATTTTTTTGGCTATTTTCGGAAAATTTGAACTATTTTTATTTGTTTAAATCGCTTTTTGAAAACGATATTCGATACAAGTCTTCCACATACCATAGTGGCGCTTTTTCCCACATCATTTTTTGAACCATTTTGCGTGTAATTTTTGCATATATGTGACGTATATTGGCTTAAGCATTACGAGAATATCGGACATCTTGGCTTAAATATCTAGTTACTAGTAACTCCAGAAAAAAAATTCTGGTGTAGTCAGCTCGGCTGATCGAAGTTGCCAATGGTTCATATTATTTTTTGAAATCAATCTTTCGGGGATATTTCGCTGTTTTATCGTATTGAAAGCAACGTGGATTATCTTCTGGCTTCAATTTTTGCACCAACTGCTTTTTGTATAAAACAAGGAGCCTACAAAGTCTACAAATTAGCTGGAGGGGCGCGAAACTGCTGAGCGTATATATCATATCATGTACATCGGCTCTTACGACTTCAACAAAATCTCCACTTCGTCGTGGACGGACTTCAACCTATAGCTTTGTTGTTACCAAGCAACCACTTTCATTGGATGTAACCACTTAACGTTGAATTGTCTTCGGTTATTGGCGAATCTTAATCGGAATATTCAACTTTAATTTAGAGTGAGTTAGGAGTTATTTTGAATATAACATTCCACAATTTTACCATGTTCTTTCGGTGTGTAGTGTTCTATGGTTCAAATTGTACTAAATTGACATTTCCAACGCGTGATGACACATATCGATCTGACAACTGGCTGCCATTTATAGGTATGCAACAGTGGGTACCACAAATCATCTCAACCTATATTTTATCCGAACTTTGAATAATTTTTTGAAAGGAAATGTAATTAAATCCCAACGTGCAATAGGAAATGCGTTTCCAAATCTCATCAGTATAATCTCCCCAATTTTTTTTGCTAGCTGAATTTACTCATATAATGGCCACATTGTATTAGATACCGAGACTTGATAAATCAAACCTTCATCAAAGATGTAAGAAGAAGTGCGTAAGACAAAGTTCATGCCCCGCTCCTGAAGCTAACTTCCAATATGTTGCATACCAATGATTATAACATGAATAATAATTAGTGGGAATGTTGAGCATATTTTTGTTTATATTCGATTTAATCCGAATTCGAAATGCTTTTCTTGCCCACATGTAAAACAAGACAACTCAGACAGCACATTTATCATCTATTGGCTGCGAAAAAATTATGATAATTGTCTTTAGTCCTAATTAAACACCACATTAGGTCCTCGTCTGTTTTGTACATGAAACTTACAACAGAATCGCAGGTGTAATATTCACAGCTTGCTCATTATCCAAAATAGTTGTATTGCTCTTGCAACTTACAGACTGTATTAAGCAGGAACAAAAGGCATCCAACAAACCACCATCATGCACCAACATCTTGTCGTGGTAATTTATGATGTTTCCCCCAAAAGCACGTAACATTCCCTAATAATCTCCTAAGCTCATTAATCACAGCCCCGAAACCTGACATTCGAGAGAAATTAATCAATTCAAGAGACGAAAACGACGAAGACAACGATGACTACTGCGAGGACCATGAAGCAGAAGAGAGAAGACAAAATAGGAATAAAAATATTTCCATACTTCTTCACGCTTTGTTGCGAGCAAACCTTCCCAGATGAGGTGGTTGTATATCATGAAAATCTCATTAATTGGAAACACTTCACTATACCATTACAACAACTTTTAGTAGGTGCAATCTGTGGTGTGGTCCCATCGCGTTCGTTATGTTATTAAACTTTTGCTTCAGGGACTTTGAATGTTCGTCTGCTTCCATCTATATATTGTTCGCGATTATATTATTTACACAGGACGGAATCTTCATGCAAAGTTTCAGCCCAGAAGGAAACCACCCAACTTGGGCCTTTTGTTTTGCTTAAGGTGCGAACTTCAATTATTATTGTTTGACAAAGTAATGTGTTACGTAGAAATGGAGAAGTCTTCGGTAGATACTTTAACCAAGAAAGCAATCATTACTGAAATCTTTAATGGAAATAATAATCCCCCGGACAGCAGTACACAATGTAATATTGATATTCCACTACGCTACGAGGTCCTGTGGAGACCAGTCGTTGACTATCTTGAAAAGACTCTTGGAGTTGCGTAGAACACAAAGTGGCTCAGAAGACAGTAGAATGGGTAGAGTTCCTCCTTCGGGAACCAATATTATGCAGTCCATCCGCTGACCGACCTAGTATGAAGCACAGCTTTCCTAGAAGCGGGAGCTTCCAACAATATAAAGCATAAAGCCAAGGTTTTAAGTAAAATCTTCACATTTAAGATTTCCCACTCTATTTTATCTAATTTGAAATCCTTTCGTCAATCTCTAGTGCTCATTAGAACTTGAACCTCAAGTCAGTTTTCCTTACTAGGAACCTCTTTCCGATAGAGCAGACTGTAGATTGGTATTCGTAAACATCATTCGACCTTTTACCTGATGTTTTCCACGAGAAATGAGGACGTATCTCATTTCCCTCGTGTGGGCTCCTCCCGCTTTAAATCATAATTCAAAGCAGCAGATTTATTTCGTGGGAGTTCTTATATAATTTCCTGCAGTAAAGTAGCAGCATAAATAAGAGCCGGGAAATCATATCGTTCTAGGCAAAACTTTTTGATTGCATTTTCGGTCCAGGTAGATTGAATGATTAAATTGGAGAAGAAAAATGCGGAATGGAATATTTGAAACAGATGGTATTATAAACTGCGAGTGAAATATTGGAATGAATTTAGAAAGTGATAAATAAGAGCCAACGTGAAGATAAATTTATTGAAATTTCAAAAAAATGCAAAGAAGTGCTTTATCGAAAATTTACATGACAGAAGATTTTGGGGTGAAATTATCTTCTAATCCTTGCAGGCAGTATGTTTTTTGAATTGAGTTCTGCTTAATAAAAACGCCATAATTTACGGCTAAGTTTAAGATTTTTCGAAACTTGCCAAAACAAAACAAGCGATTTGAGACTTTCAAGGGAACACAGGTGTCCTACCTAATTGGTTGTATGGTTATGTCGAGTATAATGCGCATCAATTTTTAAAGGTTTATTTTGTCCCGTTTCTCGTGAACCAATAGCGCTCCAATCAAATATACCTTTCTAAGAAACTCAAGGATCTGTTCCGGCTTCAGGCGTCCCAATTCCTATTCGACAAGGAATTGACTTCCTAGAGTGTCTCTTATAGCACTTGTATCTTCCCCGCGAGATTGTAGTATCTGTATCGTTTGCTTTAAAGTCATTTTTTGTTTTCTTTTTCGAAAAATTCAAAGTATGCGGTGCCCCCCAAGGATCCCAGTAAGGACCCTTAGCGTTTTCTTATACATTTCACCATATGCTCGCTTTCCCCCTCGAAAAGCTTCGACTTTCAAAGCCCCTGGAAGTCCATTCTAGAGCGTCTCGCATGATCTATCCATTTTTGGCTTCAGGGCCCTTGATGGAGCTCATTTTAGTTGCACGAAAGGGTTCGAGATCGATGCGTGTTGTCGAAGCTAATTTACTCACTATTTTATTCGTCTGCTTATTACCCTGGATGCCTGCATACCCCGGCACCCTGTAAAAGTTAACCCTTTTGCCCGCATGCAACTTATTGAGTTGATTATAGCAACATAGAACGATTCTCGATGTAATTATCAGAGATTTTAGCGCCTTTAAGGGTTTCAGAAGTTTTTGGTAGATCAATTTTTCCATTTTCACTTAGAACATTGTAAGTGATTTATACCCTTGCTAAGCTAACTCAGCGAAGACTCATGGGTGTGGAAGTTCTGATCAAATTTGTCGAATATCTCGAAAGTGAATTAATATTTAGAAAAGTGGAAAGAGCTCAAGCTGGCTTCGAACACGCGTCCCTGCGTCTTCTCGTCAGGTGCCAACTCACAGGCCGGGACGCATCGATTGGCACTACCACCTTAGGTGGATGTCGACTGGTTATTTTTACTAGTTATGAATATTGCTCTCAGCTTGAACTTGTCCTATTTTTCCAAATTGCCTTTGGTCTGGCTTTATCAATTTTAGAAGTTTTTGGTAGATCAATTTTTCCATTTTCACTAACAACATTGTAAGTGATTTATACCCTTGCTAAGCTTACTCAGCGAAGACTCATGGGTGCGGAAGCCTTTAAGGGTATTTGGTTATCAAATAGTGTAGCTATAATTTAACCTTGTATCCTCTTCCTATGCTAAACTATCCGCTTATAGCAATGGCAAAGTTCTCAGCCAGAGAAGTACTTGGCATTTTTCTCACCGAAATAGGTCTTCCTGTTCTCTCAGATGTCAGAACCGTACACCAGCTATTCTCATTTCGTCTTATAAGATGCATGCTGGATTCTTCGCTCTGTTTTCTCTTGTCACTCAGCAAAACAAACAGTTGTGAAAGCTGAATACTGTCGTCAGGCGATCCCGTGATGTATGTTTTAATGGGGACATCATCGGTATTTTAGCCTGATTTTTGTACCCTATCTTGAGGTTATTATCTCCTCTTTTATGCTAGAATCTTGATATTATAGATGTCACTACTGTTTCACAATGTGAAGTGACAATAAAATCAAGATTTTCCCCAAGGGCTTTTGCTTGACATGACCGTATGGCTCCGATGATACAGACACGTCCCAAACCATGAATTTAATCGCGTCCAAGCCTTATCTTGCGTTCATGGATTTTGTCTGTCCTGTCCACTACTCCACAGTCGATGATTAGCCATCACCACCATCATGTGTACAGCCACCATATGATTCCCAGGTTACCCCAGGACTTATCAGTCATGTTTCTGCACACAACCAAAGCATTTTCTTAGGTTCATCGTTTCATGTGAGCGTGCCGTCTGTCAGAATTCCGAGATACATTGTTCATTTGAACACCCATCAACGTCACATTCACCTGTCAAATTCGGCCCATATTTCACCGTCTTGTGAATGGCACCAGTAAGGTTATCAGGGGTAAGCCTTAAACTTGTCTCCTGGAACCATTTGTTTATGATTCGAAGTGCCCCCTGCTTTATATCAGTGTGCCTTCGTATTTTTTTTCTCTGGTAAAAATTGTGGCATCATCCGCATATGCGTAACATACCATCTCAGCATCTGACAGTCTGATGGAGATCTTGCCTGTCACAAACGCCTATAATAGGGGTAATAGACCGCCCGGCTCCTTTTTGACATCCACAATCTCTGCGTATGTTGATGTGGCTTGATCCCATGTTACATGCGACAGTTGCGAGTATGCGAGCCAACCAGCGAATGAGGGTAGGGTTCAGAAATTTTTGAAACTATATCGCAAAACTAATTTTTTGAACGCAGAATAATTGAAATGACTGGTTGAAAATAACAATGGAGCGAGATTAACGCGAACTGAGGTAAATCAACTTGAAAAATCGGCTCAAATCCACACTAACGTTTGTTCAAATGTAAATTTCAGAGGCAGAATAATAAATTTTGCTGTATAGACCAAGAGTCCTTACAAAAGCAGTGTGGTGTACCCTGTCAAAATATATGGAATCAAAGACAAAAATAATGAAAAAAGTTGGTATACAATCCACAGACAACTGCAATGTCTGTGAAATTGTCAACGCCAATTGAAAATTCATCAACGAATTTCTTAGGTTGTTTTCTGAAAAATTCGCTTCAGTGATATCCTTCCCAGTGATATTCCTTTTGCGAGTAAAATCACAAAATTTGAAAATCACAAAATTCTTTGATCTCCGAGTGCTGGCTGCCAAATTTCAGGCATCTGGAAAACTTTATTTTTGGGTAATAATTAATTAATTTTCAATTAAAATTCTAGAAAAAATTATGCGAAAATCCTAATGTTGAATGTGTCAAATAAATACCTCGGGCTTAACTGTCAAATAAATTTTTATTTATTTTGATTTGACAGACGTTGATTGGAAGCATAGAGTCAGTCTATCTGTCAGTTAAACGTCTTAAAATATTTATCATTGTTCGATTGAAAATTCATAGCTTTGTGTCTTATTATGGCCGTATGCAAACTACTCTGTTGCATTTTCATAGTGTAAGACAATTTATATTATGCATTTGTTCGGATAGGGGAAGAAAATGCTTTAGACAATTCAAGGATAACTTTTTGTTGTTCAAGATGCTGAACTTATAGATGATGCATCGATGTCTGACGTATGATGCTTCAAAGATACTAAGACACATAATTTGGTTCTCTTTGGTGATTATTAAACCAGTGCCTTATCGCCAGCAAATACAAATAAGGATGACTGAATCAGTCGTGGGCTCTAAGGTAGTAATTCTACGTCATTCAACGACGTAAGCCAAACCACGACTAAAACATCTACCAACCCGATCGATGAAAACCAGTTGTCTTCAGTAAACAAAAGAAATAGTTCAGCAGTTCGGAAAGGCACTCCTTCACAAATACGCCGAGTATGTTTAATTTGATTTACAGTCCTTCAGAAAGATGTCAAATATATAAGAAATAAGAGCTAGGCGGACAGTAACTTTTCGTTTTTCTTATTTCTTTCGTTGTTTCATCGGAGTTTTGTACATCATGAAACCTCAGAGCTGATAATAGAAATGAGAGCCTGTTCAATGACATAAAAATACTAAAATACTTCTAAAAATGAAAATACTTCTCTAAAATGTCACTGAACTTCATATTAGATTCTGTAGTAATCTGCGAAATCATATCATTTGTGAAAAGCAAAGACAATGGTTCAAGAGGTGTCAAATTCTATTTTTTTACAGCGGATCCTTGGATGCCGGCTAAATGCAACACAATGTTGTGAATCCTGATTCGAGAAGAAGTTGCAGGTGGAGCTTTTGACACTTTGAAACGATATTTTCGTCAAAGATAACGCGACTCTCCTGTTATATATTGTTCTCTTTGCTCTTCACTCCCATCATCTCGGACACTTTCCGATGTACCCTCGCTCAGTTCCCTATCGTTTACAAAATGACGAGCTATTTCTCCGTCGTCGTCTGAAAAATCTTTCTCCGAAATTTTTGCAATCTTTTTTTTTCACTCAAATATCGCGCGGTTTTGTCTAACCAAAAAAGTCAATACACAAGGAAAACGGCAGATGAAAACATTAACGTAAATATCGTGGGGTACTTTTTTACGTCAACGTATATCTACCAAAACTACTACGAGGGCGGTTCGATAAGTATTTAGCCTCACCGCTCGATGGCTCAACTATCGCAAGAAACAGTTAGACATAGACAGCGACTGTCAAAATATCAGCCAACTCAGACGGCTAATATTGTTTTGATCTTATGTGGAAGCAGACGTTTCTGCGGATTTGAGAAAAATGGAGAATCAGCAATATCGGAAAATAATTCGCGAAGTGAAATCAAAGAGCCCTTAGATGCTGTGTGCGGAAACAACTCCTGCCGACATTGTGGAATTCGTGTAGCGAGTTTCATCGTGTTTGCAGGTGAAGTTTGATGAGCATCGTCCATGTGCCCCGAAAATGGTTATCACGGAGGATAATGTGACAAAAATCCACGGTCTTGTATTGACAGAAAAGTGCGCGAGTTACCTGAGACACAGTAGACATCACAAAAGATCGCGTGAGTGGCAAAGTTGTCGGCGGGATGGGTTCTGCGTTCGCCTACTCCGGACAAGAAGAACAATCGTGAGACCATTTTAGAGCAGTGTGTGACGCCGTTTAAGCATACTGTGAAGGAGTTTTTCCGTCTTTTCGTGACTGTCAACGAAGCATAGGTCCAGTAGTACACACCAGAGACCAAGGCACAGTCGAAACAATTGACTTCACCCGGAGACCGTGCTGTCAGGAAGGTGAAGACTGTCTCATTACTCGAAAAGGTGATAACTACACTTTTGTGGGATTCACAAGTCGTGACAAGATCGACTGCTTGGAGAAAGGCGAAACGGTGATAGGCTCTGCCGAATTATTGGGCCGATTTGACGCTGAAGAATTGACGCTGAATTTCAAAGTATTTAGGAATTCTCGCAGGCAGATATAGTTTCATTGAAGAATCCCCTCGAAAAAAGCCCATTTCTGATTGAATTTTAGTCAGTGCCACTTCGATAAATTGCATATATAACTTTAAGCGACTTCATATCCATTTATATCTTATTGATCGATTGTTAATATTCTCTTATTCTTTCCAGGTAAGATGCATCATTTAATCTACAATCTGAACCACATGTAAGTAAGCGATGCATGCGTGTTTAAAAATATCCTAAACATTTCTGATCTCAGATAAAATAAATCTCAACTGCTATAACTTGTATTTGAAACTGAAGAATTCAGATATGAAATCGCTACCAACGTACCCAGTTCCATTAATAACTGAAATTTCAAACATGCAAACTATTTCCTAAATCTTTTGCAAATTCCTCAAGTATGCAACGCTCCGCCAGCCCAACCTCAACTGCACTCGTTTGTTCATAGTGGAAGTGAAAATGAAAGGACTTACTCATACAATGCATTACTGAGATTGCCACTAAATCCGCATTATGAATATTTTTCACATGAGGTTGGAAAATTTTAATCCTACATGCACTACATGCATGTCTGGATTTTATGGTTTTTCATCAGCATCAGCCATCATCATCATCATCATCATCGCCGCCATAGTACAAACTCAGACTCCATTTTCATTTCAATTCTTCAATTCAATTAATGCAAATATTTGCAAATGCATTTTGTCCACATGTCTGCTATGAAGCGAGTTAACCTTACACATATGTAGCGTGTTAGATACATACCTGGATGTATCGACTGGTAGGTACAATTGTTAAGATTTTATTGTTAGAGCGAAGGCGGAAGTAGCAGGAAGGTAAGGGCACTTTTTCGTGAAGAATGAAAATGAAAGTGCTTCCATGATGAATCCCTACCGCGATTCGAAATTGAACTCAAATGAAACGAACGTTTTTTTTTTTGAAGGAAGTTAAAGGAAGGAACTGATAGCTGAAACGGCGAACCAAAAAACTAGCTGTCGAAAAAGCACCTTTTTTGTGGTATTCACAGATAGATGTCTCGACAGTGTCCTGGCCTATAGGTGGGAAGATATTGTAGGGCGGCGTTCCGGTGGCCCAGGCTAGACACGATGACACGTTAATGGAATTTTTAAGCTTTATGTACTTTCACTCCTCTTCTGTGTTGATTTTTGACTGTTATGATTGCAGTTGAATGATTTTCGATTCGTCGCACTTTGAATGAATAAGGATTCGATGCAGGTTAATGAGTAAAGGAGCGTGGTGGATAGTGTTTGTGCGCGAGATAGTATGAAATGTTGAAAGTATCGACAGTCAGGCTTGCAAACAAAATTGTTCATTGGCAAACAAACGCAAATGCATAGAAAGTTCAATTTTGTATCATGCAAAATGATGTTAAGTCCGACATGGTTGATGATAATTGATTTCAAGTTTAATTTGTTTGTAAGTTTACTTTTCCGCCATTTTGTGGTTGTCCGATTTCAGGATTCTACTATTAGAACAAGAACTAGCTTTCAAGATTGTTCTTTTTGTGTCCCAACCAATAGACAGCTCTTTCCTTGCTTGCTTTACAAATGACCGAATAAGTGATTAAACACTTAGTTGTCCTTTTCTCATCGCGAACGATCTGCCTGTAGGCAAGAACAAGCTGTTGGCCATAGAATAATCATTTTCAATTGGTTGGAGTGAAATTTTTTGGACCTTTTTAATTTTGACAAACCTTTTTTTGTGTTTTATCTTTTATTTCTCATCGTAATCTTCACCAAACTAACATATTTTTCAATAAACTGCTGTAATGCATTGATAAAAATTTTAGCATTCGGTTCACCCGGTTCAGCTCCTCAAACTCCTCCTACAGTATCGGAGATTTTATTGTTGCTATCGAATTTTCCTCCGAGTCGTTTTCTAGGCCAACAAAGAGATTTAACCACTTGGAGCACAAAATCAGTTTTTTTTGACGAAACACATTTTAAAACCATTTTTCACAATAAATTAATAAATAAAAAAACCACAAAACCAAGCAATATTTTTATTACTTCCGATATTTTGATCCGCTTTACAAATAAAAGTCTAATACTGCCATGTTCTTAGAACATTATTTCACCTCTCATCCGATAAAGACTAACCCTACTGTCAAAATTTAATCAGAATCGGACGCATAGTTTTGTTTTGACCACATGCCAAAATGGGATATCGGAAAACCAAAAAAGTCAAAAGCAATATCGGTCAATGATTGGATTTTCGTTTTTGGAAAAGAAATCGCGCAGTGAAATCAAATAGAGCTTGGATGCTGTGCTGTGCTCTGTTCCTGTGATAGCAACCGTAATAAAAATGGTCTTAAAAAATTTGAACGTGATCGCACGTTTGTTTTTTGTTGTGCCACACCTACGTGCTGCAAAAACGGCTACAAAGTAGTCAAAAACTGTCCTATCGGCCTGAAAGGTGATGGCTTTCGTTTTCTGGGAATCACAAGGTGTGATATGCCTTCACTACCTGGAGAAAGGCAAAAAGTTTGCAGGGCTCTAATATGCCGAATGATTGGGCCGATTTGACGCTGCATTGCAAAACAAGGCTCCATTTGGCGAAGAAAAAAGTGCTCTTCCACCATGACATCGCATCGGCTCATACTTTTATCGTCACTCTGGCCAAATTGTTCGAATTGGTAGACGAACAGCTACCCCACCCAATGCATTCCAGGATTGTAGTAGAAGCAATCCAAGTAACTTCTTTTTAGTTCCAAATTTAAAAAAGTCACTCGCGAGGCAGAAATTTGAGTCGGATGAGGAGGTTATCGCCGCCACACAAGCCTTATTTGCAAACATCGGCCTCGCCAAGTGAGGTCGTTAATTTTCATTTCGTCCTTCAAACGTCATGATAACTCTGCAGAAACGTTTGATGGTTTTACTTTTGTGTAGATAACCAACGAAGCAAATTCTTGTCGCATTCTAAAAAGCGAATAAAATTTTTTATTTTTTTTATTTTCAACTGGGAATCTTTCACTTGTCTCGCTCCACGATTTCGACTTTTTCATTTAGAAAAACTTGGCGGTGAGTCAAAGTTCCGAAACAAACCAATGAAAAAATACACTAAGACTTGGCATTTCACCGCCAGGGCTGTACATTCCATCTCACGACCAGGTCTTCAGGATGACCCGCCTATAACCTCCTCGATCTACCAACCTGTTCTCCGGCTTGGAAATCCGAGGTGCGCCCCTCTCCTTTCGTTTCAATCTTTCAGCCTGCTCTTTAACAAAATTGTTTCTTGTTTGATTCCTTATAAACGCAACGGTCTCTACTTATTAAAATTTTTGTATGTTTTTTTGAATAATATTGCTTAAAATTTTGGTGAATTTTGCATTCACAATTTTTTATCATTTTTCAGTTTTTGGCATTTTTTAGTTTTTGACACTCTCCCAAGTTTTCATTTCAATTCAATCATCTACACGAAATAAATAGTGAAATAATTTGAGTTTTGTATTTGCAATGATGCAAACTTTAGACAGCTTTTTGATTAAATATCTTTTGTGTGTGGCAAGGCCAAGTTACGGCAGCTTTCCTATTTTGAAAACGTTAAGTCCGTTTTCGTATAAATTTTAGATGAGTCTTCATGTCATTTGCTCATCCTCCTTTCAATGATGTTTAGTATTTTCCGGATGCGTGCGTAAGAGTCCATGGTGCACATCCATAGTATAAAGTAGAATTCATAGTAGCATACGTTCCCTTGTGTTTGCATCTGGCTTGCCAGGTTATCAAGATCAATGCTAGAATCTTTGTCCTTCAAAGCTAGAATCTTCGTTTAATTTCCTCATATTTCTAAAGGCTTTTTTTTTAATTTCGATTCGATGTTCACTAAGCTTTCGAAACTGTGACTTAACGAAACGTCCTGACAAGGCTACTCTAGAAGTGTTCATGCCAGCTTCCTTTAATTCAGAATCGCCCCGTTTACACTAAGGATGCAATAAATGAAAGGCGTTTAGAGTAGAACTCAGTTTGTTTTTAGTATTAGCAGTTGAACAGAAGTTTTTTAATGATCAATTTTCCACGTAAGCAATCGAAGTGATTTATTTGTCAGTATTACGTGTCAATGTTGTTAGCGTCATATGGAAAGAAGCGGACATTTCCGCTTTATGGGAAATCTTTAGTTCCTCACGGAGCTACGAGAAAACAAACAAAAAAAATGTTTCGTCTACCCGAAGTCCGACTTTGAATAGTCAGTCCGAAACTGAAAACTGTCACCACGTACGCATGCCTGATGTTTATCATGACAGGTAAATCACCGTACGACGTGCAGGATATCCTTTAAGATATAGTATTAAATAATATAGGATATCGGAAATATACTTCGTTGCAAATGCCTCCGTCTCAAACTTCCCTCTTTTTAGCAGTATTTTATACTTTGTCAGGCCAACTATTGACTGAAATGAAAAACTAGTGGAATGCGACTACGTCAAAATCATGGAAAAATTGACAAAAATTAAATAAAAAATCATGGGAAAAAATTCGCAAAAATTTAAAATAATCACAACAGTTTCAAACAAATATATATATGTAAATCCTTGTGTCACTGGTTCATTCTGGTCTGTGACACTGGTTTCTGAAAAAATAGAAAAGAATTCAAATGAATAAATCAAAGATTCTGACGTTGATGATTTTTTCTGTATTCTTTTTCGACAGTAAGATTATCGTGCACAAAGGATTGTTTCTACTAGGATCAACTGTCAACAAAGTGTTATATAAAAGTGTCCTTGGTCCTTGAAAGTTCGAGAAATAGAGTAATCTGTGCCACACCAAAGATTGCAAGCAAATGGATTTTTCCCACGCGATGGGGACGCCCAAAAATTTTCTCCCGCAGAAATTTCGAGAACAAAGAAGGTTTTTTTTTTGTCATTGGTCAGTGCAATACTTCTCAATGACCACGACTTTGCAGGGAATCATACGAGTAACCACGCGTTCGTTCAGAAGAAATTCCTTCTTTGTCAGACATGTAGGACAGCTTTAGAGTGGAAACTCTGGAAACTGAAACTGAAACTAAAAACTACTGATGTTCGGAAAAGCTTACCTAACATGGCATCAAATACTAGAGTATAGAATTGGCACCAAAATTATTATGGTAGGACGAAATTGTCGGATTGGTGACCCGGGATGGTCGAATTTCAAAATGTGGAAATTTTCGAATTCGATTTTCTCCCCTTATGAGTGGCAATGAGATGAAAATATATGGTGTTTTCGAAAAAACTTAACCGAAAAGTGTCCTATTACAAACTTCCCGTCGAATCAAACCAAAATTATGATGGTAGGGTGAAAATTGTAAGATTGGTGATCCGGAATGTTCGATTTTCGAATGCGATTTTCTCGCCTTATGGGTGAGAATGAGGCGAAAATAAATAGTGTTATCGAAAAATTTTTTACTAAAGAGTGTCTTATTATCAGATTTCCGTTCGAATAATACAAAAATTATGATTGTAGGGTGAAATTTGTGGGATTGGTCGATTTTCGAAAAGTGAAAATAAATAAATATAATAAATGTCGTTTTCGGTTATCCTATACCAAAAAGTGTCTTTTCATGAAATTTTTTGTCGAATGAAAAAAAATTAATATGGTAGGGTAAAAATTGTGGGGTTGGTGACCCGGGATGGTCAAATTTTGAAATGGGGAAATTTTCGAATTCGATTTTCTCCCCTTAGGAGTGGGAATGAGGAAAAAATAAATGGTGTTTTAGAAACTGATTATCCGAAAAGTATCCTATTAAATTTTCGGTCGGTGATACCAAAATTATGATGGTAGGGTGAAAATAGTGGGATTGGTGACCCGGAATGGTCGATTTTCGAAAAGTGAATATTTTCAAATGCCGCTTCATTGCAATGTTACGTCGTTTCCTTCGGCGAATTTTTAGAGCGAGATAAGTTTGTTGTTTGAACAAGCTCAAACTGCGGCAAATGTGAAATAACTTTTATTATTTTATTTTTTTTCCAAACACGTCGTATAGTTTAATCAAAACAAATGTTACCAATACTGGTTGTCTCGAAATAAGATTTTTTAGAGCTACCTAAAAATACGACGCTTACTCGACTGCTACAAAGGAAACACTGTTGCATCCTCATCAAATCACAAAAGGAATCTGAATAAATCCTTCGAGTAGTTTACATCAAGAGAAATCAATCAAAATAAAATATTTAAAAATTTTAGAATTGATTATGTGATATTTTCCTGAAAAAGATATGGGACGGGACAGCCAAAGGATTGACTTCAGCAGGCAAACGCCAAGCGCTCCGATTTCAGAATCGAAGGACCTGATTAAAGATCTAGAAAGTTGGTGGCAAGATATCTTGAAAGTCAATGAATGAGATGGCTTGCTGATCCCTGATTCATCATTCACCAGTAAAGGACATCGTAATTGTTCTATTGTTTATTTTGAAGCATTTTACATTTTCAGGGATTCACTTGGTCCTTATTGCAATTTATTACTATGCTCGCTTATGAGTAAACGTTTCTCAAGATAACTTCTAAATGAAAATTTAGAAATCTCTTAGAATCTAATAATGAAATTATAATTTGCTTGCCTTTATACGAAAAAAGTTGCGAAGCTTTCAATGTTTTACGAACTGTCCTCCTTCATGAATGGAAAATCTCCCAATTTTGATACAATCATCCAATTCCCATTTCCTCGGATGTGTAAATTTAGATTCCACTCGGAACCCTTTCACTTCACTTTCTATATGAGTTCAGCAATCACATGTGTATTCTAAAATTAATTGTTTGTTTAGACACAAGTGCATTTAATTTGCTACTTCGGAAATTCTGTTTGGAAATTTCTGTTTACGATGGAAAATCCGTCTGTGTGTGTTTTGGTTATAGAATTTGTATATTAGGGAAAAGTTGTTTGCTCAGTTGAGAGAAACATTGAATAGCACTTTACGTGATAGTGTGAGTTAGCATGTTCCGGACTACGATGCGTAGGCAAATGATTTCAGGAAAGATTGAAAGTTATTTCAATAATTTAAAGTTATTTCAAAATCCGTTTTTAAATGTTGCAAGTTTGTTACATTTTAGCAATACTAAAGCCTTTTCCCTCGTTAGGATGTCAAGTGGGAGAAAGCCACGATAGGGATCTGTGTAAACGTTGTTATAGGAATCTAAACATTCATTAAATTGCAATGATCATTTTATATACTATTCAAATAATCAATAACGAAATATCCTCGAAATTACTTCACACAAATCGGATCATTGCATTCGTAAATTGAATTTTCCGGTAGCAAATGTACTTAACTACCAGAAGAGACTCCAGAAGAGACTCCAGAAGTAGAACCAACTTCTACAAGCTTTAGCTAATGATAAAGAGACCTAAGACGCAGAGCAAGACTTCCGCGAACTACTAGACTCGATAAAGTCCTATCAGACAAACAACATTCAACCAGATTGCACTGAAAACATTTTCAGATTTCCTCTGCTGTGTCAAAACAGCGGAAAAATATTTCTAAGAAATACCCCCAAACTCACACATACCCGGAAAATGAAAATTTGTGAAAAGCAAATGATGGCAAACGTAGTCGACATTATGCTCCTGCTACGTGAAAATCAAAGAGGAAAATCGGTTTACCTCCTACAGTGTGTGAGTGTGTGTGTGTTTGTATGTGCATATGCTTGCTGGTTGTCAGAATGTTCCTTTGCACCGCTATGGCTGTTGCTAGTTCCATGACTAGTTCTGCTAGCACGGCTGGCAAACATTCTACGCGCTCTCGTGAAGAAAGCGGAAAGCAAGTTGGTGGAATATATTAAGGAATTTAGCTTACAAAAAAGAGGAAGGATATTAAACAGAGAATTTGAAAAGCGTCGAGTACCGAGTGATCATGGTGGTGTAATTTGTTCGCAAAACAACTCCACCCAAGCCTCCAAGCAGCATTTTCAGTGCAAATTCAAATAATCCTTTGGCTGAATAGCCGTGGAAATTATATGATGAAAATCTTTTAGAATCAGACGACGAAAATTGATGGTGGAAGACGAAGGCAATGCGGTGCAAAGCAAATGAAGTTTTTTTTGTGTTGAATAGTACAGACATCCGTGTTTGAAAATCGACGAAGATGTTTACCTTCAGTGGTTTAGCATCTTTCAGCTGGGGACAAGTGACGCCTTAGTATTTATTACATTTTTCAGTTTACTTAATTTTTATTCACTTTTATTTATTTTATTTTCATTATTCATGTTATTTTTATTTATACTATTTACTTTATTTTAGGATCAACTTATAGTCTGCTGTAATACAAAAAAAATTCACTGATCGTTTGGGTTTGAAAAATTAAAATAAAATTATTCCACTCAAAAATAAATTAACGTCAACGAAAATACAATAATCGAGACGATTATTCAGCATAAAAAGTCCTCAGAGGGATTTCCAAACATTCCTGATCTGCCACCACATTGCCAGGATGTTAAGTTGATACTTTAAACAATAGCATCGTCATTAACGAGTGCTAACATTTAGGACAAACTCCCAAAATAACGGTGTTTGACTCCTACTTTGCGGCAGCACTGGATTTGTAACCAAAACTTCTTGAAGATAAGGCCATAAGGACATAAAGAAGAAGGTGCTGAGAGATTCGTATTCTCCTTCTTCTTCATAGCACTACAGTACTGCAGCCACTCCTGGGTCTTTGCTTCCTATAGCAAGCGCCTGTCTCTGCCCATTGATCGCGTCCTAAAATTTTTAAATCCGACGTGCGATGAACTGTCTTCATTAACACAGTCGGACCAGCGTTTCCCCAGTTTCTCACCTGGTCCCTGCCTTTCAGTTCTCGCATCGAATATCTCTTTTTGGTTATTCGTTGTTGGTTCATACAATTCGCAAGTCTGGCCCATTACTGTTTCACAGTCTTGCAATCGTTAAGACTTCCGGCTTGTCAAAAATTCATAAAGGCTAGGTTTGCTCCAATTATTCGCCACAGGACACGTCCCTCGAACGCGGTCAATATATATATGTTTATATACATGGAATAGAGTCTATATTTTACAAGATAGCATATCACAGACCTTATCACTGATTAGTATACAAAGAGTTTTGTTTTCCTGTGTATGAAGCTGGTCTTCATAACGGTCAGAACTGAATAATGTATGTAAGCTAGCCAACACGATCCTCTAATCGCCTATATTGTTGGATTTCTAAGCTCTCTACCATGCAAAGCTCGCTTTGTTTTCGCATTACCTTCTGCTTGCTTTGTTTATGATGCCACGCCGGATTGTTATCGCTCTTTAGTAGTTAAACAGCGCTTAAAAAGTTTAATTAGTAGCGATTCAGTAGAAAAAACTTATTTCTATGTGAAAAAAAGCACCCGTTTCAAAGTGTTTGCGTAAAAGACAAAGTTTTTGAGGTCGTGAGATTTCTTTCTCCTTTATTAGTCCCGTCAATGTCTAGCCCCTCCTTAAAGGTGAAGCCACTTGCGTAACTAGTAATATTCTAAATATTTTTCAATTATGAATGAATTATTTATAAAAAATTAAGTTACAGGATCAATCAATAGGGGGAAGTATGTGCAAAGTGACATATGATTTTCTCTTCGAGGCATAACTTTTTGTTTTTGAATAACTAGTCTGTCATATTCTGCATCAATGATCCTTGATGATTCACGCCTGGAATTTGATACTTTTAAAAGACAGACTACAAAAAAAAGCTGATCATCGTTATATTCAGTTGTATTTGTGTTTTGCGTAGAAGACAAATATAACTGATAATAAAAATAAATAAAAATCTACTTGCCTGAAAAAAATTAAAAATAAATAAAAATCTTCTTCTATTCTATCTTTGCCTTAGATAAGCTGTTTGAGAGTATCATAACTGTATGCGCATACGCTATGGCATTGTCCTTGAAATTAAAGTGATCCTTTCGAATAATGGGTAAGGTGTTGCCTTTCAAAAGATTTTTTCGATTCTGGATAGGCGAATTCAGATGAATCCATATCCCATCAAGTTCTTTTGGTCTGCTTACAATCCTTTTAATCTTACAATCTTCACTTACAACTAGTAAATGAATTACGCATGAATACCTTTTTGGTAAGCCAACATACTTAAAGCTTATAAGTGCTGAAGTATTTTCGCCGAATCGCTCGAAACTATATTAGAAAAAAAGATGTTTCTTGTTATTTTTCTACTTATTGGCCGGAGTGCGTGTATCTCTACTCTCTGAACTAGTACTACTACCTTCTGTAAATATGTTGATCCTAGCTACTTTTTTGAAACATCAAATTATCAAGTTTAATTTTTTGATGGTTGGAATCCGGTAAATACCATACTAAACATACGAAATTCATGTATCATGTATGTAGAAATTCATATGTGAAACTACAGGCATATTTTTAATGGACGCATCAGTATTAGAGCTGGTCCTAAAACCACCTTTAAATTTGCTCATATATGATACATGGACTAGGTATGATTGGTTCGAAAATTGCATCATACATCACATGTCAAACTTTGTACAGGAAACCTATTAAATCCCACAATGCAAAAGCATTTTGTGAAAAAGGCAACGAGGAAGCAAGTTTGCTCAGTGATTATCAGAATGAAGAACACGACTGTTCGTGCATGTACTACAATATGTTTTTTCCGTCAATGTCAGCGCAATAAGGACTGGTTACGATTTTAAATTGTTTAAATTGTTCTCGTACTGTTTGTGTTGGTATCCCAAAAGGAAAAAAGATTTTCGATTGTGAAGTATGTCAGTTTTTTTTTTATTTTTCATTTCGAGTAAAGAGAGTAATGGATTCTGTCAGCTTTATGTAAGATGACTGAAAGTATAAACGTCAAACGTACGTCATATATAAATTTATGAATGACATTTCGAAGACTCCAGTAGTAGTTTAGGACTGATACTGATCACTCGTTTTTAGGAACAATTTTCCCAGGATCGCGTTGGTTTGTTCGTTTTCGTAATCTATCTGTGCGATGTAGGTATATGGATGAACCCAGAACGTGTGCTGCAGGTATTTGCTCTTGCTAACTTGGATTTATTATATTTTATTCATATGAAAACCAGTTTTCAATGGTGTAACGACATTATCTCCGAAAACATGAAAAGGTTTTTTACTCAGAAAGTAAATGCCTTATAAGAACTGTGCAGGGATCCTGGTATATCTTCGTCTTGATCCATTCATTAAAAATTCTTTGTTACAAAATACCAAGAAGCATAACTGGCAAAGTACGAGAAACGTAAGCAAACTGTTAAGATGCCTTAACAGTTAAACTCATGAGGGTGTGAACTCAGGTTCAGAAAGGTGGTTCGGTGTAGATTTAAATACCAAATAGTAAGAATAATTATGGAGCATAACAATATGGGTAGCTTTTTTATCACTTTTTTCTTTTAAGCCTTTTTGTAATTCTTTCTGTCAGAAAACAAACCCTTCCAATGGGTAAAGCATCATTCGTTTTGGTCTGACAAAGACATTTTTCCCATTGTTGTCAGACAAAGTCCAATGATGCGCTGTGAACTTTTTTGGATGAACCAACTTAAAAATTTTGAGCCCACTATAGGACAGTACGTGAGCCGACTGAACGACTGAACGAATTCTTGGCCCATCAGAAAAAAGCAGACTGTGATCCTTTTTCATGGTCAAATTAAATCTAGTACCAGTTTTAGTTTCGTGAAGGACGGTATCTGAGCCGACTTAATTTACCCTTGGCTTTACAACGACAAGTAGGCTGTTATCCTTTAAAAACTGTTATTATCCTTTTTTAATCCTTTGAAAACTGTTAAGGCTGTTATCCTTAAAGGAACTTAAATAATATTGAGTCTGCTGCGTGACTGGACGCAGGCCGACTCGCAGGTTGGCCAAAATGCGATTAGTGCTGCACTCGTCCAATAATGCGGAAAACGCAAGGTCAAATTACTTGAGAACGCTTTTCATGCAAAGATTTACAGATGGCTCTCAACGCTTTTATCCGCTTTATTTTAGTGTCATCTATCGAACAGCACCTTTCTACGACAGGCAACATGATTTTGAGCATATCTCATATGTCTGGTATCCTACAGTTTCTTCACAGCCATAATAATTTATTTATCGGTCCATGTTAAACGAGAATCTGGGTTTTCTAGTCAAGTACAAAAGTAAGTATAAAAAATTGGTGTGCTCTGTATGGAAAGGCGGCTCCGGACATAGCTTAGATTCGAACTCTCTTGAAATGTGGCTGGATCCTGAAACATCGTGTTACGTACGAGCGACCTGAACGAAAAGCGATTGTTTTATGCACCGAATAAGTTGTATACCACTAAGTATTGATAATAGAATGCTTCTATAACCAGTAAACACTCACTCACTCAATATGAGCTGTATGTTTGGAATCGTTATCCTGTGGGAAAATATGATTTTAAACCAAGCTCATTTTATCAACTGTTTGATTTTGATTTAATTGAAATTGTTTAAATACACAAGCTTGTCATTTTGCCATAAAACAACTCATGAACTCTACAACAAGTAAATTATGTCCAACACGTTCAAATTCCTAATATCTAGTGCAGTACCTTTCTTCCGCCAAACATTTGCTGGATCATCGTGAAGTAATGCGAACGACCAAAAATGTTGAATTCTTTGGTCCTTTTTCGTTAACCGATGAAACGGCCCAAACGATAGGTTTGCTTTCATTTTTAAAGGCAATTGGTTTCCAAAATAGAAGTCATAATTTTTATGGAGATGATACAATTTTTTTTTCTTCTAAGCTTATTCATTCCACAAATGAATGGTTGTTTCCTTGCTATCCTCGTAGAATTGCCATATCTGCGCAAAGTTCTTTGTACAGTTCTACAACTGACGTAGTGCACCATGTGCAACTACTAGTTCACATTCTGATTTAATAGTTCTTCTCTCAGTTTCTCACCACCGGTTCTCGG
The DNA here is from genome assembly GCA_954870665.1 of Stratiomys singularior. NCBI lineage: Eukaryota > Metazoa > Arthropoda > Insecta > Diptera > Stratiomyidae > Stratiomys > Stratiomys singularior. The sequence goes on along the minus strand of OX940881.1, from coordinate 27,010,418 downwards.
ATTTTTCCGTATTACACTAGTATATAACTCTTTCGTTCGTTTTGTTTAACGTGCGCGGTAGGCCTTATCTTTTTGTATTGCACAGTTCCCGTTTTTTTTTTAAATTTTCAACGATGCGTTGGATTTTTGACATCGATGTTTGTGTATAACTAGCTATTTGGGATAGAATGTTTTTCTCACAAGCCCACAAATTAACCATAACTTCCCTAAAATCGATTGACATTTCTTTTCCCTCTTTCTTTGTACGTGATATTGCGCGTTTACACACAGAACTTCCTGTATACAATGTTTCTCGATAACTGCGTTCTGACTGATCGTGTTTCTACGCAGTTCACTTCAAATGCTGCGAATACATAGCGGTTACAGTAGCTGTGCAATGAAATTTGTGTCTGAAAAAAGGTAAATTTGTATTTGTTTTTGCCATAACGGGAAATGAGTAGCAGGCGAAAATGGTAGTTATGCACGCTTGTAAGATTTATAACAAAATAACTATTGTATGAGTAAAATTGTAATATTTAAGCAATGCGTTAAATTAATATCATTGAAAATGTTGGCGTACGATGAACTATGTCGCCTAGTGTATATGACACAATCACTTGGTATGGTTGATACAAACATAGCGGCATGCATCACATGTGATGCATGGGACAGGGAACCTGTTAATTGAACCACGATAAAAGAACTTTTTCCTTTCAAAAGCTATATTTATATTTTTTTTCAACTTAAATCCATACAAAAATACCTTCTGGATTTTTATAAAATCTAACAGTGTAAATGCTGATAAATCTGTGAAATGATTTTTTCTCTATCTTATCTGAGGACCTTGTGAAAGTTCGCCGTGTGTTACAAAAACGACTACTAGTATCCATATATCGAAATGTGAAAAAATACATTAAAAAATTATTACGTGTTTAGTATGTCAAAAATCAAAACCTTCATATTCACCCGCGTGAAAAAATAAAATATAAATTTAAATACAAAAAACCTGAAGAAAATCTCCACCAAAGGTCAAATGCTGAGCTGAGCTGAGCTTAGTTGAAACATCGACACGTGTCACATAATTTCCTTATACTTGTTAACATACGTGCGACACGTGTGTCACGTGTTAACATGCGTCAGATGGTAATTGCCGAATATAAAATGTGAATGCATCGCCCCGTTGAATAATTAGTAGATTATGATTCAGCTTTTGTTAAAGTTGGAAATGTTGCGACAACTCATACAAAGTATTCAGTTCAAATGTAATTTAATACAAAAGAACGTTATAATCACCAGTGTGTGCTAAATATGGTTCAAAGTAAGAACAAATATGTTCGTGATAGGTGAGGTGTAATCAAAGAGCATTCTAATTGGATAAAATCATATGGATACGGAAAAAGCTTCGACATACTTAAGATACTCCATCAATAGGTTTCGTACCACAATCTCATAGCGAACCGTGAAAGAATAATAATGCCATGCCAGCCATACTATTTCAATGGTAACGACTTCTATTAAAAGAGCCGGCGAACTACGAAATCCACTCTTTGATGTTGGTGTTGGATGTACTATTTTTCATGGTACCCAACTGTGAGTCCTCAATTCTGCTGTAGTTTGTGTTGGTTGCTGAATAGTTATGATACCATGCATGTTTGCACATTGTACATTCAACGGAGCCACATGCACATTCATTTCAGGTCCTTGTATATGTTTGTCAATTTTTCACGCTTTTGCAATATAATTTCCCTGCCTGCAAGAAGTAGATTTGGTATCGCACAATGCCAGACGCCGAGCTGCTTTAGAGTTTTAAGCGGATAATCAAAGGATTTGATTTGCGAAGGAAGTGGGATAAAATGGTTTATATTAAGGCGGAATTTGATTAGATGTGAAAGACGGCTTTTATTTACTTAGACAAGATTTCATTGAAAGGTTTGACAATGAAGTATAAAAAGGTACTAGGTACTGAACTCAAATCGAAGGCTCTTTACTACTCTATGAAAGCGCATTCATCACAACTATTTAAGCATAATCACGGTCCATTTATTTTATTTTTGCAATGTCTCCCATAAAATGAAACTCTTTGTGTGATTCCCTACCAATCCTAGCCACCCTCACTACTTTCCACTCCCCTAAAGCCTGCCTTAATGTTCGGATCCAACCATGTTGAACTGTGTCCAGGATACATTGTTTACGAAACGTCTATTCATTCGCTCGTAGTATCGTTTGAATGTAATGACGTGTTCACGGTCCGACGATCTAATACAGCTTTGACAGATTTTTTCATTCCAAGCCGCGACCATGTCTGGTAGTAAATGAACATTAGCACAGAGCCGTATTAGTTATTTGTTCGCAACATAAAACCCTTGAAGCTACATTTTCCGCGGTGCTTGTATGAATCAGAACACTAGATTTTTTTCATGAAACGTAAAAAAATATAGAAGTCTTCGACAAAAAAGGATGCTTCACGTAACGTTAGCTTGGATACAAAAGGTGCTGATCAAAATAAACAAAATATGTTCGTTATGAACATTAAAAACCTTTCATGTTAGAAAAAGTTTGTGGTTGGATGTTTTAACGACAAAATCTATATACACCATTCGATGTGAAAGGATTCTTGCTCAAGGATTATGCTGTCTGCGTCTAATTATGCTTCGAAGGACTCAAAACGATGGAATTTCAGATAATTCTATAGCAAAAAATATTTTGATGCATTTCTGTGTTAAATAGTTAACCCCTTAACCTTTCAGCTCGTTTCACAATGGGGATTTTTTTCTTCAACTTTATAAATAATATCATCAAGTCATAAAAGAAAATGGTTTGACCCCTAAATAGTGGCCCCTATTGCAAGAGTAATTCACTATTGTGTTGGACATTCTCGAAGACAGCTACTGTCAAAATTTCAGCCAAATCAGCCCCAGTTTTGTTTTAGCAGCATTTCGACGGAAGAAAAATGCAGAAAAAGCAATATCGGTTGCCGATTTGATTCTCGTTTTTGGGAGGGAAATCACACAGCGAAATCAAAAAACATTTGGATGCTGCTTATGATAATTTTCTTCCTGGGATGGCTTCAACTTGGTCGCACGTAAATTTAGGATGAGCCATGCCCAGTTACCCCGGAAACGGCTTCCACGGAGGATAACGTGATAGATCTCAGATACGAGATCATGGAGAAAATCTGAGAAAGTAGGCATCTCAAAGGACCCCATATGTCATATCTTGCATAAAATTTTGGGCATGAAAAAGCTATCGGTTCAATGGGTACAGCGTTTGCTCACTCTGGACAACAAGCGCAACTTTGAGACCATTTTCAAGCTATGTTTGACGCCATTCAAACGAAAACCAAAAAAGTTTCTGCGTCATTTCATGACCGTTGACGGAACATGGGTCCACTGATATACATCGGAGACGATGGAATAGTCGAACCAATACTTCATCCGATGAATGTTCTCTGGAGAAGACGAAGACGGTCCTAACGGCCGGAAATAATGGTAGCTGCCGTTTCCTGGGATTCAGAAGTTGTGATCTGTATCGACTACCTGGAGAAGGGCAAAACTGTCTCATGACTCTAATATGACGAATAATTGGGCCCATTCGACCCCGAATTGCAGAAGAGAAGGCCCGATTTGTTGAAGAAAAAAGTGGTCTTCCACCATGACAACGCAATGGTTCACGCCTCTGCCTTCGCTACGGCCAAATTGGTCAAATAGGGCTACAAACTGCCATCCCATCCACAGCATTTTTCAGATTCAGTGCTGAATATTAAGAATTTACTTATGTATCTGATTTGACTTTCATATAGAATACACAATTTAACACCAATTCGATGGAATGTATGGTTTTAAAGATAGCCTTTCTCTCCATACAAAAAGATACTTTATATTACCGGTATTTCTTTATCTGGTACGTATTAAGGGTGGAGTAAGATTAATTTTTAAGCATATTTTCAGCATATTTTCAAGGGTTTTTGACAATACTGTAAATATAAATTGATTTCTGCACAAAGTTCATGATAATATAATTACTCAAGAATATCCTCTAAAAATTTGGTCCAAAAATATTGATTATTGAGCCGCTGCCAGCCAATTTCTTTGACACCTAAAAAAAGTAGTTTTGCGGTGCATAACATAATTCATCACTCAAACATTGAAAAAAAAAAATTAAAAGGATTTCGTCGGTTTTTAAGTTTTCCGAGATAGCCAAGTCGAGATATATTTTTTTAAGGATTTTACAACTTTTAGTATCAGTTCTAAGTAAAATAAAAGAATTTTTTAAATTATTTTACTAAAAACTCTACAAATTTGTTTTTCTAAAACAAATTGCAAAGATTAAAAATAAAATATATCGACGTGGTTACCTCGTGATTTATATACAGAGTAAGTGTGCAATATTTGAAAAGGATCGGATGAGGTGGCGCCCAAAATGTCCGAAGCATCCTGTATTTCTTGCTTACTTGGAATTCTCCAGTTTCATCTTCAGCTTTTTCCAGTTCCCACTACGCAAGCGTCGAAAAACAGCGGATTTTGTAGCCCGTCGAAGAGCAGAGTCTTATAATCCTGTAGCTTCGGCAGTTTTGTTCCAGTTGCCCTAAATGAAATAACATACGAGACGCCCCCTTAAGTCTTGAATTTATTTCTACAAAACTTCAAAATTGGATTGCTTTTGTATCTTTTTTTGTTGGATATTTTTGGATCGAATGCATTGTTATCTGAAAAGTGTTAAAACGTCACAAAAAGTTGGATTCTTTTCTATAACAAAGTTTTATAAAAGAATTCGAGTCTCCAGAATATTTTACTTTGTGATATGCAGCTCATATGAAGATTTTTCTATCATTATTTGCAAAATCGGTTAGGAAATAAACACTTTTATTTCTTGGTTATCAGTGTCATCCGACACAGTACTCCTTTATCTTGGTTTCAAGAGAGCTTTTTTTTCAAAAAATTGTTAGACGTACTTTTCTTCGCAATACAATCCCTAGCTGAAAAATTCGAAGCACTTGCGAATTTCATCGTTTTCTACAATTATCCTCGAAGGTTGTCTTTCTCATAAAAACAAAAACTGTGTTTTTCCTTACTATACACTGCATTATACGGGTTCCACTCTTCTTTTTTCTGTTTATGTATACTGCTCAAATATGTCCTAACTAGTTTGCCAGGCAGCTTTGAATCTAATTTTCATCCTTTTGTGATCAACAGGATATTAACTCGTAATTTTGGGTAACGAAATCGTTTTCAAAGAATGACTGTAAAAGGGCGGTGTACAGATACGCATACATAGCTTTCATTATGATGATATTATTATTCATAATTATCATCGACATCAACGACTTCGCATATGAAACTTTTAAAAGTATCCGAATTACGCTTGGCAGGTTTTATTACCTATTCCGTTGTGTAGGCGACATGAAAACAAACAAAAAAAGACAAAAAAAATTTAGTTCAAAATGTGTCAGACAAAAAAAGTCTCAAAAAAAAATTCTTGGAATGGTTTTGAGAACAATTTTCAGTCAATATGATTCACTTTTTTGTTGTGAACAACTAGGTATAAGAAGGAGAGTAAAATGTTGAGTAAGGAGAATAATCCAAAATTGTGAAGTATCGAGTAATGGAGACAAAATCAGAATTGTGAAGTATCGATTAATATAGAATAATCCAGTGTTTGGAAGTATCGATTGATAAAGACTAATCCAGAATTGGGAAGTAAGGATAAATGGAGAATAATCCAGAATAGTGAAGTCCCAAAATCAAACAGAGGTTTTCAGAATCAGCGCAGCAGAATTCATACGCTCAAGTGAAGTCCTGAAATCAGGCAGAGGTGGTCAGAGCCAGCGCAACAGAACTTCATCGAATTCCCGAAATCAAGCTGAGGTGGAGATTCGTGTTGGAGGCAACAGCGGTGGTCAGAATCAGCGTAGCAGAATTCATGTAAATTGAATATTTTATTTTTACTTGCTTTTAATTAATTACATCTTTTAATTTACTATATTTCCATTAAACAGTTTCTTTAAAAATGAATCAATAAAAATTTTCCGTGTGTGTGTGTGACGTGGAAGGATCAGGGCTTTAATAATGTCCTAAAACCCTCACGCCCGCGCGGTGAGCTAAACAGTGAAAAGGAACTTCCTTCGGCCACTATGCAGCCTTTGTATTTTGAAAACTCCCTGTCTTTTAACCTTGTTCTTTTATTCGCTGTAGGTGCGACCTATCGGTTGCGACAGTTAATTATATTCTTATTAATTATTTATATTATTTATTTTGAAAATACGTCACAGTATCCGAAATCATTCTGAATGCTTTCAAAAGGAGGGACTTAAGCAGAGGTTTGGAGACGAATACCAAAACAGATACACCTATCCGAATTTCTTCAAAATAGTAAATCTGCAGAAACATGAGTTGTCTAGCGGTTTGCAGCTCATGAAAAAACGGTGGAGGAACAAAGTTCTTTGGGTGCTCCGCAATCTTTGTATTTCCTAGCATTTTGAAAATCCTCATATTTTGAAATTTTCCTCACATTTTTCAATTTCGATTTCAAGAAGAAAAAATTTAGAAGCACAATGCTGATAGCTAGGCTCCAAAATAGGGTGTAGAACTTTAAGAATAACGACAAAGGAAAAAAGAGGAACTCATTTTTACAGGAAATATGGACCAGATCACAGCAATAAATGTTCGTCGATTCATTTATGCAACGTCTGAAGTCTTTTTAGAAATGCTATTACAAATTAAAAAATATAGTAAAATATAATCTAAAAATAAGGCTCTTGACTTTTGTTCACCTATTAAGCTTTTGTTTCGTGAAACTCGGATAGATTTGGTGAAACGGATCAAGAATTTTGCCTTGCTGTTTGGGAATCAATTGAAATGTTTTATTTGAAATGTTTAATTCATTAATGAACTTGGAGCTGTAATGTATAATTTATTTGCTTTCAACACAGCATTTACATGAATGCTTGTTCATAAATGCTCCGGGGAACGAGGCCATGACAAAAAAGCGCCTATTGACCGCTTCAATAGGGGCTTTTTCATATTGACAATGAGGACTTAGGCTCATTTTTAATAATTTCACACACAAATTCATTTGTGTATTTCAATCATTTTGTTCACAGCTGATCTTGGACGGCCAGAACGTTCGTCATCAATCAGCCCAACCCGGCTTTCTTTAAAACGTTGAAACCCTACTAACTACCCTTAGCATTTTGCATCATTTAATGCCGTTTTACTGAGTTTAAAACAGAATTTATTATTTGCTCTTTGTTCAACATTCAATTTTCGACCAATGATACAAAAGTACAGTCACTTAACTTGGGTTCTATTCATCCAAATGTCATGAAATTTTGACACAGCATCTATGATAGAATGCTGAAATGCTCTAAAAGATGCCACCACCAGTTTTCTTCCCTCTTGACCAATCCGGTAACTTTTGAGACAGACCTTGTAGGTACATATATCCAGATTACAATAGGTAATGTTTTCAACCAAGCAGTTTTCATTTTCCTTTAACTTGTAACGCCATGCTATGCTCAGACTGTACGAACACACGACTGAGTACAAACTTTTAATTCGAACGGTACGATAGATGTCAAATGACATGCGAGCAATATTCATTCTTCGACTGGCATATCGCGACGAGGACGTATCACAAGTTAAGCGATCTTTGCGACATTATTTAAGTAAAGTTTTATATGGTATTTTTTTCGTCCGAATTTTAATTATTTACTAGCGGTGTGCGACCCAACTCACACAAATTTTTGCAAGTAGAGAGGACCTTATGCAGCTTGAATATAATTTTTTAATTGAAATCAATCAGAACGATGTCGATGAAGCTTGAAAGTAACTGACACAATATGTTTATAATCAATGTTCTATTCATTTTGTGAACGTCAATACACAAAAATATTTAGGAATTCAAGAGTCATAATTTAAGTGTGAATACTGAGCGATTTTCATGTACTATCTTCAGTACTTATCGTATTCAATTATTTCTTAGAACTTCTATCAAAACCAAGACAGATTTGAGATTCCAACTTCGGCATTATTCTCCCTTGGGTAAATATTCTTCTTCTTCCGCTTCATCCAGTGCTAAATTGTAACTTAATAATTTCCTTTTATCAAGACTATTCATGCATTCACTTCACATAAATTGCACAACCACAAAACCGAGACGCAATCCTTTCGAATTTGCCTCGGAAACTGAGTGCCAGAGTGAAGAATGCTGCAATTTAGCCATAACATCTTCATATACAATTTCCTCTTCTTATATCTATAAGAAAATGTTGGAAGGTGGATATCTCAGCAATACTCGACAAGGAATAGCTTAATAATAAGTCTAACTTCCTTACAGCAGTGACTAAAGATAGTTTGCTTATAGATTCTTGTCTAACTATTTCTTGTCGAGCTTCTAATAGATCTCATATTTAGCAAAGACGGATATTGGGCCTGGAGAAGAAGATACTTGACTGTGTTATCCTTCGCAACGAAACATATACGTGCTTGCATGCACACTTGAAATGTTTTCGAGAAAATTTTGTCTCATGTCTCCGTTTGATGCTAACATATCACCAAAGAAACGATAGTAGTAATGTCATTGATACTATCCCATCGAGAAACGATAGGAGCGATGACTTCTAGGCTAGCGATTGTCTGCGAAAACGGTATTCCTCCACATTCAATCACATGTTCAACTGTGAAATGTTATTCTACATGCAATGTCTAATGGAACGAGTGAATGATGACCATGAACAATGAGTTATCTATGGAATTTGGATTGGAAACCGATGTTAAGTATCTAGATACTCGGATTGTGTCCATATATATTCTTCATATGTAAATCTGGTACAATCTAGTGTGTCTGATAGTTGGAGTATATGTATTGAAACATATCAGGAATTCTTCAAAGAGGTTCCTGGAGCATATTCATGGCTATTTGGGTCTTGAGGCGCTTCATATCTTAATTTTTTCCCTACGATGTTGGTGATCTCCGCAGAGTTTCTTTTCTTCCAAAGATTATTTAATAGATTTCTAAATATTTTTTTGAAAAATTGTATTCATCGTCCCAACTGACATAAGTTCACATGCTAAGTATTATATAAAAAAATTTTTCAAATGATTTGCAAACTATTACTAAAAACTATTAACGCACACACTCAATTTCCCTCACGATTTTTTTTATTCCCATTTTGTTGAATTGTTTTAAATGTGAGCTACTTAGGAACTTCAGCGAAGCAATTTGTTTTCCATAGCTTACTGGAAATTACCATAATCACACTAACAATGTTCTGCAGATGTTCATAATACATCTGTAATAGTCAACACCGTCATGGTAGAATGCGAAGGTGCGTAAACATGACCTTAAGAAATTTCCATGGCAAAACAAAAACACAATAGAAAATTTAAAACAAAAGAAACGTTTTTATTATACACCTTAAGCATCATTTGCGAGGAAAATCGGAAAAAAAAGGAAATAATTTCAGTATTCTTTCCCACCTTACTTTCTTTGAGTTTATAAAACGAAACAACTGCCGAGAGTTAGCGCACGTTTATTTTGCAATCTTATGATTATTATGGCAATTTTCATCACATACTCTTCGTCTCCTTGCCTGCATGTGTGTATTATACAAAGCAAAGTTGATATTTATTATTGGTTTTTGTTTTATGTGAGCACCATCATGGAAATTTCAAGGAAATTATACTGCTCTCAGTGATTTTTGTTCCAAGAATTTATTGAATTAATGAAAAATTAGTTTGAATTTTGTAAGGATATTAGGACGAGAATTCATTGGAAGAGGCTGGATAATATATGAAAAAATATAAATAAATACAAATAATGATAGTCCGTGCCTTTGCATTGATTTTTGGTCTTCGTGGGGCTGCCGGACAACAATATCTAAAATACAAAAAAAAATCGAATTAAGCCTAAAGGTTCAACACACGACCGATCCACATGGAACACATGGAATAGGTTTAGGACGTTCTTGGGTGGTTCCCATTATTTTTTAACTATTCTATATAAAAATTTATTGAAATTTCGAAAACATCTTATGTTTAGACAGAAAATTTTAAACCCAAATAGATTCTTCAATACTATTTATATTGTACTTGCTTGTTATACAGCTTATACAGTTATAATTGCTATTATCATCTTAATTTTAAGGACAGCGGCGCAACATCCTGGCATAGAGTCGACTTAGGCTTGAAACCGTTTAGGTAGAATATATTCCATGCTGCCTGCCTAGCTTCCCATGACGGCAACGTCTTCTGGATTTTACTTTGAATATGTTTTTCTCAAAATCAGTCCACGGATTTCCAAAAGGGTCTAAATCCGGAGACTGAGCTACTTCATAACTAGAAGCTTATTCTGTTTTGCCAATTCGCTCGTTTGTTTTGAGTTGTTATCCCGCTGCAACTCCCACAAAAGAGGCGGATTCTATTCGACATAAGGAAGCATAATTTACTGTTTTATATAAACATAAATTTTGGCAGGTATATAGCGCTTAATTCAAAATATAGTTCTTTGTGTTCTTATTCAAAATAAGTTCTTTGTGTCATGCTTAATCGTCATCAATGTAAATGCTGGGTTAAATTCTGTAACAATTGGCCTTCGTCACTCATTACAAAAGATTCAAGAAAATTAAGCTGTGTTTAAGTCAATTGTAGACAGTTATAGAAATTTATACATTGATAGAAATTTATTGAAAGTCTACCTCTAGTTTCCCTGCATTTAATATTTTTCAACACAAGTTGAAAGTTTATCAGTAACTTCATTTGATAAATGCCAAGTACGTTATTGCTTGTGTAATATCAATTTATATATTATATGGGCTGAAAAGTCCCGGAATTTTTGAGTAGGTGGCACCACTAAAAAATGAACATGACTGATTTCAAGAGGCTCAACTGTCACTAGTTTATGAGTAAAGTTTCATGAAATTTCGTTTATTCGCTTACAAGCTCCAGTCGTTTGAGGGACTCATTTTGCCTTCGTAAACAAAGTGAAAAAAAAACAGGAATATCATGTATTGATCAAATATTGTTTTTGATGGGAAAACCTTCTGAATTATCTTTGCAATAGTTGCAGAAATGTTATCCCATACTGCTCTTTCGAGAACGAGAACTTTCGACAGAGTTTATCGGTGGATAAGTGAATTTAAAATGAATCGTAAAATCACCGAAGACGCACTTCGTTCTGGAAGGCCAAAGAGGCTACAGAAATCATAAAGCAAGTGCATCGGATCGTCTTGAAAAATCGTAAAGTGAAATTGCGCAAGTTAGGCAAAGCCGTGAGCAAAAGATAGGGCAGGATACATTTACATGATTTATTGGAGATGAAAAAGCTATCAGCGCGATAAGTGCCATATTTGCTGATCGTCGACTAAAAACAGCAGCGCGTTGATGATTCAACAGCCGGTTTGGCGTTGTTACAGCATCATCGAGTGAGCGTCTTACGACGTTCTGTCACAATGAATGAAACATGAGTTCATTACCATACGCCTGTCCAAAAGGCAGTCTGCAGAGTGCCACGAAAGCCGACCAAAAAGCCAACGCTCACCCGGGAAGGTTACGGCCTCCCTTTTCTGGGATGTCCATGGCATAATCTTCATCGATTACCTGCAGAAAGGAAGAAAAAAACGACCCCATGTAGCAAAGAAAAAAGTTCTGTACCATCGCAACAAGGCACGGTCACACACGTCCTTGAAAGCGATGGCCAAAGTGGACCAGTTGTGATTCGAATTGGTTGCTCATCCATCGTATTCTTCAGACTTGGTACTCAGCAACTATTATCAGCTCCCAAACCTCAAGCGGTGGCTTCAGGGAAAGAGATTCAGATCGAATAAGGAATTCATCGTGGTAACCGAGGCCTATTTCGAAGGCTTGGACGTTTCGTATTACAGAAAGGGCATTGAAATGTTAGGAAATCGCTTTACCAAGTGTATCGCCCTCGAAGGCGACTATTTTGAGAAATAAATATAACTTTGACCGGAAAACCCTTGTTTTCATTGATAATCTCGTGACTTTTCAATATAGTATTCTGTTCTGTAAACACTACGTCGCAGTTGTCAATCAAAATTGGGATTCCTTGTCTATTCTCCTGGCCAATGTTTATATTCTCTAATGCTCCCTATTTCTAGAGTAAATTTTTTAAAGTTACTTGGGTAAACTCCTTGGCCTCCAGGATCCATTTTCCCTATATAGCCATGTGACATAGTGCTCATATTTGTTGGAGCTGTGGTTAACTGGCTCAGTTCAAAGGCATCTATGGTCAGTGCAAACTTTAGGATTTGTCCTAAATATCGTTCATCTTTAGTTTTGGTCATATCGAAGTTCTTTACTCTCACCTCATTCTGGGTTAGGCTTCTGCTTTGGGATGTCTATTATCACGGTTTAAAGATGTTGATTTGTCTATCTCTGATACTCAAATTTTACCTTTGTCGGCAGGTCATCAGCTCGCTCATTCCTAAGAATTTCGACATGTCTTACATTTCTGCATGAATTCCTTGTATTTATAACTGCCCGTCTCATTCTAGACGGAGTTGTTTGGAGGTTCTTCAAAGTCATTTTGTTGTTTGCATTTTGGGTTTTCCATATCGGTTACTAAGTTAAATTAGGCTCCCTTTGTTGGCAGTTCATCAGTTCGCTCCACCCTGAAGATTTCCATTTGTCTTCCTCAAGCATTTTTGCATGAATCTGTATTTACACCCTTCGTCTCGTCCTAACCGAGATTATTATCTTCTCTTTCATGGTGCCACAACTGCGATTAAACTTTTTATCTACTGAAATTTTGCTCCTTTCGTCGGTAGCTCATCAGTTCGTTCATTCTTAGGATTTTTACATTTCTTTCCCCAAAATTTTTGCTTGAAAAAAATTGAATTTACGCTTTTAAATTTTAACAGAAATTTTAGAGTGTATCTCGACTATTTAGTGTCCTTCTAGGTTTATTATAACATGGTGACATTCTTTTTCTCGATGAATCTGAATTTATCATAACCTTGTTTTTCCTAGTTAGGCTGCGGTAATATAAGTGTCACATGTCTTTTTTTGGAAATTGCTACGCCCATCGCATTAACGACGTTTTTAAGGATCATTAAAGCTGTCTCTGGAAGTTATTCTCTGTGAGTTCTTCACTGTATATCCTAACACTTGGACAGTATCTTCTCTGGATACCTTTTCAGAAAGCGAGCAACTGATGACGCCGCAAAAACACACCCCTAGCCATATTGTTAGAGTAACAAACAATTATTGGCTTATTGAACTCTTCTGGACATTACCATGATAGTTTAATTTCTAATACGATATGTAGATACTCTGTGCGGTTTGTCTTAATGTCAGCTCTTCTCTAACTAACACGATAAGGATGGGAGGATGACCGTTGCGATCAACCCCACGCCATCAGTATTTATTTTGCACGTTTACTCTTATAAAAAGCGTGTTTTTTAGAGCAATTAAACTTTGCAACAAATATAATACTGATAAATTGTTTTGATTGACATGCAATTGGATTGATTGCAATGACAATTCTCTCATGTGAGCGCAACTGCTGCCTTACGATTACTCTAACTAATAATTGGGGCTGTATCTTGGCAAAAACGGAGCGAATGTCGTGTTCCAGATGATCAAACATCGCGGGATTTTCGGGGCATATGAGTGATTTGACGTATCCCCACAAGAAATACTCCTGCGGTGTTAAATCATAAGATCTTGAAGGCCAGATTACAGGTCGAAAACGAGAAATACTTCTAATAAAAATATCTAAAAAATACTGCAACAAGTCGATGCTTGCAAGAGCTGTATCAATTTCGATTGTATCTGCCATTCTGTTGAAACCAGAGGTCCCCTGCATTACAGCGAGTCAATTTTGTGACGGAAAAGTCATTGATCATGGCTTTATACGGCTCTATACTGTATATCAATGGCTGTAATGTTATTCCCAGCAGTATTATTCAAGACATATTAACCAATCATTCCTGCGGTGCATCAAGCTAATCAGCGACTTTCTCCGGACGTAACGTTGTTTCTCATCATTCCAAACGCGGTAGGTTTGTTTATTGACGTAGCCATTCACCCAGAGCCTCATCGCTAAACAAAATTTCATTATGAAGTTCGGAATATTCAGCAATTTATTTTTTGGCCCAAACATCGAATCTTCGCCATGCGCGGTGGTTGTTCGAATTGAATTACTGCACAAATTGAATTTTGTAACCCTGCAAACCAAAATCCTTTAGTCAAATCTTCCATTATTTAGATGGTGACAGGTTTAATTGTTGAGTATGATGTCGAATGGATTCTCTTTGGATTTCATAGATGCTACGCTTCTGCTTCTTCATAACGCACTGTACACTATCTGGATGGATATGTTTTATAAATGAAAGTAAACGATCTATGGTTAATTGAATTAATTGTTCAGGTGGACGTTTCGCGAACAGAATTGCTTTTTTTCGATATAAGTCTGCACAATCACCACACGTTGCTCAAGCGTCTACCTATTTATGGTAGAATGGCAAACCAAATTATCCATAAAACGCATAACAGCTGTCACACCATATGTCGCATTAAAAAGTGTTGCCAACTTTTTTTGTCTTCTTTGTTATTTTCAATTGTATTACAAACTTGTCAGGGCTGACTATTCTTTTTCATTATTGCGGTAAATGACAACACAACCTAGCACAGCCGATGTTCCAAAAACTTTTTTGTTCGTACAGTAAGGTTCTTACATTTTTTGTATTCACTCAAAATTTGTAGAATTTTTTATATTTAATATACTTTAATATACTTTGTATACTTTGAATACTTTGTATGCGTGGTGCCTCTACTGAGATGTCTTCTAATGGCAATATATTTGAGTACTTTGAGGGCACGAAATTCCTTTCGTACTGTAATAAGATTCGCTCAATGATGTCTGTTTCAATTGTGTAGCCTTTTGATACTTACTTAGCCTCTGCTGTCACGTAATGGCTTCTTCCACGCCTTAGAACATGGTCAGGGCATATTTCTACAATCCTTCAGCTGATCGCACTATCATGTGGACTATTTTTCCAATTTGACTGTATGAAGAGTGTTTTGGGCTTCAGAAAAATGCGCTTGACGTGTGATCATCGTGTCATACTTGCCCTATGGAAATTCGAAGTACCACTGGTCTTTACTAGAGCATGTTTGTAGTTGTAAGAGTTATAAAGAATTTTATCACTTCTTTCCTTCTTTGTCATTAATTTAGCGCTTTTTTTACATACTTAATTGCGATGTCTATACGTAACTGTCAAATATGAATTTCGGTGGAGACCACCTACATGTTTTCTCCAGAACTGAAATCTTAATATCTGCTTTGCAGATGCCTTTAAAGGGGCAATAAGCTGTGTGGCTGAGGTTGAAGGTCCTGAACTTGTACTTTTCCAAGAGTATCTATCAAATACCAGGAAATTGTTCTTATTTTTCGTGGAAATTCTACTAGTTATCAAGATTATTCCTTAAATTTTCTCGAAAATATTCGTTCCTCTACAAAGAAAAAGATAAGAAAATAAGAAAATTTCAACTGAAATATAATTTCATTTCTAAAAGAATTTTGTCATCTTTTGTCTTTCTTTATAGTTTTCAGAGAACAATGTAACTTTTTACCTAGAATACAACTTTCAATTGAGTACAACCAAAGAACATTCACTTGAATTCATATTACAAAAGAAATAAAGTGCACTTTCAAACACTATATTTTTATGTGTACTCTTCTGAAAATCTTTTGTGTCCCCTAAAGACTTTATTCCAGTCTGATACGCTTTCATCCGTCCAAAATGAAAAGTTAGACTCAAGCACAGTTGACTTTCTTTGTGCACACTTGAAAGAATTTATGTCCTATAATTTTCCTTAGTATGCAACTAACTGAGAAGCTCTTTTGTTAGAAATTTGTCTTTTAACTTAACCTCGTGAAAAATTATGAATGGGAAAGAGAATATTATTAGTCGAAATTGTTTGAAGTGAATATTGAGCGAAGTGATTTTCTATGCAACATAAATTTGGGATTTTCCAGTTTAGTTTAGTACTAATTTAAAAATTCCCCAGCCGTATAAACTTAAAAAGGACTAAATACATCATTCAAACAGTTGCTTTTCTCTCGTAAATTCTACAAACATTTTCCTGCATATATTCAACGAGTGCGAAAATTTTTCCTCATCGACTCTCCCGCAATGCTTGATGGCCAACGTAATAAGGGTGGAGTTGCGTCCATAAACTCTCCGAAATGGAAAATTCAGGTCATCACAATATGCCGCCAGATGCAACTTATCCAGCAAACCAATATGTTAATGACTCTTGCAGCATGGCTTATCCTGTCATCAAACTGTTTATATCTGTTGTTGCAGAAGTAGTAGTAGAAGTAGCAGTAGTAGTTGTTGTTGAAGTGGTTGCTGTTGCAGCTTCTGTTCACTTTGGATGAGGCAAAATGATGTCGACAGTAGTGTGAGCCCAATCCCAACCGACAGACCTCAATGTACCAGGATGCAGTAACGACCACTGAGTAGGACGTTAACAGCAAGGATGCTGTTCGGTTTAATTTCGTTACTCTAGCGATA
Source organism: Stratiomys singularior (assembly GCA_954870665.1). Lineage (NCBI taxonomy): Eukaryota > Metazoa > Arthropoda > Insecta > Diptera > Stratiomyidae > Stratiomys > Stratiomys singularior. The sequence continues at coordinate 26,993,899 of OX940881.1, read as the reverse complement.
AATTTCAACTTTCGCATGAATGACTGGATGCGTGCTAGCTTAGCTTGAACAGAAAGTGCAGTCTGCATATTAAGGTTAAAATGAGAGTCGGAAATGAGCATGCAATAATTTAAAGTTAATTTCATTTAGTAGTTTGCATGCAAGACGAGATAATGTGAAACTTTTGGGTATAATTAAACGGAACATGTTAAATATCTTTTAACTTCTGGCTTATGTTTTGGTCCGACAATTTTGTTCTCTAAACTGACGAAAAAACTGACCAAATGTCCTAGAAACTTATTTAATATTTGCTTCTTATGGAACTTCATGAATTGTATTATTATTCCATTTCTGGTTTTTGGTGTAAAATGTTTAAAAAAATTCTCATATTACCGAATAATACGAGCAAACAGTTTATACAAGAACATATTCTTGAATTTTGATGCTCAGGAAGCTTTGAATCCAAGTGTCTCCAATAGAGCACGTTCGATATCAGTCTTGTCGAGATGAATTACCCTTCGTTACTAATTCAAATTCTAATACGTCAATATCGAACCCAAAAGCGTCACACGAGACAAATGGTCTAAATTCTGCGGATTCTTAAGCAACGAACAACTTAAAGCAACATTTTCCTTGTCTTTTAAGGAAAAACTTCCTTACAACTAACATAAAGTATGGCTACACTCAATAGCCAAGGCATTGCAGGAAATTCTCCAGAAGAATTATTATCCCCTAAAGAGCCACTTCATAACGCCCAAGAACTAATTTTCAATCTATCGAACAATGAAACAGACACGCCCACCTCAATGCAATAAGAAACCTTTCAATTTAATTCTTGTATGATCAAATAACTTAAAATATTGATCAGGAATGCTAAAAGTTTTCAAAAAAAAAACACACTGAAGCTTTTGATTGTACCTCTAAAGAAATAGGTATGTTTGTCACGACAGAAACATGGTTTAGACCTCATGGTAAACTCAAACACACCCACTATGAAATTTATACCCGTGATCGCCAAACCAAACGTGGAGACGTGGTAATGCCCATCAAAAAGTCTACTCCACATTCACCTCTCCCATCTTTCGAGACTAATTTCATTGAAAATGTAGAATAAATATAAACAGGAGTTTGTATAAAAATTGAAGCCCTATTTTTACCCGGGACATAGCTTACGACGATTAAAAGGTCAAATTTCAAAAGAGACTTAAAAGGATTCGGCAGGAAACATAAAAAAGTCTGCTATGCACGCTAAACGTAATGGAATTGTACACGTCATAAGCAAGCAGAAACAAGCAAAAACATTTTTAGAATCAAAGGGACTACCAACCTCGTCCTACACCACTTCCAAAAACCAATTTTTAACTCTCCTCGAGGTATCAAATTTTCCATAGTTTTGCTTAGGTGATTTAAATGTGAGCCCCCGAAACGTAGCATTTTCCTAGCGCAGTTCCCATCTTACCGATATTGCTTTTATGTAAAGCAGCAGAAAATTCATAGTACGCGCCACGAACGTTTCCATTTCTTCACAAAAATCAACTGGCATACATTCTATTCGATAACTATTTATGAAAAAAATTGCGTAGATCGACAAAAGGGACGCTAAATACAGTAGCAAGGTCCTCACCGCTTGATTTTTTAAGCCGTCTGTGTCAAAGCTAGCGCTAGGCGTCCTTGAAGATTGGCGCAAATTTTCTAACGAGAGCTTTCAAGATTGAAAACATGAACATCCAAAAACACAGCGGAAGCAAACACCATGATATTCAATATGCTCTGCAAGGCGTCCATGGTATCTAGATTTATTCTTGAAAAGGAAAAACTTGTTGATACGTTCTACGAATATTATATTTCGCATATAATAAGCAATAATATCAAAGAAGTATTTGTTGCATGCATATTGCAAACCGACCCAAACATTACGAATTTACCTCCTGGATCCCTTATAAACGCAAAAGAAAAAAAATTGAGCAAATAATAAGATAAAGCAGCAAACTCGACGAGTTCACCTAAACTATCAAAAACGAGTTGCGTTCATTTGCCTCTTACTCCACGCTTGAATACGTCAAAATTGCCAAATAACTAGAAACATGCCAGAATAATACCTAACCTGAAGCCAGGTAGAGTTCTGTAAGATTCTGAAATCTGCAGGACTAGAAGGTTATTAACTGTGCTTGAAAAACTTTTTGAGAAGCTTGTCTTGAATAGGTTGACAGATTACGTAGAAAACAATGACGTCCTCCGTTCATTCATGGGCATTAAAAAGAACACCAGTTTTACAGTGTCCGTAAATACATTAGTACAATGCAGCAGCATTGAAAAAAGCTATGATATCAATTGATTTGGCGGTATACTTCGTAAGCTTGAAGAGAATAGTACCGCATCGTCTTTTCCAAATTGGTTTCATTATTCCTGAGAGATAGAACATGCCAAATTAAAGTTGAAGTATCACAATTCATTAAGAAAAGCGTTCCTGAGTGTGTATCTGTCGGTGTTCCACAAGGTTTGGGTCTTAGTCCCATACTTTTTAATGTATCAACGTTCGACTAACTCAAAAGCCAAAACTGACAAGTAGCAGTGTTCACGGACGACACTTGCTTCTATGTTTTATAGTACACTTGCTATATCTGATCACAAACGTTACGTGATCATTTCCAACTAAGACGACATGCTGAAAAGAAATCTGCCAGTACTTCTACAGGCGGAAAGTTTAAATTAACGTACAGACACTCATGGCTATATTTTTCAGCAGAAAAAAAGTCCATTATACTGTCTTATAACCCCATAAATTTCTTAGACTAAATGGGCTCTTGATTCGAAAGCTATCTAGATTTAAAACACGACAGGAAGCTAGCATTTAAAAACCACATCGAGTACAAACGTAAAAAATCATTTAGTAATATTTACAATTTACAATATTTACAACATATTTACAAAATAGTCAACGCGACAGCTTCGCATTTTATTAACAAGTGCTTAAAGTTTAATAAGAATCGTTTCAATATTTCCGAAGCTTTAATTTTAATTTCGCGTTGAATATTTTTTGCTTGCAAAATTGTGAAAGAAACTTATCTACGCCTACTCAATGCACAATATTCCCTTCGACATTTAATGTTCCTAATTTTCGTTCAGAAATAGCGCTCCTACAATTTCTTATTGTAAATTGGCTGCCCCAACGCTGTGTACTCAGCCCCCTTCTTTTCAACATATACGATAACACACTTCACAGAATCGAGGAGTGAAATATAACAGCCTTTAATAAAATAATCTGAAAATTATTAATAACGTTTATTGTGCTTTGAGGAGTATATCTTCATGTTGCCACAGCAATTCACCAGCATTACGATAGAGAAGTGTCAAAATACCCTCAGAACCGAGGGTTGTGTCTCGATCTAGAGCAAATGTGACAGCCTTTTCCTTCACCGATTCTGCGCGTATCTTTTAACATGCTGTGGTTAACGATACGCCTGTAGTGTTAACAATTTTCGGTCGTATGATTCGTTGATTCTACACATGTCTCCTTCTCAATCATGTTGAACATGGTTGCTTCCGCCAGTCATTCTGAATATGCGCAATCTTTCGAGGTTTTAAATAGTCATTTAGATTTTGAACAAGTTAGACACAATCTGCTTTTGTTCGATTTGGCTAAAGATTTATTGGACGATTTTCTATTAAATAATTGATAAATTACTACTGAATTTAAAGAGAGAAAAAAACCTCATGAAGATCACTTTCTAATCCTTTTGACACCAGAGATCCCCTATATTACGGTGGGTCTATTGCGGAATGAAAATTGATTATTGATCATGGATCATGGCTCTAAAGCGTTCACCATTGACTGTAATATTATTCTCAGCAGCATTTTGTGGGCCCCAAACCAAGATCCTTGAGTATCTACCATAATGCGGATGGGCACAAGTTCAAATGTTGAGCACTTTCTCGAAGGGACTCAATTGGGTTTTCATGGATACTACGCTCTACAGCTACAATGGTTTCTTCATTACGCACTGTACGACGGCTTGATACATGCGTATTATCAGTGAGAGTAAACATAGTGCAGAAACGATCCACGGTTAATCGAATGAATTTTGAACGACGATTTTGTCGGCCATAAAATTGTCGGAGTGCGTGATGAGGTATTCAAACAGCATCTTTTTAAAACAACGGATTAAAACAAATCCGCGTAATTTGCGGACATTGCTCAGACGTCAATCTTTTCATGATAAAATGACAAACGAAACTGACCATAAAACGCATGACAGCTATCTCACCATACGAAGCATTAAAAAGTGTTGCCAACTTCAAGTTCTATGCCTTTAAAATAACACCCTTTATAAATCAGAGTCAGACCATTATTAGATTTATTCTGAAAACGATTTAACTCAAATAACTTGAGTTAGTGATGGAAACACATGTCCTCCATTCATTTCTCCACATAAACAAAGTACATTCGCAAATGCTTCGGCATTCGAGATAGAAAATTATTTGGGTATTCTCAGCTCGTATTATTCACTCTTTAACATCAATTTCTTTAAAAAAATTCCTTAATATAATCATCTTGTGCTTAAAACCTTCAATGAATAGTGCTCGAAACTTGCATGGCTCAGACTATTAGACCACACAATGCAAATAAAATTGTTTTAATTAATTCTAGCTGATATTAAATAGTATCGAGCCCAGTTCATGCCCACCATAATGAAAAAACCCGAACCGAAAATTCCACATCTTTTGCCCTTTCGCAGGAATTGTTTCAAATCAAATGATCAAATTTTACGTGCTTCCACATCATAAATCTTTCATCAGAACAGTATTCCACTAAAGAGCGAAGTTTGTACTTTCTCGAAAATAACTTAATACTGCGTTAATACTCGCATCAATTCCTTCACTTAACCCAACCTTATCATCTTCTTCCTCCGGTTCTTTCTTGCCGCATCACAATCAGCCTGTTTCAAAGAATTTCAAGAAATATTTCACTGTTGTCTTTGTCTTTTTACGACATTCGAGTACAACAGGCAAAGTTCACTGAAGCGATAAGAATTTCATTTCCTTCCTAGGGGAAGGAAGTGAAATTGGCGAAAGGACTACATTTTCCACACATCAAATATGCGATACATACTAAATCGATTATATGAAATGAAGGATGATGAAAGGAAAGAAATGCAACACAATATCGTTGTAATGATAAATGTTTTGTTCGTATGTCCTATATGAAAGGGGGAGAGATTGACAGAGAGCTCCACCTTTCGGCATTAAAGCAATGTTTTCATTAAAGATATTGGGTTCATTGAAGGATATAAAATGAACAGATAAGAAAAGGATTTAAGGATGAAGAAGAAATAAAGTTGAAAAAGAAACTTCGACATCGTCTCGAAAAGAAATTGTCTGAGCTGGCGAGAATTTTTTTGTGTTTCTTTATTCGCAGCATCCCTCTCGCCACATCGTTTTCACTTCTTTATCTTAAGGACTATAATGGATTCTCTAGGAATAATTACCCTATTGTACTTGTGGGGCTTTAACAAGACGAGGAAACTATGAGTGAAAACGTTAATTATGATGAGAATGGGGGTGAGATATCTCTTATCATCGACGAACGAATTCGAAGGGGCGAAACTATACAAGTGAAGTGAAAGTTATAAGCCTAATGAGGCTTTCTCTGTGATGATAAAGAAATGATTTCTTTTGAGATGAAAAGAAATGTGTCAGACTGTTAATTGAAGTTTTTTGATTCTATGATTGAACAGAGTTTTAGCTCCATCTTGCAGCATCGGAAAGTTTTTGAAACGTTTGTAGCAAAGAATCGAAAATTATTATCGTAAAATTTGCAGAAAAAAACAAACAATGTCGAGGATGAAAATCAGAAAATCAGAAAATAAGAAAACTTGGCTACGAAAGAGAATGAATGTGAAGCAGAAAGAAAGAAATTTTAAGATTTTAAGAAAGAACGCACTGATAAATCTTTTTTCACAAAATGATTTAATAAAGCTAAAAATAACATTCGCAATCAAGGCAACCCCTTATTTGGTTTTCTTTTTCCTTAAATTTTGAATCATCCTTAGAAGCCGTCAGCCCTTTATACCTCACTTCAGCTGTCTACTGATAGTGCAGTTGTACTACACTTTGAAAGGATAAACGAAAAGAACTATTCGGTCGAATGAATTTATCCTCTTTCCTCTTCCTCTACACGACTTCAATGGACCATCAACTACTTCAATAGACTATGAACTATCCAAATATTGTTTCTAACTAGTTCTTCGACAACATCTACATACACATTATACATATATGAAGTACATGTGTACAAAATCAATCCTCTGACCCAGACGAAAGCCATGCAGAATACTCAGGAACTATATAAATACTATTACCATTTTCATTTCATTGAATGTAGAGTTATAAGGGATGTACTTCAACTTCGATAGGATATGTAACTGAGCATATCTTTGCCAATATTTATTGACAAATTCAAGTCGTCTGCAACGGGCTTGGAGAAATCAATGTCCTTTGGAGAATGCTACGATCTAATTCGGTTTCATCTCACCAAGAATGTTCAAAATATTGCTGTTGAATTCCAGAATATCTTCACAGTTGATGCTTAATAGCGAGGCCGTTTCATTTATTTAACTTCCTTTACGGAAATCCTTTCTGAACGCTATTTTGACATATCGTTTAACTGATTTCATGTTTTCATTCCAATGCTAACCTGTTTTTTTTGGTAACGATTATTTGCTAGCTCTGTTTTCTGCCATTCATATCATCTCCTCGGAAAAAGCCACTTTGATGTATTTGAGTATTATTTCAATATTTGCAATAAGGATCTATGCGATTTGATTTTTCGATTACGTACGAATTCCTAACGACCCATCACACAGTGAATGTTCGATAAACGGAAAAGATAGGATTACCTACAACGAATAGATTTTACTCCTACATAGTTTTATCCTTGTGCAAATATGAAGGAAAAGTTTTACGCTAACGTTAAGGAAGAAACACAAGCCATGTTGAGAGATAACGAAGCCTATGAAGAGACATTGGATCTGATTGAATGTTTAAAATGTTCAATAGATGTTCGATCATTAGGAAAATATTTGATAAACGTTTCCAATGAAAATTTTCAGGTATTTATTGATGTCCTTAGGTTAGGCAATGTTTGGGCTGTAAATAGTTCCAAGAAAATCTTAATCAACTACTGCAAAACATTTTTCTTAAGTCAATTTGAATATCGTGTAGTAGGTAAGTTAGCGCTAGGTTCAACGTTTTAAGGTTTGTGGATTTTTTTCTCTTCAATTTATTTCAAGGATGTTTACCAGTTAGGTTCAACTTATTTGACTTGAGTATAAAGGCGTAGTTTGAAAAAGCTAGAAAAGTGAACATAAGAATCGTACATATTCAGGATAAAGGGATACGGGGAAAAAGACACTTACATATTCAGGATAAAGGGATAGGGGGAAAAGACACTTTCGAAAATCATCCAAAGGAATTTTGAGATTCAATTTGTAATGCAAACATTATCACATATTGGATACTAAAATATTCAGGCCAAAAAAAGAAAACAAGATGCTGTTTGCTGGGAACAATTTAAAAGCCGCTACCAATTTTCTGATTGTTTTCTATTTTATTTTTGGAACAGGAAAATCGTGCTCTGGTTATATTATATTTAATAAAATAAAATGCACCTCAACAAATTAAATGCAATTTAAAAAGAAATCCTCCTCTTTTCATTTTGCTTTTTATAAACTTTAAGTTTGTTTAAATCTGTAAGCTGCCTGTTATGTTATTCGGAGTTTTGTTTGTTATTTCATTTTTCTTCGAATACAAATAAATGTAAATTGAGAATGATGGATTTTGAAATCGGAGGACGCGGTACATAGAACGAGATAGTGGGAGGCGCGTGCTACAGGAGGCGAAAACATGAGTGGGCGGTAGTGTTACGAAGAAGTAGAAGAATGGCAGGGGGGATCTCCGAAAATTGTGAATGGTGTAGACCAAAAGTGCCATTTATGGCCAAAGGATTAAGTACATATAAGATTTTTATCTGTTCTTTTTCATTTACTCTTTTTAAATATGAGAGTATTGCTACTGTATTAATTTCTGAAAAAATAAATTATTTAAGTTTGACTTTAACTAGAAGTTTCGTGCATTTCAGTATCTCAAAATCTTTCCTCAGCATTTTTCTAACCACTTTCCTCAAAAATCACCCCTAGATGCTGCATTTGTTTGGAGCAGTGCATTTGTCGATTCAGCTTGACGCTGGTACCACAGGCTCTTCGTCCGGTGTCTACATTTTTTATGTGGATCCATGAGACACACAGTCAGCTTGTTTTTTTAACATTAACCCTCATGCTCCACTCTTCGTCGTAGGAATTTAACGTTTTCAGGTACCTTTAGAGTTTCGTTCGTTCAAATCACAGATTATGTTCAGATGATCACATCAATAGATCACCAGCGACGAGATCTACTTCGATCCCAGTTTTAAGTTCGCCTCTGATACCCGGGATTAGACGTGACTATATTAAAGAGAAAGGCCCCTAGGATAGAACCCTAAGGCGCACCAATTTGATACCTAAAGTAATCTGTCCCCTCATGATACTCTCTACTAGAAATCTAAATTTAAGAAATTCATAGATAATCCCATAAACCCAAACCAAATCAAATGCTTTTTCTACATATTCGAGAGATGCTTCTACAACATTTTCGGACATAATTTTATACTGGCTTGGAAAACAGCCAATTCGTCTACTGTTGAATGAGCTCTTATAAACCTGGTCACTTTTATTTTCTCCTTTGAACGATTACCCTGTAGAGTAACTTGATCATATTGTACAAAAGAGCGATATCCGACGAATATCGACTACATCAGTACTCTTGGGCCCCTTGCGTCATTATAAATATGTCGACACATTTCCATTGTTGAGGAAATTAGTAAAGGTTTATGCAGCTGTTAAAACAGACTGCGAGAAAGACAAAGTTTTTATGCAAAATGAGTTTTTATGCATAATATTGAAATTCCACTATCCCAGCTGATTTTTTGTAAGTTGTCTCTAGTGTCAGTATTCTGGGTCTTCCAGGGTTCACAACAGAGAAATCGATGGATGCAGTCAAACATAAGTTCTTTGGATGACTATCAAACGTTGATATATTCTCTTCAACAAGGAGTTGAAAGAAGAATCTGCCCTTGCTTTCTCCCCATAAAGACCAGTCGCAAAATGGTTTGCGATGGAGTCAGTAACGGCCTTGTTATCCATTGGTCATGATAATGTTGTGAGTGTGAAATCCTGGCAGCCGCTTACGGTCAATTATTCTTTCAATTTCAGACAACATATAGACATTGGGTCCGATGTTTTGAGATCCCGGATTTACGCAGGAAATCGCATCTTTTCACTTTTCCTTCTCGATGCTGCAGTGTTTCGTTTTAACACAGCCGGGTTCTTTTTCGCCATTCGAGAGAACACGGTCAAAAAATTGGCAATTGAAATGTTGCGACTTGTTGGATTTAGTCAAATGTTCTTAAAGTAACTTATGGTATCAAAGCGTTTTTACATCTACAGCCTCTTGAATAACAAAAGACAATAGAGTTGTCTTTTTCTTTCTTGGCCCCACCATGGAGAACCTGACTTCACTGTCTCCGTTGGAAATACGCATATCCCTTAGCAAACGGGTCTGTTTTTTGTTGGTTGGCAATGTAAAGGTGTAGTATACCAATTTATCCCATTTTAAAATGTCGAAAAGATTCTTTGGATCTTCGAGTGAATCGTGTAACAAAGTTTGTGTATTTTTCACGAACGTCGTTACACGATTAACGTTCTCCGTTACGTCGGAATCCGGCGTATCGAGATGGTTCTCACACATGCCCGACGAATCCTTTCTCAAAAGAATTAAGATTCCATTTATCGGTGTTCTTAACTCCGACAGCTATTCTCCGTACTGGGACGGGTGCAACACCGAGCCTTTAAGAATGTAGAGTAAAGTTGCGGCGGTAGTTTTTGTAAACTTAGTGGAGATACGAAATAAAGATTGAAAGATACAGATTGTTATTCTTCATACATTTGTCATTCGCTATGATTCATATATGAGATTGCACAGGAAATACATTTAATGCATTTAATTACATGAAAATACATTTGAGCAATGAAACTTGAACACCACGTCTTACGATTCACCAACGACATTTAATTTTAAAGTTCTCTATCTGTTAAAGCTCGCTTAGTTGACTATATGGGGGTTATATATTCGTATAACTACCATTGTTCTTGCCTCCACAGTGTGAGCGTCTTTTAGTAGTTACACTTTGCTTTTGATCATTAATCAAGAGCTTTTTGAGCCCTCATAAAGTGACTTTTAACAGCTGCTTATTTCACAGTTGAAATGTAAATTTATTTAATAAGTTTCTCCTAGTTTTTTGCTAGGCAAAAATAATCTTTTGTCGATAGACATTGACTTTATCGAATTTTCAACTCCTTCAATATTGCATCAATTGTTTCGCGGGTCGAAAGTAATTGGTTAGACTCAGGTCCTTTTCTGCTTCATTGCTGGTGACATTGTGCTTGAGATTTGCAAGCTGCAAGAAGCTTTAGCTGTACTTTGTGGTACTTTAAAATGGTCTGTAAGGACATAAGGGCGACGCATTTTCCTGTTTAATCAATAAGAAGCGACTTCTGTCGATTTCAAACTTAATTTAATTTTTCCTTAATGTAATTACACAACTCAATGTTTAAAAATAAGGAAAAAAGGCTGAGTTTTTACATTACTTAACATGTTTTTATGATAGTTACTACTTGATAGTCAGTATGACCCTAAACTTGCAGTTCCAGTGTTCCTATAAAAGTCTGAGCTTTGCTCAAATTGTCAAGTTCTGCTTCAGTAGAACTAAAGAATTTGGCACACGTCAGGAATAATCAGACCCCCTTTCGGAACAATGCCACAATTTCTCCCGACGTCCTTTTCTGAATACAAAATAAGTTTATTTTTCGAATTTTGTTTCCAAGCAATCGGCATTCTTTTCGTTTTAATCAAGGACGCGTATACTTCAAGGCATTCTCTGTACTTGACTCTACCTCCTTGTCAGGTCTTCAATATCCAGCGGGGGCTCATGGGATGTGTACCTATCTACCAATCAAGGTGATGTTTGTGATGTAGATTGTCGTGAAAGAAGGTGAATGCACGGACGCAAGAATAATAACATCATTTTATGTCGGCGGGAATAATGTCATAGGATGTCCTTTCTAACATAACAAATGACTTTGACTTCAAAAGAAAATATTTTAAATGGAAACTATTCCTTCCCTATGACTGCTAATTAAAATGCTCTTGTTTTTGTTTTCATCTTTTGTAATCTGCTGGAAAAACGCAACTGAGTTATTGAAAATTCCAAGGAAAAACTCATGTCTCGCTCGCAGGCATGACGTACTATTAACAGCGAATACCACTCGTTACAATTCACTGCCATAGTACGCTTGCCGTTTAATTGCATGCTGGTTCATAGTTAAAATATTTCATCACAGCTACCGGTGGCTGCTACTAATGTTGCTCCTGCACTCCTCGGTGTATCTGTTCCACTGAAGCAAAATTAAATCCCATTTTGTGCTCCCATTAATTTGTTGCAAACGCTACGGATGGTTGGAAAAAATTGGCTGGAAAAAAGGAACATACTCATACTACACACAACCCCGAGTGACTGAGTCTCATTTTTTCTTCTCATGTTTAAAACATTAATTTAAATTTTAATTATTTCCGAGTAGTGAATGAAAACTTAACAAGAGATGGATGGATGTTGCACCAAACATCCACGTTTCCTACCGTTCCAGCTCGAGCGGAATATCTTTCTTAGTTGGCATGATTTTTGCAAATAGATACATTTATCTTGAGATTTAATTATCATACGCGCGGTTGTATGAAATTGTTGTGCTTGGCTCCTAGAAGTACTTGACTGAGTGCTTAATGGTTTCGTGATAGTGAAAAGATAGAGAAATGAAAAATGAAACGAGTACAGGATGATGCGAAGTTTTTGTAGTTATGAGGGCATTTAACTCCGAGATGATTTGGTCTAGTGATCTAAAATGGAGGAATGTTTGGTCTAGTTTCAATTGCGGTTTAAGACGTTTTCTGCACTGTCAGTGTGAATATTGGATATGCTGGTTGAAATTCAGCCTTGACATCATATTCTGCTCGATTTATTTTTATCTGAAATTAAGTTTTAATTGGTTTGAATTTCTTTGTTATGACTATCACAAAGCTCCGTCCAATTTTCAATGTTTGGAAATGACTTTCTTGTTCGTATCTCGGATTTGCACAAGCTATTTTCAGATGAAAAGGAATTAATTGCTTTATAGTAACAGCATCGTTACTTATGAACAAGAAGAAAAGAGCTGGAGCAATGAATTTAACCAATCCAACACTTACACACTTTCTACGAAATCAGTCGATAATAAGCGTCTTTTTATTTACTTCCAGGTTGATAATTCACCATGCGTCCTAGAAATTTTAGATACAGCAGGAACAGAACAGTTTGCATCAATGCGAGACTTGTATATAAAAAATGGTCATGGCTTTATTGTAATGTATTCGTTAACAAATCATCAAACATTTCAAGTAAGTATTTAAGATTTTGAGACGTCAACATTCTTTGTTTCATCTCAACAAACTTAATCCAAACACTGTTTTTTTTTTTCAAGGATATATCAAGTATGAAAAATGTAATTAGTCGTGTTAAAGGTAGTCAACCCGCACCTATCCTCCTAGTCGCAAATAAACTCGATTTAGAATGCCAAAGAGAAGTTTCAACAGCTGAAGGTGGGTAAATTTGTTATGATTAAAATATTCAAAGCATTTTACTAATTTGATTTTGTTTAATTCACTCAAAGAACAACAAATTATACAACATTTCATCTGATAGCATCACACACTCAACTCTTTCTTCCTTTGTAAGGAAAGTTTATTGAGTGGATGGCATTTTAATGATTAAATCCTTTATGCATTTTAATTGGATTTTCAATGCTTTGTATTTGAACTAGCATAATAATTTGAAATAGTGGACTCACTAATGAAATTGTTAAAAATAATTGCTAGCTCTTGATAACATTGATTTTAAAATAAAAGGAAACCGTATCAGTCAAATAAAAAAAAAGGTTCGTTGTGTTCCACCAAAACTAAATGAATTTGGGTATTATGGAAACATTCATTAATCCTGCACTTGAAATCAGTTATGGCGAGGGAAATAAAAATTGTATTTTCATATTAAACTTTGTTATTAATTAGTTAGGCTTCGTCGTGACCAGGTCCTAGCGTTCCCGAAGGGGTTTTAATGGGCTCACTGCGATACCAGTTTATCCTCTAAATAGTGTGAGATAGTTTGCGCACTCGATGCAACTCCGTTCACCAATACATACATAATCCCTTTTGCTAGATAGGATGTTTAGAAGCATAGTACCGAAGCTTGCTAGATACGACTTCATTGAATATCCTTGCGGCTCGTGCCGCGAAATGCAACTCTTCAGATATAGTCGTAGTAAAAACGTAAACGTAAAACTTATGGATGAATCAAATTACACAGTTACCGTCCTTCTAGGAGTACTGTAGTCGCTACTGGTACTTCATTACGATCGGGCTTACTGCCGTATTTTCAATAATGAAAGGGTTCATGCGTCTGCATAAAATTCTTAGTGTGTTGTCCGTTAACTAACTTAACATTGCTTTGGATACCAAATTATATCCAAGTGTACCAGACTTCTTAATTTTTGCATTGCTGCTTGATTAAAAATCATTTTTCGAAATTCGAGTTTTTTCTGTGCTTTTCGATTTCACAAAAATAGAAAAAATTAATATTTTAATACGGCTGAATTTCACACGATAACTGTAAATGTATACTATAAGTGGTAAAAAAAATATATATAGGTTATGAAGTTTCGGAACCTTTTAGCATTGCATAACCACAAAAAAAGGCTTACAACGAACAGAGACATAAGAAAGCAAGAGATGCAAATGCTCCATGTAAGAAATAAAGTGAGCTTGGCAAGATTGAGAGCTTAAAGATTAAACGGCGTCGATGAGTGGAGAAGTTACGATAATAGTAACTTTTTCCGGTGTAATATTATGTGTGAGTCACTGTGCATAAATACAACATTTAAAGAAATGTTAAAGAAAATCATCTCTTCACATCTTCGTTTCATCTCCCTATACCCAACAACTTTTACTTACAAATACCAATGCATCTAGGAAATTCGCGTCGAATACCGTTATATTGGCAGTTTATTCGGAGTGTAAGCGCTCTTAAGTGGTTATACTATGTCTAATCCAATAAGGACATTCATATATTGCTACAGGTCTGACAAGAGCTGCGTCGTAGATCAACATGCGTTGCAGTCAACATGTTTGAAGAGCTTTCTAAAGGCCATAAATTACTGGTTAACATAAACTTGGAAATATCTGACTCGATTCGAGACTATATTCATTAACAAGAATGGACATCTTTCTAATAACGTCTAATATCTCGATTGACCTTCGTCAGTGGTGTTCTGACTAGATAAGTGTCACACTTCTGCACATCAAGCTTAATCCTCCACTGTTTATGTATTACTTTGAGAATTGAAGAGCCTCTGGAGGCCTGTCTAAACTTTTAATGCCTTTTTGTCGTATGTATAGACGATAAGACCGAAGGCAACTAAAGATGTTGTAGGTGATTCGTTAACTTGAAACTGTTCAAAAGTGTTTTGACATAGTTCGCAAAAATTGTGAACGCGAGACCATTCGCGATTTTATACACGCAATTTGAGAAAAGACTACAAAGACTGTGTGTAATGATAGAAGGATCCACCGTATAGCATTTTGCGAGCCATGAGTATATTGATGTTGTATAAGAAACTTTAACTTTTATGGTATATGCCCATCTAGGGAGTGTATATACGCCCATCTAGGGAGACTGTATAGAACGTCTTTCCCATATCAGCAAAATATTCTCTAGAAGTTGCCGAAACATATTGTAGGATGCTTTCGTCGCTTCGTGGATGGTTGAGTGACTCCTGAAGAATCCGAACTGTGCCTTCAGCATCAGAACTCATCATAACTCATCAGCATCATAACATCATAACTCCTTAAATTTTGGATATAGGCTCGATTGTTAATTATCATTTTGTAATTTAAAATTTTGTTAAAATTTGGCTACGAACTGATGTCAGTACTTTCTCGCATTGTATGAACCCTTCCCTATTTCGACGAACGGAAAGACTTTGGTCTTTTTCTATCGCTCTGGGAAGCATGAATTGTTCAGGAAACTATTGAGCAGCACACTATATTATCGACTGGCAACCAATCTCAGGTGCATTACGAAGAACAATATCCGGGATTCTAACGATACCAGATAAATTCTCAGTTTTCGTCTAAACATGTCAACCAGTTCTTCATATGAGATAGAATAACCCCTTAGATCATAATCTGGGATAATATAAGCCCTCAGCTTTTTGTCGACTTGAAGAAGAGGCTGACCGGTGAAGCTCGCGTGAAATCTTTCAACTGTTCAATCTTTCAACGATTTCCAAAATATCTGACAAGATTTCGGCCATTATGAGACTGCGGGGGATGCATCAACTTCTTAATGTGAATTCTATCAACGTCAAGCTTGGTGGCTTTGTACTGCACTAAACAATCCTCTAGCGCGTTATAAACAGAATATCTCAATTTGATACCCGCTTTAGCCAAAATGGGTAATGTTTTTTGCATCATACTTCATACAAAGAAGCTCTTACGCTGTTTCAATTTTTAACGATCGATGTGCTATACCCTTCCATATTTCTTCAAGTTTTCCAATGGTTAGAACCATTTTCAATTGTTTTCACAACCTTATGGATTGTCCTTTCCATCGAGTTTTCTTTGATAAAGTCGTGACAAGTTTTGAAACAATATCGGCGAAGCTGATAGTGTCTCTTATGTGACCCTTGAACACTCTTACCACAGTTTTAAACTTCAAGGATGTCCTACTTAAACGGAGGCAATGCAAGGAAAGTTTATGAATCAATTTTCTCATTTAATATAAATTTAATTCAGGACACTCCCAAGCCTGTGTTATGTTGTTTAGTTTAAGGAGTGATTAAAAATTTTAAGTTTTCTTTTTTTGAGAGGAAAAATTTCCGCGAAACATACAGTAGTCAAAATATTTGACATAGTAGTCAAAAACTTTGACATGTATGTAATCTTTACTTTTTTGTTGTCCATCTAAATTTTGAAGTTAAAATTCGAAAGCAACTAACATGGAATCTGGAACAAGTGACATGTTTCTTGCTAAATTATTATCCCAATTAATAAAAGCGACTCAATAATCCGCTGCTAACATACCCACTACGTTGTCCTTTAACATGAGTTAATTATATAATCGCACCAACATGTTAACCTTTTAATTAACCTTAATCCCAAGTATATTTTATGATTCCAGAAGATCACGGTAAGTATTACCCCAAGTGACTAACAAAGTTAGAAATAACCCAATGTTTTGAATGGTCAATAAAATTATGAGGAAAAGGGAAAATGTCCTCACATGTCCAGCTGATAGCTACGGTTAAGTAGTGTCAGTACTTATGCTGGTCGACTTTGTGTTAGACTTAAAAATAGTTTGATAAAACATGTCTGTCTTATACTGCTGTGGCTTGGGAAATCGAGCCAATATCCTCAATATAATCTGCTAGCAAACGGTTGTGTTGAATAAAGTAGGATCCGGCTGATTGATTGATTCTAAACCGTTTGGCACTTATCGTTAGAGTCCCATAATGAATCAAATTGTTGAATTTTATTTGCCTTTCAATAGTACTAAAATTGGCTTCGATTCAACATGATAAATAAAAAATATTTCCTTCCAATAAAAAAATTAAACTGCGTCCTATGACTTTATGACAAAGGACTTAAAGGAATGTTTCTTTGAAATGTGGTTATTTCAAAAAACAATCCCTTTCCCAAGCAAAGTATCAGAGAGATCATTAAAACATGTCTCAGTAATTTTTCAGTCTGCTTGCAAATTACATTCATATCCTTTTATTCTGTTCTATTCTGATTACAACATTCTGATGATTAAAATTCAAGATTATCTCAACAACGACCCTAAACAACCCTCAAAATGCGGTCGTTTGCGTTTGCTATCAAAATAAATCCACACATTTACTACGATAGTAGCAAAACTAAAAAGAAATAGTACAAAGTAAGAGAATCAAACCATTTAGTTGATTGGAAGATATCCCTTTTTCGATTGAGTTCCAAATTTCATCCTTTTGTGGGTGTTTTAGTGTGAACATTTCATAGATGAATAGTACTCATTTGAGGGAGTGATATTCGTTTCGAATTGGTTGGATACACACAAAGAGAGAAATTCTTTCAACCATAGATTTTGTTCCGGGGAGAGGGTAGAAATAGTTAGGGCGGAAACAATATTTTATTTGATTACAGAAATGTTCTTGATCGGAGGTGTTGTGTGCAATGTATCGGAAAATTTAGATAAATTGATATACGTTCTACGAAGAGTAGTATTCTTAGTTGAGTCGCAGCACGTAATTATTTTTCAAGATATCCTTGTACCTTCGCGTTTACTGTGACCGATATAGCTGAAACTTACTCTTATTATACTTTAAGTAAGTATACTGGTAATCCCAAAAACCATATAATTTCGCTACATTTTCTGGTTTCCTTCAACCATGCTCATATAATACCACCAATAAATCATCTCACGTATCGTGAAATAATTTGTCGTGCCTGGAATATAAATAGAAAGAAGGAAACACCTGAACACAATAGACTGCAGCATCCGTTCAATATCACTTGCACTGCATTGTCGTTTTGCTTTTGTATAATTAATTTGCATGATTAAATTTGCCATAAATCAATTTATCAATTTGATAAAGACCTACCATAGTAAATATGGATGTCGCTCGGCAACAAATTTGTGTTGGAAAAGCAAATATGAAATGGTTTACCGGGATTTGCAACAAAGTAGGTTGGTTCGGTTATGTCCAATATATTGTTTAGTTATTGGTCGGTGAGAGTTAATTAAATGTGAAACGAATTATAGTTTACAAATTGAATGCGTTAAGTATTATTGACTTAAGCCAATAATGGTTTATTTGCAATGATACGCGAAGTTTAAAGTTAATTGATTTTCTTTTTTAAAAAACAAAACCAAATCACGAACAATGAAGTCTCCTTATGCCTCCTTAATTAAAAAAAATTTTATGTTCTCATAATAAATTATCTAAATAAGCGTTCCTTGTCGGAATTCCTCTTCGGAGGTGCCTTATCCAGTTGCGCTCCTAACAATGATCTAGGGAAAACAATTTGAAACTTTAAAAGTTGCAAAGTCCTCCAAATTTCCAAATATTGATGCCTCTATAGAACCTCAAGCAGATCGATCTTTCTAAGTGCATACATAATCTGCGTTGACTTCGATTCTCGTAATTGCACTTAGACAAGCACTAGAATCACGGGTATCTTTCACTCATCGCTCGACTTGAAGTCCATCTTCTGGAGGTTTCCTCAAACTGCCTCATGAAAATTGGTCTTGAAAACGTCTCTGAGTACCCTTAATTTTTTCTTGTCTAACCCCATGTAAGCTCGATACTTCTTCTAGCCGTGAACTTTGCGGAGCAGCTTCGAAATTTGACGCCCTAAGGCATTCTCCAGCGTTGGCTGATCTGTCTTTCCCTATTTTTCTGTAGGCCAATATAAAAGAAACTCATTTATTTGCACGAAGAAGTTCAGGACTGATGAATATTGTCGAATTTCATGTGTAGCTCCTTGATCCGCCTTTTTACTACGCTCCCAACTTGCATGCAGTATAGAGTATCTATTATGCAGGCATTCAACCGTCAATTGTATTACAACAATCTAAGAATCATTCCTTGATATAATCACCGATGTTTGATCCTCTTTCAATGCTTCCTAGACTTGTTCCGCCTTTTTATTACTCTCAATATTGGTATGTCATATAGGGCCCTCTTTAAAAGGCTCTAAACTGCTGACTGTATTACAACAGTCTAAGAATCGTTGCTTGATGTGATCTTTGGTGGTTTAATCCTCTGTCCATTCTGATGTTTGCCGTTAACATCGATATGATAGACTTCTGGCAGGAGCTTAGCATACTTCCCGTCGTTTGGGTAAATTTTGTGTCAGGCGTAAATACGCTAATCCCATTGTATATCTTGAAATAAATTCGCATAAAATCGGATAATTATCTAGCTAAGAGATAGTTATATGCTGGAATCAACACTGTGTTTCCTTTTGTCAGTTAAACGCAAGCCTAACATTCAACTCGATCGAGTGCAAACCACGCCTTGCATGATTGGACTTGATCTTCCCAGACCATACTGTCCCGTAGGTGATAATTTGTCTCATACATTCTCTTCGTGATCCTAGGAAAATCCAGGATTTGACGGTATGTACACCATCAGGGCGTTGGTGACCCTTGCAGCTAGTATTTTAATGTGTCCCTTTCACATGAGCCTTCCGACTTGGCAATATCGGTTTCATTTTAATGTTTGGTATGAAGCTGGCCCATAGTTCATCCTTGCGGTTTTATCAGGTGTCACCGCAGCTTTTGACAGACTAATAAAAACTTCAGTGGTCAGAAAGGTCCACAATATGAAACAACAATTTCTAAAAGCCACAATTCTCAATAGGATTGAGATCTGGTCACTGCGCAGGCCGCTCCAAGACGTTCACTGAAAACTCTCTGAACTATAACCACCTCATCAGCATCATAAAGGCACAGACGAGACTCATCACGAAAGAGTACCTACCCCCATTGTGCCAAAGTCCAGTCACGGTGTTCGCGTGCAAATTGAAGGCTGAAATACAATAGCGCGAGACTACGATACGTGAGCGGGACGACAGTAGCGCCGCAAATGTCAAACAGTTTTCGTAACATGCATTTGTATGCGACATCGTACAATGATTGCGATGCGTCGATGCGAGGCGGGTAATATTCGGGATTTCTGATGTTGTCGAAGCAGAAGTTTCCAATTTCAAGTCAAGGCTACATGGTGAGCCAATTCTTCATTTCAATGAGACATTAACATCTGACCTAATACCGAGCTTAAATCTTGTTGATTATTTTGTCAGTTATGAAGACTTGCGCTTTATATTTGACGGGATAAACAACAAAAAATCATGTGGTATTGACGGTATTCCGAATATAGTTCTCCGGCATTTGCCTGATGTTGCGATAAGAAATTATTGCATATTGTTCAACAACATATTGAGCAATTTATATTTCCCAAATGGGTGGAAAAAGGCTAAGGTTTTTCCAATCTTAAAAAAAGGAAAAGAATCTTCGTGCCCTAAAAGCGATCGCCCAATCAGCTTGCTGCCTAACATCAGCAAGGTCTTCGAAGTATTACTAAATAAAGCTTTAAACGCTCACATTAACAAGTATAAGTTGATGCCGAATTGCCAATTTGGTTTCCGTGCCAGGCATTCGACCATACATGCGATAGCGAAAGTGACCTCAGACATCTGTCGGAAGCTAAATCATAAAGAATGTGTTGGAGCGTGTCTTATTGACATGGAGAAAGCGTTTGATACCGTGTGGTAAGATGGATTAATATTTACACTCCTTCAGGACAATTTCCAAAGACACCTTGTTGCCATGATCTCCAGTATGTTATACGGAAAATCATTCGTTGTAACTGATGGAAATCTGACGACAATGCGCGACTTCAAGGTCTTGAATGGTCTACAACAGGGTACAGTTACTGCGCCTTTACTATTTGCAATATTCATTCGCAAACTACTGAATGGCTTTGATTTTAATGTCTCACCAACACGATCATTGGTAGCGTTTGCTGATGATTTGATCATTTATACAGCAGACCGGAAAGCTTCAATAGTCCAGAGCAACCTCCAAAGAATGTTTAATGATGTGCAGCTCCACACCGATAGTTGGCGAATGAAAATTAATGCGCAAAAGTGCGAAAAAATTTTGTTTCGGACCACGCTTCAAGGGGCCAGCCAGGACTTAAAACGTAATTGGAAGAACTTCCATATTATGGCAGGCGAGGATAGTTCAGAGAAGATTCCACATAAATCCTGTGTTCGATACCTCGGCGTTCATCTCGATCAATACCTGTACTATACAGATCATATCAAAATGATGCTGAGTAAAGCACAAAAAGTAGTCATGGCCCTTCGTCGACTCTTTCATTCCAAATACATCCATCGAAAGGTCAAAGTTATTTGTTACAAGACTCTGGTTAGACCAATTTTGACATATGGGTGCCAGATCTGGTTCAACCAGAGTGCTAGTACGATGGAAAAATTGAGAGTTTTCGAAAGGAAGTGTCTTCGTGCATGTACTGGTTTATACAGGAAGCCTGAGAGGGATTGGAAACACTATATATCGAATAGTAAGATTTATCAAACTGCTAAAGTGACAAGAGTCGATATCTTCATATTGAGACTTCTTCGCGATCATATAGCTAGATCTGTAACTGTGAGTGAAAATCCCTGGATTTCACAGCCATTCCACCCTACAGATGAGTATATTGCGAGTTGCCTCGCTACTGGCTTTGTTCCTCCGGAAGCATTCATGTATTTAGATATGAAGAGGTATATCTTTGATTCCAATGGCGTCCCAATTATATATCATATATATAGACGGGCCACCGATAAAAAGATAAAATATCCTCCGAACTTGAGTACACGAGACCAGCGATTCCAATGGAGATACTAATTTGCTAAATTCTTTGAGTTCGTTCAAAATTCGTTTTTGAGTTTCAGCTCATGGTTGTTACATTTAGCGTTTTTGTTAAAAACTAGGCATAGGTTTAAATATTTAGTATATGTTGATGGCAGTGGCGGATCTAGGATCTCGACGAGGGGGGGGGGGGTCCAAAAAATTTCTGCCGTCATGACCTAACATAACCTCATTTTCTAATTCTCTTGATAGTTGATACATCTCGCATAAACTACGATAATGCCGCTCGTGTGTACACACGTTTCGATATTCAACACATCCTCTTTAGGATACAGTATATAATTTTTGATATACAGATAAATGCGCCGTAATTGAAGGTATAAAAAATCGAAGCATATACCTATTATGCGTTGTAGTCACAAAAACGTAAAATCCGCCGTGGATCCGCCAGTGGTTGATGGTGTAATATTAGGCTTAAGAAATTATGTTTAACATTTAGGTTAAGAATATTGAGTATTGTAGTATAAAATAAATTATTTTGATTAGAATTAGGGTATAATATATTAGTTGTAAGATAAGAGATCACTATGATGTTGTGTAAACATAATTGATTTTTTTGAATATTGTTGGTTGGTTATTTCTCCTTTTTCCAATTGAATGTTAAAATAAGAAATAATTTTAATTAAATCGAATTTGATATTGTTGTTTTTGTTCTTTCTATTAGTAAATGATAATGTTCAAATTTAGAGAGCCATTTGGGCCATTAAGTTTTTTCGTATTTTTATTGTTTAGAACTGCTTTATATTCTTAAAAAATTGATAACGATGAATAATAAATAAAACGCTTTTGACTTGACTTGGTAATATTCGGGAAAACGAAAATTCATCGCAACGAGGTGCGTGACGTTTGTCAAATGTAATATGGCGCTTAAATGAAATTTGAAATTCAAACGCCTTAATTACTTTCTAAGTACTATGGTTATTTCAAATGAATTTTGAATGATAATTTCATACATCCTAGTTAAGGCTTTTATTTGCTAGACGAAGGAAAAATCCAAATTCAAAACTTTTAAAAAATCAAAAACAATTTCATTTGAAACGTCACCTATTTGACATTTGTCATATGAACATTATTGTTCCTCGCATCGCTTGCATTGTAAATTGAATGCGTTGCGTGACAACGAGCGAAAATCTCGTCGCCCTGACGTATCGTCGTCTTGCGGTCTTGTATTTCGGCCTTGATTCTTGCTACCTTATGAGCGGTGGTGAGTTTAGGTCCTGTTGCGAGTATGTATGGTGTGAATTCACGTACTTTAAGAAAAGTTGACGACAAGATGACGATTTCTAAGACTTGCTGACACTATAAATCGATCTCTTCTTCCTCCGACCCGACCCAGGTCTTCTGGTGTAGCCACCTGTCTCCAAGTAGCTTTTGTAGACGTATTGAACCGATGAACGACATGTTCGCATGTTCGAGCAACATTTCGCTGGCTCATACCAGTTTGTAATATTCTAACAATTCGAGCAACTTCCGTTTCGCAATGATCCATATTTATCAGTAAATAAGCAGTGAAAAGCACAGAACTTCAATCTCTGATATGAATTTAAAACGTTATTTTCATACAGCAGTAAAGCGACAGGAATTTAAACATGAAACAAGAAAACTGTGGGTACCTGGCAAAACTGAGTATCTGACATTTAACAGAATTTCACTGGAAAAATGTGTCAAATTATTCTCGGCTAAGAATGTTATTAAACGTCCAGAAATGTTCAACATAATTTGTTTTTTTTTTTAAAAGCGCGTAATAAATGCATAAATCATACTAGGTGTATTTTAGGGAGTTACTCAACCTAAGTCTAAATAAAACACGTTGGATACAATGTAATAAAATATATTTATTAGCTAGAAACAATCGCGTCTATAAAATATGGCGGTTCACTAGCGAGAGAGATTATAGGATTAACTGTCAAAAATTAATATCCTGCCGATCCTCACTTCGTTTCATATTCGATGGTTTGAGTGGCAGTGTCGCCACAGTATGCAAATGAAAGTGCCCTCTGTGTTCCAATAGCTAAATCTACACATGTGTGAACTTTCAAACCGTATCGACTGTCATTTTTTATGTTTTTGGCATCTGTCAACAATATCCAATTCATAACATTACAAGTTTCAAACATCAACGCATATTTTTTTGGTATTAAAAGTGTCGATTTTTGTGCCACAAAGTGCTCATTTGCGGGAAGCATTAGTTTTCTGCTTTCATTTGAAAAAATCCGTGGCTGAATCGCATCGAATGCATTTAGTGAATCCAATTGCAAAAGTGGTTTCGATAGTTCCGTGATGGTGATTATGATCTGAGAAACGAAGAACGCGGCCACGCTTCGTCAAAATTTGTGGATACCGAATTGCAAGCATTGTTGGATGAAGACGATGGCCAAACGCAGCAACAGCACGCAGAACAATTAAATGTTGACCAATCAACCATTGTTCGCCGTTTAAAAGTCATGGGGAAAATTTTAAAAGTCGGTAGATGGGTGCCACACGAGTTGAATGAAAAGCAGCAAGAAAACCGAAAATCCGTTTGTGAAATGCTGCTGGCCAGGCAAAAAAGAAAGGGTTTTGTGCATCGAATCATCATTGGCGATGAAAAATGGATTTATTTCAAAAATCCCAAACGTAAAAAATCATATGTCAGCCCAGGCCAAGCGTCTACATCGACTCCAAGGCCGGATCGCTTCGGAAAGAAGGCCATGCTCTGTATTTTCTGGGATCAGCGTGGCGTTATCTGGTATGACCTCTTAAAAACTGGTGAAACTGTTACTGGTGCACGCTACATTCAACAATTGACCGATTTGAACAATGCCATACGCGATAAACGGCCAGAATATCAATTGAGGCACGACAAAATTATTTTCCAAGATGACAACGCATCGCCATATCGAACATTGGCCAATAAAAATTTGGTAAACGCTTTCGGCTGGGAACCGCTAACCCACCCGCCTTACTCACCAGACTTCCGATTACTATTTGTTTTCATCGATGGGACACGCACTGAACGATTCACGGTTCAATTCCTACGAAGAAGTCCAAAAATGGCTCGATGACTGGATTTCATCAAAAAACCAACAATTTTTTTGGCGAGGCATCCATAAATTGCCTGAGAGATGGGAAAGATGTGTAGCTAGCGATGGCAATTACTTCGAAGATTGAATTTGCAACCATGTTTTCGAAATAAACATGTATTTTTGAAGAAAAAAAGGCACTTTCATTTGCATACACCTAGTAAGAATAAGGGTGGCCGAATTTTTCTGTCTATCAGTGTATTTAAAAAAATAATAACACTCTTTTTCGTCGATTTTTTGTTTGTTTTTATTTTCACCATCAAACCAGAAATTTCATTTACTTGTCATATAATCTTGCATTTGTGACATTTGATGACATGAAGAAAATTTCCAACGTGCTACCACTAATTTAAAATTTTATCTTTTTTAGGAAACAGCCTAGCACAACTTTGGGATTGTCCATTTATAGAGGCATCGGCCAAAGATCGTATTAACGTTAACGAAGTCTTTGCAACAATCGTACGCGAAATGAATATGACATCAGAGAAACGACAGAAGAAAAGCTATTGCTGTTGTACGCTTTTATAGAAAATTTATCCACCACATAATCAAAAGCATTAAGAGAAAAAAAAATTAAAAAAATAATTTAAAATAAATAAAACAATTGAAACCCAAAATAAGTAAATAAAATTAAATAAAAATTTAACATTAATATTAAAGGAAAGCAGAGAAAGAGAAAAAAAAAATGAAATGAAACAATAAAAATATACATACACATAAAGTAAATAAAACAGAAAACCTCTACATATAAATAAATAATATTAAATGTATAATTAAATATAATAATTAATACGAGTGAAATATGGAAACACAGAAACGAAAAAGTCAACTTGCATGTTAAGTGGAATAAATTGAAGCAAATAAGAAACGAAAAAAAATTAAAAGATTTAAAATTAAACGCGTAGAAGATAAACTTAAGAGAAAAATTAAATTCAAAAATAAAGTCCAAGAAAACAGCCCGAAAACGCAAAAGCAAACATATGACTAAAATCATTTAGTAGTGAAACGCGTACGGGCAATTTATATTGAACTGAACAATTTAGATGAAAAAATCAAGAACGTCTACAACAATAACAAAAGATCTATTTTATAAAAGTAATTGAAAAAAAAAATAATAATAATATCGGAAATCACATATAATTTTTTACACATACACCGAGACAAAAGTAATGATTAAAACAAATAAAAACAAAACAAAAAAAAAAAAACAATGAAAAGAGGCAGAAAGTGGTGCATGGATCTACAATAATGATTATATTTTACTATTAGTGTAAAAAGAACAACAAAATATGATCGACATCAAGCATGTGAAACTAATCTAGTAACTTTCGTATTGGAACAAAATAATAGGATTAACACAAAACATATTGAAAATCATGAAAATTTACTACTCATTCAAATAAGACAGTTTATTGTTGTAAACATTTTAACTATTTCATTTCTCTTCTGCCATATATGTGAGTCTTACATTAGTTTTTCACTCAGATTTTAGTTGTTTTTTTTTAATAACACTTTGCGGCTTTTACGACTTCCGTTTCCATCTTTTACTTTTGTATTTAACTTTTAAAATCTGTTTAATGTGATGCGCATTAGTTTATTATGTAGATGGAGAAGCTATTTTAACAAAACCATAAATGAAAGGTGAAAAAACAACAACATTTTTTTTAATTATTTACACTTATCTTTGTATCGCTTTTTAAAACAACCACAATTATAACTGTACTCTTTTTTGTATATTATTGTATCTATTATATTCCTTTTATTCTTTGATCGTAAATTTTTGCTATTTTTTTTTACTTATACAAAAAAAATAAACGTTGGCATTTTAAGATGTATTCTGATTATTTTTGACGCTAAATGAATTTTTCCATATCTCTTTCCCATCTATGATTTGATATTATCGCTAGACGCAACTAAAGCGAATCTACTGTGGAAACAAAAGAAATTTTAAATGTGGAAAATAAAGAGATCAGAAAAGAAAACATAAATAAATAATTAAAAATAATAAAATACAATGAAATTAGATGAAATTTTCATTTTGCTGTGAGTTTAGAAAATAAATGTGACCGTAATCGTTTGGACAGGGCAATGATTAGTATTGAAAAACTAACGATACTTCTACTATAAACGAAGTGGAATAAGAATTTCATTTGAATTTATCAAGATAAAATTTAAACAAAAGTAAATGTTTATTTTGTTGAAATATTGACTTGACGATGTAAAATATATAAATATTATTCTTATTTAATAGAATCGAAGGCAAAAAAATCTTGAAAAAAAAGAAGAAAACAATCGACAATGTAATGAATGATAATTTATTAGGAACATTTAAATTTGCAATTGATTGCTTTGTGATCTTTTCCGTCGCTTTTCTTAGTTTCTATTATTTTCACTTCCGACTATTTGCATTTATTTTCATCTTTACGCCAGACGCTTTTATGAACCGACAAGCATTGTAATTTACTTATACGACGAAACTTTACCAAAATACAAACAAAAAAGAATATTAACATTCACCTTCTGCCTACCCTACATTTTGTTACTTTTTATATTGTTTTAATACTTTTCGCATTCCCTCAGTGCTAAACGTTCGGTTGTTCGACTCTTCATATGCAAAGCAATCAATTCAAACGCAAACAAAAGAATTTTTAGACAATTTCATTTTATATTTCGAAGAAGAAAGTCAAGAAACTTTTAAAGGGATTTTTTTTTCTGTTTTTCTGATGTAAAATGATAAGTTTTAGATGAAAATAAAACAAAACAAAATTACACATATTTGCAAAATAGCAGGATCGATTATAAGGATATTAAATACTAGTGAAAGCAAACTATCAAAGGTATAATTTTTAATGTAAAAAAAAGTGGAATACACGAAATTTCGTATTATATATATAAAAAAGAAATTGTATAAAAATATATAAAATCTCGTTTTCTTTTACATTTCAGGGTGAAAATTATGCTCTCGTTGCATTAGTATCGGAAAGTTCTTTCTCGTTTTCCCGAAACAAAATTTGCACTTGTAGTAGCATATTTTGGTACAAGGACAAGCGTTTTTCGCGAAAAGTTAAATTATTGTGATCACAGTGCTTTTATGTTGATGATTATGTGAAACGTTAGGGACGTCAGTGCGTTTTTCTTTAGGAGAAAATTATAAGGTGCGATAAAAACACAATGTGTTAATATTACTAGAAGTACGATAAAGAAAAAGCACAACGATTTAACATCGATATAAGCATTTATTTATATGATGTGATATTGTAAAAAGAATTACAGTCGGATGCCAGCATGGGTTTCAGTTCATGGAGATCATCCCACTTCTATTTCACTATCTTTAATCCTGTTCACAATCTTTAGAAACGTTATCATTATGAACAAAAAACTATTTCTTCTTAATACATTTATCAGAATGTACATTCTTAAACAAATAGAAAGAATGTCATGGTGGTGCTATTTTATTTTTCGGCACTGTATATAAAACACAGACAGCTAATTCACAACACTAAGTTAGAAGCATTAGTTATTACCAGGATCAACCGCAGAAACAATATAACCGCAAGCATCAAATTACGCACCACCTTGATATAAAGCCAATGAACTGAAGTAGAAGCTTGGGAAATTGTGAAGTATTCTGAACAAGCTCTGGGTTGAAAACATGAAAAATGCTTAAGGAATTGCCTACAGGAAAATTCTAGAAAAACTTACAAGCTCATACAAAGCAAGAAGTACTGTTACAATCCTTAACGTCAAAATTAACGCGATAACGAAATTTCCTCCAAAGGGTGTAGCCGGATAAGTACGACGAGTTGGCCCCCGAAAAGGAATCTATATCGAAACTAATGTTTTGATATCTACTTGATGTACAAACGTGATTCATGTACGTTTCGCGTCCGGCTTTGGCTTTGACCTTGAGATATAGGAAAAAATAACCGTACGCATAACAATTATTCAAAAAAATATATCTCAAATACTAATTAAGCTAGAGACGTGAAACCAACGCGAGGCTTTATGTAACTTTACAGTGAATATTATATATTTTTTTTAGATTTTTAAGAATAATTTTTCATAAAATAAATAAATAAAAATAATAAATAAATAAAAATAAAGTAAAAAGTAAATAAATAATAAATTTTTTTTTGTGTTATCTATGAGTTACAATCACGAAAATAATATATGTTATGCTCCTTTATGTCCACTATCACGCATTGCGTGAGAGAAAAATTGGTAAAACACTTCGAAAAAAAAAATAAAAATAA
The DNA here is from genome assembly GCA_954870665.1 of Stratiomys singularior. NCBI lineage: Eukaryota > Metazoa > Arthropoda > Insecta > Diptera > Stratiomyidae > Stratiomys > Stratiomys singularior. The sequence continues at coordinate 26,964,896 of OX940881.1, read as the reverse complement.
AATGTGATTCGCGCCATGTCATGTACAGGTATGCACGTGACTACTTATATATATACGCGGGTGTTCCGTCTCGTAACATGCATTCATAAAACGAGAGAGTATCCTTCACCCATCTATTCATTTTTTTTTGTAACTTTACTACTTCGTTGTAAATAATTTAATTATCACCTAGGACAACCTGCTGGATGGTTTAGAAAAAAACCTTTTTGAATTTTCATTTCGATCAACATAATCAAATGATAAATGAACAATTCAACCCGGCGTCATGGGGTGGATCATACAGACCGGCTTATTAGATATGAATTATATGAGAACTTTATGAATAAATAAATAAGCAATATTTATTTGAAATTATCTTTTTAGGTATGCATGTAAATGAATAAAAGAGAAATATCATATAATATTAAGTTTTAATCATGTTAATACAGGATTTTTTAAAAATCAACCAAAAATTAACAAAATCTTTCCCTCTAAGTTAAATATAACTTTATAATTAATCAAAAATAAATTTTTTTTAACAAAAAAATATGTTTATTGCAACTCTCGCAAATGTAATTGGTTTTCCGGTCTTTCTTAGCTGGACACACCTGGCATCTTTTGCGAATATTAGCTTTCTTTGCCGCAGGCTCCCCTAAAGATTCGCCAACAAATTGTCCAATATTTTTACGCAACTTGCGTGGTAGGCATGAGATATTTTGGCGAAGTTTTAGGTGCTCCATAACAAGACCGAGGCCCAAGTTTTTTTATAAACCGTCTTCGTTTTATGCTTGAATTATTATTAATTCTATTCAATATCAGACCCTTAATGGCGGCTATGTTCAATGAGGCATAAAAAATTGTCAATGGCCATCACTTAGAATTACGACTTACGTCGTATGTAGCACATAGCTCATCAGCTACATCCACCCCACATTTCGTCGCGTTATAATATATATTAATTTCAGGTTTTTGCTTGTTTCCTGTTGATTCATCGACTGCATCGTTATGGTGTAAGCTAGACATCAGTAAAACTATTTTATTTTTTGTAGGCACATGAGAAACAAGTGTGACGTCCTTTTGAAAACCAAATCGGGATGTAAAAAACTTCAACTCCGCAAATTTTAATGAATTCCAGCGGGACTTGTCTTTTATTTGTTCGCAGGGTACCAACCGATGTCAGCATATGTTTTTCGAGCAAATGCTGGACAAGCTCATAACTAGTAAACCAGTTATCAAACGTTACATTGCGGTTTGTGTCGGAAATAGGCTGCACAATATGATCTACAACGCCATATGGCTTGTTGCTTATAGAAAAAGGGCCTTCCGGTTGCTCGCCAGGATATATTTCTAAGTTCTTGATGCAAAAATTCCGAGCGTCGACTTTATCAATTAGCTTTATCCCATATTTAGCCGGCTTTGATGGTATATGGACCGTTTATTTTGAAAGTGGTGTAAGTCCATATTCTCTTGTTTCGAGAAAATTAGAGGTTAGCATGTCTGTTAATTAAAAAATTTAGGCAAATTATATGAAATCTGGCAATGTGTCTATTGTTTTATAAATATTTAATTTGATTATATAGATTTGTTTTAGGCGAATTAGACCACAATAATAAATATTTATGGGCTGTAAATGGACTGTAAAAATCGTTTAATTTCAATTAAAATAAATCAAAAATCACTTAAAATATACTTCATTTTAATATAATTTTGTTTACAAATACTCATGACAAGACATAAAATTTAATTTAAGACACTAATTACATTGTCAAAATAACAAGATACTGATAGTACTTACTTATGCTCTGCATGTGGCAGTGTTTCGAAATATGCATGGTGCACCGGAGGTATATAGGGTAGTAACTGCTTCATGTGTTTATATTTTTCGTAAGTAATAGGCCTGTCATTTTGGTACAAAGGCGCCAGGGCGATTTTTTCAAACTTTAGCGGTCTTACAGGACGTGTAGGTAGTAAATTTATAGTGTTAAATTCTGCGTCCTTCATTGATGTTTTATATAAAATAGTATATGGTGCACTTTTGAGAAACCTCAACCAACATATTTGCAACCAATTGACCTGTTCGCCATTAGTGTTTCTTTTTTCTGTTTTTTAATCGCATTTTGAAGATTTTTCGTTGAAACGAAATTCTCTCGTTTCATTTCATGTAAAATGAATTTGTCATGTTTTCTACATTGTTTTATTACATCATAATAATCTTGTGGTGTGTACAGAAAATTCTTTTTTCGCAATGCCATTTCTATGATGCCAAAATCTGCATCGTTCGGAAGGTATGAATGCCCCGAAAGTAAAAATTTGTGGTCAATGTTATTTTCCAACGACTGGGTAACCAACCACATCAATGCCATTTGTAAATTTCGATTTTGCCCAGTACACATGTCACTATAGGCAATTACATGGCTTTGGGTCGTTACATTTTCTAAATGCCTCAAACAACAAGAAGCTACTTCTTGCGATCTCCTGGAAGCAATAGTTTCGTCCCACACATACATATTAACTTTATTATCGTGGAAATTGTGAAAACCTTCGTTTAAAACATACATATTTCGCTTGTAATATGCGATTGAGACAGATAATTTCGGGTAAGGTAAGGCTTTTTGTAAGTCAAAAGAGAAGGCAATGTATGTATCAGGATTTTCTGATGCCAGAATTTTATCTTCTTGTAATGCTTTTCTTGCTAATTCAGCATTTTGCAAGTGAACATCATGTCTTTCTACAAGAATCGTTTTTTCTTCGTCATCAGTTGTTGTCTTAATTTTCATGTTTAAGAAATCGCATTTCGCACAGGTATCTTTACGTGGCAAATGGAAGTGTAACTTGAAATCTCGTTTAAAGATTTTCCTATATGTCCATTCATTAACTGAACTCAGGTTATTTTCCTTGCATTTTTCCAAGTATAAATTATACATTTTATTTATATTTAATTCAGGATTTAAAAACATCCGTTCTGGATTTTGTGATCGAGTATAGTGACTTTCAAATGCCGGAAAGCTTTTTATGTGGTTTATCACTGTATTCGTCAGTAGCTCACCAGTTCTTCTGCAAGAGCCATCCATTTTTCCACGCATGTCTTTCGGAATGTTCTCATGCGATTTTTGGATACGATCAATTCGTCCAGTAGATATTTGGAAAGTATTAATGAAAAACTTCTTACATACTAAAATGTTTCCACCAGAAGTGACTAGGTAAAATTTATAAGGATATGCCCTTTTAGTGCCCGAATTATGTCTAGGCCTTCTTCTATTGACAGATTCTCGTTGAACACAACCATATAGAAATACATTTTGTTTATTAAAATCACCTATATTCCAGAACTTATCAAAAATTTCTATACGTTGTGTTTCATTAATACCTTCAATACATTTCTTTGAGCAATTACAATTTTTGGATTCAAATTGTTTTGCTGGAATGAATTTTCCTCTTTTTGTATAATACTTTTGTCCACTATTTAGCTTAATTTTGTTTATTTGTTCTACAGAATCTACGTTCTCAATAACAATATCTTCATCTGATGAAGATTCTACCTCTTTTATTCGTCTTCTCTTTTTACGATTCGTTAATTTGTTGTTCATAGCGGAATTGTTTTCATCCTCTGAATCTTTGATTATTCTTCTGTATATATTCATGGGCTTTATGTCTGCGTGAATTTATTTATAATTAAGTAAAATAAATATTTTCAATTATTATAAAATAAGATTGATTTACCATTTGTTCTTACCTATATCACTATCTGATGTTAAAATGAAGTTACCCATTTTAAGAAAGAAAAAGAATAAGTAACCTAATTAGCAACTCTTGACACGTAAGATGACACGTAAGATGACACGTAAGATAAAACAAATGAAAAATAACAGACTACTGATCGGCAACCATCTATTAAGCCACCTACCTCTAAAAATTGGACTTACATCACTTTCACAATCAATGATTATGCAATTTCATTTACCGACCGATTTTAAGTTGTACAAAACATGGGAATTTTTTAAGAAATTAAACACGAACTAGTTGTAGATAAAAAATTTACATTAAATTAAGCATGAATCACGTGATATCTCATTTTTTTCAAAAATGGACTTACACCACTTTCAAAATAAACGGTCCATATACTGAAGAAATTTACACCTGCCTCAGAAAGCTATGAGCATTTCGTCAATAGTTAGACAATCACTAAGTATATATGTTTTCTTACAGTTTTCGACTAACGCTTCAAACAGATCTCTAATCGCAGCCAAATTGTCCAGTTGCGCTTTTTGCTCACGAGTAGAAATATCATCGAAGGTCAAAGAACTTTGAGTAAAATGAAACCTTTGTAAAGACATTCCGAGCCGAAATATGTCCACGCCTCAGATTTTGTCTGCCCGAGCGGTAAAGACCAGCAAGATACATAAGGCCTATAAAAGCCTTCAATTCAATCATACTAGCTTCTTTTATATGGATGTACTTTGATAAATTGGTACATGAAGCAATTTTAGGTCTGATGCGTGCATTAGTATTCATAAGTATCTTTTGCAGCATATCGTCATTGACAAAAAGATTCCAGCATTCCATTTCAGACGTCATCGATTTTGCTGCTGGAACTACACCTGGCAACTGGTGAATTATATTTTCGCCTCTAGTTCTAATACTTTGTCGAGAAGGCATCTTATTCCAAACTATGCCATCTTCACCAAGATATTGGTTGAAAGAATATTCACAGTTTGAAAAACTAGCTGATCCAGTTATAGGATGCTCCCCCAAGAGTTGCGAACGATTTCTATTCAACAGTGTAGACAGCGGCATATCATCATCATCATCATCAGAGTCTGAGATGTCTTGCTCTGTGTCACTGGGTTGACTGCGCTCACTCAAATGATCTTCTACATCAAATTCCTGATCCGACAGCGCAACATCCGAGTCAGACTCTTGTATAGTTGACAATATACGCTGTCGTTGTTCCTGTTCTTGATCTATGTTTTTAAGTACCTACAAACAAACACAAATAAAACGAAAAAAATTATATATAGGCAACTAAAATTATAAACAACAATGGAAAAACTGAATATAAAATCATAAATACATTTCAAAGAATTGAAATTATATGTATACATAATGGCGCATTATTGTTACATTAAATGCGGGGGTCGGTTTCACTTACCTTTTTCAACTTTGAATACGTGTAACTCCCTGTGTGATACATACTTAGAACGAATCAACAGCTCTAGCTATTGAGAAGAATGGCAACGTCGCACACTCAATAACCGAAATTTAAGCAAAATAAAACATGGCGGGTCTCACAGACCCAACCGCCATGACGCCGGGTTAATAGAGAGTAGAACTATAGAGAAATTATAAAGTGAAACTACCTAAGAAAACCGTTTCATTCCATATGTGTTTAAACGCGACAGTGTGCAAGGTTGTATGCAAATAAGTTCGGACTTAGTATCACTCTGTTTATTATATCACATATCTTACGAACATCGCTTTGTCATCGATATTGTTCTAAGAGGTAGCTTTGTGAGTTGAATTCTTTGATATTTTGTTTCAAGATTTTAAAATTCTTAACAGCTAAGCCAAGTTGTCATTAGTAATGTCGGACAAGTGTAAAAATTGAAACATGTTCCTTCGTGAAAAAGTTCTAAGAACTGAAAAGAATTATTAGAACTGGATTAATTACAACTGGAACACTTTAAGTTGCAAATAACTTAGTTAGGACCTCAGCAGCATGCAAGAGTCTGGATAAATACTGTCCATATGACAAATAATAAATTATAGCTGCTACATGCGAACATCCGAACAATTTTTTTACTGTCGGAAATATAATGAATGTATATGCGATGGATTTTACTATTTATATGTCTTGATCTTACTTCTGCTTAAGGGACAACACCACTGTGACCCCTTGGTTTTTTTGCCGTTTTTCAAGAATTTATTTTTTGTGAAAAAAAAAGACATATTCCAAATTTTGTTTTGTTTTGTTTCTTGTTTATTAAAGATACATAAAATTTTTTTTTTAATTTTTCACGCCCTATGGTGGCGCTGGGGAAGCTCCCGCGTCAGGTGCTGTTGCCTCTGCAGTGATCCGCGGCACGCAGCAGAACTGTCTTCAAAGTCGATCTGAAAAAAAATACCGAGTGTTTTCGTTAATAATATGATATTTTGAAGAGAAGTACATAGGGATAGGGAATTTAACATCGACGTCCACCAAATCTTCGTGGACTTTAAGCAAGCATACGACAGTATTGATCGAGAAGTACTGTACCAAATAATGCTTCAGCTTGGAATCCTAGCGAAGCTAGTCCGCCTGACAAGAATGACAATGGCATCAACAACAGCACCAGTCAGAATCAATAACCAGCTGACTAATGCCTTTGAGACAAAGGTAGGATTGAAGCAGGGCGATGGGCTGGCTCCACTGCTATTCAACCTAGCTCTAGAATACGTCATACGGAAACTACCTGTGGATACGAAAGGAACACTACTCTACAAATCGAGCCAACTGGTAGCCTATGCGGATGACATCAATATCCTGTCAAGATCCTTCTCATCTGCCAAGGAACTCCTGCTCAAACTAGACCAAGAAGCGAAGCAGGTGGGGCTGCAAATCAACGAGTCCAAAACAAAAGTTATGATACAAACCAGGAGAAACACCCCCAACCGGCAAAACATAACACTCAACGAATTCAACCTGGAAAATGTGGACGAATTTACATATCTTGGCTCCAAGCTAGTGAAGGATGGTAATGAAACGGCGGAAATAAAGCGTAGAATTCAGCTCGCTTATAAAGCGTTCTACTCAGTTTTGGGTATTCTGAAGGCCAGCTTCATACATAGGAAAACAAAGCTGCAAGTATACAAATCTGTGGTAAGACCTGTGTTGTGCTACGGATGTGAGACATGGACCCTCACTCAAGCTTCCGCAAACATACTAAACGCTTTCGAAAGGAGGGTCCTAAGACGAATCGTGGGAGCAACGCAGGAAGGAGGACAATGGCGAATTAGGTACAACCACGAGTTGTACGAACTCTTCGACGAGCCAGAAGTCTCCACTGTGATAAAACTGCGGAAGCTGCAATGGGCTGGCCATGTGCAGCGAATGAATGAAGGTCGGATACCTAGAAAGGTATTTGTCGGAAAAACTGAGGGAACCAGGCCAGTGGGAAAGCCAAGAAAGCGCTGGTCCAACTCTGTAGACGAAGATAGCAGCACGCTACTCGGATCCCGAAATTGGAGGACGCGGTCGATGGACCGAGACAACTGGAGGCGACACCTGCGGGAAGCCAAGGCCCGAAATGGGCTGTAGCGCTACAACGACGACGAGTACATAGGGATTTGAAAAAATATTGATTTGTAAAAAATAGGCACGCTTTTGAAATTTAAGGTCGAGTTTCGAGTCAAATTTCTTGTTGAAAAAAGGCTATAACTTTTTTTTATTGAGATATCGAAAAAATCCTATGTACTTCTTTAGATAATCTAGTTTTATTGATGCAGTCGAAATTTGAATTCGATCGAATAAAAATTGCTCGAGTTATGCTGCGTGCCGCACTCAAAAAAGTGGTTTTGAGAAAAACGCGTTCAAAGTTTGAAGTTTGTTAATTTATGTGATAAATTGGAGAAAAAATTTTTTACCTTTAATCAGCGATTCCGGCACCATATAGCTGACCATCAAGAAGCAAATCAAGGTCCCCAGCATCTTTTCTCGAACTTGTAGAGGCTCTTCTTGCCTCTTTTGCAGCATCCGTGAGCGAGCCGATGGTTACCCTCAACGTCTCCATAACTTTCATGAGGCTTCTGAGGCCATCGTTGAATAATAATACCGCGATATCAGCGGCAATATCGACGATTCTTTTGCTACCGGACTGACACTTGGGGGCTATTGCCCAAACTGATTTGTTGTAGCTTTCGTTATTGTTTTGGGTAAAGCCACCCAAACAACGCTGCAGCAAATCGTCTCTGCTCAAATTTTCATACACTGGCGTAATTGCCTCCAATACTTCCTTAGGAAGAGGCGGCTTATGGCGATATTCAGAAATATTACCGCTTGCGACCGCTCGCTGTCACGAACACCATGACTCGGCTCCCTTTGGGCAATCGTCATGTTGTGGCTCACTATCTGTGGATATTTTATGCTTGATAGTTGCCCAAATTTCCTTCCTCATTTTTTCAATATCATCGCTGTTCCTCCGAATAGCCAAGCCGTAATATGTGCTCAACTCGTCGATCAATTTTCCAGTGAGCATTCCTCTGCCAGACAATCCTTTTTGTTTTTTCACGATTTCGCGGAGGCGCGTCCCCATACGTTTTTGGACATGATCGATGCACTCGTTTTTTTTACCTCGAAACCGTCGTATGGATCGCTATTCGATGTGCCCAGGAACGTTTTAGAATCACCGTCACCAATATAATATTTATATTTTATGCCATAGAGCTCTTCAGACCGTTGAAACATTTCGACAGCTGAGTCGACTTCCATTTTTCCGGAGGAGCCGTTATGGTTCGCCTGGCACTCATCGTCGTGGATATTTTTCCATTTCCAGTACTCCGCGGTGCTTTCTTTTGCTTCCCAATGCTGGAAAGCTTTGCAATGTTTCGATTTCACCATAACGTCGATCACTTTTTTAGTGTACCAGCCGATAAACGATGTTATGCCGAATAGCGAACTGAAACCGCGCTTTCGCCACGATCCGTCGCCTGAAACGATAATTCCGTCCTCCATCCCATTTTCCAACGAAATTCTCTTCTCTTCAAGTGCAGCCTTTTGTTTGCTCATTGTGCTCACAGCTTGAGTGGCAATCGAAATCGAATTTACGATTCGATCGTAGAAAGATTGAAATATGGGGCGCGGTAGGTCCATAAATGCACAAAACTTCATCAGGCCATTCAAACCGACGCCAAGAAGACGCATACTGAATACGATCTGACGATTTATTTCGTATGCATTGTCAATCATAGGACACGAATTGATTTGCACTTTTTTACAATGGCCACAATCGACCTCGATTTTTAATCCGAGTCCGTGCAAACTTTTTTCAGTAAATTTTATATCGCGATCACACACTTTGCACTTCACTAACGTCGATATAATGTTCAATGCATGGAAGAGGCGTACTATACGATAACCAAAATCGTTAGTAACACCGACCTCCAAATCGTCCGACGATTTTAACTTTTTTGCCGACGTGCTCACATTCTCTGCAGAACTATTTTCAGAGCTATAACGGTTCGGAGGTTCGATTTTTCGATTCGAAATTTTCGATCGACTCTTCGTCGGATAGCTCCGTTTCGTACTCTTTTTCCCCGCGTACACTTTCTCGTTGTTCATTTCGATAAGCAAAGAATAATTCTGAGCGTTCGATATTTATAAACGAAACGATTCGGAGCATTTAGATGCGAATAGCGTGGTTTCTATTCGTAAACTGACGCTATAACGCTATCCCTATACCTGCCTTCAAAATTTTTCAACTATCGCTACCTATATCTTTTTTTGAAACTATATTTATAACAATAGTCGGCTTTTGTGAAGAGAGACAAAAGCATATCTGTGAATGACTCACAGGACTATAGGGAAAGACCCGGTATACCTGCCGACCGTTTGAGACGCGCACCTGGCTGAGGCGGCGCGGGACCCCGAGTGTCACGGAGGGCTGCACCGCTCCACAAAATATTTAATATCTCCGAAAATAATTATTTTTTCGACCTGGGACCAACGACATTCTATTCTTAAATGTATTTTAGATTTTTCTAGATGGTTTTCAAAAATTCTATTTTTTGAAGCCGTCACAGTGGTGTTGTCCCTTAAATGATACTAGGTGCTGATTTCACATATTGTAATTAAAACTTATTTTGATCACCCATTATTCCGGCCAAGTAAGATAGAGCTTGTGAAAATTGGTACGAGCCTGTGAGTAAAAATCTTGAGCTGATCTTCAATCAAACGCGGAAAATCAATTAGTTCAGATGATATTAAACCCTTAAGGTTTTCTTTCGGTTCCAACGCTAATTTTGTACTTCTTGGCTCAAAGTATTTTCTACGTCAATTCTAGTTTTCATATGTTGTACTATATTGCCGTTCAATTCTCCCAAGTATTTTAGCATAAGTGTTGTGCAGAAAACCAATTATTTTACATAGCGGTCCAACTTTGGCAACATTTTGTTATCGAGAGAATGATGTAAAAATTTGTACTTTTGGGCAATTTTACCGTGAATAGCTACTACCACCCACCTGATTTTCGTTATCTATCCAGATCCATTGGCCTCTTCTGTAGTCAGTTGAGGGTTACTATCTTTAAAAGCTGACATAAGAACGATAAAACACTTGTGATATATAATAATAAATAAAATATATGAATAAATGAGAAAAAAAGGATAGATGGGTGAAGGATACTATCTCGTCCTGTGAATGTATGTTAGGAGACGGAACACCCACGTATAGATATAAGTAGTCACGTGCATACCTGTACATAACATGGCGCGGATCACACTTTTTTTTTTTCGAAGTGTTGCACCAATTTTTTTCTCACGCAATTTTTATGCGTGATAGTGGACATAAAGGAGCATAACATATATTATTTTCGTAATTGTAACTCACAGATAACACAAAAAATTATTATTTATTTGCTTTTTACTTTATTTTTATTTATTATTTATATTTATTTATTTTATGAAAAAATATTTTTTTTCTTTATCTCAAGGTCAAAGCCGAAGTCGGACGCGAAACGTACATAAATCACGTTTGTACATCAAGTAGATATTAATCCTAGATAACTAAACATTCGTCCATGCGACGACGCCCTTTCCCGAGAATGTCAAGTGCACTTACTTCCCCCGACGAAACACTGGTGCTGAGTAGCGAGACTGTTACAGAGCGAGAAGTAGATAAATCACGAGAAGTAGATGGAGTGTTGAACGGTTTCTTCACACCCGACGTTCAATGGATCGAAAATTATTCGTCGTTGTTCGTCTTCACCGAGATCAGCATCGACTTCAACTTCACGAGCATTCACTTCTACAGCCTGGACAAAATCAGCATCGCTAAAAATGTCAGGGTTGAATGGTTGAATACCAGTTGCCGAAAATCCTGATTTTATTGTTTTGGGCGTCAAAGCCAAGTCCAATGTCTTACAAACAATACCAGCAAAGTGCCGGATTTCCAAGCATTTATTAGCATTGTTTTTTTGCCAAGCGGAACATTGGGTCTTGTAGTAACTCTTTATTGGACCAAAAACGGAAACGTCGAGTGGCTGTGATTGCAGTGGGGGGGGGGGGGAAACGAGAGTATGTGAACCTTATTTGCAGCCGCCAAATCCAAGGCATGAACCGATACATGAGACGTGTGGTTGTCCAACAACAACAAAACTGGCGAAGCGACTTTCGCCTTGACGAACTTGATGAAGTGCTCGATAAAACGCACAAACTCTTCTTGGCACATCCATCCAGATGAATTGGCGCACCTGCTATCCTGCTGCACCACTTGCAGCATTGTCCATGAAACACGCCTGCATTTTCTTGCGCGGAAACAAAAACAAGGGAGGAATAGAATTCCCACTCGCACTCACAGTGAGAGACATCGTAATCATGGTGCCTCTCTCAGCAGCTTCCAATTGCCCAACGCGCCTCGCCCCTTTCAAGGCAATGACTTTGCTGATTTTTGTTGGCACCGTTGAGAATCCACTTTCATCCATGTTGTAAATGGAAGTGCTGTCAAAGCGGTGTTCGTCAAGCAACCGACTCAAATGTAAAAAAAAATTATCTACGTTTGTCTTGCAAAAAGCTTTGACTCGGTTCATTGACGTCTTCTCGGCTGTCCTCAACGTTAGCTTGTTATTGCGCTTCATGAAGCCTCGGTACCACATACGACCAGCCTTTGAGTTCTCATTCCAACATTCAGGGTAATTGACTTTGAGTTTGACTGCAAACTGATACGCCAATTCCTTTAATTCATTAATGCTGAGGCCATAATAATGATTGACGCACTTCAGGATGTATTCAACGAGGGCTCTTTCTTGCTAGGGAGAGAAAACCATATTCGACGGAATGTGCGTATTGGAAGTGCGGATGAATTCAAACAAATCAACATCACAGACGGTAGAAATATCCGTGAAATGGTCGGAAACTTTTTTCACGTGATGGGACAGCGTGATCCTATCGACTCCATATTCACGGGCAGCCGCTCGTATGGCTTTTTCCTTCAACAAATTGTCTTTAATGGCATGCAACAACGCATTAAAGTTCATTTCTTTGGATACGGCAGCCTTCTTTGGTGTTGTGGAGGTTGTTTTTAAGGTTGAAATGCCTGAAAAAAAAAAAAAACATGAACGTAACACAAATAGAGTAAAATGACATAAATACACTTTGTTTCAATGTATCTAATGGTATTTGACAGTTATGATACAACTCTAGCATGAAATACAGGTGGTTCATAACCCAGCCACCGAGATAGTTTACAACCCAGCCATAACGCAATTTTGGAAACGTCAAACACAAAATACTCACAATCTCAATACGACATAAACCAATATTGGATCGAAAAATAGAATCAAAACACTCAACAAATATGCATAACACTTACCTTTTCGACGAAAATTAAGCCACTTGAATAGCACTTTACAAACATATTAAGTTGCTTGGACTGCTTTGCTATGGTTGGTTTCGATAGTTATTGAAAAAATACGCAATTTTCCTTTAAACCATAGAATTTAATTCTATGGTTTACCATAATTCTATGGTTTAAAGGAAAATTGCGTATTTTTTCAATAACTTTACAAACAATCAGAAAACTTTTCGCGATCAATCGTCAATACCACGTCTGCAGCTGTCACAAGCAATCTGACTATATGCTTTTGTTTTAGCGCAAAAACTGGCTCATAATAAAATGCAAGCTTACGAAGACAGATGGCGATATCGGTCAATTGGGGGAAAAAAAAGTGCTGATGGTTCACTACTCAGCCCGGTTCACAACCCAGCCTTCTCCCCTACCTTTCATTTTTTTAGATGGATTTGAGGAGTCAAGAAGAACAGATAAGTAAATGGCTCGAAGAAGAAATGAAAGAAGAATTGGAAGAAGATTCGAATAATTCGGCTTCCGAGACGGAACATAATGTGGAGGAAGAAATACATATCAACACTTCCGATTCTGAATACTCAAACGAATTTTCGGAACCTGAGGATGACATCACACGCCCAAGTAAGAGACAAAGAACTCAAATTATAGACTCTGATGACTCCTCAGAGGATATTCAGGCAACGAATTCTACTCAAACCTCAAACCAAGGTAACCAGCGTGTTCTTCAAATAACCCCCCGATTTCTTTATGGAAAAAATAAACATAAATGGTCATCTGTATCTAGATCAGCTACTACTCGTACTTTGAGACGGAACATCGTACATTTTATACCAGGTCCAAGAGGTGATGCTAGGGAATTACAGGAACCAATAGATTTATTTCGGCTTTTCATGACTGATGATATGATACAACAAATTGTGACATTTACCAACACAGAGATTCTTAGTCTAAGGAATAAATATAAACATGAGTCTTATACAGTTTCCCTGACTAATTTTTCAGAAATTAAAGCTCTGTTTGGTGTGTTGATAAACGCCGCAGCTATGAAAAGCAACCATTTGCCAACTCGTATGCTATTCAATACTCAGCGATCAGGCACGATTTTCAAAGCTTGTATGAGTGCAGAGAGATTCAATTTTTTAATAAAATGCCTCTGATTTGATGAAAAACAAACAAGAGACGACAGAAAAAAAGAAGACAAGTTCACACACATTCGTGAACTGTGGCAAAATATGAATGATAACTTTCAGAAATGGTATACGCCAGGATCATACATTACTGTGGATGAACAACTGGTTGGTTTTCGTGGAAGATGCCCATTTAGAATATATATTCCCAATAAACCAAATAAATATGGCATAAAAATTGTAATGGCCGCAGATGTTAACAGTAAATACGTAATAAATGCAATTCCATATCTGGGAAAAGGAACTGATACCCAAAAACAACCATTAGCCACTTTCTTCATAAAAAACATAACATCTCCTTTACACGGTACCAATCGTAACATAACAATGGACAATTGGTTTACATCTGTATCTTTGGCTGATGAGCTATTACTGGCACCTTATAATTTGACTTTAGTGGGAACTTTGAGGAGTAACAAACGCGAAATTCCTGAAAAACTTAAAAATTCTAGGTCTCGTGCAATCGGTACTTCGATGTTTTGTTACGACGGCGATAAGACATTAGTTTCGTACAAAGCTAAGTCAAACAAAGTGGTTTATGTGTTGTCTCCAATTCATGATCAACCAAATATCAAAGAAACTACAGGAAAACCGGAAATTATCCACTTTTATAACAGTACAAAGGGTGCCGTAGACACAGTTGATCAAATGTGCTCGAATATGTCTGTCAATCGAAAAACTAACAGATGGCCGTTATGCATGTTTTATAACATGTTAAATCTAGCTACTATTAATGCCTATGCTATTTATGTCTCGAACAACTTAAGAAATAAAAAAAGCCGACAAAACGACGCGATTTTGTCATCAGGATGGGAGACCAGCTGATGGAGCCCTGGCTACGGGAGCGTTTACAAACGGTGACTTTGAGGCGTGACATCAAGGTCATGATAAAAGATATTCTTGGTGAGTCTTCAGAATCTGAAATTCCTGTTCCTTCTGTGAGCAGTGTGAGCAAAATATGTTATTTATGTCCATCTAAAGTCCGCAGCATGACAAGGTATCGATGCATGAAATGCAAAAATGCCATTTGTGGATCTCACAATATTGACATGTGTACTAGGTGTGCGGAATAGATATTTTTTGTTTTATGTCTTTCAAGTTAGATTCTATTAAACCAAGCTAAAGTGCCATATAACCAGCTTCTATTTTTAATAAATACTTTTGATAAATTTCACGTTTTTTATTGCGTAGTCCCTCAGACGAAAGTTTAGTTACTATGGATTTACAAATATAGTTTAGTTACCTAGGGTTAAAACATAGGTTTCGATATAGATTCCTTTTCGGGGGCCAACTCGTCATACTTATCTGGCTACACCCTTTGCCTTTCACTCGCAAGAAATGTAGAGTTTACGAAGTTAAAGGTCGCGCATCTAGATAAGCGTAATAATATTGAAAAGTAAAACGATCCCTTCAAATTTATCATACAAAACATGTTGAAAAAACTGACCAACACATATGAGAAATTCTGTTGTTTGCATTTTTCATTATTCAAATTCCAAAACGCTCCTCGATTTTACCGTGACCAACAATGCTTTTATAGTGAACTAATTAGAGTATCGACTATGGAATCGCCACTAATGATTTGGAATAAAGTAGATTAATAGCATGAACACGCTAGTCGTTGAATATCCTGGAAATTATCTCCACATGAAATTGAACTCAATCTCTTGTAAGTGTTCGCGACTATGAGTAATTACGTGAAATGGATCTTCAAGTTTTCCTCTATTTTCGCCAAAGTTTTCGGTCTCCTGCCACACAAATATGACAAGAGTAGGAAGCAACTCGTGTTTTCGCGGCTCAATAACTTTTACTTTCTTGCCTTCAATTGTTTGATTTTAATATGGATGCCGATTTCCGTGCTGAAATCTCTTGAAAATTTCTCATTTGAGCTTAGCGGACCTTTGAAAGTGTCAATGTACTCAAGTGCGGCTCTCCTTTACGCCATTGTGGTTATATCCTTTACGGTTGCTCTTTTTTATTTATCCCAAGCATTAGATGCTGTGAACTCCACCCTGGTACTGGTGAGGAATTTGTACTGGAAGGATGAGGTAGACTGGATGAAAGATCCATTTTTTCGATTCATGTTGCTGAAATCGGTCCTTCCGGTCAACCAGATTGTTGCGGTTTTCAACGTAGTCTCAAAACAATTTGCTGTGAAGACGTATTGGAACATTGCAGGATATGTGATGATAACGTTTGCAACAACAAACATGAGTTTTTTGCTCAATATTTTCACAACAGGAATGCTTATATTCCGAGGACTTTATGGCACCAACGACAATCGTCTTGAATCGTTGCTAAATAGTCTGCGAAACAAAAGGGCAGCCTATGCGCAGCGACTGGTGCATCATCAAATCGGGATCTATCAAAGTGAAAGTGAAGTCAATCAAGAATTAAGGACTATTTGTGAAATGCATGCAACGCTATGCGCCGTTGTTTGCGAAATCAATCGAATCGTGCGTTTTCATTTGTTGTGTTTGCTACTGTATATCTTTCTGATGAATATCTCAAATTTGTTTTTCTTTTATTTCGTGTTGGAGAATTATCTAGTGGAAGTCAATGTTACGGCATTGGCATGTTTCGGCGTAATTGTTTTTTGGAATTTACTGGATATCTTTGTATTATTTTACGCCGCCTCACTCGTCAATGAGGGCTCAATCGCCAGAGGATGGACTTGCCTGTACAAACAATTTGATACTTTGTATTTAAATGTCCACTTGGATAGAAGTGTAAGTAATGTAAACAGTGGCAACAATAAGGACTGCTCATAGAAGTGGAAACTGAAAAATAAATTTTCAAATTAATTTTAGTACGAAGAATAGAATTTTCACATTTTATAAATCAGGCTTTTTTATGTTTGTTCAGTGTTCACATCTATCGGCCCTCCAAGTAATAGTTCCATTTATTGCTTATAGTTCATTTATTCATCAAAACATACTATGCGCTGCAAAAACTCAGTCCAGACATGTTTTTCAGCATTTTATGCATGCATTTATTCATAATTATTATCATTAACTTTGGCAATACCTAAATTTCTTACGCCTTCATTTTATTATAAAAAACTTCAGTGTGCCAAGAAGCCTTAAAAATTGAGGGAAAACCAGAAGGACTGGAAGATCGTCGGTGGCACACTGAGGGATCGCTGAAGAATTGAAATGGTAATAGAAGTGATGCAAGGTTCAATTCTAGGCCCATGGAATGACTCGGATGATAAGTTTTTAAGGGTGCGACTACCAGGTTGGTCACGTTTGATCGACTATTGCTAATATTTGCAAAGAGCAAACAGGTCGCGCATCTGGCAAAGCGCAACAGTATTTTCATGTGAGATTTTTTCATGTGTATTTTCATTCCACGCATTGAGGCTTCAACACTAAAACGCCGCTAATTGTTACTCTCATCAATAAACTTAATATTTTGTTTAAGCCATTCAACCAGGATCGTGGAGGAAGTGCGAGCCCATTTATCGAGGCGGGGGAGTCCAGAGTGTTGTCACTCACGGTCTACTCAATATGTTAAGCCGAAAAACAGAGTGAAACTTTTTTCTGTGAAATGAACTAATTCTGAAAAAAATCAAGCGTTAATTGTCGGTTTTAAAAAAATCCTAGTTTTGATTCATTGTTAACCAACACAATTTATTTCATTGAAATTTATTAAATAAATTTCGATTAAGAACAATACAACATTCTAAGGCAAGGTACAGCACATAATGCTACCTTGCATGATGGGCACCAATATTTAGATTTTCGTCTTATATTATTTTTCCAAAAGGACGAAGATTTACATGCAGGATTTGATTTTGATTTTGTACTTGTACTTGGAACTTCAACTTGGTTGGCTTATTAAAACAACCAACTTCTGTCTAACGTAGATTATACTGCATCAGAGAGGGACTTGGGCAGACCATCCAAACTGCTGGGGATTTATCTCCTCAACATTACGGCTTCAGGGCGGGCCGATCCACGAGCGGGACAATAACAAAGGTGGTGAATGCGGTCCAGCCGGCAGAAGCCCACAATCACCACTCGAGGTGAGTAGTTCTGCTCATAACACTCGAATCGAATTCCTTCGATTCTGCTAAATGGACACATACTCTTGGTGCTCTGGAATATTTCAGTGTTCCGAAGTATCTTACGCGCATTACCAGTATTTCGACATTGATACGGATTTACTAGGAAATTTTCCTCTATATATAATGAACTTTCAATGATATTTATCTATGTTTAAGTCCTCGGATAAAATTAAACACGCGCCAAGCTGGGAATCAATCGCTATTAATAATTCACCCACACTCATCCATTATGTAAATCAGTTGAACCTTAAGGGTGAAATATTTTCGCTATTCATTTGCAAGTTTGACGGCGGGCAAGCAGGAAAATGTGTTCAATTAATGAAAATTTGTTCTCGCGTACTATACTCGCAATTTATGTGACAATTAAGTATCTGGGCCTATTTCCGTATGCATATAATAAAAGTACGCGACGATTTCAACACTCCCGATTCGCGGTCTTTTACTCGATCTGTTTTATTGTTGCACTGTTCAATCTCACGACGTTCACTGCATATATGGGCCAAAAAACGTTTTCGAGGAGATTGTTGGAACTTCTGAATTACACCTTTTACCTCGATTCCTTAATGTTACATTGGATGCTAATAATAACTGGTGTTAGCCGCCTCTTAATGCGGCATCGTATCCTCGAAATCGCCAACAGTATTTTAGCTAGTGTTGAAGCTTTACACAGTGGTTACTCAGGTTCAACTCACGTCAGTTGGCTTCTGAAGTTTGTCCTTATGAAAACAGTGCTCCCTGTGAACCAAATCCTTGTAGTTTATTATATCATAACTAGCATACCATATGACACTCGTTACGAACTGTTATTCGTTTTCGCTGTAATGTTGTTCTCCTATTCGATTATCGTTGTCCTAACAAATGCATTCAGTTTAGGTTGCCTGATCCTTCGACACTATTTTGATGTGCTCAATGTACGATTTCACGTTGTCACTAGTGTGAACTTGAGGCAGTCAAGCTATAATTACGAAAACGATTACTCACATGGATTAACTTTGCAACACATGTGTAATTTATGTGATGAAATTGATCGATTGGCAACCATTCGTTCCGAGCTGTATTATCATTGCACGATTGTCAACGATATCCTTCGATTTCAAATGGTTGTAATTGTGTTCTTCGTATTTTTGAGTAACATCGTTCTACTGTTTTCGTCGCTGACCTTAGTACCTCGCCTCTTGAGGTCTCATAGGACGGATATAGCTTTCTGCATCCTGACATCAATAGCATGGAATCTGATCGATGTTTTCGTGTTGTTTTACGGAGCCTCATTGGTGAATGAAGGATCTATTGATGACGGCTGGAATAAATTGTGGGAAAGAATCAACGTGAAATGCAACTTTAGTGGTCTGGATAGAAGTGTAAGTCTTTTGAATTTAATTTTGATTTCAAATGATGACACTGGGGTTATTCAGAAAAATAATATTACAACAGGTTAAATTTCATAAATTGGAACATAGTTTGGGCGAAATTTCTTTACCCTAAATATTTACGTTCCAGCTTTCTAGCAAAGTATCCATAACAGCTTGAACTATTACTGATTTTAAAACAATGAAGCTTTAAAAAATTTTCTTTACAGCCAGCAGTTTCCATGGATTCCCATATGCAACGTCCTGTATCTGACCCAAGTTTTTCGATTTTGTTGATGTGAAACGTGGCTTATCCTACTCCCCTTTCATTAATGTAATCCACATACGTAAACTAGAATCGAACACAGCAACTTAAAAGATTATGTCAAGATTATGAAGACGTACCTGAACAACTGACAATTTCACCGTACAAAAGGAAAGGATTCGAAACGAAATTTAGCCAGTCTCAACAGATTTCTTAAGGAAAGACGCGTGACCTACGAGATCAACGAGGTAGACTACCTTTATTGTATATTATATTCAAAAAAGAGCAGAAAAATATGTAACCACCGATCTAGAGGCAATGAACGAACGCCGAAAGGGTCATTCAAAGCACTTAAAAAAATTCTTATCCACATAAAATATACATCCTTAAATTATATGATTCACTGGATGCTTTTCCTACAATTTTTCTGCCCGGACAGGAAACAGAAACCAGATACATGTTGGAGACTACCAGCATAAATAGGACCCCTAATAAATCAGCTACGAAAGACTTCTATAAGAAGTCACTGCAACGGCTACACTGACCAACCTTACTAAGAAACCACTCAGCATAGTAATATAATTCATCCGGATTTCCCTCTTTCCAAAAAACAAACTTAATTAGGCATGGTTTGAAAGTAGTACCAGTAGCAAAAATTACCAACATCGGATTTCACTACGGCAAAGTGCAAGGACCCCATTAGTGGAAGTGCCCAAAGCGGGAAAGTTGGGAACTTATAATATAACTAACCTCAACACTCTCCCCTCCGCCGTGTTTAATAAGATTGGCATCGGGCAAACAAAGCAAAGTAAGGAGATAGACCTTAAAGGACATCCAAGTAATGCGGAAACTGCGAAAAGGAGCAACACAAATGACTTTGTTCAAAAATATCATAGCATTTAACATTAAAAAATTATTCATTTTCCAAACTGGGTAGAACCCCAACTACATCAACCCTACAAGGACTTCAGACGTAGTTGTTATCAGCACAGCTTAAGAAACCTCCAGAGATTTACTGTTAAGGAAAAATGAATCATTTAATTAAGCTCCCCATCTTGCAAAGTTCGCTTAATTTGCTATGTGGTATATTCGTATCACTTTCTGTGTGACTGTTAACGCGTATTAATGGTTACGCTATGCATACTAGCTGCCAGCAATGTGACGAGCATAGCAACTAAAGGCAAAAGCCTCAGTGCAGGATATAAACCAACAATATACGAGAATGGTACTCTCGATTAAGGTGTGCACTTGTTCATCAAGTATTTGTCCAATGTCCTGTAAAAGGATAGCCATAAATTATATATAAAGATTGTTAGTATAGAGGCATAGAACTTTAACTTGGCAACACTTTCTAATGCTTCGTATGGTGTGACCTCTGTCATGCGTTTTATGGTCAGTTTCGTTTGTCATTTTATAGTAAATAGGTAAACGCCTGAGCAACGTCTGCAAATTGTGCAAATTTATTTGGAAAAAAATGATTCTGTTTGAGAAACTCATCTCGCATTCAATCAATTTAACGGCCGAAATAATCGTTCATGAGAACAATTGATTCGATTAACTATAAATCCTTTTCGCTCCAGATTTACTCTCACTGATAAAACGCATCCATCCAGACGACGTACAGTGTGTGTAAAAAAATCATTTCAGCTGTAGAGCGTACTATCGATGAAGAATCAAGTGAGTCCATTCGATATCGTGCTCAACAAATAAACCTGTGCCCATCCTCATTATGGAAGATTTTACTCAAGGATCTTGGTTTGAAACAAAACCAAACACGCAGGTTTTTACATTTCCCTGCACTGTGTAAAAAATAATTTCCTAATATCTTTTATTGGGGCAAATTTATCCGATTTCTTTGTAGCTTCATGAGAGCTACGATCATCGAAATGTAGACATTTCAGAAGAAATTCGAAACGATCTTTGTTCATTGCTGCAATATATTTTGATCCACAAAGGATTGTGTCAAATAGCTCCAAGAAAAGCAAATGATTATTTTTCGTCGAACACACAGAGGAGTTTTGAGCTTATTGTTTCCAACTGATCTCATTGTGGCATTCTGTACTTTATACTTATTTGATTTAATTCTAATATACTCATTAGTCCACAGATGAATAATGTCCAACATTTCGGTCGTTGAAACTTTTCAAAGTATGCAACTGGACTGGTGATATTCTTGGCACTGTTTGTTGGATCAGAAATGATGTGAACCACGTTTGTAGCACGTTATTTTTTGAACAGAACTCGAAGTTGAAATCCAAACAAAGTTGTTGCACCTTCCAGTAACGAGTTCTGGTGGCGTTATTATAAAATTATCCAAATCGGTTTTGTCAAAAAATTCAGGAGTATCAACAGTTGGTAGTTGGTTTTTTCTATAATCCCATTGCCAGCATCTGATTCAACGAGGTTATTCATATCATCTCCACTGTCTTCTGAGCTGCTTTCTTTCTCCAAAACATCCTCCAAATCACCTTCGTCGGAGCTCTTAACCTTCATTACCTTCATTCTAGCTCTTTCAGTCACTCGAGAATTTGTTTTCCGGATGTCTTCCCGCCAAAATGGAACCAAAAAAAAAACGAAAATCCAATAAACTACGAATAACTTAGTATAGGGAAATGTCTAACGTAACACGATCGTTGGCTTCACATGCATCTAAAGCGACGATAAATCATAAGCGAGAAATTCAATTGAGCTACACTTCCGAGCCTATTCGCGCACAACTAATGACTGAGTTGATACTAAAAATGGTTTTGATATGAACGACGAATTGGGTGGTAACGGTAAACAAAAATTTTTCTTACGCTTCACAGGGTTCATCTGTCAAATATTAAAATAGAACAAAGTTCAAACCAGACTTCGAAAAGACCGCTTGAATCAAATTAAGGAGCACCTGTGTGACTCCTTAATTTGATTCGTATAAGGTTGATCATCACTGCAATACCGCAACACGAAAAATGTGATACTCCTTTTTTATTGGCTAGTCCAACAAAAGTGATGCCAATTACAAAGCAAACACCTGGTTCATCAAAATAAGGCTAAATTTCTGTTTTTAGCGTCGTCTACAAGTGAAAGGAGTCTGGAAAAGGATTTTTTCTTGAATATTCGTACACTTGTCATTTCAAACCCTCCAATAAATGATCAAATTTTAATAAAATTGCAAGAATCTTTGCCAAAGAACTTAAAAAGTAAGTTGCTCAGTTATTGACATGAACACTTGAACTTGTTTCACCTTCCCTGTCATATTGATTAAACGTATATCCATAATGTTAATATCCTATATAATTAGATTGGTATAGGGAGGGTTAATTCTTCCTACGCATCCGACTTACTTTAATCAGCTTTAGCGATCCCTAATTCCGAAAAAAAGGCATGGTCAATTACTTATGACATTACACCAGTAATAGCAGCAATTACGTTTTTGGTTTTAATTCCTCAAAAGGATATACACAACACATTCCTTCCTTCACAGCTCAATTGTAACGTGTGAAAGTCCAAGTGTATTGTAAAAAGTGCAAGATGAGTATTCTGATGAAAGTGGCTCTGACAAGTTTCTTCATCTACGGTAAAATCATGGGGTTAGTGCCGTTTAAATTTGACAGGACTAAATATGTTTTTCGGTTCTCTTGTTTCGGAATGGCTTACTCAATAATGATAACAGTGATAGCACTGGTTGGAATGCCTTTCGCAGTAATAAAAACTGCTCAAAATATGCCATTACAACTAAGTACTCTAGCTCGGGCTGTTTTATACGCTGACTCAATTTTGTTGTATTTAATCCTTTTTCTCACTTTCACCGTAAGATACTTTCATCGAAAGCGAGCTATGAGGATCTTGAATGAATTATCTCAACTTTTGCGTAAGTCAAACAAAGGGCGGTTTCCCGAATGGACAAGGAGTTCCTTCTTTAAACTTGTTATCCTGAAATCGGTTTTCCCGTTGAATCATATTGTCACTTTGTACAATTTAGCAGCATATCAGCATATCTTAACTAGCGTTTGGAGCATTTTAGGATTTGGACTGATATCATTCACTTATGGTAACCTATGCTTGATATTAAATGCATTCACGTTGGCAACTTCGATGGCCCAGGAATGCTTCGAAAGTATTAATGATGGTCTAGAAGACGCTTTTGCCAGGCTCAAAAGGAAACGAGCCTCCTTAATGCAGAGATTAGTTTTCCATTCAAACGATATTTTTCAGTGCGAGTGTGAACTGAGCAATGAAGTTCACGAATTGAGTAGATATCACTCGAAGATGTGTTGGTATGTGGAGGAGGTTAATGAAATTCTACAACATCAATTGCTAATAGTGTTCACATTTTCTTTTTTGAACAATGTATTCAATTTCTTCGAGATGTACTTCTTCCTACTGAATTCATCTCAACTTTTGGATCTGACCATTTTTATGAATGTTTCTTCCATGCTTTGGGGATTTATGGATATAATTTTGTTGGTATACGGAGCATCACTTATCAGAAAAAGTTCAGTGTGTAAAGCATGGAATAGTTTATCCCAGCAGTTTGACACAAAGTTCGTGAATATTCATTTGGATCGATGTGTAAGTATTAAAGGATTTAGGTATGGAAATAGAATATAACTGTCAGATAAATTTTTAGCTTCTTGTCTACTCGTATATGCCAAGATTTTAACTTCCTCTAGGCCTGGAAAACCCAACCATTGCGTAAGAACATACAGCAACAGCACTTCAAACATACTCTCGGTCTTCCGTGTTCGACCAACGAGAACTACATTTCGATTGGAAAATTTCCTTTCATTTTTGCGTAAAACGTCATTACCCCTCACTGAGCTCATGCACCAAATCACAATACAAATATACACCTACTAGCACTTTTTCTATCTCAGTCGGAGAGAAGTCGCCTGAGAGTGTCTGTGCTGCATTAAGCTATGCTGTGGCCAAACTAGTTCAAACCTTAAGATTGAATAGTAGAATATTAGTGTATAAATAAGAGTACAGTGGTATTAGTTGAGCAGGAAGTTACCAAGCCATGAAGTCTTTTAGAAAGTGATAAGTCTTCTACTGATACTAGATCGGAGGATGATGTAAACCATATGGTAAATGATGACTCTATGACGTCAACGCAGACCCATATTTGCATCCCCTGATACCGCCCGAAAGCTGTCAGATTTTTAAAATTTGATTGGAGAATGGTCACCCACAGCAAGGAAGAA
This sequence comes from Stratiomys singularior, assembly GCA_954870665.1. NCBI lineage: Eukaryota > Metazoa > Arthropoda > Insecta > Diptera > Stratiomyidae > Stratiomys > Stratiomys singularior. The sequence continues at coordinate 26,940,311 of OX940881.1, read as the reverse complement.
GCCTCGTATCGATAAACATATTGCTATGGAATCTTTACTCCACAACCTTTTCAACCAGTGGTTTTCCCATTGAATCAGGAGATACGGAATAGCTGATCTGTATATTGTGGATAAAAATAACCTGAAAGAATTAAGAGGACATTCTGGGAATCTACCCCAACGCCATTTTTAAATTGATCGTTTGTGACCGCAAATTAAATCATATAACAATGTATCCAACTTAAATGTATCTAATGTAATTCAACATAAGATTGTTTGCTATAAAAATATGAAAATTCGAGAAAAGACTCTTAACAACAATATACAGACTGTACCTGTCAATGGAATGAGTGATACTGAGTTGGATAGTATATAATATAAGGGCTTATATTTTTAGGTGCTTAAACGAACGATATCTTACAATCGTTTATCCTAAGAATTTCTAGTGATGAATAATTGCACCGCAGCCGAATCCAATCAATACTGTACCCAAAATTGACTCGCAAACTCCGGCAATGTTTTGTTGATGTTATCAATGTCCCCACCCCTGGAAGAGCCTCATTTAAACTTTACAAAAAATATAGTTATCTAGGGTAGGAAAAGGATCACCGAAATCTACTGCAACAGGACAATTAGACGGACAATTTGGATAATATTGTGTCGAGTGTGTAGCGGATCGATTTTCAGATCGGGCATGACATAATTTGCAAATTGGACAAGAGAAGTTTGCTCCAGACGTGTAATACTTCTGGACTGCCCACTTAACATCTCTCCTGTCCAGCAGATGACATACTTTGGAACCGTTTGACACATTTTTTCGGTTAGGCCTCGTGTTTTTACCGCTAGAGACAAGATTACAAGAATTAAATCTCCAGCAGGAAAGAAGCTGGAGAAGGAAGTGCTACAAAGAAGATCCCTCCATCTCCAGCGCCTCCCAACGCTCAAAAAACCCCTTTTTAAGGGTCAGCACTGCCCGAGCATATTGTGTCACGCGATTCCATTTGTCAATGGTTTTGATGATTTGTTGACAAGGGTGTACTTCTTGTAAATGATGAGGATGTACTACCAAAAGCGTTTTATCAATTCGCAAATGTAAACGCCGCATATTTTTTTTTTTTTTTTTTGAGTGATACTAACGTCAATTTTATGAGCTAGGGTTGAAAAGAAGGTTGAAGCGGCTTAAGGATCATTTAAGGAAACATAACTTTTACGATGAGCTCAATGAACGGACGGGCTTATAAATGATCGTGGTGATGTTTGCATGTTTTGTGAGAGTCCTACTCAAAAAAATAAGTTTAATACTTAGAAACTTCAAATGGAGTCGATTGCCAATGTATAAAGAGCCAGGCTGAAATAAAAGTTGTCGATCAATTTTCGTAGAGCATCGCGATCAGATATATAGATGGAACTTGGATGGAACCCAGGAAACTGGACGCAATACAGTGATTATTATACTTGTGTTATTCTATACCTATCGGTAAGGAGTCTCCCTAGAGTGTGCTACCGGATGAGCTAGTGCTCTGTGTAGCCCATCCATAGTCCTTCTTGCCATAGAGCGTAAGGTAATAAATCTCCAAAAAGGGGAAAACCGGGTTCATAAAGAAGCGATGCCGAGCGATAACAGACGTCGCTCTCTTGATCGATGGCAACAATCTTGAAGCGTTAGATAAATGGCAGATGGAATCCGCACAATTTATCAAAACTTCAGTGACTGTAATTCTGTCGAAAGTATGGTGAGATTGGGTTGTGCCTTCTGTTGAACGGACACAGTTTTCTTTGATCGGTTAATTATGCTATTCAAATTTCATATTCGGCATTGGAAAGAAGCGCGCCTCTTGTCATACTTTCTTTTCATGGAGAAAATGGCATAAACAGCGTGTTAACCTTCCCGGAACATTTGGCAGAGATTAGCCTAATAAAAGAGATAGTGAATACTGTTGACAAATGCAACCGGCTGGCATACTAGATCGACTGAAGGTGCGGAGGAAGGAGGGGTGTCTTTTCTAGCAATCTTTCTTTCCCCTTTTCACTGGAAAACGGATTTATATGTTCTGTTAGAGCCATGAGGCATAGAATGGGGAGGCATGGCTTTAAATAATGTTCAAACGGCTTCTGTCTAGGTTATCTGATTGATAGCGGAGGTGTTTAGTTGTCAGTACAGTTGGTTTCGCCATTGAGTGCTTGAAACTTGTAACATAACCAGCCTTCACTTTCTTACCTTAAAAAAATCTGTTCACCTTAAAAAAGGATTGTGTGACGGCATTCATTTCAATCTTCCCCGGCCTTCCACAATAATTGACACTGCTTCTCATTTTGTTAATGTTTATATTATGTTTCATAATTTGCTGGGTCAGTATGTTTTTGGTTCTTCCAATATGTCTTACGCCGCGAAAACTACCGATACCCGTCGAGGTAATTAGATTTCTCTTACCAATTAAAGAAGGGATTAAAAAGCAATGATGACTAGAAGGGCTAGACTAGAAGACTAGACTAGAAGGTTTCGTAGATTCTAGACTCTTTAGGCGCTACAAGGTCGGTTCAATCAGTACTGAAATGAAGACACAATTTATTGCAAAAACTTCTATTGTTTTCAACATAGTCACTTTTTAGGAAGATACACCTCTCCCAGCGTTCCTGTCATTTTTTTAAGCTCTCCAAAAAATAGAATTTTTCAAACTCTCCGAAATACGCCTTTGTGTTGGCGATGACTTCCTCGTTTGAGCTAATTTTTTTTCCCGTGAGCGATAACTTAATGTTAGGGAACAAGAAATAGTCACAGAGAGCTAAATCGGGTGAATACAGTAGGTGCGGCAGTAATTCGCATTTCATGCAGATTGGTGACGACAACTCCAGAAGATATGCTGGTGCGTTATCACGGCTAAACAGCACCTTCTTTTTCAGCCCGAAATGCGGCCGTGTCTCCTGTAATTTTTGTTGAAGCGGTCCAATAACTCACTTTAAACCGAAAGATGGCATTTTCCAGTGATCGTTCTTTCTTTTTCTAAAATATTTAGGAAGATGACGCCGTTCGCATCCCAAAAGATCGACGGGACCGTCTTCGGCTTCTTTGGAGCAGATTCACCGGGAGAAATCCATTGTTTTGATTGTTGCTTAGTTTCTGGTGTGTAATGATGAATGCAAGTTTCAATACGACGCAAAAACTCCTTCGGACTTCGCTTAAATTGCTCCAAACACAGATTCGAATTTAACAGCATTCGCGTGTTGTCCGCCGTGCGCAATTGCGTCACCCATCGGTCCGACAATATTTTCATTGCCAACTTATCATGTAAAATATTAATTGCCATTCCGTTAGACACACCTACGGCCTCTGCTACTTTGCGCACTTTTGTTCGTCAATCAGCGAGTATCCTGTCGTAGAGTTTCTGAATGATTTCCCCAGTAACCTCGTCTGCCCGGTGTCCTAGACACTCCTCATCAAACGGATGTTTGCCCACGTTTAAATTCGTTCAACGAATATCTAACTATAATCATAGATGGCATCATATAGCATTCAACTTGGCTTTTGTCTCCTCGTATTTTTTTTCTATCTACTAAAACAAAAAGCGAATTATCGAACGGTGCTGTTCTTTTTCCATATTAGCGAAAATCACGATACACGTTTTACTCAAATGGCTGCCAAATTCAAACTGACCTATCAATCAGTCTGAAATTTCATCAAAAACGGGTATTTATTGAACCGCTCTCGTAAGGCTAATGCTAACATAAAATGAAAAACTGAAGATGCAGATTAGTCTTGTTCGAATTAAGGACTATCCTGCACTGTGGAAACTACGAAAGGAAGTGTCAGTGAGCGTATAGTGTTGCTAAATTTTCCAAGTTTTCTAGACATAACAAGTACTTTAGAAGTAAGTCTCAGAAATGTTTTAAGAGGTTTAGATCAGGCAATCGAAGGGTGTGTTGACTTGGGTTCGATATTGGTCAACAAAAGCGTTTATTATTATTTCAGCAGTATTTTTTAAGCCAATATCCTGCTAATATTTGATGCGTTCTTTAGCATTTTTGGTGCATTTCTTTTTAGAAATATCGAGGAATTCCTATTTTCTTTTGTTGTGGATAAAAATTAATCGCCCCAGCCGATTGTTTGCAAAAAAAATTCCCCAGATTCACATTCAAGAATCGAATCAAATTGACATAAGTAAATGCAGTCGAGCGGATTTCCACACATGTTTGTGACCCTGTTTGTCAAATATGCAAAACAAACTTTTGTCTCAAAAAAAAAAAAAACGTTACCGCAGGATTCTTTTTGGCACGTCAACCCAAGATTTTTGTTGATATACAGTCAAAAAAATAGAGCCAGTTTGGAAAACTTAAATGTTGTTTGAATAATTTTACGTGATTATAACTTTAAAGGACAAAAAAGGATTATTACATATCTAAATTAAATTAATATAAAACAAAATTAATTTAATTTTATTAAAGAAAGCAATTTTTTCTCTAAATAATAAAACCCTAAAACATATGTTGGTCAACAAATAGATCCGCTAGTATAAGTAGGAGTTAGTAGTTACAATATGAATCAATTGCTATCATATTAGTTTGGAAAGTTAATTCATCTAACTTATTAATCTTTTTTCATACCAAAATATAGTTGCTCTGCCTTTATTGGTAATAACTGCTGCACAACGTCTTGGCATGAACTCCACTAATTGTTGGCATTGTTTCGTTGAAATTTCTGGCCACTCCTTTTCTCTCGATCGATTCTTGATCAGATAAAGATCCGACGATTAAGAAGGCCCAGACAAAACCTAAAAATTTATGGGCCTTAAAAAATGTTTTCGACTTACCCGAAGTATGTTTCGGGTCATTGTCCTGTTTGTCCTGTCCGTGTTGGGTCAAGCTCTAGTTAATGAAATAAAAACAACAAATTCCGTACCAACGAAATGCTCCCCATAATTTAAAATTACCGAAGCAATGCTTCACGGTTTTTTTTTGTTTTTTTTGTTAGAGCAAATACCTGGTTTGGTGGCCGCCAGACAAAGTGTCTGCTATCAAAACCAATTAAATTTATTGGGTCTCATCGCTCCAGAAGAGGTTTCTCGATTTCTTAATAGTATCTCCACTGCTCCAATTTTCGTTGCTTTTTGCTAATTCCAATCTCTTCCCAACGTTATATTTTCTTAAAAGACGGACATTTCTCCCTCAGCCCTCCCATGGAAATTCTTTTCCTGTAACCTCCGTCCAATTGTACGTGCACTTATTTCCAAATTTAGTTCTGTTTAAATTTCATTTGAAGACGTGAACGGGTCAGACTTCGAAGTATTGGCGAAGCGCCTATCCATTTTTGAAATGGTTTCCTTCTTTCTTCCACGGTTTTCTGTATTGAGTGATAGTTTAAGAGAATTCTGCACCATCTTCCTGGAACTTTTGTACATTATCGCCATCTCGAAAAGTAATAATCCTTATTCTTTCGCTTGATGTACAATGCAGTTCGCGAGCCATAATTACTAAATTCCCAGTTGAATGAATAGCAGAAATCCACTATTGTAAAAAAATGGCAACCTTACATCTGCTTGAAGTTAACACTCTCACTTAACACTTATAGCTCTATTATTATATCCAGTCTAAATTGGCATTGACAGATAAACTTAGCTCTCGCGGTGGTTCGCCACATTTTCATTTTCTATACCTTTCGGAAGTTTCACAGCAAATGGCGAAAGTAAAGCTGATTAAATGTTGACAGAAAACTTAGTTCACATTTTGAAGTCAAGGTGGCTCTATTTTTTATGACAATATAGCGTTGACGAATAACACTATTTATTTACATGAATATTTATAAGTATATATGTGGTGTCCGTTTTGAAATGCGCGATTTGGTACAGAGCATTAATTTCGAAAGCACTTTTAGGTCGGATTTTGAAAGGAGTATTAATATTGAAAGTAACTTATCGTTATTAAAAACTTTAAAGGAGTAACCTATTTAAAAAATAGTTTTTAATATGAATTAAAAATGATTTATAAAAGTTAGTATGAATTTAGAGCTCGATAATTGTAGTACTTAAAATTCAAATTAAAATTAGATTGTTATACTTAAACTAAAAATTAAAATAGTTTAATTTGTAAATACCAAATAAAAAAATACCTAAACTGGTGACCCCGACTGAGCAACGATCGAACCTGCTTCTGATGGGATTTCGATAGAACCACTTCTAAACTGGATTTTGCTTCTACTAAACAAACCTGAACAACTACAGCAACACAACCAAAGAACGACATACGTTCAGGAAGAACGGCTCCATCCTACAGCTGTTTTGATTTTCGATAATCACCATCGCCGATTATTGGCATACAAGCAACGAACGATCCTTTTGAACCAAGCTCATCAAGTCAAACGAATTATTCGAACGCAACTAAGAAAGCTGAAGTAGAAGTTGAAACTAGTGATTACACAAACGAAAGTTTGGAAACTCCGTCAACACAATCTGCAATCAACAAAGACGATGTGAACGACCTAGTTATACCTAGTGAGTCGTCGTCATTCAATCATCATCATCGTCATTCAATTTATCATCTATCAAAACAAATTAGGTATTTTTACGGAACCCCATTAATTGGTGGAGCGTTATTTTTTTTTTAAGAATTAAAATAAATATTATTAATAAGTTTCAAAATAATTTTAAATCTGTAAAGGTTATTCATTTAAAACAATTTTATAAATTTTAGACATTTTAACAAATCACCAAATTTTCCTTTTGGTGTTCCTTTCTCAATTTTTGGATTGAAAATTTCACAAGTTCATCACAAGTTAGTATGTCAAACGACGACGTTTACCGCGACATTCTGGCCACCGCGGGCATGGGAAGTGGTGACGGTACGCCAAACCCAACAGCGGATGAGAATGCACTACATAATATTAACGCGGTTTCTATTAAACTTTGTCCTTTCTGATAACAATTTCCGGAGGCATGGTTTCTTCAGTTCGAAGCGCAATTGCAACGTGCCGGGATAATTACTGAATAAACTAAGCTCAGCCATTTATTAACTGCATTAGATCAAGACATTTTCAGACTTCTTAGCGATCTTATTACATCCCCTCCCCTTTCTAATCCATATAGTAGTTTCAAAAGAGCTCTAATTGATAGACTCTCTATATCTGAAAGCGAAAAAATGAAGCAAGTTTTAACGGAACCTTAATTAGGTGATAATCAACCTTCACAGTTGTTACGCGATATGCGTACTAAGAATGAAGGAAGGTTGAACGATTCGATTATTAGAACTCTATGACTGCAAAGACTGCCTCATCATATGCAAGCAATTTTAGCATGTTATTCTGGTTCATTAGACGAAATGGCAACTTGCGCTGATCGAATTAATGAAATTCCAAGCGCAAGCTCCGTCTATTTTATGTCTTCAGCTCATACGTCATCTTCAAACATGAATAATCCCGCTTCAATGTACGCTAGCAACCATTCAAATACGGACTTAGTTAACGAACTGTCTCAACTAGTGACCAAATTGTCTATCGAAGTTCAGTGACTTAAATCTGAAATTCGAAACATTAATAGATCCAGAAGCTCTAGCAGAAATAATAGATATAATAAGCATTTCAACAACAGGAATTCATCAAAAAATAGAGAAATAGAAATTTGTTTTTATCATAGAAGATACGGCACTAAAGCTTATAAGTGTATTAAACCATGCAAATTTGCGGACGAAAAATCTTTAAACGAGACGACCGTAGGTAAAGGAAGCCGAAATAGTCGTCTAGACATTTTCGATCCCCTGTCTACATTAACGTTTTTAATTGACACAGGCTCAGAAGTCTCGGTTATTCCTACCAAAAATAAATTAGCCAATCAAGTCTGTAATTTTTATCTTACAGCAGCTAACGCCACCAAAATTAAAACTTACGGGTTTAAGACATTAGTACTTGGTTTCAATTTAAGACGCAATTTTCAATGGAATTTTATTGTTGCCGACGTAGTCAATCCAATTATTGGTGCAGATTTGCTCAAACATTATGGTTTAATCATAGATATTAAACGAAAACTTTTAATAGATCCACTATCTAAAATTTCTTGTAAAGCAAGAATTTCAAACTCCAATTCCGAATCAATAATTCTAAATTAGATCTTTTATTGAAAACTTATAAAAACATTACCATTGATGATGGTTCTTTGAAACCAATTAAACACTCGGTCACTCATCAAATTATAACTACAGGTCATCCTATTTCATCAAAGGTCAGACGTCTAAGTGGTGATAGGTTATCAGATGCCGAAAAAGACTTTGATAAAATGCTTGCTCTTGGCATATGTCGTCCTTCAAAAAGTCCATGGTCCTCTCCTCTTCATCTGGTCAAGAAAAAAAATTGTGAATGGAGACCATGTGGTGATTACAGACGTTTAAACTGTATAACAGTCCCAGATAACTATCCGCTACCACACATTCAGGATTTCGCAAACAATTTACTTGGTTGTCGTGTATTTTCAACTTTAGATTTGGTTAAAGCTTATCATCAAATTCCAGTTGATCCATCTGACATTGAAAAAACTGCAATATGTACTCCATTTGGCCTTTTTGAGTTCACAAGAATGACGTTTGGATTGTGCAATGCTGCGCAGACCTTCCAAAGGTTTATTCACTCAATCCTTAGAGATCTTTCTTTTTGTTTCGTCTACTTAGACGATATTTTAGTAGCATCAAAAGATGATCACGAACATCTAAGTCATTTAGAGTTACTTTTCAATAAATTGATTGAATATGGTCTCATAATCAACTTGGAGAAGTGTTCATTCCTGAAAGAGGAAATAAAGTTTTTAGGACACTGGATTAGTAAGGAAGGAATCAAGCCATGTCCGGATCGAGTAAAATTAATTCAACATTTTAAAAAACCCGAAACCATTAAACAATTAAGACGCTATTTAGGAATGATTAATTTCTATCGACGCTTCATTCCAAACGCTGCTGAAATACATCGTCATTTAAATAAATTTCTCGTTGGAAGCAAAAAAAGATGGTAAAAAAAAAATAAACTGGGATAGTGTTGCGGAAGATGCGTTTGAACAATCTAAACAACAGTTGTCCCAATCAACACTGCTTCATTTTCCTTCTGCAAATGCTCAATTATCTCTTGCAGTAGATGCATCCAACTTTGCCATTGGAGGTGTTGTTCAACAGCAGTTCAAAGGGTCATGGCAACCTCTTGGTTTTTTCTCAACCAAATTGTCACCCTCACAAGCACGCTACAGCACCTATGATAGAGAACTTTTGGCAGTATACTACTCTTTTAAGCATTTCAGACACCTACTAGAGGGTCGTCCATTTGTTATTTTTACCGACCACAAACCTCTAGTTTATGCTTTTCAACAAAATCCGGAGAAAGCTTCTCCCATACAAACAAGGCATCTTAATTACAGCGCGCAATTCACTACTAATATAGGTCATATTTCAGGATGTAACAATTTGGTCGCAGATACCCTATCGCGAATAGAAGTGATCAATTTACCTCCTTCTATTGATTTTGAAGAAATTGCGCGACCACAACAAAACGACCCAGAATTAATTTCTTTGATAAATAACCCGTCGTTTTGCTTTAAGAAAATTAAAATTGCCGATACGAATGTTGAAATTTTTTGTGACACTAAACAAAATTCAAATAGACCTTTTTATCAATTCAGGCAACAGGTCTTTGAAAAAATTCACAATCTTCATCATCCAGGCATTAAAGCCTTTACTAAGTTACTCACCAGCAAATTTATATGGAGTAAAATGAAGGCCGACATTAAAAATAGAGTAAAAGTGTGTTTAAATTGTCAGAGATCAAAAATCACAAGACACGTTTCTTCACCTCTTTCCAATTTTGAGCTTCCTTCCGAACGTTTTGAAACTGTTCATTTGGATATTATTGGTCCATTTACTCCATGTGATAGTTATAAATATTGTCTGACTATTATTGATCGCATGTCAAAATGGACGGAAGCCATTCCTATGACAGATTCTACTACACAGTCAGTGGCACATGCCTTCATAAATAATTGGGTAGCCCGATTCGGCATCCCAAAAACAATTATCACAGCCCAAGGAGCTCAGTTCGAATCAAAACTCTTCAAGGAATTAGCAACCCGACTGGGGTTTAAACGTAAAAGATCTTCTCCTTACCATCCCCAAACAAACGGTTTGCTTGAAAGATGGCACAGAACACTTAAAGAAGCTCTACTCTGTCAGGAATCACATTCCTGGTATGAAGCATTACCTTTCGTTCTTCTAGGACTCCGAACTACGCTCTCTGATCAAAATGAATTCTCACCAGCAATGATGTTATATGGCGAAAACATTCGCGTGCCAGGAGAATTCCTCAACGAATCAAAATCTACCATAACGTCAGAGCATGAGTTAGTTAGGAAACTGCAACATTTCATTAACCATATGAAACCTGTAGAACCCTCCAACAACTCAAAACATAAAGTGTTTATACTCAAGGATCTCAAGACATGTTCTCATGTTTTTCTTAGAAAACCACCAATTCAAAATTCTCTCTCTCAACCATAAATCGGTCCTTACCAAGTAGTTCACCGCACTGACAAAATTTTTACAGTAAACGTAAAGAATAAATTAATTAAGGTATCTGTAGACAGAATCAAACCTGTTTTTGTTATCAATTTAACATCAGAACTAAATAAATCTTCTGCAGTTAATAATAATAATTCAACCAAAAATCGACGCGTGAGATTCAAGCTGTAGAGACCAAGTCTTTTTACGCAGTCTAATGACTTGCTGGTGGGGGAGTGTGTGGTGTCCGTTTTGAAATGCGCGATTTGGTACAGAGCATTAATTTCGAAAACACTTTTAGGTCGGATTTTGAAAGGAGCATTAATATTGAAAGTAACTTATCGTTATTAAAAACTATTAAAAAATTTAAAAAATAGTTTTTAATGTGATTTAATGTGTTTTAGTTTTACTTAAAATTCAAATTAGATTGTTATACTTAAACTAAAAATTAAAATAGTTTAATTTGTAAATACCAAATAAAAAAATACGTAAATATATAATACAGATTGTGCGCGTGCTGCTACAGGATCGTCCATCGACTAGACTCACTTGACAGCTGAATAGTTATGGCGTTGACCGCGATTGTTTTCCTTGGCGCACGTGTCGTTGCGAGCGCCCTACAGACAATCCTTGTACGTCTCTCTCTGTAAATTTTTAATTGACTTGTGAATAGCATCAGTGCGGCACGATAATGATAATCGCGTTTTCTAAGAATTATATGAATTATTTAACCATCCATTATCTTATCATGTTTTTTTAATGTTCTGCTCAGGATGGAAAAAAGTGAATTGGGGATACTTCTGTTGGATGAAGTATCTAAAGTTTGTACCGAGATACCAGGCCTTCCAGCTGAGTTTATGTTTTAAACAAAATTTTTCCCGGTTTTTCGCAAAGCCTTATTACTTGGATAGCTTTACAGTCGTGAACACTTTTTGTCTTTTTCTCCTCTGATCTTGTATTGTAAAGGATAGCGTTTTATTCACTCATGTGATGTGCACGCAAATTATTTTGGGACCACTGGCAAGTTTCAAAGAATTTAAATCACTATATCTTCGTTGACTATGGCCCTTTTTTCATTGAATTCCTTTTTTTAATAAAATTTGATGCGTTTCTTGTTGTGTGTATTGTCCTATCAAAATTCATATCGTAATATGGATTCCTAGGATTCCGAAACAATTGAGCCTTACTAGTTAGTATAAGTACATTTTTTGGGTATGGATACGTGGAAATAATTGCTGTCAGTAGGTAATTTTTTAGGGTGAAAAACAGAATGTTGCATCCTATTAATTGCTTTTTACATAGCCAAGGGAAATGCGGTGAAATAGAAGCATATTTTATTAACCGCATGAGTCCTAGGCACAAGTCCTTTTCGCTCCAAGTGTTATGATAGTAAATCGATTAATTGATTAAGTGATGATAGTGATCATTGTTGGCTGTAGATGTAATTCTAGTTGTAGCAGTTCTTGCACCTCATTTTAGTAATAACAATCGACAATTGGTTATCTAGTTACAGCGTAGATAAAATGTTATGAAATAAATTTTATAATTAAATAAATTATTGCAAAGCCATTTTGAAATTTTTCAATGTTCAGTGCCCAATCGCTCCGAATATGAAAGAAAAGAAAAAGTCCAGTGGTTTTTTAACTATACAATTAATCTTTTACTGTGCGAAACTCATCGGAATATTTCCATTTTACTACTCTCAGGAGAAAGGACGTTTCTTAACTTCATGGTGTGGAGGAATTTATTCGGTAGTCGTCAATGGCTTTATTTTTACTTTGTTAACATTCTACACACTTTGGCAATTCAACCAGCCGCAGACTTCACCGAATGTGACATTAGTGACAGTGTCTAATTTATGTGCTCTTATGTTTCTCATAAACGTTATAATGGTTTGCACTACGCGTGTGTCCTGGCATCGGCGAACCTTAAGCTTCATCAACGATTTCGTGGATTTTTGGCGAAAATATTACGGTCAGGATGAAACCCAACCGCGACACAGCAAAACATACAAATTTGTTATGATTAAAATTTTTTTTCCGTTGAATTGGTGCGCAATGGTAGGACTTACAGTGGCCTTAATGCGTAACATTGCTTTTATTTCACAAATGGTAACATGCTCAATATTTTTGTCATACGCACAGTCAAAATTGATAGGACATATGTGCAACATTACAAACTTATCCTTCTTAAAAATCATGGAAACCATCAACGGACAAATTATTGCGAGCTTTGAGGTACCCAAAGAGCAATTGATGAAACAAAGAATTTCTGTACTTCCTGGTGCAACAATCGACAATTTATATGACCGCTGTGCTAAAATTGATCGACTAACAAAAGTTTACTCAGAGCTCTATGTCCTTGTGCATCGAATTCATGATCTAGTACAAGTTCAGTTGACGTGGCTTATGGGATATTTGTTCGTTTTCAACGTTATAGGCCTGTATATCGTGTTCACCATATTTCGATCCCAGCCAATATATAACTGGTCTTTCGTGCAATGGCTTGTCATCCTGATTATAGTGTGGAACTTCTCAGACATTTTTGTTATATTCCTCGTCACATCCTTACTCAATGAACAATCAAAGTGTACGCCCTGGAGAATCGTATTCTCGAGACGCGAAGCAATGAGAAGCAATTTATTTTTGGACAGAAGCGTGAGTATTGCATGTGTTAAATGTGTGCAACAATTTTTACATATTGTATTCAAGCAAAGACTTTCGAGTTAGACTGTTTTTTTTGACAGCTGGTTAAAAAACCAGTAAAAATTTCAAATTTTCAAAGAGTTTGTTCAATTTGACGAAGGCGAGAACAATAAGAAAGGACATTTGAGAAGTGCAAAGGCTATGACTAGTTTTGACTTGCTTTGTGGAACAGTTCAGTTTCAGTTTATAATGATTTTTTATAGTTTAAAATATTTCCAAGCGTTTATAACGCGATGTCGTGGAACACGTTTAATGATGCTTCGCTGTCCTTTTCGATGTTTACGACTCCCCGCCTGAAACATCTGCTTTGATTTTATGCGTATGTATTCCATTAAAATAAATGCGGACACTAAGGTTAGTCCCACACTATAAGAGTTTTCTTTGAATTCCCTATTTTTCATTAGAAAATTAGAACCACCAGTAGCTTTCTGACCCCTATCAGACGTTTTGCTTCAGGTTTAAGTTCAGGTTCATTCTGGCATTCTCATCAGCAAAATGTTTGATGTCCGGTCAATATTTACCTGACGGTCACTCGAAACGGACGTCAATACACGTCAGAATTCTGATTTTGTGCTGTGTCTGCAATTCTTGAATATGTCTGCATTCAACGCCTTTTGGCAAGCATCTGATATCTTATAACAGAAAAATTCTTACGATGTGTGGACCGCCTTAGTTGGAAAGACCATTGAAAAGACGTTTTATGGCGTCTTCCAAAATAAATATTTCGTTCGTGAATTTCACAATATCCTAGTGCGATGTTCTGAAAGAATCGTTTACTACAAATTGAAATATGGACAAAATTCAACCTTTTGGGAATAAGAGGTGACTCTCGATTCCCACGGCTTTTCGTGCGACAGGACGAGTGCCGGATGTGTGGTGACAGTCGGTGTATATTTATGTTCCGTTATCTCCAATGGATTGGATCGCACCATATTTACTCAAAAATTATAGTTCTGACAGTTCCGTGTTCAATTGAGACTTGACAAGTGTGGCGAAAGTGTCAAAAGAATTTGTTTCGTGATTTTGTGTGAACTCTACAAAAATATATATCATAAATGAACTGAGAGCTAGGGAAAAGGTTTTTTTTTATAAAAAAGTCCGTGGGACGGAAGATAACAAAAGCAATGAGGACGATTATGTAGTAGACGTAAGAAATCGAAAAATTAATCGGAGTAATGGATAGCGAATCACAAATTAATAGTGATGTCCCAGAAACTTCCAATAAATCAGATTGAACAGCTTGTCTTGAATCCTGGGAAGTGCCGCCCACAATAAAATCCATACAAGGCGAAGATCTGCAGGACCACACGTACCCTCCTATGTGAGAGAACCTTTGAATTTTTTCAAGATGTTCTTTACCGAAGTGCTAGTCGATCAAATAATAAAAAATACAAATAACTTTGCTGCAAAAAAAGTTAAGGGAAAGACGCTATCATCAAGGTCGCTCTGGACAACTTGATATAATGTCAAGAAAGAATTTTAGGCATTTATTGCAGTGATTGTAAATATGGGGCTAATACTACTTGGCAATGTAAAAATCTCCGCAGAATCAGCTGTTTTTAATGACTTAGTGTTGAGCTGTTTTTGATGAATTTTTCATACTCGAATTTCAGAATTTTAGGGTGAAGTGAAATATAGAAACAAAAAAATATCAAAATAGAAAATGGTGCCAAGTTCGCGTTTTTACAAGATCACTTGAAAAAATCACCAAATGCCCTGACAATCAACGAAGTTCATTGAACTCAATCTTAAAGAATTCAAGTTAAAGTTCAAGAAAAAATGCACAGCTTTTAGCCATAAGGAAGCGCGTTTTGCAGAAAAAGCTGAATTGTGGATTAGTACTTTCATTAAATTTCGTTCCTGGGGAGTCGAAAGGCCCGGTCGACCCTTAAAAAATTTGATTGAATCGAGCTCACCAACAAATAGGCGCAAAACAAAGACTTTCAGGGTGCAAGTAACATATGAGCTCACGTATGCAGCTCAAATGGATTTACGAGCTGCAGGACATAGTGACGCGTTTCGAATCATGATAGACATTCTTTCCACACCGAAAAAGACTAAAAAATATAAAAGTGTTACTCATCTCCAAACGAATGTTGTTAAAAACATACTCCATCTGAGATGCTTCAAAGACCCAAAAGAGGGTCCAAAAGTTGATTCAAAAATCCAATCTCTCTCCAGTCTCAAATTACACTAAATTCCTGGGTGGCGTTGCAACAATTTGATGCTGTTATTAAAAATTCGGTTGTGATGATTCGTAAACGCAAACATTTACACGAAATTTCCAAACTAGTGCAGATGGTGACGCAAATCTTTTCATTTGTGCTGCTGAGGCTCATGTGCTCGAACGAAAACAAGATAATTTGTCAAAACCCATTACCGTCTTCAACCAGATATTACCACCCATTACGGATTCGTTTCACCCAAGAAAGTAAAGGTGTGACAAATTAAAAAATTTGCTATGTAGAAGACCAAAAAAAACGCTTAAAAACCCTCAAAATACGAAGAGCTTTTGGTCGCAAACTTCAAAAAGAGCACGAATTGACGTTTACCGTGGTCGATGCCAACGTTTGCAATACTGCAATAAACATGGCATCGAATATGAGGACAAGCGTCAATAGATTTCAACAGCTTCAATCAAAAAGCGAAAAAAAATCCGGATGCTCTTAGCTTTGGCTATCAATACTGCTGGCAAGACTCCGATATTTTAAATGTGTAATTCATTTATCGTATTAAATACTCATTAAAGTTATGCAAAAATGCTGACGAGAAAACTGCAAAAGAGATATTTTAAATAGACTATTGCTGAGTTCTGATCCTCTTCCGAGTAGTACATAAAAATGACCACAGCAAAAGGTAACGCTTTCTCCAATGAACTAGTATGGTTTTTGCTACCGGAAACACATGACGAAATCGATGAAAAAGACTTATCCAGTGGAAATGAGTCTGATTAAGTGAAATGAAATACTACTGTGATCAAAAAGTAAGGTGAAATTGTTTATAAAATTTAAATTCTTTATTTATTCTTTCAAATCTATTTCATCCCCTTCAAAGTAATCCCCGTCTGATAAAACGCACTTTTGCCAACACTTTTTGCAGTTCTCTTAGCAGTCGAAATAGTCCATTTGCGGACTAGCCTTCAAGATCTTCTTCGATTCGGTTTTTATCTCCTTAATCGTAACAAAGCGGGTCCCCGCGTTGGCCTTTTGAGTTTTCTGAATAGCCTAAGCACGGAGCCAAATCCAGGCGAATACAATAGTTGCGGTACTATATGAGTCGTGTTGTTGGTAAAAAAGTCACGAAGAACCAATGCAGTGTGACATGGTACATTATCGTGATGAAGGCACCAAGAGTTGTTCGCCCATAATTCCGGCCATTTCAGACGAATAGCTTCATGCAAACGACTCGTAACACTCAAATAATATTTTTTGTTGACAGTTTGGCCCGGCGGAAGGAATTCGTAGTGCACCACACCATGGTAATCGAAGAAAACTGTCAACATGACATTGATTTTTGGTTGACTTCGCCGTGGTCTTACTTCACCTTTTGCAAAATATTCTCTGGATTGGTTGGTGGTTTCAGGGTTGTATGCGTAAATCCATGTCTCATCTCCAGTAATAATTCAATTCCAGTGGTGCTGATAGTCAGCCAGCAAAATTTAACACACATCAACGCGACGCTGTTTTTCCAAAAAAATGAGCGATTGTGGCACCACTCGAACTTGACGCGTCTGAGACATAAAACATCTTTCAAAAGGGTTTGGACTGAGCCTCGCTGGGACTGTCAGTGAGGTCTCTAATTGTCAATCGACGATTTTCAAGCACCAAATCTTTGATTCTTTTAAACGTGGCGCCCGCCGGTAGACGTTGATGGTCGTCCAGAGTGCGGTTCGTCTTCAACGTGTTCTCGGCCCGCTTTGAACTCATTTTACCACGTATAAACGTTTTTTTATACCATAGTTTGATCACCAAAGGCCTTCCGCAACATTTTCAACGTTTTGGCACAAGAATATTCGTTCCGCAAACAAAATTTGATGCTAGTTCTTTGCTCAAAGTTCTTTTTGATCACAGTAGTATTTTTTCTTCAACAAAAATTGTATTTATTTATTTATTGTTTTCAAAAATTTATATGGATTGATTAAACAAAGTGCCTTAGAATTTCAATTTAAATATGATGTCTTATTACTACTTTTTATTATATATGCAGCTAATTAAAGCTGCAAAATAATTTTGAGCAACTTTTGTACTTAAATACTGCGCTGTGCGTCGATTAGTATTCATAATAAGAATTTTAGGTGTAGGTTTTTCTTGTATCAGGAATTTCATTGGTCTCATGAAATTGCAATTTTCTTTGTATGAATCGACTCACTACAGCTGCGTCGACTTCCCATGGTTACATCGACAGAATTCTCTTAGAATGTCAAGGATACCTATTAAATTGCGTATTTTCCAAGTTGCTTTTTCACTTTTATTCTTTTAAATTAAATATCCTTGTTTCCTTATTTTTCTGGTAGGGAGGTGAAGGCTGTTTACGGCCTGAGTGTGGGACTCCCAGACGCAAAATGCTTTTGGCATATCCACTAAACACCTCTCCTGTCAACCTGAGAACATAGCCTCGAACCGTTTGACACATTACTTTGGGCTAGGCCTCGTGTTCCTACGCCTAGAGGCGCCTTCGGATAATGGAAGTCTCTTCTCTAACGGGAAGGACGGGAGAGGAAGGAAGTGCTACAAAAGAGATCCATCCATCCTCGATGCCTCCCAGCGTTCCAATAAAGCTTTTTTCAATATCCGCACTGCCCGAGCATATTGCGCCACGCGATTCCAATTGTCAACTGTTTTCAGCATTACTCCGACGATAGTTTCCGGACAGAGCTCTCCAATTATACTGAGGACCCCTCGCTGCTGGCTCCACCTTTTGCAGTAGAAGAATGTGTGACAGGCGTCATCCGGTTCCCGTGCACAAAACACACAGTTAGGAGACGCTACTCTGTCAATTTTGTACAGGTAGGACCGAAAATAACCGTGCCCGCTTAAGAGCTGGGTCAAGTATAAATTGGTCTCACTATGCACTCGACTGAACCACGGCTTCAGTTCAGGGATCAGACGTACAGTCCACCTTCCCCTTGTTTCTTGCTCCCAGGACTGTTGCTAATCGCTGAGAGAGCGACGTCTCTCTTCCCTGGTGATCTCTTCTCTTCGATCTTCGCCTCTGCGCAGGTAAATACTTCTGCGCTCCCTCGCAAGGAGAGTGATGGTTATCACCCCTGCGATTACCAGCACTGCCGCCCCGGAGAGCGTTCGGTATGCGCATGAGATTCGCAATGCTCCTTCTCTCTGCACCTGTGCCAACCGCTTCCGGTGTAACTTCTTGCTGAGAGCGTCGCCCCACAGTTCTGATCCGTAGAGTAGAAGTGACTTCACAACGCTCATTAAGAGTCGTCTCCTTTATGTGGTGGGCCCCCCTATGTTGGCCATTAATCGGGTGAGCGCCGTCACACGCGCTGCAGCCTTGTCAGCTGCTGCCCTGATTTGTTGGGAAAAACTCATCTTCGAGTCTATCAGGACGCCCAGGTACTTTACTGCTGATTTCGATTTGACCAGCTCGTCCCCTATACTGATAGGGCGTACTCTGGGATCCTCTTCTTCATTAGAATGACCACTTCGGTTTTTTCCAGTGCCAGCTTGAATCCGTGAGCGGTCATTCAGTCCATTACCCTCCGCATTAACGTATTGAGTCTGAGCTGCGCATGGTCTACTGTGCATCCAGTGACCAGCGCCGTGACATCGTCCGCATAGCCGATCAAACGTGACTCTTCCGGCAGTTCAAGCTGCAGGAGTCCATCGTAGGAGATGTTCCACAGGTCCGGGCCAAGAATAGAGCCCTGAGCGACACCTGCAGTAAGATTTGTACTTCGCCTACCCTCCTTCGAGTCGTAGAGTAGGCTGCGGTCCTTCAAATAGTTCCTGAGAATCCGCATTTGCTACAATGATACTTGAAAACGATTTTCTAGCACTTCCAGAATATCCACCCATCTAGCGCTGTTAAATGCATTTCGGACATCCAGAGTCACCAGCAGGACGACCCGTCGTGTGGAAATACTGTGAGACTCCGCACGTTGGACCGCGCTCACTACTTCTCCAATTGCATCGATGGTGGAGCGGCCTGCTCTGACGCCATACTGTCGTGGAGATAGATCCCCGGCAATACGAAACACGTCAGTGAGTCTTCCCCTGATAAGTTTTTCAAAAACTTTTCCGGCCGTGTCAAGCATACACAGTGGGTGGTATGCAGCTGGCGACTCGGGATCCCCTTTTCCCTTAGTAATCAGCACAAGTCTCGCCACCTTCCAGCACTCTGGAAACAGCCCTTCGCGCAGGCATGCGTTGAACATGCGGAGAAGCAGCTCAGAAGAAAAGGGGAAGTCCATTTGTAACACATCAGCTAGAATCCCATCTGGTCCTGGAGACTTTCTGGCCTTCATAGACAAGACTGCTTTCTCCAATTCCATCTTCGTGAAAAATGGATTTTCCGTTGGTGTTTCATAGTGAACGGCTTCAACGATGGCGGGATGGATGGGGAAGAGAGCCGGCACAATTTCGTCCATCTTTTCTGCCTCGTATGATTGAGGTCACCTTTGGACCCCGAGCTTCGGCATTACTATTTTGTAGCCCAGGCCCCATGGGTCTCTGTTCACGTCGTCCACCAGGTTTTGCCAGCGGCTGTCCTTGCTGCTGTTGATAAATCTACGGAGGCATTTTCTAGATGACTTGTAAGCAGCTAATCGGATACATGCCTCTTCCCGGGTTTGAGCTCGCTGTGTCCTGCGTCATAGTTTGTTACACTCCCTTCGTTTTTCGGCAATTTCAGGTGACCACCAGTATACTGGAGGCTTGCTGTGCTGGATTCTTCGTAGGGACATTGAAGACCTGCACGCAGATGTAATGATTCTCATAGTTGAGTTAACGACATCTCTTGCCGCAGATTCTCCGTCCTCTAGCGTTGCTTCCGACAGCGGTGATCGTGCCATAAGCTTTTCAAAAAACTTCTCAATTTCCGCTTTTTCAGTATTCCACCGGAGCGCAGAAGAACAAGCACCGTGATGGCTCTCCAGAGCTATGTATTGGTGATCACTGGCCGAGGAATCCTCTAGCACTCTCCAAATTTTAACTGATTGTGCTAGGCACTCCGAGACGAATGTCACATCAGGTATGGTGCCGACGCAACCCCATCGACGGAAAGTAGGGGTGTGGCCTGTGTTCAGTACGACGAGCCCAATTCGTGCTGCCATGTCGAGAATCAGTTTGCCCGAGGGTCTGAATGGGGAATGCCCCAATCGATTCCCTTTGCGTTGAAGTCACCTCCGACGAGCACATGGCCCTCAATACTCGAAACAGCGTCCTCCAAAGCATTGAGCCTAAGTTGAAAGGACGACAACGGTTCGTTCGGAGTTAGGTATACACTGAAGAGTGTAGTTCCCGAACACCGAACCCAAACGAAACCATCTCCTTGCCCCCGATCCTGCACTTGTAGGTGAGCACTGTTCCGAACCCAGATGGTGGCTGTACCGGATGTACCTTGTTTGCTTTTAGAAAATTGTAAAACCACTTAAATATATAAAACAATTTAAAAAATTGTTGTTCAAAGACTGTATCATAAAAAAAATTGTCAAAACTGCATATGAAGAATTCTACGTACGATTCGCTCCTGTTGCAATCATTTTGCTTGCATGTTTCTTTCTGGTAGAAATTTGCAATATGTTTCGGGAGTAGAAACTGTTGCTAAAGATTGATGAGAACTTAAGAATAAGTCTTCCGGGAAGGAATGAGGTATGGTGTGAACAACGTCATCCCTTATTGAGCCATATATTATGTGTTGCAGGACCTTAGTATTCAATTGTATTGAATTTAGTTTTCAGACGTATTATATTCACCAAAAGGGTAGAAAGTGCGTCGTATTTGAGTGGAGTTCAACAGAGTAACTATTTTAACTGACGTGTTCATTCATATCATATGCACGCTAATGAATTAACATTGAATTCTTGCCGCGCTACTGGATCAGACGCGAATCCTTTTAGTTGATTGTTTCGTCTATTTTTATTGCGTTTATGTAAACTTATATATTTTTCAGGGCATGACTCGCACCACATTTTCTATTCTCATTTTTTCTCATAGTGAACGTTCGTAGTCTTAACAATTAATTGAAATGCGCCCAAAGCGAAAATCTCCTTTGACACCATCATCCAATGCAGTTCTTATCACACTTCGAATGTGTGGACTTTTTCCGTTCATATATGAAAAGCACGCGAGACGGTTTAAAATTTCCAAACAGTGGTCAATTTATTCAATTATTTTGCACGCAACCCTTGTCTCCACGCTTCCTTTAACATCCTATATAATAATACAAACTATGGATTCTCGGCTGCAAATTGCTATCAAAGCGTCTATCTATGTTGATACGATTCTAGTATCTATGTTGGCGATATCCACATTTACTGGCAGGATTACAAATCGTTATCGGCGATTGGAAATAATTAACGGACTTCTGACGATATATGAAAATCTATATGAAAGCTTTGACAAACCAGTTAAATCTGGAGGTTTATTCAAAATCATTTCTTTAAAAACAATCTTCCCGATCAGCCAAGTAGTGGTAATATATGCAATCGTTTCCATGAACTTAACCTCCAGCTTGTTGCAACAAATGTGTTTCGTAGCGCATGCCATCAACTACGCTGTGGTATTTATTAGTCTTAATACGTGGAGTTTAATGAGCCTTTTGTTCCGAAGAACATATAATATGATAGAATTCTATAAATTTTATTTTATTCTTCATTCATCGTTGGATGCACTTTATTCAAGCTTTTTTATAGTCTTCATTGCGACAACATTTTGGAATTTCTTGGACATATTCTTAGTATTTAACGTTGCATCACTAGTAAATTCCAGCTCCAGCAGCGATAGTTGGCCCATTCTATACAAACATTTTGATGCTAAATTCAACGATTTCAATTTGGATAGAAGCGTAAGTAGATCTTTTGATTGATAATTTGGAATTTAAAGCTATGAAGAAAAAGTTTTTTTTTTGTAAATTTTGTTGCGGCGATTTGGATAATTCTATAAATGTCTTTCATGCCATGAATCGTTGTGACAATTCTTTTATAAATCGGTCTATACATTCGAACATTGATCGACGTGCTTCCTCTTGAATTGATAGCCCGGCATTGTGAGCCAGTTAACCCGGCAAAGGTTTCCTCACCCCTCTTCTTCCTCTTAGCTTGATGTAAACGTTCATATTATTGCATTTCGTTGTGCCAAATGTAACAACATTGTCTACGATCAGGATTCGTTCTGTCATTAAAAAGTCATTCAGAGCTTTTATTTTAGAGAGTATTTTATCGAAAGTCATTTTTGAAGACTGTAAATATTGTTGCACTAAATTGACTTTTTGCAGTATTTTATGCCAAAATTTAATACAAATTAAAAAGTTAAAATCACAAATAGCTGGCGGAAGCAAGCTTACTGCTGATCTAGTATCTATGTTAGGTTTTGATGGATATACGACTTTAACGGATTCGCAATGGGCACTCCAACGAGTGCCAGATAAACGTTTTAAGCTTTTACCTGTTTTCTCCTTGAGTAGATCCCATCCCCATCTCATAGATGATAAGAAAAATGTGTATAGTCTCGCTACAGTTCCAAAACCTGTGACGCTGAAAGGAACACATGAGAATACATGCACTCCACATAGATTCAAAGAATGATTGGCACAAAGACTGAACAGAGCTTTTGAATTGACTTCTCGGAATTTTTGTTGCAATCCTCCGTGTATCCCTGACATTGGCATACCTCCCAGGGCGCTCAACAGAGACGGTACTACACGAAGTAGTAAGCAGAATAGAGAGGAACCTTGCCATCAAAGATTACACCTTGGCGGCCTTCATTGATATCGAAGGAGCCTTCAACATTCTGACAGCATAGTAGCACCCATCCAAAGATATGCAATAGACCCATATCTTACTAAATTGATGACGGAACTACTAGCTAAAAGGAAGATTACAGCCGAGGAAAACGGCGTAACCTTGAATAAATGGACTAACAAGGGTACACCACAAGGCGGCATAGTATCACCACTTGCCTGGGTACTCACAGTTAACCAAATAGTGGAAGACCTCAACGGGAAGGGTTTCAAAACGATAGCGTACGCTGACGATATCGTTATACTGATAAGTGGAAAGTTTCCGGAAACCATGTCGGGATTGATGCAGACCGCACTCTCAAATCTTTTTGAGCGGGCGAAACTAAACGGACTGCGCATCAATGCCGACAAAACGGAGCTTATGCTTTACACAAAGCGCCGTAAACCGGAGACATTTACACCCCCCACCCTTGACGGAAAACATATCAGTTTACTAAACAAGGTGAAATACTTAGGAGTTACCTTGGACTGTAAACTAACTTGGACTCCACACATAGGAGCAGTCACACGGAGAGCTACAGCGGCGCTCTTCACAATGAAAAGATTAGTGGGGAAAACCTGGGGAATAAAACCCAAAATTGCCGACTGGATCTACACAACAGTAGTGAGGCCAATAACCACCTACGGGGCATTGGTTTGGTGGCAGGCACTACAAAAGAAAACCATTGCAAAAGAGCTGGAGAAGATCCAGCGAATGGCCTGCCTTGGCATCACAGGTGCCATTAGGACTACGCCAACTGCTGCAATGGAGATAATGCTTAATCGCATGCCACTCGACAAATTCATCTTCCGAGAGGCATCACTTGCGAGCATCAGATTAAAATCCACATATGAGTTATCTAACCACACTCAAACGGAGCACGTATGCATTTTGCAAAAAACTAAGAGAATGGCCCCGTCAAGTAAAAGGGAGCTGGATAGAATTCAACTAATATTGGACACAACAATTCCATACAAAATCAACATTCCGACCAGAGAAGCGTGGAAAACGGTGGATTTCACATCTGGAAGTGAGATCATGATCTACACCGATTGTTCCAAAACGGACGAGGGAAGCAGCGCTGGAATCTTTTTCCCAGATCACTCGCAACTCAACCGAAGTTATAAACTGGAGAGCCATACCACAGTTTTCCAGTCGGAAGTGTTTGCAATAAAAGCGGCTATAGAAGCGGCAACAAACAACCTTGCTGAAAGTATACAAATACTCTCGGACAGTGAGTCGGCACTGCAGGCGCTTGCCTCTAGCCGCGTAGTTTCACAACTGGTGCAGGATTGTAGGCAGGCTCTCAAAACCGCAACAAACCGAGTAAATGTCAAACTGAAATTGGTCCCTGGACACAGCGGTGTAGAGGGAAACGAAAGAGCCGATGAACTAGCGAGAGTTGGATCAGCCCACCAAAATTCCACTAGAATAGACACAATTATAGTGCCACTAGCAACGGTAAAAAGCGAACTAGACGATTTCCTCTGGAAAGAGACAGATACGACTTGGAATGACTGCAGGATAAGCCGAGCTCTTTGGCCTCACCCTAATCAAATGAGGACAAAACAACTCCGAGGGAAAAACCGAAATGACGTTAGAACATTGGTGGCAGTATTAACGGGTCATAATCTTCTAGGTCAACACGCCAAACAAATAGGAATCCGAACGGATGACACTTGCCAAGCTTGCGGCGAGGAGGAAGAAAGTACAGAACACTTCCTCCTAGATTGCCTAGTCTGGCCAACAAACGCCTTACTTGGCTGAGGTGTACTGGCGCAACAGAATTGGAACACTTGGCTACCACAGAGCTGGGAGAACTCCTTGGCGTCTGTAGGACGACAGGATGGACCATCTGTAAACAATAGTACTACACATGGGGAGCTAAGGGCCGAGTTCTGATCTATGCTAAATTCCAGCAAGTGGACCCCAGTACAATAATAATCCCTGACATTGACGCGGCATTAGCATAACCTTGAGCTCTGCACAATGCAATATCAAGGCCAGATTTTTCGAGTTTGCGCTGAATATCTTTTGACATATCTTCTGCCGTTTTCTCAGATATCACAAAAAACCAAGAAATGATTCTCTAACTTCCACAATGTCATCTTTTACGTGACCATATCTAATGATTTGACTCATTTGATCGGTTTTATTTTCATCGGGAAGCGTTACTTTTGGATTCAATTTCCACCACTGACATAAGCCGGAAATAAATTCATGAACGTTATTCTCACCCTCAGTTGCAAACAGTCGGCAGCAAAGACAGTACAATTTCTTAGTTGATGGTGAGTAAAGCATCCATTTTCTTAAGTATTTAGTCTCTTTAAATGTGAGTAAAACCATGATGAAGTTAAATAACGATGTGTTCCCTTAGTCTGTTCACCTGGTCTTTCTATAGCTTCAAAGTATGCTTCGCTACCCTTTTGGATGATTGAAATTCTCATATGCTCTGGAACAGGTATTTGCTAATATGCAGTATCATTATATTAGAAGAAATCTAAGTTTGATACACTTGAAACATGTTCTTTTGCAGCAAGTTCCTCATCAGTAATTTTATCATCTTGCTTTTCAGTATCATCTACGTCAAAGACTTCATTGATATAACATACAGCAGACTTGTCAACAAAATTTATAGTCTCAACACCAATACTTTGTGCACTCAAAGTGCCAGATGCCAGTGCCAGATTCAAAACTTTGATCACTTTCATTGCGAAATTTCTTTCCTTTACCATTGGTGAGATAGATATTTTGATAAGGATACAGCTAGTAATTTTGCATTTTCAGCGTTTAATTTATTAAGCTTTCTTTTCTGAGATCCAGATGGGTGAATTCTTTTCACTGAAAAGAAATATCACTGTTATATTAAAACCTTTTTGTCCTAGGAAAGGTTGTTCAAAAACGTGGAAGCCAAAACCAAATGATGGCAGTATTTTGTGCCTATGAAAGGAGTTTCCAATCCTTCTGAATTGTTTGGACGATTCGATTTGCATGCGATTGAAGTTGCATAAAAGTCCTTAATTAATGTCACCACAAGAATTATTTTGAACCGTAGGTGGTATACAATGCCCTTTTGGCAAGCACACTCTAGTACTGCCTACCTGACATGTTTTACTTGCTTATTCTGCTGCTCAATATGTACAGATGGTCATCCTATTACGAAATGCAGTGTTTCAGACTTGCCAGATTGCTGGCATACTTGTTACAGCTTTTATTACCTTTCCATCTATAGCAAATCCTAAATTTTGTTGAGGAAATTCGAAAGTGTTTCCATTCAAATCTCCTCAAAGAAATACAGGGTTGCTGTAGACGGTAACGTAGTATTACAAAGGAAAAAAATATATCAAAATGAGCCCTTATAAAGTCATATGAATTTTGATATTGCTAGGTCTTTAGACCTAATATTAATGTTAATGATGATAATGACCGTGTTTGCGCTCAAATGTCTGTAATATATGGGAAAGTCAAAGATTGTCGACGACCAATATCCAATGCGTTGGATAAAAGAAAATACTTTAAAACTTTTATTATTTTTACCACCATTTGTTTTTTTTTTGTTTGGGAGGTGAAGGCTTTTTACGCCCTGAGTGTTGGACTCCCGCTACCGGACTACCAACTAAACACCTCCACTGTCAGCCGAGAACCTAGCCTGGAACTGTTTGTTACATTACTTCGGACTAGGCCTCATTTATTATTGCTTAGCGGTGCCTTCAGGCTAAGGGAAATCCCTCTTTCTGCACGGATAGATAGGAAGGAAGAGAATTGCTGTTACAGAGATCCACCCTCCCTCACCAAGCAATCTATCATGCCCTTCTTTATAAGAAGTACTGTCCGTACGTAATGCGACACACAGTTCCAATTGTCTTTTGATTGCATCATTTTTCCCGTTACATTTTCAGGAGAGAGCACGCCTATTTTCTCCGAGGGATGCGAACGGAGTCTTGTCCATCTGGTACAAGTAAAGAACGTGTGGCAGCTGACGCCCGTCATCCCCGGGCAGAACACGCAAGTTGGGGATGGTGACTTTCCCATCTTATACAGGAAAGACTGAAAATACCCGTGACCACTGAGTAGTTGCGTCAGGTAATAATCAGTCTCACCATGCATTCTGTAGAACCACGGCCCCAAGTCACTAATAAGCCGTGCGGTCCACCTGCCTCACGTTTCGTTTTCCCATATTTGCTGCCACAAGGTTAGGGTCCGTCTCCGTTCCTCTCGGCTGACGGTTTCTCTCGCCAACTCCCCCCTACATAAATATACACGTTTCCATTCGTCTGCAAGTAACTTAATAGGAACCGCCCTCGAGATTACTAGCGCTGCACGTTCAGAGACAGTGCGATATGCAGCCGCTTTCCGCAAAGCCCCTTGCCTATGCACCTGTGCCAGATGCCTTCGATGCGTCTCTTTACTAAGAGCGTCAGCCCAAACCTCGGAGCCATACAAGAGCACTGACTCCATTGCACTCATCAGTAGACGTCTTTTGCTCGAGGTTGGTCCTGGCGTGAGAGGCCATGAGAGTCGATACTCACACAGAAGCCTTATCCACTGACGCTCGAACCTGCTCGAAAAAACTCATCTTCGAGTCAATCATCAAGCCAAGGTATCTGATTGATTCTTTCGACTCGATGATCATTCTCCCACCCGAACTGGAATAACACGAGGGATCCGCTTCTTGGTCAGGACGACGACCTCGGTCTTTTCCAGCGCTAGGCTAAGTCCACGGTCTGCCATCCACTCCCTCACTCGGCGTATTACCGCATCCAGTTTGAGCTGCGTCTGTCCGTCAGTATGTCCGGCGACTAGTACTACTTCGTCATCTGCCTAGCCAACCAGGCGCGACTCCCCCGGTAACTGCAACCTCAAAAGCTCATCGTACGAGACATTCCAGAGGTCCGGGCCCACAATTAAACCTTGCGCCACTCCTGATGTCAAATCAATTTTTCATCGGCCACCAATGTATCATAGATGAGCTTTCGGTTTTTGAGATAGTCCTTCAATATCCGCGTCAGATACCTCGGCACCCTGAAATATTCCAGAGCACGAAGAATATCTACCCATCTAGCAGAGTTGAAGGCATTTCTCACATCGAGTGTTATGAGCAGTACTATTCGTCTCGAGTGGTGATTGTGGGCTTCTGCCTGCTGGACCATCATTAAAGTCACCTTCAATTTCAAAACCTCTCCAATTAAATTGTAACTCTCATATGTATATGTATTTCACAATGAATCATGGTTTAAAGAAAGTCAGTAGGTATGGGGTCGCTCACGATTGCTCTGTCGCTATTTCTTTGATATTCAGTAGATAAAATATTCGTATTTATACTCCGATTGTCAAAAGTTTTTGTAAGGAGAATGAATAAGTATTAAAAATACATAGTTTTCAATATCATTCAAATCCGTTGAGAAACTCAGTCACTAGAGGGCCGCAAATTTTGATTGGAATGGTGTCACTTGGAGCGCTTTTTGCATGAGCGAGCATACCTTATTATTCTCATGGCAAGAAGAATTATTCTTTCTACCATGATCATCAATAAAGTAAAATTATGATTCTAGTGAGAAAAAGTATCCACAACTAAGGCGCAGGGTACTCGTAAAGGCAAAAACTGGAAGAAGGGCTTATTGCCTAGAAAACTACAAGACATATTATAAGAACGTATTTACTGATAAAGATATTACGTACATTTGTTTAGACACACGATAACACGACGACTTTCAAAATTCTGCACTCGCTTGCACGCCCCAATAAAAATTGAGAATATATTTATTTCGTGAGCTCCACATAGTTCCGCCACTGCTGTCAAAGTAGAACTCATGCAGTAGTAAGTAACGGAAGCGCGCGGCTTACCAAATTTCAAATTTTATGGATTTCAGTGGACTTAGAACTTGGAATTGTATGTATTTGGAAAGAATTTTGCTTTTGTATATACATTTTGAAACAATTCGGGTGCTTCAATGCATGCATCTATTTAGCATTTTGCTACCAGAAAATTCAAGATAATTTGCTTCAAACAAACTTTTCGAATACAAATTTTACGTTTCAGAACGGATTAACACTAGAACTACCAGCATTTGTTCTATATCGATTTCTACCAACCGGTCAAAATGACCAGTTCGATGTCTGGTCAGAACAATATTAAACTTAAAACAAAATTTTAAAAGATAAATCTGTTTTTAAGGAAACTAAAATGTATTTCATTTAGAAATTGATGTGTATTCAATAAAGTAAATAAATTTATACAAACAGAAAAAATATTCTACATTCTTTGAAATTATATATTTTGCATATTTTGCATATTTTGCAAATAGACATTTTTTTCACAAAGTGCATTTACCAGAAACATGTTTTTGCAACTTACACAGGCATTATAGGTTTTATTTTCATTGTATAAACCTATTTGACAAGTTTTTCGTATATTAGAACTTTCATGGCTCGCTAAGAGATCGGCGAAACTTCCTGGTTCAGATGAATCTTCATATTTTGTGGAAAGTTCTTCTGCTAATTGGAACAGGAAATCTTTTCTTGACATATTTTCTCCAGTTGTTTCATTATACAAAACCCATGCATTTATTGCTGCTAAGTCAAGAATATTGAAAAAGATGTGAAGAGGCCATCTCCGAGAACCAGACTTCACAGTATCAGTTTCAGGTTAATTTTGTAATTTTCAATTTTGATCGATGTATGTTTCGTACCTAGCACTAGAACCTTTTTCGTTGGTTTACTTTTATATACTGATAATGTAGCATTATTGGTTTTATAAAATGCAGATGAATAAAGAGGTAGTTAATCCTTTTTTTGCTTAACAAATTTCGGTAATTTCCTCTTTTTTGCACGGATAGTTCCGACCAACGTAGTATTTTTCTGCAATAACTTTGATGCCAGTGATAAGCTGGTAAAAAAATTGTCAGTCGTTACATTTCTCCCAGAAAAGGTGAACGGTTCAATTAATTTGAGGACGACAAATTCACTCAAAGGAATTGACGGTGGCTTTGTTTCGTCCTTTCCCAAATAAGGGCACCCATTAACTACATATTTACTTTTGAGATCAGATGCCAACCAAAATTTTATTCCAAACTTGTCGGGTTTGTTTGGTATGTATTGCGTAAATCCGCATCTCGCTTTGGTTGGAAATAATTGCTCGTCAATTGTTATATTCTCTCCAGGTATGTAGCAGTTTTGGCTGTTTTTGATAAATGAATCCCAAACATGTGAGATCATTGCAAACTTGTCATTCTTTAATCTTTGACTTCTCTCATTTTTCTTATCGAACCGTACAAACCGTAAAATATCTGTAAAATTTTTCTGGTCATTATTTTTACAAAAAAAGGTGGTCCCCAATGTTTTGATCATAAATATGATAATTTTAAGTGTTTACCTTCATATGCGCCACGTCCGTATAAAACTGCAAGAAAAGCATTGAACTTTTCATGAGATAGATCCAATTTTTCTCCAAGAACTCGGAAAGCTTCTTGTTCTGTGCATGTTATAACGTGATCTAAAATTTTATGATTAATTATCAATGAAAACGCGCTACTCACAGTAGCGCGCTAACAGTACCCTTTATTATATTTCGTTTGCAAACGTACAGCAAAGCGTACAGCAAACGCTGTAGGCCCAATAACGTTTTTGAAAATTGTGTGCTTTGGTCTCCGTCCTGAAGTGGATCCGGGTTTTATTTCATTCCATATAGTTCCATCAGCAGCGATTTCAGTTACCTGATCGTCACTCTCATCAGAATATGATGGTAATCTTATAGTTGTTCTTCGTCTTCGCATTTTGAGAATATTCTCTCTATCACAATTGGTGTTTGAGGATACATACACTGCATCTTTTTCAAATTGGTCCTCTGAAATATCAGCCCTCTCACGAAAATCTTCCCCAATATTGGAAATGCCTTCACATGTATTTGTTATGTCTTGCAGAAATCTTGGCATTCTCTTTGGATCTTTAGGGATAGTTTTTGGCTGAATAAAAGTACAACTAATTTATTTTTTCATTATAAGAATATTTGTTCACAAGCCACTTACAAAATGATACAGAAATATATTCAAAACAAAAACATCAGCAAATAAATGCAATGTATAAAAATTTCGACTCTACGTAAGAAGCACCAACGAGAGAATGAAATTGCATAGACGCAAAAATACAAAGTATAAGTACAAAGCACAGTATTTTTCTTTTCAGGGAATTCCCCTTATTCAGAGTAAGAAATATGCTTTTGCGTATGTTCAATTTGATGCTACAGTGGAATGAAAAAGCGTAGAAATATTGAACTCTGCTAATATTTTATATACCGGTCAAAATGACCGGTTGGTTTAAATAGGCATACCACATTCTTATCTTTGCAAAATAAAAGCATACAAATCTAACCATTTGCTATATTAGAACTTACATTAATTTAGAAAAATACATAATACTTTTATAAAAACAAAAAAAAATATTTTTTATGGACAAAATTTTATAATGAAATCATGCAACCGGTCATTTTGACCGGTTGGCAGTTCTAGTGTTAAATGTGTTCAAGTCGAGCGTTCAACCCCGCTGGACAGTGCATTGTGCTTAAGTCTCAATACAGTTTCAAAGACGGGTATTCCCCGAGTATTGGCCGCTATGAGTGGAAGAAATTTTATTACTGCGTCAAAACTCCATTTGACTCGAGTCTTGACATCTACATTTGATGAATAAAGTAAGGTGTCATTTTAATTTTGCACCTTCAATTCAATTTTAAAAGTTGTAAATAATCAATCCAAGCTGTTTTGTATTTGTATGTACGCGACCCAATTTGTTCAAAATTTGATTGAAAGAATTTTTCAAGACTTAGAGGCCCCTCCCGGCACAATGTGGCGTAGCACTGTAGAGGCCTATATACTCAACAGTTGATGCATATCTGCCAAAAAGATACTATAAAGATTTAACATTGAAATTTATTGTTTTCCATTTGGGTCTACGAAGCTCCAAAATTAAAACTGCCTCTCATTATGTTACTCAGCATATTTTTAAACTTTTTAAGAATTTGATTTAAAGAACTTCTCATGATTTGGAGGCTCCCCTGGACCGGAGGCTTGGGGTGGACGTCCCCCGCCGCTAGCGGCCCCTACCCTTAGTCCACCAATGTGTTGTCGGCCAAAATTTCGAAATTAATTAAAGGCTGTATTATATCATAAGCAGGTTATCCCTCATTAGTTGCATTTACTAATATCGTGTCTAGCCAGCCATCTATTTGATGACAATGAAATCAATTTAATAACAAACTTATACTCTCAATGCTAACTCCATTAGTTGATTGTTTCATTAATATTTATAACTGGTATTTAAATCATGTGTTCCGAAACACAACTGGAAAGTATTTCCCGGCTTTCAGTTTCGCGTAGTCTACGGTCGTTATACTAACAATAGTTTAGAATGTCCCGAAAACGTAACATCGCTTTATCTACTGCAATAGTTATAACTTTGAGGATATGTGGACTTTTTCCATACATATATGACAAGCGTGAGAAATGCTTTAATATTTCGAAACGATGGTCAATGTATTCGATTATCTTGCAGCTAGCGCTCAGTTCAATTATTCCGTTTTCATCCTACATGATACTACGGTTGCTTCCTAGCTCGCTTCAAACCCCGATTGCCGCGTCTATTTATGCTGATCAGTTTTTAATTTCCCTCGTAGTAGTTTCAACTCTTTTCGGATCAATTTCGAATCGAAATCGAAGCCTGAATATCCTGAATCGCATTGCAAAAGTATACGAGAGACTCAACCATGACTTTGATGGACACGTTGGAAATCGAACTCTAATCAAAATAATCTTTTTAAAAACAATTTTCCCACTTAATCAGTTTGTTGAAATCTACGCAACCATTTCAATGCAGGCTCATGCTACCCTTTTAGAACAAATTGCTGGAATAATGCAAGCGATAAATTCCGCGGTGGTGTTTATTAGCCTAAATGCGTGGAGTTTGAGTTGTCTATCCTTCCGGTCATTGTATGATATGATCAACTACAAAATAAGTCGGCACATGCAAAAGTTGACTAATACAAAAACAGCACAGTTCCCCGGAAGGACCTTTCCCTTTAAGCGTGTTAATGTGTTCAGCAATCTTTTAAGTGGACCAATTGATGACCTCGCTGCATTTCATAGCGCCATTTTCTATCAAATTAGTGAATATAACAAACTCCAAGCCGTGCAGTTGTTATGTTGCATTACATATTTATTCCTTAACAATGTCATAGCCCTCTACAAGTTTTACTTCGTATTTCGGATATCATTCGATATACTCGGTCATAGTTTCGTTATGATTTTCATTATAACGAACCTTTGGAATATAATGGATTTGTTTCTGTTATTTTATGTTTCATCGATTCTCAACGCTGGATCTATTTCGGACAGCTGGTCCATATTATATATGGATTTTGATATCAAGTTTAATGATATCAATTTGGATAGAAGTGTAAGTGAATTATTCTCTGTATTTAAATATTTAACTAAGTTTTTTCAGAGGAAATAATTGAACCTGGCCAATGCAAAGCCTTTGTTAAATGAGCTATCAAATTGTATCAGTACAAACAGAAACTTGATCGAAAACGCGCGACAAGCATCATCTGAACAAAAGGCTTTTGATTTATATACAATTAAAAATATAAAAAATAAATTATAAAATGAAAGGACTAGTCGAACTACGAGGGTGGTCTGAAAAGTAAGGCGGATGGTCACCCAATTGAAATGGGAATTTGTGCATGTTTGCCATGGCTACTGCTGACGTGTCAGATATCGCTCTCCTTTGTGAAACAGGATTTTCTTTTCCTTGAAATGTCCTCGTTTTTCCGCAATTTACGCCTTCAACACTTGCCTACCGTAGTATGCGTAGTATGCTCCTATAATGGCTTTTCTTTTGTGAAGCAAATTGCTTGAGGTAATTCCATTACGATCTGAAAAACCAGTCGCCATCGTTTTGCAGCCGAAAAAACAATTTGTCTTTTTGTTTGAGCTGATTTCGCCTTTGCAGTCCATTGTTTGACGGTATTTTCATTTCGGGGTTATAATGGTGTATCCAAGTGTCTTCTACAGTAAATGGTCCGCGCAAACACTCGGATTTATTGCGCTGCGCCTAAACAGTGTCGGAAATTTTCATTCGAACATGTTTTCGGTTTGACCTGAGCAAAAGTGGCACGCAACGCGCGGACAGCTTTCTGATGCTTGAAGACCCAGATACAATACTGCGTGACGGCGATGCGAGAACGCGATGCGATTCTCGCTCGTCGTCGCGCAACGCATTCAATTTACAATACACGCGATGCCAGGAAGAATAATGTTCATATGACAAATGTCAAATTGGTGACGTTTCAAATGAGATTTCATTAAAATTGTTTTTGATTTTTTTTAAATTTGAATTTGGAATTTTCCTTCCTTTGACGAATAATAGCCTCAATAAGCATGCACGAAATTTTCATTCAAAATTCATTCATAATAACCAAAGTACTTAAAAAGTAATAAAGGGGTTTAAATTTCAAATTTCATTTACGCGCCATAGAGCATCTAACAAACGTCACGCACCTTTTTGCGAGGAATTTTCGTTTTTCCGAATACTTCTCGCCTCGCATCGCAATCATTGTACGTTGTCGTATACAAATGCATGTTACGAAAACTGCTTGACTTGTGCTGCGAGACTCTCGTCGCGCTTTCGCATCGCCGTCTCGTAGTATTGTATTTCGGCCTTAAATGCCCAGATAAATACTGCTAGTCTGCGATACGAGACCGCGACGAAAGTCTCATAGCAAATGTCAACCAGTCTTCGAAACATACGTTTGTATAGGACATCGTACAATAATTGCGTGGCGAGAAATATTCGGAAAATCGAAAATTTCACGGAACGAGGCGTTTTGACGTTTGTAAGATGCTTTATGGGGCTTATATGAAATTTGCAATTCAAACACTTTAATAACTTTGAAAGTACTAGGGTTATTCTGAATGAATTTTGAATGAAAATTTCGTGCATCCTTGTTATGGCTATTATTTGCCAAACGAAAGAATGTTCCAAATTCAAAAATTTTTAAAAATCAAAAATAATTGGAAAAAAATTTCGTTTTTAAACGGTACCAATTCGACATTTGTCATATGAACATTATTCTTCCTAGCATCTCGTGCATAGTAAATTGAATGCTTTGTGTGACGACGAGCGAGAAACGCATCGCCGTCACGCAGTTTTGTATCTGGGCCTTAAGTCTTGATTTAATATGTGACAAACACGTTCACATTGGTAAATGATGTTGCAGTGTTGCCATACACAGAGTGCAACTCACTTTTGATTTGCATAGGCATATTGATTTTCAAAAAAAATTAAAAATAGCACCATATCCATTTTTTTCCATTTCCACAAAAATACTCACATCGACTCACTGTCATGACTACCAACTAAAAGCTACTCGTCCGAAACTTCTCAAAGTTTGGTGAGTAACTGCCAAAAGATTATTGACGAATGCCGCCATCTTTACGTTGTGGTCGGAAACTTATCACATCACTGTCATTATGGAGCAGGCACAATTGCTATTCAAAAATATTTAACCAATCATGAATCTGCCTTCATTAAGTCCCTGTTAGTTATTTTTAACGAATTAATTTTTAGACTATATGAAAGGTATATACGAGGAAGAAAGGCTACCAATAATATACTAGAATAAGTAAAGAGAGTTTGGAAAAACAGTCTGGATATATAATCGGAAATATCTGCTATCCGATGTTCTGAATGATCGAAACTGAGGACAGGCAGAATGAATTATCTGCGATTAACACCTTTCGTCATTCGTCAATTAAATCTGCTTCCTAATTGGAAACAATACTTTATGGCAGAGGGCTAAATATTTCGGAGTGAAGTATCCTCCAAGCGCTCACTTCTTTATATCTTATTATCTCAAACTATCTTTATGCGAAGATTTTATATTGTCCCTTTGGAATTAGTCTTGCGGGCTTATTCACCTCTTTTACTGTCGGTGTATGAGTTACGGATATTCATTACCGTCAACACAAGTGGCATCTACGAGATAAGTTTTTGAAAACGTTACATGGAATAAAATCATAAAATAATCTTTCCAAATCTCTCATCCTGGTGGACTTTTTGATCCTATATTTAGAGGTGCTAAAATCTTGGAATATGTGAAAAACTAGAAATTTCAAATATTAATAAAATATTAATATTTACAAAGAAAGGTTGTTACGGGTTAAGTTTATTTCACCCCCTCCCGAGACTTCCGCGGCACCATCACCACGCGAAACGGACGTTTCGGGTACCCCAAAATTGGGGAAAGATATGAAGCGCACCACGATTCGAGCCACGACGCTGGAAGCAGTGTAAGTAAGAAGAATTCAAATATTAATATAACATTGGATTGTAGTTCTTAGCAATTGTTTTCCAAAAAACGCTATAGTTAAAATATTTTTTTCAACATATATATATTTTGGGAGTAAGTTGCTCCCTTCTTCAGTGTTAAGTGTTTTCTTAACACTTAACACTTAATGAAGCGGTTGCGGCGAAAAAAAGGTTATCGTCCTAGGAGCGGAATGTTTGGTTGGCTGTTAGGGATTGAGGCAATATAAGGGGGAAGCTTGATAGCGGTCTCTCTCTTTTTTTTTTGTCTGGGTCTGGAAAAGGACTAAGGGTGCGAGAAGCGGAGTTCAGACGAGATGAAAGTGAGTGCGAACAAAATTAATAGAACAAGAAGTGGATAGTGGTAAAAGAAAGGTGTAGTGACGGTTTAAGTATAAGAACAGTGAAAGTGAAGGAGGTGTTTAAAAGGGACTAAAGAACAAAGACGGTTTTAGTAAAAGAACAGTGAAAGTGAAGGAGGTGTGTAAAACGGACTAAAGAACAAAGAAAAAAAAGACTACTAAATACTAAAATTATAGTGTGCAGGGGGCCCGTAGCGTAAGTAGGTTAAGCAGTAGCTCTAAGTTCATACAAGTGTGTTTCCATCAGAGAAAGAAAAAAAGATGTTTCCGCTCTATTTCGTTGTTTTTTTTCTCTCTGTTCCAGGTGGTAATTGGCGGCGAGGAGCGGTGCGCTTGAGAGGTGGAGAGCGCGCGTTGAATTGGTCGGTGGTTCCACGGAGGAAGCTACGTGGGGTGGTTGGTGTTTCTCTTGTTTTTTCTTTTATTTTATGTTCCATGGAGTGACGATTCCCCTCCTTTTCTTTGGTGCTGTTTTGGGTTTCCAGAGGTGCGATCCGGCGAGCCGCATTCTCGCTTGGCGGTTCCTTGAGGCTTATGAGGGTAAGCGAGTGGCGCCCACGCCCGTCTTCAGCTCAACCGGGGAAGCGACAACCCAGGGCAGATGAAACCCTGGCTATCGGTAAATTTTGTAACAAGGTGGAAAGAGCTCAAGCTGGTTTCGAACACGCGTCCCTGCCGCTTCTCGTCAGGTGCCAACTCACAGGCCGGGACGCATCAATTGGCACTACCACCTAGCTGGCAGTTTTTCCACCTTTCTTTGTAAATATTCAATTCACTTTCGAGGTATTCGACAAATTTGATCAGAACTTCCGCACCCATGAGTCTTCGCTGAGTTAGCTAGCAAGGGTATTAATCACTTATAAGGTCTAAGTGAAAATGAATAAATTGATCTACCAAAAACTTCTAGAATAGATAAAATATGTCAAAAGCTCTAACGATATTTCCTACATTTATTTTATATATATTTGTAAGAAGGATATAATATAAAATGTTACATTTTAATCAGTCGATCGTTAACAGGAAAAGCCTGAAATGAACAGCTATAAGAATAATGAAATTTTCTTTTCCTCTATAGTCCATTATTTTACACAATCGGTTTAGCGAACTATATTCTTGGAACTATCTTTACAACAGGTTTTGCAAATTCTTTATGTTTTATTAGAACGTTTTTTCACTCACAATTAGTTTTTTCCCGGAGTGGGCAGAAAGCTATGAATGTGCTAGTACTGCATTAAAAATAAAATGGTTGGGAGGGTTATACATTCCTGAATATAGGGCTTCTTTATAACTCAAAACAAATGTTTGACGTTTGATGAAGCGTACCCACTTCTTAGGGAAATGGTGCAGGAACGCGACGTTCACGGTCCTCATGTTAATATAAATGTCATAAATATCAGAGAAGTTTACTCCCAATATTGATGTTATCGAAATCACAATAATAGGAATGGACTGATCTGTCTGATTATTCCCATGCAAATTATGGGTTATCAAGCCAAGCAATAATCGTACACATAGAAAAAAAAAGTTGTTATCCTTCGGTTAATTTCCCGATACAATACGATGCTGATCTTACCGCTTAAAGAATACAAATAGAAATAAATGCAAGTAGCAACGCAAGCGAAAAATCTTTACTATCAAAAAATATCGATGCGAACCAATGATTCTAAATATGAAGATGCATCAGTCAGATCGGGGTAAGCATACAAACTTGGTAAAACTACCTGTAACCTAGACCATTAAGGACTCAAAATTTCAGCCAACCAAATGAATGTCGAAAGTTTTCAATTACCTGCCTCGGAAATTCAGCGGTCGCAAAATGGGAGATGAGAGATCATCATGATTGTATGAACTTCGACAATGGCAGCACTATATTGTATGACAGATGATGGACTAAATCTGTTAAAGTCTTTCTATTGAATGTACGCCGCCATATGTTATAATCAAATGTGTTTGTCAATTAACTTAAGAATAACTATCATTAAACTCGTATTTACAACGTTTGAACACCAATAGCAATAGTACAAAACTAGCAGATGCTTGAGTTATACTGGGTGCAACACATCTCTTATAAATAATATATTCAACCAGGAACTGCCTTATAAATTATGAAACATTTAAAATTACATTTAAAAAGCCTCCATTCTAAGGATATAATTTATTTTGGCTTCTGGACTACCCTTCCGAAGGAATTTAATCCAATTGGATCGCACATAAAATAGAAAATCACAAAATTCTTTAACAAAGATGTTGAATCAATATAAGGTCCAAAATGTTCTTAGTCCTACAAAATCGATTATGAATAACTAAGGAAGATATATTGAAATTGATAAAAATAAAGTAAAATTTTCAACAAATAATCAGGGCGCGACAGCTGTAGCAAAGAATGAAATCGGCCGTAAAATCGTGAATTTTGTTGAGTCGACGTTAATTATAAATGTGTAAGAGCCTTTTATTTGCCATTGCCAATCCTCATCAACTAGAAAGACATTTTCAATAAATAAATTTAGCTTAGTGTAGACTTGATATCAGTATAAGACTATATTTTCTCTATGTTCATTCGGCTAAAGCAAAATGAGTCCGTAGTTGAGCATCTGTCAAAATTGTATGCAATTGACAGGGCTTAATTCTTAAATTAAACCGTTAAATCAATCCTTCAGTATCCAACAGCAGTAAAAATTGATTGATGATAGAGCAAGTAAAGTAATAATTCGTAATTTTATAAGATTGATAACGAAATAATTTTAAAGAGTATTTGAATACTCTGTGTGACTCAAAACAAAACATGAGCTTGAATCATAGCAAGCAATTATTGTAAGACTTGTTACCATAGTTCAGATCACGACATTTTTGTCCATGTCTTCATACAACTTATGAATATGTTTATAAAGGTATTGGTCACTTTGTGTCAATATACCAATATGCCTTTGTGTCAATTTTTGTGATTGCGCACTCAAATTTGGATCTTAATCCTCTCTTAATCTTATACCTTCATGGTTCTTACGCTTTATGCTGGGATGTTAGCATATTGCAGTAATAAGAGTCATAATTGTATTATATTTGTACGTAGAAACTTTAAGAGGATAATTTTTTGCGTCAAAATGGGGGAAAATTTGTCAATCGAAATGAAGTACAACTAATTTTGGTTGAATAACGTTTTATTAGAGTTTTTTCGAAGTGTTAGCGCTGTATGTCCTTGCGTAAATTAAATTAAACACAGAGAAGTTTTTACTGAGGATGTAACAAATTGTTGGTTCGTAACACCATTGCGTATTAAATAGAAATTAAAAACCTAAACGAGTTTCATTTGTCAAAAGTAAAACGATCGTTGAAAAAAGTCAACACAGTTTATAAGAAAGTTAGAAGTCAACAAATATTGCTAAACATATGTTTTTCACTAATATGTTGAGCTTTTATATCACGTTTGTTAAAAGGTGAGGCATTGCCTTGATCTGAGCTCCTCGATGACGGAGTGCATCAGAGAGTATTTGCAAAAAAAGATGGATTGCAATAAGGGCATTATCAGGGCACAATAAGAATCTACATTCCTCCAATGTTTTCTTACAAAATAAGCCCCAAAAACAATGTTTTTCCGAATTTTCTCAGGCTCTTTCAAACGACCTGAGCTCCAAGAATCTAAATATTTAATATTTGGTTTTACGTGGTCATTTTTTCATTATTTACAAATAAAAATATCACCTTTATCTAAAATTGTACAATCACCATCATGTGATAATTCCTTACACATTAATATCATAATCGGATAAGGATCCGAACGCTAGCTTAACATTAGTTAATTAAACTTTTAGCCTGGACTCCGTTTTCTACAGTGTCTCCGCAGTTTATCTTCTGCTCTTCGAAAGTTAACCAAGTATGTTACCGAAAGTAAACCGTTTATTACTTTTCGCTTTTATGATCCTGTATTTTACATCCAAAACTATGGGTCTGATTTCGTACACTTACTGTGCTAAAAAGGAGCAATTCCAGCCCTCTAAACTGGGAACAGTATACGCAATAGCAATAAACATTGTAATTTTAGTGTCAGTTCCATTCTCTGTTCCTGTGATGATTAAATGTATTCCAATCGCAGACAATACATTTTTCGTGAAGAGTTTGTTGGCGCACTGCATTTTAATGTACCTTGTTTTTCTAGCATCCGTTTTCGGAAGGATTATCGCAGACAATCAGTTTCTTAAATCTTTTAATGAAATCCTGATAATTTTCAAGCGTTTATACCAGGACCGTCAAACCAACCTAAATGAAAATCTTTTATTTAAATTAATTTTAGTAAAAACTATCTTCCCCGTCAACCAGTTTGTATCGGCGTATGTGTTCCTTTCGTCACACATGTTCGCTGTTGGCACCCTTTTGGCGCATTTGAGTATGGTGTCTATGTATGGAGTGTTATTTGTAGTGGCAAATGGGATCATCTTGCCAAATATTTCGTTCGATTCGTTTTATCATACAATCAATGGTCGGTTAAAAACGGCTGCAAAAAATATTCGAGCTGAAGAAGAAGTATCTTTGGGAAGGCGAAGAAACTTAGTCCTTGGGCTAGACCATAAACTAAGCCGCGCTGTGGATGAGTGTGCAGCATATCATGCAGTGTTATACGAAAGAGTTCTACAACTAAACGAAATTGTGGCCTTCCAAGCACTTGGGATAATGTTACTCTTATTCCTGAATAATATTTTATCCTTTTTCATGTTCTTCCTTATGCTTCGGACGGCATTTGAGACAGGCTCCTACACTGTATATTTAGCATTCGGCATTCCTACAGCCTGGAACCTCCTTGACATATTTGTTTGGTTTTATGCGGCCTCGGTGGTGCATGATGCTTCGTCAAGGGATGCTCTGGGTTCCTTGCGTTTCGAGTTTGATTTGGTGACATCTAGCATTCATTCATCAAGGAGTGTGAGTATTAGTGCATTCAGGAATTAATAAATTTATTAAAGTTAATTTGTTTTCAATTTGATCGTATAATAACTTTGCAATCTATTTCACAAAGTTATTAATATTTTTAAGTGAGTGGTGGTTTTTTCAATTGTCACTTTGCATGTTATACACACACAATAACATGTTTCAAACCATCTTTTCGCAAAATTCAAATAACAAATGAAGCAAAAATATTTATAAATTCTAGAATTGACGTTCAATGGGATTTTTATATACTACGGTGAATGTATATGTTCACCGTAATCGGAGAGTATTTACTTTCACCAGTGAATGTCGACACATATCTTGCACGTCGATAAAAGATCGAACGTTTCATTACATTCTTGTTCATTCGGGTCCTCACCGGTGTATGTTGAACATCACAGTTATGCTCTCGTGGAGATCCACAAAAGAAGAGGCGATTGGCTCTCTTACGCCAAATCCTTTGTTCTATTGGCTGTGAGTCAGTTTGATACAAGCTTTAATGATGCGAGCAATGTTTTCTTGATTTTTCCGATATTTTTATACTGAATGAATTGCCGACCGTTATTTATACTGAATGGATACTGCAGTTAATTGTGATCTTTTTCTTAAAAAGTTTAATGGACTAATTGCGAGTAAACGCGAAAAAAATTGATTTTATTTTCCTCAAGATAAGTACTTAAAAGTCTTGCTTAAAAAGGTTTCTGCTAAGATTTTGTGCGAAAGACAATTTAAACTTTTTGTCGTTTTAAAAATTTATCGTGAAGGGAAATATGTTGTACCATTAAAACCAACGTTGAACGAACTCATTTTATTATGTTATTATGAGTTACAGAATTACAGAAAAGGTCAAGAAAGGAGAAAACATATGCTTATATAGATGCAAGTTAAATACATGCATAATATAAATATTATTATAATGTAATTGAAATTGCACAAACAGTGTCAAGCGAAACACTAACGAAGTCCTCAGAAACTAAGCTACGTCCTTTGAAACTAAAAGGGCTTAGGAATTAGTGTATCACGTTCTTTTAATATTACATTCAGTGCTCCAGCAATAAAAAATAAATGCTTTGTTAGCCAGGTTTCTATTTATCCTGTCCATGTTATGTCGTGCCGGCCCAGTTGAGCAAGATACTGATGACGTCCAGCATGTGTTCTGATTTGGACACAGATTTGTAACGATCGAAATGCGACACCCCGCTTCGAGGCTCTATTGTTTGCAACGTATTAGACGTTAGCCCCTTTGATAGGAGGATTAATAGTCGATGTGATCCTTTCTTACTTATTATTTTCTTCAGAGACGTTTTATTATCAATCGTGTTTATTTTTGCTTTCGTCCACCCGTTAGTCAAGCCTGGAACATGTTAGATCAAAATTTTTGATTAATTCCATCTTCGAAAAAAAATATTTAACCTAAAAAAATAAAAAGTTTTCCGTTTAATTTTTTTGTTTTTTTATTATTTGTCCGACTTTTCGAAGTCGGCTTTCGACCGTAGTCGTTTGGTCTTCTTCAGCGACAGCTGAAGTCGCTAAAGAGTCGCTGAAGGAGACCGAACGATTATGGTCGACATTCGACTTCGAAAATTCGAACAAAAATAAAATTGCAAATTAAAAGGAAATTTTTTGTATTTTTTATGTTAGACCAGTCGAAGTTCTCTCAACACCGCTTTTAAGCGATGTACTTCTGCTGTTGTGCTACTGCTCAAGCTTTAAGGCAGTGAACAATAAGTAGTGATATTGTCAATTTGACAGAACGTGTACGTTCCCGTCCTAGTTGCTCACTGTTGTATCAGTGGTTCCATTATTCTCATAACCTTTAGTTTGCAGCAAACGACGCTGTATGACTTTGATTTCTATGTTTATATAGCTAGCTTCAGAGCCTTTAGTCTCCGCTTTTAAACCCCACTTTTCGCGTTCTGATGGGCGTTAAAATAGCGTTAGTGTATTTTTTCTAGGTTGCTCTTGTTAGTGTTTCCACCATCTGTGATTATATTTGGTCTGCTTTCCTCAAATTGGACCTATAAAACTTTCTTTACTCTCTTCACTTCAAAGATGATCTATTGAGAATTAAGTGTTTTAGGTACTCTTCATTGCTATATGTCAAACATTGCCTCTTTCATTGTAATTGTGACCTCAATAAACTTTGCCATACCAATAAAATAACTTTGATTTATTGGATATCTTAAGGATACTTGTAAGTAGAAACGTAAACAACTGCTTACCTTTGTAGATACAATTTGTGCCGCATTGTCGCAATCCTCGTTGTCAACACAACCAATAATCATTTTCTTACTCCTGAAAATTTTCAGTCAATCAGGGTATTCGATGTTAGGAACTTAAAGTTGGGCGTATGAAACATGCTCTGCAGTCAGGATTATTTTGTCGCCTCCTATTCTTGCGGCCATCACCGGTATTTAGTTCTCTGTTCTTTACTGAGGATGAATGATTAGATTGATATCCTACATGACTGGACTTTATTCGTTTCTTTTTACGCGACTATTTTAAATTGTATTGCAAGGAATCCTATCTGCTTCGCATCGTATTTCACTTCATCGTATTTCAGGACTTTCAGTCACTTTTCTCTTTTTGTATTCCGATGATAGATACGGTCTATTATTTTTGATCATTTTCTGAGGTCTCTTTATCTTTCCGATGTAGACGAGTACGGTCTAATATTTTCATTGGTTTTTTGGAACCTCAACAGCTCAATAGCTTTTTGTACCTTTTTTTTCTATACTTGTTATGAACTCCTGAAAGATACATAGCTTCGGTGCCTCGCTATTCGGGACGACTTATCCAGGGTGGTCTTTTTCAGTCGATAGCAGACTTCAGGTATACCAGAGACTGTTTGTGGTTGTAGTTCTCAACCAGATAGATGGATATCGGGCTTATCCCACCAAACTATGGTATTTGCCATGATTAGCTGCCAAGATGTTCGGAAAGTACCTTTTTCAGGACAACT
The DNA here is from genome assembly GCA_954870665.1 of Stratiomys singularior. Taxonomy (NCBI): domain Eukaryota; kingdom Metazoa; phylum Arthropoda; class Insecta; order Diptera; family Stratiomyidae; genus Stratiomys; species Stratiomys singularior. The sequence goes on along the minus strand of OX940881.1, from coordinate 26,895,566 downwards.
CACAGCTTGTATAGTTGATCATCCTGCAACTATACGTGACATGGCCGGGGTTCATGGTCACTAACATAAATGCGTCGGTCATAGTGTCTCGGGCCAATCCTGCTTTTCCAGTTTCTTGGTCACTGTTAACCAAATGGATCTGTTTTAGCTGATTGTTAGTCCTCGCTTCAACGGTTAACCTGTGAGATCACTACGCAGCAACACCCCCTTTCTCTAGTTAAGTTGGGTCGCTTGTTGCTCTTTACTGGGACTATGATTTGCGGGCGCATTCTTTTCTCGTTTTTGTTGGTGATTACTTACATTTACACCTTTTCTTTTAACATCCTGGTCAGTATTGCCTACAATCCTGATCAAACTTACAATGTGCAAAATATGTTTACACCAACATAAATTATGATTGGTATGTGAAGTATGCCTGAGAATCGATTTTCGACCGAACGAATCGCTAATTAGCTTTTAAAGGAGAAACCCATCGTAGGACTATCTCATAAATAACACAAATTGAAATTGTAATATAGAGTGCAATTAGGGAATCAATCAATTAAATTAACTAGAAACTGGAAATTTCCACTCATGTTATCGATTAGATACTCTGCGTTTAGTTGTGGATAATTCTTCAGTCCAAAATTCTGTTTTTTTTGTTGGAAATTTGTCATTAGAAAAAAATTTCCATATAATGGAATCCCTATTTGTGTTATATATTATAATTTGTTTTCTCAAATATAAAGTCTCCGTTGTTGATTACAAATGCATGACTAACGTAGGTATAGAAAGCTCCCATCATTAAAACGTTTGATGTGCCTCGCAGTGTCCATATCACAATCAGGTGATTTCGAGGCCTTTTTATCCCGACACTATTAGTTGATTATACCATCAATATTTACACACTTACGTAAACGATGTGTTGAAATGTATGATTCGCTTCAATTGCTCGTTATTCTCCTTTACAATCAGTAGGAGATAGTCTGAACAAGTTTTCCAAATGCGTCAACAAAGTGCTTATCCTTTATTTTCAACATTTATTGCAATCGTTCGAACGTTAAGAATATTCGGACTTTTCCCATATGTTCGTGATTCGTGCACGGGACGTTTCAAAGTTTCTATTGAGTGGACTGTTTATTCTGTTGTAGTCAATGTTATACTTATTGCAGCTATTCCTTTTTCATCCTTTTTAATTATTAATTCAGTTCCACCCTTCGTTCCCAAGCTTTTGGCTGCATCTATTTACACGGATACAATTTTAATATCTCTAATATCCACAGCTGCATTCATCAGCAGACTCAGCAGTCGCAATCGAAGTTTGAACATTCTAAATGAACTTTTGACAGTGTTTGAAAAACTTGGCCGTAATTTCCACACGTCAATCGAAAATGGAATACTACTGAAAATTATTCTAATAAAAACTATTATTCCTCTCAGTCAAATATTAACAATTTATGCCATAATAACCACGCACGTGAACTTGAACTTGATCCAAATGTTGGCCAATATGGTACATGTCCTTAATTATGTTGTGGTTGGCATGACGACTAATGCATGGAGTTTCGGAAATATTTCGTTGCGTTCTCTATTCGATACCATCAACTTTAAATTGAGTCAACACATCTTACAATTGAGCAGGAGCGAGTCGATTCAATTGTCGAAAAGGAAACGCCTCTGGCAACGAGGCATAGTGTGCAACAAGGATTTAAATGCCCCCATCGATGAGCTAGCCGCTCTCAATAGCGCAATTTTTCGCCAGATTGGAGAGTACAATGATCTCCTTGCCCTTCAACTTTTAGGGACTATCACTTTCCTATTCTTAAGCAATGTGATAGAGCTCTATAAATTTTATTTTGCTATTCGGGCGCCATTTGGTACAATTCCTTTGCGATTAATTGTGATTTTAATTGCAATGGCAGTATGGAATTTTTTAGATGCGTTTCTACTGTTTTATGTATCATCAATGGTTAACCAAGGATCTATTCATGGTGGCTGGTCAGTTTTATCCCAACATTTTAACATAACGTACTACGATAGCAATTTGGAGAGAAGTGTAAGTTACATTTTTATTATGAACTAATAAATTAACACAAGCATTAACTAAATTTCGTATTTGCTTAAAAGTGTTTTGTGCTTGTTCTTAATTTTTAAATTTCTAAATTATTTATGTTACATCCAATATTACTGTCAAAGGTTGCTATCAATGTGGACTTTACAGCCCTTTATATAGCCATATAGCCCTTATACAGCCCTTATACTCTTTATCATATCTGAATAACGGTGAAACGAAGACAGTATCGAGTTTAATTGACTTCAAAATGCTTTCGATTTCAGTTAAGATATCACTTTTCCCAATATTACTACAAATCATTCACTCTAGAAGAATGGCAAAGACTAATCACAAATTGAAGGAAGTTTTTAATGGGTGTGGGGAAAATGTGGTGCTGTAACTAAAAATTGGTGAAAATCCAGAGAAACTTGAAAGATATATTCGTATCTATTGATTTCAGTTCATCAATAGATAAAAGGGAACTGATTTTAAAGGCCATGAAGAATTCATGAAGAAGAATGACATGAATGACATGCCTAGAAGAATTCAAATCCAGGCCATTTGAGCTACTTGGAACTAAAAATTTGGCCTAAATCCACGGTTTTCATAGACGGGGTTGAAAGAATGTGTCAACCACGACCTTCAAGATCTGAAAAAAAGTTTCAGTCCCAGGTCCCAATTTTATTCAAGCTATCTGGATTACTGAACCTACCTGGTGAATGCTCGCCGTATATTCTCGCTTCAAAACCATAACCACCACATTTCAGCCAAGGATAGGTGTCTAACCGTGTGCGGGGCTGACAATAACCTGTCATGGGTGTCTTCCATACCCGTGGTTCCCATGGAATAGCCTGTGGTTGTGGTGGAACACGAGATAAAGTAACGAAAAGCAGCCATAGATTGTAGTTTATGTCACCGCGAGAGTTATACGTCAGCCATCAGTTGTTGATTGTACCCGTTTTCGCTCAAACTAGGGTATTACAAACTGGTACTACTACCTGGCAAGCAAAATCAATGATCTACTTTGGCTCTAGACGTCCGAATCTCTATTTCACCAGGATATTCCTAATAAAATAGCATATTGGGTATAGGAATAAGTTTCCGCCGTTTTTTCGACAAAGTTTTTAGTTTATTTCAACATTAAAGAATACAGTAACGTCATTCAAGGTATGCACCATTTGAAGCGATGACCTTTTTCCATCTTTCTGATAGTAGATCGATTCCTCGGCGGAAAAAATCCCCATCCTTCAATTCAATTCAGTCATCGAGCCATTTTTTGATGCCATCATATAAAGTAAATCGTTCTCCAGTGAGGGCAGATAGCCTGGAGCGGATAGAATGGAAATCCGAAGGAGCAATGTCTGGGGAATAAGGCCGGCAGGGCAAGATTACCCAATTCTCATCTACCAACTCATCAAGGAAAAACGGCCAAATCAAAACCGGCTTGGCTACGTATGGCCTTGCATAGTCATGCAGCAAAATCAACTTGTCATGTTTGTCATTCCATTCTGGCCATTTTTCCTTCGGACCTCGATTCAGGTGGATGAGTTGCCGTCGGTACACATACCCAGTGATTGTTTCAGATGGTTTCAAGAGTTCATAATAGATGACGCCACTGTGGTCCTATCAGATGTACACAACTTGACCTTGGAAGCGTGAATATTCCGTTTTGGCGTCGATGGACCTACTTCACCTGGCATTACCCCATGTTTTGGTCGCTTAGGGTTGTCGTAGTACATCCATTTCTCATGCCCTGTTACAATTCGATGCATGAAACCCTTTCTTTTTTGTCGTTGAAGAATCATCTCGCACGTCACCAAACGCCGTTTGATGTCCCCCTCTCTTTTTTTTATCATTCCCATGGCGTGTACGCGCTTACCGATTGTAGAACTGTCAAAATTCAACTCCTGCGAGAATTCTTCTAGGCTTCGACTTGAATCTTCATCCAACAATTGCCGTACTTGTGATCCTTCAAAACTTGTTCGGTGCCACTTCACGATTTTTATCAGTCAAGTCAAAATCACCATTTTTCAAACACCGAAACCACTCTTTGTAAGACATCTGATACAGAGCATGATGACAATAAACATTGAGCATTATACGATAGGTTTCCGCAGCAATTTTCTTGACAATGAAGTAATGAACTAAGACTTCCCGCAAACGCAGCTTTTTCGGTATGAAAGTCGGCATTTTCAACACAAGACAAAAATGGTGTTCACGCTTTGAAGGAATGTCGACTACCGCGTTCATGAGCCTACGTTTACAACTTCCAATTCGAAGAACACTAACATCTCAAAGAAAATCTGTTTACCAATGGCGGAAACTTATTCCCATACCCAGTATAATATAATGATAAAACTTCCCAAGTTATCTCTTCTTTTGCCGCCCTTTGCTTCGCTGTTATCTTACACAAATTAGTGGACCAGGACTTCCTGCTCATTCACTAACCAACGTTGCAGATGTTGTCCGAATGCGCAAAGCTACATGAAGATCCCAATGGGTCCCTTTTTTTCTATTGGCCATTCCAATACTAGCTAAGAACTTTCTTTCATCGTTAATATGGAGGAAGAGCATCGATATTCGAAGCCCTGAAAGTCTGTATAATGTCTATTGTGTTCCTTATCTTCAAATTTAATTAGGATCCTTTAGTGAAGTTAATGAATACTGTCAGAGCTTACTTGTCAATAGCTTCCTGTTAATAGAGCCGACACCTCATTCCTTTCGATCCATATGTGCTTCGGCAGCTACTTATATAAAACAACTCAATTATCTTTTTAGTTTGGTGAGTGCATTCCGATATTCTATAATCATTCGCTTTTCAATTCTAGCGACTGTTGGTCATCTATCGGTAGTTTTTTTCTTTCTGTTCTATGCCTATGCTGAGTCGTGCCTCTTCCAATTTGTCTCAACATCAAAGTCTTCATTCACATAAGAGGCTAGTCATTGACCTAGTTAGCTAGTCCTGACAGGCTAGTGTCATGTCAGAATCAGATTTTACAGTGTCATGTGTCCGATATGCATAAGATGACTGTCCACCAAAATGCTAAGATACTTTGTTTAATGGTGGAACCCAAGCTCGATTCCATTTACAAATTTTGTACAAAGTCAGTGCATTTTATCAAGATCGAATTGTACATCTGTTTCCATGTCATCAGTTATTGACAATTTGAAGAAATCCTGCTTATACCGTGGTGTTAAATGCAGGGATACTATGAGTAGGCGAACCCGGCACTATTACACACTTTCTGATTATGGTTTGATATATCATTCCAGCTTTTGACAATTTAATAAAGACCTTATCTGTGAGACAATTTTAAAACGGAAGTGAGAGACTCTTGTTGTTTTTGTCACCATAAATACGACGGATCACTGGCAAGAGATTCAGCTATCCAAAAAATTAGAATAGAGTTCATCTCCTTTCTTAACAATGCTCATTTTTGACCGCATCGTAACTGATTTTATGGAAAGCACCTTCAAAATCAGCAAATTTTATTTTGATCTTTTGTCTCTTCATGTGTGTATCGAGCTTAAGAAACTTTTACTAATATTCTAATTTACCTATGTTGTCTCTCCGGAAGACCACTCTTGTTAGCTGCTGGGAACCGGCTCAGCCGAGTTTACATATTAAACGAAGCGTGGCTCATCTTTACAAGCTATCATTGACAGCTCTGCCGTTGTGGTGTCAACTGGAACCTTTCTGGTACAATTTTTTAATGTGTAGGTTTTAATTTTGAAAGGATCCAGTCCATTATTATTCTGTCTGATTTACTGAGGTCCTGAAATTATTTACAGCAAATCATTCCAAAGTGTATAGTCAAGCCTACCTTATATATTTGCTCCTGCTAGACTGTAGATAGTTGATCAGCTGTTGGTCGTCCACCTTTATAAAACGTCAGCATACAATTTCCCTAACGTTCTAATATTTTTATTAAAACTTCGAAATGTATACAATGTGCAATATTTAGCCTAGTTCACGTGATAGCCGCTTAAACAAGGATTAATGTCCGTATTTTTTGGTTTTTCTCAGATGCTCCAACTCGAGAAATCAAGTCCACAATCAATTTTGTCCTTTTTTTGAAAAATTCGTAAAATCGAAAAAATCAGTTTCGAAAATTCTGGAAATTTTGTTCTCTACCTAAAATATCCACGAACATATGTGTGAAATTTCCAAAATATCTTTATACCTTCTATGAAGAAGAAATCATTGATAAAAATTTGTTTTTTTGGGAACCCCACCCTTAATTAATATCCAATTGATGTCGTATAAACTTAACACTTTGTTTTACTTTCAATTTTGAATTTCGAATTCAAAATGTTCATTTACAAAAACCAGTCGATCCCAATGTCCCAGCTGCAGTTGCATGAAGTGGTCTTAATAGCTTCGCATGGAGCTATTAGGACCTAATGGACCTAATGCAGTGGTCCTAATAGCTCTCTAAATTGACCCCTTTTAGAGTTCCTTTAGTTGTTCATGATCTTCCTTCCTTCCATCTTAGTTTTTGAAGAGAGACAGATCTATATCTTACCCATTCTACAACTACTGACTTGGTTCTGCTCCTCAGTTCCTTTCAAAAAAGTTCCTTTCCTTTTTCTGTTAGTTCAACTCAGATCTTTTCTATAGGTCCCTACGAGATATTTTGAAGCAACAAACTTCTTACGAAACAGAGCTACGGTTTCAAAGCTATAGAGCTGCAGAGTTGGAGGGCTACATTTCTTTCAGCTTGCTCTTATATACATATAAAATTTAATATAATATAATGAAATATAATAGAATCTTATGTAAAAAGCTACTCACTTTAATGAGCATATATTTATAAGGTATAACGAAATTTGCACTATCCTATACTATCAATCTGCCTTAATTTTGTTGCCATTTTTCTTCTGATCCAGAGATCCTGCCCTTTCGTGGAAGCATTTCTGGGGTAGTTCCGTCAATTTTAGTACAAGACTTCTGCTATGTACGGGCTCAATGGGAAACTAACTGTTTTCGATTCATGTTTGATGAATCCTTGAGCTTCTATTATCGGTTGTTTCTTAATAAGCCTTTACCCTCCTGATTTTGACACGACCACGCCAAGGGTGGTGTCCTCTACAGGTTCGAACAGTCGATTAGTCGGAAAGTCAACAAAATTGAACAGTCTCGAAAAATAGCAATAGATTTTGACTTCCACTCCATTGTCCTCACTTGAGTAGAGATGTGAATACAGATTCTCCAGATAATGATATTTCACTCGAATATTGATCAACCGAAATCCATTGGTCGGTTTGTAGTTGGTTATCATCTGCTTCAGCTGACTGAGTAATCCCATACTTTAACTCCGAAATCTCCATTTATACATCCTATTTCATGTAGTTTTGTTTACAGATATAATTGCATTTGATACGAAATTTGTCAAATCAAGTTCGATTGAGAGTTTATTTAAGGTACTGTCACGACATTTTGTAACGCTATGGTTTTGTAAGATGAACTGTCCATAAACTCGCAACCATTCCATTTTATTTACTGTATTGCAAGATCATGCAATTTAGAGCTGCTAACATAATTAGAAAGAGTTTTCACTTTGACAGTTATCTGACATTTCAAAATCCAATATCCAATTTCACAAATACAATTCTTTTCAGTTTCATCATTGCAGGTCCTACATTGGAATACATCCTACCTTGCGATTTTGTAACGAGGATGATTGAAAGACCATGTCTATATCTCAAAACTAGGGACCAGTTCATTCTTTAGTCTTTCCACTTTCACTTTTCACTTATGAGAGCCCTGAGAATGGTGCATGAGTGCTGAAGGTACGATGCCTCTAGAAAAGACTACATTGTTGTAAAAACTCTCAATAAAAATATAATGTACGAAAGTTGCCTCAAAGCTAATGCACAGTTGGCTGTCATTGAAAATTTTGATTATTCCAGTAATCAAGGGGGTTTCAAAATAATCTACACTATCAATTACTCACGTTATTGGTGCAGAAGTGCTTGAACCATATTAAGTATCTCTGTCTTACTTAGTATCCAAATTGTTCGAAATTCATCCAGCGTAAGCAATCTCACTTCGAAGGGGTTCTAAGGTCTTTCCAAGTCTTTCTTTCGATTCTGAGGAGGAGATCCATGTAAGTATGGCAGACCTGATCGATGCGAAAGATGTAAAATGAAAATGGCGCGTGTTGTGGACCCCATTCTTAAAAGCAATTCATATTCAACGAAAGTCGGGCTTAATAATTTCTTTTAAGGATACTTAGGGCCGCTAATATCCGGTAGAACTCAATTCGCCATGACGATCAAATATCGTAGGGAAAGATAATCATTTCGCTTATTTTTGACTTACTATGTGAAATCCTTTTCTCACTTTCTGAAACTTCTTGTCTCGCCTTGAAGCTGTACAATGCTACGTAATAAGCCTTCTACGCCCTTTTTAAAGGGCTTACGTGGGAGTTCAATAATTTTCAAATAAAGAATTTTTTCACGCTACCTTATGCAAATTATCTTAACTAGTTTCAAAAATGAATAGCCTTTAAACTATGTCAAAAATTATTATTGAAGAATATCGAAAAATTGCCTCTGGTAGCTTTTCAAAAACACGAACGTTCAAAAAATGTATTCGGCATTACAACTTATGCTTGATTTGTCTGAAATAATAAACCCATTTTTTCCGCCTGAGTTTAGTTAAGAACTGAACGAAGGATTTGTAAAAAAAATTGAAATCTGAATTTTTGTCATTGTTGTGTACAAAAAATTCATTGCAAAATTAGTTGCGATAGATGTAGAAGAGTATTCCACATCTCCACTCGATCTATAGGGAAATTTATTTAGAAGAACTGTGCAAAAGTTGGCTGTAATCGGTCTAGTAGTTTTTGAGTTATCCTTTTAACTGACTTCTAAACATTAAAATTCAGTTTTCAGGAAAACATGTTTAAGGTTTAAGAGTGTTTTTTTTTTCAAACATAACGAATCATCGATGGCACCCCCATTTAACAATGTCTTCTTCTACCTACTTCAGTAGCAATGTCCACAGCATCCTTCTGTACTCGTCTGAGACAATTTCCAACTTCTCAAGTCTCAGCTGCAGCTTTTCTATCCGCGATAGCTCGTCTTCGGCCTTTGCATACTTATGGCTGTTTTGTCCAAATTTTATGTCCATGACATAAATGGCGCTACAAAACGTGCTAATCAACTAGTTCGACTATCGGTGAACCAGCTCGTAGTATATTTGGAGGAATTTTCCACATCAGATGGATCAGGCTCTCATTATAGTTTTGAGTAAAACCACCGAAACAACGTTCTTCGCACCTAAACAATGATCTTAGTAATTATATTTGATAGCTGTCAAAACATCACTTGGCAATGGCTTATGATACCTTGTGGCTAGATCGAAATGAGAGCGGAAGAAGTATTGTTGTAATCGAAAAAGACGGTCGAGACAAGTCATGGAGCGAAATTGATTTCATTTGAATACGATTTCGGGCATTTAAGCGCCTCAACTGGTATGGAGGAAGCCCGAGCGAGAGGTGTAATTTTCGACTACTTTGACAAATAAGTTGGGGCGTATCTCACTAATAACGAGATGAATGTTGTCTTCCATATAGTCAAACATTGAAGGCTTGTCGGCGTGGACGAGTGACTTTACGTATCCACACATGAAAAAGGCTAGCAATGTTAAATTATAAGATCTTTCAGGTCAGTTCGCAGGTCCTTCAGGCCAAGTTATGCGCTCATCAAAGGTTCTTTCAATAAGAGGCCATCTTGTGGAAAAGACGACTATTACGGCTAGCATTACGGCGAATCGATCCCGGAACGAGGAACTCATTGATCATGGCTCTATAGCGGTAAATAATAACTGTAATGTTATTCCCAGCAGCAGTTTTTAAGACAGACGAATCGATGAATCTACGAACCCTTCCAAACGAACGGTATTTTGACGACCGCCTGTGGTTACTCATCACTCCAAATTCGACAGTTTTGTTTATTGACGTAGCCATTCAACGAGGAATAATTGTCATCGTCAAACACCATTTTCTTCTGAAATTCGGGATGCGCAGAAATTTGTTCTTGGGCCCAACGACGAATCCTCGTCATGTCCGGTGAACCTTCGGTTTCAATACGTGCACGAGTTGCATTATGTAAGCCCGCAAGCCAGCATTCTTGCGTTAAATCTACCATAATGTGGATGGGTACAGGTTTAATTATTCAGCACGATATTTAATGGATTCACTAGTGGCTTTATAAATACTACGCCCATCAGCTGTTTCAGCTGCCTTTTTTTCTTCCTGATGCACTGAACAACGTCTGAATGGATGCATATTATCAGTGGGAGTAAACATGGTGCGAAAACGATCCATGCATAATCGAATTAATTGTTGTTGAAGACGATTATGTCGGCAATAAAATTGACGGTGTTTGCGATGACTTTCTCGAACAGAATCGGTTTTTATTTTTCTCAAAATAAATCTGGACAGTTTGCCGAATTTTCTTACGCGTCTACCTATTTATGATAAAATGACAAGTCAAACTAACCATAAAACGTCTGACAGCTGTCATATCATACGTGATTTCAATCAAGTAGCATCGTAGTTGTATAAACTTAGCTTTTTTATCGCTAGAAACACCCTTTCAAGGAATTCTTCATAAGTTTTTCAAAACTGAAAAGCAGAAAACATCCGTTATTTTATACTAATTGAAAGTGAGGCGATACTACATTCAAAATTACCGTTTTGCAAAAAGACTTTTAGAAACAGGAACTCTCACCTGTATTTTCCTTTGAATTTGTCACTGAATTTGTGTTTTTTCGGAAGCAGAAACTACGTTTCGAAAATATGAAAGTTTATGTTAATGGTCGCTTCATTTATAAATAAAAATTAAATAGTAATCTACGTGCCAAATAAAGTCCTACTGAGAAATTTGAACTACAAGTTCTGTTAATACTCTTTCGATATACTACAATAGTAATCAAATACAACGACATAAATTTTTCGTTGTTTTTCATAAGTATTGTACACGCTTCGTATACATTATACTCCAAAACATTTGTTTATCATTACTGGATAGTCCAGGAGATATTTTACGAATTTAAGGCTTTCGGACATTTTTGGGTCTGGTTGCTACCTAGAATTTAATCCACGTAAAATAGCCTCGGGGTTTACTTCATAGTCTTTATCTCCGTTGAGGCAATATGCTTTTGATAGACAAGGTGTGTTTTATTTGTTTCCAGAAAACACAATTTTGGACGTCATAGCGTATCTGTGACGCTTCCTTTCAACCTTCACGTAGATAACAAATTACATTCATTAAAGCTCAAATTATTTCTACTTATCAATGAATATCTTCAATAGAAACGTTTTTGTTACTAATGGCATTAAAAGTGAAGCAAATGTTTCATTCCAGCTCGGTCATTTATTAATTCATAGCCATTAAGGAGTAGAATAACACTTTCATAGTCCTTTGAAGCTATCTATTAGCTACTGCGAAGTTAGTCTGGAATCCAATAGTGCCACTGAAGACTTTTTAACTTGTTACTCCTATTTCGTGTTCGGTATCGGTAAAAAGGGATAGTTCTCCTATGTTTCTGAAAGTGGAACGTTTTATAGCATTATCTGGAGCAGCATTGCACATCTCTTCAGTAATAATGGGCATGACATCCTATAGTATCGATCGCAAAACATATTTATTTCGAAATTCGAGTATTTTGTCCATTTACTCAAATATCCTGACTCTCATAATATCGGTGTCATTTCCCTTTCTGTTAGGAAACATAGTTTATAATTTTCCTTTCCAAGTTAACCTCTTATTTACTCAATCTATGTGGATACAATTAGTCTTACTTTATCTGATATACATTGCCTGCTCCTGTTCCCGATTAATAATACGCAAAAGGATGATGGTGATTTTCAATGAAGTCACCACAGTTGCAAAAAAATTGTACACATATCAACCGATGATTGTAGAACATTGCACCTTATTTCGACTAATGTTGTTGAAAACAATGTTGCCAGTCAACCAAATTGTCGCAATGTCTGTAGGGATTTCAATGCAAGCGGTTGACGCCAGGACCACGTATGCTCATTTCAATTTGTTTTATATGTATACTGTATTTTTTTTAATAACGCATTCTTTCACGCTGAGAAACATGTGGTTCCGACAATTCTACAGCACAATTAGTTTAAAGCTACGCAATGTGGTCCTGAAGTTGGAATATCGAAAGCACCAGCCCCTCAACAAGGACAAGAGTATTCCTCGGAGGCTTTTCAATTGTACTTTTGATCTCTGTCAAGAAATCGATGAAGTAGCTGAATTACATGCAACCTTATATCGACTTGTCGAAGATACTGATCTGATTTTCGGAGTGCAAATTCTTGGAATTATAGCATTTTTGTTTATCAACAATATCCTTTCCACGTATCAATTCTATAATATGCTGCAATTATCAGTGAAACGTGAGATTTCGAAAACGTATTTTAGCTTTGGCATAATGGTGATTTGGAATTTAATGGATATATTTGTCCTGTTTTACACTGCATCATTAGTCAATGAAGGATCGATTATGGATGTCGATCATGTCTATGAGTTTGACTCTGTAGAACACGACAACTACATAGAAAGATGCGTAAGTGTACTTTGTAATACATTAATATTTGCTTGAATTTTATATTTTATATCATGTTCTGGATTGCCCAGTGAAACTTCATCCGGTTCATCATTTTATGTCGTCCTGAGTGTCTCGTTACACCGTTTTGCAGAACAGAATCGAGCAGTTTCCATACAAATGCCTATAAAGTGTGCTTCACAGATCATGGAAATTGAGCATTTCCTTGGCTTTTTTTCGAAGTTAATAACGAAAAATTGGTTTTACATAAATTGAATGAAAAGAATATACACTGAATCTTCAGTATAAAATCGCTAAGAGATTTAATTCTGATTTCTAAATCATTTATTATGGAGTTCACTTGTCAACCATTGACGATGAGTTCACTCAAGTCCCAACCCATTTGTAGGCAACTTATTTCATAAAGTCATTACCATGCTTCCATTATTAACAAATAAAATAATAATAAATTTTACGGTTAAGATTTAAAGACTATTTAGCATCCAAATTGGAAGCTCCTGTCTGCAAACGACTTAACAGACAGAGAAATATTCATCAGTTCTGTCATCTTGAGACACTAACCGGGAAGCGCGAGGAGCATTCAAATATGAAGGAGCCTCGTTTCTGAAAGCTTGAAAAACGTGGTGGAAGTATGCGAACTGTCGCGAAGGATCTTAGACATCTCCTCTAGAAAAATTATCTCAAATACCATCAAAATGAACGAAAAAGAAATTCATCCTTCGGCTGGACAATGCATCATAGTAAAGTTTTTAGCGAAGGAAGGCTGAAGCCCTCGGGATCAATTGCGTGCACACGTTAAGGAGATTGTGACGTGCAACAAAACGCGAGTTCATCACTAAACTCCCGAACCGAAAAGTGCTAGTATGGAGTAGAAGAAAAAGGTCGAGCTATGACCATCAAAAATCATAACACCTTTGTCAGCCGAGAAGGTTACGTCAACGTTTTTTTGGGACTTTCAAGGAGTTTTACTCATTAATTTTCTTTCCAATCGTCTCTCAAGAAACGTAGCCTACTTTTGTCGCGTTCTTGACCAGGTCCAAAGAACTCCGTCAGCCCATCACAGACGTCTTGCTTCTGCATGACAATACAAGACCACACACTGCAGTCCTAACAACCCCAATATTCCCTTAAATGCAATAGACTGTGTTTGAACACCCTCCGTACAGCCTCAAACTCTCACCATGTGTTTTCCACATGTTTAGTCGCCCCTAGAGAGGATACTTGGAGGAGAGCGTTTTGCAAACAATCAACAGGTTGCGCACAAACTGTTGGGCCCTACAAAACAAAACAGTTGGGCCATTTTTGATTATATTATGATACTCAATAAAAATGCTCCTTCAAGATAAATGATATTCATTTTTCCTCTCAACAGCGGGAGAAGAAATCACTAACATATATCCTCAGCTCTGAAATGTAAAAATGAACGCACTTTTTTATTAGGAGGACGACCCGAACCTTGCCCCGTCATCCTTTTGGTGGTCAGAACTATATTTAGGAAGCTCCTCTATTCTCTCAGGTAAAGGCGAATACGACTTGACCTACCTTTCGCATGAGATTTCGGATCTTCGAATTTCGGATCTTCGAATAAAACAGGCAGTCGGGAGCTTGTCTCTTAACTTGACTTGAGATACCCGTGGTAATCGAATCAAAATGACTGACCGAATAGTTCAGCTCCCAAGTCATTGATCGGACACACTGCCCACCTGCTTTCTGATTCATTTACGCACTTTTTCTGCTAATGGTCGGACACCCATCGGGACGGATTACTTCTTTTTCATCCGACACTGTTAGTACTTCTTTAGCTCACCCGAAAAACAATAATGGCTATCGATTTCGTGATATCTGACACCTGACAGACTTTGCGTTATCCAGGTACCCGACTCACAAGCATAAATTTCAGTCGAAGCCCGAGAGCAATAAAGCAGAAGTAACTGTAATGCACTGATAAGGAGACTTCTGGTGGTCAAAATTTGTGCATGAGGGTCCAGTATTGACCGAGAGGGATCTCATAGAGACTACAAGCCTGGTCACCTAGCCCAATAGATACTTCAATCTCGTCTATTGATGATCCTATTTGTCCCGAAAAGTTTATCATCCTGTCAATTTCAAGACATTTGACAGTTCGCTAGAGCTAGACGACCATATCTAGAAACTGGATGGGAATGATTCTTGAAAGCCTCATTGCAGGTAATATTACCACCTTTGTGTTTCAATCGCCCACACATATTTTGAGTTGCACTTAGAAGTTGCATCCGATGACTAGAGCAACTTTTTCAACTTCAAAGCCAGCTCATCTAGGAGCTGCAACCACAAATTTTCGTCACAAGTGGCATTCTGTTATCTTGGTCAAAAATGGAAGCTTTTCAACATCTGATGTTACGTGTATTTGCAATCGTCCCTATTTTATTTTTGTGTACACAACAAGCCTCGGATCCCTTAAAGATATTTAAATATCCGCAATCAACACATCAATTTTTTGAATGATTCTTCTAGAATGCCGAGAGCATCCATCCTGCTTACAATTCTAGAAGCAATTCTCACATTGATCATTACCAACCCCTTGGTAAAGGATGTCATCTGTCAACTGTTTCAACTATTTCCATGATGATAATTTTCGGGTCATTCAGCTAACCGCTACTCAACGTTGGATGCCCCAGTGACCCTCGCCTGCTAACTTTTTCAAACATTGGTTGCAACGCTTCAGAGATCATATGCCAAAATTCGTCCCAGTTTCTCATGCCCTTGTCAATCAGTACTAGCTGGTCTTTGAATCAGCATGACTCTGGTAACCAGTTAACACCCCCAAAGTAATGAACCAATTGTGGAACTTAAAGACCATGCTACCAAATTCCGTGATTTTTACTTATTGATGGTACGCATTGCTCTTTTCATACTCTTCAACATTCCATCCATCCATGCATGTTTTATGCTGAAGAGTAGGCAGTTGGTCAAACATTCCCAGATAATAATAACGCTGAACAATTTATCCTTAAGAGTTTATTTGTTTGTTTTCAAATCAACTATGTGATTGTAGCAGGTCTACTATTGGAAAGGACTCTGCCCGAATTTGGTTTCGTAGATCTTGCTTTCTGATCCTTTTGGCAGCCATCAGTACAAATTTCAATTTCACTTCCGTGCGTTAGTTCCCGCACCATTTTTCACACTTTTTCTTTCTGTATTTTTATTTTGTATAGAATACTTGATTGAACTACACACACTCCAAAATTGCCTCCAAAAATATCGCTTGCCTCCAAAATTATCGCTTTCCTCCAAAATGTCGATGTTTCTGGTATGGGAGTTGCTTCTTAGTCAATTTGTGGACTTTGGTTTCATACTTCTGAGTGATAACACTCTGACAATGTATGTATAATAAATTTGAGACGCTCTATTGCAGCTGTTTCCTTCTAGGTACATGTCGTCCTAAACGGTGGCTATACCTGGGCAATCCTATCGTTATATTTCAAGCTGATTTTTTATGGAGATACTCTTTTGCATTGCTCGTTATCTACCATGGCTTCATAGATGAACATTGGTCTCGCTACTACTGTATGGGTCAAAGGATTATTACGGGTTTCAAACCGGGGAATTTTAATATTCTGGGATGAGTGCCATTACGGT
The DNA here is from genome assembly GCA_954870665.1 of Stratiomys singularior. NCBI lineage: Eukaryota > Metazoa > Arthropoda > Insecta > Diptera > Stratiomyidae > Stratiomys > Stratiomys singularior. Next base: position 26,879,319 of record OX940881.1, on the reverse strand, counting down.
TCCTCGACTGATTAATACTATCTATGGAGTCGACGTGACTTTTCTTTCCAAGATTAATTTTTCAGTTTACTTAAAGCGTTTTTCCCATCCACAGACCGCGGTGGGAATGAACCTTTTAAGTATTTTGTACAAAGGATAAGCTCATTAATGTTCCCATCCAAGCGCATAGTTAATGGATGCTCAGTTCAACCATCTAATTTATCTTTAACCATCTATGTAGAAAAACAGTCATCAGCATAAAGACATCGTGAGCGTATGCCATACGTCTTTAGTAATACAATTATACTCTCAGATGTATCCATTGTTGTCAACTTCATGAAAATGATGCCGTTTTCATCAACCGAAATCTTTCCTTACGAGGATGGTCTGAAAAGTTTACGACCTACAATAATGATAGAAGAGATTTTTTCACCATTTTTTATTTTTCTACATAGTACCCTTGTAATTCTACACACTTCTCCCAGCAATCCTCCCATCTCTTTTACTCGTCCCAATAGCACTCGGCAGTTTTCTCTGCAAAAACTGATCACGAAGGTGATTGCCTCCTCATTTAACGAAAATCTCTGTCTGTTTCAAATGAGGGACCAAAAAAATTCGCTTGCTGCTAGATCTCTACTTAAATCTTGATATAATATGTGACAAATACGTTCTTTGGACTTTCTCATAAACTCTGCTTTATCTGTCACTTGAATTCGCGAGTCTTCTAACACCATTTGCTGATCTTTAGCAATATATCAATGTTAGCAATGTTATCCTTAGTAGTTTTAGGTTTTGGAATTCCCGACCGCACATTATCTCTGAAGTTAAAAATCACGGTCGAGTTCAGCCGCTCGAAATTCCACTGTTGTGATTGATTTGCGTTGGCGTATTGCCTTTAATAACAAACCTCTACTCATATTTTTCCATTTTCACAAAAAATACTCACATCGACTAATTTTAACGACGACCAACTAAATACAGCTGTACCAAAATGGCTGTACCTATCTTTTATTGACGAGTGCCGCCATCTTTACGTGTGGTTGAAAACTTTTGAGAACACCTTCGTATGGCAGCCGCTGTGTTAACCATTTGGTACCCATTTGGGCTTCAGATCAATTCAATAACTTCGGATGACCACTTATATACTTCCCATCTTTACATTATTGAAGGTCCTTTCATCTCGATAGAAGCTGCCAAGGTTGTCGCCTTTCATGGCAAGATATCTCTATATTTGCTCCGGCTGATACAAGCGATGTACGTTCATGTTATGCTTAACCCTAGGTAAGTCGATATGACTTACACCTGATTTCGACCCAATTGCACTATTGTTATTTCATATTTTAATTGAGTTTATGAATTTATATTTTAAGACTCACCTAAGGAATGAAATCAATAAATTTATGGGTTTGTATTATTTTTTTTTCTCTTTAAAACAAACAAAAACTTTAATCATTTGGTAAAATCATATATAACGAAACTATATCGGTTTATCTGAATGAAATCTACTTATCTAGTAACATATTTAAATTTCATAAGCAAAACATAAAATATTAAAACAAAAGTCTCAAAGTAGGAACTACATACAGTCTAAACAAGTCAATAATTTATGCTCTCCACAAACCGGCTTTCTACATTTATTGCACCCTGCTTGACTCTTTCTTCTTAGCTTCCACGGACTTTTTTTTCAGCTGGTTCATTTTCGTCTTTTGGTGAGCCATAGTCAACATGCCGTAGAATAATTCCATAGTCCATTTATTTGTCTTTCTACTACATGACATCTGTAAGCACATTTGGTTGAACGAATCAACTCCTCTCTTTGTCCGAGTGTAGAATACCATTATATCGGGTTTTCCGGAGCTAGATATTACGACACCGTCCTCGCCACAGGTTGACAGTACATACACCATCTTTGCAGGTTTTGGTTCATATGACAGTAAAGTTAGCGAGCCATCGTAGCAAAACATGGAGGTTCTGACAGCTGTAGACCTTATATTTTTTGGCTCTTCCGGTATTTTCATTTTCTTTGAGAGCATTGTACCAACTATAGTTAATTTATATGGCTTCTGGAGCAAATGTTTCGCCAGAGGTACGGACGTAAACCAATTATCGCAGGTCATATTCCTACATGACCCATGGATGCTTACGGTTTGCTCCTTCATATAATATTCTCCAAGTGGAAGTTCATTTGTTTCTGTTCCCTCACCTGAATAGGGAATGGCATCGAACATGTATTTTGTCGAACGATCACAGATCATTGGAATTTTTCAGGCTATATTTGTTAGGTTTATTTTATATGTATATGCGGAAGGGATATCGGCCCTTGAATCCCAATAATTGTTCATCGACAGTCACATGAGATCCTAGAGTATAGTTTATTCTACACTTGTAATGAACAAATTCCATATTTTCGCGATGGACGCAAAAACACCTCCACGACGATTAGTATGACGAAGGGATTTGTCATCAAATCGCAGCGATGCTAAGAGAAACACGAATCTATATCTACTCATAATCGATACGTAGCGTGTGGCAGAAAGCGAAACGTCAAACAATTCAACAGTCGTCAGATGATTGTCCTTCATTGCAGATGTCAATGTTAAAATTCCAATAAATGCTCTAATTTCGACAAAATTAGAGTCTCTGGAGGTAGCAGATAAATCATTGTTTCGTTTCCGAGAAATCTCAAAATTAGTCCACATTACGATTTCCTCTATTATTTCCGAAGTAAAAATGTCCATCAAAACAGGGCAATAGTTCCGATAAATACCTAAAAATTCTTGTTGGCCCTCTTCATGTTCGTACAATATTTATAAAAGAAGTTCTTGAATCATTACGCCCCTTTTCTGTAGACCAGCAGTGATTGTTTTCTCCTTTTATGGATATTTGCGGTAAAACGATTATCCAATCTGACATCGAAGTTGAAGGATGCTGTGTTGCTATATTTGGAGAATTTTCGCCTACCTCTGCATCTTCTCCGGAAGTAGCGTCATCCACTAAATTATCCTCGTAATCGCTTTGGAAGTCATCTACACTTAAATTATCCTCTTTTTCACTAAATATATCGACAGTTTCTAGTTCTTCCTCCAAAAATTCTTCTATCTGAAAGTCTTGCAACGCCCAAGACCAAGTCATTGTGTTTTAGAAGAATAATCAACTTTCAAACCTAAAACAAACACAAAATTCAAAACATGTTCAAAATACACAAATTTCACAACGTGGGGTCATTTTGACTCACTATGGTATCATATCCACATCTATGCAACACTAACCTGTAACGAACGTGCACCATTCGAAATCTCTGACCACGAACTGAATTGGCTAGGAAAGACAACGGGATGCATACAGTGTTAGGAAAGAGACAGATAAAAACGTTTCGCGTGTGAGTCGTTTTGACCCACGTTATGTATGCAGGGCTAAGGGACTTTTTTATGCACATTGAGTAGGTGGTCCTATCCCTTCAACATAAAAACTGCCGAAATTTTCAAAAAGCATAGACTTGGAGTTTGCGGCCAAAAAATGCGCTTATGTGAGCCTTAAGCGCTTAAGATACTGCTTATGTGAGCCTTCAGAGTCCAGTTGGAAGGAAGGGTTTCGTAAGTTATATCCTAGCTTCAAACAATTGGTTTGGCAAATGAATGTCTTAGTGAGCAACAACGGAGGATCAGTACTTGTAGGGAAGAGCGGTATTGGGATTTTCAATGGCATATACTTTCAAAGACCAGTGCTCTAGGGCAAGGACTAGTCATTATCTCTAAATTAAATTGGATGAAGTGGAGTATTTAAGGAGTAGATAGACTCGAAATTAGCTTTTCTTTCCTAATTTACCCTTTTTAGTGCATCACTATCAAGGATTAAACTAAGCCTTGAGTTCTTTTTGAGCCTAATTGACCCTTTTTATCGACTGTGAAGGTATTTGAAAGTTTGCAACCTTTTTCCCACGCTGAGGTCGGAGGAAATTTAAGAAGTTTGCTGTCCAACTCATTTTAAATTGACAACTTATTGAAATAACTACTTTAGACAGGATAGAGGTAAGGAATCGCTGATAAGCTCAGTGTAAAACGAGCTTTTTTACGAATCCTTAAAATCGAGCAAATGAATTCCTCATGTTTGATCGTTTGACAGGCTTCGGAATAATTATTAGTGTCAACCATGCCACGTTTTTGGTAAGAGCAACTGTTCCATCACCTTCCAGTGCTTTTAATGTTCATTACTCTTTCGATTCTTTCAGTTCAATTTATTAAATTAATAAATATAAAAATATATGTAATTAACTAATTACTAATAACTTAACTGTCCAAACATTGAATTGAATTGACATCAGTGTGAAACTAGCCATGTCTGTAAATTCGAGGAAAGCGCTCTTGGTCGCACTGAAAATAATATACAACACTTTAAGGGTTTCAGGACTATTCCCTTACTCATACGACAAACAATTGAACCGTTTCAAAACTTCTCGTGCCTATTCTGTGTACATGCTGTCCTCAATGTTGTTCTTCCTAATAACGTTTCCTATTGCTACATATGCAACCCTTAAAACATTTCCAAATATGTTCAGTGACTTTTATTTATCAGTTATATACGCGGATTGGATTATTGTGTTTGTGGTTTTGACGGCGACATTTATTCCTGGTTACAAACACATCAATCGCATTTTAAACTTTATCAACAATGGATTGGCCGTTGGTGAAATGCTGTGCAGTGAAAATTATTCGCAATCAACGAACAAATTGTTCTTAGTGATATTTTTCATAAAATCAATTATTCCTGCAAATCAAATGCTTGCAATTTTCGTTATTGTGACGCATATTACGCCAAACTTCGGCACTACAGTCCTAATTTTAGGATACGGTGTAATAACATTTTCATACGCAAACATTTTTCTTATTATAAACTCACTTAATGTTGCGCTCGTTGTGATATTTTGTTTATATGACGGAGTGAATAGTGAAATGCATAGAACATTGGGCAAACTCCACGAGAGGAATTTCGCACATACGGAAAGGATGAAACGCGGATCGAGTGTAATAAATCCGCGGGATTACCGTACTTGTAATGACTTAGAACTGTGTTCTCTGATACATTCAAAGATTCATTCGTTGGTGCAGGAACTGAATGGATTGGTTCAATTGCAAATCCTTCCGATTCTAGCATTTATGTTTATTATGAACGTTTTAAGCTTGTTTGAATGCTATTTTTTCATCCTGACATTCAAGAATGGAACATTTGACAATAACACAGCCTTTATTATAATCATCACAGCATGGAATATTTTTGATGTTTATGCTTTGTTTTATGCAGCGTCGCTCGTCAACGAAGGATCAATTTGTCGGGCTTGGAGCAGTTTATATCGTCAATTCGATTCTGTTCACTACAATCTTAACTTGGAAAGATGTGTAAGCTCGAAAATAATCACCAATAAATACACTTAAGGTGGTGTAAGACCAATTAAGTTTACCATGCCATTTTTCTTATTTTTATTCTTATTTTAACTCTTAATAAAACTCTTCCACCTTGGCGAAATTTTGGGGCTTTTCGAGGTTGCCATTTATTCAGACGCGTGACAGAGCTACTAAAAGTACCCATTTACTATGTATGATGGACTCCAAAATAACGAAAAAAACTGAGGGTGATGATGTATGTCTGAAGTATGAGGGAACCAAGACCTCATGAGGTCTTCTCGCCGGCAATCAAGCGTCGTATAAGTCCCTAGGGCAGGGAAGAATCAACAGTCATAAGTGAACAGACGCATTATGGCCAACACGCAGGGGCCAACCTCGAGCAAAAGACGTCTACTGATGAGTGTAATGGAGTCAGTGCTCTTGTATGGCTCCGAGGTTTGGGCTGATGCTCTTAATAAAGAGACGTACCGAAGGCGTCTGGCACAGGTGCAGAGGCAAGGAGCTTTACGGATAGCCGCTGCATACCACACTGTCTCTGAACCTGCAGTGCTGGTAATCTCGAGGGTGGTTCCAATTAAATTACTTGCTGACGAACGGAAACGTGTATACTCACGTAGGGGGGAGTCGGCGAGAGAAACCGTCAGCCGAGAGGAACGGAGAAGAACCCTTATCTTATGGCAGCAAACATGGGAAAACGAAACGCGAGGCAGATGGACCACACGGCTGATAAGTGACTTGGGACCGTGGTTCTACAGAATGCATGGTGAGACTGATTATTATCTGACGCAACTACTCAGTGGTCACGGGTATTTTCAGTCTTACCTGTATAAGATGGGAAAGACACCATCCCCAACTTGCGTGTTATGCCCGGGGATGACGGATCACGCATGCCACACGTTCTTTACGTGTAATAGATTTAAAAGACTCCGTTCGCATCTCTCGGAGAAAATTGGCGTAATTTCCCCAGAAAATTTAACGGGAAAAATGATGAAATCAAAGGACAATTGGAACTGTGTGTCGCATTACGTACGGACAGTACTCATTATAAAGAAGGACATAATGGATCGCTTGGCGAGGGAGGGAACATCTATGTAACGCAATATTATAGTTACTAATTGCAATTCCTTCCTATCCATCCGTGAAGAGAGATTTCTCTTAGCCTGAAGACATCGCTAAGCGATGATTAATGAGGCCTAGTCCGAAGTAATGTGACAAACAGTTCCAGGCTAGGTTCTCGGTGTGACAGGGGAGGTGTTTAGTCGGTAGTCCGGTAGCGGGGGAGTCCGACACTCAGGGCGTAAATAGCCTTCACCTCCCAAACAAAAAAAAAAAAAAAAAGTGAACAGACAACCGAGACCAGCATATTCACCCGCAGAGCAAAACTGCAGCGGACTCCGCCTCAAACAGTATCTAAGCCCTATGCAGAGCTGCGAGAAGACAACGGATAAACAACCTTCCATTTACTCACCATTGTCGTGCAGTGCATTTGTAAGGAAGGTTCAATTCCAAAATACTCCTCCCGTTTAGGTTTCTCCTGCCATGGGCATAGCGCAGTAGAAGTGTGGGGAAGTGGAACTGTCAACACCAAGTGTCATTCCCCAAAGACTGTTAGAAGTCACATATGGACCTCTGTGAAAAGTGGAAAAATTATGCTCAGCAACCCTAAGAGCCCCTAAATAACAACCGGCTGAAATCTTCACCTAAGCAAGAGCTAGCTACGAAAAAATAGCCATAGGCAGCAGTGAAGAGGCTTCAAATTGACCGTGAACAGACAAACAGTAGTGAACAGATAAATGCACTCCTTAAAATAAAGAGAAACGTAAAAAGGACCAAAAGAATGTTGATAAGGATATGAAAAGTGACTGGCAAATACAAGGACCCGGTCGATTAGATTCAACACTACTGCCACACGTGGCTAAGAGAAGAGAACGTGTTGAAAGAGCTCAAGATAGTTATCGAAAATATAAATTGCTGCATTTAAAACATTACTCCCTTCGTAAAAGGCAAAAGGTCGGCATGCAGTCCACTAAAGCTCAATGTTAGAAAAAGAATAAAGTAACCAGAGACAGCAGGGTTCTGATAGGAGACAGACGCCGACTTGCACCCAGAATACTTCAAATCGCAACTGAAGGCTGCGAAGAAGGTGCACCAAGAGCACGCCCGAAGAGCACGAATGTCAAAATTCAATACGATGTGACCAGACTCAAGTAACATAGGGATGCTCTACTGATTAAGCCGGCGGACTGGAGGGTTTCCGTTGACGTCCCCAAAGAAATGAGGGAGAACATGGGTCCCACAAAAATAGGAGCCTGCATACGTACGGAATGACTGGCTAGTAAAGACGGTATCTTAGTGAAACTCAGGTGGGCTTCTTTGAGATCACCGTCAAGGGCCTCCTTGGACTTACAGCTGCTATCTCGACACCATAGCGAGTGGCTTCTTTACAAATGAGATGCACGTACTGTATTGTGGAGCTCAAAGGAGCGGAAAAGGCCTTTAGGCAAAATATTCCTATGGGAGATAGCTTTAGGGAAGGGTTAACGCCTATCAACCCTAGAAGGCAAAAGGTCGCAATAGAGGACGTACCAGAGAAAAACGTAGCGCAACTCCAGGCCAAGTAGAAAATCGAAATCGACTAAATCGTAGCGTAACTGCCCAGAACTTACTTGACCAAGAAGGTTGTGGCTTGTACGCAATTCTACTAGAACCATTAAGCAATTTTTTTTCAAGATTTGCTCCTCTTTTTATTTATATGTCGAGCCAAAGGGCTCCTTATCATGCAGCTTCTCTTGTCTGGGCACAAAAAAGTGGTTTTCAGCAGTCATCCACGAGGCTATGTTCGGAGGTTGGGGTCGTGAGCTTCAGAATTCATGCTCACCATTTCCGTGACAAAATACTTACTTTCTCTTTCACCCTCCATTTATGACCAAAGGTACGTAAGAATGCAAGGCGAACGTCACATTTGAGATGCTGAGCGGGGAGGAACTTTGCCAACGGAGATTGGCGTGTTTCGTCTGCGATTATGAGGAAAACCCATCATTCGTTTCCATCTAAGCCATCATTCGTTTCCATCTGGAATCAAGATAAAGCATTAATTATTCATCCACCTCTTCACTCACCAACAATAAGGATCCGTCTTTTGGTATTCAAGATTATGTCTTCAGATTCATCTATCAATCTGTGAAAATATGGCATTTTCTTTTCGGGCGTATGAAAGACTTTGAGAAATGGAACTTGAAACAGGACATTTTGCACGCCTAGATGGCGATAGTGCCAGGTATGTTTCTGCAACAACATGCCTTCTCCCTTTTGCAATGTTCAGATATTAATAGGAGGTTACAACCTTTCTCCCTCGTAACCTGGTTATGCAAGTCCTGCGCGGCTATGCTATGGAGCAGGTTAATTTATAGGGCTGGGTCGAGAGCATGCCTATTGCCTTCCTTTTGCCTGCCAAATTCCAGCTAATTTTCACTTCAAGTGACTTAAGGCCGATCTTCAAACTTTAGATCTTTAGTTCTACACAAGATGAAGCGTGCTGCATTTTAAAGAAATATACCCAATGTTAAGGCGATTGTTGCAGCGAGTCAGTCGCCCCCTTTGGGGAAAATCTGCAAACTACCCAGTCAATTTGAATTTTATCTTTGAGCAGGAGTTGCACAGCGTCTTTCAATTCTGTGAAACAATCTATGCGCGAGGTAAGACAGTTGTGAAACCTAAGAGATCTTTGGTCGCACTCTTGAAGAAGCCTTTGTTGATATTGCCCCAAGTTTCACGAGAAGCTAACCTGTTTGCCTAGCGCAGACGTATCATTCGCAAACATCCTGTTTTACGGGTTCTACATTTTCCTTGCTTTATCTATGAAGATGTTGACATATGTCCTCCCGTCTGTCGACTTTATAAGTCAAGCATCTCTACAATACTTGCGCCTTTTGTGTTAAGCATTGCACAGAATTCAACAAATTCATACATTTCAAACTAAAGTTTGGTCATTCTTTTATTCTTCACATGTTGTACCTTCTTGGCAGCCGTTTTCGGATCGAAGTGATCGTCGATTTCCTATTGAGGCGGGGGGAGGGGCATCTACCGTCTACCACCGCTTCACTCCTATCCTTGATTGGGCTATAGAGAACTAGGTACTAACTTTTTACCATTTGCACAGGGAGTGATACTTCCTGTCATTGCTGCGACATTGGTCAGCTCTCTAGCCTCATCCTTTGGCCTTTGCCACTGTTGATAATACCGCATAATTCTGTCAATCAGTTGCTTGAGTTGCTTTTGTTTTTTCGCACTTTGAGCATCATTCCTTTTAGTTTTCAAGACCACCCTGTTAGTGGGGTTTGCACGGACTCGGATGAAATTTTCGACCTAATCAACTAGCCGGCCTTGTATATGTTAAATATCATCATCTCCACTGGCAAACCTGCCGTGTGTATGCTTGCACATATGGTTACTGCAAATACCACTTCGTACAAGGTATCCAATTAACAATGGAAAAGATACCTCACCTCAATTGATCTGGTAGTCTTTGATACAGTCTCCAGTGTTTACAGTCCAACTTTCTGCGCTTAGGCAGGATAACTTCCGAAATATTACTTCTTTCCTTCTAGCAAATGCCTTCCACGCCTGTAGATGAATTTACTGCCCACTTTTCGTTACAAGATTGCGGCTAGTGTCGGACAAATACAGGAGAAGTAAGCAATTATTTCTTGGCCAAAAATGACGGCTAGTCCAAAATTCTTGCTTCCCAATGGGCTTCCCTCTTATGAAAATTTTGTGCGATCTTATATATTGAATATCACTTCAAGTCCAATTCGTTTCCTGGATTACCAGTATGTTTAATTTATATTGGCTGACCCGTTGTAAAAGGTCCTTAACATCGCCGGAGTTAATCAGTAATCTCACATCCCAGGATTCAATACTATAATCCTTTTTCCGGTTACGAGGACGTTGCGGTGGATCCAATCCTCTCTGAGCCACTACTGCTGGTTTCGAAACAACGGGCCCAACCGTCACTCAACCTTCGCTCCGGGGCATGGGTTTTACTTTGATTCCGTTATCAGGAATACTATCAGGAATACTCGCTTTCAACAGCTTACGTTCTTACAAAAGAGGATTAAGTAGGATTCGGTAGCAGTGCTGTAGGTATATTTACAGTTATTGGCATTTCTCGGGATTGAATGTCCCATCTCTTGGGAACCTATAACCCCATGATCATTTGCTACCATTTATTTGTGAGATCTGGGATGAGGAATTATGGAAGATGTGGGTAAGGGAAAAACGAGGATCACTCTTCTTCCTCAGCAGGGCTTGGAATCGTGTGTAGTGGACCGTCTATTGTCGTACTAGGTATTAGATAAGCGAATTTTTAAATTATTTGACACCTTTGTTCCAGGTTGGGACTCAGTATAAGCTTGTCGAATTTATCACCACTTTGACAATCCGGATTTCATTCTTTATATTTAGCTATAGTTTTTTGTGTAACAGGAAGAATCATGATAGAGCCATCTTAAAAGCCTTCGCGCTAATGCATTTCATGTGACTCTTCGAAGTTGGCTACTTGTCTAATAGCATAAAAGGTATGAGACGATGTTCTATATACCGTGGGATATTATATCTTATGAAATCTAATAGTCTACACCGAAGCTGTCTAGGTTTGCGTTTTCTGCTGAATCACATGTATTTGGTTTCGCAAAGGGTCGTTTTAATTTTCCATAAAATTAAAATAGATACAACTGGATAAAACAGGATAAAACTGATACATTTTTCCTAAGTTTTCTGTTTATAGATTTCGAGTAATGTTATTGGGATCGATGCGAGAATTGTAGACGCGAGTTTCATCACTGACTGTTCTCATTGGAAGAGATGTCGGAATGCTAGATGTTAAATAGTATTGGACTCAGACAAGAGCCTTTAGGAACGCCAGCAAACATATTTTTGCTAGAAGGGGAGTTCCCTCGTACTTTCACTTGGTGCCCTGTATCGTTTGAGAAATACTTAATCCTTAATACTTAATTTTAAAAACGTAAATGTAATTAAATGTAAGTAAAACGTTGGTGCCAGGTAGTATCGAAAGCTGTCTGTATATCTAGTGTTACCATACGGACGGATGAATTTTCATTGAAAGCAGCTTTGATACACTGTGTTACAAAGTAACGTTGTTGCTTGGTCGAAATTACTATGTCTAGCACCAAATTGGAAATTCGACAGAATGTTGTTACTTTCACAAAGTTTTAGCAAGTTATTTTTATTCATTTTTTGTATTAATTTTTCGAGAAGTTTTCCGAGGGTGGGTAGCGGTTTACTTAGTTTAGCCTGGTTAGGATAGTTAGGGTGGTTAAGCGATAACTGGTCTATAGTTTTTGGGCAAGATTAGATCTTTCCTGGGTTGTAGAGTACATAAAACAGCTGTATGTTCCCACAAGGTATATGAAGGTAAGACGCACACATCAAAAAGGAGACTTATAAATACCATTCTAGTTAAGAACTTTGCTGTGCAGTCTACATTTCCCAGATGCTTTCCTGGTTTTAACCGTCCTTCGTAAGTTTCTAGGAGTTTCTACTTAGGAGATTTAATTAAAGCCTGCGGGGGAATGCTTGAAACACTTGAGACTGTTTTCCAGGGTTTATCTACTCAAATTTCGGTGAAATCGTTCCGCATTCTATCTAATATGTCATGGAATCTATGGAACTCTTCAGTCAGACTTTTTGCTTTTCCTTCGCTTGAGAAAATTTATGTCCTTTATCACTTTCCAGAGGGCGGGGGGGTAATAAGGAAAAATTTATCCTTTTATGAATTTTGTTCAGGTTGCAAAGTTAACGAGAATTGTAATCAAGGCTTAGTATATCGTAGAGAATCGTAATCAGGGCGAGTACATATTCCACGATTTGTTTAATGGCGTCTAGGTGTACACTTACTTCTCACTCAGAGGAAGTAAGAAGGGATGCGCCATGTCTAGTGGATCAGCTCGTTCATTCCTTTCCAAACTCCTAAATTGGGGATCCTGGAGCACAGCCACTGCAAACCGACTGCTCATAGAAGCGAACTCCTCTCGATACTTCCTAACAATTTAAGAGGGAGCAATAACTCAGCTTAGATCCTTTATAGGTGTTTTTCCTATCCGTGGAAAAAGTAACACGTCTCTTATATGTGAACAATAAATCGTTCAGTATATCACACATTTTTTGAATGACCAGTACCTCCGGTTAGAAGAGCATTTGGGCAGTAAATGCAAGAGCCTTTTATAACTTAATTAGAGTGCTCGAGGTATTTTTATTTTCTTTTCTCCTAATCATTCCATAATTCAAAAATTATTCGGTAATGTAACAACATCATCGGTTATTTACTGATACATGCGCATGGTTTCAATTAGTTAATTAAACTTTACAAATGGAATGAGGCCCTTCGCTCGGGAATGATATCGAATGGCCTTCACTTAAATATCCTTTTCTTGCGTTGTGACAATCTACATCCAAAATTTTCGATGTTCTCAAAAGTGGAATTTATAATCGTCCTATCTGGTGCTACACTGCTAATATTTTCACTGGTTTTAGGCTTAGCATCATTTACTCCGAAGAAAAATAAAAAGGCGGTCGAAGTGTCTAAAGTTGGAATAGTGTATTCCTTTCTTTTGAATTTGATAATTTCGGTCTTCGGTCCGTTTTTTCTTCCTCTTTTAGTTGATTTCAACCCATTTCCAGTTAACTCTCTGTTCATCCAAACCATGTGGGTTCAGTGCATTATGCTTTATCTTATATACATAATGTGCGTCAGTTCAAGGCTTTTGATTAATAAAAGGATAGTCCAAATTTTTAATGAGGTTCTAATGATCACCAGCAAACTGTACAAACGCCGACAATTGAACGTAGAGCATCGTACACTATTCAGGATAATGTTTTTTAAAACAGTGCTACCAGTGAATCAACTTGCAACTATTTCCATGGCGATTTCAATACAAATAAAGGACACTTCATTCATATTTGCAATCTTCAATATGTTAATAATGTATAGTGTACTTATTGTAGTTGCTCATTCGTTTATCATGAGGAATATGTGGTTTCGACAGTTTTATATGACACTTAATTTTAAATTCCGTTATGTGATCCTGAAATTAAGGTACCGAAGTATGCAAAACAATCAGAATGCAAAGAATTCTTCTCGGAAAACTCTAAACTGCAACTTTGATATACGTAGGGAAATCGATGAAGTGGCCGAACTCCACGCAACCATGTATCGCCTAGTGGAGGAAACGGATACAATTTTCGGGATTCAAATGATTGGTGTTATTGCGTTTTTGTTCTTTAACAACATCTTACCACTATATCAATTTTACAATATGACGCAATCAGCATTGAGATATGGACTATCTAAATCGTACTTATATTTTGGAATTCTAATATCGTGGAATCTCATGGATATATTCATGTTGTTCTATACTGCATCACTTGTCAGTGAAGGATCAATTCAAGATTCGAACCATTTGCACGAATTGGATAGTGTCAGTTATGACCATCATATTAACAGATGCGTAAGTGAAAAAATTAAAATCAATATTTTGAAATTTTGGTTTCTTTTTCAAATGAGATCACTTCGCAACAAGTTATTCTGTATCTTAGCATTGTCCTCCCTTGATTACTTTGAGAACGCATTGTGACTCTCGTGGCCTATCTTCAGGTCGATGTGGATAAATATCCTCTTCGTCAGTGGAAATTCAGTTCATCAGTGTTAAGGAGTCAGTTTACTTTTTCTCCAAGGCTGCTCTTGTCACCAATGACTAGGAAAGTCTAATGGACCGACAATTGACCACTGACTGAGTCGCGATAGTTAGTTGTCTTTATAAAAGTCCCTGAAAATCAGCAAAAGTTGACAGTGCTTCAAAAGATGCATTTTAAGCATAGATCGTACTGCAGTGAAGATTCAAAAATCTCGATGACTGCTTATTTTTTCCTTTCCGTAACCTACAAAGCAAATCAAAGCAAAGGAAATCACCTCCTGGCCTTTAAAACCTTAATTCAAATACGCAAACTCTTTTAAAGGCTCTTATTATATGTGTACAGTATACAGCGAACTGGACATGTAAGAAAAATCAAGCTCAAGGAGTATCGGCTCTCAATCTCCTCATTGCCAATACTGGATTAGTGCTCTTGTATGGCTAAACAATTTATGACGTTATTTAAGGACTCTCTAGCATCTGGTGCCGTGTGCCAGGTTATCCCCGACCCGGCAGTGTTTGTTAACGCAAGAGAGGTTCCTATAGTGCTTTCACCTGTGGAATAAAGGAAGATACATATACGGAGAGGGAGGAATTGGAGAAAAAGACTATGACCCGAAGGTAGCGAAGAAAACCCTTACCTTTTTCGGGGAAAAATTGGTAAACGTAAGGCATAGATGATCCGTATATCTCACCTGTTACTTGGGGGCAGAATTCAGACGAGGGTGGCGTGAGACTGTGTAGTATCAATTGTATCTGCTCAGTTGGCACTAATTTTATAGTCACAAGGTCTGCTTATTGCTTATTTTACCCAGGAATCGGAGACGTGTACTGGACCACCTTCTTATGTAATAAATGGTCCAGGATTAGACCAAGATTTTCAGTCTATGGAACTATATGTCACAACAAGTGTTGACTCTTCCCTCATAAACATTGCTAAGCTGTTCACTTTCATTTATTCCACTCTGTTTGAAAATTTCTAAATGACGGTTTTTGAACGCTTCAACAGCTTCTTCGGGCGTGGAACAAGAAAAATTCGCTGGATACCAAACCAGAACTGTATCAACTAATCGAATTTACGAGGGTGAGTCTAATATAAACCGGACTTTTGTCTTTATGAGTCTCAGAATTTTCCGGGCAGTCTAGTTTGGTGGGGAGTCTTAGGTTGGTTTGATAAGAGAAGATCTTCCAGTTGATCAGTAGCAATCATGAGTGAGCAAGTGGTTCCTTTGTCCATTGAGCAACGTATTATTATTCTCATTCCAAGTACCAGAATATCTGATGCGGATAGTTCGAAATTACCTGAAGGATTGCAGCCTGAGTTACAAAACGGTGCAAGGTCGACTGAGGATGCTAGTCACATCAGGTGTGGCCCAAGGCTCCATCCTCGGTCTGGACATGTGGAACGTCTCCTAGGACGGACTGCTTAGACTTGCACTGCCGGAGGAGTCGCGACTGATCAGCTATGCAGATGATGTTGCAGCGCAATTAAGACTAAAAATGCTAATGCGGGTAGAGAGCTGGAATTAGAATTAGAGAAAACTGAAGTGGTCTTCCTGACCAAGAAGAGGATCCCCATAGATCCAAATGGTCCAAGTCGGGGACACATTAGCAGAGTAAAAACTATCAGTTAAGTATCTGTGCTTGCTGATAGACTCTAAGCTGAGTTTCTCGGAGCAAATCAAGGCAAAGAAGGCCGCAGCAGTGATCTCGGCAATCAGTCGACTAATGACCAATCATAGGGGACCAAGTCCAACAAAAATGTGACTGCTGATGAGAGTCGTGCAATCTACGCTTCTATATGTAGCAGACATATGGAGTGAAGCTCTCAACAAGGAACTGCATCGAAAACGGAAGGCACAGGTGCAGAGACGAGGAACACTGCGGATTGCATTAGCATACCGGACAGTCTCTAAGTCAGTGGTGTTGGTAATTGCAGGGGTGATGCCCATCGCTCTCCTTGCTAGAGAGCGTAAAAAAAGCTACCTCCGAAGACACGAGGGTAATAAAGAAATAGTTGCTCGCGATGAAAGACGATGCACTCTCGACGAATGACAACAATCATGGGAACGTGAGCTAAAAGCAAGATGAACAGAGCAGCTCATCAACGATTTGAGATCGTGGCTCTGTCAAACGGATGGTGAGATTGACTTCTACCTGACCCAGGTACTGAGCGGACACGGCTGTTTTCAGTCTTACCTGCACAAGATAGGTAAGTCACGGTCTCCTGATTGAATATTCTGCATTGGTGTGAAGGATGACGCCTGTCATACTTTCTTTTCATGCAGAAGGTGCAGGAGTGGGAGAGCTCCGTTCAGATGGCCTTACCGAAGAGATGCTGAAATCAGTTGATAGATGGAATTAAGTGGCACATTACGCTCGGGCAATTCTAGCCACAAAAAAGGCATAGTTGATCGGCTGGAGGCGTCAAGGATGGAGGGTTTCCTTCTCTAGGAATCCTCCTACTCGTCTTTCGCTCCCCGCTGGAGAAAAAATCCCTGTAACCCCAAGCCGCCAAAAGATGTAAAATTGGGAGGCCTAGCCCGAAGTAATGTGTCAAACAGTTCCAGGCTAGGCGCTCCGGTTGACAGGGAAGGTGTTCAGTCGGTAGTCCAGTAGGTCAGTTGCGCCACTGGGAGTCCGACACTCAGGGCGTAGGTAGCCACCTCCCTACCTAAAAGAAAAACCTTTTATTATTAAATTTTTAACAAATGAGGACGTTTCACCATCGAATATTTTGGCTAGGTTGAAGGTTTGTTGACAATCCGCTTTCACGGACATAAGGCTAGAATTGTGACTGCTTGATTGGGCTAGAAAATTTAAAAATTGACGAGAGAGTGTAGTAAATGAAGCTGACGATCGAAACCCAAGATCGAGTGTAATTGTTGACAATATTCGAGCGGTTCGAAATCTAATCGAGGGTGAACGCCAATTCACTATTGATAAAATCGCTTCAGAAGTGGGTCAGCAAAACCCGCATATAGAAAGAAAAGAAGGAAAAATCCCATCAGAGAGGTCATTCTCCTCCATGACAATGCCTGACCTCACACAGCTGCATTGACAAATGATAAATTAATTGAGCTGCATTGAGAGACCCTGGAGCTCCCTCCCTATAGCCCAGACTTGTCCCCATGCGGCTATTTTTTGTTTGGTCCCATGAAAGAAACATTGAGAGGCGAAAATCGCTTTGAAGCGATTGAAGAAGTTGAGTAGCCCGTGCGCAACTGGTTGACAACACAACCTCAAACTTTCTATGAACAAGGTGATGTGGTAGCATCAGAGTCATCACTTCGATTTTTTGCGGTACCTGTTTCGAGTTATGGTTGTTCCAGTACCCATCCCATCGCACTTGACGGAGCGCTCAGACTGTCCGAAAAAGGGTATCACGACTCGTGCGTCGCCAATCCGACGCATCTCTGCAGAATTATGCAACCTCAAAAACTCGTACTATGAGGCGTTTCGTAGTTCAGCGCCTAGAATGGAATCCTTTCCGACTTCTGAAGCATGTCCACCACTCAATATCAATCAATATGTCTACCGTAAAGGATATTCTGATCTCTCGGAGTATCATTCAAAATTCTCATCAAATAATATCCTAATTTGAAGGTATTAGGTCTACCTGAAAGTTCTGTCCGGTTGTGTCACTTCAAGTTTTCAATGCTGGCTTGGCACATATATGACTGTCTCACTTTATCATTGCATTCACCAACATGTACACTCTTAAAAAAATGAAACAAAGATGTGTCATGTCATTATTAAGTGAGACGCGATCGCGCAAACATGGGTACTGAGAAAGTTCATTCATGCCACTGTGTTTTGAACGCATTCCAACAAGGAAGAAAAGCTACGGAAGTGTGTCAAAATTTATTGAAAGTTTTTGGTGCAAATGCAATTTGTCATAGAACGTGCAGAATATAGTTTGAGAAATTCGAAGCTTGTGATTTCGACCTTAGTGACAAGCCGCTTACAGAACGGCCATTTTTGATCTATGACCACATTATCAAGACTATGATAGAGCAATATTCCTTTTTGACAACATCGGAGATTGCAGGGAAGCTGAGTTCAACTCAACGAACCATTTCCGACCATATTCAGAAGCTGGAATTTATTTATAAATAGTCTAGATGGGTGCCTCATCATATAGAGAACCTTTTGTGGACCGGATAATTTTGAGACATCGTGACGAAAAGAGCACATTGTTGACTGACAGCACTTATGACAAGCGTCCATCTTGCTGAGTTGAAAGCGTTCCTCAAAACTAGAAATTTTTCCAGTTGGGCGCCTAAATTTAATTTTATATTGGAATTTCCATTGTGCTAATAAATATTTTTATTATTTCATTTCAGATTGAGCTGTATACATACCAACTTATATTTAAAGAAGTCAAACTTAATGCTACAGGACTTTTTGTCATGGATAGAAGTATGATCGTTTCTTTGTTATCTGCGACGGCAACATACCTGATATTCTTGATACAATTTGATATAGGATTTTCTAACGAACCTTCAAAACCAACACCTACTGTCATAGCACCGTCAACAACGACTTTAATGTGAAGCACTTAAATTTATTACGTTGTTAAATAATTTTTAAATGACTAATTAAGTTTATTGTGTCTTTATTAAATTAATTTGAAATATGAAATCACTTTAATATCTTCTTCTTTTTTCTCATTCAAATGTTTAGACAGATAAGCAAAGATAGGGACACCTTTTTCTACACTGCGTCCTGCAAAGTCAAACACTACGTTTCACTTAAAATCTTTCCGAAAACAGATTCATAGGCCTACTATTATGATCGCAGCTCTACAATTCTAAATTACGCCAAATATTGTTGTGATTTTTTTTCTTTGGCAACCATGAAATCTCCATGGCACAAATGTCATTACCGAAAAGCGTGATTGTCTGTGCATTTTATCAAATTCAAATGAAAACTACTAAGAAAATTATTTTCCTCGTTATTTCAATCGGGCTTGGGACCGGCTTAGTTGAAATTATGATGCTATTGGCAACAGCAGCCACCCGCATTCTCTGTCAAATTTGATGTTTTGCTCATAAGAACGAGTAAAATATAAACACATCAAAAACTTTCTTGGTTGATCACTTACCCCTCACTTACTCTCACCATAAACACTTCGCGAATTTCACAATTCTCTTTGCACAGTTCTTAAAGCGCGATAAATAAGCTTTTTCCCGAAAAATCGCTAATTTTTTCCGACCCTATCCGTGCTCGGCCAACCAAAGTCCCAAACATCCATACAAACCGTCACGACGAGAAGGCCTACTTAGAGCCATGTGTGTATGGGTTCGAGTGGAGACTTCTGAACCCATTTTTACGTACGGGCCCGTCCTGCTCTGCGCATATTTTAGTTAGCGACTTTTCCATTCGTTCACTCAGCAGAAACCAATATAGAACACGTTCAGCTTCTTATTTTAAAAATTCAGAGTATCTATATTACATAACAAAGTCTTTTTGAACTATGGACTTTTCAGGCATGGATCAAGAAAGTTACCTAGACTACATAGAAGCTATATAAAGCATTAACACTCCCGAACGTCTCAGAGGTAGAAACACCACAAGTCGATTTATATTTATATTACAATTTTCCACGAAATCATTGAGAAGGGTAATCTTGTTTCTCTCCAAAATGAGAGGAAATTTACCAACTCAATTATAAATCCACCTATTTTGATTGAATAACATTACATCGGAAGATTTTTGGAAGTATTAATGGTACATGTTCTGATGATTTGATCTAGGTTTTTATGCATTGAGTGTATCCCGGCATTTGCTTGTCACAAAAGTAAACTGCCCGACGTTTAGCTTGTGCTGAGGTGTCAAAAACCTTGACAAGGTCTGATTTCAAATTTTATTTTCTATGTTACTGCTGTAGACTAGTGTAGACTTTCAATAATTTATGTAAATCAATCACCATAATATAGCATCATAGGAGTATTATTCACACCTTGTTGCGATCACGCTGCCGCGGTCGTAGACATTTATATGGCAGTGATCTCATGTTCCCCCAGGTGGCATACTGAGGCCGGCTAGGCTCAGCTGGTCGGGGTCGTTCGGGGAAGATCACTGCCCGTGCTGGGCCACCTAATTCAGAATCACAACATTACAAATTGGAGGGGAATAAGGGATAAGGACGAAGGAGAGATGGCTTGGAGAAATGAAAAAAAAATTTTTACTTTACTTCATTTTTTTTTTTATTAAAATAACAAACAAAACAAGAAAAAGAAAAAAAAATATCATGAAAAAAATAAAGGAAACAAAGAGAATTTTTAAATTTAAATCTATAAAAAAAAAGGAAGAAAGAACAAAATAAAGAAAAATTCCAAAAAAAAAATACTATACCAATAAAAATACCACCACCAAACCCGATCGGGTACGGTTCACAGCATGCTATATATTAAGTGCAGTTATAAAAATAAATATAATAAATTGCCTATTCTATTTTTCCGATTTTTTTTTGATTTTTTTATTTTTCTGATGATGTTTTCCATATTTTCTCGTCGCATACGATGACCAACTATTCCTCGTTCAGAGAAAGCCTTTCACGATGAGTGCAATTCAAAATAAAAGTTTAATCGTACCGAGTAGATTTTCGCTGGATTTTCAATTTAAGCTTATTCAGATAAGATTTTCATTTAATGTAAAATGTCTTTTATAGGTTTTGTTACAAAATCACATAAGCACCATATATTTCCTTTTTCCCTTTTTCTTGTTTTTTTTTTATGGAGTATCCTTTAAAAAACATTTTTCTCACTGTCACCTCTCAGCATTTCACGCCTTTATCTAACTCTACTATTTTCAAATGTTTAATTTAATTGGCTTCCAATGGAAGCAACGAATTCATATTTCACTTTCACAATTTTTCAAATGGTACTCTTGGGCACAGAGATTTTGTTTGGTATTTTCGTTTCAAAATTCACTTGTTTAAATCTTGTGCCCTTAACGAATAAAACAAAAATGTTATTTTTTTTTTTTTTTTTTTTTTGTAACGAGATCTAGCCAAAACCGATTTCAATAATTCCACACCAACTTGACCACCCACTCTCTTCACTTTCCCAAACCAAACACCTCAACTCCGAATTTCCTTATCACACAATCCAAATTTGAATAAGCGAATCTGTGCTCAGATTTCCGGTAAATTTTATCGTTCTGGTCGCAAAACTAGCTCTTCATAAAAAAAAACAAACGATTTTCCTCAAATTTCGTCCGAAAAAAAACGTTCACGACACCTTTCATCGGACCGAATTTTTCACAACTCCCGCCTATCGACCACACTCAATCAGCACCATCCAGCAACTCCTCCATCATCCAGCAAATCCCCATCACCGCCAACCCGCTGTCGTCTCCGGTACATCATCCCGCTGTCGACAACTGTCCCTCACCGGCTCGCGGATGTTAACCTTTCACCCTTCGGTCAGGGTCAACTTCCCCAGGGCAATTGGATTAAGATATTAATTGCCCTGAAAAAGAGGAACTAACAAAAGGTTAAAAGATTACTACCCACGATGGATTCGAACTCAGAAGTCGGGGTTCCACAACCTGAATCGGATCCACTATGCCCAGAGTCACCTGATGAATGTTATTTTATAACAAAGAACAGGCATCTCCGTCGCCACTCGCGATGTTGACGTCGGGTAATTAAAGGCAGGGATTGTTGTTGGTAGAATCCAGCATATTTGAATTATATGAAATTCAAATATATTGGATTGTGTACCAACTATTTGGAGTGGATACTGGGATGAATATTGTGAGGATCAAGGTGAAAAGGAACATGACATGTGAAAGGAAAAGGTGAAGATGGGATAAATGAACAAGGAATGACGTCAACTTGCGTACCTTGCTACGTAGAAAAATAGCGAAGCAGCAGTGGTCGCAACAACCTACAAGTTCATAAGCTTACGAACTAAATATCATTTAATCTTCTTTCCGAGTTTAAGGTAGCGTCGTTTTGACAAATGTCAGGCGAAACAGTTCAAACAAGTTCCAAGTAACTGTCAAGATGGTATCAGGCCAACGAATAAACTCAATAAACCGGCGACAATTTTGAAAATTCAGCAAATATTGACTGACTTATATCAGTTACAAATATTCAATGAAGCAGATTTTAATAACATTTCAAAAATGGCGGTCTATCATATTTTGGTCGAAATTTGGGCTAGAAAATTATACACAATAATATACACAAAATAAAAATATACACAATGTTGGTGTTATTACAACACACTGTGTTTAATTGATGTTGTGAGAGTGTTTTAATTGAGTAAATTACGCCGTTGTCGCGTCGTGGCGCTACAGCCCTTATTGGGCTTCTCGGACCCGTATCTGATGTCTCTAATAATCTCTGTCCATACCCGTGTCACCCTATTTTAAAATCCGAATAGCAGTTGATTGTCTTCGAGTCCACATTTTCTGGGGTTATCATACTAGTGGTCATGTTTCCTGGCCGACATACCAGCGCATCCTAAGTGATTACTTCTCGCACTACTGTTGTATATATCTACCGGTTGCTTTTGGATTTGATACCCCAAGTTTTATCCAATAGTCCTACTTAACAAGAAAACCTGTAGCTATAGCTCTCCGTCAGATTTCTCCAATGTGCGGAGTTTAAGTTAACATACTATCCAAGGTTACTCCTAGGAATTCTAGCTTGTTTAAAAATCTTATAAGACTTCAATAGTCGAAGGGGAAAATGCTTTCGGTTGTAGGCAGTTTGTGTAGAGCAGAAGCTCCGTTTTATCAGCAAATATTGACAAAACTGTCACCACTTGAAATAAAGTGAGAGTACGGTTTGCATCAGTCCTGACATGGTTCCCTATGATATTTCACCAATCAGTATGACGATGTGGTAAGGATGTGCGGTCATTCTGAACCCCTTCCTGTTTAGATCTTCAACGATTTGATTAATTCTGAACACCTATGCACGTGATAATACTATAGCACCCTGTGATGTACCCCCTTCGTCAGTTTTAAAAGGTTGCACCTATTTTCTTTTTTATTTAAGTCTTCCTGTTAGTTATTAGCATCTTGATACATTTGATATGATAAGGAGCTATTTCATGCCCTGGACGACATTTACGATTTCAGGATATTTTTCAGTTTTTTCAACTTTTCAATTTTTCAATTTTTCAACTTTTCATTTCCAGGATATCGCTGCCAGTGAAAGCTACCAATATGTTATTTTTAATGGCAAGGTTCCTCTATATTTAGCTCACTACTACTTGTACTGATACTAGTACTTCTACTACTACTTCTACGACTGCTACTTCTACTACTACCGCTAATACTACTACTTCTGCTACTAGTGCGAGTACTTCTACTACTACTTCTGCTACTACTACTACCACTACTACTACATCTACTTCTACTAATACTACTGCTACTACTACTACTACTTCTACTACTACTACTACTATTACTACTACTACTACTACTACTACTACTACTACTACTACTACTGCTACTACTACTACTACTACTACTACTACTATTACTTCTACCACGCTCACTACATATAGTGTCGTCAGACTTCTACATATAGAGTTAAACGTCCTGGGTGATCTTCCGTTGTCTTCACAGTCCTTGATATGTATCCACCGATTGGCGTTTCAGGATCTATTGCATATCAGACGATAAGGTTATAGGTCGGTAATCCATAGCTGGCTATTACCGGCTTTGGAATAAAAATAATTTTATACTCTACTCTAAAAAGATATATCCTTAGGATAGAAAGGTTCTGTATAATTTCACAAGGTCCTTATTATGAGATAGCCGCTTGCATGAGCATTATCGAGTTCACATTGTCGGTTCTAAGTAAAATGCATGGCCCATAGGTGTTGATATCCCATACGACCATTTCTCTTTTTGCCATTTTTCCGAAAAAAATCCATTTCCCTACTGTGCCCCTTTTTTTCATTTTTCACAAAGGGGGCACAGTAGGGGAACAGCGAAAGTGAATCATTTGGTTTCTTCATCTTTTGAGCCCTAGAAGTGTTGGTTTATAATAGGTGTATAAATATGAAATGTGGATTTTTTCTGGTTGAAATATGCATTTATTTGAATAACAGAACGAATGAATTCAATAATTAAAGTATTGGCCATCGTTAACTACGACTTTTTCCCATCTTTCTGTCAATTGATGGATTCCGTCCCAGTACCACTTCTCATTTTTTGAGGCTAACCACTCATCAAGCCAATTTTTAACTTCTTCGTAAGAATGGAAGTGCTGTTCCGAAAGTCCGTGCTGCATCGATCGAAACAAGTAGCAGTCAGAAGGAGCCAAGTCTGGCGAATACGGCGGGTGGGGCATAACTTTCCAATTAATGTTTACCAAGTAGTTCTGGACAGGTATTGCAACATGTGACTTTATCATGTCTTTGGTGAAATTCTGGTCTTGTTTCTTTAAGTGCGTGGTTCAATTTGATCAGTTGTTGTCGGTAACGTTGGCCAGTAATTGTCTCACCAGGTTTCAGCAGTTCGTAATACAAAGATCCCTTACTATCCCACCAAATACACAGCAAAGTCTTCTTTCCATGAAAATTTCGGACTGGTTGGGATATTGATGACTGGACTAGGTCTACCCATGATTTTTTCCGCTTTTTTCGACAATTTTCAGAATTGTCGAAATAAATCCACTTTTCATTGCAAGTAACAATCTGATGCAAAAAGCCTTTTCTTTTCTGTCTGGCAAGTAAAATTTCACAAATGGTTTTTCGCCTTTCGATGTCTCTTTCTTTCAATTGATACGGCACCCATTTTCCAGCTTTTTGGATCTTTCCCATGGTTTTTAAACGTTGTGAAATGGCTGCCTGAGTCACTTCCAACGCTTCTGCCAACTGTTTTTCAGTTCGTGTGTTGTCTTCATGCAATAATGCTTGCAAATCTGTATCGTCGAATTTTTTCGGTGGTTTTCCACGGTCCTTGTTGCTGAAATCGAAATCGTCACATTTAAATAATTGAAACCATCGTTCACAAGTGACTTGGCTTAGGGCATGTTCACCATATGCTTCCACTAACAATCGATAAGTTTCTGCTTCCGTTTTCTTCAAATGAAAGAAGGTTATTAGACTTCCCTGCAAACCCTCTTTTTCTGACGCGAAATTCGACATTTTTGAAGCGAAAAAAAATATGTTGTTTGTACAAACAAAACTTATGACATACTGGAATTTGTTGACAGATGTTTACCCACCAAAATGCCATATTAGTTATCCCCGACACAAACAAAATGTAATGGTTATGCCATCTGTTAGTAAAATCCGCATTTCATATTTATACACCTAATAATTATAGCCCGTAGATAGGTCTTCTTCAAAATCATCAAAAGATAATTTTCGCACTACTTGTTCATCATTGATACGAAGCAAGCCTGTTTCCATAGTAAAACAAGCCAATGTGATTTTGGGAGAGGCATATCCGCAAACCGTTCGTCTGAACAAGGAAATATATAACACCCTCACAACCGGCATAGAATCACGGATGAAGAAAATGTTGTTCCGTCCTCCCATGTCCCGAACTGTAAGGCAGCATGTGAATAACACGTGAAGTGAATAACATGTGTTTATTAACATGTGTAATCTGAATATTGAGCAAAATTACCTAAAATGGGATTCGGACACTAACGCTTATGTTTTTAATATTCAGGAAGAAACACATTGTGACAGCAATACATTTTAAAAATAATTTCATAGCAAGCTATTTTGGTAGTTCAAAACAAACAGAATAACTGTAGAAGTCTTAGAAGTCCTGCAGAAGAAGAACTTGAGAATAAAAAAGAATGGTCCAAAAAGCAGCAAGCACAAAGTACCAACGATTTTTATTAGGAACACATATAAACTTTTTTAAAGGTGGCCGAAGGAAACCCAGAAATTGAAACCAAAATACGACGAAAATGGTTGTGAGCGCTTTGAATTATGTCATGAAGAGATTGAGAAGGACATCGTTGAAAAACCTTTCAGAAAATGCCAATTAAAAAAACACACACTACTTCTTAAAATACAGAAAAAAGGTTGATATTATATAATGGCGTAACTAGTAAATAGCGCCCGCATTTTAGAGGGTAGTCACATCGAAAGCAATGCAAACACCGCACATAGTAAATAAGGCGAGCTTTGCAAGATAGAGAGCTTGTTCATTGACAGACGTAGATAAGTTTAAAGATAACAATTGCTATCTTTCAGTGCTTATGTGTATGTAAGTATGTCAGAATAATGTTTTGATGGTTCAGGTGTGCGGCCTTTTTGCCTCGAAAACTTTAAATTTCTAGCAATTGAAACACACAACTCACTTTAAAATTGTCTTTGAATTTTATTGAGTCACTGAAATAAATTTCACAAATACTTCCCATAATTAAACTATCACTTTGACACTATTTAACTGTCGCACTACTCTTAACACGCACTATCGCTTTTCACTTATTCAAAAATACTGCTACTCGTCACCGTCTGCTGCAGTCGCTTATATACTTGATCCAACCATTACGGAATCTTCTCATACCGTCTACAGAGATCATTCTCCAGTTCACGCTCCAAATCATTTGCACTTGCATTGCCATATTTCGTATCGCAATGCACTTACATAATGGGTTTTCCCCTTCGAGAATGATCCATGTATTTGTTATGGTTATTGTTTTGCATCTTGCATTTTGGGCAACTACAGTGATGCGTGACATTATTCGAACAGGTAACAATAATTTATCCGTTGTTAAAACATGTTCTATAGGAGTCATTGGGTATCAATGCAAAATTTAAAAGAATGTTAGTGCGCATCTCTCCCCATCTTCGTCATTATGTACATATACTAAAGAGTTCCGCTTACAAATTCGATTGCTTCTGGCAAATTTGAGTCGAATACCGTTAGATTATGAGTTTTTCGAAATGTTTCAAGTACCTAACCAAAGCGTAACCACTGAAAAACACTGGCACTTGGGAAAGGCATTACAATGAAAGAGATAAAATACATCATGTAACGAATAAAGCGAGCTTTATAAGATAGAGAGCTTAAATTTTTAATCGTTCATAATTAAGGAAAGAAATGCGGAAGAAGAAAAAAAAAATATTCTAGAAAGATATATTAATTGAATGATTAAATTATTGATTGAATGAAGAAGTTAGATACAATGGAAATGGTATGAAATTCAATTTGAATCATTGCCCGTTCGTTTTTCAACAAGAGCACATAGTTTGCTTGTTAGTCCTGTCACAAAACAAGCGTTCCTCAGACCATCATACTAATAGCAGCCACATTATCAAATTGTATTGAAGTATTGATCTAATACATAGCGGAAAATGTAATTAATTAAAAGTGAGAAGGATTATGCGCCCCAAAGCGATTCCAATAAATGTATTTCTTCAATGTTTTGAAAATTTTAGTCACCATGAGTGCGTTTGTGAAGTGGTCGTTCAAGTTCTTGTACATAATTGCCAAAGTAAGTGGCCTGTTGCCTTACAAATGGAATCGTATTGAAAATAAACTTGAGTCCTCTCGGCGTGGAACAGCTTATTGTTTTGTTATCAATAGTGTGATCCTGATTTTGATGCCAGTTTCGTTCGTAAACTCGCTTCGGAATTTCCCAATAGAACTTCATGGAATTCATAAGATCTCGATGTACCTGAGCATGGCTCTGCTCTGTACGATAGGACTCGTGACATTTACGGCTCCTCTCGTTTATCCTCTTCGAACGATGATGGCTGTTAACGCTGCATTTGCTTTGATACGCAATCTTCATATCAACGACAAGCCAATGTGGTTCCAAGGATTATTCTTCCGTTTGATTCTCTGCAAGTGTATCGTTCCCATATATCAACTTGCAGTTACTTTCAATCTCCTTTCCACCATGCACGCTGCCAAAACTTATTGGAATATCGTTGCAGAAGGAATGGTAGCGCTGGCTTTTGGGAATGTTACTTTCCTATTCAATACGTTCATCATGTCAATGTTAGTTTTACGTGGCTGTTATGATACTCTTAATGATCGCCTAGAATCGTTGACGGCTAGCTTAAGGATCAACCGAAATGACGACAATAATAGAAAAGGCCGACACAAAGATCGAGCTCAACAGAACTATAACATATCAATAGCAAAGCTAAAGGCTCTCTCGAGGACTCAAGGAGAGATTAGTTCTCTGGCGCTCGATATTAATAAGATTGCACAATTTTACTTGCTGTGCTTACTCACACATATGTTCGTGAACAACATCATAAATTTGTATGTATTCTGGTTCACAATAGGGTATTTCGAAATATCGGCGCATGTAATTACATTTGCGAGCTTTTGTGTGATGATATTTTGGAATTTATTGGACATTTTTATATTATTCTATTGCGTATCACTGGTCAACGAGGGATCAGTTGTCAGAGGATGGAAGAGTCTGTGTAAGCAATTCGAGATGGTTAATATACACACCTGTATAGATCGAATGGTAAGTCTGTTATTTCATATCTTATTTATCAAAAAGAACAGTATGTTGCAACATGGAGTCCTTCCAGCATCGCCCTACATTATTTGCTCAGAGCTAACTATCCCTGGTTACATTGAAGTTCTCAGAATCGTAGTTTCCCGCCTCACAAGTTTAGAAACAACATAAAAGCCCTCTAATAACCATACAGTTATCATCCTATTGTACCCTCCAAACGTTATTCTTGCTCCTTGTAAACTATAATATCCATCCAATATAATCCATTACACATCTTGATTAGTCATCCTTACAAGCGTTTTACCCGTTTTTTACAAGCATTGTACCCACTTACAAGCGGGTACAATGGCCCTTATTGAAATTTTATACCCCAACCACGCGGATATTTTTAAACTAACATCCCTTAAATCAATATTTACGAGTTGTCTGTGTAAAGCAATTTTTTTTTTTCAAAACGAGATTATCCATGGATGTAATCAAAAAATTATTTGTTTGTATTTGGAACTGTGTCCCATCATTTCCCTTCTCTTTGGTTTTACTCGGTTTCCTCCACGGACACATTTTGCCGATGTGTCGTCATCGGCGTATTCTTGCGGTCTGGAGTTACTAACAAATGATGAAGAATACTTTCATTGAGGTATTTTTACACATGATAAATAAAGTAGGGCAAAGCGGGGCATTCCCACTCATCTACGTTGCACACTTTAAAAGCTCTCGATTTTACAAAGCTCGCTTTATTTCTACTTCATCCATAGGGCATCCGTAGGGTGAGCACTTTTGAGAACGTCCCACAAAGTGCCTAGGCTTTGTCAGAAGGCAACATATTCAATTGAATCGACCATGTACTGATCCAATAAATAAGTGCCTGAAGCATTCTTGACGCTCCGTACATTTTAAGAAGCGAACCATGCCTCGGATCGCTATTTAGTCAAATTAAACCTAGTACATAAATATCTTCTTATAAAAATTCGCTATTGTGAATGTCCGAAAGGCGATGTGGCTTTAAATGACTTTGATGTGACTTTAAAATATTAATTTGGCTTCGATCCTAGGAAATAATAGTGATAGAAGTATAGCAGAAGTATTAGCAGGACATATTTGCAGACCCAAACGAAATCATTGGTTCGACAATGCACGTCAGGATGCGTCAGACCGGAAAATCAGATGTATATCGAATAATTTAATAAGTACCAATAAAATGCGGGGATCCTACGAGAATCTCCGGTGAGTTGAGAAATATGCAGCTCAACAAAAAAGTAAAAAAAATTGACGAAAATTTCTCGAGCAATAGACCTACGTGTAGATAAGCGTGAGCATGTTTAGTTTAGGAACACATTTCCCAAATACGAAAACAGCAGTGCGATCCGATTTGGAGATTTCCAAATCTCCCCGATCCTACCAACGCTGAAACAAGATCAGACATAGTCAATGCATTATATGAGATTCTTTTCGCATTGCCAATGTTGCGAAAACTAAATTCTGTCATTAAGACCTGGAAAAATTACAAAATGTCAGGCATCGATTAGATAGAAATAAAATACGGTCGCATCCAAACTCAAACTGTCTTGCAAATAAGAGGAGATGCTTCAGGAATTGAGCTGATTCATCATAATCCCTGTCCACAAAATAGGATGCAAACGTTCTTGGGAAAACTATCATATCAGCGCATATCACTACTCTATTCAGCATTAAAAAGTTTTTATAAGGATGGTAGCATCACCTTCAACGTCAAACAAATGTCAAGATAATATCAAGGAGTTTTCGAGGGTAAAAGGCGACCAAAAGTTTATGTTCTAGGAAATCCCAGTGACATGCTAAAAGGTGGTTTCCCATCGATGTCCAATAAATTGTAGTAGAACTGGTGTTGAACTTGGTTTTTTCCTTACGTTTCGCTAGCACGAGTGGCGAGCTTCTCAGAAGTCTGTCTATTTCCAATGCTGGATGTAGACGATTTCTCCTGCGCAGGTTGTATTTATACTGCTGGAGGAGGGGGGGGCGTAGCTTGTCCTTCTTCGGATTGTTCCACTATGGTTCGTTCGGCTTCGGTGGATCTCGGCATATCTAATGGCATTACTCGGGCGTGTCTGAGGATTGCGTGTCCAGATCTGGTTGAGCCTGAGGGTCACCTCCTTTTTGTTGAAATTATTGGGATGTTTATGGATTTCGATGGCTTCCCTAACCAGCCTAGCAATGGCCGACGATTTCACATAGTGAAGGATGCCTGTGAAGATTGTAGCTCGCATGTAAGACGTTCTTCTCATTGTTGCAAATTCTTAAGGCCATCTTCATGCACTGGATAACGTAGTTCCAAACACAAAGCGGTGTTAAGGCCTGTGCTTTGCTTTGCTAGTCTGCTGTGCACCCTACGGTAAACATCTGCAAATAAATAAATACATTAGAAAGCTGGATCCTTTGTCGCACAATGGGAACACAAAGCAAAGGCGATGACTGGCAGAAAGGGCAAAAGCTGTACGAAATTTTTGGACAAGCCTGAGGTCTCCGAAATTGTCAAACCATACAAGCTGGAATGGGCTAGCTCTTTTCATTGTATGAACAAGGAGCGGATGCCTATGATGTTCTTCGCAGCTGCTAAAGGATGAAGACTCATGTGAACGAAGCACTGATGACCTAAATCGAATTATACATCGTCAAAACAACACTGGCAGTGATTAACAGAAAACTCAAAGAAGCCTCTTAAATGTGGTCTCTAAAGTTTGCATCGTTTCAAACGAAACGGTTTTAATTTTATTCACTAGTTGAATTTTTTTTCGGATAATTTTGTTGAAATTTTGGTAAATTTTTCTCCTGGTGTTGTTTATGTCATCATCATCATTTTGATGCAGCTAGCCCTCTGCTAGTTTTTTACTACATTCAAATCGTCGTCAAAATCATTAAAGTGGCATAACGCGTTCGCAACGAAACAAACGTCAACCTTCTCTGAAATGACAAGAATGACAGCAATCTTTGGCCTTACCATAATCAAATAGTAGGTAAAACAATTACAAAAAAGCAGAAATGACGTGAAGGCATTTGCGTGAATACAAACGATACACATACTCTACACAAACACGAAGGAAACCAAACGATGGACACCTACCGAAAGGAAAATAACACAAAAGAAAGCACATACGACTTCCTTCTGGATTTTCCAAGTAGCCAATGAACACCAAAATAAGAGAAGTGGAACACATGTCAACAACAGTACTGGAGGCTTGCTTGATTTCTATAGGACAACAAGAAAGACCATCGGTAATCAATAGTACAAGACGCAGCAAGCTAAAGGCTGATGCTGGCCTATGATTCATCTAAAAATAGACTCTCCAGTAAATAATAAAGATAATGATGTTACTCTATTTCTTATTACAGGTGAATATGAATAGCTTTGATAAATCATACATTATGCATAGAGGTTTCCCTCGAGTAAGGTCTATCAGTGTTGGAGAAGTGCTAGTTGAATCGAAGATGAATTTATTCCAAAAAATCAAGACAACAGCTGACAAGGCTACAGCGCGTGTAACGATAATCAAGAAGACAGTTCTACTCTATGGTTCAGAAATATAGGGCGACGCTCTCAGCAAGGAGTTACACCGAAATCGGTTCACAATTGCATACGCATTTAGAACAGTTTATTGGACGGCAGTGCTGGTTTTCGCAGGAGTGATACTCATCGCCGTTCTTGAAAGTGAACGCAGAAATATTTACCTGCAAAGAAGCGAAGATAACGATGACAAGAGAAGAAAGACAACGATCTCTCAGCGATTGACAACAGACTTGGGAGTAAGATACAAAGGGAAGGTGGACTGCACGTCTGATTCGACTGCACGTCTGATATTTTCGGACTTACCTACGCAAAGATTGACAGTTCACGGATTCCTAACTGCTTGTATTGCACAGGAAGGATGGCTAACGCCTGTCACAAATTCTTCTATTGTAAAAGATGGAATAAGTAACGCGGTGACCTCTTCAGTGAAATTGGTGAGTGCTGCCCGGAAACTGTGGTCGAGAAAAGCTGACAACGTTAGACAAATGGAATCGCGTGGCATAATACACTTAGGCTGTTCTGAAACTTGACAAAGGAGTACTGGAGCATTGGTAGGTGTCGGAGATGGAGGAATCTATTTTCTGACACTTCCTTCCTTCCCTTCCTGCCGTTCCGTTCCTTTCCCTTCCTTCCCTTCCTTCCCTTCCTTCCCTTCCTTCCCTTCCTTCCCTTCCTTCCCTTCCTTCCCTTCCTTCCCTTCCTTCCCTTCCTTCCCTTCCTTCCCTTCCTTCCCTTCCTTCCCTTCCTTCCCTTCCTTCCCTTCCTTCCCTTCCTTCCCTTCCTTCCCTTCCTTCCCTTCCTTCCCTTCCTTCCCTTCCTTCCCATCCTTCCCTTCCTTCCCATCCTTCCCTTCCTTCCCTTCCTTCCCTTCCTTCCCTTCCTTCCCTTCCTTCCCTTCCTTCCCTTCCTTCCCTTCCTTCCCTTCCTTCCCCTCCTTCCCCTCCTTCCCCTCCATCCCCTCCTTCCCCTCCATCCCCTCCATCCCCTCCATCCCCTCCATCCCCTCCTTCCCCTCCTTCCCTTCCTTCCCTTCCTTCCCTTCTCCTGCTGGAGAAGAAATTTCCATAATCTGAATGCGCCGTGGAAACACGAGGCCTAGTCCGAAGTAACGTGTCAAACGGTTCCAAGCTAGGTTCTCATGTTGACAGGGGAGGTAATTAGTGGGTAGTGCAGAAAAAGTCGCTTGCTTTTCTAACTTAGTTGGTTTCACGAGCCATGTCGCTCATACACTGTGTCGCTCAGGCATGACTAGTAACGTCACCATTGGAGGATCATTATCTTAAGATATTCCACTCGCCCTCTGTTCTCCTTTCTGTTCTCTGTGTTTTTCAGTGCATCCGCTTCGCTTGCATCCGCTTCGCAGTTCAGGATATTTGTTTCTTCATTCGTATTATTAACTGCTTGAATACGATTTCCTGCGCTCCTTAACACTGTCTAAATCTTTATATCATTCTTCTGGAAGGTCTCGCAACCGTTTTTAATTTTCGAATTCTCAACGTTTTTCAGTTTACTGATTTGACTTCCATAAATATTCTGAATAACTTCCTATTTCCCCAAGAATGTCGTTACGTCTTGCGTTGCTTTCATTCTGACTCAGATTCCTACTGGTCTAATTTAGATTTCAGATCCCTACTGTTGTTTGATACTCCTGATTATTTTCGGTGTTTAGCTGGCTGGTTGGATACATGGCTGGTTTTTGGCTCAAACTCTTCCTTTAGTAGGTCTCTTCCTTTTGGCTCAAACCTTACGAGAAGGTCATTTCAATATTTCATAGAGATTTTAGATAAAATATGGCCGATCTGCGCTGTTCAGATAACTCTCATGTGTTTTGGTGAAGTCGCATCCTTGTAACTTAGCCCTGACGAGCTGCTTTATGACAGTCCGACAACATTTGCCTGTGACCTATGAAAAAACTGGTGCGATACATCCTCCTGCAAATATCACGATGCCAAATTAATTGATATATGGTAATATCCAGCTCGTACAAGTATTTAAAATCCCTTAGAAAGTTCTCGCTGGGGATAGAATATTAGAAAGGACACGACAATGATTGCGCATTTACGCATTTATGTATCCCAATAAAGTTCCATCATTCTGATTTATACAATTTTTATTTTTTACTTCCAGATTGAACTCTACACCTTTCAACTTATACTCGATGAGGTGAAATTGAGCGCAGCAGGATTATTTATTATGGACAGAAATATGATGGTTACATTATTATCAGCAACAGCAACTTATTTGACTATCCTTCTACAGTTTGATATTGAAAATTCCGAAGATTCATCCCAAATCACATTTTAAATTGCAAACGCTTTAACAGAAGTTAGCCAAAAAAGTGGATTGAAACGACCAAGAAAATTTACAAATATAAACAAACTTTATTCATAATGAAAGTAAAGGAAAATGGAATTTCCTCCCTACTGAAAAAATATATACAAAACGATATATTAGTTTCTCTTTTTATGGATATTGTTCCTTGGGTCTTCCGGCCTTGACTTTTACCTTTTGGGTGATTTTTCGGTTGTCTGTAGGTCGGTGCTCCTTCATAAGACCAAAATTGACAGTTGACAGCAGTGATCAAAATTGTTTGAACTTAATAAGCCTTGGGAAACACTCCACCGTTTCCATGTTAAAAATGCGTGATGTAGTCGCTTCCTTATAAATTTGCACCCCTTGAAATCCACACTTACAGAAGTACACGAAAGGGAGATGCACATTCTTCTCATATCGTTTCCTGTATTCAGGTGAAAATTGTCCGTTAAGCAAAAATCAATCAAGTCCTCTCTATGCTGGAAACTTTTCTACTGTACGGTTTTTCCTAGTGAAATCTTCGATAAAGATGTTTTTATCAGGGCGAAACTAAGACCTCGGATTTGAATATGAATATGAGTCTGTAACTGAATGCTATCTACGTCCTGTTTTTAAGGTAGTTTTCCGAGTTCGTGGTATAGAAAATCATATTTTGTCTGCTTGAGGTAGATCAGACTGAACAAAGCCATTGTCATGACATTGGTCAGTGCAAGCCCAATTTAATTTCAGAACTTCGAGGAACTGCTTGAAATAGAAATAAATATCTATTGCAAAGTTTTTACCGACAATATTCCAAAATCGGAAACTGCAACTCCCTAATAACGTCTCGGACTGCAGAAACTCTGTCCACTAGTTAAGGTTCGCAATTCATGTCAAGATGTCCGAGGTACAGTTGATATCACTTTAATGTCGCTCGGAAAGAATTTAATACCAGAGCGAACCCAACAAACTTTTCACTTCTCAGCTTTAACTTGGTTAGAAGTTACTGAGTTTTTGCTTCAATGGAAACTGCGAAGACACTCAACAAAACTTTCTTTAAACCATGTTTAAATCAAGAATTCCGACCCAACCTTAGTTCAGCCTCGAACTTACCTTTATATTACATTACCTGACCTTACATTCCCAGTAACTTCTTGCTCCATAAACCACCCCTCGATTCAGTCAAACTAGAGTTCTTTCTAAAACTATAGGGAGGCTACAATGGTAGACACTTGACCTCAGAAACAACAACCCCCGATGTCAATTGCGTCCATTAAAGACTGCGTACCTTGGATTGCTGTGCAGAAACAAAATCAAAAGGTATTTCCAGACACGGTGTAAGCTAGCTGTAACGTATTATTCATGGCTAAGATTCTTTATTTTAGGGCTTCTGGCCACAGGAATCCCTTTTAGAACGGTCAGGAAGACGGTGGAACATTAAAGGGGTTTTTTAAGGTAAAGATTATTGAATTTAAATACGTTTTATTGGAAAGATAATTTTTTTTCGACCGAACGATCACGTTCGAAAATCGATTCCGTAAGGTAAATAAAAAAACATAAAATTGAAAGGAAGGTTTCTTTATTTCTAGTACAAAAATTTTATGAAGATGGAAGCAATTGCAAATAATTTTTTGTCCTTTTTAATTAAATATGATTTCGAGCATGTCAACACTACCACTGACGCAGAGTAATTCCAAACGAGAGGTCTAATTTTTGGCAGCTCTAGCCGATAATATGGGGCTGTATGTCACCAATAACGCCGGGAATTGGTGACAATGGTCCGGGATTTCGGGCTTCTCGGCGTAAACGAGTGATTTGACCTTTCTCGAACAGAACCGTTTTCCCTGAAATAAATCTGTAAAATTCGGAGACGTTGCTTATGCGTCAACCTATCCATGACTAAATGGTAGCCCAAACTTACCATAGAATGCATGACAGCTGTCACACGATACGTAGCATTAAAAAGTGTAGCAAACTTAGGTCGTTTTGAAGTTGGAAGGTTTCATGATATTTCCGATGTGATAAAAAGTTACTTTCATGTTTGATATTTATGAAATGGGTCGTGGGAAATATCAAAAACTAATTTCGAAAGTTGGGAGTCTTCAACTCCTACTGTAACAAATTTACAAAAGAAAATTGACAAAAAAGATGTACGGAAAACTCATTTTTTGGATCAATTTGTGATGCGAGTTCGTGAAACTGAATCGGTTTTCGATAAAACCATCCAGTGCGCAGTAAACACCTCCCCTGTTAACCTAAAAACATAGCCTGGAACCAATGGACACATTACTTTGTGCTACGCCCAGAGGCGCCTTCAAACTACGGGAATTGCAGCTCCATCGAGATGGAAGCGAGGCGAAATAAGTGCTAGAAAAGAGATCAATCCATCCAAGACGACTCCCTACACTCTAGTCTACCTTTTTGGTGTGTTAGGACGGTGCCAATATATTGCGCTACGCGATTCCATTTGCTAACCGTTCTATGCGTTTCTCCAACTATAGCTTGCGGTCAGAGATCCCGGATTTCGCTGGAGAAGTCATAGTTTCCGTTATTCCATTTTTTACAAGAAGAATGTGTGACAGGTGTCATCCACTCCTCCCGTACAAAACACGCAGTTAGGAGACCGTGACCTATCAATCTTGAACTGAGAACATCCATCACCACACAAGAGCAGGTCAAGGACAACATTGACACGTGAGCTGTCTTCTACTCCCTTACTCGGCTTGTAGCATATTTAGTCTGAGTTGGGCATGGTCGACTGTGCGTCCAGCGACTAGCGCTGCGACATCGTCCTCATAACTGATCAACCATGACCCATCCGACAGCTCCAACCGTAACAGTCTGTCATACGAGTCATTTCACAGGTCCGGTCCGAGGGTGGAGCCCTGAGCGACAACTGATGTAAGTATAATCTTTCGGCTATCATGAGTTCTTCAAAATACCTCCAAGTCTCCGCTTTCCTAGTTTTACACCGGGGGACAGAAGAATGAGCGCGTGTTTTTCTATAGTGCAATGTAGTGGTGATCGCTGGCCGAGTAATCTTCTAGCATTGTCTACTTTATAACCCTTTGTACTTGGAACTCCTAAGCGAATGTCACATCAGGTATGGTTCCCACGCAGCCCCATCATTGGAAAGTAGGGGTGTGGCCTGTGTTCTATACGACGAGCGCAGATTTGGCTGCCATGCAACTGGCAACCAGCTCATCTTGGGCTATTATACTTTGTTGCAGATTAATTTGAAGGATGAAAATTATTTCAAAAGTGCTTTGACCTTGGTAAAGGCTTCTTGGAAGACCCCTCACTTTCCTGAACCTGGTATGTGTTTCAAATCATCTGATCAAACTCCTGGCAAATGACAGAATATGCCTCTCCTAAGCACTCCGATTCATTTATGCCCAGTCTTGCCGCAGTTGTAGCGCAAGGAGCTTTTATCTGTTCCCTTACATGCTGGTGCGGTATGCCCCTATCCAAATCACTGAAAGCTCCAGAGACGAGTCTTTTTTCGCCATATCCGACGAATAACCCACCCTATCTTAATTTTGCCCTTCTTTACTAGCTTTTTGGCTTCCTTCTTTGTTAGGTAAACTATGTCCATGGGTTGACGCCTAATATTTAGTTTGGTCGACCTTATTTTGTTTCACTTAGTGCGGGAAAATCTCGTTTCAAGGCATGTCCTATTTCGGAAAGATCCATAACACAGTTAATGTCTCTTATTTCGAGTGCAACCATAGGCTCGAGTGAGACTACTGTTACTCTTTCTTCGAGGACTGTTTTGACTGCAGGACAGAACGCATCTTTATTGTTAGGATGTGGTCCGAACTCAACAAGTACGTTATCTGACCAAATTGGCCATACAGCTTTAATTGCATTTGGTTGCCTTCCTGTTTTAGCGCTACTTTGATTTCTCGTATGACATCCGTACAGGGCTCGCCCAATAACCTATTACGAAGTGTGTGCAATGATTCTTTGCGGGCAAAAATAATTGTTTTGATATCATGGCTTAGGCGTGGCGTCTCATAGCATCTATCTATGCGTAGTTACTTTAATGATTCTCTGGTAATCCTTGTTAAGCAGGGAGGTCATTCGAGGGTAGGAACGAGCTTTTATCGAGACAAGTGCTCAGAGCCATACCGGTGCCAAACAAGAGTTCATACACCGAACATACACCACCCACTCAATTGTGCGAAATTTGAACGTACTCCGAGGCCTGCCTAGGTTTTAATGGGACGGATACGATATGATCGTTAGATTGGAGCCATTCATGCTCGAGTGTCTTGCCCGTTCTACCGTGCATAGAAGTTAGGTCCAACAAATCATATTCGCCAGCGCAAAAAGTCAATTGTCATGTGTGGTTGAGGGTCATATTCCGTATAGTCCTCCATTTTCTCAGGCACGTCAGGATGTCACTTCCCAAAGAATTGCAACAACTTTATGTAAGCTTGGTGTACCTTCGTATTTGGAGAACCGTCGATCTATAAATAAACGAACTTCAAACAAAATCAGACAAATGTCCAGGACAGCATGTTCTTTCGGTGGCAATTAGGCAAGATGAGGCAGGATATTGGCCTGTTTGGATTGATTAGAGAAAATGCTTCAAAATTCCTGAATGCTCGGGTTTCTCACAAACAAGGTGCGAGGAGTGTGGCGTCACGCTGTGCTGAAATAAACACAACAATTTCTCGAACGATTTCTCTGTTACTGTTACTGACTGTTAAGTCGTCTTCATGATGCAGTGTCACATGTATATCACCTTCCCTTTTAACCTGATTTTCATAACATTTTTAATTTTCTTTTCCCGAATCTTTAAAGTTGATTTTCTAAATAAAAAAAAATTTATTTGTTGTATTTATTTGTTTTGCAGTCGATTAACTTTTTTCACATCTAATTTTAAAAATTCAATATCATGCCCTACTGAGGGTTAAGTACATCACAATCATTTCTTTCTTTTCACATTTCCCTGAAATATGGAAAATGTGCTTTATGGGGTTAAAATTTACACCTCTTCTTTCGCAGCATTTGCCTAACACTGCTCCTTGTGGTATGTTGCATTGTTTGGAATTAGTTCGGCTACCAGACATCAGATGACAGGATATCAATTCCAAGTCTCAAACCAGTACGAGTTGTCATGCTGGAGAAGAATTGAACGCTGAATGTCTAGTAAACAGCTGCTGCACTTGCTACGGTATTTATGCGCTATCTTTTCACAAGGGATTTTGGTTTCAGCGGTTAACTACGTTTTCACTGCATAGAAAATGTCTTGTACGTAATTAAAATGTCATTGGTACGCGGGAGCAACATCAGGATTAGGTACAATTGCACTCGACATTGGAATTCATCATCTGGGACTGGAAAAACATTCAGCTGGAATAATTCCAGTGGAAGGTTATTCGCATGTCATTTTGACAGCCGGAAGATGTGTACGTGTTTGTGTATTAGTTTTGTTTTGTTTATCCAACAACAAAACGCTCGGACCGTCGCGTGCGCATGCATCGCTTAGAGCGAGACAACGAGAGTATCGCCGCATTGTGCATCACTCTCGTTCTGCCGCATTTCCATAATGCCAGCTGGAAATTTGACATTTCCCCTGGTCGAGGGCCCCAGCAGCTGCCTTTGTCGACGTCTCCGCCACCGGCGCTCTGGTCGTCTTCGTCGCTCGGCCGATGTTCGCGGACTCGTTTTCGTCCTGTCCTGTGCACCTTTCGCGATCCGTTCTCAGCCGCCCGTCAACTTCAATTCAAATATGGCTGACGGAGAGTCAATGACGACGGGTGCGAGTTGTGTTGTGCTGCGTTCGTTGTGAAAATTTTCTTGTTTTTCGGCACATTAGCGCATTGGTGCGTTGTTTACCGCTCGACTAATCGCCACGGCAAACGGACGTGCCTAGTTGAGGGCCGGCCAGTGTGATTTTAATTCAAGGAATTCGCCAGGAAGACCAGCGAGTGTGTGTTTGTGACGGGCGCAGAACTCGGTGCATTCGAATTCAGTGTGTGCAGTGTGAAAAGGAAACCGAGCAAAACGAAAACGCGAATAGCCAAATCCCTAGTCGGCCCGGATGGCAATCTTAGGCGTAATGCAAGTGTTGTGCTGAGAAAGATCTTTCGCGGATTCGCGAGCAGCTTTCGGTGCGTTGCGAGAACTCGTTGCAAGGATTTTCACGCAGACCCTGCAGGAGTGGAAACGCCGAGTTCGAAGGAGTGCCGGATCGAGACACCCAGCTGCGAATTTTTTTCAGCTAAGCAACAACGGAAATATGTGGTAAGTCCTTGCAACGGCTCGAGCCATGCTGTGTCGCGAGGCGTCCTAATTGCTACGACCCACGGCTCGGACGAGGTAACCCGAGCCTGATCCGTGGGGCGAACTTGAGATCCCATCTGTCACTCGTCTTTGGTGTGGTCCCGGAGTCGGAGATGGTTTTTGCGATGTTACGCTTTCTGCATGGCCGCTGTGGGTAGGAAGCTGCGAAGAGGTTGCGGATTGCAAATCTGTTGGCGGTCGCTCGGACACTAAATGGACCGTTCAGGGGTCAACGAAGTGGATCCACCCGCATCCTTTGTTTTCGCCTTTGTTGGGAGTTGGCAGCTGACAGCGCCGTGCACCTTCGCCCGCTGGGAACGGGGCTCTGGTGGTCACAAAAGATTGCAATCGCCGCTCGATTGGTTGCAACGCTTTGTTGCAGATGGAAGTCAGTTCGGGATGGGGCTCGACCGACCCAAACGTCGGTTGTAACTCGTTTTGCGTGCGAAATAATCCCAACAACGCCCCAGCCATGGGAGCAGGAAGCCGAAAATCTCATTTCCACTTTCAGGTGTGGAGCATGGGAGGCGTGCGCTGGAGTGGCCGCCAGGAGAAGGGAGTGCTCCTTGCGCCGCGCCTCCGCCACCTACACTGTCAACGACCCTTGCAGTCCTTTGCGAGCTGTTCCTGTTCGGTGATTGTCAACCGTTTCAATGGCACTCGATTTGAGTGGTTCCCATTTGGTCGGAATCCGGCACGGGGTGCACAATGGCAAGGGGATGGCGCGCACCGTGGGCTCCCGAACGAAACGAACCTTTAATTAACTGCACGTTCGTTTACGTGCCATTTGACACCCTTGTTTGCAGCCTCGACTCATTGTTACTTCCTAATCACTTCTTTTTACGGCTTTCCCGACTGTTTTCCCTTTCGACTTGCATTGTTTGCACTTTGGCGCACTTGTGACTGAGGATTCTGTCCCAGTCGAGGATTTTATCGATTATCCTTGCCTCGTTGGATTGTTTTTGTTGTCATTGTTGTTTTCGTTGTGCACAGACAGCCGAGAGCCGCCCGCTGTAATGGGAAATTGGAAATGTGTCTCAATGCAATTCTATTTCTCATATTTCCTCGAATCTCATCGTCAGCGTGGAAATTTGAAAGCGAATCTTCCTTTTTTTCGTCAGATTCGATTAAATTTCGCAGAATAGTGAAGTGGAATATCGACACGGTTTATAGCATGTGTAGAAAGAATGAGTGCTATCGTCTCGGATAGCACTCGCCCCCGAAACAGAAGGTCAATGCATCGAGTCCAATTCTGCTAAAAGCAGGTTTTCACTAGAACAGAGTTTGTTGTGAATGTGGAATTAAACGGGAGCTGCAGTAGTACCGCTAGAGAAAACATTATAAACATACAGTGGCTCAAAAAAGAAGTCGGCCACATATATAAATGGAATAAACGATTGAAAAATGAATTTCAGAAATAAACAAAATGGATTTTTTTGTCTTAGTAACACATATTTCCTAAAAATTGAACATTGAGAATATAACTCATTTCCCTGATTAAAAAAAAAAGAAAAAGTGACAATGTAAATAAATTTGATGTCAGAAAAAAACTCGGACGCTTAACTCTTTCTGAACATCATTAAAGATTTTCACTGTTTTGTTGGGAGTCCTTTATTTTTCAGTGCTTACAAGACTCACTGCTTCAAGCTTATGGGCATGGACTTTACTAGGTTGTTGCACAAAGAAGGATCAATCTTTTCCCCATTCTGTTTTATTGTAAGTGCTTAAGTCTTCTTTGTATCTATTTGTATACGTTTTGTAAATTAGCCCACAAATACTCAATAGCCTTCAAGACGGGAGGTTGCGGAGATGTTTTGAGTCTATTCAGAGCATTGTACAGCACATTGAGTGCTTATTGGTTTGGATAGTTATCCTGCTAATATTGAAAACTATTTTCTATTCCAAATATTACAGCGATTCCCACTGACTTTGCTAAAGAATGCTCAAATACTTTGTTTGGTCCAACATGCCATCGATTCCAATAAAATTTCCCGGCCCAACAGCAGACATGCTGCCCCAGATCATAACAGAGCCACCTCCATGTTTCACAGTGGATTGTTGATTCCGCCCTGTGAGCTCTTGGTTAAGATTTCGCCAAACATTGCATTGACTATGTGAACGAAATACATTGAATTTACTTTCGTCTGCAAATATTAAGTCTCCCAAAATGAGAAGACTTTATTTTTAAAATGTATTGAGCTTGCATCGTTGATTATGCAACACTATTAAATTTTTCACTATTAGTTTTTAGCAAAGTTTTTACTGAAATTAAAACTTCGTAGAGTGCCAAAAATTTAAAAATACGAATAAAATCTACCAAAATTTTAAGTCAAATTATCCAAAAAACATTCAAAAAGCGAAAGAA
Source organism: Stratiomys singularior (assembly GCA_954870665.1). Lineage (NCBI taxonomy): Eukaryota > Metazoa > Arthropoda > Insecta > Diptera > Stratiomyidae > Stratiomys > Stratiomys singularior. The sequence goes on along the minus strand of OX940881.1, from coordinate 26,836,316 downwards.
TTGGAGTCCGTTGCGTTTGCAACGATGCAAACTTCAGACACCTGTTTTATGGTTACTCTTACTCTCTTGCAGAAACAGATAATCTTTGTCTTCAGTGCAAAAATATGAGATAAGTCTTGATTTATATCGAATTTTCTCGTAAAAATGTCATGGGAATTGTTCGCTCAATTGTCAAATTATGAAGCTACGCTTTTTACTACATCTAAGAAGTATGTTCTTACACTGTAGGTATTGTATCACAACAGGGCCGTAGGTCGTGATGGGTCTTGGAGAAATCACACTTCATGATAAAAGAGGAAACAAGCTGGTCAGGATCGTAACTGACATTATTAACATCTCCCAGGGGTACCTAACATAGCGGGGTATGCTGATACACCGAAACCAAAAACACTATTTCAAATATCATCTATAGAATTCACATTCGACATCGATATTCTTACGGAGTGTTTTGAAATATCAATTTTGTTAAAAGTCCAAAAATATAAATAGACATTTAAAGCTCATATTGATAGAAACGCAGAAGAATTTATTTTTGAAGTTTTTTCCATTCTATTTCAAATCAAGGATTGGACTGAAATGAAGAACTCGTAGAATGTCGCCAGAATCAGTGTTATGAAAAAAATTTCGAAACATTTCAGTCCAACCACCAAATTCAAAAACTTAAAAAAATTGAGACCCTTGCGTTTGCAATGATGCAAACTTCAGATGCCTGAAATGTGACCTATTCACGACTTCCACAATATCAAGAACCTATAAATCGTCTAAACAATGTTTTAAAATAAATTTTCTTACTTCGAAAGAAGGTTGACAACGTTACCTTACCATTTTACACAACTGACTCACGTTAAAGTTCAAAATTGACAAAAGTCCGCTCATGTATAGAAATTATGATTTAAATTTAAAGTGACAAGAGCTGTCATTTAGCATAACTGCACGAAATCGGTGAAAACCTCCCTTCTATCATTAAAGGAAAGACTGCTGCGAAGTTTCTAGGTTCTTTTTTGACATGAATTTTACCTACATTGTCACTAGTTTTGTTGTTTTGATAATCATGAGATGCTTTCAATGCTTAAGTTGTTTTTTCAATGTTTATATTTAAAAACGAAAATGAATTGCCAAAGTTTCATCATATAAATTATCCGAAAATATTCAAAAAATGGAAAATATGGAGACCGTAGTAACGCCGTAACGCCACAATAATATTGGAAATCGAACCGGATCGGAAATCGAAATTCGCGACACTTTGTGAACAGACCTGGAATATTCCAGAAGTAACGTAAACGTAAAGGTCTCCAATTTTTTTCACTTTTTCAATGTTTTTTGGAGGGTTTGACTCAGAATTTTGGTAAATTTTGTTCGCATCTTTGAATTGTTTGCGCTCTACTAGGTTTTCAGTTCGGTTTAATCTAGTGAAAAGAAATAGTCAAAAAATTTGACAGCGTTGCGTTTGCATCGATACAAACTTAAGGCACCTATTTTTCCACTATTTTTCACTTTGATTTTTGTCGATAATTGGCCTAAAATGAAAACTAAGAAAGTGCAAGCAAGTCACAATTGCGAAAATAATAAAAAAATTTTAGTCCAATTACCAAAAAATGTTATTCAAAACCACCAAAGACGTGTGTGGCCTAGCGTTGTCCTGATGGAACACAAATCCACTTCTGTTGGCCAGTTCTGTCCATTTCCCGTCAATCGCTAGCTTCAAATCATCCAGTTGTTGATAGTAGAGATCCGGATTTGGTGCTTGACCATATGAAAGCAACTCATATCAGATGATTCCTTTCCAGTTTTACAAATTGCACAACAGAACCTTCTTTGCACTGAGTCTTGGTTTGGCCACAATTTGAGCTGCTTTACCACGGTTCGACCACCCACGTTTTCTCATTCCCAGTCATGAATATCCTAATGAATATCAGTTTAATTATTCTGCTCGACAAAGGCTTGGCAGATGCCAGTTCCATCCGTCATGTTTCTTTTATGTTAATTGGTTGACCAAATATAAAGTTCATTGTTAAACTCAACTTCGTTCAAATGCTTTAAAACTGTTTTGCTTTAGAACATGCTTCAATGACTAATATGCCGGTGGACCGAATATCTCTGTGATTTTGTCGAAATTTTTGACAACGGGCTTGCCTGTGAGGGATGCATTTTCAACATCAACAATAAGGGTGTTACCTTATTTACAAGTTACAAACGAAAAAGTCTTGCATTTTTGAGTTTTTTTAATGTTTTCCGACGATTTGACTCCAGTGAAAAACTAGTACAGTGCCAGTAGAGTCAAAAAGAAGTTACAAAATATTCAAACAAAAAACTGAAGAGAATTTAAAGATGAAAAAGGAGGCGTCTAAAGTTTGCATCGTTCCAAATGCAGCGGTCTCCAATTTTTCATTTTTTGACTGTATTTTTAATAATTTGATTTAAAAATTATGGTAAATTTTTGGCAGATTTTTGAATATTTTACACTCTACTAGGGTTTAATTTCATTTTAATCATCTACCAAGAACAAACAGTGATAAAATTTGACAGTGTTGCAATTGCAACGATGCAAACTTCAAACACATAAAAAAGAGGCATTGCAGGCCGTGATCAAATTATGTAGGGGTAATCAAATTTCTCTTAGCTTTTCGTCGCCATTTTTGTTAGGAACCCAACCTCGTAGCAAAGGGCGAAAAAGGGAAACGTATTTTGCGTTAAAAGATTGATATTTGAATAATTCTTCCAGTCATTTGACAGGTTTCGAAAATCCAATCGAAGAAAATTCAAGATGTTTTGTGGATTACAGTGAATTCTCGATTGTCAATAAATAAACTGAGGAAAGAATTCAAGAACTGAGGAAAGAACTTAAGACACCAGAACTTAAGGCTTTCGAAGAGCTCTTCAATCCGGATGTTTTCGCAAAGTTCGAAACAAGAAGAACATACACCCTATAAATCGACGTTATGCCATGAAACTTTCCCATGATTGCAGTTAGAGCAGCTGTAAACAAGCTGTCAAAAAGAACAAGAGGAAATTACGAAACATAGCTGATGCAACAAAACTAACCGTTTCAGGAGACGGTACGTGGCGAAAAACTGGTTTTACCTTATTGCACGGAGTTGCGGTTCTCATTGGTCAGTTTATAGGAAAGGTCGTTGACTTTCTTATAAAATTGTGGTGAATGTAGTTATTGGAATAAACACACTAAGCGCTATGAGGAGTGGGAACTTAAATTTCCATGGTCATGGCCAGGTCAATCATGGCGGATCAGCAGACAAAATGAAAGTAAGCGTTGCGAACGAATTGTTGTCAAAATCTGTCAAAAATCATAAAGTTATGTGTACTCATAACAACAGGGACGGCGACTCTGAAACGTACATTGAATGAGTTAAATTAAAACCGTATGGTGATAAAGTTGAGATGGTAAAAAATTAATTCGTGGGTCACGTTATCAAGCGAATGAATTCGTGAATTCTTTTCGTGAAAAAAAAATCGTGGAGCGGCAGCGAAAACAAATTGACGGCAAAGTTTAATAGACGATAAGAGCTGCTATCATATAAACTATAATTCTAAGGATGACATGAAAAAAGCGGTATGAACAACATTTTACCATTACGATTTAATAGACAGCAAGCTTCAACATAATAATTGTCCCGATGACCGTGACGATTATTCGGCATTGCACACTCAACCATGGTAAATTATTGGAACGCTGTGTAGGCGGATGTAGCCAAAACTGCAATGAAAGCTTTAACCAACGTACTTGGAAGAAAGCTCCAAAAACGATGAACGGCGGGGCCAAAATTGACAACATTGCTATATTTCTTTCAACATGCACTTCGAAGAATGGTGTCACTTCGTTATTGGAAGTTATGAACGCGTAGGAAATATCGTTCGGATCAGGAGCGAACTTGTACGCTGCGCGAGAAGACGAAATCAGCGAAAGCGGAGGTGCAAGCGTAAAGACAGTCGAAAAAAAGACGAATACGGTGCCGACAGCAAAATTAAAATGCTATGAATATTCCGTTGGCCGTTTAAGACCTACACTATGGGCCTGATATCGAAGATTTCATGTTGTTGGACGAATTTCATGATCTATTCGTTCCCAGACTTTGAAAAAAGTTTTTCTCAAAACCACTTTGGTAAAATCGGCAACCAAAATATCTCAAAAACTCATAAACCGATTGCCTTGAAAGTTTTCGCAGTTATGCATTACAAAATTATCTAGTAGGTATTATAGTTTTATTCTACGTTACTTAGTTTGTATTATAAAGGCCGAATAATAACTTATTTTCGGTCTAAAATTCACTACGTATGTTCGAACGTCCGTCATTTTGTCATTAATCGATATTTTCAAAATCAGCTATGTCATCTACTACGTTACAGTATTTACCGCATGGGCCGAAAAGTCCCAGGATTTTCCAATAGGTGGCATCACTAGAAAATGAACATGACTCATTTCGTGAGTCTCATCTGTCAGACGTTTTTGTATGACGTTTCATGACATTTCGTTTATTCGTGTACAAGCTACAGTCATTTGACTGACGGTACTTACGCCTTCGTAAACAAAATGGAGAAACAGGAATATCGCGTCTTAATAAGACATTGTGGTTTTTTATGTTGTGGAAAAATTACTGAAAATCATTGCATAGATCGCAAAAATGTGACTCTACATCTACTCCTTCGAGAGCAAGATTTTGTCGGTGGTTTAAAGAATTTGAAATGGGACGTAAAAGCACCGAAGACGGAAATCGCTCTGGAAGGCCAAAAGAGGCAATGTATGCGGAAATTGTACAGGAAATGCTTCGAATCGTCTTGAATGATCGTTAAGTGAAGTTGCGCGAGTTAGGTAACGCCGTGATCATCTCCAAAGAATGGACAGGATGCATTTTGCACGTATTTTGGATATGAAGAAGCTATCCGTGCGATGGGCCCGGCGTTTGCTGATCGTCGACAAAAACAACAATTTAATAGCCATTTTAGCGTTGTTGCAGCTAAATCCAGCGGATTTTTTTCGACGTTTTGCGACGATGGATAAAACATGGGTCCATTACTATACGCCTGAGTCCAGTAAGCAGTCTGCAGAGTGGCTGGAAAGCCACGAAAGCGAGAAAAAACCACCCCTCGTTCGGGAAGTTAAGGCCCCCGGTTTTTGGGGTGCATAATCTTCATCAATTACCTGGAGAAGGGAAGAACAGTCACAGGAGAGTACTATGCAGCGTTATTGGACAAACTGAACGACGAACAGCCCCATGTGGCGAAGAAAAATGTTCTGCATCATCACGATAACGCACCGTCACGCACGTCCTTTAGCCAAATTTGACCAATTACGATTCTAATTTGTTGCTCATCGACCTTATCTTCCAGTCTGTACCCAAGCGACTATTGTCTGTTCCCAAACTTCAAGCGGTGTCTCAAGGGAAAGAGATTCAGATAGAATGCAGAAGTCCCCAGGAGAAGAAAGGCGAATTTCGAAGGATTCGACGTTTTGTTTTACAGAAAAGAATGTTGGAAAATAATATATGTTTGAATGTATTCTTTAACATAGTTAAACTAGTAATCCAAAATTTCTAATAATTTTCCTTGCAAACATTCTCAAAAATTACTCTCTTACTCTCCTCTTTAATTAAACTAGGTATTCTTTCATTTTCATAATTAAATTCAAAATATTCAATAAAATCTGGTGACCAACATATACCATGCATTCAAAGAATTCAAAGAAGGACTGAAACAATGATCGACTCATGTACTTTTTCATATGAAGCGAATTTCAACGATATGTTTTATTCTCTATAAAATTTAGGTATCGACCTTTAGTATCATTAGGACTTTCCATTGGTGAGTTCACCCACAGGAAAGATCGATACAATTTCAAATTAAATATCAGGTAAATCATCAGAATGAGAATGTCGTTGCAATCTAATGGGACATCGTTTAGATAACTTGAAAAGCTTCCATTCTCAGAACGCAAGGACTCGCAAGATGACTGTTATCTAAACAATAGGATCCTTAGACCTGGAAAAAGCTGGGCATGTTGAGTAAATCATCATGAATGTCCCTTTTGTATTGTTTTTGACTACAAATCCTGGAAAATTAATATTTATGACCATTCCGATGCTAGGGCCTTAAGTCATAAATGACTGTAAATCGAATCAATACGTCTCCCAAATGTTTATATCAAAGGAACGCTGTTTCAAAAAATTTCCTCTTATTGCTCGATCGAATTGAAACAAGCAAACACAAGACTATCATTATTTATTTGGAACACGAAAACGAATGAAAAAGACGTCAAAAGACGGCAGAAGAAAACAGAAAAAAAAACAAAGTCATGGTTGCTCCTCGTGAATGGGATTCGCATTGAATTTCACTCCCCATAAAACACAAACACGTCAACTTGTGCTCTCCTTATATCATGTGTAGTCAAAGATGCGCATCTTCATTTTTGCGGTCTTGGTTTGGTGTTATGCAATCCGAAGCGACTTGGTCAGCAGAATTCCTTTATAATTTTTTCTTCTACACTTGGCACTTCCAGTAGATTTCTACTGTCGTCGTCCAAGTAGTAGTAGAAGTTGTCTCTCGCTTTGTAGTTTAAGGTGTACTGCATTGCATCCTCGTGAGTTGCTTATTCAATGCAAATCATGTATGTTTTTTCCTGCATTTAATTATTCGAAATGTTCACAGAGGTACCGAGAGGAAAATGTAGCAAATCGCACAAATCACCTAGCCGTGAAATGACCAGGTGAAAAGTAGCCAAGAGTTCACCAACAGGGACTTGGGTGTTCATTCTTTACGTTCTTTGCTATTGTATTCTTGGCTGTCGTACCGTAGTGGGAAATTACTTCACAAAACAACGTACAATGTCTCGAGAACGCAATAAAACCAAATGTTTAACGAGCAAAACACAGAAGAGCTTTATTTGGGAACGTCAAATTCACACCAATTTCCCGGAGAACCTGAAAAATTGCAACAAATTGAGTACGCAAATTTTCAGATTTATGCACCAGGCGCTTGTAATCAATTCGGCGGTAACAGCGTCTGGTCAGCTTATCCCGACGGGTTTCCTTTCTTGAGCCGCTTTGCTGCAAGCGCCAAATGGCCTCGACACTTCCATTTTATCGTTTTCCATTTTTCCTGATCTCTTGGGACAATATTAAAGCAAAACTGGTCTTGATAATCAACAAATGTAGCGTCATCTCAGCGGCAGTTTCTTTCCTTTAGATACTTTTATTGCAGAGGTGATTGCAACTATCTTGGGAGTTCTGGTTTTTATTTCTTTTGCTTGATTTGGGAATGCAAGTAATAAACAATGAATAAAGATTAAGTAGGTTTCTGTATGTGAAGCTTAGAGTTGATTGGTTTATATAGTAGTAGTATATAGTAGTAGTTTATATAGTAGAATAGTAGTTAGTGAGGCTTAAGATAAGTTGGTCAGATCATGCAAAGCCGTAAAAAAGGTTTTCAAACAGAAGACCCCACGGCTGGTTTGTCTTTCAAGTCACGTCCGATCATAGTATCTGATTTGTGTAGAAGGAGTTACAGAGCTATTCACTTGCAAGAGCCATATTGAGCGAATCCTTGTTCAAAAGTGAATGCGGATATTGAGTTTTAAAACAACTTGATCCAGCCGCGATTGACTAAATTGCTTAATTGGACAGGCAATATAAATATTTCCGCCAATATAACTTGTTTTCTTTAGGATCTACTGCTGAATAAAGAATGAGCGACATTTCGCTCTAAGGACCCTATCTATAAGTGTTGACAGTACTCCATTGAGCCGCTTTAGGGAAAGCAAAGAGACTCTAGTTTCGTCGTAGCCAGGTATTCTACTTTTTGTTATTCCGCTCCAGCCATGTGCGGCACTTCTGGATAAGACTATCTACAAACTATGCCGAAATTGTCATTTAATATATGACAAACACGTTCTTTCGACATTTTCATAACCTCTATAATCCCTGTCACTTTATTTCGGCAGTCGTCTAACACCGTTTGGTGAACTTTAACAATGTTATCGACAGAAGTCGCAGTTTTTTGGACGCCCGAACGTTCATCATCGCCCAAGCTCTTACGGCCACGTTTAAATTCAGCTGCACAAAATTTCACTGTGGTAAATGATGGTGGGAAATCTCAATACGCACAGTTTCACCTCATATTTGATTTGCAGAGGCGTATTGCCTTTCAAAAACGAAACTTCGATTGTTGCTCTTTACTCAATTTTTTTTTTCAAATGACTATTAACTAATAAGTTGCTCGTCCAAAATGGCTGAAGCTTTGGTGAGTAACTGTCAAAAGATGCACAACTACATTCACTAGTTTTCATTGACAAGTGCCGATAAAAGAAGCCCTCATGACAGAGGATGCGCTGTCTAGGAGAACGTCCTTACCTTGCTCATCCTACGACATGAAGCCTTACTCTTAGAAAAAATTTGTAGTGTCGCAACACTCCTTTCTATTTTTGTGAACCAATTGAAGTCCTTTAGTTTTCCGATTACTAATTATTTTTATTAGTAATGATTCCTCAAAAGTTAAAATTTCGAAAATATCAGATATAATTGTCAGCTAGAGTTAAAACATTCGATTTAAATCATCAACTTCAATCGTAATTTCGTGTATTTTATAAAGAAAATATTTAAAAAAAACCATCTGAAATTATTAGTTGAAACAGTTTCGCAAAGGAATATTGAACTGTCATTTTTCCCTCAAGCTGACTGAAGTTTGCATCGATGCCAAAACCATGGCCTCGTGTCTTTTGTTTAATTTTTTGAGTATTTTTTCATAATTTACATGAAATTTTTGTCATTTCAATTTGTAACTTTGACTCTACTTACAATTGACTAGTTTTTATGTCAGTCAAATTGTTGAAAAATATCAAAAAGCATTTTTTTTTAATCATTGCGTTTTCAACGATCCTATCTTCAGAAACCTTGTGTTCCTAACGTCAGGAACTACAATTTTGAGTTGCTTGCATCTTTTTTTGCATTTTTTTCACTTCTCTAATTTTTTCAATGGTTGGACTAAAATGATAAACTAAAACGTGTGAATAAGTCAAAATTGCGAGAAAACTGTCAAAATATTCATTCCAACTATCAGAAAAAATAAAAAAATTTGACGGAACTTCCAGGCCAATGCGTTTGCAATGTTGCAAAATTCACGCACCTAAATTTTGATATACTTAAAGCTCGCATTGTTGTAAATGCAAGCGATTTTTCCTCTATTTAAAAAAAACTGTTTTGTTGATATTCGGATTTGGACATTCGGATAGTCGGAATTCGACTAGTTTCTCTATTCAAAAAAACAAAAATGTCGTACGGCTTCAAGATATTGTTTCCAGTCAATAGTATGATATTTATGTTGTATTGTTTAACCCAGTTACGTTTCTTTATTTACCGTTTTCAGGATTGTTATCTTTCACGTATTTGTTCAGACTGACATACGCCCAGCCCTTAAACTGTCAAGATGCCTGAATTTTGTATTGTTAAAAACGCAACTGCCTGGAATTTGTACACAATTTATTGAATAAATTTCAACATTTTGAAGATTTTCATTTCGATCGAATCATTCACAAAAATAAAATAATTCCAGAACATTACGCTGAAGACGCCTGAAGCATCTAAAGCACCCTTTGAGCATATTTTACGTTTGCTATACTTGGACTATAATCAGTCATAGTTGCAACACTGAATCTCCCCGGCGAACGTTCTTTTGACATGTTATTTTGAGTTACCAATTTTTGGATGGTTTTTTCTGTTGCCTTAAAATTTCTGGAACAGTACCTCCGGATTAAGAGTGATCAATGTTCTTTTTTTACCGATAATAGTCCTATTTTGACGTTTACAAAATGTTTAAAGTAAGTCTGATGGGTTTAAATGTGGTTTTACCCAAACATCTAAATAATGAATATAATCGATAAAAGCAAAAATTTGGGGTTCATTTGGGTTTTTTGGTTTCAAACGTCACTAGAACTAGACATCTTGCAGAGTAATATGCAAGTGTTCAAAAACTTTAGATATTTTAAGCGAACCATTGGCAAGTGAACACTAGCTTTAGTGTTATATGCTAATGAGCTGTTGGACTTTAACCGTGACGATCCAAATTTTCTCCAGAGGTTAGAACTGCTGACAAGTTATGGATTTATGGTTATAAGGTGGAAGCACGAGCTATCACCGCCAAAAGAGCACGCGAAGTTCGCTCGAATGTGAAGGTTTTGCTCAAAGTTTTCTTTGATTGCAAGGGCGTGGTGCATCATGAGTTCCTCACTCAGGGTGGAACTGTCAATAAGGACCTATAATCAATAATCATGTCAATAACATTACCTATAAATAATGCGTACTTTTACGTGAAGCACTCCGCTAGAAACACCGGGATTTGTGGAATTTCAAAAATTGACTTTTGCTCAGTGATACCACCGTTGTTCACATATCGTTGCATGTGCGCAAATTTTCGGTCTTAAAAAACAACAAAACCAGCATATTGATGATGTCTCAGCCACTGTATTTTTCTGACCTGGCTCCCTGTGACGTTTTCTTCTTCCCGAAACGGCAGAGGCCTTAGAAAGAACGAGTCTGTGCCAAGATTGAGAAGGTATGGCATCGAAGGAGGAGCTGCACCGGATCACAAAAACAGATTTTTTGAAGTGATTCGAGGGTTGTAAAAAAACTTTGGCACAATTTTATTATATCTGCTAGGGATTACTTAGAAGGGGACCAAATAGAGATAAAAAACCTAAAATTCGTGGTAATTTTTTGACATACTTTGTACGAACATGCACCAGAAAGAACGCCTGCCCAATATAAAATTAAATAAATAATATTTTTTCAAACAGGTTAAGCTTCGTTTTATCTTTATGCCACTCTTGCCCTGTACGTTTCTATAAAATGACATTTCTCATGACAGCTGTCATAAAAGTTGGGATTCAGAGTACTTGAAATTTGCAAATCACGGAGGTTTTCCAAGCTTTAAGTAGGGCTAAATAAACTCTTCAGTCATTATTCTGGAAAGGAAACCTTTCGGGCTATTTCCCAAATTAGCGCATGGAGTTAGTTTTAAGCTTGGAGCATTAGTGAAAATTAAAGTATCTCATTTTTGGCAATTATATGACAAATTGCTCCGTCTTTTATTTTTTCATACTATCACTTTAACGTAATGACAGAACTTCTGACAACCGTCAGAAAGGCGTCATATCTGCAGCCTGCATACCTATTTCCGAGCTAAACAAGTTACTTTACTATACAGTTAGTGGAACAGATTATATGGTGCAAACCTTAAAGTTTTTTTTGTTGTCGATAATTTTCAAACTGTATTCAGAGAGAGTATTTTGTCGATAAAGTTTGACATCCCCATTTCTTACAGTTTACAAATAACCAAAGAAGTAAAAGTCCCTTTGGTTCTGGGAAATGCTGAAATGTTTCACAAAACTTCCTTTCTGCCTTATTTTCTCCCTTTTTCTTGCCCACAACTTTTTGCGATGGTCAACTATCCTGGAAAACGGAAAAGTATGATAATATAATCGAACATTGAACTCTATTCTGGAAAGTTTCTCAGCGTAAGTATTGGTCCTAAAAGCTAAAGTCATGATATCTTTATATGAATCCTAACGTGTTGTTTGACATATTTTGTTTTACTTGCCTTTACATTACATTACATTCGGTTGATTTATTTATACGCATTGAGTCGTGTGGAAATCTAATCAAAGAAAAACCAAGTTTCTTACAATGGGCTAATGTTTTGCCGTGATCGTCTTTTCTTTTTGTTTTTACTGACGCGGCTCACACGAAGGATAGAACAGTTGTTTCCAGAAAGGTAAATACATTTCTTACATAAAACTTCCCCTGGCATCCTGCAAACATTGTTAAAGTAAACTTGCTTTTCACGAACAAACATAAAATCTTGCTTATTTATCGTAACAACTTCACAAATTTCTACTGGAAAAGTCTCCACAGAATATTTGGTTATCAGAATTCAAGGAGCGTCTTACGCTTGTGGGGATGAATGATGTAAAGGTAACATACAGCAGAAAAGACATGTGTAGTCCTCTGGTTTTTGTCTGGACGCAGATGGTGACTCTTGTTCTATTTACATATATTTTGTTAGGGAAAACCACACGGGAAAGCTCTTTTCCCCATGACAATACTTTTATAGTCAAAAATAGACGCATCAAGTTTTGGTTTGGTCATTTTGTCGTGATGTTTTTAACTGATAGTTTATCGTAGATTTAAAACTTTGATTTAATAACACAGATTTGTGTTCTATACTTGACGATTTAAAAAAACTCCGGGCCATCGTCGTAAACATGACGCGTCCTTGTGAGTTCTTCAACCATACACACGCGAATAAACAAGTGAGATATCATTTGTTATAATCTTTATGAAAATTGCTTACAATTTATTTGAATAAATTACTCATTTTGCATCTTCTTCGCAAGACAGAAACAATCTGGCACGGATGATAACGTCGTCCAAGGCATACGTTTGCCATGAATAAATTAATGCAACCCCTACGCCTCATATAAAACGTGAAGAATTATTTGTATAGTTAATTAGCTGTCACCCTTTTCTTTTAAACTACAGGGCAATTCAATTTGTTGGTAATTTTTAATCATACCGGACTTGTTTCTGTCCTTTTAAGTATCTTCAAGTATTTTTTTAATTATAAAGCCAAATCGGTGTAAGCAGTGCCCACTATTCCAACGAATTGTTGAACGAGCCGGTAGGGTGGTTGCAGTATGTTAGCGTCTTAATACATTCAAATGCCATTTTTTGCTCACTATATATAAAGTAAGCGATATAGTAGGTTTGGTACGTGTTGAGTGGAGTTAATGAGATAATCCTGGAAAGTACTCAAGTCAGGGGATCAAGTTATTCATCAGGATTATTCGAAAATACGACATAAAGAACGATATTTAAATGAGACCAACTCATGTCCATGGGAACAATATCCTTTCCTACATTCTAAGAGAATTTCAACCGTAGTCGAAGATTGAGGAAAATTTGTTGTCAACCAACTTGATAAATCGCGGTTTATGTTTGATTTAAAATTAACATTTTAAAATAAAAAACTTTTACAAGACAATTCGTCCAAGATTGGATTATGCAGTTCCCATTATCTTTCAATTTCAAAAAAAAACTATAAAAATTGAGCGTATTCCATTTATTGATCCAAATTTTTTTTTAGAACGACATTGAATATTTCTCCGTGAGGTTTCAGACTTTTAAAATCATATGTTCCTTGGAAATCAACACACAAACATGGTTTTCATGAAACCTCCTTAGGTAACGCTCTACGCAAAATGGATTTTACCTAGAAACTCTGAATCCGTCTTACACTTAATGTCAAGAAACGTCAGCTGTAACTCTGACAGTTCTGCTATATAATGTTTCACCAACCTGTGAAGAGCCGAGGCGCCTTCAAAATTATTGGTTCAAAAGGTCATGATATTGCTGGTCAACAGAAACTCCTGCAATATGGCGAACACCTTGTATCATCTTGAAAGTTTGACCCTTTCTCTGCCCAAACAATGATTTCCATGTGATTTCCATGATGAGGCCGAAAAAGTAACATTCAAAAATAGCAATTTGAGCTTTGAGACTTCACGATAGCAACGACAGCTGCTTGCCCCTTATTGATTTTGAATGTAGCAGAATCTAAAATCCCCAGTCCCAAGTATTTCCCGCATAGGCACACCCATACAGGACAATGCATGAACATGCACAGTGGCTCAAACTAATATTTAGCCACTTGCAAATGTGAAAAAATATCATGTATTTTGTAGTATCTCATAAATGTTTTACACGAAATAGAAATCAGAATTCAATATTCAAAGAATTAGTTTATTTCAGAAACAGAAATCGGATATATTTTCATTAACATAAGGCTTAGAAAATAATAAATAAAACCAAAAAGACTGTTTTTTGGATAATTTGACTTAAAATTTTGGTATTTTGGTATACTATTCGCACTCGACTTAGTTTTTATTCAGTTTTGGTGAATCAACTAAAAAGAAATAATAAAATTTTTTGACAGCATTGTAGTTGTAACTATAAAAACATCAGCCATTTCATAAGGCTTGTGTTCAGCATTGTTTTCCTGGTACAAACAGACCTCGTCTACTAGTCTTGATTTGCCTGTAGATTCCATCAGATTTGATTTCAAAATATTCAAATAGTACTAGCTGTCCATTATTCCCTCTATAATGTAAAGATTTTCAGATGTTGTTGCCGATATTCCCAAGGCATGTTTTACAATCCATTTTAGAATTCTTTCTCGAAGCTTGTCATACGACATCTGACCTTGTCATATTACATCCGACCACGTATGATCGTCCATCTAACTGGGAAATATTGTATGAGGCCGGTCCGACAAGTTCCTAGCCTACAAAAGAAAAAAGAAAATTTTGTAAAAGTGACGATTTATTTCTCAACATAGTCTCCTCTTCTTCGCTATACTTGACCCAATGATGCTTCAACTTCTTGAAATCGTCTGAAAAATGCGTTTTCTCGAGGTCTGCAAAGTAAGCCTTCGTGGCAAAGATGACCTCCACATTCGAATCTACTTGTGCTCTGTGATGGACTTTTTCAAGTTTGGAAAACAGGAAGTCCTGTACAATAAGGTTATTTATAATTATAAATAATGACAATAGTTATTCGGGATAGTTTAGCCCATTGTGTCTGTTTTTCCCTTCTTTAACTTTAGTTATCAATGCTGTTCACACCTTGTTAAGTCCAGAAAACGGTGGCCATCGCCTTTCAAATTGACAGTTCAGTCTTTGCCTTCTTCGGAGCATGTTCGATGGGTGAAATCCATTGTTTACCCAACGATAGAGAAACTCCTTCAGATTGCACTTAAACAGCGTCAAACACTGCTTTATAGCGGTCTCAAGATGGTGCATGTTGTCCGAAGTGAGCAACCGGTGTACCCGTCATGCAAACAGCTTTCTCAAGCCGTTTTCGAAGCATGTGAGCGTGCTTCATCAGAAACTGACATACGATCACGTTGAAACTTGTTAAGCCCATTTTCGACGGTTGCCATCGCAGGAGCAGAGTCACCGTACCCAGTATGAATTAGCTGCGCGATCGAATTACCGACCGATAATATTGCTCTTTGTCCACTTTTCGTCCAAATCCACGGAATCGCCAGCTGAAATTTTGACAGTAGCCTTCTACGAGAATGTTATGCACGATAGTGAATTTCTATAGAGATAGTCTAGTGAGACTAAGTACTTATCGGACCACCCTCTATTTGCTTTCATACGTATGTATGACATTACTCAAAAATGTTATAATCACGAATTTCATACTCGTTTGCGGAAGCCAACCGTTTGTTCTTGTTGGGCCTTATTAATAAAGGGTTTCTTACCAGCAATTCGGCCATTGAAGTAGTGTTCCCTGAATATATATTTCTCATCTGTCCTGATTTTGAGGTATTCTTAAGATATTCCTCTACTTCACCAGCAAATTTTGATACACTTAGGTGTGGCCCGTGCTTGACTTTCTGTTAAAAGCTAGTCCTCATGATAATCCGAAAATATTGAGCTTTGGCTCCATTTTGCGGGGCAGACTAATCGAAAAATCACGTTCACTGTAGTGAGTGCATTCTTTGTTAATAAAAAACAAAAATAACCCCCGGAAATGTAACATTAACCAGAGAAAAGCGAAGTATATTTACCATGTGTACCATTTTTAATTTGATCTTAAATATATCTGACTTCTGTTTCTGACTAAGCTTGTAGTGTGAACATTCAAATGCAACATCTTTTTGAGATATGTCATTTATTATTTCTTATAGAATTAATATTTTTTTATTGTTATTGTATTAATATTGTTATTGTTAATATATGGAGCATTCATATGAGTCAATGCTCCATAATTATTTTGAGCCACTGTACCATTCACATTCAACATGCACGCTGCGCAGGTGAATTTCTCAAGCTATCGCTGTACACTCCCAATAATATGATTTCACCTACCAAACCTTTCCCTTCCTTCCCCTTCTCATGCTGAACGTTCTCATGTCAGTTTGAATGAGTTGAACTTCAGGATCTTTTTGAACTAGTTCTCCATATACTTATGGATCGATGGCAATGCAATGTTTTTGAATCTTTTTTTCTTTTTTCGTAGTTTTGCTTCTCTTTCTTCTTAGGCTTTTTTTGATTCTTCTAACACCCTCTTAGTTATTCATTACAGTCTAATCATTGACGAAGATCAAAAGGTTTTAATAATAACATTAAGAAGTAATATTTTTAGAAAGATGGAAAGAGCTCAAGCTGGTTTCGAACACGCATCCCTGCCGCTTCTCGTCAGGTGCCAACTCACAGGCTGGGACGCATCGATTGGCACTACCAGCTTAGGTGGATGTCGACTGGTTATTTACTAGTCATGAATATTGCTCTACTGCTTTGAACTTCTCCTAGAGATCTCTCCCAGAGATCAACGAAAACTCCTCCTAAACAGCGAACGCCTTAAGTTTTTGAATCCTAGAAGCTATTGGATAGGAACTTTTGTAAGTTTTTTCTCTTATCTTCTAACACTCAAATTCGCTATTCATTTGCGCCCTATCATTGAAAAACATCAAAAACTAATAATTGTAACATCAGGAACTAATTTGAATGCCGTTGTCTATCCTGGGTATTAGAAAAAATGTGACTCTGACAGTGGTCATTGCATATATACATTTTACTAATCGCCCTACAGTAAATTGATGATAATTAATCGATTATTCAGAAAGCCCATAGAGAGAGCCAACATTTATTTATAGCGAACGAAAACCAGTAAAAAGATTTGATAAGAAACCTATGAAAATCGATGAAAACTCGAAAAAAAAATTTTATTTGCATTTTTGTCGTACAGAACGTTTAGAAATTTAAATAGAATTGTAAATTTAAGAGTGAGGAAAAGTAGCGAACCTTCGTCCCCTAGCTCCTGTTGCCCTCCTACCGATTCTTGTTTCTTTGAATCAAACAAATTTTCTGGAAACGTATTCAATGTCACTTAGCTCATTAGATGTTTGTTCATTGAATCACATTCAAATTTCCAATCCAATCAATCTAAGTCGGAAACGATGGGGCAAAAACGAACGAAAGACATGGACTGTGAACAATTCGTTTCACTTTACTTTCCTTCCTGTCTCCCGGAGATGCCTCCCAGGATGGAAGAGGGAATTGAGTGGAGTCTGAGCATCATAATAATTCCTTACAAGACGACAATGTATCTGTCAGTGAGTTTCTAATTAAACGCCACGTTCAATATCACTTGGTTTGGCTTCCTTACGTTTTTTTTTCTCGTCTGCATTTCTATTGTTAAAATGTTGTTGCTGTTTAGCCATTTGTTTGTTGTATATTTTTTCGTTTCTCATAGTGAAGATGAAACTTTGAAAAAACAACAACGAAAAACTACAACTATAAGTTGTTACAATACAATAGTAAAGATGATAATTTGCCATGCGACAAACAGAATGAATGAGTGGTTAGCATTCGTACTATGGAAGATTCCAACAAAGAAGAACGAAAATAAAAACGGATGTGTCGTTATGGGATTCAATCTAATTATAATATATTACTACTTCCTATTCTGGTTACTGCTTACCGCCTTGAAACAATCTTTCTTGACGTTCGTACTTAAGTAAGTGCACTGAAGATTGGCAATATCTTTAGCGCAGTGCGTGAGTGTTATTGGAAACGTTTGAAGGGTGTGGTCGGTGTATCTGCGGTCAAAATTTGCGTGGGAAATGTAACAGAAGTTGGAAAATTGTCGGAAGTACGAAGGATTATGCTACATCAGGAAAGAAATTCATGTTTGACGTCGGTTTAGTTATGATTTATAGGTCATAATTTAGATGGTGAATGGGAACAAATGGCCTTGTTAATGGAGAATTTTTCGCGAAACATCGTCTGGACTTGGACGAGAATTGGCCTAAAGGCAAATGATAACAACTTGACGCATATAATATAAACGTCTATATGTATTTACGTCTATCACATTTCATTGTTTCTCTATAAAGGTTCACCTCATTACAGGACCAGAATTACCCGAAAGGATTTTATCATAATGTGATAATATCTTGATTCCGTCCCAGAATACATTTGGCACAATTCCGCTTGTGGTTCTAGTACCTTTGACACTTTTGATAGTAGCAAAAAGTTCCTTGATAGTGATTCGTGAGTTATTTTCTTCTAGATAACATTTTTTTTACGACATATGGTGTCAAAGAGAGGCTTGGATTGTTTTTAGTCAAATCATGAAAAAATCAAATATTGATATATATGTCAGACCAGAACGTAAACCGTGTGTCATAAGTGTAACAAACCAACCGATTGCATCAAAATTGTTGTATGTAGACCACATGCCAATATAGTCCACCAAACATATATGGGTCTCACACATAGATGGCACCACCGTGGACAGACTGCAGTGCAGTGTCTAAATTGGGCTGTGCAATTAAACGTGAAATTTTCTTTAGTAGAAAGTAAACTGGTCAAAAAGCTAAACATCGAACTATGCCGTTCGTAAACCCAACGCAATTGGTACATAATTGATCACAAGCACCAAAAATTCAAAGTCATAAGAAATACCATAACAAGACATCCCGCGTTAAAAGGGAGCATTCACAGCCAGCCAACACAACCTCTGAAGCAGAAATTTCTGAAGATGGTATCGTTGTAAACACAACAATCACGATTTTGTTCGCTTTTTTATTTTTTTTGCCCTACGATTTGTCTCAAGTGAACGACTAGCAGAGTTTCAAAAATTTCAAAATGGGAGTAAACACGAGACGACAATAGAAGTAAAGTATGAACGCATTCGAAACTTGGGTCAGCCATTATGTCAAAAAATGTCAAATTTACCAGGTTACTACAAAACTAAATGGCGGTAACCTATGCTGATGCAAGATCACCGTACGAATGTTCCGGAAATCGGAAAAGATGTTGGTAATAGAACTTACTGGGACATTCCATTGTGACTTAAGACTAGCTCATGAAGAGATATTCTAAGCTTAAGAAATCTTAAATTCGAAGCTGCTCATAGCGCATCAAAATCAACTTTGTTTAAAATTCTCGCAGGACTTGATGGGACCACCAGTAGTGATGTTCCCCAAATCACTGCCTACGAGTCTTGAGCGCACGGTTACTACCCAAAATACAAATTCTAGTTTTCGCCAAGCTGTTTTTTTGACTACTACGGTTTCAAATTTTTTGACCACTGCGGTCACAGTATTAAACTACTATTTCCATAGTGGGTACAGTGATGTTGTTCGTCGTCGGAACTCGGCGTCTCCGTCATGACAATAGTGTAGTGCATGCAATTGAATCAAATAATTTTTGCAATTATTAAAATTTCCTTCAAAATTCAAATTGAGTCCTGTATTTCAAAATTATGATCTGCTTATTCTCCTGATATGGCCCTCTGCAATTTCTAGGTGTTTTAGATCGCTGCAACAACAGCAGATCTGGAATAAATTCTCGAAATTCCCAAATTCAGAGGCACCGCTGGTAAAAAGTTTACCAGTTTTTTTTTCTCTGGTCAAAAGTCAGACATTTTTTTTTAGCAGATCGTGCATTACTGCATTAAATTTGAAGCTGAGGATGCTTGTTCTCCTTCCAAGTGTCTGAATTGAAACCTAAATCTAGTAGTATGAAAGAAGTTAAAAATGCGTTTATAAATTACCAAAATATTAAGTTATTCAATTAAATTATTCAAAAAACATTCAAAAATTTGGTAACTTTTGTATTTGGAATGATAGAAACTTCAGACAGAAGACGAAGAAGGGCGGGGTGACAGTGAGAATGAAATCTGGAGTTGCTCGTTGGCGTCAGAGGCAGCTGTCTTATAATAATGTTGCTTCTACTGAAGGCAATGTTTAACGAAGACTTGCGAATTCGAATGTGAAACTGAAGAATCAAAATTCAGTGAATATTTTCGAAAAACTCGTTGAAGACAAAGTCATCAACATGATAATTCATTACTCGGTGCTTTACGCTGAATAAGCATGATTTCAAAGTCTCTGTTGATGAATTGAAAAGGTTCCTTGCTGTTCTATTTCTAACAGACTTCCATTTACTGCCAAGTCAACACTTCTACCGGGCTTTGAAGAAGATTATAATCTCACTATTATTTCTAAATCACTGAAATGAAGAAATATTTACATTTGTATGATCATAGTATAGTGGCTGTCACTACAGACAAAATGTTGAAAGTACGACAGCCTGCTGATGCCCTGATATAGTGGGGTGTGTTTCATTGAGATTTGTCTGTTGATGATTCGATGGTCAAATATTTGGGGCTTCATCTATCCAAACAATTAATTAGAGATCAAAATTAACCCAAGGACGGGTATGGAGGATGAGAAAATGCAAAATTATCTTTTATTGTAGTCCAATCATGGACAAAAGTCAAAAAAGTGAAACAATTGAGACCGTTGTGTTCCTAACGATTCTAACTTCAGAAAACTAATTAAATACCAAAGAAGACATAGAAAATGACATAGCTGACCTCAAAGATACCATATGCAACACCCCTCAGCTTTGCACCACCGAAAAGTCACTAGTGCCAAAAAAACCCTACCGTACTGGACCTGTTGCAAAACAAAAGGAAAGCGAAAAGACATTGGCAACAATCGAGATCACATCGAGCGAAAACTGAACCAAACTAAGTCATACACAATCAGGAAAAGTAGTTAGGAACTGAGAGAAACCAAAGCATAAACGACTTCTAGGCAGGATCTCTAATCTTGCAGTAACGAATTACTCAGTCCAGAGTAAAGGCATCAATAATACGAAAATCACTAAACCTCGAGCAAACATCCAGTGGATTGGTGGCGACAAGGCTAAAACAGAGGTTTCCGTGAAACACAGAAAATGTTTTCCAACCAAGCATGTTATTTTTTGAAAATCAAGCAAACTCTCACCTCCAAATCAGTGCTTCAAAAACTCCAAGAGTTAATCACATAAGCACAAGAAAGCGATCACCCTCACCTTCAAATCAGTGTTTCAAATAACCCAGGAGTTAATCCTATAAAAGGACAACGACAAGACAAGACACCGGCCGACAAGCTTTTCACTGCATCGGCCACAAGTGGGGAAATTTGGAATAATATTTATATTTAGAGCTTTCCCGCGCTTTAATTACTACGCAGAGCAATGGAAATTGGAAATAATTTTTAATCCTGAAATAGGGAAAATTGTATTCAAAGTGAAGTCCTACACACCGACGCACACTTATACCTCTCGAACATGTTCAAAAAACCTTTCCTGGACAAACCTTTAACTTTAGATAGCAACACCATTATCCCAGCCCATCAAATTTTAGAATCTAACACGGTTGTATAGAACAGGTTCACGAAATCTTCAACAACATCAAATACGCCATGGGAAAATAGTATTTTTGCTTAGTGTTATTCCTCCACATATCGCAAGCATTTGACAATGTCACATTGATAAAAGCAAAGGCTGTACCAGCAAGCATTCTGCAGGAAGTAGAAAGTGACCAAGTAACATATCACAATTACCATAACAAAATCTATCCAATAAATCCGGGAGTCTCCCAAGGAAACGTTTTAGGACCCGTGCTTTACCTCCTATACACGACAAATCTTTCAACGGAGAACGAATTAATAAAAACGACACATGCAGTTGATACGGTGCCCTTCTTTACTCACAAGAATCACAACACGGACCACCTGGGCCAACGAACAGGGAATTAAGCTCAATGGGAGTGAAACGGAGCAAATAACCTTGACTCTTCTAAAAAGGACAATGCAAAACAGTCAAATTAAGCAAGAAAATCGTCCAACATGTCGAAGTCAAATTCTTAGCACCTAGACAGAAGGTTCACTTTCAAAACCCACATCCTTAAAATGGAGGAATCGTTATACAGTTTTTAGAAAAAGAAGGAGCAATCATTTCTGATTTCTGATTTCAATCACTAGTTTGATGCTTGCTGTTAGCAAAAAGGAAACTTAAGGAAGAAGTTGTACATGATTCAAACTAGATTGGTTTAGTAATCCATAAACAGAACATCCTTTGGGGTTGGGTAAAAATGGGTTAAGAGCGTAATACTATTAATAGAAGGATAGCAATATTGCATTCATTTTTTTAGAGTATCATGTTGGATATCATAAATCATAATTTTTTTTTTATTTTCTTTTGCAGGTAAGTCAACAAGTGACACATGTACAAAAAATATTTGAAAAGGTAATTTTGTTAACTTTCGACGGGTTAAATAAACTTTAATTATATAGGATTCGAAGTACAATCAATCGGAGAATTTAGGAATAAATAATCTTCCATTATCATATAATAAAAGCATTCTAATGATAAATTATTGATTCAGTAACAGAAGATTATCGTTTACGATACATGATTAGAATGTTATGAATTAGATCATATATACATAAAATATGGTAAAAATAACGTGTGTGCTCTCGCCGTGCAGAAAGTATCTGTAACCGTTTTAAAGATACTTTTGTTTACCTTTAGTCGATATCTAATCTTAAGAAAACACAGATAAAATCGTCAAATTCGTTATCAATTAATGTAATTTGCAATGGTAGAGGCAGCTATTGCTTTTTTTTCTATTTGAATCCCTGATAAAGTCCCTGGAATTTGAAGGTTGAAATTTATATCGGAGCAAGCTGCTTTGGAAACAGTATAGCATGATTTCGTTAATTCCCAAATAAATTTCAAACAAATCTAACTTTACATCAGTAAAGTCCAAGACCAAAAAAAAAACATTATTTTTACTTCAGAAACTCTCTCCGTGGAATGTGACCAGAAATTAGCATGCAAGGATTTTATCTGGTTTATCTGAAATGATCACGACTGCATCATTGTGCTTAGTAAAAGTGTATCATTTCATATCGAAATTATCGTCACGATATACTATATTCGATGGAATCTCATTTCTTTCCGATATAAATTTTCTCTAAGCTCTAATCAGTCATGAAATGCACGTTCTTTACATAACATTAAATGAATCATAGTATAAATTTATGTTACTACAAGTAATATACCGGGGACACATAAGCATGCAGTTGTGAGTAATAGTTATAAATGCATATGTTGTAAACAATGACATAGTAGATCGTTTTCGTGTTTCATGTAACTCGAGATTATACAGACCAGATGTATTCAACCGATGATAAATACATATAGGAAAAAGGAATTAGTTGTTCAGGTGAAGTCTTATCATAAGTGGCGGCGACTCATGTCATCAAATGTTTGCAGATAAGTCATCAGCAAGAGATGCATCATTAGTTAGAAGTGTTGATAGGACAAAGATGATGCTACTAGGAACTAGTCAGCTTTCTTTGATAAAGTTCACGTTTGAATAAATCAAAATTATCACGAGGAATCTCAGTTATGTCCGGGAACAAACATGCAATAGACGAACTAGGAGTTTTTGTTATGAATTTAAAATTTCTGAAAAAGGCTCATTTGTAGCAAAGGATTTTGAGAAAAAATCTCTTAATTATTATTTTAACATCGCTGGCTGAATAAGCATCGTTGCATATTATCTAAATATTGGATGTTGTCTCGATAAATCTTCCTCCCCATACCCTTGAAAAAGTTTTCTAGTCCTGTACGAAGATCGTCTTCTCTTCTTCATTTCCAATACTCTTCCTATTGGCAGGCTCTCTATAGGCTCTTCCCTGTAGGTAGTCCAGGAACCGAAGTAAGTAATAATCTGCTGAAGCAAGATTGGGAGAATATGGTGGTTGGGGTGAAAGTTTCCAGTCAGTCTCCATTAAAAGTGGGCTGGGCAACTGCAGCTGTGTGCGGACTCGAATTGTCGTGGTGAAAGATGGCTCAGGAAGGATTGACAAATGCAGGACGCGTATTACGCATTGCTTATTGAAGTGGCTGCAATTACTGACAGTACAATTCCGTATTTAAGGTTTAATTTCGTTCGAAAAACTCCCAATAAATGAATCCTCGGGAATGCCACCAAAATACACAATAAGACCACCAATGGTTACAAGCCTGGTTTTGAGGTGGGTGCTGGTCATTCACCTCTTTTGCAAACTATCTGGCGCCCTTTCACGTTGTTCTACAGGACCCAATTTTCATCTCCAGTAATTATTAGTCGGACAAATTCATCAATATTTTGATGAGCAAGATGCGAAACACATCAAGTTACCTTTTTTGTCTTGTACCTTTGCTAAAGTTCGTAGGGTACTGAAGCGTTCAAGTTTATCGCATATCCTTGTGCAAGATTCCGATAGTTCTGCGATGGTCATCTAAGGATAATAGTGGTACATTTATAGTTCATGTATAACTTCTAATAGACCACCATCTGCAGCCTCCTTGTACCGTCCTGATGTTGGCTGCTACCAAAATGGGACCAAAGATTTATGATTTGCTACAGTTTAAAGAAAATTCATAGGAAAAACCCGAACTCTCTTTTGTCCGTATCCAATATAAGACAAAAAGTCTATCCTTGTCGCGTCTGGCGCATGTACGAGAAAAAAACCGATGGAAAGTTTAAGTGCAATGATCTCAAGTTTCTCAACTCTTGAATCCTTTTTTTACTTTAATAATTGGGCTGAAATTAAAATTTTTTAAACATTTTTTTGTTCATTTTGCATCCTACCAGTCTTTGCAATCCAACCATTTACAGATATAAGAATATCAAAAACATCGAGATCGTAGCATTTGCAAAAATATCAATTCCAGACGCCATTCTCATTATACTTCACCTATTAATTTTTTTCGTCCTATTGAATTCATTAAAAGTATCTTTTGCTTTCTTCTTAATATTAGTATCTATTTTATATGTTATTAGTAGTAGCTTGAAATTGCAAAAATACCACTTGGACGACTGTTCTCCTTTTCAAAAAGGGCCAGTACTTTCGTTTCGTGTTTTCATTTGCATTTTTCAACAGCCGCAGCGTTCATGTCCTTCTGATATATCCCTCCTGTCCTGATGCAATGTTGTGCTCGGTAAATTCGTCGCGATTTTCTGTTTCCTTCTTGTCAAGTGAAAAAAAAGTTCATTAGTTTCATAAATAAAAAACAGTCGTCTTAGTCAGTCGTCTTATTAAACAGTCAGTCTGTAACAGTCGATTTTTGTCCGATTCGCTAACTTCTTAGAGATTTACTTTTTTCAGGTAGCGACGTGAAGGCTGCAATCACGCGCAATGCTTCTGACCTACCAACTAAGCACCTCATCTTTCGACCCTGGGAACTATTTGACACAATAATTCGGGTTAGGCCTCCTGTTCCTACGCCTAGACTCGCCTTAAGATTACGGAAATCGCTTCCAGAGGAAACGATGGGAGGGTAAGAAACTGCTATTAAAGATATCTTTCTATCCCCGTTTTAAGTATTTCTCCGACCATAGTTTCCGGGCAGATCCCTCCAATTTCGCTGAAGATGTAGACGCTTTACTTCTCTATTTTTGATTGAACGGCAAAAAAACTAGTAAGATGCATATAATTCAAACAAAAAATAAAAATAAAAAAACTGGAGTCGAATATTCCAAAGTAAGTCCAAAACTAAAAAACTTGTTAATATAAACTGACTAAGCTAGTTGCTTTCCTCTAAGCGACGTGACCTTTTCCATAGCATAACCTCCGAAAAGCACGAACAGTCCGTCAGGGACATTACGAAGCACGATATACGAATACCCCAGGCAGGAAATAGAATGAGCTTTGCAGGATAGAGAGCTTTGAAATTAAATCACCGTGGGGTCGTAGACCGATCACAATTGCTAGCTTTGTGAGCCTAAAATTATACGAAAATAATTTTCCCGATCTAATAGTAAATGTGAGTTTTTGTGTACGCATTCAAAATTTGAGAGAATGGTAGTGGGCATCTCTTTGTACCTTCGTCTCCATCTACTATCTCGCACAAGTTTTGCTTCCAAACACAAATGCATCTAGAAAATTGGCGTCGAATACTGCTGGCATTGCCGAATTCCAGATTGGGAGTTTATTCAAAGTGTTAGCGATCTTTAGTTATTGTCTTCCCACATGCGTTTGCTAACTTAGGGGTTGATATAAATAATGAAAGTTTAATCAAACATCATCAAACTGAAGCCGCTTCTGGTTTCTCAATATAAAACTTTCGTAATGAGCTGATTTTGAAAAAGTGAATTATTGAAAAAATGTGAATTCGAACCCATTCAATGATTTAATTAACCAAATAGTGGTCCAAATCATAATTCACTTCTTAAAATGTGTAGATATCTTGGATGATCGAGATCCATCTTTATTGGATGAGTACATGGTCAAATTCATTCAACATGTTTGCCATACATTGATGTGTAGCTTCATTAAATGGATTTATCAATGTAGGATTTGAAAATTACGCCAATATTTCTCCAGCATGAAAGGTTAATCTGGGAACTGTAGGACATCCATTACAGATTTGTGATTCGGAAGCTCAGTGCCAAAATGTCGCTTAGTTCATACAAGGCGAAAAAGACTGACGAAATTGCATTGATTCTATTCCCTAACCCTAGTTTTGTCTCTAAAGGATAGGATGGCTCCAGGGCCAGAGACAATGATTTTTTTTTATTCTGATTTTCTCCTCAGAAACACAAAGCACAAACACTAAAAACACAAAGGAAAGAACTGCACGCCTGACTCGATCTCATTGTCAAATCGACCACATGGTCAGACCGATTTCTACTTGACACAACTGTTGAGCTCTAAGGGATATGTACGGCCTCACTTGCTGAGGATGTATAAGTCAATTTATTCCAATAGCGTATTCTGTATAGTAAAGGTAAATGACGCCTGCTACATCTCATGTCATGAGCGAAAGTGGAGAGGTTTGCTCCTTTGAGTTTTTGGGGTGCTTGCTATGGCTTGCTGAGTTTTACATTCGTTTCAGTTTTGTGGTTTTTCAGTCCGTTTAGATTCCATTGAGCACTCTCTTCCTACGAGCTCCCTCTTATGTTAAATTAATCCCTAATTTCCTTAAATATAATGAGTTCAGTCCCAAATTTGAATAAGGCACATTTTGGAGCCTGTCAATTTTTATTTTTTATCAAAATGAACCCTTGGGATCACTGTCTTTATTTCGCTGGTTTTCTCTTCTATCTCTCTCTGGTTTTCTCTTCTCTCTCTTTCTCTATCTCTCTCTCTTTGCTCTGGTTCTCTTTCTCTCTTTCGTCCTTTTTAAGCCTCTTGCTGCCTTTACTTCATCATAACCGGTGATATTAGTGTACTTGGCGAAGAAAGTAAATCAAACAATGCAAACAATCCAAAGTTCAATTGTGACCTGTTCCCAACAATTTTTCAATCGGTTTTCACACGTGACCTAGTGTTTTTCTGCATGGAAAAATATTCGCTGTACTCCGCGTTCAATCATTCATACCGTGAAGTTTCATCATCAACACATTTATCACACAACCTCCAGCTGTGTATCCTGTATCCTTTTTTATTTTCTATTTTCTTTTAGCGACTTGCCGCATCTATTGATTTTGCAATATGTATTCAAAGCACAGTTTCATGTGCACATTGTGTTATTTATGTATTCGCGTCATTTATTTATGTAGATGCGTATCCACAACAAGCAATATAATGTTGAACCCATTTTGATCCTTTGTTGATACCTTCAAGCTGACAATTTATTGAACTTTCATGGCTGCGATAGCGAAACGAGTTGGCATTGCCTATCGCGAGAGGAAACCTTTTCAGACGCTTGACTGCGTTATTGAAAGTTGTAATGGAAAACCTGCACGCGGTTCGATTCCAATGGTCTAGGTCTAAGTGGAGTTGGCTGAAAAGTTGGAGAAAGTGGGTACTAATTAAATCTTTCCGGGAAAGCAAGCCATCTAGAAGACATACAAAATTTGCTGAAATTATTCGTACAAACACTTCTTAGTCAATTTCAAACCTAATTAGCACCTTCTTTCAGGAGTTAAGGTTGATAAACTTTCACTAAAGCAAAGCAAGAGCTTTTGACCCCAAAAAGAAAGCAAAAACTCTGAAGAACCCACAAGAAAACTAATCGATTCATTCACGCTCCAAACGCTTGCTCATATTTGTTTTCATCAAACAACGCCCACGGCCTCCACATCTTCGGCCTTCGCGAAAACCATCGTATGTGGTTGATGATAACAGCAATAAGTGAATGTGTGGAAGTTCAACGCACATTTAATTTAAAAGATTTTAGATTGCATATTTCATATAACAGTTTGGTGGTTATTTTCTGGTTGGTTCAATTTTTCACGTTGAGTGAACCTCCTTCGTCGAAGTTCTTAGGCATACATGCATATGTGCTCACTTGATTGAAGCAACTGTTTATTTTTAATTGTATGCAATTACATAGTTCTAATAACGAACTAATTGGTATTTGAAGAAAAATAAACATGTTGAATCAAACGTCGTATAATAATACAGGCTGTTCAATGAAATTGTAGTCTATAGGCACGAAAGATTCGTCAGTGATTTGTGACGATGAAAAGGAGGAGGAGGTGTTTTAACATCTACATGCGAATTTGTATGATTATATTTTATGTTCCGCTTTACAGTAGCCATATGTTCACTCTCTACAGAATTGGCAAACAAATTCCCTCGAAATAAAGGGATGGATCCCCAAATCGTCTTACGAATTAAGTAAGACGAATCCCTTGCTAAGTTTCAACCTTAGTCATGATAAGTAATAGTTATGCTTCGGAGTTGGGTTTTGCTTAAATTACACTTCATAATTTTTTATGAAAAAAATACAGCATTATGCGCTCAATGACTCAGCCTTATGACTCAAAAGCGCGCTGAAAAAGGCGGAGTTCATGTCAAGTCAGTCGTATTGGTAGAGAGTAGAACCTCCAACTTAACATATGCAGCCTCATATTCAGGTATTGTTTTTACTCCGGCTTAGTTTAGAATCTTCTTCTTGACAGTTGCCAGATTGAAATACCCTTTATGTCAGCGATATTTAGAAATTTCTCTCCCGTTTTAAACTGTCATAGTTGTACTATTAGGTACTAAAAGTACTACGTATATAGCATGATGATGTTTACAAAAGCATCGGAGATTACCGAAAATAATGGAATATTCCTCTATACTCTCATATGAAGGTATTAGTTCTCAGCCCATAATACTCGTGTTGCTCGGGTCGTCCCTTTGCTGAACCTTTAAGGTTATCCAATAAATTTTTTCCGTTCAAATGCGAAATGAATATATAATGTTTGTTGTTTAAGGCGCTTTTGGGTTACGATTTACAAAAAAAAAAACAACTTTTTTTTTGGTATCCTTTTGAAATTTTGCAGAATTTTTGAAGCTGTTCTATGAATTTTATGAATTTTTCAATAAAATATCCAAAATTATTGGAGCACGAGTTACATATGCAAATACACATACGAACCAAAAAAACTTCCCTATGCCTCTGCGTTTAATTTTCAAGATGCAGCAACTTTAGATTCAGGCAAAACTGACTGCATCTTCTGTTGATTGTATTTAAAACTAAAATCAGTAGTAGAAATTTAGTTTTTTTTTTAAATTTGTTACTTAAATACTTAAATGTTACTTAAAATAAAGTTATGTTATATAAAAATCATTGTAATAAATTCTTCCATTTCTCATGATGTCCTCTTTCCAAGATTTTTGAGGCTTACTTGGAAAATATTCATCTAGATGCGTTGTTATTACGTTTATGACTTTGAAAGTTGTATCATAGAGCGAATTTTAAGGGAGGAGAGCAGGTAATAATGGAATGGAAAATGGCCTATGGAGTACATAATATGAGTTAGAGCGTCCTTATCAAATTGTTATAATTTTTGTCCACAGCCAACGTAACATTGGGTTGCGCCTTAACGCCTCGTCGGTTCGGCAATTCTGGACGTTTTTTCAGCTACGGCGACGATCAATCCATCCATCAAGTGAATCGGTTTATTTGCCAGCAGTGATAGTATCAACTTGAGAAAGGAGCTCCTAGTATACTACAACAGTACGACCAAATTCACAAGGAATCTTTTTCGGATGAAGTTCTTTCATCACAACTGTGGGAGGTCTGTTTTCGTTAAGCCAAGACCCGTCTCTAGTGACAAGACTCTTTAAAAATGGATTTAGTGCATGTCTCTGAAAAAACAAATCGCACGAATAAACACGGTTCATAAGACCGGCTTCCAACAATAAGTGTGTAACCCAAACTTCATGTTGATCAGCGTATCCCATCTTGATTGAATGGGAACCAGTGGAATTCCCAGGGCGCAATCCTTCTGAACTACCCACGGAACACCTCTGCAGTGAACCTGAAAACCTATCCTGATTCCATTTGTCAACCGTTTTCAGAATTTCTACGATCATAGTTTCCGGGCATAGATCTCCAATTTCGTTGAAGAGGTCACCTCGCTGCTTACTCCATCTTTTGCAAGAGTGGAATGTGTGAATGTCGTCATTCACCTCTTGTGCAAAAAACACGCAGTTAGAAGATCGTGATATCTCAATCTTGTGCAGGTTAGACTGAAAACATCCATTCCCGGTTATGAGGTGGGACTAGTA
Organism: Stratiomys singularior; assembly: GCA_954870665.1. Lineage (NCBI taxonomy): Eukaryota > Metazoa > Arthropoda > Insecta > Diptera > Stratiomyidae > Stratiomys > Stratiomys singularior. The sequence continues at coordinate 26,805,905 of OX940881.1, read as the reverse complement.
GAAATTGGTCTCTCCATGCAATCGACTGTGCTACAGCCTCAGGTCAGGGATCAGATGTGCAGTCCATCTTCCCTTCGGGTCTTGCTCCAACGACTGGTGCCAATCGCTGAGAGAGAGTTGCCTCTCTTCGCTGGTGATCTCCTCTCTGTTTTCTTGGCTTCTGCGCTCTCTCGCAAGCAGATCAATGTGTATCAACCCTATAATTATCAGCATTGCCGTCCTGGGACTGTTCGATATGCGAATGCAATTCACACCGATCCTTGTCTCTCCACCTGTGTTAACCGCTTTCGGTGTAACTCCTTGCTAGGAGCGTCTACCCATAGAAAAGAACGCCTTGCAGCCTTGTAAGCTGTTGGTGTGATTTGTTGAAAAAACTTATCTTCGAGTTTATCAGGACGCCCATGTATTTCACTGCTGATTTCGATTCAACCAGCGCGTCCCCAATACTAAAAGGCCTTACTCTGGAAACAGTAAGGTATTTTTTGGAACGAATAATCAAACTTAAAAATCAAAAGTTTGTAAGGTGTGTTGAGGAGTTTTCTCGGTTTCCAATTAAAGATTTTTTGCCTTAAATCGCTAATTTCTTTACGACTAAATCTTTGAATCGCGCAACAACTCGAATTTTACTGTGAAAATTACAACACTATTTGCATATTTATTTTATCTATTGTGCAGATCTTAACCCACAGAACGGAACAAATAAAGATATTGAAATCTACTTTCTTTAAAACAGTTGAAATATTGAAATTTTCTATGTAGAATATCGATCCCTATGGATATGCGACAATTTGGCGCGATCGTCATGTAGACAAAATTTGGAGTAAGTTAGTTCTATCCATGCAAACAATACAACAGTAACAAAAATTAGAGTGTGCCGAAAAGACTTCAATCCGTTATCTCCGTTATCCGATATCGTTTTCTCAAACGAAACAAGCAATCAGAAATAATAGAGAGAACGAAACGCAGAATGTCGATAGAAGTCTGAGTGTGAAGAAGTTTTGATGATTTTAGTTGCTTCGTTCTAGTATTGAAAAACAAAATAATAGAATATTTTTTGAACTGGTAATATTATTGTGAACCTCATAAAAAAAACGAAAAAGACAATCACTCTTCAACAAAATTAATTATTTCTAAACGTTTTGGGGCAGGAAAATGATCTGTTAAAACAACTAAAGTACTAGGACTGGTAGAATCATCTGTGAAACTAATAAGGGAACGCGACTGCAGTAAAAGTCAAGAAATTGGAAAGGCTGGAACTATGCTAGATGTCAAAAATTATTCGTGCTCTATAAATAACTCGTGATTTTCTGCCAATAAAGATAGAATCCTCACTTTCTTCATGAATTGAAAGATTTTTTAGAAATGTTTTCAAAAAATGTGTATGTATGAATACAAAATTTAAAAGAATGTTAATACACATCTTTTTACACCTGCGTCTTTATATCTCCCATCTCCAAGAAGTTTTGTTTAAAAATACCAATACTTCTGGAAAGTCAACACCGAATGCTGTTAGATTAGTTTTTCCGGAGTTGAAGCGCTCTTTAGTGGTTACGCTACATCCTGAGCAAATTTTTAGTGCATTATTACCCTACCGTCTCAAAAAGGACATGCTTTTCACATGGCTTTTGGCTGGCTATTAATGTCGGAAAAAAGCAAAGTACCCAACTTTTTTGCGTGTCTTGCATATTATCAACGTCGGCGAGTCATCACTTTTCCGCTAAACCAATTTGCTGTTTTGTTTCAGGATCTTATCGAAAATTTACGCTTAATCACCGCTAATCGCTTGGAAAAAGCGGTGTTCATCTTTTGAAACCAAATTTCATGAGTTTCGAGTAGACGTCGATCATTTTCTGCTTCTGATCAGCCGTCATAATCTCGGGAGAAAAACTATTCTGTAGTTATTTGGCGAATGTCCAATTATTCAGTCAAAATTCACTCACAAGTCTTATGCACGTTTTGAAATTTATTGCTCGCAGCTTCAGGTTTTGACAGATCTTTTTTTTTTTTTTTTTGGATTTCCATCATAAAATGGATGTGCAGGGTTCCGTGCTTGATAATCTGCAAATTTTTTCCACCTCATAGCCCGCAATCGGGCATAAGGCTCAACTGACTGTTGAGTCAGATCATCTCATTGATCAGAGTATCGACTCATCGCTAGTTCCTTAAATCCTTGCCGAATAATTTTATAAGTTTGAGTGGCATATTTTTCAGAATTAAGGCAAATTTTAGTGGTTGGTTTCATTTTTCGTTGATCTTGAAAATGACAGTAGGACTGTACATGCAACATGTTACTAAAATTCTGATAGCGTGGACGCTATAGGGCAAATCAGGTGAAACTTGCAAAGAAAATTCACAGAAGTCTATTCACCCCAATCTATCGGAGTTTTTTCGTGTAGTATATACTTTTCGGAGTATAGTTTTCGTGATACGGCTTCAATCTCTTAGATTGCCATCGTTTCATCTTCAAGTAGAATGTCAAGAGCAAAATATTGTTCTTAAGAGGATAAAGCAATTTTTTTCCAATCAATTTCTTACTTTTAAAGCCACTTTTTATCTTACCTTATTATTTTATCTTATCTTTTTTCTTCAGATATTATTTTTATCAGTAATCAAACCTGAAATATCAAAACAATATTATCGGAAATGGGTAGTCGATAAAAATGTAGATATCGAAAACATTTTCCAATCCCAGGTGTTGTGGAGTTTCAGTCTCAAGTGCCATATGCCTTCTGTCGCGGAGCGTATCTAGTTTTCCGAAAAATGAAACCTTTCCTAATTCTTACTCCTTGCATACGTTGAACTCTAAGGGTTTTCTATTGTTATTAATAAGCATATTCATTTTGCTCAACAGCAAAACAAACTCAATCGTCAATCGTTTCCATTGCAAAATTATCACGTGTATGCTAATTCCTAAGACTCATGCATGTTCAAATCGCAACTGAAAAGTGCCTAAAAGACATTTAAGCACTTCTTGAAGTTTCTCGGTAATCAACGTATACCTCCACCCTACCACTTAGACACGTGTAGCAATGGTAACGTATCTGGATAGCAACATGGTTTTTTCTCATGCAATCCAGGTAAACTGGCCGCAGCGAAATCATATATTTTACCGGCGAATACAATGTTCTTCTCAGAAGTAAACCAACCAGAGTCAGTCACTTCGCGTCGAACGATTTATAAGAAAAAGTCAAGGTGGTATACGTAAATTGTGCAGAAAACAAGAAGCAAAAACTAGAATTTAGCTAAGGGAAATCGAATGTGAAGTCTCACATCTTTCAATAGGGAGAGTGAAACCAAGCCAAACTAGATCTAGACAAACTACAAAGAAGTGAAATAACACCAACATGAAGAAAAAAAAAAATTGAAGTGTTCTTAACCTGAAGCCAAATCGTTTACATTTCACCTTGGACTTTTATGGGTCAATAACTACAGTGAAGTTAACATGTATGATTCTTCCCATGTGTTCCCTCCCTATGTTGCTGAATACAGCGGCTGGGCCTGACTTTAGTACCAACTACCGGCGTGACTTGAAGATTGCTTACAAGACGAATCACGGTGAATAGAATGCGACACCATGACTCATCGGAAATGGCTCTGACTTTTGTGGAACTACATTTTGTCCATCTTAAGTTAGTCAGTGAATAGATAAACTCGCGGTGACACATGGAATACTAAATGAGTGCCAGTTGCCTCATGTGTAGTCTGAGATGCATGTAGAAAAAATGAGATTCATTTCGTCCCATCGATAAAATCATAAGTGCAAGAACAATAACCACAGACAAATTGTCTACTTTCACAAAATACAATTGTCCACTGTTTTTGGACACAAATGATTTTCAAAAACAGAGATTTAGCAAGGAATCTCATTGAACATCGTTGAAATCCTCCTAAAATGGTTTGCAAAAATAAACACTACTAGTACTAGTACCAGTAGTAGTTGAGGCCTTAGGAAGTTTGTTGACAAGCTGAGTACAATTGTTGCTTCATAAACTTTTTGATGCAGTTTTTTGTTTTGTGACGAAGCCTAAAAAAGCCGAATGTTCTGTTGATGAAAATCAATCTAGGAAGTATATGCCATTTTTAGAATCTTTCAAGTGTCGACATTAAGAGCGAAACTATACTGAACTAGGACAGTAAGCCACGAATCTCCAGTCAAGATGAACCTAAATTGTTAGCGCTGCCTGTAGACATAAGAAATTTCATTATTTGACAGTATTTTGACAAGTGCCTGTCTATAAAAAAATAAAATATTTGATAAATACAATAACATATTTGATAAATTGTAAATACCTACAGGATATTTATTCTCAGCAAATCTGATTTCTAAATAACTACACTTCGTGAAGACTTTGACGTTATACTGTTAGTGACGGGAAATTTAACGTTAGGACCTCCAGTCAAGAAAACATATTCATTTTCCGAAAATGCTTTTTCAAAAAACTGACTCTTTTCAATAATTTTTAATATGATAAAACAAATTTCATTCAGTGCTATTAATTTTATTTTGTCTGAACCTCCAGAAAACTATATTTTTTGCATATTTTTTTTATTGCTTTAAAATTCATTTATAACCTAAAAAATATATTTTTTATGTTTTAAGCTCAACCGAAAGTTTAAAACGTCATTTGTAAGTCGTTGAAACGCTGAGAGTCAAATTTTAAACTGATTATACCAAAGAGGCCAGAGCTGCACAAAATAAACAGAATGCAGCCGTAATTAATTATTTTTTCGGAAAAGAAGATTTGCTTTATGGTGCTGGCAACGCAGAGTAATGTTATACAATTATAAATTGATTATACGTGTACTTTACAAGAACGAAAGCTTTAATCACGTTTTTTTTTTCAAAACATGTTTTTTCCGCGCTCTCAAATGTAACTTAAAAAGTACTAAACAACTTGAAATTTTGCACAGATATTTTTTGACGTATTTAAATTAAACGTTAAATTGTATTTAACGGGTTGCTTATCAAAAAAACTAGTGTGATACTTTTATTTTTCCAATTTAATTTTTAATTGAAAATAGGTATATATAAGGTGAAATATGATCTTTTATTGAAAGATGATTTATTTGGCTGATTTCAGTGGACTACCAGACGCTAGGCACTCCACAGCGTATCAGTTTCAGTATGAGTACCGCCACCATTTTGTTTTTTTTTTAATTATTCTTGCCAAAAAATTCCTGTGTATACATTTGAACATCCACTTCAATGTGTGATTTCATTTAACCTATTCTGTGTTTTGCAGAAGAAAAATTTTTGAAAAACTTGTCTGGAGGATCTTCCCCCTACAAAAATACACATTTGACTAAAAATTACTGAAGTTTTCGCAAAAACTATTTGGAATTCCGACATTTTAACGTCATTTCCTGCGAAAATTCGGAAAAAGAATCCGTTTGTGAAAAACGGTGAAAAATGCGTGGTTTACCTAAGACCATAACCTGGGCGAACATTTGACAAGCACATCCATGACTTTTCCCGAATAATATCCGATTAGTAAGCTGACACCAGAAAGTGATGGGAAGCAACTTTTCTTCAATGTCCCATCACCTGAAACACTGACATCTGTCGTATCTTGTACGTCGTTTTTAAAGCTTGTTAATTGATTTTCTTTTTTTAGCAGCAGTGGAGAATAATGTCTCAGGAACTGTCACAATACACTCATGTATTTTATCAGTATAAAAATTTTATGTTGTCTGATTCACAAAGGAGCTGCATATATCCATCAGGCCCGAGGCTAATCTTCGTACAATAAAAATGAACTGCCGATTTAGTTCGTATATTCTTCCAAATTTTTGACATGATAAAATGTTTGAGATCACTTCGTTCATATGCCACCACAATTTTAAATCCCCGACCGAATTCGGAGCATTGTTTGAAATCTACTTTTCTGTAACACAGTTTATCTTCGCTTTTACTTTGAATAATGTTAGGACACCGCACAAGACACGAGAGTATTGGAAAAAACCAGAGCCAATTCTATCGAATATTGGTCTGTTCGAATATTGGTGTCTACCCCTGGCACTCTTTATCGTTACCTTTTAATAATTTTGTCGACCTACTCGTGAATTAATCGTCATGATTCGTGAAATACCGTCCGCTATCTGAGTTTTAGAAACTTTCGGTGTTTTTAATTAAATAAAATTTATAACAGACACTTATCACCAAAAAATAAATCTCGTAATTCAGCAAGTAATTACCAATAGAATATTTCCAATTAGTTGCCCTTAGAAAGTGAGAGAAAAAGACGAATATACAAAAGATGAGCAGCTGCTCCGTTATACTTGCGGCGCATTAAGCCTACCTGGTAACTTCTCCAGGCTGTATCTCCGCAACAATTACTCAGATCAACTTCAAAATTTACGACAATATTCTAAAGATGTTATAGAATTCGATAAGCCGTGATACCCATTTAACCCCTTACACATACGAAAGAGTCATTCATGACACTTGTCGGACCACAAAGATCTTTACATATAAAACCTTTGATTTTTCTGGAAGTCAGGACGTACTTGGTTGCTTGACTTTAAGCAGATTAAAAATCTTTAAACTCGTTTTTCTCGAAACTACATTTTAAGACCATGTCATCCTCTTTCGTCGGGTTCTAATCATCCGATTTGCAAAAAAAACTTAAAAGATCCTTCATATGTTATTCAAGGGATTGAACCTCTGAAAACTAATATTTATACAAACTCAACATTTACAAGGTTAGTTAACCTCAAAAATTTGTCGATTTTTCAACAGAATATCTGTATAGAACGGTTTCGACAAATGTTTCTAAATTGTCAATATCACATCCAGCAGCTACTACTGCATCTGCTGTTCTCTTAAAGTAAGGCTACTTCTCTGTAAGTAGCCGTTACATCATCTGGTGCTCCTTTTCCATGCCTCCGTCTAATATGCCAGCATTCCTGGCATATTCGACGTCAATATATAGGACATAGTTTTGTTCCGATGTTGGGTCACTGGACCATCACTCATAAAATGAATAGTGATGACAGCAGGAGATGAAGTGTCCAATGTTGGCTGCAGATGTGTCCAAATTACAGCTGGAGAACGAGATGTATTTTTGCTAACAGTACAAAAGGATTGCGTCGAATCTTTCTATATGTCGATTTCTTTAAGCGTATGAATCAGCAAAATGCTACGCTTGAATTTCTTGGCGGGATTCAGTACTAAATTTCTCGAAAAAATCCAAATGTATTAAACCATCCTTCAAACTCAATTATTTTAAAATGTTTGATAGTTCTGTACTGGTGTATACTATTCCTTTCATAGGGCAGATACCTAATGAAATCTAGTTGTCTGAAGTTATTATCGTTTCAAATGCAACAGTCTCCAATTTTTCAGTTTTGACTGTTTTTTGGTTAATTTGACGTTATTTTTCCGTCAACTTTAATCGCATATTTGAATATTTTGCACTCGCGTAGGTTTTCGTTTCGAATTCACCATCTACAGGAAAAATATTGTCTAAAAATTTTGACAGCGTTTCGTTTGAAACGATGCCAACTTCAGACACCTCTGATATCTTCATCAACTTCTTCAATAAATTGAAAAGGAGATACTGTGGTGACTTGCTTTAAATATTTTGTTACGGAACGACTAGGTTTTGTATTTATATAGGTATTTGTATTTATATACTTTGAATTTTTAAAGGTTTCCTCTTCAGGTATCAATTTTTAAAATGAATTAGTTCAGTTTTATCGAATTCTTTATAATTTGGTATTTTATGGTGTATAAGTATTGTTCATTGCAATGATCACAGCATATATAGGGTGTTTCAACAAGGACTACCAACTTTGTTTTGAAATAAAAATGAAATGGCTTTGAATTTTGGGGAACTTTTATTATCAATTGGAAATACATTCGACTTCATTATGTGTTGAATATGACATCATTCAAATGTCCGCCGCGGCTGGCCTTACAAGCCTCCATCCGAGACCTCCAATATTCGATGACTCGATCACATAAATCGGGTGTAACTTTCATAATTTCGGTCTGCACGTAGCGTTTGAGGTCTTGAATTGAAGCTGAATTATTGGCGTACACGAGCGATTTCAAATAACCCAAAGGAAGAAGTCGCACGGTGTTAAATCGCAAGATCTCGGAGGCCATGGGACATTGCTGCCGCGAGAAGTTAACCGATTGGGAAAATTTTCGTTCAAAAGAGCCATTGTTTCGCGACTTGTGTGACATGTTGCACCGTCTTGTTGGAAAAACATGTCTTCCGCATCCAAATCTTCCAAATTGGGTAAGAAAAAATCAGTTAACATGGCTCTATAGCGCACTCCATTCACCGTAACGGCCGTTCCGTGTTCATTCTCGAAAAAGTAGGGACCAATAACACCGCCCGACCATATTCCACACCAAACGGTTACTTTTTCGGGATGCAATGGTGTTTCCAATATCTCACGTGGATTTTCCTCTGCCCAGAAACGACAATTTTGTTTGTTTTCGTAGCCGTTTAGCCAGAAATGAGCTTCATCGCTAAAGATGATTTTTGAACCAAAATTGCGATCAACGGCCAAGTGCTCTAACGCCCAATCTGCGAAATCTCTACGCTTCGGATGGTCAAGCGGCTTTAATTCCTGTGTCAACTGAATCTTATACGGGTGCCAGCCCAAATCTTTCCGCAAAATTCGCCATGTGGTGGTCGTTGAAAGGCCAAGTTGTTGGCCACGTCTTCGAACCGAAACATTTGAGCGCGCACGGGTATTCTCGGCAACAGCAGCAATATTTTCGACACTTCTGGCTGGTCGCACACGTGTTAGTGTTCTAATGTCTTGTACTGAACCAGTCCTCTCGAATTTATTTACCAAAAAGCGGATATAGCCTTCGTCTGGCTCTGTAAAACGAGCATATCTGCTACGAAGAGCGCGTTTCGTTAACCGCGGAGAACGCGAATTTTTGAAAAACAATTGCACCATTTCTATACGTTGTTCAACTGTAAATCTTTCCATGATAAAATGGAGAACCTTTTTGAGTAATTAAGTAAAATCAGATGTCAAAAATATCATAGGGTTGCCAGATTACAGCCTTTCAAAGTTGGTAGAGCCCGATGAAACACCCTATATTTTGTAGTACGTTCTGATGACAATTATAAGACAGTACTTTACGTTTATGTAAGGCCACAAGTTTTAAATCAAGGATGGCATGAGTAATACAAAGACATGTGTCACATTCATGAATCTTTGGACTAACTAGCCAAAATTGACGGAGACGACAAAATGATTGATAACCGATTAAAAGAGTACTATTTTCTCTGAATTTCTTATACAGGATTAAAATAAGATGTCTGAAGATTGCATCGTTCGAAATGCATAGGTTTTGATTTTTCCTTTTTTCCTTTTTTTTGTGTTTACCAACAATTTGAGTCCAATGAAAACCTAGTACAATGCCAGTATATTCTAATTACGAAAACCAAACGCCGTTGCGTTTGCAACGATTCAATTTTCAGACACCTTTTAAAATGCTATCTAGCATGTAAATCTTTTTTTTAAAGAAATTTTCTTGTGATGTATTCGCGTTTTTCTGCACCTAATCTGCTTTTGCTATCATCGTCAAAAAAATTGTGTACCTTTGTAATAATTTTATTAGAAATTTTGATTCTACACCTTGCTGTGTTTGTTTCTAAAGCTGAATTTACGGTCGATCTTTTCATTTGTTTACATGGTAAGGCACTTGCATATGTTCTCCATAGTTTATATTTTTCTCCCAGATTACCAGGAACTACTTTAGAAACAATATGTTTGTTGTCTTCTTGAGAAAAGATGGACGTAATTTTCTTTCAACTGTTCGTTCACTATTTCCCCAAATACAGCATCCTTGACAACTTCATTTCTATTTTCTATAATCGACAGTCTTATTTGTATTCTCATCTTGTATTTCTCCAGTTTCCTTTATTTGCTTAAATCTTCTTATTCTTGCCTTGAATTACATTTTCCCTTGATTTTGTTTTTTTGACCTTCTTTGATCTTTTCTCGCTCTGGATACTTCTAGGAGGAGGACAGAGGTGTCGATTCTTGAATCAGTTGTGTTTTCGCCGCTCTTTTAGCCCGATGAGTAGCAGCATACTCCCTCCATGTCTTTTTAACAGTTCTGTGTTCATGAGAATTCATGTCTTTCACTAGTTTTTCGGGTCCCTTTTCTTTTTTCCAAGTGCATTTTCAGCCCTCTTTCTCCCGCATTTCTTTCCGTCTTTGAGGATCATTTTTGAAACGTTCATATCTCAATTTTTCCGCTTTTCTTTTATTTTCGAGTATTTCTTCTCTTTTGAGGTTTTTTTTTCTTTGATGATATCGTGACATCTTTACCTGTCATTATAGAAGCAAAATTGATACACTAAGACTTGGATTGCGTTTACAAGTTATGACAATAAAAGAACTATCCAAGTGACGGTTGAAAATTATTTAGAAAAAGTTGAATATAATAACATAGAAAAGCATTTGTCTACAATATAAAACTTACTCAACATTGATACATAAATTATTTTAATTTCAATTAACCCTTTGCACTCGAGAGGTGAGTCTCAGTCACCACGCGATTTCATGCCGCAACTCGAGAGGTGACTGTCGCTCACCACATGGTTCGCTGTGGTAACTCGATTCGCGGCGGTAACTGTTTACGTCCTCCAGCTCTGAAAATGACCGCCTAAATGGAAACGTACACAACATTCTAACAACAGTTAGGAAGGATTGCAAAGTCTGCTCTCAAAGGACTAGATATGGCAAAAGACTTCAAACGACATACATCTCGGCAATTCGTTCAAGAAATATCATACAAAACAAAATTACAAAGAGTAATGTTAAACAAATTATCCTCGAAAAGATGTAAAAATACATTAAATAATAAAATATAAAAGTTTTGTATGTTACTTTGCGTGTGTAATCATTTTATGTTAGAGGTAATAAGTTCATCAAAAGCGCTACGAAACGTCTCGTGTTTTTTTTGTGGTAGGGAGGTGAAGGCTGTTTACGCCCTGAGTGTGGGACTCCCAGAGGCAAAATGCTTTTGGACTACCCACTAAACACCTAGCCTGGAACCGTTTGACACATTACTTCGGGCTAGGCCTCGTGTTCCTACGCCTAGAGGCGCCTTCGCATTATGGGTATCTCTTCTGTAACTGGAGGGACAGGAGAGGAAGGAAGTGCTACAAAAGAGATCCATCCATCCCCGAGGCGTCCCAGCGCTCCAATAAAGCTTTTTTTTAATGTAAGCACTGCCCGAGCATATTGCGCCACGCGATTCCAATTGTCAACTGTTTTCAGCATTACTCCGACGATAGTTTCCGGACAGAGCTCTCCGACTTCGCTGAGTAGGATCCCTCGCTGCTGGCTCCACCTTTTGCAGTAGAAGAATGTGTGACAGGTGTCATCCGGTTCCCCTGCACAAAACACACAGTTGAACGTCTCGAGTTGCTGGTTGGTCCGCACGGAAACGGCCTCGAGCGCAAAGGGTTAAATACCTTATATAATAGAGAATTTTATTTGATAATCACGTTAAAGTTCAGTCCCCTGGGTGTTAGATCAGTCTCTTGTATAGTTGAAGAACAGGGAACCGAATTTTCTGACATCTTATGCAGATAGCTCGAATGGTTAATTATTTTAACCAATTTCTCGATGATGTTAGTTTTTGTTTGATGTATGACTACTAAGCAATTATAATAACAAATATAATTTAAAAGCTGGAACTAATTTAATCACACACCAAAAGACTGGTGTCCGTAATGGCCCCGACACGTGACTCCGCAACAAAGAGCGAGGGTACACTGTCGAAAAATTGGCGTCATCGTTTTTTTTTTTCGAATATGCTTTAACTTCACGACGTTAGCGTTTCGTTCGACCACGGCATGCGTTGCCAACTTAAGGGAATTCATTTTGGCGCCATGTTTAAACTTATGTACCCAATTCGATCGACGATTTTCATGAATAAAATATATTTAAATAAAATAACTGTGCTATGTATGTATTCTACGATGTTTTGAGGTTTGTGGTACACCTTGATATTAACCTAACATGTTAGATTGGATTGGGGACACAGCAGGGTACTGATCTTGGAGGGTTTGAGACGAGGTAAAATATTAAATAATGAATACTTCGAGTTTTAAAGAATAAGAAATTAGAAAAGGTTAATGAAACTTTCGTCACATACTATGTATAAAAGTAAAAATAATGAAATTATTAAGGCATATATTTTGATGGGGAATGTTAGTTTCCATTTAACAGAGAAGCGTCCATACAAAAAACTTTTGTATGGGTGCTGTTCTTTACTCCTATTAAAAACAAATGCTAAAAACACCTTCAGAATTCAGTCACCTACGTGAAGGCTAAAAAACAAGCCTTTGTTCGGGATTTTGTTTTTCAAGGATTTTAAAAAAAAAGTTTTTATAAATAATATATCAATATAAAGGGCAGCTTTTCGGGAGTGCAAAAAAATTTTTTTATTTTAAATTCAATACAAAATGGCGGCTGTAGTGCACGTCAAAGTCACTAGTATTTACAAAAGACGTTCCGCGGCCGGACAAGTTTCTCAGCCCCATCTGCATCTGAAAGAATTTAAAAACAATTTCATAAACTCCATAAGTTTTGCTAGTGAAGTACATAAGATAAAAGCTTAATATCGATTTTTTGCAAAATGGCGACCATTTAACAAAAAAATTGCGTTTTCGACCCAAAAAAATGACTTCAATTGCTTATAACTTTTTTCAAACAAATCAAACCAATCGCTAAAATCGTTTGTACTTCACTTGATAATCATATCAAGAAGCTACAGTTATAACGGCAAGTCAATCGGATGAAAACTGAAAGAGTTTCGTTTCCGGCAAATTTCAAAAATACACTTTCGCGATAAACGCGTTTAAAGTTTCAAAACCTTATAAAGTTGTGAATTTTCGAAATTTTACTGTATACAAATTTTTTTACCTTTACCATAGCGTAAACACAAACAGCGCTCACACTCCGAAAAAACGACCGATCTAACGGTATTTGAAAAATTCTGGAGAATTGCATTGGTGTTCGTAAAAATGTTTATTTTTCTCTATTTCGTCTATCTGTTTACATTGTACTTGTAAACAAAACGAGCAAAAAAATAATATTTTTACTAACACTCATACAATTCTGCAATATCCGTTAGATTGGTCGATGGTCGGAGTGTTATCGCTGTTTGTTCTTACGCTATGCCATTACTCTGCTATCCCAGCACCATACAATTGGCCTTCCAAGACCGTGGATTTCTCCTCCTCTTCTTTTCTTGATGCTAAAAGGCTGCGTCTCGCCTCTTTTACAACGTGGGAAATTGAGCGCTCATCAGCCTTTATTCGCTCGGCGTCTGTTTGTAAGCAGAAATTGTAAAAATATCAATATATATTACAATATATAATATAGATTGTAAAAACTAATGAGTTGTAGATTGCGAGAAGGCCCGACAGTCCATCATTAAATAAGATAACTGCGATATCCGTCGCGATATCGAGCACAGCCTTGTCGCTCGACGCATGTTTCGGCGCGATGGACCACACGACAGCATTGAACGATTTACTATAGTACTTTAACCTCAAATGCGGCGTGTAGTCGATCGAGTAAACAGAAGCTCTTTTCGCGTCGTTTACGAAGGAACGTGCCCTATACAGTGTATATTAATTACTATATAGTATAAAGCGAGCAAATTTTACGTTTTTCGAGCATTGGAGTTGCTTCAGAAAATTGATTCTCAAAAATTTTCTGAAGTATATTAGTATTTGGACCTTTTTGATTTCAATTCTAGGGATGTGTCAGCATACTTTTAGCCAATAAAAAAAACATAGGTATAACCCCTTAAGTCCCCCCAGTATATAAGCTCGGCAAAACCATTTAGTAGTGAGATAAGAGAATAAGGTCGCAAGTTTTGAATATTCAACAGTTTATTGTAAGAATTTTCAGGGAAAGATTCTAGGATCTATTCAAAACCTCTCCCTACTTATCGTTCATGAAGGAGTTGGGCATATCCATCGGGTCAGCACAATTATAATTGATTACAACTTAATTTTTCAATTCAAAAAACACAGCCGCAAACGAGTTAGGTAATCTAATCAAAACCATCATTAATTTCCATCACTTTCCTCATCACATGTCTTGTCTTTGCCTTCAATCTAATCCAACTTGCGACTTCCTAATAAATTACTAATATCACCAGCACAGTAGCGATCTGGCCGACATGAAATGATCTAGTAATGAAGAACAAATTAGTCGGTATAAACATCGTTCACATATCCATCAATTGTTGTCACCAACCAGCATCAACTCGAATCATCAACTCATAATCTTAATCTTCCATCTTGGAGTGTTGATCTTGCTTTTGTCGCGTTTCACTACAACATTGATCCCCGCATACTATTGCGTCGTTGGTTTTTCTTTCCTTGTGCTCCCCACAAATCTTCCGTGATAACTTCAGTGTCTGGTGTGGTATCTTCTGGAAAAACGGCAATGCATCTATTTTGTTGCTAGATTTGTCGAAAAGTTATGTAGATAGATACATGGATTCAGATAAATCCAGATAGAGACGTAGATGCGCTGTTAATGTTGCTGGTGATCAGTGAATTAAGTTAACATGTATGAGGCTAGCGAGGATTATATGTCAACGAACCACAGATTTAGTAGGTTTCGATATTTTCTGTGGTAAAGAGAACTATTCTTCTTTATTTCTTTGGAAAAGAAAAAACTTGCACGTGTATCCTTAGTTGGTCATTGATTTTGCAAATATTGATGTAATCTTTTGGAAAAATGAAACCTTACGTGCAGTCGGGACTCTCATGTTTTCCAACCGAATAACACTGATTCTCGCTGCCTGAATAAAATCCATTTTGTTGCTTTTCTGAAATTTTAATGGGATTTTAAAATATTCATGAAAAAAATCTTCATGAATAAAATCAGTGAGTGTGGGTGAGATTTATTGATGTCACATTACAATCTCTGACCTCCATTACTTACTTTCCATCCTCGAAATCTTCATTTTAATCTCCATAAGTATTCTCATCATTCTATCGTCATAAATTCATTTTCCTTTTATATTATTCGTATGATTTGTAACAATTGCTCTTTGCCGGGTTGCGTAAGACTAGTTAGTAGTATGCTAGCACGCATTCCACCGTGGTGTCCAATTACAAGTTGTTTTATTAGAACAACGCTATGCCTGGTAGCCGAATCCGTAGGTGGTTTTCATATACATATGAAGTTGCTCCTCTTAAGAAGATCATGCTCGTATTATGCCCCATTTAACTGAGTGGCTCGCACGACAGGGTTAAGGTAATTAATGTTGAGAGATCCAAATTGTGCATTCGATGTGACCATTATTGCGGATGAGTGATTTAAATATAACACTCATGACATGCGATTTTGGGTTAAGGCTACAAAAATGAGTTTTAGATGCATGATTCATTCTCAAAACTATTAAAATTCTAAATTCTTCGCAAGTTCAGCGGCGAATAATAAATCAACTATCTAGAACAGTAGCATGGAAATTTTGAAAATAAAGCGGGGTGTAACTTGCTGATCAAGATGTCCTTCGCTATATTTTTAGGATTTAAAGGAGATATATATATGAAAATTATATAAAATAAAACCTAAAGGATTAGGTTCTCGTATTTATGAATTTACAGGACTCAATAGAAGACCTCGATTCTAACCCAATCTTTGATTATTCAAAGTTAAGGCTCAAAAATTAAATAAAAATTTCGCAAAGTCTCCTCATAATGTTCGGATATGTTGAATCGTTTTTCGGGTTAAGTCATCATGCTCTCTGATCTAAGTGTACTCCTAAGATTGAAGATCTCCACTGAACTATGATATTTCTGATTGTTAGCTATCTAACTACAGAACGTCGTCTGGTATAAATAATACCAGCCGGTAGCGAGAATCAAAACTAGGATCCTGGGAACCAAAAGGATAGTGGAGGAAAAGCGATGTCATAGTGTCAATTGTCTGTCATTCTGTTAGAAATTCGCATAAAATTGAGTTCCGTTTCATTCGAACCGATAATGCTCAGGATCTAATTTACTAGCTTTTAGGAAAAAAAATCACAACAGCCTAAAAAGGAGCTCTCGTTGTGCTTTATTACCATCAATAACATCAAATTCTGAGAAGGACTTTCCCATGTAGAAATCAATAAGCTTCTTCGAAAAAGGTCTTTAAAGTTTTCATCTGTTAACACAACGTTGGAAAATTTTCCCTTTATGAAGAATTGCTGGATGGTTGAACTTAAAATTTCGGTAATATTAACGTTTTGAAAGTTTTGTACTTTAGAAATTTTTCATTTCAATTTAATCATCTTTTTAAATGAGTAAAGAAAATTTTTGATACGTTTGATATCTTTGCAACGATGCAAACTTCAGACACCACTTTGAAAAACCATTCTTATCCATTTCAATCCTTTTAAAATGTATCGTATCCTGTAAAAGTTAGACATAAAACCCACCGGCCTTTTATATTGTGAAGCTTGGCTGGTTTGGCGAAATTGGCCTGATTGGACTGATTGGCCAGCGGATTCTGTGGACACTTCAGGAAGCGCTAGTGTGACTCAATTGACGAAGATAGTGTGTCACCTCTTAGATTTTCCAGCTGGAGGACGCGGTCGATTCACTAAACGGGGTAGTCATATACAGCAGACTTAGATCCAATAGAGGCTGTAGCGCCACGAAGTCAACGGACTATATTACTTTGATTGAAAAATCTTTGCCGTCACTTTAGTCATTTTAGTGCAACAATAATTTTATCCTTCAAAAATCTCCATCTAGAGTAATGCACTTAGTGTAACGATCTCCATACATTTTGATGTCCACTTATAGTAGTTCACGTCATGTCCCTCAAAAAAGGCCTTTTTTCATAACTTCATTTGAGGTTATGAAATTTTAAATGTGGCATTTCATGCTCCTCATTCGATTAAAATCTCCTCCAAAATTTCTGATTGATTCCATTTTCGCAAAATAAAAATAACCTAAACAATAAAAAGAAAGTTTCCCTTTTGGTTTTGGGGGTTTTGTTTTTGAATTTTCGAAGTCAACTTTCAACCGTAATCGTTCGGTGTTCTTCAGCGACACTTCTCCTTCAGTCGTTGAAGAAGAGCGAACGATTACGGTCGAAAGTTGACTTCGAAAATTCAAACCAAAAAAAAAAAAAAATAAATAAATAAAAGCGCAACATTAAAAACAAAATTCTCTTTTTATTTTTTTTTTGGGTTAAAATCTCGTGAATACTGTGGGTTTTCAACCACTTCGTAACGTCATTCCTTCATCTTACTGGTGATATCGCGACCAGAATGAGCTGAAACGTTGTCTTTTTGAAACAAGATTTTTTTCTTGCTAAATGCAGTCGTTTGGACTTGATTTCGTTGTTCTATCGATCCAATAACGCATACCAATATTTTTCGTTGACTGTTTTTCCCATGTAGAAGATAGTCTCTGAAGATTACACCATTGGCATCCAAAAAAAATACTGGCTTGCACCTTGTCACTATCACACTGTCGACTACCGATTGGATTCAGGTGTGTTAAGGTTCAGGAATCCATGTTTCGTTCAGTGTCACAAATTAACTCGAAAATTCCTTTTTATTGGGCCCTTTTGTCACAGACTTCGCGGGTTTTCAAACTTGCGGCACGAAGATATACGATAAATGAATGAGAAAAATTATTAACTAATACGAGGTTTGTCCAAAGCGTATCGCGAATTTTGAATTTCCACAGACGAAGTATATTCAATTTTCGATATTTTTGTGGTGTTGTGTCGGTATTCACTTCCCTCACTATGCTGACAAGTTCGTCCATTTTGAATCTTCAGTTAATTTTTGCAACCAATTTGGGTTGGGAATGATTTGGCTAGTCTAAAATTGGCTTGTCTGTATTAAATTTGTGTGAAAATTAACTTTGAGTGCGCGGACGCATTCCAAACGCATGGTTACGCCTCCTTGAAAGATGGTACACAGTTACGTTTATCGATGGTACAAAATGTTCTCAAAGAGCCGAGATGGTTTAAACGAAAAACAGCGTGGCAGACGCCCGAGTACGTTTACGGTAGACTAAAGCATTGATCAAGAGAGGGAGTAGTATTGGCCAATCTTAAATCACTGTTGGAGATGTTTATGAAGACCTAAACAAGTCGATTGGCTCGTGTCATTCGCTTTTTACCAATTATTCGGACTTGAAATTCGTGTCAAAACTACTCAATTTCGAATAAAAAGAGGATCGTATTAACGCTGCTAAGAAGCTGTTAGATTCTGTTCGTAAAGGCGGATCATGGTTTTATGGTTATGACGCGGAAACCAGAACTGAAAATGCAATGATTGAGCATTGAAAGCTGCCGCACTAGCCAATAATGAAAAAAGCGCGCCATGATCAGTCGAATTTGAAGGTTTTGCTTACAGCTTTCGTCGCTGGCAGGGACATAGTGCATCCTAAATTCTTGCCACTGGGTAGAACGGCCAATAAGAAAAATGACCTGCAAGCCCGTTTTCCCCCTACTGTTCTCTTTTTTTCGTTGAGTTGTCTACCAAGCGCCTCCTATTTGTCAAACAACTTTGAATAAGTCTTACCCAATTGGAAATAAACCAGAATAATCTTGGTCTTTTGTCTTAAATTGATGCGGGGTGCCGAAAGTTACGTCTTAGTGTATGCCGTTATTTTATTGTCATCTATCAGTTCTTTATGAATCTCGAAGGCGCGCCAAATTCATTTAAAAGGTTGGTTTGACGTTTTCACTTTTAACTTATTCAATCTTAACTTTTCTTTGTATTTATTTTTTGGATGGGGGGTGGCGTTGATATCCAGAGAAATGCCAGGAAGCAGTTTTGATCTCTCGACTCCTATGGATATCTAGGAATTGTCAAACTATCGATGAAATATGCAAAAGCCTTAGCCATCCTTGGTGGACCACCCAGGAATGTTTACAGTACATTAGAAACATAAGCGGAGTAGATGTTTGGCTTTCCACAATCAGCCCAAAGAGAGCGCAACCAATCGATCTGACGTATTTGCTCAACAGCACCGTACAGAACCTTTTCTTGGTCGTTTGATCCCTGGAGTCAAAAAATAGAGCCTACAAAATAAATCAAAACATAAAGGGCATGGGCTCTCTGCAAATGAATCCCCCCCGCGAAGTAATGAAAAGGCAGAGTAACTTCCTAAAAAGTGCTTCAAACAGTTCCGTGGAGTATTTGCGAAATATTTCACTTTGAAGTCCTGAAACGTCATTCCTCAAAACAAGATCGTCCTAAACAAGACTAATATTGAAAAAATTATAAAATTCGGGTGTGATTTGGAAAAAATTATAAAATATAAAAAAATATATAGTGGGTGAACAATTAGTACAAACATTAAAAAAGGAAAGAAAATTCAAAAGTATTTTAAATTATTAAGCATGAAGGATGGTCTCTGAATCATTCAAGGAGGCATTGCAAAAAAAGAAGAGATAGTGTTCAGGAGAAAAACAGCTAACGCTTCCTTAATCTAACTCTTCAATAATTCAAGCAAATTTACTTCAGCAAAAGGGATGTTCTGAACAAATCATTCAACGACCGTAACATGAAATCACTCTCCCAATTGGATTTATGTCCTGCTCTTAAACATTGTACTAAAATAGGTTTGTCGATAATTAGTCGCTTCGTTAATTAATAGTCGTAAACTATTCTCGCATCAATTATTCGAAATTACCGTGCATAAAAATAGTAATAAAATTCATTACCTCATTATCGAGGAGTAAAAGTAGTACGCGATGGATTTTCACGGGTAAGGAGACTGATTTTATTCTTGTATGGATTATGCGCTTCCCTGAGACACTAATCGTAGAACAGCTGCTCCTTTTAAAATTTTGGTGTTTTTTGGGTTAAAATCATATTTCGTTTCACAATGTCAGAGTGTTCAAAGTAATAAAATGGCAATTGAACTGACTGTCAATTACAACATCCTAAGTTGTAATGCATCTATTGACCTAACAGTTTCTTTTTCGTTATATTGAAAAGAAGCAATGAAGTGAGAGTCATCTTAATGTATTCTTGCATAATCATCTGGTAATGTTGACGCACTGTTGGTTTGATGTCTGGCCATCAAAAGAATGATGATCTGCCTGCATATGAAAAGATAATTCCTTGTTTATGAGTATGCAACTCAGCCCAGATGGCGAGAAGTTAAAAGGGTTTCGTTGGAAGTTCACTTTTTTTTCACACTTGGCCCAGATGTTACGATGTCGTATTGGGTAATGACTCTTTGAAAAAAGTGTCGATCAAAAATTTGATTGACTGGAAAATTGATGTGATCTGATCCTACAAATAAACGGAAAACTGTGTGTACCAAAAGGAACGTCTGCTTTCAGTGAAATTCAACAAAAGCGTTCGTCTCCATACGTCCAATGCGTATTTTCTGTGAACTGGATAGAACTATCTTTTATGTTGTCTGTTTAAGTTAGAACTTTATAGATGTTAAGTCTTCTTTCGGGGAAATTAATGATTCCTTTGACCCTTATTGTATAGAATACAAAGATGGTTTGAAGCTCAATTCTCTATTGTAAATACTAACATAAAAACGACACGTTTACCGACCCGATATAATTGGATTGACAAGATAGATTTCCGCGATCAGTTTAATGTGATGTTACAGGCTTTCAAATGAACCGGATTTTAAACGCTAGACAGGGAATATATCAAGGTACGAAAGTGAGCTTTTCAAAAGAATTTTGTCAATCAGAAGTCAATCATTAATTGTTTGTTTAATTTAGACTTCAAACTTCTTCCATGTTACCCTGTACCATAGTCTAGATATTAACGTTGATTCCATCAACTTCTTCAAACAAGCATAGCATGACTGCGCTTAACTAATATTTTTCTTTCAATTTCCACCAATTCTTATCGCCGTAATATTTTTTTTCGTTCCATTTAAGTGAAATCGTAAGCTCTTGTCATCAAAATCAATTATCGTAGCGACTACTGGAGTTTCATTGCTTACCACGACTGTTTAAAAAAGGTTGCAACACAATTTTGGTGTCGTTCTGCTATTTTCGAAATTATTACAGCAACTACAAATATGCATGAGAGTTATGACTGTATATGACTTCAGTGAAAAAGAATGTTTGAATATGATAAGAACTCATTTATCATTCTATCGAATATTTTGTCCGTTGATAAATTTCTGCCGACTGTAAACAGAAAAAAATTAGCCAACATTTTGATAATGGCGGTTGATTATATTATCACGAAAAAAAAAACACTTCACATTAACTCTGATATATAAGAGGAAAGTTTGGAACACAAATTAAGAATTCCTTAGGCGTAGTATATTGACAATATGCTGAATGATGCAGACATTTGTTGACGAAAAAGAATTTTTTTAAAAGCGTCCTCTAACCCATTTTGAATGCTGTTTGATTTAAATTTTCCTATAATTTCCATTCAGTTTCCCATAATTTTTATCTACACAATTGTAGTAGACTTTTTAACAAATATTTTTGATTGTTCCTTCCTATCGAAACCTTTTGGATCGCTGTGGCTTTGATTTTTTTTTGTATACCATCACAATT
The DNA here is from genome assembly GCA_954870665.1 of Stratiomys singularior. NCBI lineage: Eukaryota > Metazoa > Arthropoda > Insecta > Diptera > Stratiomyidae > Stratiomys > Stratiomys singularior. The sequence continues at coordinate 26,784,380 of OX940881.1, read as the reverse complement.
CCTCTTCGCTACAAAAAAGGACGCGTAGAATATTCTTGCTCTGTTGCAGGATATTCTTTTTCTTCTTAACGTTTGGTTATTTAGAAGTCAAAGATTCCTCACATCACACACAGAATATAAAACAGTACCTCTATGTTTTATCGATATGATTTCAATGTGCTTTAACCAAGGACGATTAAATGACATAACCTGAAAGCAAAAAGCTTCACTGCCCATCAACTAGACCCCTACTCCCCGTAAAAATCATGGTCATTCGGTTCCTTCCCCTTTTTATCCCTAATATTATCGCCCACAAAGCCGCTGCCATGTCATCTTTGCTGTCGCAAAAACAGGTACAGTAGGCTGAGTTCTGTTCAACCTATTTACGAGGTCGGCGAAAAACTAAATGAGACTGATTTTCCATATAGCAATGTTTTTATTCATTCAAACTACAATGTTATCGCTCTTTCAAAAAAGTCCCTCTTGTGGAGCTTGACGCCAGCGAAGTCGTTGTCCTCCCTATGCTAGCAACGCTGATAGTCTTCCACTGGTATGACCTTTAACTGTCACAGTCTTTTGAATGTTCTCCAGAGTTCAAAAATGGCGTCCTTGCAAGACATTTTTCAATTTTAGGAAGAAGAAAATGTCACAAGAACTCAAATCAGTTGATGAAGAGGGTTGTGGCACAAAAAAAGGACAAAGGAGCAATAGAGGTCAACAATTCTGTTCAATTTAAAGGTTTATCGGCACCATTTTGGCACAAATCATTGCATATCCAAATCGTCTGTTAAATGGATTAACGTTTTATGTCTCTCAATTTAACAGTTCGCGCATCATCTCTAATGTTAACGGTCTGATCTCATAAAAGCTCTCATATTTTGGACGCTTCCAGTAGTTCTTGCATTTGAAGGTCTTTCTGACCGAGTCTGGTCTACCCAATTTTCAACGTGTTCTCAGCATACTAAAAAAATGATATGTGCCAGTGGAAAAATTTTGTTCAAGTAAATAATCTTGTTATTCGCCAGCAATGGCCTCCATATGCCCAATTCAACTTTTCAAAATCCATAATCGTCATAATCGCAGATACATCAAGGGTAACACAAAACCTGATTGCACAACGTTGCCCTTCATCCTGATGCTCTATTTTGGCCACACAAAAAACTGTCAAGTATAAAGTGTTATCTGTAGGAAGTTGAAACTCAGACTGAGAAACTAAAGAGAATAAACAATCCGGTTTTGTACGGGCCGTCAGACACGACATTGCCAGATTGCCCACAGTGTTGCCAGTTCAATTACTTTTCAAAAGCACTCGTAGTTTGAGGCTCCGGAGGTTTGCACCGTTGCAAACATAATGGTCTCTGTTTGTTTTTGCAGAGATTCTCGATGATTCGCTTTACAAATGGATCCTTTTAGCATCTTACGTTCAAACAGGGAGTAAAAAACACATTTTACCGCCTTCTGATATGGAGAGAGAGTCCTTCTTGTAACTATTTGCCTTTACTTCCGCTGGAAACAGAATCTCTGAAGCTTGATGTGTCGTTATGGCATAGAAAAAAAAACAGGTCTGGCTTGAGGTAATGCGTTAAACAGCATCAGCCAAGATTCTCAGATAGGCGCGTTTGGTTTTTGTCTTCAGTAGTGAGTAGTGAGTTGCACTCGGCTGGTTTAACAGAGTTTCTGAATATCTTCAAAAATGCCAAACCTTATTGATAAAAAATTACAGCAGATGTCGAATTTTATAAATCGAAAATTGTCATAATAAGCTGGGTTTAAAATCTTCATTGATAAATTTTATATTTTAAAATTAAAAAATGCCTTTGGAGCTGGGCATAACACGGGGCCGGCATAACACGGAACTGCGCATAACACGAGGTCTGGTATAAAATCGCAAGGCATAACACTGTACGGTCTTAAAGTGGTAAAAGTAAAAGTAAGTGAAAGTCTAAAATTGGTAAGATTTTAATTTAATTTGTAATTTCGTCGTTTCTTTTTTTATAACATAACTTGTCCGCAAGTTTGCAAATTTAAACTTAAGATTGAGCTACGTAAACATATTCGTAAAATTTAATAATGTAAAATGTTTACTCCGGCCAAAAGCATCTTTCATTGAGATTGAAAAGATCTCGCAAGGCTAAAATCATCCCCAAATTATGAATGCTTTTAATCACGTCTCCCCAACTGCAAATAATTATCATTTTCTGATTATTTATTGCGAATCGTGCAGAGTAGAGTTGTAAATAAAAATATGAAAGTAAATCCGACAATTTTTTTCTCTCTTCATATTTATCTTTTAAAAAAATTATTCCGACGCAGATGAAGGAATGTTCTTTATAAATCCAAAAAGGGAATAAATTTGAACATCTCATGGATATCTCACAAATGTCACACACTATATGTTCCCCCAATAAAATGTTTACGCGAATATTTTACATGTAACACGCATATGTGCAATGTGTAGAAAAGTTAAGTTTTCTGCACTGTGCTGTTCTACATTAAGTACAATATGGTATAAATGTACGCAATGTTCAAAATTGTTTTGTTTATGGGCAAATGTAGAGCGGAAATGCGCTGAGTAGTCGAAGCACTTAAGTATTATGTATGGGGCGGATGTTTGGTTTGTAAATTTCACCTATGTAACATTCAGATAATTATTAAATATTTATTTTTGGATTAAAGTGCGTGTGGGCACATTCGTAATTAGTTTATTGAAATTTGGCAGCGTTTGCGAATATTATTCTGTGGTTCTGCATTGGTCGAATATTCATTAAAAAATGAATTGTTTACCGAAAGTGTCTATGAGCGGGTTCTCCTTTACGTAAGGATGAATAAACGGGGTGAATGTTCTGAAGTAAATTCCTAATTGCATGCATACCTGCATGCAGGCGAAAATGGCCCTAAACTTGACACCACATATTGTAGATGGTCAAAATCAAGAAAATTTTCAACAAAAACGTGAAAGCCTCTTTTTCATAGGGGTATGTGGAATATGCGTCCTTGAAAACGAAATAACGCTCGAATGGGCCAAAATCCTTTTGAAGTTTTTTACTGATTTAGATTCTTTCAACGATGTATTCACACTGCATTTCAGGCCAATCATAAGTAAAAATCAAAAAATTAATTTGAGACCGTTGCATTTGCATTGACGCAATTTTCACACATTTTAAATTGAAGTGAAAATTAGGCCACCGTCACCATGTGTCTTCCCATGCAAAATTCCTTTGGAAGTTTTCACGCGTACTTTTGCATCTGGCGTTGCATAGGAAGAGGCAGAGAGGATGATTTCAATTGTTAAGACATGTCATATGTCAGCGAAACCTTACGCAGCCAAAACCAACGGACGTCCTTAAAGCAAAACAGAATTAAAGCAAAATCTTTTGAGCTCTCCTTTGAAGATTCTTGGTGAGCATATGGGCGTTAAAAACTCTCATCGCGTCCTCCAATGCTGTGTTCCATTAATCTCGGCAGTAAAGACCTCTATAAATCTCCAATTGTCCATGTTTGAGACCAGCGACTATGAGGTGAATCCTACGTCGGTAATGATTTCCAAGTGGCGGAAATTCGGCATTTTCTCAACACAACTACTTCAAATCCGAAAGTCATCTCCGGGGTCCATTAATCCTAAAATCTGCCTGGGGCATTTCTCATTCAATAGCGCGAACATCCCACTCTTTCCCTCATGACCTTCCATGGCCGAAACAGCGTCTACTAACGAATTGAACTTCGGTTCAAAAGATGTTTTTGAACCGTTCGTTGTCGTATATACCTTGAGAATGTTTTGCTATTGTCAAACAAAAAAGTGTTTCAGGACTGCCAGTCCTGATCCCTCTGAGAAGATATCTGTTTCGAACCCAAATAGAACAAGTATCAGAATCATCACAGAGTTTTTCTATCGGTGCTTTTCACTAGTCAGTAATATTATCAGCTTACATATGCTTAGCGATCTATTTTTCCCAGCGGTTGTACACAAAATTTCGGAGTTTCTTCACGAGGAAAAGGTTTGATCAAAATTTGCTGACCTATAAAAAAATACCTTTCTCAAAAATCGTTAAAAACTGACAGTTGCAAAACTGATAGGGGAAAAGGAAATTTTGCCCAAAAACGCAATCCAGTATTCGAAAAAATAACGTTTTCAGGCTTTTTAGGTTATACTGCTAAAAAAGAGTTTTTAAAAAAATGTAGTTATTTTGGTATTGGCTCCAAAAAGCCGTTTCTGCACCAGAAAAATGTGTTTCCAAAATTTGTTCTTCTTACAAAAAAAAAAATGTTTTTTAAAAAATGTCATGAGACACTTCTGGTTCAAGTGACTGCTACATGGTCCAGGTTTTGTCAAAGTTAATAGTTTGAAATCCAAACCAAATCCAGCTTTTGTAGCTTAGATTTTTGGTATCGGCTACAAAATGTCGAATTATTCAAGTACGTGAAAGTGGTGTTAATTTTTAAAATTCAGGCAACTCATAATAAACGAAACAGTATTTCAAACTTATTTTTGTTTGCCGATAATTTGTGTTTGGGTCTTTTTGAGTTCGTTGGATTGTCAGTCATTGTCAGATTCGTTATATTTTCTTTTCCTGATAAGGAAGGGCGAAAATTGAATGGATCAATCTCCTTTTTGTCTTCAATCCTTTTTTCAGTTTACACGATTATAATGAACAAATCCTCGACGTTTTTTTATCATTTTTAGACCAATGTACACGGTTTTTCAGGTTCACTGAACATATGCTTCTATTTATAAAGAATTGTGGAAAGAGCTCAAGCTGGTTTCGAACACGCGTCCCTGCCGCTTCTCATCAGGTGCCAACTCACAGGCTGGGACGCGTCGATTGGCACTACCAGCTTAGGTGGATGTCGACTGGTTATTTACTAGTTATTAATATTGCTCTACAGCTTTGAACTTTTTCCTATATTCCAAATTGGCTTTGGTCTGGCTTTAAAAAAAAACAAAAAAAAAAAAACTTCTGAAATTGATATGCTTCTAGTTTGTCTGCCCTCTATTATCTTTTTACACGGTTTCAGTTTACACGATTTTGCCAAGAAAGCATTTACCGTGTAAATCGAAAGATGAGTGAATTTTCGTTGGAGCGGACATAAGAGAATTTTTGAATGATACAGCTTTTGACGAAAAACTGAAAGAAATTGAATAAGAAGTCTGGATATCTTTTAAGGAAGTACTGATACTTGTTCTAGGAATCCATAAATGCCCTATCCATGAGAAAAATGTTAAGAAAATGAAAGAAAGTCAGAAATTTCGGAAAAATTGGTTATTCGAAGACCACTTCCTTTCCTTTCAAAATTCGCATTCGAACTCTTTTTCTGATAAGTCGGGAGCTGCAAGCGAACAGTAAGGCGAAAGTTATAACCCGAATTTTAAAGAGATAAAATAAATAAAATGGCAATCAATAAAATAAAATGGCTATTGGCTATTAAAATTGGCTATTTAAGCGCGATGGTCCAAGTTGGAACTTTAAGCAAAAATCTCACAGCCTGAGCTTGAGGGAAAAAAGGACAAGATACCACAGAAGAATTATAAAAAATAGTTAGTAATGTTGGAAGTTATTTTCATACAAAAATTGAGGGTGATAGGAACAATCCAAGTAGATATTCGTTATCAGTACAACGAAATACCCAGATCAGCATTCCAAATCGTGAAAAAGGATTAAAATTTAGGCGTCTGAAGTTCGCATCGTTGCAACTGAAACGGTTGCCAGTTTTGTCACTTTTTGAATATTATCTGGATAATTTGACGTAAAATCTTGGTAAATTTTATTCGCATGTTTTAATATTTTGCACTCTACTAGGTCTTCATTTCAGTTAAACAATCTTTTTAATAGAAATGGCGAAAAAATTTGATAGCGATACGATTGCAACAATGCTCACTTCAGAAATCTTAAAATTTGCAGACCTGTGCTATCTATCGTTGTCTGCATTGATATGCATTTGTGGAAAAATTATAAATTTTTCGGATAAATTCTATTATCACAACCAAGTCAATAAATTGAGGGATTAACCGATACGTTCGCCATGAACGCACTAGACCCAATTTTCGGTTGGCATGCATTCCTCGTTACAAAATGAAATTACAACCCTGTATTCCAATTACTCGTGAAGTTGGGTAGATGTGCAATAGTACCAATCACTTGTCCCTTTTTCCCTTTACAGTGCAAATTTAACCTTGGCAATGAAATTGTCATGACAAGTTCCCCCCTATTTGAAATGTTTCAATCCTACTTTTACAAATCGATATTTGCTTAGCAAGCATCTGTATCAAAGGATCTTGTTTGCAACTAACTAACACACGGCACATTTATTACTCAAAGTATTTTCCAGAAATTAATGGCGTGCAGTAAAATATTTTTATGGGCCAAATGGAATTTGTTCGAATTCCCTTCTTAGATATTGCTCACAACATCGAACCCATTACAGGTGGAAATCCCTAGAGGCTGCTGATGACTAAAGCCTGCCTCGCCTTATTCTATATTCCCATATCTAGACGGAAATGAGTCAGTCACCCATCACACCATGTGAATATATTCGCATCTACAAACTCATACATAAACAATCGTACTATGCATCCTATTCATTTCACCCATTTTCAGTTTAATTCTCCGTTTTGTCTTTCTCCCTGAGGGTCGAACGCAAAACATGCAATTCCATAAAACTGGCGAGGGGAGGCATGGATGGACAGACGGATGGCTGTCGTGAACAATTCTACAGATATAATTAAATAGTAAAAGAGGATGGGTTTATTGTTCCTTCTGGCACTATGTGTGCGCTCGTCAGGGCGAGGAGGAACGCTAGGACGAAGCAGGAACGTGGCAAATGTGAAAAATAGGAAATAGGTCAGTATAATGACGACAATCTCGAAAAACCACATGAAGACACGTTGCGTCGCCAAGTGTTACACACCCATTTCCTGAATTTTATGCAGGATTAGTTCCCGAGGAGAGCTTTACAACAATTTTATGATTCCCATTCCATATAAGCATGAATAAAGTTGTCTCTTCGATTCCCAGAGTTATCAGAATGAAGAAAATGAGAGGGAGTCGATTTTAGGGGAAATATCCTTTTTCTTTCTATTAGTTATTCTGGACCTTTCCGGAATCTACTTAACCTTAAGACAAGAAACATCTCAATTAGTTCAACTTCGTCAACTTTCAACTTCGCCTACATGCCACGCGCTACTTCGTTTCAATAGACGCGTTAATCCCAATTAAGCCATTAAGTCCTCGGAACCAGGGTCATCTATTCAGTCTCATATTCATCTTAAATTAATTTCGGCGTATTCAAATCGATTTGAAAAGCTTCATAACTAGGATCGAGAATGGGCAACGAACCCAAAAAGGAAGAAAAAAAATTTCCCGACTAACGAGGCTTTTGACTAATCCGGAACTGCAGTAGACGCTGGATAGGAAAAGAACTCATATCAAATTCGATATCCTCTGGCTGTGCTACACGTTAAGGTAAAACGGAAATTTATTTATTATGGATATTTGCTGTATAATGTGCAAAATTTTGAAAACGACGAACGTTCGGGTAGCGCAAAAGTCCTTCGAAGAAAATTGAAAAGAGCACGATGAATGTAGGGTCCTTGAAAATTCATATTAAATGCGATTTGATGAAATGGAAGTTTCGGTGCTTATTCAGCAACTTTTCTTTATATTCGTTCAAACTATTTGAATCGAAAAGCATAAAAGGAAACGTTTTGTTTGATCATCAGATTAGAAAGTCGGTTGTTAAGAGTTTGTATAAAAATTAATGCGTTTAAGTGTATAGTGAGTGGCAATTAAAATTGGTAATGATGTTCACGACAGGATTAAAGCTAGATCTAGCAGTCATTTTTCAAATATTCACCATGAAATAATCAAATCTTCGACATACTGGGGAGTAGCTTACTGACTGGAGTTTCTGAATGTTCAACAAAAAGAACGGCAAGGGGCGAGTTCAGTAAATTTGAGTCCAAAAATGTTGATCTATTGGAACTTTGCGTTAATTAGACACATCGCAGGTATATCCTTTCACTAGGTAAACGGGCTCAAACAGGAAAGAATGCATGATTGTTTATACGTTATTTTGTTAGACACTTGTAAATTGCAATAAATGATCTAAATTTCCAGAAAACCAATGTAAAATGACTGACTGTTTTCAACAATTGGAAATCTAAATTCGTAAAACATTTCAGGATTATTGCCCATAGTTGTTACTGTCACAGTCAATCATTCAGTCGAGTTCAAACCTTAGCTATGTTCCCTTCCTGCAATAACCATCACCATTTTTATTTAGTTACTAAGGGAATTTGATAGTCTGACAAAGATTACAAGCCGATTCCAGATGCTATCTTATGTTTTCTCATGTATGTATTTTTCTCGTTGAAATGTCAATATCCACTGTGTCTCTCAATATACATTTTGTCGTTTATCAAAGAAGGCCACCAACCAACCAAGTTTTAATTAAATCTTATCCACTGTCTCCCGCAACCAGTTATCCTACCAGTTGCTTGTCTTTTACTCCTACAGAACTTCATAGACGTTAAATTTCCTCAAAAAAATATTTCAATTATTTTCACTAAGTACACTCCTTTTACAAACTCATTAATTGTCTATTTACTCTCTCCTTTTGTTTTCTAGTTTAAGACTTGGCTTTTGCACCTATCTCACAGTATCTCAATTTCAAAGATTCTCGCATCCTATCTCCTTGAAGCAATCCATGAACATCTTCCTACAATTCTTTTGAAACCACCATCATGCTGAGGATCCCTGTGGTGGCATCCTTCCTGTAAGACAGACTAAAGACGTTGTTTGATTTTCAACGGTTTCAATGAGGTAATGGCCAAACTGTTGAAACAGTACGAAATGAAATTCAATTATTATGTAGACTTAGTTTACCCAGGCAGGTTAAGATAAACGAAATAAAGGAGGAACAGTTGCGAAGCGACACGAGTAGTAGGGAGGGACGTTTCTTAAGGAAGTTTAAATTAAATTAATTTCCTCTTACATCTATTTGTTTGATGGTTTATTGATTGGATGTTGATGATTTCGAGACACGAGGATAATTGACGTAAATGAATAATAATTTAGAACTAGGAAATATGAAATATGACTAAAATACGTCGCAGATATTATTTAGGAATTCTTTAAAATGGCTCCTTAACAGCATACAATAAGGCGGGCGTGCCTACTGTACAGAATAATTTATTTTCCAGAAAATCCATTATTGATAATACTCCATTTGAAGTCCTGCTTTTACAAGGGTCATGATATCGTCTTTCATCTTCTCCGGACCTAGCCATGACTATTTCGAGAAAGGATTTCGGTTTGACCAAAAAAAAAACAAGCTCAAACTGGACTGAGGAACGGGACCCTTAAATGAAGAGCAAGTATAAACTCGACGGAGTCCTAAACGAGCACGCGTCAACTTGGAGCTGGCTAAAGCTCCATATTTCATATTCAAATTTTACTTTCCGAACATAACAGAAAACTCGAAATCCATTGCGAAATTTCAATTATTTCAATGTATATCTTCGTTGTTAATTTATAAATGGAAAGCGTAACAAGCAGAATTGAAATATTGTCCTGCAAACACATTACCCTAGTCCACCTCTCTGGTACTTGATCCCGTCTTCCTTCGACTACTTCGCGTTTGCTTAAGGCTATAAGCCGATTGTGTCATGGAGACATCCAACTTAGTATCGACTTTTCAGCGCAAACAGTTCCTAATTGTTGCCTTATTTCTCTCCTCCGTAAATTCTTAGTATTTTTCACCTTTGTTCCATTCATCATCTATCCCTGTCGCTTAACTAGCCTTACTCTATCCACTTTGTGCCTCTTGAGAGCCCATCAGAGCCCTTGGGCTCTAGCCGGACTGAGTTGTACGTCCAGAAATACACATAGCAAAACAAATTATTACGTTCGCATCACCCATGTTTCTTCGTCCTTACATTGACAGACGCGGAGATGTTCCATGGAACTCATCTGACGACGGGCGATGAAATTTTTCACGTTGCTCGTTGTGTTTTGTCTGCTTTACAAATTGTCTCTTTTGGATGAGTAGAATAATTTCAAGGAAATTTGTTTCGCTGAAACTCCCTGCGAATACATCTGCGTTTTCTTTGAATCTGTTGCTGGCGTTTTGTCGCAAAGTTCTGAAACTATTATGAAACAATACAGTGGAGTAGGAACATAATGATTACATTGTGGCATTGATATCAGAGTAACGTCATTAGGACGATGAATGGAGACAATTCGATAGTGATATCCTCGTTTACGTGGTTTGAATAGAAAATTTTATTCAAGTTAGACACGTGACATCTTGAGCAAAATGACTCTGATCAAATCACTATTCGAAATCAGATGTCTCTAACGCACCTTAAGGGAAGGTTAGGACAAGTTTTTTCGCTGGTCATAACTCAAAATCGAAAAAAAAATATTTTCAAAACTTGCTGGTGTTTTGCTTTCAAAGTAAAGCCCGAGATCTGCCAGCTCCCCCATATCTCTCTCTTTCTCTCTCTCTCTCTCTACAAATACGATCGTTGGATATTGTGCTGTCATTGGTCTTTCACCATTCTCTTACAATTCATTTATTATAGAAAATTTTCAGAATTCGAAATCATAAAATTTTTGACGAACTTCGGTTTACCTGTTAAGCGGATAAAAAGATTAAGAGACCATAGATTATGCGACCAGTTGACTTTCATATTCTTTTTATGAGGTAGGGAGTTGGAAACTCTTAACGCCGTGAGTGTTGGACTCTTTAACGTGCAAGCTTGCTGGACTGTCCACTAAACATCTCCACTGTTAACCTGGAACCGTTTTACAATTTACTACGGATTAGGACTCGTGTTCCTTGACTTAGAGGCGCCTTTAGATTTCGGTAATCCCTTCTCCAGCGGCGGGAAGAGAGGGATAGGAAGTGCTAGAAATGAAACCCCTCCATCTCCGACGTCTCTGCACGCTTTAGCATGTCATTTTTAAATGTCAGGACTGCCTGAACATATTGTGCCACGCGATTCCATTTCTCATCCGTTCGAAATATTTCTCCGAGCAGAGCTCTCCAATTTCGGTGAAGAAGACATCGCGCTGCTTACTCCTTTTCTTGCAAAGGAAATTTTTTGACGGGGGTCATCCACCTCTCCTGTAGAAAACACGCAGTTAGGAGACTGTGACCTGAAATCTTGACAAGATAAGACTGAAAACATCAATGTCCGATTGAGAGCTGGATCAAGTGGAAATCAGCCATGCGCTGAATTGAGCCATGGTCACAGGTCAAGGATCAGGCATGCCGTCCACTTTTTCTTTATGTCTTGCTCTCATGGCTAGTACCAATCGCTGAGAGGGCTCCTTTGTGTCCATTATAAGAGATCGTGTACTTATAAAGCCAGTTCAACAATTGTGTCAATCAAACTGATTTGATGTCATTACGCGACGATCACGTTATATTTTTTTTCCCCTGCGAATGAGAACAGAGCACAAACAACCAACCAATTTTCAAAGTTGACAGATTTTATGTTGTATCATCCGAGTTGCAAAATAAATTCCAGGTGATTCCCTTCGGGTGGAATACGTTGAAAATGTTGATCATATTATAGAAATAGGCGGGGTAAATCAGCATATATTTGAGGTTTAATCGCGACTTGCAGTTCAATCACTAAACCATGTTTTAGCAGTTTAAGAAACTCAATGTTGAAATGCCACCGAAACTGCCAAAAAATATTATATATCGGGTTCCATTTTAGTCAAAATCGATTAAACTGATCCGGGTGGTTATTGGTGATGGAAAGTGGATCACATACGACAACACAAAACGTCACCTTTTATCTTCAGCTCCAGGCGAAGTTTCCCAAAGTATTCCCGAATTAACAGACAGAAAAATATTGCTATGCTGTGCTCTGTGTTTGGGACTATTTTTTCTAAATCTGACAATATAACTCAACTAAAGTTGAAACATCCTAACATACCCCGTAATATTCGTTGTACAATGTATCCTTCCAAAAAGACAAGGGTCTATGTCAAGGCATAATCATTACGCTATTGTCTTCAATAGACAATGTTTCGCGATTCTGGAAAGAAGAAAGTTTGTTGCGGAGGATGTTAAACACTGCAGCGTCGAAAAGCTTTGCCATTATGTTAAAGAACGTTCCCATATCGTTATGAGGATCATGCCTTATCAATTTTAAGTAGTGAGTATTGGTCAGGGCTATGTACAAATCGTGATGCCGAGAAACAACGTTAACGAGGGCCACTTTCGTCAAAACGAGGTTTATTTTGAAAGCACTATTGGATGAATGTTCGCGCTTAACGCAAGATCTCCAAATCTAGCTTTGCGAAAGTGGTAGTTTTCGGAAATAGAAATAGAGAAAAAATTTGACGCTGTCAAATTTTTTCACTAATTCTGTTTAGTAAATGATAAAACTGATATGGAAACCTATTCGGGTTTCAAAAATTAAAATGTGCGATCAAAATTCACCAAAATTATAAGTATATAAATCATTCAAAAAAACTTAAAGATCGTTAGGTTTGCAAGGATTCAAACTTGAGAAATCTCCATATTATACCTGACGTCCATGAATATAGTCCAGAAGTTTGGATTAAGGACTGGATTTAACCTGAAGCCACAGAGGCGAAAAATTATTACACCGTTCAAATTGCTGCCGCCACGGTACTATGGTATATTACTACTGGGAAAAAAACGGATTAATTTTGGATACCCTTAGTAGTGAATATCCATATAAAGTGTAGCCGACAAACAACACCTTTCCGAACCAGAGCGTTTACAGGTCAAAGGTGATACTGTCAATTTGACAAGATCAAAGGTTACTGAAACTTCAAAATGTCATTGGGTCTATTGTATTGCGGCGAAACCATCAAGAGAAACCAATCATCGTGATCTGTCCGATTGAGCTAAATGTTATAAGTGTGTGAAAGGACGCATTCATTAGATCTATGTGGTGTTCTTCGATTTCGATCGTCTCAGATCCCTAATTTGTCTCTTCTACTGGGGGATAGGGATCATGCTCTGTAATATGATGGCAAATGCACTATTACCTTTTTCGTCACTCAATGACTGTTCTGAACATACCATTTTGCTATAATCTGCGTGAGTATTATATCCTAGTGGGAACTCTCAGTTACTGGATGTCGAAACTTCTCGTCATAGACGTAAAGGATGAGCTTCCTTGGTTGAAGTCATGGAAATGTACGCCAGCGGCTGTTACCTTCACTATCTTCAATTTATTTCACTCCACCTTGTCATTACCGGGATTCCTGTATATCCTTGCATGGAGTATTATGCAATCCATTTCCGCGCTAACCTTCTTAAGGAGGATAGGGTGACTTCACTTCTTTGTCATAACGCATCGAGTTATCGTTTTGGAACCTTTACTGTGCAATGAAAGGAAACGATTTGGTAAAAATTAGCCGTAAATTCGTGTTCGTAATAAATTTCATTATTATTTCGTACCTGAAATGAAAAATTTTGACAAGAAGTTTTCAAGACGGTACTACTTTGTATGAACTCTGTGTTTAGTTTTACACGGTTCCGTTTTGCACGATTTTTCTAAGAACGTGTCTACCGTGTAAATTAAGGAAAGAGTCTAGTTACGAAAATCGAAGCGGCGATTTTTAGTAAGTGGAGTAGAGACAGGAAGCTAATATTTACTCGAATTACTTGAACCAGTATCCAATGCGTTATAACAAGATTCTGTTTTCTTAATAAGATCTGGATACCCACAATCTACTCTCAGTGATTTCAAGAATTGAATAATAAGTTAAAATTTGTCCGTGATCATGATTTCAGGACCTAATTTGCGATTCCTCCAAGAACCTATACTTCGTTTGCTTCGAATCGGTCCTTATTTATCATTGACATTACCTCCCATTTATGTAGGCTATTACTGAAGCCTTACGCACTACCTCAAAAGTTGTCCTTTCAAGAAATATATTTAACCATAATTCCTGCTATATATCCTTAGATTTTCCAAACAGTTCTCTATGAAAATATTTTGTTATTTCTAAATACGATGTGTAAATTTTTATCATATAAAAGAACTTTCTTACTTTTTTTCTTCCTTTTTCCTTTCTCAAATGCAATTACCACCGCATGTCATGTTCTCCTACCCGTCTTAGTGCTTCATATGAATTAAACAAATTATTTAACTCCCAAGTGGCCTGAAACAATCATTTGAGTATCTTTTATACTTCAATCTTTTGTCGACTTTCGTTATTCAAGCAAAAGTAAAACAAACTCGAAACACAGCTAATTGACAAGGTGAGTAACATCGCCCGAAGACATGCCAATGAGTGCAACTCCAATCCTTTAATAGCACTTTAATTTTTCAGCATTTTCTAACAGTAAAAATAGACCACAAACGCCCCTCATGCTTGGTCCAAGATACATTGTACTCTTAACTTGTGATGGTTCTTATCCAGGTAAAAGTTCAAAAGGCAAAAGATGAGGATCTCTAAAATTGGCCTTAAATAAAAAGTACCAGAACATAACACGCCAGCAAAGTGCTTTAGATAAACAAAGAAACCTGCTAGAAGCTGTACGAGGTTTTTGTGCTGGCGTGATCTAAAAAAAGGAATCTCATGCTACGAGAACCAACTAATTCATCTATCTGTAGTATATGTAGATTGGGAAAAAAGTAGTTTACAAGGTACTAGTCCGATGAAATGGTTCTGGAACGCTTCGGTCTTTCTTTCTTTCTGTCTTACTGTGCTCGTGTGTCACAACACTTTTGGATGCAGCCACATGTCTTGGATCATATGAAGAGCAAGCATCAGCCGCAAGCTCCAGGAGCTGCAGAAGGTATCGTGGGGCTGTGTGTTTGGCACAAAGAACAAAACAATCTTTTGAGCAGTAACGAGTATGCGAGTCATACGTCAAGCAAAACGATTCAAGTGGTTCTTCAGCAGAAGTACCAAGGCGGGGGGAAATGATACATGAAAAACGACTATGAAATGCATTGGACTACGCAGAGGTGTAGTACACTTAAGGTGGGTTGCATATTCCTGAATTGCTACACCACGCTGAGTGTAAGATGGATCACAAAGGCAAGACTTGTAGATAGGAATCGATATCAGCGTGTTCAGGTATTCCCACGATACGATTCAAGATCGTTTGGTTGCCTGCAATCAAAACTGATGAATTGGTCGCTGGATTATTAAAAACGTTGTAGCTGTCGATGGAAACATTACAGCATGCACTTGCATCATTAAAATAATATCAGGAGACACCCTGAAAGTATAAAGTCGTGTGCTTAACGATGAAATCCAACCTCCCCAACAAAAAACTCCATCTGAGTCATTTCAAGATTCATCACCGATTTATTTGTATACATTGAAATGATTACTTTTGTATCCTGCAAATGATTATTTCCAGCAAAATGTCCTTCGCCCATAATATATGATTGCTCTTTTCTTTCTTTTGGTACTTCTTGGTGACGCATACGCTCATCTGCATAATGTTTTTCATGCGGTGAACAAGGCTACCATAAAATTATGGCCAGTAATTTCGAGTATCTGCAAAACTGTCTGATGACAAATATAGCATTAAGACATGCTGAAAATAGATTTGGTGAAAGGATTAAGAATTATCTGTTCCAAGAATCAAATTTATGATGCATCACTAGCAAAATAACTGAATAGGATAAAATGGCATTGCGTGTTGCCCGGTCTTTGTGTTGAATAATTTATTTGATTATATCGTATGGTACAGGGAGATGGCTAGAATTTGTACTTCATTTATAAATATATTCTCGTCTGAAGATTTTTCGATAGTAGGATGTGTTCAGACTTGGAATCCAAAGTACTTTTGATCTATATAAGATAGCATCACATAATCTATTTTCGAAATCGTTCGTCGTTTCCAGATTTCGGCTGAACTGGTTCTGGCTTGAACTGGTTCCATCACAACTCTCATTCTTGCTTTAATGTAATATATAATTTTATTATATGAAGGGTAGAACTTAACATCCGCCGTTCGTTTCCAATGTTTGTGATACTTTTTGCTAGAAAATTGTTGCATATTTATGTTTCGAAAAATTGTCCAGCTCTAGCTTTTACTCCTTTCCACCTTTCGGGTATTATGTACGTCCCATGTCAAAACAGTTTGTTATCTTTTGATGAAATTTAATGAGATCCATGAATCAATGCAGTTTTTCACTCCTTTTAAGAGTGGAAGCACTGGCCAGCCGAGCCATGCGCCATTGATCAGGATAAAAGGTATTGGAGGGAGTTACACATGGAAAAACTTTCGACTCTAAACTTTTAAGGTACATTTTGACAATTTTTGCGATGTGACGTAAAGTATTTTCGGGCTTTCTTTGTGTTGCAGACGTTTTTCTTTCAATGCTCGGCTCAGATGCATCAATTGCGTTCGCAGAAGTGTACCTGTGATAATTTCCGGCTGTTTAGCAACTCACAATACACTCTGCCAAGCTGATCCTACCAAATGCGGATCATGTCCTTAGAGTCGTTGATATTCTTCGGAGGCGTCAACGTGAAAGTCTGACCAGACAATGTTCATTATTAACACTCTACCAGTGCTATCTTTCGAGCAGCTGCTCAAAAGTGACCCAATTTCGTTCAACATCTCATGACTTTGGGCGGTGCCAAATATCCTTGCTTCAGAATTATAAATAATTGAAAATTATTTATTATCGACATACTAACACAGCTTTCCAATTGTCTTGGAAACCTGTGTTAGTAAGATTCAAAATCAAGTTTTATTGTTGTAAGTTAGAAAAAGGTACGACAGAATACGGAAGATACGGTCAAAAAGTTTCTAGAAGGCCGCCATAGGTTGACGTAAAATGAGAACTAGTACATGTAGTACATTTGTCAGATCTATCGTACCTAATGCACTTCTACGAAACAAAAAATTGTCTTTGGAGAAGTTAAATCAATTTTTGACTGTTGACCAAAGACAATTTTTTGGTATCGGAATAGTCAAACATTGCCGATTTGACTTCTTAGTATTCCGATTACTATTAAACTTTGACCCTATTACTTTTCTACTTTTCTTTGCAATTTCACTGAATGTTTCCTATCAACTTTTCATTCAACCGTTGCGAACACTACTCTTCATCTTTTTTTCGTCCTTTTTCGAGGTAATATTTATGAGACCTTTCATTCAAAAAGGCAATGGCTATGAGGCTTTCGGTTGCTTTCGTCACCCTCCCTATATTTGGATCCGGTGTGTTGAAATTTCAATTATTCTGCTTCGTTTTGAAACGAAATTTTTCATCAACAGGCGGCAATGTTGCATAGAAATCCAACCATACTTAATAGGGTTAATCAAGACCAGGTCTAAGATTTTATAGGTTGTTAAGAATTCCGTTTTAATGTGTTCGAATATGTTCAACTGAGTTTTTTCGTATTCTACAGGTGTCACACAACCTTCCAATAATCGTTATGAAATTTCAAAAAAGTTTCCTTATAAATTGGAATATCCTGACACAAAGGCATGCCTTTCAAAATTCTCTTCATCGCTTCCTAAGCAGTGCGATTTTCCCATAGAGCTATTACTAAACGATTTACGTGGAATGTACCATAAGTCATCTCGAGAATCAGTATTTCCTTTATTTTGACAAATCCAGTCATTATTAGTCATGTGTAGTTTCAGATTTTAAGGTACTACATGACTGAATCAAATTTTTTGGCCACTGATATGGCACCTAGCTCAAGATTTCGTCTATTACAAGTTCGCAAAGAAATGCTTTTTGAATGAAAATGTGCATACTAAACGCTTTCCCTGTCAAACCGTTTACCTAGCATGGAACTGTTTGTCACATTCTTTCGGGCTAGGCATGTTTAGTCGGCGTAAAGGGATCCCTCTATCAGTAGAAAACCAGGTGGCTGATGGTCTAAAATGAGAGGCACTACTGCGAGAGTAATCTGCCTTTCGCCTGTACTTAAAATAGATCGAAAATGCCCTTTGTTGTAGGAAAAAACCGTTCGAGCGTAATACTTCACATAGTTCCATTTACCCGTTAATTTTAGCGTAATTCCCACCAAGTTATCTAAAGGGCGCTCGTCTTTTCTGTCCCAAAAGATAAAAAGATGGGGCGCCTAACCCATATGTAAAGAAGGAATGCTAGGAATCATCCGCATTTGCTCTAGGTAAAACACACAGTTAGCAGACCGTGACGTTCCCTGTTTATGCAGGTAAAATTGAACATAAAAGGTTTTTTTTATTAGAATTAAGAACTTTAGGTTGGCAATACTTTTTAAAGCTACGTATAGTATGATAGCTGTCACGCGTTTATTTTTGTTTGCCATTTTATCATAAGTAGGTTTACGCGAACGTCAGAAAATCGTGTAGATTCATTTCGAACAAGAGGGTTCTGTTCGAGAAAATTATTGCGCACTCCGTCAATTTTATGTGTGCCATAATCGTTCATCGGAACAATTAATTCGATTAAACATGAATCGTTTCCGCATCACGTTTTTTGGCATCCATATAGGTATCCATCCAGACGTTGTATAGTGCGTAATGAAGGAACCGTAGCAACTGTAAAGCGTAGTATTGATAAAGACCCAAATGCGTCCATTTGACATCGCTCTTCAATCCAATTCAATCTGTGCCCACTCAAGTTCTGGTAAATCTTACGGGAGGATCTTGGTTTACGGGCTTACAAAATCTAACTTTTACAGAAATTGAAACCGAACGACGCGAACAGTGTAGGTTAGGTGTATGGGCCTAAGAACAAATTTTTGCAGATCCCGAAGTTTACAAGAAAATTTTTTTTCAGCGATAAAGCTCATTTCGGGTTAAATGGCTACGTCAATAAACAAAACTGCCACATTTTGAACGAAGAGCAGCTACAGGCGGTCGTGCAAGTACCGTTACATCGGATTCCCTGATTTTTGTTTACACACCTGTGCTGCCACAAAACAGAAAGCATGAAGCATTTCTCTCTGGTCTGGTGAAGTAACCTTTCCACGGTCATACTTCCTACACAAACAAAGCATACTTCGTTCTTAAGCAAGTAGCACAGCAGCTATCCTGCCGACAAGCACCAGCACCTCTGGCAGGGGCAGTACTGCGCTAATCAGTTGTGTCCTGGTCACGGCGGCTCCTCCAGTCTTGGCCATTAGACGGCTAGCTGCGGAAATTCCAGCTGTGGCTTCATCAAAGAACGAACGGATTTGATCGAAGAATCTCACATTCCAATTCATCATCAAGTCCACGTTATTTATCGTCTTCCCTGGACTCCATGGTGTTTTCGCCAATCCGAATGAGTGTAACTTCCGGGATATGCTTTTTGGCCAAAATGACTTCCTCAGTTTTTTCCAGTACTAATAATTCCGATTTTTCCTAATTTCTAGTTTATTGTTTTTTGTTTTAACTGTCCTAGAAATTACATCCGTCCGAACTTCCCGTGCCTGTGTCTAGTTGATTATAGTCCTTTGTTCTCACGATGAATACTTTTTAATACATCACCGTCTCAAACTAAAACATGAAACATTTTTTACGATTTAAGAATAGCAAACAATTTATTGAACACTGAAACATAATATCTAAACATTTTTTAAAGAAAGCTTTATCATTTTTTCCGCACCATCAAGCGAAAGTTAAATTAAATTTTCATCCCCTGGTAGAAAGTTAACTTTAACTAAAATTCAATTGCTTTTATCCGTGAACTCCTCACATGAATTCATATAAGCCAAATGCACACATCCTTTCCCATTTCGATTGTTTCCAAGCCTTCTCGATTTCCGAACAGATTATAAAAAAGGATGGCATACAGCTAAACTCTTCAACAGAGCATTCAGTCTGCCAATTCACCGGAATCTCCAATGGCAAGGGAGTTGTTGTCATTCTTCGCTTTTATCTTCTATCGTATATAATATCCACCCATCATAAAAGCGGAAGTAGCAGAGTGAGGTATGCTTGTGCATGCATTGTTTTTTCGATCCTTTACACATCCTATCTGCGTTCAAAAGTAAATAATTCTACCATATAACTTCGAAGCTATTTAAACTCAGATGTCATTTTACTCGTTTGTCCTTTCTTTGTATAACTATTCAATTTGGTTTGCCGTTTTTTTTTTCTCTCTCTCTCTCTATCTCTCTTTATTTTTCTGTGCTTATCCCATACGTCTTGTACACATATTCATTTATGTCCTCATCGAGACTAAAGAAATAAACATTTTCTTAAAGCATTTGCTCTACTCCGATTTTTGTTTTTCGTTGTCCTTTCGTTGAGTAGCCTACTGGCCGCTCCCACTCATCTGGCGTTCGTCAGTCGAAGTTACTTTGCTTCACCAAAAGGTTATTGCACCCGAAATATATCTCCCGAAAAAAGCTCGGGCGTGGAGGAGACAGCAAAAAGTACGCTCCAGATGAAATCTCTTCCTCTCACGAGAAATGAGAACGGGACAAGAGATTTGTCTATTGATTTTTCAACACCGAAAACTAGGCGTTTGCTTAACAGTCATATTAGAATTAAAGAAAGTAGTACAGCAAAGAGAGATATAAAAGGTTGACATATGGTACCGAAGGGTGATACTGGACTGTGATTGGAATCCAATCGTGTTTTTTGAAACACAGATTAGTCATGCACTGACCTGTATATGAGGATGGATACAAAGAAATTGGCGACAAGTTCTTTTGATTGTCTTCTGTCATCTTACAGGACACTCATATAAATTTAGTATGTTTATATGCGTTTGCACTGAAGTGTCATTAGGTTTCATAAGCGATTTGTTCTTTGATTGGTTTTGAAGTGTTGAAGTGCATTAATTATCCCGATGAAATGCATTAATAATCTTGTATATGCATTTTTCAAAGAGAGCCAAACTCAGCTCAAGCTCTCATTTAACAGCCCTTCAAATTGTCAAAGTTCTGCTAAATTTGAAAATATTCCTAGCGAGGAGAGTCTATTCGATTATGAGATATAGGGTCAAGCTCTAAAATAAGAACCACCCGCACTCCGTTCATGAATAAACTCGAAAAAAGGAATGTTGCCTAGGAACCTCAACAGTTTCTACGAACAAAGATCATGAGTGATAAAATTTTTCTATGAAAGGGGTTTCCACCTCCTTGCAAACACAGTTTAAAGCATACAAGAAAAAAGTATTCATCAAATTAAGTATGAAAGTCGGTTTTATAATTCAATTTGAATAAAATTAAAAATGATTAGAGTCAATCTGGGGAAGTTAAAGCATAATCTGTCAAAATGACAGGATGGTTAAGGTCTACGGCACTTTAACTAGATGAACTGTCAACATAAAATCTGAGCATATTGCCGAGCCATTGTCAAGGAGAAGTATATAGGGGGAATATATAGATATTAAAAGTCAACTTCATCCGAGCCAAAAGTGCAAAGTAATTTCGTAATGAAACAATAATTATCTAGGTCGTGTCTAGCATCCAACCTAACATTCAACATCCTGCACTAACACCATTTGAAAATTACATATAGCAAAACTCATTTCCCGTCACAAACAACGGAAGAACGACTTCAAAACTGTCATAAAGCCAACCACGAACGTGTGAGAAAATAAGCAAATATAAATTATGTGGAACGCATATAAACTCCAAAGGATATCCAACAGCGTCAACATGTTCTCGTTTTGTAATTGAAATGAATTAAATTTACGCTAGCTTTCCTTTTGTACACTCACATGGCGGTTTCGCACAAACGCAAACTTTCGCCTGACAGGTCATTGAAGACCAACTTTGCGAACCTTCCATATTTTCCCACATATTTTCTACAATATAGGACGTGAGGGAGATAAGAAGGAACTATGCAGACATCAGCAATAAGTGTAAAACCTCATTCAACAAAATCATTCCGACCGACAGCGGCGGCAATGGATCCTGTAAAAGTTGTTGCTGCTGTTGTTGTATTGGTTTGATATACCAGTAGTAGTTTGGCAGGAATGGCAATTTGGTGTTCTCATCCGGTAAAGTCATCCACAATAAGTTGACGGTAAGAGAGAATACCCGAGGAAGCTGAAAAACAAACGAAGGAAGAAATAAAAAAAAAGACTCGTAAGAGTGAAGGAAAATGGATTTCAGGTCAACCAACTTGGAATTCCACTCGACTTTAATGTTGTGAAGATGATGATGCCGATGAAGATAGGTTTCGCATGTTCTACAATTCGCCAGATCCTTGCTTAGTTTCTGTTTTTCTCTTTTTCGGTATTCTTATGCAAAATGTGATGCAGCAGCTTCACCCTCATTTCCATCCCTATCAAGTGAAAAGCTTCACATAAACGATATCGTTCTGTTGACGCCTTTTCATTTGTATGCCTTAGCGTGTGTTTTACAGAAGGATTACGAAAAGATGCTGGTAATGCTGAGAACCATCAGTTCTTTGCACATACTCGCGTGACAGGGATGTAAATTGAAATTAAGGGATAGTTATGGTAATCGCATCATGTTCCTTGTATCAATATAGTTTTCGAACCAGAAAAGAATTGTCATGCTAATTCTGGTAATTTCACATTGTAAATGCATTAATGCAGCAAAGAAATTGGATGATTTCCTTTGGTTGATTTTATTGTTTGATTTTCACTTCAGGATTAATCCCGTAATGACAGCATTGTACTACAAACAAGAACTAACCTATTATCATACGTTTATGATGGGGAAACAGCCTTCAATAAGAAAGTTCAGAGCAAATAGGCTGTGCACATAACATTAATATAAGTTACGAAATAACTTAAAAATTGCATTAAGGAAAGGTGTTGGTAGTTATATGGAACTAAAAAGGAGCGCACGCTATTGTTGATAAGAACTTCATTACTGGAAGCCTTATACCGAATGAAGGGACTGATTAGATGGAAGACATTAACAGAAAAGAGACTTAAAAGCTCGAAATGGAAGGAGATTGTGACGACCTGTACGCAGAAATATCTAAAGTAGAGTTAAGATAAATTCCAGGCCTTGAATTCACCGTTATAAAGCTGTATGCAGAAAAAAATATCGGACCAATTCGTAGGGTTAATATCTCATTGCTCATTGCGTTGAGAAGACTACAGGTCTGAGAAGTAGCCAATCAATGGGAAGGAGCCATGGTTGACTTACGGACTAAGCTAGTCCTTAAACCCGAATCAGAAACGATAAAACTATTACAAAGCCATACCGCAAGATAAGCCTAACCCTGTTTTATTTTAATCCAAAAATGATAGTTGTGGACAAACACAAAATTACAAAACAAAATGAATATTTATTATACCCTAGTCAACACGAAAACACGGCGGGAAACTCAGCAAATACCGCCCTGTATAAGTTGGCTTGAAAAACGAAAAGTGAAACGAAAGAATCTTTAGAATAGAAAGAACTAACACTAGATGCATTTCATGATACTCAAGAGGTCTTTGCCCTTCAATATCAGTCATGACAAAAGGGGACAGCGCTGAAGTAGGTGAATTCTACCTGCAATCCCTTGCGGTGTAAACTACCAGGATGGGATCAACCACCATGCACGTACATTACGATCGTGGATGTCCTCAAGGATGTGCTCGTCCACCCCCCCCCCCCGGGGCCCTCATGCGGCAGATTACCCACAGGAAAGTCCAAAGTTGTGAACCAAAGTCAATTAATGGATTAAGGTTCAATCTAGATAATATTCTACTGATGCCTTTGTGATCTGTGCGAGTGGTCTGCGAAAAAGGATTGTCTCACACTTCTGATCTTCATCTTCAAAACGTTTGTCAACATTCGTACATGTTGAACCATCGAGGCTTTGCTGTATTTCGTGTTTATGATCTGCTGATGATGCTGATGACATGCAAATGCCACCATCGCCCTTCAAGAAATTTCGTTGAAGCTAAAATATTGCAAAAGAGGAACCACCAAAGCTTTGCTCTGTTCCGTGTTTTTGATCATGTCATCAGCGAGTGCCACCATCGCCCTTTTAGGACTTTCGTTGAAGCCAAATGACTGCAAAAGAGGATTCAGTAATATTGAAAATAAGGTGTATGTCGTTACCGTTCTCTGGTGCAGACCGTCAGAAATCTGAAATATTCCACTGGTATAGTTTGACAATTGACGACTGCGACAATGAATTCTTTGCTGCACAGTATACTGACCAGTACCACTATCAAATCATCGGTTCTTGTTCCGTGAACTTGTTCTGCATGAGTTTGAAAATCAGACCTCCAAATCAAACGGTATCGAAGGCTCAATCCGTATGAACGAGGCATGCTCCAAAACATTTCTTACAATTAAATGCCAAAAGGTATCTGACATCGATTTCGTGAGAACATGAACATTAGCATTGCTCCTGCGAAAGCCAATCTGACTATTGCTGATGACAGCTTTGTCTTCTCAATCTCTCAATATTTCTGTTCAAATAACGTTCGGAGACTTTGGCTGCATTTCACAATAAGCTTACCGGTCGATAGCTTTTCAGATTGCTGTTCTCTTTTCCCGTCTTGAAAATTGGAATGACTCTACATTTTTTACAATTCACCGGAAAATATTTATTGCTAGGGGCATTATTAATGTCAAATGAACTGTCACAGTCCATTGACCGCGTCCTCCAACTTTGAATCCCTAGCAATGATGAACTGTCTTCGTTCCCAGTGTTAGTGCAGCGTTTTCTGGGTCTCCCCACTGGTCTCCACCCTTCAGTTCTTCCAACGAATATATTTTTGGTTACCCGTTGTTCGTCCATACGATTTATATGGCCAGCCTATTGCAGCTTCCGACGTCGAGCAATCATGGAGACCTGTGCTTGTCAAAAAACAACAGTTCATGGTTGTATCTAAATCGCCATTTGCCCTCTCTAGTTTCGCTCTAATTATCCACATCAGGATTCGTCGTTCAAAGGTCGTTCGCGTAGAATTATATTGTCGGATGCTTGGGTTAAGGTCCACGTTTCACACTCGTAGAATAGCACAGGTCCTATCACAGATTTTTATACTTAGGGCTTTGTTTTCCTGTGTACGCAGCTGGTCTTCAAAATCGTCAGAGCTGAATAAAAGGGAGCATATTGTCAGGGAACGCACGTTTCCAGGGAAATGACCAAGTGGGTCAATAAACGTGAAAGGGAGATGTGACTGCATTGCTCGAACTTGGATCCTTTATCACAAAATTTTTCTTTGCAGAGGTCAAAAGAAAAATAGACACAAAGAATGCAATAGACACTGAATAATGGAATATCGAAGCTGTTTCTTGAAGACTATAACGGAATAAATTTCCGCTCATACATCATAATGGACAAGAGAAAGCTGAGTGTCCTGATTTAGATTATCACGAGCATTTTATGTTCGTAGGACCTATCAACAAAACGAGCCAGGAAACAAACGGTAGGAGAGGTTTCTGCAAATGTATGAAGGAGATCTGGGGAAGAGGATCTGGTAGCATGTCACGAATTTGGGAAACTAATTGTTTGTCGACAGGACCCCTCATGCGAATGCAGACAATTAACGTTTTCAGAAAGATTGATCTGAAGGAGCGCTCTAAGTGCACTAAAAACGGAAAACCATCAAACCTTTCATGGTTGATGTGCACGGCTCCTGATATTATCAATCAATGAATCCCCAAAATATTTCAAGGATCCAGGATCACCTTTATTAAACTGTGGAAGATAATCACTAGGTAATATATAATATTACTGCATCGACCTTATAACCAAATCATTATGTAGATTTGTGGTTCGCATAGTGAAAACCACATATGAGGAGTTCATTTTGTAGCATTTACTCTTTGTAATGAATAAACTGGACCTAGTTAGAAAGCAAAACTATACTAAATTGCCGTGTCTAACAAAGAAGTTTGTGATTTCATGCCACTAAAAAGTTTAATTTCATCCTGGCTGTAGATATGTACAACAGCGACAACCTAAATGCGATCCAGGTTGCCATGTATTTTCTCACTGAAGTAGAAATCATTCTCCCTGAATTACAATAAGAAGGTCCACAATCCGTGATAACTTTTCGATAAAACTTTGGTCATTAAATGATTGGTACCCGTCAACACTCTCTCCCAATCGTGATATCCTTTGCTTTTTTCGTCCCTGAATCCATTAAAACTAATTCTATCAAAGATGAGGGTCAAACCGTGCAGACTAGAAACATAGAAAACATTTACCAACTCATTAGTTCTATCCGCGAATGATGTCGCTAAAAGTGATATAAACGATGTAGGCAACAGCAACAGGAAAGTGAACAACAGCATTTTCAAAAGATAAAAGTGGAACAAAAAAGGTTAGTCGTGACGACTAACTTTATGTTTTAGTGGATGGATGGACATTAATGAGCCTCCGTCCTATATTACGGGGTCTGAGTATTCGACGAAGGCTAATTAACCACTTCCTGCTCGCCGCTCACCGACTACTCTGCACCGCATATCGGACCCGATTTCGCCTTAAGCCTTGACTTCTCATAAACTTCAGCTTCATCAGACATAAATTCATCTATTTAACGCATCCATTAACATTAACGCAGCGTTTGCAGACCTAAAGGGCAGAACGGTTGGACTTTTAGAGTTTCCCTCAAAAAGAATTTACAAGTTCACATCCTCTGTTAATTTTGTTTCCAAGTTTAGTAGTTCATGTAAAAGTGACCATAATGGATTTTTTCGGTTTATTGGATCCATAAATGTCCGAAGATAATGTAATGTGCTGGACAACGCATGGCAGTGAGTAGATAGCGCTCGAAAACACGCAGACAACTTCCTTGGCAACTTACTTCTACAGCTCATATATCTTCCATCGATTGCATTCCATCTTAAATCCGTGCAAAATTTCCCATAAATCGATCGATTCGTTGGATAGCTGTGCGCCGTTTATCGAAAAAGGAAGTTGAAAAAAGTTCACATGCCAATGTTGTACTTTGCCTGCAGCTATGTGCGTTGGATCTCTATCGACTCGTCATAGCGAATGGGCTGAAAGGGTGTCATCGTAAGTGCTCCAAGAATGAGAATAGCCTTCAGGCTTGAGAAGAGTCCTCGTGTCGGCAAGTCATCTTTGAAAAGTGAAAGTCACCGCACCCGTCGCGTTTCCATTGAATTTGCTTTTCTTTTTCTCGGTCACGAGACCATGTCGGTCACTTAAAGAAAATTGGGCAGAGCGGAGAAGAAAAGGGTTCTGACATATTCATCTTTTCTGCAGAAAATTGAGGAAAGTTCGAGGGTGATAGCGAGAGCAGCAAAAAGAACTGCCAGCTCAATTCATCGGGGAGTTCTTTTTTGGTCAATTTTAGTTTAAAATTGGTTCGTCCTCAAGGAAACATTGATTGAATCTGTTCATGGCGTTTTGTTAACATGAATGAATGGAATGTCTTTTTTTGGGATAGGTTTGATATTATGAAGGGTAAAATGGGATTTATTTGCAATTGCCCCGAGAACAGTAAACGTAAATCTCAATAAAATTCCTCTTTTGGGGCGAATTAACATAAGGAAGCTTCGTTCTGGGAAATGCGGTACATTTCAATTAACTATGGCAAGATCAGAGAAGGACTCATAAATTTTATTTCGCAAAGAAAAGTTTATTGTTTTATTCTTCAATACAAGTTAATCCTTAAGGATATCGAACTGAAACTTTAACAAATATACAAATACTTTAAAAAGTGTTTCGAGTAATATAATTTGTGTTTCGAGTAATATAAACCTACGTTGCAACGTTGGAAGCGAGCAAATCCGATAAGAATCGATACCCAAGCAAGAGGAAATATTTTAACCCAACATTTTGCTATCAAAGTAATACCAGGCTTATGCATAAGTTTTTTCCGGTTTTATTAAATGATGGCGCTAGCGAAAAGTACGCGGCGTATTAATTTGACACATACGCCATTGCGATTGTCTGACATTTCGCTACAAACACACAAGTTAAGTCCGCCAAAACTAATGTGTTTTCTTTATCGTGTTGATCAATCATGTCGAATTGTGTGCCTGCAAAACGGCACTTGCGGCACGCATGCCTTTTCTAGTTTAACCAAAAGAAAATGGCTGTTAAAAGTCATATAAAGTTTTTTGTTGAGAACATATGGTAGGCACGCTATATCAATTAGGACAATTTAGACATGATTTCGACAATTTAAAATTGGTAATTTCAATGTGAAAGACAGTAAGCGCTCTGGTAGACCACAAAAATGCAAAAAGGAGTGATTGAATGGTGACCGCACTCAAACTCAACGGCAATTAGCAGAATCATTAAATGTGTCACTGGAAACGTTCGGCTGATGTTTATGAGCAATGGTTAAGATCAATAAACTTTCTGAATGGGTCTCACACGATTTGATGAACGTCAAATGGTAAATCGCAAAATCAATTATAAAATGCTGCTTCGGCGTCACGAAAGAATTTTTGTATCGAACTGTGACAGGTGACGAAAAACGGATTTATTTCAAAAACCCGAAGCGGAAAATCCGTTGCATTCATCTGGCGACGTTGGTCTTTCAACACCAAAGCCAGATCGCTTCGGAGAGAAGATTATGCTCTGTGTCTGGTGGGTTCAGAGTTGTATTGTGTGTTATGAACGCTTCAAGCCCGGCGAAACCGTTAATACGCAACGCTATTTTCAACAAATGATAAATTCAAACGGCGCATTAACCGAAAAACGACTGGAATGGGCTAAAAGACATGGCAAAGTGACTTCACATACCAAAGTCAGCGAAAGACACAGTGAAATCGCTTGGATGGGATGTCCTGCACCCGCCGTACCACAGACTTGGCGCCATCTAACGATCACTTCTTCGCACGTGTTCGCAGAGCAGCACTTGTTTCCCTAAAAAATAACGTTTTCTTTTACTTAAAAAAATGGAGAAAACATATACATACATACATCATACATGATATGCATACATCTCTCATACATCAGATATATACATTGAAAAAGTCCGCATTCACAGGAATTGACAGTGAAGTCTTGGCCTGGACAAGCTTTTCCATCAATGAATCTTTGCGGATGTTCCTACCAAACAGTTATCCTTGCCCATCACCATTTTATCCAATTAATCCAATTTTGGACTCCTTCAACATCCTGGAGAGAAATTCAAAACTTTATTTCTGTTCTGGAAATAGAACTTTTTTAGAAATTTAATTCAAATCGACCATCGGATACTTTGACATATTTCTTCGATTTCTTTATAAAACTTCATCTTGATACAACGAAGTAAAAATGAGATGTAATTTTGAAAAAGTCTTTCTGGGTCTGTACTTGATCTTGAAGGATCCAAACTTAACCTATACGCAACAACAGTTCCAGTTTAAGCAGTAGCATCTAAGGTAGATAAAATGAGGAAATAAGCATTGATTTTGCGAGCAATGGTGATCGCCAAACATTCAAAGCTATTTTTGATGAAAATTCTACTGTAAGGGCAAAAAATGCTTCGATCATCTTTCAAAACAGAGTGGGAACTCGGTTGAGAAATTCAGTGAACAATACGATAAGTTTGAGCGGCGAAAGAAAATTTACTATTATTTTGATGATCATATGATAATGCTCTGTAATAAATAGTAGTAATCTCTCCCCATCCGCAGAAAACGTGACTTTCTAGAGGCATAGAAAGGCATAGAAATACTAGAGAGACATAGAAAATCACTTGGGCAGCACTTTATCATAAAAGATTTTAAACAATAAAAACCCCCAACATCACCTGTGTCCTGAGGACCTAGAGTCGAATGCTTGGCAGTTACACAGGCCAACAGTACAGAAAAGAAGTTGCTTTTAATATCGTCCTCCTATTTCAACTCTGATATTAATACTCTGACACGTTTTTTGTGCGGGTTCACTGATTATTCGCAATGCTCTAGTGTGGTTTACGGCCTCGAGAACTGTTTCCAGTGACAATCCTGTACTTCAAATTGCCGTGAATTTTGCAGTTGTCAATTTCAAAGGTTGCTTAAAGGAAATCATGCAAATCGTGAAAGAATCAGGTATTGGAAACATTTGTATGAACTTTTGCTACAAAGCCGACGCCATGAGCATTATTCAGTTTGAGTGCTTACTCTCTACAGTAGCTTGTTAAGACCACAGCACATACTACCATAGCTTCACTACTAAAAGGCGGTCACGCTTCGTAGAAGCATTACAAAAAAAATATATACTCCAATAAAATAACATAATAAAATACTCCATGCAGCCAATAAAGCGAGCTTTGCAAGATAGAGAGCTTTTAAATTAAATGACGTAGGTGCGAAATTAAATTAAATGACGTAGGTAGGGAGAAACGAGATAAAATAGCCTTTAACATCGTGCTCACAAAGTAGAATTGCCCCGTCAAACACTTTCCCTGAATTGTATGATCAAATTAGTAGGCGTTTCAGTTCAGTTTCAGGAAAGATCAAAGTAATCCTCATCTTTTATTATATATTTAATCCACCTTTTTTTAACTGCCTGAAGCGCTTCAAATATAAAATCATGGTGCTAAAACGAAATTTTTGTTCTTCCACAAATCCGGGCCTTTCTGGCGGTTTGCTTTGCGTTAATTGCGCCTTATAGACCGCTCTACCCTGTCTCAAGAACTCATGAAGCACCACGCCCTTGCAATTGACGAAAACTGCAAGCAAAATCTTCACATTCGACCGAACATGGCACGCTTTTTTCGGTGTAGTCTAATGTTGCAGCTTCATTTGGAATGATTGAGCTTTGGCTTAGACGTCATAACCATAAACCCATGCTTCGCCATCACTTATGGCCCACTGAGGCAAATTTAAGTCGTCACCGACAGAATCTAACAGCTCCATAGTATTAGTGGTAAAAATCGATTAACACCAGCCAATCGGTATGTTTACGTCCCAACAACATCTCTAACGGTGATTCGATGATTGAACAATGCTATTTTCTTCACTTTATCGATGCTTTAAAGTTGTCTTTCGCAAATTTGATACAAAAGTATTTGATCCATTTCTTGGAAGAGACTAAAATCGAAGACAAGCCATAACACACCCAAGCTAAAAAGCAGTCAAAAGTTAACTGAGGATTCAATATCGCCAAACTTGTCAGTATAAGTGAGGGATATGAATGCGAAAATAACGCCACAAAAATATCGAAAATGGATTATATATAGCACGTGGAATTCCAAATTCGTAATTGAACTAACTTCGAAGTTCTGCATTCAAAGTTTGTAGAAAATATAGGTTATAGTCTAAGCTTAGAGTAATAAAGATCATAGTATGTAATCTGAAAAAGATCGAAAGATTGCGGTTGAAAGTCGACTTCGAGAATTTGAATTAAGTTAAAATATGCAAAATGAAAACGTTTTTGATATTTATCTAGCTTAAATTTAGGTTCTAAATTCAATCAGCGAAACTATCAATTACAGAAAAAATCATTTATGAATATTTCATTCATTCCAAAGCGATTTTCTAACGATGTTTTTCCTTTCTTTCATTCCAGAGAACAATCGGCACCAACTTTCTCACATTTCCTCGTGCTCGACGAAATCGTGCCTGCTAGTCAGGCATTCAACTACACTTTTCTACTAATATCCGGTCATTTTCATACCACACAAAACAACGACTATTAAATTTTTTACGTGAAAATAAAATTTCCACATCTGCTGAAATCTTCCACACTCGTCTTCTCTCTTTAGTCATCATTCAACACCATCAGTTTTTCATATATTTACGACTTAAAGGATTGTTTTTTTGTTTATAATCAACAACTATTTTTAAACTTCGTTGTAGTTATGAGGTAAGTGAATTTATTTTCCACATATTTTTATTACGTATTTATTGCTTAGCTGAGTCTGCGAAAGATTACCACATTGCACAATTTTCCATAAAAAAAGCAATAAAAACAAAAGAACTTTAAATTGATCTGAAATGAAAATGATGCGTTCCGAAAATTGTTGAACTTTATATAGAATGTAATCAATCTACGGATTCAATTAGATAACAATCAAATTGTTCATTTGCTTAGGATAGGATCGATATATTCACCAAAAATAATGCTTAATCATCATCACGCTCGGTCAAATCACCCAAAATCTTTTGAATGAATTGTTGCTTTCGAACTTTTGTTTTTGTTTCTTAATGAATAATTCCTATCCGTAAATTGATATATCGTGATTAGATTGCATGCACGCACGTTTTAAAATTTAGGCCCGTAATTGAGTGATTGTAGTATTGCGTCGACTTTTAATTCATTGCCTTTGTAGAGGGAGGTGTTTGCTTTTAATTTTTTTAATCTTTAATGCAATGCTGTAGGGAAAGCTGAGCCACAATCGCAAGGAATCAGTAATCATTGCGTAAACTCGTCAAATTCTCTCGATTAAGTAACTTGAAAATTATACCAGAGTTTCATTTTAAAATAAGGCTTTTAACTGAGAACAACTTTAGGGAAAATTCAATGGCTGTCAAGATCTTACGAAAGCTACAGCTTTTCATATCTTCATATCTTTCATGTCCAACAATTTCTTATTCGATTGATAACAATGAGTGTTTTTCAGAGGTATAGAACTTTAAGCTGGCAATACTTTTTAAAGCTACGTATAGTGTAACAGTTCTCTTTCGCTTTATGGTAAGTTTGATTTGTCATTGGATTGAAAATAGATTGACACCTGACCCGCGTCTGAACATTGTGCAGATTTATTTCCAAAACGGTCCTGTCCGAGAAAGTCATCGCGCATTCGACATCGTGCTTAGCAAACCTGTTCTATACGCAATGGAAAATTTTACGGAAGAGACTTTGTTTACGGGCCGACAAAGTCCAACACGGACAGGAATCAAGCGACTACCGGACACAGCGTATATTCGGTGTAAGGGGCCGAGAACAAATTGCTACAGATCTCGAATTTCGTAAGAAAATGTTGTTTAGGGATGAGGCCCATTTCTATTTGAATGGGTAGATCAATGAACAAAACCGTCACATTCAGATTGATGAGCAATTACAGGCGGTTGTCCTATTACCGTTACCTGGGAAAGTCACTGTTTGGTGTGTTTTATGGGCTGGTGGAATCATTTGTTCATATCACTCGTCAATGTCGTCAAGCCCGTTACGCTTGAAAATTTGGAAGACAACATTTGCCAAAAATGATTACAAAATCAGATAATTTGAACTTATTAGAAAAGTATTCAGCAAACTTACTCGAAAGAAAATAAGTTTGCCAAAAAATTATAATTGGTCTGAAAGTACTTACTTATAAACACTATATTTATTTATAATCAGCGAATAGAGTTATTCGCTGCCTCCATCTCACTAAAAAAAACGTCCCCCATTGTTGCAATGATTGAAGCCTTCATCGTGCCCAATAATAGGTGTATAAATATGAAATGCGGATTTTTTATGCTTGAAATATGCATTTATTTGAATAACAGAACAAATGAATTCAATAATCAAAGTATTGGCCATCGTTAACTACGACTTTTTCCCATCTTTCTGTCAATCGATGGATTCCGTCCCAGCACCACTTCTCGTTTTTTGAGGCTAACCACTCATCAAGCCAATTTTTAACTTCTTCGTAAGAATGGAAGTGCTGTTCCGAAAGTCCGTGCTGCATCGATCGAACCAAGTAGTAGTCAGTAGGAGCCAAGTCGGGCGAATACGGCGGGTGGGGCAGAACTTCCCAATTTATGTTTCCCAAGTAGTTCTGGACAGGCATTGCCTCATGCAAATTTATCATGTCTTTGGTGAAATTCTGGTCTTGTTTCTTTAAGTTCGTGGTTCAATTTGATCAGTTGTTGTCGGTACCGTTGGCCAGTAATAGTCTCACCAGGTTTCAGCAGTTCGTAATACAAAGATCCCTTACTATCCCACCAAATACACAGCAAAGTCTTCTTTCCATGAAAATTTCGGACTGGTTGGGATATTGATGACTGGCCTAGGTCTACCCATGATTTTTTCCGCTTGGGATTGTCGAAATAAATCCACTTTTCATCGCTAGTAACAATCCGATGCAAAAAACCATTTCTTTTCTGTCTGGCAAGTAAAATTTCACAAATGGTTTTTCGCCTTTCGATGTCTCTTTCTTTCAATTGATACGGCACCCATTTTCCAGCTTTTTGGGTCTTTCCCATGGCTTTTAAACGTTGTGAAATGCTGCCTGAGTAACTTCCAACGCTTCTGCCAACTGTTTTTCAGTTTATGTGTTGCCTTAATCCAATACTGCTTGCAAATCTTTATCTTCGAATTTTTTGGTGGTTTTCCACGGTCTTTGTTGCTGACATCGAAATCGCCACTTTTATATCTTTTAAACCATCGTTCACAAGTGCCTTAGCTTGGGGCATGTTCACCATATGGTTCCACTAACAATCGATAAGTTTCTGCTGCCATTTTCTTCAAATGAAAGAAGGTTATTAGACTTCCCCGCAAAATCTCTTTTTCTGGCACGTAATTCGACATTTTTGAAGCGAAAAAACTATCTTGTTTGTACAATCAAAACCTATGACATACTGGAATTTGCTGACAGATGTTTACCCTCCAAAATGCCATATTAGTTATCCCCGACACAAACCATATGTAATGGTTGTGCCATCTGTTAGTAAAATCCGCATTTCATATTTATACTTCTAATAAAAAAAATAAAAAGTTTCTTAAACAAGAAGATATTGCCTATACAATGACCGACGGTAATGGAAAAATTTGAAATTAGGAAAAATGGCAGAAATTTTCGAAAAATAATCGGGATTCCGCTCAAAAATTCTAGAAGGAGGGAAAAAATTCACGAATTCGAAATTGTGTCTTCGAATTAAAAATGCAGCAATTGTTGAGAATCAAGTTTGAGAAAAACACATCTGAAGGTATCATGATTGCTTTCATTGTTCTTAATAGACAAAAATCATTGGTACAGCTCATCTGCTATTCCAGGCTCATGTAATTCATCTTCATCTTCTTCATAATTCGCCTAGTAGCCTTTTGAAGCACCCTCGAGACTATCAACTCCCTTTCGTGACATCCAGTGGCGATGATTTTCTAGTCGAAGTCTCGTTTCAACTATCAAGTAATCTATCACATCAAGACATGACCTGATATATTGGTTTCAGGGGTTTGTTGAAAGTTCGGATCAAGTAAGACATAACCCTGCTCCTTCATGTTCTAGTTCAATCCATCAGCTTCCATGCAGCGAGGAGTGCATCAACCATCTGCAGCTCTCTGCACTCTCTCGACAACTACCATGGTTTAGATTCTCATCAGTCGAACTCAAATAATAAAATGAAGCCCAGATTGCTTTACACATTTCCTCGACATTATCATGCTGTCGCATGATCGCTACACCGTAGTAATTTTGAAGTATATTTATCTAATTGACAGTTAATTTTAGCATGATTTGGAAATTTTCTTCGAGCTGCGTCATCGTGATTCCAATCCTTTTTAACCATGTAGATACCAACATGTAATATAACACGAATATTTCACAGAGTATTCAATAATCGAGCGACCAAACATGTCTTTCACACAGACGACTTGCATTTTTGAAGCCGATCTCTTATGACTTCTATCGCATTAAGTCTTAGGTGTCTGAAGATTACATCGTTGCAAACGCAACGGTCTCAATTTTTTCACATTTTGCATGTTTTTCATAACGTAATATTTTTAATGACTTGAAATTTTGATAAACTTTATTCGCATTTTTGAATTTTTCGTATTCTACTAGGTTTTGTTTCAGTTTGAAAATTGACGTTTCCGGAGATGCAAACTTCAGACATCTTAAATATTTGAAGACTTGAACAAGTCTGCAGCCCAATGTTCAGATTATTTTCTCCACGCGAGCCTTTTTTCTGGCATTGTTTAACGGTTAGTAGGACGTCTTCCAAACAGCCTGACGTTTATCAATCTTTTTACTCCGTGGATACGTTAATTTCTGCTGAGAGCCCATTTCTAATCTCTGTTCTTATGGTATACAAGCTATTATACCGATCTTGCCGACACTTCCTTTTGATTAATAATTCTTCGTTAATTTCAGGATCGCTGTCTTTTTATTTTTATTTCTTTCTACTGTCTTTTTATTTCTATTTTACAAAAAAATTGACGGTATGTAGACTTTGGCTACGAATCTACGATTATTTTAAAAATATTTTATTGCAAGAGTTACGAGATGTATGGCCACGTTTTCTCAATGTACCATCTCCAGAAAAAGTCAAATTTATCTCTGAAATTTCTTTATCTAATGTACTCGCTGATTAGTACTTTGCCTCACCGCCCTATGGCACCACTTTCGCAAGAGAAATTTACGATCGTGTGAAACATTCTCTTAGACGGCTTCTATCGCAATTTCAGCCGAATTGGACACGCAGTTATGTTTTGATTGCGTATCGAAGCGGGCATAACCGAGAAGTTTAGGAAAATGGAAAAGTAGCAATATCAATCGGTGGTTCGATGCGTGTTTTTGGGAGGGTAATCATATAGCGCTTGGACACTATGTACAATGAATCTTCTCGTTCGATGGCTACCGTCAAAAATTAATTTAACGAGTTTCTAAGTAGTCGCACATTGGTGTCTGACGAGCCACATCCAGGTTCCCCGAAAACGTCTACCACAGGATAACGTGACAGACCTCCAATTGAAGGTGCGCGAGATAGCTGAGACAGTAGGCATCGCATAAGACCGAATTGGTCATATCCTGCATAAAATTAACTTTGTGAAACAATCATTATCGTACTATGATAACCAATATTTTGATCGACTACTCGTGAAAATGGTATGGATTAGCATTGAATTCAACAAGACGGGATACATCAACAAGCAACTGAGAATACTATCAATTTTCTGAAGACTTTGTATCCTGGCCAATAATCGTTATCGATGGCTTTTGCGTTCGGATTTGATACCGCCAGATCATTTCCTTCGAGACAGCCTGGTGGCAAAGGATCATGGCAACAAGCTAAGCTCCTTTGAGAAATGGAAAGCCAAAGCCGCCAAGCATCATGGCGCCATTTGACCCCAGAATGATCATATGAACCTCATTTCAATATTCGAAGCCTGATGTGAGCAAATCTCTTTCAAATATTAATTTGTTTTTTATTTGACCAAGAAAAATATTGTTTTTCAAGTATTTGGTTTGAAGAAATGTGTCAACGTAATATGTCCAAACTCATATAAACTTTATCTAAAATTATTTCAAATGCAATTATTTGCCTTCAACGATTTTTTTCCCTAAAACTATCCTTTTATTACACAAATTGTCCTTAATGGCGCTTAACTTCGACATTTTTGTTGCCTGCCCATTTATCACACTAAATTGAAATAATTTCATCAATCTGTTAACACCATAACTGCTGGCACAGTTTATTGATTACCGAATCATTCATTGATTCGAAAAAATACCATTGACGACGATATCTACGACCGCCACATTAAAAATTATTCATCTACTCTGATTTTAATTAAAGGATTGCCGGAACAAGTCCTCAAAATGGTTCACAGAACATAAAAAAAGTCGACCTAGATAGTATGCATTCATTCATTCATTCATTCATTCATCGATTCACTCGCAGCTTGTTAGCTTGAAATCGGTAAAATTCCGTCTAATGGGCAGATTGTGAGGATATGGAGGTTCCTTTATATATTTACAATTCCAACCGTATACATATCGCGTTGATTTTCAATCAAAAATAATGAATGCGTGATAGCTCATTTGCTTTTCATAAATATTTGATGGGTGCCGTTTCGCGAGAGCAAATGAACGCTTGATTGAAGGCGATGAATAAGGACCCCGCAACACATATTTGATTAACCTTATTTCAACTGTTCCAAATGAATGGCGACGGATTGCATTCGAAAATCGAAAAGCGTGGGGATCAAACTCTGAGGATAATGTTGACGACGATTAACGTGATCCTTATGTGAATAACTGCCAAACCAAACACATGTCCTGGTTGCACAGTTCAAAAACCTACATTGGAGAACTTCATATTTCCGGGGCAAATCAACAACTTGTCCAAAGGCAAACATCCGCAGCGACTTTTGCTGATTTTTTTTTTTTTTTGAGCTGATAAAGGAGTGTATACGAACTGATAAAAGCTGTACTGCGAAAAAGGACGGAAGAAAAGGCATTTTATAATTTCTGTTTATTATGAAAATATCTCAAGAGAATGACGAATGCTGAGAGTTGAGAGATGGAGTCAGAAGAGCTTTTATTAAATTGAATTAACAGAAGCGAATCGTCATAGAATGTCTATTACATTCCTCTCCAGCGTGAATAAGCACAACTTGAATTGATGTCATTATCCTTCTTACGATGCATGCAAATTGCTCTCGTAACCTAAAGTATTGTATCTGCTTCTGACTCACTTTCAGTTATCACTTTTCTCAGGTCTACCATTCGTATATGCACATTTAATGACACTCCACAAGGATTTTAGCGCTTGAATGTTACTGTTCTACTTTAGGTACATCCTGGCAACAGAATGCAAAATTTAGCGCAAAAGGATTGTAAAGATGGGTGTGGCACGTCGTCTTGGCCGAGGTGAAAGATATTAGGTGAGTGTAGTTTCAGCAAACTATGCGCAGAAAAATATTTCGGAATAATCCCCCGGGATTGCGTTTCAGGCAGTTCAAGGGAAGCGGCAGTGCGGTCTCATTAAAATGACTGTCTTGAAAGGGTTTGTTCAACCATGATGAATTTCTGATATAAATATTACTTGAATCTAACATTTGTCCTTTTAATTAATAGTTGATTAAGTATTCACCCATGTGAAAACGTTCATACTTTACTTTCTTCCCTTCCTCTTTTCAACCTCTACCCATAACCACCACACAGCGCCAAATTCAGTGGTCCTGACACGATTCTCCGTACTCGCATATGGTCCTGTCTTCATATGCTGAACTTACAAATCCCAATCCGGTGATACGAGTATGTATCTTGTTCCTCCATTCTTTATTTCTGTGTAAACTAACAGCTTCCCGCCCAACCTTAAATACATTTGCGATACGCTTTCATAAAGTTGATTATGATTAAGGATTCGTTTTTATGCCAGGAGTATGAGAAAGAAAGACAGTCAAAGTGGGAGTTGGTCGTGATAATACCTGAGAGATGAATGAATTTCCCAGATAATAATGTTATGGCTTAAGATTGTAGGTGATATACTGTGAGAGGAAACGGATCCCAACGTCTCCGGAGATTTTTGTGGAGCGTGTAAATATAAAGTGAAAATTTGTCTTGTATTATTGCAGAAGTACTCAGCGATATTAGATAGTCGGTGGATGTTATAGGCTTGGAAGGACTACGATAGTAATCATGCCCCAGAATTGAATGGTGTGAAAAGAACTAAGTACTCATTCGTATTCCTTAAGAATTCTACGTTTTTCGGCATTGAATATTTTACGTTGGAACTTCTTCAATTAAAAGGTTCGACCGCAAATGAATGTTATGGCAGGATTCACCTTTTTTAAGGAATATTTTAAAGGAATGATTTTATTTTTTGAAAAAATTTTGAAAAACAAAGATTTTTTTTAGTAATTTCAAGTAGAATTAGGTGAATACGAGCTGAGAAACGAGGGTGGTACGATAACTGCTTAGTCTACACAATAAAACGCAAATTTCGGAAAAGTTCCCATTTCATTGTCAGCAAAATTTCTTTATAGCTTGATGCACTTGACGCAGCGATGCTCGAAATTTTTTAACCCGTCTAAAAATACGTTTTCTCGAGGTTTGCAATGCAAGCCTTCGTAGCGGCGATGACCTACTCATTCGTCTCGAATTTTTGCGCGGCACATTTTTTTGGAAACAATAATAAATCGCACGGGGCCAAATCTGGACAATATATGGCCGAAGAGTGAGTCAGTGCGTCGTTATTACGATAGAAAAGCAAGTTTTTCTTTGGCAAACCGATCTGTTTTTCCGCGATTTGGCGACAAATCGGTCTAATAATTCAGCATAGTATAGTCCTGTGACCGTTAAGCTCTTCTCCAGGAAGTCGATGTAGATCACACCTTGTGAATCTCATAAAACGGTGGGCATTTGCTTTCTGGCGGATAGGACATTCTTCGGCTTCTTCGGAGCACGGTCAACGGGTGGAATCTGCTGTTCCTTGCTCTCTGGTGTGAAGCGGTGAACTCATGATTCGTTGATGGTTACGAAATGACGCAGAAACTTCTTCGGATTGCACTCGAACAGCATGAAACACTACTCTGAAGTGGTCTCACAGTTGCGCTTACTGTCCGCAGTGAGCAAACGCAGTTGATAAACTATTATGAATGATATATTGAACAATTTAAGGCCGTGAGCTAGCTTGTACTGCTCCATAAAAAAAATTTACTAAGACGTTTCAATTCAATCTTCTAGACGATTTAATGTAGACGTGTCAAACAGATGCTGTCATTCTGACGTTTGAATGTTGTTGTTGAACAACTCAAAGGCAATCCTGAACTTACATTCTGATGCCGATATAATGAATTCACGTAGAATTACTTTACTTATTGTTTTAAATTCTCGGAAAAAAATTATATAATTGGTCAGATTTTCCAAAAGTTTTTAAGAAATATAGAATTTATTTATGGACGTATTTCACTATACATAGCTGCTATGAACTTTTTATGTTGAGACCATCAGCGAGTCCAGGAAGTTAGCAATCATTTCATTTACGCTTGGGGTCCTAATTTTCTTCGGGATCACCATTTTAGTATTTTACAGTGTCAGATTGAATCCATGATTGGTCACCCAGGTTCCTACCCGAACTAGAAGCACATTTAATTTTCATTGCGCTTTATTGATAGTACACCCATCGACAAGGGTGGCAGTATTATTTGCATGGCAGAGTGTCAGCAGCTTGTCGTAATGCTCGCTCGAATTCATCGCAAAAACTGCTTTCTTCAACACTTTTTTCATGCAGAGTTGACCATTTACTGGTATATGTAAGACACCGATAGAGCATTGAACATAACTAATTATAATCTTTAGCCTAGACTTCACGCAATAAGCAAGTCTCGCTTTTGTTGAGGTTGACTCCTTTGAGGTTGGAGGGTTGAGCTTACCGGAGCTTGGGGCATTGCCTTCTTTGTTCAGCAATGTCCACCAACTCACCACAAATTGCTAGATCTCCGATAATCCTTGATAATCTGTCATTGATGATGACGTACACAGAGGTGAAGGTATTCATTCTAGTGTTCGTGATTTATTCAACAAATAGTCTGCTGGTCCTCGGCGAAGGCTCAAACATTGATTCCTCGTGAGCGTGTCGACGAACATCCCTTAGTTCAGTATTTCACATCAAGCAGTAGGATGTGTCTCTGTCTCGAATTTCGAAATCTAAGCCTTGACAATCACTGGCTCAACATCCCGTTACCACTCTCCAAACGCATTTCCTTGAGATACAATACACTTCAAAGCAAAGACCACATTAGGAACGGTACACACGCGGCCCAAGTGTAGTAAAGTAGAGGCATGTTGGCAAGGTACAACATGTTGGACTCGCTACATTCTGGCTCCCTTCTCTCGGATTTATTATCGCTGGGATTGGGCTGAGGTATGCCCTTTCCAATTGGTTAAGTGTTAAAACATTCCTCCTCTCCCAAGTCAGGGTAATACGTTCTGTACTCGCGAAACATCGTCTTCCAAGTTGAGCTTCGCTTGAAAATATGTTATTGGATCGATGGGTACTCTAAACGGGGCAAGTACCAGCCAGGTTAATCAGGATAGAATATTCAAAAATGCTTATCTCGATGCTCTTCATTGACTACCGATTCGTATCACTTTCCACTGATTATTTTTGCGGTGGTTTCAACTTTATATGTAATGAGCCTTAGCAATGTCACTAATCCCAGGGAAAACTGACTAAATCTCTCTCGAAAGCTAAATGAAAATCTGAACAACACTAAAATCCACGAATAAACCAACTTTACGTTATATTTTTTCGAAAAATTGTGGAGCGACGTCTGTAATCCATCATTTCACAAGAAGAAAATCAATTTTTATCGTTTCTCTTATCGATATTCGCCTTGGCATCCTCTTTCCTTTTCCCGGGCAGATTCATCTTATCGAAAGCAATTATAGAAAGCTCACTTTTCAATCGCCTTCACCATTCTTCTCACCAACAATGGTAGTAATAGGCTAAAAACTTCTCATCCACAATCGAGCCAATAGTAATTACCATCGATTGTGTTTTTGCGGCATAAAGAAAACTTTTCAAATAATTCTGTATACTGCTATTACCTACCTCAACTATACCAAGCAGATTACTATCACCGACAATTTACTTACACGCCGAGATACAGGTTTAGGTTCAGGTGAAGATACTTCTCCACCTGAACAGGATGACGGCGGCGGAAAGATGGTCGAAGTTTCAGCTCATCAATTTGAACCGAATTTGATTGCAAGTAGTTTCCCAAAAAAGATGACTTGGCTCAAGATAGGATTTTGATGATGATATCGCAACCATTTACCAATGGATTGCCGAACTGTCTCCGTCTTCCGGAGAAAGGTTGAAGGAACTATTTGCTCGCAGTCAATTGAAGTTGATTCTACTGGAAATGGAATCGGAAAAAAGATGAAGATTCAGATCAGTTCATCGGATTGGTTTTACTACTCTGACGAGTTTGTTTTCGAGTGGTTTTGATGAGTTTGGAGAATTAAATTGAGTGTAAAAGGAAAGTGGTTGCCTCTTGATTTCATAAATTGGTCAAGCTTATTTATGTTTCTGTTCCGACAACCTTTTTATTGGAATGTAATCACGAATGCTTCGTAGTAACTTCGCGGTCCCCTTGCAATGGTGCTTGCATAGTAAAAAGTTCGACTTTAAAACGCAAACTCATTCGCAAGTTAGATAAAAGTAATTTATCAAATTAAAGATTGTACTTTGAAGTCAGTTAAAAGCTTAGAATATATATAAAAGCTCATTAAAACTTTTCCAGATAAGCCAACTCAACTTTTCTATTTTCCTTTTGGCTAAACTTGCGTTAGAAGCCAAACAATCTTTTTATTGCTTGTGCTTTTCCATTTGATAGTTCACGGAATGAATGCTACAATTTTAACTTCATTTCTCTCATCGAAGTGATGAGTTTCCCCTAGGCATGCAGTAACTCAACTAACTCAAGTTTTATATTCATGGGAAATCTTTAATCAAAAAAAAAAAAAAAAACCAAGCACTAATTTGAATCGTTCTAAGTTATTTGCGGTTCCGGGAATTCGGAACTTAGTGGACCTCGGAACCAATAGTTGAAATGCTCCCAAAAAAAAATAATCTTTGTTCAGGTCTTGTAATTTCTCATGGAAAAGCTGTGACATATCTTGTACTCTTGAATGATTTAATTCCGATTTGACGATTAAATGAAGGAAGTGTTAAAAGCGGGTTCTTGAATGCATTGGCCTTACCAGTTCCTCAACACCGAAGAAACCCTAAGGTAACAATGCGAATAGCTCTGGTAACCTACACGACCTCCACCTCCTCTTACAACTATCGACGCACTCGGGAAGTACGCCTTTGATTTTGGAAATACCCGCAATAAATTGCTATAGATTAACTAACAGCCGTAGAGCTATCTCTTGCAAATGAGTAGTTTTGCGATAGATCTCACAGTTTACATCGCTAAATTGAGCTGATTTCCTTTTATACATGATAATAAAGGAAAGGTTTCAATGTGCTCAAAGAAGTCATCATTTTACATTTCTTACATTTTAGACAAGGCAAGCCTGCGGTGAACTGGTGGTCAATTGAAATCACCGAACAACGAAAGGAGCGCCACGAACTCCAACGAGAAGCTTAACGGTCGCGATGCCAAGATAAGACATGCACCAGAATGGCACTATATAGGTCGATCAAAAAATATCATCATCGAATTTTCAACAGAATCAGGCCCCATGTTGACAGAACTTCATCGAAATCGTGATTAGGGACCTTTCGGATCTGGGTTATAAGCTTGTTATGTGGGAGTTCGGTGCCTTAATGGTACCCTGTGTATATGAAGTCAACAAGATGGACGAGATAGTACGAGCTCTCTCCCCTACATTTCTTTTCTGTGTTGAAGTTGCCCAGGGATGGAGCAATAAACTCTCCGCTCCTCACGAGAAAAGAACCACAAGTAGCACTTATTGACCGGATGATATTCTGGCCCAGATTTCCGATTCTTCTATAACTTTGGCCCTGATTTGCTGGTCAGTACTTTTGAGGTCTGCTTGCGAGATAGTTTTCCTTGAACAATGTTAGACGGCAAGACTTGTGCTGATCAAAAACAAGAA
The DNA here is from genome assembly GCA_954870665.1 of Stratiomys singularior. Taxonomy (NCBI): domain Eukaryota; kingdom Metazoa; phylum Arthropoda; class Insecta; order Diptera; family Stratiomyidae; genus Stratiomys; species Stratiomys singularior. The sequence goes on along the minus strand of OX940881.1, from coordinate 26,740,399 downwards.
GGAAAACCCCAGTCTCCATCTGCATACCACCTGCTATGTATGCTAGATAGGGAAAGTTTTTGAGAATCACACAAAATGCCCTGGAAAAATTATCACAGGTACTATAATATCTCATGAGGATAATTCGGAACTACCTGAAGACTCCAGATATCAGTCTGATATACGACAAGGCGCAAATTCAACGGAGGATGCTGATTTATCTAGACTTGACTTGTCTAGACTAGATTTATCTAGATGTTGCTAGACGCACATTCAATCAAGCGCAGTTCGTCCTAAACGCCTTTATGTACCGGACAAGGGCCTGGGTGACCACTAACAGATTAAGCCCAGCGTTGGAAAAAACTGAACTAGTCGCAAAGAGAAGATCCCCAGAGTAAGAGCGATCATTGTTGAAAATACATAAATAGATTCGAGACTATCAATTAAGTTCCAGGGCTTGCTGAAAGGCTATAAACTGAATTTCTCAGAGCAAATCATGGCAACAGCAAATGAAGTCGCTGTTGACGTCTTGGTCTTTGCTCTCAGACCAAGCCCAACAAACAGGCAACTCTTGATGAGCGTACTACAATCTACGTTTCTATCTGTATTGGAGGTATAAAGCAAAGCTCTCAATGAAGAGCTTCGCCGAGAATGATTGGCGCAGGTCCAGGCAAGAATCGTAGAAGAATCTAATTCTGAAGATACGAGGATAACAAAGAATCAGTCGTTAGCGATGAACTTTGGACGAGTGGCTGCAATCTTGACATACTCAGCCAAAGGGCAGATACACCACGCGACTCATCAACTATTCGTGATCGTGGCTCTTTCGAAACCATTGTAGGACTGACTTCTACCTGACCCAGCTATTGAGCGAACGCGGTTGTTTTCAGTCTTACCTGCATAAACTTGATATGCCACGGTCTCCAGATTGCATATTCTGCATTGGACACAAAGATGATACTTGTTTGGGCAATCCTTAGAACAAAAAAGGCATACTTGATTGGCTGGAGGTGTAAAGGATGGTTAAGTTTCATCTTTACCAATCGTCCTCCTCCTTTTGCTCCCAGTAGAGAAGGACCTTCGATTATTAAAAGGCACGATGAGGCGTAGAATAGTTAGACCTAGCCCAAAGAAATACGTCAAACGTTTCGAAGCTTGGAACTCCGGTTGACAGAGGAAATTTTTAGTCGGTAGACCAGTCGACCAAAAAATCTCTCATCTATCTCTTTTCACATAATTGAAATAAACTCCTCATTAGGTTCAACTCTTCAAACAACGTTTGGACTGGTAGAATCAGGTGCGCTAATTCGCTTGTTTTACGGTCCCGTCTGCGTCTCTGTGCTCGAGGCCCACGGTAGCTTTATTTTAAGTCATCTGTACTATGACGCGGAAGATAAATTAGATTAATTCCTTGGGAGTGTCCTATTAAATCCTATCGAATTCATGATACCATTCTGCTTTGATGTTGGTTCATTTCTCGTTTGCAGCTGTGAACTTGGTCGTTCTAATGTCAACAGTCCTCTGGATGAACCCATATCAGAGAAATCTGTTCAACCGAAGGACAATGTGATATCATAATAAGTCCAGTTTCCATGCGCAACATATTGGTGGTTTAACTGAAAACTTGCCTTTTCGACCATATTTCCCTTCAACCTTGCTCGTACAGATTGTGATCTGTTACGATCTTTGAAAACTGGCCTCCAGTGCAGGGAATGCAATACAGAGGCTAATCTTGATATCCGACTAATTTCGTTGGGAGCAAAGAGTATGGTTTCTTCATCATCTTGATCAAAAAACATACTGTAGGAATCCTTCCAGAGCACTATTAAGAGGTATCCGCGAGCTATTATTTAATAATAAATCTGTTATTTGAACGCAATACCAATAAAACTTTGAATTTCAAGTATGAAATTTTGAATTGACAAGTATAACCCATGTCGTTTTATTCCGTATCAGACGCTAATATATTATTACCTCGATTCCTCCATTCCTGATAAACTACTTGCAACAAAACTTGAACGCGCTACAATTACCGATCACAGTGCACGTATACCTTGATAATTCCTTTGCTAAAGATAAGAATCTCCCTCCCTCATCATGATTTGATAGTTTAATGTCAGTCAAGTTCTGTTTGAGGATCCTGTGGAGGAAACACGTATCCTGGCGTAAAAAACCTGAGTGAGTAATGAGTCTTTCCTGACATTTCGATAACGAACGCTCGCATACATGTACACGATGTTGGCACGATTTCTGCTCAGGTGTCAAAAGGCGAAGAAAACTTAGGCGCAACCTTATGGCAGGGTAGCCTACCTCCGCTGGACTTATGAAGAATCTTTTACCGTAACTTTGAACCAACTTCTGATCACATTCCGTTAGTATTCAGACACCTGTCACTCTCAAAAATATGTTTATTATCGGTGATATTGAACCCACACGTACAACACCAACTTTCGCATGGGCTGGGCAATCATGATTTGGAAGCTCTCACAATCATTCTAGTTCATGAAACGAACCTCTGCTTGAACTTCGGAGTCGATTTTTACCGAATCATGCTACTTTCAAACCTTGCGTGGCTAGAAATTTTACATAAATATGCTTCGTAATTGGCGAGAGATTTCCCGATAGTCACCCGAAAAAGCGAGCCTGTACAAAATTACCCAATTCTAATATCTTCATTCACAACCAGGAGAAACAAGGAATCTTCAGATTTAATATTGCTTCCTTAGGATTAAAGCATTTGCTATCTGCTTCGCTTACGTAACTAATAACAAATGTTTGATGACTTCCTATACTAGTCGACAACAATTGCAAACAACTGATAGTTTTTTTGTGACAACCTAGCCTTGAACCATTTGACACATTACTTCGGACTAGGCCTCGTGTTGATACACATACGCGCCTTTAGATTACGAGAATTCCTTCTCCAGCGGGATAGAAGGGAGGGAAAGGAAGAAGAAAGGAAAAGAGATCCCATCATCCCGAGCCTCCAGTATCCTATTTTCAAGCTACAGAACAACCCCAACTACCCGACGCGATTCCATTTGTCACAGTGCTAAGCGTTTCTCCGATCATAGATTAAATAGCTTTACAGTTTCACTATAGAAGTCACCGCGCAGCTTACTCTTTCTTTTGCAAGAGAAAAATTAATGAGAGGCGTCATTCGCCTCCCTTGTACATAACAACCTGTTGGGAGTTGTGTTGGAAGTGTTGGAAGTTGGGAGGCACGTGACAAGTCAATCTAGTGTAGGAAAGACCGAAAAAATCCGTGCCCGCGTAAAAGCTAGGCCAAGAAGAAATCAGTCTCCGTTTGCGCACGAGTAAGACTACTGTTGTTTTTTCACCGAGGACTTTTTTGACTGCGTTACGGAGCGCGTCTTTATTGTTTGCACCAGTAGGTCATCTGACAGAGTATGCCTTACTGCTTTGACTGGAGTTTTAATCTCTTCCGGCTTTACTGGTTCCTTGCTTTCTCGTAAGACATACGCAAAGGATCTATCGTCGGTAGGTTAAAGCAGTAGGGCCAGCCAAATCAGTTTGCGACACTTCTTGTTCTTTATTTCTTTGCTTAATTCCGATGATTCATTGCATTTCGGTTCACTTTTCAACATTCGGCCGCTTTTTTGGTTGCTCATTGTGGCAGCTGATAGCATGAATAAAAGTCAGTCTTTCCTGACAGTTCATTAACCGACGCTCACACATCTGTACACAATGCGATTTTCGTTCATTTATCAAAAGCGAGGAACTCACTTGACGTAGGCCTGGCTGCGCCTCTGTACCAACAAATCTGCTGTCGTAACTTGTAACCAATCTCGTTGGTATTAAGCAGCCTGTTAAAACCTTAAAGCGGTTTACTACGGATGATATTACACCTTCGCAAACAACACAAACTCACGTACGGCAGTTCTGCAATCATCGTTCATGGTTTGGACGTTCTTACGATCCTTACATCCTAAAAGGCTCTTGCGCTTGGACTGTGTAGTCAATCTCTTCAGAATTACTGGCGCTTTTAGACTCCCCCTTCCCTCCCCCTGGTCAGAAATTTCCCAACAACACGCTGCACAATTCGCCACGGATCCTTATGCTTAAATATTGCCACGATGTTTACTTGGAAGAACGACTCTGTTCGACATGACCCAACTCAGACATCTTCATTGGAAAGAATATCACTTTTCATAAAAGAATCTTCATGCTCTATTTGGAAATAGAAGGGACAGCTTAAAAAAAACTTAAATTATTGATCTCTAATTTAAATAAAATAAATTTTTTTTGTACAACTTCCAATCATATAACAAGCTCAACAATTTCAATTGCTCAGCAATTTTTTCCCACTAACTCTCTCCAGCATCCATTTCTGATATCTCGTTCTTTTGTTCACCGCAGAAGGATGACGACAACGACAATAATGCATCCATCCATCCAGCTCGAAATCTATATATGTAGCGACGAAAGCTACTGAACTTTTGAACCCTATCATTAAATCCATTGTTCGGATAATAATTTTATTGAATTATCCCATCAAGTTCCGCTGAGAGCTATGAATCGGGTTGAGTTTGTTGCTGGTGTTCCAAGTGGCCAACCATGGTTGAATTGATTCGGATTGTTCCTTGCTTGAAGCTGGGTGAATAATGATGCTGCTAGGCTAGTTAGCACAACTTAACTCCGCACGAGCGTTGTGGATTGCCTGAAAATGCTCCACAAGATACATCTGTTGCTGCAAATTGTTACGCTCCAGCACCGAGTTCAAGGTGCTCTCTCACACATTTGTATGTTGCCACTTCAATTTGGAACTATTGAAATTTAATAAGTCATGTTTGATTTTAATTTATATTTAATTGGATCTTGGTCGGTGGGTATAATATGTACAAGGAATTGAACAATTTGGGCTCTATGTTTCGCAGAATTTCACAAAAATTCGCGGTTACTACATTATATGTAGTGTGGACTTACATATGAAGTTCATTTAGGCTGACCCTAACACCAACCAATCCATTTTATTTTTCAATTTGATTGCGACCTTATAAGTTATGCTTTAAAGACTGCTGGTGGCTGCTTAATTATTAAGATTTTAGGTGTAACCATGGTTATTGCGCCCAAAAGTCAAAGTGCAAAAGTCTTCGTACAGCATTGAAATAATAAAAGTTTTTAAATTTCAAAAAATGGAACAAAGATGGTTCAAATTATCCTTATATATTTACAAGCTACATATATACTAAAAGTAATTAAATAAACAAAAAACAACATTTCAGCATTTATAATAAAATACAACAAAAAGTTCATTATAAGTACTCAAAATTGCTGTGCAAATGTCTTCGTACAATAAGAAAATGAAAAACGTAGTTCTTTCAATCTTAAAATCTAGTACTTAGTAGGGTATCCTTTTGCATTTATAACAGCACTTAATCTTCGGGGCATTGACTGAACTAATTTTTTTGTAAATTCTCCCGTTATTTTTCCCCACTCGGTCATCAATGCTTTTTTCAAATCCGATTTGTTGGATATGGCATATTTTCGTACATTTTTTTTCAAGTTCGGCCCATAAATGCTCAATCGGATTGAGATCCGGTGATTGAGCAGGTGTCTCCAACAAATGGGGAACAGTTAATGCGAGCCATTGCCGCACAATATATGCCGTATGTTTCGGATCTCGATCTTGTTGAAAGTAGTAGTTCCCTTGAAAACCCATTTCACTGGCACTTTGCGTCAAATTGTCTTTCAAAATTGACAAATAACCATACTGATCCATTATTTCATCAATAAATACAAGTCGCGCCACTCCGGATGCCGACATACATCCCCACACCATGACATTACCGCCGCCATGCTTCACAGTTGCTTTCAGATTTTTTGCCTCCATTTCTTCTCCACTTTTTCTCCACACTAATTTTCGCCCATCTGATTGGAAAATATTAAATTTAGATTCGTCTGAGAAAATTACAGTTTCCCAGAACGAATTTTCAGAACTCAAATATTTTTTCGCAAACTGAACACGTTTGGCTCGATTCACTGGACTAATGTATGGCTTCTTCCTAGGAACCCGCGCGTTATAGCCGGCACGGTACAAACTCGGCGAACTGTTGATGGATCAGCGTGCTTTCCGAAATCGCGTTGAAGTCTATTTGCAATTTCTGGTGATGTTACAAAAGGATTTGTCTTTACCTGACGAACTACACTAGCTTCCTCTCTCACCGTTAACTTTTTAGGTCGACCACTTCTCACTTTATTTTGAATTCTACCTTCTTCTGTGTATCGCTTAATTATATACTGAACTGTGGAACGACTTCTTTTTACAGTTTTTCCGATTTCACTAATAGATTTGCCGTCTTTATATAAATTAATAATAATTTCCCTTACACAGACACTGGTTTCTTTACGTTTTCCGTTTGTATCCATTTTGCGAAGTAACTTTGCAGGTAGCGAAAACTAAACTAAATTGCATGAAGGATTTTGTAGACAAATAACGGATTGATAACGGATTGATAACGGATTTTTTACGATTGAACATGTTTTGATAGGACTAGATTCCATTATTGTGGAAAGCATAGGCAGTGTACGAAGATTTTTGCACAGCAATTTTGAGTACTTATAATGAACTGTTTGTTGTAATGAACTTTTATAATAAATGCTGAAATATTGTTTTTTTGTTTATTTAATTACTTTTAGTATATATGTAGCTTGTAATTATATAAGGATAATTTGAACTGTCTTTGTTCCATTTTTTGAAATTTTAAAACTTTCTTTTATTTCAGTGCTGTACGAAGACTTTTGCACAGCACTGTATGTAAAACAATCTTTCAAGAAGTTAGCAAATCAACCTAATTGGCTCTCGAAGAAGACCAATTCCCTGGGATACGTGAGCATGAGATACTACCTACCTAATATATCTCATACTCATGTCTGTTAATCAGCCTCGCAAGTGGCTTGCCTTGATATCAAAGTTGGCAACTGTTGCAACGTAGTAATGTACAACGTCATGCCACTCGATAAGTTCTTTAACCAAGCCTTATTTGCGAGCATCAGTTCAAGATCCACATAGAGGGCTATCGAGCAAACCCTTAATGGACGCCTCTGCATTCTGCAGCAAATGGAGCATTAGGCCCACCAAAACCGAGCTATCCCATACAGGATTAACATACAGACGAATTGTGAATGGGAAACGAAACAAAACTTCACAGCTGGAAGTGAAATCAGGATGCGAACCGACTGTTCTTCTAGTCAACAGTCAAATGTGTATCAGAATCTATTTCTGAGATCATTTAAAACTCAACCGAAGTTGCACGCTTGAGAACTTGTATTTTTTACTATTAAAAGAGACAAAAAACTGGCAACGAACAGTCTTAACAGGAATATAATAAGTCGTCCTAGACAGCAAGTTGGCACAACGGGCGCTTACCTCAAACTTGTTTCGAATAACTAAGACAGGATTGTAGGTAGACCCTCAAAGCCGCGGTAACCCGAGAAAATAGCATAAAATTTAACTTGCTCCCTGGATACTGATTAAGCGCGAAGAATGAAGGAGTGGAAGAGGTAGGAAAAGTTGGGCCAACTGAGAAAAATACAACTAGCCAAGATACTGCCAAAGCACCACTCAAAACAACGAAAAAACTGGGACAAAACCCACTGGAAAGGGGAAGATACGGCTTTTAATGGCAGAAACGAAGCAGAGTGTTGTCGAGCTCTTTGGCCTAATCCTCACGAAATGAGCCTTAAACCAAAATGGTCGAAGTAAATTTGTTGCAAAAAAACGAGAACAAAGAGCTCCTAGGGACAACCAAAATAGGGTAAAATTATTGATGGAAGATTGACAGGCCACAGCCAACAGAGTCTTTTTTTAAGGAGCCAGCAAAAACAGGTATGATGATTCGAATAGGATTTGAAGGTACTCCTAATAACAAGTAAAATATGCAGACCCGAAATTACTTGAGTATTTTTTATAACCTAAGATATAAACTCATGAACAATAAGATTACATTTAAACAGTTAATTTTAAACATTCAGATTTGGTTACTTGAAGTGGAAGCCCTAAATTAATCGATAAACTTCAATTTTAACGTTCTTCCGCACAAACCCTTAAAAACTTCGTAAATCTTCAACCGATTCAATGGGGACGTTTTTCTCCAATAATAGTTAGTACTCGGGTTCAAAAACGTACTGCTATTAAACGCATGCATCGAATAGAGTATAACAGAAGTACGCAGAATACACAGTGTCAGCAGGAACACGGTGAAAAAATGGTATAATGCTAAGGAAGGAAACGTCGAGGATATGCCCAGGAGTGGCAGAACGTCGGTACATACAGCAGAAGCTAAAAATAGAATTGGCTGAAAAGTACAGAAGTGGGGACGGGAACAGTGACGAAACTTGTTAACAGTTCTGGAGGTTACTAAAACGTTGCGACGTGAACCGTCCAACGATACATTCGGTCCACCAGCTTCGACCAGAAAGCAGACTTCATGAGATATATAGAATACATAAGAAACCTCTGCTTTCCGGGAACATTTCTCGGAACCTGCGGAATTCCTGTCAAATCTAATAAAAATTTGATATGATAATATGGCGTGCGAATATACTCTTTACGGAGGAGTCGTGGGTTCAACTGCATCCAATATCCAAGTGACAGAATAGGACAACCTTGAGTGTCCCTTTGGAACCTCGCCAAGTGTTGCGACTCTAGCGGTCCCCTTAAATAAACATCAAAGTCACCTCATGTCAATGTTGGGTGTCGCGAAAACCGCGATGGACAGCTCAACCCCAAGGAATGCTATTTTTTGAAACGGAATGATCATCCGTATCTTAACCAATTTCTGATCTCTCAGATTAAAAGCTCGTACTTCCTTGTTCCGGGTCAGCTCATTACCTACAAATTGGGTAATCCTCGCTTTTCGCATCGAAAGGCAAAGCCTGATTTGAATCACGAGTCTTTGATTTCTTCCATCATTTTTTTAGTCCAGGATCTATCTCCTTTAGATATCCTTGTGGGTTTTGCGTTAAATTTTCATCAATCTATCAATCCCGTTCATCTGTGCAGGTGACTGTTGTATCGCTGGCTCCTCCTTTATAAAAACACTTGTCGGCAAAGCTTTCGAATTCTTGGTTTAAGTTTTCAATGAATAGTGTCGTGAGTGGGACTGGCCACGTGTCTGCATTTTGATTCAGCTTTCGATGAGCCCACGTAGCTGTCGGTTGAGGAGTTGACATTCGAAAATGAGATGACTAAGGCATTCCATCCTCCTTAATAGGCAGTCCTCTTTTGTCGCTAGGCCCATTTCTCAAGTGTAAGGTTGTATTTGAAGACGCGTATGTCCAGTGAGCAATTCATGTAGCCCCTTGTACATTAAAGTTTTGATTTTGCAGCCTAGCTCCATTTTTCCTTGCAGATTCCAGAAACTGGTGAATGTGTGCCCTGCCTTGCTAGAGGTATTTTCAATGAGTATGCTTGGGTCTACATTTGGGCTCAATCATACGCCAAGGTACTTGATTGTTGCGACATTTTTGATAGTGTTCCCTTCGATTTTGCCAGATGGATGCTTGTAAGCTTCCTCTTTAAAAGCACCGCTTCTATTTTCCCTGGTGATAATGCTCCTTTTTTGCTTTTGCTCCATGCAGTAATTTTTGTCAATACATTCATGGCTCTAAAGCTCGATTTATACCCGGCTGTTAGTTTCGATTAAGACAAGTGTGTCATCTGCATAGACAGCAGGAATTATGCCGTCGTACCAGCTTGTAGGTCCCCTAAGCAGACCCTCAAAGACCAGGTTCCACAAGCATGGTGACAGAATAGGACAGTGAGCACCAGCGATTCTGCAATATTGACTCCGAAATACGACTTAATAATCATGACAGCTAGTGGAAAGCGCAATCATGGATAAAGTCAGCGTCACTTTGTTCAGCAAGGAGGTTTAGTTAATGGAGATCATTGGAGGAAACATATTCTCCCTGTTTTTGTGCAATGCCTTACTGTTTGGGGATCGAAAAGTAGTGATTTTGATCTAAGATTGTATCAAGGCGCATAAAGCTTTGATAACTTATTGATCGGCCTGGTAATTCCCTTGGTTTATATTCCATCGAAAAGGTGTGGTGAAAATGAAAGGATAGTATCTTTATAAATTCCAGAGCAAAAACAAATAGGCAGCAGCTGATTCAACGTGTACAAGTTAAGCGGCATTTCATTTTTTTATGCACGGATCCAGCCAGTTTGTTCAAAAAAATCTAAGAGTTCTTGTTGCCACACAGGGTTGAGAATTTTCAGTATGTTTAAGGACAGCTAGACCCAGTCTCACATTAGATAAGGACGCGTTTCGGCTATTCGCTTAGGTATCAACTCGTTTAAACTGATGATGATTATTTTGTCCACAGGATGCAGTCAAAGTAGGACACTTATTTCTATATCTAATATAGAAATCATGGTTCAGTAGGTACTATAGAATAGAAATCGAAAATAACACGGTCACAAAAAAGGACACATGAAATTTTCATATAAAAAAAGTTAAAATTCTTTTTCAAATGAAAAGCCGGTCAATATTGCTATTGACTACAGCAGCGCACCGTCTTGGCATACTTTCCGCAAGCTTCTTGGGCAAACTTCTCAGAGTATTTGGCCATGTTTCTTGAAGCGTGAAATCATTCAAATTTCTATGGGCTTTCTTTCCAACTTCCTTATTTACTAGTTGCCACAAATTCTCTAAAAAATTGAAATTTTGTCTTTTTGCTGGCCTATCCAAAATATTTATTTTTGGTTTTTTATCCATAACATTTTTAAGCGGGACTTATGCATCATTATCCTTCAGAAAGGTCCATGTAACGGCAAAAATTCATCAGTATAACGTTCAAGGTGATTTTTTTTTTCGAAAGGCTCTGGTACATTGCACTGCCCATTATCGCATTGATCTGTACTAAAGTTCCAGTACCATGCGCGGACATAGCGCCCCAAACCATTAAGGAGCCTTCGGGGTGCTTAATTATTTTAATAGTGTAAAAGGACCTGATCTAATGTTCTGATCCGGTTCTGTCAACTTTGCTTTCATCGCTCCAGACGATGGCTCCTTTTTGCTTAACCGGGTAATGATTTTATTTTCATATGAAGATTTTTTTTCAGGCCTAGGAGCTCTTGTCATATCTTCTACGGTTCGTTCCTTTTTGCCATGCTCTGTACGCCTGGAACAATTTAAATGCTTCGCGTTGCCTGAAATATTCAAGATTGAGAACAGTGTGCGCTTCTTCCCATGCTTTTAAAAGGCTAGAATCCACATTATTTTCAATGCGGTATCAAATTCCATTGGAGTAAATATACCAAGCCAACTGTTTAACAATGAATTGCGATTAACAAAAATACAATTGTCGACCAGCAAATATATAATATTTTTTTTTGGACGAACTGAATGAAAGTAGGAAATAAGTCCTGGTTTGAAAAAGAAAATCTATTCTATCAAGATATTGGCAACACATGTGCCAGCAGTTTTTTTGGTTAAAACTACGCAAATTATGCCTGATTAGTGTAGCCTCCATCATATTTACAAGTTTTTCTGTTTATTTTCAAATTTTAAAAATTCGCGCGCAGAGCGTGGAGGTCAGACGAGTATGTGGGACTGATTTTCAATTTTTTCTCAATTTCAATTCCGATTTTCTATGGAAAACCATGCAGGATCTTATTTGGGCTTAAACAAGCAATAAAACCAATTTAATAGATGGAAATAGTAGAGTAAACAATGTAAACAAATAGTAAACAATGGGAATAGTAGAGAAATTGTAAAAGAAAAAAAATCGGATCTACATAACCAAAAAGATAAGAAATATTTCCAAAACTCTTAGTATTTCCAACTTTTTACCGGCTCCTACATCATTAGGAATTACCTTCTACCGCAGCCTGCATCAAGCCGTGAAAAATACACTAAATCCTATTAATGTCCTGGTTTCATGCAATTTTCGGGGCGAAACAATGTGAAAACTAAACTACTGGCACTCAGTGTTACTAGTAGTCACAGTAATATTTTGGTTTTTCACGATTTGATTTGAACTTAATCCTTTTGTTTTGAATGTTGAACTTCATTTATTTCTGTGCAAGTTAACAAGGAATTAACATAATAAAGGCTTTGCGTTTAAATGTCTTTAGCGTGTACAAGTGGGAAGAGTGAAATTTTGTTGCAAGCTCATACCACAAAAATTCGATTCAAATGAAAATGTCACGAAAGTATAGTAGAATAGCAACACGAATGAATTTCCTAGTTTTATCAGAAAGAAAATTCCCTAGCAGACCGAAAATTTTCACTTCAATAAACCGAAATATTTTCCATTTTTCCTCTCCGTTAGTACTCGCGGGTACAGGGAAGTTTCGTACGAGTTTCTGCTATGAAAAATGAAAAACGTACTGACAGAATTGTTCTAGTGAAAAGCAAAGTAAAAAAACTCGTGAACGGCCTGCTCCATGCGATATTTGTGAACGTTTAAATACATAAGAGTGAATTTCCAACCTCATTTCAATATTAAAACATTTTAATTTAAATGTTAATTTCAGGTTGTCAAAAAATGGTCATTATACCCCAATGCTTCGGCGAACTCCAGCAATTCGAAATCAGGTCTAATTAGGATTATTTTATGTTCAGCGATATTATTAAATTAAATTTCCTTTTCAAGAGCGTCCCAATCCAAATTACGCGAGCAAGAGTGTACCTAATTAAATCTGTTCATTACCATTTTGTTCCCTTGTAAATGGTTGTATCCTTTTTCACCATTTTCACCTACAAAAACTCATCGGTCTTTGTCTGGTTAAATTTCAGCTTCCCATAATGCCCATAAAATGTAAATTATTGCAAACGAACATTCCTGCGTCGACCATAGAAACGAAAGAATGAAACGTTAAGTTTTAATGAGGCCGAGGGAGGACAATAATAATTTTTCCAGCTCCGCAAGTGGACTTATATATCCCATTCTTACTAACATTTAGTACCTAATATCCCTGGGGCGCGAAATGAACATTGCTACAAATTGTTGCAATACCGATAAAATACAAAATAGTTGGGAAAATTAAGTTGCCGTTGCAAAGGACGGCCAGAAGGCTAGAAAGCTAGTCTGGCTATTGCCTGTTTCTATTAACCGATGACCTAATATCGTCTGACAGGCTATTGACGGATAGTAGCATTTGCTGCATGTTATAAACGCCCACAGTTAACACCTATGTTGTGCAGAGTAGTTTCAGTGTTAATACCTTTTGGTCATTTCATACTATGGAGAGAGGGTTTGGCTAAACTATTCATTGGATTTCATTTATGCGTGTCATTTTATTTTGATAACGTCTGACATGTTGGAGAACTGGCTGAATATTGATGAAAATTTGGTTGTAATTATGAGTCAAATTAAATATGGTCGTGATAAGCAGTTTTCTTCACAAAGAATGGTGGTTAGTTTTGGTCTCGATATTGATTTTTTTTAAAGTTCGGTTGCATCGTTATACATGTTTACCATCGGTTTTGACTATATCCTTATAGTCAATCTATAGTCAGCTGAAATATTTTTTGTCATTTTGTAATGAGTTTTTTTTACCGATGAAAGCGGTGGTATTTTTCACAAAAGAAAACGAGGAATGGTTCTACGATTACCCACTCCAGATCACTCAATAAGCAACTTATTCGGGACAAAGTCGATAAATCTAGCTTCATACACTTCCCAATCTAATTTTATAAATCGTCATTGCGAAAATTCAAAAAAAAAAAAAAACTAAAAAGTTTTAACGTCTTTAGTGTTAATGCAAGATTATTAATGCCGGACTCGTTGAAATGAAAAAATGACGGGAAACTACTTGTCAAACCAAATTTGACATCGTTTTTGAACGACACTTTTCATACAAAAATCTCTAGTCGATTTTCCAAGAACGTTAACTCAGGCATAGTCCTGATAACAGCGAACAGGTATCTGCATGACATTTTCCTTTCCTTTCTTTCCGCTTGTAACGCTTCACCTATTATACTTACAGAGCTCATTTGACGGATATACCTGTCCAGCGAGCGCATTGGATAAAAATTCTTGAAAAAAGGACATTTGGGGCCAGGTTTCGGGAGACAGGAAATGGCTAGACAAAGGAGACGTTGAACGAGTAGTTCGTATTTCGTGATTTTTTGCCATGGTAAAAGTTGCAGTTTGAGTGTCTTGTTGAGACACAGATATTTCTTTCTGGAAAAGAGGCATTTGCGGCAATTACGGCTTCAGTCTGTCAATTAACTATGCGTAGAATGCTTGTGCCATGCTGCAGGCCCCATCCGCATTTTATTTGCTTCACGCGGCTTAGTAGTTCCAAAGAGCTACATGTTCTGTTTAACAGAAGGGCAAAAATATCCTTGTTTCTGTTTTAAGCAAATTTGTATCAAGTTTCGTAGCGATAACAACAGAGTCGATGAACCGTACATTGTTTTGTAATTTTGTGCAAAGTAAACCAAGGAAACGCTAGAAAAGCATGCCTCTGGCCATCACCTCCACAGTTTCTGTAGTTTGAAGAAAAGCCTTCATGAAGCCTCAACGGTATGCCAAAATTCAATGAAATGCAATTTGTTAAAATTCATTTGGGTATCTGTCAAAACTTCCTCAATCCAATACCATGCTTGTGGATTAAAATCAAAAACACCCTTGTAGATTTGCAACAGCGCGCAACATGAAATCGGTCTGTGAACAAAAGGATACTTGCTTTGGCAGATGCATCTTATGTCATTGTACTCGTTTGATTTCTGTATATATAGAAGACATCTTTCAAACGCCTCATCCTAGCCTTTTAGACCGCTTCTAAAATCCCGAAAAGGTGGTCGTTGAGGTGTCTCTTAATAATTGGGAGAAGTGGCTTTGGTAGTGTTGGAAAAACGTGTTCGATCAGGTAGTCGACAGCAACGAAGGGCGTATGCGACGGGGCGTTGCTATGGTGAAGACACCAGGACTCTTTTCATTTCTTGCAAGTAAAACTGACTGTTCAATATGTTTGTTTCTTCGCCCTTTCGTCGTGGTAGGCAGATGGCCAGCATTCAGGGTATTCTTCGTCTTCAGCGTTTTCTCTACACTCTCTGAAAATGCGCCTGCGATTAATCATGTTTAAGACATAGTATAATTGCCAATAGCCTTCTCTAGGATAACAAAAGTCTCAGGATAAGACACTGTAAACTTGTAGGATAACAACAGTTAAAGGATTTTTCTCCCGTACGCTTGGTTTCAACTCTGAATCTAATGAACCCAACGATAGGAAGCATTCTTGCTGTGTCAAGGCGCTTAGTAAAAAGACGAGAACTAGGATCTTAATTCGAATCATAGCAGCGGAGTTTGCTAGATACATCCATATGTAGTATCTCTTTCCGCGAGTGTAGCGTCTCTTTCCGCGAGCCGAGTAGTACGGGTACTGGTGATAACTCATCCTTGTGGATGGATTGCGATACTTTGGGGTGGTTATTGGTGTATAAGTTTCACGTTGGATCTTACAGTGTCAGCAATGGCTGTATTCCGTGTTTTCCTCTATAAAACTTAAACATTTTCAATCCGTAACTAGTACCTCATTAAGATCTACGAATCTCATCTCTTGTCTGAAGAGATTGTGGGGTTGGATCTAATCGACGCAGGTGCTCGGAATAAAACCAGCGACTCCATGACAGTAGTCTGGAGACTCGATCCATTGAGTAAAACACAGTAACGAGGTATTTCCAAATAAGATCGCGTCTCTTCAACAGATGTCCCGGCAACTATTCCTGCCGCCTGGCTCATTTCGGTATTACCTTACCTTGGAGGGGGAAGCTATTTAAATTTTATTCACGCACAGACCCTGTTTTTCAGGGATCATACTGACTGACAACGTAAACAAAAAAGATAAAAACACATTAAAATATTGAACATATAATATTTGCTGCCTAGCGCCTTTCTCTCTTTTTTTTTC
The DNA here is from genome assembly GCA_954870665.1 of Stratiomys singularior. Classification (NCBI taxonomy): domain Eukaryota; kingdom Metazoa; phylum Arthropoda; class Insecta; order Diptera; family Stratiomyidae; genus Stratiomys; species Stratiomys singularior. The sequence continues at coordinate 26,724,528 of OX940881.1, read as the reverse complement.
TTATCAGTAAATTGGAACCGTACATAGTCGGGATAGAGTGCAATTCAGTTAAAACTTTGATAAAGTATTTCTTTGATGTCAAAAAGAATATTGAAGAAAATTGTATGAGAAAATTTAAAATTTATTGCCTAAGAAATATTATTGTAAGAACTTCATATCGTATCGGATTTAATCGCGACAAAGAGAAAGGATATGCTTTAGTAAATTGACTTCTATGTAAGCTTGAGATACAGATGCCTGGTGAGATATACTACTGTGGGGAAAAAATAGTAAGACTTTTGAATTTAAATTTCGCGCGGAAACCCATTCGTCAAAATATTTTTTTTTCTATGTTGGTATGACTGTCAGTGACATCTATGCCAAACCTGACATCAAAAAACGAATTAGTGTTTAGTATACGCTTGTCTTTCTGGTTTACAAAAAGTGCATATGGCGATATTTGCAACGAGTGAAATTCTTCAACAAAGAAATGCCATTATATTTTGTGTGCGGAATTAAATTTCTGGTGCCGAAACGTTCAGAATGTTGCAAAAGGCCTTCGGTGATAATTGTATGTCGCGAATGTTTTTGTTTGGTACAAATTGTTCAAAGAGAGTCGAGAGAGCGTTGACAACGACCCACGTACAGAACGACCATCAACATCAACTGATGATCAACACGTCAATAAAAGCAAGGAATCGGTGCTCGAAAATCGACGATGAACAGTCGGAGACTTTACTCGTATCTTTGGAATATCGGAAGGATCAGTGAAAACCATTTTAAAACGATCATTTGGGCCTAGAAGTGAAAGTATGATTGGAACGCATAAAACAAGGATATCATAAAACGTTATATAACTGGCAATGAGTCTTGGATCTATGCTTACAACCCGGAAACAGACGACCAATCTGCCGAATATCGTGCCAAAGGTGAGTCGCGACCGAAAAAATCTAAAGCAAGTCACAAATCAAGGTCATATTGACAGTTTTCTTCGATTATCGAGGTGTGGTGCAGTCCGAATTCCTTCCGACCGGCCAAACTGTCAAAAAGAAATATTATTTGCATGTTATGCGTCGTTTGCGCGAAGCTATTCGTAAAAAGAGGCCGACAACTCATGGTTTTTGCACCACGATAATGCACTGTCGCATACTGCATTGATTCTTCGTGAGTTTTTCGCCGAAAATTCAACTAATATCGTTCCGCAAACGCCGCATTCGCCTGATTTAGCTCCGTGTGACTTCTGGCTGTTCAGGAAGCTCAAATGACCGCTCCGGGAAGACCGTTTTGCGTCAATCGAAGATATTAAACGCGAATCGCTACGCGCATTGAAGACTATTCCGGAAATTGGCTTTAATAACTGTTTCGAGGTTTGGAAAAAACGTTGGAAGAAGTGTATTGAGGCCAGGGGATTACTTTGAGGGGGGCGAAATAGATTTCGAAGAGCAAATAAAGAATTTGAAAGTTATTAACAAAGTCTTATCATTTTTTGCCCACAGTGGTTGGTTATGGATATGGTTATCATTCCAATACTGACGTAGAATACAAATTATGGATTAATTAGTTTGCAGAGCAGAGCAGTTGATTAACGAATCTGATGTTGCCTTTAATTTCCATCGGTTATATTTTCGAGTTGATATGAATGTAATGAGTGATATCTCCTTCAAACATGGACCGGGCTCATAAGCCTGTTTTCATTGTTTTCATTTTGGCAAAATTTGGTATTGACAACGACTAAAAGCCGAAGAATGCCAAAGATAATGCCGATACTGATAACAAGCAGACGTAATAGATAGGCAGTATTAATCACCAGTCTTTGTTGACACCTATCGTACCACCTTGCTCCTGCTCAGTCCACCTTCTCCCCTAACTCTAATTTCTTCTTGCTATTATTCCTTTCACGCGCATAATAACAACTGTTTACTCACATATTTCATTTATGCACATGTGATAACGATAAAAACCCACTCAATCGCATTTATTACATATTTCGTTCCTTTAGTCTCTAACAAAGCTCGCCCCCATTCTACTACTGATAAAACACATAAATTATAATTGTGAAATAAACCAAAAAAAAATCCCGATTAAGCCCACCACCATCAGCTGCACAAATTCTTGTTATCAGCAGGGTGAAATCTTGTGTTGCTCTTCGAACCCAAATAGCAAGAAATATTACAAATAATTTTTTTTTTTATTTTAATTCACTGCATCAAAGAAAATTTCTAACAATTTTCATCTTATAACATTCCGCTAGCAATTTTTTTTTTTTCATGAAATGTCGCATGTCGCTTGGTTGTCATATTATTTAGTCTTCTGAACACTGATTTGAAATATCTGAAATTATTGTTTGGAAACAAATTAGTCTTTTTTTCGCTACCCCTCGCGGATGCTAGCACTTGGTGGGCTGCGAATGTGGGACATCTCGTCAAAATAATAACAAAAGCTTGAAGTCTTACTCTGAATTGGGTGGCGACGCCATGAGGAAAAAAAAGCAGAAAATTCTTGCTGTGATAATTTGGAGAGAAATACTCTTATTTCAGTTGTTGAGATTTTCTGCTTGAAAAGCTAAATATTTTTTTGCTGGTTTGGCGTGATTTGTGAGATATGTGGTAGTAACACTAAGGGTAGTGACGCAGAAAATTGGAGTCCATTTTAAAAAATTGAGTTGCTCCATACGAAACATTTTTGAATATGACAGCAAAATTCGTTAAAAATTAATAAACTTTTGTTTTTTTTTTCAGGTAAGTTTCTTATGATGGTGGAATACTGCATCAGTTACAACTGTTGGGGACCTCTTAGGTAGGTCCTTTTTTTCTATATGCTTGACGTTTTTTGATGAAAATTATATTAAAATATTAAGTGAACCATCCTGCTCTTCCTGAAGTAGCAATGAAGATACAAATTAATCTTAATCTTTAGGATAAGTTGCAAATTTTCGTGTTGGTCTTAAGTGTGATTCTATAATGCCAAGTTTGCAATCAAATTATCTGTGAATCGGGACTTGTCGAATATGGAGCCGGCAAAATCACCGAGTTTTCCTAGTGTCTTTTTCATGCCAAGATGATCCCCCGGTAATCGTTTTGGCATCTCTTTAAGTATGGCCTTATTCTGCATCTACGGGTAGACGTTTTGTAACCTTTGTGATGTAAGGTATGGATTTTTAATTTCTGTTTCAGAACTTCACTTTCAATCACTTTTACTGGGACCAAAAGTATGTTTAGTCTAGTATCGTGATCAGATATTTCCTTCTATACGTAACATCAAGCGACCTATGACCACAACACTAACGGATGAAAAGCAGATAGTTTCGAGTTTCAAGTGTCCAAATACCAATTTTCGTATATGTAATGTCATACATCCGGGGCATGTCTCCTTTAATTTGACTCCTGAAAAGGCATGTAAAGTCCAGCCTTTGGCATAACCCATCGAACCCATTAGTATAATTTTACCTTCTTCAACTTCGGTATGCGATCATGGGAACCTGGCATCAGAGGCACAACGTTTCACAAAATGTTGGCCCAAATCTAACGTCAGGACACAAAATCACAATTACATTATGTGTTACAGAACTGTATTCGCCATCCGAATTGTTCGTCAACCGATCACTTATTGACCATGGATTTTTATGCGAAATCGATTAATTTGTTCCGTAGACTTTAGAAATTAAATTAAAAACAGGAGGCATAATTTCGTAGTATGATTTTTAGAAAATAACACATACACATACAATCTTACATCTTAATATAATCGTTGTACAGATCCCCAACCCTACTGACATCAGCTTGGTTTGGGTGAGATTCTAAAACCATTGCTCTAACATATCTGACATGGTAGATATTAGCATTGATCCTCTTTCATCCCCCTCATGTTCAGAAGGAGACATGTTTCGCTGTGTTGCTTTGTGTTCTTCATTCACGATTTCTTGGAGTTCTTTTGTCGTCAGTTCATGCTTATGTTCCATTTTGAGCTCTTCGATGTCGTCCTTGTTCACCTCCACTTCCAGATCTCTAGCAGTTGTCAAAATTTCATCCATAATTTCAGAAATGTCGCCCTAATCACCTCCGTTTCCTTGAACGAAGGATGAACACGATCAAATGGCGCTGCGTGACATCTGACATCTTTTTTAATGAAATGAATAACTTCCAGAATGTCCAATTATTTTATTGCAAAACGTTTTTAAAGTCATTCCTAAAAAGAATTGGCTTGTTTATTGAACAGTTTGCGAGTCGTCAATTTATTGTTCCATCGATTGAATCAGCGAAGTTGTATTCGGTGGTAGAAACTGAACTTTCAGAAATTTATCTTCAAGGACCTTTCGGTATCCTGGTGCGTTGTCCAATAGCAGCAGTGCTTTAAATGGCAAGTCATTGGTATCAAGGTAGTCTTTGATGTTGGGGGCACAACTTTTAAACAGCGATTCTTTGAAAAGACCCAGCGTGACCCATGCCCTCTGATTCGACCTCCTACTGACAGTCTTCTCTTCATTATTGAATTTTTTTGAATGTCCTACGGTTCTCAGAGTGGTAAACGAGAAGTGGTTTAAGTTTCATATAACCATTAGCGTTAGTTCCCAAAAATAACGTCAATAGGCCTTTCATGGATTTGTGCCGAGGAACACTTTTCTTGTCTGTGGTGATGTACGTACGATTTGACATATGCTTCCGAAACAAACCAGTTCCATCACAATTAAATATTTGTTGTTGACGATACCCTTCTGTTCCAATAAATTCTTGAAATTTGAAACATTGCTTCTCGGCTTCTCCTTTATCTGCACTAGCAGACTCATCCACAGAAAAGATTTCCTTCCGTGTTTTACACTCGTGTCTGTAACATCTCGTGGCGTACGTTTACTTCTATTGTCTCTTCGTTAATGGGCCAACGTAGTTTCGCTAGCTTTGTATAAAGCTTTGTAAAACTTTTTACAAAGAAGCTCTAACGTAGCTTTGTAAAAAAACACCCTATACCTATGGATTAAGATAGAATTAAGGTTATTTGATCATATCAGCGGTTCGCAACATTTTCTTTCGATACACTCGTGGCGATTAATATTTGACCCAAGTTATAAAGTTTTCGTCGAGATGTTGATATTATGCTGTGACTTTAAAATGATTCCAGTATACCATACATATGCGCCGATGTCACTCTAACTGGACGGAATTGCCCAATGTTTGTATAATTTTTAAGGACAGTTAAGTCAACCCTGCTTGCGAAAACTAAAGAAAACTACAACTTTGAAGACTCTTTTTAAATATAAACTGTTGAGTCAAAAAAGTTCTATTTTGTTGTCTCGGAGTCAGCTTTTAGACAAAGCTATGTTTGAAATGCCTAATAGTTTTGCATTTTGATCCAATTGTGAATTGTCGCTTGTAAGCAATGAACTTGAGTCCTATTGCCATTTTACTGCATTGCTAATAAGTTTTTGGTGCTACTTTGTCAAGATAACACCAACCTGGTTGTCTCGTCCTCCAATCGTTCCTCTTATTCCAGGCAAAGTTTCATTGCTACCTTCCAATAGGTTTTGCTCAAGTCCTTTTTCATGCTAGTGGAATCTTTCATTGAATACACTGATGGCCACGACTGAAACAGCTCTTCCTAACTTGGAAGAACTCTCTCAATCATAGAGTATTATGACTTGCTGCTTTTGTTCGTCTTGTGTATAGCCAAAAAAACTAAATTCCAACATGAGTACCGCCTTTCGTTGCAGGCCTGTCGGTGTAGATTGTCAGTTCCCTATCTGATAGAAAGTTAGGTTTTTCCTAAGTGAAAGCGACGTTTTCTCTTTCCCTCCTCGGAAATTTGACTATTTATGTGAACTTCATGTCCATTACTGGTTCAGTTGTACCTACTTTTCTCCAGCTTGAAGCGATTTAAAAATCTGGACGTACATAATTCAAGGATGGTTGTAATTTGATGCTAGTTTGGGATGCCTGCATTAGAATGTGTCTATCAAAAGCATCAAGTTGAGAACTATTGATTATATTTAATCATTAAAAGTAAATTTTACCAGGAAGTAAAATTTAATCATTATTAATAATACCTCGAATCCCTAGTCTTGATTTGAAGCGAGTTTTATTATGTATTAAGATGCTAGTTTGAATTATACATCCAAAAAAGCACTGAAGTTTGGGAGTTTGATCCTCGTCACCTACATATTGAAATGAAATTTTTGACAAAACATCATTTAAATCGTTAGGGGTACCAAAAATAATTATTTTTTTGCCATTTTTTCAAATCAATAAATCGAGATCGTTTTCCCCATGGCGGATTCTGATAAGTGCTGGGTGGGCACATTTGAAACAGGAAATCCCAATGAAGTTTTGAAAGGGAAACGTGTTCTCGCACAAGAAACCTCCGGCGATAATAGAAATTTCGTTAAAAAACGCCGAATGAAATGAAATCTACTTCTAATTTTCCCTTTTTTCGTCCTTTTCCATAGACAAAACTTTTCCCCCAAATTTCGCCGAAAATGTTGTGGATTCCTCTGTAAGACAGTAGTCAACAAATCCTGAAAATTTCATGGAATTCGGTCGCATCATTTCTCAGATTAACTGCCTCCATATGAAAGAAAAACATTTTGAGTGAAATCCATCTAAAGTTTTCTTCGATATTTGTACTGAGTTATTTCCAATCAAATAGTGTGTTTGCTTTGTTTGCTTTCAAATAATTAGTCTGATATTTCTGGAACATATAAAAATGTTCCCACATCAATACATGTTTGCTCTTCCGTTTATTTTGCTTCCTTGCTCTCAAAACGACCTTCTAAGGTAGCCATCTGCATCGGCTTGTCAGCTATCAAGATCCTCTCCGCGTCTTTATGCAGCACATAATTGTAGGCTATCATACCGATTTCGGAGCCGTTCATCTCCATTATTTCCAAAAGGTGTTCACGGCCTTCGTTAAGTATTTTTTTTTGTAGGGAGGTTTTTTACGCCCTGAGTGTCGGACTCCCATTGGCCCAACGGACCTAGTGTATTACCGACTAAACACCTCGTCTGTGAACCGGAGCGCATAGCCTCGAACCGTTTGACAGATTACTTCGGGGTAGGCCTCCCAATTTTACGTCTTTTGGTGTCTTCGGGTTACAGGAGTTCCTTCTCCAGCGGAGAGGGAAAGAGGAGGGGGATTGCTAGAGAAGGAAACCCTCCAGCTGATCAACTATGTCTTATTTCGTGGCTAGAATTGCCCGATATGTATGATTCGTTCAGTATGAATAATGAAATTCTTACGGCGAGTTACACAATATCCTTGGCATCAACGTATCTTCTGTCACGTTCAGTGGTCAGTCTTGTTGTACCACTCATTGTTTGTTGCTTCTTTATTCCCAAGCATCCAGTGAGCAAACCCTCGTTCGTTATTTTCTCACATACATTGGTCCCATATACTCTTGTATTTTAAGATTTAGAGCTGGATTCTGTTTGAACTTTTTTTTGAGATTGTTCCTTCCAGTACTTGCACCAGTCTCAATTACGAAACTGATGTCAAACTTCGTTGATTGAAATGAAATGAAAGAATGTTTTGACCAAATCGGAGTCCGAGGTACGGTTATTGTATGCCAATTTGAAAAATTTGCAATTTCTTATATGGATAGGTCCATGTAGGTGTAATAGATCGACGCTTTTATAATCAGACGTCAGACGAAGCATTTCCAAACAGCTTTTGGTCTCACATGGTGAGTAGTTAGCGTATCACCCAATCTCCACTGTGTGGCTTACATCGCCTATAATCCTTTACGTTGGTCACCCAAGTAACTGCAAACAACCACTACGAGAAATTTCAAGAACGATGTAAACCCAACGAAGACTGGCATAGCTCCAAATTAAAAAAAAAAAAAACAATATCCTTTGAATAAATTTGATTGATCCTCGTTCATTCATCTTATGTCAGTATCCAGTCAGTATCGATCGTATCTCTGTTATAAATTGCAATTTTTCACGGGCTTTTAATCACATCTGGCACAAAAATGGCTGATCGTTTTATCTTGAAAAATTAGACGCACCATTTTGATTCAAAATTTAAAAAAAAAATACATTAAATTTATTTGTAAGCAAATCGAGTCGCAGTCCCCTTAAACAGGCTTAATCATAAAACGATAGCAATATTTTGGTGGTGCTCCAATCAACATCACGAAGACCCAGTTCTCTCGCGCTTTGCTCCACAGTTTGCTTGCAATAGTTTATATCTGACGCCGTGGACAAAAGCGACACAACTCGTAGAGCGCGTTTATATTAGTAACAAAAGCGTCCGATACCGTCGTCTTCCATCCGATACCCGCGTTTTTTCTGTAATCTTGTCCTACTACGCTTGCTCCTCAATAGCTCAACGCCTCGTTTGTGATTTTTTTTTCTTTGTTACCTCATTGAGCTGCACGTCTTGGCGTCCAACGCCATTGAATTTCTTTCTATTCTTAATGCACTATCAGTACTCCATAAAAGTGTCGAAAGAAAATTCTTTTCCATTTCCATTTCCATTCCCATTGCGATTTTAATCAAAGCTCAGCGGAGCCAGGGGCTTGAGCTGTATCTACTATGAATATGTTTCTCCAATCTCCAGTTCGCGCTTGATCCACCGCTACGACCGTTCGCGGAGTGAATTCAGGCCTTGGTGGACCGTTTTACCACATTCGTGCAAGAAGTTCAAGTTTATTTAAGATTAAGGGAAAAAAGCGCTATCAGTAAATGTTGAGCGATTCCATTTGTTTGGTGCAGTGATTTTGGAGTGTAGTGATCAGAAGATGAGTAATTTGAGGGAAAGTGACGGTGACGAATTGCTGCGAAGATACAGTACCTACGGTGGTGATACCTACAATCATCAGCAGTTGCGCATCCAGTCGCAGAATCTAAAAGTGTCAGTGTCGAGTTTCAGTGATTCCGCCCATGAACCTCAGTATTACTCTATACCGGAACTACAGATGCTATCCTCAGTAGTTGCGTCGATGAACGCTTCATCACCGACCTCTCCTTTCCCCGCATCCTATCAAACCAGAGTACAAGCAGCGGAAGGAAACGGCGAAATCATCACTCATGATATGGAAAACTGTCGACCCGAATGGCAAGAGTATTGGAAATGGTTAGTACATAATTCGTAGCCAACGCTCACACGCTTACCATTACCATCTAGGTCCAATAATGCAATCTTACATCCTAAGTGCAACGCTGTTGCCCAAGAAACCTAGCCTGTTTGTCTGCCGGTCTTTCCACATTTCTATCTATTCAAACTCTATGCGCATACCATCTCATATACCAATTGTCTGTTACGCTCTATTTCCCGTTGGCGTGTCTACAAGTTCCAGTCTAGGGCCTCTACTTTAATGCTGTTGCTTGTATTTTGCCTACTTTCATTCTCAAAGCATTTACTGTAGGAGTGGATTAAGATGGTAGATAAACTGCCGATACTATTGCATCGAAAGATAGTCGTCAAGTCTTGTAAATAGCGTTTTGAATGTTCAGTAACAAAACTTAGAAAAATGTCGTGTAAAAACGAGTAGAAAAACATGAAACTCCATTTAAACTTTCAGTTTTATTCAATTTTGTCGTTCTTACTGCCAAATTTAACCGGTAAATATTGACATTGGTTCACTTTCGCTGAATGAATTAACCATTTCGCTTTGGACCCATTCACTCCTGCAATGTTTCAAATGCATTTTTTTTAACTGGAAAAAAGTCAACAATTCGGGGTTTCTCAATGCCTAATTAAGAAATTTGTAACGCTGAATACGATACAGACGGCAAAGTTTACTTTGTTTCACTGACTGATTCACCAAACATACTCTTTTTTCCCGAAAAAACTCGTGATACTACTTATGTTAATGGTTTGAACTAAATTTTCGATCGTCTTTTGTTGAAAGGTCTTTTTTCTGCGTCGTTTGTTTCTTGGGCGTCTGGGTACTAATTTATGAAAGCTGACTCACTGATGAGTTCGATTGGTCATGCACTTTTGTTGGCAAACTCTGTCTTCGAGTGTGCATTTATCTAAAATCTTGAATCTGACCCGGGTGTTTTTTGGTCAATCTTCCGCGATTGGAAGGTTCTCTGCTATGATTGGAAATTTAATTGTTCTCGAAAGTTTTAACGGGACTTCAATACAAATACAAAAGAATGGAGTGAAAATTTCAGATCTTGATAAATTTTGGTTGTTCTACAAAAATCTTTGGCACCATGAAAGTCGTTGGTTTGGAATTATAGCTTTTGTTCTGATATCCGCTGTGCCTTGCATAACATATTTTTACAGCTGAAAATGTCAACGAGTTACGCCTAGGCACTAATTCAGCATGCGTCGGGCCTTTCTCCTTTCACAAAAATTGGACAAAAACTCAAATACATTAAGAACTTATTTGGAATTTCACGGATGGCTTTAATCACCTTTGCTTAAAATCGATGATTATAAATAAAAAAGCTTTTGTTTCAGTTAAAAATAATTTTGGCTTTTCGTAGACGAATATCCTGTACATCCTGTCAAACTTCAGGGTTCCTTTAACCGGGTCATCACAGTGTGAAAATGGGCATTTTGTCTGTTCATAAACTGTTTCAAATTTGAACTAAAACAGAACTCGTTCCATAATGTTTTGGTTTCCTGAAACTCAGCTGGGTGCTGTCAAAAATTTCGTCTTAAATACGATGTTTTGCTCTCCTGATTGATGATACCACGAATAAGACAAACGTAAGATCCTGATTTGCTTGAAATACGGAGTCAAATAATTAAACTGAAGAATCCGAATCCCTGTATTTTACTTTCGCGTGGTAATGTACAAAACATGCTCAGCACCATTCCCTCTAACTTTCGTGAAGTCAGAGAAAAGAAGGAACGAGTACCTGGCGAATCACTACCAGATCCGTCAGCTCCACGGTAAAAAACAACTTCAACAACGACATTCCCGTGCCCTGCAGGTCTTTCGCCGGATAAGATAAATCAAATTTATCCGAGGTGGTATTCCCATGATTCATCAAAAAAGGTTCCGGGGCATCACTGTCACTTTTGGAATCGCTGTCTATTATTCTGATCCTTCAATTCCTTATACCCAATATCACGTCACTATCTTCATCACTGCTTTCGCATTCTTTATCACTAGTTTTCCTATAAATGCGATCAATTTCATCCTGGACTGTTTTAAAACAGAATTCATCGTTGTTAGAACTTATTTCACTTCTAATATCCATTTTCGAGCAAAACAAAAGCAACACTAGCTTACATTTTCTCACGTAATGATGCGTTACATGATTATTTTAACGAATTTCCAGCTTGAAATTAATCTATCAAGATGTATCCATCCATTTATTCTGAATATCCCGTCGCATTCCACTGTTCTGTGCATCCCATTTTCATGGAAACTTTCGAGTTTTGCCCCTGTTCTGAGGCGGAGGAGTGTAAGTAATGTTAATAACTTTTTTGATCTAATAGGAGCCACCGCGCCACCCTATATGCCGCCATATTTTTCATATTTAAATCGTGATTCTAGATGTGACAAAGGCCTGCTTTGGACATATTCATAGACTCCCAAATCTGTCAAACTTTGACTCCAAAGTAGTTCAGCATCATTCAGTGAACATTAGAAAAGTTGCTGCCAGTGTTTGCGATTTTTGTGTTCAGTGATGGTGTAGAGTCTCCTCCCGCACAGCGTTTGACTTTCCTTTCATAAAAACATATGTTTAATGATAGCTCGATACTTGATGTTTTCACTCACAACAATTGACTCAATTGATGAATTGTTTTTTTATTCTCGTGGTTCTTCGGTCGAAAGCCCGAAGAGGAAAATTCGCCCTGGCACACTAGGCACTGGCCAGCGTTGTCGTCTCAATCGTTAAAAACATCGACCGGATGTCACAGATTGTTGAAATTTTAAAAACCAGCTGTCAAAAATACGTAAGTGTGCTGCCATCTTCATGTCAAAATCTGAAACTCTTCAATCAATCCATGTTCTTATGATTTTCGTGAACTTTTGGAATTTAGTATATCCCTGTTATTTTTCAGCAGTGTGAGCTACAATCCAAGGATTATTTTGCTTCATAACGTAGGGGTTGTTAAACGTCTGTGGCGTCTGTTGGGGAAATATCCTGGAAACCTCTTGCGTTGTCCGTCACTCACAACGCCAAAAATTTCGATAGTGAAATAGAGATGAGAGGCCAGCACATGTTTCGGAGACATTACTTTTTACGATATAAATTAATTTAATTATCTTTCAATTCAATCTTAGTAACTTCCTGCTCTATAATTTCCGACAAAAATGTTTGCATTATTAACAATATCCTTGAAAATGTATGCTTTTTCGATTATTTAATTTTTGTTCAAAGCTCTTATCTGTATTAGGTCGCTTATTTTTGACCCTTCAAATATTCTCTCCTTTGGCTTTGCGCCGCTGTGTTTCGGGGATTTTTTAATCGATAGTGTCTACACAATTTTTCAGACACAAAGTTTAATATGAAATGGTGCTGGAAGTATACCTTTAGCCTTCACCAAAGATTCATTTTGAAGTTGCTTATCTCCTAGAGTAAGTCATTTAGGTTTGGGCCAGGTTTCCTTTCTGCATTAGCTTTTTCTGTCCCTCCAACTAGCAAATCAAGGGGCAATTTTTAGTGTAACTAAATTGTAGTCAAGCAGAAGAGTGATCTTAATACATGTCCACTATTTTTCCCCGAGACGGAATTTCATATTTTTGTGGCTTTCTTTGATTTCAAAACTATTAGCCACGAATTTTGTTATTGTATTTATTTGTTTTTGAGAAGGAATTGTGGCTCTTTTTGATTCCAAATCTATGAGCTACAAAGATTGCAACAAATTTTTCCCCCGATGTATTGCTTTCAAATTAGTTTTTATTGTTATTGAAGTTATTTAATAAACTGACAGATGTTATTGAGTTATTGAATAAACTCAAATGAAATAAACTGACAGATGACTCCAGGTATGTCGTAACTAGAAACCAACACTTTTACTTTTGAAGAGTAACACTTCCCAAAAATGTCAAATAAAATTAATTTTCGTATTGAGGTAAAGTCAATTCGAGTCGTTGAAACTTCACTATATTTTTGGGACACAAATCACGTACCATACCATTTACACCACTTGGTGACATAAGTTCCATTCTTTTGCGCTAGACGGTTCACAAGATAGGTTTTTCTCTTCAGACGTTTCGTTGCTTCTTGATTTTTGTGTCATTATTTTAATCCCTTTTTGATAGACGGCTCTCAGTTTGAGTTGTCTTGACTTAAAACAGATTCCCGACTACTTTGGCGGTGTGATGATTTTTAAATATAAATTTCGAGTGTCAAAAACAGGATGTACAAAAATTACAGGCTTGCGTTTCCCTTATAGGAAATCGTAAAAGGTTCATTGTTTTTTTATATATCTGGGGTATGCAGTGTATGCCAAACTTCAAAAGTTTATTGTGATTTCTTTTCCGGTGCGCCAAGAGCGCCTAAAACAGCTTGATCTGTATAAGGTATACTTTAATCATTTGACGAGAACCAGGATATATATGTTCCCTCATACCGCCAGGATATGAGCGAAGATATAACAAAGTTATTCTCCGGGGGATAACCCTTGGCTTATTGTCGTCAAAAAGTCGTGAAACAAAATTTATGAAAACGAAGATGCATAAACTTTCGCCTGAGTTTTTCCACCATTGCTTTATCTGGTTAATGTTTCCCGCAGATGCACCAAATTTTGACCATTTCACTTCCTACACAGAAAAACCTTTATTGGTTTTTATGAGATCGAAGTTTATATAATAGAAGTAACCGAAAATTAACTGGGAGCTGGATAAAGTTGATGATTATAATGGACAAAACATTTTCTAACTCAAATGCTAACTCATTTGCTACATTCGAATCAAACGAATTTCTTTACTCAGAAGCCCAACTAATTTTTATTTTATTCATATTTACATACAATATTTCCCAACGCATTTGCAACACACATGAAAGCTGATACCTTAATACCTTAAAAAAAAGGATTAGAAATCTTCCAAAGCCTAGAAAACCTTGCAAAAGACGACACGGTAACCCGGCAAAGAAGAAGGACGTATGTTCCAGAATATTATTGACTGGAAGAAGAAAGGTTTGTTCGTTTTTCGAATTCGAATAGATTCATCAATAGATCATCAAAATATCTGTTCCATGCTTGACTTGGTCAGTAACTTCCTGTAACACTTTATAAAAAGTCTCGAGACATTTTGTTCTAAAAGGCAGTTATGGCTTGGACTGTCAAATTGCTATCCAGGACCTGCAATTGTCATTTAATTGTTATCCAAAGATGCTAAACAAGCCATACTTAGTTAAACCTTAGTTTAGAAGTGCAAAAATGAAGGGCTCCGGATCTGATCTCTAAGGCTTTAATAAAAGAAAAAGGATTGCTAAGGAATTCAATTAGGACTTGTTGATATTTGTTTTTGACGTCTTGTATTGCCTGTATATATTTGAAATTTTCGGTTACAAGCTGAAATTTAGGCATGTGTTATGAATGAGCCGAAAAAGTTTTGAACTAGTTAAAAATTAGATTTTCGGAGTTAGTCAAAACTATAAGTTTCATGATAATAATCCCTTCTTCCCGAATCAAGCAGCAGTTAAATATTATATGTAATGGCCTCGCTATTTAAGAATTGATGTAAAAAGCTACTGCATTTTCGTCATGAATGAAAAACAAAGAACTTCATAAGATTCGAGGTTGAGATTAACGTGCTGCAGAAATTTTAAAAAGGCGTCTCTGACGTTCAAGACTACAACGCCTGATAAATCGTATTATTCGAAACCATTTTGTTAAGGTTGTTGCGTTGCTGCTATTTGTTCAATGGAATTTATTTTTAATCTTGCGAACAACAGAGGCCTTGATAAATTCATATTTTTCCAATATCAAGGGATTACAATTCTCAACCTCCGCAAAATTATTCATATTTCCCACATTGCTGATGTATACAAAAGATCAAGGTATCTATTTCATAACAAATTAGAAAATAATTTACGCACTTTTATTCTTCGTCGTGGCAAAAAACCGCAAAAATAAATTGTTTCGAATAAAAATTTACTCATATGTGGGAACTATAATGCCATAACCAACAATGGAAAGTCAAAGAATCGTATAATCAGGCGGTTGTCAGTTTAGTAGCACCAAGACGCAGTTTTTCTAACACCGCATTTCCCACATACAAATTTTTTAGTGATTTCGACTGCATACACTAAGGTACTGTCCAAGTTGAAAGTATCTTTGGATTGAGATACTATTTATCGTAGTTTCATCTACTCTCTGTAGAATTTGTTTAGCAGCGCTCCATGGCTCCCATGGTATTATCTGCAGCCTCATCCAAAGGTGAGCGAACAGATGATGGTATTCCGAGTCTATTTTGCGGTTTTCTGCTCATTTGCTAAACTTTCCAGCATCTATGTCTGTATCAATTTCAGCAATGCGTTTCCATTTACGCTAGTATTTTTTTTTCTTATCGGGAAAAGCTTCCGCTTGTACAATGTTACGAGGGCAATGTAATACAAGTTGTCCGATTTCTTTCATTACGCTCAATTCAAGCTGCTTCACAGTGCAACAACCTTCCTCGAAATATTACCACCGTTCTTACATTTCCCTCTGATAGTGCATGTTTTATTAAATTCAGAACAATGTTACATTATATTGCATATCTACTACATCGACAAAAACAGCTTGAAACCAGGCACCGTTGCTGGTTTCTTGGCTTATCTTCTAGACTTGTATGTTTCCTCCGCTAGAATGTGAGTATGTGAAATATGAGTGGCTGAGATAGTGACTTCAGTTCGAGCCACATAGCTTAATGGATGTTTGAGTGCTGTATAAAAATAGTATTGTCTGGTCACTTTGGATAATGAATTAATCTGGGAACAGCATTCATGGCAACTTAGTCACACCTTGATATAGCAACGCATCGTAATCGCTTTCAAACGGACCTTACGCTCTGCATACGTTT
This sequence comes from Stratiomys singularior, assembly GCA_954870665.1. NCBI lineage: Eukaryota > Metazoa > Arthropoda > Insecta > Diptera > Stratiomyidae > Stratiomys > Stratiomys singularior. The sequence continues at coordinate 26,708,636 of OX940881.1, read as the reverse complement.
ATTGCTTTGTTTGTTAATAAATGTTATAAATGTTGCTCCATTCGGCAAACGATTCGCAGGGTTGCGCGAAAAGCAATGAAGAGGATGTAATGAACTACGCTAGAAAATTCCATTGAACTGCATTTGATGAGATTTTCCGGTTCGTGAGTATTATGATGATATCACTTCACATATCGTTTGTATTACGGTGCAAAAGTGATTAGGTAATAATCGATAAATCCAGGTAAAAATTGTAGGGTTGAGCTCTGTATTCTATAGAAAGTATCGATCCTTCAACCATATATGAGAGTTACTGATACTACTACTACCACTATAACTACTACTACATCAACTTCAACTACGATTTCTACAAATACTGGATTAGTTACTACCACTTCCACTGCTGCTTCCACGACTGCTCAAGATACTATTCCTACTCCTATCACAACAGCAACACCAACAACTGCTACTACTACTACTACTGCTACTACTACTACTACTACTACTAGTAGTAGTAGTAGTAATGCTATTCCGTCTTCTATTACTACTATTACTATTAATGCTGCTACTACAACTACTTCTACTACTTCTATTACTACTACTACTACTACTTCTATTACTACTACTACTACTACTGCTACTACTACTAGTACTACTACTACTACAACTACTACTACTACTAACACTGCTGTTATTACTACTACTCCTACTACTAGCCCTAGCCCTTTTGGAGCAATGGAGATAAAAAAAACGTCTAACATGTCACAATCCGATTATCATTAGTCTGCATATGTGAGATTCCGTTTTAAAACATCCTCGTAACTCAATTGAGACTGAAACCATTTCTAGGACTACTGAAACATTCCTTTTGGACGGAATCCGTTCTATATCGAGTCAGACAAACTCTCCACTTGCGTCTAGGAACCGTCTAGGCGAATTTACAGAATTGTTTAGCCGCCTAGCTACCGGGATTAGTTCAGATCCAAGTTCTCTACCACTAATGCATTGTTTCGTTAGGAACCTGAGAAATCTTCCAGGCCACAAAAACTTAAGTACCGTAAGGTGACAAGAATCTCGTCTGCATTCAGAAGGAACGACGAAGAGAGAGAGAACATTTCTAACAAGAGATTCTTCCAGCTAATCAAGTATGCGCTTTTTTGTGGTGTGGATAGCCCGAGTGTTATGTACAATCTGATACCTTTCGCTAATATCTTTCATCATCACTCCGACTAATCAACCCGGAAAGAGTTCACACATTTTTTTCAGTAAGTTTATTGCGTTGTCTGTTCCCTTTTCTGTATGAAAAAGTGGTGCAACATCACAAGATGCTGCCTTCTTCCGTGTCAGAGTTTGACCGTTTGTGGACGTAAAATGTAAAATCCTAGCTATATTCACTTGAAAATATTTCGCGATGTACCTCAATTATGATTAGAATCTGATCTCTTACTCCCCAACGAAGAATCCTTTCCATTTTTTTCTATGTATTAGGAATCGTTGAAAACTAAAAATAATTCAAAGATAACGTCAAAAGCTTCAAAACTAACTTTAAACGTTCACGGGATCCCAGGGGAGTAACATATGTAAATGTTGGCAAAATAATAGGCAGTGAAATTTCTTAACAAAAAGATCGAATCATAAAAGCAACTGAAAACTCGAAGATCGTTCCGATACTTCAGGCGCAACTTCTTTTTTCAGTTTCACAACTAAACTTTTTCGCAACTTCTTTTTTCAGTTTCACAAGCACAAAATGTGGAAAAACTCGATTCCCGGAGTTGCTTCTTATTATTCTTCTCGTTCTAAGTGTTGGTCGTCCTTTGTATTTTGCTGAACAAATGCTTAAACTCTCTCCAAAAAAAAACTCCTGCAAGACAGATAATGTTCAGCGAGTAAACTTGATAAAAAGGGGTGTATTTAATCGCTTGTTGGCAAAAAAGGAGATATTTTTCTGTCAACGCAGTAATTCTCCCCTCCACATGTCAAACCCGCTGAGCTGAAAGCGATTTGTCTTACCTCAAGAGTCCTTTTGAGCTAATGAAAAAAGATCGCTATGGCAATAATTTAACAAATTCGGGCTAATTTATCAATGTCAGAGAAGATGTAGGGTAGCACAGTAGCGTCTTTTCTGGTTAGGAGTCCCACACTACAGGCACCGACAGCATTCACTTTGGAACTACGATCAATGTAATGCCAGTTTGATCGTGGTTCAAATTACGTCCTCTTCACAAAATTTCGTTGATCACTATTGTCACGGACGCATTATCAGCTTTAAACAGACGAAAGTGACTAGATTTTTTGCCCTGTGCATTCTTTTTGCTTCAGGCTTCAGGCTCGAAAAGTTCGATAGTAGTTCCGCATTTCAGCGTTGGACGGGGTGAAGGAGTTGAACGAAGCAATGCAGAAAATGAAAACGTGAACTGTCACGAAACAGATTTCACCTCAAAAGCTGTGTAAATAGTTCACCCTGTGTACCCTAATATGTTTCCGGCTTATCGATTTCCTGGTTATAAGAAGGAATACTCCGAAACTTCCAAAAAGAAACCAGGCTTTTTTTATCAGATTTCGAAAAGCGATGTTCTGCAATCCATCCAGATTATCCTCTGTATACCGGTTTCAAGTCATCTTAAATGTCACTGGATATATACCTTTGAAGCTCGTTTGAGAGATAGAAGACTTAGGCGAGGTTTTACGACCCGCAAGCGATCTTTTCCATCAATAATAAGGTTTCAATACAAGTTACCATCGGAGCAATAGAAGAGGTGGACAGGAGAGTTCTTCCACGCCCGATGTGATGCACGCCTTAAATTCGGGCACGTAAATAAATATTCTCCGTGCTGTGGAATTTTTCTAGGTGCCGAAGTATTTAATTTATTATTATTCTATTCTTATCATTGTTATTATCCTTGTATGTTGACACTCTAACCTGAAGGTGGCACTTGGCGGGACCAAAAAGTCCTAGTCCGAAGTTATGTGACAAAAAGCCCCAGGTTAAATTTCTCGGTGTAACAGGGGAGGTGATCAAATCAGCCTGACATGGGCCAAGGCAGTTGTAGGAGTGTCGGCTCTCACTCAGTCGCCTCACGGTAAAAGACAAGGGGACCAATCTCCAGTAAAACGCGGTGACTAATCAAGCTTTAGTACTACCATAACGTGGGCATAAACAGCTGTAACATGTATTGGTGTCGGCTCGTAGAAAGAGACAGTAAATACATAATTAGATATTTGTATAGTATAGTAGTTTTTACACGAAAAGACGGAGGAGAGCGTTCTTGTTGAACCCAAAAATAAGGCAAAATTTACCGATCCAAATAATACTCCATTTATTTCATTGAATCGGTAGTAATCATGCTTAGTAAAGAGTCGCGTTTTATAAGAAGTTGTGCTTGGCAAGTCATGACGAGCGCGATTGACGCGGGTACAATACGACTTCGTAACAAAACTACAAAAGGGGCATTTCACGGATTGCGTTCCATTTTGCACTGCTTTAAATCAGTTACGTTAGTTACCGTGGAAATGGTCCCCATTATACTTTTTGTACTACATTGTTCTACTTTTTTCGTACTAGGAATCTATCTACGCAAGAAGAGCTTAAAGAAAAGCTATCGCTCGGAGAAATAGATGCGGTAGCCTAATTTTGTGAGACGGAAACGGCCAAACGAACCGCGAGGCAAGTAGACGGCACTTCTCGTCACTTACTTGGGTAGTAGCTCGATCGAGAGCTTGTATTTCGTGATGAAATATACAATCTTATCCTTATAATATTGAAGATCTCACGGTTTCCCGATTGCTTGTTTTGTTTAGGAATGATAAATGACGTCTGTCATATTTTCTTCTCATGCAGAAGATGATCTAGGTTTCGCTTGAATCTTTTCCGTGTGGACAGACGAGCTCGCTACAAACAGTTTAGTGTTGGCCAAAGGACGATTAAATCTAAATGTCGTAGTATAGGAAACTGTTCTTTTCATATAGAAAGCCATGTTTGGTTTAATCTCTTTCCGTCACAAAGGGAAAGAAGGACACTTTTTCAACAATCCCTTTTACTTGCTCGCTCGCTGGACATTTTTTCAAAATTATGAGTTTATTAGAGAGATTTAACCTTCCTATTTAGGGATGGAAGACAACAGCAATCAAAAGGCTGCCCTTACAGGTAGCCCTAAAATACAACAGTCAAATTTTTCACTACATTATGAATAGTTTGGGGCTCTATTTCGTCAATGGCAACTTCGGCGTCAAGTTTCAAGTCTTCAACTGTCCCTGGATGGTTGGCGTAACACTTATTCTCACAACAGCTTACCTCAAAAAAAAGTCCAATGGAGTCAAATCGAAGCTTCGAGGTGGCCAATTGCCATCAACACTTCCGCTGATTGTGTGATTTTCGAAATCAGGGGGCAAAAGATCGATTTTAACGTTGGCTGTGTGGCACGTTGCGCTGTCCTGTTGAAACCAAATGTCGAAATGAAACCATCCTCTTCAATTTGAAGGCAACAAAAAATCGCTTAGCATTGCCCGCTTGCCACTCACTGCAACGGCGTTTCCTTTCCCATTTTCGAAGAAAAGTGGCCCAGTAATTCCGTCAGATCAAAACCTGCACCAGACAGTCACTCGTTTTTGGTGCGATAGTTTTTCCACGAGCCCCAGATTTTTGGATTTTTGAGCCCCAGACTCGACAATTTTTCTTATTGACGTATGTTGCGAGGTGGAAATTGTCTTCATCTGAGAAGATGCTTTGACGTCAAAATGCTCATCTTCGATCAAGCGGTCTTCAGTCCATTGAGCAACCCGAAATATCATCGTATGGTCACGAGATTTCAGCACTTGAACTAATTGATCTTTGTAAGTATTCATACCGAGATCTTCATGCAAAATTCGTCTCAGAGACGTGCATGAAATGTTAAATTCTGAAGAACGGTGACGACTAGATATTTGTGCGTTGTTCGCGCACTCTCTGAGCAACAGCAGAGATTTCGGTAGAGCGCACTGGACAAGTACGTACAAGAGTTGTTTTATCCAACTTAACGAACTCGCTTCACAAATTGATCCACAAACTACGTTTCTGGCACATCATTTTTGTCGAATTTATTTCAAAACCCAACTTGGTTCAAGCGTAAACCGATCAATTTCATAAATGTCAAACATAAAACTAACTTTCTGTCACATCGGAAATGTTATCGAACGTTCCAACCTCAAAATAACCTAGAGTTTCAATTACAAACGTTAGATGGCCTCTCTTCAATTATGATTTTTAATGCTTCATAGAAAGTAGTCTTCATAGAAATGGCATGAAGGTCGATTTTTATTAGAAGTAATATCAACAGCAATGTAATATTTTTTAATGTAAATTTTTTTGACTACAATTTAGATGTTTGCAATCTTTTACAACATACTCAAAAGTTCATCTAGCACAAAAATTTACCTTTGCTTCGGCACACTTTGCACATTTGACGAAGGTTGCAAGGAATACATGCGCGGTTATAAAAATTTTTTTTTATTTTTATTGAATTTCAAATGAAGTCAAAGTATCAACTGAACATTCTTTTCACATTTAGAATTTTTTAGCGAGGTCTAATCCATCATAAGCAAATACACAGACATCCATCCCACACAAATTGATTTCTATTGTTCAAGTTCCTACGACACCACTTCGAATAAATGTTTCAAATATTTACAAACAATACTTGATACTAATATCCCACTAATGTTAAATCTCTTGTTTTAGTTCTTCAGTCCCGCAAAAAACAAGTATTCAAATCAGACATGTATACGGGGAGAAAATATCTAACAGCGGCCAAATTTAAGTGCTCTTGAATTTTTTTCAAGGTTACCTACCACAAAAACTTGAAGAAAAAAATTTTAGTAACCATTAAAAAAGATTTTTTTCATATTTCAAATGTTTATGACTAAATAGACCCGTAAATATTAACTTTAACGGTTTCCATATTTTAATAGATGCTAATTTTTTTTTATTCTTTTTGTATTTTATTTTTGAAGTTCAATGGGAGTTTCTAGGACTGAAAAATGCATAAATGTCAAGATAAATTATGCGATGTAACGTAAAATGCTGATAGTTTTTATAACGAACAGACTAGTTTGTATTAACTAACATAATTACAGGTTTTACGTTAACAACTGGTTTAAACTTTTATATCCATTTCAATAAGTTGAGTTATACATTTTACTCGCAACTGCTATATGGTCAGTACGTTGCATGTGTGGATTTACAGGTGGGTAATAAGTTGCTCATTTCCTGTTTAAAAGCTTTTCGGATAAATGTCAGATATCCACCTATGACCAAGATTTGCGCAAGTGATGACGAATAGTAGCATTATCTTGCGTCTAATAGTGAAGAAATTAGAGCAAATACCATTGCTAATGAATATCTGAGAGATTTGATTTATAATCGAGGAAAATAAGACGATAATCGATTTTTTTTGTGAATATCTTGAAACCAGATTGATCATCGACGATTTCAGTTAAGGGGCAATTCTTCTTTGTTAGCACGAAATCAAGTGTCATTTCAGTGAGTTCATCGAAGAAAAATGAATTTGAACATAGAGTAGGTGTACAAATAAGTTTCAAGGGTTTTATTTTTTTAAATTTTATAGTTTTGTTGAGAAAAACTGGTACAATGTTTATCATTGAAAATATTGTCCATTGCTTCCTACTTCCTTTGTTCATCTTGCAGGTAAAATACGGATACCACGTTTAAAAAAAATCTCATCTTTTGAGGCGATCAAAAAATTGACCAAATTTTTCATCTTCGTAAGAAATGAAGTGCTGCTTATCCAGCTCATTAGCCATTGACTGGAACGAGGAGGAATGTCTGGCGGATAAGGTGGAACATCCCAGTTCAGTTCCTACAAAGTGTCTTTAGCATATTGGGGGCGTTTTAGCTATAAGGTTCGACTCAATTCATCAATTTTTGTTGAAAACGTTGCGCAGTTATAGCTGTGTTAGGCTAGCGTAGTTCATAGTAGATCACTGCGTGTTGTCCCACTACAGTACTATCTTCTTGCCATGAACACTCCATTTAGCCGTTGAAGTTGATGCATGGCCGGTCCACACGTTTTTTTACGCAGTGGATTGGATCTACTTTTCGTCTCACTTTTCTATTCCATACAAAAAAATCGCCCGATTCTTCCTTTGGAGCAGTTGTCAACACATAAAAAAGGCGTTCGAAGTCTCTTGAATAGAGTTCATGCGGAAACAAATGTGCTTTTTTGCATCATATATGGGCAGGGCCTTGAGATGGTCTGTAATCGCTTCTTGCATCAGTCCCAAGGTTTCGGAAAGCTCCTCTTGAGTTTGGCATGAATCTGGGTCCAGTAATGCTTCCACCTCAGCATCTTCAAACTTTATTGGCCTTCCTTCGGGTTTTTTGTCATTAGTGTCAAAATCACCACTTTTAAAATGAGGTTACCAATACTCAAATGGTTTGATTGACACAGTACGGTCTACATATATTTTACACAGCAGTCGATGTGTTTCAGCTGCACTTTTCTTCACTTTGAAGCACTTCCCGCAAATGTTTCGTTGGCACAACAGTTGTCATAGTTGGAGCTTAAAAATGCATGTTGGTCACACATCAACGAAATGACACATACTATGAGAGGAAAATAGTGATCTTTTGTAGTGAATAGTGAAAATAGTGACATAGAGTCCTTAAAACTGGTTTATATATGAGTTTATATATTGGTATATGGTTTCTCATATACTCTACAGGGTGAGACATCAAGCGTTTTAAATTTGAACTATCTATATTTCGACATTGAAAACGTCAAATACCATTCGGAAAGTGACAGATAATCAGTAAAAAGTATAAAATTTACGAAATGGGTCGCTATTCGCTAGAAGAAAACTGGGAAATATTGAAAACTTTTTTCCAAAGTGGTGAGTCTTCAACCCAAACTGTGAGATATTTGGGAAAAAAATGGACAGACAAAAAGTGCCATCAGTTCAATTTGGGCACCAATTTGTCAAGCGTGTGCGTGAATCTGGCTGGTTGGTGGATAAACCAAAACGCCAACGTTCATTTCCCGCGCGTTCAACCGAAAATATTAAGACTGTGGCTGAAAATGTTAGTGAGAATACATCCACCTCAACTCCCCGTAGATCGCAAGAATTGAACATTCCACGAACAACTTTACGACGAATTTTGCAACATGACCTCGCTATGAAGCCATATAAAGTTCCCTTGGTGCAGCAGTTAAAGCCACTTGACCATCCGAGCCGTCTACAGTTCGCAGATTGGGCGGAAGATCGTTTGACCGAGGATGGTCAATTTTACCGAAAAATCATCTTTTCGGACGGAAGAGGCTCATTTCCATCTCGGTGGTAACGTTGACAAGCAGAATTATAGCATTTGGGGCACAGAAAACCCGCACGTAATTGTCGAGAAGCAAGAAGAGAATGCACCCAGTACGAGGCCCTGTATGGTGCGGATTTTGGTCTGGTGGAATTATCGGCCCATTTTTCTTCGAAAATGAAGAAGGAGCCGCCTTAACCATCAATGGTGAAGGATATCGCGCAATGTTATCCGAATTTTTCTTCAAGCAAATTGAAGAGGAAGACTTGGACAAAGTCTGTAGCAAACGCTACACTCAATCTTTTGCGCCCTATCTTCGAAAATCGCATAATCAGCAAAAGAGATTATGTGAATTGGCTTCCCAGAAGCTGCGATATAACGCTGTTGGACTATTTTCTTTAAGGAGCTGTTAAAGATAAATGTTACGCCAACCATCCAAAAACAATTCAAGATCTAAAGTACGAAATTCAAGCTGCTGTTGCTGCCATAAGGCCTGAAACCATTGAGAAAGTACTCCAAAATTGGGTGGATCGGATGAGCTACTGTAAACTCAGCCGTGGTGATCATTTGTCGGAAATTGTATTCCACAAATAAATTTCATAAAATAACCTTTCAAATAAATGTTCAACCTTTGAAAAATATCCAACCTTTGTTTTTTTTATTGACTTTTTAAATCTAAAATTTTATATGGCCCATCCTGTAGCTCAATAAAAAAATGGTACACATACCCATTTACACTTCGAAAGGGAAAAAAACGGCTGAAGAATGTATTTCAGAAAAATAAATACAAAATGGATTTTTTTAGCCCAATATTATTCATTTACTCAAATATATACATTGTAAATATAACTCAATTTCGTGATAATGAAAAGAACGATGTGTGACACTGTATGTAACAAACATGTCAAAATATGAATTCGGAAACTTGGTTGCACTCCTTCCTTTTGACAACTCTTATCATAAAAGTAAAGCAAATGTAAAGTAAATTTTATACGTGAGTTATATTTTGTGAATTTAGAGTTTCTATGTGGGTGAATTGTGTAAAACGGGAAGACAATGTGGTCAAATTTCTTGAAGTAAGAGAACTTATTATAACATCAAAAAGACGGGGTGTTCGTCCGTGATATTGAGGAAATCGTAAATAAGTCGCATTTCTCAGTTCATGATATTATTAAACGTTTCAAATAATAAATTAATCACTTTAAAATAAACATCTCTCCGAATTCTTCTAATGGGCATCATGATTTGATTCCAAAAAGAAAGTAAGACAAACTCGAAGCTTACATTGAAAACGAATTTAAGTATTAGGGAAGCGATTTTACACTGAATTGAAGGAAAATCGCACTTCTGTTTATCAGGAGAAAAACTCACGAGAAAAATGAAGAAGTGAATTTCATCATCTATCTCTAAAAATTTCACCTATCTGCAGGTAATCTCAATATCGACTATCGATAGTCGGTCGGAGTGGTTTTAAGAATTTAGAATGGTCAATACTTAAGAATTTCGCTTCTAATCTCTCGAACAGTATTGTATATATGTGACATCATATCTCAGACGTTTTCAACTAGATTTAAGTTTGGACTTAAAAAAGGACACTGCGTCAAAATGATATCTTTAACAGAAACCCATTTCTTTGTATGGTTTGAAACATGGACAGCAGCATTTTCCTATTGGAAAATAAAAAGTTGTTCGTCAAAATCATCAAGATAAGGTATCAATGCAGACTCGAGTATCTCTGGATACTTTTCTGAATTCATTTTTATAGGGAGAACATATAATTGGACTTCTCCCCAATACAAAAAGCTGCCCAAATAATGAGGCTTCCACCGCCAAAGTCTCTGCTTATCTCTTGTGGATCATTAGCTGTCAGATGCTGCGAAAAACAGCTTGCCCAAATAAATTGAATTTCTTCTCGTTCATGAGTTCACGTTCTCGTCATTTTGCGATTGGTTTGTCCAAGTCATGTTTTCCTTCGCGAAGTCAAGACGAGCCAGCTTATATGCTATTGCCAATGCAAGTGATTTTTTCGGTTTCTTATCAGCAATATATGGTGGTGAATGTACTACATGCGCTGAAAGGTTCCGGCATTTTTAATAAAACAAGTGTTTTTTGGACAAAGCAATATTTACTACTTCACATAGTTGCCTTCGATGGTGATACACTTGGTATAGCGATTTTCCAATATTTCGATGCCCTTTCTGTAATAGGAAACGTCCAAGCCTTTGAAATACACCTCGGTTTCCGCGATGACTTCCTCTTTCGATCTTCATCTCTTTCTCTGGAGCCACCGGTTGAGGTTTGGGAACAGATTATAGTCACTCGGGGCCAAGTCGGGAGAATACGGGTGGATGAGCAACAAATTCGAATCGTAATTTGGCCAAGGATGTGTGTAACGTGCGTTTCCGTGATGGTACATAACTTTTCTCTTCGCCATATGGGGCCGTTTTTTCTGTATTGTGTCGTTCAGTTTGTCCAATAACGCTGCATGGTACTCTCCTGTAATTGTTCTTCCTTTCTACAGGTAATCGATGAAGGTTATCCCAAAAACAAAGGCCATTACCTCCCCGACCGAGCATTGGCTTTTTGGCCGCTTTGTCTGAGCAGACTGCCTATTAGACTCAGGCGTAAAGTAATGGACCCATGTTTCATCCATCGTCAGAAATTGTCCGAAAAAGTCCGATCGATAATCAACAACGCCAAACTGGCTGTTGATCATAAACGCTGTTTTTGGTCAAAGTCCAGCAAACCCATCGCGCCGAAGGCTTTTCCATCTCCAAAATATCATGCGTAATGTATCCTGCCCGTTCTTTTCAGATGCCCACGGCGTCAGCAATTTTACTGTACGATCATTCAATACGATTCGATGCAATTGCATACGATTTTCCCAGACCGAGATGCGTCTTTGGTGCTTTTATGACTAAACACTAAACCACCGATAAACTGTGTTATCGAATTAGCAGATGTGGACTAACATTTTTGGAACCATTACAATGATTGTTCAGTAGTTTTTCCGATCAAAAAACAATGTTTGATCAAGACACGATATTCCTGTTTTTCCATTTTGTTTACGAAGGCGAAATAAGCGTAAATCAAACCACTGTAGCTTGTTAATGAATAAACGAAATGTCATGAAACTTCATACATAAGTAGTAGTAGTAGCAGTAGTAGTAGTAGTAGTAGTAGTAGTAGTAGTAGTAGTAGTAGTAGTAGTACTTTATTGAGACTTTCTTTTACATATATGACTTAACCTACTATATTTATTTACATTTCGTTTGACAGTGACTCTGTAGTCAAATGTCATTTTTGATTTATCAAAAATGACATTTGATGGACCGGAGTCCATTCTTGCAAGTTTTTATTTATTTCAAATATACATTCTTCTACCGTTTGCTCATACGGTTTGGTTTGTTAGTGAATAAAAACGTAAAACTTAAAACTAACAACACTTAACCTTTCCTAAACCTAAAAACTTATGTACTTATATTTATTTACGGTTAAACCTTCTCGTTTGTTCTGGCTGGCCGTATGCTCTCGTCTCAGCGCTAAAACAATCAAATTTTCTACAGAGGGCATATTTCCATCCGACCTGATCTCCAGGGTATGCAGAGGTATTTGGGAAGCTTCTAGTGTAAGAATTAATTCATTTTAACCCCTATAGGTATTGACTGCGGCTATGTGGTAAAAATCCGGTTTTAAGGGACTATGTAGAGGGTCGGCAATGGATTGATATTCTTCTAGAATTCTGAATGGTGAGATGTAATAAGGGTTTTCGGGGCAAGGACTGTTATTACATAGGCTTCGAATTAGTGTTGAGTCATGTGTCCGCCATTTGGCTTATCTTATCTTGCTTGCTTCGATCATATATTGCAAAATGGAAATAATGTTGGTCTCTTTATAGAGAGATTGATTTTTATAGTATTTTTTGTTGGGACGTCGGTATTTCGATACACATTTTCGAAGTATCCTTCTTTCGAATATTTCTATTTCTAAAACGGATCTGGAGGAGTGTAGAGGTGAAATTAATGCTGTTGCTCCTTTAGCTCTGTGTACAGCTTTTTTTGCGTGGGGGTTCATTTCGAACCGATTAGTGAAATTCACGCCTAAATACTTAAAAGTGTCCTTAGGCGATACTATCTTGCCCGCAATGTTCAGTCGTATCGCCTGGTTTTGTTGGACTGCTAGTCTGTGTCCTTTCCCCCTAGCATTACGGAAGCATATTAACTCGGATTTCGAGGCATTTATTGTGAGCCGCCAATTTTTTAAGTAGCTTGCTATTTCAGCGAATATGGGCAGTGCGTGACTGGCTAGTACTAGTATGTCGTCTGCAAACATAATAACCTTCGGGTTGCAAGACGGGCTTTGGTTTCCACTTTTAAGGTTGGCGGGATTCGACACATCGTGAAGGAAAAAATTAAAAAGGTATGGCCCGAGTATGGATCCTTTTGGCACACCTGATAGGATGGGTATTGGTGTTGAAGTTTGATGAGATATATTAAAAGTTAAGGTCCTGTTTCTTCATACATAAGCTAGTGACAGATGAGTTTCTTGAAATGATTCATGTTCAGTGTCTAGTACTGTCATTATCCTATTGAAAAATCCCGGGATTTTTCAGCCCATGTAGTAAAATTCGTTGAACTCGCCTTGTTTTAAGTAGCTAAGTCCAATCTAGAAACTATTTGGGACGCACTCGAGGCTTTTTCTTGGCCTTTTTCTTTTATTTGCATTATTTACCTCTAAGATAATTTCAAATTTCGTTTAGATTTAGTTCTGCATCCATATGATAGCTCTTTTTTTAGAAATGTTCCGATAATCTTCTACTTTTATCTGAATTTCCACTTCACAATTCGGTGTTTTTCACATTTCTTTACAATATCGTACTGCCAACTAAACTGTGTCGAGGTTGATTGCGCAGAGAAATAAATGAGGACTAATATCAACTACGAAAATTAAACGAATCAACAGCACAAAAGCTTAAGAACGAAATCGTCACGGAATCCGAAACAAGTCGTTGTTTTTTTTTTCTTTCAAATAATACCTATGAAGAAACAATCCACGTTTAAGAGTAAAGATCCCATTTTAAGTTTGAAATTTTCATTACGTCTAAGCAAATTGCGCGCACTGTAGTTATGGCTGGTGAATCTATGAAATCAATTTATCTACCGGAGTCTGTGCTCAGTTATAGCCTCCAAAATCCTGGAAGCGTCAACATCATCCAAATATAAACTCCGCGAAATGCTTAGTTTGTAAAGCTTCCCCGCTTTCTCCAATATGCACATTCTCTACTTTTTTCATGTCCTTTTAAGACTTTACTGTGTACCTGTTTTTTTTTGCATGTATTATTTTATGTAAGGACACTTATGTGCACTTGTGCTATCTGCATATTTCGTTAATACCAAATCCAATGACAATGTTTCCTTGGAAACCACTACAAAATTTTCCAGCTTTCGTTTTATTTTTAATTGAATTATCTGGAAAACGCAATTAATTGATAAAATAATGCACAACAACTTAGTTAGTGTCAGCGAGTGCGATTAGCGTGAATTGCGGATTATATATATTTATTACTCCCCGATAAAGCTATTGTAAAAAATCTGTTTTTGGGGGTGTACAACGCTATTTGATAAGAACAAATTTTTATGTTATCCTGAACAAAGTGAAACCGGGTTAAGCAGAAATCGTTGGTTAAGTCAACTAGTCTTTGAATTAATTTCATTACTTCGCTTAGAATTCATTAATCACCACCACAAAATATTTTTCATGGGAAATGAAAACTAGAAAGAAATCCAAAGCTGTCCACATCAATATCATGAAGTTAATTTAGATCCTACAAAAGACATCCCTAATGGCACACAGAGTCAAGCTAATTACCATTCCGCGATAATGAACTGGGCGAAAAAAAAGTGTTTAATAATAGAATCGAGTAATCTACTCATACTACTAGTTTACACTATTTGCCTCCCCATGGCTCTTAAAATAAACTAATTTATTTCTTGAAAGCGTACTATCAGATCTTGTGCTTTCCCGGAACATTTTTCTTTTAAAAAAAAAGTAAAAATAAAAGAAAATTTACATGTTGCAGAGGCCATTTGGCATCACATCTTAACCTTGAAATTCTGCCCTGACCAGACTATTTATCAAATGAAATGATCATTCCTTTTTCTTTATTTTATCTTTTTCTTTTTGCATTTCGACCTCATTGCTGGTCGTAATTTTCTTGATGCACATATTTTTCATTTCTAATGAACTTTGTTATGGCCACGAGAGGATGTTAATGAAGTAAAATTGTATCCCACCTGTTGCGAAACGAAGTGAATGGTCTCAAAATAAATTATGCTAGAAGAAAAATTACTTTTCTCCCTAATTTTAGAATGAAAGCATTAAAAATGGAAAAGAAATAAAATGTTCCATCAACAGTTAAACAAAATTGAAGGTTTCCAAAGTTTTATTAAATTTCATTTATTATCATTTGATTCAATAACGTCGTTCGTTTTAATTTAGTCGTTTTTTTGGAATTCATAATTTTATAGCAGCATAAATTTTGTTCTCAAACATTTAAACAGTCTTGTGTAAAACATAAGAAACAATAAAAAAACTTGGCACCGCGATTGGTTGAAAAACTGTCTCTGAATAAGCTTACTCCTTTAGAACCTCACTCCTTTAGTTGTTTTATAAAAATTAGATGAAGAAAAAATGCAAAAGGCAACAGCCTTAGGTGCCCACAAAGTTTTGAAATTTTCAAAAAATGTTTCTCACCATCATCAGCTTCAAACGTGGAATCAGGGGCATACCCGTATTAATATCAAATGTTTCACAGAGAAAACTCTTTTCTGTTTTCTCGGAACAGAGAGAGAGAGCAGCTCCGAAATGAGCTCCTACGCCATTGATGATGATGAAATGGTTTGAAGGAAAAAGTTAATTTTTGTTTTGCTTACGATACAGGGTTTACCTCGCACTCTCTGTACGATTCAGACAAGTCTCGTCTTAATTGCAAGACAAGATGTTGGAGCTAGAAACCGTATGTAATAATCTAGAAATCCAAAATATTTTACCACGTAGTAAAATTACACGCTAGAAAACACAAGACAAGTGCTAAACCAGCGCATCGACTAAAAGCATTTAAGTCTGAAGTCACTAGACTTTAGATGGGAAGACAGAAAAATATATTTGGTATCAAAAACACAATACAAAAAAGTACTGAAAAAATACTAAATTGACTCACAAATTATTACCTGTCATCTAAACATTGGCAATAAAACTTACGCTCATAAACCTTTTGAAACTGGAAGAGGAAACAAAGCAGGAAAGCTTAGCGATCACCGAGACCATCCGGCAGGCTTGAAATGACTTAGGAGGCAAAATCAAGGGTGTTTATTCAGAGGTATAGAACTTGGAAATGATATTAAATAAGGATAAATTGTTTTGTTTGCCATGAAATTTGTTTTATTTGAAGGATAATTCTCTGCCATTTGTACTTGAATATGATTTTGAGCATGTGATCGCGGAGAAAATCAAAACGAGAAGTCCAATTTTCGACGACTCTAACCAATAATTGGGGCCATATATCGCCAAAAACGCGGCGAATGTTATCTTTCAAGCGCCAAGCATTTCAGGCTTGACGGTGTTGACGAGTTATTTGAAGTACCCCCACAAGAAATAGTGTTAAATCACAAGATCTTGCAGGCCAATTCATTGGTCCAAAATGAGAAATTATGCAGTCATTAAATGGTTCTTTAAAAAGTCGATGGTTGATGGTCGATGTGCGAGTTACATGACATCTCGCGCCATCCTGTTGTAACCTGAGGTCGCCTGCATTACAGCGAATCGATCCCGAAACGAGAAAGTCATTGGTCAAGGCTCTTTAGCTGTCAGCATTGACTATAATGTTATTCCCAGCTACATTGTCGAAGACATATAGACCAATGATTCCACAGGCCCATAAAGTACACCATACAGTGACTTACTCCAGATATAACGGTGTTTGGACAAATTCCTGTGGTTGATCAACTCTCCAAATTCAACAATTTTGTTTATTGACGTAGCCATTCAACCCGAGAGAAGAATTGCAAAACAATTTGTTCAAAAATTGTTGTGCAAAAAAGAACGAAACAATTTGTTCTTTTGTTCAATCTACAGCGTGCTGGTGATCGTTCATCTTCAATCCGTGCACCAGTTGTATTTTGTAAGCACGCAGACCAAGATTCAGCCGCAAAATCTTGCATAATGTGGATGGGCACTGCTTTAATTGCTGATTTCGAATGAACTTCATTGGGTCTTCATCGATATTACGCTCTACAGCTGCAATGGTTTCTTCATTACGCACTGTATGACTTCTGGACGGATACGTGATATCAGTAAGAGTAAACTAGATGTGGAAACGATCCATTGTTAATCGAATTAACTGCTCCGATAGACGATTATGTCGGCCATGCGTGATGAGTTTCTCGAGCAGAACTGTTTTCTTTTCGAAATAAATCGGCACCATTTGTACCATTTGTTATGAAATGACAAACAAACCTAACCATAAAACGCATGACAGCTGTCACAATCTACGTAGCATAAAAAGTGTTGCCAACTTAAAGTTATACACCTCTAAATAAATTCCCTTTAGAAAATACTCTGCGAATCGAGTCTGGCAACCGCGAAAAAATTCATATACCTCGTTACGAAATTTTTTAATTATAAGTATTAAGTATTAAAACGAAGAAAACAGTTTTCCTATGAAATTGTTTACTCTGTTTTTATGATTTCGAAACAGAAAATGAAGATCCTAGTCTACAGGAATAAGACACAGATACTTGCTTCTAAAATATCGACGCTTTGCATAAGAAGCATCGCTTGACCAAATTTCTGAGACAGGTCCTGTGGCGAATCGTAAGAACGAAAAAACAAAAACAAATATGAACAATAACAAACAAAACCAACAATCAAGTGCAAGGCAAACTAT
The DNA here is from genome assembly GCA_954870665.1 of Stratiomys singularior. Lineage (NCBI taxonomy): Eukaryota > Metazoa > Arthropoda > Insecta > Diptera > Stratiomyidae > Stratiomys > Stratiomys singularior. The sequence continues at coordinate 26,691,414 of OX940881.1, read as the reverse complement.
TTGGCGACCATGAAATCTCTACAATTAACAAAAATTGGGTGCTGAAAAATTAATTCGTCGGTAAAATCATAGCAAGAATTCTCGTTTTTGTAAAAATGGGGATATAATTTCATGGTCATATAAGCTACGACATCCGGAAGTCAAAGCTCCCTGCGAAACAGTCCATAAATAATTTTTTAATCCGAAAAAACTTGTTATCACCGCTTTGTATCAATTTAATTCTAATAGAGTGTAGTATATGTATATCAAGTATGTCCATGCATAATTGTCCCTGCATACAGACGTATCCTTTTTTGTTAGAACATGGTAGATAGTAGACTTTACAGTGATTTGCTCATTCTCTGTGTTTCAATATGAGTGGCTTCATAATTATTCGGAAAAACTTTTTTTTGAATATGATTTCCATTTTAAGGTCCTTTTTCAACTCTGAATATATTATATCCTGTCAATTTTAATTTCTAATACGATATAGACGACAAAAAAGACAGGAAATGTACAAGCTAGCTAGGATTTTAAATGTTTTTAAGCCGAATTTATTTGTAGAGGTAAAATTGGGCAATGACCATTGATTGGCAGCGCTAATAAACAAAACGAAAAGTCTTAGTCGGGAAAAGTTGTATGGCCTTCAAGAAATAGAAAAGCGTTGGTGCACAGATTTACATAGTATCACTGCTATCATGGGGACTTGCTTATCAGTACCAATCAGATCAAATATCTCGACAGAAGGGCTTTCAAAAGGATTGTGTACCCCGAAGATATTGCTATAGTGCTAAATGAAAAGAGTGAGACATTGTGTGAGTTTATCGATAAAGATTGCGCTTTCAATATTTCACAAAAAAGCACTAATAAATAGACTGAACATAATTGCCGATGTATGCGAGTTTCTGTTACGAACGAAGCTCCAAAAAGCGTTAAAAATCCCAAGCCCACTGTAGACGGAAAGATAAGAAGTATAGCAAACATGATGAAATCCTAATTGATAACTGGACAGGAAACTAAGCGGAACTGTCCACATAGGAGAAATCAAGAAAACAGCGTCCGAGGCATTCTTCACAATAGAGAAACTAACAAGTGAAACCTGGGGTCTAAATCCAAAATTAGCTTACTGGTTTTATAATATAATAATGAAGGTTGTAACCACTCACAGGACGGTAGAGTGGTGCCTGGCACTACAGAAGAATAGTTTCGGCCGCCACGCTACCGAGACCTTTCCACAAAAGAGTAAGAAAATGTCCAGCGAATGGCTTGCTTGATTATCACCGGCGCCTTGAGGACCAAGTCAAATCTGTGATAGAGATAATAGTTTACCTAACGAAATAATACTCTTTATAGTCGGTATCAGTGACGGAAATCAGAAAAGACTCAAGAAAGAATTAAACAATCATTCCAAAACGGGTATCAGATATCACAGTACCACGAAATGTGCAACATGTTGAGCTCACACTCCGTAGTATATGACAGCTCACTGTCATATCCCAAAGACTATGAGGAGCCAATTAGATGTTACGTGTTAGCTGATTCACAAGGAATACAAATCTCAGAATTGTATAACTAGCACCCAATTTAGTGCCGAAGTGATGATTCGGATGTAATTTTGTGATTATGTACTGTAGGGTGAGATTATTTCAATCGTGGTTTAAAAACCGTGAGATTAGGCCAAATTTTAGCAGTTAGTCAATTTGATTGACTTTGTTTGTTGTGCCTGCACTAAATTCTTTACAACACCCAAATTCAATTGATCTGTTTTATCTCGTTTACAACGCTTTAACTTGAATAAAACGAACATTAAATGTTATAAGCCAGTAAAAATTGGATCACAGCACACTATCCTTCCTCGTCCTTCCATGTAGCATGATCCTAATCCTTGAATTCACGAACTTTATTTTTCCTGCGATGTTCGCTGTGTCAAACTTAATTTTTACAACCATTTAAAACAAAGGGTTTCTATACCAGTCGTCATAACTTTCAGCCGCGGCCATGGTTATACTGCTCAAAAAATCGAACACAACCTTTGACAGCTAGCTCAGTTCTTTTCGGCATGTCAAAATGAGAAGTTTCACGGTTTAGGAACCAAAAAAATTGTTTAACACTTGAAAAATAGATTTAAGGGAAAACGCAGAAAATATCCGGGACGAAAAATTTCAAGCAAAGGTAGTGTTAACTGGTCGCCAAAATCCAAACATGTTTTTGATATCACTTTTCTACATGAAAAAGCCAAGAAGGATTCACGATCCTAGACAAAACAATCAACGCATCATCGAAATTTTTCTAGGCGATACTTTTGAAAAATGTCCAAAGAAATAATAAGGACATTTAAACGATATGATCTTCAGAACGAAATGTCATCGATGGTTCTTTAAAATAATTTAACTTTGAAAAATTTTATCTACTAATCTTTTATTTATTGTCATTAAAATAAAAAATAGATTTGAAATCTCACTTGACTGTCGCTGACGTGAACAACATTGTTTCCAAACCGTTGACGTCCTGTAGCGTAAATATTCTATCTACATATATCTAAATAAGTGCGAACAGCATTAAAAAAGTCACAAGAAGTTTAGTTTTGTGCAACTAATTTTATTTTTTCGTTCGCCTTGAAATAGTGCCCAGATATTTATGCCAGATTTTTATTATTTACATTATTGCAATACTACTGAAATCAGATTGTGATTGACAACTAAATCCTGTGTTGAGCTTTTTAGCAGATATCGTCAACTAATCTCATCTTAAACTGTAAAACCATGTCCCTTCAATTTGTTTGCATTTGGTACGAGGCACGTCCAGAAATTAAGTGTACTGAATTTAAGTAGGGTTCAAAAAAAATTTAATTAAACAAAAACATACTTGGTTACACTTGAACATATGTAAGTTATTTTTCGACGAAGTCACCATCCCTCTCGATGCAAGTGGGGAGCCGCGGGATTAATTTTTTGATGCCTGCCTCGAAGAAGTATCCCGCCAGCTCTTTCGCCCACTTCTCCACCTCCCCTTCACCTCCTCGTCCATTGAAAACTTGTTCCCACCCATGTGCACCTTAAGGGAAGTGAAGAGATGGAAATCTGAAGGGGCCAAGTCAGGGGAATACGGGGAGTGGTTCAAAACGTCCCATCCAAGAGTCCAGGAGTTGCTTCGTGACGTTGGCCGTGTGAGGTTTGGCATTGTCGTGCAGCAGGCAGACTCCCTTCGTTAGCATGCCCCTCCTTTTATTCTGAATCACCCTTTTCAGTTTTTTAGCTTCTCACAGTATCTTGCCGCGTTGATGGTCTCCCCGTGAGGCAGATATTCAATCAAAATTATGCCTTTATGGTCCCAAAACACGGATGCCATGATTTTTTTGGCTGAAATTGTTGTTTTGAATTTCTTGGCGGAGGGTGACAAGGTGTGACGCCATTGTTGAGACTGCCTCTTAGTTTCAGGCGTGTAGTGGGCAACCCAAGTTTCGTCTCCAGTAACAATAAAGTAGAGAAAATCATCGCCTTCAAGTTCGTAGCGTTCCAAAAACTCTTTGGAGCTCTGCACTCGATTCAACTTGTGCTGTTCTGTCAGCTGTTTTGGGACCCACCTCGCAGACAATTTCCGATATCCGAGAGTTTCTGTGATTGTTTCGTGTATAAGGGATCTGGAGATTTGCGGAAACATCGCAGAAAGTTCATCTAACGTCAATCTGCGATCGTCACGGACCGCAATCTCGATTTTTTCCAAAAGTTCGTCAGTCACAATTGAAGGTCTTCCGCTCCTCTGATCGTCATGCACGGAAGTACGGCCATTACCGTAAACAGTTTTCACCTCATTATAAATTTCAACCGGAGCTTTTCCCTTCGCAACGAGGTAGCGAATGACGGCGCGAATTTCGCACTTGGCGAGAGATACGATCGACATTTTTCGCGAGAGATGCTACTGCGTCAAGAGTTTTCAACACACTAACCTTGGATTGGTCTCGTTTTGAAGGGGAGGGGTCAGGCTACGCGGAAGTGTTGCCAACATGTCGAAAAAGTATTCCCTACAACTGTGAGTGTACCAGTACACTTACTTTCTGGACGTGCCTCGTAATAGCTATAAGTCTGTTGCGATATAACTGATAAAAATGGTACTGAAGTGATGATTCTAGGACAAGAGTAGATTTCTTAGCAGGCGCATTACGAGAGTGGTCTGATAAATACTTAGCCTACAAAAGAAAAACGAAAATTTTGGAAAAGTAGCGATATATTTTTCAATATAGTCCCCCTTTAGTTCGATGCACGTGACTCAGAGATGCTCGAACTTCTTTAACTCTTCTGAAAAATACATTTTCTCGAGGTCTTCAAAGTAGACTTCCGTGGCGACGATAACCTCCTTATTTGACTCAAATTTCTGCCCAGCAGGTGACTTTTTGGGCAGCCGTTAGTCCAAATTAAAAAAGAGTGTCTTCGGAGACCTCAGGGGAAAAATAGGCCGGAACTGTTTCGAAATGAACAAGTTGAATGAAACGCAATTCTGCAGACAGCCTAAAGATTTTATGCGAAAGTTTCAGAGGACAGCTTTTCTAGTGTATAGCAAATAAAGGAGGACATTCTTCTTACTAATTATTAATTGAGTTTTCTAATGGGGTCAGTTTATAATAAAATTATAATTTTAAACCAATTAATTTTTTCTCAAACATTATACAAAAAATATTATGATCAGATACTGTTTGGCCACCCTTCAGAATCGCTTTAATATGACATACTTGGTCGTCGATAGAATCCCACTCCCTCTCCGGTAAAATCATTTAACTGACAACAGGATCAGCACTTTATATTCCTGAAAATCGACATAATCTTTACATACATGTTGACCAATATAATGACTAAAGATGCCAAAATTCAATCTTTTATAACCCGGGACTTCGAAATTTAAGTTCCTTTTTGTAATACACTTCGTATATCATGAAATAATGCTATGCTGTCATGTTCACTTAATGGTCAAGGATATTTATGTACAAATTGAAATTTGTATTTAAATCAGACATTTATCAGTGACAGGGTTCAAATCTCTCTTATCGTTGCTTAGTTTGAGTTCAAGTAGAGTCCAATGAGTATAATTAACCAGAATCTCAGCGTTGTACACATGTGTATAAGGATCTGAATTGATCAACTGAGATTTTAATGTAAAATCACAGCAGATATTAGAATAAATAAAATATTAAAACACCCTGCCAATGAAATTTATTGTACTTAGTGATGCCCCCAGGCTTCACCATCCTGTTGACCTCCAACCTAATATTTATAACAATATTCTCGTGCGCAAGTGTTCCCCATCTCCTCAGGTGTGTTGAGTTCTGTTAACAAATATTTTGTCAATCGTATTGCTTGCAACTTAACCAAATATAAACTATGAATTTAATCAGCCTCCCATATCATAAAATGAATAAAATATTCAACAAATTATTCAATGATAATCAACTGATAAATATAATGGATGCATTAAAATGCATAGAACGCATTTTCTTTGTCAAATAAATGAAATGTTAAATGAATACAAATGAAAATTTAAAATATTGATTTTATTTTAATAATCTTTCCTGCGCTGAAATTTTCTAAACTGAATTCCTATACAAAATTTTTAATTAATTTTAATTTAATTTTTATTTTTAGTGAACAAAGTATAATAAGCGCCAGGGCCTCCGTTATGGTCTACGATGATACCCAAAAGAAATGGGTACCATCTGGCACATCATCGGGTCTTAGTAAAGTGCAAATCTATCATCATCAACAGAATAACACATTTCGTGTGGTTGGACGTAAATTACATGATCACGAGGTGGTAATTAATTGTTCAATATTAAAAGGATTGAAATACAATCAAGCAACAGCAACATTTCACCAATGGCGAGATTCGAAGGTTGTTTACGGATTGAATTTCTCAAGTCAGCAAGATGCCGAGGCGTTCGCTCATGCCATGATGCATGCGTTAGAGGTAAGATTCGGCAATGAATATGTGATTTGAAAAAAAAAAATACATAAATATTCAATTATCATTTTATATATAACAACATTTAGTTTCGCACGTTTTACTCATTTCGCAGATGATTGTTTCCAAGAATACCAATGAGAGTCCAGCAAATGGACAGGAAATTCTATTTCGATCATTGAATTTCATTTGAAATATCAAGAATAATGAGAATAGGAAATCAAATGATTTAAGATTTTGAATCATCTCGCCTAAGGGGAAAATCTAACATACCAAATAGTTAGTACATATGACAAAAAGGCACTTAATATCATGCAAAGTCTTTCGTTTTATTTCGTATATCCATAAAAGTACAAATGTCAATTTGATTTCCCGGATTTCGTTTTGGAATTTAGAAAAATGTTTGCCACTACAGGAGTTTGTCAAAATATTCATGGTGTGAAGGCTAAAGAGGAAACTGAAAATGATTTGTCTTATTTAATCTCTTCGCGTTTAACTCTAATACGATCACTACGTCTATCAATTAATTTATCATATTTATATCTTCAAAATAATCTTCTGTATTTGTCGAGTAAATAGTTTTAAATTGAGCTCTTCACGTCTTAAGGAGTTACCCCCACTTGTAGCTCAACCAAAATGCCTTTTTCCTGAATTTTTTTTGAAGAAAACTACAAAACTTTTTTAAACGATTATTATATCATCTCAAAGAATACATCTTGAAGAACTTTCAGTAATTTTTTTATTGCAAAATATTACATTGTTAAGTGGCAAATGGCCGCCAATGAAATAGTGTTTTTATTTATACGATTTGCGGTGACCAACATTGCGGCGAAGTGGATCATCTGAAACAAAAAATATGGATAGATTTAGTTAAATATAAGTATAAACTAGTCTTTAATCGAAGGATTTAAAAAAATATTCATTTTTCACAAAATGGCGGACAGTCAAAGTAAATGGTTCGATTTTAACGAAAAAAAACCGCCGTTTTTTGGCTATATTTTTTTTCGAAACAAAAAATCGAACGATTAAAGACTACAATTTTATGCATTAAATAAGCCTGCAAAATTTCAAGAGATCGGTTCATTAGTGTTCGAGTAATCTTGGTCACCGACTTCAGAAATGCCATTTCGAGAAAAACGCGTTTAAAGTTTTAATTTCAGTTTACACGAAGAAAATAATTTTTTTTGTAAACTTACATAGAGTCATCTATTCCGGGTTCATAAAGAAGTTCTTGCGCCGACGATGCCGCTTGCAAAACGGTAATTTAGTGTTGCCTTCGTAACATTCTTCCTTCACGAGTGCTCTCGGCCGCACGTCTCTCTGCCAGTGCAATCCGTGCTTCGTCCATTTTATCAGCATATTCGTGCGCGTTGTGAACACAACTCACTCCGATTGAGTTCAAATAAAATAATAATGATTTTGAACCTTCGTTGAATAGTCCAACGGCAATATAAGCTGCTAAATTTACAACGATTGCTCAACTCGAGACGATTTTTGGGCTGATTTTCCAAATAAGTTGATTGAAGCTTTCGTTGTTATTTTGATTGAAGCCACCGACGCATCTTTCGAGTAAAGTTTCTTTAGTCAGATCGTCGTATATAGGTCTAATGGCATCCAATACATGTGATGGAAGTGGTCTGTAATCGTGTTGGAAAGCCTCGTTTCTCGCCTGAGCTCGTTGATATGAACACCACGATTCTTCACCGGTTGGACATCTCTCATGGTGTAGTTTTGCATCGGTTGAACTGTAATGATAGAAGGTCGCCCATATTGCCTCATGCATATCGTGAACAGAAGCAGAATGGCGTCGAATAGCAAGTCCATAGTACACAGTGAGCTTGTCAATAAATTTTCCTGTCAGCTGTCCTTTACCACCAAGTTTTTTTTTTTTTTTTTTACTAAATTACGAAGACGGGATCCCATACGCTTTTGGACGTGTCCGATGCATTCTTTTTTTATAACTTCTACATCGTCATAAGGATGAGACTGTAATAGCCCAGTGTACGTCTTCGAATCTCCGTCTCCAATATAGTAACGGTACAGGACATTATATTTTGCTATTGAACGCTTGAAGATTTCGATAATAGAGTCCACCTCCATTTTTCCCGAGGAGCCTTCGTGATTTGCACTGCAGTTATTTCGTGTGTTTCGTACCATTGTTCGTATTCCGCATCATTTAGTTTATTTTTCCACGATTCACACATTTTACAATACGCACTTTTTACCACGAGACCAAGTATTTTTCCACTGTAGTAGCGTATGACTGATGTAACTCCGAACAACGACGTATATCCTCGTTTCCTCCAGGATCCATCTCCGGAAACTGTTAATTCAGAAGTTGCATCTTCTGCTGCATTAGGTGTATTTTCAATTTCTTCTCGTACGACTTTTTTCAATATTACATCTGCACATGTTTTCACAGTCTCATAAATACTTTTTAAAATTATTGAATATGTATTCTCGGTAAGAAACCTTGGCATGTCCATAAGTCCGCAAAATGTTTGTGCTCCAGTCAATCCTATGCCGAGAACTCTCATAGTGAATAGAAATCGACGATTTGTTTCATACGAATCTGCCACAAAAGGGGAAGATGGTATCAAATTATCTGCACACGACTTTGAAGCCTAGTCCTCTTGCATTTGCAGTTTCAAATTTAATATTTCCATTACACGTTTTGCACCTCACTAAACTTGAAATTGCAGCAAACACAACACAAAAGTTTAAAATGCGATATTCAATATTCGGGATTTGATTCACAGTCATATCAATATTATCTTTCAGTTTCTTCGCAGACGTACTGAAAGTTTCAGTTTCCGATTCGGCCAGGTTCGGGTTAAAAATACCCTTCCTGTTTTTTGGTCGAAATTTACGTATATTTTCACTGCTTCTTGTTTCTCGCGAACCTTTTTTTCGATCCATTTTTAAAAGTAAAATAAATAAAAACTGCGCTTATAATATTGTGAACAGCGGAAATAAATACGTTATTCAAGCTACACTGACAAATTTAAATGATAAAAGGCAACGAAAATTCATTTCTACAAATTCCAGTCTATTATATAAACGTTGTAAATGCCAGGTATACGACCATTGTCATCGAACAATCGACTGAAACCGTCGAGAGGGTCGAGCGTGCCAGGTGTCAGACTAGCCGGTTGTTTACACAACGGATTCTTCTCTTTCAACGCTCATATCTCAGTCAATTTTGTTCGGATCGACTTGAAATTTCCAGGTCATATTCTCAGATACTTATACTTTAAAAAAATGCAATTAACAAAAAATCGATTTTTTCAAAGTCGCAAGTGGGGGTAACCCCTAAATTGGTTGTTTCCCTGATCGATTCCCTGATTCCTGAATTGATCCATATTTGTGTTATGAGAAGCATATTTGAAAACATATATGAAGCCTTCGCTTTGAACAGCAGGCACAGCAACCTACCCCTTTTGTACGGGCGCTGAGCCGTGCAAGAAGAGCACTATTTTTATATATAGACTTTATATAGTGGCACAGAAAAGACATATCACCTGAGAAGTTGTTCAAAGTGTCCGCGTGTCCTAGGGACGATAAAGAAAAGGGTTCCATTAAAAGGAAGCAAGTGTTCAAGATTTTATGAAAGGGAAGGTCGGGGAAAAATGATCAAAGCAGTGCTCTTTTTGCACGGCTGTTCTGACCTACAAAGATGTCTTTCGGCAATAGTCTCGTTATTATGGCTAATTTTTTATAATTTCCATTCATGTAAATCAATTATATATTAAAATTAAATAATATAGAAGAAAAATTATTGAATAATATCTGATGATCCACTGTCTTCTAGGTTTTAAGCGGCCGTTTATTATCAGGTCCGCAAATAGCGACCAACGGTAATGCATACGACGAGGACATGGGCTATCGAACTATGACACGTGAAGATGCAGCCATATTACAACAACAGCAACAAATGTCAGGCAATGTCACACCATCAGCACAAACTCCCACATCACAAAGTAATCAGAATATACCACAAAGCCCACCGACACCACAGGGTCATCATCGGACAAGCAGGTAAACGCCACGTTTAAAGCGCATTTTATGTTTTTCTGCACTAATGACAAAAATGAAAGACTCTGTTACTCAATTCAGTTTTTCTTTTAAATCTCATTATAGTGCTCCCCCAGCGCCACAACCCCCTCCAATGTCAATGCCGCCACAGATGTACAACCAACAATCGGGAGTAGTAGGCGGTATAATGCAACCACCACAGCAACAACAGCAAGGACCGCAACAACAATCGCAGTATCATGCACCGCAATCGGTAACGCAGCATCATCCTGTCTATTCCTCACAGCCCATTAATAATTCATACACAAATCAGGTGCATATCTTATGTGTTTTATTGTTTGGCTTGTTAGTGTCGATTGTTTACATATGTTTAGTTCGTTTTGCGTTTTTGCTGTGTTGTATATTACGTGTTGTATACTACGATTTTCGTTGCAAAATTATTTCTTATGTTTGGCTTGAACTGGCAGGACATGGGAGGTTGAAATTAATACATTTTCTTAAAGCTTGGAAAGAATAATATAAAAGTACTAGTTATACGCATCTAATGTTCTTTTTGAATTTCGCTTTTCATGCTACCTTTACTTTAATCAAAACAAAAACATCAAACACTCGCTATAAGACATTGCTTCTTACAAAAAATTACCTTTTCTCGTTTCTTTCTTTACATTGCATAAACTCATTTCTCGGCACACTCTCCACCACTATACATTGCTATCACAGTATCAGCAGCCCATTTACGTGTCATCTAGTTCTAATCAAAGTCTAAATCTGCAGCAGCAACAACAGCTGCAGCAGCAAGGACCACCTCAACCGCCGCCACATCAAAATGGTCCAATATATGTGGCAGCACAACAACAACCACAAGGAATTCCCTCGTCTGCCAGTTCGAATAGTGTAGTTTATGCCAGCCAACAATCGCAACAGCTTCCACACTTATCACAAGTTCCACAAGCGCTCCAGCAGCAACAGTCTTCGCAAAGCCTGAATTCGGGTGTGTATGCGTCATCGCCCAACAACAATGCAGTGAACCTCGAATCGCAATACGCTCAAATTCCAGCTGCGCCACCTATGATGCCCTCAATGATGGCAGGTGGTGGTATTGGTAACAATGTTCCTATTCAATCCGCTGGCGGAACAACGGGACGTTCGCAGGCACCGCCACCATCGTCCGCACCGCAAGCTCCACCTCCACCGCCTGCTTTCGGTGGCGGGAATCCACCGCAAGTTCCTGCACCACCAATGCAACCACCATCGGCGCCACCAACGTTGGGTGGCGGTCCGGGTGGCGCTGCACCACCGCCTCCTCCTCCACCTCCCATGGGCGGCCTAGCAGCTAAAAACGATAGTGGTGGTATGGACATGAGTTCGCTTGCAGCACAATTACAGAATGCTAGACTTAAGAGAAACAATAAGGTGGGTCCTATAGTTTGTGGCTTTTCTTCTAGTGTAGAATAGTGTAAAAGGTCCTGCATGACGTTGTTAGTACACCGAACGCGGTGTTCATTTTTAAATTCTCACCATCTTATGACTAAATCGTTCTATATCCTTTTAGACTACACCTCCACCGGCCGAAAATAGCGGTAGCAGTACATCGAGTGGAGGTAGCGGAAATTATGGCACGATCGGACGCACATCGAAAGGTATGGCCTCGATGATGGACGAAATGGCGAAAACATTAGCTCGGCGAAGAGCTCAAGCAGAAAAGAAAGAGGTAAATTTGTTGAATTGATTTTAAAACGATCTTTGAGATTTATTCGAATCCTCCATTTCATTTTAGCCTGATCCAGCACCCGAAGAAAATATACGACAACGACCATGGGAAAAATCGAATACTTTACCTCACAAACTTGGAGCTGGATCAAGCAACAACAGCACATCGAGTAATTCAACCAATGCAAATTGTAATAGTGAATCACCCCGACCTATTCGAAAACGTTTTGGCAGTGCCAGCGAAGAAACTATACTTAAGGTGAGTCTATCAGTATCATACAATAATGAACCCTTTTTTTGTTTTCACAACTAAACGTTGAAGTATTGATGTCCATGTCTATGAAATTTCGGCAGAAGTCCGAAAATGTCAGTGTTATTAATTTCAATGATTTAAGGATGCGCGATTTCAACCAAACTATTTCTAAGACGTTTTATTAGTTCGATGTGATAAATTTTGTGTTATCTAAGTTTATGTCAACAGGACGTCACCTATGCGGAGTTATTTGTGGCATTTTCCAAGATATTGTATGAACAAAAGGCGCAAAGCTTTGCTGATAGAGCAAATATGTTCGTGAATACTTTTTTATTGTTGTTCATTAGATTTACGAATAGGAATTAGATCCGAGGTCTCTATTTAAGGCTAATTTAACGCTTATAACAAAGGGACCGTCGCATTCGAATGCTATGCTCCAAGGTTTAATTAAATCGTTCTTTTAAAGCCCACAAATTTTAGCATCAAAGCTGAATTTTTTTGATGAAAATTCCTGGCATGAGCATCTGTACATTTTGGGTAAATATCACACCAGCACCATTTGCTGGTAGACAAATAAAACTAAATACACTTACGCGATCGTCGCAAAAATCAAGCAAATCCACAACTTATTTTGTTCATGCAAGGAAAAAATTTCGATATAAGATAGAATGGCGTTCAACAAACGAAGATAATTGATCTCAGTTAACAAGCTATCGTGAGCTGGTTTAGTGCTTTTGCGTCGTGGGCTAAGTTTCTTAAAAAATCGGACCGATAACGGGACTTAAATTGGTGTGCCACAGGATTCCTTAAAGAAAAAAAAAACCCGGCGGGCCAGAATCATACAAAAGGTTCCAAGTCGAATACGCAAAACTCAAGGGACTTGCTCATGAAAACTAGAAACACATTTTACCGGCACATGTAAAAGGACAGGATATTTTTAGGTATTTAGGTTAGTAGGCGCTCCGTACAATAATATAGTAGGCTGAATTACCATCTTTAAAATTATCATCTTATTCTTTATGTTCAATTGGGACCTTCTGTTGTGTAGTGGATACAGTTAAAGTACAGAATTAAATGCTTTAAACTTATTCGTTCAATGTGATCTTTGAACATGAGTTTCTTGTCCAACATTAGCCCAAGGTACTGTAGATTTTCGGACCATGGTATGGTTTGTCCTAAAAAGTTAATCGGTCGATTAGGCAGCAAGGAACGTTTACGTTTATTACTGAAAAATATTGCCTTAGTTTTGTCAATATTGATGCTTATTTTCCACCTGTAGAAGAACTGAACTTTTCCAAGCATTTTCTCTAAGTTAGCTGAAGTATAAAAACAGATATCGTCCGCAAAGGCAGCTATTTGACAGTGCTCGCTTGTAGGGAGATCGGAGGTGTAGATATTGAAAAGGGTAGGGCTCAGACATGAGCCTTGGGGAACACCAGCAGGGATGCTTCTCGCAGTAGAGGTGCTCTCTCGGACCTTTACCTTAAATGATCGATCTTTGAGGTAGGAAGCTATCAAATTACGTATGTATGTTGAAGTTTTGTACTCTTGGAGCTTATAAAATAAACCTTCGTGCCAGGCTCTATCGAATGCTTTCTCAATATCAATGGTGACCATTCCAACTGATTGTTTTCCTATTAGAGCTGTCTCAATGTTCTTTGAGACGCGATACAGCTGGTGCTGCGTTGAATAGCCGTGTCTGAAACCAATCAGAAAGTTAGTAAGTATGTTGGCGTTTTCCACAAAGTCTGTGAGTCTTTTGAGAATTAACTTTTCGAAGAGTTTACCAAAGGCTGGCAATAGGCTTATTGGCCTGTAGCTATCTGGCTCATGTGGATCCTCGCAAGGCTTTAGAAGTTGTACTACAACATCTTGTTTCCAGGCGAGGGGAACATAAGATTGTTTGAGGCATGCACTAAATAAGAGGCAAGTGAGCACAGTCCTTTTCTTTGGCAGATTTTTCATTACAGAATTAGGAATTCCATCGGTTCCAGGAGCTGTACGATTCTTAAGGTTTTTTAGTAGCCTGACTATTTCTCTTTGCGCATGATTGAGATGTTGTGGTAATTATGAAATTTATCAACGAGAATTTCTGCTTTTTCTTCACATGAGTAAGTCTGTTGACCATTTGCGTCTTTTAAGTGGGTAGGAGAGGTTGTGAGATTTTCTTCTGAATATTTTATTTAAGCGCCAAAGTCCCCTTGAGTTATAATCTAAGCTCTCGAGCATTTGATTGAGATTTTGTTCTGGATTGCTGTAGTGAGTGTGTTCACACCTACCTTCAAGGCTGGATCCCTAGATCTTTGCCACTGTCTTCTTAGGTTATTTCGGGTCCCAATAAGCTTCAGAGCTTCCTGATCTAATTCGAAGCTTGTATATTTGGCATTAGAATTGGGTGTACTGTATTCTATACCTCCAAAAAGTGTTCTTAAATTCGTTGATTTTTTTATTGACCGCTTGCGCTGTATTCAAAGAATTTAACGTATTTTGCGAAATCGATATATTGTCCTTAATATGTCTTCGAAATTTCCTCCAGTCAGCTTTTTTGAAGAGGAAGGCTTGATAGGGTTTATAGCGATAAATTTCCTTTGAGTCTAGTGTGAAAAGCACTGATAAATGAGGAGATGATAGTGCTTGTAATACGCTAATATCTGAGGGGCCAGTATAATCATCACCTAATACAATATCAAGGGTAGATCCGGCACCTCGAGGCGAATAGAATGTGGGTTCGGTCGGGAAGTGAATAAATATATTCCTTTCACTCAACATTTCATACAAACATTGCCCTATTTTATTAGTTCGAATACAGTTCCAAAGCCTATGACGCGCGTTAAGCTCACCACAAAGCAATTACTTTTGGTTTTGACGCGTAAACCTTTTTAAATCTTTTTTGAAGTTAGTTAATTTTTCCTTCGTAAGTTTTGTCCCAGGAAAGTAAACTGCGTATATTTTGATTTGAGACTCATCTAACATTAGCCCTATATTTTCAATGGCAGACGATTCAAAAGGGGGCATTGGTGTATGCCTAATTGATTTTTTTAATTGCAGTTAGAACTCCGTCGCCTATTTTATTTTCGCGATCACTTCGATAAATGTGGAAGTTAGCATGACTTAGATTATGCGGCCTCAACCAAGTTTCAGTTAAAATGCAAATATCAACCTTAATTTTAGGAATAAAGTCAAAGAATTCAATTATCTTATTTTTAATGCTTTGCGCGTTCCAGATTAGAATTTTCACTACTTTAGCCATATAGAAACTTAACTGAAATACTAACTACTACATCGAATTGTTCTTGTTTATTTTTACAATTAGATAAGTTCATAATTAGTTCATGAGAGAGCTTTAATAAATCCTCTGGTTAAAAAAGTTCTTCGTTACGAGTTATACCAGAAAGTGTTGGAATGTTTTTGGTCACCGCACTGTAGGATAGTTGAGGTTGAGGTTTAATTCCAATTGCGTTCGTTGCACTGACTAAGTTGGTCGGCAAATTTGGAATATTTTCAATACAGGTTTGTGTCTTATATTGAAGTATGGGAAGACTTGGGATATTTTTCTCCGAAAGTGCAAATGTATTGGAGCATCTCTGACGTTTTGGGTTGTTTCTCCTTTTTTGTAGCTTTTCTTTAAGCACGATATATTTTGTTCTGCTCTTACATTCGGGAGAATTGCAGAAGTGTGAACCATTATAATTGCAGCATACTATTCTATTACTCTGCTCTTTTCGTAGTGTACATTTAGAGTGTTCATGAGGGCCGCTACATATGGCACATTTAGTGGGTAGATGACAAAGTGAAGAGCCATGCCCATACATTTTGCAATTTCGACATTGCGTCGGACCTTTACGATTGTTAGAGTAGTAGTTCCAACGTACGGTTGTGTGAAGAATCGTTTTAATTTTCTTCAGATCTGCCCTTTTTGTCCCTCTTTGCAAATAGAGCAAGTAATATATCTGATAACTTCCTCCTATCCTGGAAAGTGAAAAAGTTCACTTTTTTGGCCTTTAGATATTCTTCAATGTCATTTTATTCTTCATACGTACAGTGGCGAGCACATTTGGATACATGTTAACCAAATTTGGCTTAAAATACTTGTAAAATCCTTAAAAATACATTAAATGATTTGAAATGTTTGCAGTTGAATTCTTTATTAATATCTATGTGAAATAAATTATGAACAAAATTATAACTTATAAGCTCAGTCTAGATTTTAAAACAAATAATCGAAATGGGCAATGTATCCACTTTTGCACGTTTCGTTTCTTCTATGTTGCAACACTGATCTGTGTATCGAAAAAAAACGTAATAACGGGATTCACAGCAATTCGAGTGTTTACGTTGTGCGAAATAGTGTTTTACACGGTAAAGCATAAAAGTTCGATTTGATTAGTCACGCGTTTTTACATTTTCTGTGAGTATTTCAATTTTGAAGCGAAAATGAAGAAAATACCGGAATACTTAGAAAATCAAATTGTGGAAATGACGAAAAACAACGAGTCAGCACGTCAAATAGCTAAATCGCTGGGTATTTGCCACCGAACCGTGCTTCAAATAAGAAAGAGACGCGATGTCAGTGTTCCTGAAATTAGTAAATCGCGACCACGATTGCTAACTGATAGAGATGCTCGCGCTATGGAGCGCCTCATGACCACCAAACCGAAGACAACACCAAAAGAGGCTGCAGTTGCCATTAACAAGCCCGTAAGTGAGTAGACAGCACGCCGAGCTCTACATACTAACAGCGGCAGTTAAGAAAAAAAAAGCCAGCACTGTCACAGAAAAATGTTGCAGCACGTCTCAAATTTTGCAAGGAGCACAACGATTGGAGCGTTGATGATTGGAAGAGGGTAATTTGGTCCGAAGAGACCAAAATAAACCGATATCAGTCCGATGGTAAGGTGTATTACTGGCACCGCTCAAATGAAAAATTGAAAAAGCATCAAGTAAAAGAAACCATGAAGCATGGAGGAGGCGGCTTGATGGTGTGGGGCTGCTTCACTTGGTGGAACATAGGTCAATTGGTTAAAATCAATGGCATTATGAAGAAAGAACAATATCTTCATATTTGGGAGTCTAATCTACCAGATTTCGTAGACGAATCTGCTTACCCAGAATATGAAGTCATTTTTCAGCAGGATGGAGACCCAAAGCACACGGCAAAAATCGTTAAGGAGTGGCTCATTAGGCAAAGTTTTAAAAAAATGCAGTGGCCTGCTCAAAGCCCAGCCCGTAACCCGATCGAAAATTTATTGGCTTTGCTGAAAAAACGACTAGCTCGGTACGGGACCGCACCGAAGGGATTGGATGAGCTTTGGTGTCGAGTTCAGACAGAGTGGAGTAATATTCCACATGAACTCATTGAAAAATTAATGGAGAGCATGCCTAAGCGTATGCTCGCCGTTATTAAAGCCAAAGGTCTGTGAACAAAATATATAAAAAAATATTAGCGTCTTTTTTATGAACGTGCAAACGTGGATACATTGCCCATTTCGATTATTTGTTTTAAAACCTAGACTGAGCTTATAAGGTATAATTTTGTTTATTATTTGTTTCACATATATATTAATAAAGAATTCAACTGCAAACATTTCACATCGATTAATGTATTTTTAAGGATTTTACAAGTATTTTAAGCCAAATTTGGTTAACATGTATCCAAATGTGCTCGCCACTGTATGTAGAAAAAGGCGTTTTCCAATAGAGATAAATTTAGTTGAACAATTTTCAATTTTAAGCTCTTTGCGGGTGGCATCAATTGTATCGCGAGGAAGATCAGTAAAGGTGATTGGGGGGACTCTCACCTTAGCTTGCTGCTCAATACTGGGTTGTTTACCGATGTCGCTGCTATCCGCAAGATCAACTAATGGCAGGAATCTGTTGGAAACGGATGACTTAGATGTGCTTCGCGCCATCTTGAATTGGTCCCTGAGGAGCGTTCCGATTGGGGATGATTCGCAACAATCAACACTCACCTCGGGGTTTATGTTACACTTAATTTATTAAATTTGAAAGATAGATAAAACAATGGAATTTATTGCTTCTGACACTCGGAAAATTAGTAACAGTAGTGGAAAGACTGATGAATTTATAGGCTCCACCTGTTTCTATGGTAAAACAAAGCTTGCCGCCTCCTGTCTATACCTCAATGCTTGCCACCATTCTATTTCGTTTCTTGAAATTGTCAGCTCATTAAAACCATTTGTATCAACTTTATTGTTGTCTGAGTATCTGGTTTGATGAGTTCTCGGACGTAACAGGGTACCATTGCCTAGGACTTTTCCCGTTTCCAAGGGTCGGTTCTGTTGAGACAATCGAATCCGTAGCTTCCATTGGGGGCTCGAAAATACGTTTTGTTTTCTCAGTGACGAACAGGTACCACGTTGCAAAACCTGAAAAGGAAAGGTGTGGAAACTCCCTTTTAACCTGCTTACGTTCGTCTTCCGAAAAAGTCACATGTGACCACCATGCGAAGCTGTTACAAAGGATTTGGTTGCAGAGCTGCATTCTGACAGTAAGAACCTGCCAGTATATTGAGTCTCTGTCAGGAAAGCAGCAAACCTAGGACTATACTAAGGTCATTTTCTACCATTGAGCTACCGCTCCTTAGGCCGCTTAGTGGAAAAATTAAATTAAAGACGCGTTGCGACCCGACTGATGAGAGTACTTTTAAATAGTAATATGTTTATTGTCACCTAATCAGCACCTGATTAGAGCCTCGGGATACCAAAAGTCCACGTTAACCGATGTTACGGGTCGACTCCTCTCCTCAGTGAGCTCGCTAGCCGACACGACGCAACTCTATTTTTTTGTTGTTTTTGCGAATGAATTAATTTGACGGTGGGTTATTGCTCATCCCGCGAACTGTTCTCCACGAAAGAAATATTATTATTAATGACGAATTATATGTTAAAAAATTATTAATCGTATTTATAACTAAGTCATGAAAAGGATGATAGGATATATATAGGAAATAGGCTGTTCTCTACGAAAGAAATATTATTTTTATTATTAATGATAAACTGTCTGTTGAAAAAAAAAAATGTTAATTGTATTTATAATTAAATCGCAATAATTATGATAGTGGTAAGAAGCACAAATGATATTAATAATCGGAACCATAACACTCGCGACGACGGAAAAGAGAAAACCTGCAATTGTCAACCGACGGTACAGTGTACAATACAGCGGCGGTACAGTGCGCCAAGACCAGCGAAGGCGAGGCGGAGTCTGGGAAACCAACAGCGATATTTCGCCAGCCAATCAAGCGCTATGGGGAAATTTTGTTTCGTTTCAACCGCCGCAGCAACAACATCGCCGCAAAAGCTCTGGTAAAGGTTTGTGGCTACACTAAGTGCGGGGTACGGAACCCGGGAATTTCCCCCTTGCGGGCGATCACCTCAGCGGGCAATCACCTTAGCGGGCATTCATCTTAGCGGACGACTGTTGGGCGAAAGGAATAAAAGCCCGACGAGCCGGAGTTGAGGCCCTCTTTTTTATCCCATCCATTGAGGAGTGCAAGAACACCGTCCGACGAGCCATTTTATCTATCGATGAGCACGAGTCGTCTGGGGGCTCCCGCCGTACTTCTTGTATTTAGAGTAAGTCCTAGTCCTAAAATTAATAATAAGTATTCAATACATTAAATAATTGAAATATTAAATAAGTTTCAATCAATAAGTAAGGAGTAGCTTGTTATTAAAATTAATAATTAATATTAAATAAATTAAATAATTTAAATATCAAAAAAATTTTAATCCAGCAACTTAATTAAGACTCTAGGTGAGAACAGCTCGCGACATTGAGCACGCGGCAGATTCATCGCGAGAGACGCGTTTGAAGGGTGGTGGTGGCAAAGCATCCACCAGAGATTGCAAGTGTCCGGCTTCCGAGGCCAGCCCATCTCCTCTAAGGGCTGGGGGTCGCTTATTGGGGTAGAGGAGTGGCGCCCATGCCCGTATCCGACAGGGCTTCCGGGACCCAAATAACCCCACCTCGGAGGTGGATTCCTTTAAGCCCTCTTGTCGGGCAATTGAACAGATTGCGAGGCGGTAATACCGACTAAAGACTTGTCATTTTTCATTAAACCGAATCATTACACTATAACTAACCATTATTTAATGTTATTATCAAACTTTTAATTGCAGCAAGTCAACGGGGATGGATTGTCGCTGGCACTTTCTGCCGATTTGGATAGTTTTAAGGCTGAAATTATACGAGAAATGACTCTCGAAATACAGAAAGCCAAACAAGAAATTATAGAAGGTAAAAATTTGTGCAATTGATAAAAGTTGCAATATCTTATTAAGCTTTTTCTTCTTATATTCACAGCTATTAAATCGGAATTCAATAGGAGGTAAGGTAAAATGTGTATTGGTACTACTACTACTGCTATTACTACTACTACTTCTACAAATAATTAAACGCGTATGGAAAAAAAACAACAAACTGAACTGAAAATACATTAAATCCAATTTTATTTGTAAGCAGACACAAGTAAAACAAGGAAACGCAACTGCATTATATAAATAATATTAATTACAAATACACTGATATATACCCGTGTATTATATAAGAAAGATATCGCTTATTATCTTTCGAGGTAATTATTATTCATTTTTTAAAGCAAAAAAAAACTAGTATTATATTTAAATAATAATATTAAAAAAAAGTGTTTAATACATTGAATTTATTATAAACAATGAAAACTACGGCGAAAGTTATTTAATTATCGAAGAACAAAATGAAACAAAAAACATGGCGTAAGGATTTAAGCTCGATATTTGACGCATCCATACACAAATACACATCCAAATAAATTTCGATATGAATCAATCCGAAGACGAATAATAAATCAGAAAATATAAATAAACTGTTACTGCATACACTACACACACACATACACCCACACATAGAAACAAATAGAAACAAAATCGACAGAAATATCGGAATAGTATTCGGCTGAAATGAAAACACAAACGAAATTTATTAAAATAAATAAATATAGGCTTTAGTAACGTTATATAAATAATTACAGTTAAAAGAATTATTGTTTATATTAATAATAACAAACTAAGAGTAAAAAAAGCATAAAAAGTGAACATTTTTAAATTAAATAAAATACCTAATAAAATTTATAAATGGAAATATTAATTTAATATTGATTAGATTTTCTATGTCTACAATTTTAAGGCAAATACAAAATATGCATAATAAAAGTGAAAATAAAGGAAGTTTTAACGGTTGACACGAGAGTAATGTTGAAGATAATTGCATATATAAGCGATTAGGAGAATTCCCCGGTAACTGAATAATCCGAACAGAACAGAACAATAGGCAAAAACGAAACGAAAACGGAAATAAAAACGTTATGTACAATTGCAGAAAAGATAAATTGAAGCTTGAGGAATTACATAAGAAATAGCTATATATAACCCCGTAATGTCCTCCATAATATCCTTCATATAAATATTGGATTTCAAATGTAACGTGAATAAATCCATTTTATTGTTTTCCTTTCTCTCGGCGCAAAGAAGGCCCAGAGAAAAGTCAGAAATCAGATTATAAAAAGAAACTTCAAATCTACTTCCAATCAACAATGCACTTTTTTTGTACTGAATTTATAGTTACGTTCCTTTTTAACTTTTGATTATTATTATGGAAATTCAACAAAAAGTATCGAATGTATAAACCTAAAAGTATGTTTAGAAACCTCAACAAGAAATTTGAAAACAAACAAACGTAAAGAAAACAAAACAAAATATCCAAATACCAAAACAAAATTGTATAACGATACTGAGACGATCGAAGAAACACTGATATGGAAAAAAAAAATCAATAAAGTTTACAAATTTTATTACTTAAATTATTGCAAAAAGTGGTTGTAGTGTATTCAATTGATGATAGATTGAATTGTTGTACTGATGACATATTTGGTAAAAAGGGATGACGCGCAGAAGGAGATAAGAATGGTTTAAATAAAAATGTGACAAAATATTGAAATGCTTCTTAATTGTATAAAATTTTTTACTGTTCGTAGATAATCATTTCTACGGCTCATTGGCTGCAATCAAAAAGCGCTTGTTGTGAATTTTCGTTTCGTAATTTTTATTTCAATTTTGAATGTCTGAGAGTTTCAGGTCCACCGGGAAATGTTGTATTTTTAGCGAGGACGCTAAAACCTGATAAAAAGACATTATTTGTAAACGTAATAACAACTTAATTTTTTAGTTTTCCTTAATCAATTGAATAAAAAATTAAAGCAAAGTAATATACTGTTTGAGTTCGCTCTCATCACGCATAATTTTGAAAAATTCCATAGACCTCAAACTACTAGCGAACATTCTAAAAAGGATTCTAAGCTATAGTTTGCTGCAAATACTTTACAGTTTGCTACAAAAATCTGAACAATAATTTGATCATCGTCATTGATGGTGTGACTGACAGGCCTTTGGAATCAACCTCTTCCAATCGTCACCGTTCTCCAGTTGTCAGTCCCATCAAATAGCGACTGTCAGTATTCATCGTGTCTTCCCATCGAATTTTCGTTCTTCCTACTGGATGTTCGCCTCACGCTCTACCCTTGAATGTCCTTTCATGCAGACCTTTCTTCCGTTATTTCTATATGGCCCGTCCATTGTGGTTTGCGTAGCTTTACGCAACTAGCTAGTGGTTCGTCAAATAATTCCTAAAAGTCAACCTTGTAATGTAGTTTTCACCGTTAACCTTCTTTCATTGGGCCGTAGAAATTCCGGAGCATTATGCGTTTAAAAGTGTCCACAGCCTTTCGTTTTCGCTCGTCAGAATTCATGTTTCACTTGAACATAATTCACTTCTTCCACTTGGCTAATACGAAGCTTGTTTTGTCTGTGCACAAATTTGAACTTTGTGAGTCTTTTGCTGTACCTATTTTTGTTTAGGTTGGTTCCAAGATACAAACGGCTTTACACACCGTTTACATTTTCAATGTTATAGTCTGCTATGATAAGGTTTTGCAGCACTGGAATATTCTGCCTCGCTTGAGTCATGATTTTAGTTTTAACTGGCTTCTTTTGCAAATAATTTGATTAGTTGTACCTTAAGGGGGACTTTGCCCTTGGAGTGCCATATTTCAGGTGTTTACATTTTATTTATTTAAAAAAATTTTTATTTAAAAAAAAAACAAAATGGCGGCCGTTGCAGCTCCGCGAAAACAGGTCCTCAAATCGCGGAAGGTAAACGGCTGACATCACTGCCCCTCTTTGTTGATTTGAAACACAAATTCAAAGTATATTATCAATCTGTGACCCTTTGGTCATGGAATGACGGATGGGTTTTCCGTTTAGTACAAATTTCAGAAAATGGCGGCAAGTAAAAAAAAATCGAATTTTCGCGTTTTTTTTCGCATAAAAAGATAAATAATAAATGCAAAAATGTATCTATCGAAAAAACGATCCGTCATTCCGTGAAGACATATTTTTTGAGTATGCTCTCCAAATTTCAGGTTGATATGTTATTTACAGCGGTCAGGAGAATGTCAGCCATTTTTAAAAACGTGTTTTCGAAAAAAACGCGTTTAAAGTTTTGTAATGTGTTTACACAAATGTGTTTATACTTACCGCTAATCAGCAGTGCCTGATCCATAGGAGCATCCCTCCTCTTGTTCTAGCTGCTCATGTTGAGCCGCTAACATCTCCCGCTGCTCAATCCGGGCCTTTTTTGCTGCGTCGGTCACCTGCTTCTCCGCGCGCTCGATCCTTGCTTTGTCCCGTGAATGGACCCAGCTCTCTGCGAATGTGCCAATTCGGACACCCATGACATCCATGGCAATTAACAATGATTCCTCTCCTTCGTTGAAGATAATCACTGCTAATCCCGTGGCAATATTGGCCACATCTGCGCCGTAATGAATATGTTTGGGCGCAAGCATCCAAATCATATTATTAAGTGACTCATTACTGTTTTGAGTATGAGCACCCAAACATCTTTCGAGCAAATCGTCCGACGACGAGTCTTTGTAAATTGGCTCGATGGCCTTCAGAACAGTGTCACTAAGAGGAGCCTTGTGCTTATATAAAGACAAAGTATCCGACGCTTCAGCTTTACGCCACGTACACCAGCTGTTTTCTCCTGGTGGACACTTCTCATGCTGGGGTTTTTTATCCGTGGAGCTCCTGTGGTAATATGTGGCCCATATCGCGTCCTTCATGGCTTGTACAGAATGTGAATTTCGGCGGATAGCAAGGCCATAGTATCTGCCCCTTTTCCTCCGAGTCCCTTGGTTCCTTTTTTCATATTTCTCAATCTCGTTCCCATTCTTTTTTCGACGTGACCAATACATTCTTTTTTTTTTTGACAATAACGTCATCATAGGGATTGGCTTCAAGCAATCCCTTAAACGTTTTACTATCACCATCTCCGACGTAAGTGACGTACTTGACTCCGTGCAGTTCTACCAATCGGAGAAACATTTCGATGATTCCGTCGGTTTCCATCTTTCCTGCGGAACCGACGTGGTTTACGGTGCAAGTTTCCATGTGTGTTTCCTTCTATTCATCGTAACCAGCAGGATCTTCATCTTTTTTTTTCTCCCAAAAGCTGCAAGATTGGCAAAACTACGATTTGACCATGGCGTCGACTTTTTTCGTGTGGTATCCAATGAGACTAGTCACGCCAATGAGAGATGAAAACCCTCTCTTTTTCCACGTGCCATCTCCTGAAACGGTGAAGTGATCTTCCTGTATTCCTCGAGAAACGTTTTCTTTCTTCTCCTCTGCTACAGCTTTCTTCAGAACCATGTCGTAAACCGATTTCGTCGCGATTCGTATATTTTCTACACAAGCGTAACATATTGTGGTCGTCATCGAGAGCACGCTGACGGTGTCAACTTCAAACGCGTTTAAAATATCGTAAACGTTCGAATTCCGGGAAACGCTTCGACAGATTTATTTCTACTTACATGTAGATTAAGAATTCGTAATAAAAAAAATTGATTTTTTGAAAATTTCAAGGACAAAGTCTCCCTTAATGTTGACATCATGAGCATGCTATCCCCGATGTGTGGACTTGGACCAGAACTTTCGGGTGTTGTCTTTCTGATGACGTAATCCAGCGCAATGTTAATGAACGTTGGGGCAAGTCAATCCCTTTCCCGTCCGTTAGTTAGTACTCCGTTTACTTGAAACTTGGTTAAAAGTCGTACATTGGCCATGCCAACTAGGTTTGTCTGGATACTAACATCAAGCACTATTTTCAACGGCGCAATCCTGCTGATACTATCGTATCCGTGTCAACTCTTTGTAAGTTTTGAGCGAGAATACGTCGATGTTGTATCGGCAGCAGTTTTGGGCACCTGCTTAACTGGGACCTAATTGAAGACCGTCCCCTCGAAAGTCTCCTTGATAGATTCTAATAATGCTTTCATAGTACGGCTTCAAATTTCTAATAGTAATCTATATATTGTGCACAGTAACACCTTGCCTCTATACTTTTTAATACATTAGTATGTTTATATCACTTATAAGTTCTAAGTGAAAATAGATAAATTGATTTACCAAGAACTTCATGAATTGACATTAGTATGCGTTTACGCTGGAATTGAAGTTTATGTGTCCAATGAGCCTGGCATAAACGTTTGTAGACCTGACGACTATTAGATCGCTACGTGAACTGGCTTAGGAAGCTCTAATCCAAATGTCACGTATTTTCCAATAAGTAGTAGGTCGAATCTGCGTGCTCTTTGTATGTCTTCTGGCTGAGGAAAAACTAATCCTGGAGTTACTGCAAGCCGCCTTTTCCTTCTGATCTTCTAAATAGGACTAACGAAGTGAAACGCTCGCTGTCTCATTGTACCCTAACTTTTATTGTACAAATGATATCTTTATATACTAACTTACCCTAAAGAATTCTCCTTGTGTGGGATTTATGTGACTAATAAACACATAACATTTCTACATTTTTATTGCACATACATATTACAATGACATCAAGTTGGCTGCGATTTTAGTGTATTGCGTTGGTACAAGGCAGCGCAAATGGTATGACATATTGAAGTACAAATACAGTACTTTGATTTATGGAGTCATTTTCGTTTTGTACTTCATATTGATCGCAAAAACAAAAAGAAAAAGTGAACATGGAAGTGAATCAAAAACGGCTACTTTTACTATACGAATTGAAATCAGAGCACAACACAACGAAAGCAACGAGGAATATCAACAGCGCATTTGGGCCTGATAAAGTTAGCAAACGAACCACTCGGCGGTGGTTCGAAAAATTTCGATCCGGAGATATGGATCTTGGAAGTTATCCAGGATGACACCAATGACAATCGGTCGATAACGACCAGCTGCATGCATTAGTGGAGTCTGACCCCCGCTAGACCATAGGGGGTCTTGCTGAGAAATTAGACAGTTTTTCGACAGAAAGAGAATTCGACAGTTTGCCGCCACTTGGAACAACTTGGAAAAGTGAAGAAGCTTGACAAATGGATTCCGCAAGATCTTACGAGCAAAAAATGACGAGTCGAATGGAGATTTCAATTTCTCAAAAAGGAACCGTTCGTGCACCGGATTGTGACCTACGATGAAAAGTGGATTTTATACGATAATCGTCGCCCATCGGCCAATTGGCTAGATGCTGACGAAGCGCCATGACACATGCCGAAACCAAGCCTTCATCCAAAGAAAATAATGGAAACTGTTTGGTGGTCTGTAGCGGGGTAGATCCACTATGCGTTTCTGTAACCTAGCGAAACCATCAATGCTGAGAAAAACTGTCCACAACTCGATGAAATGCATCAGAAATTGATAGCCCAATGATCTAGGCTTGTCAACAGGGGTGGAATGATACTGCTTCATGATAACAGACGACCTCATGTATCGAGAACAACGGCCCAAAATTTAAACGAGTTGTGCTATGAGACTTTTCCTCACCCTCCATATTCACCAGACCTCACACCAACAAATTACCATTTTTTTTTAACATTTGGATCACTTTTTGACAGGAGAAAGATTTAATAGTAAAGCTGCTGTCAAAAATGCCTTTGGGGATTGTTACGGGTTAAGGATAGTTTTATTGTTTCAGCGTAGACAATGCATTCAATTTTTGAATGCATTGGTAATTACGGATATGTTTATTGGTTTAGTTGGGGCAATGCATTCAGTGTCGGAATGCATTGTTTAATACGGTTCAAAGATATGTTATTGTGTTAGCATAGGCAATGCATTCAGTACATTGTTAAATAGGAAACGTAAAAATAAAATTGATGGTTTGTGGTAAACTGCAAGAATGTAGAAATTTTATGATTTTATCAGGCGCAGGAAATCCCACACAAGGAGAATTCTTTAGGTTAAGTTAGTATATAAGGAAATTAGTTATATAATAAAGTTCAGAGTAAGACTAGAATTCAACAATTCCGGTATAAACAGGGAGTTTTTTCGAACCAGAAACTCGGACTTCTGCAAGACTGAAATAAATGTACTTGTGTCTCGTTGGGAAACAAACGTTCCACCTATTGGTACCTATTTTGATTAAATAAATTGTCTTTATAAAAAGTTACAGCTGTTTAAAAATATATTACTAAATCGGCCATTTCATCTGGAGCAACCTAATATGTTAGTTGCATTTTACCAAAACAAATCAATGTTATTTCTATGCGTTTTTTACGCATAGAATCAGTACCGTCTTTACCATAAGGGCACACGGGGCCCGTGCCCAGGGCCCCCAATCTCAGGGGGGCCGCGAAGGACCGACAGTTTCTCTCACACATTTATTCTCAGAACATTTTTGTCGGGTACATTACACTTTTTTCACAAATCAGTAATCTTATCAGAAGGTATTTACAAGGCATATACTACGCCATTATATCGATGACTGCGCCTATTCCTACTGTACTAATTAATAATATTTCCGAACGTGTCCTACCTAATTTACTAAGTACACCATCTGGCGATCACTCACGCAATCCCTCCGATTCCTAAGTCAAGCTGCACCGTCTAAACAAGGCCTAACATAAATGTCGACATTGTCTATGGTTGGGGGAATCCCCGAATGATGTATTAAACTATCAGTCCGATAATAGTGAGTGGCGTTATTTTGTTTCGTTTGATATCTAAAATTGAGTAAGATAAACAGAGGTTTCGATTTGTTCGTTTAAACATTATTTCATTTTGAGCTATAATTTCATTATAGCTCAAAAAGAAATAACGGAAAAACTTCCAAAGTTTACTTCGTTTTTTACGGTTGAAGAAACAAATAAGCCGAAGTATTATTCATTCGCATGACCGCAAGACAAAAGTACCTCTGAATGTCACCAGGAAAAAGAGGTTACCTGTGACGAAAATGACAAACACACTTCAGAAGCTGAACCATCGACTTCAAGCTACTGTGAATTAATAACTGCAAGCTTAGAGAATGTATCAGTGTCTCCCGACCCTGGTACTTACTGTGACGACATTTTACCGGAAGAAGTCCGTGATATTTGGATTCGAGAAGGGCCAGAGTTTTTCCAAAATAAAAATAGTGACTTCTCTGAAACTTGTACAAGTTTTCCAGATGCAAATGGTAAAACGAAAACTAGATACTTGACTAAAAATACTTTTATTCGTAAATTGACGAACGGTGAGTCTTTAGAAAGAAAATGGTTCCTTTATTCACCAGCAAAGAAATCTGTATACTGTTATTGCAGCCGTCTATTTAATACCACTACTGGTACTGGACATAACTTAAGTTCTCCTGATGGATGTAAAGATTGGAAGCATATAAGTAACTTATTGATAGAGCATGAGAACAGTTTACAGCACAGGGAATTTATGATGAATTATGTTGCAAGAATGAAAACTACTGGACGAATTGATACTGAGTTGCTGTCCCAATATAATACAGAAATTAACTATTGGAAGAATGTGCTCAGGAGAATTGTTGCAGTCGTGAAATTTCTGGCTTCAAGAGGTCTTGCTTTTCGTGGTGATAATGAGACATTAGGATCGCAAAATAAAACAATAATGAATTTGATCCTTTTCTTGCTGATCACATACAAAACTACGGAAATCGTGGAAAAGGAAGTATTTATCGGCAAGTATTTGTAATGAATTTATTAATTTAATGGGACAGCAAGTTTTGAAAACCATTGTCAACAACTCTTTTAGCGTCGATTCTACGCCCGATCTGTCTCACGTTGATCAACTGACTTTCATAGTTAGATACGTAAAAGACGGACAGCCTATTGAGAGATTTTTCCAATTTTTGCCTATGAATGAACATAATGCGCAACATATAGCAGATACCATTTGAAACTTTTTTGAAAGCCTTGACTATAAAAGATTGTCGCGGACAGAACTACGACAATGCATCAAATATGTCTGGAAAGTACTCTGGTGTTCAGTCAAGAATAAAAGAAGTTTGCGAATTTGCGATTTACGTTCCATGTGCAGCACATTCGCTAAATTTAGTGGGTGTACAGGCTGTTGAGTGTGTTACTGAAGCAGTAACATTTTTTCAACTTGTACAAAAATTGTTCAATTTTTTCTCGGCTTCGACAAAACGATGGAAAATTTTGACAGATCATTTAGGTGCAAATAGAGTCCTGAAGTCTCTTTCGGAAACTAGGTGGTCTGCACGCGCTAATGCTATTAATGCTTTGCAAAATGGTAATTTATATATTTCTGAAGCATTGTCTTCTATCGCGAGTGACATCAATCAACCAGGAGACACTAGAAAGAAAGCCCAAAGCCTAGCAAAAAAAAATGGGAAAATTCGAGACTGCTCTTCTAACGGAAATATGGAATGATCTTTTGGGAGTTATGAATAAAACAAGTCTAAGTTTACAGAATAGCACTATGACTATGGACGTTGTAACGAAACTCTACGAATCTCTAATCAGTTATGTCAATACCGCACGCAATAATTTGGATCAGTACGAAACGGCTGCTAAAGAAAAAAATCCATATGCTGACTACAAAGATACATTTGAAAGAAAAAAATTTCGCAGCACACGCATCACTTTTTTTGAAGGATCATCAGAGACTGCACAGTTGTGAGGCAAGGAAAAGTTTCGTGTAGATACTTTCATTCCCATAATTGACACATTAAGAACGCATTTAAAAAAAACGTTCGGCAGCATACCAAGAAATTGATAGTCGATTAAGTTTTCTTTGTCAGTTAAGGGGTCTGTCTAGTAACTCACTTTTGAAAAATCGTTTTTTTTTACTTTTTTCGAAATTAAATATATTAAGAAATATTGTGTGAAAATTTTAGAACGATCCGAGAACTCTAACATTATTTTTGAACGCTTCAAAGGTAGGTACCTGTAGCGCGCTGACCGCGAATTTCCTTGCGCGTCGTCCCAGCCGCTTACCTGCTATTGTTTTCTCTCGCAGCTGCTCTCTTTCAGAATCCTCTTGTATAAATGTATATATATTATATGTCGGTATCCTAAAGGTCGTGTATATTTCGTTGTTTTGATCTACTAAATGTATATACCTGCTTTTGGAGCGAAAAGAGGCAGTTCTGTTTGTAAATTCGTTAGAGCAACATCTCTCTACGTGAAATTGTCGTATTTTTGCAATGGATAAAAAAGGCAAACATCAAACTAAATCCTGGCGACGTGCAGGAAGTAAGACAAAAAAGCGTAGTTTACGTGGAGATCGGAGCAGGAGTAATACAAGTGCATCAGCAAAAAAGCTAAAAGAGTCGAAGGACGACAGTTTTGATGTACGTGTAAAAAAAGATACAGGCTACAGTACTATACCGTTTTTTTTTCGTGTTTAGCCTTCTAGAACAATATTTATCGTGTAAAGTGTAAAGGTGATGTGTCTTTTTCGAAATTTGGACAGAAAGGTTTTGGTTTTAAGATACATCTTGAATGTAAGTGCGGAGAAAAATTGATCGATTCATGCTCGATGATAAATAATGGTTTTGAAATAAATCGTCGGTTTGTGTTTGTGTTTCGATTACTTGGTGTAGGACTGCAAGGTTTAAATTTATTTTGTGGACTTTTGGAAACGGGCCCAGGATTAAATAAAGCCGCTTATTATTCAATTGTCGAAACCATTAAAACTGCCGTAAAAGCCGTATTCGATGTAGTCAGACGGAAAGCTATCGATGAAGAAAAAAAGTTGAATGCTGAAGCAGGAAATGGCGAAGATTTAACAGTTTCGGGAGATGGTTCCTGGGCAAAAAGAGGCTTCAATTCTCTTATTGGCCTTGTAACTTTAAACGGCAAGTATAGTAAAAAAGTTCTTGATGCAGTTGTGTTGTCTAGCTACTGTAAAGCGTGCGAATTCTGGAAAAAGAAGAAAGATGATATTGGTTTTGCTGCTTGGTATAAAAAACACAAGGAAAATTGTGACGCTAATCATGAAGGTAGCTCCGGTAAAATGGAGGTCAATGGAATTGTAAAAATGTTCATGAGATCACTGGCAAAGTACGCAGTCCGCTACGGTTTTTATATTGGTGATGGGGACTCCAAAACTTTCAAAATGCTGCTTGAACCATTTCCGTATGGAGAAAACGTTACGGTAAAAAAATTAGAATGCGTGTTGCACGTAGCAAAAAGAATATTCAAGCGTGCTAGCGAAGCAAAAAAACCCTTACACAACGAAGAAAAGCCGAAACTGCTAAAAGGAAAGCCGAGGAAAAACAGACTGAGAAGGTCGAAAAAACTTCTTCGAAAAAAAACCGCTGCCAAGAAGAGGAAAACTGACAGTGTTCCTAAAGTTAAAACTGTTGATTTGACGATCAAGCTAATGAAGCTAATCAAGCTAATTGAATAAAATTCATAGGGGACATAGCCATTGTCATACCAAACCTAAAGCACTTTGATTTTTTAGTTTCAGACAACACAGCTCCGAGATTTTATCAACAAGGCGGACCTACCTACTTTTCGAGGTGTTGCGTTTGGCTGACGTTTTTGGTCATAATACACGTATAAAATAAAAGAAAATTTTTTTTATGTATTTCAAGAGTGTATTTACTAAGCCTAATAACTTTTATATCATTACCTTTATCCAGTATCCCAAGAAATAATCACGAAAATCGCGTTTTTTTCGGCGCGAGCTACTAGACAGACCCCTTAACAACAATCGAATCTGATGAGTTGACCAAAAAATGCAAAGAATTTGCAGAATTTTATCATGAAGACATTAATGCAGATGAGCTCAAAACAGAATGTTTTCATTTAAGCCAATATTTAAAAAACATAGCAAAGCAATCAGTGGATTTAAATATCTCAACCTGACATAACCTAATAAAATCGGATAAATTGGAAGAAACTTTCCCAAACGTAGAAATTGCTACAAGAATATTCCTTTGCCTAATGGTTACCAATTGTAGTGGAGAGCGGTCATTTTCACAGCTTAAGAGAATAAAAAACGAATTGCGAACAACAATGTTACAAGAACGACTGAGTAATTTGTCAATTATGTGCATAGAAAGTGATATCCTTCAAAAAATTGACTTTAAGGATATAATAGAAGATTTTGCTCAACAGAAATCCCGAAAGAAACCGTTATCGTAATCGTCACCAAAAAATCAGCAGCATTCCAATATCATTAATGACATATTATATCATACTATATTTGATTACCTATAATAAATGTTCATACTCATACTTATTAGTAAAAAAATGTTATTATAATTCGCTTTTTTACTTTCCAAAAGGGCCCCAAATTCTTGTGTGCCCCAGGGCCCCAGCCTAGTTTAAGACGGCCCTGCATAGAATCCCCTCCTTTAATCCCAATTACCAATGCCAATTTAAACACCGAATGCATTGCCTATGCTAAAACAATAAACGTATCCTTAAACTCTAATTCATTGTCCACACCATGAGGAATAACACGTTATCCTAAATAAACAACTACATATAACACATCGTTAAATAATGAGTGTGACTGACACATAGATCGCGGCACTAATACCAAATCAATATTTTTTTTCGACAGTGTGAACCTTTTTAGGCTTACTGTCAAAATTATATGTCAATCCAACCATTAGTTTACAAGTTACAGAGCTTTAAGTGACGCTACTTTTGAGTTTTCAAAAAAAATGAATTCAAAGCAATTCCGTGTGCTGATTTATCATTGTTTTTTAATGAAAAAAAAATACTGTTCAATGCCAGGAATGGCTTGAAAAACATTATTCGGACTCTGCTCCATCAAAAAGAACCATTTGTTATTGGTATGCCGAATTCAAACGTGGTCGTACAGACACCGATGACATTCTATCTACTGGACGGCCAAATGACGCTGTTTTTCCGGAAAATGTTGAAAAAACACTGAAAATCATTATGTCCGACCGTAAAATGAAAGTGAAGGAGATTGCTGACATTCTAAAGATATCAGCAGGCAGTGTACACACCATAATACACGAACATTTGGGTATGAAAAAGTTGTTTTCCAAATGGGTGCCGCGTTTGCTCACTGTTGAACAAAAACAACAACGAATTGATGATTCAGAGCGCTGTTTGGAGCTGTTTAACCGTAATAAAAAGGATTTTTTGCGTCGATATGTGACCATGGATGAAACCTGGGTCCATGACTACACTTCAGAGTTAAAACGGCAGTCATCTGAGTGGACTGGACCCGGCGAAAGCCGTCCGAAGCGACCAAAAACGTAACAATCGGCTGGAAAGGTTATGGCCTCTGTATTCTGGGATACACATGGTATATTGTTCATTGACTATTTGGAAAAGGGAAAAACAATCAACAGCGACTATTACTGTGCATTATTGGACCGATTGAAGGATGAAATCGCACTGAAACGGCCCCATATAAAGAAGAAAAAAATCCTCTTTCATCAAGACAATGCACCGTGTTGAATTGCACTTCGAATTGCTTCCGCACCCACCGTATAGTCCAGATCTGGCCCCCAGCGACTACTGGCTCTTCGCAGACCTCAAAAATATGCTCCGTGGTAAGAGATTTGGCTCAAATGATGAAGTAATCGCCGAAACTGAAGTCAAAATAGGAAAAATCGTTCTATAAACATGGTATAGAAAAGTTGGAAAATCGTTGGAATGATTGTATCTCCCTAAAAGGGGACTATGTTGATGAATAAAAACGAATTTTGGCAAAAAAAATGTGTTTTAATTAGTTAGTCACACACATTATTGAACGATGTGTTATCTTTACTAAATATCTATACTAAACAGTATGTTTGCCTTCTTTATGCCCTGGATAATAGTAATTTTTCGCCAGTTTCTTGCTAACTGCTCCTCTAATCATCTTTTACAAACCAAGCGGTGATAAAGGGTATTTAGACGGGGGCCTCCTCTCTGGAGCAGTTCTACTAGGATTCTTTTCACAATAGGAGTCTTATTGTTTCTGAAATCGAGTATTTGTGCTTATACTTCATACCTGGTTGGAGGGGAGACTATGAGCTGTTTGTCACGCTCAGAAACGTGCACAGCTTCAATTATTTTTGGAGGATCAGTGAAATGGGTTATCTATGATTAATCTTTGATCGCTTAGTTCTCTCCCCGGCTGTTCTCTCAGTTGGTTGATAGGGGCATGCGCCGATCTTAGTTGATATAGCGTCATGTTTTAATTTAGCCTTTCGGGTTTTGCGTGGTTGCGTTGTCAGCTGCCCTTTTTTCGGCACACTTTCTTAACTTCTCGTCGTAAGGTGGCCTTGTGGTCTTCTTTGGCACGGGTTGGCTGTCGTTTGTAGTCTTTATATTCGAGATTACTTTTGCCCACCGCTTACATGCACTCGGCGTCGTATTAATCGTTTTCTTTGGTTGTTGCGCTCAAAATTATTTAAACTCTCAAGTCTTTGGCAGTTTTCGTTACTGTCTCTCGCGGTTCTTCACAGGGGTTAAATAATACGTTGATACGTTTCCCTATCAAGACATGTATGTAGATGTAACACAGCTTTCCTCGAACCTATGGAGCTATTATTCTGGTGTAATGGTTCTTTCTTGTTTGAAAGTCTTGAAGATGCGGCATCGGCAGTTCTAATCGCAGACAGCCCCGCGTAAAGAAACTACGCCGGGAATGCCGATGGCCATTTGCTTTTGTATTAGAACATGGTCGACTTGATTGGTCGACACATTCTAGTGTAAATGTATCGGTGCGGGAACTGTGTTGAACTGACTGTAAAGTTGCTGCTATCTAGCATTGGCTATTGTCGTTGGTATCTGCATGAAAGCTGTTCCTTTACAGTTGACCCTCTCATTGTCATTTCTCCGGCGACTATTGCATTGCAGTCTATCGGGAAAATTTCAATGTTGTTTGATGGCAAAGCATCTACCGTCCGTTCTATGGTGCTATAAAATCGTCCTTGATCGTCGATCGTTCCATGTCTTGAATACGCGCGTGGCAGTTGACCAGCTAGACATTAAACAACTTTTTCCCAATATGAATTGTATAGATCTTTTCGCAATGCGCTTAAAATTAGTTGCAATTTTTTCGGAAACGTAGTCCACGATTATATTTGTCCCACGATCACTCCGAACTCATGACTTCCTTGCGATTTTCCGCTTTGAAATGAAGCGTTGTCGATACTACCAGTTAGATTCTCTTCCATTACACTGGCTTGGGACAGTCAACATGGACGCACCGAGGAACATCCGCTAGGCGGAGTTGCTCTTTCTCACAGATTGCTTAAACCTAGGCAACCAACCTTCGCCGGTTCGTCGACTATAGGTCATGAAATCCGTTGTCTCTCTGTGGCTGTCTGAGCTACGACTTAGTCTCTTCACACTTTGGTGGGTGCCGTTACCACGTACCGAAGATTGTAAGGAAGGGCGATCAGTCCCGTGTGTCTGTAGCAATAATATAAGAGTTTTTCTCTCTTTTGAAACACGGATTGGGAGATGCTCATGACAGATTACTGTTAAGTCCTGACACTGAGAAGAGCCTATCCTAGCTGAAACGTAGTGGTTGTAGTTTCGAAGGTTTGAAAGTATGTTGAGCACTAGCCTGTGGGATTCGAGAATCCAGATAGTTTAAACAATGCTGGGACCCATGACTGAAACTTGTTTCAGATCATGGGGTTGGTGATTTAATATTGTTTCAGCCCCGTCTGTGGAGGCCGTGAAATTAAGCTTTGCCAGCAGTTATTCACGTTAAACACTGCGACTTTGTGTCTCTTTCCGGTGCATGTGATAATTATTGCAACGGTTGTTGCTCACTTTGTATTCGTCGAGGGCTTTAAGTAGGCGTAAGAACATTATGTTTCGACATACTACAATGATTCTCGATGTTTCGACCTAGGGTTAGGGTTGGCGTTTATTTCTTAGCAACATATGGATTTTCTAGGTTCATCATGTTTACTATAGGAAGTAAGTGCTTCAGTGCTTCGGAAATGCTATGACACAATGGAAGGGAAGATAATGTGTAGCAGAATAATTTTGAAAGTGACTACCAGTTAGAAGAGTTGTTTGATGATGAAGAGGTACAAAGTAGAGTTACAATTGTTTTGAATCATAATGTGATGGAACCATAAGTTTTTTCTATTTAGCATGAAATTTTTGCAAGTATTGGTCCCAGTATATTAGTCGATTTAAACATAACTCATAATCCCATATCACCCTTGATGTAAAAGAGGTTCCCATCTTCTTTCGTTTCATATTCGAAACATTCACATCTTGCAGCTGCTCTGTAAACTGGATCCACGCAAAAACCTGTAAAATGCAACAAACTAGGCTTACACGCCTTCTATCTTACAAAACGAGTTAATACTCTTTCTCACATCATCATAATCCACGGCGCGACATCCCAAACCGACAAAAAAGACCAAGGCAGTGTCAAGTGGCAGCGAGACATGAATCATGGTTCTCAACCTTTGTAAATGAAATGGAGTTCATTACTTCAAGCAGTAATCGCACTCAATTTTACTTCTTTGTTAACCTGCTTTGAGATCATACCACCGTGAAGACAGGACTACCGTGGAATGAATTGCACTTGACCGGCAGTGATGTGTATGCATATGTAACATTCATAGTAGCGGTGCGCCGATGGCGTTGCGACATTCTTCTTCCGCTTGTTGATCGCGCTGACTCCTTCCGCCTTCCAGAACTTTGAGAACATCCAGACTAGCATTATCAGTGCATAAGGACGGAAGTGAAAGACCATCTGCAGCATTTCAATTGGATCAAATCTCGCCTAGGAGTTTTTCTTGCGTTTAAACAAGACCTCTTGTCTGACTTTGCAAATGCTGGCGAATATCAAAAAGGGATTAGAAGGGGGGGGGGGGGACGAAAGATCACTGGCCTTCGCCAATGAATAAGCCTCAAAAACGTTTGGTCGGTTCTGTTTACAAAGACAGTACGACACTGGTTTTATTCCAAAGTTGGCGGACGCGATCAAATTCGAGCAAATTTTAGGGTGAGATATCTGGAAAACGATTTTCCGAAATGGGCTGCAGAGCCTACACGACGGAAATACTGAGTTATGTTCCAGATAAAGGTATTTATTTGTAATAAGAACATTGTAAAAAAAAAAATATTTTTCAGCATTTATTGAACTAATTCACACATTTTACACAATTGATACAGTTTACAAATATCTCATTATTTTTAATTTCTTTCCTTTATTATTATTATTATTTTGATTACTAATTTAGTTTGTTTATTTTTTCAGATTTAAATATATTATTGTCTAATAACAGATTTAAATTGAACACATTTCTGCTTAGAGGAAGGTCAGTAGCAACATGCGCTTCTTTGGTTGTAACAACAGGACTGGCATCCCTTTGTTTGGAGTGGTAAACATGGTTGGCATGTCTTTTGACATGGATCTGGTGGTCTGAAATGAATGAACAATTTCAAAAGTTCTTTAAAAACAAAGTTCTAATGAAATCCCTACCTTGGACATTTAGAAAGATATTGATCAATTTGCTCCAGTCGTATACGCATCCAGTCTGAATCATTTGGTTCTCTTTTCGTTACTTAACATAATAAAATGAATAGTTATATCTGTTAGATCAATATATTTTGTAGGTTGTTCGAATTTATTTATTATTTATTTTATTATTTATTCAAAACTATGTTTCAAATTTTGTTTCAAATGGTGTAGATTGGATCCATTTTGCATATGACAGGAATGGACCCATGGAAGTTGGAAGTTATGTGTTTTTCAAAATATTGTTTAACTTCCAAACTACGATTGGAATGTTAAAGTGTTATTGTTGAGTATTCTCTAGAGAGCTTTCATAGAGAGAGCTTTGAAAGAGCTTTCACGTCTCCCTTGCTTCCATATGTGGCTACAAAGTTTAGTTTGCAAAAAAAACAACAAAAAGACCGTTTATAAAAAGTTGAGTTAGAAATTATGGCCATGTACCGACAACCCGTTATTCTCACAAGAATGTAATTAATATACTCTGTTTTTTTCTAATTTTTTTTTCTAATTCTAAAAAAATAACATTTTTTTCTAATCATATGTTTTGTGAACGAGTACTACTTTTAACAGATTGAGAGTTTGTTTCATTTCAAGCTATTAGTCTTAAAGATAGAAGGAGATAGACGACCACTTGTCAAACGTCATCTGCTGTCATGAAAATCAGAAAAAATCTTGATAATTTCTCGTTTTGGACCTGTGAACTTGCCTGTAAGATCTTGTAATTAAACTGCCCTGGATTTTTTCTAGATAACATACGTCGCGTCATTGGCAAGATACGACCAAAATTATTGGTTAGAGTAGTCGAAAATTGAACCGCTCATTTGGACTCCCTATGCGCCAGGCGTCGCGCTTGCATGTACAAGTAAAAATCACAAAGAAATATCTTTCCAACAAAAACAATTTAATGGCAATCAAAACAATTTATTTGTATTTTGTTTCATTCGAAAGTCCTGTACCTTATTAAAAGACCCTTTAATTCTGAAGTCTTCCTGTTTTCACTTGATGTCAGACAGGGTTTCAGTTTCGTTAGACGGGTAGATCTTGTCTTGAAGCAATGGGAAACCTCTAAGCACAAGAACATAAGATGTGAATGCTGAGAAACTACTTGAAAGACTAAAGCCTTTTGGGTGACATATGTGCGAATACGCAAAGAACCGTAGATGCGTTTGGCGTTACCTTAAGGCTACCTTAAGGCTAAAAAATCATGTTTATTATTTTGACAAAGAAGTGAGTAGAGTTAAAACTGCCAGTATGGCATACTTGACTTGCGGATAGACTCGATGTGAGTTCCTCCCAGCGACTCACAAATCGGCATTGGGTGCATCAGTTCTTAGTTGCAGCTAAGTCAAACATTAAAGCTAATGAACATTGGACGTTCTGCAGATATATAACGTTGCTGGGAAGAATATCTTGTGTTATTGTACTGTTCAAAATGATAAGACTATGATCTCAACAGGGATTTAACACGTAAGCCTATCGCTTGTACGTATTGCTGGTGATAAGGTATCCATGAGTACACTGAAGAGTGTCTGGGTCCTTCATGTTGGTGATTGTAAGTGTGATACCCATTATACCCCTAGAGAGCTAAGGAAAATCTACTTTCATAACAACAAGCAAAATAGGAAGCCTATTGCTGCTGGGGAGTGATCCAGCACACTGAAGAACTGGAATGCATCATGTGTGAACAAAAAGTACAGGCAATGAATGGCAGGTTTTATTAAACATTTCTCGGTTCAACCAAAAGGATAGCTAGACTTTTTTCAACTTATGCAGTTTCTGAGCTGACATAGATGCTGTCAGTCTTTCCTTCATTCGATTCGTACCTAATCAACACGATGCTTCACTACTTTTAATGCAGGATTTGCGGTGGATAACGTAAATTTTTTAAAGAATTATTAAGGTCTCAACACAAGGCTTCTGGGCTACTTAAGAACCACTTCTGATGTGAACTTGTGAATTCAGCCTTGAACCGCTTAACTGACGACTTAAAACTAGATCTCCTTTTTTCTATACTTTCTAAAAGCATTCTTTTCTTGCAATGGTACTCAAACTTGACTCCTACTCTAACCTCGGAATAATACGATTTCTGGAACTCTGTAAAATAGGAGTTAGTACCGGCGAAGAACATTTCATTCGTAGTGAATGCTTCCTTCTGACCCAATTCTTCATGTTTGCGAACCAAAAGGGAGTTGCGCGGGATCTAGAGAGCAAGAAGTGAGGTCTGAGAATGGACTTCTAGGAAGAGAGGTCTAAGGAGTCTAGGAAATATAGGGGATGCAACACCATTTCGTAGTTCGATTCAACTAATCAGGCAGAGATGATTCGTGATAAATAAGCTGGGGCATTATTTTTGTGGATGACCACTTTTCCCCGCTTAAAACACGGCCGTTTTATTTTCAATGGCCAATAAATCACTAAAGCCCTACCCAGTGATCCTTCTTTTCCATGGCAAAATGTTGATGTGGATACCATCGTGCGACTCCGCAAAAACGGTTGCCACAACCACCTCGACCAATAAGATTATTGTGCCTTGTTTTGAGCTGATTCGCCTAGGAAAGTTTATTGCACCGATTGCTTCCAGGGTTATTTAATGAATCCATGTCTCGTCTACGCCCCTAGATCGGAGTTATAAACTCCGTTAGAATACGTGTCAAAGTGGCCAAGTATTCCTTCGAAGCCGTCTCACAATTTTGCTTGCGGCCTACAGCAAGTATTGTACTGAAAACTTCCTCATGGGCAAATGTTCGTGCACGATCTTTTTTGGCAGGTTCTCGACATTTACTGCGTGGTTCATCCCAAGTGCTCGTACAGCCATGTTTGACTTTGATCATTCAAAAATTACATGCTATAAATGAAGATGTAGTAGTATGAACTTTCTATAAAATATCACGTATATCCTTCACTGTTTTCCGTACATCTAAAAATGCTTAATAACTGCACTATATTCGTTTCCTTTTCCATTCTTGCAAAAGTTCTCAACTCACTTCACCAAAATGTCTAATAAACAAGAACTATATGACACATCTGTCTGAAAATATGACAGCTTTTCCAGATGGCATGGTGTTACCAACGTACGCCATATGTTGCACATTCCGCAAATTTGCAATCTCCCTTCATATGAGAGTACATTTTTTTGTTAGTAGGACTATTCAGTAGGGAGTAGGACTATTAAACTATGATATCATTTACTATTTAATTTTATATCAATTTGGGGATGGCAGTTAGATTGCACAATAATGCACGGTAGGTGTGCCAGTATGAGTTTCTTTGCGATCGAGTATGCGATGCAGAAGAACGTTCAAGGATGTAAATAACGCAAGAACTTCAAATTTTATTTGTTATGTTTCAAATATTTCCCTGTTTTTCTAAAAGTTATTAAAAGGGATTTTATTTTAGGTACTCCAGGAAAAAAATTTGAAATAAAATATTTATTACTCGAAAAAAATGTCAAAAAGGCCAAACAAATGACCAAATACAAATATTAACAAATGAATTAAAGGATACCAATTAAACCATACCTTTCTTCAACGGTCGAGACGGTTTTCTTCCAAAGCTTGCTTCATATTCATAAGGTTCGAAATTGAATAGAGGCTCAGTTTCACGTGGATTGACCTTCCATGATACTTGACTCGATTTATTGCCTTTATCTATATGATATTGTTGGTTTTGAGGGTTTTTAGAAGATTTAGTTTTATAACTGTAATTCAACTGAGGTAGTCTCAAGTCCCGATTATCTTTATCCCTACCGAACGAACCACTTTTTGGAGACGGTGCACTGTGTCTTTTAAGTCTGGGCTGTGTAGATTTTCTTTCCGGAGGTGCATCATCAAATCTTTTAATAATTGATTGAGGGAAAGTATTTTGATTTGCAGATTTATTTTTAAGTTGATCACAGTACTCGCTCCCGGAACTTTCATCGTACATTATTTTTTTTTGTTTTTTCGCTTTACGAGGATTATTTCTGACGTCAACTTTGGATGAAGACGGAGTCCTCCTCGTTGTTTTTTGACTCCTTCGGTTCCCTTTATCTTTAGATACACTGGTTAACTCTTTCTTTCTATGATTTAGCCTATGATGTGACGGTGGACGTCGGCTTTGACTATGACTCCTTTCAGTGGATTCATAATCACTTGATTGCTCCTTTTTGTCCCTTTGACTATGCACACGATCATCTGATGGATGCATTGGGATCATCGATTTAATCAATACACCCTCGAAAGAATTACATATAAGAAGAATTATGGAAAGTGCTTACCTATAGAACTAGATTTTTCACGAGATTTTCGTTTTCCTCTTCTTCTGGATTGTTTTAGTATCCTTTTTGTCATGCATGATGTGCATTGATTTATACAGCAGCAAGGATTTTGTTCCGAGACAGAAGTGGATGAAGAACTGAAATCGGCTAGTAATGCAGTCGCCTTTTTGGAACATTTAATTACACATTTTTGACAGCAAACTAAGCACAGTTTGTCATAAGGGAAGCATCCGCCAGGAATAAAGGATGTGCTGAAATAGTTGACCTTTAACATACTTCAATGGATCATAGCGCTATATACCATTTGTGAAAATTTGGAATGCTTGGGTTGAATGGTATGATTGTCTGAAATATAAAATATATAAGACTTATGTTGGAATTTAACTAAAAGGATTACTTTTTGCGTTGAACATGTTGGATTGAAACAATTACACTGACAAAGATAATTTTGATAGCCCATCGTTTAAAGTATAGAACAATGTATGTTGGGAAATTCTGAAAGGAAAATTACTAAAAATTTGATGGACGATCAAGACAATACATGAAAAGACAAATGGAATTATTAACACATTTCAAAGTCGAACGTATTCTACTGTGAAAGTCATGTTTGACAGATCGAGAAGAGCCTGCTAAAATGTTAAAATTTTGCGGAAAACGGAGTTGTGACGTCTTAAAAATACTTTAGAGCAAGTAGCATGAACACTAACGTGCGATGCGGCTCATCAACGACTTGAGATCGTGGCTCAGTCGATCGCATGGTGAGACAATTTCTACCTGACCCAGCCACTGAGCGGACACGGTTGTTTTCAGTCTAACCTGAACAAGATTGGTAAGTCACGGTCTCCAGATTGCATATTCTGCATTGGTGTGAAGGATGACGCCTGTCATACTTTCTTTTCATGCAGAAGATGGGACAAACAACGCTGTGTTCTTGCCGAAAAAGTGGTACAGCTCCATCTAGATAGCCACTATTCTATTCTAGCCTCAAAAAAGCATACTTGATCGGCATACTGGAGGCGTCGAAGAAGGAGTGCTTCCTTTTCTAGGAACCCTCCTCCCCTTTCCCTCCCCGCTGGAGAAGGAGTCCCTGTAACTCGAAGGCACCAGAAGACCTAAAATTGGGAGGCCTAGCCCGAAGTATTGTATCAAACGGTTTCAGACTAGAAGCTCCGGTTGACAGGGGAGATGTTTAGTCGGTAGTCCAGTAGGTCCATTGTGCCACTGGGAATCTGACACTCAGGGTGTAAATAGCCTTCACCTCCCTACCCAAAAAAAATTAACACTAACGTGAGGCTCTTGGTAGACTGAGATAGAAAACATCAGTAGATTCATACGTTTTGTAATAGTTTTTCAATTGAAAATATTGAGAAAAAATTTAACCAATTCCAGTAAAATTGTAGTAGTGTGGGCTGAATGACAATAAATCGTAAGTATTTGGAAGTTTTATCGCTGTTTTGTACAGACGCTTTGGTAAAGCTTGCAATGTCAGAGCCATCATTCTACTTTTCGCTACACAGTGTAGAGTTATTCAATTGGTCGCTTGTTAATGAATACAGGGGATGGACATTTTCTGGAGATTAACTGCAAATTTCAGCAAGCAAACATTTTTGCGGTCAATCTTAAGGAATATTTCAGATACCTTATAAGTAGTTTAATGAGGAATAAAGAGTTATATAAACATGGAATAAGGAGTTAAATGTAAGGCTAGAACATATGGAAAATGAGCAATAAATCCGTAGTTGACGGTCAAGCTATGCTGACACAGAAATTCGCTAATGGCGTGAAGTGTAAAGTACGATCTAGAGGACGATCAGGTGATCACAGGTGATCAGAATCAGAAATTGCTGATCAGGTTAGAAATAAACGGGTTGTTGGGCACTGCAAAAGTATATGTCAAAACTATCGTCCTTAGTTCAAAATCAGAACTTCTAGTCTCTTGTGATATAATAATTAATTCCAAAGTCCGCAGTACAGAACGGCTGAGAAAAGGGAATGAGAAACAACTCAAATTAAAAACAAGCCCTGGTTCATTCAAAATGACTTTCCTGTAATGTTCTGATTATTCTATGGGCAAACCC
Source organism: Stratiomys singularior (assembly GCA_954870665.1). Lineage (NCBI taxonomy): Eukaryota > Metazoa > Arthropoda > Insecta > Diptera > Stratiomyidae > Stratiomys > Stratiomys singularior. Next base: position 26,647,344 of record OX940881.1, on the reverse strand, counting down.
TGAAGTAGGGATAGAAGTGTTAGTTATTGCAATCTTTTTATTATTTATAATATCTTTATTATTTATTGTACTCCATGTTGTTGAGTTCTCCGATTGTTTTGGGCTACATGGTGAGGTTTAATTGTTGGTGGATGTTTGTCATGTACGTAAGTTGTTGGTTACCTAAAAAGTGCCAACTGTCCCCAGGGGGACTCACAAAGAAAAATATATACGAATCAAGTGAGCTTTGCAAGATAGAGAGCTTTGAAATGAAATGTCGTAGATGAGATAGCGATGGCTTGTTTTCTGAGTCTAATGTGTCATTGTGTATAAAAAAAAAGAGAATGTTAATATGCATTTATCTCACTTTCGTCTTGATCGGCTATTTTCTACAAGTTTTGCTTAAAAATACCATTGCATCTGAAAAATTGGAGCCAAAAACTATTGAATTGTGAGTTTGCTTATCACATTTTTGTGATAAGGCTATCGTTCATATTAGCTCTGGGTTCCATTACAATATAGCAGTCGTCCAAATATCGCGTGTAGTACACAACAATGGACTCTTTGGCTATTTGTGGTGTGTGAACAGCTTCTAAATTGTGCAAGATTGCTCCTGGCATGACAGATGATACTGGGTGTTCTATTCTTGGTCCATGTTTAGCAATGAACTTATACATTGTTAAGCATGGGCTAGGAAGTTGCGAAATTTAAAGTAGTTTTGTTTCGTTACCAACTTTTCAAAATCCTCCAATCCCTCTATGAATCATCGGTTTTCGGGCAATATTAATTTACTTCATGTTCTTCATAAGGTCGAATATTTTCTCCATTAGATTTTGAGGAAGAAACCAGTTCGTGACTATTCCTTACCGCTTATTTGTCATCAACCTATATAATCTCCGCCATTAATCCTGCAGCACGCCTAGTCGAAAGGCGGATGTCGGTCGAAAGTCAATGACGGGTCTTACAGGAATATTAGATTTGGTGATTTAGGGTAGTGATTTCCGCAAAGGCTTTCATGGGTTGGGATCCATATATTGTAACTTCGTTTTAGGTGGGATGTCCTGCAGCGCTGGGTTTATTGTACCTCAAATAGACGTTTGGTATTTGTTTGTGGGATCGAAGTAACACTTGTGTAAGTTTGAGTATACCCGTAAGTGTGAAGAGCTACGTCTTTGGTCCCTAATATTATTCGTGTTTCTTCTCTTTGTCTTCTTTGGTTACTTTATTTGAGTGCCGATCTTCTTGTTTATGTCGTTATCGTCGTCACTTGTTCAGCTCCGATTTTCTTGCGTTTCTCCAAAGCTGTGTTATGCATTTGAGGCTGTTTTTTTGCGATAACATTAACATATTGCCGCATTTACAAGGTAGCTACTCGAAAACGGTGGACATCACGTTTCTGGCCGATTGGGCTGTTATCGCCTTCTTTGGAGCACGTTTTCCCGGTGAAGTCCACTATTTCGGCTGTTTTTCGGACTGTGGGGTGTACCATTAGACCCATGTTTCGTTGAAACCATGAAACGACGCAGAACATTGTTCGGATTGCACTTATACAGCTTCAAACACTGCTTTAAGTGGTCTCACGGTTGCGTTAGGACCAACGTGACTTTTTCAGATGCCAACTGTCTCAGCTATCTTACGGGCCTTCAATCGTCGGTCGGATAATACGAGTATATAGATTTTTGTCACGTTAACCTCCAGAGTAGGCGTTTTGGAGCACCTAGTCATGGTTCATCAAAAGCTGTCGTACGACCACTTTGAATCTTGTTTAACCAACTTTTTATGATCACCATCGCAGGAGCAGAGTCATCGTACACAGAATCCGGGAGCTCTTTGATTTCGTTTTGTTAATTTTTGAAGTTATTGGTGAATCAATTTATCCATTTTCACTTAGAACTTATAAGTGATTTATACCCCTGCTAGCTAACTTAGCGAAGATTCTTGGGTGCGGAAGTTCTGATCAATTTGTCGAATACCTCGAAAGTGAATTTACAAAGAAAGGTGGAAAGAGCTCAAGCTGGTTTCGAACACGCGTCCCTGCCGCTTCTCGCCAGATGCCAACTCACAGGCCGGGACGCATCGATTGGCACTACCAGCTGGGTGAATGTCGTCTGGTTATAATTCACCAATTATCGTTTTGTTATTTCCCTTCCAAAAGCAAGAATCGAATTATCAACCCATTTTGCTGCCTCTATTTTTTTTCTAAAATCTGTGGACACCTCTGCTCCCATGCGTGATTAAAACAAAAATGGCTGATATGGCTGAAATTTTAGCAGAAACTCTCTACGAAAATGTATGACTTGATTGTGAACTTCTCTTGTGATAGTGGTGCCATCGGGCGGTGAGGCTAAGTCTTTATTGGACCACTCTCGTACTTTTTCTTCGTCTATCATTATCTCATCACCTACTTCATTGTTGGATTCAAGTCAGCCATGTTTGATTTAGGTGATGAATGTGAAGACGATAAGTGAAACATCCAGCTGTCCAACAACTAATAAAGCCTTCCTTAAACACAAATGGTGTTTAATTATTTCTTTGAATATTATGGTCTTGATGAGCGACCCTGGTTTATCGAAAAGGTTTTCCTTAGCTTTGTGGACCGAATGTCTGAAAACCTCTTGTAATTATCTATAAAATACGTACTCATTGTATTAAAATGTTAGTAGGGTAAAAGTTCTATTGACGTAGAGTTAAAATAATAATGGTGGTGTGGTGGTGTTCAAAATTTAATGAGAACGCTTTTCTAATTGAGGGTAATTTGAGGAAATAATTAATACTCATTGTAGCATAGATGTTTGTAAAAATACCCTAAAATAATAAGTTTTTCATCGTTGTGCTGAGTAAAGTGGCAAGAATCTGTTTGTGACTTCTCGTTGAGTTTTGATAACAATGGACGAAGCTAAAATTCATGCAGTGATAACATTTTTTTGTTTTAAAATGATTCTACCCAAAAACTTTTTGAAAACTTATGACAACGATACGGAGAGAATACAACGCCATGTACTACAGTTGAAAGGTAAAGTTTAGAGTTTGAATTTGGTAGAACAAATATTCAAGATAACTCTAGCTCCGGCCATCATTCGGGATATGTTTCCCAAGAAATTTTTAAAAAAATTGAAAAAATTGTATTTGATGATCGTAGTTTGGCGGTACGTTTTAATGCTGACGACATGAGGGTCTCGCTAGGAAGTGTACATAATATTGCACAAGATCATTTGGGAATGAGAAAGGTATCTGGGGGTTGTGTTGTCAGAATGCTCAAAAGGACACACAAACGAAAATGCAACCCAATGTTTCGAGGGGCCTTATTTCGACCAGACCGTAATTGCATTTTGGCTAATTTATAGCATTTGATGAAACATTTGGCGCCCCACGTTGGGCGCCAAATGTTACCTTACGAAGGAAACAGCGTAGACAGTTACCCCATATAACCGTTAGGCCAGGGCTTCGCGCACCCCAAGGCCAAACCTCCTCCGGTTGAGGCTCACGGTACCGGTAGCTCGCCGAAGACGGGCATGGGCGCCACTCGCTTTCCCAGGAGACCTCACGAGAGCCGCTAAACGAGAATGCGGCTCGCCCGGATTACACTTCTAACAGATTACCCTTTTGACAGAGGAATACGGGAAACGCCAAACTACCCACGACGTCGCCTCCGCGGAACCACCAACCAATGTTACGTGCACTCTCCGCGTCTCGCACGCACCACTCCTTATCGCCACGCAACACCTGGAAGAAGAAGAAAAAGAAGACAACACGAACAACTACCAAAACAGGTGCATTCACCAATAAAACTTTTATTTATTCCACGTTCCTTTTATCTTGAAAATGTTTTGCACTTAAAGAATGAAGACTTAACCTAACTTACCTAACTAACTAACTTACGCTACGGGCCCTTTGTTTTTTTCTTGTCTCTCGTTTTTTTTTTGTTAATTTGTCCACCACGTTTATCACTTATTCACAATTTTCCCTATTTTTAATCCTTTTAAAACTTCGCAAAGACTTCCTCGACCAACTCCCCTCGCCAAATAAGAAGAAATTTTTCCACAACGTTTATCACTTATTCACAATTTTCCTTTTTTTTAAACCTTTCAAACTTCGCAAAGACTTTCTCGACCAACTCCCCTCGCCAAAAGAAAGAAAAGAGAGACCCGCTACTTGTTTTTTTCCTTATATATCAATCCCTCTCCCGGCCAAGTATCTCCCGCTCCAGTAGAGTCACCTTTTTCGCAGCTTTTTGTGACCACTGGTATTGCAAATTCGCCGTAGATCGCTGCAATTTCTTCGTCACGAACTGCGTTACCCGCCATTCGCCGCGATGATGACCATTTCACATTGTTGATCGATGTGTTCTTCCTGCGTTCACCAATCTTCGTGTTGCGTTCTGCAGCCTTCTTCAAGTGCTCCGGAGTCAGAAGATGTGTATCGAATTCAATCCTGGTGGGGAATTCTTTGCTACCTTCCAAGCATGTCGGGTGCAAGAACTTCTTCAGCGTCGAGTGACCTCCGGACTTCCTAGGAGCGGACAAATGGCCGGGGAAGTGTAGATCGCACATTGTACAGTACTCAGTCGTTGGCTCTTACCAGACTTGCCCATGCACTTCAGACGATCCAGTTCAATCAATTTCAACTGTTCAGCAATCCTTGCTTCTTGACAAATCATGTTGGCTTTAAGACGGTAGCTTTCTTCGATTCCCTCGCGCATCATCAAATGGGTACGGCCCTTGATATGGTTCTCGAACGAATGTGCATCCCACATGTGCTTCTTGCACAAATGACAGTAGAACATGTCGTTGGGTCCATCAGCGTAGATTGATTCCTTGATGCTCTCGGTTTTCTTTTTATCAGTTTTATCGCCAGAAGCTGAATACTTTTTATTAGGTTTGGAATTCTTAGCCAGAAGTTTCTTGGAAGAACTGTTTACGACATGTTACTCGGTCCCAATCGCGTCAGGAAAGATTACTTGCTGATGCTACTATTACTATCTTAACGCTACCTTAACTAATGACAAGGTGGTTTTATAAATATCCTTCTTACCTACAATTCTGCTTCCCCTACTCCTTCCAACGCCGTGGCTTGAATCGTGGTAGAGCTTCTTCGTCAGTTTTGCGTGGTGATGGTGCCGCGGAGATCACGGGAGGGGTGTACAACAAAAACAAACCGTAACAATGACTTAACAAATACGATCCTGAAACAGAACAACAATCGATGGCATGGAAATGTCTGCCATCTCCAACCCCAAAAGAAATTCATGTCAAAATTTTCAGCAGTGAATATCATGGGCGCGTTTTTTTGGGCAGCCAAAGAGTTTAATGATTGAATACCCTGCTCATGGACCTACTGTAACAGGTAAAGTGTGCCCAGAACAAATATACAGATTCAGTCAAAACATTTGTAACAAACGTAGACGAAAACTCGCAAAAAAGTTCTTTACCATCAAGACAATGCTTCCATACAAGTGTGCGGGTTCCATGGTAGCATTCCAAGAAAATCCTCGAACATCGTCCATGTGGTACCAGACCAGACTTTGCTCCTAGTGATCTTAATTTATTTCCTCGGTTAAAGGAATATTTAAGAGGCAGACAGATGAGAGCAGCTGTAAGGTAGTTTTTAAAAATAGAGTTTTTTTAAAAGAGTGAATACTAGCTCTGGAAAAAATATGTTTAAATGTATTGCGATAATTTTAAATTTAAATAGAGATATTTAAAATAAATATCGAAAAAAATTAAATTTTATATACCTAACGTCTTTCTAACAAAACCATTCTCATTACTTGTTGAACAAGCCTTCAAAGCATAATTAAATCGGTCCACACATTCGGATTATCCACGTTTCAGATTAAATTCATCCAAACAATATTTTGATCTTTCCACAATTGTTCACGTCATACAATTTCATTGAGGTGAATGGAACGGAAATCTCATTATGTTTCCGTATCTATCCCCCATGCAAAGAGATTTAACGAATAGATGCAAAGTATCTACGACATAACGCTACTATACCGAAGTATTTGTAATGAAATTGTTCTTAGTGTAGGACACACTGTATATTAGTTCGACCAATGCATTTCCTCGTTTTCAATTCAACGATGAGTATATGAAAGTTTGTTCTTTTGACGGAATTCTAAGTATTTGCGAAGTTTGCAACAGTTCCCATAATTCCTCGAAATTTTGTTTTTGGCGCCAAGGGAGCTGGCACTGTGTCTGTTCGAATTGCAGATTTGGCATGGATTGGAAGTGTTGTGTTTATTGATTCTTATGTCCTTTGAAAAGGAAGCAGCGAGTGGTCATAAGCGGGGACGATTTATTTTGTGTTTGTTACTGTGATACCTTCCTGTTTGTGCTGAACAATGTGCAAAAACTCCTTTTCAACCGCATGCGTTCCTGATCCCTTAAAAACAATTGCGACATTGTCCCTACGTAAATAACGGATATGTGATTGGCGCCATTCTTTCTGGCTGGAGTAATGATGATGTCATCAGTAGAACATCGAACTCGACTAATGTGCTTGACGCAGTCTGTTGATGAGCTCAGAGCTTCATTTTTAAAGATTTTAATGGCGCAGAAGAAATGCACGCCATACTGGCACAGTATTTCAGGGTAAATTCATAAAATGGAAAAGGAAACGGGATGAAATATGCATTCGAAATCCCTCCAAAGAACACAATGTGTGCAAGCAAATGTATCATCGTATCGAACAAAAAAGGGGAATGTATAATTGTGCAAGTAACATTTTTTAGTTGTGAGATATTGCAAAATATTTACCTTTTACAGCTATCATATGTGAAACTTTGGTGTCATGTGAACAATAGTGACCGTTTGCTGTAAGACTTGCAAACAATACTTGCCAATGAGTTGACTCATAGGGAACAAATTGATGATGCAAAATACACATGATTTATAGTGAGTAGAAGAAATATTTGCCCGATGTTCGTTCCTTTTTTTCGAAAAAAGGCAACAGGGAATATGAAATAAGTTTCCCAAAACTTTCATCCGCATTTCAAGTTCTTGTGATGAAATCATTTCGCTATCAGATTTTAGTTGGAACACTTTCAAACCATTTCAGACAACACTTTCAGACCTGTATAGTTTTGCCTAAGATTATTCTTATTGATTTTAAATTTGAAAAAAAAATAAAATTCATTCCGAATACAATCTGAAAGAAATGGTTCATTCTGAATCATAATGAAAATAAATTTTCAGTCAGATTTGTTGATATGCTACTCAATAATTCAGGAATTCAGTAGTGGGGAGTACGGTCACCATGCAATAACTCGTGCAATTCCTCTTTATCGCATTTTTGTGGTCTATCAGAGCGGTCACTGTTTTTAACATTGAAATTACCGTTTTTGAATTGCCGAAACCATGTTTCACATACCCTAATTGATGGATGTTTTTACCAACAAACGCTGGCTTTCAACAGCCTTTTTCTTCTGGCTAAGCAATAAAATAAATCCGTGCCGCAAATGCTCTTTTTCAGGCACAAAATTCGACATGAATGATCAACACGATAAAACAAACACGTAGATTTTGGCCAACTCAACTTGTATGTTTGTAGCGAAATGTCAGACCATCGAAATGGCGTATGTGCCAAATAAAAATGATGTGTGCTTTTCACTGGCGCCATCTCTTAGTAAAAGTGGAAAAAACTTATGCATATACCTGGTACAGCGAATAATGTATAATCCGCTAATGGCTCTGAAGTTATTAACGAACAAATGAAGTTCTTATTACGTATCTAGAGATTTCTGTCTCGTTCTGTCTGAAAGCCTTTTAGTGGCCAATCGATGAGCGATTTGATAGAGAATAAAAGGCCAGAATGTTGAATGGCATTTTGTGGATTGGACGGTTAAAGCATGAATGATTTCTTCAATAAATGTTCAATAAAATGTTTGAACACAGCTTCGTCACGATTTTTGTCCAACCTTTTGCATTGACACAATGGAGTGCATGGAAAACGTCAATAGTGATGAGAGACGACTTTCTGAATGAATGGCAACAGTATAGGAAGCGCGACATGAAGAGAGGTTGGATTGCAAGGTTGGTGGCTCGATTGAGAAATTGGTGGAAATGATAGCTATGTGAATCAGCACTTGTGTGTCGGTGGACCTTTTTGATCTTACCCGCACAAACTGGTTGCAGTCTCTTATCCGCGGGCTTTATATTAGGTAAATCAAAAGAGATAACCCCTGCTGCACATTTTCTCGTCTGAGAAAGATGGGACATAGATTTGGATTTAGACCTGTGAATAAATGAAAAAAAGATTTTGGAGCTTCGGAAGGTGTCAAGGTTCGAGGGATTTGCTTTCAAGCACTTCCTCTCCATTGCCATCTTCTTGCTAGGCAATGGATCTTCTTAATCCGCAAGCAATTCTATGCGTAGAAACTCGATACCTGAGCTGAAAAATTGTCTCAAATGGATCCAGGTTAGGCTTTCACGTTGACAGCAAATGCTTAGAAGTCTCACATCCAGAGCGTTTACAGCTTTCACCTCCCTAGCATAAAAAAAATCAATTTTTGAGGTCTACTACGAACAAAAATTTGAATTTGATGAATTTATTGTGGTGGTAGTGAAAGCTACATTATAGAGCCGTTAATCATCCGCTCAGAAAATGTGGCACTATAACCCATATGATGAAAATTCAAAACCCATGCGATGAAAATTTTTAAAATATCTAATGCACTGATGTAAGGTTAACCATACGGAACGTCAAATCTTTCAACGGTCGTAATAGTAGTATTGCTGAAAAAATAAGTCAAAACGTGAAACTTTTGTTTGGGAAGTGATCAGATTGGAGATTCAACAATATATTTTTTTTTCTCTAAAGAAACACGTGCATAGGGTAACAATTAAAAATTTAATTAAATACGATAATATTGTTTCAAGAAATGGTAATATCAACTGATCTTCGGTATGGCATGATCTCATATTCTAATCTCTGAGATAGATGGCACCCTTCGAACTAATTCCTGAGGAGGTAGTGACGTCAATGTTGACGTCAATTAAACGTAGACGCCATTATGTCACCTAGAACTAGTTCTGTCTCAGGCATTCGATTTTTTGCTATGAGGTTTTTTGAAATTTTCTGTCCACGAAAATTGGCCAATAAGGATTCGATATGGTAGCCAGATCGGTTGTAAATTTGATAAGTGACATGTATATGTCAAAATATTGGAAAATTCAGAGACAAGACAGCAATAACTCCATAGCAGCAATAACTCCATAAACTTTGTACTTCATGTCATTGCTTGTTCCTTGAGATCTTCAAAAAGGCACATGAATATCACTGGAAGTTGTCCTTATGTTTCATTTAAAAGTTTCGAGGCACATATTAGTAAATTCTGAATTTGTTATAAATATCAAATAAATGTATAGAGATAATGTAGATAATGTTGATAAAACCTGCATTGAAAATCATGGATTCGTGAGCCCTGAATATTAATTCTTTTAACTATAGTCTCTTAAAATTTACAAAGAAAGTTGAAAAGAGCTCAAGGTGGTTTCGAACACGCGTCCTTGCCGCTTCTCGACAGGTGCCAACCGCACCCATGAGCTCGCTGAGTTAGCTAGCAAGGGTATAAGTCACTTATAAGTTCTAAGTGAAAATGGATAAATTGATCTACCAAAAACTTCTGGTATAGTCTCTTGTTTTATAGGATGAGAACGCAACTAATTCTGAGAGCATCAGCGAACTCCTTGGCAAAAGACGGCTTTTAAGTTTCACAAAGTCGAACTATTGTAAAGGGCTCTTTTTGGTTCTGAAATCCTTTTTCGAACGACAACGAAATTTGGACTGGATCAAAAAGTGGTTCTAGTTACAGTTCACTTTTTGAAATGTGAGGACTTGAGGCTTGATCAAATGCTCGGCATGTACCTGATTTCCTACTTTTACATAGTTTCTGCGACTTTACAATTCTATTTGAATGAACATTTGTTTTAATTTATGATACAAAATTTGATTGGTTGCTCCCATATAAATATTTTAAATTATATCTTTTTTAAGGTTATTTATTCTAATTTTTTCATGTTCATATTAACACGTGGAAACTGACCGTAATTGCTATTCATGGAAAATTTCCAATTTGAACCGGAAAACTCAACCTGTTCGCGAGTTTTCACTCTCATTCGCAAACCACTGATTTCTCCCCCAGCTCGACATGTTCGTCTTCAACGATGACATCATCAGCAATCCACTAGAACGTATCTCACCTGTAAAGATTGCGTTCCAAGAGCAAAACGACCGCACCGAAACATTTCAATCCGCATGTTGTATCTTCAGCCTAAGATACTTGAGTCGTATCTGCTCCATCGTAAGTTTCTTGATAGATTGTTGTTAATGTGGTTTGCGATGACCGTGGGGAATGTTGAAGGGGAACTGGTCCCGCTCCACTGTGACAAAGGTATTACGTGGCCTGCGCGGACTATACGCTATTTTTTCTCTTCAGATACAACTCACCGCCCCTGTTTCCGCTGCGCCTAAGAGGCTCCACGACTTTTCTCGCTGGCTGCTATTGATAGATGTGTGAGGTCATCATGCGTTGGGAATGAAAATATTCACATGGGAAGCTTTCAGAATATCTTTTGCGCGTAATGAGATACATACGAGTGAGATTGACGGTGATATGTGATGAGTGGTAGCGTATCTGGTGCTGAAGCTTTATGGTGACGAATGGTACACGTTTACAACTTGAGATACAAAAGCCATTGCCCCATACGTTCCCCAATCGAAAAAGTGGGAATCCGAATTGATTTTTGGATACCATGCGAAGTTGGGTTGGAATTGGGGAGTTTGAAAGCTTCGTGGTATCTTTGCCTTTGCTTCTCTCGCGACTTGGTTATGAATTGGTATTGTTTGTAAGCTTGATACCAACAGCACTCTCTTGGCTTGGAAATCCGCAACGACTCCTCGTCCCTTTATTCGATTCGTTGAGGCGTTGGGGGTTCCATCGAGTTCTTAGCTTTATTAGCTTTCTTTTGGCAACGCAACGGGGGAATGGCGGGCTATCATTATCGCGCGGCCGAGCACAGTCAGTAGTTTAACTTCAACTTGGGCCGTGTAACGACAACGACGAACTAATCGACGCCGCTAGAGCTATAATTCGCTTCTAGGGTATCCTGTGGACAACATTCTCCCGTCAGGAGCAGCAGAAACCCTGCACGTATTGTTCTGAAACTACGAAAAAACTTTCCTGGCAATCGAACGAAAGTTGTATGCGAATCGAAAGCAAATTGAGTATTTCAGAATTTGGATAGATTCGCGGCAACGCGAAATTTTGCCAGGACTTGCATATATGTGTTTGATCCTTTCGTGTGGTGATGTGATTTGCGAAACATTCGTGCAGTGGAAAGTTGTGCGGGTTTTTTTACATACGGCTGAGTGCCGTGAAAGGAGCGCGGTTCCGCGTGGCCAGAATAAAAGCTTGTCGGACCATCCTGCATTTCGTGCTCCCTTCCCTAGAACCCGGATATAGTGAACTAGTGCGCTGGCTTTACCTGTATTTTATTTCCTTGCTTCTTGAATTCCTTCAGGATTTTTCTAGTGTTCGCAAAAACCTAAGGAAAACATTATCAGTTGGATTTTAACACCTCAATCAAACGCTTGATGGTTCGTCCTGAAGCTACTTCATTCATTGTTTTTCCCGAAATCGAGTGTTTCCGCATGGACCCGCTCTAGTGAATCCAAATCTACACATTTCTGTCTTATTTAAATGTAAACTGATTTTGCGTTAATTTTAATTCACGTTTTTTGTGCATATTACCCCGAGAAGATATTTATTTGATTCGTCTGCAATTATTGAAGTGAGTTTAGAATATTCAAGTGTAGTGTAAGAGTGTGATAAAAGTGCGATAAGGATATCAACAAAGAACGCGGGAAAATAGAAAAAACGAAAATCAATTTGTTGATACCGAGCGGCGCTCAGCAGCAAGAGTGATTGGAGAGAATGCAACGCGAAACCTAATTGGTATCCCACATATGTGCATATTCTGAGTCTCACGGTGATAATTTTTGGTATTGGGCAAATGTTTGTGGTATTTTAGGTGATCACACAGCGGCGTTATATGGTCAACTTAATTTTCAGTCAGACCAGTCGAAGTTGGCCACTATTCGGCTAGAATTAAGACATTCAAAATTATAAAGGATCATTTTTACGAAGGCATTAGTTAGGTTGATAGAAAATTTAATGCAGGAAGCCGATGGTATTTTTTGGTGTCACTGACAGGTCCTTGCATATTTGAACGATAATAATTTTAAAACATCTCGTTTCCAGTTTTTTCAAAACTAATTCAATGTCGTTACCCTCATCTTCAGAAAAATTAAGCAAAGCGCAGCAGCTTTTACGGCCTAATGTCGCTGTCGAAAATCTTTGCTAGCATTAAAACTTTAATCACATATTTATGAATTTTCTATCGCTTAACACCACTCAAAATTTATCTTTCCGGCAAAATCTCACAGATATGTCTTGCTTTTCCCTCTTGCCACCGTATCATTCGTTCGTTGCTTTTCATACAATTTCTTTTTCTAAAATACGGAAATAGATTTGAGCGACATGTGAAACGAAACAGACGAAAATTTATAGGAATTTTCAAACAAAAGAAAAACCACACAAACTCGTAGATGAAGCCATGAAATCTGTCAAGGTGTAGATATACCAAAGTACATAAAATGTTTAAATTTAATTTAAGCTATACCAAAGTGATGTAATGCTGTTTGAAATTTTGTTTGGGGAAGTTATAGTATGTGGTCTATGCTCGTTGGTATGAAAATGTTCCTGCTCTTTCCTCCCGAAATACAAAAATGGTAAACAAAGAAATGACAAGTAGCAAGGGCTGTTGTCCTTAAGAATGGTTGTGCGCATGGCTCCATAAAATTCACTGGAATTATGATAGGAATCCACAATAAAAAAAAATCCACAATGTTTTTTCATTCATCCTGCCAGTAAGGGTTGACATTGTTCGAACGTTTATGCTGTATGGTTTTGGATTTCCATTAGATGTTCTTGTAACATAAAAGCCATTGCTTATAATTTAGAGATTTTATTCAGTTGGAAATATTTGTTGAAGAAAATACTTACGAAAATAATGTTTATTTTATTAACCACGTATTAGGCGCTTTGAGAAAATCATATAATTAATAGTTAGTGACACCAAAGTTTAGTTGAAAATGACGTGTTGGAAAAATATGAAAGAAAATAAGCAGTATCTCAAAAAAGCAACTAAAAAAGCATTACTTCAGCTTGGGATTTATCCCCTAAGAATAAGACCTCGAGTTTCTCTTTAAACGACTAATACTTGGATTGGTCAAAACGAACGTTCTCCTCATTTAGAATTATTAACTGCACCTTCTTTCCCTTAGATGATGGTGCGAAACAATTTTGCAATGTTATTGGCAGCTAAATTGTAAACTTATTGTATTTGGCTGGAGTTTGTGTGTCGCTCTTTCAAGTATATCATGAGCAACGGTCGCAGTTAGCAGTTAATCGATGTATCCTCTTCAACAACTCATGCAAAGGATCTTTATTCTTGCATTTGGTAATTCTTAAGGCATTAATTGTGTATGACATATGTCAAAATTGACAACTTCACGACATCTGCTATGAGTAAGGTTAACCATTTTATTATGAATATAACACTCGAAGAACCCTTCCAAATTGTCAAAGTTCATTCACAAAGACATAACTCGGTCCGCGAACTCACAAAGCTATTAGTAAATTTTATGGGCATTCTGAGTAATCTGTTTGTGTTGTTGTCTACAGAATCCGTACCAGTTTTTATTGGCACCATCTATCGAAAAGCAACAACACACACTGAATTGAACTTACCGATGGAAATATTACTTTTGCTAGTTGAAGAGAGAGCCAGACATGTTAATTTGTTGATGTTCATCTTCGGGTATTTCTATATCCACTACTTGGAAAATTTCACGTAGAAATCATGGCTTTTATCCTTAGCAAATTTGAAGGATTCAAACGTAATGGTCTCCAATTTCCCACTTTTTGCATACTTTTTTGGCATAATTTGACTGCAGATTTCAGTGAATTTTATTTGAATATTTGAATTTTTGTGTTCTAATGAGTTTTCATTTCAGTTTAATAATCTGTCAAAAAAAACAATAAAAAAAATTTGACAGCAAAATTTGCATGGATGCAAACTTTAGACACCTCGAATTTGATTGGTTCAAGAACTATGACAACTGTTTGGGTCTGTCTACTGACAACTGTGTGAGTCCACGATTGGGCTGATAATAAATGAAGAATTTGTCCAAATTTTTTAAGTAAAATTTTGTTTAGTGATGAAGCTCATGTTTAGTTGACTGGATATCCCAACATGCAAAGATGCAATTCCATTGCATACATTAAAATTGACTGGTAGATGTTGATGACTTCATCCAGCCATATTTCTTTCGAAACGCGGAAAGAACTAGTGAATGTCAGACCATGTATTTTAGTTAATCAAACTGATGTCATCAAATTATTTTCTATAGGAGTAGGTCAATTGCTTAGGTTTTGTGAAGCAATTTATGAATTTGGAAGTACTGGGGAAAAATATTTAGACATAGAACCAATATGAATGAAATTTAGTTTTTAAATGGCCAAAAAAAATACGAGGTGTATTGGAAAAAGTGGTCAAGGATTTTGTTGGTGGAAAGCGTTTTGTTTTTACATTTAAATGTTAAATTGCCTTCAATTTAATTTGGCAAAAATGTTAATATTCAATCTTGCGCTAAGAAAAACTGAGACCTTCATTATGGCAAAAGAGTAGATCTTCGGCATTAGTCCCATCGAGATAGGTGCTGTGAATAGGGCAATAAAAAGCTTTTGCTTATTGATCGACTCGAAAAAGACCTTATCCAATCAAATATGAGCATTAGCGTATATGGTTGGAGTATGGGTACTCGTCTGTTTGATGGTCTGAGGGACTCGTGGCGGCACAGAGACACCTATTGATAAGCTCTGTGAAGTCAGTACTATTATAAAGTTCTGCAGGTTGAACTTAAGAACTTTGTAAGGAGCCATACCAGACAACATTAATGCGAATGTGGAGTCATTAGTTTCAGGTGCATTTCATACTCTGAGCTTCTATGAGTCGGTAGTGGTAGTAATCGCAGTTTCGATCAATTGAATTGGTTGTGATTTTTGCTGAAGTACGAAGGAAAATTCACCATCTTACAAGAGAAAGAGATGGACGGGCTGCTTGATGATAGGAGAGGGAAGGACTCATGATCTGTTAAAGAAAGGAGGAAGAACCGACGCACCAGGCAAGTAGATATTTTGTCCAATCGGTGACCTAGAGCCGTAGCTAAATTCAGAGACCAGCCGACCCAGCTGCTAAGCGGTCACGGTTATCTTCAGTCATATCTGCACGAAAATCGCGGATGGTTAGTACCACAGCTTCTTCACTTGCTTCACTTGCAGAAGCTGTCGGAGACATCATTTACGCCTTGGGAAGTAAATAAGCTAGCTCTGTCCATATAGCTTCACAGAAATGGAAATATTTTTGATACTATATGGCTCTTGGATGGGTGGCTCTTCTTATAAAGGAGGGAATCTGTGACCGCTTGTCAGGAAAGAGGGAAGACGGTCACAACATCAGCACACCATTTTCGGTATCCATTGCTGGTTTGAATCGACTGTTGGTCGAAGCACTATCTCTGCGTTTGAATTTTGAAACATTCTTTGAATATCTTCACGCCGAATTTCTGAGCACTCCCATGATTGTGTAGTCTACTCTTTTAATGTGCCTGTCTATCAAAAACCAGCTATAGCGAAAAGAGCGAATGCTGAGTTTTGTTTTCAAGAATTTTTGCATTTTCTGGAAAACTGGGAAAAATTGGAAAAGCTTGCATAGATAGAAAATTTTTCACGTTGATTGATTTCCATCCCGTGCAAAAGTATTATCCTGTTTTACTATGTTCATGATGATGGTTGTGTGGACCTTAAAGATGAAGAACGCTATAATCAACTTTAATCACGAAAAACCCAGAAATCAATGCAAAACTCAGCCATATTCTAGAACTGAGGTGACTGGTTGAGAGGTTTCTAAGGGTGTTGTTCATGTCATTCTCACCGAGGATTTGAGACAGAGAAGGATCTGCGCGTGAATTGTTCCTCATTAACTCACGCAGCAGTAAAAACACATGAAGATAAGTTAAGGTATCTGAGGTTTACATTTTTGCGAGATGATCTAGGTGTTTGTTTTTTAATTTTTTGATTTAAGGATAATTAAGGATAATTGGACTGAAGTTCTCGTAATTTTTTTATAGTAATTTTGAGTTTATTGCAGTCTATTATTTGTTCATTTCAGTGAGTTCAGAGCTTCTTGCAGTTTCTAAGTTCTTATTTCAGTCCATCTATCCAGCAATGTCAAGGAGTGAACAAAATTCCGACAGCGATGCGTTTGTAATGATGAAATGTCAGACCCCTGCTAAGTTATTGAGTTATATTGAGTTATGATATCTGCGAGAAAAGGCTCTGTATTCTTGACAATCGTAACCTATGACGAAACGTGGTGCTTCCTTTAAGAGGCACAGCAAAAAGAATAACGTGGTCCGAATGTCCTAAGATAAAAAAACTAACTAACTAGAAAAAGAGTGGGATCACGTTTATTCTCTCCATTTTCTTCGGTTTCAAGGGCAAAATAATAAGGAAATCTTTGTTCCAAAAAATTGGAATGTGAGTGCTCTATATTATTTGGGTAATTAATTCAGCAGATGTACAAAAAAATAAAGCAGTTGGTTTCACCTGCATTACAATGCCCCGTTGCAAAAAAGTCCTATTTTATCGTGAGTTTTTGAATGAAAAAAGAAGAATAGGGCTTGATCAACCACCGTACTCACCTGATGTCACCCTTTGTGTCTTTTAGCTATATTCTAAAATAAAATTAACGATGAAGAGAAATACCTACAAAAGGATTGTTCTACATGTTTAAATAAGTAATTAATTTGTTAAATTTTGAGGTTTTATTGAAATGATCTGCTGAAATGTATATCATTCAAGAGATTGCCCGTCACTTTCTACTAGATTTGCTCATCCTGTAGGCAGATCTTCTTTTAAGGCGATCCAAGAATGGACCTACTTTTTCACTTCTTCGTAAGAGGTAAAGTGCTGCTCAGTCAGCTCATGAGGCATTGACCGGAACAAGTTGCAGTCCAAAGGAGCAACGTCTGGCAAATACGGTGAGTGTGGTTGCCCGACCCAGTACGGTACCTAAAAAGTTTTCCTGACAACTTGACAACCGACAACTTGAGTTTGAAATGAATTTTGACATAATGGAGGCCAAAATACATGACAAAGTGATTTAAACTTTAATGTTCGACTCAATTGCTTCAATGGCTGGTGGAGAAGCTCCACAGTGATAGTTTTGGTAGGCTGGAGTAGGACATAGTAGATCACTCCGAGTTTATCCCATCAAATGGACCAAATTATCTTCTTGCCATGAATACTCTGTTGGGGTGTTTAAGTTGCTGCATGGCCGCGCTTATGCCACGTCTTCCTGGGCGGTGGATTGTTGTAGTTGATCCACTGTTCGTCTTCCGTCACTGTTCGATGCAAAAAAATCGTCCAATTTTACCTTTGGAGTAGTTGCTCGCAAGAGAAAAATGAAGTTCGACATATCTTGGCTGGAGTTCATGCGGAACCCAATGTGCTTTTTTGCACCATACATAGGGCTTTGAGACGGTTTGAAATCGTTTGTTGAGTCACTCGCACAGTATCAGCAAACTTCTCTTGAGTTTAGCATGAATCTTGGCCCAATAATGATTCCGATTCATAATGATGTCAAAGTCGCCATTTTAAACACGCAAACACGAAGTACCAGGCGAATTTAAACATTTAAACACAGAGTATATATTTATTTATACTTATAAATTTATTTTATGCATAAATATTTAATACTGCTTCCCATAGCAGTCGATGTCCTTCTGCTGCATGTTTCTTCACGTTGAAGCAAAAAAAGTTGCGCTTCCTGCGAATGTTCAAGAATGTTCAAGAACGCTTCAAAAGGGAAAAAACGGTTGAAGAATGTATTTCAGAAAAAAAAAACAAAAAGGGATTTTGTCCAGAAGTCTTCGACCGACAGCCTGAGGACTAACCCGCCCCAAGAGTACCAGGCGACCTTTGACAATTCTCTGCTCTCGTTTATTGACTCGAGAGAGGGATCATTTTAAATAAATATAATGAAGAAAGAACTGTATTGCAGAAATCCTATTCCTTAATTTAAGGTGGTCTTGCGACATATTGTTTATTTCAAGACAAACGGTACACGTTAAAGTTATCTTGTCAGAACAACGTTTGACTTTATAATTGTTCCGTATGTATCTATTTCAGCTAGGACTAGGACAGCTAGGACTACATGCAATATTGTCCCAAATGAACCTTTCGCAGTAAAGTCTATAGTTTGAACCCAACAGTTTTCAAGGAGGAAGGATACAAATCTGGAACATACAGCGCAGATGGTGGGTGCTCGAACAATTACACTTCCTAGACTATATCTGATTTTGTATATATGTATATGTTTACTGAGGGGATGTTCTAATTATTTATCGGAGGTGCTACTGATGGTCCTTTTTTTGCAACTTCGACGTGATCAAGCCACTAGAAACTTTAAAACTCTCTCTACGCATCGAAGTGACGAAAATGCAAATAAAAGATACAGACGAAAGATACAAAAAACCCATCAGGGATATAGTGATCCATTATAAATGGGATCTGATGAAATTGGTATGGCCAATGGTTAACTGGCTGGGGCTATTGATTTTCCATTGCAGTTAGCACGCATTAACTAATCTTCCTTCAAGTCCTGTTTCAGACTGATGGATTGAAGGATTGATGAGTTGTTGGTTGTGTATATTCCTTGGGTTGTTGCATGAAATTCAATACGTATTAGTTCTGCCATCTGCGATATAAGATTTGTAGTTTGTAATCTGATAATTTGTACATCCTTATTTCTGAAATAGATGAAGCTCTCCCAAAAAATCGTGTCCTATCAGCAAATCATTTCAAGAGGAGATGTTTATTAAGTGGTTATGGACGTGGAAAACTACGCATAGCACTTAAGCTCATCGATTAAGTGCTTCAATACCTTGAAACTTTTGTCGATATATTGGTTTAATGAATGAAACTATCTTCGAAAATTTATTTTCTTTCTTCTACGCACTAAATAGATAAATCGAACTTAGAACGTTCTATCAAATATTTGAACAAACAACATTCCGATATGCAGAAAAGCATTTTCAAGTTTTCTAATGTGATGGACCCGTTCCTTATTCTTTCGGTGGAACTTTTGCGGGTATACCGGATATGTATTTATTTAAAGTAAGAGCTAGTGTCGACGAATATTGATATATTCATGTATGCTAGCACATCTAGACGTGCAATTGCATCTGATATTATGTTAATGAACGAACGGTTGAACGAACATAGACCTGGCGCATATTTGGCTCAAGCTCAGATACTCTGTTCGTTGTTAATTTATTTATTCATTTGTTCGATTTTCTCGTCCTCGCCATTTATTATTTACCAAGAGAAAGTAGTCAGATGTTGGCAAGCAGCATTGGTATTATTTAATACGAAGGATATTGAACAATACTGAAGACTTTTTTCATTTCAGTTTTATTGTATGTGGCCAGTGATGGGTATATGTAGATGCTGCTTTGATTCTTAGTTTGAGAAAAGCAAAGATGGTGAATTCCGAACCGATTCAAATTGCAGTACAGGCATGTACATTTTTGGGAAATTTCCAAGGCTAGAAGCAAGGACGAATAAACTTCAAGTACTAAATATACATAGAGATTTGGCTGGCTTTAATAAGTGGATGCGGACGCAGCCCAAAATGGCTGTGTAAGGACATCAACTGAAGTTACAAATTTTCCAGATATTTAAATAACGTTACAAAGTCCATGCTATATACACTTGTGTTAGTCGAGAATGTTCTGATTAGAAACAACATAGTTTTTTAAGCGGATTATTCATTCGCTAGTTATCCTTGCATGCCCTATTTAAAGGAGGTCGATTTCAGCATTTGCACTTGGAAATCACTAAAGTTGTGTTGCAAGCAAATATTTAGAATAGTTTCTACAATTTACCGACTACTTTCTATTGAGTTCGATGACTATTCACTCTATTTGCTCTCATTCTTTGCATTTAAGTATGGCTTAAACAATCAGTCAAGTGATTTTCAGTGCTCCACATACTTGTGCAAATAACTTAATGTTTATCCTGACATTGGTCTTTGAACTTGAGACAAGTAAATTTCACGCTTCTTGGACTTAATCCGTATTGCATCGATATTCATGCTAATCCGCTTACGCTTTTCATCTTCCTAAGAGCTTATATTACATATGCAAATAGGAAAATTTATTTTCACGTCAATCGAATATTCAATTTAAATTATTTGTTTCTTCTTTCATGTTATTTCTGTTGCACGGCAAGTTGTTTTTAATCGATTATTCAATACTAATGACATCAGAAGAGAAGAAAATATTTTAATTGTTGATTATTGTATCTCATATTTGGATTTGTTTTTATAGATGGATTGGAGATTAATTTTATTTGATATGCTTGGCGGGAATGGCTCTTAATAAGCGATTATTAATTAACTCTTAAAAGATTTCTTTCGCGACGAAATACAATTATTCTATTACAAATTGTTTAGTACTTAACGACCAATGGTTCCGAAAACAGATTTTTTGATAGTACTAATTAATTTTTATAATTGTGATAATTTTAAAAACAAAGAACAAAATAGGATATCATTTCTCTGCACTTAAAATATCCTGTCGAAACGTAGAACTGTCACTTCTACTTGAAGTTTGATGACCCATGAAAACGTTATATGATAAGCTTCATATGTGTGTCGGAAAAGCTACATTTATTATTATTTTATTATTGTACTGGAAACCACTTGCCGGGAATTAGCATAGGCCAGAAATCGGCCCTTAGCTCCCCATGTGTAGTACTATTGTTTACAGATGGTCCATCCTGTCGTCCTACAGAAGCCAAGGAGTTGCCCCAGTTCTGTTGTCGCCAAGTGTTCCAATTCCGTTACGCCAGTACACCTCAGCCAAGTAAGGCGTTTGTTGGCCAGACTCGGGTAATCTAGGAGGAAGTGTTCTGTACTTTCTTCCTCCTCGCCGTAAGCTCGGCAGGTGTCATCCGTTTGGATTCCTATTCGTTTGGCTTGTTGACCTAGAAGATTATGGCCCGTTTTTACTGCCACCAATGTTCTAACGCCATTTCGGTTTTTTCCTTAGGAGTTGTTTTGTTCTCATTTGATTAGGTTGAGGCCAAAGAGCTCGGCTCATCCTGCAGTTGTTCCTGTCATTCCAAGCCGTATCTGTCTCTTTCCAGAGGATTTCGTCTAGTTCCCTTTTTACCGTTGCTAGTGGCACTATAATTGTGTCTTTTCTAGTGGCATTTTGGTCGGCTGATCCAGCACTCGCTAGCGCATCCGCTCTTTCGATTCCCTCTACACCGCTGTGTCCAGGGTCCCATGTGAGTTTTACATTTACTCGGTTTGTTGCGGTTTTTAGAGCCTGCCTACAATCCTGCACCAGTTGTGAAACTACGCGGCTAGAGGCAAGCGCCTGCAGCGCCGACTTACTGTCCGAGAGTATTTGTATACTTCCATCAATGTTGTTTGTTGCCACTTCTATAGCTGCTTTTATTGCAAACACTTCCGACTGGAAAACTGTGATATGGCTCTCCAGTTTATAACTTCGGTTGAATTGCGGTTGATCTGGGAAAAAGATTCCGCCGCCGCTTCCCTCATCCGTTTTGGAACCATCGGTATAGATCATAATTTCACTTCCAGATGTGAAATCCTGCACCGTTTTCCACGCTTCTCTGGTCGGAATGCTGATCTTGTATGAAATTGTTGAGTCCAATATTGGTTGAATTCTATCCAGCTACCTTTTACTTGACGGGGCCATTCTCTCCATATTTTCCAAAATGCATACGTGCCCCGTTTGAGTGTGGTTAGATAACCCATCGGCATTGATGCGCAGTCTGTTTAGCTTCACCCACTCAAAAAAAATGTGAGAGTGCGGTCTGCATAAATTCCAACATGGTTTCCGGGAACTTTCCACTTATCAGTATAACGATATCGTCAGCGTACGCTATCGTTTTGATACCCTTCCCGTTAAGGTCTTCCACTATTTGGTTAACTTCGAGTACCCAGGCAAGTGGTGATACTATGCCGCCTTGTGGTGTACCCCTGTTAGTCCATTTATTTAAGGTTACGCCGTTTTCCACGGCTGTAATCTTCCTTTTAGCTAGTAGTTCCGTCATCCATTTAGTAAGATATGGGTCTATTGCATATCTTTGGATGGCTGCTACTATGCTCTCAGTTTTTACATTGTTGAAGGCTCCCTCGATATCAATGAAGGCCGCCAAAGTGTAATCTTTGATGGCAAGATTCCTCTCTATTCTGCTTACGACTTTTTGTAGTGCCGTCTCTGTTGCGCGCCCTGGGAGATATGCGTGTTGGTAGGGGCAAAGCTCCGTTATGTTCACGGTGCTTTTTATGTACCCATCCATCAGGCGTTCCAGGATTTTCAGCATGAAAGACGTTAAGCTGATAGGTCGGTAATCCGTTGCTATGTAGTGGCTGGCTTTTGCCGGCTTGGGAGGAGGATGGAGGCTCTTTATATTTTCACCAAAATCCGTATTATTGTGATATCCGCTTTCATAAGCATGATCATGGCCAATTTTCTTCATACACCTGAATAATTTGTAGGCACTGCGTTGGACTGAAGGCCGAAATACAATACGAGAGTCTCGCAGCAAATGTCAAGCAGTTTTCGTAACATGCATTTGTATGCGACATTGTACAATGATTGCGATGCGTTGTTGCGAGGCGGGAAATATTCGGAAAAAAGCTTAAATGTAATTTGAAATTCAAATGCCCTAATTACTTTTTAAGTACATTGATTATTATGAATGAATTTTGAATGAAAATTTCGTGCATCCTAGTTAAGGTTTTTATTTGCTAAACGAATGAACATTTCAAATTCAAAACTTTTAAAAAATCAAAAACAATTTCCAGCAAATTTCATTTAAAATGTCACTAATTTGACATTTGTCATATGAACATTAATGTTCCCCGCATCGCGTGCTTTGTACATTGAATGCATTGCGTGACGACGAGGGAGAATCGCATCGCGCTCACGTATCGCATCACGCTATACGACTATGACTATAATGAAATGTCAAACGATACAGACAAGTTGTTCTGTGAGGGTTGCCCGACGTGTGGGTAATTTGCCATTGCATTTCCACCAATGCAGATTCAATAGAGCTAAAGTTGTAAATCTTTCAGAGAATTTTCAGGTGATAAATTCGAGCTTTCATAAGGGAAATGGGCGACTTCCTACACCTTAAATTTTTGGAAAAAAAATTAGCTCGCAGCTATTTTTAAAGTTAAAAGTTTCCAAAAACAAATTGTCTAAACTACACAGTATAGAAGAGTCTTTTCTGGAATACTAGGTACACTTCCTGTGAAAAAACAAAGGCCATACCATTACAAGGCCATAGCGCTAGCCATAGCCTTAATGGAGAGAGAATAGAATTAAGATGTGGGTTTAAACATAAGAATTTTTATGTTTACAGCCCACTCTCCTTGATTCCCGTAGGCCTATTAATCGTCTCAATAGACTACACCCTGTATTCATAGTAAATTACTTCCTGACACGAATAAAGTATTAAGTCACCACAAACTGAATTTGAACCCAGGACAACATGCCATGAGCCATAAGAAATCCACCCGGAATACTAACCCGGTCGATAGGTTGAAATGTATAAATATTTAAGTCTCACCTACATTTCAATAACTATTAATTTTCCTTGTTTGGAGTACAATTTCTTAACGTAATTAGCTCGTAGTGGAACAGAAAGGTTCATTTAACCGCCATAAATGTTTTGCTTTGTCCAATCCTTATGCAGGGTCTATAACCCGACAGTATAGTGGAATTCAGAATGTTCGTGTAAGGGTACAATGTCCGTTTTATGATAGCGACTGCGGAATTTTCGTCTTGGTTAAAAGGTAATTTTTTTGAAAAAGGTACGACAACGACGTCACATGAAGGATACAAGTTGTGGATCGTTATATTCAATTCAAGTTCTATGTTCGCACGGAAATGGTGGTGGGAACAGGAGCATTATATGGAAGTGATTTGATGTGAAAGAAAATTTGCAATAGGGAAGTGTTCTTTGTATCGAAAATATTGGAAAAAGGTTTGCTTTGAGAAAATTTTATTGTAACGAAGATGTATGGAAACATCATTATTTGGATGTCATAACTTTATACCTTTAATATTGGTTTCTTGGGGTTAGAACTCTATTCAAATTCATTTCAATGAGATGTTTTGCTCGTAAAATTTAACTTTTCATCACGATTCACCTGTATTATCAGATCCAAAGGTACGCCATTCTTTCTCCATTTTGATGTCTAATGTATGTGTGATTATTCGTATAACTTCGTACTGAGATATTTTATTTTGCAATCCTGTCAAGCGTAACATATTGCCGAGTACAATGCCAGCCCACCTCGATAGCGTGACTGCCAACTTAAGTTTAAAAAAATACAAGAAAACACAATCATAAGAATACTGAAAGTAGTATGCACCAGAATAGTGTATATCTTCCATGTTGTAACTTAATAGTCTTAACCTTTAATTTTTGTATCTAGTCAACAAGTTGAGCTACTGTATCGGTTGCATCAAACCACGACAAAAGTTGTATTTCTTCTGACATCGGAAGCAGTTCACTAGGCGGTTAGTTGTAAGAAAGTGAGTTAACATGTTTTGTATGTTACGGATACATGCATGTAAAGCTGTAAGTTTTACATGCTGGGGGCTATGATTTGAAAATGATTCCTAGAAGTAGTATCAAATGTATCTGAGCTAACCGCATCTTTCTCCCAGATTTCCGCGTAAAGTTAACGCATGGAGTTGATATGTTGAACGTCGTTAGTGTACAATTACATATGAGTCGGCAACGTTATTCACTAGTAGATATTGTGCAACTTATTTTAGCCAAACCCGCATTTTCGTAACCTGTTTTCTATGTGAAGCGTAAATTATGGTTAAAATCGTCACACCGTAGACAATTGTTTATAACAATTACAATTTTTCGCTTTCACTGTGTTCAGCGAAAGGAGAATAGTGTGTAGTAAAGTTTAAAACCACTAAAGTATGTGAAAGGTAGAGTTACTGCTGCATTCCCATGGCGGAGTTACTATTCAAATATAATTGAAGTAATTATGGTTTAGTGTAAACATACTCTGAGTTCTACAATATGATGACAATAGAATTACTTATGACATGGAACTACACCGGAGTCAACTTACATCTACTGAATGTCCATTAGGTTGCCAACCGTCTAATTGTTTCGACTTTTTGAAGCGGGAAATAAATGCATTGTTCTTTTCTTTATTTAAGTCCTGTGATTAAGATTATTCAGTTTTACCATTTGAACATGTGGTGAGCTCATTATGAAATAAGAACGCAGCTTTTCCGCTGAAAAATCTCTGCTCCAACATCAGACTTAGAATGAGAAATTATACGGATGATGGGCTGAAATATATAAAATGTGAAATTTCCAAATTTATTTAATTTAAAACAATTTAATTGACTACGGAATGAAAGAAAGGTGACTAGCTCGGCCCACATAATATTATCACCGCGAATCTAGCAGCAGCACCGTAGATCCTTTTAAGCAAATTCAGAATTCTACTGGGAAAAACTGGATCTCCAAACTCCAAAAATACCTCGACTGTTGCTACCAAACCTTTCTGATGAAGAGTTCGGCTTGGACAGACGTAATAGCATGCAGGACCTTTTTAAGGATTGATTTTGATCTGAATATCAGCTTAAGCTATTCGGTATGGAAAATCCCAAAATTATTAACATCTTTTTGCCCGTATATATAATTCCTTAAGCACATCTCAAGGACTCTGGCTACCTTATATCATCGAAAAAGCTCAAATCCTTGCTGAAAATCTGGCGAAAATTTACTTGTCATGTGTTCTACACCAGGATTATGGAAAGAATTTGGGTATTTAATCTTGAAAGTTCTAATCTGCTATCTCTACTAAAGTCGAACTTAAACTAAAAATAAGGACTGATGACAGGTAACCAAAACTTACAACACGTAGGCAACCAGATCATACTCTTTATATGAAACGATATCCTGTATTCAAACTGTTTTCTTTTTCCACCTCTCCTCCAAGATGAAAAACACGAGCGTACTCATATCGAAACCAGAACAAGATAAATGAATGTTGACTCATATGCACCTATTAACTGTCTTCTAATCCTTTTAATTACCTTTGAGAAGCTTTATATAAATAAAGTCCGACCAATCTTAAAAAATTATTAGTTAATCCTTAAGCTTCAATTCGACTTTAAAGCCAAGCTCTAAACTCGAACAAATAAGGGGATGTATATTAGAGATATTGAACATTGAAATGAAATCAAATTAGAATCAATTATTTTGATTAACATGAAATTGGTTTCATTGGATAAATAATTCTCTTACATAATTATGGTTTCAGGCATGTGAGGGCTAGAGCCAATTTCCGACTACTCTAATCAATGTTTAGGGACGTATCTCGCCAAGAACATGGCGAATGTTGTCTTCCAAATGTACAAGCGGCTCAAGCTGGGTGGCGTTGACGAGTGGTTTGACGTATCCCCTCAAGAAATAGTCCAGCGGTGTCAAATCACAAGATTCCAGTTAAAGTTAACATGCCAGTTTACAGGTCCAAATCAATATGCATTGACATCTGCCACACATGTCAGATTATGTACACTTGCATTTGTGGCATATCGCGCCTTCCTGTTGAAATCAGTGATTATCCAGCATTACGACGAAACACTTCCAGAACAAGAAAGTCATTGATAATTGCTCTATAGCGATCACCATTGACTGTAATGTTGTTCTCAGTATTTGTGAAGACATTTGGACTAATAATTCCATCGGGCCATAAAGCACATCAGACACGGACTTTCTCCGGACGTAACGAGGTTGGGACAACCACATGTGGCTGCACTTCAGCTCAAATGCAGCAGTTTTGTTTATTGACGTAGTCATTTAACTAGAAATGAGTCACATTGCTAGAAATTTTTTTTATGAAATTCGGGACTTACAGCAATTTGTTCTTAGTTCCATACACCACATCTACGCCGTGCTCGGTGGTCGTTCGGCTACAGATGTGGCATGAATTGGATTTTGTAAGCCCCCAAACCAAGATCTTTCGTATTATCTACCATAATGTGGATAGACACAGATTTATTTGTTGAGCAAGATGTCACTGGACTATTCATTGTAACTTTCATCATTACGCTCTGTACGGCATTTGGATCGATGAATATTATGATTGAGAGTAAACATGGTGCGGACATAATTCATGGTTAATAGAACTAATGGTCCTGATGGACGATTCTGTCGTCTATAAAATTGATGGAGCAAGCGATGTGTTTCACGAACAGAACAGCTTTTTTTCGAAATCAATTTGCACAATGTGTAGACGTTGGACGGGTGTCAGCTTATTCATGATAAAATGGCAAACCAATTTCACCATAAAACTCATGACAGCTGTCACTCTATACGTAGGATTAAAAAATGTTGCCAACTTAAAGTTCTATACTTTAAAAAATTACCCTTCACATAGAATTATGAAGCAAATATATTTGTCATTGGAAGACTAGAAAAGTTGCGTTAATTTTTCCAGATCTATGAATACACTAGAACTAGAAATTTTCAACGTTTGCTGATGAAAATTCTATACTAAATAGAACACTGGACTCAATAGTGTGCTATTTCGAAAGTTATCTTTAGTGAGTTGCAAAATCGCCAACATTAAATACAGGACTATGGTAGGTTATGAAAATAATGATATAAAAACCAATCTCAAATGGTCTCAATTCGGTCATATGCCATTGAATTATGAGAATACTTAGAAACTTCTAATATTCAGGTAATTCAGCGTATGGAAAAGAAAATAATTAGATAGATTGTTGGAGCGCCGCGGTGTATAGGGTAACCTGGTCTCTGAATATGCATTTAACGTCCAAACTGATGAAAAATAAAAATCCTCAGGTTTTAATAGACAGCTTTACCTTTGTTTCTTTGTCTTTGGCAAAGTAAAAAATGTGTGACTTATGAACTCTTACAATAACTAATTAAAGTACACACGTGTATACATTACTTGCATTGGTCACTATTGAATGCATCAAAGGTCGTGCATGCTTCGCTCCTGCAACTTGTTCATTTCCATCCATCTAATCCAATCTTTGTTTGGTAGCTCTAAGTGCACTTTTCCACGTATTGAACATTCCCATATATCTTCATCAGAAATTTTGTTTCCACCTGGAAAAGTTTTCTGGTCAATTTAGTACTTGGTGTTCCCTTTTTTAATTTTTTTCTTTGGCATTTGTATTTAAGCTAAATACTTTTCGATAGCCACTCGTAACGAGACACGTTTTATACGTCAGATTTTTTCCTTTTAGGGCTACACCTTTTCATTGTGTTAGAGAGGTAAATGCTGTTTACACTCTGAGTGTGCGAATATACCGGACGCGCAATGATTTTGAGTTTGCTTTAGACCCACTGATTTCCCCTATCAACCTGAGAACCTGGCGTGGAACCGTTTCTTGGCCTAGAGGTGGCTTCAGATTTCGAGAATTCCTTTTCCAGCGGGAAGGAAGGGCTAGAAAGGACATCCCTCCATCTCCGACGCCTCTACACGCTTTAGTATGCCATTTTTAAGCGTCAGGATTGCCCGAGCGTATTGAGCCACGCGATTCCACTTGTCAATTGTTCTAAGCATTTCTTCGATCATGGTTTTCGAGCCAAACTCTCCAATTTCAACTGAAGAGGTCACCCTAATGCTTACTCCATGTTTTGCAAGATAAGCATTTGTCACAGTCTTCATCCACTTCTAATGTACAAAACACGAAGTGGGGAGAAGACTGTGACCTGTCAATCTTGTGCAGGTAAGACCGAATACATCCATGACAAGTGGACAAGTAGAAATCAGTCTCACCCTGCGCTTGACTGAGCCATAGCCACCCTCCACCTTCCCTTTGTGTCTCGCTCCCTGGACTATTGCTGATTTTTCTGAGAGAGCGTTATCTCTCTTCACTAGTGACCATTTCTATGTTGTCTTCGCACTTGCCCAAGTACGTTTTTCTGCGCTATCTCGCAAAGTATATTCGGCTCAGTTCATGGTTCGGTTTTTAAGACCCCTCGATGTGGCAAGCCTGACGTTGCTTCACCACCTCGCTTGTTTAATTTCTATCGTCTAATGTTTTATTCCATCATTTAGCATTTCAGCGAACTCCCGTTCTAACGGTATTCAGCCAAGGTTAGTGTTATATTCATAAGTTGTATTTGGTTGGTTATATTTTGTTATATTTAGATTAGAAAATTTTCCTTTACTTGTGTGCAAAAGACGATTACCGCTCTCAAAGCGTTTCAAATCTACGTGTGGTATATCTATCTCTGTCTGAAAGAAGTCCCCCGTTAGTGTCAGCGCTGTATGTAGCGACACTTCCTGTAGCTACACTGTGACTGAAGTACTAAAGGAAAAAAAGTTTTGGAGTCCTCCTTAGGACTCACCCAACTAGCAATCCAAAAAATATTTCGTCTACTCACAGAAGCTGAAGTGGGTCTCTACGAACATGCATACCTCGTTTGATGCAATTCACCAAGAACTTATGCATGTAAATTTGATCAAACTCCATTGAAAATAAGAAGAGCAACGCAAATGGTAATCACGCTTATCCAAATTGAAATTTAAAAATATTTCCATTCATGCAGATCACGATTTTGTCGAAGAAACAAAATCTTATAAACGAGGTATCCGTCATTTATACCCACGCAAAATAAAATGATTGAGAACGTCGTTTTGCCTAAGCATGAAATTAAATTATTCAAAAAACGACAACCTTATTGGTTTTTAACAAGGATACCTATCGCACCTTTGTTTCGGCTTGAAGCTACGCATAGTCAAAACTGTAGGCTTTAGCGTGATTGATTTCCTTTTCGCGACGACTTAAGTCTTCGAAGTTTGCAAAATTGCCGCCAGGGAGATGAAGCTGGAAGGAAATTAATATTCTACTCAAGCTCAATGTTTCCGCGAAAAGAAAATGTTCTCTCCTCTATTTCGACGTTATGCTGAGCCGCTAAACTTTTCTTCGTCACTGATGGGCCCAATTAGATTCATTTTATCTTTTCGTGAGGGTTGAATAATTTCAGCAAGATTTGCCTGAAGAACAAATAGCAATTAGAGCCGTTCAGCGGAGAAAAGGAGATGAAGGTGTACATGTTAAATCCGTAAGGATAATATTTAAGTGAGCTGAGAAATTTTTCATTCATTTTAACTACGCAAAATTTAATGCATCTTTGGATTGAGTAGTAAAGAACTGGTCGTAATTGATTAATTACTCGTAACCATACAATGTACGAGCAGATGGGTCAAAGACTCCACTACTTGCTCTCCTCGTAAGTGAGTATTCTGTGTATAAAGAATCTTTGAATGATCTTTTCTAAGTTAATTTTACGACTGAATTTCTCATAAATTTGTGGCTCGTTAGATTGAAGTATCTTTTCTCATTCACTCGACTGTTGACTGTGCGAAACCATGTCCATGTGCTTCCCCATACACAGATTTATTGTAAAATACTCAAGATTTGGTGGGTTTTGTTTTGTTTTATGACTATGCATAAAATATTTTGAAGTGAGTCAAGAAAAAACTACAATCAACTTTTTCGTAAGTTTCCTTAGAAGAAGAAGAAATCTTTATGATAATTGTTTTCTCAAACATGTTTTTAAGCAAAAGATTGTTATGGTTGGTTGATAGCGTTTGAGATAACTTATTTTAATGTTTGTTTGAACTCTGGTAAGACCAAATATGTACTAACAATGAGGAACATGTGCACAAATTCACTAGTGTGTAAAAAGCAGCAATGAAAGATGTTAAAGATGGAATAAAACTTGCAACTGGTGTATAGATTACAACATAGTTGCCAGTTATTAACTATAAGGGAGTGACATTGTGAATCAAGTTGATTGATCAACATTAAACTTTTGCATTCTTCAATTAAATATTCTTAAATCCTTTTACCATGTGGGTTCGTTAATTGTTTACTCAATGATATATGAAGCGTGTATTTGCACTTGATCATTTTCTTAAATATTACTGATTAAGTCTACTTTTCAATCTTTTAGAGAAATTACTAGCAAAGTGCATAAAAATTAAACCATAAATTTGTTCTCATAATTAAAGAATGAAAGAGTTTGTTAAAAACATTGATCGCAAAGCAATTAAAACAGGCATCGTAAAAAAAATAACTATCTTACGTCTGGGTGTCTAAAGAACATTTCAACAATTTTCTAAGACTCCTACAGGGTGAAGCTCAATAGCGATAAACAACTCGCAGCTTTAATCGACAATTTTTTATTTGAGTCAACACCATGAATTATACCCGGCCTTGTGAAACATTCGTCATTGCGTTAAAAGTATTTTAATTATTCATTAAAATAATATTCTCGTATTGCGCCGCCAATAATACAGCCGATCCATTGCTATTGGTTAATAATTTTGCAAATAATTTAAATTATACCCCGAGCTCCCAACCTACCTTGCTCTACTACGTCACCATAATGCCTCATGGTGTACACTTTGTAGAAATTGTTTCGAATCAGATGCTTATCACCGACTTCTTTACGCTTAGTACATGCTTCAAAAATATTTTTCACTGCACACTTATATCACACGTCACGAACCACGTGCCCAAATATCTTACGTTCGTGCTAGAAGAGTTTGTATGTCGTGTGTGTTCGCTCATGTGATGCACATGCCATGTACTAGAAGACTGTCCCATCCATTCCGTAATTCCATCCAAAACCGCCTCATCCATGTGCTCCACCTGTCAAAATAAATTCACAAACTCATCATGATTTTGGTACCATTCGACTGGCAACAATTTGATAATAGGACACTTTTTGGTTAAGCTTCTTCGAGAAAAAACATTTTTTTTCGCTGAAATCTCACTTCTAAGGGAAGAAAATCGCTTTCGAAAATTTTTCACTTTCCGGAAATCGCCCATCCCGGGTCACCAATTTTGGTGCCATCAAGTACCCTTGTATTTGATTTTATCTTAATTACCAGTGCCATGAATTGCATTCAATAGCATGCCACCGATTTGAAAAAAAAAAAATGCATGTTCGTCAAGTGCATATTGCACGGGAGCGAATTTTGGCGCGTCCGCATGGCGTGAGAAAAAAAGAAAAAAAATTACATGGTTGCAAATGCATCGTTCCAAATTTTTCTGACATGAAAACCTAGTAGAGTGCAAAAATATGTGAAATAAAATTTGACCAAATTTTAGGTCATGTAACCATTGCATTTGAACCGTAGCAAACATCAGGCACATTTGCGCCTCTGTACAAATATTGCAATAACTATGTAGAGTAGTTAATTTTCATACTCACACGAGATTCATTCTTAAGGTAAAGTCAAAACGTAAGTCTATACAGCGCTAAGACTTCGACCGAATTCGCAATCTTGTGATATTCAATGGAAGTAAGAAGAATTTCGTAAGAAGAACAGTCCAATGTATTTCAGTCAATTTTCCGGTTGTTAGGACTTCCATGTGCGGTTTTGCATTACCATACAAAAGCAAGACATCTAAGATGGTCTGACGGCGTCTTTTGACCGGTATGTGGCTCGAACCTGGTCAAGAAGCCCACAAAAGTAGGCAGCGTTTATTGAGCAATAATCGCGAAGAAAATTAATGATTCAAACTCTTTGAGAGTTCCAAAATATTGTTGAGATAACCGTTTTGGCTGACAACCATGTTTTGGATTTTGATGGTCCTGATCTCCCTTTCTTCCCACTAGCCCTTTGCGATCCGGCAGTTTATTGTTGAAGCTTCGTTGGACATCACAATGTGTTACAAGAAAATCTGCCCAACAAGATGTGCCCAACAAGAAGAAGAACAAGATGTCTCTGACGAATTTCAACTCTCGCCTTTTTTGTCTTCATGGGTAAGCAGACGTGGAATCCACTTCTCCGCGATTTTTCCAAATTCAAGGTAGTCTCGGATGATGGTTTGTACATTTCCAATAATGATTGCCGTAATGATTACTTCCTATGACATCAGCGCGACAATTTCTTTTAATAAGTTCGCGAATATCTGCAACGTTGTCAGGCATATTGCTGGAGCTGGGGAATCTTAGATGACTCACATTTCCTGCTTTTTCATCCCTTTCTCAAATTCGACATATCAGGCTTTCGTTCGTGGCCATGAAAGTGAATTCTCCCCAAACTCTGTAAGCAATTCATTCCGAATCTCAGTTGGCTGAACTAGTCCCTTCGTTAAAAACTTTATTTTGATGTATTGCGCAACGTAAGGATAAACTTCTCTATCGCACAATTTGAGGACAACAACAGAAACCGGTCGAGCAGTCGGTTTGTCCTCGAGTCTTCAGAAGAGATGCAGAGAAGCAAAACGCTATACTGGAATGCCCTTAGTATTGATGCATTTTCCGGTTAAAATACAAACTTGTGGGACCTGTGACATTGGACATTGGTCAATATGTGTTCAAAGATGCTTTTTGAACACATATTGATGAAAGTCGTTGTTCATTTGATGCCACACAATGACCAACGTAGCGTTTTAATATTCTTTGCATGTTGTCCACACCAAAACAGGCCCATCTTCAAAATTCCGCGTAGAAAAATAATACGGCTCATTCCGTAGATTGCGCCAATAATGCCGAAAGACATTGAGGCCCTGTAAATTAAACTCATCTTCATTGGACAAGAAAGGATTTTATAAAAAAACAAATTTAAACATATTAAAGACCAAATTAAAAATCTAATCGAATTGTCTGTAGAGTTAAGATGAAAGTTGAGAGACCATTCATGCGTCCTATGTATCTTATCGTATAACTCTTGTATAATTGACAAACAGCATCTACAATTCTTCGCTACTCTCTCTCCGAAAGCATTGGTCTTGATCGACGCTTTTTCTTCGCATCCTACTTTGAATTGATCTTTGCCATGTTATATTAATTGCATTACGCAAAAGGTTCATTATCTTGGAAATTTGCCCCTTTGGAAAAAAGGGTTTTCGGAAATTTTAAGAGCGTCGATGGATGCCTTTTGAGTGAAAAACTTATAGCTCTTAACCTAGTTTATCCATTGAATATCACAACAACGCTGATTTCATACTTTGATTTTTGATACTTTGAAGACTACTTTGATTTTTGATGCTTTGAATTTTTGCAGTGCCTGATACGTATATACTTATTAATATTGGACACAACTTTTTAAACAATAAAAGCCAAATAAAAGAAAAATTTGCGATAAATTTACCTAAATCGGCAAATATTTTGAATAATACATAGACAACAGACCATAGACATTAAGTCGGCGTGATTATCGTGAGTACCCGCCTCGAGAAGGCCCAACCTCACGGTCACTATGACAGGGTTGAAACAATGTGTCAACCACCACCTCTGAGATCTGAAACAAGTTTCAGTTCTAGGTCCCAATTTATTTAAAAGTTCTTGGATACCCGAACACAACTAGTGTGTGTTCCCTCTACTCTCCAGCCTTCAAAACCACAACCACCACGTTTCAGCCAGGATAAGCTCCTCACCGTGTTGGGGGCTGACACTAACCTGTCATGGGCGTCCCTCCAAACCGTGGTTCAGATAACCTCTGATCGGTTTGCGCTTCTCTACAGTCCGAGAAAAACTCTCAGTTTTTGCTCCAGGCGTACGGAGCTGATTGCCCTTCCTTACACCTCGGGTACTTGGGGTCGGTACTCCACAAGGACTGAATGGAACAAGCCGAAGCCTATACCATAAGCCCCCTGAGTCTGCCGGAGTCCTATAGCACAAGTCTATAGGGTCCGGGTTAACACCAGTCACAACATGTATGCAATTAACATTTAATCAGCATTTAACAACATTTAGACTTCAATCCTTAGCAGTGTACTAGTCTCGCATCCACCTCATCAACAAAATGATGTTGCAATGCGAGTTTTTCTAACTGCTAATACCACTCAGTCCACATCGAACATAACATCCAGTTCGTAACATTCAGTCTAAGTAATCTGTCATTCTTTCACGGTACACCACAGATATCAGCATAACACATAACTTCACTTGAAATTCATCGGCAAACATCTTCATCCTCTTCTTCATCAACATCATTTAGTTCAATCAGCATTTAGATCATCATATTCTTCAATTCACAAGTACAACAGTTTATGCACAGTCTGTCAATCAGTTCGCCAGTTCAGTCGTCCAATTATCAGAACTTCAATGCATCGAGTACTCTCAGCAGATCTCTCTCCATTGTTCAGCTCCCGAAGGATCTTTCACTAGGTACGCCCACCTTGGCGACGTCAAAGGTACTCGTTTCGGACGAGCATTCCCAAGTTTAATCAAGTCTACCTCGTTCGTCATGCCTCTATCATGATTTTCTTTGTCAGCAAGTCATCGGTCATCAGTACAACAGTTCGACTGTTCAGCATATCAGCGTTACAGCATTTCGTCAGTTGCTCCAGGGTCACCAAATCATCAGTAAGGGTCTCAAATCTTCAATTCATCGATTCATCATTTATCAAATCAACTTTTCAACGATTTTACAATAGTGCACGCACATCAGTCAGATTCCAGATTCTAGCTTTCCTTCATTCAACCAGGCTGCAAGAGCCAAAATAGCCTGTAGTGACGTCTTCGGTACTTACATCGCTTTACCCTTCTAATAATGCAGACTACTTCGAATTGCGGCTCTTCATCTCAGTTACATCAGGTTCATCAGACGGCAAGACGTGTACAACATTAACAGTTCGGCAGTCCGTCAGTTTCCAATTTTTAAAAACTTCACAATCTCTCAAGACTCATCAAGACAACGTCTTCTACAGCGTCAAGTCCACCTTTCAGTTTCCCTAATCGGCTTCCTATAAACTTCATCAGACACACAACTCCACTCCCTTCTTCCCACCCCATTCACACGGGCTTGGGACCGTTATCTGATCATGGACAGGTGAAAAGTCTAAAAAAAATTTGACTTTTTTAAAATTTCTTTTAACCTGGTGTAAAAGGAGCGAAGTATGCATGAGTCACGACATGCCCCTATAAATTTGGGGGACACAGCTGAAAGATAGTACAAAACACCGAATAACCAACGAATAAAACAGGTTTTATACCTTTCTAAAAATTTCTTTCTTTCTTCCTTAAAATTAAATGACCAGGATGTATTGTTTCTTAGAATTTTTGAATGATATATGAGTTCGAGTAACTTTTTTGACCAGAAACTGTATTTGTTGTCAGGCTTACTGTCAAATTTTGTGAACTCTAAATTTGACCAACATACCATGCAATGCCGAAAATTCTACTGGTCAATCTATTTTGGAAGGACTTGATCGTTTATAAGGTTATGACAGGCCTTTAGGTAACAGGCATTTAGGTCTGCCAGTTTTCACAAAAATTTAAAAAAAGGTCAAAAATGAAAAAAAAAAAATTAGTTAAGCAAGTTTTTTCATCCTTCGGCTCACGGTTTAGTTTCTTAGCAGGAATATTTTGACTCAAACGTCATTACTAGTCCTCCCATAATGCCTAAATTTATGAATGGTATCTCTATGTGGTATTGAAAAGATATCTTAGTGTTATAACAATTGAATTAAATTTGAAAGTTTCTTCTACAAATAAATGGATGAGTCGGTTTGGATTACAACATATATTTGGTTATTCAATTTGCTTACTAGGTAGCAACCCACAAAAATTGTTAACGTATTAAAGTGTATTTCATTGCACCACACATGCATAGAATCGTCCCACACGACCGTTTAACCATCTTTTGTTTAAATCATTTTACAACCCATTTATGGATTGTTGCTGAAATTTCATTAGGCAATTTAGCAAAAGCTAAAAGGGAAAACTCATCCAGTAAATGACATCCTCGCGCAATAAGCAATAATTTCCACACCATCCCATTCGGATTCTCTGAAATGTGCATGCAATACAGATTCATCCACATTTCGTGTAGTTCATCCTTCAACTCAATTCATCGCAGCATGATTCAGAGTTCACATCGACTTGCAATTAGGTTCAATGAATTTCTTTCAGAGTGATCGATGGCACCATATGAGCAAATGCGTTTCGATAGATACATATATGTTGCCAGTTTGTATCTTATTGACTTTCTATCGTAGATGACGCGCTTTCAAACCTATTAGTTAGATAATTGTTCGTGACTGAATGAAAGTTATCAACAACCCGGAGCCATGTGCTCCTTAATTGATGGGTTAATTGCAGGAATTCAGTTTTTGTTTTGTTTTAAATGAGCGTAATGCATTTTAAATTTTAAAATTAATTTAATGGTGTGCTGGTTGGAACAATTTCCATTAATTTTTTTCTCAAGGGTGAGTCGTTTGATGCAGGCCTTTGCATTCGAATTGGAGAGTATACTGCAAGGTTCCGATGACAATAAGGCTTTATTTTCTAAGAATTTTAACGTGATTTATTGTAGTTATTTATTCTAAATTAGAAGAAAGTATGTTGGAAAACAAACGTCAATGTTGTTGCATAGAGTTGTTTCATAGTTCCAAATTGGAAAACCGTGTCAGTTGCCTTATTCCTTTTAGTAAATCATAAACTAGTTGCAGGTTGTCTATGAAAAGTTTCGGGAACAATGTCTTCCAGACGTCACTTTACGCTGTAGGCATACTGCGGCAACAGCGCGTTCATAAAAGTTCGACTTAGCTATCCCAGAGTGAAGGCCACACTTAATCTTTTTTTTAGATGTCAAGAGCGTGGTCAATTACAAACGGACAGTGAGTCGTGCTTTATACCTAGAAGTGGTGTGAAGACTCAATAGGAGGAAGATAAGCCGGATGAGGGTAGCCATTGCTCGAAATATTATCCACACTTGCTCAAAGGTAACTGGACTACCTGACGATAAACGTCAGTGTGATGATTTGACAGATCTTTATTTTTTTCTGTAGAGTGAAAAATTCCCTCAAAGGACACCACGGGATCCTAGATACCATCGAAAAAACATGCAATCGTACATTTGCAAACCTTCCAGACTTCGCCTACCACAGAGCCTTCGAGTCATCGAAAAGCCAATGCAAGTGTGTCACCGTTTTTAGGATGTACTCTAAAGAATTTTAAGGTCTTGTAGAAATATTTAAGCAGGAGAGATGAAGGACAGTTCACAAATAACACGTTTTACCCAGTTCTGATTATTATAAAGACCAGCTGTATACACAGGAAAACAAAGTTCCAAGTATACAAATCTGTGATAAGAACCCTAACCCAAGAATCCGGAAATAATTGAGCGACTTTAAGCAACAGGTCTATAGGCGAATGAAAAAACGAAACAACTATGAGCTGAATGAAATTTTCGACGAGCCGGTGGCCTCAATGATTGTAAGACTGGGGAAGCCACAACAAGCTTTGCATATGAATCGTATGGACGAACAAGAGGGAGATATCCAAAAAGGTATTCATGGGGAGAATTTAAGGACGGAGACCAGTGGAAACACCGAGAAAACGCTCGTCTGACTCTATTAACGAAGACATCTAATCGGTACACGGATTTTAAGATTAGAGGACGTGGTCAATGGGCTGAGACACTTCGAGGCAAATGCTGCATGAATCGAAAATAAAATAGCAGTTGAATATGTTTTGGCGAAACTTTTACCAACACGTTTTAAACAAACCTTTTATTCTTAGCGAATACACTTTCAAAATCGAGAAAGACAGGTCATGATAAAAAAGAAAAACAACCTGAAAACCAGTTCAAAGAACCTGAAAAAAAGAACCAACCTGAAAACCAGTTCAACAGAGGTTTGTCCTACAGATAGAGTGAGGTTCCGAATAAAACCATATTTAAAGGACCATAGAAAACGGATCATTTTAACCGACAGAATGACCCGTTATTTTATTTTATATATAATAAATGTTTATAATTATAGTGTGGTCCGCATGTGTGAGACTTGGACTCTGGAATATATATGTTATATGGAGACGGATAGAATGAAAAGCCAAGAAAACGCCTTCGATAAAGAAATTTAAGTAAAATTATCATTCATAACATGAGTGAAAAAATTAATAAAATCAGTGGAAAATATTTTAGGATCAAAAAAAAAAAATACTTTTAACAACAAAACGATCAATATATTAATTTCTACTTTGTCTGTCGAATCTGCGTGTCAAATATTTTTTGTGGTACTCGATGTATACAAAAACGTATAAATTGACTCGCCATACTCCGTGTTTTGTCCGACAGGGATGGAAATGTTGTATTTTTCTTCCCCGTCCCCGTCTGTTTCCGTGTATCTTTAACACACGCGTTTCGACGATGTGCCATTTTCCGAGTGTGATTTATGTATAAATTTACAGTCATGTGTCAAATGAACATGTGTCACCATGCGTTGGAAACGTCATTCTATACGATTTTCACCACGGAACCCTGTAACCTCATGCACACATTCAGCATAACGTGATGAAATTGTAAAATTTTATTTCAAAGTCCCTCCTCTGTTATCCTAATGCTTCCACAGTGTAGAGTTGAATATCTTGTTCGAAATGTGCAAACATGTAAGATAATTTGGGCCTTAAAAACCCTAAAAATGGATGATGAGGGTGAGGAGGTTGGTGGTTGTCACATCCACCAAAAGTCAACGGTGCGGTGAATGCTAACTAAGAATCGTTGCCCCATTAAAATCAAACGACAGTGCCGGCGAAGGGAGTGCGGTTTCGTGTAATGATACACGATATTTGGCAATGAACTGACTGTTAATAGTTTGAAGAACTTCTGGTTCCAGCAGGATGGAGCTGCACTGATGGTGAAATAATGAACCAGTATTAATTTCTACAAAATGCCAGATGATTTATTTCATTAGGTGGTGATTATGAAAGGTCACCTCGATTATTGGAGTCGACTGCAACATACTTTTTCTTCTAGGTTTATTTGAAAGTTTAGGATTTTGTCAACACGATATACGTCAAGACACTGGACAAATGATACCCAAAATGTTTTGAAAAGGCGTTGTAGATGCGAAAAAAGGCCATTATGTTTGTCGCTGTTTGTTGAGAATGCTTGCCAAACATTATTTTTGAAATATGACGGAAAAAATAGTAAAATGCATTATTTTACTATTTTTTTTACATGCAAAAAAGAATTGATGTTATATTATTCATTAAAAAAAATCGGTCATTCATTAAAAAAATCGGTCATTCATTAAAAAAAAATCAGTCACCACAAAACTCTTTTCTTATGAAGCAATATGTTCAGAATCAACATGACACGTTCAGAAAGATTAAATAAATGAAAAGATTGGCCTGATTGATCTTAGAGTCAAGCAACTCCTTAGAGAAGCGGAAAACCCACCGCGAAAATTCGAAAAGTGAAATAAAATAACCGATAATCGATCATATGGCAAGAGTATGCTAGAAAATTATTGAAGAAAACATCGCATAAGCTAAGGAGATTTTTTGGGTTTGTCTAACCCTTTTTTTCTTTTCGAGGACGCTTTTCGGCTCTATACTGCCATTTTCAGATCGTTATAATCCTGATGCTTCAGTTCTGGTCTACTGGTCCTTGCCTTTTTCTTTACAGCAACGTATTTTGACTACATGCCACAAGATCCAGCTTGTTTTGATGCTGATGCTTTGGCTTAGGATGCACTGAAGGTAATGGCATACAGCCGGAACGCATCCTCAGAAAGAAAGGGTCAGCAGACGCAAACAACAATCTGCGAATTTTAATCTGCGTCAAAGAACAAACTTGATTCAATATTCGGAGATGACTGAAGTTTCCATCGTGGTCTCCAATCTTTTTGGGTTTTCAATGTTTCATTATTTTAGATAATTTGACTTAAAATTTTTAAAATTTTTGATTTAAAAAAATTGTGCAATCGTGCCAACTTTAACCAGCTAATATTCCGGATGTCAAATACATGTAGAGATTGAAAATTTAAATGTAGATTTCATGAAAAAAAACATCTTATACTTTGAACAAAAGCTTACCTTGTTTGCCTTGCTTTGATTTTACGTCACGGTAGGACAGACAACAGTGTTTCAAACTTCTCCCTTCATCACTGCTACTGCCTTAAAAGTTCTCCAATGTCCTAGAGAAGTCACAGGAGATTTGCTTAATTTTTAGAGCAAAATTATTTTTATTAGAAAATTACTGGACCTTTTTTATATTGTTTGAGCCAATATGTGCTGATGAATTGTGGTTCCTTTTCATTCCTACAAACAGTTTATTGTATCTGTTTCTCATCTTTGTGCTCAATTGCTTATCGTATGATATCTGGCTAATCCAAAAGCTATCAGCTGCAACCTAAAGTTTCCTTGGTTCTCTTCTGAAATAACAACTTGAATTTCTCCACAGTAACTTCATCAAATGTTTGTCTCGAGGATATCAGCGTTGACGAGTGATTTGACGTATCTCCACAAGAAAAAGTCCAGTGGTGTTAAATTACAAGTTTAAGGTCCAAAACGAGAAATTATTGGCTCGTCAAATGCTTCTTACAATAAATCGATGGTTGCATTAGCTGTGTGGCATGTCGCGCAGTACTGTTGACACCAAAGGTCCGCTGCATTACGGCATGTGACTTTTCAGAACGTGAAAGTCATTGATCATTGCTCTCTAGCAGTTAACATTGACTGTAATGTTATTATCAGCAACATTTTTGGAGAGATGTGGACTAATGATTCCACCGCCTCATAAAGCATACCAAACAGAGAGTTACTCCTGATGCATTGGTGTTTGGACAACCATTTGTGGTCACTCATCTCTCCAAAAGCGGCAATTTTGTAAAATGACGAAGCCATTCAACCAGAAATGAACCTCATTCCTTAATAAAATTTTCGGGATGTGAAGCAATTTGTTCTTGGAACTATACAACGTATCTATGCCGTGCCAGATGGTCGTACGGCTTCAATTCCTGCAAGTGTTGGATATTGTAAGCCCGCAAACAAAGATCCTTCCGCAAAATCTTCCATAGTGCGGATCGATACAGTTTTAATTGTTGAACTCACTTGGGCTTCATCGATACTACACTCTACAGCTGGTACTTCAGTACACACTTTTGGACGTGTGAATCATTAGTGAGAGTAAGCTTGGTGCGGAAACGATCCATGGTTAATCGAATTAATTGTTCTGATGGACGATTATGTCAGATTCAAATAACGGAGTGTGTAATGAGAGTTTCGAACCGACCCGTTTTTTTCAAATTGAATCTTCACAATTTGCAGACGTTGCTCAGGCATCAATCTTACCATGATAAAAATGGAAACCAATTTCACCATAAAACGCATGACAGCTGTCTGACAACATATGTCATTAAAAAGTGTTGCCAACTAACAGTTCTAGACTAGTTTTTCTTAGAAACACGCTTCATATGCATTAAATTGAGATAATAATTAAATCAATATTTTTAACCGTTATTTTGAATTCAAAAAAGGATTAAAAGTTTCCATTCGTTTTAATATCCATGCGCTTATGAGACCCGCTACTGGATAAATTAAAACTTGGTACTTTTACATCTGAATCTATGCTCTGTTGACTTTATAATTACCCCGCGAAATTTGGAATTATGCTGGGAAAATTCTAATCAATATTTTATTGCTGTACTCAAACATATTTCCAAACGACGTATGTGCAGCGTACGAATGTGTTCAAAAATCGATTATAGTTTTGTGATGTGTTCAAACTTGAGTTAACGATTAATAACTAACTAGTCATAGGCACTAATGTTAGAGCTGACTAGTACTGGAAAGTTGTTCATTGTACTGCTACCACTGTTTCGAGTGACTTTAAGCAATTTTTTTTTAAATTTTCTCAGAGGTGAATTACTTGGTGTTTAAATTAAATTCTCAAATAAATATTTTTCTCGCACCAAAACCTTGATTCGATGATAACACCCCAGTCACCTGCATTTACCCATGTACGTAATATTGCACGCCCAGCTGTTGCGTCATGGCAAGCACTCTTATTTTTCACCTCCTTTGTTCCACATATCATGTATGTTTACCACGTAATTTTATTTACCTTTTATTGTCATAAACAATCAACTAATACATGAGAGCGCAACAGTCATCAGTGCACTAAACCAAGGAAAATGAGTAAATCATCATTCGATCTAAAAATATCGATTCACCTACATTTAATAAACATTTAACATGCTTACGAGACTCGAAACAGTCAACAGTGAAGCTACACATGTGCAACATTCCATATGTATTTATTGCTGACTTTGTTAAAAGGTAATCTTGGAAGTGTGATGTCAGCTACGGCGATTGCTTGTAAATAAGGTATTTCGTGTTCATATTGTACAAAAATGTTAGTACGTATCTTATTAATGGTTTCAATCATTGATGAAAGTTGTTTTGTGTCATTGTTCAAAATGGCAAATGTGAGGTTAAGTTGAATGTGCATAGGCAGATCCTTCGCTGATTTTCACAAAAACTGTTATAAAATAAATGTTAAAATTATTTTTTAACCAATTAACAGTTTTGGCTGTTAATTTTTGAACATGTGCTATGAAGACAATTGGATTTTTCTGGGACCACGAAGTTTTGTTGTCATTAGCCGTTTAAATAAAAAAATTTGATTCGTATATTGATTCATAATGTGAGAATGGAAACGGTTGTATTTGCACCGATGCAAACTTCAGACACTTAAGCATATTGATGTCAAGGACCCTTCATCCGAATCGAAAACCGGAAAGCTTTTACCAATTTGAATCATAAGAAAACATCTAATAGAAACAAAAATCACATGTGCATTCTAGTTACACCCAGGAGTGCTATCTAATTTAATGTTGTCAATATTTCTTTTGACCGAAAAATTTTCATCTGCTTTCTAATGAAGTTAATGACCAAAAAATAATTTTCCATACATATATAGACAAGACATACATATATAACATATAAGAAGAGACGGGGAGAGAGAATTATAAGAGGAATATATCAGGTGGATGCGTAAGTTTTTCCCGATCTTACTAAGAGATGGCGCCAGCGGAAAGTACGCAGTGTATCAATTTGACACATACGCTATTTCGATCGTGGGACATTTAGCTACAAATACATAAGTGAGGTCCACCAAAACTAGCTTTTTTGTTTTATAGTGTTGGCCAATCATATCCTTTTTTTGTGCCGGATAAAGAGCATTTGATGCAGCTATTGCTTTTTACGTTAACAAAAAACAGGCTGTTGAAAGTCATAATTTTTAGATTAAACATATATGGTGGACACGGTCTATCAATTAGGAAATGTAAGACTTGGTTTCTATAATTCAAATGTGGAAATTTCAATGCGAAAAAATAAGGAGCACTCTGGTAGACCATATAACTCTTCCATCCACCCACCTTCCTTCCTTCTACACCCACCGTTCTCCCCAGGCTTGACGCCGTCTGACTATCACTTCTTCGCATGAATGAGTTACGCGCTCCTAGAGCAGCACCAGAGCAATTTCGAGAATGTTGGAAACTGTTTCAACGAATAGTTTGCCGCCAACGACAA
Source organism: Stratiomys singularior (assembly GCA_954870665.1). NCBI lineage: Eukaryota > Metazoa > Arthropoda > Insecta > Diptera > Stratiomyidae > Stratiomys > Stratiomys singularior. The sequence continues at coordinate 26,602,817 of OX940881.1, read as the reverse complement.
CAGTTTTTTGGCATGGCATTCATAAATTATCCGAAAGATGGGTGAAGGATGTAAGCTGATAGCCATTATTTGGATTAAAAGAAAAATTCTCAAAGGAGTAACGCATTTTTATACCAAAAAACGTCCAGGTTATTTTAAACAAAAACAAATGCTGCTGTGATCCTAAAGCAAGGTTTCACGGGTTCATTTGGTTTCATGGTTTCATGGTTTCATTTATTCTGATCATAAGGAATAGTTGAAATATAATTAATTGTACTAACTTTAAAGTTGTTGCCGCAAGAAACTGATATGATGCGATGAGCGTGGTATACTCAAGTACCCTCTAACAAAATAGTGAAACTCTTCAAAGAGGAGAGCAGAAGGACACTCACTATTTGGTAGGCAAAAGGCTAATTTACACGTGAGGTTGGTAGATCATGCGTCTCACAGTTAATCAGAGAGTCTGGTGCAAATAAAACTATCATCATCATTCGTGGTGCCACAGCCCAACTCGGACCTTGGCTTTCAGAATTAACCTCCAATCTTCACTGCTGTGCAGCCTGATTTTCCAGTTGATAACTTCCAAAAAACATCGGTACGAGTGTTTATTGTGTCTTCAATTCTCCTTCAATTCTTTCTCCATTGCGCGGCCATTGCTGTTTGCATAGCTTAATGCAGGGAGATACATATGATTCGTCAAAGAACCCATACATATCATCGTCGGAACGTATTATCCGCTCCAAATCCTTTGCTGGGTCGTAGATTTTAGGAGCACTTCACCTATAAATATGTCCACTGTTTTTTCGGATCCGCTCGATAGGGTCTATGCTTCGCTTGCAGGCCTGACTAATTATTTGTAGATGCAAATTGAAAGTTGGACCATAGAATGAAAAATGCGGAGTGATAGGCTTTACTTCCGGCGTTCAATCTTGTCCTTTTCGGCGCAATTTTTATTCAATTTGACTCTGAGATACATACAGTTTTCACAGTTGTAGTCTCCAAATTTTCAAAGTTGTAGTTCCCTGTGGTCCCTGTGGTCCTGTGTTTGGTCCGGCTGGAGTATTCTTCCTCGTTGAAGTCATGAATTCACTTCAGTAACTCGCAGTCCCTTACGGTGTTCTTCAGATTCTAAACTCCTATAGTAGGATCCTATATCCTATAGTAGGTACCTGACATCGCTCGTGCCATTATATGACGTCATCAGCATTCGCTACCGCTTTTGTAGACTTGAGCATTAGTATAATAGAAGTTTTGCCTGTGATCCTACCGACGACGTGTTCCAGCGTTTTATTAGAGAGTCCAACCACTTGTTTCAAGCCTGTCTCCTAGTTCTCCGTTCACATTGGCCTTTGATTCTGCGTTAAGCATGGTAACTTTGACCATCCTGGAAAGGGTCATCTACAATCTACGTTGTTCTACTTCTGATTATTAAATATTATGAATATGAGAAAAGAACGTCCCTAAAATTAAGTTATTTAGAAGTAATGACGTGAAATTTATTCTTGAGGAAGGGTCAAAAACCGATGCGAAACAAACAATTCTTTAAAGATTTAAGGGATGCTGGTATTTGTGTTCGGTTAGAAGGGATCCAATTTTATTCAAATAGGAGTGCGGTAACGTCAATAAAATCGAGATTTGATTGGTTTGGTTCGTGATCATGTTTGCGGCTCGCATATTGGCCAAAAAGACGCAATAAGCCCATCCGAGACGTCTAGTTTCCTATGCTAGTATTTTATCTGTCAACCGAAAGGAGAGGCAGCGCACAATACTTGAGTGGCAGCAGTCCTGGCAAGGCGACTCCAATGGCCGCTGGACTGCCCGCCTTATAGGGTACGTGGGATCGTGGCTAAATCGAAGGCACGGTGAGAGTGATTATTACCTTACCCAGCTTCTTAGCGGGCATAGGTATTTTCAGTCTTACTTGCACAAGATTGGTAAATCACGGTCCCCAGACTGCATTTTCTGCCCCGGGGAAAGGGACGACACATGTCACACCTTCTTCAACTGTAGAAGGTGGAACAGGATGCGGCAGGACTTGTGGGAGGTGATGAGAGAGCTATCTCTAGACAATCTGGTCGGAGAAATGCTGAAAAGTTTCGACAAATGGACCTGTGTGGGACATTACCCTCGGGCAATACTTACTGCCAAAAAATGTACCATGGATAACCTTGGGCGCGGGGTCTGGGGGGGTCTCCTTTGCAGCAGTCCTCCTCCATCCTGCCTCCTCCGGCTGGGGGGAGATTTCTCTAGGCTCACGGTGCCCTAGGGCGAAGTAAAAAGAGGCCTAGCCCGAAGTAATGTGTCAAACGGTTCCAGGCTAGGGTTTCTTGACAGGGGGGTTGTTTAGTGGGTAGTCTGGTAGCATGCGCTGCTAGGAGTCCCGCACTCCGGGCGTAAAGTGTCTTCACCCCCCAACCCAAAAAAAAGTACTTAATCACCTGTTCTAGTGTCGATTTCAAAGTGATATGAATACCCTGATGAAACAAAAAGAACAACATATTGTCGGAGAACATATTATCGGAGAAACGTATTTGAAATGTTCGCAGTAAACATTTGTTAGTCCACGCAGAGACGTTACCGCTTTGGTACAGAAGAAAGTCAATTGTCAAAATGTTTGACAAAAGGTCGTTCTTTGTGAAGCCTGTCCTGGTTTGTCATTGAAATTCAAATTTGGTCATCTCTTCCAATGGCAGTAGAGGCATTACTAGTCAAATACTATCAAACCAGTGTTGTTCTCAATATACCTTTACATTTAAGAAGGATTCGATTTTTAAGGAGTGTCAATATTTTTGAAAGAAGATTGTTTAGACTAAGGGTTGTATCAATAAAAGAAAATCATTTTAAAAGGCTAGGGTCTAATTATTTGGAGGTTTCAATACCTTTTTTCCCTAGCAAGTTCTTTGTGTCCTTTGAAAATTGTACTACTTGAATATCTTCATCGCTACTAGAAAAACTTTTGTCATCCTTAAGCAAACATTATCAGAGGAAACAATCAATGCTTGGTTAATCAAATTCACTTATACGCCTTTCTACACGTTGAAAAATTTTTGACGTATTCAAATGCATAATTTGTTAATTTTGGACTATTTGGAAATTTGGACTATGCGGTATTCCCACTTCAATATTCGAGCTGATTATACTCATTTAGAGTTCATATTCCTTATCCTTATCTGTTCGCAGAAAATCATTTTCAGAGCTAATAAAACGGAAGTTATATCATACAAAGTCATAGAAAATTAAAGAGCGCAAAAACTGGCATCGAAAACACGCTCCTACATAATGTCCCTAATCCCATTTAAATATATGTACGTATTTGTATCATGAAAATCAAAAAAAAGGAAATATGACTCTCTTGCATGCGTGAATACGCATCATAAAAAGACTTTGCCCTCATCTATGTCCTTGCTAGTCGAAATGTTTGATAATAATCTACAGCATATTCAATATGCCTATCAAAACTTTTGACAGACGTTTTTTTCCAAAGAAATCCCCACTATCCCAGATTGCATGACGGTCTTTGAAAAAAAAAATGAACATAGGACAAAACCGCAACTTTAGTTTGGATCCAACGGAATTTCATTTTGCCATATTCAATTTCAACCCTCATTTACCCTCACCACGGTAGCTATCACTACCATATTAAACGTTGATGGTTTTTGTTTGGGGTGGTCGTTTCGGTTTTGTCATCTCTCATTCTCAACCTTCCTTTTGCAGAAGTTCACTTGTCGCTGGTTATATCTAAGGCTAAGGACGAAAATCAATATTTGCTGATATGTTCGTGAATACAAGTATACCGTATAGGCTGATGAATGTGTGTTCAGTTGTTTGCTAAGGATCCCTTGGGGTACAGTAGACTTCGTATATTTTTAAGGATGAGGCGTCAAAATAAATATTTGTGGACAATTTTGTGATTTAGTGAATGCTACGATTGCAATTACTTTTGGATTTTTTGAGCTTTTACAATTGGCTGTAGCTCCCGTAATTTATTTCGGATTAAGTCGTTTTTTTTCGTAGGCGTTACACAAAAAGTAGGGCAATCGTTAAACAGACAGGATAAAGAAGTAGATTCCAAGGGCTAGATAGGTTTTCGTTCGTAACGCGGACTGGTTAACATACATAACATACATCTATTTATAGCGAAATGGATTTTTGTGTGTTAGTAAAAGAAACGATTTGCGTGCGTGAGTAATTGTATAATAAATGATAAATTTGTTCGATAATTTAATGATAAACATAAAATTCAAAGGTGAACTAGCAGTAGCAAGTTTTGTTTTTGTCAAACTGGTCGCTGCCTATCAAATTTCCAATCATAACTCGTAATTTATCCATCCCTAACTCGGGTTAGACGTGGTAAGAGCGCTCATATTCCATGTACAGGACAAATAACGATAAATAATTGGGAGTTGTATATTTGACGGTTCCTGATAATGCATCGAAGTATCTAATGAAATTTTCCATAACAAAGTATCCACATTAGTGGCACATTAAAGGACACTGAGCTTATTAATGCAGGGTGGAGTGGTACCTGACTCAAAAGGAGATCAAGATTCTACGGCTTTCTATTATAACATTCGAATTATTATTTGTTAGCCTAAGAAATCATTGTACTGTGGTCTGTGTATGAAGTTCTTTGAGATTGTATCCATTTCCTTACCCTTCCGTTATCAATTATCCTTTCAAGAATTCGTGAGTTTTGCTGTGAATTTTGCTGTGAATTGACTTAAAAACTTTGTACGTTTATTTTGAAACAGTAAGCAAGCATAAATTGAACGTGCGAATGATTTTTTAAATATAAAATATGTATATTATAACATTATATAATACTAAATAATAGTTATATAATAGCTTTTGATCGCACCCTCCAATTTAGGAATCCAAGCAGGTTTGTCTTTATCGGCTGAATCCATGCAGTGCTTTCAAGTTTTCACTATATTCCTTCCACTGTTTTCCTATTTCTTTCGATCCTCTTGTCAAACACAGGATGGTACATCTTGTATATTGAGATATTAGTATTCAATAGAATTGATATTTGTCAACCGAGTGACTTGATTACAATTGTTTTGAAACGTCAAATCAGTACAGTTTTAACCATGAATCGCTTTACAATGGGGAAAAATAGTGACGCTGTACATTGAAAAGAGTTGTTCAGTTGTGTTAAATAAAAATGCATAGCCTAGACAATGTTATGGCCAAGAAGCACCATATAACAGTAATTTTCGTCGTTTGACGTCGAAATTCGTTGACGACGGGACAGTGTAAGATTGTCGTTTTGTCGCTAATCGACTGTCAAAACGATCCAATGAACTGGTTGAAGGTTGAAGATTCAATGAACGGCGCTTAAGATTGTGGTGTCAGTGTCAGCATTTATTGTCAGTATTTATTTTCCGTATAAAGTTCAATTAACACACAGAATAATGTTGAAAGCCCATCCATCTTACCCGGAATATGGAAAAACAGTCGCACAGATAGTTGAAACTGAACCTGATTTTTGAAAGCAAATTTCTAGGACTGACGAAACCGATTTCACACTTTCTAACGACGTCAATAAGCAAAATGGTTGCATTATGAAATTAAAGAGTCAACGTGACATCCACGAAATACCATTCCTTGATAAAAGAATGACTGTTGGGCTTCATAGAGCCATAAGCCATCATAGGGGACCTTTTTTTCTAAGAAAATGAAACAATCGATGTGAATCGATATCGTTGAATGTTGCTTTAATGTGGCTGCCTGCAAATGCTTAGATAATATCTTGATTTTTACTGGCCCCAATATGAAAATGCGCCATGCTACTCTGCAAATCAAATAACTCAGTTTCTGTAACGATAATTGTCTAGACGGCCGGGCAACAATGACAGGCAACATTGTCTGGTTATCCAGATTTGATTCCTCGGAACTTCATTTTCATAAATTCCTTGCAAAGAAATATGTATATGCTGCAATTTCCAGTTCACTGACTAGGTTACGGTGAAAAATGCCTCAGGAAGTAATCGCTCTACCGCCCGAATAATATATAACTTGCAAAGGTAACGACAAACGAAGCGAAAGTGCGTCTTTTCCTCTGGCGAATAAAAGCAGCGGCTTAATGGATATTGTATTCGGAAACTTGTCCAAATAAATTGCAAAAGATTAAACTAAATAAAAAATTATATCATGTGTAGGATTTGGTTTCCATTTTCCAGTTCTTCAATACTTCCATACCGACAAGAAAAATAGGCACACCCTGTATAAAGTGTGTCCCAATGAACAGTTCGAATTTGACATATCGGTTATTTTGGTTCTGGTAACACTAATGTCATACTTTCTTTTACGGGATTGCAATAGATTATTTGTAGTTGAGGCAATGCGTCATTTAACGCTTTAACGTCATTTACTTACACAACAAAGACAATCGATCCGAAATCGGAAGGAAATACCTTAGAAAATTTGATGTACAAACGGCGCTCACAGCCAACGTTGTTAGGAGTTTGTGCAAAAATTACGTAATACGGGCTAACTTGTTGATAATCCGTATCGTGCATCAGAAATAACATCAGTTTCTATATTTTGAAGGCATTGGTTTGGACAGCCTTCCGTTTTTTGGAAGATAATGCGCCATGCTGGATATCGGCCGTTACAGTGGCCGCAGTGTATCAGCAAAACTCGATGTTCTACCCATTGTGAAATTCTAAATTCATAATCAGTCAAAAATTCACTATCAAAACGGTCACGTCAATTGACCACCAACGAGCTGTGATTTAACGCTTTTGGATTTTTTTGGGGAGGTGCCGTAGAGGCCAATTGTCGTGCGAGTAATTCATCAATAGAAAGTCAATATTTATACAGCGCCTGTCAAAATGAAAAACGTGCTCAGAGATTGGATTGGCCGAGTTAAGTATGACAAGACTAGTCGCGACTCCCATTTGAATGAAATCATTTTCCATTAAAAACCAAGCAAGATTTTGCTTTCAAACGAAAGAGAACATTTGCAAAAATATTGAGCCGTTTTCGTTGCATTAAATTTTCGAATCTTTCCTTCATATTGAGACGCATGTTATGTTTTCATATGCATGATTCATCAATAGATTGCATATGACCGGTGCGCTGAAGTTGCCGATAATTTTTGTATGATAATTTTAGGGTGTATTTGTCGTGTTTACTGACTGATGAGAGTCATCAGTTCATATTTATTATCGCTTTCAATTTTTAACTGACCTCAGCTTTGGCCCCAGTCGCTGATCATTTATTTTTTTCATGTAATCTAGAACCCGTCATCTGGGACCATTCCAGTAACTTTGTAGGAATGATTGTTTGTTTACTTTACTTATGAAGATTGTTTGTTGTTTGCTGAGACGAGAAGGTATTTGTCCTTCATTCAGTTTTCACTTGTAATTCCATCAACAATATTCGCTTTGTTACTCACTCAATTCAGTGGTTCGCAACATTCACTAGACAAGTAACAGTCGCGAAATGTAATGGTTTTTTCAGGTGATATTTTAAGGAGAACCGTTTTTTTATAATTTCCTCATGTTTGCCCTCAGACTTAGTCCATGAAAGTCAGATACGTGTGATACGTGAAGGCCATACGGTTCGTAAATTCGGAACTTTGGTATTCTGTTTGCGGTTCATACTTAATCACTGCATTTCATCACCAGTACTAGCATTAATCTCGCAGCTTATGTGCTTTCTCGGATGTTTGAACAAATTTTTCCAATATCGAACTCGCGCAAATTTTTAATCACATTCAATTTATATGAACAAAGTAGCCTCAATCCTTACATTTAAATGCATTGAATTGACTCTTTTTGTACGTTCAATTCCAATGCTTGTAAAGGTAGGTCATCATTTTGTTAAATTTGGCCATAATTTCAATGTTTCAAAGAATCTTTTCTGATCGAAATGTTTGACATCCTCACGATGTATATGCACCATATTCTAAGTCCCTATCTACAAGCTGTAGCTCCCTATGTACAAGTTTAAAATATTTATTAGTAACGTGTGTGATCGCCGTGCGCCTTCACAACACTCTGTACTCGTGAACGCATGCTCTCATATACTTGTTCTTGTGAGTTTTGGTGATAATTCATTGTACCATGGGTCCTCAATCGTTTTGTGACTTCTTTGTTCTTCTTTGATTTTGTGACTTTTTGTGGCATAATGCCCCAAACGTTCTCAATGGGGTTGAGGTCCGGGCTGTTTGCTGGCTATGGTAGGGACTCAATCCAAAACGTTTTTATGCTTGAAAACCTATTGAATAGAAAAACATTAACTAAAGGAAACTCGTTAAACAAATTGAACTAAATGGTTTATTCAAAAAAATGTCTTCGCCTATCTTACCAATTTCGATCAATGCGGGAATCGGTGCGGAATCGTCTTGAAATATCACCCTCCCTGCGTGCTCTGTTGAAACTTCGATGGTAGGTAAAACACCCTTTTCAATGATGTCCATGTACGCTGATGAGTTCACATTGCCTTCCAGCAATATCATTTGTCCTATAGTACACCCTGACTTGTTATCGCTCTCTAGACCATAACATGCAGAGAATGCTTAACAGACGTTGGACTGATTCATTACGATATCTTTCATTTCTCCTACGATGCACCATGACATCTGGATCTGATTCGATCAGATTGATTCTGCTTTCATCAGAAAAAACAACACTCGCCCAATCAGCCTATTTTCCCCTCTCTTTACACCATTTTAGCCGGGCAGAACAAATTTTCGCTGTAAGAAGAGGTTTTTTCACTGCTCGTCAGTCATTTAAATTGTTGACTTTCAGACGTCGCTTTACTGTTGAGGTGCTTAATTTGACATCATGAACTTCTCTCGATTCTCCCGCGATTTCAGTGGCAGTTTTAAAACGGTTGCAAAAAGATAATCGGACTATGTGTCGGTGTTCACGTTCGTTGGTTTTGGTTGGTTTAACCATGCACCGAAGTCAAACATCAGCTTAACTTCTTTTCCATCAGATTTAAATTTTTTCTTTGATTTCGCTGTGATGTTTGCTGATGCGTGTCTGATGGCTTCTAACTGTGTTATTTATGCTGTCAGAACTGTCAACACTGTCACTGCAAATCAGAGCACAATAATTTCACTTCGAATGGTCGGATTGTCATGAAGCTTTGCATGGATTAGGAAATGGGTAGTAATGGCATGTCTTTCCGATTCTCGATTCCGCCAGAAGATGGCGCCACCATCAATAATTATTTTGAAAACAGTCTCGTTGCCAACAGGACAGATCTTGTATAATACCATTGACGACGTTACACTGCCACTGAGTTTCTCATGCGCTGTTCATATATGTAAAATAGAAGATCTTTGACTGCTCATGCGCTCGCTGCAAGGCTTTTACGGAGACTCAAGGGAACACACTTATAACTTACCACAGTCATTCAATTTAAAACAGAAAATCGAAGTCTTGCGATGGTAATGTAGCTTTAAAAACAAGATATTCTGAGTCATTCCACCGTTAAACTTAGCATATGTGGAGCACCTGATGGGTTAAATGTGTCCTAAATTTGGCGCCACAAGGACTACTTTCTAAATCATGGACTCTAGGCGATATATATGCACGTCTACATAAAACGTTATCCAACTTCACTAGCTTTGATTTGTTCTCGCCTAGAACATTTCTAGCTTCAGGCCAAGCCTGCTGAACATGCGATCAAATTTTCGCACATTTTCCTTCTTAGGAAACCTAAAAACAGAAAAATCACGCAAATGTGCAAAAGTAATTCACACGCAGCTTATACGCATTGTGGTCCTCCATTAGCGCTATGATAAACCAAAAACCAGGACTGCAAGAAACAACCGTCCGCTACCACACTTTCACTCAAAGCCAACAAAAGAATTTCCACCATGTCTGGCACACAAGACAATTTTCCAAATTACCTCGGATATAATTCAAACAAAAGACACAAAAACTCTTTTAGAAATGAGGTGTAAGTTTAGACAACGATGCGTGTGTGATTGTACGCAGAAAACTTTCAGAGGAAAACAGGAACAGGGAAAACAAAAATCATTCCGATGTTCATAATCTCGCGCACATAAGAGGTTATGATTATCGCATAAAATTCACGGAAAAGTGAGCAAGTTTTTCATCTATGACGTCACATGTTGGAAAAGTTAGAATAGAGCTTGTACTTGTATGAAGCAGCCAATGAACGCACATTTACGTTAATATTTACGTACGTGTGCATGCATGTGGATGCTTCTGTTGTTTTTTGGTGTTGGACGAGAGGCTCTAATTTTAGACTTCTATTCTGGCTAAAAATAGAAACGAATACATTCGCTTTGAGAGAAAGCAAGAAGATTGCCGCCGAGGAAAAGCAATGAAGACATTTTCCTCTTGTTACAACCATCAGCCCGATCATGATGTGACCAACACTTATTTTTTTGTGGTTTTCTTAGACTCTGAACTTCTGGCAAGGCATTGTTTTCTTCGCCGGGAAATTTCAAATCTCAGGTTCTGTTTATTGACAAGGACATCTACATTTCCTTACCAGATATTAGTTTTTTCAGATAATTGTTGGTAGTCGTATGAATAATAATGAGATTTGTAGATTGATACCGGCACAAATTCGCGTAGATTTTCCCGGCCTATGAGATTTTCCGCTATTGAGAAACTTCTCTAAACTTTCTGCATGAACTGTACCATGCAATCGCACTGAATGTGCGACTAATAAAATTTTCCAATATCTCCCGAAATCTCTCGCGTCTGTAAGTGTGAAGTGAAATAATTTTCCGATTTGCTCGATTCAATTTCAGCTTTCCCATTGAAATTTTCCTTTCGATCGTGCAACATACCAAATCGATGGTTAAGCGGTCGACTTGATCGAATTCGACGACGTTTGGCGGCGTGGCGTTCGTGTGGGAAAGTCAGGCGTTTTCGCGGTGGTGAAAAGTCTTCGGAACACAATGGTATCTATCTAAATTCTATGACAATATATATTTCCTATCGGAAAATGAACTCTCGTATCTTGTCTTCATTGTCACACTCTTGTTATCGTTTTTCGTAACCGTCAATTTGTACGCGCTGCTTACGAAATATAGTGTTGGATTTTCCTTTTTTCCTTTCTCTCTGTTAATTGTGTTGTGCATTCAAAAACGGAAAATTCTTTCCCTGGGGAAGATTTGTTTCTAGCGATAGTGAATATTCTAAAAATAGTGCAAGTGTATGTGAATGTATGAACATTTCGTGTAATCTGCGATGAGAGATAGATCGTCAGGTGGTATTTGAAAAATCGTCGAGAAAATTGTTTATGATGAATTTTGATGCTTTTTTTTTATTCAAATGTAATGTTGCGGTTCTGCGTACTTTCGGTTTTGTGAATTTTTTTGATTTTTGAATCCCATGGAAAAATACGCAAATGAGGAATCGGATCCTTGATAAACATATTTTGCCCGCCCCTACTTTATTCCGGCGTTAACACACAGCTTGGGACACTCGTTAATACCTCGCAATTCATTTTGCTGCGTTTAACCAGTGTCTTGCGAGCTCTTTCTGTTTCTGTGGTCTAATGTCAATCTCAGGACTCCATAAATATATCCAATATCCAACAGAAGAAATCGCGAGTATAGGCTGATGATAGTTTGTTCATGAAACCATGCAGTTGAAAAATGTTGTAGTTGAAAAATGTAAAAACGTCCATTTTGAAAGGAAAACATCCCAAATATGCGCTCAAAACATGAATTGAAAATTTAAATTATATATATAAGTTTTTTATCATCGGGCAACACGCCCACCAACGTCATTGTGGAGCTTAATCATTCGTTATGAAATGACAGCCAACATTTTGACGACATATGGTCCCATAGCGCTAATGTCGAATGTCGACTGCCGAATTTAGTGACGAAACAATAGCCTGCCTAATTATGCTTTAATATAATGTGGTAGCAAAGAAAACAGCCAGTCAATCACAAGAAATTCTGGTAGTGGTTTAAAGTAACATTTGCACCATCACAAACACAACAAAGTCATTTTCATCGTCATATGGTTAGGTCATATGTTGCAAAGTCGATTCAAATGTACTTGGAAGCATTTTAATAGCAAACAACGCTCTCCACATTTCATTAACATTGCTCCTACGCTGACCCTTTGTTCCAATTGATTTCTAGGGGTCGAGATGAGCATCTTTTCTATTCTTATGAAGATATCAAGAAAAAAAACATAGCTGCGTGGTCGCCATAGAGGCTCTTTTGCAACGTATCATCCGGATGACGGCACCGGATGACTTTCTGCATCGAATCATTACTGCTTGTACGAATGAAACTCAGATACACCATTACACTCTTGAGACAAAGGAATAACCAAAACAGATTATTGTGAGAGGAGGATGATCCCTAAAGAAGGCGTAGATGATGAAATTGACTGTAAACTTATGACCACTTTTTTGTATATCTTACTACTATTTGCAAAAAGGAAAAACAGTCACCGGAGACTATTAAACGTCCTTTTCGAACCAGTTTAGTGAAAAATCAATGGCCTCATACAAAAAAAAAAAAAGAAATTCTGGTTGCATCAAGACAATGTCAGTTTAAATCATCAAAATTATAGAACTGCAGTGTGAGTTTGTGGGCTATCTGATAGTCGAGCTGCTGTCTAAAAATTTTTCTGGCCTTGGTATGAAAGTAAGCAAGCTTGGTATGAAGGCAAGTTTAACTTTGGGGCAAGTAAGGCAAGTTAACTTGGCAGAGAGTAATTTACCATCGTTTTTGTGATATCGTTGCGTATTTTATTTGACTAGCAAACATTTTAGCTTTTCTTTTTTACGAGTAAGTCGGGGAGCCCACTTCAAGAGGGCGAACTCTTGTTGGTCGATGGCCTCAATACCAAAGCGATTCAATGGGGAAGGTCTCATCCAGATTTAAGGAGGAAACGAACCTTAGAAATGGTGGCTAGGAAAGAACTTGTCGTCACGAACATTTGCAACACACCAAACTTTCGGTGGAGAGGCTGCTCGGGAACCATCCCGGACGTGACGTTCGCTGCGAGGTCCTTAGTGTTTACGACGCACAAATGGAGGTTACTGGAGGACTTCTTGGAGACTGACCACCAGTACATTTCATTCGAAATTGAGCGTGTGCGTGATCTTATTCGCGCAGAAACCCGATATTCAGCCGTATGTTAGAACATAGCCAAATTGGATGTCGAAAGCGTTCGGCAAAGTTCTCATGGGGGATGAAATCATGACGGGGACTAGGCGAGTCTCATCGAAAAGCATGGTGAACTCCGTTATGAGTCTCATTTCGTCTATGAGCGACTTCTCTATATCCAAGGGGCACCCTCAACATGAAAAGCTTACATTGTATTGGCGGTAAGCGAGAGGGGTGTATTGGCGGTCTCAAGGGATGTGTGATCCCTTCAATGTTTAAGGGATCGAGATGAGTCTCGCTGCCAAATGCTGGCATACTGGTAAGCTAGACAACTTTCCAGTTGATTGATAGAACCTCATTGATGAAATCAATAGGGATCCGTGGGGCTCAAGTTATGAGTTTGTCATGCTGAAACTTGGAGCACGACGGACGAACGCTTTATGTGTTTGAGGTGGAGAAAAGGATGATATTGTTCGGGCACTTTCCTCTGAACTTTCCGTCTGTTCAGATGCTTCATATGAGGACTGTCCTGTTGTGTGGCCACTTGTTAGTTCTATCGATCTAGACAAAGTGGTGCAGACGGTGAAAATGAAAAAGACCGCAGGGCAAGACGACAAACGAGTGGAATTGGTGCAGCTTTTGTACCAAATTTTCCTGTGGCAACCTAGAAAAGTGTCTGTTTCCAAAATGCTGGAAGTGGGTCTTATGCTGAAATGCATGGGGACAAGAGATACCAAGCAATCATCTGCATAGCGGCCCCCATGCATGGTGAGAAAATCACAACAGAGCCTTCAGGGCTGGACGATCCACGATCAGAGCAGTAACAGTGCGGTGGTGAAAGCGGTTCAGCAGGCAGAAACGTTTAATCAGTTCAATTCTGCTCGGTGGATAGATATTCTCGGTGATTCTCTGAAATATTTCAGAGCACCGAAGTACGCGATGTGAATATTGAGGGTGCAGAGTCGGGTTTTTATGCCTGGTTATATGAAATGTTACGTAAAAATAGCTTTGAAATAGCAACTACCAAAGAATTTAAGCCTGATCGGCTCTACTGATGACGTAGCAGCATTAGTTCCCGGACGTACGAGTCCGCAAGAGTGAGTAGGTTGAAGAAACGATAATCGAGGAGAGAATGAATAAAATTCTCTGTTTTATTTTTATTCAAAGATGAGCTTTTTTGATCAAGAGCGTTAGTTGATGAGGCTACTGCCCCTTATGACCAACCCTGGGGGACTGACCTGCAGCAAAAAATGTGCAAGTGCTGTTTTACAGCTCCGAAGTCTGCACCCGATGCTTTTAGTGAATAACTGCACAGAGGGCATGTCGCATAGGTAAAGAAGCAAGAACCTTAGCGGAAGCTTCATATTGCACTGTCTAGGAACCGGTGGTGGTTCCCATTATGCTACTTGGTGAAGAGTAAAGCCGAGTCCTCTTATGTATAGCGGAATCAAGAAGTGTGGTTAGCTGAAAGGAAAGAAGAAGGACCCAGGCTTTGTAGGGTCATAGTTTTGCAGAAAGCATGATGAACCTGATGAATATCTGAGGTAACTGCTCAACCAGACTAGGTTTTTCACTCTTCCCTTCGGAAGACGGGAAGTCGCTGTCCGCTGTTTGTTCCTCATGCCCTGGGACGACAGATGAAAAATGTCACAGCTTCTAATGATGTCATAGATGTTACCAGAATCTTTTGCTCTTAGAGAATAGGCGTGCTCTTTTCAGGAAGAATACTGTACAAATACAAATGTTGACATTGTCACAACACATATGTCAAAATTTGACATTTGACGGACAATTGTAAGTGCGTGCCTTATACCGTGCGGATTGTTTTCCTTATGAAGAAGGACATCGTGGGTTCCTTGTTGGTGCAAAGGAGAGAGCGGTCTCTTTGACAGTAATCACTCTCTCTTCCCCTACCCTAAACGTCGAGACTAGAGAGGTCTACTCTGTTAAAATGTAACAATCAGTTCTAGGCTAGGTTCTCGTTATGATGGCATTGGTGCTAAGTTCGTAGTCAAGTTGCACCTGGGAGTCTAATACTCAGGGAATAAAAAGATTTCATTAACCGACAGCAAGCGCTATACCGCTGCAACATCCCTGAAAATATTTATAAAATATTTAAAATATTTGTAGCAAATTGATTATCAATAAAACAAAATATTTACATCAAATAATTGGAATTGTAAAAATTTTTTGTTGGGAGCCATCTTAGTTGTTAATTAAAGAAAAAATGATTGATGATATCGTTATTCAGAAGGCGTTTCTGTTACATATCATGTTGTCCCGATATATTCGGTGAAGTAGATTTGTGAAATTGTCGTAGCATCCTTCGGAATTAATTTGGCGAAATACGTGAAAACTCAGATTATGCACATAAAATTCAACAGAAATGTTAGTTGCTGATACATGAAAACTCTCTCCAATCACCTGTTGCTCTCTCTTAAATATTCAATTATGAATAAATGCAACAAATATAACTTAAAAAATAATAATTTTGCTTTTGTTTATTCTCCGAAATTAAAGAAATGATGTCGATAGAATGGCAAAATGGATTTAGCAGATCAAATCGATGATTATATCTGCACGTTCGAGGGTTTTGGTGACGTAACAATGGATACATTAGCAATGTTCATATTCGTTTGGGCCGTTGTGGCCTTATTTTTATTATGGCTGTGCAAATTTTTATATAATAAATATGTGAAGAAAGATCAAAAAACTGGAGCCGGTACATCGGTGACATCATCCGTATCATCAACAGCCGTGACTAGTGGTAGCAGTAGTTTGGCGGGTGCTAATAAATTAGATTTAACTGGCGAGAAATTAAGACGTTCCGAGCCAAGGGAATTGCATGCCAGCAAGGAAGTAAAGGTGAGTTAAGATGTTCTATTTAAATATTTCTTGCGAGTCTAATTTCCTCGTATCTGTTTAATTAAACCTCACAATTTTTCATTCATATTTTTTCGGTGTTTAACAATTCAATCGAACAAATTACTTCAATAATAACAAATATTTGTTCGAGATAAACGTGCTTAATGCTTTTTTATCAATAAAATATGTCAAGGCAATCTGATATCAAACATAAACTTTATTAAACGAATCGATAATCCTATGACGAATTATGAAACATAGGAGAGTATATAGTAGATGTGTAGAAGATGTTATATTGGCGGTACTTTTGGTAGCCTATATATTAAATTCCTTATCAGTCAGTGATGAAAGTGCATTGGAAATCTATATTACATCTATTTTCAACCTATTTAAATAGCCTTTATTACATGATAAGTGATGATTTATTCTTGATAAATCAATAGTTAATACATATTTGTTTCTTCACTTTTGCAACCAATTCAAATAATATAGAACCGGACAATTGATTGCATGAAAATCTATAATTTTTCATGGAAAAATTCTCATATTGCCTTCTCTACTATTTATCAATTCGGTGGTAGAAAAATTGTTCGAATCGAAATGACAACAAAATAATCATTAGATATCAATTGTCTCGCCACACTATACAGAAATGTTCTAATTTTCTAAATATTATCTTTTAAATTTATGAATTAACAATTCCATGGAAACTCGACCAATTTTCAGATAATTTTCGGACTCACCGTTTTGAAATTTTCAAATAAATTAATGTCCAGATAAAGGAATTAACAAAATGAAATACTTTTGAAAGAATGAGTCATTTTTGCTGAAATATTTCCGTTTGAAGTTTTTCTTGAACCCTTGTTGGAAAAAGTAAGGTGTAGGGAATTTAAAGGAAACGAAACGAGATCTATCCTAGCCATAAAGGATGAAAAAATTTGTAATGTTGTTCTTCATCCGTCAATACACTCTGACAAAAAAGTATCCGGAAATTTGAAATAAAACGCAAAAATATTAAACTTCTTCAATATTTATTGAATCTCCTTCAAAATATGCTCCATTTGAAGCGATACACATGTGCCAACGTTTTTTCAATCATGGAAACATTTTTTATAGACGCTTTCAGGGATGGCCTTCTGCTCCTTCTGCGAATTTTCTTTTATGGCGTCTATGGAGTCAAATCTGGTTCCTCGGAGCGGTAAATTCAGTCTGGAGAAAAGAAAAAAGTCACACGGAGCTAGATCAGGCGAATAAGGTGGCTGGTCGATGGTATTTATCGAGTGTTTAGTCTTAAAATCGTTAATAATCGTGGCTCGATGTGATGGTGCGTTATCGTCATGCAAAATCCACGAATTGTTTTGCCACAAATTCGGCCGTTCACACCGAATATTTTCACGCAAAGTCTCAAAACAGTTAAATAGAAGTCCTTATTGACCGTTTGACCTTGCGGAACGAATTCATGATGAACCACACCACGAATATCGAAGAAAAAAATAAGCATTGTCTTGAATTTCGAACGACTTTTGCGAGGTTTTTTCGGTTTCGGCTCATTTTTTCCCACCCATTCAAATGATTGTTGGCTCGTTTGTGTGTCGTATTCATAGACCCATGTCTCATCACCAGTTATGATCCGTCCCATGAACGTGGGATCAGAATTCGCACGATCTAGCATGTCTGCAGCTACCTGCATCCGGTACTGTTTCTGAAAAAAGCTCTAACGGAACAAGCCGAGCGGCGACGCGCTTCATGCCCAATTGGTTCACCAAAATCAAACGAGCGGTTTCACGAGAGATGTTGAGATCACGAGCTATCTCTCTAACACTGGCATGACGATTTTCGAGCACAATTTCCTTGATTTTTTCGACGTTATCTTTGGTTGAAGAGGTCGACGGTCGTCCTGAACGAGGCAAATCTTCGACGATCTCGCGACCGTTTTTAAAGGCTTTGTACTATTTGTACACTTGGGTTTTCGATAAAACAGAGTCTCCATAAGCCTTTTCCAGCATTCGCAACGAGTCAGCACACGAAATTTCGTTTAAAACACAAAATTGGAGACAAACTCATTGTTCAATATTTTTTTCCATTGTAAAATTCGCAGACTACCACTGAGGTCGACTGGTTTCAACAGCTGTCGTAAGCAAACTAGTTGACAGACCGCGCTCATGTTTGGCATAGTAATTACGGACAGTCCTACCAACATACGGAAACTTAAATACTTAAATAGAAATAAAAAGAAATACTTAAAAATACTCAACGCGGGCAATTTAAATGAGAATTTCCGGATACTTTTTTGTCACAGTGTACATCAAAATACACGCCTAAGATTTTCTTGACTTTTTATAAATTATAAACAGTTAAGTAAGCGAAAAAATGGTATTAAGAAACAATTTCATGCTTTAAAAATAGTTTTCTAAACGATATTTCAATATAATTTATTAACTGTACAACCACGTAATCTGCTACATACCCTAATGTGATGATGGCTTTAATACAGTTAGGAGACCGTAATATATCCAAATTGTGCAGGTAGGACCGAAAACAACCATGCCCGCTTAAGAGCTTTGTCAATTAGAAATCGGTCTCACCATGCACTTGACTGAGCTACGGCCTCAGGTTAGGGATCAGACGTGCAGTCCACCTTTTCCTTGTGTCTTACTCCCAGGACTGTTGCCAATCGTTGAGAGTGCATTGTCTCTCTTCCCTGGGGACCTCTTCTCAGCGGTCTTCGCCTCAGCGCAGGTAAATACTTCTGCGCTCTCTCGCAAGTAGGGTGATGGGTATCACCCCTGCGATAACCAGCACTGCCGCCCCGGAGACTGCTCGATGTGCGCATGAGATTTGCAACGCTCCTTGTCACTGCACCTGTTCAACCGCTTCCGGTGTAACTCCTTGCTGAGAGCGTCGCCCCACAGCTCTGACCCATAGAATGGAACCGATTGCACAACGCTCATTAGGATCCGTCTTCTTGATGTGGTGGGCCCCTTTATGTTGGCCATTAATCGGTAGGGTGCGGTTACACGAGCTGCAGCCTTGTCAGCTGTTGCCCTGATTTGTTGGAAAAACTCATCTTCGAATCTATCAGGACGCCCAGGTACTTCACAGCTGATTTCGATTCAACTATTGCGTCCCCAACACTGATAGGCTTTACACTGGGGATTCTCTTCTTTGTTAGGATGACCACCTCGGGTTTTTTTCAGTGCCAGCTTGTCTAGTCCATTACCCCCCGCGTTAACATATTTAGTCTGTGTTGCGTATGGTCTACTGTGCGTCCTGCGACTAGCGCCACGACATCCTCCACATAGCCGATTAAGCGTGATTCATCCGACAGTTTAAGCTGGAGCAGTCCATCGTAATTGATGTTCCACAGGTCCGGGCCAAGGATAGAGCCCTGAGTGACACTTGAATTAAGAATCGTCTTTCAGCTACCTTCCTTCGAGTCTTAAAGTAGGCTGCTATCCTTCAGATAGTCCCTCAGAACACGCATCAGATATACTGGTACTTGGTAAAGCTTTTCAATCGTTTTCAGAATATCCACCTATCTAGCGGAGTTAAGTGCATTTTGGATATCCAGAGTACCTAGCAGGACAACTCGTCGTATGAAAATACTGTGTGACACCGCACGATGGACCGCGCTCACCACTTCTCCAATTGCATCGATGGTGAAGTGGCCTGCTCCGAAGCTATACTGCCATGGAGATGGGGACTTATCTCCACGGTAGCATGAACTACTTCAGCGAATCTTCATCGGATCAGTTTTTTAAAAACATTTCCACCCGTGTCTAGAAATCACAGTGGGGGGTATGCAGCTGACGACTCGGGATTCTCTTTCCTCTTAGTTCCCCTTAGTAATGAGTACAAATCTCGTCACGTTCCAGCACTCTGGGAACACCTTTCGCACAGGCGTGCGTTGAACGTGTGGAGGAGCAGGTCAGGGTAAAAGTGAAAGATCATTTGTAGCACCTCAGCTTGAATCCCATCTGACTCTGCAGCCTGTCTGGCCTCCATAGACAAGACTGCTTTCTCTAACTCCGTCTGCGTGGAAAGTGGTATTTCCATTGGTGATTCATCTTGAATGGCTTCAACGATGGTTGGATGGATAGGGAAAAAAGTCCGCACAATTTCATCCATCTTTTATGCCTCGTTTGAGTGAGGTAACCTTTGGGCACCGAGCTTCCGCATCACTATTTTGTAGCCCAGGCCCCCATGGATCCTTGTTCAAGTCGTCTTCGGTTTTGGCAACGTCTGGCCTTGCTGCTGTTGATAAGTCTGCGGAGACATTTTCTAGTTGACTAATAAGCTGCTTATCGGATACATGCCTCTTTCCAGGTCTGAGCACGCTGTGCCTTTTACCTTTAATCCCGCGCAGGTTTGCCACCTTCATCATTTAAGGCTGATCTCCGTGTCGGTGCTCCTTCGTCAGGATGATTTTTGACTAACAGCAATACAAATCGGTTACGCTAGCCCTCACTTGCGTTGTTCGTGGTTGGCTTATGTATTATAACTTTACAGCTTTAGTTTCGCGTCGACGAAAATAAACTCACAGCTACTGCTCCGGTGTCTCCTGCACGGGGAAGGAGAAAAATTACAATTTATTTACCAGCCATCGCCTAACCGGCTTCACGTCTCTATTTCAGAGTAGATCAAGACGAAATAATTTTCTTCGTGCAAATCGACAGGCTTCGTTTGACATAGGAAAGGCCTTCGATAAACTTTGGCATGCAGGACTATCTTATCGACTATCAAAATGCATGAACTTCATATTCCACTCCCAGTGATACAAATTATTCACTCATTTCTCAATGTAGAAGCTTTCGGGGCAGGATAGACAATCATCTCTCAAGCATGCGATCTATCGAAGCTGAAGTTCCGCAAGGTTCACCTATCTCACCAATTCTTTAGATTCAAAACGTTGCGGATTTGCCTAGATCGACATGCAGAAGTCATTACGTCTATACTGCAAAGCTCGATCGATGTTCTCCTACTTCCGCAAATACACAAGAACTATAGAATCGACACAGTAGAAAAAAAATTCTTGATAGGACACTAAAACTTTTCGACCAAATAGACAGACACTCTAACAAAACCCTGAAATAACTCAAGATCCCCGAAAAATGACCAAAAATAACTTATCCAACCATCCGATCAATCACAGGCAGAATCTAGTAAATCTATTTGTAAAACATAAAGTTGTCATGTACCATATTTTATAAATTTCACCTTATGGGAGTACCATTTTCTATAAATTTTGTAGTTTAATGTTATACTCTTCCAAACCTTGAAAAATTTCTTAAGATTGCAACTTTACAAATTCCGCTTTGCACACTTGTAGCTAACGTATATATTTACAATATATAAAAAAGAGAAGAATATGCAACAAGTCATATTGGAAGGCTCTATGTAAAACTAATTAATCAATTTTTTGAACTCAACACGAACCACCGTTTTTCAGAATCTTTAGGAGGCTATATTTGAGCAAATATGATACATTTTCAAAAGTATTTCATTTTCTTTGATTAGCTCACCAGTCCTTCTAGGTTCCAAAATATTTAAAAATTTGAGTGCGATAAATATCTGAAAATTTCTCGATTACCGTGAAATTAACCAAATGTCAAATTAGTTGAAAAAAAGGACACTGTGATGAAAAAGTTGATATAATTTTGGTTGGCACGTTATCAGTAATTAATATTTTCTTACTTTGGCGGGTATTCTGATAATTTTTTTCATATTGACTGTGCGTATCTTTCAATGTTTTTAGAAATTTTAATGCTCTCTCAGTATCAGAATATCTATCCATTCAATAAGTTTATAACTCTCTACCCAATGAAAGCGTTTCAGCAGTTACTTTACCAGCAAATTTTTCCAGTTGGATTATTGTAACCCTAAGAACTATTTCCTACATTATCTTTAAGAACCTTTTGCAGTGGTAAAAAAATAAAATCTGCATTCGACGTTTTTTGGTACTAAAATAAATCTTCAATATCTTGAATATTCAAATCACTGGATCCCTTGCCTCAAATAGAATCTCTCCCCTCTTATATGACTAGGGTATTGGCATAAATATTTTCAGTTGACGTCTCTCTTCTTTCGACTATAACTTCAGGCCCTATGACTTACCAGCAAGAACTTAATGTGGTCCCTTTTTATTTCGGCGGCGGCTGAAACGATAATTATTATCCAATTGCAAACTTGTGAAATTTCGTAAATAAAAGATTTTTATTCAATTTTCTGAAAACATCGGCAAGCTTTTTCTTATAAAGTAGGCCTTAAAAGTAGAAATTCTCCTTTGATCTTGAAAATGAATTAGTGAAGTTGTATTGGGAGGCAAGAACTCAATTCCTACGTTTGGGTGTTTCAAGTCTCATCGATGATTTGGTAAATTTTCTAGGAGCAAAAGAACTTTTATCTCAAGTTTTTTTTTTCTTGGAAATAACTTTTCATTTTAGGGCCAAAACGAATTATGAAACTTCTTCAAATATTCACACAGGCCACGTCACTCAGGCGAAGTCAACTTGGTTCTTTTTTCTTGACACGTCAATGAATAGGCAGTTTTCCAAATCCTTTCCTGTCATCACACGCTGCCTTTGAGATCTATTAATCAGTTAATAGAAAAACGTTCACAGAAACGGTTCCAGAAAACGATCAACTGATGGGTTACAACAAAAAAGCATACCCTCCCGTTAACTGTTTTAAATCCTCCGGCTATCTGTTATTTTTTGGCAAATAAGCTCTTTAAAGGAATAACCTGGTCTTGTTGGTGTTAAAAATTTGGCCAGGAACGTAAAAATTTTCTTCAAAAATTTTTTGGCGTTTTCCCGGCAGTTCTTTTGACGAATTTTTTGTCACCGATGATGAAAATTCGAAAGTTGATTGTTATGCTGGTTGTGTCTATTTTTAAGGCTTTCAAACTATTCCTTGCTTGAATTAAACTCTGTAGTAGAAAGTGTTTGTTGTTCTTCTTTTAAAGAGCTGAGAATTTTGAGCGCCTTGTGTCTTATCGAATTAGAATCTACCGGACCTTTTTTACTACTCTCCTCTATCCAGATTTATTGTCCTAACCGTGGCCTCATTCATTCCTTGTTCTTTTGCTACTGACGTTGAGACTTGTTCAGCAAGCAAAAATAAGCAAAATTATTGATTATCATACATGCAATGTTTTCATTCTTTTTCATTTTATTGAAATGCAAAATCGAAGAACTCCACGCACTTAATATTGACATATCAGGAATATACCATTGAATTACTAAACGACTAATATCCGTAGTCCAAATTTTATTGAAATCTGGTGTGATCCAGGACCGCTGGTCGATTTTCTATTTGCTATTTTCATTATTCAGCTATGATATATATTAGACCTAATTTAATTTGAGTATGAAATATCAAATAAATAATATCAGTCAAAACTTTCAAACAATTCACAAGTAAAGACTTAATAACAAATAAAGGTTCTAGCTGGACCTAAAATAACCATGGCAGCAAAATTAAAGTTTTTAAAAATATACTTCTCAAGTCCTTAATTGTTCATTACATTGAAAATTTCGCTTGCTCACTTTGAATTTCATTAATTTTTCCATCTAACACAATTTGAATTCTTAGAATGAGTTAAGTTTTATGTGATTTTAATATTTCATTAAATCTTACAGGATCTCTCGAGTAAGCCTTTACGCGCTCTTGGTAAAACTGGTGGAAGCAGTTACGTACCGCCAGCAGCTCCAGTACGAAAACGGTTAACACGAAGAAGTCCTGGACCGGAGTTGAGAAAATCACGTAGCATTGTGCCTCCATCGAACGTTGTTGGACCAGAAACTGTAAGTAAATTGCAAAGTTAATTCTGCTAATAGTGCTTAATGCGAGCATTAACTTTTTTTTCCTTTTGTCCAACCAAAAACTTCTTGTCAACTCAAAACGAATGTTGAGGAAACTTTAGTTGGAAATATTGTTACTCTGAGAGTTAAACTAATCCAAATTAGTATATAAGTTTGAAGTGCAAGGATTTGTCCTCAATTTTCAGAACAGTGTTGGGAATTTTTAGGGTGTTGTTCTTAATTTGGCATCCTACGGAAAGCCATTTGAATGGCAACAGTTAACATGTATTAAGGATTATGTGAATACTTTCAGTTTATTCAGTAGTGTGTGTAAAAAGCATGAATACTCAACGGCTAATAGGATGGACTAAAACATTTGCGGTTGTATCAGCCTTTTTGGAATGATTTTATTGCTCTTTGTAAGAGTTTACACTTTCAATCAATCCTTGCAAAAGTTTTGCTTCAATTAATACAAAGGAGCTCGTTTTGGCGTAATTGTGTGTTTCGAATCGCACTAAGTTTTAAAGAGAAGACCAAATTGTCCTTTTTAAGATTATTAAGAATTAAAAAAATTGAACAAGAACTTCATCCCCATTCAATTTTACGTTAAGCGTATGAAAATATCTACCTCGCAATTACAACACATTGCAAATTTGCAACTTAAGCGCGTTATAAACAATTTGCAATCTAAAGTAGTGTGCTAGATCCTTACTGCACTCTCGGATGGCGCCGTCTTGTAGTTTTGTATCCTTTTTGTATCACATTTCTAACCTATGTACCTTTTTACGAGACTGCGATGTGAATCTCACATGTCCTCTAATGTCGTATTCCCATTTACAAGCGATGCGATGCGAGAGAGATATAACACATCGTTCAATAATGAGTGTGACTGACACATAGATGGCGGCACTAATACCAAATCAATATTTTTTTTCGACAGTGTGAACCTTTTTAGGCTTACTGTCAAAATTATATGTCAATCCGACCATTAGTTTACAAGTTACAGTGCTTTAAGTGACGCTACTTTTGGGTTTTCAAAAAAAATGAATTCAAAGCAATTCCGTGTGCTGATTTATCATTGTTTTTTAATGAAAAAAAATACTGTTCAATGCCAGGAATGGCTTGAAAAACATTATTCGGACTCTGTTCCATCAAAAAGAACCATTTGTTATTGGTATGCCGAATTCAAACGTGGTCGTACAGACACCGATGACTTTCCATCTACTGGACGGCCAAATGACGCTGTTTTTCCGGAAAATGTTGAAAAAACACTGAAAATCATTATGTCCGACCGTAAAGTGAAAGTGAAGGAGATTGCTGACATTCTAAAGATATCAGCAGGCAGTGTACACACCATAATACACGAACATTTGGGTATGAAAAAGTTGTTTTCCAAATGGGTGCCGCGTTTGCTCACTGTTGAACAAAAACAACAACGAATTGATGATTCAGAGCGCTGTTTGGAGCTGTTTAACCGTAATAAAAAGGATTTTTTGCGTCGATATGTGACCATGGATGAAACCTGGATCCATGACTACACTCCAGAGTTAAAACGACAGTCATCTGAGTGGACTGGACCCGGCGAAAGCCGTCCGAAGCGACCAAAAACGCAACAATCGGCTGGAAAGGTTATGGCCTCTGTATTCTGGGATACACATGGTATATTGTTCATTGACTATTTGGAAAAGGGAAAAACAATCAACAGCGACTATTACTGTGCATTATTGGACCGATTGAAGGATGAAATCGCACTGAAACGGCCCCATATGAAGAAGAAAAAAATCCTCTTTCATCAAGACAATGCACCGTGTCACAAGTCCATAAAAACGATGTTCAAATTCAATGAATTGCACTTCGAATTGCTTCCGCACCCACCGTATAGTCTAGATCTGGCCCCCAGCGACTACTGGCTCTTCGCAGACCTCAAAAATATGCTCCGTGGTAAGAGATTTGGCTCAAATGATGAAGTAATCACCGAAACTGAAGCCTATTTTGAG
Organism: Stratiomys singularior; assembly: GCA_954870665.1. Classification (NCBI taxonomy): domain Eukaryota; kingdom Metazoa; phylum Arthropoda; class Insecta; order Diptera; family Stratiomyidae; genus Stratiomys; species Stratiomys singularior. The sequence goes on along the minus strand of OX940881.1, from coordinate 26,577,099 downwards.
GCCAAGGAAAAATTGTTCTATAAACATGGTATAGAAAAGTTGGAAAATCGTTGGAATGATTGTATCTCCCTAAAAGGGGACTATGTTGATGAATAAAAACGAATTTTGGCAAAAAAATGTGATTTAATTAGTTAGTCACACATATTATTGAACGATGTGTTATTTCATTGTATCAAACGTCAAACTGATTATATTTACATTGAATATGGTCTTTTGTCAAACTTGCCTAGGTCATGATGTATTGACAAAAAATGGTAATATTTCTTGGCTCTTGCCCATCAAATAAGTGTAATGAAAACCGAAAAACTTAGTATAGTGTTTGTTCCGGTAAAGGAGAAATTTCCCTATCAGCAATTCAAATTGACTCCCATAAACTTGAATAAATAATTGACTGTGTACGTTTTCTCTTTTACTATGATAATTTTTTGGTGAATTAGTAAAATATCTCGATGCATTCTATTTCGCTTCTTTAGATGCATGCCATCTTTGCTCACTTCGACTTTATATTGAGTAATGAAATGAGAGCTAGAGACTTTAACTTTAATAGCGATCACGTGTATTATTTTACCTTCCTCTCAGTGGCTCATAACATTTTTTGGCCACGTAGCAATATAGAAGTAAATGAAAACTATCCACTTTTCGTCAGTTCCCTTTTGTCATGAAGGAAAGTACAAACCCTTTATGACCTTCTGCTGCTCTACGTGCACAGTTCCTAGCACTTATACCACCCCACATTTCTGCAAGATGATCTATTAAATATTTTTTGAGATTTTATTATGCTGCCTACTTCTGTGCTTTAATGTGGTTGAAAGCGCGGAGTTTACCGACCAGACTAGCAATACATTTTTACTTTTTTGGTGTCAATTTGTGTTGTTTTTCGCATAATTTATTAAAAGGAGCATTATCTAGATGAAACTTGACAAGCCTGACATTTTGATATTAAATTAAATTCAAGGCACAACTTAGGGTAGTTTGAGAACACTGACCTGTTATTAGCATTCTCATTTCAATGCGGTGGTTACAACTCCGTGTTGAAAAGTCGCCAAAAGGTAGCTTGAATGACACTCTTGGACATGACATGACCCCACGAATGTTATGCCGAGTTTCAAAATACCTGGGAATCTTTTAAAAATAACGTTTAGTAATATCGCCATTATTGCAACAGCAAAATCTGATGTAGATGATGGTGCTTATTCATTCTTATTCAAAAGAAGGATTAAAGTACTGACCTGAAAATTAGAGATTTCAATCATTTTTTGTTGACTGATGTGAGCAATTTTCCTGGTTGATTTATAAAGACCAGGACTTATTTCCCTTTTAACTTAGTTGCTGCCAAAGTTTTCATGCCGTTTGTATGTTTATAGCTCATTCAATGACAGCTGGAGCTGCAGTGCCGGTAGTGTCTATTTTACTGCGAACAAAAGAAGGGTTACGTGTTTCAATTAAATACATACATGGGAAAATAAACGATACAAATGGCCGAAGCATGATTACGTTTCGCAAAATGAATCCAATATACTTAGGTTTTAGGAATTTTGAGTAATAGCCAATCAAAAGTTACTGTAAATCAAGAATATTCATTGAAGAATACGTAAATTTCGAACAAGTATTGGCTGTAGATATATAGGGTTATCCGCTTTACGATTGGGAAAGTAAAGCTAAAGAAAACACATAAAATATTCAGATGGAAAGGAAATTTTTTATTCAATATAAAGATTGAACCTTGCCATTATACGTGAAACACGACGTCATTCAAATGTCCTCCACTGGACCTCTTACATGCCTCAATCCTTTTGAGGTAATTTTCAATGACTTTTCGGCACATTTCCGGCAATATCTCGGCCATAACTTCACGAATATTGGTTTTCAATTGCTCAAGATTTTGAGGATTGTTCGCGTAAACACGATCTTTTGCATAGCCCCATAAAAAGAAATCAAAAGGTGTTAGGTCGCAGGATCTTGCGGGCCAATTGACTTCACTCAATCTCGAAATTACGCGTCCTGGAAATTTCTCTTGCAAAAGTGCTCGATTAGCCTGTGTTGTGTGGCTCCGTCCTGTTGGAACTACATGTTCTCCAGATCATAATCTTCAATTTCTCTCCAAAAATAATCGGTTAACATACGTCCATAGCGGTCAGAATTGACTGTAATGGCTCTTCCTTCATCGTTTTCAAAAAAATACGGGCCAATAACACCACCAGACCATAATGCACACCAAACGGTCACTTTTTCCGGATGCAAAGGCCGTTCTGCCATCACCTGAGGATTTTGAGAGCCCCATATGCGGCAATTCTGTTTATTTACGTAACCACAGAGTGAAAAATTAGCCTCATCACTAAAGAAAATTTTGTTCGAAAAATCGTTATCAATGGTTTGTTGTTCAATCACCCAATTCGCATACATTCTGCGTTGGGTATAGTCTTGACGCTTAAGTTCTTGAGTGAGTTGGATTTTGTACGGATGGAGATGCAAATCCAAATGTAAAAAACGCCACAATGAGCCGTAAGACAAGCCCAAATGTTGAACACGTGGAGGAATCGACAAATTCGGGTCTTCCTCCACACTTTGAGCAATATAAGCGATATTTTCAGCAGAACGAATTTTGCGATGATTGGGCAATACACAGGCCTTGCAATATCAATAACCGATCCAGTCTCTTCAAATTTTCTCACTGTGTTCGAAATTGTTTGCTGTGTAAGTCGATTATGTCGACCGTAGTCGGCTCGTAAAGCCCTAAATGTTGATACAGCAGAATCACCATTTTTATAATAAAATTTAATAATTTTCACTCGTTCTTCGACTGCTAAACGATTCATATTACTAAATGGCAAACCTTTAACTAAAATAAAAAACACGTTTTGGATGACATTTAACTTTGACAAATGTCAAATGGCAGGGTTATACTTTTCCTATACGAAATGGATAACCCTGTACCAAAACTTTGACATTTATTGACGCACACCCGAAACGAGAAGATGTTATTCGTCAAAAGATACTAGATAGAAAGGGTAATAGAAACTGGATGAAACAACTACTTCTGAAGCTACCTAGATAACAGTCTCCATTCCTGGAAAGGATCTATAGCGACCATTGCTTCTTAGGTACGAATGCCTTCGAATTAACAAGTTATAACAAATGATTATCGCAATAACTGTAAGCAATGAGGAGAAAGGTAAACGGTAGAGAAACTTTTCTACTAATGGTGAGCTCCTGGTGAGATGGAAAGCACTTGAAGCGCACAGCTTCGTGGATTTAAAATAGTTGTTTAAGGATACTGTCAATTGTCGAATACAAGGATTTAAGCAAATTTTACTTCCGCAATAAGTACCTTCATTTTTGAAGTATCCTGGGTAAACTTTGCCACAACAAAATAAATAGATAAAGAACAAATTGGTTTCGCGAGCTTAGGGCCGTTTTTGAAAACCTCCATTGTTAAATTCACTTACTGAATAAGTTTTTGAACTCCTTTCTAATTATTACATTCTTATCAATTTTATCTGAGTTGTGAAACCTTTGATCGTCAAAAATCGTAGAAGTGTTGATGGAACTTAACATAGATTTGTGTTATTGTGGAATTCTGTTTTTGGTTCCGTCTACTGGGGAAGGGTTTAGAGGACATAGTAACCTAGATGAAAAAAAAAACAAGACTGAACAACACATCAAAACTTTACAAATTTTTTCTGTCTTCTTTGTCGTCTTCAGATATCTCTAGAAAAAAGGTTTTAAGCTTTCAATAGTCTCTTTTCATTCACCATCTATCTGTCAATCAGCAATGACAATCAATCTCTTGCGCTATTCAATATAATAATCCATTTTACCAAAACCAATTGGATCATCGATGTCCTTCATACTTAATTGGTAGGCCCGCTGGCTCCATCTGTTGTTCTCTTCGAACTTACACGCTTACAGGTCCTTAAAAAGGGACCTGACTTCATGCTTTACGAAGTTTAGACTTCCACATAACTCACAATAGTGGGTGACCCTTAAGAAATGCTCTGCCTCTTCTGAAACTACAGATTAGCGCTAGAAAAGAGTAATAAGGCGGGATTCGAAGCCAAAACTTGTATTTTGTCCTATTTCTATATTATAATAGATACTTTTCTACGCTAGTAAAATACTTTATATAATATATACATAATAAAATACTGCTAGTATATTACTATAGTAGTACTTCTTACTTTAAGTACACGTTAAGTAACTTACGTTAATAATAGTACAGCTACTACTACTTCTACAACAACAAAAACTACTGCCACCACTACTGATTCTACTAATACTTCTACAGCAATAACAACTACTACTTTTACTACTAATACTACTATTATTGCTACTACTACCACTACTACTACTACTACTGCTACTACTACTACTACTACTACTACTACTACTACTACTACTACTACTATTACTTCACCTGCCGCATTTTTGAAAAAGTAAAAGTTCGTTGCATCCAATTAAGGGTCGTCAGCCATCCGTACCAAACAGTGCAAGATTTGCCCACATATTTTCCCGGAAAATTCTCGTGCCCCTAAAACTAAATTTGACAATTCTGCCGATCAGCAATACCATCAAGAAGAAGATTTCGCTTGTAAACTCAAGATCCACTTGTTGTTTAGTATAGTCATCACCTCAGTTGTTGATTTAACTTAACTTTGCATGCCTAAAGATTCAGATATTTCGTCAGAATACGCAGAAGAGAGCATTCCGAATTGTCAAATTGTTGACCACGACGTCTAATTGATGGTCCTATGCTTTAAGCAACAAATTCATGAACTGCTTCGATATTTTGTCTCGAACGGTTTGTTGAAGGATGGCCAAAGCATCGCACATTTGCCAATCGATACGATATCGATAAATTTTTGGAGTACTCTTTTCACGGTTGACGTATTTAAACTACTATTCCGACCATATTTTCTCCGAAGCTAATGGACTTCAACTGCTAAATTTGTGCTCGTGTAGCGCTCAATTTTTAGTCCTAAACGGTCCGCTATCTGACAGCATTTGTCAGATCTGGTAACAATTTAGCGCATAGATGGCGGGCAATTCGAATCATTCCTGTCGAGTCAGGCTATCCATTGTAAAATTTTCTTGACCTATGGTGCCTTTTTGCATGCTGCAAGAAACCGAGAACCACCAATTTGGACACCTTGCTCTGCACCAAATATTTTGAAACATGTATCGCATCATACTCTCGTTATTGGAAGTTTCCCACATTAGCAATGCCCGTGATCCTACGGTAACTACTGCTGCCTGGTATTTTAACTAGTTGATCTTAGTGCCAAGACATAAAGCAACTGTTGAAGAAAATTGCTCAGGTCAGAACCAATGTTTTAAGTTCCATGCACTGTTTTACTCGTTGTCCTTGACATGAAACATAAGAAGACATTCTGCATTCATGGTGTGAAATAGGTAAACATGGCATATTTTTGGCTTAATAGAGAATTTTTATGAAGCCAAGAAAGACTCAAAGAAACGCTGAAAAACCTGCTGCTGCAGATGATCTTTCACTTTTGTCCTGATTTGTTCCACAGCACATTCAACTGATGCCTGTATAAGGGGAGTGTTCTCGGAGTGGTGTAGTCTAATGCATGAACCTGGATGAGGCTCGTGTTGGTCAGTAAAGAGAACAGGAATCTCCGAGTCTCCACATGCAGACCACCTATTGTGCATGCTAGACACGGCCGAAAAATTTCTCGAGAAACTCATCAGGGGAAGGCTCCCTGGTTCGTTTAATAATACTAGAGACCTATCTCTACAACAGTAAGACCTCAGAGTACTTAGTTTCACCACTCATGCAATCCGATAAGTGGTGATGATGGTCTACTGTGTAAATACACACAGTAATTCACCATGGCGGGTTGTCCTGCTAGTTGCTCAGGATATCAATAGTGCATTTAAAAGCGCTAGATTGGTGGATATTCTGGAAGCGACGGAATATCATTGTCAAGTACTAGATTATCTGGTGTGGATTCTGATTGACTACGGCCCAATCTCCGAAGAAAAGAAAGGTAGTTGAATTATGACATTATATCAGGGCTCCAATCGCGACCAGGTCTTGTGAAACATCTCCTATGATGGACGGCTATGAACTTGCTGCCGAATGGATAATACTTGATTTCCACTTCTGCGGTCATGGATGTTTTCGATCTTATCTGGTGAACATTTATAGATCATGGTCCAACTGCACACTTTGTTTAGAGGAGATTTATGACACATGTTACACGTTTTGCAAAGATCGATTAGAAAGCGCGTTGACAAGTTCAGCAAAACTGGAGAGGTCTTCTGGTAAGCTTTAGTCGAAGAAGTGGTAAGAACGGTTGACAAATGAAGTAGTTTGACCCATTATGCTATGTTAGTTCTGACGATTAAGGGAACATACTTGAGCCTCAAGAGGCACGGCGAATGCAAGGATTGGCTTTCAAGTTTTCCCCTACCCTAGTAAGGCATAGCCCGATTTAATATGTCAAACGATTACGGGGTAGGCTCTTACGTTGACAGGAGAGTTATATAGTAGGTAGTCTAGAAACATTGCGCTCTGTTTTCTATCACTCACTTAACCTCCCATCCTGCCCGCTAGAGAAGTTGTTTCTGTTTAATCAAGGGGCATCTAAACAAGGATTCACAAGGCCTAGCACGACTTAATGTGTCAAATGATTGTAGGGTAGGCTCTGAAATTGACAGGAGAGTTAATTGTTGGGTAGTCTAGAAACGTTGCGCGTCTGATTAATAACGCTCAGGTCGCAAAAAACCTTGATCCATTACTTCAAAATAGAAAAGAAAAAAAGGAGTTTTGGAACTCAGTTTTTTTTTTAATTTTCACTGAACTTACGAGCACTGAAAAAATTATTCAAAATATTCAGAAAAGGTGTTTTAGAAAATGACAGAAGTCCTTTGAGTTCATATTGTAGAGTAAGAAGTTCGTTTAATAGCATAGTGCAAACATCAAGAATCCTGAACTGAACGCAGGATTCGTCCTTATCATTTTAAGTTTAGTATTCTTAATTCAACCAAATTTCTAACCATGTATTAACTTTTTTGTTCTTTTCAGACCTCTGTGACATGGACTAGTCAAGTATTTCGTTGGCTATACAGTGATCTCGTCATCATTAATGAACTACTCAATGTATGGGTGCAAACTCTCAATGATTACACGAGGAAATGTGCAGAAGATGTAAGTACTCAAACAAAACTATGTGTGACAGACAAATGCAATATCCAATGAAAATTAGCCTAGACATGTGAACATATGAATCTAATCTACTGACTCCAGATAAGCTAATAGATGTGTCACTCCAAATACACATATATGAAGTTTATACTCCATATGGACACGTATGCCAACGCGGAGACATTCAGTCCGTTTCGAAATTAAACATACTAGGCATGCTTGTATTTAACTGGAAGAAAATCAACATATTCAGATGCGGTTGGTTACCAAGGGAGAAAGATTCCTTCCGACATTCTTTCACTTTGATTATTCATTGTGTGTGCAAGACATGATTTACTTTGATAGAGTCAAGTCACGTAGAATCGTTAGGAGTTGATAAAGTTCTAAAGAGTATGTTTTTGTTATGCTACACATGTGATAATATTCGAAGGAAATCCGAGTTGACGTCTATGTGCGTCGGGAGCGTCAGGAGAAAATTACAAAATGATGTTAGGAGCGTTTCAATCGCCTTGAAGCGTAAATGTAAATATTATGTTTAGTAATTTAGTCATAGGATATACGATTTTTTAACATTTTTCTGAATATATTTTGAATATAATATAATAAATCATCGGCCAATTTATAATCTATAATAGCCTTTATAATAGCTAGTTTGCAAGGATATGTTTTGATAATTTGAAATGATTTGTATCTTCCATTCAAGAAGAAAGGATGAACAAGTAGATGTATTTATTGGGACTTTTATACGTACATGTTTTTATTAAGCATATTTTTCTATTGTCCTAGCCGATCCTTAACTCAGAGCGAGTGGTTTTTTATTAGCTTTATCTCTTAAGCCATTTTACCTAGAACAGGATAAACCTTAAACTTAACTTTTTCCAAACTAATTCTACGTATTTCTTTAAAAATTACAATCTATAGGTGTTTGATGTGAAGGCAGTATTCGGATTGGGATGGGGAGTCGGAGTCCTTCTAGCTGAAGTGAGACCTAAGGAGTTTGGGGTTCTCTGAAGCTTGCCTTGGTGACGTCTCAGTGGTCAATATAGAAATTCGCCGGTGGCTGGTGCAAACTGGAGAGCCGTGGTCACCGTATCAAGAAGGGAAGCTTGTGGTTCTGGAAAATGCTAGGGAAGCAGTTTCTGGAGAAAGGACTTGGTGATATCGTTTTGACTAAAGTCATATATGCAATTTGTCGATTTCACTACAGTTGGAATATCGTGAAGATACAAGTTGAAGAAATCGGGGCCGAGCATCGATCCTTGCGGAATACCTGAGTGAATGTTGACATTACTGGTGTAGGTATTGGTAACTTTCACTAGGAGGACCCTTATTCTAAATATTTGGCTGCTATGCTAGTCAGCGGGGTCGGATAGTAAGCTTTTAGTAGTTTGTATAAGAGGCCCACCTGGTTACTTCTTGCTTCCTTACACCGGGTTCGATGTATTCGTGTAAGAGTCTTTTCTTGAAATCCAAATCACTGCGCTGGTAGTGAAATCAAACTTTGAACGGAAGAAGGAAAATTTTTTCCAAGATTTTATCTAGGTTCGAGACCATAGATACTGCTCTGATCTTCTTTAAGTCACCATTGGCTTTTTTTTGGTATGAGGAGTAGTAAGGCGATTTTCCATGCCAGGGGGAAGTACCCATTGTTCATGGAGTGATTGATATTGATAGTGAGCGGCATGAAATGGCGTTGGAGCATTTCTTTTGTTTTTATTTCCTTAGTAATAAGTCATTGATTAAGCGGAGGTCGAGCAGTAACTGACCAGGATTTGGGAAAAAATGGATTTGCGTTCTTGTGGTTCGTGAGATAGGACTCTTAGAATCCGGTTACCGATTTTCTTACAATTGTGTTAGTGCCTTGGTCCGAAGACGATCTCAGCCTGTAAAGGTGGGCGTTATATAACGATCAAGCTATTAGCTTCTGTTCCTTTGTGGCGAACATTATAGTTTTAGTTTATGTTTAGTTTTAGTTTAGTATCTAGTTATTGAGAACTTTGCACCAGACGGTTCGAAACCACATTGAGCTCCTTGAATACTGTGGGAAAGGTTTCATAGCGATCAGACTATCTTTGAACAATTCTTTAATTTCAGCATGCACATTTTGCCTTATAAGAACATTCAGGCAGTTTATTTGGAACATTAATGTGACGTATTCTGAATTGATTTCATTTATTGTGTGAAAGACCCCTTTTAGACGTTGATGCCATCTCGTCGTAGTACAAGTTAAGTTCTCTGTTATAGGGAGAATGTGATATTTGGAGAAAAAATGCGGCATCGACAAAGCACACCGATTTTAGACCGATAGCCAGCTGTATATAGCTAGGACATTGTTATTTGTAGTGTGCTCTCTCCACAATGGATCTATCAGTGTCTTTGATCAATATCCTATAGTAGTGATTGGCTTAGTCTAAATACGAAGGTGTATCGGGTGTAACAAGGCGTGTAGAGTGACTTGACCAACATTTGGCAGACGAAAACCCTATTATATGACAATCGACTTGGTAGATCGTTTGATTGGTGCATGCCTAAATGGCGGTGTCTCTGCCCTCGTCTTTACGAAAAATAAAGATTTATCTAAAGGTAGTTTATGTTTTACTTCAACACATGAATCCTCTGAGAGCACAAGCTCTGGTCTGTATTGCGCTAACTCCAGCACTCCAGTATGCTTTTCATGTCCCTGGAGAGTTGAAGTTGATCCCGTAGGTTTGAGCCTACAATTTTACATTTAAGTAAAAGTTGAGTAACACTTCTGTTTTCTCCTAGTATAGATGTCGTCTATACGTCATTCAGAATTTAAGAGCCTTTTTCATGAGCTCCTCGTAGGAAACACATAAATACGTCCTGTTGCGTGAGCAATCAGATTTAAAATCTTCTCGCTCTGGACTGATGGTGTTGATCGAACTCAGAGTAAAGAGCTGCATGTATCTATAAAAGGGTGGCAAACCCTACTCTAAATTGATCACGAACAATTGGTCCTAACAGAAAGGTTTGAGACTTAACCTTAATTAAACGTCACTGCGACGGAGGTTGGGCTGACAAATGAAATAAGTTTGCTAAGAATGCTGATAGACCCCAGGTTTATGTGGAACATACCAATGAAGATTATGTCTGCAAAGCTCTCATGGTGTGCAGAAACCTGGTTGACAAGTCCTGGCGCAAGCAGGGAATTTTCTGGTCGATATATACCAAGATGATGAGATTAATCACCAACAATGGAGTAGTGGATAAAATGCAAAAATACTCATCGAGGCTTGTATTCGATCGAGTTCAGCTTTTGGCATATGCCTGTATTTTCGGAACCATAAAGTTATGTCCAACAGCAGCGCTTGAGAAAATCTTAAATCTTTCGCCTCTTTTCTTGCTGATAGAAACAGTTATGACATGTTCAATTTTAAGAGGGGTTCAAGAAAGCAGAGAAACTAACCTCCGATTCGGACAAAGAGCGAGAATGTCTTTTTGTATATGTGCACTGTCAGAACATATGACGGAAGTATTCAGCTTGGCAACAAGTTTTTCGAATGCTTCTAGACAGCTGTGCTGCAATCAAAAAGTTGAAAGCGAGCCATCCACTAAGTTCTACAGGAAAATGACGAAAGAGAATGCGAAAGGCTCCGACGTTTATGGCGTGTTTATTTTTAAAAAGCTTTAAAGTGAACAAAAGAAAGGTAAAGGTCCCGCAAGGCTTGAAAGCGAACGGCCAGTGTAGATTTCGCAATATCTGCTAGCACGTTATGTAGCACTGTCCTTTTGCAGGACGGACAATCTAGGACGCTGACTTTTTCTTGTTACAGAGATATCGGGACGCATTAACGCAAAGCAATCCAGAAATTTTGTAAGATGGATCGATCTGTTTAAGACGCTCTGGGTGCTATGGAAACGGGGACACAATCATTCTTCCAAAGTTGAGGAGAATCATCCTCATTCTGACCAATCAATCAGTCACTGCATGCAAGCATATATGCATGGCTGTGTGCATGTATATGTATGTATGTTTGTAGAGATGATTGTATATATGCTTATGTGCATGTATGTATGTGTGCGGGTTTTATTTACTGTAGGGATAAAGCTAAACTCATGTTGTAGGACTTTATTCCCTAAGTTACATAGGAATTCATCCCATTGGCGATACCATAACTAACTAAAACACACTTTTATGATCTCTACAATCCGCCTCTCCATCTACATTTATGTAAGGCCTTGTTATTCCATTCTCGCTTAATTCGCACCGTGAAATACTGCTTGAATAACGATTCTGCTCCTTTTTCTCTTGAAACGCAAAATCAAAAAAACCCATTCAAATGACATACAAAATACTAAAAACAAACCACAAAATAAATCATCCCTTTTATCTCCCCAGTTGTAATTCATTTTCAGCCATTCCTTTGCATTAATTCTGGCGAAAAATTATACGTTTCTCATGAAAAATAACTAAAAAAAAATATTCAGCATGTTTGCAAACTTTTCCAGCAAATATCCTTAGCGAAATTGTACACTATTGATTTTCCACAGTCTCAATGCCAATAGTAGCTACATACCCTAATGCCGGCACCACCAATCCTCTATCGTGCATGTTTCGGCTCTAGCTAGAATCATTGGCGCCATAGCGTCGTGCTTCATCCCTAATCCCTTGGACTTGAAAAGAAAGGGAAACGTTTGTTTTACTTTTCAATTGCAACGAAGTAATTTTGATCCTGTTTTCTATTTGGTGTTCACTTACTACATGACATAGACTGTTGCCAATTAGACTGTGTAATGATATATTTGCTGGGTGGATTTCACCGAAAAATTAGTCAGAAATAAAGTAAATTAACGTCAAACGGGAATCATATTGAAAAATAAGTGAGTTTTTCGTTTCTGTTTTTTGGTTATCCTTTTCCTTCTTTTCGTCTTTTTTCCTTTCCGTTTATCATAAACCTATTTGTATTTTTATATGCCTGCTAATGTAGTTTGCTACAGGTCAGAGGGCATCTAGAGACAACCTGCTCTATCGTGCCATTGATGATGACCATGTAAGCATGGACAATGATACTTTTAAAGCGTAACTTTTTTTTCTGAAAACATGAAAGGAAACATGCATCCAAACATTCTAACAACAACTTAGTCACAATTTACCAAGCTTTAAAAATGCATATAATATGAAACGATCAAGGATACTATGTGAAAGATTTCAACTGGGAGAATAATCACTCAGAACCTATAAATCAAAATTCCTATAAAATAACGAGGCCGTGATGTTGATCCTGTGTATACTCGGTAAATCAGATTGAAAAAAAGTACGAGTTAAACCATTTATCGTCTAGTTTAAATCCATTAGTATGGTACCAGACTATCTATTTCCTTTTTCTAGCTACGCTGCGACGCGCCTTGATTCTTGCCAGGACCTGAACTCTCGACTAACCAAAATACGAAACGGTTTATCAATTTGTCAATGAAGAAGGTATAACATATATTTCTTATAAAAGCGAATGATTAAAGGAATTGGAATAACAATAATTGAACAGGACAAACCTCAATAAAACTGACGCTTTTTATGTCCTTGGTATGTATATCTTCAATACTCAGGGCTTGGAAGAAAATGGACCAAATCTTGTTCATGTGGCTCTAAGTGCGCCAATGAATTGCAATGGAAAATTTTGTCTTGAAATCGTTCCAAGGAATTTTTCAGAGCATGTTACACGGGACCGTGCTAAAGCGATGGTACAATCTTCATAATAATTTATGGAAACTCAGCAATACTATTGAAGAAAACGTCAGATTCAGGAGGGTGCATGAATATCAAGAACAAAGCAATTTATTTTCTTTATCTCGCTTCTTACGTAACATATTTTCTTCCTTTTGCTTTCCGTTTTAAGCAGACATTGAATTTCTAGTACGCGTATCAGTTGTGGTCTTTTGCTTAACAAAGGTTCCTCAATATTCGCCGTCAGATGACTCTAAGTCTATAGTTTTATTGCGATTCCGTCAGCTTATCTTTGGGTCAGTTCCTAAGCTAAGGACCTTGGAAACAACAACTCCAATCATGAATTACTCTCGGATTACTTTTTTAATTTAATGATAAAATATGACAGCGCCATGCATAGTATGAGTTGAGTCCTGGCAAAAGATATCTATGTCTCAAATTATTAAAATCCTTTTGTTTTTTGCTCTAAGTCATGCAATAGTTGACCTTATTTCAGAAATGAATAAGTCGAAGCTTTCTCTCTCCCTCTCTCTTTCTCCTCCCTCTCTCTCTTTCTCTCTCTCTCCCGCTCTCTTTGATGGTGCAGAAATGAATAAGTCGCAGCTTTCTCTCTCCCTCTCTCTTTCTCTTCCCTCTCTCTCTCTTTCTCTCTCTCTCCCGCTCTCTTTGATGGTGCTGCGCTCTAGACCTTTTCTTATGTGTTGAACCACCCTTACAAGCTGGAGTTCAGCAAATTGATTGGCTTTGAAGCCGGATTGTTCTTCCAGTATGATATTTATATCAGGTAATACGATGCAGTATCACCCTTTCTGCAATTTTCTGTATTGGTGATGGGAGGCTAATGGGCCTCCAATTTTATAAAATTTGTTGTGTCCTTTTTAGGCTTTGTAAAAACAATAATCCTCGCTGATTTCCATAGTTTGGGATGTTTTCGCAGCTGGAGGATTGCATCTATTACGTCCGTTAGTGTTTGTAATATGTTATCTGGTAGCCATATTAGCATTGTGTTTGTTATTGCGACATGCTCCGTGGCTTTGCAGTGTTTAGTGCTTGTACTAGCCCTTTCATTTCGCAAATGTCTGTTGGCTGCATTATGTAGTCATTGCTTACTTGTGTTCTAAGGAGTCTGCCTGCTGAGGTCAATGCGTAATCCACAAAAACAAAATTCTGCTCGTCAGATGGCCAAAGCGTGTCGAGAGAGTCCGCGAATGCTTCAAGTTCGCCTGTGCTGCCATATTGCATCCCGTTTGCGCCATGTCTTGGTGATGTTTGCACTTTGCCTTGCAGCCGAAAGTGTTTTGACTCTCTCCAAAAAGCATCGAAGCTGGGGTCAAAACTTTGTCGATAGCTCTCTCATTGGTCATTTTTAAATTCGTTTATCTTGTCACATTTTTCGTTTGTTAGCCGGGTGGCTTTCACTTTTAATCTAGGATCACTTGTAAACCTAGCTGTTCTCCGAACTTTATCCCTCCTCTTTATTGGTTTTTTAATGTTTTGTGGGAGTTCGTTGGGGATTCGTTTATTTCTCGAAGTTGTGATCGTTTTGCCTTCTTTTGCGTGCGTGATCTTATTTGTTGTGTTTGTCTGTGTTTGTTTGCAATCCCTGCTTGGTTGCTTCTCAAAGCTCCTCATATGCGATGTTTGGTGTTAAGATCTCAGTCTATCGATAGTGGACCATTGAAAGATATCAGTAGTTGAAAATCATTGGCCTGAAAGTAGTTTCCATTTCTTTGAGGATTACATGTGGAGATCACGAAATATTTCCGAAAATCAGTTCGCACTTTGATAACCGCGGCATCCGTGTGTTGTAAGGGGGGGTAGGGGATGTTGATAACATTGTGGGGCATATTTTGGCTCATGAGAATAGCGCCGCCCCTACCCGTTAGTCTATCATTTCTATATAAAATTTAGTAAAGGATATGGGATCGATTTCCAGGCTTCAAGAGTGTCTCTTAGATGAGTCTCATGTCGAATTTGCGTTCGAATACGAACTCTTTCAACTGAACAGAATTTCGAAGCAGGAAGTTCGCATTCAACTTGAGTATGTTTTTTGTCTGCAGCGTTTTGTGTTGCAATGAACATGGTTTGGATCATGTTTGCCATTATTTCCTGCATCATGCTTTGTAATTGAGTTTGCATTTTAGCAAAAATTAATCCAATATCTGGGATGTTGGTATGAGGTGCTGATTTTGTGGGGAGAGGGGCGGGGGTTTATGTGTTTGGGTGGTTGTTTGTAGCGCGGTTACTTGTGCGAACGATTTCCTGAGATTTTTCGGAGTTTTGGGGCAGCTTACATAGTTGGCTGGGTGTTCGCCTCCACAGTTTATGCATTTCGATTTTCCTTCTACCTTTTTTAGGCACGCAAAGAAATGGTGGAGCTGGTTGCACTTGACTGTTCGTAGCACCCTGAAGCAGAGTGTCCAAACTGCTGACAGTTATGACACATGGCCTCAACGGCGCAGATTATCTGGCAAATGGCCTTGATATTCAAAATATCGGTCTCAATTTTTGGAAGGAAAACTTTGACCAGTTTGGATGGCCCGTTTCGCATTTTCAGGAAGAAAGATTCTTTTGGGTTGAATCCCTGGGCTTTCAAGTCCAATTGTTGACGATTTCCAATATCTCTAGACCATGTAAACCCCTAATTATCGCGTATAACTGTGTGTTTTCTGGTAATAGGTAAGTGTGATATTGTATTTTTGTCCTGCTAGTGACTTTGTGAGTTGTCTGTGATCAGTCAGAGTCGTGGGTACTACCTGAATCCCAACGTAGACTGTTTTGGCTGAGATGTAGGATGTTTTGTTCCTCTTCATTATAAGCAGTACTTCGGACCACGTGCTTGGTTCTCTGATTATTATAGGAACCGTACCATTTTTCGTTTGCGTGGTCTTGTTGGAGGGGGGAGGGGGCATTGCGATGTTGTTTGCTTTCTCGGGGCAACGGCCATCTCCGGAATGGATTCCGTGGGTTTAGAGGGTGGGAGGGGTGGATACTCCTCTACCTTTGGCTCTTCTTCCTTTTCTTCCTTTTCTGAGGAAAAACTGGAAACTTTTCTTTCCTCTGTTTCTGTCTTTTCAAAGGAGGAAAAGAAGTTTGCATTTTCTGCTTTTAGGTGCAATTTTTTCGGCAATTTGAGTTTTTTAAGGCTAATCGCGTCGTCAGTTCTTTGTTGGCACGCCTCTGTTCGGCCAAATCAGCATTCGTCTTAGCCAATTCATTGGCTAACGCGTTGATTTTCTCCAACGCGATATCCAACTTATTGGTAATTTTCTAAAAGGTAGCTCCGGAGGAATAATTTAAGTTGAGCGTTGTTACGATCAGATAATCTTTTTTTTGTACATTCGTTCTTGTAATGAGGTGGCTCAACACGTCTTGTGTCCCAAGTTCTTTAGTGAACTGTTGCGATACAGCCACAAAACCAGCTTATGTGTTAAGCTTTCAATAGGATTTGGACTGATCAGAGTGAACCTGATTATTGGCTAGGGGTTCGGAAGTGGTTAATTAAGGTACATAGTGAATTCCTTGATATCGCCATTGCATAAACTTTACTCGAATAAATTTTATATTCATATTTTGGTTTTTGTTTACTTTTTATTGGAAAAAACTTTTATTTTGAATCGATTACTCATTCCCTTTGTAGACTTCAACCCACTTATTTCCTATAATTGCGGCATAGTAAGTACTTTCATAGAAAATGTGAGAGCTTTCAGTACATAATTTAATGTCTATATCCATTAGTGTTAGACAATTTATGAAGAGTTACACATCTGTTAAGTTTTTCCTTTTCAAAGTAATTTGTTTAATGTAGTCTCAACATAGACAGATGTTTTCCGACCAAGTCCTGCATACATTTTCGTGACACATATTTTCATTACTTAATTTTTCCCGCTAATCTTTCCTTTTATCTTTAAAATTATGCACGGGTAGTTCTTTCATGTTTATCATCAAAGAGATTCCATCTCAATCACTCACTCACCCATAAGACATTGTCCCATATGAATGATATCGAGCTTATTTTCAATTTGCTAATTTTCGCTTCTTTCAAGTTCGCCAATTTCTGCCTCAGTAGATAAAAAAACCATCTTTTCACGCTCACATATGACATCATTGCCACATCACATTGAAATGCTAATCAGTTAGTTCGGCAAATCAGCTTAACAATAAACATCTGGGATCCATGTTTTTTTTTCGGCAGTTTTTCAATCTTTTTTAGCTCGAAATTCCCATTCACTCACCATTAATTTTGGATTTATCGTCTCCACAGTTCGTTACATTTCACGATTGAAGATTTCCTCTCAAGGCTCCATGATTTGTTTTACGCCTTCATCCCCTCTGGTTATAATAGTGGCTGCAATACAATTCCTCATATCATTATTGTGGATATTACATCATTATCCCAATATGGACTGTTGCATTTGACTTTTATTAACGATTGCGCTTTCGTTAAATTGACTTTTTCGATTTGTTCAAAGTTTGATTAAATCATCGCGCCAAGTTGGACTGAGTTGAATGTAATGGCCGCGAACGACAGCCGGTCGGCCGCTTTGGCTTAGTATCGATTTAATGGCCCCGGAATTTGATGACAATGGCTAGCGCGCATATATTTGAATGGCTAGCTAGGGTGAAAGGTTAACTCAATTTAAATATTTTCAAAATAAATGCCTACGACTAAGTGGCTTTCAGAATCTCAATTGAATCGTTTCGTTTTTTTTTCTCAGTAAAGGTGAGAGAATCATTTTCAGGGAATATCGGATTTTCAGGGAATATCGGATTTTCCGATAAGCTGAGTCCTTTTCCTTTTTCTAAATAAATGATAATTTGTTTCGAGTTTGTTGGAGGATATCAACAATCTAATTAAATTTTAAAATGTTAAATTTTGCTCCACCAAATTCGTAAGGTTTGTTGCACGAATGAAGCATTACTGCATAATCAATATTTTTTGTTGTTTTAAAGGTTCTGAACTCATCTTGTTTGTAGCTTTAGAACTGCAAATTGAAATAAAATGTTCAAAACGACTGGATTTTTTGTGTTCTTGAAATGAAAATAAATTCAATGCAGTTTAACATTAAAAATTTATTTCTATTAAGTAGCCACTACGGCCAGCAGTTACAAAGCGCGTTCGGTCTGCTTAACCGTTTCGGTGCGATTCGTCGACATAGCGACGAGCGTGCTTGACCTTGAGAGCGCGGTTAGCCGCTATGTCGACGATTGCGTCAGTCTGCGTTAAGCGCCCGTTGGGGGAGGATTGTTCGTGCCTTCAGTCTTGTTTTTAATAACACCAAACCTATAAATAGATAATATATTTGTTTGATTTTATTACCGCAATTTTAATTAAATATAACCAAAATCCTAAGCACTGAAATGGATAATTTCTCACTACACTTCCCAATACAGCTGATTCTATTTCATCAAAGGTTTGTTGAATAATTTCCTCCAGTGCTTATGAAGTTGTTGGTTTATGAACAGAACCAATAACATATCCTCAAAAGTATCTGCAGACACCAAATCTTCTCCAATCGTCTTGATCATTTCGTGAGATCATGCTATCTCCAAATTTCATTTTCAATAAGTCCATCGTTTCAGTGGCTGTGTTGCACGTGAACATGTGAGAACAATTCCTTCATCACATGAAGATAATGCAGTTTTTAATTGGTACAGTTTGCCCAAAAGTATGAGGCACTGCAAAATCTACTTAAAATGAAACAAAAATAACATTCACTTTCAAATTCGTCTGATCGACAAAATAATACATTATTATGTCATAAATTTTTAAATAATATTGGTACCTGGTTTGATTTTGTAACGGCACTAAGTCTGTCAGCTATCCTTGGAAATTTCGCTCTAATAATGGCGTGTCATTCTTTCAAACGCCAATTTTTATAAATTCCATTTTTTGCTAGAATTCTATCTTTTTGAACATCATGCTCGCCAAATCCCCCGAAAATGATTGATTTCATTCAGATTCAGAAATTGAGCAGATTGATGTAATAAATGATTGTAAGTATCAGTAAACAAGCGCATCGTACTCGACAATTATGACAAGCAGCAAAGTCTTTTTGAAATAAGATTCCATCTTAGCAAGGGCATTAATGAGGTTCCAAGTACTTCTATGTTCGCTTTGCTGTTCACACGACCTTCGCGAACAAACATTTTGGCAACATCAGTAGCCATGCATACCCAGAATTTTAAACTGCCTCTCTCGAGCTCAACTACTGAATTTAGGCAAACAAAACGATTGGTAACCGAAAAAATACCGAACTCATTTTTCATTTCCGAAAAAATACCGAACTCATTTTTTATTGATGTAATTATTTTTAAACAGAAACTCTCAATTTCCAGCAAATTACCCTTTATCACCATTCCTTCACCTGCCAAAAATTTTATTCCAGTGCTCAAAACCTTTTTTCAATTGGTTTTGTGTGATGCCCAACAGCGCCCTGTCGTTTTTCTATTGATATTAATGTCGTCAAAACAGTTTGCTTGGGAAAGACATGCAGATGAAGCAAAGGGTTCACACCATTTTTGGTCAAAGTTTGGACAGGGCTGTGCGCCCAGGGATGAAATACCACTTTGCAGAACTGCCACAAATCAGGCCTCTTCCGCCTCAAAGTGTTTCTTAATATTTTCAAAACTTCCAGATAGAGAGTATGGTTAACCGTTTGACACTGTGGAAGAAACTTCAAACGCCCGATTCCTCTCACACTGGCAAATCAAATCAGCATTGTTTTGACATTTGATTTCTCTTGAAGTGTTTTTTGGGGCAACGTGGACTAGAAGTCTTACAGTGATTTGATTGTTGCTCCGATTCACGATCAGAACGGTAGCAACATGATTCAGTAGCTGTGATGGCCTTTGGTCAAGTTATTTGGATAATTTCGGAACTCGTCTGTCAAAGCAAAACATGATTCCAAGCTACCTTGTTTTCTGGTCCGAAGTCAGCGGTCGAGGCACGAGTTTGGCAGGCGTTCCTTCTCATCCTCAAATTTTCCGTTGAAATTCGCTAAATTGAATTTTAAGTCACTCCTGGCAGCTCCACTTCATTCTACTCTATTTCTCCTACTGTCCATTGTCGACCTAGTCGAATGATTTCGTGAATTTTTTCAACACTTCTATCGGTTTTGTCCATTATCGTTCGACAATCGCGACGTTTATCGCCAAATTTCACCATTTTTGGAAGCGGAAAACCACTCAAAAACTTAAGTTTTTCCAATAACGTCATACTTGTTGTTAAGATTTCATGGGTTTCTGTCCAAATTTTTCCGAGCAGGAAGCAGAACTTTACGAACGTGCGCTGTTCACGAAAGTCAGCGATATCAAAAACGACGAGCATCCACAACAACTGTCACGGAAGGATTCGCACAAACCGAATGGAATCTTTACAGACTGACTTTCTGACTCGGGAATGTTGGCTTGACCTTAGCAACAAACGGTTTCTTTCAGGTACCTCCCCCTATAGTCCCTTACGATGGACACACCTGTTATTCCAAATAACTGAAATTGGATGAACTGATATGATATGTCTCCTAATGATAGGATAGTCAGGCACATGCTTGGGACTCTCACTATCGAGTTATAATTCCTATGTTATTTTGAACGTATTTCCGCTACCACTAACGATCATGGATTCAGTGGCTGATGAAAAAGTCCTTCTTGGATATCCTTAACGTTGTCTAGATTATTCTCTATGCATTTGCTAATTCATCTCAACATGAGCGTGATTGCGGTGTGAAATCTGGCCCGATTCATTTCAGCGCTGTATATAAGGCGTGTGTGACAATCAACCTTCATTTCTGAATATTTTTTTAATGTCCTGTTTAAAATTATTTCCACTTCAAAAATTTTGACGGTGTCATGTCAAGGGTCATTGGAGTACTTGCTCGCTCATTGAAAACTCATAAAAACTTTCTTATACTGGATAAACAAATAAATTAAATGGCGCAGGATTTGTAACGAATTAATACGAATTACGGCAGAGTTAGTAAATAAAAGGATTCAGATATTAACATTGACTCTCCCAAACCAATAAAGATGCGAAACACATTGGCTGGGTGTCAACATACGATGTTGTATTCGAATTAAAATATGTCTGCTAACTATTTCAACTTTTTTCTGGAAATGACTTTTCCTGCTTATAATAGTCCTTCTTTTCTCTTGTTCTTAATGAGAACCATAAATTGTGCTAATGATACTTTCTACTCGGCCCTAACAACATTAATTATCCGTTGAAGTTGATCTCGTATAGATTTGAATCCGACGGACTATCTGTGATAAATTGAAATAGATTTCTATTCCTAGAAGCTCATTAGAGTGAAAGATGATAAATAATAGCCACTACCCACACCTACGAGCGATACGAATCGAATAAATTTAAGACTGCAAGACAAGAAATTTTTCTCAGGACATCGTTCTATTGTTTATGTTTTCTTCTCAATTTTAAAAAGTTTTCATATGAGTTTTAATATTTAGAAGATATTACAAAGAACATATAAAATTTATACTCAATAATATGATCCTTGTATGGTTATATTTCCACATTGGCCTGTTGCTACTGCTTCTCCCCTTTTCAAGTGCCAGTATCGAACCCATTCATTCATTAATTTTCACTTTTCCACTTCACCCGGTCGAGTGGAAAAGAAGCTGCAAATGGCACTTAATTTCTAAGCCATTTTTTCTGCACTTATCAACTGACTCGTATGAAATTTTCTACATCCTTTGCCAGCATTCTTAAGCACTCCCTTAATATTTCCGCCACCATAAAAGTGCCACAAGACAAATCTTCAGGAAATACTGCGAGAAGGAGCTCCTTCTTGCTGTTTCGTTAGTGCTAATTAGAAAGATTGGATTTCAAATTATCTCCTTGGAAAGCTTAGCCTGCAACTATAACGAACTACAAAAAAACCGAGGATAGTTCAACATGAAAGAAACAGAAAGAAGGAATAATAATTATAATTAGCCACATTTATGTTAAATTAATGGCTTGGAGGGTGTTGCACGAAAATGAGGTCATACCAAATTGTTTCGCATGATAATGCCCGCGAATATCAACAGCTACAAATGTTAAAATATTTTATTTTTGACCTATGAAGTCAATTCGCGCATCATGTATGAGATAATATGTGTGCATGTGTGCATAGACTGTTTGCTGAAAGGTCAGAATGTTAACATTGAACTTTAGCTTATATAAAAGAAAAAGAGATAAATGAAACTTGCATGTTGTTTTTAATTATTATCAAACTCGGTTGAGATTTGGATTTTTGAACATTTACTGAGCCACGTATCTATCGCCTGTTACTCTTTAAAGTATCGATGAATAATTAGTAAGAAGAATTTCCACATTATTGCGGCAATAAGATGTGCAGGTGTGAAAGGACTTTATTCCGTGTAATTCACATTCAAAAGCACATTAAACTAAACTCATTTACTGCCAAATATGATGTATAACTTAGAAAGAATCTCCACCATAACCAACTAACTTTATTGTTCTACGTTTTTGATGAGGTTGCTTTTGACAGAATAGTAATACAGACAATCACAAATAAACAATAGTTTTCAAGGAAGCTTAAGTGAAATATTACTTACACGAGAGGCGGCTGAAATGTTCGCGGCCTAGGGTCCTTAACGAAGAGTAATTAGCTTGTTACTCATGTGACTAGTTGCGACACTCAATAGTATTATAAAAGCAATCACTAATAAAGTTTGCACTTATAGTTCAATTGTTGTTCGATAAATAGAACAACAAACGTCACCATGTCAGCCGAATCTGGAAATTCTCGGAATTTTTAGCACCGCGCCGCGATAAAATTCCTCGTAAAGATGGGAAATACACCGAAAGACATTTTCGAAGAGATGTCATCGGTTCTTCAGGATTCGGCGCCTTCATATACGATGGCCCACCTATTTCAACAAGGACGAGAGAGCTGTGAAGACCACCCTCGCCCGGGCCGCCTTGTCACGGTACTGACCGAAGAAAACGTCTGAAAAGTCGAAAAAATCCTTCTGGCCGACCGAGGAATTAAATTGTGGCAGAGTGCTGAAGAACTACAGATTAGCAATGAACGAGTTGGAGAAATTTTACATGAACATTTGAATATGAAAAAAATTAGCGCACTTGGTGCCGAAAATGCTCACACCGCCCCCCAAGCAATGTCGACTCGCAAGTTGCAAAGATTTTTGGAGCTTGTCGGCGATAACAAGGAAGACATTTGGCAACGGATAGTCACCGTAGATGAAACATGGATTCGCCAATATGATCCGGAGTCCACAAAATGGAGAAAAAAAGGAGAAAGGCCGCCGAAGAAATTCAAGGTGGAAAATCGGGTTCCAAGCTAATGGCGGGATAGCGAGGGAATTTTGCTTATTGACTACCTACCCAGGGGAACTTCGATGAATGACCAATACCATGCCAATTTATTGACTGAGGTTCACGAGACTATTGTACAGAAACAACGTTGGGAAACTGACGCGCGGAGTGGTCTTTCTGCAAGACAAATCGCCCGTTCACACGGCGCATGTTGCGAGGCAAGTCCTGAAAGACACGAGTTTCTCAGAGATTGATCATCTTCCATATAACACAGACCTAGCATCGAGTGATTTTTTCTTATTTTCCAATTACAAAATGGGACTTACGGTGAGGCACTTCAGAAACGAATTCCAAGCAATAACAAACATTTTGAATTCCTCTCAGCAATTGTTGCCATGAATGTTTTTTTTTAATTGAATATCAGCGTCAACGCCATCAAAACGTTTGATTTCATCTTAATTAATGCAGCCATGCACAAATAAACGAGGGGGGTCTGAAAAGTTTCCAACCTAACAATGATACAAGACATTTTTTCTCAAAAGTTTTCTTAACTTTTCTACATAGTCTCCTTGTAACTGTACACACTTCTCCAAGCGATGCTCCTATCTCATTAACCCGTCCAAATAGTACTCAGTGTTTTTTTCGAAATAAAAATAAATGTTAACGAAGGTGATTGCCTCCTCACATGACAAAAATGACGGCCCTCCGAGCGCAACTTTTAAATGAGGGAACAAAAAGAAGTCGCTTGGGGCTAGATCTGGTGAGTAGTGCGGATGGTCAAGCAGTTCAAACCGGAATTCGTGGATTTTCGCTATGGCAACCACTGAGGTGTGAGATGGCACGTTGTCTTGGTGAAACAGGATTTTCTTATTCTGCAAAAATGGTTGTTTTTCCGTAATTTCTGCTTTCATCTTGGCAAATAATGATACAACATATGCTCCTGTAATGAGTTTTCCTTTCTTAAGATAATCGACTAAGACAACTTCATAATTATCACAAATAAAAAACAGTCGCCATCACTTTTTCGGTTGAAAAAAAAAATTTTTGCTTTTTTTCGGAGCCAATTCCTTCTTTGCAGTCCACTGTTCTGACTGTTATTTTTGTTTCAGGTGTATAATGGTGCATCCGAATTTAATCTACAGTAATTAATGAGCCCAAAAACTCGGATTTAATGCATCTAAACTGCGCCAACAGAGCGTTGAAAATGTTCATTCGAACACATTTTTGGTTTAACGTGAGCAATCGCGGCACCTAACGCACGGACAGCTTTTTCATGCCTAAATCTTGATTTGATATGTGACAAACACATTCCTTGGACTTTTCATAATCTCTGCTTTCTCACTCACTTTAATTCGGTGCACGTCTAACACGATTTGAATTTTAGCAGTGTTATCGTCAGTAGTCATGGTTTTTTGACGTGATGAACGTTCATCATCTCCCAACCACTTACGGCCCCGTTTAAATTCAGCTGCCCAAAATTTCACTGTGGTAAATTATGTGGCTGAGTCCCCAAAATTTTAATAGCAGCTGTATACTCAATTTTTTTCCATTTTCATAAAAATACTCACAACGACTCAATCAACTAAAGACTATCAATTAAAAACTGCTCGTCCACAATGGTTGACAGTTTGATGAGAAACTGTTAAAAGATGAACAACTACAATCACTAGCTTTTATTGACGAGTGCTGCCATCTTGACGTTTTGGTCGGAAACTTTTCAGACCAACCTCGTACTCTATTTGGTCGAGTAATCGGTCCTAATTAAATCTGCCTAATTTGGATTTTCTTCTTGACAAGTAACTGCGCTACGTAATTCTCTCGGAGGTCAATTATTGCTATCTTTTGTCCTCTGGGTTTGCTAGACGTTAAACTTTTCCTAAAGCTGGCAGTCGGAGGAAGAAATTCTACTTTTACTTCCTACCTCTACTCTTCTACTTCCATGACGTCCGCAACACAGTCAATGTCTCTTCTTTCTACAAAGGCAATTGGCTGGAGTATCGAGATAACAGACCTAGGGCCAATGAGGTGCTTGACAGTTGCCTCTAACAAGCCCTTGTCTGTGGACTGAGGAGGCCACCTGTTTTGTTCACTCCTGCCTTATATATGCAAGGGTCAGTTTTTTAGGACTCTTCATTTTCCCGTATTTTGGGAATGAGGTTAAGGCTTTATACATAAGGAGCGTTGCGTTTCGGGAAACTTATCTGGAGGAAAAGAGATGTGAAATTAACGCTGATTTTCCTTTATTTCTGCTTGTAGCTTTCTTTTCATGGGGTTTCGTTTTGAATTTCAGAAGAAAAAAAATCACACCTAAATATATTATGTTGTCCTTAGGTGGTATAATCCCCCATATTTGCTCAGTCGTATCGACTTGCTTTCTTTGACCACTAGTCTGTGCCCTTTTCCGCTTACGTTATGGAAGCATATTAGTTCCCGTTTCGTGGCGTTTATTTTGAGCCCCCCAATCATATCAGTATGTTTTTATTTCATTGAATGTTCTTTGCTCTCTTTCTACCGCGGAAATGGGAAGAGCGTGACTCGCTAGTACAAATATATCATATGCAAACATAATAACTTTCGGGTTGCAATACGGGCGTTGTTTTCTTGTTGTAACGTTGATAGAGTGCGGAACGTTGTGAAGGTAAAAATTAAAAAGGTAGGGCCGGAGTATGGAACCGTGTGGCACCCCCCGATAGGACGGGTATTGGCGTTAAAATTTGATGGGCGAGTCTGAGAGCTAATGATCTGTTGTTTTTTTAAAGTCATCGAGAATCCTCGCAAGGAGAAAGAGCTTTCGAAGTGATGAGCTTGAATTTGAGAATGGAAACACAGATCTTTATATATCCAGTGCTCAAGTAATCGTGCATTGTTTCTTGCGCGAAGTCTCAATGACCGTGTTATGCATCAGGATCATTGGTCGTTTTCTTGACATTCTATGTTGAAATAAAAACTGAAACTTTTGAATTATGTTTTAAGAGAACATTTTAAAGCTACTCATGTACTCATGTTAGAAATAGGCCTGGTTAGCGAAAAAGGCCTGAAATTTTTAATATTACCATCACCGTGTGGCTTG
The DNA here is from genome assembly GCA_954870665.1 of Stratiomys singularior. NCBI lineage: Eukaryota > Metazoa > Arthropoda > Insecta > Diptera > Stratiomyidae > Stratiomys > Stratiomys singularior. The sequence goes on along the minus strand of OX940881.1, from coordinate 26,550,878 downwards.
GGAATAAGGATATGCTTACCACATTCCAAAAATTGAGGAAAATAATCATTTTTGATATATTTGTTACAGATGATCATCAACGTTTTCGCAATAACTGCTCCACCCTTCTCTCAGAACTTTTTTAGGAATACCATCCAGGCCAGCGGAGGGCTTGGTATTTATGCTGGATTTCTTCTATTTTAGCCTTCTGAGCGAAAAAGTTACCAAAGATATCATGTCTTGGTGATTCTGCCTTCGGGGTTAGAGCTGATTGTTAAATATGAGTCTTGGTAGCTGCCTTTTCCGGCTCTTACAAAAGAAATTATCTCAGGTGCTACCACATTTTCCGGGCTCCGTTCTCGGTGTAGACAATTTTAGAAGGAGGAAATCACTTATTTTTCATCGCATTCAGGAAAGAACTGCCCCCACTTTTGACAGGACTTCTGTCAATAATGAAGTTTTGTTCCTGTCGTCATGTTGAGGAGTTTTTTTTTTTTTTTGAAGACATCCGAAGATGGCTAAAGACTGCTCATTGTACTTTTGTAGTTTTCGTTGATCTCCTTTCTAACTACCTCCCTTATTTGAAAAGACATGGCATTGATTTCTGCTTTAAGTGTGTGATATCGCTGGCTAAGTTGGTTTAAGGTTTAAGCCTTCTTAGTTTCCTTTTTTCAATAATAAGTGTAGCTTCCGTAAGATACCAGTGCAGTATTTGCTTTGGAGTTTTTTTTAGAAGTATGATAGTCCATACAGCTTAGTATTGACTGAGAGATTTTTTTGCTGTGGGAGTGTACTTCTTGGTTGGATAGTATTCTATTTACAGTATGGATAGGGGGTAAGAAATCTTTGAGGTCTTTAGTAAACGTGGGCAAAGAAGCGAAAATTCCTCGGATTTACGACAGTGGTGGTTATGTTTTTCAGATTAAGCATTAAGACAAGGATATAGTGGTCGGATATTGATGGAATGGTTGAGGAGATTGAATTTCAGGGTAACAGATTATGGGATACTATGAATTTACCTAAGAAGGAACTGCTTCTGGTATATGTCGAAATTCCTGCATTGAAGGCATACGAGTAAAACCGCTGATGCACAATTTCGCCATTTCGGTTCAGAATGGTGTACCCCCCACTGTTCATATCTCGCTTTCAGATCCTCGCCTGGGATGATAGAGTCATAGTTAGAAGATATAGTCAATATCCTATCGAAAAAGGTTTGTAAAGCATTACCAAGGTTTCCGGGAAAATATACTGACACAATAAGTATATTTTCGTTTTGGTGTTCTTCATATTAAATGTGGCTAGCGTGCAGGAAATGTCTGTGTAGTCAATGGTTATTTGTTCGAACGAAAGGTGATCGCGGTCCTTGATCGATCCTTAGAAGATGGTATTTATGCACACGGATTTTGTGGAAAGATTTCATTACTGTTTCGCTTAGGAGCACTATGTTTGATTAGATGGATTTGACTAAATTGGAAATAAATACTAAAACTATGGAGTTTATATTATTGAAAGCGCAGACTAGCTTATTTGCCCCCATAGATGTTGAAGTCTAACTCTACCAGCGCAATTGATCTATCTTGTGCTGGTGTATTATCATTGGCCAAAATCCTAAAATTATTTTTAGTGAGTCGCCTGGAGACCAACAAGGTTTCTTGCTGGCGGCGTTTCTGCATACAGTTTTTCCGTGATTTCAGCGTATGATACGCTTTATTGGATTGTTGGTGTGACCGTTATTGTGTTTTTGGAAAGGCTAAGTCTGTAAATGTGGGAGGGTGTCTCGTTGTACGATTTGCTTGTTTTATTTTAGCAGTGGCTATTTTTCCCCTCAGCCTTTTCCTTTCGGGGCAGCCAGCGTCGTTTGTAGGATGACTTTTCTCTTCTAAGAGACGCAGAAGGGTGGTTCATCTTACTTATCTTTTTACCATCCTGGACACGCCTTGTTTTTATGTCCCTCTCCACATACTACACTCCTGAATAGAAGGCGTAGTTTGACGATACGTAGCCAAACCTCCGGCACCTGGAACTTTGGAGTATTGCAGTGCTCCTTTGGGATAAAGGAGTAGCATTCTGCATTTGAGTTGTAGACAGTCTCTAGCGATATATCATGGGAGGCAACGTCTTCCACAACATTTTTTCGGTTTTCGACGTCCAGTCGAGAATTTCTGTATTTGGTTGGAGGGGTCTTTCCCATCATAGTTTTGATCGTTATCACTGAAATACCCTCTGCAAATGTTGGGGGACCGCATGACGATTTTTGTTTTTTTATTAAATTGGACCTTGTTCCAATTCCATTTTTGTTGCAGCTTGGAGAATTTTACGGATGGCTTTCGTTGGGGATGGTCCTAAAGCTGTCCTACCCCCTACGGGGGTTCGCTTCGCAAGTTTTCCACCAGTTTGTTTTCGCTTATTTTCCTGTTTTGTTGATTCAGCTCTTCCTTCTGTCGTTACGGCTTTTTGGCGTTCACTGATTGCTGTTAAGGTTTGATACTAATTACCCGTTATTTTTTGTGACGATTTTTTTAATGCACGTCTTCACGCTACGCCTGCTTGACGTCGAATCCTTTCGAAAAAATTGCTCTGACAGTGGAAGCTTAATGTATTACACTATCAACTGTGTAAGGACTAATTGTCGGATTTGACAGTATTTGGCAGCTACATGGTTTGTACAGGTTCTTTGAACACCCAACAATTATCTCTGGATACAACAAATAAATAAATATACGCTATGAAAGTTGTTATACAATATATCAGTAGACAGCATGCAAGACATGTATAAGGCCGTATGCAATTTATGCTTAATGATGGTTTTATATATCAGTGAAAAATGTGAATATTACATCATTTGGATATGATATCCCCCAATAGCTCGGAATACTCTGGGGAGAAGAGGAAGAACAGGAAAGCATCGTGATAGCAAAGTCTATTTACAAACACTAGCGCACATACTTAACAATACTTAAGCTTTATTGCTATTAATCGATTTCCAGCTACAGCACGGAATCAATCATTCTGGTAATATGATCCCATACCAATCAATCAAATGTGAAAGCAAGCGTTCAATCCATTAGCTCCCTAAGTGGTTCAGTTAAGCGCTTGTAATTGCTTTATAACTTCTTTTTTTGCGTTTCTCTTCAATTTATCCAGTGATAAAATAAAAGATAACATTAATAAAATCATTTGAATCCCCTCGAAATCAGCATAGAATAAATCGCATATTTCATGATGTAGTACATGCTTACAAGAAAATCAGCGGAAAATTGATATTGTTCTATTTTTAACTAATTTTTAATGAATAATTTCAAGGCTCCTAATTATTTCGAATAGCAAAATAAGAATCTAGCATCGACGTGAAAACAACGAAAGTTTGTATTAGGATCGACCTCGTGTCTCAGTATGGCGGTTAGAATGGCGTTTCCAAACGTTTTCATTTTTCATCACAGTCATGACATCATTTTCCTATTTTTCACGGCTTCCAGTCACGAAATCGAGCAATGAAATCAGCAAGACCATTCACTAAATCGACGGGCGAAGGAATCAAACAACTGGAAATCGCAACTACGGAAAAATAATGTTTCAGAACGAGTGTGCGATGTCGTCATCTTCATACTAAACTTTGAATACGCAGATACAAATGTTAGCGGATTCATCACATATCAGATGTATCGCTGGAAAGCTATTCGAGCGAAACAAAGTTCTATTCATCAACAAATTTTGGTATTACATAAACGCTGGCTTATCTGGTGGCCTTTTGCTGTTTGAAGTTCACCTATAGAATTATTTATGGTTAGCTTTTATGACTTTGGCTGTTATTTTTTGTTTCTTTTCTTCTTTTCTTTACTTTTCGCATTGAAGAACTATCATTTGCTTCCGCTAGTGAACCGAAATGGAACAAATATTTCAAGATCAGAATTTGTCTCAAGGCTGACAAGTTTAAGGGTATCGTCTTGATAATTTGTTAAGTAATACAATAGTTGAAATATTTGTATAGAATTGAAATATGTTCTCCAACAAAAATTCGACCTGTAAATCATTTTGTTTCTTTGTTACACAAATAAGACTTTGTGGCTTATATAATAATAAAGAGCCAAAAATCAATTCAGGAATCAATTCGAACTGTCCAACCTTGAAATAAAATATTTAAATTCCAAACAACGACAACCTTGATCGAACTGAAAAGGTTGATTAATTGGGAGGCATTTGCAATTTAGATAAATAAATTTCAAAACAAATCAAAGAACAAAGTCGGATTTTTTAATGAATTTTACCTTTATTTCGCTGCTAAATCTAAGGTAAGAGAGAACAGGCACAGGCGTTTCGTGCGCAAACTACTCCCTTGATCAATGCAACTGGCCAAAATTTCTACAAGTTTTCGTTTCCCAAACAAGAAAAGTTTTTAACGAAAATTCTTCAGTTTTGCACAGCTTAGTTACAAAATTATTTATGATTATTTTTTAACTACGACGGCCTGTGTCTGCACACGTTGCACAATGGGCCAAAATGCCCAAAAGACTAGCCAAAGCCTAAATCCTTATTTTTTTGTAACATTAACTGTTATCGAAAATTATGGAATATTCAATTTAAAAAAAAGATAGTTTAGAATTTATAAAATTTTAACATCTTAAAGTCACAAAAACATTTATCTTGTTGGTTGATCGGGCCCGCCGGGCCATGCTCTCCTATTGAATATGAGGACACGTTTCGCCATCTACAGCTGAGTTTCAGAACCAACTGAAGATGCGTGCAAAAACCGAAGCACGTTGTCAACCACGATAGGAAAGCAAGGCCCGACGGACACAATTAGCCACTAAGAAAATTAGGCTTGTTCTTAATCTTAAAAACATAATATTTCCAATTTAATAAAATCTTTAATAAAAAGTTTCAATATTTCTTTTCCTAGTCACTTTCACTTTGTTCTTCTTGATAGATATGCACAGGTTGTGGCTCAGATAGTAGCTAAAGATCATGTGGCATTAAAGATGTTGAAAACTTTTTAGAAAAAGGCCGCATGCTGAAGACAACTGGATTCGATGTTATAGCAATAAGCTTTCACAAAAAAATTGAATAATCGTCTTGCAGTGGCAACACTCATTCGTAGTTGCAGTTCCACCTGGCTTCAGAACGATAACCAACAGTCTCATATCCTTTCGGAATTCTTCTTGAATACGCTGCTTCTTTGCTTTGACAATTTCTTATTGTTTGAATCCAGTTGTTTAGCTCGAGCAGACAAGAAATAGTAAAAAAACATTCAAAAAATCGAATCCATCCATGCCCAAACTTAAAGTGGAGTCTAGTACTGTCAACTGTCTTTTCCTTCACTATTTTCATATGGTTCACCTCCTTTGAATTACTTGACAGATGTAGCACATCTGACATGTCGGAATGTTTCAGAAACTGAATTACAAACTTTGCCATCTGTCATTGTAAGAAGCAGTTTGTGGTGAGAGACAAAGACCATGAAATTTTCTGTTGTAAAAACATCAGATGAACTTAGTGACTTTAATTTGCCGTCTACGTTATTTCTTTATTCTTTGGTCAAATCAGTAGTTTCCTTTTGACTTAGATGTCATTTGGCCTACAGTATCGGGTTGGAAAATATATAAGATTTTGACATAAGATTGGCGTCTAGTTTTTTGAATGAGTATGAAGTTAATTCGGTTACAGGTTTACCGGTTTTGCTAGTACTCTCTCGTTCACATTTTTGCTTGTATTCACTGTGCTCTGTACTTCCATCACATCCCGATTTGTATATTAATATAAACGGTAGAAGCGGCACGTTCCTTCTGCCACTAGCCCTAAAATTGACAACTACAAATCTCAAAATCGGTGGTTGACGTTGAAGCTCAAAGGCATTCAGTTTTTCTCCGTTTACTTCTGTCAACACTAGTATCATCGAATGAGACTCGTCGGCAGCTGCCATGCGATTGGGATGTTTCACGACCTCATTAAAGAAAGAGCTCATTAAAGAAACCATTAAAGTAAAGTAAGTAAGTACTTTACACTTAGTAAAGAGACGTACCGAAGGCGTCTGGCACAGGTGCAGAGGCAATAAGCTTTGCGGATAGCCGCTGCATACCGCACTGTCTCTGAACCTGCAGTGCTGGTAATCTCGAGGGTGGTTCCAATTAAGTTACTTGCAGACGAACGGAAACGTGTAGACTCACGTAGGGGAGAGTCGGCGAGAGAATCTTATGGCAGCAAACATGGGAAAACGAAACGCGAGGCAGATGGACCGCACGGCTGATAAGTGACTTGGAGCCGTGGTTCGACAGAATGCAAGGTGAGAATGATTATTATCTGACGCAACTACTCAGTGGTCACGGGTATTTTCAGTCTTACCTGTATAAGATGGGAAAGACACCATCCCCAACTTGCGTGTTTTGCCCGGGGATGACGGATGACGCCTGTCACACGTTCTTTACGTGTAATAGATTCACAAGACTCCGTTCACATCTCTTGGAGAAAATTGGCGTAATTTCCCCAGAAAATGTAACGGGAAAAATGATGAAATCAAAGGACAATTGAAACTGTGTGTCACATTCCGTACGGACAGTATTCATTATAAAGAAGGACATAATGGATCGCTTGGCGAGGGAGGGAACATCTCTGTAACGCAATATTATAGTTACTAACTGCAATTCCTTCCTATCCATCCGTGGAGAAAGAGAGATTTCCCTTAGCGTGAAGACATCGCTAAGCGATGATTAATGAGGCCTAGTCCGAAGTAATGTGACAAACAGTTCCAGGCTAGGTTCTCGGTGTGGTGGTCCGGTAGCGGGGGAGTCTCCCAAACAAAAACAAAAAAAAAGAAACCATGAACTGATAAATTCAGTGGGCACAGTTCAATCGGTCTTCGCAGTTCTTTCTAAAACCCAATTTGAATATGAAAAAATCAACTCTCACTTTTGGTGAATAGGGTCACTTCTGTCGCGTCAGCAGGCTAGATGTCTGTATGTATGCTAAGGTCTTGCCTAATCCAGTTTTCAAAAAGCCATTCATATTTTATTGGGAATTATTGCGCATGTTCCGTTTGAATTTGAAGGTAGTGAGGGACTAGGAGCCGGAGGGAATTAGGATACAAAATCTTTGAAAAAATCTTAAATATATAGACAGGAAATTCAGCAAAAAATATCATAACCAAGTAGAAGAAGAATGAGAAAAACATAACTGTGGAGAATTCTCAGATTTATATGAACCTACATACAATAATGCTCTCGAAGGATTTTTGATTTCCAGCGTATTTCCTAGAAATATTGAAAAATTGAGAATATCTGGAACCATACATGAGTACCGATTGTTTGAGTTTTTCATGCTGAAATGAACAGTTACTAGAATGAAAATTCCACCACAAGGAAGCCCGATAATTAAAGAAGAAAATGGTCCCATGTTACGGCCGCCGAACTTAAAATCGGTTGAGCTGATTATTCTTATGGAAATCGTTGAAAATCCCAAGGGTGGAAGATTGACAAATGCGCTATTTGAACCACCGGGGTTATCTACCGTTGTACCGGATATTTGGTATAACGATTTCTCGCAATCGGTTCGTCCGATATTATTACACTTTTATCATTTCTAGAATAATGGTTACACACCTGATAGTGCCTGCAGGCTTTTCAAAGTTCAACCCATAATCGATGGTCCGTTCGCCTTTTGTTCAGAAATACGGACTTCAAAAGGACATTTTTCCAGTTTTTTCCCGTCCAATTTTTATGTGATTTTGTTTTTAAGTGCTTCGGAACTTTATGTTGGCAACACCTTTTAATACTTCATGTGGTCTGACAGCTGTCATGCGATTAGTTTGGTTTGTCGTTTTATTATGAATACTTTGACAACTGAGCAACGCCTGCAAATTATGCTGATCGTTTCCGCACAATTTTACTCTTACTGATAATGCGTATCCATCAAGATATTGTACAGTGCGTTATGAAAAAACTGTAGCAACTGGAGAGAGAGAGTAGTAGTGATGAAGACCCAAGTGAGTTCATTCGAAATCGCTCAAGAATTAAACCAATACCCAACCGAATTATGGGAAATTTTACGGAAAGCTCTTGGTTTGTGGTCCTAAAAATTTAACTCATGCTAGAATTGAAATCGAACGACCACTGGTCACGTCGTATATACGGTGTATGAGCCCAACAACAAATTGCTGTAGATCCCGAATTAAATAAGAAAATTTTATTCATCCATGGGGCTCATTTCTGGTTGAATGGCTGCGTCAATAAACAAAACTGCTGCATTTGGATTGAGAAGCAACCACAGGTGAGTGACCAGAGATCTTTGCATCTTTGTTTGGAGTACTTCATGGGGCGGTGGAATCATTATTTCATATGTCTTCAAAAATGCTGCTAGAAATAGCATTAAAGTAAATCGGGACCGCTATAGAGCCATGATCAATGACTTTCATGTTCCGGTTTTGACTCGGCGTATACAGAAGATGTGGAGTTTCACCAGGATCGCACAATATACCATACAGCTGGTACAACTTGTGACTAATTGAAAGAAACATTTGATGATTGCATAATTTCTCGTTTCGGGCCTATTAATTGGCCTACAAGATCTTGTGATTTAACACCGCTCGACTGTTTCTTGTAAGGATACGTCTAATTACTTGTCTACGTCGACAAAACCGAGACGCTTAACCATTTGGAAGACAACATGCGCTGCGTTATTGCCGAGATACGGCCCCAATTTTTCGTTAGAATAGTCGGAAGAATATTAGAATAGAATAGAATAATAGAATAGTGTTAGTTTGGGCGTCCTTCGTGCCAGTCATGGTTCTCACATGCCCGAAGTTGGCTTCAAACAGAAATAGCTGAGCATTATCCATATATTAAACGAATTTGATGGTAGTTTACAACAATTTATTCGTACTTTATTTTATTTCAAAATTCTAAACCACTAAAAAAACGGTCTTTATAAAGCGAATAGTTCGACATACGCGGACTATTTCTTATTTAATATTATTTGTGATGTTGAGTGTAGATGAATTTAATTAGACTTGACTGAAAACTAACAACAAAGAATAAAATATAAAGATAAGCATACTAAAAAAAATGGACAAACAACCATTCTCATAAAAATTGAAACCAAAGAAAGATGAATGAACCCGTCGTTCTTGTAATATCTGAACACGTAATGTAATACATGTAATATCTTGCAAGGAAGTTTTTCTAATGACGCCGAGACATTTTCGGAGGTTTTAGTGCTGGATAAAACTACACAGAAGTAATGCAACAAGGGGCATGTGACAGGATGACATTAAAAAATTTTCGAATGCGATCTTAAAACCAATAAGGTACAGTTATGAGGTTGGAAACTATAAAACGGGTGTTTTTTGTTTAGTTTGTGTTCAACTGCGACTGAGAGAGGTACATTGTAACATCTGCTCGATAGTTTTATTTATAAAGCTTAAAGGCATTCTTCTAATTCATTTTTTAAAAATTTTTCGTGTTTGTTTCCCTATTTTTAAATTTTTATCCTAAGCCAGAAGTTTTGCAATTAACATCTACTCTTCTTGTACGTGTTGAAATTAAATCTTACTCCAGCTGAAGCATCAAAAAATTTTAAATAGGCATTAGATGGATCCAACAACGAAAAAATGCTCGATATTGGACTTAAAATTTCGTTATAGCGATTTGGGTATCTTCAACGAGCCTCGAGCAAGACTACCGGCTGATATTGATATCAGGGAATTAAGGGTGACTGAGGAATCCGATCCAAATATCAACTGTGACTTTGTGTTCGATTCCCAAAGTCTGAACTAGGAACTAGTCATACAACTGTGTCAAAACATTTGCGTGCAATAAATAATGTCAAAAAATTTCACTTATATGTGCCACACGAATTGACGCAACTACCGATTTTTACGATTATCATTCTTACGCCAAATCATCAAATGTGATGAAGAGTGAATTTTGTATGATAATAGAAAATGATCAAGCCAATGGGTAGATAAGAATACACTTCCAGGAGCAAAAAAGTTTAAAAAAAAACTTTCAGTTTCAAAATTTTCAAGAAATTGATTTTTTCCCTTCGAATGGTTTCAAAACCCTCCAAGGATAAATTATAAACGGAATTAACTTGATTCGAATTCTATTTTTATCATCGAATGCATATGTATATGTATTTCAAATAAATATTGTTCGAAATGTTTACAAACGTTTCAATGTTTACATTTCATATATCGTCGAATGTATTTGAAATTTTTTGATAGACCAGGTGTTAGCGAAATATATGAAAAAACAAATTGTGTAATTTAATTTTTAATTACAACCAACTAACAGACTTTGAATATTAAAAACTGAATGTATGACGTCAGAAGATATATGAATAGTTTCAATAAAGTCCAATATTATTTTGTAATGATGTTATTAAATTTAATATTAAGATTCATGTGCTAATGTCCAATAAAAATTAAATCGAGAAAATTATTATAGCAAATTATTATACAGAAGACGTGTTGCGTACAATTATCGTTAAATTCTTTAAAACTGCGCTTGCTGTGCGCTATGTGTAAATATTATAAAAAAAATAAGGCTCTACGGCTCCCTTTGAAATTCTTCCACTATTATTTGACTCACGTGTGGAGACATAGTTAACTAAGAAAACTGTAAACTGTTCATAACAATACAACCCATCAATTGCTTATTTTTAAACAACATTGGTTAATTTAAAAAAGACACAACTGCAGAAATAACTAAAATTAAGTCGACTGTTGACCTCATTCGTAGAAACCCATCAATATGTTTGCCTACTTCCCACCGCGTCGAATACTTAATTACATAAAATTGCAAATGGAAGAAAAATTTAAACATTTGTACTTCAATCTAAAGTTACTACAATCCATCTTGTAAATTCGTAATTACGGTTCTACCGTTGATACTAGGAAAAGAGGAAAAGCTATGCTAAATTCTTAGCTTTTTTCGCTTCACGGTTTACTAATTTTTTGGCGAATGCCGCATTCGACCGAAAATCAAAATTTCATAGCAGTGTAAAAGAGAGTTCGAAAAAAAAAAATGGCCGCGGAACCGAGTGGTTCACCTCTAGTGATTCGGTCAGCATGAAACGTTCAACTTTCACAGGGAAAATATGTTGGCTTGGGTCAGCATGATGTTGTACTGTAAAGTAATGGTTTATTATAATTTTTGCGTTCAGAAACAATTTAGAACAGCACGAGGAGATTCACATAATTTGTTTGGTTGTTGTTTTGATAGTATCTACAGAATTGCCGTTAATAATCATACTGTACGCGCCAGGATTCATTAATCATATAAGTCGATCGCACAGTCGTACCACACTATTGAAATTTACGATTAAGATAGTAAGATTATCGGAATCAGATTAGAAATAAATTAGTACACTAAAAACAAAGTAGTCTTTAAATATTTAAACTGAGCGAAACATAAATGCCTTCACCAATTTTTTTCCAAGATTTCAGATGAAATCAGGATACCAATAATTTATCGTAGAACGTTCAAAACTGTGCCCCGGATAAATCCAGCGTGAAATGGTTAGGTTTAATGGAATTTTTGGAATTGAAATAAAAATAACGGCGCCTCTGCTTCTAACCAGTCAAATTTTAATCCTGTAATACATTTTTTTTACGTAAGCTTGATGATCGGAGAATGGAGAAATATGTTGTTACCAGACAAAACTAACGGAGCGATAACAGGTTTAATAATTCATTCTCAGTATGAATAGTAAGTTTTATCTTAATTGAGTCAGTATTCCTTGAACTATCGTCGATCAAACATCACAATCTGGAAGTCAGTGTGAATTATGGAAAGAGTACTGTAAAAAGCAAAGTTAATCGAGTACCGCACTGTCATTAACTACCTTATAAAGCGGAGAAGAGTCAGTTGAAACCACACTCGACGAGAAGGCGTCCGTTAACGGGGCATTTTGCCTGAGTAAAACGTTGTTTTAAAAGTGGCACAGCTTGTTTAAACGCGGAAAGTTTAAACTTGAGTACGACCCACGGCCGATCGAAGGGACTCCTTCAGAAATTATTCAAATAATCCATAATTTATATTGTTTAATGCGAGACAAATTAAAAAACAGCTTGCACGAATGTTTGAAGTTTCAGACACTTTTTAAAATTATTCTCGGTTATATTGGCATGACAAAGATCAGTGCTAGCTGTGTGGCGAGAATGATCATGCGGTGTCAGAAACAACTGGACCTCTGTAGTGAAGATCAGGAGGGTCTATTGAATCGAATTGTTACTGGAGACGAAACTCAGGATCATTATTTTGATTCTGAGTCTAAACATGGCTCTTTGCAGTGCTATAACAAGGCACAGCACAACTCAAGAAGTTTAAGTTGTCATAGTCGGCTGTTAAAATCATGGTGTCTGTTTTTTGGGACGCAGAAAGGATTTTGTTGACAGATGACAAAGATAAAGGCGTACAAATGGTACAACGTATGGGTTTAATTAGAGCTACATCTCGATGAAAGCATTATTTCTTGAGAAAATGCCTAAATGTAAATGAAGGAAATGCAAAATCAAACAGTGCATGGGTTTTGAATATCCAACGCCATCTCTAGATCAGGCCAAACATTTTTCAGCCCACGTAGTATTTTAAGCAGTTTATGCATTATTTGTAAGTTATTTCGTTATTTTATAGTTTAAGTGATGTATGGTTCTTTTAGGAAATTTTTGTTTAGAACCTTGATCTAAGCTCTCGAATAAATAAGAGCTCTAAGAAAAAATGCTCTCTAAATAAGCTCTAAGAATAAATGTTAGTCAAATGACGAAGAAGAAATGAGAACTCAGTACTCTGAATGAAGATGAATGTAGCTTTCAATCGTCAATTTAAAGATATTTGTAAAGTACAAATTCGAACGAATTGAATAAGATTAGGAATTAAAGCACAAAACCAAAACTATTTAAGACTCATTGTTAAATTAGAAATATTTCCTCCCGAAACAATGTAGTTATAGCATCATAATATTTTGTATTACCGCACAAGTCCGAAATAGAATGGTACTTATTACAATTGTTTGGCATCATGCCAGCATTTGAAAGGGATTCCCTTACTTGCATAGTGCGCGCGTCAGTCTGAGCAATAAATCTTTTGGACAGTTGTCTCTATTTTACTTTTACTTTTACTTTTTCCGACATTTCCGCGATGAATTTAAACTTTTATTACTTCGCCATTCATTGTTGAATAATAATCGATTTTTTTCTTTATTTTCAGCAAGGAGTCGTTGTCGAAATTGTCCGTATTCTGCCGGACAGCCCACCACCTTCCCTTTCGAACATATTTTGTAATAGCACCGAAGCTAATCCCAGTGATATGGTAAGTTATGCAATCTCATATGTGTGAAAGTCCAACAAAACTAATTGCTTACATTGGTTTGTTATCGTATTTGTTGTTTTAATGGAATTTTTCAGAATAGGAAATCGTTTATAAGCTGAAGCAAGCGGTTACCATCTTTGTTTTTGGTACCAAATTTCAATCGTTTCAAAATTTTTGAATATCACCTATGACTCGGCTTGGAGCCAAACGTGACTCCGTAGAGTATTTACAAACAATGAAAAGTTGCATCACTCCGACACAATCATAGAAGCAAATACTCTGGGTCGAACAAAAAAGATTCCACTATCAAAATTCAAACCCCATCTCCAAAGTCTTTCAATCGTTTTTGCAGTGTAATCCTTTCATAAAATTCGCAAGTCATAACTTTCAGCATGTTACAATAGTAATGCATAGTACCAGTATGTCGATTCGAAGTTGAAGTAAAAACATTCAATGTGACTCCATAAGACCTCCGAATATTGAACCTCTATTTTTGATGAGGCCATTTACCTTACCAACAAATAATGTCACGTCATGCACCCCTCCCCCCCCACAGTGTTAACATTTGATTATTCGGTAGATAAATTGCGTAAGACGAAATATTCTTTTGGGTCACCATAACTATCTATCTGCACATTGTGGCGCTCCAACAAAAATTATTTTCCACTACATCATACCTGTGCGAGAAATTTATAATAATAATTATTAATGTTGGACGTGAATGTATGCGGCAGAAAAAGTTATGCAACAGCTCGACGTAAATTGGTACGAGGAATGAATGATGGCATTTTGGATAATTTGTAACATATGCTCTGCTAATGTTTTCTTACCTTCACTACATGTTGGAGTTTAAATTTGGGGAAAGCCGGTTGAAATATATTTTCTAATTAGGTTTTTTGAACATACAGTGGCTTGCAAAAGTAGTCGGACACATACCCATTTTGACTTGAAAAGAATGTAAGGGAATTGTTGAAGAATGTTTTTAAGTGAAAACAAAGAGCAAAGAATCTTAGGTATATATTCTATTTTCGGAAAAATAAAATCTTTGAAAACATAACCCATTGTGTTGCTTATAAAAAGCAGCAATCATAGAAAATTCAGCTGAAACTCAACTCTAAAAAGCATTTGGACACATTATTTTTTGAATAACTTTAGAATTTTGCTGAAGATTTTTAATGGTTTATCTGCAATTCATCATTTTTCACTATGCCTACAAATCTTTGGAGCATGGACTCTACGAGTTTATCCAAAAGTGGCTCCAGAAGCTGTTCGCTTATCCATAAATTTTATGAATTTACTACTAAAAAATCTAAAAACCACGAAAAGATATTTTAATTTAAGGCATTTGTAGACGCTAAAGTACGTCAACGAATTATATGAACAAAAATGTATTTCAGCGTTCTACATAAGCAATATGAAAAAATAAAAAATTTATGCTCTTATGCATGCGAAAAATACGAGGGTGTTTCAATAAGCACCCGTGCTTCACGACAGAGGGCTTTTCTGAGGGAAGTTGATACTATCATCGTGTGCTGCGACTTATCAAACGACAACACAAAAAATTTCAGACTGATTGATAGGTTAGTTTAGATTTGGCAACCATTCGTGCAAGGAGTGTTTTATGTTTCGCTAGGATGGAAAAAGAGCAGTTTCGTTCGGTAATTCGCGTTTTGTTTTTGGATGGAAAAATTCGAGGAGGTAAAAGCAAAGTTGGATGCTGTTTATGGTGACACTTCGCCATCTATGGCCACAGTTAGATATTGGTTCAATGAATTCAAACGTGGACGAACATCCGTTTTGATGAGGATCGAGCAAAACGGCGGCAGACAAGGTTACCGAGGAAATCATTCAAAAAGTCTACGACATGATTCTCGCTGGTCGACGAACGAAAGTGCGCAAAGTAGCATTGGTCGTAGGTTTGTCGATCGGAACGGCAATTGATATTTTATATCACAAGTTGGCGAGGAAAAAATTGAAACAGCTAGCTTGGTGCCGGGACTGTTCACGATCGATAACAAACGGATGCGTCTTTTAACTTCGAAGCAGTTTCGATTTAAGCGATAAATGAAGGAGTTTTTGCGTCGAGTTGTCATTGGGTTCCAACCTGATAAATCTACGCCACAGAAGCCGAAAACAGTCCCATCGGCCGGAAAGGTCATGACGATAATTTTTAGGGATTCGAACAGGTTTATCCTATGAATTTTTTAAAACAAGGAAGAACGATTACTGAACAATGCTACAGTGAGTTATTGGACTGCTTCGACAAAAAATTGAAGGAGATACGGCCGCATTTGGCGAAAAAGAAGGTGCTGTTTCACTATTATAACGTGGAATCACATTTGTCCGAAGTTGTTGCCGCCAAACTGCATGAAATGTGTTATGATTTGCGTTACGATCTGGCTCCCTGCGACTTTTTCTTGCTCCCAAACATGAAGTAATGGCTCGCGGGGAAAAAAATTAGCTTAAAAGAGAAAGACATCGCCGAGACATATAATCATATTTTTTGCGCCGAGCTTCATGTCCAATCGTCTATCCGGCCATGGTCTTATTCGTCGGTTTCGTTTCTAACCATAGCTCCATGCTTGTTTTCAGCGGGGTATCTGATAGGTAGCTGGTTATCCAGGGTTTTCGTGAAATGTTTGGCCACAAAGGGCGATTAGATCATTTCGATGTGGAAGTCATGTAGAGGACTAATCTTCACCGGCGCATTCAGTGAAGATTTGACATGCGACATCTATATATTAGTTCGATCAAGTCCCGTCAGTTACAATTGGCTCCACGGTAAGTGCGAACGTCAAATATGCTTGAGGCCCAACTTTGTTGGATCTGAACACCGCCGATATAATTTGGTGCTTTGTCATTCGGTGGTACCCAGCCTATTTTATGTATGCATCGATGTGGGAATCAAGTGTAGCAAGCAGACGCTGGCCTTTTACGTTTGTTTCATCTGTAGGAAGGAATCTGGAGAAAAAGTCAAGGATATTTATAGATGAAATGAACCCTTTTGAGTCTATATCCTCCATTCTTTCCCCAATTGGATAGTTCAGTGACTGCCTTAAAACAATAACATGCGATCTGTACTCCCTTTCGACAATGAAGGCCACTACACATTCAAGCCGTGCACGCCAAGCAGTCTAAGGTCGACAAAGTTGATATCATGGAAGACAAATTAAAAAGCAAGCTGACATGAAATATTGATAGCCCCGTATTTATTCTCCCTCTGTGTTCTGGGATTCAAAAATATTAAAGTGCTGGAAATTCGAGTCTGCAAGAAGAGGAAATAGAACAACTTATCTTTCAAAAAATACATTGAACACAATAGTCGTCTCCATTATTTGTGAACCCCAAGAATTCAATAGGAGTTCTAAATTTGGGGAACAAACGAAATTCAAAATCAAATTCTTGGATTAAATACCGTCCATTAAATGCGGACGGTTCCCATTCACAAAATTCGCATAGTCTAAGCAATTTTCCTTCCTTGATAATAGACCAAGATGAGGAAGTCTGTTTTTGGAAATTGTCAACCCAAAAATCAGGTAAAGCTCTTCATTCACTGCATAACGAGAGATTCTTAAGTGAACGCTCGTCCCTCTCGAAGTCAATGCCACAGGGTCTTCGTTGACTAAGAATCAACAGCGTTTTCCCAGCTTTCACTGGTCACCAACCCCGAGTTCCTGCAACTTATGTATAAGTACACACTCCTCGCGCATGTGTATCAAGTTGCCAGCTAATTGTAGTATTTCCAGCCCATCAAAAAAAAGAAAAGTCTGCAATTGCTGTTACTCTTTTGCTCGTCTTTTTTATTATTCGATTCACAGCGGAGCCTACTTTGTTCTACGGGGTTTCGTCCAACTTCCTTCCTGACTATTATTGCTAGTGACATCTAAATCAATTTCTTTCTAAGAGCATTTTGATCGGCAGAACCACGTTTTTCAAGTTCTTTGGCTTTTACATTTTTCTCTATGCCTCTGTGTTTACCACTGAAATCCACGTCATTTTCACTACTCACCAGCTAGTTGCACTTTTGACTCCCCACATTTAGCCACCTGTGCAGGTTTTGATTTAACTCTCTGGAGAAAAGTTTGTTATCGTTTTCTATTCTTCTCTAGTTTATGAGGAATATTGTAATGCCATAACGTAAGCACAGCATTGCTACAGACAGCCTTGAAAATCTCGAGCGACTTTTCTCAGACAGATTAGAAATGCACATGTTGATTTATACTTGTACTTAAATTGTTTGCAAAATTTTGGATATTCTTGTTGTACGCAGATTTGAGGAGAAATTCATCGATGCAAACAAAATTTCCTCTATTCTGATGGAATTTCGGATTTTGTGATGCACCTACGGTCTGTTGGCGTAGAAATAAATACAAATGTCATGTGAAGCAAAAGCTTTTTATGATAGAGAGCTTTCAAATTAAAGACTGTAGGTGACTAGAAAGATTGCAATGGTAGCTAGCTTTCTGAACCTAAATTTAGTTGCGCATGATATGAGAGTCATTTTATATGAATACAAAACTTAAGAGAATGGTCATACGTATCTTGCCGCGCCTTTCCCTCTATCCCCTATCTTCAACAAGTTTCGCTTCCAAATACCAAATGCGCTTCCAAACGCTCGTGTTCCTTAGTGCTAACGCTACAGTAGGAAGTGTTAGCGCTGTATGTCCTGACGCTATAACCCCGTAAGAAATTTTTTATCCCTCTACTGGTTCAACTATATTTTGTCCACCCTTCTTGATGTGGTCTTGATTCTCTTCATGGATTCAGGTCGTTATTGGTCTTTCTGTTGTTACTGATAGTAACTACGATGATCCTGAAATTTCCTTATAATTGTTTTTCGTACTCTTTTTCAGGTCATAACATGTGATTGTGAAGCAACGCCTGTTCTGCAAGTAAAAGCAATTCGCCAAAAATCAGGAAAGATTGAAACATCACATTACAAGTTGACCGTTTCACGGTTTCGAGCCCGGCTTTCAATATCGATGAGCTACATAACATTAAAGGGCGAAATGAAAATTGAAGGATATCCTGATGTAAGTAAATTTTCGTTATTCTCACATTCAAATCGATCCAACATGCACATTATCCTTCGATTAGATTCGCATTACAATGAATAGTGTTGGTGCAATAAAACCTATGGATCAGGATGAACAACAATTACAAGAAGTTATCAGGTAGATTACAAGCTCTAAATAATTTTAACTAATCATTTAAAATTCATTAAATTAAATTTGAAATCATTTCTAATTGCAGTGAAATGATTACAAGCGCCTTAAGAAATACTATTTATCCTGTAGATTTCTCTATCTATTCAACTTGTCCACGGGCCATGGAAATGGAACCATCTGATTATCCTGTAAATTATCCAATACATTATGATTCGTTAGCGGTGAGGGAAGAAATGTTTGAATCTTTATAGTGATGGTTTGAAATTCACTATAACAATGATCGTTTTGATCAGATGTTCTCCCTAGAAGTTTGATTTTGAAACAAATAATATTTTGAACGTTTATAGATATATAAAATCCTGTAACAAGCAGCTTTTCAATCCCCAATTTCACGCGTTCTAACATGTTTTTAGTTAATTGTTTGTGTCCGTACGAAACCATTTCTTCCCCTTTAACCGATTAGTTAAGAAGAAGAAGAACTGTGCAAGAACTGCTTTCTAGTAATCCAATTCTACCGTCCACCGCCCCAAGAAAATTTTCTTGATTGTTTAACAATTCAACAACAAACAATTTTGTAAATTAAGATAAGCTAAGATACAAAGATCTCCAACAAATTTTCGTACTAAATATTGTTTAACACTGTTCAATGAGACATCATTGTGGCTAATTATTTCGGAAACCAAATAGCATCGCGCCAAATGTCCTTCAACTCAATGAAACGCTCTACATTCAGCCCAAAAGTTTCATTACAGCTTCACTGCTTGTACTACTACAACAACTACTACATCTGCTTCTACTACTAAAACTACCAATGCTACAACAACAATCACTATTACTTCCTACTACTTACTTCTACTACAACAACATCACCCATAGCTACTACTACAATTGCTTTCACTACTACCACTTCTACTACCTCTACTGCTACTAATACGATTACTTCTTTTACTGCTACTACAACTACCACTACTAATACTTCCACTACTGCTACTTTTACTACTAGTACTACTTCTACTACTACTACTACTACTACTACTACTACTACTACTACTACTACTACTACTGCTACTACTACTACTACATCGCCTGTAAACCCCTAACAGGTTGTTTACCGAGCAAAGGCGTGGGTATATCGAGCTCGCATCATTTATAATTTCCTCCATAACTCAATTAAAACCGCTCCAAGACCAGGGCCGCATTCTGTCACTCCCTTTATCATTGTTTTACAAACAGAATTCTTCCTTTTCGTCCAAGAACCACATCAAATAACCTAACAGTTGAATGCCATGCGTCTTCGGCTCGTAAAAATGATTTTCCAATAGGTGTTAAGGTTAACCTAACCTATTTATTTAGACACGCGTGCTGGCAACCAAAAAATGTCAGAGAATGCATTAAAATAATTCCAATTGACAGAAATTATGAGACGCTGTTATAACCTTTACCATTCGATGGAGATATTCAAGACATCATCCATGATACACTAAGTATTGACATAAAAGGACTTAAACCCCCTACTCTATCGGCTCACCTGAGCCTACAGAAAAACTTAAGCAAGAACCTGCAGGTGACTTACTTAGACCCATTGCTCATTGATCTATGGTTAGTCTCTACAAAATGAGCCTGGCAATTTTTTGAAAACGTTTTTTCTTTGTTTTCATGCAATTTATGCAACATACTTTGAATGGTTTTCTCATTTTTCTTTTTCTTCGGGTAGAGTCAGAAGAATGGTGGTTCCTCCTGGCGTGTTTTTTGTACAATGTGTCCTACAGATGTATACTTTCGAGTAACAGCTGAGGGATTTCAGAAGTCCAACTGTAAGCATGGTCCTTCCTACGCAATATTTTCCTTTTTGTATTAGGGCTTTGTAAACTGTGTCAATCCCCCCCCCCCCCCTCATATTTTGCCATTTTGTTTTATTTCTTAGAGAGTTTACTTTCTGACATGTTCCCAAAGTGATTAAGTTATGATCACTCGCTGTCAAGTCTGGTATCACTCTGAAATCATTAATGAGTGCCCCCAACTCCATAATGACATCTAGAATTCACCTAATTTTGTCTAATTGAGTCTACGATGAATTGGTGTTTATTGAACACCAACACACCAACAAATCCAGCCCAGATTACAGTGGATCTTCCTTGCTAGCTAGTGATATCCTTACATATAAGACCCTACCTACAACAATCGTTCCAATCGCGATGAAATGAAATGAATTTTTCCCATTAACCTATTGAAATTCTTATTTTGAGACTTTTGGAGACAAAGAAGGCCTTAGTAAGTTGTTGCTTATGCGTTTAAGAAAAATTGATGGAGCATCGGGGAATTTTTTATTTAAGACTTCGTACTCAACTGGACTTCCTTGCGAAGCAACATAGTAAGCTAACCCAGCCACTTGTAAGCTAACCCACTCACATGTAAGCTAACCCACCCGCTTGCGGAATTATGTCCTGTAATTTTGTAATTACGTCCTGTATACCGTGAAACCAGGGCAGATTTCAAAACTTTTGTAAGAGCTAGAAGAAGATAGTTTCCAGTTTCCTTTAGAAATTCCATGTTTCAGTGCTCTGTGAATAGATTTATAAGACAGTCCTCAAAATATGGCAACATTAACGGATATTGAAATCCCGACTTAGCTTACCCTTCCGAATTAACCGGGTTAGATTTTTTTTATTTTTTTTTTTCAGTTTTCAATTGAATGTCTATTCAGCCATACAGGTTATGTTGTGACGAACGAGCCTTACTATTTATATTTCTGTCCTATGAGTATTGCCATAGTGTTAACGAAAGCACTACTGTCATATTGGTATAGTTTGACAATTTTGAGCGCATACGCACTCAGAACCTGCGACGTACGAGTGCTATTTGTTTTGTTCATAGTTGTTTGAAATATTTATCTCTGCTAAACAATGGGATTAAGTCGTAAAAATTTTCATGCGATGATTCACCACGATTATCAAGAAAAGAGTGCTTTGATCAACTGAAACTTTTTGCTGCTGAACTCGATCCTAAGGTATGTAATGAGGACGTCTAAACTCAGTGATTTGGCCAGAAAGCATGCATCCGGAAAATTGATAATGTAAAATCGCCATGGGACGTACCTTGAGATTGAAGCATCCGCGGTCATTAGTTCCATCAACGTAAACAAGATATGACATGAACATTTGGCCATCAACAAAAAATTGTTCACGTAGTTCAAAAAATACTCGTGTCGTTTGGTATAAGGACACGTTTAAAAAATTCAATCGAAGTGCTTCAAAAGACATTTATAAGATTGTGACAAGTGACAAGTCATGGATTTGGACGTATTAGGTGAAAACAAAACAGCAGTCGACTGTGTGGGTCGTTCAAAACGAGCCAAACCGGTTCGTGCCAAAATGTTGTTCGTACAAGGAGCACTGCATAGCAAATGGTCGATATTTTTTGACTTACTGTTCATGTGGCAACACTTCCACTAGAGCATTGAAAAACGGTTATTCTGAATGGTAAACAACCAATTGTTTGTTCGCAGTGATTGGTGAAAGGAAAATAACAAAATAAACTACGTTGAATCGTTCTTCACCATGATAATTCGAGCTCTCTCGAGTCTCGTCAAACAATTGACTTTTTGATCCGTCATTACATCAATTGAAAAAGTTATACGCCATACAGTCCTGATTTGATTTTTTTTTTTTTTGGGTTGGGGGCTGAAGGCGATTTACGCCCGGAATGTGGGACTCCTAGCAGCGCATGCTACCAGACTACCCACTAAACACCCCCCCCTGTCAAGAGATCCTAGCCTGGAACCGTTTGACACATTACTTCGGGCTAGGCCTCTTTTTTACTTCGCGCTAGGGCGCCGTCAGTCTAGAGAAATCTCCCTCCAGCGGGAGGGGGCAGGATGGAGGAGGACTGCTGGAAAGGAGACCTCCCTAGACCCCGCGCCCAAGGTTATCTATCGAATATTTTTTGGCAATAAGTATTGCCCGAGAGTAATGTGCCACGCAGGTCCATTTGTCGAAACTTTTCAGCATTTCTCCGACCAGATTGTCTGGAGAAAGCTCTCCCATCACCTCCCACAAGTCCTGCCGCATCCTGTTCCACCTTCTACAGTTGAAGAAGGTGTGACATGCGTCATCCCTTTCCCCTGGGCAGAAAATGCAGTCTGGGGACCGTGATTTACCAATCTTGTGCAAGTAAGACTGAAAATACCCATGCCCGCTAAGAAGCTGGGTAAGGTAATAGTCAGTCTCACCGTGCCTTCGATTTCGCCACGATCCCACGTCCCCTATAAGGCGGGCAGTCCAGCGGCCATTGGAGTCGCCTTCCTATGACTGTTGCCACTCGAGTATTGTGCGCTGCCTCTCTTCTCGGTTGACAGCATATCTTGAGCCCTCCACTTTACGGTCATAAATTCTCCGTCGTTCTCTAGCAAGGAGGGCGATGGGCATCACTCCTGCGATCACCAACACCGCCGACTCAGAGACAGTGCGGTATGCAGACGCAACCCGCAAAGCTCCTCGTCTCTGTACCTGGGCCAAGCGCTTTCGGTACAGCTCCTTACTGAGAGCTCCGGCCCAAACCTCAGAGCCGTACAGTAGCACTGGCTGTACAGCACTCATGAGAAGTCGGCGTTTGCTCGGTGTGGGTGCACCGATGTTGCACATTAGTCGACTCAAAGCTGAGACGCCCATCGCGGCCTTTTTCGCCGTTGCCCTGATCTGTTCCGAAAAGCTCATTTTGGAATCGATCAATAGTCCCAAATATTTTATTGCGACTTTAGACTCAACAGTCGCATCTCCGATCTGCAAAGGAATTACCGTGGGAATTCTTTTCTTCGTGAGAATGACCACCTCGGTTTTCTCTAGTGCGAAACTGAACCCGCGGGTGGTCATCCATTCCCTCACTTGACGCATTAGCATTCCCAGTCTGCGCTGCGCATGTTCGACTGTGCGTCCGGCGACCAGTGCTGCTATATCATCTGCATAGCCTACTAAGCGCGACTCATCTGGCAGCTCAAGCCTCAATAGTCCGTCGTATGAGGCGTTCCACAAGTCTGGTCCCAATATGGAGCCTTGCGCTACACCAGACGTTATCTCCATACTGCGCCGCCCATCTTGTGTGTCATAGAGCAGTCTGCGGTCCTTTAAATAATCCCTCAAAATCCGCATCAGATACCCTGGCAATCGGAAAAATGTTCCAATGTGCCAAGAATATCCGACCATCTGGCGGAGTTGAAGGCATTTCTGACGTCAAGCGTCACTAGCAAGACAACTCGTTTTTCAGTTTTGTGCGCTTCGGCTCGACGGACTGCATTCACCACTTCCATGATGGCATCGGAAGTAGATCGCCCTGCTCTAAAGCCATACTGCCGAGGAGATAGGTCCCCTGCAGCACGAATTGTGTCTGTGAGTCTTCTTTTGATGAGCTTTTCGAACACTTTCCCGGCTGTGTCCAGCATGCAAAGCGGCCGGTATGTAGATGGCAGCCCGGGGTCCCCTTTTCCCTTGCTGATCAATGCGAGCCTCGCCACCTTCCAGCGAGATGGGAACACACCTTCTCTCAGGCAAGCGTTGAACACATTGAGCAGCAAGTCAGGACAAACGTGGAAGACCATTTGTAGCACCTCGGATGGAATGCCATCTGGTCCTGGTGCCTTTCGAGCTTTCATAGAAAGCACCGCTTCCCCCAGCTCATTTTTAGTGAACGATGACCATTCGCCTGAGTCGACCTCGTGGGCAGCATCAACACGGACAGGGTGAGTAGGAAAAAGCGCCTGCACTATGCCGTCCATCTTATCTGCTTGAAGTAAATACGGCTTCCGTGAGGTACCGAGCTTGCGCCACACTACCTTGTAGCCGAGCCCCCATGGATCCCTGTTCACATCGTCCACAAGTTCTCGCCAGCAGCGTGCCTTGCTCTCGTTGATGAGTCTTCGGAGTTGTTTCCTTGCTGATCTGTATGCTGCTGTCCTATCGGATGCTTCCTCTACGTTTCTCGCCCGCTGAGCTGCACGTCGAAGTCTGTGACACTCGCCTCGTTTGTCTGCGATATCTTTTGACCACCAATGTACAACAGGCCTGTCGTGTCGAGGCCTCCGTCGAGGCATAGATGAGCTACAGGCAGAAGTGATAAGGTTCATCGTTGACTCCGCCATTCCCTCGACTCCAGCCCTTCCGTTCCCCGAAGGGCATCCCGATGTCGTTCCGCCTTTTAGAATCACATTGGCGAAAGTCTCCACGTCCATTTTTCCGATATTCCACCCGGGAGTGAAAGATCGTTGAGACGAGCGAGGAGTAGTATCGCCGATCTCAAACGCGATGTATTGGTGGTCACTCGCTGAGTAATCCTCGAGTACTCTCCAGTTCAACGTCCTCGAAGCGAGGGACTCCGAGGCGAATGTCACATCTGGGATTGTTCCTTCGCAGCCCCAGCGCCGGAAGGTCGGTACATTACTGGTATTTAAAACTACCAACCCAGTCCTCGATGACATGTCCAGAATGCGATTCCCTCTGGGATCGGTTTGAGACATGCCCCACTCAACGGCTCTGGCGTTGAAGTCTCCTGCTACGAGTACTTTGCCATCTGTGTTCAAAACAGCATCCTCTAGCGCGTCCAGTCTATTTTGAAAAGATGGCATTGACTCATTCGGCATCAGGTAAACGCTGAAAATCGTTATACCCGAGCACCGAATCCACACGAAACCGTCTCCTCGGCCGTGACCTTGGATCTGGAGTCGCATGCTGCCACGAACCCAAACGGCAGCAGTATGGGAGTCATCGGAGAACCAGGCTGGTGAGGCCTTATTTCGATGTTGTTCGCTCAGCAGCAGCAGATCAGCTCCCTTTTCTCTGGCGAACTGCTCTAACAGATCTTGTGCATTGACGCTACGGTGCAAGTTAATTTGAAGGGTCCTGATCATCACCTTAGAGCTGCTTTTACTTTTGCTAGTGCCTCTCTAAAGATTGGGCACGCGCCTGTTCCTGCAACGTGAATGTGCTCTGTCGGTTGAGAGTTAAGATGATTACATAGCAAACAGCGCGGAGTCTCAACGCACTCTTTTTTCTTATGCCCAGGCGCTCCACACTTAAAGCAAAGCATACTACGGTCAGGGCCCTTGCAGTTCGAAGTGGTGTGCCCGTATCCAAGGCACCTGTAGCATCGTACTGGGATGGCGCGGCGGCGAATTCTGCACACCACCCAGCCGATTTTCATTTTTCCTTTGGCCAGGAGTTGTGTAGCATCTTTCTCCGTTACTTCGAGTATGGCCAGCCTTTGCCCTCGGCGATCCTCTGGAGAAAGCTTTACTTTTAATACAGCTATTCTAGGGAACTCTTTTTGAATGGCTTCTTCGACCTCAGCCGGATCGGCGATGCAGTCCAGGTCCCTTACTTCCAATGAAGCTCTTGGCTCTAAGGTAGAGACGGTGGCTTTTGAGCCAAGGACGTCCTTTATTTTGTCGCGGAATATCGATTTATCGGAGGAGTCCGCTCCAAACTCGACGAGTAGCCCTCCGGACCTCGTCAATCGTAGAGTTTTAATAATCGTCCCTGTTTCCTCCGGCTTGACGTTCTTGCGGATATCACGTAGAACGTCGGAATAGCTCCTTCCGTCGGTGGGCTTCACAAGAATGGCGTCCCCGAGTGCTCTTCGCTTTTTTCTTGCTGGTTTATCCACGGTCTTTGTCGTTGTTTGAACAGGCACTGTTTTTTGGCTAAGCCTATGTTCCCGTTTTGCAGATTTTTTTGCCGCCTTAGATATCACGAGTTGGAAAGCGTCTTTTCTTTGTGGCGTTTCTTTTTCTGGCTCAACGTTCTCTTTACGCCTTTTCTCCTGTTCGCTCTCGAGAGGGCTAGCAGCAGTCCTCTTGATACTGGGAAGGAAAGGTTGGGTGACTTTAACGGGCACCGTTTGATCTGGATGTTCTTCTTCCAACTTTTTCCAGAGTCTCCTGTAGTGGCAAACCCGATCCAAGAGGTCCTCGAGCTCAAACACTCCATTTTTTACATCTTTACTGATTTGATAATCAATGGCTAGTTCTTATTCCCTTATATCATAAATAAACTGAGTGGACAACGATTTCAAACGCCCGAAAAAGGCTTTTGAAACTTTCTAAAACAATATTTCGGGGGTCACCAAACGGAATGAAACTCAGTTTGGTAAGCGCAGAACAAAAGCTTAACAATTGACTTAAACGATCTACATGGCGAATAATTTGAACATCTACAAAGCGATTTTTATCGATAAATTAGAGCAAATCATTTGAAGGCCAGGAATATAAAAAGCAACGTACGTTGAAAAGTAGAAAAACTAAATTGTTCACCTATTTCCCACCATCCAACGTATGCCTGACAATAATAAACATCAAATTTTGATCTGTCCTATATAAATGCCCATACAAGGGTCCTTGATTCATTCTAACTCATGCTTGCACAAAGCTTTCCCCGCGAGTTTCTTGCATTGAAATGTCACAAAAAGTATTTTTGAGCCTTTGTGAGTCGGATTAATAATATAATCTAAATGTTATTTATGAATCTTTTATAATTTCAGAAGTATCGTTTTAAATATTAACTTGAAACAAAGTTGGAGTGAACACGTTGGAACGCTACAGTGACTTCGTTGTTCAATTTAGCTTGGAGCAAGAAATTTGCTTTGAAAATAAATGAAAAGAGAAAAAATCTATTAATGAGTTTTGTATTGAAGTGTTCTAACAGGTTTCCCAATTCGATTTTGGCATGTAGAAATAATGATCCTCCATTCTAAACTAAAGATTATCCAAAATGATACTCACGAACTCATATCTTTAGCATGAAATCTAGATGGCAGTTCTTCCACACTTTCTCAAGTTTCGTTATTTTGTAATATTTCCATATTGATTTCATCAATTTTCATTTAACATTCACCATCAGTTTAACATGGAACAAATGAACTCGCAAAATCGCCTATCCGGATCGCATATCACATCCGGAAAACGATTATTAGTGAAAATCGTCAAAGGTGATGGCCTAATCAACGCACATGATCCTTACTGTGTGGTCGAAATGGACGAGCCACCTCAAAAGAATCAAACTGGTGCCCGTCAAGGATCGAACCCGTATTGGGATGAGCACTTCCTATTGTAAGTTGTTTACTTTATACATCACTCAGGTACTTTACCTTTGTCCTTTTCCGTTTCAGCGACCTCTCACAACAATCTGCCGAAATACTTTTCGAGGTCTACGATCGTCCAGCCAATGCAAATGCTCCACCAAAATTCCTAGGTTTAGGTTTGGTCGGAATCGATGAGCTAAGCGTTGGACCGGCCTCGACACAAGTTTTAGCCCTCCAACCCCGTCCCTATGAAACGGAGAATGTGAATGGTGCTATCACTGTTGAATTTGTGTTTATCGAAGGTGCCGAAGTTCCTGTGGGTCGACGTCCGTACAAGTTGAAGGAAGCACTTAAAATTAGTACACCAATGATAAATGAGCATTTAAAGAATGGTGCAGATCTCGCGGATGCAGCCATTAAAGCTATTGAGGATGGTGCATTGAATACGAGCGGGAATCCGAGCAAGAGTACTCTAATTATTCATAGTGTTCAAAGGGTGAGTATCAAATGTTTGAATATGAAAAGACACCTGTATAGAAGCTTGGCAGGCTCTTATAAAGTACGTGATCCTTTAAAACAAGAAGAGAAATTTTGGGTTTTAATACTTTCGAATCGCTTCTGCAATTAACATCACCAGGTAACAATGCAACTTTGCAATGTACCTACCTAACCGTTGAAGAACAATCATCTCATTTGCAATTGCGTTGGTGAGGGAGCACCCAGCTCTGAAGCCGTAATTTATGAAGTTTGGGCCCATTCAGTATGGAACACGATGGTATTCGTTGTTTTCGTTCTTTCAGGACTTTCCAAGTTTAGTGATTTCAATACAAGTCAGTTAGAGCCATGGTGGTATGAACACAGTGACTCCAGACTCCTCTTTCTGATAAGCAGGAGTCTAATCAACTCCCTGCTTTTCCGTTAGACTAATTAAAGTAGGAAGACAATGAATTTGCCGAGAAGTGAGTCAGGGCGAAAATGGTAGACCTTATTCAGAACTTCAGCTAGGATTCAGTCTCTTTCACGTGACTTCCTCGCACATGTACAAATAGTTCAGTATTCCAGTTCTATATAAACCACATTCATATTCATTCCCTTCATTTCTGCTTCGGCGGGGGTCTCATTTACACGGACAGCAGGCGCTAAGCAAATAACCCACATGCAATTCATCTTCATAGCTCCAATGAAGAAGAGATTCTTAAGGACATTAAGAAGATTATGTTGTAGACTTAATCCTATGTGTCCTTAGCAGCTTCTTCCACGAAATTTCCCCAAAAACGGAACTAATTCCTATTGATAAGCCAGCGTAGACATTTTCTCATAGTCCTGGCAATCAAATGAATGCCTTATCTCGACCTCGAATGATTTTCTTAAACCAATTTTGTTCAATAACTCCTGGACATCGAAACCAAGTTTGGGTTTCATTTTAAAAGCAACAAACTCAAATAATTTCAAACCAATCTCGATTTCCCATAAAATCTCAACTCACAGCATCGAAGAACGGTCTAATGCTACCAACTCGACGGGTTTTCATTACTAATTGAGGTATTATTTACAATTAAATGAGAGATCTAAGTTCATAATAAGGTTTATGAACATATCTTAAGCATTCTGTGACAAATCTTTTGGCCAAAAATAATTCGAGATGCACGTACTGATCAACAACACACATTATTTGTGCTATATTTCATTGAATTAACTTTCGGTGGTATTAATTGCGTTTGTAGCATTCCGTTCCGTTTAACCCCGTTCATTCAATTTTTTTATGTTCTTCACAACAACAAAGTAGTTTTCGAAGGTACGAGTTCGCTTTTAATATAATGCAAGGTCAATAATGTATTCTGAACCTTCTTAGCTTTCAAAATTATTACTCCGCCTTGTTCCTTCGAATTCTTTTCGAAACGCCAAATCATTCTTTACAATAAAGACTATTCTTAGAGATCTAGAACTTTAGCTGGCAACACTTTTTAATATTACGTTGGTGTGACAGCTGTCATGCGTTTGGTGGATTACTTGATTTTCCATTTAATTATGAATAGGTTGACGCCTGGGCAACGTCTGGAAATTGTGTAGGTTTATTTTTAAAAAAATGTTCTGTTCAAGAAACTCATCGTGCACTCTGTCAACGTTATGACCGACATAATCGTCCATCAGAACAGTAAATTTGCTTTAACTTTGCCGTAAACGCATGTCGTACAGTGCGTAATGAAGAAACCACAACAGCTGTAGGGCGTAGTATCGTAAAGACAGAAGTGAATCAATTCGAAATCGTGCTTAAAAATTAAACGTGTGTCCATCCACATTATGGAAGATTTATCGGAAGGATCTTGAATTTAATTTAAGCCGAACGACCACCGGGCACAGCGCGGGTTCGGTCACAAGAACAAATCGTTGAGGTTATCAATTTACTCGATAAGAGAGTCGTTCAGTGATGAGGCTTATTTCTAGTTGAATGGCTTTGTAAATAAACGAAACTGTCGCACTTAGAGTGATAAGCTACCATATGCGCTTTTTTGGCTGGTGGAATCATTGGTTCATGGCAATAAAAACAATTAATCCGTATTTTACTTCATTTGAAAGTTCTATACCTTAAAAAAAACACCACACTATATGGCATGAGTCAAACTAAATTTAATAAAAACTCAAACTCAATAATGAAAATGGTGGCCTGTGTTATGCGATTTCCGCAGAAGTGAAAAATAAGGGTCCATATATAAACCATCCGAATAAAACGAGAAAAAGGACAATGGAGTTTTTTGTACATCATTTCAACGAGACAATGGAAAATCATTAAAACGATCGTTTGTGTATTAAATTCTCTATGAGGCAGAAGCCTCCAAACTACGAAAGCTGTTTGGAGCTTCGGTTTAGTGATCACTTGTAACACGTGAACGATTGCAGGATATAAAATAAAAATAACTCGATAGGAGAATCGGAAGACAAAGGTTGGTAGGGAAATCATGAAGCACTGTCTACTGCTCGCATCCCAAATCGGACCATACGACCAGAAAGTCAAGAAAGTGTGCTCGAATCATTTTGAAAGATAAGACCTTTATTTGATGGTAGAGCCTTGATGATAACGAAATTAAAACTCCTGAATTGCTCTTTCAATGAATGGGATCACGTACTCTATAAGGGAGTAAGGAATCGTTTTATTTAATTTATTAAATTCAATAGAGAGGATATTAGCTCAATATACTAGAAATTCTTATTAAAATATATTCAGTTGCGAGTCAATCGAAAAACATTTTCAAAGTAACTAAAAATAACTAAAAATTTAAAGAACACTTGGGTATGGAAATCATTGAAAATATTTATCATCATTATTTTGCAAAAAAATAAAACCCCTTTGTTTATAATCACCGAACTCATCCATCATGTTGTGTTTCCAAAGCAATAAATTTCATATTTACTACCGAATGTGCTTCGTATCCTTTTTGGTATTTGATTGATTTCCTATCCAATTTGCAAACTTCTAAAA
Organism: Stratiomys singularior; assembly: GCA_954870665.1. Lineage (NCBI taxonomy): Eukaryota > Metazoa > Arthropoda > Insecta > Diptera > Stratiomyidae > Stratiomys > Stratiomys singularior. Next base: position 26,519,892 of record OX940881.1, on the reverse strand, counting down.
ACAATGAACTCAAGCTAATATTTTATGTCTGGTTTGCATTAATTTGTTTTCATCATTCCCCTTTGTTTTATGTCTTTTTGTTTCCTTTTTAGAGTGACCGATCCAAATTCAAGGTAAAGTTTCCATTTACATGCTCACATATGTTTGTAATTTTGTTAAGCTTTTGACTACTCAAAACGAAACAGAAACTGAAATAACTTTTGTTGCTAACTTTTCTTTTGTTTTGTAACTTGTGTATTTGTTTTTATCGTAATTTAATTTGAAAAGTTTCAGTTTTCATTGTTATTTGTGATGCCGATGGGTTGGAATGATGAATGTGATTGTTTCTTACCTTTTGCATTTCATAATCGAGTCCTGAAATAGTTTTAACGTTCGAAATATCATTCCAAACCATTTCGAATCTTTTGTATCCACCATCACGATTTCATACAATTTTCGCTTTCATTGGCATAGTCAGCATTTCAGTACACCAGTAATGCCAAATTATAATTTAAAGCTAAAATTAGTAATTTTAGGTAGCGTAAAAATATTTTTCTTAATTACCGGATTTTTTTCTTTTGACTGTTGCCTCCGCTAACCAAACTCTAACAAACCAAATAAATAGGTTGAGTTGAATAAAGATGGTCAGATTCAAGTCGACGAGATATCTGATGCCGATGCTGAAGGTAATGCTGGCCAACAAGAGGTTGAAGCCTTGGTTACCCAGGTGACAGCCAGTCCAACGGATAGCATACCGCCCGCCGACCCATTCCAAAAATCCGTGGCGGCCGACATTCATAACGAGCAGGCAAGTAGTACAAACGCTGAGTTGAACGGATCCATTAACACTGAGAATGCTCTTGACACTGATACTAAACCTGAAGATGATTCGGTGAGTCCCCTTTGAGTTTGTTAAGTTTGTTTTCCTTTTTCTTATGACTTTTCATTTTTGTTTGACGCTCCTGGCTTTTGAGGATAGTCTTCTAGAGCGACTAACTAAATGTTTCTACTTTCTTAATTGGTAAGGCCTGACTTTATCCTTATCTTACTCCATACCTTATTATGCCGATTCAGCTTGGACAGCCGAACGCTCAATCGTCTCCGCATCATCGACAGACCAATGGTCATGGAATGCAGCCAATGAACCACAACATGAGTGGTCTTCCGCAACAGCATTCCATCGACTCGAGTATCCAGGACGCCGAGCGTGGACGGAGCAGGAAGAAGCGAGACTTCTTTGGAACTCTGAGACGTCGTCTAGGACGTTCCAAGAGCAGAGCCAAATCCGTCGACCGTGGAATGATACCAATCAGTGCTGATCACCCGCACGGCGAAACCCGCTCGATTTCAGCCGACCGAGGTGTCCTTACCAACAGCTCATCACAAGGTAACTTTGAAAAATTCTTCCAGCTACGTAAGCATTCATGGAACTGGTTGTAATTTAATTTTTTCTCTATTTTTTTCTTTTCCTTTATCACCGTTATATGTAAACACAACTAAACGCAACTACGTTTCACTAAACATGTAATCTTGTATAATATAAACAACATTGGGAAACATCTAACAATAATTTCGATAATTTTTTATCTTGGATATTCACAAATTCGCCTGATGTACTCACCAAAAAATTTAATTTGTCATGATCTTATTTGCGGAAATTGTTCAAATTAATTTGCAATAAAATTATGAATTTGCAAATCGGGCTTGTTGGGCGTACTAAACATGTGCTGTCGAATCATTTTTTTTTTTCAAAAAAAAATTAAACCAATAACATTTGTAATTGTCCTTTTGCACTTGAACACGAAATTTTTTTTTTTTGTTTCTTCGAAATCGAAATTGCAACTGCGCCATCACCAAATTAATCACTTGCTTAATGTTATCAAACATGATTTATATTGTCTGGATTGTAAATGTGAAACGAATCAACAAACAACATTGTTTCTGTAAATTGTGTAAAACGTTGAACCTAGGGCCGAAATTAAATGTGCCGACACTAGATCAATCAAGACGATCCTCACTTTCAGAGTCGTCTGCTCTCTCAGGTTTCTCGTCAGCTAGTACGAAAACATTTTTACATGAAGCGTCAACCTTGGTCCTGGAGACTATCGAAAACGGTGTTAAAAGGTAAATAATTGAAGAAAACTACCAATCAATAAATTTATTTGCATCCTTTTGGATTTTCAGGCATTTCCTTGTTCCACTAGCAATAGCGCAAAGACCTAGATGGCGTCGCAAGGGTACTAAATTACACATTTATAATGATCACACGTTCGTCGCCAAGCATCTTAGTGGGTGAGTAAAGGATTTCCAGTTAAATATCTGTCCTTTCTTTTCTAAAAAATCTAAAGCCAAAAGTGTGAACTTAAGGTAGAGCCAACACATGCATAACATCATCTTTAATTTTTACTCAAGCTCTTCACAGGTGGTAAAAGCTGCCCAAAATGGTTCTTCTAAAACAAAGTCCTGACAATTAGGACCTAAGCTAATCAAATATTTAATGAAATCAAAAGTTCATCGTGGTCAAGGCTCTATAGACCAACTCGATACTTGAAATTAAAAATACAAAAACAACAAAATTATTCCAAAATTATTTCAAAATTATATATAGAGCGCCTCACACATTTTGAACAAAACAATTCACAAAATATCTTGTACCATTAAAATTTATACACAAAATTATTTGTGCCTCATGGTAACACTCTTCTTTTTTCCTTTTTTTTTTTTGTTGAGAAATAATCAGATAACTGTCAAATATTTGGGCTTCAATCAGTTAGTTATTAACATCTCAATTGTTTTGACGTATTCTAAAGTACTTAAATGTGACGAATAAATATTGTGTAAAAATTGCGAAACACGCGAGCTATCATTCAAGGGTAAAGTGCATATCATTTGTCAATAAAGTTCCGGAGTTACTCTGAATAAGATAGAAAAACAATTTAAGTGTCATAAAAATACCGTTCTGCATCAAGTTTGGAAGTTAAATCAAAACCCGTCAATGAAAACCGACCACAAATTTTAAAATGTTTGAAAACTGCACCCAGTAGAGGCAGAAAACAAGTTACAACCGATAGAGAAGATCGTTAAATTGTTCGGTCAGTTATTAAAGAAGAGTCAATTCCAACAAAATGTAAACTTGCATTTTGAACAGCAAACAACTTGTAGGACGATTTGACGGATGTTAGAGGAAGTTAACAAAAAATTTTAACGTAAAAAGGAAGGTAGACTTTATAACAGAACAAAATAAAGTTTCCAGACTGGAATTCGCAAAAGAATATATTAAAAAGGGTTCTATGGACGGATGGGTAAGCGTTTTCGTAAGATAGATGATTGTGTCAGTGTCAAAATAAGCAGAGCCTGCCTGTCACAATGCATCAGTCCAATGTTCGTTTTTAATATTGAGTGCTCAACACAAATTGGCCAACAACTGAGAGTCAAAAGTGCACTCTCAGCATTTCTGCAACACTTGCTTTACCATTAAATGTTGGCCGATTGTTAATAGTATAGCTCTGAAACGTCATTAGTAGACACAAATTCTCATGTTAGCATACGCCTCAATAACGTGCTATAAAGTTTGTTCTTAAGACTTTGTAAGCTATTAGAAATTGTGACATACTGTAATTCTAACATTTCAGTTTATGTCCTTTTTTGTGGAAAGGCCAAATAACACTTACTCACCATTTCTCTGGTTTGTGTGGATATCATTTGCATCCATCAAATATTTTGAATCAGTCATTTCATTTACACGTCAGAGGCTTGTAAGCTCTCTAATGTGAAAAGCACAGTGTGCAGCGTGCTTCTCCCATATCTGCTTTAATTCTTCTATATACAATGGCGAGCAAAAGTGGATACATGATTTGAAAATTTTAATGAAAGGCTGCTATTTTGCTGAATTTCAGTAATTTTGAAATAACAATGACATTATACCATAATACAAGAACAATTCACTTTATTACAGAAAAATAAAAATACATGAGCTTCCTACAAAAAAAAAAATAATAAAAATAAAACAATATTTTTTTCATTTATCCAGTTTTGCACGTTTTCAATTAAAGACATTTTAAGGAGATTTTTAATACTTTGTCCATAGTCCCTTGTTTTTCAAGACACTGGATTCCCTTGTCCCTTGTTTTTCAACTAGCCTCTGAATGGTGTCATGTGGAATTTTTTCCCATTCAGCTTGCACTCGACTCCAGAGTTCCATCACATTTTTTGGAGGGTTATCATATTGTGCCAGCCTCCTTTTTAAAATGGCCCACAAATTTTCAATCGGATTTAAATCCGGACTTTGCGCTGGCCATTTTATTTTCAAGAATTGTTGCTCACCAAGCCAATTTTGCACAATTTTAGCGGTGTGCTTCGGATCACCATCCTGTTGGAAAACGATCTCTTCAATAGGATAGGTGCACTCATGGATGAAATCTGGTAAATTTGTTTTCAAAATATCAAGATAATATTCTTTTTTCATTATCCCATTTATTTTTACCATTGGACCCAGATGCCACCATGTGAAGCAGCCCCACACCATTAAACCACCACCTCCATGTATTAATGTTTGCTTCACTTGATGTTTTTGAAGGCTCTCATTTGGTCGATGCCAATAATATTCTTTGCCATCAGACTGGAATCGATTAATTTTGGTTTCATCAGACCAAATTACTCTTTTCCAATCTTCCACGGTCCAGTCTTTATGGTATTTGGCAAATTTTAGCCTCTCTTTGATGTTTTTCTCGGATAGCAATGGTTTTTTAGGCTTGATAGATGCTATAAAGCCAACTCTTCTTAGTGCTCTCCTGGCAGTCCACTCGCTAACAGTCTTGTTTATAAGTTGTGCTGCTGTTTTTGGTGTCCTTGCTTCCTTGGAATCTTCACTCCTTAGTAGTCTGTCCATTAATCGCGGATCGGCATCCGATAGGAGTTTTGGACGCCCTCCAAGATTTCTTGCGGATGAAATATTCTTCCTTTTTCTTACTAACAGTACCGTTCTGTGACAGATTTTCAAGTTCCAGCAATTACTCTCGAAGAGTACCCATTTTTAGTCAAAGAAACGATACTGTTTTCCAAATCCGGTAAAATTTTCTCATTGTGACTATATGTTCAAAATAGGTAAGTAATAGAATAATCTAACCAAAATTCAATTACCATCTAAGCAGATCTGATGAAACTAACAAACTAGAACAATGAAAATGTCAAATTCTAGCGAAAACACAAAAAAACTAACTGTAAACAAAAGATAACAAAAACGTGCAAAACTGGATACATTGAGAAGTGGAGTTATATTGACGACTACTGTGTTACCGCATCTAAATACTTCCTATATTTTTGTTAAATTATATTGATGAACTGCAATTGCTAATAACTATGAAGATTTTATTCTACAATTATTTGTAATAAGAAATATATAGGTAGATGTAATAGATTTCGAATATCATTTGTCCAGTTTTGCTCGCCACAGTATGTGTTTTACCGAAAATTATGTTTTATTGAAAACTTTTCGGTAGATTCTTACTGATTTGTAGGCACATCCTTTGTTAGTAGCTGTCAGATTGTCGTATGTGATCTTCGGTATAATACGAGGTATGTTCAAAAAGTACCCGGAATTTTTAAATTTCGCGGGTCTGGAGAGTCCGATTGTCAAAAGTTTTTTTCTATTGTGTTGGTATACATACCTCTAAAGTATGATAAAATTTTCAGCCATATTCACTGTTTACTTTGTCAGTGGTAGTCGCTAAGGTTCGACGTGTTTTTATGAGCTCGGCGATTTTTGCTTGTTTAAACAATGGAAGAATTGAAGAGTCAAAGAATTTGTATTAAATTTTGCGTAAAAAATGAAATAAAGTGTAACAAAATGTGTGAAATGTTACAAAAAGCCTATGGTGAGTCTACTATGAAAAAAAACAAGTGTTTACGAGTGGTATAAGCGTTTCCAAGATGGCCGCGAATACATTGAAGATGACGAACGCTCCGGTTGACCCAGTACGTCAATAATCGATGAAAATGTGGAAAAAATGGTTATAAATGATCGCCGAATAACAATTAGAGAAGTTGCTGATGAAGTTGGCATATCAATTGGCTCATGTCATAACATTTTTTCAAAAGTTTCGGGCATGAAACGAGTGGCAGCAAAATTCATTCCAAAACTGCTGAATTTCGTCCAAAAAAACAATCGCATGAACATCGCTCAGGAGCTGTTAAATGACGTCAACGACGATCCAAATTTGCTTGAAAGGGTCATAACTGGTGATGAAACATGGGTGTACGGTTATGATGTCGAAACCAAAGAACAATCGTCCACCTGGAAGCATTCAACGTCACCAAGAGCGAAAGAAGCACGTCAAGTTCGATCAAATGTCAAGGTTTTACTTACTGTTTTCTTCGATTATAATGGCATAGTGCATCAAGAGTTCTTACCACAAGGTCGTACGGTTAATAAGGAGTATTACCTTGAAGTTATGCGACGTTTGCGTGAAGCAATCCGAAAAATCGCCCCGATTTATGGAAAAAGAATTCATAGCTTTTGCACCACGATAACGCACCTGCTCACTCGTCTTTGCTTGTTCGTAATTTTTTGGCCAAAAACAATACCGTAGTCATGCCCCAACTTCCATATTCACCAGATATGGCTCCGTGTGACTTTTTCCTGTTCCCAAAGTTGAAGAGACCCATGAAAGGACGGCGTGTTTCCTCGATTGAAGAAATAAAGGCCAAATCGCTGAGACTGCTCAAGGACATACCAAAAAGTGAATAAAAGAAAAATGTGTGGCACTCGGGGACTGCCGCGGTGAAGCTATTGCATAGCAATAAAAGAAAATATTGAATAAATTAGAAGTTAATATTGTTTTTTAAAATATTTTTATTATCTTAAAATACATGTAGGTTATTCAGGAATTTTTATCATTGAAACTATCGGTTTATGGTAACTAAAATAAGAGACATAAGTTTGAGACTTGATATCCTCTAAATATCTGGAAAATACCGCGTCAATGGTGGTCCCATATTTTGTTGTGGATTCTTGTGGATCATTATTCATTTTTAGATTTAATTTTTCCGAAAGAAAAGTTATCAACCGCTCTGATTTTTTATCAGCGAAGTTGATGTTGAAATCGCCAGCCAAGATAAGTGGAAATTTATTACCATTTGTACCAAGTATTTTCGACCCTTCTTCAGTGTATTCAAGTAAAGTGCGATGAATAAAATGCTCTACCTCGTCCAATTTTGGATTCGGAGAAATGTAAATTGCTACCATGACTATGTGTAGGCCATTTCTAAGCTGGCATAAGCACGCACAAATATCTCCAACAAATGAGCGCCTAACATTAACATCGCTAACGTCTGCAATATTTATTTCAATATTCGGAGTCATAATATTAGTAACATTATTCTTATTTTGGTAAATAGCTACCCCACCTTTCGAAACAGTATCTCGTTTGAATTGAACAATACAATTGAAATTAGGTATTTCAATCGGATTATCACGCGTCATGCAAGTTTCGGTAAGAAGTAACACATTTGTTTGTCTCGTAACTGAATCTTGTAAATCGTATTTGTGACTATTTAGACTTTGGCAATTGAAAGTCATTATTGAAATGCCATTTCTATTACTAATGAAATCTAAGACACTTTGAGCTATCGTCTGAACACTATTTAAAGACAGTCTTTTGAATTCTTGCAACAAAGGTGCAGTCGATGCAGCTTGCCTTCGATTATGATAAAACTTGAATGTAGAATCGTTTTTTGTCGTGATATACAACTTTTCAATATTAGTCACCCGAGAGAGCGCAACATAAACGAGTTCCTGAGAATGTGCTTTACTATACTCATATACTATTTCCTCAAAAGTTCCACCTTGCGACTTGTGTATAGTTAGAGCAAGAGCTGAAGTTAATGGAAAATGTTTGCGTTTGGCTATACATTTTCTATCCGATGTTAATGAAATACTTGCTGTTCGTAATTCAATGGGAACAGCCAGATTGCCGACTCTATTTTACGCGTACAGATATTCACTGTTGTACAACGGATGATAGATACCTATACACTTTCTCACAAACAGCTGCTTACGTATTCGTCCGATCTCGGAGCAGCTCGTCTCGATCCGTGCGAGCTTCGTACAGTCAACACGCATACGTCTAGTCGCACGCACCCAAACGCCGTGCCGAAGTCTGCCGAACTGATACGACGTAAGACGATGCACGGCTTTCAACGCTGCACCGCTGTGCCGGTCGGAGTGGGTGGTGTTAGGTTTTTTTTCGTTACGGAATTTCTTCATTCGGTCGCCGCGCTCAAAGCCCGAGATAAAAGCTATGCAATAGCTTAAAAACGCTGGCATAAGTGTATTATATCTGGGGGGACTACTTTGAAGGAGACCACATTGATTTAAACGAATAAATAAATATTTTTTTGAAAAAACGAAAATTCCGGGTACTTTTTGAACAGACCTCGTATTTTCGTTTGGACGTATCTTATAATTTTATTCGCTCCTCATCTGAGATAATCAAACCGCTCCTTCATTATCCTTATATTAAGCGTTGACCATACCACAAATGAATTCCGCAGCTACCGATTTGATTCTGTTTCTCAGCTCATTCTTGGTCTCGCCAATAGATCTCTTCGACTAGTTCTGCAGCAGTGGCTTCACATATTCTTGCAGCGTCGCAGTGTATAATATCTCAGGAACTCTACTATAAATAACATTTTGACTCATTTTGAAATTTTTGACCAGCTTGAGGTATTAATCCATACTTCACAAGGTAATCATTAGAACAACAATCAAATCAAGGATGCTGGGAGGCCATCTCACTATGAACATAATATGATGGATATGGTTGATTGTGTTTTAGTTTGAGAAGGGCCATGTCCTGTAGTCGATCCGCTGTTATGGGCAATGTATACATGATATCACAAGATTTCTGTTTCAGATAAATTAAAAGAGGATTAGGTAGCGGTATGCCTATTAAGTTGTCCGTCAGTGACCCTGTCCATCCTTCATTTGGCATTGAAATCAACAACGATAATTTTGACGTTATTTTGGCACAGGGAATCAATTAGTCTTCCAAGGCAATATATAAAGATTCCTTAAAGAGAGAATGAAAAGCAAATGAAAATGAATGACAAGGATAAGAACTCCTCCTTGGTTTCAGTTGTAGCGCGAAAATTTAGTAGCCAGGTGTTGAAAATCGTGTTTGATTATGGCTAGAATGAAGTTTTTTGGCGATTGTTTTGAAATATATTTTACTTCAGCTGTCTATCTAAACACGACTGTAATCTTCCGATTACCCGAAAGCTTCCGAATTATGAAAATTGTTTGGAAATCCACGCAAGAATTTTCGTAATCTTAAACAAGAAGACTCCGTTTAGGTTCTTGAACTGCATGTACTTTCAATATGTAAATGCTGTTCTGCTGGAGTAAAATTTGGAGCACCTTCAAAAGCTATGTAAAAGGGAAGTTATTTAGACGACGTTACACTTACTTTGTATCATTGGAAATCCAAAATTTTGGGCGTAAATATTCTTCATTTTCTCTACTACAAAAATGGACTTCATTCTTATTAAAGTTTAAAATAAACATCTTTCTCCGTACTCGGCAGAGCAAATTTTTAAACTTCAGCGTAATGAAACATTTGTGGCCACATGGTATCTTCGGTATTGATTTTTGAAAGAATCGGTGGACATTGACTTATGGAGAGTTCTAATTATTTTATTAAATCTACCTTTCGTGGATGTTTACGTTGTGGTACTTTACGAGTTAGTCATATTCATTTTCATATTTTAGCGATAACTTACCAGACTTTAAAATTATGGATGAATTCAAAATAATGTAGAGAATTTATTTCAAGCCTAGAAAATGAAGTTTATCAATTGCATGGAGGGCAAAGGGGCATAATAATAATCTGATAGCGCCTGCCTTTGATGGTACTAGTGGCCTTCTTGAAGTTGAAATCTCCATAGTACAAATGTCATTATCGTGGAGCGCAGAAAACCGCATTTTCGGTTACCTATACCATGAAACTATTTATCTTTATCTTATAGATATCTAACTCTTTCTTCCATACCGGGAGTGAGACCGACTGAAGCGAAATTAATCTGCTAATGATGGCTGGAGCAATACGTATTTCCTGACAACTTTGGCATTAAGCTTATAAGTACATGCGAAACGTCAACCATTCACAAACTTTTTATTTGAGCAAACTTTTACAGCTTTTCGATGATCACTTCTCTTTATTGCGATGCTCTTCGCTCAGGACTTCTATACGTACGATAAAAAGAACTTTCTCGCAAAAAAATACAGCGATAATCTGTCGATGTCGTGGATTTTTCCGACACTTCCCCCTTTTTTTTTGACAGTAAATAAAATCAAACTGCCATACAAATTTTCATGACGAGTTGGTTAACTTAGGTCCATGTATTACTGGATGCGATTAAAGGCTTCTATTTTTATATTATTTCAAGGTTTATATATCTTTCCTTTTTCTTTGCTGTTCTTTTTTGTTTAGTTCATATTTGAGAATACAACAGTAACTATTCCTCAATGAAAGAGAGTAAGAGATTTGGTGAAAAATGAATGAGAGTGGGAATTTGATCGGAAAGGAGTTAAGAATATGATATTGTGAAAAATCTTATCAAGTAACAATTTTGAAGTGACATGTTTTTGAATGGAAACTGGTTTCGCTTCACTCCGTGTTTTGTCTGACAGGGATTAAAATGACAGTGTGACATCTTCTGTGTGTGGTTTCGTTCTCAAGAACGAAGGAAGGAAGTGGCGGAATTTCGTTTCGAGAACATCTAAAATCTGTTCATTAAAACATTATTATTCATCAGAATGATGTAATGCTAGCTAAACTTGACTTATTTTAAGGGGACCAATCTTGTTTTAATAATTTTATTCTCAATTTCAGTGGTGGCCTTCTTTGTGCTATTTGCACAAAATCAATACCACGAAGACCAGGTAAACAAGGATATGAATGTCGTGATTGTCATTTGATTTGTCACAAACAATGTCATGTCCGGGCGCCGCAATCCTGCCCAAATCCAACTGTTCTCTCAATGGAACTGTAAGTATATATTTAATAATTTTTATCTGTCCATTAATATCTATTTAAAAAAATTAGTTCAAATTGGTTTTCATTGATTGGTTTCTATGATAAGTAATTTTTTTGATGCAAAGCATAAAATTAAATAGCTTTAGAAGACATGACGCTTGAAAATGACGCTTGATTAGCTTAAGGATATATGAAACAGATTAACCCATGCTTTGCACCAAAAAAACAACTGTCATTGAATCCATCTCATTTTAAAACAAATAGACTCGAACACTTCTCTACAAAACAAACTAATAATTTCTCTTAATTTGTTTTTCTCCACTTTCATTTCTTTCTATTCATCTCATAAATAAAGGACAACTCTTCCTGTACTCACTGAGAATCAACTATAAAATTAATAATCGAAAAGTAATAAAGCAAATATTAAAAAAAAATCGTAAAACATAAATAAAAAATTTAAAGCATACACAAACGAAAATATTTATAAATAAAATGGAATATAAAAAAGCTAAATTAAATATTTTTTATATGCTGAAAATAAAAACAACTTAACAAATTCTATTAATAAAAATTGTTGCCTTTCTGTTGTTAAAAAAAAAGAACAAAAAACAAGTTTCGATTAAAACTAAATATTAGTGATAAACAAGTCTGGCGCCAAATATTCGATGCCTAAATCGTGTCTATAAAAATAATTAATTTTTTGCATTAAAATTCGAAAATGCTCCTTGAAGTTGAAATCCTGTTACTCAAATGTATTTGTTGGTTTTAACCTCAAAGTTAAGTTAAACATATTAAATGTTAATAAACGGTCAATTATTATTAATTGAAACAAATTATTAAAGTTTCCTACTGCCTTTGATTACAAAAAGGTTTCTTTCATATATAACGCAATTCACATTTGTTTAAAATAAAAACAAAAAAATCTGATACCGAATAACTACGAAACGAATTAATTACAAAATAAAACTAAAAATAAAAACAGAAAGTGAAATGAGTGTCGTCATGGTAAACTAATGAGCTAAGAATTAATATTAGAGTCGAACGGGTAAGCACTTCGAATTGCCTTTCTCACGTTTTGCCTTTAACATTTTTCCTAGTTGTTTTGTGAGAAATTTCGTTGTATGCTATCCGGAGTGAATGCTTCTTTTTGGACTATATAACGAATTTTCAGAGTCCTGATATATTCTGTGCTAGCTGTAACACTTGTGCTTTTGATACTTCATAGTTTAGTCAATATAATCATAGCCATTGAGAGTTCTAATCGTTTTTATGGTATTTATGTCGTACCCGTGAAATTTTTTTTTTAATTAAATGTTTTCTTTTAAATGTGATTTTGAAAAAGAAAAAACAAATCAGGAATATTTGATAAAATGTTCAAAACCGCTAACTGCATGTGCGAGAATTTTTCAAATTTTTTATTCGCATGAGTGTCCAACATACTACTTTATATTACGAATCAATCAAATAGTGAGAGTAACTACTAATAGGAATTTAATTGTCCTGTCAGCCATGTCAATTGTCAATCAAGAATATTTTTTGGAGGTAATTTTTTGTTTTGTTAATCATTCAAAGACGATTATTATGGACCTTTTCAAAAGTTTTACTCAATATTGTGATTTTTTCAATCGGGCGCCGTCACAAGCCGCAATATTGAGGATAAAATATATCTGTATTTCTGTAAACAATCTGTGTTTTATCCCCTTTTGAAGCAGTCTTTCTTATATACACACATATAACACCACTTAAGCAAGGCTCTCGGCTAGCTTTTGACATATTGTTCGCAATATAGATCAAGATACAATGCTGCGAGACTGCACTAGAGCAGCTAGTCATCAGGAAGATAACGCACTCCGATTCAGGGAAAGTGAGAAAGAAACGTCAAAATGCCTGTCATATGTCAAATTGATTATGTTTGCTAAGTGTTTGACATCTCTCAGTCTAATAAAGCAAAAACTTTAGTAAAAAAATAAAAACAATTTTTATAAAAACTATTGTTAATAACGGTGCAAAAAAGTTTGATTTATTTACTTGTTGATTTGAAAGTTTGTAACGAGTTGACGAATAACTCATTTATGTCCAAATGGTCATATGGCATGCAGTGAGAAATTTCGAATAGTCTAATTGTTTCTCGCATCGCACTCAGTTTATATTGGTATAAATAAATGCCTGTAACGAAGATCTTTTCAAATTTTTTTTTGTAGGAATCTCGTATCGCAACCTTGCTCTATTGTATGTTGCCATTTATATTAATTGTATGAAATTAATTGTATAATTAATTGTATAAAAACAAGATATGAGGACCACAATTTTCAATTTTACATTAATTTTTTATCATACCTGTGATGAAATATAGAAAAACAAACATCAGCTCTAAGCTCAGTATGAAGACGAGCTCATTGTATTAATTCGGAGCTTTGCATTCTCTCACCCATATTAACGCTGAAATGAGTCTAAAGAGGACAATATCAGCACAAAAGAGTTAGTCAAAAAATTGAATCTACTTAGAAACAAAAGAAAATTGAGAAACATAAACGAACTTCAAAATAGCATCTCATCACATAAGATCAATTAAGAAGAAGGGAGTAAGTAGCTCCCAAAAAGCCCAGAGCCCATGGCTGTTTTACCGTGGCCTTGTCAGTTTCAGGTGAAAGTGTCAGGTGAAGTTTGACCTCATTCACCCAATCCAAATCTCATTGAAAAGCTTTGGCGTGAATTTGAACATTAAGTGAATTTGAACCGAAGGATGTAAGGCGTTTGATTATTTGACAAACAGTTAGTAAAAAGAATTAAATGAAACTCTTCAGGATTTTACAACGAAAATTATTCTTAATATATCAAATCGACTGTAAGCCGCTAGGAAGCCAAATTGATATGCTATAAGAGATTAATTTTTAAAAAAACATTTTATACACAGTATAAACAGAATTTTCAAAGTCCTGACGTATATAGTTTGAAAACGTTCGAAGTACGTCTGACGGAATATCAGAGGAGCACCAAAATTATTTGACTTTTTTTAAGAAATGTTGAAAATATGTTTTGTTTTTTTCATTTAAAATTGTATGCAAAATATTAGACTTTCCTTTGTCGACAGTAGTTGAGATTTCTTATATAGATTCAGTCTATATAAACCTTGAAAACCCACCGTAAAGATTTGACCAAATACTAAAGTGACCTACTGTTCACCATCAACATGTTTCCATATATTCGGGCGTGAATAGGAAAGGGATGACATAAAGGTAGCCAACAATTGGCACTATTGCTTAACTATCTTAGCTCGCCTTACGCAGCTTAACTATTACTCAATGCAGAAATGTTTGCAGCTTATTCAACGCAGAAATATAATTTTCAGTTTTTAATTATCGTCCTTTGCTCGCTCACTGTTTATTAATTGCCTTTGAAGTTTTGCGTTTTAACATAAAACTATTATTTGTATTATTTCAGATTTATTTTACCTTTTTTCACAACGCTACAATATGCGCTCCTTGAATTTTTGACAATTTAATGACAGAATTCTTTTTGAATATTTCAGATCGAAACTTAATACAGCGGCAGCCGATCGAAGCATACGAAAATTGTAGGATTTTGAGAGAAATCAGTATGATCGGGATCGTGAACGAAAAACTTTTTACATACAAAACGGAAGAGGTTCAGAAATTTAAATTTTCATTTACGATGCCGCCCGGAATATATTTAAAGGGAATATTTTAAGAATTTAAAAGATGGTTTAAAATCACATCACGTCGAAATGTACAAACTTCAATTCTTTTTTCTAATTTCCTGAATTCTCGAAGTTTGATTGATATTATGTAATTTCGCCACGGATTAAGGAAACGACTTTAAGGATTGAAATCAACTAGAAAACACTACTGAGGTAGATTATGGCATTTTTTCAAATCCCCTCAATTCAGAATTTTTTTTCAATTCGCGATCTGCTTTCCAATAGCTTAAAATGAAGTTAACTTTTAAAAATCAGTAGCTTCAATCCACTGCCACTAATTAGAAGTTTTTACTTTGTCTCAGCGAATATTTGGTTTCGTACTTAAATCATCCCTTGAGTTCGTACCTTTTGCTCAAAATTACCTTCCCTTTATACCAGCACTATACATGATCTACCTCGACTATAATTTATTAAAGCACAAAACAATTCTTTTCCCACGACATACATGTCCCGCAAGGATAAGGGATGAGCATTCGTCAACGTAAAGCTCTCGTATATAAAGCTCTTATATATAAAGCTCTCGTACATATTTTTGAGAATTGATATCACATAAACCAACCGAGTACAGCTATTTTGCAGACATAAAATGCAATTCATTAATTTTAATACAAAACGAGTGAAATACTCAATTTTCTTGAAAATATATCTACAACGGCTCTCTTCTTTACATCGCAGTTGTGCAGTTATATTTTTTATATATTTAAAATAAATGTCAATTTTTTTTATAAAGGATTTTGTTGATAATTTTATAGAATGATTTATAGCGACCGGCTTTTGTTTCTGATCCTGATAGAGTTTAAAAGCGGCTTAAAAATATTCCGTTTGAAAATCTTTGTTAGTTTCCAACAGTTTAAAGTTTATTTCGTGTTTTATTGTTTAACGTAAGCTCTAAAGTGCAGCTGAATGGATGGTAAAGGACATTTCGTTTAGTACATCAGAAAATTGTTTGAATTTACCGTATTGCAACAAAATAAAATGCAAATCTTAACTCACTTGTATATGAGATTTGTTAACTTACCGGAAAATATTATAAAAACTGTTTAAACAATAAAAAAAATTTTTTTTTTTTTCGTTAATAAAACGTTCGAGTGCTATTTTAATTTGAAAATTTTAAACAATGTTAGAAAAAATAAGAAAGAAATGTTTTCATTGTCAGATCAAAGCCCCGAATTTTTATTACTATGTATCGAATTAATGTAATAATGTAAGTTTTGGCACAATATTTAAGCATAACAGTTAATTTTTTTAACAAAACAAATGGAGAAGATTGGGAGCTCTAAAGAAAAATGTTTCAAATTATACATATTTAATTACACCTGGTAATAATGCAAGGAAGAGGAATAAAAATAAAGAAGAAAAACAAAAATAAAAAATGAACTGTTTTAAAAAGGTAATGTGTTGTTTTTCATTTCAATACGCCAAGGTTAATGAACCTAACCTGCCCATTAATTTAGGCCTTAATGAAAACAAAAAACCCAATCTAGTGTGAAAAAAATATGGTCGTGATATTGGTCAGCTTCCATATTCAATTCAGCTCTATATATAGCATTCACACCACTGGATTGCACCAATTAAAGAACTCGTTTAGTAAAGTTTAACACAGTTTATTCAATTCATTAATTTTAACTGAAATTTAAGCATTCTTTTTAATTTAATAAACAATATTGGGTTTATACTTGTTCCATGCCACAGATTTGACGTGTTAAGGCGAATGCCAACGGAGCCCAATTACTTCGCAAGCATCGTGTTTTTTGACAGTTCCCATGAAAAGCACGTATTCTTATGAATCAAGGCCACTTGAGAACGAAATCAAAGCGAAAATACTTCGGAACCGGCCAGCTTACATCTGTCTATGACTTACATCTGGGCTTATTGCTTGGGTTTTGTCTTTTTTGGAACCTAATTCACATATACGGAAATATTCCTGGAAGGTATCAATGGAGCCTTGAAATTTGATTCAATCATTTCTGTTTGTCGTGCTGTGCAAAATTTGGACGTATCATAAATAAAAAAAGATAAGTACAAATTCAGTGAAATACCAGGCAAATCGGCAGTGCATATGCTATATTAGATTGGTAAGTTAAATGATCCTTGTGGGACACCAGCTGCATTGAAGCTGGGAAAAATTGTTGACAGTTCTAACACGGAGCTCAAATTTAGACCAGCCCGAAGAATCTTGCGATTCACCCTGTTTGATATTAATTGAAGCTCCGTAGGAAAGACGAGTTAAATGGAATGAGCTACTAGGAACCCAAATTGTTAATTGTGGACCAAGTCTTTCTCTTCAATTGTCGCCTTTCATTAGGCTTTGACGTTTTATCCTTTTGAACGATTTTCACTACGGAGGAGAACAGTCTTATAGCCTCTAATTTTAAGTTATCATATTTAAGGGTGTGATTGTTGCGTGATTTAGGCATAAAAATTATTGCGAAAGATTTCAATGGCCTAGGATACATGCACTAATGGGAAACTGTTTTAATGTTCGTTATTGTCTCTAGTAGAATGTTAGGGAGCCATTTTATAACTCCACGGTCCGAAATGTGTATTCGTAACCAAACACCCGGTCGTATTTGTTTGCTTCACTTACAATGTCATTTGTTTCATAGATGTCAACGAGCTATATCGGGAATTTGCTTATTGTAGGAAGGCTCCTTTTTCATTTACTTTTATCAGGATGGCTTCCTCTTTGTCAAGGTTCTTGTGCTGGATAATGCCTAGATAATCTTCACGAAAAGTTCTCGTCAACCTGTTTTTATAATATTTCTGCAAAAACGTCCTCCTTACCTTTCCTATCATATTGTATCCTTTTAATCCGTCAATAGGTAGCACAACCACCACTCACCAGCTTTCAGACTATGTGAGAAGTCCTGGCATCGGTTATTGCAGATTTTCTAAATGCAAATTTGTACTTTATCCGTAAACAGCCGGCCTAAGATTTGAAAAATAGGATCATATATGCCCCTAGCTCTTGTTGGAGCTAGATTTTAATGGCGTATACGCTTGATTTGACATATCTTCACAAGGAATAGTTCAGCGATGTTGAACCACCAGATCTTCCAGAGATTCCATCGGCCAATAAAGTACACCAAGCGGTGGCTTACTCCAGATGTAATGGTGTTTGGACATCCACCTTTGTTGCTTACCACTCCAAATGCGGCAGTTTTGTTTATTGTCGCAGTCATTGAATCAGAAAGGAGCCTCATCTATGAATAATATTTTCTTATGAGTTTTGCGATCTGCAGCAATTTGTTCCTTCAACTGCTTCCTCCACGATATCCCCATGACACAATTAAAGACCGAAATACAATACTGCGAGACGGCGATGCGAGAGCGCGACGAGAGTCTCGCAGCAAAAGTCAAGCAGTTTTCGTACCATGCATTTGTATACGACAACGTACAATGATTGCAATGCGTCGATGCGAGGCGAGAAATATTCGGAAAAACGAAAATTCATCGCAACAAGGAGCGTAACGTTTGTCAGATGCAATATGGCACGTAAATGAAATTTGAAATTCAAACGTCTTTATTACTTTTTAAGTACAAGGGCTATTCGGAATGAATTTTGAATGAAAATTTCGTGCATCCTTGTTGAGGCTATTATTTGCCAAACGAAGGAAAATTCCAAATTCAAATTTTCAAAAAATCAAAAACAATTTTAATCAAATTTCATTTGAAACGTCACCAATTTGACATTTATCATATGAACATTATTCTTCCTCGCATCGCGTGCATTGTAAAATGAATGCGTTGCGCGATGACGAGCGAGAATCGCATTGCGCTCCCGCATCGCCGTCACGCAGTATTTTATCTGGGCCTTAAGCCAGCAATTATTTCATATCATGTCACGCAGAAAGCGCCGCCTATCACCCCTCCCCTCGACATTATACGCCGATCTTCTTCATTAAATTCCACCGAAAAGCCTTGAGGATCATAATACCAAGGAAACAATCTCTCCAGAACTACTTCCCTAAACGGACGCTTTCCATACGCTTTGAGAAATTCGAACTAACTTTTGAAAATTTAAATTTTCAGCTCATCCCGAAGCTACCGAAGTTCACTTGTTCTATGGGAACGTGTCTCGCTAAACGCCTCCACAATTACCTAGCGCCCATCAATCTTATCTGCTGTAAACTATCAACAATGACATCCTTCGACGGACGAGAAAATCGCAGGTGATTACGTGGCACTCATTGGGTCAACGACAAAGGTTACGGTCGTCATGTGTCACCAGGAAACATATGAAGCCCAAGCTGGCGGGAGAGTTCTGGTTCTGCAATCCCTCAGGGCTTAACATTCCTTCTTTCATTGGACCACTTACCTAAATTGTTGATTGAATTAATGAGGATAATTTGAGTAGAAGCTGGGATAAACACATTGTAATCAACACAAATAAAAGCTTTACAAACAAAAGAGAAATCAAACTTTAACTCATCGTTTACGATCAGATGTTCATTTTCCAAAAGCTATTTGAAAATTTTTCGCTGTCAAATATTTACCAGAAGTTAATTAAGAGTGGCATGTACATAGAACATCGGAAAACCGGACAACAATAAATATATCTATCAATCAGTGTATCTACAATGGCTCACAGCTTATTCCAACCACTAAGTAGAAATAAAATGAACTGCCTATAAAAGCTAAACTGAATGAGATACCAAGTTTATTTGACCACAGTTAAATAGGCCAATGTTAAAAATCACCGTATATGAGTTTATTTATTGTTTCACATATTTTTTAAATATTAAAAAAAAAAAAAAAATGGAAAACGTCATCAACAACAATGCCGCAGCTTATTTCGACCAAATTCTTTGCTGTTGTGTAATGAACCGTTATGTTGCAATGCAACTGTTATTTCTTTTTCTGTGTATTGATCATTATATTTGCATCGTGATCAAGACAAGTCTTGCTGGTATTTCTAGGAACATCGTGAAAAAAACGTAAGTTTTGAGAAACGAGACCACGTACAAAAATTCAACAGCGAGAACTTGTTCTCAGTCACTTCAAAAATTGCTTTTCACGCACAAAAATTGGTAAGATGGTTGGACTGAGTGGCGATATAGTGCATACCATCATAAACAGATTTATCCACAAAAATAAGACGTAGGATAGGGTTGAAAAGTTCCCTGACAAGATTATCAACACGACTGATGAGCGCCATTTACTTCGACGAATCCGAGATTATCGGCTTGATAAATCGCCAGTAAAGCGGAAGTTGAATGGGGCAAGTCATGTCACCCGGAAACTGTTCGCCATGTGTTGCAAAAGCGTGGTTTCAACTGATGAAAACCACACAAGAAGCCGTTCATTAACGTCGAGAATCAAATGTGTCATTTAAAATTGGCCGAGAAACGTTTGATGTAGGATTCTGGAATACGGTTAAATTCGCTGAAGAATTCAAATACTAAATTTTGGCTCTGACGACGGCCCTACTGACAGAATGTGTGTACGCCAAATACATTGCCGCAAGCGAAAAATTTAAAAGCCACAGTCAAACATAGAGATGGTAGCGTCATAGTTTGCGTCTGTATGTTTGCAAAGGGAGTTGGAAATCTGCAATTTATTGAGACAACAATGAATTATCTTCAAATTTTTAACTCATAATTGTTTGAAAGTGATTTTGAGTACTTGCAACAATTTCGGGTTCAAAACTAGGCATTCGCGATGACTTCCGATTCTACCAAGATAATCACGCGAAATATTAATCGGGTATTGTACAACTATGGCTTATTTGGAAATGTCTGCATATTATGCAACATATTAGTGGCCCGTATTAGTAAAGTGGCACATATTAGCAAAATTTGACAATTTTTTAGGCACAAACATTAGAAAACGAAAAATTTCGAGTAAAAATGACCTCAAACTTGCATTCCTTGAAGAAGGAGCCAAAATGACCGCTAAAATTGCACAAAATCCGGTCGACTCGAAGCCTCAGAGACTCGGAATTTTATTTTATGTGTTTTTGTGCCATTAAATTGAGTTGGAATTACGGATTTGTTACGAAATAATTTGTGCAGTCGAAATAAGCTGTGGAATAGTCTTAAGTTAATCAAAAAATATGTAGGAATAGAAATAAAGTGAATAAGTGTTAAATATGAGCATTACACTATCAAATTGCATTTAAATCATTTTAATATCTGTTTTAGTTTGGGTTTTGTTGCTTGTTCAAGTTTTTTATGTGTGCCGGTCGAAATAAGACCTGAGTATCCACTGTATCTATTGAATTTAATATTTTCATAAAATCTCTGAAAACAATTTGCTGCGAGTTTCATTCAATTCAACCCACTGTATTTTCCTCTGATACTAATTACATTTCATTAATACTTGGCAAGAACTTGGTTTGTGTTCAAAACCATTTAATTTCTACAAATAACGATCGTTGGTATGAGTGACTGCTGGTTTAAATCAAACGTTGTACGTTATTCCCTATCTCCATTGTGAACTACTTGCACATTGAACATATTGGCTGTCACCATGACAGTGGCGTTTTCCTCAGATGTTTCCACCACACTTGAAATCCACCACTCGGATCTGTCGTCTCTCGTTTCATTCAAAATTGCAAATGGCGTAGACGGGAGAACTGTGTCAAACGGCGACGACCTACAGATTTTCTCAATATTTTCCTGGATTTAACCAATTTTCGGGATTAAAAATTAATAAAGAGCAAAGTAAATCTTCCATTCGTTCCCAACATATCACCAAGTCGTGCGCACAGCGTCCGGAAGATGAAAATCGCAAGAAAGACGAAATTCAGTGCAGTGAAATTATGTGATTGTCTGTTCTGTGTTGTCAGGTGTTACTGAGGATCAAAGTTCCCAACCCTTTCGCACAGGAATCTCCTCCATCTGAGGAATTGGTTGCAGCAGTCTGTAGCGAGTCAGTGAAGTGCTCCCGTTTAGTCTTGTTGTAGTTTGTGGCGATTGTTTAGTGCTCGCAGCAAAGTTGTGTGTCGGTGACAAGTGTTTGGTGTCGCGACACAACGTCGGTGTTTTGTATTGTTCAGTGAGTGCTCGGTCGCGAATTGGGGCCTCAGCCATCGCAGGCTCGAGTCACCGCCGACAGTGGAGCTGGCGTTTCAGCTGAAAGTCTGTTAGTTTGGCGGCGACTTAACCGAAAAACTGGCGAGGATGGCGCACGGATCAAGCCTCCTCAGCTCGGATATCTCGCGGCGGAATCCGCAGGACGAGTATGAGCTGATCCAGAAGATCGGCTCGGGCACGTACGGCGATGTTTACAAGGTAAGTTGGCTTTCAGGCGTGTGACACTGTTCCGTTCTGCAAACGTCCTTGTCAGATGGGCGTAGCGACCAGCTGCCAAATCCTTGACAAAGTGCGCAACACCTGCATCCCGCATCCCTCCCGACGACAACCGTGTCGAGCCAACCCCTATTTGACGGCCAGGAACTCGATTCAAGGTTACCAGCGCTAAGTGCAAGTCGAGAGCTGAAAAGATGCATGCCGTCCCGCCGTCATTGCTTGCATCCCAATCGCAGCAGTTTCATAATTTCTCTCTGCGAACGGCTGTTGGGGCTGTTGACGAGTGAAATGCATTTGCTTCAAGCATAACTCGAGGCAGCGCCACATGCTTCGCTCATATGTGCCCTAATTAGCCCAATGAGGCGGCAACAATTCGAACTTTAGGCACTGCTTCCGATTGCATTCCATGCTCGTACTGTGACCTGATTACGCGGGGTTCGTTCGCATTAATTGCTTCACGCCGCGGCATGTCGAATTCTGCTCCCATCGACTTCAGAGTCAGGTGCTCACCTCTGCAGCCACTTCACTGAAAAGAGGACAAAGCAGTTGCGCCACTATGAGAAGAACTTGAAGGTAAAACCGATGTCGACTGTTTCCTCGACTTGTTCTTGCTGGTATTCCACTCTCCAGCAAATCGCGCCCACAACTTCTTCGCCGAGCACCAGCAGTAGCCTCCCAGCCCGTCCGTCATGCCGTGAACGATGGTTAGGAATTATGTTTGCTTTCCATCTTCACGTTGGTTGAGTGTTGTATCGATGTCGGACGACGCTACTTATTCTCGGGCGGGCAGATTGTCTTGTCTTGTCTTGCGAGACTTCATAGGCATTTACTTGTGTGGCTGTGCCAACCGCTGGCGGTAATCATGACGGCAACAGCGAGCTCCAAGACAATGCAGAGATATTGAAGATGATGATGACTACGACCTTGGTTGGAATCAAATGTGCGGAACTTGAGGCTGTTAACCTGCACTGTCCACAAATTAAAGTGGTTCGCGCTGGAAGAGATTCACGATGGTCCCATCGAGATTTGCTTGTTGTTCCGTTAGATACGACAGAGTCGTTTCGTTTTATTGTTGAATCCGTTCTATTTCCTGCATCCTCCTCATATTCACCTCCCTAGGAATCAAGTGAATACGCATTTAATTTACATTACCCAGAAAATTTTTCCCACATTCACATGAAACATTTATCAAATGCACGTTTGACAACAAAAATACATCCCCAATTAGCTTGGACCACTTTCCATGTTAAGGTAAAATCAATTGGACAAGTCTTCCTTCCACTTTGTCCCACGTACAGTTGTGTATAATTGTAGCCCTGATTGCTGAACAGTGGTTAATTTAGGACTTGCCTTCCACGCAGCATGTTCAGGGCTAAGGCTGGACTATTGGCAGACTTGGAGGTTTCAAAGTGCTCCCTGGATCTCAGCAAATCTATAAACAAGTGTTCTCAGCGGAAGAACCAAGGCCCCGCGCGATTCTGGTCCAACCATCATCCTGTGTTTGTGTTGCCCCGACAAACTTAGTCGCAGGCTCCAAATTTTCGGATGAAGAATATTCATTAGATTCATTACCTACGTTCTACCTACCACATATTTCAATTTGCTTTGCATGAAAACTCGTGGATAAAGGATATACCAGCTCAAATGGAGGTATATCGGACACTTCCAATCAGCAGCGACTTAGAGCTGCCTGAACTGGCGAAGACGAAATCCAATAATACGAACTGTAGGGCGGGTGATCCAAAAAATCGTATTCCACCTTATGCAGTATAGCCAAAGCATCGCGTCACTAGTAAACAGACGCGTTATCGTATAGAAGGAGGATGCCTTTTGGCTATCTTTCCCCTCCTTTTTTATACAAACTTTTCTACGATTAAAGCGTAGTATTCACCAGTAATCTTTGTAATCTGTCAACAAGATCCCTTCTGATTCCCAAAAGACTTTCGCCATGAGTTTACCTGTCAAAGTGTCACCTTAACCTTCTACCTATCTGACGTTTGCATCGTTGCAAACGCAACAGTCTCAATTCTTAAGTTTTTTATATTTTTCGATGATTTTACTAAAATAAAAACTAGTAGAGCACGCTCGGAGTCAAAATTACGAAAAAATTACAAACATTTCATTAATATCATCTTAAAAATATTGACAAAGTGGAAAAAATCGAGACCGTCGCGTTGGTAGCGCTGCAAATTTTAGAAACTCACATAAGAGACCCCAAGAATATGTTGAAACTATTTATTACAGTTGGAACTGGAGCGTACGAGTCTTTGGGTAAACAGCTCATGTTTTAATGTACGTTTGGTATTTCAAGTTGACACTAGATGACGCATTATGAGGTGTCTGAAGTTTGCATCGTTGCAAATGCAACGCTGTCAAATTTTTCCACTATTTCTTTTTCATAGATGATGAAACTGAAATGAAAACCTATAAGATTGCAAAATATTCAACTATGCGAATAAAATTGACTAAATTTTAGCTTCAAATTATCCGAAGAACAGTCAAAAACTAAAAAAAAATAGAGACCGCTGCATTTCGCAGCGCACTGGCTTTCAAATTTTACCCTAAACTTCATGAGGTGTCTGAAGCTTGCATCGTTTCATACGCAACGCTATAAAATTTTTCTACCATATCTTTTGACTGACTTTAGTAGTTCCAATAATTCTTCAAGTAAATACTAAAAAGATGGACTGCAAAATTTCGGGACAGTCTTCTCCAGAATCCTCTAGAAGTGCGTCGAATCGCTTCAAGGAATTCTGAGGGGAATTAATTCACCACCCTAATCAAAAAGTTTCCGGAATTTATTCAGGAAATTAAAAAATGCAAGATTATGCATCAAAATCGATATTGTCCCCTTCAAAGTAATTCCCATCAACTGCAACGCACTTATGCCAGCGCTTGATACAATCCTTAAACCAATTTTTATTTTCGGTTTGCAGTATGGCCATCAGAGCCATCTTCGAATTATCAATAATCTCATCCCGGTCTAGGGATGACGGTCTCAGCGTATTAGTCTAGGGCAGCATGAGTGGTGTCGCAGATGGTGGAGTTTTCCATTTTGTTAAGAACGCCTCTATAATGATACTGAAAAATAAGTCCAAGTACCTATAACGTCTTCACTCAAGACAATGATCCCAAATAAAGGGCATAGAATACTGGCTACTTTATAATACACCGGATGAGGTTGAGACTTTGTCGGACACATTATTTCTTTTGTTGAAGGGAGTGAAGGCTGTTTACGTCCAAAGTATGGGACTCCACTTAAAACCGCCCCTAGCAACTTGCGAACCTACCCTGTAACCTTTTCACACATTACATCGGGCTATGCCTCGTGTTCCTACGCTTTCAGATTACGGAAATCTCCTCTGTAACGGGAAGGAAGTACTAGAAAAGAAAAGAAAAGGTCCCTCCATATCCAACGGTTCCCAGCGCTCGCGGTACATATTCGTAATAAATCAAGGCAGTCATAATATTCGAAATATAACAGATTTGAAAGCAGCTTGAGCTACTGAATGAAGACAATTTTCCACCTTCTTTATCAACCAGAATCAAAAATACCGGATGTGTCACCTAATGGGAAGGTTTGGTGACATTTCCGATGTGACAGAAAGTTAGTTATGTAGTTGACATTTATGAAATGGGTCATTTATCGCTTGAAAATGTCAGGTAATACTAAAAACGTATTTCCAAGGTGGCAAGCTTTCATCAATAACTGTAATAGATATTCACGAATAAAATTCGACAAAGAAGGAGGAGCGAGTTCGTTCAAGTAGATCCATGTTAGTTAAAACAACCAGTATACGTATTCGTTCAGTGCGCTAAACCGAAAACGTCGCTGCTGATGCTCAGAGTGTACGTGAATAACCATGAACATCAACCCGTCATCGTTCTCAGGATTGGAACATTTCACGTACTTTTTTGAGATCTCTTGTTTGAGGTATCATGTCTCGATTTCTTTGGATTTCGTACAAAGTTCCGATTCAAAATCCGATGCATTTTTGGTTTGAAGGGTCGAAGACCGCTTTATCAATGATAAGCATTTTTACCGAAAAGTCGTCTTCAGATAAATCTCATTCAGGTGTGTGAAGTTTGCATCGGTGCAAATGCAATGGTCTATCATTTGTTCACATTTTTTATTTTCTTTTGAATGATTTGACTGAAATTTTTGTAATTTATGCTTGGTAACTTGAATTATTTGCAACGAAATAAGTTTTGGTTGCAGTTCAATCATCGCCGGAAGTCAAAAAGTGTCAAATATGGAGATCGTTGAATTTGCAACGATGAACATCAGACACCTGCTCATTCCTACTTTGGAGGCTACGTCAATACGCAAAATTGCCGTATTTGAGGATTGAAAAATCTATACGTCATCGTGGAGAAACAAATGCATCCACAATGAGTGACTTTCTTCTAAAATAAGCAAAAAAACGCAGTTAAAGTGAATGGTGATCGCTACCGCAGCATGCTAAGCGATTTTTTCCCCTTAAAATTAAAGAGGATGACAAAGACGCCATTTAGTTTCAACATGACAGCGCAACTCTTTTCGAAAGTCAAATAATCAGCCGAAATGTCAATTGACCACCCCGAAGCTGCCATTTGACTCCGTCGGACTTTTTTGTGGGGACCTGTTCAAAAAAAATTGTTACGCTAACCAACCAGTGACAATTGACGACTTGAAACATAAAATCAACGTTACTATTGAAGGAATAGAGACCCAACGAATCGAAAATGTACTGAAAAATTCGACTGTTCCAATGGGATATTGTAGTTTTACAATATCCCATTTGGCGTTTATTACTCATTTCTTTGATAAACTTTATAGCCGATTCAAACACCAATTCTTAAATGACCCATCCTGTATAACCAAAAACAAAGTCCCCCTTGTTGACCAAGTAGAAAATCAGAAAAAAATTATCTTTTAGTGCTAATAGCTTTGATTATGTAGTAGTGAGTTTATAAAATAAGCTGGTGAGCTAATACTTATTGGAGCCACTGTAAATGTCAAAATTTTTTTGAATCGAGTAAATACATAAAAGATATCTTTACTGCATGAAAGACAAATTGTCAGGCATGTATGTTAGGTGGAAATCTAGTTCTTTCAATGCAATTAGAATAAGAAATTTCGTAATTCAATATAGTGACAATAATAATTTTCTTCTTTTCGTAAGTCTGTCTATGTTAATATCTATAACAAATTAGCTACAATCCAACGGAAATTCAACTGTTGGCTAATACTGTCAAATCACTGCTGCTTGAAATTCGGGCTACGCAAAGTAAGGTGTGCCGGAAACAAACCTTTCCCAATTACCATGAATCCGTGTTTCGAAAAAAGGGGAAAATCCCCAATAAAAACTTTTTGTTGTCTTCATTTCCTTGTTTGATTTCCCCAGAATGATATCCATCAGCTAATCCATCGACATTTATCAAACCTCACGTAACATCTATCCGTGTCGGTGAAAATATATTTTTCCTCAACAACATCCTGACCTGTTTCCACTAGGTATCGTACAAAGACCTCGTCGTGTTATAAAAAATTATTACAAAAGCTGCATTGTAAGTCGAGTCGGTACGAAACGTAGCCGGGAAAAAAGGATCACTAATTAGAACTTTAATAAATCATTGAAGACCAAAAGAGGTCATCGAGAGCAGGATAAGCGCTTGACAACAATCCTTTGTCGTCAAACAGTGTTCTTTGACCGTGCTATTCATAATTTTATATTACATCAAGAGTGACGTTGTAGCGAACAGGATATCTCTGCTCATATGTCTGGAGTAGTTATAGTGTGAGCAACAATAACTGAGCTTAAGTATCAATGACGCGCGAGCCTTTCAGGATAGACATTCTTCCACATAATACTGACACACGGCAACTAATACTCAGAGAGCTACAATTTAATCGAGACAAACTCAACATCAAGTTGTAATCACATGAAAGAACGAAATAATTTTCCTAGGAAGAAGAAGTGTCTTATGGTTTACAAGGCGTGATAGTGTACATTCAAACAACGACACTACCCGACATATCCTTTTAGTGTTCCGCTGCTTCCGGCCCTGTAAAATTCACCCGCTAAAACCTGGGAAAGAGTCAGGAAAGAGCTTTCAGCCACAAATACCACATGCATGGCCATTTATATTTATCATGCAGACTTTGCTAGCACAGGGACTATAGTACACTTTGGAGCCTTTAGGCGCTTGCTTTTTAAATTTCACTTTTTTATGAGCAATGTGCTCTGAAAGTCCTGCAATAGGCTGCACTGACGGGTCGGGAGAACCCAGTCTTCAACGTGGGGCCACCGGTCCGCCCCAACAGGCGCGCACGAATAACTTTCGAAATGTACTCCAAAAGCGGTGGTAGTCTAAGTAGCATTGGCTAATGTGGAGTGATATGTGGTAGTTGGCTGGAGGATCCTCGTCTTTCACTCACTGAATACCCACAGCGTGGTGATGCGCTCAACCATGCATGCATGCACATGTGACGAAGATGACTACTTGGCACTAGTATGGCAATTAATGATGTATGGTCTTTGGAGTAGTTGAAGTGCAGGCGAAACTTAAAAATAGTTGGGCGAAATATTGCAGACGTTACGTCTGAACTTATGTAGTTTTTATATGAATTCGTAAACAAATGGAAAGTTCAATGTTTTAAACTTATTTTTTAGCGTTTCCGGTTCTGGTCGATGAACATTCTTGCAAACATTCGAAATGCTTGAATTTTAGATGCAGAGATAAAAAAGATTCACGAGTTCGCCGAGGAAAAATCAGTTTTCATCCAGGAAAAAAAACCCAAATAAAACCGTAAACCTCTTGCGAATTTTCAGTCAATGACTTCCTTTTTATATTGTTTTGTTTTAATACGAGCTGGTTACCTTTTTTGGATTTAAATTTATTTTTTAAGTTAGTCATGTCGATTTGTCTGCTTAATTGAAAAAAAGTGACAACTGAATGCACGAAAATGCGTTCTATCATTATCTATATTACTAAATTCTATCCCTATCTACTATATTTTAACTTTCTAATGTACAAAGAAACATTGTAAGTATCTTCTCACTTCCCGAATTAGAACAATAATCACCTCTCACAAAATTGTTCGAAACAACCCTCAAATGGTCCTCCCTAGTCCATACTTTAAGGTGTCTGCAGTTTGCATCGTTACAAAGGGTCTTCAATTTGTTCAATATTTGAATGCTTTTCAGATAATTTCACTTAAAATTTTGGAACGTTTCATTCGCATTTTTGATTTTTTTACAGTCTACTAGGTTTTAATTACAATTCAATCATCTACAAAAACAAATTGTCAAAAATTATGACAGCGCTGCAATTGCAACGATACAAACTTCACACATCTATCCTTTGAAAGCTTTCCTTCTATAAGCCGTCTAAAGTTTGTATCATTGACTCGTTTGAGTCTCGAGTTCGTTTTTACTTTTTGACGAATATCGTTGATTGGATTTACTCGAAAAAACGGGAGAATGCAGAAAAATCATAGTTCCAAACAGTTAAATTCACAAAATTTTAGTACAATCAAGCAAAAAAAGTGAAGTAACTCAAGCAGTTGCGTCTGCTACGTTTCAAACTTCAAATACCAGGTGTATGCATACGTTTTTTTTTGGGTTTCGTTAAATAAAAAATACGTACTTTCCTAGGGAAATTTGTTTTTATCCAAAATATTGGCAAACGGCTTTCATATATTTCGCCCATATATGAAGTAATTTAACAATACCATGCCAGAAAACTTGTCAGGTGGCGAAAAGGCTGGGGAGTTCGGCGGGTGCAGAACGATGTCCCATCCAAACGATTTCACTGTGTCTATCACTGGTTTCGCTGTGTGTGGAACAAAATCACTTTGTCATGTCTGCTGGCCCATTCCGGTCGTTTTTTTGAATAATGGTTTTAATGGTAAAACGGTTTAAATTTATCATTTATTGACGATACCGCTGTGGATTCACGGTTTCGCCGGGCTCCAAGATTTCATAACACACAAAACCAATTTGATCCCATCAGACACAGAGCATTGTCTTCTCGCCGAAGCGAA
Organism: Stratiomys singularior; assembly: GCA_954870665.1. Taxonomy (NCBI): domain Eukaryota; kingdom Metazoa; phylum Arthropoda; class Insecta; order Diptera; family Stratiomyidae; genus Stratiomys; species Stratiomys singularior. The sequence continues at coordinate 26,489,880 of OX940881.1, read as the reverse complement.
TTGGCCTAGATGTTGAAAGACGTTGGAAGCCACGATTTATCCGGTTTCGGGTTTTCAAAATAAATCCCTTTTCCTTCACCCCATTACAATTCGATGCAGAAATGATTTCCTTTCATGACGCCGAAGCAGTATTTCGCAATTGACTTTGAGATTTTTCATTTGACGTTCTTCAGATCGTGTGCGATCCATCCACTGAGTTAATTGAAATCACCCGTTGCTCGTAAACGTCAGCTGATTGTTTTCTGTGACACATTAAATGCTTCTGCTAATTGCCGTTGAGTTTATGTTAAATCACCATACAATAGCTCCTGCCAGTTCTCCTCTTCGCATTTTTGCAGTCTAACAGAGCGCTCACTGTCTTTCACATTGAAAGTATGACTTAAATTGTCGAAAGTATGTCTCACATGCCCCAATTTCTAGAGCGTGTCCACCATATGTTTTTATAAGCAAACGATGACTTTCAACAGTCTTTTTCTTTTGGTTAAACAAAAAAGACGATGCGTGCCGCAAATGCTCTTTTTCAAGCACAAAAAACGACACGATTGAACCGAGCACGCTAAGTTTGCACGAGCACGCTGCGTGTTTGTAGCTGAATGTCAGACGATGAAAATGGCGATTTTGTCAAATTAATATGCTGCGTATTGATGCTGGCGCCATCTCTTAATAAAATCGGAAAAATTTATACATACACCTGATACCTCGTTCCATGAGTCCTTGCAAGAAAGAATTTAGCATTTATTATTAGCGACCATTTGTTTCTGGTGACTTTTTATTATATATAAACTTATATAAAGCTTATTAACAATTTCAACGATGCATACTTCAAATAGTTCTATCGTTTACCTATTTTTAAGCAGGACCTTAACATTCACAAGAAGTATAACATTCTGACTCCACAATTTTTTCTCTAAAATTTCTAGAATTCTGGCCTAAGCATGGCTAAACTGAGTAAAATGTCTTCTAGTGTCTGAATTTTGGATGGCAACAAACGCATCGTGATAAGAATTGATAAAATGATTTATTATCTGATTCAGTTTTGTTTTGTCCAACTGAAATTTTCATTTCAGCAGTGCAGTTTTCCAGCAAAAGTTTTTTTTATCTAAGGACTGCATGCAGTCTATCAAAATAATGACAATAAAAACAGAAGAGCATTTATCAATGTCAAAATAGAGACTTCAATTTTCGTTGCACCATATTTTTCGGCTCAGGGTTGATTGTGGTCAATTATTCAGAACTTGAATACAAGCATGAATACCGCATAAATTTCGAGACATTCAGAATAAGTGTCTACACATAGAATAGACATTAAAACTCGTCGAGCGAATGTACAAAATAAACAAGGACATAATCAATTTCAATGAGATAAGATAAACGACAAAATGACGTTCATTGCTTAAAAGCCTGTAAAGATACCACTCTGCAATTCTTATCAGTAAATGCAATCGAGCGAATCGACATTGCAGATAAATTCGCTTAAAATTGTTTCTTTCATTTTTCATTTTGGTTTGTGTTGATATTTGCCTGTGACTCAGTGGTAGACATGAGTGTGCATAAGAGATCTGAAGATGGATTGCAAGAGAAAATGAAATATTTCAAAGTCTGTTTATTTTAGAAAAACATGAAAGATAGCTAGCGAAAACAAAAATTATCTTTCACCGATGACTATTAATATCTCTAAGATTGGACAATCATATTCTTTGTCATGTTTCAACTTTTATTTCCACGTAATAATAATCCAATTGTTTAGTGATCGATCAAGTTTATTAGTTTACTTGATACTTGGAATCTTGAAAAAAGGCTACGAAATTAAAATCACCTTTGGAACTCATAAAATAAAAATCTTCCTTCTATCGTCACTTTTCTAGTGGTTTTTCATAAGAAAAATCCCATTCTATTTCGCAGGATAACCCTCGTAACAGACCAATATGAACATTATTTTTGATTCCCATCCCTCTCGTTCAATAAAAATTTGTTTTACATGTTTCTAATTCACATACTTCACTTTTTTGGGTCACACAATCGTCCAAACTAATGACATTTAATCTGCCAGCAAAATGATGAAAAAATATTTGCCACTGGTCAATTGTCCACTTTATCATGGTATCATGTGTGGAAACATGTGCTATAATCACGTGTCAATCGGAATGGTGAAGGGATGTGTCAATGTTCTGCGAAGCCTGTTAGGTGTCCAACGATGCCAATTTTTTTTTCATATTCACATGTCTATATCTCTTATCTTTTTGCACAAATAAACTCATGACTATTTCCTTGTAATTTCACTGGAAAAAGTAGAATGTGTGCCCAGTGTTAGATTAGATAAAATTGAGGTTGATTCCATGGAATATCACCTCTACGTTTCCCGGGGGAAAGGATGATGACCTGTGATGACTTTTTGGAATATTATGAGTTAATTTTTTTTTGTGAAAATTCAATTAACATTTGTATACGTTCAGGAAAAAGAGCAGTAAAATCGTAACATAAAAATAATTAATGAACAATTTAGATTTAGAGATGGCCCTACAATAGACAATAGGCACCTGCGCTTTGCATATTTTCCATAGTCAGGGATTTGATTTTGCTTGAATTTCGAGGTTTGTGGACAATTTGGAATAATTGTTCTCAATTGCTCAAATTATTTGATGAGGATTACTATTAGACTAAAATAAAATATTAGAATACGACAAAGCCAGATATTTTATCATTTTCAGTGATTGCGAACCTTTTTAAGCTGCAAGAATAAAATTACTCGATAATAAGCAACGACCATAGAGATTTCAACTCAAAATTATTCCTCTTGGCTTTCCGAACAGATATCATATTCAAAATAACGCAAAAAATATTGGAAGAAATTCAAATTAATAAATGCGCGATTACTAGGAGTCCTCAATATCCTCCAAAAGTTACGCATTCCATTCGGATTTTACTTGCCAGCTTAAACGATTTATTATACGTTTGTAATATACGTCCTTTAAAGATTTGCCAAATTTCCCTAATACCAAATTTTATTTCGAAAAAATTCTCTCAAAAAATAATGAGTTTGACCCATAGCTTTCCTTCTATTTTCTCGTTTAAATTTTAAATAAAACTTAATTTTTGGTATGATATCTATTCTGTTATATAAGAATCCTTGTTCCTGTTTTTGCATTTCGCGCTAAGCTTCATCAAGTTTTTGTGCCAAAATTTTTGTGTATCGGACTGGAAATAATCCAGGTGTCAGAATTTTGCAAACCCAATAGACTATTTTATTCACTCTTTGATCGTTATTGATAATTGACAATGATGAAAATTTAGTCGAGCTCTAAAAAATTTATACTTTGATAAGAACTTGCAAATCTTTGGGCCTAATTATCCAAAATAAAAACAATTCATAAAAACAGTGCAACATAATCGCGATCATTGATCGCGATCAACGATCCATACTTCCGAAACCTAATAATCCTAAGATCAAAATTTGTCACTGTTTGTTTTGACCAGATGATTATACTAAAGGGAAAATTATGAGAGTGCTAAAAATTCAAAAGTGCGAATAAAAGTTACTAGAATTTTAAGAATAACTATCCGAAATACATTCAAAAGATGAACAACTTGGAGGCTGTCGCGTTTGGAACGATGCAAACTTGAGACACCTTATAATTCTGGAGTCGTCTTTTATTTTGCTGATAAACTTAAAGCGCTAAAATCAACAAGAATTTTTAAAGGACAGAACGAAGTAATAATCCGATGGAGCGATGTCTGCTGATGCGGTAGACCATCCTCTGAACTGTAAGAAATTTTCTCAAACCCTGAACGCAGTATCAGATCGTGCATTGTATCATCAAAAACCACGCCCAGGTTCCTCATTCACTATGGCAGTTTTCCGTGATGACAGCTATCAATAGGACTAGTTTATAATATGTCGAAGCTGCATTGTTTTTCTTGACGACGGAGCTTGTATCTCTATTGAGCTCTATTTGTACGCGGTGGATACCGAACATGCTGACAGAAATTCGTAGCCAAAAAAACGTCATTCTATCCGATCCAGCTGTTTCTGCAACAATTTTCAGGAAACAGATAGAGATCTTGACTTCATTGCTCCGGTCAATGAAATTCGAGCATATTTTTTGACTTGATTTGACATTTGACAAAAGTCGTCTTTTTTGGTAGGGAATTGAAGATTATTCAAGACCTGAGAGAAAGGCTCTCAGTGGCATAAACCCTACTGGACTACCAACTACACACCAACTGAACTGTCAACTGTCAACAGAAGTACCTACCCTTAAACCGTTTGTCATCTTATTTCCGGGTATTCTACATCTAACGTCGCCTAATGGTTAGGGTTTTGACCTCCTTAAATGTGAGCAAATAAATAAAAGCTTCCTTTTAATTTTGTGTTTTATTTACTTTCTCGAAACCGGTTTTCGACCGTAATCGTTCGGTCTTCTTCAGCGACCGAAGAAGAAGCGAAGAAGACCGAACGATTACGGTCGAAAACCGGTTTCGAGAAAGAAAATAAAACACAAAATTAAAAGGAAGCTTTTATTTATTTGCTCACGTGGAGTATTTTGTGAAGAAAAAGGAGGAAAAATGAATTCGATTACAAATACTCCTTTAATGGTTGGAAACAAGGAAAATGATTGCTAGAAAAAATCCCCCGAAAAAAAATCCGAAACCCGAAAAATATTCCTTTCTTAGTTGTAATGATGGCCCGAGTATAATCTACGACCTCGTTCCATTTGTCATCTGATTTCTTCGATAATGCTATTCGGAGCGAGCTTTCTCACTTTTTTGACATTTCGACGAATGATTATTTCAACGAGCCCATATGAAACTGTCTTCGCCCGCAGCTCGGAACTGTCAGATACAGTATGCAGTTGAGGTTTCCGTGCTGCGAGGAAGAAGTAAGTTGTTCGAGTAAGAAATTGGAAGTAATAGATTCATCAAGGTACCATGCTGACTAATTTTTGATCTCGATCCCTTACTAATCGCTAGCGCAGGTCTTGGGGTTTGAACACCGATATGAGCTTTTCTGTTTGGATATGTGTCATTGCAGCGCTACTTCGGCTTTAACTAACGTTACTTTGAAGATCCAATATTTTCTTGGTTCTGGAATACGTTTCAGATCCTCATGTGTGCTAAGGTATTTGAAACAACGGAGAGCAAATGTTTTGCGCCGTAGTCTGCAGACCACGAAACCTATTTTTATTTGCCGGAATATGTTTCAGGTCATCAGGCCAATGATCAACGTTATGTTGGAGAATGCACTTCCGTGCATTCTATTCTTTTATGTCCTGCGTTGCCGCTCTTATAACACAAGGAGCTCCTATCAGGCCTTTTGCACTGTTCTGCACCATAGCCTGCAGACCACCACCACCAATCCTTTTTTATTTTACCCATGTTGAGTAGTTTTTCGTTTTTTTTTTCAATTAAATATAGTCATTCGCTGTCCTATATTATTTTCAGAAGTTAGCCTTATTCTGATCCCGCTTAACTCAGGGAAAAAAAATTTGAAGCACTCTTCTACCTCGTGTCTGTACCGCAATGAATGTCCCTAAATTCAAAGGTGGCCATTGGTTTAAGTGACGCCACCGTTGCTTTTTCCCAAGTCTTTTTAACAGCATCACGGAATGATTCGTTATGTTAGATCTAAACTCTACAAGGAGGCAACCGCATCGAATTGGCCGAACTATTCTAATGGCAGTTTGAGAGCGTTGTTGTTTCTTGTTTGGAGTTTCTCTGTCTAAGGACCCAGGAAGAATTTCCAGGACCTTTGTGGACGATTTTCAGGTGGCTTTGGTTGGAATCTGTCATTCGACAATGCATGCTAACTTCTATGTGTGGAAGACACTTGAATTTCACTTGCCAAACTGCCGTTTTCTGCTGTGCCAAAATACCTTCAGTATCTCTAGTTAGTCAAGGAATATTCCCTGTTTGTGTTGCCTCGTCGGCTTGTCGTAAGGATTTTGTTTCTTCTTCGTAGCTTTTGGTTTTGTTGTGGGTAATTTAGTTTTACAGGTTTATTATCCAAGAGTCATTGCAGGGTGCTAGAGGAGGTACCCAAGGACCTGCAAGTCCTTGGGTACGTCGGAAAGGCACTTCTTGAAGAGGGCTTATTCATGAAGTTTTAATTGAGGAATTGAAATTGAAAGAGAGGTAAATTAACATATTCTTTGCTGCAAACGAGTAAACTCATCATATTCCTTTTTATACTGAAACGCGGGACTCGAGTTTACTCTTTTGTTCCGCGGAACGATGAAGCACAGGAAACTCATAGAAAAGGCCTCTGAAAGGGCGTGATCTATTGTCAGAGGAGCCTGAAAAGTCTAACTTTTCAAAAAAAGCCCCACTCTACACAGCGATTTGGCGGGATAATGCCCATCAAAATAGTGTAGTTGTTTTGTGTAGTAGTTTTGTCAAAAAATCTCCACATAATGACCAATAATAGGGTATTCAAAATCGTTGTAAATATACAATGGATATTGGTTGTATGAATGGTCGTTGCATGTGTAAAGGGCCCTGTTAAACGGAAAATTTCCCCGCTATTTCTTGTATAAGCCACCAGTAGGACTTTTACCAAAAGTGGTAAATGTTTGACACTCTAGTGAGAAAACAGAGCACGATTTGCAAGAATATGTCAACTGTTGGAAAATTCAAGCCTCTCGAACTGACAGTCCAGAATAAGGGCAAGTCAAATGGATCATAACTACTCTGCGCATTGGAAAACTTTCAAAAATATGCAAGATATCTAGCACCTAGATTTTCATTATTAACCTAAAGAAGACAAGTAACATGAGGATGACTATAAAAGCAAGCACGTCGACCTGTGTTCCGCAAAAGTTGTAGCCCATAGTATATGAAGAAATGTCCTGAACGATGCAGTACATTTATGATTTATCCGCTTGCAGATTATACTTGCATGATTCTGCTTCTATTGCAATACGAGAGTCCTCAAAATTGCATTGTTGCAAAAAGCGTTCATATTACATTGAGTTGTTTCGCTACTTCTGTTGAATACTTATATTAGATACGAAGACAATGGATTGTCGTCTGGAAGATGCGAATGGAACTACAATAGAGAGGAATGAATAAGGAGTACATTGGCATCTCGGGAAATATCTTCATATTAAAACAGAACATTGTTAGAAGTATTTACATTAAATCTGCAGTATGGCATTTTGTCTAGACAATTTCGATTTAGTGGTTTATGAGTTCATGCGAATTCCAAACCATCTTCAATATCGAACATCATCATCATTTTTATTCCGTTTCATTATTTGTTTTTTTCCACGAAAATCTTTATCAAAGACTACCGAAAAAAGTATCTTTCCTAATAAACATAACAGCATTTGTTTAAATTAGCAAAAGAATCATTGCCAATTGCATAATCTCAATGGTGAACTTGAAATCTCGCAGCGATCCAACTATGCCAAAAGCCAACCAAGCGGGACTAGTAACAATAACACTTTACCGGCTTTTTGGCTGACGTTCATCCAGCAAGTTCACGTCTGAAATGTTATTGATTCCATTGCCCTCCTTCCCTCGAAATTGAAAAATAAAACCACAAAGCAGAACCTTGAACTTCATCAACCAGCGAACTAAAATTCAAGCTTGTTGCAGAGCAAGAAATTCACTGAATTGCCAATTTTATCATCAACGAAAAAAAAGCCAAACAATAAAAAAATTTGGAAAAAAAGCTTGCAGTAACCACAGCCAAAAATTATCATATTTTCCCCAAAAATTTGTTATGAGTTCCAACGCAGCATTAAATTTTTTGTCGCTGGAAGCTCTTGTTGGAGATGCCTTCAGAAAAACTTCAATGGGTTGAAGTACGTACAGAATGTACTCGAAATATTGTTTGCTGCCCTCCCAATCCAGTCCAATTTCAACAACAGGAATGTTGTTGATTGTACTGGTATGTGTAGATGAATGTACTATACTCCTTGTCTATAGGCGCCATGCTGCCCCGGATAAAATTAGAAACCACCCGCCAACAGAGGCGCTCTCTCCTTTTTTCTTTCATTTTTTATTGTTCCCGATAACGCGATAAGAATCTGTGGATGTAAGTAGTGTGGAAGCCAGAAAGGTCTTCAACTGTATCAAGAGTTATTAAGTGTAGGTAATGAAGAATGGGAAATAGTCGCAGCAGCAGCAGGAAGCCAAGAGCAAGCATAACAAAAACATATAGATTCCATTCATGTTGCCTTTGGTATTCTGATGACGACGATGATGACAATGCCAGAGATTCCTCAGGGGATGTTTCTCTGTTTTTCAATTAAAACAAATTGCTGGCAGTGCGATAATAGTTTAAATGGTTTGATGGTCTCTTAAGGTCAGCTGGAGAAATTGATTAATCTGATCGTTGAACATCATTGAGAAATGAATCGTTGTTCAGAAAATCTTTCGGTGTTTCAGGTTGCGTTCGAATTCCATAATTATTTTCTTCGTTTGAAATACTTTTGGGAACAGGAATAAGTTTCAGTTTGGCTTCGTGTGGCCTTTCATTGTCATGCAGAAAAATCAGTTTTTCATGTCTGTCATTCTATTCTGGCCGTTTTTCCTGCCGAGCTCGATTCAGCCGGATGAGTTGCCGTCGGTACACATCCCCAGTAGTTATTTTACGTCATTACGTCATCAAACGTCGTTCGATGTCCCTCTCTTTCAGTTGATGCGGCACCCAAGACCTATCTTATTGGAGCATTTCCATGGAGTGTAAGCGCTTACCGACGGTACATCTATCAACATTTAATCCCTGCGAAGAATTGTCGTCTCGGTTTCCTTGGCTTCCACTTGAACCTTCGTCCAGCAATTCCAGTAGTTGTGAATCTTCAAAATTTGTCGGTGCCCCTTCACAATCTTTATCAGTCACGTCAAAATCCCTATTTTATAATGCCGAAACCATTCAGCAAGTCGTCCCAGATGAAGCATGATCACCGTAAACATCGAGCATTGTACGATAAGTTTCCGCAGCACTTTTCTTGAGAATGAAATAATGAACTAAGACTTCACGCGAATGCAGCTTTTCCGGTACGAAAGTCAAAATTTTCAACACGAGAAAAAAAACGGTGTTCACGCTTTGAAGGAATGTCGACTACTGCCTTCGAGAACCTAAGCGTGTAACTTCAAATTCCAAGAACACTACCACAACAGACATTAAAATCGTATCTGTAAGGACATCTGTTTACCGACGGCGCAAACTTATTCCCAATAAAATAAATTAATAAAAAATGAAATATGTTCAAAACAAACCTTATACAAGCTACCAAGCAATCTAAAAATTTCAAATCTCTCTGAATTTGATTTTTCCAGCGATTTCCCAACGAAATTTTACAATTCCGGGAAGCGCTCATAACACTCGATAAAAATATATTACCTACGGCAACCCCAGTTACATTAAGGTGACTCAGGGATTTCAAATATTCGAAAAAGTGATAATTTCATCAATAATCAAGAAGAAGGAGATAATGATTCTGTCAAATTCTCTTAATAATATTAAAGAGCCTGAAATTTGAATCGTTACAAACGCAAAAATCTCCAATTTTTTCACTTTTTGAATGTTATTCTGGATAATCTGACTTTAAGTTTTGGAAAATTTTGTTTGCATTTTTGGGATCTTTTGCATTCTTCTTCTTTTGCATTTTTTGAACTTCTTGCAGAAGTTTCCATTTTAGTTTACTTACCTTATGGTAAATTGTGATGAAATTGTGATGAAAACTTGAACGTTTTAATATTATTATGACATTTTGACAGAATCCTCTCCGGTATTTCTATGCATGCAGTCCTTTTGACAGGTAAGAGCGAGCGGTTGCTCCGCCTTATGTTTGAACCCATTGTTCCCAGCAATGAAATAACATAAAAATTCCAATTCTGAATAAGACAAAAATCTCGGAGAAAACCGACGCTAAAAATGAAAACAAGTATGTAAAACGAATGGAGAAAAAGGATTCCTCGCTTAAGACTCCCTGTGTCTGGTGATAGGTCTTAAGCAAAAAGTGGCATTACGTCTTCATCACCATCGTTCCACAAACAAAACAAATCGCCCGAGACCAGATTTCCTTCTATCTATTAAGATAACCAAAAAATTATCAATTTTTTAAATTTTTTTTTGTTGGCGAAAACCGTTGATTTATTAAAGAAATCTTAAATTTTACAAGAAAGAAAGTCCATCATTTTCCATCATACTTTGCCTGTGTAACGGCAGTGGCTTAATAACCTTTTTTCGAAGTCCTTCAATAACTTCTCAATTGTTGGACGAAGATCCGAATCCACCATCGCTTTCAGAATGTTATCATCTAATTTTTGTGGTCGTCCTTTTCGTCTGGCTTCTTTGTGATTCCTTCTTCCATTATGAAACTTTTCAACCATCTATGGCTCTCGTTTAGTTTGAAAAAATCCCCGTAACTAACGGTAAAATTTTTTCCACTCCTTCGTTAGCTTTTTTTCCTTAATCAAACAAAAATAGCAAACAATGACGTGAGTGTACTTCTATTGGTAGCCGCGACATCTTTCCTCCATTGTGAAGATAAAATTGGTAACTGAAGAATAAAATATATAACCAAGCTTGAAGGTTATAATAAAATTTCTGTGTTTGCGGGATCACTTCTCGACACAAATCGACACTTTAAATGACGTGATCAAAGAAATGTTCATGCCTTTTTGGTCCACGAGGTGAAAGAATGTCAAGTACAGCTGAAAAATAACCATCACAAACATTCAAGCTCAAACGGCCGAAACGTCGTCGTTGAATTTAAAGCTCTCTGTCTTGCAAAGCTTACTTATTAAGCACAATAAGCAGATGAAAAATTTAATATGGGCGTCAGAAGCAACACTAACCCAAACTTGGGCCCACAAGAAGATTCGTTGCAAATCGCTGGTTTACCTGGTACGACGATTTAAAACGCGTTTAAGTGGGTCTCGCAATAATTACACCGCAGACGGATGGAGTTACGGCTAATGGGATACAGCGTGAAATGATGATCCAGTCCACCTGACTGGATCAAGAATGCAGGAAAAGGAAATAAAAAAAGTCATTGATTCACCGAAAAAAATCAACATCCGAAAAAGGCATTCGTTTGCCAGATAATGAAAACTTTAGATAAGATCAGAGTAATCTCGCACCTTACCTCTAAATAGGAGGTAATAAACAAAAGAGGTGCGTATAGTTTATCTGTCCACCGAAATAATTTTTCCAGACCGTCCCCTTTTTATTAATTTATATTATTCAAAATATTTTCCGCACTCTATACAGCGATTTGCAAAATATAAAAGCTTCCCGAATAAATGTTTTTCTGATCGGGATGTTCTTGAGGATTCTATTTGAGAAAAGCCAAAAATTTTGGCTTTTGAAAGCAAAATTTTCGATTTCATTTACGCACTCCCTCCCTCACTGTGGCACTAAGTTTTTGGGTTATATTTAAAATGCCTCGTACGTTATGCGACGTTTTTGTTCGTAAGGATATTTTTTCAAGGTTGAAACATCATCATCGGCGGTAGACAAATAAACATAGACTGTTATTTTCGCAGTCTGTTAATTTCTAAGTCCGCAATTTTGAAACCCAGAAGTGAAAGTATCTGAAAATTTCTGGAGTTTCTTGAAATCGGAAGTTTTTCTCTACTATAGACAAGTTAAAGGAAATTTTTTTATATTCTACAGTTTGACGTTGTAAGCAAGAAGAGTTGTCAGGGATAAAAATGTAAATTTTTACAAAAATTTTAGTTTTTTAATTTTTTGATCAGGGATTGTAGTCCTTTTAATTTCCTTTCCGAGATTTTTCATTGCTCTAGGATTCAAGGAATCCCTTCGAAGTAAGTTTTAATGGTTAAAATAGAGTGGTTTTAATGGATACTGCGACCTATGCAATGTTTATAACCCAGTTTTGGCTTCTTAATTTTCGAAATAAATTTGACCCTAGGAAAAGTTATCTTCTTCGGTTATATGTAATGTTTCCTATATACTTTTCCTTGAAGTTTGCCATCCTTAAAACTTAACATGAGACAGAGAATTTTTTTTTTTTTTGGATTTTGCTTTTCGATGTCGAGGACGCGTTTCGGCTGTACGCAGGCATCTTAAGCTCGTTCTGATGTCCTTGTCCCGGTGTGAATCTTTTTATAGATGCAAACTTTTACTGGAGGGATGGCCCAGGTTAATCAGACGTTAATAAGGGTTATTACATTTTGGTCTTTCCGGAGTTATGGGATTGTCGTTGTCGGGTTCGTCACGTTTCCATTTCTTGATAAGGATTGGATCGAGGACTGAAAATAATGTGTCGAAGTTGGTTATTTGTTCATTGATTATATTTCCGTGGGTTTTTTTTGCGTTTGTAAATTTCTAGTTTTTCTTACGTCTAGTCTAGGTCCTTTCTTTTGTTTGTATACCGAACTGTAGGTGTATTATGTAATTGATTACTACATCTTGAATTTTGAAAATGGTTCGAGGCAAACATTATTTTCGGGAATTGATTAAAAATTCATTACAAGAAGGAGAATTACATTACAAACACATAGAACGGAAAAATTGGACGCTCCAGCAAAATGATCGTCAACACTTACAAATGGGTAGAAAACCTGGAAAAGGGTTCGAAAAAGAATATAAAATTGAGCACCTAGTGAGAGCTGTCAAAAAGGAGGTGACTGAAGTTTACATCGTCGCAAATGCGAGGCTGTCAATTTTTGTTTTTAGTAAATTGGTACATTGAAACGATAATATGTTAGATTGCGAAAAAGACCAAAAATGCTAATAAAATTTAAGAAAAATTTAGTGTAAAATTATCCAAAAAGTGAAAAAATGGAGATCGTTGCGTTTGCAACAATCCAAACTTTGGACAACCCATCGATTAAAATGAAAGAAGAATTTATTTCTTAAGTAAACACTTCTACGATAAGAAAAAGATTTTGTGAAAAAGTTTTGTTCGATAGTTATTTGTCTAAAAAAGTTCCTTAATTGCAAATTCGACACCTTTAAAGTCTTTAAAATTTACGAGAGACGGTGAAAAGTAGCCTTTATTTAAATTGCGTAGTCTTCTGTAGGCTGATGAGCCTAAAGCAGTTTTATTTTGTAGTCCTGGTCGCAGACAGTACATTAGAAGACCGCCATGTACTTCTTTTAATCCTAAATGCACAATAAAGACTAAAGTATAGTGGTGCAAAGATTAATGTGTAGGGATGCTGTTCCATATGGAACTGGTCAAATATTTTGTATAAAAGAGGTTAAAGACAAAATGATAGTTTAGTTTATACACAAATTATGGAAAACATTATGCTTCTCTATACTGAGTTGACATGGATGTTAAAACAGGACAACGATCCAAAACATACCAGCAAGTTAGCTAAAGCATTGTTTTCTTCAAATGGGGTTCAATTTGTGGATAGGCCAGCCCAACCCCTGAATTGAATCCTGAATGACCTGACGATACGCCGCTGTTTCAGCAAGCAAAGGATTTGCCACTGCTATTTTTTACCCACAGATATATAGTTGAAATGGAAATAGTTTTAATGCAATATAATTTTTGAATGTTCAATGTGTAAATTGAAATATGAGGCAAGCAATGAGCAAGAATTAATTTGATGCATTAACGTAATGACTTCAACTTAATTCCTTTGACTTTCATCGTCTTTCAAACCCAATGTTATTATCGTGCTCAGTAAAGAATTTACAAGAAAAAATATTACAAAAATTCCACTACACCGTCAGTGTAATGAAGTTGAATCCCAGATGTGAGATACGACTGTGGACATCAACAGAAGCCAGGAAAAAAAAATATTCCCAAGCCAGTATCCCAACATATCACAACAAACAACAACAGAAATCGCTTGTGAGAACAGTAACAACACCCAAGCGATAACAAGGATTAGTAATGTATGCAAATGGTCCAAGTGATTTGCATATTTCAGTGCGAAATCAAGAAAGTTGTAAGAAGGAAAAATGAAAGCAGAGCACAAATGAACGACTATTGGTCGTCTCCCAAAACAGAAATTGTCGACATCATAATGACCATATGCAAATAGTGGACATGTCCATCATTTCGCCAAGAAACATGAAATGTTATTAAACTTTAACCTGATGCGATGCCTTCGTCGGCGAATTAAGGCTTTTCGTAAGTTCTCAATGAAGCGATTCGCGAGCAAGAACCATTTTTGTGGCCAATCATGTTTTTTTTTTCTCGGACTAAGTTGGCGTGATCTCACGCTAATTTTGATTTGATTGTGTCATGTTAAAAGTATGCAAATTGCAAAAATACCCACTTTAAAGCTGGTTTGAGCGTGATGAAGAGCCATTTACTCACAAGATTCAGAACTAGGTCAAACATGGGCTACTTGCGAACTCAATCAGTTCCATTTCTTGTCCTGTAACTAGCCAAGGAAAATTTCCGTCCAGGCCAATTTTTAAATGTCTTTACATGGAACCATTTTTTCCGCGAGCTCTGTCGCCTATTGAAGCGAAAGTTGGTTTTAGCCACGCTTTTTCCCCGGAAAAGAAAATAAATCGAATTCGCAATTAGCACAACTCCTGCTGAAATTACAGTACCCGGATCTTATTCTAAATTTGTGCTCTGGCATTCGCTACTTTGCGGGGCTTCCTCATTATTACGTAGAGCAAGTGTACAAAACAATGCACACAATATCTCATCGAAATTATCGAGCGAAAATTCAGCCAAGATTTAATGTTATTAATAAAATTTAAGCACGCTGTTGCGACTCCACTTATTAAGATTGTTGGATAATGTCTTGGGATGCCAAGAAATTATCTAACCGCTGGACCAAGCAAGTGTGGCCAAGGGGAAAGTGTGTGTATGTAGAATGTAAATAATGCGAAAAGTTGCGGTTCGCTACGAGCTTCCTCACATCGAACACAACACAGCACAATGATTATGGCAGATTTTTTGCTTTGTTGCTTATTTGATATAACAAAATTGTCGCAAAAGTTAAATCAGTCACCGGGACGAACCAATGCATACGAGGAAGATTTATATGCAAGCGAAACCATGATAAAAATGAAATCGCACATTTAATATTAATTAAACGGGCAGGAATTATTTTTATATATTTTGTAGCTTCTCATTTATATTTTGAGCCATTGCAAAAACCAGGAAATTTCAAATTTTAGGTAAACCTTGTTTTTATAATCTTTTCACATCATTTCTAGTTAAATTTGGTGCTGTGAATAATTATAGATTCAAACACACTTTTCACATTTTTTCTAAAGCATTTCTAGAAAATGAACTTTTAATCTTGAACACGTGATTTGTGGAACCCGAAAATATTGTTTCCACTATCCATCTTTCTCGTTTTTTCATAATCACTAAAGTGAAAATTCCCGCTGTCAATCATTATCGAGTAACGACTACCAAGCGATAGCACTTAGAACAAACTCCCATTCTAAGCAGAACTTGTTAAAGATAGGAAATGGAAACAAGTATCCTAAGTTTGCATCGTTGTAAACGCAACGTTCCACAATTTTTTGAAATTTTTGAAAGGTTTTTTTGGATAATTTGACTGAGCATTTTTTTTGGTAAATTTCGCGCTATATTAGGTTTTCATTTCAGTTTTCATCAAATCCAAATAAAAAGGGAAAAAATTTCACAGCGTTTGAAGTCACGGTATCGAAAGTGCGAAGAGAAACGCATTGACGTTTTCTTAAATTTTGTATTCACGCACAATGACTCACATATTCCCTTTAACCGGGAAAACTATTCTCACATAAAATTGGGTTCAGAAAGTTTACCAATGCAATCTCTCTAATTACCTACGTTCTTGAAATTCAAAGCTCTCTTTCTTGCAAAGCTCACTTTATTTAAATTATTGAAAACAGATATTTCAAGTTTGCATCGTTTCAAACACAAGAGAATGTGAACAGGTTTCGAATGATATTTCGAATGCACTGAAATAAAAAAGCCAATTCATAAAAAGCTCCGTCAAAGCTTTTCCACATGTGAGAAAGTACAAAGTCGTTGTATTGCATTGATGCATACGACAAATATCTATTCTTCCCTACTTTAATAAAATTTCAATGATTGTCAATAAATTTATGTCTTTCAACATCAGCCAACTGCTTCTAAGCTTCATTTTAGATTTGGATAAAATTTCGTCATTATGGAAATAAAAGGTGGTCTCTATCGGTGAAGACAGTCAAAAATTCTTGAATATACCAAACTGGAGGATGCTATCACTACCACTGCGCTACACGTTTTCAAAGAAGGGCACACGAAACTAGGGTCGCAAATTTAGTGTTCGTCTCACGGTTTTTTCTGCAAAGTTTTTAAAAATTGACGGCCCAAAAAATAGTAGAAGTTAAAATTTAACAATAGTAAAATAGTTTAAAGACAAACTCTTTTCCACTTTCTTTTCCATGCTGAAAGGTTAATGAATACTTAATTTTGCTAATAATTTTACCGAAAAGATAAACTGATAAGATTCCAAACTCTCAAAATTGCGGAGAAATTTACCAAAATTTCAGTCGAACTATCCAAAAAATAAACATACAAAACGTAAGAAAATTCAAAATTTTTGCGTTCGTTACGATCCAAACTTCTGATACCTGGAAAATCCCAAGGAGAAATTTCCATTGAAATTAAGAGATCACAGATTGTAGTCAAAAACTGTTTGTCACTTGGAATAGAGAATTACAGAAAAGGAAGTTTTCTTTACAGGACGGCATGAAGCATTCCACTATTGTGAAATGTGCAATTTTACGAAAAATATCGAACACGTATGCTTCGTCATCACACATTGTTCAGTAGCGAAATATGTAACAGGACCTTAGCGTAATTAGAAAATGGGCTACATCCGCCAAAAGTTCAACTATCAAAAATGATTGCAGAAACCCAAATTGACGAAATGTCACATCGATGCTATCCTTGAATTTAAATTAAACGAAAATGTCACGCCAGAAGGAAACATTTCGGATCATGTCAGAAAAGTAACACAACCTCAATGGTCAGGTGGCTTTAACTACTCTTGGCACGATTTATAGAAGGAAAGAAATATCATGGCAAGAAGAACTGAGACAGGTCGAACAGTTATGATTATGAAAAAACGCTGTGAATACATTATCATCCAGCAAGGTATCTCTCCCATCAATACGCCAACATCCTCCAAAAGCTATTTTTAATATTATAGAATATAATTATTGCCACGACTATCATTGAGTCCCATTCTGAACCCCATAGCTAATTTGTGGGGAAATTTAGCGAGGAACGTCTACGATCAAGAAAAGCCATCCATTGAAAACGCTGCCATTTTTCTCTATCACTGTTTCATCCCCTCTTATTTTTTATAGACACATTATTAAGGTAAAAGTACAGCTATTTAAAATACGTTCCTGTTTTCATGAAACACCCTAAAATGCGTTTGGGTCTATAATTATTCACTGCATTTGTAAACAGAATCATTAATGGAAAAACTCCAAAACTAATCTGCTTTAGTTTTCTTCAGACTAAGTATCAGGGACCATTTTGTACGCTAGTTTTCATTTTCAGTACAAAATGAGCACTAGCGACAAATGCAACCTTGAATCAACAATGAATATACGAGGGCGCTCCGATAAATACTTAACCCACATAGAAAAACGAAAATTTTGGATAACTGGCGATTTTTTCTCAACACAGTCTCCTTTCCCTCATAGATACACTTGACTTAGTGATACACCAAGTTCTGTACCCCGTTTTAATAAAACGTTTTCTCGAGGTCGGCAAAGTAACCCTCCGTGGCGGCGTTGACTTTCATTCAACTCAAAAACCCGGCAAGTTTGAAAACAAAAAGAAGTCACATGGAACAAATTCTGTAGAATACGATGGGTAGCAATACGCAGCCCAATTAGACTAATAAGACGGTCGAGGTGGCAGAGCCCTTTATTCTTTGCCAAATGGCACAATTTTCCTGCATTTCGGTAAAAAAATGACCCAATAATTCAGTTCCCTTCCCCAGGTAGTCGATGCAGATCACACTTTCTGAATCCGAGAAAACGGTGGCCTTCAATGTTTTGGCCAATACGAAAATCTTGCTCTACGGAGCATGTTCCGCGAATGAACTCCATTGGTTTGACTGTTCCTTTGTCCCTATTGCGTATCAGTTGACTCATGTTATATCGACAGCCACGAAAGGCCGCAGAAACTCCTTTGACCAGTACTTTAACACAACTCTCAATTGATTTCACTGTGGAACTTACCCATCACGCCGACACCTTATGATATGTCACACGCGGTCTTTTGATATGTCTATTGTCTCAGCTTTATCGTATACCTTCAACTGGCGATCTTCCAATACAAGATCGTAAATTTTTGTCCCGTTATCTTTCGTGGTAACAGTTTTAAGAACACTTGGGCGTAGCTCATCAAAAACCCTCGTGCGACCACTTCGAAACTTGTTATACCAATTTTTTATAGTTGCCAATTTATGAGCACAGCGTCCATACATATTCAAACGCTCTTTGATGTGGCTGCGTGACTTTTCTTCCAAAAACAAGAATCGAATCACCGCCTGATATTGCTCTTTCTCCATTTTACTCAATTTTACTAAAATCCGCGTACACGCCCGCTTGCACAAACGGTCAAAACAAAACTACGAGTCCGACTCGACTGAAACTTTGACAGTAGCTGTCTACGAGAATATACTTCACGATGAGTGACTTCTAATACTCGTGAATCGAGAATCGATATACCGCCGGAAATGGTCGTTTAAATCGAACGGGTTTTAGGGCATGACTTAGATTTTATTTTAGGTTTCAATCAATTAAAAATGCCTTTTTATGCGCTCAATTTTGATTAGCATCCGGTAGTGTCAAATAGACTTTAGGGGGAAGGACGAGCACTGTAACATCTGGCTTGGTTAGGTAAAAGCTGCACGGCAACGACCTGGTGTAATGAAAGATTGACGAAAGACGACGCGTTGTTACAATGAAAAAACCATTTCCCCACCAGTAGCGGCCGATATTTAGCACCGCGTTTTCGGACCTTGTTCAAAAATGCACTGACAGTAACTTCAGTTTGTCAAGATTCTTTGTAAAAGATGCGTTTAGTCGGAAAAACACTACAGGACATTGATATTTGATTCGGACACTTGCGCTTTTTAGGGTGAGGTGACATGTTTCCTTACCACTTCAAATTGCGTCATGGTTCCGCTGTCATACTAATACAACGATGTTTCATCAGTAACAACAAAAAAGTCCTTGCCATTTGGAAACTAGAATAGCTGTTGATGTTCACAAACTCAAGTGCTTTGTGTCCGTTTTCGACGTCAACGATTTCTTTGAGCGTTTTTTATTTTCGACCTTTGAAGCCACGTATTCCTGTCGGTTTTGCGTTCAAGACGGAACTTCATCTCCGTATTCCTCCGTATGATAGTCCTGACTCACGGTAAAAGTCGCTTTGAGTTTCAAGCAGAAATTTTATCGAAGTGAAGGGGGGGGGGGGGGGGGGTGCTGTTCTATCGAGCGTGGCATTTTCACACCCAAAAGCGGAAGGTTGAAAAAAAATTTTGATCTTGGCTCTCCCTCCACTTTTTCTCAGACGCCTCAAAGGCTCGTCGCGACAAGTCAGTTGCTATCCGATCGAGCCTTGTTCTAGTACTTTTCCTCACGATCGAGGATATCCTTTAAATATGTTTTGTTGAAAATATCAATTTTACACACAACTGTATGCCCCACTGCGAACTACTATTGGAAAGCATTGCTCCCAAGTTATTTGCCAAACATACTATTTACTAAATTTGGCATATATGAAAATATTGAATTGCATCGTTTTATGCATCAACAACTAAGAAGATTAATAATTTATTTAACTATGTAATTGCAATTTTGGTTGCATGATCATTTCAGCGTGAATCCTCGATACATTATTTCCCGATCATTGCCCAGTGAAACTCAGTGTCTTAATAGCACACGATTAACTTTCTTATATGTTTATTCTTCGATTTTGCTGCTTTATATTTCATTCAAGGATTATTATGTACATGATGTTATTGAATAATTTAATGTTCGCCGTTTCGCATATACTCAACCAATAGCTTAATGAAATGTTTCTCAATCGTGCTGGTAAAAATTAGAGTGCAGTATTTTCTAATTGAACAAAATGTTTCAACAACAACTGAAAATCGTTAACAGACCCATCATAATGTGTAATTTCATCAACAGTGACCTCATCCTGTTACATCATCCGATTGAAAGATTTAATTGAGATAAGCTGTAACTTATCCATTTACTACGCATAAAATGATTCTTCATGTATTAACAATTGCATTCATTTAACAGTAGTTTCGCCGGCACATTTGAATTGATTAATACACACATGTGATGTGCAATTAACATCGACTTTGGACGTTTTTAGTGATTTTAATTAAAAATTGCTGTTTTTTTTAAATTTTCAAAAAGATTCTATTGTACAAAGGAGGGGTATTATGCTTCTTGTTTCACTAAGGAGAAATCGTTTTTTGGGTTCTATTTATTGCTTCATTTATGAACTAAGTCGTCATCAAGATCTCGATCAGAATCTCTCAACAACTCATTTCTACTACCAGTGGTCTTTTCAGGGCTGTCATTTAATATATGATCGGGTCTTTCAATATGTCATAACTTCTGCGCCATTTTTTAAAGTTGGGAAACAGATATCGGTAGCTGAGGACTAAAACTCATTAAGGGGAGGGGAAATGGTCAATTCTTGATTTTTTAACGATAATTTTCAGATTTTTTTACCAATACGATAAGGGCAAACTCATTTATTGAAATAATATATTAAAGAACGTTATTCAAAGTGTATTCAGTTATTTTTTTATCGAAGAGTATCCAATATTAAGCGTGTAACACCAAATCCAAGTAGACGTCAAAATAAAAAGTCAGAATCATCTGAAACAAAACAACCAAAAACATTTCGTTGGTTAATGAGTTGGTTGAGGTAATGCCGTTGAGTTTTTTCATTTGTTTTGATTATTTAATTGTTGCTGTCAGTTTGAAGTCAAAAAATACGAAAAAAAGGAATTTTTTTTGGAATTCTCGTTTTCAATAGGAAAAAAATCTATTTAAAAAATACGTAGTAAGGACCATGAGTTCATGGCATCATATAGTAAAAAGAGTGGGTTCGTGAAATTCTTGATGTAATCGGCAGTGACAAGTCTCATCAAGCTTTACCCAAAATTTCAACTTGCTGCGTTAATCCGTTTAATTGTCGTAGAGCTCAAACTATCACTAAGGCAAGTTGTTTTAAAAAATGTCTCAAATTGAGTTTGGCACTGTTATAAAGTTTTTGACTAAAGAAGAAATAACTCCGACACAAATCAAAGAAAGAATGAAGACTGTTTACGTTGACTTGTATCCATCATTTTCAACTATAAAAAATTGAGCTAAGTTGTTCGCTTGGGACGAGCGAACATCAATAGAAGATGACGCACGTGCAGGAGGTACTGTGATAGTGACTACTCCAGAAAACATTAAATTAGTGGAAGAGTTTGTTCTAAGTGACCGACGCCTAAAATCAAAAGAAATTGCAGCACAAACTGGCATTTCCAAAACAAGTGTTCTAAGGATCCTATATGAGAATTTAACTTTAACACAAATTAGTGCAAGGTGGGTGCCTCGGATTCTCAGCGTACTGAAAAAGCAGCGTCGAATAGGATGTTGTAAGCAATTTTTAAAGCTTTGCCACGAAGACCAAGAAGGAGTAATCCAATCGATTGTAAAACGGGTGATGAAACCATGGTCTCATACTTTGATCCGACATCCAAAAGAGATTCCATGGAGTGGCTGCGGAAAGAAGAACCCTTGCCAAAAAAAGCAATGGTTACTCAAAGCGCCAAAAAAAATGATGGTTGCAATTTTTTGGGACTGCGAGGGAATTCTTTTGATTGACTTTAAACAATCAAATACAACCGTGAACGCGGCATATTACTCTGACTTACAACTTCTTTGCGTGTCAATTCATAAGAGCTTGTCCCTACGCTTATGCCCATCTCTTCCATAAATGTTAAAGCAAAATTGCCACATTACCTGCAATTTCAACAATAAAAGAGGTTCCACACAACATTTCATTCTCTTCGCCCTTCTCTTCTTCCACTCTTCAAACTCTGTAGTATCAAGTTTATTTTCCAGAAATTTGTAATATCCGATCAAGAAAGCTACACCGTGTACGAAAGGGAATCCTCGGGTTTTCGACGTTCTGTCGCCCGATACGGTCAACTCGGATGTATCTTTTAGTTTATTTGCCTCACACGTTGCACTCTCTTCTGCTTTCATAGCAAAAGAAAGATACCTCTCCGTCAAATTCTTTATTTTTGAACTCATATTTTTCATAGATGAATTGTATAGCACTTTTGATAAGAAATTAATTGATAAGTCCATTAGGCCACAAAACTTTTTGTTGCATCCAACTAATCCTTATCCTAAAATTCGCATGACAAATACAAATCGAGAATTTATAACATATGCACCATTTTGAATTCTTTTACTCGACTCCAAATATCGAAGCTCACAATCACATACCTTATGGTCCAAAAAAAATCGGAAATTTTGAATTGCCGCGCGGATCCAGTCGGTAGATTCTTATTTTTTCCCAACGTTGGCAATACTTTTCTTTGTGTTTCGTCCAATTTTGACACGTATCGTACGATTAGTATTCAATTCGCGTCAATGCAAAGAAGTTGAAAATATTGTTGTGTGGCGATTTTTATAATGGATAAAAAATTAGAACAAGGCGCCTACCTAAAATTTTGTGTTAAAATGAAATTTCGTGTACCGATTCGGTGAAAATGTTACAAAAGTCGTATGGTGAAGCGTTTATGTCGAAAACACGAGCAAACGAATAGCATAACAGGTTGAAAGACGGCTGAGAGAGCCTAGAGCACGATGAGATCGCTAGACGGCCATCAACATCTGGTATCGAAGAAAAAATCAAATCAGGGAAGCAAATCGTGTCGGGAAATCGTTGTGTATCGATTAGAGAGGTTGCTGTGTTGTTGAGCATTTGATATGGATCAGCCGATCAGCGTCGCATCTCGGCGCGTGCCAAAACAGCTGAATTTTATTCAAAAACACCGTCGTATTGATGTGGTCAAAGAGATGATTTCAAAGTCAGACAGCGACCCAAAATTCATTGAACGCATCATGGTGACGAAACATGGATTCATTTATACATTTGATATGAGGCAAAACCGAAGAGAAAGCGCAAATCAAAGTTCAATCAAAGTTATGCTGACGGTTTTCTTCGATATTCGTGGTGTAGTGCACCACGAATTCCTGCAGAGGGCCAAATAGTCAATAACGAATTTAGTCGTTCACTTTTTCTCTTGGTTTACTCAACTGTTCGCCAGTGTTTCCCGATAATTTCTACTAACTTTTCTTGACATTTCACTAATAAAAAATTAGCAAGGATACAATGAAATTGAGTAGAAAACTACAAAACACATGTATTACCATAAACTGCTCAATAAAATATATACTACTACAAGTCACATATGCAATTATTGATACATAAATATAGCACAGACAGGTGTCATGACAGGTGATACAATTGAGTATCTTCATGCGCGCGGCTATTAAAGCAGTATTCACAAAAAAGTGATATAACGCTTTATACCTGTGATTCGCTTGAAAATACAAATTGGAGAGATCTTTGTTCTTAAGCCCGTAATTTCGTTAATTTTGCTCGTATCGACTTAAAATTTTAATGGAAAATTTGATTTTTGGACCATACCATGTGTATAAACCATAGCTTAACAACTAAAATGGGTTCACAGTACAGAGATGCATCACGAAGAAAGGGATACGAATACCCCATTCAGCAAAGAAAGTGAGCTTCGCAGAATAGAGAGCTTGTGAATTTTGCGGCTTAAATGAGTTAGCGATGGCCAGCTTTCTGAGATTTCATGGGTGTGAGAATAATTTTTCTTTTGCAAAAATATATACTTGAGCCATTGTGTATGGATGCGTAGCTCTACACACCTGCGCCTTTATGTCCAATCTCCAACAAGTTTTTAATTTGATAAGGAGTTCATTCAGAGTAAAAGCGCCTATTAGCGACCTATTTGAACCAGCCACATTAATCGCTTATGAATTAAGTCCGCTAAACCTTTAAGAAATATTTCGCTTTCTTCGTCCTGTCAACAGGTGCGGCGTGTAACGTCTGTTTAGATAACCTGTCTTTCACCGTATTAAACCAGAAGTTTGCGTAATCACGGCGCAAGATTTTTGGAATTTAAGCAGAAGTGTTATTAAAGATTTGTTTGTTTAAATCCTATATTACTTAAGCGGTGTTTCCGATTTGTACTATCCTTATTGAATATTTATTTCGTAATAGAAAGTTACTGGTCCCAAGGCACTTGAGTAAAATGCATGCAGACTACTTCTAGCTAGATTTAAACATAAAACGTCACACAATTCTATATTTCGTAACATATTTGCTAAAGGATTAGTTGTATTTTACGTTCATTTTTCTTTTAAACGGTTTTTGACATTTCTGAGTAAATTTACCTTGCCTTGATTGTGGAATTGCCTTGTGAACTTCAAATGGGATGAATTCTACCTACCACATTGAGCTAACAGTAAAAACAAGGCTTGACGCAATTTCTTCAAGTTTGTTTGAAATTATAAATAAAAGACGTCATTCTGAATTAATACAAAGCCTATACCAATTGTAGTAGAATTGAGTGTTTTTAGTGCATCCGAAGCTTTTAAGGTGAGTTTGGCTGGCACGACGAGATGAACGGAACACTTAGTCACAGTTGCGTAGGGACTTGAGTAGAGTGTAGACGTCGGTCATTGTGGAGCATATTGTCATGTCTTCTCGATGCACAAAATAAGTCAAAATTACGAGCAGCGACATTCGATAAAGTTATGTGTCAAGGTTTGTGACAGAAGGCGCACAGCGAATGGCAGCTGCATTGTTCAAAATGTGAGGCTTTCAAAGAATGCATATTTCGAACTATGTTAGCGTATTGTAAACATATCTTCATTACGATTTAGACAAATCTGTCAAACTACTTTTGGAAAAGACCCTGTGCATGTGTGGCGCTAGCGTGGGTTACTATTTCTGCAGGTCATTAGAATTTGCCATAGAATCAGGCTCAGTACACGCGTTCAACCATTCCATTTTTACACCTACAAACGAAGATTGTTTAAAATAATTTATAAACAAAGTCGATAATGATTTAATTGATAGTCAAAAAAATATCATTTATATTGAATATGTGGATTGTTGTGGTTTAAATATTTATTTAAAATAATAAATCACTCTGAGATTTATTCAAAATTTTCTTGTGAAATTGCCGTATTATTTTTATAAGCATTCAAGTTTTTTTTCTTCTTCTTTTTTCCCTCAGGATCGGTTAAAAAACAAACGACGATATTGGCTCTGTCACCGTAACACTGGCCAGCGTTTATCGCTCTTCGAATGGTTATAGTTGATGTTGAATGTTATTTTCGTACTTGGTATATCTGCATTTGCTATTTCTTTAATGTGTTTTACGTTGGAGGAAGTTTGTTGAAAAGGTGATTAAATTATAGGAATATGGGGGTTTTAGATGATGATGTTCGTTACTGATAAGAAGGAATCAAGTTCCCCCAGGAGGTTCAAAATTCAAGTTGAATTTTGTATGGAAACGTCATCTTGACACATTATTTTCATATTTTTTCCAATTAATTGGCCTACCAAGAATTGGATATCATGTTGAACAAAAGCCTACGTAATAATCACGAAAATTCGCACTTGAAAAAATAAGACTCAAAAGGAACTTAGTTGCCAAATTTTTTTCAATATACTCCATCGTCCTTAGAACATATTTATTCATCACCCCACCTGACAATACATGCATGCAATTCCAGCAGAATGTTGTGAAAGTAAAGTATTCGTGAAAACAACAAGCACGTGTCCCATAATTTCTTTCCGATATACCCACCCTGGAATGTTCTCAATTTCCCATCGCTATCCGATCCTGAATTGTAGGTTGAGACACATGTTCGAGCCACTTCAAAAATATGTATGTACTCGTCGCATAGTTGGATGAATTCCAGGACGAAAATCTTTCTTTAAACAAAAAACGCCTTGAATATTCTACTTCCTCGCTTCAGGAAACAACAAAAAGAATGTTCCTATTTGTTCTACTCCTACGTCCTGTATCAAAACGTTGCCTGGCCATCAGAGCCACGTCCTACTTACGAATTGTACCTATTTGGAGTGTCGCATTCTTCTCGGTCGATGGCGTTGTTGAAAGCAGCCTAAGCCAACTATTTCGATTTTTCATTTTTCCACCATTACTCACCCTCTCATACCAAGCATTCTCAACATTATTGTTCTTTGTTTTTCCTTCTAGGCTAAACGTATCCAAAGCAACGAATTGGCAGCGATTAAAGTGATCAAGTTGGAACAGGGCGATGATATACAAATCATTCAACAAGAAATTATAATGATGCGTGATTGTCGACATCCGAACATTATCGCCTACTATGGATCCTATTTGCGTCGTGATAAGCTTTGGATTTGTATGGAGTATTGCGGTGGTGGGAGCTTGCAGGACATTTACCAAGTATCTGGCCCGCTAAATGAACGTCAAATCGCATATATGTGCCGCGAAACACTAAAGGGATTGGAGTATTTACATTCAATGGGGAAAATGCACAGGGACATAAAAGGAGCAAATATTCTTCTGACTGAGAATGGGGATGTGAAACTGGCGGATTTCGGCGTCTCAGCACAAATTACGGCCACGATAAACAAGAGACGAAGCTTTATAGGTGAGTAAAGAATAGGATATGTAAATTTCAGCTTGTGGTAGATAAACGCGTAGACTTTCATGTCTGCAGCCTTGTGTTAGCATATTTTCTACACGATTTGTGCTCTTTCAAGGGAATAGATAAAATTTCGCTTGAAAATAAACGTGTTACTTGCACGGTCGATACAGGATACACATGTTCGGTTTATCACTGAAGTAAGTTTCCAGGACTACATGGTAGCACGGAGTAGGTTATACCGTAATAAATTTTAAATGTTAATGTTTCTGGATAAAAATTCACATTTGCAAAAGCTCTCAGTTGATCGTTTAAATGCCATTTTAATACTGAACATTTGCATGTCATGCATGCAAATCAATTTCAATATTCTTAAAAACAGAATATTTTTTACAAAACAATTTCCACTTTGTTATATCGTCCTGCAATATAGTTCATAATGACTAGAAAGTATTTTCAAACAAAAGAGAATGGAAAACAGAAACTCTTTCGAATATAACCTGAATCCTCCGAGGACACAAAATTTTTCACATCAAGGGTATCACTCTCGATCAATTTGACTTATTTGACACTTGTCAAGAAATGTATTTGTTGACATGTGTCACATCACAATGTCTGAAAAACTGGCGCAGAAATTGTTGATATGTTTAAAACTGACTACAAGGATGATGGTGTTGGAAAAACTTAAACAAGTGTTTTTTGTGAGTGATTTTCCCGTGTCGAAAATGGTGAAATGTCAATTGACGACAAACCTCACTCCGGCCGACGTCCACGGCCCGAATCAACGAAAAACTTCAGTAAATTCGCGGAATCATTCTGGAAGGTCGAAGACAGACTATTGAAGAACAGGTGGAGCTGTCAGAAGTGACTTTGAATTCAATTAAGCGAATTTTAATCGAACGTTTGAGAATGAAAAGTATGTCTGCCAACTTCGTGCCAGGGCTACTGACTGTTAAATAAAAGTGAGGTCACCTGGAAGCATGCTTTGTTTAGAAACATTGAGTATTGAAAAAATCCAAACACTTTTTTCCAATGTCATCAAAGGTGACGAACCGTGCTGCGACGGTTACGACCCTGAAACGGAGCAACCTTCATGCCAATAAAACAGTTTAAGTTCATCTCCTCCCAAAACATTCCTAAAGTGAAATCAAACGTCGAAAAAATTCTGATTTGTTTTTTCGGTATGACAGGATTCCTCCATTGAGAGTTTATTCCACAGGATCAGTCAGTTCATCAAGCTTTTTGACCTGGAAATTTTGAAAAGATAGCGCAACAGTTTAGAGCGGAAGAGGCCTGATTTGTGGCAGTCGAGCGACTGGTTTGCCATCACAATAAGGCCCGCGTTCACAGAGCCCTTTCGTTGTGCCAATTTTGACCAAAAATGACATGATCCCAATACCCCATCCCCTTTACTCACCTTGTCGCCTTTTTTCTTCTTTATCCCGCCTGAAAAAAAAAGTTTTTTTCGAGGTCTGCAAAGTAGGCCCCCATGGCGGCGAATACTTCTTTATTCGAGTGAAATTTCTGGCCGGTGAAAGAAGTCGCACGGTGCAAAATCTGGAGAATTTGATCGATTTGTCCATGGCAAGAGCGAAGGTGTGAGCCAGTGCATTGTCGTGGCGGAAAAGCACTTTTTTCTTCGCCAAATGGGGCCGTTATTTTAATTCCGCAACAACTCGGCCCAATAATTCCACGTAGTACTGCCATGTGACCGTTTTGCCATTCTCCAGGTAGTCAATGTATATCACACCTTGCGAATCCCAGAAAACGGTGGCCATCACCTTTGTGGCCGACAGGATAGTTTTCGCCTTCTTCGGAACAGGTTCACCGGAGCCACTGTCTACTGTTTCGATTGTTCCTTGGTCTCTGATGTGTACCAGTGGATCCGTGTTCCGTCGACGGTCACGTAACGACGCAAAACTCCTTCGGATTGCGCTTAAACAGCGCCAAAAACTGCATTGAAGTAGTCACATGGTTTCGCTTTTTATCCGAAGTGAGCAAACGCGTCAAAATTTCATGTGGGATGCTTTTTGAGATACCTACTATCTCAGCTATCTCGCGCACCTTCAATCAAAATCTGCCAAAACGAGATCTTGGATTTTCGGCACATTATCCTCCGTGGTTGCTGTTTCGAGGCACCTGGGCGTGGCTCATCAAAAACAGGCGTGCGACCGCGCCGAAATACGTTGAACCAATTTCTGACGGTCGCTATCGAAGGAGCAGCGCCCCCATAAACTGCATCCTGCGAGTTCCCTACCAAAAATAAGAATCGAATCATCGGCCGATATTGCTCCTTTCCCATTTTTTTTAATCAAGTGACACGCTTGCTTTCACACGCTCTCAAAACAACACTACAAGTCCGATCCTGCTGAAATTCAGCCAGCAGCCGTCTACAGAAAGGAACTACACTATAGTGTATTTCTCTTGCGATAGTGACACCTTCGGGCAGTAACACTAAGTACTTATCGGACTGCGCTTGTAAATCAGTTCTTCAGTTTGTCTGTCATCGTTTCAACGTGATCGATCTAAAAAGACACCGCCACTAGATGGCACAAAATTTAAACTCGGTTTCAAAATCACCTTTCGGTCAACCTATTTGACTTAATTTCGACATCGTTGGAACAACGAGTTCCCTTGGGACTGTCATGATGAAGCCGCATAGCGAGCTCACTCCTAGGGGTGGTTCCAGAAGTGAGCAGTTAAAAATCTACTAAAGTTTTTACTAATATCACCAACCTGAAAATGTTCCATAGTAAAAATACGTCATCATCATCAAATCTGCGTTTTTACATTTATCAAAAGCTTTTAACTGAAAACAGCAAAGATTATTCAAAACAGTGATAAAATGATTCTATTCAATTCAATTCTCAATCCTCTCACTAGCTACAAGTCATGCAACACAGCAGTGCTAATATTCTTGCACTCGTACGATGATTCATAGATTCTGAACCAGAAAGTGGGAACAAGAAATATGAAAAGCATTTCTTGAAAATGCGGAAATCCTTTTATTGCATGCTAAAGAGCAGTCATACCGTCGTCTACGTCGCTAAATCAAACCATTTTCCATGCACGGTTACACACGAGACTCATTATACTCGGGAAAACTCATTCACTAGCGAATTCATCGAAGTGCAAGCAGACTTCATTCAGAGAAGAGAAGTTGATTGCACTATGCTGATTATTCGAAAGACCTCTTGTTTGAGACATGAGTGTTCTTTATTATATGCATTATAAATTGTAACTGTAATCAACTTAAAATTAATCCATTGTTCTAGCAGATTAATTGAGTTAAAGGAAGCATTAATGGGAATCAAGGCACCGAGATGAAAAGTTATCTAACTTGAGACCACACTTTAATTATTTGATTATTATGTAGTAAAATGAATTAAACAGAAATCTAGACAGCAGACTTACGCGTTCCTCATAGAAATTTAATAAAAAATTAAACATCTAACCACTTCGCATTTAACCACAGAATATCCTTGACCCAAACCTCAGAGCACTGAAATTTGCAGAATTCATTTATCACCTTGCATGCACCTGCTTCCCTTCTGTTCAGCCGGGAACGTTCCGTAGATGAACCCTTCTCGCAGGCATGCAAGCAAGTTCATTTGTATCTTTCAAATTAAATTCAAGGACAAAATAAATGAACACTCTCCCGACTGTTTTACCCAACTAGCATTCACATCGTATATAACACGTCATTTCAATATACTTTCCTTTTTGCGCAAAGAACACGAAGGATCTTTCATGTGTCAGTAGTAATTACATTTTCACTCTTCAAACACTTGAGCGAGGGTTCAATATGTGCTGAGCTCTTTAAACATTTTCATTAATTTATTTTAATGAAAAGTTATAGCGCCTTTGTACGGCGGTAGCCTCGGCGGTAATGATAGCATCCTTTCGCAAGTAAATTGGGCATTAAGTGCTTTCACTAGCAAATATAGATGATATGAAATTATGAGTTATAATATGTTTTTCATTTAAACTTTTCCAGCTTAATCGCGTATGTGTGTAAAGGATGAGTATGTGATCTGATTTATTGACTTGAAAACAAGGCTCACTCTCTGCATTTCAATTGCTCATGAAAAGCTGTGCTAATTTGCGTTTTATTATTCAAGGAGGCGTTGTTGAATTGAACGAGATCTTTTGTATGAAGAGTGACTAAAAGTTTTCGCTGAATACTACAGAGCTTACCTATTAAAGTTTTACTAATAAATTATATTTCTTATTTAGAAAGTTTATTGAGGATCACATCCTTGAAAGCTGTTGAAGTTCTTATGAGGTTTTTTAATGATAAGCTAATTGAATTAGGTATCTGTTTTCAAACTAAAATCAAATAAAATTCTTTAGACAACTTCACAAAGATTTCCCGTATGTCGTTCATACAGTACCAGCCATAAAATTTGGCGCTCATATCGTTATATGTTTACCCGATGTTTGACATTCAAAGAGAGCTTTCTTTCCGGAGGGATATCAGTGCTACTGTTTTTACAGTGACAATTTCTTTTTTGGACCGAAACCGTTTTCGGCATCTTGCATTGAAGGAACAACCAAAAATCACAGACGGACATATCGAAGCCCAAGGTGTCTGTTGTATCACAGGAGTCTAGTTTGTCGCCGAAAAAGTCCCAATTAAGCGCAAAGAGTGTGCTGTAGCATTGTCATAATGGAGGGGGCAATTTTCTGTCACTATGACTTCAGTCTCTTGCGTGGCACAGCGTAAATTGGTTGAATCTGTTGTAATATCTGTTGAATCCTGTTGGCAAGTTATCATGGTGTACCCAATCTCAGAAGTCAAATAGTCAATCAGCCTCACTTTGATGTTGATGCAGACTAAGTGACCCTTTTTTTCCTCAGTCATGTCAAATGCTGTCACGGTGACATCTGGGATATGGTTGCCAATTCGTAACACAGAGTCAGGAATCTTCATGGGCGAAAAAGTTGTACTTGAACGAGGATTATGTTTTGGAGACTGCATGCCCTGTGATACCCCAACATAAATTTACTTGTCTCACCATCAATAGCATCGACCCGAAATTTGCCGGCAATGCATTCCCAAAATGTTCGACAAAATCTCCCGAAAAATAATCTGATATTCATTTCTTAATTTCGCAGATAGTCATGCGATAGCCTCGTATCATCACAGCGCTAATTTTGGCAACGACTTGGTTATTGCAGCATGTTTAAAGCTGACCGAAGGAGGGTTCGCTCTTACTCAGACAAATGGCAATCTTTAAAATGCTTATACAATTTCTTAATAGGATTAATGTCCTTGGCATCTTCACATAAATACTTTTGAATCTTCAGAATGATTTCAACCTGGTGGTCGCTCAAATTCTGGCTATATTTGAAGCAGTAGGGCTGCTCGTTCCGTCATTTTCTTCCTCGTAAAACAGAAGGCGAAGGAAAAAAATCACGTTTTCGCATGAAGATTCAAGGTATCCTATTGCAAGAAAACTCGAGTTATATACGAGGTGTGTTCAAAACCTAAGGGGACTTTGTATTTTAAGGAAAAAAATATTTATTTATTCTACAACATTTATGTTGTCCCCTTCAAAATAAACCCCCTCAGATACAATATACTTGTGCCAACGCTTTTTCGAATCCTCGAAGGACTTTTCGGTATAGCCTTGAGCTATCAGTCGTCAGACTGCATCAGTCGATGCAGTCTTTATCTCCTCAATCGTTGCAAATCTCCGTCATTTCATAGGTCTCTTCAGTTTTGGGACCAAAAAAAGTCACATTGGGCCAAAGCCGAAGAATATGGTAGCTCAGGTATGATTGTGGTATTGTTTTTGGCCTAAAAGTCTCTCAAAAGCAAAGATGAGTGACCAGGGGCATTATCGTGAGGCAAAAGCCATGAACTGTTTTTCCACAACTCTGGACGTATTCTTTGTATTGCTTGCCGCAAGTGTCGCGTAACTTCAAGATAATACTCTTTATTGACCGTACGACCATATGGTAAAAACTCCCGATGCACTATACCTCAGTAACCGAAGAAAACATTGAGCAAAACTTTAACATTTGATCGAACTTGGCGTGCTTTTTTTGTTCTGGCTCACGTGGGCTCTTCCATCGTTGGACAATCGGGCTTTGCTTTCGATATCATAACCATACCCATAATTTGTCACCAGTTATGACCCTCTTGAGCAAATCAGGATCATCATTGACGTCTGTCAACAGCTCATGAGCGATGCTCTAGCGAAGACTCCTTTGGTCAAAACTAAGCAGTTTCCTAACAAACTTCACTGACACATGCCTAAAACGTTCGCGAAAATTCCATGACGCGAGCCAACCGATATGCCAACATTCGCAGCAGCTTCTCTTTTAGTCATTTTACGGTTTTCCAAAACAATTTTCTTCACTGCTTGAACGTATTCATCTGTTGTTGATATGCTCTTCGCGGCCATCTTGGAAGAGTTTGTACCACTCGTTCACATTTTTTTACTCAGAACAGTTTCACCATACATAATGTTCTTTGTCCGTCGGTCTTCTGCAGTGCTGTTGATGAGGGCGCGATTCAGCGAAGTCTAGCCAACATCAGCCTGTTCTCATGATAACCACAAATAACCAAAACGCGTCCTCATCAACTGCACAGCATGGCTCTATGGTTGCCATGGAACACAATGTAATATCGACTTGTTACAACGATAAGACCAATTCCGAGTCTAATATAGAGTGTTCTTTTTAGAGGTATCAATAAGTCAAATGGTCTTATTCGGGGTTTTAACGATACTGTACTCTACCGCTGCTATAGTTTCTTAATTACGCA
Source organism: Stratiomys singularior (assembly GCA_954870665.1). Lineage (NCBI taxonomy): Eukaryota > Metazoa > Arthropoda > Insecta > Diptera > Stratiomyidae > Stratiomys > Stratiomys singularior. The sequence goes on along the minus strand of OX940881.1, from coordinate 26,456,431 downwards.
CTCGCCTCGCATTTAGCAGCCAAAAGACGAAGCCAATGGATGAAGATTGAAGAAAGCTTGGTTATTCCAACTAATTAAATATCCTTTCAAAATAGTATTGGTAAGTCTACAAAGTATTGAGCCTTTTTTTTTTGTCAATTTTCGGTTGAATATTTCTTATATTTAAAATGAATTTCATTTGAGTACATATTGTACATTATTATCTATGACCTTTTGCCATTTTTTGGGTGGAGCCATTATTCCATCTATGTAGAACTTCTGTGGTTTATCGGCGAAAAGCTTGGCCAAGTGAATTTCACAGTCCCTTTTTAAAGTGAATTTCTTTTAATTAAGGAAGTTTTGCAGAGACCCAAACAAATGGTAGTCTGATGGTACAAGGTTTGGACTATACGGTAGATGCATCACAACTTCCCAGCCAAGCTCTGTCAATTTTTGCCGAGTCATCAAAACTGTGTGTGGTCTGGCATTGTCATGATGAAAGACATCGCTCTTTCTATTGAGCAATTCTGGCTGGTTTTTTTGAATTGCTTGTTGCACTCTGGTTAATTGTTGACAGTACAGCGCCGAATTGAGTGTTTGGCCAGGTTCTAGCTCCTCATGATAAACAATTCCCTTCCAATCCCACCATACACACAGCATTACCTTATTTGGTGTCAATACTGGCTTTGAAGCCGTTTGTGATGATTCACCATTTTTTTACCATGATCTTTTTCGAACGAAATTCTCGTATCTTACCCATTTTTCATCACCCGTCATGATTTGCTTCGAAAATGGCTGGATTTCGTTGCGTTTTATTAGCATTTCGCAAATGGAAAATCTGTTGATCGAATTTTTTTGTGTTAATTCATGCTGGGTGCCGGAACGTCTAGCTTCTTTGTGTATCCAGCCTTACGCAAATGGTTCAAAACTGTTTGGTGATGGATATTCAGTTCCGCAGCAATGTCATGGCTACTTATGTGTCGGTCTTCTTCAATTTTTTGTAAAATTTCATCGACTTTTTCAGTGATTGGTCGACCTGAGCGAGGTGCATCTTGAACATCAAAATTTCCCAAACAAAAGCGAGCGAAGCATCTCTTGGCTGTGGCTATTGATAAAATATCTTGACCGTAGACACCACAAGTTTTCTCACGAGCCTGCAATGCATTCTCACCATGTTCGTAGTTATATTGTAAAATATAACGAATTTTTCAGAAATTTCACTCATTATTAAATGAACACAACTTTTGACAAGAATGACGAAATACAAAACTGTCCATATGAAAATTATAGACTGGAATGTCACCTTTCAAACGCATGTCAGTCCGAATCAATCTGATTAGTATTGCCCGATATATGACAACGAACACCATCTAGTGACAAAAAAAATTTAATACTTTTTAGGCTATCCAATATCTTCAGCCCTGTTAGTACTTCAGCAGAAATGAATTAAATCAGTGAAGAAGACTGAACGATCACGGTCGAATATGATTTTGAAAATAAAAGAATCACAAAATAAAAAGGAAGCGCCTTATCTCGTTGATCAGTTTGAGTATTTTTTGAAATGAAATTATTAAAAATATGATATAGGAGGTTAAAAGATTATGAATCCATTGGAGTCCATCAAGTCAAGTAGCATCAGCAGAAAAACATCTTCGGATCAACTAAGGACAAACAGCAACCACACAAGAAGTCAGGTTTATACTGGACGAATGCTCCGACTGTCACGAAGGACACATTGAACAAACAATAAGAACAATCAACACTAGACAACAAAGGTACAGCAAGGACAAAAGGAAAGAAGCTCAACTTTATATCAGCAGTAGTAGAACATATCATAACTCAAGGTCGTGAAATAACAATCGAAGGCGTAACGTCAATACGAGAGGCAAGAGATACAAGAGACTTGGATGCAATGGAGAGTCCTGCCATTTAAGAAATAATCCCACGCTTATCAACAATGACGCAGGATATCACAAATTCTAGCTCTTTTAGATGATTATTTAAGTAACTTTCCCCAATGTTACAATGTTAGAATGGACATTTTATTTTCAAGTCTCTTCTTATTGAAACACTCCTCAATGTAATTAAGGACTTAGGATATAAGTAGTTTCCAGGTTAAGTAAAACAATCGCTGAGGAATACCGAACGCAAACAGCTGAAAATCCATAACGACAAATAAAATTTAACACGTAAAATTTAAAAAAGGTTTGTTTTGTTTTTTATATGGTTAACGCTCGACGGAATTAATGAACAATTATTGCACTCTCGAAGGACAAAAAAAACATAATGCTAAGACCAGCACCATCTGAATCATCCTGTTAAAGATCTAACAATTCCTTTTCATTTTATTAATCACGTGTTTTCTTGGTGCAGCATTTGTTTTCACTCGCTCAACACTCGAACATAGAAGTTTATTTTTCTTTTCGCAATACGAATAATCCTTTCGTGTCTGCCCCGTTTTAATTCTCCTTAAGAATGCAAAACTGAGACCAACAAAAACATCCACTCAAATAACTACCGGCAATTCAATCTCCGAAGACCAAAGAAAAACTACAAGAAAAGGAAAATGTACGCGGTACGTGTTTTAATGAATTTTTACTTGGCTGGTCTGCTCCCCGGTACAGGAGTAGAAAAGTTTAGACGGGGACGTAATTTTCAAATTTCTCTCCCAGACAAACGAATTTATATTCTACATTTATAATTGAAGATGAAATACGTTTTCCTGGCGTGGAGGAAGAGAAAGACGACTAGGAAGTTTGTAGATGAGAGGCTTCAAGGTATTCAAGAGGGATTGCATTGTTTATGCAAAAAAAAGCGCTATGGAGAGTGTTTTGAGATGTTTTAAAAATAGTTAGAGCAGACTATTGAAGAGACCACTGCTCGCTCCATAGAGGACTTTTATAAGCAAACGATATGCGAATTGTTTGAATGTTTTCAATCTTGGGGAATCACAGAGTGAGAGACAAATGCTTTGGTACTCGTGAAAATGACGCATTGTTAACCATCTGCATTGAACTCATCATGGTCCTCTGCTTGTATATTTAATTACACATGCAGATAATGTTAATGTCTTTCATTCGTATGAGTCATTGGACGGGGATGAATCATAATTTCTAAGTTCAGACGTAACCGATAACTTGGTATATTCCGTGTCTAGATGCGCGCATAATTCCAAAAAGATACTTTCCGGATAGTAACACCAGCCCATGACATGGACTCCATGTATTGGTCGAACCAATTTAAGTTGTCGAGTTGCATATTTCTTAGCGAGCGAACAAAAAATCTCCAAACTGCTGAGTCTTGTAGCTAAATTAACCAAAATCTATCATTATTTATGTTGCAGGTACACCATATTGGATGGCACCAGAAGTTGCAGCTGTAGAACGAAAAGGTGGCTACAATCAACTATGTGATATTTGGGCAGTGGGTATAACCGCGATAGGTGAGTCACATATTCATTAATTCTGTAATAAATTCGTTTAGCTCCCATTAGTAACTTCCATTTTCCCCTATACTTAGTAGTATATACAAACAACTTGATTTCATCTTGCTTTCTTCTTACTTTTGCATTCTTCACAGAACTAGCAGAATTGCAACCTCCCATGTTCGATTTGCATCCTATGCGCGCATTATTCTTGATGTCAAAAAGCGGTTTCAAGCCGCCAACGCTCAAAGATAAAGACAAATGGAGTCCAACATTCCACTCATTTATTAAGACGGCACTTACAAAGAATCCGAAAAAACGACCTACAGCCGAACGTCTATTGCAACATCCGTTCGTGCAGAGCGAGATGTCCGTGAATGTAGCGAAGGAATTATTACAAAAGTATCTCAATCCTCCAAATCAATTCTACTTCTATTCAGATGGTGATGATGAGGTAAGTTTTGTCGATTTTATCCGGATTTGTACGAAAAGGGACATTGTATCGAATGTGCGTAAATTTCTCGAAATTTGGATTTCAACCCTTACATTAAAATTATTTCTTTTTTCGCAGAAACTATCATCAGTATATATTAAAAATATCTGGTTCGTTATTAAGCCGTTAAATAATCGTCTCCTGTGATACAAATTTACACGGTTTTGGATCAGAGTAACGAAAAGCTGTTTCCAAGTTAAATTGGGGAAGGGGAGAAGGGCTTGAATCCAAATCAGCACCCCGTTTTTTTAAATTGGTTCTTGTTTTTGAAAAATTCATTGAAATAATTTTTTTGATATTTTTGATAATTAACGGCCATTTACTGAACTTAATAGTATGAATTAGACCGAAGAGAGGTTGAACTCAGTCTTTTATACGGCCTGGGATCTCTTTGACGCATAATGGTCTAAGAGTAGTCTCGCATCATGGCTTCGTCCAAAACCCTTGTTGTCGCCTTTCGATTTTCGGTATATTTTGATGTAGCCTCGCTCCTTGCGCGTCGCTCGTGTCGACCAAGTTTTGTGGGAAAAATGCATGATGTGAATGCCAAAAATGTGTTTTGCGAGACATTCGAGCTTCAAACTTGTGGTAATATAGCCAAAAATCGTTGATAACTTGCTTGTTATGCGGTGATTTGCGGTTAACTAGAATATAATGAACAATACTTTGGAACGATGCCAACTCTGCTACCTCATCATGCGTTAAAAATCTTGGAAACTTTGCTTCTGGCAATTGGTTTCGAATATCAGGTCCTATAAATATTCCCTCTTTAAATTTTGCATATGACAGTTTTGGATTTTGATTAAGTACTGGAAAGCCGGTTCTGCGCGTTTGATTGTTTAGTCAAAGTTCTTAATAAGGCCTAGTTTAATGTCAAGCGGGGAAATCAAAAGTTTAAATTATGACCACGCGACCACTTATACAGGTTTGTTCAGCGCGCCTTGCAAACCAAGTGCGGGACCCATGCCTTGTCAGTGTCTACTGCACTAACAACAAAATACTGCAAAGGAGAAATTTTTTGTCGTCTTGCGAGCATGTAACTTAACTTTGCATCGGCCTTGCAACGTTCTTATTGTATTTCGACATGGTTCAAAGCACAATCGCAGCACTAGTTTCAAATTATCTTTAATGCATCGTTATCGACAGCGATCGTTATCGTTATTTGACAGCCGTTATAAGAACACAATACTATCAACCAGCAGATACTCAAAAACTAGTACCAATCTTGACACACGAATTAAAGATCGATGTTCAAGACATGAAATAAGATGCCTTCGTTCTCACATGTACGGCTTCAAAACTTGACTCGATTTTGTAATCTTGTGTTATTTTTTACAACATTTTTCGACTACATCCTTAAAATTCTACTTTTGAAAATTAATAAGCATGTTGAAAATTAGAAGTTCAACTTGAACAAACACTTTTATGACTACTGCCTTCTATTTCTCGTCTTAGGAATTGCCTAAAATCTATTCAACTTACATTTTACGAAAAAATTGTCAATTGCGTTCAATCGATGTTACCTACCTTTAAGAAAAGAACACATATTTGAGTCAAATTTTCTCGCAAAAGTGTTCTTTCGTATGTTCTAGATAGAGTTGCAGTGAAACTTTATACTGAAATATATCCCCAAACAAAATATATACACGGGGACGTTCCAATAAGTACTTAGGCTACTAAAGATAAACGAAAGTTTTGTAAAAGTGGCGATTGATTTCTCAACATAGTCTCCTTTTAACTCGATGCACCTTACCTAGCGAGACGCCAACGTCTGAAAATTACGATTCACCCGTCTGAAAAATACGTTATATCGAAGTCTGTAAAGAGGGCCTCTGTGGTGGCCATAACCTGCACTCAAATTTTTGTCCGGCGAGTGCCTTTTTCAATTCTGGATTCAAAAAGAAGTCGCACAAGGCTAAATCTGGAGAATATGGTGGAAGAGGAAGCAATTCGTAAACCAATTTTATTAATTTGGCCGTGGAGCGGTAGTGTAAGTCGCTTCATGTTTTCTGCGATTCGTCGACAAATAGGTCGAATAATTCGGCTAAGTAGAGCCCTGTGAACGTTTTAATCCTTCCTGCTCTTCTGCAGCAGATCCCGTACGCCTTGTGAATCCCAGAAAATGGTTTCCATCACCTTTCCGGACAGACAGAAAGGACAGTCTTCACTATCTTCGGAGCACGTTCACCGGACTAAGTCAACTGTTTCGGCTGTTTCTTGGTCTCTGATGCGCACAAGTTGACGCATTTTTGGACAATAGGATGCAGAAACTCCATCAGATTGTGATTAAGAAACGTCAAATATAAGTCTGAAGTGGTCTCACGATAGCTTTCACATGCCAAAAATTTCTTGAAAATAACCCAACGTAACAGCTCACTTGAAAACCTAGACGGTATAGCTTGTAATCGCTGGCTTATTTCAGGACCCAAGGTTCATGAAAGGGTGAGCTAGGCAACATCACTCAAAACCCACATCCTGTGTGAAAAATCCCTCATCATTTATAAATACCTAAACTGGGCCTAATCGTTAATTTTTATTTTCATCGTAAATAATATCTCTTTTCGTAGCAAACGTATATATAATGCACATATGTTATCAAATCAATAAAAATATCGAGCTTCAATAATTTGCATTTTATTGTTTAGGCCATCGCAAACGTTCCACAACGAATTGCAAGTAGGATGACATCAAAACAAAATGGCATTTCACCACAAAATCATACACTTAAATCAGGTGAGTCAAAATAATAATTATAAATTATTGTATGAACCAATAACAAGCACTTTTACTGTCCAATTAAATCAACATTTATTTTATCGCCTATTCTGGAGAGGAAGTTTGCAATGCACACCAAATATCATTCCAAAAATCAATCGTGCTATTTCATTGTGCTTCGTTGCCTACCAAATTGGAACGCACCCTATTTTGGCCGAGAATGTATTAGAAAATTCACACGAAAATGCTTTAACATCATCAATGTTACTACACATGTATCCACATGTACGGAAAAGTCAACAATTTGTTCAAATTTTTAATGACAAAATACGAAATATTGAGTGGGCGATAGTATCTCGCTTGATTTCGATACTTTTTATTTATTAATTTTTTTTTTTGTTTTGTTTTTCAATCATTCGAAGTGTAATATTACATGAATTTTGCTTACACTTTTGTTCTCGTTGAAAGGAACATGCAAATGTTAGATATTTTCTAATGAATTGAGTAATTCGTGCACATGTTTAAGAACCGAATACTTTAGAAAGTTATTTCCAAAAGTTTATTAACGTGCTCGAGACGCAAAGTATGGTTGAGCACAAAAATTTGTATTGTTTTCATGTGTTCTTGTTTTATTTGTTGAGTTTCCCTTATGTTTAATGAATTCCTGTTAAAACAATTTACTAATGATATTGAATTTCCTAATCAGCATAGGTCCGAGCATATTTTTTACTTATCGCTAATCATTTTAATCATTACATTCAGGAGTTGGAAACCCCTCGGTTTTAAGGCCAGAAATCCGTTTAGAAGCGTGAAAAATGGGTATTTGTTCGAGGGGATAAAATAATTTAATCATTTTCAAATTTTGACATAATTTTATGATGGCATTCAAGTTTGTGACATATTTTTTAAATATGAAAATACGAAAAAAATGGATGCGTTATTAAGGATTTTCGGACGCCTCTATTCTGTGACATCGAAAAGTGCAGCAGTTGTCACTCTTTTGCTGTTGATATGAAAAAAATTTACCAAATGTCATTCGTGACATATTAAGGGGAAGGCTGTACTTAAAATTTTTTGAAAAAGTGCAAAATTGAAAAATTGGGAACTTCTTTACTCCAAAGTTCGAGTTTTCGACATATTTGACACCAAAAGAATTATTTATTTACACGCTACCTATCAAACTTTACATATATCCTTCCGATAACATTACTGATAGTAATCTCCCCAAATTTCATCGAAATCGGTCGAGCGGTCAACACGAGCAGTTTTTGAAAACGTAGTTTCGAGATAATCGCGTTTAAAGTTTCAACATGTGAAAACTATTAATTGTAGTGACTAACTGATAAATCAACGATTCCAGGCGCATACAGCAGACCTTCTTTTTGCTAGAAAAGCTGATTTTCATTCGCCAGCTGGTTTTTCGGGCGATACGAACTTCTTTCGTCTCAGTATGAATTAAAGGTCCTGAATGAATTTCTCGATTACCGCACAGACACATAACAACAATATTGAAACCGAGGCCTCTATGGCCTTACTCATTAAAATTTACCTTTTGCTTGCATATAGAACAAATTAAAATGTTTGTAATAAATTAATAATTCTATATGCATGCAAAGAATTTGTGCGTATATCCTATATGCATGCAGACGTTTGTTTCTTAGCGCTTGCACTTATGTCGTCACAAGTAATCGGCCCGAAGCTCTTCCCGCTCGCATCAATAAATAGATTTTCTTGAAATCTTTTTTTATCACGCATACCTATCGTTTTGATATGTATATATAGATATATCTATAATACCCTCGTATGAAATTTCCGGAAACATTTGCCTAGTCGGAAAAAAATGTATATCAGAAAGCGAAGGTTGCTAGGAGAGTACAGCAAAGGGAGTAAAGCAAGGGTTGCTCGGTTTCTGAATTGACTCATTTGTTTCGCTGCCTAGACCAGACCAAATTTGTGTTATATTTTGAAGTAAAACTTAATTTAAATTTAATAAAACATTTGAATTTGTGATGAAAGGACAAGAAATCGCTTCGTAAATTGACAAATCTCTAATGATATTAAATCTAAGGTTCTTCTCTATTTTGTTGCTGTCAAATTGCTTCCATTTGTGAATAGGTTACTCATATTCTTCCAGTTTTCAGCATTCAATTTTTCTTTTCCTTATAACAAATCCCGAAATATTTTCGCATTGAAAAATTTAAATATTAAATTTCTGCGATTCAAATCTTTGCTTTAAACTTGATTCGAACAGAAGCGAGTAAAGCGAATGCAACAAACCTCAAAAAATTATACGAGCTTCTTGTCTAAAATCAAATAGAGTACCAATGGTAAACTTAAAAATATCAACAGCAGAGCACAAATACCGCGTGTCAGATGTAAATTTTCTGAAAGAGAAAGCGAATAAGCACGTATTCTTCATCTCAATCCACTACTTTATTTTTATGCTAACGCAGTGACGTGTAAGCAGAAGAAATAATTGTTTCATTCGATATATGGCAGTTATTTAGTTTGCATAGCCTTTTTTCAGGCATCTGAAACTCAACTCGCAAACCAAAACCTTTATTTGACATATACAAACCTGAATGTGTACTGAATTCTATTTTTAAACAATTTTAATCCCATGCCTTAGAAAAAGAACAAACTCTCTATAGGGAGAACAAGTCACTCCCGAAATATGTGTTACTAAAACAATATATAACAATAATAAACAGAATAAAACAATCAAAAATGATAATACCCAAAGCGTGAAATATAGGAAAACATCCAGTATATAACACTTACCCCACTACTGATATGTCACAGACATTGTTTGTGGGTTCACATAACCTGAAATGCTAAAATTTCGTTGTTTTAAGGATATTTTTTAAAAGATTCGCTTTTCAATGTTGATGTCTCAGCGGCACAAACCAACTGACCTAACAATAAAACAGATACCCCTGTCAACTGGTGTACCTTGCCTGCAATCGTTTGACACAGGATCTCGGACTAGGCCTCTCCATTCTACTCATGATGGTGCCTTCGAAACACAGAAACTTGCTTCACTGGAAAGAATGTTAAGAGGATGGTTGCTAGAGAAAAAACCTCTCCGGGCTCAACGTCTGCCTATATTTTTTTGTTAGGATCTTCCGATTTTAAACGATCTGACTTTAGCAGCTCTACTATTATGCTATCCGGATAGAGCTCACGCAATTTCGGGCAAGATCACTAACAGCGATACTAACTTTTCAAACCAACTTCGGTATGAAAAAATGCATGACAAGCGTAATCCTTCTTTTCAATGCAGAATATGCAATCTGATGGCCGTGACTTATCGTGCTTGTGTAGATAAAACTGAAAACAACCGTGTCTTTTTTGTAGTTACATCAGGGAGAAGTGAATCTCTGATCAAAACGTCAATGTGCCGCGTGTCTTTCTCCCCCTCATATCTGAGGTAAGGACGGGTAGCCTGTATGTTAATCATCAGGAATCGCCTTTTAGTGCATTGTGTCCCCTTTCATTGGCCTGCAAATGAATAATACACGGGCCTGCACTGTAGCATTTTTAGTCCTGGCGCTGTAGCTGATGGTTCAGATTTTGCTAGCTCCGACCCTGTGCATGTTTCTTGTTGAATTATTTACTTGAGTTCGGTTTATAGCTAGGCTAAATCCAGCTGTCACATCAGCTCATTTCGTCTTTTTTATGCTTAATCGACACAACAATCAGTACCGCCATATCATCTGCAAATCATCTCCTTCGGCAGCAAATCGAAAATCAGCAGTCCAGTTCACAGGTTAAGACCGAGGATAGTGTCCTAGGCCATGCCTGTTACAGCAAGGACCTTCCGTCGACATTGCTTCGTGTCTTAAAACTTGTGTGTAATAAAACTGGTTCATAATTATGAATCTGAGCTTCGTCTCCAGTAACAATTCTAGTCGATATTCCATCATTGTCTCAAAATTGCACGGAAAACCTCCATGCTGAGTTGCTTCTGTCATGTTTTTGTCATGCCAAGATGATGGTAATGAATTTTAAAAATTGTAGTTTTCGATGTTTTTTGTTAAGTCTAGCATCTTCCAATATTAACTTTTCGACTTTTTGAATAATTTCCGAAGTAGTCACTTCGATCCGTCGTCCGTGCCGAGCGTTGTTTTCAAGTGATTACCTGCCTTGTTTGAAGAGACTGTGTCACTTAATAGCCATGGTTTTAGCGAACTTAAAAACGCACCTTCGTATCTAGCATTTTTAACTGGCGTTATGCTGAAGAAAACCTTAGATTTTCTTTTCTCCTGCTGATCAGCAGGAGTCTTCTTATGCTCGATTGCGAAGTGAAAGTCCTTGAAAAGAATGATTGTTCAAGTTCAATATTTTTTTTTTATTGTGGTAAGGTGGTGAAAGCAGTTTACGCCCTGAGTGTGGTTCTCCCAGATGTACAATGCTTCTGGAATACTTACTAAGCACCTCCCCTGTCAACCTGAGAACCTAGTGTGGAACCATTGGATATACTATTTTGGCCTCGTGTTCTTACGCCTGGAGGCGCCTTCTAATTATGGAAATCGTTTTTCAAGCGGGAAGGCAAGGAGATGGAAAGGAAATTTTCAAAAAAAAATTGTATAAAAATATAAATACAAGTATAATCAGGCAATACAAGTATGTAAATATATAAAATAAATAGTCAAATTACATGAATAAGTCCTGCTGCGATTATTGTGACCACCTATGCTGCCTCCAGCTCGAGTTTTTATCTCAGCTCGATTTCGCGGCTTTGCCTGAACGTCTTCTTTCACTATATCCTTGACTTCGTCTGGAATTCGAAGGTATTGGATTGTGTTCCCTCGCAAATTAATATGTCTTCCAGATACCGCGCCAATCAGTCAACACCAACAAACACCGTTCACGTTCCGAAAAGCCCGTATTCAATTTTCTAAAACTTCATATAAATATATATATATATGTTCACATTATTTTCTTAATTATTTTTTTTCACTGTATTACTCTACTTTTTACTCCGCTTTATTAACCTTTTCTTCAGCTATGTTTACTTTCTCCTCTATTCACTTTTCTTTCTTGTTCTTTGACATTTACCTTTTCTCTTTCTTAAAGGTGGTTTATCACAACTATCAAGGGAATTATATTCATTGAAAATTTGTTCCTAGAATTCGAATGGATTTTTTTTTCTAAGACTTCTGAGACAGATCCAAGTCAGGGATCAAACGTGCAGTCCACCTTCCCCCTGTGTCTTCCTCGCAGGACTGTTGCCAATCGCTGAGACATCGTTGTCTCTTTTCCCTGACAAACTATCCTCAGTTGTCTTCGCTGTAGCGCAGGTCTTTCCTGAGAGCGTCACCCCAAAGTTCTGACTCATAGAGTAGACCGACTGCACAGCGCTCATGAGGAATCGTCTCCTTAATGTGAGATTCCTCCCTATCTGGGTAATTAATCGAGGGAGCGCCTTTGCGCGCGCTGCAATCTTGTCAGCTGTTGCCCTGATTAATTGGGAAAAACTCATCTTCGACTTTATCAGGGCACTCAGGTTTTCGATCCATCCTGATAGGCCTTACTCTTGTTATTCTCTTCTTTGTGAAAATTACCCCTTCGGTTTTGGTTTCAACCTCAATATTAAATGTATCGAATATATAGATGGATTATGATGGAAAAATCTGATCGATATTTTTCAGTACACACAAAGAATAGCTGAATCATATAATTATTTTTTTTAAATTCCTTAATACGGTAGTTTTCATATAGTTCCATTGAAATTCAGAAAATGTTTGGTGTTACGTAAAGCCTTTCTCCATGTCTTAGGCAAAGGATAGAATAGAATTTAGCAATGCTGCTTCAGATAAAGCTTCAGTCATCTCTAATCCTTTAGAAAGGATGTTCTTATACAATACAAAGTCAGAATGATTAAACTTGTTAAATGATTTTTTAGCTCAATGAATGAGTGTTTCGATTGTCCAAGATCCTGACGGAGTAAATCTCTTCAATAAACTAATCCGCATATTCTCAATCTAACCTTATAAATGCATGCGATATACATGACGTCAATCACGGCTATCGGGTGAATCCCACATGGGCGCCTAAGTAAGCACAAATTTCTTCTAGTAGGCGTTAAAATCCAGAATCCTTCAGCCAATTCGTTACATGAATGGATGATAATATTACAAACGAATAGAGGTTAGTGATGACTACTCGTTTGAACTTGATTTGCTTTGGCATCGAGGAACCATGTGTAATGTTTTCTTTCTAGACCGTGATAAGAATATTTAGAATGTTCTCCTGAATTATCCTTTCGGATATAAAGTAGAACAAAAAATGCCTCATGTGAGAACGTCTACTAACCATTTCAATCCGAACTGATGTAAATCTAATTAATGCAATTGCTTTCAAGAGAAAAAGAAATCATTCGAAGTCAATTTATCATGGGCGATACATTTAGGCTGTTACTGGCTACACACTTCCACATAATTAAATCACTTGGCACAATCAATAATAATAATTCATCATTCATACGAAGGTCAGCTTAATTACATATGCCCACCACTTTATTGTATTGCATTGTATTGTAATTACGTTACTCAAGCCGAATATGTAATCAGATTTCGCATTGTATGCCCCCTTACCCTGTTTATGTGAAGACTTATTGAATCTTCCTCTACTCAGTTGTGTTTGCATAATAAGACTACATATATATGTAATGTCTTTGAGTACATTCATGTGGATGTATTATGCATTATTTTATTAATACGATTGGTTTGGTCTAGCGCGAAAGGAAAGAAAGACTTGATTGCGCCCTAAACATACAACATTTTATTTATTATAGCAAATGTAATAAATGTAAGCTGGTTAGATTATCACTTCCTTAATTGGACTATATACTACGTTATATTATACGCCGATAATGCATGGGCTCATATACATATTTGGAATCACTTTGCACATATCACAAAAGTCCCGTTATTACTTTATTATACACGTACTTCAGAATAAATGTAGAATACTTTCTACAATAGATGTACCATATACATTTTTGCAGACTAACATGTGCTATGAATAAGATAGAGATTGGGTTCGAAAGATAGGATAAGGTATAAACTGCTTCATGATAACTGGCCACATTCATGTGAAAAAAAATTCAGGAAAAATTGCGAAAACAGATAAGGAACAAATAAAATACTAATTCCAGTTTTATTAAAATGTTTTTGAGACAATTTAAGCCACTTTTTTCTTCAGCCAAGATGAAAAGTCCGTAAAATATAGAAGGGAACTATTACGATGTTCCAAGAACGGCTGTTAAAGTTCCAATTTTCATGTCCAAGGCTCCCAAGTTAACGCATGTCAGATCGGAGCCAAATTTCGCATATCTGATATACCAGGCTCCGTATATCTGACATATGAACTGTCAAATACGCATATCTGACAGTTCGATACAGTCGTCGCTCCGACATGACGTGAGCTGTCTTGAAGAAATTTCATTAATATGCGGGATCAATCAGCATCAGGGAAATATGGGACACTAAAGTACAGGTCAGGATCAGGAAAGAACCTTTATTTCATTGGTTAATTGAAACTAATCGGTATCATTACCGATTTGACAACGGAGGAAAGAAGTTTGAAGAAAATTGCAAATACAAGAATGACGAACCAAAAAAAGCAAATAGCTGTCTCTTTATCTATGAGAAACCACTCAACCTGTATATTTTGATTGAACTCGTGGGAACTTAGTGGGGAAAAACAATTACTGATCGTTAACCGGTACCATACACTCCGGCTGCTACAATTCATCAGGAAAACTGGGGATTTTTATCAAACATATTTTTGATTCGAGCATTCCAACAGATCTCTGCTCACAAAGACAAACACTTTTTGGGTTCTTTGAGTTCTCTGTGAGTTATTCGATTTGCGAAATTCCAGCCAACAATCTCAACGATTCATTGATCAAGTGTTACGAGGACTTCCATGTATTTTTACTTACATCAACGACATCAGAATCATATCAGAAAACCCCGCTAAGCAACATGCACACTTCCGGACAGTTTCTCACCGATTCAGAAAATATGATTAACGCTGCAAAGCGTAAAGAGAAGGAGAACCTAAGATCACCATTCTCGGGCGTCCCATCAACAAAGGTGTCATCAACCGCTTCTAGAAAAAGCGATGGATGTTAAAAAGTTTTTTAAGCCAGCCTTTATCTCAGGGTTCCGACGTTTTCTTGTATGAATTAACTTTTATGGCCGTTGCATTCCTATGGCGATCATTTCACCAGGCATTTTGAAAAACTGATCAAGGGAAACAAAAAGCACGACAAATCTGATGTTTGACATATTCAACACAGTAAAATGAAAATGGGTTATGAAAAACTCATAGCAATACAAAAAGCGCATGCAAAACAAAGCGCATCACAAACATAGAGGTAGATTTTCCCCATAGAGCAATTAAAACGAGCTTTGCAAGATAGAGAGCTTTCAAATTTAATGACGTAGTAAAGATTTTTTTCTTTTTGATAAGGGGGTTCAGCATTAGCGATAATTAATACGCACAAACTTCTTTCAAGTAAAATCAGCGCGAATCGTTCTTCTGCTCCCTGCCACTGTTGAATCCTTCGACGATGAGACGATATACCATACAGCTCGTGCAACCATTGACTTATTGAAAGAAGTATTTGATGATCCAATAATTTCTCGTTTGGAGAATACAATCCCAATTATTGGTTAGAGATGTCGAAAAATTTACCTCTCGTCCCTTCCTCCACGCCAGTCGTAGCACTCACACGAAATCCTATTCAAATAAAAACGTCAGAAATTTATCTATCTACTAAAGCCTTCTTTGATTTAATTTCAAAATAATTAAGAAGAAAGTAATTAAGAATAAAGAAAAAGGAGTCGCGATGGAAATAAGAATCGATATAAATCGAAAAAACATACTTAAAATATGATAGATGTTGACCGATATGAATCCTTTGAAATGATAACATAAATAACTTTTCGCACTCTAGAACTACTGCTTAATATCCCAGAGGAAAAGAGAAAGGAGGTTCTATACAAAAGTTTGAAATTTGTCAAAGTATTAATCAAATAGCAAAACCATGATTTACAATACATTGAAGTCCACACTAATGAGTGATAAAACAGAGAGTTTCTCGTAAAAGTACAAGGCAATTTTGAAGATTGCCAGGTCTGCTAGGCCATGAAGAAGGAGGATAATAGAAAAACATTACTTCTGAAGCACGTACCGACGATAGCTCAACTTTGTTCTTATTTACATTCTAAGCCCTCTTTTTATTACCTTACCCGAACTTAACTAATCGCTTAACTTTCGCTTTGGTTGCAACACCTTTCGTTGCAAGTGTCAGAAACAACGCATTTCACTTCCACCGAAAGTGGAAGAAAAAATACTTTAGTCAGAATAGCGCTTGACCTTAAATTTTTGATTATACGAAATATGTTTCCAAAGTTCTGGGAATTGTCTTGACAAATCTTGACATGTTTATTCAACTATCTAGTACAATATTGTTCAGTCTGATTTAGGCGTTCGACTGATAGAGACGCGTTTTCATTGTACTGTTATTGTAACCATGGAATACGCTGCAAACTCTCAAAAAGCAATAATTTTATTTTTGTAGAAAGAAGATGTGATAACATCAGAAATTATTCAGCGTCTGCAAGGAGTATTGGGTGAGTTTGCAAGATTCAAAAGTACTATTTATTGTTGGATCAATCGTCTTAAAACCAATAGAACATCACTGTTAGTCCAGTCACGCAGTGGGTGCCTAAGCGTAACGGTAAATAAAAGAAATATTACTGCCCTCGCAGACCTACTAAAAGAGGACAGACGAATAGGGTGCGCCTAGGGATTGATACACGATACTTCCCGACATCTTGCATGATTGTTTGGGCGTTAGCAAGTTTACGATGTGATGGGGGTCATTTTGCTGTTAGCATCAAAACAGAAACTCAATAGATGTGATACTTGACGTAAACTTCAAGAACTGTTAGTCCGTTATCATGATGCAATTTGACGAAACGTGGACCCCTTCTTTCAACCCTGAGACCAAAATTTAATCCAAGGAATGGGGCAAACCTGAGAAAAGCGTCTTAGAGGCGTGCAATTCGTGTATGTTTGAATAGTAATGCTTACTGTATTCTGAAATTTCCAAGGTGTTTTTTAATGCATTATCTGGCGAAAGGTACTACAATCAACGCAGAATATTATTCGAACTTATAATTCGGACTATTGCGACAAGCACTTGTCAAAAAACGTCCTGGAAAGTTGCATAAGCGACCGTTATTACTACAGGCTACCACAAGACTACACTCCGCAAGACAAACGGAGGATGTTTTGAACGATTTACGATTGAAAATGCTTCCGTATCCACTTTATTCCTCGAATCTTGCACCCAGTGATTATCATGTGTTCCCAGATTTAAAAAACTCATACTGGGTGTTCGATTCGAAAGTGCCATAAATATGTGGATTGAGAAGACACTGAAAGTGTTTTTTGAAGACGGCTTAATCCCTCGTGTATTTTCTGTCAAGAAAGTCCGGGGAATTTATAAATAAAAAACATATTTTACACTTAATCATCAAAATTTATTTTGTCGACTTCAAAGTAGTTCCCATTAAAGGCTATACACATGTGCCATCGTTTTTTCCATTCTTAAAAACGTTTTTAGGCACTTTCTGGAATGGCCTTCAATTCATGCGCCGGATTCCGTTTGATAGCTTCAATGGACTCGAAACATGTTCCACGTAGGGGCAATTTTAGTTTCGGGAATAGAGAAAAGTCGCACGGAGCTAAATCAGGCGAATACGATGGTTGATCGATGGTGTTTATCGAGTTTTTTGCCTTGTATTCGTTCACAATTGTAGTTAGGTGCAACGTCGCGTTTTCGTCGTGAAAAATCCAGGAGTTGTTTGCCCATAGTTCCGGCAGTTTCTTCCACATTCGTTCACGTAAACGCCTTTGTACGCTAAAATAAAACTCCTTATTCAACGTCTGACCCTGTGGAACGAACTCATGGTGAACCAGGCCACTAATATCGAAGAAAAAAATGAGCATTACCTTGATTTTTGACCGAATTTGACGTGTTTTTTCCGGTTTCGATTCATTTTTAACGCACCATTCGGAAGCCTGTTGACTGTTGAGAGTTCATACACCCATGTCTCATCACTAGTTATGATTCGCTCCATGAATGTTGGATCGGAATTCGAGCGTTCAAGCATGTCCAAAGAGACTTTTTCACAGGACTGTTTTTAAAGAAAATTGAGCTCTTTTGGAACAAGCCGTGCAGTGACGTGTCTCATGCTCAAACGCTCAATAAAGAGAAGTTCAGGATGGTTGCTATCTCTCTGCTGGCATAATGATTTGTGATTATGCCAGCTTTGTTAATGTGTTAATGATTTGTGTTAATTTCCTTCGCTACATCGATGTTAATCTCGGTTAGAGAGGTCGAAGGTCGTCCAAACCGAGGCATGCATTCAACGATTTCACGTTCCACTTTGAACGCCTTGTACTCATATGATCGAGTTTTGGATAAAATTGAATCGTCATAAGCCTTTTCCAACATTTTCAATGCGTCAGCACAAGAAATTTCGTTTGTATGAAAATTTAAGGTAAACTCTTTGTTGAATAATTTCGTTCATGTTAAAAATCGGAACGCACTAACGAGGTTGACTGACTTAACCAGCTGCTGTAAACAAATTGGTTGACAGATCGCGCTCTTAGAATAATAATCAATGACAGTCCTACCATCCTAAGAAAAAAAAATTCAAAATCCATTCAGCAGGGGCGTTTTAAATAACAAATTCCCGGTACTTTTTTGGCAGAAGGTATTATTATTTCATGATCAGATATCACTATCACGGTGATACTTGAACGCGGAACCTGCTGTGTAGAAGGCAAATATTCTATAGTACCCTCTACAAAATGATGACCAGTTAAAAAAATTGTGGAGCATAATAATTAAATCTATTTCAAACATATTTAAACATTTAAGAAACTTAAAATTTACATGAAAACCTACAGCACCTGAAATTTAACTGAATACCATAACATTTTAATTTCCGAGAAAAAATCGTAGGATCATGGAGTATAAAAATATCATTGAAATGTTCTTGGCCTACCGAAACATAGATAAATTTTATCTCGTACGCTAACGACTTTATCTTGACCTAGGAATAAATTCATCTTAGCATCTTTAAATGTATTTAGATAAAAAGCATGTCTACGAATTTCTGAAAATAATTTTGCCTCCTGTTGTAGTAACAAACTCTACTTATCTACATAAAAGAGTTTTAATAAACGTTCCCCGAAAACAGTGAAACGAATTTTCTGAAATTTGTGTTTATTCTTTGAACTTTCAGCGCCATCATCATCATCGAACCAATGGAATGATAGATCATCTAGTCCGGAAACTCTACCAAGTGACATGTACGTAAGAATGTTCGTTTAGTTATCAACACATTTAATTTTGTTCATTAAACATTTGGTACTATTCTTATTCTACTCAAAATTAATATTGAACGAAAATTTTTGAATTGAATTCACAATTTATCACTTTGGCCTATTATTTTGTGCATATGAAAGTGTGTATTTCGGTTTGTAATTGACGATTTGATTTGTTTAAGTGAAAAATATTTGTTTCCTATGGCGGCTGTTCACGTTTATTATTCAAATATGAATTTTCAATTTAGATACTTTATTTTGTACGTTATAGATACTTTGAACGACCGTTGCGTCCAAAATTAACTGGAACGATGATATTTCATATGTCGTTCAGGTTAGGTGAATATTAAATAGTATTTTTATGGCTTTCATTTGAGATTTTATTACTAACAAAAACAAGTTTTCTTGCGGTTGAAAAAGGTCTTCAAGATCAATCAATTCAAAAGTACTATTTTGTTTATTAGAATTTAGTGACAATTGATAGTAACAGAATTCAGTGTGACTAAGGTCAAATGTTTGTTTTTATTTATAAAATACTTTGAAAATTATAAATCAGTTTATCGAACTAATTTCCACGGAGATAATAGATTTGGATATTTTTGAGGCTATCATTAATTTATTTGATTTAATTGCGAAATAAAACCCATCTACTCATGTCCAAACGTCTTTGCCCACCTTAATCCACATAAGCTACAACTATATCATTTCAAATCTCTCCACACGATACTGTCACCGCCCAAAAAACATGCTCATTGGTTTTTTTTGACCCTTTATTTAAATTATAGTCCTATCTTCTCGCGTAAAACAGGTAGAAATACAAGTGTTCCCAACCTTTTCACTTTTCTTCTAGACCCTTCAGGCTAGACTACGTCTCAAAGGATCTTCTATTTTTACAGCATTCCGCTGTAAATGATTCTGTACACTTATTGTATGACAAATACCGTAGGAATAGCATGAAACAAAACGAAAATAGCAACACAACCCTTTTATGTTTTGCTTTTCTGGAGAACCTACAAGGATGGAAAAAAATTTTGCAAAAGGATTCATATCACCTTTTGTTCCCGTTTTTTTTCAGATTTTTTTTCACAATGTAACTTGTTTTCACGAAGATGGAAAAAAGGAAACTCCCAAAATGGGTGGTGAATTTCATCTTGTCAGTCGACAGCATTCGTATATTGTATGTTCTCACAATTTCTTGTAATGTTGCTGCCAGTCACGAAAAGATGGGATATTCTATTCAGAATAGATGTATGAACATGATTCAATAAAAGAATTGACTAAAGTGTTGTAAGGAATCCATGTCTGCAATCGATTTGTTTGTCAAGTAGAAATAACTGAAATTGTTATTTTTCTATAGGGTTTCCATACAATATCACATATTTGCGTCATTGAATTCTATTGAATTTAAGTGAACAAAGTTAAATAAATACAATAAGTCAACTAAACATTTCGGCACTGTTGATACCCCGGTGGATATAACTTCACTCCTTTAGACGGATATTGATTGCGGCACGTCAATTTTTTTTATCGAGATTCCATCAGATGTTCCTTCCATTACTTCGTGAAGTTGAGGCTGATTATTTATAAGACTTTTCTGACAACGGGTACTGATGAAATGTGCTTGAGTCTCTCCAAAAAAAAAAGATAAAACGAAATCTCCCTATAGCGAGTGGTTTCTTGTCTTAATGAAAAGTTTAAATACTAATACTGGGTTTTTATTGAAATTTGTTGGAAATCCTACCTTGTAAGGAAATAGACACAAGTGTAGTGGTTAGTATCACGCCCGATCGCTGTTTCTCCCGCTTAGTCACACTTAGAGTCTTCGAATTAAACAAATCAAAGTCCGCTGCAAGAAAAGACAAAAAAAATGTAGTGGGTAATACCATCTCTGATCGCAGAATCCCCGGCTTAGCCGAAATTGGGGTCCTTCGAATTCAATTGACCTCATTACCCATATCAAAGCCCAATACGGGAAACAGGCACAAGAAGTGTAGTGGTTAGTACGACACGTGATCGCAGTTTCTCCAGCTTGGTTAAATATCTGACAGATACCGTTTCCATTTTTTGACACTCTCATTCGTCCTATTTAAAAACAAAATGTTCAATTTTTGAAAAGCCGGAAACTCACTTTTAAATTTGGATCAAAATGCATACAAATATTAGGTTGAAAAATTTAAAACTTCTACTTATTTTAAATTAAAAGTAGATGGAAATTATGATAAATTATTATAATGTTTTTAATTTATATTAAGCTGTCTAGCCCAGGTTGTGTTTCGCAACGATCAATTTGCTTATCGTGAGAGCAGGTTTCACGCATGTTGAAGTCTTACAACTGCAATAACTTCCTCCTGTTTTGCTACGATGTTTTCACAGACCGTGCATTATTGACGTCCAGTACGCTTGACAGGATGCCTTAATTTTTCGGTATCTAAGGATCGTGTTGTAGCTGGCACGGAAAACATTTTCAATAGCAAAGTATTTTCTGGAATGTACCTCATCCTTCCATAATTGCTGACAGAATCAGCTTCATTTTCAGACCTTGAAGAAAATTAACCCGTTTCGAGCACTTCTTTCATGGAATGGTACTGAGTTTGTTATTCAACGTTGACGAAATCTAAGCTTTTAGAGATTATCGAAAAAGATTTTTAAAAAATCCCGGGGTCCACCGTCGCCAGTCATTCGGCTTGTGGTATACTCCATTAGTATTTCGTTGACACAATGTCGAATAAAGCTTTATTTTTGTGTAGTACTGGATTGCCTCTTGTTTTTGCAGCTTCATTTTTGTTTTCATACCGGGTTGCCTCTTGTTTTCGCAAAGTCGTGGATACATTCGTTGTTGAAGAGTCGTCGAAAAAATTATCACTTTTTTTCCTTTGGCACTTACGAGCTCATTGCCATATTCTCATAAAATTGAAATAAATATTTTACTGGCCGTCTATCGTCCGTAAGCATTGAAATAGAAGTGAAGTCCTTGTTTGTCTCAATTTTCCAACTATCAACTATCTATTTTGTCCAACTATCCATGTTGTCAAAAGTTTGACTGATTGAATCACATTTATCTATGGCAGAGTTCCTTTTTTATGTTCTCCACCAATTTCCTTGTCTGGTTTATTTCCGCCTGCTCGCTTGGTAGTAGTAGAACTGAATTGAAGTTTTTTTGAAGAATGCTGAAACTTGAAGAAAGACTTTTAAGCATGTAGCTTTAACGTACTAAACATGGTCAAACGTAGCTTTAAGGTTTTGAAATACCAAACTTTAACAACAAAACAGCAGACTTCAGTAGTGGGAAAGGATCACTTGTCGTCAAGAGAATACAGAAATAAAGCTCTTTCATAGTGGGTTGGGTTGACCTGTCATATCGAGATAACGTTTCACTACTTCGAAATGAATAAAAAAATTCTTTGCAAGGAAATGCCCACTTTGACACTTCCTTAACAGTTATTTATTTTATAATCTTTCCAAAAAGAATATTGTTGCTCAACTTTGAAATTGCATGAAAAAAAGGATAAGGGAACGATTTAAAAAATTTCTAATAATCATTTTCGCGAGTCCTTCAATAAGGCATTAGAAAATATTTCTTGTAGATTACACTCCCCTTTTGATAATGAACACTTTTTGAAAGGTTTTTTTCTAAATCCATTAAATCTAAATCCGACAGATCTTCGAAATAGGCATAAGTTCAGTCGGTAGTCTTCACGATAGAATTTAAAAAATTGTGGCCTATGAACCAATTTTTAACCACGAATTCCTATTCGTGATTCGTTGTTATCACTAGAATTTAAATTCAATGAATATAATAGATTCAGCAGAGACAACTCTAAATACCATTCCAAAATTTCGACTGCTGAATCTGAGCAGGTTTTTGTCTGCGCGTTGTCTTAAGAACTTGATAAAATTTATTTCAAAATTCATGATCTCAGGAAATTCGCAGAAAAGATCTCAAGCGTAATAAAGTGGCCAAGTCAAGTTTTTGCAGTATATGATGGCTTGCAGATCAGCAAGAGGAGGGAGAAACCCGAATGGTTACCACAGATGAAAAACTTGAAAAACTCAAGTTAGTCACCCAGGATTGATAGTCGTGCTGGTTACAGCAGACGCTCGGTTCTCTTCAACTACATTAGATGATTCTATATCCTTGAAAGTTGAATTTAACGACATTATATGACTCAATATCTTTGAAACGTTTGAAAAGCTTTCAAGTATCAAAATGTCTGTTGTCTGATGCGGACTCTGAGGGAATCTCTTAAGGCTACTGTTTAAGTACTGCAGACACGATGGAAAGTAGCCAAAGGACGATAGTTCATCATGTGTGACTCAAAGCTCCATTTCTTGACATGTGTAACATCGCAGAGAAGAGGCAAAAAGTCGAAAGAGCATAAGTCATCGAAAAAGACAAAGTTAATCGGTTATGTGGATGATGTTGCTTTGCTAGTCCCTGGACGCATAACTGCTTGCGCATCCTTGCCCGGGGAAAAAACCGAAATGGGCATCTTAACATGGAAAAAGGACAGTGAAATTGGGCCTATCTGTGTTTGGAAAAAGCTGGTGGAATCGAACCCAGTAATGAAATCCTTGGCTGCATTAATAGACTCGAGGATGAGTTTTTCCCGAGAAAATCAGAGAAAAAGCTGACAAGGCGGACGCGAACAATGGTCATCGTAGGTCAACAATACGTCGTCGTCGATTCCGAGTCAGCCACTTTATGATTTTTAATTTCAGGCCGACTTTTTCAGCCACGCGCTACAGTGCAAAAAATTCTGATTCTGGGAAAAATGATAAACTCAATAGTTCATTTGATACGTTTTTTATTTAATACTCAGTAAATTTTCCTTTATTTTATATCACATCTAATAATCGAGCCGAAAGTGTATTTACATATATAATACACTGTGGAACATTTCATTCTCATTCTTTGTTTCGGCTCTGTAACGTTTTCTATAGATGGTTTCTCCTGTGCGTGGACTTTCCTCGCTAAAATTCCTTACAAATTTTCTATAGTGTTCAAGTCGAAACTTAACGCAGGCCGTAGTAGCAAATCAGTTCCGTAATCCTGAAACCACTTTTTGGTGGAAGTTACCGCGTGAATGCGTGCATTATCCTGCTAATGATAATGTTTTCATCTTCTGTAAGTGGCACGAAAGGTAATAGATGTTCCTCCAGTAACACCTGATAAGCACTAATTCTTCTGGTCATGAAAGCTATTTCGCTGTAACAACTTTTCCAGCAGATCCGTTTCCATGTGCTGCTCTTGAGATAATTTTTGATTCCTTCCGTAAATCGTGCTAGTACGAATTAAAATCATCTGGTCGATCAAGATTAAATTTTTTTCCTATCGCTGGGGATCAAAAGATCCCACATGTTTACTTTCTATATACTTTTTGGCGAATATTAGTGTTGCATCAATATGTAGTTTCGTCAATTTTCGACTTTGCAAACAATTCTGATACTTAAATTTTTTCAAAGACGCTATTCATTTTCTCACTTAAGCTAGTATCACAGTCCATGTTTAAAAGTCTAGCAATTCGTCATGATGAAGCTCCTGTTTCAATAATATCCTTAAAACTAAGCGATTAATAGCAGGCGAATACTTTGGCGGACGTCCAGATGACTTCTTTCTCACATAATTTTCGATCCTTTTAATTTCACTCGTGATTTCCTTTTGAGTCTTTCCACAGTTTTTCGAATCAATAATTCTTTCTTTTTCAACGTCACTCTACTTTTTTCATCGCAGCATTTAGGAATAGGCAAACTACTCAATATTTCTACTAAACCACACTTTATTCAAAATTTACCACACAATATGTCCTAGAAAACTCCAAACTGCGACTGAGTTTATAATTATTCACAACGGCATAACTTGTTTTCAGTGTTTTTGACCTTGAAGTTATTGTGGTTGAAGGAACGAAATAGGTAGATATTTTAACCGGTTTTCAGAGATAACCCAAATAATATATTTGGTCGTGGAAATTCATTTCCTAGAACTGTTTTGAAAAAATGTGAAAAATAGGCATGAGCTTTAATTTTTCACAGCTGTGTTTGTCGATAGCTGTTGGCAGAAGGGAAAAGACAAAGAGCTAAACGAATTTCATTTGCATATACAAACAGACCTCCGCGACTGCAATGATGATGATCGTAGGTGTGAAACATATCGCCTAAATAAAGATATAAAGGACCAGATGATCTGCACCTAGATAGAAAGGAAGTGGAATTCAAAAACGCATAGTGGAATGTAACGATACAACAATGATGGAGAGATCTTGTCTGCTCTAGTGCCTTCCCGCTGGAGACGGGACACCTTAGGAAAACGAAGCCTCGCCCGAATTAATGTGTCAAAAGTTTGTTCGTTACTGGGTGTCCCTAACTAACGGCATAAACAGCCTTCAACTGACTACCACTGTAAGGTACTTAGCAAAGGTGGGTAGCTTCTGCCACAGGATCAAAAACACAAATCCAGTGATTCTTGGATGTATATTCCACAAGAGATATATACAAGATCAATGCGGCCCCTAATAGGTGATGGTTGAGTGAAGTCTCCATCTGTTACAGGATTATTAGGTTTCGCTTTAGATTCCCTGAACGCCGGTTTATAACAGAAATGGTGTGACCATGGAAAGTTCTACGAGATTGTGATATTAACATAAATCAGCTTTAGTATAATGCTGGCTAAAATCAAAACGAAATAACTTTAAATCAGGCATATTCTTCAGTTTAAAAATCAAGGAAACAGTATTGCAATTGATTCCTATCAAATTTTATTCATTGGTGCAGGAAAATAGTCATTTATAGGTGCAGGAAGATTACGGAAAAAAATACTTTGCCTCAACATTGCCTTGGTTAATGCCATTTCATTATTGTTTTTAATCACAGGCGTATAAAAATTCAATGTTAATCCACTGTATGTGCTTTAAGGACTCCAAGCATTCATTTAATTTAGGAAACAAAACTAATTCGACTGCATTTGAAACATTAAAGATGTCAGACCGTTCTGATCTTTCATCAAAAAACATGCCGCCATTTTACATTTTATTGTCATTTATTTTTAAACAATTAACAAATTAAACATAATGAAAAAAAGTAACAGCACGTACACGTAGACAGTTTGTGCAGTGCTTTTTTCGTCCTATTTCCTCTTGAATTTTTTCTTTTCGTTTTGCCACAATATTTAGTTGAAATTTAATTTTTTGCACTTCAATGGATCATGCTGAAAAGATCCTTTTTTTATTATGTTTAGTTGAATTTTGTTTCACGCTTTTCATATAATTTTCTTTATTTTTGAATTATTTCAATTATCTTTTGTTATTATGTCTCCGTCAACACTACTATTTGAACGTTTTAATTGTAGGAGTCTTTTACAATATATTGACGAGGAGCTCAAGCTCAGGTAATTATAAAATTCGTTCGTTACAAAAGAGAAAGAAAACAAAACAATTCTATCCTTTTCCATGTTCAGGCACATTTTGTTTATTCCCTATTAAAGTTATGCTGTTACTTTTCCTTGTATAATTTCCATTTTTGTTTTCCTTTTGATCGTAGTTTAATAGCATTTGTCCTTCCTAACAAACCGTAGTTGCTTTTAGCTGAGTGAATAACATGAAATTCATAGAGAATTTAACAATACTAACAACAATAAATTCATAGTTTGATATTAGCGTAAGCGCAACTTGAAAGCAATTTGTACTAGAATTATGAAAGTGCATTGAGTGAAGGCAATCCTTTTCCATTTTCAAAATATTATACAGAGAGAGTTCAAAGTAGGTTGAAAAAATTCATTGCATCCTGAATGGAAAACGATTTGCCTTATTTTCAATGGACTCTAATAAGTAATGCATGACACATAACACACATACGGTAATCTACTATCATTCATCCTTTTCGCACACTAACCACATATGAATGCCACTTGTTGGGGAAGGACTTGAAAATTCAATTGTGCAAGCGTTTTTTTATCTGCGTTGATATTTTACATATGTTTCAAAGATCAGTTGTAAATAGAATGTAAAAACAAATCTTTTAAAATGCGTTTTTGCAAATTATTATCCTTGGATTCTTTCATATGTTATTTCAGAGCAACACTTCCAATGTCGGATACCAAAGAATTACTTTCGACCGATTGCACATGTCCTCATGCAATGAATAATATTAATCAAAATGGATTAGCATCGAATGCATCGAATCTATTACGAAACAACAGTACAAGCAACGAGGCTGCTCCTGGTAATGGAATTGTCCTAGGAATGATAAGTTCAGCAAATAGTCGAAATGGCGGTATTGGCGGGGGCGGTGGGGAAATTACAAGTGATAATTCGAATGGTGTGCCTATAAATGCAACAGCTGCAATTAGCAATGATTCAAGAATGAATATGAATTATATGAATAATGTTAGTGATGGATACAATAATGGTGAAAACTGTGATTATAGGAATGAAAATAACCAGGTGAGTAAGGAACTGTTTGAGCTACTAATAATTTAAGTGATGCGCATTTTTTAATATTCATTCAATAAAAAAAAATCTAGAATGCTGATGCGATAATCACAACTCTCATTTGTTTCTCTCATCTCTTTTATTGTACCGAATACCTACCGCTTGGAAGTAAGTGAAAATAAAATCTGAATTTTCTCCAAAGGATCGCGCTTAATATTGCCCTTCTTGTCCAATAAAACCATAATTTTTAAATATAAACATCCAATACAATACGTCCATGGCTTTAAAATTCAATTGAAACAGGACTATCTCAATAGTTCTGTTTGAAGGTATGCATTTATTATAGCAGTACTCAAGCTTTTAATTATTTCTAATCCTCCGAATAATCATTTTTCACAAAGACGACCTCTTCGTAAAGTCAAAATTTCCTACTTTAGAACAAAGTGTTTATGTATGGGTCCAAAAAATAATTAGAATGGGACCAAAACAGGGAAATAAGGGGCCAAATCTGAAGAATTGAGTAGAATATCAGCGATTTCTCCCATAATTTCTTCAGATGTCACCATTCTGGAACGGTCAGGACGCTCAGCATCACTTTTGCTTGTAGAACGGCATTCGATGGAGCAGACCCCTTACAAATAGTCTGCCCCATTCTTGATGAAACGTGATAAAGCTAACCGCTGTTCGCAGCACCATCTCTGACTCAACTACTGATGTTTGTAGACACGATCCTCATCTTTCTTTATGGCTTATTTCTTTGCCTTTCCATTGTTCCGTCAATATGTATGACATGTGTCAAGAAATGGAGCAAAGAGCCAATATCAAGTTGTGTTTCTCATTAGACAACGTTGCTCAAGTTACATTTAAATTGATGAAGTTTACGATGACCTGTGTCTGTTTTGCTAGGTGTCGTGGAAAAAACTGAAGTTGAATACCTTATGAAATGATGAAAACATTGAGAACATATGCCATATTCAGCCAACATAAACTGTGAGGGAAGAGATGGCACTAGAAAAGCATTAGTTTTATTATATTCGTTCATCATTTTACGATTCTCTAATGAATCAAGAATTATGGCTCAAAATTTTATAGAGGCATTTGAAAGAGAAAAAGTTAAAACATTATTTAGCTGACTACGTTTAAATGCGTTGCGTCGACCATCGCAGCTGCCGAGCGCGCCTATCGGTATTATCCCCACTTTATTTTCTTCCGCTTTCTATTATACTTTCAATATTCATTTCATCTTGGTATATGCGTGTTCAGTCGTCTTTTGGTTTTAGTCGCAAATATTTGTGCCAAAACAAAAAAGAAATCGTACAGCATCGGTGAAAAACATATAAGACCGTAAAGGAAAAAAGTGTGAGAAGATCTCGCAATTTTCTAGGAAACCAGCAGACTGCCGAGCAAAGTACCACTTTTTACAGTATTTCAGCTCAAAAATCATCAACAAAAACTAATTTTGACGTGAATGTTGATCACTGTTACAGTTATTGTATACTCGCGTTTCCTTTAGTGTTCTCGGCATTCGCAGCTCTCCTCAAATGTAAAACATGTGGCAAAGGTATCGAGTTTACTAAAACTGGCATTCGTGTCTTAGGATTCACAATAATTATCTTTCGTAATTGTGGTGATAGAATAATAAATTGGAAGTTTGTGGAAAAAAGGATTTGAAATTGATCAATGAATTGTGGTTGTTTTGTGGTTGGTTGAAACGGTAAAGGTCTTTTCTGTTCTTCGATGGATTTAAAAGGATGTTTCAATAAATCAGCATATAGTGCACTTTTAGATAATGTCAATATCGCAACAAATGCAGTCACCAATGTCTGCTTGACAAAAGCTGGTAAGGAAGAAAGACAAAAACAAGAGAGAAAATAATTAACCGGACGACAAGTGAGCAGATTCGGGAGATGCCACTTGGTTTATTACCTTATTCCGAAATATTAAATCTTGCTTTCTGTATTTATATGCGAAAGCCAGCCATTTTTTCTTGTTTACCTTACTGATAAAGGCTTTCTACATAGCAACTCAACCATTTTGATCGTTTCTGGGTTACAGGTTTTCCGAAGTTTTCAGCAGCAAGTTTTGGTGCATTAAGGTGCGCCCATTCCGCATTTGCCTTAAAACCCATAATTTGTCGCAACTTGAACAACTTTTGCATTTGCTCGATTTAGGTTTATCAAAAATTTTATCTGCATCTTCGTAGCGCTTGATTATATTGTAGATAAAATCAATATTATACTGTAGATCAAGATTGATTCACGATTTTTGCAACATTTCGAACACATTTCCCTGACTCCCCAATATTTGTTAAGGTTTGAGGAACGGGCGATGATATTCTGTTTAAATACATGTCAACTCAATCGAAAAATCCCTTCAAATGAAGTCAGATTAGTGTAAATTAGTTAAATTCTGTGTAAATGACAAATAAATCTGGAGACTAACCGTTAGCTAGATCAAAATTAATCAGGGGCTACCATATGTCCCATTATAACTTTGACCTGAAATATGTGACTTTTTAAAGTTTCTACTGTCTTTTCCTTAGTATCAATAAATGTCTTTGATCTCTGTTTTTAAATAGGCTAATATTCAAATTCTAAATTTATTTCATATATCAATTCGTTAAAAATAAATAAGATTTTTCATATTTGCAATAGTTTCATAATTTCTTTGAGCATAAAAATTTGGAGAGTTTTCTATTGTACAATTCAAATGTCGGCCATATTTTGTTTGTTTCGGTTTTATTTGCGTTATTAAAACAATAATTTCAATTACAAAGGCTCATCCTTAGATACAACTTTTCCTTTCTGCATATCAAGTTTATCAGATTGCGTTTTCATGGGTCGTCCCCCTTTCGAGTGTAGATGAATATTTTTAAGTTTTTAATTAATACAGATATAAAAAGATAGTTCAATGTAAATATGTAAATGTTTCACTGTCAAATATAAAAACAAATTTAAAACAAACAAATTTAAATTTCATGTAACGAAACAAAATTTTCATTAGATTTACTTTGAATTATCATTTATCTATCCAGTTTAGCCCGTCGAATAGAGACAAGACTTATGAAAAGCCAAAAAGAATAAAGATGTTTTATGTTTTTGTGGTATACTTATAGCTTATTCTTATAACTGCAAGAAACAAGCATTTTCTTTCACTCAATTTTCTTAAAAATATTTGTATTTGTGCGTCATATGACTGACATGTACACCCAAAATGGCTCAAACATGTGAGAAATGTGCGTTTTTTGCTTTTTTAATAGCGAGTATGACGCTCTTCGGCTGCTATTATACCTCGTAAATGATCCTGTATCAAATGTACTAACTTTCGACCAATACCGGGTTTAATTTTATTCCACTCTTCGTAAATGATGTCTATCACAGAGCATGGCTAGAAATGTGACATGAAGGCTCCTTTTTTTAAAATAATCTTCAAGATGCTAAATTGGGTTTAAGTCGAAGTATTGTGGTGGGTGTGGTAGAAGAAGAGACACGTTGTAGGGCAAACACTCTCGCACTCATGATCAAGAATGTTTGGAATCATTGAATAAGTGAAAGTGGGATCTTGGATAAGTGAAAACCCACCGTTTTTGCCAATTTTCGTGGCACTGTGTTTTAGGTTATTCCTTAAAATTTCCAAATACTTTGCTTTGTTCATTGTAGTTTCAAAAAATACTAAATAACCTAAACCATTTGCCCCCCAAATCAACACATTTCCCTTTTTGTATTTCATGGTAGGTTTCAAGTTTTTTGATTCCAATGTAGTGTTAGCTCTACACGACACAAACTGTCGTCCATCGGAGCCAAACATCATACAGTGGCTCAATAAAGAAGTCGGACACATACCCATTTACACTTGAAAAAGGAATAAACGACAGAAGAATGTATTTTAGGGGAAAAAAAAATATTTTTTAGCTCTATATTATTAACTTACGAAAAATAAGAACATTGAAAACATAACTCGATTTTGTAATTATTAAAAAAATAAAAAGTCGAAATGGAACCAAAATTCATGTCAAAAAAGAACTCGGACAGTTAATTCTTTGTGTGATTTTTGAATTTTATTATTATTTTTAATATTTAGTTGGCAATCCTTTATTTTTCACTTTGGTTTCCAATCTTATAGGCATGGATTCGACAAGACAAAAGGAAGGGTCGATTTTGGCCCATTCTGCTTGAAGAGCTACTTTCAAGTCCTCTTTATTTTTAATTGAAAAGCTTTTTAATTGGTGTTCTAAATAAGCCCATAAATGCTCGATAACATTAATGTCAGGAGATTGTGGAGGTGTTTCCAGTACATGTGGACAATTGTACAGCAGCCCTAAACGCACATTGAGTGCTTTGTGCTTTGGGTCGTTATCCTGGTAATATTGGAAGTTATCTTTTATTCCGAATTTTTCAGCACTTTCCACTATATTTTCTTTCAGAATGGTCAAATACTTTGTTTGGTCCATAATTCCATCGATTACAGAAAGTTTACCTGGACCAGCAGCGGACATGCAGTCCCACACCATTATCGAGCCACCTCCATGTTTTACAGTGGATCGTAGATTGCACTCTTTGAGCTCTTGATTTGCTTTTCGCCAAACATAGCATTGACCATCTGAGCGGAATACATTAAATTTACTTTCGTCCGCGAATATCACAGTTTCCCAAAATGATAGGTCTTTATTTTTATATGTTTTAGCAAACTTGAGTCTCTTTTTCCTATTGCCCTTACTAACGAATGGTTTTTTACGGGCTAATCTTCCATGTAGATTTCTTCGTCTCAAAACTAATCTTATCGTTTCAGGCTGTACACTTTTATTAAGATATTTCGATACTTGTTGAGCTAATTTTGGAACACTTAATTGCGAATTTTTATGAATTTGTTGTACAATCCAGCGCTCATCTGACTTTGAAAACACTGTAGGTCTACCACTTTTTTGTTTATTTTCCACTGATCTGCATGATTTAAATTGTTTACTTATATCGTGAACAGTGGAGTGTGATCTATTTACGATTTCCCCTATAGTACGGGCCGGTAATCCTTCTTTATAATGTTTCAAAATGAGTTCTCTTACTTCTAAAGAAGTTTGACCACGTTGTCTTCCCATTTTACACAATTTCACCCCCGTGAAGGTTCACAATTCACACAATTTCATCCACGTATAAAATTTACGGTTTCAAATTGTTTCACTCAGATGCTAAGAGCTGTCAACTACACAAAATCCGGGGAATCCCCCTTTTAAACTCAAAAAGAAGGAGAGTGCTGTCCGAGTTCTTTTTCGACGTGAATTGTGGCTGCATTTCGACTTTTTATTTTTTTAATAATCACAAAATCGAGTTATATTTTCAATGTTTTTATTTTTCGTAAGTCAATAATATAGAGCTAAAATAATAAATTTTGTTTTTTTCTTTCTAAAATACATTCTTCTGTCGTTTATTCCGTTTTCAAGCGTAAATGGGTGTGTATCCGAATTCTTTATTGAGCCACTGTATTAGCTTTCATCTATGAAAATAATCTTTTCTCAAAACTTTCATACATATTCTTTGGCGTATTGGATACATTTTTCATATTTATCTTAGAAATGAATATGTTCTTCCTTGCAACCCAACCCATGTAACTTTTTTCTATTTGAAAATTTTTGTCAAATTTAAGGGTTCACGGATATTTCACATTCACTTTTGTAGCTACTTTGAGGTAGTACGAAAACTTGGCCAATGTTCTGCATTAACCATCAGCAAAAAACAAACTCTGATTGCGCGAATTAGCCCCAACTGATCGAAGGGATCTGTACTCTCACATGCGAATTGAACAAGATGGACTTACCGTTACATTGGCGATGACGGCGTCCAACGTGTTGCGACTCCCTGCAGGACAAGGGGTGGAAAGATGGGGGGGGGGGGTAGTTGGGAGAGTTGAAAGAAGAAAAAAGAGAAGAATTGAAATCAGGCCGCTAGTGATGCGAACACTGCTAACACCGACTCGAAATTCTCCGATGCTTCTTACTGAGACGGTACCAATATGACCGGTGGTGAATTAATAGCAGATGAACCAAGATGACCGGTGATGTATGATTAGCACCATTAGAGACGACACCAAGATCATCGCCGATAAATGAATAGCAGATGAACTCGAAAATTTTTGATGCTTTTCGCCTAAAAAAACACTTCTAAAACCCAAAATGTCAAAAGACACACCACACCGAAGTTGACAAGACTTAACCCTTTCGCTACGGCAGTGTGCTCTGTCTGAGTGACACCGCTGTACGGGGCACGATGCCGCGAAAAGTGTGTATCACCCTTAAGTGAAGTGGTGTTCGAACTTGCATCGTTCAGTGCATCTTCGTCTTTCTCTTGATCTTACAATTTTTTAAGTGTTATCGAAAAGCACTTGGAGATATTTCAATTGGTAATAATAAAAATGTGTTTATAAATTTGAAATTACACTTAACGCAGGCCGTTACTACGATGTCATCTATAGGCGACGCTTCTTGTGAAAGGGTTAAATCAATCAGACGAAAAAATGGCGCAATCGGAGAAAAATGGGCATTCGAAAAAAGAGGCTCGCTCGAAAAGTTTGCGACTTAACAACCTCTAAGTATAATTAAACTTGAATTTAAATTAAATATTGTTTTGTAAATAGTCCTTATTAAACCTTTGTAGGATTTACGTGACCATCTTACGCTTAAAATTTTTGCTAACGAAGCGTCTCGTTTAAATATTTATAGGAAACCCTTACACTTTCAAGGTTAGCAGCTGGTTTTGGATTGTTCTTCACTATTCTTTCAATTCGTCAGCCTAAACGTTCACTCAAAATTTTCTTACGGCCTCTTCCCGAAGCAATATCGAAATTGTTATTAATTTTATAGTTTTTTTTTTTAATTACACTTTGAATAGTTGCACGTGGTCGTCCTACAATTTTTCCAATGTCTGTACAACCTTTTACCTTCCTCTTTGAGCTTAACAATTAGCTTTCTTACTACAATAGGAACCGTTTGCTTTGTTTGCGCTATTTTCGAATAATCTGCGCGAATAAAACTACTTAAGACTTTTACGAGAACTTTGGAACTGCAACTATCATTAAGACACAAGGGTGTGTAAAATTTAGCATCGTTACATTTCGTTTACGTCGATGCGAGATTAGCTCTAAGCGATAGATCTATTATATGTACATTATATGTAAAAATAAGAAAATGTTCGTGAGAAAATGAACTAAACGGTAAGGTTTGTTCCTTGCATTTACAAGAATTAGCTATAAGTAATCTGCTTTGATTTAAAAAAGCGCAGCGTCTATTCCCTTTTATGACAGCTGTATGTGCTGTAATTTTTTGACATATTGTAACTCCGAGTTCGATTTGTATCTATTTTTGACGGTTCCACATATGAACTACACTTAGTCACAAAAGTCTACGTACCCCCAAAGAATATGTAGAATTCGAATGAAAACAACAGAAAACTGTATCGGTGTTTTTGAAATATATATCTTTAATTGATAAAAATTAACAAAGTTCTTATAAAATATAAATATTTTCACTTGACATTTAAATACGATAAACGAAAAAAACTCAAAAAGTAATGACAACAAAAGTCTACGTACGACTGCTTCATTCGGCAAGTGAAAAGAGTGCCGTTAGAATGATCACAGTTAAACTGCAAAGGGACGGTGTTGTTGGGCTTAGTTAAAGACAGGACGTGAATATTGCGAGTAGTGAAGAATAAATTTCGCCGAAATGAGTTCAAAAAGGAGAGAAGTTCCAGTAGCTGTTCGAAAAATAATAATAAAGTTAAAAAGTGAAAGTAAATCTTTAAAAAATATCGCGAAAACGCTAGGATTGGCAAAGACAACAGTTCAAACAATAATTAAAAACTTCTACGATACTGGTAGTTATGAAACCAAGCCAAGATCTGGTCGACCTCCTGTTCTCAATGAACGCAATCAACGGGACATCGTTAAAAAAGTAATAGCGGAACCGACATTAAGTGCCCGGAAGGTAACGAACGATCTTGAAAACTCACTGGGAATTAAAGTTCATCCAGAAACTGTACGACGCTGTCTTAGAAAAGCTGGATTGAACAGCAGAAGTCCCCGTAAAAAGCCTTTCATAAGTAAAGCCAATAGGGCCAAGCGCCTTGAGTTCGCCAAAAAGTATTATAAGATACATGAGAGCGACCCAGACTTTTGGAATAAAGTTATCTTTACAGAAGAGTGTAAATTTAACGTTTTTGGGAAGGATGGCAGGATCAAAATATGGCGAAGACGCAAAGAAGAATGGAAAGTGAAAAACGTGCTTCCTACTTTCAAACATGGAGCTGGCTCTGTTATGATCTGGGGCTGCATGGCGGCGAGTGGAGTTGGTAGAATACATTTCATCGAGTGTACCATGGATCGGTATGTCTACTTGGATATCCTAAAAAGTAGTTTCTTGCCCAGTGCTGATGAACCAGGATTGGGTTCGGGTTATATATTTCAACAGGATTGTGACCCGAAGCATACTTCTGGAATTATCAAGGAATGGCTTCTGTACAACCTCAGGAAACAACTCCACTCTCTTCCTCAGTCCCCAGATCTTAATCCCATAGAACATCTATGGGATGAACTGAAACGACGTATCCATAAACTGGGAGTACGCACCAAGAATGACCTCAAAAAAGCACTAACAGAAGAATACGGAAAAATTCGACCAGAATTCACAGAGAAATTAGTCAGTTCAATGCCATCAAGGTTGCAAGCAGTTATAGACTCCAAGGGCGGGCCAACAAGATACTGACGTGCATACAATTTCACAATATAGCAGTCGTACGTAGCCTTTTGTTGTAATTACTTTTTGAGTTCTTTTCGTTTATCGTATTTAAATGTCAATAAGTGAAAATATTTATGTTTTATGAGAACTTTGTTAATTTTTATCAATTAAAGATATATATTTCGAAAACACCGATACAGTTTTCTGTTGTTTTCATTCGAATTCTACATATTCTTTGGGGGTACGTAGACTTTTGTGACTAAGTGTATGTCCCCACATAATATTAATTCGTTGAATTTTGAGTTTCGTCATATTTTGCTCAAACAAATTCAGACAGCATAAAAATTCTCAACCTTTTTTTATCTTGCACACAAATTTCACATTGTCCGATACCCACTTCATATTAGATCAACTTCGGTAATGCTTTGGGAAATTGACTAATGTTCATTTCGTATCTACAAAGCAGATACGAACAATTCAATGGAAACCTGCCGTACGGTAACACACACGAAGTGTGTATCTGACTTGAAGCTACATCGTATCAGCGATAGATACGTTATTTCTATGCATGTATGAATTGTTCTGAAAGAAGAAAAATTTCACTCGAATATAACTCGCGTGCATGTTGTGTTGTGTGGCGTATATATAGTGGTCGGTTGGCTGGTGGAAGTTAGCTCTGGCTTCTCTTCAGTGTCGAATAAATCTTTCGCCTTTTACTAAAGATTTCCGTGGAGAGGAGCACTCTAATGAGTCTAAACTAATTTTTGAAATGCCTGGCGAAAGCCGGGCGCATAAATATCCTTAACAATAATCAGATTAATAGAGAGGGTGGTGCTTACTTTATTGTTCGCACATCCTCTAGAGTTTAACGTGCAGTCGCAAGGGAGTGGTTTGTAAAAGCATTCCCGTTGGAATCAGTATCAAACAGCGATTAGCGACTGTTCACAGTTGACATGGAATGTTCAGGCCAGTTTGATTAGGTCATCAGCAATTCAGATTGTTAAATAAAATTACATGCAAGCTGCTTCGTGTACCGCAAACGGAGAAAATAAAACGATTGAATTTCCTTTGCGTCCTTATGCTTCTATTTGACAACTGTAACTCACAAAATAATTACTTACATCTAACTATTTATAGAAAAATCCTTACTTAACTAACTTACTTAACATCTGCATATACAGTAGCTCAATAAAGAAGTCGGACACACACCCATTTACACTTGAAAAGGGAATAAACGACAGAAGAATGTATTTTAGAAAGAAAAAAACAAAATTTATTATTTTAGCTCTATAATATTGACTTACGAAAAATAAAAACATTGAAAACATAACTTGATTTTGTGATTATTAAAAAAATAAAAAGTTGAAATGCAGCCAAAATTCACGTCAAAAAAGAACTCGGACAGCACTCTCCTTCTTTTTGAGTTTAAAAGGGGGATTCCCCGGATTTTGTGTAGTTGACAGCTCTTAGCCTTTGAGTGAAACAAATTGAAACCGTAAATTTTATACGTGGGTGAAATTGTGTGAATTGTGAACCTTCACGGGGGTGAAATTGTGTAAAATGGGAAGACAACGTGGTCAAACTTCTTTAGAAGTAAGAGAGCTCATTTTGAAACATTATAAAGAAGGATTACCGGTCCGTACTATAGGGGAAATCGTAAATAGATCACACTCCACTGTTCACGATATAATTCAACGATTTAAATCATGCAGATCAGTGGAAAATAAACAAAAAAGTGGTAGACCTACAGTGTTTTCAAAGTCAGATGAGCGCTGGATTGTACAACAAATTCATAAAAATTCGCAATTAAGTGTTCTAAAATTAGCTCAACAAGTATCGAAATATCTTAATAAAAGTGTACAGCCTGAAACGATAAGATTAGTTTTGAGACGAAGAAATCTACATGGAAGAGTAGCCCGTAAAATACCATTCGTCAGTAAGTGCAATAGGAAAAAGAGACTCAAGTTTGCCAAAACATATAAAAATAAAGACCTATCATTTTGGGAAACTGTGATATTCGCGGACGAAAGTAAATTTAATGTATTTCGCTCAGATGCTCATGTTCGCTCAATGCTATGTTTGACAAAAAGCAAATCAAGAGCTCAAAGAGTGCAATCTACGATCCACTGTAAAACATGGAGGTGGCTCGATAATGGTGTGGGACTGTATGTCCGCTGCTGGTCCAGGTAAACTTTCTGTAATCGATGGAATTATGGACCAAACAAAGTATTTGACCATTCTGAAAGAAAATATAATGGAAAGTGCTGAAAAATTCGGAATAAAATATAACTTCCAATATTACCAGGATAACGACCCAAAGCACAAAGCACTCAATGTGCGTTTATGGGTGCTGTACAATTGTCCACATGTACTGGAAACACCTCCACAATCTCCTGACATTAATGTTATCGAGCATTTATGGGCTTATTTAGAACACCAATTAAAAAGCTATTCAATTAAAAATAAAGAGGACTTGAAAGTAGCTCTTCAGGCAGAATGGGCCAAAATCGACCCTACCTTTTGTCTTGTCGAATCCATGCCTATAAGATTGGAAAGCAAAGTGAAAAATAAAGGATTGCCAACTAAATATTAAAAATAATAATAAAATTCAAAAATCTCACAAAGAATTAACTAACCGAGTTCTTTTTTGACATGAATTTTGGTTGCATTTCGACTTTTTAATAATCACAAAATCGAGTTATGTTTTCAATGTTCTTATTTTTCGTAAGTTAATAATATAGAGCTAAAATAATAAATTTTGTTTTTTTTTTTCTAAAATACATTCTTCTGTCGTTTATTCCCTTTTCAAGTGTAAATGGTTATTTGTCCGACTTTTTTATTGAGCCACTGTATAATTAGCATTATCATCCTTTTATTAGGCTATTTATTACATGTCTAGTCTAGACGTCCCTGTGAATGTTGTTGGCTATACAATTGCTATTTGCATCTTTTATAGCCTTAAAATAATCCAGACCATTTAATCCCTTTATGAGGGTTAGTTGTACGCTTGAGCGTTTGAATAAAATTAAAGGGGTCATCATGTGGAAGACATGTGACGTAATTTGCTGTTCAGGCCAGTTCGGTTAGGTCAGCAATTCCGATTTCAATTAAATAATTTTTCAAATGTTAATTTGATCGTTACATTGTGTTAATTATATTTCACAGAATCAGGGAACCGACTGTGTAAATATTGAATAAAAATACCTATTAGGTGTTTGCTGGGGAAACGCCGCTAATGTAATGCACAAAGTCAGAAGCTGTGGTAGCTACTCAGTTTTATAAGTGCACTTACACATACTCAAAAAAATCTGCGTACATCTCATTAGTAAATACTGAATGATGTTAGAATTGTATGAATCAATAACGTGATCTTGATTTAATCATTTTGATAAAAAAAAGCCTAATCTGAGGGAAACGTATTGAAGCAGGTTTGATTAAAAAATTCCCAAAATTAACGAAGATATAGTAATTTCGATAGTTGGAAGTCTGTGAGTGGCCCCAAAAAAGTCTGCGTACAGATCACAAATTTTGGGGATTCCCTGAAATGTGTAGTGGAAATGCCTACATGTTTTCATTGATCTGCGTGGAGATACTTCATTGGAAAATTGTATGTGAGTTTTGCTTGAATAAAAGACTATTCTTTAATATGGAAGCTAAAAATAAGGAAATCAGTGTCAGTGAGCGTAAAGTAATAATAAAATTGCGTGAAAACGGGAAAAGGTTTCGTGAAATCGCAAAATTAATTGGGAGAACCCACTCCTCGGTCCAAAGGGTTGTTGCTAATTACGAAGAAACCGGTTCGATTATTTCACGGCATCGATCAGGACGTCCTCCTAAACTTACAACACGTGAACGTAGGAGTATTAATAATGCTGTGAAACGAAATCCCCGATTAACGGCGTTCCAAATTGCGCAGGACATAAAAAACAAATATAATAAAACAATAAGCGATGAAACAGTGCGCATAATTCTCAGAAAAGGCGGTTACCATGGTCGAGTCGCACGTAAGAAGCCGTTCATATCGAACCGAAATCGCCGAAAGAGGATGGAATTCGCCAAAACTTATGTGAATATGCCAAAAGAATTTTTGGAAAGTCTTCTTTTTTCGGACGAAAGTAAGTTTTGTATATTTGAGATAAAAGGACGCAAATTAGTATGGAGAAAACGCTCGACAGAATTCAATAAAGAAAATTTGAGTCCCACTGTAAAGCATGGTGGAGGTGGTGTGATGGTTTGGGGGTGTATGCCAGACAGTGGAGTGGGGCAATTAGTTTTCATAGAATCCACAATGGATAAATACGCATACCTTCCATGCAAAATAGGCTAAAGGAAGTCATTTATAGGAAAGGCTATGCTACTAGATATTAAGGTTCTTAATCTGATAAGTTAATACAGTGCTTTTCAAATAAAATGATTAAATTTTTTCGGTTGTACGCAGACTTTTTTGGATGAATTTCGATGACTACTTGGAAAAAACTTTTTTATTTTGGTTATTCTAAGTAACGAGCGAGTATTCAGTTATATATTTATCTAGCATATAGTTTAATGGAAGTAATAAACAAAATTTTTTAAGTTATACACAAATGGCAAAGGTTTTTATATTGATATGTTTGCTACGACCAGCAAGTGTACGCAGACTTTTTTGAGTATGTGTATATGCTGAGAGCTCGTGACCTATCCGGGTAACGGTCGTCCTGTAAGGATATAAATTTTTCTAGCTATGATTCATAGCATGCAAACTACAGGAACGACGACATGGCAGTTTTCAGCCCTGTGCGTCACCAGCCCTTATATATTTGAAAATATAAAAAACGTAAAATTTAAAAAAAACGTCGTTGTAAGCGTGGAATTTTAATACGATATAGTTGATACATTATAAAGAATAAAAAAAAATTGACAGGCGGTTACAGTAAGTGCACTTACCTGCAAGGTGCATCGAAATGTGTGCAAAATATCTTAAATTTATCTGAAAGCTGTTTATAAGTTAAACAGCTATAAAAAACCGAAAAAAGTATTGGCACAGATAGTGTTTCAATAAATAAAGGCTTCCGGAACTCCAGTGGTACTAGTGCTGTTTACTTTAAATTTAATCAAAATAGTTTACATTTATTGTGTTTGTTCTAAGGTAGAACCAGAATTTGATTCATTAATAAGTAAATTATTTTCGGGAGAAAGGGCACATTTGAGCCTTTTTCTATTCTGTGGGTGAATCTTTTGAATCTAGGGTCTAACTTTCGTGCTGTAGGATATTTTACCCATTTAAAATCTAATTCTGCGGAATGTCTATTTTTGTTGTTATATTCTAAACTTTTTGCTTTGATTTCAATTTCAATTCTGATATACTGTTTCCGGGTTGGTTTCTCGAAAGAACACATCTGATGCATTATAATATTTAACGCATTCTTCTACCGGACTGGATAGAGATAATTCCTTGTTTTCTAATTTTTGCCAACCTCTACATCGGAATTCCCCGTTTTATGGTTAGGGCTTGTGAAATGGATTTCAATATTTTCCTGGTTAAACCAGTCGATAGTTTTCTGGGATAATATGGCAGATTCATTGTCAGTGATCGTTTTTTTTTGGTTTACCTATTTTATTAAAAAGTGTAGTTAATGCATTTTTTATCTTCTATCTTTAAGTGGCATAACTGAAAGGAATTTGGAAAATTTGTCGATACACGTAAGATACATGTGGTTCTTGTCTTTGTACCATATATCTATGTGATAAATTTCCCTAGTCTTAGTTGGCGTTACAGTTTCTTTGAAGGGTTCTTTAGGTGGGTTCCTGTCGTATTTACTTTGATGACAAATCTCACAATTATTTACATAATTTTGAATAAAATCTTTAAGTTTTGGGTAATAATATTTGGTTTTCATTTTGGAACATAATTTATTAATTCCGATGTGGTTTATCTATTTATGCATTTTCGCAATAGTCTCCATAATTTCGCTAAGTGAGCAATCATGAAGAAGAGTGTTAGCATTAACTAGAGATGCTTTCGTATTAGTTTGTCTCCAAATGTTATATTCTTTTTGGAGAACAAGTAAATGTTTTATGGTGGGCATTTTGATTCCTGTGGTATCTATTAAAGGGTATATGATTATGGAGGACATATTTTGCTTGGGTTTCAGTAAACTTTTTACGTTATTCTTGTTCTTCTATTGATTTTTTCTTTCTTTGCAACTTTTGTTACACCTATCTTTATTATGATTTGGGTAGAGAAACAATTGAGTGGTTTTCTGATATAGAAATATAATGTGAGTTGTCTTGAACGGAAGTATGCTGTGTTGCTATATCACTTTCAAAGCATTTATTTCTACACGAGACAATGCGTCAGCAATTACATTGTCTTTACCCTTTATATATTTAATAAGGAAATCGTATTCCATTAATTTCAATTTCCATCTCTGCAGTTTTGCATTATCTGTTTTAAGATTTTCCAAAAATGTAAGTGGCTTATGGTCAGTATGCAATTCAAACTTTCGTCCATAAAGATAAGGTATGAAATAGTTTAGGGCGTATATTATGGCTAATAGCTCTTTCTCAATTGTCGCTAGTTTTGTTTCTGAAGAATTAAGAGTTCTCGATGCGAAGCAAATTGGTTTAGTGTCTTGTGACAATACTGCTCCTTTTGCAAAATTTGAAGCATCAGTTGTTACTGCGAACACTGCATCGACATATTCCTTGTTATTGCTGTCTACTTTGGTATCCTTTTGCAGGAATTGCGTCATTGGGCGTGCGATTTTAGCGAAATCCTTGATGAATTTCCTATAAAATCCTGCCAATCCTAAGAATGATTTGAATTGTTTTTGTGTAGTTGGTAATGGAAATTTGTCAATAGCTTCAAGTTTTTTTGGGTTGGGTTTAATACCATCTTTGGTTATATGTGTCCCGAAAATTCCGTTGATTTATGTGAAAATGAAACGATGTTTTTGAAATTTCAATTTTCAAATTTGCGTTACGTAAAGTTTAGAAAACATGTCTGAGAGCTTTTTCGTGCTCTTGAAGTGTGGTACTATAGACAAGGATGTCCTCCATGTACACAATGCAAATTTTATTAATATATTTGTATAATATTGAATTCATCAACCTCTGAAAGGTTGATGGTGCATTTTTGAGACCAAATGGCATGCGCGTAAATTCAAAATGCCCTTCGTCTGTGGAAAATGCAGTTTTGAGTCTATCCTCGGGTGTTATATGAATTTGATGAAACCCTTTGGCCAAATCTGGGACGACCCATAAAGGGGAGTTGTAGGATGACTTAGAGGGAACTATTATTCCTTGTTATAGGTCTTCCTTGATTTGTTGTTTAACGAAATCTCTAAGGGAGTATGGATACCTGTAATTCTGTTGATATATAGGTTCCGAAGTTGTCGGTTTTAACTCATGCTTTATTTCATGAGTAAACGTTAGTTTTTGACTCCTATCATATTGAATATCTGCAAACTCATCTTTAATTCTCTCTATCATTAGTTTTTCTTCGCTTGTATAAATAGATTCTTCAGTTTTATTGATCGATATTTCAGGGGTTTCAAAGCTTTCCCTAGTTAAAAGGTATTTTACTTCGTTTGCTACTATTGAATACTTTTCACCTTCTTGGTCAAAACTTAAGGAGATGTTATTAATTGTAATAGTATTTTTGGTAAAATCAAGCTTTGCTCCAGTGCCAGAAAGCACATTCTGGCCAATAATACAATCGAATGAATGATTAATAAAATCAATTAACTTCCAACCAATAAACTCGTTGGTACGAAATTCGGTTGGAAATTCAATTCTTAGTCCATATTTCACGTATTCAGACCTATTTATTGAATTTATTAATAATGGGCTCTCTAGCAAATATCGTCGACGAGGACTGACAAATTTTGAGTTCATAAAACAATGGGTACTACCCGTGTCAATGAGACACCTGAAAAATCGATAGTTAGTCGAAGTATTGGGAGTCTTCCGAGGCAACGAACTAAAAATTTTCGTTACCAATATGCAAAGAAGAACCTGAAGAGACTGCGGTATTCATTGAAACGTCCATCGGTAATGACATATCGTTTTGCCTAAAATTTCGACTTTGTGTTCTTTGATAATAATTTCCGAATTATGCCTTTGATCTGATTGAACTTGGTGAGGACTAGAGAAAAGGGTTTGGGAAGTATTAGTAACAGTACTAAACTGATTTAATTGTCTAGGCTTCGCACCAAAATGTAAATATCCTGAGTTAACTAACACCGAAAACGCGTCTTCTAAACTATCGGGTTTATGAGCACATAGTACACCCTTAATGGGTTCTGGGCACTTGTCAATGTACACATTTTTGACTATTTTCCGTCTTTGCACAATTTCGTTTTTTGCTTGTTCTGCTGAATATGCACTATTTTTATTTTTATTTTATTGCAAACAAGATTCAAATACTTGCATAGAAAATAATAAAGCTGAGCAGGAGTTTTAAAGCGAGCGCCAAATATTCTTTCCATAAGCCGGATCTCCGTTTCAGGTTCGTCGAAGTGGAGAAGAAGTGCTTTTCTAACTTCTGACCCCGTGTTGATGGTAAAGCGTTCGCCATTTCCTTGGGTTTCCCGATTAGTTTCCCAATGATTTGGTGCTCGATGAGTTGTAGATGAGCTTGTGGAAATGATTTTATCAATTCCTGAATCGCGTCGATTGGATTGATGAATGGGTAGATTTCTT
Source organism: Stratiomys singularior (assembly GCA_954870665.1). Taxonomy (NCBI): domain Eukaryota; kingdom Metazoa; phylum Arthropoda; class Insecta; order Diptera; family Stratiomyidae; genus Stratiomys; species Stratiomys singularior. The sequence goes on along the minus strand of OX940881.1, from coordinate 26,411,573 downwards.
GTTGGTCACCTGTGAAGTGAGGAAGAGAAGATATATATGCGCACATTATTTTGAAATCCATTTTATCGTTGTCTTCGTCCGTTATTTGTTCTTTTAAGTATTTTTCACTAAGATTTGGTAAAGCTTCCAATAAATCTCGTGCCCAAGCCAGCTTCTTGAGCTTGATTTACGTCGAATCCTAATTTATCGAACCACCGACTGCGCCAATTATATGCAAACTGCTTCGTGTATCGCGGAGGGAGAAAATAAAACGATTGAATTTCTTTTGCGTCTTTATGCTTCTATTTGACAACTGCAACTCCGACAATAATTGCTTACATCTAACTATTTATAGAAAAATCCTTACTTAACTACTTAACTAACTTACTTAACATCTGCATATATAATTAGCATATTGTAAAACATTCCAATTCATCCTTTTATTTATTCTATTTATTACATGTCTCGTCTAGACGTCCCTGTGAATGTAGTTGGCTATACAATTGCTATTTGTAGCAAATAACTCTAACAATAACCAATAACTCTATCGCGTTCCCAAAGGTATGGAAAACAGCAGTTATAACAGTTATTAATAATACCACATTATCACAACTACTGACATTAGGTAATTCAAGATCATGTCCCACTTTGCCGGTGTTAATTTCGCAATTAAAAAGGAGTCCTGATGTAAAAAAAGCTTCGTAATGCCATTTTTCTGTTTTTTGAAACCTGACGGACGACTGAAATTCGACCTTTTCTGCTGCCCTCCTGGAGTACGCCACGTTCTCGGTTTCCACTCTTCCCCGTTGTGGTCCTTGTCATTGACACCCCCCCCCCTACTCTGGCGAAAGCCTGCACATCCATTTTGGCTATGTTCCAACATACGGCTAGGGATCGGCTTTCTGCACGCATTACGCTCGCCAATTTCGGTTGCAACTTACTAATGAACATTGGCATAGAAGTTCTCCAGTACCCTCCATTTCCGTACCATAGGCACTTAGGACTCCGAAGCGAACTTCATGTCCGGGATGCTGCCTAAACAGCCTTTCCGGCGAAAGTTTGGTGTATTGCCAATATTCATGACCAAGGACTCCAAAGCGAATACCACATCCGGGACTTTCTTGGCTCCCAAGCAGGCTGTTGTTTCCCTAAATGACATTTTCTAAAGATCGTTTTCCTCTGGAATCTGTGTGAGGCTTTCCCCATTCCCCAAGTCACTGCCATCAAGGATTCATCTTTCCGAAAGACATCGCGAATGCTCCAAATGAGCCGAACTAATTTTTTCAAAACTCATCGAGCTTGCTTCAGATATTAACAGATAAATGTCATATCCGTCAAACTGATCAGTATAAAACAATATCCGCTGAAACAGCTCTGAACGAGGAGCATAGCGCTATCCCGCACCCAGATGGTGCTCACAGCAAAAGCCAGCCTCCTCCCAGTTGCGATGCTGTTCAGATATCTACATCAGACTAGCTCAAGCATGTTCTGTGAAGTTACGCTACGAAATAAGTTAATCAGGAGGATTTGAATAATAGCTTAGCTTTTCCCTTGTTGAGTGCCTCTTTGAAATTCAGACACCTTCCACTTCCTAGAATATAAGCCAGGTCTTCAGGTTTCAAGCACAAGATGCGGACTTCTCTCGCCTTATGGCCTGTGGAACTACACTTGTAGCGTAAGTGGGTTTAATTGCTTCGATAGCCTCTTGAAAAAACTTATTCAAAGTGATCTACCTATAACAATGGGTTAAGAATACCCGTAGGCAAACTCGCATCGTTGCCGATTTTGATTTTCTTCTTGGCCAGGAGTCGCGCTGCATCTTTTTCTAGGATGTCTATTATTGCGACCTTTTGCCTTTTTAGACCTTTTTGAGGATTGGTAGGCTATCTGCCGGTAGGAGGCTGTCTGCTTTAGGAAGTGTTTATCTATTAGTCTCTTGGTCTATAGGTCTCTCTTCTACTACGTTTTTGGGTCACCTGTACCATCCGAATGCAGGATCTTGTTTTTTCCAGCTCCATATTTTAGCCTTATTCATCTTCTAAACAACGTTCTGTTGAGCTTAGGAGAGTACAAGTTGGAAGTCAGCGACGATCTCCTCTCCTTGACTGGGATCTGTTAAGTCGGGCCGCTTTGCTGTTATGTTACCATTCCGCTTTAGTTGGCTGCATACCGACAATGTCGTGTTTTGCCATTTACGCAAAAAGTGATTTTTTCAGTGCACTGAGTTATATTTTGGGTGACTTGACCTCTGTCAGCTTGTTTTCTGCCCGTAGCCACTTGCGGCGGTAGTGCTGAATCCTGTCGACCACGTCCTCGAATCGCCGACCCCGGTTTTAATGTCCTTATTGACATTTTTTTGGAAGTTGATGGCGTTACTTATTATTTATTGGACTACGCTTATATTTCGAGCTACCCGCTGTTCTTCACTACTTTCGACGACTATTTTCGTAGCTTTCATCATTCATTCATCGTTTTGAACCTGCTTTCCTCGGTGGTTTGAGCACTTGAAGCTTTTGATTCTTCAGTTCACTGTTTGCTGTGCGAGAAACCCGCATGAGATCGCGGCTCACTCACATGTCGTTTCATGTTTCTTTGCAGTCTCTTTAAATTGTAAAAATATTCAGCTATGAAAGGAAAGCGATAATGATTTTGACCGCTAAAAGCAGCTTATGGCTTTGCCAAATTGCAATAGTTAACGTCTGATGTTAGTAAAGTTCCTAATTTCATGATCATTAGTATCTCGCTAGGAAAAAGTTTGGAATATTTTTGTCAATATTTTGGCAATATTTTTGTCAAAAATTGCCAAATTTTCGCACAAAACAATGTTGTCATTCCGCTCCTTCAGGGATCAAAATACCATCCACCATACATTCAAAAGGATGAAAAGAGAAAGCATAGTTATCCGAAATTGACTTGAGTGGATCGAAATGATGTGAAAGAAGCCGCGGTCTACATTCAAGAAATATTTTGTTTAAATAACAAATGTTATAAATATTAAAATTAATTAACTCACACTAAAGTTTATCCAAAGGACTTTGTCTGCTTCCCGTGAAATTCCACTTCTGTCAATCACCCATCATATTTATAAACAATATGAAAACAATTGACGATTAAAAAACACCTGTGAGGAAGTTCATATGCTGCAAACGAACCAACCGAGTATCTAGAGCATCTACTCCACATATTGTATAGAAGTGCACATTGTACTCGGACATTTATTTTAAATCCATGCCTAAACAATTTATTGTTGCTTTTTTGATATGCTCTACGTGTGGTGATCACTTTGCTGTGGTAAATTTAAGAATGATTCATTGAATCCAGAAGAAAATCGAGACAGATTTGGCTGTTGGAACATTTTCGCACTGGTCTTGATCCAGATGAGACTCAAATTCTGCAGCGCTTCAACGATATCCTATCAAAACGATCACTGTAGTAATAATAGAATACTTTATTCTTTATTGCCTTTCGATAATAGTTATCTATCTATTAAAATTTACGAAGCCTCCAAAGGTCATATATTAAATTAGAATAATTTGATTTCCATTGAAGAAACTATTTTGGTAACAAAATAAAATTAATAATTGCTTTATTTATTTTTCAGAATGGACATGAAGACTCGCCACGTCGTCATAGTTCAATGGACCAATTAATGGGGCTGCTCAACGAAATGGGAAGTTCTTCGCGAGCTCGTAGTCTTAGTGATAGCCAAAGGCGAGATGATGGTAATTCGATTTCTAGAAGAAACACAAAACATACTCTCATACATAATTCGTTTTCAGCTGTTGAGAAAGAAGCACAACCCGACCTACTGAATGATACACGTCCTGTGCCTCCAAAACGATCACATCGTCCTCGTAAGAATACGCCACCTCGCCCGATATCCAACGGCCTGCCGCCGACACCTAAAGTCCACATGGGCGCTTGCTTTTCGAAAATCTTCAACGGTTGTCCGTTGCGGATACACTGTACAGCGTCTTGGATACATCCCGAGACCCGAGATCAACATTTAATTATTGGTGCTGAAGAAGGAATATTCAATTTGAACATGAACGAGTTGCATGACGCTGCGATTGACCAATTATTCCCACGACGAACTACATGGTTGTACGTTATAAAGGATGTTCTGATGAGTTTATCAGGTAAGACGATCCGCTTTTTTTGCATTTTCCAAATCCTTCCGTCGCCGCATGCATAATTCACAACTGCAAAATCCACCATGCGTAAATTCATAAAATCTCATCCCGTTCGCAGGCAAATCATGCCAATTATACCGACACGATTTACTCGCCATACATTCAAAGCAAACACATCGGTTTTCGTTGCATATGAACAAAATCCCCGAGAGATTGGTGCCGCGCAAATTCGCTTTGACCACCAAAGTTCCGGATACCAAAGGATGTACACAGTGTTGTGTAACGCGTAATCCTTACAATGGCTATAAATATTTATGCGGAGCGTTGCCCACTGGAATATTTCTAATGCAATGGTACGATCCGCTGAATAAATTCATGTTGCTGAAGCAATGCGAATGGCCAACAAACAGTCTAAGCGTATCGAATCCTTTGCACAACGGTGGACATACATCCGTTTTCGAGATGATCATAACACCGGAATTAGAATATCCAATTGTGTGTACGGGAGTGCGAAAGGCGAAGAACGACTGTGTAAAGTTGGAATTAATCAACATGAACAGTGGTATACAGTGCACGAAATGCTCAAGAAGAGATTGTGAATTTGTCCTTTTTGTTTGTCTTTTTACAGGTGCCAGTTGGTTTCATTCGGATGAATTAGAGTTCGAAGGTACTGCCACAATGATACCCCGACATGAATTTATTAAAGTTGTTCGGGTGTATCAAATCGAAAAGGATGCTATTTTAGTTTGTTACGGAAACACAATACAAATAGTAACGTTACAGGGTAATCCGAAACAGCACAAGAAAATGCTATCCAAATTGAATTTTGATTTTAATATTGAAAGTATAGGTATTTGATATTGATATGAGTGTGATGTTAGGAATGTTATTAACATGTATCTTATTTTATAGTATGTTTACCTGACAGTGTATTAGCTTTTCATAAGCATGGCATGCAGGGCAAGTCATTGCGGAATGGAGAGATCACACAAGAAATCAAAGACATGAGTCGAACGTATAAACTTCTAGGATCTGACAAGTAAGTAATGATTTGGCATTTATAATTTGCTGAACAGGTTCTTCATCGTGTCAACTACTTCAGGGTAATTGACGCTCTTTTGAATGCCCATTTCCGGTTATAGATTTAGAAATAGATATGTAGATCTTAATAATATAGAGTCTACTATCTAGCAATTCGAAAGTGCGCTATTAGAAATCAAGCAGCCCTGAATCCGGCAGTGAAGTCATAAGCACCGGAATTACATCAGTTCGCTATTGATATCACTCATTTAACAATTTCAGTTGGTGGATCCCGCAAGCCCGTTGCAATTCGCATAGTTCTCAACCCTGAAGATCTCTGCTTCAAAAAAAAAACCTCTAACAAAAATGTTTATAGGTTAAAGGAATTTGTTAGTGATGTTTTTTCTGCGAGTCTTATTTGATATAATTGTTTCAGACTGTGTTCAAGGTTTGATTGAGTGACAGAATTAAGACATGTGTTTAATGATAATAGAGTTTTGGTCATCATTGTTAGTTATTAGTATTTAGGAAATGGTGGACGCCGGAAAAAAACGCTTTATAGCAAGGGTTAGAGTTGCTCCCGGTAGTAATTCGTAGTCATCCTACAAAGGTTGTAGGATGACTTACACCTACGCCCTACAAAGGCTGAGAAGCGTAATTTGATTGCCACATGTTGGTAATTGTTTTAGGAGAGTACGGGGAAATAGAGTTCAGAGTTGCAGGCGAAGATATGGTTTCGTGTGGGTTCTTGTCTATGTCTTTCTTTGTCTTTTGGTGTGTGTGGGTTTGAGTTTTGGTGTTGGTTCTTTGTTAGTTTCTTTGTGGTGTGGGTTCATTATAACATTTTTTAGCTTGTACCCAACACCGAACGATCCGATTAAATCTTTTAAGGCGAAACACAACTCTTTGAAGGACGCAGTCTTCAGCACAACGATGTTGTTGTTGTGTGTGTGGGGGGGGGGGGGGGGTAGAATTTTACGCTAAAGTCATTGAATGAGGCGCGCCTCAGCCAGATCGAAGGTGGAACAAAATCCTGGACTACTCATCTACTCGTAAGTCGTGGTGAACATTAGTAACTCTCCTACTTTCCGCCACTTGGTCTACGTGGCTACCATCTCGGACGTGACATTGCCTCGGAGTCCCCTTTTATCAAAGACATACAATTGAAGTGTTTTAGGCTACTGTTTGACCACTGACCATCAGTACATATCATTCCTAAACAATGCTCCTAAGCTCCATACTGAATATTTGGGAAGATAGATGTAGAGAAGTTCGTCGACACGCTCAAGAAACGTACACCATGGTTTGGTTCACCGTCGGAGACCACAGGAATGGATCAGGAAGGAAGTGTCACAAACTGCGACGAGAAGATCAACGGTCGTGAAGCCAGGGTGAGACATTGAGAGAACTGCGATTCATAATTCATTCCATGAAGTCCAAGAACACTCCAGAACCAGACGGTTTTCCGGCCGAGGTTTGCAATTGGTCTTTGACTTCTACGCTGATTTGCAGATCAGTACAAGGGTTGATCAACAAGTCCTTAGAGGAAAGCATGAAAACATTTTTTCGGTAACTTTTTTTTTAACCTTGGAGCCCTATTTTTGAGCCTTGGAGATCAATTCACTTGGTTGGACGTTTCTCTATTTTTTTTAACTCGTCAGAAAAAAAAAGATTTTGGAAGCTCCTTAAAATAAGCATTTGTTTGATCGATGACTTCTTCATTTGATAATAAACGTAGTCTACGGAGCCATTTTTTCAGGTTTGGGAGTAGGAAAAAGTCACTGGGGGCTAGATCTGGCGAAAACGGTGGGTGTTCGACCAATTCGAACTTTAATTCTTCAATTCTAGCCATTGATCGTGAAGATGTATGAACACGGGCATTGTCCTGATGAAGGAGGATTTATTTTCTGTTCAAATGATGCCGTTTTACATCAATTTTTTTCTTTTAAGCTGGTCCAATAAAAATGCATAATACTCCCCTGTTATTGTTTTTCCTTTTTCCAAATAGTCAACGAAAATAATTCCACGTGCATCCCAAAAAAACAGTAGCCATAACCTGACCAGCTAATTTTACATGGTTTTCGCCTTCTTTGGACATGGTTCGCCTTTAACAACCCACTGCTTTGACTATTCTTTAGTCTCGGGAGTGTAACGGTGTATCCCTGTTTCATTTACAGTCACAAACCGACGGAAAAATTCACCCGGATTACGTTTCACGGGCGACAACAGAGCTTTAGAGCCAACTACCTATTCCGTTTATTGTCGGCTGTGAGCAAACGCTGTACCCATCTTGCCGAAATATTTTTCATAACCAATTTGTCATGTAACATAGAAACGACTACGCTACCTTCTAAAATCCCTGTAATCTCAATTCTCTCACTCAACTTTAATCTTCGGTCACTTAATACCATATCGTGGATATTATTGATCATTTCTGACGTAGTCACCTCTACAGGGCGTCGAGAGCGTAGTTCATCCTTTGTTAATGTACGACCACGTTTGTTCTCATTTAACCAGTTATAAATTGTTACAAGTGAAGGAGCAGATGTGCCGTGAACTAAACACAACCCTTTTTTTTGCTGTTAAGCCTTTTATACGAAAATGTTTAGTAACAGATCTAAACTCGATTTGTTCCAATTTTGTAATCAAACAATTTTTTCTCAATACACGAGAAGAGTTTTGCCTGAACAATGGAAAATGGCAAACCTCGTACTGATCATCAAGAGGATGGAAAATCCCGAGTCGCCGTCAGCGTAGCTTCTGCTATGCATACTAATTAGGGACGTGAATGTCTCATGAAGAAAAGGCTTACTGACGTTATCCATGTCGCTAGGGGCCCTTTCTGCACGGCACTACGGTTTCAGAGCAGGGGGCTCCACTATAGATGCAGTCGTGAACGTGTTGACTGTGATCCAACGGACAGAGGCACTAGTGACGCTTGACAACAGGCATGCGGTCAACTATTCTAGATAGACCGATATTCAGGGTGCCCTGGAATATTCATTCCGAATAACAGAATATCTCACACGGAAAATTCGGAATTATTTGAAGGATCGCAGTCTGTTCTACGACAGGACACAATGTCAACGGAGGATGCTAGCCACATCAGGTGTGTCTCAATGCTCGAGACTTGCGGAACATCTCATACGAACTGCTCAGACTCGAGCTATCGAAAGAGTCGCGACTGATCGTCTAAGCAGATGAGTTATGGCAGTGGATGCTGGGCGCACCGTCAATTAAGCGCAGTGAAGGCTAAACGCACTAATGCATCGGGTAGAGAGCTAAATAACAACTTAAATATTCAGACTCGCGCAAAAAAAAACTGAAGTAGTCACTCTAACAAAGAGATGGTCCCTATAGTAAGAATGGACAGGGTCGGGGATACATTAGTTGAGTCAAAACTATCAAAATTGTCAGTTAAGTACCCTAATAAGTTTTTCAGAGTGAATCAGGGTAACGGTAAATAAGGCCGCGGTATGTTCCTCGCCAATCACTCGTCTAATGACCAATATTGGGGGACCAAGTCCAACAAAAAATGGCAACCGATCAGTGATGAACAATCTACTCTTCTATCTAGAGCGTGGAAATGGAACGAAGCTCTCAATAAAGAACTGCACCAAAGACAGCAGGAGCAGAGACGAGTAGCACTGCGGATTACATCTGAGTCTGGGGTGTTGTAAATTAAAAGGGTAACGCCCTTCATCTTCCTTGCCAGAAAGCGTAAATGAATCTACCTTCAAAGACACGAGGGTAACAAAGAGTCAGCCGCCAACGGCGAAAGACGATACACTCTCGTCGTGTGATAAAAAACACTTTGGGAACGAGAACCAAAAGGAAGATGCACAGCTTTCTGTCGAAAGCTTGATACTGACTTCTACCCGACCCAGCTACTGGGCAGAACGGTTGTTTTCTGTCTCACTTGCATAAGATTGATATGTATCGGTCTCCAGATGCATATTCTGCATTGGAGAGATGATGCCCCCCATACTTTCTTTTCATGTTGAAGATGAAACATACTACGTGATGATATTGCCGAAAAAGGTGAAGAGCTCCGGTAGGATACCCTAATCAAAAAATAGAGAAATCGTGTGCCAAATGGAACCTGGTAGTACATCACCCTCGGGCTATTCTGTTATCTAAAAAATGTGTATATGGTCGGATAGAGGCGTCGAGGGTGGAGGGATCACATCTCTAACACAGGACATACCACATTTCAGTGCTTTGAAAGCGAGTACCGTGAAGGCTGCACGAGAAATTTCGCTCTGTACTGCCCGTGAAAGGATTGATGTCTGGCACTAAAGACCTCAAGCTTGTGTGGATGCGGGAGGCGGTGATTTTGAGTGATTTCTTTTTTCAATGAAATATCTAGATATCTCGTCTCTGAACTATAAATTTCTGTCGATTTAATCGAAGCATGCAAACTACTGGGAGGCTAGTACGTGAACAATGAATATTTGTTTGTTTAAGGGGGACTTTGTCCTTGGAGTGCCATATTTCAGGTGTTTACATTTTATTTATTTTTAAGGAAACGAGTAAAGCTTTTTAAGTGCAGTTTTTTTCTTGCTTTTATTCAAGATATACAAAACGTTAAAAAAAAATTTTGAAAAAAAAAACCAAAATGGCGGCCGTTGCAGCTCCGCGAAAACAGGTCCTCAAATCGCGGGAGGTAAACGGCTGACATCACTGCCCCCTCTTTGTTGATCTGAAACACAAATTCAAAGCATATTATCAATCTGTGACCCTTTGGTCATGGAATGACGGATGGGTTTTCCGTTTAGTACAAATTTCAGAAAATGGCGGCAATTAAAAAAAAATCAAATTTTCGCGTTTTTTTCGCATAAAAAGATAAATAATAAATGCAAAAATGTATCTATCGAAAAAACGATCCGTCAAGCCGTGAAGACATATTTTTTGAGTATGCTCTCCAAATTTCAGGTTGATATGTTATTTACAGCGGTCAGGAGAATGTCAGCCATTTTTAAAAACGTGTTTTCGAAAAAAACGCGTTTAAAGTTTTGTAATGTGTTTACACAAATGTGTTTATACTTACCGCTAATCAGCAATGCCTGGTCCATAGGAGCATCCCTCCTCTTGTTCTAGCTGCTCATGTTGAGCCGCTAACATCTCCCGCTGCTCAATCCGGGCCTTTTTTGCTGCGTCGGTCACCTGCTTCTCCGCGCGCTCGATCCTTGCTTTGTCCCGTAAATGGACCCAGCTCTCGGCGAATGTGCCAATTCGGACACCCATGACATCCATGGCAATTAACAATGATTCCTCTCCTTCGTTGAAGATAATCACTGCTAATCCCGTGGCAATATTGGCCACATCTGCGCCGTAATGAATATGTTTGGGCGCACGCATCCAAATCATATTATTAAGTGACTCATTACTGTTTTGAGTATGAGCACCCAAACATCTTTCGAGCAAATCGTCCGACGACGAGTCTTTGTAAATTGGCTCGATGGCCTTCAGAACAGTGTTACTAAGAGGAGCCTTGTGCTTATATAAAGACAAAGTATCCGACGCTTCAGCTTTACGCCACGTACACCTGCTGTTTTCTCCTGGTGGACACTTCTCATGCTGGGGTTTTTATCCGTGGAGCTCCTGTGGTAATACGTGGCCCATATCGCGTCCTTCATGGCTTGTACAGAATGTGAATTTCGGCGGATAGCAAGGCCATAGTATTTAGTGAGTTCTCCGATCGTTTTATCTGTGAATTTGCCTGCCCCTTTTCCTCCGAGTCCCTTGTTTCCTTTTTTCATATTTCTCAATCTTGTTCCCATTCTTTTTTCGACGTGACCAATACATTCTTTTTTTTTGACAATAACGTCATCATAGGGATTGGCTTCAAGCAATCCCTTAAACGTTTTACTATCACCATCTCCGACGTAAGTGACGTATTTGACTCCGTGCAGTTTTACCGATCGGAGAAACATTTCGGTGATTCCGTCGGTTTCCATCTTTCCTGCGGAACCGACGTGGTTTACGGTGCAAGTTTCCATGTGTGTTTCCTTCTATTCATCGTAACCAGCAGGATCTTCATCTTTTTTTTCTCTCCCAAAAGCTGCAAGATTGGCAAAACTTCGATTTGACCATGGCGTCGACGAATTTTTTCGTGTGGTATCCAATGAGACTAGTCACGCCAATGAGAGATGAAAACCCTCTCTTTTTCCACGTGCCATCTCCTGAAACGATGAAGTGATCTTCCTGTATTCCTCGAGAAACGTTTTCTTTCTTCTCCTCTGCTACAGCTTTCTTCAGAAACATGTCGTAAACCGATTTCGTCGCGATTCGTATATTTTCTACACAAGCGTAATATATTGTGGTTGTCATCCCGCTGCAAATGTCCATCATGCCACAAAACCTGCTCAAACCGTTTATTCCGAGGCCTAATAAACGGAAAACAAACACGATTCGGCGATTTATTTCATGAGCTTTACCGATAAGTGGACACGAGGCAACACTTTTTCCCCGCACTCGCATTTTAAATTCAGTTTGAAATCGATGCATGGAAAAAGCGATTCGTCCGTTGCACTCTTTACACAAAACGTTATCGGATAAAAAGTTAAGAACTAATAGGAAGTTCAAAAAGTAGTACACTGAATCAACACTTAGTTCATAACTTTCCAATTTGCCACTTTGTACAATTTTCTGCGCTGACGTGCTTGCGAACGACTTGCTCTTTTCAAATTCCCTGCGATTAGGGGGTTGCGGATGCGATCTTTTGCGCCCGTACTGTTTCGGATGACCTTTTGAACCCTTTCGAGGCATATTGCACACAAATTTTCGATGAATTACTTGAAAATAACGAAAAACAAAAAACACACACAGACGCTACAATGTTTTCGCTTTCAATGCCGAAGCCAGACTGAAATAACCCTTCCAAAATCAATAAAGGAGAAAGAAGGGACCCTATACTAAGGTTTCTAAGCATCAAAGACTCTGTATACCTGCGTCAGACGCGCTGAGACCTGCAGGAACCCAGCTAGCCGGGGGCCCCGCTGAGACGGTCAGAGCACGCTGACGGTGTCAACTTCAAACGCGTTTAAAATATCGTAAACGTTCGAATTCCAGGAAACGCTTCGACAGATTTATTTCTACTTACATGTAGACTAAGAATTCGTAATAAAAAAAATTGATTTTTTGAAAATTTCAAGGACAAAGTCTCCCTTAACAGAAATTATAGCTATACTTTGTATAAGCAGCATCGACTTGGGCCGAAATTCTTGCAAGGTAGGGCGTTGGTTGAGCCTTAATTCAACCCCGTCAATGGTAACCGTGAAGTTACGCAATTTAGGCAGTTATTTAGTCACATAAAAAATCTGTTCACTTCATGTGTCATAATCTTCAGTGATTCCAGATCCCGATTCGAGTCTTAATTTCAAAACTGTGTTGGATATTTATAACAAATATTACCTACAAAATTGTTACTAAAATACCAATCTAATGTATGAACTAATGTATCTAATTTTAATAAATTTCTTTCAGAGTCGTAGCACTTGAAAGTCAACTTCTACGAACCGGTTCATTAGGCAGTGAAGAAGGACACGATCTGTATATATTGGCTGGTCATGAAGCCAGCTACTAAATTATTTTTAATTTCGTATTTTTAACATAATCATATGTTAGAAACCATGAACGCTATCACAATTCTGTGAACAAATAAAGTCTATAACGAACGCATTAACTGTCGACACAAATTAATATTAATACGTTAAAAATATTAGAAATACTTGTATATAAGTTTTCACGCATAACACAAGACGTTAAAAAATATTGAAACAACCGAAATGAATAGTGTTTGGTTAAAATTCGTACTATATTTTTCATTAAAATATAAACAAACGCATTATGATAGAAAAGATACAATTTAAAAACACAAAAAAATAAAACAACAATAAATACAAAGCGTGCAGAAAAATTCTTCAATACTATCTATATTTTCTAGCAAAAGAATTAAAAAAAATCATTAGGATTACACAAAACTTTGCGTAGTTATTTAAGATTAAATAATCTGCTCTGAAGCGTAATATAAATACATAATTCTACTGTATTCTGTATAGTATGTTAAACTTTACACAAATATTTAAATTCAGATTTAACTAGAAAAACCTGAACGTTATATTCTATGTAATTAAAAACTAATTAATTGGTACAATTATAACAACTAAAACCCGATGAAAAAAAGCTAAAATATTTAATAGGATGAAAACTAATTATAAATCCATTATATATATATGTATAGTCATATAAAAATCGTCTTAGTATATTTTTAAATTGCAATAAATTCAAATAAACAAAAAAAAAACAAACTGCAAAAACCTATCCTACCTAAACATGTTAATAAATAAAAAATAAAATTGAAATTATTTTTTAATAATACCAAAATTCCAAAAAAAACATTAACATTGAAATATAAATCCCCTCTATTTTTAACAAACAAAAAGAAAACTGCAAAAATGAATAACTAGTTGATAAGAGAATTTAACGAAATCCATGGGTACATACACTCTAGTTGTAATCAAAAGCAAGAATGCAATTTGGTAGCACAGAATTGTGTTAAAATCGTTATAATCCATTCGGTATTTAAATGAGAAATAATAAAAGAAAATAAAAACATTACAAAATTGATAGACCACAAAAAATATAATCAATTGTTTTGAGATGAAACTACGTATTACTGCTATGTAGTCTTAGATTACGACAAAATTGACGCAACTGCCACTGATGGCAAACGAAGGAAATATTCTCGTGTTATTCCTATTTGCTACCGATTTAAAATCAATTCTATCCTTGTTCTGCAATTCCTTATCCGAACACGAAACTATCCACTATCAACATATGTTTCCTGTTTTATTTCCAATCCGTTGCATTTATATATGTATATCGACTAAATTATAACAATTTTTGTTTTATTCAATTAGGTTGTATGTTAATTTAATCTTTTTTTAATACAGCAAACATGTGCATAAATAAATTATGTGAAATTTTGAACTTGTTTTCATGTGTTTTGTATCAATCGAGTGGTATTTATGGCTTAGCAAAAGTCGCCATGCCGGCTAATTCTGAACCAAATCTTGTCACATACGAGCACCGGAAACTTTGACGGACTTTAATGTCGGTTATGCTTTAAGGAGAAGGAACCAATACCAAAGCACCATTGTAATGATCCGTATGATTTTCACCGAAGATCTCCTCAAAATTTTGCGGGAGATAGGCAAGTTCGCCGGACATCAAAAGTCCGTCGCGCTTCAGAAACTCGCCAGTATTCTATCCCGACGAATCCGGAACAGCCGTGGTTTGGGTTCGGAAAAGTGCTTACTTCCAGTTGCAAAGCAATAGACGGAGATATGGTTTGGTTTGGGTTCGTCGATTATCCTAATCAAATAAAACCAGGAGTATTCCGTATAGTGAAAAATCTGGTTAATCGATTTCAAAGTCAAATCAAGTTTTACATACGTCATTCAAATAATACGATATTTAAAAACATAACGAGTCATAAAGATAATAAATAACGAAATACCCATTGGGTATGGGAATAAGTTTCCGTCGTTGGTAGACAGATGTCCTTACAAATACTATTTTAGTGTCTGCTGTGGTAATGGTATTGGAATTGGAAGTTGTATGGGTAGGCTCACGAATGCAGTAGTTGACTTTTCTTCAAAGCGTCAACACCGTTTATTTTCCTCGTGTTGAAAATGTCGTTTTTCATACCGAAAAAGCTGCATTTGCGTGAAGTCTTAGTTTATTAATTCATTCTCAAGAAAAGTGCTGCGGAAACTTATCGTGTAATGCTCGATGTTTTCGGTGTTCATGCAGCATCTGGGACGTCTTGTAGAGAGTGGTTTCGGCAATTTAACACTTTGCGGACGAGTGTCGGCAAATAGCCGCCCAAGTCTTTTTACCGTTGCGGACGCGTGTCGGCATATAGCCGCCCAATTCTCGCGCTGCGGCTGGTGTTACCTCCCAATGAAATTAGAAACTTTGTAGTGATGCAGTCTTATCTTCCGTATAATGTAAACTTACGATGCGAGACCATGGTAGGGTCAGAACGAATTTCAATTTGTCGAGTAAGTCTTTCAGTGTCACTACCAAACGAAAGAAGCAAAGTTTTCCACAAATTTTATACCTTATGTGGCGATAACGTTACACAAATTCCCGGCCATAAAATAATAAAAAGGCAGACGGCAACACAAGTGTCACTGCATTTATTTATCCCGGGCAAATCCTTTCTAACAAAAACCCAATCCAATTTTCCCCGAAAATACCATAAACAATCCTTCGGACAATTCCGACTAATGACACAACGCGAGTGCAATTAGTCCGGGAAAACCCGTGTGCATCTTAAATTCCTTTCAACCCTACTTATGCCAGGATATATAAACGTTGGAAACCACACGTTCATCATCACATCCGTGTCGTTCGCGGACTCCAGCGGTTGAAGACAAATTTTTTTTTTTCGTAGCGACCACCCATACTTAGACAATTCTATCCACGATGGCTAAAAGATCCAGTGATGATACGTTCAATAGTGACAGTACTGATGAGTTCCCGTTTGAATCTGATAACACAGAAGAATACGACATTTTTTCATCCAGTGGAAGTGAAATCCTTGCAACAAGGAACGCATCCAGGCGTTTCAATGTAGGCAGTGATAATAGCAGTAGTGAAGAAACAAACATTCAGGAAAGTGATAGCTGCAGTGGTAATAAGTGGACAAATGTTACAAATCACGATACCATTCCACAAAAAATACAATTTCGATCTGGATCACGAACGCCTGGTTTAAAACTAAATTCAACTTATGAAGAACGTTAGATTTCTTCAACTCGTTCTTTACCGATGAATTGATCAGGAAAATAGTTCAAGAGACTAATCGGTACGCAGATCATATGATACAAGGAAAACAGCGTTCCATATAGCATACATGGACTAATGTTATACAAAAGGAAATGCGAGCATTTCTCGGCATAATATTGCTTATGGGGACAATACCACTTCCGAGCCTGAAGGATAATTGGACCACAGACAAGAAAAGTAAGTTCCCATACTTTGCTGAAATATTCAGAAGAGATCGATTCCTACAAATATTTTGGATGCTCCATACAAACGAAAATATTAAAGGTACACGAAACATGACAACAAGAACGCAAAAAATTAGCAATTTTTTTAGATTACATTGACAGTAAATGTCGTGAAAATTTTGTGCCCGCGGCGGAGTTATCCGTAGATGAATCAATCATCAAATTCAAAGGGCGAATAAGTTTTATTACGTACAACCCACAGAAACCTACCAAGTGGGTTATCCGTGTTTATGTTCTTGCAGACGCCAATATTGGTTATATACAGACGTTTTTACCGTATTATAGCAGTTTTACTACAGCGACCAGACCTGCCAATACGCACAAGAATGGTTCTGTAACTATATCACAGTTTATTGCAATCCAATCCTGGCGCTGTAGGATACCACATCTTCAACGATCGGTACTTCACAGGCATTCCCTTGGCAGATACCCTACTGAAAATGAAATGTTATCTAACTGGAACTATCCAGACAAATAGGAAATTTATTCCACTTCAAATAAAAAATCCAAAGATTGCCAAAAATGAAATCATTCCCTACAGACGGAATTATTTACTATTATTGGCTTGGAGAGACAAGCGTATTGTAACCATGCTCAGCACCTGTGCTACCACGTCTTCAAAAACCATCACTAAAAGGTCACACAAAGAAGGAAGAACTGATATTGTAAAACCAGATGTGATTATAAACTATAATAAATATATAGTCGGGGTAGATAAAGCAGACCAGTACACAGGCACATATTGTTTCATGCGAAAGTCTGAAAAATGATGGCGAAAATTATTTTTTGGGGGATTGGAAGTTTCAGTCATAAATTCCTATCTATTATATCAGAAGCACCAGAAAAAATACAACATAAAAAAGTTAAAATATATAGCATTCGTGCGCCTCTTGGTAGATCAATTGATTGGAGATTTTCGAGACGCTAATCCCAAACCTCCTTCGACATCTGGAACAGCAGAAAGACTCAATGGCCTTCTACATATAATTCGACGGGACGAGACAGGAAGAAGTAAAGACTGCGTCGTATGTTCCAACCGAAAAGTAAAACATGGAAGGAGAGAAACCAGATACTATTGTGCTACTTGTTCGGCTAACCCGGCCTTGCACATAGGTGATTGCTTCGAAATATACCATACAAAGGTCGAATATAAAATGTCTCATGTGTAACAAGGACTAACTTTGTTTGTTTATGATTTTGTTGGATTTTATGAAAAAGTTATTTAAATAAAGCTTTAGTTTTTATAACGCAACCGTGCGACGTGAACATTTTCTTTATTGCGTGCTCCAATACCTGTCGTCCACAGCGACGCTCGCTCGTCGGGCGTCTCCGTTCGCAAAGGGTTAAAATGGTGATTTTGACGTGAATGATAAAGTTCGTGATGGGGCATCGAAAAAGTTGAAGATTTACAACTATGAGAATTGTTGGATGAAGATTCAAGTTGAAGCCTGGAAGAATTGTCGCAGAGGTTTAAGTTTGAGAGATCTACCGTTGGTAAGCGCTTACACGCCATGGAAATGATCCAAAAAGCAGGGACGTGGTTGCCGCCGGTATCAACTGAGAGAAAGGGCCATCGAACAGCGTTTGGTGACAAAACGACAAAAAAGAAAGCCCTTCTTTTTTGTCTTCAATGACAAAAAGGAAAAGGTTTCATGCATCGAATTGTGACATGGCATGAGAAATGGATGTACTACGAAAACCCTAAGCGTCCAGGTGAGCTAGGTCCATCGACGCCAAAACGGAATATTCTCGCTTCAAAGGTCATGTTATGCATCTGGTTGACCACAGTGACTTCATATATTACGAACCCCTGAAACTATTTAAAACAATCAATAGGGACGTGAACCGACGGCAACTCTGACGTTTGAATTGAGTTCTGAAGGAAAAACGGCCAAAATGGAGTGACAGACTTGACTTGACAATGAAAGGCCACACGTAGCCAAGCCGGTCAAAAAATATTTGAAAGGCGTGAATTGGGAAATCTTGTCCGCTCCCCCCGCCGTATTTCCCAGACATTGCTCCTTCGGATTTGTTTTTGTTTCGCTCCATGCAATCGGCCTTCATTTGAGAACGATTTACTTCTTATGAAGGCATCAAAAAATGGCTCGATTACTGGATTGAATCGAAGGATGAGGATTTTTTCCGCGGAGAAATCCATCTACTACCAGAAAGATGGGAGAAGGTCATAGCTATAAAATGTGCATACTATGAATGACGGGACTGTATTCTTTAGTGTTGAAATAAACTAAAAACTTTGTCGAAAAAAGGCGCGAACTGAGTCCTCTACCCAATATGTAACATAAAATTTGGTTGGATGTAATTTGTTATTAATCTTTAACGCAATGAATCACATCTTTTCATTGTTGCCAAAATCCCTGAGGCACTTAAGTTGTAATAACTGTATAGGAGCCGCCTTATCCTGTCCATTCAACATCGATTCTTCTTGCCACTGATTTCTTCATCAGTTAAAATTTGGAATCCAGAGTCTTCACTATCGTAGTTCAGTCACTCCTTGATATTCTCTTCATCGCACCCCTCACGAACGATAAGAATTTTCATTCCTCTGTTATTTCATTGAAATCGTAGTGCGGTTTATTTAAAGAATTGGATGGGATCTTTAATAATTTATTTCATGCCCTTTATATAGCAACAATCTTAAAAGCTCCTTCAAAATTCGAAATCGATTCTATTTCCCTGCTGGCTGCTGTCAAAAGCCAACGCAGTAGCTGCTTCCTGTATGAACGCTTTTAGGTTTCAATGGCAATTTGGACCATAAGTTGCAATAATGATGTTAAGAAAGGAGGCAAAAACTATATCGTAAAATCCCCATTTTCTAGACTAAGTGTTGGAGCGAAAGGGTGTGCTGGAGCACTAACAAACAACAACAAATTGCCCTCTTTCCCACATCCTTTTGAAACTTCACTTCAGGAATAAATGTATTTTCAGACTAAGTAAGACAAATATCTGTGTTAATCTATGCTTTTTGTTGGTTAGCATAAATTGAGGGGATTTCGATATTTTCGAAAAAGTGCGGATTTTTTGATTTGCCAATAAGTAAGCGTTTGCGCAAATCCTAACCGTAACTATATCCTTGCTCACTCTGTTCCCTGGTGCTGCACTTTCACGACGCAATGCTAGTACTCTGCTTCGTAGAGCTTTCCAATTAAGACTTGATTCGTTGCCATTGCATACAAAATCCACACCGAATTCCTTTTCCATTCTAGTACATTATTATATTTGATCTAGTACATCAAAGAGAACCACAAATGGGCTGCCCGCATGCTCTCTTTTGTAAGAACCAAACGTAATGGCTGGGTTTTCGGAATTTCAGTACGAAACTTTATCATGGCTTTACGTTGCGAGGTTCCATCTTCGTTGGCAAAGCACGCAGGTGAATTTCGATATTGTAACAGAATTCTTTTTGGATATCCGACATTGTAGAAGTTCCTACACCATATATTTGTGCCAATTTACTGCCAGATTCACCTTTCCTTAAACTCTCAATTATCCTCATTTTGACTTGAAGGGATAACATTACTCTCATTCACTTCGACATTATAGATTTCTAATGCAAAAGTAAACGATTATGTAAACAAAAAGTACAACCTGTCAGTGGAATGCTATCAAATAAAGACCGATGGACGTCGGAACCTTACCTGACATGACATCGCTTCAGAGTCCCCAGTACCAAAGGCTTTAAATCGGAGGATGGTAGAAGATTACTAAGACAGTGATTATTAGTACACAAAAGTGGAGACGGTTGACCAAAGCCTAGTCTTCCACACACCAGTAGATTGCTGAGAAAGCGGACATTGAGAGGTTCGCGCAGTGCTAATGGCACGATTTCAGCGGACGGAATCTGCAGCTAATGATCTAGTGAACGTTATCATAAGGATCATCACATCGTCCTGAAAGTCTTTAGTATCAAAAAATCAGAAACATCAGAAAAGCCAGTCGGTGGCAAGACCCGGTTGACAAATCAACAGTCTGTGTTGCAAACTAGCGATGCGGAAGTTTGGAATTCAAGGGTTGCCCGGACTATATTAGGCAGAATAGATGATCAACATTGCACAGGTCTCTTTGCTTACCTATCGCTCCAAATGTTGAAGCCTCTCACGATGAATTACCGATGGCAAGTCCACAGTTTACGAAGTGGGAAGTGGAAAGAGTAGTCTTGCTCATCAAGGTTCTAGGGCCCGACGGGGTACCAAATGAGGTACTGCAAATGATCTTCCAGTTTTGCCCTGATCTACTTCTCAGCATGCTCATCTCTCTTGACCCTCGTGAAGGCGTGTTTCAAGAATGTAAGAAAGTGACGCTGCTGAGACCGATCAGAAAGAGAACAGGGATTGCCGACTCACCATCAGCATACCGACTATAGTTTTTATGCTAGACACAGCCGAAGGATCTCGAAAAACTCATAACAGGAAGACTCACCGACGATTGGTGTTGCAGGGGATCGTCTTCCACGGTAGAACGGCTTTAAAGCACGTTGCTCGACCATCGATGCAATCGGAGAAGTGCTGAGCGCGGTCCAGCGTGTAGAGGCACAAAGAAGGTTCAAGAAGCTCGCAGGTTCAGGCTGGCATTGAAAATAACTGAAATAGTCCTCCTGACAAAGAAACGAATTTTCCGAGTGGAGCCTATTAACATTGGGAAAGCGTTGGTCCGATCAAAACCAGTGTTAAAATACCCGATTGTATTAATAAACTCGAAGAAGAGTTTTTCCGAACAAATTAGGGCGGCTAAACGCATGAAGCAGGACTCACCCGGCTATCGGTAACAAAGGGTGTCCATCATATTAAGGAAACAACTTTTTACGAGGATTGTGCACTCTGTTTTGCTCGATGGAGCTAAACTCTGAACAGACACTGACAGTGGTTAACCCCGGTGCAAAGACAAGGAATTGCGTTCGCATATCGAACGGAATCCGGAACCGTGGTTTTGGCGGTCATAAGTGTTGTAGCCATCACCCTCCTTGTAAGAGAGCGGAGAAAATTTATCGTCGCAGAAGAGAAGAGTTCACCAGAGAAGAAAGACAAATCTCTCTGAGCGATTAGTGACAATCATAGGATCGCAACACAAAAAAAAGGTGGACTATATGTCCGCTACCGTGTCGTGCTTCAATAGAAGGCATACTGGGACTGATTTCTACTCAACCCAGCTCTTGCTCGGGCATGGGTATTTCTGGTCTTAACTGCACAAGATTACCAGGTTAAGGTCTTCCAACTGAATTTTTTACATAGTGTAGATGGACGACGTGGGTCACATACTTTTGATTGGAAAAGATGAAGGCAGCGTGGTGCCTTGTTCAGCGAAATCGGAGAGCTCTTTCTGGAAACCGTCGTCGGATAAATGCTTACAAAGATTGATAGCTGGAATCGCATAGCACATCATACTCTGGTAGTCATGAAATTTGACAAAAAGGGGAAACTGGAGCGTCAAGAGGCTTCGACGATGAAGGGATTTTTACCCAAGCACTCCTTTAATGGCCCTCTCTCCGTACTACTTTATGAAGAAATGAGTGCTGGATGAGTGCTCAAGTGCTTAAGCAAATTCGTCGTTGCTGCTCTACAAATTCGTTAGTTTAAAGTTAAGGTGCAGTTACGAGGGATATCACCTGGATAAATCTATAATTACGACGATAATGCTCCAACTCGAGTTTCAACTATTCAAATCCAAAATTTTAAAGAGTTCTTGCAGGTTCTGTTCTCCTTCGTAAATCCATCTTGATGATCCATAGGCCTGACACTTCGATCATTAGAGGATCATGTACCTACTTTTCCTGGCCGTCGATTTCTGAAGGTTGTCTCTGGATATACCAGACTCTCCTCGTCGTTAAAATTTGTAACCAAGTGGCTCAATGGCAACTTCATCTCACTGGACGTTGGTTTATGTTGGCGTTTGCTGCAAAGTATTCGCATCCTCTTGAAGATTGCTTGTATTTTGTTTAGAACACTCATTGATGTTTCCGGTTTTCGGGCTTGTGCGCGATTTAAGCCACCATAACTGCATCGGTTAGTGGTCACCGGTATGTCTTCATACTTTGATTCTTCCAAGCTAATTATCTATTCCCAGGAAGTATCATCAGACTTTGATGATACTTCCTGGACTAATTATCTATTCCCATTTACTAGTTCCTTGTTCGCTGTTATCCTATTTGTTAGGGAGCGTTTCTTCTACTCAACGATTTGTAGAACTCTTAGCAGCAACATCGACTACGTCTAGGTAGTTTGCCACTCTCTTTCCACATTCATAGCTCGGTAGGAGCACCTTCAACTTCAGGCTTCAATTCGTGATCAAATATTCTTTATGCCTTACTTTTTAGTGCCATGGCTTATGCGTTCGTATATCCATTGAATTCTCATCAAATCCATGCCCTGCTTGACCATTACTAGTCCAATTTTCTCAGGTAACTAGTATTTTATGCCAACACAATAGTTGTCCACTTACTGAAGGTTTCTCGCTGTCATTCACTGAATCCTGAGGATACAGTTTATTACTTTTCTACCTTTCTTTGTATTAGAGTTGCTGCTTCGCCTTCAGTTATCTGTATCCTCGTCAAACCACAATCTGTCTTACGATACGGAGTAGTAAGTTTCATGTCGATTATGAAAAAAGTCGCTGCTACATGCTTGAGGTGCCAAGTCCTGCACATGAAAACCTCATTTCCTTCATGGACGACCAAATTTCCATTCCAGTCAGCAATCTAACACCCGCTCAGATGTGACCATCTCATTTTTAACAACTTCTATGAAGGGCTGTAATTTCACCATAGTTCGAGTATAGGACATATCTCATGGAGGTTTTAAAGCAATTATTGAAGAAATTCCAGAGTAATCCTTGCATTCATTTAAACCATCTCTGAATCGTCAGACATTTGTCCTATGAATTCAAATTTGCAATTGGTTACAACCGAAAAACTCAGGACGCCATTTTGAAAATAAAATGTGATCAGCAAAAAATCCAGTCATTTAAAAAAGCAATCTAAAGAATGTTTTTTAGAGTTACAGATTGCTGACTGTCATTATATTGGTTTTTTTAGAACGGCAATTCTCTGCAATTATTTCATTTTTTCTGTTTTTTTTTTGTTTTTTCGAATGTGTTGTTTTGTTGTTGGTTTCTGTTGTTTACAAGTGATTTGACGTATACCCACAAGAAAAAGTCCAAATAAATGGTTGCCAGTGCCATAGCAGCCCGGGCCAATTTTAAGCTGGTATCCTCCCAGTGTGAACTTAAAAAAAAAAATAAATGTTCGCTAGATCTCGCAGGCCAGTTAACAGGTCCAAAACGAAAAACGATGCGGTCATTAACTGCTTATTCCGACAAGTGGATGGTACAGCACGAGCTGCACAGTATGTCGCGCTATCCTATGAAAAATAGAGGCCCTCTGAATTACGGCGAGTCAATTTCAGAACGAAAAAGTCATTGATCATGGCTGTATAGCGGTCACCATAATGTTATTCCCAGAAGCAGCATTTTTGAAGAAATATGGATTAATTCTATCGGCCCATAAAACACTCCGAACAGTAACTTTCCTTCGATGTAACGCTGTTTAGACACTCGCCAGTGGGTGCTCTCTTTAACGGTTATTATTGAATCCTTTTTTTGTTGACTGGCGAAGCTGTGCCTCATTTTTCAGTTGCAGCACTTCTGGATTCTTCGTTTGAGAGCGATGACTGATGATTCAATGTATTTTCGTTTTTGGAGCTTTTTGTTGCCTCCCGATCCGCTTGCTTGTTTTAGATTCTACAGTATTGGTACAGCAGATTTACAAAGAATGCTACTTTATTAAATATATTATAAAATAATAAATTTCTAAAATATTTGCTTGTAACCGGGAACAATTTGCTTTAAGAAAGAGTTCTTTGTGCCTTATCGACTTTGACCATTTTTCTTTTCTCAAATTCTTCGCAAATAAATTGAAACAAAGCTTATTGACTCGAATCTTTGCCGTTAGCAAGCAAAATATCAAAAACTGAACAACGTGAAATCTGTGAAGCCATTCTGAAATCAAGTGAAAGTTGTACGAGCGTTGAAAAATTTGTTTCCATATAAGAAATGCAATGACACGTAAAAGTATTAAATTTTGTCCCATGACTATCCTATAAGATTTCTTTCGGTCCATATTACATTTCCAATCGATTGTGATTGGATCCAAGCATACAACAATCAATTTAATTAGTGAGCATAATTTAATTTAAATTGCGAAAAAATTCCCGCTCTATATGACACAGCCCTGAGAATGTCATCCAGTTCATCTCAAACTGCCTTGCACTGTCTGCGTTGTCATGCGTTGCTTGAACTGTCAAGTGAATTCCACGCGTCGCGTGTGTTAGATTTCTCGCTCGTAGTTGAATTTTCGTCGGGCGACGGTGAGGTCCACGACGGGTTGTCTTTGTGTCTGTCAAAAGAATCCCAAGAAACATCGGTGTGACAAGAGGTTGTGCAACTCTGAAGTAATTTCGAGTTTCTTGCAGCCGTCAAAGTGAATTCAATCGCGTTTGTTGTGGAGTAAGCCGATCATTGTGCCAATTTCGTTCGGATAAACTTTATTTCGACGAATTTCACCGTGCGGGTCAGTGAAAAATCGGAAAACTCCACCATCGAGTGCATGTCGACGAGCAGTGTAAGTCATAATAACGCAGAGTGACGTCATGAAGTGTGAGCAATCAGTGGAAAATAGCCGCCGTCCTCGTCGTCGGTGAAGGAGCTGTGCAAGTTGGGAGGATTCACGCCACGGTAGACTTCGCAGACAACGGAAGTACCACCGCGAACAAGTGCACGATTGTGTCTTCCTGCGGTGCTTCGTCAGTCAACCAAACAGTTTACCCAGTGCGGAGTGCGGGACGGAAGTCGCGAGTCTGGTTGACAGCGTCAGACCCAAGGCCGCGACTCGGGCCAAGTTTTGTTTGGAGGAAAACAACAATTCGCGCAAACAAATAACTTCGCGGAACGACGTTCAGTGAAATCATCGTCCGTAAAGTTTGGAGCTACATCGGTGCCTGTGCCAAGTGTCGGTAGGAGTGGGTCAAGGAGACAGGACGACCCAACAACGACATCCGCGTCCTGATTCTGTTCGCATTCTAAGGACACGTTGCCCCGAAAAGTGCGGCGTGAAGACCCGGATCAGGTCTTTGTGCTAATTCGCGTGTCCTTCAAACAGAAAAGTGACATCACATGTGCTAACGTGTATCGAGTCCAATAAATAAGAGTCCTGGAGTGAGTTTAGTCCCAGTCCTATTATGTCAGTATCGAAGTGAACTGTCTTGGTAACACATTCGCGCGTTTGTTTGTGCACCTGGAAACGATTAAACTTTTGGCCAACTCGAATAATTGGATATTAATCGACAGCCGCGGCAACTGGACTTCGACCAGGGACAGCTGTTTTCTGCCTGCTCCTCTTCAGCGAGGCCGTCGACATGGGGAGCGTGTGGAAACGCCTGCAGCGGGTAAACAAGCGGGCCGCGAAATTCCAATTCACCGCTTCCTATCACGAACTGCGCGTGGAAACCACAGCCAAATGGTGAGTGAGCTCATTTCTCAAACACTTGCATTTCTGTTCCACATTCGGTTCTAGGTCTGATTTCTAGTTCTTAGTGGCCCACAAATGGTCGCTTTGTGTTTCAGTCGTTCTGGGTTCTCTTTTCCTGCTTCCGCAGTCCGACAGGCAAAGCAGAGTTTCTATTGATATTTTGTTGCGGCACAGAATAGTGAAATTGGGAGCTCCGAGATAAAATCTTAACGTTTCATATGCTAAAGGAATTAAGCAAAACACATAATTAGTGGCATTACACGTTTTATGTATCCACTTGTATGCGCGTTGCTGTTTTTAATTTTACACTTTCAAAAGCCTTAAAAGGAATAAAAGAACTTGCAGAGCCTTTAATTTATTTAAAATCCAGATCTATTCAAGGGAGTAGAGCTATATTCCTCTAAACGTGGGTCTCAAATGCAGGTTAGGATATACTCTATGTTTATATTAAGGTAAAAAAACGCGATCCTTTTAATTGGGCAGAAGATAGACGACGTTTCTTTCAAACGGCGAAGATTAATTAATTGAATATCCGTTTTCCTATGAAGAATAGACCACAGGCTCTAATCCAAAAGGCTATTGATAAAGACATGTGTAGGTATGTCCGATTACAAGGCACAGTATCATAGACAAGGTCCTTTAATTTAAGTTAATTCCACGTGCTACTATTTCAAATGGTTTCGGAATTTATAAGGCTCGCTTGGGCAAACAAATGAGTTGAATAAATAATGCCTCAAGCGATAATATTCATAAACTATCCACAAAAATCAACCAGAAATACGAAAATGTAAAAACAGAAGACACGCAAAATGAAAAAGAGAAGATTATTCCAAATACCAAAATGTAATATAAGGCTGGAACAAAGAAATCCATTATTTTTTCGATAACTTCAAGACGACTTGACTTGATATGATTGGATTTACCGATTTGGGTTGAATATGCATCGCTTTACTCTTTGATTTGGTCCTTTTTAAGGGAAGCTTCGTAATGCCTCTCCCATGGAACCTTGGTCCCTATTTGCGAAGAACCCAAATAGTTAACTTACACTATCTTCTCTTGATGCCAAGGTCTGTATAGGGCCTATATATGGTAAAACCTCTCCACCAGGCTCCCGGAGGTTCTGGTGAGTCAGTGGCTAATCTGGTGTTACCCTGATGAACTTTTTCTGCTGGCCAATTTTGGGCCGTTTAGGATCAATAGCGATCATTGATCCAGTTCTTGCCAGTAGAGATCCGAAGTTAGTATATGGCTATGCCGAAGCAAGTCATAATAAATGATTCCTTTCCAGTCCCAACAAAAGCATAGAAAAATCCTCCTGGCCGCTATTCTTGACTAGGCCACCGTTTGAGCTGCTTCACTGCGCTTTATCACGATCTTTTTCGCACAATGTTAACGAGTCTGAAGTTTGCAGGTGTAAAACGTGCTTCTCAGGTTTTTTGCTGCTCAAGGTGGTGGAGCGAAAAATGCAAGAAACACAGTGGAGGCGTTGGAGATCGAAGCCAACAACCACAAGTGTCACCCCCTAGCCACTGTTGAAAGTCACCTACCGGACACTGTGAAAAGCACAAAACAAGGTTCTCAGCACCACCAGATCCTCTAGCGGACAGTGTACACAAAACGTCACCAGGGGACGAGCTGGCTATGAAGAGAGCCACCGACCAAAGTGAGAAAGAACGGCCAACAGGAAAGATACACGCGTTCCTAAAGGTTATGAGATATCAACAAGACCATTAAAACAAGATTGGCGAACTGGAGGATCTCCTTGACAGAAATCAGTATTACCGCCGCAGATGGCTACGAACAAAAGCAAGCTAAAAGCTCAAGAAACTGACGGACTATAATACCCGCTTCACTTAAAATATTACTCCGTGCGTAAACGCAGAAGGGGCGGCAGTGATTAACTAAAGCTTGATTGCAGGAAAAGGGTAACGTACAGACAGCAGTAGGGAGGTAAGAAATACTGACTTGCAACCGGTACGTTCCAAATCGCAACAAAAGGCAGTGAAGGGGATACAGCATGTGAGGGCAAAAATACATACATTTAAAACATACAAAATACATTTGATAAAATACATGCCCGAAAAGTACGAAGGCACAATACTTTGCGTAATGCCTAAAAAACACAGCCCCAAGCAGCAAAACGTGAAACTCGCAAAAATCGGCGTCTGCATACAAACGGTAAGAGCTACGAAAACAGGCGGCCTCCTCGTAGAACTCGAGGCGGAATTCATCGGCAAGGGCTTGTTCGAGAGCGCTGTCAAGAACTTCTTTGTTTCAAAATTACAGTCAATTTCCTCTTTGAAAATAAGAGACATTGATTGTGTTGTGGTCAAAGAAGCCGAAGAGTCCATTAGAGAAACTCTGCCGACAGTAGACAACTTTAGGATTAGTACCTTAGCCAACGAAAAAATCAAAATCGGCTGGGTTGTGTGCAGAATTCGCCGGAGGAGAGTCCTACCGCGAAGCTGTAAGTGCCTTAGCTTCGGTAGCATTTCCTTGAAATGCAAGGGGTGAGATCGAAACAACATGTGCTACTAGTGTGGCACATCCAGCCGCAAGGCGAGAGAGTGAACAAACCACCCTAGCTTCACGTTGTGCAAAGCCAAGGGTATGAAGCCTGAAAATTTTGCTCACATTGCAGGAAACGAGTGTCAGGAGTTCAAAGAGGGGCTTGGTAAGACAAAATCGTAAACATGATCCAAGTCCTGCAGATAACCTAGTGCAATCGCACAGGACTCGACCAGATTTCGAGGAGAAAAAAATCCGACCTGCTGCTGATATCTGACCAACACCATAACAAGGAAGAGGCTGAATAGGGTATTGACCGATCTGGCACCGCTGCCAGCTGGGTGCGGAATAGTGCGCTTCTCCCTGTTCGGACTAACTCCAGCGGGGATGGCTTTGTATTGTACGGGTGTACGGATATGACGTTAATATGTGTGTATCTCACGTCGAATGAGCCTATTTCACTCTTTATTTCCTCTTATTTATTGCTCGATGAACTTGAGAAACAGAAGGCCGAATCATTGTGGGCGATGACTTTAATGCCAAGGCGATAGAATGGGGAATGCCTCATCCAGATCTAAGAAGAAAACGAATCCTAGAAATGGGGTCTACAAGGGAGCTTGTCATAAACGTTGGAAACACACCAACCTTTCGACGGAGAGGCTGCCTGGAAACCATCCCGAACGTGACGTTTGCTTTTTAGTCCCAAGTGCATAGGATACACAAATGGAGGCTACTGGAAGACTGCGATCACCAGTACATGATTCACATTCCCAAACACTGGCAAACAGGTTGGCTAGACAGCTCTTCCGTAGCATGATTAACGAGAACAAGGCCCGCTGCTGGCACAACCTCATTGACTACATCAACTGTAGGGATGATCTGTGAGACTTAAACATGACATCCCTGTGCATCCTGTTCGTCCCGATGCCTCCGATTAGGAGTGTCCTGTTCTGTGCCTGCTTTTCAGTGCCAAGTCAGTCAGAGCTGAATAGAGCGGTGAAATCTTTGAAAATGAAAAAGGCCACACAAGCAGACGGTTCTTCAGCGGAAGTCGTACAGCTTGCATTTTTCAAATTTTTCCCTGACATGTTGCTCAGCACATTCATCGTCTGCCTGTAAGAAGGCGTTTTCTTTAAGCGCTGGAAAGAGGCTGGGCTTGTGCTGATCAACAAGGGGAAAGGGAATTCGGAACAATTGGCCTCATCGGCCAAATATCGATCTCTAAATATGTTGAAAGCTGCTGGGAAAATTCTCGAGATGTTCATCTCCTCAGTAATACGCTTTCAGGGCGGGCCGATCAACGATCGGTGCAATAACAGAGGTGGTGAACGCGGCGCAGCGGGCAGAAGCTCACAATGTGAGGAATGGCTCGAAGAATAACGAGTGCCTCGATGCCACTCGATGTGAGGAATGCCTTCAATTTTGATTGGTAGGTAGATCCAGAGCACTGAGAGTGTTCTGGAATATTTTTGGGTGCCAAAGTATCTGATGCGAATATTGAAGGACTCAGAAGAAACCTCAGAAGAACCTCAGAAACCGCAAGCTAACCTATTACACATTGGAGAATCGGCGAAGAATGAATGTGATATCGGGGATGCATAAGGTTCCATTCTTGGCCCGGAACTATGGAATGTCTCGTATGACGAGCTTTTGAGGTTGCGGGTGCCGAAAAAGTTGTGTCTGATAGGCTACAGGGATGACGTAACAACACAAGTCGTCGGACGTACTGTCGAACAGGCGCAATTCAAACTGGGAATGATACTACCTCGAGTGAACGAGTGGATGACAGGTGTAGGTTTAGTCTAGCACTAGAAAAGACCGAGGTCGTCATACTGATCAAGAAGAGGTGTCTGAAGTTCACATTATTTCAAACTTTTTGAATTTTTTCAGTTTGGATAAAACTTTTGTAATTTTTTTCGAATTTTAACACTACGACTCAGTGGTGATTCTTTACTAGTTTTTCACTTCACGAACGAAGTAGTAAATGAAGTCAAATCTTCAACGAATATCAAAAAGTATAAAAATTCTAGACGGTTGCGTTTGCAATAATGCAAACTTCAGGTAGTCACTTTGAGTCGAAGGTCTGAATAAAGTGCCTTGGCTTTATGATGGACTCAAAGATGAGCTTCTACGATCAGATTCGGGTGACAGAGGATAAGGCTGCTGCGGGAAGGAGAAACAACCTCGAGCGAAAGACGTCTACTTATGAGTGCAATGGAGTCAGTGCTCTTGTACAGTTCTGAAGTCTGGGTGGACGAGAAAGAGTCGTACCGAGGCCATGTCGCAAAGGTACAGTAGGCAAGGAGCTTTGAGAATAGCAACTACACACCACAATGTCTCTCAAGTGCTAGTAATTCCCAGGATGGCCCCCATAGTACTACTTGCTGAAGAACGAAGGTGAGTCTTTTTACCTAGAGGGAGTAGGAGAGATAAATTGGTAAGAAACATGGGTAAACGAAGTGCAAGGCAGGTAGACCGCCCGGCTCATTAGTGACTTTGGGCCGTAGTTCTGCAGAAGGCATGGTGAGAATGATTTTTAAGCTCTCGGTGGGCACGGTTTTTTTCGGTATTACGTACATAAAGTGAGAATCTCACTGCCCCTTGTTTGCTTGTTCTGTCTGGAAATCATAGATGACGTCTACCTGACCATTTGCAACTCTCGGAGAAAATAAGTGTGCTATCTCCAGCAAACGTAACGGGGAAGATGTTGATATCAAAAGAGAATGTGAACTAAGTGTTGCATTATCTGCGGACAATTCTTCTTTCAAAGAAGGGTATCATGCATCGCTTGGGGAAGGGTGGTTGACAGTAGAGTCCCTCTCTTTTCAATGCATCCCTACCAAACGATGGATTTCCCCAATTTGAAGGCGCAGCTAAGTGAAACCAAAGTACCTGGTTGGTAGTAATGTAATAGTACGGTTGCCACTGGAAGTCCGACATTCAAGGCGTAAATAACCTTCACCGACAAGCCACAAAATCAATTATATTTGCATACCATACTGAAATTGAAGAAAAAAACTCTGTTTTAAGAATTTTCAACGTTTACTTCCTTCTATTTTGTCGCTACTCCGCTTGGTGGAAGTTTATCAGTAGGAACAAGAATATCCAATAACGTCGATAATCCAGTAGCAGTGTCTTATCTGGGCAAATGCAGATAGAAAGCAAAACCTATTAGCAGAGTCTTATAATCGCAAACAATCTTATCTAAGTTAAAATGGTGTTTATTTCAAAGCCGATAGTACGATCCCAAAGGAAGATGTAAGATAAATTATAAATAAAATCTACGCTGCCAGCCATACCCGCGAGATAACTTATCATAGAGAGATGATAAGAAGTGTGTGACCCTCAATTTTGATGTGACATCATCTGACAATGGTGATTTCCTTTTCTTTTTTGATAAAACTGAACTTAAGCTTTTCTCAAACTAAAGAAAATCATTCAATTCACAATCAAAAGCAAGTGAGTCAGTTAAAATTTGGCATGAATTCGATTGTTGAGCGAATTCTACTTAGTACGTACCATTAACAACTATAAAATAGAGTTTAGAAATAATGACCAACTTTCATTGGGACTGGAAAATTCCATACTACAACTAAATTGCACATTTATGGTGTTTTTGCTATCGTTTCGGTTTGATTTCTCTCTCCATGAAATATCGCGAAGTATCTGCCGCGAGAGATTGCTTTCGCCGGATTAATTACTCTTATAATCGCGATGATTGCGTATCGACAAAAAGTGAATCAATCAGATGATCCCGCTGTGTATGTACATGCCTGTAACATACAAATGCGCATGAATGACGAAACAGATCGAATTAACCCCATTAAAACGATCAATCAACGATAAATCGTTTGTAACTCAATGGAAGCGCCAAGCACCTCGTCGTCATTATTATCCGCGTATAAAACGTAACACTGAAAAGCCCATTAAGACACTTAATCGGCATCATCGAGGGCGAGAAAGACGACCGGAAGACCGCAGAATGACATTGTAATCCGGCCATCAATTAATTTCTTCACGCATTTCCCACTATCGCTATGGTACCGTACTTATAGTACATATATGAACAATAGTACGCCTGATGACTGAGACGTGCGTTAGAGATGGGGGCGATGGTGACGATATGCGACATTCCAGTCCCGCTTTTATGACCATACTATTGTTATTAACAAACTAAATGTCAAACACGACAATGATAACAAGAACAACATTCAATAAATAACGAAAATGTGATGGAGGTTTGTTTGGTTCGTTCACATATGCAAAGTGTCTTAAGACGTTGGTTCGGGCGCGACGAGAGGATAAGATGTTGCATTAGTTGCGGAAGAGGTGATGGCAAAGTTGATTGGGCAGGTGCAAAGTTATTGAGTCTGTTTTACATAATCGCTAAATCAGAATGCGTTCGTCAGACATCACGTATGTAGCACGTCCCACGGTTTATTGTTCCCGTCCGAAGGCGCTACTATCATATGAATTAAGTTTATTTTACAATTAATCAAATTTGTAGTAGGGGTAGAGTGTTCATATTTGGTATCGGAGCGGAGACATCCCTCATTTGGGTTTATCTCTTCACGCAACTTTAGATAGTTAACCTGAAGATAAATTCATTTTCTTCTCTAAAAGACTGCCATTCTGAACAAACGAGTAGATCTTAAGTTTTCTAATTGAGTGTAGCTTTCTGCTTGCGTAGTTTGCAGTCAGTTGACACTGAACGCACTCAGTTTTTGACATTTAAGTAATTCAAAGTATATTTTGGTAGTCTAGCATTTTTAAAAGACTGATTTTTTCGAAAATTGTCGTCTTTTATTTCATTTATGCAGGGTGGGCCATTTAAAGTGGAAGCATCGGGCAACCCAATAACTTTTGACAGAATTGTCAGATCGACTAATGATACACTGCGTTGGAAGCGTCATTCCAAGACAATTTTATAATGGGACAGTACACACCAAAAGAACGCGCTGAAATTGTTTAGCTTTACATTAAAAATAACTTTTCAATTGTGAAAACGAAACGTGCGTTTCGTTCGAAAAATAAAGTTAAAAGTGCTCCCGGTGATAACATTATAAGACGTTTATACGCAAAATTTGTGAATTGTGGTAATGTTAGTAATACCAGTCATGCGTCCAGACAACGAAAAAGACGTTCCGATGAAAATATTGAAGCCGTACGAGCCAGTGTTGAGGAGGAGCCGACAACATCGTCTCGTCGTCGTTCTCAGGAGTTGGGCATCGCTCGGGCCACTCTCCGACGCATAATTCGTATCGATTTGAAGATGTTTCCGTACAAAATTCAAATGGCACATAAACTGAACCCAGCTGATTATCTGCGTCGCGTCGATTATGCCAAATGGATTATCGAAATGGCCGAGAACGAGGCCAACTTTTGGCGAAAAATCATCATGTCAGACGACGCACATTTCACGTTAAATGGAAGCGTTAATAAGCAAAATTGTCGGTTCTATGCCACTGAAAACCCTCAATTAATTGAGGAACAGCTTCTATACGACCAAAAAGTTACAGTTTGTTGTAGTGTTTGTGCGGATATGGTCATTGGTCCCTATTTTTTCGAAGACGATGATGGAGCAACGAAAACTGTTAATGGCGAACGTTATCGAGCCATGATAAATGATTTTGTACTGCCCATTGTTCGAGAAAAAATTTGAATGGCATCTGGTTTCAACAGGACGGTGCAACATGCCATACAGGTCGACTAACAATCGATTTGTTACGAACATTATTCCCCGGACGAGTTATATCGAAAAACGGTGATTTTGACTGGCCGCTGAGATCACCCGATTTGACGCCACCAGACATTTTTTGTGGGGCTATTTCCAATCCAAGGTATACGCTGATAAGCCAAGGACCATAGCTCAACTTAAAGACAACATACGACGTGAAATCGCCGCCATATCGACCGATACATTGGCCAAAACGATGGAAAACGCCGAAAAAAGGGCACATCTTGTACTCAAGGCCAAAGGTGGCCATTTACGCGATATCATTTTCAACAAATCGCTGTAACATATCTCCTTGAACCAAAATAAATTATAATCGAAATCAAAATAAATAATATATATATTCATATATTTTTTTCAGAAACAAATGCTTCCACTTTAAATGGCCCACGCTGTATTATCGAAAAATATCTAAAAGCGCAAAAATTTGAGGTCGGTACGTTTGAAACAAAGCAAACTTCAGATACCTCAAACTTGAGGTACATGAACAATGTTTTTAACATTTTTCACAACTTGTTGCTGGTAGAAGATTGCACTGTTATGAAAACCAAGTAAAGTACAAAGATGCCAAAAAAAGCGAATGAAACTTTCCAAAATGTTAAGTCAAATTCTCCAATAAACAATCAAACTTCGAAAAAACTGAAGATCGTTGCGTTCGCAAAGATGCCAACTTCAGATACCCCAAATTTGACCATATTTGACGGTTTGCAGCACTTTAAGTGAATCCTCCTCACGAATGAATCCTTTCTTCGCAGCAATGCATCGGCTCTGAAATGAAATTTTGAAAGACAAAACAAACAAATAATACGAAATTTTCGATTCCTGACAAGTAAATAATAATAAAATCTCAGAAACGGTTGCGAACATTGTTTTTAAAAAATTAAAAACAGAAGAAAGCGAAATGAATGAATGCACAAGAACACCTCGCTAACAAACTTTCGGTATTTGGTGATGGATCTTTGGCAAAAATTTGGCTATTCATCTCGTTTGGGTGGTGTCTAAAGTTTGAATCGATGCAAATACAACGGTCTCCGTATTTTTTACTTTTGAATGTTTTTTTGAATACTTGAGTTAAAATTTTGGAAAGTTTTAAACGAATCAATGACTTTTTTCACCCTGCTAAGTTTTTTGCAAACTTCAACCATGCAAACTTTAGATGCCTCTTTTGGGTGCTGTTTTAATCATAGGGTAACCACTAACGGGGCGACAATACTTGGAATTAGCACTCAATCTACAGATATTCTTTTCTACTTTTCTAGATGCATTGGTATTTTTAAGCAATACTTGTTGGAGATAGGACTTGAGGACGAAGAAACGGATAATGCGGATTAACATCCTCTTAAATTTTGTACGTAATGGTTCACATTTACTTTTATACAGGAAAAATAATTCGTACAACTAGCCATTGAAATTGATCCACTATCTAACGTCTTTTGAATTTTTAAGCTCTCTATATTACAAAGCTCACTGTATTTGCTTCGTATTCGTACCTCGTTCTATGTGATGTCCATCAGACTGTTATTGCTTTTTAGTGGTTTCTCGGTGGTTTCAATTATAACCACCAACATCGGCCCACAAACGAACAAGTCGCCAAAAAAGGTATGGGCGTGGCGGAGTGATAAAGCTAAATGCTAGTCTTGTTAATAAAAACTAGTAAAAATTAGTTTTAGTTATTCCGCACGGCCGAGAGCAAAAATTAGTCCATCCCATTAAGTTAAATTTTTAATATATTGTTCAGCATATCAGTAGCTATCATTAGAACCAAAACACAAATTTTTCAAGGAAAATTTTCATTTTGATAACTTTTTTTCGTTGAATGTGTAATGTAAGAAAAGTTGTAATATTGACCCGCAGATTTCAAAAGCTCACTTTTTTGTCAAAAGCAAAATTATTATGGTTTCAACGGTAGTGTCACTCACATAGATTGAAAATCTGATTCATTCTTATTTTTGAAATGATTGTCAGAACCGAAATTTTCAGCGCCACCCAGGTCGGTTTTTTTACTGAGTGTCATCATTCATCAATGTTTAGTGGATTGAGCTGAAATGAAAACCTGGTAGAAGGAAAAAATTTAAAAATTCAAATAAACTCCACCAAAAACGTTGAGTCAAATGATCAAAAAATCATACAAAAAGTGAAAAATATGGAAACCGTTGAATTGATTAGAGTTTTATATAAGAGCGAAGAGTTTATAAATTGAAGGGTTTTGGGACATAAATAGTTCAATGAGTCTGCTTAACTCAACAGTGCATGTCAGATTCTATAACTGAAATGTATGAAACGAAAATCGGACTGACTAGCTGGTCCTTCTTTTTGTAAATTTGGTCTTGAAACACTTTATCAGAAAGCACACACAACTTCTATGAGTCCAGTCCAATAGTGCCATCAACAATATGTCACCTCATTTCACCTGCAATCGGAATTTTCTTGCTTCAACGGCACGAAGAATATAGCTCACGACTAAAGGTGTCTGAAGTTTGCATCGTTGGGAATGCAATGGTCTCCATTTTTTTTAACTTTTTTACTGTTCTTCGGATAATTTGAAGCTAAAATTTAGTCAATTTTATTCGCATATTTGAATATTTTGAAATCTTATAGGTTTTCATTTCAGTTTCATCATCTATGAAAAATAAATAGTGGAAAAATTTGACAGGGTTGCATTTGCAACGATGCAAACTTCAGACACCTACGAAAAAGGGTCACCTAAGGAAAAAGTCGGAATTGGTAATTTTATCTAGCTTCATACATAAGAAAGTGTATCCCATAAAATTGTCTCTGAAATGCTACGGGTGCGAAACATGAATCTTCAGGTCATTATCATAAAACGCTCTAAACGTTTCCGATGAGAAGAATCATCAGAGCGAATCGGAAAAATGGTGTTCAAAAAACCCAGTAGTCTAGAAGTGATTCCAGCGACAAGAAAAATTTCAAGACAACTCGTAGTGTCCCAATTAGAAGACCCCATATTTGAGTGTCCAATGTTATTGCAAATAAAATATTTCAGGCGTTTTACACTTATATAGCGTCCACCAGTTTGGCTGGAACCAGATATCAATAAAAAAGTGGTTGTCCCGCAATGACAGATATTACGTCGGAATATCTGATCTACGGAATATCTCGGTCGGCCTGTTTGAAAACGAACTTTCGCAAATTGAAACCGTAGACCATTCTGAAAATTCCATTGTCCTGTCAGTTCTCTGGCATTGTTACAAACACAACGGTCTCCAATTTTTTCGCGTTGTGTTTTAAGTTTTTTTTTTAATAATTTGACTTTTGAGTTTTTGTTATTTTGAATCTCCTTTTGGATGTTTTGCACTCTACTAGATATCAGTTAAACCATCAAATAAATACAAAAAATTGACAGCGTTGTGTTTGACGCGACGATGCAAACTTCAGACGCCTGGCTCTATTCAAGATAAGGTGCAAACACAATGGTTTCTGTAATACGATTTTTCTACGCTTTCTGACATCTACAATCCTTATTATCGAATTTCTTGGGGCGAATAATAGTTTAAATTTTTTATTATAATTTCCCCTTTTATTTATTTATTTTATTTTATTATAATTTTCTCCTTTTTATGTTTTACTTTTCTTAGTCTTCTGATCATTAGTCATTTTCATAAGTTTTTGATCGAAAATTGGTAATGTCGACCTCGTCAATCGATGATATCGATAATAATTCCAAAATTCGAATCTTCCTTTTAGTTCTCTTCTTCTAATCCTCTTCTTAGTTCTCGGATAAATATTGCTCAAACTGCTTTCCTGAAAAATTTTGTTATTCTTACTTACCAACATCACTATCAGATTAAATTGACATATTATCGTCCTTTTTATAGGCATGTGAACTCATTGTAAGAAATGAATTTAATATTATTTATGTAAAACTTAGATGGCCTGCTTCATTAACAACTATATTTAATTTATGCTTACACTGCAATCTATTAGAAACACAAACCAAACAGTCGAACTTACTTAAGAAAACTAAACAAAATCAGAGAGATAATACTGTTAGCTTTGAATTTGATTAGAGAAATAATACCGTTATCTTACTAACAACGTTGTTCTTGCTGTCAATGTTAAAGCGTAGTGTACACTGAAGTCATAATAATCAATAATAATTGGAAAAAGAGAGTTGTTTCAATTATAGTTATTAGGAATGTATTATAACAGGAATGGTTCAATTATAGTTATTTAAAAAAAAAAGATTTTCGTGATAACATTTTAGAGGGACAATTGTTTTTATTATTTTATAATAATCGTACACTACTGAATGTTGAATGATTATAAATATAGAGAGAAGGTGTGTGTATCTTATGAAAGCAGTATCTTATGAAGCAGACTTGTACCGCATTCAAATATAACACCTCATATAATTGTTTATTTTTAATTTGTCCCGGTACCAGAAGAAGTTCCTTTTGAAAATAACGTCGGTAATGCAATGTATTAATAAGATAACTTTCATGATTAAGAACGAAATAAACATTATAAATCAACGATTCGGGAAAATTCATTTCAAAATTGAACGTAGTTATTGTGAAAAATTGTGTTCCTAAGTTTGGACGACATCTGCGGACCTGTGACAGCTTTCAATCGTATGAAAATAGCTTTGCACTTTTATGATTTTCATAAAAAAATTAGTTTTAATTGATACTTAAGTCGAACAAACCTTTCTACGAGCTTCAAAATGGAAACAATGGTTGCCAATAGAAGTTTGTTGTGAGGAAACCTTTTCTTTCATTTAAGATCCTCTAACAACAGCATTCAAAAAATGTTTCGGGTGCATTATCTCATTTGAATCCCCCTGCATGTTATGCATGAACTTCCTGTTTGAACGCCATGGAACCCTTTCATGAAAGATGAAACACATAGCCGGAAGTTCTTTCATCAAAGACCTAATGAAAGTGGGAAATTGTAGAGTCTGGTTGCAACGTTCGCTCCTGGTATTTCATAAACTCGCTAAACAGCATTTCTGGATTCAGCCTAAGAGATCAAATATTTTCCGAAAGGGACTCGTCGACGCTTTTGTAAACAGCCCAGAGATGAATCTGTGCACTAATGTAGCATTCCCACTATAGCTTCTCACCCCTGATATCGCATTATTGACACTTACCAACCGACCATTATTACAATAATGGCTAACATCATTACAATAGTATTGTTTATAACATCAAACAGCTCATAAATCATGGTTCTTATCGTCTTGGTGGAACAGTGATGGAATGTATACAACCAACTCATGTGCCTGCTCGGATGAATCAATAGAATAAATAAATGGGAAAAGCTGGTATTCGTCGTCGCTTTCCTTGTCGATATGTTCGAATGGTATTTTTCGCCTTCAATTCATCTTCCAAGTCGCGTACACCATTCCAAGTGCCGAAATAAATGACTTCATCACATGATTCCATTGAAAAGTGGTGCAAACATATGGGCCAGTCTGGTTGGACCAAATCGATGGATCACGTCCACGTTTGTAGCCTTGTTTGGATGCTTGCTTCGTTGGGTGGCTGCCATTGAATGGGGTGACGAAAAATTATTGAAAATTCATTCGTTGGAACAATTGTAAACTGTAGCACAAGGGGAGTCAGCAGTGATTTTGTAAAATGGAAATATATGTGAAATTACACGAGGACATGCATTGAAATCCTTCGAACCTAAAGTGCAGCCTCCTCGATAGGTTTTCCTTTCCAAGAAACGGACAATAATGCACATATAAGTGTGCGGGCTATTCAACAATATCTTCCATACGTTTGATTTTCAACAGAGATAAGCGATTCGCCTCGTGTGGTCCTTCATGTTCAGGTAATTTATCTTCATCTCCTGTAAAACCGTCACCTCACCATTTCAGACCCGCTTATTTCTTCTCAAAATGTCTTGACAATCGTGACATTGCACATTTAGAAATTAATTGAAATATCTCTGATGCATATGCTTAATCTTGCGTGTAATCTTGCCGTCGTACATCAGATGAAACATAATAGTCCTCTTTTTATACGATTATAAATCCATTAGCTTGTTATGATTATGTTAATGTATGCTCAACAATCTGAACCACACACCAGGAAATCTCACCTGTAGTGTGTTATTGGATAATTTGAAGAATACTTAGCTCTTCGACAATTCCAGTAAAGCATGCAATTAATGGCTCATAGACAAGATGTCGTGAGTACGCCGAAAACCGTTGTGTCTTAGCCGGAGGCGCCGCTCTATGTTAACATTTCGTCTTAAAAGATGAAGTGAAAAAAAAAATGCAGGTATGACTGAATTACCTTTGCGTCATGCAGTTCAACGCACAATTTCATTATCATCTGGCTCTGAGTGTCGATTTGCTCAGTAAATAAACGCGTCAGTACTGGATCGGTGTTTTGTTTTGCATTTGCCATTCATTAAAGCTTGTTGTAATTTTCTTGAGGTAACTGGTTAGCGATGGCAAAAAA
Source organism: Stratiomys singularior (assembly GCA_954870665.1). Lineage (NCBI taxonomy): Eukaryota > Metazoa > Arthropoda > Insecta > Diptera > Stratiomyidae > Stratiomys > Stratiomys singularior. Next base: position 26,371,146 of record OX940881.1, on the reverse strand, counting down.
AAAAACGAAAATGTCGAATCATTATATCATGCAGTACTTACAGTAAATAAACGCAAATAACTGCAAAGGTGAATTAGATATTTAACGTTTTTGCAGAGATTAATTCTTGTGTTATTTGCATGTCCACCTCAAATTATGCTGGAATGCTGGTCTGTTATCGTTATGAAACTGCCATTAGTTGTTCTTCAGCGGACATTACGTCAGATGAATTTTCCCTACATTAACCACACTGAAACAAGAAATGAAAAACTATTTAAAATTTTCTTAAAAAATAAGAAATGACTTCTTATAAGAGTTGTAATTGGTGCAAGGACTCGTTTGATGGTTTATTGTAGATATGATTCTGTTTAAAAAATTAACGAGTCATTGATGTAAAACATACATTAACTATATAGGAATTATCGTCGAAAACTCAAAGCCAGTCTATCAATCGCAAACTTCGAAATATATTAAACTGGATGAATTCCTCTTGAATATTTTTTCCGCCGGGCCATGCTGCTCTTTTGACGAGGACATGCTTCGGCTTTTTGCAGCCATCATCAGTTCTTTCATTCAATTCATTAAAACGAATCTTAAGATATAAATCTCATGTTCCGTTCTTCTTATAAAGAAGGACATTATGGACTTCATGGCGACGCAGAGAGAAGGAGGAACTCTCTGACGGCAATTCTTTCCTTTCCCAGCCAACCGTGCTGAAAGAGGGAATTTAACCTGGAGGAGCGACTGAGCGATCATTAATGGGGCCTAGTCCGAAGAAATGTGGCAAACACTTGAAGGTTAGTTGCCCGGTCTGACAGGGGACGTGTTTAGTCGGTAGTCCGGTTGCCGCTGAGAGTCTGACAATCACGGCGTAAATAGTCTTCGCCTCCCAACAATAAAAAAAAATTATTAAACTGCCCTGAGGCGATTGAATGGGGAACGCCTTATCCAGAATCCAAAGATAAATAAACACTCCAAATGGCGGCTATAAGTTAACCAGTTATGAAAATTGGTGTGACACCGACCTGAAAAATTGCTTGAAAACTACCCTGGACGTGACGCCCGCATCGAAGTCCTTTGTGCCTCTGATACACAAATTTAGGATACTGTAGGACAAAATGGGAGAGTGATCACCAGTACACTACACTAGAAATTGACGAGCGTGCTTCTCGACGTCCAACAAAATGACCTTCAATTGGCGGATGAAACGTTGCAAAATGGATGTTCACGAATTCACCAAAGCTCTCATGAGAGGGGTGGGCGTGGGGTGAGACCAAGACAAGAACCAGTGGAGTATCAGCTGAAAACGTTGCGAACTGCATCATAAGTTTCATCACGTCTGATGGAGTTGTCACTATACACCAGTAGCGGTCACGATATGATATGCAGCTTCGTAAAAGTGGGCAGGAAAAATCGATGAAATATGAAAGAAATGTCAATGACTCCTCCCCGAACTCCAACGTTCAAGTGATCTAGGCTAGCCACACTCCCAAATGCCGGCGTACAAACGCAAATGATGAAACGATCAGAAGATTCGCTTCTGATCGGGCATGCAGATGACATAGCAGCATCAGTCGTTGTCAACATCATCAACTCTGACTTTTCCCTGGGTTCAGTCCAAAACTAGAAAAAACTACGTGTCTGAAGTTTGCATCGTTGTGAACGCAACGGTCTTCAGTTTTTTTTTCAATTTTTGAATGCTTTTCGGATAATTCGACTTAAAATTTTGGAATGTTTTATTCGCATTTTTGACTTCTTTGCGCTCTACTGGGTTTTAATTACAGTTCAATCATCTACCAACTCCAAATTGTCAAAAATTATGACAGCGTTGGGGTTGCAACGATGCAATCTTCACACACCTAAAAAACTGGGGTTTTCACACTGACCAAGAAGCTGGTCTCTTGTGTTATTCCTGTTGGAATTGAAGAAATGATCGTCGATACGACGGGATCAATAAAATACCAGGGCTTGATGATTGACCTGAAGATAAGCTTCTTTAATCAGGTCTTAGCGTCAGCGGTCAAGGCTGCTGGGAGAATCTCGGCTCTCAGTCGCCATATGCTCAACCTCGAATTAAAGACGACTGACTGCAATGGAACACCCTTGTAAGACAACGAAGTTGAAGTTGATATTGACGTTCTCATTAAGCAATCCTACTGAGTGCGTTTCGCACTGATACAGAAGAGAGGAACTTTGCTGCTTGCGGAGATTTAGCGGACTATTTCTGAGGCAACGGTGCTGGTTATGAACCATTGCTTCGTGACAGAAGATGTCGGTACACGAGGAGCTAGGCAGGTGGACCGCACAATAGATCAGTCACCTGGAGACATGGTTTGGGTCATTATGAACTTTTTATTACCTGATGCATCTGCTTAGCGGGCACTGGTATTTTTTACTTTTTACTGGTATTTTATTCACTTTTACCTACATAATATGGAAAGGCCACGATATCGTGATTGTTTGCTTTGCCTGAGGACCACAAATAAAGCCTGCGAAGTGTTCTTCGCATTCGAAAGCAGGCACTCTCCGAGGAAAAAGGCGTGCTCGCTTCATAAAGTAAAGTGGGAAAGATGTTAACATCTAAAGATGATTGGAACTTGTCACATTATGTGCGGACGAATATACTTATAAAGCAGGACATCTTGCTTTAAAATATTTTCGCAAAGTAAAGATTAAGTAAACAATCTCTGTTAAATTTTGTCATGTATTTTCCGGTTGACACGTGACCACTGTATAAATTATCAAGCAATGTCTTTTCGTTTATTGATGGAATTTGTATATAGGCTCACCTGCTCAAACTCAAGCTCACCTGGCTCTCTATAGTGACAATCGCAACACTCTGTAAAAAACGAGAACGCAAGCATATGTCTGAAGCTTAAATTCAGGTGTCCCAAGTTTACCCAAGGTGAATAGGTTCAATAGGAGCATTTATTCAGTGACCAGAAGCCCTTGCAATCCAACGTTACTGGGTCACCAATTCCACAATTTTCACCCTACCATCAAAATTTTCGTACCATTCGAGGGGAAATTTAATAATGGTTAAATTTTCTCCAGGATTCTCTCCTTAGAGGAGAAAAGTGCATTCGAAAAATTTCCCTTTTTATTCACTCAGAATTTTCACCATAAGATCAAAACTTTGGTACCATTCGAGGGGAAATTTGATGTTAGGACTGTTTTTGGTTAAGCTTCTTCATAAAACCCATTTATTTTCGCTGATTTCCCATTTTTCGGGAGAGAAATCGTTTTTTTTTTTTTTTTTTAAGCATTTATTTCGCTGAATTCCCATTCCTCTGGCGAGAAAATCGTATTCGAAAATTTTCACTTTTTGAAAATCGTACCATTTGACAAATAATTTGATTAAGGGCTTTAATACCTTTTCGAATATTGACAATCTAGCAACGCACAGAAATAGACGTACGAAATTGCAACCTTAGGTACTTTTTAATCTGCAAGGCCTGTCCTCAGTTCGTAGCGGCGCATTGAAGCATGAAGTTAATCTTGACCATTAATAGCCTTCGTGTTGTTTCCTTGTGGGCCTCTGTATTGACCACAAATTTGCTTATTAATTTCACCACGCTGAAAACTTGATTCCAAACCTTGCGAAGTCCGATAGCTCTGCTTTGTATATCCAGGTGCGATATTACCTGGGCCTGACTCCGTGCCATTAGTCATCAGGATCTTGGTTGGCATGGGTCTCCCAATCGGCAAATAAATTTGATTTTTGGTAGTCGCAATCGCTTTATCAGCTCTATATGTCATCTTGATGAAGTTTTTTTCAAGATTGAATAGTGAGAAATCTGCATTTTGTGGCGGCTGTCCATTACCTCTGAGTTCTTCGCGAAGTTCTCCGGGAATTCAATGCGCAATAAAAGACGATTTTGAACAACTTTGGGCCAAGACGAGAGCGTTGCGTCGCACTTCTGATGATATACTTTATCGGTAGAATAATGACATTCCGAAAATGCAGTAGTCAGACCAATTTTGACTGCGCGCAGGAAGTCATTCAGGATGCGTATCAGGAGGTGATTATTCGGTGTATAAATTCGTTTTGTCTAGCAGCGCGCATTGGCTCCGTGATTCGTGCTATTGCTTTAGTGACTTCATGGATGGCATCAATAGTCAGCAGATAACAGCTAAGATCTGATGAGTGCTTCCAGTGGTTTTTGCTGCTGTGTTCAACATATACTATAGCCTGTAGGATGACGGCTATTGAAGCGTCAGCATAAAGTACTCATTTTTTTAAGTTTATTGCGATAGTGCTTAACACAACTAAAACAACATTCTATGTGTGGCTATAGAAATTGCACACTTGTGTGTGGTCGAATCAAAGCATTTCCACCCTTCTTCCAATATCAACCGCCCTATTATTCTGCAAATTTATCACTAATTCATATCTCAATCAAACATACATTATCCACTGTTTGTGATAGCTATCATTTTATCTTCAGTTGCAGCTTGCAATAAGGACAACTGCAGCTTTTCAATAAACTCCTTTGACTGTTTTGGTTGGTATTGTGCGCACAATTTGTATTGTCGGCAACGGTTATACAATGAGCGAATAAATTGTCTGCAGCAGCTCCACATTCGCATATAATCGGGAGACTATAAACAAATGGTAAAGGACAAAACCTCGTCATGCATTTCCAAAGAGCCATTGCAGACTTTAGATTGCCGTAGAGACTCTGCAGAGAATGTCAGCATTGACAACAACGGCGACTGATTGCATTAACCACTTGAAGGAAGCTGGAGAAAGGCAAGATACCAAACACAATTGACAGTTTATTGGTTCGGGGTAACGTATCTTTAGATACATTTCAATTGGACAAACCGCATCAAAGTCAGGAGATATACAGTGGAATGCAAAAGTCCATTAACAAATTAAATTTGTGTAGGGACGTTTTATTATCCAATTTTGAATGGAATACGTTTGCTTTTCAACGGCATTTGATGATCGTGTGTCAAAGGACTCACGCATTCATTAGTTTGAAAAGGTCTACGGCCGACAGATTTTGCGCCCATCTACAAGCAAAAGACCATAAAAAATTTAAAGCCGAAACATGTGGAAAGCATTTAGTAATTTTAGATACTTCTGATTAATTTAACATGTGTGCACCTATTTCTCGCGCAGGGATAATATGTTGCATCGTATTAAGCGTGGCCTTTCATTATAACGCTGCAATGTAACATACAATATCAGACACACTGAATTTATTGTTTCAGTCCCGATCCAAATTTGATAGGTTAAAAGTGTGCAGCTTGGTCGGAGGTAATTTCTTTTTTAACACAGAGAAGAATTCAATTACCAATTCAATTGCTTCGTAAAACCAGCATCTCCGGCTGGATAGTTCAATTGAAATTTCAGACAACGAAAATGTGACCCTTCAATTGGGAAACAACTATCTGGAGAATGTCCTTTTTTATTTCCTTCGAAAATTTAAAAATCTTTCAACGAACATATTAACGTTTAGTGGTAGCAATTTGAGACTCGAAATTGGGACTATTAATTGGGTGTGTGATAAAATAGTTCGTTCACGAAGTATTTGCGAGTGATCGAATTAATTTTCATTTCGCGTTCTGGGAACAATTGAGATGAATCATGTTATAGGTTCAATCCATATCCATTGTTTGATCGCTTATATCTTTGTATGCGAATTAGAACAAAAGTAGCTTGATTGGATTTAGGTTAACACATTCGCTACCAAGGACAAGAATGCTCGTCTTTATTCGGAGCTTGTTTTTTGAAATTTATCCTCAACCTTCTTTCAATGTCCTCCCATATAATCCTACCAAATTTGCGCATTTATAATTGGCCACAAACATATGAACAAAAGTTAAAAAATACTATCAACAAAATTCATTGTTAGATAAAACTTCAAATGCATGGAAACAGAATGCAACGTCATCGTTCTTTATAACAAAATTATATAACAGCACATTCATTATTAATTATTTTCTCACGAAAAGATTCGCACAAAAATCCAATACATAGTGTAGGTTTTCAGGACAAATCGGAAAGTAATCTCGACTTCATTGCAATTTGTTTTATTTCGGTGCATAAACTACATTTGCGATTCATCATTATTATACATTTGTTATTTAATATATTTATATTAGTATTTAATTTAACATTATACATTATTTAAGGATAAGAGGAATAGTATCGAACTATCGAAGGAATTTTTTTCCTGCGTTATGATTGACTTAAACGTCTGCATCTTTATTTAAAAATTTGATGTACTATTTATTTATTAATTATTAGAATTTTCTGATATTTGTAATACTTTTCATGTCACCAAATACTGAAACTTATCAAGAAGGTGAACTTAATCCTATTAATTTTGTGATTCTTTCATTTTCTAAATCGATTTGCGACCGTCATCAAATGGTCCGATGCAAACGCAGCGGTCACAACTTTTTTTCAATTTTCCATATTTTCCCTTCATTTGACTCAAGTACGAAATTAGGAAAGTTTTAGTAGAGTCAAAATCATAGAAAGAAATTACAAAAATTTAATTCAAATTGTAAAAAAATCAAAAAAATGGGAAAAAGTTGACACTCTTGCATTTGCATCAATGTAAAAACTTCAGTATCACGTACAAGAATTGAAAACTGACATATGTCAAAGCACTCGTAAAAAGCTTGTACTGAGCTTTGATTTGCTAGCTTTGAAGCTTGACACAAAGCAAGACAAGGAACTTAAATTATTTTTCAATAATCTATATTTTAAGGAATTTTATTTTATATGAAATCTTTAGGCTTTCTGTGTGTAGCCGCTGTTTGTCAGGTGTGTGCAGTTCATATGGCGGCAGACATACCGCTCTGGAATTGTTTCAATTGTTGAATTTATTTGGACAATTCGATGGACAGTTTTAAATGTTTCGCATAAGACTAGTTTTTCATTGAAATTTGTGTAGATTAGACTGAAGGTGTTGTACTGATTTTTTTGTTATTTTCACTTTACCGGCACTGTGCTTGCTCTTAGTGTAAAAAGTGAAAAAAAAAATCGAGAACGTTTTCGACGATTCAATCTTAACACACCTTCATTTGCATTCAAGGTTGTTATGTTGGTCATTCCAATATACATTTTTATTATTATCAGCCTTATTCACGATATTTCCCGGGGGTAATCAAAATACATTTCTTGCCAAGTTTATGAAAACACTCCAAAATGCGTTCCATTTCGAAAAGTTTTCTTTCTTGCACAAAAAAATATAATGAAATTATGAATTCATTTTCGGCATTTACATGGAAAACGGTCATTGAATTCGTCCTAATTCGTTCACTATAGTTGAAATGAGTTCCTTGGATCGGCAATTTAGCCCGTGGAGGATGTGGAAAGTACAGTCCGCGCAAAAAAGATAGTACAACTAAAAATATCTCATTATTTCCTAAACTACTAGATGCAGGTCTGTAATATGTTCTACAAATCAAGCAGATCAACTTAAATACACATTCTTACCTGAAAATCATTAGCTTAATAACAAAGGTTGAGGCTTTTGAGCGAATTTTATGATTTCTAGGTGTGCAAAAAAGATAGCACACCTCGAGGGAATAATTAAAAAAACAAAGATAAGCCTATATATAATATAGCCTTTATTTAATTACTAATACTTAGTCGAACCTCCACTATTTTTAAGTACATCGTACATCCCTTTTGGAAGGCTTGTGTATAATTGTTTAATGTATTTTCGTGAAATTTCACCCCAACAGAATTATTGCTGTTTTCAGCTCATCCACTGTTACTGCTTGCCTTTGGCGTATGCTTGTCGAGCCAGCTGTCTCCAGCAATTTTCGATGAAGCTTTTCAATGACAGACGCATTATCTTGTTGAAAAATCGGCGGAGTATCTGCGATAGCCATTAGACCGTCAGATATCTGTTGTTCCAACAACTGTACATATCGATCAGAGTTCATTTTGCCACTGATGATCGCTAACTCCGACCGACCGTTAAACCCGATAGCACCCCAAATCATCACCGACCCTCTACCATGCTGCCGCTTGCTTAAAATTATTTCCACCTTACGGATGTCGTGAAAATAATATCTCCAGCCATCTGAACCATCTAAATTATAAATCGTCCGAAAATATCACTCGCCTCCAATTTTATTTTTTCAATTGAATATGGCTGCTGAAAAACGCTTCTCCTTGTGAAGAGGAGTTAACGGTTGTTTTCGCTTTAGCTTCCGGCGTTGAATAAGTTGCGACTTTAGAATCACGTACTGTATGTTCCGTGTCTTCGTATTAACGCCAGCTTGTCTGTCAATTTCCCTTGCAGTGAGAGCAGAATTGAAAGCCTCTTGCAAAATTCGACGCTTTTCTCGTGGTGATATCACTCGTGATCGACCTGGTGACTTCTTTTTCCCGTAATTCTCCGGATCCACAATCAAATTCATCACTATCTTTCGACTTCTGCCAATGATTCGTGAAATTTGCGCCAAACTTTTATTTTATCACCGTAATTTCAAACTTGTACTAATTTCAGAGTGACTCAGCATCTTACCTCGTCCCATTTTGGAAAAAAATGAAACTATTTGTTTTGTTTTATTTCACTAGTCTGTCATTTTCACTAGTCACTAGTCATATTACTGACCTGTGTCCAGTAGTTTAGGAAATAATGAAAAATGTTCAGTTGTGCTATCTTTTTTGCGCGGACTGTACTTAGCAAAGTGAAATGTGAAAAAATTGTTTGTTTTTTTCTGAACGTATCGCCTTTATTCGTGATGTTTATTCCAGTTCGAATGATCGCAATAGTATTGCAGCTTGGCGTGATATCCCTTTTCAAAAACTATACCTGCGGATTCACCAAAGTATAATTCACCCAAACAAATTGATCGATTTTTAACACTTTTTGAATTCGTCTATAAAGTAACGAAAATTTTTTTTTCCAATTTATTTATTATAATTTTTTCAATAAATTAAGTAATTTATTATTTAATAATTTTTTTTTTTTTTTTCAATTTATGTTTCAATTTATGTATTATAACTCCTAGGAAAATGTCTCAGGAGCATAACCTATTTGAAATTTTGACTTAAGTTTTTTTTTTATAAAAGAAAAATCAAAAAGTGTCTGACGAACAAAAAGGTGCCATTTCGAATACGTACTCTAAGGCCAGGACGAACGGGCAAATATAAAAAAATTGATCTTTGTAGTATGAGCAATAATGAGGAATAGAAGCACGAAGCACTCTCACTTCGTATTTCATCTCGCGTTCAAATGAATTAAAATTTTAATTGGAACATTTAAAAAAAAAGACATGAAGTATTGTATGTCAGGAATTGACTAAATAAATTGCATTATTACAAGTCAGATACTTGTCAGTATAAATGAAAACAATGTTTATTGATTATGTAAAGAATCGAGAATAGAAACAATACTAATCTTTTCCACTTGAACTATCTCTTCCTCATTTTTGTTCCAAGATTACATTTTTGTACATGTGTGTAGCAAGTATGCGTATGTGAAGCTAAACATTTTTTTTTGGTTTTGGACGCAAACATGCTTAAGATCTTCGGAACGTTACGCTCTTGAACCGTCTGTCAATTTGGCATGTGCTTACAACATCATGCTGACTATTTGTGTAACGTCCGATAATAGACATGCATACTATACAATTAGCTTTGCTAAACTAGAGATTGTTGATCAGAATTAACGTAGGAAATAATACTTAAGTAATTATGCAGTTGCAGTTAATATCATTTTACAAGCCTCAGCAGTGGTATCTTAATTCGTTTTTTTTGCACTTTTTTTTTGAATTTTATCAATAATTGAATGGATATAAAAAAACTACTAGCATGTTGTAACTAGTAAAGAGCACTAACACTTCGTAGAAAGTGTTTGCTTGAGATAAATTGTTAAATTTTTTATTCACCAACAATGACTCACATATGCTATTGCACTGGAAAAAGTATTCTCGCGTACCCATAGGCTCAGAAAGCTAGCGATCGGGATCTCTCCACTTACCTACCTCCTACCTATTTCGAAGCTCTCTATCTTGCAAAGCTCGCTATTTTCACTCAATCAGTCAAGACTCTTGGAAAACTGCTCATTCGCTTTGAACAATCACAAAACGAATGAGCAGATTATACTAAACCAAGATTATACTTTTTTTATTTTATTGCTCAAATCATATTTTCAGTATACTTTGCAACAGCGCCTCCGTCAATTTTTTTTTTTCACTTCAGTTATATCGGCAAAATGCCTTCCTTTCATGTCGATTTTCACCCAGTGAAATTAAAAAAAGTCGCTGGGGCCAGGAAAGTTAAAAGTGAGTAAGAGGAGGGGAAAGTGAGTAAGGAGAAAGGAAACACGTACGAGCTGATTAGTTGCATTTTGATTTACCTTCTTTATATTAAACTGAATGGAGTTTAATTTATTTATTATTTTTTTTATAATTTTTTATTTATAATTTATTATTAAAAAGAAAGTGTGAACTGAAGAGTTGCATTTTTCTAGGCTATGCCCTATAAGAAATCTAAGCACCCCCAGGCGCTCCTACTTCTATGCAAATTTCTTTCGTCCTTTATGTGGCTATCCTGTATGTGTACTGATACACTTTTCTAATTATTCTCGGGATCACGCAGTACCAGTTAGAAATGCGGTTCTCCAATTGTTCATACTGGTAGATGCGAAACCCAGCTATTCTTGACATTGTTATGGGACAACGACACCCAAATGCATCAGAAGCCACCACGATACTTCCCGAAGGGCCGAGACCAACAACCTGATCCATCCCGAGATAGGGGCTTACCAGCTTCCCGTGGTATCTGAATTTACCTCCAGGGTTGAAGTTAACAGCCAAGCCGTAGTGATACCCCAACGTAGTTTCCTAGCGAGCTTACCACTATGCTTTAATAGGGAGAAAGTTTCTTTCTATCAGCTCTTCGACCCTGCGGGAGGGAGAATGGGGACATAGGGGTCAGGCCATTTTTGGTCAAAAATTGACGCACAGAAAGAGCTGTGCGAGCAGGGGCATTACCGTGATGGAAAAATCAGTCACCCGATTGCCGCAAATCAGCCCTCTTTTGCCGCAAACTGTTGCGGAATCTTTTCAAATTTCCAGTTAGAAAGCCGGGCTCACTGTCTCACCCTGTGGAGGAAACACTGATAAAGAACTCCTCTCACATAGAAAAAACAAATAAGCACTGACAAATGATTTCGACGTTTGATTTGAGTTGAAGAGGTCCTTGGAGCAAGGTGAATTTGAAGCCTTCAACAGATTTGATTATTTCTTCGTTTCACGGTTGCAATCATAACACTATGATTTGTCATCTGTGATGACCTTCGAAAAAAATATGGATCGTTTCGGAAATCTTTCAAAGCAAGTCATGCTTACACGCGACCTTGTTTCTTGTACAGCGGTCGAGGCAAGAATTTGGCGGACGCCCGTTTTATCTTCAAAACTGAACACAAGTCATTCCACACAGCTCTACATTTTTCGCAACATTTTCGTCAGTTTGATCGTAAACCGACGACCAGAGCGAGGTTTGTCGTTGAATGGCATTTCACCATTATTGAAACGAAAAACCATTCAAACACTTGTGTTTTCCCAAAGAACATCATCGTTGTAAGACATTTTTACATTTTTACATTTAAAGAGTTCTTCAGTCTGTTTTTCGGATCAAGAAGCATAATTTTACGGGCGCGCGATGTTGAAGAGAATCAGGCATTGCCAGAACGACGAGCGCACAAAACAACTGTCATTAAAAAAAAAACACGCAAAGCGAAGGGACCCTTTTTAGGGCCGACACTTGGCTTACTGATTTGGAAATTGGGGCTTTATACACCCCTAGCGATCGAACGCAGTAAAACAAAAACTAAGTACACAGTAACATCAGTTCGGTTTCTTTTGGGTACCCCTTTGTATATATAATGACTACACTTTAAACTCAGTTGAACTCGAAACTAGAAACAGTATATTAAATGACAGAAAAGTGAATGTGAAAATGTGAATGAATGACAGAATAAATGTGAATGACAGAAAAGGAAGCCAAAACTTTTGCCATTGACTTGAAAATTTATATACGATTGTGCTCTGAAAAGTTTCCGACCACAACGTGAACATGGCGGCACTCGTCAATAAAAGCTTATGAATGTAGTTGACATCTTTTGACAGTTCCTCGCCAAAGTTTCGGCTATTTTGGACGAACAGTCTTCAGTTGGTAGTCGTTTGATTGAGTCGATGTGAGTATTTTTGTGAAAATGGAAAAAATTGGGTATAGAATTGTTATTAAATTTTATAGAATTGTTATTTTAAAATTTTTGAAAGGCAATACGCCTACGCAAATCAAAGATGAGTTGGGTCTTTGCACATTTACCAGTGAAATTTTGTGCAGCTGGATTTAAACGTGGCCGTAAGAGCTTGGGAGATGATGTACGTTCGGGACGTCGAAAAACAGCGGCTACTGACGATAATATTGCTAAAGTTCGCTAAATGGTGTTAGGCGACCGCCAAATCAAATTGAGAGGGATAGCAAAGGCTATGAAAAGTCCAAGGACCGTGTTTGTCACATAATAAATCAAGATTTAGGCATGAGAAAGATGTACGCGCGTTAGGTGCCCCGTTTGCTCACGGTAGATCTAAACGTGTTCGAATAAGCATTTCCAACGCTCTGCTGGCGCAGTTTAGGCGCATTCCGAGTTTTTGCGCCGATTAATTACTGTATTAAAAAGTTTTAAAGGATTATTTCAAGTGTGACGGTTTATTGTGTTAAAATTTGCTACAAATTCATTTTTCAAAGTGTTATCCATTGCTAGCCACTATTTTTCCCACATTTCTGGTAACAAACGAATTCCTCGTCAAAGGAACGACTCATCTTTTGAGGTTTTCCACGAACCGATTCAATTTTGAAGTTCTTCAAAAGAGCGGAAGTTCTGTTCCTCAAAAGCATGCGTCATCGACGAAAATAAATAATTTTCGGAAGGGGCAATGTCCGGGCTACAGGGCGGGTGCGGTAGGACTTTCCATTCAAGCGTTTGAAGGTATGCTTTGACTCGCCTTTCAACATGTGGTCGAGCATTATCATGCTAGAGAATAACTTTATCATGTCTTTGCTCGTATTGCGGCCGTTTTTGTTTCGATGCTCGGCTCAAACGTATCAATTGTAGTCTGTAGAGTTGACATTTAATGGTTTCACCTGGTGTTAAGCAGCTCATAGTACACCACACCCGATTGGTTAAATTAAATGTAGTATTATTAAATTAAATACAGAGCAGGGCCTTGCCACTGTTGATATTCGGCTTTGGTGTCGATTTTGGCGTATGGCGGGGCGGCCTGTATGATTTTTATCGGTTAGGGTTATCGTAATGAACCCATTTTTCATCACCAGTTACAATACGATGCACAAATCCCTTTTTTTTGGAGCAGCTGTTCACAAGTGAAAAACATCGTTCGACGTCTCTCGGCTTGAATTCATACGGCACTCAATATCTTCTGGATCATTCCCATGACTTTTAAGCGAACAAATATGGCTCGTTGAGTCACTTCCAATGCTTCTGCGAGTTGTTTTTGCGTTTGGTACGAGTCTTAATCGAATAGAGCCTACAATTCGGCATTCTCAAACTTTTCTGGTCGCCCTTCGCGCTCTTTGTCATTGGTATTAAAATCATCACTTTTAAAACGTCGAAATCAGTACTCAAAAGTAGAATTCGATGGAGCATGATCTCCATAGGCTTCCTGCAGCACGCGGCGACTTTCAGCTGCAAATTCCTTCAAATGAAAGCAAAGAAGTAATCCTTCCGGCAAATTGTGTTTTGTTGGCACAAAAGTCGACATATTTGGAGCACAGAATAACTATGTTTTTTACACTTCAAAAAATGACACACACTAAAAGAGAAAGCCTAATGATGAGGATTCAAAATGAAGTTGGCTGCAATATTGTCCGGATCGATTTAATGTCAGTGACGCCATCTCTTGCAAATCCTTTAAAACTTTTCTGTACAGGTAATAGATAAAACTGGGATACACCATTGTACCCCCGAAACAAAATACAGTCAAAACAGTGGACTACAAACGGGAATCGGCTACAGAAGCTCCAGAAATCAGTACGAGGGCTGCTATATATATTTCTGGGCTAATAATGAAAATGCGAATATTTATCATCTAAAATGGTTTTATTGTTTTTCAAAGTATTCTCCATGAAGATCTATACACTTTTGCATGCGCTCAAACCAATTTTCGAAGAACTTTTTCCACTCCGATTGAGACACCTCCAAAACATGAGTTTTGAACGCTTCAACGGCATCTTCTCGCGACGAAAATTGTTGACCACGCATTTTTTTCTTGATGTGTAGGAATAAAAAGAAGTCGTTGGGGGACAAATCGGGGCTATACGGCGGATGACCCATCAATTCGATGTTTTGAGTGCTCAAATAATCACGTGTTTGATGAGATGTGTGAGAGCTCGCATTGTCATGATGGAGGATGATTCGTCTTCTCTTGTTCGTTTTGCGAATTTCTCCGAAGACTTCAGGCAAACAAATGGTCATGTACCACTCAGAATTGACCGTCCTACGTTGCTCAAGCGGAACAGTGGCCGCATGACCCATTCGGCCGAAGAAACAAGCGATCATTTGCTTTGCAGTGCTTCGTGCGCGAGCAACTTTTGTTGAATTGGCCTCGTTTTGGAAGACCCACACGGTTGATTGCTGCTTTGTTTCGGGCTCATACGCATATATCCATGATTCGTCATCTGTGACGATCTTATAAACATCTTTTGAAGCACCGCGATTGTATTTTTTCAGCATTTCCTTACACCAATCCAAACGAGCCATTTTTTGAGCGATTGTCAAATTGTGCGGGATCCAACGAGAACAAATTTTTTTTACGGCCAGGTGTTCATGCAATATCGAATGTATACTGGTGTGGGAAATGCCTAAGGATGCCTCTATCTCACGGTATGTCACATGACGATCTTGCATTATCATTTCACGCACGGCATCGATGTTTTCTGGCACAACAGCTGTTTTTGGACGTCCTTCACGAAATTCGTCTTTGAGCGAGCGTCGGCCACGATTGAATTCGTTGTAACAGTTTTTCACAGTGCTATAGGATGGTGCTTCATAGCCATACAAAGATTTAAGTTCATCGATGCACTCTTGTCGTGATAATGCACGTCGAAAGTTGTGAAAAATGATCGCACGAAAATGTTCACGAGTTAATTCCATTTTTTGCCAAATTAATTTTTTCAAGTCACTGTAAACAACACAAATGATAGTCGTACGTCGAAACGTTCTGAGTACGTTAATGCTAAAAAATGTCAAACTTTCCAATGGAAATGTCAGATTGCACCTGGCAACACTTAGTGTTGCCTAGGCCAGAAATATGTATAGCAGCCTACGTAACGACTGTTTTTTATTGGGTTAGTCATGGAGTTATCTTAATTGATTATCTTCAGAAAGGAAAAACCATTACAAGACCATTCTTCGCATCATTACTTTCAAAGCTGAAGGCAGAAATTTCAGAAAAACGATTCACGTTTGCAACAAAGAAAGCTCTTGCTGAAACAGCCAAGAAAACGCGTCAGCGGTCGCCATGGCGAAAATCCACGAATTCCGGTTTAAATTGCTTGATCCGTCTTACTCACCAGATTTAGACCCAAGCTTCTTCTTTTTGATCCCTTATCTTAAAGCTCGAAGGACAGACATTTTCGGGAAATTAACAATTATCTTCGATAACAATTATTTTGCAGAGGAATACGCCGAGTACTATTTGGACGGGGTAAATACACGGAAGCATCGCAGAGAGAAGGGTATAGAGTTACAAGGAGACTATACCTTACTATATAAGGAGAAATTGAAAAACAAAACAGCGAAATAATGTCTTGTATCATGGTAAGATGGGAAAATTTTCAGACCAGCCTCGTAAAGGAGGAACTGTTTTGGTCAAAACAATGAAGGGAGAAAAAGTTCCTTTAATGACGATACGACATAAGAGGCGGAGCTGCGATAAATTTTTCCACGATCGTAATCATATCGTGGAAATCTCATAGCGAAACATAAGGTTGGCCGAATCTCAGTAATCGTGTAATTGTGGGATCTGAAAGGATAATAATAAATTGACTGCACATCTAACTTCAAAGGTCATTGGTAAACTTCAAGAGTCGTTGGTGCTAATATTTATTTCCTCATTAAATTATTAAAAATAATTAATATTTTATACCTAATAATGAAATATTTTCCCGTGAATACTTACAATTGTGGTTTTTGACAGTTTGGATAATTAATGATACTAAACTAAAATCTACGATTTGAAATGAATGCTCTTATTCTACCCTACAATTATTCACCTATGTTTACATTTTTTACAAAATAATTGTAAAATTTTCTTTTTTTCATTGCAGGTAAGATACGAATGCACTGTTCAGAATAGACAAGCTGTGAGTTATCAGTTTATATCCATGCTAATGATCTGAATATTTGATCGAATTTCAGTAATTAACCCTCATAAAAAGATACTCATTTAATTCACAGAAACCGATTTATTATTTACGAGCCGTGGAAAAATGCATAGGACTTGGATAAAGCTAAGCAGTAGAAGTTTCGCCGGAAATATTTACAATCCTTGATTATGCATACTAAATATCTTAAATCCGAATAAAAATGTCTGAAACTCACTTGATTGTAGCCTAATGAGATTTACTCATACCTTTCGGTACCCAATTTATTCCTGCTGTCGCCATACATAAACCCAACGACAAACACATTTCCAAGGTTTATAATTCTTTTACCTTTCAACCAATTTTCATTTTATCGTAGCATGAAAACTGCTCGGAAAATTATTTTTGTTTTTGGTTAAAGTTATTTAAATGGAAATGCAATGCAAATGTACTATGATGAGGAATGGAGCTTTGCTGGCTGATAGAGGATTTACATAGAAACAAAATGAAGTTGTATTAAAATGCTTTGACTTGAGTTCCTGCAATTTATTTTATGTTTCAGCCACACTCCTCGTTGAATATCGCTCATTTGAGCTTTCATATGCATGAATTATGTAATCAAATAATTTAAGAAAAATGTAGAATATGAGTTGGTGGCCTGTGCTGTTCTTTCTCAACTTGATGAATGTTCTTTGAATTTGAAAATTTGCCGATTTCATGGTCTTTTCGAGTCCCAGGTCAGTTCGAGCGAGTTAAAAAAATTCACATAAATTGTGAACTCTCTTCTCGTAGTCGCCAGATGATTTCTTCATTTAATATTCAAGGATAGGTTGATCCAATGATGATATAATCCCAACAGTAATAAGATTATGGCGCTGAACGTCTTAGAACTTTAGATTCAAAATCGATGAACCTCCAACCGATCACAATCAGTTCTTACTTATATGTACCGCATGGGGATCTGAATCGATCTTTGAACTTAGACTTAATTGGCATCATATGGGTGTACTTGTACGTACGCATATAAACTTACATCTATCACTCCACACATGGTTACTGCTAGTTGAATTTCAAATAAATCAAATGCCGTGTCTGAAGCTGAGATCACTTGGTATCCAACAACATAATATATTGTATAAATATATATTGCCAATGAAAACATTGTAAGAAGTAAAAACAAAACACACATACGAGTCTCATTAAATTTAATGCCGCTTTTTATTTCTATTTTTATTGTGCTCTTGTTCTTGTCTATTTACTGAAAATATCTTCAATTCAAGATCACTTGATGAAGTTTGTTTGTTCGACATTTGTAAGTGATGTTCTAAAATCTAAGCCTAACCGGCTGAGTTGCGTAGATTTTGCACATAGAATGTGAAATACCTTTGAAATGATGCCTTGTTGCTGACACACAGAATAATCTAGTGATCACATGGCTACCAAGATGAGCTTGAGGGGACGACATATGATATTACATATATGCCTGAATTGGTCGAGAGTCAGAGTAATTAAATGGATGTACAGAATATTATTGTTGTATCTTTCTCAATCTGACATTTTTTTCAATACTTTTTATAAGTTCATCAGGGTCAATTTCAATGTTATACTCTTCGGACTTGATTTACCGCCATGGAAAATAAAGACTTGCTCATTTTTTGGGTAAATACAAAATACAGCCTTGGCCAAAAGTATAAGAAACCTTAGAATTTAATAATGAAAACGAAAAAATAACGTCTTCTTTCTAAATTGATTTATTCTCATTAATAGATACAAAACTGAATTAAACAAATCTTAAATTCTAGTCTGTCCACATTTGCATGTAACCACTTGACATACAATGACGTCTCTGAGATATCATCCATTTCATGTGTATCGCAGACTTTGACGTCTCTTAAACGTCAAGAACCGTCTTTGAAATGAATAGAATTAGAAAAAAGAGGAAAATTTTATCAGTATAAAAACATTTACAGCAACTCCCTGTATCAATTATTCTAGATTTAGTATAAATAGAACACTGTGTGTGTTTTCAAAGGAGGTATTATTTGATTGAAATAATAGTAAGAGAAACGATTAGTTATACAGCACAAACGAGAATGGAGGAAATCAAAGAGGATTCGAAAGTGAGTAGTATTCACTAACAAAGGATGAACTTACAGCATATTTCGCGTTATGTATTATCATGTCGCGAACAAAAAATAGACTTGTATTGATCGAAAAGAAAAATAATAGAAACACTCAATTTTCGCACGTTATGCCTCGTAAAGGTTTTTTTTTGGCTATATCGGACTACCTACATTTCGTGAAGAATAAGAGGGTTTCTGCAGAAGACAGAATACGAAACGTTCGACCCGTGGTGGATTTCGTTCGACCCGTGGTGGTAGGGTTATACACCTCCGAAGAAAATATAGTCATAGACGAATCCATCATTCAATTCAGAGGACGACGAAATATCGTGTAATACATAAAATCCGAACGAGCGAGATTAGTAATCAAATTTTGTAAATTATGCGAAATCGATTGGCATTATGAATGCCGCAGCTTCTTCCTGGCTTTGCATCCTTCCAGCCCCGCATCTCCACGTCTACTTCTTCTGTCCGTTCCGTGCTATGTTTCAGCCTCTTCGGAGTAGACTTCAGAAAACCAAACCGTTTAAGAAACTAGTACCGTGAACAATTTTTGAAAAATGTTTATTTCTTGTACTTTTGATATTTTTGAAAAATTTTTGAAAAAATTTATTACTCGGTTCCGTATCCTAAAAAATTTAAATGTAACAGCAGTTTATATTCGCGCGCATTTTCGAATTTTTGCAGGTTGAGTTGTTTTGCCCAAGGGTTGTTGGGCGTGGAGTTATCTAGTTCTCACGCATTATCATACATAAGAATTTTATTTTATTATATAGTTTTATGGTGCTGTTGGCATTCCACAAGAAACCTTTTTCGCTTATAATTTTGTTGCATTGTCAGCGTTTCGCAGAATCTAGGCAATAACTACCATGAGGCGTTTTTTTAGTTCGAGGAACGGAGGGTAGTTTTTTTCAATAGAATCACCTGCTGCTTCTATATATATTAGTCTTCATAAAAAAGCTTTCGTCTTTGTTCGAAAATATGCTGAAACTGCATCGTTTACTTCATCGCTTGGAAACTTCTCCCACGATATTCTTTTTGAAGCTTAAGGAAACAAATAATAATGCGATCCAGGTCAGAACTGTAGGGTGGATGATCCAAAATATCGAAACTTATCGTGTGCAGGACGGCAACGCAATAAAGCACTTAGGTGGAGGACAGCTTTCGTCAATTTATCGCTTCTTTTTTCTTTGATCCGTATTTTGACTCTCTCTATGATTGAAGTGTTTAGTCTTCGGTTATGAGAGCGTGTTTTTTCTTTGTAAGATCTTATCTTAGCCTCAAAATACCGTTGCCAGGATTTTAGCCGACTGTGACAGTTTTAACTTCTGTCGTGGTGCCCTTTTTTGTGCCAAAATTGAGAGCCCTGTTTAGACTCAGGTTCATAATGATGAAACACACTTTCGTCTCGAGCAACAATTCGATTCAGTGGTCCATCATTGTCTTCTCTACAAGTGTCAAAGCACGCGCGGGAACACTCTACGTAGTGTTGTTTTTGACGCGGGGTGAGCTTTATCAGCATCTGTCTAGCGCTGAAATTTTGTGATGCCAAGATTCTGATAAAGAATTTAAAAAAAAATTGTCGTATCTGGTACGCCGACCATTTCTGCAAGCTGTTTTTTCTTTAGTCTAGTTTCCTTCGATATTAATTTTCGACTTTTTGAATCATTTCCTTCAGTAGTCACTTCAATCAGCCGTGTGGGCCGTGAATCGTCTGCAACTAAGCCCCTGCTTTGTATAAAGGAACTGTGCCACTCACAGATCGCAGATCACAGTTTTACGCTAACAAGACTCCCTGTAAACGGACACCATCAT
Organism: Stratiomys singularior; assembly: GCA_954870665.1. Classification (NCBI taxonomy): domain Eukaryota; kingdom Metazoa; phylum Arthropoda; class Insecta; order Diptera; family Stratiomyidae; genus Stratiomys; species Stratiomys singularior. Next base: position 26,350,854 of record OX940881.1, on the reverse strand, counting down.
TTCCAGTATGGTTTCAACTGCCTTTCCTTACTTAGCAAGGAACTTAGTTACGGCGTGGTACTCGTTTTTTTTCCATACTCGACATTTGCTTCCACATTCATTTGTTTGACCAACGATTGTTCAAAGATTATAATAAAAGACCGAATTGAGATTAAACTTGCTGTTCATACTGATAATGAATTAATGAACGTCTTATTACTGCTTTTAATTAGTGACCTACCCCTCCATTCGGGGAACTTAAGAACGCACTCCTGTATGTAAATATGTAACAAATTTATTACAATATTATAAAACTTCAAACGTATTTTCCTCGAATTAACATTATTTCAAGCTGCGGATAGTTATTCACTCGACCCATGTTTCTTGACTTTCACCAATAATTAAGAGAAAAAATTTTATCACTATTGGGATTGGGCGGAATTTTTTTTGCAACAGGTGATGGATGGCCATGTATGAGACATTCTTTTCTGAACGCTCCTTGATTTGCATTTGATTTTCGCAGGCAAAAATTATGTTTCATTCCCATATTTATTTGAAGATGAGGTTTTGAATGGCTGGGAAAAAAATGTTTTAATTTTGTACAATATTTATTACTTTTCACTTGATCTTAATGTGATTCCAAGCTTGAGCCCACGTCTGTGCTATGTCTACAGGAATTCGTCCTCGTCTTATTGTACAACAAGTCGTCATTTATACATGATCGTCAGAATAGAATAGAAACTGACTAGATTCTATTTTGACTTCTAGATTCGAAAAAAATCATTCAAACAATATTTTGTAAACCGTCTTAGGTATATCGAGCCGCTCACACGCCCAAAATCATGTTAAAATAAAGGTGTCAGAAGTTTGCATCGTTACAAACGCAACAGTCTCTAATTTTATTCACTTTTTGAATTTTTTTTTTGCATAATTACCCTTGAAAACGACATAAGTCGTTTGTTTCCTATTTTGCGTTATTTCTTTCGCAACTCATATATTGTATCAACATCTAAAACAATATGTCTCCAGTCTACATTTTCTTCAATTTTTCAAGTTTACAGCATAATGTAAGCACTTAAAAAAACGTTCATAGTCCGGAGGAACATCAGAAAGAAAAATGTATGAGTACTGAATGTAGCAAATATAGTGAGCTTTTCAAGATAGAGAGCTTTGGATTCAAATGACATAAGAGAATGGAGCGATGGCTAACTTTCTGAGCATTGAGAATAGTAAATTATTTTAAGAGATTTAAGAGAATATTGATGCGCATTTTGCCGCATCTTCGTCTTCACATCCTATCACCAAGAAGCTTTCCAATACGCATCCATCTGAAATATTGGCGTTAGATTGAAGTTTGTTCTAAGTTTTAATGCGGTTTAGTTGTTATCCAATGTTTTAGAAAAACTGATCCGAATACGAAAAATTATCATTGACTAATGATTCGCAATTTCATAAAAATGCTGTGCAATTTGTTATTTATTGAATCCTGAACCCATCCTACCTTTTTATTAGTTAAGGTAATAATACTTGAGTATGAAGAAAGTAAGACGAATTTATAAATTAGAAGACGAATTTCGATTGACTAAGTGTTTTTTTCTTTGCAAGACTACAGACAAGCACTCCTTGAAGAATACTTTTCATAAGTTAGCCATTATTTGTAAAATTTTTATATAACAAGCAACATTCCAACCAAAACTAATTATCTTGGTCATTAGACAAATTAAAAATAGATCGCAATTACTTGGCCACAAAATGCTACCATTTGCGATGATTTCATGCATACATTATAGTAAAATTGAAAATATCACACACTCAGACAATGGTGCCCACTCAAGAAAAGCACTCAACAATGTCTTTTTCTTGTTGCTGATATTCTAGCATGCTATTCAATTCAATTCAATTTTATTAATAGTGTTAGTATGCTATCTTGACTAGAGCGCTTGCTTTCTTATTGCCAATTCAATGTAAACAAATTATCAATTGCACGCGTCGCAACATTCTTATTTCGTCCGTTTCTTATCTTGAACGAAGAACTGGCATATTCAATTCAAACAATGTGTTATCACATCAGTAGAATTCATATAGGGACGTATGTGTATGATTATGGCCAACGGAAAGGCCTTTTTCGGGGTCATAAAGAAATATAAGTAGAAATAGGAAAAGGAATGTCAATGATGGTGATAGCCGCAACGAAAAGTGTTTGCAGCTAACTTTCAGCAATTTATCATCCCCGGGAAAATGCTGTTGACAAACTCTAGTGTTTGCGTCTAGAAATGATTGTGCTGAATGCTTTCTCAGTTGGTCCTAAGATGTTTTTTTGGAACTTCCAGACATTAAATTTTCTTCCTCTGTGGCACGCTGATATACTAATCTTGCGTCTCTTTGCTTTTTTCTGTTTGCTCAAAAACCGAAGAAAATTCAAGTAAAAATGATTTCCCTTTGGGCGTGTGGTATTTGTTGTATGTTTTATCCAAACAAATTGTTCTAGTAACAGAAATGAAAGAGAATAATCAAGATGTATCGTTCCATTTTGTGAGGAGATTGAGTAAATGTTTTTGCTATATTGTGGGTTTTTTGTAATCCTGAAAACGCATGATAAATTGTGGTTTTTCAACGTCTTGGCGGTAGGATAACATTTTTTATGTAGCTCCATGACAAGCAAATATAATCATGTCTTTGACAATAGCAACTATATAATAAGCTACGATTGCTCCAGTTAATTAAAGATTCTCAAGCCTTTGACATTCTTGGATAAAATTCAGTTTTCTAAAACTTTTGCTGATGCACCAGGTTGATAGTATCAATCTGAGACATACAGGAAGCCGACCAAATTAATTGCGTAGAGCTCTCTAAGCAGGCAGTGTAGGTACAGTAAAATCTTTCTTATTTTTTCAAGAAAGCCAGCAAATAATTGCAAATCATTCTAGTTCCTATTAGAAGATAATCCACCTGAATCTTATGATAAATTACATGAAAAACAACCTGCAGAGAGACGCACATAAGCCCTATTAAATAACCAAGAAGCACTAAGAACAGAGAAAAATGAGGGCAAGTGGAGGTAATGACCGCCACATATTGCGAAGAATTTCGTATATTTGCAACAACTAATTTATCAATAGGAAACTAGTTTCAGTTAATCACCACGAACCTATCTGCAACCGAATCGAAATTCGACGAACATTTACACACATCTAGGTAATAAATCTTTTTCAGGATTGCGCCATTCTGGAACCTCAGAACGATTTATTTAAATATAATTCGAAGTGAAAGCAAGAAGAAAAAAAAGCAACATTCACTTTAGAATGTATTTCAAGTTCGTAGAGGCAATTCAAATCCTATTTTTAGATTTAATGCGCTTTAGAATGTTCGAATTCGCCAAAAAATGTGCTTTGTTCTGTTTTTGAATTTCAGGTCTACTGTTCATGCATGCATGCCAATATATTCCCATAATACATTCAGCTTTCATATATAATTCATTCACGAAAAAATGAGATGCCTGCTATTCGTTTATGCGTTCTTTATTTCTCGAAAGAAACCATTCGTTTCAAAAGGCGATATTTAAGCATTTCCGCCAGAAAAAGTGGATCTTATTTTGCACCAAAGAATGTACACACTGCTGGCTTATATGTAATTTCAACTCCAGAAATATTTTTCGACATATCCCTAAAAGAAATTGCCCAACTTAAAATGAATCATGGCCATCACTGTTTCAAATTGGAAAATTCTAAAATGTCCTTTTTGTTCCAGTAAAAAATTACCAGCTTATGTAAATCTATGTTTCAAAAACAAATATCGAGAGAGCCATGATAATTCTACCAATTGCTGAAGAAAATAGTCTTTCAATCTTGGAATTCTAGATCACATAACAGCGCTGGTGCTTCTTACATTTAACCCTCCGAATCATCCACTGCGTTATCTACCAGCTATTTAGCAGCATACTGCGGCCAAAGCGTCCGTGAGTAAACCCTAATTATATACAGCAAGAACACTCCTGGGAGACTTATGGCAGAAAGAGATAGAAAACCCATAAGTAGATTGATCTTTGTATTGCGTGTTTTTAGAAAGCTTAGAGACGAATATTTGTAGTATTTTAGCTCTTTAAAACTCATGTAAAAAATTATGAGTTTTCAAGGAGTCATTCGTTCTCTAAGTTAGTCTAAGCTCGTTCTTTGTACAGTACCGACGTCTCAAAACGGGGAGAACACACGAAATTAGCATCAATATTCGATTTGTCATAGTTACGTGACATAAGGAAGGTAAATGTGAACGTGCAATCATCTCTCAAATTGAGTTGCCAAAGACTTGTATATATTGCACAATAACTTTATACATTATTCTACATGCAAAGAGGAGAACATAGGAGGATCTATCTATAGAGGCAATCCCACACGAGGAGAGCCAACAAACTCTTGTCCTGAAGCAGAAGAGCTATGACATTAGAAGCGGGGTAGGTAGATTAGCGACGAGAATCCATGGCAAAGACACGGATAAGGACACGGTAAGTTCAATTTATCTAACTCCGGTGCTGAATGCTCAACGTCTACCCGCTCCCCCCCACTTTTTGGAAACATTAGGCAATGAGTCCTTGAATTGTGGGATTGTGGAAGTGATAATATCATAAGTTGAAAGCCCGCTGATTGCTTAGTATTCCTTGGGAGCGTAAATGACGCCTACCAATTTCCCAAGTACAAACATTTTGAAAACGAGTGCTTCCTTCTTTGCGAGAGAAGTGTCTTTTGGAAAGTCATGTCGATGTGATATCATACGATGAAAGCCTGCCAGTTGCTTGGTCTGCACTCGTAGCGTTGGACGAACAATCGCTCTCACTTTTGCGAAAGAATTGGTGGACTCGCTCCGGAAAGTCTGGTGAGTGTAATGGTATCATAAGTTGAAAGTTCGCCGATAGCTGCTTCTAGCCGGGGATCGTACATGTTACCAAGCAGACATTTTTCAAATGCAGACATTGACCAAATGCCCGCTCTGGGTGTGATGAAGTTTTAAGTTGACAAATGGATCTATTTGTGTATAAAACGTGCATGGTAACGTCTATTGGTTTTTATGACGTAAGAAAGATTTTGTGACCAATAGTTGATACAATGGTTAGGGGGGTAACTTTGACATTAACGCCTGCCCTCTCAACCCTCTCTGTCTGAGAAAGGAATTCCTCTAACCGAAGGCGCAAACGATTAAAAAGATGTGGGACTCACAGTTATAGGCTTGGCCCTCAGGGTGAGGAAGAAGAGAAGTGAGAAAAAGGCGTAAACAGCCTTTAGCTCCAAACACAAAACAAATTGGATAAAGTCTCCTTGTATCGAGTTATTTTTTTGGCACTAGTCCCATAACGAAGCGCCAGGACTGAGCTATGGCTTCTTGCGAGAATAATTTCCTGAGCGTAACCAGCAACCGAATAGAAATCTATCAGTCAGTCAGAAATTATCAAATCCCGATCTCAGCCAGTGTCTCAAACCGCGTTAAACAAGCGATTGAGAAATGATAAGTTATTGGGTTGCGTCGGCTTTCTAAAGCAGTTACCAAGGACGCAAAATTAAAGTTATCTCTTGCCATACGGGATTGGACTGAAAAGAACTTTTTTCTTTGGAGTAATGGATCCAAGTTCGAACTATCTTTTTCAAGATCAAAAATTTTCGTTTGACATCGCGCAGTAGAAAAAATGGTACCAATTTGCATAACACCAACAGAAAATGGCGATGCAAATGCAAATTTGGTACAAATCCTGAAAAAAATCTGATATCAATGAACTATACAAAAGAGAACACCTTCCTTCCGGGTAAGATTTATTAGAAACGTATAAACTTTTAAACAGGGTAATGATCCAAACCATGCTTCTATTCAGGGGTTATTTAAAACAAAATGAGATCTAAAGTGGATCTTACAGAGTTCGGATCTCAACCCAATGGAGCTCTTAAGGGACAACCTTGACAGTAATGTGCATGTGCGTTCTCCCTCCTCCCTCCTTCTTTAGGTTTTTTGATTCATCCCACTTCTCCGTTTTGTTTTATTTGGTCTAAAACTTTTGGCTGTCAAAATGTCACATCATTTTTTTTTTTATTTTTCATGAATTTTATCAGTGATATAAACTTTAAAGAGGATATATGAGAATTTTGAGTTGTTTGACACCTCCCACTAAATATTTTCCTGTCAAAACAGTTTGCTTTGCCCCACACGAGGAATTCAAAGCCAGGAATGGAAACCTCTTAACTACTGAATAAGTGCTCTGACGGACTTATGAGTGCTTCAAAAATTTTTGTAAATGCATTAAATTTTGTAGGAGTTAATAGTTTCTAATACCCAAGAAATCGATTTTTTATATGAGGTAAGTTTAATTCTTTCCATTTATTTTCATATTTTAGGTTAATCCTTTCTTCTGAAATGTGACAGTACGTTGAAAATACGTCAGCGTGTATTGATCCGCAGGATCCAAAAAACGCATGCTAAAACCATTTGAGGTTTGTTGTCTGCTGCAACATGTCGATGACGTGATGTCTTGCGGGTAGATGACGTTTGAGTGTTGACAATTGCTGAGCCTTTTGTCAATTCTCCTGTCCTTCCACCCAAAAAACGTGGCAATATTCTTTCTGTATGCAACTACACCACTATTTTGAATGTGATTGAATTTTTGAATCTTCTGCTGAGGGAGTTCTGGTGTAGAGTCTCACAAATGTCAGATAAGATTCTTTTGCAGAATGAATTCTGATATACAACTTTGTGCATATATGCAATAAATCTTAATTCTTGTTGGAAAGTCAAGGCAGAAAATTATATCGGGCACTGTGCTATCATGATCAGTAAGTATTGTAAATAAGTTTTGAATCCGTTGGCGCATAGACGCGTACACCTCATTTCGTTGGCTTATTTGGATTATACCCAATAAACTGCACTCTCCACTGAAACGGCTTTATCATGTTTGAAGTATAATCCAAACTCTACATAATCCACTTAATATAAATTTAAAATAATTTTAATATTTTTTTTGGATACCAGTAGTCCTAAGGGATGCTCTGCTAGTTGTGAAACAAAATGAAAATAGTCTATTAGTTCTTCTATATCGTACTTATATCTCCTTCCTCCTAGCTAAGCATGTATCGTCCACTTGAATGACTATTTATTAAGCATGTCAACTCAGACGGTCAAAATGCCCCTAAAGTCCTTGTGACTAATGTCCTTATGCCCTTTCCATAAAAGTTGTATGTTCCTTATTTTGTTACGGTGGAGCAAAAGAGCGCAGCCTGTCCTTTAATCATGACTGTCATTCGAAACCCTGTCCTGTCTGTCCTGTTCTGTCCTGTCCTGAAACTCTAACTGTATAACGAGACCCTGTCTGTATAACTGAGTGGTATTTGGACTTTGTCCCTTACGGACCCCTCTTTTGGCCAGGTAAACCAGCTCTTGCTGGTTCATCCAGTTTCCCGTTACATCTACCCTTCTGTACCCAGCCACCTCTCGCGTATGCATTGTAATTGAGTCAAAGCCCCGTTATTTTCAAGATAGTTAAATTGCTGCTTTTATGAAATCCTAGGTATTAACAGTCATTAGAAGCAACGCAGAGGAACATAAATCATATAACTTAGTGGAAATTAATCCCAACTATTTGTAATAGTTCTAATGAAGTTCCAATTCAAAGCACAGTTTGATCAGCAATTTTAATTGTGCTTCAACGACAGTTTTCCGTCAATCCTATTCAAGTAGAAAATACCTTCAGCTGAAGCAAAAAGTTACGTCTTTTGCAGTAATCCTTATGATGACTCATCGAATTCGGAAGCATATACTCGCTTAGCAATAAAGCAGTTCTTTTCTCTGTCTTGAAGTTTTTGTTGAAGTTTATATCCTCATACAAAAGATATAATCGATGACATCCACTTCCGTTCAAGGGCTTCATTAAAACGGATTTCAACAAAAGAAAATGAGTAGCCATTTTTAACCCGCTCCACATAACGCTGTCATATCGTGCTCTAGTATCCTTTCTTGTGTCTTCTCTTGTGTAGACACTATCTATGTAAACTCACTCGTACAAATGATATCAAGGGTTGATGACAGAGTGACACTGTTAGTCTTTGTCTGAGATATGAAGGAGATATTTCTTACCGAAAGAAAAAATCCCAACATGATGCAGGAAACAAAAGAAAAACTTGGAGTTGCCTATGTAAGATATACAGTTGATTGGGAACAACATGAATTTACGAGAAACCTTGGCTTCCAGTAACATTTTTTAGTGCAATTCTCTAATACGTTAATCTAGGACTGAGTTTTTTAGAGATCTTTTGGTTTTTTTAAATAACAATAAAACCCATTCAAATTATCAGGACATTGTGATTATGTAGAATCAGACCGGGTTAAACCTAATGGAGCAGTCGCCACACCCTCCAATCTGACCTACGATGTGTAAGCAATATCGTTTTACACTATCATAAATGGTTTCTCTCTAATCCCTGCGCTATAGTTGAACAGGACAATGGCTCCTTTTTGTCTTCCCTTTTTGTCTCAGCTACATTGTCTGTATCGCTTCAGGGTAAACAAACTCTTATAATCGGATCAAAAGCTACATGAAAAACGTGATAAAAGTTAGTTTGTAGGATTTGCCGACAAACTACGGCTGTTGTATGTGGCCATATGCTCTTCCTTTCCATAATACGTACCAAGGATATGTGTATGTCATTCACCGACATTCCTTGCTTAGATTCATCCTCTTTCAAATATATGGCTAGTAGGAAAAATAGCCAACAACGTCTTGAAATCAACGTCGACAATTTTTCATCCTTTTGATGTATTTACTGGAGGTGACTCATATTGCACACATCTAGGGATCGTTTGCAACACAGACAAGAGTTTTGCCTACTGAAAACGTGCCATTAGAGACTTAACAGGACAATTTGGGGAAGGGAGATGGGTATAAAGATTGAAAAGTTTGTAGGTTGACAAGTCGTTATTGGATATTTTGTGGGTAAAATGTCAAAATTGAAAGGATAAATGGGAGTTTTGTGAGAAGGAAAAGAATTGAAGGGATTTTATGGAGCTTTTATTTAATCGGATCCGTATTAGAGGGTTATTGAAACTTTATGATCAGCAGCTGTGTTTAAGGTCACACAAAAAGCAATTTTTTAACTTATTCAAAAACTGGAATAGGTAAACATTATGAAAGATTAGATTTGATGAAATATTGAACAAGAGTGAAGTAAAATTTTAGTTTATGATATGTCCAAATATCAATATCGAATATTTGTACATATTACTCATTTCATGTGGGTTATGCGCTTTCAACAACAAATTCTTATGGATGAATAACATTTTAAGAATGAATATAACTAAGTGTGTATATCGAGTTTCAAGCAAAAGTATTCGATCACATAGAGTATATGAAAAAGAAACATTTGAGGAAACTAAAGAGTCATAAACTTTCAGCTGGCAACACTTTTTAATGCTGTGTACGGTGTGACAGCTGTCATCTGCTTTGTGGTTAACTTGGTTTGCCACTTTATCATGAATAAGTTTACGTCTGAGGAACGCCGAAATTTATAAAGAAAAAAAAAACAGTTCAGTTGGAAAAACTGTCATGCAATTCGCCAATTTTAGAGCCAATATAATTCTCCATCAGAACAATTAATTCAATTAACCATGGATCGTTTCCGCGTCTCTTTTATTCTCTCTCTCTCACACTTTTACTCTCACGAAAAACATTCAAAAAGTGAAAAAAGAGATCGTTGCGTTTCCAACGATGCAAACTTCAGACACCAATTTAAGAAAAGCATGTCAAGAATAATTTTTTTCTGATTTCTTTTATGAAAACTCAGGCTTTTGGGACTGAAATGTTCCATCTAATAATGATCTGTGATGAGTGACAGCTGGTGTTCGCAGTATTTTTGAAAAAATAACGTAGGGGGGAGGAGGGCACTTTATTTACTTGAATATTTGTTGAAACTCTAATTTTACGTCCACTTTATGCACTCCTCACTTGTGAAACAATTCATGTCATGAAAAAATTCATATCACACCGATCTCGATTTTTTTAAGGTATTGGATTGATTTTTTTGAAAAAATTTTCGACAATTTTGAATTTTTCGTATTCTACTAGTTTTTTATTTGAGTCCAACTGACAAAAGCTATCAAAAAGTAAAAAGACCATTTGACTTGCAACGATACAAATTTAGAAACGCTTTTTAAAGACCATTGACGTAAGCGAATGTTATAATCTGAACATGCGCACATTGCTATTCGCACTATTGAAGAGAACCGGTACCCGAAGCGATCATACAGGGTTGAATCAAAGGATAGAATAAAGACTCATTTTGCGCTTCTCCATTCGTAACTATTTGCAAAGAATGCAGACATTGAAACGGCTATAGCAAAGTCAAACATCCATTCGGATATCAAGTTAATACTGTGGCTTCTTTAAACCACGTAGCTTGAGAGCTATTGAAAGATATGTATACACAGTGGCGAAAGGTGGCAAGAACTGGGTCAGCGGGTCAAAATTCATTCAAAATTGATTCAATTAAGGTATGATTTGCGGCTGTCAAAACTGAACTAGTCAAAATCAGGAGGAAGGGATATACATTTGTCTTCAAACGGCATAAATCACTGCTGCACAAGTTTCATTCTAATAAAATGAGTTTCAAAAATGTTTCAAGAAAAGCGCAGGAAAGCCATAAAAAATATAGTGGCATTATGAAAAGGTCCTCTATGTGAAGGCGTCTATTTGCGATTTTTTATAATGAAAAAAGAAAGTGATGCAAAATCTATGTTTCTGGTTTATTAAGCACTATTTGTGATCCTCCGCATAATGGTGGTGTTATCCACGATGAACTAAGTCCCACCTGGGGCCCTCCAATTGCGGAACGCTGGTGTCCGTTGTACTTGCCGCATATATCAAATGATGTTTTCTAGAAAAAAAAAACCTTTTAAAATCTCTGTAAAATAAAAAAGAAAATTCCAATCAGCTACTCAGGGATCGAAGATCGAACCCTTAGCTAGCTCAAAAGCCTCACTCTCTGGCCTGTGCAGCAGTGTGAGCCATCACAAAAGTTTAGTTTTCCCGGCCTCGAAGAGCACTCAGAAGCATTTCTTATTCGTTTCCGATACATATTGACGTGACAATACTGAATGCAGCTCCTACACTCAGTGACAAAAAATCTACGAGATGCCCATTCAAAAAAAAACCACTACATATTTTATCTAGTTTCCGGAAACGTTCAGTTTTTAGATACAAAATACTTTTCTTATTGCATGATATCCCTGAAGAAAGCGTCACAATATTGGAACATTTTTCCAATAGCTTGATTCGTTAAAAAATAGAAAATAGGTACCTTTTTCAAAAAAAAAAAAAAAAAAAAAAATCGCAAAATTTTTTATTTTGAAAAAATTACTCCTTTGTTTTATTTTTCTGTCATATAAACATAGAGTAAACATATTGTAATAACTAAGGAAAAATTAATTCAATTAGTTCTTATGTATTTAAAAATTAATAATAATTGATCGTCCCGCCTATTGTTTGGATGACTGCCTTCACTCGCCTTACCAGGCTGTCATGCAAATTTTTAAAAAAATCTTCATTGATTTCTTCTTCCCACACTTTTCTTATTAAACTTTTCAGGTTAAGGAGAGTTTGCGGTTCACTTTCCCTTATTTTTGAACCCATTAGTTTTCAATGGGATTCATGCCGGGACTGTTTCCTGGCCACGGCAATGACTCTATCTCTAGCTGCTCCTTGAATTGTGTTACCTGGAAAAGACAAAATATTACAAAGTTCATTAGTAAAAATATTTTTCTTTCCAATATGAAAATAACTTACAGAGCGAGCTCGATGTGCAGGAGCCGAATCGTCTTTTTTTTTGTGGTAGGCAGATGAAGGCTGTTTACGCCCGGAGTGTGGGTCTCCCACACGCAAAATGCTTTTTGACTACCCACTAAACACTTCCCCTGTCAACCTGAGAACCTAGCCTGGAACCGTTTGACACGTTACTTCGGGCTAGGCTTCGTGTTCCTATGCCTAGAGGCGCCTTCGGATTATGGGAATCTCTTCTCTAACGGGAAGGACGGGAGAGGATAGAAGTGCTAGAAAAGAGATCCATCCATCCCCGATGCCTCCCAACGCTCCAATAAAACTTTCTTCAATATCAGCACTGCCCGAGCATATTCCGCAACGCGATTCCAATTGTCAACTGTTTTCAAGATTAACTCCGACGATAGTTTCCGGACAAAGCTCTCCAATTTCGCTGAGTAGGATCTCTCGCTGCTGGCTCCACCTTTTGCAGTAGAAGAATGTGTGACAGGCATCATCCGGTTCCCCAGCACAAAACACACAGTTAGGAGACCGTGCTCTGTCAATTTTGTACAGGTAGGACCGTAAACAACCGTGCCCGCTTAAGAGCTGGGTCAAGTAGAGATCGGTCTCACCATGCACTCGACTGAACCACGGCCTCACGTGAGGGATCAGACGTGCAATCCACCTTCCCTTTGTTTCTTGCTCCCAGGACTGTTGCCAATCGCTGAGGGAGCGACGTATCTCTTCCCTGGTGATCTCTTCTCTTTGATCTCCGCCTCTGCGGAGAATATTTCTGCGCTCTCTCGCAAGGAGGGTGATGGGTATCACTCCTGCGATTACCAGCACTGCCGTCCCGGAGACCGCTCGGTATGCGCATGTAATTCGCAATGCTCCTTGTCTCTGCACCTGTTCCAACCGCTTCCGGTGTAACTCCTTGCTGAGATCGTCGCCCCACAGTTCTAATCCGTAGAGTAGAAGCGACTGCACAACGCTCATTAAGAGTCGTCTCCTTGATTTGGTGGGCCCCCCTATGTTGGCCATTAATCGGGTGAGTGCCGTCACACGCGCTGCAGCTTTGTCAGCTACTGCCCTGATTTGTTGGGAAAAACTCATCTTCGAGTCTATACGGACGCCCAGGTACTTTACTACTGATTTAGATTCGACCAGCTCGTCCCCTATACTGATAGGGCGTACTCTGGGATCCTCTTCTTCATTAGAATGACCACTTCGGTTTTTTCCAGTGCCAGCTTGAATCCGTGAGCGGTCATTCAGTCCATTACCCTCCGCATTAACGTGTTGAGTCTGAGCTGCGCATGGTCTACTGTGCGTCCAGTGACCAGCGCCACGACATCGTTCGCCTAGCCGATCAAACGTGACTTATCCTGCAGTTCAAGCTGCAGGAGTCCATCTTAGGAGATGTTCCACAGGTCCGGGCCGAGGATAGAGCCCTGAGCGACACCTGAAGTAAGATTTGTACTTCGCCTACCCTCCTTCGAATCGCAGAGTAGGCTGCGGTCCTTCAAATAGTTCCTGAGAATCCGCATCAGGTACACTGGTACTTGAAAACGATTTTCTAGCGCTTCCAGAATATCTACCCATCTAGCGCTGTTAAATGCATTTCGGACATCCAGAGTAACCAGCAGGACGAGTGTGGAAATACTGTGAGACTCCGTACGTTGGACCGCGCACACTACTTCTCTAATTGGGTCGATGGTGGAGCGGCGTGCTCTGAAGCCATACTGTCGTGGAGATAGATCCCCGGCAATACGAATCACGTCAGCGAGTCTTCCCCTGATAAGTTTTTCAAAAACTTTTCCGGCCGTATCAAGCATAGACAGTGGGCGGTACCGTCTTGGATACCGCCCACATTCCAATCGTCTTGGAAGAGAGGATTTGACACATCTGTCATTAGATCCTCGATTGCTGGAACTAGCCTTCTTCAACAATTTCTCTGTACTAAACAGCATTCACAGATCCTTCAAGAATAATAAGAAGTCCTACGCGATTATGTAGGATACATCCCCAAACCATCACATAGGGGAAATGCTTTACCGTTGCTTGAATAAATTCGTCCGAATATCGTTCACCGGTTCTACGTTCTACACTCGCAATGTTCCATCTGGTCCAAAAAGATTAAATTTCGATTCATCTGAGAAAATAACTCGTTTCCAATCCTCTAAGATCCAGTTTTTTATATCTTTGCACCATTCAAGACGAACTTGCCTCATTCGTTTATTCAAAAACAGCTTTTTCGCAGGGCGATAAGAACGCAAACCCATCTCTTTCAACCTTCTCTGGATTGTTCTGGTACTGCAAGGCTCAGTCAATGATTTGGACAACTCTGCCCGCAATTTTGATGCTGATTCGAATCGATTTGCCAGGATTTCCAATTTCGACTTACCTGATTGGTAAGAAGCCCAAATTTCGGCCTTTAGTTCTAGACTCAAAGTATTTTCCCATCTCTAGGATAATTCTTTACCTATTGGCTTACAAAATCAGACTGATGCGGAAATTTTGCATTCTGTAGTTTGTATAGGATCCCTAATTACTACCTGGATAATTTCGTTTGCCTCGGGATACGCTGATTGTGTCAATTTGATGGTAATAATGGTAAATACTATTTCATAAGGTAATAAAAACGTGTAAACTTGAGTGCTACCCGATGCAACGAGCTTCCTCGAACAAAAGAAAGGCCGCGGAATAAAGGATCGATCCGCTCGTACGTTTTCGTGTTATCTTTAAAAATTCTCTGAATTTGGTGTTGCAAATTCTCATGGTTTTTTTGGATAGTTTTTAAGCCGAATATAAAAATAAGAAATCAATTTTTTTCAGTTCACATGGAGTGACTCCCTGAACTGGCCACTGGGGCAGCTCGACAAATAAATAATTGTTCAAAGGGATGCAACCTGCTTGAGGCTGTGACGAGGTAGTGTATAGTTTGTATAGTGTCCGATTTCAATACCTTAACGCCTTCAATGTATGTAGTAGAAAGACGAAACCGAGTATGAATACCTAATGACCACGGGCCTAGAGGATCTCCTTATTTTCTTTTGGACGGAGAGAGGAATCACCCCTAAAGATTAAAATATAATCATTGGATTGGGTACCAACACTGGTCTACTAAACTCATACTCAAAATACATGAGCCTAAATCAGAGTTAACATCAGAGATAACATACACCATAAATTCAAAATTAATGACGAGATCATCTATGGATTTTTTATGAATTCGTTTGAACCAGAGCTCAATGAATATTGTTTATGATTGTTAAATAAAATTAACCTACATTGGAATTAAAACCAGAGCACATGCAACATAGCAATGTCCGAAAACCATCAATTTATTATTAAACAACAAATGGAGCGAGAAGGTCCTTCAAATGCACATCTCAACGTGCGTACACAATTAAGATACTACTTACAATTTCCACTTAAGTATTTCAATCAGCATGACGTAAATCGAAATTGTTTACAAACAAATCAATTTGCTAACTTTTCAATCACGATTCATTTTCCACCACTTTGTATGTGGATGCATTTTTCTTATCTATTTTGGATTCATTCTGAAGCAAACTGTATTGCAACGCAAAAACAAAAAGTATCTCAATAGGATCATAGTATCTAAACTTAAATGAATTCCACGGACGATTGCATTGACTCAGTTTTGTTCAATGTAGATTCATTCCTTAAGGTTTTGGCATCTGAGCCGACTATATGCAATTTCCGTGTCATTATTTTCTGTTTGAATTGAATTCAACAAAGTCTTGAGAATTGACGAAACTTTTCACTTGATGTTAGACTAAACTCTGTAGAATTTTTGATGACTTCATCATGCAAGTTTAGTTGTGGTCCCCCAGGGCACCATGACATGTGATTTATTCTTTGTTGGCTTGAATTATTTTCTACGTTGCAAATATTTACTGCGAGGAATTCTATCTAGTATTTAAAGTTTTGAGAGAACTTAAAAAAAAACCCAAGAGATGCAGTTTGCATCGTTGTTATGAGTAGTTGCTTTCTAAAGAAAAATTGCTTTGAAAGCAACAAGAAGGAACACAAATATGTCCTGATGTTGATTCCGGTTTCAACTTTTAGACGCGAGGATTTGTTTATGCTGGCATAATTTCCAAAACAAAAATGAAGGGTGCACGAAAATCCGATTATTATCACCAGAACAGTCCTGTTCGAGGCAGAGTGTGTAGGCAGTGCAGCAGCTTCTCAGATAATTTATGGAACATATAAAAATACGAAAGTGTTAATTTAATATGCAATTCTTTTATTTTTATCGCAAATAAAAGCTGAAGACGTTTTTTTGTTTTATTTCATTATTTTTAACAGTTTAAATTTGTTTTCCCAGCGTGTAAAAGGAATCAAAATACTTTCAGTCGCATGCCGAACGACGCATTTGCGTTCATGCACCTAAATTTAGACGTTGGTGTCGAATTTAAAAATTTACTTATTGTGGTTCAAACCAGACAAATCAAGTTCAATATTTTATATTTGCACTTCTCCTTCTTAATGATTTAGCTAGTGCAATTATCACTTATGTCACTTTAAGTTCCTAAATTTCAAATGGTAGACACATAAGTTTCAATTCTACACTGCTAGGAAGGAAAATACCCACTGGGTTTCCCCAAAAGAGGATATTGTAGAAAGAAGCTTACATCTTTTTAACCTAGGAAAGAAAGTTTTGAAAATGCTGTTTATATTTGAATGAATTTAATATAATTTTTCACAACATACTGGACCAGATATTTTCCATACTATCCGATTGTTTTCCATTATGAAAAATGTAATTATTGGTCAAGAAAGAAATGGGCAGCATTCATTAATTTATTGAATTTTTTATTTTCAATTCATTATAAGTTGTTTGCGGTGAATTAACTTGTAAACACTATATCGCAATTTCCCTCCACCGTATGTCATGCGTTTACATAGACTTGTACGTAGTCCACCCTGTCCGATACTCACACTGACTGACTAACCCTTATTTATCACGAACCTTGATAAATATGTGTGAATCATCGTACATGATTGCCTACTGCCTACTGTCAATCGTGTTTGACTCGTATTGATTTCCTCACTCTTGCTACATCCTTTTGTAGCTTCAATACTTGTTACTGCAATGGAGAAACCTCCCAATCTCGTGATCCCCTGACAATAATAAGCGATTTTCTTCTTATTTATTTTTGAACATTTTTCGGACGGACGAACGAAAAACTAATATTTTGCACATTTTTACATTTTAATTGAGTATTCATTCGGTTTTTTTTTTCAACTGAGTATTCGGTACATTTTTAATTGAGTATTGAATTGAGTTCAGCAGCCTTACTTCTACTATCTATAGTTGATCGCTCACCTCAGTGGCTCAACACTTTGTTTTTTTGGCGGAACATGTAACCAATATAAACCAAGCGTTCAGCTTATTCGAGCGCTGCATTTTCCTTCGCAAAAAATTCAGAGGGAACATATTCGATGATACGAAATGATTTTGTTTTTCACATGTGCAGAATATTTGAGAAGAAAATCATTTATTGAATTTGTGTGTGAATTTTTTCTTTGAGAATTGTTCTAAATTTTTAATTTGCTAACTTTTTATCAATGACTATATTCAAAAACAAAATAAAATATATAATAATAGTAATGATCCATATCATCCTATTTAAACTTCTAGTACTACAGCGTTTGAATAAATGATTCATTCTCAATTTTTAGGGATCCGTCCTTAATTTGTTTCAAAAGTTTGACTAGATTTATCGTGAAAATTGCATCAAAGCTGCTATCATTCCATTGCGAATATTTAGTTTTTTCGTGTTAGCCGTAACAGAAACATGTTCTACTACCAATGGTTTGATAAAATAAGAGTTACTAATATTACTGGAATTTCTTCATAGCAATGCTTCCTAAGAGAAGAAAACAGAATTTTTACCTGTAGCGTTGAGTTGATAACAAGAAAATGGTTTTAAAGATGAACTTAAAAAATACGAAAAAAAACCACATATAAATCATTCAGCTGTAAGGGGAGCTTCCAACGAAATTTTTCAATAATCTCATTGACATGGGTTGAGGAAAAGCCCTTTCTTCTTGATAGTGCCTTTTAAGAACAATCGTATCAGGTACAAGGGATGGTACCCTGCTATCGGTCTTTCTAATACACAATTTGTTTATCCCTGGTAGACACTGCTCGTGACGTTACTACTACTAGTTGGTGAATTTTCATATATATCACTGAACTTCTGTACTTGGTAGTATTGGTACTATGGTATCACTTTTTGCCTCATCAATTGCTACTAAGGAATCCACGTCTGAGCTTTCTATTTCCGCTTCATTATCTGATTCAGGATCATTCGATTCATCATTCATTGCTTCCTCATTCTGATTTTTAATTTCCATTATACGACGAATTTCAACCGCTTGCCTTGTCCTGGACTTGCAATCACAAATAGCACTAAAACTAGTTGGGCTACGCTAACTTAACCTTTAGCTAACCGGTAATCTTTTTGAAACGCTTAGATCTTTACTTCTAGAATAGATATACCGTGAACCGAAAAGTACTTAATCTAGAAAAGAAAAGCGAAAATTTTGGAAAATTGCCGGTTTGTTTCGCAATTCAGTCTCCTCTCGCCTCGACATACTTGACCCAGTGATGCTCCAACTTCTTTAACCCGTCTGAAAAAGAAAGTTTTCTCAACCTGTAAAATAGGCCTCCGTGGTGGCCTCCTAATTTGACTAAAATTTCTGCCTGGCAAGTGTTTTTTTTTTCAAGTTTGGAAACTACAAGAAGTCACGTGTGGCCAAATCCGGAGAATATAGTGGAGTTCGTAGCCCAATTGTGTCAAGGCGACGACGAAGGTGTGAGCGTTTGTATTGTCATCGTGTAAGAACACTTTTTTCCTCGCCAATAGGGCCGTTCTTCTGCAATTCGGTATCGAATCGGTATAAAAGTGCTACATTGTCCTATGGCCATTTTGCCCTTCTTCTGGTAGTCGATGCAGATCACGCCTTGTGAATCTCAGAAAAAGTGGCCATCAACTTTCCGCCCGATAGGACAGTCTTAGATTTCTTCTGAGCACATTCTCTGGATGAAGTCCACTGTTTCGATTGTCCCATAGTCTCTAGTGTACACCAGTGGACCCCTGTTTTGTCGACGGTCACGAAGCGACACAGAATCTCCTTCGGATTGCGCATTAACAGCGTCAAATACAGAATATGATTTTGTAGATGCTGCTCAGGCGTTAACCTTTCCATGATAAAATGGCAAACCAAATTAACCACAAAATGGATGACAGCTGACACAACATGCGTAGCATGAAACAGTGTTGCCAACTAAAATTTTCATAACTCTAAAAGACACTGTTTAATTGATTAAAAGTATACAAAATGAATATTTTCCGTTAATTTATAGATAATTTATAGGGATATATATTTAGGTATTTTTTATTTGATATTTACAAATTAATCTATTTTAATTTTTATTTTAAGTATTACAATCTAATTTTAATTTGAATTTTAAGGATTACAATCATCGAACTCTAAATTCATACTAACTTTTATAAATCATTTTTAATCCACATTAAAAACTATTTGTTAAATAGGTTACTCCTTCAAAGTTTTTAATAACGATAAGTTACTTTCAATATTAATGCTCCTTTCAAAATCCGACCTAAAAGTGTTTTCGAAATTGATGCTCTGTACCAAATCGCGCATTTCAAAACGGACACCACATATAGACGCTACTACCAAAAATAGTTTTTCAATAACGTGTTCCTTTTGCTGAACGACTCATTACTGCATTTTTGATGACCGAGTGCGTCGCGAAGGGACTTCAATCCGAACGAGGCTGGTTACAACACGCTTTCGAGAAGTAACAAATTTTACAGGAGTCACAATCTTAGCCTTAGTCATCCATTTCCAGTTTTCTCTGCACCCTCGACATTTTGTCTTTTTGGGAAACCTTCAAAACTATAACAAATAGATTAAAATTAAAAAAGAAAGGAAAAAATAAACATAAAGAGAAATTCAGTTACCGTATGACTATGTGTGCAACTTTGAAAATGATCAATTAAAAAATTATTATTGTTAATTTTGGGGTAACTCAGCAGGGAGTTTCGTTACCAATGTTTGTATTCATTTGTATGTATCCATTTTGATTCCGAAAAATTGATTTTGTAAATACCTGAAACAAAATCAAATTATATTTTTACATAACCATGTTTTTATGTCGCACTTGTAATATCTTATTTGGTTTTGAATTCAAGATTCCACCGAGAGACGTCAACGCTCAAACTTTTCTTAACTCGAAGTAGTTTCAAAGGATGTTATGTAACATGAATCACCGAGAGAATGATATAATGGGAAAAATGCAATTATAAGAGAAACTCGTGTCAAGAAAATTATAATAAACATATCGGGGACACAGTAGTCGTCTTAACACAACTTTTTTATCACTTTTTTACATACAGGTTGAATATCTTCGTTGAAATGTTCTATGTTCCTTTTGAATACTAAATCAAAAATGCGCTGAAAACCTTTCTTGAAAACCAACATCAACTTTCATCTGCTGGCTGGAATAACGACCAGAACCACACGTTCTATGTAACTTCATATATGATTCATCATTTCATTTTCACCTCCTCAACGTATCGATTTTTGTTTGCATAATGCAAAGCAGACTAAAGAAACGTATAAAATATATTATAAAGGATAATCAAGGTTAGACATGCAAATCTACAGGGAAGTCGTGATCATTCCAGTAATTCGCTATTCGTTGTCATTTTCAGCATATGCTCCACCAATGTGCACTTTACATAGAATAGTTCACGCGAATTTGAAAATTTCTTCGTATCTGGAAAATAACTCCGTTGAACTCCTTTGTCTGTCGCTGACACATTACGAGAAAATTATCCATAATCTACACAAGGATTTAATTAAAACAAATTTGAAGTCGTGATGAAATCTTTATAATATTGTTCGGCTTCATGCCAAGCTTTTGCCTTCCGGGTACCTCTTTCATGTGAAATAAAGTTTGTATATAAAGCAGCGCGAAAGGAAGAAAACAGACAACAAGGAATGAAGAAAGGGCAATTAAGAGAACAATGCAGTTGGTGGTGAGCTTAATACCGACGGAAGGACGCCTTAGCTGACCGTCACAATTTCGCTATTGGCTGGAAACAAAAAGGCAATTAATTTGGAGACAGGAAAAGGCGACGAGACTAATAATGAGTTCATGGTTCTATTTTGGCTTGACGAAAAGGTCACGTCATTCGATTTTGATTGAACTTCAGATTAAACAGAAAGAATATCAGATTTTGGGGTTGAAAGATCTACATCAACGTTGCTGTCATTATTCAAATGGTTTTGAAGATTGTTGCCAGCAAAATGATTTCAAGGAATAAGTTGGAGCGTAGATAAACCTGGGATACCTTCTATTTTGTGTAGAATGTCTGCAGGATTCCTCGATTTTTTCGACAACCGCTCTCCGATCTTTGAAAATTAAATGAGCTTCCTTCAGGACATTGAACCATAATGAAAGATACAACAAGGACTAATTTAGTATAAACTTTACTGCAGCATTCGTTTGACGTAAGTGCTTTTATGTGTAAACGATAAAAGGTGTACACAGAAGACAAAGTTTCGATGAACGCAAACTTGGTGGAAAGTAGGTCAAAGCGGAATAAAACAGGCACTAGCTACCATGAACCTAGAACGAGTTCTCTCTTCTAGTAAATCTCAACTGTGAGGAATCGTAAAAGAAACTTAACAACCTTTTCTCTTTCTTTGCGTTACTTTTATTAAGCTGATTCAGCCATAAACTAGCTACTTTGTAAATAATGTTTTATGGAATTGACTCCTAACTCAAAGTTCAAGTAAATTAGCGTAGTTATTCGCAAACGTTATGATTCAAAGTACTTTCTTATGCTCCTTTTTCGTGGTAAGATTCCATTGCACACCTGAATATAAAAATAAATTCAACTATGGAATAAGCAATCAAATGGTCAATAAAATTAATTCAAATTGTCCAGAAATTCAAGCAGCAGGAACCATTTCATCCTTGCAGGGATGTGTTCAAACAAACATGTGTTCGCCCTCGAGTCGTTTCAGTTTCAGTCGTCTTCTTATTTCGTATGAGTATTCATTTCCGAAAAGTCCCTCGAGCAAAGAAGTCAACTTGTATTTGTTGTTGTTGTTTTCAGTTGTTTTTCTTCGTTTCAAGTGCCCTAATAAAGAGACTATTGAAAAGCAACACGCAATTCAATGTTTTCTAACGAAGAAAACGAAATCAATATTTCAGGTTCGGATTTCTTAATATAAATACCAGATGTCAAGTCATTACAAGGACTTTTTATATTTGATGATGAGTTGATAGAACTTTTCCTTTGGTATATAGCAAAGCATTCGCATATGACAACGTGTCTCGTTTTGCTGTAAGGGATTCTGATTACAGACTCGAGACCAATTGGCAAAAGTCAAATTTTCCCAAATACACGTACACAACTTTGCAAACATCTGTAACTGATTTGAAGACTACATACTCAACTTTTGTATGCTAATGAATACCGACATTTGAAAAACCTGGCATTTCTTTAACAACAGCTTTGTAAACAAAGTTGAAAATATGAGGATTTTTGTATGTAGTTTCTGGAAAACACTTTGAACATGGAAATACACTTTGATCCCTTACTCAATCTGATTTCAAAATTTAACGATGGTGGAAATTCATAAGGAATTTGCACAAATCTGAATTCAAGACATCAATTAAATACGCTTCTTCTACTTTTTAATCCTACAGTTGTGGACACATAAATAGGCTACTTCAATGCAAGACACTGTAAACCCCCAAATACAGCCCTGGTACAATTGTATCTGTAATTGTTTTCATTTGATCGTAGCATTGCCGGAATAACAGTAAAATACCAATTCTCATGAAACAACTTTTTTTATTCGCAGTTAGCCATAGTTTATGAGTAGAGCTACTTGCAGTTAGACTATTAAATAGGCCAGTGATATTATGTTTTTAACACCAATTTATTATTGCACAATTGCTTTGGTATGATTATTCAAATGGAATTTAGTACCGAATTGTAAAATAATTTTATTTCTACCGAGAAGCGAGAAGCGTTGACTGTTCTAAATATGAACGAGCAAAAATTATGGACATGAAAAATAAAAGATCCTGTTTTATGGCAAAGAATACATTTGGGCATCACAAAATAGAAAGAACCGTTATAAACAAGGCAGAAGCCCCAGACCTGAAAATCATTTCTATGTAAAAAAGTGTTTGAGCAAAAAGGAGCCATTCTCACCGTACAGAGTGAAATTATCGGAGTGAAATTAAAAACAGATTAGAGAATAGAAGTGTCCTCCAGAACATTGAGATGTAGATTACAAAATGCTGGACTACATGATTGTGTTACAAGGAAGCGACCTTTAGTAACTGGAAAGAGCAGAAGATGTCGGTTGTAGTTTGGCAGAGTTCACCATATCAATCCACTCCATTTTTGGAAAAAAATCATCTGTGGCGTCTTGTAACTGATATGTTTGCGACTTTTTTCGAAGATATTTAAATTATTTTTTTAAAATTGTGTATATTTATTTCTGTTTTCCGCGTTTCACGCTATTCAGGCGTATCTGTCAGTAGTGTCGATTTCCTGCTTTTGGTAAGAGTGCGATAACTTCACGGGAAAATGTGCTAGGTGGAGCTTAAATGACGATATCATTTGGCAGATATGAAAGGCTCGAGGGTCCAAGATGAGGTTCGTTTGTCGCTCATCATGTTGTTGCTGGACAAGGCTCGCTACCTGCGATGGATTCCATATTATGATACACCTGAGACTATTCAGAGTTTGCTATTTTTTTGGAGCTTTGACTCAAAACAGTCAAAGGTGACACATATTTGAGGCCAATTTTGAAAGTTTGCTGTTTCACCAAAGCCACTCCCACGAACTCTGCAGGGTTATATTCTTGAGGGTATAAATGTAGACAAACTATCAATACAAAATCTTGCCGCAAGATGCTCGTTGTTTGTTTCGCCGAGTTGTTTTCCTCCGGCGGGGATGGAATTAATTAAGAAAAATGCTCGAAGTTCATGCATAAGATCATTTTATTGTTGTTGTAAACGCGTGAATAATTTTTTTTTAATTTCCTGGAACTACTGAACAAAAAAGTATTCGACTTAAAAAGGATTACTCTTTTAATATCTAATTTTCAATTACCCAAACTGAAATTTTCGAGTTTCGAGTTCAAACGAAAGATATTAATCTTACCAAAACGAAATTCTTCTCAATAGTATGAGTGATGTGAATAACAAATTCATCATAACATCCTGTCATCCGCTTCGTTAATCCTGAAAAAGATGGCGACGGAATAAATAGACAGAGAGATGCCGAGAATAGTAGTTTAAGGTCCAAGTTGTTTTTCGTGCCATGGAACTCTGTTGAATTCATTTTACGATTCCGTACGAATTTCAGGCAGCTAATTATGCTCCTATCGATTATTCATTTCTTATCCTTGTTGCTATAAAAACAACATGGCTTAAAAATAGAAGGAAACATTTTTCTTCATCCTTCTTCCTATACCATCTGAGCATTACGGAATTTTCCTAATTTTCAGATGGTAATCATTATCCTCGCGAGAATCACCCATGGAGATAATCATTCTTCCTTTCTTAACCATCTTTCAAGATTGCCATGTCAACGGGAAAATTTATGTAGGTGTAAGACAAGGAAAAGAATGACATGCCTTCATTCAAGGATACGTCTCACCAAGTGAATTGAATCATGTTTCTGCTTCCAACGCAAAATCGAATTGAATTCATAGTTACATAATTGATCCATATAACGATATCTGATATAGTTTACGTGCAATTCCGTGCGGTTTACATAGATGACTAGGGAGTGAGTGGAGTATATGGAGTGGTGCAATGGAGGAATAATTGATCTTATGCGAAACGTTTAATTCATAAGAAGGCGTAGAATGACAATATCATTGGGGTTCTATTAATAAAGTCATTATCATGTGCTTCATGCGGGTCTGACGTTCATAAGATATTCATTGTAGGAAAGATTCGCCACGCTAGTCGATGTTGCTATGACAATGGTTGTTATTGCTACAACAAACTTTTGAAGAACTTAAAATTTATGTATTTAAGGCATGTACACATGTAGAAGCTTACCGAAATATCAAGTTTATTTTGGGTGTATTGGATGATACAAACGAAACGTCGTTTTTCACCACAAAAATACCCCCTGCTTACTGAAATTTGCTTACTACAATTTACTTCTTCAATTCACTAGTAGTCTTTCCACTAGTTTCCTAGGAGATATTATTTCTAAGATTCACGATGTTTCAGTATAATGTCTGTATTATCAAGAAGTCGCAAGCATAGAACTTTTGGAGAACTCGCTCGTCCTTAGAAAATGTTCCATGAATCAATGAATATCCGTCGATTTTCCAGATGGCCAATTTGAAACCGAAAAATGCTACGCTCTGGAGATTTTCGCCATGTAACATAACTTAGATTTCGTTGCCCTATACCCAAGCGCACTATTAAACTCAGAAAGTATTACCGCAATTGTGGTAGAACTGAGTTAAAGTATTGGGTGAAAGTGAAAGTTTGTGACTTGTAGAAGCTGTCAAGACGATATCAATACTAAAAAAGTTTTAAAACTACTGCTATTGAATCCGGCTCAAATCACTCCTTTTTGTTTCGGTGGTGACCGACGGAGATGACAAAAAAGTTCAATTTTGGCAACAACTTCACAAATAAAAGAACTATTATGCATTTAACACTCTCTGTCATTAAAATGTGTTGTATAACATGTGAGATAAGAACATACTGGACATCTTCATTGAAGCTTTACAACTGGTTGTGTCGTCTCAGCCTTCAGGAAGTCCCAGCTTGAAATTTTTTGACAGGGTCCCCTTGCTACGAACTCCAAAAACTCAGAGCACTTTCAGAGCCTTTGATCTTCAATTTTGTTTTTTAATAGCTTTTTTGGCATCTGGAAAAAGGATTATTTCCAGGTGGCAGCACTCATATCCATAAATGCCCAGATTTTTTAAATCTGGGCATTCTAATAAGGATATAAATTTTAAATTTTGAAATAAGGCCGGAGATTCCAGGCTTCGTCTAACCGAATTCAGAACTAATGGAAATCTATATTCGCTCATATTATAATTCTCATCATTTAAGATCCTTTTTTCGGATGCTTCGTGGAGCGGACACATGACTGTCCTAACACTGTTCAGTATATTCTTTTGATTTCACACTTGGAATTTAGTTCTTTTGTATATGGAGCAAGCTTTCGACTCATGTAAATGGAATTGAATTTCTTACATACGGACTGGACTCGGCGATTTGTTTCTACTATGTCTCCCTTCTGCTTTAAACTATTTATTGTTTTAATGGGCATATTCCATTTCCTTCTTTGGTTAATTGTTTCATGTTTTAACTAAAATAAAAGCGTCCCAAACCTAATAACTGAAATCATTCCTTAGTTATGTATCAATTAAATGTTAAATGATTAACACTGGCGATCGACTTCACCCTAACATGTAAATGTCAAAAGCCTACTAGCAAATCAATTACAAAAGTTCAAGCACCTCCACATTGCCAAGAATTTTGAACATGAATGTGTATCTATAAAACTCATTTACTTTGGTTGAATGCTGGGATTATTTTTGAAACAATTCAACAAACAGAACTTTGGTATTTTGCACTAAGGTTTCTGATGCAAAATAATTATTCTGAATGATATCCTGGAAATTGTTAAACCCATTAGCTGTTAATAATATGCAGGATTATTGTAACGTACCGAAAATTAAGTGGAACATAAAGCAACTCAATTGATAAAGAATAGAACAACTTGACAATAAATCTGCCCATTTATTGGCTGTCACAAGGTCAAAATCATTGAATTCGAAAGTCAAATTCAGAGTTGGAACATCTGAAGTTTCTGACTGCTTACCGATAAAATTTAGCCCTTAGCGACTGTCATCTGTTTCCTAACCTTAATATGGGGTTTGAAGGTTATAACACTGACAGTAATGAGATAGTCATGGATGTTATAAAGTAGTATTATAACGGATGTGTAAAAAATGTGTTAGGAAATATTGTTTTTTTTATGTAGATTATGTTGAGAAACAAGCGAAGAAAATGAATAGAGGATGTTGTTGTTCATCACGACTCATTTATTCTACGCCAGTAATAGATTAAAAATAGATTAAAAAATCTCCGGAATGGGTAAGATGTGACGCACGTATCACAAAATGTGTATAATCGTAACACCATACGATTTACGAAAGCTGTCAAATTTTTTGACAGCTGTTAAGTTCTTACTTACCAGCCAATTGTGTGAAGCAAGTTGGGTAATTTGACAAAAATGAAAAAAAAAATTCGAATTTGATCTAGTTGTTAAACTTTTGTTATCCTTTTGCAAAATGTATGCCCATCCCACTGTGAAAAAAGCAAGAGTCTTGCTTTTAGTCGCTTGTTGTCAGGCTCTAAGATCAAGGCAAGGATCGAAGGCACTGCGGCTGTGTCGAAGCCAATAATACTTCTAAATAATCAAGAAGGGGGACGACACTTCTTGCGCTCCGACACGATTCACTATTTTTATAGTGCTTTCCACATGCTTTGATTCTTTTCTTGAGTCTTTCCATATTTTTGCTGGTAACTTTTTTCTGTGGGAAATTTGCCGACTGTTTCGGCTGCAGACGTTATAGTGTATCACCTGAGGAACGAATTTCCAAGGTGTTTCATATTCAAGATCGTTTACATTCTGTAAGATTTCTAATTAAAAAGGGTAATTTTGTGTAATAAAACTTATTTCACATTTGAAAAACGGTGTCTTGCTAAGAGTTCAGTAGATTTCAAAGCTATTACCAACATGAAAAATAATAATCTGTAAGAAGAATTACAGAAGTATTGCAGGAATTTTGCAAACGTGCGATGCAAGTCAGAATTGTGGAATACAATGGTGAATCCAGAAGGATTTTGAAAAAAAAAATATTTATTTTTCAACACTATCTCCTTTCAGCTCTTTCCTCCGTAATGTTCAAGAAGTTCGATATTCTTTCTATACTAAGAACAGTATTGCTCCTCAAAATAAGGTGTCTGAAGTTCACCGTTTGTAAACGCAACGGTCTGAAATAATTTTTTTCACTTTTCGAAATTTTTTGACGATTTTACTGAAGAGAAAAAGCCAGTAGAGTCTCAGGAGAGTTAAAATAACGAAATGAAATTACAAAAAATGTGTACTCTATTCAAAAATATTGAAAAAGTTGAAAAAATCAAGAACATAGAGCTAGCACTGATGCAAACTTCAGACATCTTCAAAATAGGAATTTAATGTCGACATCACTTATTCATCGTTGGAAAATCTTTGACTACTGAGCCATTTTTTTATGTTTGGGAACATAAAATAATCCGAGAGGGGCTTGATCTGGCGAAATGTGTGCATGAGATAGCAATTAAGCTTAAATTTATTAATTAAGGCAGCTGCAATAACGAATTTGTGAGCAGGTGCATTGTCATTATGAAAGAACACCTTCTTCTTAGCCAAATGTGGCTGTTTGGCTTGATTTCATCGCTCAAACGTTGCAATTAGTTCGCATAGTACTCGTTGTTGATAATTTTGGACGTTGCCTGCTGATGGAATGATCTTCGCCTGTTTTGGAGTCGGTTCTCTCTTTTCAGTCCATTGTTTTGATTGTTCTTTTGTCTAGTGTGTGAAGTGATGCACCTATAAAAGGGCACACTCATTTTACTTTGCTGCTGTAAAATCTCGCTGCGCATCCATTGAAACATCTTCAGGACACTGTCTTCGCTCAAGTGCGAGTAAACGTGACAGCTATCTTGCACGCAGTTTTCTTATGTCAAAACTTTCTTTTTTCACTTTTTGAAATGACTACTATATCTTCTAGTTCGTTCAGCTGAAGTCGACGATCATCCAGTACCGCTTTCTGCAGTTTCTTCATATTTTCGGGACTCAACTCATTCATTCAATTACGGTGATGCTCTACTTGGCAGCTCGTAAGGCCTCGTTTAAACTCCCATACCCAATACTTTCCAGTTGCAAACGAAGGAGCAGACTTACCCAGAGTAGAATCTTATTCAACTTTTATATTGTTTCGGCTGATGCCTTTGAATTAAAAGTATTGTATCACGTAACGATGACAAATTTGTGCCACTATAGTTGGCTGTCAAACACTCACTAAGCAACGTGGCGTTTTCAAACTTAAAACATATGCTTTATAGATTGTGTACGTTCTAATACAATGAAAACTAATCCCAGCACTACGTCAGGCTGGAGAGAAGTTAGAATGAGAAAATGGTGCTAAAAGCCCATGATCCCGTGTTAGCGGATCGTCGAGTGCGGTTGCTTGAACCAGTAGAGGCCGCGGGCATGTCATATGAACTTGTGCAAAAACATTTGGGCATGAGGAAGCTGTCGGTCTGGTATGTGCCATATTTGCTGATCGTGGACAACAGGTGCAATGGTACGACGTGTTTGACTATGTTGAAGCGTAATTTACCGAAGTCTTTCGCCACTTCGTATTAGTGGACGAAATATAGATCCACCACTTCACATCAGAGACCAAGCAGCAGTCGAAACAGTGGACCTTTTCAGGTGAATATTCGCTCATTGGGCAAAAACGGTTTTATTGGGCGATATGGTAATGCGACCATTCTTTAGGATTCGCGATGTGCTATCCACATCGAACTTTTGCAGGCGTGAAGAAAGATAACGGGACAATACAGCAGGGATTTTTTTACATTGATTCCAGGAAACAAACTACCTTGTTTACACTAATAAAATAAATGTCGTAGATTCTACACTACTAATGCAAAAACTATAAACTAAAATGCACTATCCAAAAAAATCAAAGCAAAATCCTCCATTCGAATTTGTAATTTATTTTCAGTAGAAAAAGTAGACAATGATATTACAAACAAAAAATTGCAAAGTTAACATTCAAATTGTTCGTTTTGAACACTTAAGGAATATCGCATCAAGATGCCTTCTCCTGCTTGTTTTTTCCGCGTTTCAGCAAACAGTGCAACTAGTTGACCTAAAAATGAAACCTCATAAAGAGAATTTTTAAATATTTCGTGCACTTCTGCAATTACAACACGATTCTGCATGGAATTTACTTCTGTTGTGGCTGTATCCCGTATTTTGAATAAAAACATATCAGTATTCCAAATTTTTCAAGTGAGGCGTATTTCAGTACTCGTCATAAAATCCACGAGTTTAAATAATCTGTTTTATCCCGAGAAACTGTGTGTCAATATTGACTTGAAATTTCTTTCCAACATGAACGTACCATGTCTGTTTACAAAACATCAACAACAAAATCCATTCGGCAGGAAAGCACATCTCCTCTGGATTTTGTCTTCTCTGCTTTAAATTATTTACATTATCGGAAATTATTGGCTGTGAAGGAATTGTTCTGGGTTGAATGGAGCCATAAAAGCACAAATATCTCAAATGGTTCCTTCTTGTGCCGTTTTACAGAAGGTAAGACTTGGCAGTGTGCAGCACACCGTAGCAAATGTTATCTTAAGGAAGAATACACAATCGGACTCAGTCAAGGAGAAATTGAATTGTCTTCACATAACGACCTACTTACCGTAACGTTTGGGCTTCATAGCCTGCTTCTATCACATAAAACCAGACTAGTAATTGTTGATTGCATGTTGATCATTAATGTTGCTTTGGGGTTAATATACATTTAAGACGGTGGATTTTTGTAAGGGTAGAATATTGCTCAAAAGTTTCTAGAGACCAATGATGTTTTAGTATGTTTTACTTCAATATTCTTTCATATGTATATGGTAACCTTCGCTAAGCAATGGCAACGATGTTGCAAAACATCAAAATGACGTTAATAATTTCGTTTAATTTCGAATAGTTGACAATTGCTGAACTGAAGTCACATTTTTAAGGGTCTTTTTATTAAATGCATAGAACTATAAAAACAAGTAAAATACGGATAAGTTGTTTTGAATTGCATGAAATTGGTTTTATTGGAAAGATAATTCCTTGTTAATTTTTGACATGTGAGCACAACGGCTTGGGTGGAGGAAGTCCAAACCAGAAGGCCAATTTTTCAGTACGCTAACCAATAAATCTAAAGATTGTTTTCCAAATAATCAAGCGTCTCGGGCCTTTCGGCGGAGATGAGTGATTTGACGCATGACCCCACAAGAAATAGTCCAGCAGTGTTAAATCGCAATATCTTCCAGGTCAGTTCCTATATCGCTCAATCTTTTTTCAATAACTCGATAGTTGGACGAGCTGTATGTCGCACCATCCTGTTGAAATCAAAGGTCCCCTACATTGCGACGATTTATTCCAGAAACAAGAAATCATTGATTATTGCTTTAGAGCAGTCACCATTGACTGTAATGTTATCCCCAGCAGCATTTTTGTAAACAGTGACTTTCTCCGTTTGTAACTGAATTTTGACAACCGCATGTGGTCGGTCATCACTCCAAATATGACGATTTGTTTATTGACTAGCTATTCAACCAGAAGTAAATCTCATCGCTAAGGAATTTTTTTTAAAAATTCGGGATGTGCAGCAATATGTTCTTGGGCCCAAACACCGAATCAACGCCGTGCCCCCCGTGGTCGTTCGGCTTTAATTTCTGTTCGAGTTGGATTTTGTAAGCCCGCAAATCAAGAACCATCCATAAAATCTTCCATAATGTGGATTGTCACAGTTATAATTGCTGAGCATGATGCTGAATGGACTCACTTAGATCTTGGTCGCAACTTCTCTCTACAGGTTCTATGGTTTCTTTATTATGCATTGCACGACGACTCTATGTACAGTCTGTTTGACAAGAGCGTGTACGGCAGAGCTCGGGAATGAATTGGGATAAAAAGTAGAAAAAAAAATACACTCATTATACATGATATAGACAATGATGCTTTATTATTAATAACTTGTCCAGTCGCCTCCATTATCAATAATTGACTGGAGTCTTCGAGGCATACTTTCTACTAATTTTATTGCATAATCCAGGGACAAAGACCTCCAAATAAGTTTAATTTCACGAACTAATCGTTTTAAAGTCCAGATCTGCTTTTCTCGAAGCTTCAACTTCATGAATCCCCAAACATTTTCTATTGGATTTGCATCCGGCGACTGTGGTGGCCAATCTAGTACTTCAACGTCATTTTCTCGTTTCCACACTGTACAAAGATGACTCCGATGTTTCGGGTCATTGTCTTCTTGCAGTAGCCAATATATGTTTTTCCTTCTAAACCACTTTTGAGCAGATGGTAATAAAGCCCTTTGATATATTTTGACCATTTTAGCTGCATTTAAATTACCTGTAAATATGTGCAAGGTACCAAATCCCTGTTTTGAAAAACAACCCCAAACGTGCACCTTAACCGGATGTTTGACGGTCCGCTGGATGAATTTATTGGCGTGGGTACACCAGGTATGAGTGACAGAAGAACGTGCCCAAAAAGAAGCTTCGTCCGAAAAAATTACATTGTCCCAATCCCGGTCCAAATTTCCCTGCGCCCAAGTGAATCTCTTTTTAACATGATTTTCCGACAGTAGCGGTTTCTTTATTATGCTACGAAATTTTACATCATGAGCCAGTAAACGTCTTCTTATAGTATCACATGACACATTAAGGCCCTTTTTAAGCAAAACCGCTTGGCCACCACGTAACGATAGGCGAGAATTCTTCTCGAATACCCGTAAAATCATTTTGTCATCCTTTTTCGTTGTTTTTTGCGTAGAGCCACGATTAGGCAGATCGTCGACATTTTTTACTTCAGAATAGCGTTTCACCCAGTTACTAACAAATGTCTTTGACTTTTTCATGTATTTTGCAGCGGCTGCGTATGACATTTTTGATGCGTACGTAACGCTCATGACGAAATACGTTTTTCTCTGACAACGATCGAACGACAACTGAGACTCTATACACAAAGCATCTGAGGGGAAGGGGCTAGCAACATGCCCAATTCTCAACCAAGCTTCTAGCGGTACCTAAAAAAAAAGTTTTGGCGTACACGCTCTTGTCAAACAGACTGTATGCGTATTATCAGTGAGAGTAAACATTGTGCGGAAACGATCGATGGTAATCGAATTAATTGTTGTGATGGACGATTATGTCATCCATGCAATTCACGAAGTGTGCTATGAGTTTCTCAAACATAACATTTTTTCAAAATAAATGTGCAGAATTTGCAGACTATAATCTATTCAAGACAAAATTGCAAATCCAAATTAACCACAAAACGCATGACAGCATTCACAACAAACGACGCATTAAAAGTGTTGCCAACTTAAAATTCTATGTCTCTTAAAAGCGTCTTTAATATAAGATATAATATTCACTGCTTTTTGCTTGTGTCGAGAAGTTAAAAAAAAAATTTAAAATAAGATATAGTTTTATTCTAATTGCACAAATTTTGAACCCATTTCTTTCCTACGCTCGCCTTGTTGTATCAAATGTCACAAATTTGGCGATAAATAAAGTTTCTGGGTATTATACAAAGGACCCCTTTGAAATAAATGTCTGCTATTTATTTAGTGACAGTCCTATTCATTTTCCGCAGTAAAATGAAAAGTATTTCATGGGAAAATATACTTCAAAAAAACTCACAATGTGCTATTACAAACTCTTGAAACTTTTTCGAGTTCATGCCATTAATCACTCGAACTTTATTTCAAATACTACTAGCATAGTTGAACGGGGAAAAATGCCTATATTCATGCCATCAGCAGCATTTATTCAAACCGTTATAGAAAAATAAAACAACCCTCTGGTGACTGCTCTACTATTTCTACTTTTCGCACAAGTCATAACTTCCTTTTTCCGTCTCGTTCCGTTTTTATGTCGAACCATTTCCTTTCTGTCATATTCGCGCACTAGGAATAGAAATAACACTTCACTGGCAAAATGTGAAAACTGTTACTAAAAGCATTGCAACGTCATCCTGTGCGTCTGCTGTCAACGTTTGCCTTTTGGCAATTTCGTTGACAATACATGAAAGAAGTGGCGAAACAAACTTCAATTTCCACCATTGACCCACTTCCCGTTAGATAAACTCTCATTTTTATGAGCTATATTATACAGAAAATGACTACTAGGGACGACAACATGCAATTATAAAATTTCCTTAGGCTCCCTGTAGGCCTTAAAAATGATGTTTGTACTAATGGTAGTGGTTGATGTATTCATATCAGCTCTCTCGAGACATTCAAGAAGGGATTCAGAGAATGGAAAAGTCTTGCAATAGTTTGAAAATTTTGATTGCTTTAAGGTGGGTAGCGAAGATGAGAAGCACGGCATGAATTTCAAACGGAAAATTTTTTCAACTCACATATAATATTAAAAATCGGTCATTCAGAAAACATCAACTCTGGGTAGATTCCTCGCACGAAAAAAAGATTGCGTAGTATATACTAAAAGTTTCTTAGAATATTCCATTGATGAATGTTAAGTACTAAAGATACGTCATCTTCCTTTTAAAATTCTAATCTAACTGCAATCAATCTGTCTAAACCTTATTATGGCACCAAATTTCATCCATAATTTTTTTAAGCTTAATGTCATTGTTGTTATGACGCGTATATGTTTGTTATTGTTATAATATTTTCAAAATAAGTTAGATTATTGCGTCAACAAATAGTAGTAATTATTAGAATTAATCATCGAAGCGAGTGTTCACTTTACCGGATGTTCCGAGTACTGAAAGAAACGTTTGGTCCACATTATGGAACAACCGAACGCTCTCAGTTATCACTTCCCCAAAAAATTTAGAGAGAAAAAATTCAGGTGCAGATGAGATTAACTACGCTTCATGCGTCAACCGCTCGTATAGTGGAGACTATCGCTGTAACTTTAAGCTAAAGTTTGAAAGAAAATCTCCATTTCTTTGATCTGCTTTGTTTGCAGGCACTTGGGCTTCATCAGATGAAAATGTTCAGAATTTCGCATAAAAATCGTCCTTTGAATACGTTTACGTTTCAAATGATACAATTCGACCAATTGTTCGTAGTTTGCGTAGACCAGAGTAATATTTCTGGATATTTGGATATATCAGAGTAATATTTGACATGATCAATGTTAACTTTCAACAATCTGTGGCAAACTATTTAAAAAATTATTTACAATGTGCCAAACAATCGATTTGTTTTGAAAAAAATCCCAGAGATGAGATTGTCGAGAAATTGCAATGTCAACTTGAGTTGCCACCATGGTCCGATCTCATATCCTTGGTCGTTTTCCGATGGAAGCTTAAAAATCTTTGATTTAAGAGGAACTTTGAGTTTCTCATCCAAAGGAATAAACAAAGGACGATTCGCGATCTCAGACGAAAAAACCAGCAAATAGCATGTCTCACTGGCTTAACAACAGGCTCTACAATATCCCTCTAATTAACAGCCGCTTTTCTTTGAATCCATTGTTGGTGAAATGAAGTTTATTTATCAATCCGTACCACATCCCTTACGAAGTCATGACTTATGTCAGGTGATGGCCTCTTTCCACCTTAAACATCTTTTCGGACGTTTCCTGAGGAATGCGTGTATGTCATTTCCGCGTTTGGATTTTTATTCATCTGGTGTAATCTTTTTCATCCCTAGAAAAGATTCGATCTTAAATATATTTTGTGTCTTCTTCTTCTGGTCGCTCTAACTTAGCTGCTGTCAAGTGATGTCCAGAAGTTCGATGATAAGCCTGTAGCTTCAGTTCGTGTAAGATAATACGGGACATAGTACTAGAATTGTCTTCTCTCTGAACATGTTTTAATGTTTACGGAGAAGATTTTCCTGAATTCGCTCCGGAAAGGCTTTGATCATTAAGTCCATAATCCTCGACATGTATTTCTTGTGTCAAACGTAATTCTCATCTTGAGGATGTACCTCAAGCGAAGTTTAGGGACTTCAGGGTTCAAAGCGGGTTGGGCGTTTTGAGTGCATTCCTTTATATCTGACCAAGGATGAATAAATACATTCGTTGCCTTTGTTTTCCTCAGTTTCTACTCGAGTGATTTATTACAAATTCCAATCCGCAGAGATGTGGTTTTACATGACAGGGACCTATTTAGATCTGTCTCATTGTATTTCAAATCAAAATCTAGCGTCCCATTTTTCGTGTAATCATCCTTCGTCTGGGAAATTTTTCCGCTACCAAAATTATTTTTTCGACGCTATATCGCCAGAGAGTCTGACTTTTGCTAACAGATCCATGGGCTAAACTAACAACCCTGTGCACTAATCGCGCGATACTTTTGTTTTCAAACCAGGAGTCTCTGCGAACCCTCAGATCCTGCAAGTAACAGGTGCCTGAAGTTTGCATCGTTTGCAAGTGCAATGGTGTCGCATTTTCATTCACTTTTGACCTTTTGTCAATGATTGGATTGAAAAGAAATCAAGATAAAATAAACCACAATTTCGAGAAAATTGACAAGCACTTGAGTCCAACTATCCAAAAAAATTCAGAAAGTGAAGGAAATTTCAAATTTCACGCAACTGAACAATGTCTTTAAGGTTAACGCTCGAGGTAATACTTGGATTTTATCTAGTTATAAATTTCCCTTCTTAAGATAAGACTACTAAAGTTCGTGGTAAAAATCTGGCATGTGATAAGATTTGAAACAAGGGATCGAATTTGAGATTAATTAGCACCTAGATTCGGGTTCAAATTTAGTTAAATATAAAGTTCATAACAGTTGGGGTGAATAGTTCGTATGCTGCCACATAGATGTAGAATTAAATGTTTGGTTTGGTGAATTTACCGTTAAATGATACGTGTGTAAATTTGACAGCTGTCGAATGGAACAGAAGATTAAAACATGAGTTTTCAACGAACTTCTACAATGGGGCAAAAATGAAGCATTGAATTTTTGTGAAAATAGTAAACATGGTGCTAAGGCTTGGCTTGATAAACATTATTAGGACTATGCTCGAGAAAAACAGGCCTACGGGAAGTTGTATGCAAAATTTAATAAGGAGATATGAACTTCGTAGACGACGCGAACTGTTTAGACCGAAAAGAGACTTCAACCGATGAAAACATCAAAAAATTCCACAAAACAATTTTGAATGATATAATCTGTTTACAACGTAGGCGTCGCACGAGTTCATAATCGATTAACAACATGTTTATCGTTGTTCAACCGTTATTTAAATGAATTTTCCCGTTGATATGTGAAAATGGCTCCATCACTACACTCTAGAGTCCAATCGGATAGCAAGCTGAGTGTACTGCAGGCGATGAACGGAATTCAAGTGTGGAACGACGTGACAGTTAGCTCGTAAGGTTATGGCATTGATGTTCTATGATACGAATGATTGAATCGACTACCTTTAAAAGGGCCAAACCATCAACAGCGATTATTGCATATCGTTATTGGAGCGTTTGAAGGATAAAATCACGAAGAAACGTCCCCAATTTCAGAAGGAAAAGTGGAATTTCATCAAGACAATGCAAAAATCTATAAAATGAAATTAATCAATGAAAACGATAGAAGAATTGTATAAACTAGGCTACGCATTGCTTCTTCATTCATCAAATTCTGCAGAGCTGTGGCCCCCAGTGACATTTTGGGCGTCTCAAGTTTGCTTCGCTGCAAATGCAATGCTCTCGGTATTTTTCAATTTTTGACAGTTTTCCATCAATGGATTCTAGTAAAAGATTAGTAGAGTGCAAACAATTCAAATAAGCAAACATAATTTATGAAAATTTCAGTCCAAAAAAATTACCAAACAAAAAAAAAAGTTCAAATTGGGAACTTTGCAGAGCTAAAAAATTCAGCGCTGACGAAGCGTTTCTGGTCAAAACTGGGGCCTATTTCGAGAGGTGTCCAAAGCTTGCATGGTTGCAGACGGTGCAGGCTCTAAATATTTCACTTTTTGGATTTTTTTCGTAATTTCACTCAAAATTTCTGTAAATTTTATTCGGATTTTCGATTTATTTGCATTCTTATACGTTTTCGTTTCAGTTTAATCATCTACTAAATTAAATTAATGAAAAAAATTTGACTGCATTTACAACAATGCAAATTTCATTTTGAGTCCTTTTTTGAGACTCAAGAGAAGTCATACTATATTGACATTGAATAATTGTATGACACCTAGAATCATTGTACTGTCATCAAAAGCCTATGTTGAACTATAAAATTTTAACCAACAAATGGTATCTAATATATCAGCCTGCGAAATTTTCAGCCGGTTATCATTGAAATGCATAACATTTTTCCTAACTTTTGATAATTTATCTTTCGTAGATAAATTTTGAATACACTTTTCAACAGGTCATGCGTTTTATTATACTTTGGTAATATATTACTAATAAGAATAGAGCAACGTATAAATTAGTTTTCACGTCTTTTGCAGTTTTTTACTTATTGTAAAATAATCTGCGGTACATATATTGCAAAAATTGAATTCTTTACATTTATGGTATTTAATGAGTTGTATCTAAACAGCATAAAATTTGAGATAGTATCAGACAATAATCCAATAAATCAGTGTATCAGAGGAATACTTGCAGTGATTGCGCAAAACGAAGCCATGCATACTAAAAACATCACGTTCCAGGTCAGAATGTCCTGTAAAGCCATTGGTAATTCGTTAAAAGCAGACACGAAATGTGCCCAATAGTTTCGTTTCCAACATTTGACCTTTGATTCTGATAGGTTCCTTGGACTTAAAATAACTTTATGTCTGTGAGAACTTCCCAACATGTTGTTAAGTCAACTTTAAATTTCTATTTCACAGGAATAGCTTACTCATGTTTTATTAAAGCCTTAAGATGGAAAAATTTCTTGTGTTTTCACTAATTCAGCTTTGTATCTTATATTCACCTAATACAGTATGAAAGTAGAATCCTTCATCTTTATTTTTCTACTTGTATTCTTTACAGGCGCCCAACAAGTCTATCAGTAGTTTGGACACGTCGATCACGTCGAGTGGCCTCAATTCCACTTGCCTGGGAACCTGACATGATGAATCCACTCGTTGGTCATATAGGATGGCCTGTGCCTGACAATCATACCATATCAGTAACACTCTTCAAGGATCCCCGAACACATGAGCTGGAGGATAAAGATTGGACATTTGTGATAGAAGATGTAAGTAGAAGTTTTGATTAGCATTTTAATTGGTAATTATTAGAAGGGACATTTTATTTGGCATGAGAGTGAATTTATTCAAATCGATTTTTATATAAATTGTATTGAACACAAATCAAAGATGATTGTATGTCACGCTAGCCATGTTATCAACTAATGTGATTATAATGGCGTCATTGAGATTCTGAAAAAAAAATGCATTTGTTGGCCGATTTATAAACGACTGACCTGATATATAAAATCCAAGCATATCAACAAGTTCGAATATATTTTGAGGACTGGCTTGTACTATCAAAGTATATCTAAGAGAATCAGTCACTCCTATTCACATTTGAAATGAATTTCATTGTGATTGATTTCTGTCAGGATGTATTCTATACTTCTATGTATTAATTAATTGAAATTGAACTTGTCTTATATATCCTAGTTATCGTCAAAATAGCACGAAAACTTGTCTGTGATTTGGAACAGCGCTGAAATATCTCTAGACAAAGATTATCTTCACTATCTTTGTGGAAAATATTTTTCCACTTCATATGACATCGGACAACCGAATATGCCCTCTTCCATTTTGAAGTGCAATCCTAATAGAAAATAGCTCTAGGTTCCATTTGTTAATAGAACTGAGCCTTTTCCGATTGAGTCGAAAACGCCCCCTATTCCACCCTAAATGCCGCAAAGGATCCAACTTCTTCTTTTGTATGAAAACGGAGTATGGCAGTCATCATACCTTAAAAAATTGTGCAATCAGGTGATTGTGACCATGACAAGAGATACAAGACAAATTTGTAGAGTTGAGAGGATTTTATATAGAGCCTTTTATCGTAATCAACCGTCTTCATTTTGATAAGGAATCAGAGTTCGAGCCAATCAACAAGCCCTGGGACTTTACTATCAGACACGACTCAACCAGCACCTACCCTAAGAACTGTTTGTCTTACTCTGGAAGTTCTTTGATTATTTCAGATAATCACATTGGTTTTCTACAGTCTCTAGCTAGGTCCTCGTGCAATCCATCTGGCAGTCAGTGTCTTACTGCTCGTAATTTACGATGCGTTTGATCAAGGGTGCGTCAAATAAACCGCTCCACAAATTCATCCAGTTAAGCAATTGAGCGTGACCAGCAGCTAAACCAGGTGACCCAGTCTTACTAGATGTTGGTGGTTTCACCTGAAGGAATTTCTATCCTTCTATATCTATTTCATCTAAATGTTCTGACCTATCATCCCCAATATTTCCCTTCTTCCTTCGTTAGGCCGCACTTTACTAGTACAATCATCGTTAGTTTGGAGAATTTTTGAAGTAAGTACTAGGTGAATATGCTCACTAGCACAGTAGATCAGAAGTTATATACTGGTTTTATCCAGTTTTCACATCAGACTTGTTAGATTCTTTAGCCTAATTCGTGTAAGCAAGTTTCCTCGCGAATGAAATCAATACGATTAACATATGCCAAAAAAGAGCCGTTGAGCTTCTCCTCGAAGGGTGTGGCACTCCCTTCGCTCTTCACATGCTTTAGTTGACCATAAGTATACTGGAGACTTTACCGACTGAGTTTTGAATTTTCAACAGGACATAGTAAATTATTTGTAATTCAGACGAATTACACGCTGTCAGCGTCTCACTCTCGATTTTCAGAGCAACGATTTTTTTTTCTCAGCGTTCATTTTCCTCAATTCTACTCCAGAATGAGAGGTTTAATATTTGGGTACTGGAAAGCGTTACAACGTTTCTCACATGAAATGTATCGATGTCCAGTTCTATAGTATTTCCTAGCTGTGTACCTTAGTGTTGAAGACGGTTTTAAAAATGGACGGGTGAAATTAGACGTATTGACAATGTCTATGTTGTAGCTACCACCTGTCATTTCAAAAAATTCTTCTCATTGAACTGGTTTCGTTTCAACTCGGTGGCAGCAGCTACACACTTTAGTATACATGAGTATCTTAA
This sequence comes from Stratiomys singularior, assembly GCA_954870665.1. Lineage (NCBI taxonomy): Eukaryota > Metazoa > Arthropoda > Insecta > Diptera > Stratiomyidae > Stratiomys > Stratiomys singularior. The sequence goes on along the minus strand of OX940881.1, from coordinate 26,310,036 downwards.
TTCAACAACGAGCTCTGCAGAATGGACGAGAACTACAAAAAACATGACATTTGATTTGCATTTCGATTTGCAAAGCAAAAGTCAAAAATACGATATTAAAGCGAAAATGCCTTTTTGTGCAAACGTGACAGGTGTCCTATGAGGTGACAGCGAAGATGTGCAAAAATGTTTAAGCCTAGTTCTAACCCAATTTTCACAAGCACCACTACCGACAAAGAACTAGAAACTATAAAAGGACTTGTGCTATACGAGGAACCACTACGATGGGTTACCAAAAAGGGAATCAGTCTGATGTAGTGGCGCGTCTAAATTTCATAGTACGGTAAGGGCGTGTCTGCTGCTAAGGGTGTGTACAGGCACCACTCTCGTCGTTGCTGCCGAAGGTTGCCCTTCAGTTTGTGTGAATATTTTTAGTGACAGTTTTTTTATGTGCTCGTTCTTTTTGCATCGCCTGATTCTCGTGAATAGCGCTCGTCCGTAAAGATTCCCTTGATGCTCTGAAAATCAGCCTGCAAGGATTATGCTTTTGGGAGAAGTCAAGTGTTTGAGTGGTTTTCCCGTTTCAAAAATGGTGAAAGGTCAATTGATGACAACCTCCCAGTCACCCTTGTCGAGCAAACCATCATCATTTTCGTCCGTCCGCGGCCTGATCCGACTATCAAATTGAGATAATTTAAGAAATTATCCATGCAGATTGGCGACTGGCAATTGAATAAATAGTGGAGCTGCCTGAAGAGACTTAGAGTTCAGTTCAGCAAATTTCAACGGGAACTTTGAGGATGAAACGGGTCTGCCAAATTTACGCTTCAACTGCTGACCAACAACCAGGCCGTGTGGAAGCGTGCTTTGGTTAAAACAAGAATTCCGAAACGATCGGAATTTTATCATAGTGTTGAGATCAACTTTTGGTTCGTCCCAGAAAAGCTCAAACGTCAAATCAATCCTAATAAGTTTTTTTTTCGGTATGACTGGAGTCCTCCATCAGAGTTTCTTCCACAGGGTCAGAGAGTTAACAGGTATTCTACCTGGAAGTTTTCCGGGAAACATTACTTTGGCTTTCGACTAACTGGTGTTTCCACAAGATAACGCCTCTGCTCACGCAGCCCTGTCAGCGCGAAAATTTTCGATTAAATATCATATGAACCCTATCCCCATCCGCCTTGCCCGACCTTGCCTCCAATAACTTTTTATATCTCCGAATGAAAAGTGACAAAGAGTTTTGCCAACAATACTAAAGTGAAGAAAAAAAAAACGGCGGTGGCGCTGCACCACAGAGGACGAATTCGAAAAAGGTTTTCGCATTAGAATAAAAGATTTTACAAGTGCTTTAGTGCTGGTCGAGAGTATTTTGGAAGGAATTGGAGGTTTTTGATTAAAAATTCTACCTTCAAATTCTATTCTTTGTTTAAAAATTAAATACATCAAAGAGCGAATAAGCTAAAGTTCTCACTGATACCTCTTCGTATACAAGAATTAGAGTGGTCTTGAAAGTACTGAAGAACTATCAAGTACCGAGAGTATATGGCAGCCCGATAAAACTCTTTGAAATAAAAAGGGATAAATTGAAAGGTGTCCTACCTCAATTATTGCATGCTTTCAAGGAAAGAAGACATGCACAGGTTGATGATTGATGAGAAAGGCCACAAGCCAAGCTGCAAAAATTATAGAGAGATCTCTCTTTCTCTCTCTTTTACATTACAAAATCCAAACGAAAATTTTCGAAAATCGGACATGAATATTTGTGGAAAAATCCAGTATTATTAAAGAATATTAAAGTAGCTTTCAAACGGATAAATCCATGCTAAAGAAAGCCTAGAAATTTCCTTCGAGTATAACGTCATATTTTTGTGGTTTTCAAGCAAGCTTACGATTGCCTTCTCCAAGGGACTGAATACAGCACACTTATCGACTGTGATATATTCAATGCCTCAAAATTTAGTCCAACTCATTAAAAATGGCAATGAGAAACTAGGAAATAAATCAAAAATTAAAAATGAGTTCCCGAGAAATTCCACGAAGCATTCTGGTCTAAAGAAATGATGACGAATTGGTTGCAACGCCATATAATTTCGTACTTGAGCTTCGCGAGGCATCGGGGATGGAGCTATCGAATGTGTCAAACGGTTTCAAGCTTAGTTGTCAGGTTGACAGAGGAGGTGTATAGTCCAGAAATAGGTGGCGTCTGAGAGTCTCACACTCAGGACCTAAACAGCCTTAAATTCCCTTCTGTCAAATTGTTGTCAAAAGCTGTGAAATTTTTGCTTTGGAGATGATATAAACATCAACAACGCGCTCAGAACTAAATGGCAAAAAAATAATTGCACATCTTGACGCAGTTACAAAAACGATTGAATTAAAATTCAGCAAATATATGACAAAAGCTATAAGTGCATCCCAAAAGGCGATTTCAGCGAGACAAAACATAATTCTTGGTTAATCAACAACAGCAAACATGTTCTTTATCTCTATAGGGGAAAGCCTAACTAATAACATATCATCTGACACCATCGATAATACGAAATAAGGAAGTGCTTAATAGAATCAAAATTAAGAAGAAATTTCTAACACGAATGCTCGGCCCAATAAAAAAAAAGCTGTCCTAAACAGTTCGAAAATTTTATACGCTTTATGAAGAGCTACAAGTTTTTGACTACTCAAAACTTAATCAACTACGATGGACATGACATGTTAACTGCATTGGAGGATGCATAAATTCCTCGACGTTCTCTACAGAGAATCTATGGAAAACTACCACAGGCACAAACAGAAGTTGATGGGAAGATTCTGTTGACAATGTTAGTCAAAAGCTGTTCGGTTTTTGAAATTGGTGGACGTGGTCAAGCGATCGCGCTAAATATAGGCAAATTTTCAGGGCGTCTAAGGACTGATTTGGAAGGATGTAGCGCCATAGATGAAGAATATATATGCGACTATTTTAGTTATCTAGGTATTAAAAAACTTAAATCTCTGACGTAAATAGCAGAATGAATATAGTAGGTGGATAGCTCTATAAAAATATTTTTAAGGGGTCTTTTACGATACAATTTAAAAAAAAAAAACACTTTTCGATGATTGATGATTTCGATGATGTTTTTTCATTTAAGGAAAAAGGTATCATTTTGAAATTTTGCACTCATATGTACTAACATTTTTGGTCTACAATAAATGACAAGAATTCATGGCGGGAGAAATTCTCAAGTCTGAAACATCTGAGAAAAAAAAACAGAAATTACTCCTCGTTTAACTGACTATCGCACTAACTAGGATCATTTGTTTCTGCCGAAAAATAAAAAAATTGGGGCCATTTCATTGGTTTTTTTACGTTAGACAGTCGGATGGAAATCAGAAAATTCATTTCCGATCAAAATGATCCTATATAGATTTGTTATATAAATACAACAAAATAGTTAGACATGTCATCGATCTGATCAAAAACTCAGAGCGATCGGCCCAATAATTTCTTTCAAAACATGTCCGCCAACTCAAAAACGTGATTTCGAGAAATTAACGTTTAAAGTTTATTCAAGTAATCATACCTGAATACCTCCATGACTGCGCCATACATTAGTCCTTCTTCTTACTCTTACTTCTCCTGAAGCTTTAACTTTTCGTCTCTTTTACTTTTCGGCCTCTTCGGAGGTATTAGTGTTGCGACGATTCGATTGTTTTATACGAGCGCGATAAATTTCCTCACCTTGTCTAGACCTTCCTATTGAAGTGCCCATCAGTTGCATTATTTTTAATACACTTGCAAATCCTTCATTAAAAATGCAAGAAGGAGTTTGAGCAGCAATTTCCATTATGATCATACTAGCAAAAGTGTGCTTAGGGATGACATTCTAAATACAATTATTTAAACTTTCGTTAATGTTTTGGGTGTTATTTCCCTAACATTTTCCAACGGGAGTCTTTATCCTCCGCACAGCTCCAGGATATTGGAGCCTAATGATGAAGATATTCCTGGAGACGTTTTTAAGACTGCGGATGCAATGGGCTAGCCATGTGAATCGAATTGACGAACAACACACACTCATAAAGGTATTTGTTGGGAGAACTGCAGATTGCAAATCAGTGAAGAAACCGAGGAAATGCTGGTCTGATTGTTGACGAAAACAATTCATCGCTTCTCGTGTTTCAAAATTGGAGGACGCGATCAATAGAACGAGACAGTTGGAGGCGCTTGCTGCTGCAAGCGACGGCCCGAGAGGGGCTGTAGTACTACGAAGATGAAGAAAAATAACGTATCAAAAAAGTATTTTCTATAATTTGATTTCAGACAAATTCTATTCATGATAATATCCTTAGAGAACGGATGGATCGAAATTCGTGCGTTTCTGTTTTGAATGGATTAAATACCCAGTCAATAAACATTGAATGGTCCAATTTCTTTAATTGCAATCCGCTAACGTCTGAAAATCCACTCGGTAGATTGAAATTTTGAACTAACGAAGTTATAATTTGTTTTATGTTTAAGTATATTTCATAGGTCTCTCTAGGCGAAAGGCTTAAGCCCATGATCTAAATTATCATATGTGGACCATTGTCAATATCTACTGCTGCGTGTGTACTACAACTCCCTCTTAATGCCCATTCACTAAAAGCAATCACAAGATTTTTAGATTGTAAGCTTAAACCGCATGGCACCTCAACTTTCAGAATTATACTTTTGATTACCGTAAATTGATATCTATCTGCAACACAAGTAGTCGATAATAGGAGCTTGCCACTTGCCTACTTCGACTATCTCAATCTATCACTCTGCAAGACTAATGGCTAACCACCATGGAATCGAGCATATTTCGTTAGAGACAAACACTTTTAAAATGAATTGGTAGGTGCAGATTATATTGTACAACTTGGTATGTAATCGAATATAATTAGACATTCATATCATAATTATAAGTTAAACAATGCGTCGACTCTGTCACACATGCAAATCTACTATTATGTGATATCCAAGCAATATTTACGTTATTCAATCGTATAACGAACTCTGTGAAATATGGTCGTGTAATTAATCCTGAATGGTGCACATTTATTGTCATTAATTTTGATTTATGGTGTAATCCGAAGGGGTTTATATATTTATTTACTGATCATAAGCCTCCATCTACTTAGCATGGATTTAAATCGAACTATGGAAAGCTGTCAGCTTTGTTTCCTGTTTTTACGAAGCTGGACAGAAACTTTGAACATCATATATCAGTTCTCTCTCATTTACACATTTCTCCCACTGACATCCATATCACCTTACTACACTTTGCATTATCCCATTTCTACACTTTGTTGCTACACAACCCGGAAAGCTGAGGTAATATTTACGCGGCAGCCTTCACGGCAACTAGCATTTTATAACTTTCGAAATCAGGACATATGCTCGCTTACCGACAGTATATCAATATTCGTATACGTGTTCATGTATAATTTGTATCTACTCAAATATGTTTACACTAATTATGCTGACACATGTCCTAGTTCCACTGGTGAAACCAAAATAACGAGTAAATACTCCGAAAAAAAGGAAGTTTGAGACGCTGCAGCAGACAGAAAAAAAAATTATTGATTCGTTCTACTTATGCACTTCTCCCTACTAACGAACTGTCGAGTGCAAGAAGGAATCGTTTTCAAGACAAGTGAGACACATACCACTGATGCAATGCGGATTTTTCGAAATGGATTTACAATTGACACGGCTCCTGTTTGAAAGTTTACCAATGTGTAGTCAATGTGCTTTTGATTGCCTGACTAAAAGGACTTACGTGTCTGTACAACAGGGAACATTTTAGGGTAGATAAATTCGAATAGGGTTGACATGTTGTCTTGACTTAAATAGGTAGTAAATGCTGAAATTTATTGCGATTTGTTGCTGAGGATAGTCGAAATGTGATGCAAGTTTAGATAAATCTAGATTGTATCAGTACCCTCTTTGAGAATAGTATTCAATCTGGAGATAAAAAGACTTAAAGTCCTTGCAGATCCAAACCTCACCCTACAAGAATGTTTTATAGCCGACATAAAAGGTCAGTTGCATAAAAGTATGTCACCTCTGTCTTTGATTTCGCATAAACTGGATCAAATAAAATCTTGAAGAACTTTTGGAAGGCTCTCAATGATACCAAACGGTTTGAAAAGTGGGATTTTAGGTCACCAATGATGGCTACGATGCATGTAGTATTCTGAAAAGCTATCTACCAACGTATGGCTTATTTTGCACTTTTTCCACGTTCATATTCAAAAATGTCGGCCAAAAGCTCATGGCTGGACCAAGGATCCTTAAAGATGAATCATACTCTTCATTTATTATTGCCACTGATATTGATTTTATACACATGTCCACTTTGACCAACAATATAATACAAATTGCTATCTTGTCGCCCAATTTTCAGCTATTTCGCTTCTGAAATGGGAGGGAGGGAGTTAGGTTTTATATTTTTAAGAGTTTTTCATCAGGAAACATGAAAACCACATCTAGAAACGTCCAGAAATACACAGAAAACATGTAAATAAACGTATAAAATTAGTTACAAAACTGTCTGTTGCAAAACGTAGAAAGAATTTTGAATAAGACTTTAAACAAAATCATGTCCTTTTTTCCTTTGAATAGGAATAATAAGAAGATATTTTTTCATATGAAGAAATACTTTTTTCATGATTTTTCCTGGTACATTTTAAGCTGGAGAAAATCAATATTATAAAATTCAGCAAATAAGTCGCCGTCAATACCTCCAACTAGGTTTGATAATAGTGCAACAACAAAATTATTGTTCAGAATCGTGGAAGACCGATTTAAAAAATATCTTTTTCAGAAAAACACGTTTAAAGTTTGAAAATGCAATTTAATTGATTTTTATAGCCTTACGTTTAACTCGAATAATTACGTCCTTGATGATCAGGTCAAAATTCAAGCTATCGCAATTCTCTTAGATTGATACGTGCTCGCTTTGTTGCGCCGCTTACTTAGCGTTTCGACCGGTCGAAGCGTTTTGCGTCCAGTTTAGAGGCACATATTTCAGCAAGCGCTCCCAGATTGACGCCCATTTAGCTTATTACTTTTCACATCGCTCTGTATCCTTCGTCGGAAACGAATGTAGTTATTTCGACGATAACTTTTTCGAAATGCAGATGCGTAGGAACAAGGTAAGGTATAGACACTCAAAACAGCGCTTCAGCAAGCTGTCAAATAATACATCTTCAAAAAATGGGTTTATTATTTTGACTTGGGCTGAATGTCTCTCTTTTGTGGTGGAAAACACTGATTAGACCCGTTGCTTCTGCCTGACGCTAATTGTCAGCGAGGGGTCATTCCTGAGGTTGTGGAGTTTTATCGGCCACACTGTTGTCAAAAAACGTCACTCTAATCAACTTTTTCATGTCCCAATGGCTTGGTTGGCTAGTTATATAGGTAAGATGAATGATTGCAATAACTATTTTCATAAAATGGAAATTATTGGAAGCCATGAACTGGGTTGATAATTTTGCTGGTGGTCAGCAAGATCACACTATATCACAATTATATATAAATGATTTGTAACAACAATCATCCATTTGGCTTTCATTAAAAAGTAATCAATATCGGGTTGCTCCTGATTTCGCGGTAATAACGTCTTAGATTCTAAAGGGTGTCATATCCCGTGAAATTTCGGTCTTATTTACATGTTCTACAACTTCGAATGTTTTTTTTATTTTGGCTTATCCCATTGCTTGATTGCCTTGAATACCGACCAATTGAATTGATTGGCTAGTCTAGCCTGATAGTTCCGAGTTCATCAAATGTTAGATTGAGTTAAAAATAATTGGAAGACTGGTTGGTGCCTTTCGACAAATTGTTAATGGAACAAATCTTTAAAAGTTGAACTTGTTACGGGAGCCTCTGATGCTGATCATTTTTATGTAAAGACGTTCTCACAAAGCCTTTTTCGTATCGTTTCGACGCTGAGCCTCTCTTATCCCTTTGAAATTTACGCAGCTCTACTCTTACGAGGACAACACATTTAAAGCGATCATTCATACCAATCCTTTGTATAATCTTGCCTATCTTCTGGATTGTTTCAAAATGATACATATTTCCTTTCTTCTTCAACAGTCGCAATATGATTGCAGGACTGTCTCTTGTTCTAATCGCAATCTGATGACAGAACTCAATCAAAGTCAAAGTATTCGTTATTTTTCTATGAACTAAGTAATAAATAATTTTTTATATGTATTTTTTTCATTAAATTTTTAATAGGTTTCTTTATATAAAAACGTCAGGTGAATAACGCAAACTTTGAACGATATGAATTGAAATTTTATCGAATAATCATGGGTTTGTCCTTCTTGCGGAAAGCTTCATGAAAACGGCAAATTATATTCAAACCATATACATTTATGACAGTTATGTGCAGGAAAAAATATAAAAGGACAAAACATCAGACGATGAAAACAGCATTTACGCATCAAATGCCAGGATATTCACTGGATTGGTAGTTTTTTGTCGACTCATGAGCATAACCCCTTGTTTCATCTTCAGTATATCCTGGACGTCTCATAATATTTAACGCGACTCTTTTTTCCGAGGAAAGTGATTGTTTTAGCACTAATCTCTAAAAAACGAACTTTTAAAATTATTTGACATGATCCCGATACCAACCACATCGACGAGATCTGAATCGAAAAATTTCGAGGATCAATTCCGTCATTTTCCCGACATGTTCCTTCTCTACTTCAAAGGCGTCAATATGTTTTCCGCGTTTTTTCGTCTTTATACCACGTGTAAACGCTTTCGCGCGGCACAATCGATTTAAGTCATTCGGAAAACAGTAATGAAATGTAATAGTGCAATCAACGATGATATTGACATAAAATTTGACAGAAATGTCACTTAAAAATAATGTCAATTTTCGAACCAATGAGCTTACGTAGTAAATTCACCTTTTGAAAACAGTAGTTAACCATTGAGCGTTTACATTCTTACTTTTCTTCTTTGTTCGAGCACTGGAGTGCGCTCACCGGCCAAATACTGCTTAACAGGTAGCGCGTTATGGGCAAGTGCATTGTCCTGGTGCAAAATCCACGAGTTGTTCTTCCACAACTCGGGCCGTTTCTTACAAACTCGTTCTCGCAGTGTTGCCAAAACTGACAAATAATAAGTCTGGTTGACAGTCTGACCCTCTGGAATCCATTCAGTCATCACGGTACCGTTAATGTCGAAAAAAACGATCAACATTGCCTTGAGTTTTGATTTGGAAATCCTTGCTTTTTTGATTCTGGGCGATTTAGGCGTCTTCCAATGCATCGATTGCCGCTTTGTTTCAACATCGTATTCAAAAATCCACGTTTCGTCGCAAGTAATAATGTTTTTCATCAGTCCGGAATCTTTTTTTTAACCTTTCAAGGAAATCAGAATAGAGCTTTTGGTCAGGAGTCAGGTTTCTTGGCACCAACTTCGCACAGACTAATTCTAAATTCCTCGTGTAAAATTTGTCTTACCGTTTCTTTATCGGCGTTTACAGCCTCGCCAATCATCCGGATGCTCATTCGACGATCTGCACGCACAATTTGGTTGATTTTGGTCACTGTTTCCGCAGTTGAAACAGTGACAGGGCGACCTGGGCGTTGGTCATCTTCAGTGCTCTCTTGGCCCTCACTGAAGCGCTTACACCACACAAAAACACTCGCGCGAGATAGAGAATTGTCCCCATAGGCCTCTTACAACAATTTATAGCACTCAGTCGGAGTTTTTTCCAATTTCACGAGAAATTTGAGATTGATACGTTGCTCTTGTTTTTCGTCACACATGGTTTTCGGCACGAGAAAAAAACACGTTCGTTTCAAACCACTACTGCACAAATACAATAATAGTGACGAGAACGTGTTTTGGTACGTGCAAGATATCTAGGTACCCAACGCACTACTCGTTTTTTCCCCACCCCTCTACGGCGCCCTCTAGGCGCGCAGTCTCGTTATTTAATAGCCAGAGCTTGTAGATCAGGCTTAGAACCGACTTTGGCGAAATTAATGTAGTTATAGATGTATATAGATAGTTGGAACTTCACGAACTTCACGAACTGCACGGAGACTTGAAACGTAGCTCATAATTGCGAACGACTCCTAACAAATGAATAAACTTGAACTTTTAACTATTGGCACTCAATGACTTTTCCAGTAAATATCCACGGACACTGACGGACTTCATGTGAGTGTGAAACTTGCTCTTAAACGTTTTGCTCTGAAACTTTTTTACAATAACCGAACGGTCTCGCGATAATTTCTACAGTGTTTTACATTTAAGTCAGCTTTGGGGCCATATAAAATTCAAATGTTTACCACAGGTTAAGCTGGTTATACATGTTACGATGGGGATGGAGAATATCAGAACTGTCAATTGAAAATGGTCTCGATTGTAAAAATAGAAATAAGCTGGAAAAATTTCAAAAGGATTGATCGAGTAGATTTTGAGAAATCACTGGCACTGTATAAAAAACGTAGTTTCGAGAAAAACGCGTTTAAAGTTTTATTTTTTACTAAAATCTAAGAACTAAGAAAATTTATACTCGCAGTATTTATCTGCGATACCAGGTCCATGCAGTATCCCTTCAGCTTCTTCAAACATCTCATTTTCTTAATCTCTTCCTTGTTGGAGGCTTTTTCTAGATTTTTGAAAGCTATTATATCCCAGCTGTGGCGGTTGGCCACTTGCACGCGTATATCGTCGCACCTTGACGCATAATGACTGTAATCCAGATTTTGACGGACATTATCTCCGTTATTTTTAAAATGTTTGCACCGATTTAAAAAAAACCTTCATTGTATATACAAGCAGCGAGATATGTTCCAATTTTCACTATTTCTTATTTGTAAAATTGATCCGTAGTCAGTGTGGACCAAACAAAGTTGTTGATCTTTTTAGCAACTCATTTTTAGTAAAATCTTCATATATCGGCTTCAAAATACGTTGTGCTTCTTTTGAAAAGGGGGCAGGATGTTTGAATTTGCCCATAGAATTAGTGGCCTTTGCTTTTTGGTACTTACTGGCAGATTATTGCAATGTACCATTATTCTATATAGTATTATTATTTGTGCACATAAGCGCATCACAGTAATGAAACGGGGGTTTATTTCATAACCCGAGTTGATCGTCGTATAATTGATACGCACTTTTTGGCCAAGCCCACGTCTACCACTTTGAGAAAACGACCAATTTCTACCACAAACATTGCATTTTACGTGTTTTCGTAGTGTAGAGAAAACTAAACAGGATGTAATAAACCAACGTCTGATCACAATAAATTCCAAACGAAGTATCCCCTGTGCTCCGAAGTCTTTTAGCAGATCTACTTGTTGTTTCTTGGGTTGCATCATCTCCTTGATTACCATGAAATTTACGTTTTTTTAGATAAAGATGGACGTGCTCCTTTCGTTCTTGAGCCATTTTTAATCACGAACCATTATTTCGAGCAAACAAGAAAGATGTGTACGCTTCAAAATTCTAAACGAAACTGGCTTGCAAATAACGGTCAAAAATATGTCAAGGTCTTATTTTCTTGTGAAGAATAGAATTTTTATAAATGTATTGTAATATGTGTAAAAAAGCAGAGAAATGAGAGAGAGAGATGGTACAGCCCAAACGTATTACGCACCGGTTAAAGCCCACCAGGTGTATCTGACCCGCTCCGAAACGCTCTCAAAAACATCGAAATATATATTGATATAACGCTCAAATCATTATGAAATTTTAACTGAGCATTATTGAAGTACATTTCTTTCGAAATCCGTAAAAAATATTAATTATTTTTTTGTAAAGTAGGTTTACTTCTGAAATCAATTTTTAATTCTCTACTTAATTGAAAATTCTGATTAGTGAAAAGGGTTTGTGAAAAACGGTCGATATATCGGGCATGACATATAATATCGCGCTAAGGCCCACTGCATGCACTTTTACTTGGAAATCATTTAAAGTCGTTATAAATGTATCAATCAAAGCCTGACGAAAAATCCGTGGGCTAAATTTGAAGTGTAATTGATTTGTTAGATACATTTTTCAACGTAGATAATTCGAAGCCAATTTCCATAAAATCAACCTGAAACTAGGTAAAATTTCATTCAGCGTAGTTTGATTAGCTTTTAAGCTTTTCTGAGATAGACAGCCAGACAGATGTAATACAATATTTACCCGATGATAAACGACCAGTCACTTTGTGCAGACTTTACTTACCAACATAAATATATGAGTATATGCCAATGTGCATCGACTATATATCATTTATTTATGTCGTAAATTGTAACAGCAAAATTTATGATACATTACTACATATGTATACACATATCATATAAGCATATCTGATATCGATAATGAAGCTGATATTCTGACTTGGGATCATGTATATGGTTATATAGTTCGAAATACATAATACTCATAAACATAAAGCAGAAAATCAAGTTACACATTGTTACACATTTCTTCCAAATATGTAAGTTTCCTTTTGTTCGGGTGTTCCCTATGAAAGCATAAATGTATTATGCTCAGTGAAAAGGAAGTAAAGTGGAAATACTGCACATGTTATGTTGTGAACACAATCACTATACAGAATACTAAAGTTATAAGTTCTTGGCAAACACACCCTTCATTAATAGGGAGAATTTATCGATTTGATGGACATGGAAAGTGGAAAGGAATTCAATGTTTGATAGGGATAAAGTGGATCGATTTAATGTTTTAAGGTTTATAAAGTTCAACTATATTATTGACTTTCATAGCGTGAAGTTCCTGTTTAGTATTTTACGGTTCTCATCGTATCCTTTGTTCAATGTGGGCACGAGAATGATTCTGTGTTACGTTTAAAATTTTTAATTAGTTGATACCAATAAGCATTTATAATCAAAAGCATGACAGTCTATTTTTGGAATGGACACACCCTGAGGTGTGTTAAATCCAATTCAATTCTAGACTAGAGGCGGTGATTCTGCCAAAACAACAATTGCACTTTATTAGTATGTCAAAGGTGATTATCAGACCAGGTTGTACTGACAGACCCCCATCGAATACATAAATCAGTGTTTCACTGTCCTTAGTAGTAATACAATCCAAAAAGGATTAAATAAATAATGATTGGAGATAACTTACAGGACATGTTTTGAATCATCAGTACTAAGTCGCATTGATTTTGATTTTACTGGTGAACGTGGAAGTCCTTTCTTTACACTGGATGACAATGAGTATGCGGCATGGAGTTCCGCAATCGATGTCGAATTAGAGAGGTTGTGCCAGAGCGTTTTTACTCTGTATCTGACTCTTTGTTATTAATCAGCCTACATCCTTTGTATGTTAGTTAAATAGTTTTCCATCATATAACGCCTAACATATCTTCATAACTTTCTTCCGTTGGCTTGATGTCCTAACGAGTCCTTTGTGTATTTTCCCGTGTTTAGCACTTCTAAATTAGATTTTATTTTTTGATTTTCCATTCCAAAATGCCCTATTTTTAATTTTTGACAGATAAATATTTTGGGTGTAAGTTGCTGTCTTCGTCAGTGTCAATTAGTTTGTTCTTCTAAGAAAAGAAGAAATGAGAATAAGAAAAAAAAATTAGGAAATAATTGACACTGAAGGGAGCAACTTACTCCTGAAATATATATCTGTCAAAAAACATAGCATTTTGGAATGGAAAATCAAAAAATAAAATCTGACGAAACCGTTCCCTCTGTTCTTTTTTTAAAGTGTTCAAATTGTTGGAAAATCAGACCTTTGGCCGTACAAATGGTTAGCTTAGTTTTTTCCGACTAGAGGCTCATATAGACCTCATGTAGCGATATTATACTTTACATTGTCCCCAATAAGAAAGAGTTTTCGCATTTTTTGCAATAGAGGAATCGCAGCCTCGTTCGTTACTTCTTAAATTTGGCTTGTGCACATTAAGAGACATCGAAATACATTTAGTAACATCGGCTTATCGTTGCGAATGCTTACCGTCTCCAATGTGGAAGATCTGAGAACTTACACAGGGGATGATCCTTTCGACATTTTTCCTAGTAGTCCAAAGTTTCTGCCAATGACACTACCATGTGCGCCTCCGAAAAAATGTCCTGTGTAGATCCTTATCAGCTTTGCAAACTTCAGACACTTCTAGGATTCAGTTGAAAACTACGTTTTAGTTCACACTGAAACAAGGTCATTGTTTGTTGTCATTGCTGATTGAATAGTTCAGTACATTGCGAGTCTTTGATCTCTGTTCCCATTCAGTTTTTTAGTTTAGCTGTCATTTGAATGGCAAATGTCTCCGCTTGAAAGATGTAACAATAGTGGGGCATTCCGAAACAGGTTTTCATCATTGACACAGGCGGATACACTTCTGCGCCCACCCTGTGTTCACATCTATCGAGTCCTATTAATTATGTTGACCATCCATCCTTGAGATTGTAATGAAGTTCCTCCTATGGAACACTTGGTTTTATTTCCTAGCCATTTTCAATAGAATACAAAGCCAAAGCCATAGCAACGCATTTTGAGCTGTTTTGAGGGCAGATTCTTATTCCACATCTATTTGCATGTAGATCGCGCAGTGATCTATCAAACCTAATTTCGAGGTGGTCCTGTTCAGTGTACTGGTCCCCAGATATGCAGGGCTGCATTTCTTTACTTCGTTACTTTGTATAGAACCCAGCCAAGTTTTCGTAAGGAAAAACTTACTGGAAGGAGGTTCAAAATCAGGTCAAGGTATGATTGACTGTTGCAGTCACTTATTCTGCAGGTAGGATCTCATTTATTAACGCGGTTGCCATTTCGTTAAAGGATCTTTTACAGTATAAATGCATTACCTTGCTGTATTTGTCGCACCTTTAGTTCTCAAATGTTGAGTATTCTATTCGTGACCATTGATTTTTTATTGGTTTATGTGTGTTGCACTTTGAAAAGGATACTTTCATTCGATGGTCTCTCTGAGGTGAACTTGCCAATTTCTTGCTAAAGGTTTGATGTCAAATTAATTATAACATTTAATTCGATCTATACTTGGCTTATGTACCTTGTATTACATATTTTACACATTTATTTTTTAGAAAAAAGAGCGGAAACACGAAATAACGAAACTTTAAACGTTAATTTCTCGTAATCAGGTTTTTTGAGTTTTTTGCGGAAACGATTTAAAAACGAAAAAAATTGGGCCGATCACTCTGAACTTTTGGTCACATGTCTAAAGTTTGCGAGGAATAGGATCATGTTTAAACAAATTTTCCGAATTCAAGCCGATTTTCTAATCTGAAAACCCGATTTTTTTTTCAAAGATCCGGGATGGAATTTGGAAGAACAAATCTGGAACATTGACGTTCGAAAAATGGAAATAACCTTTTCTATACCTCACTTGGTCTAGTCCAACGAGACTTAAAACGAATTTTCCTCAATCTCAAAGTTTCTGATCCTGTTAAAATTTAGCCTGATCATCTTTTAAAGCAATTTCGTTTGGCCTTCCTCATCTCCTTCCTGCAACTTTCAAAGGTTTCTTTATATGTTAACCATGCTTTCTAATAACTTAGCTTTCGTCGACCGTATTTGGTAGCTCATATCACTGCCAAATAAAATATTACACATCCCTTCTGACATTCTTTGATGGAAAACAGATAATCTCAGAAAAGATGATAGAAAAGGGATATCCTAGAAAAATCGATAACCTCAGGTTATCAATAGTTTTTGACAAAGGTTAGGTCATATGTCATTTTTGGAGTCAGGCTTATCTTTTTCGTCTCGTTCGTTAGTCTCGTTCAATTTCTGCTATATTCTTCGGAGGATAGAAGTAAGAAGTCTCCGTTTCCTTGATGACTGCGTCACTGCGAAATTATTCCCGTGTGCGGTGCATCACCCGTTTGGGGTCTCTAAATCTACTCCTCTTTTCGTTTCAAGCAAGTTTCTTGCTTGAAACGTTTCGTTTCTTTCTAAACATCCTTCCGCGGACCAACTTCCCATCAGTTACTATTTGAAAGTGTAATCTCCACTCTGGGACTTCTCTTATTTGCCTTGCATCTATAACATATGTTTTCATGTATCGAACGCAGTTAAGGACATCTTACAAGTGTGAAAACCGATTTTGAAAAATCGGTAAACAATTATCATAGAAATTAATAAACAGTTGCACACGCAGTTTGTACCTATTGTTCTGAGGCATTAAACCTTTTGTTTCGGAATTTCTGAATTTCAATCAAGGACAACGTTGCATAGTCATTTTACAGAAATCGCTGAATGAAATCAAGAAACATCAGCATGAGAAACCTTGGGAGAATAAAATTCGAAGCTGAAAATGAGCTGCATAGGAGAGGAAGGGCGGGGGAACAGCAGCTGACAAATGAGTCCAAGTTTCTGAAATTGGTTTATTTGTTGTTGTTTAAAGGGGTATTTGCTTAAATAATCCCCAAACAACGATGCAAACGCAGCAGTAAGGAATGAATATTGTCATCATCAATGGCTCGATAGCCCAACCTGCACATTGATCTCACATTGACATAAAAGAGTGCAGGACACAACAATTTTTACTCACATAGATCCAGTCATGTTTTCCATTTAATTGATTGATCTAAAAAGGATAATGCACAAAAACCGATGGAATACGTTTAAAAATCCTCACAGTTGTAATGCCGCATTAGTAGGTCAATTATCCTGTCGTTGAATTTCACAGAGTTTTTCACCCTCAGAATGAACTTTTCCTCACTTATCAAAAGTTTCATTGATTCACCGGTGCGTTCAACTCAAAAACACGTATTTGTTCTGGAATTCATTGAAAAAAGTATCTTCTCCTGAGACACTTTTATATAATTAGGAGTCTTATTTCATTTCCTTTTCAAAACATTCACTCAAAATACAATCGTCCTTTTAACTGAATTATCTCCTACGTGTACACAGGAGAAAATCATTTGTAATTTCACGTCAGTATATGAAATCCTATTACAGATTCTTGTGGTCCTTTCATTATATGATATAACATTGTTATGCTTCCATAAGGGAGATTTCCCTTTGAAATGTGTTTAGTTCATTTAATTTATTACCTGTTCTGTACATCTAAACCTAAAACGTGCTCGCCCTAAGTGGGGAGATGTTTATGGCGAAAATTTCATTTCGAAGTGCAACAATGCAAGTAACTAAAGTAATAAATATTTATAAATACCGTTTGGCAAGGTCCTTCTTATTTTTACCGCAGAAGAATGGCTTCTTTCCTTGATGAAATTGAGTAAATCTATGTGGCGCTGAAAGATCGTGTTACGGTGAATAACTTAACTACCAGAATAGTTTGTGATATATACATAGTAAATATATCCCTTTTACAAATAGAACAATTGAGGTTTTAATTTCCATTTATTTAACATTTTAAATTAAACTGAACCCGTATTTTCTTCGTTATAATGCATATCTTGCAATCATAACAAAAGAAAAGAAAGACGAACAACAAACTTCTCTGTATTCCTTGATACAGCATGTAATGATGTTCTTCTTGTGCCACGCAAAATATATTCCCTGTAAATTGAATTGTTTCAAGAAACAAGTACAACTACGTTTCCATTTGTAGGAATGAAGCAAACACTGTTCAAGGATTTTATTTTTGGATTTTTGCGGTTGGTTTTACCTTCTGCTGTAATTGGATTTATGACGGTAATGAAAGAATTCTTCGGAGATTATAATCCTTAATAGTGCTGAAAACGTTGTTGTGTAATTAGTTTATTTTACTAATGAATATATTGGGTTAACCACGGGCTGTGGAATAGAAAGTAGTGTCAATCCATTTTGTGTAGATATGTATTTTTAAGGTTAAAGTAGTTAACGCGACTGTAAAAGTTACATTGTTGTTTATCACTTTTATAATCATTATTTATCGCAACACTATGTAGCATTCTTACTTGCAAGTATGGACGTGTTCGTTTTTGTGGCGTCATATTTTGAGATACTTTTTTCAAGTGATGTTTGCATGTACACCAAACATAGTGTGAGCAAAATGATGCCCAACGAAGAAATCCTGACAGTAACAAAAGTATATGTCGGACAAAAGGAGATGGAATTTAGGAGTCATCGATTTGTACAATTAATCAATGTGTCCTGCTCTTGAAATGAGTTTCCTAGGGTAAATCTCCTGAAATGTCTATCGACATTTTAGTCAAGTAGGTGTGACAACATATTGAAATTCTTATACTTCAATTGGAAGAACATCAAGTTCTCCCACAACTTCTTATCATAACTCGCAATTTTATTATAGCTCCATTTGAATTCCTAAAAAATTTGGTCCAATGACTTTCCTAGTTGTAACGGCCAAAGGCCCAAACAACGACCCCTATGAGAAAGCAATTAGCGCTTAAAATTATGAAGATGAGTTCCAGCCTCACATAGACATTATAAATTTGAAGTTTGGTATCGCTCGGTTTCAATTGAATTTAGCTGGCTTTTGTATTTTCAGATACAAACCAGCAAAGCATGACCGCTTGAAACTTAGTACCCGAGAAATCATTGCATTTCGCATAACATGGATCGCATCTGGTCCTTTGAGTAGCTCTCGCAGTGATCAGATTGAATTCCTATCGAGGACATCCTGCTTGCTCGCTCATGTCGCAAAGTTGAAGACATTTGAAACATCACACGGAACCAGAAAAACTATTGGTCAGTTTTTCCTTGGTGGAAGAGGGAATTTTACCATTTTCAACTATAACCTTATCATCCTTTCTACTCGGATGAGTCAGAAATCATGATTCAAGAATCCTGCCGATCGCTCGTATAGTCTCGATTCGGCGGGTGACTAGGTGAAATTTCCTTCATAAATTGTTAGTTACCTTTGGGTAGAATATATGCCATTCTGTAGCTTGCTCCGCTTGATTACCATGAACAACTTCTTGTCAGCAGCTCTTTGAACAGCAGAGACCTCAGCCGCATTGAGTTCTCACGCTCTCGGACACAACTTACGTCAAAAATAAACTCGGAATAACACACGGGATCAATTAGTTGATCCTATGTGTTGAACCAGTGTTCGTCATCACCACAG
This sequence comes from Stratiomys singularior, assembly GCA_954870665.1. Taxonomy (NCBI): domain Eukaryota; kingdom Metazoa; phylum Arthropoda; class Insecta; order Diptera; family Stratiomyidae; genus Stratiomys; species Stratiomys singularior. The sequence continues at coordinate 26,291,053 of OX940881.1, read as the reverse complement.
TCAGCCTTGCGGTCATCTGAATTATTAGTGATCTCCTAATGTTTTCTCGAGACATTCCCAACTCGAGGACTCTTTCCGTGTTGTCCTCAGTAACTACTCTACACAGCATGATTTCTCCTGAAGCTTCTTATTATTGTTGTTATGACAATAGTTACTATTATTATTGTTGTTGTCACATTTTCAAAAATACCAACTTTAAAAAAATTAGTTTTCTTGTGTTGGTTCACTCATTGCTGAAGAGATTTCATATTCGCAATTATTTAAAATTCTCATAAACATCCGACGTTCGTGGTTTGGTGCCATTTTGGAAAAAAATTAAAATTGAAAATATATATTGAATAAGACTGATTAAAAACAAAATAAACGCAGATTTTACTATTTTTGTCGGTTTAATTTGGTTGACTAATTAAAGACGACACCGATTGAATCAAGTAACCTAGAGAATTATCATAAAGGCTACTATTTCATCCACTGTTAATTTTTACCAGATATAGATCCTTTGTGACTTTTTTCGAAATTCGAAACAAGAACAAATCGCGGAAACGACTTGAAAATCATCTACGCTTATCGCTTTACATGCCAGCTGATGACAAGATGGATGATGTCAATGAATGTCGTAGCGACTGAGTTTGAAAATTTGTCGATCCCTTACTTGTAAATGACGTCCTGATCTTCCCTGAAAATTTCAATCCCAAAGCTAAGCACATAGTTAGATCGTAAAATGAAGATCAGTGATTTAATCTGGAATTTTGAGGCAAGACATCTTGTCGGATAATGCCTGAGATCGGCCATAGCAAGTTGAATCCATCGGAAAATTGAACGGCAAAAGACAAGAGGACGAAATCAAACAATCATTTAGTGAATGGCAGAATGTTCGAATTTATAATTTAGTGAATGTGCAGATTATTCTTGGCAAATGCCAAAGTCAAAAACTGTAAGATGCACTGAAGGACGAAAACCGGATGGAAAGATCAACAATCTTAGCGACCATTTTGAAAGACTGTGCGATTCCTTAGAGTAAAAAAAAGTCCTGATCATTCCTGTTAGTTTCAATGGTGGTAGGAAAATAAAGAAGATTGATGCTAAGCATCTGAAAGGATTTTTGGGCAAAATGATGGGATGTAATATCTTGGAGCCACATGAAAATTGAACTCAGCTTTCATGCTTTTTGCTGCAATGGCTTTCCTATGTATAATACTGAGCGTCAAGTTTACAGAAGTGATTCTAACCAGAAAGTTTACATTAGGAATATTGGATTTTTACAGGCCTTCTATCTCTGGCATTGCGCGATCTCCATCTTAACCTATGTGAAAAATGTTTTACTATTTTTTCATAATTTCATTTCGTCATTTTGTTATTTGCTTGGCTTGGTAAATACATGATCCTGACTTCAATCATATCCTATCGGGAAAATTGATACATATCAATTAACATAGAAACTTCAGCAATCTTGTCATGTCCGGTGATCTGGTGAGAGGCTTGCAGTGCTTTTTAATAAATGATTTAAATATTGGTCGTCTTCTGTATGTTTTCCTTTTTTCTACAGTTTCTTCTGCACTCTTTGCTGAGTGGCATTTTAGTTTTTTTCAAAGCTACCCATTTTAAAGATGTTTATAAGAAATACTTTACACCTGGAATTGAAATAAATTTTGTCTAGGTTTGAAAAATACGAATGCAAGAGACAACAATTGAACAAAAAATTGCAGAAAAGGAAGGCTGCAGTCCGTTGTTTGCTTTACACTATTCTATTGTATAGATTGTATTCTATGAATATGATTTTCTCCATGTTTAAATAAAAAATATCCCAAGTTATGCTACAATTGATTCACAGTCTATATCCAAAAAAAAAATTATTGTAAATAAGTTCCTCCGATTCACACCGTGTGTGTTCAATTTTATCCCCTAAATTTCGTTCAATTAAATCGTTCGAATTTTTTTTTCTTTAAATCTATAAATACAAGTGGTCCAATAGTGGTAACTAACTCCCTTTCATCTACTTTGTGTTTGCAATCTTAAAATATGAAAGCAACAATGGTTCAACTCTTCATATTAGCACATGTAATTCATGCTTTCATATCCAAAGTGTGATTAACCAGTTTACAGCCAATTATGCCTAAATTTATGATGCTTCGTGAAACATGTTACTTTTTTAAATTGAGATGAATTCCGAATGTATATTATAACATACTTTCTTTGTTACTTATTCAGTGCTAATAACACTTGACCTATAACGATTTCAGATTCGAAACGTCGAAACGATTCTCTTTTAGTGAATAGTTTCAGAAAAACTGGGTCAAAAAATGTTCAAAATGTTGGCGGTAACAAAATATAAAAGAAATACTTTTAATGTTTTTTTATATAAAATGGATTTAGTATGGAAAACCACAGAATAATGTTTAGATAGAAGTTTTTGTCATGTTTATTGATTTATATACATTTGAACGAATTATATTACGAAGAATGAACGACTCTCGGTTTTGTATTACAGATATCACTTATGGGTAAAAAGCGAGTCCTAGCTTCAGCGAGCATAAACATGAGAAAATACGCGAGTATAGAACCCACACAACAAAGTTTCACATTGACACTAAAACCCATTTCAAGAAAAATCAAATCGGCCGACTTAGAATTAACAATAAGTTGTGTTTTCTTGCGAGAAGGAAAAGCAACGTAAGTGTCAAGATAAACATTCTTCCCGTTTGCAAACTTTCTAACTCATTTGTTATATTTCCAGAGATGAAGACATGCAAAGTGTAGTTTCACTGATGTCAGTCAATAACAATTGTGATGTAGCACCTTTAGATGATCTGGAAGATATTCCCGATTTAGAAAGTTGTGGAGACATTTCAGAACATGTTTTCGACTTTACCCAGCAACTGGAAATGTTAACATCGAGCTTAAATGATAGTGCGGATCTGGCAACGCCAATGAGTGGTATGAAATCTTCATCATTTGTTAGCAACAAACCAAACGTCTATTAACAATTGCCAATCATTTCAGTTCCTTCTCTATCGGAAGATCCAACTCCATTGGCCGAAAACAACTATCTCTATTTCGCAATCGAGCAAGATAGTCAGCAAAAAGATCTACCTCAGACAACTCCAACCGTAGAATCAGTGAGTATGCGTGAAGTTCCTAAACCGCCGCCAGCCGATGTTCTTTCAAACACAACCACTTCATCAACGAATTCACTGGAAGAGCTAGACGACAAATATAATTTAACTTCGCCTAATGAGGATATAAGGACAGTCCCGAAAATTGTTGATGTAATACCGAAATCGAAAGTAACCATCGAGCCACAGCGGCCTGATGTTAAAGAAGCCAAATTTAATCAGACTGTAAATATTGAAACAACGAAGGTAGAAGAGGAGGTGAAAGGCAATACAGCACCATCTACAGAGCCACCCCAACAAGTTGAAATAATAACTACACCTCCTCCGGCACCTCCAGAAATCGAGAAAAATAAAGAGCGAGTGCGGCCGGAATTGTTGCCACTAAATCTAAAGAAAAACTACGATATCGATAATAAGAAACCGAAACCGATAGAAAAAATTAATTTGAAAGAGCGTACACCGGGGCAAGATCTTTTGGAGTGGTGCAAGGAAGTGACACGGGACTATCCTAATATAAAAGTTACTAATTTGACGACAAGTTGGCGTAATGGAATGGCATTCTGTGCTATCATTCATCATTTTGAGCCTAGTTTAATGTATGCACTGATTAAATCATGTTGCTAACATGAAAACATAACTATTTTTTATAATTTCCAGTGATATGACGAAGCTTTCACAACATGACGTAGTTGGAAACTGTCGAATGGCTTTTGATGCCGCCGAGTCATTGGGAATACCGAGAGTGATTGAGCCCCGCGATATGAATCTATTGGCTGTTCCGGACAAGCTCGCAGTTATGACTTATTTACATCAGCTTCGTGCACATTTCACAGGCAAACAATTGCAAATCGAACAGATTGGTGAGTATGCTTGCGTTAATTTGTAAAAATTTTAATGAGTTTGAAATCAAGGATGGTGTAGAAGTCAGCGTTGCACCTCCTTTTCATCGCATTGCATAGCCGCAATGTAATGTTTATTTATTGTCCTGAAAACGTGGCTGTAGAGAAAACTCTGTGCTGTAGCACCATTAAATGATCTAGAAGATATTCTTGATTAAGAGAATTCTAGAGACATTGTAGAACATGTTTTTAACTTTACATAGCAACTAGAAATATTATCGTCGAGCTTGAACGATTGGAAAGGGAAACAAAATGAAATATTAAAGAATAAGTGGCAGGATTTTAAGAGTCGTAAATGCTTTATAGAAAATATTAGTGTTTAGATGCCCACAAGTTACTTTTATATTGATGTGGAATATCGAATTCAAAGCACTTTTCTCTCTTAAGATCCTTAAAAATCAAAAATTACTGCAAATCTTCTCAGCCAAGTGTTTATTATTTAGTTTTCGGGTACGAGAATAACTCATATATTTAGATAGATAACACTGTAACCGCGACATAAGTCCCTGCAGACTTCCATTGGATCTTTTGTTAACAAACAATCACTCGCAAGAGCATATCATTGGATTCTTTTATATTGTCGTGATTCTGTGTAATTGTCGGCGAATAATTCATCACTTTTCAAAATTTAATAAAACGAAAACTATACGGTTGTATTTGGTTTATGCAAATTTTTTTCTGGTATTTATTTATAGTCGCAATGAGATTATCTACAAATACGTACCAGATGATCACCGATGGTTGGTAGAGCTAAGGTATTTAAGGTTGGCTTGGAGTCTAAATAGGACTATCTCATGACTTCGTATCTTACTAGTGTTCTGAAGTCTAAGTCCGTGCCTGGATTAGGCCTAATCTAGAATCTGACGCTCTCAGGTACGCTGCCAGTCTTTTGCCCACTGGCTGTAACCAAATAAGCAAGCGAATTGATTCAGGTGGATGTATGACTGGGCCAACCAACTCCTTCAAATATATCTTCAGGGTTGAAGTTGGCGGAACGAGTCGCATTGGTATTTCATAGAATAATATCCAGTGGGCTCTGCCGCTATGTTTCGAACTATGACTTTCGAACATTACATTTTACTAAGCTTCTAAGGACATCGAGAGGATCCACTTCCGTCGGATTCACTGAAATCGTAACTTAAACTCGGCATTAGAGTGTAAGTTTTTTCACCCTGATCTGCTGCCACTGCGGGGTTATAGGTGTTCACTTCAGTGAAACTGTAACTTACTACACAGTATACACTATACTACATTCAGTTACAATGTAGTATCATCAGTGCATCAAGGGCTTTGCTTACTATTTGTGTTCGAGCAGATTGGTATCGCCGCCAAAGTAATAGAAGCATGTCAAAGTATATGCGTTGTTGAGGGTGCATGTGTCATAAATGAGGACACCTAAGCTGAGCTTAGTTTGAAAACGGGTTAGCTGTCATTAACTAAATGTTCGACGCGAGTCGAAATTAGTGCGAGATCACCTTCCGGTTTTATAGCGAAACTATTCTTTATTATGAGATTTTTATTCTAAGGCTTCGCAAAGGATCCGTAGCGCTTCTGTGTTCCAAATTCAGTCTTTAACCATGTAGAATCAGTATATTGGAGGCATGTAAATGCTTGAAATTTATAATCTACGAAAGATTTACTTCGCGTTTATACGTTTATACAAAGTAAATTTTTTTTCCTAAATTTGTTTAGTCTTTTTAGAACTGTTGAGAAATTCGAAATTTATCAAAACATCCCTTATGTTTCGTTTTACAGGTGAAACATCTGATGAGACTAGTTATGTCATTGGTAATTACAAATCGGATTTCTCCGAGAACATCTTGAACTTGAATCATCTGAAAGCGCAATTACAAACACTTGACGAAATTGGACATAATGGTGGCAATCTTTCACCAACACAAAAGAAAGACGTGAAAAATTTGATTTTGGCCAATTCGAAGAACCTATTAGTGAAAGTTCTTTCACCGGCAAAAGACAAACATACGATTAATAATTTTACGCAACAACAACAACAACAGCAGCATCAACAAATAAAACCATCAACAAATATACCAAATGCACAACAAAACACAACGAATCATTCATCAGCAACATCAACAACTACTACAACGACAAATACAGTTAGTAATGGTACAACCGATACCAAAGAAAGGCCTGTTCTAATGACACGACGAGAGCTTACTGATCCTTTTGGTAGCGACGAAGAAGAGGATAGTAACAAACGTGATAGTCAAAATTTAATAACAAATAATGATGCCAATAATGGTGATAAAGTTGCCACACCTAATTTGGATGCAGCAACAGCAAATGTAAGTATGGTCATGATGATTGAGTGGATTTCTGCTTTCTCTCTCTCCTAGTGATGCACAAAGTGCATACTATCACGGTTTTCAATTTGTATTTGTCAAAGTGGGATTTGTAAGTTTTCTTATTTGAATTTCTCGTATGGAGTTCAAGATTTAAGTCAATTGTTTGCGCTTCATTACTTGTTTTTAGATACACTTGAACAACTTTCGTTCGTTGCACGCGTTCTATTTTAGATAGATAGTTTATACAGCTTTATTCAATTTACTTTGCTGGTTTACATTTTGTAAGATTCTATTAAATTATACAGAATTATACAGAATAGTTTCCTTAAATTATTTTTCAAACTCGATTTGGTCCAGTTGTATCATATCGATATTCGACAATATCCTTAAGGTAAAAACGAGAGGAAAAAATCTTTCATGCACAGCCAAGCCTTGCAATGATTTCCGTTGAAGTATTTAAATTCATCATTGACTAAGAAATGTGTGAAATTTCAAACCAATTTTTGTTCGGTTTTACGCACGAAGTTCGAGGCTGCCACACACTCGAGTGATTGACTCCACTAAATAGATCCTCCTTGAGGCGCTTTCAAGCTCTGGATCTCTCCTCTAGGGGTAGGGGAGCAATAGGTACCCCTCAACGCCGACACTTTCAATTGCTGTGAGTCCATTTTGTCTTCAAATTAAAAATTACGAGATAATTTGCAACTCGTTTCCGTTTGTCAACCGATCCAAGCATCAATGCAATAATTAGACTATCCAAGATGAAGTCTCCTGTTTCTTTCTAGAGTTCCTGTCGCAATTTGGTCTATCTCTTGCATTTTAAATGTATGGCAAGCTTCCTTTCCATGGCAATTTGATTTGGAAATCTTTTGACTGAAAACCCCCATGCCTGCTCAAAAGCTGTGTCAGATAGGTCTAAGCCTCGTCATGCCCTCGATTCAGTCACGGTCTCAGATTCAGAACTAGCCGCGCGATCTACATACGCTTCGTGCATTTCACAAAAACTGCTGCAAATTGTTGCATAAGCGCTGTCACTCGGAGGCAATTGTCTTCCTCGAATTCTCGCGTCGACGCAAGTAGACGGCGAGGTAATATAACGCCTGCAATGGCTCTCACAATCGTATCAGAGACTGAACGTCTTTCTTCAAGTTCTCTCAGAAAATTTCGTATAATTATGACCACTTCTTCGATACTCACAAAGTCGTCGAAGTAACATTGAAATCCTAAGGGAAATAACAAAAGAAAATTCGGAATTAGCAAATATAGTTTCGGGTAATGCCTTCAAAAAGTGGCGCTTCAACCCAAGATCAATAAAACATGGTTTCATAGCTGTGATCTTCTCAGTTGTCACAGTTACGACATCATCAGATTTATGAGGAACCGACATTTCACAAATCGAAGTATAAAAAGTTCACCTTTTCATACTATTCCAACTACTACAACTATTCCATCTCATAAGTGGAAATCATATGATAACCGAAATAACGTCAACAATTATACTTTATTTTGCATCATGTATGGTTGAAAACAGGGGGAATAATCATGTTTTCAAAAAATTCCTATCGTTAATGATATGAAGTTTTGTGAAAACACAATAAAACTGGACTTTGGAGGCTTCCTGGCGATAAATTTTTTTTTTATTCTTGGAACATTCCGTCGTTTCCCGTCAATTCCTTTGATTCGTCCACAGACGCGTTTTAACGGTGATACAGTCAATACAGTCAGAAAAAAAAGTGTTCCATCTTTATTCATGACAATATTGTGCCCGTCATTGACTTTGTTCCGTGTGAAGCGTTACCCGTTTGGAGGGCAAATTTCTGTCTATATAGAGATATTTGTTCGTGCAGCTAGGCCACCTTTTTTTCACTGTTTCTTATGGAATTTTTTCCAAACTATCCAATTTCCAACCATATATTCAAAATCTTTCTCGAAATCTCGGATGAATAATTAGTTGTTTACTGAATTGCATTGATTATTGCTCACTTCCATTGGCCGACGACAAAGTACCGGAAGAACGCCGAATCATCTTGTCGCAACGAACGTCATTGTAATTTATTTTGACGTTCGATTACCAAAGTGAATCATAATATTATTCAGACACCTAAGTCTATGCACACTAAAAGGTTTTGACGAAAGAAATTATACGTGACTTTTCAAGACATGATCAAACATCGCTGAATGACCAAGATCGATTACGTTTTTGTGTTCAACCACAACTTGAAAAAAGTGGCAGTAACGACTTGTATTCTAACAAACGAAATAGTCATTAAGGAGTGTGTATTTTGAGTGAAACCATTGAATTCACAATTACAATTAAAAATTTCCCTCATACGAAGCTGATCGTGAATTCAACCTGAGTAGGTATTTGGAGCAAATGTAGATAATTTTCAACAAAGTAGGTTTGATCGTTTAAACTTCCGTTGAAGTGAATGCTATAAATTTATTTTCGGCTTTGCTTTTTACAAATTTCAAACGTTTTGTTTTCGTGTGATTTATTTTTTAGAAGTTACTACTTAGACATAAAGAAATGAGTGAAAAAGCCAGAGCCATGATGGAAAAGTTTAAAACTAGTTCTATGGAGAACGGAAAAGGTGGCAATGATGTAAGTAGATTGCTTTGCATGAATTAGTTAATAAATAGTCGATTGCCTTATTAGAGAACTTGCTATGCTCGTAGTAATATTCATTCGTCTTCAAATACAAAACAAACAAACAAAAACAAAATGAATCTTCAAGTGAAGAGTCGATTAGTACGGAAAAATGGGTTTTACTATAATTACATTTCCAGGATGAAAGACAACAACGCTTGCGTGAACATGCTCGGCGACTAATCGCCGAAACACGATTGAAGTCCCTTGGTCAGGACACTCCTATGACACCTCTCAAACCGTTCCCGCAAAAGATTCCACTATCACCGGATCGAACAATTTCACCCATCAACATTGATGGTGGGGAATTTCTGTTCAATGAAAGCAAAGGAATCGGTGTTGGATCGCCGACAAAACCTTTGCTGACATCGCCCGCTAAAAATCGCGACCGCATTACCCCGCCACGTGATTTGTTGAGTAATAAAATAATAAATGATCATAATCGGAGGTTTGAACGGAATGGTAATAGTCCGTTACAGTCATTTAACTCCGTACTAGAGAGGATATCTCCGAAGAATGAGAAGAAGGTAAGTAGGATTGATATTCGCTTATTGAAATCTACTCAAAGGCAAGTAAATATTTGCTTTGTACTTTCCTTTTGCTAGAAACATAATTGGTAACGTAAGCTTTATTCCGCTTCTGCCTTCTACGTGTATCGAGCATACATTAGCACTGAATTTATCGCACCAAGGCTAACCAAAATTCATACTTAGAGCATCGTTTTAATACGTCGCTAGTCTAAGCCTTTTCTGATAAATCTGCATATTATGTCTGTTTCAGAGTGGTGATCAAATGTCGTACATCGAAAGCGAACTAGAAGCCCTGGAACGTGAACAGGAAGCCATCGATCTTAAAGCCAGCACTCTGGAGAAGAAACTGCGAGCTGTGATGGGTGGAAACGCAAGTAATTCATACGGTTTCAATTTTCTTAGATTTTTACGTCCTGGTGGTGGTTGTGTTAGGTTAAATTTACGTGAATATGACGATACAAGTAATGAAGGTGACAATAATAGCAGCGATTCAAGCGACGATAGTGATGACTGTGATCGTAAACGCGATAATGTTAGTAGTCGTAGAAATCGTTGCGAAGATCGCGATCACATTCACGTGCGGAGACTATCGAAGAGTCGAGAGCGACGTGGTCAGTAGATTTGTTTCTGAAGCCCAGTTAACAAAAAGCGTTACATTTAGAATATTGTTGCTGCTGCTGCTGATTCGCCGCTAATGCTAATTAATATATTATAAAACACTCTAATTACTGCAAGCTACGAGCAGGAAAGGCTTATGCTTCGCTGTTTCTGAACATGATTCTAAAATATTTCTGAATTGTTTAACAGACGCACAATTTTGAAGGAAGAATTATTCAAAATTTTTGGTTGTAAAAGCATCGGAATACCACAATGCAACTAATACAAATGTTAAAGAATTGAATTTTTACTAATCATATTAAGATTATGAGCTGCTTTAAACTAGAAATATGTTTTAAAAATTTGCAATGGACATTTTTTGCACAGTTAACTCCTTTAAAGCTCTTGAAAAGTTTTAAAATTTTCTTGTTCAATATCGTGTAATATAGTAGTAAACTAGTAAATAACCTTTTGCAAATTAAATTCATTGCTAATTTCTAATATAATTATTTTATTTCTCACTGGAATTCTATAGAATCAGAAGAAACAGAAGAACAACTGTTATCGCAATGGTTCACTCTAGTCAATAAAAAGAATGCATTGCTGAGGCGACAAATGCAACTGAATATATTGTGAGTACATTTGTTATTAACTATTTGAATTGCACGACGTTAATGCTTCATTTCGATTTCGTAGAGAACAAGAAAATGATCTGGAAAGAAGATACGCGTTGCTAAATCAAGAATTGAGAGCCGCACTGTCTGTTGAAGATTGGAGAAAATCGGAAGCACAAAGAGAACGTGAAGCATTACTTCTGGCGGAACTAGTATCAATTGTGAATAAAAGGGACGAACTTGTCCAGCATTTACATAGTCAAGAGAAGGCGTAAGTATTTACTTTTTAATTTAAAGTCGCTTCCTAAATCTTATTCAGTCTTAAGTTCACGCCATCTGAAAAAGATATGCTATCCTTACTCTCCTTTGCTATGATGCTGTCCATTACCAAATCCTTAGTGTAAAAAACTATCTCGCCCCTCTCCCGTTTCTCCCTTCTAACGTTGTTGACGATATCGTTCGTTAAAAATCGCTGAAATTTTCTTAAAAGTGAATAGTTCTGCCAAATATAAAACAGATGTAGCGAGTTTCCTTTTGTTTGAGAGATTTTTATTAGATGCTAATCAGTTCAGCTAAGTCTAAGATTCCTACTGTTGTTTTGCCGCTATGCAAAAATTAGTTTTCCAGCGTTTTAATTTAATTTTATCGGTTAAAAACAGTCTACGCGTAAAGTGATTTCATTCGCTTCAAAAAAGTACGACCTAATACAACTGTAGCAACCAAGATTGTGTCCCATGCGAACACTGATTTCGACACCTTCCTTTCGTATTGCGAATATCGTTCCTATATTTTTACCTAATCTGAGTGAGGAGTGATTTTGATCTGTGTGAAGAGATGCCACTGTTTTGTTTGATGTCTCAGGTCTTGGAACTTCAATAACTCAAAGACCACTTGTGCCGTTTGTTTGTATGAATATCGTAACGTTTATAGCCGCGATATCACGATCCGTGCGCTTGATTTTTGCTGTTAACTTTAGCGACGGCTGCTTTCAGATTCATAAGCCATTGACAGCAGCTTTCAAACAAATAGCTCAATGTTAGTATCATTCAGAGGAATGTCGTTATATGCTGTTATTTACTGTGAAGGTATTCGAAAAGATCGTTTCCCATAATCGTTGCAACTTGGATATTAGACTATCCTCGATTTTACCAAACAACGTTAGGGCGTCGGTCGTGTGGTCTCGATAAGGGCTCTACCTGTTTTTGTAATACGGGACTAACTTTTCGTTTTCTTTTTTGCAGTGCCTTGTTGAATGTCAGTGGGCTTATCCGTTTAGAATGGTCTTTGCCCTTCGCCTCAACGATGGCTTCCTCATGTTTCTCTGAGTTGGTTTTCGCTTTTCCTGGATGCAGGGTTCGTGGAGGCCTCTTCTTCTCATGCTTCTCTTTGCGCTTTAAGTTTTTTTGCTCCTTTCTTTTTAGCTTCCTGGCAGATGGCCCCGTCTACGTGATTCTTTACTATTAGCGGAAAGCCGCTATTGCGCTTTCCATTTGCAGTCGATGTTATTCAATTGCATGTCTTGATTTCGAAGCGTCTATTTTTGGCTACATTACACTTCGCAGCTAGTACTTGATGAATTATCTCTGTATATTTCTCTCCCTCCTTTGTCGGGTACTGAGGCTACATATTTATTTCTTCTTTCATATTTTACTTTCATTACCAATAAGCTTCACTGCTACTTCTTTGCCCATCTACTTTCTCACTCCCGTAGATTACATCGAAATGGTTTGTTGCAGGGTAAACTTGTGACTTAACTAGAAAAACAATGTTTTTTTTATATTCCTTTGTGAAAATGCTCTTCTCTTACCGAAATGTTTTTCGATGGCGTACCTTCCTGCGTGTACAGTGCCGGCAAAAAAATGTGACACCCAACGTGTTTAAATCAATCGTTAAGTGATAAAACGATTTCGGGAGGCTGTGCTTGTTTTTGGTATTATTGTATGGGATTACATTATCTTAGTAATTAACTGGTGGTATCCCGTTTATCATTTTGAGTAATCGATGAAAATTAAATTCTAGGTAGGTAAAAGAGGTCTTACCTCTTTATAGAGGGTGTTTCTATTTTTAAATGTATAGGACTTTAAAATGAAATAAAATACGGATGAATGGTTTTGATTGTCAGGAGATTGGTTTTATTGGGAAGATAATTCTTTTCCTTTTTTGTTTGAAAATGGTTCCGGGCATGTGAGCGCTACTACTGATTCCATGGAAGTTCAAACGAAAGGTCACATTTTCGACTATGCTTATCAATGATTGGGGCCGTATCTCGGCAATAACGCTGCCAATGTTGACGTCCAAATGGTCAAACGGGCTTGTCGGCGTAGATGAGTGATTTAGCGTATCCCCACGAAAATAGTCTAGAGTTATTAACTCACAACATCTTAGAGGCCAGCTAACAGGTCCAAAACGAGAAATTATGCACTCACCAAATGCTTCATTAAATCCTCGCGTCATCCTTTGAAACCAGAAGTCCCTGCATTACGGCGAGTCAATTTCGGAATGAGAAAGTTGCTGACCATGGCTCTATAGCCATCAAGATTGGTCGCCAAAGTGATTGACCATGGCTCTATAGCGGCCGGAACGAGAAAGTCATTGACCATGGCTCTAAAGCGGTCAAGATTGACCGTAATTGTATTCCCAGCAACAATTTTGAAGGTATATAGACCGATGATTCCACGACCGAAAAAGCACGACAACCATTAACTTTCTTGACATGTAACGGTGTTTGGATAAGCGACTGTGGTTGCTCATCTCTCCGAAAGCGGCGGTTTTATTTATTGACGAAGCCGTGTAAATCGAAATGAGCCTCATCGCGCTCCAACATTTTTTTATGAAATTGCGAACCTACAGCAAATTTTTTTCACCAAATTTACGTCGTTCGGCTAAAATTTCTGTCTGAGTTGGATTTTGTAAGCCCGCAATCCAAGACCCTTCCATTAGAGGATGGGCACAACTTTAACTGTTATAATTTCGAATGGACTCACAATGGAGCACAATATCGAATGAACTCACTTGGATCTTCATCGACACTACACTCCACAGTTGCTATGGTTTCATTACGCACTGTACGACGTCTGGATGGATGCGAATTATCAGTGAGAGTAAACGTTTGTTTACGCAACAATTCCTGGGTAATCGAATTTATTGTTCTGATGAACGATTTTGTCGGTCGATTATAATTATTTGTTATGTTATATATTGACGGATCGTTCTCAAAATTCTCGAACAGAACCGGTTTTTCAATCAATTTGCACAATTTGCAGAGGTTGCGCAGGTGTTTGCGCAACCTTTGCATATCAAAATAGTGAACCAAACTAACCATAAAACGCATGACAACTGTCACACCATACGTAGCATTAACCAGTTAAGTGTTTTTGACGACTATATCTGTCATGGAGATGTGGCAAAATTTGGTGTCATGACGACTATATCCGCCCAGCGTATAATTTTGTTGAAATTTCATAATTAAATTGTAATTTAGGCGGAAACTAAATTTTATTCGTAAATTTTAATATGTTTAATATGTTTAGATGTAAAGACGAAACAAGCAAATAAAAATTCATCGGTTGATTATCGCGACATATACTGGTGCGCGCCTTGCCAGAAGGTCGCCACACTTAACTGGTGACAGAGTGTTGCGAACTTAAAGTTCTATACTGTTAAAAAACACCCTTCTCTCATATTTTTGCTCTTGTAGTTTGAAATTCAAGTAATAAAATCCAACATTTCATGATATCTCAGTGTTTTATTGAGATTTCTTTCTTTTTACAATTTCTATCATTCGTCACTTTACCCATTGTGTCAGGTCACTTTACAATATTTCTATCATTTTTGAATCTTCATTTTCGTCTTGAAGTCTTGGACCAAGCAGAGATTATAGCTTTCTATAATTCCTTTATATCCTGGAATCGTTTCTATTGAACTTCAATCAGTTGTACAATTTGGCCCCAACTGTTTTCGGTGATGTTTAGTTCTAGAAACCTTTCTGAGAAATCGAGAATATCGGTTTATTGTCTGTGTGTCTGTTTGCTGCGGTGTGACCCGCAGCATTACTTTTTTAGAAACAAAAGGCTGATCTTTGAAATCTTTGGCTTTGTTAGAAAAATTGGCTGATCCGCGATATAGGGTTTAGACTGCCAAATTATCAAACTTCTCACGCAGCATTTACACATGTCGCAAGCTGTTTATTTTCCCCAGTTAAGGGGTTATACCTATGTGAAGGCTAAAAAACAGGCCTTTTTCAATCGGATGAAAACTGAAAGAGTTTCGTTTCCGACAAATTTCAAAATACACTTTCGAGATAAACGCGTTTAAAGTTTCAAAACCTTATAAAGTTGTGAATTTTCAAAATTTTATTATATACAAATTTTTTTACCTTTACTCTGCTATCCCAGCACAATACAGTTGGCCGTCCAAGACCGTGGATTTCTCCTCCTCTTCCTTTCTTGATGCTAAAGGCCGCGTCTCGCCTCTTTTACAACGTCGGAAATTGAGCGCTCAGAAGCGTTTATTCGCTCGGCGTCTATTTCTAAGCAGAAATTGTAAAAATTAGGTCCTGCAGTCAATCCTAATGAGTCGTAGATGGGAAGAAGGCCCGACAGTCCATCATTAAATAAGATAACTGCGATATCCGTCGCAATATCGAGCACCGCCTTGCCGCTCGACACATGTTTCGGCGCGATGCACCACACGACTGCATTGAACGATTTACTATAGTACTTTAACATCAAATGTAGCTTGTAGTCGATCGAGTAAACAGAAGCTCTGCTAGCGTCGTTTACGAACGAACGTGCCCTATACAGTGTATATTAATTACTATATAGTATAAAGCGAGCAAATTTTACGTTTTTCGAGCATTGGAGTTGCTTCAGAAAATTGATTCTCAAACATTTTCTGAAGTATATTAGAATTTGGACTTTTTTGATTTCAATTCTAGGGATGTGTTAGCATACTTTTAGCCAATAAGAAAAATGTAAAAAAAATTCACATAGGTATAACTTAATTAGATTGAGTTTGCGATCGTCCGTTGTGTCTTGTACCAACCCAAATCGTTATACTTCCGCCTCCCTGCTGTCTCTTGTTTAGATCGCGTGTACCTTCCCTTAGCTCGTAGGAATAATAGCTAAAATGGTTGAGGCCGTTGATATTAACCCTTTAAGTGCATACTTCTTAGTAATCACGTAAAGTGCACACTTGGGTGTCCGACACCCTGACGTGTTCTATGCAGATTTTTTCTGCCGCTATGGAATATTTTATTACAAAATTATGGGATGTACTTTAAAATATCTCCTTCAAAGTTATTTAAATTTTATATTCATTCAATTTATTATCCATTGAAAGAAAAAAAGATGAAAAATGTCTTTTTTAACTTAAAATTTCATAACTAACATAATTTTCAATATTTTTAACCTAAAAACTTAGTTTTATATTCTCAAGATTCTAAACTTTGATAAAAAAAAATTGCTGCAATATTTTAGCTTTCAAAAACTATAATTGATTCTCAGATTGAAGTCAATTTTATGGTCAAAAAAGGCAAAATAAATGATCACGTTTTTACAGTGTAAATCAATTTATTTTGTGAAAATACATAGAAATAGTGAGTATTCGTAATTGATATACAAAATAAAAAAGTGGAATATAAAAAAAATCATATTTATACACATCTACCGTCAACGCAAAGACCTGTGCGGTGGTCATTGCACATAGGGCGCATGCAAGAGCCGCAACGAGTTTTAGTTTTTCAGTCGCGCTTCAAGGGGCATAATGAACACCTTGCATCATTATCACCCATCGCAACTGATAGATTTTGATCTTAAACTTTTCTACTAATGCCCAACATTGAAGCTTTCGCGAATTTGATGTCGAGTCTAAAAGTGGCGATTTCATATCTTTCTTCGAAATGCGGTTTGCTCTAAGACTTTCGATCACGCCTTCTATGCAATCTTGTGCTGTAATTCTGTCAGATTTATCTTCGTTTTTTAATTTACACATGAGTAGTACTCTTGCATTAACCATGGCTTGATCTAGAATGGCAGAAAATCTTCTCAATCGCCATCTTATAGTTCGTCTGGCTGTCGTGAATGAATGGCACATTGTACTGCGTCTCAATCGATTTCTCACGCACCATGCGTGCGTGATACTATAATTACGTTTACCAGAAATCAATAATTTTTCAGTAAAAATATTTGCTCCAAAATCACTTTATCGACCACTAAATGCACACTGGGTGTTTGACACCCGGATTTTTCGTATCGTCTACTTTGAGTAGCTGCTGTTCACACACTGACGTTTGATGCACTGTCCCTACCCACGTTCCATGAAGTTAGTGATCTGAACTAATGGTAGCTGGCGATACATACCCGATTTTGTTCGATACTATAGGAGCTCTGCGTGTTTGAAAATGTTGTTGGGTGTCAGGCACCCACAATGCACTTTAAGGATTAAGTTTTTTTTTAACACACCGCCATTTGTTTTCCAGCATCAACAGTGGAGTTCGGTAAAGGCTAGTCCGGCTGATTACTGGTTCTTCTGTAAGGAGCGGTTATTTTTACAATTTGTTGCGCTTGATATGCTTACGTAACATTTCTGATCTAAATTTTGACGCCCGCCCTTATCGCAATATGTTCTGCAGTGTAAAATCAGAACTGACTAACTCTACCACTTTTGGTGGTGTTACAGCTCTTTTGGCCGTTTCTTGCCATAATTTACAGGTCCCCAAATAATGTTGCGGACTGCAAACCAGCTTCGCATCCCTTACCAAGCAATGATTCGTGTAGATTTTCCTTCCTTCTATAATTTTCTTCAAAATTTTCATTTCCATCACAGTTTTTCTCTATCCATTGTTCGGTCACTTTACGAAACTAGTAAAGAATAACCTTAAAATATTGAATATGAATCCTTTCAATACCCTTTTCCTTTTTTTTTCATGGGTTCACATCCGAAGAAGTAGATAGTGAATCCTGATTTGCAGACTCCTGGCTGTCTTATTTTCACCAACCTAGAATTCAACTTCCATTAATCGATTTGTTAAACGCGCAACCCCCATCTATTTTCTCAGATAAATGAAATGCGATACAAAAATCTCAAATACAGGCACAGCTCCTTGAAATCGTTTTATCCCTTTATGATTGGTTGAAAACAGGGGATGTCTTGGCATTTTTATCAGCGCTATATATATTGAAATTCTTTAAAATTCGTATGCAATATACTGTGGAAAATATTAACTACCCTAAAGGATTTGAACCGTTTGTGCGACATGTTTGCTTTTGTTGCATAAAAGCAAAATCGATGGGCATATGTAGGGTTTGTTGGTTTTGCAGATTCCGTTCATTGACCATTACCGAACTCATTTGTAATGACATGTCGAAAGTTTGCATCTATAAAACTAAAATCATTTCTATTCACTTTATGCTATCTTGTAGCTGCTTAAAACGCATTCAAATCTTTCGTAGTAAGATTTTTCGTAATTTCTCAATAATTGTCATGAAATTAATAGATTTTTCAGAAGAATTAAAAGTTGAAGATGCTTCCGTGACGATAATGTTTATTTTATTTCAGTATTGAAGATGACGACGAAATTGAGCGTGAGCTGGAACATGTCGACATCAGTTCAAAGGAGAAATGTACAATTCAATAAATGCTCCATTTTAGCACATACACATATTTTTCTTGCAACTGAAACAGAATGGTCTCACGATAAATTTAATGAGGATGACGAAAGGAAAAATAGAAAACACAAAAAAAATTAAAACTCTTGAAATAAGCTTCACTGAAAAGCACAATGAAAAATTTACCACTTAATTCAAAGCGAACATGAAAGCAACAAAAACAAAAATAATTGTGAATGTATTTTACTCAGAGACAGAAAATTAGTCAAGCCAGTTATATTTGTATCTATTTTAATCAAATCACTCTGTTCGTACTGTCTAATGCGGATTACACAAGTACTCGTTATTTGCCCTGATTAATGTTTCATTTGTAGTGGATCCTATTTGCATTGATTGACATGTAGGATATTAAATTTCAAGTTATATTCAACTTTGTGATCCTATTCAGAAACCAAATAAGCTAAATCTAATCGAACCGACTAGAACTTCATCGTTTTGCGAATTTCGGTGTTAAAGTTTAAAATGTAATTTTGCTCGGCACAAAATTGGCTTGAACAGTTGACCTGAAAATTAGAAGAAGAAGAACAAACAGCCGTGCAAGGTGACTATGATATCAGCCGATAGAGTTAAGGATATCTATAGCTTAGAAAACAATGAAAATGAAACAATACTATCACGTCCGCTAGCTGTTAAGGATAATATTTAAATTTTAACAATAATAAAACGAACAATATAAGTGTTCACCTACTACTATTGTTCTTCACTCTTTCAAGTAATTTTCTCTTTCAACCTAATAATGGTTTTCCAATCGATGTATTCGGAAGAGCTTGCTAACGCGCGAACAAGATGTGATGAATTTTATTAAAAAAGCATTTTTGTTGATTTTGGCGTGTTATTGTATCGTAAAACATAATTTAGCTAGAGTTGATTGATTGAATGTCGTTGTGATGATTGCTAGTAGAATTTTCGAATTTTCAATGAATTGATTGGAAAACTATCGGCTTTAAAATTTTCATTTATCATACATCTCCGATTTATGGATGTAGATAGGTTTGACAAAGCATATTTGTAATATAAATTCGGCTTTGAGATATTTCCAAAATGAATAACATTATAGTCTATAGTTTAGAGCAGACTAGGTGCAATATTTAGAATAGAATACATATGTGTGTGTGGTTGTATTAACATAAAGTTCTTCAATTGATTTTGGAAAATTTCCAAGTTGGTTTCTAATTTTCATTTGATCAAAGCTGGAACTTAGAACATCATTAGGTGAGTCCGGGGCATAGCTCATAATAAATTCAGAGACAAACTGCTATGAACAAATAGATTTGTTGCAAAAATAAACCAAACCAAACGTTGTAATTTTCGCATGCCCAAAGTTTGAATCAATTAATTCAAATTTCCAATGAGTTATCCGAGTTGCTCCAAAAACTGTGCGTCTGAAACCAGCCTGATTTTGAGGTTTACATTATTTATAATCAATGTACATTGTTGTTTAACGTTGCAATATGATGTATAGCAAGTTGTAACGGTTGCAATAATTTCATAAGTGGAAATAACAATAACAATTTCCTTGTAACACGTCATTTCTAGCATTTTTGGATGATTTGTTTTCACGCTTTTCATCGAGAACATGTGAACGTGTTGTAATTGCGAACGTTTTGTTTAATTCATCAAAATTTTAAACAGGAACAACTAAACTCAAATACCAGAAAAAGTAAAAACAATTTAAATCTTTTGAATTTCCAAAACGTTGCGAAGGACGTAGACGTTTTAAAAGCGTGTTTATATGAAACGTCTTTACATTTAGTTCAACAGTTAAAAGCTTTACTTAGGTTGTATTGATTTTTAATTTAAACATAAATGAAACTAAAAGATGACCGAACCGAATAAATGTCATTGGAACTAACTCAAATCATTTTAGAAAAGCCAATACATACTTATTTAAATTTGTAAAAACAAGATTAATTTATTTATTAACGAAATTCTATTTTTTGTTTTTAGTTTTACTCGATAGATTTGTATGAAAGATGCTTAGTCTGTACCTTATTATCTGTAGAAATTTTAATTGATGCTATTTTATATTATAAATTATAGGAATTATATAATAATATTCATAATCATATGACGATTTTCTTTGTAAACTAGCATTGCTATTATATTGACATTGATTGACAACAATTCATGAATTCTATGTGAATTGGATGATACATTTTTTTTTAATTTGTGAAATATATATTTAATGAAATTTGGATCAATGTTTGTGTATTATGAATAAGCTTGGTTGGTGTAGGTTCTATTCTTAATAAGTTTCACCTTCGGATTTTTACAGTTATATGGACAATCACATCAAGACATTTTATGTTTCTTTGAAGTTCGGCCGAATTACGAGATTCGAAACTCAAAAAAAAAAGGAATTAAACGACTAGCATTGTAGCGTCCAGACGTGATTTAATTCGTTTCTGTGAGTAAGAGTAAGTTCATTTAGCAAGTTTTCCAATTGTTGATTTAGTTCCACATTTATTTGATTATCAAATCTTGGGTTTCTCGCTCAAAATATAAAAATTTGATGATTTCAAAAAATTAAAAGTGAAATAACTGCCAAAACATCAACAAAACGTCGCTTATATTATGTTCAAAGCTTCGGAAGTCGACAAACTTTCCACGCCGGATTGCAGTTGCAAGTTTAAGCGCTCCGAAAGTCAAGAGCGGTGCTTCCAACAAAACTGAGTTTATTATTCTAGTAAAAATTGCGCAAATAATTGCTTAATACATTAAAGTACGCCCTCGCATTATTTAGCGAAGGCTGATGTATCGTACTCTACCAAAGATGGGAAGAAACTGGAACTGACATTCTTGTTGTTCAATTTAGTAGAGCCTTTTAACATCCTCCAATCTGCCGCGTATCATTGGGTAACCATAGTGTAAGTGACACAAAGCGCTCGCGCTACCAAAAATAGCGACACTACTAACAAGTGATGATTTTTCCCAGATTTTTCAATTTTTCCCAGATCACCCGCAACTCAACTGAAGTTATAAACTGGAGAGCCACACCACAGTTTTTCAGACGGAAGTGTTTGCAATAAAAGCGGCTTTAGAAGCGGCAACAAACAACCTTAATGGAAGTATACAAATACTCTCGGACAGTAAGTCGGCGCTGCAGGCGCTTGCCTCTAACCGCGTAGTTTCACAACTGGTGCAGGATTGTAGGCAGGCTCTTAAAACCGCAACAACCCGAGTAAATGTAAAACTGACATGGGTCCCTGGACACAGCGGTGTAGAGGGAAACGAAAGAGCGGATGACCTAGCGAGAGCTGGATCAGCCGACCAAAACGCCACTAGAATAGACACAACTAAAGTGCCACTAGCAACGGTAAAAAGGAAACTAGACGAAATCCTCTGGAAAGAGACAGATACGGCTTGGAATGACAGGAACGACTGCAGGATAAGCCGAGCTCTTTGACCTCACCCTAATCAAATGAGGACAAAACAACTCCTAGGAAAAAACCGAAATGGTGTTAGAACATTGGTGGCAGTATTAACGGGCCATAATCAACACGCCAACGAATAGGAAAACCAAACGGATGACATCTGCCGAGCTTGCGGCGAGGAGGAAGAAAGTATAGAACACTTCTCCTAGACTGCCCGAGTCTGGCCAACAAACGCCTTACTTGGCTGAGGTGTACTGGCGCAACAGAATTGGAACACTCTGCCACCATTGAGCTGGAGGAACTCCTTGGCTTCTGTAGGACGACAGGATGGACCATCTGTAAACAATAGTACTACACATGGGGAGATAAGGGTCGAGTTCTGGCCTATGCTAAATTCCAGCAAGTGGACCCCAGTAGAATAATAATAATAATAAAAAAAACAAGTGATGATAACACGTCGAACAAACGCTTGATCTAACAGCGTCCGGCACCAAATTTCCTGATGCATTGGTATCTGTAAGCAAAACTTGTTGGAGATATAACATAAAAGCCAAGGCGCTGAGAGATAAGCATTAATATTTTCTATAACTTTGTATCCATACACAATGAACGACCCGCTTGTTCTATTACGGTGGAAAAATTATTATCACATACATTAAAGCTCAGAAAGTAAGCTTGCATGTTCGCGCTACTTACCTACATCATTTAATTTACAAGCTCTCTATCTGAAAAAGCTCATTTTAGTACTATATTCGTATCTTTTTCTTTGTGATGTTCCTCCTCTAACAAATTTCAGCGCTTTCTAGTAGTGACGCTATCGTTCGTTACGTTGACATCGTTCTTTTAAAGTTTTTGATTTCGGATATTACCGATACCGGGATCAGCAGGGTGCTCTATAAGACGTTCTCGCATCAACTCTTAGAGATAGCAATGGTATCAACTACGGATTTAATGCGGAACGTGGCGCATAGCTTTTGACAGGTGGCAGGATATATCATATGGTACCCAGTGGTTGCGGCCAGCTTTGGTTGAAACAAGACAACACGAAACGCTATTTTGAAAGGCTGGCGGTAGGTATGTCTCCTGGCTGTGGTAAGTGGTGCAACAGCAAGAAAGCTGTTTTCCGAAATGACTGGGTAATACAGGACCTAGTGCTGAAATATTCCCTTCACCGGCGAGATACCGAATATCTGCAGTGAGCTGACCGATGATGTGTAAGGCGTGATTTGCGAGGTGAAATTTTTCTCCAATATCTAGCTTATCGTTCGCGTTCATGACGAATTCAAGGGCTGTCATGCTGATAAATTGTCACAGAGTCTCAACGGCATTGAGGTACCCGAGAAAAGATAATCCACGTATGCCGAGTCCTACTTGGGTAGATTCACTACCACTCCGTACTATTGCAATAGCGTACAAAATCTATTACATATAGTCGGGGTGATCCAGTCCACTCCACAACGCAGTGCTGGGTGTCATCTTATTATAGAGGTGAAATACGATCCTCACAGTATTTCATTAACGAAGAGTTGAGAGCCCTGACCTGCGTTTCGGAGTCGGAAAGATGAGTTATCGGAATTTCTGGAAAATGGTCTGCGGCTACCCAAATCTGAATATCAGCACGCACGGGATCTGTCCAAAATCCTGTATGAGTGGAACAGGATATCGGAAGGAAGTTTCGCAGGAGTCGTTGATAGTTTGTATCGCCGGACATGAATTTTGAGCTTGGAGTAGCGCATTTTTGTACGATGCCATACCCTCTAACACTTTCGGATAACTTCTATGAGACGAAGGTGCGAAAAGACAAGTAGTGATTTTGTTTAGTAAGATCGTATGTATCGGGTCTGATCGGGTAAGTAAGATCGTGCTTTTATGTCCAAAAATCAGAGGAAATTTAGTGTATTTGTGTTTGCACTGTATGCGCCAACGCTATGATGCTAGGAGACTTGATGTCCCTCGTTTAGTCGATACTTTTCACGTCTTGTGTTTCTACAAATATGAATAAGTGCACAAGAAAGTCGCTGCGATGAATTGACGTGTTGAAATCGGCCAACACGAAAGATCCATTGATGTTTCGATGCAAGCTGAGGTTGAGCGTATCGCGCCTGAAATGTTATTTCTAGCAACATTTTCGAAGACATCCATGGGCCCATAAAGAACGCCAAACTGTAACTTCTCTCCGGTTGTAACGGTGTCTAGACATCCTCCTTTTGTTGCTCATCACTCCAGATGCGGCATTTTCGTTCATTGACGTTGCCATTTAACCAGAAATGAGCCTCATCGCTAAACAAAATTATTTTCTAAACTTTGCGAGATTAAGGTATATCACGGCGAAAATTTGCCTAGATTTTACGGTGTTCCAGGAAGTTAGTGCAGAAATCTCTTGAATCTTACACCAATAAAGAAAATTGTAGAAGAAAGAGAAAAAACTATACTGTGTGTGTTTTCTCGTGCTTAGCACTTCTAGATTTCAAATAATAAATAATAAAGAAAAACCTACCTCAAAAATGGATAGGAGATTACTCCGGGATTACTCCGGTACGTCTAGGACTTCGCGCGTCCTAGGCCGAAACCCGTCCGGTTGGGGCTGTGGGCTCCGGTAGCTCGTCGAAGACGGGCGTGGGCGCCACTCGCTTACCCAGTTAAAGCCCCGATGAGCCGCCAAGCGAGAATGCGGCTCGTCCGGATTACGCTCCTGAAAGAAAAGGAAGAACACTACTTGACAACACACGGGGCGAAGCCAGAAGAGGAAATTGTCGCCACACCAAATCAACTTCGGAGAGAACACGGAATCCTCACACCACCCCCCGACGTCACCTCCGTGGAACCTCCAACCCACTGTGTACGCGCGCTCCGCGTTCACGCGCACCCCGCTTCGTCGCCACTCACAAAGCCGGAAGGAAACCTGCAATATAAGCAAATATCTAGCTCTCACCTAAGAAAAAGAAAACTTCCGGTAATTCTTGATATTTATTCCTAAAGAAAAATGTACGGCAAAGAACAAAAAAACAAGTGATTAAAGAAAAACAAAATAACACGAGAAGAACTTAAGGCTAGCTTACGACTACCACTAATTAGTCTTCCACGATGGGCCCCTTGCTCCGGTCCGGTCGCGCCGCGCACTCGCGAATTGAATCGACTTAATTTTCCGATAAGTTAGAATTCGCGTTTTCGACTTCACTCACTTGGCTGCACGTCTATCTTCTTGTCCTTGCAAGGTTTATCACTATCGTTTCTGAATTTTACACTAGCACTCTCACGTCTTTAGTCCTTTATTTTTATTTTTAATAGAATTTTAAACGACCACTCACTTTCCTTCTGTTCGTCTACCTCGTCCCATTCCCAACGCTAACAAAAGAGAGCGACCGCTATTCCCCTTCGTCCTTATATATCTTCCTTAACGGCTACCACCAACCAAGATTCCGTTCCTCGAACATTCACCTCTCGTTGGAACCAAAAATTAACGCTTCCCTCGCCTGCCACCGCTGTAATCCCAGTTCGCCGTAGATCGCCGCAAATCTTCGCCGCGAACTACTTTACCCAACATTCGCCGCGATGATGACAGTTCGCATTGTTTACTTAACAATGTAAATAAGATTGATGAAGCTAATGAAGACTCCACCATTAAGAGGAAAGTTGGTGAGTAAAAAAACATAGCCTCCCCTGTTTTGTTTTTCGGATTCCCTGCGCTGCGTCCGGTGGTTGACTTCGCCGTTGGCTCTGGGCGATCTTAGTGGCCTTCGTTTCCGCCACTTCCGACGGCGGTAGTGATCTGGCTGAAATGCCCTTAGTGCCCGTAGTGTTGCTTTGTGGTTGCCGCCGCTCCTCCAGCCTGCCTTGGTAGCGCCATATGTGTATAGCGTCGTTCAAGTGTCGAAAAATATCCTCGCCGTGATGTGCCGGCCGACGGGAGTGATCAGCTTCTGTTCAATTTTCACACGCGCCCGTATGTAACCCTCACTCGTTAAAACTTCAATGCCTGCGCTACCGTATTAACGTGAGTTATTTCCCAAGGTTAATCCTTGATCCCATGATCGGTTCTAGGTGAACTTTTGATCACTTAGCTTGCCCAGCTTTTCCCGCGACATTTCACTCGGTCCCACTTGCGTATTTTGCACGTTCGTATTGCGTGTCGGAAGATCATTGGTTAATGCTACTATTATTACCTTAACGCTAACTTACTAATGACAATGTAGTCTTACATCTATGCACCTTACCCACAATTCTGCTTCCCCTACTCCGTCCAGCATCGTGGCTTGAAACGTGGTGGCGCTTCTTCCTCCAACTCCGGGTTACCATTCTCGTCCGTATCGCGTGGTGACAGTGCCGCGGAGATCTCGGGAAGGGGTGAAGTCAACCAACCCGTAACAATTTTTCGGATTCTGACCTTTCCAGGTGTTCAAATGAAATTAAAGCAGAACAAAATTTGGAAATAATTGCACGCACTATCTGCCGAAAGTTAAATAAAAATAACATACCTGGGAGTTTTGCTTAATTATCTCTCTTCGACTGGAATGGATTTATTTCTTGTCCTCGGAACATCGGATATAAAATAAAAATGCTTGGAAGAGCTACCACAAACATCCCTCTTCTGAGTAAAGATAACGTCAGAAAGAGGTTGTAATTCACAAAAAGCTACGAAAATTGGAGCGGTGGCGATGCTATTAAGAAATGGAAATATCTTATGGAACGATGAGATTAACATAAATTTAATTGATTTTGATGGCAGACACTATGTCCGGTGACTTCCAATCCAGGATTTTGCTCCAAAATATACAAAAAAACACGTGAAACATGGGTATGGTAATCTTGATTTATGAGGAGCATTCTCTTGTGCGGAGTTGGCCCTATTTATTAAGATTAAGAGAACTAGAACCAACAGGAATATACCAACATCCTCGAGAACGCGATGCTGACCTTCGCTGAGGATAATATGTCTTTAAACGGGGGTTTTCCAATAAGACAATGACCTGAAACATTCTACGGGCAACTGGAAAACTGTTTTAAAGGACCATAAAATTTCTGTATTAACTGGGACTTCTCTAATTCGAGAATTTATGGATTCTCAATTTATTTATTTATAATTTATTATAATGAAATTTAAAATTTGAATTATAATTATGAATTTATAATTTAAAATATAAAATGCCAAAAAGTGTAGTTAGAATTTTCAACAGAACGGTAACAAAAATGTGTACAGTCTATGCGTAAATACCAATAAAGACAGGCTCATCTGTCACTAGTTTATGTATGAAGTTTCATGACATTTTGTGTATTCGTTTACAAGCTACAGTCGTTGTAGTGACGCTGCTTTCGCCTTCGTAAACAAAATGGAAAAACAGGAATATCGCGGTTTGATCAAACATTGTTTTTGATTGGAAAAACTTCTGAACAATCATTGAAATGGTTGGAGAAATGTTATCCCACATATGCGCCATCAAGAACAACAGTTTATTGGTGCTTTTGTGAATTTAAAATGGGTCGTAAAAGCACCGAAAACGTGCCTCTCTCTGGTAGGCCGAAAGAGGCTACGAATGCGTAAATTGTAATACAAGTGCATTGAATCGTCTTGAGTGATCGTAAAGTGCAGTTCTGCGAGTTAGATGAGGCCATGGGCATTTCAAAAGAACGGGCAGGATATATTTTGCACGATATTTTGGAAAAATATGAATAGCACGATGAAAAAGCTGTCGTGGCAATAGGTGCCGCGGTTACTAACCGTCGACAGCGCGTTGATGATTCAAGGGACGGTTTGGCGTTGTTTCAGCATAATCTAATGGACTTTTTTCAACATTTTGCGCAACGGTTCCATTACTATACACCTGAGTCTAATAGGCAGTCTGCAGAAAAGGCTGAAAA
Organism: Stratiomys singularior; assembly: GCA_954870665.1. Taxonomy (NCBI): domain Eukaryota; kingdom Metazoa; phylum Arthropoda; class Insecta; order Diptera; family Stratiomyidae; genus Stratiomys; species Stratiomys singularior. Next base: position 26,263,447 of record OX940881.1, on the reverse strand, counting down.
GTCACGAAAGCGTACCAAAGCGGCCAAAAAGCCAACGTTCGGCTTGGAAGGTTATGGCCTCCGTTTTTTGGGATCTCCATGACATAATCTTCATCGATTACCTGCAGAAGAGAAGAACAGTCACAGGCGAGTACTGTTTAGCATAATTGGAGAAACTGAACGACAAAATAAAGATAAAAACGGCCCCATATGGCGAAGAAAAAAGTTCTGAACCATTACGATAACGCACTTTCACACACAACTTTGACAGTGATGGTCAAGTCGGACCAATTTCGATTCGAATTTGTTGCCCATCCGTCTTACTCTCCAGACATGGCACCCAGCAACTATTATCTGTCTCAATCTCTATTCTATTATCTTTTATCTGTTATCTATATTATCTATATCTGTTATCTATGTTATCTATATCTAATCTATTATCTGTTCCCAAATCTCAAGCGTTGGCTCTAGGGAAAGAGGTGCAAATCGAATGAAGAAGTCATCGCGGAACAGAGGCCCATTTTTGAGGCTTCGACGTTTCGTATTACAGAAAATGCATCGAAGTGCTGGAAAATCGCTATACCAAGGGTATCGCTCTTGAAGGCAACTATGTTGAGGAATAAATATAACTTTGCCCCAAAAAATGCTTGTTTTCATGTAAAATCCGATGGTCCCTTATGTCCCTTATGTGTGTCAGTTTGCATAATTGCTAATTTCACTTAGTTACAGCGTTACAGATACATCTCACAACAATAAGTGACAATATGCATCATATTTACATAATAAGAGGTCAGGGTTGTGGTGAAAAATTTTCCCCAGAGGCTCTGGTAGCGAAAGGGTTAAATCAATTTATGTAATAATTATATTTTTAAATGTGTTTTGTTGTATCAAATTATAATTTTCATTATATTTTGTCGTTTATTTTAAGTTTACTTCAGGTAAAATTATTCAAACCAGACTGAAGTTTTCCAATTTGGCTCTATTAATGTGACCATAATTGTATGCCTACCAAAGCTGCTATTTAATGACAACTTAGATGACATGAAGTTTCCACGAACACGGCACAATACAAACTTACTTATAACCACAATAGAAAAAAAGTGGTAGAAAACCATCCAACAAACGTTGTTGAAGATTAAAGCAAGCCTTGATGGAAATTCGTTGATCTACTTTTCCTGTCATTTACGTTTTGCTATTTATTCATGCTTTGCGCCAACTCAACTGAGAAAAACTGCGGCATCGAGAGAGTTACTGAAGAATTGTTGTTTATTTTGATAAAAGAGCATTTGAACGTTGTGCTCTAGAGATAAAAAAATATAAGCTCGGTACTTTCAGGACAAATCTCGTAGATTGAATGGAAAATTATTTTGGAAGTCCTGAGTCACATTTTGTTCACGCTTTTCCTCAAATATTTCGAGCATTCAAGTCAATTTGGAGGATAATTTACGGGTATCTTTTAAATTGTTCAAAAATATTGGCATGGTCAGTTCTCCGTGAAGTTTATGCAAAGAGTTTTAGAATGAAAATGATGTTAAATAAATTTCATAAATTTGCTTTATTACAATTTATATACAAAATTATGACAAATTTAACAAATTTTTTTTATTTATACATGTTATTGTATTACAATAGTTGCAAAAAATTAAATTAGGATATTAGTTTCAGTGGTATGCTACCAGTTTGCACTGGTTTGTGTTATGCAATTCACATTACCAATTTGTTTTTAGAATCTATTAAGGCTGACATGGTGATATGAAAGTATTTCATTCGAAGCACATATCAAAACGATTCGCTTCATTTTTAAAAATTCTTTTTACCTACACATAAATCGTTAATTTAGATTTTTTCTTTCTTAAATTAGTATTAGTTCTTAGATCTCCTAGCAGTATGTTATTTGGTTACTTTTGTTTGCACACATGTTACCAAGTGCAGTAGTAATGAAAATTCTATTTAGAAAATTTTTCCACAAGTTTGTCGCGATTTTTACAAGGAATAAGATATGATTTGCCTGCACAGCATTTCCTCTCAATGAGACATGTATTGGCTATGTACACTTTTATAGACTGTATGTACATTTCAAATTTCCATGTGTGCATCGGGAAACTCAGATGCACAAGTATTTGGATCTTTTGGTGATACCATAATTCTCAGATTTAACGAATTTAGAATCAACATCTCAGAAACCAATCTAGACTGTGACAAAGTGTACAAGGTCCACAAAGAACATTTATTTCTTCTCTTCTTTCTTTTGGGCTTCGAGGTCCGCTTCCATCTTCGCCGCTTGTTGACGCTGTTCTTCTTGCATTTCCAGTTCTTCCACACGCCTGATCTTCTTAAGTTTCCCTAGAAAGGATGGCATGCGTCAGGACAATGTCTTTGTAAAATTAAGAGTTTTTTTTTAATAAATGATTTAACACTTACTTGCCATCTTCAGCATTATCGTTCCCCACCAAATCGACCAACCCCACCCGACAAAACAAAAGAGGACACAAAAGGCTTGGGCGATCCCGACAATGCAATTGATGATAAGCGATCCAATTCGAGCCTTGGCACTGTCATATTGCGAGAAACGTGGTATTCCCACACAGATACAAAAGAATCCAGAAAATATTGTTCCTGTAAGAAAAATCGTTAGAATTTGTTTTGACGGCCAAATGACAGCATTAGCAATTTATACCGAGTCCTGGAATAAGGCAATTACAAATCATACAGAACCACGCTATCCACATAGGCATAACTGGAATGGCACCCTTCATTTTTGAGTTGTAGTCAACGAGATCGTTGTGAAGTTTTGGTCGATTATCCTGTGAGAATTTCAAAAAATTAGACTACACTTCCTGGAAATTAAAATGCAACTACCTCTAGCGGTATAATACTTTGCTTTTTACTGTTCATACTCGTCCTTCGGCTTTCACTGACAGGTTTTGTCTTCCGACAACAACAAAATATTTTCGTACATAGTCTGCTGCAACAACCACTTAAAAGGAAATTCAGCATTATGTCCTGGATGCTTTTCAAAAGGATTAAAAACCAAAACTTACGGATGTTGTTGCGGATCACTAATAATACTTTCACGTCTCTCCTGCCACGCATTAGTTGGTTTCTTCTTTTTACCGCATGGTATACAAAAGCAACATTTCCGAACCTCGTCAACATCTTCCCTGGTTGTTTCGACTTTATTTGTCTTCCTACAACAAAATACCTTTCCCAAACACAAACAACATCCATTTTGTTTTTTCGTTGATGTCGCCTGATCAGTTTCAGGCTCTTCTTGAATAGATTCCATACGTCTTTGTTCCATATGTGGCTCGCTGCCAGCCATTGTTTCCTTCTTTTTGCGACAACATCGACCCCAGCAGGATCGTTTTTCATTGACTTCCTCGACAATTATGCGTTCGTCGGACCTAGCGGAACCCGATTTTTTCGATTTACAACATGAGCAACATTGACAACGACGACAAGGTATGCATAATTTTGAACAAAAACGACCGCAGCATCCTTTTGGTTTTTCCTCATCCAAATATTCTTGGCTGTCATCACTGAGGAAAGGAATCAAAGAGAGTAATAGAGAATTTTCAGATGCATTGAAATTTTGGTTTTTGCTTCAGTTTAATATGTGGAAAAGTGTTTGGAACCTATTTATGTAAATTAGAGTGTAAGAACGGGTATACTACCCATTAGCATAAAGGAATAAGTACAAGTATGTTTGATTAAAACCGGTTTTTGCACCTTCATCCTCAACGTCTTCTGACTAGAAAATCATCAATATTTTAATTAGAGTTGATCAGTCCTGCTCACTCGAAGCACATCAACTTTACCTTTGCGGACCCTATAAAAGAGTTTCATTCAGTTCCCTAACATTTGAGAAAATCCTGGATCTAGACACTTCAATGATGGCTTGTAAGTCCCGTTTTGAAATGGAGTGGGAGTGAATGACGTCGTTCTTATCATCACAGAGTCATTGAAGGACTTGCATGGCTAAAGAGTATGTGACTCTTCTAGTCCGTAGAACCACCGATGGATTACTTGTGAAGTGAGAAGACGTCATTGGGCTACTGCTCTTGGGTAGAATCCTCTACGTAAACCCTACTAAACGATCCATAGGCTTACATCACTCGAACCCTTTCCGAGGCCGAAAAAATTTCAAATAAGTCAAGCATTTCACTAGTATCCCGGTCGATAGTCGATAGTTCTGGAGGACTACAAGCGAAATGTGATAACCACTATAGCTGACACAAGAGAGAGAGAGAGACGGAAAACCTCTTCCGCACCAACATCGAGGTAGCAATCGAGACATCTAGCCTAAAAAGGCTCTTAAAAAGAGCCACATGTTGACATGATTCTTCAAAAGGGAACGGACCGTGCACAATAAACAGCTTAAAGCGTCTCAAGCTCTTGGTAAACTAAAAGTTTCTGGGCTCAACGCGTACAGAACATATAGAATGGGTACAGTGCAACCCCTTCATCCTGAACAAATAGTAAACCGATAAAAGATCCTTAGGAACATCAACACCTTTGAGCCATAGAAATCATCAGAAACTGCCAAATGTATCCGATTATGCTTGGGAAAGTGGATATCACAATCATTTTGATCTTGGTGAAAATATAGAGAAACCGATTTGGCCTTGGTGTTGAAGGACCGGCTTCGTCAGATGAAAGCCACAATTTTTTCAGCTTCAGCTTTGAAAAATAATTTCATTTTTCGTCACCTGTCACAATTTGATGCAAAAATGATTTCCTTTCGAGGCGCGGGAGCATAATTTTACAAGTGACTTTGCAATTTTCTATTTAACGTTTACCCAAATCGTATGGGACCCATTCACCATGTTTATTGATCTTACCCATTTCTCATATACGTCAGCTGATTGTTTCCTGTGACACATTTAATACTTCTGCTAAATAACGTTGAGTTTGAGTTGTGTCACCATCCAATAACTCCTGCAATTCCTCCTCTTCGCATTTTTGTAGTCACTATCTTTCACATTGAAATTGCCAGTTCGAAGTTTCGCAACCGTGTCTCACGTGTTCTAACCGATAAGGCGTGTTCACCATATGTTTTTATCTGCAAACGATGACTTTCAACAGCCCTTTTTCTTTTGGTTAAACAAGAAAAGCAATGCGTGCCGCAAATGCCCTTTTTTAGGCACAAAATTTGAAACGATTGATCAACACTATAAAATAAACCGAGCACGATAGGTATGGCGGACTCAACTTGTGTGTGTTTGTAGGTCTATGTCAGACGATCGAAATGGCGTATGTGTCAAATTAATACACTGTATGCATTTCGCTGGCGCCATCTCTTAGTAAAACTGGAAAAAATTTATGCGTACACCTAGTATGCTTACAACCTTGGAATGCCTAGTAGCTAGGTTAATTATAAGCATCTTTAACATAATAGGCCTTTGTACTAACCAACATGAAGTAGTTAGTAGAAGAGAGAGCTTGCCATCAAGGATTACACAATCTGTACGCAGATCGATATCGAAAGACCCAATCTCTTAAAAATTAAAGGCATAGTAGCAGTAATTCAAAGATTTATAATAGATTAACATCTAGGAGGATTCGCAAACGATGACAGAACTACTAGCTAAAAGGAATATTACAGAATTAGAAAACGGGGTAACCTTAAAGAAATGGAATAACAGAGGTACGCCATGGGTTGGCATAGTCTTACCACTTTTTTGGTAACTTAAGGTAACAAAAAAGCTGAAGACGTTAACAGGATGAGTCTCAGAATGACGGAACCGGGTTACGAAGTCGTCAAATTAATCAGTATAGGGTTGCCGGAAAGCATGCCATGCTAAATGCAGACCACACTCTCACTTTCCTTTGAGTGGGTTATTAAACAGAATTAGTTGTTATGTTGAAAAAACGGAGCTTATACTTCACACAAAGGGCCAAAATGACAGGAACATTTTGACACTTGTTGATGTAGAACACAACCATACGTAAACAGGGAATAAAGTTTGAGAATGTAGTCAGAAAAGTTGATCGTTAGGTAGAAGTTATCTCCCAAGTGATAGCCTTGTAAGATAACTTTGACTCCACACATAATCGAAGCCAGACAAAGGGCTAAAGAGGCGCTGTTCACAATGGATACCTTTTGGGGAAAATTAGTGACCTTAAGCCCGAATTTGTCTATTTAACAATAGTAGAAACAAAAATAACCACATCCAGAAAAATAATGGCTAGCACTATTAAGAATTAGGGAAGAATGTCTGGCCTGCGCATCACGGCTGCCATTAAGACTATGTCAACTGCAACGCTGAAGATGACGTTAAACCTTTGATGATGGGTACAGGATGGTTTCATTAAGCAAAGGAGACCCAGATAAAATACAACTGGTGATGAACAGAACGATCGAAAATGGCGTGTAAGAAGTGTGTATCTGGTAATGAAATCCTGATCTACACTTGATCTCCTAAAATTGATCTAAAAAATGAAATTGTAGCGATTCGGGAAACTGCCTCTGAGACTCACAGCAAGGAACATAAATTAGTAAGCAGTGCAGAATCTTGCCTCTAGCCGCGTAGTTTCACAACTAGTGCACGATGTCCCGGTTCCCCAAAGCGGCAAAACCACGACTAAATGTAAATATAACATGGATCCTTGGACAAAGTGACGTGGAGACTATGAAAAATCGGATGATCTAATAAGGCACGATCAGCTAACCAAAATGTAACTAAAAAAGACACGACCAATGTGCCACCAGTAACAATAAACTCGACGAAAAAAGGGAAGAGGGAACTAGACGAAATGCTAAGGAAAGAGGGAGTTTAGAACGACAGAACACAGTTTAGAACGACAGGAACGACTGCAGGATAAGCTGAACTCTTTGATGTCACCACAGCAAAGTGAGGACAAAAGAACTCCTAGGGAAAATAGGGAATGGTGAAAGAACACAAGTGGCAATACTAACAAGTCAAACGGATGACACCTACCGAGGTTGTGACGAGGAAGTGGAAAGTGCAGAGCACTGTCTGCTGGATTGCTAAACCCTAGTCAACAAACACCTCTCATATAAGTGAGGAGTACTCACGTAGCCGTACTGAAACCCTTAGCGATTACAGAGTTTAGTTTTCTGTAGGACGATAGGATGAATGATCTGTAAACAATAGCACCAAACGCGGGGAACGAAGTGCCAATGTTGACCCTTGCTTTCTTCCGACAGTGGACACCAAGTAAATAACAACAATAGTTACGTTGAGGATTTTAACCTGATGCTCCCTGATGCATGTCTGCTAGGGAAAGCAGGCACATCATCATCTCTGTTCACACCACTTGGCGTATTCCTTAGGTCACCCGGAAGACCATTCGTTGTATTTTTGCTGAATTTTTATACGAAAATCGCTCAAATTTGATGAAAACTTGTTTGCAGTTATTATCACATCCATCTCCTCAAACCGAAAATCAGAAAAAATCAAAAGTGTTTACAGAATGATAGTCACCCAGATAGATCAATGCAATCTTCATGAAAGCATGGGTCTCTAAGAGTTGGTGCAAATGTATTCGCTTTAATCCTTTTAATTACAGATAGACAGGATGCAGATTATTTGGAATAGAGTTAGTTTTTATTGTGTTCTAACTTTTTTTTCATTTATTTAGATAATTGTCGCAAGACCCATCCGACGGGGATATGACGGGATTACTATCGTAGTGTTTGAGAGATTGCAAATTTTTGGTTGCTTGTCAGTTGTGTCAAACGGTTTCAGTGCTTTGCCAGGTCATTTTATCCTACGATGCTTTTTTTATATCCTTGTTTCATTGTGAACCTAAAATCTTGTTAAAGTTCACATTGTTTAAAGGGGTGAAGCGCCCCTTTGCTAGTGGTAGTCACTTGATTTAAGCGGGACTTTCTGAGAGTAATGTCGGTCCTTTTAATTATTTGTTAATGAGCAATTTATTTCCAATACTAAGGCTTCTAAACTAAAGAGGAAAGGTTGGGGTGTAGTTTACAATAATTTTCCTGCTTATTGTGTATGTGGCCGGTCCATGAGTAAAGTAATAATAAAAAGAACTTATGCTCGCATAATATGTCATTCTGAGGATCTTTCCTTAGGGGAATCAAGTTGAATCATAACACCAGTAATACGAGGGGCATTTTTAAGTTCAAGGAATGGAGGATAAGAACTGAGAATAAAAGTACAAAGCTATTTGTCTTTTTCAATGTATTACTCCTGGTGCTCTAATACATTTTTCAGATCTTTCAATTAATATATTTAGACCTTCATAAAACAATGTTTTGTCTTTCGTTGGAAAATGACCTGAAACTGCGTCCTTCACTTCTTCATTGCTTGAAAACTTCTTCCCACAAAGTACATTTTTAACTTTGGGACCTGAATAATCCTGAATGGGAGTCAGATCAGAATTATAGTGTGGGTGATCCAAAATATCAAAGCCCACCTTGCGCAGCGCAGCAAATGCAACACTTCATTTGTGAACAGGCGTGTTGACGTGAAGAAGGAGGTCACTTTTGATTAATTTTGCCCTTCTCTTTTCCCTCCTGTTTGCCGATTTCAGTTATAGATGTCTAACACTCCCATTTTAATAATATCCGTGAATGTTAGGATCTTCTTCTTGTTCTTATATTTGTTAGCTGTCATCCTTATCTAGCTTTACAATTTTATTGCGTAGATATTGCGTAGTATATTTGCGATATATATCTTAAAGTTTTTTTTTAACTCAATATTTAAGTAGAGTGGAAAAACGAACACTTTCGCCATATTTTGCTTTATTATTTCCGGAAAGAAAAGAACTCAGTGCAAGCCACCATAAAGTTATGTGATGACAAAAAATTCCGTTTTGGAGATTTTTCTCTTAAAAATGATCACCGTTCCCTTCGACCAGTCTAATGATGATGAAGCGTATCCATCATCGAAGCGTTTTGTCACGTAACTACACTGAAAATTTCAGAGGAGTTACATATTACAAATGAGAGCCATTGAGAAGCATTTAAAACTTGTCGGTCTGTTCAGGAAGTTGGATATTTGTGTTCCGCCCATCAGCGCTTGTGAATTATTGCTTAAATGCAATGAATTCGATCGGTTTTTAACACAAAACATCACTGCAGACAAAAAGTGGATTGTGCACAATAATGACAATCGAAAACAATCATGGTGCACCCCAAATGAGTTGTCAAAAACCACTTCACAGGTACCTTTGCAGCAAAACAAGATTTTGCTGTCGATTTGGTGGAATTGGAAAGGTCCGGTGTATTTTGAGCTACTTCCAAGTAACCAAACCATTAATTCGGAAGTCTACTGTCGGCAATTGGACAAATTGAGTGCAGCAGCGAAGAAAAAGTGACCAGAATTGGTCCATCATAAAGTGTATTTTTCCACCAAGACAATGCTAGGCCGCACATGTGTTTCGCCACTCGGCAAAAATTGATGGATATTTGTTGGATGTTATTGATCTTGCTCATTTTGATTATCACTTATTTCGATCCCTGGACAACTCCGTTCGTGGTAAAACTTTTAATGATGACGACGCTGTAAAATCACACTTAACTCGTTTTTGCCCGAAAAGGATCAGGCTTTCTACAAGCATCTCTTCTCTACAGAGAAAGATCATCGAACAAAATGGAAAAAAGAATCATTTATTTCATTGAAAAAATCGGCAATTACTTAGTTGGCAACTCAATACATACTTTCAATCTCTCTACGATTGAAGCGTAGTATTTTGCGGTTATGTACAAGCCTTTATCTTTGTTATCTGTCAACAGGATCTCTTCTGATTCCGAAAAAGACTGTCGACATGATATCAGCCGACTGTGACACCTTAGACTTCTTGGGCATTGCTGCGCTCTTTTTGTGCTATTGCATAGAGTCTTGTTTAGTTCATAATGGTCAGGTTCATTATACATTTCGTCTAAAGTGATAATTTGGTTAATATGGCATGGAATATCAATTTTGTATACAGCGACAATCATGCAGCCGATCAGAATGACGTCACAAAAGCTTTAAACGGCTTTTCGGAGCTTTTTGGAGCTTTCGGGAGAGAACCTACTTTGTGTTCTTTGGACAATGCATTTCTGTCAATGTCAAAAACGTGTAACACGCGGAACACTCATTTTGATGGTTAGTTTAAATAATGTCTATCTGTTGTTTATTTGCAACTCATTAAAAAAACTGAACTTTTGAGTTTGACGCTTTGATCAGTGTTATCTTTGCGGTAGCCGAAACTTTTAACGTCTCGTTTAAGCGCCCAAACTTATCGTCGCTTATCCCTTATCATATTTGGTTACCAATGCAACTGCTGACGTTTTGACACAAAGAACCTCTCGGTGGGAGTGTGTCCTTTGCCATGAGTACTTTTATGAGCACGGTAAATAGATTCAACGAAGGACTATACTGAACCGATTCATATTAGGTTATATTAGACAGTTGGAATCGTTAATAATATTTTTATAAATCATCTGTTTTAACCACTCTACTTATAAACATTGATTGCAATCTAAAGAAACGATGACAGGACGTATTTCATGCATTCATATTCAAAATGCGATACCTGAAAATTTACATTTTTATTACGTCGCGTGAAATGTGAAAATTTCGCCTGTCCAGCTGCTAGCTTTGCTTGTCCATCACAAGTCATCCTGAGAAGGATATAACACGGTATAATTTTGATTCTATGCCAAGTTCTACCCTTCCAGTCCTTTCTTACTTTCTTTCTAAAATTTAAATAAAATTGTTGAATGCTATGCGTGTTGCATTTTTAATTAACATTCTTATTAGCGACACTGTCAATTCAATTCAATGTGGAAGCAGTTAACAGTCACGAGATTAAAACGCGCACTATTTATTTATCCTTTTGTGAGCGTATGCACATAAAGTTGAAGCAGGCAGGATACTTGGTGTGGTGGAGTTTACTTTTCTGGCTAAACGAATCATGAAAGTTTCCAATCGCATAACGCATCGATACAATTGTGCATGAAGCCAATGCAAAAGGATTGCATGCCCATAAAAATGCGGAAGCGAAAATCAAACACATTATTGGCCTTGCAAGGAAATGGGTCACAGCATTTCTAGTGAGTAGAAGGAAATGGTAATTGTTTAGAGGCTTGGCGAAGGATAAATTTAATTTACTAGTAGATAACTACGTGCTTGTAAATCACTATAAATTTAATATTTGTCTGTAGTCTGTGGAATGGAAAGAAGAATAATTCGAAGGAAAGATTGATGATTATGCTTCAGGCGCATTTATCTCGAAATGGTACTAGTGTTCGAACAGGGTGGGGTGGATATATATCAACGGCTTATTTTCAAATGTAATTATAGCGAAATTGAATTCTTAATCAATACGTTCTTATACGAATTGCATGGGAGGTATCCTAAAAGAGTCAAATAGAAATTTACAGGAATGAAAAGCGCATAAATCATCTAATGTGAGTTTTTGCCTCGTGCAAAAGGTACTTTCAGATCCTTAAATTCTTTCCATTAAGGTTTTCGTTTCATTTAGAAGTTCTGAATAAAAAAGTAGCTTGTTAGCCCTATAACGAATCGAAGTAATACCAACATTTGTTCGAAAACATAGTCCTGTGCGCAATGGATTTAGCTTTTAACTAACGTTATATACGAGGAGTGTGAGGAAAGTAATGTTACCGATTTTTCATTTACCAAAGGTTCTATTTTTGCAAACAACAACGCTGTCTCCTTCAAAATGATTTCCTTGGAAAACTATACACCAGTGAAGTCGGTCCTCCCACCTTGAAAACTTCAACTGTTATGAGTTTTAACTGGTCGGTCACAGTGTTTTCAATGACCTCCACAGTTTGAAAATGATGTCCATTGAAGACATGTTTCACTTCCAAGAAAATATCACAATGACTCCAATCAGGTGGCTAGTGGGGTTGATGGAAATGCGTTTTGAGGTTAAAAAATTCCATTGATGGAAATGGCCGCATGCTACGGAGCTTTGTCATGATGAATCATCCAATTGCCTGCAATGTCTGGTCTTTCGCAAATTTCTCTGAGCCTTTCAAGGACAAATCCTTGTGCACAATACCCTCACCGTCAAGAAAACAAATCAGCATGATCTTGATCTTTGATTTGCTCGTTCGACATATTTCTTGTCGAGAATATATAATAATGTATAATATTATCCATATTACCACTTTGTTCAGGTTCATACTCAATTATCTAGGATTCATCATCTTGTTTTCAATCACACGATCGAAAAATCCTTGGTCAATGCCAATCCTAGCAAGAAGGTGTGAGATTTTTCGGTACTTTTAATTCGGTACCTTTCGGTAACCCTGTGCATGCTCCAATCGTTTGTTCAAATTTAATGTGAGATGAAAATGTTTAAATTTTAGAATTTACTCATCGTCCTTATTGTTAAACGATGGTCTGATCTCACAAGGTCCCTAACACGTTCAACATCGGACGTAAAACTCCAACTGATTGCATTCAATAAACAAACAAATGGAACAAATTATCAATTATTGCAGTTTGAAATTGATTTTGAATGTACTCTAGGCCAAAATCCAAAAATCATTTGTGCCAACAGAAAACTTCTGTTCTCGATAAGAAATTTTACTCATAGGCCTGTTTCACTTTTTCAAAAGTCACTCTCACGGATTCATCAAGTTTAACACAAAACTTGATTGCAGAACGTTGTTCCGAATTGCTCTTTGACACAAGAGCAAATGTTTACTGACGGAGCTGTCGAAAATTCTGTTTGAGCTGTACGGAGTTGAAACTTGGACTGCGAAAGTCAAAGGGATAAATAAGCTGGTCTGACATAAACCGGTAGGGACAACATTATCGGATCGCATCATACAACGCACTGTACTCATCATTCTAACAAGGATCATATACAATCCCACATTTATTGATAGTTAATGGCAAATGCAACGCTGAATTGTCACGTTAAGATATTACTATTACTTTCGAATGTTACTATGGGTCAAAAATCTCATTGGCTCGCTATTTAGAGTCGTGCATCGCTGAGTTATTGGATAATCCTATAATAAAACGAATTTCTCACTATGGGGGTTGTATAGGGATGTTTTTTTAATTGTAAAGAATTTTATAACGCAATAAAATACAAATAAGTTGTTTTAATTGCCTTGAAATTCGATTTATTTCAAAGAAAGTTATCTGCCATTTTTATTCAAATATGATTTCGGGCATTCGAGCGCCATGACTGGCGTGGAGGAAGTCCAAACGAGAGGCCCACGTTTCGACTACTTTAACCGATAATTGTATTTGTATCTCGTCACTGACGCAGCCAATTGTATCTTCCAAGTGGTCAAGCGTCTCGAGTTTGTCGGTGTAGACGAGTGGTTTGACGTATACTCACTGGAAATAATCCAGCGGTATTATATCACAAGATTTTGATGGTCAGTTCAGTCTAAAACGATATATTATACGCTCTTTAAACGTTTCATTCAATATGTCAATGGTTGCATGAGTTGTATGGCATGTGGCGCGATCCTGTTGAAACCAGAGGTCCCTTGCATTACAGCGAGTCCATTCTAGAACGATAAAGTCATTGATCATGGCTCTATAGCGGTCTCCATTGACTGTAACGCTATTCACAGCAGCATTTTTGAAGACATATGGAGCAATGATTCGACCGGCCTATAAGGTAAACCCAACAGTGACTTTCTCCGGATATAACGGTGTTTGGGCAACCATCTGTGGTTGTTCATCACACGAAATCAGGCACTTCTGTGTATTCACGTAGCCATTCAACCAAAAATTAGCCCCGTCGCTAAACAAAATGTTCTTATGAAATTCGGGATCTGTAGCATGTTTTCGGTGCCCCTCACCAAATGTACGCCGTGCCCCGTGTTTGTTCGGCTTCAGTTCCTGCACGAGTTGGAGCTTGTAAGCTCGCGAACTAAGATCCTTCTGTAAAATTTTCCATGTGGATGCGCACAGGTTTAATTGTTGAGCACGATTTCGAATGAACCAGCTTGGGTCTTCATCGGTACTACGCTCTACAGCTGCATCTATAGCTGGTTGTTTCATCACGCACTGTGCGATGTGTATTACCAGTGAGAGTGCTTGCGGTGCGGAAATGATCGATGGTTAATCGAATTATTTATTCTGATGGAAGATAATTTCACCCATAAAATTGACGGAGCATGCGACGATTTTCATCGTTTTTTTTTTGTTCGAAATAAATGTGCAACATTTGCAGACGGTGTTCGTCACGGTGACGGTCACGCTGTAAAACTTTTTAATCGAAATTACATTTGCCATCAACCTATTCATGATAAAATGACACACCAAACTAACAATAAAACGCATGACAGCTGTCACACAATGTAAAGGTCCATACCTCTAAAAAAACCTTCTATAAAATCAATAAATCGCACGGATCGTGTCATTGGAGATTTTATTAAATTCACTGCTGCTTAGAGATAGTCGGAATACAGGCACGACATCCAATACAACTTTATATTTTCAAAGGAAATTTGAATCATAATATCTTTCAGAAAAAGGGTAGCTAAAGATTCTTGAATAATCACTAGAATTGTTACTCGACAATTGAAAAAGAAATTCTAGCAATAATTTGGTCTGCCATTATATATGACCATACTTTTACGGTAGAGAATTCGATTTCCAAACGGATCATGATCCAATCAAGTGGTTGCATCAGAAATTTAATTGAAAGGATAACAGATCCACATTACAGCGAGGGATACTCAAATTAGGAGAATAAAATACTATTCTTGATTGCATAATAGGAAAAGAAAATATCTCGGCGGACTTTCTATGCAGATTAAAATTAGTCAGTGAAATAAGTACACTTACTATGAAGGAAAATTCAAGAAACAAGAAAATTATGATTATATCAGCAAAAACATCAAATCGAAATCAAGCAACCTCAGCACATAGTCATTCAAATTTATAAAATCATAAAAATTAATTAAAAGCAATGCCCTCGTTTTGATGATAGCAACTCTTTCTCTATGGTTCCTAATGACAGAAATCTAACTAATAGTGAAATAGATCTCTATTTGTTGAAGTTGGAGAAACTGACGTTGGTAACGATTGAGAAAGTAGTGCCCAAGGTTAACCATCGAAACAATATGGAAGGTTATGAAACACCAACCATCGCAAGGTTAAAAAGATTGAAAAGCCTTCTTCTCACACGCGTCAACAATATTTATCGGCGATTTTTGGACTACAACCATCCCTCGTTGACTTTGCTGAAATTACACCTGAAAAATGTTCGGAACTTAATCCGTTCATACTTCAGGAGTGAGGTCAACAATCAATGGGCGGAAAAACTGAGGGGTCTTAGCCCACAGAACCCAGATGGCGTTTTTACAAAAGTGAATAGTTTATTCCGTAAGAGCTCTCGTGTGAAGGTATCGAATCTTGGAGTCACTGGTGATGAATTAAATTTGCTTGATAGGGCTGGTATCGAAATTGATAGTACGACTCCGGATAGAAACGGAAACAGGATTATATGTGATGGATTACAGAAACTTGCCCTGATTGGAACACATTTCGAATTGGTTCATCTGCCAACTCCTGCGAGAGGAAATCAAATATTTTCTGATGTTGTCGAAGCAGAAGTTTCCAACTTCAAGTCAAGGCTACATGGTGAGCCAATTCTTCATTTCAATGAGACATTAACATCTGACCTTATACCGAGCTTAAATCTTGTTGATTATTTTGTCAGTTATGAAGACTTGCGCTTTATATTTGACGGGATAAACAACAAAAAATCATGTGGTATTGACGGTATTCCGAATATAGTTCTCCAGCATTTGCCTGATGTTGCGATAAGAAATTATTGCATATTGTTCAACAACATGTTGAGCAATTTATATTTCCCAAATGGGTGGAAAAAGGCTAAGGTTTTTCCAATCTTAAAAAAAGGAAAAGAATCTTCGTGCCCTAAAAGCTATCGCCCAATCAGCTTGCTGCCTAACATCAGCAAGGTCTTCGAAGTATTACTAAATAAAGCTTTAAACGCTCACATTAACAAGTATAAGTTGATGCCGAATTGCCAATTTGGTTTCCGTGCCAGGCATTCGACCATACATGCGATAGCGAAAGTGACCTCAGACATCTGTCGGAAGCTAAATCATAAAGAATATGTTGGAGCGTGTCTCATTGACATGGAGAAAGCGTTTGATACCGTGTGGTTAGATGGATTAATTTTTACACTCCTTCAGGACAAGTTCCCAAGACACCTTGTTGCCATGATCTCCAGTATGTTATACGGAAAATCATTCGTTGTAACTGATGGAAATCTGATGACAATGCGCGACTTCAAGGTCTTGAATGGTCTACAACAGGGTACAGTTACTGCGCCTTTACTATTTTCAATATTCATTCGCAAACTACTGAATGGCTTTGATTTTAATATCTCACCAACACGATCATTGGTAGCGTTTGCTGATGATTTGATCATTTATACAGCAGACCAAAAAGCTTCAATAGTCCAGAGCAACTTTCAAAGAATGTTTAATGATGTGCAGCTCCATACCGATAGTTGGCGAATGAAAATTAATGCGCAAAAGTGCGAAACAATTTTGTTTCGGACCACGCTTCAAGGGGCCAACCAGGAGTTAAAACGTAATTGGAAGAATTTCCATATTATGGCAGGTGAAGGTAGTTCAGAGAGGATTCCACATAAATCCTGTATTCGATACCTCGGTGTTCATCTCGATCAATACCTTTACTACACAGATCATATCAAAATGATGCTGAGTAAAGCACAAAAAGTAGTCATGGCCCTTCGTCGACTCTTTCATTCCAAATACATCCATTAAAAGGTTAAAGTTATTTGTTACAAGACTCTGGTTAGACCAATTTTGACATATGGGTGCCAGATCTGGTTCAACCAGAGTGCTAGTACGATGGAAAAATTGAGAGTTTTCGAAAGGAAGTGTCTTCGTGCATGTACTGGTTTATACAGGAAGCCTGAGACGGATTGGAAACACTATATATCGAATAGGAAGATTTATCAAACAGCTAAAGTGACAAGAGTCGATATCTTCATATTGAGACTTCTTCGCGATCATATAGCTAGATCTGTAACTGTGAGTGAAAATCCCTGGATTTCACAGCCATTCCACCCCACAGATGAGTATATTGCGAGTTGCCTCGCTACTGGCTTTGTTCCTCCGGAAGCATTCATATATTTAGATATGAAGAGGTATATCTTTGATTCCAATGGCGTCCCAATTATATATCATATATATAGACGGGCCACCGAAAAAAAGATAAAATATCCTCCGAACTTGAGTACACGAGACCAGCGATTCCAATGGAGATACTCATTTGCTAAATTCGTTGAGTCTGGTCGAACTGAGATGGAGCAGGCTAGATATTGGTGGCTGAATGACAAAGACTAAATTATTCGTGTCTTTTAGTTTGTGTTTATGTAGTTTTTTTTTTTTTTTTGAGTTTCAGCTCATGGTTGTAACATTTAGCGTTTTTGTTAAAAACTAGGCATAGGTTTAAATATTTAGTATATGTTGATGGTGTAATATTAGGCTTAAGAAATTATGTTTAACATTGAGGTTAAGAATATTGAGTATTGTAGTATAAAATAAATTATTTTGATCAGAGTTAGGGTATAATATATAAGTTGTAAGATAAGAGATCACTATGATGTTGTGTAAACATAATTGATTTTTTGAATATTGTTGGTTGGTTTTTTCTCCTTTTTCCAATTGAATGTTAAAATAAGAAATAATTTTAATTAAATCGAATTTGATATTGTTTTTTTTGTTCTTTCTATTAGTAAATGATAATGTTCAAATTTAGAGAGCCATTTGGGCCATTAAGTTTTTTGGTATTTTTATTGTTTAGAACTGCTTTATATTCTTAAAAAATTGATAACGATGAATAATAAATAAAGCGCTTTTGACTTGACTTGACTTAAAAATTAATAATTTAAGTCATAAAAATTAATATATAATCGCAAGAATCAAGGAATGTCTCAACCCATGAGTAATAGCAATCTAGAAAAAACTAAGTCATTCTGAATATAACACACTATACCAGATCTATATTAAGGAATCCGATCGAATCTAAATGAAATCTGGTCTAAGTAAAAAGATATAGTATGAAATAAACACAGAGAAAGAATTTTTGGAAATTATCAAACATAATCACCAAAAATAAACTGGTCATGCGGGAATAAAAGAAAATTACGCAGGTCCAAATCGTGAAATATAGTATCCTAAATCAAGAGATTATATAAACAAATTTATCCGTTGAACAATAAACCGATAAAGCGACACTGAAGTGCCACTGACACAGGCACAAAAGGATGCTCGATTACAATTCGCACTAGAGCAGTTCACTGGGCGAACATATTGTGGTCAGTGCTTTTTTCTAACAGTTTAATTCAGACGGCCCTGAAGGTTTCCTGTATTATTCCTACGATTTGCAGATGCAGCCTCTCATTGTTCGTAAACGTCAAATACGCGACGGTAGAGTCCTGATATGTGCAGAGCAAAACGTCATGGTGACGGTCACGCTGTAAAAGTTTTTGATCGAAATTACATTTGCCAACAAGGAGATGCGTCAGTTCAAAACACCTATAAAGTGCGCCGACATTTCACAGAGCAAAATCTGAACGATTTTCCGTAACCTTCACGTTTTCTGTACTTAAACATAATCGAAAACGCGTGGGGAGGAAATTGGTAGCTTCAGTTTACGATCATGAATGCAAGTTTACAACAGTAGACGAGCTAAAAAATTTCATCAATTGAAATAAAAAATTGGTATTGTTCCTTGCCAAAAAGGAAGTTGCAGGCGCTGAGTAACAAAGGCGAATTTACTAAATATAAGGCGATAAGCGTACGTTTTTAAATACATGCATGCATACATAATGTGAAAATATCTTATGATACGCATGGGGTTTCTTATAGTTTTATCAAGTCGATCAGTACCTGAATTATACCTTTTCAAATTTCTCGAGGTTAAATTTGTGTTCAGATTTCTGTACTCTTTGAACTCTTTTTTATAAGCCTTTTGAGGAATAAAATATCCAATCTTATACAGAAAATAAATCAATGTTGTACTTATAACAATTTTTCATTTTTTCTCCATGCCTTATAGTTTTATCGCGGTCTGTAATTTTACAAATTTGCTTATTCTTAATCAATACTGATTTGAAAAATTCGAAAGCGAACACCTAACTACGTTCTAAATCTCCTGCAGGTTTCCATTCATATTTAAACATTTTGGAGGCAAACGATGCATGGGTACGTTGTGCATTTATTTTTCCAAATATTAAAAAGAAAAATATGAATTTCATTTTCATTTGCTATTGGAGCAAAAACTCAGTTAGTGTAGTATAAAAGTGAGGCTAATTGGAAGCCTTGAGCTCCTTACCAATAAAAATACTTTTCGGTATCAGCAAAATTGTTGGGTAGATCAATACTAAACACCACCGATTGTTTTCTTTTCCCGTTTTGAATCATGACATTCAGCACTTTATTAATTCACTTCACTGCTAGGATAATTAAATTGCCAACTCCTTTCACTGGATTGTTTCAGTAGAACGACTCAACTTACGCTAGTATGGAATTATACTTGATTACGAGCAAACGATTCCAAACCACCAACGGCACGAACTGAACTGAATCTCAGTTAACTGGCCCACAGGATGGCTCAACTTCAATTTGCATTTGCGCCCTGTGCAGATGAAAAACTCTTTTTAACGAACCGACCCGTGTCCAGTTACGTGAAATTAGGGAAAACTCCTCCTCACCACTACTTTCATTCACAACCTATTGTAGCTGGTGAACGTGAAAGTTAGTAGCAATATCGTAGAAAATCAAGCCATGCACCATTTACGCTTTCTAGGATATTTCCTTCATTTCCATTTTAACATGCGTATTCGTAATTTGAACTTATTCTGTTTTCATAACGGTTAAACTCCTGACCAGATTATATATAATTACTCCAAATACTTAAATAATCAACGTTTGAGAGTCGATGAATTTCTTACTGGTATAAGGACATCAAAGGAAGAAATTTTACAAACTTTTCACTACTGACTTATAATTTTACGAAGACATCCTGAAAATTTATTGTTTCATTGTCAGAGCAGGCTTAACTTGAGGTAACTCAGTTGCGAAAGAAAGGTTGCATGTTACCGTACAGCAATAGCGTCATTACAGTGTTTGTCGTCCTGATGGACATTATTTACCGGATATATGACCATTTTCGCATAGAAGCAGAAATTCGAGGGCACAAGTAGAACAACTCTTAAGGATTTTCACGGTATACCGATTGCAATCACATATGAGCTCGCTTACGAGCGTATCCAATTTAGTGCAACATTGAGCGGATATGACTCGCTTCGTTGGGGTAGTTCAGCGGAATTGAATAAAGTACATTTTCCGAATATCTTGAGATAAACTTTCAACCTCACGAAGTATAACTTGAATGGGGTCAGGGATCAAAATGTGATTTTATTTTTTGGAGTGGGCATATTGTGGTCATTCTGTCGATTACTCCAAACGACTAAAGTGGAAATTGCGACATTCAGTCCTTGCTTCCGTAAATAATTCAGTGAAGGTTAATGTTTGATTTTGATTCGTTACAGGTGAAGGCTGAATGGATACTAAATATCCCTAGATCTACATTTGTGTGTATCAAGTTTTACTTCGTTTAATTTTTTTTAGGGATTTTCTTGTAAAAACACTTTTAACACTTAAATAGAAGTTACATTCTAAAAAATCAAATAAACGTTCCCTCCTCGGCTTCGTTTGATTGAATGCAATCTCCATACTCAATTTCCCAATATTTCCATACGCGTGGCACGTGTTAAGATTCAAATGATTCATTGCATATTTCATTTGAGATAGTTAATCAGTTTTCGGCTTCTTGTCATAGACGAAAGATTTCAAAAAAATATCAAAAAAAGGCTAAGGGTGTAATATCGCCCGATTTTGTCGGCCGATTGACATTACGATTTCATGAAATAATTTTTTCGTGAATGACTGTTTACTGGCGCTCTCCGTAATAATAAGCCTGACAGTATCCACGCGCAGCCATTGACACATGACCATAAGTTCTGCGAAACTTTGTATGCAAGCTCGTTATATTATCTGGCCGCGCGCGTACATTGTCCAAGAAGATTCGCGAAATTGTCAAGTGATCGCAAGTAACCGGGAAAAAAACTGCCAACCGTGCTCGTAGGACGCTTGCCTAGTGAGTGATCGAGGTGAAAGTTCAGTGCTTTGTTTACGTTTTGCTCATATTTCTGAGCCAAACGTCAAAGTAGCTGCCAAAAACCTGTGGTTAGTGATCCTGTCATCAATATAACTACAATTTCACCTAAACCGGTTGGTCGCAAGCCTTGTTGGAAAGATAAAAAGAGAGAGCGAGGTGTTCAGGTAAGTTGTTTGTTGAATTGCACAAAATCTCGCTTTTCGGTAATGACATTTGTGCAGTGAAGATTTCGTGGGCGCTATAACATTGGTGGCCAACATAGGTGGTTACCAATACAAGTGACTTCTACAAGCAAGTGCAGGGGACACCAGACCTATTATTACATACGGGCCAACTCTTGGCGGAAATCGATTGCCTGACGAGATGTGTGACAAGTCGCTCATAAAACACGACAAGACATTCATGAAAAAGTGTGTAAACCACTTGAGGAGTTTGCTGAGCACACATTCATGCAATTGTGCCTAATACAATTTGCAATTAATCATAAAAGATGATTTTTATCTTGCAAAATAGTCATATTCGGTTGCCAAATGATTTGACATTAATCCGAAAGAGTTGTACGACAACCATGGTCAGCAGGTTAAAATTCTTGATTGAGTTGCTCACCAGGTTAAAGTTCTTGATTCTGTTGAACATTAAGAGAACAGAAGTATAACTGAAGGTTTTTACTCAGAAACGTCCACGTTGTTAAAAGAAAAACCTCGAGATCCTGTGAAAATAGCGAAACACAGGATTGGATTTTCTTTCGAAACCGTTGGCATACAGCTGTGATATTCTCCGCTGCATGGAAAATTCCCCGACCAAAGCATTCAACTTATCTGAAACTGAACTATTTTTGACAAATTTTAATATTTGGACATAAGGAGAGGGTTGACCATTTGGTTGATCTTTCAGGTGGATTTTTATCGATTTCTCTCAAAGCACAAACTGTCTGGAAATCTGAGTAATTAAATTGATTGCATTAGAAATTTTATGATCTATGCATTCTTTAACCGTGATACTTGTACTGAGTACAACAGTTAAAGTATGTGCATAGCGTAAGCGCAAACAGCATGAACACTCCCAGATGACTTTGAACAGACAGAGAAAAAACGTAGCATTATACGTGCATTGCGTTTTTCCTCGATAGCTTTGAGTGGGAGAGTATTCTTATTAAACGCAATTTTGAGGAAAAATCACCAATGTTAAGAAAATTCTATTTATTTATTTTTTTTGAATCCCCTTACATCGCGAGTTCGATCAAAGTGCTTGAGTTTGAGTTTTTGATAAATTCCCATTGCGTACTATTACGTACACGTAAATTGCCAAAACGTATGTTGGATCGAGTCCCTAATTTAAACCCTGTATAAAAGGCTAAATATCAGGTAACAATTATATAAGCAAGTAAGGCTGTGCAACTGCAATATTAAATATTTTTATGAATTGCTTCTGAAGTCATTTTGTGTTATAGAAGTTATATGCCGGGTTTTCTATTAGGGATATAACAATTTTGTTACTTGATATGGAGGCACCCTTAAACTTTTTTAATGAATTGTCAATGTCAAAACGTAAGTTAAAGTCTATATTTTCATTAGTGTAAAGTTAACGAGCCAACAACGTTTGGAAATTATTAAAAATTACTACCGAAATTTTGAGTCAGTGGTCACAATTTTAAGAGCTCTTAATCCAATTTTCGGCCTTAATAATCGTCCCATCCGGCAGGCTATGCGTGCTATAGTGGGCAAGTAAGAGTCCAAAGTTTCACTATTGGATGTTCCGGAGATGACGGAGATGATGAGATTCCGGAAAGACGTTGTACTGCTCAAAGCGAAGGAAATATTGCAGCTGTAAGCGCATCGATCCAAAATTAACCAAATGAGTTGATTCCACGTTCTTCTCAAGAATTGTGCATCGCGCAAACGACACAGTGGCTTTTTTTGCGAAAAGATCTTGGCCTACATGCTTACCAAATCAAATTGACTCAAAAACTTAAACCACTTGATCATTCAAAACGGTGAGACTTCTTCAATTGGGCTCTGGCAAAGCTTGAAGAAAATGAAAAATTTCATCGAAAAATCATCTTCAGCGATAAAGCTCATTTCTGGCTCAATGGTTTTTTTCATAAGCAAAATATACGTTACTGGTCAGCAACAAACCCACATATGCTTCTTGAGACACCGTTGTATCCGCAAAAAATTACTGTTTTATGCGGTTTTCATGCCGGAGGTGTGATTGGACCGTATGATTTCGAGGATGAAAACGACCGTCATGTTACCGTCAATGGAGAGAGAGCGTGCTATTGTGTCATGTTGGAAGATTAATTGTGGATAGAATTGGATGAACTTGACATTAACGATATGTGGTTTTTAACAAGACGGTGCCACTAGCCACACAGCACGCTTCATAATGGATTTTTTGAAAGGCAATTTGGTGAACGCATTATCTCGAAAAATGGTCCCGTGGAAAGGAAATGTGGAAGGAAATATCAAGTCACTGGTCTATGCCAACCGAGTGGTGGGAAATTGGATTGATTGCTATAGTCGGGCTCGCCTAAAGAGTTCAAGTTGCGACAAAATTTGAGTTGACGTTTATACATTTCTCAGCGGAAACGACAAAAGAATATTTTCTAGCCACCTAGAAACAAATCAGACCTAAAACTTAACAGCTCAAGTTGAGAGTTCCAAGCCAGAGAAGGGAGATTTAGGCTTAACTCCACTTAGTCCGGAATGTTGTGATAGAGGAACCAATTCCTTTAACCAGTATAGTGATGCTTCACTTATAAAACCCGTAGACCAGAAGACTCACCTCGACTTTTTTATTAGAAGATATTTTAATTATGAATACATTTAATTTCATTTTTCATAGGAAGAAAGTGTCTGAATAAAAATGTGCCTTGATTCGAATATTTGATTTCTCATAACATCAAGTATAGGCTAGAGAGGTTACGACTATCAAGCAAAGGAGCCGGAAGAAACGCATATTTATAAACTTGCATTGGATTACTAGATAATGAGCCCCTAAGATTCTGATAGCTGGACAAGCCATGACCGCCCCTTAGCATGACGGATGAGTAGCAATATGAAAAAAACTTTCTACTTTCTAAGGAATACTCAAAGTGAGTATTCTGGTAGATCGCAGGTATCGCTGAAAACTGGAGAGATTTTATAAGGTCTGGCACAGAGCTCTACGTTCAAAGTACCCGTGAAGTCGGATAACCAAAGTTATGGTGTAGCGATGGACAAACTAACTCTTATGTAGATCTACCAACAAAAGGAATCCTTGCTGTTGGCGGAATCCTGGTTATTGGCAGAATCCTGTTAAAGATGTTGTCAGAGATTTTCGGCGATTGAAGCAGCGGCGAGCCTGCGTACCATACTTTACAAGTGTGTCGTGTCTGGAAGTATATGAGTATGAGCCTTTGTCTAGAAAGCACCAAAAAATGGATGTGATGGTTTAATTTTTTTTCTCCATGGATCGCGATATTTTCAGTGTATCCGTTTACAAGACGGTCAACCTGACTAACGAATTTTCAATAAGAGTTGAATAGACGCAGTGACACGATCCACGAAGCAGCAAAAGGTCAGCAAGCCCGAAAGTATTCAATCGGTTAACAATCTTGGTATCGGCAAGTATTCAATGCTTCTTTCTGAAGGAAGATCTATCACAAAGGATCAAGAAGTGTTGGGCAGCGACGAAAAAGATTTTCGAAGAAGGACTCAGAAGGAATAATTCATGTTACGGGAGATCTATCTGTGCAGGTATAGCGCTATACTACCCATTACCAATGCTATCACAGTAACAGTGGGCGCGGTTCAACAGGTAGAAGCAAACAATAAAAATGACTCAAGACACACTCGTCTCCCAATGACTCTCCATATGAAGTATATCAATTCATTCAATCCTGCTAGATGGTTTTTCAACTCAACAAAAAGCTTTCTAAATGCCTTATTAGTACGGATTCCGAGAGACTCCATCAAGGACCAGTCAGTGATCTTTGTCACGCAAGATAGGACAAATAGGAAAACGAATTCTAGTAAAAGATGCTACTTATTAGTGTAGTTAATATGAGTCCTTGTTCCTAAGTTTCAGCTGACGGGCATAGTAAGGAGTCGTATGGAAAGTATCAACCACGAGGTATACCAATAATATTTCTTGCTGAAACACGAAAGAATGTCAATTTGAGGAGGGCGAAGCTGGGTTGAGACGGTGTCATTAAAGAGGAGATAAGAAGGACTTTGTGGTCAGAATAATGGGGACACCTATCGCGAAACTGATGGACTTAGGGAAGTGATGATGAGATTAACGAGAGATAACCTGATTTAAATGCTCAGGAAGCACAGGACGGTTAAGTATTACCATCATAAAATTGTTAATGTCAAAGTTTCGGGAATGCTTGCTTTGGCTATGAACTTATATAATGGTCGCCAGACTTTCTTCTCATCCCGTCAGACTATTTGCGGTTTAAAAAATTGGATTCCAAAAAAAAGGAGGCTGCATGTCACCATACGCGCATGCTGTCGGCCTTTCTCATAAAGAAGGACATTTTTCCTCGCTTACTGGTGCCGACTAAAGAGGGCAATTTTCTCAGAAATCTCTCTTATCCGTCTGTTTAGAAAAGTGATTTCTAAAGTTCCAATCCTGACGCAAAGGTGCCCCCTGGCGAAACTAAAATGGCCTTATTTGAAGTAATGTGGTGACAGTTAGTATGGCAGGGGAGGCGTTTAGTTGGTAGTCCCATGGCCTTAAGCTAGGAGGCCGAAATTTTAGACATTAAAATGTCTTCGTCCCCCACGACCAAGCAAAAATACAAATTGTTACTATCAGCATTACAACTTTTATTACAATATTTATGGTTGTAAAGATGCATCAAAAGCGATCAACTGAATTGGATAAAACGTAAGCTGCACTAATATATCCAAGGATGAAATATGACGGAAAATATAAGCCTTCGTGCGGATTTATATACAAGCTTTGGTTTTCATCACGTGTAGTAAAGATCACGTTAGGCACGCTAGGACAATTACAAGCTTGATACCAGATAATTTTTGGTCAGATTTAAGATAGCATGAATAGTACAAATACAAATGAAACTACAACAAAAGAAACCTTGCACAAACAATAAAAAATATGAAATTATTTCCCAGGACTCTCTCCTTTCCTTTCCAACGCAAAATTAATGATAGTTATGTGAATGAAAACAACACGTAATCATACTCATAACGGACAGGGATTTCCACAGCAAAAGCTCAAATTACTACACGTACTGTGAAAGCGTGGTTTTACTGTTAATGGAAATTATGAGTCCTTCTCACGCCCAAACTTACAATCAAAATGAACAAAGTGTTCAGTCGTCCAACGTTTGGTTTTCAACATTACTTTTCACATGAAGTATGAAAAGACGCATACAAATCTGAGAATCCGATGAAAATGTCAGAGGAGCTTTTGATTCTACGAAAAGGATGAGAAAGGGATGTTAAGTTCTACAGTGTGAGATATTGGAGCATCAAGCTACACTTTTTTCGCAAAATTCAAATGTCATTAGTGACTAATTGTGACGAGTTCCCACTGTTAATGCCAAAAATCACATGAGTGGATTTTTAATCACTTCAGGTCAGCAAAACTGATGACTATCCTTGTGACTGCACCCCTTATAGCCAAAGGACTAGAACAAATCGTGATAACTGTGGACACGTACTTTACTGGAGTAATGCTCGCATGACTTTCACTCGGTAAAAAAATTTCGGCTGTATTATGTCAGGTGGAAAATGTTTACATGAAACATTGGAAAACGGTTGGCGATATGGGATGGTGGTCAAATCGTGACCTAGAACCAAGGTAAAATTCGTGTCAGATTATTAGGGTTGAGAAGTCAGTAAGACAAAGGTGAAAATTTCAGCAATGTAGCATGTCAGGTGATGAGAGCGGATCATTTGATATGGTTGTCATAAATGATTGATGTATTTTTAATGAGTTTTTACTTTTTTTTCTAATCAATGAAAGTATTCGGAGCGTAATATTTCAGTTGAATTTATGCATAGTCACAGGCAACAGCAGGTTGTTTTTCAATTACAATCCTTTGTTAGCTGAATGATAAAGTTAATGTAAAATTTATATTTTTTACAGAAATATATTAATAAAAGCTTATATTTATAATAGTAGTATTTATAAATAATAGTGCTAGGAAAAAGTTTGTTGTTGGAGCGTAACAGTTCACAACAGAACATGTGAAACAAGACGTGTTAGAGCCACCTCATTTCTAGTCCAAAGGTATACCAGAAGGTGATCTGGGCCGAATCACGTGCGACCTTATTAGTTTTCATTAAGGTACCTATCAAAGCAAGGTTGCCTAGAAGCTTATTGGCTAATCTGGTGTCTTGAAAAGATGTGGATGGACGCGTTGTCATACATGAAAATTTTCTTTCAATCGCTCAATAAGTGCCTTGACAAATTTGTAGTGTGTCATTGGCGTTTCATTAGCACCTCAAAACATATGTTTAATAAATAAATTTCTACAAAACAACACTTTATCCAAAATTTGTATAAAAACATATTTCCAGTTTTTCCAAGTATTAAAACTCTCTATAAAAACTCAAAACCTACCACGCAACGTTTCTTAGCAAATCCCAAACTGCAACTGATTTTATAATTATTCCCAGCTGCAAAACCCTTTCAGCGTTTACAGTTTTTTTGTTTTGAAATGCGATTCATTATGTACAACCGCACTGTTGTACAATGTACAATCCGCACAACCAATATTAGCTGTGTATCCTAACATCATTTCAAACTTATTTACTGTTAAAATATGTCCACCGCGGTATTTTATAGTGGCATACGAGGTTTGTTCAAAAACTATCGCGAATTTTGAATTTTCGCGGGCTACGTACGTTCGATTTTTGATCTTTTGGTGGCGTTATGTTGGTACTCATGACCCTCACTTATGTTGACAATTCCGGCCATTTTGAATGTCCAGTCAGTTTTTGGCAGTTATTGTGCGTGGACGTGTTTTAGCTTGTCTTCGATTTTCGTCTATCCCAACAAATGGATCAAAGAATTTGTATTAAATTTTGTATGAAGAACCACTTAAAGTGCGCGGATGCATTCAGAATGTTGACTGTTGCATACAGCGAACATACTTTGGACAAAAGCAACGTTTATCGGTGGTACAAAATGTTCTTAGAGGGACCGAAAAAAGCACGCCAAGTTCGGTCGAATGTGAAGGTTTTGCTGAGAGTTTTCTTCGATTGCAGGGGCGTGGTGCATTATGAATTCTTGCCGTAGGGTAGAACGGTCAATAAGGAATATTACCTTCAAGTAATGCGCAATTTGTGAGAGGCAATCCGTCAGAAACGCTCGGATTTGCGGATGAATAAAAATTGGCTTTTGCACCATGATAACGCCCCTGGTCACACATCGTTACTTGTGCGCGAATTTTGGGCCAAAAACAACACTCTAACAATGCCACAGCCACCGTATTCCCCAGACCTGGCCCCCTGTGACTTTTTCTTGTTCCCGAAACTAAAGAGGCCCATCAAAGGACGACGCTACGCCATGATTGAGGAGATAAAGACGGCATCGAAGGAGGAGCTGAACAAGATCACAAAAAATGATTTTTCAAAATGCTTCGGGGATTGGAAAAAACGTTATCACAAGTGTATAATGTCTGACGGGGATTACTTTGAAGGGGACAAAATAGATATTCATGAAAAAATAAATAATTCTTTAAAAATTATGAAATTCGCGATACTTTTTGAACAAACCTCGTATAACGATAATCAGTGAAGATTGTAATTGGTCTTATGTCTATACACGCAAGGAGCCTATTGTTTTTGTTCCTGTATGCAACTGGTTTTCTTGTTGAAAATTTTGAGTTTTTTATTTGGTAGTTTATTTGGGTTTATAGGGTCAGAAAAATGGCAACATCTTTAGCAATTCTTCCGCCAGAGGGATGCTGGTATAGTACCTGTTAGTCAACAGTGGTATCCTTTTGCATCAGGAACTCTATCCAATAATTACTTATATAGATGTAACGGAGTTCTTACTGGTAATCCGACCAAGATATATTATCAGGAATTATGCTGCCATATATTGGAATTATTATAAATAAATATCCAATTTTTGAATCCGCTTGCGCATATATGTGTATTCGCCCACTATGTTGGCTTATTTGGATTGTAGGTGATTAATGCTATTCTGCTTTTAAATTTTACAATAGATTCATATAGAGAGACTACTTTATACGACATGAAATATTGCATAAATTTGCGATCTATGTACTCTAAATAGTTGCTGACATTTTGAATAGGAGTTCACATCGATAAATTCTTCGGCGTGGCTTTTCTACAAAGGTACCATCTATTACCAGCGTAAATCTTATCTCAGTGAATGTTTCCAGAACAAAGAGATTCTACTGTCGAAAGCACAAGACCAGTATTCTTGCATGTTTGGGAGTTGAATCAACCCCATATTTAGGATAACAGATCCTCTTTAATACTAGCGTACCACTTACGGATCTTCTGTAGTACCAGCGTACCACTTGCACCTAATTGACCAAATCACAGTTGTTCCTTTCTAATTTCTTCATTCGCATAATTGATTGTTTTTTTTTATTATGCTCTGGGGTCTTTTACCATGCAATCAAAATTTCTGACGGCTGGAGGAACATCCGATTCATTAACATCTCCCCACTGTTCGCTTATGTTATGTTGCGTATTTTCCTCCCTATCACTTTTATCGCTGTCACTATCTGTGCAAACCATTCTTCACTGTCTTTATTTTACAATATCGCTATCATTGCTGTCGTTTTCTCCTATAGTTACTCTTTCTAACATATCTGTATAGAAGCTTATTTGGAGCTCATCCTCGCTACTACTTGTGTCGTGAAACTAATTTGTCGTTGAATAATAATAATATGAATTGAAACATGAGTTGAAAATTCCTAATTGTTATTACTAATTCACAAAGTGATATTTACCGAAAGATATTTACCAGACAATTTTTTGACCAAGCCGAATAATCTTTTTCCGGATTTTCTCACTCGTTAGATCTATGTATGATGCTCGACGCTTCAAACCAGACAAGCATTGAAAATCTTGTCCCCCACACTTAAGATCTGTTTTGACATTTCTTCTAAAAAAATCATTTATTGCTTTTTTCAAATGGGGGAGAACAGTGCTCGGACATTCGTAAGCACGCTTCTCGCGTTCTCTTCCGGGAAAACTCGCCGACATTTCTTTTATGTATCTTAGGAATTTCGCAATTTAATATGATTTCGTGCACCATTTCAAGAGAAAACATCGAAGAAACATGCATGTCTCATAAAGTTGCGCAGAAGTAACTTAATTCCCCAGAATCACTAATAAACTTTAATGTCCGCTGAGAGGGGTCTAGCTGAGTACGATGTCTCCTCGGGAAGGACAGCGGAGTGCAAAGCGTTAATTCATCATAAACTGCGGACGCACTAATAATGTACTTGTAAATAACTTTTCTGTCAAAGAACTATGCCTAATGTCAAGAAGGTCACCATTTACCATGAAATATCAATTATAGTATCTTTTTCAATTGCCAATGCTCTATCCATTTCGAAAAGTAATCCCTTTCGTACCTTTTACCAGGGGTTTTAGTTGACATTTGCCGGTTTTACTCATAGATGTCGGTAGAGATATGAGTACATTTCTATGATTTGGCATCTATGTCATGTTTTTCTATTTACATTAACCTTAAAAAATAAACAAGTTATAATCTGCCAAAATATTATTGTCATAGTTGTTTACCTCAGTGAATATGTCGAGTTTCATTCCAAGTAAATCGCATTTGCGACATTCGTTGCTTTTCTTATTTCATCAAAAGAAAAAAGCAGTTGAAGTTCATCGGTTGCTGGTAGAAACTTATGGTGAACATGCTCCAATGATTAGAACATGTGAGACATGATTTCGTCAATTTAAAATTGGAGATTTCGAATCAACAGATAATGAACATCCTGGTGCAAGTTCGAAGACGAGGAAGTGCAGACATTGTTGGATGAAATCCCAGCCCAATCGCAACAGCAATTGACACAAACACTACATGTGACCCGAGGAGCAATATGCCAACGTTTAAAAGCCATGGGAATGATTAAAAAGTATGAAAATGATTACCCTACCAACTGAACGATAGACAAATGGAAAATCGAAAAACCATTTGTGAAATGCTGCTCAAAGGTTCGAAAAGAAATCTTTTCTGCATCGAATTGTCACGGGGGACGAAAAATCGCTTTATTTCGAGAACCACTTTGGCCGTAAGACAATACTCTGTGTTTGGTGGGACCAGTGTGGTGTGGTGTACTTCGAGTGATTAAAACCTGGTGAGACGGTGAATACAGATAGCTACCGACAACAAATTATCAATTTGAATCATGCGTTGACCGAAAAACGGCCGAAATGGGACCAAAGACATGGCAGAGTTATCCTACAATATGACAACGAACTGTCTCATACCGCTAAGTGGTGAAGAACACTTTAAAAGCATTGAATTGGGAAATATTATCGCACCCGCCGTATTCTCCAGACCTCGCCCCATCCGACTATCATCTTTTCGCATCGATTGGACACTCACTGGCAGAGCAGCGCATCGCCAATTTTGAGGAAGTCGAAAAATGGCTCCTCGAAAGAGAAAAAGTTTTTTTTGGAATGGTATCGATGATTTCCCTGAAATAAGGGCAAAATGTGTAGAATCCAATGGCCAATACGTTGAATAAAAAATCTTTGAGATTCCTTGAGAATTAAGTGTTTTCTTTATTGAAAAAACCGGCAAACTTCAACTAACACCTCTGGTATAAAATCATTTGTTTACATATTTATTTTATTTATTTTTATGGGCAGCGCTTTATTTCTTGTATCTTAAGTTTTGAGAAAAATTACAGACTTTATTATAGGGAAAGGATAGCTTATATCTCATATCTCATATACAAACGGGCTTAGGATCAGCTTCAGGGAAATTAAATACTTTTAGTTTCTGGCCACTTTGACATTTCGTTTATGAGATGAGCCAAGCAATTTAGCCACTTGCCTCGCATTCGTGATAATAGCTTCACTTTTTCACTCGCTCGCATTCGTGATAAAAGCTTAACTTTTCCTTTGAAACAATTTGCGCAAGTGTTATCTTGTTTTTAACAAGTGTTCCACAGGCATCTTTATAAATCCCGGACTTGCTTCAAATATTTAACCACGAGTTATCCTGATTGTTGTCAGATTCTGATAACGCAGTTCAGTTCGAATTGAACCAAACCCTCACGAAGGAAGTAAACACGGCTTGGAATGACATTTTTACTGCTGATGAAGCCGAGCCCCTTGGGGTAACCTTAATTTGCATTCACGAGTAACAAGGAAAAATGTAAATTTCGATCAGTTTGCTTACCTCTTTTTCATGTCCCCTTCTTCATTTTTTGACATTTTTGTATCATGACCTCCACTTTGACTTTTGGCCTTTCCACTTCTGTTCATAGTGTCTGTCATCACAGGTTCATCATTATTGTTATTGTTGACACCGCTGCTGTTCTTCGGCACGTCTTCCTCATTCAGTACCTCATAACTCTGAAAATTTGCACTTTCACATTCAACTTCTGGCAACACTGAAATAGCACGCTCACTAACCCGTTCTGCCATATCCTCTGTATCCCCTACATTACTCCTGCTGCTTGTTGAGCTGCTGTTGTTGGTATTACTTTTAGGATGCAAAAGATTTTCGGATGACTTTTTCGATGGTAGAACTGATACCTTTGCCTCAATTGGTTGAGTTGGTGGAACTGGCGATTTTGCCGGTGGCTTAGATGTTACTTCGCTCACAGATTCACCACCATCAGCTGGTAAGCGAGTTGTTGCAGGGGCGGGAATTGATTCGTCCTTAGACGAATTGGCAGCTGAGTTTTCCAGCACTGTTGTCAGGCTCTCTGACTGTTCGAAAGGTACGCCGTTGTCATCTGCTAACCGTCCGATATCGCCTTCGAGGACTTTCAGGTCATGCAGATTTTCATGAATTGCTTTTTGGATTTCTTCACTTGCTTCAGCTACGGTTTTTTGCACTGTCTCTAGGGTTTTTTGGGATTTCTCAAGGATTGTAACTGGATCCATTTCTATAATGGCAGTTCCATCAGGGCTCAAAAGCTGCCCGCTACTATTCGTCTTGGCTAATGGGATTTGATTGGTTATTGTAGTTGTAATTTGAACTGGTTGCGCCGTTATTGCTGCCGTTGTCATAGACACCACATTAGCCTTGGTCAAGGGAATAAGTTTATCAGCCTTGCCATCTTCACCTTCCGCTTCCTCCTTCAGCGAATCTACTGGTACTGTCGAGGCGTCAGACTCCTCTGCTGCAGTTGTGGCATTTTTATCCTTTCGGAAGCTACTTTTCTTCTCCAACTTTTTGCTGAAATTCGTTTCAGAACGTTTTTTCACCAACACCGCCTTTGCAACGGATTCAATAATTGGATTAGAAGAGGTTTTCTTTAAACTGAGCCGCGAGCCTTCTCGTACTATATTAGACAGTTCCCTTTTGAATGTTGTCGATTCCGCGGTCGAATTAGCTGTTCCTTCGTCTTTTAAGTTTAAGTTATCTCGGTTTAAATTTGAAGGTTCTCGCTTTAACTTGCCTGTTTCTAATTTGGCATTGGAAACACTCCGTTTCAAGGTGGCTTGTTCCGGTTTCATTATTCTCGATCCAGTTTTCTTCAATTCTGATGTTTCATTCTTTGAATTCAATGCATCTTTTTTTGCAATTGTCCCGGTCTTCTTTCCATTGATGCCTTCTTTTTTAACATTTGAAGACTCCTTCTTCAAATTTGAACCTTCCCGCTTCAGTTTAGATGTATCTCTCTTTGAGTTCAATGATTCTTTCTTTAAATTGGACGTCTCCATTTTCATTTTTGAGGTTTCTCTTTTTAAATTTGACGGCTCCCGTTTTAAATTAGAAGTTTCCCGCTTTAAAGTGGAAGTTTCCCGCTTTAAAGTAGAATTTTCTTTCTTTGTACTTGGTACATCCCTCTTCAACGTTGACGTTTCTCTTTTAAAGCTTGATGGTAACTTCAAATTTGACGTTTCCCTTTTCAAGTTACTGCCGGACATTTTACTACTGCTATTATCTTTTACGCTGATGCCACCTTTCCCGATGGACATAGATCGTTTCACGCTCATTTCAGGCTTCTTGGATGCATTAGTTAATTTTTTGGCACTTATTGTAGAATCTTTTCGAGAAGGTATTCGTGTTATTTTTGTGTTCGAATTTATCTCTCGACCTTTATTTGGTGATTTCATGGGCGAAGAGGATCTTAACGTTGGAGACAGAGACTTAGCGGTTGGAGCCGAACGTCGTTCTGTTCGGCTCAAATTTCGAATGCGAGAGGGCGACGGTGATTTACTGACACTCCGGGGGCTTAAAGATCTCCTTGGGGACTTTCTTGGACTTTCGCTCCGTCCCTTCGAAGAAGTAGCACTTTGCTTTCTGCTTTTCGGCGGGCTTAAACTCGATGCCTTTTTATTGGTCACGGCGTACCGCTCGTTTAGACTGTTTCGGGAATTCGACCGAGATGGAATTCTAGATGGAAATCTTGAATCTGCACGCGAGCTGGAACGTGATGTTGGTCTCGAGGTTACCCTTGAATTAGGTCTTGATATTGGGAGAAAATCTCTGCTGGGCGATGGTCCCCTTGAATTAACCAGCGAAGCAGAGCGAGAATTATTCCTTGAGGCAACTCGCGAATTGGAGCGAGATGGACTTCTGTAATCACTTGTAAATGGAATCCTCGATTGAGAACTCCTTCGACTCGTTGAAGCTGTTGGAAATTTTTCTTCAGTACTCAGTTGACCATCTTTGTTTGGTGTTCCAATTATCGGTGAGAGGCTTGATGGCTTTGCTACTCTCCGTGGAGAATGATTGTTTCTAATATTGAAGACATTTGCATCGATCACGCTTCTTGGAGGTGAAACAGAATGTCGACGAAAGCTAAAGTCTGAGGTTGTAACCGTGCTTAGATTAGAGCTTCTCCGGTATGATGCGATTGAACTTCTTGGCATGGTCATACTGGAACTTCGTCTGTCGCTCGATATCGAGTCTATTCTTTGGTCTCTTCTCACTGGCGAAAGTGATTTCCTTCGTTTAGTTGAAATATCCTCCATACTCGAAGCGCCATTAGCTTTAATTGGTATCCTCGATGGTGAGTTTTCTGCACTATTGAAAATTTCCAAAAGTCCCTTTTGTCGGCTTGTAGGATTTTGGTGTGGCAATCCAAGACTGGATTTACTATTAGAACCCAGCTCTAGAGACGATTTATTTATTCCTCTGGACGGAAGTTTAGGGGCTGGTGTCTTAATTATTTTGGGAAGTGATTCGAAACTATGAACCTTCGCAAGACTTTTTTGGTTTGCCGCTGCTGATGCCTGTTGTTTTTTCTTTTTTGTTCTTTCGGGAACTTTGGGCTTGGTCATATTTTGTGCAGAAAAGGAAGACATATCAAACTGCACCAGTGGTCGTACGGAATCATCTGAGGTATTTACATTGTTGTTAGGATCTTTTATGTTGGGAAGCTTTGAAGGTTGTATCGGTTTTCTTTTTGTTTTCGAACGAAGGGGTTCCTTAAACCCATAACCTAGAAACGGCGAAACTCTCCCACTGCCTGGACTGGGACTCGTTGCCCGAGAGGATTGAGGTGATCTTTCAGCTACAATGGAAAACGACGGTTTTTTGTGCGGTCGAGGAGGATTGGCTCTGAAATAAGTGATCAAAATTGAGTATGAAATAAGCTAGTTACAAGGACCAGTATAAGTTTTACCTAAAGTTTGAGCCGGTGTTAACAGCGTTCGTTATAATTGGAAGAGGGATTTCTTTGGGGATGACTGCCGCTTCTGGTGGAGGCAGCTCCTTTGGAGGAGAATCATCGTCGATGCTACCACCATTCATATTCTTCGATAAAATTACTAAAGGCGCATCATCCGAAAAGTCACGCATCTTCACTGTTTCAGGACTCCCTTTTTCATCACTACTCGTTGAGCCATTGGAACCATGAATCAGAGAAGCCAGAGGTGATCCGTGATGGCTTCCTTTTTGCTGATTTATTGACATAACGTTTTTGGAACTGGGTCTCAGTCTTGGAATTTTTGCCCACTCTTCATAATCGGCGTTAGGCTTAAACCATTCACCGCTAGAATAGGACTCATTGGATCCGCGTCTCTGATAATGCATTGGATCGTTGGGAAAAATTCGACTGGTCCTATTTTCGAGTTCAATTTGGTTTCTGAAAGAAAGGAAATTATGCCGTCAGCTGGAACATGATGCTTTTACAGAAAACTTTATTACCGAACAGTTTCCAAATGAATATCATCTGTTAGCTCTGAAGGCAAGCGTCGTGACCTGGTAGCAATGTTAACATTCCATAGATCATTTGATCCATAATCGTGACTTGGAGCGCTGACGAGCAATTGTGGCCTGGATGTGGCAGCACTTTGTGGTAAATATCGACTTCCTGGAAGCGTATTAATAATCGGATACTGCACACTGTCCGTTGGGCTGATGCTTCCGAGTCGGTCCCGTGATGTTGAGAATATTCTATCAGTGGGCTGGTCATCGCTGTTGTTTCTTATCAGTCTATTTGTAGGCGTCCTGCGATTATTTGAAGGACCACTATTCCGTTCGCCGTTTGATGTAAACGAATTGGCTTTGGGAAAATCATCTACTATACTATTGCTTTGTGTTGAACTGGACCTTCCACGCAGGTTTCCATACAAATTCTTATCTAAATCTTCAAAAAAGTTATCGGCAGGTGGTGGGACTGGATCACCGAACAGACTGGTGCATTGATTGTCATAAATATTGGCAGTATTCAATGTGGATGGTGACATTATTCGATGTGTCGTCGAGTATGGAACAGAAATTGTTGATGGTGGTGTTTTTCGCATGGTATGCATCTAAATTTTACAAGTAACGATAAATTGGAAGATGTGGTATCGATTCTGGAAAGAAAAATCAGATGGTTTGTTTGTTACCAGTTCGGGCTTTCTTCGGTGAAAAGTATATTTACAACAAAAATTGATAAATTCTACAAGGGATCGAAACGTAGTATAGGGTGTGTTTTAAGGGCATAGAACGTTGAGTTGGCAACACTTTTGAATACTACGCATGTTGTGACAGCTGTCATGCGTTTTATTGTTAATTTGGTTTGCCATTTTATCATGAATATGTTGAATACCTCTGGTTTGGACATGATGGTACGACATGCCATACAAATCGTGCAACTAACAAAGAGCATTTGATAAGCGCCTCATTTCTTGTTTAAGACATGTGCATTGGCCTGGAAGATCTTGTGATTTAACGCCGCTGGACTATTTTTTATGGGGAAACGTATAATCACTTATCTACGCTGACAAGTCCGAGACGCGAAATAAAACCCTAACTATTGTGGAGGGTAGTCGTAAATTAGACCTCTTGTTAAGCCTTACTCCACGCCACTGATTGCGCTCACATCATATTCAAAGTCAGTATTGAATTATCTTTCTATTTGATGGGAATCAAAATAACTTATTCGTATGTTATTTGTGTCCATACCACTAAAGGTGGTAGGTCTAAAAGGTGTCTTTTAGGGGTATAGAATTTTGATAGCAATAATATAGGAAAAGCTGTTGAACTTCGGAAGCAAATTGAAAAATAGCATAATCTAAAGGGCTCTCGAAAAAATTAAAGAAGATACCAATATCCTTAAATCAGTGTACCAAGAACGGGTTTTTATTCACTTCTGTGAAAAATAAAGTTATCGGCAAGTAGCATAAATAAATTTAACGACTATAAAACTTACGTCAAGAATTAATGCCGTACGAGGAAATAATAGGCTATAAATCTTAGATTATAGCCTGCTATTACATACTTAGATTGTTTGCAATGATCATACTTCCAACCAATCTAAATGTGTTTGAAAATGAAGTCTTGATTCTCAATTGAACTTAAATAAGTGTGTTGAGTATCCTGAAAAAATCCACAGGGTGCACTTATTGGCAACCGAATCCAGAAACATACCAGTCAAATGCATTGCTTGGAAGAATCCATCACTCGACAGTGGCTCTTATATCTGCCAAACAACTGTCATACCAGTAGCTAAATAACATGTCTCAACTGGAGCCTTAGGAGATATTTGGGATGGAGGGATCAATTTTCTCAGAATTTCCTCTTCTTCTTTACTTCCCACTGGACAAGAGATTCCCATAATCTGAAGGTGGCTCTAGGCGTAGGAACACGAACCCTAGCCCAAAGTAATGTGTCAAACGGTTCTTGGCTAGGTTTCAGGTTTACGGGGGAGGTGTTTACTAAGCAGTCATGCACTGAGGGCATACGCAGCCTTCCACTTCCTGCCACAAAAATAAACATGGCTAAATACTGAATACTAGGATGGTGCTCTGTTCAGTGGAGAATGGAACAGATTCAATCTTTTATAAGAACGATATTCAATATTATATAAGAATGGTATGGAAGACGTAGTATGTATGAATCACAACAAAAGGTTTTGGTAACTCAAGAAACGAATGGGAATAAGAAAGAAATGAAAATTAATGCCACAGGATCAAGACAAATTAAAGTAATTTCTTTAGGTCAATCTCTTTCAGGATCGAGATGCATGATGCCATCTCTTTAGGAGCCCGCAACCTGATTTGAATTCTGGGGTTGGTCTTGAACAACTTCACGCATTTCAACAATGAATACTAGGTCAGTGGCATCTGAAACGCATAAACTGCATATTAGGACTCCGACAGTTATACAGTGATTCAAATTCGAATGATTTAAAGAATCGAGACCGCTATTGGTGTAGTATTGAAGCAAAAATGAGTTTTTATGATAAATTACTAAGCTTTCTTTAGCTTCATAGATAAGGAGCATTCAACAAAGTGAAAGGATGAGTCGTTTACGAAACCCCCCAGGTTTGTTTAGTTTGCAAGCTCTCTTGAAATGTGAATCTGAGATTCGAATCGCAATGCATATAGAAAAATTAAGAAAACGCAGAAAATGGCGTTAAAAAACATCCTTTGAAATGTCGGTTTAATGCAATTTCAAATGCCATGGTATACTGCTTTTCTTTGGAAAAGAGGCCGAACTGAATCTAATAATTTCTTTGTAGAATGTTATTCTTCTCGGAAATATGTCCCGGTTTTTTTCACTATGTGCCAGCCGAAATGGCAGCAACTTAATTGCTTCTAATAAGTAATAAATCCTTTAAATACCAAAACGTCCGTTGCATACATGCCAGCTCCGGCACGTTGGTTGGTATGTACATTTTCAGGATTGTTGATTGTTTCGTTTTAATTGATTCAAAAGCCTCCATATCGTCTGCTCGTTCATACACAAACATATGCCCTAGAATATCCTGTTTACACAAACTTACCGGCCGGTATTCGTTTCACAATAAATGTCGTTACTTTTATCCACCGGTTAGCGTTATGTCTAGCCAGCAACAATGTTCTATTTCTCCTCGATTCAAATGTATCGATTGGTTGGGCATGGACTCCTCCATGCGCCTCGATTTGCATGCAAAATGCTTGGATTGCTCCTGCATATGTGCACACATACGAGAGAAGTTGCTGGTTAATTCGCGATAACTTGCGGTTTTACGGACTACTACTGCTGCTACTTTCTTTTTCGCGACAAATCCCCCTGTTTGCAGCCAGATGAACGATAATTGAAACAGTTGTGCAGTATCCTATGCATGCAGGAATTATCCTTAATCCGTGTGTTCAAACTTGACTTGCTGAGTGTTTACATAGGTGAGCTGAAATAGAAAATAATTGTTTTAACACATTGAATTTTTGGAGTGGAATTGAAAACTGGTTCTGCAAGATGCCGAATATATCTGGCAACATGTTAAACATAAAATTCATAAATTTAGACATAGTGTAAAAAATGCATTACATATCAGAACAAATGCGGCTTCGAAATTGCCTACATATCCGCATACTGTAGCGAGACACTGTGGTCATCCATTGGCAAAATGAACGGTAAAGCTGCACTGCTGCACACTCAGACACATTTCAAAGTTGCACTTTCAATTATTCAGTCGAGTTTTTATAAGGATCTTGAATGCCGGATATGGTTGACAGGAACCACGCGGTCAATGATAAGGAGACCCAATTAACTGGCCCCCATCATCATTCATGAAAATGAGAACAGGAAGCGGTGAAAATATACATTTATATTTATATACAAATATATTTGGAAACAAACATGAGTAGAATTGAAAACGTTGCTAAGGAAGACTCAAAAGGCTCACATGCCATTAAAATCCGCAACAAGGATCACCCACACTAAAACAAAACTCATGTATGATAATATAAAATATAATTCATCCAGAAATCTGAAGCTGAAGATC
Organism: Stratiomys singularior; assembly: GCA_954870665.1. Classification (NCBI taxonomy): domain Eukaryota; kingdom Metazoa; phylum Arthropoda; class Insecta; order Diptera; family Stratiomyidae; genus Stratiomys; species Stratiomys singularior. The sequence continues at coordinate 26,222,950 of OX940881.1, read as the reverse complement.
TCTGAGACGATAATCTAAAATTTTAAAGATAAATAACCTAAAAGATTAAAGACAAAGTTTATTCAGTTCCGACCAAGATATTTTGGGTTAAAAAAGTTGCAGTCAGCAAAGCTCATATATCTGTTTTATGTTTAAGTTCAGGGAAAAAACACGCAGCAACGCTATCCTATATGATCACTGCCACAAGCCTGCACAAAGTGAGATAAAGAGAAATAAGTTATGTTCTCATGTTCTCAAAAAAGGGCTACTTTTACTATACGAATTTAAATTAGAGCTCAACGCAAAGGAAGCAACGAGGAATATCAACAGCGCATTTGGGCCTGATACAGCGAACGAACCACTCGGAGGTGGTTCGAAAAATTTCGATCCGGAGATATGGACCCTGGAAGAGAGCCACATGGACACCCAGCTGCGTGTATTAGTGGAGTCTGACCTCCGCCAAACCACAAGGGATCTTGCTGAGAAACAAGGCGTTCATAATTCGACAGTTTTCCATCAATTGCAACAACTTAAAAAAGCTTGACAAATGGGTTCCGCATGATCTTACAGAGCAAAACATGACGTGTCGAATGGAGATTTCAAGTTCTCTTCTCTCCCGCAACAAAAAGGAACCGTCCTTGCACCGAATTGTAATCTGCGATGAAAATTGGATTTTATACGACAATTGTCGCCGACCAGCCTAATGGCTAGATGCCGATGCAGCGCCAAGACACATGCCGAAGCCAAGCCTTCATTCAAAGAAAATAATGGTTTTAAACAGTTTGGTTGTCTGTAGCTGGAGTTATCCACTATTCGTTCCTGCAACCTGACGAAACTATGAATGCTGAAAAATACTATGCTCAACTGGATAAAATGCATCAGAAATTGATAGTCCAGCGACCTAGGCTTGTTAACAGGGATGGGTTGGTTCTGCTTCATGATAACGCACGATACATGAGGTCATGTATCGAGAACAACGAGTTGTGATATGAGACTTTTCCCCCTTTTTTGACAAGAAAAAGATTTAGTAATGAAGCTTCTGTCAAAAATGCCTTCGAGGAGTTTTTTCGACCCAGAAACTCGGGCAGCTACACATTTGGAATAAATGTACTTGTGTGTTGCATACATTAGTACCTATTTGATTAAATAAATTGTCTTTATAAAAAGTTACAGCTGTTTGAAAATGTATTACTAAATTGGCCATTTCATGTGCAGCAACCTAATAATAAAGATTCTGACCACTACAATGTTTTGAAAAAAAAAGTTAGATATGTTCCCACTGTACAGACAGAAAACGAAAATTGAAACGATTACGATACACAGAGTATCCTGAACTCGAAAATGTCTCTCGATATGGATAAAACAGCTACGGAATAAAAATATTCCAATATATAATAAAATATTCGCAAGCAAGCTGCGTATCAAAAGTTTTTCTTGCAGTAATGGATTGCTGGTTGGTTTAAGCAGAAGGCACGAAATTAATATCGTCAACGCAGCAAGGGTAGCCGTTGGCAAAACCTGGTGGACGACTTGAACAGGGATCCATGGGGCCTAGGGTACAAAATAATATGGCGAAACCTGATGAAGGCAGAAAATATAAATGAAATTGTGCGGGCTCTTTTCCCTATCCAAACCGCCATCGTTGAGGCTGCGCACGATGAAAAATTTATGGGAAATTTACTTTTCATGAAGATGGAATTGGAGAAAGCATTCTTGGAGGTACAGCCGGTTTTTACTTTTGCCCTAACCTGCTCCTCTGGAAAAGAATTCTTAGTCGCCAGCTGCCCGTCACTCACTGCGTATGCGAGATTCGGAAAAGTTTTCGTAAAACTGATCAGAGGAAGATTCATTGACGTGATTTGTGATGCCAGGGTCCTGTCTCCAAGGTAGTATAGCTTCAAAGCAAATTACTACACCATCGATGCAATCGGAAAAGTGCTGAGCATGGTCCATCGTGTGGAGGCAAACAGCAGTTCCGCACGGCAGGTACCCCTGCTGGTGATTCTAGATGTCAGAAATGCATTTAACTGCGCTAAATGGGTAGATATTCTGGAAGCGCTTGAAAATCATTAAGTACTAGTATATCTGATGCGGACTTTGTCAGACTATCTGAAAGACCGCAGCATACTCTACGACTTAAAGGAAGATAACTGTAAGATAATGCTTACTCAGGTTTCCATCCTCGGCCCGGACATGTCAGACATCTCCAATGAAAGACTGCTGCGCTTGAACGGTCAGAAGAGTCACGTTTGATGGGCTATGTGGACGTAGTCACGGCGCCAGTCAACCATGTGCCACTCAGACTAAATATTCTAATGTGGTGAGTGAGGGAATGGATGGCCACTCATGAGTTCGGGCTAGCATTGTAGTAAACCGAGGCGGTCAAAGAAGAGGATCCCCAGAGTAAGGCCTATCAGTGTTGAGAAAGTGCTGGTTGAATCAAAATCAGGAGTGAAATATTTGGGCGTAACGATATACTCGAAAATGAGTTTTTCTCAACAAATCAGGACAACAGCTGAAGCGCTGAAGAGCTGAAGTCACTACTCGAAGCGTTGATGAGTCAAATCCCAATGAGAGCTGTACAGTCGGTTACAATCTATGGGTCAGAACTACGGAGCGACGATCTCCGCAAGAAGTTGAACACAATGCGGTCCGCACAGGTGCAGAGATAAGGAGACCTGCGATCGCAGGAGTCATACCAATCGCCCTCCTTGCAAGAGAGCGCAGAAATCATTACCTGCACAGAAGCAAAGTCAATAGCGAAGTGGTGACCAGCGAAGAGTGACAACGCTCTGATTCTTGGTTTCTGCTTGAACAAACTCTTAAGAGGGAATGGATGGTTTCAGTCTTAGCTGCACAAGATTTATAGATCACGATCTCACGCCTGCCGCACATTTTACTGTAGCAAAAGATAGAAAAAACATGTTTTGCAAAATTGGACGGTTCGGCCCAGAATCAATGGCCGGAAAAAGCTTAGAACGGTTGACAAATGAGATCGAGCGCCACAACATGTTCGGGCAATGCTTGGTATATAAAAAAACAGACATACTTGGGCGCCAGGAGACGTCGGGGATGGAGGGAACTGTTATCTTAGTAATGTATAAATATAATATGTAACTTTTTTATTTCTTCTCCTCCCTTCTCCCCCGCTGTAGAAGAGACTCCCATAGTATAAAATCGCCTCTAGGCGTACATGCGTGAAGCCTGGTCCGAAGTAACGTGTCGAATGGTTCCCGGATCGGTCCTCAGGATGACAGGGGAGGTGTTTAGTGGGTAGTCCAGATGCATTGCGTGTCTGAGAGTCCCACACTGAGGGCATAAAAAACGTGCATCTCCCTACCACAAAAAAATCGATTGTTCTGTGAAGTATTATAAAAATCATTCATAAATCCGTAAGCTTTTATGTTGAGAATAATTAATTAATTTGCAAAATTGTGAATTTTCTGAAGTGTTTGTAATTTTTTGGTCAGGAACTGTATGTACTTATGAATTAAAATTTCAATTCCTATATAATAAATACACATTTCGACATCTCATAGTGGGATCTTTTTTAAATAAGACAACTGTCGTGTTAACCTGCCGATTTGGAAAACCGGGTAGATGGATAACATTGAAAGTGATAAATAATTTAAACCGTGTTACAGGTTTTACTGTCTTCGACTTTGAATATATCTAAAACCATAAAGTTTAGGCACAACACATATTTAATAATGGGTATATCAATGGGTATAAAGAACAGTAATTTGTTTAACCCTAAAGAGATAACCATAATTTATAGTACGTTAAAGATAACCATACGTCGATTCGACGTGTATACGTTTGGGTTCACAAATTTTGAATTGTGTTCATAATTTTTTCATTGCAAGCATAGATTTTCATTAAATAAGATGTTTTTATATGATTAAGTCAAAAACATTACTATTTATTTGAGCATACTTCAAAAATTATAAAAATAACAAAATAAGTCATTTCTTGCTTTAAAAAACTTAAACAGATATTGCGAGCTTAACTTTAGACTTAAAATTATGACTCAAGCTTTTAAAAATTATATTTTTGGTATCTTAAGAATATAAAGATTGATATCGATAACATTTTTTCATTACTTTATAGCTTAAAGACAACTAGGACAAGTGCTCGATTTATGTTCCCCACAAATTGGGCTTTTACAATTGTCGCACATTGACTTCGTCATCCTTTTTATTTGGTACGGACAAAAGACACAATATCGTCTTTTTTTTTGAATCAAGTGAATTTCCATTTGATGAAGATGCTTCGTTTGGTCTCTTTGGTAAAATTTGGGTTATCTTATCCTTTAGAACCTTCGGCAAAGTCGATATTTGCTGCCTTATCAACAAGAATGGAGCCATCAAGCTATCCGCCAGCTTTTTCATGTACTCACGACGATTTAGGGGCTTTTCCTGTTTACGTATGATATTTTCGCAATATATGACATATGAATTTATAAATGCCATATTAAGGATACCATAAAACAAAGCCATGTGCCATCTGTTCGTCTTTCGGCTGCATGACATCGAGGAGCACATTTGGTCGAATGTATCGACGCCTCCTTTTGTTTCATTATAGAAATGAATCATATTAGGCTTAGATGTCGTAGGTTGTATCGTGCCTTCTTCATCACATGATGACAAAACAAAGACCATTTTGGTTGGTTTTGGTTTGTACGAAACTAAAGTCAATGGCCCATCATAACAGAGCATGGATGTTCCTACACGCCTGGACCTTACATTTTTCAGCTCCTCTGGAATCTCTCGTTTATTTGATCTAATTGTGCCAACCAAAGTCAAATTATAAGGCGGTTTTAGCAAATTCTTTGCTAAAGGAACTGACGTGAACCAGTTGTCGCAGGTCACATTTCTATTGCTCCCATGAATAGATTTTGTGAGTTCTTTCACAAAAAACTCGCCGAGAGGAAGTCCATTGGTTTGAGTGCATTTTCCCAGATAAGGAATTGCATCAATCATGTAACGTGTTGCGCTGTCACATGCCATTACTATTTTTATCCCGTATTTATTGGGTTTATTCGGAATGTACATGCGAAAAGGGCATCGATCTAGAAAACCTAAAAGCTGCTCATCTATTGTCACATATAGTCCAGGAATGTAGTAAGATCGACAGTGGCTTGTAAACATCTCCCATATTTTTCGGATTGGCACAAATGAATCAGTTGGTCTTAGAGCTGGTCGCGCAGATTTGTCGTCCATTCGCAAACATCTTATCAGGAAATCAAATCCGTCCCTACTCATAGCAGCAATATATCTGTCACCTGAATATGAACAATCAAAAAGTTCAACCGTAGTCAAGTGATTGTCCTTCGTAGCTGCTGAAAGTGTCAAGATTCCGATTAGTGCTCGAATCTCATCACAATTTGTAGTCTTAAATGTTGCCTTTATATCAGGCCTTTGAGTTTTAAGCTGGATTTCTGCGTTCGTCCATTTAGTGATTTCCTCTACAATTTCGTCGGTTAAGAAAATTCGAAAGCATTCCAAAGGATCGAAAAGGCCTTTACTCATCCGAGTTGGACCTCTAGATACTCGAATAATATTGGAACACGATGTTCTACCACTTGTACTGCCTTTAGTTGCCGCCCAACGGTGACCATTTTTGCATCTTAGTGTTTGATGCTGCGGCATTATAATTAGATTTGGCATGCAAGATGAGGTGCTTTGAATATGTTCAGAAACATTTTCCGCTTCATCCTCAGCGCTCAAGTTCGTTTCTACTAGTGGGAGACCTACCTCATATTCTTCAACATCACTTTCCACATCATCTTTGAGTAAATTATTCTCGGGTTCGCTATCTGTGAATTCCATTTCTTCTTCGCTCCATTCTTGCAATATTCGCGAAATTTGGTCGTCTGTTAAAGCACCTTTCGACACCATTTTAATTTGTTTACAAAACCTACAAAAATTATAATGTTTCAATAAGTATACAAACATATAACTACCCGCAAAACTTACAAGAACTTATTCACTTGATTTCAAAAACTAACACAAAAGATAACTATACGTCGAATCGACGTACGAAAGGCGTGTTTCTCTGGAAATAATGCGCTTATTGGAGCGACTTGATCGTCGGATGCAAGCTCAATAGATCGACTGAGTTGGCATAAACTGTGAGCGGAGTTGCTGCATTTACGAGAGAGTTGTGCCGATTTTTCCAAATTGTACACGTCGATTCGACGTAGGTTATCTTTCTAGGGTTAAAAAAAACCCTGATGGTAAACAACACAACGGAGTTCATTTTTGAATTCAGAGGATCAATGAGGATCGTTTGAAATATCAAAACAGAAATACCAAAAAAAAATAGGTTTTCAGACTTCAGATTTGTGTTACTGACTAAAAAAATTATGTTTCATCAAAGTGGGACTTCTTTAGTTTTGGGTGGATTAAAAACAGAGTTTATATGGATTATCCAACAACTTCAACTCAGTAGTTAAGGTCAAACATACACAAAAGACACAAGAATTCTTGTTAAGCCTAATCGGATAAAGAAAATTACCTATTTAATTAAAGTTGTTTTTCATTCGGAAAAATTAAGTCCATCAGATTCAAGATAACTTTACCATTGTATATCGTTTTAATACTCCGTAAGCAATCCTAATCTTCACTAATATCTTTTTCACGTTTAAGGCAGACCAACTTTCATAGTATGGAATTTCAAAATCGAAAGCTTTCTTACACGAGCTGCAGTTATCTCGTTTGGAAGTTGATGCAAAGGAAAAAATTACAAACGCACTATTCCATCGTACACTACATAAATTTTCTTGAGGTAGCTTTTCTACTTTTCTTTTAAACTCTTATGTGCAAGATCAAGTTTAAGCTGCCGAAAATTAAATTTCATGTTTGTTACCTTCTTAGTATCTACGGATGCACCAATTACCCACAAGGAGGAATTCGGATCAATGCACTTTTGCGGTATCTAAGTACTCGGAAATGAAATGGATAGTAAAAATCCTTATTGTCGGTATTGAGTTCAAATTTTCATTGAAATATCAGCATAAAGTAACATAATGTTCATCATAAATTTTTATCGGCAATAAACAACACGTATTTAGATTGACATAAATGCATGATATTAAGATTAATTTATCGGTGCATGTTACCATCGAACAGAGAAAGAAAAACTTAAGAAACTAATTATCTATTGTTGCCATTATAAATGCAAATACAAATTTTATTTTGCAATTGTTTTCAACGTTAAAATTACAACATACAACGAACAGTTCATCAATGAATTCACAACAATGCACGCAAACAATTTTGTGAATTTTGCGTACTGAATCGTAAGTATTTAATTAAATTGAGTTTGATCGATTATATAACCATATTCAAATTAATAATACAACGGGATATGGAACAATTATTAAAGACGAGCATAAAACAATGTTTGCTTGAATGCAAAAGAAAAATCAGATATACATTTTGCATATGGGAAATACCATGCGATACACGTATTACATATCCGTGAAAGCATCAGCGGATTTGACTCTTTTAATAATAAATACTGTAATAAAAATAAATATTAAAAATGCCAATTTGTGAAATCCTTATGAAACCAGGACGATTTCAACATAAAACATCGATTAAAGTCGAATACCATCGATTACTCCCAATTTTAAATAAGTATCTCCACATTTTTTATGAGAAATAGGAAATGAGGAAAAACCTGAGCAAAGGATTTAATATAAAAATTTCAAACCAAAATACTACTTCCAAAATACATAAATTAGCAATATCAACTTTGCCCCACAATTGAATTAATCTTTTTTGAGATTATTGATGATATCTGACATCAACTAACTTTAATGTTCTAATTCAAATTAAAAATCCAAGTAGGGGAATTTTATTTCTCGTTACCTTTATCACATATTAATATTAAGCTTTTTACGAAACACTACTTTAATCGTTGCATTGCTTGTCGGATGTTCTTTGCTATGGTCTATTATTAATTTATTCAAATACGTTTTTCCAACCCTATTGTGGGTCTTCCGTAGTGATAACTAATAGAGCTGTAAAAGTAACGACAAAGTCAATACCCATATGAACTCGTTACTGAAACAACGAATACCCGTTACTATTGTATCGGTACTCGTTACTTTCGTTACTTTCAAAATTATCTATATTTACCCCCATATTCTCGTATACCACTATAATTTCCTTTCGTAACGAATAGTAGCTGAAATAATTTTAAACGTTTAATTAAATTAGAGCTAACATGGCTAGTTAATTGCTTAGGGTCTCCAATATTTATTGGCCACCGACCAAAACTTGCACAAAAATTTCGGGAAAGCTGAATTTTAATGTTTTGCCACACTATAATATACATCGATTAGTGTAGCATAAGCACCGAAAAACCTAATCCCATACAAATTCGCTATGTGATCTAAAGAGTATCCGTTACACAATAAAATTGATGCGTAGACCTCTGAAGAAAACTTAAATTGGTGAATTTTTCGTTGAATAGAGAAAACCACACAGAAGCCAAATGGTTAGCATTTATTTTATTTTTTTAAATTTTCTTAACAAAAACGGATAAACGAAAACTATTTACAGTTAAAAATGAAAAATAATTCACTGCAATAAAAACTTTATCAATCAGTCTCTTGCTATCACATGAAAAGTAATCATTCTAAAATTCATTTCTACCATCAATTAACTTTGAAAATAATTTAGAATTCAATAACTAAATAAAGAAATGACGGAGAACAGAAAATGCCAACAGAATCTGAATGAATTTCCCAGGATATTTAAAGAAGAATCGATGGGCTCAAACAACCAAAAAGGTATTAAATTAACCTTTGGTTCATATTTAAGAACAGAATTTTCTGCATCCGTTCTGGCTTTAAGGAGCTGCGCCTTTCTGACAAAATTAGGCCGGATTTAGAGAATAAGGCACTGAATACTCTCTGAAGGCACTGAAGTAGCCATAATAGTTAAGTATTTTTCGGCTAAACGTGACAGCTCTGGATATAGAATGGCTCGCACTTGCCACCATTTTAGAGGACATTCATACCTTGAAATGTTTCTTTCCTCCATGTATTGCTTTAGAGAAGCTAATATGGTGTTTGCATTTGATACTGATTTAATTGAAGCTTTTGCGTCGAAATTTTTCCAAATTAAATCCTCCTCATCTGAAATAGCACATGTAGTTGCATTCGCTTCTTCAGCATTGGGTGTTTTGGCTTGTGGCATATCAACCATTGCTTCAACTTCTATATGTAAACAACTCATGGCAGAGTCCTACGTTGACTGGTCAGCAAAGGCAAGCTTTTTGAATCTGGGATCCAACAAATCCATTAGGTGAGTGGCAAAGTTTTTAAATCTGATTTTGAACTCAGCTATGATTTTTGACAGAAGGCTCTTGTCGACGTCTGTCCTAATATCCTTTATATATAAATTATCACATATTCCCGCAACACTGTCAAAAGCAGCAATTATCACCGAAATGGTTACATTCGTTTGGGAAGAAATTTCTTCTGTTAGCTGCTTAAAAGGGCTCAAAATTTTTTTAATTCATTTTCCAAAAGATTATCTACAGGATTGTGTAGTAGTCCGATTGCCGTTTCAAGAGGTTCTTGTAATATGATTATTCGTTCGATCATGTCGAAAGTGCTGTTCCATCTTGTTATTATGTCCATTTTTAATTTTAACGGTGTTTGGCCTGACCTGAGCTGTTCCTGAATTGTAACTGTAACTGTAAAATTGCAACTGGACTTCTATGGAAGTGCTCAACGATTGTTTTCACTTTTTTTATAATTTTTGCATTTCATTTATTTGCAACACGCAGCACTGAATTTAGTGTATGAGCAAAACAAGACATATGTTCAAAGCCAGTTAGCCTTACCTTAACCTTTTCTTTTATTTTCCATTTTGAAAGTAAGGACATTATTTCTTTTTTTAAGTCATCTCCTGTATGCCGCTCATGGCACTCGAAGCAACCTAATAATGCTGACTTTAGCTCCCATTCTACCAAATAATGAGCTGTAACAGCTAGATATGATGTCATAGCTCGTGAAGTCCAGCCGTCGGTTGTTATGGAAATGTGAGTAGCATTGCTCAATTCCGTTTTTAAATTAGTTTCCGCGACTGCATATTGTGTATCTAGTAACGTCGTGCTTAATGTATATCGAGATGGCAATGAGTACTGTGGCTCTAGATAATTAATTAACCTTTTGAAACCAGCATCTTCCACAATCGAAAAAGGTTGCAAATCTTTTACAACCATATTGAGAACTAGCTCGTTCAATTTTTTCTCTTTAATTATGCTTAGAGGTCTTCTAACAAATGTTGAAAAAGTCGTTTGCTTTTTCAATTTCAAACCCGTTGAAACTTCAGAAGATGAGGTTGATGGCACTGAAGTCGTAGTTAGAGTTTCAGAACGTGAGCTTGATGGTCCCGACATAACACTTTGCTCTAAAGTTGGAAAGAGTGCTGGTTTCAATTTAGATGGAGCAATACGTTCATATGATGAAGGATGTTTTTTCAGAAAATGCTTCCTCAAATTCGTCGTAGAGCCTCTTTTTACAGAGTATAGGCTTTGACAGAGATCACATTTTGCCTTATCGTCATAGACTGCAGTAATTAATGTCCACAATTTGCTTGTTTTTTTATCCATTTTAAATTGCTCTATAACGTTTAAAGTAAAGTTTGGTCCTTTCATTCAGTTAATAAACACTTCGTTTTCGTTAGTCATCTTACATTAGAATATGTTCAAATTCACATCAAAATTCATTAAATTTGTCATAGTGAAGAGACCTTTTTCAAAATATTATATTAAGGTAAGTACTACTTTAGATAAACTCATATAAAACATTTGAATTTAATGTCACTTCATTGGAACATCGGTACCATAGAAATTTTACCATTAGCTCCCTATTTCATGCTAAGAGGATTTAAATTTTCACCATAAATTTACCGGTAAGAGTCAAATATTCAAATTAATTTTCGAGCTCATCCCAAAATAAGATAAAAAATAAACCCACTGAGTAATACTTTCGGATTATTTGAACAACATTTATAATGCTTGACTAGACGAAAACGTAGTATGTATTAGGTAAAACTACAGAGTAAGTACTTCATCAACTTATACACAAATTGATTACACAAAAAGAATGAAACTTTCCAATAAGCACACAAATATAACATTCAATAATTAACTTTTCTAGCTTCCTAATGTTACAGTACACCGAAAAAAAAATATAATATTAAAATAGTAACCAATTCACTGTGTGTCTAGCATAGCATACCAACACGGGAACCAATCCTCAAATCTACACAGTATCGCCTGATACCCGTATCTCTGATCGATACGCGTATCGCTGTGCCCGGCTAGGACGGTATCAAGTAACGAGTTATATTTCGAAGTAACGATTCGATATTTCGAACCTGGCAATGCACCCGTTACTCAGTAACGAGTACGTATGGTTTGCCAGAGCTCTAATAACTAACGAATCTAGGCGGACCAAGGCAACAAAATTGTAATCACTAGAAAACAAGAATATGAAGCGACAGTAAACAAGATACTTAACAACCGAAAGTTTCTTGAATTAAGGAAGAACCCCTTCCAGACGCGATCAAAAGAATCGACAAGGCCTTTAAGGACACCGAGCGTATCATGGAAAATCCAAAACAGCTAAAAGGATCCAATTCACAAAATCCACAACAGCTAAAAGTCTCCAATTCATGCTTGCCACAAATTAGATGTCTACCAAAAATATATAAGCTTGGAGATCAGATAAGAGAAATAATTGTAGCGATGGAGCCATCCACTCACAAAATATCAAAATGGCTATTATACCGGTTCAATACTATTTTGGACAACAACTTCGACATAAATACTGTCAAAAATAGCCAGGAGGTGGTGACCAGACTTCGGAACTGTGGGGGAATATTGGATAAGGAACTCTTAGTGTCTTTCGAAGTTAAAGTTCTTTTCCCAAGCATTCCGGTAAGATAAGCACCGGCTCTACTGAAACAACAAATTTTGGAAGGGAAACAAAATTCAAATGACTGCGAGTAAAGAAATGAGGAACGTTACTTAAGGAAGCTCACATATCTTTGTATGAATGAGAACTGCTTCACTTTCAGAGGACAGTATTTTCAAAGGTACAAGTGGGCTTGCTATGGAAATTCCGCTCTCTGCGCATCAGTGTCATTTTAATGAAAAACATCGAGATGACTCTAGGAGTCCTAGGTTTATTGACTAGATTCTGGATCCGGTATGTTGACGATGTGCTGGCTGTAGTGGACAAGGAAAAACTGTAGAAAACATTAAGTGACATAAGCTCCATTCACAAGAATGTACAGTACAGCATGGAAAATGAGCGCGAAAACACTCTAGCGTTCTTGGTTATAAAGATTACCAGAAATATTGGGGAATTCAAAATTTGGCATTCATGGAAAAGCAACACTAACTGAAAGGACCATTCCTGCAACTTCTCCACATCCGTTTGCATTATACACAGGATGCTGACCATCCTATTATCGAACGAGGAAAGACGCAGATCAAAGGATATAGCCACGATAGCATCCAAACAATACTAGCTAATAAGGAAAACCAAATCACACGGGATGGACTAATAACTCTCTTCTCACAGACGAAACATTTTCAAGCCACCAGACGAGCATCTGTTAGACACACAAAAATCACAGCAAAATTCAAGAAATTACTTAAATCGGTGAAAATAGATGTCATACCGACCTGTAAAAAATTTAAATTAGGGAGCAGTTTCACTTCAGTAAAAGACTCTCTTAATGCTGATGAACAGAATGGAATATATAGCATTAACTGTCCTGAATGCAACAATTCTTATATCGGACAAAGAAAGCGCTCAATTATGGTTCGCTGTAAGGAACATTTGAGCGAAGCCGACAACGCAATAAAACAAAAAACGAAGTAGAACGAACGACATCAAATCATCCGTAGGCAGACACATAGTGGAGACAGGACCTACGAACGCGATGGAGGACTTCAAGATTATTCGACAGGTACGCCGGATACAGCAATTAGACACCGTAGAGAGTCTGGAAATTTACAAAATCAATAAAGAAAACAGAATTGACAATGATTTAGACAACGCGTTTTCAACCCTCTTTAAATTATTATGATCCTTAATTAAGGTCTAAACGTAAATTCCCTTTTTCAATTAAGAATTTTTATACATGGACCCTTCATGAAATTTCCCTAAATAGTTTTTTAAATGCCATTAAGGAATGCGTAGAAGAGAAAATTTTATGAATGGATCTTCCGCCAATTGTAAACAGTACTGATATAAATAAGTTGTAGCATGAAAAAAATTTTCATTGTTTTAAATTAAATTAAAACTTTTAATTAATAGAGGGCGCCAACTTAATGACCACTTTTTGGGTTGGCACAGATTTAACCCACACATCAGAACCCCTAACCGATACTAAAAAATTTGTTCAAATCAAATTTTCCTTCTTTTTCGTCATTAAAATAGACTTTTCAGTAGTATGCTCATTACCGCCAAATTCTTGAGATCTTCTCGTAGTACATTTTATTTTTGACCTCGAATTTTCACCGCCATTTATGTAGCCGTTTGGTACTTGTTCGTGGGGTCTCTGGTTGCCCTGGTGTATCCGTTTGCGTTGATGAATTCCTTTGTTTTTTCAATGTAGTCAGCCGTCTTCATGAGCACTGTTGTGTGTCCCTTATCGGCTTTTGTTACGGTCAATTGGTTGCTGATTAGCTTCTCCTTTATGTCCCTGAGTGTGTTTTGGTCTTCTTTCTGGTACGTTCTGTTTGTGTTTGTCCTTATCTTTTGTAGGATGTCTGCGACATGGTATACATAGGAAAAACGACACGGAAACTAACAACTAGACATAAGGAGCACATACGTTCGTTTACACATAACAAAACAGACTCCAACTACGCAACACACCTACAGAATCAAACACACGAACCCGATACCATGGCAAATTCAATGACGTTACTACACAATCAAAAGAAGGGACTTAGACTTGACGTATTAGAGAAACTGGAAATCTATAAACACAAAAAAACCCACGGAAATATAATCAACGAACAAATAATGACCAACTCCGACAAAATATTTTCAATCCTCGACCCAATCCTTATCAAGAAAAAAAAACGCGACGAACCCGACAACGAAAATCCCAGGACCCTGAAAAGACCCAAACTTAATAACTATGTATAACTAATCTATAAAAAGATGCACACCGCGACAAAGACGTCAGAATGAGCTGAAGATGGCTGTATACAGCCGAAACGCGTCCTCGAAACCAATCAAGCAAGGCCCGGTGGACCCAAGCAACACAGAATTAATTTTGACCTGCGGCAACATCCAAACGAACTTCAAAAATGTACTTATTGACGTTCAAACAGACACTGAGAACATATGAGAGAGTCAGAAATATTATGATAGCATAAGAACGGTATTATAAAGAAAGATATTAAGATATTACATAAAATCACAAAAAATACACATAAAATCGGAAGAAGCAAGCTCGCTTCTAACAGTCACGCGGCACACAGTTTTTTGACTTTCAGTAAAATATTTTTGAACGTGAATTGTGAACTTAGCAGGAATAGAAAAATGCCAAACAAAAATAAGGATTTCTTGAAATTCCTAATTCAAATACAATGTAAACACATGACATTTCGTAAACAAAAATCAATAAAGATCATCCTATACAATACCTTCAGTGTATTGGGTCATAAAAAACTTTTGGTTTTGACGTTTTGGTTTTGGTTAAAAAAAATTGGGTCTTTTAAAGAAACTTTTAACGTATTTGATAAACTAAAAATTGGGCATTATTATTGGGTCCTATAATATGAAACGGTGGCAAGTTCACTTCAATTGCGAACAATTTCATCCTGATGCTGTTTGGTTATTTTGCGGCCTTTGATTATTTTTATTTAGAGGTACATTTTTATTTGTCAAATATTGACGAATTATAGATAAATTACTCGACTAGAAACGAAGGTATGCAAACATCAGAAATTCGTTTGTTGACAAGGTTTGTGGGTGACGAAATTCTGGCTCCCTCGAATTCCGACAGAAGTGACTACAGAACGCACAGCGTAAAATTGGTTAACAAACAATCGAGGTCGTGATTTCAATTTCACCAATGAGGAGTATGGGTGACATAAGTCTAAGTTGTACAATGATGCTTAAAAGCCCACCATGAAAACGCATCTCTCCCAAAATACACAGGAATTATCAGTGATATTTTTTTGTAGCAAAAAATCGGCACTGTTTCGATGGAAGTCAGTAAGCTCATGCAGATAAACACTTATTGTCTGCCACACGTTTAACATTTCGCTGCTTTAAATTGGTAACTTCTTTGAATTAAATTTCCTCTTGTGACAAACAGGAGATCATGTGTGATACTGACAAGCGTTTATCCCGGCGATTGGACAAAAATGCAGTAACAGAAAGCACTGTAACACAGTCCAAATTGACAGCTCCAACAGTAGGGCCTTATTTTGATTGTTTATTTGGCGAAACCTAGTTAATCCATAAAGAAACTGACAGCTCTTTCCAAAGCTACTGGAGTTCGAGTTCAAAACAGCCCGTCACCCACTTTATTTACGAGGCTTTGTTCAAGACTACCACTAATTTTGACATGCCTCTTCATTTCGTTTTGGAGGACTTTTTACCAGAAATATCGTTCAACTCCGATAAGGCTGGAAACCGTATTACTGAGCATGTCGTAACCACTCACCTTATCAGTTTTAAGTTTCTATAGCAAACACAGGAATGAACCTCTGCTTCGATGGAAAATATGTTTGTAATAATATGAGTGCATACTTTTTATTATACGCTTTTCTAACGAGGTGATGGTTCTATCGATATTGAATTTCAGTGGCTTATCGGCTTGCTCATATCGTTTTTAGAAGCTCCTTAATCGGTCAATTTTTTATCATAAAAAGAATCAAAGGCGGAAATGATGGACAGACCGTCCAAAGCACGGGCTGTACTGTGGATTAAAATTTTCCAACCAAGTCCCATCAATTCGTTCAGAGTCATCAAAGAAGTGTGGGAACATATAATGCCATAATACAAAGCCGCTCCTTTCCTCTGGACCAATTATGGTCACTTTTCCTTGATTGCATCGTTCAAGCGGTCAAGTTGAGAGCTGGAGCAGCTCACAATAGACTATACCTTTTTACACTTCTTAACACTCAACAGAACATTGTTAGTCGTCAATCCCTTTTTTGAAGTCATTATTGAAGGGTCGATGTGCTTTCAACATGATCGCTATCATTTCACTATTAAGGTCAATCAAATTTTTTTATGTTAAGTCATTCGGTACCTAAACATTGAGCGTCTCTTCGTGTCCAGCACTTTTTAATTATTCCAAACTGTCAAGTTGACGTTTAGTGTATCCTATCTTCGTACAACTTACGAGTCGATCCTGCTACACCAGTTGGAAAATTTTTATTGGCTTCTAGTTCTAGTGTTCATTTGTTTTTCATTGTTCATTCTGGAATAAAATTATTCTATTCACACTTATTTCCAAGCCAGAAGACGGATTTTCCATGCTAGATTGAGAATGCGATTCCTCACTAGTTGTTATGCAACATTTCCCTAGAGTGACTCTTTTGTAAAGGATGAAACCATCTTCAAAAGTTTGTAAGCTAATGCTTGGTTCTCATTCACATATAACAACATGGCAGTTATAGCCCAAAGCGATCTTATTGTCCCTTATTCATTACAAAGAATAAAAGCGAACCTCCGTTTTGAAGTTGGTATAGAATATCTTGTGACTTTTTTCGTTGATTCAAGAAAATATGAAATAAAAACTTTTAGCACACCAGAATTTTCGGAAAAATAATATTTTTAGAAAAAACTAACATCATACACATGAATGAAGTGTGAGGAACCCGCCTACCTCAATTGCCTAGCAAAAACGGTCCCTCTTCTTACCTGTAAGTAATGTTCATTTTTTACCAGTTGAAATATCTACCGTTTGATTGACATAGAACCTAGAACATAAGAGTGAAAACGAAATGATATAACGGTGAAAATAGTACATATGAGTAAAATTAGGACCCATCGGTGAAAATTCTCAAAAATCTGTTGACAATAAGAGCAAATTAAACGACTAATAGGTGAAAGACCATGAAATAGAAAACAGATAACCAGCATTGTTGTACGGTCCATAGGTCGTTTCAGAGCAGCTTTAAAGGCACAATTTTCAATATCGAAATCTGAATGAGGTTGATATTGTCAAGATATGATGTTGTGACATTGGGACGAAGGCAGTGCTTCTAGATTTAATATATCAGAATGTAACCAGTTGCACCCTTTAGAAAAAAAAATTTGGTGGACTGACAATGGAATGAAACTCAACTTGAGGAGGATTATCTGAACTTCGCACTGGAAGCAGAACAATAACAAGTTTAGATCACATGATGAGGAGTCTGTGCTGGCTAAAACGTTGTAATTTTGGTTTCGAAGCCTGAGAAGTAGTCTTTGGGAGAACCCTTATTTTTTCAGAACAGTATCTTGTTTTGATCTGGAAGCCTCCTCTGAGTACCACAAAGTCGGTAGTAATAAACACCACAAGTCTATCTCAATTCAAAACCACCGTGACATTCCACCTACTTATGGCGGGAACCTGCTTTTTGTCAGTCTTTTTAAATTATTGAGTAACCCAAGAACCAGTGGTGTTAGTTTTCACATTATTCTGACAGGCAGTTAGATTTTTATCTGACAAAACAAATGGATTAAAAATAATCAGCAACCTGCCACGTGTATTTTTTTACAAGAAACCTTATCTCAGGAGTCAGGTTTTGGTTTAGGATTACGACCAACGGAGAATGGAAAATTTGAGGTAAATGAAGTCTATTTGTGGTTTGATTGCATTTCAAAACTGTCAAAAAGTTGACACGACTTAATGGTACCAGCAACTAGTATCTGCAAAGACTGTCTTAGAAAATTGACATAGCTTTGCTCCAGGGTGGTAAACTCCGATGCTGTAGAATTTTCGAGGCATATTATACGTTGTTTTTCCAAAGAAAATTTGAAGAGGAAGCAGAGTTATCAGTCCATCGTCAATCTCTTGAGTAATGGAGAGATTTTGGAGAGACACAAATAGAGTCATAGCTATCATTCAAACCCATAAAGTTTCTCAAAGCATCTGATGACTACTACAGCATCTACGATCCCAACGACTACTCAAACCATACCGATGGTTTCAACTTTTTGTCCATTAATATATCGAATCAACTAACCGATCATCGACTAATATATTGACTAGCGGATGCCCCAAAACTGTGACCCTTAATGAGTTTCGTACTGTGTGCGCTTCCATACGGAACAAACAACTAAAACAAAGTTTTGAACAAATAGTTCCCTGAAACCAGCTGGAACCGATGCAAAAGGGACAAAAAGGACTGCAAGTTAAATTATCGTTCCGGACACTTTCTCAGCGTGTGGTGCAGATAATCCCGAGAAGATATCTATAGCATTTCTTCCCAAACACCGTAAAAAATTTACCTCAGAAGATACGGTGGTGACAAAAAAGGCAGTTACTAGCGATGAAAGACGCCGCATTCTTGACGAATTACAATAATCCTAAGAACTTGCGCTAAAAGCGATCATGATTCGATCACGATCACGGATCATGATTCGAAATCATTCGGAATCATAGTTAGCCTGACTTCTAACACTTCCAAATATTGAGCGGGCACGGTTGTTTTCAGTCTTACATGAACAAAATTTGTATGCCTCGCTCTTTAAATAGCATATTCTGGTCTGAGGAGAAGGACAATGGCCATCATACTATGTACTTTTTCATATATAAGATGAGAAAAACAGTGAATGATCTTGGCGAAAAAGTGGAAGAGCCTCATTGGATATTGAGTGGAACCGAAAAGATATTCAAATAAGAAATGTGTGTCACGTGGTAAGTTACGCTCGGGAAGTTCTGACAAAAAAGAAGGATATTATTAATCGACAGGCAGAGTCGAGTGTTCATATTTAGCATTTCGATTCCATCTCTTTCCACTGGAGAGGGGATTCTGTGTCCTGAAAGCACCATTTGCCGATGAATAGTGAAGCCTAGTAATCCAAAGTGTTGTCCTAAGTAGTTCTGGACAGGTATGATGACTTCTCTGGTTGACAGGTCGATGATAAGGTTGATAGGTGCCACTAAGTGTTCGAGACTCAGGGCGTAAATGGACTTCATCGCCCAACACCGAAAAACTCCATCGTTAACAGGAGGCAACATATTCTGCGTCTGTAAGAATAAATGATGATAGCGGAAACACTTAGAACTAACTCCCACTCTACAAAAACTCAACCAATTTCTTTTCTAAATGCATTTGTATTTGCAAATAAACTTGATGGTAATAGAATTTAAAATTGAAATTGCGAAAAAAAAATCGTTTTGATACTCTCTTAAAATTGAATTTTCAATCTCGATTAAACAATAGAAGTCAATTTCTGTTTACAACACCTTCAAATTAATCCTCTCGCTATCTCCATTAATATGCATCATGCATACTTCTAGCTCTATGTCATGCAGTGGAATAATTGTTTTATGTAATTTTGATTTTTGTTTCTCTTTCTACAAGCTATTCTCCTTGAGTATTAGTACTAGTTTGTAGATACGCTAGGACCGAATAATAATTTAACTCAGTCCTGGCTAAAAAGTGGTTGAATATAATTTAATGTGACTATAATATGAGTATCGAAAGGTTGTCGCTCAATTGACCCAATTGTAGGGCTTTACATTAAGTCCTTACAATGGATACGTGTTGGTTGACGATTGGCTGTACCAGAAGTATGAAGAATTTGGAACCTAAAAAAGGTTGTAACCATTCTACGCCTTAAAATGCTTCAAAATGACACAAATACACAACCATGGGGAAAATTCTTGTAGAAATGCAATTTCTTGAGTAGGAAAAAAAGTTTTATTTTAAGTGCGGTAGGTAAAAACTGAATAAGAACAATTGTAGATCTTCAGTTTTCTGCATATGTACTAAGTTATGATTAGTTGAAAAGAAACAACAAATTTTTTCACTATACAATTAATTAAATTGAGTTCGCTTGAATAATTGAACATAACTTACTTTGAAATATTTAAGAACTAAACTCTAAAAGTATTTATTCGCAATAATTGCATGAATATGTTTAAATGAATATGTGAAAAATTAAAAAAAAACAATATAAGATAAGAAAATTTAAAAAATAATAAAAAATAGTAATAATAATAATATAATAATATTCAATAAGAAATTAGAAGCTGCTTTTTATATGTAAATAAAAATCAAAATACCCTTTTTTTAAATTTTTTTTTTAATGCGTTACCATATGACTAAGGATACTTATTTAAACATGCCATTTTCCACTAATTTTCCCAAATTTAATTTTCTTTTAACATGGTTTACAATTAACTTACTAAATTAAACATTTAACAAAGCATACCTGTGCTAAAAACAATTTCAAAAATTGTCATCCTTGAACTAGTAGAGGATTTTCTTCGTGTTCTGATTCCATACCAATAAAACTAAGACAATAAATTACTGCACTTCTGAATAAATCTTCCTCCACACTTAATCGTTGTATGGAAACTTTTCTAATGAATCCAGTCTATTTCACAGAACCATATGTAATAATTGCTAATTATTATAACTTCAGAACACAATCGCGAACAGATTTTCTTCACTCCACAAAACTCGTCGTTCACACGCGCACGCAAAGTACCATCGGTCTGAACTATCTGCAAATCTAACAGATATTAACTATCTTCGAGACCAAACCAACCTGACCAACTCTTACTTTGCACCGGCGAAACTCAAGACGGTAAGAGAATAACTAATGATGATTTAAAGATCAAGATTGAGACGCATCCCAACCCGGTCCATAATCTGCTTCACAAATTCATTGACTATCGCCGTGCAACAAATAATATTGTTGCGAACAGTAGTCAAATACTGGAACAAACCAACAAACCATGAAACATTTTTGCTGATTTATCATATTTTTGCCAAGATGCACAGCAGATACAGATAAAGACGTTTGTCTTATGGATACACTTTCTTCTGAGACGTTAATTGATGTGGCGCGGGCGAGGACGCTGCAACAAATGCCTGCGTAATAACGTTACAATTGAATGTTACGAAGATTTTCAATTTCCAATTGCATCCATTGCGGATTTCTGCGTAGTCTTGGAAAGTGTTTAAGACCAGATTTCATAGTAATTGCGCGCCATTGATATCGGGATTTAAAAAGTTGAAAGTGAGATTATACCGAAATGGGTTAATGCAACTTTTGTTTGGCGCGCATCCGAAATGTTGGTGGAATCAACAAGTTTTAATGCTAACTACATGCAGAATTGCTAATGTTAATTTTCATTTTTATTTAGGGATGCAAAATGAAGAGAATGATGGGTGGCAGCGCAATCTACAATCGATTGGAAACACTTTTTAATATTCATGATATAGACATGTAAGTAGGCTCATGGAAGATGGTACCCACGCCTGTCATTCATGTGACGATTAAGCAACTCGCCAAGAAGGCAATTTATCTTCTGCAATGAATGTCAAGCCCATTCTTGGTCTTTACATTGTTGTATTACACCTTAGCTAATTGTTATTTCAGGTACTAGAAAACAGTTTATGTGCAATCTTTCGTCTTTACCTTATATGAATGATAGCCGTTACGAAACCGAAAGTCATCATGAGCTACATGTTCAATGTCATAATGTTACTAAATTGATTTCAATTGTAAAGTTGGCAACATCTACCCATGCGTTTCTTACCAAACGCCTCCATTATTTTATTTCTATTTATTTAATTATCACTATGACAATCTCCCCAGAATTCTAACAGAAAATATGTTTTTATAATTTAATCATGCAGTTTATTTGTTTCTTATTGCCTCAAATTTCAGATATTTTACCTGAATGGTATTATTAATATTCTTTTCAGTGCTCCTTCTTTAACTTCTTCAGGGACAATTCGTTTGAATCTTAGCTTCTGTGAAAGCAAGTAAAAGAATTTTGGAGTTAACACTTCTTTTAGGAAATCGCATGGTTAACTAAAGCAACCACAGCAGTTGTACAACAAAACAAATTAATGAAATTTGAAAAATTAATGTCGAACGCTTCAAAAATTACACAAAAAACGTCTACATTCAACTGATTGGTAAGTATTGAATTATGTTAAAATGAATTTTATCAAAAAACTTATCAAATTAATGTGAATGTGGTTATATCCTTATAAGTCTGATCTAACGTTCATCCTTACAAGTCGTTCAGAATTTTGATGACCAGATTTTGCTTTTGATACGAAAAAGCTTATATTTATTAGTGATAAAGTGCCGAGAAAAAGTGATGCAAAAACTCATATTTGAGAAATTGCTCTACATATTGTTAAAACTTGAACAAAATTGTGAAAACGTGAACAAAATTTGCTAATAATATTTTTCTGAAAAGCATTTAAATAACAAAACAATAGAAGAATGACTTATTCTATATTTTTATAAAGACTTAGTCTTTGTGTTGTTAGCCGCATTCCCAAGTCTTCCCCCACATGCTCAATTGGATTCAGATTCAGGGATTGTGCGGGCCATTTTAAACAATTTCAATGTGTTATAAAGCATCCAAACGCGAATTTGGTGGACGCATAGGATCCTTGCCCGACATTGAGATGAATTTTGTGCCACGAGATGCAAGTATATACTTTTTTGGGTGGGGGGTGAAGGCAATTTACGCCCGGAATGTGGGACTCCTAGGAGCGCATGCTACCAGACTACCCACTAAACACCCCCCCCCCCCTGTCAAGAGACTCTAGCCTGGAACCGTTTGACACATTACTTCGGGCTAGGCCTCTTTTTACTTCGCCCTAGAGCGCCGTCAGCCTAGAGAAATCTCCCCCCATCGGGAGGGGGTAGGATTGAGGAGGACTGCTGGAAAGGAGACCCCCTTAGACCCCACGCCCAAGGTTATCCATGGAACATTTTTTTGCCAGTAAGTATTGCTCGAGAGCAATGTGCCACACAGGTCCATTTGTCGAAACTTTTCAGCATTTCTCCGACCAGATTGTCTGGAGAAAGCTCTCCCGTCACCTCCCGCAAGTCCTGCTGCATCCTGTTCCACCTTCTACAGTTAAAAAAGGTATGACATGCGTCGTCCCTTTCCCCTGGGCAGAAAGTGCAGTCTGGGGACCGGGATTTACCAATCTTGTGCAGGTAAGACTGAAAATACCCATGCCCGCTAAGAAGCTGGGTAAGGTAATAATCAGTTTCACCGTGCCTTCGATTAAGCCACGATCCCACGTCCCATATAAGGCGGGCAGTCTAGCGGACATCAGAGTCGCCTTACTACTACTATATACTTTAAGATTTTACAGTCTTAGCGATCCACCGTTTTCAATAATATGAAGTCCACCAACTCTAATGTAAGACATAAATCCTCACACCAAAATAAAACAACTTCCAAACTACACTGTTCCTGTAAAATCTTTCGGATCTAGCTCTGTATGCAGCTTTCTGTGCACTTTTGCTAGTCCATCGCTAGAAAACACATTGAATTTGCCTTCAATTGTAAATATGATCGCGTTCAAAAGTTCTAAATCCTTACATTTATGTTTCTGGCGAAATTCAATCTTTTTTTCATTAAATTGTTTCGCTGAAAAAACCATCTCTTTGGTGGGACACAATACCGATAACCCAATTTTCTTAAACAATTTCGTACGGTTTGTACGCGAACATCTTTTTAATATAGAGATTTGAATATTGCAATTATTTTTGTTATCGGTAGGAAATGATATCTCCTGATTTCACGTTCAGTTTGACGCAGATTGCAGAATAATGGATGATATCTTAGCAATATCAAATGAGATATGAAGCCATTTATTTGGAATAGAAAGTTTTGTTTACTTCTTAACAATGTGTGTAAATTTTTTAAAGCTATTATATTACGCCACAATGTCTTATGTCTTATGTTATGGAAAAGTGACGATTTTTTTCTGCACATAATCTCCTCTTAGTTCGATACACTTAACCAAACGATCTTACAACCTCTTTATTCGTCTGAAGTAGACGTTTGCTCGAAGTCTGCTAAGTAGACCTGAGTTCGTTGATGACCTCATCATTCGTCTCAAATGCTGAACGGTGAGTGACTTTTTCATGTTTGGAAACAAATAGAAGTCACACGGGACTAAATTTGGAAAATTCGCGGTATATCGAGATGTCTATTATCTTAGCTATCTCGCGCACATTCAATCGGCGGTCAGCCTGTACGAGACCTTGGATTTATGTAATGTTATCCTCCCTTGGTGCCTTTTTTTGGGGGCACTTGAGCGTAGCTTATCAAATACCATGACTCATAAAAAATCACAAACGTTGAAAAATTTCTTTTACAATAGCCATCGCAAGAGCAAAATTACCGTACACAGCACCATGGATCTCTTTGATTTCGCTGCGTGATTGCCTTCCAAAAACAAGAATCGAATCACTGATCGATTTGCTTTTGCTGGATTTCGCTTAAAATACGCGTGCTTACCCGCTTCCACACGCATTCAATACAAAACGACGAGTCCGATCCACCTGAAATTTTGACAGTAGCTGTCTACGAAACTGCACTACGTGATAGTAAACTACAGTAAACTTGCGATAGTGGCTCCGTCGGGCGATGAGGATAAGTACATTTCGAACCGCTCTTGTATGCCTCAACAGAGTTGAAGCTGGACGGATAAATAGAGAGACAGATATATAGATAGACATACAAGTAGATAGAAAAAAGGTAAAATAATAGATTAATAGATACATAAAAAGATGTATAGATGGTGCAATAGATAGATAGCTAGCTGTTAGTTAAAATAGTATATACGTACGTATAGACTCATAGAAACTCTAATAGATAGTTTGAAAGATATATGGAAAAATACATAGGTGGACTAATAGATAGTTTGATAGATAAATGGCCAATAGATAGGTTGACTGATAAAGCGATGGGTAGTCCATAGACATAAAAACAAAAAGAGAATGTCTAAGATGGATAGAAATATAGATGTCGATCCATCGATCCTGTCGATCCATCGACAGATAGATAGATATACTTAAAAAATGAGACATCTGGAATAAAAGGTTTGTTTTTCCCTATGGACTCTTCTCTAAAATGAATCACTTTGTACGTTTACTAAACCAAAGTGTCTCTGGCCCATTAGTTCATAATTGTCTGTCGACATTTCTTGCTTTCAAAAAACAATTTGTCTAGTACCTTCCAAAATATCTTTCATATGGTTAAACAAATTTTATATGCATAGAGTTTATATTGGAGTTATGGAAAGTTCAGGATACTCTAAGATTTTTTGGGTATTTAGCTTCAAAAGGATTTTATTTTAATACTGACAGTGTGGTTACCTTTATCAGCTTTCCTAACTATCAAATCTTCAAATAAAATTTAATCCGAAATTATATTAGTATGGTTTATAGAAGATAGGTTTGAAATGAGAGTATGAAAAACTTTTTTCATTGTATTTTGATTTTCTCACTTTTTGAAATGAAGTCTGGTTGGTGAATAAGTCTGGTTCAATCTGGTTCTACTATGGTTCAATCATGGCTTCTTTTATATATTTATTTTGTTTGTTGTTGAGGTTATATTTTACTCTCATACTTAAGAAATTTCACTTTAGTTTAGACAGATTTATCAATGATAACTTGTTGACAAGACATGAAACATTTCAAATTGCCCAGGCGGAAGGGTTTTTTGGAAAATTTTGTTATATTTCAGTATGTGTTATGACTTTTTTTTTTGTGATTAATATAATTTTATAGTTGATGAGGTCGTTTGATACACTGAAATCTGTCAAATGATGAGCCAATCGTGCTCCTTTTTTGATACAGATTTTTGGATATACTAGTTTCCCTTTTTTTGAGCACGCACTTTTTGATACTATCCTCAAATTTAGTCCGGGAAAATATACACGTTGACTCTTCGTTGAGCTGCTTGTCAATTCTGAGTTAGCAGTCTATATTACACAACTTAGCAGAAATTTTTATACATGCCTTGGTAGTAGATAAAAGATTTTTTTTTCACTGAGCTTTACAATACTGCATAGCTCTACGAATTGCGTCGAGCAAGATTAATTTGAATTCTCTTCAACATTTTTTCTTTATCTTATTCAATCTTTAAAAATTTTAGTGATTAAATAATTTTTTACGCTTATAGTCGCACTTCATCACAATCAAATCATAAAGAAATCTTGAATTTCTTTAATGCAAATTATCAAACATTGTGCGCTTCGAGCAATAACACCAAGATTATTGTCTTATCAATGGTATACGGTGTCAGTTTGCATATGAACCAATATACACGCACTTGCAAGGCACTGCAAGATTGGTTGAAGATTATTGATTTTATGTTAAAACATCATTCAATTGTTGGTAAGCGATGAACATTCCTTTGCGAAATGCCGCCTATACAAAACAATCACACATAACGCCAAACAACTTTTAATATATCGCACGGAATAATATTCAGCACTATTTTTAGTACTAGGATAACGCGTATAGAACAATTGAATTTCCAAATGAATTTATTGAATAGCTGCTAGACGTCTAAGGCTTATTCGATATATTCTGTGAGAAATATTCTACGCCTTTTACATTCCGGCAGGCGAGATCAATGGAATCAAGTAGCTGAAAAAGTAGTAATCCTTGTATGGAATAATCAAAAATAAGAACTCACTTCTCAAATCCTTGTCAACAATCGAATCGATCTGGTCGATTCGCCGAGAAATTTGTAATCCAAAAGGTTATTCCTTTTATCCAAAAATGAAAAATTTTCACTGAAATTTGAAGGGAAAGGTATATATATACACACTGTGGTATTTAACTTAGAGCTTAATTAACCAACACTATTCACTTCCGTATTTGTATATTTTATATAATCACATGTTAATTTTAATCATAGACTGTTTTACTGCAACCATGCAGCATTGGGATGTAGTGGACACGTTTTCACTGAAACTACTCCTGTTAGGACTGCATCACAAGTTTCTCATAAACATATTGCAACAATCTCAGATATAGAAAAATTCGCATTGACTATAATTAAGGATAAAAAAAATTTAACCAACTTTTTAGAATACATTTCGAAACGGATCACATTTTTCGCATGTAGGACTTAGTACTATACCACCGAACACGTAACACTTAGAACTGAACTGAAAAATCGCCTTTTGCTCGATAACAATCCTTCCGAATGGAAATTCCCAAAAGGACTCCCCATTCACTTGGTTCTTCATATACTCAACTATTCAAGTTACCTGTTGTTTTGCAAATGTACTTGTAAAATCGCGCAATGAAAATGAAAACATAAGAAACTCTCAGCTCAAAGTCTTCTTCGTTGTAGCCTTTCTCCTCCCGAGCGCCTACCGCCAAGACGTCTGCACGTCTATTCCAACACAGCAGTGGTCTCAGTAGGTCAATTAGCTGAGCGCTTGGCTGTATATTTCAGCTCCTCAAAATCACTTTCCTTGCATGGAAAAGAGGGTTATCGCGTAACAGCTATATGCATGTTATTTCATAAGGAGTATGCCGGTCTCCACAACAATTAAACCGAGCACCGGTTTTCGAGCAAGGATTCGCCCCTAATGGTGTGCTACCGTCCAAACTGACCGTTGTTACGTTCCAAAACACGCCAATACAGAAGCAATATTCAAATTAGGTTCTTCCGAAGCATTGTAGCCTGAAAAGGTTGCCATTAAGAATGTGTTCGCTGCTATAAAATCACACGCTTTACACTTGGTACCCTTGCTGCCTTACAAGTGTTGACACCAAGACTCATTGCCCCAAGGACTCTAGAATTCACACTCCTTAAATACATGCTAATATACGAACAAGTTCTTTGCCGTATACACACTTAAAGAATTTTTAATTGTTTTAACTGCTCAAATATTGTTCGTTTAAGTGTTCCCATTTAACGCACTCCCAAAGCACTGACCGATGTGACGCGACAGTGGAAAATCAGGCGAAATTTTGTGACATGGAAATTTGCCGTGGTATTCGTTCTTTTTTTGGCCTCTTTGTACTATATTTTAATTTTGTTCTCATTCTGTATTAAACAAAGTGCCTAATTTATTACTCACGACGTGATAAATTCTCAAGTCTGCCATTGAAAGAAAGGAACAACGTACAGTGGCTAAATTATGAGTGACGTGTTGGCATTAATTTTTCTTATCATTTTAGGCCAATTATCCTTCGAATGGCACTAACAAGCTTTTTACTATGTTTTGAATCGAATTTTATTACATTCAAAATTTTAGCACGAGACGAGAGTTAGGTTCGAAGAATGGTAGCCACAACATAAAAAAATTGATGAAAAGTATTTGAGATACAAATTTAAATTCTAATTTTTTGAAATTACCATCAACAGAAATTTTTCCATGCTTCAACAAGCTCGGAAACTAAGCTGAAGGCTTATTATTGGATTGGTTAACATTCTGGGGCCCAATTAATGATTAT
The DNA here is from genome assembly GCA_954870665.1 of Stratiomys singularior. Classification (NCBI taxonomy): domain Eukaryota; kingdom Metazoa; phylum Arthropoda; class Insecta; order Diptera; family Stratiomyidae; genus Stratiomys; species Stratiomys singularior. Next base: position 26,194,485 of record OX940881.1, on the reverse strand, counting down.
AACGCTCACCCAGCACTCATAGTAAAAGTCTGTGAGTACCTATTTAAGAAACGAAACAGCTCCTGAAGTCTGTTCAAATAATTTTGAGATGAGACACAAAAAATAGAATTGATTTGTAAATTGAAAATAAAAAATGATAAATTGTTCGATACAAAATTGTAATTGGGTTTTTAATGCGAAGACCTTATTTGGATAAATTCACAACTTCCATAAAGATCATGAATGAAAGGTTTGTTCAGGACCACGAGTAATAAATAATATTTTATAATAAAATAATATTTCTAATAGTTCTCATTTCACAAAATGCTCAAACTTGATCAAAAAGATTGGATGCTTCCAGCATCTCGGTAATAGGTTTTTAATCCAGTAGTCCCTTATTCATAAGATAAAAACCTATTACCGAGATGCTCGATTAGGTATGTGGACGATGTTTTTGCATAAGTGAGTTTGACGACCTGAACCAAGCACATCAGAACACAATATTTACAATGGAGGAAGAGAAAGATAGAAAACTATCTTTTTTAGACACAGTAATAAAGAGGACACAAACTAATCTAATATTTGAAGTGTATCGGAAGGCAACTTACACGAAGAGAACGATTCCAAACAAATCAAACCATCCACAACGACTAAAGGTTTACCATGCAGAGCCACGATTAATCGGAATGCTAGATTTGCCGCTAAGCAAAGACGCCAAAGAAAAAGAATAGCAGTACATCATCGAATTAGCCAGATTAAATGGATTCAAGCACTCGACGATTAAGAGAATGGCACGTAAGATTCAAAAGACCAGACAACGACTGGCAAATGCCGATACTGAAAGCGTATACTGGTGTCATTGACCTGCCATGAAGATTTCAGCAACAAAATAAAAAAGAAAATCAATCGGTATCGTTCTATGCAACTGACCGAATCTAGTCGCAAGAACCAGCTCAAAAAAATTCTCGGATAACGAAGGGCAAACGTGAAACACAAGAAAAATCTGACGTTTATCGTATCGAATATTCTATTTGCGACGAATTTTACATAGGACAAACGAGGAGACTCATTGGCACGAAGAACGAAGGAAGAACAAGAGAAGGGAAGGGAAGCGAAGGGAAAAACATCAAACTTAAAGTCGGCCGTCGCGGAACATATCATCACGAAAGGCCGTGAGATAATAATGTGGGATGCAACAATAATCAAGCAGACTAGAGATATTCGTGAATATTCGCAATCAGCCGGGAAAAGAAGAAGCTGATGAATCAGGATGAAGGAAACTGTAATTCATGGTTAGCTAATAAAAGCAATTTAAAAAAAATAGAAAAAATAGAGTGATGAATCTAATACTTCTGTAATTATTTCATTACATAGATTAAGCCGTTACAGATTAAGGATCTTTAGACCTGTTAGTATTTAAGCATGAAGCTGAAGAAGACCGAACGGTAACGGTCTAATAAAAAATCCAAAAATTCAAAAAAATTCAAAAAATTAAAAGGAATTATTCTATCTATCATTCTTTTCTAACTTTGTCAAATTAAAACGCACGACAGCTGTCACATCATACGTAGTATTAAACAGTGTTGATAACTTAAAGTTCTATATCTCTGAAAAACTATTCTACAATATATGAAAATCAACATCTAAAAACGTCACTATTTTTAACAATTGATTCATGCCTAACCATGTTAAATCCGAAATTTCAATGCAAATTTTCACGAAAATCCAATTGAATTCCCTGACGAACTTAAACTTGATACTAAATTTAAAACAAATGACAAATTTAGCGGGATCTATCTGATTCATTGGATGGAGAAAGGACTTATAGATTAGGTCATGGTGTGATGCTTCTCATTATCTTTCTCTGATAATATGTTTCGCAAACAGCTTCTACGGCATAAGCGTGCTATGATATCAAGGCCAGGAGACTTGAACACGGAAAATCACGGAATTGAGAATCCGATGGGAAGCCCATGGGTAGTTAAATTCTCTGTAGAAATTGACTCTGAAGATTTCTCCGAGCCGTTACATTTAAGGAAAAGAAGTTAAGACAGTTTAGTTATGTGGACAGCAGCTTGCTTAGTTCAGTTTAGGACTCAAGACTCTATTAAGAGCCACAGTGGTCTACTCAGGCCTATTTTTGTAACTGATTTGAAAAATTGTCTACACAGTCTAGAATTTTTGTGAAGTAGCTAGCTTTAATGTTGAATATTTCCCGGGTTAACATCCTGAAGAACACCAGACCCGAATTTCTCCTCAAAGAGATTATCTTCTCGTGCATTTTACTGTACTCGAGATTCAATAGACGGCTACCAAAGATTCGAAAGTCCATACTCTGTTATCCGATTTTCAATGAATTAGATAGGAAAATTGGATTTTTTAAGCATTGTAATTAAAAGTCTAACAAATTTTCATCGTTTAATCTTCTTAGGGATCTAAAAGTCAGGATTGAGAACTGCAAAGATAGTAAAAAGATATCTGCGATGATATCAAAGATAATCTGCGAGATAGATTGTGAACTGCAAAGTCTCTCAATATATACCCTGACACTATCGCTACATGCGATAAGTGTAATATCGAGCACTTCCTCCTGCGCCAGTAAAGATTTGATATTGGAGTAAAAGATTTGCCTTATTCGTTTATTCCGATACTCCACCACAGTATACGCAGTAATAATGCGGTCGGTTTCCTTTCTCATATATTGTCATCAATGTATTCATTGATCGTCGTAGTCCCTAGAGGCGGGGCTAATCGGTGATGGGCTAAATAAGCAGAGAGGACAAAAAGACTCTTCCACTGTGCACTCTTTAGTTTAGGCAATGTTGAATCTATAGAGCTTCAAAAAGGACATAAAAAATATCCATCTTCTACTTACCCAGGCTACAAATACGAGACCCACAGATCAAAGTGTCCAGTTACGTAATAAAGCGTTTATGAAGCATTTAATTGAATTATTTAGTGAATATATTCCAGAGCACTTATGGTTTTACACCCTAAGGTTTTCAATGTAGATTTAATTGAGAAAACTTACCTGTGGTACCTAAAAATATGCGGGGGTGCATCAAATACTTGTAGAATAGAAATAAACAGAAAGTTAGAGGGCATAATGAGCCATTACCTATGACGATGCCAAAAGCATACGCATGGTTACAAAACATTCACTATCCATCTATTTCTTGCTATATTTCATTGTAGAACGCGACATTTTCCATTTATCTAAGAATGAATAATATCGTGGGAGGTTGCCATTGACTTCAGCGAATCCAAACGACTCTTCATGGAAACCGAAAACGAATCAACTCTATTAAGACTTAAATTTAAATTTATTTTAGCCAAAAGCAATATTTTCCCATGTCTTACTCTTACTTTGGATGCTGACTTACAATTTTCCATATATGGTGTCACGCCACACGAAGAAACGAATCTAATGATTTATAACAATTTTTTGGTTAAGATCAAAACTATTACGATGAAACTCCTTAAGTGGAGGCACTGGGCAGATCAAAGAAATTGCATCTACCATTTATGAGGTGTTTGCATTGACTTTGGGACAAGATATGACGTTAACATTTTCATATGGTTAGTGAAGAGGTGCTTGACCTATTGCTGTTTATTCGTTACCCATTTAAAGATTTTGAAAAGTTGATCGAATCAAATGCTTTTAATTCAACAGCCCAACAGATACCACAATATCTGATATCATTTTCTCAAAATTACGTTGTTTATTGCAGTCGACTCGAAATTCCAATTCATTCGCGATTTTCGTAAATTCTGCAATAGCGAACTCGTTAATTTTCATTCTTGAAACAATTTATTCGAAACCATGAAGTCAAAAACCAAGGATACGCCTTCTACATGGGTTAACTATCAATTTTGATAAAAGCATTGGTAAATGGCAAAAATAAAAAAAAATTAGCTGGGTGCGGTAGCCATTAGTGTCGAATTCTTGTGCCTTTTCTTTCTTCGCTGCTTAACCGTAATTAAGTGATGATAGCTTGGAAATTTAAATTGACCAGTAATTAAATTTCACACCTAGTTTTACATTTAAAACTATTACAATGTTAGCATTGCATGCATTCTCATATCAATATGTTTTCATGGTGAATTGAAAATCACTGGAAAACGATGCAATACAATGAAAGAAACATAAAAACGAAAGCATTTAAGCAAGAGATTCTTCCAGAATGACCTCTATCTATGGAATTCAGTTTGCGTTTGTTTAAACCAGACGAAATATTGCCATCTTTGAAAACTGAAAATGCTAGTATTGTAGAAAGAAAGATATTTTCTCTAGGAATTTCAAACAGAAATAAATTTTAGTAATAATTTAACTTATCATTTCCATTTTTGGTAGGAGTAACGTCTATCAACATTATAACATTTGAAGTATTTATTTCGAAAATAAATTTGATTAGAATCCCACAGATTATATTCCAAGATCTTAAATTTCTGGAAATTCATACACAACATAAAAAACAACAAAGACTTATAAAATATAATATAAATAAATTATTTACAACAGTTTTAATAAAGACAAAGCGAAACCTTTTCTTGACATCATACAAAAAAACAACTACCAGACAGCATTCCAAGCATAAACCCACAGACACAAACAATAAACCCATCACATTTCACCCTGAAAGAACTACACACCCTACGCAATAAAAAAAAGAGAATTCACGGGCACAGTCAGAGCTCTTTTCACACAACACCCAGATGACACAATACAGGACACAATACCTGAAGCTAGAAGACACTTTCGAAAATTATTCATACCCAAACCAAATTTAAATTTACCAGACTTAAACAACCATAAACCAATATCCGTACTCGGCTACTACCAATATCCTACCGTACCCTACTCGGCGTACCTAACAAAATTATTAATAAATTAATCAAAAAAGAACACAATAACACTCACAGGAGACAAATCCTTTACCAACTCATTTTTTCGCCTACATCAAAAAACAAAGCACCAACAACATGCTTCAACACATTTCTTCGCAAATTAGAAAACAAAATCACACTCGCCTCCAAAGCAGCCTGTGTCATAGACATCTCCAACGCATATGAAAAAAGTCGACCTCCAAATTCACAACAATCTCATTTCTGACCTCAACAAACCAAAAATCAACATTCAGTCGATCATAAACGTATACAGGAAAAGATTACTCCATATTAATCAAACAAACACGATAACCACCAGCGGATTACCGCAAAGAGATGTCCTAGCTCCACTACTCTTCAGCAAACGAGGGGCGGCTGAAAAGTTCGCGGCCTAGGATACTTAATGATGTGTAATTAGCTTGTTACTCATGTAGTTACTAGTAATTGCGACACTCATTGGTATTATAAAAGCAATCACTAATAAAGTTTGCACTCATAGTCCAATTATTTATCGAACAACAAACATCACCATGTAAGCCGAATCTAAAAATTCTTGGAATTTTGAAAACCGCGCCGTGATAAAGTTCCGTGTAAAGAAGGAAAATACACCTGAAGACATTTTTGAGACATGTCATCGGTTCTTCAGGACTCTGTGCCTTCATATACGGTGGTGAAAAAATGGGCCAGCCTAATTCAACAAAGACGAGAGAGCTGTAAAGACGACCCTTGCCCGCGCCACCCTGTCACAGTACTGACCGAAGAAAACGTCCGAATAGTCGAAAAAATCGTTTTGGCCGACCGAAGAATTAAATTGTGACAGATTGCTGAAGAACCACAGATTAGCAAAGAAAGAGTTGGAGAAATTTTACATTAACATTTGAATATGAGAAAAATTAGCGCGCTTGGTAGAGAAAATGCTCACACTGCTCCCCAAGCAATGTCGACTCGCAAGTTGCAAAGATTTTTTGGAGCTAGTCGGCGACAACAAGAAAGACATTTGGTTACGGATAGTCATCGTAGATAAAATATGGATTTGCCAATATGATCTGGAGTCCAAAAAAGAGACCATGCAATGGATAAAATAAGGAGAAAGGCCGCCGAAGAAGGCGTCCAAACTAATGGCGACTGTTTTCTGGGATAGCGAGGGAATTTTGCTTATCGAATACATTCCCAGAGGAACTTCGATGAATCACCAATATTACGCCAATTTATTGACTCAGGTTCGCGAGGCTATTGTACAGAAACAACGTGGAAAACTGACGCGCGGAGTGCTCTTTCTGCAAGACAACGCGCCCGTTCACACCACATATGCTGCGAGGCTAGCCCTGAAAAACACGGGGTTCTCAGTGATTGACCACCCTCCATATAGCCCAGACCTTGCACCTAGCGATTTTTTGCTTTTGCTTTGCTTTTGATTTTTGCTTTTTGGCTTTTTTGTAGATTACAACGAAATGAAAGCTGCGGTTGATCGTCATTTTGAAAAGAACCATAAATAAATCCTTATACTTAAAATAAGCATTCAACCAATAATTATCTACGGAGATCTCACGTGGAACCAATGCACTAAATACCTTTATGCTTAGCTTCAAGTCACCCGAAATCGTTACCTTACTAGCCTTACTACTTCTCCTCTAAGTTACTACACCAAATAGCTAATATTAACCCTATTAGCAAGCTAAAATCAAGACCTAGTATCCTCATCCATGGATCTACTGAAACTAATTAGCTTATATTTTAGTTCAAAGTCAATATAAGAAAAGTTGTGATAAGTTAGATGTAAGCCTAGTAGAGGTTTTTGTGGAATTTTCCTCTCGATCTAGTTACTAGTACCCTATCTAAGGTAACCAATCTAGAACTTAGTATAATTTTATGTAACCATAGATACAATGAAGTTTCTATCAGATCTCTAGACATAAGCAATCAACAGCTAGAATGTGTACAAACGACAATGCCAATAAAGAATTATTATTATACGAATATGTGTACATAAATTCAATTTAGTTCCTGATTTAATAAGTTTCAAATTAAAGTAATTTGGTTTGCAAAGAAGCACGAATAATGCGTTAACAGTGATACGTGGTAATATTAAAACAAATTTCCTAGATTTTCAACTATTTAAAGAAAGTAATAAATTAAATTTTGAAATTCAGATAAAACATAGTCAAATTATTCTTGCAATTATAAAATGATCATCATCCCCATCATGATACATAGACTCGTTGCATGTCCAGTTTTCCCAGCAGCTTTCAATAAATACTCGATAAATATTGTTGCGCGTTGAGCAGGTGCGCGACCTGTTTGCTATTCGCAAATATTGCTAATAGTGAAATAAAACACTCGCGAACTATTTTAAAATTAATTCTTAAAATTTTATTAAGTTTCTTCTACACTTTATGATTAATTTAGTAAAATCACTAATAACTTTAATGAATTAAATTAATTAATTAACACTTATTCAACATAATTAAACACTAATTCACTTATTTAACACTTTTCTCACTTTTCTTATTTCGAATTTTTCTGGCGCGCACTGTCGCGTACTCTCGCGTTTTTCATTCACAACTGCTTGTCTCGTCGCTCGCCGTAGTCGCTTATATACCACTACCAACCATCCCAGAACCTTCCATACAGATTGTTCTCGCGTGTACGCGTCGAGTCGCTTGCACCGGGATCTGTTGTACTTGATGCGCGTGACGTGTTTATGCTTGCGCACACGAAAACAATCGATGTGTTGGTAGCAGATAGTCGTAAACATGTTTACGACTTTTTGTTTACGCCGACTACAGTTCGCGTGACCTGAACACGTCACAATATTCTAAATATAAATGCGAACAATGATTACTGGAGATTACGTATGCTTATAATACAATAAAGAACAACCTCAATCTTTAAAATTGTTTTAGACGGACTATGGAACTGAGACTGAAGTTAATGTATTAAGGAAAATTATATGCAGAAAGAAGCAACGACACGAGGACAGTTATCTAACTAACAACGTTTATCATACCATTATGCGCCAACGTATTTATAGTTAAATTCAACAACTACACAAGAAATAACAATCAATATTTTTATGAGTTGGATACGCATGAAGGACCAGAATATCCTTTCATGTTTCTTATCTGCTTCGATGAAGTCATATGTTCCTTCAGAGACGCCAATCTACTTAGTACTTCACAATCGCCGGCTGCACACTGAACATTTTTATTGCTAGACTTAGATTTATAACGCCAGTTTTCAAACAATTGACCTTTATTCTTATTTTTTGACTTTTAAGTTTTGAATTATGAAAAAAATAGCTCACAGATGTTTGGCACGACACGGAACGTAACCAATCTAGTCAAAAATCAAAACATATGGTCAAAAACTGTCAAAAAAGCCAAAAACTGTTACGAAATGACAGCATTCAGGGAATTGCTTTCTCTACTTTTGTTTAAGAATGATGCATTTTTTTTATTCAAAAACAAAAGAAAGGAAGAACCCGTTTATTGAAAACAATTTTAAACATGCTGAAATTATCTTATGTCGAAAAAGTTCAATATCATAATAAAAAATTCTACCAAAATATACCAAATTTATGTGACCATGTTCCCTTACATTAAATATTCATAGGAAGAAAATCGGCTACTCAATTTTTTTGGGTTAGTTAAGATGATATCCAAACATCAATATGTCTGTAGTACCCTGCTCTCCTTAAATGATCTCAAATAATTCCAAGTTTTTGGTGTTAAGTGGAACTGCTATGCTTCGACAGTTTGTGTGAAATTATTGCTCCACCGCCTAAAATATCCTTTTCGGTACATCGCAGGTTAGATTGTGATACATCTTTAGTAGCAATATTTCGAGAACGAAGTCGAGCAAACTAGTGAAAACCACAAGTTTTTCCGAATTTTTATGTAGCCGTTTAATTTTTTTCAAAGTCAAAAGTTGATAGAGCATCAAATGTAGTATTTCTGCAGTGATTTCGCTCATTTTCAAATCTATAAATCCTTTTACACTGTCGCCAAATTTGTGGGTACGAACTTCATCGATACTTTTTATAAGACGAAGGATATAAACTGCAACGAGACAGAGATAATAACGACTAACACCAAACACAGAACTGATCTAATATCAAAGCCAACTTAAGTTAACATTTCTCTGAAAGTACCCAGAATAGTTGCCTCACCCTCTGGTTTCAAGACAGGAGCTAACGTCTATATACAATGTACCTAGACAGGGTCTTAAATATTCCAGTTTACACTTCATTGATAGTTTTGTCTTGGGGGAAATTGAAATGCCAAAACTTCTCCATGTGTAGACAAAGCACCTTAGGATACGAACTGATATATCACAGAGTAAAAGTCCCACGCCAAGCCTGTGTTCACTTTGAATCTTTTATTTATTTTAGACTAAAATTTATGTTCTTCGTTTAATTCCTTCGATTAATTCCAACCCCTTTAAAATATAAAAACAGTGATTACAACTTGAACACGATTTTATGACGGAATGGAATTAAAATGTAGGACATTCGCCAATCTACATACTCATAAATCGGACATAGATATTTTACGGCAAGGTCACTTAAAGTGTTTGCCACTCATTTGTCCCTCATTTCGCCTTCAACTTAATTACCCCATTCAGAGTCCAATTATGTCATAGAAGCCTGACGTCATATCGTACACGACTTTGCATCTTATCGCAAATTGTTTCTTGGCTAGAACATTTGCTGAAGGTTGAAAAAGTCCTGACATTTTTATCCTTAAAATTTATGCCTACACTCAACTTCTCAACTTTGTCCAGCGTGGCATCTAGTGCCGGTAATATTTCCTTCACCACGTGAATTATGGATGTGACCAACAAAACGCGGCTGTTTGTTGTTGGTCAATCGTTCAAAATATCCATTACTCATTGTCGCCCCGTCACTAATTAGTTCGTGCAAGGAGCAACGAAAGAGTTCATTAGACGGTTTATATGCTCCACATACAATAAAACAAAGTCGAATAAAAGCTTTGCGGGAATTACAATATCAAAAACAAAAATAATTAGAGCACTTGAACTACAGAACCAACCGTGCGATTTGATCGTTTAACGCTTAAAATGTAAATCTAAACAAAATCTACCCCCACGGCCCGGCAGCACCCCCGGCACGAGGACTACGGGTACAAATGGAAAAAATCTGCCATCATTTCGTTCGTTAAAATCACTAAATGGAGTACGCTCTTATGATCGAAATCTCCAGTTCGCCCGGGGGCCATTCATTCTTTTGCGATTGTCCGAGCATTGGGAGCAAACGGAACCCTATGTAATCTTGACCCCAATTTCGAGGGCCAAAATATGCCTGAATACGAAAAAAAACTCGATGATTTTCGTCACTTTTCCTGATTTCCAAGGAACATAAAGTGTTAACGTGTAGTTGGCCCAGTAAATCTTTGGTTGCGTGGATTCATTGAGAACACTCCAGCGTAGCATGAAATCGAACAAACAGCTTTTGAATGGGTTTGGGTCAGCTACTTACACGTTTTCTTTTCGATACTCGGACCAACACTCTCGCATTTTCCAGGATAATCCTACACAAGTTTTATGAATTCTTATTGGGAAAAAAACGTGTGGGCTGTGGTCGTTGGTCTACATAAATTGCCGGCACGCTTATTTTGAAGGTTTCGTTTTCTACAAATGATTTCGTCCTTGCTTATGCCAACACATTAAAATCCAGTAAAATTTTTCGATTATTTCACCGAAATGTTTTCATCGGAAGTTTTTTGATGGGATAAGTACAGGCTTTGTTGGTAAATATTATGTTTTCAATTTTCCACACTTTATACAAACAAATGTAGAAAAAAGTCTACTATATTAAATTTGTTGCTTTTGGCAATTGAAGGTATTATTTTCATGTTATCCTTATTGTAATGGCAATCCCATTCCACATTCGTTTAGTATTTGATTGAGTGTTGGATTCACTCAAATGAAATTACCGAAACTGTCTAGACAGTGCTATTAAATTATTTGGTGGAAATTATGATTTGTGAATTATTTGATCAAATTAATATCCATTACAGGATAATTTTATGTGCCTACAGTCCTAAAGAGGATCTCACAATTGTACAGAACAAAATTTTGTTCAGTCAATTGAAATTTGATTTATAGAATGGTGCCATTCTTCCGCAAAAATGCTAGGAAAAACAAAGCATATCGGACAATTAAGTAGCCAATACTTACTATTCCAGCCAATATTTATTGAAAAATCAAACGAAGATATTCCTTTTAATTTTAAGTGTACAATTTTGTATTTCAACCTAATTGTCATCCTTCGGTCTTTCTCAGTGTTTTGTTTTGTTTAACCTGGAAACTCTACTTACATCCTAAGTCCTTAATTACATTAAGGTGTGTTTTCGCAACAGAGTAAGTGAAATGGACTACCTGAAAATTATATAATTCATTTCGGATAAATCCTTAACTAGTCAACTTAATCAGTCAGGATTTGCAATTGCTGGCATCATAGTGGATTAGAACGGCTTTTTCTCTTAAAATGGCGATACATTCCACTACACTCAATTCTCTCGTATCTCTTGCCTCTCAGATTGGAGTAACGCCTTTCATTATGATTTGATAACTTTAGTTATGAAATATTCCGCAACAGCTGACCTGAATTTGTTGGTTTTTCTTGTTGTCTTCGCTGCACTTGCTTCGCTTAAATGTTCTCGCATCCTAGTTTTGACAGTTCTTCTTGTTTGCCCATTGTCAACTTCGTGACACGTCGGGGCATTGGATCCGGTACACACCTTATTTCTTGATCTAATTTCGGATCTTGATCGATCCGTAGATATTTTAGGCTCCTTTTTAATTTATCGGTGTTACCTTCGTAGTAAGTAACTCCCTTCCACTACGCATTTCCGTAATCCGAGTTGAGAAGTTTTGAGAGTTCTTTGCGTTGTCGAACTCTTCTGCTGTTGTCCACTGATTTTGAACTTGCACTTGTTACTTGTAACGTTGCACTTGTTCGTAATGGTCCGTTGTGTGTGTGTCATAATCTGCCGAAATGCTACCTGATTATGCAATTTACGAAAACAGTGCGCATAATATCGATTGTTATACTAGTTGTGTGAGACGTTGCGCGGTTCTGTTGAAATCAAATGTCCTCTCTGTCATCCTCTTCAATTTTGGGAAATAAAAAATCACTTAGCATTGTACAGTTTTCTTGCTCATTTTCGAAGAAAAAATGACCCTTTAACTTGCCCAGACCAAAATCCGCATCAGACAGTCACTCGGACTGAATGCATTAGTTTCTCCACGCAGAATTTTGAGTGTTCAGAGCTCTAGATCGACAATTTTGCCGAGATGAACCCTCCAAAGTCGAAATGAGCTTCATCTGAAAAGATAATTTTTAAATTATATACTCACCAATTGATCCACAAACTGCATTTGACACACCCTTTTTGTCATTTGTCAGTTGTCAGTTTAGTCACTTTTTGTCAGTTTGGTATTCCGTTTTTTTATAATTATATATAAGTTAGGAATCACCAAAAACTTGAAAATAAGGTTTTTATAATGCCCAATTTTTTTCAAAAGAAAAGCGACCGATTTCATATATGGTCGACATAAAACTATCATAAACATAAATGTCAAACTGTCTGACAGATCAAAAATGTCATGAAACCTTCCAACCTTAACAAATCGATAGTTCCGATTTCCGAATTCCGAAACGTTAGATGGTCCACGCGGCTTAAGCTGAATTTCCAGGTTCAGCAAAACAATCGCTGGGACAGATCGAACGATAACGGTTGAAAATCGATGACGAAAAATAAAAACTTTAGCACGCAAAATCAAAACAAAGAGTTTTCTCTACTTTTCCAGAAACATTTTACGAAGATGAAGTTAAATACGAACAATATTTATTGTAATTTGCACTACACACTCTTGAAATGATTAATACTTCATTTTATGAAAGCGTATTAAAGAATTAAAAACGGTAAATAAGATTTACAAAATACTGACTATCGTTACAAATGATTGGTGACTTTTTCATGATTTATATTGTTTCTTAAATGAAAGCTTTGGTCAGTATCGACCTTTAGCCCTCTGCACATTGTCCTTTTGCTTTGAATCCTTTCAATTTGGCATGTTGACCCAAAAGATTGTGATAATTACACAACCAGACTCTTACTCGCTCATCCGCTTTTTTATTTCCATATCTGTCTAGACCAACACTTGTAAATTGTTGGACGTTGACGCTTTGCCCATAATCCTGTATTAATTGTGGAATTGCGCAATTATGGAAAAGCGCCTCCTTTGTCAACTTGCCTGTCTGTCAATTTGTCTGTAAAGGTTGTTTGTTGCTACTTTTATTGCAAATATTTCCGACTAGAAAGCAGTGGCGTGACTTTTGAGTTTGTCATTTCAGTTGAGTTCCAGATAATCTCGTTAGAAGATACCTGTATCACTTCACTCGCCCGTATTAAAGGTACAGATCACGACTTGATTTCAGTTAGTACTAGTAGATAGTATTCATGTATGAAATCGTTGTATCTACTAACGGTTTAATTCGATTCAGCTCCATTTTGCTTGACAAGGTTTTTAAAAACTGTTTTTGAATTTCGAGCTGATACTTCTCAGCAGCTTAATTTGACGAGTAGCATGATGTTGAGAATTATATTCACTGCAGCTATTGACGAAGTTCTATTGGCACTTATGATCCCTAAACAGGCTTTTCGCTAATCCTTAGTTATATTGCAGTGGCCCTCTTTTGTAGTGGCAGCTACCATACCAATGCTTCCTATGTGGTTATTGCTCCCACTACTGTTGTGTATATCCACTGGACAATTTTATGGTTTATTTACTTCGAGTTTTCTTCGAATCTAAAAAATAAATAATCATTTATCTGTGTTTATCTATTAACATTTTAATATCTGTTAGAAAGCTAAAAAACATCGAAAAACAATCAAAAATACTTCGAGTAATGGCACTGTTATACTGCCTTCATAGCAAATCATCAGTGCCAAACCGCTACGAATTAGGCCAAGAATAAGCCAAGGATTGTCGCGAGACTTATATCCTTGCCTATGGCTTCAATCCTAACTAATTTAGGATTAACTAATTTCAACAGAGTGTATTGAATTGGAAGAAATTTGGTCCTAATTATTCGATTTTCAGTTATTTTCCTCTCATATTTTTATTTTTATTTTTACTGCACATAATATTATAAAAACATTAAATAAAAAAAACTAGTAAATATTATAATCAAACATACGCGATCTAATTACATAAGCCAATTCTCTTGGCAACGCTCAGTTGATGGAATTATTGTTGGACAAGAAAAAACGTAAGCAATATACGCTACATGATTTTTCCACACATGCGTTGTTATTTGTTAGATATTCTTCTCACAATGGTGTCTTCATTACGTCCAATTAAATTAGCTTTGGAAACATGTAAATTAAAGAAAATGCATGTAACAATTTTCTCCCTGAATGTTTTTTAAATAATCAGAAAATTTTCATTTCACGTTACACAAGCAGAGTCGACGCTTTTAATAAATACTTCGTAAGAAATGTTGATTTAAATTTATATAAAAATAAATTAATATATACACCAATGTACAAATGTATATCATTATGACTTATTTTCAATGATTACAAGTATACTTGCGATCTTCTATCGTTTGATAGCAATATCTTTAACATGTCATCTCAAATCAAACAAAATGAATGAGATAGAACCGAAATATCGAGTTGAACTAAAGGTTGTGTAAGCTAAAATTAGCTTCCACTATTGGACAAAAATAACCCCATCAGTGAGTTACAGTTGAAACTTTCAAATGAAAAATGTCAAGTAATAACATTGGACATTTTAAAACATCATAACTTTGTCGCATTCGTGATATCATATCAATGTTCCAGTCTTATGTCTACAACCTACTTACAGTCTACAACCATGTAAAATGTAACAGAATGATAATAAGCATTTGTTAAACTGAAAAGAATAAGACCACCATTGATTAAAACATTATTCAAACTTGCTACCTATGTCACTAAGCCAATCAATATTATGTTTAAGTGGAAAATTTGTGCATATCACAAGATTATCAACGATGAAACGCTCACTAACGGTTTGCTGTGACGCTGAAATAAGATTTTTGGAAGATAAGAGAAGAAGAAGAAGATACCGAAATGAGAAATATGCTCAAATTGTAAAACTCTAATTTAAACCTGTAAAATGAGAGAATGACATGGAATTCAGCAAAATGTTCAGCAGAACTTTGTCCATCTTGAAATTTATTACCTTGAAGCGAATTCTATTGCTTGCGCATAACTAAACCTCCAGGATGAAGGTTTGTGGAACGAGTTGCATTAATACTCCGCGATAAAAGGTTCATCAAGCGCGGCCACATACTTAGAACAAAAAAACTATGCAGAGAGCACAGATATATTTAAATATATGTAAGCAGAAATTGTCATCGAAGTTTTCGAACTTAAAAGCAATTGGAACTTATATCAGGTTCAAGTTTAGTTACTACGGTTACGGGTTAATTAACCCGGTAGACAGGAGAGGTGTACTACCCTTAAAAACGCCAGTCCGCAGTGAGGGAGAGAAACTGAGCAATATCCAAGCGATTCGAGTGAGACAGATTTGTTGAATGATCGTGGTCTTTTGACTTTGCAACAACGGTTCATCAAAGGCAGAGATGGAACAAGACGCTAAATAACACCAGCACAACCAAATATACATACAAGATCAGAAAATAGTCACTTCGTGTAAAAACCAGCTGCTCAAAGTACCAAATCTGTGTCAGAATGTTGGGACTTATAAGTAAACAGTGATTTGTTGTGTAAAATTCAAACATAGACCAACTTACATATCCTAAAAACAAGATTTGTGCAAATTTGAACAAACATAGAAACATTATAGAATTGGAAATGAGTGACTTGGGACATGAGTGGACTTTAGTGGACATGAGTGGGAATACATGAGTCCACATGAGTGGACTTAAATATTCCCAGCTTTTCTCATTCTAATGGATAAAACTTGAATGGCTTATCGCAAAAAAATGGCACTGGTGTAAAAATATTTAGACTTATTATCCAGGAGTCTCCGCCAGGAGATAAATGCACCGTCGATGAGATGTTAATAGCGTTCAGTGCTTGCTGTGAATTCAGACAATATATACCATATAAACAACCAAGTATGCTCTCAAAATATTTCCTTTGGTTGATGCGAAAACGTTCTACGTGAAGTATTTTTTAAGTATTTTTGTGTGACAAAATGTAACATTTAACAATAGATTTACCAGCTACGAATTGATAAAAGACACAAACTAACTTTTTTTGATAATTTACACGGAAATAAAAACAAACTCCTTCTAAATTTATAACATCAAGAGGAAAAACTGAATACTCATCAACTTGCGAGCATCAAAAAGACATAACATTAATCTCGTATATCCCTAACAAAAATAAAGTTTTCCTTTTGATGTCAAGCTTATATCATGAGCTTACATCATGATTTGTAATGTTTTCAAAAGTTCTTTAAAGGTTACCCCTAAAGAGTCTTTTCTCATGTTAACTTTTCGACGAAGCAACGGTTAAGTAAACACTATTCATTTATCTTTTAGTTGAAATCTGTACTGCAAATTATTAGTTGCGTGTGGAAATATACATTCCAATTTTGTAAAGTTCATATCTAAGTCGAAAAATTCTTTTGCAGATTCTTGATAAAGAACGCTTTTGTTAATTGATGAATAATACAAGTTTACACTGCACTAAACCAACCTCTGCGGCCAACTGTCCAACAACGATTTTACTACCTCCACACTTGGAAATTCCTATCGGTCAGTAAACCTAATTCCGGTTGACATAAATTCGTGCTGGACATGAAAAGTTCCTAAGTACGTACATACCAACGATGAAGTAGCAAAAGTCCTGCTTTCGCAATTTCTACTACCTACGAATGGATTTACCAGGAGTCCACATGACTCCTGATCACTCGAAGCATATGTTCGTCTACCTAAACTTTCGAGAAAACATAGCTACGGGCTCCTATGAAACGAAGGGAAAATTTCGGGTTGCATGTTGAAATTGCCATATAGTAGTAAGAAACAAACAGGTCCTTTTATTCAATGTGCCGAATAATGATTTCATTGAAAGTAAGCCAAATAGCATATTTACGAAGAAATATGAGAGCACATGGTTACAAGTATGAACAGCTGACCATGTAACAAAGCATACATAAACAGTGAAAGAAGAACTTATAGGATACAGGATAGTTGCAGAAAAATAACCCGGTAAATCGATGTCCAGCATGCAGAAGTATATTTACTGAAGCGGCATCGACCAGTATAACCACCTTACACAAAGCAACCATCACCGTGGCTTTTCAAGTTGGCAAGGACTTCAAATAACAAGTTGAAGGATTTACGGAATGCTATTTCAACGCTAAATTGAATAACATGATAATTGATTCAGTAAATGTTTTTGATCTTAATTCATATTTTAAGCTGTTGAAGCTAAAAGTCGTCAAAGGAAGGATATTCATCGATATTCTTATTTTGAAAAATGGAACTCCGAAAGTAAAATGATGTATTAGTAAGCACAATAATGATGTAAATGATTCGTCAACGGGTTATGAAAATGCGCTGAATAATTTCTTGTAAATTTCCTTCGATTGAGTTCATGCAAAAGTTGTTAATCACAACATGCATCGTGAATGAATGAATGAAGAATGAATGTTTAAATATTCGATCATTACTGTTGGATTATACTTGTCAAATTTTTCAAAAGTCTTTAATCTTGATAAGCAAACTTTGAGAATTATTTCTAGAAAAGATCCACCCCTTCCTCATATTCTTTTATTATCTTTTTTACTAGATAAAATTTTACAATGTCAATAGGTTCAATTCAATGCAAAAGATGGCTTAGAGGAAAAGAACTTTAAGCGTAACAACAATTTTTAATGCTACATATACTGTGACACCTGTCATGCCTTATATGGTTAGCTTGGTTTAACATTTTATCATAAATAGGTTGACGCCTGATCAACGTCTGCAAATTATGCAGAAAAAAAGTTTCTGTTCGAGAAACTCAATCAATAATCCTTCAGAATAATTAATTCGATTAATCATGGATCGTTTCCACACCACGCAATCGCTCACTGATAATACACATTCATCCTGATATGGTACAGTGCCTAATGAAGAAACTATAGCAGCTCTAGAGCTTAGTATTGATGAAGATCTAAGTGAGTCCATTCGACATCGTGTTCAACAATTAAAACTCTGCTTGTCCACATTAAAGAAGATTTTACGAAAGAATCTGGGTTTGTGGACTTAAAAAATCTAAATCGTGCAGCATTGAACCCGGAGAACCACGGGGAACGGCGTGGATTCAGTGTATGCAAAATTGACTCCTTGTAATGCAGGAGACCTCTACAACAATCGACTCTTTTGGAAGTTCGGCAATTTGGAAGACCAAATCGGTCACGATAATTTCTAGATACGGCCCCAATTATTTGTTAGTTTCTTATTTTAATCATTAGAACGATTTGCAAATGGTTTTATTCCTTGTTGAATTCAACCTAAATGACTTAATTGTTCCCTTAAAATTTGTTAGCTAGATAAATTTGACATAAACTTCTAATCTTCGCAACCGAGCGTTTAAATCGATGTGGTAAGTAAACAGTGGTGAAGTTATTAAAAAAGATAACGAAATTCTTTATACAACAAGGCCGCTACGGAACTGTTTGCCCTCACTAATCTCATAGCCAACACTGGGAAACTATTTTTCAGTAAAATATGCCTATTGTGTGATGGAATCCGTGTTGTTGTGGCTTTATTTAACTATTATCTGACGCATCAGCGTCTTCCCTGCATAAGATTAGTAATTCACAGTCCCCTGACTACTTTTGTTACCTAGGTCCATATATGATGCCTTCCCGAACTTCCTTTCATTCGCATCATGATGAAGATAGCAAGAAAGTTGAGTGGAAAATTCGAATTTACAAACAAAAATTGAAACTACGTGTTTCAGTATATGCAGACGGTATTTCTTATTTAGGACATATATGATCGCCAGCGATTGCAGTAGCAAGAACGGTAACTCAGTGATCCCTTTAATTTTCGTAAGTCTTAGCTTAAAGAAGAATCTTCCTAATCCAAAGGCAGCACCCAACGAGAATAAAGGGGCATCATCTCAAAAAAATAGGGAAAACAATTCTAAGCTAGGTTATTGGTGAAACATGGTAGGAGTTCAGTTCTATTCAAACTGCTTTGTGTGACTGGGTGTCCGACACTCGGGGCATAAACTATTATATACAGGCATAAACTATACAGAAAGAAAAACCAGAAACCAAGAACCAAACGCAAAATCACCCATATATTTGATATATTTTATTTGATTGTTTTTGGATATACCTTCCCATACTACTCTATAGAATTTTTTTACAGGCCACGTTCCAGGCCCCATTCCTAGTAGTTAAACAGTTGATCTTCTTATTATGGTTCCATCCTTAAAACAAATGTAGCGCTTCTTAGATTATTTTTTTTTTTTTGCGGTAGGGAGGTGAAGGCTGTTTACGCCCTGAGTGTGGGACTGTGGGACACCTCCCCTGTCAACCTGAGAACCTAGCCTGGAACCGGTTGACACATTACTTCGGGCTAGGCCTCGTGTTCCTACGCCTAGAGGTGCCTTCGGATTATGGGAATTTCTTCTCTAAGATGTAGGACGGGAGAGGAAGGAAGTGCTAGAAAAGAGATCCATCCATCCCCGATGCCTCCCAGCGCTCCAATAAAACTTTTTTCAATATCACCACTGCCCCAGCATATTGCGCCACGCGATTCCAATTGTCAACTGTTTTCAGCATTACTCCGACGATAGTTTCCGGCCCCTCGCTGCTGGCTCAACCTTTTGCAGTAGAAGAATATGTAAAAGGCGTCATCCGATTCCCCTGCACAAAACACACAGTCAGGAGACCGTGCTCTGTCAATTTTGTACAGGTAGGACCGAAAACAACCGTGCCCGCTTAAGAGCTGGGTCAAGTAAAAATCGATCTCACAATGCACTCGACTGAACCACGGCCTCAGCTTAGGGATCAGACGTGCAGTCCACCTTCCCCTTGTTTTTTGCTCCCAGGACTGTTGCCAATCGCTGAGAAAGCGACGTCTTTCTTCCCTGGTGATCTCTTCTCTTCGATCTTTGCCTCTGCGCAGGTAAATACTTCTGCGCTCTCTCGCAAGGAGGGTGATGGGTATCACCCCTGCGATTACCAGCACTGTCGCCCCGGAGACCGTTCGGTATGCGCATGCGATTCGCAGTGCTCCTTGTCTCTGCACCTGTGCCAACCGCTTCCGGTGTAACTCCTTGCTGAGAGCGTCGCCCCGCAGTTCTGATCCGTAGAGTAGAAGCGACTGCACAACGCTCATTAAGAGTCGTCTCCTTGATGTGGTGGGCCCCCCTATGTCGGCCATTAATAGGGTGAGTGCCGTCACACGCGCTGCAGCTTTGTCAGCTACTGCCCTGATTTGTTGGGAAAAACTCATCTTCAAGTCTATCAGGACGCCCAAGTACTTTAGTGCTGATTTCGATTCAACCAGCTCGTCCCCTATACTGATAGGCCGTACTCTGGGGATTCTCTTCTTCGTTTGGATAACCACTTCGGTTTTTTCTAGTGCCAGCTTGAGTCCGTGAGTGGTCATCCAGTCCATTACCCTCCGCATTAACGTATTGAATCTGAGTTGCGCATGGTCTACTGTGCGTACAGCGACCAGCGCCGCCACATCGTCCGCATAGCCGATCAAGTGACTCTTCCGGCAGTTCAAGCTGCAGGAGTCTATCGTAGGAGATATTCCACAAGTCTGGGCCAAGGATAGAGCCCTCAGCGACACCTGAAGTAAGATTTGTACTTCGCCTACCCTCCTTCGAGTCGTAGAGTAGGCTGCGGTCCTTCCAATAGTTCCTGATAATCCGCATCAGGTACACTGTTACTTGAAAACGATTTTCTAGCGCTTCCAGAATATCTACCCATCTAGCGCTGTTAAATGCATTTCGGACATCCAGAGTAACCAGCAGGACGACCCGTCGCGTGGAAATACTGTGAGACTCCGCACGTTGGACCGCGCTCATTACTTCTCCAATTGCATCGATAGTGGAGCGCCCTGCTCATAAGCCATACTGCCGTGGAGATAGATCCCCGGCAATACGAATCACGTCAGCGAGTCTTCCCCTGATAAGATTTTCAAAAACTTTTCCGGCCGTGTCAAGCATACACAATGGGCGGTATGCAGCTGGCGACTCGGGATCCCCTTTTCCCTTCGTAATGAGCACAAGTCTCGCCACCTTCCAGCACTCTGGAAACAGCCCTTTGCGCAGGCACACGTTGAACATGCGGCGGAGCAGGTCAGGGGAAAAGTGGAAGACCATTTGTAGCACATCTGCTGGAATCCCATCTGGTCCTGGAGCCTTTCTGGCCTTCATAGACAAGACTGCTTTCTCCAATTCCATCTTCGTAAAAAATGGAATTTCCGTTGGTGTTTCATAGTGAACAGCTTCAACGATGGCGGGATGGATGGGGAAGAGAGTCCGCAAAATTTCGTCCTTTTTTTCTGCCTCGTATGAGTGAGGTGACCTTTGGTCACCGAGCTTCCGCATTACTATTTTGTAGCTCAGGCCCCATTGGTCTCTGTTCACGTCGTCCGCCAGGTTTGGCCAGCGGCTGGCCTTGCTGCTGTTGATAAGTGTACGGAGGCATTTTCTAGATGACTTGTAAGCAGCTAATCGGATACATGCCTCTTCCCGGGTTCAAGATCGCTGTGTCCTGCGTCGTAGTTTGTGACACTCCCTTCGTTTTTCCGCAATTTCAGGTGACCACCAGTATACTGGAGGCTTGCTGTGCCGGGGTCTTCGTAGGGACATTGAAGACCTGCAGGCGGATGTAATTATTCCCATAGTTGAGTTAATCACATCTCTTGTCGCAGGTTCTCCGTCCTCTAGAGTTGCTTCCGACGGCGGTGATCTTGCCAGAAGCACTTCAACAAACTTCTCAATATCCGCTTTTACAGTAATCCACCGGAACGCAAAAGAACAAGCGCGTGGTCTTCGGGAAGCACCGTGATGGATCTCCAGAGCTATGTACTGGTGATCACTAGCCGAGTAATCCTCTAGCACTCTCCAATTTTTAACTGATTGTGCTAGGCACTCCGAGGCAAATGTCACATCAGGTATGGTGCCGACGCAACCCCATCGGCGGAAAGTAGGGGTGTGGCCTGTGTTCAATACGACGAGCCCAGTTCGTGCTGCCATTTCGTCTGTGAATGGGGCGTCTGACTGGGGCATCCCCCCTCGATTCCCTTTGCGTTGAAGTCACGACATTACATCAGATTACATGCATTACATCAAATATTCATACACCACACTATCACAGCTTCTTCATAAAGTATAAGGATTTCTTCTTGTATATTTCTTTCTTCAAGATTTTTTTTAACTAGTTAACGTAATTTCCTTGGTACTGCAAAATTTTATTGGATTCTCCTTGTAAATGTATACACGAAAACCAGCGAAGGAAATAAATTTAACTAATATTAACATTATAATATGATCCCATTAATAAGATTCTTCCAAACGATATTTTCCGATTCTATTTAAATGGGTAGACATATAACGAATAAAACAAACGTGTTCAGTGGGACTTCCCCGATTTGCATTCATCGGCAGAAACTATTGTTGTTTCTCGTAGCTCACCATTCTACTAAGTGGTGAATATATTCCGTCAACAATCGTGGGGAAAATCCACGCATCTTTTGACAACACTTCATTCGCGCGAACGAGACAACTGTATATGACTGCAGTCTGTATTGTTTTTTTTCCTCGATGTACAACTCTTGCAGAAAGAGAGTTTTGACAGAACGCGACTTGTGTGAAAAGTGTACGCTGGGTAAACGTCGCGAAAAATGCCTGAAATCGCACAAATATTTCGCCTTTTCGTGGTTCTTGTGATTCTCAAGTTAAGTGCAATCTGTGACACAAGTCATATAACAGGCACCTTTCGGACGGACGAATTTTTCAAGTTTATCGTGAAATTTGGCTTTCAGAAAACGGAGCGCCACTCGCAACGCGACTCCTTCGGCTACATTTACGGGAACATAACGTCGCAAGATGCATTTCAGTTGCCAATTACATTCGCTGTGTTGGACAAAGCCAGTTTGATGGAATTTTATGGGAATCGCTCGTATCCCAATCGCGACATAGCATGCCAGCGGATGTTTGCACGTGTGGAACAATACGCCTACGATAGCGTTTGCAACCCGCACGCCAAAGCGGACTACTTGCGAAAAGTCCCTTGTCCTCGGGGCAAATTGTGCGAGGATGAGGATTCGCCTGGCAATGTAGTGCCCGGAAATCAATTCACTTATGTCATTAGTGATTTGTACCAGCCCAGGTAATTAAAGATTCATTTATGATTTGTTTTGCTTCTTAGGACAGTGGTCGAGGACTTGCGCAAGCGAACACGTTCGCTATTGTTTGATGTTTTTTTTCACAAGATCCATTACAGTTACGTAGAAACTTGCCTTTCAGGTTGTGTTTTAACTAGTACAGTAAACTCTTGCAAATGTTTACAGACATGACTATTTAGCTACAATAAGAAATAAAATGATTTGATGACAAACCAAGCCCTAAAATGCTATATAAAATTTCCTTAATAAACTCTCAGCCTTATCTTTGGATGAAATTAAACGTTCTTCGCGGCATTCTTTCTATTGCATGCTTTATACCACTTTGATTTGCTTATTCGAATGATTCCTTTTAAGCAAGTTCCGCTAACTTTATAATCTAACATCAACGGTACGCGAGCACTGCCTGAAAGACATGTCGTTGAACAGCACTAAAGTGAGGTATTCCCCCGTGAGCTATTCCGACTTTGCGTATAGATTCCAAATTATATAAAATCTCGAGTATGAAGCCCCAATCAATGGACCGTTGAACGTTTCTTGCACTGCTGCCAAGTAGATTACTTTTATGCAACAGTGATAGGCGGCTTGTGAGTAGCTGGAGCAGGTTTCAAAATGCTTTTTCTTTCGTTTGGCTCGATTCGGTCTAACGTATTCAATAATTCCCATTACTGGGTCAATGGGGAGTAGTCTACACTCATCTATTCACGTTTCATAAGCAAAATCAATGGCTTAAAGCACTCGAAATTTAATTGGCTACCCATTTCGCTTGTGTTGATTTTTAGCTTTTTATTTCTCTCTGTGCAGATCTCATAGCTCGTTATCTGCGTTCCACACTAATTACAACACGTTTGGTTTCATGTACGCACTAGCATTAAGTTTTGTATTACAAACGCTCGAATGAGCAATATAAAGGCAATTATGTTTCTTATCTTTCGCATGAATGGTTAATTCTTGATAACTCATACAGAAGAACTCAGAATTCGAGTCTTGATGATTCTTAAAGATTTAGATGTTTGTTTTAATTTGTCTGTGCGCCGATCGGTTGAAGGAGTGAGACCAGCCAATAATTGCCAGTTGAAGCGCAAATTACAGCAGAATTGTTTACAGACGTTTTCTTGTTTTCCATTTCCACTTGGAATTGCCCCACAAGTAAAGACAATGCCATCCGAAATTACTTAATTTTAGTATTGAGTAAAGTCTACTTGAAACTACATGCGAACATTTTGTTGCGCAAAAATAAAAGCGAACAAGTTGCATTTTTGCATTGCGATACAATTTAAATATAGATTTTGTTATTTATCTTCTGCAAAACAAATGACAACTTTACGGAAAAACTATTCTGATAAATAGATGACTATTTGCGTACATCTGATTTTAAATAAATATGCGAATAACGTCATGTTTCAGTTATACAAGTAATTGGTATTATGGTATCTGAAGGTTGCATCGTTGCAATTGCAACGCTGTCAACTCATTCCACTATTTCTTCTTAGTAAATGTATAAACTGAAATAAAAACCTTGTATAGTGCAAGAAATCCAAAAATCTATCAACATTTTAAGTCAAATTATCTGCAAAAATATATAAAATTAAAGCCTTTGTAATGATGCAAACTTCAGACGCCTTAGTATTATCCGTTTAAACTCGAGAGGCAAATTATAGTTACCAGGTTTCGTGCAGCAAATGAGAAGCGATCGTTTTTATTCTAAATTTTCTTATCTAATCTCAATCAATGTATCCAAAGTTCAGACAGCCGATAGTCTCATGTTTTTATTAAAGAAAAGTAGATTGATAGTCCTACAAAAATGGATTTCAATGTTGACATTAGCTTAAGATGGAAATCAATTTGTCAAGAAGACAACAACCAGTGTACATACGGTGTTTAATGTTAAAACTCGAAAAATTGGAGCAATGAACAGTGAAATCAAACGTGACACTAAGCCTCATATAGACCTAGATCCCACGTCACCTTCATAACATACGAAAGCAGCGAACGTCATTGCTGCGCTTCGGGTTAGTCGTTTCATCTCAATCGTGCCAATTACAATTGCGACACTCAAGTTCGATGCTTCGTATGCCTTCCATCTCGTCTGCCCGAAAAAAAAACCTACCTCTGCCTTTTGTATTGCCCCTTGTAGTGTACAGTTTCAGTATAAAACAGTTGTTACAATTCCTATATGACTCTGGCCGGTGCAGATTTTTGCCTGCAGGGCACAGAGCTGTCTAAAGTTTCTTTCGTCATGCTATTGTTTTTTTTGCCGCTTTTTGAATATTTTTGGATAATTTGAATTAAATTTTGATACACATTTTTGAGTCTACTGACACTAGTCGTTTTTTACATAAATAAAATCCTCGAAAAATACTAAAAAGTCGAAACATTTCAGACCGTTGCATTTGAAACGATTCACATAGTTTTTGTTCTTTTCACAGTTTTTGAATACTCCTTTTTGATTAAGTGTAAGCTTATCGGGTTCCGGTATAGGGTTATTATCACTTCGTGTAGAGATTCTGCTATTTATACCATTTATACTGACTCGCAATTTACTCTTCTCGAAAGCTGCTTGGCTTTATCGTCACTTAATTCCTGCATTACGACTCTTCACTATGCCCCAAAAAAATTTTAATTCAGAAAGGACAATGGACAATATTCAGGCAGAAGTCCAGATAATTACCGCCAATAATTAAATTCATTTTTATCTAAGTGTTGAAAAGCTTTCAAATTTTTCAAGATAATCTGAACGAACCTATAAGGGACTTTATAGATCTTATAACGCGTTAAACCAGTACGTTGCAACAAAATTTGAATTTAATGCGCTATCATATTCGATCTATCAAAAATGGTATTATTCCACCTGGCAAACATCGTTTTGAAGGAATAATCTGCAAATACACAATAATCATGGTCAGAAAGTACATTAAGCCTAACTTCACTGCTTTCGAATACCTTTGCAAGAGAAGGGAGAACAATAAATAAAACAAAAATACAAAGTCGATTGACACTCGTCAATCGATCCTTTATTAGCAAATAACACAATTATTGAAAAAGAAAACACCGTATAAACGACATACAGAAGAAGTCAAGAATCTAAAAGTGAAGCAAACAACAATGAAAAGCGTTAGAACGTAACTGCAGGGAAGATTACGTTCGTAGCTATTCTTATCTGTCGTCAGTCGTCGGATTTTTCAACTTCGGTTTTCGCTAGACCCTCGTGCTTCTAGCCGTGATCCCTCTAGACCACTGACTATCCTGTTTTCAGCCCTGAGGCAGGATTACGTTTATGGCTATTCTTGTTTGTTTCCAGAGGGTGGTTTTTTCAAATCCAATTAAAAATTTTCGCTAAATTATCCTTCTACTCATGAGTCTCAGTCTCACCATCGAATAATTCCTGCTATAATGTGTTGAAGAATGAATTATGGGAAAAATGGGAATGTTGGGGAGTGTGCATCGTTCCAAATGCAATGTTTGACCTTCAGTTTCATCCCCTCCTACAAATCTAGGTCTCCGGCATGCAAGTGTCTGAAGTTTGCATCGTTGCAAACGCAACGATCTCCAATTTTTTCACTTTTTGAATGTTTTTTGGATAATTTGACTTGAAATTTTTCATTCGCTTTTGTTACCTCATTGCACTCTACTAGGTTTTCATTACCGTTCAATGTTGCGTTTGCAACGATGCAAACTTCAAACACCTCCGGCATGCAACGTCCAAATGACAGTCTCCAAATTAAGTCATAATCCATGTCGTTGTCTTGCTGAAAGTTAAAGTCACTTCCAGTACCCAAAGCGGTGATACTTTATCGTTTTCTCATGATGTGCAGATAACTGCAGCGATACCATGTACTTTCAATAAAATTACGAATTTTAATATCTGAAGCCGCCAAGCACCCCTACAATATCACATCACCAACTCCCTGCTTAAAGTTGGAACTAGTTTTTGACGTAGAGCTTCTCAATCGATTTGCGCTATACTTTTCCGCTTCCGTCAAATATTTTGAGTAATTTTCGTTTGAAATCACCACTAAGATCCAAAAATAGCCGTTGATATATCTCAACTTCTTCGCTACATACAATTGAATCCTGAATATATTTCGATTAAATTTTCTTGGAAATAATAGTAATGCAGCGCCGATCACATTTGTATCATTTGTTAGATTTGTTAGACAGCGATAAAATTAAAAAACCGAAAACTTGGTGTGTGTTCGAAACCAGATGATGCAAAGGTTTTATTCTGTTTCGTATCAAAAAGTTAATTTTGTTTATTCACTGATTTATTTAAACTTTATCTAATACATAGTTACCATTACTATCTATGAGTTGTCTCCTACGTTCTGGAAGTTGCTGTATCCTTCTTCTATAGAAATCTTTCACCTAAAAAACCACATACCTCGAAAAAGTGAACCAGTACTATACAAAGTATAGTACTCTACGAAGTAAGTACTAGCACACTAGCACAAGAGAACGATACAAGTGGTAATCGGTAGACAGATTATAAGTGAAAGATCGGTAAAATGTGGTACGTGGATCGATTAATCTCCATTACTTTGCGCTGGATAACCGCAGCTTTATGCAATCACACATTGTCGAGGTAAAAAATTACTTAACGCTGGTCTACTTATGCTGGTCGCTCATCACGCATTGCTTATAGATGCCGCTCCAATTGCTAATAGTTTAAAGTCCACATTTAACATTTGATTTCATTCGAGAAGCTCCCAATAAGCGACTGCACGAAATTCACACCAAATAAACAATAAAACCGTGAGTGCAAGTTTTGATGCGGATGGTGTCAATTGCCTTCTTTTGCAAAATATCCGGCACCATTTCATGTAATTTTTCAAGCCCACATTTTATATCCATTTCTCACGGATTAAGAAATCTTTCATTAGCTTATGAAACAGTTTAGTACGGTAGTTTGTCTTTGTTTGTCACTTTGCGTGGCAAAGCGCCACGAACTTACGCATGCTAAGAACTAGCGTATGGATTCATCTCTCGCTAGTGGTTTTCTGTACGTGTTCGATAATTCTGCGATGGTTATCTTATCATTTCCTGGAATGACTTGCAATATATTACGAACTGTCATCTACTTGGGCCACCCCAATCGTGCCTGATCCTTGAACTGTCGTTCTCCATTACAAAAGCGCTGAAAACTCTGTTGATGCGCCCGTTCTTTAAGCATGTCCTGCGCTGCGCGGTGTCCAAGATCAAATTCATAGTCAACTAGCCTAATATTCACTATATCGCCTTCCATGTTCATCTTCGACTTTTGCTTGAAAACTAATGCAAATACAACGGTTATTTATTTTTTGTAGCCGCGGTAGTGGGTTTTCCAGGGTGCCATCTGCTGCTGAAATGAGATCAAGGATTTAGGATTTGAAGTTCAAAGAAAATCCATACGGAAAAATGAAAAAAAAAATTTTTCACTTCTAATACTAACTGTCTTTAACATACACAGTAAATTAGAATCATAAAAAAAATTATAATATTAATAATTAGTTCTCAAAAAAATCTTATAAACACTATAAATTTTTGAAATTAAGCTAAAATTAAGCAGAATCAGATCACAAGTTTTTTCTATTTAGCATATTAAGTCTTAAACAAACAAATAAAGTTAATCATTCAATCATTTCGGCAAAATCTCTAAACGTCCTTGTACATTTGTCTACCTGAATTTAACAGAATACCAAAACGAATTCAGGCTGCTTTCTATGAGCATCGGGAAGAAAGCCGCATTTCCTAATTTGAACTAAAGCGCCTGAAAATGTTTATAATAACAATAAATGTGAAAAAATAAGAAACATAGCAGTTTTACAATTGGCACATTTAAAACTGAGCAGACGATCCGCCGCCACATAACAAGTAACCTATATTTGCAATCGGGAAAAAGGAAAGAATCAGTTTAGCTTATTTAATTATTTAAATGTTTCAAACAATTCGCGCAGGTGTTGCCTTGAAAATAGTGAATCTCAAAAAAGGTGTCGTCATTGCGACTGATAAATTATAGCTTTTGCAAAAAAATACGAAGGCGATCCGATAAGTACTTAAGCCACTATCGCATATATAGACGGCTGCGGACGAAATTTCAGTCGGATCAGACTGAGTTTTGTTTTGAGAGCTTGTGAAAGCAAGTGTGTCAGTTGATTTTAAACAAATGAAAAAGAAGCAATATCGGTCGGAGATTAGATTCTTGTTATTGCAACAAAAATCGCGCATTGAAGTCGAAATCACGTGGATACAGTGTATGAGGACGCTCCTCCTTAGATGGCGACCTCCAAAAATTTGTTCAACGTATTTCAGCGCGGACGTACGTCAGTTTTTGACAAGCCACACCCAGGTGCCCCGAAAACAGCAACCACAGAGAATAACGTGACGAAAATCTATGATCACGTTTTAAGCAGACCGCCGATTGAAGGTGCGCGAGATATCTGAAATAGTATCCATCTAAAATTTTGGGTATGAAAAAGCTTTCGGCAAGATGGGTGTCGCGTCTGCTCACTCTGGATAACGAACGCAATCCGAAGGAGTTTTTGCGTCGTTTCGTGACCGTGGACGAACCATGGATCCACTGGTACATACCAGAGACCAAGGAACAGTCGAAACAATGGACTCTACCCAGTGAACCTGCTCCGAAGAAGGCGAAGACTGTCCCATCGACCGGAAAGTGATGACCAACGTTTCCTGGGTTTCGCGAAGTGCAAAGTGTGATATACATTGTCTACCTGGAGATAGGGCAGTACTATGTCGAATTATTGTGCCGATTCGACGACGAAAAAAAACGGCCCCATTTGGCGATGAAAAAGGTGCTCTTCCACCATGACAATGCACCGGCTAACATCTCCGCACTCGCCATGTCGAAATTGATCAAATTGGGCTACGAACTACTGCCCCATCCATCGTATTCTCCAGGTTTGGCCCCGTGCGAGTTCTTTTTGTTTCCCAACTTGAAAAAGTCACTTGCCAGGCAGAAATTTCACTCGAATCACAGACCTCGAGAAAACAGTTTTTTCAGGCGCGGTAAAGAAGTTGGAGCATCGCTGAGTCAAGTGTATCGAACTAAACAAGATTATATTCAAAAATTAATTATTTATTTTTAATTATAATTTGTTCCAAAAATTTTTTTTTTTTTTTTTTCATTTTTAGGCTAAGTACTTATCGGACCGCCCTCGTAATATTCGTTCTGCCTAAAAGCTAATGGTGGCAAATCGCAATCTGCAAGAACGTTTTTACGCAATTTTTTGACGATTTTTGTAGGGTTTAGTAACTCCGTTTTGAATATGAACATTATCCTTTATGCATATGTCATCTAAATCCAACACCCGAAAGCAGGCGCCACTCTAGAGATAACTATGCTTGAATAATATTTACAGCGTTTTTACTAAACGCTATTAATTTATTAATGCTTGAACAACTAACAATATGAAAAATATATGATTTGCTTGAAACAGTTCTTAATCAGCAGCAATCAGCATTCCTGATTACATGAATAAGTGTTTCTGTTCTGATTAGATGAATAAAAAATGGGACCAAATGAATATAAATATCACAAACAATTAAATTTTAGAGATATTTGACTACTTCTGACGTGTTGAGCGTTAAATGTCTTTATGTCTTTAAAATTGACAATCAATCATGATAAGATAAGAACTACATAGAAAATTTTGAGAAAAAATCAAGAAGTATAAAAAATCTTTTGCGCAAAAACATGCAAAGATAAGTTCTACACATTTTTTTATCAAAACCAAAATTGCAGATAAGCCGCGTTGTCTGTAGAAGACGTTTACCTTAATATTCACACATAAATAATGAATAACAGACTAAAATATCCATTATAAAGAATCGTTTCGAAATAATCCTTCTAATCATCTTATCATCTTGCCCTGCTTAATTAAATACTTTAGTGAATATAATATGATTCAGCAATCATTTGCTATTATGTTTTATTTGTCATTACAGATTCTGGTACATTACAATCGTAGCATGCTATCGTAATGCGACAACATGCAAATGGCATTATTATGACTACACGAAACATCCAACAAATAAAATAGCACAGAGCCGAAGCCTTGGTCATGTTCCACAAATATTCTATGATTTCCGTTTAGTGAATGGGAATCCAAATCAATCATCATCCAATCCTTTAACATTCCATTTTTCCTTTGATCAACAATATATTTTGGAGATGTTTCTAGTTTTTCTATTAATTTACATTATCCTCGTTCCAATGCAAATTTATGCTGTACGAATACAAAAGCATCCTGTAACGAAACTATTTACACTCAGCCTCATTACCGAATTTGTTAGTTTAGCATTGATTACAACGCATCTAATCAATTTCGCGATAAATGGAGTGGGTTATCCAAATTTACATACAACTGGTGATATTTTAGACATTTTAAGTCGGGTAAGTGCTGAACACGATGCGCTTTTGATTCGGATATTTATTGAAGCCATGTCATTGTTTACAGACGTCGTTTATGTTAATTCTTCTTTTACTGGCCAAAGGATGGGCTGTGACTAGACAGCAAATTAGTAAATCCGGATGGATTATTTTAATGACAATATGGATACCATATTGTGGATTTCACGTGTTCCTGTATATTTGGAATAGAGTAAGTTGCACTCAATTGTATTCATAATAACAATTAGGTCACTTTATTAATGTGACGTATAATTTGCTCTGCAGACAGAAGTAGACGTTATATCGGACATAGATGAATATCAAACATGGCCTGGTTGGATAGTGTTAGCTTGTAGGTATGTATGGCAGCCTTCCAAGAAAGTATAGAATCTCATTCAGTCATTCGTTCATACATCTATTCATTGCTTTTAATTTGATTTGTTTTCAGGACTGCATTCATGATGTGGTTTTTATGGGAACTTCGCAACACTATGAAATATGAACATTCAACGAAAAAACTCGATTTCCTCCTTCATTTTGGAGCATCAAGCTTGGTGTGGTTCATATATTTACCCATAGTTGCAATTGTAGCTTTGCAAGTTAGTCCTATGTGGCGATATAAACTTCTATTAGGAATAACAAATTCGGCTGATTGTCTGGCGTATTGTGTCATGACAGGACTGCTTTGGCCTAATCGTGCTGGTCAATATTTATTGTTGGCTGGACCTAGCTACACAGGTAAAGTAGCATTTACAATCAATAATTAAATCACTACAAATCTGTCAATAAGTTTTGCTAGCAAAGAAAATTACCTGTTGAGAATGATAATTATAATTCAATTCTCAGATAAAGTATAATATATTTGTTCTTACAAATCCCATATTAGGTTACGATTCTATGATAGAAAATGTGTTTTATTCACTAAAAATATTCGGTTCCCAATTGTACCAATCATTATAGTAGGTGTAATTCTTAATCCAATTTAAAACGAAACTTTCTCGTGACGTCAACTTTATGGAATTTATAAAATAAACAAAACACTAGGATCAGGAAACATTTTTAATAACATTATACTGTCCGGTTGTCTTCACGTTTAATAAACGATAGAAGTGTGTTTTCGTTTGCGGTTATTACATTATCATCATCGATCAAAGCAAATTCACCTATTGCGAATTTGATCCGGCCTTGATCTCATCACCTATCACTTCGAAGAAGTTTACACCAACTCAGTCAACGGGTTTAAAGCTTCAG
Source organism: Stratiomys singularior (assembly GCA_954870665.1). NCBI lineage: Eukaryota > Metazoa > Arthropoda > Insecta > Diptera > Stratiomyidae > Stratiomys > Stratiomys singularior. The sequence continues at coordinate 26,161,567 of OX940881.1, read as the reverse complement.
ACTGAGACTAGATTCGAGCCAAATTCCAAACACAGAGAGAACAACGCCAATCCGTAAGCAAATGCAGCAAGCGAATAGTTAAGAAATTATTTCGTCTGAAATGAATCACGGAACAATAATTGGAGAATTCAAATATTACTCGCGAATTATTCTGTTGTTCTACGAAGATATAATATCCGCCACCGTTCCCGCGATACAACTTCAAAATGGCAAAATTGGCACAAATTAGATCTTTTTCTGGAAGCGACTTCTATCATTTTGATTTCTCTGCCGGAAATATTATTCCAAGTCAAAAGCGAACAAAGTTTGCTGAAATATTTCTGTGATGCTACCCATTGTTTGGCGCACTTCCTGAAGTCGTGTTATCTGTCAGAAAGTTCCTCGTCTGATCTGAATGCTGATATTAGCTTCTCACGCAACAAGCCGGCAGTGTCTAGCACGCACAACATGCAGAACGATAACAGGGCACTCGAGCAATTTTAACCTTTCGGCATAATCGGATCAAAGTTCATTCCACTTAAATGGAAAAACTACACGGCTAAGCAGTATTCAAATAGTGGGGATGATTGATTTTCCACCAGATCAGCAAGGGCTTTGCCAAGCATTGCAATGCCTAGCCTAGAATGAAAACACAGCGAATATGGCACACCGCCGTAACGCGTATGTGAACGTAACTTAAAAAACTTCTTTGTTTGTAATTTTAATGAACATGTTCATAATTTTTAAATTTTAATTATTTGTGTAAGTTGGTAGCACTTTTTCATTGTCATGCAATATTCAAGCGTGATATGTCGGGTAGTAGCATACAATAGCCTGTGGAATAAGTATATAACGGTTTTGTGTCACGATTTTGACTATAAATCACTAAAACGCTTTCATTTAAGTTTTGTGTTGTAAATGGTATTTCGTGTTCGAAATTATTCGAAAAAGCAAAACCTGCGATGATTTTGGTTTGGTATTTCGGTATTGAAAACACAAGTTTGTAATTTATTCAAAACATTTAGAGAATGCCATCCAGTGTCGAAAGACTTGCCCTGTTCTAGACGACTTACGACGTCCTTCAGATATCGAAGTACGGAAAATTGTATAAGGAAATAGCTACTCCAACTTAAAATGGAACGATAAATATAATATGGATAAACATCACTCACTTGTCAATAAGTTCAGTGCTATCAAGAACTTTGGTCATGGTTCGTATGGCCAGCAGAACTGTTCATAAGATTTGAGTTTTTGAAGAGGTTATAATTCTATGCATAAATGTTACTAGCAAACAGTGGTTCGGGACATGACTAACTGCGTCAGTTCTTAATTCAAGAATTGACAAAACGAGTAATACTTGGCGATGAGGAATGGGTCTACGAGTTTGATATGCATCTGTATGGCAAAAGAAAAACGCCAAAGCTGACCAACAGTAAGGGTTATGTTCATTCTTCTTTGCGGTATTCGAAGTTCAATGCATCATTAATTCGTTCCGAAAAGAAAAGCAGTTTTTAAAGAATGCTATTTAGGCGCATGAGGTCGTTTATGTAAGAAAATCTACGTGAACAAATAAATATTGTTGAGTATTGAATACCTTGGGTTTTATTTCCAAACTGCGGTAATTTTTTTAGAATTTTGTTCCTATGTGTTCACAAATTTCGTTCCATAATTATGTTTCATTCGAAAATTATAAAAAAGGATTCTGGGCGGCAGGAGCCACTCAAAATCTAAAAATCCAGACAAAACGGAGAACAATAAAAATTATTAACGAATCCGGATGACTGGAAACCCGAGGTTTTGATGGTTTAGACTATCGAAAGCGCACTATATTTTCTTTTTAATATTTAGAATATCATAGGAATTACTGCATAAAATTCAACTTTATAAGATAACCACAATGTTATCAATTTTAGCAATATTTTTAAGTAACGTTTTAAAAATATTCCCCAGGAATGGACGAACTTGATGAATTCAACGAAGCACCGCATATCGTAAATGGTGACACGTTTATCAGCGATCGATTGCCAGTACCAATGTTAGATGATCGTCAGATTGGTCGGGGATTGGATGCTCTATCCTTAAACGGTGGTGTTTACGATAGCAGTGGCAATCTTCTGAACGGCGATGTAACAACCGATTTATTGGACGGGGAAGATTTAGATACAAACCTTTTAACGGATCTAAGTAAAAACAGTCACATAATGGCGTAAAAGTCAATCGTAAGAGAAATATTTTCTAGTTTTAATTAGTTCTTACTCAAAAGTGTGATGTTTAGACTTAAAGAAAACACCCTATTGTATAGATTTTAATTTCCACGTATTTTCATAAATTGTGTATGATACAATATAAGTCAGATTGATTTTTAGGTGAAATTTACTAGATATGAAGTAGATTAGACAAGATGTGCAAACAATGAGACTTTATGAGTGAGAGTGTGCTTAAGGTGTTGAAATATGTTCTTTTGACACTAATTTTAGAAACAATAACTACAACAATGATTATACAATCGAGTTTGACAACTGAGGAAACAAAATCATAAATGCAATTGTGTGCCATTTAAATACTATTAAACAATCTGTGAGAAAACAAACATAATCTATGAGAAAAGAAAATTGTAAGGCGAAATTTCTTTAAAAAAAAAACAAAAATACTTGCACGTTGCGTCAGAGATTTTTCAGACTTTTGGACAAATCAAAAATTTAACTACTATAGTTGGGAACGGTGGAATAAATTTTGCCGTATCATTCGATAAAACCAACAGGAGAATACTTACTAATATATGCGAGAACGCGGTATCGAATTGTAAGCTGTAGTAAACAGCGAGAACCGAAAAATCTGAAATTAATTCATAGCAGTGTAGGTAAACTAGTTCAATTAAAATTAGAAAAACAAAGCAAAGAAACAGCAAATTAAAACTTCCATAAATATTCATCTCCCATATTACAAAAAGTATATTAAACACTTGCGTTTCGCGATTGTCTATAGCAGTAATTTTAGAAATACTCCATCAGTGCTTCTTGCGGGACATTCAGAATAAACTGATATTTTTTTTTTCTCGTTTGCCTAATTTAAGCTAATTGCTTGACGTTCATACAATTACGAATTTCACTAATGCGATTAAAATATATTATATAATGGTGGCAGGACATTATTCTAAGCTGAGTAGAAAATTGCACATGTATGTGTCAATGTATTGCAGTGATGAAAAAAATTTGCTTCAATGTAAATTACGTGATAAACATTATTGAAAATGGTATAGGATGTATTAGCTAAGATGAAAATAGATGTTATATTATTCTAAATAGTTATGTGATTAATCTAACAATGAGCAAGTCAACGAATGCTAAATTTTGGATCATATAAGTAGTTTTCAGAAATGCTGCTTTCGCTTCTAGGCCATTCTGATACGAATTATGCAACTAATCGGGAGAAGTAAATTTGATCTTCGTTTTTTGTGGCGAATTGTTCTTAAATGTCATATCGTTTACAATACTTCTCACTACATAAGTGCAAGATACAAATAACTCAAGTCAAATGATGACACAAGAATTGAATCAGCCGCAAAATTTACTGTGCAACTGAAAGAACCCAGCAATTTCAAACTAGAAATTAAATTAAATATTTTCTCGTCGTACATTGATCGGCATGGACAAAAAACGGAAGAAGCGAAATCGAAAAAAATCTTAAGGCGCCTGACTAAGAATAATTGCCACCAATAATGAAATACACTACCGAAAAACATTTTAACATTAGAACTAAAAGCAGCTGGTATCCTTATGATTATCTTAATTGATTGTCTTTAGTGAGTATAAAAATTGATTTAGATTTTATATAATTTAATTGCTCTGCTCCCAACTTTCAACAAATCATTCCATTTTTCCCATTGGAACAACCACTTTAAAAATTGTCTAAGCTTAAGTCTCGTATGTCTATCCCCAATTTAGTGATCAGGAAATCGATAGTTTGATTTTGAAGGCCTATTCTATCACAACTTTGAATTTCTAATCAAATCAGAGATCAACTACTGTGAAAACCTAGTACTGCGATTATTCGATATTTATGGTGCAACTGCATTGTAAGACCGATTCACATTAACACATTTCAAAACAAATTCGTCTCAAATCAAACGCTTTATAACTATTCGTCATATTTTATTCCGTTTGGATTGAAGTATCACAATTCTGCCATATTGTGAAATCAAATCTGGTGCTATCCTCTTGCAATTGTCCACTGTCATTCGTCTGACTTAAATTTGCTGGGCATTATTGAATATACACACGTACATGAGTTTTATTCATTTCATTTTATTAAAAGTTTATTATTTTGCTGCTGCTGCAGAACAGTGTGTTCTCTAACAGCCAAAAAATACAATAGTTTTTGTACAAGGCTCTAGTGTTGATATATTAGTCTAATCAGGAACTAAATGACATTGCTATTTACCAAATTAAATGGGAATATGACTATATTTCGTAACTGTTGTCTGTTTCCTTGTGGGAATAGACATTAGGTGAAGCTAATCCTGTCCTATTCATCTCGTATGATTTCAAAACAAATTTTAGTAGACTATAAATGAAGGTTAAAATGCTATCCGAGCTTGTCGCAAAAAATCATACCACATTATTTTTTATTGTGTTATTCGGTCTGATCTTATCTTGATGACCGCGTTTTGGCTCCGTTGAGTCATCGTCCAGTAATTCTGAAGGGCAGCTTATACTAACGCACACTTTTCTCTCGGGGGAACCAGCAACTCGAGAGTAGTCAGCCGCTCCCGCTTATATCATGAGTTAGTTATAGTCAACTTAAAATAATTTTAGACAAATAGAACACTTTAAACTCGTATATTTTTACATTATGCATATTTTTTTTAATTCAATGAAAGATATTTATAAAAGATTACGATCTATAATTTTGCTTCTTACGGTATTTTATAAAACAATCTCCAATGTGCATTCTTGGTTTGTCAGGGCAAGTGTCACAGTAGTACACAGTTTGTCGCCTTTGGCTCGATGTTCGTTGGGAACAATCCATGCAGCGTTATTATTATTTTCCTGCACTATGTAAGTAAATAATTCTTTGGTGAAAAACGATTTGAAGAAATGTATTGGTTCTTTTATGAGTGCAAGTACCTGCGGTCCTACTGGTCTTTCACCTGATAAAAACGGTATTCTTGTGGGGATTTCTTCAGATTCTGTGCAGTCTGTCCATTCTGAAGGTTCAGTCTCTTCTGTCTATGAGCATTCTGATATTCTCAGGAGAGAAGGCGCGCATTGAAATACGTTTGTGTTTTTGAGATAAGTCATCTTAGGCCAAAAACAAACACCGTTATTGCTCGAGTTCTCGCATCACATGCAGTGGTGAAATTTCAGTCTTTTGGAACTCTTTCGCTTGAAATAATTTCATGTAGGGTGCAGCAATTTTAATTCCTCTGGGGAACGCACTGATAAGTTCGATATTTAATGACGCAAAAAAAATTCCTTGATTCGGCTCAGAATTTTCACTAAAGAAGCTATTGTGGCGTCCAACGATTGCATCATCTTTTTTAAAGATCATTCACGAGTGATTTTTTTAAATAGAATCTTTTGTACTGGCACAATCCGCATCCATTTAAGAGGCCTGTCCGTATGGAATTGTAAAAGAACTAACAAAAACATACACTAAATGGGTGTCCGCATTAGAGAGGTGATATTTCGTTTTAATAAAAAACGGAGCCAAATAAGACATCCGTCTGACTCGCGGAATAGGCGTTCACGGCTTATAAAATTCCAGAACAAACTGACATGTCAGTGTGTCCATTCAACTGGATTGAATATTGTCGAACTAATAATAAACAAGCGCAACAACTAATTTAAGATAAAAATGTACGATGCCAGAAATCTTCGCAAGGGTATAATCAAATACTTTTCAATGTTTTTTGACGAACAAGTGAATGGACTATAAATAGATCATTCTAAGTCATTCAACAATTTAAATAACTTGAGATACATTCGTTGAGGGACCTTCCTCCTTTTAATTTTGTTTTGAAGTCTCCTTATTTTATAAATTTTTAATCAGAAGGCGATGAATCTCAGTTCTAGAAATTTAGAGATTCTAAAATGAGTCATACTTGTTCGAACTCACTTTTCATTCTTCGTATAAGCTAAGCACTATTCACAGTACATTTATAACTAAGTACGGTGTATAAAATTTCTACGATCGACAATGAAATCCCAAGATGGCTATTGAAAATTGAAATTCATAAGGCGCTTCTATCCATTTTGTACATTAGTGCATTTTGAACAGAACTTAACGTTAAAATTTCATTTTCCGCACTATGGTAGTCTGGCGCAGAAATGGACACTTTTAAAGTCCACGTATATTTTTATTTAGGGCTTTATTTGTGGCATTATAAAATCAGAACATTCGACAATGGCCAGTTATGAGAATTTCTTTGTGTTCAATCATGTTCGTCGAGGGAATGTAAAAACATTTGAAAGAAAAGGGTTGATGTGCCAATTTATTGTCAAGTTAGTATTAAGAATTTAACAAGCAGTTAAAACCTTTGTACATATTGAAGCTCTTAATGATTTTTTTACATTTCATGGAATGAACAGTTAAACGCACGGGACATAAATACGTGTAAATTTACGAGCATGGCTTTGTTTTCCATAGAATATAATTCGAAAGGTTATATCTAACCTAATAGCGGAATTGAAATGTTGACTATCGAAACATCCGTTCTACACACGCCCAACAAAATTTTTAATAGAATCATTAATTTCTTAAAAATATCCTCTTTTCGTTTATAATCCAGTCCCCTATCTACTTTGCAGAACTAATCAAATGCCCAAGTATAATTTATATAGAGTTCTTTCCATTATTGTTCACATAGTGCCGCAAGAAAGTATAAATTTCTTCAACGTTGATATGCCGTAAATCCAAGTTATTCATATGGAACATGTCAGTTACACAAATTTTTAACATACACTTCCATTTGTTCAAAGTAGCTTTTCGTTTACACCAGGATTCAAGTTAGAATATGTTTTTTTGCTATGATGCTTAGCTCATTCACTGTCTACTACGAATTATCTCTTAATTACAAGGTTCAAGTGTAAGGCAATTGCGACTGGTCACAAAGTAAAAACTCGTATTTGGACTTGTGATTCCTATAGCGCTATAGCAGTTTATCTATCAAAGGCAGCAGAGGACCAGACTTAACCACCTGCTTTGAGTAATGGGAATGAAGTTGCTCTTAGACACTTTCAGGACCCAAATGCCAAAGTGATATATTGCGATATAGACTTTTCTACGTTTGTGTCGACAATTGTGATATATTTTAAATCCAACGCTAAGAAATTCTTGCTGGGAAGTTTAATGTGCAATTGGTGTGTTATTTTTTTTGTAGAATTCAGTTTAATTGCAAGTTTTTGGAAAAAAAAATAGAACAGTAATCTACATTACGTTCCTTTTATCATTACTAACTTATACATCCGTGTTTAATTATCCTCTTTATAGTTTGTGCACTCATTAATTCATGCAATAAAAATGTCAAGCTATAATATTTGTTTAAAAAAATTAATCAAATTTGCTTTATGCAAATGCTATATTCCAAACTATGATTTATTAAACGTTTAATATCAGCAATGGGATTTGCCAATCAAGCTGTGTTGGTTCTTTTCCACCCAATTCAAATTCACTAAAATAAAGTTTTTCTGTGACAAGCACACTAGGTTATACAAATGTCTAGCTTAATAATTTATCATATAAATATTGTTCTTCACTATACATTATGTTAATATGCTCTCACAACCACAACATGTCAATTCGTTCATGCAAACAAAACACAAAATTATGAAGGCTAATAACTTTTTACTTTCTTTATTGATGACGTCGTAACATTATTCAGCTCTGTGTACATTTTATTAATAGTAGATGTCATTTAGAAAATTCACCTTGCGTAACGACTAACCGGCTCTGAATTAAATTTTTTACTTGTAAATAACCGTTGCTCAGTGAAACTCCATAAAAAAATGTCATTGCAAAAATTTATACTACTCATATTCTAATCCCAGAAGTAAACGATCAATAGAATCAAACTATCAGCGGAAGCAAATGGTCAGGAAAAATATTTTAAATAATTTAAATACTACAGAAAACAAAACACTTTAAAGTATTTTAAATGAACGTAAGTAAGGTAAATAAGAGTTAAAGAAACTACATAAAAGTTGTACAAAATCAACATTTTAATCTAGATTATTATTGAGAATGTATAAAATAAATTCGTTGTAATTTTTTATTAGATAAAATTGCATTTTGTTTTACTGATCATTTAGCACAGCTTTCTTGTGCTAGTAAATGTATTAAATGTCTGGTCATACGCCTTCATTATCCAGAATGTCAGTTCTTAGTAATCAAGGCACTGCAACTTTGTCTTATATGCTCGAACTAAAACAGTGAATAAGCACACTTTTTCATATTAGATATAAGACAAAATAGCACCGCTATGGGCCGTATGTGAGGTATAAACACTAACTTAATTCTTACTCTACCAACAAGTAAGCAAGTTCGATCGCACAAAGTGTGCAAGTTCGGCTGCACACTGTAATAACGGGCATGTTAAGCAATAGTCATGATTTCAAATATATTTTATTTTCAGCGTAGCCTCCTTATATGGCGACGCATTGCCATCATCATTTTTATATATCCTTTAAAAATCGTTCTCTTCCGGTCGCCCAAATGTCTCTACAGCGGCTACCATCATCTCACTATTATCTTCGAATTTTTTGGCACAGCTCTGAACAACACGTGCAAGTAACTTGGGCTAGATCTCAGGAATCGCGCGAGTATTAAACCGTTCAATTTCTTTTTTTTTCGATAGCAACCATAATAACTTCAGCTTTGTGTTTTGTTCAACGTAAACTCTCTGGTCCAGCGAGTCGAAATATAATCTGGGAAAGAAGAGTGACTTAGAATTTCCCCCAACACAGTTATATTGTTAAGGAATATTTTATAAACAATAATATATTATTCATTATCATTGTTAACAAATTGGCTATAATTTTTTTTTCTTTATTTAAGTTTTATTGCTTCAAATCAATATTTCCGACATTTATTCAGGGAGTTGGAGATTACTGATATTTTGTTTGAGACATTGCATTATGGTCCAAATATCCGGTTGCCAATAATTTTATACCACACCATGTGCGAAGATCACTCAAATATATGCAAACCGCAATTTTGTTAATGTAAATCATACACTGACATGCGCAGTGCAAGAGGTGAGAAAATGATATAGAGAAGCCGTGAGGGGATACTTCGTGACATGCTAAAAATAGAAAATGAATATCGTATAAGACATCTTGCAACAGGTACCAACGACAACAGCATTCACAGCGTGTGTGACGCTTTGAGGGGACACCTAGGCATTACAGTAGTTGAAATGGCCGCAATATTTGGAATTAATGTTGTTCTTAATTATTAAGAAATCTTTTTGTGAGATGTTGAAGCCTTTAAACGCCTTGAATGTGAGGCTCCTATATGACCAATGCTCCTGGACTACCCATTAAACACTCCCGCTGATAAGCTGGGACTGCAGCCTGGAACCGGTCGACATATTACCTCGTCTGCGATGTATTTTCCTTTGTTCAGTGGTGCTTTCTGATTACAGGAATCATTTCTCAGGCAGGAAGAGTGTACTAGAAAGGTGATACCTCCATCTCCGATGCTCTTAACATGTTTGAGAAGTGATCATGGAAAGATTGACAATTTAGTAACACACAGTCTTCAAGGAAAAAACCCTTTTCAGGAAGAGAAATATTAATTGCAGGACCTTTCATACCCACTGCCTGAGATTTATACCTATGGCAATTTTAGATAAAACATTTAACGAACATTGAAAAATTTACCATGCAATATGTGAATGATAGTACTCGTAGTTGAAAACTTGGTATCAAGACTGTATTTAAAAGCCGAGAAGTACTTACAGACGATATCATTTTCAGAACCTATTGTTTTTTTAAATAATAATAACCTAAATGAATACCTCCGGATTTTGTCTCTGGTTTAGTCTAAATCAAAACAAGAAAACTAATAGGCCTTTCCTTAGAAAACGTATAAAACCAGCGAGAATTTTCGCATAAACGAACGCTAACTGGCACATTTTAAGAAAAGGGAGAGAAAATAAATAAGTAACGCATATTAACTTTGGACCGTATTAGTGTACCTACTTTAAAGTCAAATACTATTTCTTATTCGAATGTTTTTATATTTTTAATTTAACCACAATAATGTACATCATCTTTGCCTGAAATTATGTTAAAAATATAACATATATGTTTTACATCTTCTCATAATAAATAACAATTTATATTTAACAGCACATTTAAAATGTGTAAGGGTTTTCTCATTTTCTATTTCGTAGGATAGTGCAATTTTTCAATAACTATTTTGATATCATTTGCATTTATTCTATTGCATTTTTCGTTTTCGTCTTTGCATGAAATTTTCTTCCATTTGCTTAACTGTTTGTTTGTTTAGTGTTTTACTTAACGAATTCCATAATCACACAGAAATCGATAATAAGGATAACAAAAAAAAGAAAAATTATATGGTGGAGTATACGTTTCTTGTGAGATTAAAATGTGTTTGCTGATTTTATTTCCGATAATTAATTTCAATCTTAAACGTTAACATTATATTGGAAGAAGCTTATTAAGAAGAATTTTTTCGTAGTTAAGTCTTCAAATTCATTTTTTTTGCCAAAATTCCCCGAAATTATTTCGGTTTGTTCGAAATCTCCACACTTTTTTATTCTTAGTATTTTTTTAAAAAACAATAAATTATTTATTGGTAACGATTACTGAAAGAGATCATAACGAAATAAATTGCCACCAACCAGTTCAAATTTGAATTATAAAAAGTTAACTCTTTCCATATTTAAAAAAAAAAAACAAACAAACAAAACAAAATTTATGAATCTATTTAATCAAATGCTAATGCTATCGTTGAAATCGGCAGCACAGGACAGGAGGGTTCCAATTGTAATGCTGTCGCCATGCAATCAGCAGCGGCAGTAAAATCACCTAAAGTTTCCATAACCTTACCTAATGTGAACCTGAAATTAATAATATCATGGCAATAAATTTAAATACTGCCCCAAGCATGCATTACTTACCAAATTTTTGGGTAATTTGGATCTAATTTGGCAGCATCTTTTAACATTTTTTCCGCTAGTCGTGGCTCTCCTAGAACGTGATGTGTCTCGCCGAGTGCTGTCAGTGCTTCACTATGAGTTGGATTAGCAGACACTGCATTGAAAAAGCATTGTTTTGCATCTATCCATTGAGATAAGTAAACATAAATTTGGCCGCGCTATGAAAATAAGAAAAAAACAACGTTAGGTTAATTTATTTGTTAAGAGTGAAAAATGAGAATTCAATAATGGGATCACAATTTAGACGTGTTCTTTGAAGAGGTGTTTATGATTATTAAGGTTAAGGTTTTATTATTATATATTCTTTATTACAGTTCTAGAGCCAGATCAGGACACCAGGATTTAACAGCATCTAGCCAAAGCGAATAGATGAAGCTGACTCCCACATGGTACGTCTGAAACGTTAAAAGCTCAGATCGTGAGGACCAAGCAAGAGAGGAAATGATTTAATCCATGTTCGAAAACCTCGAAACAATGAAACCAACCCCGCCGAAGGAAAAGACCAAGTGTAAGGAGCGCAGCGATGTTCTACTAACAATAAGGACTGATGGGACGACTCACGTCGGCAGCCATAAATAATTTTGCAGTAATGTGGAACCCGAAAACTGAATGATGAGAATGTATGCCTGGGTTAAAACATTGTAAAGTTTCCATGTATTGGTGGTCAACAGTAACCAGTGAATTGGAAGAGAATGTGAGGGGAGGGGGGTCACACATTTTTGTGGTTTCGGAAAAGACTTACACACGTGGAATCGCGAGGATCTTCGTGGACGGTGTTAGTATTTCCCACTGACTCTAGATCCAGCTGAGTGGATTATCATAGTAGCGTACACATCGTTCTTTATGTTGAAAGGTGTGGAAAAGATGGTAAAGACACACACTCCGTAACAGGAAAAGTGAGAAAGCGAGCTTTTAATGCAAATACTGATTAGGACCTGATACAGCTACTCAACACAAACACGTGTTTTCAATTTATATGAGTTGTAATGACTAAATTTTTGTTGCACTGTAATTGACAAAAAAACGTGGTTGACTCTACGACACCTTAAAAAAAGAAAAACAGTTCAAACTAGTCCAGAATTATTTTGCAACATACAAAGCATCAATCGAAATCCATCAAATATATCTGAATAAATTAAACTTTAACGAATCAATTTAAACAAGTTGATAAAGAGGACTCACCATATACATAACTTGATGATGCAAAGGATAAATTGACGCAGCTTCTTGAACACAGTTCAGTGCTTCATTCGGTTGCTCGATCGTTAAATAAACTTCAGCAAGTAGTAGCCAAACCTAACGACAAAAACAAAAATATCAATAGAATTAACTCTAATCATGCAGCACCCACTTTTAATTGAATCATCCATGCTCGTTGTGGACCTGGACGAGGACTAAAAGAACTTAGCGAGCTTGCAGCTTCACTTAAAGCTTGCTCCACACGAGACGCTGCAGCCAGCGAGGCAGCGTAAACAGAATCTAATAATAAAAGGATGGTTAAATATGTTCTTCCTGATCCGTTATAATCAAACTCACTTGAATCCTTATCTGACATTTGAGAGGAATGCAAATGTAAGATACTTTTCGTATCAGAATGCCTTTCCGTATCATTTTCATTCACTACCGTTTGTGCCTCATATTGATCCCGCCAAATCGATAACATTTTTTGTACTGTTTGTAGTGCTGTATCGATATCGTGAAGATGCAATTGCAAATGAGCGCGGACATGCAAAAGATTCAAGTTGTCGGGAAATTCATCTAATGCATTCTCAACAACATGTAGCGCATCGCGTGGTCTTCTACTAGCTGTCAACAATAACGAAAATAGGTGTAAACTAGGGGCATGTTCAGCGCGCAGGGATAACGCGTACCGAATGTGTATCTACAAAGCCAATAGTATTTTTCAATACTGAATTTCACTCTTTGCCTTCTACTTACCAATGCGTCAGCTATATTTGAACTATTAGCATATTGAAAAGCTAAATAATACTCAGCTAAATGATCGTTTGGATCATTTTGCACAGCCTTTTCTAATGCTTCGATTGCAAGTTTCGTATATTTTTCCTTTTCGGATTTCAGGATAGAATTCGCCGCGAGCTGTTGATAACCTATACCTACATAAAGCTGCGATCTTGACGATCGCAATCCTTTCACTTCTTTATTTAGTGCTTTTAATGAATACTCCAGTCCTTCCTGTATCAAGCCTAGATTTTCATAACAAATGCGCGCTGATAGAAGCAACGGTAGTGGATCGTGAGGACAGAGATCGGAATATTCTTCCAACGCCCGTAATGCGTGCTTATGTCGTCCCAAAGAAACGAGGTTTAATGCGTATTGCCTCCACACATGTTGCTCTCCAAATGTGAACTTCAATGCCTTCTCGAAAGATTCATTTAGCAAATTGGCTAGTCCCCACCGGATAGTAGACAAAGCTAATAGATCATACACAGCAGTCGCATTGCCAAGAGCATGGGATCTTGCTATTCGAAATTCAGGACTTTGTGAGAGGACTGCATCACGCACTGCTAACGATTCGGAGATCAACAGCAATAAAATGATCTCTTCATGATGATTGCGCGGTGCGAATTGATTTCTCCCTGAATATTTTCGTGGTTTCCATAGTTTTTTCGCGCTAGAATTGGTTTTGGCAGCTGATATATTCACTGGTGGCGTGTAAATGATTCCTGAGACACCACGCAATAAAACTTCTGCCAATTGACGTGCTAGAGTTAGACGTAAGGATTGAGTGGTTCTTGTTTCCACTGCATTCAGCATGGTTCGATAACGTTCGATGGCTTCTTGTAATTTACCCGTTTTGATAAGGACAATAGGAGCTCGTTGTAATGCTGTTTCTAAAATTGCACCCATTCGTCGAGTTTCAACATTCGATGGTGTTACAACATCTTGCTCTTGCAAATATAATAATCCTAAATCGGTTGCTTTTTCCAAACTGCATATCTGAAACAATTTTGAACCAAAGATAAACAAATAATGGCAATTCAGATTTAGAAACCATTCATTATCATACCATTTCCGCTTCTTTTTCTGCTTTTTTAAACTTTGACGGCGCCTTCAAACCTTGCTGTTCCAAACATAATCCTTTGATTGCATATGATTCAGCTAAGATTCGAAGACTACGTAAAGTTAATTCCTTCTCTGATAGAGTATTTAGTTCGGCTTTAACGAAATTTTCTAAACTATCATCATAATGTCCACAAGCATACTCTAATTTAGCTAATAGTAAAAATGCATCAAGCGCTATCCCAGCTTTTCGCCCATCCTCCCCTATGACCAGCTTTAAATATCTTTTGGCATCTTGCAATCCAGTTTTGAATTTATTCACGTTGGCTTCAACTGGTGGATTATCTTCCAAGTAGCTTTCCAATCGGCCTTCACCGATAAGAAAGTTTGCGAGACATTCTGAAAAATAACGTGGGAAATTATTAGATGAAAAAACAGATTGATTGCAATAAACTTGCATAAGATGTTTATTTAAATTCACATGAGAACATAACTTTAACTGAGAATATATCGAGGAAAATTCAGACCATTTTTTAATGTTATAAAGGATCGTTAATTTATAAATATTACGTTATCTCATAAAAATTAAAGATCGGGTGAACACTTTTAAATACCTGAAAAAACATTGAGTAAGTAAGTTTAAGTAAGTTTTAAAGGACTTCTACATCAACTTCCGCCGTACGGAAATGTAACTATGTAAATGCTAAAGCAATATTATTAGGCACTATTGTGAGTACACGCCGTTTCGCCGAACTGTATATAATAATTCATACACAGGATAATTGTTACATCTTTATAAAATATATCTCAATTACGTTTTTAGTTCTATTGTAATAAATTTTCGAACTTTTTCCGCTTGCAGTCCTTTAAAGACTTACAAAGTTAATAAATAACATCATATAAGAACGTGGCAACCCTTTTATGTTAAATAAAACACATATGTCAATACTTTAAATATGAATTCAATTTACATAACAAAAATGGTTTATACCCTGTCGGGATCAAATGACTCTTGGCATCTTCGAAGAAAACTTTCAATTAGATTTGTTGAATTTTCAATCAACAAAGAGTTTCAGTATTAAGAAAGGTGGAAAGAGCTCAAGCTGGTTTCGAACACGCGTCCCTGCCGCTTCTCATCAGGTGCCAACTCACAGGCCAATCGATGCGTCCCGGCCTTTCTTAATATTAAATTCACTATCGAGGTACTCGAAACATTTGATCAGAACTTCCGCATCCATGAGTCTTCGCTGAGTTAGCTTAGCAAGGGTATAAATCACTTACAATCTTGCAAGTGAAAATGGAAAAATTGATCTACCAAAGCTTCTGAAATTGAAAGAGTTTCAGATTAAAAGCAATTGTCCCGAAAGTTGCTTTAAATTTCTTATTTGTATTTAACGCAGTTTCATTTTGTATTTACTCCAACAATTTAATTGGTATTTGCATCAAGTGATTGCGCTAACTGATAAAACGTGCCTACAGCATGATTGTCCTTCTAATCAAATACACCTTACGTGAAAGGAGTAGTTCGGATCATTTTTTAATTTTTTCTTGTTGTAACGCAACAGTTCAGTACAAACAGAACTTGCGTCGTCAAGAGAGTAAGGGTCTCCTCATTTCAAGATCGTACGTGCACGAAAAGCTTTGACTTTGATAATTGATGTAGTCGTAGTCGTCATGTCCAATTAAGTTGTATTTATAGATATTGTATGCCAATGTTAACCATATGTTCATTACATGCCAATGTTCATTAGTGATTTCATTTTTTTTTTTTTTCAAGAAAAGCTACCCCTACATTTGGGAACCAACTCAAGAGTCTGTTTACTTTTCTTCCTAAGTACGCACTCGATACAAAGTCTACGCTAAGCTATACTTAATGCAAACAAATAGGGTGACAAAAAGTGTAAGAGGGCGGTTAATTGAACCTGTGAGTGTATCATAGATTTCATTAATGTTATCAAAGGAAAACAGTTGAAATCAAAGGTTCTGCTACGATTCATGAAGGCTTATTCAACAACCTTGATATTTTACAGACGAAGACTTTATTGAATGAAAGTGTAATCATTTTAGAAGAACAACTGATTCAAAAAGGAATAAAAGCCAAGCAAAGACTAAGACGACATATGGAAACGACGTGAAAGTCAAAATGTATTTAGTTTGGTTGAAACATTTGGTAGGCGTCAAAAAATTCTTATCACAAGTCCATTCCTTATCGAATAGAACATCTTTTAGGTATGAGACTATGAAAAGGAAAATTCAATTAATCTTTATTAATAACGTAAGAGTTAGTGAGCACTTTTCAGTTTGATCCAAATATGTATGGCCTGAGCTAACATTAATAAGAACCCGCTTTGACATATGCATGTTCTGTCATTTGATGGTTCGCATTTGGACAACCTCCTCTAAAGTACATTCCTCTAAAGTATCCTCCTCTAAGGTACAGATAGAATTCACAATATAATAAACAATGTAAGCCAACCAAATTAATGATTTTGCGTAATTACGCAGTATTTGCGTAATTGAATATTTGAAAATATAAATTTAATATTTTATGAAAGTATAATTAATGTTTCTATGACATGTTTAAGATAGCCTTCAGTTTCCCATGTTAAGCAATCAGAACAATCTGCTTTTGTGGAACAGCGCAAGTTCAAAAACTGTTGATGAGAGTAGTTTTTGTGCACTTGGATGTGACAAAATTTCCCGATAATGGCTGGTGACGACAGCTCAGACGGGGTTCCGCATATATGGTTCGCTGAAATGTTGTGTTTCGACGGGGATGGAATTATTTTTTTGCCTCGGAACATTCCGTCGTTCTCTGTCACTTCTTTTGTATCGTCCACAGGAGCAATTCGTGACAAATCCTACGAACAAACATGAACGAAGAGAACCTGCTGGACCGACATGGTGTTTACAAATTAACCTGTGCATGCCAACATAGCTACATCGGTCAATCAAGACGTAAAATCATGACAAGATTTCGAGAGCACATAAGGGACTTCAAAAAAAAGGGTACGAAAACCTGACGCAACAACTGAGTCCAAATTCGTAAAACATATGATTAACAACAAATGTATACCAACTCGCGCCAAGGTAACTGTGAAGATACTACAAGCATAACATAAAAGGTACTACATGTATAACATAAAAACCATTGAATGCGCTAGAAAACTTGGAAATATAAAAATAAAAAAATATTTGACGGACACATAATAAATTGGTCTACAAAAATGAAATGAAGTTCCATACGCAGTATGGTATGAAGTACAACCCCCTCAAAAAAAAATCACTTACTTTTTCCTACCTAAATAAAAGAACACCTGCCTGTTTACATACGACACACCTATGAGTAATGACATTTGAGACCGACAAAACTTAGAAGGAAACATGAAGATCAACACTGAAGATGGCGTTTTGTGGACGAAACAAAGGAAGTGGAATGGTCAGAGGACAATACAAATAATTCCGCAACTATCATGTATGTGTTACCTCAATATACATCTGGAAAAATATCGTTACGGGATTAAACATGTAAAAATCATGCTAAATAAGGCACGTTGACCAAGAGTCAAGATTTGATATTCCATAGCTCTGGTTACATTGGTTCTCACATATGGATCTGATATAACCAGAGTGCTAGTATGATGAGAGAACTGAGCGTTTTCGAGAGATAATGTCTTCGGGCATGCACTGGCCGTTACAGAAAGCCTGACATCGATCGGAAATACTGTATATGGAACTTTCAAAAGACTATCAAACTGCGTGAATTGATACTTTATTTTGAATCTTGTTAGAAATCACACAGCGTGTTTTGAGACTGTGAGCGTCCTTGTATTTTACAGACGGAAATATTGAGAATTGAGACCCTGGCTTCGCACCTCCCGAACCATTCGTGTGTTTAGACCGGAAGTTATATTATGTACGTGTGGTGTTGTTCCGATACTATTAATATAGACATGCCACCGATAACATGATAGAGAATCCTCTAAATTTGGGGACCTGGTGCTGGGCATACTTTGTTGCAAGGTATGTTGAAATTTATCGATCTGAGACGTAGAGACCTGAGTATCGGTGGTTGAATGGTAATGTCTAAACTGCCAGGAGTACGCGTTCCGATTATTTATCGTTTAGTAGTAGCTCATTATTTCTACGCGTAAGTGTTCTATAATGTGATGTGTCATGAATTATAAGTCAAAAGATTAGTGATAGGTATATTCTAGATTATGAATATTCTTTTTCATAGTATATTGGAATTAAGATGATCGTAGAGTATTTTTATTAGAGTTAAGAAAGTAGTTTCAAGCAAAAATTATCTTTTCTGTTTTTTGAAATTATTAAACTTTTATTAAAATCTATCTATCTGATCCGCTTTCCTAACTAACTAGAAATAATATTTAAGTTACATTCATTGAATTAGATAAGTTCCTTTTCGTAAATTTTTTCCAATTTTTTAGTTTTTGTGTCAGTTAGTTTTTACTTAATTTGTTATTTCTATTTCGCTTTAAATATTATGTATCATATGTTATTGTGAATAAAACGTTTTCACTTCGAATTCGAATATGTGAAAATAAGTTTTCGGAGAATAATCATGAATAAGTGAATTTCTGACTTTGGTGTGGATTGATATCTAATCTACATCAAAGTCTAGTCAGCAAGTATTTACTGAAGTTGGTACACATTTTAACATCAAGAATTGTTCAGATTAAACCAAGACCTAGTCATTCAAACAAATTATCGCTTCGAGAATGTGTTTATCCTGCGGCATAGGTTTAATTCTAGTGACCCCAATAACCTGCCATAAGGCATGAAATTCGGAAAACGGAAAATACCACCAACTAGACAAAACGAAGAGGAAAAAATGGGTTAAATTCATCATAGATAAACATTTGAACATTATCTGTATTAACTGAGCTTCTGGAAATGTAAATTGTCTTCAGTAGGCACTTTTTCACTTGGAAGCCTTCGGTTGCTTGCAGCCAAGGGCAAAGGTATTAGCATCCCCCCAATTATCTGACACTATAACCTGTAACCAGGATTTGCGTTATTGTGTCATGATTGCATTGGTGGCAGGCTAATTCGCAAAATGAGAACAATAGATCAAATTGAATGTATGTTTTATGGTACAACACGAGTTTTTATTTTTTGGATTTGTTTTTTATTTGGATAAATGGGTTGTTGTTTTGCCAGTGCTCGTACCAAGAACATTTGTATCCTTTAACGAACTCGAAAAGATTATACAATTTTCCACCGAGAATGCCTTCAAAAAATCTCAACTGAGTGCAAAAAAGCGATTTAGAATTGAATTGCCCGCTGAACAAGGCATACCGCAAGCGTTTGTACCCCGGGTAGTGAAGTGCTCGCGTTGTGCTGAGTAATACTCATTAAAACGATCCGAGAAAACCGGTGAGGATAGGTCACTTATAAGGCTTGGAGGGGACTCAAGACAAGAAAAAAAAATTCTTTGTGGCTTGCTGAATTTTTTTGAAGCAGAAGACAATTAATTAAGTCCGTGTACGGTGAGGAGACTGGAGATAAAGCTGGTCTTCAAGGATGCAAGGCAATGAAGAAGCCGTGGCTTTCGGAGAACTATAGGAAAATTCGCTTGAAGTGGGCTCTTAAATAAATATAGGACTGTGGAAGCCTGTTCAAACATATTGTGGTCTGACGAGTGCAACTTAGGGTATGCTTACTTCATCTCAGTATGCAAATATATCATTACAGTTTCTCTGAAATAATAATTTAATTTAAAATATATTTCTGTTTCCCCTTTGTTTCGACGTTGTATACACCTAGTGTCACGAATGGCAGGCGAAAATAGATGAAAAATACAATACAATACAAGTAAAGCATGCAGTAGGCAACATAATGATCTAGAGTAGCATGACTGCCTGTAGGGTCAGGCAAATGCAGGGCGCATAAATACCAAATAGTACGTTTAAGTGCGTGAAGCTTTAGTGCCATCCATTTCACTGGTTTTTTTTGTGATAGAAACACCGATGATTCCAGCAAGATAATGCGCTATGCACTATGATAACAAATTAAACGTATTGGATCAAAGTTCTAAATGAGTTTTCTTTTTGGCATCGATTAAACATGCGCTATCTAATTTCTTACAGGATGCCTCATACGCCACAACGCTGTAGTAAAGTAAAGCATGCAGTAGGCAACATAATGATCTAGAGTAGCATGACTGCCTGTAGGGTCAGGCAAATGCAGGGCGCATAAATACCAAATAGTACGTTTAAGTGCGTGAAGCTTTAGTGCCATCCATTTCACTGGTTTTTTTTGTGATAGAAACACCGATGATTCCAGCAAGATAATGCGCTATGCACTATGATAACAAATTAAACGTATTGGATCAAAGTTCTAAATGAGTTTTCTTTTTGGCATCGATTAAACATGCGCTATCTAATTTCTTACAGGATGCCTCATACGCCACAACGCTGTAGTAAAGTAAAGCATGCAGTAGGCAACATAATGATCTAGAGTAGCATGACTGCCTGTAGGGTCAGGCAAATGCAGGGCGCATAAATACCAAATAGTACGTTTAAGTGCGTGAAGCTTTAGTGCCATCCATTTCACTGGTTTTTTTTTGTGATAGAAACACCGATGATTCCAGCAAGATAATGCGCTATGCACTATGATAACAAATTAAACGTATTGGATCAAAGTTCTAAATGAGTTTTCTTTTTGGCATCGATTAAACATGCGCTATCTAATTTCTTACAGGATGCCTCATACGCCACAACGCTGTAGATCTGCATTATTTTTGTTGAGCGCAATAAATCTTAATTAATGTTGATCATTATCGTTCATAATCATTCGTTGTTCATTGCAACCCAAATCCTCGTAAAGATTTTCAAAAATTTCTCGTTACGGTACGGACGTATACGTGCCTAAATTGATTGAATTATTCCCTCGGGAAACCTTCTCCGTGTTTACGTTAGGGCGTTCGTATCCGCGTACGAGCATAAATTCAACGATAATCGTTAGACCTTGATATGGTAAATCGATACGCGCCGCAACCACTAGGGTCAAAGTCTCGTTTATCGCGATGTTTTTTGAGCCCGTATGTAACATAAAGATAAAAATTGAAGAATGCAGCTAGCGGAAGAAATAAATCACTGGCAATTTTACGTCACTCGATTGAAATGACATAATCTTGTAGGTGTCCACCCAGGCACATTTACTAATCCCGTCTGCACATCCAGCATTCACTGCAGCAATTCCGATTACACACAGAATGAGCAACATGGAAAACAGTCCCACACTTACCATAATTCGGTGATCCTTGTTTCAATTCTTCTGCCAACTCAATTACACGCTGCCACTTGCCTTCGCTACGACAATTCTCAATAATTGCCTCAAGTTTTCCAGTATTCCTCATTCGACTCGTCAT
The DNA here is from genome assembly GCA_954870665.1 of Stratiomys singularior. Taxonomy (NCBI): domain Eukaryota; kingdom Metazoa; phylum Arthropoda; class Insecta; order Diptera; family Stratiomyidae; genus Stratiomys; species Stratiomys singularior. Next base: position 26,139,983 of record OX940881.1, on the reverse strand, counting down.
CCTCTTCCGAGGCTTGGATTGTCACCAATTAGATCATTTGCAAAACTAGATACTATGACGTTGGCGACCTATAGGGAATATGCTAATTTTGGCCAGCGAATGATTATTCGCCCACCACAAAAGACTTTGATAGTAGCAGCAGTAAGAGCAAGTTATAAGATTTCCACTGGCGCGGGGTGACGACAGTTTCCACTACGCGAACGCGAAAAAGGTCATTTACGGTGAGAGGTCTGTCACTTTGACGTGAGTAAAACATGTATATAAGCAGAATGACACATTTCAATATATAAAGGTTCGAGATGGAAGTTGGTGAATTCTGTAAAAGCATAAACAAACTGTGCCAATTTCAAGGCGAAATCTCTGAAACCAATCTATTAGAGTAAAAACATGAAGAAGACCAGGATTCAGATATGTCAAACGGTGTTTGTAAACAATAGTTCAGTATTTCTAAATGTAAGAATGTAATCAATAATTATGTTCTAGTATAGTTTATGTAGTATTTTATACTGAGTATCAGAGTAGATCAGGCTGATATATTTGTCAGCCTGATACGTGTAATCCCCGGCTATTTGATCGCTCGCCTTAACCTAGTTCAGTATAAAAGTCATCCTATCTATTTCAATGGAACGTTCCTAACTAAACGATAGATTTGTTGCATAATTATTTGAATTATTGAATTATACCGTACAATGCTCTTCTCATTTCCGTTCCAGTACCCATTGTTATTTAATTGAAAATGAGTTAATCATTCTTCTTTGTGTAATTTCAGCTTCTAAACTGTACTTTGGATGAAACAACAATGTAGAGTTGTACAACAATGTTGGGGGATGCAACGATCATGATTAACAAGTGTAGATGCTGCTTACTTCAGCAACCAGACATGCAATCGATTGATGAACCAAGCATTCAATATAAACTAACGGTATGCGTTGACATTACAATTGAAGCAAACAATTCTTTTCCAAACAAGATATGCATCGACTGCCTAAACAAGCTGAATGATTTCTATGATTTCAAAAAGCTTTGTCACAATTCGACTGAAACATTAGAACATCTACAAGAAAACGTTCACATTCAATTAGAAAAGAGAGAATCAGAAAATTCGGATGTGCCCGTGGAGAAATCCAAGGAAAATATTATTGAAACTAATGAAAAAATATCACTGTTGGCTGAAGATAGCCAGACAGCGAGTGAAATTCTAAAATCTGACTCCGGAATATACAAGTTTTACCAGAAGGAATCAAATGAATTCGTTGAAATTGAGGAAATAACAGAAGAGGATCATGATGAATGCATTGAAAGTTTATATTCGGATGAGAAGCAAACATGTAAATTGTGTAATGCAACGTTTAGCGACAAAGAAGCCCTTAAAACGCATGGAGAAATTCATGTAGGAGAATCAAACTTTCCTTGTGTTTTTTGCGGAAAAAAGTTTAAGCTTTTAAAATATCATAATCGACATGTTGCGCGCCACATTGCTGACAAAAAATTTGCTTGTCTTATTTGCAATGCTCGATTTCACGAACGCAGTTATCTTCGTACTCATGCTCGTATTCATTCTGGTGAAAAGCCATTTCAATGTGAAAAGTGCTTAAAAAGATTTACACAACGCAGTCAATTGAGCACCCATGCAAGGACTCATATAAATGAGAAGTTGTATTCATGCAACATTTGCTCTAAACAATTTGCGCATCCATTATTTGTGCAACTGCATATGAAAACGCATTCATCCAAAAAGGATTATAGATGCGAACAATGTGATGAAGGGTTCACTTTGAAAAGTCAACTAACCAAACATAGAAATATTCATCATGGTAATGGTGAAAAGAAATTTCAATGTACTGAATGCGGTAAACTATTTTATCAAAAACAAACCATGATTTATCACATGAATAATCATCAGGGGAAAAAACCATTTGGCTGCTCTTATTGTGCTAGATCATTTCGCACTGCCAGCCATCTGCAAACACATATTCGAATACATACTGGTGAAAAGCCTACCCCGAAAGCCGAGTGTGATATTTGCCATCGTGAAATGTTTAGTGCTAGTGAGCTAAGGGTCCATATGCGAACACATACTGGAGAAAAACCTTTTGCTTGCCATTTATGTGATAAACGATTTCTTCTGCATACTCATCTTGTTGTACATATTCGAAGTCATACCGGTGAAAAACCGTATAAATGTGAACATTGCGACAGATATTTTACAACAAAATCGTCTAGGAAGAAACATATGTTTACTCATAACGGCCAAAAGAATTTTGATTGTGATATATGTGGAAAGAGTTTTGCCCAAGCTGGTGTAAGAAATTCTCATCGAAAACGCCACACTCACTCAGGGTCAAAAACAAAGCAAAGCATAAAGAAGTGAATAAAACCAAAGAGGAAAATTGATTTTAAAAATTCTGTTCTAATAATAAATAATTTATGGATAAACTGTTTATGTTCAAAGTTATTGTAAATATATCGAATAAATTTTAAAATATTAAAATATATTAGTCAAACTTAGTGAATTTCAAACAACACACGACATTATCGGAAATTACTGCACCAAATCTTGATCGATTTTTTTTACATTTGTATTTTAATAAAATATTACTTTGCCTAAACAAAATGACATAAACTTCATCGAGAATTCAGCTCCCGTTGTTAAAAACAAGCACTCTGGATAGCATTCTGCTGTATGAACCAGGTTTATGCTCTGCTAGCACGTTGTTTGCCATTTTGGTCTTGTTCGATATTGATTGCCAGACCTCTTTGAATATTGAATAACCTCTTTAAATGGTAAATGTAGCCATATTAAATGATAGCTAGATCTCTTTAAATTTTACACTTTTCTCTTTCGAATTTGATCATTCTTTCGAAACGCGAGCAAAACAATATTTTCTTATTGTTTGGAAATCGTAAAGCCTAGCTTTATCAAGATGAAATTTGGTTAATACAAGCTTTTCCATAAATTCTTTCAATTGATTTGATATGGAGACATAAGACAAACGTTATCTGAAAATATTAATAAGTTTGTATTTGCATGGAATAAAAACTTTGAAAATTCGAGATTTATTTAAGAACCACGGAAGCTTTTATATCAAAAATTTCTGCAAATAAGCTCAAGTCTAAAAGTTCTCAAAACTATTTTGAATACTCTTATTTCAACTAATATAATTACTCTGTCTAACTCTTTAGGCTTAACTTCACATATTTACTTGACTTATTCCAATTTTTCCACTGAATGTATCAAACGTAGGACTAGCATAAATAAAGCATTAAAAATCAACAAATAGATATTCCTTGCAATAATTAAAGTTGATTCATTATGATTGATTTATTATATGTTGATTTATCTAACATTTTAAGTTTAGTTTAATCAAAAAAAAATTATTCGATAAAGTTGCCAACTTTTAACGAACTTTCTATCATAATAAAGACAACAGCGGTGCTCAAACAGTTTGACCAAGTGGGGAACTTTCTTCACCATTTGGCTTCGAAATGACAACAGAACACCGTACGTTTTAGGTTATTCTTGCTTGTCAGTGATACCAGGGATAAATGTTCCACATTGGCAGGCGGTTGAGTTTCTATAGTTATCTAGTTAAAAATAAAAACCTTTTGAAAATGAGTGACATTGAACGTGTGGTAGCCAATAACAAACTTGCTGAACAACTTCTGGACACGTTAAAAACTGAGGTAAGTTAGTTTCTGGTTAATTGGTTACATTTTTTTAACAACTATTACATACAGCTAGCTGCCATCAAAAGAGAAATCATTCAGCGAAAGAAGAAGGAACTTGCCGAAGAAAATAATCGTCTCTCTAAACAAATTGATTCAGCAAAATCAGAGCTTATTAACCTCGAATGTAGTCACGGAAAAGTACAGATACCAATTCCCGGTGAAAAGAAAATACCAGCTCAGAATGTCACCCAGGCTTCTACGACATCACAAGCCGTTGAACCCAATCGCGAAGCTGGAAATTCAAAACAATCTAAGCCGGAGAAAGAAAAGAAACCGAAAAAAGAAAAGGCTGCTGCTGCTGCTGGTGGAGAATCAAAGAATGCTCCACCCGCTACTGAGGCTCCAATAGATGTTGGTCGCCTTGATTTCCGTGTTGGAAAGATAATTGAAGTTTCTAAGCATCCGGATGCCGATACATTGTATCTCGAGAAAATAGATTGTGGTGAACCCAATCCCCGCACTGTTGTCTCTGGCCTGGTGAAGTTTGTTCCAATCGAGGAGATGCGCGATCGGATGGTTGTACTGCTTTGTAATCTGAAACCAGCGAAAATGCGTGGTATTACTTCCGAAGCGATGGTAATGTGTGCATCTTCACCAGACAAAGTAGAAATTCTATCACCACCAGCCGGTTCAGTACCTGGCGATTTAGTACATTGTGAAGGATACACACGCAATCCTGATGCTCAGTTGAATCCAAAAAAGAAAATTTTTGAAACCTGCGCACCAGATTTGAAAACAAATGATACTCTGATTGCTTGCTTTAAAAACTCGCCACTTCATGTTCCTGGTAAAGGGAATGTTGTTACTAAATCATTGAAAAATGTACAAGTTAAGTAAAAGTAAAGGCCTAAACTCTACTGTTTCTGTCACATTTTTGATATAACTTTGGCGTTTATACTTATCATAAAATATAGTAATTGTTTGTTAAAATAACTTGTTTTTGAATATTTGGGCAAATGTAAAAGTTTTATGAACGTTTGCTTCAACAGGTATCCATCCACGCGTATGTAAAGCTACACTCTTCTTGCTGGAAACATCACTTTCTCAGAGTTTAACTATATTTCGAATTCAATTGATTGATCATTATAATAAGCATATGCTGGAGAGTTTCCTGGGCTATCGATTGAAGAAACTGGTTGAGGATTTCTTATTGTATTAGAGGAATTCCGATTATGTACCCTTGCTTGTTATTTTCCCTCAGTAATTTTGCATGCTGAAACTGATGTGTGTCTGCCTGGCCGCACTCCTGTACTAACCATTAGGCTGTACCAATAGAAGATGAATTATCTAGGTAGGTTAAATCGATTTTCTGATTAGACGGATATATTTCACTCAATGGAAACTATGCTGGACAGGATCAGAGTTCTGTTTAAATCTTTTCTAGAAAATTCTTCACGATTTACTTTTGTAAGCAGACTGGTATTAACCGGGCTTTTAGCTTTTCTCCTATATTCATCCATGCTTTCTAGTGGTAATTTGATCTCCTAATGTATTGCACAAATGACGTTTTCCTTGTTAGATTATGCTAGTACTATTATTAGTATTTTCCTTCAATAGTTTTAATTTTTTTATGCTTTTCTTCGGGTATTACGGGTGGTTTCATTTCAATTTACACGTATTTTTGCATTGTTTATTTTAACCTATTCTCATGTGACTATTACAATACTAAATAGAATTTAAATGATTACAAACAAAAGTGACAATTACACTTGAAAGTCATATTCTAAGGCTCTTACCTAGTTGAACTTGAACATTCTGTATAATTTCAAAAAAGAAAATCGAATGAATCTCCTTCAATAATAAATATTACTATTCTATTCAATAATAAATATTACTGAAAATACTGTTTTACGTCTTAAATTGTTTTGGATCCGTACAAAGAACAAAAGTTGACGTTAAAAATTTAATAGTCCCCCCATGGTTTTTCTCAATTAAATAGTATTCAATTCGAAATAATCTGGAAACCACATTAAGTCCTGAATATTTATAACCCTGTCTATACACGGAAAAATATATGATGAAGTTTTACCCTGAACATCTGCCTTATAAGCCGAAATACCTACATATTGGTTTTATAAAAATAAGAGTACAGATAAGTCCCAATATCACTAATAGTATAAACCATAGCCGTGTTACACTCACAGTCAGTAAGCTGTGGCGATTCCTTGATTCTATCCTGAGCGAATGTCTAATATATCTCATGTAATATACTAACGGGGTTAAATAGACGTGGGGCAAACTTGAATTATCGTTCAAATATTAAATCTAGAATAAGCTTTAACTCATCATAAATGTAAGGTCTTAAGGTCACAAAGAAATTCTAACATCGTTCAAGGTAAATATTATAATTTTATCATATCAGTAACTTCCAGAACCTGGCACAAAGTGGATACTTATGTTACAGGACAATATTCTGCCCTATCAGCTTACATTTCCCGCATTAGAATACATCCAACACACGTTTTGTTGCTATAGTAACGAAAAGTTTATTCCACATTGCTCACGCAAAGTCCTTTATCGCAATTCATATTATCCTGAACATACGGTTGAAATATGTCTTTGTGCGTGGACTTGCTTGGAGTGCATCGCGATTACAATTCAGATTTTGGATATTGTTCTTGTGAGTGTTTAAGTTCAAACGCCACTTCCCTAAAAATTACTTCAACAGCGCGAGTGAAAAAATACAGGACAATTAAAGAAAGAAATTCCAGTGCTAAACGACATAGTCCATCGAAAGTAAACAAAAAGTTTTCGCATAGCGTTGACAATATCCATCGGAATGTTTATCCTGAGACCGTTGAACTGTGCGAATCAATGCACAATTTGTGCATGTTACCGCGAGTTTTTGAAGCTTACAATCGATTATCGACACATGACCAAAAAATTCTTAATCGAATGGCAGAGAAACGCAGTCAACAGCTAGCACGAGTTGAACATTCTTGGCTGGCTCAGAAAATGTGGCAAAATGAAAAATATGAGCGGGAATTGATGAAATACAAGCAGGAGGAAACATATAAAAAAGCTTTAAAAGAAAAGCAAGAATTAGACTCGAAATTGTTGCAGTCAAGATTTGATGAAATTCTACGAAACGATCGATTGCGACTAGACGAATTAAAGCGATCACTTGCGCTCAAGGATATGTTTCTCGAAGAAAGATTAGAAAAGTTACGTTACCAAAAGGAAGCTCAAATAGCCCATCGACAATATGAAGAATCACGAAAATTTGCCAACATAATGCGTGCGATAGATGAAAATCTTTTAAATGATGAAGTAAGGAAACAAAATATCAATCATCATTTGAAGGATCGCCTGAGTCGAGCTGATGCTACTAGAAAACATTATTTGGATGCTTACAAACGTCGATTGAAAACGGACAACTATCGTGAACAGGCTTTGCACAAGGAGAATTACTATGAAACGCTGCGATTTGAAAATTATAAATTGGACCAGCTACAAGAAAGAATTGCGGAGAAAGATAAGAAAATCGAAAAGTTCATGGAGCAAAAACGTCAAAACTATACCGATAGCATAGAAAGAGCAAGATTATCATCAAGCTTACGTGAACTCGTCCGCCGTTCAATTAGTCCTGATAGTTTCCAGTTCAATACTGGGAGGTTGTTACATGAACGACCAATTTCTAATTTATCCATTTTGAGCTCATTCAAGTTAGGCTAAATAATTACTCTATGTGAGCCACTCAGTTTATTTTAAAAGTTTATTAAAAATATATGTCAACGTGTATAAAAGTGTATAAATATATAAAAATGTATCTACAGTTAAAGGAAGACATTATGATTGCGTTGTTAATTTCTTTTCGTAAATGTTGAAGATAAGTTCGTTATCTGATCGAGAATTTCTGTAAATTTGAAATGTTCACATTAGGTTTGTAGTGTTTACATTGTATTTTTAATTTGTTTACCAGTGATATGCAGATTCGTTGATTGATCATTATTCGATATTTGTTCAGCTTGATTCTCATTGCTTTTTTGCCTCTTGAACATCTGTGTACGTAAGCTCATTTCTGTAAAAATTATTAAAGGCTCATAAGCGATAAAGTAATTCGAATTTAGCAACGTTAGATAAAATTAACTTTTTTTTTAAGTGTAGTTTTGTATATCCGTCGAATAAATTGTATAAAATCTCGCAAAACGCATTGAAATTGGTTTTCCAAAGAATTAATTGCGGCGGATAAATATGTTTAGAGTTGATGTAAACATGGATTTTATATAGAACTATACGCTTTCATGTTTTTAAATCTTGAAATTGTTCTTGTTCTTGGCAAAAACCTCTAACAATGAAAAAAAAATAAATTAAGGTAGATTTATTTGAATTGAAGTTCGTTTGTATGTTGCCGCAGGCCAAAATTTATTCTGTGTTGCTTGGGTCCGCCGGGCCTAGCTTGATTGGTTTCTCGAAACCAATCAAGCAAGGCCTGGCGGACCCAAGCAACAGAATTATTTGAATTGTTTTTTATATTGCACACCTTTTTCCATTATTTAGAATCTTCTATTACAGATTTCCACCACGACTGTAATAGTTTAAAGGCTATAATTAAATGTTCTCCATACACTTTGGAGGCTAAGGGGTGTCGATATGCAAACCCTGTTAAAAACCATCAAGGTATTTAAACCTCAATGAGTTTAAATTGAACCAGACTTTGAATATTGAAATTTTATAAATAACATCGCATAGATCTACACTTCTTGACGCAAACACTGTTCGTCGCGGAATATTTATATAGCAGTCGGTTTCCCAGAAACATTAAACTACAAGTGGCCCAGTGTGATTGGCTTATTGGTGTAGAACAAGGAAATCATAACGTCACGTCTGGACTCATTGAACGCCGCAGCACCTTGCACCGACATCAGTTTTTAAACTGTAGCAATGTGAAAATACAGGAACTTTTGATATATCTGTTCTGGATTGTTATTGCCCAAATGACAATGAGTGTAACTAATTTCGTTGTAAGTGCATCACTGAATGTATCCTTTGTGCGAATTAACTATGTAAATCACTGAACCTGTTGCCTGAGCGTGGACACGTTGCCTCGAACTGTGTGAGCCACAATCTGATTACAGTTTTTTGGGCATTGATTCAAGTTATGAAATTAGTGTTGAGAACCAAATAACCGCCAAACAACATGGCATGTACAGAATTTTCGTAATAATGTATTACACGGCTGACAGAGGCTCAAAGGTGAAACGCTCCAATGGGAGTAATTTCGCTGCAATTAATGTAATGATGATATGAAGCTCGCTTCATAATATCATTACTTCTGCTTCCATATTTTGGATCTTTTTGATACAATTGCGTTTTAATACCTTACATTTTACCTTATTTCTGCCCCAGCTTCTAGAATTCGCTATTGATATGTTTAATTAAATTTAATTGTTAAAAGTTTTCTATTGAAAAATCGTTAATCTAAGGTTGTGAAATATTACATATGCCAAAAATTAGTCTAAGGAATAGGGTCATGTTCGATATACGGTTTCTTTTCCTAATTTTATGTTAATAAGACCATTGTTAATGGCAATATTTAACACAATAATATTTTTTCTACAAGGAAAGTCGCTTAGCTCGATCGCTTAAAAACAAACGATTCGTACTAATTGCAAAATCAGAACAATATAAGAAATATATTTTAAACAAATATAAATTCGATATTGACAGAAACTATATAAGCCTAACTTATTAGAAGACATTCGTAATGGGGCTCATTTTTGCAGAATATTTCTGGAAAACAGAAGGAAGACCTTCCCTTAAATTTAGTGGGCTTAATTTTTTTTTCAATTTTCTGTAATCTATTTTCGAATGTTATTGTTCAGTCTTCTGCGAATCGCTGGGAAAGACCGAACGGTAACGGAAATTAAAACTAAGGTGAAATTAAATTAAACTAAGAGGGAAATTAAAACTAAGGGGTTTCTTTTAGGTTCCATATTAAAAATGTTTGCTGTAACAGACTCTTCAGAACGGGCAGATAATGATTACAAATCGGTGAAAAATATTGCACGAGCGAGCGGACCTGGGAACTCGAACACAAATTAAGACTCCAAAAATAATTTTGAAAATTGCTTAACATTTCAATGAGCAATTGTTCATCCTTGCTGATTAGTTTATAAGCAAATTATATGTCTCATTAGGCAGGCAATTTATTTCAAATGAAACTATGGGTGTAAAATCAAATCGCTATGGAATTTATCACCAGAAATCAACTCCAATTAAGAGCATTGCCACATTTAGGAACCTATTAAAATAATAACTTAAAACCTTATCGAATTAACATGCAAGTCAAATAAAACTGTATACCCGTTGAAATTTAAATGCCAATTATGCAAAAAACGATTTAAATACTTATGATGAAAATATACTTACTCCTTTTGAATTTTGGGGTTTTAAATTTACAAACAGCTGATTCCTTTTCATTGGAGCATTCAATCACAGTTGATAGTTGTGAAGTAACAGCTTTCATAGAACCCGATGTGTTTCTGTTTCTACGAGAATTGTACAAAATGCACGTAACAGACGGAGAAATTCCAATGCTTTCAAGAGTGAAATCATTTCTCACATTTGTGCTGCAGCCTGACTTTATCTGAAGCTCGCTTTCATCCATAATAACGTTCTGCTCAGTTTTATTTTCAAGCTGTTCCTTCAATTTCTTAACTGTTGATCTTAAAATTTTCAGACGTTTCAGTATCCTGACATTTTCAACTTGATCGGCACATGCAAGTATTGCTAAACATTCGTTAAGCATCAAATTGAAATTTTTATAGCATTCATTAGTTGTGTAAAGTTTGTCGTTTTTATTTGTAGAAAGAAGATCCGCGGCATTAACACGAAAGTGCTCATCAAGAACTTTGCCCTTTTGAAGAATAACTAAGACTGCTGTTTTGTCAAATGTTTTCTGTGCATTTTCGATGTAACTGCACAGCGTTTCTTCATAACATTTACAAAAGGCTGCTGTGTCAACAATACTTTGAATTGCTTTCTTGAATTTTCGTATCTCGCAGAGATAATGATCTTCAAGGATTATTGCATGAAACTTGTCCTTAGTGTAAAGTGATGGAATAAGAGTTGAGTCGAGTGACTCCAGCGATGCGAGGCAGCTACGAACTGTAGTTTTTGCTAAAAATCAAATTGAATATAATTTTGATATTCAAAGTAGATAACAGACAAATGGTGCACCTTTAACATCTACTGATAGCGCCATTGCAAATATCCCTATTTGTAAAACGCGATCTACATTAATATCGAAGTCTGCTATCTTATTATCAACATCCTCAATAGCATTAGCATTAACTAATTGCCGTAAACATTCAAACGAGTCCTGCGAACTGTCTATCATTACTTGGAAAACCAATCGTAGAAGACTTTCATTCACTAATTCTTCTAATTGATATAAACAATTTTCAAAAACCGTCGCTTTAAATTGCCGTTCAATATTATTTTTTTCACTATTCCCTCTATCCGGAGAGCAAGTTTCTTGAAACGCTATGCATTCCCGAAGCACCTACAAGAAATTCGATTCTTAAATAATTATTGTCCTCTGGAAATAGTAACATTACCTTCTGGCATATAGCGGTTATTGCAGTCTTATCACTATCTAGACTAACATTGGCAAATGCAAGGGTTTGACTAAGTAATAAATCCACGGTAGAACGAATTTTTTGACTATCAAATATTGCCTGTTGTGTGGTCCGGAATGAAATCATCAATAGAATCTTAGTCATTATATTTACTTACTTGCGCATTGAACTTGGCGACGTTGGAAATATCTTCTTTCTTGTACGCACTGTAAGGTTCAATTAATTCAACTAGCAAATCCATTGATGCAACAAAGTTTACGTCCTGTTCGTTAACTGTAATGATATCATCTTTTGCTGAATTTATAGTTGATTTTAAACGAGCAAAACACCATAGGATCCTGTCCAGGAAATACTGACGGGTTGACTGTACACAAGTAAATCAGCATATTTTTTACATATTTTTACATTACAGAATTTTTTATTAATGAACGAAATAGGTTTGCTTGTTTTAACCTTAGGACGGTGACAGCCGTTATTACGTTATTGAGAAATTCTGTTCTGAAATTTCACGTTTTCTCTTTGAATTTCGCGTGTTATTAGTGACCGTCCCGCATTGGTAGCCATAATGGATTATTAAACATTGATAGTTACGAGTGGGGCGTTAACGTCAACATGTTACTATTTCCTTTGCAAAACGGGTTACCATCAATGCTGTTACCACGATCCTTGTTACCATCCTAGGGTTAATTAATCTTACGAAAATCAAAAGAAAAACTAAAGAATTTATTCATTTTAATAAACTTTTTACGGGTTCTATACATCCTTTCGATGGTAATCAAGAGTAAATGGTTAGTTGCGTAAGCAGCAGAGAGGAATAGTTAAATTTTGTTATCTTATTTATCAGCCCGTCCAATTTTTTCCACCAAATCAATGGCGGACGGAGAGCAAAATACAATGAAATCCTTACATCCATCCTACAGATAGAAAACACTTAACAATGACTGGGATATTTTCTGTACCGTATTGCTAAAATCCTCTCAGCAATGGTTGTAAAGCAGAGTCAATGTTGCTAGCCTCACGGCGACGGCCTTAAGATTACATGATAGCGATGGAGACTAATGTGCATGTGCAAAAGTCTACGATGCACATTGCACCTTGACCATTAATGTTGTTGCATAAAGAACAATTTTACGATCGGATCTCGCGAACCATTATTCATAGTACAAGACATGGACATCTTCACTACGAATGGCCGCAGAAGTAATCACACGCGTCCACGGAGAGAACAGCCTTCAAACCAGAAGATGTTCTTTCAATCTCAAGTCCAACTTGATAACATAATGAACGATGTCACCGTGGAAATGTATCTATTGCGAATTTCACGTTGGATTTGGGCAGACTAAATAGCGTAACACAGAGCCACTGATGAAAGATCCCAATAACAGTTCCAAAGATGAACGAAAAAGTAAATACTAATGAATTCTAAAGTAAAGGATTTGTCTGGACTGGCCATTTCATTATACTACTATAAATATCGCGGAAGATTTAAGTCAAAGCGGCAGGGCACATATGTGTGGAAGATAACGATGTAAAGTGATGATTGTGAGCGTTGTGTTGTCATAAAGTGAGCATTGACAACAGCAGGAATTCCATGATGCTTAGTTTAGTCAATATTGGCCCTTTGCTGGTATGGAGAGAGATTACTGAACGTTTCGAATGGTGACATATTGGGAAATGTTACTCTCCTGAACAGCAATTTTCTTGAATTCTCTTTTTCCACTAGTATAACGCAATGAAACTCTTTACAGATTGAAAAACGAATTTTTCAGTGAAAATAGGAAGTGGAGCAAATGCCGTAGCCTATGGGCTGCAAATCGTTCTTTCAATAAGCCGAATTTCAACGTAATTGGGAATGCGAGCATAGGGTGGTCAAGTAGCAGTGGTTGTATGCATGTGTCTATGTGCATTGTCTTACATGTGTAAATATATATACTGTAATAGGTATACTGTACTATACCTAATTTTTTCGGCTACCTTACTTCTACTAATCCCTATATATAATTAAAATCTTTTGACATTTTTAAATGTGTCAAATTATTTTTTAAGGAGAAAAAGGAAAGTCCGTTATGGAGGTTGTTTAAAATAAAAGTAGTAATAATGAATAAAGTGAAAATACAAACCGACATTACAACATTTTCCGTTTGTTCTATTTTAATTGTCTTTTCCATATATTTAACACAGCAAATAACTTGTGTTATACATAAGAAACAAGATTCGATAAGAACGGTCTTTTGGTTGCAATCGAATATTAAGAATTTGTGTAGTTTACTACAGAATTTCGAAAAATCGCCACAAAAGTCCTAAAAAAGATTTGAATATAACGTCATGAATTTAGATTATTCCATTTATTGCCTACATTCAGCCATTCAATTCCACTTTCTTCTACAGTCGTGAATCCTTTATATAGAATATTCTGACACTGAATTAAATTCTCCGTCAAATCCATGTTTTCATAGGTTTTAAGCTGTTATTTATGAATGAAATGTAGTACAACCGTGGGAAATGAGATAATTCTACAGAAGAACTTTCAACACTACAAACTGTCATTTTCGAATAACAATAAACCAACAGCTCATATGCAATCCGCTGTAATTGTACTACATAAATTTCGGGTGTCGGACATCAGAGGCGTGTCTATGACATTTGGAACGTGCTACTCTTTTTTTAATCGTCTCCTATATGTCAAAAATCCCAAGAGGTGCTCGGTTAGAATTGTGTGTTTCCTAGTTTTTCTCAAGATTATCAGTAATAATTTGGTGAATTAATAAAGAAACAATGTCTTCGGCAGTATTACCGTGTTTTGTTTTAACAAGTCGATTGCCGAATTTAATTCGGAATAGTTTAAATTCAAGGTAAAAATATAATTTGCGTATTAGCCGGGAAATCTGATGGAATTGTCAGGAATGTGATGTAATATTTAACCTCATGTTGTTTAGATTACTATTATAGATTTAACATGAGATTGCACTTCTATTTAATGGAAATAAATAGAATTAGTTGCAAATTTGTAGAATATTGGATCTAATGTCGCTTTATATAGTAAATGAAATGTTAGTTTAGACAAATCGAAGTGAAACTTCATTGGCAATAGAACGAATCAGCCCTTTCGTACCATTGCTTAGTGCGAGCATATGTTAGAGAATGTAAATGGAGAAAAGTACTATCTTTCTGTTTGTATGAAAGTTAGGAAAGCATTATTTTTGCTATTGTAATGTAACCAGGTGGTGTTCGTCTGTTAGGTGCTCTTAAAATTTGTGTTTTACACACACACACCCTTTCTGAACTTCGAACTCAGCATTGTTTTCTTCTGACATAATCTTTAACTCATCCAAAACATTTTATCTGGTAATCGAATTCCAACATGCCTGATTGATGTTGTTCCCTCGCTAATTCGATGCAATTGTGCCTACGAATGTTGGTAGAACTATTTTTCTTTGCAAGTGCAAAGTTATGGTCATCTTCTAAAACACATTCTTGCCTAGTAGGAAGCCCTTCCATTATTCAGTTTGGAACAGATAGATCTGATGAAGTTTTTAATTGGGTAATTGAGCTGTTTTGCTTTTTATCATAGCAAAGCTCATGTTGCTGACTAATATGGTCTTAATCCTTCTGCTTATCAGCGAACAATAACTTATCAGTGTTCGAGGAATTCATACTTCTTATCCTTTAGTGGGTTTGTGCATATGTCTTCACACTTTTTGCTAAAATTTTTGAGAACATCATGACTTACTGATTGAATATGAATCTTATCTATTAACCATTTCGCTACGAGCGTCATCGATGTCATCGACAGGACAATCTGTGTGTACGAGTGTCGCCTATAGACGACATACGCGTATTGGCCTGTGTAAAGTGTAATTTTTAATTTATAAATACATTTTTATTGGTAACAATTGAAATAACTCCAAGTGCTTTTGAATAACACTTAAAAAATCGTGTGATGAAGAGAAAGGCGAAGATGCACCGAACGATTTATGTTTGACCACGAGTTTACCTAAGCACGACACATACTTTTCGCCGTAGTGCTTCATACAGTGCCGTTATTCCGGCGCCACGGTGGTCCGTTCAGTGATTTCACTCAGACGGAGCACACTGCCGTGGCGTAAGGGTTAAAGCATGTTGCGAAGCTAAAATTATGTGATAAAATGAAAATTATGTATGGTTATTACTAAAATTATGTATGATTTTTGACAAGACTTTCCTAACTCAGATTAAGTCCACCTCGCAACGAAGTTGAAACGTCTTGGACATCATGGCAACTAAGTATGTTCCAAGCCAACAGTTCCAAGCCAAGTTGATGGCTGGTGGTATATATACATATGTTATATATAAAATAAACGGCGGCTCTATTACACAAAGTTGCTGTCGTATGAGTTGTGATTTTCCGCGTCTTACAACAAGCATTCATCTATCGAATGCGTCGCATTGCCTAAGATATACCTCGTTATTAGTGCAAATTGCACTATTAAACCATTAAAATTTGAAACATTCTACGCGAGACATCCTACATTTACTTACCTGTTTGTCTTTTTCGCCCTGCTCTGAAATAAACGGACGAGTGGAAAGAAAAGTTCTTCTGTTCTTAGCACTTCGTGTATATTATTGAATGCTTAAATCATTTATTGCTCAACTTAATCTAAGTACGGAGCAACAAACTTATTATCATATATAATCGGAACAGTTGTCACCGGTTATATATGAATTGGCTAGTAATATACTTCATAATTTATGCAAGATTTGTATATGCTTATTAATATTGCTAAAAAGAAACTAACTAGTAAAAACTAACAAATAACTAGTACCAGGTAATCAATCCATCAAAGAACTGATGAAAAGCACAAATTGCTTTTCCCAATTTGAAGTCAACCGAACGGAAAATTTGCTTTTCTTTCTGTAGGTAAAGGCAAAATGAACAAGAGCATAGAAAACTCCCCAGCATCATTTTCCTCTGGTATAAAAAATTAATAGAGAAGGAATTTAGTGCTTCTCCCGATATTTGTTTTCTTTTGATTAAAGAATCAAATAAGATTCTGATTTTGTTGGTATTGTAAGTAATATAGTTCGAGCTGTCTAGTAGTACAATGCTAAAGGATACACAGAAATTATATTGCACGTAACGTGTTATGAGGTATCATCAGGTAAAAATTAATGCTTAAATTTTCTGCTAGAGGATAACTAGATGCATCATCGATCACATAGAGGACATTGAATGCGTTGCATTTGCGTTTAAATAGCGTGGAAATAGCGTTTGTCCAAAAAATTTTTGAATAAATCATCTTCCAGCCATGCATTTTTTTGACCATCCCCTAATTATACAAAAATCTGATTAACAAAAACTTATCAATAAACATGATTTCATCCGGAAATTCTGTCACCAGATGCTTCACTTTATAAATAAAACTTCAATGATCCTTAACTACTTTGAAATGGTTTATCCGATTAGATTAGTTTTTCCGATTTCGCAAGGCAGGTCAGAAGGCCATTTATTTTGCTGTAATCATCACCCACAAGGACTTTTTAGCTTTTTCAACTTTTTTGGCGTTCATTTTTCGCCGAGTATTTGTGTGCATGGAAACGACCGGAATATTTTCGAGTCTACTGGAGCGAGCAATCAGCCTACTGGAGTTTAAGCGCCTTGTTGTTATGGATACCTCTGTTCTGTCGAATATTTTGTACAATTTACTTTTGCATCTGATTCGCGATTTTGCTCCTATGATTCTTCGCAAGATCCACATTTCCAAAAGCGTTTGTTCGAATACTTGTGTAAGATTCCCAGGCTTCATACACATAACATTACATAGACCTATTATAGACTTTTATATGCGAAGTATCATTTGCTTGTATATGCATCAAAGTTTGAGATGAAAACGTCTGATTGGCGAGTTGTATTCGTCCTTTAATCCTGACACTTTCGCTGCTGTCATTTGAATTGTTTGTCATGGCTTTAAAAGTTGTCCACAAGTTCTAGTTCATTTCAAATTATGCATTTCATTTCAGAGCCATAATTTTGCTTTTACATTTAATAATTAGCAAACAAACTTCGTTCTTGTCTCCTTGATATTCGTCATGAATGGATCCTGTCACGTAACCGTCAAAATCAGAACTTAGACCCACGGTAGGATCTTCTAATATGATGGAGGACTTTCTCGCCAAAATCAGAATGCTATCGGTCTGATTGACCGGGGTTTCGGCTGGGGTGGCCTATGTTTGTTTTTGGGTTTGTATATGTAGGAAACATATAGATGATATCATAATATATATCTTACACATAAAGCCAATTAAGCGTTTGCAGTTGTAGTTTGATGTTTTGTGAAAACGTTTCCATTTAAACCACTGCAACTCTAATTTGGTATTGAAGTTTTCGAGGATGGTCCTGAAAACTGCCGTTTGGTGGAAAGCATCAAACGTCAAAACATCTTTCAAGACTTTTGTAAAAAAATCTTTAACCTCATTTAAGTTATCTTCAGACAGGGTTTGGTCATTTGGCCGTATATTGGAAAAATCTTTTTCGAATTTCGATCGTACACAACTATAGATTATATTAGATTAGATTAGATATAGGTTCGCTGATTGGTTGGATGTCTATAATATTTTGCTTCAGTTCGTATATTTATAATATCAAATACAGACGACTCCTGGAGGCTTCATACTTTCAAAGATTGTGTGCGGACGCATATTCGCAATAAGTTCATTGTTTTGTTCCGCGGTGGTGCGCGTTTAATCAGTCCACTCTAATGCATTGAATCTTCTTGCAATTAAAATTAATTCTTTTTAGGTAAGTTTCGCTGCAATCTTGCCTAATTGGAGACCCAATGCGATAGTGTTTTCGATTTGGTGCGCGGCAGACTTGATGTTTCCTTCCTTCATAAGTAGCTCCGAACATGGTCCTATGGTCGTCATTCAGAGGCTGGTTGTAGCAGTCCCGTAAATTTCGATTTTATAAAGAAAGATCGGTAACAGCGCTGAAGATATTATTTTCAGAGAAACATTCCTGTTCTCATGTTTCAACCCTTTCATTTGTGTTGCGAACTGTCTACCTCGTCCATCAATTTTTTCAATGCGCGCTACAGTTGCCTACTTTTATTGTTTATTGGATCATGTGAGGAGAATATAGCACAAGGCTGTTTTACTATTGTGATTACTTATTTGTTTACTCGTCCACAACTTCTTTCACAAACGTTTTCAAAACTTTTTTGGCACATTCAACAACATGCAATATGCGAAGTCATCAACAAGAATTAACTATTAATTTTTCCAAGCCTTTAATGCTTAAAGCGAACCAAATAGTTCAGATATAGTCCATGTTTATTAAAAAGGCAATTTTATGAATTTATAGAATAATGAGTATCTTACAACGTCATCACTATAATTTATATTGATTAAAATTTTTCTTCTGTAGATCACGACAAATTCTCGCAAGCATCAATTCCACACAAAGCCAGAGAAACTATTCAAGCGGAGAAACGAAGGAAAAACCCATTCAGTCAGATGTTGAATTGACGGAAAATGAGAAAAAGTTAACAGCCGAAGTCGAATCATTAACTAAAAATGTACAAGAACTCAAAGAAAAAAACGAAGAACTGCTGGATAAGTACAAACGAGCATTAGCAGATGGAGAGAATTTAAGAATGCGTTTAACAAAACAAATAGAAGATGCCAAAATATTTGGCATTCAGAGTTTCTGTAAAGATTTGCTTGAAGTAGCAGATATTTTAGGAGCTGCGACTGATGCAGTTCCTAGGGAAGAGGTGAGAGTCTCTTTTAAGTTAGGATTTTGCCCATTTCTAGATATATCGATTAATTTAGGTCAGCGATAAAAATCCACATCTAAAGAATCTCTATGAAGGACTTTCGATGACTCGTGCATCGTTGATGCAAGTATTTACCCGACATGGATTGGAACAAGTGAATCCGCTCAATGAAAAGTTCGATCCGAATTTACATGAAGCTCTTTTCCAAAAAGTAAGTCATTTAACATTGATTGTAAGTTTGGAACGAAGTGTTTATAATAATTTGGAATTGTAGGATGCACCCGGCGCAGCGCCAAATACAGTTGTGGAAGTTAGCAAAATCGGTTATAAATTGAAAACGCGTTGCATACGACCAGCTCTAGTCGGAGTATCAAAGAGTTCATAGTAAAAACATTCTTAAGCATTTTTATTTTTTTTCATAGATATGAAAAAACTAAATTTTATCTAATATTAGTAGATTGAATGAAAACCGTTTGACTGAGAATAGTGCGAAGTAGCTACGAAAGCAAGAGTGTTGAAGAGAACATTGTTTTTATTTGTTTTTTTCATCACCAGAGTATGCCTGACTGTACTTTTTGTTTTTTTTTTGTTATTTTCCGTTTAAAACGAAAAGAACAGAATAGATACTGAATATTATTTGCGCATTTAAGCAATGCAAGGAGATTAAACGGTGGCAAACCAACAAACAAATATATTTAGTCGTAAAGTGGCTTTAAATGTTATTTAATGAAGCTGAAATTACACAAATATGTTTTAAATAAAAGAAGTTGGTTGTTGCATGACATATTGATGCTACCATCTATTTTTTCATTGTATGGGGGGATAATATGTTATTCAAACAATATGATTGCATTGTTTTCAATGAAAATGTAATTGAATAAAATCGATTTGTTGTATATTTGTTTTTCATTACTTCCGGTGCCAATTTTAATTTAACGTATTTGTGAAAATGTGTACAAATAATGATGTCTCACCTGATTGATAATGGATTCAATAAAAAATGTACATTTGGCTAGTCAAATAGTATCCTTTTCGTTCAAAATACATTTTGAAACAACACAATTTCGCCGTGGTATATTTCTTCTGAATATCTTAGGGTAATCGTGATTAACTCAGAAGGCGACTTCACTGGCCCGTAGTTTCGTTTAAATTATTCAGCGTATAGCGATCCTAAGGCACCGAAGCTGTTGGATGGGAACAACTTTTTTATCGTGATTCTCCGTCGTGTTCGAATGACAGCGTTGTATGTTTGTGGTGCTGTCATTGATGTGGCAGAGCTCTTTGTGGTTCTTGTTTAGATTTATGTATTCCATTTAACTTTTCAATCACTTCTTTTTAATGTATAATCGTTTTTTAAGGTTTTTTTGTTTATTTTTGATAATGGTATAAATCTGTTGAAGAGATTTCGTAGTATGAAGTTATGTATTTCTATCTTGATTATCGCCCTGTTGGTAGTATAAAAATCGTTGTATTGTTTGTCGGATGATTTTTTGCTTTGGAATATAATTAATTATAAAATAAAACATTAATTTCACCTGTGTCCATAGAGTATTTTATTTTTTCCAAATACGTATTTCGAACCCTATTGTGGGTTCTTCTTCAGTGGTTACTACAAACATTTTTTCTACAACACCTTATATATTACTACTGTTAACAGTTGTCAGAAGATTCATTCATGAAATGGCATTTAAAAACTAATTAGGGAAATTTTATGATCAAGATATCTTAATTGAAAAACTAATTAGGGATGTAGGAATTTAAAGAGGGGTGAAAACGCGTTCCCTAAATCATTGTTGATTCTGTTGTCTTTTTCGGTTTTGTGGATTTCCAGACTCTCTACAGTGTCTAGTTGTTGTATCCGGCGTACCTGGCGAATCACCTTGAGGTCCTCGATCGTGATCGTATGTCCTGTCTCCACTATGTGTTTGGCTACGGATGATTTGATGTCGGTAGTTTTCTTTTTCTTTTTGGTTGCGTTGTCAGCTTCCAATATAGCACTTGTTGCATTCAGGACAAGTAATGCTATAAATTCCATTCCGCTCTTCAAGTTTAGGTGGGTCTTTTACGGAAGTGAATCGGCTTTCTAATTTAAATTTTTTGCAGGTTGGTATGACATCTATTTTTTAATTTTTGTTGTGATGTTTGTATGTCTAACAGCTACTCTTCTGGTGGCCTCTAACCGTTTGGTTTGCGAAAAGAGGGTTGTTAGTCCGTTGTGTGTGATTTGCCTTTCTTTTTTGGTTATTATGTTTTGGATGACATCATTGCTATATCCGTTGATTTTTGCTGTCGTTATTATGTAGTTTTCTTCTCTGCGTCTTTCCTCGTTCGATAATGGGATGGTCAGCATCCGATATATCATGCTGTGGTATGGTGCCATCTTTTGGGCAAATGAATGTGACGAAGTTGCAGGAATGGTCCTTTGAGCCATCGTTGTTTTTCTATGTATGCCAAATTGGAATTCCCCATTATTTCTGGTGATTTTTATATCCAAGAACGCTAGAGTGTTTTCGCTTTCGACTTCCATGCTGAACTGTATATTCTTGTGGATAGAGTTTATGTCAGTTAGTGTTTTCTCCAGTTTGTCCTTGTCCACTATAGCCAGCACATCGTCGACATATCGGATCCAGAATCTAGGTAACAGACCTAGTGCTTCCAGGGTTGTCTCGATGTTTTTCATGAAGATGTCGCTGATGAGCGGAGATAGCGGGTTTCCCATAGCTACCCCACTTGTACCTTTGAAATACCGTCCTCTGAAGGTGAAGTAGTTCTCATTCATACATAGATGTGTGAGCTTCATCAGGTAACGCACCTCATTTCTCCACTCTCGGTCATTTGGATTTGGTTTCGCTGCCAAAAGGTACTGTTCCAGTAGAACCAATGCTTCTCTTACCGGAATTCTTGGGAAAAGGACCTTGACGTCGAAGGAGACTAAGAGTTCTTTATCCAGTATTTGGCCATAGTTTTGAAGTCTAGTCACCACTTCCTGGTTGTTTTTGACGGTATTTACGCAGAAGTTGTTGTCTAAGATAGTATTAAACCGGTGTAATAACCATTGGGATATTTTGTGAGTGGGTGAGTTCATCGCTGCAATTATTTCTCTCGTCTGATCTCCGGGTTTGTGAATTTTTGGTAGACATCTAATTCGTGGCAAGCACGGATTGGAGACTTTAAGCTGTTGTGGATTTTCGATGATACGCCCGCAGTCCTTCAAGGCCTTGTTGATTCTTTTGACCGAATCTGGAAGGGGGTTCTTCCTTAATTCAAGAAACTTTCCGTTGTTGAGTATTTTGTAGACAGACGCGTCATATTCTTGTTTTTCCATGATAACAATCTTGTTGCCTTTATCCGCCTGGATGAAATAGACCGGCTTGCTGTTTAATTCCTCGATAAATTTTTCTTGTAGGATATTAGAATTTTCTTTATTATATAAAGAAAACTACCGACATCAAATCATCCGTAGCCAAACACATAGTGGAGACAGGACATACGATCACGATCGAGGACCTCAAGGTGATTCGCCAGGTACGCCGGATACAACAACTAGACACTGTAGAGAGTCTGGAAATCCACAAAACCGAAAAAGACAACAGAATCAACAATGATTTAGGGAACGCGTTTTCACCCCTCTTTAAATTCCTACATCCCTAATTAGTTTTTCAATTAAGATATCTTCATCATAAAATTTCCCTAATTAGTTTTTAAATGCCATTTCATGAATGAATCTTCTGACAACTATTAACAGTAGTAATATATAAGGTGTTGTAGAAAAAATGTTTGTAGTAACCACTGAAGAAGAACCCACAATAGGGTTCGAAATACGTATTTGGAAAAAATAAAATACTCTATGGACACAGGTGAAATTAATGTTTTATTTTATAATTAAGTATAAAAATCTTTAGTTTTGATTTTTCATGCGAATTTTCAATTATTGTGATGTGTTCACTTTTTAATATTTTTGTTCCCGCATTACTTCAGCTCGATTCTTCACGTGGGAAATGTCTGTTATATCAATGTCTGATCTATGACTTATAATTCTTGCGTTGAATCGTGGAACAATGAGGTGAAGTTTGTATGGGTAACGTAGTTCTATTTTGAAAAAAAGTCTTGTCAAATGGAAGATTTAAATTGTAGATTATTTAACTGAAAGCTCGGCAGGTTTATCGTCCCTTTGAAATATATTGTTAAAGATGAATGCCTAACTCAACATAGTGCGGGACTAGTCTTGCGTTCTTGAGAGTGTCTGGAAGAAGTTTCGAACTTATATTGAATGGACAAGAGAGCGCTAGAGGTCCTCACAGGGATCTTTACGGAGAATAGCATACATTCTTGGGATCAAACGGTAAGTACAGATTTTGTGGTTTTGCGGAGGAGATAGGAGTGTATAAGCTAGCACATTCCCACCAATGTTCAGCAAGAGGAGACCCAATCTACGAAGCTACTTCATTGAAGAATTAAGATGCTTGAAACCAAACCAAATCATAACTTTCATATGAAGACCGAGTTGCTTGAAGTGCTCTAGTTGCATGTGAAAACATTACCGATAACGCACAATAAACCCATTAAATTACAACAAAACTACAGCGATCATATTCGATTCTAATTAAAAAAATTACATCAGTGCAAAATCTATCGGACCAACATCAAAAGGGTCAATAATTTCACCTTATTCGTAGTCTTCAAAAACAAATGATACATTCGAAACCAGTTATTAAATTTACAAGCTTAAACGCAAATCTTAAACAATGCCTGACCAACACTAGAGCCATTCTGAATATCAAAACAATAATGAGACCGCATTTCGCATTCGAATTTGGCAAATGTGATAACTGTTTCTCAATATCGGGTTAAAAAAGTAGACTCATTCTTAGCCTACATCTTGCCAGTCTCCGAAATACTTAGAAACCTACATGCTAGAGACGCGAAAACGCAAAAAATACATCTCATTATTGGCTAATTCTCATGCCGTTTCTGAACATATTATCAAAACCTGGCGGGGAGGGGAATATTCAGACAAAACTTATTCTTCCAACTGAGTAACTCAACAACAACTTCCCGTATAACATCCTTCTACTAGACTTTCAGTCAAGAAATTTATCGCCGCAATATTCGAACCCATAATCAACACTGGTGACATTTACCACACGGATGTTACCAAATCCCCTTTGGCTCAAGATGGAATATTCACTTTCTTAATATAGAATCAATAGAAATATATAGTACGTGCAGGTAACGGTTCTTTTTTGTAGCTGTTACTTGTGAATGCTGGGCTATCTCGAAAAATTTATTTAAGCTTTCATTTATTTAAATGCAGCGAAAATCCATTCAACGCTTTTTAAACAAGATATATCGTACTTCAAAATCCTCACGAATGTGCAAAAGATTAAAGTCTTTTTTTGTGTAAAATACTTGTTTTATTGCATAAATTTAAAAAAGATGTGACAAATACGTGGTCCGTGATCAAAGAGGGCCACAGTATATTAAACTATATTGTGGCAGAGCGCTCACGTTATTTAGGTTGGACATTAGCACCCTGGAAGATTCCGATAGCTGCACGAGATATGATAAACTTATCATTGAAAGGGAAAGCAGCAACGCGGAGGATTTTCTGAGCAATGCGGCAATATTCCGAGTGCGTACGCTATGCAGTCTCCAAAATAACACCTCTCTTAACAATGCAGTGATAATGGGGAAAGATGAAGTTCCTTCGTAACTATGGGCAGGATTTAAATTTAATAACCCTAGAAAAATATTTGATAATTCAAAACAATCCCTGAAATTAGGAATGAATCTTTTTGCTTTAAATAATTTGTCCAAAACCACATAATAACTATCTCGGCTAGCTAGACTTAAAAGAATTCAAAAATATTTTCAAATATTTCATTACAATATTCAATTCAGTGTGCTCAATGATAAATTAAATACATTTTGCTTTACCATATTCATTTATTTCTACTTCTAGATAACAATGTGCATAAAATTACATAAAATAAATATACAAGTGTAATGGATGCAAGTCTCCGGAATTTTAAATGTTGGTCATTGTGGTGCATGAATTGCATACGTTTAAAAAACGACTACATTCAAACAAATCGCTCACTTATAATCGTATTCTTGAACAAAACTATTTGAAAAATTTGTTTCTATTTTGGTGTTAGGTTGTTGAGCAATGTGTTCTACATTTTTAATGTACGTAATACTTTGCGGCACGCATGCAATATAGATGTAGTTGCTCTGCTTGCAAAAAATTATCGAGATAATACAAATCGCTTTGTAAATATGAATATTTGAGCATGTGTACGCTTATTTCGTTTCGGTTGGTATGTCATAAAGGCCGCATTCGCGATTTGCTGGTACTGCAACATCTATAAGAGGAACAATTTAGTTTTTTTTTTTCGATAGAATTCACAATCAACATATGAGCAATGTGTTAAATATTTACCTATCATTTTCGGTTTTGGCAAATTTAAGTTTTCCATTATGTCCACAAATGTATCAATGTCCTTGGAGAGGCGCGGATTATATGTTTTTTCTTCAATTACTGAACTAGCTAATTGACCCCTGCGAGAATGAATAACGTATATGTATTTAATTTTTTTTTTGTTGATTTCTTAATTTTATAATTAATACGGCTAATAATTTTAGTGAATCTTATCCTCGCCTAGTTTTGTACCTATAGAAGAAGACGTAAAACTTCTAGCATATGCTTACTCCTTAATAATACAAGCAAAAAATATTTTTAAACCAGTAAGATGACATTGTTTAGTGTTCACTTCTAGTTTTGTTTCTACTTCACTTTCTCTGACCCAGAAATCGCACTGGTGATTACCCGTAAAATTACGGTGGAAAGGATGTAGAACGCAAGATATAGATTACCTACTGCTACGAAGAGTCTCGCGTTGATTTGTCGTGACAATTAACCCTCGAAGGTCACACCTTATTTTTGGATCCCTGAAGTCACTTTGGGTTATGTTGACCCTTCATCACTTTTTGTCTTTCGTCATTTGGCTCTATATTAAACAATCGTCTCGAAAATGCATTATTTTATGGTATTTAAATCAAATCAAAACATTGGACGCACGCAACTGGGTCACTGAATTTTTGTTTTTATATCTTTCCTGTAAGAATGAAGTGAACATCTCGTTCTCTTAGCCAATTGAGGTGTACCTTCCGGATTTGCTGTACATTGTCGATCTAGAATCAGTTCTATGTTTCTAGTATTTTACTAAGCGAAGTTGCATTTCCAGGTTCTCTTGAAGCTATGGAATGACCAAATGCATTACAAGCTGCGTAATTGCAGTCGTAGAATAGAATTGAATCTTGCGACGATTAGCTTCAATATAATTACATAAATATAAAATTCTTGCATTTAATTGTGCTTGATAAACTTGTCGTAGGGAAAACGCATAGACCTACGGATTACTGTTCGCGTTGTTGTAGTGACATGGCAAAGCTTATCAAAAACATCTGTGCCTCCTTTTGTTTCATTATAAAATAATAACATCTCTTTACTAACAGGTGAAGGCAATTTACGCCCGGATTGTGGGACTCCTAGCAACGCATGCTACCAGACTACCCACTAAACACCCCCCCCCCCCCTCCTGTCAAGAGACCCTAGCCTGGAACCGTTTGACACATTACTTCGGGCTAGGCCTCTTTTTACTTCGCCCTAGGGCGCCGTCAGCCTAGAGAAATCTCAGGAGGGGGCAGGATGGAGGAAGGAGACCCTCGAGACCCCGCGCCCAAGGTTATCCAAGGCTACCCAAGGCACATTTTTTGGCAGTAAGTATACGAGAGTAATGTGCCACACAGCTCCATTTGTCGAAACTTTTCAGCATTTCTCCGACAAGATTGTCTGGAGAAAGCTCTCCCATCAGCTCCCGCAAGTCCTGCCGCATCCTGTTCCACCTTCTATAGTTGAAAAAGACGTGACATGCGTCGTCCCTTTCTCCGGGGCAGAAAATGCAGTCTGGGGACCGTGATTTACCAATCATGTGGAAGTAAGACTGCCCCAAGTATCCATGCCCGCTAAGAAGCTGGGTAAGGTAATAATCAGTCTCACCGTGCCTTCGATTTAGCCACGATCCCAGGTCCCCTATAAGGCGGGCAGTCCAGCGGCCATAAGTAACTTTAGTACTTACTAATAAAGCAATTTTGTGTTTTTTGGAGTTGCAATACGTTGTCTGAGTTAAAGAGTTAGGTGCCATTCTTAACGCATCTTTCATCTCTTTTGGGTACGTCAGGCTTATTTATAATTTATAATACGGAATCGTATTTTCCTTGAAAATGCTTTTCCTTGGTCTCTTTTTTTTGAATATACTCCTTTGCGGATGCACTTCTTGAATGGCCAGTTTTTTCCAAATATAGAACCGAGCGTATCTGTTTTTTTCTATACTTTCTGATATTATTTATAATAAATCGTGGTTAATAAATAAAATACAGTTCACCAAATAAAAAGTATCTGCATCATTCAATGCAATCATTTTTATGCCATTTTACTTCAGGCTTAGGCTTTATGTACTTCCGTAAGTTTAGGATGTATATAAAATGACCGCGAAATGAGAGTAATTGTTTGTCAACTGTTAGATGACCTATTCCTACTGGCAATCACCGCCCTTGGTTCTCCCAACAAATTTCATTTTTGATACACGACAATGAATTGTCCCACGATCAGCCCACTGAAGTTTCAACAAATTTATTACTTTCACGACTTCTGGCTTAACAAATATTTTAACTGAACGCATAGTTTTATCTGATTCACCATTGATTCACTGCACCTCTTTTTGCTTCGATGATTCTTTTCAGGATATTCTTCTCGAAAGCGTTTAGAATTTGTCCACGGTTCGCATGCGTATCATAAAAAGGCCGCCATATCCACTATTTTAGACGTGTAATACAAAGTTTTATATACACGGTGCTTCATTTTCATTTGTATGCATTTGAATTATCAGTTCAGCATGACTAATTAAAAAGCTTTATCTTTAGCTCGATTTGACATCTATATCCCAACAGTATCGCTTCCTTGTTACGTACAAAGTAGTAACTGTGTAGAAACGCATCGCAGTTGGACTCCCCTTTTCTGGATGGAGGAAATTATACTTTGCAACCACACTTGCGGCATTTGCTCTTGGTGCCAGATGATGTAAGTTGATTCGAAAATTTCGTTTTGAAACCATTATTTCCTTCCTTTTCCATCCATGTTTCATTAGTTCTGCAGGGATATCGTCAAATGCCAGACGATGATTTTTTCTGGTATTGAAATGCCCATTCATTATCTGTAAAGAATGCTGGGCCAATGGCTATTGCATCGGTAAATCTTAGTGGCTCGTGCAGTTAGATTGCATAGAAGTTCAATCGAAGAAAGGAGTTCGGTGCTTTTGTGTTCTTTCGTTTTATTTCTATAACTCACTCACAGTTCGCTACTCGGTACAACACTGTAACAAAATTGTTGGGAAACAATTTCGTTGATTTGAATGTGATTAATTTCAATCTATCCGTTAGAGACTGTAAACTGCCATGTCCTTTTATGGATAGACTTACGTAGCAAACATATCAATGACAAAAATTCTAACTTTTAACTATAGGGCTCCGCTACATGCAAGGTCAATTTAGCATCGTTATCGTTTAAAGTTCGTTGGACACTCTGCTGAATATTGAATCCAACTATGAATCTTTGCATTCTTTATTTTAGTATTGAAATTTCCAAGGACGAACTTTACGTAATTTTGGGTTAACGAATCGTATAAGGCTCGAAAACAAACCGCCGCAGTAAGTCACGTGGAAGACTAAAAGATCATTGGCAAGCTCATGTAGGTAATCGCGACAACCGCTGTTCATTACAATGATTGCCATGGAGCCCAAACCATGGATTGATTGTTTTGTTCACTTGAGCAATGTAGAGCAACCGAGACAACGGAACTTGTTCGGCCGCACTACAGCAGAACATGATGACAAGATAATTATCCGTTTGCAAATATATAGTGCTTCGCGGCTTTGAATAACTTAGGGTAGAAAATTCTCTTTAAAGGTTAAAACGTATTAATACTTTACCGACCGGTAGCGGTCCAACAGCATATGCATGTCTGACCGGCCGCTCAGCTACAGATTCTCGGACAATTTATAAAAAACACCACCCGTTTAGTCTATTTTTTGTTGAACATGAAATAGCTTTCCCATCCTATAATAGAATTCCTAGATACTGGTCCGCGTGATGTATGCTCTTCATATATCAGTTATATCCTATGATGGAGTCAATATTTTGTATTGGGGCATTTGATCTTTTACTTCAACTTTTGGATTCCGTCAATTCTACAGAATGTATAGCAGATATTATATTTACATTTCTTCTGCCATTATTCCATACTTTTAAAAAACTTGACGATTCCTATGGAATTCGTGCTCAACTCTTATGAGTCGTAATGCTTATAGTAGTAGAGGAAGACCGCTCGCAATTTATTTCGCAGTAGTATTTTAGACATTTTGAGGCTGTTATAATAATAACCTTTATATAATTGGTGACATATGTTTTTATATGATTCAATAACCGATGAAACCGTCCTCTTCCAATTTTTTGCTATTAGTAGCATTCACGTGAAAATTGCATATGTACCCTGTGACAACTTCATACAGCATTGTTACAAGCATTCCGTACTTTGCAATTTTTGGCGTTGGTTATAAAAAGCTGATTAATAGGCTATCGGTCGCTAAACGTTGACAACTAAAAGCACATTAATAGGCTATCTTTCGCTAATATGTTAAGAAGCTATCAGGGTATAAATAGGAATACATGTTGCTCGGACATTGAGGCTCTGTAAAAATCGATAATCAAATAACTTGTTAACTGAAATTACCGACCGACTAATTTGAATTTAATCTAGATTTATACTGACTTTTTATATAATACGTCTAAACTTAATTGGTAAGTATTTTATAAGCGCATAATCATTAACTCGATCTAATAGTACACAAATTATAATAGTATGACTATCGAAGGGTGCTCGTTTTAATCAAATTTCTAGATATTGATAAGCTTCATGGGTATTCTGATAACTATCGAAGCTTTTAAACCATCAATTTAGATTATTGTTTATGGATCCAATGATAACTTTCCCACCCCAAAATTAATGTTAGTTCTAAGGTCTCGTGTAAAACAGAAAGAAATTCCAAAATCGACAGCATAGAAACGTTCGAAATACAACTAATGGTTTTATTTACCTGTAATCATGAGCCGGATACACCTGGAAATTACCAGGCAGCGTGAAAATCCGTGAATGCACCGAGTTGTATAATACTCTCGAATCGCCTTCTTGGAAATCGGTTCGCCCACATCCGCGGATAAGGAGAGTATCGCCAGTAAAAACTAATCCTTGCCCGTGTACTACGAAGCACATGCAACCATTTGTATGACCAGGTGTGGCAACTGCCTCAATTTCATGTCGTCCAAACTGAATCTTGTCGCAATCATTTAAATATTTATCAGCTTTGGCCCCGCTTGCTTTTGAAATTACGCTCAAAGAGCCGGGCAGTAGTTGCTTCAAGTAACCCGTACCAGTTATGTGATCAGCATGCATATGTGTATTCACTTTAAAGAAAAACATCATTTTGATCAACCTTAATTGTCTTCATTTTAAAGTTTTACTGACTCGCATATTTCAAGGTGAGTCCAAGTTCTTTGATGAGCTGGGAATCTCTCTTAGCGTGTTCCAAAACGGGGTCAATCAGGACAGCTTCCTTTGTTGTCGTGTCCGCAAGCAGATATGTGTATGTACTACTTTGCGTATCGAAGAGCTGAAGGATATGTACGAATAATATATTTTATTTTAGCTTAAGTGAAAACCTTATCTCACCTGTCTGAAGAAAAAGTCCTCGCTGAATGGAATTAACTTCGTCGACAACATATTGGCCAAATAACTTGTAGTCGAAATGGTCTTTCGGCTGTAAGTAGATCTCGATTTCACTACACTAGTTATAACGCAACGTCCAACCGCCAACACTTTCAGCATTGGAATGACTTTCTAACCAGCTAACAGAGAAGACGAAAGGGAAGATCTCGAGCACTTAGCAGCAGGGTAAAATGGCTTTGTAATCGATAATTTACCTGATAATGATTATTACAGGTTATATATTTGTTTAGAAAAGATTACCCTAATGTAGGAAGAGTAACACTAGCTTTGCTGGGGGTGTGCGGACTCATTAGTGTACTTAAGCCCCATCATATTGTGAGAAAATTCGGCGCTCACTCTCGTGGAGGAGCGACCTTGACGTTTCTTGTTAATTGTCAAAACAGATACAACAGGTGTTTAATTGACGCAGCTGATTATTAGGGTTCCACTATAATACATAATCGTTTTTCGCGCTAACTTTAAATCGGCTCTGCTCTAGTTTTCAATTTATTGACTTTACGAATGGAATTCGAATGGGATCACTCTTACTCATACTAACTTATCACTTTCTAATCTTTAGCTAATGTGTTAAAACTTAAAAAAAGTGTTAAGTAGCTACAAGTAATTCAAAAGTGAAGAAGTTTAATATGCAATTACATATTAATAATAATAATTACATAGCTTAATGACAAATTAAAAATCTTAAATCTAATGTTAAGCTTAATTCCATAAGAATACGCTCAAATAACTTGAGCAACCAAAGCGCTCAAAACAAGCAACGCGCAGATTAGGCTAGTGCCTTGCTAGTGAGCACTCTAATTATTCTTGGTCATATGCAATATATATGTATGCAATGCAGTATAGTATGTGTATGCAATAACATGTTTGCTTGAAATTTTTAAACCATTCAAACAATTTCTGTAAATTTAAATGAAACTCGAATATATATCCAAAAACTTCCCCAACGAAGGAGCAAACATCGAAAAGCCGTAAAGAAATACTGGAACTTGTATATATGAAACATAAAACCATAAATTATAAATAAGGAAAGAAGGAAAATGTAGGCATGCTGATAAACTTCTAACGAACTTTCGAAAGACAACAATCTTTGGGATTTGAATTAAAATGACAATACTAGATGACACTGAATTGAGGTCAAAGGAGTTAGAATGATAATCAATAGAAAACTGAATTATTAAAACCTGCTGAACGATCCCATAAAAAGCTTGCATGACATAGACCTAAAACGAAGCATTTACTCATTGATGTATGAACAATATTACCATACTTACTATGCACATGCATGCTTAAGTTAGATCAAAAACGAAGTCATGCTGATCTTGTCTTAGATGCTTATTTTAGCATGTTAAAATTTAACACCTCTGAAAAGATTATCCTAAACTAAATTACCCTAACCGTCTCTGTCTCTCTGTGATGGAATTAATGGGTCTAAAAGGCGAAAATCTGAATACTTCATATAAGATTCAATCTTTTTTTGTTTCAGTATTAATCACATACTTTTAACTTTTTCTTCCTAGATTATCACACCGATGTTCTAAGATTTAATTTGAATGACATTCTTATAAAATTAAACATTTAAAACGTTAGTTTTAAACAATAAATCATCATTTTATTACATAGAAGACTATCAACTTTTCTTTCAACGTTTTTCGGTTGTGAACCTCTTAGACTATTTCCGGATTCGTTTTCATACGGGATCTGATATCACCTTGATTCATTATATAACATAGTATTACATATATATCATACATTACATTGTATACATAATATAATGGTTCCATTATATTACAAGTATACTCTTATAGTAAAAGACAAAATTGCATAATATACTTTTGTTTCCAATAATACAAATTGTGACTCAAAAGTCACGGAGTGGGTTCGTAACTACGCATTTGAAAGGTCAGGCAATTACGATTGGTACGAGGGTTGTCGGTGAACAATCACGAATTTGTCCTTTACTGCAGATATCGATTCAAACGCAACATGCATTGATCTATGATACCTTTATTTTTATTTATCATAATTGCGCTGAACAATAAAAAGAGGTGATCAATGAATTTTATCAGAAATTATTCAAAAAATATTTGATTTCATATCAACTCTAGCGATCTTACAGTCTCGATATAGCCTCTCACAAATTTAACCATTTCCAAGGTTCGATTTTCGTATAGGGCGCTCCGATCGGCATCACAGGAACAACTCAACCACATGCTTACTGAATATTCAACCAAATGCTGCTTTCCAACACGGCTTCAACACCCTTTACATCCTTTACACCCTTAACTGATACGACTCACACAGAGTTTCGGCAAGAGTATTGCTGATACCAGATATGACAGCGAAATTCCCTTGAAGAAAGTTCTTTTAAAAAATTTAGATGCTGTTACACAAATGAATTTTCCACTAGAATTCAAAATTAATCTTTAAATCTTTCAAAGTAACTCAATAAGCACTGAATACTTGTCAATGGTATTGTATCGATCATTGTGTCAAAGACACTACATCGAGACATTATTAATTCCTTTTCGGTTAGAATTATAATAATCGTTTTTGAATTTTTTCCTAACTTATTTTTCATATGGATTTTCCATAATATATTTTCCAATTAATTTATTTAAATTTAAAAGTCAATTGAGAAAGTAAGAAAGAGTAAATCAAATAAATATGCAATATGCAAATAGTCAAACAAATATGCATTGTGTGCCATTTCCATATTCTGAACTGTTGATGATTAAATTTGTATGTACTTGTTTGAATCTTTAGCCGATTTACCTTGATAACTCTGCCTGCCTCTTCCAAAAAAACCTCAAGTGAATCTTGAATAAAAATCGTCGCTCTGCTATGAAAATGGAAAATTATGCACATTCAATCATATATAAGAACATCCAGTGCTTCATTGAATTTGCATGCAAGAAGAGTTTAGCTACTTACATTTTCTTACAATTTTTTCGATTCAGTAAATGCATCGCTGTCATTAGAACATGTATGCGCATAACTGCAACAATCAGTATTCTGAGTTTCAAAGGAATCAGCAAGATACAAATTGTCTGCTTAGAGAGAATTATAACCTCTAAGTGTAGAAATAAGTCAATTATGTATAAATAAAAAAAAAATAAAGTAAAGATTATAGAATATGTAGGCTAGAATAGATTTCTGGTTACAGCCATAAGGCAAACTCGTATGTAAAGTATTTGGGTTAAAATAATTATCAAATTATTAATAAACAAAAAATAATATCAACAAAACAAATCATCTTCAATTGAATATTGGGGCTTATATTGGTAGCTATGAGAAACTGTTTTGGTTCATCTTCTACAGAAAAGTGAGCGCAAGGAGGAATATTTTATCTATGAGTCAAACAGAAACAATAGCATGGGTCAAGCATTTACATATGAAGCGATGGTTTGAGCGACAAAAAGATTCCTGCGGAGTAGTATGTTTGAGTGCCTTCTGATATCTGCAATTGTTCATGATTGATTTCTCATGTTTCCCGCTGTTGTTTAGAGATGGGTAACAAAATATAAACAACTGATTTGTACAGTTGTTTATATTTGATTTTCGAATATTTCTATTCTCACGAACTCACTGTCAAATACAAGAATGATTTCTTATGGAGTAAATGAGTTTACTGAAGAAGTAATGAAGGCTTACTTTCATTACTTTTTGTTTTTTCACATAAACTTCGTAATCATTAATAGATTTCTGGAGATTTTTCATGTTGGAGGCATAGTGTACTTCCTACCGTATTGCAGCGTAACAAGTTTTAACAACCATCCTTTGAGAATTGCTGCTTTGAGCTAATTTAAGTATCTCAAAGTACTGATGGGACCTTGTTAATAAACCTTCCTTGTTTCTATTGCATTCATTGCATTGAATAAATATATACCAATTGGTTTAATTGTTTTGTGATTTTCTTCCTGATATGAGTGAATACGATTTACTCAAATTATTAATTTATATTTTTAATATCCAGTAGGAAAAAAATATTCAAACATACTGTTCGTACGAAGAACTTCAACCCCGCTGTAATTATATACCCAGCATAAAACGAACTTCAAAAAACCCGCTCTTACGTTTGACATTCACCAGACGAACACAAGCCTGGGTGTTCTTTATTAGTTTGTTTGAGATTTCGGTGTAGAATGTTCTGTCATGAGTGAGTCTAGTTGAAGTTTTAATTGTGAAAATCTTAGTGAAAATTACAATTTCCAACCGCATTTTATGCAAATAGCCGTGCAGAAGTGATTGAAAATGTGACTAGTGTGTAATACGAAAGAATGTGTAGTGAAAATCAACCGCCCAACAAGAACGCATTTGACTTCATTCTGAACAATGGACTTCTCGTAGCTGCCAGCGGAGCTATATAGCGAAAAAAGAAAAAAGTCTAAGAAGAAAACCGCGCGCCTTATCATTACATCTACTGTCACTGGGTAATTGTTATCAATAGCAGCATATAACATCAGGTGAGTGGATTTGGCCTACTTCGTTTCTGTCATTTGAACCGTTTCTGGCCTTGAAATTTGTCCTGTATATTTTTCGGCGAAGCAGGTTCAATGACTTAAAGATGTGTGATGTGTGTACCTTACACGTTAAGATTACGCTCTAGGCGGTTGCAGGTGTTGGTTGGGCGGACAAGTGATGGAGCATCTTCGTTGAACCATTCTTGAATAGCTTAGAATTTGAGTGAAGATTTAACGTGGCTGCTGAGCATAGCTGAGACTTCTATGTTTACAGAGCAATATACCCAGCGTTGGTCCCTCGCGTTATCTCATATTCCGAGTATGACTAACGTTGTGCAATGGATTCCTTCACTTTCATACAGACTGTATTTGATAAGGCTGCTTTGGCGGTTTTCGTCTAAATCGCAAGTGCTAGCAGCGTACCTAAGCATTTCGTTTGTACAATTTGTTGATAGCAGAATTGTTTGTTGCCGGTGATGGAATTGGTCGTTTGCGGTTAAACGATGTAAAGTGCCAGAAGCATTCGGAACCCGTTGGTGAATTTGTTTACTTTGTCAATTTATCAGGGAAGTGTGAATTTTCCGAACATAACTTGTAGACATTTCGGAAGCAATTTCTAGTCGTAAAATGGAAAACTATTGTTGCGAATTATTCTTGCCCCAGTGAGTGACATATCTATGAAAATTTGGTGCAATTTTGATTAAAATTATTTGAATGCCAACAGGGCAGTATCTTTTTGTTAAAAATTGAAGTTTTCCTAAATAACTTATTTCGTCAATTACACGCCGTTTCTCTATACGGCAATTAAGGTAAATGATTTGCTATTATTATTCTCATCTCATCAAATTTTCGGGCATTGCTGGTTACATATAAGGTTGCAGTTATACATGAAATTACAATTATGCGGGGCTAGGACAAAGTTGGCTGTGTTTTGACTCTGATTAAACTTTTTCGCCTATGTAAATGCATAATTTATAATGGATTTCCATAACGAAGGTTTCTTATTAACTTTTTGAACTAAACAATTTTGTTATTCCCTTGTTATATTTATCTTGAAACAAGGTCCTGTTTAGATGTTTGTTCGTATACACTCTTGGAAGAACCATTTGTTGCATGTTGCTACATAACCGCGAGTGAATTCAATCAAAAATAAAAATATCTTTTCGCCTGAACGCTTAATTTTACTATTTATAGTTTATTATTTTATGATTTTTTGATTTCTCGTTTATTATTAGCGTATAATTTTGCTTTGGCTAGTATTTTTTTTTTTGAAATAATATCCATGTTTGTGAGATTTAAACTTTTATCCTTATCTAATGGGTTTCTAGTGATCTTACAAGAACCGTGATTTGTTCAAGAGGATTTCAGAGAAATAATTGAAGAGTTCATGAAGGAAACGAAAAAACATTTCTTGGCTTCTTGTCATTACCACCTACAAGATGTTTTATAACGTACATAATTTTATTTAGCTTACCTTAGTCTGAAATCTGGCTAAGGTGCATCAAAAGGTCTGTCAAAATAATTAGAAACTATTAAAGGGGCCACTGTTAGCGTGTATTTCTATTGCATAGTCATTATATCTTTCATCAGCCCATTCTAAGAAAAAAACGAAGCTACTGCTTTTTGCTCATTTGACTTCAAGAAAGCGTTCGATGACGTGTGGATAACGGATCTCTTGTAGAACTCCTTAAAGCACACTACCCCACTCCAATGTCGCGGATTACAGCGAATTTATTAGACTAAATGATCTGCCTAATTTGAATTTCAAACTATTAACTAAACTATAAACACTCTAAAACTATCATCATTCATCCGCCATTCATATCCGCCAAGGACAAGTATCCGGTCAACAACCCTTTAATTTCTTTTTCCAAGACTTCTCGACACAGTCGCAGTCGACTAATAATCCTCTTTTTCTGCCCAAAGTAATATCAAAATTCTGCCCAAAGTATTATCACCAAATCTATTCTCAACAAACTCCCATTCGTGGATGACAACCTTATTCTTGCTACTCACACATCTCTTCTAAAGGCCCGGCAGGCCATCGTACTACACGTATACCTAAGTTCATCTCAAAAGGAGTTCGCTGCCCTTCCGATGTGACCTATCGCCAGCACAAATGCAACGCCTCCGTTCAAAGGAACGTTCGATTCCCCGCCACTGTGTCAACATGTTTAGACACGAAGACTCATACCATTTCATCAACAACCAATTCCAATCCAACCATGCGGCTACTCGTCGCATTGAGCTTTCCTCATAACACACCTTTTCAATACATTAACAAAATGCATCGACCACGCAAATCCAATTTTTGCTGCCCTCAATATCTCGAATTGGATAACTCATCGAAAACTATAATAAGTGAACTGATTTCTTGGAATATCACAATGAACATCGCTTTCCTATACCTCTCGCCCATTAAATTGCTTATTCTCAACTCTTCTAGCTTAACCAACCCTCATATAATTTTGAACCACAAGTCTCCTTTTTATAAACAGACACAAGTTGACCGTGGCTAAGCCAATTGCGTCAACAACAGGCGAATTTCAATATTGATCACCAAGATCAGTCGCGTCATCGAAAAAAGGGTAAAGGGATCCCGAAGACTTTTCATGTGTCACATCAGCGAAGCCTCCGAATTCCCATCTCTATCCGCTTACCACCTCCACATAAAACACCTTTAGATTGCAAACAAATAACAACGAATTAAGTTAGAATAGATCAGGTCTAATGTTTACCCGACCGAAGTAAAAAGCTTTATGAGCTAATCTAGGCGTCTGAAGCGTACACAGATGCAAACGCAATGGTCTCAAATTTGTTCACCTTTTGATTTTTTTTGGATAATATGACTGAAATTATTATAAATTATGTTTGCTAATGAACTATACGTTATTATGAGGTTTGGTGCTTTGAAGCTTTGATGACATTTCTAATGTGACAGAAAGTTAGTTTTATGTTTGACATTGATGAAATCGTTCGCTTTCCGTTTGAAAAAAAGGGAAATACTTAAAACACTCTAAAGTGGTAAGCCTTCTACTCAAACTGTAAGAAATTTACGAAAAACATGTTTCAAAGGATGAACCAGCCACGCAGTTTGTGGATCAATTTGTGAAGCGAGTTCATAAAACTGGCTCTTTGTTTCCAGTGCGTGTTCGTAGTTGTCCAGCGCGCTCAACAGAAAACATCGCTGCCGGTGCTCAGAGTGTAGATAACCACCAACATGAATTCGTCATCGTTCTCAAGAATTGAACATTACACGTACTTCTTTTCGACGAATATTGCATAAGGATCTCAGTATGAACGAGTACAAAGTTCAATTAGTACAAGAGCTGAAGCCACAAGACAATTCGATACATTTTCGGTTTGCTCAATCGGGCGAAGATCGCCCGATCGAAGATGAGCCTTTTTTTATCGAAAAATCGTCTTTTCGGATAAAGCTCATTTCCAACTCAGAGGATACGTCAATAAACAAAATTTTCATATCTGGGGCTCTCGAAATTCACATGTTATCGCAAAGAAACCACCTGTTTGGTGCGAAAATTTGTCTGGTGGTATTATTGGGCAATTTTTCTTCGAAAATGAGCAAGAACACACCGTTACAGTGAACGGATCGCTACCGGGCCTTGCCAAGCAGTTTTTTGTTTCCTATCTTCATGAGAATTGCAACATGCTACATTGCAACATTTCGTTTCAACAGGACGGCACAAGGTGTCAAACATCCAATTTAACCGCGCGGTGTTTCCGAAAATCGCATAATCAGCCGAAATGCTGATGGTAACTGGCCACCTCGAAGCTGCGATTTGACTCCATTGGACTTTTTCCATTTGCAGGGAGCCGTTAAGTGCCAGTGTTACGCTAACCATCCAGATTGACGATTGACGGCTTGAAACATGAAATTGAAGTTTCCATTGACGAAATAGAAATCCATTCGAAACTATACTGAAAAATTGTACTGATCGAATGTGGTATTTTTAGGCTAGCCGTAGCATTCATTTGTTTAGAATTCTTTGACGAAAAAGAGAATGAAAAGATGCCAAAGAGAATGTGAATAACTTTGACAAGGCCATGTTGAAAGAATGGAGGAAACACGATTGTTTAAAAAACATTGAGTGTTGGATAAACGTTCAGCAAGAAGACCAAGGATTCGATGGGAAGACATGATAAACACCGACAGCCAATTTTTGTTGGCAGTGATAAACTGGAAATCGAGATCAGAGAATCGTCATAATTGGGAGAGGTTAATGCTGGTGGCCAAGGCACTGCTTGGGTTCTCGCGTCATGGACGACGATGACGATACACATATGTCATCTGCAGTATCTGTTGTACCACCAGATGATTTTATATAATGACGAAACCTTAAGTCAACTTGAGTAGACAGCAAGTGAATTCCTCTAATTAGATCGAAAATAAGCGTTAAAAAATAAAATTCCGATATGTATTTGGTATGCAT
Source organism: Stratiomys singularior (assembly GCA_954870665.1). Classification (NCBI taxonomy): domain Eukaryota; kingdom Metazoa; phylum Arthropoda; class Insecta; order Diptera; family Stratiomyidae; genus Stratiomys; species Stratiomys singularior. Next base: position 26,100,106 of record OX940881.1, on the reverse strand, counting down.
CGCCCTACATAATTCATATGTAGATCCTCTTCCCTTACTGAAGCTTTCTTTAAATTATTATTTACAATAAGCACCGTTGTTTTAAGCGCACGAAAGCAGTTTAAAACAATAGTAAGATAATGAACTGTGAAAAACGTAATACAAAAGATTTGGTATTAATTTCCCATTAAGACTAGCTGCTTTACAGACAATTCAATTAATTTATTGTTTTTATTATTTCTAATTTTACTCTAAAGGAAGGAAATTCATTTGAAATCCCCGAAGAGATATTACATTCGCACTGCTTATTGTTGACGGGCTCTAATTGGTAATAAAACTAAGATTCTTATCATGTTATCGCTTGTTAGACACTTTAATTGGTCTTCATGATTTTCCAACAACCAATAAATATTTTTCTTGAATAGACAAATACATACAATCAACCTTTTCTTTAGATCACCTTAGACCGGCCTGTGATACATGCCTTACAAATGCATCTACACATGAAGTTTTATGCACATGCAATAGCTCAGGTGATCAAGCCTTAATCTGCCTACTTATGTTTGAATTGCTGAAGGTTTTTCGTGCACTAAGGGACGGTGAATAAGTCAATAAGAGATTACTCATCAACTCAACTTCTTTTTGTGGTTGGTTGGTTTTTAGTATTGGTGTTCACGCATATATCTCCTTTAATGACGCATAATGCAGTTTTTCTCATGGGATTGAAATACGAAAAAAATCATTGGAATAATCGTCGATAATTCTAAGCTACAATCATTTCCCTTATTTGAATAGGTACTTATGTTTTTGACGAGTCGTCGAAATTTTTGAGAATACTTTAACGTGTGCTTACTAGCATCATATAATTTGATATTACTTTAAGAATTCTTAAACGCATCAGAAGCTAACAAGCTTCAGATAATTTAATGCTAGTGCTTATAATGAGATCGTATTAGAGTGAAACGATACCAGAAACCAATTTTTATCTAAAAAAGTACGATAAAAAATTATTCGTATCAGGTTTTCTACAAGCTTAACACGAAAATCACCCAATTATTTGAGGTGCAGTATTAATTACTCATTTCCATTGCTGCTTGCAAAATTCTCGCTTTCCTGACGGTTATCACTTGCATTTATAAAGAAAAAGAACATTTAAAGAGATTCACCTTAGTAAACGTATATTAATTAGGTGAAACCCATCATAAAACCCCAAATTTTTGAAGCTATTCGGATGATACCGCTCTGAAATATTTTAAAAATATAAATTTAGTGTGTATATAAAAACTAGAAATGTAGTAGTCACATAAATGTAGTAGGCTTGTGATTAATAATTTGGAAAATCGTGAGCAATTTTTCGGATATTGTGACCTACTAAATCATTTCCGTTTGATTCAGTCTTATGTATGGGATTTTTAATGAAAACAAGCGGCAAAGTTATATTTATTCCTTTACATAGTTGCATTCGAGGGCAATACACTTGATACAACGATTTTCCTATATTGTATGCCCTTTCTGTAAAATACAAAACAACCAAACCTTCGAAATACGCCTCGGTTTCCATGATGACTTCCTAATTCGATCTGAATCTCTTTCCCTCTTTGGGAACAGATCTTTGGGAACAAGACAAAAGTCGTTAGGGGCCAAGATTCCAACCAATTTGAGCTGTAATTGGTCCAATTTGGCCATGGCTTTCAAGGAATTTTGTGAACGTGCGTTATCGTGATCGTACAGACCTTTTTCTTCGCCATGTGGGACCGCTTTTTCTTTATTTCGTCGTTTAGTTTATACAATAATGCTGCATAGTACTCTCCCGTGACTGTTCTCTCCTTTTGCAGATAATCGATGAAGATCATGCCATGGGCATCCCAAAAAACGGGAGCCATAACCTTCCCGGCTGAGCGTTGGCTTTTTGGCCGCTTTGGTCCGCTTTATTGGCTTTTCAGCCACTCTGCAGACTTTTTTTTATTTTACTTTTTATTGAACTCAAGCGTATAGTTATGGACCAATGTTTTAAACATCGTCAAAAAACTTGAAAAATTTTGCTCTACGAGGGAGGTTCAATAAGGTCTCAATCTCACTTCCCGATGTTGCCACTTTCGCAAGAGAAATACACTATAGTGTAGTACCTTCCTGTAGACAGCTACTGACGAAATTTCAGCCGGATCTGAATTGTAGTTCTGTTATGAGAGCGTGTGTAAGCAAACGTGTCCGTTGATGGAAAAGGAAAATTCGATTCTTATTTTTGGAAGGGAAATCGCGCAGTGAAATTAAAGAGCGCTAGGATGCAGTGTATGGGGCGCTTCTCCTTCGATGGCGACCGTCAAAAATTTTTTCAACGAATTTCAGCACGTTGGTTTTTGATGAGTCAAGCCCAGGTGCCTCGAGATCAGCAACCACGGAGGATAACGTGATGAAAATCCACGACCTCGTTTTGGGAGACCGCCGATTGAGAAAGTTGGTATCCGACCAACCAATCCGATTGGTATTGGTAAAAGATAAGACCGCGTGGATATGCGCCACGCGAAATTTTGGGTATGAAAAAGCTGTCGGCAAGATTGGTCACGCATTTGCTTACTCCGGATAACAAGCGCAACCGCGTGACCACTCCAGGGTTTGGCCCTGTTTAAGCGCAATCCGAAGGAGTTTTTGCGTAGTAAACGTATTCTCCAGATTTTGCCCCGTGCGACTTCTTTTTGTTTCCCAACTTGAAAAAGTTAGTCCCCGGGCAGAAATTTCATTCGAATGAGGGAGTTATCGCGGCCACGGAGGTCTACTTTGCAGACCTCAAGAAAACTTTTTTTTAGATGGGTTAAAAAAGTTGGAGCATCGCTGGATCAAGTCTGAGATTACGTAGAATACGTCTATTTCCGTGACGTCGTAACAGCTTCACTGTTATTTGATTTTTCTGTTTCCTTAGAATCTTTTCTTAATTGTCTTGACTCTTCTCACTTCCCTTCCAATCTTCCATCTCTTTAGAGGAGTTATACACTTTCATAACTAATGAAGAGTCCAACATACAAGGAATGTTCATATTTACGTTATACACTTCCACTTTCAACCCATTGCCTCTACTCCTATTATATTGAGAATCATTCCAGAATTCTTTTATTTTAAAGAAAGGGAATCGTATTATAGTTAACACTTTGTAAAGAACGGGTCTTGATCACACTTCCTCTCTGTTCTTCGAAGGAAATTCTGTCGAATGGCCCAAAGTAGAACACAAAAATCAGGTGTCGCTGAACATGGTTTTGGACTCTGTTAACACCGACAGTTTCGAAAGTGAAAATTTGACAGCTTTCGATCGAATCCTCACCGACAGCAAAGTGTTAAATGGAAAACGCCAACTTTGAAATGTGGTTTTTTTTTTGCAAAGAAACTGCAAATGTAAAACATAAATTGTAAAAATTGCCTCACGCAGGTTGCTGCTTGGGATATTTAAAAGCAGTGTGATTTTCAAAACTAATGTGATAGATTTGTTGTTACTGAAGCCTGTTGGTACACGGTAAAGGACGCCTTTCAATATATGTAGAGATATTAATTAATTGACAGTATTGAAATACCATGCGAAACCTTATTTTTTAATTGGTACCAATTTCTTCATTAAGTATTTAAATGTGAAATAAATTTCAATGCTCACAGAGAATCGAACAAAAGCTCGAATGAAGCAAATTTTGAATTCGAAAGAAATAATGCAGTCTTTGTAGTTTGCATAATTACTGATTTTGGCTTTTGTGAAAAGCTGGTTATAAATCTTTATGGATAATTTCTTCTTATGTGTCTAAACTACAGCAAAAACAAACTTTTTGAATATTGGTTTTAATTTAATATGAACTCAAAATATTTATCTCGTCAAAAATTTTAAAACAAGGTCCAACTTTTACTATATTCCGAAAATGAGTAATCAAAAATTAAACAAAAAATCAAGATCAGGTCTTCGTCATCGCAAAAGCCTTTTAGGTCTTGTTCGACCTAAGATTCGTGAAGGTATTGCGAATAATAGTGACAATCCATCCATCAGCTTCAACTCAGTCCTAACTCCAATGATTGATGTTAAATTTTCCTTCAGAAGATTTGGGTTTGTTTTTGCTGGGTGTTTTTCTCACAGCCCATCATTCTTAAGCTTTTGCAATAAAAATCTATATATGTGCTACACTTTCTACAGCAATAACTTATGAACCTTGGGCTCTGTTTACAGATGCATTTCATAGATAAATCGTATCGATGAATGGGAGTGTGAATCAAATAAAGCCTTTTTTCTTAACGGCTCGACCGGCTTCTTTAGTTGTCCTCAAAACAGGCGAAAGAGAAGTTCATCCTTCGGTTGCGCAACGCATCATCACAAACTTTTCAACGAAGGAATGCGTTAAGCCAGCTATAATCGATAGCGGGCACAGTTTGGCGAGAATGCACTTTTATGGCAACGAATGAAAACTTGTTAACCGAATTTAAAAAAGGGCGGGAAAAAGTGGAAAATGTGAGGACGCCTCTGACGTTACAGCTGTTCGCGAACTTATTGAAAGTTATAGTCGCGCTACTATAGCAGGAATCAAAAATGAAACGGGAATGAGTGTTGGAAGTATATACACCATCCGAAGCCACCGTGAATTTCGAAAAATATCAGCGAGGTGGTTCCATGCCTGTTAACCCAAAAATGGGAGTTGAAATTTGTCAGAGGCTTCTTTTTCGTTTTCAAGATTAAGGGCAGGCTTTCTTGCAACAATGCGTTGCGTACGTACGACAAAATGGGGAGTCACCACTACACTCCTTTATCGATAATGGCTAGTATGGAGGGGAGAAGAAAATGACCATGAAAAGCTTGAAAAACAAAACGCTTGCAAACGAGAAGGTTATATCAACGGTTTTTGGGTCTCTCAATGATTTTTACTCATTGGTTTTCTTGACAATCGTCAAGAAAATCCATAAATAAACGCAATGAACGCTGCCTACTATTGTCGACTTCTTAACCAAGTTCGAGCCGCATATCGGTCAAAAAGACGCCGTCAGCCCATACAATGCAACACCTTCTCTATACCTCCGATCTCTCACCACGTAATTTCCATGTTTGGGCCATTCAAGGGGGAACTTTGAGGAGAGCGTTTTGAAAACAATGAACAGATTGAGCGGTTTATGCGCAATTCGTCGGATACCCGCCCGAAGTCATGCTTCGAATACAGCTTGAAAAACCTACCTGTTCGATGAGAAAAATGCATAAAGTGTATTTTCTTCTTATATTTAAAATTAATTTACTTTTGGAAAACGCTTGTTCATATTTGAAGGCCCCGCATAATTTTCTTTTCCCTCCTCAAAGAAAAAACCTCAGTCGTGTCTCCAGACATTTACGCACTAAGATCTGAATCTACCTTAAACATGGGACAAATTCAACGCGACAAGACCGGGCTGTAGAGAGGGGGCCCCAAGTGGCTCCCAGCCAAAGTGCTCCAATTTGTTCTGGTCAAGATTGCGAGATGGAAACAAGTATACCGTGAAAAGTTTCACGGTTTTAATAGGTAGGCCACGTCGTATACGGCTGTATGCTGGTTTTAACCTCGCTGGAGTAGGCCACACTAATTGTTCTGCGAAAAAATCGAGGTGTAGGAGCTACGGTGGTAGAAACCCGTAGTCAAAACCTTAGCAGGGGCGATTGTGATATGGATTTCACCGGCCCAGGTAACATTGACTCCATTTCTTGCTTGCGTTTTACGCGTGATACACTCACGTCTTGTTGCAGCTGATTTCGTGACTAACAAATGAATTACCATATTCATCAAGAAAAATCTCATCCAGATGTATTCGATGCCATTTCAGCGCACTTGTCGAAAGGCCACAAACTGACCTCATGCTGTCTTCAAGGAACCTTGCTTCTCCATGATTATAGAGCGTTTCATTCAAAATCAGACGTCTGTGACCGTCATGATAATGCTTAATGCTGCTGATGAAGTCGTTAGTGATTTTCATGTGTGATCGACGATCATTGTTCTTGTTTTTAAGTAATCTCGCTCAAGAAATTGCACATTTTTGAAGTATTCAGGCAATCTCCTCTATTTTCCTGATAATGTGACGCCTTATTGGCGAGAAACTCAATAACATTATGCTGCGCAATTAACTGGGGAACCTTCAACAATAATATTCGTTTGAAACTTTTATTTTAAAGTCACATCAATTAAATAAGCGCGCAAACCTGCAACCGTTGTAAACTACCTTTCCTATTTTAATATTTTTTCGAGATTTGCTTGGGACCACATATCTACCTACATATCTACCTAGTAAACACATATCTACCTAGTAATTAGTTGGCAGCAAAAACAAAGTTTTTAATTTGTCACACATAACGCAGAAATATGTTAGATTTTTAGTTGCTAGATGGGGGAGCTGTATCAATACCAATAAATAACGCATTGTTAATTCCTTGGACATTCAAAATGAGCTAAGCAAACCTATTCGACGGGAATTAGTCATGTCTTTGGTGAGGAATAATGTCCTCGGTAAGAAAGTCATCGTTTCATGTGCTCGAGTATTGGAGTGGATCGAAGAAAAATCTGAGTACCGTGCCTAAGTGGAAATTTTATAGCAAAAAAATGTATTTGCCTAATTTCTAAACTTTATGCAGTATTCATTTGCAGGGATATGGGATTTCATATTTTATATTTACTGTAATGGTGCATGGTCCAAAGCATAATTGTTGAACGAAAAACATTACATGGAGATAGTTTTTTTTCAACAAGTATTTTAGTCACTTGAATCATACGTGAAATAATTTATTTATGCATTTATGAAAAATACCCTTTAAAAACAAGGACAGAATATAATATTACGCATCAATGCCAACTAATGTTTTCTAGTGCATTCAAACTTTCTTTATTTACATCCCAATATTATAACTTCCTTTGTCTACTTATAGATAAATAAGAACAGATAAAGTTTTCGCCCCGCGCATATGAACCACTTGCTAGACCTTTTGTCGCTTCCTGTTAAACTTATTGCTCACTATAAAATCCAATTAATTTATTGATACGTATAATCGTGTGATAACTTAAGGCATAATATTAAAAAAATTTCAAATCTTTTTTTTTGCAAAATGCGACAGTAGAAGATAAATTTATCGTTATTTAATTTTAACCGATATGTGAAGGTCGAGTCAGAGTTAAGAAACTGTGACGTGCAGATTTGGACAATTATTGCACTCGCTCATTTCTTTGTTTACGAATATGACACATGTATTTATTTTTATTTGGATGGGAAAACTAACAAAAGGAATCATCTAATAAATTAGTTTTTAGCTTTATTCATTTGAAAGTACATTTTAAATGGATGGATACCCAAAACTCATTTAAGATGTTAAAGATTTAGAAACAAAATTTACTTGCAATAATGGTCGAACTCGAACGACTATGAAAAATTAATGTTAAAATTCGCAAGGAATCTCTAAAGTACTTTTGTAAACTGGAGTGAGTTTGTGGCACTATTCGAGGCTTTTTTTTCCCAACCATGACAAAACAGAATGTGATATGACAAAGTGATTGGAATAGATAGCAACGTACTTTGGCTCCATCTTTTAATTTTTGTGCCCTCCAATAGGCCATGGAGAAGCTTTTTTTGCGCCACAATTTCACCCCAAGTCTGGGTTGAGTCTGTGCTGTTTCAGTTTTTTTGGTTATCCTATGATCTAAGTAGGGTGGGTGGCACATTCAAAACCTTAATACGCGAATCCTTTGATGCGTTGCAAATGAAAGTTCATAACTAGGACCTTTAGTAAACCTTTTATTCGTACAGAATAGAAACAAAAACAGTTTTTTGCTGCAAAATTATTAAAATTATCTACGGTCTTCGAATCAGACTTACAAGCGAAGAATTCTGCTTTCGTAATTCAGGCAAATCAATCTGTCTCTTTGATTTTTGAATGGGATTGCCAATGATTTTTTATGTCGTAGTAATATCGCATTAAGTCTTATTGATCAGGCCAACCCCAAAATGTGCCTCTTTTGACTTTAGCGAGTATTAAAGTTGCATCGTCGGCTATGGCCTCTACTTCATTTGGGTAAAGTTGCTTTTCATAACTTACAGCCACATAATCACCAAAATTAATTGTATTATGTGGGTCTTTCGGGTTTAGGCTGTTTGAGTTTTCGTTTTCTTTTATTTAATCGTGAAGGCAAGTAGGGAATTTCACCGCTCTATGCATAAGAAATGAGTCCTTCGTTTTCACTATTGTAGTCAGATATATCAGGAAATGTCACAACTGGAGTTGGAGGAAGTGTCGATTGGTTAGAGAAGTTTACATCATCAAATGATATCTCCTTCTTCCAATAGTTCTTGGAGATGTCATTTCCTGCCTTTTGAACAAAGCTCTCGAATCAATTGTTTTAAGGTAGGCAGAGATTCAATTACCGTCCGTTCAAAACTTCTTGTCGATTCAATGTCAAATCAAATCACACATTTACGAAATCCGACTTTTAGGTTGTCTGCTGACCTTTCTGGTAGACTTTTAGTAGACTTGGAATTTCGTCCTTCGATTAAAATTTATTTTTATTGGTCGGAAATATGCAACGTCTAGAGAGTTGCGTTTGAGGCAGAGCTATTTAAGATACGTAATTTTCTTGACAACGATGCATCACTCCAAAGTTAATGTGATGGAGCTGTGATTGTAACCTATTATCATTTCTCCCCACTTGCTTTTTAAGAATTATCAGAAGCAGTAAAAAGCATTATTAGCAACAAAAGGAGCAGTTAATTGTTGAACGAGCCTTCGAAACATTAGAATTAAAAGCAACCAGACTTGGTGCGATTATAGCGAACTTTTTCAGGTCCATTTTCTACCCAACTTTACCATACTCTTTTTGCTTTGTAAAAGACATATATTGGTGCTACTTCATCTCCACCACTTCTACACATCATAATTGACGTATTCGATTTTGTTGAATTTTTTGGTGTTTCGGGATATTTGCTATTCCTCCTGAAATCAGTTTGCTTGAACCAGGGCCATCCATCAAACGCTTTTCATCAAAGTTCCATATATTCCCTGCGGGAACATCCACAATCTTTCGTTCCAGATAGTCAGAAAACGCATTTATTACTTGTTTCGCTGAATTGTTTTCCTTTGATGGTACAACACACCGAAGATGGCGCATCGTCAAAGAATCGGGGTTCGATTAAAAATTGTAAGAATATTAGTTAAGCCGCTGAAGAAAACCGATCGTTTATAGTCGTAAATCGATTTCGAAAATAAAAGAACCAAAAAATTTAGAGGAACTATTCTATTTCTTTGACCAGTTGTGGTATTTTGTGAAATGAAAAGTATTACAAATATACAAGAGACATATTCCTCGAATTGTGGAAAATACCAAACAAGTTTGTATTCAAAAGTAATTTATATGGATCGGTGGTTCCACCTAATCAAAGGATATATTTGGATTAGTCGAAGGTCATATTTGGACTTGTTTATTGCAGACGCCTAGAAACTTAAGGCGTTTCTTTATCACAGCGACCATGACGCCTTTTTCAATGATTATTAAGAATTATGCTTTTCTCATGCTAGGTCGCGCGAGACCAAGAAATTATTCTTTCCTCATCCTAGCTGGCAAAATCATAGCTTGAATTTCAAAGCGATGGTTGTGGTTTCGGGACTAGAAAAATCCCGCGTTCAATATGTTGAAATTGTACCTTAGAATCATTGTCCCAACCGCTAAAAAGCTACGAGTTAACGTTCAAAATTCAACAGGCACTGATTCCGACAGTACGGCTCAAGATAGTCAAGGTAATAAAATTGTAAAGTTTGACTAGAGAAAAATAGAGATTAAAACATTCTCCGAAAAGGAAAGATTTACTTTCGACAATCATCGATGTGAAACGTTAACGATTTTTTGAAATTAACTGCCTCGGTGTTTAGCACCATTCATCTAAACAGTGTTTCTACGCATCAAGTCAATGTGTCTGGCATCTGTGTTTTCAGGTCTCAGTTGGAAAATAATCCCGAAGCGTTTTTGGTTTTTTGCATTAGATAAGTGACAGTGATATCTACGTTGATAAAGTTGATAAGAAAAATCAATATAAATCAAATGTACCTTTCCTTCAAATACTTGTTTTTAGGATTGCAGGGAATTATGAAATGTAATTGTTAATGTTTTTTCTGGCATACATAATTTAGCGAATATACTTGCAATTAAGATGAGTTTATTTAATCAGCTCTAATTTTGACTAATTTTCTTTTCCAGCGACCTTATTAAAAATGGCTGAGGACATAATGAATCGTAATGAGACTGAACCAAATAATAATCAACTGCGGGATGTTTTGCCAATGTACTTAGATGATTTTTTAGTCGATTTTGAACTGCAGGACATTCTATTATATGTGAATTGTAAGAAAATAATATTGACTGAAGATGATATGCAAAAACTATCCAAAATGGTAATATTTGTTCAAAACTTTATTTCACATTAATAGGAAATTATTTTTATCTTCTATTAATTCAGGAAAAAGAAGCACATCGTATTATAATGCTTTTTTACCTGCTTGTAAGCAAAAATAAAGACATAGGAGCATTCGTCGAAATTTTACGAACAGATTATTTGTGGTTGTATGAAAAATTGTACAGTAGCATAAAATCTTATAGCGAAGATAGAAATATACTTAGATACTTGAACGTACGTTATGAACTGCGAAGTCGCATTCCCAAACACGTAGACATCAATGTGAGACGAATTAAACTGGTAAGTGTTACTTATTAAGTCAACTGAAAAGCGCTGAAATCAGGCCAATCTATTTGAAATAACACTCCTTCTTTGGCCAAATTGTATAACAAATTGTTTGAATTCAACTTGACAAGCTAAAGTAAACTCAGTTAGCAACACAATCAAAACTTCTTGAAATAACTAAAATATTTCAAGTCTCAAAGAAAAAATGCTTGTGCCTGGCAAAACTTTCAATTCTAAAGAATGCTGACCCATATTCAATGATACCAACGATGCAGCCGCTTTAGTTATGAAATAAAACATTGAAATAATAACAATTGATTGCATATTTACTCATGAAAAACTTTTATGAAGAAGATACCAGTAGAATATGGAGCCTACGCCGACTGATGACTAATGTTAATTTGCTTTCTCGCCTTACGCATTAATTTTTCATGTCTGTATTTCCATGTACAAAACTACCAAATCGCAGTTGATCTTTGTTCTAGTGCATGATTAATTTCCGTTTCAGCAGCAACTTACCTGGTGCAAGTTGTTAATAAATGGAATTAATTTGTATTTTATAATCTAAATATGTTAATAAAAATGCGCATTGCAACGTCTTTTGTTTGCATCTTATTCCTCACTGTAGGAAAATGCAAGCCTTCTTTCGTGCGTATCAATCTGGTGTAAGAAAAAAGATTTTCTACAAGTATGAACGGATCAAATGCATCACGCTAATCTTTACCTTGGCACATTGTTTATCATAGACATAATGCTCGCGTATTCAATGTCATGTGCCAAGTGCATTATCTTGAAATCTGCGGTGTTTTTTAATTTTAACGAAAAAGGAATTGCATCTGTTTTGTTGGCAGAAAGTTTGAAATGTTCTTTTTAAACTAAAAATGGAGTGTCTGCTACTCGATTGGCCACTATGTATTCGAAAAATTGGATAAGTTGTGAATGTATTCCGTGGGATACGTTTATTTGGTGTTTAAAAATACAAACGTTGAAGATCATGTCGATTTCCGAAGGCTTCATATCCCAAATATAGTTTATCAAGGAAATTAAAGGTGTAAATAAATGTGTATGTACACATCAATTACAGTGCATTCATATTATGCGTAAAGGAAGGCGATCAAAACCTGTATATTATACATATTGGTTGAAATTATCCCATTAAAAATATCGATATACCATATTTTGCCGAATTAAGCTTAACAAAAAAATAAAATTCGATTAAGTCAAATTACTGCCATAAATATTTAACAAAACAAATGAAAAGAGTTAAATTTGGAGCGAAGCAATGAAGTACAGAATATTTAGCATAAAAATCGTATGTGTGATAGATGACCTCTCTATCTCTTTTTCTAAAGTATGCCGTTCTATTCTCCAAAAGTAATTTCAATTAATTGTCATTTGCACAAAAGCCGAAAATGTAATAGACTACAAGCGACGTGTAAGCAGTAACTATTAATTGCCGGTAACATATACGCAGCATTATTAAGTAGTAATACAATCGAGTTCATTTGTCTGTATGCACGTACGCGTCCGTCGATGTCATATCTTGATGCGACGTCGTTCTTTTATACAGCTTACGGTCCCATTACAAACACTAGATACAGAAACTATTGATATGGAATAAAAAAGGCTACTCGCCAACGAGGACCATGATTTGCAGAAATCAAAAGTGGGATAAGAAAACAATGGAGCTAATTCAAAAGAATCCCATTTTCCTCAAAATATAGAGTTTAGAACGTCCGTTATAAAAAAAACGGGCACAAACAAAAGGCACTGCCATTGCGGAGATAGGCACCGTCCACACGTGACGAGTAGATAGAATTAGTGTTTTACTCCTATATCCACGTTCCTATTGCTCTCTCAGCAACGACAGCCTGTAGTTGGTGCAAAAAACTATTTCAAAAACACTATTTTAATACAATCTTGGCACGTAACAGTTGAATGCCTTAGTAAGCAAAAAAACCTGATGACTCGCGGAACATACTCTCCAACTTAAATCAAAACAGCAATATTGATTTAATAAAATAAAATATTATATTGTACCATAGATAAGTTCAACTTCTCTCTGCTCAATCAAAGAATCGTAGTAGGTAAAACTTCACTATGTTGTCTAAAGTAAGTAAACGGAGTCGCTTTCCTTAAATTTTCGTGCTTTTTTCTGTTTTGATACTAAATTTTTTTGCCTGCTACTTGCCAGCTTTCCTGTGTGTGCTTGATTAAGCAAAGATTTAATGTCCGTAGGCTTTCGCAGCCTGTTGGCTGGAAAACGGTTTGCCATATTTTGAGAAGTGCTTAGAGTCATTTCACTTATCGAATTTCTGGAAACTGGTTGTTTCTGAACCATTGCCGAATGCTTCCTAATAAACCTAAACAGAGGACAGAAACCGTCGCCTCTTCCCTAAACAGTGAGTCCCTCAAAAATTTGTAATTCCCTTTGCGTTAAATCCACGAGTAATGGAAATGACATGATTTTCTAACATTTTGCCAACTACATTTGTCCTAAAGTCTTTTGTGTTTCTCCGTTTAAAAACGGACTCTTCCTACCTTAAAGTTCGTTGAGGGTGACCAAAATTCCAAATCGTTTATCTTTAATATGTAAATATTTTGTCCACATACCGATATATAGATGGTACGGGAATTCTTAACTCAATCAAGCACATACTGAGGAAGCCCGAAATTAGCAGGCGGAATTCGAATTTTTGTCAAATGGAAATAGTTTGTGGAATTCAACGAAACGTGAAAAACATTCCGATAATCGGAGGTCGAAGTCCCATAACAAGAAATCGCAGTGAATGTTTCGCAAAATAAATGTCTCGGGGAAACGTTTGAAGACAAATGCAACAATGCAGGAACAAGAGCGTGCCATCAGTTATTAAAATAACCAGATGCCTGTCATTGCATAAGCGAAGGAGATGATGCTACAAATTTAAAATGATCAAAATAGATAAGATAGCAACAAAAGCTGAGACCTAATCATGAAGCAAAACATTTTTTTCAATAAAATGTTTTTATGAAAATAAAATTTCAAACATGTTGATCTAGACTTGGAAGAAATAAAATCAAATAAAACTAAACTACGGTTTCCAGTGATGATGCAATGTGAGAAGGTATAGCCTATGGAAGATTCGTTCATTCGTGACCCTTTTTTGAAAAAGTCAATACGATTTATCGTGACGTTCCTGCATAAATGAACCTTTAACACAAAATAGTTACAAAGCATTTAAATAAGGCAGGATTCAAAAATAAGCGCGGCATTTGGGTCCTACACGATTTAATCACATAAAATTTTATGTAAAAAATTCTAATTCTATCAATGTAGATTCGTATTTCTTACATTCAAAGTATCAATATGGCGTAATACAGACATTAAATTAAATGTCTGTTCACACTAAACATTTCCAAAATGTTTTGCACAGATTGGTGAATGAATCCTCGCAAATTTTAATTACAAAAACTACAAAACCTTAAGAAGGCGTTCAAAATTATGATTTACGACAATGCTAAAGCGTGGTGGTTGATCTTTTTGTTGTGAATTTTCAAATTGGTCGACATAGAGCTCCATTAGCTCTGATATGTCCTTGATCTGTACTAAATCAATAAAAAAAAGATGAAACGAAGGTACCATTATGTTAACTATTTCTTCATCTTTCTTTATACAATTACCATGCATTACAAATTTTTTTATTATCACTTTCCTTTTATTACTTCAACAGTTTGCCGAAACAAGAAACTATTTAAAAGAGCTGAAACCATGGCATTATTTAGTAATTCACGGTGAACTTGGATATGGTAAAAAGTGGCTAGCATTGGACGTATGTAGTGATTATAGTGTGATTAAATCTATGGATTATAAAATATTTTGGTTGGATGTACATAGTTGCGATAGCCAGGAAAAAGATCTGGAAAAATTGCAAAGGTACTTGTTTTATCAACTTTTTTGTAGAAATGCAGCCATACTGAATTGCAATCGGTTTCAGACTAAAAATAATGTTGGGAGGAACAAGCAAAACTAGCAAAATCGGTGACTATGAAGGAATAAGCAATAAAATTTTAGAACTCCAACAAGATCTTAAGACAATTCTAAAGCAAGACGATTATAAAGACTGTTTATTGGTGCTATCTGATGTTCAAAACATCAAAACTATAGAAGCGTTTGCACTGCCATGTAAGATTCTAGTGACAACACGAAATAAAAAGGTGTATTTCCGCGAATAAAGGTTGATTTTTGAATATAAATTCTAATTCTGCGTCATATCTCTGTCAGGTGATGGAGTACTTGCCGAAAGCATTCATGAACGTTGTGAATATCGACAGGGGGTTGTCATACTTAGAAAGCGAGGAGCTATTCGAACGCGTTTTAGATAAAGATGCGAAAACATTTCCACCTATAGTGCATGAGATTATCGAGTATAGTAAAAGCCATCCGTTTCTATTGAACATTATTGCACAAAGACTGAAAAGTGATCCTAATAAATGGAAAATGTGGGCCACTGATTTACAAAATTCTCGGTAAGTGGTTCAGTGGTAGAATTTTTATAATTTTAACAATTTTCGGTGTATTTTATTCAATATAAAATGGTAAAATTTATATTTTAGCATTTTAACATATTTAGTATTACACGTTATTGTCAAACATTTGTCTAATTTAAAAATGCAAGACGAATTGTCTAAATCATTTTTTCCAATTTCAGATTTCAAAATGACAAAATTCACACAGTCATTAAGTTTTCGTTAAATGTATTAAAGCCAAGTGAATGTGAATTATATAATATGCTGGCCATATTCTATCACTCGGTCAAAATTCCACTATCGGTAAGTAACATTCACATTGTCTATCCCTTTTTAAGAATATGCTTGCTGTTATTTTTAGTGTTTATGAAGCTTAAGAACAGATGGGTAATCATTAAGCGAAGATATCTGTTACTTTCGAATTTATAAAGAAAAGAAAGTCTGTTGAAGGTATATTGATCAAGGTATATATCTAAACAGATAATTTCTGTGTCATGTGGTTTAACTGCACTCGTTATAATTTTGGCAACGTGTATTTAATTGTTTTTTATTGTCATTGCAATCTAACAAAAGAGATCAAACTGCTTGTTTTAATAACAACAAGAACTTATTAATGTTCGTTAAAAAGCGATCGCTTCCTTCTTAACGGGTATAACGTACAAGAGGATCGAAGCAATGGTAATACGCAATATGTATTTCCGTGTACATATATAACCTGGTTGCATTACGCTTTAAAAATGAAATCAGTTATCGGTTGTATTTACAAACAAAGTTTACGTAAAGAAAACAGAGCAATAAGTTGCTTGTGGATATAACAAGTCTTCTTATTGAATGCATATTTATACATTTACCATATTCATGCTGCTTACTATTTTTCCAACGAACTGTTTGTAACACTTGACGTGAGGAATGCCTTCAATTCTGCTAGATGGGCAGACATTCTCGGTGCTCTGGAATATTTCAGAGTGCCGAAGTATTTGACGCGGATATTGATTTGTTATGAATCAATGCATGTATCACCAATTTGGGTAGTTAAGAATTATATATACCGTTTGGTACAACTTTTAACTCATGTTTGATTGTTTTAAACTGCGTAATTTGATAACACATGAAATTTTGATTAAGGTAAGTCGAAATAATTTAGGAAAAGTTTATATTATTATTTTTCCTGCGACTTGAAAGTTGTAATAGACACGTAAGGACAATGGGGAAATCGAAAAGTTAATAAATAATAAGTTATATAAATTTCATGACTCAATTTTGTTGCTGAGTTATTGCACGTTTACTGATTTTCGTCTTTTTTTTTTTGTTCTATGACGTTGTTGTCCCTTTGTTATTTCTTGATCATTAACACCTTTCGCTTTCTAAGACCTTCCAATCAGAATGGTTCATAAGAGCAGATTGAGTTCTCATTCTTAGAACGATATGAAATGAAATAGTTCAGAAGAGCAGAATCACTTTATTAAAAATTAAAATTTATTTTAATTTTTTAATATTGGAGAATCGATTTGTCACACTGCAGGTTATTATTGTTAAAAACATTTTACTACTAAAACAGTTAAAAAAAATTTTCATTAGGCCTGCTTTCGCATCTTAAACAAATAATCACTGCAAATCATATTTGCACTGCTGAACAACACAATCTAAGATATAGTGCGATACTTATCTGTTCATATTTAACTCATTCGAATGCATATTTTACACTAAGATTCAATGCTATTAATGTTACACGAAAGCATACAATGGACTTTTTTATTCCAGGTATTATCAATTTATTGGGGCATTTCTGAACATGAAACAGAACTTCTAATAAAAAAGTTCGATCGATATTCTCTTGTTACAAAAGTGGAAATTCATGGTGATAATTCAGTTGCAATTATGATTCATATTCTTTATTATAACTATCTTCAAAATTGTGTGAACGGCAACAAAACCGACCTACATAAGCGATTAATTCTTAGCTATTGGTAAATACTTTTCGCATATATACTGGTAATAAACTTCAACTGCATATGTCTTTCACCTCTTAATAGCATTGACGATGTGTTAAAAAATCGAACAGATATTAATATTTCGATAGCTGATGATCATTACTTCTATTATTATGTTGGATATCATTTAAAAGAGGCACAACTGACACATTTGTTTCCGAAATTATATTTGGATCTTGGATTTCTTGGACAAAAGTTACGTAACACTGGACTACCGAACACTATTGGTGATTTGAAATATTTCCGTAACGAAATAACAGGTAAATTTAGTAATCAAAGCCATTTTGGTTTATTGTCTTTACGTTTTGATTTCAATGACCAGGTGGTGATCCATATAAGGAAGACTTTATCGACGCTCTACTTGAGTTTCTTCCTAATATAGAAGAAATGATCTTCAAATCAGATGATACATTTCTAATGCAGTATACACTAATGACAAATGATCTGTTGCATTCGGAGGCAATGAAACAAGCATCTGCTTTTCCACATCATGTTTGGTTCAATGATAGGTAAGTAAAATGAATCTTTATTATCATAATGAAATCGTTGATTTCTTTTCAATGTACGCAATGAATGCTTCGTCTTTTTGTTTTTATATATGTTGTTTTTATATGTTTGTCATAACATCAACTAAGCGTCCACTGTATAACAAATAGCATAGCATGAGACGACAATTTGTGTTATTGGAAGGATTTTGCACAAGAATCGAACGTGAGCGCACAAATAAAATATTTGCCAACATTATTCATTACATAACGCTTCATAAAGTGTTTTGCAAATATTTCATGAAAGACGAATTTTGTATATTTTTGAATGTGCACGAATAACGATAACTTACGCGCCCATAATTTTATTTCATGCGAACGTATTATAGAACGTATTGAATTTCTTTTATTTCTGGACTCAATTGTCAGCATGATTTTAGTTCCCCAAAAGCTAATAAGATTTTATTTTGTGTATAAACTGTTGCATACTGTTGATTATATCTCGAACCGATGATATAAATTTATATATGTATATAAACAGACAAAGTTGGTTTAAAAGCAAAAAAAAGCAGAACAAAAATGTTTTATTAAAAATAACTTTATGCTATTCAAGAAGTGGGTAGGCAGGAATCTACTATCTAGAAATCTAAACTAACCGCTTCTATGACATACATTTGTCTATTTGCCAATTCGTGTTAGCTTCAACGCGATGGACTGAATAAATGTCTGGTAAATCGCCAAGATATGGTTCACAACATATTATGCGTGAGCATAAAAATTGTCAATTTTTATGTTTACGTCAAACGCAAGTTTTACAGCATTATCAGAATTGATTGAATGATTTTCATGTTAAAGAGTTTACCAAGTAGCGAACTGAATGCTGAAGGAAGGCTGGGCGGTTGTGGTAGGGAATAGTCACCAACTGCAATTTTTACTGTTTAACTGCATGTTTTGCCTTAATATTGTGAAGTTACCGACAGTGGAACATCGGCAATGATCGATTGATTAGATTTCATAAAGCTGTAGTGCATTACACTAGCGCCAGACAATGAACCAGTTTCGAAAAGCTTCTAGTGGTCAATTGTCGCTTGGAGCTCTATTCTTGTGGTTTTTCTTAGTCGAGCCACTGCTTTTAGAATACATTATTCACTTTTCGCGACATTTTGAATTGAATTTAAAAATCGAGTAATGTTATCGCATGAAACGTGCGAAAGGATTGTCTCTGGTTGACGTTGTTCTTTAGCGTCAGTGTAATTATGCAGTACTTGCGTTTCGAGCGTCCGGACCTTAAAAAGAAAAAGTCACCATTATCGATCTTAGTTTCTGGTCGAATGCGCAGCTCATTGACCACGATGATACCACAAGATTGAAATGTAGTGAATTCACCGGGCATATTGTTTTCAATAACTACTGCAGTGGAAATCATATCGTTGATATTACGAGCTGTATGCCCGCTGTAATCTTACAGTAGAACTCGTACATTAAAAAACGAACTCTGATCATTTCATATTTGCACTTTTGGCCTTGCTACAAATCAAATTACTGAACATTGTTTTCAATACTTTTTTGATGTCAATTAATGCTTGTAATAATCTTTAATGCTGAACGACAACTATCGGCTTCAATCGTTAGACATCACCAACATTTACACATCCATACCCGTAGATGAAACACTGACTCTCGCAAGAGAAAACATACAACTTAAAAAACAGCCGACGGTTCACTGAAGACCTGATGAACCTCATCAGGATCACACTCCAGCAGAACTGCTTTGAGTTCGATAACGATATCTACATTGAAGAAGTCGGACAGAGCATGGGACACCCAATATTGTCCGAAGTATTCCTGCAAAGCATAGAGGAAGCACATATACCAAGAATAGTGGAAAAATAAAAGTCATATACTACAAACAATACGTGGACGACTGTTTTATGATCATCGACTCTAACTCGGAAGACAAACTCCCCACGTATATGAACAATATCCATCTCAATATAAATTTCACCATGGAGAAAGTGTAAAACGGAGAACTCAGCTACATGGACCTAACGATCATACGAAAAGAAACCCAATTAGAACAGAAAATTTACAGGAAACCAACTGCAACATCTCGACCAGCCAAAGTAGTAGCGTACAGATCGATAGTACAGCGATTACACTCCATCCCTATGAATTCCAGCAACTACACTAACGAATGAAACAACATATATAGGATAGCCAACAATTTTTGTCGACCCAATCCTCATCAAGACACGAAAACGTGACGAACCCGACAACGACTCAATCCCATGACCCCGAAATAACCCAAACTTAATAACCCTCATTAACGTCTAATTAACCCGATCCATCCCTCCGGTAAAAATTGCATTTATAAAAAGATGCACAACGCTACAAGGACATTAGAACAAGCTGAAGATGGCTGCATACAGCCGAAACGCGTCCCGGCGGACCCAAGCAACACCAAACCAAATCAGAAATGTAACACAAGAATCGCCGACATCGGTTTTTTCATACAAAACTTCATACGTTCGGGATGAGTTTATTGAAGTGAAGTTACTTAGAGAATAACGAATGCGAATACGCTTTTCGCCCAAACCAGGAATGGTCCAAAAGAAAAAAAGATAACTTTCCAGACTTCATAAATAAAAACCTTTTATTTCTGAAAATGTCATATTGTAATGTTAGAAAAAACATTTTATGAATCAATTTTTGAAGTTTTTTGGTGGATCAATTTATCCATTTTCACTTGGAACTTATAAGTGATTTATACCCCTGCTGGCTAACTAAGCGAAGACTCTTGGGTGCGGAAGTTCTGATCAATTTGTCGAATACCTCGAAAGTGAATTTACAAAGAAAGGTGGAAAGAGCTCAAGCTGGTTTCGAACACGCGTCCCTGCCGCTTCTCGTCAGGTGCCAACTCACTGCCAACTCACAGGCCGGGCACCTGACGAGAAGCGGCAGGGACGCGTGTTCGAAACCAGCTTGCGCTCTTTCCACCTTTCTTTGTAAATTTTATGAATATTTTTATAGAAATAAATTTTTTAAATAGATGTATTATTTTTTCAACAGAAACGACACACTTTTAACTCTTTTTTTTTGAATATCCATTCCAAGATGGTATGTTTTCAATTTTAACAAATTTAATTTTGAAGTTGCTTCCTTCTTCAGTGTCAATTATTTTCTGATGTGACAAGGCCTTTTTAGGGATAGTTAGGGAAGTTAACACAAAGTCCTTATTACATAATTACTGCTGAAGGTCTAATTACAAATGGATTTTATAGCGTGCGTACCTAACATAGCATTTTGGAATAGAAATTCAAAAAATAAAAAAATGGGCACACTTTTATTTAAAACTCCCTAAAGTCTGAACTTTTGCAACAAGAACGTCATAACTTGGAAAAATAGGGATTTATAGACTGGGATATGACTTTTAATACGAAGTTGTTCCATTTAATCAATTTTTTGCTCGATTAGCATTATAATGCGTTAATTGAATTGGAAAAACCACTATTGAACTATGCTATAAGTTTTTTCGACAATACAATAATTTTTTTTCTCATAGATAATGTGAACTGCATTAGACTTTAGACTATCTACAGTCAAAAACTGAGCACCATTAGTAAACAATAAGTTGGTTAACATTAATCTAGAAAACGAATAACCAAAGAAAACGTTATGATAATATTTTATTGTTTTACTTTCGAAAGGGCGAAAATGCGGTGCAAGCTCGAAAGAAATTCCGTGAAGATTATCGTAAGGACTACCTTATTGAACGCCAGTGTCCGCGTTATTTTACTCGCTTTCGTTTTGGAAATTTTAAATGCAAGATGCATCACATAGTGGTCTTCCAACTACTACTGATGATGACTAAATAAAGGCCTCAATGTCACCTCACCAAAGGTGTTGAATCGTAACCAACCCGACCAATTACCATAAATAATCATAACGGGTAATGAAAAATCGATTATTTACAATTAGGTATTTCGAAAACGATCATAGACCAAGCAAGATGAGCCCACACAATTGACATCCAAAGCCAATATTCACCAAAGGAATGTTATGCTTTCTGTGTACTAGGATTGAAAGGAAGTCTACTTCGAGCTGCTTCCAAGAAACCAAACTATTGGTTCGAATGCCTATTGTGGTGAACTATAGCTATAACAACATCCATCCTATAGCCCTGACAAATTATCATTTGTGTCGCTCCCTTCAATACCATTTGAATGGTAAAACTTTCCATTCCGATCAGGATTTTAAAAATGAGTGGGATCAGTTCTTCGCTTCTAAAAACCAAGGCTTCTTCGAACGTGGAATTTTGCAAAAGATCATTAAACAAAATGGTCAATATATCATTGAGTAATGTTTGTTGTTAATATAAAAAAATTTACTTTTAAAAGCATGAAAAAAAACGACATTAATTATTAAACAACCCAATACTATCTGGTAGCTCTTCGAAAATTTTGAATGCATATCCTAGGAAATCATTTGATTAACGTATAAAGTTCTTCTAGAAAACGAGCGATTTGTATTTGCCAATGACTTTAGAGATTTGATTTGAAGCAGTCTTTTGACTATTGGAAGTGAGTAAATAGATCTTAGAATCGCAAATGACTATCACTATTTTTTACTTCGAACAAAGATCGAATATAATTTGGCCTTAAAAACAAAACATAACTCAAAATGGTACAAAAAGACCTTTTGCTGGATCAAAATATTTTATCCACTTTAGATATGAACAGCATAGCATACTGGTAACAAAAAATAAATAAAAATACCAATAGTGAATTACATGCCCAAAAATTACGAAATGACGTTGTGCCAACTGAGATTGTGTATAGTGTAACGTCCATCTATGTGTTGTCCTTTGCTTCAAAATCGTTCATAGGAAATAATAAGATTTGCGTTCAGTGAAAATTTCAAAATAAAATGTCTCGCAAAATGTGCAAAATTTTACTTTTGTGTTCATGATATAGATGATATATAAAGTATAATTTATATCTATATTTATATATATATTTATATATAAAAAATTTAATTTCTAAATTATTTATATTATAGTTCTAAATTATTTAATTTCTTTTTGAAAGTTAAATTATGAATATGAGATTAAGTGCTTAATGTGACTGCAAGGAAATAAAAAAATTATTGAATACTTCTAGAACTTTGTTTGACAGCAGCTTTTATTTGTTTTAATAAGTAATTTTGTCTTCATTCATAGTCATAGTGAACAAGGGGACCCAACATAATTTAAACCTCATTCAGATTATTTTTCATGCAGGCCATTATTAATCGATGCCTTAGTGGATATGCTATAGTCGAGTAAACTGAATGATAGGTTATCTAATGCCTTCTATCCATGTCTTAGATTTAATTCTTACTAGCTTATATGATCATCTTTCAAAGAAAAAAAAGCTAAATTCATCGTTCAATCTCCATAGCGATCATTTTCATCGTCGTCGCCAAATAGTGCCACTGCGTGAAGAGCCCAAACTGTTAAAACTTTTAGAACCAAATACTTGTTTGGTCGCATTAGAAAATCATGCGATTCTTGTTGCCGATCTATCATTGAACTACAGCCATAAACCAACATTATTCGTTGACCATCGAAGTGCCATTCAACAAATTGTTGTATTTACCGAAAATTTCTTTTTATCATTTGACTCTGATCGCAACATTTATGTTTGGTCAATCCAAAAAGAACGACGCGAAAGTCTAACCCGTCGAGAAAGTCTTCGTTTCGTTGTTAATCAAATTGATTATTCTACTTGTATGAAAGTGCGTCAAAGAAACAGCGTGCAAATGATAAACGGATATATTCAAGCATTTTTTATTAACAAGGAGAGCGACGGCAGCATATTACTGCACACGGCATTATCAGATGGCGCTATTCAAATTCAACGATGGAATAGTGGCAGACATAAATTTGAATCAGAACCGTATCAGCCATTACAGACGAACATAAAAAATATGAAATTCTTAATAATACTCAACCATTTGTACGCTATACTGACGAAAGACGGTAGATTTATGATGTTTAACGTTCGTGATGGGTCGCAATGTTCTTATGTACCGGACTACACATGGAGTTTACGAAACCCGATTAATTTGCATTATTACTACGTGCATTATTTTGAAGCTGCAATTATTTTCGTATATTCATCGAAAGTATTTCAAGTGAAAATCCCTATCGATAGAAATGCTAACGTTATTCGGGGAACAACAAAAGTGCTGTATAAAATCAACGACGAGGAGCAAATAACGTGTAGTGCCATGACGGATGATAGCAAGTATTTAATAATTGGCACCAAACAAGGAATATTGGTACTTGATCTGTCGGATGGATCAGAAGTACTTCGGAACAGTATTAGCGACTGTATCACCTGTGTCGACACATATTCACTGGACGATGAAATCTACAAATATATTATTATTTCGGCGTCGAAACATGAGAAACAGTTAAATATTTTTGGATTAAAAGTAAATGACAATGACACACTCACATGGGCTAATAGTATCGGGACTTTTGTAAATGAGTGCAATTTGAATTTAAGATTTGAACCAACAGCTTGGCTTGTTGGCAAGCAACTTTTTGATGCGATCCTAAACGATAATCGAGCAGTTGTTGCTGTCGATTCAAAGAATAGAGTAAGTGATTGACCCAGTTTTTTAAATAATTTCCCTTAATTACATCAAATTTACATTTTCAGATTCACTACATGCTCAACACCAAATGGACAACCGAATGCTCAAATGAATCAGAGAACAAAATAACAGCTATTAAAGCGTATGAGTCTGACTACTATTATGGTTGTCAGAATGGAATAGTCTATAATTCGGATGAGAAAATAATCGATGTAGGGTTCCAAGAACCTATCAGACTTATCGAAGTCTTTTCACCTGATTTTCTAGTTATTTCCACGGATACTCAATACGTGATAAAATACGGTAACGACCTGCTTAACATAAATCGACCAATTTTCAAATGCTACCCGTTGGATGCTGATTATCTGCTTTTCGTTGAAGATAAATGCTCGGTGAGAGTAAGTATGCCGTTTTCGAAGATTTAATACTAAATTTACCACGCCAGTAAAAAGACACGTTTTACCTTTTCTTTTTAACTTCCATGAGAAATTCGATATCGAACTAGTTTGAACACGAAGTAGTTCGTAGTTTGAAAACCCTAACCGCCTGCGCTCTTTGCCTGTTTGCTTTTTTTTTAATTTTTGCCTGAATATTATCAAATGCATTATCAGGTTCGTCCAAAAGGTTGTGCGAATTTTCGGAAAATTTTTAAATAGTGTAAATAAAAAATAATTTAACATTTACACCAATAATACGTTTTCATCCACTAGCTGCTCGATTCTTTCTGAAGTAGTCAGTCTTTCTGAAGTAAACGTCAGAAAGACTCACGTTTTAGTGCAAACTTGAACTTAGCATCATACATCCTGATCAGAATTCCTCTTACTCCATTTTGTTTCTTTCCCTACGTTATACATTTACATTGCGTCGACTTAAATCAGTCACCTTGAGTCGACTCAAACAGTCAGTTTTGCTTCGAGCACGCAAAATTTAACATTTTGGAGTCTTTACAGGTGCTTGAGATTTTGATAGCGTGCGTAGGTATAAATTTGTATGCCACATTTGTACCACCGTACCGTATTAAACGTTTCTTTAAAACTTATAGTTCATCAAGTTTGTAATACGGTTTGTTCATTTTCACTTGTTGTTCCGCGATTACTGTGATGGGGACGTTTTTAAAGACAGCTGGGCAGGACATCTAGCATTTCCCCATTTTTTCAGTTTGTCACACCGCGAATGAGAGAATGGAGTCTTTTTTAAGTTGTGCTGTCACTTTCAGGAGCCTTAGTTTACTATTGCTTATGCCAGCTATTGTGTAACTCTATTTCCATATTGTTTTCTACTTCATTTATGGGATATGATTGCAAAGTTATTTTATTTCTAGCCCGTCTTCTTTCTACTAGACCTATTCTCTACTAATTACTTACTTACTTACTTACTCTACTAATTACTTACACCTCTAATTGCATCAAACATGTGAACCGTAAACAACTAAACACATCTGTGTAACAACTCACTCTCATGTGGACATATTTTGTGAAAAGACTACGACCCAAATAGTGATAGCAAAAAAAGAATTATGTGCCTGAAACGTCTGACCACAGTGAGTTTCTATGCGTCCTTTCATTACGAATGGTGGTTACGGTGATCATTAGAAAATTTGTATGGATATAGTTGAAAATGATATAAAGGATTAATAAGCTTTATACAGGCTTGTGTTACGTTGCCCCCTGATAAGTTTGCTGCATATTGCGATGAGGATGAAACTTTTTAACGAAAAAATAACATTATAGTTTTTGCATTAGTGAAAGCAAATGCACTAAATTTGATTTAATATTTAGATATTTCTCAATTTTCTTTAAGCAAGTTACAAAATTTTTAAAGTTACTTGTAAAAATTTCATGGTTTCTTCTCAATATTAATTGATTTATAATAATTTGTTAGTTGTGGAGTCCTGTCGCTACCAACAAACTTGACTATATTATCAATGATGAAAAATTTGCATGTGCCGACTTCCAACAAAATGTGCTTGTTATTGGTGCTTATCCTTGTTGTGTTCTGGTAAGTAGTATCTCAATATAATGTTTTTTCGCATTTTATAACTTGATAGTTATCTTCACTTCAATTTAGAAATACAAAATTTCCATGGACATGACGGGAAATTTAGGTTGCCATGAACATCGCTATAGCTGCAATAATGATGGAATAATCACTGCCATTGCAATATCTGCAGACGCGGATATCTGTGCTGTAGGTTATAAAAACGGACTGATTGAGGTGAATTTTCAAGACATGCAAGGATAATTCAATTTGATTTTCGCTTATCTACTTTTCTATAAATTATTCAGATAAGAAAGCTAGAAACTTGGCTTTTGATACAGCAATTAGAGTCGCATCGATCCCGTATATATGATATGAAATTTTCACCTTGGTCTAATAGCGCACTGCCAATTGTTCTAACCAGCATTTCGGAACAAATTTGTTTTTGGAATGTAACTCATGTCGTGAACAATCCACTCGAGATTGTAAGCAACGGTGGTCGTCACAGTTCGCGTTTTTCGTCGCGAAAAGACAAACGACGCTCGGCAGACATTAGTGCTAATCAGAATAGGAATAGTGTTGGTTATGACGTCACAGACATGCCAATGCTAACTTCTAATTTCTGGTCAAATAAAAAGGGCCCAAAAGACAAACCAGAATTGCTCTCGTGTGTTAAATTTGCTGGGAATAAAGCGGAAAAACTCTATGCCAACGACAAGTTTACCGAATTCGTTACAATCGACGACGAAGGAGAAATATATTTCTTTAAAGTCAAGGAAATGCATACGGCTCACACAAATGGATTCGGCGAGATTGATGCATTTAATGATCACAACGGCAACGTGCAAATATGACAACGATTACATGTTATGTTTTTGTTTTTTTATTACATGATTGTATATAGTTTTTATAGAGCATTAATTTATGCATAAGACATCGAAAATAGATTAAATTTTTATTATATTTTAACCTAACTGTTAGTGAAATCTTTAACAATTGAATATCTGCTAGATCAGAATGTTCAACTTTCTCTACGTAACTAGAAAGTAAGCTCTTAACAATCATTATTATAAGACAATTTTATATAAAATTTATACAAAGGTTAAACGAACAATTTACACCAATTTCGTTCAGATTGTAAAAAGTAGGCTTTTGTATTTTCTTTTTTGAAAATATAGAAAGGTTTTATACTTGAATGTCATTTGTATCATTTTCGATTTTCGAATGGACACGTAAAGGCTACTCTAATGATTTATCTAACATAATTTTCAAGGTAAAAAAACATTTTTCATTAAGAACAGAGCAGCTTCTACACTATATTTCTAGTTCCTGAACCTGAAACTGAAACTGAAAAACTCTATAATCAATAGTGTTTCCTTTCAAATTGTACCTTGAGCAAGTTGTGGTGGGAAATCAACTAATTTACGTTGCCTTGTTTGAAATTTCAAAGAAATAAATTCGAAACATTCGAATCGATTTCATTTTATTTTCGCCACCTTTACAGGGCAAGATCCATTCTAGGACTAAGGGATTGTTCTAAACTATGGCAAACTAAACTAAATGGCATCAAATGTTCTCACGTGTGAAATTTTGATGTTGGGTATTCAGCGTTTCTAAGCTTCTCTTCGGAATAGCAATATGGGAATGTAGTGTTAACTACCCCCCCCCCCCCCCAAAAAAATTTTTTTCTATCTTGCTCAGCTAAAATATAGCAAATTTTACTGGGTCCCACATTACCGCTTTTTGGTGGGAATTCGAATTTTTGATTCGCTTAAGATATCTACTAGTGGAAATTATGAATGGTGGAGATGATCGCTTTCATTTCGCTTATAGCCTGCATTGGTTGTCAGTTCTTTTATTTTCAATGTAAGAATTATTTATTGCTGGAAATAAGTCGGTAAAGAGTCCCCGGGAAAATTATTTGAATTTTAAATTTAAAGTTTTTTGAGGTCTTATGTTAAGCTAAAGTTTCATTACATATCTTTTAATTCAGGGATAATATTTGCTTAAATTCATCGATTCTCGATTCATATCGTCTGCAATAAATTCGCTGATATTGACTTTGATCGCCGAGTACCAGAATTTCATAACCCATCAGTCAGATTGTTGGATACTCTATTTAACTTTGTATTTACGTGAATTGGTTTCGCCCGGTTTTATTTTCGACTGTAGCAACATGATCACCGAAGGTTTAATTAAAGACTGCCTCGTGTTGATATACAGGCGGTTTACTTATGTATTGAATACTGTTTTTTCACCGAACTTTTGTTGATGTTTGACTTTAAAAATGTTGCTGGTACAGTAAGTAAAAGTTTGAATACTTGGTGGGCATTCTTTTAACTCCTGTTAAAGAGTTACGAGTTAGAGTTAAACATAAACGTTTCTATACGTTCGGCGTGCTAATAGAAATGATCTTCCATTTCGTCTTTAAGTGGCCCGAACATGTGTAGTTATATGGCAAAAACTAGCGCTGTAATGTGGATGTTCAAACTTTTTCCAATGCATTAATTACTTGAAGAAAATTGATCCCAAAAAACCTGTAGCAAGAACTTTCCCTGTATAAAGCGGGTCTTGGATTTCCGCAGTCGTATCTTATTGCTTTGTGCTCCGTGAAAACGTAAGGAACTCTTCTCTTCTTGTTTGGTAGCTCAAATTATGTGAAAGATTGATTGCTTAGTGTAGTCCTGTCTGATATTTGGACGTGTATACAAATTTGCAATAATATAAGGTGATGGTCACCTACAATCAGCTTACGAAATGCACGAATATTCGTCCCATCGACGGGTTTTCCGGGATGGCGTGCATAAGTCTTGTTTTCTCATGTCCTACCATACCTCCCGTTGAATTTTTTCTGGGATAAAGATAAGCACATGAAAAGGGTTTATTTCGCCCAAGTATGCAGACAGTCGACCAAAAATTTCGGTATGTTCTATACTCTTCCTGGCAAACATTTCGATAAGAACGTATTGCACAACTATGTTTGTATCTTCTGCACATCGACTCTGTCAGGCGGACCAGCGGCCTCTTTTCCCTGGCTACCTTTGCCTAACTTATATCGTTGTATCACGCTACTCCAATTAGCTATGGCGAGCTAAGCAGGAAAGTCCGATTCATAATTTACAATCCTCTGTTGTTTCAAAAATATTTTAATTATATTTCAAAATATAATCGTTTTTCAATTTATGCATAATATTAGCCTTTTTTGTGGACTTCAATTAAAATTCCAATTCCAGTGCGTAATGTTGCAATTATTCACCTTCAACTCCACGACAAAAATGGACACAATGTTCCAAAACCTACTCCCATTCCGATCACTAGGCGTGACATATCTAGATATTGTTCGTAATCCACAGATATTACAACAAACATGAGTTTTCTAGCTAATTTATGAACGTTGGCCACAGAGGCGAACGATAAAGACCCTTCAAGTTATGAACTGAGAATAGTCTTGCGCTCAGAAACCGCCAACTCAGGAACCTCACCACTCATCTCTACGGATATTCTATACCGAACCTGCAGATAAGAACAGAAGAAGAAGGAAAATATCGAAAAGGAAGACCAAAGCCACGATCGAACCTTCGCCAACCCTTCAAGTGGAGACCAATGAAGATTTTCAGTGGATGTCGGCTGAAACAAAAATTTCATTCTATCGAGGCACAATGGAAAACCTGTACTTAATCAAAATGTTTTTTTTATATTAATGCGTTTGAAGGTAACATCAAAATTTCGCATCATGCATTCGTGAGTTTATTCGGGCCTCATAAAAATATTTTCATTCTCATTCTCCCCACTCGTATATCATTCCACGGAATCGTCGATAAATCGGTCGATATAACATCCTAATATATATAGATATCAGGACCACCCATCTTAACAGAAACAGGACGGATGTGGCGAGAAAAGGTATCACATAGAGAAAGACTAACGCTAGCTGAATTTAGTTATTATTGGGGATAGATACACGAAACGAGTAATAGGTGCGATTCAGGTCAATCCAGGAAAAAATAAATTCTAATTGTAATCAGAGAACTTGACGTGCCTTAAACTGCATTCATTCCTCTTCCATCTGAACTGAAAAAACTACATCTATCTTCCAAAGGACCCTTCGTGTTATACTCTCTACGCATATTGACGATAAAACTATCGTCGAAAGAAACAACGCTGAATATTTGAACAATCTAAGGAGAGTGCTTAGAACCCTTAAAGGATCCCTACATGAAGATCCAGCTGAACAAATGAAGAGAAATAGAATTCCTGAGATTCGTTGTAAGCAGTTATGTCTTTATTATCTTTTAAAAGAAAATTTTACAGTTATTTTTCTGCTGATTATTTCTGTCTCAAATATAGTTAGCGTAATCCATTCTTAATTTCCGATATTCAACGACTCAGTGGAACATTCTGTGTAGCAATCTTGGACAATGATTCGAACAATATTCGCGTCCAATATCTCAATTTTAAAATTAACGTAGTCCCAAAGAATAAGCCCAGAGTCATAATGTCACATAAACTAAGGGGCCAATTCAATGGTCCTGAGTGTGAAATGAAGTGTTCAATGAATTGTCCTTTCCTAATAACGTTATAGTTTCACGTGCAGCGAGAGAAATGGCACTAACTTATTGCAACCGAATAACCGCCAATTACTTCAATTTCGGGTGGCAAGTAGTCAGCTATTGTGGCAAACTAATGGACGTAACTTATAGGTATGTTTCAGGCAGTTTTGAAGAAGTGTCTACCGACTATTTAACCGCGGTTTCAGCCACAAACCGCGCTCAACCTTTGGTCTGTCTGGACGTTAGGGCACTATTCTATTCTATTCTATTATTAGGGCACGTATCTATTACTTCAAAAATATGCTATATATCTGTGAACGAAATTTAATTGGAAACCGTGTTTTTTTTTCAAATTATTGCAACATCTCAACGACAGTAACGGTGACGATCCCTACAGCCCCTGTTATTGTGATAATAGTGGTTATAGTAGTTAATATATACATTCGAATGAATATATGAAAAATACATCAAACTTATCACGTGAAGGGTACCAAAGTGCAGTCGGAACCTTTGAGAATGGTGACGAGTTGATTATTCTCCATTTCCGCGTAAGCTCTCCCCACCCGGAGCTATGCTGTGTTTACTACGTGCTAAATATAGTCTTTTCAGTCGCGTATTATTCATTTCTCAAAGAACTTCGATTTGCTGTAAGAGATATTTGCTGAAAGACATAGCCCGACGGCTATGTCTTTCTATGATAAAACGTCAAAGAAAACTGAAAAAAACTGTCGAATCAATTGACGCATTGCATTCGTAGTCTGTCATTTCGCTCACGCCACCAAAAGTATGTCTAAATGAAACATCCTAAAATACTAGCCAGAAGCAGACACTTTAGAGTGAACAAAAAAAGTCAAAAATGTTTGGACTCCAAATAAGAAATATCAATAAGGTGTCAGCTTACATGTATCGAGCTTCATAGCTTGTGCTAGAAATAAAGAAACCTTCCTTCCGAACGATCACGGTCGAAAATCGATTCCGCAAGGTAAATAAAAAAACATAAAATTAAAAGGAAGGTTTCTTTATTTCTAGCACAAAAAAATTTTATGAAGATGGAAGCAATTACAAACTTCATAGCTTGTCATCTTAATTAAAAGAAATACGTTAGTCCTTATTTGATTATCGGTAACATATATCCCAGGAACAAGTTGTAGGCGCCGTTTTTTGTGTCAGCCATTACCATGTCAGCATGGTATTATATAAAATCATGTAGAGATGTTCCTACTTAATCATGTCCCTAATCACGATGTTGCGGAGTTCAGAAAAGACGTCCTGACTTGAACAAGAAAAAACAACAGGCCTGGGTTCAATACACAAATGGCCGGATGAATATGGCATTATGCTCAAGTGATCTGTTTGCAAAACCTACTTTCCAAAATCATAGCTAACCGTATAGCAATGTACCTTAAAGGTAAATTAAAGGTGTCTACCATGAGGACATTTCATACTACTACTGGTTGGAGGAATTAAAAAGGTTTGCAAGAAAAATGCTTGGAAAAGTGTCAAGGATTTGTATAGAATAGTGCTGAAAAATGAAGAGTAAAACATCTAGAAAAAGTAATCGATTGTCCTTCCGAGCTGCTAACTACTAGCATACCTCGTATAAAAATGTCGGTTGCCAAAAGACTAATAAATAATAAATAAACTAGTAAATAAATAAAATTTACTAAATAATTAAAAAAAACTAATAAATAAATAAAAATATTTTTTTTTCCATACAGGGCTTCTTCATGCAAACTTTTTTCGGTAATTATTTTAATACCATATAAAGCATTGTACTCTGCATACATACTTGCCGTAGCTCATAATTATTATCTGCTTTTCCTTATTTGGTTGTAACAATGTTATCAGCAACCGAACGCTTATGCTCCCAAATTTAAATCGCAACTAACGAAATCAATCAAGTATTGTATAGTCAACCTTATATGGTATCATTTTTGAATAGCTTGAGATAAGGAATCAATTCAGCACTTCACCTTGCTTGTATTCTCCCACTTCTACCCTGAAGTGTGTAGATATGTGTGATAGACAATACGAAGAGAGAAGTTAGAGTAATTTGTTGATGGAAAGGAATGTGAGAATGGATCCTAGAAAGAATTCAACGCGTATATAATGATTAGCTCTAGTAAACGATTTTCATATTCCGTTCGACCTTCCTAATTTAAAGATTCCCTAAATATAAAAATTGTTATTAGGTTTTTTTTTTGTTTTTGATCCTCGTAGAAGTGAAGACGTGAAGATTATTTAGAACCATTATTTATTACAAAATCCTCAGCTTGCGTAAATTCGTAGACACCCCATTTGTTTCAAAATGTGTGACGATGAGATTCTTGCGTTAGTCGTTGACAACGGATCTGGTATGTGCAAGGCTGGCTTTGCGGGCGATGATGCACCACGCGCCGTTTTTCCTTCGATCGTAGGACGACCGCGACACCAAGGAGTTATGGTTGGAATGGGGCAAAAGGACACTTACGTTGGAGATGAGGCACAAAGCAAAAGGGGCGTTCTCAGCTTAAGGTATCCAATCGAACATGGCGTCGTAACAAACTGGGATGATATGGAGAAGATCTGGCATCACACTTTCTACAACGAACTTCGCGTGGCTCCTGAGGAACATCCAGTGTTGTTGACGGAAGCTCCTTTAAATCCGAAGGCCAATCGAGAAAAAATGACGCAGATCATGTTTGAAACGTTCAACACACCTGCAATGTATGTTACAATTCAAGCTATCCTTTCTCTATACGCGTCAGGTCGTACTACAGGAATTGTTATGGACTCAGGCGATGGTGTCTCGCACACTGTCCCAATATATGAAGGATATTCTATGCCTCATGCAGTCCTGCGTTTAGACTTGGCTGGGCGTGACTTGACCGAAAATATGGTCAAAATCATGACAGAAAGGGGATATACATTCGTGACAACGGCGGAAAGGGAGATCGTTCGTGACATCAAGGAGAAACTCTGCTACGTTGCTTTAGATTTTGAACAAGAAATGGCCACTGCTGCAGTATCGAGCTCTATTGAAAAAAGCTACGAGCTGCCCGACGGACAAATCATAACAATTGGAAATGAGCGATTCCGCTGTCCTGAAGCTTTATTCCAACCTTCATTTTTGGGAATGGAAGCTGCTGGTATTCATGAATTCACCTACAATGCTATTATGAAGTGTGATCTGGACATTCGCAAGGACTTGTATGCGAACGTCGTGCTATCTGGTGGCAGTACAATGTTTCCGGGAATAGCCGATCGTATGCAGAAGGAGATCACGAATCTGGCTCCGTCCAGCATGAAAGTGAAGATCATTGCGCCGCCGGAAAGGAAATATTCTGTATGGATCGGTGGATCTATTCAAGCTTCATTATCAACTTTTCAACAAATGTGGATATCAAAGGAAGAGTACGATGAATGCGGCCCATCGATTGTGCATAGAAAGTGTTTCTAAAACTCATAATTTTGTTATTTAATTTTATATTTATCTGTGGATTCGAGTGTTTGGGCAAGTGAGTACTGTAAGATTATGTTAGATAATTAATCAAATTAATTTTACGTTTAGTGACTAACTAAAATGTTGCATGAAGTATTATGAATTGTTAAACGTTTAAATGATAAGAGTGCAATATACTGAACAAATGAAAGACTTTCGGCATTAATCCTGTGCTCATTCACTTGATTTGAAATTTTAGCAAAAGAACAGAGAGGAAGGAGAAGGAGACTAGAAAACAACCGTTATGCCAAATAATTTATTACAATACTGTTGTAAGGGTTGTATTGGCCCAAGGTTCATTTGAG
Source organism: Stratiomys singularior (assembly GCA_954870665.1). Taxonomy (NCBI): domain Eukaryota; kingdom Metazoa; phylum Arthropoda; class Insecta; order Diptera; family Stratiomyidae; genus Stratiomys; species Stratiomys singularior. The sequence continues at coordinate 26,065,501 of OX940881.1, read as the reverse complement.
CAAGGTAGGAATAATCATTTACTAACCTCCTTCTTACCAACCAGTGAAGTGAAAGACACAAAATTTGAAACTCTACATTTTTTAAAAAAATTTATATTTAGCTCTATATCTCACTCCTGGTTTAACTGCATTTTTTATTCAGGAAAAATTCAATCCTTCTGTACTGAAAAGTATTTTATTGGTTTGCATACTCGCTTCCTTCTTCAGTGCATTCTGTTGACAATACTTTCTCTGTTGCTACCATACACCCAAGACATCATTGGTTGTTTGATAATTATTTTATTTTATTTTTTTTTTGTTCAATATTGATATTCCGTTGATGTATTATTTGTTTCAGTAGCTTACACTTATAATTTAACCCTAACTTATAATTCATACTACACTGATAATTAAATTAAGCTCTTTCGGAATATTTTGAACTATCGACCCTCGTAGTTAACAGGACGTTACCTTGACTAATTTTATGTCCTGTATGTTACACTGCCGGAGGTTTTATGTCAT